>CM057450.1:183745000-188745000 GCA_016271365.2 Neoceratodus forsteri | reverse complement strand
CATCCAGTTATAGATAAAATGGCAACCATGATTACCTGGGTTCGCACCTAGCCCCTCTAGATGCATGTCTGTTTTATTCCACAACTATAACCATGGGACACCTCCATTATTTGCATCAGCATATATTGCAACCCAGAAAGTTTGCTTGCTAGAGATCATTATATGAGATTTAAAAAAAAGATATAAAACAAGCATTTGTCAATGCCGAATGTTTGCTTGCTGGTATTAGCATTGGAAATGCAGGAGTTAGACAGATGCAGAATAGGAATGGCAGTGAAGTATTGAACTTCATGTCAACCCCACCTCCATCCTGTAGAGATGGACAGGCATTGGGGTAAGTGTTTGCGTCATCGCCCATGATGGTCATGTCATGTCACTTCACCCTATTCTGCAGACACCGACACATGTTGAAGTGTGCCTTGGGGTGTTTGGCTTTACAGTCACCCCACTCCATAAGGACATACGCTGAAATGAGTGCAGCATAGGACAATGGGATGAAGTCTGGGGCTGAAGACTCCAAGGTACACCTCGATGCCTGTCAGTGGCTGGGGGTTGGGGGTGGGATGGCATGAGCAGTACAGTTGGCAATGCAAAGGCACACCCCAATGCCTGTCAGTCTGTACAGGGTGGGACATTATGGTTAGAAACCCTAACGCCCTGGGCATTTGTTGGTATTTGCATTACAAATTTTCAACATGGCCTTTTTGTGACCCCATCTCATGAAAGCATTTGGGACCTTGTCTCATGAAGAGTGGCAGTGTGATTTTGTCAATGTGTCCAGAACTTTGAGTTCCAACAGTGACCGTGACATTCTATGTCACATGTATGAAAACACAGATCATGCAGGATGTGAAGAATGACAGCTGTACCATCCACAGGGAGATGTGAAGAGATGGCAATGTTGAAAATCTGTAGTTGGAATATTAAAAATGCTCACACTTCCAAGCATACGTGGAAACTGCACAACGTGTGCTCATAACACTATCATTTTTATGGACTTTTGTCACCAAATTTTCAACATAGACATGTTAGGACCTCTGCTCATGAACATTGTCACTGTGATTTCCTTAATGTGTCCCGAACACTGATTTCCCACAGCGACCACGCTATTCTGTGCAGGAAGGCAAAAACACATTTTGGCCAGGATGTGAAAAAGGGCATCTGTACTATTCATAAGGAGGTGTGGAAAAATGACAATGTTGAAAATCTGGAGTGAAAATATCACAAATGTGCTAAGTTACAAGCGTGCGTGGACACTGCACAATGCACGCTTGTAACACAGTCATTTTATGGACTTTTGTCACAAAATTTTCAACATAGGCATTTTAGAACCTCTGCTAATGAGCAGTGTCACTGTAATTTTCTTAGTGCGTTCCAAACACTGATTTCCCACAGCGACTGCGCTATTCTGCGCCGGAAGTGCAAAAACACATTTTGGCCAGGATGTAAAAAATGACAGCTGTACTGTTCATAAGGAGGTGTGGAAAATGGCAATGTTGAAAATCTGGAGAGAAAATATTGCAGATTCACTAAGTTACAAGTGTGTGTAGCAACTGCACAATGCACGCTCGTAAAACAGTAATTTCTTGGATTTTTTCCACCAGATTTGTGACATAGACTTTTTGAGAGGCCACCTCAAGAACACTGGCACTGTTGTTTCATTAATCAGTTCCAAAAGGTGATTCAGTGCAGTGACAGCAAAATGACCTTTCAGGACTGAATAACGCCATGACAGTGGCTGAATTCATGAGGAGGGGTCCCAATAACCCCATGTTGAAAATTTGGTGCCAAAATTCCCAAAAATGCCTGAGATATGCAACAAAGTTGAAAAACCCCTATTTATGCCATTATACAGCTCACCAACATTTCTTCAGTTCATGGTCGGCCTTGAAGAGTGCAGACGTGTTACCAGTCCACCGAAGATCATCACGCTGGGCTCCGGAGGTAAGTATGGGGTGAGGGGGGTGTGGGGAGGCAGGGTGCACAGAGGGTTGGCACAGGTTGGGGCAGGGCCACCGGACTCAAGATGGACTGTTTTCTGATTTACGGGGGAAAAAAATAAAAACATCACTGGATGGTTTTATTTCTTCACAGGGACCTTTGGCACACTGGGGTGGGCTCCCAGCATGCCACCCAAGTGTTTTTGTTGGGGGATTGTAGCCAACAGAGGATTGGGCACCCCCGTTGGCACATATGGGGGGCAAGAGCCAAGGAGGATTGGGCACCTGCTCGGCACAAAACCAGTGTTTTTCTTTATGCACAAGGTGGGGTGGAAAGGATAAGAAGGGACTTGGCAAGGTTAGAGGAATGGTCAAATGTATGGCAGCTTAGATTCAATGTTAAGAAGTACAAGATAATGCACCTGGGAAACAAAAACCCAGGTGAAGAGTACACAATGGGGTGAGATACTAACAACAACAAAAATGGAAAGGGACCTGGGGGTAGTCATATCAGATGACCTAAAGGTGGTCAAGCAATGTGAGAGGGCAGCAAGGAGGGCTGGGGGGATACTGGGATGCATGGGGAGGCATCACCAGTAGAAAACAGGAAGTTATTATCCCTCTGTACAGACAGCTGGTGAGACCCCATCTGGAGTACTGCGTGCAGTTCTGGAGACCCAGTCTCCGCAAAGACATAGACAGGATGGAAGCTGTCCAGAGGAGGGCAACTAAAATGGTGCAGAGTCTGCACCAGAAGACATATGAAGATAGACTTAAGGCTTAATATGTATAGCCTCAAGGAAAGGAGGAGAGGGGGACATGATAGAAACTTTCAAGTACCTCGAGGAATCAACAAAGTCCAAGAGGGTAGCATCTTTCAAAAAAGAGGTGTGCAAGAACAAAGGCAGCACAATTTAAAGATAAAGGGGCTCAGAGGTAATTTAAGGAAGCATTTTTCAGAGAGGGTTGTGGATGCATGGAGCGGCCTTCGGAGCAGGTTGTGGAGTCAAAAACAGTGGTGGAATTCAAGCATGCATGGGACAGTCATAAGGCAATTCTAGGGGGTGGGGTAGGAAGAAATAGGCTGCTGGTTAACTAGGATCTGCAGCTTATCCACTAGGTAGGGAAATGGGCAGACTGGGTGGGCCAAGCAGTTCTTATCTGCCATCAAATTCTATGTTTCTATGTTTCTATGTTTTGGGGGGGGACATTATGCTGACAGGAAGTGGGCTCCCCTGTTGGCAAATTACACTGAGGGGGAATGAAGCCAATGGGGATTGGGGCCCCTGTCAGCAAACAAAAACTGTTTTGCAGGTGGCACATGATGCCAAGGGGATCAGGCACCCCCTCAGCACTAAGGGCGTCTAATATTGTTTGTGAACATAGCGGCGGCTTGTCAACACATTCACAAGCAATATTACACTAGGCAACATTCCACCCAGCAATGACGGGTTGCTCCCTCATTGCAGTGGAATGGCTGACGCTGCAATGACGAGGCAGCCCCTGATTGCTGCAGCGAAAATGTTACAACTTGGTGGCACTTTTGGAAGTGAGTGACATCAGCACACTGTGCCTCCATTGGTCCACCAGTGCCAAGACCCCAAATGCAGTACCTCCTTTGGCTGCCACTGTGCCGCTCCTCCACAACCCGCTTCTCTCCTAAGCTGTCACATAATGTTTTTTGCGCATGCACACAAGCAAACATAAATAAGATGCTACACTACCAACAACCAATTTACTGAGTCTAATCTCAGCAGAAAACATAGCCTTGAATCAGAACACACAGATAATGGTCACAACTCTGGATTTTTACTCTAAATCATGCAGAAGATAATACAAGCAGTCTGTAACTAAATGTGCCCAATAAAAAAGAATGTTTTAATATGGGACAGATTTCAATTAATTCACAGAAAAATATATGCATTTCAGTTTCCACACAGTAATACCTGAATAATAATCCAGATTGGGAATGGTTTGTGCTGTTCACCTCTTCACTTGACTGAGACCCACAACACTGGCTATGTATAGAAAGGTGTAATGGGAGAGCACCAGAGCATGAGAGAAAGTGAGTCCCTCAGCTGAGCTGAACACTTTTTTTCTGACTCATGGCAGAACACAGGCAACGCTGATTATGCATTTTATTATACTACTGCCCAACAGTAAAGGTCAGTAGCATTACATAATAAAATGTTGGGGGCAAGGGTTTGAACTACCAACAGCTTCATGATACTACCACTGTCTCAGCAGTAAAGAAATTCACTATGTGACTGTAGTTATATACTATCACCTCATTGCACCACAGCCAATCCAGCTGCTGATAGGGCAACAAGCAGGACACTACTGAAAACAAGATGTTGTTTCCACAGATAAGAATGAAGAAAAATAAATGTTTTTTTCCAAAATTTGGAATTCCCAATGATGGTGTTTGTATGTCACTCTGGATCTGTACAGATTAATTACAGTAGCCATCATATTCTTTCCATTTGATTCTTTATGTTGCAATTTTTTTAAATATGCATCTGATTTTCTTTTTTTGGCGGCGGGAGCCTTGGGTTCAGCTGATTAAACCCTACCAAATCAGACAGCTAGCAACACACATAGAAAACAACTTGCCTCACTATGTAATACCAAATGGCAACATTCGTCATATTAATATAAACCAAAGAAATAAAAATCGGCAATCGGGTGGAAGAGAACATGAACACAAAGAAATGAGAAATGAAGAAAAACAGGGTGGTTTAAAAAGACAGAACCTGAAGTGGCAAAATCAGAACTATGAGATACACAGGGGGTTGCTGAAAATAGAAAAATCAAATAATGATTGAGCAAGTACAGTAATGTAACTTTTATCACTCCATGAAAGATAGAGCCATTTCTGTGACCAGCATCTCTCTCTCTCATACATGGACTACTAAATCTAGTGTACTTTAAAGGCATAATCTTTACTTGATTTTTCTGTTTTTTTGATTGCATGACCCAAGTCATCAGAATGTGAAGAAATTTTTGTGTTCCATTTACAAAGAATGACATATCGAGACAAATAGGGTGAAAGTAGGGAGTCATTGAGACTCACTTGAAACATTAAAAACTATACATCACTAGCACTTCAATTCCATCTAAAACATCATATTATTTACTCCCTTACTTATTTTTCCTCTAGATACCCATATGACTGATATAGGGCATTTAACTTACATGTTCCCGATTTACAACTGATTTTCCTGTGCCCAGCTTGCTCATGAGAATAACTCGTGAGCGCAGAGAGTGCACAGCAAATAATGTCAGACGACAGACGAATGCTGTGGTTGTGTGCTCCTGGACTTTGTTCATGCCACTTCAGAAATTGCAAACCACTGCTTGTAAATGACAGACTTTGCAAAATACAAAAAAATTAGAAATGCAGCCCCTTGCAATGTCTTTGCTGAGTGTTTCTTCACATTTACAGTGTAACAGGCTTCAGTGGTGGTTCAGATCATGGCAATTGCTGAAATGGTGTGAGTGGCAGTCTGGGAGCATGCAGACACGGCGTCCACGCAGAGTGATCACGGAGGTGTAATCATGGCAAATGATGGGGAGGTTTGCTTTGGCTTGAAAATCTGGATGTTGTGTTTGGAAAGCCTGCACACTACCAGCTGCATTGCCTAGATGGATAGAGGCAGTGGCTGCCATGCATGGACAGAGTTTGTCAATGATGAGGTGCTGTGAATAAAGGTTTGAGGATGTGCAGCCATGACATTCACACAGACTAGGGGAACAGAAAAACAGGGCATGAAGTGCAGTTTGAAAGATGTTACCTACAGTTTGAAGTCTCCAGGGAGGCAATGACTGACAATCAGTTATCAGTTGATGGTTCACTTGAACATGATGACCATCATTTATGTGCTAAAACCACTGTCACTTCAATGTCACTTGCTCCTCCACCTTTCATACGTCTGCAGCTAGCATAATGAAAGAGTTGCTGAAGGTAAGGCAAATCCCCAATGTTTGGAATCTCTTTTCTAAGGGTTTTCAAAGCCCCTGCATACTTTCCATATTGAGTGGAGTTTTGTATGTGAATTATAAAATGCCCCCAAACACACACACACTCACACACCTCCTGAATAAAGAATTGTCTCCTCATGCTGCCTAACTTAATTTCCTTCATGTATAACTTTTCTCCTTCTTCTGGAATAATCAAGCGATACTGGTAAGCCCAAATGCCAATCTGCCCAACCTAATTATACTTTTCACAATACAGTATAATCATGTACAGCATGACATCGCACTGTCAAGTTCATTCTAAGACCTCATCTTCTGTTGGAAATCCTCACTTCCGCTGATGTTCTCCTGGCTTTAGGTCTCTGTATTGCTAATATCAGAACTTTTTCTGGGCTACTTTCTCCCTGCCCATTTCCTTTGGCCAGAGTCTCTGTCTCTCTCTTTCTCTCTCCCATTCCCCTCATACTGCCCTCTCTTCTGATGAACTGAGTAAATCAGCTGCTTACTTAAAGAATAGTGCAGAAGTCGTGAAGCATCCACCTTATTACTCCAGCAGCTCCAACTCTAATAATCCTTGCCAGCCAGAGTACTCAGCAAATAACTGGAAACAGTTCAAGTGCTGTAAATTAACAGAGAAAAATGAAGCCTGTCAGATCTTTATTCCAAACAGAGTATAACTTTTTTCCTATAACAACCAAGTGCTGGCCAAAACTGTAGAATTTTAGACAACAGACTTAATTTCTCTCTCTCTCTCTCTCTCTCTCTCTCTCTCTCTCTCTCTCTCTCTCTCTCGTTAGGTCAGATATGGTACCAAATCATAGTATCAAGGTTATTTGTGCTTTATATATCTCTGAACTTAGTTAATAAATAATTACGTCACTTTATATTTGATCCGGGGTACCACTAGACATCAGGGAAAGCAAACAGTATTTAATTTTTTAATGTTTTTCACGTTTTTTCTTTTGAGAAGGAAAAAAACAAGATGGCGGCATCACAGCACAAAAAATGCTTCCAGAAGTGAGAGGCAAGTGTTGTGGAAACCAAAACTAGCAGTCCTCAACATTAAATTTATTTTATCTTGCACCAGAACGTTAACTCAAAAAAAAAAAATGCTATGCGTGGTCAGAACCAAAAACACTAAACTTTAAAGCCTTATAACTAGTGATGAAAGTGAACAGGAACACACAGGAACTCAGTTCCTCTACCTTTTTTGCAGCAGGAACGGAGTTCCTGTACTCCTTCCCACTGACACTATAACTGAAATTCTTAAACCAGCAACATAATGACAATTTCTGGGCCTGTGACCTGAAATTAGGGTTTCCATAACAACATCTGACTTGTTCAACAGTGCTATTTTGCTAGAAATACTTCAATATCTCTAACTGAATCTACTAGTGTCTAAACAGACAGATGTGTCTTGACACAGCTATCCTTCAGATTGAAGATCTTCATTCTGCATTTCATATTTGCCAATAGCTGAGTTCCTGTACTTCTTGTCTACCACTTGCACCACTGCTTATAACTCTGGAACTACTTAGTATTTTTTCACCAGACCTATCAAAGACACTACCTTAGGACATGACACATGTGCCCTGCAAGTGTGGGGAAACATAGAAACATAGAATTTGATGGCAGATAAGGACCGCTTGGCCCACCTAGTCTGCCCATTTCCCTACGTAACAGATAAGCTGCAGATACTAGTTAACCAACAGCCTACTTCCTTGTACACCCTACTAGATCTGCTTTATGTCTGCCCCATGCATTCTTGAATTCCCCCCACTGTTTTTGACTCTACGACCTCCTCAAGGAGGCTTTTCCATGCATCTACAACCCTCTCTGTGAAGAAATACTTCCTCACATTACCTCTGAGCCGTCCCCCCTCTATCTTCAAATTGTGCCCCTTTGTTCTTGCACATCTCTTTTTCTGAAAGTTGCTACCATCTTGGACTTTGTTGATTCCCTTGAGGTATTTGAAAGTTTCTACCATGTCCCCCTCTCCCTCTTTTCCTCAAGGCTATACATCTTAAGCTCCTTTAATCTTTCTTCATATGTCTTCTGGTGCAGACCCTGCACCATTTCGGTTGCTCTCCTCTGGAGAACCTCCACCCTGTCTTTTTCTTTGTGGAGATGGGGTCTCCAGAACTATACACAGTACTGCAGATGTGGTCTTACCAACTGTCTGTACAGAAGGCCAACAACTTCCTGTTTTCTACTGGTGATGCCTCTCCCTATGCATCCCAGTATCTCCCCAGCCCTCCTTACTGCCTTCTTACATTGCTATCCCACCTTTAGGTCATCTGATATGAGTATCCCCAAGTCTCTTTCCATTTTTGTTGTTGTCTGTATCTCACCCGCCCCACCCATTGTGTACTCTTCCCCGGAGTTTTTGTTTCCCAGGTGCATTACTTTGCACTTCTTTGCATTGAATCTAAGCTGCCATACCTTGACCATTAACCTTGCCAAGTCCCTTTTCATCCTTTTCACCCCACCTTGAGTATCAACCCTGTTGCAGATCTTTGTGTCATCTTTAAAGAGACATACTTTCCCTTCCATTCCCTCTGCAATGTCACTTATAAAGACATTAAAAAGGACAGGCCCCAGTACTGAACCCTGCAGTACCCCACTAGTAACCCCCCTTTCTTCACTGTGGACTCCGTTTACTATTACCTGCTGTGTCCTGTTGTCCAGCCAGTGTTTTACCCAGGCTACCACCCTGGGACCCACTCCCAGGTTGGCTAATTTGTTTATTAATCTTTTGTGCTGGACTGTGTCAAATGTGCTGCTAAAGTCTAGGTAGACCATGTCCACAGCCCCTTCCTTGTCTACTACTTTGGTCACCCAGTCAAAGAAATGAATTAGTTTTGTTTGACATGACCTTCCTGCTATGAATCCATGCTGCCTTGGGTCCTGTGCCCCACTGGCCTCTAGGTACTCAACAATTCTTTCCTTCAGAAGTGATTCCATCATTTTTCCTACCACTGAGGTCAAACTGACAGGTCTGTAGTTTCTTGCCTCTGTCTTGCTCCCACTTTTGTGAAGGGGAATTACATCCTCCATCGTCCAGTCCTCAGGTACCACACCATCCTCCCATGATTTATTAAAAAGGGTAGCCAGTGGTGTTATTAGTTCTTTTAGAATTCTGGGGTGAATCCCATCAGGCCCCATTGCTTTATCCACCTTCAGTTTTAAGAGTTCTTTCAGAACCCTTTCTTCTGTGAAATGACTAATATCAACCCCTCTATCCAGAGTGCTTCTATTGACTGGATTAGCTATCTCCCCCTGCTTTTCCATTATGAATACTGAGCAGAAGTATTCATTCAGTATCCCTGCTTCTTCACTGTCTCTCACTGCCCAACCACCTTCCTCTTTATTCAGTCTCAGTATCCCTGCCTTAGTCTTTCTTTGCTCCCTAATGTACCTATACAATGTCTTATCCCCCTTCTTAACTGAGATGGCTGTCTTTTCCTCAGTTTGGGTCTTTGCTATTCTGACTGCCTTCCCCACATCCTTCTGCTTTAACTGGTACAGTTCTCTGTCCCGCTCCTTCTTTGTTTCCTTATACTTCCTGAATGCTATCTTTTTCTCCCTTACCTTCCCTGCCACTTCTTTTGAGAACCATAGTATTTTTTTATTTTGTTTTGATTTGTTTATTTGCTTCACACAAAGGCTTGTTGCCTTTGTGATGGTGGTTTTGATGTTTCCCCATTGTTGCTGCACCCCACTGTCTTGCCCCAGGGATGAACTGGAAAATTACAGGCCAGTTAGCCTTACCTCCATAGTGGGGAAGTTGATTGAGGCCATTCTAAAAGAAAGGCTGATATCCTTCCTTGAAGAGAATGGACTCCAGGATGTTAGGCAGCAGCGGTTTGCCAGGGGGAGGTCTTGTCAAACCTACATGATAGACTTCTTTGATTGGGTTACAAGGTTTCTGGATATGGGACAGGTGGTGGATGTACTATGCCTGAATTCCAGCAAGGCATTCGACTCAGTGCTACATGGTAGGCTGTTCAGCAAACTGGGGGACCTGGGATTAGGGGACAGAATGCTGGGATGGATCAAGAGCTGGCTAAGGGACAGGAACCAGAGAGTGGTGGTGGTAGGAGGAGAACTGTCCAAACCTAGGCCTTTAACCAGTGAGGTCCCACAGGGCTCTGTACTTAGAGATAAGCTGTTCAACATATTTATTGGTGACATTACTGAGGGAGTCAATAGCAAGATCTGTCTTTTGGCAGATGATACCAAACTCTGTGGGAAGGAGGACACAGAAGAGGAGAGGCAGGCTTTAAGGAGGACCTGGCTAAGCTGGAGAAATGGTCAGGCATCTGGCAGTTGGGTTTTAATATGAAGAAGTGTAAGGTAATACACATGGGAGCCAGAAACTCAAAGGCCAGATACTGGCTGGGCGTAGAACAGGTAACAGTATCAGAGGAAGAAATGAACCTGAGGGGTAATGGTAAGGTGTGATATGAAACACACAGCACAGTGCTGAAAAGCAGCAGCCAAAGCAAATAGAATGATATGCTACATCACAAGGGAAATCACCTTGAGGAGGGAGGAGGTTATACTGCCACTGTACAGGACGCTGGTGAGACCACACCTGGAATATTGTATTCAGTTCTGGTGCCCTTACCTGAAGAAGGATATCAAACTACTGGAGGGAGTACAGCGGAGGGCAACCAAAATGATCAAGTTCTTTAAATGTGATGGACTGCATCTGACTAAGGAGGGAGTCAGTGCATTGGGGCAGAAGTTTGATGTCTTTGCAGAATATTTAAACTAGCAAATGGGTTGAGGGATGCAGCACCCTCCTCAACTAGTGGTCAAACAGGAGTTCAGCAAGTTTGTAGTTCATTTGCATCACCAGGTAAAGAAAAAGGTCTGGCTCCCCATACGACATACAAGGGAAATGCCAGACCTCGCCCAACAACTAACACTCCAAAATCTGGCCAATGGAAAATCATATACACAAATGCTCGCAGTCTGGAAAACAAGATCCTAGACCTGCAGGAAATAATGATAGAGGCTAAACTGGACATAGTAGCCATTATCGAGATATGGTTTACCAATAACCACACTCGGGAGACTTCAGTACCTGGCTATGTACTGTTCAGAAGAGACCGAGGTGCAAAAAGGGGGTTGGAGTGGCCCTTTACGTCAATGAAAATATCAAAGCTACAGAAATTCAGAATACACACAAGGAGCCAGAAGAACTGTGGGTCACCATGGAAACAGGAAATGGGACAGCCATACGAACTGGGGTTGTGTATAGGCCTCCAGACCAGGGGGGCCACATAGACACATTACTGTTAGAAGATATACAAAACATGACAGTTAAAGGCGAGGTTCTGATAATGGGAGACTTCAACATGCCAGATGCAGATTGGTCAATACCAGCAAGGACATCTGCCAGAACTAGACACATGGTGGATTCCCCTGCAGGGAGAGGGCCTCAAACAACTGGTACAACAACTAACAAGAGATAGGGCTATCCTAGATCTAGTACTGACTAACAGGGAAAGGATCACAGATCTCCAGGTAGAAGGTCACCTGGGGGCCAGTGACCATCACATGGTATAGTTCAATTTGGCCACTAGAACAAAATCATCCCATTCCAAGGCAAAAATATGGGACTTCAGAGGGGCTGACTTTAATAAGATGGCCAACAGAGTTAAACTAGCCCTGGCAAAAAGGAATACAGATTAGGGGGTACAGACAAAGTGGGCAAGCATTAAAGATGCAATACTTGAAGCAACATCCCATTGTGTTAGTGAGAAAAGGAAGTGCAAAAGAAGAAGGAAACCACTTTGATTCTCAAACACAGTAGCAGAAAAGGTCAGAGCCAAAAGGCTGGTCTTCAGGAAATATAAGGGAATGCAGCAGGAGGAAGATAGGGAGGCATGCCAAACTTCCCTAAGGGAAGCAGGGAATGCATTAAGGCAGGCAAAGGCCCAAACCGAGAAAACACTAACACGAACAGTAAAAGAAGGTGACAAGACTTTCTATAGATACAATAGTGAAAGGAGAAAGTCCAGAGGGGGTATTGCTAAGATCAAAGGGGATAAGGGGGCGTGTGAGGAGGAGGACCATGTAAAAGCATCTATCCTAAAAAGATACTTCTGCTCAGTATTTACTGAAGAGAAGGCAGGGCAGGGCCCACAGCTCAGCACCATGGACACATGGGGGAGGGAGGTGTGTACTAGTCCCTTCACAAAAGAAAGGGTCCTACAAGAGCTTGATAAACTCAGGGTGGATAAGGCAATGAGACCTGATGGCATACATCCCAGGGTACTAAAGGAGCTAAGAGAGAAACTAGCAGAGACATTATCAGAACTGTTTAGTGAGTCTCTGAGCACAGGAGAGGTCCCAGAAGACTGGATAAGGGCTCATGTGATCCCGCTCCACAACAGTGGTAGCAGGGAACTACAGACCAGTCAGTCTTACCTCAGTAGTGGACAAGATTATGGAGACACTCCTTAAGGAAAGGATAGTGCAAGACCTGGAATAGGAGCACAGGATCCAAGACAGCATGGGTTTACAAAAGGAAAGTCCTGTCAAACTAATCTCATAGATTTCTTTGACTGGGTAATCAGAGTGATGGAGCAAGAGGGAGCAGTTGATGTTGCCTACCTTGACTTCAGCAAAGCTTTCGATACTGTTTCACATAGACGATTGATAAATAAGCTGGGTAGGCTTGGGGTGGGTCAGAAGTTGGTCAACTGGGTAGCAAACTGGTTGATGGGCAGAAAACAGAGAATGGTGGTAAACGGTATACAGTCAGAAGAGATGCAAGTCACAAGTGGGGTACCTCAAGGATCGGTCCTGGGGCCAGTCCTCTTCATCAGTGACATTGCAGATGGACTGGAGGGTAAGATTTGTCTGTTTGCAGATGACACCAATATGTGCAACAGAGTAGATGATCCAGATGGGGTGGGCAGAATGAGAAGAGATCTGGAAAAACTAGCAAAATGGTCAGAAGAAGGGCAATTGGGGTTTAATGCAAAGAAGTGCAAGATCATGCACATAGGGAAGAGAAAGCCTGAAGCCACCTATAGGCTGGGAGGGGAGTTGCTGGCAGTCACAAGGGAAGAAAGAGACTTGGACATCATCATCACCAATGACCTGAAATCATCCAAGTAGACCACTAAAGCAGTAGGTAAGGCTAGAGGGATGTTGGGGTGTATTAGTAGGGGTATCACAAGTCAGAAGAGGGAGGTAATAATCCCTCTTTACAAGACACTGGTTAGGCCCCTTCTGGAGTACTACGTGCAGTACTGGAGGCCACATCTTCATAAGGACATTAACTAAATTGAGGCAATCCAGAGAAGGGCAACCAAGATGGTGCAAGGACTGCATCAGAGAACATATGAGGACAGATTAACTGAGCTCAATATGTATACCCTAGAGCAAAGGAGGGAGAGAGGTGATATGATTGAAACATTCAAACACCTTAAGGGCATTAACATGGTGAAAGAGACTAACATGTTTCAATATAAGAAAAATAGCAGAACAAGAGGACACAGCATGAGATTAGAGGGAGGCCGATTAAGGGGTAATGTAAGGAAGTTATTTTTCACAGAAAGGGTGATGGATGCATGGAATGGCCTATCTCAGGAAGTGGTAGATATGAATACAGTGCAGGGCTTCAAACAGGTATGGGTTAGGCATAAGGGAGCAATACAAATGACTATGAATATATAGGTCATTGACAGAGCAAAGGCCAATGGTACATTCATAAGGTAGAAAAAGAAATGGGCAGACTGGATGGGCCTTGTGGTCCTTATCTACCGTCAACTTCTATGTTTCTATGGGAGACATATCATATGAAAAGAGGCTGAGGGAGCTAAACATGTACTCCCTGGAGGACAGAAGGGAGAGAGGGGATATGATTAAAACATTCAAGTACCTTAAGGACATAAACAGGCTTGGTACTGAGGACATCTTTTCCTGAGGAATGAGGGTACAACAAGGGGGCACAGCTTGAAACTGGTGAGGGGTAGGTTTAGGAAGGAAATGAGGAGGCACTTTTTCACTGAAAGGGTTGTTAAGGGGTGGAATGAACTGCCAGAGCAGGTGGTGACAGTGAAGATGGTAGTCAGTTTCAAGGGGAGGTGGGACAGGATGAAGAAGAAGATTAGGACTGAAGGAGGCACTACTGGGATGAAGTTGTGAAAGGGAATGGGATGACGGGGGATGACTTCAGGAGGAGTATGGAAGGGGGTGGGGTAGCTACAGGAAACTAACTGAGCTGTGCACTTGAGCAGATTTGATAGACCATTCTGCCCTGTTTCTGCAAGCTAATTCGTATGTTCGAATGTAGACAGAGAGCACCTAAACCAAGACAGGATAGTTTCAAGGAGATCAATTAAAATGTGGTGAATGATAGTGTCAGATGCTGATCTTAGGTTAAGGAGAATTAGTATAGAAATGGACCCCTTTGTACTTTCCTTGAGGAGGTTATTAACTTCACAGACTAGTGCAGTCTCACTGCTGTGACCCGGTCAAAATCCAGTCTGAAATCTACAGGACATTACTAGAAAGGTGTGTAGAGCATTGAGAACAGACCACCTTTTCCGATATTTTGCTTCAAAATGGGAGGTTGGAGATAGGACAGAATTGGCAGAGATTATCAGAACTCGGAGTTATTTTTTTTTGAGAAGAGGACTAACAACAGCAACTTTCATGGTATCAGGGACATGTACAGTGTATTAAAACTAAGTTACTATTCAATAGCTGTTATGTAGAGGACCAATGTGAAAAAATAGAGATAAGGCTAGTGAGAACAGACTTAATGATAGAGGCAGTCATTTTAAAAAAAGGTGCTGATTTCAGCGATGGCATTACAGGACACATATGTAAAGTCAAAGTATACATGCAAGGGTTGCATTACTAGTCCATGTGGAGACCATTGCAAGGTTAGGTTTGTCATATGAATGCACAAATGTGCCAGCAAATAAAGGCCTTATGGTCGCAAGTTCATATCCTGGAGATAAGGGCACCAAAACCGCACACTATACTCCAGGTTCAGTCTCACCTGAGGTCTGTGCAGTGGCAAAATGACCTGAGCCTTCCTACTGGTGATTCTCCTGGCTATGTAGCCCAGCATCCAGTTTGCTTTGGCTGCAGCCATCCTGCGTTGTGCCGAGTGTTTCAGGTCACTCTTTATAATTACACCCAGGTCCTTTTCCTTCTCTGACCTGTTTACATGCACATCTCCCAACCAGTATTTGATCCCTGGGTGTTTTGCCCCAGATACATAACTTTACACTTTTAGCATTGAACCTCAGTTGCCAAATGCCATACCATTTCTCTAGCCTAATCAAGTCTTCCCTGAGTTCCTGTCTCCCTTCTCCCATGTATACCCTTCCATAGAGCTTTGTGTCATCTGTGAATAAACATATCTTACCCCTAATCCCATCGACAATATCTCTTATGAATATGTTAAACAATACCGGACCAAGCACAGAGCCCTGTGAGATCCCACTGGTCAAAGACATAGCTCTAAGAATCCCCCCCCCCACCTACTACCTTTTGGCTTCTGTCCTGTAACCAACATCTGACTCACCCAATCAGATTATTCTTCACCTCTAGGTCTTCTAGCTTTCACCAGTCTCCTGTGAGGTACAGAGTCGATGGCCTTGCTGAAGTCCAGGTACCGGATATCAGCCACTTGGCCCCTGACCACTGCCCTGGTGACCCAGTTGAAGATGTCAATCTGGTTTGTCTGGCAGGATCTACCTCAACACAAACTCATGCTGCCTCACATCCTGCAGCCCATTATCCTCCAGAAAGCTCACCAGTCTCTTTCAGGATGGACTCCATCAGCTTGCCCACTATTGAGGTCAGGCTGCCCTGCATGTAGTTTCCTGGTTCATCCTTTGACCCACTTTTGTGGTGCAGCACCACATGTGCAGTTCTCCAATCAATGGGGCATAGTCCCTAACACCAGAGAGGTGTTAAAAAAGTCTGCCAGGGGGCCTGCCAGGGCCACCACCAGCTTCCTTAGGACCTTAAGTTGCATGCTGTCTGTCCCCGGGGATTTATCCACCTTCAGGGCCCTTATGCCTTTAAGTACCCCATCTGCATGCATGACACCATCTGTAACTTCCCAATTCCTGCCCCTATTTCCCTGTTCCCATGTGGTACTGGCCCATCCTTCTCTCTAGTCAAGACAAAACAAAAGTACTTGTTACATACCTCTGCTTTCACTTCATTACCCTCTACTAAGACACTCTCCCTTTTTAATCTGACTATTTCATCCTCGGTGTTCTTTTTCTCTCTCATATATTGGAAAAATACCTTCTCTCCTGTTTTAACCCCCTGTGCTGGCTGCATGTCTTTCATAGCCTTTGCCACACTAAACCGCTCTGCTCACCTCTCTTAATTTAGCAGAGTAGTCCACCCTATCATCTTCCTTCTGAATATGTTTGTACTTCCAGAAGGCTGCCCTCTTGTCACCTACAGCTTTTCCACCTCCTTTCTGAACCAGCTGGGCTGTTTGGCTTTAGTTTTTTTTACTTTTCATTTTATCACTCTCATTAGTGGCCTTCATCAGGTTTAACATGAAATTCACAATGAGATGGTCACTAACAGTAAGATCACAGAGAGAAAATATAACAGTGGTTTGGTTGTTTATGAAGATTACATCAAGAGTCTGTCCATGAAAGTGAGTAAATACTGTAATGGGCTGTCAGTATAGCCTAGAGGTTACAGTGACAAGCTGTGAATGAGCTTGGTACATCCAGCAGATCTGAGTTTGATTCCCACAACCTCCATTTGCATACTATGTGACTCAGAGCATGTCACTTAACCTCTCCAGTGCTCCTGGGTCACCCCTGAAAACAGGCACTTGTGCCTATTGGGCCTTACCCAGTTACCAAAGAACTAACAAAAAAAAGTGCTGGATCAGGCCATAGGAGTGGATAAGGGAGTGGAAGTATTTTGCAGACATGTCAGAAGGGTCATTAGTGTGAAAATGGAAATCACAAGTTACTACTAAACAATGAGATGACGAGAGACAAGAAAGTGAGAGAACGTCAAAAAAATTCAGTAAGGAAAGTAGAATTTTTTGGTGGAAGATGAAGTACAATACATTTAATGGTAGTAGATTCAGGGTAGTGGAACATTGAGGATAATGTATGGGCAACAGTTAACAACACTATGTATACTTTGAGGGGTTGTCATGACAACCTGATAGACCTCGAGAACGCAGCTCGAGAGATCTATGGTTGTCATGGCAACCTCAAAAGTGTACGAAGCATTGTTTTTAACTGTTGCCCATACATTGTCTTGTATAGTGTATGGGGCAACAGTTATAGTTCTAAGGTTAAACTACATATTCACAGTTAATTTGTATCACTCCATACTGTCTTACCTTACACACATACACATGGAGATGATAGGATGCCACAAACTTCTTTGTTGCAGTAGGGAAAATAAAACAGAATGAAGCAACCACAGAACATGTAGCAAACGATTCTGTTAACTACTATAACTATCTAAATAATTTACAAAAACCAAAAAAAAACTGAGAAATGGTGTCCTAGAGCTGTCTACCGATGTCATCTTTCATGGAAGCAGAAAGTTTCGCAATGAGGTGATTGATGAGATGAGGTGTTTAACTGTCCATTTATTTTGTTGCTCCTGTACAAATAATTTGTGACCTGCCACATTATGCTTTAAAAAAATTGCGGCTGCCATCGCGATCACCCACTTCTGCTCCCAGGTAACCGTTAAATGGTTTCAAAAGTGGATGCAAGAAATGAGCGATCACTGATGAATTTAGCAACAGTGGTATGAGATGACATTCTGAGATGTTGTACTGTACCATTGTGGTGATATACTCAGGATGGTACAACAGCATTCTGACATCACCTTGATGGTACAACAAGCCTGTCTTTTGCTTGAATTCAGTGTATGATAGCCCTCTCCCATACACTATAAGATCTTTAAATATGTCAGCATATTTCTGATGGAGGTGGGTAGCTTTGAGATTAGATTTTATAATAACTGCAATGGGATAAATTAGTTTCAATAAGACATAGGAAATCTAAACCATTACAAATTAGAAAGAGAAGCAGTGATTTCTCAGTGATAGGGTGAGTATTCAGTGATGATATTTTCAGAGGAGCGGTTCAGATAAGTGAGATATGGTTTGAGGAGGGGTTAAATTAATGGTAACATAGACACATAGACTTTGATGGCAGATAAGGACCACTTGGCCCACCTAGTCTGCCCATTTCCCTACCTACGATACACTGCAAATCCTATTTAACCTACAGTCTATTTCTTCCTACCCCCACAAGAATTGCCTTATGTCTGTCCCATGCATTCTTGAATTCTCCCACAGTTTTAGATCCCACAACTCCTCAGGAAGGCTGTTCCATGTGTCCACTACTCTCTCTGTGAAAAAATACTTCCTCACATTGCCCCTGAGCCGTCCCCTATATTAGGGGAGCTAGGTCTATATATACAAGGGTTAGCACAGTGTGTGGGTTTCTGTGGCACTCTGCACCACTGGATAATGGGAATGAACAGTATACACAATTGGCAAAATCGGCAACCAGTGATGAAGGAAGAAAAGACAGGTTTTTCTATGATCACATTGATTAAAAACAAGAGGGAGGATTTTCAAAAGTTTGGATGTAGATGCAAATGCATGCTATGCTTGGGTCTGGATCCACTTGATTGCATCCAGATAGTCCTGCTACTATTTTCAAAAGTTGTGTCTGTTTATGACAAAAAGTTATGAGTTGTGGTAAAATAATGAATGCAGTTGTGAGTTGTGTCAATTTTGTATGCTTTCACATCTTTAAATTTGATGCTAACTTCTGATGTGGGTAGACCAACAAATAGATACTCTAACACATTTCTGTTTGTGAAACAGCAGCTGACATATCTTAGATGGAGCCTTTTAAAAATCTTGCCCATTGTTTTGCAGAAACACTATAAATTCAAACATTCATTCATTCATTTATTCATTTATTCATGAGTGCTGTGCTTCTTGCATGTTTTTTTCTCAATATATTTTATTGAAACATTTATGAGCAAATGTAAGTATGATAGCATTTCAAAGTTAATAGCAAATTGTATCAGTGTCCTTATTTCATACAGTGAAAAATGATACAGTAAATAATAAAAATGTAAATTACTACCCATACAGACTTGTCTCTTATTGAGTGAATTGCATTATCTTAATTATTGAGAATCAGCACTGCAAAGAATTTGTATTTTAGGACCCACCTGGTTCCCTTCCTCATCAATTGGTGTTAGTCAGTAAACCATCCTGAGGGACATCTACCAGGGGAGGGGAGTTAACGTACTCCTGTAGTGAATCCAGATACCCTCATACACATGCTCCCTCCCTCTTGTTTGGTATATGATTTTCTCCAGGGCCATAGAATCCACCAGAGTCCTACACCAAATTACCCCTGTGGGCAGGTCCTCACTTTTCCATTTCATGATGATTCACAGTTTGGCAGTTTTAGTAGCAAGGTATATAAATTTGTGATGCCTTGGTGTGAAGTCTTCCAGTTCCTCCATGCCTCCCAACATAACCATTCATATTAGGAATGAAAGGGGGTTGCTTAGGAGCTTGGTGGAGGAGGTAGGGCTAAGAGTCCCAAGGAGATCTCTTCTCCTTTGGGGAGGGGCTACATGTATCTCATTTGGCGGCTGCCACCTTGAGGTAACTGGGAGACAGCACAGTGGGACATAAAGTAAATGGATACCACCTGCAGGATGCTGGGGGCATCTCTGTGGAAGTGGAGTATGCACAATGCATCATTGGGTATGCTGTGGGCTCTAGAAGAGAAAACACAATGGAGAAAACCCCTGACTCTGGCTGGATGTTGGCCCAGTCCCCCGCAGGCCCCACAGCAGTAACTGGGCACCTACGACCATTCTGTGGCAGAGGGCAGAGCGGTGCTAAAGGGAAAACCCAGAGAAACCGGATGATGGGGCTGGTGGGGGAGGAGATAAATTACTAACAGAAAAAATAAAAGTAAATTTTCAACTTTGTGAGCATTGGGTTGACAACTCTAATATCACATTTTGGGTCATTTCCAACCTTGGAGCGGTTTAAGTTTTGTGTGTTAGCAACCCTAAAAAGCACTAACTTTGTTTTTGGCCATGGATTTCTTTACTTTTTTAAGAAACTACAGTGGTAACTTTCCATTACACATGACCATTGAGACACTGCACAAAGCTGAAGGTGACTCTTAACATACTTTTTGCAGGACTGGGAAAACAAAAAAAGAAGACACACTCACCAGAGGTGGAATTACTTGCTTTTGTTCAAGGAAGTGTAAAAAAATTTGGACATAGAGTTATAATACCCCTACATATCACCTATAAAGGCTTCATCAGGGGGTAGTGCTATTATGTCACAGACAGGTTATATAGTGCAAAATCATAAATATTCATAGCCCCATTGATCAGTTCATTTGATTCATATGATACTGTGATGCTTGTGCAGAAAGCACAAAATTGCCTAAAAATGCTACTGTGGCATACAAAATCTAGAATACTAAGTGAATAAGTGTAAGTACACATATTTAATATGGTAAATTATAAAATTAGAAACTTTTGGTAAGCATCCTTTGAGTATGTTTGCAAGTTGATTTTGATGGCACCCAAATGCAAGGGGGTTGGGGGAGACAAGGGATTTTGCTGGGGAAATGCACATTCAATACTAGTGCAATATGCTGGGCAGGAGCCAACTGGAAAACAAATGAGAGCCATTAAAAATACTCATCCAAAAAAGAGCTGTCTAATTACAGTGGGTAAAGCCCTAAATGCATGATGAGACCTCTGCCAAAGGGAGAAGCCATAACAAACAGAAAACAAATATGTATATTTTAAAAAGAAGATGCTATCCCCATTCCTGAGCCAACAGGACTAAGAAAAACAAGGAATACGTTTGATTAATATCCCATTATCCATCCCTGTGTAAAGAGGAACGGAACAAAGCAGAGGAAGGTGGAAAGGGATACATTTAAATTCTAAAAGAAAATGAAAAAAAGCAACTGAAAGATGTAAAGGTCATGTAGTTGGATGAAACAGTTCAATATTAGCTGGCTTGATCACAAACATCAACATATTACACTACTGGAGACTGATTTGTCACTTATTAAAAACTTCACAGTTTTTATCTAAAGTGGAACATATTATACTAAAGGGTTAAATGTTTGCTACACACAGTAAAGAGAGAAATGATTCTGGATCGTGTATAACTTACTAGGATTCTTACTGGGTAATGGCAAATGGAGCATGCAATTGAAATAATTGTGCTGGAGAACTGTGTGTCTGAAGTGGAGATTGGCATGCACAAAAAAAGTACCGTCTCTCCCACCATGCCAAAAATAAATCAGTGTAAGGTGGCACCAATGCAGTTCCTTGGAGCTACCCTGTCAGACGGTATTATACAGTCAATTAAGCAAACATACAGCGTAAAAATTCAGTGTCACATTTATTCATACAGGCCCAGATATTCAGACTGCACCTGGCAGTGGCACAAGCATGGGTACAGTGCAACTGGGATGCGCTGGGGCCAGGACCAGGTGATATTAAACAGTGGTGTGCCATGGTGTAGCACCATTGAATATGGCATGGACAGCACACGGCGCAGTGGCAGTCTGCACAGTGCAGTGGCACTGCGCACCATGGTGCAAGCCACAGATAGGGAGCACGGGGATGTGCCAGCACAAATGCAGTTGCGCTGGGAGCATCACCCATGATATTCAGCAGTTGGCATGCAAATGAGGCCATAATATATGCAAGGCACAAATGGGGCCATTTTCATGCCTTGCGCAGGGAAGCCTGGTCAATTGTGCCTGGCACCCTGCACAGACTGACGTGCAGAGGGGGTCCTAGGCATCCCTGCCCTGTAGCCACAATTGCCATTGAATGCTGTAAGAAATACCCTGGTGGTCTAGTGGTACCCCCTCCCTCGCATTTCCCTGATCGCTGGTAAATGTGACCAATATCTTTCCCTGGTAGTCTAGTGGTACCCCCTTCCCTCCCATTTCCCTGATCACCAGTAAATGTGACTAATATCATTTCCTGGTAGTCTAGTGGTACCCCCCTTCCATTGCCATGAGTGCCAGTTAATAGCCCTAAAAATCCCCTGGTGGTCTAGTGGTACCGCCCCGCCCATTGCCACAATCATGGTAAATCACCATATGTAAATTCCCTGGTGATTCAACGGCACCCCCTACCCCTCTCACCCACACAGGATCCCTTGCCCATCCCACTCCCCCTGTCATTGGTGGGCAGCTGAAACCCACCCGGCCGCCCGCCGAATGACAGGTACAGTATGGGCTGTAAGCCCATTGGTCCACAGTGTTGACCAATGGGCTTGCAGGGCATACTGTACTAGACAGTCCCAAATATATTAATGAAATTCACATATTTGGGACTATCCAGCATAGTATGCCCTGCAAGCCCATACTATACCCATCATTCAGCGGGTGGCCAGGCAGTATGCGGGCAGGTTTCAGCTGCCCACCAATGATAGGGGGTGGGGTAGGCAAGGGGTCCTGTGTGGGTGGGAGGGGTGGAGTGTGCCACTGGATCACCAGGGAATTTATATACGCCGATTTACTGTGATCGTGACAATGGGCGGGGGTGTACCACTAGACCACCAGGGATGTTTAGGGCTATTAACTGGCTATCACAGTAATGGAGGGAGGGAGGGAGGGGGGCACCACTAGACCACCAGGGAATGATATTGGTCACATTTACTGGCAATCGGGGAAATGGGAGGGTACCACTAGACTACCTGGAATGATATTGGTCACATTTACCAGTGATCAGGAAACGGGAGGAGGGGTGCTACTAGACTACCAGGGAGCTATGGAATCTTGTGTATGGTGTTCTTGGTAGGTAGGGTGGCCACCCATTAGCGGCTGCTGTGTTGCACCCTGCAATACAGCAGCCTACCTGTGGGTGGCCAGGAGTTGTTCCTACTATTCAAGGGCTTAACTTTGAGCCCCCCTTATGTGTTGCAGTGCAGGGTTGTGCCAGCATATGCACCACACATTCCGGGCTGAATATCGGGATGTGCCGCATAATGCATGGGCATGCCCCCTGCATCTGTGCTGCATACATTAACATTGCACCCCAGCGCATCAGGATTTGCATTGCGCCAGGCAGCCTTTTCAATATCCCTCTGGCGTGCAATGTGGGGTTGTGCAAGTGCAACTCTGTTGAATCATGCGCAACCCCTTTGAGTATCTGGGCCAAAATTTACACATTTAGTAAAAGTCAATAGTCATCTAAAATAGGGTTTCTCAAATGGTGATGGATACTCAGGGAAGGGTATAGAGTAAATGCATTTGAAAAGGTAGCTGCAAAACAGCATGGCTCAGTTGGTAGTACAACCGCCTCTGGACCAGAAGGTTGTGGGTTCTCATCCCACACTGGGTTTGGACTTGCACCTAAAAATTGCTGGCATCCGAGTGCAGTATTGGGGGGTGCTGTACAGCTCGGGTGTGCCGTCCTTTGGATGAGATGTTAAACCGAGGTTCCTTCTGCCCATCCTGGTGTTGTCCTGGTGGGTGTCCAGGTGGAAGTAAAAGAACCCAGGGCACTCTTCACAAAAGAGTAGGGAACATTCCTGGTGTCCTGGCCAACAGTCCCCTTCCCATAAACTGGTTCATGCAATTATTCAGGCTGTGAGTGGGTGATCATGTGCAATATGGCCGCCAGCACACATTCAGTCACTTCTCTACCAGTCTAGCATTGCTTGTAAAAGCATTTTGGGATACACTGTGTATGAAAAGCACTATATAAATGCTGATTCTTCTTCTTCTAAAACAGTCAAGGAATACAAAATGAACAATAATACAAACAACAGAAACAATGTACAAATGATGAATGGTAACAACAGCCTAATTAGACTAGTGGCAGAACAGCCAAATACAAGTTTTAAGCAGGGAGGTGCTAGAGCAAGAGCAGGAGGGTGCACAAGGATCCCTAAGAAGTTGCTTAAGGGCAGAGTAAGAGAGAGAAAGGCAGAAGTGGGTAAGAAGGTTATTTCAGATAGAGGAGAAACAGACAGAGAAAGCAGTATGACCCATGAAGGTATTGCAAAAAGGGTTAGCAATGGCTCAAGAGTCAAAATAGTAGAACAAGTGGACTGGCAGGGGTGGGGGGATTACAATAAGCTAAATAAAATGAGAGACAACTACTTAAATGAGTTTCACTTTATTCTTGGTCTACTATACAAAGTATGCAATTTTATTATATCTACAGATAAATTTAATTCTGTATGAATGTTTTAAACAGTTGTTCATACAAGATACACTTTTCTTATTCCTCTCTTATTTCCATACATATATTTATGTTGTATATTTTTTTATCATACAATACTATTAAGTTTTAACTTGGACATTTGTGGTATTAAATCTAAAGGTCTTGCTTTTAATTTTGAATTTATTCTCCTAACACACACATTCATTAATAATCTCAGTTACAGGCTTTGCCTGTTCGAGTGTTCAGCTGTTCTAATGGATTTGACATTGAAAACATTCTCAGTAATAGCAAGCTAATGGGATGCTATTCATTCCATTTAAATTTGTGATTTTTTTGAAATAGGTACTTTTAATCAATGAGAATTGTTTCTGTTTTTTTTTTTTTTTGTATGAATGATCTGGGTGTTAATTGATTGTGACTCTCTGAACAATTGTCATAAATCTCCTAGGAAGGAACTGGTTGGTCCAAAAGCTTAGACATTGTTTTATTTTTGTAACATCTATGTTGGTCCAATAAAGGGTATCAAACTATTTGCTTCTGGATCTGGTCTTGCAAGACCAATACGGCAACTAATCTATATCTGTATGCCAATTTTATTATGGGGAGGTCCAATATTATTTTAATATTTGGGGATTCTCAAGATGTTTTTCATGGCTTAGGGGAGGCTTACTATGACAATGTCTGAGAATGAATGATCTAAAACAATTGCAAATTTCAAGATGACTCAAGAGCATTCTTAAATCATTCTTGAAATGACTTAAATGCTGACTGTTTATAACTTTCAGTGGGTAAAAATCCCATGCTTTACTAGCCTTATTTCAAAAAAGATTTGTGTCCACATTTAGTTCTATATCTAGGCAGTTTTGAGTGCAAGTTCATTGCTGACCTGGTATTATAAGAATTTGAACATTTCAGTACTATGATATTCAGTTTCCTAGTACTCTGCAGATTTATAAATTTCCAGCATCATATTCCATCAAAGTATTGCATGCACAAATTTAAAGGTAACCATCCAGTCCGAGCACAGAGTTCACTATGGTGAACCTCTCTCTTTGCTTCTACTGTAGGACAAATATACATGCTTTGTTACATGCTACTCTTATTGTGGAGAGCACACTGTCTGACACCAAAGCCTAGACTAGTAATCTGTGGTCAATAACAGAAAATATTAAATGTTGGGCAACCAATCTGTGTGTATCCTGAGCAACAGTGCTCTTGTTTCTAGACAAGCACAACCTAATATTGAATTTCTATACAATATAGTCTACATGATTGGCATAGGACAGTCTTTATTTATGAATTTATTTGAACATTGGTGACTGTGAAGGGCACATTGTGCTGAGGCTTGTTTCCAGGTATGAACTGGGGAATGGAGTAGTGCATACACAATACATAGCACAGACATAGTTGTCAGTTACAGTAAAGTACCCTCAGAGAACATGGTTAATACAGTAGTTAAGTGCAGAATAAGCAAACAAGTGTGCTATCCAGACAAACACTAAAATATTTAAAAAACTGTACATGCTCCAACACTTTCCCAGGTACAGTTTTAATCTCAGGTTGACAATATTGTACGGTCTTCATTGCACTGCCAATTATGATCAATTTAGTATTTTAGCATTTATTACTAGTCTACTTTCTATAAACCAGTCCTGGACTCTAATAAAGTCTTTCTGTAATGGGTCGGTAATAACAGGAACAATTTTATCTTTTGTTGCCAGGACTGCATTGTAAACATAAAGGATGACTCTGCAGTCTTGGCAAAAAGACGGAGACCATTAAGAAAATTATTAAAAAGTAATGGTCCCAAGATGGACCGTTGTGGAACTCCTACACTAACAGACCTTAATGTTAACATGATGCACCTCAGTTTTACTTTCTGCATATTTTCATATAGGTAATTCTAAAACCACTTACAGGCAGTTTGTGATAAACCAAGATCAAACAACCTTTTAACCAGCAACTCATGGTTCCTAAATTGAAGACCTTTGTTAAATCATTATAGACTGCTCCAGTCATGTCCCCACTTTTCAAGTCATCACACAGAAAATCTGTGTACTCTAGCAAAGCTGTTGTAGTGCTGCACTTTTTCCTAAAACCATGCTGTGTTTCTGATAAGATATTACATTCTTTAGTGTAGTTCAAACATTGGTCATAAACGATTCTTTCCAATACCTTAGGTCACTGAGGACAGGAATGAGATCTGTCTACAATGGCTGGACAATGCTGGTAACTGTGGCATCACTCACCTTGTGCACTGGGACATAAAAACATAGAAACTGTCATTTCTTGTTTCCAAAATACAGAAATCTCTTGTATACACTGTAACAGATTAAACAGTTTCATAATAGGACCTGCAATGTTTATTGATAGCCAATTTTAACAACTTAGGGATGGATTTTCAAAGCAATATGAATACTGCAAGGTGCATGCAGCAAAGGGTTCAGATGGATCTTGCAGATTGCGGCAAAGGATGTGGTGGTCCTGATTCAGAAACATGGCTTGCATCCAAATTGGGACCCATTGTGGCAAACCTGGCACATTGCCCCCCCCTTGCGACATGAATGAGAGTATGCCATGTCGCAAAGGGGCTTGTGCTATGGCTGCAGCAAGGGGCTTCAGATAAACCAGCAATGAGCTGGTCTAAGCCCCTTGTGCCACTGGCAGTTATTGTTGCCACTTGTGTTGGGGGCCCTGACAAAGGTGTAGGGGGTAGCATGGACAGGGGGTGCCATAGTGGGGGTGAGGAGGGAGTGGGCATGCATAATAGTGCAGCTGCACCCAGCGGGGGTACTGATATGTGAGAAATACTTTAATTGGCACAGAATGGGAAAGGGGATATGGAGATACACAGTGCCATGGCCCTATGTGGGCATGGCCTGGGGGGGGCTGCTACCAGAGCTGTGCCCATGAGGGGCCATGGCACTGTGTGTCTGTGTCTCCTTTCCATGCCAATTACAGTATTGCTGACATATCAGTACCCTTGCCAGGTGCACCTGCACCATTATGTATGCCCAACCCACCCACCCCCACTATGGCACCCACTGTCCATGCTGCCCCCACCCCACATGCCTGTTATGTATGCCCCTCAACCCCTACACACTCAGACACCTCTGCTGTTGTGCTGGGTGGGGGGCAGCTGGATCCTTTCAGCTGTTCCCTTAGGTGCACCAACTGCTATGGCATACAATCTGCTGATGTGGCCACTCCCCAATTTGTGGTCCAGGGATCATGTTCTTTCTGAAGATGGCACAGGGTCCCCTGATACAGCTCTCTATACATTTGAGGTGATCTAGGGGCTCTTTGAAAATCTGACCCTTAATGTCTAATCCTTCACTACTCATTCTTGTTTTAAGGTTTATTTTATGTAAGTATCTAATACCTTCTTTCCTGGTTAATGTTTTAAAATAAAATTTCTGTCTATATTTCTAACCCCACTAAAGTGATTGTTCTATTAACATTTGCAATTGTCCAGAACACCAGCTCCACTCCAAATTTTTCAGCATAAATGAACTCTCATACTAACTGTAGGAAAAATAAGGAATTTATTCAATCAAGAACCAAGTTTCACAATCACGCAGTGTAGGCACACTGCCCCAGCAGTTTGGCTACAAGACTTCCTCAGAGGGCATAGCCCAAATCAGACACAGCTTCAATGTTATATGTTTTTAGTCTGTGACATCATTAACTACATCATTTTGGCATTTTTTTTTTCAATCTTTTTAAATTTCTTAAAGAATTACTCCATTTTAAGACTAATGAGACCATTACTTAAAAGGTATAAATAATAACCAAATAAAGTGTTCTTAAAACAAATGACAATATCCAAAAGCATATAAACTAGACTACTGTTTCTAATATTACTAACTACTACAGCAAAATCAGGCTAGAGTTGCAGATACTTCTAAACAATTAATATATAAAGAAAACTGTGAATAACAGTGGCTAAAGTAACATATGTTTTACCGAATACGATCTTCATTACATAAAATTTGGTGGGATCCAACATCCTAGTTCCTTTGGTTTCATATCAGTAATCACATCCTTATACAAACTGTGACACTCATAGCTTGATTTAAGAGTCATCTGCTGGCAGTATAGCCTAGAGGTTAGAGGTTAGTGGAATGAGGTGTGAAAGAGCTTGGTACATCCAGCAGACTAGACCTGAGTTTGATTCTCACAACTTCCACTTGCATACTGTTTGACTCTGAGTAAGTCACTTAACCGCCCAGTGCTCCCAGGTCGCTCCTGAAAACAGGCACTTGTGCCTAGTGGGCTTTACCCGGTTACCAAAGACATAAATAAAATAAAACAAATTAAAAAATGCTATTGTACATTGTTATTTACAAAATGGATGTTGAAAAGAAAAAGAAGCAAGAAAGAGAAAGAACTTGCTGAATACCAGAGTATATTCAATCCATTTTGTGGGCCATGTCTCAGGAATTTGAAATAAGCAGCATAATTCAGCGTGCCCTTAGTGAGAAAACAAAAATGGCAGTAAATAACTCATACCTTTTTAAAAACATATTTTATATTTCTTATCATGGCATATACTAAAACATTCTTACATTCAATTAAGATTATAGGAGGAGTACATAGGGAGTGTGGTTGATAGAAGAGAAAAGAGAAAGGGGGAACAGGGTTTGGGAAGGGGGGGATACTTGGGGAACATAAGAACCGAACAGAAGGAAAGGAGGCACAAGGTATGGGAAAGGGGAGTACTCAGCTTACAACCATATCACCGTTTGTTCATTCCTAGATGGGGCTTCAGATCCCAGGAGTCATTAAGACCATTTGGTTTCACTGTGTTTATTAAAAAAATCCATCCAGAAGCAAATGATTTGATACCTTTTAATGGACCAACATAGATGTAACAACAAGAACAAAGTGCTCTAGCTTTCGGACCAACCAGTCCTTCTTCAGAAGCTAATGGCAGTTGTTTAGAAAATACAATACTTTAAACAGCTAGATCATACAGAAAAAACAGAAAAAAAAATCCCCATTGGTTTAAAATACTCATTTAAAAAATACAGAAGATGATGTCAGAGAAGTTTAACATTACCATACTGCCTTCAGCCAGGAGGGTCCCCAGGTCAAAGGCGCTTGGTGGAACACACATACAATGAATCCTACTGCATATAAATTTAATTGACATAAGATAACACTGCTGGAGCAGATGACTCTTAAATCAAGCTATGAGTGTCACAGTTTGTATAAGGATGTGATTACTGAAAAGCATCCCCCACCCAGATTAGAGATATACTAAGATTGTCTTAGGACTCCAAGAAGTTTCAATGCCTGCATTATAGACAAGAAATTACCAGTAAAGTTGTCTTAAAAACATCAGTGCACACTGTATGATGTGTAAAACCTAGCTGGACCTGTCACCCAGCTGTACTCTCCAGCTAGATATGCTCCATAAATTTCAAAAAACCTCTGGTGTAGTGACAGGACTTTATAAATGATAATTTAAATATAAATTGACAGTGTTAGTGTCAAACAAAAAACACTAGTTGAGGACCATCAAGGAATTAACACCATGTAGCCTGATATGTACTGATGTCAATATACACTGAGAATGTAACAACTTGATGTACCAGAAATGTGTAAGGAATCTGAAAAAGAGATAAAAATTTAATTCTCTCCTCCTCTTCACAAAAACAGTACACCCTACCACCCCACATCACGTGAGGGGGATACCTAACTTTTAAGGAATGCTCTTTCTCTCTCTCTCTCTCTCTCTCCTCTCCCAGACACACACACACACACACACACACGCACGCACCACACACACACACACACACACACACACACACACACACACACACACACACACTTCCTAACATACTAACATACTAAAATGCCAGCAGAATAGGCCTAACGGTCTTCACGTCTTATTGTTTGGTCAGCCCCACCCTGGGAGCTGACCTTGCTTCCCTTCACCTTCTCTGGCTTCTCCTTCCCAGTTCTGGATATTCTCGCTGCATTGGATTTTGCTTCCAGAACCCTTCCCCTGTACCTGTCCCACCCTCTCTTGAATCCCTCCACCATCTCTGCCTCCACCAGCCCCCTGGGCAGCGCATTCCATGGCTCCACCACCCTCTCAATGAAGTAGCACCTCCTCATTTCTCCCCTGAATCTTCCCCCTCCAGCTTCCAACCATGCCCTCTAGTTGCCCCCTCCTCCTTCCTTCGAAGCACCCTGACTGCTCTATTTACCCCCTTCATGTACCTGAAGACCTCTATCTTGTCCCCCTTCTCTCTTCCAATGTGTACATATTTAGCTCTTCCAGCCTCTCCCCATAGGTTCTGTCACCCAAGCCCCAAATCATTTTGGTTGCCCTCCTCTGGACCCTTTCCAGGAGTTTAATGTCCCTATTAAAGTGTGGCCTCCAAAACTGCACACAGTACTCGAGGTGCGGCCTCACCAAGCAGTTATACAGAGGGAGTATCACTTTCCTCCTTCTGGAGGTGATCCCCCTAGCGATGCATCTCAGCATCCTGTTGGCCTTGGCTGCTGCCCTCCTACAAGTCTCCGAGTTGTTCATTTTGACATCCACCACCACCCCTAGGTCCCTCTCAGCCATCAAGACTTGTAGCATTCCCCCCCCAGGGTGTACACTTGGCCCGGGTTTCTGGCCCCCAGGTGCAGTACCTTGCATTTACCTGCACTGAACGTCAGCTTCCACTTTCTAGACCATCTTTCCAGAGCCTCCAGGTCCCCCTGTAGGGCCACCTTCCCCTCCTCTCCATCCACCACCACCCCCAGTTTTGAGTCATCCACAAAGAAAATCATCTCACTCCTGATACCTGTCCTTATATCAGAGACATAGGCGTTGAACAGGAGGGGCCCAAGGAATGATCCCTGTGGGACACCACTAATGACCCTCCTTGGGGATGAGACTATCCCGCCAACTACGACCCTCTGGGTCCGGTCCTGGAGCCAATTGCCTATCCATCTGATCATCTGGTTCCCCACCCTCATTTCTCTGAGCTTATCCAACAGGACCTCATGAGGAACAGAGTCAAATGCCTTGCTGAAGTCTAGAAAGAGGACGTCCACTGGTCTACCCAGGTCCAAGGCACTCGTCACCCAGTCATAGAACTCCACAAGGTTTGTCTGACATGATTTCCCCAGGACAAATCCATGCTGCCTATCATCCAGGCACCCTGACTTTTCCAGCTCCCCCCAGCCTCTCCTTGACAATGCCCTCCATCACCTTGCCCACCACCGATGTCAGGCTGACAGGCCTGTAGTTCCCTGCCACCTCCCTTGATCCCCCCTTGTGGATAGGCACTATATGCGCCACCTTCCAGTCCTGGGGCACCCACCCTGTCCTCAGAGAGATGGTGAAAAGCTCTGCCAGGGGTTTTGAAAGGACATCCGCAAGTTCCTTCAGCACTCTGGGATGTAATTTATCCAGCCCCGGTGCTTCCTCCGTCTTAAGGGACCTGAGGGCTTCCCTCACTCTCTCTCTGTTGTGATTTCCACTTCTGCTACGTCTTCTCCCTGCTTAGCCTTCCCCCCTCCTGTCAGTGATGCCTCCCCCTCTCCCCAGACCTGCCGATTGGTAAGGGTCCTCCCCCTTCCTCAGTATCACTGTCTTCTCCCATGTATGATGCAGCACCCCCATTTTCCTTGGTGAAAACTGAGGTGAAGTACTCATTTAGTACCTCAGCCTACTCCCCCGGGTCTTGTGCCCATCTCTCCCCTGTTTTAATCCTGCTAATCTGCCCCTTCACCCTTCATTTTTCCCCAATGTATCTAAAGAACCCCTTGTTCCCTCTCCTAATTTCCCTGGCCAGGTTCTGCTCCTTCCTTGCCTTAGCCACCCTCACCACCCTAGTGACCCTTCTAGCCATCAGCTCGTACTTCCCTCTATCCCTTTCACTCCTTGAGCACTTGAATTGCCTATAGTCTGCCTTCTTTTCCCCGCACCACCTCCTGGACCTCCCTGGTCCACCATCAGGGTTTTCGGGTCCTACCACATTTTCATCTTACTCTTGCACAGGTGCTGGTAGCATCCTGCACCCCTCTCCTGATGATTTCCCACCTACTGTCAGTGTCCATGTCTGACCCAATCACATCCAAATGCTCCTTAAGGATCCTTCCCATTTCCTTAAAATCCACCCCCCTGAAGTCAGTTACCTCCATCTTTGTGCAGCCTTCTACCCCTCCTAGGTCCAGGCAGAACCAGGCTGTGGCATGGTAACTCCCCACCAACGGGTCCCTTACCTCCAGGCCCCCAATCTGGTCACTGTCTGCCAGGACCACATCCAGTACCTGCGCCTCCCTGGTGGGTTCCCCCACCTGCTGAGTTAGGAACGCATCTTGAAAGACATCCAACAACCTCTGTTCCCTGGCTACCAAGGATGTCATAGTCTCCCAGTCTGTTTCTGGCATGTTTAAGTCCCCCAACAGCACCACCCTTCCCCTGCCCAACCTGCAGTGTCTCCCAACATCTGCCACGAGACTCTTCTCCAGCTTCTCTGCCAGCGCAGGGGGTCTGTACACCACTCCTATTTTTAATCTCTTGCCCCCACTTGTTATCAAGGTGACCCAAATCGCCTTCACGGTTCCCTCCGCCTCCTCTACTCCCCCAATGCCAATGCAGTTTTTGACTATCATTGCTACCCCTCCTCCCCTTCCCTCCCCCCTGTCCTTCCTGAACATAGTGTAACCCTCCAGGTTCAGGTCCCAGTCATGTCCTGCGGTGGTCCAGGTCTCAGTAACTGCTGCCATATCCACTGCTCCCTCATTTAGCATCGCCTGGAGCTCAGGCATTTTATTGCCCAAGCTCCTGGCATTTAGCAGGACTACCTTCCACCCTTTCCCTATACTTCCATTTCCCCTGCTCGTGTTCCCTAGTGAACCTTTATTCACATCAGTCACTGCAATTGTTCCCCAAAGGAATTCAACTTGTCATGAAATCCTAAGTAAAAGGGCTCATGAATCCTAATGCCTACAAAGCAAAAATGTGACACTATTTAACCGCACTACTATCTGCATAGTAACATTTCCAAGGATTCTGGATAGAACTACAATGAAATAAAACTGCCACCCTCCCCAGGATAAGGTAACTAGAAGTAAATATAAAGTATGTGTGTAAGACCAGAGGTCTAACATACCTACATTTCCACAAATTACTACAATATTAGCCTAATGTAAAAAGATCTGTCCAGGGCCCCCATGCAAATGAGATCTCACACCCCAATATGTATAGAGTTAAAAAAATATGTGACAGTCTATGATAACACTCCTATATGTACAGTAACAGGCTAGGTAATCTGAATATGGTGCAATGGAATCAACCCCACTCCTGGGCAAAGATAAAAAGTAAGGAGGAATTAATATTCATTATGTGTGTGAAGTAAGAATAGTAACACACTGTAACTCCATGTATCTAAATAGAGGTCTACCTCAATGTGACAGCAAGCCACACCTGTTATATCATGTACCTCACAACACATACCCACACACATACATACACACACACAGGCACCCACATCCCACACATGCTAAGGTCCTATAATATGCCAGTCTGAAGAAAAAGAGGTCTGTGGATGTCAGTTTCTGTAGTGTCCCATGAAGCCCAGCTCAACGTTCATCCCATCTGCTACCATATTGAGATGTAAAATAAGTTTAATCTCAAAAGCTCGTCTCTGTTGTGTGTTTTTGAGGTTTCCTTTTAAGACCATTACTGACATATCTGAAACTGAGTGGTCAGGCTGGAAAAAGTGGTGCCCCACTGGTTTTTCAGTCTTCCTTGCTGTAATAGTATGTCTGTGTGAGTTCATCCTAGTGCGGAGCTGTTGGCTTGTCTCTCCAACGTAACCTGTTTGTGGACATCTCTTGCACTGAATGAAATAAACAATATGTCGTGATGTGCATGTATAACTCCCGTGCACCTGGAATTGTCTGTTTTGTGATGTAACCACACAGTCCGAGGTGGAAATGAGCTCACAAGTCTTACAAGGGTGTTGATTGCAGGGTCGTGTGCCATTGTGTGACATGGTATTCTGTTCTGGTGAAAGTTTGCTCCTAATAATTAGGCTGGCTAAATTTGGTGGTTGTTTAAAAGATAGTAGTGGGAGTTCCTTAAAAATACAATGAAAGGTTTCATCCTCACTAAATATTGGGTGGAGGTCTTTAATAATCTTATGCAGACGTTCAAGGTCTGGATGATATGTGACTACTAAGGGTATTCTGTCTGTAGCTGTCTTTTCTTTATATTGACGTAGTTGCTGTCTTGGTACTTGCGTTGCCCGTTCTGTTATCGTGTCAATTTCCCTGGAAGAGTGTCCCTGCTCAATAAAGGTGTTTTTCAACATAGCCAAATGTATATCTCTGTCATCCTCATTTGAACAAATATGGTGACATCGGAGTGCTTGACTGTACATGACAAATTTTTTTGTATGGTTTGGGTGATTACTTTTCTTGCGCAGGTATCTTTGTCTGTCTGTTGGCTTCCTTTAAATACATGTATGTAAGGTTCCGTCCTTAATGGTTACTGTGGTGTTCAGAAAGTTAACATTGGTGGTAGAATACTCCAGGGTAAGCTTTATGGTAGGGTGGAGATTATTAAGTTTGTGATAAAAATCTTTACGTGCATCTGTGCCCTCCATCCAGATGATAAACAAATCAACAATGTAACGGAAATAAGCTAGTGGTTTGTGGAGACACTGCCTTAAAAAATCCTCCTCCAAGTCAGCCATAAAGAGGTTAGCATACTGTGGAGCCATTTTGGTGCCCATTGCTGTTCCCATAGTTTGAACATAATGTTTACCATTGAAGTTGAAGTTGTTATGTATCAAAATTAATTCCATAAGTTCTCCCACCACTTCAGGGTTGATGTTTTGTTCTGGTCCTTTCTCATGTATGTATTTAAGGCATGCTGTAATGCCATCTGTTTGTGGAATATTAGTGTAGAGGGATGTTACATCTATTGTCACTAAAATAGTGTCAGGTGGTAAATCCTTATAACCAGAAAGTACATGCAAAAAGTGCGTAGTGTCCTGGATATAACTGTCTCTTTCCATAACTAGCGGTTTCAAAATGGTCTCTACAAACCCTGAGATCCCCTCAGTCAAGGTACCATTACCAGAGACTATGGGTCTCTCTGGATTGCCAGGTTTATGTATTTTAGGCAGCATGTAGAATGTCCCTGGCCTGGGTTCAGCAGTGATGAGGTCAGTTAGTTTTTCTCGGACATGGTCTGGAAAAGTTCTAATTAAGTCATGTAGTTCTTCATTATATCTTGTAGGGGGTCACTCTCTAGTTCTCTGTAGTATGTAAGATCTGTTAGCTGTCTGTTAGCTTCATTAATATAATCCTCCCTGTTTAAAATCACCACTGCAGAGCCTTTATCAGGTTTTTTGATGACAATGTTGTGGTTTGATTTCTGTGTCCCTATAGCTCTCCGTTACAGTGGAGAAAGGTTATAATGGGCCTGTTTTTGCCTAGTAAGGATCTGACCACTGACTTGTTGGCGGAAACAAGGAATGTAATTGTCTAGTTTTTTGTTATGCCCACTTGAGGGGGTAAATTCAGATTTCTTTTTCTTATTCATTAAATTATTGCTGTTTGCGATGTCTTCGCTACCAGTGTTTTCTTCCTTGCCATGAAAGAATTCTTTAAGTCTCAATCTATGGAAGTATTCTTCCAGTTCACCACAAAACTGTATTTTATCTAGTGGTTTTGTTGGGCAGAAAGTGAAGCCCTTTGAAAGTACATTTAGTTCTCCAGTAGTCAGTGTGTGGTTGGACAAATTAACAAGTGAAAGGTGCCCATCTGTATTGTGTTGTTGTTCAGTGACTCCATTATGTTCTTCATGGTTGTTAGGAAGTATGGTATGTTGAAGGGCATCCAATTTCCTATTTTTCATAAGCATGGCTTTTCTTAAGTTCCTTTGGTAGTTAATGTGTATCTCTCGCAAGATGTCCTGAATAGGTTCCCCAGACATCCTTTCCAGAGTGGTAACAATTTCAGCAAACTCTTTGTTCAGAACAACATTTTTGGCATATGACATGTGAATCCTGTGATTTTTCAATTTCTCAGAGGTCCTATGACAGAGTTGTTCTGCATATGTAGAATTGTTTGTATTTCTTAATGGATTCCAAATATTAAGACCTTTAGGGATTATGTTTCTCCTCTTGCACTGGGTTAGAAAATAGATGTCACTGTCTAGCTGTGCCAGTTTCTTCTTGATGTTATGTAACTGCCATATTCTACTGCAAATTCCGGTATCTTCCATGTTGAAATCTAGATTTAGTAGTTGCCGTATGGGTCCTTGCAAGAATAGATCCAGAAGCAAATGATTTGATACCTTTTAATGGACAAACATAGATATAACAACAAGAACAAAGTGCTCTAGCTTTCGTACCAACCAGTCCTCCTTCAGAAGCTAATGGCAGTTGTTTAGAAAATGCAATACTTTTAACAGCTAGAACATGCAGAAAAAACAGAAAAAGATCATTTGCTTCTGGATCTATTCTTGCAAGGACCAATACTGCAACTACTAAATCTAGATTTGAAAAAATTCAATAACTCTCTCTCTCTCTCTCTCTCTCTCTGCAAAAGCAGGTTTTGTCTCTCTCCTCCCCTTTGTGGTTGTTGCAGACATTCAAGTCCCATATATTTCAGTGAGCTAACATCTGAATTATGCGTATGCAAGAAATGTCTGCCAACGGGTGTATCTAGCCTTCTGTTTACAATGGAGCACACATGCTCTTGTATGAGTTCTTTCAACATCCTGGCTGTCTTTTCTACAGTATGTAGCACAGATTATATTCACACCATAGCACATATACAGTACAACAAAGGTTGTAGCATATGACATAAATTCTTTTATATGAACCTTTTTTGCCTGTCCTTGGGGCCACAAATTCTTTCCCAGGGATCATGTACTGACAGACATTGCATTTATGACATTTAAATACTGGGAGTCAAGTGTTTTGCTCTCTTCTGTCTACTTTAAACTGGCTGTGTACAAGCCTATCATTGAGTGTGCCTGTTTTTCTGAAAGTTATTCTAGGAGTTTCACCTATGACTTCCTTCAGGATATTATAACCCTTCAAATTTAAATAATGTACAATGGCATATTAAACCAAATGAATTAGAATGTTGGATCCAAACTAATTTTAGGTAATGGAGATTGCATTCATTAAAACATAGGTTACTTTAACCACTGTTATTCACATTTTTCTTTATATATATTAATTGTTTAGAAGTACCTGCAGCCCTAGTTTAGCCTGATTTTGTTGTAGTAGTTAGTAATACTAGGAACGGTAGTCCAGTTTATTTATTATTTGAATATCATGATTGTTTTAAGAACACTTTATTTGGTTATGATTTATACTTTTTAAGTAATTTGCTCATTACCCATAGAATGGAGTAATTTTTCTTTACGAAATTTAAAAAGTTGAAAAAATTTCAAAATGACATAGCAATGTCACAGACTAAAAATATAAAACTGAAGCTGTGTTTGATTTGGGCTACTCCCCCTGAGGAAGTTGTGTAGCTGAAGTGCTGGGGCAGTGTGTCTACACTGGGTGATTGTGAAACTTGGTTCTCAATTGAATAAATTCCTTATTTTTCCTACAATTGGTACGAGAGTTCATTTGTGCTGCAAAGATTTGGAGTGGCGCTAGTGTTCTGGACAATTGTTGTAGTTAGGGTTAGCTACCCTTACTGAGCACCCCACTCCCTCTTGGAGTGCAGGTAACTGGATTTTTTGGAGTCAAATTATTAACATTTGTATCAGGTACAGTACATGTGCTGCCATTGTACTAAAAAACAGTGTTACTCATTTGCCACTTCAAGTGGGTTGAACAGTTAAGAATCATTCTTTTGCAAAACCTTGGGCATAATTTTCTTATTCTTCCCCAACTGATTGATACTATTCCAAACTTTCTCAGGATTTTCTGTCTTCTCTCTGTGCTTTTTACTGAAATAATTGGTTTTTGAGCTCCTAATAAGCAATTGGTTATAAGCTATTTTATTTGCCTGTGTCCCACTGTCTTTAAATTTATGCCATGCATTGTCCCTTTCTCTCATTGTATTCCTGACATCCCCTGTTATCCAGTTTAATGCCCCTTCTTTTTTCCTAGCTCTCCCATCAGGTGCATACTCATCATATATTTGACTGAATACATAAATACAAAAATCCAGGGCCAAATCCACTCTTGGAATACAGTCTAAGTATGATCAATCAGCATAACTTATCACTTGTCTAAAAGCTTCTATCCTAGAGTTTGGAATCCTAATATTAAATATTTCTGATTTAGGTTTATCCTCTTTGACCAGTGACATCAAATTGGAGAATGGTCACTTAAAATATCTGGGAGCACTTTAACCTCCTTAACACATTCACAATATGAAATGAGAACCCAGTCCAAACGTGTTCCAGTATCTGTTTTGCAATTCATCCTAGTAATTTCCTTCACCATCTGCACTATGTTTAGACCTGCAACTTTATCATTTACTGCATTGTTTGTGACAACTAATCAGTCTAGAAATCCCTAAGAATGCTTTTATTTATGTGGTTAACATTTAACTGGCAACATACTCACTGGAATAACTAATCCCTACCTCACTATAAGTGGGGAAATATATAAGGATCCTATACTTTTTGCCCCTCCAAATATTAAATTAACAGCCATAAATTTATATTCTGATTTTTATCCTTTAATATCAATTTTCACCACAATCAGTCTCTAACATAAATGTCACAACCATCGCCCCTCTTTCCACGCTCATCTGCTCAAAATAGAGAAAAGTGCTCTAATGCCAGCACAGTATCTTCAATTTTGTATGTCAACCAACTTTCAATTAAAATAATAATATCAGAATTTAACTTGTCTGCCCAGGTGCAGAACTCACTAAATTTCAGAGGAAAATTACCTATGTTTAAATGCACAATATTCAATCCATTTTTCTTATCACCATATTTGTTCATTTCACTCCTGGTAATGGGTTAACATGAATGTTGTCTAATAATATCAAGAGTAGAGTAATTAGTACTTGTACCCTAAATCTTGCTTCTTGTTTCTGACTTCTTATTAATCTTCTGTCAGTAAACTTCCTTAACTTTACGTTCTTTAGTGTCCACCTTAAGATTTCCCCATAATTAAGGTAATAAAAGTTCAACAGTAAAATAAGTCAACCCCAGCTCACATTTTCCATACTATTTCCCCTAACTATAACCCCCCACATCTAGAAATATTTTGTGCCACTATCAGCTTTAGATCCAATAAGAAACATCCCATTCAGTTGTTTACCCATATCAAATTTAATATATCCAATTAGAACACATATCAGTAAACTAAAAGACATTCATGCATAACCTAGTGCTATGGATTATTTAAATAGATTATGTGAAATGAAATTTGAAGAACCTTTGTATAAAAGTAGGTAACCTTTTTTCCTCATTCAATATTGTATGTATACAAGATAATGAAATAGTCAATGCACTTACAAAAATCACCTCAAATAAGGCACCAGGACTGGATCAAATAATTGAAGACATCTGTAAGGTTTTTTTTAGACTGGTGGCTCCCTATGTTTGAAAATTATTTCATTCTTTTGCTCAAGGTTAGAAATTTCCAGACAGCTGGAAAGGAAATGTTATCTTCCCAATATTTAAAAAAGGAGACCCTTTTAACCCTACAATATACAGGCCAATAGGCCTTATAGATGTCTCCCAAAAGTTATTTTGTAAAATCATTCTACATAGACTTCAGGGCTGTAGAAACAAAACAAACAAACAAAAAAAAAACATAATAAGTGAAACACAGAATGGATTTAGATCCAAAAGATCTGGCACTCAGTACCTGAATAATGTTGAGATTGAGCCCTTATTCACTTTGAATGTTGGGTATGGAAAAAGGACCTCGACTTTAAATATTGTCCACCTCAACATTCAATATTTACAGGCAAAATTGACTCAATTTGAAGCCTGGGTTGAACAACATCATTTTGATGTTGTAACATTATCAGAACCATGGTTGAACAGTAAGACTGATAATTCACAAAGTTCACTTCATGGCTATAATTAATATAGACAACATAGGGTTGGTAGGAGGGGAGGGGTAACATTGATTTGTGTTAAATCAAAATTTGACTTAGTATTATTGGACAATACTGGGAAAGGCTGTTGGTGTAATTTAACTTCTATAGAATTGCTGTTGAGCCTGGAAACACATCTAATTTTAAGTTCTATTTATATTCTTCCTGGACTCATTGGGGCTGGTCTGGAATTGATTTCAAGGACTGAAAAAATGTTTTCCAGGACTTTAATAATAATTGGGCTCAGGATCAAAAAGTCGATGCAAGGGAACCTTTCCTTGCATTGGGAGTACATCAGATAATAGGGGACACTATGAGATACAATCATAAAATTGGGAAAAAGGTCCCTCCTGGACTGGATAGTGACCACACATCCTAATAAAACTGTAGCATCTCAAGTTCCATTTGATGCTATAAGTGACCACTGTCCAGTCCAGTGTGAATGGTCAACCAAAATAAAAAAAGCTCCTGTATTTATTGAATCTAGAAGTCCTAGGAGAGTAGACTCTGAACTGATTAATAGTGTATGTGGGGAAGTTGATTTGTCAGTATTATTTTCTATTTGAGATATCAATGAATTGTTAGATGCTTTCTCAAAGTTAATTAATCGAGTTATTGACTGGGTTGCCCCTAAAAGGAAAATGTGTATTCGGGCCAATAAGAATAAGTGGATAAATCATGATTTGTTAAAATTAATGAAGCATAGGGACAAAACATAGAAACATTTTAACAAAAGTAAGGAACCATCAATTTTACTTAAGTACAAAATGTTAAGAAATAAATGCAAATCTGAAATTCGCAAAGCCAAAAGATTATATGTTATCTCTGAGCAGACCACATTTTCTAGTAATCCTAAAAAAAACATGGCAGGTGTTAAATAATTTAATGGGTAGAGGAATCAAAGACCCTATTATACAGTTACAAGATGGGGATCAATTGGTCTGTAATTCTCTAAACGTATCCAAGATCTTTGACAACATTTTTGGATATTTAGATAAGTATAGAAATAATCCTAAAGTACCCCAAGTAATGAGTTACAGATTAATGACAGTGATTATATTCCCAAATTTTATTTTAAAATAGTAAAACCATCAGAAGTTAAAGATTATATTCTTAAATATAATCCCAGGCTCTATATTGGATATGACAACATTGACTTTAGGTTAATTAAACTGGGTATTGATACCCTGGCCCAGTCCTTATCTACCTTATTTAATTGTTTTCTACATTTTGGGATATTCCCTAATCAGTGGAAAATGGTTATTACTAAGCCCATATACAAGAGTGGTAATGTAGCATATGTAGCAAATTATAGCCCCATATCATTGTTGTCACCTCTTAGTAAAATACTAGAAAGAATTTTCCTTGATCAACCATTTGATTTTCTTGAGAAAAATGGTCTTTTGTGAAACTTGCAGCATGTATTTAAAGCAAAACACAGTACTGAGAAGGCTTTGGTGGGGTTCACCAGCGTCATTCAGAGTGCCCTTGATAGGAGGTGCTCTGTTGCAGCTGTGTTTCTGGACCTCGCCAAGGCCTTCAACTTAGTCAGTCATGAGCTGCTATTGAGTTCCTTATCAGATTTTTATTTTTCTAGGGATGTCACTAATTGGTTTTCAAATCATTTGAGTAATAGAGCACTTAGAACTGCTATTAAAGGTAAAATATCTGAATGTGGAATTAATAAATGCGGGGTGCCCCAGGGCTCGATCCTGGGGCCTTTAACTTTTTCATTATACATGAACACTGCTTCTGATGTTTGTGAAAGTCATTTATGACTTTGTATGCTGATGATGCAGTTATTTATAGTACTAATGTCAATTCTCAGGATGCTGTTAATGTAGTACAGAGTGATTTTTTCCTTTTTCAATCACGGTTACAATCTAAAAGAATGGTGTTAAATGTGAAAAAAAAATCATGTTTTTTCTAGTTCTAGAAAGAACAAGGAATTGTGTATTCAATTGTGGATTTACAAGATGAGCCAATTGAACTAGTGGATAATTTTAATTATGAACTGGGGATCGTAAATGGAGGAAGCTGATTGGCTGAGAGGTTTTTGAAGCCGTGATGATATCGGGCTACATCATCATGACTTCAGAAAACCTCCGGTCACCAGCCTCCTCACTTATCGTGCAGAGTTCTACATCTCCTGCAGTCAGTAGCAAGTCAGACTTCCAGTCTGCCACTATTAAAAAAAAAAAACTGCCACCAGCACACACATGATAGCAACACAAAGGGCAACTGCTGACTGCAGCATTCACAAAACCACTTGCTCCCAACAAAGAAATACCATAACAGCACCATGCAGCTCATTAACGGCCGCTCGAGAGAAGAAAACATACCTGGTATCACAATGGCCCTCCCAATTACAAAAAACTTCTTTATTAACCTCACCTTCTCCCTTAAAAATGAAGCATCGCAGTTTTCCTTTACTCCAGGCTTGCAATAATCACAACATTGTTTGGGGGGTGGGGGGAGCAGATCACAGACCACAATGATCACTGTCCCTGCCAACATATTGGTGCTTGCAGCTGCACTGCTACATGAACTCCACTTGCAACAGTGCCACCTGCTGCCCAAAGCCCTCCAGGAACTTTTTTTTCAATGATGTTCCTCCAACACTATAAAAAGGGCATATAAACATTTTAACAGTTTCTTTTTAATTATTTTTCCTAACAAAACTGATAAACCAGTTCATAATCACAATAAGTCACTCCAGGGTGTGGTATATCATGGGATATTGTCACTTCCTGGATGGTTGAACGCACTCGGCCTGCGGCCTCATGCCCAACCACCCAACGCATGATGATATCCCATGATATACCACACCCTGTCATGCCTTATTGCTTAATTATGAACTGAGGAGCATAAATAGAGGAATCTGATTGGCAGAGATCTCTTTGAAGCCATGATGATATCGGGCTACATCATCACGGCTTCAAAAAAGTTCCGGCGCCACCAGCCACCTTGCTCCGTTCTGTCTGAGAATTATTTTTTCAAAATGTACTTCTACATCACCCAAAACTTGTTCATAAAACATTTAAAAACCTGTTTGTTTTATTTTTTATTTATGAAAATTCAAACTCAGTTCATAATAGCAATAAGTCACTCCAGGGTGTGGTATATCATGGGATATCATCACTTCTCAGGTTTATTGGATGCACTCGGCCTGCGACCTCGTGCCTAACCACCCAAGGCGTGATGATATCCCATGATATACCACACCCTGTCATGCCTATTGCTTAATTATACAATGGCAAGAAAAAATCCTGGACTCTGATTGGTCAGTCTTGGGCTGGACCCGTGATGTTATCCCAGTACAACATCACAGGTCTAGTCTCAGCCTTACTGTGAACCTGTAGATGATCTTGAGCATCTAGAGCTTGATTGTTTCATCTGCTCTTAAAAAACAAAAATATTTTTCCACACAAAAACATCTTTAAAATGATTATTTTATTCTGTAGAACAACGAGCCATTGTATAATAGCAATAATGCCCTCCAGGGTGTGTGTGTCATTTGGGATAACGTCACACCTCAGTTGTTGGATGCACTTGGACTGCAGCCTCGTGCCTAACCACCTGAGGCATGACGTTATCCCAGCACGACACACACCCTGTCAGGCATTATTGCTTAAATATCTAGGTATCACTTTGGACACACATTCTCACCTTTGAAATCCATATCAATAACTTAATTAGAACTATGCATCAGAGGCTGGGAAGCATGTATAAAGTGAAGCAGTTCTTAACACAAGACTCTAAAAAATACTTACACATAATTTTATTTTTGGCTTATTGGATTATGGTTTGTCAATCTATTTTGCTACAAGTGAGAGTATTTCATCTAAATTAAATACAACATATAATAGTGACCTCAGGTCCATGACTGATTCACCTTATAGAACACATCACTGTGTTCTCCACAAAATGTCAAAATGTCCCTCTTTAAATAATAGGACAAAATTAATCTGGGTGTTCTGTTGTTTAACGTATTAAAGGGTTCTCTGCCAGTCTTCTGTCAGTCACATTTTCCTAGAAGTATAAATCCATTGGGGACCAGATATTAGAGCAAATTTGTTTTCAAACTTCCACTATGCAAAACAGTAATGGGTCAGAAGTCATTGATTTACCGCAATCTTTTTTCTTCACTTCTATTCCAGGTTCACGCCTTAACTGTTTTTCAGTACATACATTTAAAAATGGATTGAAATCCTGGCTCAACACCACAAATGACTGTGCCTGTAACCCTTTGTAAATGAATGTTGTAGTAAAAGGATTTTCAGTATCCTTTTGTTGGATGTATTATTTTGTTTATCTGTCTTTTCATGTAAAACTTAATGCTTGTGAAAATGGGCAGCAATGCTCATCTTACTCTCAAGTATGAAAAAACAAGATTCACGATTCAGCACTGTTACATACCTTCCCATTTGATTTGGAAATACGTGAACATTAAAAAGAGTAAACTCTACTGTTTCATCAATCTATCATCAGCATTTAATAGCATCAGTCAAACCTTATTATGTCAAAAACTAGAAAACTATAACATTGACCCAGAACTATTGGACATCCTTATTAGATTACATCAAGACATCTGGATCAAAGTACAGTATGACCAATTTGCTCATATGACTTCCACTTTACATACCAATCTTGGTGTATATCAGGGCTGCCTTCTTGCACCCACTTTATTAAATCTTTACATAAATTCAATACTGGAGGGGTTGGAGCAATGAAACTTTCACTCTCCCATAGTGTTTGAAAGTAAAATATCCTGCCTTGCTTATGTGGATGATGTAGTTCTGATATCTACTTCCCTTTCAGGTTTACAAAGAAAGTTAAACTGTTTTATAGAACTATGTAAGGCAAATCACCTAGCCATCAATAAAGGAAAAACTAAATTGGTAATATTTGGTAACAAATCTAGATCCCCTAATGATCTTTATTGACCATGAAAAGATTGTAACTGACAAATTTAATGATTATTTGGAAGTAAGATACAACCAAAATTCTCAATGGAATGGACACCTCCTCTATACTCAGACTAAATTAAAAACAGCCTCAAATGTGTTTAAACTGTTTAAGTCAAAACTGGATAAAAGTACAATTAAAGGGTTATGACTTTAAATGCTAAAATCCAAACCAGTGCCTCTCGTGCAGCAGAAATCTGGGCAACTATAGATTTAAAAAGCCTAGAAATTATTGTGAACAAATTATATTGTAATATTTTGATGGTTCCCCATTCCTTCCCTTTGGAAATACTGAGACTTGAATTCAGTCAACACTCAACAGTGACATTAGCCTTGGAAAGGTGTCTATTCTTTACATTGAGTCTTTTTTACCTACCTGAAACACATTTACCAAGATGTTGTTTGGAAGAAGAAATAACCTGCTCAACCCAAGGATTTTCTTTCTCATTGATTCAATTAATAAAAAAATAATTATTTCCTTTAGATCCGGGTAATTTAATCTATGCAATGAACATAAAATCAAAAATGGATGTTGTACAAATAATAAGAAAAGAGTCAGAGACACTGCAATTGCTAAAGATTTTGCTCGAGTAAACACCTTTAGACACTTTAGATGGCACAAAATGAAGAAGAAAATACATGAGTTAGAACTATATTTGTCCTGTATGTCCAACCCACAGTCTAGGAGTTTATTAACAAAATTTAGGATGGAACTTTACTTTGCACAATTCATACATTGCCAGCAAAAAAGACCTGAAATTCAGAGTCCATATTGTAGATGTGGTTACTATTATGAAGATCATTTGAAACACATATTGCTATTCTGTCCCCTATATTTGAAAGGAAAAGAAGAATGGATCGGGGAAATAGTGACTAATCTTGGTCTCCCCCCTCCCCCTAACAAATAGTTCTAGATCTTTGTACATCCACTAACAGCAGAATCTTGCATAAACACTCAGGATTTTGAGAAACAACTGATCTGTACTCTGGAAATATAAAGGATGCTACAAATAATATTTTGTTATATTCATTGAAAGTATCATATATAAAGAATACTAATGTACTTAGTACAAGATTATTGATCTTTGCCAAATTAAAAGGGATGCCGTATTGATGTGGATCTTTGTATGCTAAAATATTTGGAAAACTTTCCCAGACATGAATTTTACTATATGTTATTCCTTTTAGAATGAAATTTCAGCATTGTAATACTTGGACCTGCCATAAAATGTTGTACACATTTTTAAAATGTTGTATAATATCGTGTATCTATGTAATGATATTTTTGTAAAGGCTTGTAGCTGGTCAATAAAAGATATTTGAACCTTAATAGGTATCACTAAATAAAACTTTAATTATTAAACTAAACTACACCTGACTGTATGTATTGTATTTCTTCTGGATCACCTGATTGTATGTATTGTATTGCTTCTGTTCCCCAGGTTGCCCCTGAAAAAGGGACCTTCGGGGCCCAGTGGACCAACCCAGTCTTCTAAATTCAATAAATAAATACATACTTCTTACACACTCAGTATAAAATTTTTGATCAAAAACAAAGTAATTATGATGCAAAATGAATGCCGAAAGGTCCAAGACAAATTTCTGTGGTGCAGTTGTAAGTTCTGGATCATCTGCCAGAAACTCCTTGGTGGCTATAATAAACTGTTTATGTTTTATGCAGATATACAGGGAAAACAATGTCTGGTGTTATCCAGTAGTAATGACTTTGTCATGGTATTCCCTCTAGTTTATGAATAACATCCATTGTATCTCTCAGGTAACTACTAGTTTTTGGTACCATGAGTTTCAAAAACGGTCCAAAAACTGTGAGGAACCCTCACTGAGCAAGCCCCTGTGAGAGACGACAGGCCACACAGATGGGACCTCCCCAGATCTGTGAACCTCATAAAGAGTGCAATGTCTATGCGCAGTTAAACAGACAAGGCCACCCCACTGGATCACAGTCAGCTGAGCCTTAAACAAAACAAAGGTGCCTGAATTCAAGTCTCACTTGGTCCAAGTTGACTGGAGCTCCTTGGATGCCATTCCCCATGTTGAGTCTGCCCTAGAATTCTTTGTTTCTGAGTTCACACATGCCTGTGATAAATTTGCACCCTTTAAAAAATGCAAGGCAACAGGAACAATGTCTGGCTGGATCAGTTCTGAACTACTTGCCTGTATGAGGAAGAGGGCAATCTGTGGGCACTGGCCAAGGAAACAAGGTCCCCTATCCCCCTGCAAAGGTATAAGGAACCCCACAATTAGTGCACCAATGTGATTAGAAAGGTGAAATCTGACCTCTATAAGAACTAGCGTACCCAGAATTGGAGCAATGGCAAAAGATTCTGTGACAATGCCTCAGAGCTCCTTGGCAAGGGAGTTAAAACCACTCCTCAAATGCTCATGGTGGAGGGTCGAGAGGTCTTTGATCCCACCAAAATTGCCAATTACTTCAACACAGTTTTTACTGACCTCAGTTCCATCATCTCCACTGAACCTGCCCAGACCCCCTGCAGGGAACCCAGTCCTGAAGCCTCCCAGATGGTGGGCTCCGAACCAGGGTACTCTAAATTCTACTTAAAGGCTGTTTCAGTCAAAGATACCTCAAAATACAACAATAGAGTACTTGGCAAAACTAGGTGTGAGAGTGATTCAGTTGATATGAAACTTCTTACTCTGGCAGTATAGGAACTTTCCTGCCCTATCTCTACAATTTTTAACTTTTCCCTGTGCTACATGCAGTTCCTGGAGAAGTGGAAATCTGCACTGGTTACATCAGTTTTCAAAAGTGGAGACTGCACTAGCGTTGCCAATTACAGACCCATTTCTATTCTCTCCACCCTTTCCAAAGCCCTCGAAAGAATAATCTCTGACCAACTTGTCACATACATCAAAAAATACAGTGCCCAGTGTATATAGCAGCATGACTTCTAGAAGCTCCACAACACCAACATGGCACTGTTGGAAACCAACAACTATGTTCATAAGGTCCTTGACAATGGTGACCTCGCCATAGCAGCCCTTGACAATAGTGACCTTGTTGGAGCTATAGATAGATAGATAGAAAGAAGGAAAGAAAGCTATAGACCATACTAAGGCCTTCAACCTGGTCAACCATAAGATCCTACTTAACAAACTCCTTGGCCTGGGTTTGTCTCAGAACACAGTTGACTGGTCCTATAGTTACCTCATCAATTGCTCCCAGAATGTGAAGATCGATAAATCTTTGCCTGATACTAGGGAAATAATTTTTGGTGTCCCTAGGGCTCCATTTTGGGCCCACTATTAATTGACCTCTTCATAGTTCAACTGCCTGATACCTGTCAGACAGGCAGTTTATTCCTCTATGTCAATAATGCAGTCATCGGCTCCAAAATCCCTGATCTTGACAGCTTTACCACAGCTCTCTAAAGTAACTTCAGGCCACTGGAAAGCTGGTTCTCCAACAATAAACTTGTCCTCACTTATAAAACACAGAAACAAAGGCCATGCTCTTCTCTCATATACCCCCCACAACAGTGACACTGGCACAGTGAATGACACTTCAGCGACTACAGCACCACGTTGCTGTAGTGTCCACACTGGAACCCAGCACTGTCTGCTGGAGGTCTTGCACCTCCCCCAAATCAGCTTCAACTCGGAGCTGATAATCCTTGGGGGGGGTGCGGGGGTGCAGCCCCCCATGTGGGGGGCTTGGGCGTGAGGCCTACCAAAGAAAACTCTTTGTTTTCTTTGGAATTGACAACCAGCCACAAAAAGTGGTCAATCTGCTGGTTTCACTGTCTGGTTGTTTGACAAAATTTTTGTTGAAGCGACTCAGTGGTGTAGAGGGCTGAGGCACTGGTGCCTTACCTCAACCCATGCCAGTGACCCAGGTTCGGGAATGGACTAGGGGTTCTGGGGGTCGGCAGGGGGCAGAGAGGATTGAGCATCTGAAGGACTGCTCTCCTCTCTGGGGGTGGAATCAGGGAACGCATCGCTCAGCAGTGGCCCCCCTGTGAAGACTTGAGGCAGTGTCTGAGCATGCACTAATGGGGACAGAAAACCAGGGAAAATGGCACCTGAAGCAAGCGGCTTGATGGCTGACTGTAGTTTCTCTGTGGCACCCACCTGTATCCATGTTCTGCGGGGAGTAGGGGGCTTCCTGTGGCCCTGCTGTGGGGGCAAAGCCACAGGAGTCTGGGTGTCTGCAGTAGAGGTGGTCAGTGGCTGAATGTCCCTGACGGGGAGCAGCTCAGGTGGCCAAGGAGTGAAAAATAGATAATAAAAAAAAATAAATAGATAATTTTTGTCGATGACCAATCATGGATCCCTCTTCTCTAGCCTCCCACAGAAAAAATCCACCCTTTGTTCTCCAAAACAGCCAAGGACAAAACTTTGAACAGGTGGAGACCTTCAAATACCTTAGAGTAACTCTGGATGACACCTCATCTTTTGCCCCCCATATTAACAATCTGGTGGCTATAGTTAACAGAAGACTGGGTGTCTTTTATTGTAACTGGAACAATTTCACTGGAGATGCTAGATGCCTTATTGAGGCCAGCTACATTCTGTCACTTACAGATAGCAGCCTGTGACATGGTGCTAAACAGAGTAAATCTGATCTGTAATAAGGCATGCCACTTTGTACTTGGTGCAGGTAACTGCACTCATAGTTGTACCCTTTATGCACTCACAAACTGGCTACTTTTACCTAGCTGAATAAAGCTTCAGACCTGTTTGCTTGCCAAAAAGGCGCTCCTGTTCCTAACACCCCCTACTTTAACACATAGCCTCCGCACTGTCACCAACCAATACAACACCAGGAATATGGCCAAACATGCTCTTAAGCATCCTTTCTGGTGCACTCAGCTGGGCCAGCAGTAATTTGTTTTCAGGGCTGCTAATTGGTTAAACAAACTGACTGATACACTGCTGAGTTGCCCCATGTTTAATCATTTTAAAAGATCTTTGCTGTCTGTCTTTGCAGTTCAATGCAGTTGCAACTGTTATGTAAGCAATAACCCACAACAGGGTATGGGGTCATAGGGATTTAATCCATGCAAGGGGTGCATTGTGAGGCATGAGGACACAGACCGAGTGTGCTCACAGCGCTCCAGGCATGGATTAAGTCCTTATAACCCTATACCCTGGAGTGGGTTGTTGCACTTATAACATGGGTGCTTTGTTAGAAAAAATAATTAACAGAAAAGGTTTTATTTCTGTTCAAAGACAAAAAATTGTACTGTATCCTGTTGCATTGAAAATAGTCCCCAACAAGTAATGCCTATATCAGTTATGCTATGAAGACACACATGGTAGACATATACCCTTACCATGATTCCTGACATTTGGTCTCCATAACATAAGTGAAACAGGTACAAATATGTTTCTTTAGACCCCTTCTCCCCAACGCGAAGAAAAAAATGACTTTTACAGCTCTCCGGTACTTAATGTCAGCACAGATATAGAGACAGACTGAGCACTGGAACGAGGTGTTGAAACACACAAAAAGATGGCAGTAAGTAGGGTTGACTTGTGACTCTCTCCACCTGCAGTCATTCTGGTGTTTTGGGCTGTCTTGTCAGTGCAGCACTATTGAGCTTCTCGCGGCACTCCGAGTGAGAGGATCGGGGTGAGCTGTTTGCCGTGCTGTCTCTGTGTCTCACTCTGTCTGCAGATTTGTTGTGGCACTGAAGCATGCAGATCATGAGAGCAGCAGCATTAGAAAGTGTAATGGGGGGGTGCCAGAGACAGAGACAGAGAGACAGGTGAATGCAACAAGGAGAAATGTGACTCTCGCTGAAGCTGTCTTATCTGCGATTCACATGAGATTTTAATTTTTTTTACATCTCAGAACATTGCTTCTCCATTGGGAAAGCTCTGATCCAGCCATTCGTTGACACACAGGGTGCCGAACAAAGAGAAATTCACCCCATTACACTGTGGAGGCTACAGTGTACTCTGCTGTCTAAAATGTGAAATAAAACAATGGCTGCTGGCAAAAACAAGCAGAGCAGAATCTGTAGATCCCTCTGCAGTGTGATCAGTTCTAGTCAACTCTCAGGAAGAAGATCGGGCACTGAAACCATTGATATAATAGCAAATTTAATCCATGGACACCTGACAGCTGCCAACCTATCACTTCATCTACCCAAACTGTTTTATTCAGTTTCTCTCTGCACATAACCTATGACATTTTATGCAATGATCTGTGTGGACTTTTTTTTCAAAACTGTGTATAATTGTTCTGTCTTAAGAGCTTTGTGCCTGGCTCAACTGCATTTCTTCTGGAACTGCTTATTATACTGGTAATGGTTTTTGTGACTACGTATTTGGAACCTTTATACATGAGCACTTGTGCTCAATGGTAATCTCCAAAGTTTTAAATAAAATAATAAAAATAAATAAAGAATATATAGATTTGGAGAAACTGAATCGTTACTTTTAAGAAAACTACTTTCTTCTCCTGTAATATAGACACCTGTAAAAGCACCATCAATGAGTTCATCCAAAATGATTTTGAATGCCCATGTAGGGTCAAAGGTCACCAATCTGTAGCAGTCTGCATTGAACAATTGCCTTTTGATCTCTTGAATGTATTTGCATGTGTCCTGCACCACGATCATATCCACTTTATTTGCCAGTTTTATTGTAATGTGGGGCATGTGTTGTAATTCTCTTATAGCTTCACATTCTTTGGCAGAAACTGTTTTGTTGCTTCATGGTTCAGAGCACTTGGTAAATTCTTTTAATGAGCAACTGATGCCTTCAGAAGAAGTTTGAAAGGCATAATATTTGGGCATAAAGCGCTTATGTTTCTCACTAGCTCTGTATTTTTTATCCCCATTATTATGTTGGCATGCGTGCGCAGCCAACATCTTGCGGCAGTGGGGATTTGGAGGCGTGGTTGCTGTTGGGCAAATACAGGGCACGCACCAGTAGGTGCGTCCCTCATTCCCCAATCAGTGATGCCACACCATGCATACTAAGCTAACGAGCACATCTAAGGAAAGGCCCGCTGCAATCTGAGCAAAGCTCGTCACATGTAGTGGGCCCTTCCTACGTGCTCGCCAGCTAGAACCATGGTGGCACAGTGGCCACTACTCTGCTGACAGCACTGACTTCAGGGTGCCCAATCCCCCAGTCGGCTTCCCTGCCCCTTGAAGTATAGGCCGACAGGGTTTGTACCCCTGCTTGCAGAAATGTGCCCCCCACCTCATTGTTTGCCGACGGGTGCCCAATCCCCATCCGCAATCTGCCCCTTCCCATTGTACTGTGCCGATAGGGGAACCCACTTCCATTGGCATCATGTCTGCCCCCTTCTTCTGTGCTGATGGGGGTGCACAATCCCCCATCAGCTACTGTAACCCCCCAAACAATGTTTGCCGATGGGGGTGCCCAATCCCTGTTGGCATCTGCCTCCCCCTTCCCATTGTACTGTGCAGACGGGGGAGCCCACTCCCCATCTGCATCGTGTCCCCCCCTTCTTATGTGCTGATGGGGGTGCCCAATCCCCCATCAGTTACTGTAGCTCCCCAAACAAAAGAAACGACCTGTAAAAAAGAAAACCATCCGTGTTTTTTTTTTTCCCCTTGGTCCCTGTAAACTGAAAGCGGTCCTCGTAGTCTCCCTACCCACCACCCGCACTCCACCCACTGCGCACCTTGCCTCCCACCCCCCACCCCACTCCTATACTATTCTCCAGAGTCCGCGCGACGATCTTCGCTGGACCGGGAACACGTCTGCACTCTTCAAAGCCGACCGTGAACTGAGGAAATGCCGGTAAGCTGTATAATGGAATAAATAGGGTTTTTTCAACTTTGCTCCATATCTTGGGCATTTTTTGGAATTTTTGCACCAAATTTTCAACATGGGGTTTTTGGGATCCTTCCTCATGAATTCTGTCACAGTTTTGACGTTAATCGGTCCCGAAAGGTGATTTCCTAGTCACTGCACGAAATCACCTTTTTAGGACCAATTAACACAAGAACTGTGGCAGTGTTCATGAGGTGGGCTCCCAAAAAGCCTATGTTGCAAATTTAGTGGAAAAAATTGAAAAAATAGCTGTTTCACGAGCGTGCGTTGTGCAGTTGCTACACAAGCTCATAACTTTGCGAATTCGCAATATTTTCATGCCAGATTTTCAACATTGTCATTTTTCTACACCTCCTTGTGAACAGTATAGCTGCCATTTTTCACATCCTGGCCAAAATGTGTTTCCGCACTTCCAGCACACAATACCGTGGTCACTGTGGGAAATCAGTGTTTGGGCCAGATTGCAAAAATGACAGTGACACTGTTCATGAGCAGAGGTCCTACAATGTCTATGTTGAAAATTTGGTGACAATACTCCATAAAATGATTGTGTTATGAGCGTACGTTGCGCAGTTTACACGCACGCTCGTAACATTGTGCATTTGTAATATTTTCACTCTGGATTTTCACCATTGGCCTTTTTCCACATCTCTTGATGAACAGTAAAGCTGTCATTTTACATGTCCTGCCCGAAATGTGTTTTCGCACTTTTGGCGCAGAATTGTGCAGTCAATGTGGGAAATCAGTGTTCGGGACAAATTACGAAAATGACAGTTACACTGTTCATGAGCAGAGGTCCTAAAATATGTATGCTGAAAATTTGGTGACTATACTCCATAACATGACTGTGTTACGAGCGTGCATTGCGCAGTTTGCATGCACGCTCGTAAGTTCGTGTATTTATATTTTCACTCCAGATTTTCAACATTGCCATTGTTCTGCACCTCCTTATGAACAGTACAGGTGTCATTTTACATATCTTGTCTGAAATGTGTTTTCACACGTCCGGTGCAGAATTGCACGGTCGCTGTGCAAAATCAGTTTTTGGGACAGTTTGAGGAAATGACAATGACACTGTTCATGAGCAGAGGTCCTAAAATGCCTATGTTGAAAACTTGGTGCTGAAAGTCCATAAAATTACTGTGCTGCAAGTGTGCATTGTGCAGTTTCCACACAGCCTTGTGACTTTGTAAATCTGCAATATTTTCATGCCACAGTTTCACCACTGGCATTTGTGCACACCTCCTTTTCAACAGTACAGCTGCCATTTTTCACAGCCTGCCCTAAATGCGTTTCTGCAACTGTGGTGCACAATGGTGTGCTCTCTGTGGGAAATCACCTTTTGGGACACATTAACAAAATCACAGTGCTACTGTTCATGAGGGGAGGTCCCAAAATACTTATGTTGAAAATGGGCCTAAAAAACTCCCACAAATAATTGGATTGCGGACGTCTGTTGCGCAGTTTGTATGCATATTCATTGCTTCACCAATATTTCATATTGCCACTCCAGATTTTCAATGTTGCCATTTTTTATGCCTTCTCATGAACAATACAGTTGTCATTCTCCACATCCTGCCCAAAACTGTGTTTTCATCCCTCTGTCGCTAAATGGCACAGCCGCTGTGCAAAACCATGTTTCAGCTAACAAAGTGATTGTGCCACTTTTTAGGAGGTGGCCTGACAAGCAGCCCATGTTGAAAATGTGGAGTGAAACTACCACTACACGCCTATGGTGTGAGGGTTTCCAACTGTAGCACCCCACCCGGTATGGACTGACAGGCATCAGGGCTGTGACTTGGGATCATTGGATGTAATGCTCATGACATTCCACACCCCACGCCCACCCTACAGCCACTGACAGGCATTGTGGTGTGTCTTGCACACTCCTATACTGCACCCACATCAGCGTATTTCCTTATGGAATGGGGTAAGTATGCTGCCCAAAGACCCCAAAGCACACCATGACACTTGTCAGTGTCTACAGGGTAGGGTGAGGTACAATGCCATGAGCATTATAGCTGATGACCCAAAGGCACACCCCAATGCCTGTTGCTCCCTACAGGGTAAGGGTGGGGTTGGCATCACTTCAATACTTCACTGCCATTCCTATTATGTGTCTCTAGCTCCACCACCGCCAATGCCAGTTCGACAACATTCTGCATTGACAAATGCTTTTTGTACCTTAATACTGTGCCTGTTCCTGGATAGAATACCTTGAAATTTGGTGTGCTCATTTTCAGAGCCAGGATGGCTGTATTCTGAAAATTTGGTGATGTTTGGTTGGACAGCTTGAAAGTTCACTACAGTACAAGAAAGTGGTTTGCCCCAATAAAGGGGCAGACCCCATTGTCGACAGGTCCATACCAATGGGTGTGGGTCTCAGGTTTCAGCTATGCAGAAGGGAGGAGGGAGGGGTAGGGAGGGGCTAGGTGACATCACAAGAGGCAAGGGAGTATGATGTCATGGGCAATGAGGTGGTGTGGGATGATTGGCTGGGGAAAAGAGAGAGAAGGTTATGCAAGGGGGGTATATAATGGGATGTAAAGAGTGAGGGAGCTCACAATTTTGCTTTTTTGAGATTTCCCACTCACCCACCCACCCTACAAAGGAAAGCAGAGGAATAGATGTTACTACGGGAGGTGGAGTGCAGTATCTGTGGACTGCCAATGGTGGATGGAAGGGGAATTTTGTATGAAAACAACAAGGAGGGGGAGGATAGGATGAGGGGAGGAAAGGGAAAATGGGGGAGGACAGGATGGGGGGAGGAAAGGGGAAAAGAAGAAAAGACTGCAGGATAACCCAGGAAGATGGAGGGCTACGAGTACCAGACAGAAAGTGGAAGAGAAAAGCGGACCCCAAATGTACATCTGGGGGTAGAGGAAGAAAAGATAAAGCATGAAACAGAAAGTTGATAAAATGTAAATAGAATAATGAGATTGTTGAATATGTATGTGTTGAATTTGATATGTTATAAATATGTAAATACTTGCAATGTGGATTGAAACTGTGGTTAAAGAATCAAGTAAATTAATTGCCGAACTGGGTGCCCACACATCATTTTGTCCGAGTCTTCATTGAATGGGATCTGGGGACAATGGCTGAGAGATGAATCCTGACTTTCATTTTGTTGGAATGTGGCCAAGGATGATCCATTTATAGGTGATTATGTGAAGAAAGTTGAAGATTTTAAATTATTAAAAAAATTTATTTTCATTTTTGTACATGACCCTGTACCCTTTGGGGGCAATACTGACTCCCATTTAAGGGGATGTTGCAGGGCTACCCTAGCACAAGAGTCCTTCTGTCATGGTGCACTAGTGCATCTGTTGCAAGGATGGCACAAGCCCAGCTGGTGCAGGTGGCAATGTTGAATCCGGAATGATGCAAGGTGTGGCACAGTGAGCCCCTTGCATCATTTTCCTTTGACGCAAGCACCCAGTGTCATTTCTGATGCTTTGTGAATCAGACCCATTGTGTCTCTGTGTCTCTCTTCACAGGTGACACTAAGTTCTATGGCAGGGTAGGCAGTGAGGAATGGGTTAAGGTGTTACAGAGGGACCAGCAACAGTTAGAGAGGTGGTCAAAAGACTGGCACTTGAAATGTTGTGCCAAGAAGTGCAAAGTGATGCATATAGGGAACAAGAACCCCAGGGCAGAATATTGGATGGGAGGGGTTAAGTTGGACACTACCTCTGAGGATAGGAACCTGGTAGCCATTGTAAGTGACTCCCAAAAACAATCTAGCCAATGTAACAAGGCCTACAGCAAAGCAATCAAAATATGGGGGTTTACTGGAAAGGGGTTCGATAGCAGAATGAAAGAGATAATACTATTGTGAGGTCACATCTGGAATACTGTGCCCAGTTCTGGAGTCCCATCTAAGAAAAGGCAAAGATAGGCTAAAGACAGTGCAGTATAGGGTGAACAAAATGATTCAGGGCCAGCAGGGCAGACCCTAGGAAGACTGACATAAGGCTCTGGATATGTACTCACTAGAGACCAGAAGTGAGAGGGTGATATGATAGAGACTTTCAAATTCCTGAAAGGAAAGGAAACAGTAGATTGTGACTAAATACTCATCAGGAATGGCATCATGAATGGCAAATCAAGAACATGGGGACATGAGCGGAAGCTGGCAAGGGGGTGGAGATTCAGGAGGGACACAATAAATGTTATTTTATAAAGAGAGTGGTTGATCCAGACACAGCTGGGACTGAATAAAATGCTTAATAGTTGCACAGGGGAAGCAGTAGAGCAGGAATAGGGGGACAAGGACAATAACCCCAACTAGACATTAGGCCCCAGGGAGGGATATGGTAAAACAGGGCAGACGGGGTGGACTAATGGTTTGTTTGTGCTAACATTGTCTATTATTCTATCCTATTAAACACCAGGGAATGATGGAATAGGATGGTGAGAAGAGGCACTGCTGGACATCAGGCAAATGGGATATGACAGAACTATGTAAAGAGTATTACTGGACAACAAGTAGTGTTTACAAATGGTCAGGGAGGGAGTGAGGGAGACAAATGGACAGGGTAGGGAGGGAGGGAGGGAGGAGGAGAGGAGTGCCACTGTACACAGAAAATGTTTAAAATGGGAAGGAGAGCTGGAGCAATGACATGGTGGGATGGGTGGGCCATATAACAGCCTGCACCTAGGAGTGTTTGGAACAGGATGAGGAGAGGGAGTGGCGTACCACTGGACATCAGGGAGTACAGGAAATGGGATGGAGATAGGGATGTGGTGACATTGGATACCCAGAAGTGCTTAGAGTGGAATTGGAGAGGGTGGTGTGCCACAGGGCAGAGGAAGTTATATATTGGCCTATACCAGGGAGTGTTTTAAATGGTATGGGGAGAGACAGAGGTATCATTGCACTCCAGGACATGTTTAGAACAGGATGCAGAGTGAGAGAGAGAGAGTGAGTGATGTGACTGGACATCAGTGAGTGAATGAAATAGGATGGGGAGTTACAGGGGTTGTCACTGGGAGGGGGATTTATATAACTAAAATGGGATCTTGGTGCCAGACCAATTAGCTTTGGAGAGTGGTTTTACAGTATTTTCAAAAAATACTAAAATTTGCCCAGTCCAGTAGTTCCAGCAAAACACTACATGTTCCCATGCTAGCAACATGGGGTTGTGCCAGGAGCCTGACCCCTTCTCTGGGTTGGTGGCATCTATGGAGTTCTGGGGGGGAGGCAGAATTATCAGACTCCAGTAGCACCTCCTGCATGGGTCATAGGGGTGGCCTTGTAATAGTTTATTTGTTATAGTATATGGTTGTGTTGTTATGTATGGATCTCCATACACTTAAAATCCTTTTTGTAAATGGGCAAAAGTTGTTCTGTACAGTTCAAAGGTCAAACAAGGTTGTTGTGCAAAGCTCAAAGGTCATGAAAAGTTGTGTACAGTTCAAAGGTCACAAAAATTGCTCTGTATGGCTATATTGTGTTACGCTCACCATTAACATAATAATTGAGCTTTAATATAGTTACCGACTATGAGCAATGAAAGGTAGGTCAGGGGGGTGAATGGTTCTCACTTTCTACTGTATAGAAACTGAAATGTTTAATTCTGATATACAGTAAAGCCATACACTATAAAAAATGGGCAACCATGCCTGACTTGGCTCATGTCTCCATCTCAGTGTTGGGATGACGTCATTGACCTCTCAGAGGTTGTTCTCAAGGCCTACATTATGCCATCACAACCCCTTGATGGAAACACAGCCTTGTTATGTAGGTTGCCTATGCATTATTCTCTGTGTTATTCACCTAGAAAAGAGGGCCAGACAATATTTCCTATTCTCAGTCTTGTTCCAGGTTTGGGGGGATGTAATATGGATGTGAACCAATTACAGTTGAGCCAGATTAAGCTGTTAGTGGTATTTGTTTAGTGAATTGCTAAGATTAGGCCAGGACACTGAGGAAATTCCTTTACTCTTTTTGAGAAGTGCCATGAGATCTTTAACATCCACCTGAACAACCACTAGAAAAGATGGAGAGCATTGCATTTTCATTTTTTTGCAATTTAATATACTTTATTAAATATTTTAACCATGCAACAATAAAACACAAAAGAAAAAAAAAAAGAGTACAAAAATCCAAACAAAAGAAGGGGTCAATCAATGAATACAAATGGAAATGAACAACCAAGGAGACATATAATGTAACAATCATAGCCCCTCCTGCCCCTCACCCCCCACCCCTCCTTTGCCTTGCAGACCAAACTCCAATAAAGCTACTGAAAACCTATTCATCTTACAAAATCCAGGGCAATATGCTGAAAGCAAACTGTTTAAGAGGTGAGGAAAGGGGAAATGTTTGAAAGGAAAATAATTCCACTTCTAAAGGGGGAATGACAGGATTGCATTTTAATGTGTCATTTGAAGGATGGTACACCCCAACAGTACAGTATTATGTTATTGCTGCACTTGTTGCCAGTGTTTATGGCATGAGTCAAATGCTGGTATGGGACGATAAACTATCACCTTCTGACTCAGAGTCAGATGTGATACCAACTGAGCCAAACTGATACCTGCATGTCATCAGTCACCACATAGCATCCACCAGCCATCAAGCTGGGCATGGCATTGGAATGCATCAGTTCTAATTGGGTGTGGGGGAGAAATTCCTGGTTAACAAATAACATTGACAGACTCTCCAAGTCACCCCACGAATGTCCATCTCTCTCCCTCTTCCCCAGCATGCTCCAAACATGTAGTAGTGAGCTAGGCATATTAGGGTATCTGGTGCCTGCTCTGGGAAGATTTTCAAAGAGGTGGGGTATTGCTGGGCAGCTCTAAACCAGGGATGGGCAAAAACCAACGATCAGAGTTATTGTAGAAGGCAGCCAGATGGTGACGAAAAGCAGATAAACAATACTGACAAAAATCTATCTTAGAATAACAATAGGGATCTCATGGGAAAACACAAAATATCAGGAAATCCAAAATGAAAGTTCTCAGGTCTATAAACCTAACTGTGATTATTCTTTAAAAGTAAGGTTAAAGGGTTTCATAATCAGGCAGGTAACATATATGTTGATAACCCTTTCTGCAGATTTTGGCAGAGCAGACAATGTTAGGGTTATGAGCCTGAGCACCCTAATTTTGGATTCCCCAACTTCTAGCACTGTTTCCATGAACCCTAACATTATTTTCATGTAGTTTCTATGCTGATTAATTTCTTTTATTCTTTCTCTCTCTCTCTCTCTCTTGGTCCTAGTGTTCCCTGGCAATCAGTAAAATATATGTATGATGAGATTGATGATTTGGCTTGGCAGGAGATACTATACCAACCTTATGTGAGGTGCAGTGTACCAAAGTATTGTTCCATACAAATGCACTATGCTACAGATTCACTCAATTTAAATAAAGGAAGCAGACTGTCCAGTAAATGTTTGGTGGGAAAGTTACAGTATGCTTGTGAATAACAATTGTGTAATACATTTTTTTTATCATTCTACAAACTGAACCTATTCCCTCCTTGAGAAGCTTACAATAAAATGATTAAGACAATAGAAGAAAAAACATAGATTTGATGCCCATTTGCCTCTCTCCCCGACCCCATGTCAAGTCTGACTCTTGCTATGAAATGTTTTCCTAAGCCAGCTGAATGAGAATTGTAAACATCTTTCCTGTTGCCTTGTATTTCAGACAGTGCAGTATCATTCATCCTGGAGTTCTGCATTAGGCAGACTGGCAAAACAAGAGTGCTGACCTCTGCCCTCCTGGAACAATGGGAAATAGGGAGACATTGTCCTGGAGAGAATAGATGTCTAAATATATATTTTTCTTATTCATCCTTTTCTTTTGCAACTATGTCTGCACTTCATGTCAGATAAACAGACCAAACTGAACATTTATATATAAATGGCAGTTACAGTAAATGGCATTAGTCTGATTATGTTAGCAATAACCCATGACAGGGTATGGGGTTACAGGCATTTAATCCACACCTCAGGTACATTTATCCCTGTTGTCAACCCATGTTATAAACTGTAATAAAAGAGTATTGCTGAAAAAACAAATAACCTCAGCAAAAGAGCACTGCGTTAAAGGTTATCCATAAAGGGCATTGGCAACAAAGCCAAGTTTCCAAGAAATACAAAATTGTACATACCCCATAATACAAAGCTTCTTGGAATATATATGCAAATCACCAAAATGTTGTAATACAAAAATATTATTATAGGGCCATGGTAAAACCCCTATAGTTAGGATTGAGTAGGGTGTTCAATGTTAAACTCCTAACTTTATGCCTTAATAGCTTTGACACTTTCAGCAACATTAGTTTACATTTTACATGTGTTATCTGGGAAGCAAGGTCTAAATCTGTGGAAAGTTTTGTGATAGCAACTTATGCAGTTTCTGAGATCCAGATATGTCATTTTCCTCTAGATGTCTAATTCTTTTTCCTATACTTAACATGGGATTTGTTTGCTCTCACCGACAGCCTACATGGAATAGAATTTTTTTCTCTAAACATTCGGGGTACAGGCATGATATCCTAAAGTAGTGCCTTTGAAAGGTTTTGTGGAAAAATATTAAATGGTTCCAGAGTTACACAGCTTTAAAGTTTTCTGTTTTTTCTGTTCTGAGCATGCTCGGTAGGGTTCTTGAAATAAAGTTCTGATACAATACCAAAAATATTGTGTCACAAGACTGTTTTTGGTTTCTCACCACTTGCTTCTCACAGCACAAAACATTTTCTTGTGCCATGAGAGTCAGCGTCTTGTTTATTTTCCCCTAGAAATAAAAAACATGGACAATATATAAAATGGTATAATATAAAAACAAACACCTGAATCTAGCTAAATGGGACCTGTTTGGCCAGATTCTGATGTTTTCTTTTTTTTAAAAAATGGCCAGAAATACCTTTTACAGGCACCTCAAAATCCAGGGTGCCCAGCTGACTGAGGGAAGCTTTCACATGTGTTCCCTGTATGAGAGCAGCAGGACTTTCTTGAATTCTGCAGCCACAGCTGGAGTTCTGCTGCTAGCTGTAGTGACCATAGTGAGGCACCGATCCCTTGCTTTGTCTGCCTGTCTTTGTCTCTTTCATTCTTTGTCTGCCTGTGTCTATATAGTCTGTCTGTCTGTCTGTCTCTCTATCTATCTATCTATCTATCTATCTATCTATCTATCTATCTATCTAGCTCTCGAGTGAACCGGGGTGCCCATACCTGGTACTACTTCTTTCTCCCCCTCCCATCCAGGTCACCCTCCCATGTCTCCCAATGTTTATATTTTTAATTCTAAATACATAAGCTGACTGAGGTTCCCACCCCTGATACCACTTCTCATGACCCCCACTCCCCTCCAGGTCATCCCCAACTACCCAGTGCATACATATTGACACTTGGGTCCCCAGCCCCAGTCCCACTGAACAGTAGCCTGACACTGGGTGCCCAATCCTCAGCATTGGAATGCATGTCACTAATCCCCCCAGAAAGAAAACCATCCCTCTTTTTTTTTTGTTACCTACAAAAAAAAAATGTCCCTCACTGATCTGGCTGCCCACTGTGACCTCTCACTCAGCACCCACCACTCCACACTTCCCATACTCCTCACACACCCTCACTCACATGAACATGCCCCATGGCAAAGATCCACTGTCTGATTGAAGACATGTCTTGCTCCTGGAACTGGCACCTGCAATATGAGAAACTAAGGTTAAGTGTAGTTCAATGTATTTCATTGGGGTTTTACACTTTGGTGGATATGTTTGCCATGTTTGCATATTTTGAGCCTACATTTTCAACATGGCCTTTTTGGGATGCCACCTCATGAACAATGGTGATGGAATTATGCAAATAAGGCCCAAAATGTGTTTTTGTGGGCAGTTGGTGAATCACCTTTCAGGTGGGATTTGAACATTTTCACCTACCTTTGTCATGAGGAGGGGTCATAAGAATTCTATGTTGAAAATTTTGGCTCAAAATATTTAAAAATAGCAAAGTTATGAGCATACCTTGAATATTTGCATTGCACACTCGTAATTTTGGTTATTTTAAATATCTGACCCCAAATCTGCAACATAGCCATTTTTTCACATCACCTCATGAACATGACAACTGTCATTTTTCAAATCCTGGCCAAAATGTGTTTTCACATCTGTAGTGCAGAATGATGTCATTGCTGTGTAAAATCACCTTTTGGGTGGGTTTTAAAAATGTTCTCCACTGCTGTTCATGAGGTGGGATCATAAGAAGGCTATGTTGAAAATTTGAAGTAAAAATTTTACAAAACAACCAGGTTACAAGTGCACATTGAAATTTTGCTAAGCATGCTTGTAACTTTGGTCATTTTAAATATATTGATCCCATATTTTCAACATAGCCATTTTTCACATCACCTCATGAACATGACAATTGCCATTTTTCAAAATCTGGCCAAAATGTGTTTTCGGACGTCTGCAATGGAATAACATTTTGACCGGGATTTGAACATTTTCACCTACTGGATTCTTGAGCTGGGTTTGTATCAAAAATATGGTAAAAATTTAGGGTCAAAATATTAAAAAGTAACACAGTTATGAAGGTACATTGCCATTTTCCTACGCACATTCATAGCTTTGATAATTTTTGACATCTGATGTAGCATAGAAGGGCAGGATCAGCAGGACCCTGCACTTCCGTAGGCAAATGGAATCTTCAATTGGTGCATGGCCCAGATGACCATGCACATCTGCATCTGTTGGGACCTGTGTGAATGAGGATATGATTTCATTATCTCAAAAAGAAAGGAAATTATTTGCAAAAAACTTCATTAATGTACCAGCTATGTAACATAACACCACAAAAGTAGGGAAATGTGGCATTAGGCTTTCCATCCTAGCTCCCCCCTCCAAGCAGCAAAAGTAAAAAACATTAGGGTGTTGGGTCTCTGAAGCCTTGGCAAGTCAGTGGTGGGGTCTTCCTTGGAGTTGTCAGCCCTAATGCCCACCCCTCCCCCCAGCATGTAGCCTCTTATCCTAAGCACAAGGTATAGCTGCAAGCCACTGCCTCTTAGTGGTACACTCTTCAAAGGTAGAGAAGTATGTCTCGTCACATATTGCCAGCACAATTTATTGTAGGTTTCTTCATGCAGGGAAAGAAGATCATGTGTGATGTTGTTTACTCATAGAATGGGGTGAGCATTAGGGTTTGGGACCCCAAGGAAGACCCCAACACTGATTTGCCAAGACTCCAGAGACCTAAAACCCTAATGTAGGGGTGGAGAGCTAGGGTTGAAACCCTAACACCACATTTCCCTACTTTTTTAAATCTAGATTTTATGTGCTTTATCCCCCTGTTTTTGTGCCCTGACCCAGTACCCCGGCAGACACACATATGTGTGTGCATGGAGGCACCCACACATGCTGTGTACTGGTTCGGCCCCTTCCACCCCACCCCTGGAAATTGCTGCCACTCTCTCCTGCCTATGCATACCATCAGACAGCCACCTGATGGGAGCAGAACTACGGGAAGGGTAGGCAACCACCCCAGGAGGAGAGAGCTACCTTTTGGCCACCCAATCCCTCTCCCTCCCCCTGTGCTGGCTCCCCAACGAGCCAAGGTCCTTCCCAAACCTGGGTCACCAGCATAGCATTTCTCGACTTTTGTGGCATTAAGTTACCTTAACTGGTACATTAATGAAATATTTTGTAAAGAATATATTGTACATATACTACTAAGTTATAGAGTACTGCCCTCTTAATTGCAACTGATAAAAAGAACAAGAACTGTATAAATGTTAGTGCTACTAATTTTTTATGCTATGTTCATTCTCATGGGCTTATTTATATATATATATATATATATATATATATAGATATATATATATATATATTCTTTGCAAAAAACTGCATTAATGCACCCGTATGGGTTCAAGTTAATGCACAAAAGTATGGAAATGTGTTACTTTAGGAAGAGGCAGGCACTAGGAGTGGAGGTGCACTGACAAAGTCAAAAGCCTTAAAAAGACAACAATAGTGTAGCACTCATCACCACCATAGTTAGAGCCACACACAGGACTGCTGATTCAAATCATTTATTTAGCAGCCCCTGCCAAAAGTACAGCAGTACTGCACAGTGTTGCACGAAACTGGAATATTTCTCTGAGCAAAATATTTTATGTAATTAACGCATTACACAAAATATTTTGCTTTGTGAAATTTCATCCCCAAGCTGGCAAATTTTGTCTGCTGGTAGAATTTCGCCACTCGTGGGTGAAATTTTGCCATCTGTGCTGGACTGGTGGACCAGCAAAATTGTGGGTGAAATTGTGAAATTCCGCCACAGTTAATGCAAAACATTTTGCGTGGTGAACTTGGCAATATTGCTGCAATTTCCCTGGGGAAATTTAATTTCACTGCATCCCTAGTGCTGCACCATGGATACCTTACATTTCACAGGACTTCAAGCAGGTTTCTTCAGAGAAAACAGAGTTAGTGAAAAAGCTCATTTATGCAGAGTCATAAATTCCTACACCAGTCAAACTGTGGTATACAATCAAGTAGGCACATTAAACATAACACTCTGTGATAGGTACATATAACAAGATCATAAATGTCACTATCCTTAACAAACTTTTTAAAGTAAAAAACATTTGTAATAAGATCTTTAAATCATATCCTACTTATTCTGTAGAAATCCTTAAAAAAGGAATTCTGGGTGTGCACCGTTCCATTAATTCAAACAATCCAAGTCAGAAGGACATACAAGAGAACCAGAACACAGAGAGTCGTCAGCAACATTGTAACAAGAGAGACATCATAAGAGCAGAGTAGCAGTAATATTATCTTTATAGGTTATACTCCCACTAGAGCCACTGTTTGGGAGTTGGGGGAGTCCTATGTGTGTTTTAACATATATGTAAACACAAAAGTTCACATCCCTCCAGAACTCCACCTAGTTTTGAACACTCTAACTTTACCAGGTTAGAACAGGAAGCCAATAATAATTTGGACAATAATCCTGACCTAGTTATTAAGCTGGCCAATAAGGTTGGGAGTATTGTTGTGCAGGATAGAAGCAAATATGTACTTGAAATTGAGATACAGTTAGCTGATAAAAACTTTATGAGACTCTCACCTTTGACCCCACCATGCATATAAAAAAGAACTCTGAAGGTTACTTTGGTTGGAATCAGCAGTCCTTCGTGTGACCCCAATTGCGGTGGTGGTGAGTGCTACACTATTGTTGTCTTTTTACGGAAATGTGTTGTTAGGGTTTCCAACCCTAACTCCCACCCCACTGCCCCCAAGCAGCAAAAGGAAAAAAACAATAGGGTTTTAGGTCTCCAGAGTCTTGGTAATTCATTGGTGGGGAATTCCTTGGGTTTATCAGCCCTAATGCTCACGCCTCCCTCCAGCCCATAACCTCCTGTCTGACGCACGAGGTACAGCTCCAAGCCAGTGCCTAATAGTGATACACTCTTCAGAGGTACAGAAGCATGCCTTACCAAATGTTGCCAACAGAATCTGTTGTAGCTTTCTTCATGTAGGGCCCTGAACACTTACTGGTGCAGTAACACAGTTTTTTGCAAAAAATGTCCTTTTTTTTTGAGACAGTGGAACTGTGTGCTCATTCATGCAGGTCCTTTTGGGACCTTCATGAACAAATTCAGACACAGGGATGTCAAGAATTCATGGAGCTGTATGATGGAATGCAGAAGCACATGGCCTCTGGGTCCTGCTCTTGCATGTGGCCACAGCTACAAATGCATAGGGCAAGAATCCATCTCTCAGCTAAAGCACAGGGTCCGTTGGCACCCACAGATGCAGAGGTGCAGGGTCTTATGCCAAGCGAAGAGTTCTCTGCACTTGATGGTACTTGAGGCAGTGCAGGCAGCCCTACTCCTACCCATCCCAGGCTGGGGTGGTGGTGTCACATGACAGTGCCATCCCTCCAGCCTCAGCCCATCCAGCTGGGTTACTGATCTCACTTCTGAACTCTGCTCACCAGCACAGGATCACAGAGCACAAACTGCTTGGGTAAAGGATGTTTCTACATGCAATGTTTCTTAATTAAGCAATAAGCCATGAGGGGGTGTGGGTTATCGAGGGATTTATGATGGCTGGTGTAGTTTGACAATGAGGCCGTAGATCAAGTGGCTAAATCCTCACCAGCCATGGTAAATCCCCCGAAAACCCACACCCCTGAGTGGCTTCTTGCAATTATACTATGTTTTTTTATTATGTTTCTGTAGTTATTTACATTTTTTTGTTTTATAAAAAAATGACAATTTTAGAGGAGATATTCATCCACAAGAGAAAATAGTCCATTAGTTGCAATTGAAATATGTATTTACTTTGAGTAAGGAATAGATAGTTAGGTGCAAAGTTAAACACAGTTAGTGCATTGTTGAACATTTTTAGGCATTTTTATTTTTTTTTTTATTTTTTTGCTTTTTAAAGTGATAACATTTATTTTACAACAGTTTGAAGTTTTAAGAACATTGGTAACAGATAAAATGTTGTAAGCTCAGTATTCATTTAAGTAAAAGTTCATAACTTATGTAGAGAATTGCTATGCATTTGTTTTTGACCCAGTCTGTTTTGCATTGCAGGGTTTGTTGCTTTAAATGTTTTTCCTTCCTGGTTGTCTGTGACCTTGTATGTGCTGTGCTGTGACCTGCTGGAGAGGAGAAAAAAAAGAGGGTTTAGTTTTTTTTTTCCCAATGGTAATGATGTCCTTTTTAAGGTTCATTTACTTACTTACTTGTTATTTGCAGATGAAATTCACTGTTCCATAGTTAACTAGATTTGCTATGGAAGGTATTTTCGGGCATGGCTCGTCATCCAGTTAGTTAGTTTCAATGGCTGCTTTCTGGATTGAAAGATGCATAGCTTGATGTGGTGCGTGAGCAATCGCTATAAGTTCTTGGGGGTTTTCTTCATTGGTGGTTATGTTTTTATTCATGATGGTTGCCTGTGGTAAATTAGGACTTTTTGGCAATGGAACAGGTAGAGCTGTTTCTGATTTAGAATTTTCTTTCGTAGGCAGTGGTTCAGGTGGAAGCTAGAAACATTTGTTGCTGCTTTCTCCATTTATAATTTAACTCCATTTTTTGAACTCTTGCAGAATTGGGTGCCAATAGCTTCATAATGAAGCTTCGCTTTTATGACCTGTGATGGTCATAATTTGTCTGGCTTCCGTGCCAGAATTGCTTAATAGAGTGACAGCAGTGGCACGGAGTGAGTGATTTGTGAAAACTGTCTCAAAATGTGCTTCTTTGCAAATACGGGGAAACATGTTAGTTAGAAAATTGACTCTCATAGACTCTGCAGTGTACCACACTGTCATGTTGTTGCTGAGTGATTGATTACATTTTTTTGGATGGAGAAATAGACAAGGTGGGTTTTCAGGTAGTTTGGATAGATATTTTTTGTAGTTGCTGAGTGGGCAGAGAGGATCATTTGGTCGTGCGAACATATATCCTCTTGTGAATTGTTTAGTGGGGACATTGATTTCTTTGTGGTTTTTACTTTTTGTTAGATATTCATCTCCATTTTCTGTTGTTTTGATTTCTAAATATTCTGTTGTGAGCTGCCTTATCCCTTCATTTCCTCTGCGAGCAAAATGTAAAACAATGTCTAACCAGACTTTTTTTACAAGGCCTGTAGCTGAGTCTGGTGTTAAGGCTGGAGAATTTCTTAGTCGAGTTAGTTGATTTATTGTTAGGGGAGCACGATGGTCAGTTTTATCTTTCCCTTCTTTTCTGAAGCGCTTTACTACTCCTTTGAAAATATTGTTTGATGTATTGAATTCTGTGTCAGCCATTAGATTAAAGCTACGAGTTAGGAGATGGTCATTTAAATAACAGTTTAACCCTGCTCTTAGGCATGTATAACTAGTTAGAGATTATTCTTTTCTGTCAGTGTTATGAACTGCGCTGTAATATTCTCATAGGATGTTATTTAGCTATGGTGGAGTTATCATGTTTAAGTGTACTTCTTTACCTTTTTGTGTACACCAATCAAAGAAAACATTGATTGCCCATTGAGTTTGTTTCTGTGTTGCTATTTCATGATGTTCCCTTTCTAGGTCAAGCATTTCTTGCACTGTGACTTCCTCATGACGTTGTCTTTTTTTTTTTTGCAGGATTGGCTGGTTGCAGAACGATGGTGAGGACTGTAGAATTTGACTTGGACGCTGCAGGGGATGGTGATGATGTGGAGGGGTGAGTGCTACTATGAATGCTGGCGGTTTCGGCCACTGAAGATGGACAGAGTACCGTGGAATGGAGCTCCTGTAAAGGTTCGTTGATTTCACCAATTGGACTGAATTGATTCTCTAGGTGTTAAATATTGTGTCAAGTTCTTTCTTGTCAGTGAGGTCGAAGGAGGTATCCATTTTTTTTTTTCATTTTTGTTACTTCTGACATTACTGAGCAGTGTTAATGGGAGAAAATATGGTGATGCTTTGAAGGTGTTTTGGTTGTTGATGTGATTTAGTGATAGGGTGGCATGGGACAATGGCAGGCTGGCACATTTTGCAGTGATTATCAGTGAATAACTAACAGGGTTAAGGTGCCAGCCTGGCTATGTGATTGGTCAGTGGGTGAGGTACATGGTATAATAATTAGTCTTTTTTTGTTTTAATTTTAACCCCAAATTTTGAGGATAGTCATTTTATGACTATCCTTTATGAACATGACATGTGGCATTTGTAGAACAGAAGTCAAAACATCATTTTGCACCACATGTGCCAAAACACATCTCATCCAAAATATGAACAAGCATTTGTCAATGCCAAATGTTTGCTTACTGGTATTGGCATTGGTAGTGCAGGAGTGACAGATGCATAGTAGGAATGGCAGTGAGGTATTGTAGTGATGCCAACTGCCACCCCCCCCCCTTGCAGAGAGTGAGAGGTGTTGGGGGTGTGTGCCTTTGTGTCATGGGCTGTAACAGTCATGGCAGACAGTTTCAGGCGTTCATAGGTGCGGGGAGATAGTAACAACTGAGGGGGCGGAGGTTGGGAAGGGCACTTAAGAGGTGAGAAAGAGAAGGGTGTGCAGAGTAGGGTTTGCTATAGAAAGCATAGGGGTGCAGAGGTATGACAAAGAGAGTAATGTTAAAAATGTAGTTTTACCACATAGGCATATTTATTGCAGCATATGGTGAACATACAAACCTATGAAAGTGTCAGCAGAAACAGATCACCTGGCCTATCTAAGTCTGCTTCAGTGTGCAGGTGTAGTAAGAGATCAGCTGTCAACCCATTCCTCCAATACCTGCATGTGAAGTGTGAATAACGGAGTCAGACTGCAGTCATTATTGATGGTATTTACTCGGTAAAACCATGTTAAACATTTATACTGTAAATTAAGTTAAACATTGCTCCAAGTTCTAAAAGAATATACTGTTTACATTAAATGTTTTCACAGCATATGCAGTTCAAGCACCTATGCTCTGCTATATGTATGATTACATTGGTTTACACTTTAGGTTCACAATGTGTATATAAAATATATATCTGTTAGAAGATGTCCCACGTAATATAGAAGTCTTAGAAAAAAATGCAGTATCATGCCATATCAATCAATTTAAATAAGCAGCTATGTTAATTCAATTGTTTCTATTTCTAAAAGAAATACTAAACTCCAAGTGCAAAGTGTAGTAGTATAAGTGCCACTCAATTCAATTTAGTAATGTACGTCAGTGAATGGGCTCGCCCACGACACAGTCAGACTGCACTCGTTATTGACAGTATTTACTCGCTGAAATGAATTACATGCACATTTTATCCAGTTCATTTTCAGCCCATAATTAAGGTTTCAAATTTATATTTATCGATCTGTCATCAAAGTGCAAAGTGGCTAGGGTGTAGTGTGTGACTCTGTTACTATTCTATGCATAGTGTTCGATTATGCTAAAATTGCTGGACAATTAACTAAATTGCAAAATATACAAACAAATTGTTTACATTGGAGGCAGTATAGTGCAGTGGTTTAAGGCTCTAAGCTGCAAATCTGGAGACCTGGCTTTGAATCCCACAGCCCTCACTTGCATACTGTGTGACCCTAAGCAAGTCACTTAACTTCCCTGTGCTCCCAGGTTGCACCTGTGAACAAGCTTTTAGCTTAGTGTGTCACTCCTTGTTAAACAATTGGGGGAAAAATAATTTTGGTTTTTTCTTTTCAATTAGTCACATACAATTTGTTGTAGAACTGAAGCATAACATTTAAAATGCAAGAAATACTGAACATTGGATCAAATTGCTTTATTTTCATCATGTATTACTTCTGGCTCTCCTTGTTCTTAGTTTTTTTCTTTTGCTGTCAATCTCGATAAATATGAATTTGAAGCCTTAATTATGGTCTGCAAATGAATTTGATAAGATTTGCATGTGACTCATTTTAGTGAGTAAATAGCATCAATAATGAGTGCAGTCTGACTCTGTTATGGGCAAGCCCATTCAGTGGTGGACATTAGAAAATTAAATTGAATTGAGTGGCAGTTATACTATGATACTGTGCATTTGGAGTTTAGTATTTGTTTTAGAAATAGGAACAATAGAATTAACATAGCTGCTTATTTAAATGGATTGATATGGCATGGTACTGCATTTATGTAAGAAGCTATATTGAATGGGACATCTTGTTACACATATATATTTTTATATACACATTGTGAACCTAAAGTGTGTAACAATGCAATCATACATATAGCAGGTCATAGGTTCTTGACTAGCATATGCTGTGAATACATTTAATGTGAACAGTCTATTATTTTAGAACTTCAAGCAATGTTTAAATTTATTTGCAATAGAAATGTTTAACATATAAATGGAACATTAGCTTTAATGGCCACTTTGTTGATAAATTTAGTTGCATTGAAGTGATTAAGGTAGTTGTTAAATTTTAGGGTTTTCTAATTATGTTGTACATGCACTTTGAGTATTGAAGAATGAAGGGGATATAGAATCGCACCCCCTCAGGAAGCCACAGCGGCGAAGCGTAGGGGCTAGTAGTGTGGCTAGTGCCTAGATGCCCTGGACTCAGGTGGGGCATATGTATGGTAGGAGACCGTACTTTTGTAGTACATTGAATTGGTGTAAGCACTTTATTGCAATCTGTAGTTAAGTTGTGGAAAATAAATCATTTCTGCATGATTTAAAGTGCTATGGAAAGTTTTTTTCTGGGTTCCTCCCTACCATGTGACCACCCATGAATTTGCTCACCATTAACACAGTTGGCAGTAGTATTTATTAATAAAGAGCACTGAAGCTGAAGCCCTTTTTTGTGGCTGAGCAGCCCTGCAATTTAGGGTAGCAGATTTCCTTTTCTCTTTTTGGATTTCTAAGTTTGTAAATATGGTTTGAGAACAGTGCTGTACTTTGATGCATCTTATCTTAGATTTAATATTGCTATAGAGCACTTTGTAGCATTGAAAAGCAGCAGAAAGTGATACTTTGTATGTTTTATGACATGTTATCAGACAGGCAGTCTATGGCTACAGTGTTTCTATCTCCTGTTGGATCTTGTGAGGTCTGCATTTGTAACACAGAAGGGGATCTCTCTGTCTTAGCCTAGTGCAAAACATGAATAGCATTAGTAAGTCAGGAAGAAATGACAATCACAGAAGTGCTGCCATGTACTGTAATGGTTTTGTTTAACATATTTTATATCTATTAAACAATGTATTGAAGGAGGTATACAACAACAGTGTGGAGTGGTGCAACGTTAGGACAGACGTGTCTTCGCACAGGACATAGTGACAGTAGAGGTAAGTAAGACAATTAGCAACATGTCATCTTATCAGACTATAATAACTGGTCAGCAATTTTTTCAATGGGCTGAGCCAGTTATAATTTGCCATTATAACCCACGGGTTATAATGGTGAGCAGGTGCCGAGTCAGTCAACCACAACCATTCTGTGACTGGTTGTTAATGTCCTACTGGGCGGGCTTCCACTCGTGAGAAAACATGGTGGCTCCTTATCCGCATAGCGAGGAGCTGCCAGACAGAAAGTCCTCATCATGTTTTTTTAAAATAAATATAAAACAACAGTCATGTGAACTATATTTCAAAAATATCTGGTTGATTGCACCATTCGAAAGCTGTGGAGGACAACTGCCATGAACAACGGCTCAGACCGCACTCCTTGAGGTAAGACGATCGCGATTGCAACACAGAACTTTGGTCAAAGTAAAAAAATGAAATAAAACAGCAACGGTTAAAAAGGAAACTGGAAGAAAAAAAGATGAGTGGGAAGACAGACAGGTGTGTGTGTGTGTGTGAGACAGAAAGAGTGAGAGTGTGTGTGTGTGTGTGTGTGTGTGTGTGTGTGTGTGTGTATGTACGTGAGACAGACAGTCAGAGTGTGTGTGTGTGTGTGTGTGTGTATGTATGTGAGACAGACAGTCAGAGTGTGTGTGTGTGTGTGTGTGTGTGTGTGTGTGTGTGTGTATGTGAGACACAGAGTCAGAGTGTGTGTGTGAGAGAGATTCAGACACAGGGCTGGAAAAAATTGCTGTCCAGCAATTATAAAAAATAAACTATGGGAAAGTGTGCTTAAATTTGAAATTAATGGTTGCCCTCAGAGTGGGATGCTTTAATAAACCCCTTGGGCTTCACCTGCGGGGTTTATGTAGCAGCCCACACCTCGGGCAACCATTAATTTCTTATTAAGCACACTTTCCCATACATTATTGTATATATATTGTGGCTTATATGTTTCTCAGACTCATTACTGTGAAAACACAATGTGTGTATGCATGAACATACAAAGAGCTGCTAAAGCTAATATACTGCTTCTGCCACTGGTAAACTGCAGGTATCCTACTGCATTTTAGAGTAATGCAAAAAATGACATCATTGCTGTTTTCATGTCTTGACTCTTTTTTGTCTAATAAAATTAGAAAACCATGGCATGGTAGTAGAAACAAAATTAAACAATATAAAGCATGCCTAATATGGGTTGCTTGTACAGTTCTCACAATGGCCACTTGAAGGTCCAAATGAAATAGGGGGCAGTATAGCATAGTGGTTAAGGGCAGTGAGCTACAAACCTGGAGAGGTCAGTTTGAATCCCATTAGCTCTTTCTTGCATACTGTGTGACCCTGAGCAAGTCACTTAACTTCCTTGTGCTGTCAGGTTGCATCTGGAAGCAAGTTCTGGTTTGGTGTGCCTTTTCTCGTTAAACAATTTCCCCAAATATAAACTTTATAAATGGCAGGGCCCTGGTTGTTAAATACTAAGTCTATCTATTTATCAAATGAAACCCAGTTTGGTTCTAGGTCATTATTTAGCATGTACCCTAATGTGCTGTACTGAGAGTAGAAGTTTGCAAGTAGTGGAATAGCTAGACTGCTATGGTGGTCTGGTCATTTACTGTAATTGAGTCAGGTAACTGTGACATCACAAAGCTGTTATTTGCAGCCGTCTGTAATGTCATTGTAAAAAAACATACGGGGGGAAAAATGCTACTATAAACTGTGAAATCCTCAACTGCTATTCTTTTGTTAAGTGTGCATCACTGACCTAATAGGGAAGGGAACACTAAAATAATGGTAGTTTACTCACCTGGTAAAGGTGATTGTGTTATTGTATATCCATGGCACCTCCGATCCATTACCTTAGGGTTATGTAATGATGTAATGGATCGGAGGTGCCATGGATATACAGACAACACAATCTCTATTGTAAACTTCAGGTTCATTCAGAAAGGAATGCATTGAACTGCTCTCTGTTTCTCTCTCTCAGGCCCCTTGCAACATGATGGGGTGAGAGAGAGAGACAGAGAGAGAGAGAGAGAGAGAGAGAGTGAGAGTGAGAGAGAGAGAGAGAGAGAGAGAGAGAGAGATTTGCTAGTAGTCAAAACAAGCATTTGTCAATGCCGAATGTTTGCATGCTGGCATTGGCATTGGTAGTGTAGAAGTTACAGAGCTGCATAATAGAAATGGCAGTAAAGTATTGAACTGAAGCCAACCCCGCAACCACCCTGCAGAGATTGACAGGCATTGGGGTGTGCCTTTGGATTGTCAGGCATAACGGCCACGCCATTTCACCACACCCTACCCTGCAGACACTGACAAGTGTCAAAGTGTGCCTTGGGGTCTTTGGCCCTGATGCGCACCCCATTCCATCAGGAAATATGGTGAGATGGGTGCAGTATAGGAGAATGGGGTGAACTTTGGGGCCAAAGAGACCAAGGCATACCTCAATGCCTCTCACTTGCTGCAGGGTGTGAAATGGTATAAGCATTACAGGCAAGAATCCCTAGTCACACCCCTGATGCCTGTTATTCTCCACAGGGTGGGTCGTTATGGTTAGAAACCCTTAACACCTCAGGCATTCGTTGGTATTTTCACTCCAAATTTTCAACATGGTTCTTTTGTGACCCCCACCTCATGAACAGTGGCAATATCGGTTTGTTAGCCGAAAGCTGCTTATGCACAGCGACTATGGCATTTAGCACCACAGGTGCAAAAACACATTCCGAACAGGGTGTGAAAAATAACAGCTGTACTGTTCATGGGGAGGTGTATAAAATGGCAATGTTGCAAATCTGCAGCAAAATTATTAAAAAAACTTGTGAAGTCACGAGTGTGCATAGAAACTGTGCAACGCACACCCCGTAATGTAATTAGTTTATGGATTTTTTACAGAAGATTGTCAACACAGGCATTTTGGGACCTCCGATCATGAACAGTGTCACTGTGATTTTCTTTATCTGTCCTGAACAATGGTTTCCCACAGCAACCAAGCATCTCTGCGCTGAAAGTGTGAAAACACATTTTGGCCATGTTGTGAAAAATGACAACTCTACTGTTCATAAGGAAGTGTGGAAAAATGCCACTGGTGAAAATCTGGACTGAAAATATTACAAAGTCATGAACTTACGAGGGTGCGTGGAAACTGCGCAATACTCACTCATAGCACAGTCATTTTATGGACTTTTGTCACCAAATTTTCAACATAGCCATTTTAAGACCTCTGCTCATGAACAGTGTAACTGTGATTTTCTTAAACTGTCCCAAACATTGCTTTCGCACACTGACTGCGCCATTGTGTGCTACCTGTGCGGAAACACATTTGGGGCGACATGTGAAAAAATGGCAGCTGTACTGTTCATGAAGAAGTGTAATAAAATGGCAATGTGGAAAATCTGGAGTGAAAATATAGAAAATTCGCAAACTTACAAGCGTGCGTAGGATCTGCGCAAAGCACGCTCATAAAACAGTAATTTTTACGAATTTTTTCACCAAATTTTCAACATAGCCATTTTAAGACCTCTGCTCATGAACAGTGTCACTGTGATTTTCTTAATGTGTCCCATACATTGATTTTGCACACCGACTGCGCCATTGTGCGTTACATGGTTGGAAACACGTTTTGGGCAAGATGTGAAAAATGACAGCTGTACTGCTCATAAGGAAGTATAATAAAATGGCAATGTTGAAAATCTGGAGTGAAAATATTGAAAAGTCACAAACTTACGAGCGTGCGTTGGAACTGCATGACGCACGCTCATAAAACAATCATTTTTTGGAATATTTGCACCAAATTTTCAACATGAGGTTTTTGGGACCCCTTCTCATGAATGCTCTCACTGTCATGGTGTTACTCGGTCCTGAAAGGTGATTTCATGCAGTGACTGTGAAAGCACCCTTCGGGCCAGATTAATGCCATGACAGTGACAGCATTCATGAGAAGGGGTCCCAAAAACCTAGTGTTGAAATTTGGTGCAAAAATTCCAAAAAATGCCTGAGATATGCAGCAACATTGAAAAAACCCTATCTATCTCATTATACAGCTTACTGGCATTTCCTCAGTTCGTGGTCAGCTTTGAAGAGTGCAGACGTGTTCCCAGTCCACCGAAGATCATTGCACTGGAGTCTGGAGGTAAGTATGGGGTGAGGGGGGTGTGGGGGAGTGGGGCTCACAGTGGGTGGACACGGGTGGGGGAAGACACAGCGAGGGACAGTTTTTCAGTTTCAGGTTTGTTTGTTTTTTTAAATGATGATGCGGGACATTTGCCACGCTGGGGTGGGCTCCCAGCATGGCACAAGGACGGCTGGAGGGGGGGCCGTGGAGCCAATGGGGGATTGGGCACCCCTGTTGGTGACAGCATCTGTTGCCACACTGGGGTGGGCTCCCAGTGTGGTACCCTGTACTCTGGGGGGGACCAGTGGAGCCGATGACGGATTGGGCACCCCCGTCAGCTATACAATGTGTAGCCACGCTGAGGTGGGCACCCAGCATGGCATATGGAACTCTGTTTTGGGGGGGCACAGCACAGTCAACGGGAGATTGGGCACCCCCGTCAGCTACACAGTGTGTGCATGGGGGGGTGAGCATGCAGTATGCGTGCCTGTGTGTGTGTGTGTGTGTGTGTGTGTGTGTGTAGGGGGAGCATGCATGAGCAGGCGATATCTTATCACTGCTCACTGAAGCGTAGCTCCCCCTTTCAACTGTACTCCACTGCATTTTGGACTGCTGTCATAGACAGCTGCAGCAGGCATTGGAGAACTGCGTCTGTGCCTGCAAACACACTGACTGAATTGGAAGAGGGCTGCCACACCTCCGAAAACTCGGATGATGGCACTATGTTTCTTGCACATGCGTGCAAGCAAACATAAAAAGCATTTGTCCATGCTGAATGTTTACTTGCTTGTATTGGCATTGGTAGTGCAGGAGGTAGAAATAGGCATCATAAGAATGGCAGAAAAGTATTGGTGTTGCCTATGTGAATTAGTACAGTACTGTAACATAGTAGGTATGTACTGCATATCTTCCTAAGTCATAGCTTAGTAGCTTTCTGGTATTGCAGTAATATTAGCAATCTTTGAGGTCGCTAAAAACCATGCTCTGTGTGATCCAAATGTCACAATCCATCACTGCCACACACGCACTCCCACCCTTGCATCTTTTTTTTTCAAATGATCCCCAAAGTGAACATTTACAGTATTACAGTAAGAGGGATATACAAACCTATTTAAACTGGGAGGCATTAAAAGGTTCAAAAAGAATTCTTGACATTTGGGCTGAAAAATTACATTATTCTTTTGCAGAGCTACACATTTTTGTGACTGTGCCCTTTTGTTAGAATAGGGGTAGAAAGGGAACAATATTTCATTTTGCATAGAAAACACAGAGAGATGCAGTTATGTCTTCTAAAGACTGGATTAGGCCACAACATTCCACTCTGAAAAGTGGAAGGACAGAAGATGTTGTTGTAGTCCGCAAGGAATGACAGACCTTAAAACATGTCCTGTTGCTTATCCTTGTGTTGAATAAGATCCGAAACAAATAATTGACTTCTTTGATGTGCACTATGTATTCCATTCTATATAAATAGTGTACCGCTTGCTCACTTTTAAAGTAATTTTCCAGTTTTCAGCAAAACACTAACAGATGGCATCAGCAGGAATCAAATTCATAACATTACCAAAAAAACCTTGAATTTCAGTATATAAGAGAATCCATTCTTTATGACTAAAGACTGAAGAAAACATGTGTTTTGGCCCCTTAGACTGCATCTGTTCCTGCTGCTTTTCCTGCCTTATAATCTTCTGCTGTGAGTGACATCATAATCCATTACCATGGTGCCATGGCAATGGCGGATTCTGATGTTAGAAGTAGAAGATTGGGATTTAAGACAGGAAAAGCAGTCAGGACAGATGAAATGTAAAGGACAAAGATGTTTTCATGTAAAACGTCTTCCATAACAAAAATGGAATGTTGAGAAAAACACATTTTTTGGTGTGTGTGTGGGGGGGGGACGGTGTAACTGAGCTCTGCTGTTGTCAGCAATGATTGTTTTGCTGTTTTTTAATATGTCCCACAGAGACACTCATTGCAGTATGAGAGGTGTCATGCACTTTTGTTGGGTGAGAAATGGTGAATCGAGGCTGAGCTGTCCCCTCACTCACCAGATGCAAATGAAACCACACTTATGCTGCAATACATGGCTCTGTGGGACATACTGATACCTTATAAGTCCAGGAAATGTTTCCATCTTAAAAGTAAAAAGTAAAAATAAATAGATTGTCCAGACATGCCAATTTCTAGCACAGGTGTACAGGAGACACTCTTTGCTGAATAAGAGAGTCACATGCATTGTTAGGTAAGTTACTTTAAAAAAGTAATCAGTTACAGTTACTAGTCACTCTCAAATAAATGTAATCAGTTATAGTTACTGATTAGTTGGATGAAATCCGTAACTGTATTTTTCAAGAACTACACTACTATCTTTTAAACAACCACCTAATTTAGCCAAGCTGATTATTATGAGTCAGCTTGAACTGAAACAGAATACCATGACATCATATGGTACACGACCCTGTCATCAATGCACATGTAGGATATGTAACCTTATTTCCACTTCAGACTGTGTGGTTACATCACAAAACAGACATATTCAGGATACAGGGGAATTATACATGTACATCAAGTAATGTGATCTATTATATCCAATGCAAGAAATGTCCTCACACAGGTTATGTGGAGGAGACAAGCCAACAACTCCGCACTAAAACGAATTCACACAGACATTCTATTAATCACAGGAAGATTGAAAAACCAGTAGCCCAGCACTTCTCCCAGGATGACAACTCAATCTCAGATATGTCTGTGATGGTCTTAAAAGGACATTTCAACAGTACACAACAGAGATGGGCTTCTGAAATTAGACTTATTTTTACTTCTCAATATGGTGGCAGATGGACTGAACACTGATGTTGGTTATATGACACATTATTCCACTTAAACTTACACAGACCTTTACTTTAAAAGACGGACATAAATACTTTAGTTCTTCAGTGGGCCTTTGATTTTGTAAGTTTATGGTTATCTACATGTTGACTTTTCACCATAACACTGTGGTGAGTGCGTTTGGGTGTGTGTGTATACTGATGTATGTATGTGTGTGTTTTGTGTGTGTTTGGTATGTGTTGTGTTTTTGTGTGTTGTGGGTATGGTGTGTGTGTTTTGTTTGTTGTGTGCGGTGTGGTGTGTGTGGATTGTGTTTGTTGTATTTGTTGTGTGTTGTGGTTGTGTGTGGGGTGTGCAGGGGGTGTGTGTGTATGTGGTGTGGTGTGGTGTATGTACACACATGTGTGTGGGGGGAGTGTGGCATGGGGCAATTGTTATGTGGCTAGCACACTTAGTTTTCACATATAGTGTACATTTACTTCCTTCTACTAGTTGTCAGTGGTTGGATTACACACTGTCACATTTTTAAATCTGCTCATATTAAGATGCATATCTCATTTACTTGGGGGTTCATAAAAGGTGTAATTCATTTGGGTTTTCATTTAGATTCCTTAGACTGATTCTGTGCATTTTTGTTATACATGGACTCTATGTTGAAATCTGCACTTATTAGGCTCATGGTCTCATTTTCTTGGGGGTCCTTGACAAGTAATTTTTTTATTTGGCACTTCCACGTGCAAGTGATACTATCATCCATATAAGTGTATGTTAATTTGAGGCTTGTTTTCAACTTGCATTTATACCTAATTTCAGGATTTTGTCTTTCATTATCTGTTCTTTAATATACAAGGACAATTGGAATGTAAGTTGTAAGCTCATCTTACATGTATTAGAGAGAATGCTACCCTAAGGTTTTTTTATCACTAGAATGCTTTCTTGGCATACTGAGACATTTTAAAATTTATGTGACAAGAACTCTCTGGCTGTAGAAAATTCTTGATAACCTTTGCCCTTCTGAGGTTCCTCAGTTAAAGGCATACTGGTGTTAATTAGCTTCTCTGACATAATCTTCTGTTATGTTTTAAATGTATATGTTAAACCAATGAAAATTATTTCTGTTTTTTCAATATAATCTGGTGTTAATAGTATGGGATATTTGAAATAACTGCCACAAAGCTTCTGAATAAGGACCTGGTTGGTTCGAAAGCTAGATCACTTTGTTCTTTTCTGTAACATTCATGTTGGTCCAATAAAAGGTATTAAATCATTTGTTTCTGGATCTGTTTTGTATAAAAAGTAATTAGTAACTGTAACTGCAATGCATATTATTTTTTCTATTACTTTCTATTACTTTTGACAACTTGGTGCAGGAAGCTTGGTTGGTGCTGGTCAGTGTATGTCTCAACTACTAACGGTATCTCCTCTTGTATCAGACAAGATGTTTACTGTATAGTGATGTTTCACACTTCACTGAGGCAAGAAGTCATAGTGTGGTAGAATCACTGTCGCTACAGTCAGCTTGGATTTAGATTTCTTGAACACACATTTGGTGACAAAACACCACAATAAGAACTTCTGGATTTATTCAGAAGAGATTTCCCTTGGACTTTACTAAACAGCTTGTCCAACATAACAGAAGTCCATCTTTTTTTGAAAACCTGAAGCCTTTCTAAAAACTCACATTGCAGCAAATCAGTTCTGTGGAGGACAAGGTTACAATCCCACAGACTGGGGGCTGCACACCTGCACAGCTTGTTTATGTTTTGTTTTTTTTCACTTCTTCAAACTGGGGATCTGGGTAGACTAGCTTAAAATGAGTTAACTGTGACATCATGAGAGAAAATAATCTCATATGTCACTGAGCAGCCAGTCACCTCCCTTGTATTAACGAATCAGTAACAAACCATTTCATTATGCAGCTCAGAAGGCTGTGGAGGGGAGGCAAAGTTTCAACAGAGCTACTGAGATATGTTGCAGCAATCTGTGCTGCTAATGTGACATACTGTACTGCTCTGTACCCCAAAATACAGTATACTGCATGAAGCAGTATTGTCGACAGAGTGGCTGATAACAGGTTATCTGCAGTGAATAAGTTAATAAGGATAAGACAAAAGTTATTACACATGCACATACTCACACACACACACACACTCATTGGAGGGGCTCCCAATGGCAGTAGAGGTGGTTGTTAAAGTTGCCAACCACCCATAAAAATGAATACGACAGGAGGGCTGACAGCCAATTGTTATATCCTCAGAGCCATGTTCAGAAAACATTTACAAAGCATCACTGAAAATTGGGGCTAAAGTAAACTTTTTTGGGGCGCAGTACTAGCCATCCACTGTTAAACAATTTAAATCACAAATTTTAGTGAGAAAGAAGTCATGTGATCTCCTGGGAATTGAACCTAGGTCGACAGAATACTATCCCATGCTCTACCACTGAGTTATGTGCTCACTTGATTGGTTTGAGGTTCACAGACGTACTTCCTTTTCCTGGTATTGCATATCCACCAACTGGGAATAGGAGGATGCCAGGCTGGGATTCAACTCCCAGTAGGTCACATAATTTCTTTCTCATTACTGTTTGTGATTTAAATTGCTTAGCAGTAACTCATATTACACCACAAACATGTATATCCCATGGATTCAAATAACTAAACTCTATCCCGCTCAGATATATGCTGGTATACTGTATGTGTAAAATGTTGAAATTGAATTTGTTTACAACAGTCTAACCCACCTTGATCATCCCAAATGCATGGCTGCCATCCCTATGTAAGTATATGCAACTAGAGTTCAGGGTCAGAAGAGTGGTGGTGGGGAAGGGGTCTAATTTGCCTGCAAGAACAGTGACTGCAAGACCAGAGTCAAACCTTTTGCTGTAGGCTATTTCATTTGTTTTAACTGGCTTGACTGATACTTTAGTTGGATATGGGATTTGCAAGACTAATGCTGTCACAGAATACCAATGCAGGTGCATGGACAGGTGCTTGCTGTAGCTGAAAAGAAAGGACACTGGATTCCCATCAGCTTGGACCCCCCAAAAATTATCTATGAGCCAAACTGTTTAAGGCTAGCATGTCTTAAAATGCACTGCCAATCTCCAGTCAATCTGTTCTAACTCACATCTTATAAGTTATAACACAGCATGCAATGACTTGTTTAGTTACATATTGTTCCTGTTTGATTTCCCTCAACACAATTAGGATCCTAGTATTAAATTAGGCATTCATTAGTAAAACAATAAGGTTGGGTAGCCCAGAGTATAAGGTTGTGAATCTGGAGACTGGTGTTTGAATACTAAATTGTGAATTTATTTACACAGGATAGCCCAGCTGAGATGCAACATGTTGTTCACAGTGGGATCCTGCTTCTACTTATTTCCACAGCGGAGTGGACAGGCAGTTAAATGACTTGCTTGAGATTATAAAATAGGGTGCAGCTGTGGCATACCACCAGAACCTTACTGTTGTGGTGCAGTGCTCTTTGCAATCTCTGCACAATGTTTTGAAAGTCTGGCCTCTGGATTAATAAAGGGATCATTAAAATCAATCAGCTAGTTGAGAACTTATCCTACTATCTTTTTCTCAACTTTAGAATAGATTTAACCTGGAAAGCTCACAAATATTTCAATATTTTCAAATAAGATCTGTAATAGCAAAACTTATAGATAGGTTATTAACACCGGGAAAATAATCAAAAATATGCAGTACATAATTCAGTACACAGCAAGCAAGTAAATCACAAGATCCTAAATAGGAAGTTAAATATAAAAAGTAACTTAGACTTCAAATAGGATAGCAGAAAGAACTTTGTTGGCACCAACTTGTACACATCAGTATATTCTTTATAGTATATTCAATATACCTTCATTTAAGTTTCAATGTCATTATAACTGGTACATCTTACTGCACAAGACTATGTTTTAGGAAGCCAAAAAATATTATCACCTGTTGTTGGATCAATTACTCAAACACTTTCTTTGTATTTTAATTCCAGCATGTTGTTCGTTGTCCCTAGAGGTCAAACATCCTATGGCATAACTACATTGTATTAAACTATAAGTGTTTCATTGTTTCCTCCTACCATGGGACACCACTCAAAATAGGACTGAGTCCTGGACTAGTCAACTTTCCCAATTAACAAAGTAATAAAAATTACAAAGTATTTCAGATGGTATAGTTTACCTTGGAGGGTTGTTGTACTGTTATGTTTCTTTGTTAATTTCAGGGTATTTTCTAAAGAAAATTGGGTGATAACGCTATCAATATATTACAATAAAATGTGCTGCATTTTAAATGCCTCAGACAAAAAATAAAGGACTTAGTTGCACTCCTTTTATAGTCTACAATACAAACATTAAAAGACAGGAAAGTGTGTATGATGACCAATGATGATCATAGCTCATCATGACATGACTGGTTCTATGAAGAAAACCACACTCATGAGTAAGAGGCAGGCTCAGCTATTTATGCTCCTAGTTTGGGCTCACAAGTAAAACAAAAAGGATCAGCTGGAAGGTTAATATATGGAACAATACTTGAGGTGTCCAGCCCCATTATTCTCAAATAGAAATTACAGTCCCTGTCTCTCGAGTATGTCTTTCTATGCTCATGAGTATTTGTGTGCATTACAGCAGTTTGAGCAAAGGCCAAAATTATACCAACTACCAAACTGTTCAGTCTAGACTGGGACTAGTACAAGACAGCAAGGACATTATGTGTACGGCACCTGTGGCACCACACAACCAAGAGGTAACTTTTGCACATATTCACAAATTCATGGAGTTAAGGTTTATATCAGGTTTTAATTATTCAGGCTCTGGAAATGTGAGATCCAGACTCAGTCTACTAGATTCTGAACATGTTGGATCCAGACTCAGGCTGCCAAATTCTGAACATGCCGGAACTAGACTCAGCCTGTCAAATTCTGAAAATGTGGGACCCAGACTCAGCCTCACAAATTCCAACTATGTTGTCCTGTTCTGCACACCTTGTATAGACAGATGTATTGAAAGTCCAAAACATAATCCCTTGGATCCCATTGCAGCTTATAGGACCAACAAACCTTCCTAACATGATCAATTCTGTATTACTAAACTAATTTGAAAAACACTTTCTTTACAAATCAGTAAAGTGATTTTATTAGGCTGATAACTGTATTCATAACAGTAATATAAATAAATTTGAGAGCTTGAAAAATATAAATTGTCCTGTCTAATAAGATCTTAATAAATATGAAAATATGACAGGGCCCACTGCATATGAAAACAGTTTCAGTCACTGTACCTGTCATATCTTCTTTCTTTCATCTTACTGTCCATAACCTTCTATGTGAAACAGGCTATTAGTATGATAAATTAACTGTGTAAGGATTAGCAGTCACCCACCCAACAAACTAAATCACTTGCCCACTGGACAACAAATGATTAGGTGTCAGAATAACAATAAGCAAAAAAACTGAATTACAGAAAGACAAACATAAATAAGCAGACAACATGCAAAGAGATCACAAAGGGAAACAAGAAAGAAAGCAAAAACAATATATTCCAAAATAATTCATAACTAGGCCCAGAAAAAGGGGCAGAAATCAAATCTCCAAATCATCAAAGGCTGCACTACAGTTCTGTTGTGGAACAATAAAAAGGTATGCATTCCACCCACTAAAATGTTCTCTCTCAGACAACATGCCCCCCTGATGAATCTCCTGCTAAGATTAACACACTGGGCTGTTGACTGCCAGATAGGGCTTCAGCTGTTTGAACATATGTGCCATTTGCACTCATACAGACATATCCATGAGTCTGTATTATTGTGGATATGCTTAACTACGCTGTCACTTTGGTAATGCGTGCATGCATTTGATTTATTAGACATTTGGAATCAGTAGTGGTAAATGTCTTGCCTTTATATTGGCACATACTGTATGGTGTGGGATTTTGTAAATAAAATCTTTGCTCTGCATGTGCATTCACATTTTTGCAAGTGCATCTTTCTTATCAATTAGTGTGTTCTTTTCTTTTTTCTCAGCTTCTCCCCTTATTCAAGTGTACTTCTTTCTGTAGGGTTATTTTCTTTTCAGGCTACACTCTGTGACAGCACTACTCTTTCTTGAATAGGCAGCAATTTAAAAGCTTAAGGAATCGGATGTGTGATCAGTTGTTAATTTATCACTTTGTCCAAACATGTGGGCTAAGTACTTAGAAAAATAAAAAAATATGTATTTCTTCAGTTAAGATCTGCTGGCTGTAAAACCTGCAAGAACTCTAGTTTGCCATCTGTTTCAGATTATCCCTTTCTCAAATGGACTTCTTTGAAATCATGGGGACCCTTTTGGTAGAGGCATAGCCAAACTTCCTAAGGTTTGCTCATATCTGCAATCTGAACAGTGTAGCAATACAGTTAAAATTTCAGCGAGGGGAAAAAAAGTTAACAGTTCCCTAGTATTTAGGAAACCAGTCCTACCTGTCCACAAGTAAATCTCTAAAATTTGGAGTGACAGAGGATCTTGTACAGCCATTTCTATCACTGACAGCATGAAACAGCAGAGCTGCTTCAGCCGAGAATGACGATCTCAGCTCCGATGAAGCAGTTGACCTGGATAGTGTCAATGCTAATCAGCATTTACACAAAGCCCCACAAAGCAAACTTACTAGTGAAATTAAATGCTTTGGAAGAGCCAGAGATAGTTCAACTGCAGTGGTATTGATAAAGATAGCATTCATCATGACCTGACACCAGTTCTTTTTTTTTTTTTTTTTTAAGTAGAAGAGCATTTTTTTTGTGAGAAAAAAACAGTTGGGGTTACCATTTTAAGCAGTCCATGTCTTTGCTGAACAGACACTCTGTATTTCTGTTGCCCTGAGTCTCTCACAAGAAGTCAGCCTAACGAGCGCAATCTTGACAGCGACAGCTATTTGGCCGTCTGCTTTATGTTCTGAACAGTGACTGCAGCAACTCCTGATAAAGTTGTAAAATGTAGTTTTCATGCTTGACTTCAATGAACACTACATTTTACAACATTTATCCAATAAAAGGAAAATGAAAACACTATTGCTGTTAGCTATGCACCTGCCGTGACTTTCAGTATTCACAAGGACCTTGAGGTCGACTGTGCTCTGGCTGCAGGCTCACTGCTGACTTGTGGCTGCTGCACATTGCTGCTGAACAACATTTAATTATAAAGTGGCTGCACAGATTAATTTATTTGTACTTTAACAAAAAATATTAAATTGAGTGGATTTACCACTCAAAAATCTGCTTATTTTCCTCTGCTTCATCTGCGGTGCTCCACTTGATGTTCCCACTCTCTCAGTAACCATTCTGAAGTAGTTCTAGCTGAAATTTCAAATGACTACCTGGAACGTGAGAGCAGTCTGACTGTATTTTGGAACATGTCAGAATACTGTGTTAATCTACCCTGTAGTAAACAACATGGATTGCTCTTTACAAAGGTCTTTGCCATACCAGAAAAACACCACAAGTTCTCTGTATTTGCGAAAATCAAGATTTTATTAATTTTATTCATTTAAATCACATTATTATTATTGTATATGCTTATGCATAAAGGAAGCTGTACCAACCCGACTGCTGCCATAAGAAACAGACTACTTCTGTTTTCCTTAGCAGTGACTAGTTCCCCATGTAGGCACATCTGTTAGTTCAGAAGCACGGTCCCTCTGGAGAGAGTGTGTGCCCTGTGAGTTCCATTCAGTGTGCCTTGACAGGCTTCTGGTGATGTGGAGAATTAATTTGATGGAATAATTAATTTTAGAGACATTTTCTACTGTACAGCACCTCATGAATTGGTGGCATTTTATTTCTGTTGGAGAGCTGCAGTTATTAATTTGAGACCCTTGCTGGAGCAACTCGTGCTACTGGACCCAGGCGCTGAGTTAACTGAACTAATCTTTTAATTATTTATGACTGCATGAAAACTAAGCTGATTTGGATAGAAGAACTCAATTTCATTAGCTTAGGATAAGAGAAAATGAAAAATAATAAATTTAAATAGTTTTGTTTTAGTTTGACTGAGCAGAACACTTAAGAGTGAGACAGAGAAAATCGCAGTTCAGGTTGCCATATTCTTCAGTGCTAGTGCACGCTCCATGCCTATAAGTATTTTTACAAAGACACTCTACTTGCAAAATAGTGTTTTGTTTTATAAATGTTGAGGGGAGTGGAGGGGGTACAGGTTGGGTATTTGCTGGACCACCAGGGCATCTTGTTATGGGGGTAGGAACAGGTGAATCATCAGATAACCAGGGACTACAAACTTCAAGGAGGCATATTTGGTAGAGTTGCCTGTCTGCGTCTGGCTGTAGTCAATACATAGACAATTTGTGATGCACTGCTGAGCTGATCAGTAACCACCCTCCTCCATAAAAGTTACCTGGCTCTCGTGGCCACCCAGGAAAGTGATGGAATCAGCTTTTTTTTCTATGAGAGTACTTATAATTTACTGGCAGAGCTGCAGTGCATACCTGTACTAGTTTTCTGTCACAGCCATCAGCCAGAGGGATGTAGCAAGCCCGAGTTGGAGTCCTATGAAAAAAAAAAATAATGTAGTAAATTGGGCTACAGTAACATATTACTTGAAAGAAAATGTAATCTTGTAAGTTCCCAAGATTACATTTTCTTTCAAGTAATCCATTACCGTTACAAGTTACGTAACAATGTAATCAGATACACTACCCAACACTGCTCATGTGCAGGGAGATGGAGCACTTTGTCGGCAAGCATTATCTGAGCCTACTGTATAATGGTCATCAGAAAATCAATTTATTAAGAGAGAAGAAATTCTTAGTTTTATTAAATATAACTCACTGTCTCTGAAACTAAGAGAAAGAAAACTGTGGAAGGACTGTTACTGAATTAGAAGGGTACCTCAATGACAATAGGCATATGGAGTTTGAAGTTCTATGTTTTTTCTGATGCTTAAGTTAGTCACTTTTTTTTCCATTTTACCCAAAGAGTGTTCTAAAAAAAAAACAGAAACCCTATTGAGCTTAACTGGTGAAAACCTCCTATTATTAAGGTGCAAATGGGGCCTTGAATATGAACATATATAGCAAGTTGAATTTGATACCCTACTGAAATACATTGAACAGCATACCTGTTCTTTCAGTTCGTGGTCCGGCTTTGAAGAGTGAAGATGGGTCTGTGGTCCACTGAAGAGGACAGTGTTGGTAAGTAAGGGCTTGGGGGGCTGTAGGGTGCTGGGTGCAGAGTGGGAAGGTCAGGTGGGGAACATTAAGCACTGCAAAATACATTGATGGACGGTTTTCTTTCCACATGGTTTAGAAAAAAATTGGAAGGACATTTATTTCTTGTTGATCATGACACTGGGGGATTGGGTACCCCCGTGTCATTACTATGTTTTTTTTTGGGGGGGGGAGGTTGCTGAGATGGAGGGTCATGTGGGACAAAAAAAAGAATAAAAAAAATAAAGAAAAAGATGTGACCAGGCATTGAGAGTGTCACACTTGGGGGGGGCACTTACAGAGTGGTGACACTGGTGGATTGGGCAACCCCAGTGTCAGTGGTATGTTTGTGTGGGGGAGGGTTGCTGAGGACAGTCACAGGGGGAATAAATACATAAAAAAATCAAGAAGACATGGGTACAACCTTCAGCTGGCTGTCAGATACTCTCCAGGCCCACTCCACCAGGGAAAGTATTTTAAAATACACAGAGAAAGAGGAGATGCTGGACGAACCGGAGGAGTGCAGTCGCTCGTCTCACTCACTGTGCCACTGACGGTGAGGGGCAAAATAGATGTCCTTGGGGAAGATGGCAGGCCAGCAGTGAGGTACACTCTCTAACCCCCCATGCACGCTTCTCTCTCTCTCTCTCTCTCTCCCTTGTGGATTCCTCAGTAGTGGAAATAGTCACAGGGACTGAGGGACACACTGACGAACATGACTGCTGATTGTTGAAGGGGCCCGGCTGCAGTATGACTGAAGTGTGTGCTCTGCCACTGTACTGGAATCACTGTAGGGACTGAATTTTGGGGGGGGCTCCTTAAGAAATGGCACAGCCACAGAACAAATCATGTCTGCTCCACTCGGTCTCATTGCTGATGTCATGGCAAGGCATGCTGAGAAAAGCAGGAGGTACCACAGCATACATGTAAACCGGAGACATGATTCATGCACTGATTACAAGAATGCTGTGTACTCCACTGGCTGTCTCTACACAAATAGAGTTTTCACTTTCTTCATCTTGGCAATGTTGCTCAGCGGTCTGTTGGTAATGGCAGTGGGGGGGTAGCGGGTGAGATGGAGAGGCAGGCATAGCATGCATGTACCGTGGAAACACGTTTCACTCAGTGATTGAAGCGGACCTTTTCTTTGAAGCCATCGCCACTGCTCTCAATCTTCTGCCACACACATCTCGCAGCTCCATTGGTGCATATGGGATGCACCCAGCAGATTGAGCACTTCATTGGCAGGGACAGGCATGCACCTCCAGCAAGTCGCATTCTCCCAAGATGTTTCTTGTGCATGAGCACAAGCAAACATAAAAATGACACTTGTCACACTTATGAGGTGGTGGGAAAAATGGTTATGTTCAAAACATTAAAAATTAGTGAAGTTACGAGTAAACATTTAAATATTTCAATGTACACTCATAAGTTAATCATTTTACCAAATTATTACACCAAATATTCAACATACACTTTTTATGACCCCACCTCATGAACCCGATAGGTGAAAATGTTCAAATCCCACCCAAAATGTAATTTCACATACTGACTGTGAAATCACCTTTCAGGGTGGACTTGAACAATTTTACTTGCCTTGTTCATGAGGTCTGGTCCTAAGAAAGCCATGTTTAATATTTAGTGGAAAAAATGTTAAAAATTATTGAAGTTAGGAGTGAATGTTGAAATATAACATGATAATTTTAATATAATGTTACACCAGATTTTCAACATAACCTTCTTAAGATCCCATTTGATGAATCCAGTAAGTGAAAATGTTCATGTCCTGCCCAAAAGATGATATCCCCTTGTTTATGAAGAGGGGGCCCCAAAAGGCCATGTTGAAAATTTGGTGTGAAAATGTTTAAAAAAATGACAAAGTTATGAATAAAAATTTCAAACCCCATTGAAATATATTAAGCTGGACTAACCTTATTTTTTCATATCATAGTTGGCTATTTAGCAGCAAGATGTGTCTTTGATTGGAGAGTGGATATACGCATGGTAAAAGCTCAGGTTAGTGAAGGTGTATCTGGGGTGGGGATGCTGAAAGAGAGTTGGGGTAGGGTATGTGGAGGTCAGATCGGCGAGGGACTGTTTTCTTTTTTTACAGGTTCATGTAAAAGCAAGACATTCAGGGACTGTTTTCTTTTATACAGGGCTATCGTATTGGATCTGACACTAGGGATTGGGCACCCCACAGTTTTTTTTTATTTTTATGGTGGCATTGGGGGTTTACCACCTATTCCTTGGGGGGGGGGACCTGGAAAATCAAAACATTTTTGATTTACATGAGAGAGCTATCCAAAAACCCTACTGAGCATACTCAGAACAGCTCAGAAAAAAATTACATCCTTGTAACTCTGGAAATGTTGAAATATTTTTTCAGAAAACCTTTGGAAGGCACTACCTAGACACAGGCTACTTCATTACAGAAAGTTTCATGAAAAAATGCTATACTGTCTAGGCTCTGTGTGAGAGTAACAAAACAAAAATAAGTTAAGTATACAAAAAAATAACTTTTTCAAAATTATGGCTATACAGACCTTGGGAAACCGCACAAGGTACTATCACAAAACTATGCACATCTTGATACTCTTTCAGCCTGACTGCACATGCAAATTGTTGGGCAATTCTGTTGAATGCCACCAAAGTTATTAATTGGGTTTAACACTGAGCACTCCATTATACCCTAAGTATACTAGTACTACCGCCCCAGTATAGTATATATATATATATATATATATATATATATATATATATACTGTATATATTCTTTGCAAAAAACTGCATTAATGCGCCAGTTCAGGTTCAAGTTAGTTCCACAGAAGCAGGGAATTATAGCATTAGGGTTTTCAACCTAACTCCCATCCCACCCCACCCCAAACAGCAAAAAGCAAAAACATCAGGATTTTTGGTCTCCAGTTCTTAGTGAATCAGTAGTGGGTCTTTACTTAGGATTGTCAACTCTAATTCTCACCCCCTGCCCTAAGCCCATAACCTTCTCTCTGAAGCACAAAGTACCGCTCTAAGCTGGTACCTCACAGTGATACACTCTTCAAAGGGAGAGACATATGTCTCATCACATGTTGCCAATATAATCTTTTATAGCTTTCTTCATGCACAGCCCTGCAGGCCTTGTGTGAAGAAAGGAGATCATGTCTGATGTTGTTTGCTTTAGGGAAAGGGGCAGGCAGTAGGATTGACAACCCCAGGGAAGACCCTAACACTGATTTGCAAAGACTCTGGAGACCCAGAATCCTAATGTTTGTTCCTTTTGCTGCTGGGAGGGTGGGGAGTTGGGGTTTTAAACCCTAATGCCACATTTCCCTACTTTTGTGGCATTATCTTGAACCCTAACTGGTGCATTAATGTAGTTTTTTGCAAATAATTTCCTTTCTTTTTGAGATAGTGGAATGATGTATCCTCATTCATACTGGTCCCTTTAGGACCTGCATGGGCATATGACATACACAGTGCCCTCTGGGCCCTGTATCAAGGGAAGACTTCATCTGCCTCTGGAACTGCATGACCCTTGCAGGCTATGCACTTCCATGCAGTGATGGATGTCAAGAATCCATGGGTCTGTCTGGTGGGCTATGGAAATATAATGGGCCTTGCGCTTCCATTTGGCTGCATATACAGATGCACAAGGCAAATAATCCATCTCTCAGTCAGTGCACCACCTGCGGGTGCAGACGTTCAGAGCTGTATGATGGGAGAAGAGTTGTCTTCACTATATGGTACCTGGGCCCATGTGAACAATCCTGCAACTTTCATTCCCTGGCTGGGAGGTGTCACATAACAGAGCCATCCCCCACCCTTGTCTCATCTAGCTGGTTCACTGAGCTCACCCTTGAACTCAGCTCACTGGCATGAGAGCACAAAGCACTACCCACTTTGGTTAAGAGTGCCACCACATACACAGTTCTTAATAATTACCATTATTTTTTAATTTTAACACCAGATTTTCAAGATAGTCATTTTATGCCCCTCTCCATAAACATGACATGGCATATATAGTGTATTTGTCATTTAACACCAGTAGTGTGAAAACACATCTTGCCCAAGATTTAAAAAAAGACACCTGTAGAGATGTTGTGAAATTATATTCCGCCAGTGAAACTCCCGCCAAATTCTCAATTCTGCCTCATGAAATATTTCATGAAATCTGCCCTTACATGAAAAATTTAGTGGGGTGTGAAATGTGGAATTTTGCCCGTGAAATGCGAAAGTTCAACGGAAAAGTTGTGAAATTTCACCTGTGAAAGGAGAATTTTGCCATTTTGCTGGAAAAATGTTGCCTTCTGTGGGCAAAATTTCACATTCCACAGACAAAATTCTGAATTTTGCTTCTGCAAAAAATTTCACGAAAGGGGAGAATTTCACAAAATATTTCACGTACTGAAATTTGACAGTTTCACACGGCTCTATACACCTGTCACATTTATGAGGTGGTCGGAAAATGTCTATGTTGAAAGTTTGGAATCAAGATATTAAAAATTAGTGAAGTTATGAGTCAACATCGAAATATTGCAACATTCTCTAATAACTTGGTAATTTTGCCACATTTGTATACCAAGGGTGGGATATTCAGAAATGCACCAGAGGCAGGTGCAAGAGCAGCGCTACGCAAATCCAGTGCACCATGGCGCACTGATCGCTATATTTAAAGGTTGTACATGACAGCAAGCACCAGTGCAACACGGCTGAATATCAAAGGGATGTGCCATAGCACAACCAGGGCTGTGCCAGGGGGCAAGCCAACAAGCGCAATAGCGCAACCAGGGATACACAAGGGGCAGAGGTGCATGCCTCAGAAAACAGATAGACCAGCAAGAGGCACAGCAAGAAGCAAGCCACTGGGGTGGAAAATCCCGCCACCAGGGTGCAGAGGGTGCCAGGAGTGAGGCATGGCAAGCACATGACATGACATCGCCCAGTGTGCATGGGGAAGCAGCAGGCCCCTGCCTATGTGCACCACAGTGGCACACAGAGGCAGGGTGGCACCAATGGCTACTGGTAAACAGCCACCGGCAACCCCCCACAGGAAGGCACATGCCACGCCACCTGGACTACAGCCGGAAACACACAGGCAAATAGCACACAATGCACATGCCACACAACCTAAACAGAGAGCCCACGGCCACCCCAGGGCACAACCACTGATAAATGGGCATACACCATCAGGCACAACACCCTGACCACCCCAGGCATACAACACAGCCACCATGCACACCACTGCAGCATGGCTCCACACGCCAGCCGCAAAGCAGACACGGACACAGATGGCTAACCATAGAAGTGTATTACAACATTTATAAAACAACTATATACAAATGCACAAGTAACAGGGGACAGGGAACAAGGAATGGTGAGGCCACATATAAAATGGGAGGCTGGGGAAGGGTGGTAGGGAGACAGGGGTCAGGGCTATACAAGGGGACAAGGGAGGGGGGACAAAGAAGGGTAACTGTTGCAGGCCAATGGGCCCTGTGGGCGGCCTCACCCCACCTGTGGTTGACCCCATTATCTGTGCTGCTGCCTGCACAGCATCCTCTGCAGCAGCTGTGCCTCCTGCAGTGTGGCAGTGGTGACCTGAAGGATCTGTCGCAGAAGCCGGGTATTTACAGCAGGGTGACCGCCACCTAGGACAAAGAAGGGTACATGGTATGAGTGCATGTCAGTAACACTGTAGCCCACCCAGCATGCACAGTGGACATCGGTGACATGTGTCCCTGGGATGGCACCCCACCCCCAGTAGTGTGTGCACCCACACATGCCACCAAGCTGACAAACCAAAGCCATGCAGAACACTGCACACCAACTCCACCCATGTGCCCCACACCACCACCGTGGCAGGCAGGCGACATGGTTAAGTGGCAGGATGGCGGTGACACAGCTGGAATCCGGTTGTGCCCACAGCCCTCCTGCGGCAGTCACACACATGTATGATAGCCACAGCATGGTGCAATGGTCACCACGGGCAGTGCACAGCTGTAATGGCCATGCACACAGGGGGGTCGTGGCCCACCCCCACCCCCGCTGCCACCCTGCAAAACATTGTTGCATGTCACAGTGCCTACCTGCATGCTGCGGTGCACCTTGCACTGGTCCAGCAGCAGCGTCCATGTGGTCTGCAGCCTTTGCCCAAGCCCCTGTGGTAGCCCATACTGGCCCACCTGAAGCACCAGCCAGTTGGGCTCTCCTTCTGTCCTCAGGGCCTAGGAAGGGAACATGAAGAAAGACACATCAGTACCTGGCAACACCACATGCCCCCCCCAGTACAGCCTGCTCCCCGGCCCAGCGCAGCAGCAGCAGCGGGGTGGCACAGAGCATCCATGGTGTGCCGCACCAACCAACAGAACACACAGCCCCAGCCCCCCCCCAGCAGCATGATGTGCCAGCCTGCTGGCCCCACAAAACACTGATTGGGCACAGACACAGGCGAAACACACTTACCTGGCCATGGCATGGCACCCCTCTGGACACTTGCCTGCAGTGCCTGGAGCCTCTCTGGGTCCCTCTGCTGCAGGTCCCCATTGCAGTGGCAGCATTGCTCACTGGTGCACTGTACACCTGTGGCCTCCTCCAGCCTATCAACAACCTCCTGCCACACCTCTGTCTGTGGCCTATTCAGGGGCACCAGGCCAAACAGGCTGCCTACGTGTGGTTCCACTAGGGTCACAAGGTTGATTAGTTTGACCTGCATCCAGTTAGGTGCCCTGGCACTGCTGTGGTGCAGCATGGCTGTATCACAGTCAGAAATCCAAAATGGCACCCAGTAGCGCATGAGCCACACATGCTGGGGATGCATGCCTCACACAGAGATGCGCTGCCATTGCCAGTCATGCAGTCACTGAGATACGAGATAAGGGCAATGCTGCACTGGCACATGCTGCTGGGCTCCCTGAGAGGGGTGAAGGGCAACCGTGGGTTCAAGGATCGTCATGCTAACTGTGCGTGACTGTGCTATTGGTTCCACCATGCATAGAGTGCAATAGGGCATGTGGTCACCATGGTTCATGGGTCAATGACGCCCGGGTGCCATGGGACCCATAGCGCAGGAGTGCCATTATCCCCATAGCGCCAGAGCACCAACAGCCCTATGACACCCGGGCACCATAGGCCATACTGCACACAAGCGCCACATGCTCAATAGCGGCCGAGCACTGTAACGCATATTGCACAGTGTGCGTAAGCTATGCCAGTGGTGTAGGTGCCAGCAGTGTGCACATGCATACTGCTGGGCCTACTGCGCACGTCACATAGTTGCACTGCGACTTGAGCATGCGCAAGTCCATTGCACCATGTGCAATAACACTACATTTACCTGGCATATGCAGATTAGCTAATCAGCCTATCCACGGTGCATCAGAGGCATTTGCATCTCATTACAGTTGCGCATACCCTCATTTGCATGTGATGTGCTATAAAGGTGCCGAGGGGCTGCACAGGACATGGACCGGTATTGCATCCTTCAGACATAAGATGCAATGCTGTGGGAGTGACAGGACAGTAGATTGGGAGGGTGATGTGGGTGGTAGCGGTCAATGACCACATGTCCATTCCCACAGGACAAAGCATGATGGAACATGATGAAGGTGAGGAGCGTGGGCCTGCATGGAAGTGTAGGCCCAACTTCACAAGGGCAGAGACTGATGCTCTTTTCGAGGTGTACCTCGACCAGGAGCCTCTACTGAGTGGCTTGACAGGCACCCCACAGGCCAGGTCCACAGCATGGGAGGGTGTGGCCAGAGCTGTAAATCAGCAGGGCATCATCAAAGATCTGTGCAGGAGTGCAAGAAGAAGGTTGGCATAGACCGGAGATGGATTAAGGAGAAGGTGGCAGCCATCTGAGCTGCATGTGCTGCCATGGGCAGTGGACAGCCCAACGTGCCACAGCTTACACCACAGGAGGAGTTGGTGGTGGCTATCATGCAGCACAGCGTCATTGAGGGGGTGCCTGCTGGCATCCAGACAGGAGGCAGCCCATCATTGCATGGTAGGTACAGCAGCACCTGGGGCAGGGGGGCAGGGGTGTGTGCCAGCAGCACTAATGCGACTGTATTCCCCTACACCTCCAGAGCACCTGCAAGCAGTGGCAAGGGTGAGGGTGTCCACCTTGGGGGTGGTCCTGGACCTGGAGGACCATCCTTCTACCTCCACCAGTGTTTGGGGGCCAGATCACATGCAGTCCAACACCGCTGTCCATCTGGATGCCCGTGGCATGGTTGCAGACAGGGCACTAGCTGTGTTTCAGCATGACGCCTGCCATGGCGTACAGTATGCTGAGACACAGATCGGGGCGGGGTCTAGGACAGATGATGAAGAGACCATCATCCTGGATAGCAGTGTTGCTGTTGCGGGGGAGGCACCCATACCATTCACCCACCATGGCAGCGCAGATGGTGCCCTGGTGGTGGGTGTCTGCCCACTGGCCACTGTCCCCGGGTGTCACCGTGGGCACCAGTGGTGCAGCTCCAGCTGCTGGTAGTGGCAGTGGTGGTGCAGCTGCACCAGCGCTGCTTGGTGTACAGCGGCCAGAGAGGCAGCAGCAGCAGCAGTTGGATGGGGTCGAAGGGGGGCTGGGTGTAGCGCCCACCTACAGTGCACTGCTGAACGAGTAGCCCCAAGAGGGCCCCACTGTGCAGTGCCCACCTGTGTGGGGGACTGGTCTGTGAGGTCGAACGCCACCTGTGGGTTGGCACTATGCCCATGTGCCCCAGGGCGCTGACCCCTTGGCCGAGCACACCCATCTGCTACAGGCCTCCATGGAGCAACAGGTGCTGGTTGTGGCAGGGGGTGCGTGCCTGCCATGCACAGCTGCACCAGGCTGCAGGGCAGTGTGACAGGGACTTTGAACAGCTCCTGGCTGATAACACACAAATGTGGGAGGACATGACTAAAGCCCAGGATCAGCTGCAGTCATGGCTGGCCTAATGCCACTGTCCACCTTGGTGCATGGCCGTCTGCCGCAGACCCCGTGGAGTGCATTCTCCACCCCTCAGTCACGGTGTTGAGTGACCCCCTCTGTGTCAACACCAGGATCCACAGTGGGCATCTCGGGCACACCTGGAGCGGGAATGTTCGGGAGCCTGCAGACCCCTGTGAGGACCCAGTCGCGTTCCCACAGTAACACCCTGGGGGACCGTTACCTACACCATCTGTGGCTGTTGCACAGCCTGTGTCCACTGGTTGGTCTCGGCAGGGCCGTCCATGTGTCTGTGGCAGCCATGCGACCACATGGTGGTCCTGAACAGCACACCTCCCTATCCGCTGTCTGCTGCTGCCCTGTTTGCACATTGGTGTGGCATGTGCATGTGCATTCAAGGGAGGTGGCATCCATGGTTGATGCCGCACACTGGCCATGTGCACACCCATCCAACTGCTGGCCACTGTGGCATGTGCATGATGATGCCAGCACAGCCTGACATTGCACACCACCTGGCAGTTGACACTGGGGTAGCTCTTTCTGTTGATGTACGCTACCCCCTCCATGCCAGGTGATGTGTGGATGCCAACATGGGTGCAGTCGATGGCCCCTACCATGCCAGGTATACGTGCCACCCTGTGGAACTCCTGCATGTTCACTGTATGCTCTGCCTGTGTGCCAGGGATATGGATGTATTCTGCAGCATGTGGCAGCAGTGCAATGAGGAATTGTGTGAGGAGCCATGATGTAACTGACTGGGTTATGCCTGTGGTGTCCCCTGTTGGTCTCTGGAAGGTACCCATGGTGAGCAGGCACATGACAGCCGTGACTTTCATCTCCACCAACAGAGTGTGGCTCTGTCTTGTGGGTGCCTGCATCTCCTCACTGCACAGCTCACAGAGCTGCCTCAGAATTGCCCAGTTCAGGTGGTAGTAGCCCACAATCTCTGTATCACTGTACTGTTCGAAGGTGGTGCGGACACGGTACCACCTGTTCCAGGTGTACCACTGAAGGGCCCTTCCATGGCCGCGCCATTCTGCCTCCTGCCTCCTCATACCTCTCATTACTGCCTCCATCTGGAAGATGGCACTGGCCATGGCCTTGGACGTCCTGCCCCTCGGGCGACTGTCGCCCCAGGCACCCCTGGCTCTATGCTGCTGAGTGTGCTCTTCTGCTGGGCACACACCTGTGTTTGGGGTTCCCAGCTGGCAGCCTGTGGGCTGTAGCCTCTGCCTCCCACCTGTCTGGGCACCTGTGCTGCCCCCTCTCTGCCAGGTGTCACAGGCACTTGCTCTGGCAATTGCCTCCATGCCTGTCTCTCACACACATGCTCACACACACAAACGCAGACACAGTCACTGTCACACACCCACTCTCTCACTCTGTTCCACTCCCTGACTGCCTCTGTTTCAGTCTTGCACCCTACCTGCTCTCCAGCCTGCCCACTCTATCTCCCTCTCTACTGCTCTCCTGTGGTACAAGCCTCCTTCCCCTGCTTGCTTCCTCTTTTTATAGGCTCAAGTTTGCTCCACGCAATTGCCATTTGCTCTGCGCTGTGCCGTTTGCCTGCTGTTGAATATCGCACTGTGCCACATGTTCATGGCTATGCCCCCTGCACTTGCACATTTATGCATTACTATTGCACACTGGCACATGGCAAATTGCACTGCGCAGTTGCTGCTACTGAATATCGCTGTCCGGCGCATTATTGCAGTTGCACTGGTGCAACCCTGTTGCGCATTGCTCAACTGCTTTGAATATCCAACCCCAAATATTCAACACAGCCTTCTTGTGACCCCACCTCTGGAACCTGGTAGGTGAAAATTTTCAAATCCTTGTGAACCATCATTCCATGCCACATATTGGCTCAGATTTGAAAAATGACTGCTGTCACATTCATGCGATGATGTGAAAAAATGCATATGTTTAACATTTGGGGTCAAAATATTGAAAATTACCAAAGTTATGAGACAGTGTAGAACAATGTCAATGTACACTCGTAACTTTCTTGTTTTTTCTTTTTGTTTCATTTTATATTTTGACCCCGTATTTTCAACATAGCCTTCTTATTACTCTCCTCATGAACAAGAGCAGTGAAAAATTTCAAATCCCGCCTGAAAGGTGATTTTACAAAGTGATTGCTAAATTGCCTTTCAAGCCTGATTTGAATAACTCCACTGCCCTTGGTCATGAAGTGGGATCCCAAAAATGCCATGTTGAAAATGTGATTTAAAAATAATAAAAATGGCAAAGTTATGAATAAAAGTTCAAGCCTCATTGAAATACATTCAACCAGACTTACCTTATTTTCCTACACTGCAGTTGCCAGTTCCAGCAGCTTGATGTGCTTTGGATCAAATAGTGTCTCTACATCATGGGACATGTTCAGGTGAGGAGAGTGTTTGTGAGGAGTGTGAGGTGATGGTTGCCGAGTGGGAGGTCAGGGTGGGGTGGGTGGGATGTGTGTATGTGTGTGTGTGTGTGTGTGTGTGTGTGTGTGGTCAGATCAACAAGGGACTATTTTCTTTTACAGGTTTAATAAAATCAGCGAGGAATTTTTTTGTATCAGGGAACTTTAGAAACTTTTCACATCTTAAGACTTTGCCAGTCTAATTTCACATGTCAAATTTGGGCTATTTTGTCAAACGCTACTGAAGTTATTCAGGTGCAAAAACTTAGGTTTAACATAAAACAGCCTACTCACCCCTAATTATAGGGAGGATACCATGCCCCTATAATATATTGCAAAAACTGCATTGATGCTCCAGTTAGGGTTCAATTTAATGTCACAAAAGTAGGGAAATTTAGTGTTAGGGTTTCCAGCCCTAACTCCCCCAGCAGCAAAATGACAAGATCACAGAAGCAACCTCAGACAGCCATCTTCAGGTAAGACAAACAAAATACAGCTGTTTCCAAATGAGGAACTGGTTTGGAGCTGTACCTTGAGCTTCAGACAGCAGGCTACAGGCTGGGAAAGGGTGAGTATTAGAGCCGACAACCACAAGGAAGACCTCACCTCTGGTTCACCAAGACTCTGGAGACCCAAAACCCTAATGATACATAGACACTGTCGGGCAGATAAGGGCCTATGACCCGTCCAGTCTGCCCATTTGAGCTTATAAGTTCCCTTTATGTTTTTCAAGAAGTCTGTTGCCACTTACCCCTGACTTCCAGGATTCCCTCATGTCTATTCCATGCATTCTTAAATCCCGTGATTGTTTCCATCCCCACCACTTCCTCTGGCAGGGTGTTCCACTTGTCTACCACCCATTCTGTGAAGAAATTCTTCCTCACATTTCCTCTGAATTGCACTCCCTCCAACTTCATCCAATGCCCTCTAGTTCTGGAACATCTTTTTTGCTGGAAAATAGTGTATTCATGCACCCTGTTCCTCCCTGTAAGGTATTTGTATGTCTCTATCATATCCCCTCTCTCACACCTCTCCTCCAGGGAGTACATATTTAAGTCCTTAAGCCTGGTCTCATAAGACTTATGATGCAATCCCTGTACCATCTTTGTTACCCTTCTATGAACCTATCTACCCTGTCTATGTCCTTACATAGGTAAGATCTCCAGAACTGTACACTGTACTCCAAGTGGGGCCTCATTAGTGTCTTGTATAGTGGAATTATGACCTCCCTTTTCCTGCTGGTGATGTCCCTGCCCATTCATCCCAGCATCCTATTTGCTTTACCTGCTGCCTTGTCACACTGTTTCCCTACTTTGAGGTCTTCAGAGATTACCTCCAAGGTCCCTTTCCTGCTTGGTGCATGCTATATCCTCACCCCCCAGCTGATATGTTGTTCCAGGGTTTTTGAGCCCCATATGCATTATTTTGCACTTCTTTGTATTGGATTTCAACTGCCAAACCCTCATCCATTCTTCAAGCTGCTGCAGGTTCCTCCTTATACTGTCTACAACCTCTGGCATGCCCACTCTGTTACAGAGCTTCTTGTCATCAGCAAACAGGGAAATTCTGTCTATTAGGTCCTGCGCAATGTCACTGATGAAGACTTTGAATTGGACTGGTCCCAGCACTGATCCCTGTGGTACCCCATTGGTCACTCTTCCCCCTGTGGAGTGACAGCCATTTACCACCACCCTCTGTGTCTTGTCACCCAGCCAATTACCCACCCACTGCACTACTGTCCTGCCCACTCCCATATTCCCCAGTTTGTTTAATAGCCTTCTATGTGGCACAGTGTCAAAGGCCTTGCTAAAGTCCAGATAGGCCACATCCACTGCCCTCCCCTGATCCACCTCCCTTCTTACCCAGTAGAAAAATTCCATGAGGTTGGTCTGGCATGGCCTCCCGCCAGTGAAACATATGCTGCTTTGGGTCCTGTAGTCTGTAGGCAACCAGATGTTCCATCAATCTCTCCTTCAGTAGTGCTTCCATTATCTTTCATACTACCGAGATCAGGCTGACTGGTCTGTAGTTCCCTGCTTCCTCTTTGTTCCAAATTTTGTATAAGGGGACTACATCTGCTGTCCTCCAGTCTTTGGGTACCTCCCCTGTTTCCAGTGATCAGCTAAACAGGATTGTCAGAGGTTTTGCCACCACTTATCTTAGTTCCTTTAGGACCCTGGGGTGCACCCCATCTGGCCCCATTGCTTTATTGACTCTTATTCCTTCCAGTTCCTTTATGACCCTTTCCTGTGTAAAGGGACTTATGTCCTTCTCTGCACCATTCTCACCCCTTGTACTCCCTTCAGGCCCATTACTCTCCTTTTCCTCAGTAAAGACTGAGCAGAAATATCTGTTCAGTATGTCAAATTTACTGTTGTCATGCTCCACGTGGCCCCCATCCTCCTTCTTCAGTCTCACTGTCTCTCCCTTTGCCCTTCTTCTTTCACTTATGTACCTGTAAAAGGTTTTGTCCCCTCTATCCACTAATTTTGCAATGTGCTCTTCTGTCTGAACTTTGACTTTCCTTACTGACCTTCCTGCCTCCCTTTGCTTCTCCTGGTACTTCTCCCTATCCCCTTCTGGCTGTGATTTTTATGTTTGCTTGCACGCATGCGCAAGAAACATCTTGGAACAATATGACTTGCTGAAGGTGTGTGCCTGTGCTTGCCAATGCAGTTCTCAATCTGCAGGGCAAATCCCATATGCACCTATGGATCTGCGAGCTATGTATGACAGCAGATTCAGAGCACTGGTCTTGGCTTCAAAGAAAAGGTCCACTGCAATCAGCACTTGAAATGTGTCTCCACTTTACATACATGCTGTGTTACATCTTCCTTTTCTCGGCATGCCCCCCATGACACCGACACCCAGTGGAGTACACAGAATTCATTCTGTGGCTTTGCTGTGCAAGAGAGAAGACAGTGGGAGACACACAGATTTCCTTTGCTGACCCCCCCGTGCTGCACAGACACACAGTGTGTACTTCCACTCCTGCGGTCATCAACAATGGGACACCACTGTGGTGTGCTTTCACCTAGCAGAGTACACAGCATTCATTCTGTGGCTCTGCCATGGTGATATGTGGCTGAGAGACAAGAGAGTATGAGGCAAATTTGCTTTTCTGATTTGTTTTATGGCTGTGACATGGTCATCTGTGGGTGAGGGACAAGAGAGTGTGAGACAGATAGAGTCCCTTTCCAGCCATCATGCCCCCCAGTCCACAGTGTTCAATTGCAGTGCTGTGGTCATGGACAGGTGGGATATCACTGTGCTGTGCTGTCCTGTAGTGGACAGCTGTGTTGGGAAGGCCCCCCAAGTTGGCCCACGATAAGCAGTGGTTCCTCTACAGTGGGAGGGCGGACACTTCAGGCATGGTGGAGCTAGGCCTTTCAACGATCAGAAGTCATGGTTGTCAGTGTGTCCGTGAGTCCCTGTGACTATTTCCAGTACTGGGCAACCCATATATGAGAGAGAGAGAGAGAGAGAGAGAGAGAGAGAGAGAGGGAGGGGGGGAGAGAGAGAGAGAGAGAGAGAGAAAAAGAGAGTCAGATACATGAGAGACAGGTGTGCATGGGGGCTCGGAGAGTGTACCTCTCCGGTGTCCTGTGGTCTGCCCCGAAGTCCTTCTTGTTTTTCCCTGACTCTGAAGCCCTTCTGGTTTTCCCCTCACAGTCAGTGGCACACTGAGTGAGATGAGAGGTATTGATCCAGCTTGTCTAGCATGTCCTGTCGCACTGTGTGTTTGTAACATACTATCCCTAGTGGAGTTGCCCGGACAGTACCTTACAGCCAGTTGAAGGTTGTGTCCAGTACTGTCTGCGGCCTCTGTCGCGTAGATGTGAGTCCCCCCCCCGGCAACAAGCACCCTGTTTCACAGGTCACTGCAGTTCAATGTATCAGGGAAAGGTGCACTGCCCACATATTGTTTGGCAGCCGATTGTGTGAGAGAGGCAGCGGGTCCGGGACATGGAAGACAAAGGGTCTGGCACTAGACATTTGCTGAACAGCGTGGCTCAGTTGGTAGCACATCTGCCTCTGGACCAGAAGGTCGTGGGTTCTTGTCCCACACCGGGATTGGACTTGCACCTAAAAATCGCTGGCATCTGAGTGCAGTATTGGGGAGTGCTGTACTGCTGGGGTGTGGCATCCTTCGGATGAGATGTTAAACCGAGGTCCCTTCTACCCATCCTGGTGTTGTCCTGGTGGGTGTCCAGGTGGAAGTAAAAGAACCCAGGGCACTCTTCGCAAAGAGTAGGGAACATTCCCAGTGTCCTGGCCAACATTCCCCTTCCCATAAACCGGTTCATGCAATTATCCAGGCTGTGTGTGGGTGATGATGTGCGATATGGCCTCCACCACACATTCAGTCACTTCACTACCAGTCTAGCATTGCTTGTAAAGCGCTTTGGATGTATGAAAAGCGCTATATAAATACTGATTATTATTATTATTATTATAACATCATTTTCAAGCCTCTTGTGCACTTTGGAGTCCCATGTGTGTGCACCATGGCTGGCCCTACCTCTCACTCCCCTAGCATTGCAGAGATAGGGGGGTGTCCAATGTCTCATTGTCACCAGCTCCTATGTGGAAGCCCCTTGATGGTGTGTGCTGCTGCTCCCAATGAGAGCTTAAGTGTTCTTGAATTTTCCACTTAACCCTCCGGTCCTCAGCACCCCACGAACACACACACATATATGCTACTGACACTGGAGGACCCAATCTCCCTTTGTCAGCACCATGTAAGTCCCCCCAAGCATGCCACTCTGAATGCCCCACCCTGACCCCCCAAGCGTGCTATTCCCAATGGTGGCTGATATTTTTTTTTTATTTCATTTTAACGCCTGGTCCTCCATTTCACACCGCCCCCATCCCCAACACACCACTCAGCACCATTGTTAAGATGTCAAGAAAAGAAAAAGCCTATTTGTGTAGAATGTATAAATTTTAATAATTGGCATTCTGCTTGACATTTTCAGGAGGGCTGTTCATGCTGCTTGTGTGAGGGGCTGCAGATCTGTGGACATCTCATAGGATTTGCAAGGGCCATCTTAATAAATTATGTCGTTATTACAAACTGTGACCCTTTGCAGTTTTGTAGAGGATAAGGTTGCAAGCAGTTGCTTTTAAAAATGTGAATTAGGACTAAGGTGGCTCAGATATGTATTTGAAAAAGTCGGCAGTCCATTGGACAAACGTGCTGTATCATTATTGTTCATTTTATGGGGGCCTTTGGTGCTTTTCTGGAATATTAACCAGGGTTCCTTTCTGTTTGCAAAATGAGAGACAGTGTCCCTAGTGCTTAGGACACACAGAAAACTTCAGGTAACACACTGGGCCTGACACTTTATAGGACCTCCCTGAGCTTTTCTTGCCCAGTATTCTCAAAGGGGATAGACACCACGGGCCACCAAAAAGGAAATGTGTATGATTTCTAATGGACTGACATCAGTGTTATAAACGTCATTATGGGAAACCTGGTGACTGTACAACCTGCAAGAAATTGAACCATTGCTCTACAAATAAGAAGCAGGGCCAGGGGAAGGGGCAGTGGGGCAGGGCAAGGCAAGAGTCAGCAAATGAAATATCAGTTGCTTGTTAAAATAATCCCCTTCAGTTATGAAATTATACTGACATCACTTACAGCATCGAAACATCGTCAATGTCCGTAGCATGCCCTCCGAGATATGTGTCTTGGATATGCCTGTGATCTGCAACTCTATAGTTACCAACCCCAGAAGTCATACAAATAAGAAACAAGTCTTGGACCATTAACATAAAAGATACTGTATGTAGTTCATTGCTTACAGTGGGCACATAAAAAAAAACATTTGAAGTGGTGTTAGCAACTCGGTACAGATGGAGCATGTTTAGAAGTTTCAGATGGTGCATGATGTGTCATGCTAGTGGCCAATAATATCTGTAAAAGTGCCATGAATAGACGGCAAACAAAAGTTGTCCAGCAGTACTGGAAAATTCCCTCGCTTGAGAAGCGCAGATGAATAGACGTGTGTTTGAATTGATGGGGGTGGGGTGAGTGTGCAATGGCCCTAATATGTAGAAATTTTTTTCCCCATAATCAGATACAGAAATACTGCATGTAGAAATAAATCATATTTACGCAGCAGCGGAACATAACGGAATGGGGTCATTTGGACTACCTCATGCAGTATAACAGGGTCATGTCAAGCAAATGTGGGCGAAAGGATAGCTCAGCATTTTTCACTGAATAAATTTGTGCATGATACCCTTATTATGCCAGCGCCAACATACACATCCCTGTGCCCCTGATTTACCTGTTCTTAGGTCACAGATATATGGAAGGAAGAAATAAAATTGTGCTCCCACAAATATAAAGAAGCAATCCAGCATTTACTGTCCTGTCCAGGTTCATTGTGTTCTCACCACGTACTGTACCAGTTCAATATTTAAGGCCAAAAATATAGCTCAGTGGTTTAAGGATCTGAGCTGCAAATCTGGAGACCTGGGTTTGAATCCCATGGCCCCCAACTTGCATACTTTGTAACCCTGAGCAAGTCACTTAACTTCCCTGTTCACAGGTCACACCTGTAAACAAGCTGTTAGCTTAGTGTGTGTCTTCTGGTTAAACAATTGGAAAGAAAAAAACTGACAAGGGGTAAGACCTGCTACTCTATTTCATTTTTTTTAATTCAAATTCTTTATTAATTTTTCATTACAAAACCAATAGCCTTGTACATACCAATCAGTCAACTTCAGAAAAAACAAGACAAGAACACAGCCCCACCATCTTTCTCCTCCTTCCCTCCTCCTCCCACCCCCGCTATTAGCTTCCCCTCTGGAGTGTGCTCCTACTTGTAATATGATGGATCTTATGAAACTGTAGAGAATCACCTAGGGAATCCATTAAAAGGTAGATGTTTAGTGCAGGTATAGAGAGTATAACTTACCCAATTTTTTATCAAAAAGGTGAAGCTTGTTACTTGTGTTAGAAATCAGATGTTCAATCCTAAGACAAACTGTGATCTCATTTAACTATTCATTGTATGATATCAACAACTGGTCTAGCCAATGTTTGAGTACAAGTTTCTTAACCACCATGGAGACCAAAGCCATATGGAATCTGTGCTCTTTGATCCCTATATCCTTATAAATACCCAGCAGTGAGACCTCTACTGAAAAAAGTCCCTCGAGGCTCAGCAAAGGGTCCAGTCTAGATTGGAGAGCCTGCCATAGAAGAGCCACTTTTTCACAGTGCCAGAAAATGTGTACCAGACTTCCTTCCAATTTACCACACCTGGTACAAGTAGAATTAGGGAGATTCCCTATTTTAGATCATTTAACTGTGGTGTAGTACATATCATTTAATATATGATATTGAGTAAGTAGGAGTTTATCCTGGGTAATGTTAAAATACAGATCTTTCCATATTTTTGTCCAGCTGATAGTTAAATCCAGTAACAGAGAGGCCCACACCTTGGAGCCCGGCATAGGGTCGGGGTGCTTGAGAAATAAGAGACTGGCATAAATCAGGGTGATACAATGAGATTGGGGAGAGAGAGTCTGAATCTGAGTTAGTATCATATCCAGTTTGGATAGTTGAGGGGTAGTACCAAACAACTGACCTAGTAAATGCCTTAATTGAAATATCTTGAAAATGTGTGTACGGGGTAATTTGTATTTCACAAGAATATCTGTGGAAGAGAGAAGGGAGTTATGTGAGTATAGATCAGCTACCTTGGTATCTTTTATCTGAGCTGGCCAGCCTAAAGTGATACAAGTGCCACCAATTTTAATGTTGGGACTGGAAATGAGCGATTGGGCCACATCATGGGATGGAAAGCTCTTAAAGAATGAACAACACTGGGAAAAAATCTTTAGTGAGGTACCTATCACTGAGAAACGCAACTCAGTTGAAAGGGATTTCCCTGCAGAGAAAAATATAGTTAAGGTAGTATCTAAGTTATGAGAGCAAAGGATTTGATTTTCCATCTGAAGCCAGGAGGGTATATAATCCCCATTTGTTGTCGTTAGCCACCTACTCTCTCTTGACAAGTGGCTGGCCCAGTAATAGAAAGGGAAACCATAGAAAAGGAAATTGGGTAGGCGCAAGTCACCAAATTCCTTAGGAAGGCTCAGCTTATGAAAGGAGCATCTAGGATGTTTATTTAACCAGATAAAGTGGGAAATGATTGAGTGTATCTGATGGAAAAAGGATTGAGGAAGCCAAATACGTAACATATTCAGGGGGTAAAAAATTCTGGGGAGAATGTTCATTTTGACAATATTTATTCTACCTCACAGGGACAATGGGAGTCACTCCCATCTATGGAGATCTTGTTCAGTGGTAGTAACTAAGTCCTCCAAGTTCAATTTCTTGACCTTTGAGGAGTCCTTGGCTAGGAAAACACCTAAATATTTAATAGAATGTGGGGACCATTTCATGCCAAACCTTTCAAAGCAAGATCTATGGGTTAAATGATTAAGGGGAAATATTTCAGTTTTAGATTGATTAAGTTTATAATTGGAGAACTGACTAAATTGCATTATTGCCTGCAGGGTATTCTCTAAAGAAGATGCTGTAGATTCTAGATGAAGGAGAATATCATCTGCATAGACTGATAGAGTTAGAGTATGCTTAAGTATAGGGATGCCCCATATCTGTGGTGAAAGTTTGATACTATGAAGAAGGGGTTCCAAATAAAGATTAAAGAGAAAGGGTGAAAGTGGACAACCTACTGCCCTTAAAAAGGTAAAAACATGTAGAAAAAACCCTGTTACAGTAGATTTTAGCTGAAGATGAGGAGTATATAGATTGGAGTCATTGGATAAAAAGAGAAGGGAAGCCCATTTTCTTTAATGTTAGCCAGAGGAACTCTAAGTCGACCGTCGAATGCTTTTTCAGCATCTAATGAGACTAAGGCCATGCAGGCTTTGGAGGACTGAGCAGTTTGAAAAATGTGGCTCAGTTTCCTGAAGTGGTCCGTGGAGGAGTGTCCGGGTATGAAACCAACCTGTTCAGGGCTTAGCAAATGAGTCCACACTGCTTTAATGCACCAGGAAGGAATTTTAGTTAATATTTTGATGTCATAATTTATAAGAGAGATTGGGCAGTAACTAGAAGGCTGAGATTGTGGTTTATCTGGTTTAAGGAGAAGGACTATTATAGCCTTTAATAAAGATAGGTCTATAGAGTCTGCTGATAGCATATATCTATATAATCTGAGCAAGATCGAGGCTAAGTCAGCAGAAAAAACTTTATAAAAATTAGAGGAAAAGCCAGCCGGTCCGGGGGCCTTATCCAAAACTAAATCCTTTATTGCGGCTTCCACTTTGGAGAGAGTCAGGGGGATCGATAAAGAAGAGCGTTGTTGTTAAGACAGAAAAGGTAGGTTCAAAGAATCTAGGTATACCTCAGTATCTGAGAAGGATGGTGTATGAGACCTTTTACCTTATAGAGAGCAGTAGAACTTTTCAAAAACTTCAGTTATATCCTGAGGGGTGTTCTTAGTGGTACCATCTTGAGCCATAATGGAGGGGGATTAGCTTGGAGGACTCTAACTTGCGCAATCTTAAGGATAGTAGTTTGCCTGCTTTCTCACCTTGATTGGTGTAGCGAGATTTAGTTTTAAAAAGAGCGTACTCCACTTTTTCCCAAATTAAGTCAGCATATTTATTCCTGAGGGATAATAAGGCCTCAAGAGAGTCAGGGGAAGTGGATGAAGAGATGGAAAGTTCTGCTGATCTTATTTGGGCCAGAAGAGAGCTAGCCTCCTTCTCCCTGCTTTTTTTCCAGTATGAAGCAATCTTAATAAGTTCACCCTAAGATAACATTTTAGGGCACCTCATAACATATCCTCTTTCTGGACTGAACTTCGATTTTCTTCCAGGAAAGTTTGGATATGGGATTGTATTCAAGGAACTATAGATTTATCCTTTAATAGTTGGTATTTATTTTCCAGATTGTATCCCTCTGACTGAGGGAGTCCAAGGTTAATAACATCCATGCTACGGAGTGATCGAATAATACTATCGGTTCCAGACCCATTTGACATATACCATTTAGGAGAAGAATATAGTCCAGCCTGGACCAGGATTGGTGTATTCATGAGAAATAGGAGAAATATTTGTGGGTGGGGTTAAAAATGCACTATGAATCACAGAGTCCCAATAAATCCATGAGATCTCTCAGCGCCCCTTGAGATGATGAAGAGGGCTTTAAATTCGAGTATGATCTGTCTAAGTCTTGAGTAGGAGGAATATTCCAGTCTCCTCCCAGAATCAGAGGTGTAGGTAAAAAAAGAAGCAAGTGTGTTGGTCAGGGCCATAAGAAAGGCAGGATCACCCCTATTGGACCATATATGGAACCCAGAGTAGCCTTTTTATCCATTAAAATGCCTTAAACTAATACAAATTTGCTGTTAGGGTCTGTAATAGAGGATTCTGCTTGAAAGGGAATATTGTGTTTGATCAATATTGCTACCCCTTTACTTGCAGTGGAGTCTCTGACTGAAAAAACTTGTAAGATTCCTTGCCTGTGTAACCATGAGGCTTCAGTCACCAACAGGTGGGTTTCTTGTAGAAGGATAATTCCTGCATTAAGTAAAGCACAATGTTTTAACGCCTGAAGTCCTTTCATAGGGTCTCAGACTCCCCTGACATTCCACAGTATAATTTTAACAGTTACCATCGCCATTTGTGGTATCTAAGACATAAGCAATTCTTAGGCTGATAAGAGAGTTTATGTAAACCTTAGGGCACACTCCTACGCTTCCCCCTCCTAACCACTCTTACTCCCCAAATTCTGTAGTATGAATGCACATTAATCATCCTGATACAGAGCCCCTCCACCCCTGGCCTGTTTGAAATCTCTATTTCTGAGAAACCTTCCAGTGGTAAGATGCTTAATCTGTTAATTGGGTTCAATTCTGGCATCCCATCCCACTCCCTCATCCCATTCCTCCCAGCAACTATATGCAGAGGACCATGTTGCAAGTCCATATTCTGAAAAAGACTCATGGTTCCTACCCCCACCAGCTCCTGACTGCTTCCCAGATGTTGCAAAATCTGTAATAGGAGAAAAATTATGTGATTCCCCAGAGCATGAGTTTGCCCTGAGAATTAACACATATGTTATAGCCCAAAACCTATCGATATGAGGATGCATTGAGGACCTGGACCACCCTTTAACAGAAAGGCTATGAAGCTTTGAGGAACCTGCATGGACTCGGGTCCCCCACCCACCACCCCAGATCACTTGTTTAGTATTACTCAGGTGGTAAAGTCCCCAGGCAAAGTTGTACCCAAAAACCCAATTTGGTCTCATTGAACAAAGCGTCGGAGGACTTACCATATTATTGAATGTAAAACCCCTTGAGTATTACTTCAGTTCATATTTAATACCTCCAGACCATCTGTACTGGTGAGGTAAAAAAGGTCCACCCACCTATCCTTATTCGAAATATGCGTGGCCTTCCTTCCCCCCCACCACCATTTGAATCTGCAGGCATAATTCAAGAGAGGATACCGATCCTCCAGCTACCAACAAAATCAGCAATGGCACATTGTCAACATGTATTAGTAGAAACCCAAATAGGGGAATCTTATTTGCAGTTCAAGAGGAATATCTGTCCAGGAAAGTCTGTTATTGTTTGGTAGGCCACCGATACTTCAGGGGGAAGATTAAGAGATCCAAACAGGCAGTGGTCCGATAAAGAGTCCTGTCTGATGAAACTCAGCCCTGTGCCATAAGTTCCCCTTTTGCAGGAGTCTCTGCAGCTAGCAACCCCCCCATCACAGTTATGCCCCTGTATTGCCACTTTAAGGAAATGAGTGGCCTACCAAGACCAGAACCCAGGATCATCTTCCAGGTACAAAATCAAAATATTCCTAAAGACATTTTACTAATATATTTAACACTGAACCAAAGGAGGAGAAACCTCCAGTAATAACAACCAAAACTTTCTGAAATAATGTCAGACGTTTTTAAACAGTTCTGGTAACTTGATTGCCAGATCAGTTGCTGCTTGCGTAGGTGAATCGAAGGAGATCCAGTTGCCATTGATAGATACCTGCAACTTAGCCAGGTAGATCATCTTAAATGGAATGCCAGCCACTATGATTTTATTAACTATTGAATGAAAGGCTGTACGTTTTTGCCTTATTTCAAAAGGAAGATCTTGGGTTATTCTCAGCCTGGCACCCTCCCAAGTAATGGATTGTAATTCTTTAACTTTTGAAATGACATGCTGTTTTTCTATGTAGCTCAAGAACTTGAGAATTATCGGGCGAGGGGTTGCCCCCAATTGCGGTCTAGGCCTGAGAGACCTGTGCGCCCTCTCAATATGGTAGTTAGTGCTGAACGGGGAGGGACCCATTATCTTCAGTAAAAACTTTTGTACAAATGCCGGTGTATTAGAACCTTCTTCTGTCTCCGGGAGCCCCAGAATCAAGACATTATTCCGGCAGCTTCTCCTCTCTAAATCTTCCATTTTAAGTTGTAACTTTTGTATCTGTTTTCTAAGGTGTATTATCTAGGGGTCAATTCTCTCTTTCCACTTTTCTATGGAAGACATGCGTGCTTCTGAGTCACCTACTTTTTAGTGAGATCCACCATATCCCCCTGAATAGACTTAATTTTTGAAGAGATCTCCAACAGAGTCTCATGAAAGGGGAAAAGCTCCTGCAGAAAGTGATCCTCCGTAAGGGGTTTCGATTGGGTGATCACCTTGGTATTCTTGCCTGTTTGCCCACTTTGGGCCTTCGGCTGGTTTGGCATTTTCTCCGGTGAGGGAGGAAGTGTATGCTTCAGCTGGGCCTGCCTCATTTCAGCTTCCATCGCGGAGAGAGAAACTCCAATGGCGATGCGGTTCTCATTCAGCTCAAATGCTGAAAGCAGGTTCTTCATTGTAGAATAGTTGTTAGGAGCTGTGAGAGGGATTTTAATTATTTAATAGTTAGTGATGGCAGGGTTAGAGTGGGAGCCCTGGGTCAGTGCTGCTACCAGGTCATCTGCATCATGTGATTCCCTCTGCTGCTCTATTTCAAAGAAAAAGTAATGATCGGGCTTCCAATTAGGACTTTGAATGAGACCTACAAGTGTGCCCCATGAGTTAACAAGGAGAGGTGCATGGAGATGAAGGACTTTACTAATGTATTTCTGCACTGATTCAGCCTGTGCTGAGTAAACCATTAATGCTGTGGGCAGCAGGGTAGGTGTTACTCCTTCACTCCCCTCACTCTCCTCAGCACTACCCCTGCGTACAAACATCCCAGTCACACTGGGGCTAACCAATCCCCCAGTGTCAGCACCCTGTATGTGGCTGCCTGCCATGCATCCCACTCCTGACTCCTCACTCTGTAACTGCCCTGCACCCCCAGGTGTGCAGCTCCAAATGGGTGATGACACCTTTTTTTTTCCCCTTTTTTTTGCCCACCTTACCTTACATCTCAGCATCCCCCCCAATACACCGCACAGCACTATTTTTAAGATCTCAAGACAAAAAAACAACTATTTGTGTAGAATGTGGACATTTTAATTATTGACATCATATGTAATGTAGGAGACCTATTGCTAGTGCTTCTATGAGGACCCGCAGAACTCTGCATATCCCGTAGCATTTACAGACTACATCTTAGTGAATTCTGTGGTTAATACAAACAAGTTAAGAGTGGCTCAATCCCCAGCTTTTCATGTTATGAGCACATGTCCATTTTGTTGGCATCTAAAACACTGTCCTACTGGATGAAATTACACTGCTGTCCGAAGTTCAGAATACTTTGCCATACCTCTGTTAGATAGGAGTATGACTTCAGTATGTAGTGAGGGACATCCAAGGAATGTTCATCGGGTGTGTATCAGTGCCTTGAAAATCATGTGGTCATCAATTTGTGGTGGATCTAAAGTGTTCTGGCTAATATTCCCCATTTCAAAATAGTGCTACTTCAGTTTAAGTTTCCTCAATTGTCCCCCAAATCAAAACAAGCTACACACCCTGCGGCTGTCTGTGAAAGCAACTGTGCCTCTATCCAAACAAAATGTGACAAACTGATTCAAAAAACCAGGCAGGCTCACCGTGGGGATGAACAGCACTCAGCTGGATCACTGGCAACAGACAGTAAAGAAAGGTCTTTGCATGCTGTGATTAAAACAACAAACTCAGGATGGCTGCAAACAAGGGGTTTCTGATGTGAATAAGAAAGGGGCAGCACTGAACAGCAACACTTTGAACCCCAGCCATTATCATGTTTTTAATAATTTTAGTGGTCGTTGTCAGTCTCTTACTGAAAGCCCTGGTCTGCCTGCATGAACTATGCCCCTTGGTAAATTTGTGTAGAGGATGAGGTTGGAAACAGCTGCTTTCAAAAATGTACATTGCCAGTACCGTGACTGAGGTATATATTTAAAAAAGGCCAAAGTCCATTGGAGAAATATGCTGTATAATTATAGCCCAAAAACTCCAGCTGTTGTGAGGCCATGCAGACGTCACCTGCCACATCAAAACATTATCAGCCTCGCTAGCATACCCTGCCAGATGTGTGTCCTGGCCATGGCTGTAATCAGCAACTGTACACTGAGCAGGGCAACTAGTCATACAAGCAGCAGAACAACTCTGCCCCATTAATATTGAAGATACTGTATGTACTTCATTGTTGCAATGAGCACATACAAACCCATTTGAAACTATCTTCACAACTCGGTATGGATGGATCATGTTTAGGTGATTCGGTTGGTGCATGATGTATCATGCTACTGTCCAGTAATATTTGTGAAAGTGCCATGAATAAACAAAAAAGACAACTTGTTCAACAGTCGTGGAAAATTCCCTGACTTGATCAGCAGAAATGAATAGAGGAGTGCTTGAATTGAAAAGGGTGGGGTTTGCTATGGCCTTAGCGTGTAGATAAAATATTTTTACACATGTTCAGATGCAGAGGTACTGCATGCAGAAATAAGTCATGTTTGTGCAGCTATAGGGCATTCCAGAATAGGGACATTTGCACTGTTTCATGCAGTATTACAGGACCATGTCACGCAAGGGTGGGTCACAGCAGAGCTGAACATGTTTGGCTAAACAAATTTCTGTATGAGGCCCCTTTCATAACACAAACACCATATGCACCCCAGTGCCCTTGATTTATCTTTTTATCGGGGACAGATATATGTAATGAGCAAATACAGTTTTACTCTCCCAAATATAAAGAGCCACACCACCATTTACTATCATGGCAAGGTTCGTCATGCATACTTCATGTACTGTGGCTGTCCAGTATCTAAAGGAAAAAAAACAACAAGGTGTAAGACATGCTGCTGTATCTTGCAGGGAAAATAATGTTTGGGCTTCAAGCTGGAGCTTCCAATGAAACATATAAGTCTGTTCCATGAGTTTACAAGGACAGCTGCATGGACATAAAGGAGTTTGATAAAGTGTTGCTGCACTCGTTCAGCCTGTGCTGACTAAAGCATTAATACTGTGGGCAGCAGGACAAGGGTGACTTTTAACCCTTCCCCCCATGCTGTCCTCAGCACCCCCACTCCACACACACAAAGGTACCACTGTAAATGGCCTCCCCCAGCGTCCCACTCCGACAATCACCCTGTAAGGCCCCCCAGCAGGCCACTCCCAATGGCCAGTGACATCTTTTATATTTTTTTATTCCCCTGCCTGACCCTCTATCTGAGCATGCCCCCTCCTCCCGCCTCCTCCAGCACACTTTGCAGCAGCATTTCTAAGATCTCAACAAAAGAAAACTGTTTGTGTAAAATGTGGACATTCTAATCAATGGTATACTGTTTAGCATTTTCAGGAGACCTGTTGGTACTGCTTGTATGAGGAGCCGTAGATCTCTGGACTTCACACAGCATTTACAAGGTGCATCATAGTGTATTCTGTAATTAATGCAAGCAACTAAAGGCTGACTCGATCCCCAACTTCTCCTTGTATGACCAGACCTCCATTTTGTTGATATACAAAACACTCTCTAACTGGATCAAATAATACTGCTGCCCAAAGTTCAGAATACTTTGAAAAACCTGTGGTATGCAGGAGTAGCACTCCAGTATGTAGAGAGGGACGTCCAAGGAATGTTCATCGGGTCTGTATCACTGCCTTCAAAATTATGTGGACATCAATTTGTGGTGGGTCTAATGGATGCAGCCTGTTATTACCCATTGAAGAATAACACTACTTCAGCTTAAGGTCCCTCAAGTTTCCTCTAAAACAAGATAAGCTACATAGGTTGATGTCCTCTGTGAAGCCATCTGTGCCTCCACCCAAACAAAATGTGACACACTGATTAAAAAAAAAAAAACACGCTGGCTGTGGTGAGGAACAGCATTCAATAAGAGCAGTGGCAACAGATGATAAACACAGGTCTGCACGTGCTATCATTAAAACAACAAAATCAGGATGACTGCAAACAAGGGGTTTCTGACATGAATAAGAAAGGTGCAACACTAAACTCCAGCAATATAAGCCTGACTCATTGTTATGTCTCTTATATTTTTAGTAACCGTTGTCAGTGTTTTAATGAAAGCCTCACCCTGCCTGCATGAACTGTGACCCATTCCTAAACTTATTTAGAAGATAAGGTTCCAAGCAGCTGCTTTTAAGTATGTAACTTAACAGTGATGTGAGTGAGATATATATTTAAAAAAGCTGACAGTCCAGTGGAGAAACGTGCTGTATCATTATTGCTCATGTAATATATGGATATTTAAAATAATACTATTGAAAAGCATATAAAAAATTTCCAGTAATACACTAGAGCCAAAGTGATAATACCATCATTGGCAAGTGATAATACTTTCGTTCAGAGCTCGTAATACTATCATTTGAGCTCTGAACAGTAGTATTATCACAAAACATGAACAGCGCAAACTCAAGATTCTAGGCAGCTTCCTGACATCCCCAAAGCTGTGCGTGGTGACATTCATAAAACCGCACCTCCTGATTGGATGCACTTTCTTTGTGGGCTGACCAATTATTTCAAAAAACATGGCGGGCATCTCTCGCTTAGTGAGAAAAAATTGTTCCTTCAGTTCACTACTCCGACTCGGAGTCTGACTGTGTCCACAGCAACCGTCGCTCGAGAAAAAAAAAGTTGTTACCGCTGTTTCGTTTAGCAGTTTAACACTGCACAGTTTAGCTGTTTGAATTTTTGAAAAGTTTTTGATGTTGCTGCAATCACTGGCTCCTTTTCACATGAAAATCACCTCAGCACCCCAATTGAAGATTACTCATTCTTTGGCAAAGGTAAGCACTGACAATTTCCTCGCATCCATATATTACAAAAAATAACAAATACATTCTTGTGTTACAAGGCAGTTCTTCATCTCGAGGATCTGGGGGCACTTGAAACCTCTCGAGCTACGCTCTCAAGGTTTACTGTGCCCCCAGATCCTCTTGATGAATTACTGCCTTGTAATACACCAGAATGTGTATATTATTCTATTTTTTATAGGAGACTCTGTAGAAACACTTCATGTACTTTTTATGGAACATTACTCAGGGTTCTTTTGTGTTTCAAAAAGCAGGGAGACAGTGCAATCCCTAATGGTAAGGATACAATGAAGGCTTCAGGGTTCTCCACCGTTCTGACATTTGCCGTAGCACCTCCCTAGGCTTTTCTTTCCCACTATTTTGAAAGGTCATACACAGTACAGCTCACCAAAAAGGAAATGTATGTATTTTCTAAAAGGCTATCATCACTGTTATGAACCCCATTATGGGTGACCTGGTGACTGCAGAAATGGCAAGAAAGTTGAACATTGCCCTAAAAAGAAGCCGTAGCTAGGGGGGGTGCAAGGGGCAGGACAAGCCAAGAGCCAGCAAATGAAATATCAGTCACTTATTAAAAAAAATCTCCACCACTTGTGAATTCATACCAAGATCCCTTGCCACATCAAAACATCATCAGTCTTTCTAGCATACTTTCCCAGATGTATGTCCTGATCATAGTAATGTGCCGTGACACACATACAGACAGACAGACACACGCACACCACATATTGTGATTGTCACCACAAAGACAATACAGCAGTTCAGTACAGCTTTTCAATGCCATTGTCAAATCAAGTCAGACATCTCCAAGTGCATGCTACCATTTGCTGTCATTCTAAGCAGTGGCATTCTAATCAAGCTTCAGTGCAATCTGCTGTTTGAGACAATGACTCCCTAAAGGCTCCACTGTTCGGAAATTACTGGACTACTTTAAGCACATCTTCACCAATATCATATGTAATTCACTACACTCCAACATACGTCATGACAGCCATCCTATTTTCAAAATCTGTATACAACTGAACATGACATACCTCTGAAGTCCAAGACCCCAATTTACCATACTAGACAACACTTTTTAAGCCTGTCAAGAGTATATAGGACATTTACTTGTGCTGCAGTAACCAAGCCATTTACAAGGCATAGCGGCTTTATTATCTGCCCCCCCCCCAAACAAAACAAAATACAGGACATGCCTTCATCACCGGATCCATTTATAAGAAATCTTTTTTAATTGTTATCATGCATCCTGAGCTACACCTGGGTTCACAGTATACTTTACATAGTTAGGGTTGAGTACCCCATTTAAGGTTAAAGTGTGAAATGTTGCATCTTAATAACTTTGCCACTGTATGACAGATTTGCCTGAAATTAGGCAGGTATGGAGCAGTACCATATTTCTCTGGATCTGCCAAGTTTCGTAATGGTCGCATGTACAGTTGTGAAGTTATAAAGCAACATTCTGTAGCACATTTGCACTTTTTTGCACATTCTTTGCTCCTACAGCTTGCATGGTTTGCATGACTGGTCCAAAAGCTTCACGAAACATGTGACCAGGGTCCCCAATGTGCCTTTTGAAGATTTTGTGAAAAAATATTAAACGGTTAAAAAGTTATTCAAAAAACAAGTTCTCCACTATAGTCAATGGGAAAAGTTAACAAAAAGTTTGACAGTGTCGCAAATGCAGTTTTTAGTGTCTCAAATTACCCCTGTAGTGTTGTGAGTCAGTCATTTTTTTTTCAGTTACTGGTCACAGAAGTGCTTGGCATTTAAATTTGGGACCTTCTAGGGACACAATTATTTTTGTGTTCACCTAGTCGAGCCCTGAGGATGCTTGTCATGTCTTTTTGGGGGGGTTAAACACCCCAGAAATATGTTTTTGAAATTTTTGTAAACTGTAGTGTCACAAAGTAGTAATGCACCTGTGACACTTTCGTGAATTTTTTTTCGAAAATGTCGGGATTTGAGACACTACTTTGTGACACTTATGCCCAAAATAACAAGAATTCTTTGCCACTCTGCTGCAAAAGAACAGTTTGGTCTTTTGGGCTGAAATTTGGAGGGAAGAAGGGTAACATCCCACAGATGTGCCTTTTGGTGGTTTGGTGACAAAATATCACAAGGATGCACAGTTACGGTACTCTGAAGTTGACACTTTTTCCCATAGACTAACATTATGGCATCTGCTGCGCCTTTCGGGGTCTGTATCTCGGAAATGCTTCAAGACACGGACTTTTCGTCAGAAAAATGCTTAGCCCCCCAGTAGGGTACTAAGTACAAAACTAGCCAGGAAAGTCATAAATAATATGAATTTTTTTTTCTATGTCATACAGTTTCTGAGATATAAGCAATTTAGTATTCCAAGTGCTCATTTTCTGCTCCGAGGCCCATTATTATGCATACATTCTTTGTATTCACTATGTTTCTCTATGCAGCTTTTGGGGAAAGAAAGGGTATGCACTTTCATTACTGTTACACTTACTGTTTCCACTTGCGTTTCCATGACCGTTTCCGTTACTGTTCCTGTCTACGCCACCCTATGAGTTACCCTTTGTGTTTTTGTTTTCCCTTGCATTTGTTACCATTACCATTTCCATTACTACTTCTGTTTGCGCTTCATTTTAATTCACAGTGTGCATTACCATTTGTGTTTGCATACATGCTTCCATTTGCGTTTGTGTTTCCTTTGGCCTCATCATTGCTGTTGCCATTAGCATTTGTGTTTCCAGTTGCGGTACCATGCCCATGCACGTTACCCTTTGTGTTTTTCTTTATGTTACTGTTCACTTTGGCATCATTGTTGTTGTTACTGTAACTGTTTGTGTTTCCAGTTGCATTGCCATTACTGTTTGCATCTTCATCACCATTTGTGTTTCTGTTGCTCTCAGCGTTTGCGTTTTCGGTTGCATTTCCATTGTCGATTGCATTACTGTTTCCTTCTGTGGCACTGTTGCCTTAACCATTTGTATTTCTATTTGCATTTCTGTTACCGTTTGCATTTTTCTTACCGTTTGCGTTTCTGTTGGCATTACCGTTTATGTTACTGTTTCCGTTAACATTTGCGTTTCTGTTGCTGTTAGTGTTTGCGTTACCATTTGCATTACCATTTCTGTTTTCATTAACATTTGAGCTTGTGTTTCTCTTACCATTTGCATTACCATTTACCTTTGCATCACCATGTGCATTACCATTTACGCTTGTGTTTGTGTTACCGTTAGAGTTACTATGTGACAAAAAATTCACTATTTATAGTGCTCATTCTCAAAAAGAAGGTAAATTTATGGGAAAAAAACTCTGTTTAATGCATCAGTTAGGGTTGTTCCACAGCGACAAAAGTAAGGAAATTTGATGTTAGGGTTGCCACCCCATACACCCACACCCCACCAACAGGTATCGGGTGTGCATTGTGGCCGTCGGTCCTAACTCTCACCCCATTCTCCTATACTGCACCATCTCAGCTTGTTTACACATGGGATGGGGTAAGAGTTAGGACTGATGACCCCAACGTACACCCCAATGCCTGTTGGTGGGGTCAGGGTGGGTTGCTGTGGAACAGCCCTAACTGATGCACTAAACTGAGATTTTTGCCATGAATATATATTTATATCTATATCTTTTTTTTATTTATTTATGCAATAGGCGTGGACTCAGAAGCCATTGAATAAATCCATTTATCTTCACAGCTGTAGAATAAATAAAATGTATTCATATAGTAGCTATGCCACAATCACTCCGGAACTCATTTAGAATGTTCGGCCTCAGTAGCAGTACTACCCATATTCAAATGCAAATAACTTTAAAATGAAAAAAGGTATCATGGTACTCTGAGCATGAAAGTTATTCAGCACAAAATTATCAACAAAATGAGTGGTGTTTCATTTATAGATACCTTACAGATTTTTTATAATTAGCAAAAAAGAGCAGAAAATGCAATTTTTTGTTCACTTTTTTGATAAACATATGCTAAAAAAGGTAAGCAATCAAAAACAAATGCTTCTGCACTGACAGAAAGCATCTCTATTGCATAAATGAAATATACAGTGGTGAGCTGTCAGATAAATGATTATTCTACACTTGTGCTGTTTGGCACTGGACACCTCACTCGTGGCATACACCACTCATGAGGTTACCTGAGGTCAAACAGCACTTGTTTAGATAAATCATTTATCTGACAGCTCCCATTGTATTTCATATATATATATACATTTATATATGTTATATATATATATATATATATATATATATGTATATCACATACATGTTGTATGAAGTGTATGGCTATGGTATATTAATTGTAATAATTGACAGATTGCCAGCCAGTATACCACAATGTTCTAAGGATGTACTCTGCAAATTTGGGGACCTGTGTTTGAGTCCCTCAAGTTCCCACATGCATACTGTATAACTCCAAGCGAGTCACTTACATGGGCACTGTCAACCTGTCTGTCATCACATTGTTTCTTTTTTTTTTTATATTTCAGTATACTTTTATTGATATATAATAAACTACAATACATACATGGATAACAAGTAGGCAGGCAAAAATAACTACCCCCCAAATAAGACCCATGAAAAGGAAACATGAATTGGAATACATCCACTAGTGTCTCCACCCTCAAGACCCAATCCACCCTCCACCCCAGCCCCTCCCCGTCAGGCGTGCACATGCTTAGTCAACAGATTATGTTAATAACAAGCTTTCCATATCAAGAGCTATCATGGCTTCCATATAGTAAGTAAAGCATCCAAGGGACCCCACCTGCTCTGATAGATCTGCAGTCGATTATTCATGGCTAAAATGTGCTTCTCATGCTGAAGGGCAAACAGCATTTCTTTGTGCCATTCTATAATTGAGAGGACTAAATCATCCATCCAGTGTGTCAGGATAATTAATTTAGCTATTGCTGAGATTAAAGCCAAATGCACTTTTCTAACATTGGGAATGCTCTCTTGGAATAAATTTAGTAGGCAAACCTCTGGGGTAATATAAGAATCCAGGCCCAAGAAGGAATCAAGTTTATTCCTGATAGCAAGCCAAAATTTCTGGACCGAAGGACAGGTCCACAACATAAGGTATAATGTCCCGATATGGTTGACACATCTAGGACAATCAGGGGAAGGCCTACTCCCCAATTTGTATAATTTGAATGGCGTAAAATATAAATTATGCATAACATTAAATTGCATCAGTCGCAATCTATCTTGCTTGACAAACCTATACAAGGTCTGCCAGATCATAGTCCAGAAATGCGGTTCAGCCCTAAGGGAAAGTACCTGCAACCAATAATGACACACTCCTCATGGCAGCCTCAAATCAATCGTCTGAATTACTTTATAAATTGCAGACACGGCATGGGGTTCCTTCGCTGCCCTCAAAAGCTTGTTGAAGGCATCTGTTGATCCTTGACTTGTTCTCCCTAAACCCAAATGGGTAAGGATGGCCTTCCTGAGTTGTTCATACTTGAAAAAAAGCTGTGACAGGCACTTTAAACCTAGTTCTAAAGAAAGCGAATGGAATTTTTCTGCCTTCCTCATATATATCTCTAAGTTTGATGTTATTAAGGGAGGGTAAGAATCACAGGGGAATGGGCTTCCGACCAATTTGGAAGTGGGGGTTCCCCACAATCGGTTGCTTCAGACAAAACATGCCAATTATGGGACAAGTGAGTTTGCAGCTGATGCCAAGCCCTAATGGACCAACCTAACGGTATGTTTCGGAGAGGTTTTGGGATTACTTTCGGAGTGGCGTATAGCAGGGCAGGGAGAGAGCAGCAATGCTGGGCTGCTAGAAATTGTTCAATGTCTAGCCATAAAGGCACATACACTTGCTTCTCCTCTCTCGACACTTCCCCTGACCAGTGAGACATCCTAGCCAGATGATGAGCACAGTAATACAAGAAGAAGGAAGGTGCTGCTAAGCTCCCCTGCTCCTGGGGTGCTGAGAGCTTCAAGTAGGAATGCCTGACACTCTTACCTTTCCAAAGGAAGGCAGTTAGTATTTGGTTTAATCTGCTGAACCATTTTTTAGGAATAAACAGACCCAACATTCCTAAAGGATATAATATTTGGGGTAAGATATTCATCTTTATAATATTTATTCTTCCCCATAAAAAGAGAGGGAGATCTCCCCATCTGTCTAGGTCTAGTTTAATTGTATGCAATAGTTCGGTAAGATTAAGTCTAAGCATAGTAGGGATCTCTCTGGCAATCTTAATCCCAAAATACATGAGGGACTTAGATTCCCATACTAAATTGGTGTTCCCAAGCACTGACCGGGAAGTATTGTTGTTTAAGGGGAAGACTTTGGTGTTGGATTCATTGAGCTTATAATAAGAAATTACAGAAAATCACCCTATCTCAGCCAGGAGCTCTGGGATACCCGTTGCTGGATACTGAAGGTGTAAAATAAGGTCATCTGTGTATGCTGAAAGGGAGTATCTTTGTGATCCTATTTCAATACCCTGGAGCTTGGGGGAGGTTAACAATCTCCTAATCAGGGGTTCTAGATAAAGGTTGAATAATAGTGGAAAGAGGGGACAGCCTTGCCTGGTCCCTCTCTGAAGTAGAAAAGGAGCCTACAATGTCCCATTAGTCCAAATCCATGCTGATGGGGTTGTATATAATAATTTAATCCATCTAAGAAATCTTGAGGGGAAACCCAGATAGGCCAGGGTTTCAAAAAGGAAGTCCCAGGAGACTCTGTCAAATGCCTTCTCGGCATCCAAGGATACCAAAACAGAGGGGATACTTGAATCCTTGGATGCCGAGAGGATATATATTAATTTGCTGTACGTATATGGTCTACTGAGGATCTACCCTTCATGAAACCTATCTGCTGTCTACTGATAAGCATGGGAAGTAATGGACCCAATCTCATAGCCAGAACCTTGGCTAAGATTTTGACATCAGTATTAATTAAGAAGATGGGTCTATAACTTTCTGGATATATGGGATCTTTCCCAGGCTTGGGTATAAGAGTAATTATCGCATTGAGGAAATTGGACTCAGACATCCCCTTGGCAAACCAGTAGTTATAAACTTCCACCAAGAGAGGAGCAAGCTCTTGTGAGCAGCTTTTGTATAAGTTGTTGGAAAGGCCATCAGGGCCAGGGGACTTGTCTGGTACAAGTTGCTCAATTGCTGCTACCAATACCTGTACTGTGACTAAGTTCCCAAGGTGTTCCCCTTCAAGGGTCTTTAGCTTAGGAAGAACAGCGGCTTCCAGGTATTCAACTATATCCTGGGCTACAGGCCTTTCCTCCTGAGCTCCGGAATACAGCCTTTGATAATAAGAATGCAATGCCTCAGACACGTCCTGATGGGATGTCACCAAGCTGTTGCTGGTAACGGATCTGATACAGGGAATGGCTCGTGAGGCCACAGCTTGCCTAAGCCGAATGGCCAATAACTTACCTGCTCTCTAACCAGCATCAAGATATTGCATCTTGGTGCATCTCAGGGCAAGCTCTGCCTTTTGATACATGAGATCAGAGTACTGACTCTGCAACTGGTGCAAAGCAACCCAGTCCTTGTCTGGGGAGTGTCGAGATAGGGTGTGTTCCATAGTCCGTATCTGTAAAAGCAAGGTTGCCATCCGATCCCTAAATTGACGACATCTTGTTGCTGACAACCTAAGGCATTCACCCCAAGGGAACATTTTAGTGCTGCCCAAATCATGTCAATCCTAGGGGTGGACCCCTTATTATCACGTAGAAAGTTAACCACAAAACTTTTAATATGTCGGAGAGATTCTGGTCTTTGGAGCAACTGGTTATTTAATTTCCAAAAGACATCCCTTTGGGTATTTGGTCCCAAGAGTTATGTAAGGGAAATAGGTGCATGGTCTGAGATAACTCTCACGTGTATGTCCGCATACATTACTCCCGGTAATGCAAAAGAGCTCAATAAGAAAAAATCAATATGGGAGAAGGATTTGTGAAGGAGCGAAAAATAAGTATACTGGCGCTCTTTGTAATGGAGAACTCTCCATACATCCAAAAGATCAGCACCAGTCATGAGGTCATGCAGTGCCCTCTGCGAGGGGGACAGACCCTGCTTCCGGGAGTCAGATCTGTCTCTATCTGCGGAGGGTACCACGTTCCAGTCTCCTCTCAATATACTCAAAATGGGTGGGTCAGTAACCAGAAGATCCAGTAGTTTGGTGAAACAGTGGGGAGACTCAGAATTTGGTCCATATACAGATCCAAGGGTAATCTGCCGCCCTTCCAGGTACCCACTTAATATTATGTATCTGCCCTCTGGATCCCAAAGTTCTTTGTCCAGCCTAAATGGAATTTTTTTCCCTATTAATATCACAACTCCCCCACTAGACGTGGATTTTCCCACTCCATAGGCCTGTCCCACCCACGCTTTGAAAAATAAATTAACATCATGCCTACGGAGGTGTGTCTCCTGGAGGCAGGCAATCCCAGCTTGTAATTGATGTAGGTGCCTAAGGACAACCTGTCTCTTGCGTTTATCTTGTGCCCCTTCGACATTCCAACTTACAACTTTGTAATAATTAGCCATATTTAGAGTTATCAAACAAAACTAGAAATAATATGGGTCATTTCAACACCTGTGGCCCCGATCTGATCTGACTGAGCACCCATAGGAGTACAACTTCAAAAAAGTAAAATAACATGCCTGACTTACCCTCCCCATTCCCCCATGAACTACTAAGAAAGGAAACTTATTCACCATGCTACCCCATCGCCCCAACCCCCACAATCCCCATAGACCCGCAACAATATTCCACCCAGCACCACCCCCAGTTCTAATTAACTGCACCACAATTCACTCTCGGGTAAGTGATGTCCTAGCGCAGTTACTGAGTTGTACCAGCTACCCTCCAGCCTCTTCTCCTCCATCGCCCCCCCACCCCCGCTGTATATCCGACAGTTGTGTTCACTGTCTCAGATCCCCCAATGGAACAACCTTTTAACTACTATATACGTATTACCCCCCGACTAACTAATCCTCTACAATGGTTGCCAAAACTTAACATAGCAACAGCAGAAAATCAATCATATGCTTATAGTTCTTTAAAATACTAAAGAAATCTCCCACACCTTTTTTTTAAATAGTGTTATTTTCAGTGTCTCACTGGGTTCTTGACCTTTAAACATACCCTGAAAGAAGAAGGAAGAAAGATAAAAAAAAAAAAGCCTCTACCATCCAAGCCCCCCCCTTCTAAGAACGATGGAAAACTAAACGTGCTTGGCCCACAGCATTTTGAGTTCAATCATGACAGCATAATTAGTTAGGGGCTACACAGCCCTAGTCTGACAGAAGACCTAGCAATCAGACAGTCCTGCTTTCCATCCTCTATCCATAATGTTGTTTCAGGTGCCCTTCAAGTATCCCCCTATACAAGGGGAACCGCTCTGTCTCCATCACATCTCTGCACTCTCTCCGTAGGGGGGAGAGGAAAATTAATTATAAAGTAAAAGGAAAAAGCTGGCGCTCCACAAATCTCCAACGAAGAACATCTACTTAAAATCAGTCTCTGACCCCGAAGATGTCAGTCTTGTCTAACCCTGGCGACCTTTTTTCCAACTTCAGTGCTGAACCACTGTGCACCATATATATGTACATACAGTCAGTTAAGATCTTTCACTTGAAAAGGTCTGGGAGGAGGTTTTTGAGCTCTTGTTGTGCTTGCTCTTGAGGTTTGAAAGACACCCATTTCTCCCCAATCTTCACCTGGAGGACCGCCGGATATTTCATGCAGAAAGGGGTGCCCGCTGCAATTAGCTTCACCACAATGGGGTGCATTCCTTGCCGCTTTATCCGCACTGATTGTGGCAAGTCCTTGGTGATCCGGATTTTATGCCCTTCCCATCGAACTTCTTGTAGTTCATGCACCTTTGCTAGAACATGCTGCTTATCTAGGTAATTAAGCATTTTACAGATGAGGGGCCTTGGTAGGGAACCAGGCTGTGGAGGAGGGCAAAGGGCCCGATGTGCCCTCTCTATAACATAAGATGCGCCATTCGGGGAGGGACCGGCGATTCTCTCACATAATTTCTGAAGAAAGAGAATAGAGGCATCACCTTCTTCCCTTTCAGGTATTCCAATTATCAGCAGATTATTTCTTCTGCTTCTTCCTTCCAAATCCTCATTTTTCTCCTCGAGCTTTTTAATTTGCCTTCCATGAAGAGACATAGCCAGCTCACTCTTGTCTTGTTTTTTCTCTAAGGACACCAGTTTAACTTCTGAATCAATTACTCGAACAGTCAGGGACTGAACAGAAGCCTTAACCTGCTGAAGATACTCATAAATCTCTGTGAGCTTCTCCTGCAGAGGCTGCATCACCTCTAGGAACGGTTCCTCTGAGAGAGTACCCAAAGCGGTACTGGTTTTGCTAGATCCCACCGCCTGATGCTCCGGGTGCTTTGTGGCCTTGTCTTTCTCCAGGGAGGGCGGGGGCAAATGCCTCGGAGGTGCTTTCTTCATATATACCTCCATTTTTTAAACAGGTACAGTCACCTCAAGTGCTTACCCGGTAAAATATCACAAATCCATGACAAGTTCGAACCGAGGAATCGTACCAGACAACCGAATTATGCAACGGAGGCACAGAGCTATGGAGGGCTGTTGCCACTTCTCAGGCTGCCGTCATGTGACCATCCCATCACATTGTTTCTGCTTGAAACCTCACATTTCATGATTGCCTGCCCTCTGTGAAATTCACTAATGTTGCTCTTTCTTTTGTCTATCTCCTTCTGTGGTGCAAGTGAAATGCATGGCATTGTATATTTATTGCCAGCCTTGCTTTGTTTACAATCCTGCATCTATTCTTACTGCATGCTTCCTGACCATTGCAAAGACTCCCAAAAGCTACAGTCCCTCATAAAGCAATAGCCTCCAAGAGTCCCGCTACAACATTAGGGTCTACACTGTCTTGTGGGTGTTCCCAAGTCCAGGAAAAATGCATTTGGACCTGATGAAGGAATGTACACAAGCTTGTCTTAGCGTACCATCACTACTATGTTGGACAGTCTGGTTCCTGCTTTTCTAAACAAAATAAGACTCAGAATCACAGCGCCACCTACTTGAGCAATCTTCAGTTTTTTGGCAACCACTCAATGTGTTTTTTTACAGTACAGAAACTCTCACCTCTGAACGGGTTAACAGTGCCCCTTTGCCTTATCTGTGCCCCCAGATTGCACTTACGCAGTACATTTTCACTTCCTCTACCACCCCTGTTTAAAGAATTGGGAACACAAAAGAAAACCAGAAACCCAGCAGAGTCTGGTCTGTTCTGTTTACAATATAATGCTTAGCTGTAATGTGTACTGCACCATGTTACTTAGCAGCAGTTTAATTAATATGACTGAGCCTCTAGGTGATGCAGGCGAGAAGGTGAGATAGTATGGTCAGACCTGCAACATACTGAATTTTCACTCATGATTGCCCAGCATACTGAATCATATTATTGAGGATGCCTCCTTTATTAATACTGCTATACACAGGGTAAGGCAAAATCAATGCTACGTTAACATGCCCCATTCCACTGCTTGCTGGTTTTCTACTAAAAACATTTCATCCTCTGAAGTATCCTTTAATCTTTCACTCAATTGTCGTGCTACTATATACTGCTACATTTTGCACACAAGATGTAAGACATAACATCAATTGATAGATGGACTGTCACTGTCTGCCTACATTAAAAAAAGCATTCCATAACCTACTTGCTATATTTCTCCACACCGCTGCAGAGGCACAGCATCTCTCTGATTACCTGTTTTTCTCTCTCGATAACTATGTTAATGGCATTCTGTTGCGTTATATTTCTCTTTGCATTCTATTGTGTTATGTTACCTTATCTAATGACAGAAGTTTGTTTTCCTTGGAGCACACCTCTGTCCTTTCCAGTAATGTGTCTTCTCACTGTAATTGTATGCCTATTTCAATACATTAATAGCAGCCATGAAGTCCAAGACATGATACTTATTTCAGTAAGGGAATGGTATACCTCCTGCCTGCATGCACAGCTCGTGACTTTCTCCTGAAATCGATTTATTAGGGTTCAGTAAAACAGCGAGATAGAGTACAAAGTTTTAAAGTCCCCAAGTCTTTCAAATGCAGCAATACTGGTAGGCAAGCACCTTCCTAGCAGACAGCCTATCTGGGACATCATTTGCCTGAAGAACGTATCACCTTTTCCTGCTTTGAAATGGTAAAACATGTACTAGTAACAGTCATGCAAATGGAAATCAGTAACTGTCTTCACTGTGATGACTTATTTCTTTCAAACCAATAAGGTTTATGGTTAAAACCAGAAGAAAACCAAAAAAGAAAGAAATTTTATAGTGTTTGCTTTACATTGACAGCCATGCTACATACTCCAGTGCAATGTAAAGCCATCTGCATGCACCACTTCTTTGGTTTATTATAACGCCTCCTGCCTGATACCGGTCTGATGTATTTTGCTGAATGCCTATTTATTAGCACAACAGTTCACTTGTCATGGCTGATCTGGCAGTACAGACTAGAGGCCACAGTTACAAAGTATGAAGAGTGTTCATGCATCCAACGCCCCAGACCTTTACATGACTGTTGGCCTCCACTACCATACTGCATCACTCTGAACAACTCACTTAGCCATTCACTGCTGCCAGGTCGTTCCTGAAAATCACTTTCATCCATTGTGGCCCTTGCCTGGTTACTGAACAGTAAAATAACAATAAAGAAATGTTGATACCCTTTCATACCATATGTTGGTATAACGCAGCCATTTCTGCCAGGCAGGCGGGCTATTGTTGTGCTACACAAGCTTTGTTTACATTACACATGTCAAAGCAAACAGTCTTGTGTACAATACAGCGAGCTTGACACAGGTGGAATTCTATTACTGCTAAGGAACTAGCTATGCTATGCACAAAGCATCACTTCTGCCATATTTCTCTGAGTTTATTAATATGATAAACTGCATGCTTTGCCCCACTGCATGTCCTATCTTCTTGAACTATCAGCTGCAAAACTATGTGTGTGTGTGTGTGTGTGTGTACGTCTGTCTTTCTGTGTGTGCCCATGTGTGTGTTTCTATATTGGATGTATGCATTCTGTGACTGGTGAGATGGTGAAAATATTAGTCTTTGATTGGACAATATTTTGTTTTTGGTTTTTGCAAGCAGAGACACACTAAGCTGAAAGCTTGTTTACAGGTAAGACCTGGGAGCACAAGGAAGTTAAGTGACTTGCTCAGGGTCATGCAGTACGCAAGCAGGGGTGGATGATGTTTAGTACAGCACCTTCATGCCATTCGGTGTTGACATGTTGCATTTTTCCTAATCCCCCCACCCTCCAAGTCCACCCACATACCTACATCTGGTATACCTACAAGAAACCCTCAAATAACTATACATGGATAAAGGCAAGAGGTCTTTACCATGTCAGGACTATGTCTGAAACATATCAGTAGTAGCTGTGAAACTGCAGTACTCTCTCTCTTTGCATTTCATTCTTGTTTTCCCAGACTAAGGGTATTGTTCATGCGGGGAAATAGTACTACTAGCTGTTCTGGCAAAAAGCCTTAAGCTTCCTGACCCCTGGCTTAGCCAGCCTGTCAATTGCCGTCAGCAAATGTGACCTTGTTGCCAAAATATCTGATTTGCTCAAAAGTACTTGAAAAGAGGTAGCCAAATATTGTCTTGAAGAAATCATGCAGTAAGCCTTAGCCCCTCTTCCAATATGTTTTGCATCTGTGGAAACCCTTGCCAATGACGTACATGTTGAATCATATGTCTCCCCTCCACACATCCCGTAAATACAATTTAGTCTCTTTTGTATCGATCATTTCCTCTCACTCATCTTTCAGATAGCTTGCTTTACAGGAAGACCAACTCATTAGCAATGGGTGCCTGTCCAGTACAACCACCGTGTAACAAAACATGAAGCCCAGCCCCAGTCCTGTTTGCACCGTTAGGTTACAGTCCTGCCCATGTAAATTAAACACCCCATGCACTGTTAGCCTTCTTACTTTCTATTTGCAGGATAGGATGCACAGGGTGAAATGGAACACACCATGTAGCAAGACACCCTAGCACCTAAAACCACCTAAGGTATGAGTGCTGTGCATTCCCCTGTTTTGTCGTTTCCTATACAACTATCTACTTCTCATTCTCTGAGGACCACTACAGAAAACTGCGGTCAGTAAAGGTTTCACTTTCTCATGCAGAATGCTTCCTATATCTTATGTCTATTACCCCACTGCCAATTACAGTCTACCATGTCATAGTATCACAAATCAGTTGAATACCTTATGGTCTGTGCTAACACCCCCCCCCCCCCCAACCAGCAAACCAGTAAAGTTCAGCATGTCACATTGTGACAAAAATGAAAACAATAGTACCATATAGTTATGTTACGTGCAGATTGATAATCAGACGTGACAGCACAGATATTGCTAATTATCATTGCAAACAACCCTGCCATGTCAAGTTCCATTGGCTACAGCACACTTATCAGTTTGAATCCTACCACCTTCTTCTCACTGACACTCATTTGTCATGTATTCAACAGCGCATAGAACTCCATTCCACCTGTTAGGATAAAAAGTTATTACTGCGGCATGCACCTCTTAAGTTCACATTGTAATTCTGTCACAGTCATGCAGTGGTAATATTTGTACAGTGCTCATGTCATAGAAACCTACTATATCTTCTTCTTTTCATATAGGTGGCAGTTTCTTGTGAGCATCTTCAGTGCCAGGAATAGTAACATAGCCTATGCTGTGTCTGTTACTGAGGCAGCGGACGAATATTGCTACAAAAAACTTTTCTCTTAGGCCACTATATTGTCTTTGTGAGGGTTCACAGCAAGACTGTGTGCATGCCTTCTTTCTGGCTAATGTGACACAGTAATGGTACAGGACAGTGAAATGTGGCATTCTTAAGAATTTACTCCTGCTGTACCATTAAATGATATGCTATGTTTCTGTTTTCCTGCATTGCAGAATATTCTGTAAGGGAAATCTGTGAGTGTGCCTAAAAGCATTCCCCCGGCTACTCTGCTACCACTCCGTACTTGGCATGCGTTCTTTGAATACTTGTGCAACTCATATCTGTGCAGCAATATGCTACTGCTTGGCTGCATTCATTTTTGTCTTCTTAATCATGGCCCCAAAACTAAACCAGCAGGATTTACATTTTGCACTTCTAAATCATTGCTCTTTACCAATTCCTAGCTGCCCCTTCCCCCATTCTGCACTACAAATATTTCACTCATTTTCTAGTTCTGCGGTAACCTCCCCCAAACAAACAAACCAACAAAAGCATTCTGGTCTGTTTAATCATGTCCCTTGCAGCACCCCTGTCTCCCTCCCCTTGTTACACTACACATAGTTTATTCATTTAAAACTCATCACCCTATCATCCATCTCTCAACTGCAGTCACCTAAATAAGAACAAGAAACTACACACTGCATCTGATGTGATTATCACACAAAGTGATCATCTTTACAAAGTTACTTGCACTATGCTGTCAACCAATATTTTTTTCCAGAAAGAACGAAATTCTGATTAAAACTGACATATGAATATAGCACAGTATAGAAAGCTGCACATATCTTTGTAGGACCATATATGTATGTATCTATATCTGCATGCTTGTGTATGTATATATGTATGTACCTGTATGTCTACATATGTGTCTGTCTGTATGTCTCTGTACCCTCTCTCTGTATCTCAATGTCTCCATAGCTCATGACAAACGTATTATTACACAACCACAAAACTAATCTTTATAATTTTGCCATGAATAGTTTTCACCTCTTCATAGCTGTGCTATTCTCCTTCCATCGTATTTCAGAGTACACTCTGGAACTACAACTACACTTCATAGCCACTGGACAACAAGAAAGCACAAATATATGCAAAATAAAGGGAAATCAGCAATAACGTCATCACCAACAATATATTAAAATGCCAAAAAAAAAGCGGTACATTTAAATAACTCATGTTCACTGCTGCCTCATGCACCCCTTATAACGCAGCTCCCTCTTTTGGCCCTTCTGCCTTATAGGTCTTCTGACACACTACTAAAGAGTAATATGTTATTCTTTGATGCTTATTCTATACTGCACTTTCTATCTATATGTCTATGTGATGTGTGTGTCTGTATGTTTGCATGTATGTATGTGTGTGCATGTATCTGCCTGTGTGTGTGTGTGTGTGTGTGTCCGACTCTGTATTTCTACTTAACAGCACTTACGTTAATATGACTGAGCTTGTGAGTGATAAACATCAAGAATCCCAAATAATATGCTCACACCTGCAAAATGCTGAATATATACTATTGCTTATTCAGCAGATGCAATCACACCATTGAGCATGAACCCTTTACTGATCCTACCATACAGAGGCCATGTCACAAGCAATGCTACTTTACATTGCTCACATGTCTCCTACTCCCTCACTGCACAAAACAGAACCGTTACAGGCTCTGAGGTATCCTTCAATCTGTTATTCAATATTTGTTCCATTATATACTGCTACATTTTGTATGCAAGATACAAAACATTACATCAATTTATAGATGAACTGTCACTCTCTAAGTAACTAAAAAAATGCATTCCATCCCCTGCTTGCTTTCTTTCCCCACATCACTAATGAGGTACATTATCTATCTGACTGCCTCTTTCTCCCTATATCTCAAATATATTAATGCCATTCTGTTCAGTTATTTTTCTGTTTGCAGTCTTCTCTCTTATATTATCTTGTATGATGCCAGAAGTTTGTTCTCTTGAGCTGCACCTTTGCCCTTTGAACTAATGTGTCTTCTCACTGTAATTGTATGCCTATTTCAAAAGACTAATAATAGCTGGGCTGGCCCATCGGTGCAACAGTTGGATTTCTGCTTGAGATGCCAGTGAGACCTGGGTTTGGGAATGGACCTAGGTCATTGGAGGGCCAGCCTGGGGAGATGGATTGAGCATCCCATGAACTGCTCTCCTTCTCCGGGGAAGGGTGTGGGAGTTGTCAGTGCACTGGGGACCTCTGGCGGAGGCCAGATTTTCTGCAAGCAGTCAGTACCAGCAAGGACCAATGGGGTGGGAAGGATGCTGGCATCATTGCACATTCCCGCCCCCCACAAAATCAGGGAAAAACACGCCTGGCTGCCGCTTCTATGAAGCCAGCCCCTCCAGCCGCAATCAGCTCCACCAGACTGACTCCCACCCTCTCCCAACTTTCATGGCACCTTGGGACAGGGTGCCATGACCCCACCCTGGAGACAATCCAGGGGGTCACAGAAGAGTGGCTAATGTGGGAGAGCCGCAGCTGTGGGGGTCCATGACCTGGGCAGATGCTAGGCAGTAGAAGGGGGCATATAAAGAATAAATAAAAAAAAAGACTAATAACAGCCATGAAACAAAAGACATAACAGTTATTTCACTAAGGAAATGCTATACCTCCTCTCTGTATACACAGCGCTTGACTTCGTTCTGAGATTGATTTATTGTGCTGCAATAAAACAGGGACATAGACTACAAATTTTTAAATTGCTTAAGCCTTTGAAATGCAGCAATGCTTATAAACAATGAAGTTCCTAGCAGACAGTTTGTCTGGGAAGACATCACTAGTACATTCAAGATGGCGGTCGTGCTGGACTAGCCCCCGTTTCTATGCTCCGTTGTTTTACATGCTTTTTGTTTTAATTTTTTGTTTAATTTAATTTCTTATATGTCAAACCGAGCGTAGCCATGCTATATGTTTTGAGTTTTTAAATCCTTTAGTCTTATGGTTGCTGAAGTCTCTGGTTCTTGGCGGAGTTTTCCCTGTGCTTTCTGGGCAGTGAAGTGAAGTGGAGAAGTGGAGAAGTAGCGCATGGTCGCTTGCCAAAATCTGTTCGTTTATCAGACCATGGTGTTTTCCCATCGGCGTTAGGACTGGGACTGGGAGCTAGCCAGTATCTCTGGAGTTACTATTCAGTTATTAAAAGGGAGTGCTTTTTATCTGCTTTTCGTCTGCTGCTGAAAATTGGAGGGCAGCTTTTTCCCTAATTGGGATTTGCGTGCTTCGACTGTTACCAGTGACTTGAGACAAATTAATCTCTTCAACTGTTGTTCCTGGATTATCCGTTGGTGTGTTTTGTCTGTTCCAGTTCGTGGAAGCCTGGACCTTGGATTCTATCAACTTTTTATGTTTTTGTCCTATGAATTTCTGTTACTTTTGGTCAAGTGGATATATTTTATTTCTGTTGGATAAAGAAGAGTCTGATTTGGGATCTCCTGTGGTGACTTTAAATCTGGAAACTGGCTGCAGGGACTACTCGTGGTGTCTGGGAATATCATGAGTGGGGGACTGATTTGCTGATCAGTGCCCCCTTTTTCTTCCTTGCAATTTTATATATTTTTTCCAGTCCAGAAGAAGGGCCAGTATGGTGGTTTGGTTGTGAGTCTTTGTCCCTCCCCTCCATATTGGTGTCTGTGTAATTCTTTTGTCACCTGGGACCGAGCGGGAGCTGCTCTGCTCTTCCCTAGGGAGCTAGGGATTAGTGGGGGGGGCTCCTAATTTATTCCGGGTTGGTCCTCTTGGTGTGACCTTGGGATATTTGTGGCCACAGGTTATTGGGGGTATAGCTGGACCTGATAAGGCAGGTTGGGGGAGAGGTGGGGGAGCCCCTGCTTTCCATCGGTCTGGCCTGTATTTACTTCTGTTTTTTTTTTTTGGAGATTTTTATTTCCTTTATAGGATATTCATTGGGATTGAATATTTTTGTATGTTGGAGACATCTAGTCTGCTCCATCGGATTTGACATTAGGTTTATTTTACGTTGGATTATTTGGATTATTATGACTCCTCCTACTATTTGATGCCTGTTTCCCTGATTTTTTAATTATTTTGTTTCCCTAGTAGTGAGAGTTCTAGTGAGCCTTGTTATTATTTTTTCTTTCTTTCCTCAGCTGTGGGAGGGCTGGGGGAAATTTATGTTTTTTGTTTGTTTGTTTTGAATATCCCGTGAGAGGGGGTTGTTTTATTATTCTTCCCCTTCCTTGGCTGTGTGAGGGCTGTGGGAGAGGGAGTTTTTATTTTATATTTTGGTGTTTTATTTTATCCCATGAGTGGGGATTGCGTTATTGTTTTGTTTTTTAGTTTTATTTTTTCTTCCAGGGTTAGAAGGTTATCTTATAGTGGGAGGGGGTAGTTTATCTGTAGTTTATTTGATTTATTATGGTTAGGATGGATATTTAAGTTGTTTATGTTTTGGGGGGGGGTTTAATTCTCTTTACATTATCATCTTATGATTTGGGATATTTTGATTTTTGTGCTTTCCTTTGATTTTAATAGTGTTGTTAAAATGTGCCTGCTTGCCCCTCCTGTCCTGTGCTATTCTGCCTCCGCTCTCCGTGCCCTCCACCATTTCTCCTCTCCCCCGCCTGCTTTTATTTATCAACGTTGTCTGGCATTGGGGATTGCTCATAAGTGGGGGAGTCAGGGGTGGGCAGAGGATTGCAGACAAAGGAGTGAGTGGGGCTCTCCCATAGGTGTGGTTAAGCGCAGAAGATGCAGTGGGGCGAAATGGTACTCGGAACATGGTGTTTCCATTCTGGTTCCCATACCCAAGGGCACCTCCAATTTGGGAGGGCAAGTAGTTGGGACAGCTCATCAACCTCGTCCAACTTGGGGCGCTGTTATGCAATGCCAGATCTGTCTGCAACAAGACTGGTCTTATTGCAGATTTTGTTGCTAGGGCAGATCTGGTTTGCATTACCGAGACCTGGCTGGATGGGAATGTGGCCCCTTTTCTAGAGGCCACTGTTCCCACCGGATACTCGGTTGTAGATCACCCGAGATTGGACCTTGGGGAGGGAGGTTGCAGTCTGATGCAAGACCGAATTGGGCCTAATGGGTATACCAGTTGAGGAGGCCAGGTCATTTGAGTGTACCATGGTAGCTGGCGTGGGGTGCAGGATCACCCTCATTTACCATCCACCAGGTGATGAGAAGCTATTCCTGCAGGAAATAGCAGACTTTGCCGCCGACATGGATTTGGAGTCACCCAGACTGATGGTTCTGGCTGACTTCAATGCCTGGGTTGATGACGAATCCTCACTTTTTGGTCAACATTTCCTCTAGGTTATGACATCTCTGGGCTTCACAAAGGTTGTTTCCTCAGCTACACACAAGGGAGGTCACTCTCTTGACCTGGTCTTCCTCATGGGGATCCAGGCCTCCGATTTAGTGGTGGAACCAGTTGGTTGGTCTGATCACTATTCATTTGAGTTCAATTTTGTGGCCCCCCGGGTAGGTCAGCCCCTGTGGAGTTGGTCAAGTACCACCCTTTGTGGGATGTGGTCCCTGAAGACCTGATGACAGTTATTGACCTCTCGTTGTTTGACGAGTCTTGCACAGATCCCGAGCAGTTGGTTGTGGCCTATAATGGGGCCATATCTTCAGCCCTTGATCTGATTGCTCCTATCCAAATTCACCGCTTTCCATGTTGCCCTGGAGCTCCATGGTTTGATGGAGCTCTGAGAGAGTTGCAGAAATTTGGGCGTAGGTTAGAGCATCGTTGGAGGAAGACTGCCGCTGATGTTGACCATCATATTTTGCTAGATCATTATAAACCCTACCAAACAGAAATGTCCCATAAGAAGGCAGAATTCCTGTCCAGGGAAATTTCTGTTGCACAGAACCGATCGGCTCAGCTCTTCAGAACTGTTGACAGGTTGTGCAACCTAGCCTGTTGGCAGCTCCATCGAGTCTTTACACAAATTGATTGTGATGAGATCACTCACTTCTTTGCGAATAAGGTGGATGACATCAGGAGGGAGTGCCACCGACTTCACTCTAGGGGGGGTTGCTGTTGTGCTGTGCTCTGTCACAGAGCCCAGAGTTTCCTGGAGTACTTCAGACCTGCCGGATTTCGTAGACATTATGAGGATTGTCCAGGAGATGCATCCCACATACTGTAGTTTAGACCCGGGCCCTACTTCCCTGATTTTGGGTTGTAGTGAGATCATTGGCCAGTCTTATCTCAGATTGTCCAGTGCTTTCTAGATATGGGTGAGTTCTCTAGCTCCCTGAAGGAGGGGGTAGTGATTCCCCTTCTGAAAAAAGCTTCTTTAGACCCAGAGAACCTAGCAAACTACAGGCCTATCTCTAACCTCCCTTTTGTGGGGAAGGTTATTGAGAAAGTTGTGGCTGCTCAACTGTATATCCATTTAACCATCCATAATTTATATGAATCTCTCCAATTGGGTTTCCGTAAGAGGCATAGTACTGAGACTGCTCTGGTTCAGGTGCTCAATGATCTCCTGATGGTGAGAGATCAGAGACACCATTCTGATCTTGGTTCTCTTGGATCTGTCATCAGCTTTTGATACTGTGGATCATGGTGTTCTGCTCGAATGCCTGAGATTCATCTGTGAGCTGTCGGGTACAGTCCTCAGATGGTTTTCATCTTTCCTCGCTGGGAGAATGCAGAGAGTGGTCTCGGGTTTGTTTTCATCTGGGGCTTCCTCTCTGCCTCATGGGATACTTCAGGGTTCAGTGCTGTCCCCCATGTTATTCACCGTATATATGCTACCCCTCAGAAACATTGTAAGATGGTATGAGCTGAGGTTTCATTGCTATGCTGATGATACCCAGCTCTACCTGTCTTTTGCACCTAACCAGATTGGTGCTATCTTGGTACTGAACAGCTGCCTCACAGAAATCCAAGACTGGATGAATTACAGTGGTCTAAAGTTGAACCCAGGAAAGACTGAGGTCATAGGGTAGAGGGGTTGAGGACTGGGCTCCCTTCCGGTTTACTCCTGGGGAAAGCCCAGATTCTCACCTCTGAAAGGGTGTGTAACCTGGGAGTGGTGCTTGACAATAGTCTGACTCTTCGACATCAGGTATCGGCAGTCGTCAAGCTGGCCTTTTTCCATCTTAGGAACATTGCCAGGATTAGGCACCTTGTTCCATCCAGTGACCTGCCTGTTTTGGTCTATGCCTTTGTGACATCGCGCCTTGATTATTGCAACTCCCTTTACCTAGGGCTTTCTGGGGTTGATATCTGCTGCTTACAGGTAGTGCAGAACTTGGCAGCATGTTTGTTGACAGGGTCATCTAGAAGATCACGTATTACCCTAGTGCTGTGCGCTCTGCACTTGCTGTCAATACAGTGGCGGATAACCTTTAAAGTAGGTCTATTAACTTACAAAGCCCTACACAGATTGGGTCCCGATTATTTGAAAGAGCTCCTGGTTCCTTACAACCCTTTGTGACAACTCCGCTCGGCTGATGAGGGGTTGCTAGAGATTCCGAGGATTAACTTAAAGTCATCTGGTGCACGTGCCTTTGGGTTTGCAACACCTACCCTCTAGAATTCTCTGCCCCATCAGCTCCGGGAGTGCTGGATGGTGGAGAGTTTTAAGCAGGCCCTTAAGACTTTTTTATGGGAGAAGACATTTCCTGTATTGTTCTGATTTTGTATTGCATGTATTTGTACATGTGTTTTGTTTTATGAATACTGTACAGCGCTTTGAAATTTGAAGGGGGCTTAATCAAATAAATTTTATTATTATTATATTATTATTATTATTAACTCCAAGACTGTATCACCTTTGGCTACTTTCAGATGTAAAACATGTCTTAGGTGCCAGTAACAGTCATTCAAATGAAAAACATTAAAGTGTAGAATTACCACTCCTGCAAATGGCAATATCACACATAAATACGGGCATCATATTCCTTACATTTATTTGTGAAATAACCTGCCTCTTGCATACACAGCTCTTTGCAGATACATGGTTTTCTTTTCTAAAAAAAAACAAAACATTTTTTATTAAGATTTTCAGTAAATTCATTGTACATATTTCATATAATGCAATTAAATGAGCACTTAAATACAGCCACAAATGGATAACAATATATAATAAGGCATCTTCTTCTGTCTTTATATATAATAAAATGCTATCCTAGTCTAAGACTTAAAATATTCCCAATATCTAAGCAAACCTGTATACAAAAGAACAATTTTTATAGTCTATCTGTATATCTATCTGTCTCAACCTAATGGTTCTAAGGGGGATCTAACCAAGATAAGAAAAGGGTCCATATTTCATTGTATTTACAAGTTCTAGCTTGACAATGGCTGATATATTTGTTAACAGCTACTTTAGTGAGCACCCTGGCCCATTCGTTCAATGTAGGGGCTTGATTATCTTTCCAATGACTAAGGATCAGTCGTTTGAAACACAAAGAGGCTATAGCCAACCATTTTTTTCCAGGTGTGGGAATATCAAAGAGCAAGTTATCATCACCTATTATAAATATACCAGGGTCAAAAGGGAAATTATGTTGCAGAATTTGTTGAATTGCTTTCCAAATAATGATCCAGGCTGGCCTTATTGATGGGCAGTCCCATATCATGTGGAATAAATTAGCATCTGTAGCGTCACATCTCCAACAATTACTGTACATAGACAGCCCACGACTGTACATTTTTTCTGGAGTGTAGTACCAGTTATGTAATAACTTGAATTGGATCAACTTACCCTGCAAATCCATACTAGATTTATAGGCATTGTTCCAAACTGAGTCCCATGTCTTGGCAGGGATAGAGTACCCCAGGTAAGTTTCCCATAATTTTTTTGATGCCGTAGTAAGATCTGGCCCAGATTTGATTGAAACTTATATAATTTACCTGCTTCTCCCTTGATATTAGCCATTACTAATAGGCTATCAAAGTCTTTAGAAATGGGAAAAGCTAAATTGTTGTCTAAAATGCTTCTTAGTGAATCCCGAATTTGTAAATAGGAGTGAAATTGGGTATAAGGCAATCCATAAATCTGTCTTAACTCAGTAAAAGATCTAAGGATACCTGTGTGAGGATCAGTTATATCTTTTAATAAAAAAATACCTTTTTTCTCCCATGTGCTGTTAGTAAGTACCTTATCTCCAAATCTAATATGCGGGTTCCTCCATAATGGAGTATATTTTAGCACTGCTAAGGGAGCCAAAAGTAGTTTAATATAAGAATTTATGGAATTGGCTGAAGCTTTTAAGTAAGGTTGGGATTTAATAGAATTTGGGTAAATTCCCATAACTATATGGTAAAGTGAATGAGGGTATACACAGGACTGTTCATATTGGACCCACAAAGGACTATTGTCAAACAATGTGAACCAATAGCTAGCCTGTCTAAATAAAAAGGCTTGTTGGTATTGTTTGAAATCTGGTAGCCCCATGCCCCCTTGCTGCCAATGTTTTTTTTAGTTTTGGCAAACTAATCCTAGCTTGCTTACCTTCCCAAAGAAAATTTCTAATAAGATAGTCCATTTTCTTAAACCAAAATGACTGGATATGCATTGGCATTACATTAAAGAGGTAAAGAATCTTTGGCGCCAGCATCATTTTCAAGGTGTTAACTTTACCCCATAATGACAAGTTTAGTTTGGCCCATTTCTCTAGTTGTAACTTCATGTCTTCTACAATGAATTTCATATTAATATGAACTAATAAGTCTAGCCTGTTAGAAACTTTTACTCCTAAATCGGTAATGTATTCCTCCTGCCATAACAATGCATTCTCCAAACATAAGTTCTTGAGATTTTGTTTATTACCCTTTAAAGGGAGCATTTCAGATTTAGACCAATTAATTGAGAGGCTAGACAGTAGTCTGAATTCTTCCAGGAGCTCCATTATGATGAAAGAGATCTATATGGATTGGATATAGATAATAAGTCATCAGCGTATGCTACAACCTCATGTTCCAACTTGCCTATTCTAATCCCAGAAATGTTTTTGTTTTCCCTAATAATACATAATAAGGGCTCCAAAGCTAAAATAAAAAGTAATGGCGAAAGGGGGTAACCCTGTCTAGTGCCTCTTTCTAATGAAAATGATTCAGATAACACACCATTAGTACAGATTCTTGCAGTAGGGGATTGATATATAGTGGCTACTTTATCTATGAATTTATCTCCCATTCCAAAGGCCTTTAATACTCTTTATAGATAATTCCATTCTATGGAGTCAAAAGCTTTATGTGTGTCTAATGATAACAAAACAGACTCATCTTGTAATTGGGGAGCCAACCAGATAGTAGAGAGATTTCTTCTAACATTTTCAAAGCCCGACCTCCCTTTAATAAACCCAACTTGGTCTCCATGAATGTGTTTATTGAGGATGTTTTGCAATCTATTTGCCATAATTTTTGCCCAAATCTTATAATCGATATTTAACAAGGAAATACAGCGATAGCTGACAGAGTCCAAGGGATCCTTCCCTTTCTTCAGCATAACTATGATAATTGCCTCTGACATTGTTGGTGGTAGGGATTTAATATCCTCTGCTTCAGATAATACTTTGAGTAGTATTGGACTAATTGCATCTTTCAGCAGAGAGTACAATTCAGCTGGCAGACCATCTGATCCAGGAGCTTTACATTTGGGCATGCCCAAAATAACATCATTAATCTCATTAACTGAAATAGCCTTATCAAAGCTCCGTTGATCTGAATTTGAAACCAAGGGTAAATTAGCTTTAAGTAAAAAATTGTCAGTTGAGTCTAGATTATCCAACCCATTGGATTTATATAGATTCTTGTAGAATTGCTGAAAGCCATAGTTAATATCCTTGTTTCTGATAAAAGTGTTCTTGGCTTTATCCATTATGCTGTGTATGTTGTTTCTATTTTGAACTTGATTAAGTCTATAGGCCAATAATCTACCATCTTTCTCCCCCGATTCCCAATAATTTTGTTGCGTCCTAAACAAAGCAAATTCAGCTCTACTTGTATGAATCTTATTTATTTCATATCTTAACAATATTATTTTTCTTAGAATACTCCAACTATCCCCTTAAGATTTTTATGTATCTTCTCTAAATCTTCCAACTCTTTTTCTTTATTTTCCAAATGTTTCTCCCTTTCTTTCTTTTTGTAGACTGAATAACTGAGAATTCTGCCTCTGATAAAAGCCTTGTAGGCCTCCTAAATTATAGCATAGGATGTCTCATTGTTATCATTAATATAAAAAAAACTGTTGCGTTTCATTTATCAGCCAGGGCTGAAAATCACTATCTTTTAACAATGAGCAATTAAACTGCCAGTGGAAAGGTTTTTTATTGCTGGGATCTAATTGTAGGATGACAGAAATTGGGGTGTGGGCTGAGACTGCTATTATGCCTGTGGCAGCTTTCATCATACAGTTTAACAGGTTACCAGATAAAAGGAACAAGTCTATCCTGCTATATGAACCATGTCTATTTGAAAAAAAAAAAAGAGTAATCTCTACTGTCTGGATACATCATTCTCCATGCATCAGATAAACCTAAGTCTTTCATCCGATCTTTTATGATATTCCTGGCCTTTGAGTTGGTTATCTTAATAGGAGAATTACTCTTATCTAGTAAATGATCAAGGGCAATGTTCATATCTCCACCGATCACAATATTTCTGCAGGTTATCTTACTAACTACTTCAAAGAAGTCTCTAAAAAAGGCACAGGACTCACCATTAGGTACATAGACATTGCATATAACAATGTCTGTGCCATCTATGGAGCCTTCCAAAATTTGCCATCTACCATTAGGATCTATTTGATGTGAAGTTATGACAAAATTAACTGTTTTTTTTATAAGAATAACTAATCCTTTTTGTTTCTTACTAACCGATTTATGGAAAACTTCACCTACCCAGGATTGTTTAAGCTTTATGGCCTCATCAGATAGTAAATGTGTCTCCTGCAAAATTGCTATATCTGATTTTAGTTTAAAGAGGTAAGATGATATTTTCTTCCTTTTAATAGGGGATTCTAACCCCTTTACATTCCAAGAAACACATTTGATGCTCACTTTGCTATCCCCCATTTTCATTGACTGAGCAACCTATTTTAAAGAGTGTCACATGAACAGCTATATAATATAAAATCTGGAATATCCTAAAACAAAGCCATATAGAGTCTGAGTGCCAGCTATATATGTAAAACTATTCATATAAGAAATAAGTGCCTTGCTGTTAGCTGTTTGAAAGCATAATCTTCTGAATAAAATAGAAATGGATAATGTAATCTTGTCACACATCAGTTGAGTGAGGTAATCCCCTTCCCCCACCTTCCAAAAAGCAATAACCTTAACAATACAATTTGGGAAAGATTGGCATATAAGACAATACAGAATTGTGTCAACACCATGAATCCCAACTTTCCTAAATAACCTGAAAAAGTTACAACTAAAAAGTACAATAATTTTACTAAATATCAAAAGTAGTCTTAATAAATAGAGACTAAACATCATCACAGAGCTATAATCCGGTAGTCCAGTTTTCCCAAGGACTCCAGGTCACAAGCTCCTGTCACACGACTAAATATTGAATCATCTGGATAAAATCTTATTTAATGACAAATCGGAGAGAAAAAAATATATATATATATAAAATTAACCTAGAGAAAAAGAAGAAAAACGTTCTAATAAGACAAAACTTCCTAATAAGTTAAAGCTTTCTCCAGACAGAACGAGTACGGCATTGAGGATTAGTAACCCATATTAGCATCAAGCAGTAAAAATGCACCATCCATCCTTAGGATCAGATTAATAACAACTTATACAGAATATAGAATGGAATAGGTAAGTGGTAAAGAGCATAAAAGGAAAAAAAAAAGAGAACTGTTAGAAGCTTGGTATTCTGTCTTGTTTAGTGACCTTCACTTGTTCTGCAGATCCACTGCATATACCAGAGAAGACAATGGCAATAGTTGAGAATCTGTACTGGCTTAGGGTATTTAAAGGTTTAATTATGTACATCTATGAGTGTTCACACACAACAATAACTCCTTCAGCTTGAGCCATTTAGAAATGTGCAAGCTCATGATGTGTAAGATCCAATTATGTCCAAACCCCTTGAATACCAGAACTATTGCTGCTTCTCCTATCAATCCTTGCAAGCAATGACAGCATTTGGCCAGCCTCTGAAAACCAAAGAGAAAGGAGTTAAAACACAGAGAGTGTTAGGACATTTAAAAAAGAGAAATAGTAGGAACTGAGAAAACAGAACATAGAACTTGTTGAAAAGAAAAAAAGGGGGGGGGGACATAAGGACATTTATACATACATCTCTTCCCATAGACAGAACAGGCTGATTAACTGCAATGCAACTGCCAAACTCATTTTTCAGTCTAGAAGCCTTAAATATCTAGAAGTTTCTGTCTGTCTGTCTGTCTGACTGTCTGTCTCTCTCTATATATATATATATATACATATATACATACATACATATGATCTTTGCCTGAGTGCAGAAAAGAGAGGTCATAATATACTGCCAATAATATCAGTGAGAAGAGAAAAAAAAAGACCAGTAGCTAGATGAAAGCGACTGTCCTTATGAGTTCCTTTAAAAATAAAAAGAATTACTTTCCCTTCTCCAGCTTGTTGAAATGATCTAAGAATCATGGAGATATCTGCTCATCCACCCATTTGCACTCCAAAGTTAATGAATCAGCTCTCAGAAACTGCAGCAGTCACTAGGTGTCACAGTAAGTGTCACTGGCAAGATAAATTTTACCTCACATAAGGATAAACTCTGCAAATGAAATCTGATAAATATCCCTTTAAAAAGGCTTCATGGATCATCTGGGTAGTATGGAGGGTTGGGGCATTCAGGGTCATCTGGACTATTGTCCAATTGGGAGCCTTCTAGCTGACTGAGTGCTGGATCATCCACTGTAGAGTGATTTTTAGTGACTGACTCCTCCACATCCTCCATGTCTACCAGAAGCGAGGCATAGCGGTTAGGAGTCGAGAGTTTATCTGGATTGCTTTTTGTCACAAACGGTGTGGATGCGTGGTGATTTCTGGAGAGAAGACCTTTACACTTCCGATTCATAGACTGCCATCTCACCTGGGAAGCTTCAGGCATCACAACTGGATGTTTGCTAATGTTCGACTTCTTAGAATTCCTAGAGTGTCGGGGTTCTGATGATGATAGCATTGCTCTGGAGACTCGTGGCTGTTGTGGGCTAGAACTATTAGCATTTTCAAAGTGAGAGTCAGACTGTTGAAAACCATTACATTTCTTAGACCAGTTATTCACAAAATCTCTTGCCTCATCAGGCAATTTGGATGTGTGTGACACCCCATTAGCTGACACAATCAAGATAGCAGGGTATTTAATTCTGTAAGAGAGGCCTAATTTTTATAAACTTTTCCTGACATCTGAAAATGCTTTTCCCTGTGACACAACCTCAGCAGAATAGTCCTGATAAAAGGAAATACGGTTCCCATTCCACGAAAGTGACCTCTGCTCTCTTGCAATGTTTAAAATCTCTTCTTTTACAGAGAACCTTAGAAAATATGCCACTATAGGTCTTGGAGGGAGTCCTGACTTTGGCTTAGGAGAAAGAGTCCTGTGAGCCCTCTCAATTTCTAAAGGCCAACCTGGGTTATACTGTGGGACTTCTGGGATAACATTTTGCAAAAACTTAGACATTTGTGGACCTTCAACTCCCTCAGGCACACCCAGAATTCTGATGTTGTTTCTCTGGCCACTACTTTTGAGATCATCAACTTTTTGCCATAGGAGCGTAATTTGATGTTGAAAAGTATCTGAATCAGTGCCCAATTTAAATACAAAATCTTCAACTGCTGCTACCCTTTCTTCAGCCTCAGACAGCCTTTCATTAAACTTATCTGAATTTGATTTAATCATGTCTACCACTACCTTCAGCCCAGAAATCTCATGTTTTATTTCCTTTTGACTTAATGTAATTCCATGTAACATTTCTTTAATATTATTAATATCATCATTTCTGTCCTCTGTTGGAGAATCGTTCCTATTCCCTGCATGAGCACTGAATTTTGAAACTGACATTGCAGCGCCAACTAGTGTAAATGTGTGGGGTAAGGCAAAATTACTCACTGTGAGGAAATTAGTCTTTTTAACCAAGCGATCAACCTGAAATTGCACAGGAATGCTTTTCTATCCTTCCGATGATGCTTTAATTACTTTTTGACTGCTGATACCCATGTTTGAAAGTGTCAAGAGTAGAATTTAATGCCGTGACTTGTGCCTCCCATAAATTAAGCGCCCATTACAGTTGGTGGTTGCATTCTTAACGTGGTTTTCTTAATGATATTTATTATTTCAATCTTAAAACTCTTGCAGTACTTAATTGTGCCTGTGCTAATCCACCAGTTTTTGCTCTCTCGACATACAATTTCCACACTTTTGGATTTCTGTCTTATCATCATGTTTTCTTTGATGACAAACAGTGACATTATTCTTGCATTCTAGGCTTCATTACTTGTGTTATTTTGAAAGGTATTCACCATTTTCATCCATATAGATATGTATATTCAGTGATACCTACTGCTGCAAGTGATTCTCACCCAGTGAAACCCTGTGAAAAATGGTATGTGCACATTGCAATGCAACACAACATGCAGCTACACCATTCTATGAAGAGAAACATCCTGATGTGTGTCTTCCTTGACCTACCATGATTTGTTTAAGGCATAGAACAGACTCCTTTCCCCTGCTCTGAGTACCAGAATGGTCAAGTATAGCCATTAAAGGACACAGTTTGTCTCCCAAACTGTTAACTGCATTTTGTGTCTGTAAAACCACTGTGTATGTCATTCTCCCACATAATGCAAGTACAAAGAGCAAACTAATTGCATTATATGGTAGAATGACACTCACAGTAGTTATATACAGAAAGTATTGTTTACAGCTCGAAACAGGAACTGTCATTTTTCATTACAGGCTTCTCTTGCTAGGTGACACAACATGCTGAGAAGTCAGACTGTTGCAAGGAAAATTCACAGTGATCGCAGCTTGGCATGTTTCTGATGCTTGCTATGCAGTAGTCGCACTGAAGGTGACTTAATGCTGCTCACAGATAGACTTCAAAGGTTTTATTGTGTTTTTTGTCTGGTTTTGAGCCAATTTCAGCCCAACAAATCATTAGTGCCTTCTATGAATTTTGCACGCCTTTTGCCAATTAGAATGTCAGCTTGATTTTAATGAATAACTATCTTTGTCACATGCAGCAATTGTATGCTCTCCACTTTACAGTAACAGGCATGCTAAATAATTTACTATGGGGAAAAGTATACCCACGCCATTGCTTTACTTTATTATGGCAGCCTCTGGTTGACAACACTGTGATGTGTCTCGGAGAATCAACAATAGCTGCCCATTAGCATTTACTTTTCTGTGATATTGAGGTACTAAGCAGCTATTCCTAGCAGGTGGGCTATTGTTTTCATTCTTAAGCCTTGACTTCATCAAACATGTCAAAGCACCCAGTCTTCTGTGCAGTATATTGTACTTGACAGAGATGAAATTCCTTGAATGGAAAGCAACATCATATACTGTGTACCAGCTCTTACTAATGATGTATTCGAGGGTGTTTCTTGATTTGATGAACTTCATGCTTTGTGCCCCTAGATCTCCTATCGTCTTACAATACCAGCAGCAAACCTTTGTGCCTATGTGTGTGTGTGTGTGTGTGTGTTAGTGTGTGTGTGTATGTGTGTGTGTGTGTGTGTGTGTGTGTCTGTGGATGTCTATGTGTGTGTGTGTCTCTCTCTCTCTCTCTCTCTGTATGACTGTATTACTCATGTAAAATGTTGTGCTGTAATCTTGTGTGCCAAACAGTAATAAGGTAGCTGTGCAGTACCTTGCCCAGCCAGTTAATTGCTGCAAAGAAAGGAAAGGAGAAAGACAGTATTGCCTAGCCTTGCCCAAATATCCAAATATCTGATTGCATATTGCATCACCTTACAGCATCCCCCTGTCCATTACTTCTGGGTTACATCCCCCTCATAGGCTGCAAATGCACATGTGACCAGATTAGAAATCTGAGCTGCCTAGGTCCCATTCCTTACCACCGTTGTCCAGTTCATTCACGTGCATTGCAGAGGTTGCAAGCATTTTGCCTAGCTCCAAAACACATCAATTAAGGTAAGAACTTATTTCACATTAAAATGCTATGAGCGTTAAACCTAAATGGATCATAAGCAGGGTACTTGTTGCAAATAATGACTACTTTGCGATGCAAGCTAGAAATCTTTATATATTCAGCAAGAGAAGTATCTCAAGGAAATGTGGCTGTTCAGAAATCTCTGCTGGAACTGTAAGCCAGCTTATAAATTAACCCTTAACCAATTCATATTACAGTAACTTATATCTCCTGCTCAGAGCTAGTTCACAGGGCTTTGTTGGGAAGTATACTTCATATACCAGTTTTTTGAATCAGGAACCCCTCCAATCTGATAGTTTCATAGTGTGTTGAGCAAGCTGACTGTGGTTAACAGAACACTTTGTCTCAGAACCCCTTGTTTGCATGAATCTCAGAGGGCAAAAATGTATAAAGCTCATTCTTAGTATGATACTAAGGTTCCAATATTGTTAACTGCAGGGTCAGCATTGGTGAGCCCTTTATTTGCAAGACTAGTCTCAGAGGAAAAACTGCATAATACTTGTGCTGTTACAGAACTCAAATCTCCATTATGGATAACTGCAGGGTCAGCTCTGTTGAAATAAGTTGTACCTGCTTCTATTGCTACTGCAATAAAAGAAATACTGCCCCACTACAGACCACATGGCGAATCCACCATAACGTCACTCCCACAAACTCTGGTGTGCTACTTATGGTCCCTTGCGAGTGGCTCCAATTCCCCTAATGCAGGTCTGTCCCCCTACTGAGTGGGCCTGGCTGAAGCGCTAGGTCAGTGCCTCCTGAGTACCCCACAGTAGCAGCTTACCTTACGGCTGTTCATTCAGAGGCACATGATCAGTTCAGGCTCCTGTGACTTCTGCAAGCTTGCCCAGGCACTGCATCCTATCACATGCACAAAACCTCTGGTGGACACAATGCCGGTCGATCCACCACAGCTAATCCCAGGACTCCCCATCATCTTAGAACCCCCAGCCACAAGGTCTGAGCTCCAGGCTGTAGCTCTACAGACACAGGAGCCATCTTAGAATGGTGACGAGCTCATGGAGCACCAGGAACCACACGCATGCGCACCCGATCCCTGCCGGTACTGCGCAATTCTGGAACACATCTGTAGCTCCTTACAAGCAGCACTGTACAGAGCTAGAAGTGAAGAAGGCTCCGATTCAATTGATCATGCCACCAGATGTAGATATAGCTGCTATTTCAGCATATATATGTCTATGTTCCCCTGCTGCCTTATAAGGCACAGAGGCAGAATGAACACAGGCAGACAGCCTGATAACTCCAGAGAGGCACTATGCACAGCACCCCCCCCAAAATGCTGCATTCTCAGCAGCAAAGCACATTCTAGGGGACTTAGAGGCTCAGAATATCAGTCTATATGCTATTAAATAAATAAATAAGCAAATAAAGTTATTATCAGCTAAACACGCTGTCCAACACCTGTACCCTTAAATATCTCCACAGAGAAAGAAAATAGGCTAGACAAAGAAGGGCCACTGTTGCCACATCGTATTACTGGGCAACCAATCAGGTCTCTAATGTCCCACCTGCTCGCAGTCCGATCCAGGAGCCACAAGCAATGCAGAACTAGAGATGGAGCAAGAGCCAGGGTCACAGGGCACTCCCACAAATGAACTCCCCTCTACAACAGAAGAGTTTTTCAAAACTCAGCAAACAGTAATGCTGAAGATATTAGAAAGGATGGAAGAGCTCGCTCAAACCAACAAAAGAAACATGCATAATCTGGACACAACTAATAACAAAAGCAATCAAACCCCCGGAGTCCCTCTGATGGAGCGGAACCTGACAAAATGGATGATGGGAAACCTGACAAGGTGAACATTCAGGGGGAAGGAGAGGATGACTTCCTCCTCACAAAAAAGCTCACCCCTATCTAGGCTTTCCCAGAGCTCCTAAAGACAGTTAAGGAAACCATGGGATTCGAAGTCCCCGAGGTTCCCCCACAACAATCAAAACTAAACCCTCTCATCAGGGTAAAACAAAAGAGGGATGAGAACTTTCCAGTTTGCAAGGCCCTAACGGAGGTCATCAACAGAGAATGGCACTCACCCGACCCATCCAGAATCGCTGAGAAATGCACATTCGTTAGGTTTTGCCCAGTTCAGGAGGATATAAACAAGACATGGTGCACCCCACCTTCAGTCAACCACCAGGTCACCGGACTATACAAAAAGACAGTCCTCCCTTCGGAGACCATGACACCACTCCACAATCCAACTGACAAAAAAATGAACGAGCTCCTGAAAAGTGGATATGAAATGATGGGTTTGGCATGCAGGGCCAACACAGCAGTGACCTATACATCGAAGGCATTAATCAGCTGGCTGGAAGAATTAGCATCATTCCTAGACCCTAACTCCAAACAGGCAGACCTAGCTGACCAGGTGACCAAATACACCGCTGATGCATCCATCGATGCACTAAAAATGTCAGCCAGGTTGGCAGCCTTAACTAACAGAGCACGTTACCACATATGGCTAAAAATTTGGAACACCGACACAGAATCAAAGTCTATGTTAGGAAAATTACCATTCAAGGGAAATGTACTATTTGGGAAGGGCTTGGACAAGTATGTAAAACAAAAGGGTGATGGGAAGAGTTTGGACAATGAAAAATCAGCAAGAAGTACTTACCTCCCAGCATTTCGGGGCAGATTTTGCCCATTCAGGGGTAGACAGGCCAGGAGACAATCTTTAAGCTACTCACAAGGAAGATCATTCTCATTCAAACCCTCGTACTTCAACAACAATTCCAAAGGTAGAGCCAGAGGTCAAGCCCAAAGAGGAAGGTACAACTCCACCTTCAGAATGGGGCAGGTTCAGCATCAATTGACCAACACACACCACACCACCCCATGGAACTGCACCTCCCACTAGTAAGTGCAAGACTCACTCAGTTCTCAAACATGTGGCGGCAGTCAACTTCAGACAAATGGGAGTTAGAAGTGGTCTCTCAGGGATAATCTATCGAGTTCACACAGAAGCCCACTGCAAACAAATTAGTGATTTCCCCAGTCTCCTGACAACACCACAAGATGCAGGCTGTGAAAATTACTCTACAAACTCTTCTAGCCAACAAGGCAATAGCAGAAGTAGCACGGAATCAAAAAGGCTAAGGCGTATATTCCATATTCTTCCTAGTACCCAAGAAAATGGAGGATATGCAGGGCTGGATTAACAACATCTGGGGCCATGGGCAGTGTTGTAATAGTGGGGCCCCCTGCGACTTCAGTAATAAGCTGGGTTAGGGGGCCTCCTAGGCCACCGAAAGCTGAAGGGTTTTTAATGCCTAGACATGCATTTGGAGGGGTTACCAGTTACTCTAAATGCACTTTCTTGGAGTGGGAAATGAAGGTTAGAATGTTTGAAATTGTATGGCTGGAGTACATTGACACTGAGTGTTAGCAATTGGCACAGGCTGCTTAGACAGGAGATACCGGAGAGTTAAGGACCCCTCGTGCGCGTAGAGGTAAATACGGCAGTATGGCCTCTCATCAGCCGAACATGTTGCCTTCTGCCGTGATGTCACCTTTAGAAAAAATGTCTGGTCTGCAAAATAAATATGTAAAACAACAAAAGAAAGCCGAAATATGGAAATAGAAGGAGGCGTGAAGGAGCCCCAATTACAACACACAAAACAAAACAGAAGCCACAACATAAATAAAGCCAAACTACTGAAATAGAACCACAACTATAAAAATTATCCGGTCTGCAAAAACAGAAGCCACAACATAACTAAAGCCGCAATACTGAAATAGAACGGGGGTGTGGGGGGTGGAGCCCCCCAATTACAACTATAAAAAATGTCCGGTCTGCAAAAACAGATTTACTCGATTTCTGATTTCGCACACGAGGGATCCTTAACTCTCAAGTATCGCCATAAAGCCTAAATACTCCCTTTAGCCACAACATAAAAGAAATAAAATGAAACGCATGCAGTAGGTGTTAATAGCATGTAATGGCCAGGTAGCCAGATGGCAGATAGTGTTGTGACAGAAACCTATATGTGACATACTAGTATTGAATTATGTGTACAGTAAACTATGTACAGTGCAATAAATACATTTTTTTTTTGGCAAAATGTGGCTGGGTTTTACATATCTTCTACAGTATTCAGTGCAATTAATAATAATTTTTTTCCCAATGTCGTGGCTGGGCAAAAACTGCAAGGAGTGTCCGTATTGAAAAGGGGGCGTGGCCAAAATGCGACTGCAGCTACTGATTACCGTAGTTCACTCGATTTCTGATTTCGTGCACGAGGGATCCTTAACTCTCCGGTATCGCCCTTAGACATGGGTAAAATATATTTGGAGAACCACACCACACCACAGTCAAGGAAGATTAGATTTTTGAGCAGAGTTACTTGCAGGTATTTTCTGAATCAATACAAAAATATCAAATGGTCATGCAAGGATAGCAAACTCACATCAGGGACCTCCTTGTGAATGAGCATGCCCAATAGATGCTATCCCTACACAATAAACTGAACTGACCATGTCATTTGTCAAATAACTCACCGAAGAGAGATAGCAACTATGGCTCATACCATCTTAGTTGTCCATCATATAACCTGCAGAGGAGGGATGGCAATTAGGGCTCACACTATCTCAGCCATCTGCCCAATAATATGCAAATTCCATATCAATATGCAAATGGCTATATTGATAAAGATGTTGCAACAACTCACAGAAACAGCTATTTTATACACATTCAGGATTAATTATACAGAACAGGTGGTAAGTCTGGGAAGGAGAGTTGGATGAGTGCAACAAGATATGAGGAAAGGGTTCGCTTTTAACTTCTTTTCTTGCCAGTGCTTTGCATAGCCCAACTTGGCAACAAAGTGCTGGCAGGGTGGAGTTGGCTCTTCACAGCCTACATAGTTTTAAAGGCCTGTTTATATGACCATATTTCCATTGCATCAACTTGATAACTCAGATAGCTGCAATGCAAATGCAGCCCTGTGGACACTTACCAGTTTACGGTAAGTCAGCCTGTCCTGGAGCCACTACAGAACTGGGACACATTCAGGACTGAGCAGCGAAAGCAGACATATGGACAGGCTGCACCACTCACTCCAACACACCCAGCTGGTGCTGCTAAACAAATGAGAGTGCCCCCCACACACACATTTATGATCCCTCTCCAGCATGATCTGCATGGATGCTAAGAGGGGCCATCACAAATTTGATCAGCACAAGAGGTCTCACAGCACTGCAATGGACTAATACTGAAGTCAAGAAATGGCCATGTAAACTTCCCTTAAAAGCAAGGTTTGTGTCACTCACCAAAGCAGTAACATATACACACTAAAGGCTTTTTGTGTGTGTGTGTGTGTGTGTGTTGAATTCTTTATTAAAAGGTGCATCTCATAAGTTTGGGAAGCCTGTTGTGCTCTGTTCCTGTTTTAGTGCCCCCCCCCCAGTCTTGTTCTTCATGATATTGTACTTTCACTTGGATCTGCATGCATTCCATGGTGCACCTCTCCTGCCCCTCCTCTTAGTTTTAACTCACTGACTGTCACTTCACCCTTGCCAAAAGGTGAACTTTGCTATGTTATTTCATTTCATCATAAAGACAAGTCCATGTAGTTGCAGTCTGAGAAGATTGAACATTGCCAACTTTTTTGAATTCACCACAGTGACGGTGCAAAGCATAGTTTGCAGAAACTGCCCAGCCCTAGTGATTACTTTTTTACCAGAGCTACCACTACCACTGTCTCAGACCTCCCTCATCCAGCAAAAGGAGAGAACCGGAGATTCAAAACCAAAACCTGCTAATCACTTGCTGCCCCCCCACCCCCAACAAGAGAGGAGATCATGTGTGAACCATCTTGTAGGCCACCAATTCAAAACAATAATACGATAGATCTCACTCCCACCTATAGCAGCAATAAGAGATTAAATTACATTTGGAACTCTGTCAGACACAATGCTACTGCTACCTCAGTCCACTGACCACAGACAGAAAGCACCTCTAATGCTGCTACTCCATACAAACAGGAGCTATAGTTTGGCAGTAAGTCGATCCCTTGGTATTGCTTATTTCACCATATCCCCAAGCGTTCCTAAACATTCTGGCAGCAGCAACTCGCTGGGACAAAATAAACTCAAGGTTTCAGATTAGCAAGCTCAATAAATTTGTTCAGCAATGTTAACCAATGCAGCTGAGGAACAGAGCATGAAAATATGCAATTTACAGCTTCGGTTCCGCTTGTAGAATGGAAGCAGAGCAGGGAGACATAAAACTCATGGCTGGTCTCTAGGGGTACGCTGGTGAACAAAATATATTACTCCAAGACTAGCTTGAGCTTTCACTTTGTACCATAGTCTCTTACAGTGTCTTGTTACTTTGGAAATGCCATTTCAATTAACACAGGGCTCACTGTGCTGCTCCGTTCCATTTTTTTATTTTGGTTTGAAAAACCCGCTCTTCCTCCGTAAGTAGTAAAGTACTGGGCATTCTTTACAATTTAAAAATGTTGCCTAGTGATGCTCCTGCTCCTTCCCCCCACCCCATGTTTCCAGACATAACACATTAAAGCTGAGACAGGCTGTAGGGCATGGTATATGTGACTTACAAAAGTTAAGAACTGCAGGGATCTTTCAGTCTCTGTATCAGCCTGGGCATGAAAGTGGAAGGGTGAATCACGCTTCAGCAGTGCATACTGCATGACCCTTTCACTTTCAATCATGGCTCCAGCTCAGTTTCTCAGTAACTCCCCCTCCAAATAAAACAAATGTGGCTTGTAAGCACAGCCAAAAAAAACTGCACTGCTGCTGGGGGCCTTCCTCATACTCAGGGGGGCCCTGGCCAACTGCCCCTTCTGCCCAGTGATTAATCCAGCCTTGGGAATATGAGACCAGTGTTAGACCTATAATTCATCAACCAATTCATACAGTACAAAAGGTTCAAGATGGAAACACTACAGACAACCCTACATGCAATAAGACCGTGGGACTACCTGACATCCATCGATATGAAGGATGCATACCTCCACATTCCCATATGCCCAGCCTACTACAAATTCCTCTGATTCAAAATCCTAGGACAACATTATCAATACCCGACATTGCCTTTCAGCCTAGCATCAGCCCCGCATGTCTTCACCAAAGTATCTATCACCCTCACTGCAAAATTAAGGCAACAGGGAATCCACATCATTCCTTACCCGGATGACTGGCTAATCAGAGCCAGAGACCCCAACACATCCCAACAGCACACACAAACAGTGGTGCACACACTACAATCTCATGGATGGGTCCTCAACTGGGACAAAAGCAGTCTGAACCCGAGTCACACTATAGAGCACCTAGGGGCAACCTTAGACATGGAGGCAGAGAAAGCGAGGCCGTCATGAAAGAGGACAGAAAATGTGCTGACACAAGTACAGGCACTAAGGAGCAAGCAGAACCCCACACTGCATGCCATCTTCCAAACCCTGGGTTCCATGGCATCTTTCATCGGCCTTGTCCCATGGGGTTTATGGAACATGCGCCCCCTGAAGAACCTCGCAATATGAGAAGGTCACAGGTTACAACACGACCAATCCAAAACATTACAACTGGACAACAATGCACAGACATCCCTAAAATGGTGGACCAACATACACAATGTCACCATAGGACAGACCTGAAGACACAACATGACGTAGTCATAGAAACAGACACAAGCCTAAAAGGCAGGGGAGCGACTCTCATCCTGATGTCAGCCCAAGGCAAATGGTCGCAGATCGAGTCCCGCGTGCAAATAAACATACTGGAAATGAAGGTGGTTTACCACATGCTACACCACTTTTGAGCTCACATACAGCACAAGAGAGCAATGATCAGGTCAGACAACAAAGCAACAGTGGTATACATTTCCAATCAGAGGGAAAAAAGAAGTCCACGCCTGCTATGAGAGACAAAGAGAGTACTGGACTGGGTTCAAGAGCATCTCAAGTCAGTCACCACAGTCCACTTAGCAGGAAAGCTGAACATAAAAGCAGACTGGCTAAGCAGACAAGAAATAGCTCCTGGGGAGTGGTCACTACACCTGCACATATTCTAGCAGATTGACCACACATGGGGACCACTGGAAATAGATCTAATGGCAACAGCCAAGAACAAAAAACTGCCAGCATACTATTCCAGATAGAGAATCTGGAGCCTGAGGAATAGTTGCCCTAACACAAAAATGGACATTCCAAAAAGCGTACATCTCCCCGCCAATACCACTCATTCAGCAAGTACTAAACAAAATCCAACAGTCAGAAGCCACAGTAGCGATAATCACACCATTATGGCCCAGGAGGCACTGGTTTGCCACCCAAGTATCGAAGTCGATAACAACACCAAGGACACTGCCACTATGAGAGGACCTCCTAACACAAGGTCCGATCAGTCACCCAAACCTAATGCCATTTCGTCTCATGGCCTGGTTACTGAAAGGCACAGATTGCTAGACAAAGGCTACAGTCAAACAGTTGTGGACACCATGCTCCACTCCAGGTGCATATCCACTGATAAGGCATACAAGAGACACTGTAGCATATTCAGAAAATGGTGTGACATGAATAATGTTCAAATACGCTCAATCAACATCCCAAACATACTGGTATTCTTACAACAGGAAGTAGAAACAGGCCTATCAACTTCTTCTCTTAGAGTACAGCCAGTGGTCATAGGAGCAGGTACAGGCCTCATCGAAGGGTACACCCCAAAATACTCAGATTCCAGAAATCAGTAGATAACATACATCCCAGAAAAAAGACAAACAGTGGCACCCTGGGACCTCAATGCAGTCATCAAAGCACTGGCTGATCCACCCTTCAAACCAATGGCCACAACGGACCTCAAATGGGTCTCATTCTAAACAATATTCCTGTTGACCATCTGCTCTGACAGGAGAAAGGGGGAAATGAAGACACTATTCTGCAGGTTGCCAGTCCTAATTACGTATCATGACAGAATCACCCTATGCACAAATGCCTCATTCATACAGAAAATCCACTCCCCTTTCCACACCACGCAAGTGGCGGAACTCCCAGCCTGGCCTGATCAGGAAGGAAAATGACACATGAAAAGAGTACAGTTGACATACCTAGACAGAACAAGAGACTTTCGACAATCGGATTCATTATTCATAATTTATAGCGGACCCAGGAGAGGGCAAACGGCAGCCATATCAACCTTAGCCAGCTGGATAAAACAAGCCATTGCAGAAGCCTACAAAACACTGGGCCTTCCCCTGCCCCAAGGCATTAAGGCACACTCTACCAGTGCTGTGGCAATCTCCTGGGCAGAATGGAATGAGGCCTCCATACAGGACATTTGTACAGTGGCCACATGGTCATCAGTCCACACCTTCACCAGACACTATAAACTGGTTATTGAAAATGCTGAAAGAGTGAATTTCGCAAGAAGGGTACTACTCAGTGTCACTAATACTTGGCTGCGCAGTCATCCAACCCATGCTATCCTTACATATTTGATGTCACTGCTTCATACTACCCAGAAGTAATGGACAGGGGGATGCTGTAAGGTGATGCAATATGCAATGATAGTTTACTCACCTGGTAAAGGTGATTCCATGAGCATCACCTTACAGCATCCCTGTTCCCACCCGGGTATACTCAGATGACAGCCCAGTTAACTCACAACCAACTTACTAAGAAGGGGTCACTATCTGGCATCCCAGAACGAATTAGCCGACCAGCATGCTGTACAGGCTGGATGTGATTAGAATGTAAATAATAGGGAATAAAGGACACATCAGCTGATAACTTATCATGCTTACTGCCCATTTTTTAGCATTTTACCATAACCTATCTAGATAATATATAATGCATTCATATCACTATACATGTACTATAACAACTTCTTACCACAGCATACTGACAGGAGACTCAGCTTTGGAAAAATCGAACTGGAGAACTGTGGTAAGGAATGAGACCTACGCAGATCAATCTGGTCACATGTGCATTTGCAACCTGTGAGGTGGACGTAACCCAGAAGTAATGGACAGGGGAATGCTGTAAGGTGATACTCATGCAATCACCTTTACCAGGCGAGTAAACTACCATTAGCTTGCAACTCCTGAAAAACAGGTCACCAAGGCTTACCTGTTAGAAATCACTCAGTGATGTGTCTTGCACAATGAGCATTTATTAGCAGAATACTATAGCTTTCCATTAAGATTTACTGTTCTTTGATATAGTGGCATTAAGCAGTTATTTCTAGTAGGTGGACTATTGCTTCCATTCACAGACCTTGACTACATCAAATATGTCAAAACACCCACTCTTCTGTGCAGTATATTGAACTTCACAGAGGTGAAATTCCATGAATAAAAAGCAACATCATATACTGCATACCAGCGTTTACTACTGATGTATTCGTGGGCGTTTCTTGATTTGATGAACTCCATGCTTTGTACCCCTAGATCTCCTATCATCTTACAATACCAGCAGCAAACCTTTGTGCCTGTGTGTGTATATGTGTGTGTGTGTGTGTGTGTGTGTGTGTATGTATATGTCTGTATGTCATTGTGCGTGTGTGTCTATGCATCTAGCTGTGTGAATCTATGTGTCTTTTCTATGCCTAAATTGTGTTACGGGAGAGGGAGGAAAATATTAAATACACCCAGGCAACAGTTTGATGATTTTTCATGCTCTACCCTCCTGAACTTTGCTATGTTTCCTCTGCACTTTTTCTATACGCCTCCCCCCCTCATGCCCACATCTGCCATGCAGACAGGCAACCTCTCAAACAACCGTAAATTCATAAAGAGAACAGCGTTTCTTTATATCTGAATATTACATCTGAAACATGCCAGGAGTATGTCTAGAGGTATAGTGCTATCGAATGCATTCTGTTATTCATCTTGCCAGCCTCACTGCATTACTCGTGTAAAAAGTACTCCTGAAAACTCTTTTGTGAAATGGTAGCAAGGTACCTGTGCATTAATTTCCACCGCCAGTCAATTGCTGTCTGCCATTCCTTTTCTTGCTTTGTTGTTCGCCTATAGCTGATTACTTCCCACTGTCTGATGACCACTACACAGAAATAACCTCATGAAAGGGCACAATTCGTCTATGTCTGTGTCTGTATGTGTGTATGTCTGTGTGTGTGTGTGTGTGTGTGTGTGTGTGTGTGTGTGTGATGTTCCTGTGTCTGCGCATGCATATGCCTCTGCACTCTATATATGAATTCAATGACTCCCGAGAAAGGGGAAATATTACTATTTAGTTGAACAATATTTTTTATCATGTTTGATGCACTGCCTCCATGCCATTCCGTATTTACTTGATGTTCTTCCTTAATCACTCCCCCAACCCGTTCACATGCCCACATCTGCTATACCTGCAAGAAACCTTCAAACAACTCTACATCGATAAAGGCAAGACATCTTTCCGATGTCAGGAGTACCTCTGAGACATGTTAGGAGTGTGTGGGAAACTCCACTGCTCTCCCTTTAAATTTTGCTTTTTTTTTGCCAGACTCAGGGTATTGTTCATACAGGAAAATACTGCTACTAACTATTCTGGCTAAACCTGCTAAAGTCCCTGCTCCCTAGCTTAGCCAGTCAGTCACTTGCTGCCAAAGAATTTGCCCCTCTTGACAAACTATATGATTGGTTGAATTACAGGAATACATGTAGCCAAATATTGTGTTTGACATATCGTGCAGCAAGTCTCAGCTCTTCTACTACTATACTTTGCCCCCATTAAAGCCCTTGCTGATCAAATGCATATTAAATGTTACAGCTCCCCTTCACACATCCATCAACCACAATTTAATACCCTTTGTATCGATCATTTTCTGCCATTCCTCTGTGAGATAGCTTGCTTTATTGAAGCAGCAACTCACATGCAGTCAGCGCCCGTGCAATACAAACAGTATGCAATACAACAGGAAGCCCAAACACAGTGTTGCTCACACAGTTTGGTTACAGCACTGTCCATGAAATTTAGACAGCCCTTTCACTGCTAGCCTTTTTACTGTGCATCTTGCAGGATACCATACATGACATAGAATTCAGCACACCATGCAGGGAAAACAGATGGCACCTGAGAACACCTGCACTGTGACTGCCACGCATTCCCCTAATTTGCCTTCTCCCATACAACTCAATACTTCCCATTTTATGAGGACTAATACGGAGAAGCACGCTTATTAAAGGGTACAATTTGTCTCGAAAAATGTTGTCTGTATTTTATGTTTGTTACCCCACTGCGAATTTCAATCTGCCATGTTATGCCATCACAAAAGGCCTGGATACCTTCATTTTAATCTTCAGCTATGTATGTGCCTGAAGAAGTACAATTCACATACTTACACAGTCACTCAGTGAGCCTCATTTTAATGAACTCATTCTAAGACATAAGTCAATTACGCATGCTGGCATGCAGATGTACACCTGCTTTCTGCAACTTGCCTGTACCTTGACACCTGGGCCACACATCCTTTACTGATGTTTTCCTTGGAATCCTATAATACCAAGCAGGTCTTGTGTGTCAGCATGTCTGGTTATTTTGTGTATGATGACTCACACTTCTTTATAAGGCTATCCAGTTTTAGGAGTAATACCATAGCCTCCCATTACCTGATCAGCCTGTGTTTTCCCTCAGGCCACATAATGATGCATCACCCACGGAAGGCATGCAAATGCACCACAGGGTTTGTTATCTCTGCTGCCCTTCCCAACTCCCTCCCAAAAACAAAAATAACACATACCACATTATCACAAAAATACACCAGACAACAGGGAACCATAGCTATGGTGAATTTACATTCTAAGCCATTCCATTGCAACTAAATTTATCAACAAAGTGGCCATTAAAGCTTATGTTACATTTAAATGTTAAACATTTCTATTACAAATACATTTAAACATTCCTCCAAGTTCTAAAAGAATAGACTGTTCACATTAAATGTATTCAGAACATATGCAATTTAAGAACCTATGCCCTGTTATACATATGATTGCATTGTTATACAATTTAGGTTCACAATGTGTATGTAAAAATATATATGTGTAAAAAAATGTCCCATTCAGTATAGCACTCTTACAAAAATGCAGTACCATGCCATATCAATTTATTTACACAAGCAGCTACAAAAACTCTCTTGTTCCTAATTCTAAAACAAATACTAAACTCCAAATTCAAAGTATAATGGTATAAGTGCAACTCAATTCAATTTAATTTACTAATGTGTGCCACTGAATTTGCTCGCCCACATTGTTGTACATTAATATCGTTTACAAGTATTGTATACTATTACTCCTTGAAATAAACTTTACATTGTGTACTCTCATTTACTAATAAATGACCTCTGTCTTCACTTCATGCCTCAGTCAATATTTCCTCAGCCTCAGGAGTTTACCTTGTCACTGGTGGTTTAGCTTAACTGCAAACTTCTAGAAGTTAGTGGAACCAAAAACTCCTAACTCATTTGTCTTAAATATGCATGCTCACAACTGCTGATACACATATTACTATACTATCTTTCACATGCAGGTATCAGAGGGAATGGATTGACAGCTGATCTCTTACTATACCTGCGCATTGAAGCAGACTTAGATAGGCCAGGTGGCCTGTTTCTGCTGACACATTCATATGTTTGTATATTCGCCATATGCTCCAATACATATTCCTATATGGTATAACTACATTCTTAACATTACTATCTTTATCATACCTCTGCATTCCTTTGCTTTCTATGGCAAACCCTACTGTGGAAAACCTTCCCTTTTTCCCCTCATGAGTACCCTTCCCACCCTCCGCCCCCTCAGTTGTTACTATCTCCCCACACCTATCAACACCTGCACCTGTCTGCCATGACTGTTACAGCCCATGACACAAAGCCACACACCCCAACACCTCTCACTGTCTGTAAGGTGGGGGTGGGAGTTCGCATTAGTTCATTACCTCACTTGTATTCCTATTATGCATCTGTGTCACTCACTCCTGCACTTCCAATGCCAATACCAGCAAGCAAACATTCGGCATTGACAAATTCTTGTTTGTATTGTAATCTCCCAAAAAGGTTATGAGAAATGCCTAGTCATTATACCTTTAAAACTGGATTAAGACAACATTATTGTGAACATGTGTTGCATTTTCTATGATTGATTTTGATGTTTTATTATGTTTGTATAAATTGTCCTGTGTTTGTATTCTGTATCTATGGCTATGTTATATAATATTGTTAACATCTTTGGCTATGCCCCTGGTCATATATGAAAAAGGGCTTTGGCTCATATACTTACCTGGAAAACAAAAGTTTAAAATAAAAATAAAAATAAAAAAATATTGCCTGAATACGATCTTTTTGGCTTTCACTTTCTTCGCTACCTCCTTGGAAAACCATAATGGCCTCGTCTTCCTATTCCCCTTACTAACCTACTTAATGCATAATTCTGTTGCTCTTGTAATCCCTGTTTTAAATATTGCCCACTGTTCCTCCACCCCTGATGCCCTCCCCATTCACATTAGTGCCTCTTTCAAGCATGTTCCCATTTTCCCAAAGTTTGTTCTCCTAAAATCCAGGATACATGATTTTGTGCAGTTTGGTTCTGCTCCTTCTGTGATTTCAAACCACAGTGAATGGTGGTCACTGTTCCCCAGGTACACCCCCACTGTTACCCCATCATAATGTCCCCATTTGCGAGCATGAAGTCCAGTATTGCCTTTTGCTGAGTTGGTTCCATGACCAGTTGCTTAAGGAATGCACCTTGAAGGGAGTCCAGGATAAATCTGCTCCTGGTTGATGCTGCTGCTGGGAGGCTCCAGTTCATGTCTGGAACATTGAAGTCTCCAACCTGCACCATCTCCCCCTTATCCACCATCCTTTGGATTGCTAGCATTAACTCCCTATCTGTCTCTTCCCTGGCTGGTGGTCTGTAGACCACCCCTGTGTGGATGGCTAACCCCATTTTACTTTCCAGCTTAATCCACAGTACCTCCCACCCTATTTTGTTCCTCCTGGATCTCTATGGCCTTTATGCCATCTTTCACATAAAGTGCCACTCCTCCTGCCTGCCCTGTCTCTTCTGAATATGTTGTAGCCAGGTATGGTCATCTCCCAGTTGTGGTTATCATTACACCAGGTTTCTGTGATGGCCACAATGTCCAGGTCTGACTGCACTACGGCAGCCTACAGATCCTCCATCTTGGTGTTAAGGCTGCTGGCATTGGCACACATGATTTTTCATGATATGAGCTCCCTGGACTGTTTAGCTGTTCTACTCTAGCCCCCTCCCTGGTTGTCGTTTATCCCTGGTTCTCCCTGCTGTCTGCCCTTCTGTTGAATTTTGACCCTTTCTGCCTATCCATCCCTTGGGTGCCTATCCCCATCATTTGCATACTACTTTGTAGAGATGTCTCCTCCTCTTGTTCACTGGTTTCACTGCTAGCTATAGAGGGTGGGCGATTAGGTACCCTCTTTGCTGGCCTGCCACCTCCTTGGCTAGTTTAAATGGTTGTCCATGTAGCATTTAAACTTATCATTTAGTGCTTGTATTCCCCTTCAAGATGGATGCAGGCTGTCAGGCATGAACAAGCCCCCATCCCTCTAGAGTCCCCAGTCACCAATGAATCCAAATCCTTCCTCACTGCACCAGTTCTTCAACCATGTGTTAAGGTTCCAGGGGCATGCGTCCCTACACTCTCCCATGCCTCTCACAGGTAGTACTTCCTAGAAGGTGACAGATGTAGCTTATTGCTTGAGACCTCTTGCCAATTTTCTGAACTATTCCTGAACTTCCTTAGGCTTCCTGTTTGCCAGGTCATTAGTACATAGGTGGAAAATGACAACCAGCTTGCCCTTCCGTCTTACCTTCCCGGCAATCCACAGGATCTTTCTCCCGTCCTTCCACACCATGGCACCTGGTAGGAAATGAGGTTTTCTTTCTGCTGCTTGGGGGTTGGGGGTGGGGAGGTAATGCCATAGTTTCATATAATAATGCCATATTTCCCTACTTTTGTGGCATTAACTTGAACCCTAACTGGTGCATTAACGCAGTTTCTTTTGCAAAGAATATCTACCTATCTATCTATCTATCTATCTATCTATCTATCTATCTATCTATCTATCTACAGTACATACATATACACTACGGGTGTGGTTGCACCTGTATATTAGGGTTGAGAAAGCATTTTAATGTTAAACTCCAGTGTTTGCTCTGAAATGACCTTGTCTCCACCCAGTTGATTTACTTGAACTATGCAAAGCTAAAACATGGGACCCAATTTTCAAAGGTTGATGCAAGACTTGTTTTAGGCCATGTGTCAACTGCAGTGTTTGGTGCAGCTGCGCTGAACAGTTTGCCACAACCTGTGCCTGATTTTTTGCACACTGGGTGCAGTCGTGACATTTTCCATGATGTATGGTAGCTTGCACCAAAGCTTTGGGGCAAACTCATAAAAAGGGTCCCCAAATGGCACAATGATAGACCAGGGGGAGCTGGTCTAACTTGTAGCATCTGGCGAAGGGGACTGAAGATCACAATCTGCATCAAAGGACTGCCGCAGGCCCCCTGCACTGGTTGTTTGGCACACCAGGGGCTTGCAGCACCCACATCCCCTTTTAAAATCAAGCACAACACATACAGATTTGATAGAGTTTGTCCCCCAGTGTGTGTGCTGTTGTACCTCTTATGGCTCAAAAGTGCATTGTTTTTGAAATATTTGAGAAAATTAGTTCTGTTTCTGAGCATATGCGTTGTGAAAAATATACATTCTAAGGTAACTGAATTTTTGCAAACTCATCTTTATATGTGTTCATATCAAAAACATGGGGCCCGATTCTAGAAGGGATACGTCTGGCATGACTTGACTTGCTCCATAAAAATGAGTGCAAGTAGCAAGTTGCACCAGCAGTTGTGTCATTTGATATTCAGCAAAGCAGCCTGCGACTTGTCACAGGCTGCTTGTGCCAAGGTGGACTTATGCCACCAGTTACACCCTAAACCCTCTGCAACATGGTGCTAGGGGGTTTATGGCAGCTGTTGTACCCTATTCTGGAAGGGCAGCAACAAAGTCCCCAGATCTGCTACTCTAGAACAACCCCCAGAGGACCTCTGTCAAAGTACAGTTACATCAGCATTTAGCTGGTGTAAGTGCGCCCTCTGGCGGTTGTGCAGATCTGCCACTGGGCCAGCTCCCAATACATGTGCCCTCCCCATGCCCAGAACACCCACAGTATATGACCCGCACAGCAGCAGTGTCCTCCCAGCCCCCGATCCCCCAATACAGTATATGCCCCACAGGAAAGCTCCTACCCCCAGCCCTTGATCCTCCAAACTGTGGCTAGCCCCACAGGTTGCTCACTTCCAAGCCCTCAGTCTCACAATGGTAATAGCCCCCAAAGGGTAGCTCTGCCCCCATACCATTCTCTGAAATTTGGTCCCTGCAGTGCCATGAAAGTATAAAAAAAGAATATCCCTCAATATCCTGGTAGTCTAGTGGCCCCCCACCCAGCAGTGCCAGTCCACCCTGCAGCCCACTGACCCACCCCCAGCTGGTGACTAGCACAGCCCACCTCTCACCACCATGGCCAGCCACTGACTGAGACCCATATGAGTGCGTACTGTATATATGCACTCAATGAATGAATGACAGTACATTCATTCACTGGGCTCATATATATACACTACATACTCCTATGGAGCTCAGTCGGCAGCTGGCCATGGTGGTGAGAGGTGGACTGTGCCAGTTGCTGGCTGGGGACGGGTCGGGAGGAGCAGGGTGGACTGGCATTGCTTGGTGGGGAGGTGGGTGGCCACTTGACTACCAGGGATATTGGGGAGTTATTATTTTTTTACACTTTGCATCACTGCAGGGATCTGGGTTTTGGGGTCAGGGAGCGGGTACTGGGGGGAACAAAGCTGCCCTGTGGGGCTACTACCATTGTGGGGGTTTGGGGCTGGGCAGTGAGCAGTCTCTGTTGGGCAAATTACAGTTTGGGGGTTCGAGCTAGGTGAGAGGTGCTCCTGTAGGGCAATTACAGCATCACAGATGAGGGCTGGGACACAGCAGCCTCTGCAGCGCTTGGGCATGGGGCACCCCTGCTCGACTGCTAGTGATTTGCGACTTGCCACATGCCCCTGCTTACTCCCTGTATTTGGTGTAGCCATTCATATGTTAGTTGCAGGACCCTGCCTGCTACAGAATTTCCAGCACAGGGTCCTAGGAATCAGACCCCTCACATGTCGCAACTTGCAACATGTGTAGGGGTGCTTCTAGAATCACGGCCTATGCGTCATATCTCAAAAGTCATGTGTTTGTATGACTTAGAGATGTGAACACAGGAAAAACAGCAAATCATTGCTCATCGAAAAATACTAAATATATAAAATTGTTGTCCTTGATATCATGTGCTTGCCTTTAAAAGTTTTAAATAGTGTGCTTTTGAGCACTTTTTATAGATGTTAGTTTTACTTGGAGAAATCGAAAAGTGTTGAAATTTGCATAATATGAACACATAACTATTAAAGCCATGTGTTCATATGTTGAATCTGTATGTTAGTACCATAAACATTATGCATTTCTATGACTTCATGCAAATGGAGGAAAAATGTTTAAACCATATCTCACTGAAAAAATACTAAATATGTAAAATTGCTTTCCCTAAAGCATGTGTTCACCTTGAGAAGTTTAATTTTTGCTGTCAAGTTTTCCCTCCACACTGGCTCCCCATCATGCCTGCACCTCAGCCCCATCACCCCGGCTTCTCTTGGGGTTTTCAAAGCCTTTGCTCGTGCAGCTTATCCCCCCCTACAGTGGGGTAGTGGGAAGTATCATCAACCCGATGGTCCAAGGATCCAGCAGCCATGCCCAGATCACTGGTGCGGGACCTATGAGGGATGGTAGTCATCCGTGCCAGCTAGGCATGTTTCTTTCCTTTTCAGTGCTGCCCTCCTCACCTTCTAGCATAGAGGAGTGGCATGCAATAACATCAGTGGTAGTGCACGCATGGTCCCATGCATGATGCACCAGACATCTGCCAGTCCTCTGCAGGTGCACTACTCCCTAGTCTCTGCTAGGCACCAGTGCTGCACCACTCCTTCCCCAGAGGAGTATAGCAGTCATGTGGATGATTGATCCCCCTCCCGGTGGACCCTCTGAGGCCCCAAGTTTGCTCCTGAACTCGGGTCATTAGTGCCATAAGCGGTAGCACTGCCACTGTGCTGGTGGGCCAGCTGCCTTTAAAAGTTTTATATAGTGTGCTTTTGAGTCATTTTTATGTCTGCTTGCATACATGTGCAAGAAACATAGTGTCATCATCTGAGTTTTCGGAGGTGTGGCACCCTGTCTTCCAATTCAGTCAGTGTGTTTGCAGGCACGGCCACAGTTAACCAATGAATGCTGCAGCTGTCTATGACAGGAGTTGAAAATGCCGGGCCATACAGTTCAAAAGGAGAGCTACGATTCAGTGAGCAGCGATAAGATATTGCATGCTCATGCACTCCCCCCCCACACACACACACACACTCATATTGTGTGCTCATGCTTCCCCCCCCGCACACACTGTATGACCGACAGGGTTGCCCAATCCTCCATCAGCTGTGCTGCACTCCCCCCCAACAGAGTTCCAGGTGCCACGCTGGGAGCTTACCCCAGCATGGCAACATTCTGTATGGCCGGGGGTGCCCAATCTCCCATCGGCTCCACTGTCCCCCCCCAAGAGACTACCGGGTGCCATGCTGAGAGCCCTCCTCACCATGGCAACAGTTTGTATGGCCAACGGGTGAGCCCAATCCCACATCTGCTCCACTGTCCCCCCAAACAGCCTTCCAGCTGCCACGCTGGGAGCCCACCCCAGCATGGCACAAGTCCTGCATCGTCTAAGAGGAAAAGAAAACCTGAAAGAAAAAACCTTCCCTTGCTGACTGTCCTGACCCCCTTCCCCCTGCCCATGCCCACTCTCTGTGCCATCCATATCCCCACACCCCCACCTCACCCCATACTTACCTCCGGAGTTCGGCTCGATGGTCTTCGGTGGACCAGGAACTTGTCTGCACTCTTCAAAGCTGACTGCGAACTGAAGAAATGCCGGTAAGCTGTATAATGGAATAAATAGTTTTTTTAAACTTTGATGCATATCTCAGGCATTTGGGGAATTTTTTCACCAAATTTTCAACATGGGGTTTTTGGGACCCACCTCATGAATTCTGTCACTGTCATTTTTTTAATCGGGTCCAAAAGGTGATTTCACGGTCACTGCGTGGAACCACCTTTTGGGACCAATTTATGAAACTAAAGTGTCACAGTTCATGAGGTAGTCCCCCAAAAACCCTATATTGAAAATTTGGTGAAAAAATTCCCAAAAATGACTGTTTTACGAGCATGCGTTGAGCTGTTCCTATGCACGCTCATAAGTTCGCGAAATTTCAATATTTTCACTCCAGATTTTCAACATTGCCATTTTATCACATCTCCTTATGAGCAGTGCAGCTGTCATTTTTCACATCTCACCCAAAATGTGTTTCTGCCCATGTAGCACACAATGGCGCAGTCGGTGTGCGAAATCAATGTTTGGGACAGATTAAGAAAATCACAGTGACACTGTTCATGAGCAGAGGTGTTAAAATGGCTATACAGTATTAAAAATTTGGTGAAAAAAGTCCTTAAAATGACTGTGTTATGAGTGACCATTGCGCAGTTTTGATGCACCCTCATAAATTTATGGATTTCTAATATTTTCAGTCCAGATTTTCACCACTGGCATTTTTCCACACTTCCTTATGAACAGTACAGCTGTCATTTTTCACACCATGGCTGAAATGTGTTTTCGCACTTCCAGCACAGAAATGCATGGTAGCTGTGGGAAATCACTGTTTGGGACAGATTAAGAAAATCACAGTGACACTGTTCATGAGTAGAGGTTCCAAAATCCCTGTGTTGACAATCTGCTGTAAAAACTCCCCAAACTAATTGCATTACAGGTGTGTGTTGCGCATTTTCTATGCACACTCATGACTTCACTAGTTTTTTTTATATTTTCACTGCAGATTTTCAACATTGCCATTTTTTGCACCTTCCCATGAACAGTACTGCTGTCATTTTTCACATGCTGTTTGAAATGTGTTTTCGCACCTGTGGTGCCAAATGGCATAGTCGCTGTACGAAATCAGCTTTCAGCTAACAAACTGATATTGCCACTGTTCATAAGGTGAAGGTCACAAAAAACCCATGTTGAAAATTTGGAGTGAAAATGCCAACAAACGCCTGAAGTGTTAGGGTTTCCAACCATGACGCCCCACCCTGTAGAGATTGACAGGCATCAGGGGAGTGACTTGTGATTCTCGCCCATAATGCTCATACCATTCCACACCCTGCAGCCAGTGAGAGGCATCGAGGTGTGCCTTGGACTCTTCGGCCCCAAAGTTCACCCCATTCTCCTATACAGGACCCATCTCACCATATTTCCTGATGGAATGGGGTGAGCATAAAGGCCAAAGACCTCAAGGCACACTGTGACACTTGTCAGTGTCTGCAGGGTAGGGTTTGGTAAAATGGCATGGCCGTTATGCCTGATGACCCAAAGGCACACCCCAATGCCTGTCACTCTCTGCAGGGTGGTGATGGGTGGCTTCAGTTCAATACTTCACTGCCATTCCTATTATGCAGCTCCCTAACTCCTACACTACCAATGCCAATGCCAGCAAGCAAACATTCGACATTGACAAATGCTTGTTACAGATCTGTTAGTTTTATTTAGAGAAATCGGAAAGGGTTGAAATTTCATAATACGAACACATAGCTATTAAAGCCATATGCTCGTATGTTGAAACCATGTGCTTGTATCGTAAAAGTTATGCATGCGTATGTCTTAGCAATACAAATGCAGGAAAAATGGTTGAACGATTGCTCCTTGAAAAAATACTAAGTATGCAAACTTGTTTTCCTTCATAGCATGTGTTTGCCCTTAAAAGTTTTAAATAGTGTGCTTTTGTATCCTTTTTAAAGATTGTTTTTAGAGAAATTGGAAATTATTGAAGTTTTATTAATACGAATGTATAACTATTAATGCCATGTGTTCTTGGACTTCCAGTGATGTCACAGCCTGACTAGCGGCTTAGGAGAAGAACCCCATTTCTCTCTTGTAGTGAAAATATTCACCTTCTGAACTTAAAGAGCTTGTGGAGTCTGGTCATTTTATTATGTGTTCAGCAGTGGCATATGGTTATGTGATAATAAGTTTATTATTTCATAGCTATGAAGTTTTCTATTGTTTTTCTTAATTTCAACTGCTTACTTACTGGAGTGGCTTAGCAGCACTGCATGGGCTTCAGACAGATGTTTAGAACAGTGCTAGAAATGACGCAGTAAGAGGAAAGTACTACATTAAAGACTTATTTGAAGGAAATGATGTTGTGATGTTTCAGGCTGTTTAATAAAAACCGTAGCCTAAAGAAATGACTCAGTGCATTTTTTATAATATTCTTTATTTAAACAATAATTACTTTGTGACTGTAATCAATGTCTCTACACAACCAGCTTGTCCAGCTCAGTGGTTTCAGTCGGTGGTCAGTGCATGTCAAGTTTTGAAATGCTTACTGACTTCTGATTCAGTATGGACAATTTATGTTTAGCGTGAGCTGTGCAACTCATGTGCTTCTTTGCCATAGAACAATACAAAAGAGCATGCACTCTTTGTGCTGTTCAAACGTTTACATTCTTTATTTTTATTATTATGTACTGAAAACAGTTTGCTTCTGCTGTTACATTTTCATTTGCCTGTGTCAGCTGAGTACAGTATAGGATGGAGTTATCAACATTCCGATTATGAGTGCAGCTGTACTGTAGTCAGTGTTGTTTGTCAAACACCAGTCATCTGCCTTAATTTAGTTTGTAATAGTATTTTATTATTGTTTATTTTTCTAATGTAATAATCATCCCATCTTTCTATGCTTTCTTTGTTACTGCCTGCTGTGGACTTGTAATATAAATGTACACAAATTTGTACCAATGTTTAGTGTCCCGACCCAATTCCTTGGCCATGTCTGTGAGAGAACAGCACCCGTACACCTACACTGCCCTGTCCACATTGTTGCTGGCTTCCCCCACCCTCTGACCAGCTGCAGGGAATCCCCTACCCCCTCCCTCACATGGTGACTGGCACATTCCCTCTGCTTACCTCCCCAGCCAGCTGCCATTTGAGTGACAGTGTGATCTGACTTTATAAACAGCTGTTCATTTATGCAGTCAGATTGTTCTCATTCAGATGATGGCTGGCAGAGGAGAGAATGTGCTGGCAGCTGTCTGTGTGTGTGTGTTGGGTGGGTGGGATTCAGTGTGGTGGGGAAATTGCCACTCCAACTTTTGCAAGCACTTGAGTCTCATCATTTCTGAAAATTACCCTGCCATGGGTTTACTAGGTAGAGAAACTGCACAAAGAACCTGCACCTTTTGTCCCTCACAGTTCCACTTTTCTCCATGCTAAATGTTGCAGAACTGGCTCCCGTTTTTATGTTCACCATGCGTGCAAGCCAACACGTTGGTATGAGAGTGCCCTTTGAGGGGTGTGACACTGTCCAACCAATGCAGAACAGTGTTGCAGGGGTGCGACAGTGCCACACCAATCAGCACCCAGGCTGACAATGATGAAGTTTCTGGCCTGCTGGGTGGGGACAGCACCAACTTCAAAAGAAGTTGCCGTCCCTAAAAATTACAAGCAGGTAGAATTATTATTAGCAGGGGACCTTAATGCTATGTTAAATCCCTTTCAAGATAAATCCAGAAACCCTAATAAAGGTAATATATATTTGGCTGATAAACTATTAGATTTTCTGCAAGAGGAATCCCAAGCTGACCCTCGGAGATTATTAAATCCAAATCACAGCAGCTTTACTTGCCATGACTTAAAAACTACATTTTTCACCAGGATAGACTACATTTTAGTTACCAAGAATCAGATGAATAATTTACATAATGCTGAAATAGATCCCATATTTTTGTCTGATCATGCATTAATTACTCTACAATTACAAATGCTAAACCCAAATAGTAAATTTACAAAAATATGGAGTTTCAGTAACGATTTATTAAAGGATAAAAATTTAGTTGATGTGATTAAGAACGCTATACAGGAGTTGTGGTTTTACAATTACTCTGGTCAATCAAATATAATTCAACTGTGGGACACTTTTAAAGCTACAATATGAGGTGTCAATATTTCTTATCAAATTAAAGGGACACTGTCAACCCCTCTTAGGCCTCAAACTGTCCATAGTTTGAAAATGCATGTTATGATTCTTCACATTCTGTAGCTGGTAGTTTGATTCTGATTCTTTTTTCTTTTTAAAAGTGAAAAACTGACTGACCACTATACTGGTGTTACCACACCAAAATGTGTTTGTTTACATTCTTACTCAACTATCACTGCCTCTTTCCTGGACTTGGGAACACCCCCAACACAGTCTAACCACTCAAGATACAGTGAGAGGAGAGCAGACTGTTGCATCATAAGTAGCTGCACTGTTTCAGGGAGTTCCTAATGTTCGGGAAGTATGCAACAAAAGTAAATCAAGGATTTGAGACAAAACAAGGTTGGATATGATTTCACCATTGGCATGCTTTTCGGTTCTACTAAGAAAGGAGGCAGATTTAACAACTAGCAACACCAATTTATTTTAGAGAAGATAAGCATTCATGAAACTGGGGTTTTCAACTAGAAATAGCATGATGCAAAAAGAGTTGACAGTGTCCATTTAAAACTAATAGAATCAATAGAGAAACCTCTAATAAAATTGATATACAATTAAAGTAATTGGACAAACTAATTCTAACTGATTATAATAAGTATAAGGATGAATGGCAAACACATAAAGTTAAAAAAACAAGATATTATTTATCAAGAAAACATCAAATTGGCTACACTAATAAGTAAAACTAAGTACTTTCATACTGACAAATCTGGTAAATTATTAACATGTTTATTAAGACAAGAAAAACAAAAGAATATAATTACTGGCATAAAAGATCATGCAGTGTTTAATAATGCAGATTAGCAGATATAAAAGATATTTATGGAACATTATAAAGCAATATGTCAGCAGAATTCTTCACCAGACCAATTAGAAATGGAGAATTTCATAACAAATGCTAATTTATAGCTTCATACCTTTGATTTTAAACAGGTTGATAAAAAATAAATTATTGAGACTATAAAACAGTTACCTAGAAACAAAACCCCTGGATTAGATGGATTAACAAACAAATTCTTTTAAACCTTTACACATGAAGTAGCTCTTTGGATAGAACAAATAATATATGAATTAATAACAATACCAATTATTAATAGTTCTAAATCAATGCAAATAGCTAAAATAATATTAATATTAAAGTGGGATAAACCAATAGACAGCCCAGAAATCTACCGTCCAATTGCAATTTTGAACTCAGATTACAAACTTTTAGAAAAAATAATAAACAATAGGATAAAACATAACTTACATAAATATATCCATAAAAACAATATGATTTAATGCAGGGAAGAACCTTAGCTCAAGCCAATAATAAACTACAAACTATCATTCAAATGATAAATACTACGGAACCATACATGCACAAGGTATATCATGCAATAGCTGTTGATGCCACAAAGGCTTTTAACCTTATAAATAGAACTTATATGATTTATGTTTTACAGAAATGGGGTTTACCCACACAAATAATAACATTAATTGATCACCTATATAAAGAAATGTATGTAAGATTTCAGATCAACAATCTTCTAACAGATGACTTTCAGATGTTAACAGGAGTGAGACAGAGTTGTCCCCTCTCCCTGGTAATATTCATATTAGCATTAGCACATTACTCAATACAATCAGAAATAACTAACAAATATAGAGAATTAACATAAATAATGAACAAGTAAAGCTCAGTGTATTTGCTGATGACCTATTGCTACTGGTCAAAAATATTGGTCAATCAATTGAACCATTTCTCAGTCTGATTCAAGACTATGCCAATATGTGAGGGGTCCTGTTAGAAGCATTTCAAGACAGCTTCCGGACACAGCTGGTCTGGGGCTGACTCAGTTAGAAAGGACTTATAGACCTTGTACTGGATAATGGTGAAGCTGTAAGGAATCTGGAAGTAGAAGAACCACTGGCTGGGAGTGACAACTATTCAGTGTGATTCACACTCAACATGGGGTGGGAAACAGGGGGCATGGGTACAAGAGTGATTGAGTTTAGGGGGCAGACTTTAAGAAGATGGGGGACATTTTGGGCAGGCACCTAGCAGGTATGCAACCACACATGGTTGCAGACCAGAAATGGGACATCATAAAGAAAGAGCTGGTGGAGGCTAGGGAGTCTTGCACTAGGAAGAAAAGCAAGAAGGGGAGAACAAAGAGGATCCATGACATGTGTTCAACAAAATATTTGTCGAAAGCCACAGCAGCAAAACTGTCAGGTTGACCGCATTCTACAGTCAGCTGCTGGTTCCCTGTGGCTCTATGTGTTTTCTTTGGGGGGGCCTTCACCCCTTGATCCACTGACATGGGGGGTTGCACCCCCAAACCCCCCACTTTAGGATTATCAACTCCGAGTCAGAGCTAATTGGGAGGTGCAGGACCCCCGACAGACAGTGCCAGGTTCCAGCAGGTTCCCTACAGCGGCATGGCACTTTAGTCACTGTAAGGGACCTCACTGATGAACTCTCACTGTCTGGTGGGTAACCAGGACAAAGAAACACAGTTGGCTGACACAGGAGGTTATGGAAGGGGTGAGAACCAAGAGGAAAGTATTTCAAAAGCACAGGAAATTAGGGAGGGGTGAAGACAAGGATATGTACATGGAGAAGTCCAGGGAGGTTAGCAGACTGGTCAGGGTGGCCAAGGTATCCAGGGAGCTGAGACTAGTGCAGGGAATCAAAAGTGGAGAAAAAGACTTCTTCTGCTACATCGGAGAGAGATAAAAGAAGGAGCAAGGATCAGCTGGTGAGGATTAAGAAGGGCAGATGGTTGGTGGAGAAAGGGGTGGAGCAGGTAGAGGCACTGAATAAATACTTCTGCTCTGTATTCATGCAGGAGGGGGGCAGATACCCCAGGCAAGGGGATGGGTGGGTAAGGGAGGAGACAACAGATGTAGGGACTACAGAGAGCAGAGTACTAGATGGATTGAGGGCATTAAGGGTGGACAAAACACCTGGCCCTTATGGCATTCACCCTAGGCTACTAAGAGAGTTGGCAGCTGTCCTGGCAAGGCCACTCACTGACCTGTTCAATACCTCCCTGGACACAGGATGTGTACCACAGGACTGGAGAATGGCCCATGTGATGCCCATCCAGAAAAGTGGCCCAAAGGATGAACCAGAAAACTATAGGCCAGTGATCCTCACATTGATCATGGGAAATCTCCTGAAGACCATCTTAAAAGAGATGCTAGTGAGCTTCTTGGAGGAAAATGGTCTCCAGGATGGTCAACAGTACATGTTTGTGGTGGGCAGATCCTACCAGACAAACCTTGTAGAGTACTACAACTGGATGATGCAGGAACTGGACAAGGGCCATGCAGTGGATATCCTGTATTTAGACTTTAGAAAGGCCTTTGATTCAGTGCCACATGGCAGGTTGGGGGGAACTGGAACATGTGGGGGCAGGACCAAAAATGGTGAAATGGATCACAAACTGGCTAAAGGGATGGCAGCAAAGTGTGGTGATGGGTGGGCCTTCTCATCACTGAGAGTGTTGATGAGCAAGGTACCACATGGATCAGTAGTGGGACCGGTGCTGTTTGGAATTTTTATTGCAGATATCTCACAAGGGATCCAGAGCATGATCAGTCTGCTCACAGATGATACCAAGATGGGAGCTGTGGTTGATGATGTGGAGGGGTAGAAGGGGTTGCAGGAGGACCTGACTAAGCTACAGGAGTGGGCAGAAACATGGCAGTTGGGATTCAATGCCAAGAAGTGCAAGGTTCTGCACTTCAGAGCCAGGAACCAGGGGAGAGATTATCACTTGAATGGGGTACAGTTGGGGAGCTCCACAGAGGAGAAGGACCTAGGAGTGATCATTACAGGGAGCATGAACAACTATGCTCAGTGCAGGAAGGTGGCAGCAAAAGCCAACAAAATGCTGGGGTGTATTGCAAGAGGGATTTCCCCTAGAAGAAGGGAGGTTATCCTGCCCCTGTAAAGGTCAGTGGTCAGGCCCCATGTGGAGTATTGTGGGCAGTACTGGCATCCATTCCTGAAGAAGGACATCAGATTGTTGGAGGGGGTGCAGCAAAGAGCCACAAAAATGATCCAGTGATTGGAGAGCAAGCCCTATGAGGGCAGGCTGGGAGGGTTGAATATGTATTCGCTGGAGGAGAAGAGGGATGGGGGAGATATGATCGAGGCCTTTAAGTATCTAAAGAGGATAAACAAGATCAACACAGAAAGGATTTTCCAGATGAAAAAGGGGAGAGACATGAGAGAGCATGGACTGAGATTGGAGGGGGGAAGATTCAGGAGGGAGATAAGGAGACATTTATTTCACTGAAAGAGTGGTGGACAAATGGAACACATTACCAAACTAGATAGTGTCCTGTACGATGGTGGGCAGTTTCAAGAGGGGTTGGGACAGGGTAAGGGTAAGGGTAAGGGATACTGGGAAGAGGAGGGCAGTAGGGGCAGCTGCAAGATGAGGTGCTAGCTGCACACCCAAGCAAACTTGATAGACCATGAGGCATGTTTCTGCTTGCAATTTCGTATGTTTGTATGTTCGTAAAATAAATAAATCTAAAGCAATCATATTAAAATTATCCAAAAAATGATCTACCCCTTAAGATTTAATAAACAAAGGGTTCTTGATAAAAGAACAGGTAAAATATCTTGGGGTTTGGGTCTCAGTGGATCAAAATCAGATTATAAAAACACATTTTAATAAAGCTAAAGATAAAATAAAATTGTTGCTAGAAAACTGGAGGAATCTGTCACTTCCCCATGGGGACGAATAGATGCAATAAAAATGATGGCTATGCCTCATTTGATATTTGCACTACAAAATATACTGGGGGCAACTACTGAAAAGTGGTTTAGTGAAATCCAGCAGATCTTTTCTAAATTCCTATGGGGGGGCTAGAATAGCCTGGGAAATGATGGTTACCCTTAGGAAACTAGGTGGTTTAGATTGCCCTGATCCATACATATATATGCAAGATAAGTTGTTATCCATGGTATACAAATGGACATTCTTTCCATCCACTGAGGATCATCTACATAGAAAAGCTATTTTGGGGGGACAATACCCATGAGCATAAATTAAGTGATTTTATGTATAATTTAGGTTTATATAGGGACAAACTTCCCTTTCTTACATCAGGGTTCCAAAATTTAGGAAAAATTATTAGAAATCCCCATAAACTGAAACTATCCCAGTTAATCTTTAATATAAAAGATGGAAAAATAATATGGGGTGAAACCAGAATAGAAGTTAAAATACTTGATAAAAACAATATAGTATCATGGAGGGACTTAATGATTAACAATGAATTTTCAACATATATCAACTTATTGAACAAGCTAGATCTCTCCAAATGGAATATAATATATTATCATATGTTCAAAAATAAAGTAACAAAAATTCAGAAAATATGTGGTGTGTCTGACACTAATATGTATAAAGAAATGATACACTACGATAAAGAAATTAAGAAAGGAATGGCCACACTCCTATCTCATTTCTATAATAAATTAGCACAATCAAATACCATTTTGAATAATAAAACAAACAAAAAATGGAATAAAGAAGCCAGGGTAGAGTTGATAAATAGCCAATAACAACATATTGTATACAAATCTTAACAAACAGACTTTATGTTTTAGCTAAGAATTAATCAATTCAGAAAAAAATAATAGAGCATATTTAACATTATGCCAAATAGCCAAGATAAACCCACAATATTCCAATTGATGTTGGCATGGATGTAATAATATAGGTAATCTTACTCATTATTTATGGGGATGCCCTACTATTTTCACTTGGTGGCAAGAAACATTTAAAATTGTATCTAACTGGTTGGAAATAGAAATTCACCTGACTTTTGAATCATGTAACAGAGAAACATAGAAACATAGAGGTTGATGGCAGATAAGGACCGCAAGACCCATCCAGTCTGCCCATTTCTTTTTCTACCTTATAAATGTGCCATTGGCCTTTGCTCTGTCAGTGGTCTATCTATTCATACACATCTGTATTGTTCCCTTATGCCTATCCCATGCCTGTTTGAAGCCCTGCACTGTATTCATAGCCACCACTTCCTGAGGTAGGCCATTCCATGCATCCACCACTCTTTCTGTGAAAAAGAATTTCCTCACATTCCCCCTTAATCGGCCTCCCTCTAATTTCATGCTGTGTCCTCTTGTCCTGCTATTTTTCTTATATTTAAACATGTTAGACTCTTTCACCTTGTTAATGCCCTTAAGGTGTTTGAATGTTTCGATCATATCACCTCTCTCCCTCCTTTGCTCAAGGGTATACATATTGAGCTCAGTTAATCTGTCCTCATATGTCTTCTGATGCAGTGTCTGCACCATTTTGGTTGCCATTCTCTGGACTGCCTCAATTTGGTTAATGTCTTTTTGAAGGTGTGGCCTCCAGTACTGCATGCAGTACTCCAGATGGGGCCTAACTAGTGTTTTGTAAAGAGGGATTATTACCTCCCTCTTATGACTTGTGATACCCCTACTAATACACCCTAACATCCCCCTAGCCTTACCTACTGCTTTAGAGGTCTGCTTGGATGATTTCATATCATCTGTGATGATGATGCCCAAGTCTCTTTCTTCCTTTGTGACTGCCAGCAACTCCCCTTCCAGCCTATAGGTGGCTTCAGGATTTCTTTTCCCTATGTGCATGATCTTGCACTTCTTTGCATTATGTATTCTGAACATATTTGACTCCAGCAAAATAGCTAATAAACATAAAAAAATAATAGCATTTGCTGCTATGGCTGTTACTAGAAAACTGGAAATCGGGACACCACTAGGAATTCAACTATGAGAAATGGTGGAGCATAGTACATGAGACCACGATGTATGAAAAACTAATGCATGCATTACATGAAAACAGATGACTTAATAGGAACAAACTGGAGAGAAATAGAATATAATATGCTCCCGCTAAAATCTATATAACCAATTATTGTAATAGATGAACAAGAGTATGTAGTCATCAAATGAAGTATACCCTATTTTGTACATTAAAGAGGGTGGGCTGGGCTAGGGATATATGTATACATGCTGGATATGTAAATAATTTATATGAAATTTAATTGTATCATTGTTCACTTGTATACAATAAAGATGAACATTAAAAAAAAAGGTCAGCCTGGAATACACCTGCAACAAAGAAAATCATCCATCAATGTCTGTTGCTGGTGGCCTTAATTGTCCCCCAATCTGACCCTCCCTGTCAGCACCTCTTCCTCCCCCACACACACAGTAGTAACTCTGGGGATGCTCAATCCCCCAGTCTCTAAAACAGTTCCTCATCATTTTTTTCCTCTGAAAAGAAGAAAACTGTCCATTGACATCTGTTGCACCCCACCAAACAAAAGTCAGTGACACTGGGAGTACCCAGTCTCCCAGTGTCCTGTCCCTGAACTAAAGAAAGCTGTCCCTCATCATTTTTTTTTTGTACCTGAAAAAAAGAAAACTGTCCATCATTATCTGCTGCATCGTTACCCACCCAACACCTGACCTTCCCACTCAGAACCCACCACACCCCACCCCTCCACCCCATACTTATCCACCAGAGGTTCAACCCATAATCTTCCTTGGACCACAGACATGTCTTTACAATTCAAAGCCCAACTGCGAACTGAGGTAAGCACTTCAATGTATTTCAATGGGATTTTCAGCTTCAATGCATTTCAAAGAGGTTTTCAACTTAGTGGCATAACTTGGTAATTTTTTAATACTTTTGCCCCAAATTTTCAACATATCTTTTTTGGGACCCCACCTCATGAATAATGCAAGTGGTGTTAGGTAAATCTGTCCCAAAAGGTGATTTCATGGCCACTGCATGACATCACCTTTTGGGCAGGAGTTGAAAATTTTCTCAACCATTGTTCATGAGGTGGGGTCATAAGAGGCCAATGTTGAAAATTTGGTCTAAAAATGTTAAAAAAAAATTAAGTTATGAGCCTCCTTTGAAATTTGTGAACGCAGACCTGTAACTTTGGCAATTTTCAATATTTTTCCCCCAAATTTCCAATATAGCCGTTCCTTCACAGCACTTCATGAATTTGATAGTTGTCGTTTTTCAGATCCTGGCCAAAATGGTTTTTTTTTGCATCCCGAAAGGTGATTTTGCAGTCACTGCGTGAAATCCCCTTTTGGGCAGGAGTTTAAACTTTTCTCTGCCTTTGTTCATGAGGTGGGATCATAAGAAGGCTATGTTGAAAATATTGTGTAAAACTATTAAAAAACCAATGACGTTATGAGCCTGCTTTGAAATTTGTGAATGCAGACCTGTAACTTCTGCAATTTTCGATATTTTGACCCCAAATTTTCAATATAGCCATTTTTTTGCAGCACCTCATGTATGTGACAGCTGTCATTTTTCATATCCTGGCCTAAATGTTTTTTTTACATCTCGAAAGGTGATTTTGCAGTTGCTGCACAAAATCACCTTTCAGGCAGGAGCTGACATTTTTCTCTTCCTTTGTTCATGAGATGGGGTCATAAGAAGGGTATGTTGAAAATCTAGGGCACAAATATTAACAAACAAGACTGTTACCCTGCCCAGCATCATCACTTCTACTTTGCATTCTTAACTGTTAATAAAATGATTCCTTCACTGAAGCAATTTTTAATGTCACTTTCAGTGGTATCAGCACCACACACCCCCCATGACACCAGTGCATGCGGTGAACACTCAGTATTGATTAATGCTTGTTTAAGCTCAAAACAGGCAAACAACCCCTTCTTGAATAAGTCACTGCAGTCAGATATCACCTTTGACAAAGCTTCAGAAGGGAAGCAAATTGTTATGTCCTGTTGAGTTGCTGTTTTGAGCAGTTCTGGCACAGTTTGGTCAGAACTGCAAAGAGCTGCATGAAAATAAAGACTTTTTGCATTGGATTTCTGATTGCAGTGTCTTACTCAAGATGGAATGAGTGTTGACTTTTTTATCTTAGTTTCATATTCATTTAAAACTCCTAGTACCACATATCAGAAGAATAAAAGCAACAAAAACTGCCTGGCGCACGTCAAAAAATGCAGCACATTGAATGAGAAGGTAATCAAAATAGCAGAAAGGTGCACAAATAATGAAGGTAACAGAAAATTCTGCTCAATACTTTAATGTATTAATGGTGAATATACTGCAGAACACAGTTACCCCAATGCTTCAAGCCTGGTGTTTGTGGGTTCTTCATCGGGGGAGGGCTCAAAGCTCTGGGGTAAGTGGGTTCTACTGTATATCAACTGTTGATACATTAAAGCACTGAGCATTATTTTCTATGTTACCTTCATTATTTGCACGCCTTTCTGCTACTTGGATTATCTGAAGAATAGGCCTTATTTTGCCTTTTTTGTTTTCTAAGAAGCAATTCCATTCAACACCTTGTGCTGTCAATGCTGGCTGATTTGGGACTTGACATACTTCATCAGTAATGTAACTCTGGCTGTATTCTCAGCTAAGTGCTCTGCATGTTGAAATTTCTAGAGACTGCATCTACTGTAACTGTAGTATTTAAAATGCAGCCAGTGAGACATGCAATTAAATTGGTACTATATCAAATTAAATTTATTTACTTTCCTTTGTATTTCATGGCAACCGGCACATTTCCTCCTCTCAACTACCCAGCTGACCACCATTTGAATGACAGTGAGATCCAACTGTATAAACAGCTGTTCATTCATGCAGTGATGCAGACAGATAGTGAACATAAAATATTCAGATGGTGGCCAACTGGGGAGGTGAGCGGAGGGGATGTGCCAGTCACCATGGTAAGGGGGGGCATTAAGTGAGGTGGGTAATGGATCTGAGGGGGTATGACAGTGATGGTGACTGGACAGTGGAAACTGCTTTCTATGAGAGTAGGAAGGAACCAGGAGCACTTACTGTTCAAATTGTACTTGCTTTGAAAAGGGGCTGGCAAGGACAGGCAGGTTCAGTGACTTAATAAAAAACAAGCATTTGTCAATGCCAAGTGTTGCTTGCTGTCATTAGCAGTGGAAGTACAGGAGTTAGACAGATGCAGTATAGGAATGGCAGTGAAGTATTGAACTGACACCAACTCCACCCCCACCCTGCAGAGATGGACAGGCATTGGGGTGTGCCTTTGGGTCATCACCCATAACGGTCATGACATTTCACCTCACCCTACCCTGCAGACACTTACAAGTGTCAAGGTGTGCTTTGAAGTGTTCGGGCTTTACACTCACCTGATTCCATAAGAAAATACACTGAAATGAGTGCAGTATAGGAAAACGGGGTGAACTCTGGGGCCAAAGGGTCCAAGGTGCACCTCGATGCCTGCCACTGGTTGCAGGGTGGGGGTGAAATGGCATGAGCATTACTGTCGACAATCCCCAGTCACACCCCTGATGCCTGTCAGTCTTTACAGGGTAGAGCATTATGGTCGAAAACCCTAACACCCTGAGCATTTCTTGGTATTTGTACTCCAAGTTTTCAACATGGGCTTTTAGTGATCCCACCTCATGAACAGTGACACTATCAGTTCATTAGCCGTGAGGTGATTTTGCACAGCGACTGCACCGTTTGGCGCCACAGGTGTGAAAACACATTTTGAACAGGATGTGAAAAATGACAGCTGTACTGTTCATAAGGAGGTGTAAAAAACAGCAATGTTGAAAATCTGGAGTGAAAATATAAAAAAACTGGTGAAGTCACGCGTGTGCATAGAAACTGTGCAACACACACCCATAATGTAATTAGTTTTGGGATTTTTTAAGCAGATTTTCAACATAGGCATTTTGGGACCTCCGCTCATGAAAAGAAAATATTAAAAATGCTCAAAGTTACGAGCGTGCATAGGAACTGCGCAATGCACGCTCATAAAACAGTCATTTTGGGGAATTTTTTCACCAAATGTTCAACATAGAGTTTTTAGGGGCCTACCTCATAAACTGTAACACTGTTGTTTTGTTAATCGGTTCCAAAAGGTGGTTCTGCACAGTGACCGCGAAATCACCTTTCTGGGACTGAATAACAAAATGACAGTGACTGAGTTCATGAGGTGGGGTCCCAAGAACCCCATGTTGAAAATTTGGTGAGTACATTCCCCAAAATGGCCAAGATAGGCACCAAAGTTGAAAAAAAAACATTTATGCCATTATACAGCTTACCGGCATTTCTTCAGTTCGCGGTCGGCTTTGAAGAGTACAGACATGTTCCTGGTCCACTAAAGATTGTTGCGCTGTGCTCCAGAGGTATGGGGTGAGGAGAGGGGTGTGGTAAGGTGGGGTATGCAGATGGTCAGTGCGGGTTGGGGGTTGATGGAAGGGGCAAGAGAATCAACGAGGGACTTTTTTTTCTTCTAGGTCATTTTTTTTTTTTTTTATAAATGACAGGGGACTTTTGCTACACTGGGGTGGGCTCCCAGCGTGGCACCAGGAAGTTTGTTTGGGGGGGGCAGTGGAGCCGATGGGGGATTGGGCACTCCCGTTGGCAAAGGAGACTTTTGCCATGCTGGGGTGGGCTCCCAGTGTAGCAGATGGAAGTTTGTTTGGGGAAGCAGTGGTGCCGACGGGGGATTGGGGACCCCCATCAGCCATACAGTGTGCTGGGGGAAGGACGATGCATGAGCCATGGGGGGGTGCATTATGCCAACAGGATTGGGCTACCCTGTCAGCAAATTAACTGGGAGGGGTAATGCCGACAGGGGACTGGGCACCCCGTCTTCTTTTTTTTTCATTTATTTATTGAAATATTTCACCAGGAAGGCACACTGAATGGCAGGCAGTGGCTTTCCCTCGTTTTCCTGGGGACTGTGAGAGGTCAACGGAGAAGCCATGGGGACACCACATAATCAGCTGTTTTGGTAGCTTGTAATGCCCCAAAACAGCTGATTACATGGTGACATGGCCTGAATTTCCTGACGCATTTAGGCATTCTCCCTAACTGTTGAAGGTAATGTGTTTCTTGCACATGCATGTAAGCAACACAAAAAGACAAACACATTTTCCTTTTCAAAATGCAGAACCACTCTTTAATAATTTAAAACATACCTACAGAGAATTAAAATCACTTGGTGTTTACCAGCACAGTACAATTAAAGTCCAGTACAGCACAAAATACTAAAAAAAATCATATCTACTACATATGGACCATTCCACTTAATCAAAGCTTTCCCGTCAATGTGTCACTTCCGGTCTGCACTTTCAACATTGGTACTTCAGCTCCTGTGAGTACCCAAAAAATAGAAATCTGCAAAAAGAAAAAAAAAAGAAAAAAAAGATAATCAGCTCTTTTATTCACACCATTACTCAACACCAGCACCCTACAACTTATTTGAAGCAAACAGTACAGCATCATCTTGTGGGAGGGGGGAGATACAGATGTAAACCAACTGAAATTGAACCAGATTAAGTTGTTGGTAGTGTTTTAGTGAATGGGAGAACTTGGCAGGCACTGGTGCATTGGGAAAACTCCCCTACTCTTCCTGCAGGGGGCTTTGTTGCTTCCTGTAGGGAGATAGCAGATGTCAGTGAGATGAGTGGAGGAATGGCTGCCCAGGTGGAGCAGACTGCTTCCTTCCCCATCCTTGTACTGAGGGAACCCCAGTGGAAGGGATTGTGAGTCCAGTCCCTGTTTCTGTTCCAGTGGAAGAAGTAGTAGAAACAGTATCTGAACATAACTTACCTGAAGCTGAAGGTCAGCTGACAAATAATCCAGCAGTGATGATTACCAGAGGTAGAATCAATCCAGCAGACTGAGAAACATTTGGATAAAGACCTCCAGCAGAAGAAAATGCAGCTACTAGCCAAGGAAGAAAGCAAATTCAAGCAACAGAAACTGTTGCTAAGAAAAGTGAATTCCCTTTCAGACTTTGAAGCACAGTCTCCTCCAACATCCAGCATCAGACTTGACTTGAATTCCAGTATTGACAATGCATTGTCTGGTCCAAGCTGTTCTCCAGATCAGCTGCTCAATAGACCAGTGACACCAAATGTTAGCAAGCAGTTATATGTTTTTCTATTAAAAAATTCAATAAATATATGTTTTTATTTTAAAAATTCAGTAATTTACTATTCTGAAAAAAAATGTCAGAGAGAAGGTGGGTGCTTGAAGGGATGCCCGGAGATGAGTCCAGCTTTCTACCCTGACTATTGAAGAAAGAATTATTAGGGCCATTGGGGAAAAAAGCCAGGCACCCAGTTCTGGAGAGTAGCCCCAGACTCCATAGATCCATCAATCGTTCCTTCTGCTGAAAATGTTTTGGAGCCAGGAGCTACAGCCGGGTCATCACAGTCCCAGCCTCAGAGTGAGCTGAACCCACTCCACATCCCCATCCCCCATGAGTCTGTGCAGTCGTCAATATTGCCAGGAGTCCCCAGTGGCCCTCAAACCCCAAGCAGAGTTTTCTGACACACACACACACACACACACACACACACACACACACACACACCATGTGTATCTGCCCTATTAAGGGAAAAAGTCAAAAATTCACTGTTCCTGTACAAGTACATACAGCACCATGCTCATCCATCCAGCCTGCACCCGACCAAGTCTGCTGAGAGCCGCCTTCATCTGCTCAACTTACACCACACCCAGAGAGTGTAAACCGCATGCTACCTGCACAAGCTGTCAGTACACACGAGACAGACTTTTTTGATGATGAAAGGCAAATTGAGGAGAGTCCTTTGCAGGATTGTGTACTTCCTTTTTTTTTGTTTAGTTATACTTTTTTTTTCTCCCTGGCCAGATCTGATCTGCACCCATGTCTCGGCATCCTTGTGGGACTCCAGCCACCGTCCATATCTGCTATACTCCCAGAGACCTCACCCTCTAACTCCTGTGGCTTACCCCCCACAGCAGGGTGGTGAGGAGCCCCTAACTCCCTACTCTGCCTGGATCCAGTTTAGGTGATGCATCTGAGCCAGAGATTGTATGGACGGCCATCAAGCCATGCAGCCAGGTTGCCATCTTTTTCAGTTTTTCTCCCACAGGCAGTGGAGCATGCAATGCTGTCGGGGGATGTACTACACTCATGTTCACCCGCAGCATGTCCAACGGCAGCTCCTCTGTCTCCCCAAGTAGATTCAGTGACGGTGTGCCAGCCCCCAGCCACCACTAGGGGCCAGACAAATACCGACAACTTGAATACCCCCTACTCCAGAGAAATAGAGCTGTTTGAGGATGCTTCATCCTTCTCCACCCCTGCCGATCCCCGTCGACCCATGCTTGCTCCTGAACATGGGTTGTTGGTGTGGTGCGAGGCAAGGCACCAAGTGCCTCAGCCCAGGGCCAGCTTCAGATTGTGTACTTTCTAATATGACTGGGAAAAATGAGAGGAAGCACCAGGAACTTGCCAAAACCTTTTGAAAGCTGATTTCTAAAGTAAGCTCTGAAACAGTGCAGCCTGCTTTTAAAGACCCTGAACTTCAGAAAATGCCTAAAAAGACTTTTTGTAGTGATACTGATACTAGACATTTACCTACTGCCACTAGTACTGTAGAAGAGGGAAGAGAACATCCATGTGACCCCCAACATATAACTACAAAGACTACTCCTGGTGAACAAGCATTTTAATGTGGGATTAATAAAAACAATGGCACAAAAGGGGACAAAGACTAAAATTATTTTCTGACTGTTTTGCTTCAGCTATAGAACCTGCTAAATGAAGAAATGCTGCTTGTCTGTAGTATGGAAGGGGGAGACATGGAGAAACTCTAGGTAAGGTATATGTAGGATGCATCCTTCTAAAAGATAGCCTAAAGTTCTTTGTCAATGAAACCTATTGGCATGGCTGGTGATACCATTTATGATGAAAGCTTTAAAACTGCAAGCAGACTTGCACATTTCTAGAAACAATATCGCAAAGTAAAATATAAATCCTCTGGTCCCCTTTTTTTGCTATACTCTTCATAAAATGGGCCTTCAAAATGGTAAAGATAATCTTTGAGAATGAAGGAATGAACAATACTGACATCCCTTTTTTTGTTAAAGACAATATGTGCTGTTCTGAGCTCCCCAGAACCCATAATGGATTTCGAGAATTTGTAGACAAGAGGATGGGGAGTGACAGCCTGGCTAGCACAAACTGAAACAGTTTTGCAGCATTTACAAAACTGCTTCTGTTTGGGAAAAAGTAAGGGATTTGTTTTCTGCTTAGGGCAGCCAAAGGAATAGTTTGGGTGTGGGTTTAAGTTTCACTGAAACAACACTTGTGACAGGACTAAATGTGATTTGTGTGGGGAACTGGGGCATCCAAGCGTATCCTCCTAAAATTCAGTAAAGGGTGACCTATGTGATAAAAATGGCCACTCCTTTAAGTCTTGCCAATGGGCATCCCATAACAAGGATGCCTTCATGGACCAGGCTGAGCAAGACTTTTATGTTAATACAACCCTAATCACACATGCAAAAACCCTTTCTTAGCTGAGAATCAGGAAATGGAAAGGTCCCTTCCAAAGCAAAAGCTTCCCCTGAACATGACCCACCTCTAGAACCTCCTAAAGCTTCCAGAGACACCTCCACAGAACCTGAGATTTTGGTTTACGCCTTCCCCACCCTATATTCCCAGCTTGATTATTCATCCACAATAGAGGGGATGTCTACTGACTCACAGTATTCTAGATGGTTGAAAATAAAGCAGAGAAGGAGTTCTTGTAGGGGTAAAAAACTAAAACACGGAGTGGATATTTTTGGTGTACATTCTTTCTGTACTGATGGGGGAGTCTAATCTGCATATCTCATCAATAAATGAGAACAGTGGAAAAAACACATAACCACTTATTGACCACCTTTTCAGCTGTTCTCTTTTAAAATCCATGATTAAATCAGTAGGACAAATTAATGCCTTCTTCTGTTGCTCTGTACAACTAAAGCATACCTTTCTTAAGGGAATGCTTTCGTTCTGTATTGTTTTTATGTTGGCTTGCTGTGCCTGCATGCAAGTCAATATCTTGGGACAGTGCAGATTTGGAGGCGCGGCCGCTGTTGGGTGAATGCAGGGCACACATCAGTAGGTGCGTCCCTCATTCCCCAATCAGCCTACATGCCGACACCACACCATGCATGCTAATGTGGTGAGCACATCTAAGGAAAGGTCCACTGCAATCTGAGCAAAGCTCGTCAGATGCAGTGGACCCTTCCTGCGTGCTCGCCACATTAGCAGCATGGCAGGCGGCTGCCCAATGACTGACTTCGGGAGTGCCCAATCCCCCAGCTGTCTTTCTGTGGCCACACAATTTGTAGACAGGGTGCCCACTCCCGTTGGCATAAATCAGCCCCCACATTTCTTATATGCCGAGGTGCCCAATCCCCCTCAGCTCTTGCATTCCCCCGGCTGTCATTGTGTCGATGGCACCCCAGCGTGCCAAGTTCCCTGAAAAAAAAAAACTGTTCCGCGACATTAGTTTTTTTTCTTCCCTATAACAAAAAAACAGTCTCTCATAGTCTCCTGCCCCCATACCCACACCCACCCACTGCGCACCCCACCTCCCCACACACCACCTCACCCCATACTTACCTCTGGAGTCCAGCGCAATGATCTTTGGTGGACCGGGAACACGTCTGCACTCTTCAAAGCCGACCGCGAACTGAGGAAATGCCGGTAAACTGTATAATGGAATGAACAGGGTGTTTTCAACTTTGCTGCATATCTTGGGCATTTGTTGGAATTTTGGCACCAAATTTTCAACATGGGGTTTTTGAGGTCCCTCCTCATGAATTCTATCACTGTCATGGTGTTAATCAGCCTCAAAAGGTGATTTTGCAGTCACTGTGCGAAATCACCTTTTGGGACCCTTTAACAAAATGACAGTGCCAGTGTTCATGAGGTGGCCTCTCAAAAAGTCTATGTTCCAAATTTGGTGGAAAAATCCAACAAATGCCTGTTTTACAAGCGTGCATTGTGCAGTTGCTACGCAGGCTCGTAAATTTGCAAATTCACAATATTTTAATGCCAGATTTTTAGCATTGTCATTTTTGTACACCTCCTGGTGAACAGTACAGCTGTCATTTTCCACATCCTGCCCAAAATGTGTTTCCACACTTACGGCGCACAATAGTGCAGTCGCTGTGGGAAATCAGTTTTTGGGCCAGATTATGAAAATGACAGTGACACTGTTCATGAGTAGAGGTCCTAAAACGCCTATGTTGAAAATTTGGTTATGATACTCCATAAAATGACTGTGTTCCGAGCGTGTGTTGGCAGATTGCACGCACGCTTGTACCGTCATGCATTTGTGATATTTTCACTCAGGATTTTCACCATTGCCATTTTTCCACACCTCTTGATGAACAGTATAGCCATCATTTCACATATCCTGCCCAAAATGTGTTTTCACACTTCCGGCACAGAATAGTGTGGTCACTGTGCGAAATCACTTCTTGGGACACTTTGAGGAAATAACAGTGACACTGTACATGAGCAGAGGTGCTAAGATGCCTATGTTGAAAATTTTTTGCTGAACACCCATAAAATGGCAGTGTCCCAAGCGTGCGTTACATATTTCCCATGCACCCTTGTAACTTCACAAATTTGCTATATGTACATGCCACATTTTCAACACTGGCATTTTTTTACACCTCCTTATGAACTGTACAGCTGCCATTTTTCACATCCTGCCCAAAATGTTTTCCTGCACTGCACTACCAAAGCTAATGCCAGTGCGACAACATTCGGCATTGACAAATGCTTGTTTGAATTTTGGCTCCAGATTTTCAACATGGGGTTCTTGGGACCCCATCTCTTGAACATATGCACTATCATTTCGTTACTCAGTCCCGAAAGGTGATTTTGTAGTCACTGCACAGCATCACCTTTTGGGACCAATTAACAAAATGACAATGCCATTGTTTATGAGGAGGGGTCCCAGAAAGCCTATGTTGCAAATTTGGTGAAAAAATTCCAAAAGATGACTGTGTTACGAGTGTGCATTTTGCAGTTTCCATACATGCTCGTAACTTCGGCAGTTTTTAATATTTTCACTCCAGATTTTCAACATTGCCATTTTTTCACTCCTCCTTATGAACAGTACAGCTGTTACTTTTCACATCCTGCCCAAACTGTGTTTTCGCACATCTGGCGCACAATGGCTCAGTCACTGCGGGAAATCAACTTCCGGGACAGATTAACAAAATTGCAGTGCCACTGTTTATGAGCAGAGGTCCCAAAATGTCTATGCTGAAAATTTGGTTAAAAAAATCCCCAAAATAATTGCATTACAGGCGTGCGTTGCCCAGTTTCTATGCACTCTCATGACTTCACCAATTTTTCAGATTTTCACTCCAGATTTTCAACATTGCCATTTTTTGTACCTCCTCATAGAAAAGTACAACTGTCATTTTCATCCTATGCAAAATGTGTTTTGCACCTGTGGTGCCAAATGGCACAGTCGCTGTGCAAAAATCACCTTTCGGCTAATGAACTGATAGTGCCACTGTTCATGAGGTAGGGTCACAAAAAGTCCATGTTGAAATATTGGAGTGAAAATGCCTCGGGCATTAGGGTTTCCAAAAGTAATGCCCTACCCTGTAGAGACTGACAGGTGTCAGGGGTGTGACTTGGGATTGTCGGATGTAATGCTCACGTCATTCCACCCTCACCCCCACCCTGCAGCCAGTGACAATCATCAAGATGTGCCTTGGACGCTTTGGCTCCAAAGTTCACCCCACTGTCCTATACTGCACCCATCTCAGTGTATTTTCTTATGGAATGGGGTGAGCGTAAAGCCAGAAGACCCCAATGCACACCGCGACACTTGTCAGTGTCTACAGGATAAGGAGAGGTGAAATGGCATGAGCACTATGGCCAACACCCAAAGGGACACCCCAATGCCTGTCAGTCTCTGCAGGGTGGGGGTGGGGTTGGTGTCAGTTGAATACTTCACTGACATTCCTATTATGCATCTCTCTAACTCCTGCACTACCAATGCCAATGCCAATGCCAGCAAGACAACATTTGGCATTGACAAATGCTTGTTTGGTTTATTTCACAGTGGCTTCCTTTGGTGAACACTGTCTGTGCTCCTTTGGAGACATCATTTTCATGTTATTATTTCAGTAATAAAAGGGACAGCAGATAACCCCCCCCCCCAAAAAAAAAGATATCTGTTATTTGGAAACTGAATGCATCTCATATTCCCCTTACAGCTGAAACTCCAGTCTTCATTACTTGCTAGAAAATTGATTTTTAACATTTATAAAATCAAGTAGTGTGGTAAGAAGACACAAAAAAAAGACCAGAAACAAATTTTTAAATATCAGACCAAGGAGATACAAAACATAAAATATCAGAAATATTTGAACTTAAGAGCCCAATTACAAAAAACATCTGTCCCTGACAAGAGAATTTAGTGTGGATAACTCCCCCAAATTACAAATGTTATAAAAGAAATTAAAATCTGTCAATGTGTAAGGGCAAGCTGACTCGTAATAGAGGCAAAGTCCAACAAGTAAATCCTTACAATAGCTGCCCTGATATAATTCATAATAGGTTCTTTTCTTCACCTATAGACAAATCAGGTATTGCGCAAACTGACCAGGCTTCAATAAAATGAATTGTACAACAGCATGTTGAAAATTTCATTGGAAAGCTGGTAGAAGTGGCAGGCTCCATAAAGGACTTTAGGGGGGATGTGATACTCTCAGGCATCTCTTATATTGATCAACAAAATCTGATTGTACTTATTATGGCAGAAGAGATAAGGTTGGCTACACAATCATTAAATAACGGAGTAGCACTGGGACAGGATGGTTTACCAGGGGAAGTCTATAATACTCTAGTTCTCTTTTTGCTTCTAGAATTACTGGCTGTTTTTAATGCCTTATTAGTGAGAAATATTGAAGGCACTACCTTAACTAAGGGCCTGCTCTCTTTTTGCATAAAACGGTGGTGGTGGTGGGGGGGTGACCTAAAAATTTGGAGACCAATTACTCTCAGTTCTGATTGGATGATCTTAGGAAACTAATTACTCCTGCTCAGACATAGTCAGTACCAGGATGCCAGATTTTTGATAGTCTGTTTTTATTAAGGGAATTAATAAACTTGTATTACTCTGTTGGCATTGCTGGCCTTCTCCTGGCACTGGACCAGGAAAAGGCTTTTGACTGAATATCACACTCTTTTTTTATTGTATGTACTAAGGGAATATAGAATACCTTCAATTTTGTGAAGTGGATTGAACATTTGTACAGGACAGCCACTGTGATCACTGTAATTAATGGAACCTTATGGGCTCCATGCCAGGCACCAAAAGGTATCAGACAGGAGTGCCCTATCAGTCCTCTCGTATATATTTTTGGACTGGCCCCAGTCTCAGAAAAATTGAAAATCATATCAGCATATGCAACATCACATCATCCTGCGGACCCTTCTCTCAGAGATTGGTGGACTTTATTTAAAGCAAGGGGATGCCTATAGGTGCAGAGGCCCCCTGGCCTGAAACTGTGGAGGAGTGTCTTTAGAGGAAGGACAAAAGAATATTTGGGGGGTAAAGTTTGGTAAGAGAGATTTGGATCTCTTAAACTAGATGGAAAAATTATTCCAGGCAGATGATAATCCTAGAAGCCCATACTTGTAATATATTTTAGATTAATTTGGGAGAGTAGATTAAATCCAATAAAAATAAATAAAACATACTATCCTGTGCAAGAAGGTGGCATCTCTTTGATTAACCCCTAGTATTTTTCTTCTGTTTATTTTTCTTTAAAAAATTGCACAATGTAGTATGAAAAACTTATTGCCCTAGATTCCCCTTTTCATAAACTTTGTAGTCCCCAGGATACCAACAGCACTCATGTGAGTTAGTGCCAAAAGAGGTTACTGACATTGTGATTCTTTGCAGAAATTCACTTTGTTGTACCAAAATAACAGATAAGGCAACACAGTACCTCTGTCCCCAAATGTGCAAGCCCCAGTGCTTCGGCAAAGCCTTCCTCAGGGGGCATGGCCCTTATAGGACATGTTAAGCATTTTATAGGATACAAGAGTATCATACCATTAAATTAATTATCTCTTAATTTTCCTATCTAAATTTCCAGTAATGATAGATATCATAGCCATCTGCTTAATAGTGCATATTTTAATTAATGTTACACATGTTATATCTAAAAAAATTATACATACAACATACAAAATAAAACAAAAATAAAACGCTGTTATTTAGTTATAAATACATCCTGTATTTAACTTTAACATATTACAGCTGATCATGGTCACTAACCTCAGGGTTTGGCATATGGAATGCATGCTAGGCTAGCCAATAACCAATGTGTGAGACATAGAAATAATAAGTAAATATATATTTTGTGCTGACGTTATTTGATTACATATGTTTGAACCTAAATACTGGGGGTGTGATCCTCTAATCTATGGGATATGAACATCCATCATTTCATTGGTTCACAGTTAACATACCTGAAGGTAAAAAAAAAAATAAGATGCTCTTTTTTGAAACTTGAAAGACTGTTGTTCCAAGAAATAAATTTAAGCTACAACATTATAACCTTAGAGACTTATCCCAAATAAAAGCAAGTTCTGAGAGGTCTCAGGGTCTTGAAGAACATTTGTGAGGTAGTTATTGTTTTAAAAACAAAACAGCTTGGCTAAAGGAGCCTCAGGAAGACAGGACTTTGGTTTAATGTCTCATCCAAAGGATGGCACACTCTAACATTACAGCCTCTTCTTAGTGCTGTAGTTGAGTGCCAGTATTTATAGCATAGGCCTAATCCCAGTGTGGGACTGGAAACCACAACCTTGTGGACAAGAGGCAGATGTGCTACCAGTTAAGCCACACTAACACATTGAAGTGTAGCCTATGATTGTTCCCCAAGTGAGTTCTTTCCAGTTTATAGCAGAGTTATTCCCTACTTCGAAAGGTACTACCTGATTTAATCTAGTCTACAAATTGTCTCTTCAGACTCTTATACAAACACATTTCTTAGAGTAACCTGGTTTCTCAAAGATACAGACTCTAATAGGTACCTGGTTAGAAGAGCGCTACACAAATAGTGCCAGTCTACAGGGCATTAGTTCATGTAGTGCTACCATGGACAGTGAGAGGGGACATACAGCACTTTCATGAAGTGCTCCCCTGGTCACCGTCCATGGTGATGGTACACCTCAAGGGCACCAGAATCTGGGAGGCTGGCTAGCTGCCCCAGTGGTGTGGAGGGCTGGGACACCGAACAGCTCAGTCAGCAGTAGTGGAGCTCAGGGTTCTAATCATGGTCTCCGGTCATTTTACTCTGATTGGGACTTTGTTTTTCTTTTAAAGGGGCAATGGGAACTGTATTCCATGACCACAGAAATGTATTTATTTATTTAATTAAATGTTTATTGATTTTCTCAACACATGTATGTCACAATTGTTATACATTGACAGGAAACAGAAGTAAAAATCACCCCCCCCATCTTCCTCCCATATCCCCCCCACACACTGGTGCCAATGAAACTAAAGACAAAAGGTAATACAAGATAATAAAGACATATTAGGTTTAGCTGGTTATAAATCTATCTCTTACATTATAGGGTGTACAAGACAGGTAATCTTTCCCACGCCTTTCTATAGGCTCAAAAGCAGTTGGAGAGACTAGCCATCGTTTTCTCAATCCTTAAGTTATGAAGGAGCTGTTGTTACCATTCCATATACGAGGGTTGGACAGAGTCCTTCCAATGTTTTAGCACCACCTGCTTGACTGACAAGGCAATCATCATGATATGATAGATTCTAACCATTGATGAGAAACCTATAAATTCCCCTAGCAGGCATACCTCTGAGTAAAGTATTCCTGTAAGCCAAGCAAGGGGTCTACCTTGGCTTTAATGAGATCCCACAATGGAGACATCTTAGTACATTCCCAGAACAAGTGGAACAAGGTACCCGTGCTCTTATTACATCTGTTACATATTGGAGTCTCGGCCCTTCCCATTTTATGCATTTTATAGGGGGTCAGATACATGTCATTGAGGAATTGCGACTACATTAATCGTAGTCTGTCCTGCGTAATGTATTTATGACAGGTTTCCCAGATTTTAGGCCATGTAGAGGAGGAGTTGGGGTATAGATTGTTCCAATAGCTGGGAATGCCATCCAGTTTAGGGAAGACCAATGGGTAGAGAATGGCATACAATGAGGAGACAGCATGTGGAGCTAGAGCCAGAACTCTGCCTGCAGGGACCCAATTGCCAAGGTTGTCAGGAGTAGCTGTATTTCTATAGTAGGATATAAGCATATGATGAATCTGATAGATTTGAAAAGACCATTTATGTGCATGCCAAATTTATCTAAGAGTTCAGGTGTCATCAGCTAATCATGGCTGTGACTATGGAAATCTCTTTCCACACAATGCTGCATTTGTGGGATCCAATTGAAGGGAATTAATTTCCCACCCAGCCGTAAGTTAGGGTTTTGAAAGACAGGTTGAGAAAGGTCATATGCATTGTCGTACTTCAGGGTGGTACATAACTGGGAGTGCATGTAGACTGAATGTCCTACCAGGCTGTAATGGAGAGTGGGGAGTAATTTCTTTAGCTTCAAGAAAAGTCAGGATGCTGGATTTATCCCCACAGAAGCTATTAATTATTTTTCTACCCTAAGCCATGAGGGGATGTATGTTGATGATTCCAGGGGAACAGATGGTTCTACCCATTGGAGATATTTGCTTAAGTGACTGGCCCAGTGATATAAACCAAAGTGTGGAAGTTTTAATCCTCCTAGAGATTTGGGAGTGGCCAATTTGTGGTATGCTCGTCTCGGGAGCTTACCTTTCCAGAGTAAATCAGAAAGATGCAAATGGATTGATTTAAACCAAGCTTTGGGAAGCCATAAATTTTAAAGAGCTGTGGGAGGACATTAATCTTGATGATGTTCACCTGCCCCCACAGGGTTAGGGGAAGCTCTTGCCAATGTTTTAAATCCTGCTGCCATTTTTTAAACAGTACTTCAAGATTCAGCTTACGCAACCTATTATCACTGGTTGAGATGTGTAGACCTACATATTTTATTGATTTAGGAGCCCAATTAAGACCTAACTCTAAAACGTCCTGTTTGAGCACTTTGGGGTTGAGTGGGAAAACAGAGTTTTTTTTCTGTGTTAATCTTGTATTTGTTGAGGGAGCCATATTCTTGTATTAATTTCAAAATATTTTGTATAGAGGGTTTAATTTGGGTGATATGTAACAGGATATCATATGCATATACAGCTATCTTTTCCACTGTCATGCCTAATCTGATTCCCTGTATCTCTAGGGATTTCTGAATGGAGACTATAATTGGCTCTAAGTATAAGTTGAATAGCAGGGGAGAAAGGGGGTATCCTTGTCTGGTTCCTGCCACTAATGGGAAGTTAGAAAAGAGGATTCGATTACAGAAAACCCGAGCAGTAGGGGCAGAGTAAAGGATCTGCAACCATGAAATAAACCTGGAAGGGAAGCAAAATCTGTGAAGGGTCCTGAACAGAAACTGCCAGTCAACTCTGTCAAAGGCCTTCTCTGCATCCAGGGAGACCAAAGCCATGGCTTGAGGGGTGCCCAGGATGTGGAGAAGACATGAGACATGCAATGGAGATGGTCTACCAAGGACCTACCCTTCATGAAGCCAACTTGGTCGTAACTAATAAGGAAGGGGAGTACCTTTCTAGTCTACAGGCTATTAGTTTGGCAAGAATTTTTAGGTCGCAATTGAGGAGATATATAGGCTGGTAATTGGAAACTTGTGTCAGGTCCCTTCCAGGTTTAGGGAGGATGACAATGGTTGCCTCTAACATTCTGGGGTCCAGACCTTCCACATTTAACATATTTTGAAAGATCGCCAGTAACTATGGTGCCAGCTAGGAGGCAAACTTTTTATAAAAATTAGATGAGTACCCATACGGCCACAGGGCTTTGTCTGAGGTTAGGTCTTTGATAACTTGGATGATATCCTCTTCAGTAAAAGGTGTAATGAGTCCCTCAACTTGTGTGGGGGTGAGAGTGGGAAGGGGGAGACTATCTAGATAATGATCTACCTTAACCTGGGATGGGCAGTTGGGCATTTGGGCATATAGCTTCTTGTAATATTGCTCAAATTCATTGGCAATATCTTTAGCCTGAATGAAAAGAGATCCTTGGGGGTCATTTTGTATTGCAGCAATGCATTTTGAAGATTCTATTTTTTTAAGTCGGAGGGCCAAAAGCCACCTGGCCTCTTCCCCTTGTTCAGTGTAAGTGGCCTGCAACTTTAAAATTGCCCATTTGGCCTTTTCTCTGAGTAATTCAGAGTATCTGTCTTGTAGCTTTATTAGTGCCTCCTTTTCAGAGTCTGTGGTTATAGTAGATAAATATTTCTCCTTGTCTCTAATTTGATCTAAAAGTAGTTTAGTCTCATGAGCTTCTTTCCACTTTTTAATTACTGACATTTTAACAAATTCTCCCCAAAGGAAGCATTTTATGCTCCCCATTCCATCGATGGGGAGAGGGTGGTGCCCCAATTAGTAATTTTGAAGGATTCCAGGGAAGCTAATATGTTTTCTGTGACCTTTTTGTCCTTCAGTAGTTGGTCATTTAATTTCCATTGTTTATCTGCTCCCCAATTAAGAGAGGGAGAGTAGGCAGGTCACTATAGAGTGATCTGAGTCTACTCCTGGCTCCGTTCTGCTGTCCATTAGCCCTTGTAACAGAGATTTACTCAACCAGAAGTAGTCAGTTTGAGATGCTGAGCCATGGATAGCAGAGTGGAACGTATATTCCCTTTCTTTGGGCTGTAGTACCCTCCATGGGTCACAAAATCCCATATGGTCAATTAGATCCCTGATGGCTCTTTGGGCAGTGGAAAGACCCCCAGTCCTGAAGCCCATTGATCTGTCTAAAAGGGGATCGAAAGGAATATTCCAGCCCCCCCAGTAGCATTGGTGTATCTTAAAAGGGTGTCAGTACGGAGAGAAGCTCCATGAAAAAGGAGGGTGAATCGGAGTTGGGACTGTAGACAGTACCTAACAGTATATTAAATGACTGGAGTTTGCCTTTAACCAGTACATATCTTATGTTTTAATCTCTTATACATTGCTCACAAGTGAAGGGAAAAGTCCTGACAAGCAGAACAGCTACCCCTTTTACTATTTTGACAGTCACCTGCAGCAAAGACCTGTCCCACCTGCTGTCTCCTCAATAGGGCACCTTCTGCTTCTAGTAGGTGGGTTTCTTTTAACAATATCACATCACAGTGCAAGATTCCTAAATGTTTAAGCAGCTTCATTTGTTTAAGGGGATGTCTTGACCCTTTTATGTTCCGCGAGCAAAATTTAAAAGATTGCGCCATCTGCACGGAATACAAGTTTTAAGACCAGTACCTGTATTTCTAGAAAGAATGACCAGCTTGTATACCTCATTTGAATTCTAAATTGGCACCATCCCACTCACATTTTAAGAAATAAAAATGAGGACCCCCCTCCCATCCTCCCTTTTAATCCCTCGATTTCCCCCAGATTCCCACCTGCTAGAATTAATAATGTAGCCAAGAAAGATTTAATAACTAAACTGCAATTCTTACAAAGATTCCTGTTTTGTAACCTATAGTCTGTAGTGCAATAATAAGAACTCCCCCTGCAAAGCACTGGCCTGTGGCGATTAGCAGACTGAGGCCCTCCCCGCTCACCCAATTGCAACTAAACATGTTTGTTTTAAATCATTAGTAAAAAGAAAAATATAAAGTATCCTCATCTGAGAGTTTTCATTAACTGCTTGATCCTAGTGGGACAATCCCAGTGAAAAGCATTCAGGCTAGTACTAAGAAAAACAATCGGTCTCAAAAGCAGAAAGACAGAAGAAAGTTCTAAATCCCTCAAAGTACATTAACGGATTTGGTCTTGTTAGATCTAATAAAACAGCTTGATCACTTTAACTTCAAAAATCTTATACGGAACAAGAATTGCCCTTTATGAACTAATCAAAGGTCATTAAAGAAATAAACAAGTTCAGGCAGAAACCGTAGTGGACTGAGGAAGTGGTCATTTCTGTCAGTTGATGTCCACATTTATAATGATGAAGTCTCAGTGTCTCTGACTGAGGGTGACCCCCCCAGGCTGTGGAGAGGTTGGTAAAGTACCACTCCCTATAGAAAAAAAAAAACAAAAAAACATAGCAATGCAGTATCATGAGGCCTGTAAACAGAGAGAGTCCCACTCGGCCTAATGCAATCTCTTAGACCTTGAAAATATAAAATGGAAAGTAAATTAAAAGTTTTAAATTCCAAGAGGAGCCTTGGCAGTTGAAACAGCAGTGATGTCCACCATGCAGTGAAGATTACACTAACATTCAAATGCTGATATCGCATCAGAGGACAGTAAATGAAAGTAAATCAAGGGTGAAATTCCCGTGGGCTGTCCAAGAAGAAAGTTAAATGTTCACTTGCCCAGAGAGCTTGTGGCCAAATATGTGACACCAAAATTGTGTTTAACCAAAGTCTCCCGCAAAGAAAGGCTCCCTGTTTCAGCCATGAGTTAGCTTAAGGGAAGCGCCCTGCAGTGTGGAGCCATGTAGATTAGTAAACAAATTAGATAGGATATTATGCAAAGTTAGATAGAATGGTAAATCTATGATTCAATGACTCTAATCCTTCTATACTTCATCAAAGGGTAATGCTTATAGACTTCTGAGCATTCTCAGCGGTTGGTGAATAGAGCAGGTTTTGCTTGAAGAAATCTATTGCAGGGTCTTCCTCTTTGAACTAGGACCAGGATCCATCCAGGTAAACTTGTAGCTTTGCAGGGTAAACCTTGCAAAATTTTATTCCAGAAGCAATGCATTTGGATACTATCAGGTGGAATTATGCTCGGTGCTGGTGGACAGTTGCTGGCAGGGCCTGTGTTACTCGGATCTTTTGTCCTTCCCATAAAACTTCTTGTATGACCCTCAGCTTTTGCAAGACATGCTGGTTCTCCTGGAAATTGAGAAAGCAGAATATCAAGAGTCTAGGTTGGGTATTATGTGGAGGCATGGGCCGAAGTGCTCAATGTGCTCTCATGAGGATGTAGGTAGGTCCGAACGGGGAAGGCCCTGCTGGTTTGTTTAGCAGTTTTTGTATGAATAAAATGGTGTTCAAACCTTCCTTCCATCCTGGTACACCAGTTACCATTACATTATTATGTTGACTTCTACCTTCTAAGTCCTCAATTTTGTTTCCTAATTTCTTAATGGTTTGGCGATTTGTAGTGATGAGCAAATCCATTCTGTCTACCCGCTTCTCTATGGAGATAATGCGGGCCTCATTATCCAAAGTGCACCTGCTAGTGTCCTCTAATGCATCCGAGATCACCTTCACATCAGATACTAAGGAACGGATCTCATCCTTAAAAGGTTGGAACTCCAGTAAAAATCATTCCAAGATAAGCAGAGTTGGTTCTGTGGCTGTAGGAGGAGAAGCCAAGGCTGTTTGTGAGTGGCCTGTAGTGGGAGGGTTTGCCCTTGGTTTCTTCGGCAGTTTCTCTGGTGTGACAGGTGGCGCATGCCGAGGAGCCGCCTGTCTCATCTCTGCTTCCATTTTAAGTCAAAGTCAGCTTTCTGGGAACTGGGTAGCCTTCCAAAAGCAATGGGACACTTATCTCAAGCTGTTTGTTGCTGAAATTACGTATAAAAGTCAAAAAAGCGAGTCGGGTGAGTGGAGCACAGATGGAGCATGTCCTATTCAGCGAGCTGCATCACATGACTCCCCGGCTCCAGAAATTTAACTTGCCCCGTGATTTGCTCCCCCCTGGAGTGGGAATCTTCAAGTTCAGAGGGGGTGCAGGGGGCAGAGAGCCCCCCACAAAAGAGAATTTGGTGCCCTTATTGCAGCGCACACCATGCGGATGCTGTTCTTGTTGGCTCTGTTTAGACCTAGTGCCACTCTAATAGGAATACAAAAGAGACACCTACCTACCTATTAATTCATTATAAATTACTCACATTTAGTTTGAGTGATTCATAATAAGTTTCAAGTCTGTTTTTTTTTTTTATTTTATTGTGCCATTCTTCCTCCTGGCACTGAAGTGGAGTGCTCCTTCAAAACGCTCCCACATGACAGCACACTGTACACAAGATAAGAGACACAGTGGCAATACATGCTGATTGTCTGAAATCCCTTAACTTGATTTATAATAAACAATCTGATTTTGTAATAAACAATCTGAGTTACCACGATGCACTTGATTTTGTGTTTTATAATAACTGGTTTCCAATTGGTAATTTCTCACAAAAAGCTCCCTATCTATGGAAGGAGGTTACCAATCAGTTTGAAAAAGCTTGTGAAATACTGTGAGTCAGAAGAAGCATGAGTTTCACTTGATGGGATCAGTTGTGAATGCTGTAGCAGCTGTTACTGCACTAAAACAACATTTTTAGAATGCAAGCTTGTTTTTGCAGTTGTTGTGTAGTCAAACTCTCTTACACCCCCTCATCATACATACTCTGCAGTAGCTGTGTATAAAAGAGTTTTTGAGGTAGTATATAACTGGGACTAATCAGTTAATATAAAAATTTTAAAACTGAACCAGACTTCTGATGACATTTAAGGATACAGGGCTGCCTGGATTTTTGGCTGCTTAAGTCATGGGCAAAAAACTTTTAAACCATACTTCTCCCACTCTGGGTTCTCCACAAAAGCAGATAAAATTGCTTTTTGAAATGACATGCAACAAAGGAAGGAAGACTCAGACCCACTCTGCCAAGTTAAAAGCATTGATGTAAGTAAATGGTTTCTCTGATCAAACGAGTGGGAGACAGCCCGGCTCTCTGATGCCTAGCTAGGAATATACGGTGGGTGGAGAGAGTAATGCAGATCATGGGGTAGTTCTAAGGAAATCGGATGGCTATTTTAAGGCTATACAAGGAGTCAAGTTCTCATAGCAGATCTGAGAAAGGATCTCAAAAAAATGGAAAAATGCACCATAGCTACAAAGACGACTTCAGGGGAGGTAACGGACATGGTGGAGGCCTATGACAATGCTATCATGTAGTGTGCCATCGTGAGATAGCTGCAATTTTGGATCAATGATCTAGAAAACAGCATGGTGTAACAATCTGGCTACAAGGCATCCTGGAGGACATGGAGAGATCTTTCCCTTCAGTGACTGAATTTGTGTTACACATCTTCAGCTCTATCTCCTAACCCATAGAATGAGCTCATAGAATGTGTACAGCTGTCCTTAGTGCAGAAGTCTACCATACAAAAACATAGACCATGCTTCCTAGTGGTTAAAATGCTTGAGCATCCTAAGAGACAGTTACTTATCTAGACAGCATAGAAATGAAAAGAAACCCAGCTGGATGGGCAACAAATTTATTTTGACCATGACTTCGCGGATTTGTTAAATGATAGATGAAAAGTGATCAGAGACATTGTTAAATAAGTGAAGGAGAAGCAAAAAATGATTCAGCTAAATTACCCAGCCAGATTGCAGATCTTCACAGACAGGGCAATACAGTCATTTGAGACCTTGAGGGAGGGGGCTCCTGCACTCTGCAAACTTGGCCTATCTTGCCTGGACTTACACATGGAAGGCCTGAAACACACTCTTTCAAATCCAACATGGAAATGGGCATATCATCCAAAAGGCACAGGGTCATAAACTCGCAGTCAAAACCGTGCACCACAAGTATGCTGCACGCAAATGTGTAGGCGGGAAAATAATTTCGGCACAACACGCCGACTGTAGCTAAAATGGTACACACTGCAGGATTATCTTTGTTTTTCTGGGAGGCAGCTTCGCCCCCACACCCCCTGGACTTATAATAATCAACTCCAGGGGGCCATCGACTTAGGGGTAAGGTGAAAAGTCGGTGTGGGCAAAGTTTTTAAAAAATAAAAAATGTATCCGCCACTATAGTGTGGCCTGGGGAGAACCAAACCAAAGCACCAGGTCCCTGATGCTGCTGGAGTTAGGTGCTCTAGCCACCCTACCATGGGAGTGGCCTGGCCAGACACCACCCTGGCAGCATCCTTCACATACCATATTAGCAGAGTACAGTGACAAGGGTAGTGTTTCTTACAGTATGCTAAAAGAACCCCTGTTGCTGTAGAACCATACGTGCTTCCAACAGCATTGTTTTCCATTCGTAGTTTTGTCTGCGATATATTCATCCAGTACCCGCCCCGCATGAGCAAACCCTTACAGAAATATAAGTGTGCTGTGTACATGCAGAATGTATGCCACATGCTTAATTGTGCAATGTTTTCATGTGGTTCGCATACACAAAGTGAACCTAAGCAAACCATTTCTGAAAAGCACATCAGGTTCACATGCTGTAAGCTTGACGTGTGCAGCAAGTAAGCTGGTGCAAACATCTTTTAAAAATCACATCAGGTTCGAGTGTTGCATGCTTGACATGAGTGCAGCAGTTAAGTTGGTGTGAACATCATTATTAAATCACATTAGGTTCACATGTTGCATGCTTGCCATGTGTGCAGCAACTAAGCTGGGGCAAATCTCCTGTAAAAAAACACATTAGTTTCTATTTCTCATACTACTACTAGCAATTAGAGCCATTAAAATACATTTTTCATTGCTTTCCCATTAAAATTAGGTAAACTCATTAATTCTGATCCTTTTGCAAATTCTTTAGTGGCTTCTGATTTTTGTCATTGAATTTCCATTAATTTGTAAAGTATTTTTTGCTTAATGCATTAAATGCCTAGGATATAGTCAGCCAACATCCCCCATTCCAGAAGTGCAAAGAGGGTCCTCAGTGTTGGGAAGCCTGGCCTTTTTGTTTTGGGCCATACAAATCCCCTTATGCATATTTAGTGCTACAAATGTGTTTCTCTGTGACTGATTCTGCTCACTTGCGTTCCCTTTGTCATTTGTACTGAGCATATACACTATGGCCATGCTGAGAACTCTTTGTGCTGAGTAGGGCATTGGAAGCATGCACCATACCTCACATTTTGTCACTGAAATGAGGGACATGAACACTCAAAATGAGGGGCAATGAGGGACACTAACCCTGATGATCAGGACACATCCTGAAACATGGAGATACAGTACCTCAGGACACAATGGAAACCATTGTATTTACTTGTACTGATACCTGAAAATGAATTTCTACCATAATGCAGGGATGACATTTAAGAAGGGAATAGGCATTTGTGTCTAGGTTGTTCTTATGGTGTGGCAACAATGGCATTAAATTTGTATTTACTCTATTGCACAATAAGTGCCCTCCCCTGGCCTGTGTGCGCTCATGCTGGAGGTACACTCCTGACTTGACTATGTATTGTGATGTGATGTCCACTCTCTCCACCTATTAGCAGTGGCACCAACACATGTGACAAGAGCACATGAGTCACGCAAATGCAACATTGTCCTTCCCGCTGTGGTGGCATATTTTTGTTGGTCTACTCATAGTGAGTCTCCATCTCACCTGGTGGCTGAAGGGACAGGGGGTGAGCTGGAAGTTAACTTGAGACTAGGCTTCCTACTTACTCTACTAGGCTCTCCTTGCAAAAAAAAAAAAAAACAGCAAAGGCCCCCCTCTGCAGCAAGCTAGACCTAGCAGCAGCTTTGACAGCTGTGTGGGTGGCCTTCATAGGGATGGATGAGGAGCAGAGCAGAGCAGTTTTCAGGGATAAAATGAGGGCTGTCCCTTGCATTCAGGGACAGTTGAGCAGTATGGTATGTACAGAGAATTGGAGCCCCACTATAGTCAGGCTTATGCTCCCACCCTCCAGTGAAGCTGATCTCCACATCACCAAACTCAGGCATATTATGACATAGTTCAAGGGAGACTGAAGGGGTGTGCACTATTGAAATGAATGGGAATTTTTTTTATTACTATTTTATACATTATTGATGGAGAGTTGGAGATTAATGAAGGCCACCGCTCGGCTAACAAGGGCCTTATTAGTAGAACAGTAGCATTCATTAGTCTTCAACTCACCATCATAAAATAGTAATAAAAAATAACTCCATTCATTTTAAGGGAGTACGACCCAGCACTCTGACCCATGAACATCATCTCTTAAAGGTTCCTGCCTCTGGCTCCCTAGTACTTAGGTAAGAGACTCTCAGTTTATACCTATACTTGGTGGGTTGTCTGTAGCAGCATGGCCACACCTGGTGCAGTGTGAGTGTGCATGGGAGGGGAACTGGCCATGTGGGTGGGTGTCAAGTTATTGCTGCTTTTGTGTTTGCCCGTTTGCATAGAAGCATTCAAAACTATAGAGAGAAAATAGTAGAAGTATAGTCCAGTGAGAAGTAATTAAGTAGTTTTATGAGTAGCTGTTTGTATTGGGGGTGGGAAGAACCACATGTGTTTCCATTGGTATGTATGCTACAGTTCGGCTGTGCAGCTGAGATGAAGGAGGACAACAAAACTAAAATGTATAACAGTGGCTGCAAGCATGCTGCATATGGGCAGATGTACAGTATGCAGATTTATATTAAAGAACAAGCAAGCTATATGTGTGCAGGCAGTATAGCTTAGTGGTTAAAGGCACTGAACTGCAGACCTGAAGACCTGGGTTTGAATCTCATCAACACCCACTTGTTTGATATATGTTGTGATCCTGCACAAGTCACTTAACTTTTATGTGTGCTCTTATCTGTGACCACTTGCTTTTTGCATGCATGCAGTCTGTTCCAATTTAACATAAAAAGCATTATTTCCACATTTGCTTGCTGCATGCATGCCACAGGCATGCAACCGGTTCCAATTTAACATCTAAATCATGCTTGCAGCATGCATATCACATGAGTAGTTTTATGTGTGCAGCATGAAAACATTTCATATAATTATTTCTATAAGGGAATCTCTCTGCTAACACCCTGCCCCTGCTGGACAGGGAGCTATAGGCACTGAACAGATCACTGAAGGAGAAGGAAGTCAGAAGGGCTTCTTCAGCATGAAACACCTGAAAGAGCATATGGGGCACAAAAACCCTGGCACAATATATCAGTTGGGGGGTGAGGATATAGCATGCACCAAGCAGATAAAGAGATCTTGGGGTTATCATCTCTGATGACCTCAAGGTAGGAAAACAGTGCGACAAAGCAGCAGGTAAAGCAAATAGGATGCTGGGATGCATAGGTAGGGGCATCACCAGCAGGAAAAGGGAGGTCATAATTCCACTATACAAGACACTAGTGAGGCCCCACCTGGAGTACAGTGTACAGTTCTGGAGACCATACCTACGTAAGGACATAAACAGGGTAGAGAAGGTTCAGAGGAGGGCAACAAAGATGGTGCATGGATTGCATCACAAGTTCTATGAAGACAGGCTGAAGGAACTGAACATGTACTCCCTGGAGGAGAGGAGGGAGAGAGGGGATATGATAGAGACATACAAGTATCTTACAGGGAGGAACAGGGTGCAGGAATACACTATTTTTAAGCGAAAAAGATGTTCTAGGACTACAGGGCATGGGATGAAGTTGGAGGGAGGACAATTCAGAGGAAACGTGAGGAAGAATTTCTTCACAGAACGGGTGCTGGACAAGTGGAACACCCTGCCAGAGGAAGTGGTGGGGGCTGAAACAATCACGGGATTTAAGAATGCATGGGATAGACATAAAGGAATTCTGGAGGTCAGGGGTAAGGGGCAACAGACTTCTAGGAAAACATAAACTGAATTTACAAGCTCAAATGGGCAGACTGGGTGGGCCATAGGCCCTTATCTGCTGACACTGTCTATGCATTTATGTATCTATGTAGCAGCGGGTTAAACAACACAAGTACTGTTTTCCTTTATGTATGGATTATTCTTAATGACTGATTTTCATGGAGTGGTTTTGGTCTGACATATGGAGTGGCAGGCCACGTGCAAACTGGCTAATGCTCAAAAGAGAGAAGAGATTGAATGTTCTGCTATGTCTGTGAAATACGGAAAGGGGACTTTCAGACTTGGGTTTTAGGAAATCTGGGTTAAGAAAATGAATGAATAATAATTTTACATTGAGAATGGTAGAATGAGATGTGTGAGAAACTAGGAATGCTAATGTATTTCATTCAGTTCAGTATTGAATTTCTGGTTATGCTGGAAACCTGCCGGGGGGGGGGTGTCGGCCAACAGAGAAACACTGCAGCCTTAGGCAAATGGAACCCATACTGAAGCAGACAGATTACATGGGAAAGGGAGGAAAGGAGAATACAGGAGAGACCATGTTAAAATGAGCACTTGATGGCCGCCTGGTTCTCGGGGCTGTTCTTGGGGGGTGTTCCCCACCTATCTCAATTGGCTATGAAATAGTGGAGGAAGGGTGTCCTCATGCAGTAGCATAGTGCCAGAGGTAGTCAAAGGGAAAGAGTGGGGAGGAGCTGTGGGTACCATGCCTGGGCCATACATGCTTTTTAATTGCAAGGTAAGCACCAAGCAAGAACATCAGTATGAGGCAAATAGTGGATATTAAAGGCTTCTACAGTTACAGACCTACACAGGGCTGTGCACCAACTGGGAGGCTCATAGATGTCGGCTCAGTAGGACCTTAGTTATGGCAGTGGAGCAGTTGGTTATCTAGCTGCCTCATTGGCAGAAAGTTGCTTGAAATGTACCGATCAGGTGCTGGTGCAGATACAGCATGGTTAAGAAGGCAGCAGGGCAGGATTGTCCTGTACCAGGCAGTTCACTTCCAGGAAGCTCCGGGGGGGGGGAGCATTGAGTGCTTCATAATCAGAGGAATAAAGCATAGACAGGTCTCTCCCTCATACTGAAATTAGGTATCTGGAGGACAGAGTTTATAACTGAGCTGTGAAGACACAATGATGGGGAGTTTCCAATCACAGAGAGGGGAAACCCAGGCTGCAGTTCAGTACCTAGGATGAGAGAAGCATAAGTGCAAAGATTTTACACAACCCATTGGAACATGTGACATGGGGAAGGCATTAACCTGGCAGCAGTTTCTACTCAGGAGGGTTTTTCAGCCTTCGACCTGTGATACTTAGTGACCTTCCTGTGGCAGGCCATGCTTGCATTACATTGCAAGCATACCAGAAAAAAATAACTTCTTTTTGGCCCCTTATGGAAGTTAACAGTAAGGATTCCAAGAGCCTTGGAAACACGTAGATGAAAGTAAATAATCAATAATCAATTACATATGTTGTTAACTGTAGTGGTAGTACATAAGTTTATTGTTCATGTTTGTAACTTAATTCTTAGTTATTTCTACAGGTTGTCAATGAATCATAGGAAGAAAACAAACCCTGGGCTCTGCTTGGGAGAACAACAATAAAAGGATATGGGCACAAGCCACAGTTTTCACAGAAAAAAATGATTAAGCAACAAAAATTGGTACACTCAAGATAGCATAATTGAACATCCAGAGTATGTGGTTAAAGAAACAAAAATATTAGCACAGTTAGGCAGACTACAGTATGAACTGGGTTTTCTCCAAGAAACGAGGTTATCCAACTTGTAGCATCAAAAATTAGGTAGCGTCTGGGTCGGTAGGGTGGTGGCCTCCTCCCACAATATTGGGAAGAAAGCAGGAACAGACATTTTTCTTCAGAGACATGTACCATTTGGTGTCACACATACTGAAATGCTAAGGAAAGGGAGACTGGTGATAGTTTTAGAGGGAGAGTGTTTGGGCAAATGTTTCATCTTATTACTGTCTATGCTCCAAATAAGGACACACCAACTTTTCTTTAAGGGTGTTCTGTAAAACTGTAACCATCACAGATGGCACAACCTTAAAGGGAGGAAGTTTTAGCTGTTGTGTCAATCCCCAGATGTACTGGTCCTCAGGTACTGCCGCAACGAATAGACAGATGGGGAAAATGACCACAGCAGGAATGGAGGAGGCAGCACTCACAGGTATTTGGAAAGAACTCCACCATAACACTAAGGATTTCATGTTTACTCCAATCTACATAAATCTTATTTGAGAATAACTCTCTTTTTGGGAAGTGAGGTAGGCCTCCGTAAATTCTCCAGCTGTAACATCCACCCCATGGTTAACTCAGACCATGCAGTGGTCATTGTACAACTGACACTGGGAGATTGGATAAGGTTGACCTTTTGGAGAATGAACACAATCCTGTTAATGAGGGAAAATTTTCAGACTCAGATTCTAGAGGCCATCACGAAACAGAGAAGGGTGCACATAGGGACAGAATACAAAGAAAAATGGGTTTGAGACACTCTTAAAGCTAGATTTAGAGGGGTGAGTATTCCCTACTCTTCTCAATTAAAAAGACAGTGTGAACAGAGATAAAATTAGAAATAAAGTTGAAGGAGTTAGAGGGGTTATACAAAGAAAGGTGATGCCAAGAAACAGGGTCCCAAATGAAGGCAACCAGGAAAGAGCTTCAGGCTTTATTAGGCACACAGATGGAGGAAAGCTCAGATATCTCATGGTGGGACATCAGCTGGTATTCCACCTTTGGAAGGCACGCTATGTTAAAAATGGGCATTCCACTTGGGGGCAGGGTGGGGGGCAGGTGGAACATACCATGAAAGATATAGCTAATAATTTCTGGGATTACTACAAGTACCCGTACCAACAAACAGAAGTAGAACAGGAGGAGGTAAGGAGTATTAGGACCTTCCTGGATGGGGTGGACCTACTAAAATTAAATGATGAATACAAGCAAATGATAGATAGCCCTGTTAGGGGGAGGACGTAGCTAGGGTGATCAAAGAAATGAAATCAGGAAAGTCTCCTGACAACTTAAACACAGTTTTCCAAAAGATTTAGAGACACATTAACACCTCTCCTGGTCAAAATGTTCAGCTCAAGAAATGAAAAGCGGGATTTCCCAGAGACCTGGCAGAGTGCACTCATCACAGTCATGCCCAAACCAGGGAAACAGGCCAATCACTTAGAATCCATTCACCCCATCTCCATTTTAAATGTTGATACAAAAATATTGACTAAAGTCTTGGCAAATAGGTTGAACTGGATCCGACAAAAATTAGTACAGCAGGCCCAGTTGAGGTTCATCCCAAACAGACATCTATCAGATAACATTAAGAGGTGTCTGAACATACTGCATGGGGTAGAAATGACAAAGAACAACAGACAGCCATCCCTTTCATCACAGGAAAAGTATTTGCTAGACTCAGCTGGGATTTTCTATTCACCACCATTAGAAATTTGGATTTGGAGATGAATTTAAGTACTGGTTTAAGGAATTGTATGATCACCTCTTGGCCAGAATTGAAGTAAATGGCATGGCTTTAGACCCCTTCAACACAGAAAGGAGGGGCAAGACAAGACTGTCCCTATGCCTCATATTATTTGCTCTGAGCACTGATTCTCTGGTGATAATGGTGAGAACACATCAGGGTCTAGAAGGCATAATAGTGAAGGTGGTAGTGTAGAACAGGATCTCCTTATATGCCAGTGACACTATGCTGTATCTGAGCAATCCAAACAGAATATTTTCAGTCATAGAAAGTATTCTAAAAGACTACAGGTGAGTTTTAGGGTTCAAGATAAACATAGGGAAGACAGAAGTGGGGTTAGAGAGTGCAGTAATGACACCCGAATTAAGAGAGTGCCTCACATATAAATCGGTCTTATCCCAAATCAGATACCTGGGGATTCAGATGCCAATCAACTTAACTGACATATACCTTTGGGACTCCTTGCTCTCATGAGAGGGAGGGAGGGATAATTTCTGAGAAATGGCCAGGGAGACTGGGTCCCTATTTCATCTGTAAAAATACTAGGAAGCCAAGAAAAACAAGCATTTGTCAATGCCGAACGTTCGCTAGCAGGCATTTGCAGTGGTGTTTGGCACGTATAGTGCTTTACCCTAATGTCCTGTGCGATTGCTGGTATTTGCACAATAAATTTTCAGCATGATCTTTTTGTTACCCCCATTGTGCGCTACATAGGCGGAAACACGTTTTGGGCAGGATGTGAAAAATGACACCTGTACTGCTCATAAGGAAGTGTGGTAAAATGGCAATGTTGAAAATCTGGAGTGGAAATATTGAAAATTCGCAAACCTACAGTGTGTGGGAACTGTGCAATGCACACTCGTAAAACAGTCATTGTTAGAATTCTTTCACCAAATTGTCAACATTGGCATTTTAAAACCTCTCTAATGAACAGTGTCACTGTGATTGTCTTACTATGTGCCATACATTGATTTTGCACACCGACTGCTTTCATTAGTCACGACCTAGGTGGAAACACGTTTGGGCAGGATGTGAAAAATGACAGCTGTACTGCTCATAAGGAGGTGTGGTAAAATGGCAATGTTGAAAATCTGGAGTGAAAATATTGAAAATTCGCAAACTTCCGAGCGTGCGTAGGAACTGCACAACGCACACTCGTAAAATAGTTATTTTAAGGAATTTGTTCACCAAATTTTAAACATAGCCATTTTAAGATCTCTGCTCATGAACAGTGACACTGTGATTTTCTTAATGTGTCCCATACACTGAGTTCATGCAGCGACTGTGCCATTGTGTGCTACATGGGCAGAAACACGTTTTGGGCAAGATGTGAAAAATGACAGCTGCACTGCTCATAAGGAGGTGTGGTAAAATGGCAATATTGAAAATGTGGAGTGAAAATATTGAAAATTCACAAACTTACGAGCGTGCATAAGAACTGCGCAATGAACACTCGTAAAACTGTCATTTTTAGGAATTTTGTCACCAAATTTTCAACACAGCCATTTTAAGACCTCTGCTCATGAACAGTGTCACTGTGATTTTCTTAATGTGTCCCATACATTGAGTTCGCATACAACTGCGCCAATATGCGCTACATAGGTGGAAACATGTTTTGGGCAGGATGTGAAAATGACAGCTGCACTGCTCATGAGGAGGTGTGGTAAAATGGCAATGTTGAAAATCTGGAGTGAAAATATTGAAAATTCGCAAACTTACGAGGCATGCGTATGAACTGCATAGCCTTACACTCGTAAAACAGTCATTTTGGAATTTTTCACCAAATTTTCAACACAGCCATTTTAAGACCTCTGCTCATGATCAGTGTCACTGTGATTTTCTTAATGTATCCCATACATTGATTTCGCTACCAACTCGCCATTGTGCGCTACATGGGCGAAACACGCTTTGGGCAGGATGTGAAAATGACAGCTGCACTGCTCATAAAGAGGTGTGGTAAAATGGCAATGTTGAAAATCTGGAGTGCAAATATTGAAAATTTGCAAACTTACGAGCGTGCGTATGAACTTCGCAGCACAGACTTGTAAAACAGTCATTTTTAGGAATTTTTTCACCAGATTTTCAACACAGCCATTTTAAGACCTCTGCTCATGATCAGTGTCACTGTGATTTTCTTAATGTGTCCCTTACATTGAGTTTGCACACCGACTGTGCCATTGTGCGCTACATGGGCGGAAACATGTTTTGGGCAGGATGTGAAAAATGACAGCTGTACTGCTCATGAGGAGGTGTGGTAAAATGGCAATGTTGAAAATCTGGAGTGCAAATATTGAAAATTCACAAACGTATGAGCGTGCATAGGAACTGCGCAACGCACGCTCGTAAAACAGTCACTTTTAGGAATTTTTTCACCAAATTTTCAACATAGCCATTTTAAGACATCTGCTCATGAACAGTGTCACTGTGATTTTCTTAATGTGTCCCATACACTGAGTTCACACACCTACTGCGCCATTGTGCGCTACATGGGCGGAAACATGTTTTGGGTGAGATGTGAAAAATGACAGCTGCACTACTCATAAGAAGGTGTGGTAAAATGACAATGTTGAAAATCTGGAGTAGAAATATTGAAAATTCGCAAACCTACGAGCGTTAATAGGAACTGCATAATGCACGCTGTAAAACAGTCATTTTTTGAATTTTTGCACCAAATTTTCAACATGGGGTTTTTGGGATCCCTTTTCATGAATGATGTCACTGTCATGGCACTATTTGGGCCCAAAGGGTGATTTCATGCAGTGACTGCGCAGTGACTGTGAAATCACCCTTTGGGCCCGAATAACGCCATGACAGTGACATCATTCATGAGAAGTGGTCCCAAAAATCCCATGTTGAAAATTTTGGGCAAAAATTCCAAAAAATGCCTGAGATATGCAATAAAGTTGAAAACCCCTTATCTAGCCCATTATACAGCTTACCAGCATTTTCTCAGTTCACGGTTGGCTTTGAAGAGTGCAGACGTGTTCCCGGTCCACCGAAGATTGTTGTGCCAAGCTCCGGAGGTAAGTATGGGGTGAGGGGGGTGTGGGGAGGCTGGGTGCACAGTCTGTGGGTGCGGGTTGTGGAAGGGGGGACTGGGAGATGCGCCGTGGGACCGTTTTTGATTTACAGGTAAAAAAAAAAAAAAAGACGACGTGGGACATTTGCCACGCTTGGGTGGGCTCCCAGCATGGCAGAAGATGGCTGGGGAGGCCGAGGAGCCGACGGGGGATTGGGCACCCCGTCGGCAAACTACGCGGGGGGGGCCGAGGAGCCGATGTGGGGTTGGGCACCCCGTCGACAAACTACGCTTGACATTTGCCATGCTGGGGTGGGCTCCCAGTGTGGCAGAAGGATGGCTTGGGGGGGCCGTGGAGCAGACGGGGGATTGGGTACCCCCATCGGCAAACAACATTTGCCATGCTGGGGTGGGCTCCCAGCATGGCACCAAAACTTTGGGGTGGTGGACGGGGTGCGCATGACGCCAGGGGGAAGCGTGCGACGGTGTTCGGTATGACAGCTGCTGTTTTCTTTGAAGCGAAGACCACCGCTGTCATACACAGCTCCCGCACCCATTGGTGCAGGACTGCCATGCCTGCTCAACGGAGCACTGGATTGCAAGGGAGAGGCACGCCTCCAAAGTGTGCTACTCTCCCAAAATGTTCCTTGCGCGTGCGCTCAAGCGAATGTGAAAAAGGAAACCACTATGATTCAATTGGCAAAATCCAGCTACTGCAAGACCAAGAAAACACAGAACTAGAGCAATGCTAAAAGATTCAGAGAGAATGTCTCAGAACTCATTGGTAAGGGTGACAAAACCTCACCAAAAATGCTTATAGTTGATGGATAAGAGATACTTGATTCCACCAAAATTGCCAACAAATTCAATGTTGCATTCATTGACCTTAGCTCTGTTATCCCCACTGAGCCCACCCTGCTGTCCAGTGGAGGTCCTGCCCCTGTTGACACACAACTACTGGACACAGAGCCAGGATATCCTAAATTATACTTAAAACCTGTCTCAGTAAGGAACACTTCTAATTATATAAGAAATGTGCTTGGTAAAACCAGAATCAAGGGTGATTCAATTGATATGAGGCTATTTGTCCTGGTTGTTAAGGATCTCCCCTACCCCATTTCTAATACTTCAGCTTCTCTCTGTGTTACTCCCAATTTCCCAAAAAGTGGAAATCTGCACTGTTAACACCAATTTTTAAAAGTGGTGATGGTTCTAACCTTTGCAGTTTACAGGCCAATTTCTATACACTCTCAACGTCTAAAGCTGTTGAGAGAATAGTGTCCAATCAACTTGTCTCATATCTTTTTTTGTTACTTCTTTATTAAAATTAGCAGAATAATTACAGGATAGGATCAGGGAGATTAATCTGCTGCGTCATTCCATTATATACAATGGGTTAATGGCATGCAAATCAGTTCTTTTTCTCTAAAATACTTAAAAATAAATTGACGGGTATAAGCCCTATTGGACTATGGCCCCTCCATGCTACAACGTAATTAAACTACACATTACAAAGTTCAGTCAATATCCCATACTCCTTACCTATGGGGTGACAAGAAGATTACAAAAATGATCAAAAACTAAGGCACTCTCTATTGGAGCCAGGAAAGTTACCTGGCTAATAACATTAAACTAAACAATACTGAACAGTGCAGCAAGCAATAAACAATAAAATACTTGTGTGAGGCAATTACATAAAGTAGAGTGATAGTAATTGAAAATACCTGTCTCTGGGTGTCAGATCCACTATGAATCAGTATCCCCAAGCCTGATGAGACAGGACTGAACTGCCCTTAAGTTCTTCAATAAGAACCATAAATGGATACCATGTTCCCCTAAATTTATCTGTCTGTGAGCGAAGGTCAGCAGTGATTTTTTCCATACGATGTATACTTTTAACTATGTTAATCTAATCTTGCATTGTGTGGGGGTCTGGGAGTAACCACTTTTTCATGATTGCTTTACCGGTTGCTGCAAACAGAGCCCCTGAAAATGATCTCCAGCAGTTTGATCGTCTCCCTTTGGGCAACAGCCACAAAATCAGACACTCAAAATGGGTGTCACCCTGAATACCCACTATCCGATTATATCACTGCCCAACCTCATCCCACAAAGAATGTAGGCAGGGGCAACTCCAAAAAATGTGATATGGAGTGCCTTCCTAATTGAGAGGGGTGATCGGATACAGACAGTGGGATCTAGCAGACACCCTGGGGTGAAATGGACATGAGATCGAGGTCCTCCTTGTCTTGTGCCCATACCCAAGGGATCTGTTTTGGACAGGCAGGTGGTTGGGTTATCCTCAGAGTCTCATCGCTCCTGGGCAGTGTTATACAATGCCAGGTCTGCTAAAAATAAGACAGCAGTGGTAGCAGATCTTGTTGCCTCCATAGATCAGGCTTTTATCACTAAGCCCTGGCTAGATGAAAATGTGGGACCTATATTGGCTTCCGCAGTTCCAGCCGGGTTCTCGGTGGCACACTGCTCGAGAGTTGACCATAGGGGAGGGGGAGTCGCTGTCTGTTTTAGACAGAAACTGGATGTCAGGGAGTTCTCAGTGGGGCCAACCAACTCCTTTGAGTGCATAGTGGGAGTGGGTGCAGGCTTCAGGATCCTTCTCATTCACCATCCACCAGGTGATGAGAGGGCTTTCCTGAAGGAGGGAGCAGATTTCATCGCTGGCCTGGTGCAAGAGGCTCCCAGATGGTTGATTCTGGGGGACTTCAACACCTGGGCCGATGATGAACTATTGCTTTTTGGTTAAGCCCTCCTCCAATTGATGGATTCATTGGGCCTGATGTGGGTTATTGCCACCGATACCCATGGGGGGGCACTCATTCAACTTGGTGTTCCACTTGGGGATGGAAATCTCTGATATGGAGGTGGATCCTTTCAGTTGGCTTGACCATCATGCCCTGAGGTTCAGTTTCATGACACCCTGAAGTAAGCCTGCCCCAAAGGAAATGGTAGAGTACCGTCCTTTATGAGGTGTTACCTCTGAAGGCCTAATGATGGTGCTGGACCTTTCAGGTATTCTGACTGATAGCTCTGACCCAGGAGCCCTGGTTCTTGCCTATAATTGGGTGGTGACCAGGGCCTTGGATGTCATTGCCCCAGTTTGTGTTCACCCCCTTATTCTTTACCCAGGTACCCCGTGGTTTGATGGTGCACTAAGGGAGTTGAAGAGGCAGGGGTGGAAGTTGGAGAGACACTGGCAGAAAATTCACCTGGAGGAGGATAGACTTATACTGTTAGACCATTATGAGGTCTATCAATCAGCAATTTCTCATAAGAAGGCAGAGTTCCTTTTCAGAGAAATTGCTGCAGCAAAGAACAGGCCCGCTCAGCTCTTCCGTACTGTGGAAAGACTGTGCAATCCAGCCTGTCTACGGTCCAGTCAAGCATTATCACAAGAAAAGTGTAAGGAGTTTGTGCAGTTCTTTGTTGATATGGTGTCCTCCATTAGGAGAGAGATCAGCCAATGCCTCCCCATTGGATCTTGCAGTGATCATCTAGGTGGTACAAGTGCCTAGGTGATCTGGTCTACCTTTGGCCAACTGGCAGTCATGGATACAGTGAGGATCATCCAGACTCTGCAGCTGACCTGCTGTAGTTTTGATCTGGGCCCAGCTCACCTTCTTGTAGGGTGTGTTCAGGTCACCGGCCTAGTCCTTGCTGGAATAGTAAGGGTATCATTGGAGAGAGGTATCTTTCCATATCCTTTAAAGGAGGCAGTGGTGTGTCCCCTCCTGAAAAAATCCTCCCTTGACCCGGACTGTCCAACTAACTACAGACCAGTCTCTAACTTGCCTTTTGTAGGTAAACTTATTGAGACGGTGGTCGCACTGCAGCTGGAAGATCATTTGGCAATCCACAATATCTATGACCCTCTCCAGTCAGGCTTCAGGAAAAGGCATAGCAGTGAGACAGCCCTGGTACAGGTACTTAATGATCTCTTGATGGCTAGAGATCAGAGAGCTCATTCCATCTTGGTTCTCCTGGATCTCTCAGCAGCTTTTGACACTGTGTACTTCGGGGTGTTACTCGAGCACCTGTGGTTTTTCTGTGGGCTGAGGGGGGTGGTCCTCAGTTGGTTTCATTTGTTCCTTGAGGGCAGGTCTCAGAGGGTGGAGTCTGGGATGTATTCCTTGATCCCTAGAGGCTTGCCCTGCAGGGTTCTGCAGGACTCAGAGCTGTTGCACATGTTGTTCGCAGTGTATATGCTGCCATTAGGAGACATTATAAGAAAGTATGGGCTGAGTTTTCACTGCTATGCAGATGATTCTCAGCTCTACTTGTCTTTTTTGCCAGACCAGATGTGTGATACTCTATCTCTGTTTAATAACTTCTCCAGGAGATACAAGACTGGATGAGTGTGAGCTGGCTGAGGTTGAATCCTGGAAAAACAGAGGTACTTGATTATGGACCCTGATCTGAGGGTGGTCGGTACATGGGGGGAGGCCCTCGGGTTTATATCTTGGAGGGCTCCGTTCAATGCCTCAGGTCAGGTGTGGAATCTGGTGGTGATATTTGATGAAGGCTTGACCCTGAAGGCTCAGGTGTCATCTGTAGTCCAGTCTTCCTTTTACCATCTAAGGAACATCTCCAGGGTAAAGCACATGGTTCCATCTGAAGATCTACCTACTTTGGCCTATGCCTTTGTCACCACTTGTCTTGATTATTGCAACGCCCTTTACCTAGAGCTACCGGGGGTGGATATTGGCCAATTGCAGCTAGTGCAGAATGCAACAGCAAGGCTGTTAACTGGATCTTTCAGGTCTAGCCACATAACACCTGTGCTGCGTGAACTGCACTTTCTGCCAGTGCAATGGCAGATCACCTTCAAGGTCACATTGTTGACCTATAAAGCCCTACATGACCAGGGACTTCAGTACCTGCAAGATCTGCTATTACCCTACTGTCCCTCCCGTTCACTCCGATCCTCCAGTGAGGGATTGCTAGAGTTTCCCAGGGTACTTTTGAAAACATCTGGAGGTAGATCCTTTGCCTTTATGGCTCCTATCCTGTGGAATTCTCTACCATGTCAGATATGTGATAGCCTGACCATAGAAGAATTTAAGAAATCCCTGAAAGCACAGCTGTTCACACAAGCATTTGATGATCATTGCAGATTCAATGGATATTTGATATACTATAGTTGCTGCATTGTGGGGTGAACTGTTTTTAACAAAGTTTATTTTTATTTTTAAGATGCTGTTTTATGTATTGAGTTTTAAAATTTGTATGGTATTTTTTGTAAAGCCACCCTGAGTTTTTGAAGGGCGCCTTGCATAAATAAAGTTTGCTTTGCTTTCCACTGCACAGCCCCACCAGCATCTATCTGAATGATCCGTTGTGTAATGTTTTGTTCTAGTGGGAGAGAGAAATAAACTTGGCAAACAATTTTGCAATGGAAATCTCTTCAACTGTTAGAGGAGGTGGTGTGGAAAACCCCATCCCAAATACATTTCCAGCCCCAGGGTTCAAGATCAAGGCCTGACTCTTTTTCCCAAGCAGACTGGTACAGGGGCAGTGGCTATTCTCTCATTTGATTATTGGTTTCAACCAGTTTTAAAATATATTTCTTTTGCAGCTGGCCTTCTGTTGCTTGTATAATAACTAAATATAGGGGATGAGGATCCAATTGAGCATCCCCCAGGTGGGTACCAGATCTAAAAAATGAAACCACTTATAAGTATAGATAAAAATATACCTGTCATAGGTGGTAGTCCCCCTTCATTTCTTCAAACAACTTAAAGATCCCTTCACAGATGAACTGAGAGAAGTGATGCAGACCAGAATGTTTCCATCGATATAAGGTATTATCTAAGTGGGGAAGACTAAACTAGGCACATCTGTCTACTTGGATACAACAGGTCAAAGACTTAACTATAACTAAGTCCTTTTTAACTGTTCCCCACACCCAGAGGAGCTGTTGAGTCCAGGGGTTAGTGGCATTTAACTTAGCCAAACTGTTCGCTGGGGTATCAAAGCCCTCTAGGGAGTGAAGACCAAGATTACTCTCTAGCTTCAAGAAATCCAGACATTGGTTGAGTTTTGTTTTTCATAAGCTATGCAAGGGAGTAGTTGTACCATCTGAAAGTATACTTTAAGATTTGGGAGTCCCCACCCCCCCCAGGTTGTTGCAAATCTGATCATCTGATTCTGGCTTTTTTGGTTACCTCAAATAAAATGGTATAGGGCTATGCTGATTTTGAGCCACTAAGCCCATAAGATGTTCAACGGGAGGGTTTAGAAAAGAAGCAGGAAGCAAGAAAGGATGTTCATATGAATGGTATCAACTTTACCCAGTAAGGAGAGATAGAGTAAATCCCGTCTCAAGGTCAGTAAGCACTTCTGTAATGAGCTTACCACAGTCTACATGGTAAAAGCCTTTGAGATCAACCGGGATATGCACCCCCAGGAAATTAATCTGGGTCAAGACCCACTTGAAGGGGGTCAAATGGATAAGAGCTGGAGTTGGGGTGCCACTGACCAAGGGAAGTTCTATTTTCTCTATGTTTATTTTAAATCCAGTCAAATCCATAGTGCTGTAAAATTTCATGCAGAATAGGAAAGGTGTGAAGTGCGTCTCACAGATTTAGCATCATATCATCTGCATAAAGGGATATTCTATTTTCTCCCCCTGCAGTCTTAATTTCTTCCAGGTCTGGGTGGGACCGAATCATTTAAGCAAGGGGTTTAATACTGAGGGCAAAAAGCAGAGGAGAGATGAGGCATCCCTGTCTAGTACCTTGTTTTATAGACAAGGGGTCTGACACTGTGCCATTGACCTTCACTCTCGCTGTGGGAGATGAGTAAGGTGCCCTAAGTTAGCCCCTGAATTGAGTTCCAAAGCCGTGTTTGTCTAACGTAGCAAAAAAGAAGTCCCAACTAAGGTGATCAAACACCTTTTCAGCATCTATAGTGATGGCTGTCTGTTGGTCCTTTGCTTTTCTCCCCAGGTGAAGGATGTTTAAATACTTTCTAACATTATGTGCCAGGTCTTGATTGGTCTAGGTGGATGAGATTACCCAGAAATTTCTTTGGTCTATTGGCCAGGACATTGGTAAATATTTTAGAGTCAACATTTAATAATGAGATAAGATGGTAGGAGTCTCATTTATCAGGTGCTTTACCTGTTTTGTTGATAAGAGTTTTATAAAGGCGGATAGCCAGGAACTGGGCAGATCCTCCGGCTCATCATAAGAATTTACAGCACTAGTAAACAAGGAAATCAGCTGTTGCTGAAAGGCTTGGTAAAATTCAACGTTAATGCCATCAGGGCCTGGTGATATGCCTGTGGGCATGTTATGAATAACCTGACTTATTTCAGGAACCCACTTATTCTGTTTGCTATGTTGCCTTGTAATCTCAGTTATTGACATGGAAGCTTTGTAAAAGAGCACGTGTTCAAGGGTATTCTCCAGAATTTTAAATAAACAAATAAATGGCAGGCAAATTATGGGAATTAATTACTGAAGTCTTGGCAGACCTTAAAAGGTTGGAATACTTCTATTCTCACTCCTGGGGAAAGTCAAATTGGTGCGTATGAATATTTTGCCCAGGTTCTTGTTCATTTTTCAGATCTTACCACTCAATGTTCCAAGACAAGAATTTTGGGAAATAAACAAAGCATTGCACTAATTAATCTGTGGCAAGGGAAAATCAAGAATAAAATGGTAAGACTCGCAGAGGCCTGGGAGGGAGGGGTGGTGGGTATACCTAATTTGAAGACATATTATCAGATGGCACAACTGTTATCTTGTATAGCATACAAAAAAGAAGATTCAGAAATGCCTTGTTAGCCATGGAGAAAAACAATAATAGAGGAACACAGCCCTTATTAATATTTGTTACACATAATGTAGGCACTGAGATCAGTTCCATCATGATCCCCTGGACCAAACAGTTATGTAGTAACTGGAACTGTGTCAGACAGGAGCTTGGGATACATGCACTATCACAAGATTCACTTTCATTGTCCGATATGCTGGATTCCAACCCCCTAGAACAGATGTAGTTTTTACTAGATGCAAAACCTAGGTCTTCTTGGATTTTTCAAATTTATACAGGGAGTTAAAGTTAAAACATTTGAAGCAATGCAATGAGAATACTCTATTAGAAGGACTGATTTTTTTTCCTGTATTTACAGCTGATGTCCTTCCTAAGGGCAGACTGAAAAATTCAGGACATCTGAAGAGAACCACACCTTCTTGCAGTCTTGTTGAAGAATGCAGGTATGGGAGTGTGTACTAAGAAACACATATCTAGTATGGCCCAATGCTATAGGGTGGCCCAGCCTATACACAGTCAGGAGGCATGGGAAAATGATGCACAATTCCACTTGGAGGAAAAAGAATGGCAAAACATATTTTTTTGTTAGTTTTTTACCTTCTTTTTCCCTCCGGTCACTTTTGGCTGGAGCCCTATTAGTCAGCTCCTAGCCAGATCCCACCCTGCCTGAGATCCTCCCAGCTTGTGATCTTGGTCCTCCATCCCACCCATGACTCACCTGCTGGTAACCCCCCGGCTTGCACCCCCCGGGGCTGCCTTCTGCTCCTCGGCGCTCCTGTACAATTGCTCAGTTTCTGCAAGTGGACATGAAGGATGGACAGAGTTGAGACCCAGGAGAGTAGACTCCGGTGGTGGGCATGGTGGCAGAGTAGCAATATTTTCCTTCCAGCCAATGGGGTGTTTCTCATGCTCTGGTGATGGTCCCTTCAGAGACACAGATGTGCAATGATGTCAGTGTGGGGCAGGCACACTCCTGCACCTGACCAGCACATGTCTGCTGCTGCCTCCTTCCCATTCTTAGTGACCCTGGCTGTAGCACATCAAGCATCTGCTGAGTGTCACTGATAGCAGGGGAACCACGACTCTCCCTCCCCAGAGCTGTTCATGGGATGCTCATCCTACCTCACCCTGGCTGACCCTCTGATGTTCTGTGCTCACTCCTGAACATGGGTCATCACTGCTGCTTGCGGTTGCACTGCCACTGTGCTGGCGGGCTGACCTTGGCAAAACATCTTGGTGGGAGTCATCCACACCTCAACATCTGACAACTGGAGAGAGTTTGGTGAAAGTTGGTGGGAAAGTAATTTTATACCCATCCCAAAGCAAGCACTTTGGGACGGGGAGCCATAAGAGGTTTTGGGAAGAATGGGGGAAGGGGAGGGTTCCCCTTATCAAATTTTTTGGGATTGGCAAAAGACTAAACCTTTTTGGAAGGAAATCACAACCAAATATAGGCAGATGGTAGGCCTGTCCACAGAACCAGGCTTTGTTCACTTGATCCTGGAGAAATGCATCAAGGGAGGAGATCAAGCCAAGCATTTGCAGGATCCTGCTTCTGCCTGTCAGCAAAGCGATTGTAAGAAGGTAGTTAACATCAGTATGCCCAACACTGGGCTTCAAATCAGTATACCAAATGGAAACAATTACAGCAGACCTGAGATTGGAGACAGAGAAGTTCAGAAGGGTATGTTTGCCCTTCATGAACATCATAGAGGACTTGTAGGGTCAATCTGTACACTTACAGCAGGTTGGAAAGTACTAAATGAAATCAAATGGGCAGGCACAGGGGAAGGGCGAGGCGGAACCTCATGGGAGTTAAAGTGAGGAATGAAATATCATTAACTTTATGTTGTTTTGTTGTTTTCTTGTTCCTTTAGTTATTTTTTCATCTTAAAAAATCAAATGCAAGCTTTATAGATACCACACTTCTCTGGGTTGAGGGAAGAGGTTGCTAGACTCCTGGCCAAGTTGGCTAGGATTCAGAGGACCTCATCACCCACCCCAAGGGGCCACCAATTCTGCTACTGTTATCTGAGAGGATGCAAGGGAGGAGGAACAGCTGGACTGTGGTGGGCTCTGGAAGGGTGACGGTGGTGGGATGGAGGCACTTTCCTCAACCGGTACCACTACGTAATTCCTATGCCACTCTGGTGCATTGGGACTGTCAAAAGGAGGCACCCATGGTAGTGACCAGGGAGGAAGTGGGGGCCCTCCATAGTGGAGAGGCCAAGGTGGGTAGTAGAGGACCCCAGAGGAGGAGAAGGAGGATGCAACTTCTGGTGGGGGACTTGATTGTGAGGTGGATAGATTTGGGAATAGGAAATGGGGGAGAGGAGAGTTAGGTTCCTACCAGGTGTCACAACCCAGAGGGATGGGAAGTGGATCCTGAGGATCGCTAGGGCAGCAGGACAGGAAGGACAGCTGGATGTCATTGTCCACTTCCGGACTAATGATCTGGCTAGAGACAGGGCTAGAATAGTGCAGGGGGAGTTTAGGGATTTGGGGAGGGGTCTTAGGTGACTCACTCAGTGGCTTTCACTAAGGTGCTGCCTGTCTATGACAGGGGTGACAAGAGGGATTTCCAGAACAGGAGCTTCAACTCATGGCTGAAGGAATGGTGCAGAGAGGAAGGATTCAGCTACATTGGGGAGTGGAGACCCACCTAGAAGGATAAAGCCCTATTCAGTGGTGATGTCCTGCATCTGTCCAGGACGGGAACTGCAGTCCTCAGTGGATGATTTAAATGTTACTTCAATTAACTTTTAAAATAGTTGAGAGGGTGGCAGAAGGAATAAGGAAGGCAGGAACTGACTCCCCTCAACATAGGCTGAAGTAGAGAGTAAGGAGAAACCAATGGGAGTGAACTCACCCAGGGTGCAAATTAATGAAGGAAGCAGGGTGGTAGATATAGAAGGAAGAGGGAACAGGAGTATTAAAAAGAGAGAGGAGTAGGAGGGAGGGAGGGAAGGAAAAAAAGGAAAAAAGGGACAACAAGCATAATGGATGCAAATCTGGAAGGCCATGTGTGAATGCTAGAAGTCTAGGAAATAAGATTCCAGACCTAGAGGCCATCATGGCAGAGTCTGACCTGGATATTGTGGTGATTATCAAGTCATAGTACACTTAAAACAGTGACTGGAAAATGGCCATACTAGGCTATACTTTATTTGAGAAGGACCTGGTGGGAAGGAAAGGGTGTGTGTGGTGCTTTATGTGAGGGAAAGCATAAAAGCAACAGAGATACTGGGAATACAGGGTGAGTCAGAGGTACTGTGGGTCACCCTGGAGATGGGGAATGGAGTCTCTATTTGCACGGGAGTGATCTACACACCTCCAGCACAGTGGGAGGAATTAGATTAGGTACTGGTAGAAGCCATTGGCAAGATAGCCGAAAAGAGGGAGGTGTGGGGGACCTCAACCTGCTAAATGTAGATTTCAGCCTTCCAGCAGTGGCTTTAGCTAGAAGCAGGGACATCCTGGACTTGTTGCAGTGGGCATTCCTCAGGCAAATAGTCAGTGAACCCACTCATGAGGGGGAAATACTGGACCCGACACTTACTAACATAGACAGTATTGTGGATATTAAGGAGGGGGTCCACATGAGCACCAGTGATCACTGTACAGTGTGGTTCAGTATAAGTATGATTGTGGAATTGAACTACACAAGGGCGAGGTTCCAGAACTTCAGGAGAGCAAATTTTATAAAGATGGGTGAATGCCTCAGGAATAACCTGGTGGGGGGCATGGCCTGGCAGGGGTAAAGGAACAGTGGGAAAAGCGGAAAGGGAGCATAGTAAAGTCAACAAACCTCTGCATCAAACAAGTGAGCAAAAGCAAGAGGAAAAGAGACCACTATGGTTCTCAAAAGAGGTGGTTGAAATGGTAAATGCAAAAAGGATAGTATTCAGAAGGTATAAAGAGATGTAGAGGGAGGACAATACGGAGTTGTATCAGGGAAAACAGAGGGAAACAGGTAAAGAAGTAAGATGCACAAAGGCACAAACTGAAGAGAGAATATCTCAGGAGGTGACAGAAGGGGACAAGCCATTTTTTAGTGAAACGAGGAAGACCAGGGGTGGGATTGTGAGGTTAAAAAGGGAAGGGGGAACTGTGCAGAGAGGGAGTAGGAAAAGGCAGACATCCTGAACAAATGCTTTTGTTCAGTGCTCACAGAGGAAGGAGAGGGGCCACAAAAAAGTAACAGAAGCTTTGGAGGGAGGGAGGTGAACACTAGTCCTTTTTTGGAGGAGAGATTCCTGAGTGGACTTGTTGATCTTAAGGTGGACAAAGCAATGGGACCAGATGGGGTGCATCCAGGAGTATTAAGGGAGCTCAGGGAAATACAAACTGCAACTCTGACAGTCCTGCTTAATAGTTCACTGGAAACAGGAGTGGTTCCAGAGGACTAGAGGAGGGCAAAGGTAGCCCCATTTCACAAAAGCGGTAGCAGGGAGGAGGCTTGCAATTATAGTCCAATCAGCATGATATTGGTGGTGGAAAAATAATGGAATCACTGCTGAAGGAAAGGGGTGTGGAATATCCTGAATCCAGTGGGTTACAAGACCTGAGACATCATGGTTTCACAGGGGGGAGGTCATGTCAGACAAGTCTGATAGATTTCTTTGATTGGGTGACAAAGGAGTTAGATCATGGTGGAGCAGTTGACATGGCCTACTTAGATTTCTGTAAGGCTTTCAACACTGTTCCGCATAGGAGACTAGTAAGTAATGTAACCCCCCTGCAAATGGGGGTTCCCAAAAGACTTCCAGGAGCTTGCTTGAATGCTCCAAGCCTGAATGGTGTTTGGCATTTAAGCCATTTATCAGTGAGTGTTTTTAGAGCCTCTGGTACTGTCTCTTTAAGAGCTGTCTGCTTGCAGACATAATTAGTTTGTATGGGGGGACTGTGTGTTCTCTGAGTACCACTCGAGCTGCTGCCAATTCACTTAATTTTTGCAGTCACTAGGAGTGCAAAGGGAACCTATCTGAAAGATGTAACTGTTTACCAGAAATTATTTAGAGTAATAATGAAATTACAGTTTGTCTAACCTGCTTTCTTTGCAGTCAGAACTGTGTCTGCTAGTTCCCCATTCTAGTTTTGAACTGCTGAACTGGACCAATCAGTGTGGGGTAAGCTAGCTCTAAAATGGTGCCTTGGACGAATCAGAACTTGGACTCATAATCTGAGCCAGCCACAAGAGGATTGTATGGGCAGTGACTCTGGGAGATGTAGTTTAGACTTCAGTGCCTTTTGGACCAACAGCAGCAGTCTATTGTGAGTGACAGCCAATCCAGTCAAGAACTGGGAGGAACTCAAAGAAGTGCCCGTTTTTGTCGGTTGGAGTTCAGTTGAGCTTTGGCAGTGAAGAAGGAAGGAGCCCTGTGCTTTTTAGTGTGCAGTTTTAGTCAAAAACGTGTGTAAGGCCCAGAGTTCCGGTCTGCAGCTTGTGTAACAGCATTTAGGACTGAATCCGTCCTGTGAAAAGAATCAAAGGATCTCTGAAGAGTAGAAACCAGGCTCACCCTGTAGAAGACTGGAAGAATTGCTGAAAATTGCACTCGGTCTGTCAGGAACTGAATCTGCTGTGTGTTCTCCCGGGTATTGTGCAGTAATTGCGATCGGGATACAGATGCAGCCTGCCTGGTATAGTACTTTCTTTTATATGGATGTGTGAAGAGGTTTGTGTACCTCAAGTGAGCCCTGCTGACATTGAAGGACCCTATCTTATTTGGAGGTCGTGAGTACTAATTCAGGGTTGCTCCCTGTTGAATTGCCACATTAAATCCAAATGGAATTACTGTACTGCTGACTGTTTAATTCTCCTTTTCTCTGTGTGAAAGGGCCCCTACCAGCTGCCACGGTTTGGACTAGCCACTAGGGCTTGGGTACCCAGGGACAGTAACTGATAGGGATAGCCTGTGCACAGAGCCATAGGTAGATTATTAGAGTGATAAGCTAATTAACCTGATTTCCCGTCCTTGTTATACCCCCTAAATAAATCAGAGCTGCTTGTTTCAGCAAAGTTATACTGCCTGAGGTATTTGTCTATGTTAAAGTACTGTACTGTGATTGTTGCACTGTATCTCATTTCACAGGAGGTCCCAGTGCGGAACCAGACCTGGGGTAAGTGTATACTGTGAAGTGTAATTCTGATATATTGTGTGGGCCACTAGTGGGAAGAAAGGGGGTTGCAGTGTCCCAGAGGGCTGTGACCAAGTTAGTTTAACTATTGCAAACCCTGACCTCTGGGTGGAGGCACCCGCCATTGGATCCAGGCCCCTCAACCTGTTAGTGGCAAATCAGGCAGGGGTAGTAGCCCCTGGGATAGCGCCATCTAGGGGTTACATCTTGGAGCAGATTATTTAAGGTATTGGACCGACTGGAGGACTTTGGCCTTAAACTGTCCATTGATAAGTGTCAATTTTTTCAAACATCAGTAAAGTATGTGGGACACATAGTATCCACCGAGGGAATAGAGACCGACCCAAGTAAAGTTGAGGCCTTGACCACCTGGCCACAGCCCAAAAATCTAAAAAAGAACTGCAAAGATTCCTGGGATTCTGTGGTTATTATGGCGCTTTATCAAGGACTATTCAAGAGTGATCCATCCTTTACTTAACCTTACTCAAGGGTATCCCCAACCCACAAAAATACCAAAGTCAAGCGTCCCTCAAGACTGAAAGAGTGTATTTTCATCCGAGTGAAGTATTTGGGGTCTGGACTCCTTGATTGTGAGACTGCTTTTCATGATATCATATACAACTTACCCATGCTCCAGTGCTGGCCTATGCCGATCCAAGAAAACCTTACGCCCCTGCACACTGATGCTAGGCTTGTATAGGGTTGGGGGCTGTGTTGTACCAAGAGCAATAGAATGGCCTGAGACCAGTGGCCTTTGCCAGTAGAAGCCTGACCCCATCCAAAAAGAACTATCCTGTACATAAGTTAGAGTTCCTAGCTTTGAAGTGGGCTATTGTTGACCAATTCCATGAGTACTTGTATGGGGCTAAAATACTAGTAAAACTGACAATAATCCTTGACCTATGTGCAGACCTCAGCTAAGTTGGATGCCACTGGCCATAGGTGGCTTTCTGCATTATCTACATATGACTATGCTCTCGAATACCGAGCAGGTCTGGAACCACATAGATGCTGATGCTCTCTCCCGGAGGCCTGTTCCCCAGAATGATTGGGTCCGACAGCAGAACCTGACATTCGGCACTCTGCCGGAAGTTTGACAGGAGGAACAAATGTCCACGGACGCAGTGGACTGCATGGTGGATTGCTTGGGAGCCTCTGAGAATTGCATACCTGCTGCTTATTGCCACTTTTCTGCAATAGACATTGGTGCACTGCCTCAGCTGACAATGACAGTATCGGGCGGGCTCAATCCTCGCCATCCCATGATCAAAGCAGCTTTAGAAGCCCTCTATGCAGGAAAAGATGTGTCCAAATTACGCTCCACTGATTTGAGAACTGCACTGTTATACAAAGAAGGTCCTAAGTTGAAACTGATCAATAAACTGTTATACAGAGAAACAGTAGACAGAGGGGGACAAGTAGACAAACAACAACTAGTGCTGCCCACTGCCTTTCGAGACTCAGTACTGAGGTCCTTGCACAACCACATGGGGCACCTTGGTATAGACAGAACACTTGACTTGGTGAGATCCAGATTCTATTGGCCTAAGATGGGGCTGATGTGGAGCAACACATTCGAACTTGTAGTCGCTGCTTGCTACAGAGGAAAGCTTTACCCCAGAGGGCTGCCCCTTGTTAATCATCACCACCAGTGCACCCATGGAGCTGGTCTGTATTGATTTTCTAAGTTTGGAGTCAGATCAAAGAAATATCAGTAATGTGCTGGTGGTCACTGGACTATTTCACGAGATACGCCCAAGCTTTCCCCACCAAAGACCAGAAAGCATCCACTGTGGCCAAAGTACTTGTAGAAACACTTTTTGTTCACTATGGGGCTCCACAAAGAATCCATTCTGATCAAGGGAGAGACTTTGAGAGTCGTCTGATCAAGAGATGCTTTCTCTGTGGGGAGTCACGAAAGTCCAGAACCACCTTACCACCCCAGGGGACCCACAGCCTGAACGCTTCAACCGCACTTTGCTAGATATGCTAGGCACCCTGCACCCAAAGGACAAGCCTAGATGGAGCCAACAAATTAGCACCCTGGTACATGCTTATAACTGCACCAAAAGTGATGCCACTGATTCTCCCCTACCGCCTGATGTTTTGAAGAGAAGCTCAGACTACCAGTAGATGTGTGTTTTGGGGTCTCTCCTGATGGGGTTCAGGCTGACAACTATTTACAGTATGTGCAAAAGTTAAAGGCCCAGCTAACTCATGCGTACCAACTGGCTCAAACCATGGCTGCCAAAAGAAATCTGGCCAACAAAGAAAGGTATGATAAAAAGGTGAAAGCACAGGAACTCCGAGGGAGATCGGGTATTGCTAAGAAATCTGGGATTGCATGGCAAGCACAAGATTGCTGACAGATGGCACCATCTCCCTCACATTGTAGTGGGCAAACTAGATGATCTGCCAGTGTACAAAGTAAGGCCTGAGAATAATTCAAAAGATGTAAAAACAATGCATAGAAATCATTTACTGCCCATTGGACAAATCTTAATGAGTCTGAGCCCCTAGAAGATGCCCCCTCTGGACCAGTGACTAGAGCTGCTGCTAAGAAAAGATCAAGAAAGTCTGCACCTACAGAAGCAAAGTTAAAGTGTTCCCCTCCACAAGTCCCAGTTGAGCATGACTGTCAGTCCATATCGGAAGAAAGTGAGAGTGACTTTGAATACTATCCTTCTTACGAACTGAGTCAATTGTTTCAGGGCAATCCCTAGTCAATACTGGAGACAAAGCTGGGCCTTCTGGACTGTTTAAGCCCCAGCTTCATCCCTGGAGCCAATGCTCCCAGAAAGTGAAGTGCAAAGCATCAGATCAGATGAAATGGAATCATTGTGCATGGTTGAACTGTTTGAGCTTTCAGGGAGGAAAATGATAGATTGGGGCAGACTGGTGATACACCGAACAAGAAGAGTATTTTGAGTGCCCTGACAGTCCACTGCCAGTGTCCAAAGCTCTCATGCGAGCCAAATGTTGTGGACTCAGAAACTGTAACTCCTGGAGCTGAAAGTGCCCCAAGTTCCAGCCTCTCTACCCCATGGAGACTCCCCTGACAAGTGTGGACAATGCTGAAAATGAGGCTCAGAGTGCAGAGACTGTAACAGTTCCCCTAGAAAGACTGGTCGAGCTGTAAAGCCTGTGGTGCACCTCAGTTATGATTCCCTTGGGAGGCCTGTGGATTTGCCTCTCAATGTTGTCCATAAAGAGTGTATGTGTCCCGAGCTCACTGCCCAAACTGAGCATCAGTGCTAACTCAAGTTACTTGTGTTTGCCCTCTAAGTATGGTGCCCTTGCCCATCCAGCCCCAAGGTAACTGATAGGAAGGGCCCCCTCTTCAGGTTTCATGTACAAGAGGTAATAACTGAGTTATGGTACAATGTGTATGTAATACTGTGTAAAGAGTGACGTACTGCAATGTTTCAGAAATGTGTTCTTGGTAAAATGATATATTGACTGATGATTACATGTGAGCCTAATGCAAATGTATATGGTTGCAGTTGAAACTTATGGGGGTACTTGCTTGGCGCGGACGTCAAGCTTTCCCAGGCCAGGAAGGGTGTAACCCCCCTGCAAATGGGGGTTCCCAAAAGACTTCCAGGAGCTTGCTTGAATGCTCCAAGCCTGAATGGTGTTTGGCATTTAAGCCATTTATCAGTGAGTGTTTTTAGAGCCTCTGGTACTGTCTCTTTAAGAGCTGTCTGCTTGCAGACATAATTAGTTTGTATGGGGGACTGTGTGCTTCTCTGAGTACCACTCGAGCTGCTGCCAATTCACTTAATTTTTGCAGTCACTAGGAGTGCAAGGGAACCTATCTGAAAGATGTAACTGTTTACCAGAAATTATTTAGAGTAATAATGAAATTACAGTTTGTCTAACCTGCTTTCTTTGCAGTCAGAACTGTGTCTGCTAGTTCCCATTCTAGTTTTGAACTGCTGAACTGGACCAATCAGTGTGGGGTAAGCTAGCTCTAAAATGGTGCCTTGGACGAATCAGAACTTGGACTCATAATCTGAGCCAGCCACAAGAGGATTGTATGGGCAGTGACTCTGGGAGATGTAGTTTAGACTTCAGTGCCTTTTGGACCAACAGCAGCAGTCTATTGTGAGTGACAGCCAATCCAGTCAAGAACTGGGAGGAACTCAAAGGAAGTGCCGGTTTTTGTCGGTTGGAGTTCAGTTGAGCTTTGGCAGTGAAGAAGGAAGGAGCCCTGTGCTTTTTAGTGTGCAGTTTTAGTCAAAACGTGTGTAAGGCCCAGAGTTCGGTCTGCAGCTTGTGTAACAGCTTGTTAGACTGAATCCGTCCTGTGAAAAGAATCAAAGGATCTCTGAAGAGTAGAAACCAGGCTCACCCTGTAGAGACTGGAAGAATTGCTGAAAATTGCACTCGGTCTGTCAGGAACTGAATCTGCTGTGTGTTCTCCGGCATTGTGCAGTAATTGCGATCGGGATACAGATGCAGCCTGCCTGGTATAGTACTTCTTTTATATGGATGTGTGAAGAGGTTTGTGTACCTCAAGTGAGCCCTGCTGACATTGAAGGACCCTATCTTATTTGGAGGTCGTGAGTACTAATTCAGGGTTGCTCCCTGTTGAATTGCCACATTAAATCCAAATGGAATTACTGTACTGCTGACTGTTTAATTCTCCTTTTCTCTGTGTGAAAGGGCCCTACCAGCTACCCAGGTTTGGACTAGCCACTAGGGCTTGGGTACCCAGGGACAGTAACTGATAGGGATAGGCCTGTGCACAGAGCCATAAGGTAATTATTAGAGTGATAACTAATTAACCTGATTTCCCGTCCTTGTTATACCCCCTAAATAAATCAGAGCTGCTTGTTTCAGCAAAGTTATACTGCCTGAGGTATTTGTCTATGTTAAAGTACTGTACTGTGATTGTTGCACTGTATCTCATTTCACAGGAGGTCCCAGTGCGGAACCAGACCTGGGGGTAAGTGATACTGTGAAGGTAATTCTGATATATTGTGTGGGCCACTAGTGGGAAGAAAGGGGGGTTGCAGTGTCCCAGAGGGCTGTGACCAAGTTAGTTTAACTATTGCAAACCCTGACCTCTGGGTGGAGGCACCCGCCATTGGATCCAGGCCCCTCAACCTGTTAGTGGCAAATCAGGCAGGGGTAGTAGCCCCTGGGATAGCGCCATCTAGGGGTTACAGTAAGCTGGATAGCTTAGGAGTGGGTCCCAAAGTGGAACACTGGGTAAGAAATTGGTTAGAAGATAGGAGACAGAGGGTGGTGGTAAATGGAGTTCACTATGAAGAAGGGACAGTGACCAGTGGAATGCCTCTGGGATCAGTGCAGGGGGCCGTTTTCTTTAATGTCTTTATAAGTGATATTGTAGAGGAGCTGGAAGGGATGGTCTGCCTCTTTGTGAAGGACACCAAAATCTGCAATAAGGTGGATACTCTAGGAGGGTGGAAAGGATGAGCAGAGATCTGAGAAAACCAGAGGAATGGTCAAGGGTATGGCAGCTGGGTTTCAATGTGAAGTAGTGCAAAATAATGCATGTGGGCACAGAAACCCAGGGGCAGAGTAAAACATGGGTGGAGTGGTACAATTACCAAGCAGGAATGAGACCTGGGGGTAATCATATCCAATGACCTAAAAGGTGGACAGGCAGTGTGACAAGGCAGTTGGGAGAGCTAGTGGAATACTGGGGTGCACAGGGAGGGGTATCACCAGCAGAAAGAGGGAGGTGGTGTTACCTCTGTATAGATCTCTGGTAAGATCCCAACTAGAGTACTGTGTGCAGTTCTGGAGACCACATCTCCAGAAGGACATAGACAGAGTGGAGGCTGTCCAGAGGAGGGCAACTAAAATGATGTAGGTTCTGCATCCAAAGACCTGTGAAGAAAGACTAAAAACCTTAATATGTATACCTTTAAGAGTGGAAGGAGGGGGGAGGATATAGAAACACAGAAACATAGACTTTGATGGCAGATAAGGACCACTTGGCCCACCCAGTCTGCCCATTTCCCTACCTACTGGATAAGCTGCAGATTCTAGTTAACCAACAGCCTACTTCCTGCAACCCCTCCCCCACTATAATTGCCTTGTGTCTGTCCCATGCATGTTTGAATTCCCTCACTGTTTTAGACCCAACAACCTCATCAGGAAGGCTGTTCCATGTATCTGATAGATATATTTAAATGCCTCACAGGGGTAAAGCATATGGGACATGAGAGGACACAGTCTCAGACTGGAAGGTGAAGATTCAGGAGGGAGGTAAGGAGACAGTTCTTCACGGAAAGGGTGATGGGAAAAATGGGACACTCTACCACAGGAGGTGGTGGCCTGTAAGACAGTGGGCAGTTTCAAGAGGGGATGGGACAGGGTTAGGAGGAGGTTAAATCTAAGGTGGGGAGGAGTGGGAGGGGCAGCTGCAAGATGAGGGGCTAGCTGCACAATTGAGCAGACTCAACAGACCGTGAGACCTACTTCTGCTGGCAACTTCACATGTTCATATAAGACACAGAAGGGAAGTATTTTCAGAAGAAAAGGAGAACAAGAAAAGGGGACATGCTAAGAAGCTGGAAGGGGACACATTGAGGAGAGATGTTAGGAAGTACTTTTTTACAGAAAGAATGATGGATTGCTGGAACAATCTTCCAGCAGAGGTGGTGGGGGTGAAGATGGTGGTGGGGTTCAAGAATTCATGGGATAGGAGGTCACGTGATGCAGATGACTGAAAGCAGCTCTGTCCTGGGCTCCCGTCCTCCACCTACTAAAATAGCTATTTTCTACTGGAATATCGCTATCAAATCATTCTACAGCGACCCTAAAGGATTTCTGACTATCTCCAGTCTCTTTTTGCTGATTTTTAGGGCGCTTTAAAGTTCTTACAGCGATCAGCAGCGATGGAGGCTGACATGAAGACAGCCAGTGTGAAACACACTCCTCCAACAACGCCTGAAAAAGCACCTAAAAAGGCTAGGAATGCTAACCTAGTTCACCCTTCAAAACAAACAGCTCCTGCCACTCCAAGTGCCTTACTAACTGAAGATCGTTTTCTCCAAGAAATGGTACCTTTCAGAGAGACTCTGCAGGAGTTATCAAACGAGATTAAATCCATCAGAAGCGACTTTTCAGACTTGTCAAGGAAAGTGGGGGACTTGAAAACCAATGTTACTTCACTGGACCGCTGGAGAAACAAAACAGATCCAGAGATCATTAAATTAAAACAGCAGATACAGAAACTACAGGCCAAAACAGAGGATCTAGAGGGAAGGAGCAGGAGGAATAATGTCCTCATTCTGGGGCTACCGGAATCTGAAGAAGAGAACGACACTATCAGGTTTGTTCAGCAATTCCTAAACAAAGTTGTTGGCCCCTCTCTGATAAACCAGTGCTATCACATCGAGAGAGCTCATAGATCGTTGAAGCCTAAACCTCCATCGAGCTCTCCCCCCAGACCACTCATCATTAAATTTCTAAGTTACATCGAACGCCAACATGTATTAACCAAAATCAAAGAACTGGACTCTGTGCAGTGGAACCATGTAAAATTAAGAATTACACAAGATTTACCGTACGAAGTCAGAAAGAAGAGAGCAGCATATCATCCAATTGTTAAAAAATTAATTGCAGCTGATAAAAGATTCAAGATGATTTACCCGCGAAACTCTTGGTCTCCCTGGATGGTAACTGGCAAGCCTATGAAGATCGGACCACGCTGTAGATTTGTCGAAGAAGCTCCCAAATTTATTCAAAGGGGACTGAAATGCTTGTCTGGACTTTTGAGTGTTCGGTGTTCTTATTAATTTTTTAATCTGGGTTTTGGTCTTAAATGTTCCCTTCTTCTAGTTGCTACGAGGTTATTTCCTTGTCATGGCTTACCTGGGCCTTGATGGGTTCTGTCCGATCTGGGGCAGCGGGTACGTAGAGGCCGGGATAGGCCACGAGGCCTGTGAAGCCAGCTAGGCCCGAGATTTAGAAGCTCCATGCTTGCTTGCCTCATCTATGAGGCCGGAACACGAGTGAGGGTTCAAGTTTCGGGGTCTGATTAGCGTTCGGACCGTTTCGGTCCGTCCCGGATACTTCTGACCTGTGCTTCCTCTATGGAGCTTTCCGGTAGTTAGAGCCCAGGCATCACATGGGATCATGCTCTGACCAGCCTTCCTTAGGGGTCTTCCTGCAGGTAATGGCCCCACTTTGACTGTTCGTTTGTTTGTTCGTTCCAATTTACTGCTTGTTCTACTTTTCGATTACCTTTTGAAAATAAATAGCTGGGAATGGTAGGTTTTTTTACTCTGTCGGGCTATATTGTCATTACTTTGGAGATGTTTCTGTAATTGTCATGAAGCTGATTACTCAGATTATTGTGGGTGGGGAGGGCCGGGAGGCGGAGACAAGCTTTTGGAACTTGCCTCACGACTGTGGATGGGGGATTTGGATACCATGGTCATTTTATATTGTCAGACTTAGTTGCTCCAGTAATGAGCTCAATGGCCCTGGTAAAGGGTCTCTTAGTTTGGTCCACAACCATGTCCCTAAGGAACCAAAGGACCTACCATGGTATCGGGGGAACCTGAAACAAAACGTTGAATCCCTGGCTTTGCAGCCCTACTCGCCATGGGGGTGGTTTGTACATAGTTTTTTGGGCCTGAGGGAGGTGGGTAGGGACGGGTGGGATAGGGATTGGGAGGGTAAACCCCGCGTTTCCCGCATTGTTTGTACTTTGGCCAATGACCTTTCTGATATTTTGTTTAATCATCTTATGTTGCACTCTATCTCGTCCTGAAGCTGTTTTTCTCCTGCAGCAAAAGAATTTTTGGATTGTCAAAACTGCTTATTCTGGAGGGAGGGGAAGATGTCAGCCAAGCAGCCTTCTAGACAATACCAGGAGGTATCTTGATTACAGAATATTCTATTTACTGTTATCAATGGCATTAAACCGTTAAGTTTGCTACCTGGAATGTTAGGGGTTGAGGAAGTATCCAAGAGGGTCAGGTTCTTTTAAACTGCTCCTTAGCAGGGTGGATATTCTTTTCTACAGGAGACTCATGTTATGGTAACAGAAGCCAATTTACTACGGTCCAAAGGCTTCTCACAGGTCTTGCGTCCAGGTCAGGCTACTAATAGCAAAGGGGTTGCTATTTTGATTAGGCGTAGTGTACCCTTTATGATGAAGAAACATATTCAGGACACAGATGGCAGATATGTATTTGTTCATGGAATGCTTTACAACACTGAGGTTGTTCTAGGCTCCATATATGGTCCTGTTGGAGGCGATTCCGACTTTTTGATGGGTCTAGCTGACTTACTGAGTGCCTTTTTACCATCTAACTTCGTTTTGGGTGGGGACTGGAACATTGCACCTTCACAATCACTAGATAGAACTGTTAGAAGCACTAAAACCCCGTCACCTGCCCAGTTAGCACTAGCTGATTTGTGTTCTTTGCTGGGTTTGGAAGATCCTGGAGACTTCTGAATCCTTCTACTAAGAGTTACACCTTTTACTCTCCAACCCACAACTCCTGGTCAAGGATAGACTACATCTTAGTGAGCACCAACCTTTTAGCTAATATTTCTTCTACCGGTATTGAGCCCATTGTTATCTCGGACCATGCTATGACATGGGTCAAACTTCGGGACCTCCTGGACAGAGACACCTCCTGGAAGCTCAATAATCAGATTTTAAAGATGAACAGATCACTTCACTCTTCAAAGCTCTGATCTCATCCTTTCTGGAAATTAATCAAAACTCGGTTTCTAGATACGACCTAGTTTGGTGCTCACTGAAATGTTTCCTTAGGGGTGAATTCATAAAAGAATCATCCAGACGGAAAAAATGAGAGTGGGAAAAATTAACTCCTTAGCTAATCAGATTAAGGTAGCTGAGGAGAAACTCTCTACTAAGTCTCAAGGTGTTTGGAGAATTTATATAGGCTCAAGGATCGATATGAGGATCTAATCGAGAGAAAACAGAATATATCATTTTGAAATCAAAGCGAAATACCTTGATCAGGGAGAAAAGCCAGGTAGATTATTAGCTCTTAAACTTAAAGAAGTTGAGAGTTCAAGATTGATCCCTGGCATTAGAGCTAGAGATGGATCACTAAAACAAACCCGAGAGATATTGCCGAAATCTTTGAAGCCTTCTACAGTGACCTTTATGGGACAAAAACTCCTTCATCGTTACTTTCAGAAATAACAGATTTTCTCGAGAATACCCTCTCCCCAAACTTCACACTGTTCACTGTGAAGTCTTATCAGCTCCATCACTCTAGGAGGTTGTAGATGCTATTCATGGTCTCACCCTGGACAAGGCTCCTGGCCCAGACGGGTTTTCTCCAATTTTTACAAATCCTTCTGTAGTGAGCTAGCCCAGCTTTATTAAAACTGTTTAATTATATTCTCACTTCTGGACCTTTAGACCCTTCTTGTTAGAAGCAACTATAATCTTAATACCTAAATTAAATAAGGTGGCCTTAACGCAGCCATAACTATAGGCCAATTTCTCTGCTAAATTACGATATCAAAATTCTGACCGAATCCTCTCATTGCAAATTAAACAAGTTTGGCAATCACTTCTAAGTGTGGAACAGGTAGGCTTTGTCCAGGGAGATCAGCATCTGACCACATGAGGACTCTTAGCACATTTTCACTCCATAGATTCCCAACTTCCTATGGCTCTTGTAGCCTTAGATGCCGAAAAAGCCTTCGATCGTGTCAGTTGGGAATTTTTGTGGGCTACCTTAGACAGGATGGGCTTTCCGGCACAATTTATTCAGTGGGTCAAGGCGATCTATAGCTCCCCCTCAGCAAAAGTCTATTGCAATGGGGTGTTTTCTTCCAGATTTCCCCTATACTCGGGCACTCGTCAAGGTTGCCCATTATCGCCGTATTTATTCAATCTCTATTTGGAACCCCTATTGGTGCGCATCAAATCTTCACCTGATATCACGGGATGTCTTATTGCCCAACAAATGCTGACCATATTGGTATTTGCAGATGACATCCTGTTGCACCTCACTAACCCGTGTAGATCTATCCAAGGGGTTTTAAAGATTGTCACGCAATTTGGTGAATTGTCAAATTACAGATTGAACTTGACCAAATCTGAAGTTTTCCCGCTCAACCCATTAGTGTTCCACGCTGGCGTAATCCATTTCAGGAATGAAATGGGCTCCCACCACCTTAAATACCTAGGTATCTATTTAGCCGTGATACAAACATAACTAAGAAACTTAATCTGGAAGATCTGATGGATAGATTCAGAGCGACCTTAACAGATGGACGAGCCTCCCTTATCTATAGGTGGAGAATTAACATAATTAAAATGAATATACTTCCATATCTTTTACCCTTTGAGCCTTTTAAACATATGGCTACCTAAATCCTTCTTTCAAAGGGTCTACTCATCCTTAACTAAATTCATTTGGAAAGGCAAACCAAGGAGATCTTTTTCAAACTGTGTGTGCCTAAAGCAAATGGGGCCTTAAACACCAATTTGAACTCTATTATCAGGCCAGTCACCTAGCAAAAATGGGCAAATGGCTCTGTCTTCCCAATGATCACTATATGCCCAAATGGCTGCAGCTCGAGATTGGACTTTTGAGAGATCACAATATAGATCCTCAATCCATTTTTTGTAACCTCTCAGCTCTACCAGCCGAATAGGCGACTCCGTGATAGGGACCTCAGTTAAGGTTTTCAACCAATACTGTACTTTGGCTAGAATTCATAATTCTAGGGACCCAACTAACCGTTGATCCTCAATCCCAACATTAGGCTTGGACCCCAATGGTTGCTCCATCTTGGTTGCCATAAATCCGTGACTGTACTGTGGAAGACTTTATATTCAAGACTCACTTGGTTCCTCTAGGGACCTGATGACCAAATTTAACATCCCTTCACAGTACATTTTTAAGGTATACCAACTGAGACACCTCATAGCCAAGGTTTTCAGTTCGGTGAAGACTACTTCCAGCATTCAACCCTTTCTGGATCTGCTTAAGACCCATGTAACTAAGCCCCATAGCATAGCCAAGCTCTACGCACAGCTTCTACTCAGCAAAGCTCCTGAAGCCTTAACTGGCTCCAAGGTGTGGGAACCATTGATTGCTGAATCTCCTATATCCTGGAGTCAGGTGTGGACAGATCTACACAGATTTCTCTCTCTGGATAGGAATAGGCTTATGCAATTTTACATAATTAACAACATGTACTATACTCCGGTGAAGCTAGTTAAATTTGGGAAGTCTAGCTCTGCTAAATGTACTAGATGTGGTGAGGATCAGGGCAACATTTTGCATGTATTCTGGGTCTGTGAGAAGGTTGCCCCCTTGTGGAGGTACATTTGTAGTAGTATGGATCCACTGTTGGGTTTAAAAGATTTATTCACACCTGAAATTTGTATACTAGGAATTTACTCCAGTATTAAGATTAATGAAAAGAAATATCACATGGCTCTAATCTCAATGGCTGTTAAAGATTAGTACTCCGTCACTGGTTAGATCAATCGAAATCTCATACCAGGAATGGGTGGCGGAAATGTCTCAAGGTTCAAAATTGAAAAATTGATCGCCAGCTCCAGGCATGCCATGTCAACATTCCACAAGAAGTGGGGCAAATTGTATGCCTTGTACCTTCACTAGGATCCTTCTTGGGGTCCCTTGTAATCCCTCTCCCTCCTAATTATTATTACTTTTATCACTTTTCCTTATTTCTACTTTAAGTTAAAATTCATTTAGATTCGACTCAGATAACTTTCTTCATCTTTCTTTTCTTTATCCCTGGGCATTAGTTGTTTTTACTCAGGGATATTTGCTACTGGTGGCGACATCTTCCTCGGGGAGGGGGTGGGGAGTTGGGTGTGGGGCCTCTTGTTTTGTATTTCTTTGAGTGTGTTTTCTTTTTATTGTTTTTCGTTGGCCTACTATGTTAATTGTTACTGGATGTATTTTGATCCTTGTTCATTTTCTTGTTTGTTAAAACAAATAAAGTGTGAATTTCAAAAAAAGAATTCATGGGATAGGCACAAAGGAACCATAGTGGAAAGGAAGGGGGGAGCAGTAGATTAAGTATGGTCTGTAGTAACAATGTAGGAAGGGAAAAAGGGCATACTGGGTGGGCCAAGCAGTCCTTTTCTGCCATCAATTTCTATGTTTCTACCATTGCTTATACTTGATAGATCAAATCTTTAAGGTACATAATAACATACATAAAACACTGGAGTCAGGGATGCCTTAACATATGGTGAAACCAATAGTGTTTTGAGAAACAGACATTTAATCATAACAAATGGAAGGCACTGAATCTCTAATGCATGCTATGAAATTATATCCTTTGTATGTTACTCTGTACAACCACACTGAATATGTATGTACTTTGCATTTTAATGCAGTGAAAATGTTTTACAAAAATTGAGCCAATGATCGGCACAGTGGCACTGAGGGTTGAGGCGTTGGATGCCACACCTCGCTCCACACCAGCGACCCAGGTTCGGGAATGAGCCTGGGCCCTCGGAGGTTGTCAGGGGAGGACTGGGATCAAGCATCCTATGACTGCTGTCCTAGTCCTGGGGAATGGGGCGGACTCACGTTGCGTTCTAGCAGTCATTGGGGATGCCCGGTGGCTCTGCAGATGCACATGTGTCTAAGGGGAGGGAGCACAGCAGACATCTGCACAATTTTGCATAGATGTCATTGCATGTCCATGCCCTTATTGGGAGAAAAACATTTGGAAAATGGGCTGGCCACAACCAAGCAGCTTGATGGCTGCGCCCTGCACTGCGGGGAGAACTATTATGGAATTGCATTGGGGGAGAGTGCGGCGCCAGTCCAGCTAGTAAGGAATGGGGAGTGCTCCAGTGGCTTGGCTGCAGCTGTGCCAGCCCCACCATCATGTAAGTGAGCCTGCTGCTCTCCCTGCAGGCAGGGCCAGTGGCTGGATGCCCCCGGGCTGGTGCCACTGCAGGCACTAACATAGAGATGTGATAAAAAAAATTGAGCCAATAATAATACAATTGAGTTTAAATTCACTGTTTGGGCCAGCCTGGTGGCATGGATGGCTGAGACATTTATGCCTCACCTATTGCCATGCCAGCAACCTGGGTTAGAGAACAAACCTGGGCTGTTTGGAGGCTGGACTGGGGATGAGGATTGAGCATCCCAGTGCATGCTCTCCAGGGATGGAGTGCAGTCTGCTCCACTGCAACACCACCACCTAGGTGTTTCTGGGTGGCTATATGGACAACAGCAGCAGTTCTGGGTGGGGGATGTGCCCAATGGAAGATGTCAACATGTCTAATGACTTGCATATATCAATCCATCACTTCCATGGAGTGTCAGTGGATTGGGGAACACAGAACATGGAAAACACTGTTGGCAGCAGGATGAAGCCTGGCAGCTCCTTGCAGATTCCACACCACCTACTGGGCACATTGCCACCAAACTGCGCAAAGTCATCCAGAGGGGGCTTAGGGAGCCCCTGAATACCCTGCCACAAGAGGAAAGCTATGGAGGAACAGGTGGTTTCTCAAGGTAAGTCCCAGAAATGGTGGCTGATGGGGTTGGGGGAGCCTCAGGGGGGCAGAAGGTGGCCAACCAGGCAAGAAGGAAAAAAAATGCTGTGCACAATAACTTCTTTTTGAGGTTTATTTATGGGACACATCCTTATCACAGTCACACATATCATTTTGACACCATATGTGGCTGGAACACCCTTTGGTTTGCAAGATCGCTTTATTGTTCATAAACCAGTAAACAACTGGAATGTCTGTGTAAAGTGAAAAGGTGCAGTGTGTTGGGTCACTCTTGTCACAGAGTATTTTTTCCTAATGTGAAGAAGCAACCTCTTTATTCCACAGTGAAGCTGTATTTGATGTTCTGCAATTTGATATTCACTTTAATTCCATTACTTAATGTTTGTAAAATGAGTTGAAGTAAACCACAATTTTATTTAACTTTTAAGGCTTGATGAGTTCTAAATCAAGCTTAAATGCAATGACAGAAAAGTTATACATCTGCCAACCTCAATTATACTTACCTGTATATAGAAGGGACACATATACTACCAGATATGAAACACTGTCAAATATTTGGTAAATATTTCTATTATGTTAGATATGTCCATGCTTTATATATTGCAACAAAAGCAACTAAGTAACTCATACACCATAGATTTATAAACCCTAAACCTGATTGAGAAAGTCATAGAAAACAATGACTATTTCTATGTTTAAATATCTTTTACAAGCATCATTGTAACCTTTAAAATGGCAATAGAGCTCAACTGGACTCAACATATTTTTTTAAATATGCTTTACAGTTTAAGTATTTTTGAGACAGAGGATGGCTATCATTAAAAGGAAGTAAGAAGACAAAATATTTTAACATCTACACTATGGCCCAGAATGCAACAAATTATTAATAATATTGTTTTCAACAGTTAAATACTTGCACGTAGAAGAAGATAAAATACAAAAACCTTCCAGCCTCTCGACAACAGTCTGTGAAAGGCATCTTTTAAAATAAGGCAACTTATGGTACAGTGTAAAATCCTAAACTTATTTTTCATATATATGGACATGTTTGTAAAATAGTGCAGTGGTATGCTCCATAGTACTGTTCTTTCAATGGTGTTTCACAGGGATGGATGGATGCTAAAAGTAAATCGAGTACTGGCAAAGCAAATTCATGGAGACCAATATATAATTATAAAGAGACCTCTTCTGTTTCCTTTGTCAGCAATTCATTCACACAGCTAAACTGAACTATTTTAAATTTACATTAGTGGATAAAGGACAAGGCAGTTAAGTACTGTAAGATGCTTAAAGTCACAATGTGGTTCAGTGCTTTTCAGGATTCAAAGTTGTGCTCTTCTTGTTCACACTTCTGTTTTCTGATTATATACTATCATCACTTATATGGTGCAGTTGTAGTAGTAGTATACAATCAAATAATGGCATCTACTTATAAAGGCACATAACGTTGCATATAGGAACGCATGCACACTTTTTGCCAGTCATAATTTTGGTACTGGAAACATTTAGTGGTTTTTTTACATAATATTTTATCAAAAAATTATCAACACATGAAATGCATTTTCCGCACCTGATGTGTTGTTAGGAAATATTAATGTTTTGTTCTGAAACTAGTATCAGGTCTTGAAGCTTTTCACTTAAAGAGATAGTAGAACCAGAAATAGCAGACAGGAAAATGTAATGAATTCTAATTAGTAGTCAGCAGTAACTTTTTATTTCTGAAGTCGTTTTTTTTGTTTTCATTTTGCTTATTACAATGTTTTCTATGTGATACTATAATGCCGGATGTGTACAACAGCATTATACCTGTCACCTGTCTTATCTAGTTCTATTCTCCCACTACATCATCAGCACTGTGACCTCACTGACATTGCCATCACACGTGACTGACCTCACAGCTACTATGTGGCTCTTCCTGAGTAGCTGTGATGTCACAGTCAGTGAGGTTACTATATTGATGATGTAATGTGAGGAACAGAGCTAGAAATGTCAGATGCCAGGCAATGCTGCTCCACACATAACACCTACTAACATCAGGTAAAAAATGCTTCATTTGTGTATTTAATTGTATATCTACTATATATTGTGTGCTTCCCTCCATGTGGTAACAATGTGAAATGTGAAACATTTTGTCTCCTTTAGATGCAAATGTGGTATGGAGTGCTCTGACTGATATATTGCCGTTCCACTCAACTTGAATACAGTTGATGTATTATTTTTTTTCAAAATGCAATAAAATACCCTTACAGAAATAATGATACGAAATGTTTTCATGCTGCACACATAAAACTACCCAATGTGATATATGAGTTGCAAGCATGATTTAGATGTTAAATTGGAATTGATTGCAAGCATGTGGCATGTGTACAGCAAGCAAGTGTGGAAAACATGCTTTTTATGTTAAATTAGAACAGACTGCATGCATGTGGCATGTGTTCAAAAAGCAAGTGGTCACTGATAACAGCACGCATAAAAGTTAAATGAGTTCCTCAGGATCACACCATATACAAGTGGGAGTTGATGAGATTCAAAACCAGGTCTTCAGGTATCCAAGTCTCCTGGTTTGCAGTTCAGGGCCTTTAACTACTAAACTATACTGCTTGCACACGTATACTTTAGCTCGCTTGTACTTCAATACAAATCTGCATACCTCTGCACACATGCAGCATGCTTGTAGCCACTGATATACTTTTTAGTTTTCTTGTCCCCTCTCACCTCAGCTGCACAGCTGAGCTGCAGCATACATACCAATGGAAACATGTGATTCTTCCCACCCCAATACACACAGTGCCCACAAAACTACTTAATTACTTCTGTCTGGCCTGTATTCCTACTATTTCTTGCCATAGTTTTGAATGCTTCCATGCAAACAGACTTTAAGGGCCAAACAGAAAAGTAGCAATAACTCAATACCCACCCACATGGCCAGTCCTCCCCCCCATGCACACACTCTGCAGCAGGTGTGGCCATGCTGCTACAGACAACCCACCAAGCATATATATAAGTCAAGAGTCTCTTGCCTGTTTACTAGGGAGCCAGAGGCAGGAGTCTTTAAAAGATGATGTCCATGGGTGAGAGTGCTGGGGCATACCCCCTTGAAATGAATGGAGTTATTTTTTATTTCTATTTTATACATTATGATGGTGAGCTGGAGAATAATTAAGGCCACTGTTCTACTAACATGGCCTGTGTTAGTCAAGAGGTGGTCTTCATTAATCTCCAACTCTCCATCAATAATGTATAAAATTGTAATAAAAAAATACCCCCTTCCATTTCAATGGTGCACGCCCCTGCAGTCTCCCTTGCCCTATGTCATAATGTGCTTGAGATTGGAAATGTGTATGTCAGCTTCACAGGTGGGGCACAAGCCTGATTATAGTGGGGATCCAATAGTCTGTGCATACCACACCGATCAACTGTCCCTGAATACAAGGGACAGCCCTTATTTTATTCCTGAAAATTGCTCTGTTCCTCATCCATCCCTCATGGAAAACATGCTGCTAACACTGAGGATGTCCTGCAAATTTAGACTTTATGGCAGGGACACTATTTCACATTTCAGCAGGAGGGAGCCAACAACCAGTGGAGGCAAGGTGCTAGTTAGCCCCTTGGTGGCTAGCTCTAGAATGTCTGGAATGTCTCTAAAAGGTAACATTTATTTGTTGGGACCAAAAAGTGATATGCAAATCAGGAAAAATTCAGATGTATAAGATTCATTCGTCTATATGTCTTGGAGCAGTGCATGAGATATAGGCTTACCCCACCCAGTTACTAGTCAATTTTTTTCTTGGCTGAAGTTCCGAACCCCCCAAAAAAAAAACTTTGCCCCAATTTCTCTCCCCGACTCATTCCATTCAATATCCATCTAATATGGGTTGTGAAGCTGCCCAAAGGCACATAAATGTGAAAAACACATCAATATTTCAGTCCTTTCTCCTTCCCCAATCCCGCTTTGCAAAAAATATTTACTTTTACTTACCCTGCCATCTGGCCCAAATCTACAGCCTGGCTGAGTGTGCTACCAACCCAGTTTTCAGACTGCTCCTCCTCCGTCCTTCTGCCAGAAGCTGGATGCTAGATTCAACCATCCTAAGTCCCCAACGTGGTCCATGACCAAGTCATCTCATAAACCGAACCCACCCAGCCTGTGTTGCTTACATCTTGCTTGGCTGCTGCCACACTGCATTAATCAAGGCCTATGAAGGCTGTCCACTCCACCGTCACTGCTGCTGCTAGACCTAGCATTCTGCCACAGGGGGGCTTCTGCTGTTTTTTTTGTGAGGTGAACCAAGTTGAGTAAGTAGGTAACCTAGTCTTGAGTTAGCTTCTAGCTGACCCTCAGCCCCTTCAGCCACTAGGGGAGATGGAGACTCACTAAGAGTAGACCAATATACATATGCAGCCAAAATGCTGCTATTTAGAGTTCAGTGCACACTGACTCCTCCAAGCTGTAGTGTGCAGCCTGTCTACTCGTGGTGGGAAGACAGTGTTGCACACATGTGACTCATGTGCTCTTGCTTGGCTGTAGCTCCTCCACATCACATGTGATGGCGCCAACGCTAATAGGTGGAGAAAGTGGACAACACAATATAGACATGGTCGAGTCAGGAGTGTACCTGCAGCATGAGTGCAAACAGGATGGGGGGGGTTACTTATTGTGCAAAAGATTATATCCAAATTTCATGCCATTATTGCCACACAATAAGAGCAACCCAAACACAAATGGGGGGTACCTCTACTTTATGGTAGAAATTCATTCTCAAGTGCTAATATTGGTACAAGTAAATACAATGGTTTCCTTTATGTTCTGAGGTACTGTATCTTCATGTTTCAGGATGTGACCTGATCATCATGAGGGTTAGTGTCCCCATCATCCCTCATTTTGAGTGTTCATGTCCCTCATTTCAGTGACAAAATATGAGGTGTGGTGCATGCTTGCAAGACCCTACTCAGCACAGAGAGTGCTGAGCATGGCCATAGTGTATATGCTCCATACAGAATGACAAAGGGAAAGTTAGTGAGCCATAACAGTCATGGAGAAACACATTTGTAGCACTAAATATGCATAAGAGGATTTGCATTGCCCAAAACAAAAAGGTCTGGCTTCACAACAAAGAGACCCCTCTTCTCACATCTGAGATGGGGTGGTATTGGCTGACTATATCCTAGGCATTTAATGCATTAAGCAAACAATACTTTAAAATTAATGGAAATTTAATGACAAAAATCAAAAGCCATTAAACAACTTGCAAAAGGATCAGAATTAATGAGTTTACCTAATTTGAATGGGAAAACAATGAAAAATGTATTTTAATGGTTCTAATTTTCAGCAGTAGCATGAGAAATAGAAATTGATGTATTGTTTTTTAGATGAGATTTGCACTAGCTTAGTTGCTACACACATGGCAAGCATGCAGCATGTGAACCTGAAGTGAACTTTAAATGATGTTCCCACTAGCTTACCTGTTTCGCACATGTCAAGCTTGCAGCAAGTGAACCTGATTTGCTTTTTAGACCTGGTTTGCATAGGTTCACTTTGTGTATGCGAACCACATGCAGACATTACACAATTATGCATGTGGCATGCATTCTGCATGTACACAGCACACTTATATTTCTGTAAAGGTATAAACTAAAATAACAAAACTTCTAATTAATTAAGGGGAAAAGAAAGACTGCCTCTGATATAAAAGGTTATACAGTAGTTGACTGCTTTTAAAAACTAATACAAGTTTTAGGCAGTACACAAAGGGCAGGATTCTCAAAGGACTTGCGCTCAGCACATCTCAGATGCCACAGCACATCAGCACATCTCAGATGCCACAGCACAAATGAGATGCACTGACCACAAACTGTGGTATTCACAGAAGATGCACCGGGGGATGCTCCCAGCACATTCCCTCTGTGAATACCACAGTTACGCCCAGCCTATGATGTGCTAAAGGGTATGGGCTGTTGGCGGGGTGGGGAGGAACCTGGGAGGACAGTGGTCTCTATGCCAAGGACAGACTACACTTGAGTGAGGAGGGAAAGAAAGTGTTGAAACAGAGGATGGAAGAGTATATAGAGGAAGTTGGGAATTTAAACTAGGAGTGGGGGGTGGCAGTTGGGGAAGAGATATGCAGAGACCACAGGTTGGGAAATCATATGAGCTTACCCCACCAAAACAGTGACAAAGGACAAATGGCAAGTACTATTGGTGATGCTAGGAAATGAGGGCAGGATGGGAGGAGGGGAAGGGTGGAAGGTGGTTACCCTTAATGCTAGGAGCCTTGGGAGAAAAACTGCAGAGTTACAGGTTCTCATGGCAGAGGGAGAGGTGGACATTGCAGCCATCACGGAAACATGGGCCACCCAATATAATGACTGGGACCTGTCTGTACCAGGGTACAGGTTATTTCGCAGGGACAGGGTGATTGGGAAAGGAGGGGAGTGGCACTATATGTGAAGGAAGGACTGAAGTGTAAGGGAGGAAGGGAGGAGGGTAGTACAGAGTCACTTTGGGTGCAAATCCAGGATTCCAAGAATAGGATTCTTAGAATGGGAGTGGTGTACAGGCCACCATCTCAGACGGAGGAGTTAGACAGGGAACTAGCGGGACAGATCAGGAGGACCTGCAGGAAGGGTAGTGTGGTGATTGTGGGGACTTCAACATGCCAGGAGTGGACTGGAGCACCCCAACAACCAGGAACAGAAGGGAGCAGGTACTGCTGGATGCCTTCCAGGACAGCTTCCTGTTGCAAATGGTCAGTGAACCAACCAGGTTAGGGAATACCCTTGACCTTGTGCTGGCAAATGGGGACTTTGTGAGACAACTTACAGTGGAGGAACCGCTGTCAGGGAGTGACCACCACTCAGTATGGCTCACATTGGATATGGGCAAGGAAGGAGTGGAATCTGGCACTAGAGTGCTGGACTTCAGGAGGGATGACTTTGGGAGGATGGAGGAAGTGGTAAAAGGGTACCTGGCCAGAATTCAATCTAGTATGGACACTAACCAGAGGTGGGAGCTCATAAAGCTGGTGATAGTGGAGGCAACCAAAACCTGCTGCAAAGCCCAGAGCAAGAAGGCTAGGGCTAAGAAACCGAGCTGGTTGAGCAAGGAGGTAATGGAAAAGGTAAGGAAGAAAAGAGCTGCCTTTAGGAAGTACAAGAAAACAGGGAGGGGGGAAGACAGAGAGGAGTACTTGACAGAATCGAAGGAGGTGACAAGGGCAGTAAGGGGAGCCAAAGCATCTACGGAACTCAGGCTGGCACAAGGCATTAAGAAGGGACAGAAGGACTTCTTTAAGTACATCAGGGAGAAAAGGAGCTGTAAGGACCACATAGTAAGGATTAGGAAGGAGGAGGGTTGGGTGGAAGCAGGCACGATAAGGTGGAAGCACTAAATGAGTACTTCTGCTCAGTATTTACTAAAGAGAAGAGGAGGTGGCACCCAAGGTGGGAGAAATGGCGAAGCAGAGGGGAAGTGGTGACAGATGGGGAAATCATGGAGGCAGAGTTCAAGAGGGTTTGAAGGCACTGAGGGGTGGACAAGGCGCCAGGCCCAGATGGCATCCACCCCAGGGTACTGAAGGAGCTGGCAGAGGTCCTTGCAGGGCCTTTGGCAGACCTATTTAATGCCTCACTACATTTGGGGTGTGTACCTCAGGACTGGAGGATGGCTCATGTGGTGCCCCTCCACAAGAGTGGCCCCAAGGATGAACCGGGAAACTACAGACCAGTGAGCCTCACATCCATCGTGGGTAGCTAATGGAGACTATCCCGAAGGAGGAGGCTGGTGGCCCTCCTAGAGGCCAAAGGACTACAGGACAGCAGACAGCATGGCTTCATACATGGCAGATCCTGCCAAACCAACCTGGTCAAGTTCTATGACTGGTTAACTAGGCAACTGGACAGGGGCCATGCAGTGGATGTCCTGTATCTGGACTTCAGTAAGGCATTCGACTCGGTGCCACATGAAAGGCTGGGAAGAAAGTTAGTAGGCACAGGGGCGGGTGCAAAGTTGGTGAGATGGGTAGGAAACTAGCTGCAGGGAAGGCAACAGAGGGTGGTGGTGGGTGGGGCTCTCACACCCAAGGGCAGTGACGAGCGGTGTCCCACAGGGCTCGGTGTTGGGACCAGTGTTGTTTGGGATATTCATTGCAGACATATCATGGGACATCAAAGCAAGATCAGTCTGTTTGCTGATGATACCAAGGTTGACACGGTGGTGGATGACCTAGGGATGGCAGGGTTGCAGGATGATCTGGCAAAGCTTGAAACCTGGTCAGACACATGGCAACTGGGCTTTAATGCCAAAAGTGCAAGGTGCTGCATTTTGGGATGAAGAGCAAGGAGGAGTTACCAGCTAGGGGGAGTGCAGCTAGCCCAGACAGAGGAGGGAGAAGGATCTGGGTGTGCTCATTACAGGGTCAATGAACAACTCAGCACAATGTAGGAAGGCAGCTGCAAGGTCAACAAAATGCTGGGTTGTATTGCAAGGGTATATCCTCGAGGAGGAGGAGGTGATTCTGCCACTGTATAGGTCATTAGTTAGACCACACACCTGGAGTACTGCATGCAGTACAGGCATCCGTATCTGAAGAGGGACATTAAGTTACTGGAGGGTGCAGCGCGAGGCGACAAAGATGATCAAGGGCTGGGGGCTTATCATACGAGAGGAGGTTGAAGGAGTTGAACATGTACTCACTGGAGGAGAGGAGAGACAGGGGTGACATGATTGAAACCTTTAAATACATGAAAGGAATAAACAAGCAGGTACAAGAGGGCTGCTCAAAGTAAGGGAGGGAGGGCCACCAGGGCCATGATATGAGACTGGATCGAGGAAGGTTCAGGAGGGAGATAAGGAGACACTTTTTTACAGAGAGGATGGTGGCTGGGTGGAATGCATTACCTGCAGAAGTGGTATGCAGTAGAACAGTGGACTGCTTCAAACGAAGATAGGACAGGACAAGGGGGAGGGTTAGTGAAGGGGAAGGATGGAAGGGAGGGGCAGCTGCAGAATAAGGGGTGCTAGCTGCACATTCAAGCAGACTTGATAGACCTCTAGGCCTTTATCTGCTGGCAAATTTCGTATGTTCGTATGTGCCAACACAATCCCCTGGTCAGGCTGGGTAGACAATGGGTCAGTGCATCTCCCAATGCGCTGTGCCAAAGTTCCCATTCACAGCCATGGTCATGCAAATGGAGCCATTAGGCATGCCAGGTGCAATGGGGCAATTTGCTTGTAAAGTGCTTTGGGATACTTTGTATGAAAAGCGCTATATAAATGCTGATTCTTCTTCTTCTTTTGTATGTGCCTAGCAGGGTTGCACCCGGCAGAATGTGCCGGGCTCCCTGCAAGGACTGTGCACTCTACGGTGCACCCACAATAGCCAGTACAACAGGCACCATCACCCACCCCATCCACATCTGCGTTAAAGTGCCGCTTCCTGTGGTGAACTTGTTGAAAACTCTGAACCCCCCTCCCACCCACAGCCACGTACACATGCCACTTTCAGTGATGATATTATTGTATACACTGACCCCCCCACCTGCATCCATGCTCTCAAGCCACTCCATGCAGCAAATAGTTTGACATCTGTCCATAAGCCCCCCGGGTAGCCCAGCAGACCTCCCCCATCTGCACCCACTCAGGCACCTTCAACCCAACCTGCTCCCCCTGTCCTGGCAGATTCCCACCTTCAGCAGGCAGCACATCCCATCCTCATACCACCACAGCTACCCACTGACACATCTATCTGAGAATGACAGCAACTATACTACAGTAAGTCCATTGGCCGACTGTGTTGGCCAATGGGCTAGCAGTGTGCACTGTATGCTGTCATGCACAACAATGGTGTGCAAGAAAGTGTACAGTACACACTGCAAGCCCATTGGTTGACACAGTCGACCAATGGACTTACAATAGTACAGTGGCTGTCATTCTCAGACAGCTCAGTCTGCGGGCAGCCGTGGTGGTATAAGGGTGGGATGTGCTTCCCGCTGATGGTGGGACTCTGGGACAGGAGCAAGCGAGCAGGGTGCCTGAGGTGGGGGAGGTCTGCCGGGATACTGGGGAACTTATGGAGAGATGTCTATGGTCGTTTGGGTCAGAGTTGGAAGGGTGGTCTGCCTTTACAAACCATTTGCTGCAGGGAGCAGCTTGAGAGAGTGGATGTGGGCAGGAAGGGGGGTCAGTGGCCCAGATATTCAAACCGTGCCACAAAGGTGTGCAATAGCAGAAGCAGGCGCAAGTCCACTGCGCCCATGTGCAACACATGCAATATTCAAACACTGTGCAGGTCAAGATGCACCTGCGGCACACAACTGAATATCATGCCAACTGCGCCATAACGCAACCAGGAATGTGCAGTGGAGCAGGTTAGCAGCGCAACAGCACAACAGCACAACCAGGGATGCGCAGGGACAGGATGCAGGGGCCCACCACCCATGGTAGGGATGGGCAAAGGAGCACACAGCAGAACAGACATCGCCCCCCACACCCCATGCACTGCACAACTGGAGGAGAGCAGGAAGAACTACTGGCCCAGGGACACCAGCAACAAACCCACTGCTGGGGCATGGTGCCCCAGCACACCCCCATGCAAGCTGTGACCATCACACATGGATGCTCATCCACCCTGTGCCACACCATCCCACCAATGCTGAGCACACCCTGCACCACGATCCCCATACACCCTGCCCTGGAGTAATGCCCAACAGTGCAGAACACCCCATGCATGCCACCACCCCCACTGTGACAATGCAACCCTGTGGACCACAGAATCATGCAAGGCAGCCCCACCATGAGCACCCTTCAGTGGGCGGCAGCAGACAGCGATGCAACAACTGGATACACAGTGCCACCACGCATGTTCCCCCCAGGTACAGCTGTGAGACCGACCATGCGTTGGCACACGAGGTACCCCACACATAACAGGGCATGCCGCGGACCCCACCACCAGTGGTACAGCACCCTGCACACCCTCCCAAGGACATACCCTGTCCCAGCACTGGCCACAACAGCCAGTGCAGACACCCACAGTGTTGCATGGAAGCATGCACCACACAGGATGCAACACAGTGCACGGACAAACAAGCCACCAGCGGTCCACAGCATGAAGAAATGTAAGAAGAAGGTCTGCACAGACAGGAGGAGGATTAAAGACAAGATGGCTGCCACCAGGGCTGCACGTGCTGCAACAGGTGGTGGGCAGCTGCATGTGCCTTGCCTGACACCACAGGAGGAGTGGATGGCCAGCAGCATGTGGCATTGTGCCATTGAGGGCATTCCAGGTGGTGGCTTCCAGATGGATGGCAGCCCGTCAGTGCATGGTAGGTCCTGTACTGTTACTGTGTGGGTGGCGGGGGGAGTGCCACAGGGTAGGGCAGTGACATTAACGCTACTGTGTTCCCTTGCAGCTCCTGAGTGCCTACATGGATCAACAGTGATGGGTGTGTCCACCGTAGGTGAGGCCCTGGACACGGAGGAGAGCCCATCCACCTCCACAGGTGTCTATGGGTCAGTACCACTGCATACCTGCCTGTCTGTTCAGACTGAAGATGGTGGTGATGGTGCAGATGAGGCCTGCCTGTGTCCCAGCGTGACAGTGGCCATGAAGTCCAGCATGCTGGGACACAGACTGGTGCCAGATCAGGCACCGAAGGTGATGATGATGATGATGGATCACACATCCCAGACAGTTATCCATGTGGGACGCATGATGGTTCCACAGCAGGGAACAGCATGGGCGTAGCCTTGGCTGGTGCCACCATGGAGGCCTGCATGACATCACAGTCCCATCCCCTGCCTGTATGCCCCAGTGGGGCAGCACTGGTGTGCATCCAGGCTGGTGGAGCTGTTGTGGACGATGTGTCAGCACTGGTGGGCCCTTGCAATCAGCAGCTGGAGGGGCAGTGCCAACAGTCAGATGATGGAGATGGGGGACAGTGTTGGGGGGGCATCAGTGCACCACCTGTGGACATGCCCAGGTATGGCCCTGGTGTGCAGCGCCCAACCTCAAGGGGTGCTGCCCAGCACGGCTGCGCACTCCATGAGGGACAGCATGCCGATCAGGTGGATGACCTCTACGATGAGTACACCCGCATACACCATGATTCAGTGGATCAGCAGATGTGGCTTGTGACGGTGGTGGATGCACTCAGTGCGGTCCTGCACCAGGCAGAGGAGTGGCACAGCAGAGACACAGGTCTGCTCCTGGCAGGGATGGACTGGCTGCGGGAGGATGTGACAGCCGCCATTGACAGGCAGACACAGGCATTCACAGCTGTCATGGCCACAATGGGGGCACAGTTATTTGCCCATGTGCCACAGACACCGCGCAGTGCCATGTCCACCCCTATTCCTGGCATCGTGCGACACTTCCCATGTCGACACCGGGTTCAGCTGTGGGCATACCGAGTACGCCTCGTGCAGGCATGTTCGGTGAGCTGCAGACCCCTGCGCAAACACAATCATGTTCCCACAGCAACAACCCTGGGGGTACATCTGTGCCACCCAATGAAACTAATGGTCAGCCTGGCATGGCTGGCAGGTCTCGGTGGGGCCGCAAATGCATCCGTAGTGGCCGTGGCACTGTGCTGCGTGACTGACCTGTCTCCCACCATGGCCACTGTCTGCCGCTGCCCTGTGTGCAGTGTGTTGTGCACCATGAGACGCACGGGTGGGGTACCTGGCCCCGCACACACACAGTCCATGTGCACACCCTCCTGACTGCTGGCCACTGTGGCGTTTGCATGATGATGCCTGCATTGCGCTGTCTGCCAGTGTGCAATGGTGCCTAGCATCTGACACATGCACAGTGATGGCCACTGGGTGTTGCTGTGTGTGGGACTGTGTGTGGCTAGGTGTTGCAGTCATGGTTGGAGTGCCTTCTACCCCCTGTGCATGTCTTGTGGTGTGGGTGTGGGGGGGTGTGCATGTGTGTGTGCGCATGTCGTGTTTGGCCATGCCCATCCCTGATGGCATGTGCAGATCCACGCTCAATCCCATTCCCTTGCCACCATCCACCCCTGGTGTTCATCCATGCATGTGTGTGGGTTGTGCTTTTGCCAGTGGTGGTTGCAGATGGCCCCATGACCTACCTGTGTTGGCCGAAATGCTCCTCTGTGATGGTGTCCCAGTGCAGCTGTGCCATCCTGTACAAGCGGGGGTCTCTTCACCCAGGGGGTAGCTGCTCATCACTGTCTGGACCAGCGTCCTCATCATCCCCATCACTGTCCCCCTCTTCAACCTCTACAGCTATCCCACAGTCATTGGCCATGTTGTGCAGGATACAACAGGCCAGGAATAGCCCGCTGGCCTTCGAGGGGCTGTATTGTTGGGCACCACCAGACATGTCCAGGCACTGGAACTGTGACTTCAGCTTCCTGAACACACGCTCGATGATGTTACATGTGGTGGCGTGTGCCTCATTGTATCATTGCTGCGATGGGGTGATGGGGCCCCAGTACGGTGTGAGCATCCAGGGACGGAGTGGGTATCCACTGTCACCTGTGTATAGAGGGTGTACATTAGTATGGTGGTCTGCATTGCTCTGCCATGGGCTGTCAAGGCTGGTACCCATGGCACCTCTGACTATGCCTCCCCATCACAGCTGCCCATGTCAACCTGCGTGTTGTGCGTACTCACCCACTAGGTGGCCAGTGGGGATATCCCCACTCTCGAACCTGTGGCACAGTGCTGACTGGTGCCAGATGAAGGTGTCATGTGCTCCCCCAGGGTGCATGGCACAGACATTGGTTATGAGTCCCCTGGCATCGTGCACCACCTGGCAGTTGATGCTGGAGTATCCCTTGCAGTTGCGGTAGGCAATGCTTTCCTTGCCAGGTGGTGTGTGGATGGCCACATGGGTGCAGTCAATGGCCCCGAGCATGCCAGGCATACGTGCTACCCTGTGGAGCTGTTGCATGTGTGCTGTGTGCTCCGCCTGTGTGCTGGGGAAATGGATGTACTCTGCAACATGTGGCAGCAGTGCGCTGAAGAATTGTGTGAGTAGGTGTGACACTGCCGACTGGGTTATGCCTGTCGTGTCCCCTGTTGGTCTTTAGAAGGTGCCCGTGGCGAGCAGGCACATGACAGCTGTCACCTTGTCTCCACTGACAGAGCATGGCTCCGTCGTGTGGGTGCCTGCATCTCATCACTGCACAGCTCACAGAGTCGCCTCAGGATCATCAGGTTCAGGCGGTACCAGCCCACGATCTCTGTATCTCTATACTGCTCAAAGGTGATGCAGGCTTGGTACTGACTGTTGGGGGCATACCACTGATGGGCCCTTCCATGGCCACACTCCCCTGCTGCCTGCCTTCTCACACCCCTCACTACTGCCTCCATCTGTATGGTGGCACTGGCCATGTTCCTGGCTGTTGTTCACCCCCCTGGCAGATGTTGTCCCGGTCCCCCCACTGTCCTCTGTGCTGATCCCCCTGCACCAGGTACACCTCCGGCCTTTTTCTGTCCTGCCTTCTTCCACTGCCCTGCCCACTCTGCAGCACTGCCCTGTTGTCCCTGCCCTGTTTGTCTGGCTCCCCAGACCTGTCCTGTGTGGCACAAGTGTGCCCTGTCCTGCTCCACCACTGTCCCTCTCTCTGTTGCTCTCCCTGGTTTGGCTGCCAGCTCACCCCAACTGCAGGCCTTCCTGTAGTGTTCTTGTGCCTCTGTCTTGCTCCTTTTTATTTTGGCTCACTTCTGCTGTGGCACAACTTCCGCTACCTCCCCATTGCGCATGGTGCGTGTCGTTGAATATCGCACTGTGCCATTTATTTATGGTTCTTCCCCTTCCAGTTGCGCATGCATTCATTACCATTGCGCTCTTGCGCATTGCAATTTGGGCAGTGCAGCTGCCTCCCGCTGAATATCACAGAATGGCACATTTTTGGGCTTGCACTGGCACATCTCTGTTGCACATGGCTAAACCCTTTTGAATATCTGTGCCAGTGTATTAATAATTTTGCCACAGAGAGTGGCATGTGTATATGGATGTGGGCGGGAGGGGGTTCAGAGTTTTCAACAAGTTCATTGCAGCGAGTACACTTTAATGGGGATACTGGCAGGTTGGGGGGCCAGTGTGCAAAAATATCACCACAGGTAGTGGTCAGTGAATGGGGATGTGAGTGGGGAAGCACATTGGACTACCAGGGTGGGCAGGCTGCCATGCTGCTGTCTGCAGTATGGCAGCCTTCCCTTGGGTGTCAATCCACATAGGTCTACTTATTTTAGACTATCTTTGGGAAACTCATCTCTAGACTTGCCCTGGGGATGCACCTCCAGTTAGGGCAGTGAATGGAGCTGTGCACCATATGCATGGCATGCCCTTTTCATAGCCCCTCCAGAGGCACTGCATATCATAACGGGTGGTATGTGGTGCATCTGCGATGCATTGGCTCATCAGGGATGCACCGGCACATTGGCCCTCTGCCAGAATCACGCAAGTGTGCAAGTCTGGGATCTGCCAGCACATCTCGGATGTGTTGGGTACATCCCCTTTGTGAATCCTGCCCTAGCTCTTTAAAATAATACCATGTTTATCGTTTATGAGATCAGTTCAGATATACCAACATTTTAAAATAAATGTTTTACACAGCGCATGAGTACCTGATTAAAGTATTGTTTTAAACTTCTCAGTATTGGGGGTGAGATTGATAATGTTGTTGTGTTCATAGTGTTGCTTAGTTTGAACAGCAATACTTTTCATTTCCTGCTGTGCAATGTGCCTACAATGATATGCAATGACTGATTTGCCTACCACATTTTAAATGCTACAGTTAGTTTTTGAAGAGAAAATCTTAGAAAGTCACTGTCATAGGACCAAACTTTTTTTTGGGGGTTAGGGGTCCAACCAAAGAAGTTGGGCTCACTGTTAACAAAAAACTAAGCCTGGACATTTCAAGAGGGCATAGCCCCTGCAGTCAGTCCTTATGGCTGTCACTGTATTTGTTTATACCCTACAATCATATGCAAGCTGGATTGCCTTTAGTGAGGATGGGCATCCTGTCTTCCAACTAGAGATGGGTGGAGTTGGAAAACTTTGCTTCATCAATTAATATGCAAATTCTGTGGAATTTCACAAATTCTGCATTGCAAAGTTCCACCTTGAAGTGAGGAATTCCACCACCGATGTGCAGAATTTTGCCCATGAATTGAGGAATTTCTGCAAAATTCCACCATTCACGGATGCAGTTCTGCACTTCTTAGTAGTACTTCACCATTTCAAAGATTATGAATGTGGGGAAAAACTTTGTGGAGCTCAGCAGAGGTGAATGTTGGCTGTTTCATGGCAAAATGCAGCCCAGAATTTTAACTTTGCCCCATATATACTGCCAACACACAAAGCAGGCTTTCTGCCAGTAGTAAAGCTGTCTAATTTTCTCACAACAAATATTTACCTTTAGTGCTATTCCTGATTTCAAAGAGGATTGAAAAACACCCAAATTAATAGACAATGCACAGTGGGGTATTTAGGGGAGCAGTGCCAATTTTTCACCACACCATTCTGTTTCACATTAGCCCATCTCCACAGGAGACCCAAGTGTAGTTGTATCCAATAGAGATGTTGATGATTCAGATTTTAAAAGGAACGCATACTTCTTCATGAACTACATCACATATTTCAAAGGATGCCCTAGGGAAAACCTGCTCCCTGACATATAAGAAATTGTGGATCTCTCACTTTCTTAAATATGTTTTAAAAATTCATACATCACCCAGAAATACATTTTTGGTCACTACTATAATGGTACAACTAGCTCAGGAGCCTATGCACCAAGACTATCTGGAACTCCAGAGCCTCTTACTTCCATTCCAGATTTATCAGGAAATCAGTCGCCTTCACTATCCAAATTCTGGAATGTGGTAAATAATCTGCTCCACCCCTCACATTCTATGTCAGACATCACCAGCCTCAGGTGTACTTCAGGAGTGGTCATCACCACAAAAAACATAGCTTATACCCTGAATACTCAATTTGTTGAAGGACCCATGGTGGTTGTACCAACTCCTACTCCTGGTCTTAGCTCTTAACCCCATCTTGGCTTCACTCACTGTGCTGGTCTTCAGTTTGTCTTCATTAACATCACTTTCTCAAAGGTTCTCCAGGAGCTTTCCTATATGAAGTCAAGTTCTCACCCTGGCCCAGTAGCATCAATCACTAACAGATGAAACTGTGTGTCCCTGGTATTACTACCCCCGCCAACACATATTTTTAACTGCTCCCTCACCTCTGGTTGGTTCTCCTTGCTTTGAAAGCATGCTAAAGTAATTCTACTGCATAAAGGTGGTCCCACTAACTCCCATGTGAACGTCTGGTCTCTTTTCCTACTCCCTATTCTCTCCAAGCTATTGGAGAGGATTGATGCCAAACAACTATCTACTGCCTCTCCCCAAAAAATATTTCCTCTCTAAATACCAGTCTCAGTTTTGTGCAGCACAGTCTACATCTACCTCTCTGCTCAGACCCACTGATTTCATTCTCTCTAACAGAGATATGGGTTTACAAACCAGTGGCATTTTCTTTGATTTGTCTAAAGCATTTGACACACAGACTCACAGCCTCTGGCCTCACCTTCACTTCCCTTTCCTGATACTCATCTTACCTCTTTGTCTGCACTCAGTTTTTCTCTGCTTGCCTAGATCTAGCTGTTCCTAGACATATCACTATAGGGTTCCCTCAAGGCTCTGATCTAGGGTTCATCCTTATTACCATTTTATAAATGACTTGCTGAAGTCTGTAAAATCCTGTAATATTCACATGCACATGAATTACACCATCCTTTTTACATCTAGGATTTGTCTTTCTGATATCTGTACCACCCTGCAATTGGACTTAATGTCAGTTTGGATTGTTGCTAATTGCTTACCTCTTAATTAAGCCAAAACTGTCTCTATTCCCTTTGGTACCAAAAATGTCAAGCTGCTCCCCCCACCATAACTATTAATACCTTAGATTGTGCCTCTTCACCCTCAGCGTCCAACTATAAACATTTTGGTGTCATTCTAGATAATTTCCTCAACTTCTCTCTTTGCATATTATGACACAAGTTTCCAAATCCCAAAGGAAGCCTGAAGCCCTCTACCGTGTGGATTGAGATGTGGTGAAGTAAAACTTCGCCAGTGAAGTTCATGGGAAGTTGCAACAATTCGCACTTCATGGAGCTTCCTGAGGCTTTGTCAAAAGAGAACAACTTTGACTTTGCCTGAATCGCAAAGTTTTTGCTGCAAAGTTTGGATTTTTGCAGCAAATTTCCACACTTCATGAACCGTGAATTTTGTAAATTTTGCAAATTGCAGTTTGTGAGTTAATTCAGACAGAGAAGTTTGCTGACTTCACCCATCTCTACACATGGCAGACTGCCTTTCCTTGGCTAATGGCAAATGCCTGGCTGAGCACTTAACACTTCCAATTATTGACTTAGTGGATGTGGTTCATGATGTTGCCCCAAAGTTCCCAGCAAATGAAACTGGATACCCTATTTAATGTCCTCTGTAATTTATCATCCATTCATTCCCCTGGACAGCCACATCATTGCTAACTATAATATTTTCTAGTCTGGCCTTCACCGTCTGATAGATATGTAAAACATCTTACTCTGTCAAATTCAAATACTGGATCCACAATCTCCCAAATTACTTGTGTACCTTCCTGACCCCTGCTGTTTTGCCCACACACCTTCTTTGTTCCCACTGTGGTAATAGATTCCCTGTCCCAAAGCGTAAACTAAATTCTTGGTAACCTGCTTTTAGTTACAAACTCCCTCAGATATGGAGCAATCTTACCTTGGATAATAGCCACCAGTATTGCCTCAGATAAATTGATTCCCATAAATCTGATTGTCTCCTACTGTGATTATATCTGATTTGCTGATAACTGTTATCTACCTGTCTACCAATTACAGAACATACCTGATGAATATTGTAACTCTTATTTTTGTATGCTGTTTATATTATAAAATTTATGTATTTGCATTTCTGTTGTGTACATTTTATTTTCTCTGCATACTTGTCCTCCTTCCCCTAAGTCACATCTGAAAATGAGAGTGTTGTTATATCTCTGTATATCTATCTTGTGAAACATTTTAAATAAAAAAAATAAAATAAATACATGCTGGGGCATTTACCTACACCACTATTGATGTGTTTTGTCTGACAGTGTCTTAATAAAGCCTGTCATTTAACTTGGACAAATGTGGACAGCACGTCTGTGTGGGATTGAATGCCATGCACTCCTTCTCTGACTGTATGTGCATCTATGAACAGGCATCATTTTTTGGAGTGGCTCTCTCTTTTACCATTGTTGCGTTAAAATATAGAGGATTGTGAACGAACACTCATATACACGAGTGGTATCCATCATAACTAGAGACCTCGAGAGCACAGCTCGAGAGGTCTCATACCACGGAAACCACTAGATCAAAAAACTTCCTTGTTTGCATGGTTGCATGTACACAGTCTTTTACAGTGATTGGAGAACCATTGCTTGGCTTCTGTGACTGAAAAACATCCCCTGTAGTACTTAAAATGGGCTTACTGTGGCATGGTTCTCTCCAACAATGCTCTCTTCCTGATCACCTCTCACTTCCACGCCCACTTCAGTGCACATGCACAAAGCCATTTGACATTGTTGCACTGCAGTAGTGATGTATCTGGTGCAACACAACAATTTGACATCACTACTGCAGTACAACAAGGCTGTTCCAGGAATATAATTCCACCCAAAACAACATTCCACCATACACTATAAATAAATGTTGTAAGGCCATATTGGTATATTGTGTATCATCAGACAGGGCTTCCTAGACATTTGTGAAGCTACTTTTTATAAGCATTTGTTTTTCTTCTACAAACTATTTTCTGATAAATTAGCCTTATAGTAGTACTCTCCCAGATATATTTTGTAAATGCAATGTTTAAAATGTCATTCAAATCATGCTTTCCCTTATTCAGAACAACCATGACACAGGCTCATTTATGCTTCTAGAATAGTGCTATGTAATGGGGAAATATCTACTTACTGAGTCACTGCATGGAAAGCTTATACTTCTTAATGGTGCATTGTCCTCACCATTTGTGATTAATAACCGTCAGGGTACAAGATAGAAGACAGAGGGGGGATTGTACCAGAAGGGGGAAATGGACTTTTGTTTAAAAAACATTAAAGTTGGTCTGTTAAGGGAAAGGGAAGGGGGAGGGAGGGAGAGGAGAGAGAGAGAGAGAGAGAGAGAGAGAAAGAGCAAGAGAAAGCTCAGTGATTGTATACATATCAGTGAGGCAATGTGACTCCACCACAGATGCAGAAAGTAATCTGCATCAGTTCCTGCTAGCCCATTCTCCATTTCTGTTCTACTCATACTATATTATGCATAGCTATCACTGTGCAGCAATAAAAAAGGAGACATAGAACCCACTCAGATTCTTGGAATACCATTGCTTCATCTGGGTATTGGCTGATGGAGTGACAATGTGTCACAAAATGTTGGTGTTTGTTGAATGAAACTGTGATCCTTTTCCCAGATGGCACACACACCTAAGAGACAGTCGGGGAGGTGTTGGCAGAGCTCAGGAGAAGAAACATAGATGTCCCCCAGAATAACATGAGCAGGGCACCATCCGTGGCCTCCAAGATAGCCCAAAAGATGTGGAGCAGTGGTCAGAGGAATATGAGATGCAAGCAGGGCATGGAGGCCCTCCAGAAGACCATCGGCACCCTACGGGCACCCCAGCTGGCCACGGAGAAGCAGCAGCAGTCAAGGGTGAGCGCAACTACATGAGATGGCTGCAAGAATTTCCTGATGCTTTACTAAAGGGTGGAGAGATATTGCCAAGTGGCAGCAACAGACTGAAGCAATTAAGAACACAAACCCAGTTGGGGTGGGGGGGATACCTGCAGTAGGGGGGCTCCTCTTATCATCAAATGTTTAGACCTCATTTGGGAGGGAGATCAGTATGTAGATAGCAAGAAGGCTTACCTAGGGTAGGAGGAGATGGGAAGGGGCAGGAGGAGGGTGGGGGACATGCTTGGGAGAGAGCTGTGACTCCCTTTCATAGTTGGGGTGGGAAGCCCGAGGATTTGGGGAGATGAGACTGGGTGGCGGCGAACGCGCTAGGCTCCAGCCATACAGGAGACTAGTAAAGGACCATGCGGTTGGGGGTGCCAGACCTTGGGCTCGAGCCATGTAATGGGGGGGCTTCAGAGGAAGAAGTGGGGACTTGGGGAAGAAGGACTTCATCAGCCCAGATAGAAGGTAGGCTGCAGCATGTGTGCAGACCACTCGGTGACCGGGTGACTGACGGATGCCCATGCACTGCCAAATGAGGGGCTGGGGAGGAAGAAGGAGGCCGGAGACATGGGGGAGAATGGAACAGGAGGGAAGGGGGGGATAAAAGAAGATGAGGGATAAATGGGCAGCGAATTATCAGGCCATGCATAGGAGTTTGGGGTGTAACTGCTCTCGGGCCTGCCACAATGACTGGAAGGCAATTAAGTGATAGAAGGTATTTATGGACTTTCAACACAGATAAGAGGGAATCGGGGTGGGGGTGTGTGGGGAGGAGGGACTGGGCAATGGTAAATGTTTGATGATGCTGTTATAAGGTAGTGGCCTGGGCCATTCCCCCCCTGTGTTTGGGGGGAGGCCCATCAGAGGAAGGGGCACGTGTGGGACCTCTTCCTCCTTGATGGGGGTGACTTGCATTCTTTACCCCAGGGGGATAGACGGCATCCTATGGATGCGACAAGTGATGACAATTGCCAACCTGAGGGTGCAGTGAGGAGCTTGAGCTTGCCCCGGAAGCCCTATCCTCTGAATACCCACAGCATTTACAGGAATGTGGCTTGCAGCCCCGGGCGTCTCTCCCCCGCAGGGGCTGGAGGGTCGGGGGTGGTCCTTGACCAGACTGGGCCGGGCACAGGGGGATTTTCCCACGGTCAACCTGGATCAGAGGGGGGGCTCCATGCTGGGCCCGGCTCATGGGATTGCCATTTGGAAGGTCTGGGCCGACCTGGAGGCTTGTAGGGGTAGCTCTACCATCCTGCCCCCCTCCCAACCCTGGTAGCCAGGAGGATAGTTGTGGAAGACGTGTGGGGGCCCCCGCCAAGCCTTATGGGGATGGCCTGCATCCTCGAGCCACGGGGGCCAGGGGGCACCTTAATGGCAGAAGGTCACGTTGTTGACTGTATTGGGGAGCGATGGAGAGTCTGAGCTCACCCCTGGATCTCCTGACTTCTGGACATATACAGTACTGGGGGTGGTGCTACATGCAGACCTGAACACCTCCTTTTCCCTGAATGAACTGGGGGGGTGGTGGTTGCCCTCTCTGCTGCAAGCCAGGTATGCGGGAGACCCTTGTAGTTGGCCTGGCTCGAGTGTGAGGGGCCGCCGTCCAGCTTCTGGGCCTTGACACCTGAGGCTTTGGCTCTCCCACGGGACCCCAGATGGGCACCCTTTCGGGAACCAGGAAGGGTGATCTTCTCCTCAGAAAAATACTTCCTCTCATAAGTCACAGCGGGGATCCCAGGGGGCCATGAGTGGTGCCTATACCCGTCGCCTTATCCCACTTGCCTTTTTCCCCTAGCACAAAGTGCTAAAGCCCAGGGACCTGGGAAATTGGTAAGGTTTTCCTTACCACAGGATCAGGATCTCCTGATTTGTGGAAGTACCAGTTGTTAGTTGGAATTACTGAAATGTTCAACTGTCATTATGTGTTTTGTGTTGCCATTTACACTTACAGTATTATTTATTGTTCTGTAGTTACTATTGTTATGATACAGTCACCAGATCTGAACAAGTGAGCTCAGCGAGGGTGTATTCCAGAAATGGCAGATCTAGGGCCCCATTGGGGGATGGGGGGGCTAGGACAAGAGAGGACTTCCCAAGTGATAAAATTTGCTCTCCTGAGGTAAAATTGCTCTCTCTTAATGTTAATGGCCTGGCATCACCTATAAAAGGTCTAGGATCCTAGCTTTTGTCAGGTGCTCTAAGGCAGACTTGACTTACCTGCAAGAAACCCATATGAACCCTACTGAACACACAAAGCTGGCCAAGCTGAGCTGGGGACAGGTCTTCTACTCTTCTGCCAAGACAGGGAGACATAAGGGAGTGGCCATAATAATTTCTCCAAACATCCCATTTAAAGCCGAGCTCACCTGGGTTGACCCAGAGGGCCGTATAGTGCTGGTGCAGTGCACATTAAATAATAAACTGGTAACCTTGGCAAACGTGTATTTCCCCCCTGGGTATTCTGGTGCCTCATATGAAATCTCTGCTTGATAAGATTGTACAAAAGACAAAAGGGGTGCTTACGATAGCCGGTGACCTTAGTCTTACTACTGACCCTAACCTGGACTCCACCAGCACCAGACCTCCTAAAGAGTCAGCAACCCAAAGATTCTTCAAGAAATTCGTGGGCGAGGCTGGATGGTGTGATGTCTGGAGGAGGCTTCACCCCCAATTGAGAAATTATATCTACTTCTCCCCAGTTCACCTCACTTATTCCTGAATTGATCAGGTATACACTCAGGTGGAGAACCTGGGGTCATTGCATGAAGTTCAAATTGGAGATATTTCTATCTCAGATCATGCCCCCCAGACATCCATGTGGGATTTTGACCTTCAGCCCAAAAAGACAGTCTGGCGGCTTAATCCATATTATCTGCATTCTAAGCAGTTCGGGGAGTTTCTTACAGAAAAAATTCAAGAGATAAAAGCCGATAACCCGATCACAGACTCCACCCCCACAATCCACTGGGACTCATTCAAGACCGTACTCCGGGGCCACATAATAAAATATACTGCAGAGCAGGAAAGACAACACAGAGCGCAAAGACTTAGGCTGGAGGATGCCCTCCACTTTTTGAAAATGGCCCACAGGCAGGGGGATACATCCATACTTCCCCAGCTGCAACAAACCAGATATGAGTTGGAGCGGCTCATACACCAGCAGACAGAGATAGCTTTGACTTTCCTGCGTCAGAGGTTTTGAGGTGGGTCCGAGAGCTATGCAGTTGTTAGCGTATCAAATCCGGAAACAAAAAAAAGCGGCCACAATCGTAACGGTATGCCACCCTACGGGAGGTTGCCACCTCACCAAGACGCATGATATTGCGAAGGCCTTTACCCTATATTACAGGTCCCTTTATACTCCTGAAAATACAGCAACCGCACGACAAATATCAGAATTCCTACAATCAATTACCCTGCCACGACCTACAGAAGACCAAAGCAAAGCCTTGACTTCCCCGATAACGGAAGTGGAACTGGGCAATGCTATTGCAAATGCTAAGTCACTGAAGTCACCCGGACTAGATGGGTATGGAGCTGAGTTCTACAAGGTGGTCAGGGCACAGACCACCCCAAGTCTCCTCAGCGTATTCAATTCGGTCCTGGAGGGGAGTGTTCCCCCCCCCATCTTGGTCGTATGCTACGATTTCCGTAATCCCTAAACCCGACAAGAACCCACAACTATGTTCCTCTTATAGGCCCATATCAGTACTTAATCAAAATTATAAGCTATTTAGCATACTAACTCACCGGGTGGATCACGTGCTCCCCTTATTGATCCACAAGGATCAAACTGGATTTGTTCGATCCTGTACTACTACTGATAGTATCAGGTGGACCCTCCATGTGGTCCATCATATGCAAACTACTGGAGCCCCAACCTTACTAGTCAGCCTAGATGCCGAAAAGGCATTCGATAGGGTGGCATGGCCATTCCTTTATGTAACCCTACATGAGTTCGGCTTCCCAACTGCACTAATTACTGCCCTTCAAAATATCTACTCTTCCCCTCGGGCCTGCATGAAGATAAATGGGCACCACTCCACCTATTTCCCTCTACATAGAGGGACAAGGCAAGGATGCCCCTTTTCCCCTTTGCTCTTTGTGGCCTTCATTGAGACGTTGGCTCAGAAGATCAGAGAAGCCAGGGGAATAGAGGGGGTGGAACTGGGAGGTGTCGAACACCGGATAGCCCCTTTACATGGATGATATTCTTCTATACCTACAGAACCCCGAACAATCTCTTCCCACAATCAAGCAAATCCTGGACGCTTTCAGATCGGTCTCGGGGTATAAACTAAACCTCACCAAAACTGAACTGCTCACCTTCCACTACTCCCCCTCACAAAAAAGTGCAAACCAATATTCCGGGAAGATGGAACCTGGGAAAATTAAGATACCTTGGAGTGTCTATCCCTAAGTGCCCCCTTGGAGTACTATAGGCATAACTACTCTCCCTTTATATTGCAGTTGAAAACAGATCTTTCCTCCTGGGCAACTCTTCCTTTGGGTCTTGCTCAGAGGATTGACCTAGTCAGAATGATTATCCTCCCGAGAGCTCTGCATTTATTTCAAAATTTCTCTATTCACCTCCCTTTAAAGACCTACAGAGAATTAAATCGCCACATTACCAACTTTATCTGGGCCAATCGTAAACCCCGGGTGCGTCTGAAAATCCTTACACTCCCCCACAGCAGACGTGGACTGGGCCTCCTGGACCTGAGACTCTACCAGAAAGCCGTAAGCTTGATGCACTTGATGTCCAGGCAAAACAAAGCAGCCACCCCGCATTGGATGGACAAAGAGCGAGCATTGATAGATGATCATACCTTTTACCGAGTCCTGTACCAGCCTATGGAGGTCAGGACTTCATATAAACACACAAACCCCTGGCTTGCGGCCTCAATGCGAGGATGGCAGGGCATTAAAAAATCTATCAACTGGAGCCCTTCTTACCACTCATATGCCCAATCTCCAGCTTGAGTAACTTTACTCCAAACAACTTAGATGGCAGTTTCCGGCAATGGGAGGGGAGAGGGCTGAGATATCTGGGACAAATAGTCACCCTAGGTGTACTGTGGACATACGCAGAAATCCAGAGGAAGTACAAGTTACCTCACCGGGATTTCTTCCGATACTTGCAGCTTAGACATTATGCAGACAGTCTACCTCGCATGGTCTGGGAACAAGAGCGGCACCCACCACTAATACAAAACAAGTGGCTCTTAATAAAACCCTAAAACAAAATCATCTGGTCTCACAGTATTATCATGCCCTAAACATACAAAGCTACTCCATATAGATACAGTTTGTGAGCAATGGACTCAGGAATCTGGCTACCAGATAACTCCTGAGGACTGGCAGCGAGCCTGGGGATACTCGGCAAGAGTCTCTAGCTCGCATGTGTGGCAGGAATTCATGTGGAAATGCCTAATCCAATATTTCAGAACCCCAGTAATTACTAGCAATTTTAAATCAACTCTCCCAACTAGGTGCTGGCACCTCTGTGGTAATGATAGGGCGGATCATACCCAAATAATGTGGGACTGCCCACACTTGCGACCCTACTTTATCCTTCTGCAATCCCACCTTCAGGAAATGTTGGATCCTCAGCTCCAACTGACCATGGAAATGTTTTTGTTCTCCATGTTTCCTAAAAACTTACACGGCCCAATTACCAGATATCTACTCCTTATACTTCTTACCGCGGTGAAGAAATCCATTACAAAGCTGTGGCTGACACCGAGGATTCCCACGATACAAGATTGGTGGGAAACTACCAGACAGATCTACACTATGGAGAAACTAACACACAGCCTAAATGATCAAGAAGAAAAATTTGCGAATAGATGGGCCAGGTGGCAAATATACTACATGTTAAAAGACCCTACCTTTACACCTAAGAAGGGTGACCTGCAGGGGGTGAGAGTCCCCCCCCCCTTCCTTATGACCCGATTGGAGGGGGCTTAGGTGTTTTATAGCTTTGGGACCTGTGGTCTGCCATTCAGGAGTATACCCTCAAGAAACCTGCAACCATCAAACATGGGATATAATTCCACCGGTTGCAGGCTTGAATCATACAGAGTGCGATACCTTGGAATCCAACTGAACTTTTCTTTCTATACCCCCGGAAGAACTTGAGGAGATCACTGACTTGGGGGATCTTGAACCCTGCCCTGTTGTCTTAATGCCAGGATGAACTACCTTTGAAGTACCTACACCCATAGACTCTGCTAAACCTGGGCATATTGCCCTTAATTATAGCCCTAAAGTATTATACCTAAGTTGAATGTGGTAGAACCTGTCTAAACGAAATTAATTTCTCTGATCTGGTTGACCTGTCGGTAAATATGTTGTAAAACCTAAATAAAGATGATATTTAAAAAAAAAAGAAAAGAAACTGTGGTCTTGTCAAATAAATACAATATGGGTGAGGGAGTTGGTTCCATGTCTCCTTTTTGTTCTGGTTATAACTTAACCATCCTTCAGGCTATATACCTGAAAAGTTGTGTGCTCTCCCATAGATTAACACTTTAAATCGCTGCCTAATTTCCAGACATTTGGTTATGTGTTTTTGATCATACTGAAGCTTAAAATCTGGCAGTTTATTTCTTTTTGAGATTCCTTAAATATGTCCAGATTATTTTGTTGCTTATACAGTATATCAGACACCACAGATAGAGGATAGCTAGAGAGACAGAGAGATAGATAGACTGACTGAATGAGATGAATGGATGGAGAAACAAATAGACAGACACCACATCAGAGGAGCATAGTGGAGATATGTGAGTTATTTCACTGTAAACCATTATGTATTCCCTATAGAAATTTCTTTCAAAATGCTTTTTCATAGTTCAGTGCACTGTACAATTATTAACTACACAAAATAATAGAATAATAAAAACATAAACTGTGACAGCAGATAAAGACCAAGGGTCCATCCAGTCTGCCCATTTTTGTATTGCCTATATCCTGGACCGGCCATCCATTGGAGTCTGTGTTGATGAGACCTTTTCCTTTACCATCTGTGCTTGAGCCCCCTCACAGTCTCTGATTCTGCCACATCTGCTGACAGGCAGTTCCAAGGCTCAGCCACTCCTTCTGTAAAGAAGGACTTCTCACATCTCTCCTAAATCTTCCTCTTACCAGTCTTCAGTCATGTCTGCTAGTTACAGTGTTGAGGTTGCAGGACTTTGAACATCTCAAGCATATCACCTCGCTTCCTTGTAATCTCCAGGGAGCACATTTTCAGGGCCCCGAGTCGATCTGCAGAAGATCTGCCTTGCTGACCCTGAATCATTTTGGTTGCTCTCCTCTGGAATGTCCCCACCTGTTTTTATCTTTACTCAGGTGGGGGTTATAGAACTGGGGGTAGTACTCCTGATGTGGCCTTACCAACAACCTGTAGAGGGGCAATTTCACCTCCTTTCTCCTACTGTCTGTGCCTTTTCCTAGATCCTAGCAGCCTTTCTGTAGGCCTTGTCACACTGACTGGATTGTTTGAGAGAGTCACTACTGTTCACTCCCAGTTCTCTTTCTTCTGATGAGACTGCCAGCCTGACACCCTCCCCCCCCAACCAATAATATGTTCTGAGGTTCCCTTTACTTGGGTGCATAACCTTACACTTCTTCATGTTGGATTTAGGCTACCAGACCTAGGGCCACCTCTCCAACCTATCCAAATCCTCCTTTGACTCCTTTACCCATTATGGCTATCTACTCTGCAACAGAGATTTGTGTCACCTACGAAGAGACACAACTTTCCCTGTATTCCTTCACCAATATCACAAATGAACATGCTGAAGAGGACCAGTTCAAGGAGTGATCCCTGCAGCCCTCCACTTGTAGCATCCTAGTCTCCCAACGTTAGCCCATTGACTACTACTCTCTGTTTACAGCCTCCAAGCCAGTTTCCCACTTATCTGCTTAGTTTCCTTCCTACTCCCAGATCTCCTGGTTGTTCCAGAAGTCTCCTGTGTGGCACAGAATTGAAAACTTTGTTGAAATCAAAGTAGAATATACTGACTACCTGCCCATTGTCTATAGCTCAAGTAACACAGTCAAAGAACACAATTAGGTTGGTCTGACAAGACCTCCTGGCCAAAAATCCATGTAGTTTACTATCCTGAAGACCTTTGCTTTCTAGGTAGGCTGCAAGATTCTTCTTGACAAAAGATTCTATTAGCTTGCCTACAATGGAGGTTAGACTGATGGGTCTGTAGTCACTTGGCTCCTACCTGACTCCTCCCTTATGGAGTGGGACCACCTTGGCTGTTCTTCAATCCACAGGAACCTTCCCAATCCAAAGTGAGCTGTTGAAGTCACACTGGGGTTCCATCAGCTCTGGCAACAGTTCTTTGAGCACCCATTGGTGTAAACCATCAGGCCCTGCTGCTTTATCAATCTTCAGTGCTACCAGACCCTTCCGCATTCTATCAGTAGTGATTCAGATTTGTCCCGGTTCCTGAATGCCCCTGCCTGAAGCTTTGATTGTGCTGGCCAGCAGAGGTCAAATCAAAAAAAACAAATGCAAGAATACCAGAGACAAAATGCCCCTATTAAATAGATAATTAATACACTATTAAAAAAGTAACAGTACATAAAAATCTACAGTTTAAATACCCTTACTTTATTGGTCAAATTTAATGGATCCACAATCAGCCAGAATTAATCTGAAAAGACTGACTGAATTCCCAGGTTTTCTAAAGACTCTTGTTGCAGTTTACAAAAGGGGGGGGTTGCCATAGCTCCCTCCCCCATTGATTTTAATTAATATTTAGGGTGTAAAGAAAACCTTAGTTCGTGGAGCATGACTGTCTTGTACAGTATTTGGACAGGTAGCCAACAAGCCAAGGAGATACCGATGGCCCAGGCCGTTCAGGGGTTTATAGGTTAATAAAAAAAAAAGAAAACCTTAGAATCTATCCACCACCTAACCAGTAATCCAACATTAGTGAGCATTAATTTGTATCCTATCTAGCTTTCTGTACTACATCTAGGACTTTTGCCATTTTGAGATTAAATCAATGAATATATATTTAGTGAGTCAGTTAGTTAGTTAGTTCGTTAGTTGGTGAGTTAGTGAATTTTGTTGACTGCGTAGGCCCACTGAGACTAAATGTCATTTTTTCATTGGTGACCCCTGTTTTAATTACAATGAGGCATAACAGAACAGGCTTTATATATTCAGGCATAATTAAAGTTACATTGGGTTATTTACATTCATGGCACAAGATCAAAGTTGCATACATTCAGAGTTACATACATTCAGCATTCAGGAAAGGTCTAGTTAACCCACAGTTCAACAAAGGTCAGTCTAATCCTGCAAGCAGCCATCTGAACAGGCCAGGTAACTATCATTTGTATGGTTGCAGTGGTTGGAGCCCTGCAGCCATTTTGGGATTGGAGAGAAAAAGGAGCTGACCGGATACTGTCTGCTCCTTTTTCTTTGGACTTCTGGTAGTGGAGGTGAACGTGCACCCACTGCACTATGTTGTTCGGTAGCCGGTAGCACAGCACTGTCCATCGTGTTCAGTATGGCCACTGATGCTTACTGCACATACACAAGTTCCCATGCATATGCAGTTAACTTTGGTGGCCACATATTTTTTTTACAGAACTCCCCGTACCAGCTGCTGCTGCCATGACCGGCTCTTGCCACTAACTGACTGACCATTCGAGTGCCCAACATTCTATGAATAACTGATCTGTTCTCTTCCTGAAACTCAGCGACAGGTGGGTCCCCCTGCCAGAGCAGTTGAAAGGTAAGCCAGATCTCTCAGGAGAGCAGCAGGAGTGATGAGCTGGTGTCTGTCCTGCTCTGGCCAAGTGTACGTGTGTCTGTCTGTCACTCCTGAGGCTCCCTGGTTCTGTCACTGGCGGGGGGCGGGGGTGCAGGCAGAGTGTGCACAGCTGCCACGTTTAGCAATTGTCAGAAAAACAGAAGCCACCATTTGAGGACTGTGAGGCAGGTGGGAACACATCCAAAGGGGAAAAGACAGGAACTGGCAGCGTAGGCAAATTTGTTTTAAAATGTTAAATTGTGTTAGCTAGAGTGACCAAAAATGGAGTCTGAGGACTGCTTTGGAGGAAAGAACTAGGAGTGCCAGCGTAAACATTTAAAATGTGCAGAGCTCAGAAAAAGCAGGACCCATAGCTCACTTGAAAGCCAGTCAAGATCTGGAGCCAGCCCTGTGTGTGAAGACCCCACTGCCTCTGTTACATCCCCTTGAGATATAGGTGTCTGTAGAGTTATATGTTTTACTTGGATGGTCTCGGTAGTCGAGGTCACTGTAAAAAATGTGTAGGGTCCTTTAAACTTGGTGACTGTGTTCTTTGACAGTTTCTGGTAGATGCCCTCCATCCTTCTGTATCCTTCCTGGATTATTTACCCGCTGTTCCATACATTTATTGTTACCCTCTTACTGCATCCATCATATAAATTAGTCTGTTGTGCTTTTCCATGGGTTCCATATTTTCATTCAATTAGTGAAAAACAAGCCTTATCATGCTGAAAACACTTCATTTCTGCACTGATCTTAGTCATTTGACTAGAATAATCACCACCACCACCACCCCCCCACCCCCCAGTTTCTATTGCTCAGGACATTAAAAGTTGTCATTGTTTTCTTAAGTCTAAATATGTTAAGGATGCTTAATTTCTATTTTTCCTAGTCAGGTGTTGAAAAAAATAATTTTAAATCGTGTTTAGTGTCCAGCCACAAAGTGTTTGGGTCATCGTAACACATGGAAACAGACCTAGCCCTTAATAAACTTTCCATTCCATCAGTATTTTCCATTCTGTTAGTAAAGATGAATTTAGTCTCCATACACCTGCCCCTTTGGGGGGAATCACTGGTGTGCCTATCCGACATCCCACCATTTTATGGTCTGATGTTTCAGTCAGTATGGTGGAGACACTGTTACAAGGTAAGCAACTACATAAGGAAATAACATTTATCCCAGATGGAAATGTTCCTTTACAAAATACGTGGTCAGGTATTTTGTGCGCGCTATTCATACTTTTTTTTAGTTTTGTTTCCCCCACATAGATTACATTTACAAATGAGGATGCCAGTAGTGCTCGTCACCACTATAGGTCTGATATGTACAGAAGAAATGTTTTAAAAATGATTATTATATCAGTAAAAGTCCCCCCAGCTGGCCAGCAACAGTAATCAAATGCCAGCTTAGCCTGGCCACCCAGGCCCCAAAAGGTCTTTTATTAAAGGGTCCAGGGGATGATAAAAAATTAAGACAATGTCAACTCCTCCCAAAGTGGGAGGCTGACAATCCTTTTTTTTTTCGTTATCTGATTCTGCTTCCTAGCCTCTTGGTCAATAAAGCATCCCCATCAATCTTCTCATGGACTTACTGGTTATCTACCACGTGCCCAGGACTGCAATTGGTGGTGTGTAACCTGTTATGTCAGTTGTGCAGTGCCTCCAGGGAGTGATGGATAGGGCTGGGGCATTTTCTTCTGGGTTTCTCTCTCTGCATCCACATGCAATGACAGGCATGCATGCCGGCATCTGTCTGTTGTCTGTCCCATTCTTGTTTGCTCACATGTGCTGCAACCTGACTTCTGCCAGGTTGTAGTCTCACAGCAAGATGCAGTGTCCCCCTACCCTGAGGGAGGAGACCTGACCCTGGGATACTTGAGCCTCCTTCACCGGACTGACCCCATATGACCTGTGCTCATACACAGACCCAGGCTGCTGTTGTTAGCAGTAGCCCTGCTGCTGCACTGATAGCCAAGCCTAATGACAATCTTTTCACTAAACAGCCATCTGTGTGCCAGCCTGGTGGCATGGAGGGCTAAGGCATTGGTGCCTTACATCCTGCCTTACTGGTCATGAATATGGGTTGCTGTTGGTCGACTGGGATGGGAAAGGATTGAGTGCCTGATGGCTGCTCTTCTTTCCCGGAGGGGAGGACCTGCACACTCTGCTGAATGACTGCCAACTGGTGGAGGCCAGGTGGTAGTGAGGGTCTAGGAGGCAGTGGAAGGGAAGGCTGCAGGACTCCGTGGCATGCGCTTGCCTCCACACAAGTGCACCTACCTGCGTGCCCCACTTGAAGTACGGGGAACAAAACAGAAAAGGGAAGGCTGCGGCTTTGTGAAGACCTGTCTGCCTGGCCCCACTCACGCATCACCATATGACCACTAAATTTCTTCTGTGGTTGGTTGGGCTGGTAGATGCCAAGTGGGGGTGGCAGGGACAGGGCTGAGAGCTCACCAGAGCTGACCTGCAGGAAGAAAAAGCTGAATAAAAAAAACAGCTGTCTGTGTGGGAAGGGGAGGGAGGGAAGGAGATGAATGGGTCTAGTAAAGGAGCTGTCCATGGAACTACACTTGCCCAAGTGCAGAGTGCAAGCACATTAGTATTGTGGTTTTATTTTTTTCTCATTTTAACCTCAAATATTGAGTTCCTGGGGGAACAAAGTACAAAGTATTTAATTTATTTTGTCAGCTGTGTTAGTTTACATAAAAGCTTTTTCATTTTACAGGCACGATCCTGTGCTCAACATATAGAATTACATATATCTATTACAGTATTCAGCAACATACTATAGTTAACTGAATACATCAAGCTAATTGTTCAGTACAAAGCTCATTCATAGGTTACAGTTACAGTTCACTTTTTTAGACAGATACGATTTTAGCTCAGCTCTAAAAAAAAAGTAAGTTATTTTCTTTTAGACAGGATGGTATTGTAAATTTGCAGCCCTTGCACAGTATTCAGCTAAGGTACATGCACTGCCCTAGTGCACTGTGGGTAAGTGCAGTAAGGAGTATTAAAGGACACAAACAGTCAGCTGTCTTTTTCTTTTTCAGAGTAGGATAATTTTTTATTAAAGCAAAAATCATATAGAATATGTGCAAAAGGAAAACCACAAAAATTCACATCCTGACATGTAGGAAAAAATGATTTCCAGTTATTCCAGTTTAACCCAAGCCATCTTGGTACAGGCCTCAAATGTATAGATGACACAGCAGCCATGTTGGTACAGTCTGCACATGTACAAGACCACAGGGAAAGGGTTCTAATTTATTAAATAAAAAAAAAAAAAACACTGGCCTCTGCCATCCAGGAGCCAGCCAACATGACCACCAGGGCTAACTTTTACATAGTGGCTCCTCCAGGGCATTTTCTAGCCCCAAGACAACCAATGCCTCTTCCTATTTAAACAAAAGGGCTACTAGCCCTCCAAGAGCCTCCACTAGTTCAGCTGAACCACTAAGTACAATACTGGTCACTCAGCCACCAATAGGGGACAGGAGTTTTGGCTAAGTCCCCCTCCCCAAACCACAGTCCATTTCTTCTGATTCTTCTCTGTTACTGTTTTTTTTCTTTTTACTTTCCTAACTTCTCTTTTTATTTTCTAGCTCTGATGGGATGTGGACTCCTACCCCATCTAATAAGTATGATTCTCTTCTTGAAATGTCCTTTCTGCCCTGTTTTACCTCCCTAAGAGCTGTGGATCCTTTGTGACCCCTTTTCTATACTTTTTTTTTTACAGATGTGGCAGATGACCTTTCCCCAGGACTACCCCATGGCACACTTCACTCAGGTAAGTCCCTCTGTTTTGCATATATAGGGTGGGTTGACTGTTATTTATTTTTATTATTTATTAATACTCAGATTAACACCTTTGAGCTGAAAGTTCTTTATATAGGTTCCATGTCAGAAGATTATACAAAGAGAACAATAAGAATGCCAAAAGGCAAGAAGCACAACAACAATGTTATAGTGTAATATAGTTAAAACAGAACAAGTAACAGCTAAATATGAGAACAGTGAACGAGTATGAGTGGCATTGTACAAATTATACCACAGAGCAAAATGCATACAAATTTGGCAGACGCTTCAGAGACAAAACTACTGCAAAGAGGAAGAAAGAGAGAATCAGCCTGTGAGGTCTTGTTGAGGGGGAAAAAAGAAGGGTGGGGGAAGGGAAGTAAAAGATGGAAAAATAGGGAGGGCATGGAGAAGGTGAGAGGGAGTGTGAGGGGAATGGTGAATGCAAGGGAGGCAGAGACAAGTGCATCAGGGCCAGATAAACAAGGGGAGAGGCTGCAGTTGGTAAGATATAAGTACTAGAACATTGCAGAAAAAAGGAATGGTTAGTGGAAACAGTCACAGCTGGCATTAGCTACTAGTTGTAGTTTAGCTTTCACTTAAATGAGCCCAGTGTGGCTGCAGAAAATCTGTCATAATGAAAGGAGTTAAATGAAAGTGGGTCTCTGTAGGTGGATGACCTTTGACCCTGGGAAGTGCGACAACAAGGGATCTTGAAAGTCTAGCTATCAGAGCTTCTGGTATGATGTGGGTTGATGTAGAGGACAAGAAGTTTCTGAAAACCAGGGGGTACCATACCTAAGCTTACTTTTTTTGCAAGCAGACGTGTTTGATACATAAGTCTGCTTTTGTACTGGAGCCAGTTCACCTGAACATACAGGTCACAGGTGTGAGTCAGTCACGCATATCTAGTTAGGAGCTGGCAGGCTTTGTTTAGTACCATTTTGATACGACGGAGGGACGTGTCCATGGCAGACCCATAGATAACCAGCCTGTAGTCAATAAGCAAGACAACTAAGCTGTGTATAGCTAGGAGCAGAGCTTCTGAGGTCAGACTGTCTGTGCCTGTACAGCAGCCCAATATGTGTGTTGGCCACTTTGGCAATGTTGTCAATATGGAGAGTATAGGATAGAGTACTGTCAATAGTGATCCCTAGGTATTTAAAATGCTGAACAAGCCCAAGGGAGAGCCCACATCATTAGAGATAGAAAGAGGGTAGGATCTATGCCTAGTTTTAGTTTTTTTGTAGTTCATAATGAGCTTGGGGTCACTGAACCTGAACCATCTTTTTACATTGGCAAAGTTTTGTTGAAGGCGCTTCTCTAGAATCTTGGGGTCAGGGTCACTGGTAAAGATGACCGTGTCATCCGGTAACGTCCTGCAATGATAACCACATCAGCTGTAATGGTGTGGCCACACCCATTACACCTGGGTGAGTCACACTGTTATCCATTTGCGATTTACAGTGCTGTTTCATCTGTGAAATGGTATTTAAGTGAAAATCACATGTATAACTCATTGTAACCACCTTAAACACTGCGGACAGTGCCGTGTTCCATCGGACCTCAGCTGCAGCCGTATTGACTCTTGCTAGAATTTGTTAATATATATTTTGTATGTTATAATTCTTAGACGATAAAGACCTAGGCATGCTTTGAATATATATTTAAGTGTTATTTCTTCTTTTGCGTGCGTTAATAAGTCACATTTTAAATTTATGAATGAAACACTTTAAAATATGTCTGCTCACTGGCTAACTACCTTATGGACTTTTGTGGCACTTTTTCACTAGTAGGCATTTATGTATTTGTAATATATGGATATTGAAAATAATACAATCCCTGTAATACACTACTCCCTTTTCAATAATAGTGTCATTGCTCAAGTGATAATACCATCGTTCACTGCTGATAATACTATCGTTCGAGCTCTGAACGATACTATTATCACTAAAACTAAACAGCGCAAGCTCAAGACTGTCCCACACGGTAGGCTTGTTGCTAAGATCCCCATGGCAACCTCCTTTACACATGACGTGACGTTCCTGAAAGCGCGCCTCCTGATTGGCCATAGATTTTCTATGGGCGGGCATAACATTTAAAAAAAATATGGCATCCGTTTCTCGCTTACCGAGATAAAAACGTTGTTTTGTTTTTCTGCTGATCCTTTTGGAGTTTTTGTTCTATCTTTCCCAGCTCCACAGAAGTATCTGTTGAATCCTACAAACAGGACAAAAAGGTATGAGACTCCAGTGAGCGAGGGAACGAGCGAGCGGGAGTGGGGGGGGTTCATAGAGAGTCAGCGAGTCCTCACTGCAGCAGGTGCTGTGCCACACAGCACACCATAAACAAAGAGCTGCACACAAAAAAATAAAATTGGATCCATAAATTACAAAAAATAGAAACTAGGTTCCAGTTAATCACTCAGCTATAAATTCCATCTCGAGGTTCTGGGGACATGAGAACCTCTCGAGCTTCGCTCTCGGGGTTCCCTATGTCCCCAGAACCTCTTGATAGAATTACAGCCTTATAATTCACTGGACCCTATCTATTATTCTATTTTTCTTTGTAAGTTCAAGTTCAAGTTTATTGCAGAAAAACTCAGTTGAGCAAGCTCATTCACAAGGAGGTCCTAGATCATAATAATAGCCAAGTGGCTTGTCATAAAAAGACAACATATACAAAGTAACATAAAAAAACATATGCACATAGGATTGCTATCAGGGATACTGGTTTACCGGGATTGAGAAAGGGCATGTTCCATTTTGCACATTGTAAAAAACGGTATTGTCACCAGTGTCCGCTAGGCCAAAATCTGGTTTTACTGGTATTTGGTTCTCTGTACTTTATTTAACCATTTTTAACTCTGCTAACATGCATTTTAGCAATTTTGACCTCCACTGTTGCACAACCTTCCATCCTTGTACCAATTTAAAGTTATTTTCGGTACAAGATGTGATGGCAGCAGCAGCACTACAGCCCCATCCCTAAGGTGTGATGGAAGCAGCACTACAGCCCCATCCCTCAGGTACGATGGCAGCACCAATAGCACTATGACCCGCCTCCTTCAGGTGTGACAGAATTGGCAGCACTGTGGCCCCCATCCCTTAGGTGTGATGGCAGCAGTACTACATTCCCCATCCACCAGTGGTGATGGCAGAAACACTACAGCCCCCACCCCTTCAGTGTGATGGCAGTAGCAACAATGCAGTCCACATCCCTTAGGGGTGATGGCAGTAGTGACAGCACTATGATCCCCTTTCTTCAGCACCCACACCCCACATGCACAAGTTACAAATGACTTGGTCTGTTTGCTTGTTAGAACTCAGATGTGAATTAATCGGAACCATCACCACTAAGGTGGACTACCTTTGTTTTTTCCTATCTATAATTTAACTGCCTGAATTGGATTTCTGCCAGTGACACCACTGACCAGAGTTAGGGAACAGACTTGGGTGTTGGAGGGCCAGCTGGTGGGTGAAGGCTTGAGTGTCCAATGACCACTCACCTTCTCCTGGGAGGGAGGGTGGGATCACAGCTCAGCATTTTCTGGCCCCTTGTGGAGGCCAGATGCATGACAACATGTCAGCCCTCACTGCAGGAGGGAGTGTGACGGACGTCGGCTTGTGCCTTGACATCATGTGGCCTGTCATGCTCCCAAGAAAATGGGAAAACACCCGCTGACCAACCAAAGGATGGCTGTTGGTCCCTCCATAAGCCGGTAGCCCCAGACATGTATCTGTTCTGACCCCTGCCATGCTCAAGATACACAGGAAGCTCTTTGGGGCAATCCTCCTCCCCTGATAGCCTCCCACAGGGGTAGGGGCCCACTCAGTGAAGGGTTACTCTGGGTTACCTGGTAGCACAGCAGTAAGGGGCAGTGGATGGTGGTCGGGACGTAGCAGCGGTGGTAGGGGGGCCTTGGCAGGCCTGAAGGAGTGGATGGCCAGGGGGTAGGAGGAGCAAAAAAAAAAATGCTTGAATTTGCGTTTTTGAAATAAAGAGTCTTCACCTAAAAAATCCACAGTTTAGTTTAGATTAGTGGAGGACCTTCAAATGGATTCATGCATCTCCCAGACATGTGGATGCCTTTTTTTTTCACTTGGTGTCCATGAAAAGGGTATCTCCCGGTTTTCATGTCTTTGTTCAGATGTGAATTGAACACTACTCTGCCCACCAGCATCATACAGCCCCTGGGGTCTTACCTTCTGTATGTTATTGACTGTGCTTTCAAAATCCACTGGCCAAACATAAGTACACTTAAATACTTAACATTTGCTTTTTGTTGAAGCAGTCTATCAGAAAACTTTTTGTTGTCACAGAGACTGAAACAGCAGGTGGGAGAAAAGGTGCAAATGAACCAATTCATCTAAATCGGGTGCTTACTGTGAAGTCTTTTCATAAGTAGTAAGGCAGTTTCTTCTTTGTGAACATAATTTCATTCAGACTAGTTTTCATTCAAACAACTGAGGATTTTGGATGGCCCTACTGATTACAGTATAAACTTGAATAAGCTAGTTGGTAATAGTGATCCTGCGTTTAGAAATCTACAACCTAGATGCTCATATGCAAAGAATACAATAAAAACCTGACTGAAATCTAAAAACAAGCTTATAAAACACATAAAATGTATCTGAACATTTATCTTTACCTATTCAAAATCATTGCAGCCCAATGATTACTCAGGTAAATTACATGGTACACTGACTACTGTTCTATGATGTAGTAAACATATATTGGTATTTTTTTATGTTCTTTGTAAACTGGGTAAGGCCCACTAGGCAGAACTGTCTGTTTTCAGGAGTGACCTAGAAGCACTGGGGAGGTAAAGTGACTTGCTTGGAGTCACACAGTATGCAAGTGGAGGTTGCGGAAATCAAACCCAAGTCTGCTGGATGTACCCAGTTCAATCACTGTTTGTTACTCTAACCACTAGGCCTGGGTGGTTAAATTGAATGGCTGATTACATTAAAGCAGTGGGAGTGATTTCCTTACTGACTCTATATGCAGCAAAGCAGAAAGAATGCAAGAACATCAGCATTCATTTTAAGATGCCGAAATCTGGGTCAACTCGCCAGCGCTGTGGTAGCACTATTGCTTGCAATGCCAGTGACCCAGGGTCAGAAGTGAACTCTGGTTGCTGAAGGTCTGGTCAGGGGAGCAGGATCGAGCACCCGGGGGACTGCTCTCCTCCTCCGGGGAGGGTGGACTGCAGGTCCTGCTGCTTTATCACCACCTTTGTGGCCACGGGTGGTGGTGCAATGGTGCTGCAGAGTGATCAGGAGGGGAGGACGCTAGCCAGGCTCTGGAGCAGTGGCACATCTCTATGTGACCTACCTCCTTGGATCTCCTCTAGTACAGATGCCCTCAGGGACAGAGATCAGAAAACCAGGAACAATCACACTACATCAGCCACTGGCAGAAGGGGCCCAGGTGCCCCAGACTTCATAACCAGGCTCCATGAGGGACCCACTGAGCTGCCCGACACACACTAAGGGAGTGTGGAGGGGTGACCTGGGGTCCCTTCCCTTCCCACCTGAGGGGGTACAATCCAGGCAGGATAGGGACAGGCCCACAGAAGCTCCTGAGCATTACCTGTGGGTAAAGCTAGGGGATACCCAGCCTAGGGGTCTCTGAAAACTGGAGAGTGATTCTGTGAGAAGGGGACATAGAAAGAGAAAATAAAAAAAATTTAAAAAGATGCTGAAATCTTAGAGATTCTGTGCAGTGACATGCAATTTCCATGAGGCACCGGTGCAACAATTCAAAATCCGCAAACCAAGCAGGATTCTGCGATTGTTACCGGTGTTACCGTTAAAAATGGAAAACCAGGGTCCCTGATTGCTATACATCAGTTTATAAAATTACAGTGTAACAGATTGAGGCACAGTAAGGTTCATATATTACCTGATGCAGAAATTCGACCGAACAGGTAGGGATTATTAGTGTAGGATAATAGGGAGCTGGGCAGGTTGGGAGTGTACTGTGGGAGGAGAGAGTAGGTGAGTAAGAGGAGGGTGTAAAGATAACAGAAGGGAGTAGTGGAATAAGAAGAAGGGGTTAGAGAACATGAGATGAGTAAAGGAATAGTGCTAGGGAGAGTATGGTGAAGAGGATAGAGAAAACGAAGGCAATAATAAGTGAGAATTTAGTGGTTAGCCGAATGGTTTCATGTCCTGGTAGGTATAGGTTTGAGATGATTGATCTTGAGACTATAAGGGCTCAGGGAGAGGCTTAAAAGCAATTACAGATATCTTTTAATTTGGATGCAGTTAACGCTTTGAAGAAGTTGACCGAGACCATACTGGATAGTTTCAGTGTGGTTTGGAGCCGGTTCCATATTGTTGGAAGAGCAAATGTGATAGCACATTTACCAAATGTGGTGCGAGTCCTAGGCACATCCAGGAAGATAAAGTCAGATTTCCTGAGGGAATATGCACAGCGGGAGATACTGATGAGGGATGTGAGGTAGCTTGGAAGTTTGTTCAAGAGTATCTTAAGGGTCCAGATACCAGCATGAAACAGCCGTCTAGTGGCAAGTGACGTCCAGCCGACTGCTGTGTAAAGGTCACAGTGGTGGGTTCGGTACGGTGAATTGGTGATGAACCGCAGGGCACGGTGATAGAGTACATCCAATTTGTTTAGGTTTGAGGTTGCAGCAGAGCTGTAAATTAGGTCTCCATAATCAAGCAAGGGAAGAAATGTGGCCTGTACTAGCCTGGTTCTAATCTCATTCGGAAAGACAGACTTGTTTCTGAAAAAGAAACCCAACCTGGCTTTTAGCCTTCTAAAGAGGTCCTCAAGATGATCATTGAAAGAAAGTTAGTTATCCAGTCAAATGCCAAGATATTTGAATTTGGGGACAACTTCCAAGGGTTCGCCTAGCGAGGTGACAACAAAGTCTTTCAGTGGTCCAGAGGGGGAGGGAGAAGAGTTACTATGAGTAAAAATCATAGCCTTAGTTTTCTTGGCATTAAGAAGCTTGGCATTAATGAGGTTAATTTCCAGCTGAGCAAAGTCAGCTTGCAGTACGTCCCTAACTTCAGACAATGTAGAGCCAGAGGTGTACAGTACTGTGTCATCAGCAAAGAAGTGAATGTTGGAATTGATGATGTGAGAGTCAAGATCATTGATATAAAGGGAAAAAAGGATAGGTCCTAGGATGGAGCCTTGAGGGACTCCCCTGGCAATCAGCAACGAGCCTGAGAATATGCCATCAGCTTTCACTTTCTGGGTCCTCCCTGAAAGATAGCTGGTGAACCACTGAGTGGTGGAGGGAGTGGCGTCTAGTTTTATAAGGCTGGCAATTAGTAAGTTGTGGTCAACTGTGTTGAAAGCTTTACTCAGGTCTAAAAAATTGCACCAGTGATCTTTTTGTTGTCTACTGCAGAGATCCAGTCATTTGTAACTTTAGCCAAAGCTGTGATAGTGCTGTGCTTAGACCGGAAACCAGATTGTGCTGGGTTTAACAGTGAGAAGGTTTCAATATGAAGTTTTAATTGATTATAGATCAGTTTTTTAAATAATTTAGAGAGAACAGGCAAAATTGAGATAGGCCTGTAATTATTTAGATCACAAGGGTCACCTGATTTGAATAGGAGAAGGATATGGGTGGATTTCCAACAAGAAGGAACTGTGGCAGTAGAGATAGAGAGATTGAGAATATGAAGAATGGGGGCTGTGAGATAGGCATAACCTAGTTTTAGAAAAAACGGTTCAAATCCATCATCTCCCGTACTTTTCTTAGAGTCAAGATTGAGTAGTGCATCTTCTACTTCTCTGTAATTAAGTGCATGCAGCTGGAAAGAACAGGTCGAGGTACGGGGAGTATGGCTAGCACTGGCTTGATTAACTCCTCAACCTGCATAAGGTGAGGAGTCAAAAGCTAAGCCAGCAGTGACAAAATGGGAATTGAGTTCTTCCAGAATTTGGGAATTACCTTCGATAGTTCTGCCATTGGTAAGGATCTTGGCTGGAAGGAAGGGAGCACTAGGCTGTCCTTCAATGGAATTAAATGTCTTCCAGATTTTTTGTGGGTTCCCTTTGGCCTGTTCTAGGGTAAAACACAGTAGTGTGCTTTTGCTGCCTGAATGCTTTTTACACATGCATTTCTGGCTGTTCTAAATGCCTGCCAATCTGAATGACTATTGGTGCACCTGGCCTGAGCCCAGGACTTGTCCCTATTAGTGATTGCAGCCTTAGGACTTGGAGTGAACCAGGGGTGGGAGGTATGGCACACCCTGACCTTAATAAGGGGGCATGCTTATTTACCAGTGTAACAAGGTTATTGTTGAGAATAGAGACAGCCTCATCCGCAGATTTGGCAAGATAAAGATCTTGCCATCTAACCTCCCCTAGATCGGTCAGGTAATTTCTTGCCAGGAATTTGCGGAAAGACCTTTTGGAAATGTACTTAGGCTGCTGCCAACTCTTGGCCTGTGATCTTATGCAAACAACAACCCCATGGTCGCTCATATCATTGTGAAACACCACAAAGCATAGAATTTTGTGTGGGTGAGTGGTTAATATGACATCTAGGAGTGAGCTGTTGACAAAGTTCAATGTGTTATTCCTTGTTGGTTCACTAACAAGCTGTACGAGGCCAAACTCATTACAGAAGGATTTCAGGCTGTGAGATTTCTGGGTGAGCCAGTCCATATTAAAATCCCTGAGGATTATTGTCTCAAAGTTGGAAGCCATGATTATAGATTTAAGTTCGTTGAGAATATCAGTTTCACCAGCCGGGGGCCTGTATCCATCTATAATAGTGATAACTTCCGTGGAGGGAAGGTGAAGCTTCAGGGATACAATCTCGTATTCCTTCTGTTTAGATTTACAAGAGATATCACTAACTGTAAATTTGGTTTTAGAATAGACGACAACACCACCCCCTTAGATTCCCTATCTGCCCTGTATAGTTTGTAGCCTGGTAGTGCAATTTGCTGATCAGTAATGGCTTTTTTGAGCCAAGACTGTATTAATTACAAGATCTGGTTCTGTGTGAGCAGCCCATGCTTGTAGCTGGTCGAATTTTTTAGTCAAAATAGATCAAGTTATTGCTACATCCTGTAACTATGGGTCCACCCAGTACACTTTCAGGGCTTTTGGTTTTCAAACAAATGTCCAGCGTCTTAGTGCCACCACTGGCACCCATCTGCATAGATTATACAGCTTGTTTTGGGTTCCATTAATCAGTTACAATAGACAGGCTTCTGTGTGATTTCAAATATCAACTGGTTGTTGCTTCCATAATTGATACATTTCATGCTTTTGATTTAAGCAATGGCACTTTAAATGTTATATATATATATATATATATATATATATATATATATTTACATATCTATATATATAAATAAATGTTATATATATATATATATATATAGTTAGATAGATAGATAGATAGATAGATAGATAGATAGATAGATAGATAGATAGATAGATAGATAGATATTGATATGTGTGAGCAGGAACCCATCCCTGATGAAGCACCATCTGTAGGATGCAAATTTCCAGGTGTTTTTGCTGCTGCTATCTTTTTCCTAGTGACATTAAAAGCTACTTATTTCTTGAAGTCTATCTTTGGCATTTTACTGTTTTGTCTCCAAGTGTGCTGTTTTTGTGACTTCACATTGACAGCTAACAGCATGGAATGTTAACACTTTAGATCTGAATAGAACACTGTGGTCAACTTATATAATTGTGCCACCATTGAGTAAATCTGCTGGTAGAGCCACAGCCTTCAAGCTCCTCCTGTATTTCCAAATATTACCTCCCTCATTTTGCCTGTTTAGTGTCAACAGGATGAAAGCCAATTGACCGGGGAGAAGCTACCTCTCAGTCCTGCTCCTGATTGTACCCAGGAGAGCAGATTCACGCAACTGAAGCTGATACACTTATACAGCTGTGAACTGTATTTGAGGAACTACAGGAAATAAAAGTGACTCACTACAGTAAAATGGTTGGAGGAACTATGGGATGCAGCAGTTAGTACAAGGCTTGCTGTGCAGCATGTCAGAAATCTGGAAAACACATTAGGCAGTTATTGTAGGATATATGGAACACAGCTGGCATTCTACTTGGTCTTACTCAGCTACAGCCTCATGCATCAAAATGACACCTTTGTTCCAAAGCACAGTTGTTAGGTAAACAATTAATACACAGGATCTCAAGGTTAATTATGTTGAACCTTAGAAAGGCTGCACTTGCTATGAGAAGTATTTGTTCCTGTGAAACAGTTCCCAAGTTCTGTTACTTATGTGTCTACATTTTTATTTAGTACACCCAAACAAGTGTAACTCGCATTGCAGACAGGTATGCAGAGTTTGCTGGGGCTGCTCCAATTTAAATATAATTAAATGTGTTTATTTATTAATTTTTTTTATTAAATTTTGGTGACCGGGTAGGCCAACTGAGCCCCGAAGGTCCCTTTTTCAGGGACAGAACTGACAGACAGACTGACTGTGTGAACAGATAGAATAGAACAACATGACCTGTGGCAACGCATACGATTTGTTGTTCAGGGTTTAGAGCAGTCGTGTGGATGCTCTTCTCCTGGGTGGGATGGATTAGAAGTGCTGCTTTGATTGAGACACCAATGGGTGGCCTGTGGATATGCCACAGGCGGCATAGGTGACCAAATGCTGCCTGGAACCTCCCCTCTTAGGGCAGTAACAGCCAGCAATAGAAACCAACTGGGAGGGGGAATAAGTTCTAACTGGGGAAAATGCCATCTGGCTGGTGGACGAAATAAGTTTGGCTAATCATCACCCATACTTTGATAGTGCTCTGAAGGGACCTTACCCAGCACCAGCATACTGAAAGTCTTTCTCCCTGCTGACTCATACAGTACAAGTCACATTAAACTGTTTCACCAATGAGTTGGTTTAGCATTGTTTTTTACAGTTAGAAATGCATTAGTAACTCATATTGCATTGCTTTTCAATGCTTAACCAGCTCAAGAGCAATGTTTGTAAAATGTTTTTGTAGCTCATTTGGAATACATCTGTAGTCCAGTCACAGTGCAATGCAAAACCGAGTTTTAACTCTTAAGAAACAGTTTGTACAGGGCTTTGTGCTGGATCCGGCAACACTTATGCAACTCAGTCAGAAATGCTTCAACAACTCATTGGAGGAACAGTTTAATGTGACTTGTACTGTAGCTGCCATGCCAAAAAGCAAAGGAAGGAGAGCAGCAGTAGAGGGAAATTTGAGGTTCAATTTGTTCAGTCAGGGTTGAAGGAGTCTGTTCCAAGTAGGAGGGGGAAACTGGGGGTGGGCAGCTTGTGAGTGGGAATGTAGAGAAAGTAAGCAGTGGAGGTGAAGCATGGGCAGAGATGCTTGAGACAGAAATACAAATAAATTAGTTACTGTGTCTGTATGCTAGTCACCATTCACCAGTGCAAAAGTTATTCATGCAGGATGAGGATGCCTCCATTATCCCTGTTTACATTTTACCTGGTTTTTGGCTAAGTATGCAAGGTCATAAGGGAAGCAATCATGTCTTTTTTGTAATTACTACAGCCCCACCATGCACAAATCTCTTCATGTTCCAGCACCAATGATGTAGACCTTACTTTTTATGCATACTAAATAAAAATGTAGACACATAGGTAACAGAACATGGGATTGTTTCACAGGAACAAATATAGTACTTCCCATAGCAAGGGTAGCCTTTCTAATGGCTTAGCATAGATAACCTTGAGATACTGTGCATTAACTAACAACTCTGCTTAGCCACTAACCAGGTAAAATGTGAACAGGGTTAATGGAGGCTTTTTCATCCTGCATAAATAGGTTTTGCACCAGTGAATTTTGATTATACAATGGCAAGAAAGAATCTTGGACTGTGATTGGTCAGTTTGGGGCTGGACCCATAGCGTTATCCCAGCACGACGCGACGGGTCTAGTCTCAGCCTCACTGTGAACCTGAAGATGAGCATTCGATGGAGCATTTTCCTTATTGTTTCATCTTCTCTTAAAAACAAAAAATTCCACACAAAAACATCTTTAAAATGATTTTTTTTATTCTATATAACAATGAGTCATTGTATAATATGAATAATGCATGACAGGGTGTATGTCATGCTGGGATAACACCATGCCTGGGGCATTGGACGCACTCAGCCTGCGGCCTCATGCCCAACCCCCCTAGGCATGGCGTTATCCCAGCACGGCACACACCCTGTCATGCATTATTCCTTTAATATCATGCCAGACATAGTAACAGTAATTTATTTGTATTTCTTTCTCTAGTATCTCTTCCCATGCTGCACCTCCACTGCTGACTTTCTCTAATCTCTCCAGTCATGAGCTTCCCACCCACAGTTTCCCCCTCCTACTTGGAACAGACTCCTTCAACCCTGACTGACCAAATCAAACCTTTGATTCTCCAGTACTGTTGATCTCCTTCCTCTGCCTTTTGATACAGCTCCTATGACTCAGCAGGGGAAAAGACTGCTTCAGCATGATATCACTTGGTGAGGTCCCTTTAGAGCACTATCAGGGTAAGGGCAATGATTAGCCAACCTTATTTCTGTCACCTACCAGATGGCATTTGTCCCAGTTACAGTTCACCCCTCTCCCAACTGGTTGCAATCCTTGTCTGCAGAAGCCTTAATAGAGGGGGTGACAGTCAGCATTTGGTCACCCACGCCACTAATGGTACATCCCTAAGACTGCCCCATGGCGTATCTTTCAAGTGGCACTTCAGATCCATCCGACCCAGGAAAAGGGCTTCTACAAGGCTTCTCTGAACCCTAAATAATCAAATGTATATGTTGCCACCAGTCATACCTCTCAACCTCCTGCCTCATAAATCAGGGACAAGGCTTATAAAAATCAGGGACAAAGGACCAAAATCAGGGACACATCTTCAAAATTGGTGATATCCACTCAGAAAGTTGGTAGAATAAGGGGCTTAGTGTAAAATGCATCTTCTAAGGAAAAATAAGTCTGTAACTGTAATGTTTGATATTATTTTGTGCATACAACCCCCACTGTTTGATCATGGAAACCCAATTTTTATGAGGGACAGAGTATAAGTCTGAGGTAAAATCAGGGGCGTCCCTGAAAATCAGGGACAGTTGAGAGGTATGCCACCAGTAATGGAGTTCTATTTAATTATCTTTAAATTGGAGCAGCCCTGCTGCAGACTAAAAGAGAGGGGGAATCATGGGCTTTGTTATGATTGGAATGCTGCTGAAAGATAATTAGAACTATACATGAGCTAAATAAATACAATTGTTATTTTAAGGGTGACACAGTTAAGATATACCTGAGCTAAGACCTGCGCTTTTTAGAAGTTAATGATTGTTGAATTGTTTTTAATCTTTTTAGTTTATGTTATTGACTGTCTACATAATTGTTAAAATGCAATTACCTTTGATGTGATAACTGAATAACTGTTACACTTTTTAAAGAAATTGAATAAAGGCTTGAGTATAAAAATAAATAAATTGGGTAGCCCTATGATGCTATCATGAACATGGAAAAATGTTGGGGTGGGGAGTGCTATCAGACAAATTAAACTTCATAAATCTTCACACTTTCTTCAAGTTGTTCATCGTGATGACCTTTATTTGAAATTACTGGCTCCAACATTTTGCCATGATTTAATGGTTTCTTCCAGGAGCTTTCTTATGTGTCACCAAATTCCAAAAATTCAAATACATACATATTTAATAGTTTTTCTTTGGATTCTCATTTTGACATTGATAGAACTATTATCAAATCCATTTGGCATTTACCATACATTATATTTCTTTCTCAATTACACTTCACTGCCTTATGATCCCCATTTCTTATTTTATGGCAGCTATTATAAAACACATTTTTTATTCGGTTTTCCAGTGGAGGTAGTGAAATTAAAAACAGTGGGGGAATTCAAGAATGCATGGGACAGACATAAGGCAAGTCGGGTGGGGGTAAGAGGAAGTAGGCTGTTGGTTAACTAGGATCTGCAGGGTTCTATGTGATAAGGGCAAATGTGACATGATGAAACGCCCTTATCACAACTTCACATCACCAAAATTCAATTTCGGTGATGTGGAATGCCGGCGACAGAAAATGCGAAGCAAAACACTATTTTTTTACTTTTATGCGGGGGGCTATGCCCCCCCCCCGCACCCCTTGGGGGGCTTCATCCCCAGCACCCTCCTAAATTAGGATTCTCAACTCCAGGGGGTGCATGTTATTTATTTATTTATTTGTTTTTGTTAACCGGGTAGGGCACACTAGACAACCAAGTGCCTATTTTCAGGTGCGACCCGGGAGGGTTACATAGGCAGTTGCATACAGGAGACAATTACATACAGTTGGGCAAAAACAGGATTAACAGGTAAATGGATAGGCAGCTAACAGTAAGGTACAAAAAGTAGCAGGCAATAAAACAACAGACATAACCTGATGGAAAGAGGAAGCAAGGCAGCAATTAGAGTAGAGGTTGGGAGACAAGGGTGCACACAATTATGGAGTAGAGCTAAGCAAAGAAGGTGAAATTAGGTACACTTAATGAGCTAAGTTAGTGCTATTAAGTAGTGCATGGGAGGAGAACAGCGGGTGGGGCAGGGGAGGGCTGGGTGAAAACGGGTGAGGCCAAAGTGGGGGAGGGTCAGTGAGACTAAAATTTGGAGGGGGAGAGAAGTGAGGGGAGAGGAAGGAGAAAGGTTAAGGGTTTGAACTGTGTTCGGGGGGTGCGGTGGAGTGGGACTCTGGGAGCTCCTGGTACATGAGGAGGTAGGGTGAATCTAGGAGGTACAGGGGCAAGTGGAGGAGGGGTACAGGAAGTGCCAGAGTGAGGATTTGAAGCGGGGATGTGAGGGGCAGAACAGGTGAGGACTGGGAATGAGTTCCAGAGTTTAGGGGTGAAGAAGGAAAAGGCATGGTCCCCCATGAGGGAGCGAGTTCTAGGGACAATCAGATCGAGGGCTTCTCTTGATTTCAGCTGATAGGATATGGGGGCCGGGGGATGAGGGCAGAGGGTGGCCAATCTAATAATGTTATCAATGAAATTACCAAGAACGAAGGTGCAATGCTTTTCTGGAGGGAGCCACTCCAGTCGGGAGTAGAAATCACGACGGTGAGTGAGGGGCGGAGTGGAAAGGGCAAAGCGGCAGATGCTATTGTAGGTGGTGTCCCATTTCTGAAGGCTGGATGGGGGTACGGGGCAAAGTTACCAGCCCATAGCAGAGAGTGGGGGGAGGACCCCTCTGGCAAGCACCAAACGAGCTGAAGGGGTTAGGCAGTTTTTAGCTTTGTAGGTAAGGCCGAGCTTATAATTAATAGCCCTGCAGATGTTACAAATTTGCAGGGATAGACCGAGCTGCGGGTCCAGAGTGATGCCCAGGTACTTGATTGAGGCCACAGTCTGTAAGGGAGAGCCGTCAGTGTCAAGAATTTTGAGGGGGGAGGGGCAGGACTTTATCTTATGCTGTGAGCCAAACAGCATAGCTTGGTTTTTTTTGAGGTTAATGGTGAATCTTCGATCAACTAGCCAGGATTGGATGCGATGGAAGTCCGCGTTCAGCTGGGAGTTTATGGTGGCAATGTCACGGGCACAGGTCAAGATGATCAGGTCATCCACATATAGAGTGGTATGCCCGTGGATGGTGGTAGATGGAAGTTCATTGATAAAGAGGGAGAAGAGGGTGGTACCAAGGACGGAACCCTGGGGAACCCCACAGTGAACCAGAGAGGGGGAGGAGTGGGTACGATTGAAGTTGGTGTACCGCTGTCTGCCAGAGAGATAGTTGAGGAACCACGCGAAGGCAGGGGGGGAGAAACCAATGGATCGGAGGGTGGAGCAAAGGAGAGAGTGGTCAACTTTGTCGAATGCTTTGGAGAGATCCACGAAGATGGCACCGGTGAGGTTCCCCTGGTCAGCAGCAGTTCTGATAGTTGAGGTGACAACAGCGAGGGCAGTGGACATGCTGTGCCCTTTCCTGAATCCGTGTTGAGCCAGTGAGAGGAGGTTGTGGTTCTGAATGTAGAGGGATAGCTGGGAGGCCACGACGGAGGATTGCATCTCGGTGAAAAAAAAAACAAACATCTCTGGCTGGGCACAACCAAAATTACTGGCACTTGGTCCCAAACCCTGCATCCCCACCACCCAAAAGCAGCACTTAGCCCACTGCACCATGATGCCAGCTCACCATAAACCTGTGGCATCACCCCTCACATACCCTCCCACCCCATGTTTGATGGACTCACTCCCACCCCCCGTGCGTATACACGCGCAACATCCTGTCACCTTTTCATGAGGAATCCCATCCAGTCACCAACCCCACACCTCCACTGTCAGGCCACTAGCCAAAAGTGGGTCACCATTTCAGCAGGTACCCACTTGCAAGTGCCCCATATCACAGGATATCGATCTGCACCTTATCCATTAGGTAAGGAAATGGGCAGACTAGGTGGACCAAGTGGTTCTTATCTGCTGTCAAATTCTATGTTTCTATGTTTCTATTTGTTTAGTTACAGTCACTTACAGCATCATTTTCATAGCTGCTTTAAATCCTGCACCAGTGACATACTCCTCCGCTACCATTACACCAAGTGTCACACTCTTTTTACAATGGTTATATCAGCCTTTCTCCATTGTAACCCACTACTGCAAATGCCGTGTGATGCCAACTTTTTGTTAACTTTCCAAAAGGCATCCTCATTCTTTCTTCCTGCAGACAGGGAATGAACATTTGCTTGGGTCCACCTCTTGAGTTTGTGAGGTGCCTGACAACACATGATATGATGATGTCACACGTTGTACATGCATGAACATGCATGTAGGGTTGCTTAGCAACCCATTCTGAAGGTCTAGCCTGCCAGATTTCCTCACAGATTCAGTGTGCACTCTCTGAACATGCTGCTTTGCACAACTTTCTCTGCACTTTACTTCATGTTTACATTCATTTTTGATGCATATTCTATTACTTTGAATTTTCTGGAAATTTCATTATTTAGTCTGCATTCATGAAGTTTAAACTATTTAAATTACCATAGTCACTTCATTCAGTCCATAACATTTTCTTCCCTTCTGTACAGTATGACAGTTGTATTTAAGACCTTCAAAACATGTTCCTTAATTCATTTTCTATTACCTCTCTATGACATAATGCATTCCATTTCTTTAACAATCTAACATGAAAGCATAGGGATATAGTGTTGTAATCTGTGACACAATGCACCATTATTTTGTAATAACCATATATTTTTCTTTTTTTACTCTCATTAAAACACTATCCTTACAGAACCAATGTTGTTGTCTGGATCTGTAGCTGCAGAGCACATTGGTAGAATTTGGGTTAGGCAATACTGTATCATGAATTCACAACCCACTCACACACCATTACACTAGTATGCTCTTATTCCCTTTCTACCAGCTGGCTGCTCAGTTGCTCTCTCTCTCTCTTCGTACTAGTTAATGGATTCAAGGCATTCATTTCGTAAATCTAATGCATTTCTGTTTTCTCAGCTATTTTGTTATAATCTCCTCCCCTCATTGGCTTAGTCACTTGTTCCCAAAACCAGAGTCATGCACCACTATGGGCATTTTCATGAAAACGATCTGCTACTGGAGAATTTTTGTCCTTATTTCTGATGAATGATTTATGCTCCAATATTTGGACTTTCAAAAGTCTCAAAGGCTTCCTGGTATAAATTCCATCGTAGGGGCACTGTAATAAATATATTACTCCTGCTATGTCACAATTAATATGTTGTCTGGTGTCATTTTCTGTATTTCTAAAGGAGTGCATGTAAGTTTTTTCTTACTAGTATGGCTGCATACTGAGCAGTGCCCACATGGGACCATGCATGGTTGAAGGGGACCCAAAAGTAGCTGTCTTAATCCAGTTTCTCATCTCAGTGGACTGTGCATAGTATGCAATGATTTATCTTTCAGTTTTGGAACCCTTTAAGTGGCAATCGTCAGTCTCTTTTGGAATGTTGTACCATTTTCTCTGTAAATTTGGCAAATCATCCAATTTTCATCAATTATTCTTTTAAACCATGCCAATTTATCACTGTTGTCACTGGCTAACACTATTCTTCGGCTATCTGTACTGGTCTTCCCCATTCTTGTCCATATATTTGCTTCCTCTAGTGTCATAGTTTGAACCCTACTTGTGGCCTTTTCTGATATTTTCCTGAGATATCCCCAATGTCTTAACCTCTCTTTAGTTTTCTGAAATTCCTTTTCACGTTCTTTATTGTCACTGCAATTACATTGTACTTTCAATAAATGAGAGTATGGTGTACTCTTTTTAATTGTTCTTGGTGGTAACTGTTGTAATACAATAATGTATTTCAGTGGGCTTTCCATATAACTTTGATTGTAAAAGTTCATCTTTCACATAAACTGTTAAATCCAAATATGATATTTGGTCTGGGCTACTGTTAAGGGCAAATGAATAATCTGCCTAACAGCTGTTGATATAGTCATAGAAATATTGTAGGTCCTGATTTGCCCTTTTCCATGTTAGGAATATATTGGAGCCAATTCTAAAATAGATGCATTCATCACAGAGAACATCCAGCAGGGTGTTTGACACAAGTAGTGACTTGTATCCAACATTGCGGCAAGCATGACTCTAAAAGTAGTGTGCCGCAAATGCCTTGCCTCACGTCCAGAATGCGGGACTCAGGGAGTTAGACCAGGGTATCCCTGGTCTAACTTAGCATCTGTGGGACATCCCCTTTTATGGGACTTGCACCAAACCTTTGGTGTAAGGTGCCATAAAGTGCAAAAGCTGTCACAATTGCATCAGCCCTTCTAGAACTGGACCAAACTGCATCCAAGGGGTTTTGGTGCAACTGTGTCCAACTTTGCTGTGGACGCAGTGCTTGATGCAAGCCTTACGCTCACCTTCTAGAATTGGGCCCATTGTCTAGAAAACATTTATAGCATACTATATTTTCATAATATGGATTTCTGTACTTGTTCTACACATACTCCGGTTCAAATTCATGAAGGAATGAATTTGGATAGGCTGGAGCCATTATAGATCCCATAGTCATTCCTCGACACTGTTTGTAGAATTCTTGTTCAAAAGAAAAATAATTTCTGCTTGAAATTAACATTGCCATTTCTTATAATACAATACCTTTGGGGTGTGAGCCCTGTGGTCTCCTGTCTAGTATTGCTCCCATGACTGAAGCACCTTCTTGGTGCAGAATTGAAGTGTTCACATCCACTATGTCTAATGTAACTAACAGATGAGGGCCATTCCACTTCGTAGTTCAGAATTCAAAAATCTCAAATATTTGTAATGTGTGGGAGGAATCATTCACATATTTATCTATATTTTTAATCAAAGGCTGTAAATGCATATTAATGTGTATGGATACTCGCCCAAAGACAAATTCAGTGCCTGAAACAATAGGTCATTCTGGGGGATCGTCACTGTTTTTAAGAATATTTGGAATTGTGCAGAATATTGGTAGCCTTGGATTGCTCTTTCTCAGTTTTTCCTCTTCCCATTCTTTTAACCAATTATTTGTTATTGTCACTTCAATTAGCATGGTACATTCCCTTTTAATGGAATTGGTGGGATTATTCTTTTTTTTTTTACGTAATTTCTTGCATCGGTCAACATTTTGTCACACATTCTAGTATATATTTTTCATACTGCATAACAACTATCCCTCCCCTTTTATCTTGCTGCTTCAATGATTATGGGCTCAATGTTCAAAGCCCAGGAAATGACGCAAGGTGTCTGTGTCAAGCATACATGATGCAAGTGGTACCTTGCAGCAAACGATGCAGCATTCCCAATTTTCAAACATGGTCTGTTTTGAAAAGGAGAGCCACTGTGCCAAATGGGCACTGTGGTAGCCTTGCAACCCAAATCATGGTGTACCAGGTCACAAGGGGACTTGTGCCATGGTGGAGCTTCACAATCCCTTTTTTTGTGAGTTTGCAAGCCTCACCATGGACCCCACATGGGGCCACACTTAGACCAGCAAGGAGGTGGTCTAAGTACCATGTGCCAGTGCTACACACTGTAGCAAAAGGGGAACAGGATCTGACACTGGGTTGCCAGGGGCCAAAGGGGGATGGGAGGTGTCAATGGGGGAGCTGAGGAGACAGCTAGGTATTAAGGGGAGTGATTTGGCACCCGGTGGGGTGCGTTTGCTTTTGTATGTATTTTTGTAATATCGATCAGTTCCTATTAAAGCACTGTAAAGTACTGCACCTATGAATTATACTGGATGGGGGCAGGACAGAAAGAGTAACTGCTAGGGCTGTGCCCACCTGGTGCAATGTCACTTTCTGTCCCTAGAACTTCCACCCCCATACAATATAATCCATAGGTACAGTACTTTGTGGTCCTCTAATAGGAATTAATCAAAAACAAATGCACCCTGCCAGGTACCAAATCACTCCCATTAATGCCCAGCTATCTCCCTGACTCCCCCATGCCACCTCTCATGCCCCTTCTGCCCCCAGTCCCCTCCTGTCCAGCACATTCACCCCACCCATTCTGGCCCCTCTAGTTTTGCACCGGGTGGGGGGGGCAGATCCCTGCAGCAATTCCTGCAGGTGCGCCAACTGTCTGTGGCAGTTGTTGGTTTGTGGCAAACCCGGGGAGTTTGGCACCAGGACATTGCTCTTTCTAAAGTCAGGTGCAGGATTACTGGTACATCTGGAGTTTGCTGCAGCCCTGGGGTGCTGCAACTTGCATCGCTCTAAGGGCTTTTTGAAAATCAAGCCCTATGTCTTTACCTGATTCCAGTTCTTTTGAGAAAGTGCTGAGGGTGAATTTCAGACTCAAACTGATGGCACTGTGGAAGTTCATCAGTTTAGCAACTCTTTCAGCAGTCTAGCGGCTCTTTCTTGTTGTGTTGTTATTTTTCTTTGGTAATCTGTTTTTATTGCCCTTCTATAGCTCTAGGTTGTGTGAAGCTACTGTTTTAATGAATGCTTACACAGCTCAATTTTTCCTTACTGGTGGATTAAAATATGACTTGATTTCTAAAGCTATGTTACCATAAAATGTGACTTGATTCCTAAAGCTATGTTAACTTGTTTTTAGATGGGTCTTTATCTGCCTGTTCACTGAATATGCTCTTTAATCAGTAATATACGGTAAAACCTTTGCATTTGGCATTCAAGTTCAAATGTGTTTATATATTTGCTACTACCTGGTGAGAAGGATAGTCCTTTGCTGAGAAATTTAATTTGTACCTCTCATAGTACTTTTTGGCTTAAGTTGAAAATTGGGATAATTTTTGCTCCTTCTGAAATTTCAGCTTGGTTTCCCACCTCTGTTCAGCTTCTGCCGCCTTCTACCACCCCTCCTGGTTCTTGGTCTGGTTGTCTCTTCCTCTATAGATCCCTTGGACCTTGTTTGATATCTAGTGTTCTGGTGCTGTGGTTCTCCCAGGGGTTATTCCACCTTACTGCTGCCTCTGTATTTGTTTTTCCACTTTGAATATTTATGTATTTTAATTTTTAGAATTTGGTGACACATAAAAAAGCTGTCAGATGTCATTAAGACATGGTAGAACGTTAAAGCCAGTAATTTCAAACAAAGTTCATCACTACAGGCAACCTAAAGAATGTGTGAAGATTTGAGAAGTTCAATTTGTCTGAGAGCATCTCCCAATTTTTGCATGCTCTAAACCCTGCCTGCTAACCCCTGATCTTGAAGTCCTGTGCTTGGGGCATGCACCCAGGTCACAAGCATACTGGTGTAGTCCTCTGCTGCTCAGGGCCATGACGTTTGTGTAACACAGTAATTTAAGGTTGGAAGGGCTCTGTCATGTCCACCCCACTTCATGAACAGGGATGAAATAAGTATGTTAGGAAGAATGGCAGTGGAGAGGAAAATATTCTGTTTATCCACAGGCGAGGTCTTGCATACAGAGGAAAAAGAGATGCTGCTTCACATTGTGATGAATTTAGTGGTGATTACAGGTTTAAGATTAGCATTGCTGGAGATTTAACATAAAATACTGTTGTTTTATGCTGTGCCTTCTATACACACTGTATCCCCAAAAATGCTTTACACGACATAATGCACACAATGGCCTTTAATCATGCAGAGTGAGGATGTGTAATTGAGGGAGGCTGAGGAGAGCTCAGGGAGGTTAATCACAAAAGGGAAGAAAGACAGAAAGAGGGGAGGTGAAGCACACAGAGGGTAAGTGACTCACTCAGGGTCATATGGAGGTCTATGCACTATTGTGTGGATTCCCTATGCTTCATGGATCAGTGGGGCATAAGCAATCCCAAGTGATAATGCCACATACCAGGGGTCCCGTGGACCTCTGCATGTATGCATGGAAGGGATGCATGTCACTTATGCACTGGATCTCCCAACTTGTCATGCAGCTACACAAGAAGCCAATCATGAGGCATGTCAAGGGGCATACTCATCCTCCACGCCATTCATTGAGATCCATAATGCCAGGCAAAGGGGCACAGGATACACAGGCAGGGACCCTGCCATATCTGTTATGTGATCCTCCCAGATTTTGACTGCCAGCTGCAGTAGACACAGCCACCCCCCCACCACCATGCTGCCCCGACCCTCTGAGCTGACAGGCAGAGCTGGAGGCAACCATTTGTGCACTCACCCATGTACACTGAATTTGTCCCTCCTGCATCTTCTCACAATCATCTGCTTGCACAGAACAGGAGATACACACCAGGACTTTGAACAGGCATCCAATCAGATGCCTGCCTGTGTCCACTGATCTACCCTTCATGCAGCAGGATGCCAGGGTATGGGGCTACAGACAGATGCCCTGTGGATGCACACTGTAGTGTATACTGTGCACCTTACCCCTGCTGGCTGGCACAGAGCTGCACAAGCTGGGTATGTGCAATCTGTGCATACTTGGCCCCACAACAGTGCATAGCCCCCATGGTGAATGGTGAGTAAGTGCTGGGGGTGAACTTCAGACTAAAACTGAAGGCACTGTGGAAGTGCATCAGTTTAAGAAATGCACACCATTACATGGGAGACCCAGGTTCTGAGCCATACTCCCATCACTTGAGCAGAGGCAGGACACTTGGACTTGGGGGGGGGTGTAAATTTGATTTTGGAATAGCATTAACGTAATGATTAAAAAAGAAACAGGAAAGGAAAAACATGCAATGTTGTACTGCAGAGCCATTGCAACAGGCCAAAGACATGAAACTGATGTCACAACTGTAGGAATAATTTGGCTGTTATGCAAAATATCTCATTATTATTAATTAATCAGAAACAATACTCTGTATTTTATTTTATTTATTTATTTATTAATTACAATCTCAGATAAACCACTTGAGCTCAGAGCTCCTTACATAGGTTCCACATCAGGAGCAAAACACATAACAGGCAGGTGAGGAAAAAAAGAAAAAATTGCACAATGAGAGCAATAACAAGGCAAGCAAACAGAAAATGATAAACTGCTACACAATGTGATAGAGAAGTGGGGGTAACACTATACAAACAAGTTACGATGCCCGAATGGTGAAAACCAAACAATTGTCAGTTGTAGTGAGGCATAGGAACTATGATAAGTGCAAAAAGAAGGTGGGAGGAGCCCCAAGTACTAGTGCAAGGAGATACTGTGCAGAATGGGCTAAAAGAGGGAGAGGTAAGGGGTGGATGGGTAGGAGGAATGAGGTGGGGAGGTAGGAGAGGGATGGGAGGAAGGGCAAGCCAAGAGAGAGGTGAGGTGTAGGGGGTGAGTGAAGCAGTTGAAAGTATGGTAAAGGAGCTAAGGAGGTGGAGCTATCATTGGCAGTCACAATGGTCTTCATATAGCATAAGCTCCTTAAGGTGGCCTTTGAAAGTACCCAGTGTAGGCAGGCTCACTATTTTATCCTGAAGGGAGTTGAACCAAAGTGGTGCACTGTGGGCAAAGGCCCTTTGCCTTTGAGAAGTAAAGAGATCTCGGGGTTATGAAGAACTGGTGCTCAAAGTTGCAAGTGTGCCGAGTGTTGATGCTGGGCACCAACAATTGACAGACCCCAGCTGGAGAGGTACCAAGGCTGATCTTTCTGGCCAGCAGGCAGGTTTGGTGTTTTAGCTGGCCACTGAGTGGAGCCATTGTGTGTTGGTGTACAGATCACAGGTGTGAGTAAGCCTATGTGCACCTAAGGTAAGCCAGTGGGCTTTATTTAAGGCAGTTTTTAAGTGCTGGAGTGCGGTATCAGTAGCAGAGCCATATGTGGGCAGGCCGTAGTCCACAAGTGATCCCACAGAACTATGAACAGCTATTTTAAGGGCTTCAGGTGTAAGACTGTGCTTGTGGCGGTACAGCAGCCCTATACATTTGTTGATTGCTTTGGCTGTGTTTCAATATGGATGGTATAGGACAGTGAGTTGTCTAAGGTAATACCCAGGTACTTAAAGTGTTGCACAAGTTTGAGAGAGGCCCCATCAACATTATGAATTAATAGTGGGTGGTGATGATGCTTATTTAAGGGACTGGAGAACAGCATGGTTTTTTTCATTTTATAATTCATAATCAACTTATGATCCTTGATCCATTTCTCAAGGCAGTTGAAATCACTTTGCAGTTCATGTTCCAGAACAGCAGGATCAGAGCCATGGGTAAAAACGACCGCATCATCAGCATAGAGGAGGATGCAGCACTGACTGGTTTGGGGAGGTAGTTCAGGAATAAATTGAAAAGGAGCGGACCCAGAATAGACCCCTGAGGAACACCTGAGCTGACAGGTTTGCTGTCCAAGAGAGTAGAGTCTATCCTGACTTGCTGGGATCGTTGGCCCAGGTAACTGCAGAATCACAAGAGTGCCTCGGGTGAGAGGCCTATAGCTGTGAGTTGCTCAGTTAGAAGGGCATGAGTAACCGTATTGAATGCCTTTATTAGGTCGATAAAGATAGCACCAGCAAGCTGTCCACAATAAAGCAATTTGTGGATAGAGCCTGTGAGTGCCAGAAGAGCTGTGGTGTTGCTATGCCCAGCTCTAAAGCCATGCTGCTCTGGGCAGAGGAGTTTGTACTTGTCAAGGTATTCGACAAGTTGGTCTGCAACTATCCGTTCTAGTGCCTTCAAGGGTGGTGGAAGCAAAGATATAGGTCTATAGTTCTCAGTCAAGGCCTGATTCCTGCTCTTGTGAACAGGGATGACTACTGCAGCTTTCCATTTTTGAGGGAATACTGTGAGACAAAGGGATAGATTGAGGATGTGGGTGAGAGGAGACAGAATTTCTTCAAGCGTGAGTGAGATTAGTTTCAGGTCAAGGGTGTCTCCACTGTATCTACCCTTACCAAGAACCTTCTTAAGATATTTCATGGCCTCACCAATTGAGATGGTTTTGAACTGAAAAAGGGGATGCACAGGGGTCTGTGGGCAAGCAACTGGGGTGCTAGAAAAGAAGAAATCAGAGGGGAGGACATGGCTGAGGTCCGTGAAAGCTAGGTTGAAGGTGCTGGCTATGGCTTTTGGATCAAGGATGGGTGAACCATCAGCACTTATCATGGTAGGGGTGGTTTTTGGTTCCCTACCAAAGATCTTTTTAAGGTTAGCCCAGAATCTTCGACCATCATTCCAGTTTTTGGCCAGAGTTTCCTTGTAGTATAGATTTTTGGCTGTGTGGATGGTTTTGGTGCAGTAATTCCTTGCTTGTTTGTATAGCAAGGTGTCAGACTGCTTTTCTGAGTCTCTAGCTAGGTGCCGGAGATGGTCCCTCTGCTTCATAATTTTTAGGATATCAGGGCTCATCCAGGGATTGAGATAACCCTTAATTTTTTGCTTTTTAAAGGGGGCATGGGTGTTGCAGATAGTATTGAAGAGGGAGATGAATTGTTCCAATGCTATATCAATGTCAGATGCTCCAAACACCGTTGACCAGTTAGCATTAAGGAGGTCGACTTTCAGGCGGTCAGCGTGACCAGGCAAGATGATTCTGTTTGTAACTGTTCTGGGGAAGGGGGTTAGTATAAGTATAAGTATTATCCTATTACTATTATAATGCTGTATCAAAAGTAGTATGATAAATGATAATATGTACAAATATAAAAAGTTTGAAGTGATAATTCATAAGCAAATGTATATATGAGCACAGGTTACAAGAAAAAAACTCAGTTTAAAACACACATGGATATACATGCTTGGGTGAAGAAGTAAAGAGTTGTTCACCAAGAGGAATATTCACAGAAATAAGAGTGAAATGAAAGCAGGACCATGGACCAAATGCAGCGTGCATTTCTGTGACATTTTGTATGAATAGCTCCACCAAACAAGAGGCTTCGAATTGTGAAGACATTTGATAATGACATATTTTTTTAGCTTTCAGTGTCTGTGTCCAGTGGCACAAAAACAAACCACAGTTAAAACAAAGCTAATACAGAATGAATCCAGTCAAAGATCATGTGCATTTTATGAAAGAATATCAAATTCTGAAATCACATAAAGTATTGTATATACACTTGTAAAGGTCATTTTTAACTACCAAAGGGCATGCTTTGAAGCTTGCAGAACCTCCACGAAACTAAATATGGAGGAAAATGCTTTTCTCCAAAAATACGAATCACAGAGGTATATAACTAAGTTTTTTTTTTTTATTCTTTGGTGACTAATGGCTTTCAAGAACTTTCATCATGTCCAATATGAGAATGCAATGTCTTAGAATATATTCATATGTTCTAAGAAAATATTTGGACTTCTAGGAAAAGCAATAGTTTTAAACTCTCATGATGAAAAGCACACATTTGCTCAGAATTTGACTAGCATAGGGCCAGCCCACCAGCGCAGTGGTAGCGCTACTGCTTTCGAAGCCAAAGACACAGGCTTGGAAGTGAGCTCAAGGCATCAGAGTACTGGCCAGGGAAGGAGGGTTGAGTGCCTGTAGGACTGCTCTCCTCTTCTGGGTGGGGGGTAGTGTGGACAAGAGCTTGGTGCTGGAGTGACCCCTAGCAGGAGCCAGGGGAGATGCAGTCACAAGCTATAGAGGTGGGGGAGGAGTGACAGATGTTGGCATGCATGCCATGATGTCAGTGAATGTCACATGTCCCAAGGGAGGAGGAAAAAAAAGGAAAAACTCACAGTTGCGCAGGATGATTGCTGGCCTCCACAGGCCACACACCTAGTGACTCAGGCACCTTCTGGAATCTGGATCTGGTTCTGGTGGGTTGAGGGATTACCCACCCCCTGCCACAGAGGGCAAACCATGGTAGATACAGGAGAGTTCAATCCTGGGAGAAGCTGGAATGATGGGACTGGAAGGACAGGCAGGAAGTAGGGCCAACTGGGATGGGGGAAAGCAGAAAAAAACAGAAAAAAAAAGAATTTGAGAAGCATGAATCCATCTCATAAATAATAACTAGTGGGCTGGGATTTCCTACTTTAAGATGAACAAGACAGGCCAATCTATTTGTCTTTTCTCTCTCTCTCTCTCTCTCCTCCCCCTGCATAAAGATGTGAAACCTAAGAGGCTATCAGAAGATGACAACAGGAGATGAACCCATGGACCTGAGCAATGAACCATTGCTGAAAGACGTGTTTTCCTACTCCCAGAAACAGGCGTTTTGCACTAAAAAATTGTCTTTACAGTCCTGCAGTAAAGAATAAATACATGCCGACTGATTAACATTAGAAAATGTCCTAAATAAATCCCGGACTCTGATTGGCTGATAGCCCTGGCAGGGTGGGCATCTATCAGCAACAGAGCCCAGGTATTAAAAGTGCCAGTGACAAGAACCACATCACAAATATCATTGGGCACACTGATTTTGAAACGCCACAGCCACCATGTTTTTTCTTCTGGTAATGGAGATCTAGGAACACCTGACACTTCACAGTTTCAGCCCCTTCCCCCAGCCTTGTACCAAAATCATTCATTCTCAACAAAACACATGCCAATATAAATTGTAAACTTATCCGGTCACAGCAAAGTGTTTGAATCTTACATGTCATCTCTCATGACCCGCTCGTGCAAAGCAGAAAAATAATCTAGATACTCCTACCTGACAGCACATCTCCATCTACGGGGAGCAAAACCACGGAAACTCCGGTAACTGTTCTCAGGCCCAATTCTCCCGATCAATACATTTGTAAATCAACTTCCCTGTATGGTGCCCCATGTGCAAATGTACCATCATTGGTTTATAAAAAAATAAACAAAAAGAATGCCTGCATAGATTTTAAAGTGCTCATTTACTTTTCTTGGTACAAAATCAGCCTTCCGACATCCTCAGCAGCTCCATACAGTGGTCACCCACCCTCCACCACTGCTACTCAGCTCGATTCTACAGGTGCATTTAGTCTTAAAGCCCTACACAGTAGCCCAGCTGACAGACAAACAACAACACCACATAAAAGCACATACACATACCTGCTTAATGCAGGCTTAATTTTACATTTCAGCGCAATCTACCATCAATGTAAATACATGGACCTTCCTTGCCTCCTCATCGGCGCCATAGTACAGCTGCTACCACTGCTTCTCACCTCGATTATCCTTGTGCAGTGACCATCAATTTTTTTTGTCCTGTTTGGCACCCCAGCTAAAAAATGAAATACACAAAGCACAGAAGTGTACTTATTTTTTTCCCCAAGGGATTTCAGTGGGACTGTTTAATAAATATTAATGAGACATATGAATATTAATGAGTTCCCTGCCTGCAGCTTGGGGACAGTGTAAAAGGCAGCAGAAACAGGCAGGGGAGAACTTCCAAATGTTTGGCTATGCATGCCTAACAGTCACATATTACACCCAAAAATAAAACAATTAATTAAGCACTAAGTCTTGGGGGGGGGGGGCAGACCAATACAACCACATCAAAACAGAGAACTAAATGCAGTCAGAGAACTACTTCATTTTAAAAACTAAGATTTTTAACATTAAACATAAAAATATTTGTTTCCAACATTTAAAAACACAGTGGGCTATTTTCTAAGCACAATAATACCCTCCAGGGTGGGAGGTATTGCCCAATACTGCCCACCCTGTTGGGTATTATAGCTTACACAACTGGTGCCAGCCAAATAGACCCTGCCTATGAAGTGGATCTATAGCCCCAAATTTCTCATCAGGAACTCTACAAACTCAGATGTTACAGCCCTCTCCATCTCAGGCTTTACCAGCAATATAAATATAAATATTTTGGTTTATTTCAAGGCATTTATTGAGAATAGTCTGGTGGATCAGTCTATTATCTTAATGCAGGTCAATGGGTACTCACTTAACAGTGTTTAAAAGGTTATCTGTTCCTCTGAAACATAAAGTAATAAGGGGTACATGATGGGCAAGAATGTGATATGGAAAATATCTTCACTCCTTTAGAGTGACTGTTGGATTTTCAAGAGCGACGAAGTCACGAGTGAGTATCCAGAGGTCACTGTGCAGGAGTGAAAATATTTTCCATACTACACTAGTGCACATCATGTATCCTTTTTATACAACAGGGGCATGATAAGTGGAGAAAACTCCGGTTATCACAGTCTGGTGATGTCAGCAGGGTGTGATATCTCATGGTGGTGGTTGTATGCTAAAATAAAGAATGCCATATCATCTCACCCCTATTGTATAATAAGTGCTAGCAACCAAAATAAATGTTTGCTGTTTCACATTGTTTATAATAATTTACTTCTACTATTATTAAACCTGTATAGATATGCTCTCCAGTTTGCCATACAATTATAGATCCCATGTAATGAGTAGCTTACACAATGCTTTTACATTTTATTTATTTTGTTTAGCTTAATTTTTATTGAATTATTTATTTTTTGTTTACATTACAGGGAATCATACAGTAATACATTCAGTCCTTAGATTTTTCAGATCTTTTACACCTTCTTTCTGAGTTTATTATCATGGTTTTACCTGACAGACAACCTTAACAAGTTAATTCTTTGTCTTGCAGGTGAGGTCTGCAGAGAAGTTCGCTTTTCATCCGCAAGAGCCATCCAACCCACCTTCTGTTCAGGCCTAGCCAGAGAGCTGTGAGGTCTAAGCGACCACCACACCTCCCATACAGTCTTGCCTGTATCATCTCTGTGGTTTACAAAATAAAATTATATTTTAGATATCCAGTCATTTGGTGTAATTCTTGTGCATCCCCTGTTTTACCTTTTCAAAGGCCCATTTTGTAAACAACATTTATGACAAACATTAACATAAAATATCTAAATTTCACTTGCGTACCCTAACTAGGGTAAATACAATAGAACATTCTTAACTTAAAAATAATAAAAATAAAATTATGATACAGAGTCTTGGGTCCATTAATTAAAAATCATAAATCTTTTTTGGACATGGGGGTCTCGATTGTCCTATTTTACCAGTAATTGCTCTAAGATTGGGGTACCCCTTTTCACCTCCACATATTCAAAAAGGAGGAGCCATCTAGAAATGAATTGTTCTGTCTGGAGTCTTAGCTGTGCTGTCACTGCCTCCATTTCTTTAATGTTAGACAGATTAGACCACCATAAGGAGTAGAAAAGTGTATTTGGGGTAAGCCAGTGCTGGGTGATCAGTTTCAGGGCTGCAGCCACCAGGGCAAAAACTAAGTATTTCTGTGCTCTAGAACCCACCCCTAGGGGAGGAGACCCAGTACCATATGAGGAAACTCTGGTGGATTTTCCAATTGTAAAATATCCCTGACAGCCTCAGTTACCTCTGTCCAGTAATTCCTAATCATTGGGCAGCTCCAGAAAATATGAAAATGAAAACCCTGGTCCCCGCATCCCCTCCAACACCTGTCTGTGTGAGAGGAGGCATATTTTGAAGAAATCACTGATGTGATGAAATATCTGGTCAGGATTGTCCATCCGAATTACCTCCACATGTGGGAATTAGTTGTTTTATGTATTCCCTGCCATATCCAGGTCCAAGCTTTGTCTGAGATCGGGGTCTCGTATTCTGTTTGCCAATTGTTTTCTATTGATTGTACATACAGAGTGCCCACTCCTTCCTGTAGGATTTGATACATATAAGAGATAAATTTCCTAGTGTCTGCTTGATGACTCTTTTTATATATATCTATATGTGTATATATATATATATGTATGTATATATATGTTAATGGGGGAGCAGGATCTCCCTCTATGGCCAAAGTTCCTGCTGTACTGGTTATACAGCGTCAACACTGAAGGTACCTGAAAAAGTCCATGTGAGGAATATTGAATTCATCCTGGAGCATTTTAAAATACTTTATAACTTCCCCCGTTACCATCTGAAATAGATACTCGATCCTTAAGTTTGCCCATCGATTCCAGTAGGGGTCTTCACAACTGGCTGGAAATTGAGGTTAATACCTCAGGGGAATGCATCTCCACATTGGAGTGAAAATTTCCCACCATTGCCTGGTGTTAAGCCAGGTTTTGAGGGAGTGTTTAGTCCAGGTGTTGGTTATGATTCTCAGGTATGGGGTATTGATCACCCATGGCAAACTGTTAAGAGGGATCTGCGGGTGTGCCCACTCCTTCAGCTTGTACCAACCTCCTCTGTACTCGGGTCAGCATCTTTAATATTGATACTGTCTGTGCCGCCATGTAATATTTCTGCAGGTCTGGGGCACCCAGTTCCCCTTTATCTGTGGTCTCAGTTAGCAGGCATCACCTTTTACATAGGCAGCGGCCTGCCCAAATAAACTTGGACAACTTCCTCCTCGACTCTCTCCATTCAGACTTGTGGATCTCGAGGGGAAGAGTTGCAAATAAAAATAAAGATCCGGGATGAATGTTCATTTTTACTGTCTCTACTCTGTTCATGAGAGAGAGAGGGGAATGCTCTGCCATCTATACAAGTCTTCAAACACTTGCTCCCTTAACAGCTGATTGTTGCATTTGTGGAGTTTTGTGATCTCTGTGGGGATAAATATCCCCAGGTACCTGATCTTTTCTTTAATCCATTTAAAAGGAATAAATCACTGTATTACTTACTGTGGGGAACCCCCAGTGCTCATTATTTCATTTTTTTCAATGTTGACTTTGAAACCAGAAAGGTTTCCAAAGTGATTTAAAAGTCGCATCATTTCAGGGATAGAAGTCTTGGATTTATCTATGTATGTTACTGTGTCATCCGCATATAGGGAGATTTTGTTTTCTATTCCATTAATAGAGATTCTACATATAGAAGGATTTTCCCTAATGGCCTGGGTGAGGGGTTCCATGCAGAGTGCAAACAGCAGTGGGGACGGGGGCACTCCTGTCTTGTTCCTCTTTCTATATTAAAAAGATCTGAATTTGTGCCATTTACTCTAACTCTGGCCCTAGGATTCTGATAACACATTGACACCCATTTGAGGAAGTTGCCCCCTGCCCCCACATGCAACAACACCTCTTTCATATAGACCCAATTTAGCCAGTCGAATGCCTTTTCAACATCAAGGAAAATCGCCAGTGGGGTAGAGTTGGGGGAATGTTTATAAGTTATGATATTGAGTAATTTCCTGATGTTATCATGTAACTGCCGGTGTGGGATAAACCCAGTTTGATCTGGGTGCACCAGTAGTGCAATGTGCTTTTGCATTCTGGTGGCCAAAATGAGAGTTAAAATTTTTAAATCCTGGTTAAGGAGGGAAATAGGTCTATATGAATTACATCGGAAGGGGGGGTTTCCCTGGTTTTGGAATAACTGATATAAGGCCTCTCGCCATGAGTCGGGAAAGATCCTTCCCCCAGACTGACATTAAAAATGTGTACTAATCTGGGGGCTAGTATTTTGCTTAATTTCTTATACCATTCAGCAGAAAGGCCATCTAGGCCAGGTGTTTTACCTGTTTGGAAATTCTGTATGGCCTCCAGTGTTTCCTGGACCGTTATCAGGGCTGAAAGGGCTTCCTGTGCGCTCTGTGTTGGTAAAGCAAGGGACCCTATAAAGGTTCTTGCTTCCTCCGAGACCCTCTGCTCCATCTTGTCCACTGTATATAGTCCCTTATAATAGGTTCTAAATTGGGAAGCAATGTCTCCTGGTTTGCACCGCATCTTATCTGGGTTTAATGTGTCCCTGATCTGTAAAACATGTCTCTCAGCTTGCTTCTTATGAAGGAGGTGCAATGCCAGTAGCCTTAGAGCCCTTCCCCCATCTCATGATGTTTTTGGTTTGAAAATCAGAGTAGACCATCCGCTTTCAGATTTTCCAATGCTTGGAGCTCTGCTCGGGCCTTGGATAGTTCCTTTAATATCTTTTTGGAACCTGTTTTTTTCTTATGGCAGGCATCTAGTTCTGCCACTCTCCTCCTAAGCTCAACTGCCCCAGCCCTAGCCTATTTTTCTTTAGCTGATGAGTAGCTAATTATTTGCCCCCAATAACAGCTTTTAAAGTATCCCACCAAATTAGTGGAGAGCACTCATCTATTGATGAATCTTGCTTGAGAGTTTCTATTGTTTTAGTCATAAGTTTATTAAAAGACTCCTCATTTAGCAATGATACATTTAGCCTCCACATAGTAGCTTTGCTTTCTGGTCCAAGTGATAATTTAGTAGAGATTGTGCTGTGATCTGATAGGGTGATTGGGTGTATTTTGGAGGTTAAGAACAGGTGTAGGTCTGTCTTATATGTAAAAAATAAATCAATGCGGGAGTAAGAATTCTGAGCATGTGAAAAAGGAATAATCCCTTTCCGAATTATGTTGGGACCTCCATATATCCGCCAACCCTGCCTCTGCCATCAAAGCCTTATGTCTGTTAGTAGCAGCTTTGTTCGTGGATATACTGCCCTTTGAATGGTCTAAGCCTGGAGAGATGATTTTGTTAAAATCCCCCTCCCCCAACAATAAGTGACCCCCTGGCAAATTGGCCAATTTACCAAAAATTTCTATGAGGAACCCCTTTGTGCCAACATTAGGAGCATAAATATTAATCAAATGCAGTGTTTTATCCTGCAGAGAGCAAGTTACTCTGAGAAATCTGCCCTGAAGACCCTAATCCATAGATTGGACTTTCAAAGGGCTATTCCTTCTAATCAAAATCGTGACCCCAGCTTTTTAAGCTGTGGGGTGTGAGGCTGCTATCACTTGGTTTACCCACCGTCTCCAGTGCTTGACATGCTCCAGCTCTGATAAGTGGGTTTCCTGAAGGAACGCCACATCACATTGTTAATGATGGAATTCTGTTGGTAATCTGGCCCTTTTTTGGGGGGGAGTTAATACCTTTAACATTGTACGAGACTATATTCAAGTGTGCCATGGCAAATAATTATCCATGTTGTGTCTTGTCTAATATACCTAAGGACCCCCTTGGGTCCAGTTTTTTGTTAGTTTGATCAGAAGGACCCTTAAAAAAGAAAAAAGACAAAAGGAGTTACAGTAAAAAAACAAAACATTAACTTTCATAGAACCTCTCCTAACTGTGGTACAAAAGTGTAGTACCATTGTAGATAACTAACAGTTAACATTAAACAACATTGAACTATACAAACAACCTGAACAATATGGTATTGTGACTTCCATATGAAGCCTACGGGGAATCTGTGGGGGGTCAGATCCTTGACCCAAGAAGTGCCCCTGTAAATTAAGAGCAAGTGGTATAGGTTGACCCGCCAACTACAACCCCTCTATACCCGTCACTAAAAAGATGACTCCAGGCCACACAACTATAGTTTAACTTGCATCCATTCTCCGATGCTCCACCCCTCAATATTTTCCTTTTCTAGCAGCTTGTCCCTTGCAACCTCTCTTTTTTTAATTTTTTATTTTTTTTTTAAATATGTTCCATGAGATCCCCTATTTTGTTCCTTGAGCAATTTCCGTTGGTCATTTCTTTGAATAGAGGCTTCTGTAGAACCAGGATCTGAACATTTTAATGTTGCCATATTATTGGCTACCACTAGGCGTCTCTCCAGTGTTTGTCCACCAAGGTTAAGCCCCTGGTTATTTTAGGCAGGCCTCTGATTCCTTTGAATCCCTTTCCCTTTAACTCACAAATATATAAATGCCTGGTTTCCCCCTAACTCACTTACCCTGCTGTTTTTACCCTATTTCCCTTTCTATCTGTATTCTCCGCTAGACAGAGAAGAAAGCTGCACTCACATCAGGTCACCGTCTCCTCCTTCGTAGAGGTAACAGCTCAAAGATAGGAAACCGTTCTCTGTGTAGGGGTGAATACAGCTCCCATTCACTTGTTTATTTATTTACCTTCACCCCCAGTTTCAACATACCATGTTCCAGAAAACGTTAATCAGGACAGAGTATATGTGTCCTTTCCGTGCGTTTATTGCTTAGGTCCATATCAGTCCCTTCTGTAGATGCAGCGGTATGACATATCTGCTCTCATCTTCTCAAGTCAGTCTCTTCCCTCCTCAGTGGCGTGGTGATTTTGGTAATGGAGGATGAGTGCTCTTTTCCTGGGATCGTTCGCTGCCCTTTTCAGTAGACTCGTAATGTCTGTGGAAGCTTCATGAGGTATTGCTCCTGGGACCATTTGTTTCCTATTTTGACTGGCGGGGACCACTGACCACAGCCCGGCTTTCGGTTTACTCTCTAATCGCTCAATCTCCAGGTCGGGGAGCAGAATATCCAGTTGTTGCAGCACATGTGAGGCCTTCATCAGGGATGGAATTATTTCCGGGCTTGTCTCCAGATGTATTTTGATTTTAGCTGGGAATAATATTTAGGCTCTGATGTCCTTTTTAATCTTTAAGTTCCTGATAACATTTCTAATTTTTTGACATTACATCTGTAGCGCTGGTGAAAAATCTTGATCAAAGTAGATTGGGGTCCCCTTGTATTGGAGGACCCGGTGCCACCATGCTTCTTGCAGGATCCAATCTTTGCTCTGAAAAAATACCATTCTAATGATCCATGATCTCAGTCTCGCAGAGGGATACTGCAGTTTTGCTACAAGTGAGCAATGTGCCTGATCAATATCAAGTTTGATGTCTGAGGGTAAGGAGAGGACTGAACGGAGGACTTGCTGAATGAAGTTGGCTGTGAATGGAAACCCTTCTTTTGCCCCCTCTGGTATGCCGTGTATTCTAAAATTATTTCTCCGTGACCTATTTTCTAAGTCTTCCAGGCGATTTTGAGTTTCTCTGTCCCTCTGAAGTAAGAATACCATTAGTCAATCAGAGCTTTCTTGGGCGTTGGAAATCAAGCAGATAATAGCAGCATTAGTGGAAACTTTTTTATCAAGTATGTCTTTCTTTAAATCTGATAGTGAGGCATCTAGTTTATTAACCATAGAGAGGATTTGTTGTAGCATTTGTTGCAGGTTTTCTGGTTCGATCGCCTCTATTATTTCTTGATCTCCCGAGGACTCACAGTGGGTCCGCCGGCGCTGTGACTGGGCCGCAAATCCCTCCATGTCCTCATCTAGTACCAATTGTTTCAGTTTGATAGAGCTATTGTTAGTTTTCAGGCTCTTTCCTTGGTGATATTTCCCTGCCATTGTTGGCTATTCAGGGATCCTGATTTCAAGCCAAAAAACTCAGTTTATGCTGCAGGATGGATTTAGATTTGGGAGGAGGTCAAGGAACTGTAGAGATTAGTGTGTCGCCATCCTGGTGATGTCACTGGAAGTGTATCAGTTTTTACATTTTAAATTGAACTTAACTTTTATACCATTTTTTGGTGACAAGTGCAAGACATCATTCATATCAGAACCTTTTCTGTAGTGCTTTACATTGTCAATGGGTAATCATTACAGATGGGTATTGTGCACCCCTACTAGGTAAAATGGCACAACCCAAGGCTGTTAACAGAAATAGAATGTTGGGCACATGAGGATTCTAGACAGCAGCAAATCTCCAATCTTAGCTATGTCATTGAAGGGGAAGCATCTATCAAGCCTTTCTGAAGAACAGATCAACTTCCAGGCCTTGTGGCTGCAATTCTGCATAGCAGGTTGGGGCTACCTGATAACAGGAGCACCCCTACATTAAAATATTGCCTGTTAAGTTGCGGCTTTCAAATTGGCTACCCTGCTTTTCCCATTTCCACTGCCTGTGCTTGGATTAGGGGCCACGTCTGCCACTTAGATCATGGTGTTTTTTTCCAAAAAGTTCTCAGATTCCATTTATAAAAAAAAAAAAAAAGTGCCACAGTTAAGTAACTGCTTTTTTTTATTTTTAATTTGGGGGGGTCTACTTTCATCTTTAAGTGTCAGCCCCCCAGGCCCAGTTTTAAGGGTTTCTTGTCTCTTTCTTTTTTACTTATCAGCTATTTATCTGTTGTTGTTACTGGATTTTACCTTTTAATCTAGGTTACTGGTTATTGAGGGGTATTTCCCCTTTAATTTCTCTCAGCAGCCTTAACAAGTGCACAGAAATGATAGGAAGCCACTGGAGAGAGAATTGTTTTGTATGGAAGACAGCATAGCTTTTTTGGCAGATTTTACAGTCCTTTTTGTTCACTCTTCAGTAGGTATCACAGATTTTCATGGCTTCATTGAGCTGCAGTGTTTCCTGACATTTTCTTGCTCTGCTGGCCATTGAGTGTGTGCCCTTGGTTTTTCTTAGAGACTCCTTCACCTGAGCACACCATTTGTATGTCTCTGGTGTGCACGCACCCCACCGCTAGTGTGCTGACATCATGCACAGTGTTGTGTCATCCTGCACTCACCTGTGTGAAAGCATGTGCGCCTGCACTTCCTCAGTGCGAAATGCGGCAGTTTTTCTTCCTTATATTGCTCCTTCTTGCCTGCTTTATTTTCTTTGCTCCTGGCAGCCAGTCAGCTGAGAGATGTATACCTTCTGAATTTTTAGATTTTCACCACAATTAGAAGTGGGTATCTCAGCAGTAGTCCTCTGGCTTTACCTTTTGGAAAAAAAATAAAAAAGGGATAACCTTTCTGTTATTTAACCTAGGTACCTGCTGGACTATTCAATTTTGGTGCCATGGCTTATCAAAGACCTCTAACCTTTAAAAGATGTAAGACTTGCAAGAGGGTAATGTGACCCACTCCAATGAGTTCCTATTGCCCCCTTTGTGTTTTTCATGCTATTATGTCTCTTATGGTCCCCCTAGTCACAACTCCAAGTTGGTAGGGGTCTGGTGCACCAGTTGGTAGTGGCAAAGCAGAATTGCATACATCTTTCTTATCACTCTTAAGAGAACTTTTGGGCCCCGGTGTTCCACAGGACATCCCAGCAGATACACCTGACCCCAAGCCAGGACCCTCAAGTCAGGTGGGCTCACACAAGCATATCCAGGTGCACAGCAGCTGGACAGGGCTGCTACTACAAATCTTCAGGCAGACCCTGACCATACAGAGGGTCAGGAAAACGATGTCAGGGCTCTTGGGGAAAATACTGACCCTAGGAAGCTACTTGATGAAGAACAGAATGAAATCTCTGAGGAAGAGGAGGAAGGGGAGTGAATTGAGCCAAAGAGGAGAATTCCTATCCCTCCTTTGTTTGATACCAAATCTTTGTCCTATCTGATAACTGAGGTGTGTAGGTCATTAAAGCTCAAGGAGGTGCAATCCACTGAGGCAGTGGATGTCAGTCCTATCCTGTCCACATCCTTCTCTGCTTCAAAGGGTTTCTGAGTTTTATTCACTATGACTAAATTATTGAACAGTAATGGGCAGGTGAGGATCAAAAAAAAAATATCTGCCGAAACTTATGGTACAGTGTGTTCCTTTCTTGGAAGAAAATTCTCGTAAGTGGGAAACCTCTTCTCTGGCAGATAAGGTGGCTCATAATTCCAGTAGACACACCACTATTCCTATTGAAGGGTCCTTGGCCTTAATGGATACACATAACAAGCAAGTGGATGCTGTGTGCAGAAGAGCTTTTGCCTCCAATGGTGCAAGCCTCCACACCTCCTATGGTCCTTTATTATTGCCAGAGATTTAAACTAGTGGGTTACAACCCTGGGCAGCTTCATTCCCCCGGAGTTTGAGGGGACAATCATTTTGCAGTTGGTATCCATGGCGTCAACCTTCTTTGGGGATGCCATGGTGGAGAATGTGTGCATGTTGGCTTGCTTTGCTTGCCACATTGTGTCCACTATGTGAAAGGCGTAGCTTAGACATTGGGTTGCTGATCAGGTTTTGAGGACCAAGCTGTTTAACTTAGCCTTCGAGGGAGGCTTGATGTTTGGTTCTGGCCTGGATGATATTTTGAAAGATATCCAGGAAAACAAGGGCCACCTTCCAGTGTCAAAGCAACAGCAAAAGTCCAGTTCAACTCCAAAAAGTCAAGGAGGTGGGCGACAGAGGCAGCATCATGGGGGGGGTTTGTCCCTTTCAGAACTTTGTAAACCAGAGGGGAAAAGGAGCCTAGTCTGGTTTTAAAAGCAGTAGTAGCTGAGGAACATTTGCTGAAAGACACAACAGAGGCCCAGGGTGAAAAGCAGGCACCTCACAATGAGGGTACCTGGGCCCATCTCTGCCTCCCTTCCTTTAGTGGAAGACTGCATAATTTTTACACAACATGGGTCCAGACAACATCAGATGCTTGGGTTCTGGATATACTGGCTTTAGGTTATGCATCAGAATTTTCAAATATCCCCTCAGAGAGGTGCTTTCTGTCATCCCCAGTTCTAAAGGACCCCGTGAAGAGACAAGCAGTGTCAGACAATCTGGACCTCCTCACTCAAATCAGGATCATTGTGCCGGTGCCTCCCAGCAATCAAGCCCAGGGATTCTACTCAATCTGTTTTGTAGTTCCCAAGATGTTTTGGGGTTTAAGGCTATTCTTGATTTGAAACACCTTAACTAGTTTGTGTGCCGCACAACCTTCAAGATGGAGTCCCTGCATTCAATCATCCAAGCTGTCTAGCTGGAGGATTATCTAGCTTCCATAGATCTGAGGGATGCATATCTCCACAACCCCATTCAACAGTCTCAGAAGTTGCTCAGACTCACAGTCCTAGGACAGCACTTCCAGTACAGGGCACTTCCTTTTAGGCTGGCAACAGCCTCAGGGTCTTCTTGAAGGTGCTTATAGTCCTAGTGGCTCAACTCCAACAGGAGAGACATCATATCTATCCCTACCGGATGATCTGCTCATTCATGTACTGTCTGCTTCATTGGCAAGGATGTCAGTGACCAGGACTCTGGATGTGGTGAAGTTCTACGGCTGGGTGGTGAATCGAGAGAAAAGCTCTCTTGAGTTGTCACAGACCCTGGAACACCTGGGAGCAATGTTCAAGATGGACCAGGGGAAGGTCTTCCTCTTGCCAGCCAGGAAGGAGACCATGTTGAGAGAGGTTCAGTGGCTGAAGAGCCAATCTTCGGCCTCAGTTCACTGCTTGCTACAGATTCTGGGCCTCATGATGGCAGCAATAGAGCTAGTCCCATGGGTTCACCTTCCCATGTGCCCCTACAGATGGAGTTACTGTCAGCCTGGGATCCTCCCTCAAGGCATTTTCAAGCCAGGATCCCCCTCCTCTCACCACAACTGCAGCAGTCTCTGAGTTGGTGGATGAGTTTGGAGAATCTGAGCAAAGGGTCCCCCTTAGAAGTGCCCCCAGAGTTGATTGTAACATCTTATGCCAATCTGTTGGGTTAAGGACAGTCCTGAAACACATTCCCATTCAGGGGACTTGGTCAGTGCAGGAACAGCACCTATACATAAACATTCTGAAGATGAGGGCTGTGTGCCTCTGTCTCCTTCATTTTCAAAGTCAGATGCAGTCAAGAGCCATGAAAATAAGATCACACAACACTGTCATGGTGGTGTATATCAACAATCATGGGGGCAAAAAGAGCAGAGAGATGCTGAAAGAAGCCACCGATCTCCTGTGGTGGGTAGAGGAGAATCTTCTCTCTCTGTCAGCAGTCCACTTGGTGGGGGAGTTGAACCTACAGGCCAATTGGCAAAGGCATGAAAATGTTCATCCAGAGGTGTGGATTTTGAACCTGGAGGTGTTTAACCTTCTCTGTCAAAAATTAAGTCATCCTCAGATCAATCTGTTTGCCTCCAGCCACAATGCTCAGGTTCAATGATTCTTCAGCCACTATCTATGTCCACAGGCAGAAGTACACAAAGTCACAAGAGTGGAATTTCAGCAGAGTGCATGCCTTCCCTCCTCTACCTCTCCTCCCTAAGGTAATATGCAAGATAAGACTCTCAAGAGGAAGATTTCTTCTAATAGCTCTGGAGTGGCCCAGAAGACCATGGTTCTCAATCTTAGTGAACCTAGCTCAATGCACACTGTTTTGCCTACCAGTGCAGTTGTGGGGGGGGGGACTTCTCTCACAGGGCCCCATTCGACATCCAGATCAGGGAGCGATGCATCTCATGGCCTGGCTCCTGAACAGAGGAGACTCCTGAAACAGTTTCTCTAAGAAGGTGGTGGACACCCTGCTGGTTGCAAGGAAGAATTCCATGTCAGCAGCTTATGCTCATATGTTGACTATCTTTTTGTAGGGTTACCACCTTTCAAGAAGTCCAAAGTGGGTCATTTCTTACTGAAACATGACTTTTTCAGGACACTACCTAACCTTGACCAATGCAACATATAGAATAGTGGATGGTCGACCATCCACAATAAGGCTGTGTTTCCATCTCAGAGAGGTGCTTTCTGTCATCCCCAGTTCTAAAGGACCCCGTGAAGAGACAAGCAGTGTCAGACAATCTGGACCTCCTCACTCAAATCAGGATCATTGTGCCGGTGCCTCCCAGCAATCAAGCCCAGGGATTCTACTCAATCTGTTTTGTAGTTCCCAAGATGTTTTGGGGGTTTAAGGCTATTCTTGATTTGAAACACCTTAACTAGTTTGTGTGCCGCACAACCTTCAAGATGGAGTCCCTGCATTCGATCATCCAAGCTGTCTAGCTGGAGGATTATCTAGCTTCCATAGATCTGAGGGATGCATATCTCCACAACCCCATTCAACAGTCTCAGAAGTTGCTCAGACTCACAGTCCTAGGACAGCACTTCCAGTACAGGGCACTTCCTTTTAGGCTGGCAACAGCCTCAGGGTCTTCTTGAAGGTGCTTATAGTCCTAGTGGCTCAACTCCAACAGGAGAGACATCATATCTATCCCTACCGGGATGATCTGCTCATTCATGTACTGTCTGCTTCATTGGCAAGGATGTCAGTGACCAGGACTCTGGATGTGGTGAAGTTCTACGGCTGGGTGGTGAATCGAGAGAAAAGCTCTCTTGAGTTGTCACAGACCCTGGAACACCTGGGAGCAATGTTCAAGATGGACATGGGGAAGGTCTTCCTCTTGCCAGCCAGGAAGGAGACCATGTTGAGAGAGGTTCAGTGGCTGAAGAGCCAATCTTCGGCCTCAGTTCACTGCTTGCTACAGATTCCGGGCCTCATGATGGCAGCAATAGAGCTAGTCCCATGGGTTCACCTTCCCATGTGGTCCCTACAGATGGAGTTACTGTCAGCCTGGGATCCTCCCTCACATCATTTTCAAGCCAGGATCCCCCTCCTCTCACCACAACTGCAGCAGTCTCTGAGTTGGTGGATGAGTTTGGAGAATCTGAGCAAAGGGTCCCCCTTAGAAGTGCCCCCAGAGTTGATTGTAACATCTTATGCCAATCTGTTGGGTTAAGGACAGTCCTGAAACACATTCCCATTCAGGGGACTTGGTCAGTGCAGGAACAGCACCTATACATAAACATTCTGAAGATGAGGGCTGTGTGCCTCTGTCTCCTTCATTTTCAAAGTCAGATGCAGTCAAGAGCCATGAAAATAAGATCACACAACACTGTCATGGTGGTGTATATCAACAATCATGGGGCAAAAGAGCAGAGAGATGCTGAAAGAAGCCACCGATCTCCTGTGGTGGGTAGAGGAGAATCTTCTCTCTGTCAGCAGTCCACTTGGTGGGGGAGTTGAACCTACAGGCCAATTGGCAAAGGCATGAAAATGTTCATCCAGAGGTGTGGATTTTGAACCCGGAGGTGTTTAACCTTCTCTGTCAAAAATTAAGTCATCCTCAGATCAATCTGTTTGCCTCCAGCCACAATGCTCAGGTTCAATGATTCTTCAGCCACTATCTATGTCCACAGGCAGAAGTACACAAAGTCACAAGAGTGGAATTTCAGCAGAGTGCATGCCTTCCCTCCTCTACCTCTCCTCCCCAAGGTAATATGCAAGATAAGGCTCTCAAGAGGAAGATTTCTTCTAATAGCTCTGGAGTGGCCCAGAAGACCATGGTTCTCAATCTTAGTGAACCTAGCTCAATGCACACTGTTTTGCCTACCAGTGCAGTTGTGGGGGACTTCTCTCACAGGGCCCCATTCGACATCCAGATCAGGGAGCGATGCATCTCATGGCCTGGCTCCTGAACAGAGGAGACTCCTGAAACAGTTTCTCTAAGAAGGTGGTGGACACCCTGCTGGTTGCAAGGAAGAATTCCATGTCAGCAGCTTATGCTCATATGTTGACTATCTTTTTGTAGGGTTACCACCTTTCAAGAAGTCCAAAGTGGGTCATTTCTTACTGAAACATGACTTTTTCAGGACACTACCTAACCTTGACCAATGCAACATATAGAATAGTGGATGGTCGACCATCCACAATAAGGCTGTGTTTCCATCTCAGAGAGGTGCTTTCTGTCATCCCCAGTTCTAAAGGACCCCGTGAAGAGACAAGCAGTGTCAGACAATCTGGACCTCCTCACTCAAATCAGGATCATTGTGCCGGTGCCTCCCAGCAATCAAGCCCAGGGATTCTACTCAATCTGTTTTGTAGTTCCCAAGATGTTTTGGGGGTTTAAGGCTATTCTTGATTTGAAACACCTTAACTAGTTTGTGTGCCGCACAACCTTCAAGATGGAGTCCCTGCATTCGATCATCCAAGCTGTCTAGCTGGAGGATTATCTAGCTTCCATAGATCTGAGGGATGCATATCTCCACAACCCCATTCAACAGTCTCAGAAGTTGCTCAGACTCACAGTCCTAGGACAGCACTTCCAGTACAGGGCACTTCCTTTTAGGCTGGCAACAGCCTCAGGGTCTTCTTGAAGGTGCTTATAGTCCTAGTGGCTCAACTCCAACAGGAGAGACATCATATCTATCCCTACCGGGATGATCTGCTCATTCATGTACTGTCTGCTTCATTGGCAAGGATGTCAGTGACCAGGACTCTGGATGTGGTGAAGTTCTACGGCTGGGTGGTGAATCGAGAGAAAAGCTCTCTTGAGTTGTCACAGACCCTGGAACACCTGGGAGCAATGTTCAAGATGGACCAAGATATCATCAGCACTGAAGACAAGACAGTCGGTAAGAGTAAACAGGGTGCAAAAGCATTGCCTTCTAATGAGGTAGGGGAAGCATTACATTTATATTTTTACATGCATTGGTATTTGGTTTTAAGAACTGGAAACACAGTAATGCAGAAGGGATAGAGTACAGGCTTGATTATCCATTCTCCATATGTTATGCTCAAGAAAAAGATGCGTGTACCCCAAGAGGTATCACAGAAGGAACCCTGGATTCCTTTTCCCAACTAAAAGGCAAAGTTGTAAGGGAAGTAGAACAAATAAAGTAAAACACCTCTTGCTTCAACTGGAAAGTCTAGATAGTTAACACAAGGTATAGACAAGTCCCTGAAAAACATAGTAGGACAGTTAAAGGAAGAGACATGTTATGCATCTCCAGAGTCAGAAATAAACACTCCAGAGCAACTGGCCAGCTGCAATTAAGCTGGCATTACAAAGGAAACTGAAAACCTCCTTAGAAATCAACTTCCAAGATTTACAAAATAAATGTGAAGTTTTCTAGAAGGTCTGTTCCCCCTTAGAACAACTGGTAAAAGAACTAAAACAGATCCTGCTGTGAGCTAGGTACCACACCTTTTTCAATAACCTAAAAGACAGGCTGCTCCTGATCAAGACTCTTAGCCTTATCAGATGGAGAATACTGTAGGTAGTCACATGTTCAACTAAGAAATTGGTACTCTGAGTATGAGTAGCTTAGAAGGGGTAAGCTAAGTGGTAAGAGTAGTCCACCTGATTCCTGTTCACCAAGGTTAAGCAAGGTAAAACCCTCTGTTAAGACCTACAGGTGTCAGACAAGAGTGCTGCCTGCCTTATCTGTTTCTGAAGAAGATGGGGAGCAACTAAGAGAAAAAGAACAAATCAGATAAAATACCCTAATGGAACAGAAATTTAAAAACTAATAAAACAAATAATCACAGTAATGGTGCAATACCGCAATACCAGAATCTGACAAAGTTCAAAGTGAATACCCGGAGGGACTTCGTTAGGATGATTAGCAGTTACAGTTGCATTGAACTTTTAAGGATGCCCATTATTCACTCTAGTTGTGGGAGAAAGTTGCAAATTCCCCTTTTGCTGAACCTCAGCAAAATTTTGGAAATTTCGCAAAAATTTTTGGAATTTCTGCCATTGGTGAAATTGGTGTCTTCTGCAGATTTTCACCTGTCTCTGAGGACTTTTTTGCTGAACTGCAGAATAATGCATTAAACTGTGTAATTTTTTTCCATCTGCAGTTTAATGTATTATTTCATATCTTAACCCATAATAAAACATGCAGGTGGTGTCCACTGGTCCCCCCACCCGCCAATCACAGGTCTGATGTGAAAATAACACCCTCCTTTCCTTCCCTGGTGTATAGTGCCCACCCCTACCCTCTGATTGTGGGCCCCAAGTAAAAGAAAGAAATCCCTAGTGTCTATTGCCCTCCTCACGCATGCCAATTGCGGGTCCCATCCATGTAAAAAAAAAATACTCCAATCCCCAGTGACTAGTGCCTCCCCGACCTGTCAATTGCAGGTCCCATCCATGTAAAAAAAAACTCCAGTCCCCATGTTTAGTACCCCTACCCCACCCACTGATCATGGGTCCCATGTTAAAAAAAAAACCCTCTTATCCCTGGTGACTAGTGTCCCCCCCACCCGCCAGTCACTGGTCACGTAAAAATAAAAACTCTGCTCCTGAGTCTCTGGTGTCTAGTGGTCCCCCCACCTGCCAATTGTGGCCCCCCAAAATGTTATAATGTACTGGTGTCTAGTGGACCACCCTCCCTACCCAGGATCCACTCAATAATAAAAAAGGCAGTCCATACATTTTTCCATTCATATTATTCCCTGGTGTCTAGTGGACCCCTTCCATATCCCCAATTCCCTGTAAAAAAAAAAAAAAAAACTTAATCAAAATTCTCTGATGTCTAGTGGAACCCCCACCACTTCCACACAGACAGTTAGCCCCCACCACCCCTCTCTTCTGCATCCTGACCCCAAGCAGACCACCAGCATAGCCCTCCTCTCTCCTCCACACCCGGTGGCCCACTGAATTGTCAATGAATGAGCACGTGCTTTACACCTCTATTGCACTCTAATCTAGTCAAACATAGGTAGATTAAGCAAGGTATCAGGCATCTCATTTAATCAGCCAGTGGCCCTAACAGTGAATGAATACTTGCTTCACTGAGTACAGTGAAAAGGCAGTTCAAGGGCATTCTGAGTCATTATCCTACTGTTGAAGAGATTGGTGACAGGGCAGAAGCAGTGAGTTAGGGCTCGTTAGACCCAGTGGTACCTTCTTGGCTTGCAGACATGTTTGGAATTAAATTTTTTTTTAAAGGTTTCTATTAACACTGTTCCCTGGCTCCTATACGACCTCCTTTTTTCATCTACCAGTCTTACCTGCTACTCTGCCTCACCTGTCAATGTTGCTTCTTCTCCACTTACCTCCCCCTTCCTTTCTCCAGCCTCCTTCTTCTTGTGCAATCCTTCTTCTTTCCCCTGCCCATCCCCCTTTCCCCACCCCCTCCACCTATCTCCTTTTCCGCACCTCATTCCTTTCCCCTGTTCTTGATCGAGCTCCCTCCCAAACCTATTTCTCCCACGCCTTAGCTGACAAAGTCTGTCTCTGGCTGCTCCTCTCTGCTTAGCTAGTTCTCTACTTGTTACTCTTGTAGTACTCTGTACTTACCCTGGTATGGTGATACATTCCTATCCCCTGAATTGCTTAGTACACTCTCCCTGAATTACTTACTACACTCTGAATTGCTTAGTACACTCTCCCTGAATTGCGTAGTACACTCTCTGAATTGCTTAGTACACTCTCCCCTAATGTGCTGATGTCTATACAAGTCATGTTGCATCCTGAGTGCCTAGGTTTAATTGACTGACCACTGCTACATTTTGTACTAATGTTGACAAATTTGAAACTGTTATGTATATCACCATTAATCTGTGAAACTCTTTATGACTATGCGTTGTCTGTCTTTGTCTTATGTACTTGAATTGACCTGGAACCTTTGAAAACCAATCTGAAATAAATAAATAAAAAAATGTTTGCAGTTTCAAGATTTAAGAAATCATATAATGTATCAGTATACTTTTAAAAGCACTCACCTAATTGTCATGAATTCTGGCCAGTATACAGGTACATACCACTTGTATATGTAGAAGCCCTATAATATCAATAGTTCTCAGCTATACACCTGATTTGCCATGCAGGAGAAAAGAAAAAGCTAATGAGAGTAGTAATAAGGTTGGATTCATGGAGGACTCAATTGTAAAAGTAGCAGGATGGTTGTGGAGGCATTTCAGGCCCTTTATGATAATCCAGGCAAAGTGATTTCCCTGCCTGCAGTGCAGGTCAAATGAGTGTGATGCATAGCTAAGCATTGCATGTAGAGGTTGTAGCTGACTGTTGTGCACATTGTGACAGGGAATACAAGTTCTGAGGGCATGAAGATGTTATTTATTGAATGAAAGATATTTCTAAAAGAAAACATGTCGAGAGGAGTCTTCTGTAATGTCCTCATGGTTGTGAAGCCTATGAGGAATGACACTTGCATCAATTAAAAAAGTTGACTTTTCCAAATTTTCTGTGAAGAGGAGGGATCTTCTTTTTCTGGACAGTGTCTGTGACAAGGAACACCTGCATTTATTACATGTGTTGCAATTGTGCCAAGTGGGAGTTGATACTTGTGTGTCAAGGCACATGTATTTTGGGGGGTTCAAATTAAAGGATAGTGGTTGGGAAGGCAGCTAGGTGCAGGATTTAGATACATGGCTTCATCAAGATGTGTACAGCTGAGGTGAGCATTACAAGAATGGTAGACCTCCAGTTGGAACAAGGAAGCACAGCTTGTCAACAATTCCAACTTAAATGCAGGTTATATAAGAATCACACCAAGTAAACTGAGTATCCTGACAGCCTGAGGTACTTGCAAGTCTTGGACTTAGAGGTATTTAGAAAGATGTAACGGGGGAAGAATATGTCTGGAGCACCAAAGGAGAAGGAATTCTGGCTACTCCAACAGAATAAGTCTGATATGAAAAAGAGCACATGACTCTGCTTTTAAGGGAGTGTGTCACTATTAAGAAGAAAGAGGATATCAGGGGACCAGCCATTCCATCAAGTTGACCTAGTTAAGCTAAGAAAGAAAGAAAGCAGGGGGTTGGGGAATAGTCCCCCAGTGAGGAATCATATGACTGCAAACAGTTCAGCTTAGCTTATCAGATGAAGTGGTGATATGTGCTTTATGAATGTTAAATTCTACAAGAGGAGTTCTGGAGGCATTACTATTTAGCTACCATAAATATTTCAGGTAATAATACCAATAATCATTTTGAGTATTCCCACTGTAAATTTAAAACTACTAAACAGATTGTTACCAGTTTTGGTAGCTACAGTGGCAGGACATATTACATTGGACATGCATAACAAATGCCAGATTTGTACCTCTAACAGCAGAGAAGTTACAAATATCAACATTTTTAAATGTTTTCACAAAATTTCACAAATAATCTCATACTGAAATTCTGAATCACTTTAACTTCAACATTTCTAAACCAGATCCCTCCATATTAAATCAGTTTTGTAACCCTTACTAAAAGGTTAACGTTCACATATCTAGCCGAAAAGTTGCTGAATTATAAGCCAATATAGATTCTCATGGAATTCCCCCCCCAAAATAAAATGCTAAAATTTGAACTCCTATAATTTTGAAATGATTTATTCAGATATCATGATATTTGACCCATCTTTAGGACAGATATCAATATGGAATGATGCCATATTACAGGTCTCTAGCTCAATAGATGGCTTGGTTATGGATAAATAATGACATTTCAAAAATTCCTCAAAAATTCAATTTAAATTCCACAGCATTTTGTGGAATTTTATGTAATTCTATTAGAATTTAATGAATTCAGAATTTTCTAATTCCACATAGTTCTGTGGAGTAGCATATCTGTATTTTAAAGGCAGGCCTTGTAGCCTTAAAAGTCGCAAACGAGGAAGGCGAATAGACCTGATTTGGAGATTCCTTGACCTCAAACAGACAATTTGGTTCAATGAGTTACCTATATAGGTAACATCCTCAATGGATGGGGTGTATAGTGCATTAAGGAAGAAATTAGGCAAGTTCTGCACTCCTCAGGAAGCCAAAGAGGCAGCTTATAAATGGAGGTGCAGGCAAGTCAAAGCCCAAGGGACATCTTCTGTGAGGTGACGTATGCAACATTTGGAACAAATGAGGACCCATGACATTGACAGTAGAATTTAAAGATTTATACTTTGGTGTACTAACTGAATACAGTTGACTTCTCTTGGCCAGATACAGAGAAGGCAGGTAAATAGATTAGCATTGTGATCAAGCTGAGTAATTATGAGAAGTCATTCATAATGAACAAGTGTCCAAAAAGAAATTCCACCTATCCTAATTAAGGTGTCAGAGGTAACTACTTCTGGTACTCTGACCATGGAAAGTAATGAACTCATGGTCCCCAAGATTCACAAGAAACAAAAGAAACAAAGCTATAATCCTTTTTTTTCAGAAGGTCTGCTGGTAGAGGATATTACAGGAGAAGGAATGGTAGAGGTTGTAGAGGTATCAATAAAGGTCATGGATTCTACAACAGTGCCCAGAAAAGCCATCATAGAGAACAGGGTGACATGCCAAGTCCCAATCCACCAAGCTTAGAGGAGATGATAAAGAACTTCCAAATGAAATGAAGCGGGTAATGGTTAAGATGTTGAAAGACCCCCACAAAATTCTGCTCACTCTTTCATACAAATCCTTGAACCTCACTCCACTCCTACTTGACCTGGCTCTTTCTGACTGGAGTCCCATTACAATGTCCAGTTTAATTGACATGGCATACAACTATTTTCATGATGAATTCCTGGACGTCTTGAACAAGCATGCCACTCCACATCATACCAGGGTAAGGGGAAATCACCTCCAATGGATCTCTTCAGAACTCTTAGCATGCCAAAGAGCCAGAGACCAAGCATGGAAAACACATACAACTTCTAAACTCCCTATTGACTATTCCACATACCACTTTCTGCATAATCAATGCAAGAAAGCTACCTGGCTTGCAAAAGCCAACTACTTCTGCTCTACCTTTCAGGCTAACATTAATAACCCATCAAAATTCTGGAAAGTTGTTCACTCCCTTTTTTCCCCTCCTTCCTCACCACCTACCCCTCTTCTTAACATTAACAACACTCTCCTTACTCACCACCTAGCCATGACTACTGAATTTAACTCCTACTTCACCTCCTGTGCTTCTGCTCTCCTATCTACTCTATCCTGTCCCCCAATTAAGGTCCCTCCTCTCCCTCTATGCCAACCATCTCTGCCCACGTCCTTCTCCTTTGCTAAATTTACCCACTCTGACACATTGGTGGCCTTGTATGCCCTTAATCCCTCTAAGAGCTGCTCACCTGATAGTTTGGACCTGAAACTGTTTTATCTAGCTGCTCCTGCTATCGCAGTCCCTCTAACTGAACTCCTCAACCTCTCCTTCAAAACAGCTACCATCCCATTGATCTGGAAGCCCCTGCTAACTACCATCCTATCTCACTCCTCCCCACTCTTGCTAAGCTCCAAGAATAGCCGGTTCTTACACAACTCTTGTTCTTTCTCTCCAACACTAACTTTCTTACTCTGTTCCAGTCTAGGTTCTGGAAGAATCACTCCACTGCCATCTCCCTAATCTGACTCAGTGACACTATCCACTCAGGAAAGGATAGTGGTCAAATCACATCAGCCTTTTGTTGACCCTGCATAGGCTTTCAACACTGTTTCCCACACCCTACTTATAAACACCCTTACCAAGGCAGGCCTATTTAACTCTGTCACCAACTGGTTTAGAGCCTATCTATTAAGCAGGACTTAGTCCATCAGAATTGGTGACTCCATATCCCTACCCCTCCCCACTAACACAGGAGTCACACAGGGCTCTCTGCTGGATCCTCTCCTCTTCTCCATTTTCTTCAGTGACCTCCCCTCAGCATGCTCATCTACCTCCATCCATATGTATGTGGATAACATGGTTCTCTTCATCTCCAATCAACCCCCTGATAATGTGGCTACCAGACTACAGCATGACTTCAACCAGGTTCAGCTCTGGTTTAGCTCAAATCAACCATCTCTAAATGCCAAGAAGACAGTCTCAATTACCTTTGGCATGCACTAGACTCTCTCTTGGCTCACTTCACTACCCTCCTTCAACACCCTTGGCAGGATAATACTTGAGGACACTTCCTCCTTTAGGTACCTTAGGGTGTGACTTGACCAACACCTCAGCTTCTTTGACCACATTGATGCCATCCTGAAGAAATTGCACTCCAAGCTTGGTGCACTTTATAGCAACGGTAGCTGCCTTCCTCTACTGGCAAGCTGCGAAGATTTTACCTATCTTTGGCTACTGTGATGTAGTTTACAGTGCTGCTCCCAAGTCTTCCCTAACCAAACTGGACACCCTTTTTAACTCCTTCTGTCACTTCACCTTAGACACCCCCCCAATCATCACTGTAACCTCTATCACTCTCTCTCTTTTCCATCATTAAATAACCAATGCCACCTTCATTGTGACCAATTTTGCATCCAAATTCTGGCTCAATACTCTCCCCCCTTAACTCACTTCCTTGCTATCCCACCTCCCCCTGCCTGCCCACTCCCTCTGATCCTATAGCTCTCACTTAATGGCTGTCCCCTTATGGTCTTCTACGGTTGGCCAGGTGGCCTTTTCTCACTGCCTCCCTAAATTATGGAATGCTCTGCCACAACAGATTTGCCATTCTTTATTTATTTTTATTTATTTATTCAAGTCTAGGATTACAAATACCTTTGAGCCAAGGCTCTTTTACAAATGTTCCATGCCATAGGAAATAGACATACAGTGGTAGGAAAGATTACAACAGTAGTCAACAATATGGCAGTGTAGTTATAGGATAGACAAAATAACATTTTAAGGCCTGGTACTAGATGTTCAGACGAGATCAGATAACCTGCAGCGAGTGTGCGGCTAGTTGAAAGGGAACAGAGGATAAAGAAGACAGAGAAGGAAGGGGTATAGGAGGACAAAACCTATGCAGCCATAGGCGGTTGTCAAACTCAACAGGGATAAGTGCTGGCAACAAGAGGGGGTGGGAAGAGGGGAGTGGAAGGCAGGTGAAGTTGGGATGTCAATGAAATAAGAGCATCAGAGGGAAAATGGTGCACCAGATGGGAGTCGAGAGAGGCATAGGAGACCCCAGGGATAAGTCAGCTACAGTCATGGGAGGCAGTCACAGGAGCTAGAGGCAGTAAGGTGCCACCATAATCTAGACTTAAAAGTGCCTAGTGTAGGTGCAGTAGAGATGGCAGGGTTGAGGCTGTTCAGCCAAAGGGGAGCTTTGTAAGTGAAAGAACGTTGACCTTGGGAGGTGCGACAGTGGGGAACTTGCAGGAGTTGAGATTTTGACTCCCTGGTGGCCTGCATGCGATTCCTGTTATTTTGTAGGAAGGCACTGAGCTCCAGAGGTGCAAGGCCAAGGCTGATTTTCTTGGCCATTGTGCAGGTCAGGTACTTAATGTGATTTGAAAGCTGTAGCCGACCAGTTTTAGAGTACAGATCGCAGGTCTGGGTGAGACGGTGTGCACCAGAGATGAGCTGACAAGACTTATTGAGGGCAGTTGAGATGTGTCTGAGGGTAGTCGCAGTGGTAGAGCTATAAATGATGAGACCATGGTCAATAATCAATACCATGGAAGAATGTACAGCAAACTTCAAGGCTTCTGGGGTGAGATGTTGTCTGTGTCTGTAGAGGAGACCAATTCTGGTGTTTGCTGCCTTTGCAACAGAGTCAACATGGGCACTGTAAGAGAAGTATGGGGCCAACAGTAACCCCTGGTATTAGAAGTGTGGGACCTGATCCAGGGTATTCCCATGCAATGTGATGATAGTCAAGGGGTGAAGTTTGTGCCTATTGTGGGAGTTGCAGAATAGCATGGACTTAGTCTTTTTGTGGTTAAGGACAAGTTTATGCCTAGAAAACTATGACTCAACAGTACTGAAGGCAAGTTGGAGATTCTGTTGTAAGGCTATGGGGTCCTTGTGAGAGGAAAAAACAACAGCATCATCCAAGTATAGGATGATATTCTCAGTACAGGACTGTGTTAGAGAGTTTAGAGAGTTTAGAAAGAGACTGAAGTGGAGCAGGCCCAGGATTGACCCTTGTGGGACACCCGATCGAACTGGTAAGGTGTCAGAGTGGGCACTGGCGATTTTCCCTTTTTGTGAGTGGTTCTCAAGCTAGCTTTTGAACCAAGAGGCTGTGTCAGGGGAGAGACCAATGTTCCGAAGTTGGTCGACCAACAGCTGGTGGTGGACAGTATTGAACGCCTTGGAGAGGTCTATGAAAACCTCCCCGGTAAGCATGCCTTTATCAAGGGATTTATGTACTGCCCCAGTGAATTCAAGCAGAGTGGAGGAAGTGCTGTGACCCTTTCTAAAACCATGCTGTTGAGTACACAGTAAGTTGTATTTGTCCAGATGGTCAGTTAGTTGATCAGCTACGATTCATTCAAGTGCCTTGTAGAGGGGAGGCAGAATTGAGATCATGCGATAGTTTGAGTGACTAGACTTGTCACCACTTTTGTGGACTGGGATGACTGAGGCAATTTTCCAAAGGTCCGGGAATTGACTGGTGCGGAGAGAGAGAGAGAGAGAGAGATTCATAATGCTGGTTAAGGGTAGAAGAACTTCCTCACGAGTTAGCGACTGAATCTTCAGGTCAAGAGAGTTGCCACTGGTTCTGGATTTGGAGATAGCAGTAGTGATGTAGCAGCATGCGGTGTTCAATGAGATTTCCCGAAAGAGGAAATGGGGGGTAATGGTCTGAGCAGGATGGATGTTTCTTCACCATCCTACTCCATCTTCTTGCCACTTCATAACTTCCTCTCTGTAAATTGTGCCTCTGCTTAACCCTATGCCACATCCTTCCTCCTACCCCCCTCCAGTCCCTCTACCCTATCCCCATGTTAACTATATCTCAGAGGTACTATCCTATCCTGGGCTCTGTCCCCATAAGTATTCAACATTCATCATTCCCTGACTCTTATAGTGAATGACTTCCTATGCTAACTCTAATGCTACATATAATGTAAGTGTAATAGCTAGATTTATCAACATGTATATATCTTTATTGTATTATTATTTGTACTGTTACTTTAGCCAATTATGTGTATATATATATATATATATATCCTGCACTCATATGTATGTTATTGTATCCCATCTGAACTTCTGACTGTCATACTGTTCTGTATACGTGTTTAATTACTGTTTATATTTGAGCCCTTCCCCCTCCCCCGATGCACCATGAGATGAGCAATTTTTTGCTCAGTGTGTCTTTCCTGGTGAGACATTTAAATAAATAAATAAATGCACACTTGTTCATCTCATCCCATCTTCTGCTTCTTCTACTTTACAGACACCAGTAGCATCCTCACAAATTCTAAAAGTAGTTAAGGTAATTAACTTATAATTTGTGTTCCCTCTGATGTTCTCCAGCTTAATGAAACTGGAATTCTTGAAAATGCCAGATAATCTGAGTTAAATGAAACTGAATGAGTGGTTAATGAAAATACTGCTTCTGTGTCACCTTCCCTACAACAGGATACAAGAAACAGTAATGCCAGAGCTGTGGGTTTACCAAGTAAAGCCTCTCGAGTACCAGATATAAAGAAACACAAGTACTACCTGGGCATACTAATTCAACAAGTGGATGCCAACAGACTTTACTTTGAGGTAAAACCTAAAAAGAAACTGGAGTGTGAAACTTTACTAGACTCAGAAGCAGAAATGACCCCAATGTCTGAAAGCTTTTTTTGGCAAACTAATCAATGCCTTGGTGGAATAAAGCATGCTAGGAAACTTACAGTTTGTAGGCTATGGAGGACAGCAACAAGCACCTGTGGGTAATGTTTGGATAAAGCTAAAGTTTAGTAAACTGGATGTCAAACACCCAGTGTATGCTAACTGTAAGACAGTAGATGACTTTCTGATTGTAAATGACCTTCTGAAAAGTTCAGACCAAACAGTGACTACTTAAAAGGAGTTCTGTGGTGACATGTTAAAGGGCCTATCACATTTAGGAAAATATGTAATCATTCTAAACAAGCAGAGTCATGAGACGTGGAGAAAAATAACAAATGTTAAAACTGAATTTTGTACATTAAGGAGTACCTCACTTGTCTGTATTGGGTAATCCAGAAAATTTGAACAGGTGGAGGGAAAAGGCCAATGTGGTTTGCATATCAGAATAGTATGCGGTTAAGTCTGAAATTAGAGGCTGGATGTTCTTCTCAAAGGAAAATGTTAACCCTGCTCTCTCAACATGAGTGTGACAGATGAGCCATTAGTCAAGCAATATAACCAAAGATAAGCAAACATACCTGAGACTAGTAAGTCAAAGATCACAGAATGGAAAGCTATGCAGTGACTCCTCAGATGTTCTAACTCTCACTGAAGCCAAGTTAAAGAAAATGTGTGTGTGTGTGTGTCTGTGTGTGTGTGTGTGTGTGTGTGTGTACGCTAAAGCATGTTAATTAGGAATATGTAAAGCACATAACTCTGTGTTCATTTGTCAATATTATTTGTCAATATTTAGACTCACACTGTTTAAACATGTGCAGTCTGCAATTAGTGTTCATTAGTTAATACTGCTTGTGAACATTTAATCTGTAACCTGAAACAAGATCACCTTGTAAACAGGGTTCTGTTGCCCTAATGATGTCAATGTACTCAATATGCCTGTATGAAACTCAAATCTTTTACTACTAAATAGCAGTTCTGCACATGTTAAATGAAATCCCAGGGAATCACCACCCGCCAGTTAGAAACAAACCTCTGAACCCACATTTAAATAGAAAAAAATAAAACCAATTTATATTTAAGCATATTAGAACCATATGAAACAAATAACGGTCCACATGTTGTACCTGAAACCAGGGCAAAAACAAAAGAGGAGCACTTTAAAAATTACAGTGTGACATGAAATAGACATCAATGTTCATGTCATTCTGCATAGTATTCAAAAGAGAAATCAGTTTCACCTCCCATGCTCACCTCTGTTGTGTATTTTCCAAATGGCCTTTTAGAACCAGGACCAATAAGTCAGGGATAGGGTGGTTTGACTGCAAGAAATGTTGTCCAACAGGCTTTTCAGTTTTCTTCATTCTAATATCATGTCTGTGGGAGTTAATACAGGTACAAATAGGTTGTCCAGTCTCCCCTACATAAAATGTTTGTGGACATTTCTTGTACTGAATGTAATAAACAACATTCCAAGATGCACATGTATAATTCCCCTGTATGTTGATCTGTCTTCTTTGTCGGTTGTTGACAAAATGTGAAATGGAAAGAAGCCCTCATGTCTTACATCCAGAATGATTGCAGGCTCTCTTTATGCCTAGTGTTCTGTTGTTCACGTCGGGTATAAGTTTTCTCCTGACAATCAGGTTAGATTCATCAGGTAGTTGTTTGAAAGACAGTAGGGGTGGTTCTTGGAAGATACATTTCAAGGTGTCATCCTCACTAAATATTGATTGGAGGTCCTTAATAATTATATGTAGTGGCTCTAGATAAGGGTTGTATGTGACAACCAAGAGTATTCTGGTGGTGGTAGTCTTTTCTTTGTATTGAAGTAGTTACGCCCTTGGTATCTGTGTAGCACATTCCACTGATCTGTCAATTTCTCCAGAGGAATGCCCCTGCCCAATAAATGTTTTTTTCAGTGTGGCCAGGTGTGCATCCCTTTCTTCCTCACTTGAACAGATATAGTGGTATTGAAGCTCTTGGCTGTAAATTACAGATTTTTATGTTTGCTTGCACGCATGTGCAAGAAACATAGTGCCATCATCCGAGTTTTCTGAGGTGTGTCACCTCCTATTCCAATTCAGTCAGTGTGTTGGCAGGTGCGGCCCCTGTCTGCCAATGCATGCTGGAGCTGTCTATGACAAGCTCCAAAATGCAGTGGCATACAGTTGAAAGGGGAGCTAATAGCTTCAGTGAGCAGCGATAAGGTATAAGCTTGCTCATGCACAGCTCCCTACACACACACACACACACTATATGCTTTCATACTGTACTACGTGCTGCTACGCCCACACTGTACGGCGGCCATGGGTGCCCGATCCCTGTCGGCTCCACTTCCCCAAAGCATCCAGGTGCCATGCTGGGAGCCCACCCCAGTGTGGCAAAATGATGTAATGGCTGAAGGGGGTGCCCAATCCCCTGTCGGCTGCACTATCTCTACCCCCCCGAGTACATGGTGCCATGCTGGGAGCCCACCCCAGTGTGGCAACAGATGCCATGGCCTATGGGGGTGCCCAATCCTCCGTTGGCTCCATGCGCCCCCCCCAGCCATCCTTGTGCCACGCTGGGAGCCCACCCTAGTGTGGCAAACGTCCCGCATCGTCTGAATAAAAAAAAAAACACCTGTAAAGAAAAAACGGTCCCACGCAGTCTCCCTGACCCCCCCACAACCTGCACCCACCCACTGCGCATCCTACCTCCCACACACCCCTCACCCCATACTTACCCGGAGCTTGGCACGACGATCTTCAGTGGACCGGGAACACGTCTGCACTCTTCAAAGCCGACCGCGAACTGAGGAAATGCCGGTAAGCTGTATAATGGGATAGATAGGGTTTTTTCAACTTTATTGCATATCTCAGGCATTTTTTGGAATTTTTGCACCAAATTTTCAACATGGGTTTTTTGGGACCCCTCCTCATGAATTCTTGCACTGTCATGGTGTTACCAGGACCCGAAGGGTGATTTTGCAGCCAGTGCATGAAATCACCTTTCTGGAATGATTAATGAAACGACATTGCCAATGTTCATAAGGTGGGCTCCCAAAAAGACTATTTTGAAAATTTGGTGAAAAAATTCCTAAAAATGACTGTTTTACGAGCGCAGCATTATGTAGTTCCACGCACGTCAGAAGTTTGGCGAATTTCAATATTTGCACTCCAGATTTTCAACATTGCCATTTTACCACACCTTCTTATGAGCAGCACAGCTGTCATTTTTCACATCTCACCCAAAGCGATGTTTCGCCATGTAGCGCCTGATAAAACAGTCGATCGCCGGGAAGCCAATGTATGGGACACATTAAAAATCACAGGGACACTGTTCATGAGCAGAGGTCTTAAAATGGCTATGTTGAAAATTGGTGAAAAAATTTTAAAATGACTGTTTTAAGAGCGCAGCATTGCGTAGTTCCTATGCATGCTCGTAAGTTTGCGAATTAATATTTTCACTCCAGATTTTCAACATTGCCATTTTATTACACTTCCTTATGAACAGTACAGCTGCCATTTTCATAGGTCACCTTAAATGTGCTTTCGCGACATGTAGCATAGTGGTGCTGTTGGTGCTAGCAATGTTTGGGACAATAGATTAAGAAAATCACAGTTACACTGTTCATGAGCAGAGGTCTTAAAATGGCTATGTTGAAAATTTGTGACAAAAGTCCATAAATGACTGTGTTACGAGTGAGCATTGCGCAGTTTCCATGCACCCTCATAAGTTCATGACTTTGTAATATTTTCAGTCCATATTTTCACCAGTGGCATTTTTCCACACTTCCTTATGAACAGTACAGCTGTCATTTTTCAGAACATGGCCGAAGTGTGTTTTCACACTTTCAGTGCAGAGATGCATGGTCACTGTGGGAAATCATTGTTCGGGACAGATAAAGAAAATCACGGTGACACTGTTCATGATCGGAGTCACCAAAATGCCTGAGTTGACAATCTGCTGTAAAAAATCCCCAACCTAATTATATTACGGGTGTGCTTTGCACAGTTTCTATGTACGCTCATCACTTCACCATTTTTTTAAATATTTTTACTGCAGATTTGCAACATTGCCATTTTTTACACCTCCCCATGAACAGTACAGCTGTCATTTTTTACATCCTGTTCGGAATGTTTTTGCACCTGTGGTGCTAAATGCCATAGTCGCTGTGCATAAGCAGCTTTTGGCTAACAAACTGATATTCCCCCTGTTCATGAGGTGGGGTCACAAAAAAACCATGTTGAAAATTTGGAGTGAAAATACCAACGAATGCCTCAGGTATTAGGGTTTCCAACCATAACGACCAACCCTGTAGAGAATGACAGGCATCAGGGGTGTGACTTGGGATTCTTGCCTGTAATGCTTATACCATTCCACACCCTGCAGCCAGTGAGAGGCATCGAGGTATGCCTTGGACTCTTCAGCCCCAAAGTTCACCCCATTCTCCTATATCACACCCATCTCACCGTATTTCCTAATGCAATGGGGTGCGTATAAGGGTCAAAGACCCCAAGGAACACCGTGGCACTTGTCAGTGTCTGCAGGGTGGGGTGTGGTGAAATGGCATGGCCGTTATGCCTGACAACCTAAAGGCACACCCCAATGCCTGTCACTCTCTGCAGGGTGGTGGTGGGGTTGGCTTCAGTTCAATACTTCACTGCCATTCCTATTACGCAGCTCTGTAACTTCTACACTACCACTGCCAATGCCAGCAAGCAAACATTCGGCAATGACAAATGCTTGTTTTAGTTTGCCTAGGGTGATTGCTGTTTCTATACAAGTACTTTTGTCAGTCAGTTTCCTGTAAAAACAGATCTGTAAGGTTCCATCTTTGATGGTAACTGTGGTGTCCAGGAAATTAACACTGGTGTCAGAGTACTCCAGGGAAAGTTTAATGGATTAGTGGAGGTTGTTAAGTTCTTGATGGAATTATTTGAGTGAGCAGGTACCCTTTATTCAAAGTATAAATAGATCATCAATGGAACTGAAATAAGCAAGTGATTTGCGTATACATTGTTTTAGGAAATTCTCCTCCAACTTTACCATGAAAAGGATGGCATACTGTGGAGTCAATCCTGGTGCCCATTGCTGTTCCCATAGTTTGAACACAATGTTTGCCATTAAAACTAGGGAAAGGGAACATTGTTTAACCAGGAGTAGCACACTAAGCCGAAGCTTATTTCCAGATGTGACCTGGGAGCACAAGGAAGTTAAATGACTTGCTCAGGATCACACAGTATGTACCTAGGCAGCTGTGGGATTCAAACCCAGGTCTCCAGATCTGCAGCTCAGAGCCTTAACCCACTGCACTTTACTGCCTCCTTGCCTGGCTTGAAGTTGTTGTTGTCTGGCTAAAGTTGTTGTGGGTCAGAATAAATTAAATGTGTTTCACAATGAATTTTGTGTGGATGTTGTGGTGCTGTCCTTGCTCCTGTAGGTATTTAAGACAGGCCCACATGCCATCAGTATGTGGAATATTGGTGTATAGGGAGGTTACACCCATCATGGCTAACATAGTATTAGGTGGTAGGTCCCTAAAAACAGAAAGTGCATGTGGGAAGTCTGTAGTGTTCTGAATAAAACGGTCCCTTTCCATGGCAAGTGGTTTTAAAATGGTTTCTATAAAACCGGAGATTCCCTCAGCCAGGGTACCATTTCCAGATATTATAGGCCAATGTGGATTCTCCAGTTTATGGATCTTTGGCAACATGTAGAAAGTCCCTGGTCTAGGTTCACCAGAGATGAAATCTGTTATTCTGGCTATTCAGGATAGAACAGGCAACACGTAAGACAGGGAAGTTGGCTCTGTGGCAGGTGCACCTGAACCACAGGTCAGAACAGGCAGCACATAGAGCCAAGATATAGCAGTCTCAATACAAACTCCTGAACAAAGGGTAAGGGTAGAGGCAGGAAAAGGAAAGAAATGGACTGAGCACACCGAAAATAGTGGGAAGGAACAAGGGGACAAACACAGAGCAGGGCAGAAAGGGGGGCACCAATACATGGAAAGTCATGCACACAAATGCCCGTAGTCTGGGGAACAAAGACCCAGAGTCGGTGGCTGCAATGATAGAGACTAACCAGGACATAGTGGCCATAACCGAAATGTGGTACACTAGTAACCACAGCTGGGACACAAATGTACTGGGTTATGCCCTGTTCACAAAAGACAGGAAAGGCAAAAAGGGAGGAGGGGTGGCCCTGTACATAAAGGAAAAACATCAAAGCAACTGCAATATAGGGCACATGTGGGCAGGCAGAGGAAGTATGGGTCACCCTCGAGCCAGGCAATGGGACAGCTGTCTGCACAGGGGTGGTCTATAGACCTCCAGCACAGGGAGAACAGGGTGACAAGATAATACTGGAAACCATTCATGATATGGCAGTAAAAGGGGAGGTTCTACTGATAGGGGGATTTTAATTTCCTGGATGTAGACTGGTCCATCCTAGCAGGGGCTTCAGCCAAGGCATGGGACTTCATGGAACCCTATAGGGGGCAGGACTAAGGCAGCTGTTATAGGAACTGACCAGGGACAGGGCAATCCTGGATCTGGTACTGACCAACGGTCACAGAATCACAGACCTCAAAGTGGAAGGCAACCTGGGGTCTAGCGACCACCATGTGCTGTGGTTCAAAACTGACACAGGAAAACAGTCAACCAATACAAAAGCAAGGGTCTTGAATTTTAGAAGGACTGACTTTGCCAGGATGGGAATACAGGTTAAAGAAACCCTGGCAAAAAGGGAGATCGGAAGGGGCATCGAGGAGAAATGGGCACATATCAAGGAAGCTATAATTGGGGTAAAAAACAAATGTGCTGGGATGATAAACACGGGAAAGAGAAGGAGAAAACCATTTTGGTTCTTATGGGAAGTGGCAGAAAAGGTTAGGGCCAAGGGGGTAGCCTTCAGAAAGTATAAGAAGACACAAAGGGATGAGGACAGAGAAGTGTACCAGAATTGTCTGAAGGAGGCAGGAAAAGCTGTAAGGAAGGCAAAAATACAAACAGAGAGAAGAATAGCTTAATCAGTGAAGGAAGGAGACAAGGCATTCTATAGGTACATTAGTGAAAAAAGGAAGGCTGGGGGGGAATCACCAAACTTGGACGGGACTAGAGAGACTGTGTAGAGGGAGACCTGGAGAAGGCATAAATTCTAAACAAATACTTCTGTTCAGTCTTCACTGTGGAAGGAGAGGGAAATGGCCCACAGACAGACTTAAAAAGAAAGCACAGAGGGGCAGGAGGTAAACACCAGTCCATTCACAGAGCAGAGAGTCCTGGAAGAGCTAACTAAGCTAACGGTGGAGAAAGCCATGGGCCCAGATGGCATATATCCCAGGATCCTAAAGAAATTGAGGATGGAGCTAGCAGCCCCTCTGGCAGACCTGTTCAGTGAGTCCCTGAACACTAGAGTAGTCGCAGAGGACTGGAGAAGGGTGAATGTCATCCTTCTTCACAAAAGTGGCAGCAAAGAGGACGTGGGTAGCTATAGGTCAGTAAGTCTAAATTCGGTGGTGGGAAAGATCATGGAGACACTCCTTAAGAAATGAATAGTGTAACACCTGGAAGTGTAGGATTCCAGGCAACATGGCTTCACAGTGGGAAGGTCTTGTCAAACAAATATGATTGATTTCTTTGACTGTGTGACAAAGGCAGTGGACTGGGGGGGCAGTAGATGTTGCCTACCTCGATTTCAGCAAAGTCTTTGATATTGTTCCACATAGAAGACTTCTCAACAAGTTGGGTAATCTGGGGATCAGCCACAAGGTTGTGAACTGGGGTAGTAACTGGTCAAGAGATAGAAAACAGAGGGTGGTGGTAAATGGAATCCAGTCAGAAGAAAGGGAGGTGACCATCAGGGTACCTCAGGGATCAGTCCTGGGGCCAGTCCTCTTCAATGTCTTCATCAGTGACCTTGCAGATGGGTTGGAGGGAAAGGTTTGCCTGTTTGTAGATGACACCATGATCTGAAGCAGGGTAGAAACTCCAGAGGGGGTGGAAAGGACGAGAAGGGGCCTAGAGAAATTGAAGAGATGGTCTGAAGGGTGGCAATTAAGGTTTAATGCCAAAAAGTACTAAATCATGCACGTGGGGAATAGAAACCCTGGGGAGAGCAACAAAATGGGGGAGGAGAGCTGCTGACTGTCACTAGGGAGGAAAGGGACTTGAAGTCATTATCACAGATGACTTGAAGGCCAGCAAGCAGGCAGCCAAGGTGGTGGGGAAGGCCAGTGGGATGTTGGGTTGTATTGGAAGGGGTATCATGAGCCAAAGGAGGGAGGTAATAGTTCCACTGTATAAAACCCTGGTGAGGCCTCATCTGGAGTACTATGTGCAGTTCTGGAGGCCACACCTTCATAAACATATTGATAAGATGGACGTGGTGCAGAGGGTGAGTTGTTTACAGCAAAAGCCCTATGAGGAGACAGTAAGGGATATCAACATGTACACACTGGAGCTGAGGAAGGAGCAAGGGGATATGATTGAAACATTCATGTACATCAAGGGCATAAACAAGGTCAAAGGGGACAATATATTTCAGTTTAAAAAGAGTGCTAGGAGAAGAGGTCATGACATGAGACTGGAAGAAGGCTGCTTTAGGGGAAATGTTAGAAAGTACTTTTTCACTGAGGGGGTGGTGGATGCATTAAATAGCCTGTCCTAGGAGGTGGTGGCAGCACACACTGTGACAGGATTCAAACATGCATGGGACAGGAATAAGGGAATCTTAGGGGTGGGAGGGAAAACTATAGCTATGACCATGTAGGGTCACAAGACGCTTAGTCAGGTAGCATAAACTGGCAAACTGGATGGGCCTGACAGTCCTTACCTGCCAACAATTTCTATGTATCTATGTATCTATTCTGTCTTGGACATGCTTTTTGAAATTATCTGATTATGTTCCATAGTTTTCTGGTGTACTGTGCAGTAGGGTCATTAGCCAGTTCTCTGTAGTAGATGTGATCTGTTAATTGTCTATTAGCTTCAATGACATAATCTTCCTGGTTTAAGATCACCACTGCAGAACTGTTGTCAGCTTTTTTTATAACAATGTTATGGATAGATTATAGTGATTTAATTGCTCTCCTTTCTAATGGAGAGAGGTTATAGTGGATCCGTTTTTGTGCATTAAGAATCTGGCAATTGACTCACTGGCGAAAACACTGAATGTAAGTGTCCAGTTTAGTACTGCGCCCACTTGGTGGGTTAAAATGAGATGACTTCTTCTTCTGATACACAGTCAGTACAGGGGATCATGAAACTGAGAAATCACTTAATTACGTGTTCTTCCTCTATAAAGTCAATACAAAGAAGGAGAGTGATTATAAGATACCAATCAAAGCAGATAACTTGCTTCCAGTTAGTTTTGTGCTATGATTGGGATAAGAACACTGTCTGATCATGATTAGAGGATTTGTTCTACAGATGTTAAAGAGGTGAAGACCCAGCATAACTCTTCTGAGAAAGGGAGAGTGGCTGAAGGATGTGCCAAACTGTAAAAGTGGCTTCAAAGGCTTAGAACTATGTGTTTTAGACCTTCAGATAGGAAAAAGACTGTACTATACTACACTACACTATTTATATGTAGTACATGGCAGGAAGTACCTCATGTGCTCTGGGTTGGCTATCCTTGTATAACTGGGTTATACTGGGTAGATCTGGTTCAGAAATGTTTTGTGGTCAGGATTAAGTGGAGACCCTTATTGGCAAAAGTGCCCCCCGAGGTCTTGAGGTCAGGACGGACCATTCATCAAGTATGGCAAGTAGTGAATGAGTTCACGACCACCATACCTGGTAACGTGAAAGAGTTTTCCCCTAGGATCAGTATTCAGAAAAGTCAAGGAATAACTGACACTTGTGCATTATTTGAGCCAAACTAGCAGTTTTGTGAAATGTGTTTAAGGATCCACTTATACTATGTGGCAACTGATGCATAGTCTGGTAAGGCTAATTTGTCTGCAATTGTAAATACTTATACTGTTATCTGTTATGTGCCATATTCTGACATATTCAATGTTGCTCACTATTCTTTTGATTGTTGTTGCATCTATACTATGTTGTTTTATTCCCCTTGATGACATTATACTTATGTATTTTATTGCTGCAAAGTTTTAATAAATGTTTCCATTCTACATTCTCTGCTTTGCGCTTGATGTATATTGTCAAGGCCCCTAGAATTCTGCAGCCATATAATTTTGCGCAGAACTTGCAACCTACTGCAGAACTTCTGTAGTGCCACAGAATTCACTGTCCTTGCTGATTCTTTATTAATATTTCTGTTTATCCATAGAACTTGGTTCCCTTCCCCTTTTTTTATATCCCAAACCCTTCTATGCTCGGAATGGAATGTTGTCAGTGCTATAACATCATACATTAGCTAATGAAATGGCTGCATTCCACCACAGAAATGAATAGTCACTTATCTACCATAGCTCTCACTGGTAGAGATGGTCTCACAGCACATCAGGCACAGTAATATTTTTTCAACCTGCACTACAGCCTAATACAATTTTCAGTCTTGAGTTACTGTACTAGGGCCAACTTAAACAAAACCTTGACAATAGCATAGACCTGTTAAGTTCACACCTTTCTTTGTACAAGCTTATTTGTGCCTTTAAGGTATAGAGATGCTATCTGAAATGAATAACTGGTAAAATTAATCAACCTGCCATTTTTAAGAAAAAATAATTATGCCCAGAAAAGTGAAATATAATACTGTGTAAACCTACTGAAAGAATAGACCTGTTAAATAAACAATTGTGCTGTACACATTTTTGCCAGGGTTATTGATTACATATTGTCACTGGGTGATAGAATCACCTAAATGTTATAGAGAAATGTTGTGTGTAGGGCCACCTGTTGGGCCAGAGGGTAGCATATTGTGTTCCCGTACCAGCAACTGGGGTTCAGAGATGAGCTCTGGGAGCTGGCTGGGCAGCACAAGGATTGGGGGAACACGTCACTGCTGTGAGCCTAGGAAGGTATGGTGTAATGTTCTGTCACACAGTGACACATTGTGATAGGCTGGAGAGCTTTATCTCACAATGGGTTCACATGCCTGTCATGGCCTGATGGTGTTATGTAGTGTGCAGGGGAAGTGGTTTGGCATGAAAAATGAGTTTTGCAATATCTCTTCTTTTCTGTTTATTCCATTTCAAAAGGGACCTGTATGAATGAGGATACAATTTCATGGAAATAATATCTCTCTCTCTCTCTCTCTCTCTCTCTCTATATATATATATATATATATATATGTGTGTATATATATATATATATATCTATCTCTATATATATATATATATATATATATATATATATATCTCAATATAAACTTTATTTATAAAATAGGGCTACTCCCAAAGATCCATAGCGCTAGTACATAAGCAATAAAACAAATTCACATACAAAACAATTGCAACAGCTAATATAAAATCAGAAAATGCCAAAGTAAATAAATAAGTTTTCAAAGCAGATCTGAAGCTCTCCACCATCAGGCACTGTCATATCTGACGAGGTAGAGAATTCCACAGATATGGGACCAGAAATTCAAATGCTCGGACCCCGGATGACTTTAAACGGACCCTGAGAATCTCTAATAATTCCTCGTTGGCAGAGCGAAGTGGCCAGGAGAGGCAGTAGGGATGAAGAAGATCTTACAGATAACTCAGCCCCTGTCTGTGTAGGGCCTTGTAGGTCAGTAAACTGACCTGAAAGGTGACCTGCCACTGATTAGGTAGCCAGTGCAGATCGTGCAGCACTGGAGTGACATGGCAACTATGAGGCAGCCCAGTCAGCAGCCTAGCTGCTGTGTTCTGTACCAGCTGCAAGCAGCGGATATCAACCTCCAGAAGTCCTAGGCAAACGGCATTACAGTAATCAAGGTTACAAAGGCGTGAAACATATTTTGTATATATATTATATATATATATATATATATATATATATATATATATATATATATCTATATAGATATATAGATATATAGGGGCTATGACATGGCCTGAGTGAAGATATTATATTTATCTTCATGAGAGGCCAATGATATTACGATATCTCACAAGTGGCTAAGCCACGAGTGAGATATTTTGATTTCATTGGCCCTTATGAAGATAAATATGATATCTTCACTCAGGCCATGTCATGTTCTGTTTATATAACATGTGTTTTGGGCTTTTGTAACATGATCCCCAAAGCACCCCCACCCCAAATCTTCAGCAACATCACAGATTCCATACTGTATTAAAATAAATTATCCTGTGATCCTGTTAATTTACAGTTTTTTGAAATACTCGTTATTTAATTGAGCTTGTATTATTTGTACTTAAAATAGATTGTCTCTTCGAAAGTCAGTAAATGTTGTAATAGCCACTTTCTCGAATTGTATGAGGTCAGAGGCATAAACGCAGCAGATTGGTAATACGCTTTTAGAATAGTGTGCTCAGACAAGAGGGACTTGGTTTATTCTTCCTCGATAACATAAAGCTTTACTATTAGAAGGGTCTGGTTTTCAACGAAAAGAAATAGTAGTCTCATGAAATAGGAGATGGAAGTTTTGTAGTGTATGTTGCTATAGCAACATACACTCGCACTTCCTTCTCCTGTTTTAAAGCGGACTACTCGCTCGCTGTGCTTTCATTGGTAGAAACGATCCCTTCTATTAAGTAAAGCATGTTATCGGGAGATAAAAGCCAGGATTTTCTTTACAGTGCAGACACTTATTTTAAAGCTGTGGTACCAGTAATCTGCTCGTTTACATGCCTCTCAGTCACGCTACAGCTTGGGGGGAAAGTGAAAGTATTACAGCATTTTGCCGGTAGCCCAGGGGGACAATCAACCAGGTACCTCTTTATATTACTATTTTTAATTACAAATGATGGCAGGATTAACCAGATAGGTTTGAGAGGTGTGTGTGTGTCTTTTTTTTTTTGGGGGGGGGGTAAAGCAGGAACTAGAGATAGACTTCTCTGTAAAGAGAGTGAAACATACTTTCACTTTCTTTGCAGTGATGTATAGGAACATAGTGATATCACCATGACGTATAGGAACATGGAGATATCATTGATATCTTCACTGCCTATCTGAGATATCACTTTTTATCCCCACATTTATCCCAAAACACATGTTGTATAAATAGATATATGTACATATATATATATAGCATCTCTCTCACTATATATACAGTGTGTGTGTGTATACATATATAGATATAGATATAGATATATATACACACACACACACACACACAATATTTGCATGTATGTTAGTATGTTACAGATTGCATATAAATACATAAGTGATACACAGTAGGGACCTTTTGAGTGTTGTAGACAGCACATATAAATATTTAAGTGATACACAGTGAGGACCTCATGATTGGTATAGACAGCATGAGTATAGAAATACATTATTTATCACATAAGGTCCCCTCTGTTCATTTTATGTATGCAATAGGCTAGGACCTTAAGGGATAGATATCTTTTTTTGCTTTTTTAGATATAAAATTATTTCTATAAGTCTGTTATTTTTTGAACTAGTGTTACTGTGCTTTCCCCCATCCTGATTGCTATAACCATTGCCATGGACGTGAAGTCAGGATAACAAGCTGGCACTGTGATGGTGGTAGTTTGTAAGTGCCACAGAACTGCTGCAGAAATTACAAACCAATGCCACAGAAGTTCTGCGGCAAATTGAAATCTTGCCGCAGAACTTGATCCCAGTGTGCCGCAGAAAAGTAGTGGCCTTGTATATTGCAGATGCTGCCTCTGTCATCGTAGTCTACTACTCTCCCTGGCTGTGCTTGAATATATGCATTGTACAGTACGTCTAGTGCACTTACCAGGTAAACATACATAAATAATTTCCATACCCTGCTCAGACATGAACAGCAGAACTGCAAATCATTTGGTGTCTAATCGTACACTAGAAGTCATTACCATAGAAGCCCACTGAAAGTTAGGAACTATAAGTGGTCAATCATTCTGAAAGCTAGAACTTCCTATTACTACTAATAATTTAATAATAATATTATTTATGAAGCGCAATCTCTAAAATCAAAGCGCTGTACAATCCATAAAACAGTTAAAAGATCAAAAAACAGAAGTATCAAATACAGTTAAAATCAAGTAAAGAACAAATACAGAAAACCAAGCAGGAGCATATATTGTAGCTAATCACTGAATGCCTGGCAGATCAAAAAGGTATTTAAAGCTGTTTTAAATCTCTCCATGGCATGGCACTCTTGAAGCTGATGAGGCAGAGAATTCCACAGAGTCAGAGCTGCAAACATAAAAGCGCACGAGCCAGAGGTTTTCAACCAAACATTGGGAATCTTTAACAACCCCTCGTCAGCTGAACTGAGTGGGCAGGTGGGGCAGGAAAGAACCAGGAGCTCTTGCAGGTAGCCCAGGCCCTGTCCATGTAGGGCTTTAAAGGTCAGAAGACTGACCTTGAAGGTGATCCACCACTGAACAGGCTGCAATTGCAGTTCGCGCAGCACAGGCGTGATGTGGCTCGAACGAGGAGCCGCAGTCAATAGTCATGCCACAGCATTCTGCATCAACTGCAAGTGGTGGATATCAACCCTTGGAAGCCCTAGATAGAGGGAGTTGCAGTAATCCAGGCATGAGGTCACAAAGGCATGGATCAATGTTGGCAGGTCACTGGACAGAACAAGGTGCTTGACCCGGGCGATGTTCCTAAGGTGGTAAAAAGAGGACTTGACAACTGCAGACACTTGTGAATGCAGTTTCAGCCTAGTGTGAAGGAGCACCCCTAGGTTATGCACCTGTTCAGAGGAAGGCAGCTGACTATTCAGGAGCCAAATCCCAAAGGGATGCCCTGCCACCAACCCCTCTATCCGGAGACCTGGATTCACAACCAACACCTCAGTTTTATCGGAGTTCAATTTCAACCAGCTGGAGTTCATCCAGTCCTGGATTTCTGTGAGGCAGCTGTTAAAGACCGAGAGTGCACCATCCTGATCAGGAACTAAAGAGAGATAGAGCTGGGTATCATCTGCATAGCAGTGAAACCTCAGCCCATACCATCTTACAATGTCTCCTAGAGGCAGCATATACACCATGAACAACAGTGGGGAGAGCAACGAGCCCTGAGGGACCCTGCAAGACAGGGAGACTGAGTCCGAGGAGAACAACCCAGACACCACCCTCTGAGACCTGCTGGAGAGGAAAGATGCAAACCACCTGAGGACTGGTCCAGCCAGGCCACAGATGACCCTCAGGCACTCGAGCAACACCCCATGGTCCATGGTGTGAAAAGCTGATGAGAGATCAAGAAGCACCAAGATGGAGCAGCTCTTCTGATCTCTAGCTATCAGGAGATCATTGAGCACCCGAACCTGAGCTGTCTCGGTACTATGCCTCTTCCAAAAAGTAGACTGGAGAGGATCATAGATATCATGGATGGTAAGATGGTTCTCCAACTGCAGTGAGACAACTTTCTCAATCTTCTTCCCTAAAAAGGGAAGGTTAGAGATGGATCTGTAATTAGCCAAGCAGTTCGGGTCCAGAGAAGCTTTCTTAAGGACTGGTGTAACCACCACCTCTTTCAGAGAGCTAGGGAACTCACCTGTCTCTAAGGAGCACCACATAATCTTGGCCAAGACAGGGCCAATAGAGTCAATACACCCCAAAATGAGGCGTGTTGGGCCTGGGTCCAAACTACAGTATGTCGGATGCATATTCTGGATAATCTGCACAATATCAACAATCTCAGGCCGGTCAAAAGAAGACCAAGAAAACTGGAGTGCAGTGAACAGGCAATGACCACTGTCAACCCCCATAGAGTGAGTTGGATGGATCTTGGCTCTGATGCTGGCCACCTTATCAGCAAAGAATTGAGCAAACTCATCAAACTTAGATTGGGAAAATGCTCCTCAGACCTACAGACAGGTTGGGTTCTACAGCCTGTCTACAGTTTGAAAGAGCTGAGCTAGTTGATTCTGAACTGCAGCAATCTCTCCAGACAGGAACCTGCCTTCTTATGGGTGATTGCTGATTGATAGAGTTGATAGTGCTCCATCAATCTAAGGTGGTCAGCATCCAGGCAGAATTTCTGCCAGAGACGCTCTAGCCTTCATCCGACTTGTTTCATCTCCCTCAAGGTCCTGTCAAGCCAAGGGGACTGAGGGAAAAGAGAGAGAAGACGAACACAGACAGGAACATTAGAGTCCAGGGCATCTGCCATGGCCTTATTGTAGGCCAGGACCAAGTCCTCAAGACTCCTGCTTGCACCCAGTAAATTTGATAGGTCCGATACCACCAGTAGACCATCGGGAGACACATCCCTCAAAGGGCGGTATCTGACCATCTCCACAGGGGCAGACCTGTCAAGGGGAGCCTGGAAATTGAATCTTATGGTGTGGTGGTCCGATCAACTGACTTGTTCCACCACCAAATCAGTGGCCTCCAAACCCAGGAGAAAAACCAGATTGAGTGAGTGACCATGAACATGAGTTGCAGAGGTAACTACCCGTGTGAAGTCCAATGAACACATAAGTTGGTGGAAATCCTGACCAAACTGTGAGAATTCATCTTCAACCCAGGCATTGAAGTCACCCAGTACCATTAATCTGGAGGACTCAAATGCCATGTGGTCAACGAAGTCCACGAATTCCTGCAGGAACAATTTCTTGTTCACGGGTGGACGGTAGATGCGAATGATCCTGCACCCCACACCTGCAACACTGGTACACGCAAACAATCTGGAATCCTCAACTGGCACTCCCACAAGGCCCAATTCTGATCTAAAACAGATGGCTACACCCCCGCCCCATGGTCCGATCTCGAGCAGTGTATCACCGAGAACCTGGCTGGAATAGCTGCCTCCAAAATGGGGCAAGGATTATCATCCAGCCAGCTCTTGGTGATGCAAGTCAGATCAGCTGTCCTAACAAGATCAGCAACAATGGCCATCTTGTTCTTAATAGATCTGGCATTGCACAACATCTCTCGACACGGACAAGGTACCGGATCCGAGTGGTCCCAAATCATTGGAGCCCTTGGGTATGGGGACCAGAACTGAAGGACCATGCTCTGGAACTCATTTTGCCCCAGGATGTTTCCTGGTTCTGATTACCCTGCTCCGACCAGCACGATCAACCTCCCCCCGAGGTTCGGGACCCCTGACCCCCCTCCATCTCCTCCCTACTATTCCCAAGGCCTGGCAGTGCCAATAAATTGTTGCTGGCAAGGGAGGACAATGAAAACAGTGGAGGCCCTGGAGCTCAGAGGAGGAGTAGTGGTGCCAGACTGGGGGAGTTACCTGCCAGCACATCTTCAGTACAACAGCTACAGCTACAGCAAAAACCAATATATAAATACAAATCAACAATATAAATAGCACACATACTAATCGACCCAAACTTCACGTACAAAGCAAACACAAACATGAAATAAAAATCAAGTAAAACTGCACAAAATAAAATAAGGAAACTTAGACCAGAGAGCTCTCACCACACTGGTTAACAGATGTAAATGATCTGACCCCAATGCCATCTCTCACATGGCAAGTGGGGGGGAGTCCAAAAGTCAAATACAACAAAATAGTTCAAAAAACCATAACAGTACTTGCTGGATCTCATGGTCCGAATGAATTGTGGTTCCTTCGACAACCACCTCTCACATGTTGGGGGGAAATGCGATTAATCCACAGAAATGATGAAAAAGGTCACAGTGCACAAGATAATCCACAATAATCCACAAAAGTGTGTACAGTACTCACTGCTTGGGTTCCTGAGAAGTAGGGCCCAGAACTGAAATAAGAGCAGTTATCCCAATGCAGATTTGTGGTCAAAAAAGTCAATCAGTATTACCCAAAACAGCAGAGCAAGGAAAGAAAAACCCCAGTCAACTAAGTCCTCAGGGTAGCATCCATCGGTGAAGGCTGACAATATCTGCACCAATCAATCCTTTGAGGAGTTCTGGGGACCAGTAGACAGTGTAATTACGAGGAGGCTAAAACACCCCAAAATACATTAGCCAGACTGGCCACACCCAAGGGGCCAGCTACCAATCAGACCATGGAGATGGCTTAGAAGAAGCTCTGGAATCCCTTTGGCTCCCCGGAGGTCAAAACAAGACAACTCCTGCGCGGTCCTGAACAGACAGAGGAGAAACTGCCAGGCAGCACAAGGGGCACCTCACCCGAACAACACCCAAACCTATCCCCACAGTCACAGCAACAAAAGACTCAATCTGAGATACTGAGGATGTCGACCACAGGTCCACAATCAGGGAAAAGCAATCCAAACTTCCTCAGGCACAGAAACAAAAAAAGCCACAAGCAGCTCCTCCAGGATCCCTAAGGACCCAGCAGCCAGGAAGGCAGAATGAACACAGAGCAGACAAGTCCAAGAAGCACCCCACCAGCAGAAACAACAGCTGCAAATTGCTCAGTCCCAGCAGCTCAGACAGCAAATGAGGTACGCTCAACCTAGCAGCTCAGGCAGTGGCTCAAGCAGTGTCAGAAAGCTACACACGAAATACGAATGAAATAAATAAAATAGTAAAAACAACTTAAAAAACTAAAAAAAATAAATAAAAAGTGGATAAAAAGCAGACAGTGATGAACAATAATCCAAATAGCTGGTAACTAAGCTCCTGCTTCTGACGGCAAGCCCAATGTGGCCGCCATCTACCCATTACCTGCTGGCAAAATAGAAATCTGAAACAGCTGTTTCCCAGAGATGATGACTGTACTCATCCTGCTGTTGGGAAACTACCAAGAAACATGGAAGGGATGAATAGCAGGAAAGCATTAGGTCCTCATCTAGTGGATTAATAACCCTTTGCAATCATTCATGCTGATTTATCCAGAACAATATTGAGATTGCACATCCATTCACAAGGTTGCTGAGGAACACAGAAGCACAGTTGTTTGGAGTCTACGCAGGGAGAAGCTATGCAGGCACTAAAAGATAGCTTGAGTAAAGTTCCATGCCTTGCTTATCCTCAAAAGGGTATGGAGTTGTACACTGAAACAGAGTATACTAACCAGAGAATCAATACATTATTGTTTCAGAAACATGAGTTAGACAACCACATCATAACCTATGCTAACAAAATGCAAAGCAATGTGGAAAATAAATTCTCTGATTGTGAAAAACACTCTTCCCTATTATTTAGGCAGTACAATTTGTTACAAACTATATATGTGGAGAAAAGATTGTTTTTAAAACTGGTCACTGACCTTGTCCATTTCTGGGGAGTCAGAAACTCATGATGGGTAATATGTCAAGTAGCAGGGTCATGTCTTGGACCCTGGTGCTGCATGCACTACCATTAAAGATATGCAAAGAACAAGAAGAAGGATGTGGCACAAGGAATAGCTGGCTTGCATTTTTGTGCAATTTAACATCCAGTTCAAGAACCTGAACAGCCTCCAGGCATGGAAGCTGCACTGAAGGTGCATAGACATCATAACTGTGATGAGAATGTATGCCGAAGCAATGTGGAAAGTGTACTGTATGTAGATGGCTATGTCTTTCACAAAGAAGGGAAGTATGATCAAATGAGGACATTCCTGATTATGGAGAGAGGACATTCCTGATTCTTCAGAGTACCAACTAGACCCTACATTTATAAAGTATACAGAATGGGCAGCAATTTGTACTGTCTTACAGAGTGCAGTGAAGAACAGTTTATGTAACTTTGTAATCTGCGCATATTCTGATTATGCTAATGACAGCAATCTTATAGACCCACCACACTTGAAAACCACTGGTGTGACTAAATTTGGAGGAAAAAGAAGTACCCATGAAGAGATTATACTGACCACAGACAAGTTAATTCAGGAACATGGATTGGCTGTTTACTAGAAAAAAAAAGTTAAAGGCCAATTCCAGAATTCCTGGACCAGCTAAGCAAAGAAATGATGTAGCAGTTACTATAGCAAAAGAAGAAACCCTAAATGGGCAACCTTGGAATGTGACTTCTATTACTCTACCTAGAGGAGATGTAGTTATCCAACAGCAGCTAAGAAAAGGCAAAACAGACCAAGCACTGTAATATAACTGTATAGTGATAAACCAGACATGGATTTGATTAAAATGCAGCCGGATTACAAAATGTTATGGAAATGTTACCAGTACCTGGAGGACTCCAATACAAGCAGGTTCTCAGACAGACACCTGCAAACTGCTAATGAGTTGAGCTCATGTACAGTAAGAAAGATACATTTCAGTGGTGGAAAGGTCTACTAGTAAGCAAGCAATAACACCCAATGAGGTGTGGGTTATCTCCTGAGAAGAGCGTGCCCAGGTGTCTTAAAAGACACAAGGCGCTTGAGCTGAGTGACTTATGCACCTGGGCGTGCTCTTATCAGGAGATAACCCACACCTCGAAGTGTGTTATTGTGCTTATAAAATGGACCATCCCAGTAAGTATTTAAGAAAAAAAATAGAAAAGATGCCAACATTTTCAAAAGTTGAGGTTTCAATACTTGAAGCAGTAAAAATAGTCCCTCTATGAAGGTAGTTTTTGAATTGTGTGACGATACATGGTGCCCCCCCACACACACAGATAATGGTGAGGTTCCCCTTCCTACAGAGTGTATTAACTTCTGACTTGGTATCTGTGCCAATGCAGATCATGCAGAGAGGCCATTTCTTTCAAAGCGAGCTGCTGCTTTCAGAAGAGTGAGCATTTAAATGCTAGCTGTGTTAGTTTTGAATTGTGTGATGCGCTCCCCCCCCCACGCACACACATACACAGAGATAAGGTGACATTGTTTCTTGCTACATACAGTATATTAACTCTTCCGACTGGCATACACTTAATGTCTCTCTTGCTGAGGATCATGCAGAACAGACTTTTTTTCATAGTGAGCAGTTGCTTTCAACAATAGCGAGCATGTCCCTTGTCAGTAGCGATATGGGTCATACAATCACGTTAAGTAATATCAGACTGCTTGCTTGCCTCTCGCTGTGTTCTACTGCGAAAACTACTAAGTTTGTAATACTTGATTTTTCTTTACACTGGGATATAAAACAGGCAGTGGAGGAGCGAGTGGTTTCATTTGTTAGACAGCCAGGTGGCACACAGATGTTTCGGTCTTGGCTTAGTTCTGGTCAAGTTTCTCCTGACACTGGTGAGATATGCCACTGCATATTTTCATTTACAGTTGACACAGTTCACTGATACGGTGTTGTGATGTGGTCAGGCACAGGAAGCTAGTCCTGGTTGGCATCGATATGGGCTGATAAGGACATGGCTCAAAAGTCCTTTCAGTCAGTCAGATTAATCCATTTTCTTTAACCATTTTATAAGAACTGGTAAAGTACCCCGAGCACAGATGGGTGGTTCATCTGAACCACAGAGGAGTAATGTTACAACATGCCCATGCTGAACCATCTGGAGCATATCAGGGAAACCAGAGAACATTAGAGACATTGAAGGGCGTGGTAAAAAGGTCATATATGATCAAAGATGCAACAGTTAATATAAAGGGATGCATAACCAGTTGTTTGTTCCATACTGTTTCACTGAGGCATAGAGCACCCTTACAGGTTAAAGGCATCACTGTGTCCTTGTCAGATATTTGAATAGATTGGACAGGCCCAGTCATAAGGTCATTGAGGAGGAGGAGCAGAAAAAGAAGAACACTCAGCATTTATATAGCGTTTTAATACACATTGTATCCCAAATCACTTTACAAGGAATGCTAGACTGGTAGTAAAGTGACTGAATGTGTAGTGGCAGCTATGTCACACACAAACACCCACACACACAGCCTTGGGCAACTTCATAAACTGGGTTCATTGTTGTCCAAGGAAAATCTTGATAGCAGTCAGAATGTGACAATTACCGGTCTTTTGTTAGCATTAACTAGGAGAAGGCATTTGATAGAATCCACCATGATTTCTTGTATTACATGTTACAACATTAAGGCACCCCTATAAAATGTGTTAATTGGATTAAAACATTATATCAGATGGCAACCATAGCTCCTCTTGTAAATCTAAATCTTGGCAGAGTTCAAAAACTAAAAAGAGGGGTTAAACAGGGCTGCCCACTTACCCATCTTATATATATATATATATATGTATATATATATATATATATATATATATATATATATATATATATATATATATATATACACACACACACACATATATAAGTGCCTTGATCCTATTTTGAGGGAATTATAAATAACACAAGCTATAGTTCCACTACATATAGAAGGGACTCCAGTTCAAACTAAAACTTTGGCCTGCACGGGAGATATTTGCCTCTTGGTAAGAGATGTGCATGCTGGAAATAAGGCAGTGGATTGTTTTAAACACTCTGGAGTTATTTCTGGTTCTCAGCTAAAAATAAAGAAAAGCCACGGGGTAGTACTAGGACAAGATCGGATTTTCCTTTTTTTTTTTATCATGGCATGATTTTTTTCACCTTGCTGCGGCAACTTACTGGAGGGAGCATCCAGCCACCAGCCCTGCCTGCCAGGAGAGCACCAGGCTCACTCGCATGATGGGGGATCCAGCAGGGCCATCGCCAGTCCACTACTGGGCCTCCCCACACTCTGCTCAGCTGGACTGTCCCGGACCTCCTACTGCGATTCCATAAGAGTCCTCCCAGAGAGGCAGGGCACAGCTATTAGGCTGCGTGGTCTCACCCAGCCATTTTCCTCCATTAAGGTCCCTCAATGGAGACAGACAGAAAGTTTTTTTTTGCAGAACAAGTAGATGAACCAGGAGGGTGTCTTTGTGGTTTAAATGTCAACTCTTTCTGTGCAATATGAAATGTTTCTGAGAGACTACACAGAAGCAGCTGTGGTTAATCTAACAATGTTTGAAGAGATCAGTGACTAAACCTGAACATGCCTTCTGACAAGCAAGCAAGTTATTATACTCCTTGCCATTATTTCAGATTCTAAAATGTTCTATGATAAAACGTGTCTGAGTATCTGACATGCAAAGGGGTAAAGAATTACAGCTGTAGCAAACTAAAGGATGGAGAGATGGAGGTCTGAAACGGAGCAGTGAGTCACTCTGAAGACGCCATCTACGTTGATCTTTCTGAGTACATTTCTCCATTTAAATATATTCAGTGTGGTTTCTTTATAAAATGTGTGTATCTGAGATGCAAAGGGGTAAAGAATTACAGCTGTAGCAAGCTCAAGGATGGAGGGATGGAGGTCTGAAAGGGAGCAGTGATTAGCTCCAAAGACTCCTTGTACATTGATCTTTCTTGTAAATTTCTCCATTTAAATATATTCAGTGTTGTTTCTCTATACTATAAAGATAAGGCCCGTTAAATGTCAAAAGAGTGAGGGACCATACCTACAGATGGAGCAGAGATCATGTATCTTGTAACGCTGAATTTTTTATTTGCTCCAACGGAATAAAGACACTTTGAATTCTTGCAAAGCAATCTGCCAAACAACTTAAAGATCTGTTTCATAGAGAAGCTGGTGCACTGGTATTGGTGGACTGGTGTCCTTTTTGCACTTTAAAAATGTGCTCAAGTAAATGTCTGTTAATGTAATTAATGGAGGTCTGAAGGGGGACTCAGTTAAGCTGAAGACACCATGCTTATACTATTTCTGTTGCATCAGGGTTAAGCTAATGGTTATATATCTGCTGAGTTGTTTGAAATGCAAAGGGCTAAAGTACTACAGCAGCTGAAAAATTAAGTGAGTAAGAGACAAGTGAATGAAATGGGGCTTTGAAATGGAGCTTTGATATGCTTCAAAAATATCGCGTGTAGTGGTTTCTGTCAGCTACTTTTTTCGTTTGTGTTTTCAGTGTTGTTGCCATTCCTTCCTTTCTTCCACACTATTCCCTGATTCAATGGAAAATGAAATATGTGCCAGCATTAATCACTGTTAATTATTTTTCTTTTTAATACCAAGGTGCAGTGAAAATGAAAGTTGCATTTTATTAAATCAACACGTTTGAAGGTAAAGAAGATTGAATTTTGAAGTGACACATCAAAAATCATTAATATCTCTTTACTGCCCATAGGAAATTGTTGATTTATTTTTCTATTTACTTCTTCCATCTGGTTTTAAAGATATGGTGCTTTCAATTACAATTTAAAGGAGCCTTTTTTTGCCAAAAGTCCATTATATAACTGGATATTTCTACTAGAAGGGAAAGAAGGGAAAATGTCTTAATTGACTTTCCTGAAAGAAAACAAGATAAAACACATAGAGAAACCAAAATTAAAAGGAAATTACAATCTAAATTACCCCCTGAACAAGACCTTTTGAACTTTTTGGGTAAATTACCTACTTTAAATATTATTAACCCTACTACATCCCCTCTTGAGACTCAAAATATAACAAAATAGACAATGGATGAGGGAAAAAAAGTTACAGAAAATCCAATCTTAATTTCTTAGAGTAAGCCCTCAGGTAAGAACTGGAACTGGGGGCTATGGCCTCAAACAGCCAAGAAAATGTTTATCTGTCAGCAGAATCGGATGTGGATTCCATGAATGAGGAAGATGGGAAACATTTAACACCAAATGAAATAAATGAGACTATAATTCAATGGGGAAATGGTATTCCAAAAAAACAGCTTCATGATTCACAGGAAATAGGAGGTAAAGAAACCACTCCTTCCTGGGTTATGTCATTGATGGGAAATATGAATGAAATAAAAGAAGATATGAGCTTTCTTAAGGTTAAAGCAGAAAAGATGGACAAATTAATATCAGAAGTAGAAGGAATCAGGTCTACAATACAGCAATTAGAGGTCTCTGTTACATCTACCAATAATAAAATTCCACAAATTGAAAATAGAATTTCAGAATCTGAAGATAAAAATTTATTAATGGAGCGGCAATTAAATAATCATGAGAGACAACTGACAGATATGGCAACAAAGATGACAGACATGGAATTAAGATCAAGAAGGAAAAACTTGTGTCTAATTGGTATTCCTGAAAGTTGGGAACAGTCACAATCATTAAAATACATTGTTTTAAAAATCTTTGCTAATTATTTAGATACATCTGTGGAGGACTGTAAAATTGAAATTGACAGAATATATCAATCTTTAAAGACAAGACCAGAAGATGGCTTACCACCGCATTCTGTTATTGTTAAATTACTTAGATCTGAAGATAAAAATAGAATTATGAATATGGTTTACCAAAAAAAAAAGGGTAATGATTGAAGGGCTTAATGTAGCTATTTATCAAGATTTACCTTATGATATGATAGAAGAAAGAAAAAAAATTACTCCTTTAAGGAAGGTTTTATGGCAGAAAGGATATAAAACAGCATTTTTAATACCAGTGAAATTAAGGGTAATTATTAATTATAAACCTTATGTTTTTAATTCAAGTAATCAGGCCACTGAAGAGCTTCCTAAACTTATACCTGATTTTTTCATTTGAAACAAGATAGAAGGTGAATAATGTGCTGGGGGGAATGGACTGCTTTAGGATAAAAGTGAATGCTAGGTATCTGTAGAGGAATGGATACCAGATTTTTTGGTGTTTTATTTAAGATAATGGGTTATGGGTATAGCACAAGAAGTTATGGTTCTTTCCAATGTTGGTTAACAGGAAAAGAAGGATATAGATATGTCTTATGATCATGTAGATATGAGGATTGCTTCTTTAAATGGTAATGACTTAAATAGTTATAAAAGGAATAACATTTTACAATATGCAAAAATGCATGACATAAAGATGTTTTGTTTACAGGAAACACACTTATTGGATAATAGAATAAATAGATTAAAAAATCTTGGGTCGGTCAGGTTTTTCACTCTGCTGGTACAAACAATAGTAAAGGAGTGGCAATCCTCATATCTAAAGACATAGCTTTTAAGAGTACCCAAGTAATTAAGGATCTAGAAGGCCACTATATATTAGTTAAGAGTAAGCTTCTGGGGACAGAGGTTGTTATTGGTTTAATTTATGGACCGTTCCTTAATTACAGTGGTTTCTTACAGGAACTAGAACAGATCTTAATCACTTTTGCCTGCCAAGACACTGTTCTGGTAGGAGACTGGAATGCTTTATTAAATCCTAATCTGGATAAAACTACTAGACCTTTGAATAATGATGTGTGTAATTCTAAAGTATTAAATGAGTTTATTAAAAGAAATTATCTGGTTGATATGTGTAGAGAGAGGAATTCTTCAGAATTAGAATTTACTTATAAATCTATTCCATTAAATATCTATAGCAGATTGGATTTTTTTCTGGTAAATAGGAGCTTGGTAAGCAAAATTAAATCTGCTTATATTTATAGCATTCTGGTCTCCGACCATGCCATGATTTCTATACAGTACATCCCAGCATATGATAGGGTTTTTGTTTCTCAATGCAAATTTGATAATACTTTACTAAATAGCTCTGAATTTGTGGCATATATAAAACTTCACTTAGAGGAATATTGGAGGTTAAATAATATTAAGGAAGTTTCAATGGCCGTTATGTGGGATGCATGAAAAGTAGTGATAAGAGGTTATATAATGTAATTTGAGATTAAATATAAAAATAATAAAAGGATTCAACTTCAGAAATTAGAAGAAGAATTAAAAAAGTTAGAAAAGAAAGTAAGAGGTGCAAATCATGCAGAAGATTTAATTACACTTAATGAATGTAAGTATAAAAAGAATAAATTAATACTTCTTCAAATGAAAAAAATATGTTTGGAAAGTTAAAAATAAACTATATTTTCAAGGTGACAAAACAAGTAGGTTATTGTCATAAACACGTAAAAAGCAAAGAGAACGTAATGTCATTGTAAGTATAGATAACGGCTAAGAAGAAGTGTATACAGATAAATTAATAATGGAAGAATTTGTATCTTATTTTTCCAGTGTATATAATAAAGGTTATGATGTAAATCTAGATGAAATGGGGAAATATATTAAGAACTTAATAGATAACACATTTAATATAAGTAATGAAACTTTTTCTGTAAGTAGAATAGACATAGCAATGTCACAACAAAAAAAGAGCTCATCACCTGGGCCAGATGGCTATACTGCTGAATTTTATTTTATGTTTAAGAAACAACTAAAACCTTTGCTTAAAATATTGATTGATGAGATTAGTATATCAGATAATTTACCATCCTTTTTAAATAAATGTACAATAATATTATTATTAAAGGATTATAAAGATCCAAAAAAAGTGGGCAGTTATCATCCAATTTCATTATTGAACTTGTATTATAAAATTATTATGAAGTTAATTATTAATCGATTAGAAGACCAAATTGGCATACTTATTGGAGAAGAACAAAGGGGATTTATTAAAGGAAGGAAGGAATATTTTTCAAGGCCTTGAACAAATTCAGACATTAATATCTATGGAGATCAAAAATAAAAGGTAGAGTTAGAAGATGAAAAAGTGTTGATTGCTTTGGACACAACTAAAGCAGTTGATTTAATTTCTAGAGAATATATGTTTCTCTGTTTGAAGGAATGGGGCTTTTCCAAACTAATTATCCAGGTATTACGTAAAATTTATGCTAAGGCCACTGCAAAACTTAAAATTAACTTTTCCCTTTCAGAACCAATTAAGATCTCTAATGGGGTAAACAAGGATGTCCTATTTCTCCTATTTTGTTTATACTATGTTTGGAACTCTTATTAAAGGGTATTAGGATCAGTAAAAGAAATAAAGGCGCTAATACTAAGAAAAGGAGAGTTTAAATGAATGTCTGTGCTGATGACATGTTACTTATTTTGTCTAATCCAATTATCTTCTGGTCAAATGCACATAAGGAAATTAAGAAATTTGCAATACACTCTGGATATGAATTGAATCAAGAGAAATCAGTAGCTGTTTCTATAATAGTATTAAGTGAGGAAACCAAACACTGCTTATCTCCTATTAATACTGTAAATAATATGAAATAGTTGGGTATAATTCTTACAAATAATAAAGAGGATATGATTAAAATTAACACTAATATTACATATTGTAAAATTGAGACATCACTCGAAAAATGGGAAAACATGGCCTTTTCACTTTGGGGGAAAATTGAAACGGTTAAAATGGCTATACTTCCACATGTGATGTTTCTGTTTCAAGCACTTCAGGGGGAAATTCTGGAATAATGGTTTTCAAGAGTTAAACATGTCCTCATCAAATTTCTTTGGAGAGGAGCATCCTCCAAAATGGCATGGTCTAAGTTAACTTCACCAAGATTGAATACTGGTAAGGGTTGTCCAGATCCATTTTGTTATTATATAGCAACTAGAATTAAAACTGCCCTTGCCTGGACAGATAAAAATCAAACAAAGATTGATGAGAAAGGTAATTATATTACTACAGTTCAAGAAATACTAGATAAAGAACATTTAGATTTAGGGATTCAGGATATAATAAGAAGGAATAATCAGTTTATTGAGCAAGAAATAAATCCAATAATTAGAGGAGTAGCTTTAGCATGTAAAGAATGGTTAGAAAAGAGTAAAGTTAAACATTTCTTATTACATAACTCTATATTAAATAATAGTACGGTCTCTTTAAAAAATAAATGGAGACAAGCATTAATAAAACAAAAAAATCATTCATTGGTCAGATTTATTGGAAGATACTGAATTTATCTCTTATGAGTCATTAAAAAAATTATTTTATATTCAGTATTTAAAAGATAATTGGCGGCTATATTCTTTACGAAAACACAATTTATGGACCTAAAAAAGAATCTGGATCTGGCTTATAACACTGATTTATATTTAAATTATGGATTGCATAAACAGAATAGTATTATTGCCCAAATATATAGATCTTTTTTTTGATCTGGAAAATAAGATGGGTATTAAAAGAAGAATAATTTGGACACAAGATAAATGGCAAATAGATTTAAAACAAACCTTTTCTTATAGAAAATGACTTAAAATTAGAATGGATGTTAATAAAAATGTATACATATGCCTAGAATAAGAGTATTTAATATAAAATAATAGAAAGGGCATATTTTACACCATCAAGGATTTCTGCTATCCAGGTAAGGGCATTTGGCTCTTGTTGGCATTTATGTGGGGGTATTGGTAGCCATGGGCATTTGTTTTGGTTTTATCCCAAAATTTTGAAATGATGCCAACAGTTACACGGGCAATTAGAAGGCATTCTTAATAAAAAAAACTATTGTTTGCCCCAGATTTCTATATTTTAAATAGATGTAATCTACATACTTTATCTAGGGATGAGATGAAGATACATGCCCTGAATACTATGGTACTTAAAAGACAGATTTTAGAGAAATGGAACTGGACAGAAATAGGGGACTGGAATTATAACCAATGGATTTATAAATTTAAGGAGAATTTAAGATTGGAGAAGATAAGTTTGGATTTTTAAGAAGTGGAAAATAATTCAGAGGAATGTTATATTAATTGGGCTGAAATTACTTTTATCCTTCCACCTGTTTTAAGATTAGATGGATGAATTTGGAATATTGATATTTTAAATTGATGTTCTAAGTTAACTGGAGAGAAATTTTCACCTGGTGATAAATGTATGTAGTCTGCATATGTTGGATTACCTTTTTTTTTTCTGTTTTCTGTCTGTGTAAATGATTTTGTCATATATATTAGAAAATAAATAAAGAAATATTATATATATATATATATATATATATATATATATATATATATATATATATATATATATATATATATAATGTGAGACCTTTATTGTTAAGTTTGGCTCTTCCGGCTGGTGCTACTGAAAGAAAAATGTTCAATTCTTTCTAATGTATGTAAAGAAGAGAAGTTAAAGAGTGTGAAAGGAAGGGTGATGACAGAACCAAAATATGTTTTGAACTTTTTTTGAAGATAAAAATTTGGAAAATATCTATTTCCTTGATTAAAAATAATTTTGAAAAAAAAACTATGCAAATGGGTGCAACATACTCATTTTTATGTTTCACCTACAGTATGTGTTCACCTTTTTGTGGAATTCCAGAGTCAGTAATAATCTTTCAGCTTACTTATGGCTGGGTATCAAAAAATGTGGGATATAGTATGGCTATGTGCTCATGAAAGATTAAATGTGAAAGGAAATGCTAAGAACAGGTATCAGAAATAGTTTGTGCTAGGCTAGTATAACTCAGGAAGAGAGCATTTAGCATTTACTTTTTGCATGCAGTTATATTAAGTCATTTTGGATGATTATAGTTCACTGATGGAAGATACCAGAATTGCAGAACATTAATTAAACACTGTATCCTGGGGAAGAGAGACACACCATGGCATACTTGGAACACTAGTACTATGAATTTAATGTGTGCATGCTTTAAATGGTGGATATGGCAGTATCCTTGCCAATTTGTATTCCAACAAAAAGATAAATCTGTACTAAGTCTCATTGTGTACAGTATATAGAAAAATATCTTTTGTGTGTCAGACAGGCAAAACAAGGAAAGTTGACAGAACCCATTTTTTCTAACTTATGGTCACATTTCAGCTTTAAAGTATGAATGAGTTATCAGAAGTGTAGAAACTGTACACTGTGTGTGTTTGCTAAATAAGCCATGCACTTACACATTTTGTCTTCTTTTATATACTGATATTTGTTTGAAATTTGTGTTTTGATATTTAGTTCAATAAAACAAATTCCCCTACTTTTGAAAAAAATGCCTTGGGTTCTTTAACTTTCACCTGGACACCCACCAGGACAGCACCACAGATAGGTAAACAGGACCTCCATTATCTTCTCATCTGAAGGATGGCATACCCTGACAGTACAGCACCCTATAGTTCTGCACTCAGGTGCCAGCATTAATGATATGAGCCCAACCCCAGTGTGGGACCAAAACCCATGACTTTCTAGCCTAGAGTAGGGTGTACTAGCAACTGAGCCATGCTAATACCTAGAGATGAGTCCAGTTCTTGTCAGAGACATGGCCAGATATTTCCTGAAATTTCTGTTATAACTCTAGAGAAATTCCCCTACCTGTCTGCAGTACCACCAATAGGTCTACAGAGAGAATTTATTTAGATATATACAGAAATATCTGGACATAGCTGTCAAAGTCTTTGGCTGAAACTGTACCTCCCAACAGCTACATGTCCATTTACAAAGTGGGTCGAATGTATACCAGCTCCAAATGATTCAGCCGAGACAAAAGCTGCATTGGTACTGAACTAAACCATGTACTTAGTCCTTGGGGCTTACCATTAGGACTGAGTGATTCATCTGTTTCGTGGTTTGCAAATTACTTACAAAATAGAAGACAAATGGTTAAATTTAAAATAGAGGCTATTTTTATCATGGGTGGTGTCCCACAAGGGTCCATTCTGGGACCTTTGCTTTTCTTGATCTTTATTAACAGTTCACCAAAAATGTGTGTAACTCTGTAAGTGCATTACTATATGCAGATAATGCCGTGTTGTTTGTGCAAGATAGGGACAGTTAATTAATATGCTAGGTCATAGTCTATACTCACTTCAAGATTGGGTCACCAAAGAAAAATTAATTTTGACATATTTACATTACTATTAATGATGGTGCTCCTTTGGAAGTGGTCACTGCTTTTAAATACTTAGGGGTCGACTTTGCCATTTGTTTAATATTTGATGTACATCAGAAATATATAACCACCTACATCAGAAACTCAGCTCTTTATAGAGTATGCTAGCATTTAACTGGTGAATCTAGAGCTACAATTATCCAAAGTAACTCGCTTCCATTAACTGGCTGTGGTTCTATGATTACCGACTCTGCTCAGAGAGTTGTTTTGAATAACAAACAAAATCTTAACTTAAAGATAGCCAGATTTGTAGCAACTAGTGGGACTAGATCTTACCATTGTTATAATTGGAAGGTACTTAATTGGCTTCCAGAAAGCAGTGCCCAATGGACCCTTGCAAAATTTGTATTCAAATGTTTACAAAAAAAAATCACTTTGTTTAATACAGCAACTTAGTTTTGTTCATTTAAAGTGATTTATCAAGTTTGCCTTGGCAAATGGGAGTAGTACCCTGTAGGAGTTGTGAATCAGTCTCTTGCCATTCAAACTGCCAAATGGTGCTGTTTTCCATGAAAAAAAAATCCTTGTATTTCTGTGCTCTGCTTCATTTGCATAACCCTGCCCCTTTTTTCTCAGTGCTGCAACCACCAAGTGACATCATACAAGAGAAACAAAGTTTTTAAAGGGACACTGCCACTTTTTAGCTGATTCTTAACGTTGTTTGCAAGTAGCTGTGTCTAACATTAGAACATGCGTAGAAAAAGTCTAGTGATTTGATTGGCTGAAAGCAGCTCAGAGGCATGTAATCACTGACCCAGTATTGCACTCCCAAACTATTTGCAGCCATTCAAGCCCTATAACATAAACATAGAAAAGTATCATAACACTCCCACATCCTGACAGGAGCTGTCACTTCAGACCTTCACCAGCAGGCAGTAAAAGTGAAACAATATCAATCCAGAGTGTCAAATGAGGTTTTTGGCCTGCAATACCTGCCTCACAAAAACATTTTTCCAGATGTTTTTCTACAGATTGTACTGCTGTAAGCACTACCAAAATAGGAGACTGCACTTTTATTAGGGAGAGAGAAACATAAGCTATTTACTGAACCCACAATGCCTCATTATCAAGGCCACTGATTTACAGTGATTAAAACAATTAAATTCCATTTTCAAGACTTTAGATTCTGGAATTTCACCGGTGATTGTTACTCTAATTTCTGGATTTTACAGGGATTCTGCTATCATTCTTTTATTATGTGCATAAATAATCAGAATTAAAGAAGGCTTAATATACAGAGCATTAAATAAAGCAAACTGAAAATAGTGCAGGAAGGAATTAAAAGAAAAACACACTTTTTGTAGATTTACTGATCTGATAGAAAATGCCAGATTCCATGAAATCTTTATTTTTACTGGTCTTCAGGCAGCCCTAATTCTGGAATTTTATCAGATTTTCTGGTAAAAACTGAAAAACAGTGGCCTTGCTCATTATGTAAATTAATATACAGGTTATTATATTTCTGTGCTCACTACAAAAATTGGAGACTACATCTATCAGTAAAGAAGTTGTGAAGCTAGATATTGTATGCATAATGCCTTGTTTTGAAAATAAACATACAAGAGCTTATATTGTTGAAGCCACTACTGAGACAGGAGACTGCACCTCACAGTAAGGAAATTGGAAAACAGATTCTTATTGTACCCACAAAGCCTTGCTATGGGCATCTACATATTAGGTGATATACTGCAGTCACCACTACCAACATAAGAGACTGCACTTCTGAGTAAGGAACATTTAAATCAACTTTATAAATAACCCAGATTTCCTTGTTGCTGTATGTAAATCATTGGCAGCTCCCTTGTATGACATCATTCTGGGGGTGTGGCCGCACAGAGAAACTGGAGGGCAGTCAGAAACAAAGTGCTGATAAAACATAAAAAAAAAATTACTGAGACAGATTTTTTTACAAAACAAATTGCAGCTTCAACATATGAAGCATGGCTGGCAGTGGCATACTATGTGAAAAAGGCATTTGTGGAACCTTCATAAATCACTTTAACCTGTTCATAGTCTACAACCAGTAACCTTCTGTCATTTCCCATGCTATTGACTAACATGGGGCAAAATTCCTTTTGGATATTATACAGCCTGCTTAGGGAACACCATCCCAGTCATTCAGATCCTGTCCTACTCCTAATTCTTTTTCTACTAGATTAAATGTTTATTTACTAAATCTTAATGTTTCTAGCTGCTTTGGCTAACTCTTGTGGTTTGTATGTTTAACAACTTACTAGCCATAGAATGTACCCTATCTAGTAGAATGATGCTTGTATGTTTTTATTGTTTATATATGTATACATTGCAAAACCTTTAGCAATGCATCAGGGTTCCAGCAACAAAAGTTTGGAAATGTGGTGTTAGGGTTTCCATCCCTAACACTCCACCCCCACCTTGCACACACCAACAGAGGATTGGGAAGGGGGGGTATTAGACCAACCGGACAGGAGTTGTCATTAATTAATGTAATGAGGACATCAGGGACTGGGGAGGGGGCCACTAGATCACTAGGGATGTGGGTTGTCAGTTATTATTACAGGGACATCGGGGATCTGGGATTGGGGAACTACACCACCAGGGAGTTTTTTTTTTTGTGTAGATTACCAGGAGATCATGACTAGGACGACCACTTACCTTTGCCGCAAGAAGCCTGCACAGACCGTTCTTGTGTGCCATGTGTTTGCTGCATGGGAGCGGTTGCCACAAGTGTTGAGACTTAGGCGCCAGGATTCTCCTGTACTTGAAGCTGGTGCAGGGTCCCTGCTGCATTGGGCTTTGGCGCAAGCTGCTGTTTGCCACAGCTTGTGCTGATCTCAGCCGTTTTTGAGAATCAAACACTTTAATGATGTATTTGTCTGTCAAAGGCCAAGGAAATAATATTTTTGGAGATTAGGCCACTCTGCTACTGGTTTCTCATTTTCTCAAAACTTCTGTCAGTATTTTTATCTTCAGGTAAATTATCATATGCTTCACCGGAGGTACTAGGGACACATTTTTGAGTGTTCTTTTTAAATGGGATTCAGAACACTTTTGTTAAGAATGGCATATTTGCTACAGGTTGGTCCAGTTATTTCACAAACAGTTCCTTCAGCATCACATGAAGAGCTGCATAATCACTCTCTAGAGCATGTGAAGTAAACGTTTAATCCCTATAGGAAGAGTACTTGCAGTGTTAGGTATAGAATACACATTTGCATAACTAATTTGGTATTTCTTGCATATTTCAAAAGCACAGTTTATGGATCAAAACAATTGTAATTCTATTTTTAAAATATTTTGCCTTGACAGTATTAGTTTGCAGACTGTTAGGAAAGATGTTGAGTCCAAACCAGATACTTGCAGAAACTCACCACAATCATAAACGGAACCACTGTATGGAGCTATATAAGCTGATTTCAGCCTTTATAACACTAGTAAGAACTGATGTATCAGATTAAGTGCAACTGAAAGCAGTATGTTTGTATACGAGAGGTGTTATAACTGATAATTCTATTAAAGATGTTTAATTAGGAGGCAAGATGAATTCCATAAGAATACAAAAAAGTTATTTGTTTCATTGCAGTAATCTTGACCATTGGAAACCATGACAAATCATGATGATATAAGATCATCTTTTAATCACAATCACCATTTCCCTAACATCGTGGTTTTTGATTGACAGCCATATAATGTTTATGTTTAACCATTGTTAGTCATGATCACAATGATGGCTTCTGAAGCTTGATCATGACCTTTGTACATAAATGATTACGGTCATTCATGACACAACATTACTAAGTCATCATCTTTTCAGCTGTGGCCAGAAATCTAATCAGATGCCCAGGTCAGCCACCATGGTGGATCCATGCGAAACAGCATGGAGCAGAGGGTTGTTTAATTAGAACATAAATTATTTAAATGAAAATTACAGGCAATGGCCATTGACCCTCCTTGACAGATCAGAGTGCTGAAGACAAGGTGTGTGTGTGTGTCAGGGAGTCCAATCAGGCCCTCCAATTAATTTTGGTAGCTGTTTAGAGGCACCCACTAGTGTCATATTTGAAGAGTCACACCCTTTCATAATGTTAAGCCCCTCTGTGACACTCTACATCATAAAAAAAGTTTTCGAGGGCTGGCCCGGTGGCTCTGAGGGTTGACACGCTGGATGCCTTACCTCGCACCATGCCAGTGATTCAACTTCAGGAATGGACTCAGGTCGCCCGGGGGATGGCAGGGGGAGGAAGGATGAAGCATCCGGAGAACTGCTCTCCTTCCTCAGGGGGGGGGATTTGTGCTGTGTGCTGTTGGCAAACACCTAGCAGTCACTGGGTGTTGGTGCAGGTGCACAGCCATGCAAGGGGTTGGCCTACGTCTAGGGCAATCATCTGTCTCCATGGAGGTGGAGACTGCCTGCCAGCCCATTGCATGAACATGGGTGTGGGCAAAAAATGGAGGAAAATGCCAGGGCTCAACAGACCCTGATGGCCTGATTGCTCTGGTGAGTCCACCACCCATCACCAGATATGATGTACCAGGGGGAGACACCGGCATCTCCCACCTTGGCCCTGCGATGGAGGGAAAATCTGTTGGGGTACCACAGGGGTGGACAAGCTGGGGATTGTGGCTGGAGGATGTACCCCTCCAAGGGAGAAGTCATAGCCCCTGTTGAGTCTGTGGGGGAGTAAATTACATATAGAAAAAAGTTAAGATTGGTGAAGAAGCAGGTCTCCATGCTTTGCCATGAATATAGAAGCACAGCAGCATGGGATTGGATTACAGGGACTGTGCAAACCATTTCTTGATTTCAAGGGAGTGTTCTCCATGTGTGGAGGGGCGCACAGTGACCATGCAAGCCCCTCTGTATGTGCAGAGGACTGATTTATTTTCAGGGATCAAGCCCTGTTACTATAAATGTTACTTTTACCTCATCCTCCCAGTTGACTCTGTTTGGGGGTGGTGGCTGGTTGTAGTTTCCAGCTGGTGGTGTGATGTTACAAAGGGTACAAAAGAGATTTGAGGGGGGGATGCCATGCACCATAGGTAAGAGAAACACCTTAAGTCTGGATTCCTATCCATGCTCATCTTTTAGCTCAGGCAGAGTTTAGAGCCCCTTGTAAAAAATTCCTAGGGTTCCATGTTTAGAGCTTTCTATCAGCCCACTCCTTTTGCATGATGGTAAGGAGATCATAAAAGTGTGAAATAAGAATGTAATAGGAGGAAGAGAGCTTACCCTGGTTGGGGGGGGGTCCACCCACTGGCCAGTAGTGCTGCTGGGGTATCTGTCTGGCACATATCTTGAGGATGGAAGCAGAATATCTGAGGCATTCTGTCTTATTTGACATACTTGTCTACCAACTACTTTTGTGATGGTCTCTCCTGGCCACCATGACAGTAACTCTCTGATACAACCAGGCAGCCACCTGCTAGACCCAGCAATGGTCCCTAGTCTGCAAGCATGGAGTGCATTGAACCTACATATCTTATTTTGGAATCGAGGTACTGATACTATGGACATACATGCTAGTTCTGCTATGTACTGTAAATAATTCAACAGTGTTCACCTTGGTATCTGATTTTGGTTTCAGCAGGCCCTGAAGGTAAGTGCCAGTCTACGTCTGTGCAAAGTCACCTGTGCAATGACCGCCAAAAGACAGGATGCTGATGTTTGTGCTGCTGGTTTGGAATTTAGCATTTCCTGTAAAACTGCTCAAATATTAAATGGACATGTTTTGCAAAAAAATAAAATGATTTTGGGGTGCTTGAAATCTACTAATTCTGTTCAATTGCCCACCTGACAGATTTTTAGAAATTCTGATGAGTCCAGTTCTGTTCTGATTCCAATTAAGACATCAGAATAAGTATTGGAATTGGAATACCACATTCCACATCTGATAATAGTCTGCAACTCTTCCAAGCCAACTATAACAGTGTGAACAAAGTCCCATTGCCCCCCTGATGCTGTGTCAACCTCCTTGTATAATTAACTCAAGACACATCCCTTCTGCAAGCCCTCCTAGCAAACATTAGTTCACCTTCCCACTGAAACTCACAATGTTTGGAGAGATGCTCGATATGCTCCTCTCTGCTGTGGTGGCAGGATCCTGGATTCTGAATCTTGCTCTGACCCTTTCCAGGCAAGTGCTATACTGCTGCCAGTTGATTTACTGCAAACATAGAAACTGTTGGCAGAAAAGGACTGCTTTGCCTACCCAGTCTGCTTTGCTTTTCTCTGCCTGTTATGTCACCACAGAGCCTACCTGATCTCCACCAAACCTCCACCCCATTTATTTACCAGTATTCCGTAATGCCTATCCCATGCATCTTTGAATCTCCTTACTGTTTTCACTTCCACCACCTCTGCTGGCAGACTGTTTCAGGTGTCCACCACTCTTTTAGTGAAGTAGTACTTCCTCATGTTTTTCTTAGTCTTCCTCCCTTCCAGCTTCACTGCATGCCCTCTTATCCTGGTGCACTTCCTCATTTCAAATAGACTCCCCTCCTGTACACTGTTTACCCCTGTGAGGTACTTGTAGGTCTCTATCATGTCCCCTCTCTTCCCCTTATCTCTTCTAGGGTAAACAAGTTGAGATCCCTCAGTCTCTCCTCATAGGGCTTTTGATGTAGCCCCTGCACCATTTTGGTTACCCTCCTCTGGACTGCCTCCATCCTGACTATGTCCTTTCTGAGATGCGGCCTCCACAACTGGACAGAGCAATCCAGGTGGGGTCTCACCAGTGACTAATTCAGTGGTAACACCACCTTCCTCCTCCTGCTGGTGATACCTCTCCCTCTGCACCTCAACATCCAACTGACCCTGCCAGTTGCCTTGTCACAGTGCCCTGCCACTTCGAGGTCAACGGATATGATAACCCCGAGGTCTCTTTCCTGCTTAGTAAATAACAAATTTATTCAAAAAAAGGATGCATGTTCCCCACCTACTACCTATTTCCAGTCATACCTTCTTGCCAATTTATCCCAAGCTGAGGCCCTATTCCCAATGCAATGAGTACTATTCTGTCCAATTTAGTGGAATGACTGGTACAAACCATCCCACCACCTTGGCCTGCTAACAAAGATGAAAGAAATGCATTGTGAGTTTGTGCCTGCTCCCATTGTTTCAATCTACTTCAGCTGGGCGATTGTCCCAGTAGCTCCCCAGAGTCAGACAGAGTAGTACTCATCTGGGATGGGGTCCATATGATACGTGGAACAGACCGGCAGGGAGAGAGGACTGGATATGGGTAGTAGGTGGGCAATGGGCATATTTACTTGGATTTATTTGCAGTAAATAAACTGGCTGCAGTGTGATACTTCACTGGGCCAGGTAGAGCACAGTTTATAATCAAAAATACCAACACCACAGCAGAAAGAGGGGCAGGATGCAGGAAATTCTAAAAATTGTAAGTTACAGTGGGATTTATTTACTTATTTATTACATTTTTCAGTTTACAGGATTAGAGGGACTGTTAGAAAGCATGTTTTCACAGAAAAGGTTGTGGATGCATGGAACAGCCTTCCTGAGGAGGTTGTGGAGTCAGGAACAGTGGGAGAATTCAAGAATGCATGGGACAGACATAAGGCAATTCTAGTGGGGAGTAGGAGGAAGTAAGCTGTTGATTAACTAGAATCTGCAGCTTTTCCATCAGGTAGGGAAATGGCAGACTAGGTGGGCCAAGCGGTCCTTATCTGCCGTCAAATTCTATGATTCTATATTTCTAGTTCAGTGAGATACAAGTCTTATTTGTTAAATGTCCTATGTCACAAATATTAGTTTAGAAAGAAAGGAAAATAAGTTAGTATTATAACATACATCATTCAAAGCACTGGTGATGAGAGTAGGAGAATGGTGCTACAAGGAAGGAAGGAAGTCTTGATTTAATAGTGCTTGGGGTTAGCTCAGAATTATAGTGGTACTGGGACTTTGTCTACACTACTCTGGCCAGGTCAGGGGAGTTGTATTATGTAGTTGGATGCAGGATCGGAAGCAGTATCAGAATAGGATTTGAATTTTGAGGTTGGCAAACCCCAGAGGGTGAGATTGTATTCTTTTCACACCCTCACCAGGTGTTTACCTGAATCAATATGTGGCTGGTTGTGACCAACTGGATTCCGGACATAACTAGAGCTAATATGAGTGCAATTATAATATCAGACCATGTGCCATTCTATTTCTCCTGGCTCCCCATATGCTCTCAGAGATGGGCTAGAAACCACTGGAGACTCAGTGTATCACTACTAAAAAACCAAGGCCTCAGGAAGCAACTAGCTGAGGAAATGAAGTAGTTTCTAGAGCTCATTTGAAAAGAGGACACCACTTTGGCAATCTGCTGGGATGCTATGAAAGCTTTTATTATAAAGAGATGCATAGGCTTTTCCTCCCACCTCAAGAGGACCAAACATAAGGGTCTTGAGGTGCAACAAGACAAGCTCCAACAGCTGAAAGAAAAATAAAGATCAGGCCCTGGTAAACACAAAGGGCTCCTGGATGAAATTTCAGGCACACAACGCAGTATTAACATGCTGCTTAACCAGTAGGCTGAATATGCCCTTTTCCAGCTGAAATAGATCTTTAGGGAAGCAGGCGAGAAGCCAGGTAGGCTGTTTAATTAGCAGCTGAAAAAAGGCAAGAGTGGTCTAAAATCCTTGCCATCAAGCAGCTGGCATGCTCAGGACAGATACCAAAAGCATCAATGATACCTTTCTACAATTGTATATAAGTTACTATATGCCTCTGAGGGGATAGCCGGCAAAGAGGCCATGGTAGCTTTCAAAGAGAGCCTGTGTCTACCAGCACTCACTGCAGAACATAGACAGATTTGACTGTCCTTTCATCCTAAAAGAAGTGAATAAGGCCCTTATCAGAATGCCAAGTGATAAGAGCCCGGGAAGAGATGGCATAATACTGGAGGATTACTCTTCCTCCTCTAAATGGGAGCTGCTTGTACCACTAGCACTGTTTGAGGCCAGAGAGAAAGAAACACTTCCTCATCTATATGCACAGCCCTAACTGCACTTATCCAGTATTGGGTTAGCATTTTTCTTGCATTAATCAAAGCCAGTTGCCACAGCTGGTCTCCATAGCCTCCTCCATTGCTGTAGTCTGCACTCAGTACCCAATCTACTGGGTTACCTGGCAGCCCAGACTCTAACACTTTTTCTATAATATGGTAGCCCTCACCCCAGAATCTAGTCATCTTTGGTCATTGTAAGATCATGTGGCCAAATGTGCCCTCCGGCACCAGGCATTTAGGACATATTTTGCACACTTTGCTTTTTTATTTTGTCCATTCTCTCAGTGGGGAAATAAGTCCAGTACATTACATTATAGGCAGTATAGCGCAGTGGTTTAAGGCTCTGAGCTGCAAAGGAGACCTGGGTTTGAATCCCACAGTCCCCACTTGCATACTGTGTGATCCTGAGCAAGTCACTTAGCTTTCTTGTGCTCCCAGGTCACACCTGTAAACAAGCTTTCAACTTAATGTGTCTCTCATGCTAAAAACAAACAAACAAAAAAAAACATTAACCTGTATTTGATGCAGTCTGTTGGATCTGGCAAATTTGTTCAGGTACTCGATGACTCTGGTCCATACCTCTGGTGAGACAACAGCACCTAACTTTGAGTTCCAGACTGCCCTGTACCTTTCTGTGTGTGGTGGCTGATTACTCCTTATTAGTCTGCAGTAGGCCAACAATGACTTAGAGTTTGACTGGGATGTAGTTAGTATACCCACCACCAGTGAGAAAGCAGGTATTGGGATCATGTCCTCCCAACTGCAGCAGGCCCCATGCATATAAGTAAACAAATATGTGTCCAGTGGTATTACACATTTCTCCCTTTATTGGGCAAAAGCTGATAAAGTACCACCCTCAAACATATCCCTGCCATTACAAGCCCCAATCTGAACTATTGGAGGAGGCCTTGGTGCGCAAACATGGTATAGCCCCACTGCCCCTGAAGGACCACTGTGAGAGAAACACCAGGGGTGATACCCCTTTCTGCTGCCCTGTATAATTGTGAGTCAGCTGCCAGGTTCTAAATAGTTTGTTTGTCATAGGATTATGTACTCTTGTCAACTCCACTTCTCCCAGCCCATGGCTATGCACCCCTGCCAACTCCACTTCTCCTAGCCCATGGCTAAGCAACATTAACACCAATGACCCCCTCTCACAACTATCCCTCCTCTAATATCCTGCAGGGATCTGTATGGTTATACCATTCTTTGCCATAAAAGCAAGTTTTGCCACCAATGCATAATGCTGAAGGTATGGTTGTACCAGCAGCCCTTCCTTGACAGAGGCCAGTAACAATGAGTCTCTAATCTGGGCTGACTTGCCCCTCCAAAAAAGTGGTGAAATATGCTTTTTACCTTACAGTAAATCTTTTGTGGTATTTTTATGGGACTGTCTGTAAAGCATACAGCAGTCTTGGAAACACACATTTTGAAGGTATAAACCCTCCCCTCTCCTTCAGGGTGAGAGGCAGGGTGACCCAGTAGTTCAGGTCCTCCTTACATTTCAGCAATAGTGGAGGTATACTGACTTCATATAATCTGGATAGCTATTTGGAGATAATGATATATAGAATAATGCATGGAGTAGTGTGGTTCATGAGGATTTTATGCACACCTGAGGTGTGTGATGCCCCATAAATCCCGGGGGGTGAAGCCCTCAAGGTTTATTTAGGCATCACACACTGAGGGTGTGCTTAAAATTAACATTACCAGAGTTCCCCCATGTTTTATTTTTTATATTTATTGGTTTCTAGGTTAGGTGTCTGTGAATGCTTTCACAAATGTCTCTTATTGTGCAGGACTCAGTTGGAGCCATTTAACTGTTTAGCTATAAATATAAAATTAGCTATCAAGACATCCAGCTGTTCCATAGGTAGACTGAGGAAATTTTCTGACTCAACCATTTCTACAAGGTATTTCCTGACTAGGGCTACATCACTTTTTGTTTTCACTTTGGTTTTGTTTTCCTGGTCTTCATTGAATTGCAGCCTTTCCTATTCATTCAGTCTCACTGTACCATTTTGTATTTGCTTGTTTCTACCCGGGGTGATCCTGAAAAAGGGACTGTATTTGTCTCACATGGACTTATCCAGATACCAAAACTCAAATAAATAAAAACGTCAGACCATAGAGAAGCCTGTGTCTCATGCTGGCAGTTTTCAGTGAGGATCTTGAGTGGACTGCCAGCACAAGGACATGTTCTCGGGGACATCTCAGGGAGACTCTCACCAGTTTTGGTGCCTTACGGATAATTTTAGGAAGTGAAATTCCATATGAAGATGTACTGAAAATGTATATGTTGGTAAGGTTTGATGCAGAAGAATAGAAATGTCAAGGAAATAGTTTTATGAAATACGTACACCTCAACACAAACTGCATACACTGCTACCACCTAGGAAGGTTGCAGTTTACGGATTAAGAAAGCAGGTTAGATGGTAAAGACCAGTTTTTAGAACAATGAAATGTCAGACATAATTTTTTTAGGAGATTTTTAAATGATTGTTCAAATTATTTATTGTGTATAACTTGTTTTGTATATATATTTTTATTATTATATTTTTGGTTGAAAGGATTATTTTTAAAAAGTTGTGTATTTTTGTATTCATGTGATTATTTGTTATATACAGCTTCGGCTACTCCCATTCTTGGGTGTTGGCTGCAGTGTGTTAAATAAACTAAACTAAACTAAGTTTTGTGGTGCCCCTGGTTTAAGCAACTCCGTGGGTCTGCCAGTGGTTGATTATTACCCTTAACCAGTAAATATACCCAAATACTTCAGTTTGTTCACCATTTGGGCTGCCATTGCCAGCAACCAGAGGCCCCTCTTTCCTTTTTCCAATGTGTGTGTGTATGTTCAGGAAGCCATTTCTGAAGAAATAGCACTACAAACATTGAAAGAGTTTTCTCTAGTATCTGGGTCAAAGATAAATAATGAAAAAAAGTGGAGGCTATTTTTAACCTTGGAAATGTAAAAGTTCAGGAGATATGGAGTATTACTGTAGCTAATGATCATGTTAAAATATTTGGAATAACTTTTTATAATGTATGGGTAGCCCTTATTACCCACTGAAATCAAGCAGATTACAACTTTGTAATCCCACTGTTGTGATGTCAGAACCTTATAAACCTATCTCATCTATGTCATAGGAGAGGGGTTTACAAAATGGAATGCCAGTGTTATTTAAGCAATAAGCCATGATCAGGGGTTAGATTAACAGTCTGTTAATCACACCCTAGGGGTGTAATGTGGCATGAGGTGCAGCTGAGTGCCATATTGCCCCTAGGAGGTGATTAACTGACTGTTAATCTAACTCTTGAGAGTGCCTTATTGCTATTATAAAACATTATTCCAAAAGAACAGTGTTAAAAGTATACTTTTCAAATGTTTTCTTCATTTAGAGGGAGATGTTTAATAAAATAGTTTTTCCACCAACAGTTTAAGAATGCTGTTTCAAAATCAGAATGCAGCATTCCAGTCCTTCAGCAGTGCTAGAGGATGAAATGCTGAAAAGAAAAATCCATGTTCCATAGTGATCAGGCTGTACATGACAGTATAACTTGGATTAATGTAAGGTTGTTGGAATCCTAACAGCCAATCAGATTGCAGCATTTCTGAGACCCTTTTTATAATCAGTATTCTACACACCCAGAATGTGATTGATAGTCTCAGTACAGTATTCAAATAACATTCCAGTTGCCTCAGTTTACTGTTACTGAATCTAGCAATCACTATGTCTGATAAAGATTTTAACTCTGGTGCTACTTCAGCCCATTGTCATTCAGTCCCTGTATCCTAATAGTTTTCTTACACAATCATGTGGCTGTAGTGCAGATACATTAATAAGGTAAGGCTATATTACCTGTGTGTGTGTGGGGGGTAACTTCTCATGTCGAGTCCCATAGACTATAAATGACAATGCCTGATGTACAGGTGATAACCATGGTGTAATCATCTCTTGTGGTTGCTAGGGTAATGGTAAATTTCTTGAGCTGCACTTGTGAGGTTTACTTATGCCCTAGCAACTACTTGAAGTGATTACACCATGGTTATCACCTGTACATCAGGCATTATCCTCTATGTCATGGAAATATAGCACACTCCAATTGGGAGGTAACACTGGCTCTAGGAACAGAAAATGTGGAACAGTGGAAAACAATGGAAGCAAATGAAAGAGAACAAAAAAAGTGGACATTTAAAAAAAAAAACATTTTGATTCCACTTTTTGCCCTGCTAAGCACTATTTTCCCCTGTCCCATGGGACCTAGATGTAAAAACTGTTAGTTTAATTTTCCAAACAATTTGGGAAAGCAGAATAAACCAATAAAACAGAATATCCTGTACCTCCCAATTAAAAAAGGACTGAATTTATTAAACCCTGTTCATTTTCTTTTAAGTTTATTTTTTGTTAAAAATATTTTTACATAAGGCAAGGGTTTTTGGCAAGCACGTGCCTCAAACTGGCTTCTGATGGTTTGTGAAAAATGGACTCAAGGTCTAAATAAAGTTAAAAAATGTCTGCGGCACTACTCACATTTTCACTACCTCTATTGGAAAAAATAAGACAAGGGAAACTGTCCCCAATTCAGTTTCAATAACTCAACAGCACCTAGTTGTGTACAATTATTCAAGAACAAGGATTTGCTTCAGTAGCTGAATACAGAGGACATACATGTTTACCATACAGGAGCAACTGCAAAATATCTAGTGGACAGTAGATACCCCTTCCCCCTCCCTCATATGTGGGACTTTGTCTGGTTGAGCTGTCATATCTGTTTTGGGATCATGGATAATGCAAAACATAAGAGTATTGCTGAGAGAGGGTGTCCATGTCAAAGTTGCAATGCAGTCCCAGAGGCAATGGAACATCTTTTTTAGAATGCCCCTTGGCACAAAAGCTTTGGATTCAAATGGCATGGCAATGTCACTCCAACACCTGGATGTCATAGCACTATGAACAGATTACTGTTGAGCTTTGTCCAAGAGGGATATACTTTCAGAATGGTACTATTAGATGACTTATTACCTGCATTAAATTATTTCTATGGCAAGAACAATGCCACCTGATGTACCAACAAAAAGACTTAAGCCCATTACAGATAACAGCTATGGTCAAGCATGAGCTCCAGTCAATATAAGCAGGAGATAACAGTCCTTTCTACTGAAGACTTAAAATTAAAGTGGAGAAATGTCATTTGTAATAAATGGTTATCTTAACTGCCCTAGTTTCAGCCCTTCCCCACCATTATCTTTAGTGAATTTCTTTAAGAACTGGATAAGTAACAATACCCAAGGTGAACTAAACTGCTTTCTTTTGTATATATACTAAGTAGTTAATTTGTGTAACTGTAGTGTGAATAGTTTTTCATGTATCATTATATGTCTATAATGTATGGTCAGTGCCTATTAACCACCATAATCAGCAGTCACACAACTTTGTTATGCACTGTTTAGAATTTTAAAAGTTGTTAACCACACTTCGGAATTTCCAAACAGTGGCATAACTAAAAAGAATGCACCAGAGTTCCATAATTCTCACACATAAAATGCAAACAGTGTTTTTTTTGACCATACACTATAAAAGATGATGGCTGGGGATCGGGTGACAACCACGCTGAAATCACCTCTCATGGTTGCTAGGGCTACAGTAAACCTCTCGAGCTGTGCTCTCAAGGTTTACCATGTTACCCTAGCAACCACTCGAGGTGATTACAGTGTGGTTATCACCTGATTCCCAGCCATTATCCTATATGTAATATTATTTCTTCAAAATAAAAGATTCCCCTACCCTTCTTCGATAAGTGCCATGGGATCTTTTATTTCGACCTACACAGAGATGGGAAGAAGGGACCTTAAATTAATATAACTTCTCATATGAAGGATACAGTACAGCACTTGAATTTTCTTAACTTGAGTTCAGCAAGCTTGGTAATCATTCTGTTGACATCCAACAGCACCCTCAACAGCATACCATCTAATAATACATCAAGTGAGATAGCAGAATTTAATTATTTATTCATTTATAATCAGTGGACTTTAGGGCCATAATACATTGAGCCAACTATTTTGTTTTCATTAGAGTCCTCGGGCATGAAGTCCACTACACATTTTTGGGTTATACCTTCTATTAGACTAATTAAATAATTATTACACAAGCTTTTAGGGCCTCTAAGGTCCCTTAATCAATCACAGAGGTACCTAACCTACATTCCAGGATATATACAGAACTTTCGTGGTCCACAGTTTGTTTAACAAAATGGCAGAGGCAAAGAATTTGAACAAATTTGATACAATAATGGTGATAATGGTGATTTTTTCCCTTCTGTGTTCCAGGGGAGATGAGGCATTGAACATGCAAATGGAGTGATTACAACAAAGATATATCACTACAATGGCAGTAAGTATGTATAAACAGTCAAGAGCTGGAGGTGGAAGAAAATATTACAACAGCACTTGAGCATAACATAGTATACCATTCATATGTAAGAGTGATGCAAGATAGATGGCTTATAAAATGTTCCTAGAGTTTTCACTTTAAAAACACACCCATTTATTGAATGTCCTGACATGAACTGAAAATTTGTTTTAATGTTTTAGGAAAAAGGTGACATACTGTATTTAGTATCATTTTTGGCTCTGTTTCTAAGGAGTGTAAGGAGGTGAACTGAGGGAAAGCATGTTGCTTTCTCATAGGTGATACACACTAAGGAAATGACTTGTGGGACTCGTACCTAGAGGTGGTGCTAGGCACGAGTGAAGCAAATGACCACCCAGGATTCCAATACAGAAGGGGTACCCTCAGGTTAAAAATATAAGCAGAGATCATCTTAAAATGCAAAAAAAGCTAATTTAAATCCAAAACTGTTGTTGTCACCCTTGTGTTCAGAAATGTAGATGAGGGGTAGGGCAGAAGGAAGGAGAATGAGTAGTAGTGGTGAAAAAGGGCACCAAAAATGTGGGGCACCATTAAGTCTAAAACTGGTTCTGCTTATACCTTTAGCCACGGGAAGCCATTGTTGGGTCTCTGAAGGAATCTGCTTCATCTAAGAAAAAGGTGGGATGGTGGCTTGGGTTACAAGTACTTAGGGCAAAAGCACTCTCTGCTAGTCAATTCAAGCAGCATCATTGGCATCAGTTGTACAGACAGTTGCCTATCTCACCCTCCCAGCTAAAAAAGGTGAAACCAAGGGGTTTTATAGAAAGTCAAGGGGTGAGGAGGACTGAAACAAGGAATAAAGATGGTAGATAGGCATTAAGGGCAGGGGGAACCTGCTACCTACTGTACCTCTTTACATGGAAACATACACAGTGACAGCAGAAAACAAAACACTGGTCCATCCAGTCTGTCCACAAATCCTAACAAACCTAGGACCTATTGTCCATACAGAGTTATAACCCACACTATCCTTCCTGATGCTCCCCATCCTACTGCTATCACAGTGAGCAACCATTAAGTCCTTCACTCTGTTTGTTTTGGCACCCACCACATCAGCTGGCAGATTGTTCTACGTCTCCACCACTCTTTCCTTAAAATAAAACTTTCTCATTTCCCCTCTTGAAGCCCCCCATCAGTTTCCACTTGTGCCCCCCTATTCTTGATCCACTACTTATGCTAAATAGTTTCTCACAGTTTACTTGTTCATTCCTTTCAGGAACTTGAAGGTCTCTATTATTGTTTGCACTTTTCTCTAGCATTAATCTTCAGAGTGTGAACCAATGTTACTTTTTGTGAACTGCTCCTTTGATGGTGAGTGCTCAGTCTCTTCAGAAGTAATCTTGTGCATGTTTTTGTTGTGAGCATCCAGCTCTGAGTGCAGCTCTTTCTTTGTGTTGCAGGTCTCTATCATATCTCTCTCCTCTTTCATCTGACCTTCAGTGAGTACATGATCAGTGCCTTGAGATGATCCTTGTAAGATCGGCCCTACTGGCCCTGAGTCATTTTGATCACTCTACATCACATTATCTTCAGCGTGACCTTATCTTTATTTAGGTGAGGACTCCAGAACTGGGCACAGTACTCCAAGTGGGGCCCCACCAATGGTTTATAGAAAGGTAGTACCTTCTTCCTTCTGCTGTCACTATCCTTCCTATACACCTCAGCATCCTGTTTGCCTTACTGTAGGCCTTGTTACACTGGTTTGATTGTTTTAGGGAGTCACTGAATATGACTCCCCAGTCTCTTTCCTTAGAGATCATGAAAGCTTTCTCCACCCCATCCAGTACTCTGTCCTTGGGTTCTTGTTCACTATGTGCATCCTTTTGCACTTTCCGGCACTGAATTTCAGCTGCCAAACATTTGACCACCTCTAGCTTTTGCAAGTCTCCCTGCATCTTCTTAACCCTCTCCTTGATGTCTACCCAGATACAGAGCTTATTGTCATCTGCAAAGAAACACATCTTGTCCTGGTTTCCTTCTCCCATGTCTTTAATGAATGTATTGAAAAAGAACTGGACCCAGGACTGTTCTTTGTGGAACCACATTTAAGAAGACTTGATCTTGAGTTTCTGTCATGGGTAGGGCCCAGCCTGTGACTGACTGCAGTAGCAGAAGAGAGCATATCTTTGACAAAGAGCTACCAAAACAGAGTCTTAAAAATCTGAATAGGGACAAGAGCCAGTTTAGTACAGTGGTTAGCATGCAGATCTGTAAATCTGGAGACCTTACACCACGTGTGTTCTTGAGCAAACCCTTAACCCTTTGTAATTAACCTCTCTGAAATCTCTCCAGTCTGTGCTGTTTGAATCACCCTGTGTGCATAACTCAGTATCATTACTCTTACCTCCCTCTTCTGGATTGCAAAGTACTTCAGGATACAGTTTGTATGAATGCTTCTTTAAAAAATTGATCACCGATTTTAGGTGGATAGGATGGTGGGGTAGTTGGTGATCATAGGACTAGTCCTGGCCACCTGGGGAGGGCTATATTTATTTTTTCTAAATTTAGTAATTTTTTTAACTTACCCAGATATAATAGAGTACTATGAATAATGGCTACTACTATTCACAATTCTGTTCCAAAAACACATAGGGTTAAATTCTCAAATGAGTTAGAATGTCGCAAGCCCTGGGTGTCCTGAACACATGTCACATGGGGCTTGCAGTATTCCCTGGCTGGCAATTGGGATTCTCGGTCCTGTGCACCACATGCTGTGAGTTAGACCAGCTCTTGTTAGTCTAACTTTGCGGTCCTTTTTATAGGATTTGTACCACATATTTGTCGCAAGCTGCCATAAATGGAGTAAAGTGTCACAAATGCTCATGACCTTTGTAAATCATGTGAACGGTGCAGCAATGTATTCGGGGCAGTGCAGGTTTTGATGCAAGGCTTGTGAAAGCCCTGCATCAGCCTTTGAGAACTGAGCCCATAGTCTGTTATCCGTCGTATTCAGGAAAAAAAAAAAACAACTTGGTTAGAATAGCGCAGCTATGAGAATGAAGTCTAAAACATGCTTCCTAAACCATGTTTGCCTTTAACAGTGACAGGGGTGGAATAGAGAATGTTAGTAACTGCTACCTCTGTGGCTGTGAAGGTATGGCAAGGCAGTAAGTGAAGAAGTAGGAGAAATGTTCCAGTCTTTTTGGAACCAGATTCAACAACACATAGATCCCCTTTTAGGGCTCTGTGATAGATTTAAGCCAGAACTGTGCCTTTTAAGTATCGATGTTTCCCAATTGACTGGCTCTAAAAAGGTGCAGTAGCCCTTGACCGGGCTTTGGGGATCCTGGTTCGAATCACGCTTGCAGTTCGCTCTAGGGTTCTTCATTGAACCCCTGCAGCTGCCGCCTGGACTTTGAAGCTACTGCCCTGACCTACACCAACCTACTTTTTTGGCCCCCTCCACTCTATGGCTGAAAGGTACAGTAGCCCTTGATGGGGCTTTGGAGGTCCTGGTTCAGACTGCACCTGCAGTTTGATCTAGGGTTCTGCATCGAGCCCCTGCAGCTGCCGCCTGGACTTTGGAGTGACTGCCCTGACCTGCACCAACCTCCTTTTTTGGCCCCCCTCCACTTACTGACCAAAATGTAATAATGACAGGAATCAGCAACAATCATCTGAGTCCTTTGTGTGTTTGAATCTTGGTGCCTTTTTTCACAGCCCTCTAAGTGTAGCATTGGACAATTACATTTTTCCACTACTGCCTCTTGGTATGGACATACAGTTAGCAGATTGTTACACATTAATTTAGAGCTCTGTTAGTCCTGTATTAGTTATACTACAGCATTATTTAGAGTTTTACAACTAAAATTTAATTTTAGAGTTAGTTGTTAAGACTCCTACCCTCCTTGCTTCTATCTCTCTATGCCCCTTCTCTGTTTAGAATTTCTTTTGTTCTGCTAACCCTCCCACTGTCCCAAGCTTTGTCTCCAACCCCCCAACACTCTCTGCTTAAAATCCTCTCCTCTCTCTCTTTCCTCTAGGACAGGTGCAGTAGCTGTTGACCAGGCCTTAGAGATCCTGGTTCAGACTGCACCTGCATTTCAATCTAGGGTTCTGCATCGAGCCCCTGCAGCTGCCACCTGGACTTTGGAGTGACTGCCCTGACCTGCACCAGCCTCCTTTTTTGGTTCCCCTCCACTCACTGGCTGAAAGATAATCAGGACAGAAATCAGTGCCAATCGTCTGAGTCCTTTGTGTGTTTGAATCTTGGTGCCTCTTTTCATAGCCCTCTAAGTGTAACACTTGGACAATTTAATTTTTCCATTAGTACCTCTCAGCATAGCCATACAGTTAGCAGCCTATTACACATTAATTTAGAGCACTGTCAGTCCTGTATTAGTTATATTACAGAATTATTTAGAGTTTTACAGCTAAAATTTAATTTTAGAGTTAGTTGTTAAGGCTCCTCCCCCTCCTTGCTTCTATCTCTCTATGCTTCTTCTCTGTTTAGTATTTCTTTTGTTCTGCTAACCTCCTACTGTCCCAAACTTTGTCTCCAACCCCCCACCCAACTCTCCCCTGTTTAAAATCCTCTCCTCTCCCTCTTTCCTCTAGGTGTAGTAGCCCTTGACCGGGCTTTGGAGATCCTGGTTCAAACCACGCCTACGGTTCGATCTAGGGTTCTACATCAAACCCCTGCAGCTGCTGCTGGGACTTTGGAGCAAATGCCCCGACCTGCACCAACCTCCTTTTTCAGCCCCCTGCCACTTGCTGGCTGAAAGGTAATCACGACGGGAATCAGTGCCAACTGTCTGAATCCTTTGTGTGTTTGAATCCCACTGCCACTGCGTGGTGGCTCCCCGCCCTACCCCACCACTACCACCCTTGACTGACATTAGCTTTATAGTGCTGGATAGGTCAGATGACCAAGTCCCCACTCTGCCATTGGAAAGTCATACAGAGGCTCAGATGGGGGCATGTGTTCCTGGATCTGAACTTCCTCTGACCCAACTACTTAATTTAAGTAAGACACTTACTGGAGTGGTGCACCATGTCTTGCCCCTCATTACTATTGGTACTGTCACTGCTTAGGTGCTTACGTACTGTTGGACACAATTATGCCCACTTACCTGCTGACTCCTTTGAACTTTGCCTCTCAGAGTGTGGATCAATGAAAGTATCAACCATCGCCTCTTCTTACAACTGCTCCTAATCTGCACAGACTTTGCTAGTTCAAACTGAGCTACTAAAACTATTACTCGAGATCGCATATGCGGATCACTATACACGGCCAATTGTGCCCCCTAAGCGGCTACCTCCACTTCCTGTAAAATACAGGAAAAAATGTAAATTCAGTTTTACCTTTAGCTTTACAACCAAGAAAGCATTACTTCTGCTCCTCCTCTTGTTGGGGAATGTGCACCCCAACCCTGGCCTTCCCATGTAATCCTGATGCAAAAGGAGCAAAATGTAGCAGCTTAAAAATTGCTGCCTTGAATATTTGCAGCCTGCTCCTGAAGGCTGCATAGCTGCAAGCCTGGGCAACCCTGCACTGCCCTGACATCATCCGCATTACCGAGACATGGCTATCACCTTGGATGAAGGACAATGAGGTTGTTATGGCTGGTTACCAAGCATTCAGGAAAGACCTAATGGGGAAAAGGGTGGTGGCTGTCTTATCTACACCTGGGATTCTGTTCATGGGGCTGTTCTCCCAATCACTGCTAATGCTGATGACCATGAGCTACTTGCAATTAAGCTTCAATGTGAATCCCTAAGTAAATCACTGGTGATTGCTTGAGCCTATCTTCCATCGTGAAAGGCTGCAGTTGGCCTGAACAGTGTCCTCAGAGCATAGTCTGGAACTATCAAGGACTGTGAAGTCATTGTTACTGGTGACTACAACATCAACTGGCTCAGCAGTGCCACAAACCAACAAAAATATATTGTAGCAAGCTCATATCTCACACAATTGATTACAGAGCCCACCAGGATGAACCACAAATCAGGCAATCATACACTACTGGACTGGCTCCTGGTAAGCTCACTAGAGAGGATTTCTGAGGTCACAGTGCTCTCAGACACAATGAGTGACTACTTGCCTATTACCTGAAGATGGTCAAACAAATCCCATAAGGCTCCACCTATAATCATTGAAGGCAGAGTCCTTAGAAAAGGTCAGTTAAGCTTCTTTAAAGAAGCCTTCTCTAGAATTGACTGGACACCCATATACATGATAATGGACCTCAATGGCACGCTTCAATACTTCATTGACAACCTCAACAGTGTATGTGACAAATATGCCTTGGTCAAGAAAAGGTAAGCCAGGGGGTATAATAATGGTCGAATAACTTTTTTTTTCTTTTTTCTTATATATGATTCTAGACTCAGAGAGAGAGAGAGTTCTCTGACTTGGAAAGCACTTAGAAATGTAAAACTTAGTTAGAAAAGAATTAAGTGTTTGTGGTAGGAGCTTGTGTTCTGTATCTCTCCTTTTTTATTTGTAGATGACTGTGAGATTTGTGCTATAATTTGTTCTGTATTTTATTCCACCTGTTTTACCATTTTCATAGTAAACAACATTTTCTTTATTATACTGCCTGTGCTTTCTCTCAGTTATTTTACATGTGATGTGCTGAATCTGTGTTTAGGCTGACAGCTGTTAAAAGGCTTGATGGTGCTACTAAACTTGAAAAAAAGGTAAGAAATACCTAGGTCTCTTATAGAGTTCTAAGGGTTAATTTTGAATACCTGGCTGGATGCCCTTGGGTGAAAGATTATATTACATCTCCCCCAAAGAGAGTATTATCTGAGCCTGTTAATTGGGTATGCTAGCTTAAGGTTCACAGTTTGAATCCCTCCAGAACTTGAGGCTAACAGGTGATTTGGACCCAAAACTTACAGGATGGTTACCCTGTATGTTACATGTTCACACTATTGCACTCTGAGGTTGGCACTGTGGGAGAAGAGGGCCTGACCTGCAGAGTGCATTTGCAACAGGTTTGGTTGGCAGCAGTGCAATTTAAAAGTATTTGGTAACACAAGCTTTAACAGTTCAGTGTGTCAGTTTAATACTGTACAGCTCACATGCAAAATAAGGCAGTGATTTATTTTTAATAAGTAAACAGAACTATATCATTGTGCTAACAGTCAAATTTCCTACATTTTTTTTCCAAGTGCAAGTTAGTATACCCGTAGTTAGGGAAGAAGATGGCTTCCAACTACAGTGGGTACACTGCAGATTACCTGAGGAAATTGTGCCAGGAGAGAGGAGTCCAGCATGAGGTGAAAGCCAACAAGCAGATCCTCATGGATGCTCTAATCACAGCCGATGCACAGATTGTTGAGTCACAGTCTATGACTGAAAAGGGCCGAACCTTGGGCATGGAGGGGCCAGTGGCCAGTGTAGTGTCCAGATCCAGTGAGGAGGACAGTAGAGCCAGTACAAGTCAAGGGCCACAGCAGCAGGGGAAGGTCACCAGCATTCTAGAGCCAGAAGCAATCAGGCTACAGATGGAGTTGTGGAGGATGGAGCTGGAGTTTGAACAGAAAAGATTTGAAACCTAGCAGCAAAGGGAGCTTGAATAGAGGAAGCTAGAGATGGAAAGAGAGGAAAAGAGGTAGAAGCTTCAGTGAGCTGCAGAGAAGAGGGAGCAAGAACAGTGAGTCGCTGAACAAGAACAGCAAGAAGCTGAACTATAGCAGTGAGAAGCTGACTGTGAAGAATATGAGCGCCAGAGGCAACATGAACTGGAGAAGCTACAAGTCCAAACCCCAGCACCAGAGCAGGTAAGTGGCCTGGGTTTAACTGGAACTACAGGACTGGGTTGCAAACTAAATTCTAAATTGATAGCCAAATTTAAAGAGGGGGGAAGATATGGATGCCTTTTTAAATTCCTTTGAAAAAGTTTGCATTCAGGCAAATATTCCCAGAGGGTCCAGAGGACAGTAATGATTACAGTAAACTTAAAGTTGCACTGTTAAAAAAGTATGAGATAACAGCAGAGGCATAAAGAGCTACATTCCATCAGCTCAGGAGAAGCCCTGACATGAGCTATGAGGAACTAGCCATGAAACAGTGTCAGTTTTTAAAATGTTGGTGGGAAGGAATTGAAGCAAACTCTGTAGGTAAAATTGAAAATGCTGTACTGCTAGAGCAATTTTTGGGGGGCATGCCCAGCAGAGCTGAAAACCTGGTTGAAGGACCAAGTTCCAAAAACAGTGCAAGAGGCTGTGGAACTCTAGGACTGCTATACCAGAAGCAGACCTGCTCTTAGAGTGAATGGGGCGGCATGGAAGCACAGAAAGGGAAAAGCACACCTTCAGGGCAGCTAAAACCCTCCCTGCCTCCACCAAAGCCAGGTAGCCCCAGGTTTCAAAGGAAAAATTTACCTGAGAAAAGAAATGAATGTTGAGTTTGCAAAGAAACTGGGGATATTGCCAGACAGTGTCCCAAAAGGACAAGCCGTACACAAAGTGATGGTCAAAAAGAAGTGGGTTGTTTCTCTGTCCCTGAAAGCATGCCAGTCAACATGAGGGAACACATGCACCCAGCCACTGTGAATGGTGTACAGACACAAGGTTTAAGAGACATGGGGACATCCCTGACTTTGGTAAAAGGGGATCTGGTAGAGCCTGGTCAGCTTATATCCAATCAATTTGTGACCATACAAGGGTTCACTGGGGAGAAAAAACATTGCCACTTGCTAGTGTTCTCCTAGACTGGGGTGAGATGGGGAAGTGTGCAACAGGTTGCTGTAGCTGAAACTTTAGCAGTTGATGTAATTCTTTGCAACAATCTCAAACAGGGGATGGTGTGCACAGTTACCCATAGCCAAGCAGCAAGGGAAAATTGTAATTCCCTGGACCCCATAAAAGCCCCTGCGGAAACCACTGAAAGGCTGGTTCCCCAGCCTGGGCCTCCTGATATGGAGACTAATGAAAGGGGGGTAGAAATTTCCCCAGTAGCAGTTAACCCAACAGCTATGGAGGGCTAGTCCGAGGATAGAGGGGTGACCCATTGTCAGAGGAATAGGAATGGCAGTGATCCTGAGTGCCCTGATGCTAGAGCTAGGGACCCTAGTTTAGAGACTGAAGGGGTCTTGTCCCATGCCTTGGGAATATGTAGGGAGTTTGCAGCTGCCTAGAAAAGTGATCCTAGTCTAGAGAAGCTGAGGGCTTGGGAAGACTCTGACGGAGCACAGGGAGGTGAAGGGAAAACACAAAGTTTATTGGGACAATGGACTGATGTATACTCAGGATGCTAATACAGAGGTAAGGATGATAGGCAGGCAGCTTGTCATTCCCCAGGGGTACCGTAAGCAGTTGCTCAAGATTGCACATGATATTCCCATGTCTGGTCATCTGGGAATCATGCGCACTATGCAGTGATTGGCCCAGAATTTCTATTGGCCCTACTTCACCCAACAGGTATAGGAGTATTGCAGTTCATGTCACTGGTGCCAAGAAATAGGGAAGGTAGGTAAGAAAACCCAAGCCATCCTAATTATTTTACCCATAGTGGAGGAGCCATTCCAGATGCATGATGTGGAGACAATGACACAGGCACCCATACGGCGGACACCATATTGGCTGTCAGAGGGTGTCCAGTAGGATATTAGGAGGGAGGTGGAGGAAATGTTGGATTTAGGGGTAATACAGAAATCCTACAGCCCCTGGGCTTCACCCATAGTCCTTGTTCCCAAGCCAGATGGTTCTACTCATTTTTGTGTGGACTATCGTGGACTGAATGCAGTCACGAAGTCAGATGCCCACCCAATGCCATGGATGGATGAACTCCTGCGCAAGTTGGGAGGGGTGACATACCTTATGACTATTGACCTGACAAAGGGGTATTGGCAGGTAGCGTTAACTGTCAGAGCTAGGGAGAGTTCAGCCTTCATCACTCCAATAGAGTTATTTGAATTTAAAGTAATGCCTTTCAGAATGAAGAACACCCCAGCCACTTTCAAAAGGTTGGTGAACCAGGTGTTAAATGGTGCTGAGGAGTATGCTGTGGCATACCTGGATGACATTGTCATCCTTAGTGCCAGCTGGGAGGAACACCTGTCCCACCTTAGGGAAGTGTTGGGCCAGATACAGAGGGCCGGGCTCACTGTCAAAGCTGAGAAGTGCCAGGTTGCCATGGCTGAAGTGGCATACCTTGGGCATGTTGTAGGCCGGGGACAGCTCTGTCCTAACCAAGTGAAAATAGAGGCAATCAAGGCATGGCCCAGACCAGAAATGCAAAAGCAGGTCAGGAGTTTTCTGGGAACAGTAGGGTGCTACAGGAAATTTGTATCCAATTACAGTGTTCTGGCCACTCCCATATCTGACCTGGTGAAGAAAAGGGTGCCTAAGAAAGTTACCTGGGAACCAGCCTGTGAAAAAGCCTTTACCAGGCTGAAGGAAGCACTGTGCAGTGCTCCTGTATTGACAAATCCAGACGACAGCAGACCCTTTGTAGTCCAGATTGACACCTCAGATGTGGGTATTGGGGCAGTGCTGAGCCAGGCATCCAACCAAGGGAAAGATCACCCCATAGTGTACCTGAGTAGAAAGTTACTTCCCAGGGACCAGGCTTACTATATTGTGGAAAAAGAGTGTCTTGGCATGGTGTGGCCCTAAAGAAGTTAGAGCCATACTTATATGGTCAGCATTTTGAGGTATGAACTGACCACAACCCCCTGATTTGGCTGGCACAAGTGGGTAAAATGAATGGTAGACTACTTAGATACAGTCTTGACTTGCAAGGATATAACATGATAGTCTCACACAGGGCAGGGGCAATGAATAAAAATGCAGATGGCTTGTCACATCTATATGAGGAATGAACTGACTTAGGGAGCTCATCCCATGCAAGGGATAGAGCTCCCAATTTCAGTCTAGGTGGGGAGGAGGAGTGTGATGCTCTGCCCACTGTTTATGGTTATCTGTATGATATTGGTATTATAAGTAAATGGTCTGTGTACAAAATTGTCTCACCCCAATCAACAGTGTGTGAGACTTGGCCTTTAACTTTCAAGGTGTCAGTGAGGATGTCATTAAACTGACCAGAGAATGTGTGCAATTGACTAGTGAAGGGAAAACCTAGAGTTTCCTGTTCTGTTCTTAATTAAGGCTCTGGCCAATAAGCCTTATAAACTTTTATAATTTCCTTGAGGAACAGGCAGTTGGATAACAGCACCTTATTAAAGTCAGAAACCCTTTGATCTTCCTTGGGAACAGGAATCAACAACCAGTTCAAAAGAAATGTTTGATCTCAGACTGTCATATTTGGGAAATGGCTTTTTGCTGATGTTCACATTATTTAACATACACCCTTGTAGATAACTATGTTAGAAATTTGACCTAAGGGAGAGTCTAGGCTGTGATCTCACAAGGGGAGGGGAGATGGAGTTTCAAATGATCATCCATCTGGGGAAAAAGTGATATGTATGATTCTAGTCTCTGAGAGAGAGAGAGAGAGAGAGAGAGATAGTTCTCTGACTTGGAAAACACTTAGGTAATACTTAGAAAAGAATTAAGTGTTTGTGGTAGGAGCTTGTATTCTGTAACTCTCCTTTTTTATTTGTAGATGACTGTGAGATTTGTGACATAATTTGTTCTGTATTTTATTCCACCTGTGTTACAATTTTTCTAGTAAACAACATTTTCTTTATTATACTGCCTGTGTTTTCTCTCATTTATTTAACATGTGATTTGCTGAATCTGTGTTTAGGCTGACAGCTGTTAAAAGGCTTGATGGTGTTACTAAACTTGAAAAAAGGTAAAAAAATACCTAGGTATCTTATAGAGTTCTAAGGGTTCATTTTGGATACCTGGCTGGATGCCATTGGGTGAAAGATTATATTGCATTCCCCCGAATAGAGTATTATCTGAGCCTATTAATTGGGTATGCTAGCATAAGGTTCACAGTTTGAATCCCTCCAGAATTTGAGGCTAACAGATGATTCGGACCCAAAGCATACTGGAGGGTTACCCTGTCTGTTACCTGTTCATACTATTGCACTCTGAGGTTGGCACTGTGGGAGCAGAGTGCCTGATCTGTGCAGTGCATTTGTGACACTCATAACTCAGCCATCTATTAATCTAGAGATCTGAAATTTACGTGGATACTAGTTGATAAGTGCTGTAATGGTTTACCAAATATCATGACATTAGGATGGATTGCTTCAAAATTATAGGTGCTCAAAGTCAATAATTTTTTTGTGGGAAAGATCAGGCACATTTTTATCTGTTTTAGTGCAGACGCCCATGTTGCACATTTCTCTAAACTCTGAAAATGTGGAGAAGTTTGGATAAGAAATTTTAAAATTAGGTGGCAATAATTGAAAATCAATTTTTGATTAAATGTTTGTCCACCCATAACATAGCTCCCTTTCAGTCTAGGACTCAAAAATTTGGTACATTTATGAAAGCATTGGTACCTATAGACAGTGTAATCCCCCACTAAGTTGGGGTTTACATTAATGTCTTCCTGAGCTCCTTTAATGCCCACTGCCAGGCTGATGTCCTGTAGAGGTAATGGATCCAGGGATATCTGTTTGCTTCTGTTCAGTTATGTGTGAGTGCCATGCTGCGCCTACGCACCTGTCCCTTTAAGAATCTAGCCATTGTGTATAGTGAATGCTCTGAGCTGAGTACAAGTGATTTAGGGCTTGTGACTGGCCAGACACCGCTATGATTTGCTCCACTCTGCAGTCGATAATAGTGCAGAGGGAGATTGAATGGGAATGGTACTTGTTTATCTTTTACATACCACTATATTTGAATTAGAGAAGTTTTTTTTTCAACCTGCTTTCCTTGCAGCTATGCCTTTCTAAGTGGTAGCCACCATGTTTGGTCTGGGATGTCCAGTAAATGGACCAATGGGATTCCCGGGACCTCCAAGGGTCCTTATCCCAAGTGTCTCATGGAATGGAAAAACTGTAGTTTTTGTAGTTTTTAGGTTGGTGCCTAAATTGAACAGAAGGGGGAGCCAAATCTGTGACTGACAGCTTTCCCAGCCAACCCGAATCCTGGATTCTAAGGGAAATCTCCAGAACTGTAAGAGACAGTGGGTCAATTAGAGTTAGATATTGAGGAGCTAACAGCTCGAGCTTTTGAGCAGCTGCTCCCTGAACAGAGCATAGGTGAATCGGCAGGAAGAGGCCTAACATGCCTCCCTACCACCGTTTCTCCTGTGTTGGACTGCCAGATTGCAGATGTCAGACTCATCCAATTTAGTACTGAAACTGTGGCAGACAGTATCAAAGAGTTTAAAAGCACTGCTTGTGAATCTGGACTTAAGATTTGGTCCTGTGAAGTGTTCTGCTCATTCAGTGTGTGAGAGTGATATTGGATTGAGAGATTTGTTCAGTAATCTACTGCAATAGCAACCAGACTGAATCTTATCTGTGAAAAGTTGATGCTGGCTGATTTGAATGTGCTGAATGTTTCTTGTGGATTGAGGTCTGCCTGTTCACAACCCGATTCATTACGCCAGTTGGAGGCTTCACCAGCAAACCAAACTGAACTTTGCCAATGTGCTCATCACACCTGGGCCTTTGCCAATCTGGCCCAGACCAACTGCCTTGCACCAGAGACTGTCCTCAATGAGAGACCAGCTTTGTGGAGCCAACCCCTGTGCAGAAACAACTTACAGGTTGTGGCCACCTGGACGGAAAGGCCATGAAGAGGAGGTGTGTCATGATGGCCCTGCTTCCCCATGCTTATCAGTAAATACCACACGGTCTCCATATCACCTGCAACATCACAGCCAACTGATAGCATGAGTACAATCAAGGTAGCTCCCTGTAACAAGTCACTTAATTATCTGAGTTACCATCCGATTTCTTCTTTAACTTTCAGGGTATCATGTGACTGGGCCAACTGGCCAGAATTACAAATAATTATCTTGTGGTTGTGCATGCTAACTACATTTTCTTTCCATCAAGGGTCCCAACATCAGCTGCAATGCCAGCGACCCTCGTGCAATGCCCTTGGCTAGCCAGCTTTCCATCCTGGGTACCGAGTGTTGTAGAATTATAGGTCTGGGACCTAAAAGCGCATGCCAAGAACCTGAATATAATTAGAGTACCAAACATGTAACTAAATTCACACCTCTTCTTGTTCACGACCCCTAAATAAATCTGAATGTCTTTTTCACATTTAACCTGGCTTATGTGCATGGTATTAGTTGGGTTACAGTACTGAGAGTGTGCAGTTGTTTTGCTAACCTTGTTTTACAGGGGGTCTCCAGGGATATTGCTGAAGGTCCAATGCTGGTGGTAAGTGTGAAGGATGTGTGCATCGTGTTACTGCTATTTAGTGACTGTGTGTTAACTACTGCTGTTCAAGGTTCAAAGCCACTAGGAGGGTTGATGGGTGGTTATGGCATCCCAGAGGGCTATACCCAATTAGACAGACATCCCCCTTACCATTACTCTGGGTGGAGGCACCTTAGTACAGAATCCATGCCCCTTAACCTGTGCTTAAACATACAGGCAGGGGTAGTAACCTTAAGGATAGTGCTGCCTAGGGGTCACAACAGCCTTGCCACATTTGTTACCATTTGGATACATACTTTGAAAACTAGACCAAAACAACCAAAATTTTAAATTTGGTGAAATTCCACAGACTTTTCATACAAATTTTGTGAAATTCCATGGAATCAGACTGGTAATTCTCCACACATTCTGACGGTGGGATTTTATTTTCCACACAGCTGTAACCAAGGTTCTTTTTCTGCCCTGTAAAATTATGTTTCTGTATTTCTACAGTATGATCCCATTATGTGGGGGACTCAAATTGAGAGACCTACCTTTGAGCGACTACAGTTTGAGTGCCTGAGATGTGAGCTGCCCTGAAAGGGTAGCTAGGCACAGTTATAGTGAGGGTGGGGGAGAAGAACGGCGATTGAGCAGAAGAGGGAGGTAAAGGAAATGGATATGTAGGATGTAGTTTGGCAAGGCAGGCCTGAACTAGCCATGTGGTCTGGTAGTGTGAGTGGATACCTGCAGTGTGGGAGGATCTGGGTTCAGGGCTTGGTTGGCATAGTAGTATTTTTGTGTGTTTTAGGTAGTGAAACTTGTTTTTTTTTCTGCTGTACCCAATCTTCCGGTGGTCAGTGGAGTCCGCCCCTGAATAGCCCCTCCTGAGCTGTCTCCATTAACCCAGTGTCAGGCTCCCCCCCCCGGAGTTGATTATAATTAGAGAGGAGGGTGTGGGGGCCAAAGTCCCCCACATGGGCAGGCCCCCGCATAAAAAGTTTAAATATGTTATCGCATCCCAACCGTTTTGCAGACCCTCGCTGAATGTAGGTTCACTGTTGTGCATAGTCACCAATACTGTTTTCAGAGCTGTGCACTCACTGATGTGGAAGTCACAGCAATATTTTTGTTGTTATGTTATGGAACCTTGAAGATGATGTTAATCTTTAATAATACATCATGATTAGATTGATTGGTTTACTGACCCACTAATTGGTAAACCAAACACCAACATTTTTATCATCTCATTTGAGACAAAAACTGTCCCCAATATCTGGAAGTGGGCAACAGTTGCATCTCTTTTCGGAAAGGACAAAAGCACTGCCTTGGTCAACTAAGTGCCCATATTCATGCTTTCAGTCTAAGCCAAGGCACAATAGAGGATAGTACATATATAAATAACCTCTTTCCTAGAACTGCACAAACTCCTTTATGAGGAGCAACATGGTTTCAGAAAGTGCCACGGAACCTTACCTCTTTGGTCAGCTTCATGGACTCATGTACCAAGCCATGATCAAAGGGCTTATGATTGGTGCGGTGTCCATGCACCTGACAAGTGCTTTAGGCTTGGTGGAACACTGTCTGCTTCTTCAAAGACTTGGCTCCCTTGGGGTGGGATGAGCAGCAACACAATAGTTTTCAAACTGCCTGCAAAACAGGTCACAAGCGATTAATTTGGCAAGATCATTTTGGATGCCAACACCATTGCCTGTGATGTTCAGCAGGACTCTATGCTAGAACTCCTTCTCTTCACACATTTCATAAACTACTACCAAAGACCTGCTCAACTGCTAAATCCTTACTTTCTGCAAATGATGCAGTTGTCTACTTACATAAGAGTGGTATATCTGAAAGTAACAAAACTCTTGAACTAAACTTCCATGTTCTTTAACACTGGTTCCTTAATGAAAAGCGTGTCCTATTCATCAAAGGTTGGGTGGGCTTCATCAAGTGAAAACCTGTTTAACACATGAATCTCGTGTATTGCTGACCCATAGTTTTTTTATTAAGCATGTTAGATTATGGCCTTATTGTTTACACAGGTGCAAATAATTATTTACTGGTACACCTTAGGGTTACGTATAATACCATACTTAGATTAATGCTTTATGTTCCATATTATACTCATCATTATTCTCTGTATCAACAGTCTGACTGTTTATCCTTTGAAAATAGAGTTCAGTATAAATATGGTCTTTTCATGTATAAAATCACTCTTGGCCATTTTCCACATTCTGTTTCCAGTTTATTCAATAGGGTTACTAATGGTTGTGGGACTAGATCACAAGACAAGCCTTCCTATAAACTACCATTATGTTGTAAAGCCATTGGCCAAAAAACTATTACTTATAGGGCCCTACATTTTTTTTATTTACTCCCTCTGGAACTCTTGAGTAGTAAAACAGTTAATGATTTTAAGAGAAGATATTTGCTATATTTACAAGACCAACAGCATTGTGTTTGTTAGAGTTTGTGGTACAAACTGTAATATGTTGTAAGTGTATTTAATTGAGCTATTTGTACAGTATTTGTTTGTATGTATTTAATGTTTCTTGTGTTTATGTAAACCTCAACTTGTCACCTGTGAAAATGGGTATTTTGCTCTTCGGGCCTACAACAATAAAAAATAAATTAAATGAAATGTACCCAACGTGCCCAAGACTAAGGCCATGCTCCTTGGTTCTGCCCACAGACTTAAATGCCACTCACAAGATCTCAGCATCTCTACCCTGGATGGTACCCAGCTTGAATCAGTTTCAAGTACAGTATTTAAGCCTAATTCTTGACCTTTGCCTCTCATTTAACAGTCATCTGAGGAACACTGCCAAGATCATTCAGCAAAAACTGGGGCAACTCTATTGCATCCAAAGGCTCCTCATGTCAGACACCAAAGTAAGGAATGCGTAAAGTAACCTTCTCCCATTATTAGATTATGAGGCCATCATAACTGACACTGACCCAAAACCAATCTGGGCAAAGAAAAAGCTCTTTACCACAAGACGGCCAGATTCACCACCTCTTTCAGACCCAAGTCCCACCATTGAGCCAGTCTTGAGCAGCTCAGATGGTTGCATCTAGAGTACAGGGCCCAACTTACACTGGCCTTTGTGTACAAGACTATATGGCAACATGCCTCAGTGCCTAAAAGAGCTACTCACACCTGTCAATCTCTCTCACTCTAGTTCCACAGCCTATAGTTTGATTCTGACCCTGCTTACATGAACAGGGATGGGCCAGAGATTCTTTAGCTTCAGGACTGCATCCATCTGGAGTGTCATACCTGCTCCTATCAGGCAGTCCACCTCCAGTAAAGTGTTTGCTCATAATATGAAAGACCAATTGCTAAACCCTAGTACCCACTCCTGTTTCTTGTAGACATGCTCTCTGCATAAATGTTCAGAAACTGCAATCTCTACTGTTAAACCTGCTGTATAACCATCTGCAACTAATGTCTGTTATTCATATTGTCGTATTTACAACCAGGCACTTTATACAAATGTAAAAATGTAAATCTGTTTCACTCTGTTGTACCATTTGTTGTATCCTACTTCCCATATATCAAACCACTGCACTATAACCACCATACTATAAACTGTGACATTACTTTGTTACTGCTTATGCAATGCACTTGAAGGGTTCACACTTATTGGTGTGACAATCATTTGGTCAATACTGATAGGGATACAGGCAACACGGCACCTGACTCCAGAGAACTTGGCATTGCAGCTCCATGGAGTCAGAGTGCCAAAGCGTCATGGAGAAAAGATCACTCCTCACCCCACCCCCAAAAGAAAATAGAACTAACTCCTGGGCAGGCATGCCCTGAAAGTGAGAGAAACTGTTAGGGCACAAAACACGATAAGGGTACAGGGTGATCAAAAATCAAGATTGCCCCAGTCATACTCGCCATTGTTGTGGCACCCTAATTGCAGCAACAAAATTAAGTCCCTGCTCTAATGGCATACCTTGTTTGTAGTACCCGGGTCATGCCTGAAAAAGGCATTTGGCACCAGTGCACCTACCTGATCTTCAAAGTATAAATCAATCAATCAATCAATCAGTCATCTTTCCAGATGGGTCTAGCCGTTCTCACAGTACTCAGTAAGAGTATGATTTCCATTTCAAAAGGTACATTTTGTCAAACAAATCTGATGGATTTCTTTGACTGAGTGGCTAGGTAGGTGGATCAGGGAGGGGAGGTGGATGTGGCCTACTTGGGTTTCAGCAAGGCCTTCAACATTGTCACACACAGAAGGCTAGTAAACAAGCTGGGCAGCCTGGGAGTGACTTCCTGGGTGGTAAACTGGGTCACAAATTGGTTGAGCGACAGGACACAGAAGGTGGTGGTGAACAGAGTTCAATCCAAAGAGAGGGAGGTGACCAGTGTGGTACTGCAGGGATCAGTGTTTGACCCAGTCCTCTTTATTGTCATCATAAGTGACATTGCAGAGGGGCTGGAACTGAAAATGTGTCTCTTTGCAGATGACACAAAGATCTGCAATAGGGTTGACATTCCAGGAGTGGTAAAGAAAATGAGAAGGGACCTAAGCAAGCTTGAGGAGTGGTTAAGGGTGTGACAGCTATGATTCAATGCAAAGAAGTGCAAGGTCATGCACTTGGGGCACAGAAATGCAGGGGAGGAGTAAATAATGGGGGCGAGGTACTGACGGCCACCAAACAGGAAAGGGACCTGGGAGTTGTCATATCTAATGATCTAAAGGTTACCTAACACTGTGAGAAGGCTGTAAGAACAGCCAGTGGAATGCTAGGAGAGATATCTCCAGCAGAAGGAAGGAGGTGATGATGCCACTGTACAGAACATTGGTAAGACTGCATCTAGAGTACTGTGTCCAGTTCTGGAGGCCACATCTCCGAAAGGACATAGAGTAGAAGCAGTTCAGAGAAGGGTGACAAAAATGGTGGCGGGGCTGTACCAAAAGTCATTTGCAGTGAGACAGGAGGATCTCGATATGTATTCCCTGGAAGAGAGGCAAGAGAGAGGGGAGATATGATAGAGTCTTTCAAATACCCCAAGGGTCTAAATAAGGTACAAGAGGATAGCATCTTTCAAAAAAATTATGTTCAAATACAAGGGGCCATGATTTAAAGATGGGGGGTAGACTTAGGGGTAAGGTGAGAAAGTATTTTTTCATAGAAAAGATGGTGGATCCATGTAACAGTGTCCTGGAAGAGGTTGTAGGGGCAAAATCGGTACGGGAATTAAAAAATGCATGAGGCAGACATAAAGACACTATAGCGATATGAAAGAGATGGTAAGCCGCAGATCATTTAAGATCTGAGGTATATGAAACAGGTTTGGAAAATGGGCCCACTAGGTGGGCCAAGCAGTCCTTATCTACTGTCAAAGTCTATGTTTCGATGTTTCTAAATCCTTCATACTTTTATCTGGTGTATAGCAAAAAGACAAGGAGTTGGGACAAGGTCTCTGGCAATATTTCATGTTTCACTAATGCTTTATCAAATAATAGTTGGGGAATTCACCCTTTGAAGTGTGGACTTTACTCCTCAAGGGCGGTGAGGGTATTTTTTTTGTTCATGTTGACCCAATGACTCAGATCTGCCTAACAACATCACAAGTCTGTTCACAAAGGGCACATTTATTTTCCTTTATGTTTTTTTGTGCGTGTGTTAATCTGTGTTTTCCTCATTGGGCATACTGACACATGTACAACATACCTGATCCCTTCATAGATGTCGGTGTACTGATGGGGACTCCTGCTCATGATATCTGACATGCCCTTTGGCTGTCCCCCTCAGCCATGGTCCTCATTTCCTGTATGGACCCCACTGGTTTGCTCTGGGACTATTAGAAGGATTGCTGCCCAGTACATAGGAAAGCCAGCTGTTCCTCCATCTCCAGTGGAAGTGGGTGATAACTGACTGCCACATGTCATGCTACTGCTGCCAATAGTGGATTTTGTTCCCCTTTTAAAAGCCAACCCACCACCCTTGACACAATCATGAAGGACTCTAATTTTTTTTCCCCAATTGTATTTTTCCACCCTCCTCAGAACTGGTAGGTGGCTCCGAACTCATCTTCAGAGTCTGGTCCTCTCCAATCCAGCTGTTTTCCCAGCAATTCCCCCACTGATTATCCACCCATGGCAGGCTCAGAGGGAGGAGTGCCCCCCACCCAGGATCGAGGATGTGGCCAGGCCATCATGGAAATTGCCAGTTCCATTTTCCGGTTTTCTGCCCACCCCCTCCCCCTTATGGTGTGCTCATGTGGAGGCATGCACACGCCACCTACCTGGGCTCCTGTGCCTCCCTGTCTCTGATGCTGCCCTCTAGCTTCCACTAGGGGGCAGCCAAGGAGCAGGATGACAACCCTTCCCTCCCCGGGAGAAGAGAGCAGTCCATTGGATGCTCAATCCTCTCCCTCCCATTCCAACCCCTGGAAACCTGAGGTTGCTCCCAATCCTGAGTCACTGGCCTGGCACGAGATGTGGTGTCCAGCTTCTCAACCCTCAGCACCACTGTGCTGGCCCAGACTGTGAAGTTTCTGGGGGACATTCCCGGTGACATGTGGTCACCCATGTCTTTAAAGGCATTTCTGTCATGCCTCCACCAGCTGTTGCTATATGAGTGATTGAGTGCAGCCACCACCCCCTCCCCTAGGAGGTTACTCAACAGATGGATGCTGTGTACCCTCTGCACCAGCCTTCACTCCTGTTGTCCCAAACTCGGTGTGAAAACCTATGTTGCCACTATGCCAGAACAATCGCCATTCTGCCCTATACAAACAGCTTCTTTTATTGTTTTCTCCGATGCCTAGCTCTGCCAACTTAACATTTTAAATTTCCTTGATAGCAACCACATAGAGTGCAACCTCTTAGGTGCCGGGAAGGTGGGCAAGGATAGAAGAGCGGATGCCTAATGGGTGACTGCCCAGGAAGACAGAAGTGCAGTACATGAGCAACTGCAGTCACAGCCCTGTAAAGGCAATGCACAATGCGGCCACAATTGAGCAGGTGAACCCCCTTGGCTGTGCACCGATTAAGCAAGAGTAAGGTCTGCCCACTGCAGAAAGACGCCCACTGCAGTGGTGCACCAAGGAAAGGCAAGGCCAGGCAGGAAGGGGCCTGAGACAGTGAGGGCCTCAGGTGGCAAGATGACTGTGGCAGCAAGGATGTATCCCACACACAGTCCTACAGCTGAGCCCATGGTGCCCCCCACAAGGATTGTGCAGTATGGAGCACCACGCCCCCCCAAATGACAGTACTGCACAGAGGATGGACAGTATCGCACAGCAGCCACCTCCCCCTGCAACACAATGGCAGAGTGGGCACACACACATGGTAGTGCAGAGCACCCAACCCATCCACAGCAGGCCCCAGTGGACACACAGATGGCAACACACTCACCCATGGCAGGCCACCACCCCAATAGCATTCCATGGAGGGTGCATGTCAACAGCATGGACACCTGGTTGATGGAGTGGTGTCAACTGAATTGGGGGGGGCACAGGTCAGGCCACTGGTGTACTGTAAATGGCACTCAGTGCCATAACACGCCATGTCCCATGCATATCCCCCTGCACTCCTCACCTGTATTGCCACTCAGCATTGCACCATGCACCACACTACACCATATGCCTCCATTTGGGTGGTCATCACCCTGTGGCACAGTGCATGCTGGGCATGGTGATGTGCAGTGAGTCATGCCTACCCATCCTCACAGAGGTGTTGGGGTGCGGGGGTGTGGTTGCTGTGTACCATTGTACGGGTGTCGCAGCAGCACCATGGTTGTTTGTGGCTTGCACTGTGCATGGTGGGGATGCAAGGAGGGGTGTCGGTGTGTCTGAGGGTCCAGGGCATATGGTATGGCCCTGATGGGGGCACGCTGTGTGGGGGGTATTTGTCCTTGGTGCTGTGGGTCCAGAGTGTTCACTGTGGGTGGTGCAGTGGAACAGTGCCAGTCACCCAAGGGACATCACCCCATGCCCCTTGCCACTGTCCCGTCTCCCACAGTCAGTCGCTCATCACACACTGCTCTGTGGCACTCACCATTTTCCCATCACCTTTCCCCTGTTGCCAGTATACCATCGCCATTTCCCAGTCATCCATGCATCCTGTACTTGCTGCCAGCACTCACCCCACTGGTCGCCTTTCTCCCAGGTCGCCCTTTGCTGCGTTCTTCCATTTACTGTCTCTCATTGTGGACTCGTGCTTCAGGAGACGCTATTATCACTTAAAACCATTTCCTTCCTGACCAACTTATGGAATCCAGTATTACTGAGAGCAGTACTCTATTGTCTTATGGACTGAGCTATGAAATGTAACATAATTAGTTGGCTCCCCACCACAATTATTTTTTCATAGAAAGGATGGTGGATGCATGGATTGGCCATCCTGAGGAGGTCATGGGGTCAAAAACAGTGAGTGAATTCAAGAATGCATGGGACAGACATAAAGCAATTCTGGTGGGGGGTAGGAAGAAGTAGGCTGTTGGTTAATTGTGATCTGCAGCTTTTCCAATAGGTAGAGAAATGGCAGACTAGGTGGGCCAAGCAGTCCATTTCTGCCGTCAAAGTCTATGTTTCTATGTTTCTTATTTGGCAACCAGATAGCCTCACTGGAAACCAATTCTATTTACAAGAGAGACCCAGCTTGTAAGACACAGGTAACGCATAAAAGGTACACAGAAAACACACATATTGTAGTACAGTTTACTTGAATACAAGCAATAAAGACTATTAACTTTGAACACATTTAAAACTAATGATTAGGTTGGTACATATTTCATTGAACTGTTTTCCATTGCATTAATGGAAGAATGGCAAAAGTCTATCTCAAATAAAGAACTTCTACAACTATACACAAGTCAAGCGGCATTTGAGGAAATACTGTTCTATAGCAGCAGTAATCCTTTAATAGTCTGCGGGAGGGCTTAATGTGCAAATCATATCTCACAGTTACAGTACCTGCCATCCCACATTCCATTGTGTGTATACTATTATGTAATTGGCATGGCCCTTGTTCACACTCTCTCTTTCCCTGACAACCGTGTTGAAAATTACAACTATACCAGTTGCTCTCAGGGTTCCTTATCTCTTGCAATCACTATATACAAATGTTGTGGAGAAGGCCATGAGCTGAGTAAGCTCATAAGCCTGTGGCATGATCTTATCAGGGCCTGACTAATTTTTAAACAGGCTGCTTTGTAGAAAGGCTGACAAAACTATGGGATTCTGCAGAAAAATAATAAACAAGGTCTGGCTCTGAACTCTGCAACAGAGACATTGCCCGTTACTGTAGCTGTAGCTTTAGTTTCTTCACTATATACTGTCCATCTTCTGCCTATTGCTTGAATTTGTTGGAATTTAGCATTTATTGCAGTCTAGGGCAAGTTAGTTTTGAATCTTAATGTTAATATAGGCAGGGATATTTTAGTGAGATGTGGGAGTGCAGGTAGTGTTTGATGCTTTAAGTTTAGGCTGGATACTGTCAATACCTCGAAACAAAATAAACGCACTGTCGAAAATCACACAGTCAAAACAGCATCATGGTTTGCAGTGAGTTTATTTGTATCAGCATGTTTTTTGACCATGCACTTTTGGGGTATCCATGCAGCATGCTTCTTGATCACGCAGTTTTCAACCACGTGTTTATGTGGTGGGCCCATTGTAGGGTTAGTCCCACCTCAAGTACCCCAATTATTGAGACTGCATATCTATTTATTTCTGGAGTTCAGCCACTGCCTCATATGCTTACGAGACTAGTTGCTGCACCATTGCTGCAGTATATTTAAAATGTTAAGAATATGTACATGGAATGCAGAATTCTGTGGGCAGAATGTGTGTGGCATGGGAATTCCACTTCCAATATGCTTTTTGGAATTTATTATTTAATTCCACAGAATTCCAAAAAGCATTTTCATGTACACCATGGAATAATAGTCCACAGATTACATAATCCATGGAATATTATCCTGTGGTTTGTGGAAAATTAAACCACAGTTTACATTAACTGTGAAATATAATTCCACAGCAACATTCGTCTTTGAGAAGCTTGGAATTCCACTTCTAAGAGAATTCAGTGGAATTCCAGAAATTCCACAGAATTTCAGAGAAAGCAGAATTTCAAAATCCCTCACGGCTCTATTATCAACCTGTCTGAATGTTGGCCGCTGATTTGGATTGTGCAACAGTGTGGTCCTGGGAGATCCCATCAGTATGTGGCAAAGTGGTTGAAAAATGAACGAGCCCTGTGGATCTCCAAAGGTAAAGAGGAGTTGACCCGAGGGCCACACACAGTGGTAAGCCAAATGGACTTGGAGAGCTTTCCTATACCCCTAACGGTAGCAGTGGAGAAGTGGATCCTGGGGAGTTCATCTGGTCTGTAGCTGAGCCAGGGTGAGAGAGTGGAGCTCCTGATCCAACGCTGCTGGGTCAAGGTAAGCATGCTGTTGGCTTAACTATTTTCTTGTTTAAATCTGAGCCGATGGTAGAGGGTAAGAGACTTGGAGCTTAAATCAGGCTGCGATAACTGCAGTTCTTTTGATTAAATTGATGGTGCTTCGGTGACAGCCAATCATTTGTGTGCTTTCCTAGGTTTCTTTTCTCTCTGTTCCTCAGACCTGGTGAGAAAGTGGTGGGGGGAGGGGTGCCTTTACTAACATTCCTACGGCTCTCCCTCAGACTGAAAATGACTATTTCAGCTCTTGTCATGCTCCTTACTACTGGATAGTTTAAAAAGCTAGTGTACTGCCTAAAACTAATATTAGTTTTTAAAAGCAGTCAATCATTACCTTTTATATCTGAGGTACTTTCTGCGTTCACTTGTGCCTATGTGCAAGGAACGTTTTGAGACAGTACAGCTTTTTGGAGGTGTGTAACCCTCCTGTCCAATGCAGTGCTCCATGTAGAAGGCACAAGCGTACCGCACCAGTGGATGCAGGAGCTGCCTATGACAGCAGTTCAGCTGCAGGGGTCTTCTGTTCAAAGAAAACCACCACTGCAATCAGAGGTGGAAATGTGTGTGTATTTAGCATATTGATGTCACCCTTCTCTGTCAGACCAGCCACAAATGAAATCCCACCTGCTTCCTCCTTCTTCATACAGAGCTGCAGCAAATGAACAGTGTCACTGTGTGACAATGCCTTGCTTGCTTCTTGAAGCTGCCACAGTGTTCTGAGTCCCGCCCCTTCACACTAAGTTATACAGCATAGGTTGTTGCTAAGTTTTTAAATTTGTATTTATTCATGGCTGGCAAGTGTGGAAAATCCACTACTGCTTGATCTCGATACTCTGTATTGGGGCATAAGTGGATCGACAACAATCTCTGTTGTCCATTTGACAGCCTAACACTATCAAGCAAAATCTGTACCTGAATGCATGCTTAGTGCTCTGTAACTCTGATGGTAAGTCATGTTGCCTCTTATAACATCAGTCTACATTTCCAAAGCACAATGGTCAAATAAGGATGGAGACTGTGGTTCAAAATTAATTTTCAGCACAGGGGTCAAGTGAGGATGGAGAGCGTGGCTCAGAATTAATTTTCTGAAACTGTTACAAACAACAGAATCCATTCAGTGAGTTACATTTCTTACTACTTCTCATCATAGGCAATTGCAGATTGCCAAACAGCATTTCCTTAAGGTGATTCATGCCCCAGGAATTTCAACGATGTAATATTAACCTGCCAGAGATTATTGGCAGTCCTCTCATGCCCAGATACTAGTAAATTCCAGAAAATAATTTCAATTATATAGTCTGAGCTGCGATGCTATACCACATTCCCTGATTACCAAATTCAGTGTGACTCTGTATCATCCAAGTATTGGAGCATGACAGGACAGCAGGCTAATATTATATTGTTGAAATTCCTGGGACAAGAATCATCTGCAAGAAACACTGTCTAGTACATTGCAATTGCCTGTGACGAGCAGTAACGAAAATTGTTCTTGCTCAAATGGATGCTGTTGTTTGGGACAGCTTCTGAAAAGTATTTTTGAGCCATACTCTCCATCTTCACTTGACCCCTGTGCTGAGAAACTGTAGCCTGAAGTTATGAGAGCAACATGGCTTGCCATGATTACCATAGGAAGGGTAGGGCGAGAGGGGCAGCTGCCCTGGGTGCAAAAATTCCGTGGGGCACACAGAAGTGTTTGCTTTTTAGCAGTGAGTGAATGCAGATCTTAAACTGCTGCATTTAGTCCCACTATCTCCCACCCACATCCGGCTCCTTATTGCTTGTCTTTTTTCTGTGCCTTCCTTCACTCTGCCCCCTCCATGTTTCACTAATGCTTGGGAGTTAGGACACAGGCTGTTAGAGTTGAGAGGCGCCTAATCAGGAAGTCTGCTATCATGTGATGTATGTGTATGTGTTTTACTGTTTTGCTTCAGTCTGTCACCATCTTTTATCTCTTTTTCCTACCTTCCTTTTCCCTGCCTTCCTCTGCTTCTCCTCTTCCACAATATTGTCACTCAGTAAAGATGTATTTCTTCTGTGCCATCCTCAACTCCAACCTCCCCCTCCATATAGTGTCACTGACTTGAGTGTCTGCTTTGTGTCCCCCTCCAGCTAGGTGCCACCCCCTCCATTCACTGAGTGACCTCTTTCTGCTGCCAGCCATGTGCCTGTAACACAATGTCCTGCTCCTGTGCATGCTATGTCAAAAACATCATCATTCCACTGCATTATACTCAGGGGCACTGGTTTGTTTACTTGTCTTCTTCCAACAACAATTTGCTTTATTCTGATTGGCCCAATGGATGCCCCTACAAAAATATAAATAAACATTTATTTCTCTTCTCCTTCCCAGTGTGTATAATAAACACATATAAGTGACACCTTTAAGGGAATTTTGTTGCTCCTTTAATCTCCAGTGCACACATTTATCATTGGAAGCTGTAGAAAGTATGGTTGTGCCATTTGAGCATGACCACCACATCCATAGTAGTGATAATCTTTCTCTTGGCATTCTCCGTGTACATGAAGGAGTCCTGGATCACATTCTCCAGGGAAACCTTCAACCTGCCATGGGTTTCTTCATAGATCAGCTCTGAAATGCACCTCACACCTGCCATGGGTTTCTTCATAGATCAGCTCTGAAATGCACCTCACCCCTGTCATGGGTTTCTTCATAGATCAGCTCTGAAATGCACCTCACCCCAGCCATGGGTTTCTTCATAGATCAGCTCTGAAATGCACCTCACCCCAGCCATGGGTTTCTTCACAGATCAGCTCTGAAATGCACCTCACCCCAGCCATGGGTTTCTTCATAGATTAGCTCTGAAATGCACCTCACCCCAGCCATGGGTTTCTTCATAGATCAGCTCTGAAATGCACCTCACCCCTGCCATGGCAAGCCAGATGAGGCTTGATGACACCATGGATGTTGCCCTGCAGCACCTTGTAGTGTCCCTTGGTTCCTTCTTTACTCAGATCAGACCATTCCTTCTGGGAAAAGTTTGGTAAAGAAAAGGATGGGGTTTGTAACAAGGCAACACATTCAACTTCATGTCCATGTTCCTTGATGGTCTCACTGTGTACAATTATCAGGCACATTTGTTTGTCTAATCTGTGATCCATAAATTGTTTTCTTGTACATGGAAAACTTATCATTCTGGTTTGAAATGAAGACAGAAGTGAAATGAGGCTGCATCTCTCCATAAATGCTCAGGATGATGCTTGACTACATCCTTAGCACAAGTGTAATGTAGTAGAAGGAACCCTAAGAATGAGCCACCAAATGTGAGGAAAATGGGCAAAACATTGGACAGAGTACTTATTTGTTTATTTGCTTTCCCAAGAAGTGAGGTGGGCCACACCTGGGGAACAAGGCAACATTAACATAGTCTCACTAAACATCAGTAAATATTGGAGCTATGGTGGAGGTTCAATAGGATTGGGTTCGGGTGCAAATGCATGCTGCACCTGTACCTGTATCCATCTGCTTGCATCCAGGTAGCCCTGCAGCTAATTCCAGACACTGAGCCCATTTGCAACAAAAACACACAATTTGCAACAAAAAATGGATGCAGTTGTGAGCTGCATCCAGTTTGCACTAGTTGTGTGAAGAATCTCTCCAATGAAAATTGAGCTGCCCAGAATGCTGTGACTCAGTTTTCATGAGAGAGGAGCTAAACCTTACAGGCTCGACTTGGATCGTACTTATTGTTTTTGTGTGACCCCCCAGCATCCCGTCTTGAATGCCTGTCATGTGATAGACTTAGGAGGCTGAGAAGAGGTCAAACGATGCCCAAGGGAAGTGCGCAAGGCATAGATACTGTGGTTTGCACCATTCTAACTCAGCAAGTGGTGGGGAAGGAGTTGAATTTCATGGTCACTACTGTTCACGTGTAGCAGCACTCAGCAGGACAAAGCAGAGAGAGGGAAGGAGTTGGGTGGCAGGGACAGACAGGACAGGAGGAAAAAGAGTTTTTTTTTAGCTAAACAGAAGAAAAAGGAAAACTTTACAAAACAGAAAAGAAAACACTGACCTGTGAGGAGGAAGTTTTTGTGTGTTGGGGAGAGGGGCAGTTATCAGTCAGCATACAGTCTGCAAATTAGCAGAAGAAAACTAAAGAGCTTTAGAAAAAAGTATTAAGAAGCAAATTAAGACAAAAAGTAAAGAAGAACACAGGAAAAAGAAAAAAACAGAAAAGTGAGATGGTGTCAGAGAGACTGTGTGTGGAGCATATAGTCACAGCATGCAGAAAAGAGCAGAACAGAAGAGAATTTGAAGAACACTGAAAAGTAGAAATGAAAGTACAAAAAAGCAACAGAGAGATGGAGGGATGAATGCACAGACTAAAGGCTATGCCATCAGTGTGCACACAAGTGCACAGCACAGACAATAGTGCTGCCTTTTCTTCATAGTGCACAACAGCAGTGCACAACTGCAAAAAAAATTAACAAAAACATTTTTTAACAAGAATATTTTTACAGAGAAAAGTAGAAAAAAGCTTTAATCAAGAAAAGAAAATATATATTTTTTTACAATTTACAGAGAAAAGAACTAAGAAAGAAGAAAAAGGTTTACGTTTTATTTTAGAAAAGAAAGTGTGTGTGTGTGTGTGAGACAGGTTGGAAGGGATGTGTTAAGGACAGCCATTTGGCAGTTGCATTGTAGCACCTGTCTGCAGAGCACCAGTCATTTCTCATGGACGTGCAGGAGGACCATTTTTGTTTTGTATAGTCCAATACAAAATAATTGTGATGGTAGAGCCAGTAAAGGCTTGCTTCATGTGTGAAGCCATTTTTGTTTGGGGGGGACATCACTTTGTCAGCTGCATAGTCACCCCTGTCTGCAGTATCACCAGCTATTTCCCACCCAAGCACAGCACCATTTTTGTTTAGTTCAATAAAAAAAAAAATTGTGAAAACAGAGCCAGTAAAGATGTACATCATTTCTGAAGCCTTTTTGGAGGAAGGGGGTAGCCCTTTGGCAGATATGTAGCAGCCTCTATCTGCAGCATCATCAGCCATGCCCCACACAGTCAAAGGACCATTTTTGTTCTGTATAGTTCGATAAACAAGCATTTGTCAATGCCGAATGTTGATTGTGTTGGTCTGTTGAGCTCGCTTACTGCCCCGTCACTCGCTCATTCTGTTTCTCCCGGTGCTGCAGGCTGCTCTTTTGTACTGGTCTCCTGCCTGTGTTGTCACATTTTTCTGCCCACAAAGAAATCTGCAGCTCTCCCAACAGAGCTCTGTTGAGGTGACTCACTCCCCCTTTCTCACTCGCTCATTTTGTTTCGCCTGGTGCTGCAGGCTGCCCTTTTGTACTGGGCTACTGCCTCTGTTGGGGGGCTTTTTCTGCCTAGAAAGAAATCTGCAGCACTCCCAAGACTGGTCAATTGAGCTTGCTCACTCCCCCCCCATGCAATGCGCTCATTCCATTTCTGCCAGTGCTGCAGGCTGGCCTTTTGTACTGGGCTCCTGCCTGCGTTGCTGCCTTTTTCTGCCCACAAAGAAATTTGCAGCAGTTATGATAGAGCTTCTTTGAGCTTGCTCACTCCCCCTCTTTCACTCACTTGTTGTGTTTCTCCCGGCGCTGCAGGCTGCCCTTTTTTACTGGACCCCTGCCTGCATTGGCACCTTTTTCTGCCCACAAAGAAATCTGCAGCTGTCCCAAAAGAGCTCCATTGAGATCGCTCACTCCCCCTGTCTCACTAGCTCATTCTGTTTCTCCTGGTGCTGTAGGCTGCCCTTTTGTACTGGGCTCCTGCCTGTGTTGGCACCTTTTTCTGCCCACAAAGAAATCCACAGCAGTCACAATAGAGCTCTGTTGAGCTTGCTCACTCCCCCTCTCTCACTCACTCATTCTGTTTTTCCCACTGCTGCAGGCTGCCCTCTTGTACTGGGCCCCTGCATGCATTGCTGCCTTTTTCTGCCCACAAAGAAATCCACAGCAGTCCCAACAGAGCTCCATTGAGCTCAGTCACTCCCCTTCCCTCACTCGCTTGTGCTGTGTCTCCCGGCACTGCAGGCTGCCCCTTTGTGCTGGGCTCCTACTTGTGTTGGCACCTTTTCCTGCCCACAAAGAAATCCACAGCAACACCCGACAGAGCTCAGTTGAGCTCGGTCACTCCCCCTCTTTCACTCGCTCCACCTTAATCTGTCCAAAACACTGATTTCCGACAGCAACTGTGGTATTCTGCACCAGAAGGGCGAAAATGCATTTTGGCCAGGATGTGAAAAATGACAGCTGTACTATTCATAAGGAGGTCTGAAAAAATGCCAGTGTTGAAAATCTGGCATGAAAATATTACTAATTTGTGAAGTTACAAGGGTGCGTGGAAACTGCACAATGCACACTCATAACACAGTCATTTTATGGAGTTTTATCACAAAATTTTCAACATAGGCATTTTAGGACCTCTGCTCATGAACAGTGTCAGTGTGATTTTCTTAATGTGTCCCAAACACTGATTTCCCACAGCGACCGCGCCATTGTGTGCCAGAAGAGCGAAAACACATTTTGGCCAGGAAGTGAAAAATGACAGCTGCACTGTTAATAAGGAGGTGTGGAAAAATGGCAATGCTGAAAATCTGGAGTGAAAATATTGCAAAGTTGTGAAGGTAAGAGCATACGTGGAAACAGCGCAACACACGCTCATAACACACTCATTTTATGGACTTTTGTCACCAAATTTTCAACATAGGCATTTTAGGTTCTCTGCTAATGAACAGCATCACTGTCATTTTCATAATGTGTCCTGAACATGGATTTCACACAGCAACCATGCTATTCTGCCCGGAACTGCGAAAACATATTTCAGCCATGATGTGAAAAATGACAGCTATACTGTTCATAAGGAGGTGCAGAACAATGGCAATGTTGAAAATCTGGAGTGGAAATATTGCAAATTCACGAAGTTATGAGTGTGCGTAGCAACCGTGGCAATGCACGTTAGAAACAGCATTTCTTGATGTTTCACTAAATTTGCAACAGATCTTTGAGAGCCCACCTTATGAACACTGGCACTGTCGTTTTAGTAATCATCCCCAAAAGTTGATTCCACACAGTGACCACAAAATCCCCTTTCAGGACTGATTAATGCCATGACAGTGCCTGGATTCATGAGGAGGGGTCCCAACAATCCCATGTTGAAAATTTGGTGCCAAAATTCCAAAAAATGCCTGAGATATGCATCAATGTTGGAAAAACACTATTTATGCCATTATACAGCTTACCGGCACTTTCTAAGTTCGCAGTTGGCTTTGAAGAGTGCAGACGTGTTCCCTGTCCACCAAAGATCATTGCGCCAGACTCCTCAGGTAAGTATGGGGTGAGGAGGGTGTAGGGAGGCAGGGTGTGCAGAGAGTGGGTTTGGGCTGTGGGAGTGGGCAGGGAGACTGCAAGGGACTGTTTTCTTTTTTGTATAGGCTAAAAAACCAAAAAAAAATTGCGGGAATTTTTTTCTTTACAGTGGCATGTGGCATGCTTGGGTGGGCTCCCAGCATGCCAATGGAGTGTTTTTTGGGGGGGCAGCTGTAGCCAATGGAGATTGGGCACCCCATAAGCACAAAGAGTGCAAGAGCCAAGGGGGATTGGGCACCCCCTCGGCACAAATCTAGTGTTTTTGTGGGAGGGACATTATGCCAATGAGGAGTGGGCTTCCCCATCAGCAAATTAAACTGGGAGAGGACATAAGCTGATGGGGAGTGGTCTCCCCAACAACAAACTCTGGCGGGACTGAAGCTGATGGGGATTTGGGCCCCCTTCAGCAAACAAAAACTGTTCTGGGAGGGCGCATGCTGCTGAGGGTTTGGGCACCCCTCAGCAGCGAGGTTAAATAGTGTGTTTGTGAACACAGTGGCAAGTTGCCACCATGTTCTAAATAATATTACACTTGGCAACATTCCACCCAGTAATAATGGGTCGCTCCCTCATTACAGCGAATTCGCTGATGCTGCAATGACGAGGCGGCCCCTGATTCCAGTGGCTGAAACGTTTCAAGGTGGAGGCATGCTGGTTGAACAAGTGTCAGCAGCAGTGTGCCACAGCATTGGAGAAAGCGGGCCAAGCCTTTAAAGGTTGTGCGGGCATTGGTCACAACAGTGCCGTGCCTCCACAACCTGCTTCTGGCAAGCTGCCGCAATATGTTTCTTGCACATGCACGCAATTGACATAAAAATTAATTGTGAAAGCAGAGCTGTGTGAAGTCTTTCTTGGGTTGAAGGAACAACCCCTTGCCAGTTACATAGTAGCCTTTGTCTGCAGTGTCACCAGCCATTTCCCATCCAAGCATAGGACAATTTTTGTTTTGTTTAGTCCGTTAAAAAAGTAAGTTGTGAAAACAGAGCCGTTAAAGACTTGCATCACTTACGAGCCTTTTTGGAGGGAGGGTGCAGCCCTTTAGCAGCCATGTAGTAGACCCTGTTTGCAACGTCAACAGCCTTTTCCCACACATGCACAGAACCATTTTTGTTCTATATACTCCAATAAAAGGTAGATTGGAAATGCAGAGCCAGTAAAGGCTTGCATCATGTGTGTAATCTTTCTTTTAGTGTGTGTGTGTGTGGGGGGGGCAGCCCTTTTGCAGTTGTGCAGTAGTCTCAACTTTTAGTCTTGTTATTTTTAGCCAGTTGATGCCTTGTCATAACATGTTCACTCATTATTGCTATCTATTTCACCAATCACCAAGGAGACTGAGGATGGTACTGTTTTTTTTTCTTGGAAGGGAACTGACTTAGTTTGTTATTTGAATTTTAGAACTTATTAAACAATATTAAGATAAGAATAATGATGAAAAGGAGTGGTCTGTGAAACAAGCTTTCAGTATCAGTAAGAAAAAGACAAAGGCAGCAATTCAGAAGGAAAAAACTGTCAGAAAAAGTACTTCTTCTCCTGCAGCACTTTCCCTATTGAAGCTTCCTCATTCCTCAAGTCCTTATTGTCTTCTGAAATCCCATCATGTTTGTCTGCTGCTGCAGACTGTACCCAGTTAACAAATAAAGACCATTCAAAAGGCAGCAAGCAAAGCTTCGGTGATGAACCAGCAATTAAGAAAAGTAGATTTTGCAAAGGTACAGTTATTAAAAAGGCAACAGTTGCAGGCACTACACATAATGGAAAGGAAAGAACTATCACACATGCATGCAAGTACAACTTTCTTAAAATTCTACCATTTCTCATTCATTTATGAGATGTTCAGCCAAACTCTGTGCACAACAGTGGCAGTGAGTACATTACTGAGACAGTGACATTGCTTGATGGGGACTCTGATGATAACTCAGAGTCAGAGGAACCTGGTGTTGTAAGATGTCACGCTAATAAAGCAAACAAAAAAAACATTGGGAAAGTGAATGCATCCACTTCAGTGGACCAGGAATAAGTCACAAGTGGTACACAGACTGGTGGTAGAGATAAATGTTCCCATATCCAATACATAAAACCCTCAGACACCAAGCAGAGATTGGAATGTGCCCACCGTATCATCACCCCCTTTATCTGTTTGGTCTTTGTCAGAATCAGAAAGCTCCCCAATTGAAAACAGAAAGAGTTCTTCTCTGTCTCCTCCAACCTTTTTCAGTGGCCCAGTCTCACCTCAGAAACAGTTAATGATGCAGCAGGCTTTTGAATGGAGAACTAAATATGATCAGTCATCCAGCTGCTCAGTAGTCAAATAAAGCAGTATCTGCAATGATTGCATGGGATAGTCACTCTTTTTGTATTGCTGTCTCTGTTGGATTTCAGGAGGTGATGAAGCTTGCTGTGCCTTGGTACCAGTTGCTATCACTGACGTATTTCCCCAGAAAGGCTGTGCCAGCACTTTTTAGTGAACTGCACCAGAAGGTAAATACCGTCTTGGAGTCATCAGCTGCTGTAGAACTAGTTATTTTCATGCAAAGTAAAATTAACGCAAACATAAATGCAACCATAACTGCATACATTTGTTTAAGCTATAGGTCACAACCACCACATTTGCTATAATAGAAAAAAAAATGCTAGAAAGACTAATTGGCACAAATTTATTATCAAGCAAATTGGTGCTTCAGTGAAAATAATGAAAATTATTTAACAGTGAAAATTTCGAGTTATACAGTATTAAAGAACTAGATATAACAACAGATATATCGACAAGTGGTCCAACACCAGACTACATGACTATCACTGCCCACTGAGTATTATTTTCCTCTGCAACATCCTCTGCCGCCACTAGGGACCAAACAATCCTTACAATCAGGCTGTTCTCCATATTGCAAGCTTTGACAAAGTCACAGTGGTGTGAACATCTTATGGGAACTGAAGAAACGGTTTCATTTGGGTAGGACTGGATGACCTAGAGAAAGACAGTGCTGTTACTTCTCCCATCCCAAGCTACTCAGCAAGCAGTATGTTGGATGACTTCTTAAAGGACTCCAGAAAGATAAATGTTCAAGATGACCCACTTCAATATTGGCATAAAAAGGAGACAGTCAGGCCAGCAATACAAAAAGTGGACTTCACTATATAAGTTTCTCAGCAGTGAGTGACTATTCAGAAAGAATATTCAGCACTGCAGGCTGTGTTGCTAATAACAGAAGTAAACTCCTTCCAGAAAATGTTGAAATTCTAGCTTTTATTAAATTGAACTAATATAGCGTATTTGCTGAATGCTCATAGGGCACTTCAAAAACATTGCTTGGACAGTAGTGCTAATGAACCTACTGGCAGTGATGTTGAAGATAAATACTACTACCGGGGGAATGTTGCCAGTTGCTTCATGGACCTTTGAACTTTTTCTGCTGTCATTGTCTATGTTTCTGTTTGATCCTGTCTGTCATGTTATTCATGTCTTGTCTAATGCCAGTCAGTATCCCGTGATAATAGCAACTACAAAACAGCAACTGTCAAAATAGCGACTGTCAAAATAGCGACTCAGAATATAATATATTTCCGAATATGTAATTTTCTCCGAAATCAATGAGCGGCGTGGTGTTAGAATCTTTAAGATGGGGGGGTGCGGGGGGGCGAGCAGCCCCCCGCATTTATTTCAAGTAATTATGCAAAAAACAACAGTTGAAGGAAAAGGTAGTAGTAGTAGTAGCTGTTATTGGCAGTGGCAGTCGCTATTTTGACGGTCGCTATTTTGTAGTCGCTATTATCACATGGAACCATGCCAGTCACCAGTTTGTATTTTGAAGTTTCAGTACAGTACTGTAGCAAGACTAAAAGCTAAGGGCTACTCTCTGACTCTAAGGAATATATGAAATAATTTCACATTCACACTCAGTTGCATTTTTTTCTCAATCTTTTATTTGTGTTGTCTACTTAAATTTGTAAATGACTAATAACTGTAACCTCTGGAATGGACTTCTTACAATCATGCATCCTATCCCAAATCTCTTTGTTTTGGATAACACCTTCCTGAAGATAATTGTACTTTGAGTTTTGACTGATCTGCTCTTCTTGAATGTATAGTCATCTCTAAAAGAAAAAAAAACGAACAAAAAAGAATACAATTTAATGCATTGTATCAAAGTGAGTGTTCTCTTTCACACAGATACCTTAGTCTGTCTTCATAACTGGAACTTTTCACAGGACTGTACTAAAAAAATGTAAAACAAAAATTCTATTTTTCATGTGCATTATAATAAATGACAACAAAAAACAAGCAGTCAAAACTGTATAGGCCCATTGTATGTAACACAAACAACAAAGTAGGCTTATAAAACAAAATAACATCAGCTCAAAGGTGTGGGTGGAAGGGTCCAAAATACTCTCTCTGCATGCTGCTACACTATTTTTAAATATATGTTTCCTTTCAGAACATCACCTGTTATTTACTATGTCCTGTTGTTATCTTTCAGTTGCCAAGTTAATTTTTCAGTAGCAAGTAAATGTTTCTTTTCCAATTCAATATACTTTATTAAAAGTATAACAGCAACAGACAGGCAAAACGTCAGACAACAGTTGACTCTTTACAAGTATCAGTAAGTCTATAACAAAAACAAAAGATGGCAAGAATGATCAGAACAGTAGTGACAATAATAACCAGCCCACCAATCCTCCCCTCCACCCAGCCCCAGCCAGTCCCCTAGAACTCCAACACCCACCATACCCAGAGCACAATAAGGAGCGACAACCCAAAAGAAGGAAAACAAACCAAATGAGGAAGAAAAGAGAGCAGAAAAAGGTGCAGGAGCCTATTCCCCCCTAGGAGAGGGAGCCATCCTCACTTCCACCTCCAGCTAGCACCCTCTAAGAAACACATGGTATGGGAAGGAGGGCTACCAGTGGGCCCCATCTCCTCTGAAACCCCTCCCGATGAGGTTGCCAGCAGGCTATATGTCTCTCTGGCTCAATAGCTTGGAGTATTTCTGAGTGCTATTCTCTAAGGGAGGGAACTAAGCCATCCAGCCAGTGTCAGACAATAGCTAGTTTAGCAACACATGAGATCAGAGAAACAAAAAGCACTACAGCAGCCAGCCAAGTCTGTCAGGAAGTAGCCCACCAGGCAAATCTGTGGGGTAAACTAGGAATCCAGTACCAAAAGGGGATCTAAAGAGTTCTGGATTACCTGCCAGAATGGCACTACCAGGCAGCAGTCCCAAAGGATATGTTTAAGGGTCCCATCAGAATGCCCACACCAAATACAAGTTGCAGAAGTGGACCCTCCCATCCTACATATCCTGGTGGGAGTGAAATATAAATTGTGCAAGATACTGTATTGTAAGAAGTGGAGCCAATCTTGCATAACATATCTGTACAAACGCTGCCCTACCTGCCACCATGATATCTCCTCCAGATCAAGTCCCAGCTCCTGTTTCCAGTAGAAGCAGATTCCTTTAGGGCTTCTTGGATCCTGCTGCTGAAGGAAATCATAGAATATGGAGACAGGGTGAGGGTGAACTGCAATATCTATAAAAGTCTGTAGCAAGGGGATAGTTTCCCCTCGCCAAGGTGGGGGCCCAAGAAAAGATGAAAGTGCCCTAACCAGCTGTAAGTGTTTGAAAAAGTGGTAAATGGGGATGCAGAAGTGGTGCTGTAGCTCACGTGCAGAAAGAGGCTTACCCTCTGTAAGTAAGGACTCCACTAAAGCCTGTTTAAGTGTCAGACAGAAAGCAGAAGGTAGATGGTAGCAAACAAATGGTTTAACAGATTAAACTAGCCAGGGGCTACTCAACTGTTACACTGCTTCTGTCTGTGCCAAATCATTCTAAATGTCTTTCTAGTCTTTTGTCATTTACCTTTCCTCATCTCCTGCCAGTCATCATATCACATGACACTTCTGCAGAGATAACTAGTAATTTTAAGCTGTGTTTACACAGCTGATGCACTGCAACTTCTGCAGTGATTAATCTTGCATCAACCACCAGAGTTAATCTGACTTTTGTGACCACACGGCCCCACTCAGCACTGATGCAAACCACTCAGGAGAGGAACCACAAGTCCAGGAAATGGATGAATCTTTGGCGATGTCAGCAGTGATGTATCAGATGACTTGTGGACTGCTGGCATCACTTCTGTAGTTCCTCCATGAACTGACATCTTCAGTATCTCTTACCTAATGGAGTAGTCAAATTGAAAAGTGGGACTCAGAAGAACATCAAATTAAGGCTGTGACTAGATGTTAAAAATTCCCCATAGCATGTTAATCCAAACAGGAACGAGGCAGACAAACTGCAGTGCTACATGCAGACTCGTGATTAAAGACAGCCCAAACATCCAATCCAACAGGTAAAGCACAGCCATAGCCTGTACAGTACAAACTGTGGCTCCAATGACACTCTAAATGCGGTCAATCACTGAGAAATAGCTGGGTAGCAGGAGCATGCTGGGGCATCCATCAGAGTGAGCAGTGCATTCTGCCCACACAGCAGCTTACTCTGCTTACTCCTGAATGAGTCCCCAACTTTCCTGCAGTTGCAGAAACTGATTAGTGATTGACTTACCTTGATATGGTAAGTGTCCACACTGCCGCATTTGCACCACAGCAACCTGAAAACTCAGATTGCTGTGGGTGCAACTATGGCAGTGTAAATAAGCCTATAGACTACAGGCTAATGAATCTATGTGCTACTCATCTTCTGAATAAAACACTGTCTCAAATACCTTATAAGAAGACTTCCCATGAATTTACCAACAGCTTGGGCTTGCTACAGTTATGCCCAGTGGTATGTGGTTTATTCCAGCATGATCGCAGAGCAGTGCATCAATTCTGAGATGCATACCTGCCGAGCTTATGTGCATCACCTCTGTGGTACCTTCCAAGTTTATTTTATTTAGTGCTGCTATGTTTTGGTATAATTCTGATCACTATCACAGTGTGTTGTTTTTGACTGTCACATATGCATGTGCGCCAGCTCTTTCCTGATCCGCAAGCCTTTCCCTACAGTATTTTGCAATATTAACTTATGTCTACTGTGTTTTCCTGTATATTTAGGTAAATAAAAATGCCAATGGTAGAAGCATTTAATAGTCCAAGGTACATGTAGTTCTCGAGGGGTGGATGTAGGGTGTTTGTAAATTGAAAGCTGTTTGCACTCAGCTTCACAAACATCATATACATTATTTGCACCCCCAAAACCACTTTATGATTTTTTTTGGAAACATGGAAATTTGTGGGACTTCAGGGGACATCTTGGGGAATATGCACACCAAATTTCAAGATTAGACCACAAGAAATTCAATTATGCTTGCTTTTGTACAGTGTTACTGAAGCGAAAGCAGGCCTTGCCATCTGCATTCAAGATGGAAATCAAACTTTCGAACTGCCTTCTGCTTCCCAAACACCACACAGATATTACCCTTGAAAACCACTAAACACTTTTTTTTTAAAACCTGGGCACTTAGAGGCTCAGTGGACAGTGAAACCTTGGGGAATATACATACCAAATGTTCAAGTTTATACAAGAAATTCAAAAGTTATTACTTCTTCTGTGTGGTGCTAGTGAAGCAAAGGCATTAATAGCGTGGAGACAGTTTACCTTATTTTCCTTCACATACACCACACAGAAATTACCCTCAAAAAGAACTTTACACTTTTTTAGAAACCTGGGCAATTGGAGTGCTTCAGGGGACACATTCGGGAACATGTATACTGAATTTCATATTTTTTCAACAAGAAATTCAAAAGTTATAACTGCTTCTGTGTGGTACTAGTGAAGCAAATGCACTGGTAGCCTGAAGAGAGTTTATATTTTTTCCTTCACAGATGCCACCCAGAAACTACCCTAGAAAATCACTTTACACTTTCTTTAGAAACCTGGTCACTTGAGGGACTTCAGTGGACACATTGGGGCACATTTATGCTGACCTCCAAGTTTATAACACAAGAAATTCAGAAGTTATAACTTTTTTTGTGTGGTGCTAGTGAAGCAACAGCATTGGCAGCCTGAAGACAGTATATCTTATTTTCCTTCACAGACACCATCCAGAAATTACCAAAGGAAATTACTTTACAGTTTATTTAGAAACATGAGCACTTAGCAGGCTTTAGGAGACACCTTGGGTAACATGTATATTGAATTTCAAATTTATATCACAAAAAATTCAAAAGTTATAACTTCTGTGTGGTGATAGTGAAGCAAAGGCATTAGCAACCTGGAAACAGTTTACCTTTTTTCTTCACAGACACTACAAAGAAATTACCCTTGAAAACCACGTTACACTTTATTAAAAGAAATCTGGACACTTGAGGTGCATGCGAAGACAGCTTGGGGAACATGTATACTGAATTTCAAGTTTATACCACAAGAAATTAAAAAGTTATAACTTCTTCTGTGTGATGCTAGTGAAGCAAAGGCATTGGCAGCCTGAAGAGTTTATCTTTTTTCTTTCACAGACACAACACAGACATTATACTTGTAAACCACTTTCCTCTTTTTTAAGAAACATGGACACATGGAGGAACTTCAGGGGACACGTTAAAGAATATGCATACTGAATTTCAAGTTCATAACACAAAAAATTCAAAAACTATAACTTCTTCTGTGGGGTTCTGGTGAAGTGAAGGCATTGGCAGCCTGGAGATGACTTATATATTTTTTTCCTTCACAGACACCACACAGAAATTACCCTTGAAAACTCCTTTACACTTTTGTAAACACATGGGCACTTGGAGGGCTTCAGAGGACACCTTGGGGAACATGTATACTGAATTTCATGTTTATATCACAAGAAATTCAAATTTGTGTTTATGGCATCTTTTGTGTGGTGCTGGTAAAGCAAAGGCATTGGCAGCAGAAGTCAATTTACCTTTTTGTCCTTCACAGAGATCACTATGAAATTACCCTTGAAAACACCTTCACACTTGTTGAGGATTCCAGGCACTTTGGGAGGGCTTCACTTGACACCTTGGAGAACATGTTTGCTGAATTTCAAGTTTATACCATAAGAAATTCAAAAGTTATGACTTCCTCTGTGTGGTGTTAGTAAAGCAAAGGTATCAGCAGCCTGGAGACAGTTTACCTTTTTTTTTCCTTCACAGACACCACACAGAAATTACCCTCAAAAACCCCTTTATACTTTGTTAGTAACCTGTGCACTTGGGGACTTCAGGAGGCACTTTGGGGAGCATGTATACTGTATTTCATGTTTTTACTACAAGAAAATCAAAAGTTATAACTGCTTCTGTGTGGTGCTGGTGAAGCAAAGGCATTGGCAGCCCACAGACAGGTTACCTTTTTCCCTTTTATAGACACCACACAGAAATTACCTTTGAACACCACTTAACACCTTTTTTTTAAGAAACCTGGGTACTTAGGGGGACTTAGGGGGACTTAGGGGAAACCTTGGAGAGCAATCAACTTGAGCATTTGGGGAAATTTATCCTTAAAGTGATATATCAAGTTTGCCATGCCAAATGGGAGTAGTAACCTGTAGGAGTTGTGAATCAGTCTCCAACCATTCAAACTGCCAAATAGTGCTGTTTTCCATGAGAACAATCCTTTTATTTCTGTGCCCTGCTTTATTTGCATAACCCCTTTTTTCTCAGGCCCGCAACCCCCACCCATGATATCATACAAAGGAAACAAAGTTTTTAAAGAGACACTGTCTGTGTTTTTAGCTGACTCTTTACATTGTTTGCAAGTAGCTGTATCTAGCATTATAATGTGTAGAAAAAGTATATTGATTTGATTGGCTGAAAGAGCCATGTAATCATTGACCCATTATTACACTCCTGAACTACTTACAGGCATTCAAGCCCTATAACATAAACATAGAAAAGTATCATCACACTCCCACTTTCTGACAGGAGCTGTCATTTCAGACCTGTCACTTCACCAGAAGGCAGTAAAAGTGAAACAACATCTACACAGAATGGCAAATGAGCTTTCTGGCCTACCTGCATCACAAAAACATTTTTCCAGAAGTTTTTCTATAGATTGTACTGCTGTAAACACTACTGAAAATAGGAGACTGCACTTTGATTAGGGAGACAGAAAAATCAGCTATTTACTGTACACCCTCAATGCCTCACTATGTAAATTAGTATACAGTCTATTATATTTCTGTGCTCACTACAGAAATAGGAGACTACATCTCTCAGTAAAGAAGAAGAATCAGCATTTATATAACACTTTTCACACAGTATATCCTAAAGCGCTTTACAAGCAATGCTAGACTGGTAGTGAAATGACTGAATGTGTGGTGGCAGCCATATTGCACATCATCACCCACACACAGCCAGGATAATTGCATTAACTGGTTTATGGGAAGGGGAATGTTGGCCAGGACACCAAGAATGTTCCCTACTCTTTGCGAAGAGTGCCCTGGGTTCTTTTACTTCCACCTGGACAACACCAGGATGGGCAGAAGGGACCTCGGTTTAACATCTCATCCAAAGACAGCATACCCCAGCAGTACAGCACCCTCCAATACTGCACTCAGATGACATCGATTTTTAGGTGCAAGTCCAAACCCAGTGTGGGACAAGAACCCATGACCTTCTGGTCCAGAGGTGGATGCACTACCAACTGAGCCTTGTTGACACATGTAAAGCAGTCTTGTAGTTAGAAACTGTATGCACAATGCCTTGTTTTGAAAAGAAACATACAAGAGCTTGTATTGCTGAAGCCATTAGTGAAATAGGAGACTGGACCTCACGGTAAGAAAACCATAAAACAGCTTCTTATTGTACCCACGGATGAGACTTTAAACCAAGGTACCATCTGCCTGGATTGGTGGTAATTCAGGTGGATATCAAAGATCCCATGGCACTTATCGAAAAGAGTAGGGGAAGTTTTTATTCAAAACTTAAGACAAAATATACAAGAATGTATTGACGTCATACAAAATCATAAAGAAAGACATCAAGAAACATAAATATTACAGCACACATAAAATTCAAACATAAATAAAAAGAAGCAAGAACAATCACATATACAAAACTGTGAACTTCAACCAGTATCCAACCACTGTATTGCCTTCCATTTCCTGTGAAACTGGGAAGATGATAAAGAATGGGAATCATAATGCCAAATTTCAGAAAGCCAATAATGAATTCTCCAAAATAATTGGTATGGGGAAATAAATAAAGCGTGCAGGGATGAAATACATCGAACCTGCCAGATATGATATTTTATACCCCCAAAAATCAAACTAATAGTATCTTGCAGTAAAAGAGTCCCAGTCTGAAGACAGAATTCCAAAAAATAACCAAGTAGGATCAATAGTTGAAAAATGGAAATGGGCCCACTGAACAGAAAGTAGTGACCAAAACTGTAAAATAAAGGGACATTCAAAAACCAAATGTAACATAGTTTCAAGCTGAGTTGTGCAAGTGAGAGTTCTTGGACAGTACCTTTCTTCAATACCCTTATGTTTCAAGTTATTCTTAACATTTAATTTACCATGCACTGTAAGCCACGTGATATCCCACATATAATTGGGAAGGCTAGGAGAGGTAAGCAAGGCAGAAACCTGTGGCAAATCTTTACTTAATAAAGTTAGAAAAACTAAACTTTCTAAAAAATATCATTCTAACAAAGAAAAGTACATACTCCTTCTAGAATGTAGAGTAAAAGAAACATAACAGACATTCCATTTCTTAATTTTACTAAAACAGGAATGGAAATAAACCAGTAAATGAGCAATAGGTGTTTGTTTGTGTATGAGGCCAACGTTACACCACCCATCCAACCAAGGATAAACATGATCTAAAAGCCATAAAGTCCAGACTTTAGAAATACCAAGAACTAAAGAAGAAATATTTTTATATAAAAAAATACTGAAGAAAAACAAAACTGGATTAATCATATTCAGTCCTCCTGATTTAATTGGACAATATAAAATATTCCTCTTTATGGGGTTCAAACGACTCCCCCAGATTGTGTGAAAAAAAAGACTATAGAGAGCCGTTTCTTTTGAAACAGGCAAGGCGTAAACCGCACTCAAATGTATAAAGAAACCAATAAGAAAAGTATTAATCATATAAATCCTTTTCTTTTTAGACATATTCCACTTATTCCAAAGGGTAACCTTCTAACTAGCAGCCTGAATAAGCATGTCCCAATTATATGTGGCCGTGTCTATCTCACAAAAAAAATAAATGCCCAAAATTTTACAAACAGTGTTAGTAACAGGAATTCCCATAATAACTGAATGTGAAGAGGAATGATTGCCAAAATAACAACACTTACTTTTAGATAAATTAAAAGAAGCACCAGTCCCCTTCCTGAAGGCTTCAGTTAACATTTCCGTAGCAGTACAGGAAGGGATATCAGCTAGAAAAAAGCATAAATCATCCGCATAAGCTACAACAGGAATTTCAGCATCATCCGAGCCCAAAGAGGGACCCCTAATAACATCCATATGAGAGATGGCAGAAAGTAGTGGTTCTAAAGATAGAATATAAAGCATAGGACTAAGAGGGCACCCTTGGCGGACACCATTGCCTCACGGTCATTTAGTGCCCAACCAGCCATTGACATAAGGAATAATCTCAGCATTCAAATAATAATTTTGCAACCAGCCAACAAAACGAGGAGGGAAACCCATAGCAAGCATACAAGTCCAGAGATAAAGATGAGACACATTATCAAAAGCCTTCGCCTGGTCTAAAGTAATACAAATACTAGCAAGTTCATCCCTCTTCCCATGTTCAATGATTTCCCAGATAAAAATCAGGGCATCTGTAATAGTACGGCCAGGCACTGAACAAAACTGCGTGGGGGAAATAATATCTGCCAAAAGACAAGAGATCCATAAACCCAAAATTTTTGTAAAAATTTTACAATCCGAATTCAAAAGCGTGATAGGATGCCAATTATTCAGGTCACCCTTTTCCCCATGTTTATGAAGAAATATCAAAAGCCCCTCATTCATACTGGGAGGAAAGGTACCAAGGGAAAGGCAATCATTGAACATGGAAACCAAACGAGGACCCAAAACGGAACCAATTAAACCATAAACTTCATTAAGAAGTCCATCCTTGCCAGGGGCTTTATGTTTCGGAAGAACCTGAATAACAGCACAAAATTCTGTCAAAGAAATAGGAGCCAACAGAGACATCAAAAAAACGTCAGGAATCTGTGGTAAAGAACTATATGCCAACCATTCAGTAATGGATTGTGATGTAATGTTTGAATCTGCAGCAAACAGGGACTGAACATGAGTATCCACAAGTCGAAGGATATCTTGCCTAGTAGTAACCCGAACACCTTCAGGATTCAACAAAACATGGATATCCTTCTTATTTCTATGCGACATATGATTGTCATAAGGATTCATACAACTGGAAGAACCCTGAGTACTATATCGCAGTTCCCTCTCGAGTTGCTGTTGCTTTGAATGTTGTATCTTTGCCAATTCAACTTTTACCGTATGTAAGGCGTGAAAATCTACAGGTAAACCCAAATTAATTTGGGAATAAAAAGTAGTCAATAAATTTTGGAGAGACCTATGATAAGATTCTGGGAAGCTCCCAATATGTAGCCAATGTCAAGAAAATATTCCTTAAAAATTAATTTAGAATCATCCACCAATCTGTTGGGAGTAGTAGAGGAAAAGAAACGTCACGGCCTTTAAAATAGACAAAAACCTTCCCTTACGCTGGAATATCCAGAGAGATAAATTTAACTTCAGTACCCGGGCTTTGGAAGTTTGTGTATAGTGGAAAGTGAAAAACTGAGAAGGCAATGATCTGAAGAAGCAACCAGAGAAACTCGAGGGGCAAAAACTTGAAGTGAGGAAGAAACAAACCAATAATCTATTCATGACTTTCGAAGGCCTTGTAAATAGGTAAAGGAAGGAATATCCTCAAAAACATCGCAGAGGCTGGTTACCTTTAACAAGTCATTCAAACAGTTTGCGTCACAATAGTTTTTAGAAGTAACAGATTTTGCTGACAGGGAAATATTGAAATCACCACCCAATAAAATATTCTGACTAGAAAATAAATGGGGCCGAAGGAGGTGTAACAACTGAACGTGATCCCATTTGGTCTGAGGAGCATAAATATTGATTAATCTAAGGGGATGGAATGAATAGGCACATCGAGCAATAACACCCTCCCAGGAGAAATATGAACCACATCCGACACTTTAATAGTATTAGAAGTAAAACATATTCCAAAACCAGAGCAGAGGTCAGTGCCCCCTGACCAATAACAAGGACCCCAGCCCCAGAGATCAGTAGCAACAGAAAGATCTTGAATTGTGTACAACCTGGTGTCCTGAAAAAATATAATGTCATAACGTAAATCAGAAAATAAAGCAAAAGTGACCCTTTTTTTTTGTACAAAGACCTAAGGCTATTAGCATTAAGGCTAGCCAAAGTAACATCTTGTGAGGACCTAGAAATAAGTTAGGAGTGAGAGTTCAGTTTTCTGCTACTCTTACGCAACCCAACCCGGGTAGTTTTTTTTAGTTTACATTTCGCTCCCACCCTTGGATCAAGAACAGTGTCCTGGTCAGAGGCCATGTCTACTTGTGAGAGATGTTGTGAGGTGGAATCAGAATCATGATCCTCAGTGTCCATGGTGGCCATAATACCAAATTTATTTGAAACAGACACCGGGGCTGGAGACTGAGCCCAGTCTAGTACAGAACAGTGTTCTACCTCAGATGGAACAGGAGAAAAGGAAACGCCTTCTACCTCAACCTGATTGTCCAAAGATGGCACCATCAGAGAAGGTGACAGAACTGTAGGGAGCAGGGCTGTAGGACCAGTGGACACTAGAGGACTAACAGGGGAAGGGGGAGCACTTTTAGAAGGGCGAGAAGGAGGAACGGAAGAGGTAGAGGCCAGAGCAGCAGAGTACGACTTTGGTTTTTGGGCAGTAGAAGGCCCAACCCCATCCAAAAGATTCCTAGCCACTTTAAAAATAAGTAAATCTTGCATAGCAAAATCAGAGTCAGCAGTGTTATGGGCTGCCGTTGGGCAATCAGGAAAGACATGCCCTAATGCATCACAAAAGGAACACTTTACTGGTTTCTCACATTGATAGCCAGAGTGGCCACACTCCCCACATTGGAAACAAAAAACCTTTTCACACGATGTGCTAATGTGTCTGGGAGAGCCGTATTTATAGCAACGTCTGGGTTGACCAGGATAAAACAAAAAGCCTTTATCTCGGCCAATGAAAAAACAATTTGCAAGATGCACAAATTCATCATGAACACTAGGAAGTTTGATTTTAAAATGCCAACCCCCATTCCAAAATCCTTCCCCATCCAAATTTGGGTTAGGTGCACCCTGAACCTCACACCTTTGTTTTAACCAAGAAGAATATCAACCAAATTCACACCCTCATTTCGAAATAGAACAGTAATAACTCTAAAAGGTTGCTTCGTTAATGGAACCACCTGAAAGGGGGACCATAAAAGGTTAGTTTTTAAAGAGGTATAGTGCAACCAAAAAGTTTCCAAAGTTGAAGGACCCTGAAACTAATGTCAAAGGAATTTTCTCCTGGAGCGTGGATCAGGGCATAAATATCAGCAGGCGAGAATCCCAGGGACTGCTTGATCAAAACCCTGCCCACATAAAAGTGATCCGGTACTTCAGCCAGCCCTCCCAAATACCGCAGTCTAATGGCATTACGTCTCTTTGCTTGTTCAATCGGCTTTGCAAACAAATCAGCAGAAGTAGTGTTAGGAGGGGTAGGCAAAGGAACAGTAGAAATAACCGGAGCGGCCACAGAAAAATCTACAGAGTCCGAGGCAGAAGAAACAGGAACAATACTACCTGTAGCACCAGCCGAAGGTATAGCAGTTGACCCTGAGTCCAGAGGAAAAGCAGTACCTAAAACAGCAGTATCGCCAGCCACACGAACAGAATGTGCTAAGATATCCGACGGTGGAGTCGGGTCAACTATCCAAGAACCGTCAGCAAGCTGCTTCCAGCCCGCCTTGGAAAGCGCTGATTCAGGAGACCACGGTTCATTAGGCATGTCAATTAACAAATCTGCAGATGAAACAGTAGCTACCTCAGGTGCTGGCGCAGTGGAAACCATGTCATCAGCAGAGCCAGGACCCAACTTAAAAGTCTGGCGAGGGACATCAGGAGAGATACCAAGTAAGTGTTTACGCTTTTTTTCCAACAAATCAGCCCTAGCAGAAGTAAGGGCAAGTTCCATTTGCAACAACTTTCCTTTTAAAACTTCATGCTTCAAAACCATTTCGGAGACCATATTGTCTTCAAGTCCATCCTCCACAGCATTCATTGTAGTTAGGGCAGCATCTGAACAGATAGAGGAAACTGCAGGAAGCAAAATCCCATCTCGGGTAGAAACAGTATTCCCCAGGCCAACTTTGGCCATGAGACCGTCCTCCTCCAGAACCAACAGTGAACTGTCTCCCTCCATAGGCGCCACGTATGAGACAATACCCCTCCAGAGTAGGGGAATTTCCCTTGGTGTCCTGGCCAAATTTCCCTCATTCACTAGAGATACTACCAACAGCTTAATCTGGTTCAAAGGCCAGTTGGCATTCATCTGTATCCCCCTCCTCCGGGTCGTGCCTGAAAATAGGCAGGATTTGTCTAGTGCACTTACCTGGTCAACAAAAACTAAATAAAATAATAAATAAAATAAATATATGCCTTGCTAGGGACCTCTACATATTTGGTGCCATACTGCAGTCACCACTACCAATGTAAGAGACTGCACTTCTGAGTAAGGAACATTTAAGTTAACATTATAAATTATTCAGAATTCCTTATTAATGTACTGTATGTAAAACATTGACAGATCCCTTGTATGATATCATTGAGAGGGTGTGGCCGCACAGAGAAACTTGAAGCCAGCCAGAAACAAAGCACTGATAAAACATAAAAGAAATTGACTATGACAGATTTTTTTTTCACAAAACAAATAGCAGCAGCAACATCTGAGGCATGGCTGGCAATGGCATACTATGTGAAAAATGCATTTGGGGAACCTTCATAAATTACTTGAATGTTGCAAACAATAAATAAATAGGCAAGACAAGAAAATACATGTAAGAGTGTTATCCTTCTAGCTTTTTTTTAATACACCCTTTTATTGCTTTCACGCTGTTATTGTGTGCTGTACTTAACATACAGGTACTGTCCTTTTTTTGTTTGTTTTTTTTTTAGGGACCATTATTTGTACTATATGATGAATGTCCTGTGCTATTTCTTTGCATAGAAAGGGATCCAGAGTCAAGCGTGGGGCTGTTACCATTGTAGATGTGCAAAAATATTTTGGTTTACTTACAGTATTGTATAATGTACTGTACAACAGTATGGTAGATTGTATCTGATCATTTTTGCTTAGTTCTAGGCTAGCACTATTTGTTCCTGTGAATCCCCCCCCCCGCCAGCTGACATCAAAGCAGTAGGCAGCAGTGGGAAATTCAGTAGCATGACTTTATACTGTTTACTGTATGCTCTGATCTTATAAAAGCTTCAACATGCACTGTAGGCTTCTGAATCTTCTACTTCTGGCTTATGCGCTGATGTCAGCTTGCAGGGATTCTGGGATTTGTAGCAACAGACACAGTACAGTAGTGTCAGCCTAGAAGTAAGAAAACTACAGTTGTATAGTATACTGCAATACAGTCTGCTATGTTACAACATTAAACACTGGTGTAAGTAAACCAATGCTATATATTTTTTTGCACACAGTTAAAACTGGCACCAGCCTCACACTTGAGTCAGGTGAACACTGATTCCCCTTCACAATATAGTAGGACACCATTTTCCTTTGTTGTAAATTTAACATCTAGTGTTTACTTTGTGCTGTACTTTCGTACGGTTACTGGACTTTTTGTTTTCATAGACAGCAGGAGGCCCTGTTACACCAGACAGGAGGCCCAAAAGCTGTACTTTAAATAAAGGTACACTATTTATTTTATTTTTATTTTATTTAAACAGCAGTTTGGAAAACCTTTGAGCCATAGGCTCATTTACAAAGGTACCTTGTCACAGTAAGACAAACCAAAATACACAGTATAGCAGTACAACACATAAGTATAACAGTAAATTAAGACATAGATACAAACAAGCTGGTACAGGTAGGATGGATGCAAACAATACCAGAGTTATGTCGTCCTTAGCAGCTTAGTAATAAGCTTTGTCATAAGTATTGAGTATGGCTTTGACTAGTGGCAGTTACAGTATCGGGTGTTAATAAGGTGGTTACGTAAGGAAGTTTTGAAGCATGACATAGTTGGAGCTCCGGAGATGGAGGGGGGCAGTGTGTTGAACCAGGAGGGGGCCCTAAAGCTGAAGGCTCTTTGGCCATGAGAGGTCCTAGCTCTAGGGATAACAAGAGAGGTTTTCCCAGAGGTCTGAGTAGGAACTAGTGGGACAGAGCGGCGTATGGTGGTGGTCAATCCTGGTGGGGAAAGCCCAAGGAGGGTCTTTTGTAAGGGTACAGGTAAGATATTTGAGGTGCTCGTCCCGAGATCAAAGTACCCAGCGCTTTAGCACAAGTGTAGACAGTGGGTCATCCTAGGTGCTCCAGTAATTAACCTGCAGGCCTTATTCAGAGTAGTGAGAATTTTATGGAGTGCAGTCTGATCAGCAGCACCATACACCGGCAGTCCATAGTCCACTAGGGACAGGATAGAGAGGGTGACTCGGAGTCAAGAGCCTCCGGGAGGCAGTGTTTATCCGATGTAAGATGCCCAATCGGATATTAGTGGCAGTGGCTAGGGCAGCGATGTGTCCATGGAAGGAGAGGGAGGGGTCAAAATGGATCCCTAGGTATTTATAGGAGCAAACTTGTTCAAGTGGGAATGAGGACCCAGAGTGAATGAGGAGTTTGAAGTTCCAGGACTTGTTTTGGGGATGAGTGAAGAACATGGTTTTGGTTTTTTTAAGATTTATCACCAATCTATGTTCCTTGAACCAGCCCTCGGCTTCAGTGAAGGACTTCTGCAGCGAGTCCTGGAGGGCAGTAGGGTTCTGATTTGAGGCAAAGATGACTGCATCATCAGCGTACAATAGAATGTTCCCGAGCAAGATCGTGGAAGGTGTTTAAGGTAAAGGGAGAATAGTAAGGGGCCCAGAATGGAGCACTGGGGAACCCCAGAAAGATGGGACAGATGTCTGAGTAGGTCCCATTAATTTTTACACGCCTGTGAGAGTCAGACAGATAACTGGTGCACCAGGAGATAGGCCCAGCAGCAAAACCAGAGAGACTAAGGGCATCAAGAAGGAGGGTGGAGACAGTGTCAAAAGCTTTTGAGAGGTCAATGAAGACAGCACCAGCCAGAGAACCAGTGTCTAAGGAGGAGTGGAGAAAGTTGGAGAACTCTAGGAGGGATCTGTTGGTACTGTGGCCCGCTCAGAAGCCATGCTGCTCAGGACAAAGGACAATGTAGGTGGAGAGGTAGTCAGAGATTTGAGAGGCCACCACTTTTTCCAAGGCCTTGGAGGGAGGAGATAGAATGGAGATTGGTCGATAGTTTCCAGCCACAGTCCTATCACCACCTTTAAAGATAGGGGTGACAGTGGCGACTTTCCAGGCAGTTGGAACCTTCCCAGGCAAAGAGAGTGGTTGATGAGGCATGTGATCGGGTAGGACTGTGTCTAAGACCAGCCCGTAGGATACGGATCAGGGTGTCACTGCTGTACTATACTCTTGAGGGGGCAGTGACAAGGTCAAGCCCTAAGTTCTTGGGCAGAAACACGGCGGAGGAGAAAATAAGGGTGAGAAAGATTTACGGCAGGTGCTGGGGAGGAGGTCAAAAAAATTTGTAGGGAGGATAGGGCTAAGGTCAGTGAATGAGGTGTTGAGGTGGTTGGCAATGAGGGCTGGGTCTGAGGAGATCACACCATTAATGTTGATCTGGTGGGTGGGGGAGTGTGCAATCTCATTTAATCTGTTTAATGTTATCCCAGAAGGTTCTGGGATTCCCCCATGAGGCAGTGAGTGAGGACCGATAGTGCTCAGACTTGGCCTTTCTGATGGCCCGAGTGCACTTGTTTCGGGCGGCAGCCTATAACCGCCTGTTATTGGGCCAGCCAGTCTCAATGGCACGGTGCCATAGGTTGTCCCTATGTTTGAGCTGGTGGATCAAAGCTGGGGTAACCCAGGGGGCATTCTTCCTTTTAGAACGGCGGGTCAACACTGGGGCAAAGATATCACAGGCATTATTAAAAGTTTGGGTAAAGAAGGAGAGCTGTGTCGATGTCAGGAGTTGCCTGTATAGGAGACCAGTCAATTTGGGACAGAAGTTCCTTAAGTTTTATCAGTCCACAGGTATTAGATGCCTTCGCATGTGGACTGTGCTATGGGTTTGGGGACTGAGGTTGACCAGTGGAATAGAATGGGGAGTGATCGCTGAGAGAGTCTGGGAGGACTTGTACATTGGGGATCTGATTAGGGCGGTTGGTGAGTACCACATCAAGCAGGGTACTGGAGTCTCTCTGGGGTTAGTCCTGGTAGGGTGGGTAACTGGTTTCGTTAGGTCTATGTGCAGAAAAGGAGTCTCGGGTAGAGGAGGAGGGGGCTGAGCCAGTTGACATTTAAGTCACCCAGCAGAATTTGATCAGCGGAAGGAGGTAGAGAGGTAAGGTATTCTGTAAGAGAGGCAATGGCCTCGTTTGGTCCCTGAGGACACGTGTAAGTAGTCAGATAAAGGGTCCCTTTAAAGGTCAGGGGTTAGTTTCAGCGTAAGCACCTGGGCTCTGGAGTCAAGGATGGAGTGGGCAGGGCTAGTACGGGAGAGATTCCTTGACATAAATAGCGCAGGCCGCCGCCCGTCTCCCAACACGGGTCGGACGGAAAAGGGTGAAACGGGAAGGGAGACTAGGTAGTCAGGGGAGGATTTCGACAGCCAAGTCTCAACCAGGGTGATGACATCAGGGTTAATTGATGTGACCAGGCATTGTAGTGAGTCAAACTTTTTTAGGAGGCTACAGATATTCATGGAGACCATGCATAGGCCTGTGGTGCGAGTTGGGGAGCTCCTGGGAACGGGCCAGGGTTTGGATGAATGTTCCCTGACAGGAGTAGTAGCATGACTAACACCCTGGCTGGGAGATGGTGAGAGGTTTTTCTATGATTGACATGAGAGGGAGGGGAGGGAGGCTAAGGGAGCAGGGGGTGGGCAGGGAGGTACAGGAGGGGAAAGCAAGAATAAGAAGACACCCAGATGTGCCTGAAGTGAAGAGAAAGCTAGGAGGAGGGCAGGGGGGATGGGGACACACAGAGGTCCCAAGGGGCAGGAGAGGAGGTTCAGGAGCAAGGGGAGGGAGGGTGCCAGGGCACAGTGTGGACTAGCAGATGGGTAAGTGGGTAAGTGCACTGAGTGGGGATAGGCACAGGCAGAGCATGAGGCAGGCCAATACATTGTGGTGAGCAAGATCCCAGGGAAGTAGTGCTGTACAGGTAGGAGTAGGAAGTAGTGAGGGAGCATAGGTCCCTCTAGTGGCCAGCAGGTATAACCTGCAAATGGGAAAGTGGGGAGATAGGTTCTGGGCAACAGGACGTGATATCACCAGATGTGATGTCACGGGGTGGATCCTTAAATGACAGCCGCCCCTGGGTGGGAGGGTGTTTGGAGCGGGCAGGGCAGACGGCACGAAGCGCCGTCGGGCTAGCACCCCTCTGCAGGCGTCCAGATGAAGAGAAGAGAAGAGGCTCTCTTTACCTCAAAAGTTATCAGGCTGGAGATTTGGCTTCCTCAGCTACTCAGGTGAGCTGCTTGTTGCTTCAGTTGCTTGATTGTCCCGAGTGCCTAGCTTGGGGGGTGGAGCTGCCTATGTTGTGGAGAAAACAAAGCCTCTCATTACTATGCAGCGGGAGAATATGTTGTGACTTACACAAAGGAGCTCCACTCTAAGCAAACAGGGCTATTCCAAAATGAGATCACACTAGGACACAGCTAACCTAATGCCTTCAGTAACAAGCACAATTAGCTCAATACCACCATATTAAACAAGTCTGATCTATATTAGCTGCTTGGTATATCTGGCTTTAAGATGAAATCAGCAATTAGCTCCAAATACCACCATATTAAACAAGTCTGATCTATATTAGCTGCTTGGTATATCTGGCTTTAAGATGAAATCAGCAAGGCAACTCTAGAAAAGCCAGTGAGTCCCTAGCTTTACACTTCAGCATTAGTAGCACAAAGAGAATCAAATAACAAGCCCACCCAGTGGTGAACAGGAACAAAGTTCATAAAATATAAGTGTTCATCAGGTAGCACCCCTCTGCAGGCGTCCAGACAAAGAGAAGAGTCTCTCTTTACCTCGAAAGTTATCAGGCTGGAGATTTGGCTTCCTCAGCTACTCAGGTGAGCTGCTTGTTGCTTCAGTTGCTTGATTGTCCCGAGTGCCTAGCTTGGGGAGCTGCCTCGAAAGTTATCAGGCTGGAGATTTGGCTTCCGCAGCTACTCAGGTGAGCTGCTTGTTGCTTCAGTTGCTTGATTGTCCCTAGTGCCCAGCTTGGGGGGGGGGAGGGAGCTGCCTCAAAAGTTATCAGGCTGGAGATTTGGCTTCCTCAGTTACCTCAGCAATACTTCACTTACTTTTTTCATTTTTCATGCCTGTTACACTTGACAGGACAGGAAGCAGAACAAAATGCATAACAGTCATGGTAGCAGACCAAACTATTGTATACACCAGGACCACATTTGTTTCCACAATTGGCACAATACATTCTATATTACTGTGCATGCATTGTACACCATAACATTGGTTGTTGCCTCTGCCATTACAGTGTCAGTGGCTCAGTAGATAGCACACTTGCCTCTGAGACTAGGAGATCAAAGGGCTGTGGGTTCAGTTCCCACATCTGGCACTTGGGTTGATATCCCAACACTGACACTGTAGTGCAGCATGAGTGGGATGCTGCACTTCTGAGGTGCCGTCTTTTGGATGAGACATTAAACCGAGGTCCCATCTGCCTCTATTGTTGGTAGTTCAGGTGGATGCTAAAAATCCCATGGCACTTATTGAAAAAGAGTAGTGGAATTTCCCAGTGTCCTGGCCAAATTTCTCCCATTCACTAAAAATACCACCAACAGCTTAATTCTGTTCAATTTCAGTTGCTTACCACCTGTATCCCCCCCTCCCCTGGTCGCTCCTGAAAAAGGGACTTCTAGGTCCAGTGGGCTTACTGGGTCAACAAAATTCAATAAATAGATGCATGGGTTAATACAGCTGTCATGCATTTCCCCTTTAGATGCCCACATACAGTTCCACCCCAGAGCACTCTCAGACACCTGTACACTGTTCCATACCAGAGCCCTCAAAGATACACTCTCTAATATCCAAGCACCATTCAGACACCCAGATGCTGTAGCCCCCAGTGCCACAAATTTAGAATGGTGCAAGATACTGTATGAAAATATAATGTCAGTGGCCAGCCCTTATACTGTAGTTTTGCATTCCATGATAAATGTTCAGATGTACTACTGAACTGTAGAGTCTCTAAGTCTGTTATTTGCTGTAAGTCCAAAATTAAGACTCCACAGTCTTCTATTCTGCAGCTGAAATCCTCTTCAATGGAGGACAAGGGTTCTGTGTGATTACAGTGAGTCAAAAACAGTGCTGACAAAAAGAGTGACTGCACATCGCTGAAAATCAGAATGGTGATGTGCACTACAGGGACCACCAGAAACCACAATGGGCACTTGCTTTCTCTGCAGCGGGTGATCGGTAGTTACTTTTTATATCCCCACACACCCCCCATAAATAAAAATAATCAACACCAAGGGGGGGTGACTCCATGGGAGGATACAAGTGTGCAGGGAGAGAATGTTGGCGTGGGGGCAACCTGCAGGTGGGTGGAACAAAGTTAGTGGAAACGGTAGTCTATCAACAGAAAAACAAATTGAACAACAAAAAAAACAAACAAAAGAAAAGCACCCTTTAGCCAGTCCTGAACCTGGGTCCACCAGTTTCAGAGGTGGCGACTGTAACCAACCCCCCAGAAGACCAGCTGAGAACTAGCTTGCCGAACAAAAGCCCTATAACCTCATGTAACTGGCTCACCCTCACTGTTTACTCACTTGCTATTTTTTCACACTTGCTATTCAGTGATGCTCTCTTTTTTGTCATGGTCTCTGTTTCCACAGGTGGTCAAACTGAGTCCCTCAATTTCTGTTGCTCAGTTTGATTTGCCCATATCATGGGATATCGTGGACAAGCCATTTCAGCTCCTCCTGGGTCCCTGCTGTTCTTGCACTGGGGGTCCTTGTTTGGTTCTGCATCTGTTGGGACCTTGGTTGCTTGTTAATCTATGGCATCCTTGGTTGCTTTGGTCATCTGGGGGTCCTTCATTGCTTGGTCATCTGGGAGGTGCTTCATTGCTTAGTCCTCTGCTTAGACTTCTGGGGGTCCTTGATTGTTAGATCATCTGTGGGCTCCTTGGTTCATGGTTCATCTGAGGGGTACATGGGAGCCTACATGGGGTTTACATGGAGTTCTGTCAGTTGCAAACTCATGAAAGGGCCTCTGCCTCCATCCCCTCCACCAGCTATAGGGCCATGATTCTGATCTCTTCCTACAAGAGACAATAAAAAAAAATAACAGTTCAGTTGTGCGTGCAGTATACTGTATGTGTGTCACAAATATATATACAGAAGCTTAACACAGTACATGCTACAGATCATTTTAACCAAAGTTAACTCAACTGAACACAAGGACTTTAAAGAGCAAGTGCTTAGTAAGGATGTACATCTTAAAGGATGAAGGTCTGGGGCCTTTAGACACCAGTGTAATTATTGTGTTTGCTTGTATTTGTTTTTTTAATTATGTTTTCATCATGTTATCTGTATTTTGCCAATGTCTAGTAAGACAAACATTTACCCATACCAAATGTTTGCTGCTTTCATTGCTGTTGTACTGGGTCTTGCTTGTACACATTTTTAGTATATATTTACCCAGGATAGACCAGATTAGATGCAATATCTAATTTTCAGTGTTGTCCTGCTCTTACACATTTTTAGATTGTATTTAACCAGGATAGTCCATCTGAGAGGCAATATCTACTATTCAGTGTGCTCCCACATTTTGACCCAAAATTTCCAACAGTCCTTTTATGTCCTGACGTTAATGATCAAGAGAGATGGAGAGATGGATTTTTTTTAAATCCCATCTGAAAGATGATTTTGCAGTGGGACTGTGAAGAGAAGTTTTGAAGGGGATTTGAAAAATGATTCCTGCCATGTTCAGAAGATGGGGTAACACAAGGGATATGCTGAACAATAGGGTCCAAAATCTTCAAAAATAAAGCTATGAGTAAATGTTGGAACAATTACAAATGTATTCATAACTTAGTTGTTTTTTCACATTTTAAGCCCACATTTTCATCATAGTCTTTTTATGATGACTCCTTCTGAACATGATAAGTGTCATTCATAAAACTGTGTCCTAAACATAATTTCATGCCACAAGTGTGAAAACACATTTGGCCAGGCCAGAATCATGAGGTGGTGTGAAAAAATGGCTATGATGAAAATTATGGGTGAAAACATTGAAAATTATAAGTTACATGCGTGATTGAAAAATCTCAATGTATGATCATAACTTTGGTGTTTAAAAATTTTATTCCACAGTTTCAACACAGTCTTCTTATGCCCCACCCCATGAACAAGGGTGGAGAAAATTTTCAAATTCTGCCCAAAAAGAGATTTTGCACAGCAACCAAGAGATCGTCCTTTTGGTACAGATTTGCATAATTTCCCTATCCTTGTTCATGAGGTGGGGTCCAAAAAAGGTCATGATGAAAATTTGGCAAAAAATATTATAAAATTACCAAGTTGTGAAGACGAGCTCAAAACCCATAGAAATACATTGACCCGCATACCTGATTTCCCCATTTCCTGGTCTGGCATTGAAGAGTGAAGACATGTCTCTTGTCCAGACAGGATTATGGCACTGGACCCCCTTTCGGTAAGTGTGGGGGGTGGATGGTAAGTGGAAGGGTCAGTTGGGGGAGGGTAATGGCAGCAATGTGCCAGCAGCAGCAACTGAAATTGATGGGCATTCTTCTTTTTTACAGAGTATATAAAAATAAAAAAAACTATGTAGGATGGTTTTCCTTATTTCAGGAACTAACACTGGGGATTGAGTACCCCAGTATCAGTGTTATGTTTAGAGGCATCAGGGGGTGGGCTCCCGTGCCTCACAGTGAAAGTCAGAGGGGAGACAGGACTAGCTGGCACTGATGATTGACCACCCTGCCATCAGAAAATTTAAAGTAAGGGGGATGCTGCCTGGAAGGGTCAGGTGTGGGGACAGTAATGGCAACAGTATGCCAGTGATGGCAGTAGGCATCAATGTGCAGTTTTATTTTTTACAGGATGTGCAAAAATAAAATAAAAAACTATGAAGGATGGTTTTCTTTATGTTCAGTACTGACACTGAATATTCAGAACCCCAGTGTCAGTGTTATGTTTGGCAGCACTGGGGGTGGGCTCCCCAGTGTCACACAGTTAAAATAGGTGCGGTGGGGTTACTAGCCACCATGCAAGAGGGATTGGGCACCTAGGTGTTGAAAAATTAAGAAGGGGAAGCAATAGGAGGTGGGAGGGATACTTGAAAGAGAGTGGGAAAGATTGTTTTTGCTTTGGAGGGAGGACCACAGAAGGCTGAACATGATGCCAATCAGCTTTGTTTGCTGGGAGGCTTTTGCAGATCAAAGGAAGGATACACCCTATAATTTGGGCCACTCTTTTCTTTGAATTACATGAAGTTTCCACCCAGCAAGGCCTGGCTGATGATTGGTCTGATATTGTCGAGCCCCTTGCAAAACCGACTGTCATACGAATATGTTCACTTTATGCAAGGGCAAACATAAAAAGAATCCAATGGAATTCTTGTATTATGATGTCAGAAAAGTTTTACTGGTGAGGATGGCAGTACATTTCAATGGAAAGCTGCAAAACTATTTTCTACCACCTACTCAATAGAAATATGTGATTATTGATAACCTGTATCTGTTATAATTCAGCAGGTGACATTTTCTTCATAGCCAGATTTTACATGTGAAGAAGAAAATAGAAGCTAACCATTGTTTTAAAAATTGTAAACTCATACAGATGTACTACAATAGTGCAGACATATAAAAGGTACATTTTGTTGCTGAATGAAGTTATCTATTTTCAGTGGAAAAAATTGAAAAATATATTTCATTTTTCAATTAACTACATAGGGCTTTTAAGTAATTGGTAGATTCTGACATCACAATCTCAAAGCTCTATTGAATTCTTTTTTACTAGCAGTGTAACTAACAGAGGTGAAGACTCACTTTTTACTGCAGACTTTATTGTAAAAGTAGAAAGTAATTACTAAGACATCAAAATATTGTAGAATAAGTAAAACAGTTGTTTATTTATTAGAAATAAACACCTCAGGCATGATTTTCAAAAGCCCTGTTGAGCACTGCAAGGTGTACCAAAGCCCCACCTGTGGCTTCACTGGCTGTGCCAAGGACCCTGCACTGGATTTTGGTAGAGAAGGGGTCCTGGCACCAAAGTCCTTAGTGATGCTGCAAGCAGTCCACTGTGTCTGACACATGATGCATGGAACTGGTTGGACAGAAGCAGAGGTTCAAGTGACCACCAGGCACCCACTGAGACTAGGAGCCATGGAAGGCACCTATAACATCTAGAAGACCTGAAAGGGTGATCCCTGCAGGTCACCCCTGCCGGAGCACATGCCGCAGATGTGTGCCATGAACCATCCCTGACAGTTTCCCACACCTACAGCACATTCCAGGGTAGAGAAGGGATGCTGTGGCCCTCCTTGATAACCATTCTCTGTGGCTCTGACACAGCAGGGCTGTTAGCCTGTGTGGGACATTGACTACTGCTAGGATGCCATGTTACCTGACAGAACACACAAGCTCACTAGCCACTGATCTGTATTGCCACAGGGACTAGTGCCCATCTTTGCATCTGTATGCTACCCTAGAGCCCTCAGCATCCTCACCACAGGTAATCCAGGCATCCCGGGTTCTTTTCCATAACAAAAACAGTGAACAGCAGTGTGCATCTGTACATTTCTGTTATTGTGGCTACTATAGCCCAATCCATGGGCTAATGTGTTGTGTTAGAACTGGTGACTGGAAAGCTACAACACATAGCATTATCTGCAGTGAGTAGGTGTGAAACAGCAAGGTGGGTGCAAGGATGTACTGTAGTATGACTTTGTAAACATGCACTGAAATGTATGTTCTGTGACTCCAAATGTAGTGGCACAGCTAGGACAATGAAAAGTATGAGACCAGTGTGAGCAGATGGTTGACAGCCATGAGTTGTGTTATGCACAGATGACTATTGGTGGAGTCTGCAGAAGCACAGGTAGGTAGCACTGAGGTTAAACCTACTATCCAACCTCTGCTCATTTCACATGAGTGACACTGCCAGAGGGAGCCAGGAATAGGTGGTGACATGTCCACATGCCCACATGGGTAGATGTTGGGTACTGCATCAAGTGCACTGGTAATGGGTGGTAGTATTTAAGGTACAACAGCCCTAGCTCACAAAAAAAGCTGCAATACAACTACGGTCCACATCAAACTGTAATGCAAATAATTTTGTTAAAAATACCAGATAAAAATAACCACATAATATAGTGGAATAAAATCTCAACCTTTTGCAAGGTTCATTGCTATGAAACATCGAGGTTTTATTCTACTGTAATATGCTACTATTTTTATCTGAGCTGTTTAATAAAATTATTTGCACTACAGTTTGGTGTTGGCCATGGTTGTATTATGGCATTGTTTTGTGAGCTAGGGCTGTTGTACATTTAAGTATTCTTGATTTCTGCGCATGTGCCCCAATATTCATTCTGAGCTGCTTTTTTTAGATTTTATAAGAGATGTGTGGTGGTATCCCTGCCCATAACAAGCCATCTGTGGCATGCCCCATGGGTCTGTGTCCAGCCTGTCATGCAGTGCACCACAATCATCAGGACTGGCTGTCCAACCCTCACCCATCAGGATAGAGTGCTGTTGCACTCTCCACCACAGCTGACATTCTGCCTAGGTATACTGTTGGTTGGGACCAAGGAGCCACCACTGTTGCACCAGCACATCTGCATCAGGTGGGACACTACCAATCCTGCATCAGCTGTGGTCTTGTTGGCCCCTTGGACAAGCCTGCCATGTGCACCACAGTTGTTGCACTGGCCATTAGCCCATGCACTGGCTTCTCTAAGCTACTCCTGGACTCACATGCCTTCAAAATCCTGGTTAAGGGGATGGTGCAACTGGGTCATGGTGCATGCCCCATATCTGCCATAGCACTGCCAGATTGCCTGCACAAGCCTGGCACAAGCCACTGTGGCACAGGTGGCCCCCAGAATATCACAAACACGGTCCACAAATCAGGAATGTCATAAGGTGTGCTGCAGTGAGGCCCTTTTGTCATGTCTCTTTGACGCAAGCACCTTGCATCATTCTCAACACTTTGAAAATCGAGCCCCTGCTCTTTAACATTAAAACGTGATGTCCTGAATCTCTGGCACTAAATACAGTCAATAATTAAATTCTATTATGCCATAGTAAAATGTGACTGCCTGAATACACTGCACCTAACACGTGCAGGAACTGTACTTAAAATCTAGTCTGCCATAAGTAAAAGGGGACCACCTAAATAGACACCACTGGACACATTCAAAAATAGAACAGATTCACAATCAGTAAGCTATTAAAATTCATTAAGGAGACCTGGCTTAAGGCCCATATTCATGACCACAAGATCATGATCCTTTGGTACAATACCTTCAGGCAGGTCAGGGCAGGAAAGAGAAGTGGAGGGGTCCTAATCTATATGAAAGACACTCTAAATGTGAGTCTACTAAAACCCAACCTTTGTAGCTGCCAGGACGGGGAGTCTATCTTTATCTATTTAACCCTTGGTAATGCTAGCATCTCACCATCAGCTATGTCTATAACCCTCCTAAGAATGCCCAACTCGCTCTTGAGGGCATCACCAAATTGGTTGGAGTGAATTAACAAATGAACTCCTAATAATGGGAGATTTCAACCTGAACTGGGCCACTGACTCTAACAAGGTCCTCAAGGGTGCGGTCCAAGATGCAAACCTGGAACAGGTCATCTCTCAACCTACCAGGCTTAATTATAAAACGGGGAGCCATACTACTCTTGACTGGGCTCTGGTAACAAACTCCCTCAACATACAGAAAGCAGGTATATTGGCTGACACCATTAGTGATCACTTCCCAATATTCTGTCTTTGGAAGAACAGAGCACCAAAGATTCCCCACAGGATACTCACAGTATGTGACTTCTCCAATTTCATGCCTGCAAAGTTTAATTACTACCAAAGTAGCCTGGACTGGAGCCCGATTAGGCTCCTCCCAACATTGGATGAGGCCCTTGCCTACTTCCAAAACTCATTTTTCAATGCAGCATCTCTCTATGCCCCCTTCAAAAAACTTTATACAAAAGGAGGCTGCCATAAATGGATCTCCCACTCTGCAAAATCTCAGATGAAAAAAGGGACAAGGCTTGGAAGAAATTCTGGCTCTCCCATCTTTCCGCAGACCTGGTTACTTACAAAACACTAAGAAATAAATGTAAGCTAGACATCAAACTTGCCAAAAAGGAATTATGTAACCCACCTCCAATGGTCCACATTGGGGAACCCTAAGCTTTTCTAGGCACAAATCAATGAACTGCTTAAGGGCAACGCCAAGGAGGCACAAGGTCAAATTGAGGTACATGGACAGTGTATCAGTGATTGTCAGCTTATAGCCTCAGCAATCAACCACCACTTCACCAACCTTAATGCATACAAGGTAGGACTACCAACACCCATGCCTGTATAGACCTTTGATGAATCCCCCTTTTTGAACAGACCCTAGTTTCACCTGAGAATGGTCAAGGTCAGTGAGGTCCGTAAACTTCTGATAGCCCTCAAAAACAATGGCTCTGGTGGCCCAGATGGAATCAGCCAGAGGCTACTCCAGGAAGGTGCACTGTCCTTGGCCAAACCTCTGACCTGGATCATCAATAGGTCTTTACTTGAAGGGTACGTTCCATACCAGTGGAAGGCTGCCAATGTGGTCCTCATTTACAAGAGTGTCTCTCATGAAACAATTGGCAAATACAACCCCATCTCCCTGCTGTGTACCCTGGCCAAATTGCAAGAAAGGCTAGTTTATGGGCAACTGAGAGACTACCTGGAGCTCCACCAAATCCTAGCTCCTTCACAGCATGGCTTTTGGGCAAACCATGGAACAGACACGGTGCTCATCAAACACACAGTGGACCTATTCAGGGCAATGGATGAGGGCACGTCGACGGATGCTATCTTCATTGACCTGTCCAAGGCATTTGACCTTGTGGATGACAACCTTCTTCTTACTAAGCTTCAAGGCATTGGGCTTGATGCCCAGGCCCTAAACTGGTTCAAGAGCTACCTCTCAGGCCACTCCCAGAGGGTCATTTGGAAGGGAGAACTATCCACCCCTTTACCCATCATGGAGGGTGTACCTCAGGGCTCAGTTCTTGGCCCCCTTCTGTTCTTTCTCTTCACAAATGACATGAACTAGCACTGTGGGGATTGCTCAGTAGTTCAATACACAGACGATACTGTCATCTACTGAGCCAGGTCCACACCACATGATCTGGGCCCTCTCCTACAAGGGGACCTAAACACACTCAAGGCCTGGCTCACATCAAACAGAATGATCCTCAATGCAGCAAAAACTAAAGCCTTGCTGTTTGGTCCTAGATCCCTTGGCCAGGATCGGACCAATTCCCTAAAATTTACTACCCTTGGTGATAAACGAATAGATGTAGTTGACAACATAAAATACCTAGGCTTAACTATTGGACAGGGTCTCAACTTTAAGCCCCATATTTACCAGGTAACAAGGTCCATCCACATCAAACTTGGCACCATGTACAGGCTAAAAAAAAACTTATCCCAGAGGCTAGACGAGCAATCGCCTCCAGTGTCCTCCTACCCTCATTAACCTATGCTGCCCCGGTAATTCAGGGCATGGCAAAGGGTGAGGATAGCAGGCTTCAAGTCTTGTACAACAAGGTGGTGAGGTTTGTGACAATTTGTCAACCAAGAAAGCCACCCTCGCATCTCACTAGCCCAGCTTCAATGGACATCTTTTGAGGCTCGTTTACAGTATCCCCTGCTCTACCTTGCAGACAAATTGCAGAGCCCGGTGGCCCCACCAAGCCTAACAGGAATAATCATGGGTAAGCCTAACCCTCAAATGCTCAGGACCTCGGGTCAGTCCCTACAGGCAATCTTCAGAATCAAGACTCACAAGGGAAGCAATTCCTTCATTCTCACAGCCCTTAAACTGTGGAACACTCTCCCATTTCTAGTACAGGAAGCCCCCACACTACCAATCTTTCACACTAGGCTTAAGTCCCATTTGCTTGGGACAATCTCATGCCACTGTGAGGGTATAGGATAATCACCCCCAATCCTAATCACAACACCCATCCCCCCTCTCTTCTCACCTAAACTGACATTAAATCACACCTTAAATCTTTCAAGTGTTGCACTTGTGGTCTACAATTTGAATAATTGCCTGTACTGTTATCCTTATTATCTTGTCTTCTTCTTGTAACCCTGTATCACCAGACTGTATGTATTGTATTGCTTCTGGATCACCTGATTGTATGTATTGTATTGCTTCTGTTCCCCAGATCACCCCTAAAAAAGGGACCTTTGGGGCCCAGTGGGCCAACCCGGTCATCAAAATTCAATAAACAAATAAATAAATAAATTAACGATCACAATCTTAAACTAAGTAAACCTGAAAATATAAAGAAATTATGAACAGTACTTTACCTACACCATGCACACGAGTCACCTCGTAGAAAACCCTGGATGCCCAGTCCATGTAGAGGTCTGGATCAACCGGTACAAGTTCCATAGGAAAAGGGGCTGTGTCAGTCTGAAACTTCCATCCATAGGGGTAGAAGGTGGACTCCTGTTGCCTAATGAAGATACTCTTCTTCACCTCATTCCCAGCTTTGGGCTGCAATGAATACAATAAAAAATCAGTAACTGTCAAAAAAGACCACCAGTAATTTACTCGAATAAATAATAAATCATTTACAATAGCTAATGTTAACAGACATAGAAGCACTTTTCAATTTTAGTTACACAACACAGCAAATAAAAGATGATAGTGCTAACATCTACATTATAGTTCCAATTGTACATGATGCACTTCACTAACTATATTATGAGGTTTCTCGACCGAAATTACAGTACTGTACATATAGTTTTGTTCAAGTAATGAAATAACACATTATTGATACCACACTGAATATTGCCCAGTTTAATACTAATCAAAAAGATATACTTGATATCCCATACCTGCCCCTAGGAGTCACAATATATCATGCAGTCCCTCTTCAATGCCGCCAGAACTGGGTGAAGCTGGTACTCAGCCCTGTGCCATCGATATAGTGACTGTCTTTTTCATCTTCTCCATCTTTCTGGCAGTTCTGCTGGCCCTATGAGACTGTATGTACCTTGGGATAGGGTGATGCAGGTTCCATGCTTTGGAACTTTTAAAGGGGCAGGGCACACTAAATGGGCAATGTGCAATAAAGGCAATACACCATAAACAGCAATAAATAATTAGGTGTTCATACAGTACAATAAGATTCCAGAGATTAAATATGTTTTTGAGTGATATAGTGGCCTGTATTTATATAGTGTCAAGTAACTTAAAACCACATCTAGAAGTCACACAGCCATAGCACTCATAAAGTGTGCAAACCGTGATTTACTGAATTAACAGTCACGTGTGATTATTGTTTGACTAAGAGTTCACTAATGACCACAAGAAGCTCAGTCCATTACACCCACCTCAGGATCACACCTGTGCATTCTTTAAAGGCAAAGGTGTTACAGCATAATATTGAAAGGTGCTATTATATAATACGGCACCTCAAGTAGTGTACATTATCAATAAAAATGAAATTACTGGAAAAAATAAACTTCAATTCTTTGATTCTTTAGCTTTAATTAACTTTAATTCAAATAAAAAATGTCTTTACACTAAACCCTAATGAGTCTCATGCTGTACTGTACTGCGCTTATGTATTGATGAGATTTTCAGTCTTTCGGGGGTTCCTTAACTGTTCATTTATTCCATCTCTTATTAATTTAATGTGGCTGCTGCAGACCCCTAAGTGCCTCCTTATAATCCATAAAACCTCATGGCGTATTGAACTTGGTATTGGTTTCTTCCCCCCAGCTCCTGTCCCAATTTACATTTTCCCCAGGACAAATATTGAGTTTGCAGCACCAGTGACCCATAAGCCAAAGCTGCAAGACGGTCAGGCCTGCTATTGGACAGTGTCACTTGTTCAAGTTCTCTCGTCTGACTCATCAGAACAAATCACATTTGTGTGGAAGATGTAATGTCATTGCATCCAATAGCAGCCATAACTGGGACATGTGGGGAGTTGCCTGAGTTTGCTACTGCAGTGCCATTGCTGCTCCCGCTGCTTATAAAATGCACTTCAGTTTCATGAAGCTGGATGAAAGACACAGGTGGTGAATCATGTGGATGTGACTCCCACTGGACTGTGTGTCTGTAATGGGAGCACATCAATTTGCTCCCGCTAATTCATCCCGCAACATCCCACTCTTGACAATTTGCTCCTGATTCTTCTTGCTCCTGCCAAATTCATTCCATGACAGTTTCGCTCCCACAATGTAAGAAACACAGTGACAGTGACAGTGACATTGATTCCCCCTTTAGTCAGTAGATCACGGGCTTAAAAACTCACTCACTCACTCATTGGCTAGGAAGAAAACTCGCTCTAACAGAGAAAATGTACTCGTTCACTGGCTAGTTACTGACCCCCCAGAATATTACTTAATTGTTAGCTCTAACAGTGACAGAGAAAATTCACTCGCTCACTGACTAGTTAATTATACCCCAGAATATTACTTAATTACTCACTCACTGGCTAGCGAACTAACACACTGATAGGCAATCACAGCAACAGTCCAAAACCATGTACTCCTAGACATGCCTGGCTTTCCTGGAAATCCAAAATGGCCCACTTCAGTTTGTCTGAGAGACAGAGAAAGAAACTCATCAATGAGGATAATTATATATACACACACCACAAGCGGAGTTTGAATGGAAAAGCGATATGGCAGTGCAAAATTGCCATAAAAAAAACCAAAAAACATGTAATGCACAGGTGCACACCAGATACTGTGAAGATCCAGAGATAATTTTTACATTCAGTAGCCACACTCATGCTACAGACCCAGCTGCTGTTGAGCACTCCAAGGCCATTAACCGAGCCAAAGAGCGGGCTGTCAGCTCCCAAGATAGCACTGCACAGGTTAAAATGTGAATTAAAAGCAAAGAAGGTATGAGACACTCAATTCATTGCAGGTGATCACAACTAATTTCATAGTACCATGTAAATACTGCAAATTGGGTGATTCCACATCACAAAAGTGGAGCAGGGCAGAGGCAGAAAACTACAGACCAGTTAGTTTGACCTCAGTGATAGGGAAAATTATGAAATCACTTCTGAAGGAAAGAATTGTTGAGTACCTGAAGGTCAGTGGGGCACAGGACCCAAGACAGCACGGTTTCACTGCAGGAAGGTCATGTCAGATGAACCTAATAGATTTCTTTGACTGGGTGACCAAAGTAATAGACCAGGGAGGGGCTGTGGATTTGGCCTACCTAGATTTTTAGCAAGGCATTTGACACAATTTCACACAAAAGATTAATATACAAGTTAGCCAGCCTTGGAGTGGGTCCCACAGTGGTAGTCTGGATAAAAAACTGGCTGGACAACAGGATGCAAAGGGTAATAGTAAACAGAGTCTACAGTGAAGAAAAGAGGGTAACTAGTGGGGTACCGCAGGGTTCTGTACTGGGGCCAGTCCTCTTTAATGTCTGTATAAGAGGCATTGGAAATCACCTGGAAGGAAAGGTATGTCTCTTTGCAGATGATACAATGATCTACAACAGGGTTGATACACAAGGTGGGATTGAAAGGATGAAAAGGGACTTGACAAGGTTGGAGGAATGGTCAAATATGTGGCAGCTCAGATTCAATGCAAATATCTGCAAGGTAATGCATCTGGGAAACAAAAACCCAGGGGATGAGTACACAACTGGGGGTGAGTTAATAACAACAACAAAAATCAAAAGAGATCTAGGAGTAATTATATCAGATGACCTAAAGGTGGGCAAGCAATGTGAGAAGGCAATAAGGAGGGCTGTGGGATTACTGGGATGCATAGTGAGAGGCATCAACAGTAGAAAACAGGAAGTTGTTATCCCTCTGTACAGACTGTGGTGAGACCCCATCTGGAGTACTGTGTGCAATTCTGGAGACCCCATCTCCGCAAAGACATAGACAGAGTGGAGGCTGTTCAGGGGAGGGCAACCAAAATGGTGCAGGGTCTGCACTAGAAGACAAATGAGAAGAGACTAAAGCAGCTTAATATGTATACCCATGAGGAAAAGAGGGAGAGGGGGACATGATAGAAACTTTCAAGTATCTCAATGGAATTAACAAAATATAAGAGGGTAGCACCTTTCAGAAAAAGAGATGTGCAAGAACAAGGGGGCACAATTTAAAGATAATGGGGGGATGGCTCAGAGGTAATTTGAGGAAGTACATTTTCACAGACAGGGTTGTGGGTGCATGGAATGGCCTTCCTGGGAAGTTGTGGAATCAGGAACAGTGGGAGAATCCAAGAATGCATGGGACAGGCATAAGGCAATTCTAGTGGGGGCTAGGAGGAAGTAAGCTGATAATTAACTAGAATCTGCAGCTTATCCATCAGGTAGGGAAATGGGCAGACTAGGTGGGCCAAGTGGTCCTTATCTGCTGTCAAATTCTATGTTTCTATGTTATTGGGAGCCTAGAGAGAGCAACCTCATAGCATTAACAAAATACGGGGAGCACATGTGCAAGGAGTCAATTGCTGTGGAATGAAATTGTTAGGGGATGAACTATCAGGAATTAATTATCACGGGATGAATTAGTGGGAACAAATTGTCATGTACCAGTCTATAACAGCTGGAGCAAGAGCTCCATCTTTTCCTCAATACTAAGTACCGTTTCTACCATGTCACACAGTTCAGTTCTGCTTTCTGGCCTATTTTCATCCTGTTCTTGCTCATGCACTCCTGGAATGTCCTCTTGTACAGTACCTCTGGTTGTTCCTCCTTGATTTCAAGCTGCATCTCCCTGTTAAGATCTGGCTTCTCCTTGATTTCATCTTCCATCTGCTTTTTAACATCTGCATCTGGCAGTTCCTCCTCGACTGAATTATCCATCTGTTAATGTCTGTCAGTTCCACCTTGATTGCATCCTCCCCATCCCTGTTAACATCTGGCTGTTCTGCCTGGTTTTCAGAATTAAGTTCTTTGGAAACCTTGGTGTGCTCCTCTATTTCATGTGGTACTTCAGGGTTCATGTCTGCCAGGGTCTCCATTTCTCTTTCAATATTTTCCTGCTCATCATTTTTTGGTACTTCATGAGTGCTATAGATGTTACCTTGCACACTGTTTTCATCAGAGCTACTTGATGTTCCATAGTCATCTATTTTATCAATAAGCCTAAACAGCTAAAAAATATATGAATAATATTTAATGTCACACATAGTACTGTTTGCTAAAAGAAGCTTGGGTTGCAGAATTTAGTAGCACAGTACTTCTTGCAAAAACAAAAATAATGAACTGTGCTGAACTTTACTTTGGGTGCCTTTGTTCTAGGCTGCTTTGGGGTCTTCAGTGGATCTGTGAAATTCTTACACTTGGATTTATTCGGTCTTTTGATGTTCTCCTTCCCTGTGGTGGCTAAAAGCATGGTCAACAGGTGGCATCGTATTTGCCAGGCCAAGCTTTCTTCTTAGTGGCCAAGATTAAATCACTCCAAATTTTCTCCCATAGAAAATGGTCTTTTCCATGCTGGAATAAACAGATGATATGGGACTGACAATTCTTCCTAGCATGTACAGTAAAGTACTGTTGGCAGAATGGAAAACGTTTGTGCCTTATGTAGGCTGAGAACAGATGACATCTGGTGACATGTCCCAAGTCAGGTACACGTTAGAGGCACATGACTACATCATACTGAATAACAGGTAAGGTGACGTGGTACCCTTTGATGTTACCAAATAAATGTTGTGTTTCCACAGGTGGCAACTCCTTCTTGGAGCTGTTATCATATTGTGCCTCCAAAATGGTGCAGAAGATATCAGTCGAGATCAACACTGTAGTAAGTTGAATGAAGCCTGAAGATGAAAACATCTGGAAGATACAAGCATTTCTGAAGAGCATCAGATCTCTATCATGAACAATGGGCTGAGGACACACCTGAAATGCAACATCCCGGTGTTGTGTGCACCACAATCTACCCTCTTCAGCAGGTGCTCACCTTTATAGCACTGTTGCTGACCACCTTTGTTACTTTCCATATTACTGTAGTGTGGTATAATAAATTTACCTACAGTAATTTACAGACAAAATTGTAGGTAAGTCATTTATTTGATTTTTTTAATTTCTGCACACAAAGAAACCATGCTAACTGTTGACTGCATGCTCACAGAGAATGAGTGCATGCTCACACAGAACTAAAAAGTAAAAGGGGAGGACAAGAGGCACTCTGGGTCACCTTGGAGAAAGGGAATGGCATCACAATCCGCAGAGGGGTTGTATATAGACCTCCATCTCAAGTGGAGGAAATGGACAAGAAAATGATAGAGGGCATTCTGAAAATGGCTGAAAAAGGGGAGATACTGTTGATGGGGGACCTGAATATGCCAAATGTTAACTGGACGACATGTACTGCAGCCACATCCAAGAGCAGGGTCATTCTTTATGTCTACAGGGGGCATGCCTTAGACAGCTAGTGGTGGAACCCACTCAGGAGGGAGCAATATTAGACCTGGTACTCTCAAATGGAGACAGGGTCACAAATTTAGAAGTCAGTAGACATCTGGGAACAAGCGACCACTGCACAGTGTGCTTCACAATAAACACAACCATGGAGACAAGCCATACAAAGACAAGGATACTGGACTTTAGAAGGGCTGACTTTGGAAAAATGGGTGAATACCTGAGGAATGCATTAGCAAATGGCCAGAAAGAAGGGGTGGAAGAACAATGGAGAAAAATCAAAATTGCCATCATGGAGGCAACAAGCCTTTGTGTGAAACAAATAAAGAAAACAAAGTGAAATAAAAAAACACTATGGTTCTCAAAAGAGGTGTCAGGGAAGGTCAAGGAGAAAAAGGCTGCATTCAAAAAGTATAAGGAATCACAGAAGGAGCACACCAGGGAACTGTATCAATTAAAGCAGAAAGAAGTGGGGAAGGCAGTCAGAAAAGCAAAGGCCCAAACCAAGGAAAAGATAGCCAACTCAGTTAAGAAGGGGGATAAAACCTTTATAGGTACATTAGGGAGCATAGAAAGGTTAAGGAGGGATAGTGAAATTAATAAAGGAGAAGGAGGTGGGCAGAGGGAGACAGTGAAAGGCAGAGATACTGAATGAATACTTTGCTCAGCATTCACAAAGAAGAAGAGGAGGAGTTACCTAAACCAAACAATAGAAGCACTCTGGGTAGTGGGGTTGGCGCCAGTCCATTTACAGAAGAAAGAGTCCTGAAAGAACTCCTAAAACTCAAGGTGGACAAAGCAATGGGGCCTGATGGGATTCACCTAGAATCCTAAAAGAACTAAGGGAGGACCTAGTGACACCACTGACCACACTTTTTAACAAATCATGGGAGGATGGGGTGGTACCTGAGGACTGGAGGATGGCAGATATGTTTCCCCTTCACAAAAGTGGGAGCAAGGCAGAAGCAGGAAACTACAGACCTGTTAGTTTGACCTCAGTGGTGGGGAAAATGATGGAATCACTTCTGAGAGAAATAATTGTTCAGTACCTAGAGGTGAGCGGGGCACAGGACCCAAAGCAGCATGGATTCACAGCAGGAAGGTCATATCAGATGAATCTAATCGATTTCTTTGACTGGGTGATCAAAGTAATAGACCAGGAAGGGGCTGTGGATATGGCCTACCTAGACTTTAGCAAGGCATTTGACACAGTCCCACACAAAAGATTAATAATCAAGTCAGCCAGCCTGGGAGTGGGTCCCAGGGTGGTAGCCTGGGTAGCAAACTGGCTGCACAACAAGACACAGGAGGTAATAGTGAATGGAACACATTCTGAAGAAAGGGGGGGTTACTAGTGGAGTACCTCAGGGCTCAGTACTGGGTCCAGTCTTCTTCAACATCTTTATGGGTGACATTGCAGAGGGTCTGGAAGGAAAGGTATGCCTCTTTTCAGATGACACAAAGATCTGTAACAGAGTTGATACACAAGGGGTAGAAAAGGATGAGAAGGGACGCAGCAGAGTTGGAGGAATGGTCAGACATATGGCAACTTAGATTTAATGCAAAGAAGTGCAAAGTAATACACCTGGGAAATAAAAATCCAGGAGAAGAGTACACAATAGAAGGGGAGGTACTAACAACAACAATAATGGAAAGGGATCTGGGTGTAGTCAATCAGATGACCTAAAGGTGGGTAAGCAATGTGAGAAGTCAGTAAGGAGAGCCAGGAGATACTGGGATGCATAGGGAGGGGCATCACAAGTAGAAAAAGGGAAGTGGATCCCTCTGTACAGACAGTTAGTGAGACCCCATCTGGAGTACTGCATGCAGTTTTGGAGACCTCATCTACACAAGGACATAGACAGGATGGAAGCAGAGGATCTACATCAGAAACCATATGAGGAGAGACTAAGAGAGCTTAATATGTATACCCTTGATGAAAGGAGGGAGAAGGGGACATGATAGAAACTTTTAAGTACCTCAAGGGAATCAACAATGTCCAGGGGGGTATCATCTTTCAGAAAAGAGATGTGTAAGAACAAGGGGCACAATTTACAGCTGGGGGATGGCTCAGGGGGTAATGTGAGGAAATTATTTTCATGGAGAGAGTGGTGGGCACATGGAACAGCCTTCCTGGAGAGGTTGTGGGGTCTAAAACGATGGGGGAATTCAAACATGCATGGGACAGACATAAGGCAATTATAGTGGGGGGGTTGCAGGAAGTAGGCTGTTGGTTAACTAGAATCTGCAGCTTATCCAATAGGTTGGGAAATGGGTAGACTGGGTGAGCCAAGTGGTCCTTACCTGCTGTCAAAGTCTATGTTTCTGTGTTAATGAGATGACTGCAAGGGAAACTGCTGAACATCTAGCCACTGAACATGGCGTAGTGGCATCTGTCTCACCTGTCAATCGAATGTGCCTTCACATGGGGTGGACATATGGGTGAGCAAGGTAAGGCATTTTAAATTTTATCCATTACTGTGTTATCACAATACGTTGCATGTCATAAAATATAGTATATCATCTGTTTTTTAAATAAATATTGTGTCCCATGAGATGGGATGTGAACTAAGAAAAAAGCCTGGAGCAAGCCAAAGATATTGATAAAGAACAAGGAGACATTTTATGATGCCATTTCTTCTGATGAAACAATAATCTTTGGAGCAGTTTGCTTACATGGTATTTTGAAAGGGAGGGAACTTCATGAAGCCAAAGCCAAAGCATCCATTAAAGCTTCATGTTTGGGGTGCAATATCTAACCACGGGCATGGCCCACTATGCATTTTTGAGGGTCTGTGATGCTATAATAAATTGTACTGTAGTTTGAGAAACCATTAAAATGTCACATACAGTATTGTCATCAGTGCCACCATTTTTTACTCCCACTGGAACAAGGGATGGCAACTTCTTCAGGTACCATATTGTTAAGGGAGCTGTGCAGAAATACATAAGGAGAAAATATCCAGATAGACATTAATTATTTCAAGATAATGACCCTAAAAACACTGCATCATCAGCAGCAGCGTTTGTAGCTGCTGGAATTAATTGGGTCAGGATGCCAACCTGAGTAAGTACTGTACTTAACAGAAGCAGCCTTAAAAATACGATTTTCTTTTATAATACCATATGTCTGAGTTTTATATTTGTTACACCAGGTCACCAGATATGAATCCTACTGAGCTGGTGTGGGATGTCATGAAAACATTTATCAGGAAAAAGAGAAAACTATGGACAAAACAAGAACTTGATGATCCCATCAAGCAGTTTTGGAAGACATTATATACAAATGATACATTGTGCACTTGAAAAAAGTATTGCCTGTTGTGGTTGCCAAGCTCAGATGCCCCACTGAAATGTGAACAATGCACTGTAATATATTATAATTACAGGTGACCCACTTTTATGTATGCCTTCAGAAACACTTTCAAATACCGTAATAACCGGGCTGCCCGGTTATTACAGAATTCTGACTCAGGCTCTTGCACAGCTGTGTGTGCACCTGCCACAAGCACTGCCTCAAGAACACTTTCTAACTTCTTACAGCTGTCATCTGTCGGGAAACAGCAAACTGAAAGTTGGGCACCATTCCTAGTTCCATTCCCAGTGGCACCAGCAGTTTCCTAAAACAAAAATTAATAAATAAAATGGAAAGTAATTTCTCCTCAGCAACTGAAGAGGATAGGCAGCAGTTTATAGCTCAGCAAGAAAGTAGAAAAAACACACAAAAAACAGGTAGTGATCTCAAACTATTCAATCAGTTCCTCAGTAAAAAAATGAAACCAGAGACCTGACTGAAATCTCCCCAAAAGAGCTTGACACATTACTAGCAGAGTTTACATTTTGTGTAAAAAAGTGATGGTTCTGAGTTTGAGCCCAGTATTATAAGAGGCATCCTAGAAAGTATTGACAGGCATCTACACTCCTTAAAATCCCCCATCTCAATCTTTGAAAGTAATGAAACACAGTTTCAAGAGACAAAGAAAACACTGAGGGCAAAACAACAATATCTTAAAAAAATAGGTAAAGGCAACAGGCCCCTCAAAGCACAGCCCTTCAGTATGGAAGACATCAACCTTCTCTATACCACAGAAATCATATCAATGAAAACTCCAACTGGTCTTCTAAACTTTCTGTTTTTTCAAATCGGACTGCGTTTTGCACTCCGTACAAAAGAACAATATAATTTACACTGGGGCAACATCACGAAGGGCAAGAATGACAAAGACTTGAACAGGAGAAAACATCCATGATATTAGAACAGATTGCCCCAGGCTCTATGAAAACCCATCAATGCCAGATCGAAACACACTACTGGCATATTACATATACAAAGCAAACAGACCCCAGAGCACTCTCACAGATGAAAGCCCATTCTACCTCGTGCCAAACATAAATTTTAAACCAGGGCAATCATTGTGGTATAGAAATATGAAAATTGGTATGAACAAGCTGCGAGAAATGATGCCCAGAATGAAGCAATTGGCTGGCATCCCACAAGAAAAGCACATAACAAATCATAGTACGCGCAAAACAGCAATTCAGCAACTCATAGATGCAAATATAGCACCAACAGAGGTACAGCAAATCTTAGGATACAAAAACATACAAAGTATAAATAACTACTCAGTGCTGAGTGAAATAAAACTACTGCACATCTCCAACATAATTTAATCCGGTGCCAGATAACTCTGCAGTACGAAGTACCTCTAAAGCCTTGAATGAAGGATAGAACCCAGCATGGTCTCCATTTAGTTTTAACTTCATCAAAAGTCTCCTCCAAACTAGAAACTCGCGGTCTGTAGATGTTGTTTGGGCCCAACTGTGTCATCAACCAGGAAGTGTCCATAAACATCAACCACTAATACTCCACTACTAAAAGAAGACGTCCCTGTGTACTGCTAGACACAGACTCAGATTGATGGCCACATTTAGATAAGCCTGATTCCAGTACCACAGAAGTGTACTAAAAGCACTGACTTTAATAAAAACATAGATATTTTTTAAAGTCTTAGTCATCCTCCAAAGACAATGCTAAGAATGTAGTTTTCAGATGCTCTCTAAATTTTTCAGATGCTAGACAACCTCTGGAAACTGTTACATGACCTGCAAAATGGCAATGACAAGAATAACAAACAGCTTGAATACCCAGAATTGGACTTTCGATGAAAAAGCTAGTAGCTTATTAACATAACTAGATTAGTTTTAAACATTTAAAATGTTTTGAAATACTTTTACCATATTTTCTAAATGAACTGGATTCCACAAAGAAACTGGATACACAAATCCTTTGGTATGAGTTCAAAGTTTCAACGTTTAAATTATAATTTTATTAAATAAATGAAGTGTTGATGGGGTGTGGCTTGGCTCCTAGATTAATGGCCGCTTAGTGCGAACACTCTACCAATCCCAGGACATTCCTTCACAATTTGCACCTGAAGAACTGATTGAAACAGTCGGTGTAGCAGGGAAAACAGTAGTCTACACTACAAGGAGTACTATTATTTCTTTTAAATTGCATCATGCCTTGCAATACCGGCTAAAACACAGAGAATGAAAAATTTGCCATGGCGCAGGGAATGGTACTGGAACTTATGCAGGCCCTAACGTACAGCAGATGAACATGATGTTTGAGGCCTTGATGCGGCAGATGTTGGAGGTGACTTTAGCCTCAAACAATGCAACTCAGCCCATAAAACAGATGGAAGCCAGGATATGCCAAACCGAATCTAACGTGAACAAAAATACTGTAGCATTAGACTCCCTTACTTCTACAGTGAGAGAGCAGGAGTGGACCATCTAACTTTTGCAGACCAAGCTCGATGATATAGAAAACAAGAGTCAGCACAATAATCTCTGACTCCTGGGAGTCCCAGAGGGTGTAGAGCAAGGTAATCTGAAGGAGTTTCTGTGCAATATTCTACCAGACCTGTTGAAAAGCGATATACCCCCTGGCCTAATGATTGAACAGGTGCACAAGACACTGAATCCAACTCCTAAGCCGGGGAGAGACCTAGGCCCATTATGATATGCATTTTGAACTATGCTGAGAAAGAATGGATTATGGCAAGGACCTGGGCACTTGGAGCTCTATCGTGGCAGGGTCATAGGATTTTGATATTTCAGGACTATTCTCACAACCTAACAGCACGAAGGAAGGGTTATACTGAGACTCGCCACTTGATGCACTCTCTGGGAATCCGGATCTTGCTACGGTACCCAGCAACCATGCTGCTGGAGGTAAATGGCACCTCTGTCTCCTTTTGAGCACCAGACAGCCTCATGATGTATCTAAATGCTAACTGGCCTCCCCACTACAGACGGGAGCTTACTGTATATCCAGATCAGCCAGTGCAAAACCAAGAAAACGCATTACAAAATGTTCCCAGTGCTAATGAAGGTATAAAACCTCAAGACACTCACAGAGGCCGCCCAGCTAGATTGCACAAATGCCAACAATCTGGAAGACATCTTAAGCGGGACCACCCTCCCCAGCATACTCAGGAGCCTGAGGAAACACACCTGACATTGTCAAGTGCTCCAGATACCGCCTTGTGGTGATTTTATACCCCCTGCAGATTCAACCTGCTCACCGCGGATGTCACCCAAGAAGCCTCAGAATTTCCTGCTTATTTGGAGAAGAAGATGGTGCAAGAGGCATCAATAGGTGAAGGGACCTCTCAGATGCAGACTGTTGCTGAAGCTCTCTGCACAGCCTCCCCTCCAGTCTTGCACTTGTTGACTCACAAAGAACTTCAGGAAGAAGTGTAGATACAACACTCGTTTGCTGAAACAGGGAACCTTCAAGCAACACCAGTGCTGGAACAATCTAGATAAGTGCCCTCATGATTTTCTTAAAACCAGGGTTTTGGTAATGGCTGTGGAGGAAGGATTTTTAGATACCCTAGCCCCTGGGGTTACACCAGGCCTGAATCAATATAGAATATAGATTATACAATGGCAAGAAAGAATCCTGGTCTCTGATTGGTCAGTTTGGGGCTGGACCCATGGCGTTATCCCAGCATGTCGCCAGAGGTCTAGTCTCAGCACTGTGAACCAATGTGGATGATGACCACCATGATGACCACTTTTTTTGCATCTTCTTTGAGAAACAAAAATATTTTTCCACACTAACAAAAACATTCTTTAAAATTATTTTTTTATGTAACAACAAGCCATTGTATAATAGGAATATTGCATTCCAGGATGTGTGTCATTTGGGATAACGCCATGCCTGGGGCATTGGACGCACTCGGCCTGCAGTCTCGTGCCCAACCCCCCCCAGGTGTGGCGTTATCCCAGCACAACACACACCCTGTTGTGCATTATTCCTTTAATATACCAGTGGTTACCACAGCCCTGTCTATAAGGAAATCACTAGGGGTCTTTAGAGAAATATGTTGTAGGATGCTGTCTGACTTTTCTTTTCTTTTTTTCTACTTGATGTGTGGTCAGCCCTATAGCTTTTTGGCTGAACTGGAGCGTAGGAAAGCCATGCCATACAGACATCCTGGAAGGGCAGCAATACAGGGTGTTCTCTTCTGTATATTACTGGATTTAGCAACTATAAGTCACGGATCTCCTGGACATACTATAGGCATTTATACCCCTTCCCTCACCTGTATTTGTCTTAGGGACAACCTTGACATAGGGACTCACTTGGACCTATAGAACCATGACAGGTTTCAGAGGGCTCCCTGACTGCATCTAATACAGACTGGGCTGACCCCAGAATTTCCCTGCACATCCTCCATTATTGCTATAGGTGCTAAAGCATTTAAATATATGGTGCCTGGGGTGGAGTGACTCATACTTCAGCAGGCTGTTTCCATCCCACTTTACAACAGTCCACCCCTCAATAGGAAGGGCAAGTAAGACCTGAGAGGTTGTTGGAACCTCGGCTTGTGTTACTCTTTCTGACCACTGTGCAAGGTAGCACAATAATTGTAAATAGTTTTCGTTTTCAAAAGATGTCTCAGATCTTATTGTCATTGCCTCTTACACTGATGTTAGTGGATAATTAATGCACAATCTCATGTTGGTTGCTGTATTACTCAAAAAGAAATGTGTCCTAGGAAAAATGTCTAAGATCATACAGTACGGAGTGTTTTATAGTCACAGATGAAATATGCCCTTACCCAGCATAATTGTTAGTACCTCTTTCTTCCAAGCATTCCATACTAGCTATAATCATGGCTGAAGTCCATTTCATAACATGGAACCTCAGAGGGCTGAACTCTCTTCCTAAAAGGAAACAGGTACTAACACATCTGAAAAGGCTAAAGACCCAGATGGCCTTTCTACAAGAAACAAAATTAACCAGGCAAGATCACACTTATTTGGTGAAAGACTGGATAGGAAAGGAAATACATGCTTGTACACACACTAAATAAAGGGGTGTGGTCATCCTGTTACATAAATCACTTTCCTGGTCAATTGTAAGCAGCAAATCAGATCCATAGAGTAGATGGGTGATGGCTCTCCTCGATACCCCAAACGGCCACATTCTGGAAGTTAACATATATGCCCCCAATGAGGACGACCCCACCTTTTTTCTAGATCTAAATATAAAAATAGAGGCTATGGCAGAACCAAACTTGCCCATAATGGTAGGAGGGGATATCAGTCTCATCCTAGTTCCCACCTTGGACAGAAATGATCTAGGTAAAGAAACCCACACATGTGGGGCAAAAGCTGCCTTATCTCTTTGCTCCAAATTCCAGCTGGTTGATATTTGGTGTCTGGCACACCCCACGGACTGCAACTATACATTCCAATCAGGGGTACATGGGACATTCAGTAGGTTAGATTTTTGGCTTATCTCCCAATCCATCACCCAATTCATCCTGGAGTTCAGTCTTCTTCCCACTGTTATTTCTGACCATGTCCCAGTGGAACTGCTGCTGATGTGCCCCCTCCAAATGTGATATTCTACCTGGAGGCTTGATCCTCTCCTCATGCAGGATTCAAAATTTATTGATTGGGCTAAGGATGAAACTAAAATGTTCTTGCAAGATAACCCCTCCTCAGAAACCTCAGCTCAAAACACATGGGAAACCTGTAAAGCTTACATGAAGGGGAGGATTATTGGATTTCTGGTTCACAGAAGGAAGATAAGGGAGACGGACTTAATTCAGCTGGAGAAGGACCTGTCCTCTGCAGAAGAAACCCTGAAAGACATGGCCAACCCATCTCCCCAATCTATGTGTGGCCGATGGGTTCTTACAATACAAATGAAAATAAATGAGCTCCTGTCTAGGAAAGCTGACTCAGCACTTCTTAGGATTCATCATTCATACTGAGCTGATGGAGATAAACGTGGGAAAATCCTAGCATACCAAGTACGTTAACAACAGACAAATAGGTTTATAGCTGGGCTGAAAGACCTTGATTCAGGGATAGCTAAAACTAAGCCCTAAGAGGTCAATGAGATTATGACAGCATTTTATTCCCAGCTCTATACCTCATCCAGGACAAGGATCAAGACTGACATCTTGTCATTTCTTAAAGACCTTCAGCTGCCCAAACTCTCCCCTGTCCAAACTGCCACTCTGGAAGTTCCACTCACAACAGAGGAGGTCTCAGGAGCCTTACCTTTGCTTAAGAAAGGGAAAGTCCCTGGTGGAGATGGATACCCAGTAGACTTTCTTCAGGCAATGGCACCTTTGATATCTCCCCTACTGTGTCAGGTATTTATAGAATCCGAGAATAAAGGGTATCTACCCCACATCCTTCGTGAGGCCATATAACAGTTCTCCTTAAAAAAGGGAAGTCCACAGATGAAGCTGCCAGTTATCGGGCCATCTCCCCGATCAATGGTGATAGTAAAGTATACACAAGAGTGCTGGCCAATAGGTTAAATCCACTACTACCCTCCCTAATTCACCCCTTGCAAGCTGGACTTATACAGGGCAGATACAGCTCTGACCACCTAACAACGCTTCTCAATCTCATTCATCTGGCCAAGCAGATCCATGCACCAGCTGCTGCTCTGGCAATTGATTTCGAGAAAGTGTTCAATTCAATAGACTGGGACTACCTCCACACTGTTTTGCTACACCTGGGTTTTGGCCCTCAGTTTAGGGCAGCCATAACTGCCATCTACACTTCCCCTCTAGCTAAGGTACTTACCAATTCCACACTATCTGAACCCTTCCAGCTGCATCGAGGTACCAGACAAGGCTGCCCCCTTTCCCCTCTTTTATTCATCCCAGTAGTAGAACCCCTTGCAGCTGTGGTATGACAGAATCCCCTGATTACAGGTTTAGGTCTGGACAATACTTACTTTTCCACTCTGATGTATGCAGATGAGTTGCTTGTCCTGATTAAGGATGCTCAAGGATTGATCCCTCCATTGCTTACCCTTTTAAACAATTCTCTCACATTTCTAGTCTTACTGTTAACCAATCAAAAACAGTGATCCTTCCCCTTAACTCTCTATGTTCATCCCAGAAAGTACCACACTTCAGGCTGAAATGGACACATGATACTATTGCATACTTGGGAATCAAGGTAGGGGCAAATATAGCCCATTTGTGGGATAATAACCTAGGCCCCTTATTGATTGAGTGTAAAACTGAACTGGACCACTGGAATTGCTTACATCTTACTATGGCAGGCAACATTGCAGCCTTTAAAATGTCTCTTACTCCTAAATTCTTTTACCTCTTTTCACATATTCCTCTAAGCTTACCCTCTCACTGGTACTGAAAAATGGACTGGATGATAGGGTCCATTCTATGGGGCACTAATAAACTTCCCTTTAGTAGGAACACTCTTAGGGCACACTAGACATGGAGGGTGGGGTTTCCCTTGGATGGAAGGTTGTAAAATAGCATACCAATGCTTTCAAACTTTAAAATGGCTCCATTCACAGACATCTGAAACTCCCCAATGGGTAGAGATAGAGCAGGCAGGTAGCAATACCCCTCCTTTGGCGTCATTACTTTGGGGAGACTCTCACCAAGGCCTTTGTTTTCACCCAGTTATAGACCCTTTTATTCACTACTGGAAGGTATTACATAAAAAACTGGGGACTTATCCCTGTCCACTTTTATATGCACCCTTATGGTGTAACCCCTTGGTAGCAATAGGTGGCCTGCATGGAATAAAAAGGGTATTATGTTTCTTAAAGTCCGTTTATTCCCCAACTCTTTGACTCTGGACTCATTTCAAAACTTACAGGGGAGATGGCCCCTTAGCAACTCTGACTTTTGGAAATGCTTACAAATCAGGGATGCACTTAAGGACCTTCTTAAGAAACAAAATAAAGCAAGACACCCTCCCAACCCAATTGTGCAGCTGACTGGGTATGAATAAGGGATTAGCTGGGGAAATGTAGGCTGTGGTTAGAGATGCCCTGCCCAATGCATTTGAGTCATCCAAGTTCAAATGGGAGCAGGTATTACAAATATCAATCTGCGATCTACAGTAGAAGCACTGCTGGCAAACTGGTTATACATCCCACAGGGACGTTCATAGCAGACTCATCCATAGCAGAATACTACATTCATGGTAAAGGACCTCTGCAGTGCTTACAAAAATGGGTTTAGTTGCACAAGATAACCGTTGGAGATGTCAACAGCCTTCAGGGAACCTGTATCATATTCCATGGCATTGTCCCATGATCTTCCCTATATGGGAAAAGGTTTCCCAGGAAGCCAGTGCGATACTACATCACACTGTACTTCCCTGTGCAGCCCTGATGCTCCTAGGCAAGAAGTCAAAAGCTCCATACCTATCACCCCCAGAGTTCAGATGGCTAATGCTGCTCTGTATGCAAGTGAAATATATAATTCTCAAAATCTGGAGGAGACCCACTATGCCATCCTTTGAGTGAAATCCTCACTACCCTCACAGTGATCTATGAAATGAACAGATGTTCATACTTAGTCCTGGGTCAAATAAGGCTTCTCGGACAATGCTGGGCACCTTATATGGCTTATATGGCTCTCAGAGCAGGAGTCGGATAAGCTACTCACTCTATAAACTACGAGAGTTTCTCTTACGTACTAACGGTACGACAGGACATGAGATACCCTCTATGACAACACATGAAAGCAGTAATTACTTTCTGTTATCTTAGTCATACACAGACAGTATTGTATATAGTTACTAGTTAGACTGTCTTATTCTGTTAAGTAGTGTAGGATAGTTAAGGTTTCTTTAATTATTTGTTGATGTATTATTTTGCAGAAGAGCTGAAACCATGGACGTTTAGTAGGCTTGTTAAATGTCTTTTAAAAAGCGAAGTTTACTTTGTGGTCATTTTCCTCTTCAGGTACAGTATTTGGACTGGCTATTGGAAGATACATCTACCAGATTACCTGAAGCCTTGTCTAGCATGGCAGCAGTGCCTCCTTATGGTTGGGGCACATACTACACAGAAAGAGGCAGGTAGGTACATATCGATAAAACCTGTTGCTTTCCTTGTTAAACATACAAACATCTGCTTAAAGTTGGACCAGCATAACATTCTGTGGTGATTTGCATATGCAGCCCATGATGCTTTGCATTGTGGGGGCATGTGTGATTTTGTATTTTCTTCATACAAACATATAGATTACTATGGCTGCTTAAATATTGCCACAACATAATGGTTATGTCTTACAATCAGTGCATGTGACTGTATAAAGGCATGGACAAACTGTTACCTTCTGCTTAAATATTTGCAGACACAGATACGTTACTTATGTTTGGTTCTGTTGGAAAACAAAACATTTAACTGAGAAAAAATAAATGAAGAGTTCTTTCTCATTAAGTTAATTCTGTGTTTAAAAGTGACTAAAAGTGTCTGTTCAGTGTTTCAGTAAAAGTTAAAATAAACTCATTTGATGCTACAGCTTGTCTTTCTTAAAATTCAAATAAAAACAAAAAAAAGGGGGTCACCAGTAATTATAAAAAATAAAGGTTATGCAACTGATGTGTTATTGCAATTTTTTTACACACCCTCAGGGTGTGATGTAAGTAATAATACCCTCCAGGTTGGGTGCTATTGGGATATAATGGACCACCTAGGGGCGTAATGAGGCCCAACGCCACAGGCGGAGGACCCTACAGCCCTTGGAAAGTCCATTATATCCATAACGCTTACCCTGGAGGGTATTACTACACTTAGATAATGGGATTTTATTAGCAGTTTTTTATAAAATAATGATTTAATTTTAAGAAAGGGTAAAATGTTAGTAAAAATGCAGAGAAATGCCTGGGTATGTAAAATACTCCATTTAGTGCACTAGAGGGTGTGTAATCTCTATCTATCTGTTTGAATTATGTGGGTACATATGGTTTCATTTGCAAGACAGCTGGGAGCGAGAGGCTGAGGTGTAGAGCAGGAAAAGTGGCGTCTTATGTGACACAGGAGTTGGTGATACAGAAGTCAGACGAGCTGCGGAGAGAGAAACAAAAAAGATACTTCATTTTTGTTTAAAAACGGAAATGGTGGAGTGGAAGTTTCATTCAAGTTGTTGATACTGATTGATTAGTGGTGCTGGATAGTGGCAGTTGCGAGAGGGTGTGAGGTTTTTGGACTTGTTAGTGCCGGACTGAGGAGCGGCTTAGGAGGGGGGAAGAGTAAGAAAAATAATTGTTTTTTAGTTTTTTGCAGAGTGGTTTCAATATTGGCTGTATGTGGGTGTGCAAAGTAAAAAAATGCTGTCTGTCACTGCGTGGGGGCGGGGATATCATGAGGTGATGGGTACTGCAGGGGGGACTTGTTATTCAGCGGGCCGTTGTTAAGAAATAATGGCCTAGGTGGCAGGCTATTTCAGCCAGTCATGAAGTGAGTTTGACTTTACCCATTATCTAAGCCCTCATAAACCTCTCGAGCTTCACTCTCAAGGTTTATGGATCATCACACCCCTTGGGTGTGTAAAACAATTACATAACACACAGTTGCATAACCTTTATTCTCTATACTGTATACTGCATTATTGGTTTGAATTCTGTTCTCCTTTGACAAGTCATTTTGTAATTTACAGTAGCCGCTACAGTATATTTTGTAAATATGCTGATGATATTTTCATCCATGTGGAAATGTTAGAATGCTAAAATGTAGTGGACACTGTATTGCACTGTGAAATGTATTTCATTGTGAAATATTTCAATATAAGCAGACCCACAATAACACAAGTACATAGTAATGAGTACAAAACACAAGAGAAATGTCACATTTCATTAAGGCCTCCCAGGAGGAAAGGAGACACATCCAAGGATAAGATTTCCCAGAGATTTCCACCACGGGCAATTTTTTCTCTGAGGAGAGTCTGGGTGTTGTAAAGTGATACTGACTATCAAAAATATTCAGCATCTTTATTATGCCCTAATGCATATACTACAGAATATCAAAAAGCACAATTTTCAATAAGTAAAGAATGCACATTACATTGCATACGTCACAAACTGTGCAAGTAATCATAAGCACCAAAATAACATACACTACATGACCCACACTGTTCCCTATATGCTAAACAGATGTTAAAAATGTGGTCTGAGAACATTTCATTAAGTCCTCATGGGAAGAAGAGGGACACATACAAGATCATGATATTCAAGAGAACAATTTAGTTGCCAGAATAGAGGAGGTGTTATCTGAGAATAATGAGAATTTGAGAGAAATCAAACTGAGAAAATTTAAAAGGGATGAGATAGATTATAAAGAGGGGAGAGTTTACACATGGAAAAAAGAAATTTAAAAAACAGATATATAATGTGCAATATTCAGGGAGCAGCGTTCATTAAACCGATTTGGATAGTAGTTTAAAAAGATGGGATACAAGATTTAGACTGTATTACTAGAGACAGAGAAGTGGTATAGATAACTACAAAAGAACCCCAGAGAAAATGCCCTGAGGCATGAGTTATCCCAGAGGATATTGGCCATACAGCCAAGTTTTAAAGGAAACAAAATTGCACATACCCCAATGATGCAAAGCATCATGGGAAACATATGCAAATCCCCATGAGAGAATTTGGACTGGCTCTACTTTAAGCAGAGTTGCATGGTGCCAAAAGGCCTCACAGTGTAATCAACACAGGCTAAGAACAGCAGACACATGCACATGTTTCGTCCTCATTTGCACTTATCAATGTGCCATATCTGTGTCTTAGCCCAGGGAGAGGGAGCCAGACTCTCCTTAAGTGTGATGTTATTTGTTTGGGTCGGGGTCACCATGACCCAAACAAATAACATCCCCCTTAAGGGGAGGCTGGCTCCCTGTCCCTGGTATAGATAATATTAAATAACATAGTTGCAAAGGGTAATTTTTTTTTTTTTACACAAATACATTTGCTCTGGTAAGTGTACACCTTGAAAGGGACAATTAATCAACATTTATTACATTTGCATGCTCACGCTAAAGAAATGTTTTGTTACACTTCATTTGGCATTTGAGAGGAGTGTCACTGCAGAGCCCATTGCAAATTATATTGGAAGGGGCTCGGCAGTCCAGACCAATGACCACACACTGTGGTGATGATGCCACTCACTGCTTGGCTGGTGGAAACTTCATGTAGTTTAAAGGACTGAAGCTGCTCCAGTCAGAGGGGGTTTTGGTCCTTTCATTTGCATGAAGTTGGTCAGCAAGCAGCTGATCAGCTTTCAATATCAGGAGCCTGAGGAATATCTGTCTCTCTATCTATCCATCTATCTATCTATCTCTCTCTCTCTCTCTCTCTCTCTCTCTCTGTCTGTCTGTCTCTTTGTCTATCTATCTGTATGTCTGTGTGTCTGTCTGTGCCTGTCTGTCCATCTATCTATCTATCTATCTGTCTGTGTATCTATCTATCTATCTATCTATCTATCTATCTATCTATCTATCTATCTCTCTATCTGTCTCTCTCTCTCTTTCTTTCTATCCATCTATCCATTTAGTTGTCTATCAGTCTATCTGTGCCTCTGTCTATCTGTCTCCTGTTAAGCAGCGCAGGGTGCCCACCTCCACTACTGCTTCTTTCTCCCTGTCCCCTCCAAGTCACCTGTCACCCACCCTTCCCATCTTTATAAATATTTTTTTAAATGTAAGTGGTCTGGGGTGCCCACCCCCAGTACTGCTTCTCTTGACACCCTCTCCCCTCCAGGTCAACCACCCATGTTCCCCAATGAGCCCGACACTGTGGTGCCCAATCCCAGTATCATTATGTCCCTAAAATAAAGAAAACTGTCCCTGACCCATCTGCCCCCCACACACATCCACCCACCCACCCTGACCTCCCACTCAACAGTCACCACCCCACACACATACACACACATATGCTCACTCACCTGAACAGGTCCCAGGGTGAAGATCCACTCTCCAATCAAAGACACATCCTGCTGCTGGAACAGCCAACTGCAATGTGAGAAACTAAGGTAAGTGTGATTTGGTGTATTTCAAAGGGTTTTTGAACTTGGATGCATAACTTTGTTATTTTTGTATATTTTGGCTCCACATTTTCAAAATGGCCTTTTTGGGACCCAACCTCATGATCAATGGTGGTGGAATTATGCAAATCAGAACAGAATGGTGACTTTGTGGTCACATTACAAATCACCTTTTGAATAGGATTTGAAAATGTTCACCACCCTTGATCATAAGGTGGGAGCATAAGAAGGCTATGTTGAAAATTTGGGGTCAAAATATGAAAAATTGCCAATGTTATGCACATACATTTAAATATTTCTATGCTCACTCATAACTTTGGTAATTATAAATATTTTGACACCAACTTTTCAAAATAGAAAATTTCTTCACACCATCTCATGATTATGACAGCTGTCACTTTTCAAATCCTGGCCAAACTGTGTTTTCATACCTGTGGCGCAGAACGACATTTCAGTGGAGTAGAATGATGTTTTGGTGGGGATTTGAAAATGTTCACCTACTGGGTTCACAAACTCTGGAACAATCTCCCGATGACTGCACCTCTCTTGAGGGGTACAAGAAAAGGTTAAAACTACACCTAAGCAGTGGGTCTCATTGCAGGTGCCACAACCCATAAAGACACCTCTGCTGAAGGGGGAATGCCTCACATAAATACAAACAAAAAGGGAGGGAGGAACAGTAAGAAAGGACATAATATAATGAACTGCACTTACGTCTACTATCTACTCAATAATGTGTGTAATTAATAAGGTTGTTCATACGTAAACTCGCCTATGTCAACTGTAGTAATGTCTAGCTCTGCGACTCGTATACATGATCAATATATCATATACTGTAGTACTGTGCAATCAAAAGCATTGGTTTTCTTTTCCCCTCTAGGTACATGTAATAATCCCGCATTGTCCCTGAAAAAGGGACTGTCAAAGTCTCAGTGGGCCTACCTGGTTATCAAAATTTAAATAAATAAATAAATTAGGTGGGATAACAAGAAGGCTATGCTGACAGTTTGGTGTACAAATATGATGAAATGCCCAGGGTATTATTGAACATTACACTGTTGCAGCATTCACTCATAACTTTGCTAATTTTCAATATTTTGACTCCAAACTTTCAACATAGCCATGTTTCCACACTACCTCATAAACATGACGTGTCATTTTTACGTTCACTTGCGCGCAAGCGCAAGGACCGTCTTGGGAGAATGGGACACTTTGGAGGTGTGCCCCTCTCCTGCAATCCCCTGCTCTAGTGAGCAGGTGTGGCAGTCCTGCACCAATCGGACGCAGTGCTGTGTATGACAGCGGTGGTCTTCTCTTCAAAGAAAACCACCGCTGTCATACACAGCACCGCATCACTCCACCCCCAAATCTTTGCTGCCATGCTGGGTGCCCACCCCAGCATGGCCAACATCCCACGTCATCTGCCGACGGGGTGCCCAATCCCCCATCAGCTCCAGGCCCCCCCCAGCCATTCTTCTGCCATGCTGGGAGCCCACCCCAAGCATGACAAACATCCCGTATCGCATTGTCTGCCGACGGGGGTGCCAAATCCTCCTGTCGGCTCCATGGCCCCCCCAGTCATCCTTCTGCCATGCTGGGAGCCCACCCCAGTGTGGCAAATGTCCAACATCATTTTTTAAACCTGGAAATTGAAAACGGTCCCACGGCGCCCCAGGCCCCTCCCACAACCCTCACCCACCCACTGCGCACCCCACCTCCCCACCCCCTACCTCATACTTACCTCCAGAGCTCAATGCGGCGATCTTGATGTGGACGGGAACACGTCTGCACTCTTCAAAAGCCGACCGCGAACTGAGGAAATGCCGTTAAGCTGTATAATGGGCTAGATAGGGGGTTTCAACTTTATTGCATATCTCAGGCACTTTGGAATTTTTGCACCAAATTTTCAACATGAGGTTTTTGGGACCCCTTCTCATGAATGATGTCACTGTCATGGTGTTATTCAGGCCGAAGGGTGATTTCACAGTCACTGCACAGTCACTGCATGAAATCACCCTTTGGGCCTGAATAACGCCATGACAGTGACATCATTCATGAGAAGGGGTCCCAAAACCCCATGTTGAAAATTTGGTCATAAATTCCAAAATGACTGTTTTATTTAGTGCATTATGCAGTTCCACACATCGCCATACATTTCAGAATTTACAGTATTTACTCCAGATTTTCAACATTGCCATTTTACCACACCTCCTTATGAGCAGTACAGCTGTCATTTTTCACATCCCACCAAAGGTGTTTCGCTTCATGTAGCGCTATTGCAATGGCGAGTCGGTGTGCGTAAATCAATGTATGGGACACATTAAGAAAATCACAGTGACACTGTTCATAAGCAGAGGTCTTAAAATGGCTATGTTGAAAATTTGGTGAAAAAATTCCTAAAAATGACTGTTTTACAAGCGTGCTGCTGGCAGTTCCTACACACGCTCGTAAGTTTGAGAATTTTCAATATTTGCACTCCAATGACTTCCAAATACCTAAACAGCACACAGAAGCAAGCAATATTTGGCATTGGCAAATGCTTGTACTTCTTTGTCACTGATCTTTTTAAGCCATGTCCAAGTGCTAAATACCACTGCAAATACCTGCATGCGAACGTTCGGCATTGACAAATGCTTGTTTAAATCCTGGACAAGATGTGTTTTCGCATCTCTGGTGCAAAATGACATTTTGACCAATGTACAATAAATGGTACATGTCATATTTATAAAGCAAATCCTAAAACAAGAATATTCAAAAGTTGTGGTCAGAATAATAAAAAAATTCTTTAACAACATTTGTTTGCAGTGCCTATCAGTACCAAACACCTGCACAGCATATACCTGCAAGTAAACATTCGCCATTGACAAATATTTATTTTTAACTCTGTTTTTTCTTCCAACACCACTGGCTGGGACCTTCTTTGGCCATCTCCCAGCACCCTATTTCATCCCAACAAGATCCTGCCTGGCCTGTGATCCCAGTCCCATGGTCCATTCACAACTGACCTTCTTTCGTGACCCCTTGGCTTTCACCCCCCGTGGCGGGATCACCTGTAGCTTCTCAGTGTTCCCATATAAGTATCCAATTCCCCAATGGCAGAGGTGAAGGCTGGAAGGGTGCAGGTTCCAGTAGGGCAGTGGGTGTTGTGGCAGGGAGCAGCATCACCTGCCCAGCCCCGTGGATTATCCACATTTCATTTTACATAGTGTTCCCTGAAGGGAGGGGACATGCAATAATGTCCTGGAATGTCATGCACACTTCCATGCACGATATGTTGACATTCACTGCATCCCACCAATCCCAGCACTCACTCAGTGCTCCAGACTCAATACCACTGGGCTCCTAGCAGGAGGCACACTGTTGCCAGACCACTGCACCCACCCTGATGGATGCTCTAGCCTCCTCCCCCAGGTTGGCTTTCTGCTGCTCCTGGCTTGATTCTGAACCTGGGTCATCTGTGTTGCAAGCCATAGCGCTATTGTGGCACCCATGAGTCAGCCATTTAATCAACATTTAAAGACGTCTCTTCCAGATATCTAGACAGTGTATGAAAACTTGAAGGCCCTTGAGCCCCTTGTGCTGGTTGGAATCATGTTCCTGGTTCTAGCTGCAGGCTTAAGGAAGATTGTTCTCTGAGAGTAACCAGGGGGCTGATTTGTTTGGTATTTTTTTAAATTGGTGCACCGCACATGCAGCAATTTGGGGGTTATATTGTAGTCTCATTTTTATATCATGCTTTGAAGTATAAAAGAAACTGTGCATGTTCCCTTTTTTGGTGAAGGTGAACTTCTCAAAGTCTATTTTTTTTCTACTCATGCAGATTTTGCTGCACCTTGTTTAAAGCTAAATGGCATTGCTACGCATGCATGCCACACCTTTCCTTGCCTCCCGCGATGAGCACTAACTAAACACATTAATCATTTTACAAAGTTGTTCGAGCCTACACTGGCAGCTTATCTACACACATGAAGAGCATTCCCTTGCATCTAACATGACATAGTAACATAGGTATTTAAGGTCAAAGGGGTCTCTGGATTAAGGGAGAGAGAAATGGGCCTGAGCCAACTTCATTTCAGCTTCAAGTCTGGCCTAAAAATGCAGTTCAGTACTGTCAATTTGGCTGAGTCATACAAGTGAGTAATTGACATAGGGTAAAACAGGCTGCAAGTGGGGGAGGGAGCCTTGAGGTTAGCAATGAATATGAATTAGTGTAGCTTACTTGCGGCAAGTAATGTTGACTGGCTGCAGCTAAGAATTTTGGGGCCCAGGACAAGTAATTTGAGATGCCCCCCGCCTCCCAAAACAGCTATAGCCGGGGCACTGGGACCACCAGGACCCCAGAAGCTTTCGGGTTTATATGCTCTGTGGTGAGTTTACTGGCTTTTATTGAAGATAAAAACACACTTTTGCTATGTCTTCCCTACCGCGATATTATTTGTATCTTTTTTACTGAAGTCTGGGGTTTGGGGCAGTTAGATTACTGGCACTCACTGCCCCCTCACCTTCTGCTCAGCCTTCAAGAAGAATACGCTTTTAAAATTCCAGTTAGGGAAGGATGTGGGAGCCAGCAGAACAGTGAGCACAGTCAGCAGGAGGTGGTGGTTGGTCCAAAAAACCAACAGTGCTGCACTGATACACAGTGGTGTGGTGTAACTGTGGAAACAAATAAATCAAAGGCAGCTTTTCATGTCAAATGTCTTCAGTGAAAAAACTAAAAATGGCAATTTCCAGAAATTCTAATTTTGTGAGAATTTGTATTATGTATAATGAGTTCTGCTGATGCCAAGTGTTTCTTTTTAAATTTTAGGAAATGTGACAATACCTTCATGCAGTTTGTTGCAAAGTAATAACTGTGCATGGGAGCCTTAAGTTTGGTATAGGGGAGAATGAGCATTTCCCCACATTCATTCAGCCTCTGTGTTTTTGGAGCTGTCTGGTCTGGAGAAAAAGTTCTTATTTTATTCCCAAACCAACAGCTATTTGTGGGTATAGGGTATCACTATAGGTAATGTAGCCAGGACAGGTAATCTCAGTAAGCAACAACCTGACTCCCCCATGGGCCTGCCTGCTCAACACCTGCCATGGCCCTTGTCATACCATTACACCAACAACTTACTCACCACCAGACAGTTGCCCAACTTGCTCCCTCAATGTTTCCTTTCTGAAACCCAATCTGACTCGATAGAGCTCAGCCTATTGTTTTTTAAGTCAGTCTCGAGCTTCTCCTCTCTCATCTTCACCGAGAAGGACAGTCCACAGAGCAAATATAAAATGTCGGAGACTGACAGCCAGCCCCTCTCACCAACTGACTGCAGCAGCAGCACATGTTCCAGATCTCCTCCACTCCACGTGACAGTGATGTGCGGTCCTCCTCCTCCTCCTGGGCTCAGCTCCACCCTCTGCTCTTTAGCCTTCTGTCCTGCTCTGTTAAGCTTAAACAAAAACATATCATATGGCATGGCAACTTGGCAAGATGGGGGGTGGCCAGTGGGGGGGTTGTGCTGTAAAGAGGAATTAAAAATCCCAGCCCTATGACCCCTCGGGGCTGGTGAGACCCTAGGCATGGGGGGGGGACCAGCCAGAAAAGAAAAGGAAAAATAAATGGCGGCTCCTCAGGTGGGCCCCCCAGAGCTCGAGGCCTGGGACAAAAGTCTCGGTTGTCCCCCCATGACAGCGGCCCTGAATGCTGACATGCATCTGCTGTGGATTACTGTTTGTAACAGAGTCTGTAAAACCCACTAAGAGAGCCATAACCCAGTGAGAGCTACAGTAATAGGTATTGTTCATTGCTGACCTCAAGGCATTAACCCCCCTGTAGTCTCTGACCCTCTGGTATACTGATGTGGTGTGGGTGGGAGGAGGAATATCTATTTATTATAGTAAAAGCTTTTCTGGGACTGTGGGTGGAATGGTGCTAGAAGGCTGGGCTGGGGTATTCTGTTCTAAAGGGTCTCAGTAGTGGGCGAGGGTGAGAACTGTATTTCACAGTGGGTGGGATGGATTACAAACTTTAAAAATATTCTGTTTTAAAAAAAACACTTTGCAGAGTTTTCTTCAGAAAAGTGCTACTGGCATAAACTACATATAGTGGTACTTTGTGGGCACTTTCTCCAGCTAAGTGTCACTACATGCAGTCTGCACTGGACGACGATGGGTATTTTGCCAGGTGAAAACTAAGCAGAGTGCAATCACTGGCAAAGCAGTCGTGGGGGCTTGGTGAAGTTCTTTGCAAAGCAAATTCACCTGACTTCCCCCATCACTACTTGTCACATATGACAATGTTTAATTAGCATCATCTTTCTTGAGATTATGTCTCTTTTCAAAATATGGCAACCCTTAGGGAATGGATAGGCCATCCCAGCTTTCTCTTGTGTTACTCTTACACTGTTCATAACTTACTTTTATTATTCAAAATTTATATTTTATTGTTTTAAAAGAAAAATTACAACAACATACAGTTGATACCACCTACTAGACAAACAATACTTATTCTAAACATCCAAAAGTAATTTTTAAGCAGAATGATAAATATAGAAACTTGTTAGTCAGCTTGCACCAGACCCACACAAAACACGCCAAGAAAGTATGGTTTTGCACCTTTTGGCTGATGCTAAAGAGGATGTTTTAAGTCTGATGTCTTTTAGAAGGAAACAGAGCATGGGATCAAAAGCCACAATAATGGAGATACTTATCACAGAAAAGCAACAGGCAGATGTAACTCTGTCACAGCTGGGCCACTTTTGAAAAAACATTGAGTATTGTTTTCTTTTACGGTCTCTTTTTATCTTTAGTTATTATTCTCACAGATAGAATGAGGATGATATATAGTCTTGTGCTTTAACCTGTCATGGAATGCATGTCCTTTGGGCACTGCCAAGTTTCTAACGTCTGTATTTGACATTGTTGCCAGGGCTCTAAGAGGATACATCAGTAGTACATTATTTTCACTCAAATACAGCTGTTGGTGTTTGGTGGTATGCAGGCAGTGGAAGGACAGGAGCTAGTGAGAACCACTAAGCAGCATGAGTAATCTGGCATTGCCAGTGTTTCAGCCAGTGGGTGGGGGGGCACCGGAACTAGCCACAGCCACTGAGCGGCATGAGTAAACTGGCATTACTGGTGTATTAGAGTGGGAAGAGAGTGGGAAGAGAGACAGCAAGCCCTTATTAGCGGCATGAGTAAACTGGCACTGTTGGTGTTTCAGGGCAGGTGGGCTGGTGGAACCAGGGGTAGGAACAGATACTGAGTAGCGTGAGTAAACTGGCACTGTTGGTGTTTCAGGGCAGGTAGGCTGGTGAAACCAGGGGTAGGAACAGATACTGAGTGGCATGAGCAAACTGGCACTGTCAGTGTTTCAGAGCATGTTGAGGGGGGTACTGGGAGCATCAAGAGCCCCTGGGCACCTGAGTAAGTTGGTACAGTCAGTGTTTTGGGGCAGGCAAGGAGAGGAAACTAGAGGCAGCAAAATACACTGAGCAGCATGAGTTAGCCAACGCTGCCACATTTCTGAAGTAGGGAGGAGTAAACTGGCACTGCAGGTGTTTCAGAGTGGGTTGGGTGGTACTGGAGCCAGCAAGACTTGCTGAGTGACATTAGTAAACCAGTACTGTCTGTGTTTAGGAGTGTGGAGTGACTGGAGACAGCCAGAGCTACTGAGCAGCATATCAATTGGCTCAGTGAGAATGTATCAGCAGAAACTGCAACTTTTGCACAGGAATATTACAGGGATATGTACAGCTGGATCCTTTGAACAGCATGAGAGAGCAAAAAAAAAAAGTTACAGCCAAGGTGCACATTTTAAATCCCAACATAACAGAGATCTGTTCAATCTCAAATTTGCAGCACTGGACTATGTCCCAAGAATGATTAGAGGAGGTGCTAGAGTAAACAAATTACTGAGAAGAGAATCCTAGTGGTTATTTCCACTGGGGAGTCTGGCCCCTAGAGGTCTGAATGAGATTCTGGACCTTACTTCCTTTCTGTGGCTTTAATATTCATACTCTTTATATTTCAGCTTGATCTGTTCATCCCTTTAGACTGAAGTGGGCTACATGTACCATATGTGATCAGGTGAACCCACTCTGAACATTTTATTATTACTTTTTCAAGTACTTTCTTTACATTTTGCCATCAATTCATGTTATTTCTGCTCTCTTGAAATGAATTGCTCTACTGTGTATTGTTACAAAATGTATTGCTTGTGCTGCACTGCTGTTTTCTCCTGTTACAACTTTTCGTTCTATTAGAATTGTTGTTCATCCTGCTTTTTCACTTTGTTGTTTGCAGCTTGACCTTTGAATATTGGGGTAGATACCTTGTACTCAGGTATCCGACTATATTGTGGTCCAGCTAAAATAAATAGTATGACTTTAAATAAAATACTTCACATTCACAGGCAACAGCTGAGGGATGGGCAGACCATTCTGAGGAGAATCACCCCCCCCCCCGGATCTCTCAATGTTCATTGGACTCAAGTAGTTTCAAACTCCACTGGCTATGAACCAGAACCACCTCACAATACTATTGTTTAATTAAAAAAAATGTTATTATTTATTTTTTTTAAATCCCCTCTTCAATTTGCCAAGCTCCCCACACACTCATAACAAAAAATAACACAAAAAAATACTCAAAATATGTTATTAATTTCAAATGATTTTTCTTCCCGGTCTGCCACTTGCAGTTGCACGCACTGTTGTGCATGTGCAGTAATTCAAGTACGCTTGCTTGCAGCACAAGTGAAGCATGAGAGATCAGGCGCAGGAGCAGCTGGCTTTGGGCAACTAAATGGGATACCACAACAACATGGCAGCAGCTTGAGTTCTGTGCTGACATTATTTTAAATGAGCATTGCAAGGCAGCTTGGTGGTAGCAGTAGTGACACGGCAATAGCAGCAGGCAACATCCAGTGTGGGGCTGGATGGGTGTCACTGTCAATAGGGGCATTCATTTATTTCTGTCGACATGGTGGATGGGAATCAGCAGATGGGAGATAGCATTCTATTTTATTCTGTGACAGGGTGGGTGGGAATCAGCAGATGGGAGGGGTTATTCAGTTTTATTATGGGACAGGGTGGGTGGGAAGCATCAGATGGGAGGGGTATTCTATTTTATTCTGGGACAGGGTGGGTGGGTAGGAAGCAGCAGATGGGAGGAGAATTCTATTTTATTCTGGAACATGGTGGGTGGGAATCAGCAGATGGGAAGGGTATTCTATTTTATTCTGTGACAGGGTGGGTGGGAAGTATCAGATGGGAGGGAATATTCTATTTTATTCTGGGACAGAGTGTGTGGGTGGGAAGCAGTAGATGGGAGGAGAAATCTATTTTATTCTGGGACAGGGTGGGTGGGAATCAGCAGATGGGAGGAGGGAGTAGGGGTATTCATTCTGGAACAGGGTGGGTATCAGACAGGAAGAGAGGGAAGTGACATTTATACTTGAACAGGGTGGGTATCACCAGATGGAGGAGAAAAGGATATTCAATTGGGGGGGCACAGGTATTCATAGGAAGAGAGGGGGATGACATTTATATTTGATTTATTTATTCATCATCTCAGAGTTACACCTTTGAGCTAATAGCTCTTTTATAAAAGTTCCACATCAAGGTAAGATTCATACAATAGTTACTTTTGGGTACAGAGTAAAAGAAACATACAGTAGGTAACAACATAAGCAAGTACAACACATAATTTGCAATCATTGGTAAATTCCTGGGATTACAAAGACACAAAAGCTACACAATAAGAAACTGTACTATATACAAGATGCAAGTGCAGTAGAGTCATATGATAACATGCAGATGGGATGAATGCCAGTTTTGATAAACAATGAGCACAGAGATCACAGGACTAGTGTGGTGAGGAGAGGTGTAGTGGGTAGATAGTAGAGCAGTCAGAGCTAAGTCAAGGGGAAGGAGGGAGAGGGCTAGGGGTGGGGGTAGAAATACATGGCTCAGGCAGAGGTTCCTTGCCAGTGTTATAGGGAAGGGTGAGCAAGGGGTGTTGGAAGGGGAGGAGAGGAGAGAGAGAGGGGACAATTACAGGTGGAGTGGAAATGAGCAGTGACAGAGGAGGTGAAGGATTAGGTGGAATGAGCAGTGGCAGAGGGGTGAGGGTTGGGCGGGTTGAGAAATGTGAAGGGGTGAGAGGATATGGGAGGGGGTGACAGGGAAGAGGGATTAGGTGAATTGGCATGAGGGAGCTGGGCAGTAGGGGAGTGGAGAGACACAAGGGGTTGGGAGGTTATAACCTGCAGTAGCAGGAGCTACCTAGGTTGACGTCATTGTCCACCTAGGGACAAATGACTTAGCTCATCATGAGATTAGAGCAGTGCAGAAGGACTTTGTAGAGTTGGGGAGGGGCTTAAGACAAGTAGCACACACAGTATCCTTCTCAGAGTTACTGCCTGTCAGTGGCATGGGTGAGGCGAGGGTACTTTGCACCATGCAGTTTAACAAATGGTTGAAAAAATGGTGTGGAGCACAGGGGTTTGGCTTCATTGGGGACTGGGTTCCATCTGGAGGACACCAGCCTATACTGGCAGGATGGTCTGCATCTGTCCAGGAAGGAACAAGTCTTTTGGGCAATCGGTTTAGCTTCATTGGCAAGCCTTTAAACTAGTCAAGGGGAGGCACTGATAAGCAGCAGGAAAATCCCCAGCCCCCTACAAAACAGGGTACTAAATGAGAAAAAGACCAAGGTAGAAAGGTCAGTGGGGGGTGCCACTACAGAAGGTAAAGCCATCAAAAAATGGAGAGCAATGAGTACCAATACCCATAGTCTGGGTAACAAGCTTCCTGAATTAGTGGCCTTGATGGAGGAGGAAGATCTGGATATCATGGCAGTCACAGAAACATGGTACACACAGAACCATGACTGGGATGTAAACATACCAGGATACACTATCTACAGGAGGGACAGGGAGGGTAAAATGGGAGGAGGAGTAGCTCTCTACATAAGAGAAGAAATCAAAGCAACAGAACAAAAGGGTAAACAGGGAGGAGAAGAAGCACTGTGGGTCAATTTGGAGACAGGCAATGACACCACAATCCACACAGGGGTTGTATACATACCCCCCTCTCAGGGGGAGGAAATGGACAAGGAAATGATAGAAAGTATACTTAGAATGGCAGATAAAGGGAGATATTGCTGATGGGTGATCTGAATATGCCAGATGTTAACTGGAGTGCAGTTGCAGTAGCCACTTCTAAGAGTGGGGTTATTCTAGATGCCCTACAGGGGCATGCCTTGAACAACTAGTACTGGAGCCCACTCGAGATGGAGCAATCTTAGATCTGGTTCTCTCAAATGGAGATGAAGAGAGGATCACAGATGTAAAGTGGGTAGCCATCTGGGAACTAGCGACCATCGAACAGTATGGTTCATAATAAACACAGCAATAGAGTCAAGCCATACAAAGACAAAGGTACTGGATTTTAGGAGGGCTGACTTCCTAAATGGGTGAGTGCCTAAGGAATGCACTAGCAAATGGGCAGGAAGGAGGGTGAAGAACAATGGGGAATAATAAAACTGCCATCACAGAGGTAACAAGCCTTTGTGTAAAGCAAATAAACAAAATGAAATGAGATAAGAAACCACTATGGTTCTCAAAGGAAATGGCAGTGAAGGTTCAAGAGAAAAAGAAAGCATTCAGGAAGTACAAGGAATCACAGAAGGAACAGGACAGAGAACTGTATCAGTTAAAGCAAAAGGAAGCTGGAAAGGCAGTCAGAACAGCAAAGGCCCAAACCGAGGAAAAGATAGCCAACTCAGTTAAGAAGGGGATAAAACCTTTATAGGTACATCAGGAGCCAAGGAAGACCAAGGGAGGGATAGTGAGGCTTAATAAAGGGAGGGAGGGTGGGCAGAGGGTGACTGTGAAAGGCAGAGATACTAAACAAATATTTTGCTCAGTATTTACAAAGGAAGAGAGGAGGCACCTAAAACAAACAGTGAAACCCTCTGGATACAGAAGTTGTTACCAGCCCATTTACAGAAGAAAGGGTTCTGAAAAGCTCTTAAACTGAAGGTGGACAAAGCAATGGGGCCTGATGGGATTCATCCCAGAATTCTAAAAGAACTAAGGATAGAACTAGTGACACCACTGACTACCCTTTTAACAAATCATGGGAGGATGGGGTGGTACCTGAGGACTGGAGGAGGGCAGATGTGATTCACTTCACAAAAGTGGGAGCAAGGCAGAAGCAGGAAACTACAGACCTGTTAGTTTAACCTCAGTGGTAGGGAAAATGATGGAATCATTTCTGAAGGAAAGAATTGTTGAGTATCTAGAGGCCAGAGGGCACAGGACCAAGCAGCATGGATTCACAGCGGGAAGGTCATGCCAGACAAATCTGATAGATTCCTTTGGTGGGTGACCAAAGTAGTTGATCAGGGAGGGCTGTGGACATGGCCTACCTAGACTTTAGCAAAGCATTTGACACAGTCCACAAAAGATTAATATACAAGTTAGCCAGCCTGGGAGTGGGTCCCAAGATGATAGCCTGGGTAAAGAATTGGCTGGAGAATAGGACACAGAGAGTAATAGTAAATGAGTCCACTCTGAAAAAGGGGGTTAGTAATGGGGTACCGTGAGGTTCAGTATTGGACTGGTCCTCTTCAATGTCTTTATAAGCGACATTGCAGAGGGACTGGAAGAAAGATGTCTCTTTGCAGATGACACAAAGATCTGCAACAGAGTTGATGCACAAGGTGGGGTGGAAAGGATGAGAAGGGACTTGGCAAGGTTAGAGGAATGGTCAAATGTATGGCAGCTTAGATTCAATGCTAAGAAGTGCAGGTAATGCACCTGGGAAACAAAAACCAGGGAAGAGTACACAATGGGGGTGAGATACTAACAACAAAAAATGGAAAGGGACCTGGGAGTAGTCATATCAGATGACCTAAAGGTGGGCAAGCAATGTGAGAGGGCAGCAAGGAGGGTTGGGGAATACTGGGATGCATAGGAGAGGCATCACCAGTAGAAAACAAGAAGATTATCCTCTGTACAGACAGCTGGTGAGACCACATCTGAGTACTGCATGCAGTTCTGGAGACCCAGTCTCTGCAAAGACGTAGACAGGATGGAAGCTGTCCAGAGGAGGGCAACTAAAATGGTGCAGGGTCTGCACTGGAAGACATATGAAGAGAGACTTAAGGAGCTTAATATGTATAGCCTCGAGGAAGGAGGAGAGGGGGACATGATAGAAACTTTCAAGTACCTCAAGGAATCAACAAACTCCAAAGGGTAGCATCTTTCAAAAAGAGGTGTGCAAGAACAAGGGGCACAATTTGAAGATAGAAGGGGAAGGCTCAGAGGTAATTTAAGGAAGCATTTTTCACAGAGAGGGTTGTGGATGTATGGGAATGGCCTTCCAGAGGAGGTTGTGAGTCAAAACAGTGGTGGAATTCAAGCATGCATGGGCCAGTCATAAGGCAATTCTAGGGGGTGGGGGTAGGAAGAAGTAGGCTGCTGGTTAACTAGGATCTGCAGCTTATCCATCAGGTAGGGAAATGGGCAGACTGGGTGGGCCAAGCGGTCCTTATCTGCCGTCAAATTCTATGTTTCTATGTTTCTATGTAGGAGCTAAGGGCTATCAGGTGTTTTAGTAAGGATTTCTTGAACATTCCAAGCTTAGGCACATTTATTACTTCTGGGGGTAGTTCATTGATCCAGGGAGGTGCCTTGTAAGTTTAGGATCTCTGTGCAGGTGCAGTGTGACAGAAAGAGATATGTAGACCCAAGATGGCGATGGGGAGAAGCCACGCTAAAGAGCTCTGCCAGGCTGATTACAAGAAAAGTTATTTTCTCTTGCTTTAAAACATGAAAATAACAGTGCCATCATGTATTTCCAAGAAAGCTCAAGAATCACTAAAAGCGGATTGACAGAAGAGGAAGAAGGATTCCTCTTCTTCTGACTTTGATACACCAGTCAGTAAAGGGCCATTAGACTGCTTTGTAACCTGCTTGTCTGATCCCGGGGAAGTTTCATTGCTCGGTGTTATGGGCTTGAATGTAGCCCAGAGTTAAACAGACCCCAGAGATAACAAAGAAACTTAATTCTTCCTGTGCTGGTTCTCAAGGCCATTCTACACAATCTTTGTTGAAATCTTTGCCTCAGTTGACAGCTGCAGCTGCTGAATCATCAGAATTGGACTCCGTTGTACATCCTGCTATCTTCAGTCCCACTCAAGGTGCTGATTCAGTGATGTCTGTCTGAAACAAAGCTTTGGTTGGGAAGGCCACCATAGTGGCGGCTGAGGGGGAGGTTGTGATGAGCCGTTCTGAACATGCCGTGCTGTGGCCTAGCCCGAAGCAAGAAAGCGTGAGACCTATGAGTTCTCCTATGACTTTATTACCAGCCAAAGTGGATTTTAACAATTTAAAAAGAAGTATCTGTCTCTTTTTCTGGATTATTCACATTTTTGGCGGCGATCGATCAAAAGCTTGATTCAATGATTACTAGGTCTGAAGGGCTCGACAGAGCCATTAAAAAGATTAAATCAGAAGTGACAAATCTTTGGGGAACTCAAAATACTCTACAAAAAAATATTAATAAAACTGAACAAAAAATTCTAACAAATGAAACTTTGGGCAGAACTAATCTAAGAGCAATCATTGCTCTTCAGAGAAAAAAAGAGGCAAGGTAGAATACCATGTGCTATAAAATTCTTAGATTAGTAGGGGTCCCTAACTCCTATGAGAAGGCTTCTTTAAGAGACTTCCTTGAAAGACCTCTTTGTTTCTGTGTTCAAATTACCTGACTTCCATGTTCAAATTACCTGACTCCAATCTGCCATTCATTACAAGGGCTTTTCGGACTCTCATGTAATCAACGTCTAGCAGGGTACAACAGAAAACTGATACTCAAGATGTCAGTTTTAATCTTCTTTCCCCTGATTCTGCTGCTGTTTTTATCCAAACTCAGACAGATAACAGCCTATTCAAGTACGTCTCTGGCCCCAAGAGTACTAACATTTTTTCATTGCCATTTGACACTAATCATGACCTTGTATGAAATACAAGAAAAATGGCTGCATTTCACTACATAGAGGATAATGGATGGTCAACAGTGAGCAACAACACTGTTGTTCACTTTGAGAGGTTGTCATGACAACCATGTAAACCTTGAGAGTGAAGCTCGTGAGGTTTATGGTTGACATACAACCTCGAGACGTGAAGACAGTGTTGCTGTTTACTGTTGCCTATCCATTGTCTTTTATAGTGTATGGGCAAAAGTAAATAAACACAGATTGTCACTTTTTCTGTGAACATGCCTGCTCAAAAAGTCTGTGCTACCTACAGCAGTTCCCTCCTCCTCTCCCTCAACAACAGGCAGTGACTGGTGGTGCGAGAGACTGGGGATGTGACTGGGCTACAGCAACTGGGAGGTAAGTCCTCTACGTCTGTGGGATGCTGCTTGGGAAGGTGGCAGTTCTAGAAAGACTGACAGTTGGAATGTAAACCTCAGAAGCCAGACAGTCTGGGACATTCTAAGTACCACCACTTGCGCATGCGCAAAGATAGTCAATGCTGTTGTACTATCGCTGTGATGTACTAACGATAGTACAACAGCTTACTGACGTCACTGTGATGGTACAACAGTACTAGTAAATGATAGATTTTAACTAATAATAACATTCTGCCATACACTATAAAGAAATTGTGTGTCACATTTTCCCAGATATCGCACCGGTAACACATAATAGAAGGAAACAATGTTTGCAATACAAGGATGAGGTGAAGGAAATTGCTGCCACTATGAAAGTTTTGTATCCGGCTGAATGTTATCTTGTAGCTGGGAAAGATAAAAGATCATTCTTTGACCCTGATAATTTGAAGTCTCATATTATGCAGAAATAAATGGAAAAAGGAGAAGAAGAGAAAAAAGAAAATTACACAGAACAAGAGATGCCATCCATGGAAGATGATACTGAGCAGCATCAACTAGTAGAGGGGTAAAGAACAATGGAGGAGGAATAGGATGGCAAGATGAGAGTAGTAGTAGCCAGAGGCATTGTCAGACATCACCTGGAGAAGTACTGAGAGAGAGAGGGGTGGGTGGGGGAGGTGAGAAGGGGAGGGTCATGGAAGCAGAGGTAAAATAGGAGATAAGTGCTATGGGGAGGTGGCCGAATATCCTGGCAAACCACTGGGATGTGACATTACTTACGTTAAAGGACACCGATTTTCAGTTTTTACCAGAAAAGCTGGTAAAATTCTGGAATTTGGTCTTTTTATACTTGGTAAAAACAAAGCATTCATAGAATTTGCCATTTTTTACTAGATCAGTGAACCTTGAGAAATTGTATTTTTCCATACATTCTTTCCTGTACTATTTTTATTTTGCATTATTTTATTTTATGTACACTTAGCCTTCTTTTATTCTGAATATTTATACACATACCAAATGGGTACAAGGAAAGAACAATGGAAAAACTGATTTTTGCATTGTAGGCACTGGTGGCAAAACCAGCTTTATTCCAGCTGCAAAATGAAATTTGCCCTTCATTGATCATGGTAAACAAGTGTCCCTGCTTATGTTTTGACATCATCAATTAAATGTCTCATTGGAGCTCCTTTAATAAAGGTCATGTGGTGCTGACACTCTGACATTTGCCACAGTGCAAGCTTGTGTTTTGACTGTTCACTGTTGGGTATATGCATGCAGAAGTATTGTTCGAGCCGCAACACCATGTGAGTTTTAGAGAAACAGTCCTTATTTTGTTAAAGTGCAATTACAGATTCCAAAGTGATATGCTGGACAGATATAATATTACCCACACAAGCCCAAGGTTATTGCACTTTAACTCATTACCTCCTGGGCGGCCATTTTGTGTCAGGTAAACAATGGATAGTTTGGACTTCATATGGAGCTATTGGAGGTAAAATAAGCACTTTTTCACTACTTTGAGTTTCACTGTGTTATTGCTGCCTCTCTGCTGAGCTCTGTGCTGAGTCTTTTTTTTATTTTTTTGCCAAGTCCAATGCACAATCAGGTTCATAAAGGAACTAGAAAAACTGTTCCCGTCTCCTGCCCCCCACCAACTACCTGATAAGTCCAGGACCCAACCCAGTCTGCCAGAAAATTAAAAAAAAGCCCTCATCCCAACTACCTAACAGATCCAGTGCACTACCCACAGGGAATGAAAAAATTATGTGCTGGGGGCCAGCCCAGTGGCTCAGTGGTAGAGCTTCCACACTCCATGAGAGTGACCTGGGTTAAGGAATGGACTCAGGTCACTGGGGTCAGGCAAGGGAGGGAGAGGATTGAGCATCATGATCTCAAAGAGTGCTCTAACCTCTCAGGGAGGGGAGGCATGCCGACTTGGCTGTGTGGAGGCCTAATGGTAGTGCAGGTGATAGTAACATAGACAGGAGGGGTCATGGTTCCATAATGCATGCGTGCATGCCTCCACATGCACCCTCTTACGTGTTTCCGCAGGAGGAGGATACAAAAATGGATGGACGGGCTTTCCTCTGGTCTGCACCCCTCACCTGACTGCCAGAAATTCTTGACTGTGTACCGGGGTGGACAGCACTCCCCTCCTGGCCCCACCATGGGTGAAATCCATGGGGACAAATCTGGTAGCACAGGGATGGTAGATGCCAATCAGTGGGAGAGGAGACATGACTGATAGCTGCCTTCCTGCTCCAAAGGAGAAAAGGCTTTATCACAAAAAAAATCTGCCCCTCTCCCCCAAGCTATCTTACAGGTCAGAGCCCAACCCCACTAGCCAGGCAATTTTTATTTATTTATTTATTTTTATTTATTTCAGATTCAGATTATAATCTTTGCGCCAAATAGGCTCTTTTACAAAGGTTCCAAGTCAAAAGATGCACTACAATACAATACATAAGGTATAGACATGAATACTTAAGCAAGACACTCAGGTATACAGAAGATTGGCAGTTGCTGAAGTGCAGAAAGATTAACAATAGCATCAACTCGTATAAAAATGATGTAATTGTATTGATTTGGAGTTACACAGTAATAATGCTTTGTAAACACAGTTATGTTACTAAGGGCAGGGCAGTGGGCTGGAAGCAGCCTGTGCAGGCTTTGTCCAAAGAGGGAGAGAGTGGAGGGGTTGGGGGATGGAGACAGGAAGATATTAGAAGAAAGAGGTGAGTCTACCAGAGGTGTGGCAAGCCTGTGTTCATTATGGGTAATCACAGTGGTTTGCTTGGGCTAGTAGGAGGTGAAGTTCTCTTTTGAAGGGGCCAATCTTGCCACAGTTTTAAGGGAGGTCATGAGATCATTTATCCACTGAGGCCCCTGGTATGTAAGTGCACACTGGGCAAAAGAGGTATGCTTGAAAGAGACCTGGAGGCCACCCTTAGCTGTTCTTCTAGTCATTTCTGAGGTTTTATTGCATTGAAAAATATCTGCGGTAAAATGTGGGGTTAGTCCTAGTAAGGCCTTTTTCCCAATCAGACAGGCCTAGTATTTGACCCTTAGGTGCAGTGGGAGCCATTCTGTTTTAGAGGAGAGGCTACAGGTGTATGTCAGATGCTGTGCCCCTAAAACTAGCCTACAGGCCTTGTTAAGGAGTATTTTGATCCTTTCCAGTGCAGTTTCAGTACCAACACTCTAGATGACAAACCCATAGTCAATAGTAGACAGTATCGAGCTCTGTGTTACTAGGCTCAGGGCCTCAGGAGTCATATGACAATAGAGGATACCAAGTTTGATATCTGCTGTTTTAATTACATGATCAATGTGTGAGGTGAAAGAAAGGGTGTCATCAAGGTGAATGCCGAGATATTTGAAGAAGGTTACTAGTTCTTGGGTATCTTCTTTATGGTTAAGGATGGTCAATGGGCCAGTTTGTTTCTTATTATGAGTCATAGTGAAGTGCATAACTTTCATATTTTTATAATTTAGGAGGAGCCCATTTTGAGAAAACCTTGATTCGAGTTTTTTGAAGCTATCCTGCAGGGCCACAGTAATTTCGGTCAGATGATTACCTGGTATGGGGATAACTGCATCGTCTGCATACAGCAGCATTTTAGTTAGGCAAGCAGAGGGTAGAGAGTTAATAAATAGACTGAAGAGCAGTGGTCCGAGAATAGACCCTTGGGGAACCCCCAGGGTTACATCTCTGGAGTCTGAGGCTACCTCTCTTATTGTCACGCACTGCAGTCTGTGAGACAAGTAGCTACTGAACCAGGAAACAGTGTTGTAGTACAAGTCTAGTGTCAGAAGGTTGTCCAGTAGGATCTGATGGTTCACAGTATCAAATGTTTTAGTGAGGTCAATGAAGATGGACCCCACTGAGTTTCCAGTGTCTAGAGCATCGTACAAGTGAGAAGTAAAGTCTATGAGCGCTGTGATAGTGTTTGTTTTTTTTAAAGCCGTGTTGTTGGGGGCAAAGAAGATTATATTTATTCAGGTATCCAGTTAGTTGATTAGACACAATCCGTTCAAGGGCTTTTGATGGGGGGGTAGTATAGCTTTGGGTCGGTAGTTTTCTAGGTTGGCTCTGTCCCCATTTCTGAAAACTGGGGTGACAAGAGCTGTCTTCCACCTAACTGGGAATGCTCCTGTCCTTAGGGATATTTTAAATTACTTTGTGATGGTAAGAACTAGTTTGTCCAGGGTCAGAGCAACTAGCTTCATATCAGTCATGTCACTACAAATTCTAGTTTTGCCTAGGACCCTCCTGACATATTTAATGGTTTGTGACCTTGTAGTTTGTTTGAAATAAAATTGTGGTTGACCAGAGGTTTGAGTGACGGGGTGGTTAATAATGGAGGACTTATTAGTGGGCTAGGTTTTTAGGTACGCTGGAGGTAGTACCAAGCTTAAGTCTGTAAAGGCATTGTTGAAGGAATTTGTCAGGTCCTTAGGCTCTTGTAATGGGCCAGATGCTGTGACAATGAGGTCAGGTGGCACCCTGGAGTCCCTACCCATATGAGATTTAATGCTATTCCAGAACTCCTTCCTGTTACTCCAGTTTCTTTCCTTTAGCTCTTTATAGTAGGTTGCCTTTGCATTCCTCACCAGTCTAGTGCACTTGTTTCTGGGGGCTTTATACACATTATAGACAGACTGTCTGGCAGACGCCACAGCCTTGTGCCATAGATTGTCTTGTAAGTTCATTTGTTCAATATTCATTTATTTATTTATTGAATTTTGTTGACCCGGTAAGCGCACTGGGCCTAGAAGTCCCTTTTTCAGGGGTGACCGGGGAGGAGGGGGGATACAGATGCTAAGCAACTGAAATTGAACCAGATTAAGCTGTTGGTGGTATTTTCTTAGTGAATGGGGGAAATTTGGCCAGGACACCGGGGAAATTTCCTTACACTTTTTTGATAAGTGCCATGGGATCTCTAGCATCCAGCTGAACTACCACCAATCCAGGCAGATGGGACCTCGGTTTAACGTCTCATCCAAAAGACAGCAACTCAGAAGTGCAGCACCCACCTCATGCTGCACAACAGTGTCAGTATTGGGATATTAACCCAAGTGCCAGATGTGGGAACTGAACCCACAGCCCTCTGATCTCCCAGCCTCAGAGGCAAGTGTGCTAACTACTGAGCCACTGACACTGCTCGATAAGGGAGCCTGTGAGTCAGGGGTTGGAGGTGCCTTTGACTTTAGAGGATTTGACGGGAGCAAATAAGTCGGAGTCATTGTTGAAGACTGTAGTGAAGTATTCAAGGGCATGATTAGCATCATCTATGACATCTTGTGATGTCCAGTCAGAGCTTTCTAGGTACTATTTGAAATACTCTAACTGCCCTTTTCTCAATGATTGGTTTGTGGTGAGCTGGGGTGGGGGCTTTAGTACCCTTATTGGACCAAGAGCAGACTACTGGCAAGTGGTCACTTAGGGAGTCAGATAGGATGGAAACATTTGTTATGTGTTTAGGACATGTGGAGAAGCCAAACAGTAATGGTGCTGGTACCAATGCAGTAGTTCCGCCTAGTTGCTTGGGAGACCATCTGCGTAAGGCACAGGCTGTTAATTTTGTCTTTGGTGGCCATGGCATCCAGGGCTAGCCAGTTGGTGTTGAAATCTCCTAGAACCACCTGTTCCCAGCTCTGCTTAATATGGGTAGAGTGGTCATAAAACTGTTCCAATCCTAGCCCTTGTTTGCCCAGGGGTAAATAGACTGTTGTGAGCACCAGTGTTTCACATTGGCAACACATTATAAGCTTGATGGATAATAGTCGTGCCTCTTTTGTGTTGATATTGTTAGGCATCACCTGGCCTTTGATATCATTTCTCAGATACACCAAGCACCCACCCCCTCATTTGGACAGTCTGTCTAGACGGAAGGTGGTGTAGCCATCAAGGGAAACTGTGGCATCCATTGTCTTATGAGGGAGCCAGGTTTCCAGGAATGTGATAATGTCTGGGCTGTGTTGCACAACCCATGCCTGAAACTGAGGGAGTTTTGGCAGTAGACTACTGATATTGACTGATGCAATTTTGAGATGACCTTGAACCTTGGAGTTCATTGAACCAGGTGGGTCTGGGTTAGGGTGTACATTCCCAGACAGGAGTAGAAGGATGATAATTAGACTTTTAAGGTAGTGTTTCCAGTAGGCTCTCAGTCTGCAGGTATTCCTGCACTTTCAGAGGCTGTTTCTTGGTTCTTTTTGTTGGGGGATGAGTGCACAGCAGAGCCGTTACAGGTGCAGGTGTGAAGTTTAGTAACCTGAACGGTTGTGGAGTGGGGTAGCACAGTGGTGGGCCAGAAAGAATAACTTCCAGGCCATCCATCATTCCTGGCTGTTGTATTAGTGGGAAGCATGCTGCTGGCTGGTCAGGATGAGGTATTACCAAAGGTTTTCCATCATCCACACCTACCAGTAAGGATAGGAGTATGAATGCCAACAGGCTTAAGTACTTATACGTTCCCCTTCTTTGTAAGCCAGCTGCTTGTGTACATGATGGTAACTGGGGTGTCTGTCATTTTAAGAGAGAGAGGAATGACTGCTTCTCTTAGGATTGGGTGTGGAACAGAGTGCAGAAAGTGTTAAAGAGTGTCAGGTTGGGGGCGGAAATTAACATAAAAAACTGTACACCACCCTCTAACTATCTGATGGGTTTGGAGCCCAACCTTTTCTCCTGAACTATCTGATGGGTCCAGGGCCCAACCAGACCATCAGGGAATAAAAAACTAACCCTCTTCCAACTACCTGACAGATGCAGTGTACAGCCATGGCCAGGAAATAAAAAATATCTTTCCCTCTCCAGCAAACCGCTCGATGGGTCCAGTAGCCAACCCATCCTGTCAGGAAATAAAAAAATATGCCTCTCTTCTGTCACACTGCTGCTGCTACCTATGAGTTTTGGCATCTCTGCCACAGTGCACTAGTGTGGGAGACCAGACCAATTTGTACCTCTGTGGCCATAATCCTAAATGCCTGTCATCCTGACTCTGCCACCCAACTCTCTCTCTCTCTCTCTCTCTCTCTCATTATATCCTTCCTTTTCTCAGTATTCAGTCTTAGCTCTTCACTCATGCACACACTGGGCTCCTACTGCCAAGTAGGCATCAAGCCGCATGCTGAGGAATGGAGCACCAGCCCCTGGACCATTGTCATTAGCTGACATTGCCCTTCAGAAGTGAAGTGTTTAGGAAAAAATGGTGGGTTTGGGCATCCCTAGTCTACCATCATTCTCTTCCAGGAAATAAAAAAACAGCTCTGACCCTCTCCCCCAACTATCTGACAGGTTCAGTGCCTAATTTGACTTGTAAAATATGCCCCTACTGCTCCCCAACTACCTGTTGAGTCTGAGAACCACTGCAGCCTAGCAGGGAATAAAAAAATCTACCCTTCCCCTCAACAACCTGAATGGGTCTGATGCTCAGCCCATCCCATCAGAAAATTAAACAAAATCTGCTCCTATCCCCCAAACTACTTGACAGATCCAATGCCAAGTCTTTCAAGCAATACAAATAGTACCATCTCTGCTGCTGTGCTGCTGCTACCAGTGAGTTTGTGTCTCTCCAACTCTTCCCATAAGCAGCCCACTAGGGTGGGAGGCTGGAATGATGGAGAATGAGAGCATGATCTTCCAAGGCTGTAATTCCAAATGCCTGTGATTCTGGCTCTGCTGCTTGATTCTCTTTCTGTCACTGTCTTTCCTTATGTCAGTATGCCATCTCAGCCATGCACTGTCCCTGACATACAAGGTTCCCAATGCCATGCAATCTCCAACCTAGCATGCTGAGCAGTGGCTCACCAGTCCCTAGGACCCTGTCATTGTCTGACAGTACCTGCCAGAAATAAAGGGTCCAATTCTCAACAGCTCCCGGCATGGCATAAGGGGTTTGTGCCACATTGAATGGTGTGAAGTGCCACTTGTACCAAATGATGCACCGGGAGTGATTCACAAATGCAGCCTGCATCAACCACAGGCTGAGGCTGTGTGCATCAAAGGGGCATTGTCCCATCCTTGAGGTGCAAAATGGGCTGCATCATGGCACTAGGGGGCATGCGGAAGATGCAATTTGCCATATCCCCAATTCCAGATTCTGGAAACCCTCCCAGATCACAAATGTCAAACTTAGAATTTCACCATCTGAGAGGGTTGGTACACTTGTACCACTCTCATATCCCTCCCTGGGCATGAGGGAACATGTGCCATGGTCCCCCCATCCCCGATCCCCTTTTATTAATATTAATCCCATCCCAGGTGGCCTAGCAGATGCCCCATCCCCAATCCCCTTTTATTAAAATCAAACATATCCCTGGTGGTGTAGTAAGCCCCTTCCCCCAGTAAAGATCTGCCCATATAAGAGTAGATATCATTCCATGGTGGTGGTGCAGTGGACCCCCCCCTGACCTTGGCAGGCAGTGCCCCACCACCCCACTCCCCCAATCCCAAACCCGAGCCAGCAACTGGCACAGCCCTCCACTTCCACCATGGTCTTGCTACCAACTGGAGCTGTCAATGAGCATTACGTTACATAATACACATCATAGATTGACAGCTCAGTGGGCTGTCAATTACTGAGTGTGTACTGTATAGAGTTCGCACTTATTGACAGCACAGTTGGAGATTGGAGGGCTGTGCCAGTCATTGGCTCAGGTTCAGGATAAGGGGAGTAGGGTGGTGGGCACTGCCTTCTGTGGTGGGGGTGGGGTCTACTAGACCACCACAGAATGGAAACTATTGTTATATGGGAAGATAAAGGCTGGGGATTCTGCTAGACCACCAGGGACATGTTTATATTTAATACAAGTGGATTGGGGCCGGGGGTCTCCACTAGACCACAGGGATATGTTTGATTTTAAGAAGCAGGGATCAGGGCTGGGGAGGTCCTGCTAGACCACCAGGGATGTGTTTATATTTACTATAAAGGGATCAGGGTTGGGGGTCCACTAGACCACTAGGGACATCCTAGGGTGGTGCACAGACACCCCTCAGCTTGAGGCAACCCATCCAGATGTGCCTCTGTTTGGCACATGGCCATGGTTGCCACAAGCTGTAGGACTTTGCCACTGGGACCCCACCTGATAGAGAATCGGGCATGGGGTGCCCAGTGCACTGGCAATCAGGGAATGCAGGGAGAGGCAAAGGTACTGTGGATCACCCTGGAGACAGGAAATGGCACTGCCATTCACACTGGTGTGATATACAGACCTCCAGCAGTAGCACACCACCACAATGACAATCCTACAGCGAGCACCATCACAGTGACAAAATCTCGCCAAGTCATTGTGGTGGTTTGCTGTACAGAATTGCTGTGACTCCTGGTGCTTTGCCCCTATTCCAAACCAAGTCCAACTCAGAGCTGGTTATTTAGAAATGGGGATGTGTGGGGGGCAGAGCCCCTTGGCATGGGAGGTGTGGGGAGCAAAGCCCCCCACAAAGAAACACTTTGTCTCGACAGGAACAATGTCAATGGTAGGCATTGTTCTCGTCGCTGTTGAGTATGTCAACAACATTATTGTCAATATCCTGACAAAGAACCACCTCCAGTACAAGGGGAACAGCTGGACAGGGTACTTGCAGAAGCCATCCACTGAATGACCGCTAAAGGGTAGGTGCTGCTGGTAGGAGACTTCAATCTGCCAGATGTGGATTGGAGCAACCAGGCTGCTGCCTCAGCCGGGAACAGAGACATCCTGGAAGCCCTGCAGGGGGCATGCCTATGACAGCTAGTGATGGACTCCACCCAAGATGGAGTGACCTTGGACCTGGTACTCACCAACGGGGACAGAATTACAGATGTAAAAGTGTGGAGCTATCTGGGTTCAAGTGATCATAGTACAGTGTGATCCAATGTGAGAACAGCAGAAGAGTCAAACCACACGAAAGCAAGGGTCCTGTATTTCAGGCGGGCCAACTTTGCAAAAATGGGGGAATGTCTTAGGAAATCACTGTCAGAGAAGGAAAAAATGGCGTGTGGAAGAACAGTGAGAGAATCTTAAGGGAATCACAGTTGGGCAGTGTGGCCCTCAATATACCTAAAAGATAAATAGAAATTCCAGGAGGGATCTTGCTCCAATTAACCTCTAATAAACTTGCCAGCATAATTGGAGGAAATAGAACCACTCACCATAGTGTGTTTTAAAATCCAAAATATATTTTATTGTCATATATCAACATTTCACATTTGTCTTACTGCTTCATCAGGATCTATTTAAAATTAACAAAATTATTGTAAGATTTCAACATGCAAACTTGTTCAACCATGTATAAGGATACAAAACAATATATTTTATATATATCCAAAAGACAATACATTCTTCTATTAATTTGTTGCTATAATTGTTTTCCTTTTTGTTCATTAATTATCTTGCATCACTGAATCCTATAATTGTAATAATTACTGTAAATCTAATCTTTTAATTTAAACAGATAACATTTTTAAAGTGCAGTTATCATATGCCAACAGTGGTACTCCATTTTAAATGGTCAAATGTGAAAAAAAGATAATTCTTTCTAAAAAAAACCTACTTTCATATTGTAGAAAAATATATAAAGTATATATTGCCCACCTTCTATACAATAGGGTCATATTTCAATTACTTCTTGTTCAAAAGTTTCTCTTTGATCTGTAATTGTATGTAGATTTGTATATCATTCATTTTGTTACAAACATTCATTTTGTTAACCATGTAGTAAAAAATATTACCTTTTTATTTAACTTTGTTTGTTTCTTTTTAACTTATTCCTTTACTATTCAGATACACAAGTGTTTCCTTTTTTGAGTTCCAAGGGTCCTTGATAGAAAGGCAAGAAACAAAAATTATAATGAATAAAACATTATGTCTGAGAGAGACCTGTCTTTAGTGTCCTTATTATTATAATGTTATTAAGCTTAAGTAGGAGTTCTCTGTATTATAGCACAGCTAGTGAATAAATAGTATTCTAAAAGACCGTTTGAGTTTTACTAACGGTACCACTTGTCACTTGCTAACCAACTTTCAACTCATTGTCTACCATGAAACACTGTTTCTTATTTTTTAGATACTTGCAAAGTAAGAACCAGATATTTATGCACCAAATAGTTTTTAGTTTTGAAATTAAAGTACACTTTACCAGTTTTTAACAGGGCAGTATCCTTGTTTGGTCAATTCCTTTTTATATTATGGATGCCATTCCTTGTTGCACACTTGCCTTTAAGCCATTAAATCCTCCCACACGGATGATGTATTACACTCTAATTAAGTATTTCCCTGTATCAATGTGGCTTTTGGCTACATACCTCTTTTGACATGTGTACTTAGCCGAAGTGCATAGTTTGTCTGTGTTTCCTAGTTTACAAGTTTTAATCTTCTATTACGTCATTTTTACAGGTGTGTTTCTTGTGACATGTGCTCAAGGGGAAAATATCCACTTTGTTTTTGGAGAACTTTTTGTTTGTCTGTGCATTAGCATATGCTTACTTTAGGGTTTATAAATCTTTGAAGTTAGTACCATCGAATTCATTTAGATTTGTGCATACTAAATAAAAGTAATGTTTTACAACGAAAGATTTTTTTATGTACTTTGTACGGTAATAAGAAAGCTAAAGAGGAATACAACACAATCAGTCAAGAAGAACATGAAAAATGTATAATTTATAACTTTTATTTAGGTTAATGATCCGAGGTAAAGTATATGTTAACTTAAATTGATGTGGAATCAGAAGACTGAATCAGGACAAAAGTGCCACTTGGATAGTGTGGCCCTATGTCCCAACCCACCTATGCCCAAAAGCATATTTGGTGGCCACTGTGGTAAAGCTGGAAGCTAACTGAGATGGTCAGTCTTTGCACAGGGTACCGCTGAGTCATACAACCATTCCTCCTTATTATTTTTAGTCCACAAATTCTGTCCATACAATTTCTTTATTAATGCCATACCTTTTATTCAAAGTTCCAAACTGATCAATTCAATAAGCTTCCCTTTTAAGGAGGCAGTCTCGGAGGTTACGTCCTTTAGGCGGTATATCCACTCTTTCTCCAGTCCCCCAAATCAAAATGTGTATAGGCTATGTTTTTGTTCAATAAAGTGTTTGGCCACTACTGATTCTAAATCTCCTCATCTGATATTACTTCAGTGTTCATTCAGCCTAAGTTTTAACAGTCTTGGGCTTGTCCTACATAATGCAGGTCACAAGGATATTTAATAATGTAAATTACTTGATCTGTTTGACATGTTTTAAAGTGTTTTATTTCTATGTGTTCCTCTCTAAATGGATTGTAGACAGATTTTGTTTTCCTTGTGCTATTACAATTTTGGCATCTGCCACATGGGTAATTTCCTATTATTTTGGTTTGTCCTTCAAAATTTCATGTTTCTGTTCAGGGCTTCTGTATAACACGTGACACAATCTATCACTAAGCGACATTGTTTTTTTTGCTATAATTAGAGATTTTTCTTTAAAGGTCACTTTCCCTATGGCATTTGATTTTAAAATTTCCCAATGTCTGTAAATCAATGATTTTATTTAATTGAAGTGATCTGAAAAGTCAGCTGAAACTGTAATCCCATCAATCTCATTTTCTGGGGTACTTCTCCCTTTAAGGAATTCCATCCTGTCTAAACTGCCACTTCTCTGTCTTGCTTTTTGTAAATTCTGTTCTTTATAGACTCTAACTCTGAAACAGTCCAACAGCTCATCTGCTGCATCTGTGTAGTCTGTTTCTTCTGTACAATTTCTTTTAACCCCAATAAGCTGGTCATTGGAATATTTTCAATTACTGATTGTTTATGGAAACATTTTGCATGTAGGAGTACATTTCTGTCTGTTGGTTTCCTATAAACATTTGTTGTCAACATCACATTTTTTTTAATTCAAAGTTTATTCACCACATTTTCCACATTACAGGAGGCAGTATTAACCACTTTGACATAGGTCAACATCACATTTTTATTTGTGACTGTCAAATTCAAAAAAATTATTGAGTATTTATTATATGTCATCACAAATTTTAAATAGTCTGTACATATATTTAAATATTCAAAATACTCTTGTAATCAGCTTTCAGTGCCTTGCCAAATATACAAGCAATTGTCAATATACCGCTTCCAGCAGAGGATATTTTCTCTAAACTAATTTTCTATATTGTAAACAAATTCCTTTTCAAAACTGTCCATTACTATATTCGCATAACTGGGGGCCATAGATGACCCCATAGCAGTACATTTGTATTGCCAATAATGTTGCTCATCAAATCTGAAGTAGTTCTCAGTCAGAACTATTTCTGCAAGGTTTAGCAAAAATTCATTTGGTGGTTTTTGAGTACTGTCTCTTTCCTTAAGTTTTTCTTTTACTGCAGAAAGTCCTATGTTATAATCTTTTACATCAAAGGTCACTAGAATGCAGTTATCATTCAAAATATTTTCTTTATTCAATCCCTCTAATAGTTGGTTTGTGTCTTTGCTATCTTTTAAATATGAATCAGTATTTGTAACAAGTGGTTGTAAAAAATAGTTGATGTGGAATGATAGTGCTTCAAGGGTTGAGCATATTTCAGCTATAATACGGTGTCCGGGGGCTGTCTCATTTTATGGATTTTAGGTAAGATGTAAAATACTGGCATAATGAGATGTTGTCTAAAAAAGTATTCTCTATTTCAATTCAGTAATAAATCTCTTATGTATCTCTTATGTATCGCTTCTTCCAAATTATTTTTAACTAAACTCTTTACATGTTCAGTTGGGTTTTGATCACTTTGAATAAAAGGTATGGCATTAATGAAGAAATTGTGTGGACAGAATTTTGTGGGCTAAAAATATTAAGATTGAATGGTCTTTTCACAGAACTTTGTGCACAGACCAAACTTGACCGAACAAGGATGCTGCACTGTTAAAAACTGGTAATGTGTACTATAAATTCAGGACTAAAAACTGTTTGGTGCATAAATGTCTGATTCTTTTTTTTTTTTTACCATCATCAGTTTTTATTGTTTTTCCAAAAAAATAAAAAAATAAAATAACAGTCATCAGGATTACATAAATAAAATCACGGATGACATAATACATTGTTACAGTAAATAAATAGGTGTGCACTCATAACATGAAAACTACAAACCAACTATCAAAGTATCATTAAACCAGGATGTGGCTCATTTTTCATATTCTTTAAATAGAGAAATATATTAAACATTTCCAAATTTTCAACAATTCTTCATAAGGTAGGTCCCTAACCCATTCTATCTAGAAAAGGTTCCCAGATTTTGTAAAACAAGTCAGGTTTGTCAAGAATACTGTAACTTATTCATTCATTATTGGCCAGTACTGCCATACAGTCATATCACCCTTTTAAAAGTGGAATATTTTGGGATTTCCAGTTTCTTAACTGCAGTCTTTTAAAAGTCAATGAAGCCATATAAACCCAAATGCTTTCAAGTATATCTAAATTACAGTTATCAGGAAAATAGCCTAATAAATAGATTTCAGGAGAAAAAGCAAAAGTGGTTTTGGTTAGGTCACAGCAGATCTTTTGTATAGCTACCCAGATACCCTGAATAGCTGTACAGTCCCAAAGGATAAGAAAGTGTCCTGCATCTGAGTGGTTACAGTGTCAACAATTGGCATTAGATCCCAGACCCATATTGAACAGTTTAAGAGGTGAATAATAAAAAACATGCAATATCTTAAATTGAGTTAGCCTACCTTGAAGTTCTTTGTGACTCCAGCAAGCCTGTTTCCAGGTACCTTCCCATTCTTCCAGACTGATGAATGAACCTATTTCATCTTCCCAGAAATATTTTTCTCTAATCGTAATGGCTGAAGAGAAGGCATCAGATGTTAAGAGTTTGTATAGGAAACCTGCATTCCTCTTAATGGTACCAGGCCTAACTATTTGTTACCATTCCATATTTTTCTCCCATTTATAGTCTTGTACTGGATTTATTTTATTGAATATATTCCTCAAACATAAATATTGATAGAAGTGTGATTTATGAATCCCATATTTATTCTCAATCTCCAAAAAGGAGAACATAGAACCATTTTCTTTGTTAACCATGTTTGACACTCTATTGATACCTGCTTTTCGCCATTTGTCATTTTTCAGTGTTTACTTCCAATCCTGTTAAAGATGCTGGAGAAAATAGTGAACTCCCAGCTTCAGAAGCACCTGGAATCAGAAAAATTGCTCAACCCATTACAATCCAGTTTTAGAGCATGGCACAGTATAATCTCTGCTCTAGCCAAGGTGACAAATGACTTGCAGCTTGAATTAGACAAAAAAAACTTTGTCAGCTCAGTTTTCTTGGACCTAAGCAAGGTGTTCAATACCGTTGATCACAGACTGCTTCTGTCATCCCTCCGGAACATTGGTTTGGATTTCCTATTCTTAAATGGTTGTCCAACTACCTCTCAGGACAACTTCAACAAGTAAAGGCAGAAGGGGAAGTTTCTCCACCAAAACCCCTATTGAGGGGTGTACAACAAGGTTCCATTCTTGGTCCCTTGCTCTTCACCATTTATATTAACAATGTAGATGCCCCCATCAAAGAAGCACAAATGCACCTATTCACAGATGATATGGTACTCTATGCTAGTAGCCCCACACCTGAAGCAGCCTGTAAAGCCCTTCAAAATGAATTTAATCTGCTGCAACATTGGCTTATAAACCAGAAACTGCTCTTAACTGCAAAAAAAACAACAAAGCAGTGTTCCTCTCACCCTTTCAAATGCAATAAATACTGCAATTGCTGGGACACTCCCACAGATCACTACCATTCTAGGTGATCAGTTGGACTACATACCAAATTTCAAGTACATGGGGGTCTGGTTAGACCATAGACTTACTTTCAGAGATCACTTAGAAGAACTGGCAAAGAAACTTAGACGAAGACTTGGCTTGTTCTTTAGGATTAATAATCTCCTCACAAGAGACACTAAACTGAAACTGGTTCAAACTACCTTTCTTCCCCTATTGAATTACGCCAGACTTTCTACATAGTCAGGGACCTGCATGTACCCTAGCCAAACTTGATACGCTTTATCACAGAGCCATAAGATTTATCACGGGTCTTCCATACTCAACCCACCACAGTGCACTGTGCACGGCAGTGGGATGGTCATCCCTTGCTTACAGACGGTAAAAAATGCTGTGGTTTGGACATACAAAGCTATCTCAAATAAACTGCCCCAGTATATCTCTGTCTGTTTACTTTTGTGCACTCTGGGGAAGTATGCCCTGAGAAGCACCTCATATATCTACCTTTATGTTTACAAAGCAAAATCTCGCATTGGCAGGGCAGCCGTCAGCTTCGTGCTTCCTCAACTGTGGAACAAGCTGCAAAAAACTTTGAAATTAATTTGCCCCATCAGCCTAGCAGCTTTTAAATCTCTATATCTACATCATAATAAGGAGTCCTGTACCTGTCTACCCTAAATAGTGACTCCTATAAGTCCAAGCACACTCTAATTACTACTGTTAAAAGACTGATCACATCTATAATTGACTCTTCCCTCTTCCCTTTTTCTACCCCCATATCTGTCCCTTCCATGTTCCTTTGACCCTGGTTACAGCTCTAAATTCTCCATACCGTATCACTATATATCTTTTTATATTAGGTTTTATTTGTGTTCAGTGCACCTGATATGTATATTTCTTTACTTTTATGAAAAATTGTGTCCTACTCAAAACTAACTGTATCTTCTGTTCCAAACATATACTACTGTCAATGCTACCTGCTGATACTTTGTATATACTGTATTATTGTATCTCACTTTATTTGTATTATTACTATTTTCTTGTGTGTTGCATCCCATGTATATTGTCCATTGTTCTTTATTAACTAACCCAGGTCCACCTCAAAAATGAGTTTGCTCAACAGTGATTGCCTGGTTAAATAAAGACTTTGATTGATTTATTGATTATTGTATGTTAAGAGGGGATTAAACCAGAGGAGGACGAAGTCTAAAGGTTTTTTGTCAGGGTTAATAATATTGTTAACCTGCTTCAATGTGTAAATAGACAAAGACAAGCATGGATTATCATTCCAACTATTTTTTTTTTAAATAAGAAGTCTATAAAGACATTAGATCCTAACAAGAAGCATTCCATTTGCAACCACAGGGGAATATCTGAGGGTTGTTGTGAGGAGCTGATCAGGTGAAGTAAGGTTTGCTTTAATGCAAAAGCTAAGTGGTATCTTTCCCATCATGGTAATGCTAACCCTTCTAATTCTTTGGGAGCTCTTAGTTTATTTATCCCAAGCCTAGGTGGAGATCCATTCCATAAAAATTCTCCAATGTGTCTCTCAAGAGATTTGAAAAAAACATTTTCCAAGATGTAATGGAATATTTTGGAAACAATAGAACAGCTTAGGGGCTGAGATCATTTTTACTGCATTCACTTTCCCCCATAAAGAGAGGTTAAGTTTAGACCAGCGAGCCAGAACAACTACAGCTTAATTTATAAAGGGAATATAATTAATTTCTACCATGAAAGCTGGATTAGTAGAGACATTAAGTCCCAGATAAACAATGGAGTCCCTGAACCAACTAGAGTCTAATATCATACCCATCTCATGTTTAGTAGGAGAGAGATATTTGTGCAAAACTTGTGTTTTATCCCAATTAACTACCAAACCTGAGATTTCAGTAAATCTACCTAAAAGGTCATGGAGGGCTTTATATGAGTCAACCGGCCTTGTCAAAGTCTTATGGTTGATTTTTCCTAATGTAACACCCCTTATGTGCTGATCCCTATCAATGTCCTGAATAAGGGGTTCAAATGCTAAAATAAATAGATGGGGGATAAAGGGCACCCTTGTCATATTCCACAGTGCAAATTTAAAGGAAAAGGAAGAACCCCATTAGCAATGATTTGGGCAGTAGGTTTTTTGTGAAGCAGAGAGAGATCCAAAAGAGAAATTTCTTCCCAAACTCAAATGTTTCTGGAGACTTAGTCAGATAATCCCAATTCAAAGAGTCAAATGCCTTAAAAATATTTAAAGAGAGTACAATACAATGGTCCATTCTTTTGTTTGCTAGCCACAGTAAATTAAAAAGCCTCTGCATGCAGTCTGATCCTGATCTACCCTGTTTGTTTTTGAATGAACTTCTAGTTTTCTGAGCAATATTTCTTGGTATTTTAATTCTTTTTCTCTTTCTTTCTTCTTCTGTGAAGCAAAAGCAGTAATCTGACCTTTAATAACTGCTCTGTATGCTTCCCACAGGGTTGTTTTTGAAACAGTATCGGTGTCATTAATCTCAAAATAGTCTTTGGTTTTGAGTTCCAGAAGTTCTGTGAATTTCTAATCTTGCAGTACATGTGTGTTCATCCTCCATCTGTGTGTCTTGTCTCCCTTACTCCCCCAATCAGTAATACTAATTAAGGTGTGATCCAAGAGAGATATGTTGTCTATGTCTTACCTGATGATGGAGTTAATTAGTTTATTTGACAGGAAAATATAATCTATCCTACTGTATGACTGAAGCCGATTTGAAAAAAATGTATAGTATCTATCTTTGAGGTGGGCCAACTGCCAACTATCTGTTAAGGTTAGATCAAAAAGCATTTTTTTAGGGAAAACCTAGCTTTGGTCTCTAACAGTACTGCTTTATCCAAGGATCTATCTAAAATTGGATCTTAAACCAGATTAAAATCACCACCAAGAATAATCTCATAATCTAAGTGTTTGATTAGTTCTAAATACAGTTGGTTATAGAACATTTCCTGACTAGAATTGTGTGCATAAACATTACAGAAAACAATGTTATGCCCATCCAGAGTATCTGCTCGGACTTGGAATCTTCCATTCAGATCTGTTACTTGAGAATGTTTTGTAAAATTCACCTCTTTTCATTTTAGAATGGCAGTTCCACATTGTTTAGAATTGAGACAGCTATGATCTAGTTGACCCACCCAAGAACATTTAAGTTTTTCTGCCTGATTTTGTAACATATGTATCTCTTGGATAAAGGCTATATCTGATCAATTTCTGTTTAAATGTGATAAGATCTTCTTTCTTTTAATGGGGTTATCCAGCCCCTTAACATTCCATGAAACAAGTTTATAATTTGTCACGACTGTAGATAAAAAAAAAGCATAGAAAAGGGAGTTGGGGAAAATAGAAACAAGCAATTGGTATCTGGTCACAGTTCTAAAATTGCCAAAGCTAAAATCTGGGGGGTCTTGTTATGCTTCCTATCTAGTAATTGCTTGGGTAATAATTGTCTTTATAAAGGAGGAGGTATACCCAGTAGAAGACAGAAAAAGGCCTGTTGTAGTATCAAATCTACTATATCTGGAAATAAATGCTGTTTCTTAAGTACACACAAATGTGGAGGAGGGAGGAGACCAATGTGTGGCTGTCTATCTGTATTTGTCTCAGCCAGTAGTTTAGTTTTTGTGGATCTTCATGTGTTTCTGCTTGGAGGAACTGGACCATTCTCAGGCATGACATCTATGAATGTTTTCTGGACTAAGAAATTGTTAAGCATCACCACCAAATGTTAGCATTCTCATCATAAATCACCTTTTTTGGAAGCCTTCAAAACCAAAAATAAGGTCAGTAAATCTGTTATACAAGTTCTGAGTTGTGAAGTGCTGCATTGAATCTGCATTTCTGTCTGACTTTTTCCTTTAAAGATCTGTGCTTGCTTTTGAGGTTTATTCATGACCATTTTGGAGAACAAAGGGAAGACACTAACAACGGATTTGTATATCCTGCATATGCCCCAGGCCAGTGTTCATCACCTTCAGGAATTTAGCACATTTTGGGTCTTTGAGCTACAGTAACAACAGTTTATTGGTCCCCAGTAGTTCACCATTTCCTATGGATGTGATTATTTTTCATCATTTGACTCCTGGTACCTTGGACAAGATTACTGTATTACATATGCACCTACCTGATCCCAGTAGCTGCACTGATAAACATCTGACCATGTTTTTTACACTACTCATCAAGGCTCTCCCTTGAGGAAAAGGCACGCCTGCTTCTGTGCGACCATCATGTACCATCTACTTTGCTTTCTTGTCCTACTGTTGCTGTTTCTATCAGGGAATGTGCATCCCAACCCTGGACCCACCCCCACTAGACTGCCTTAACACAAAGGGCAACTCACTATTGTCTCTTTAAACATCAATTTCTCCTATCCAAGTTCTTCCAATTCCAGGCTTGTGTACAGGTGACTAACCCAGACATTATTGCACTCAGGTGTCAATGTGGCTCAGTTGGTAGCACATCCACCTCTGGACCAGAAGATCATGGGTTCTCATCCCACACCGGGATTGGACTTGCACCTAAAAATCACTGGCATCCGAGTGCAGTATTGGGGGGTGCCGTACTGCTGGAGTGTGCTGTCCTTCAGATGAGATGTTAAACCGAGGTCCCTTCTGCCCATCCTGGTGTTGTTCTGGTGGGTGTCCAGGTGGAAGTAAAAGAACCCAGGGCACTCTTCACAAAGAGCATGGAACATTCCTGGTGTCCTGGCCAATATTCCCCTTCCCATAAACCGGTTTATGCAATTATCCAGGCTGTGTGTGGGTGATGAGGTGCGATATGGCTGCCACCACACATTCAGTCACTTCACTACCAGTCTAGCATTGCTTGTAAAGCACTTTGGGATACTGTATATGAATAGCACTATATAAATGCTGATTATTATTCTTCTTTTTCTTCTTCATGGAAACGTCTTTCCCAAAAAATCCTGGATACATCAATCTCCCTTGACAGATACAACTCCTTCAGGCAAGTTAGAACCAGTAAATGTGGGGGATGGTTCCTAGTCTATACCAAATCTGGAATAAAGGTGCAGGCCCTTTACTCCAGCCTACACACAAAAGAGGTCCAAATCCTGAATCTTAAGCTAGCATAGGTCAACAGAACAAAACACTGCTGCTCTCTATAGTATATATATCACCTGGGCACCAAACTGCTGGACTAAAACTAGTTGCAGACAACCTGCAGCAATCAGGTTCTATTTTGGAGAAGATCATAATAAGTGACTTTAACATAAACTGGCACTTCCTGAAGGAGACAAAAACCAGGGATCTAATATCCAGCCTATTCTTTATCCAGTTGATAACCGATAACACTCGGACCAACTAGAAAACAGGGACCAGCTCCTTTATAGACTGGCTCCTTTCTACATATCCAGAGCATATATCAGATGTCACCATCCTGCCTGACAGCATCAGTGATCACTCCTAAGTGAAGTGCACCTGGACAAACAATTTCACCAAAGGCCCACCTAAGGTGTCCAAAAATTGCTGCCTGAGGCCAGGGCTACTTGATCATTTCAAGCAGTACCTATCATAACTGGACTGGTCTCCTTTGGCAGGAGATATTGATGGTAACGAGGCCTTGAATTATTTCATAATGAACTTCATCTGTGCTTGTGATATTTTTGCTCCGTACAAAATAAAGAAAGTCAGGGGTACCTCTAACCCATGGCTCACTAACGCCCTAATCAGTTTAATAAAGAATAGAGACAATCTCTGGCACATTGCAAAATCATCTGGAACTCCTGCATCACTCATTGCCTACAGGGCAGCTAGAAACACTTGCACCAAGCTCATTCCGCAGGCAAAAGCTTCCTACTGTAAGGACCTCTTAAGCAAGAGCTGGGGCTCCAGTAGGGAATTCTGGAACTCCATCAAATCCCTAACAGGAAAGACCCCTAAGGCCCCACCTGATCTACTAGTAAGAAATGAGAGGGTCCCCTAAGAATCCATTGACATTGCAAATGAGCTCAACCATTTTTTCACAAATCTATCTGGAGTACTCTCTGCTGACTACTTTAAAGACCAGCTTGGGCAACAACACCCCACTACCCTCTTAACCCCCAAAGGATGCAATACCACCATTCTACTTTAAGCAGGTCACCATGTCCGAAACCACCAAGCACATTAAGAGGGTTATTGGCAAGACCAGGATGAGGGCTGATCTAGTGGATATGAAACTCGTGGGTCTTCTCCTAAATGAACTGGCCAGTCCCCTCTTGATGGTGTTTAATGCATCTCTAAGAACGATGGTGTTTTCAAAACTATGGAAGTTAGCCAATGTCATGCCTGTCTTTAAAGCTGGGGACAAATCTCTAACGTCCAACTACAGACCAATATCCATTCTACCACCCCTCTCTAAAGCATTTGAAAGAGTGGTCTCAGAGCAGCTTACAGAGTAACTTGATAAATATAATCTACTTTGCCCACAGCAGCATGGGTTCTGATAAAAGCACTCCACACTAACCGCCCTTGTTATTTACTCTTCCCAGCTTTATGATGCCTTAGATAATGGGGAGGCAGTTGGCTCAGTCTTCATCAGCCTTACGAAGGCCAGTCAGTCTGTTAACCACAAACTACTCCTAAACTGCCTCGATTCAACAGGTCTATCCCTGGACACGGTACTGTGGTTCAGAAGCCACCTCACAAACAGGTCACAATGAGTCAAAATTGGAGACACCCTATCATCCTTTAGGGAAGTGCACTTCGGGGTCCCACAGGGCTCTATTCTTGGCCCACTGCTTTTTAGCCTTTTCATCAGCTGTGCACCATCTGCATGTACAGCACACACTATCCTGTATGCTGATGATGCAGTGATATTGGTCGCTGGGAAAGATCACAACTACATCACAACTGAACTCCAAGACAGCTTCCTGAAGCTTGAATCCTAGTTCACACACAACAAACTACTACTAAACCATAAAAACCTGAAATGTCTACTCTTCTTTACTTCCCAAAGCAAAAAGAGATACCACCCTTTGCTCATCCAGAACCATAATGGTGAAACACTGGAACAAGTAACAAAGTTCAAATACTTGGGCATCACCATTAATGATACACTAACCTTCTCCAGCCATATAGATTCAGTTGTCAAGTCAGTGAATACAGAACTTGGGGTCCTCTACCACCATAGGCATTCTATGACACCAGATGCTCTGAAACTTGCCATCAGTAGTTCAGTGATGTCCTCCATAGATTATCTATGGGGTAGGCACTAAAACTTCCCTAAACAGGGTCAGCACACTACTAAATGAGACCTGTCGACTAGCTATAGGGGCTTCCCAGGACACCCACACCTGCATGCTCTACACCAAAACTGGGTGGCTTTCACTCCATCTTAAAGCACAATACCAAACCTGCCTACTTCGGAAAAAAAGTGCTTCTTGGGCTTTGATCCCCTGCACTGGGCTGCCTTTTTATGCCAGCAGTTCCCACTAAATCAACAAGAAGCATGGCTACAGACAAGTTGGTGATTCTCTTCAAAAGGACAAAACTCACCCAGAACTCCATCCCATACGAAGGACCAAAATGATACAATGAGTTATCTGCTAACCTTACAGAATCACCCAAGATTAGTACCTTCAAATCTGAGCTCAGAGCCCTTCTTGACACAAAAAAGAATTGTGCTTGCCTGCACTAATATGGCAGAATTTCAGCCACCCAACCCTCTCCCTTTCACCCTCCCTTTTTATCTCATCAACCCCCATCCCTGAATGAGGCCCACTCAGCTGACAAACCACTTCCACCATGACTATGCCATTCCCTGGCTGACCCTCTATCCCCCTTAGGCTAGACTGACCAACTAAATAGTGAACTACAAGGCTGAACCCTATTTACCCTATCCTCTTCAATCTTTAGTTGGATATATAAGATTTATTTGGTATTTGAATGTCTGTGTAACTGTCTTCTGTTCTCTGTAAACACTGTTATATTTGCAATGTTTGTTCAACAATGACCTGGAACCTTTGAAAAAGAGTCCTTGACTCAAAGGTGTTAATCCTGAACTGACATAAATAAAAATAAATAAAATGAAGGTTATTAGACCAAAATACGCAAACAAAACAAACACAAATTTAAGCAGGTATTCGGTCCACAACTAACTTAATAGGGCCAAACAAGTAACACTGTTATTGACTAAACTAAAAATAGAACAGCACAATGAAGTATATAAAAAAGTATATCCTTTTTAAATGAAGAATGAAACTGTTGAATCTGTAATTTAAACAGTGCAATCTCTAATAAGAAAATAAAGTTCAATTAAACTTTTTACAGGAGATTGAGATAGTCCAACTGGCACAGATCACTGGTAGGGTGTTGTCTACTGCATAGTCAGGGATAACCATCAGACACTAGCCCCAGGTAGTACTGACTGAAGTTCTAAATTGGGTATTTAAGCCAGCAAAGTTAGGTTATCCTTCCCTAGAATATCCAATAATGAAACTGCTTCCCCAAGAAGATTTATTCAACAGCGTACGCACAGGTAGCTAATTTAACATGATCAGTAAGATACCAAACTGCTGCTTTACCATAATGCAGCAATACCTCATGGCCACCATTTATATAAACAAACAAATACAACACAAAATACATATAACGACAGAAGCTGGGGTTAGAATAGATAGCAAGAAAAAGGAAAAAAAGGTCCTTACCTTGAAGCAAGTGAAACTTCATCCACATCAACTACACATGAGATACTGTCACTTAATTTGAGACCGGAGTTAGTACATTGATGGAACATCCACTTTGTTTATGCAGGCAGCTCATTTTATCCTTGGGCAAATCAAAGTAAATACCATGTATTACTGAACCTCCTCTCAGACTGGTACACTGTGCCAATATCTATTTATGAGCTCCTCTTGAAGTGTACCAGTCCCATCATTTTGTTTACTGGTAAAGATTTGCCACAGTGACCATGTTAATATCTTTATTTTTAGAGCCAGATTAGTTCAAAAAATGTGTTAAAACAAAGAGTATTTAAAGCCAAATTATATACTACTTCCACTGACAGAACTAAGAATAACAAGGCATGCAATAAAAGACAATTGACTCCTAGGCTATTGAAGCACTGCTTGGTTTATTTTTTATTTGTTGACCTTTCACTTCAGCCACCACAATCACACCCTGAATAAACAGAAATCCTGTTGGTTCCATCAGATGCAAAATAATTCTAAGCAGGTCATTCATTAGCACAGCTAAATACTGTAATCTAATCCATGTATAAATAATATCAAACAGATAGATTTGATCAGAGGAATGCTGAGTCACCGATCTATTATTCCAGTGTGGATCATCGTTAACCGGAAGTGTGCCACAGTGAGAGGTCAGTGCCCTAGGAGGAAATGCTGTAGGCAGAACAAGTGGTTTTTGGAGTGCAGATCCCTCCAATTGCAATGTTCCCTGGGGGACCACTGAGTTGCTTGCATTCAGTTCTAGTGTTTTCATTTCCTGGCTGATTTCAAGATCCGTTGAAGCTCTGCTCAATGAGGTGTGTGCTCTTTCCCTGCTACAACCCCTCTTCTTCGGGTTGTTGTAGGTTTGGGCCAATCATGGAATACCTGAAGGTCAAGTCATTTGCCTTATTTCCACTGAATTATCCTTTCCCAGGAATGCAGTTCCCTGTCCTGCAAAGCTTCAGAGTACAGGTGAGGGGGTTGCTAGTTTTTGCTGGAGGGAGTGAGGGGTTGCAGATCTATCAGCAGCATTAGCTGTTTCTTTATTCAGAGGTTTGCTGATCTCTGCGTGAGAGCCAGTACTGTGACATTCCAACCTGGGCTGGCCTTGCGGTGTGTTAGTAAGCTGATGGTTAAACTTATGGGGAGATCCATTAGACAGAGAATCCTTGTATTTTTGTAAATAATGCCAAGCTTCACTAACAGAACTACATTTTTTGCCTTTTCCACCCACCTCCTGAACGATTAATGTAGCTGGGTATTTGAAGTAATATTGCAGGCCAAAGTCCCTTAGCTCTTGTTTAATTTCAAAAAAATGATTTTCTTCGGTTACAACCTCAGTGGAAAAATCTTGGAAAATCATTATACAACTTCTCCTCTAGTTTAAAACCTTTCTCTCCCTGAACATTCCTATGATCTTCTCCTTTACTATGAACCTTAAAACATAAGCAATGATCAGCCTAGGTCTTTGGTTGGGCAATTTCATACCCAAAGACCTATGTGCTTATTCAGTTTCAATTATACCTGATCAATGGTAGCCCAATAACTCTGGTAACAGTCTCTGTAAGAAAGCTATCATATTTGACCCCTCAGCCCCATCTGGAACCCCCAAAATTATTATATTATTCCTCCTACCTTTGTTTTCAAGATTGTCAACCATCTGTATTAAATAAGATATTTGGTGAAGTTGTTTACATGTTGATTGTCTGAGGTAGCTCACTATATTAGTGAGTTAAGAGATTTAATTGCTGTTTGATCCAATGTGAGTGCCCAGTTCCTCATTTTGTTTAGCCCATTAGGATGTTGACAGTTTTACATCAGCTAGGTCTGTTTGAATTCCAGAAAGCAGTTCTTTTAAATCCAGTGTATCATCTTTATTTACAAAGTTGTCAAGTTTATTGTTAAAGTTCTCATCAAGCTTGAAGGCTAGACCAGGTGAACGAGGGGAGCGAGGCCTCCTGGAAGGTATTTTGACAGTTGGTATCACAGAGGTTTCACAGACTGAATAAAATAAAACTCCCAGAGTAGTTTTAAAAACTTGAAAGACTCAGCACAAGTTCCACCTGTATTTATATCATCTCTGGTTAGCTACCCAGTTGGAAGCATGTTGAATTTAAGGCAATAATCACTTTTAAAAGGGAAGGGTAATCACTGCGCTTACTCTAGTGGGACTATCCTGTTCAGGTGCCAGCTTGCACTCCTATATCTAGCTCTTACTTTGCAAGTATCTAAAAAATAACAGTGTTTCATGGTAAACAATGAGTTGAAAGTTGGTTAGAGAGTGACAAGCGGTACCATTTGTAAAACTCAAACAGTCTTTTAGAATACTATTTATTCACAAGCTGTGCTACAATACTATGCCTAACTGAAATAATAAAATGGTTTATGAAGGACAACTTGCTTGAAGGAAATGTGCCACTGTCTTTAATATAAGCTTAAAATTGTGGAATATATAAAACACAATGTTACAAGCATTTAACATGACATTATTTTTCATTAGGTAAACAAATATTAAATAAGAAGCCAGATGCTTCCACAAATTAATTTATGGATGAAAATTAATTAAAGAAGGTAACATAGAGACCTCCTACTTAAGCTTATTTAATGAAATAACATTATAATAATAAGGGCACTAAAGACAGGTTTCTCTCAGACATAATGTTTTATTCACTGTAGCTTTCATTTCTTGCCTTTCCACCAATGACCCTTGGAACTCAGAAAAGGAAACACTCATGTATCTGAACAGTAAAGGAGTAAGTTAAAAAGAAACAAACAAAGTTAAATAAATAGGTATTTTTTTATTACATGGTTGCTAACAAAATGAATGTTTGTAACAAAATGGGTTATAAATCTATATACAATTACAGATCAAAGAGAAACTTTTGAACAAGAAGTGAATGAAATATGACCCTATTGTATAGTAGGTGGGCAATATACTGTATAGCAGATTATATTAGCTTTCTGTTTATATTAGCTGTACTAGCTGAAAGCAAAGAACCACTAATATAAACAGACTGCTAATATAATCTGCCATGCTAACTGTGCTCCAGCAGTAAGCACTGAGTGCTAAATATAACAGGCACTAAAATGTACAACTGGAGTTGTCATGCTAAATATATCAGGAATTAATATTAACTGCTATACAATATATTGGGCTGGATTCACAAAGCTTTCTGACGGTGCAAAGCATTTCCTAAGTCCCCCAAACTGCTGTAGCTATGGAAACAATGGGGAATTTGCACTGTGTGCTATTCACAAAACCCTTCGCAGCTGCAGAAAAAATACACTATGGAATGTGGAAAAAGTGCAGCTGCAGAAGTCCCTGAGGGAAAAAAAGGTGTGAGATAAGTAAGGCACATCCCCTGAAAGGCTATTCACAACCAGTTTTTTTCCGCAGTTGTGGAAAAAAATGTTACATACCATAGAATGAGGTGTAACTTTCCCTCAGCAAACTGCAGTAGTGCTTCGACAATTGGAATCAATTAAGGTGGAGGTGAGGCACAGGTAACAGCATCCCAGTGAGTATAGCAGTGGCTGATGTTACAGCAACAACAGCACACATTGCCATGATATGGCAACAGGCAACAACCACCAGACACAGTGCAGCCCATGATGGAGCCCCACAGACAGTGGAGCCTGACCAGCCTGCAGTGAATGCTACCCCTGCAGGCAACAGGAACACCCCAGGGAGGGAAGACCAGCAGTGGCAGTCAGCCACTGTGGTGCCATAGTATTGCTGGCACCTGTGGTGCTGCAGTGGTCCAAGTTCAGGGACTGGTTGCTGGTCTCTGTGTGGGTGCTTTCAGCTTCATGCTATGGCAGCAATGTTAAAGCCTGCCACTCCAGCTAATTAGGTTCACTGTTGCTGTGACTCCTAAGCTATTTCTTCAGCTGCGGATCAGCAGTTGTGGATTTTCAGCACTTGCTCAATTTTCGCAGCTGCTCAATTTTCACAGCTGCTAGGATTTTATGGAATTTCACACCTGCTCAAAATTTCTTTATGTAAATCAATCAACGGCGTTTATGCAGTGCTGCAGTCCTTTTTCCCGCAGCTGTGGGATTTTTGGCTTTCTTTGTGAATCCTGCCCACTGTATATATTTTTCTACAATATGAAAGTAGTTTTCTTGGAAAGAATGATCGATTTCTTTACATTTGACCATATAAAATGGGATACCACTGTTGGCATATGAGAACTGCACATTAAAAATGTTATTTGTTTAAGTTAAAAGATTAGATTTATAGAAATTATTACAACTAGAGTATTAAGTAATGCAAGATAGTTGATGAACAAAAAGGAAATAAATTATAGCAACAAATTGATAGAAGAATGCATTGTCTTTTGGATGTATATAAAAAGATATTGCATATGCAGCCCATGATGCTTTGCATTGTGGGGGCATGTGTGATTTTGTATTTTCTTGAAACTTGGCTTCCCTGCCAAATGCCCTTTGGGGTAACCCTTGCCTCAGTGTTTGCGCACAGAGGTTCTTTGTCTTTTAAAAAGATATTGTTTTGTATCCTTGTACATGGTTGAACAAGATTGCTTGTTGAAAACTTACAATAATTTTGTTAATTTTAAACAGATCCTGATGAAGCAGTAAGACAACTTCAAAATGCTGATGTATAACAATAAGATATATTTTGGATTTTAAAACACACTCTGATGAGTGGGTCTATTTTCTCCTATTCTGTTGGCAAGAATCTTAATGGAGCCATAGCAGAGGCAACAAGCCATTGCATTAGGCAAGTAAGAAAAACTAAGAGAAAGAAAAAAAACACTGTGATTCTCAGAGGAAGTGGCAAAGAATGATTCTCAGAGGAAGTGGCAAAGAAGGTAAGGGTGAGAAGGGTGGCATTCAGGAGGTACAAGGAAACACAGAAGGAAGAAAACAGGGAACTGTATCTGGAAAAGCAGAGAGAGGCGAGGAAAGCAGTCAGGAGCTCAAAGGTGCAAACCAAACAAAAATAGCATAAGCAATAACAAAAGGGGACAAGAACTTTTTCAGTTACATTAGTGAAACAAAAGAGAATAAGAGTGGGATTGTGAGACTTAAAATGGAAGGAGGGAAGTGTGCAGAGGGGGACCAAGAAAATGCAGAAATCCTGAACAAGTATTTTTGTTATATATTCACAGAAGAAGGGAAGGGGAGGAACAAAAGTTAGGTGATGGAAGCGCCACAGAGAGGGAGATGGACACCAGTCCATTTAAGGAGAAAAGAGTTTTACAGGAACTTACTAATCTGAAAGTGGACAAGGCAATTGGCTGGATGGGATACATCTCAGAGCATTACAAGAACTCATGAAGGTTCTGGCAGCACCACTGACAGCTCTGTTCAACAGTTCACTGGAAACAGATGTGGTAACAAAGGACTGGAGGAGGGGAGAAATGTAGTCCCTCTCCACAAAAGTGGGAGCAGGGAGGAGGCTGGCAATTACAGGCCAGTCAGCCTGAGCTCAGTGGTGGAGAAACTAGTGGAATCACTACTAAAAGAAAGGTTTGTGATATACAGTATCTTGAATCCAAATGTGCACAGGATCTGAGGCAGCATGGATTCACAGTGGGATGATCTTGTCAAACAAATCTAATAGCTTTCTTTGACTGGGTGATTAGGGAGGTGGATCAGGGAGGGGGCTGTGGATGTGTCCTACCTGGATTTCAGCAAGGTCTTCAACACTGTCACAAATAGGAGGCTAATAAACAAGCTGGGCAGCCTGGGAGTGGGTCCCAGGGTGGTAAACATGGTCAAAAAGTGTCTGAGCAATAGGACACAGAGGGTGGTGGTGAACGGAGTTCAATCTGAAGAGAGGGGGGTGACCAGTGGGGTTCTGCAGGTATCAGTGCTTGGACAAGCCTCTTTAATGTCTTCATAAGTGACATTGCAGAGGGGCTAGAAGGGAAGGTATGTTTCTTTGTAGATGACATGAAGACCTGCAACAGGGTTGACCCTCCATGAGGGGTAGAGGAAATAAGGGACCTAAGCAAGCTTGAAGAGTGGTGAAGGGTGTGGCAGCTAGGATTCAATGCAAAGAAGTGCAAGATCATGCACTTGGGGTACAGAAATGCCAGGAGGAGTACATGATGGTAGGGGTGGCCACCAAACAGGAAAGGTACCTGGAAGTAATTATATCTGATGATCTAAAGGTTACCAAATGATGTGAGAAGGCTGTGAGGAGAGCCAATTGAATGCTGGGGTGCAAGAGGAGAGGTATCTCCAGCAGAAGAAAGGAGGTGGTGATGCCACAGTGTAGAATATTGGTGAGATTCATCTAGTGTATTATATCCAGATCTGGATGCTACATCTCCAGAAGGACATAGACAGAGTAGAAGTGGTTCAGAGAAGGGCAGCAAAAATGGTGCAGTGGCTGCACTAAAAGTCATATGAAGGGAGACTGGAGGATCTCAAAATATATTCCCTGGAGTAGAGGGGGATATGATGGTGACTTTCAAATACTTCATGAGTGTAAATAAGGTACAAGAGGGTAGTATCTTTAAAAAAAAAGATGTTCAAGAACAAGGGGCCATGATATGAAAATAGAGCGGTGTAGACTTAGGGGTAATGTAAGAAAGCATTTTTTTTACAGAAAGGGGTGATGGAGCCATGGAACAGTCTCCTGGCAAAGTTTGTAGGGGTAAAAATGGTAGGGGAATTCAAAAATGTATGGGAAAGAAATAGAGGAACTCTAGTGATAGGAAATAGAGGGTAAGCCGCAGCTCATTTAGGATCTGCAGTATATGAAACTGACAGGGAAAATGGGCAGACTAGGCTGGTCAAGTGTTTTTATCTGCCATCAATTTCTATATTTCTATGTTTCTAATCAGTGCAAGCCACTGTTTGTGTGATTTGTGCTGAGTTTTGAGACTTGGGCCCAAAGATTTTGGAAGAATTGGAGAGACTGTGTGTTATCAATTTACCATTCTCCCAGGGAATAAAAAAATATAGATGTCCCACATTCCCAGCTACCTAATGAGTTTGGTACCCAACCCAGCCTGCCAGGGATTTGAAAAAAACTGTCCCTTTCCCTTCAATAGCCTGATGGTTCTGGTTCATAAACCAGCCCATCAGGGAATAAAATAAATCTTTCCCCTCACTCCAACAATCTGATGATCTAGTGCCCAACCCATCCCATCAAGTAACAAATAAAATCTGTCTTTCTCCCCCACCATCTGTCAGATCTGATGCTTTACAAAGCCCAGGAGTTAGAATCTGGCAGTGCATGTACTGTAGACTACAAAAAGAATAAACTTTTAAATCAGGACTTTCATATTCAATGTGTCTTAAAGTGCTTTATGAGGCACATGAGTTATATACTGGTAGGGGAGGAACTGTAGAATAGAACTGAATTTCTGTTGGCCAACCTTGCATATCAGGAAATTAAAAAAAACATGATCCCCTCCCCCAACTACCTGTCCCATCTGAAGCCCAACCTGGCCATCAGAGAATAAAAGAAAATGTGCCCCCTCGCCACCATCTGATAGGTCCAGTGTCTAACCCAGCCTGTCAGGAAACAAAAAACTGTGCCTTCGCTCTATTCCCCAGCTACCTAATGATTCCAGGAATCAACCCAGCCCATCAGGGAATTAAAACAAAATATGTCCCCTCCCACCAACAACCTGAAGGATCCAGTGCCCCAGCTGTCATGGAATAAAAAGAAATCTGCCCCTCTCCCCCAGACTACTTAATGGGTCTGGTACCTAACTCAGCCTGTCAGAGAATTAAAGAAAAATATGTCCATCTCTGCTGCCGCATTGCTGTTGTTACCAGTGAGTTTTGGGCCTCTCTGTCACTTCTGTTCATAGTGCACTAGCATGAAAATTCAGACTGAAGGGGACTGATAGCATGCACTTCTGAGGCTGTAATCTCCAGTGCACATGATCCCAGCTCAGTTGTGTGACCCGGTATCTCTGTCTCTCTGTCTCTCTGCCTCTTTCTCTCTCTCTCTCGTACTCTCTTTCTCTTGCTGTCCTTCCTTCTTTTGGTTCTTAATCTCAGCTCTTACTGATGCACACACAAACACATACACATAGACACACACAGTGTTCACATTGCAATGCATGCTTCAACCCACCATGCTGAGGAGTGGAGCACCAACCCTAGGCTGCTGCCATTAGCTGGCAGCACCCATCAGAAGTAAAGCCTTTTGGGAAAAATGGCAGGTGAGGGAATCATCAATTTACTGTCCTTCCCTGCCAGAAAAAAAAATCTGCATGCCTCCTTTCCAAAAAGCTGACTGAGTTGGTGCCTTATCAAGCCTGTCAGGGAAAGAAATCTGTCCCACCACTCCATCTATGACCAGTCTGGTGCTGAACAAAGTGATGCAGTTAGATTTTGGTGGCATAGGAACAGCACAATATAAATGAATTTCATTGTACATAATGACGTTCATACACAATGTACACCTACTTTATTCTAGAGGGTCTTATAAGGCAAAGGAGTTTTATACTGGTAGAACAGGGAATATAGACTAGAATAGAATTTACAGTGCTCAACCTAGCTTGGCAGTAAATAAAAAAAAATGTTGACCCCTCTGCCAACAATTTAGTGGATCCAGTGACCAGCCTGGCCTCTCAGGGAACAAAACATATCTGTCCACCTCCATCAAAAAAATCATACAGCTATTGCCCATCTCAACCGATCAGGAAATAAAACAAATTTGTCCTCCTCCCACAACAGGAAGATATATACAGTGCCCAACCCACCCATCAGAGAATAAAAAAAGGACCCCTTTCCCAAACTACCCGATGGATCAAGTATGCAACCCAGCCTATCAGGGAAAAAAAACTGTCCCCCTCTCCTTAACATCCTGACCAATCCTAAGCCCAATGCAACCTGTCAGAAAATAAACAAATCTGTCTCCTCCCCTTAATATCCTGATGAATTCAAAGCCCAACCTGACCTGTCAGAGAATTAGAGTCTATCTCCCTCTCCCTAATATCCTGACAAATCCCAAGCCAAACCCAACCTGTCAGAGAATAAAAAAATCTGGCCCCTCCCCGTTATATCCTGACAAATTCCAAGCCCAACCTGACCTGTCAGAGAATTAAAAAGTCTGTCTCCCTCTCCCTAATGTCCTGACAAATATCAAACCCAACCCAACCTATCAGAGAATTAAAAAAAATATGTTCCCTCTCCTCAACATCCTGACAAATCCCAAGCCCAACCCTACCTGTCAGAGAATGAAAATATCTTCCCTCCAGAAATGAAAATATCTGTCCCTCCAGATAATATCCTGACAAATCACATGCCCAACCCAACCTGTCAGAGAATTAAAAAAAATCTGTCCCCTTCCCTTTGATATCCTGACAAATCCCAAGCCCAACCCAATATATATACCCCTTGTATACTTCCTTGGTAAGGCTGCATCTAGAATATTGTGCTCGGTTTTGGTTTCTACAAGACCAGGGTTCAAAATATGCTTTGGAAAGAATACAGAGGAAAGCTATTAGGAGGATGTATGAGATAAAAGGCCTAAATTATGATAACTGCCTAAATCAGCTGGGACTTTTTTCCTTGGAATATCGTAGGATGAGAGGTGACCTTTGTATGGTTTTTAGAGCACCCAATGAAGATCTTTTATGGGACCAACTGGGACTGAAATTTAGAAACAGCATTTATGAAACAAGGGCACACCCATTGCAGCTAAAGGGAGAATGCTGTAAGACCAAAAAAAAAAGTTCATGGTTCACAATCAGAGTTGCTGAAGTTCGGAATAAATTGCCTTTAACGGTGGTGACTAGTGATAGCATGGATATCTTTAAAACAAGACTTGACAGCTATCTATGTAAAACTTCAGTAAAGGGCTACAAGTAAAATTTGGCGAGCAATATGGACCTCGGTTTCTCTCGCTCTGATATCCTATGAAACTATGAAGAATTAAAAAATCTGTCCCCTTCCCTTAATATCCTGACAAATTCCAAGCCCAACCCAAACTGTAAGAGAATTAAAAAATCTGTCCCCTCCTTTTAAAATCCTGACAAATCCAAAGGCCAATCTGACCTGTCAGAGATTTAAAAATCAGTCCCCCTCTCCTTAATATCCTGACAAATCCCAAGCCCAACCCGACCTGTCAGAGAATTAAAAAATCTGTCCCCTCTCCTTAACATCTGTCCCTTCTCCTTAACATCATGACAAATCCCAAGCCCAACCAGTCAGAGAATAAAAAATTCTGTCCCCTGCAGCTTGCAGTAACAACTTAATACTCTATGCCGATGATGCAGTCCTCTTTTCCTCCCATACTGACCCCATCTAGCTTTTCAAGGTGCTACAAATGAACTTCAGCCTAGTTGAAACCTGGCTTCTCCCACATAAGCTGTTGATGAATTACAAAAAATCAAAGTCCATGCTGTTCCATAACTCTCACAGCAAATACAGATCCATAAATGTTATCATACGTAATGAACTTGAACCACCACTTGAGCAAGTGCAGGAGTTTAAACACCTTGGTATTACCCTTGATTGCACAATGTCTTACAGCTTGCATGTTCAACACATCTCAAAATCAGTCAACAGAAGAACTGGGTTCTTCTACCACTGCCGTCACTGTCTTAACAAAGGAGCTATGCACGCAGCCATAACTGCCTCAGCCTTACCCATCATTGATTAAGGGCTTGTCTTCTATGGGGCTGCCATTGACACCTCCCTAAAATGGGTCAAGACAGCCCTTAACAAATGCTGTAGACTTCTCACTGGTGCAGGGAAGCATACGCATACCTGTGATCTCTACAAGCAATCCAACTGACTCAATCTAAATAGTAGACTTGCCTACCAGACCTGCCTACTGGCTAAGAAAATTTGTTTTAACCTCATAGCCCCTGCAACTCATGCCTTTATGTTGCCTGCAGTCACTGCACTTTTGTGCGCAGTTCCCTCAAACCAATATTTATCGTTAAATTCTGCTGTATCAACCAGGCTCAATGTGCTTGCCACACCAAGGTTCCCCTGCTACTAAACAACCTTCCCACTGAAATTGGAGCTGAAAACAAGCTTGGCCCATTCAAACATAAACTCTGCCAATACCTCACTGACCTCAGCTGTTGTGGCTGCTCTGATTTGTTTCACCTCTCTCTCTTCTTCTGTCCTCCCTTGCTACCCTTCCCACTTATCTCCACTCATCCATCCCCTGCTAGTCCCCATCTCTTTCCCCCACCTCCACCTACCATAATACCCCTTCTCACCTCCAACCTACCATTCCACCCCTCTCCCCTCCTTTCCTCCTGTCTCCCCTCCCTATCACCCTATCTCTTGTTGATGCACCCCAGACTACCTAGCACTTATCTTTCCATTCTTGCACTTATGACAATGTCAAACCCTTGACAGCCTACCCCATCCCCTCCCAACCCCTTCTCTTATTCTCTAACCCTTGCTCCACTTTTGTCACCCCAAGATGGTATTCATTTGTATCTGTGTCTTGTTATATATAACCCATATTGTTAATTGTGCATTGTTATTTGCCACTGACTGTTTGCTACTTTGCTAGTCTATATACATGTACTGTCTTTTGCTACTAAGTTAACATCCTGATCTGTATTGTATCTTACTTCTGCTTACTTCTATGTTTACCTCCTGACCTTGTATTGTATCTTCCCACTGTTTTGCTTGTACCCATTGCTGACACAGAACCTTTGTAAAAGAACCCTTGGTTCAAAGGTATTTGTAATCCTACTAAGAAATAAATAAATAAATAAACTAACTATCCTGAGAAGTCCAAAACCCAACTCTATATGTCACAGTAAAACAATCTGTTTCCCTCTCCTTAATATCCTGACAAATCCCAAGTCCAACCTGACTTGCCAGTGAATTTAAAAATCTGTCTCCCTCTCGTTAACATCCTGTCAAATCCCATGCCCAACCCAACCTGTCAGAGAATAAAACAAAAATCTATCCTGTCCCATTATTATCATGACAAATCCCAAGCCCAACCTGTCCTGTTAGAGAATTAAAAAACCTGCCCCCTTCCATTAATATCCAGAAAAATCTAAAATCCAACCCAACCTGTCAGAGAATTAAACAAATATGTTACCTCCCCTAAATATCCTGACAAATCCCAAGCCCAACCTGACATGTCAGAGAATTAAAAACTGTATCCCATCCCCTCAATGCCCTGACAAATGCCACCCCCACCTGTCAGACAATAAAACACTCTGTCCTCTCACCTTCAAATCCTGACACTTCCCAAGCCCAACACAACCTGTCAGAGAATTAAAAAATCTGCCCCCACCCCTTAACATCCTGACAATTCCCAAGCCCAACCCAACCTTTAAGAGAATAAAAAAATCTGTCCCTTCCCCTTCACAACCTGGCAAATCACAAGCCCAACCTGATCTGTCAGATAATTAAAATATCTGTCCTCTCCCCTAAACATCATGAAAAATCCCAAGTCCAACCTGATCTGTCAGATAACAAATCTGTCCCTTACCCTTAATATCCTGACAAATCAGAAGCCAACCTGATCTGTAAGAGAATTAAAAAAATGAGTCCCCTCCCCTTAACATCATGACAAATCACAAACCCAGCCCTACCTGTCAGAGAATAAAATTATCTGTCCCCTCCTCTTAACATCCTGACAAATCTCAAGCCAAACCCGATCTGTCAGACAATAAAAAAATCTGGCTGTTCCCTTTAATGTCCTGACAAATCCTAATTCAAACCTGACCTGCCAGAGAATGAAAAAATCTCTCCCCCTCCCTTTAATACCCTGAGAAATCCAAATCACATCCTGACCTGTCAAAGATTAAAAAAATCTGTTCCCAGCCCCTTAATACCCTGACAAATCCCAAGCCTAACCCAACCAGTCAGAGAATTAAAAATCTGTAACCTTCTCATTAACAATCTGACAAACTCCAAGACCCACCCAGCCTGTCAAAGAATAAAAGAAATTGTCCCCCTCTCCTTAACATCCTGACAAATACCAAGCCCATCCCAACCTGTCAGAGAATAAAATATCTGACAACTCCCCTTAATATCCTGACAAATCTATAGCCCAACTGACCTTTCAGGGAAAAAAATGTGTCCCTTCCCCTTCACATCCGGACAAATCCAATGCAAAATCTGACATGCAAGAGAATAAAAAAATCTGTCACCTCCCCTTAATAACCTAACAAATCCCTGGCACAACCCAACCTGTCAGAGATTAAAAAATCTGTCCCCTCTCATTTATATCGTGATGAAACCCAAGCCCAACGCAACCCATCAGAGAATAAAAAAATCAGTCCCCTCCCTTTTATATCCTGACAAATCCCAACCCCAACCCGACCTCTCAGGGAATTAAAAAAATGTGTCATCTTCTTCTTAATATCCTGACAAATGCCAAACACAACTCGACGTGTCAGAGAATAAAAATTCTGTCCCATCCTTTTAACATTCTGACAAATCCCAAGCCCAACCTGACCTGTCAGAGAATTTAATAACTGTCCACCTATCCTTAATATCCTGACAAATCCAAAGCCTAATCTGACCAGTCAGAGAATAAAAAAATCTGTCCCCTCAGCACAATATCCTGACAAATCTCTAGCCCAACCCAACCTGTCATAGAATAAGAAAATCTGTCCCCTCCCCTCTATATCTGGACAAATCCCATACCCAATCTGACATTTCACAGAATAAAAAAAATTCTGTTTCCCCTTTCTTTAATCCTTCTGGCAAAAGCTGATGCACACACACACCCCAATAATATTCAGGATCCAGAGCTTCTTTTATATATTTATTTCACCAACAGCACACCACACCTAGGTGTGGTGTGCTGTTGGTGAAATAGGTGTGGTGTACTGTTGGTGAAATAAATATATAAAAGAAGCTCTGGATCCTGAATATTATTGGGGTGTGTATGTGCATCAGCTTTTGCCAGAAGGATTCATTGTTTAGCTCAATGCACCACAGTTACCTAGTGCATGGTTCATTTGTGAAGATTCCCTTTCTTTAATACATTGACAAATCCAACCCAATCCTATCAGACAATAAAAAAATCTATCCCCTCAACTTAAAATCCTGTCAATTCCCAAGCCCAACCCAACCTGAAAGAGAATTAAAAAATTTGCCCCTTCCCCTTAACATTGTGACAAATCCCCAGCCTGACCCCCCATCAGAGAATAAAAAACCTGTCCCTTCCCCTTAATAGCCAGACAACTCCCTAGCCTAACTCAACCTGTGAGAGAATAAAAAAGTCTGTTCCTGCCCCTTAATATCCAGAAACATTCTAATCCTAATCTGTCCCCCTCTCCCTCACATCTGAAAAATCCCAAGACCATCCTGACCTGAATTAAAAAGTCTGTCCCCTCACCTTAATATCTAGACAAATCCCCAGTCCAACCCTACCTGTCATAGAATTAAAAAAATCTGTCCCCTCCACTCTATATCTGGACAAATCCCTAGCCCAACCCATCCTGTTAGAGAATAAAAGAATCTGTCTCTTCCCCTTAACATCCTGATGAATTCTAAGTCCAGCCTGACTAGTCAGAGAATAAAAAAATCTGTCCTCTCCCCTTAACATCTAAACAAATCACAAACCCAGCCCTACCTGTCAGAGAATAAAATCATCTGCCCCCTCTCCTTAACATCCTGACAAATCTCAAGCCAAACCTGACCTGTCAGACAATAACAAATGTGTCCACTCCCTTTAATGTCCTGACAAATCCTAATCCAAACCTGACCTGTCAGAGAATAAAAAACTGTCTCCCCCTCCCCTTAATACCTTGACAAATCCCAAGCCCAACCTTACCAGTCAGAGAATTAAAAATCTGTAACCCTCTCATTAACAATCTGGCAAACTGCAAGACCCACCCAGCCTGGCAGAAAATTAAAAAATCTGTCCCCTCCCATTAATACCCTGACAAATCCAAAGTCCAACCCAACCTGTCAGAGAATAAAAAAATTGTCCCCCTCTCCTTAAAGTCTTGAAAAATACTAACTCCACTCCAACCAGTCAGAGAATAAAAAATCAGTCCACTTCCCTTAATATCCTGACAAATCCCAAGCAAAATCTGACATGTCAGAGAATAAAATAATCTGTCATGTCCCCTTAATATCCTGACACATCCCTGGCCAAATCCAACCTGTCAGAGATTAAAAAATTGTCCCCTCCCATTAACATCGTGACAAAACCCAAGCCCAACACAACCTGTCAGAGAATAAAAAATCAGTATCCTCCCCATAGTATTTGGACAAATCCACAGCCCAACACAACCTTTCAGAGAAAAAAAAATCTCTCCCCTCCCCTTAATATCCTAACAAATCCCCAGCCAAACACAAACTGTCAGAGAATAAAAAAAACTTGTCCCCTCCTCATAATATCCTGACAAATCTCAAGTCCAGCACAACTGGTCAAAGAATAAAAAAATCTGTCAGATCCCCTTAACATCCTGACAAATCCCAAGTCCAAACTGACATGTCAGAGAATAAAAAAAGTCCCCTCCCCTTAATATCCTGACAAATCACATGACCAACCCAACCTGTCAGAGAATAAAAAAATCTGTCTCCAATACCCTTAACATCCAGAAAAATCTCAAACCCAACCGGACCTGTCAGAGAATTAAAAATTCTATCCCCTCTCCTAAATATCCTGACAAATCCCAAGCCCAACCAAACCTGTCAGACAATTAAAAAATCAATCCCTTCCCCTTAATATCCTGATAAATCCCAAGCCCTCCAAAAAATGTTAGACAATAAAAAAATCTGTCACCTAACCTTAAAATCATGACAAATACAAAGCCAGCCCAACCTGTTAGAGAATTAAAAAAATATGTCCCCTTCCATTAACATCCTGACAAATACCAAGCCCAAACAGACCTGTCAGAGAATAAAAAAATATATCTGCTGCCATTAAGAACCTGACAAATCCCAACTCCATCCCAATTGGTCAGAGAATTAAAATATCTGTCCCTTCCCCTTAGAATCATGGCAAATCCAAGCCCAATCTGACCTATCAGAGAATAAAAAATCAGTCCCTTCCCCTTAATATTCTGTCAAAACCCAAGCCGAACACAACCTGACAGAGAATAAAAAAATCTGTGCTACTCCAATTAATATCCTGACAAACCCAACCCCATCCCAACCAGTCAGAGTATAAAAACATCTGTCCCCTCCCTTTAATATTCTGACAAATCCAAAGCCCAATCCAACCTGTCAGAGAATAAAAAAATCTGTCCTCTTCACTTAATATACTGACAAGTCCCAAGCCCAACATGACCTGTCAGAGAATAAAAAATCTGTCTGCCACCCTTAACAACCTGACAAATCCCAAGCACAACCCGATTTGTCAGAGAATTATAAAATCTGATCCCTCCAATTAGCATTATGTCTAATCCCAAACCCAACCCGATCTATCAGAGAATAAAAAATCAGTCCCTTCCCCTTAATATAATTAAAAAATCCAAAGCACAAGCCGACCTGTCAGAGAACTAAAAAGTCTGTCACACTCCTCTTAACATTCTGACAAACTGCAAGCCCCACCCAACCTAGTAGAGAATTAAAAAATATGTCCTCTCACCCTTAACATTCTGACAAATCCCATGCCCAACCCGACCTATCAGAGAATTAAAATATTTATCCCATGCCCTTAATATCCTGAAAAATCCCAAGCCCATCCCAATCTGACAGAGAATTAAAAAATGTGTCCATCTCTCCTAAACATCCTGACAAATCCCAAGCCCAACACAGTGAGAGAATAAAAAAATCTGTCCCCTCCTTTTAATATCCTGACAAATCCCAAGACCAATCTGACCTGTCAGAGAGAAAAATATCTGTCAACTCCCCTTAATATCCTGACAAATCCCAACTCAACCTGACCTGTCAGAGAATAAAAAATCTCTCCTCTCCCCTTAATATCCTGACAAATTCAAAGCCCAACCCAACTGGTCAGAGAATAAAAAAATCTGTCCCCCTCTCCTTAATATCCTGACAAACCCCAACCCCGTGCTGATCTGTCATAGTATAAAAAAAAATCCACTCCCCTTAAACTCCTGACAAATCCCAAGCACAATCCAACCTGTGAGAGAATAAAAAAATCTGTCCCCTCTCGTTAATATCTTTACAAATCTGAAGCCCAACCAAATCTCTAAGGGAATAAAAATATCTGTCACCTCCCCTTAATATCCTCACAAATCTCAAGCCCAACCCAACCTGACAGAGAATTAAAAAATGTGTCCATCTTGCCTAAACATCCTGACAAATCCCAAGACCAACCCAGTGAGAGAATAAAAGAATCTGTCCCCCTTAATATCCTGACAAATCCCAAGCCCAACCCAGCCTGGCAGAGAATAAAACAGCTGTCCCCTCCTTTTAATATCCTGACAAATCCTAAAACCAATCTGAGCTGTCAGAGAAAAAAATATCTGTCAACTCCCTTTAATATCCTGACAAATCCCAATCCCAACCTGACATGTCAGAGAAGAAAAAAACTGTCCTCCTCTCCTTAATATCCTCACAAATCCCAAGCCCAACCCAGCTTGTCAAATAATTAAAAAATCTGTCCCCCTCTCCTTAACATCCAGACACGTCCCATGCCCAACTCGACTTGTCTAAAAAATTAAGAAATCTGTCTCCTCCCCTTAATATCCTGACAAATCACAAGCCCAACTTAACCTGTCAGAGAATAAAAAAATCTCTCCCCTCCTCTTAATATCCTCACAAATCCTAAGCCCAACCCAACCTGTTGATGAATTAAAAAATATGTCCCCATCTCCTTAACATCCTGACAAATCCCATGTCCAACTCGACCTGTCAGAGAATTAAAACATCTGTCCCATCTCCTTATCATCCTGACAAATCCCAAGCACTGCAAGTCTTGTCAGAGAATTAAAAAATCTGTCCCCTCTCCATAACATCCTGACAAATCTCAACCTCAACCCAACCAGTCACAGAATAAAAATATCTGTAACCTCCTTTTAATATCTTGGCAAATCCCCAAACCAGTCCGAGCTGTCAGAGAAAAAAATATCTGTCAACTCCCTTTAATATCCTGACAAATCCTAAGCCCAACCTGACCTGTCATGGAATTAAAAAATCTGTCCCCTCCCTCTAACTTCCTGACAAATTCCAAGCCCAACCCAACCTGTTAGAGAATTAAAAAATCTGTCCACCTGTCCTGAACATCCTGAGAAATCCCAAACCCGACACTAGTCAGAGAATAAAAAAATCTGTACCCTCCCCTTAATATTGTGACAATTTCCAAGACCAATTCATCTGTCAGAGAATTGAAAATCAGTCCCCCTCTCCTTAATATCCTGACAAATCCCAAGTCCAACACAACCAGTCAGAGAATAAAAAATTCAGTCCCCCTCTACTTAACATCCTGACAAGTCCCAAGCCCAACCCAACCTGTCAGATAATTAAAAAAATCTGTCACCATCTCCCTAACATCCAGACAAATCTCAAGTCTAATCTTACTAGTCACAGAATAAAAATATCTGTTCCCTCACCTTAATATATTGAGAAATCCTAAGCCCAACCCAACCTGTTAGAGAATTAAAAAATCTGTCCCTTCTCCTTCATATTCTGACAAATCCTAAGCCCAAACCAATCTGTCAAAGAATTAAAAAATCTGTCCCCATCTCCTTAACATCCTGACAAATCCTGAACCCAACCCAACCTGTCCGAGAAAAAAAAATCTGTCCCCTCTCATTAACATCCTGACAAATCCTAAAGCCCTACCTGACCTGTCAGAGAATAGAACAATCTGTCCATGCCTCTTAATATCCTGTCAAGTCTTAAGCCCAACACGAACTGTCAGAGAATAAAAAAATCTGCCCTCTATCTTTAATATCCTGACAAATCTCTATCCGAACCCAACCAGTCAGAGAATAAAAAAATCTGTCCCTTCCCCTTACTATGCTGGCAAATCCCAAGCCCAAACAAACCTGTCAGAGAATAAACAAATCTGTCCCATCCTCATAATATTATGAAAAATCTCAAGCCCAACCCAACTGGATAGAGAACAAAAAACTCTGTCCCATCCCCTTAACATCCTGAGAAATCCCAAGCCCAAACCTACATGTCAGAAAATAAAAAAAACTGACTCCCTCTCCTTAATATTATGACAAATCCTAGTGCCAGCCTGACCTGTCAGAGAACTAAAAAATGTGCCTCCCTCTCCTTAATATCATGACAAACCCCATGCCCAGCCCAGCATGTCAGAGAAAAAAAAAATCTGTACCCTCCTCTTAACATCCTGACAAGTCACAAACCCAACCCAACCCAACCAGTAAGAGAAAATGAAAATCTGTCCACTAGCTGTAACATCCAGAAAAATCTCAAACCCAACCTGACCTGTCAAAGAATTAAAAAGTCTGTCCCCTCTCCTAAATATCCTGACAAATCCCAAGCCCAACTCGACCTGTTAGAGATTTAAAAAATAAGTCTCCTCAACTTAATATCCAGACAAATCAAAAGCCCACGCAAGCTGTCAGACAATAAAAAAGTCCTCCAACTTTAAAATCCTGACAATTCCAAAGCCCAGTCCAATTAGTCACAGTATAAAAAAATCTGTCCACTGCCCTTAACAACCTGACAAATCCCAAGCCCAACCCAATCTGTCAGAGAATTAATAAACATGTCCCCCTTTTCTTAACATCCTGACAAATCCCAAATACAACCTTTCTGAGAATTTAAAAATCTGTCCCTTCCCCTTACTGTCCTGACACATCCCAAGTCCAAATCCAACCTGTCAGGGAATTAAAAATATTTCCACTCCCCTTAACATGCTAACAAATACCAAGCCAAACTTGGCCTGTCAGGGAATGAAAACATCTATTCCCTTCTCCTTAATATCCAGAAAAAATCTGAAGCCCAACCAAACCTGACATAGAATTAAAAAGTCTAACCTCCTACCCTTAATATCCTGAAAAATCCCAAGCCCAACCCGACCAGTCAGAGAATAAAAAAATCTATCCCCCTCTCCTTAACATCCTGACAAATCCCAAGCCCAACCTGACCTGTCAGAGAATTTAAAAATGTGTCCTCTCCCCTTGATATCCTGACAAGTCCCAAGCCCAACCCAACCTGTAAGAGAATTAAAAAATCTGTTCCCTCCTCTTAATATCCTGACAAATCCCAAGCCCAACCCGCCTGTCAGAGAATTAAAAAATCTGTCCCCCTCTCCTTAACATCCTGACAAATCCCAAACCCAACCCGTCCTGTCAGAGAATAAAAAAATCTGTCCCCCTCTCCTTAACATCCTGAAAAATCCCAAGACCAATCTGACCTGTCAGAGAATAAAATAATCTGCCCTCTCCCCTAAATATCCTAACAAATCCCCAGCACAGCCCAACCAGTCAGAGAATAAAAATATGTGTTCCCCTGCAGCTTGTAGTAATAACTTAATAGTCTATGCCAATGTTGCAGTCCTCTTTTCCTTCCATACTGACCCTGTCTAGCTCTTCAAGGTGCTACAGACGAACTTCAGCCTAGTTGAAATCTAGCTTCTCCAGCATAAACTGTTGATGAATTAAAAAAACAAAAAACAAAGTCCATGCTGTTCCATAACTCTCACAGCAAATACAGATCCATAAACTTCATCATACATAATGAACTTGAACAGACACTTGAGTTTAAACACCTTGGAATTACCCTTGATTGCACAATGTCTTTTAGCTTGCATGTTCAACTCATCTCAAAATCAGTCAACTCAAGAACTGGGGTCCACTACTGCCACTGTCACTGTCTTACCAAAGAAGCTATGCATGCAGCCATAACTGCCTCAGTCCTACCCATCATTGATTAAAGGCTTGTCTTCTATTGGGGCTGTCGTTGATACCACCCTAAATCGGGTCAAGACATCCCTTAACAAATGCTGTAGACTTCTTACTGGTGCAGGGGAGCATATGCATACCTATGATCTCTACAAGCAATCCAACTGACTCAATCTAAATAGTAGACTTGCCTACCAGACCTGCCTACTGGCTAAGAACATTTGTCTTAACCTCACAGCCCCTGCAACTCATGCCTTTATGTTGCCCACAGTAACAGCACATTTTACGTGCAGGTCCCCCAAACCAACATTTATCGTTCCATTCTGCCTTACCAACCAGGTTCAATGTGCTTTCCACACCTGGGTCCCCATGCTGCTAAACAACCTTCCCCCTGAAATTGGAGCTGAAAACAAGCTTGGCCCATTCAAGCATAAACTCTGCCAGCACCTCACTGACCTTAGCAGTTGTGACTGCTCTGCCTGGGCTTGCAGATTTGTCTCACCTCTCCCTCCTCTTCTCTCCTTCCTTGCTACCTTTCCCACTTCTCTTCACCCATCCATCCCCTGCTAGTCCCCGCCTCTCTCCCACTTCCAACCTACCATTCCACCCTTCTCTCACTCCTCTCCTCCTGTCTTCCCTCCCTATCACTCTATCTCTTGTTGCTCCACCCCAGACTACCTAGCACTTATATTTCTGTTCTTGCACTTATGACAATGTCAAATCCTTGACTGCCTACCCCCTTTTCTACTCCCCTCCCCCTCTTATCTCCCACCTCTTGCTCCACTTTTGTCACCATTAGGACGGTTTTCATTTGTATCTGTGTCTTGTTATATATACACCCATATTTTTAATTGTGCATTGTTATTTGCCACTGACTATTTGCTACTGTGCTAGTCTATAAACATGTACTGTTTTTTGCTACTAAGTTAACATCCTGACCTGTATTGTATCTTACTTCTGCTTACTTCTATGTTTACCTCCTGATCTTGTATTGTATCTTACCACTGTTTTGCTTGCACCCATTGCTGACACAGAACCTTTGTAAAAGAACCTTTGGTTCAAAGGTATTTGTAATCCTATTAATAAATAAATAAGTAAATAAATAAACTATCCTGACAAATCCAAAACCCAACTCGACATGTCACAGAATAAAAAGATCTGTTTCCCACTCCTTAATATCCTGACAAATCCCACATCCAACCTGACCTGTCTGAGAATTTAAAAATCTGTCACCCTCTCTTTATCATCCTGGCAAATCACATGCACAATCCAACCTGTCTAAGAATAAAATAAAAATCTATCCTGCCCCATTAATATCCTGACAAATCCCAAGCCCAACCCATCCTGTCAGAGAATTAAAAAAGCTGTACACTACCCTTACTATCCAGAAAATCTAAACTCCAACCAGACCTGTAAGGGAATTTAAAAAATCTGTCCCTTCCCCTAAATATCCTGACAAATCCCAAGTCCAACCTGATATGTCAGAGAATTAAAAAATCTGTCCCATCCCCTCAATGCCCTGACAAATCCCACCTAAACCTGTCAGACAATAAAAAAATCTCTCCCCTCCCGTTAACTTTCTGACAAATCCCAAGCCCAACCCAACCTTTAAGTGAATAAAAAAATATGTCCCTTCCTCTTCACAACCTGACAAATCACAAGCCCAACACGATCTGTCAGAGAATTAAAATATCTGTCCTCTCCCCTAAACGTAGTGAAAAATACCAAACTCATCACAACCTGTCAGATAATAACAAATCTGTCCCTTACCCTTAATATCCTGACAAATCATAAGCCCAACCCAATCTGTCAGAGACCCCTAGTGACTACAGTGTGCTGAGTACAGAGAGACACAAAATCATGAAATACCAAGATATGCAGTCAGAAACCAAACTGATGTGGAATAAGGACACACAAATTGTTCCAGTAGTGCTTGGAGCAATGGGACTAATCAAAAAGAACTTTCAGGCACATTAAAATATGCTACCAATACTTGTGACACCTTACGAACTTCAAAAGGAAGCCATTTTGGGGACATTGCATGTGCTGAGAAGAGCGCTCTCAGCAAACATCAAAGATTAATACAGTACTAATTTCTTGAGTTTTGAATATGCCCTGGCTAAAGAATGGGGTCCATTCTTGCCACGGTATTAGAAATCCCTAATCATTTGGAGACACTAACCTCAGAGAATAAAAAAATCTGTCTTCTCCCCATAACATCATGACAAATCACAAACCCAGCCCTATCTGTCAGAGAATAAAATTATCTATCCCCTCTCCTTAACATACTGACAATACTCAAGTCAAACCCAACCTATCAGACAATAAAAAATCTGTCCACTCCCTTTAATGTCCAGACGAATGCCAAGCCCAACCTGACCTGTCAGAGAACTGAAAAAATCTGTTCAACTCCCCATAATATCCTGACAAATCCTAATCTAAACCTGACCTGTCAGAGAATAAAAAAGTCTCTCCCCCTCCCTTTAACATCCTGGCAAATCCAAAGCGCATCCTGACCTGTCAAAAAATAGAAAAAAATCTCTCCCCTCCCCTTAACACCCTGACGAATCCCAAGCCCAACCTGACCAGTCAGAGAATTAAAAATTTGTAATCCTCTCACTAACAATATGACAAACTGCAAGACCCAACTAGCCTGTCAGAGATTTAAAAAAATCTGTCCCTTCCCCTTAAAATCCTGAGAAATCCTAAAGCCAACACAACCTGTCAGAGAATAAAAAATGTGACAACTCCCATTAATATCCTGACATATCCCAAGCAAAATCAACATGTCAGAGAAGAAAAAAATCTGTCTCCTCCCCTTAATATCCTGACAAATTCCTGGCCCAACCCAACCTGTCAGAGATTAAAAAATCTGTCCCCTCCCATTACCATCGTGACAAAACCCAAGCCCAACACAATCCATCTAAGAATAAAAAATCAGTCCCCTCCATTTCATATGCTGACAAATCCCAAACCCAACCCGACCTCTCAGAGAATTAAAAATATCTGTCATCCTCTCCTTAATATCCTGACAAATACCAAGCACAACCCAACCTCTCAGAGAATAAAACATATGTCCCCTCCCCTTAACATTCTGACAAGTCCCAAGCCCAACTCAACCCAACCTTTTAGAGAATAAAAAAGTATGTACCCCTCCCCTTTATATCTAGACAAATCCCCAGCCTAACCCAACCTGTCAGAAAAAAAATCTGTCCCCTCCCCCTTAATATCATGACAAATCCCAAGCCCAACATGACCTGTCAGTGAATAAAACAGTCTGTCCCACCCCTTCATATCCTGAAAAATCTTAAGCCCAACCCAACTTGTCAGAGAATTTAAAAATCTGTCCCCTTCCCCTAATATCCTGATAAATCCCAAGCCCAGGCCAACCTGTCAGAGAATTAATAAATCTGTCCCTTTCCATTAACATCCTGAAAAATCCCAACCCTGACCCGACTTTTCAGAGAATTAAAAAAATCTGTCCCTCTCTCATTAATATCCTGACAATTTCCAAGCCCAACCTGACCTGTCAGAGAATTAACAAATCTATCTACTCCCCTTAATATCATGATAAATCTAAAGCCCAACACAACCTGTCACACAATTAAAAACTCTGTCCCTCTCCATTTAATATCCTGACAAATCCCAAGTAAAATCCAGTCTGTCAGAGAATTAAAAAATCTGTCCTCCTCCTCTCCTTAACATTCTTTCAAATCCTTAGTCCAGCCCAACCTGTCATAGAATAAAAACATCTTTCTCCCAAACCTCAAGATCCTAACAAATCCCATGCCCAACCTGACATGTCAGATAATTAAAAAATATGTCCTCCTCCCCTTAATATCCTGACAAATCCCAAGTCCAACTCAATCTGTCAGAAAACTAAAACATATGCCTCTCTCCTTAATATCCTGATAAATCTCAAGTCCAACCCCACATGTCAGAGAATAAAAAATTCTGTCCCTTCCCCTTAACATCATGACAAATCCCAAGCCCAACTCGACCTGTCAGAGAATTTAAAAATCTGTTCCACTCTACTTAATATCCTGACAAATCCCAAGCCCAACCCGACCTGTCAGAGAATTAAAAAATCTGTCCTCCCCTGCTTAACATCCTGACAAATCCGGAGCTTAATTGGACCTGTAAAAGAATAAAAAATCTTTCTTTCTAACCTTAAGATCTGAACAAATCCCATGACCATTCCAACATGTCAGAGATTAAAAAATGTGTTCCCTTCCCCTTAACATCCTGACAAATCCCAAGCCCAACCCAATCAGTCAAAGAATTAAAAAAATTGCCACCTTACCTTAACAGGCTGAAATAATCATAAGCCCAACCGGATCTGTCAGATAATAATAACATTTGATCCCTCCTCTTAATATCCTGACAAATCACAAGTGCAACTCAACCTATCAGAGAATTAAAAAAATTATACCCTCCCCTTAATATCCTGAAAAATACCAAGCCCAATCTGAAATTACAGAGAATAAAAAAAATCTGTCCCCTCTCCTTATTATCATGACAAATCCCAAACCCAACCTGACCTGTCAAAAAAAAAATCTGTCCCTTCCCCTTAATAATCTAATAAATCCAAAGCACAACCCAAAATGTCAGAGAATAAAAAAATCCATCTCCTCCCCTTAATATCCTGACTATTCAAAAGACCATCCCAACCTGAGAATAAAAAAAGTCTGCCCTTCCCCTTAATATCCTGATAAATCCCAAGCCCAACCCAACCAGTGAGAGAGAATTAACATATCTGCCCCCCTCGCCTTAACATCCAGACAAATCTCAATCCCAACCCAGCATATCAGAGAATTAAAAAATCTGCCTCCTTCACTTAATATCCTGATAAATCCCAAGCCCAACATAACCTTTCTAAGAATTCTAAAAAATCTGCCCTTCCCCTTAATATCCTGACAAATCCTGAGCCAACCCAACCTGTCAGAGAATTAAAAAATCTGTCCTCTCCCCAATATCCTGACATATCCTAAGCCTAACCCAACCTGTAAAAGAACTAAAATATCTGTCCCTCCCCATAATATCCTGACAATTTCCACACCCAACCCATCCAATAAGAGAATAAAAAAATCTGTAACCTCCAGTTAATATCCTGACAAATCCAACACTAAAGCCAACCTGTCAGAGAATTAAAAAATCTGTCCCCCTCTCCTTAACATCCAGACAAGTCCGATGCAAAACCTGACCAGGCTTAGAATTAAAAAATCTGTCTCCTCCCATTAATATCGTGACAAATCCCAAGCCCACCCCAACCTGCCAGAGAATTAAAAAATCTGTAACCTCCTCTTATCATCCTTACAAATCCAGAGCCTAACCCGACCCATCAAAGAATTAAAAAATCTTTTCCACACATTAACATCCTGACAAATTCAAAGCCCAACACGACCTGTCAGAGAATTAAAAAATCTTTCCCCTCCCGTTAATATCCTGACAAATCCAAAGTAGTACCTGACCTGCCAGAGAATTAAGAAATCGGTCCCACTTTCCATAACATTCGGACAAATCCCAAACCCAAAATGACCTGTCACACAATAAAAAAATCTGTCCCTTCCCCTTAATATTCTGACAAATCCCAAGCCCAACCCAACCTGTCACAGATTTAAAAAAAGCTGCCCCCCTAGCCTGAATATCATAACAAATCGCAAACCCAATCTGATCTGTTAAAGAAAAAAACAATCTGCTCCCACCCCTTAATATCCTGACAAATCTCAAGCCCAACCCAACATGTCAGAGAATTTACAAATCTGTCCCTTCCCCTTAATATCCTGATAAATCCCAAGCCCAGGCCAACCTGTCAGAAAATTAATAAGTCTGTCCCTTCCTCTTAAAATCCTGACTAACCCAAGCCCAAGCCAACTTTTCAGAGAACTAAAAAAATCTGTCCCTCTCTCATTAATATCCTGTCAAATTCAGAGCCCAACCTGACCTGTCAGAGAATTAAAAAATCTATCCACTCCCCTTAATATGCTGACAAATCCAAAGCCCAACCCGAACTGTCACACAATTAAAAAATTTGTCCCTTTCCCTTTAATATCCTGACAAATCCCAAGTCGAACCCAACCTGTCAGATGATCAAAACTTCTGTCCTCCACTCCTTAACATCCTGAGAAATCTTGAGCCCAACCCAACTTATCATAGAATAAAAACCTTAAGATTTTAACAAACCCCATGCCCAGCCCGACATGTCAGAGAATTAAAAAATCTGTCCACTCCCCTTAAGATCCTGACAAATCCCAAGCCCAACCTAACCTGTGAGAGAACTAAAATATCTTCCCCCTCAACATCCTGATGAATCTCAATCACAACCAAACATGTCAGAGAATTAAAAATATGTCCCCTCCCCTTAATATCCTGAAAAATCCAATACCCAACCCAATCTGTCAAATAATTTTAAAAAAGCTGTCTCATCCAATTATTATCCTGACAAATCACAAGCCCAACCCAATCTATAAGAGAATTAAAAAATATTTCCCCTCCAAATAATATCCTGACAAATGCAAATTAGAATGCAACCTGGCAGAGAATTAAAAAATCTGTACCCCTCTTCTTAAAATCCTGACAATTTCCATGCCCAACCTAATCTGTCTGAGAATTAAAGAATCAGTATCCTCCCCTTAAAAGCCTGACAGATCCAAAGCCAAACCTGACCTGTCAGAGAATAAAAAAAATCTGACCCCCTCTCTGTAACATCCTGATAAATCGCAAGCCCAAATCGACCTGTCACAGAATAAAAAATACAGTCCCCATCCTTAATATCCTGACAAATCCCAAGCCCAACCTAACCTATTAGAGAATTTAAAAAATCTGCCCCTTCCAACATCCTCACGAATCTCAATCAGAACCAAACACATCAGAGAATTAAAAAAATTGACTCATCACCTTAGTAGCCTGACAAATCCAAAGCCCAATCCATCCTGTCAGAGAATTAACAAATCTGTCCCCTCCCCTTATGATTCTGACAAATACAGAGCCAAACCCGACCTGCCAAAGAATTAAAAAATCTGTCCGCTGCTCATTAATATCCTGACAAATTCAAAGTCCAACACGACCTGTCAGAGAATTAAAAAATCTTTACCCTCCAATATCCTGACAAATCCAAAGCAGTACCTGACCTGTCAGAGAATTAAGAAATCTGTCCCACTCTCCATAACATCCTGACATATCCCAAGCCCAAAATGACCTGTCAGACAATAAAAAAATATGTCCACTCCCCTTAACATCCTGACAAATCCCAAGCCCAACCCAGCCTGTCACAGAATTAAAAAATCTGTCTCCCTAGCCTGAATATCACAATGAACTGCAAACCCAGCCTTATCTGCTAAAGAATAAAACAGTCTGCTCCCACCCCTTAATATTCTGACAAATCTCAAGCCCAATCCAACTTGTCAGAGAATTTAAAAATCTGTCCCCTGCCCTTAATATTCTGAAAAATCCCAAGCTAAGGCTAACCTGTCAGATAATTAATACATCTGTCCCTTCCCCTTAACATCCTGACAAACCCAAGCCCAAGCTGACTTTTCAGAGAACTAAAAAATCTGTCCCTCACTCATTAATATCCTGACAAATTCCAAGCCCAACCTCACCTGAGAGAGAATTAAAAAATTCATCCACTCCCCTTAATATCCTGACAAATCCAAAGCCCAACCCAACCTGTCAGATGATTAAAAAAGCTGTCCTCCACACCTTAACATCCTGAGAAATCCTGAGCCCAACCCGACTTATCATAGAATAAACAAATATTTCTCCCAAACCCTAAGATCCTAACAAATCCCATGCCTAACACGCCATGTCAGTGAATTAAAAAATCTGTCCCCCTCACCTTAATATCCTGTCAAATCTCAAGCCCTACCAAATTTGTCAGAGAACTCAAAAAAGTCCCCTCTTCATAACATCCTGATAAATCCCAAGCCCAACCCCACATGTCAGAGAATAAAAAATCTGTCCCATCCCATTAACATCATAACAAATCCCAAGCCCAACTTGACCCATCAAAGAATTAAAAAATCTGGCTCACTCTACTTTATATCCTGACAAATCCCAAGTCCAACTCAACCTGTTAGAGAATAAAAAAATTGGACCCCTACCCTTAATATACTGACAAATCCCAAGCTCAACCTGACCTGTAAGAGAATTAAAAAATCCATCCCCTCCCCTTAACATCCTGACAAATCCCAAGTCCAATATAATCTGTCAGAGAATAAAACAGCCTGCCCCCTCTCCTTAATATCATGACAAATCCTAAGCAAAACCCAGCTTTTCAGAGAATTAAAAAACCTGTCTGCTCCACTTAAGATCCTGAGAAATCCCAAACCCAACCCAACCTGTCAGAGAAAAAAAATCTGCCCCTCCACTTAATATCCTGACAAATCTCAAGCCCAACCTAACCTGTGAGAGAATTAAAAAATCTGCCCCCACCTCAACATCCTGATAAATCTCAATCACAACCAAACATGTCAAAGAATTAAAACATATGTCTCCTCATCTTCATATCCTGACAAATCCAAAGTCCAACTTAACCTGTCAGAGAATTAAAAAATCAGTCCCTTCCCCTTAATATCCTGGCTAATCCAATGCCCAACCCAACCTGTCAGAGAACTTGAAAAAGCTACCCCATCCAATTAATATCCTGACAAATTGCAAGCCCAACCCAACCTATAAGAGAATTAAAAAACCTTTCCCCTCCAAATAATATCCTGACAAATGCCTATTAGAATGTAACCTGGGAGGGAATTCAAAAATATGTCCCCCTCTTTTTAACATCCTGAAAAGTTCCACGCCCAACCTAACCTGTCTGAGAACTAAAAAATCAGTATCCTCCCCTTAAAAGCCTGACAAATCCAAAGCCAAACCCGACCTGTCAGAGAAATACAAAATTTGACCCCCTCTCCACAACAACCTGATAAATCCCCAACCCAACTGGACCTGTCACAGAATAAAAAAATCTGTTCCCTCCCCTTAATATCCTGACAAATCCTAAGCTCAACCCTACCTGTCAGAGAATTAAAAAATCTGTCCACCTCTTCATAACATCCTGACAAATCCTGAGCGTAACCCAACCTGCCATAGAATACAATATCTGTCTCCCTCCTTTTAAGATCCTGCTAAAGGCCAAGCTCAACTCTACCTGTCAGAGAATAAAAAAATCTGTCCCCTCCACCTAATATCCTAACAAATCCCAAACCCAACCCAACCTGTGAGAGAATTAAAAAATCTGTCCCCTCCAGAAAATATCCTGACAAATCCCAAGCTAAAGCCAACCTGTCAGAGAATAAAAAATCTGTCCCATCCCCTTAACATCATAACAAATCCCAAGCCCAACTTGACCTGTCAGAGAATTAAAAAATCTGTCCCACTCTACTTTATATCCTGACAAATCCAAAGTCCAACTCAACCTGTCAGAGAATAGAAAAATCGAACCCCAACCCTTAACATACTGACAAATCCCAAGCCCAACCTGACCTGTAAGAGAATTAAAAAATCCATCCCCTCCCACTAACATCCTGACAAATCCCAAGTCCAATATAATCTGTCAGAGAATAAAACAATCTGTCCCCTCTCCTTAATATCGTGACAAATCCCAAGCAAAACCTATCAGAGAATTAAAAAAGCTGCCCCCTCTTAACATACAGACAAGTCCCATGCCCAACCTTACCTGCCTGAAATTTAAAAAATCTGTCTACTCCCCTTAATATCCTGACAAATCCCAAGACCAAACTGACCTGTCAAAGAATTAAAACATCTGTCCCCTCTTATTAATATCCTAACAAATTTGAAGCCCAACCCAACCTTTCAGAGAATTAAAAAACTTTCCCCTTCCATTAATATCCTGAAAAATCCAAAGCAGTTCCCGACCTGTCAGAGAATTAAGAAATCTGTCCCCCACACCTTAATATCATGACAAATCCCAAACCCATCCTGACCTGTCAGAGAATAAAACAGTCTGCCCCACCCATTGATATCCTGAAAAATCTCAAGCCCAACCCAAAATGTCAGAGAATTAAAAAATCTGTCCTCCTCTCCTTAACATTTTTTTCAAATCTCGAGCCAAACCCAACCTGTCATAGAATAACAAAATATTTCTCCCAAACCTGAAGGTCCTAACAAATCCCATGCTCAACCCGACATGTCAGAGAATTAAAAAATCTGTCCCACTCTACTTAATATCCTGACAAATTCCAAGCCCAACCCAATCTGTCAGAGAACTAAAAAATATGCCAATGCTCCATAACATGCTGATAAATCCCAAGCCCAACCCCACATGTCAGAGAATAAAGCAATCTGTTCCATCCCCCTTAACATCATGACAAATCCCAAACCCAACTCGAACTGTCAGAGAACTTAAAAATCTGTCCCACTCTACTTAACATCTTGACAAATCCCAAGACCAACCAGACCTATCAGAGAATAAACATATCTGGCCCCTCCCCTTAATATACTGACAAATCCCAAGCCCAAACCAACCTGTCAGAGAATTAAAAAATCTGTCCTCCTCTGCTCGACATACTGACAAATCCCGAGCCCAAACCCGACCCGTAAAAGAATAAAATATATTTCTTCCTAACATTAAGAACCTAAGAAAAAACATGACCATATGACATCTCAGAGAATAAAAAAATCTGTCCCCCTCTCCTTAACATCCTGACAAATCCAAAGACCAATCCAACTCTCAGAGAATAAAAAAAGTCTCTCTATACTTAATATCCTGACAAATCCCATGCCCAATCCAAAATGTCAGAGAATTAAGAAAAGTATCCCCTCTTCTTAACATCATGACAAATCCCAAGCCCAACCCAACCTGTTAGAGAATTAAAAAAACTACCTCCACAACTGAATGTCCTCAAAAATCCCAAGCCCAACCCATCATGTCACAGAATTAAAAATTCTGTCCCCTTCTCCTTAACATCCTGACAAATCCCAGGCACAGCCCAACCTGTCAGTGTATAAAACAATCTGTCCCCTCCCCTTAATATCCTGACATATCCCAAACCAAACCAAACCTGTCAGAAAATAAAACAATCTGTCCCCTCTCCTTAATATCAAGACAAATCCCAAGCCCAACCCAACCTCTCAGACAACAAAACAATCTGTCCCCTCTCCTTAATATCAGACAAATACCAAGCCCAGCACAACCTGTCTGAGAATAAAAAAATCTGTCACCTCCCCTTAACATCCTGAATAAATCCCAAACCCAACCTGATCTATCAGAAAATAAAAAAAATCTGACCCCACCTCTTAATATCCTAATAACTCAAACTATCAGAGAATTAAAATATCTATACCCTCTCCTTGATATCCTGACAAATACCTAGCCCAGTCTGAAATGTCAGAGAATAAAAAAATCTGTGCCCTCCCATTAAAAATCTAACAAATCCCAAACACAACACAAAATGTCAGAGAACAAAAAAATCTGTTGCCTCACCTTAATATCCTGACTGTTCAAAAGACCAACCCAACCTGTCTGAGAATAAAAAAGTTTGCTCCTCCCCTTAATATCCTGAAAAATCCCAATCCCAACCCTACCTGTGAGAGAATTAAAAAAGCTGCCCCCTGTCCTTAACATCCAGACAAATCTCAATCCCAACCCAACATATCAGAGAATTAAAAAATCTGTCTCCTCCACTTAATATCCTGACAAAATCAAAGCCCAACATAACCTGTCAGTGAATTCAAAAAATCTGTCCCTTCCCCTTAATATCCTGACAAATCCCAAGCACAACCCAACCTATCAAAGAATAAAAAATCTTTCCCCTCCTAATAATATCCTGACAAATGCCAAGCCGAATCAATCTGTCAGAGAATTAAAAAAGTGTCCCCTCTTTTTAACATCCTGACAAGTCCCATGCCCAACCTAACCTGTATGAGAATTCAAAAATCTATAATCTCCCATTAACATTCTGACAAATTCAAAGCCGTATCCAACCTGTCAGAGAATTAAAAAATCTGACCCCCTCTCCATAACATCCTGACAAATCCCAAGCTCAATCTAACCTGTTAGAGAATTAAAAAATATGTCCCTTCCAAATAACATCCTGACAAATGCCAATTAGAACACAACCTGGCAGAGAATTAAAAACTCTGTCCCCTCTTCTTAATATCCTGACAAGTTCCATGCTCAACCTAACCTGTCTGAGAATTAAAAAATCAGTACCCTCCACTTAATAGCCTCTCAAATCCAAAGCTATACCTGACCTGTCAGAGAATTAATAAATCTGACCCCCTCTCCATAACATCCTGACAAATCCCAAGCCTAACCCAACCTGTCACAGAATAATAAAATCTGTTCCTTCCCTTAATATCTTGACAAATCCCAAGCTCAACAATACCTGTCAGAGAATTAAAAAATCTGTCCCCCTCTCCTTATTATCCTGGCAAATCCTGAGCATAACCCAACCTGTCATAGAATAAAAACTCTGTCTCCCTCCTTTGAAGATCCTGAAAATCCCAAGTCCAACCAAATCTGTCAGAGAATTTAAAAATCTGCCCCTTCTCTTAATATTCTGACAAATCCTAAACCCAACCCAACCTGTCAGACAATCAAAAAATATGCCCCTCCACTTAATATCCTGACAAATCACAAGCCCAACCCAGACTATAAAGAGAATTAAAAAATCTGTAACCTCCAGTTAATATCCTGACAAATTCCAAGCTACAGCCAACCTGTCGGAGAATTAAAAAATCTATCCCCTCCCCTTATCATCTTGACAAATCCCAAGCCCAACCCGACCTGCCAATGAATTAAAAAATCTGTCCACTCTCATTAATATCCTGACACATGTGAAGCCCAACCCAACATGTTAGAGAATTAAGAAATCTTTCCCCTCCCCTTTAATATCCTGAAAAATCCAAAGCAGTTCCCGACCTGTCAGAGAATTAAGAAATCTGTCCCGCTCTCCATAACAACCTGACAAATACCAAGCCCAACTCGACCAGTCACAGAATAAAAAAAATCTGTCCCCTCCCCTTAATATCCTGACAAATCCCAAGCCCAGCCCAACCTGTCACAGAATAAAAAAATCTGTCCCCCTCCCATTAATATTGTGACAAATCCCACACCCCACCTGACTTGTCAGAGAATAAAACAGTCTGCCCTGACCCATAATATCCTGACAAATCCCAAGCCTGACCTGACTTTTTGAACAATTAAAAAGACCTGTCTCTCTCTCATTAATATCCTGACAAATTCTGAGCTCAACCCGACCTGTCAGAGAATTAAAAAATCTATCCACTCCCCTTAATATCCTGACAAACCCAAAGCCCAACATGATCTGTCACACAATTAAAAAATCTGTCCCTCTCGATTTAACATCCTTTCAAATCCCAAACCCAACATGACTTGTCATAGAATAAAAAAATCTTTCTCCCAAACCTTAAGATCCTGACAAATCCCAAGCCCAACCCAATGTGCCAGAGAACTAAAAAATCTGCCCCTCTCCATAACATCCTAATAAATTCCAAGCCCAACCCCACATGTCAAAGAATAAAAAAAGTGTCACCTTCCCTTACATCATGACAAAACCCAAGCCCAACTTGACCTGTCAGAGAATTTAAAAATCTGTCCTCCTCTGCTTAACATCCTGACAAATCTCTAGCTCAATTCAACCTGTAAAAGAATAAAAAATCTTTCTTCCAAACCTTAAGATCTTAACAAATCTCATGACCATCCAGACATGTCATAGAATTAAAAAATATGTCTCCTCCTCCCCTTAATATCCTCACAAATCCCAAGCAAAACCCAATCTGTTAAAAAAATTAAAAAAATCTGTCCCCCTCTCCATAAGATCCTAAAAAATCCCAAACCCAACCCCACATGTCAGAGAATAAAAAAATCTGTCCTCCCCCTAACATCCTGACAAATACAAAGCCCAACTCAACCTGTCAGAGAACTTAAAAACCTGTCCCCCTCTACTTAATAGCCTGACATATCCCAAGCCGTACCTGACCTATCAGAGAATAAAAAATTCTGACCCCTCCCCTTAATATTCCGAAAAAGTCCAAGCCCAACTCAACCTGTCAGAGAATTAAAAAATCTGTCTCCCTCCACTTAATATTGTGACAAATCCCAAACCCAACTTGACTTGTCAGAGAATAAAACAGTCTGCCCTGACCCATAATATCCTGACAAATCCCAAGCCCAACCTGACTGTTCAAAGAATTAAAAAAATCTGTCCCTCTCTCATTAATATCCTGACAAATTCTGAGCCCAATGCGGCCTGTCAGAGAATTAAAAAATCTATTCACTCCACTTAATAGCCTGACAAACCCAAAGCTCAACACGATCTGTCACACAATTAAAAAATCTGTCCCTCTCGATTTAACATCCTTTCAAATCCCGAACCCAACACGACCTGTCATAGAATAAAAAAATCTTTCTCCCAAGCCTTAAGATCCTGAAAGATCCTAAGACCAAACCAATCGGTCAGAGAACTAAAAAATCTACCACCTCTCCATAACATCCTGATAAATCCCAAGCCCAACCCCACATGTCAGAGAATAAAAGAAATCTGTCACCTCCACTTAACATCATGACAAAACCCAAGCCCAACTTGACCTATCAGAGAATTTGAAAATCTGTCCTCCTCTGCTTAACATCCTGACAAATCTCTAGCCAAACTCAACCTATAAAAGAATAAAAAATCTTTCTTCAAACCTTAAGATCCTAACAAATCCCATGACCATCCTGACATGTGTAAGAGAATTAAAAAATATGTCTCCGCTCCCCTTAATATCCTCACAAATCCCAAGCCTAACCCAATCTGTCAAAGAATTAAAAAATATGTCCCCCTCTCCATAAGATCCTAATAAATTCCAAGCCCAACCCCACATGTCAGAGAATAAAATAATCTGTCCTCTCCCCTTAACATCCTGACAAATTCGAAGCCCACCTCAACCTGTCAGAGAACTTAAAAATCTGTCACCCTCTACTTAATATCCTGATAAATCCAAAGACTCACCCGACCTAACAGAGAATAAAAAATCTGACCCCTCCCCTTAATATTCTGACAAATTCCATGCCCATCTCAACCACTCAGAAAATTAAAAAATCAATCCCCTCACCTTAACATCCTGATGAATCCCAAGCGCAATCCAACTCTCAGAGAATAAAAAAATCTATCCTTCTCGACTTAATATCCTGACAAATCCCACACCCAACCCGAAATGTCAGAGAGTTAAAATGTCTGCCGACCTTGTCTTAATATCCTATCAAATCCCAAGCCCAACCCTGTCAGAGAATTAAAAAATCAGTCCTTTCAGCTTAATGTCCTTAAAAATTCCAAGCCCAACCCATCATGTTGGAAAATTAAACAATCTGTCCCCCTCGCCTTAACATCCTGACAAATCCCAAGCAAAACCCAACCTGTCAGTATATAAAAAAATCTGCCCCTCTCCTTAATATCCTGACAAATCCTAAACCCAACCCAACCTGTCAGAGAATAAAACCATCTGTCCCCTCTCCTTAATATCCAGACAAATCCCAAGTCCAACCCAACCTGTCTGAGAATAAAAAATATGTCTCCTCCCCTTAATATCCTGAAAAAATTCCAAGACCAACCTGATATGTCAGAAAAAAAAATCTGACCCCTCCTCTTAATATCCTGACAAATTACAAGCCCAACTCAACCTATCAGAGAATTAAAAAATCAATACCCTACCTTAATATCCTGATAAATACCAAAACCAATCCAAAATGTCAGAGAATAAAAAAAAATTGTCTCCTCCTCTTATTATCATGACAAATCCCAAGCCCAACCTGACCTGTCAGAAAATAAAAGAATCTGTCCCCTCCCCTTAATATCTTGAAAAATCTAACAAATCCCAAGCACAACCCAAAATGTCAGAGAATAAAAAAATCTGTCTCCTCCCCTTAATATCCTGACTAATCAAAAGACCAACTCAATCAGTCTGAGAATAAAAAAGTCTCCCCCTCCCCTTAGTATCATGATAAACCCCAAGCCCAACACAACCTGTGAAAGAATTAAAACATCTTTCCCCTTTCCTTAACATATAGACAAATCTCAATCCCAGCCCAAAATATCAGACAATTATAATATCAGTCTCCTCTACTTATTAACCTGACAAATCCCGAGGTCAACATAACCTGTCAGAGAATTTAAAAAAATCTGTCCCTTCCCCTTAATATCCAGACAAATGTCAAGCACAACCCAATCTGTCAGAAAATTAAAAAAATTTGTTCCCCTCTTCTCAACATCCTGACAAGTCCCATGCCCAATCTGACCTGTCTGAGAAATAAAAAATCTGTCATCTCCCGTTAACATCCTGACAAATCCAAAGCCGTACCCGACCTGTCAGAGAATTAAAAAATCTGACCCCCTCTCCATAACATCCTGACAAATCCCAAGCCCAACCTGACCAGTCACAGAATAAAAAAATCTGTTAACTCCTTTTAAGATCCTGACAAATCCCAAGCTCAACCCAACCTGTCAGAGAATTAAACAATCTGTCCCTTTCACCATTAATATTCTGACAAATTCCTGGCACAACTCAACCTGTCAGAGAGTTAAAAAATCTGTCCCTTCTTCTTAAGATCCTGATAAATCCCAAGCCCAATCCAAACTGTCAGAGAATTAAAAAATATGTCCTCATCTCCTTAACATCCTGATGAATCCCGACAAGCCCACCAGTCGGAGAATTAAAAGATCTGTCTACTCCCCTTAATATCCTGTCAAGTCCCAAACCCAACATGACAATTCAGAGAATAAAACAATCTGTCCCCTCCCAACCCAACTTCTCACTGAATTAAAAATCTGTCTACTCCATTTAATATACTAACAATTCTCAAGCTCAACACAACCTATAGGAGAATTAAAAAAAGTGTCCCCTCCACTTAATATCTTGACAAATCCTAAACCGAATCCAACTTGTCAGAGAATTGTAAATTTTGTACCTTCCCCTTAATATCCTGACAAATCCCACGCCCACCCTGCCTTATCAGAGAATTGAAAAATCTGTCCCTCTCCACTTAATATCAAGACAAATCCCAAACCCAACCTGATCTGTCAGAGAATAAAAAAAAATGCCCCCTTCCCTTAACATCCTGACAAATCCAAAGTCAACCAAACTTGTCAGAGAATTAAAAAATCGGTCCCAACCCCTTAATATCCTAAGAAATCACAATAAAAACCCAACCAGTCGGAGAAAAAGATAATCTGCAAACTCCTTAATATCCTGATAAATCCCAAGCCCAGCCCAGCCTGTCAGAGAATTAAAAAATCTGTACCCCTCTCCTTAACATCCTGACAAATCTCACGCCCAACTCAACATGTCAGAGAATTAAAAAATCTGTCTCCTCCCTTAATATCCTGACAAATCCAAAGCCCAACACAACCTGTCAGAGAATTAAAAAATATTTCACCTCCCCTTAAAATCCTGACAAATCAGAAGACTAGCCCAGCCAGTTAGAGAATTAAAAGATCTGTCCCCTCCCATTAATATTCTGAAAAATCCCAAGCCCAAACCAACCAATAGGAGAATTAAAAAAAATTGTCCCCTCCATTTAATGTCCTGACAAATCCCAAGCCGAACCCAACCTGTCAGAGAATTAAAGGATCTGTCCACAGCTCCATAACATCGTGACAAATCCCAAGCTCAACCCAACCTGTCACAGAATAAAAAAACAGTAGAGTCTCCTTAATATCCTGACTAATCCTGGGCCAAACTCAACTTGTCAGAGAACTAAAAAAATCTGTCCCCTTCCCTTAATATTTTGAGCAATCCCAAGCACAACCCAAACTGTCAGTGAGTAAAAAAAATCCTCCCCTCCCATTAATATCATGACAAATGCCAAGTCAACCAAACCTGTGAAACAAATAAAAAATCTGTCCCCCTCTCCTTAACATCCAGACAAATCTCAAGCGCATCCTAAAATGTCAGATAATTAAAAAAATCTGTCTCCTCCCCTTAATATCAAGACAAATCCAGAGCCCAGACCAACCTGAGAGAGAATTAAAAAGTATTTCCCCTCCCTTTACTATCCTGACAAATACCAAACCTAACCAAATATATCAGAGCATTTAAAATCTGTCCACTCCAATTAATATCCTGTCAAATCCCAAACCGAACCCAACCTGTCTGAGAATTAAAAAAATATCTCCCCTTTAATTAATATCCTGACAAATTTCAAGCATAACCCAACCTGTCAGAGATTTAATAAATCTATCACCTCTACTTAATACCCTGACAAATACAAAGCCGTACCCAACCTGTCAGAGAATTAAAAAAATCTGTCCCTCTCCCCTTAATATCCTGACAAATCAGAAGCCCAGACTCACCTAAAAGAGAATTAAAACATCAGTCCCCATCTCCTTAACATCTTAACAAATCCCAAGCCCAACAAAATCTGTCAGAGAATTAAAAACTCTGTCCATTCCAATTAAGATCCTGACAAATCCCAAGCCCAACCCAACCTGTCAGAGAATTAAAAAAATCTGTCCTCCTCTCCTTAACATCCTTTCAAATCCTGAGCCCAACCTGACCTGTCATAGAATAAAAAAATATTACTCCCAAACCTTGAGATCCTAATAAATCATATGCCCAACCCAACATGTCAGAGAATTAAAAAATCTGTCTCCCTCACCATAATATCATCACAAATCCAAAGCCCAACCCAACTGTCAGAGAATTAAAAAATATGTAATCTCCCCTTAAAATCGTGACAAATCCAAAGCAAAACCGAACCTGTTAGAGAATTAAAAAATCTGTCCCCTCCCCTTAATATCCTGACAAATCCCAATCCCAACCCAACCAATAAGAGAACTAAAAAATATGTCCCCTCTCCATAACATCCTGACAAATCCCAAACTCAACCTGACCTGCAATAGAATAAAAAAAAAGTTCCCTCCTCTTAATATCCTGACTAATCCCATGCCAAACTCAACGTGTCGGAGAACTAAAAAATGTGTCCCCTTTCCCTTAATATTCTGAGCAATCCCAAACTCAACCCAACCTGTCAGGGAATTAAAAAAAATCCACCCCTCCCCTTAAAATCCTGGCAATTCCCAAGCCCAATACAACCTGTAAGAGAATAAAAACATGTGTCCCTTCCAATTAATATCTTGACAAATCTTAAAATGAATCCAACTTGTCAGACCATTTAAAAATCTGTCCCCTCTCCTTAATATCCAGACAAATCCCAAGCCCAACCCAACCTGTCTGAGAATAAAAAAATCTATCACCTCCCCTTAACATCCTGAAAAAATCCCAAGCCCAACCTGATGTGTAAGAAAACAAAAAAGATCCTATCCTTCCTCTTAATATCTTGACAAATCTCAATCCCAACCCAACATATCAGAGAATTAAAACATCTGTCTCCTCCACTTAATAGTTTGACAAATCCCAAGCCCAACTTAACCTGTCGAAGAATTTGTTAAAAATCTGTCTCCTCCCCTTAATTTCCCGAGCACAACCCAACCTATCAGAGAAGTAAACATTCAAACACCATGAAGTCTTGCTTATATTAGGACCTTTGCAGTATGCCCCTGGCTTTTGACTGCCCCGGAGATTAAATAGTTAACTCCAGAGAAATCTGGAGTTCCAAAGCGCGAGGACGCTTATTGAAAGCTCTATCTAGGTTGTTTGAACCCAAACTGTCAGATTCTTTACTCCGCTTTCACTGAACAGACGCTCCGGAGACCAGCTCCTTCATTTCGGTTCGTTTTGCGGTTTAAAGTATTTTTACTTGGTTCAATTAACGAGAAAGTATTTAAAATTACCATGATTTTCGGTTTAAGCTCTATCTGGTAACCGTAAGTAAAACTAATTTTAGTCTGTGTGGAAACTCATTATCGGTTCGCTCTGAACACGATCAGTTTGTTTAAAAATTGTTTTCTTTGCATTTAGAGTGAGGTACCAGTTCTTATCGGTCCTAAAAAACCTGCAATTAAAAGTGTTTTTTCAAATACCGTGACACGGTTAGGGACCGATAAGGGTGTCTTGTCTGCAAGGCCTGAAACAAAGGACAAGTTTGGTTAGGCTGGCATTATGTCTGAGAAACCCAAAAGAAAACCGGCCCACTGGTTTCAACATTGTGATGTCTGTGGGAAGCCTTTGCCAAGGCTGACCCACACCACTTGTGTTCATTGTCTGGGGCTGACCACCTCCTGTCAGACTGCCAGATATGTAAGAATTTCCCTGCAGCCACCCTGGAAAAGAGATTGGGCAGGCTCAGGAACGAGAGGCCAAAAAGTCCGTTGACCCAGATGGCCAGCCCGGCCCAGCTACGGCTGGACCAGAGGGAATGCCTTCTGACCAGGGGCCATTTCCTCGGCAAAAGAAAGGCTGGTCCTGAGGAACCAGTCAAAGCAAAAGGACAAAGAAATCAGCTAGTGTGGAGTCCAGTTTTGTCTCTCCTTCTGCTGTAGAAATTGCTAAAGCCATACAGATTGTCCAGTCTTTGTCTCAGGGACTTGTTGAACCCTCTCTGGTTGGAAAAGGGGTCTCGTTCAGGTCCAGTGGTTCAGGATTATGATGTTGGGATTTTATGAACCACAGGAGGGGAGGAAGATTTTGATGATTGTAATTGTGATTGGGAAGGTCTGAAGTGCCAATAGAACTGGACATTTCTCCAGACAGACCCTTTGAGTCTCCCCTTATTGTCTGAGTCCCCATCTCATTTCAGATTTTATAAGAAGGTAGCAGAAACTCTCCAGCTCCCTTAGAAGAGGCTGTGGATGAGCAAGAGGAGCCTGACTATGTGGAAATGATGGATATTCCAGAGGCTAGAAGGTTGTCTATTCCTTTACATAAGTCATTTAGGAGACAAACCACTAAGATTTAAAATCCTTTTCTGTCCCTCCTGTAGATAAAAAATGGACAGAAGGTATACGTTGTCAGGCCCTAATACAGACTTCCTTACTGAACAGTGTAGTCATGTAGGTGTGGTGCAAGCTGCAGCCTGTGACAAGGCTAATATTCCCTGGCTTCACATCCTCCTGATAAGGATTCCAGGAAGATTGATGCCATGGCAAAAAAACAGTATTTGGCAGCTTCTTTGGGACTCAGACAGGCTAATTATATGGCTTATGTGGCTAGATATCAGAAATCTAGATGGGACACTATATTAAGTTGGCCAAGCAGGCCCATGGCCAGCTGGCTAGTGAGTTGGAACAGGTGGCTGCTGATGGCATTGAAGCCTCTAAAGTTCAATTTCATGCTGCTGTTGATGTTAATGTTTCCTCTAGGGTCATGGCCACTTCTGTAGCTCTCCTGGGTTGGCATGGCTCAGATGCACTAATCTGTCCCAAGATACCCAGTCAAAGGCTATAGATTTTCCTGTTATAGGAAATTCTCTGTTTGGAGAACAAACAGAAAATTACATGAAAAAGATGGATGAATACAGAACTACTTACAAAGTGCCCAAGCTAAGGAAAGGCATGCCACTCAACATAGGCATGCCCCAGGGGTAGGGGCAGGCCTTACAATAGCCTTTTACCAATTCCAGGCTTCTTCTGCTTTTGCACAGAGAGGATTTTTTCAGAGGCAGAGGCAGACGGGCACAGGCAGGCCCTCTCCCCAACCTAAAGCTGCTCCTGGCAAGCAGGCACCTGACGGGTGTCTGGGGCCGACTCTCCTGTACCGGTGGGGGCAGACTGGCTTATTTCTGCCAGAACTGGCTGTCCCTAACCTCGGACAAATGGGTTCTGGAGGTAGAAGCCAAGGCTTGGTTCTCAGTTTCAACAGTTTCCCAAGATGAGAGCCAGGCACTTTCCCCCCTCAAGTCTTTTAGAAACCCTCACACTAGAAGCGGAGGTTTCCTCTCTTTTGGACTGCAAAGCAGTGGAAAGGGTCCCCCCTTGCCACCAGAGAAAGGGTCTTTACTCAAGGTACTTCCTGACCCCAAAAAAAGACAGGAGACTGTCGGCACATCTTGGATTTAAGATTTCTGAACAAGCATCTTGTAAAACCAAAGTTCAAAATGCTGACTTTATCAATGATTTTGCCATCCTTGAGGCCAGGGACTGGCTAGCTTCCTGGACCTCAAGGACTACTCCATATTCTAATCAGGGCCTCTCACCGAAAGTACCTCAGGTTCGAATTGCCCTCGGCCACTACCAGTTCAGGGCAATGCCCTTCGACTCACTTCTGCTCCAAGAGTTGTCACAAAATGTCTAGCTGTAGTAGTGGCCCACTTAAGAAGACAAGGATAGCTGTGTTTCCCTACTTGGACGACTGGCTTATTGTGGGTCAGTCATCAGAGCAGGTAAAATCCCACTTGCAAATCACCGGAACTCCTCACCTTCTGGGGTTCCTGCTGAATGTTCCAAAGTCAGTTCTCGAACCAGTTCAGGTACTAACTTTATAGGTGCAGAGCTGAACACAAAGTTAGCCAGGGCATTCCTCCCTCCGAAAGAGTGGACAAACTCATTGCCCTGGCATCTTCTTTCTCCATGCAGGTCTCTCGACCAGCAAGGCACTTCTGCAACTCCTGGGGCACATGGCTGCCTCTACAGCTGTTGTGCCAGGGCAAGATTTCAGATGAGGGACATTCAGTTCCACTTGAGTCCTATTGGTCTCAAAGGAGGGACCCTCACCAAATTGGTCCCAGTGACCAAGACTCTGATCCTAGCTCTCCAGTGGTGGCTGGATCGGAGCAACCTGTCCTCAGGGGTCCCATTCCTTCCTGTCCCTCACTCCCTCATCCTCACCACGGATGCGTCCCTGTTGGGTTGGGGGCTCACCTGGGCAACCTTTCAACTCAGGAGTTTGGTCCCTCAGGAATCTCTGCTTCACATCAATCTGCTGGAGCTCAGAGCTGTCTTCCTAGCTCTCAGGTTTTTCAGAAACTGTCCAGAACAAAGTTGTTCAAGTCAGGACAGACAATACCACAACAATGTGGTACATCAACAAGCAAGGGGCACTCGCTCTTCAGCCCTATGCACCGAAGCAATGAAGTTGTGGTCTCTGGCCTATTCCTGAACACCTCTCTGATAGCGGTTCACCTCCCAGGAAGGACAATGTCTCAGCGGACGCCTCAGCAGGATTTCTCAGGCCATCACAATGGGCTCTGAACCCTCAAGTGCTGGGGTCAATCTTTGCCAGCTGGGGCACCCTCAGATAGATCTTTTGCAGCCCCAGACAACCACAAACTTCCCTGTTTTGCTGCAGGCCCCAGTTCTGGGGTCAGTCCCCTGGATGCCTTTCAGCTGGATTGGGAGGAAAGTTCCTCCATGCTTTCCCTCCGTTCCTCTCCTCTTCAGGGTTTTAGTAAAAATCAGAACTCAGCCTTGCAGGGTGATTCTGATTGCTCCAGACTGGGCCAGGCAGCCTTGGTACCTCTTCTTCTGTCCCTATCTATTCCACCTCCCCCGACCTGCCCAGGGCTCACGACCTGCTGACCTGTGCACAGGGAGAGTGGTATCGGATCTCAACTCCCTCCACCTCAAGGCTTGGTTCTTGAGGAGTTAGAGTTTGCTCATTTACACCTTTCTCAAGGTGTCTTGATATTTTGAAGGCCTCCAGAAAGCCTTCCACTAGAGCCACTTATAATTCTAAATGAAGAGATCTCTTTTGTGTTCTGAGAGGCAAATCACCCCAGAATCAGCTGACCTGCCTATTTTGTTGGATTACCTGGCCACTTAAATTCCTTAGGCCTCAAACCAGCTACCTTAAAGGTTCATTTGGCAGCTGTTTCAGTTTTTATTTCTGCAGGAAAACCAGTTTCTCTTTCTTCTCACCCTGTGTTTGCCAAATTTTTCAAAGGGTTCTTCATACTAATCCTCCTTTGGGAACCAACCCCTGCATGGGACTTGAATATTTGCATTGCCCAGCTAATGCAACCTCCTTTGAGACTCTGGATTCGGCAGATCTCAAGTTCTTAACTTGGAAAACTGTTTTCTAGTGGCTATCACTTCTGCTAGGCGTATAAGTGAATTGCAAGCCTTGTCAGTGGAAGAGGATTTTATTTCTTTCCACAGAGATAAAGTGATCCTCAGGACTAACAGAAAGTTTTTACCTAAGGTGGTTTCAGATTTTCATCTTAACCAATCCATCTCTCTTCCAGTATTTTACTGAGCACTCCTCTTCTGGTGAGAGAAGCTTGCACAGTTTGGACGAAAGAGCCCTTAGCTATTATTTGGATCGTACCAAGGGTCACAGGTTTGAATCCTCCAGCTCTTCCTTACCTATGGAGATGTGGGTAAGGGAGGCCTGCTACTAGGAGGTCGATTGCTAGGTGGATTGTCTCTTGTATCCAGTTCTGTTATCAAAAACTGGGCAAGGAGCTACCCTCAGGCCTGAGGGCTCATTCCACCAGGGGTACAGCTGCATCTCTAGCGGCTGCTAGAGATATTCCCATTTTGGAAATCTGTCAAGCTGCTACCTGGAAGACAGTCCACACTTTCACTAAGCATTATTCCCTGGATGTCCAGTCCAGGAGAGATGCTCGCTTTGGCACAGCTGTCCTGCAGAGCCTATTTCCTAAGTGGGTTCTGACCCTCCTCCATGGGGGTACTGCTGTGTGCTCTGCAAAGGTCCTAATATAAGCAAGACTTCATGGTGTTTGAAGAAAAAATTACTCACCTTAGTAATTGCTTTTCTTCTCATGGAGTCTTGCTATATTAGGACAACCCTCCCTCCTACCCTCTCAGAATCCCTACTTGGGTATGGGGTTGGCAAATTGGTGCAATCACTGTGTCATGCCTGTTTAGCTTCTAGTTCCCCTTCTTTTCTTTCTTGGTTAGGAACTAGATAGTTTCTGTTTTTGTTAATTGTAGCTGGGCCCCTCTCTGGACTTGAGTCTTTGGGCAGAGGGGCCTTAGTAGTGATTGTCAAGGGTTATCCTAACAATATACATTGATACTGTTTTTCTTTATTGTTGTTGTGTTTTGTTGGTTCTACTGTTAGTAGGTAGCCAATGGCTAGTGTAAGGCTTTTCCACACAGACTTGCTATGTTAGTTTAGCCTCGTAAAGAACCTGACAGTTTGGGTTCAAACAACCCAGATAGAGCTTTCAATAAACGCCCTCGCGCTGTGGAACTCCAGATTTCTCTGGAGTTAACTATTTAATCTCCAGGGCAGTCAAAAGCCAGGGGCATACTGCAAAGGTCCTAATATAGCAAGACTCCATGAGAAGAAAAGCAATTACTAAGGTGAGTAATTTTTTCTTCTTTCCCCTCCAAATCATATCCTGACAAATCCCAAGCTGAAAACAACCTGTCAGAGAATTAAAAAATATGTCCCCCTCTTCTTAATAGCCTGACAAGTTCCATTCCAAACCTGACCTGAGTATTAAAACATCTGTAAACTCCTGTTAACATCCTGACAAATCCAAAGCCATACCCGACCTGTCAGAGAACTAAAAATTCTGACCCCCCTCTTCATAACATCCTGACAAATCTCAAGCCCAACCCAACCAGTCACAGAATAAAAAAATCTGTTAACTTCTTTTAAGATTATGACAAATCCCAAGCCCAAACCAACCTGTCAGAGAATTAAAACATCTGTCCCTGTCTCCTTAGCATCTTAATAAATCCCAAACCCAAGCCAATCTGTCAGAGAAGTAAAAACTCTGCATCCTCCACTTAAGATCCTGACAAATCCCAAGCCCAGCCCAACCTGTCAGAGAATTAAGAAATCTGTCCTCCTCTCCTAAACATCTTTTAAAATCCCGAGTCCAACCCAACCTGTCAGAGAATAAAAAAATCTTTCTCCCAAACCTTGAGATCCTAATAAATCCCATGCCCAACCCGACATGTCAGAGAATTAAAAAATCTGTCCCCTTCCCCTTAATATTCTGATAAATGCCAAGCCCAACCCAATCTGTGAGACAAATAAAAAATATGTCCCCCTCTCCTTAACATCCTGACAAATCTCAAGCCTAACCCAACCTATCAGAGAATTAAAAATCTGTCCACTCTAATTAATATCTTGATAAATCCCAAACCAAACCCAACCTGTCTGGGAATTAAAAAATCTTTCCCCCTCTAATTAATATCCTGACAAATTCCAAGCCTAACCTGACCTGTCAGAGAATTAATAAATCTATCCCCTCCACTTAATATCCTGACAAATCCAAAGTCATACCTGAACTGTCAGATAATTAAAAAATCTGTTCTCCTCTCCATAACATCCTGACAAATCTCAAGACCAACCTGACCTGTCACAAAACAAAAACATCTGTCCCTTCCCCTTAATATCCTGACAAATCACAAGCCCAACCTGACCAGTCAGAGAATTAAAAAATCTGTCCTTCTCCCTCTTAATATCCTGACAATTCCCAAGCCCAACACAACCTATAAGAGAATTAAAAAATGTGTCCCTTCCAATTAATATTTTGACAAATCCTAAGCCAAATCAAACCTGTCAAAGAATTTAAAAATCTGTTCCCGTCTTAACATCCTGACATTTCCCATGCCCAACCTGACCTGTCAGAGAATTAAAAAATGTGTTCCCATCTGATTAATATCCTGACAAATTCCAAGCCCAACCTGACCTGTCAGAGAATTAATAAATCTGTGCCCTCCACTTTAATATCCTGAAAAATCCCAAACCCAACCCGACCTGACAGAGAATTGAAACATCTGTCCTCCTCCCCTTAATATCATGACAAATCCCAAATGAAACCTGACTTATCAGAGAATAAAACAGTTTGTCAACTCCCCTTAACATCCTGACAAATCCCAAGGACAACCCCACCTGTCAGAGAATTAAAAATTCTCTCCCCCCCTTAATTTCCTGTCAAATCCCAAACCGAACCTGATCTGTCAGAATATAACAATCTCTCCCATCAGCTTAATATCCTGACAAATCCCAAGCCCAACCAAACTTGCCAGAGAATTAAAAGATCTGTCCACACCCCTTAATATCTTAAAAAACCACAATCTCAACCTAAGCTGTCAGAGAATAAAATACTCTGCCCCTCTCCTTAATATCCTGACAAATCCCAAACCCAACCTGACCTGTCAAAAAAAAAAATCTGTCCCCTCCCCTTAAATATCAGAGAATTATAAAATAAGTCTCATCCCCTTAATATCCTGATAAATCCAAAGCCCAAGCCACCCTGTGAGAGAATTAAACAATATGTCACCTCCCCTTAAAATCCTGACAAAACCAAAGCCCAACCTAATCTGTTAGAGAATTAAAAAACCTGCTCCCTCCATTTAATATCCTGACAAATCCCAAGCCAAACTCAACCTGTCACAGAATTAAAGTATCTGTTCCCCTCTCCATAACATCCTGACAAATCCCAAGTTGAAAATGACCTGTTACAGTATAAAAAAAGTCCCTTCCCCTTAATATCCTGATTAATCCCAAGCCGAACTCAACTTGTCAGAGAACTGAAAAATCTGTCCCCTTCCTTTAATATTCTAAGCAATCCCAATCCCAACCCAACCTGTCAGTGAATAAAAAATCCACCCCCTTAATATCCTGACAAATGCCATGACCAACCCAACCTGTGAGACAAATAAAATATATGTCCCCCTCTCCTTAACATCCTAACAAATCTCAAGCACAACTTGACATGTCAGGGAATTAAAAAATCTGTACCCCTTCCCGTAATATCCTAACAAATCCTAAACACAACCCAATCTGTCAGAGAACTAAAAAAGTTGTCCCCTTCTCCATAACATCCTGATAAATCCCAAGACCAACCCCACATGTCAGAGAATAAAAAAATCTATCCCATCCCTTTAACATCATGACAAATCCCAAGTCCAACTCAACCTGTCAGAGAATTAAAAAATCTGTACCACTCTACTAAATATCCCGACAAATTCAAACCCCAACCTGGCCTGTCAGAGAATATAAAAATCTGACACCTCTTCTTAATAAACTGACACATCTCAAGCCCAACCTGACCTGTCCAAGAATTAAAAAATCTGTTCCTTCCCCTTAATATTCTGACAAATTCCAAGCCCAACTAAACCTGTCAGAGAATTAAAAAAATCTGTCTCTCTCTCCTTAACATCCTGACGAATACCAAGCCCATTCCAATTCTCAGAGAATAAAAAAAATATGTCTCTCTCCTATAAATATCCTGACAAATCCCAAGCCCAACCCAAAATGTCAGAAAATTAAAAAATCTGTTCCCCTTTTCTTAATGTCCTGTCAAATCCAAAGCACAACCCAACCTGTCTGAGAATTAAAAAATATATCCCCTCTCCTTAACATCATGATAAATCCCAAGCTCAACTCAACCTGTCGGAGAACTACAAAACCTGTCACCTCCCCTTAATGTCCTCAAAAATCCCAAACCCAACCCATCATATAAGAGAATTAAAAAATCTTAACAAATCCCAAGCACAACCCAACCTGTCAGTGTATATAAAAAATCTGTCCCCTCCCCTTAATATCCTGACAAATTCTAAACCCAACCCAACCTGTCAGAGAATAAAAACATTTGTAACCTGCCCTTAATATCCTGACAAATCCCAAGCCCAACTCAACATATCAGAGAATTAGAAAATATATCCCCTACCCTCAATATTCTGACAAATGCCAAACCCAAGCCAAACTGTCAGAGAATAAAAAAACCTGTCCCCTGCAAATAACATCCAGACAAATGCCAATTAGAATGCAACCTGGCAGAGAATTAAAAAATCTGTCCCCTCTTCTTAATATCCTGACAAGTTCCATGCCCAACCAAACCAGTCTGAGAATTAAAAAATCAGTATCCTCCACTTAATAGTCTGATAAATCCAAAGCTGTACCTGACTTGTCAGAAAATTAAAAAATCTGACCCCCTCTCCATAACATCCTGACAAATCTCAAGCCAAACCCGACCTGTCATAGAATAAAAATTTCTGTCCCCTCCCCTTAATATCTTGACAAATCCCAAGCTCAACAATACCTGTCAGAGAATTAAAAAATCTGTCCCCTTCTCCTGGATATCCTGACAAATCCTGAGCATAACCTGACATCTCATAGAATAAAAACTCTGTCTTCCTCCTTTTAAGATCCAGAAAAATCAAAAGCCCAACCTGACCTGTCAGAGAATTTAAAAATCTGCCCTTTCACTTAATATTCTGACAAATCCCAAACCCAACTCAGCCTGTCAGAGAATCAAAAAATATGCCCTCTCCACTTAATATCCTGACAAATCACAAGCCCAACCCAACCTGATAGAGAATTAAATAATCTGTCCCCTCCAGTTAATATCCTGACAAATCCCAAGTTAAGCCAACCTGTCAGAGAATTAAAAAATCTGTCCCCCTTATCATCTTGACAAATCCCAAGCCCAACAAGACCTATCAAAGAATTAAAAAAATTGTCCCCTCTCATTAATAGCCTGACAAATTTGAAGCCCAACCCAACATGTTGGAGAATTAAAAGATTTTCCCCATTAATATCCTGAAAAATCCAAAGCAGTTCCCAACCTGTCAGAGAATTAAGAAATCTGTCTTGCTCTCCATAACATCCTGACAAATCCCAAACCCAACCCGACCTGTCACAAAATTAAAAAATCTGTCCCCCTCCCCTTACTATTGTGACAAATCCCAAACCCAACCAGACCTGTAAGAAAATTAAACAGTCTGTCCTGACCCATAATATCCTGGAAATCCCAAGCCCGACCTGACTTTTCAGAGAATTAAAAAAAATCTGTCCCTCTCTCATTAATATCCTGACAAATTCTGAGCCCAACCCGACCTGTCAGAGAATTAAAAAATCTATCAACTCCCCTTAATATCCTGATGAACCCAAAGCCCAACACGACCTGTCACACAATTAAAAAATTTGTCCCTCTTGACATCCTTTCAAATCCCGAGCCCAACCCGACTTGTCATAAAACAAAAAAAATCTTTCTCTCAAACCTTAAGATACTGACAAATCCCAAGCCCAACCCAATCTGTCAGAGAACTAAAAAAGTTGCCCCTCTCCATAACATCCTGATAACTCCCAAGCCTAACCCCACATGTCAGAGAAAAATAAATCTGTCACCTCCACTTAACATCATGACAAAACCCAAGCCCAACTTGACCTGTCAGAGAATTTGAAAATCTGTTCTCCTCTGCTTAACATCCTGACAAATCCCGAGCCCAATTCAACCTGTAAAAAAATAAAAAATCTTTCTTCCAAACCTTAAGATCCTAACAAATCCCATGACCATCCCAACATGTCAGAAAACTAAATAATATGTCTCCCCTCCCTTTAATATCCTCAGAAAACCCAAGCCCAACCCAATCTGTCAAAGAATTAAGAAATCTGTCCCCCTCTCCATAAGATCCTTATAAATCCCAAGCCCAACCCCACAACTCAGAGAATATAAAAATCTGTCCTCTCCCCGTAACATCCTGACAAATCCAAAGCCCAACTCAACCTGTCAGAGAACTTTAAAATCCTGTCCTCCTCTACTTAATATCATGACAAATCCCAAGCCACATCCGATCTATCAGAGAATAAAAAAATCTGACCATTCCCCTGAATATTTTCACAAATTCCAAGCCCAACTCAAGCTGTCAGAGAATTCAAAAATCTGTCTGCCTCTCCTTAACATCCTGATGAATCCCAAGGGCAATCCAACTCCCAGAGAATAAATAAATTTGTCTCTCTCCACTTAATATCCGAAAAATCACACCCCCAACCCGAAATGTCAGAGAATTAAAAAGTATGTCCCCCTTTTCTTACTATCGTGTCAAATCTTAAGCCCAACCAATCTTGTCAGAGAATTAAAAAATGTATCCCCTCTCCTTAACATTGTGACAAATCCCAAGCCCAGCCCAACCTGTCAGAGAATTAAAAAATCTGTCCCCTCAACTTAATGTCCTCAAAAATTCTAAGCCCAGCCCATCATGTTGAAGAATTAAAAAATGTATCCCCCTCTCCTTAACATCCTGACAAATCCCAAGCACAACCCAACCTGTCAGTGTATAAAATAATCTGTCCCTTCCCCTTACTATCCTGACAAATCCCAAAAAACAACCCAACCTGTCAGAATAAAACCATCTGTCCCCTCTCCTTAATATCCAGACAAATCCAAAGCCCAATCCAACCTGTCTGAGAATAAAAAAGTATGTCACCTCCCCTTAACATCCTGAAAAAATTCCAAGCCCAACCTGATATGTCAGAAAATAAAAAAATCTGACCCCCTCCTCATAATATCCTGACAAATCACAAGCCCAACTCAACCTATCAGAGAACTAAAACATCTATACCCTCTCCTTAATATCCTGACAAATACCCAGACCAATCTGAAATGTCAGAGAATAAAAAATCTGTCTCCTCCCCTTATTATCATGACAAATCCCAAGCCCAACATCACTTGTCAGAAAATAAAAGAATATGTCCCTAACCTCAATAATCTAACAGATTACAAGTGCAACCCAAAATGTCAGAGAATAAAAAAACTGACTCCTCCCCTTAATATCCTGATTAATCAAAAGACCAACTCAACCAGTCTGAGAATAAAAATGTCTGCCCCTCCTCTTAACATCCTGAAAAATACCCAGCCCAACCCAACCTGTGAGATAATTAAAAAAGATTTCTCCCTCTCCTTAACATTTAGACAAATCTCAATCCCAGGCCAACATATCAGACAATTAAAAAATCAGTCTCCTCCACTTAATATCCTGACAAATCCCAAGGACAACATAACCTGTCAGAGAATTTAAAAAAAATCTGTCCCTTCCCCTTAATATCCAGACAAATGTCAAGCACAACCCAACCTGTCAGAGATTTAAAAAATGTGCTCCCCTCTTCTCAAAATCTTGACAAGTCCCATGCCCAAACTGACCCATCTGAGAATTAAAAAATCTGCAACCTCCTGTTAACATCCTGACAAACCCAAAGCCATACCCAACCTGTCAGAGAATTAAAACATCTGACCCCCTCTCCATAACATCCTGACAAATCCCAAGCCCAACCCGACCAGTCACAGAATAAAAAAATCTTGTAACTCCTTTTAAGCTCCAGACAAATCCCAAGCTCAACCCAACCTGTCAGAGAAGTAAAAAATATATCCCTTCTCCTTAAGATCCTGATAAATCCCAAGCCCAACCCAAACTGTCAGAGAATTAAAAAATATGTCCTCCTCTCCTTAACATCCTGATGAATCTGAACCACAAGCCCACCTATCAGAGAATTAGAAGTCTGTCTACTCCCCTTAATATCCTGACAAATCCCAAACCCAACCTGACAATTCAGAGAATAAAACAATCTGTGCCCTTGCCGTTAATATTGTGACAAGTCCCAAGCCCAACCCAACTTCTCACAGAATTAAAACTCTGTCTCCTCCCCTTAATATACTAACAATTCTCAAGCCCAACACAACCTACAGGAGAATTAAAAAACATGTCCCCTCCAATTAATATCTTAAATCCTAAGCCACATCCAACTTGTCAGAGAATTTAAAAATTTGTACCCTCCCCTTAATAATGTGACAAATCCCAAACCCAACCTGACCTGTCAGAGAATAAAACAGTTTGTCCCTCCCCTTAACATCCTGACAAATCCCAATCAAACCAACCAGTCGGAGAAAAGATAATCTGCAAACCCTTAATATCCTGATAAATCCCAAGCCCAATCCAACCTGTCGAGAATTAAAAATCTGTCTCCTCCCTTAACATCCTGACAAATCTCATGCCCAACCCAACATGTCAGAGAATCAAAAAATCTGTCTCCTCCCTTAATATCCTGACAAATCCAAAGCCCAACACAACCTGTCAGAGAATTAAAAAATATGTCACCTTCCCTTAAAATCCTGACAAATACAAAGACCAACCCAGCCAGTTAGAGAATTAAAAGATCTGTCCTCGCCCCTTAATATTCTGCAAAATCCCAAGCTCAGCCCAACCAATAAGAGAATTAAAAAATCTGTCCCCTCCATTTAACATCCTGACTAATCCTAAGCCAAACCCAACCTGTCATAGAATTATAAAATCTGACCCCCTCCATAAGATCCTGACAAATCCCAAACTCAACCCGACCTGTCACAAAATAAAAAATAGTCCAGTCCCCTTAATATCCCAACTAATCCCAAGACAAACTCAATTTGTCAGAGAACTAAAAAATATGTCCCCTTCCCTTAATATTTTGAGCAATCCCAAGCACAACCCAAACTGTCAGTGAATAAAAAAATCCACCCTCCCCTTAATAGCATGACAAATTAGAAGCCCAACCCAACCTGTGAGACAAATAAAAGAACTGTAGCCCTCTCCTTAACATCCAGACAAATCTCAAGCCCATTCCAAAATGTCAAAGAATTAAACAATCTGTCCCTTCCCCTTAATATCAAGACAAATCCAGAGCCCATCCCAACCTGACAGAGAATTAAAAAAGTATGCCCTTCCCTTTACTATCCTGACAAATACCAAACCTCACCAAACATATCAGATCATTAAAAATCTGTCCACTCCAATTAATATCCTGACAAATTCCAAACCGAACCCAACCTGTCTGAGAATTAAAACATTTTCCCCCTTTCATTAATATCCTGACAAATTTCAGGCCTAAGTCGACCTGGCAGAGATTTAATAACTCTATCCCCTCCATTTAATATCCTGACAAATGCAAAGCAGCACCAGACCTGTCAGAAAATTTAAAAATCTGTCCCCCCCTAATATCCTGGCAAATCCCAAGCCCAAACCAACCTAACATAGAATTCAAACATCTGTTCCCGTCTCCTTAGCATTTTAACAAATCCCAAGGCCAACAAAATCTGTCAGAGAATTAAAAACTCTGTCCCTTCCAATTAAGATCCTGACAAATCCCAAGCCCAACCGAACCTGTCAGAGAATTTAAAAATCTGTCCTCCTCTCCTTAACATCCTTTCAAATCCCGAGCCCAACCCGACCTGTCATAGAATAACAAAATATTTCTCCCAAACATTGAGATCCTAAAAAATGATATGCCCAACCCAACATGTCAGAGAATTAAAAAATCTGTCCCACTCACCTTAATATCCTAACAAATCCAAAGCCCAACCCAACTGTCAGAGAATTAAAAAATATGTCCCTTCCCCTTAATATCCTGACAAATCCCAAGCCCAACCCAACCAATAAGATAATTAAAAAAGCTGCCCCCTCACCATAACATACTGACAAATCCCAAAACCAACCTGACCTGCAACAGAATAAACAAAACAGTCCCTTCCTCTTAAAAACCTGACTAATACCAAGCCAAACTCAACTTGTCAGAGAACTAAAAAATCTATCCCCTTCCTTAATATTCTGAGCAATCCCAAGACCAACTCAACCTGTCAGGGAATAAAAAAATCCACCCCTCCCCTTAATATCCTGACAATTCTCAAGCCCAACACAACCTATTAGAGAAAAAAGGTGTTCCCTCCAATTAATATCTTGACAAATCTTAAGCCAATTCCAACCTGTCAGAGAATTTAAAAATATGTCCCCTCTCTTTCATATCCAGACAAATCCCAAGCCCAACCCAATCTGTCTGAGAAATAAAAATCTGTCACCTCCCTTTAACATCCTGAAAAATTCCCAAGCCCAACCTGGTCTGTCAGAAAATAAGAAAAATCTGACCCTTCCTCTTAATATCTTGACAAATCTCAATCCCAACCCAACATATCAGAGAATTAAAAAATCTGTCTCCTCCACTTAATATCCTGACAAATCCCAAGCTAAACATAACCTGTCAGAGAATTAAAAAATCTTTTACCTAGAAATCATATATTGACAAATGTGAAGCCGAATACAACCTGTCAGAGAATTAAAAAATATTTATTTTATTTTTTTTATTTATTTGTATTTCGGATGACACCTGAAATATGTTCCCCTCTTCTTAACATCCTGACAAGTCCCATTCCAAACCTGACCTGTCTGAGAATTAAAAAAATCTGTAACCTCCCGTTAACATCCTGAGAAATTCAAAGCCATACCCTACCTGTCAGAGAACTAAACAATCTGACATCCTCGCCATAACATCCTGACAAATCTCAAGACCAACTTGACCAGTCACAGAATAAAAAAATCTGTTACTCCTTTTACGATTATGACAAATCCCAAGCTCAACCAAACCTGTCAGAGAATTAAAAACATGTGTTCTCCTCTCCTTAACATCCTGAGAAATTTCAAGCCCAACCCAACATGTCAGAGAATAAAAAAATCTGTCTCATCCCCTTAATATCCTGACAAATCCCAAGCCCAACCCAACCAATAAGATAATTAAAAAATCTGCCCCTCACCATAACATCCTGACAAATCCCAAACCCAATCTGACCTGCAACAGAATAAACAAAACAGTCCCTTCCCTTTAATATCCTGACTAATATCAAGTCAAACTCAACTTGTCAGAGAACTAAAAAATCTATCCCCTTCCCTTAATATTCTGAGCAATCACAAGACCAACCCAACCTGTCAGGGAATAAAAAAAAACACCCCTTCCCTTAATATCCTGACAATTCTCAAGCTCAACACAACCTATTAGAGAATAACAAAATGTGTTCCCTCCAATTAATATCTTGATAAATCTTAAGCTGAATCCAACTTGTCAGAGAATTTAAAAAGCTGTCCCCTCTCCTTCATATCCAGACAAATCTCAAGCCCAACCCAACCTGTCGGAGAAATAAAAATCTGTCACCTCCCCTTAACATCCTGAAAAATTCCCAAGCCCAACCTAGTCTGTCAGCAAATAAAAAAATCTGACCCTTCCTCTTAGTATCTTGACAAATCTCAATCCCAACCTAACATATCAGAGAATTAAAAAATCTGTCTCCTCCACTTAATATCCTGACAAATCCCAAGCTAAACATAACCTGTCAGAGAACTAAAAAATCTTTCACCTCCAAATCATATCTTGACAAATGCAAAGCCGAAAACAACATGTCAGAGAATTAAAAAATATTTATTTTATTTTTTATTTATTTATTTGTATTTCAGATGACACCTGAAATATGTCCCCCTCTCCTTAACATCCTGACAAATCCTATTCCAAACCTGACCTGTCTGAGAATTAAAAAATCTGTAACCTCCCATTAACATCCTGAGAAATCCAAAGCCGTACCCGACCTGTCAGAGAACTAGAAAATCTCAAGGCCAACCAGACCAGTCACAGAATAAAAAAAGCTGTTACTTCTTTTAAGTTTATCACAAATCCCAAGCTCAACCAAACCTGTCAGAGAATAAAAAAATCTGTCCCTCTCCCCCTTAATATCCTGATAAATCCCAAGGCAAAACCAACCTGTCGGAGAATTAAAACATCTGTCCCTGTCTCCTTCACATCTTAACAAATCCCAAGCCCAACCCAACCTGTCAGAGAATTAAAAATTCTGTCCTCCTTTCCTTTCCTTTCCTTTCCTTTCCTTTCCTTTAAAATCCAGAGCCCAACCTGACCTGTCATAGAATAAAGAAATCTTTCTCCCAAACCTTGAAATCCTAACAAATCCCATGTCCAACCCAACATGTCAGAGAATTAAAAAATATGTCCCCCTCCCCTTAATATCCTGATAAATGGCAAGCCTAAACCAAATTGTGGGACAAATAAAAAATATGTCCCCCTTTCCTTAACATCCTGACAAATCTCAAGCCTATCCCAACCTATCAGAGAATTAAAAATCTGTCCAATCCAATTAATATCCTGACAAATCTCAAACCAAACCTAACCTGTATGAGAATTAAAAAAATCTTTCTCCCTCTAATTAATATCCTGACCTATTCCAAGCCTAACCTGACCTGTCAGATAATTAATAAATATATCCCCTCCACTTAATATCCTGACAAATCCAAAGCCATACCCGAACTGTCAGATAATTAAAAAATCTGTTCCTCTCTCCATAACATACTGACAAATCCCAAGACCAACCTGACCTGTCACAGAACAAAAAAAATGTCCCCTCCGCTTAATATCCTGACAAATCCCAAGCCCAACCTGACCAATCAGAGAAATAAAAAATATGTCCCTCTCCCCCTTAATATCCTGACAATTCCCATGCCCAACACAAGCTATAAGAGAATTAAAAAATGTGTCCCTTCCAATTAATATCTTGACAAATCCTAAGAAGAATCAAAACTGTCAGAGAATTTAAAAATCTGTCTCCCTCTTCTTAACATCCTTACAAGTCCCATGCCCAACCCGACCAGTCAGAGAATTAAAAATTATGCCCCATCTGAATAATATCCTGACAAATTCCAAGCCCAATCTGACCTGTCAGAGAGTTAAAAAATCTGTACCTTCCCCTTTAATATGCTGACAAATCCCAAGCCTAACCCGAACTGACATAGAATTGAAAAATCTGTCCTCCTCCCATTAATATCATGACAAATCCCAAACCAAACCTGACTTATCAGAGAATAAAACAGCCTGTCCTCTCCCCTAAACATCCTGACAAATCCCAAGCACAACCCCACCTGTCAGAGAATTAAAAATTCTCTCCCCACCCTTAATTTCCTGACAAATCCCAAACCCAACCTGACCTGTCAGAGAATAAAACAATCTCTCCCATCCCCTTAATAGCCTGACAAATCCCAAGCTCAACCAAACTTGTCAGAGAATTAAAAAAATCTGTCCACAACCCTTAATATCTTACGAAACCACAATCTCAACCCAAGCTGTCAGAGAATAAAATAATCTGCCTCCTCTCATTAATATCCCGACACTTCCCAAGCCCAACCTAACCTGTCAGAGAATTAAAAACATGTTTTCTCCTCTCCTTAACATCCTGAGAAATTTCAAGCCCAACCCAACATGTCACAGAATTAAAAAATCTGTCTCATCCCCTTAATATCCTGACAAATCCAAAGCCCAACCCAACCTGGCACAGAATTAAACAATATGTCACCTCCCCTTAAAATTCTGACAAAACCAAAGCCCAACCTAACCTGTTAGAGAATTAAAAAATCTGTCTCCTCCCCTTAAAATCCTGACAAATCCCAAGCCCAACCCCAAAAATAAGAGAATTAAAAAAATCTGTCCCCTCCATTTAATATCTTGAAAAATCCCAAGCCAAACCCAACCTGCCAGAAAATTAAAAAATCTGTCCCCCTCTCCATAGCATCCTGAAAAATCCAAAGCTGAACCTGACCTGTTAGGGAATAAAAAAAAAAACAGTCCCTTCCCCTTAATATCCTGACTAATCCCAAGCAGAACTCAACTTGTCAGAGAACTAAAAAATCTGTCCTCTACCCTTAATATTCTGAGCAATCCCAAGCCCAAAACAACCTGTTCGTGAATAAAAAAATCCGCCCCTCCCCTTAATATCCTGACAAATGCCGTGCCAAACCCAACCTGTGAGACAATAAAAAATATGTCCCCCCTCTCCTTAACATCCTGACAAATCTCAAGCCCAACCCAAAATGCCAGAGAATTAAAAAATCTGTCTCCTACCTTTAATATGCTGACAAATCCAAAGCAGTACCCAACCTGTTTGAAAATTAAGAAATATGCCCCACTCTCCATAACATTCTGGCAAATCCCAAGCCCAACCCAACTTGTCAGAAAATAAAACAGTCTGCCCCCACCCCTTAATATCCTGACAAATCTCAAGCCCAACCCAACTTGTCAGAGAATTTAAAAATCTGTCCCTTCCCCTTAATTTCCTGATGAATCCCAAGACCAGGCCAACCTGTCAGAGAATTAAAAAATCTGTCCCTTCCCCTTAACATCCTGAAAAATTCCAATCCCAACCTGACTTTTCAGAGAATTAAAAAATCTGTCAATCTCTCAATATCGTGACAAATTCTGTGCCCAACCCAACTTGTCACAGAATTAAAAAAGTATCCATTCCCATAAATTTCCTGACAAAGCCCAACCCGACCTGTCACACAATTAAAATATCTGTCCCTCTCCATTTCATATCCTGACAAGTCCAGTCCAACCTGTCAGGGAATTAAAAAAATCTGTCCTGCTCTTCTTAACATGCTTTCAAATCCCAAGCGCAACCCGATCTGTCACAGAATAAAAAAATCTTTCTCCAAAACCTTAAGATCCTAACAAATCCCATGCCCAAATTGACATGTCAGAGAATTATAAAATCTCTCCTCCTCTCAATAATATCCTAACAAATGCTAAGCACAACCCACTCTGTCAGAGAACTAAAAAAGTTGTCCCTTCTCCATAACATCCTGATAAATCCCAAAACCAACCCCACATGTCAGAGAATAAAAAAATATGTCCCCTACCCTTAACATCATGACAAATCCCAAGCCCAACTCAACCTGTCAGAGAATTAAAAAATCTGTCCCACTCTACTTAATATCCTGACAAATTCAATGCCCAACCTGGCCTGTCAGAAAATAAAACAATCTGACAACTCCCCTTAACACACTGACAAATCTCAAGCCCAACCCAACCTGTCAGAGAATTAAAAAAATCTGTTCCTTCCCCTTAATATTCTAACAAATTCCAAACCAAACTCAACCTGTCAGAGAATTAAAAAATCTGTCCCCCTCTCCTTAACATCCTGATGAATACCAAGCCCATTCCAATTCTCAGAGAATAAAAAAATCTGTCTCTCTCCACTTAATATACTGACAAATTCCAAGCCCAACCCAGAATGTAAGAGAATTAAAAATCTGTCCCCTTTTCTTAATATCCTATCTAATCCAAAGCACAAACCAACCTGTCAGAGAATTAAAAATATATTCCCCCTCTTTAACATCATGACAAATCCCAAGCCCAACTCAACCTGTCAGACAATTACAAAATCTTTCACCTCCCCTTAATGTTCTCAGAAATCCCAAACCCAACCCATCATGTCAGAGAATAAAAAAATCTGTCCCCTCCTCTTATTATCATGACAAATCCAAGCCCAACCCGACCTCTCAGAAAATAAAAAATATGTCCCTTCCCCTTAATATCCTGACAGATCCGAAGCGCAAACCAAAATATCAGAGAATAAAAAAATCTGTCTCCTCCCCTTAATATCCTGACTAATCAAAAGACCAACCCAACCTGTCTGAGAATAAAAAAGTATGCCCCTCCCCTTAATATCCTGACAAATCCCAAGCCAAACCCAACCTTTGAGAGAATTAAAAACTCAGTCCCCCTCTCCTTAACATCCAGACAAATCTCAATCCTAAACTAACGTATCAGATAATTAAAAAAATCTGTCTCCTCCACTTAATATCCTGACAAATCTCTTGCCCAACATAAACTGTAAGAGAATTTTAAAAATCTGTACCCTCCCGTTAACATCCTGACAAATCCAAAGCCATACCCAACCTGTCAGAGAATTAAAAAATCTGACCCCCTCTTCATAACATCCTGACAAATCCAAAGCCCAACCCAACCAGTCACAGAATAAACAAAATCTGTTGACTCCTTTTAAGAGCCTGACATATCCCAAGCTCAACCCATCCTGACAATTAAAAAATCTGCCCCTTCCCCCTTAATATCCAGACAAATCCCTAGCATAACCCAAGATATAAGAGAATTTAAAAATCTGTCCCTTCCCCTTAAGATCCTGATAAATCCCAAGCCCAAACCAAACTGTCAGAGAATTAAAAAAGATGTCCTCCTCTCCTTAACATCCTGACAAATCCCAAGCACAACCCCACCTGTCAGAGAATTAAAAGATCTGCCCCTTCCATAACATCCTTATAAATATCAAGCCCAACCCCACCTGTCAGAGAATTTAAAAAAATCTATCCTCTCCCCTTAACATTCTGACAAATCCCAAGTCCATCTCGACCTGTCAGAGATTTTTAAAAATCTGTCCTACTCTGCTTAATATCCTGACAAATCCTGAGCTCAACCAGACCTGTAAAAGAATAAAAAATCTTTCTTCCTAACCTTAAGATCCTAACAAATCCCATGCCTAGCCTGACATGTCACAGAATTAAAAAATCTGTCCCACTCTCCATAACATGCTAATAAATCCCAAGCACAGCTCGACCTGTCAGAGAACTTAAAAATCTGTCCCACTCTACTTAATATTCTGACAAAACCCAAGACCAACCCAACCTGTCAAAGAATAAAAAAATCTGATCTCTCCCCTTAATATACTGACAAATCTCAAGCCCAACCCAACCTGTCAGAGAATTAAACAATCTATTCCCTCCCCATAATATTCTGACAAATTCCAAGCCCAACTCAACCTGTCAGAGAATTAAAAAATATGTCCCCCTTTCCTTAACATCCTGACAAATCCCAAGCCCAACTCAACCTGTCAGAGAATTTAAAAATCTCTCCCCCACTACTTAATATCCTGACAAATGCCAAGACCAACTCGACCTGTCACAGAATAAAAAAATCTAACCCCTCCCCTTAATATACTGACAAATCTCAAGCCTAACCCGACCTGTCAGAGAATTAAAAAATCTGTTCCTTCCCCTTAATATTCTGACAAATTCCAAGCCCAACCTAACCTGTCAGAGAATTAAAAAATCAGTCCCCCTCTCCTTAACATCATGATGAATGCCAAGCCCATTCCAATTCTCAGAGAATAAAAAAATCTGTCTCTCTCCACTTAACATCCTGACAAATCCCACACCCAACCCGAAATGTCAGAGAATTAAAAAATCTGTCCCCTTTTCTTAATATCCTGTCAAATCCCAAGCGCAACCCAACCTGTCAGAGAATTAAAAAATGTGTCCCCACTCCTTAACATCTTAACAAATCTGAAGCCCAACCCAATCTGTGAGAGAATTCAAAACTCTGTCCCCTCCACTTAAGATACTGAAAAATCCCAAGCCAACTCAACCTGACAGATAATTAAAAATCTGTCACCCTCTCCTTAACATTCTGACAAATCCCAAACCCTAACTGATCTGTCATAGAAAAAAGAAATCTGACCCCTCCGGTTAATATGCTGACAAATCCCAAACCCAACCTGACCTGTCAGAGAATTAAATAATCTGTCCCCCTCTCCACAACATCTTGAAAAATCTCAAACCCAACACAACCTGTCAGAGAATAAAAAAGCAGTGCCTTCCCCCTAACATCCTGACAAATCCCAAGCCCAACCCAACCTGTCAGAGAATTAAAAAGTATGTCCTCCTCCCATTAACATCCTGACAAATCAGAAGCCCAACCCAACCTATCAGAGAATAAAAAAAGCTGTACCCTTCCACTTAATATCCTGACAAATCCCAAGCCCAACAAAATATGTCTGAGAATTAAAAAATATGTCCCCCTCTCCTTAACATCATGAGAAATCCCAAGCCCAAATCAACCTGTCAGAGAATAAAAAATCTGTTCAATCCCATTAATATCCTGACAGATCCCAAGCCCAACAAAAACCCTGTCAGAAAATAAAAAATCTGTCCCCTCCACTGGAATATCCTGACAAATCCTAATCCCAAATCCCTAGCCAAACAAAAACCTAGTCAGAAAATTAAAAATTTGTCCCCTCCATCGGAATATCCTGACAAATCCCAAGCCCAAACTGACCTGTCAGAGAATTAAAAATTCTGTCCCCTCAACTTAACATCATGACAAATCCCAAGCCCAACCCGAACTGTCAGAAATTGAAAAAATCTGTCTCCCTCTCCATAACATCCTGACAAATCCAAAGTCCAACCCCACCTGTCAGAGAATTGAAAAATATGTCCCCCCTTAATATCCTGACAAACCAAAAGTCCAACCCAACCTGTCAGAGAATTAAAAAATCTGTCCACCTCTACTTAAAATACTGACAAATCCCAAGCCTGACCGACCTGTCAGAAATTGAAAAAATCTGTCTCCCTCTCCATAACATCCTGACAAATCCAAAGTCCAACCCCACCTGTGAGAGAATTAAAAAAATCTGTCTCCTCCCTTTAATATCCTGACATCTCCGAAGCCCAACCTGACTTGTCAGAGAATAAAAAAATCTGTCCCGCTCCCCTTAATATCCTGGCAAATCACAAGTTCAACCCAACCTGTCAGTGAATTAAAAAATCTGTCCACCTCTACTTAAAATACTGACAAATCCCAAGCCCAACCCAATCTAACAGAGAATTAAAACATCTGACACCCTCTCCTTAACATCCTAACAAATCCCAAGCCCTACCCAACTAGTCAGAGTATAAAAAAGCTGTCCCCTCCCTTTAATAGCCTGACAAATCCCAACCCCATCCCAACCAGTCAAAGAATAAGAAAATCTGTCCCCTCCCCATAATATCCTGACAAATCCAAAGCCCAACTCGCCCTGTAATAGAATAAGAAAATATGTCCTCTCCCCATAATATCCTGACAAATCCCAAGCTGAACTCAACCTGTCAACATCTCAACTCAACATCTTCATTAGTGACCTTGCAGATGGACTAGAGGGTAAGGCTTGTCTGTTTGCAGATGACACCAAGATCTGCAACAGAGTAGATGATCCAGATGGGGTGGGCAGAATGAGAAGAGATTTGGATAAACTAGCAGAATGGTCAGAAGAGTGGCAACTGGGATTTAATGCAAAGAAGTGCAAAATCATGCACATAGGGAAGAGAAACCCTGAAGCCACCTATAGGCTATGAGGGGAGTTGCTAGCAGTCACAAAGGAAGAAAGAGACTTGGGCATCATCATCACTGATGACCTAAAACATCAAGCAGACCTCTAAAGCAGTAGGTAAGGCTTGGGGGTGTTAGTGTATTAGTAGGGTATCACAAGTAGTAAGAGGAGGTAATAATCCTCTGTACAAGACACTGGTTAGCTCCCATCTAGAGTACTGCAGCAGTATTGGAGGCCACACCTTCACAAGGATATTAACCAAATTGAGGCAGTCCAGAGAAGGCAACCAAAATGGTGCAGGGACTGCATCAGAAGACATATGAGGACAGATTAATGGAGCTCAATATGTATACCCTTGAGCAAAGGCGGAGAGAGGTATAGTGATCGAGGCATTCAGACACCTTAAGGGCATAAACAAGGTGAAAGACTCTAACATGTTTAAATATAAGAAAATAGCAGGACAAGAGGACACAGCATGAGATTAGAGGGAGGCTGATTAAGGGGAATGTGAAAAATATTTTCACAGAAAGAGTGGTGGATGCATGGAATGGCTTACCACAAGAAGTGGTGGCTATGAATGCAGTGCAGGGCTTCAAACAGGCATGGGATAAGCATAAGGGAGCAATACAAATGACTATGAATAGATAGGCCACTGACAGAGCAAAGGCCGATGGCACATTTATAAGGTAGAAAAAGAAATGGGCAGACTGGATGGGCCTTGCGGTCTTTATCTGCCATCAACTTCTACGTTTCTATGTTTCTATGTCATGGAATTAAAAAATCGGCCCCCTCTCTTTAATATCCTGAAAAATCCCAAACCCAACCCATCCTGTCAGAGAATTAAAAAATGTGTCATCTCCCCTTGATATCCTGACAAATCTCAAGCCCAACCCAACCTGTGAGTGAATTAAAAAATAGGCCCCCTCCATTTAATATCTTAACAAATCCCAAGCTAAAGCCAACCTGTCAGAGAATTAAAAAATCTGTTCAGCTCTTCTTAACATCCAGACAAGTCCCATGCCCAGCCTGACCTGTCTGAGAATTAAAAAATCTGTCTCCTCCCCTTAATATCTTGACAAATCCCAAGCCTGTGACCAGTCAGAGAATTAAAAAATCTGTCCCCTCCCTTTATCATACTGACAAATCCCAAGCCCAACCCGACTTGTCAAAGAATTAAAAAATCTGCCCCTCTCATTAATATCCTGACAAATTTGAAGCCCAATCAAACCTGTCAGAGAATTAAAACATCTTTCCCCTGCCTTTAATATGCTGACAAATCCAAAGCAGTACCCAACCTGTCAGAGAACTAAGAAATCTGTACCACTCTCCATAATATCCTGACAAATCACAATCCTGACCCGACCTGTCAGAGAATAAAACAGTCTGTCCCCACCCCTTAATATCATGACAAATCTCAAGGCCACCCCAACTTGTCAGAGAATTTAAAAATCTGTCCCATCCCCTTAATATCCTAGTAAATCCCAAGCCCAGGCCAACCAGTCAGAGAATTAAAAAATCTGTCAATTCCCTTTAACATCCTGAAAAATCCAAAGCCCAACCCAACTTTTCAGAGAATTAAAAAATCTGTCCCTCTCTCATTAATATCATGACAAATTCTGTGCCAAACCCAACCTGTCAGAGAATTAAAAAATGTATCCACTCCTGACAAGTCCAACCCAACCTGTCAGAAAATTAAAAAATCTGTCCTCATCTCCTTAACATCCTTTAAAATCCCGAGTCCAACCCGACCTGTCATAGAATATAAAAATATTTCTCCCCAGTCTTAAGATCCTAACAAATTCCATGCCCAACCTGACATGTCAGAGAATAGAAAAATCTGTCCTCCTCCCTTAATATCCTAACAAATCCCAAGCACAATTCACTCTGTCAGAGAAATAAAAAAGTTGTCCCCTTCTCCATAACTTCCTGATAAATCCCAAGCCCAACCCCACAAGTCAGAGAATAAAAAAATCTGTCCCTTCCCCTTAACATCATGACAAATCCCAAGCCCAACTCGACCAGTCAGAGAATTAAAAAATCTGCCTCACTCTACTTAATATCCTGACAAATCCCAAGACCAACCTGGCCTGTCAGAGAATAAAAAAATCTGACCTGCCCTTTAATACACTGACAAATCTCAAGCTCAACCTGACCTGTCAGAGAATTAAAAAATCTGTTCCCTCCCCTTAATATTCTGACAAATTCCAAGCCTAACTCAACCTGTCAGAGAATTAAAAAATCTGTCCCCCTCTCCTTAACATCCTGATGAATACCAAGCCCATTCCAATTCTCAGAGAATACAAAAATCTGTCTATTTCCACTTAATATCCGGACAAATCCCAAGCAAAACCCGAAATGTCAGAGAATTAAAAAAATGTGTCCCCTTTTCTTAATATCCTGTCAAACCCCAAGTGCAACCGAATCTGTCATAGAATTAAAAAATGTATCCCCTCTCCTTAACATCATGACAAATCCCAAGCCCAACTCAACCTGGCAGAGAATTACAAAATATGTCACCTCCCTTTGATGTCTTCAAAAATCCCACGCCCAACTCATCATGTGAGAGAATTAAAACATCTGCCCCTCTTATTAAAATCCTGACAAATCCCAAACCCAACCAAACCTGTCAGAAAATAAAACAATCTGTCTCCTCTCCTTAATATCCAGACAAATTCCAATCCCAACCCAACCTGTCAGAGAACAAAACAAACTGTCCCCTATCCATTATATATAGACAAATCTCAAGCCCAACCCAACCTGTCTGAGAATAAAACACACTGACCCCCATGCCTTATATACAGACAAATCCCAATCCCAGCCCAACCTGTCTGACAATCAAAAATTCTGTCACCTGCCCTTAATATCCTAAAAATTCCAAGTGCAACCTGATCTGTCAGAAAATAACAACAATTTCAGCCCACCTCTTAATATCCTGACGAATCCCAATCCCAACCCAACCTGTCAGAGAATTAGAAAATCTATCCCTTCCCCTCAATATTCTGACAAATACCAGGCCCAATATGAACTGTCAGAGAATAAAAAGATCTGTCCCTTCCCCTTACTATCATGACAAATCACAAACCCAACCTGACCTGTTAGAAAATAAAAAAATCTCCCTCTCCACTTAATATCCTGACAAATCCCAAGTGCAACCCAAAATGTCAAAGAATTTAAAAAAATAGTCTCCTCCTCTTAATATCCTGACTTATCAAAAGACCAACCCAATCTGTCTGAGAATAAAAAAGTCTGCCCCTCCCCTTCATATTCTGACAAATCCCAAGCCAAACCCAACCTGTGAGAGAATTAAAAATTCTGTCACCCTCTCCCTAACATCAGACAAATCTCAATCCCAACCCAACATATCAGAGAATTAAAAAATCTGTCTCCTTAGATTAATATCCTGACAAATCCGTACCCCAACATAACCTGTCAGAGAATTTAAAGAAATCGATACCCTCTCGTTAACATCCTGCCAAATCCAAAGCCGTACCTGACCTGTCAGAGAATTAAAAATCTGACCCCTCTGCATAACATCCTGACAAATCCTAAGCCCAACCCGACCAGTCACAGAATAAAAAAATCAGTTAACTCCTTTTAAGATCCTGACAAATCCCAGCCTCAACCCAACCTGTCAGAAAATTAAAAAATCTTTCCCCTTCACCTTAATATCCTGACAAATGCCTAGCCCAACCCAACCTATCAGACAATTTAAAAATCTCTCCCCTACCCTTAAGATCCTGATAAATCCCAAGCCCAAACCAAACTGTCAGAGAATTAAAAGATCTGCCCCCTCTTAATATCCTGCCAAGTCCCATTCCCAACCCAGCTTCTCAGATAATTAAAAAATCTGCCTCCTCCTGTTAATATCCTGATAATTCCCAAGCTCACTACAACCTATAAAATAATTAAAAAATCTGTCCCCTTCAATTAATATCTTTACAAATCTAAAGCCGAATCTAACCTGTCAGAGAATTAAAAAATCCATCTCCATCTGATTAATATCCTGACAAATCCCAAACCCAACCTGATCTGTCAAAGAATAAAAAATCTGCCCCTTAATATCCTGAAAATCCCAAGCACAACCCAACCTGTCAGAGAATTAAAAAACATGTCCCCTCCATTTAATATCCTGACAAATCCCAAGCCTAACCCAACTTGTCAGAGAATTAAAAAATCTGTCCTCCTCTCCATAACATCCTGACAAATACCAACCCAACCCGACCTGTCACAGAATAAAAAAACAGTCCCTTCCCCTTAATATCCTGAATAATCCCAAAATGAACTCAACTTGTCAGAGAACTAAAAAATCAGTCCATTTTCCTTAATATTCTGAGAAATCCCAAGCCCATCCCAACCTGTCAGAAAATAAAAAATCCATCACTACCCTTAATATCCTGACAAATCCCAAGCCCAACCCAACCTGTCAGAGAATAAAAAATCCATCACTACCCTTAATATCCTGAAAATTCCCAAGCCCAACCCAACCAGTGAGACAAATATAAAATCTGCCCACCTCTCCTTAACATCCTGACAAATCTCAAGCCCAACCCAAAATGTCAGAGAATTAAAAGAATCTGTCTCCTACCCTTAATATCCTAACAAATCCAACGCCCATCCCAACCTGTCAGAGAATTTAAGACTGTCACCTCCCCTTAATATCCTGACAAATTCCAAGCCTAACCCAACCTATCAGAGAATTAAAAATCTGCCACTTCAATTAATATCCTGACAAATCCAAAACCTAATCCAACCTGACCGAGAAATAAAAAATGTGTCCCCCTCTTATTAATATCCTGACAAATTCCAAGCCTAACCTGACCTGTCAGTGATTTAATAAATCTATCCCCTCCACTTAATATCCTGACAAATCCAAAGCTGTACCCAACTTGTCAGAGAATTAAAAAATCTGTTCCCCTCTCAATAACATCCTGACAAATCCCAAGACCAAACCGACCTTTCAGAGAATTAAAAAATATGTCCCCCTGCCTCTCAATATCCTGACAAATCCCAAGCCTAACCTGATTTGTCAGAGAATTAAAAACTCTGTCCCCTCCACTTAAGATCCTGAAAAATCCCAAGCCCAACCCAACCTGCCAGAGAATTAAACACTGTCCCCTCCACTTAAGATCCTGAAAAATCCCTTGCCCAACCCATGTCAGAGAATTAAAAAATCTGTCACCCTTTCCTTAACATCCTGACAAATCTCAAGCCCTACCCGACCTGTCACAGAACAAAGAAATCTGACCCTTCCCATTAATATCCTGACAAATCCCAAACCCAACCTGACCTGCCAGAGAATTAAATAATCTGTCCCCCTCTCCACAACATCCTGAAAAATCTCAAACCCAACACAACCTGTCAGAGAATAAAAAAGCAGTTCTCTCCCCTTAACATCCTGACTAATCCCAAGACCAACCCAACCTGTCAGAGAATTAAAAAGCATATCCTCCTCTCATTAACATCCTGACAAATCAGAATCCCAACCCAACCCTTCAGAGAATAAAAAACTATCTTCCCTCCACTTAATATCCTGATAAATCCCAAGCCCGATGAAATCTGTCTGAGAATTAAAAAATCTGTCCCCCTCTCCTTAGCATCCTGAGAAATCCCAAGCCCAAACCAACCTGTCAGAGAATAAAAAAAATCTGTCCAGTCCCATTAATATCCTGACAAATCCCAAGCCCAACAAAAACCCTGTCAGAAAATAAAAAATCTGTCCCCTCCACTGGAATAGCCTGACAAATCGCAATCCCAAACTGACCTGTCAGAGAATTAAAAATCTGTTCCTTCCCCTTAATATCCTGACAACTCCGAAGCCCAATCTGACTTGTCAGAGAATTAAAACATTTGTTCCCCATCCCTTAATATCCTGACAAATCACAAGTCCAACCCAACCTGTCAGAGAATTAAAAAATCTGTCCCCATCTACTTAAAATCCTGAGAAATCCAGAGCACATCCCAACCTGTCATAGAATAAAAAAATCTGTCACCATCTCCTTAATATCCTGACAAATCCCAAGCCCAACTCAATCTGTCAGGGAACAAAAAATCTGCCCCTCTCTTTAATATTCTGAAAAATCCACAGCCCAACCCATCCTGTCAGAGAATTAAAAAAATCAGTCCCTTCCCCTTAATATCCAGTCAAATCTCAATCCCAACCCAACATGTCAGAGAATTAAAACATCTGTCCCTTCCCCTTAATATCCTGAGAAATCTCAAGCACAACGCAACCTGTCAGAGAATAAAAAATCTGTCCCTTCCCCTTAAGATCCTGACAAATCCCAAGCACAACCCAAACTGTCAGAGAATAAAAAAATATGTCCCCTCCCCTTAATATCCTGACAAACTCAAAGCCTTACCCGACCTGACAGAGAATTAAAAAATGTGGCCCCCCTCTCCATAACATCCTGACAAATCCCAAGCCCAAACCCAGCCTGTCAGAGAAATAAAAAAATCTAACCCCTCCTGTTAATATCCTGACAAATCCCAAAGCCAACCTGACCTGTCAGAGAATTAAAAAAGATATCCCCTCCCTTTAATATCATAACAAATCCCAAACCGAACCCATCCTGTCAGGGAATTTAAAAATGTTCCCCCTCTCCACAATATCCTGACAAATCCCAAACCCAACACAACCTGTCAGAGAATAAAAAAATCAGTCCCTTCCCCTTAACATCCTGAAAATTCCCAAGCCCAACAAAATCTATCAGAGAATTAAAAAATATGTCCCCTCCCCATAATATCCTGACAAATGTCAAGCCCTGCTTGACCTGTCAGAGAATAAAAAAACTCTTCCCTCCCCTGAATATCCTGACAAATCCCAAGCCCAAACTGACCTGTCAGAGAACTAAAAAATTGGTCTCCTCAACTTAACATCCTGATAAATCCCAAGCCCGACCTGAACTGTCAGAGATTTAAAAAATATGTTCCCCTCTTCATAACATCCTGACAAATCCAAAGCCCAACCCCACCTGTCAGAGAATTAAAAGATCTGTCCCCTCCCTTTAATATCCTGACAACTCCAAAACACAACCCGACTTGTCAGAGAATTCAAAAATCTGTCCCCTTCCCCTCAATATCCTAACAAATCATAAGTCAAATCCAACCTGTCAGAGAATTAAAACATCTGCCCCCACTCCTTAAAATTCGGACAAATCCCGAGCCTATCGCAACTTGCCATAGAATAAAAAATCTGTCTCCTTCCCCTTAAGATCCTGACAAATCCCAAGCCTATCCTGAAATGTCAGAGAATTAAACAATCTGTCCCCCTTCCCTTACTATCCTGACAATTCCCAGCCCAACCTAACTTGTCAAAGAATTAAAAAGTCTGTCCTCCTCTTCTTAACATCCTGACAATTCCCAAGCCCAACCCAACCAGTCAGAGTATAAAAAAATCTGTCCCCTCCCTTAATATGCTGACAAATCATGAGCTCAACCCAACCAAAGAATAAGAAAATCTGTCCCATCCCTTTAATATCCTGATAAATCCAAAGCCCAACTTGACTTGTAATAGAATAAAAAAAATGTCCTCTCCCCTTCATATCCTGACAAATCCCAAGCCTAACCGAACCTGTCAGAGAATTAAAAAATCTGTCCCCTCCCCTGAATATGCTGACAAATCACAAGCCCAAGCCAACCTGTCAGAGAATAGAAAAATGTGTCCCCTCCCCTTAATATCGTGAGAAATCCCAAGACCAAAGAAAACTGTCAGAAAATTAAAAAATCTGTCCCCCCTCTCCGTAACATCCTTACAATTCCCAAGTCTGACCGAACCTGTCAGAGAATAAAAAAATCTGTCCAATCCCATTAATATCCTGACAAATCCCAAGCCCAACCCAACATGTGAGAATGAAACAATCTGTCTCCTCCACTTAATATCCTGACAAATCCAGAGCCAACCCAACCTGTCAGAGAATTTTAAAAATTATGTTCCCTCTCCTTAACATCCTGACAAATCCCAAGCACCACTCAACCTATCAGAGAATTAAAAAATCTTTCCACTCCAAATAATATGCTGACAAAAGTCAAGCTGAACCCAACCTGTCAGAGAATTAAAAAATCTGTGCCCTTCTTCTTAAAGATCATATGCAAAGGTTGTCTTCTGTTGGTACATCCTGTGTTTTTTTTTGTGTTCCCTACCTTTAGTTGTTCTGTTCTGTGCAGTGTTTTTCATCCTCCATTTATTCTTTTATGCTTGATTTAGTTCTTAATTTGTGCCCGCTACTAATCTCCATGCTCTGTTTACTTTCATGCTGCACGTCCCTGACTGCACATGAACGTCCTTCTTGATGACATCACCAGGTAGGCGGTCATCAGTATAAGAACAGGAGTAAAAGAGCACAGGTTTTATCATGTCTTCAGATGAGGAGAACGAGTTGTTGGCATTGCCTGTACAGCCGGCAACTCAGTCCTTCATGTTGTTCCTTTCAGTGATGAGCCCCTAGCAGCCACCTCTAATCCTGGGGCTTCTGATTCTGAAGAATCTGAGGAAGGGAGGAGCAGCAGCGAGATCGATTCTATGGAGCTGTCTGAATGGTAATGCAATATTACTTGAATTCTGACAGCTGTCAAAAAGTTGTCCCGAACAGTTCAGAATACATGAATGGAATAACCACACATTTCGTATTTTTTGGTGCACTCTATGTACATTGCTTCAATCAAATGTACCACATGTTGTTATACTTATTTATTAATTTTTTTGATGAATTCTGCATATTGCATTTTCTTGCCATATTATTCTGCATGTTGCATACCCGGGTAGCATATGAATATGTGTATTGCTTTTGACAGTCCTGCTGGTGATTCCTTTTGTTTTTTTGATAATGCCTCCCAGACCACAAGATATATTGGCTAATTTTTCAAGTGTGGCATAGATAGGTGTGAGCTGCCTAAGACAGTGACTTGCACAAAAGCACACATGTTCTAGACACCCTTTAGCTGATTGTCTATCTTGCATGGTCCCAGTGTCAAAGTCCAGTTATTTGTGGCCACCCTTGTTGTATGCCAAACATTGTGCACACCTAGAGGGCATTTTGGAAGGTAGCCGTGTGCACCATACTGCACATTATAGCAGTCCCTTATCCATGATCCATTTCATGCGACTGTTTCACAGGTTGGTATAGTGCTCACAATCAAGACTTTTGCTGTTTGTAAGTACGCACCCTTCTGTTGGTCTAGTGGTCCCACTCTGCTTCCTGCTGTCACATAAGTTATTTATCCACCACATTTTGGTCTTGTCCCCCCCTCCGCATTTGTACAAATTCACGTTTTGTTGGTCAGGTGTCACACAGTCAATCCAGCATCAGTTTTCCTGGAACAAGGTAACCTGCAATCACTCAGCCCATCTTTCTCTTCCTGAGCTGGCCACTGTAGTGAACTTTTAGTGATCACAATGTTTATAGTGTAAGCATGTATGCTATACCATTCAATGGTAGTTGAGTTTGTCTGGCAGTCACGGAAGTAACTTGCATGCTGTGCCAGTCAGCAGATACCTTTTTGAATGGTGAGTGATGTGAAAGTGGGGAGGGGGAAGTAGACCATCACGAGGAGAAATTGTATGGTGAGGGTGGGAGGGATATAACATCAACTTGTGTTGTCCACATAACATGTAACAGAATTTGCTGTGAGAGCGATTGTGGGGTAGGGTGTTGCATGACATTTTACTCCTGGATGTGGTGGGTAATTATTCATGATATGGGCAGCATCTGGATTTGGGGACATTCAATCAATTATAAACAATGTATTGCATTGTGGATGAGGAAGTATCAGGGATCTGTCATTGGGACATATAACCACAGGTAGCATTGGAGATGTGGGTTGGGGGATTTGATATTATATCATAGGGTCAATCTTTTCAATCGTGTAGGGGTGACAGTAGATCTCCATCAAAGTGTGTCCTATCTGCTGGTACCTCCAGGCTAGGGACATGGTCAGACCCACATTGCATTAGTCAAATCATTTCCCAGAGGCAACTGCTAAGTACACTTACACCATCCCTGAATGTCCTAAGGGTACTTGGAATTTATATCTGTGGCACTAATCTGTGAATGCCATTTTGGTGGATGTGCCAGCTGACATCGACCTCATGCCCTCTATTGCCAGGTACCAGTCCATTATTGGGTGCACTGCTGGCACAAACATGTTTTGTGTATGCCATCCTGAGGTTGTTGCAGGCTACATTTCTGAACAACTGACTGTTCATCTTTTGTGTCAAGGTGCAGTTTTTGCCATTGCTTGTGGTCTGTCTGTAGCTGTGTCAATCGTTTCTGATCTATTTTTCTGAAAGTGATGATTACACTATGCACATGCCTACCATGAATTTGTAAAACAAAAGTGTGTGTGTCTGTGTGTCTGTGTGTGTGTGTGTGTGTGTGTGTGTATGTGTGATGGCCATTTCCACGTGTCCATCCTGATTTTATCCACCACATCTGGAGTAGTGTGATCTGCAACAAGGCATGCATCTCCCTTCATCCTTTCTGAAGTGTCACTGATGAAGACATGAAAGAGGACTGTCATCTGGAGTTATCCCAAACTTAGTTTGATGGTCACTCGTCTGTTTGCAGAACATACCCCCTTAACCAACATCCTCTTCCTTCTGTCTGTTACCTATATACCAGTCCCCATTTCACATTATGGCTCCATATTTTACTACATATCTTGTTTCTGTGTGTGAGGTTGCAAAAGGTTCTAGTGCAGTCTACGTAGGCAATGCCCACCTCCAGTCCCTTAGCCATGCAATGAAAGAAATTAATCTTATTCAGGCAGCAAGATATTCCTGTTGTGATCCTGTCTTGCCTTACATCCTCTGCACCATTGAATTTCAGGTAAGTCAATGGAGTAAGGTTGACTGGCCACCAATGCAGAGTTTAGTCAGCATTGTCACCTTCCTGCTGATACATCACTTACATGGAACTGCTCTTGTGTTGTCATACCTCTGTAAACAAGACTGCCAATCACGCTGCTGGCACCATTTGCAGCTCTATTTCTTTTTACAGCTATATACCTTCTGGCACCATGTCTTTGTCCACTTTTATCTTCCTAAATTCTTCCACAACTATGTCTGTCATTAAAGGACTGTACTCCTCCCTGCCCCAACTGTATCCTGGTTACTTCTCCACATCAGTATACATGAACCATGTCATTGGTCGCAAAACACTACATTGAACTATGTATGTATTTATGCCTTGTGCAACTTTCACTTGGACGACTCTACTTTCAGTGGTACAATCTGTGCACTGCTTTTTCTTCTGTCGCTGAAGTAGGTGTACAATGTCATGCATGGAAAACAATAATGTTATGTATGTCTCCATTTGATATGAATTTAGTGAAAGTTGTTTTCAAAGTAAATATCTATTGATGTAATACAATGCTTCTTATTGCCTATCAGGTGTACTTGTGGCAATTGTTCATTAATGCCCACCCCTCATGAAAATAGATGCTGCTGGTTTTACTCAGCTGTATCAAAAAAATTTGAAGACATGGATGGTGTAGATTGCATCACCAATGTTCAAGGATTTAAAAACATGTGCCTTGATGAGGATGTCCTCATGTCATGCTTGCATGAGTACATCGAGCTGGATGGCCCCATTGGTGATAACGAACCAAGAAATGAGTGAGTATTCACCAATGTTCACTGTGAAAAAGTCTTTCTATGAAATATCCTGTTTGATGGAAGACTCAGGGCAGGGAGAAGGAGGAGGTGGACAGAGCTAGGGGCTAGCAGGAAATAGGTGCTCTGAATTGGCAATTGAGGATGCAGCCAATGAGTCAGAGAGCAGTGGTGGTGTGGGGAAGGATAAGGAAAGCCTGGAGGTTGGGAGGCAGAAGGGTAAGGAGAGCAGGTGGTGGTGCAGGGCAGTGTCAGTGAGGAGGCACAGTAGGGATAGTTGTAGAACACATAGAGGGTGCAGATTGGGTACTGAAGGGACAGGGCAGGGTGGACTCTGTTGAAGAAGATAGGGTAAAGTGGAGGGGTTGGAGGACATGGGTGGGGGGTACTAGTGCTTGGGGATTCCATACTGAAAGGGGTCAGGTGTGGTAGTAAGTGTGCATGGAAGGGGAGTAAGAAAACACACATAGTACTACTTGTGAGTACAACCAACTTGGCAGGGGAGACTGTCGAGGTGGGAAAGGGAGGTTACAGGAATTGGGTAGGCACAGTGAGTAGGTTGGGTGGTCAGTGGCATTCTCTGAGGTACTCCCGCTACCATGTTTTACTACCATGATGAAAGAAAGGATAGAAGACCTTAATGAGTGGCTGAGGGACTGGTGCCAGACCTGGAATTATGGGTTGGTGGCAGACTGTGGAAGTATCTGGGTCAACAGTGACTTATATGCATGTGACAGGTTGCACTTGAGCAAATAAGATTGGAGGAATATATAGCAACAAAGGTGGATTTCAAGTAGGGGGGTGGCATGAGGACTACTGGTAGGAGAATGATTCATACGTTCAAATATTATAGGGTGGTGAACAAAGCAAATACTGAAGGGGTGTTTGAAATGAAGATTGGAAGGGACACCATGGGGCACAGTGTAAGAATGGAGGGGGAAGAATTAGGAAGGAGAAGAAGACGCACTGTTTCACTGAGAGAGTGGTGACTAAATGGAATGCTGTACCGGAGGGGGTTGATTTCATGTAGGACAGTGAGATGTTTCAAGTGGGAATGGGACAAAGGCAGAGGGATGGTATGGGTGCTGAAGGCAGACGTAGGCATGGGTGGGAATGGAGGTGGAGGGGCTGTGGAAGGGGGGAGGTCACATACTCCATTCACTGACTAAAGGCTCCAGAAACAACTAATAAAACTGAAGTTGGACAAAGCAATGTGGCATTGCATATTTTATCAAACCATTGCAAAAGTAGTAACTGGATAAATATATACCCTTTGTGAACAGCTCATGGTACTAGAGCATGGTATGCGATTACTGTGAGAGGGCACATTTGATCACTCTTCACAATACTGTGACCAAGGTAGAGCTAGGAAAGTACAGATCTGTTTATGTGTCATCAGTGGTATATAAAATAATGTACTCACTTCTGAAATACATAACTGTTGCATTTCTATAGGGCAGCGGGTGAGAAGACAACAGGTAGCATGGATGCACAGTGTAAATCAGTGTCAGTGGCTCAGCAGGTAGCTCAATCTCCAGTGAGAAGACTGTGGGTTCTATCGCCACATCAGGTAGTTGTGTCATTATATAAAAAAAGATAGAAAATATCTGTTTCCAAATGATCTGTAGTCCGGGATGTAACCAGTTCCCCGACTTTCTGCATGGCCTGCTGTATCGTAGCATGCTCACCTACCACGCAAGCCATTCTGTCACCAAAAGGTGCCCCAGACTGGACAGTAGTGGAATTTCCCCATTTACCGTTCAAAATTTCCCACATTCATTCCAAGTACCACCAACAGCTTAATGTGCTGCACTTTCAGTTGGTTACCATCTGTATACCTTCACCGTCCTCCGGTTGCTCCTAAAAAAGATACTTCTACTGTCAGTGGGCATACCATGTCACAAAATGCAATAAATAAATACATGCCATGTGAGACAAATGTAATTCATTGCTGTGACTCAGTAACAACTGTAGAACACCACTGAGTGGGTGTGGACATGCCCTACTGTGATTGTAGCTGTGTATTTCACATTAGCACATACACAAGTTATGCCGCATGTTACAGTGCCCCAAAGGTCATTACCCCTTTTATTAATCTGTCATGTCATGATGACAAAGAAGGTAACAGTAAACTGAGTACACCCTGAAGAAAGTGTTGTTACTAGCTGTGCATTTCATGCTTCCGTACTGTGACCTGTTCTGTTTCCTATCCTTATAAGTGACGTTGGGGAAAGACACCAAGGTAATGTAATCACTAGGCACAATCTGATTGCAAAATAAATCAAACCTGTTTTTACATGTCACCATGAAATTTTTTTTATCAATTATCATCTCTTATTCAGTGGCACACTTTCCAAGTGCAGAAATATCCTCCATGGTGGGTGTTATGTGCAATACTGAACCTTTAATGGGCTATATGGTTTTCCGCATGTGATGCTGGGCCTGAATACATCCCTTGGTGTTCCATTATTGCCCAATACCGCACACCGTATTGTGTATTGTTGCTTGCTTGGATGGTGCTGTGATGTGTTCTGTTGATGTTTTTATAGTGTTCTGCTCAGGCTCTCATGTGTACCTTTGTAGAACGTGTTTCACTGTTAGCAGTTCTAATGTGTTGTGTGTTGCATCTGAGAACACTAATAGGCATGACCACTATGCACATAGCACTGGTACTTGTTTGTGGCATGCTACCCTATCTGGTCAGTGCCCGAACATTGCTTCATAACACTCCCTCCACCCTCCATTTTCACTTGTACTAGCCAAGTCATTTTCACTCGTGTCCACTGTGCTTGCTCCAAATACCTCCTGTGGCTGGCTATTTGAAGTGTGCACTGCATGATCTGTGAAAAAAACATTTCTCATATTCCCTCTTAACCAGAAGGCCAATGTTTTCCTTGTTGCTTGTTACCAAATTCCTCCCTTACTTTGCAGATGTGGCACTTTCTTGCAATAAAGCCACGCTGCTACAACACATCCCATTTTTCCATATTCATGAGGTCTCTCCTCATGTTCTGCTTCATGTTCTGCTTTCCTTTAGGAGTATCTACCCTGCTGTACATCTTGTGACTGACAAACAGTGACATTTTTATCTCCACCTCTTCCATTATATTACAATGACAATTGTCGCACAAGTGGCACAGGCACTGATCCATGCAGTACAATGATTGTCAGCCCCTGCCTGACTGCCAACAGAAGCAAAGCCAATCGTTGTTGAATTTTACTTCTGTGGACTCAATACAGAAACCCATCTTCTGAATGCCCTGATTTACCAGCTATTCACGACCCTACTGTCACTTTATTTTTTGGCCTGGATTCATCTGATTATCCACTGTTGTCACAATTTGTGAATGGTTAGAGAGTGATGTTAGCAGTGAACAAGTGAGAAAATACAGTGATGTCACTGACTACAGTGCGTAAATTGAAATGGTCAGCTGTTCTGCATTACAATGCATGTAATTTTTTTCTGTTCTTTTGTCCATAGACTTCTTTGATACATGGCAAATTGAAGGTTTGTTTAGTGGGTGTGGCAACGCCTGGGGAGAAAAAACAGAAAAATTCTGCCTGCATGTGCTGTGACTGCTATAAGGGCCAAGTTCCCATCGGACTCCTACAAGAGCTTCCATGATAGCTAGTTCACACAATGGTATGTAGTATTTGTGTACAATTCTTTTTCAGTAATGTATTTACTGTCAGAACTGCTCCTGCCTTCACATATACCATACATATGACATGTTCCAATGTGAAGTATTTAGAGAAATTATTGTGTTAACCCTTGGTATGCCACTGTTCCATAAGTCACAGTATTGGAACTTTTTTCAGCCTATGATATCTCTTCTTTTTTTCCTATTATTCTCACAACCTGTCCTATTATTTTTCATGTTCAATCTTTCACCAGGCAAATGTCTGTGCATTGTAATTACTTTTCACATTCTTGAAGTAACAACCTGATCTGGTTCCATCAACACTATCACATGAAAGCACAAGTAGCAGACAGTCCTAATGACATTCTGACAGCTGACACTCACAATATAGAAGGACTGTCATGACTGTTATGTTGCTCATATATTTATGAACCCCTCAGCAATTGACCTGTATCATGAGCTCATCTGGATTGACACTATATTCTCTGTTCTATTTTACTCTGTCACCCACACAATGTCTGTATACATTCCTTTTCTGTCACCACTGTTTTTTCATTACTTCTTTATGCTCCTCCTCAGCACATTCTGAAATGTCTAGTTAGGTCCGTCAAGGACATTTCTCCCAAGGCGACAGCAACCACCCCAGATGGTATAATTCCCTGATGATGCCGATTTGTCCCTTTGTGATATGCGTCATCTCCTTATGTATCTAATAAGTGTGACCACAGTCTTTGCCCCTCTGTACTTCTTGGGGTCCTTCTCCGCACATTTTTCTGTGCCTATCCCATCATGCTCTCATCCTCTACTTCTTGGTGTACTGGGTTGTGGGCATGCAGTGCATGTGTACTGACACTGCGGCCATTGAATCACATGCCCAATACAAGCATAGCTGCCCATGTGGACCACGCATGGGACGGAATTGTCAAACTGACATTTATACACTCTTTCTCCCCTGCTGGTATCTGCTCTTGATAGCTGAGCTTGGTGTACAAAGCACTGTGGCCAGCATGCAGAGTGAACCCATTTGCTCGGTGCCACAGAGCTGACACCTGTCACCACTGTTAATCTTTGTCAACCCTAAGAGTGACGACTGTACTGAATACTGGCAAATGTTTTCATTGACAGCCATTGTTAATGAAACTTGGCATTTGGTCACATAAAATGAAAGTAACTGTTCATACTTTGGTATAGTTACTAATGTATTGTAATGTTTGAATTACAATATTTTAACAACTGATCATGTAAATGAAAGGATTACTATGTGCATGTGACTGAGACCGGTTGTGTTTCTGCAGTTTGGTGGTGGATGCACACAAAGAGGCTATACAGCAATGTTTTTCTTGATCACAGTACAACAGAATAAGTCAAGTATGCCTGACTTATCAAAACAGTTGAACCAAGGAACCATCAGTAATATTTACTGCGAGTATGTCAAAAGAACACAAAATGTGAAGTTGAAACAAACACCATATTCATGACGCATTAACACAATTGAATTGACACAATTAGGAGACCAGGTTAACAGGTTTTGGTTTCACACTCCTTTGCAGCAATGGATTTCAACATACATTCACTATGGTAACATACACAAAAGACGTACTACTACAGTATACACACATCACACCAACACAGATTCTAAATATTGGATATAAACACAGTGTAGCATTGTGCTTCTGTGTACTTGTTGTACACATTGTGATACAAAATTAATACAATTCTGCAGCAGCTTCTTAATCACCATTTTTACTTATGCATAGTTATTGAGCAATAGCAGTATGCATCTCGTGATTCATGTTTAAAAGTTCCAGAGACAGCAGTGGAAAGCTGATGTAAGACCATGCTGCAATACATCACACTGTTGTTGTGTGTGGTAAGGAGCTACCAGCAGACATTTACAGTGCATCACAGGGCACACTGTGGCAAGGCTGTGGTTGGAGAAGGGGTGTCCAGCAATGTCACTACTGTCGTACCTGGTAGGGTTGCTCATAATGGTACCCTTTTTGGTACGTACATAAAGTGGTGAATCTGGTGATATAGCCCTGACCTGTGCCAGGCACCAATGTTACCATCAACCTATGGTCTGCTGTGGGCTCACTGCCAGCAAGGTGGCATGCATGGTTCTTGGTGCTGTGGTCCCACACCACTCAACATTGTGTCTCTGTAGCTGGCCTGGTGGCACTGAGGGTTGAGGCACTGGACACCACACCTCGTGCCACACCAGTGACCCGAGTTTGGAAGTGAGCTCGGGTGCTGTGGGTCGCAGGGGAGGGATTAGATCAAGCAGCTGGCAGGCTGTCCTGGGGGGGAGGGCATTGAGATGTCCGGCACTCCAGTGGCCCTGGTGGAGATCGGGGGCACCGCAGAAGTACAGGCAGAACGTTACAGCATGCCCAATGCTGGCAGGGTTGCCATGTGCCAAGCATCGGGGGAGTGTACATGCAAGGGGGGAGCCATAAAAAGGAAAAACCTGGTTCAGAGGGATAGGCGACAGCACCTACTCTCCATTCCCAGCGCCGGATCTGACTCGGCCAGGCCTCAACAGTCCTCCACCCAGGCCCCGCCCACTTGCCAGAGTCTGCCTAAAATAAGGAGATCATGTAGGAGTCAGGCTATCCTCCCAGGTGGGTTAAACCGGGGGTACTGGCAGGCAGGGGAGAGAGAGAGAGAGGCACAAGACCGTAGAGGACCTCAGGCTGGGAGGCACACAGGGAGGATGCCTGAGAGAGTTCCCCTGAACCGTGACAATGTAATAAATGCCAACAAACATTCATCATGGAATAATTTTGTAAGAGTGGTTACAATATGTATATATATGTGTGTGTGTATATATATATATATATATATATATATACACATATACATATATATATATTAGAGCAAAAAACTCAGTTTAATGCATCAGTTAGGGTTGTTGCTGGCGAAAAGTGAGGAAATTCAATTTTGGGGTTGAAACCCTCTTGCACCCTCAGCCCACCCCCAAACTAGAATCAGGGTGTGCATTGGGGTCATCAGTCCTAACTCTCACCCCATCACATGTGAAGAAGCTGAGAATAGGAGAATGGGGTGACAGTTGGGACCGTGAGCAATGTGCACCCAATTCAATTTGGGGGTGAAACTGGAGGAAAAAGGTTCAACCTACATCAATTTCTAGCTTTTGTCAGCTGTGGCTAACAACCTAACTGATGCATAAATGAATTGTTTGCCTCAATTTCCTTCTTTTGAAATGATAATGAGAAATAGTGAATGTAATGCGCCCAGCGCTCCGCCCACGTAATGCAGCGCCGGGATAGCGGGCCCTGCTAACCATCACTCCCACCCGTGATGTCTTGTCACATAGTAACATTGTGCCGCAAATGCAAATCATAATGCGCATGGTGACACAAAGCGAAACAGAAAGAGAAACAGTACTGTAGACAGAAATGTTAAAAACAACTCAAACACAACCGCAAATGAAAACGCAAAGGGTAATGCACATGGTGGCGTAAACGGGAACAGTAAGTGAAACGGGTACAGAACCGCAAGCAGAAACAGTAATGGTAACAGTAATGAAAGCGCACAGGCTGTTTTTCCCCAAAAGCTGTTTAGAGAAAGACAGCGAATACAAAGAATGTATGCAAAATAATGACTCTCGGAACACAAAAATGAGGACTTGAAATAGTAAATTGCTTATATCTCAGTAACCATACGACATAGAAACAAAATTTAAAAGTCATATGAATTACCACTTTCCTGACTAGTTTTATGCAGGGGCTAAGAATTTTTCAACAAAAAGTCCATATCTCACACCGTTTTCGAGATATGGGCCCTGAAAGGTGCAGTGAACGCCATAATGTTATCCTAAGGGAAAAAAACAGAAGTTTGGACTGCCATAACGTTGCCTCCCTGTAATATTTTTTTCACCAAACCACTGAAAGGCACATCTGTGGGATGTTGGCTGTGTTCTCTGCAAATTTCAGCCCAAAAGACCAAACCATTATTTTGCAGCAGGGTGCCAAACGAGTGCTGCAATGCGTTGTACACCGTAATATTATCCTATGGGAAAAAGCGTCAATTTGGAGTACCGTAACTTTGCCGCTGTATAATATTTTTTCAACAAAACACCGAAAGGCACATCTGTGGGATGACGGCTGTGTTCCCTCCAATTTTCAGCCCAAAACTCCACACCGTTCTTTTGCAGCAGGGTGCCAAATAATTACTGTTATTTTGGGCATAGTGTCGCAAAGTAGTGTTGTGATTTGCGAAAGCTTTTGCAAAAATTTGCGACACTTTCATGAGTGCGACACTACTTTGCAAAAGTAGTTTTTCCAGAAATCTAAAAAACATATTTCTGGGGTGTTTTACCCCCAAATAAAGACATGGCTAGCATCCTCAGGGCCCGACTAGATGAATACAAAAAGAATTAGGTTGCTAGAGAGTCTCAAGTTTAAATGCCAAGCATTTTTCTGATCACTAACTGAAAACAAAATGGCTGATTTGCGACAGTAAAAGGGCCATTTGCAATAGTAAAAAGTGCATTTGCGACATTGTCGAACTTTTTGTTAACTTTTCCCATTGACTTATAATGGGAAATTGTTTTTTGAACCGTTTAATATTTTTTCATGGAATCTTCAAAAGGCACATTGGGAACCCCGGACACACGTTCCCTGAAGATTTTGGGCTGGTCATGCAAACCGTGCGACCTGTAGGCGCGACTGTAGAATTCCAGAAAAAGCGTAAATGCACGTGCAGATCTTGCTGAATAACTCTGCAGCCATGTATCCAACTGGTACAAAACTTAGCAAATCCCAAGGCGGATGGGTCTTGATCAAGTATTCCAAATTTCAGGCAAATCCGTTAAACAGTTGCAAAGTTATTAATGTGCAAAATTTGGGATTTAACATGTAAATGGCTCCTCAACCCTAACTATAGTGGCACTACCGTGCCACTATAATATATATATATATATGGCAAAAAACTCCATTTAATGCATTAGTTAGGGTTGTTCCATAGCGATAAAAATGAGGAAATTCAGTGTTTGGGTTGAAAGCCTCCCTTGGACCCCAGTCCACCCCCCCCAGCTGGCATCAGGGTGCACATTGGGGTTGTTGGCCCTAAATCTCACCCCATCACATTTGTGAAGAAGCAGAGGTATAGGAGAATGGGGTGAGAGTTAGGACCTACGACCTCAAATCGCAACCCGATGCTGGCCGAGGGGTGGGCTGGGGATTCAAGGGGGCTTTCAACCCTAACACCGAATTTCCTCACTTTTGTCGCCAAGGAACAACCCTAACTAATGCATTAAATGGAGTTTTTTGCCTCTAATTTCCCTTCTTTTTGAGAATGATGACGAGAAATAGTAAATGTAATGTGGCGGCAGGAGCGCAGGGCCCAAAGTGATGTCTTGTGACATAGTAACAGGAACAGCAACACAAACAGAAGTGCCAACAGTGGTGCACATGGTAATTGAAATGTAAATGGTAAAGGAAACGTTAATAGAAATGCAAGCTCAAAGTGACGCCAAAGTGAACAGTGACACAAATGGACATTGAAGCACGTATGAAAACACAACTAGTAATGTGAACACTGATGGCAGTAGTATTTTACATGGAAATGTTAAGTGTCACATCAAAAAGAACGTGAAAGGGAACAGAAATGGAAACACGAACGCAAGCTCACACGTAAGCGCAAACCGTAATGCTCGCAGCATGGTAGCGCAATAGTAAACATAAATGGTAAAGTTAACATGAAGAATAATGCCAAAGGAAACAGAAACAGAAAAAGGAATGGAGGCGCATATGGAAACACAAACTGTAACGTGCATGGTCATGGAACCGCAATTGTTAACGCAAATGGTAACGGTAACAGCAACAATAACGCAAAAGGAAAGAGAAATGCAAATGCAAGTGAGTACAGAAATGCAAACCGTTATGCACACGGTCATGGTACCACAATTGTAAATGCAAATGATAACAGTAACAGGAAAAATAACACCATAGGAAACAGAAATGAAACAGAAACACAAGCGCGTACGGAAATGCAAACCATAATGGACGTGCACGGTACTGCAATTGCAAATGAAAGTGGTAATGATAACAGAAACAATAACACCAAATGACACAGAAACGCAAATGCAAGCGCAAGCGAAAACGCAAACCTAATGCACACAGTGGTGTAGACGGTAACGGTGCCGCAAACGGTAACGGAAACACAACTGGAAATGCTAACTGGCACAGTAAGGAAAAGGCACACCCTTCTTTTCTCAAAAAAATGCATTGGAAAACACAGTGAAAACAAAGAATGTATACATAACAACGGGCCTTGGAGCAGGAAATGAGGACTTGGAATATTAAATTGCTTATATCTCAGGAACCATACGACGTAGAAAAAAAAGTAAATTTCATATGAATTATGACTTTCCTGGCTAGTTTTGCACTTAGCCCCAGCATAGGGGGCTAAGAATTTTAATGACAAAAAGTCCATATCTTGCACCGTTTCTGAGATACGGGCCCCGAAAGGCACGACAGACGCCATAATGATATCCAATGGGGAAAAGCATTAAATTTGGAGTGCCGTCACTGTTCCACCCTGTAATATTTTCTCACCAAACTACCAAAAGGTACATCAGGGGGATGTTGGCTTTCTTCCCTCTAAATTTCAGCCCAAAAGACCAAACCGTTATTTTGCAGCAGGGCGGCAAAGGATTCCTGTAATGCAGCGGATGCCGTAATGTTATCCTATGGGAAAAAGTGTCAACTGTGGAGTGCTGTAACTTTGCCACTGTGTAATATTTTTTCACCAAAATACAGAAAGGCACATCTGTGAGATGTTGGTTGCGTTCCCTCCAAATTTCAGCCCAAAAGACCAAACTGTTATTTTGCAGCAGGATGGCAAAGAATTGCTGTCATTTCCATAGCCTGGAAAAGCAGTGTCGTGATTTGCGAAAGCTTTCACAAAACTTTGTGACACTTTCATGTGTGCGACACTACTTTGCGACACTACTTTTTCCAGAAATTGGAAAAACATATTTCTAGGGTATTTAACCTCAAAATAAAGACATGCCTAGCATCCTCAGGGTTCAACTAGGTAAACACAAAAAGAATTGTGTTGCTAGAGGGTCCCAAATTTAAATGCCAAGCATTTTTCTGATCACCAACTGAAAACAAAATGGCAGATTTGTGACACTTCTAGGGCCATTTGCAACACTAAAAAGTGCATTTGCGACACTGTCGAACTTTTTGTTAACTTTTCCCATCGACTTGTAATGGAAACTTGTTTTTTGAATAACTTTTAAACCGTTCAATATTTTTTCACGAAATCTTTAAAAGGCATATCGGGGACCCTGGCCGCATGTTCCCTGAAGTTTTTGGACTGGTCGCACAAACTGTGTGACCTGTAGGTGAGAGCAAAGAAATCTCAAAAAGGTGTAATTGCACAATTGGTTGTCTCTTAATAACTCCGCAGCCATATATCCGACCAGTACGAAACTTGGCAGATACCATGCCCAATCGTGCATACCAAATTTCAGGTAAAGCTGTTGAACAGTGGCAAAGTTATTAAGGTGCAAAATTTGACCCTTTGACCTTAAAAGTGCTACTCAACCCTAACTATGGTAGTATATATATATATATATATATATATATATATATATATATCTAGATATACCAGTATGCAATGATTGTGAGGATAACAATTGGCAAATGGAGGCAGTAGTGCACTGGTGTGATGCTCTGAAACTCAAATGTGAAGACATGGGTTTCATTACCACATCCAGTAGCTGCATACCATGTAATTCTGATCAAGTCAATTAACTGCCCTGTGATAACAGGTTGCACCTGTAAACAAGCTTTCTCCTTAGTGTGTGTCTCCCGGATAAACAATGCGGGGGGGGAGCAATATTTTTAAACTTCTAATATCACATTTATCCTCACTGTAGGTCATTTATCCACACAGTAGATCCACCATAGGCAGATACTGCACGTAACCATAGTCAAACATTAGGCACTGATTGGCTGTAGCAATCAAATCGAGCCAATTGCATTTAGTCCCACAACATTCAGTGTGAAACACATCTTTCATGCAGCAGAACAGTTTCATATATTTGTCATTCCACATCATCAACTTTCACTTTCTCCCTCCAGAGCAATACAGAAATAAACAGTACTCTGCCACAACAGCAACTACCTGCTCCACTTCAGTCAATAAACTGCTCACTAGAGCATACTATTTCAAAACATTACCATATCAGCTTCACTGGGTGCGAGTGGTTAAATCAATTCAACTGCTCACTTGGCAATCGGCCATCATGACGTTATTAAATAGTATATTCTGGTGAGCAGTGGTTTTGGGGGAAGTGAAGCGGGCGGTTCTTGTCCATGTGGCGGAGCAGGAGAGTTCATTGGCAGCCCATGTGTAGGTAGTAAGAGTCTTGTTCATGATGTATCCAGTGAGCATGGGATTCGCAATGGGTGGGGCGAGTTCTTGTTCTTCCGGTTGTCAACTGTTCTGCTGTTGGAAAGAATGGCATTGAAAGTGAATGTAGTGCAAGTGTATGTGATGTGCTGTTGTTGGTAGCTCGTGCTGCTTGCTTCAGTCAATAAGTACGTAATGTGTTGCAATGGTTAACTGCAGTATCTGCCTGTGGTAGACCTAGTATGTGGATAAATGACCTACAGTGAGGCTAAATGCAATATTCTCAATGTAGTTTTGCCCACACAAAGCTATAGCTGGTATTTAACAATTTTTATCCTCACCACCATTGCATATATAGATGTATGCACATGTATAGATATAAGCACATTATCAGTGCACCACTGATTATGGGCAAGATTCACGAAGGGAATTTTTCTAAGTTCCACTCCGCAACTGCTTTTGCGGACTGGTATTGCCCGCAGCTGCGGCGGTAGTGATTCACAGCAGCAGCAGTTGCGGAGGGTGCTACATGGGGTTCCGATGCCAGTAGCAGCCACCCACAGCTGCTGTGCTGTCCATGGCAACAGCATCCACAAGCTGCTGTTTTCTGTGGAGCTGGTTGCACTCCGGCTCCACCTTCATGAATACTCGCAGCTGCGGGTGACATGCAGCTTCGCAGGTGGATTCCCACTAGCGCCGAGGTTTTCCCACAGCTGTGGGTCCTTCTCCTCCTTTAGTGAATCCTGCCCTGTGTCTCTAACATTCTTTTTTTTTTCATCCTAGGGCTGCAAGTAACTATAAAAGGAACACTGAAACTGGAATTTGCTTCTACAACTGTTGCTCAACTGTTTCTTTCTAATTGAAAAATTTCTCGAGTAACAGTTCAACAAGTAAAAGCATTTGAACTTCTGTTTTTCACTAACAATAAAAAACATAAATTCAGTACCATGGGTGATCGTCAATTATTTAATTGGCTTTGAAATATATTTACGTTGCTCAACAATGTCCGTGTAATGTTCAATAATCATTTGCAAGGAAGACCCACACAAATGACAACCTATTGCCCATTACACATGTCACACACTCACAGGATGATGTATTTTGTGGTGCTGTGATATGCTTTTTCATGTCATGAGGCTGTCATGCGTTGTCATATAATACTCAGAATGTGCTGTTGATCACTCTTCTGTGTCTGCTTGTAGTTTATCTGCATCTGTGGATGACAAATATAGACACTATGAAAACTACAGTGATGATGCATGGGTTTCAATGTTCTTGCACTGGTGATGTCAAACAACTGCTGTTCACATGTGCAGGTACCAGGTGTGTAATGGTTTCAAAAACTGCTAATGCAAAATGTGTGGGACTGTTACTCACAAACATAACATTATTTGTTAGCATAGGCCTTATGTCAGTATACCGCCAATGTCATGAAGTCCCATAATGATACACAACTCAAGACACAATGCACTGTTCTGCTGAATTAGAAATTACAGTGTGGGTGGGTACTGGGTCCCATATTTCACAATGGAGGATAACCGAGTACATGACGGGACTCATGCATTGTAGACATGGTAGGACACAGTTTAGCAAGTGCCACATGTATTCACACTCTTGACAATTTCTGCTGGTCAGTGTGGTGCCCATCCAGCCTCAAGACAGCAGATTCAATAAATACCAAAGCAAGAAGAAATAGCCCCAAAACACACCATGACCCATGCCACTTTTCCAGCTTTTGTAAGCAGTTTTGCACATAATGTGGCTTTCATTGCATCAACTAGTGCTGTATTAACTTACATGGCACCCATAAGGTGGAAAGTTCAGATGTCCAGAGTGTGAAACATGTCTCACTTTAGGGTATGGCAAGTGGACCATATAGATCCCCCATGAAACCTCAGGTAAGAACCAGGACATGGTTGCACTAGACAACCACTCCATACCAATTCCCACCAATTGTGATGGAGGGCCTGGGCATGAATTGGCCCTCTGTGGCATGCAGCAGATCACCATGTAATGTCAGTGATGGACCAGGACATGGACTGCTTCAGTGGACCATAACATGTCCCATAGTCACACTGAATGTCAAGGATGGTGGTTTTGGCAAGTGAACTGCCCCCATGCACCATGGCTGGTAAGGGGCCATGGCAACATATGAACAACCTCACAATACCAACACATTACACACTGATCATATGTCACATGACAGACCAGGACATTGACTGTGGTGGACTTGGATATTGGGATACACTGCACACACTACTGTGTGTCTGTGTCTGGAAGGAACAGTGGTAGCCTCACAGTAGGAACAAAACCGTGCTAATGTTTACTTGCTTCTGATGATTAGACATGCCTAATTGCCACCTCAGTAGTGGATGTTTTTCTGATGGTGACACACTGTAGTCCGATGAACTGCAGAACTACACTTACAAGCATTTGAAATGAATGTCTGTGAGAAAACTTTACATGAAACAAAAAGAGGAGAATAAATGCTTAAAAATATATTGCAGCTTTGGGAGGAGGTGGAGGTTTTCATAAAAAAAAATTGAAATTGTTGCTGGCACTCAGTGGTGCTCTCATTGTGCATAATGATATTGACTTCTCACTTTCGTAACAAAGAAAGAAAGATGAACATGGAGGATGCCATGAGGACAAGCTAGCAACCGGAGGATTGGTTGCCTGACACAAAATTTGGTTTGCTGACTGAAAAGTATGACACAAACAACAACAGTGTTGTACAGTACAAGTCACTGACATAGTTTTTTTTGTGATTGCCTCACTGTGGTCTGACCATCAACACACTTATTGATATGACCACCTGTCCACTCTGGGAATGCTATTTATCATCTTTCACTCAGATGCCTAGACTCTCTCCTGGGGAAAACCCAGATTAATTACATCACTCCCTCCTGAAGCCATAAACATACCGCAGCAGTGGTATTACTGCAACGGGCTCGGATATGCAATGTGCACCATGCATGTGTGCACAATACCTAACACGCATGCATCTGAGGATCCATGGCCTTGCCCATACCCCAGCTCATGACCAGGAGTATCTGCTGCCTGTGATCATGTCCCCATGCATCCAAAGCATAGGTAACCTTTCGTTCTGATGCTCAGTCCGGCCGTCCCCTGCTGACCACCCATGAGCATAGCTCATTTCCATTGAACACCATCTGGCAAGTGTCATACCAGGCTTCCAGCTATGCCATATCATCCTGCAACACATGCTACCACCATTGTTCGTATAGCACTGCTCACATCTTGATGTCAGAAGCAAACGGAATGATTTTTCTGTTCCTGCCCAATGACATCATGCCATGGATAAATGTGCTACTGCCTACTGATCTGCCTCACCAACACACACTTTAAACATGCTGTTGGTATCCTGATATGTGCATGCAGCTTTTCATTATTTTCAGTTTTACAGTGTACAGCTGTACAGTTAAAGATGACAGAATGCAACAACATGGTCCTCTAACACCACGACATGTTCTGATTGGTGATATACATGTGTGTAACCTTACTGACAAATAGAACTGTGCCCTCGTTATGATTCATACATCAATACTAACCTTCCTTTTCAGGTTTGTTGAAGCATGTGCAATGTTGTTCAATAAGCAGTCCATTATCTCGTTTCTTAAACTGTGACGAAAGTGGAGGAGGTATGGAACATTATGGCATGGCCTGTTTCACCATGCAATAACTGGGATGTTCCTCCCACATCTTGAAAACCTCATGTCTTAACTGTTTCAATATGCTGTGTATGACAGAAGAAAGACAATGTAAATGTATATAGAAGCATTTCATTGTGTAAGCAATAATACCTGACAGGGTGGGCAGTATTGTGCTATACTGGACAGCCCAGGGGCATAATGAGGCCCGACGCTGAAGACAGAGGGCCTTATAGCCCCTGGAAGGTCTGGTATAGCACAATACTGCCCACCCTGGAGGGTATTATTGCGTTTAGAAAATGGGACACTATATTACAGGTGTTTTTTGTTTTAAAAATGTTAAAACTGTGGTTTTGTAATACAATAGTTCCTCTGCCTTTATTAGAGATGGTTGTCATGATTGCCATACACAAACACATTACTTAAATTACTTGTCTTTTGTAGTCTTTCTGTTGTTCCCCCAAACCACACAGCCTACGCTAGGATACAGGTGTGCACAGACAGGTGAAAACCCACCATCCCTGATAAGGAGATCGGTCCCTGGGATGTTTGATCCTTCTCCTCACACCCCAACTATCACTGGTGACCTATGCTCATTCCCAAACAGGGGTCACCGGTGTGGCCCGAGGTGTGGCATCAGGTGCTTCAAGTCTCAGCATCACCAGTCCGAAACTCACATCCCCTTTTGAATTGCAGTGCTGTGTTACAGGACACCACCTCCTGTGGCACATTGTGTTAAATGTGCCATGACCCTATCACTGTAAAAGTGTGGCACTTACCATATGTGATTGGCATTTTGACTTCCTTCACTGTCACTGCTCCTCCTCGGGATTTAGGAAATGAAACTGTCCACTGCTTCTGTCCATCATTTTTAATTCTTTGAGGCCAACTTGAATTCTCATTAAAATGCATTGCTGATATCAATAAATGCTATCCATGCATTCTGCTGTGTCTAGTTACTCAGCATCAGGCCATATCTCCAATTATTTTCCTGATTAATGACAAAAAATAGAAAAAGCAATTTCAGCTACTTCTGGGAAACCTCACCCACTCCATGGAGGTTGCTGCATACTTTTACCTGTTCTCTGCAGATACTGCAATTGGCTAATATCCATGTGTAATATGCTGCTTAAAATAAGTGGTTCAGTACACCTTGTGATGTGTCAATGAAGACAATAGCAGCAATGTTATCAACTACTTTTGTATGATTTTAATCACCACATTTATCTGTCTCTATACAGTTGTGATAACAGCAAGTAAGAACAGTATGCATATCATAAGTATGTAATATCAACTTACCGTGCCTCCATACTGTCATAGAAGAAATGCGTAAGTTTTGGAGCAAAGAAAAGCAGAACCTTGGGGAAGGATTCTAGAGATGACGTCTGCTCTGTGGGAGATAGTTGTCTGATGTCCTTCATTAGTAGGTTGTTGTAGGCAATGACCTCCATTTCTTTGTGCGCTCTACTACCTATAATGAGCAGACACAAATGGTAGTGTTCTACTTCAGGAGTGCATCCGTGTTTACAGTGAACAATTGTCACTGTGCAACATAAATGTGATACATGTATTCCTTCAAATTGCACATGGAAAAAAAAAGTAAGCAATAGAACATTCACCTATAATTAAGTAGTGATATCCAATCACATGGTCCTCAGAGTTGAGGAACCAAACGCCACACCTCTTGACATATCAGTGACCTGACTTCCAAACAGAGTCAGGTTGTTTATGGTTTGGCCGGGGAGGTAACAACTGAACATCCTGAGGACTGCTTTGCTTCCTTGAGGAGGGTGGGGGTGTTTATGCTGCATGTGTCAACACAACTGGAGGGGTTTGGCACACAGTAAGGGTGCTTTGCTGACTCTGCAGAGGTGGAGACAGCTGCTGCATCTATTGCAGTGGCACGGTGATGGGAGAAAACCCAAGAGGAAACATATTCCATGAACTGCCAAGACCCATTAATGACACAGTGGGCCTGGGGACGTACCCCTCTGATGGGGGTTGCCTAGCTAATGGCAGGTACGAGTGAGTGGTGTAAAAGTATTGTCATGCCCTAAAAGCAGTAATGTTATGACAGTTGCATTGCATTTTAATATGCTTATATGGCAAAATATCTAATAAAGGATAACGGCAAACCTTTCTCAATCCACTCCTGTTCCTCCAGTGGATCATGAAGGCAATTTGGATACTCAGTGCTGTCATGCACATGAATGTTGACCACATGATTAGAAATGGATTTCCATTTAGCAACAACAAGGTCACCATTTCCGCTGCTTGAGTTGTCACGCCAATACAAGTGGTTGGAAATAGGTTTTGACCATCTGCCAAACACTCTACAGTTTGCTCGTCTGGATTTCTCCTCAAGTTTTTTCTTTATTCCTGTTTCATGGTCAAATCAGACATAGAAAATATTAAAATACAGACATGTTCAGTTGCAATTCTGTATTTATCTTCTTAAGTCGGTAGACATAATCACCTTTTGCCACATGCCAGACATCAAACCTGTGAGTAATGCCTGATTCCTGCTCACATGTTTTTTTTTCACACTGCCATGTCTATCCATGGTAAGACTTTTGATTTTTAAGCCAGCAGACTTCACAGTATTAATGCTCCTTTTTAATCCTTCACACTCCATCGCATTTGAGTTGGAAACCTCATTGCTCTGTGTGATGGTACAAAAGGAATAACATGATTTTTAACAGACCAACAACTACCACCTGTAAGAATGGAGGATGATGGAAAAATAGAAAGAACATTATAAACACAGTCAGATAAAAAAGATATTGACTGATTACCTGAACAAGCTTGACATCAATTATTTTGGGACGAACAAGGTCCATTAGGTAATATGACCCGAATTTGGCAGTAAGCCCAGGGGAACAGCACCAGGCATCCCCTCCAAGTTTGATTGGCCTGCTACGCAACTCATTAAAGAAGTTGTCCTGGTGCCATTTCTACACAGTGCAAGTGGAAGGTATAAAATAGGTTACCTGCATTAGGTGAAGTGTTCACAATGATATGTGTGGCATATTAATATGCTTGAAAAAATTCAGCATACATACTGGGCCTCCACCACTGAAAAATATGCCACAGGCCATCATCAGATTTCCTGCTGGCAGCTGGCCAAGTTTGGGCTGTGTCTCCGATCTCCTCCGATGACCCTTTACACACACCTGCTCCAGCACTGCCATAGTGCCAAAACATTGCTGCAGCACAACTTTACAATGTCCAAAATATTGGAAGCATGTCTGTAGAAGGGCAACTAACATACTCTCAAAAATCATAAATGTTCACTGGTTCTCAGGAGGTACATCTATGAAAGGGACAGGGAAATTGCACACAGTGAAGAAAGGCAAATTATGATTTCCCTTTTCCAAGACAAAACAAAAAACAGTGTGCACAGAGTTGAAAAGTATAATGCTGCAGGCCAAATGTTAAGCAGTTTTCCTGTTAACGTGTAGTGCTGTGGAATGTATTATTGTTTTTGCTAAGTGCTGCAAGAAACTGTAACATGAGTGCACAGAACACTTACATAGCGGGTTTCTCGTTAACATTGTCTTTATTGTCTGAAACAGAGTCAGTATTTATGAAATCTTCAACTGTCTATTCCGGATCATCATCAGAATCATATTGGAAGTCTTCATCAGAGTCTTCCTCGTCAGTGTCTCCATACATGATGGTACTGTCATTGACATATTCATCACTTTCATGGGGCACACAATATTGTGTAGCAGCATCAACCACTGTTTTTCTCTCTGGTATGTACACTTGCACACCCTTGCTTATACTAAGGTTCAGCATCTACATACCTCTTGAGAACTTTGTTTTCCCCAGACCATGGGGCATGTACTTTGCAGTCTGTGTTCCCTTGTTTTCAATTTCCTGATAGCAATGAGAAATGATGCTCATAAACATGATGTACTCCCACAATGAGATGTACATATATCAGTTCCTGCTAATCTATTTGGTACTGTGTTGTCGCTGGTCACATTCGCTGCACCCAGAAACATAGAAACATAGAATTTGACAGCAGATAAGGACCGCAAGACCCATCCAGTCTGCCCATTTCTTTTTCTACCTTATGAATGTGTCATCGGCCTTTGCTCTGTCAATGACCTATCTATTCATATTCATCTGTATTGCTCCCTTATGCCTATCCCATGACTGTTTGAAGCCCTGCACTGTATTCGTAGCCACCACTTCCTGAGGTAGGCCGTTCCATGCATCCACCACCCTTTCTGTGAAAAGAGCTTCTTCACATTACCCCTTAATCGGCCTCCCTCTAATATCATGCTGTGTCCTCTTGTCCCGCTATTTTTCTTATATTGAAACATGTTAGACTCCTTCACCTTGTTAATGCCCTTGAGGTGTTTGAATGTTTTGATCATTTCACCTCTCTCCCTGCTTTGCTCTAGGGTATACATACTGAGCTCCATTAATCTATCCTGGTTTGTTTTCTGATGCAGTCCCTACACCATTTTGGTTACCATTCTCTGGACTGCCTCAATTTGGCTACTGTCCTTGTGAAGGTGTGGCCTCCAGTACTGCACACAGTACTCAAGATGTGGCCTAACCAGTGTGTTGTAAGAAGGGATTATTACCTCCCTCTTCTGACTTGTGATACCGCTGCTAATACACCCCAACATCCCTCTAGCCTAACCTACTGCTTTAGTGGTCTGCTTGGATGATTTCAGGCCATTGGTGATGATTATGCACAAGCCTCTTTCTTCCCATGTGACTGCCAGCAACTTCCCTCTCAGCCTATAGGTGGCTTCAGGGTTTCTCTCCTTTTTGAAGGAACTAGTGCACACCTCCTCCCCCACCTGTGTCCATGGTGCTGAGCTGTGGGTCATGCTCTACCTTCTCTTCAGTAAATACTGAGCAGAAGCATCTACTTTGGATAGATGCTTTTACATGGTCCTCCTCCCACACTCCCTTATCCCCTTTGATCTTAGCAATACCCCCTCTGGACTTTCTCCTTCACTAATGTATCTGTAGAAAGTCTTGTCACCTTTTATTGTTTGTACTAGTGTTTCTAGGTTTGGGCCTTTGCCTGCCTTACTGCATTCCCTGCTTCCCTTACGGAAGGTTGGTATGCCTCCCTATCTTCATTCTGCTGCGTTCCATTATATTTCCTGAAGGCCAGCCTTTTGGCTCTGACTTTTTCTGTCATGTGCACAACAGAGAGAGTGTCAGAGAGAGAGAACTGTTTTCATTTCGGTACAACAGAGACAGAGAGTGTGAGAGACACAAGTCTTTTGTTCTGTTTTTTGTTCATTTTTGAAGTGTGAGTGAGAGGTACCAGAGTACCCCAATCGGTCGACAAGCGCTTGAGAAACTGCGTTGGTGAGAGTGACAGCTGCTGACAGGGCACTGCAGGAAGGCACAGATATGGTAACAGATAATTTTCTGTTATATCAGCTGTTGCAGTAGGAGAGGTGGTTAAAGCGTGGAGCTGGCAGGACGATGGCAGACACAGAAATTATGCTATTGGTGAGGGAAAGGAAGATGGCAGAGTTTAAAATGCCAACATTCTAAAGGCTCCTGATTTATCTGTGAAATGCGGTCTTGCTTCTCTGAACTTTTTATTACCTGTGCATGAAACGCATTTCAGGCATGGGCAATAACTGGATTTGGGGGTGCTGCACCTAGGAGTACCTTTGGAAATGAGCCTCTGGCTCAAAGGTTGTAAACTGATTGCAATATAAATAAATAAAATAACCAGTCAGGAGACAGGATTTTTACTCCCCATTATATAACACAGGTGATTGGGCAACCCCTCAGCGCACAACAAATGGGAGTGGGGGACATTATGCCGACGGGAGTTGGGATCCACCATTGGGAAATTAAATTGGTAAGGGGCATGGTGACAGAGACTGGCACCAACGGTGGCTTTCATGGACACTGGGAGAGGTGGAGAATGACAGCTGCCACCATATTTAATGAAATGGTACACCAAACAATGCAAGCTGTGATTGCATCTTTTACGACAGGGGATGGAGGGGCAATGTTTTTTGGGTGGAGTGGGGCAAACCAGAGGAAGGGATGGGACTGATACAGATGAGGGACCCTGATGAGTCTGGGGAAAGGGAGTGGCCACCACAGACAGGTGGGGGGAAGCAGTACAGGGTGCAAGAGAGGAGGGGGTTGGAGGCTGAAATCCTGGTATAGACACAGTTGTTAAGATGGATAGTAAACTGCCTCTCTCTGAACATACTCAGAAGGTGGTGGTTGGGGGACTAGCCTCATCCCAAAGGTGGGTTACCAGTGGGGTGCCCCAGGGGTCAGTACTGGGGCCACTCCGGTTGAATGCATATGCATAGGCAGAAGGAGGGAAGTTACATATTGATGCCATACCTGGAGTATGTTGTACGCTACCTGAGTCCACTGACATAGAAAGGATGTACTAAATGGACAGTAAAAGGGTAACTACAAATGAGAGGAGAGGTTGAAAGAGCTGGATTTGTATTATATGGAAACAATAATGGAAGGCAGTACAACGGATCCAAAGTTGCCGGTATTGTAGGGTGATCAATATAGTAGAGGACATCTTATTTTCATGGAAGGTACATGAAAGAAGTAAGGGGCAGGAAGTGAAGGTGTAGGGGGAAGGTTTATGGGAATTATTAGGATGTATTAGGAAGTATTACTTCACTGGTACAGTGTTTGAGTATTGTAATGGATCGCAGGACTGGTTTTGTAACATATTTGTCCTGGGACAGCCTGGGTCAACCAGACAGAATTCTTGACAATAGCAATTTTACTGTGTACCATTGTATATATTACACTTGCCTCCTCAGTTCCTCAATTCGTAGTCTAATAACCTCTCATTTCTGGTAACTACATGTTATTATGGATTGTGGCAAGATACCACTGTACTGTGCAATGGAGCACAATAATGTCATTAGAATCCCTACAGCATGACTCAGTAATACAATCTGTCACACAGATTCAGAGAAATGCATGTCTTGCTTGCAATAAGTGACACATGCGGAGTTGATGCTTGCAATGGGAGTCTGAGGCAGTTATTATATTATTGATTTATTGAATTTCTGTTGACCCGGTAGGCCCACTGAGACTATAAGTGTCTTCTTCCAGGGTGACCCCGGGGGAGGGGGGGAGACAGATGGTAACCAACTGAAATTGAACCAGATTAAGATGTTGGTGGTATTTTATGTAATTGACATGTAGTTATAATTGGATCACTGTGACATACTGCATTGCTGTGTGACATAAAAGGAACTTATAACGTCAGTAACAGAAAGTGTAATATCACATAAACATGCAGTGCACCACTGTTACTGGTATTATGCTACATGTACAGTAGCACATTACAAATGACACTGCATGAAGTGGTAGAACAAGTGTTATGAGGTTGACAATAGTTGCACAAAACTAATTATTAGAACATAGTGAAACCAGGTTAGGAACAAACACAGAAGGTGATCACTGCATGAATCACACCAGTATGGTGAATTGGATGTTTGGGAAGGGGGACCATAACTAGACAACACAGTTTCAAACACAGATTGGTATCCATATATCTTGAAAGGAGACATACAAGCTGACTTACACATCAGCAATATAGTGTGACACAAAGAAAGAAAATGAAAGAGCAGAGGACAATGAATAAAAAAAAAAACAAATGCAGTCACAGAATATAATAAACATATGCCCCAGTGATTGTTGCAGGCAGGTGTCACTTTGCAAGGTGGAATGCTAAACGCTGACTAATTTTGCAAGTAAAAGACGAATTGTAGTGTTTTTTAGTCACTATAGACTGCTATCCATGATGGTTTCACATGTCTCAATTATAGAGAAAAATAACGGGAAGCGGCAGTACGCAAACTAAGCAGACAGTTCATTTGTCACAAACTGCACAAAGAAATACAGATGTGTTTTACATAGCATTACATTTTGTATTGTTCAATTCTTCTGCACTTATGTGTGCTGGTTATGTAAAATTACTGCCCGGTCCTTTTTGGTACTGGCGCTTCACAGCATTTTTCCTCTACAATAAAGAAATGTGGAAACATCAGGGGTTGCAATTGGTGGTCAATTAAATGCAGCCCAATTCCTTTTTTCTGCTGTGAACACCCAGTATGATTGTACAGACAGAATCATGTCAGGGTGCCAGGATTCCATTATGAGAAGTTTGAAATGATAATGAGGGAAGTAGTATGAATGAAATAATAGCACTACACTTACCACAAGAGGTGAAGAGACATACAACAAGATAAGAAGACATTCATAAAAAAATAAGTTCACTCATTGTTAACATCACTATACAAACACTGACAAATTACACAGCGACATCTTGAGGTACTATTGCAACTGTCAATTTGATAGCCAAGCTACAGTACCGGGTGCAAACACAGTGACCACTTCCCCAATTTGAAGCAGCCAAACAAGTTTCATAAAACTGTGTCAGTATACAAAAATCAAGCTGCAAAAATTTTAAAGTACCTGAAAACAGTGAAGAAATAAAAATATATGCAGAGATCGAAGTACTGAATGAAAAACTAATACAGTGGGAAACACAGGACTAGCACAGCTGACAAATGGGGCACACACCTAGTGACATCACTGTGCAGTTTGCAAATTAGCATTTGCGTCACCCTGCATCTGAACAAGTTAAGTACAATTGCTAGGAATGAGCAGAACAAATAAAGGTAACAAAATCAATTAAAACATAGCTTTTAATGGGCAAATTGTGGCCCACTACATTCCATTGAACTTTTGTAAGGCTATAACATGCAGGATCAGTAGACTTTAGACCTCTGCATATGATCTTTAACATCCTGACAAGTCCCATGCCCATTCTGACCTGTCTGATAATTAAAAAATCTGTAACCTACCCTTAATATCCTGACACAAATCCAAAGCCGTACCTGACCTGTCAGAGAATTAAAAAAGCTGACCCCTCTCCATAACATCTTGACGAATCTCAAGCCCAACCTGACCTGTCAGAGAATTAAAAAATCTGTCTCCTCATCTTAATATCCTGGCACATCTAAAGCCATACCTAACCTGACAGAGCATTAAAAAATCAGTCCCCCTCTCCATAACATCCTGACAAATCCCATGCCCAACCCGACCTGTAACAGGATAAAATAATCTGTCCCCCTCCCCTTAATATCCTGACAAATCCAATGTCCAGCCCAGCATGTCTGACAATTAAAAAATCTGTCTCCACCCCTTAATGTCCTGAGAAATATTAAGCCCAACTCAACCTGTCAGAGAATAAAAAAATCTGTCCCCTACCCTTAACATCCAGAAAAATCTCAAACCCAACCTGACCTGTAACAGAATAAACAAATCTGTCCCCTCTCCTTAACACCCTGACAAATCCCAAGCACAACTCCACCTGTCAGATAATTAAAACATCTGTCCCCCCCTTAATTTCCTGACAAATCCCAAACCCAACCTGACCTGTCAAAGAATAAAACAATCTGTCCCTTCCCCTTAATATCCTGACAAATCCAAAGCCCAACCCAACTTGTCAGAGAATTAAAAAATCTGTCCTCTCCCCTTAATATCCTGAGAAATCTCAAGTCCAGCTCCACTTGTCAGAGAATAAAAAATCTGCCTTTCCCCTTAATATCCTGACAAATCCCAAGCCCAAACCAACATGTCAGAGAATTAAAAAATATGTCTCCTCCCCTTAATATCCTGACAAATCCAAAGACCAACCCAACCTGTCAGAGAATTCAGAAAAATCTGTCCCTTCCCCTTAAAATCCTGACAAATCAAAACCCAACCAACCTATTAGAGAATAAAAAAACTGTCCCTCCCCTTAATATCCTGACAAATCCCAAGCCCATCCCAACCTATAAGAGAATTAAAAAATCTGTCCCCTCCAATTAATATCCTGACAAATTCAAGCTGAACCCAATCTGTCATAGAATTAAAAAATCTGTCCCCCTCTTCTTAACAAACTGACAAATACCAAGCTCAACCTGACCTGTCAGAGAATTAAAAAATCTGTTACCCTCTCATTAATATCCTGACAAATTCCAAGCCCAACCGACCTGTTAGAGAATTAAAAAACCTGTCCCCTCCACTTAATATCCTGAGAAATCTAAAGCCATAGCCAACCTGTCAGAGAATTAAAATATCTCTCCCCCTCTCCATTACATCCTGACAAATCCCAAGCCCAATCCGACCTGTCACAGAATAAAAAAACTGTCCCCTCCAACCTAATATCCTGACAAATCCCAAGCCCAACCTGACTTGTCAGAGAATTAAAATATCTGTCTCCCTCCCCTTAATATCCTGACAAATCCCTAACCCAACCTGACCTGTCAGAAAATAAAACATTCTGTCCCTGGGGTGTGGCCAGCAGCCAGACAGAGCAGATATGCTGTACATGAGCTCCAGCCTATTTTGATACAAAAAGGCACTTTTAAGTAAAACTTGTAATTTTGCATTAAAAGTTGAATACTGGTGTATGCAAAATGTTCTGGACATTGATTTGGCCAGCAAAGATGGGGAAAACACACCAGAGGACTCAGCATGACCCTAACAAGCAGAGGACCCATCAAGACATGCTACATGGCAGCAGCCTAGTAGTGGAGGGGAGCAAATACTCAGAACCCTCCATTACAGTAGTCCTTCAAGCAATTCGAGACCTAGAAAGAAAGGTAGATGGCCTGGGCACTTGCTTTACAGTTATGGAATCCCAATTGGATGTAGTAACCTCTGAGGCTAAAACGGCGGTGGACTCGGCAAACACTTTGGTGGAAGCTGTGGCTGGGATCCTGGCCAAAAACAAGACCACGCGACTCCAGTTAGAATCACTGAAGAATAACATGCGGGCCCATCATCTTCGGCTGTTGGGGGTCTGAGAAGCACAAGACGGCATAGATTTGATGGACTTTATTCAGTCTTTAATCCAGAAACACTTACATTTGGCTCTGCAGGGCAACAAATTAAATTTTACCACCTTAATCCACACAGGAAGCCCACAGCAGATGTGCCACACACCATCATGATTGTTATGGCGAGAAACCCATATTCAGGACATGGTACTTGATGTGGCTAAATCAGCAGGCTCATTGAAGTTAGAGACTGGAGACCACATATACCTATTCAAGACTTGAGCTACGCCACATGCCAAATGGGTAAAAGCTTTGATGTCGTTCGAGCAGGTCTCCATGCCCTGAAGATTAACCATTCTCTACAACCTCCAGACAGATTGAGAGTCTATTACACGGATAAGACCTATATTTTCACTGACCCCACTGAAGCAGGGAAAAGGCTTGAAACTATTTAGCAGGACTTTGTCCACTGACCGAGGAAATCAGACGATGAAGATGATGAGGACTGAGACCTTTTTACAACACTGCTAGTTAATTGAAACTATTGCCTTGATGGGCAGTGCTGTGTTCAGACATTTGAATAACATATACTGTAGAAGATTAGAGTACATTATATGTGGTTTAATGTTAAGGGGATTTGCTCTCTGTCAAACAAGAGTCTGGCACATCCAAGTCACATACTTGCAATAACCAGTTTCTACATTTATGTTGATTAAACTATTTTTGTAGTAATCATCCAGTTATATCACCTAGGATTTAGTAATTGTATTCTGTATTCAGTAGAGCTGCTGATTAGCACACTGCTAAAATGATTCCTGTTCTTGTTAGTTAATCTAGTTGATTATTTGTACTAAGAAGTTCATACCCAAATAATCTGGGGAAGTGCTGTTTTATATGTAGCTACTTTAGTATCTGAGGGCTTATAAGAGTTAATCCTGTAGTGGTATAGTCCTACAACCCTTATAATTATAAAATTATCAGATATTACAAGGACTCATAAAGCACTTGATCTGCTAATGGGTGTTTTACACCTAGGTAATGATTGGAACACTATTTTTGGTTTTCTATTCCATGTGCATGCTGCAATGGTGTATTCTTGAAGTCTAACTGAAAATGAGCTTTTATTGTAGGATATAGAAACCCAACCATATGATGTAACTAAAGTGAGAGTACCTAAATCCTGTAATTGCATTGCTAATGTACACTTTTTGGAGCCTGCTATTACTCGTAAATAATATTTATATTGTGTGTTCACAATGAAAAATGAATAAAAACAAAGTACAAAAAAAAAACAGTCAGTCCCCTCCCCTTGATATTCTGACTAATGCCAAGCCCAACCCCATTTGTCAGAGAATTAAAAAATCTGTCCCTTCCCCTTAATATCCTGACAAATTCCAAGCCCAACCCAACCTGTGAGAGAGTTAAAAAATCTGTCTCCCTCTCCTTAACATTCTGACAAATCTCAAGCCCAAGCCAAAATGTCAGAAGATTAAAAAATCTGTCCCCCTTTCATTAATATCCTGACAAACGCCAAGCCCAACCTGTCCTGTCAGATAACTAATAAATCGGTCCCTTCCCCTTAATATCCTGATAAATCCAAACCCATACCAGAACTGTAACAGAATTAAAAAATTGGTCCCCCTCTCCATAACATCCTGACAAATCCCAAGCCCAACCCGACCTGTCACAGGATAAAAAAATCTGTCCCCTTAGCTTAATATCCTGACAAATCCCAAGCCCAACTTGACCTGTCAGAGAATTAAAAAATCAGTCCCCCTCACCTTAATATCCTAACTAATCCCAAGTCCAACCCAAACTGTCAGAGAATTAAAAAATCTGTAACCCTCTCCTTAACATCCTGGCAAATCCTGAACCCAACCCGACCTGCTATAGAATAAAAAAATCTATCTCCCTCCTTTTAAGATCCTGACAAATCCCAAGCCAACACAAACTGTCAGAGAATTAAAAAATCTGTCCCCCTCCTTAACATCTTAACAAATCCAAAGCCCATCTCAATCTGTCAGAGAATTAAAAACTCTGTCACCTCCACTGAAGATCATGACAAATCCCAAGCCCAACCCAACCTGTCAGATAATAAAAAAATCTGTCCCCATCTATTTAACAACCTGACAAATCCCAAGCCCAACCCCACCTGTCAGAGAATTAAAAAATCTGTCCCTTCCTGCTAATATCCTGACAAATCAATTGCTACTTGGGGCGTTAAATAGGATGGCAGCTTAAAGATCAGCTCACAACCCAGAGGGAAATAACATTTAAACTACTTTTTCTACCAGCTGGTATTATATCCTCACTCTACTGTAACTTGTGGGGTAATACTCAAGCTACACTAATTTAGCTTCATTGATACAAAAAGCCTTCATTTGCTGTGTGGAAATTGCTATTTCACTGAAGAGCCTCCTGGACGGGGTAGGCCTGAAAATATGGCTGAAGGCCACTTTTCACAAACCTGGGAGCAACCGTCAGCTGAGACGATGTTCGGCCAACTTATGGCCCAGATGGCACAAGTCACTGTGGCAAGTAATTGAAACACCCAAGTGGTTCAAAATTTTGAAGCCAGGATGCTGCATACTGAACAGCGGGTCTTGGCGATGAAAGGACATGTTCAGGACTTAAGGGCAGAATTAAGAGATCAACAATGGACCATACAGATGCTGTGCAGTAATATGGATGACCTCGAGAATTGAGGTCGCCATAATAATCTTTGCTTCCTGGGCTTCCCCAAGCATGTAGAAGGCAAAGATACTGAGGGATTTCTACAATTAGCCATCACTGAAATGCTCTAGTTGGACCCATTGATACCGTTCCAGGTGGAATGCACACACTGTACGTTAGCCCGCATGTCTCAGGCCCAGGACAGACCACAACCTGTCATAGTCCGATTTATTGATTTTAGGGACAAAGAGAAGGGCCTAGCTAGAGCTCGTGAGTTACAGCATGTAGTGTGGAGATCAAATAGGATCCACATCTTTCAGGACTTCTTTAAGGATCTGTCGGACAAACGCCAAGCATACTCTGAGGCAAGGCATAAAATGCACAGTATTGGACTGTTCTTCTCCTTGTTTTACCCAGCCACAATGCGTGTTATGCATAATGGGGTCCCAAACAGTTCTGAATCTCCTGATACACTCATGGATTTTTTTTGTCGCAACTGGCCACAAGAATTCACCACCACCACCCCAGGAGCCCCTTCGGCAAAAACTGCTACCGACAGGTTGGATTGCTGCTCCTCTCCATCAGTGAGCAGGCCTGCAGTTTGGCAAGACCTCAGGGAGCAACACTGGAAACTTCCCCCAAAAGCACACTGAAAGAGGCAATCCTCAAAGAAACACAGCCACCAGGAGCATCCTTCGGAGAGAGGGAAAAACAACACAGAGGAGGCCACAAGCATGGACACTGTAGCTCCAGATCTATTACAGACCTACCACACCACTAATAGATATGAAGCTATACACCCCAGCTCTCTGGATCAACACCCAGGCATCGTGGATTCAACTGTGGAGGGCAGGCCTACTCCTATATTGCAGCCCAGCTACCTGTCCCTGTCAGCAACTCCTCTCCAGCCGCAGAATGGAGTTACAGGTAGCGGAGGGCAGCATTGACCAAAGGCTATGAGAGAGGAAGGGAGGCTTTCTCTACCAGCGGAGATCTCATCTTCAGTGTGGACCATCCTGAGTGCTCTACATCTCCAGGGCAATCGATCAGAGAAAACCCACTGGCTTGGTCAGATAAGTAGTCATCCTTCTATTTTCTTTCTATTCCTGTTCTTTTAATCCCCAAGGGAGTTGTAGGTATTGGGTGAGTTTGGCTTGCCTGAATTGATAGTCAGGGACAATCTCCTTGGCTGACCCATCAGCTACCCTTTCTCCATGTTACCTGTGTAAGAGAACTTTTGAGCCCCACTTCCCCCCAACCTGGACCCCTGACTTGCACTGCCATATGGCAGAGAAGATGCCTCACTCCTATTCTGGGAGGGATTCAATGAAGCCTACCAACAAGCTCTCAGTGGACGTCCTGATCAAAAGTCCAGGCGTGTCTAGATGGCATAGAAGGCATTTTTTTACCATTTGATTAAACAGCAGAACTTTTGTGGGTTCTACCTCGCTTACTTGTCTGTGGAGGGGGTGAGGTCCACTGGGAAGCTGTGTCATATAATATGAAAGTATTTGTCAGCATGTGTAAACTGTTGCAATGAATGGGTAGCCAGGATGTGTTTTATGTGAGTCCCTAAGTGGTGAATGGCACAGGCCTGTGCCCCTCTGGTATTTTTTTTTTATTATTTTTTTCTACCAAGGGGAGGTCTCCCAGCCCCTGCATTGGGTGACGTACAGTACACTCTTCACAGGTGTGATGAGCCTGACCTCACCAAGATCTTTGTTGTGAGAACACGTTGGCACCCATCAGCAATAACCCTAGGCTAGCCGAAATAATGGGCAGTTTCTCCCCCACTTTCTTTCCTGCAAACCCCCACCTCATTAGAAGCATTGTGTAGTCCCACTTTAACTACCCCAGCTTCTGAGCTACACCACTGGAGCAGCTCTCTCAACCCTCTGGAGTTGGAATGAGCCACATGGTCCAACCTTCTTATTGGGTTGCTCAATTCTCTCGGAGGGGATCCTCCCCCTCTGCACTCACCGTAGTGCTAAGGAAGGATGGATATCACTTGATAATGCCCTGTGAATAGGGGCTGGCCTACGGCAGGGCTCTGTGGCTGAAGAGACACCTCTATATCCCAAAATTGCATGGTACACTGTGCACAATGTATATAGTTTGCTAATGTGTTTATGTATGTTTGTTTCACATGTGACACACAGATGTTTCGTTATTTGTTAGTATAAGGTCATCTGGTAGGGGCAGGGTATATGGCTTTACCCACTCTCTCAATATCTGGTGGCGCTCTATAGATATTTTCCTCTTCTGGTTGGGCTGCCCTCTCCCCCAGCAGCAGGTTGTTCTTGATATATCTCTTAATTAAATATGTGCTCTCTATTACTAACAGGTGATATCATTTGTCTGACATGGAATGTCAGAGGGCTTAACACCCAAAACAAGAGGAAACAAGTTTTGGGCCACCTTAAGAGACTGAGAGCAAGGGTTGCCTTCCTGCAGGAAACCAAACTTACCGGGGGGAATCCTGAGAGACTGAAGAGGGAGTGGGTAGGTCAGGTCATGCATGCCTTGGCCTTCTCTAGAAAGAGATGGGTGGCGATTCTGCTTCACAAGCAACTACGATGGAAATTGCAGAGACAAGTGAGAGATCCTGAGGGTAGATGGGTGGTGGTACTCATGGATACTGGGGAGAGGCCCTCTGATCCTGGGTAACATATATGCTCCGAATGAGGACTCACCCTCCTTCTTTCACAAGATGGCCGGGTGCTAGGATCCATAGCTTTGGAAGACACCCCCATTTTATTAGGGGGTGATTTTAATCTTACTCTAGACCCTTTCCTGGATAGATCCCCTTCCAATACTGAGCCCCACTCCAGGGCTGTAATGGCAGTGGCTCAATTACAACAAGAGTTGGTCCTTACGGACATCTGGAGAATATTTCACCCCTCCCAGCAGGACTATAGCTTTCATTCCCTAGTACATCATTCTCTTAGTAGAATAGACTTCTGGCTCACCTCTTCTACTATTACTAGTAACACTGTTAATACCCTCATTCATCCCTTAGTTATCTCAGATCACGCCCCTGTGCATCTTGCCTTAACCTGGGGCCCCTCTCTCCCTAAGTCTCCGGCATGGAGGCTGGACCCATTGCTACTTCGTGACCCAGACAATCCCCCTTGGCTTCAAAAGGAAGCAACGGAATTTTTTCGGCATAATCTCATAGCAGATACCTCTGTGGGTACCACATGGGAGGCATTCAAAGCTACTCTAAGAAGGGAGATAATGGGGTATGCGAGCTGGCACTGAAAGAGGAGGGAACAACATTTGAGGGAGCTTGAATGACAACTTAGAGAAGTGGAGCTTGCTTTTAAGGCCCTTAGCATCCCTTCCCTTAGTTCAGAGGCAGGTCACAAGGTCACCTCTCTGAAGATGCAAGTGAATGAGCTGGTCTCTAGAAAGGCAGAGATTTTGATCATTAGACTCAAGCATAAATATTGGGAAGGGGGAGAAAAGGGGTGATAAGCTGCTGGCATACTGTCTCAAAAAGCAGCAAGCTCAAAGGCATATAGCAGCTTTAGAGGATGCAGGGGGTAGGACCCAGACCTCGGTGCAAGGTATTAATCAAGTAATGATGGATTTTTACTCCTTGTTATATAAATCTTCCAGAACCCCAGACCCCCAAGGGATCCACCCATTTCTGGAGTCCCTACATCTCCCCAAAATTTAGAAAGCCCAGGCTAATGCCCTAGATGCCCTGATCTCAACCCAAGAGGTGGAAGACACCTTCCTCTCCCTTAAAAAGGGAAAGACCCCAGGAAAGGGATGGTTTCCCTATTGAAGTGTGGCAGCTGTTGCATCCCATAATCTCCCCGGTATTGCAACAAGTATTTACTGAGTCATTGCAAACAGGGTCTCTTCCTTCATACCTTAGGGAGGCAACTATTACTATCATACCAAAAAAAGGTAAAGACCCTCTTAAAGCACTCAGCTACTGCTCTATTTCACTATTGAATACTGACAGCAAGGTGCTAGCTAAGATACTAGCTAATAGACTTAATCCTCTCCTTCCCAGTTTGATCCACCCATCCCAAGTAGGCTTTGTTAAGGGCCGCTTTAGCGTAGACCATATTAGATTGTTAGTAAATTTAATCCATAAGGCCCAAACATTATCTTCCCCCGCTGCTGCCATTGCAATAGATTTTGAAAAGGCCTTTGATTCCCTGCAGTGGGACTATGTCCAACAAGTACTTTGCACTATGGGCTTGGGGGCGGGGTTTTGGCCTGGATTGGGACAATATATTCATCCCCAGCTGCACAGATAATCACCAATACGATGCTGTCTCCCCATTCATACTGGGTAGGGGTATCCATCAGGGCTGCCCACTTTCTCCACTACTTTTGTATTGGCAGTAGAACCCCTGGTGGCCACTACTAGGTGAAATCCTCTAATTTCCAGGGTCCAGGTGGGAACAAGGGCATACCCTACTCTTATGTATGCAAACAACCTGTTGCTCCCTATAGCCAATATCATCACCTCCCTCCCTCCCCTACTGTCCAGCTTGTCAGATTTCTCTACATTTTCAGGGCTCACAATTAACATGGCCAAGACAGAGGTCCTACCTTTAAACTCTAAGTGTACCTGTCAAATGGTTACTCAGCATGGGCTCCGATGGGCCCTAGAGGGGATTACCTACTTGGGCATTACTATCTCTCCTAATTTGCATAAAATCTGTGACCTGAATATGAAACCACTTTTTGCATCCATTTGTACAGAACTGGACAGATGGAAATCTCTTTGACTGTCACTTGTAGGTAAAATATCTGCAATTAAAATGGTCACAGCACTAAAAATGATGTATCTTCTCTCCCACATTCCTTTGAAAATACCTCGTTATTGGTTTACTAAGTTAGACTCCCTGCTGGGATCCTTTTTGTGGGAGGGTAAGAAACCTAGGTACAGTAGAAATAAGTTCAGAGCTCATTGGTCGGAAAGGGGCTGGGGTCTTCCATGGTTAGAGGGATATAAATGGGCCTTTCAGATGGCTCAGACATTAAAATGGTTCCTTTCCCCTGAACACAATGCTCCCCAGTGGTTGGATATGGAGAGAGAGGTATGTCAGCATACTCACTTGGTACTATTGTCACTTAACCATCCCTCTAAGGGCACTCACTCTCATCCTACTATAGGTCCCTTTCTGGAATATTGGGCCAAGGTGCATAAGAAATTGGATGCCTCCCCATCTCCCCTAAGACTTACCCCACTATGGGGCAATAATGAGATTACTATCAATAAACAACCAATTACATGGCCATCATGGGAATGTGGTGGTATCGAATTGCTTTGAGATATGCTCATTCCTGGTACAGATACCCTTAATTCCTTTGAGGGCCTGCGGAGCTCTTATGGGATCTCTCCCAAAGACTTCTGGTGATTCCTTCAAATAAGAAACATCATCCTTATGTACAGGCATAAACAGCACCAAGAGCAGCAAATATCCCAGGTAGAGTCGTGGCTTACCCTAGAAAGAGGAACGTCAAGCTGGGTATATGCGGCCATTCGGAGGACCATCCTGTCCCAAGCAGAGGAATCCAAGCATAAATGGGACAAAGTACCGCATGCCCCTATTACAAACCTGGAGTGGAAGTCTTGTCTAAAACTAGCTCACAGGGCATATCCTGACACTAGTAGTCAATTAATACAGAACAAGATAATTCACTCCTGGTACAGGACTCCTGCAGTTCTTGCCAAGGCAAAGCTGGCACAGTCTGACCTGTGTTGGAGGTGTCAGGAACTCCCTGGTGACCTGTTCCATATACTTTGGTCCTGCAGGCTGACCCAGCCCCTATGGCAGGCCACCTGTGAGATGGGGTCCAGAATACTTAGGAGGCCTGTGCCTCAGTCCCTAAGTTGCTGTTATTAGGACTCCAGACCCTGGCCCCTCACCTTCATCTCTCTGAGTTGAAACTACTTCTGACACTCAGTATGCAGGTTAAAAGACTTCTACTGTGTAAATGGCAGTCCCAGATAATACCCTCTCTCGGGGAGGTACTTACCTCCATGGCTTCAGTTGCCAACTGGGCCAGAATATCACATACTGAGACCAAAACCCTCCTTAAATATAATGCCCTCTGGACTCCCTTTTTTCTGTTTTTGAAACCTTGGGAAGGAATCAGCTGAATAGGCACAACTATGCTACTATAATGCTCTCCTCTCATGGTGCATTTAGGGGCAAGTGCTAAAGAGTTAATTACTGAGCTATAGGGGCCCTCCTCAATGGATGACATGATGTAATATCAGTAAAGAATAGTTTCTTCACTGACAATGAAGACCTGTTTGCTTTGTGTGTGTGATCCCTTGTATTTTGTAAGCTTAAAGTAGAGGACAGCGGCCCTGGACCTCTCATAATTTCTGATGCTTTGTCAAATACTGCAGAAACTAGCAGGATGGGGCCAGGTAAGATATGTTTGTATGAATTAGCTATAAATCAATGCACCACCCGCTAATACTTTCAAAGTTAACCTCCAGCTGGACAGGTGTTGTACATCCTTGCACAGAGTATTATCCTACTGCTTACCTGGCTAGTATATTCAATTTGTTACTATTTGGCCAGCATGTTCTGTTCTCTGCTTCTACAGACATATGTAACAGTCTGTAAAATCTTTTGCAATGTATCTGACTGTTTCAATGTTTGTAGCATCTTAATAAGTTAAATCAATAAAACTTATTAACCACAAAAAAAATCCTGGCAAATCCCAAACCCAACTTGACCTGTCAGAGAACTAAACAATCTGACCCCTTCCTTTAATATCCTGACAAATCTCAAGCCCAACCCATCCTCTTAGAGAACTAAAAAATCTGTCCCTCTCTCCACAACATCCCGATAAATCCCAAACACAACACAACCTGTCAGAGAATAAAAAAATCTGTCTCCTCCCCTTAACATCCTGAAAAATCCCAAGTCCAACCCAACCTGTCAGAGAATTAAAAAATATGACCCCCTCCCATAAACATCTAGACAAATTCCAAGCTCAATGAAAACTGTCTGAGAATTAAAAAATCTGTCCTCCTCTCTTTAAAATTCTGACACATCCCAAGCACAAACCAGGCTGTCAGAGACTAAACAAATCTGTACAATCCCATTAACATCCTGACAAATCCAAAGCTCAACTCAACTCAACCTGTCAGAGAATTAAAAAATATGTCCCCCTCTTTTTCACATCCTGACAAATCCCAAGCCCAACCCACCAGGTCAGAAAATTAAAAATCTGTCCACTCCCCTGAATATCTTGACAAATCCCAAGATCAAACTGACCTTTTAGAGATTTAAAAAAATCTGTCCCTACAACTTAACATACCGACAAATCCAAAGCCTGACCCAACCTGTCAGAGATTTAGAAAATCTGTCCCTCTCTCCATGACATCCTGACAAATCCAAAGCCCAACCCCACTTGTCAGAGAATTAAAAAATCTGCCCCTTCCCCTTAATATCCAGACAACTCCAAAGCTCAACCCGACTTGTCAGAGAATTAAAAAATCTTTCCCCTCCCCTTGATATCCTGACAAATCGTAAGTTCAACCCAACCTGTCAGAGAATAAAAAAAGTAAAATCCCATTAATATCATGACACTTCCCAAGCCCAACCCAACCTGTTAGAGAATTAAAAAATATGCCCCCCTCCCATAAACATCTAGACAAATTCCAAGCTCAATGAAAACTGTCTGAGAATTAAAAAATCTGTCCTCCTCTCTTTAAAATTCTGACACATCCCAAGCACAAACCAGGCTGTCAGAGACTAAACAAATCTGTACAATCCCATTAACATCCTGACAAATCCCAAGCTCAACTCAACCTGTCAGAGAATTAAAAAATATGTCCCTCTCTTTCTCACATCCTGACAAATCCCAGGCCCAACCCACCAGGTCAGAAAATTAAAAATCTGTCCGCTCCCCTGAATATCTTGACAAATCCCAAGATCAAACTGACCTTTTAGAGATTTAAAAAAATCTGTCCCTACAACTTAACATACCGACAAATCCAAAGCCTGACCCAACCTATCAGAGATTTAGAAAATCTGTCCCCCTCTCCATGACATCCTGACAAATCCAAAGCCCAACCCCACTTGTCAGAGAATTAAAAAATCTTCCCCTTCCCCTTAATATCCAGACAACTCCAAAGCTCAACCCAACTTGTCAGAGAATTAAAAAATCTTTCCCTTCCCCTTAATATCCTGACAAATTGTAAGTTCAACCCAACCTGTCAGAGAATAAAAAAAGTAAAATCCCATTAATATCGTGACAATTCCCAAGCCCAACCCAACCTGTTAGAGAATTAAAAAATCTGTCCCCTTAACTTAATATCCTGACAAATCCCAAGCCAAAACCAACCTGTCAGAGAATTAAACAATCTGTCCCTTCAACTTAACATCCTGACAAATCCCAAGCCTGATATGACCTGTCAGAGAATTAAAAAATCTGTCCCCCTTCCCATAACATCCTGGCAAATCCATAGCCCAGCCCCACCTGTCAGAGAATTAACAAATCTGTCCCCTGCCCTTAATATCCTGCCAAACTTCAAATTCCAGTCTGGCTTGTCATAGAATAAAAAAAAATCTGTCTTCCTCCCCTTAATACCCTGACAAACCACAAGTCCAACCCAACTTGTCAGAGAATTAAAAAAATTGCCCCTTCTACTTAAAATCCTGACAAATCCTGAGCCCAACCCAACCTGTCATAGAATTAAAAAATCTGTCTCCTTCCCCTTAAGATCCTGACAAATCTCAAGCCCAAACAAACCTGACAGACAATTATAAAATGTCTCCCCCTCTCCTTAGCATCCTAACAAATCCCCAGCCCAACCCAACCTGTCAGAGAATAAACAAAATCTGTCTCCTTCCCCTTAATATCCTGACAAATCCCAAGCCCAACAAAAAATATCAGAGAATTAAAATATCTATCCTCATTTCCTTAATATCCTGGCAAATCCCAAGCCCAACCCAACCTGTCAGAGTATTAAAAAATCTGCCCCCTCTCCTTGACATCCTGACAAATCCCAAGCCCAACCCAACCTGTCAGAGAATTAAAAAATCTACCCCTACCTTTAATATCCTGACAAATCCCAAGCCCAATCCTGAACATTCCCAGGGGGTGCAAAGAAGAGCCACAGAAATAATCTCAGGCTAGGATCAGCTATCATATCAGGAGAGATGGCATAACTTAGGATCATTCACATTTCAATATAGGAGAATGAGGGATGGTATGTGCATGATATATAGGGCACTCCAAGATAAACAAATAAATGAACATTTGGGACTTAGAGTAAGGAACACTTAGCTGTATAAGCCTAGGAATCATAGGCTACAACTGGAACAGGATAAGTGAAACACCCTGGAAAAGGAAACTGGTTAATCCGGGGGGGGGTTCAACTTTGGAACAGTTAGCCAAGGGAAGTGGTACTGAGTAAGACTATGGACTCCTTTAAACTTAGATGAATTATATAGAAAAAAAATGCTCCGATATAATATAGGCCAGGCAAGCATTAAGGACACAAGTCTATGTAGCTTGAAAAACCTATGAAACCTATGAAACCCAACCACTCAGAGTATAAAAAAAAAAGTCCCTTCCCTTAATATTATAACAAATCCCAAGCCCAACCCAACCTCTCAGAGAATAACAAAATCTGTCCCCTTCCTTGATTATCCTGAAAATTCCTGAGCCCAACCCAACCAGTCAGAGAATAAAAAATTCTGTCAAGTCCCATTAATATCCTGACAAATCCCAAGCCCAACCCAAAATAATAGAGAATTAAAAAATCTGACTCCTCAGCTTAATATCCTGAAAAATCCCAAGCCCAATTCAACCTACAAGAGAATTAAAAAATCTGTCCCTTCCAATTAATATCCTGACAAATTCAAAGCCCAACTTGACCTGTAATACAATAAAAAAATCTGTCCTTTCCCCTTAATATTCTGACAAATCACAAGCCAAATGAAAACTGCCATAGAATTAAAAAAAATGTCCCCCTCTCATTAAGATTCTGACCAATCCCAAGGCCAACCAAACCTATCAGAGAATTCAAAAATCTGCCCCCCTCTTCTTAACATCCTGACAAATCCCAAACCCAACCCAACCTTTCAGAGACGTAAAACTCTGTTCCCTCCCCTTAATATCCTGACAAATCCCAAGCCCAACCTGACCTGTGAGAGAATTAAAAAATCTGTCCCCTCAACTTAACATCCTGACAAATCCCAAGCCTGACCCAACCATCGGAAAATTAAAAATTTGTTAACCCTCTCCATGACATCCAGACAAATCCAAACCCCAAATCCACCTGTCGGAGAATTAAAAAATCTGTCCCCTCTCTTTAATATCCTGAAAACTCCAAAGCCCAACCTGACGTGTCAGAGAATTAAAAAATCTGAACCCAACCTGTCAGAGAATTAAAAAATCTGTCACAGTCTCCTTAAAATCCTGACAAATCCTGATCCCAACCCGACCTGTCACAGAATAAAAAAAACTGACTCCTTCCCCTAAAGATCCTGACAAATCCTTAGCTCAACCCAACCTGTTAGAGAATTAAAAAATATGTCCCCCTCTCATTAACATTCTGACAAATCCCAAGCACAACCTATCCTGTCAGAGAATAAAACAATATGTCCCTTCCCCTTAATATCCTGACAAATCCCAAGCCCAACCCAACCTGTCAGAGAATTAAAAAATATGTCCCCTTCCGTTAATAACCTAAGAAATCTCAAGCACAACCCAACCTATCAGAGAACAAAAAAATCTGTCCTTCCCCTTAATATCCTGACAAATCCCAAACCCAACTCAACCTGTGAGAGAATTAAAAAATCTGTCCCCCTCTCCTTAACATCCGGACAAATCTCATGCCCAACCCAACATGTCAGAGAATGAAAAAATCTGTCTCCTCCCCTTAATATTCTGACAAATCCAATGCCCAACCCAACCTGTAAGAGAATTAAAAAATCTGTCCCCTCTGCTTAATAACCTGACAAATCCCAAGCCCAACCCAACCCAACCCAACTCACAAGAGAATTAAAAAATCTGTCCCCTCCAATTAATATTCTGACAAATCACAAGCCGAGCCCAACCTGTTCTAGAATTAAAAAATGTGTCCCCTTCTTAACATCCTGACAAATTCTAAGCCCAACCTGACCTGTCAGACAATAAAAAAATCTGTAACCTCCCCTTAATATCCTGACAAATAAAAAGCCGTAGTCGACCAATCAGTGAATTAAAAATCTGTCCCCCTCTTCATATCATCCTGACAAATCAGAGACCCAACCCAACCTGTTAGAGAATTAAAAAACCTGTCACCTCCCCTTAATATCCTGACAAATCCAAGGCTGTAGTCGACTTGTCACAGAATAAAAAAACGGTTTCTTCCACCTTAATATCCTGACGAATAACAAGCCCAACTCGACTTGTTAGAGAATTAAAAAATCTATTCCCCTTCCCTTAATATCCTGACAAATCACTAACCCAACCTGACCTGTCAGAGAATAAAAAAGTCTGTCCCCAGGGTGTGCCTAGCAGCCAGATAGAGCAGACGTGCTGCACAGGAGCTCCTGCCTATTTCGATTAAAAAACTCACTTTTAAGACAGTAAAACTTGTAATTTTGCAGTAAAAGTTGAATATTGGTATCTGCAAAACATTCTGAAGGTTGATTTGGCCAGCAAAGATGGGGAAAACATGCCAGATGACTCAGCATAACCCCAACAAGCAGAGGACCCATCAAGACACACCACATGGCAGTGGCCTAGTAGCGGAGGGGAGTAAATCCTCAGAACCCTCCATTACAGCAGTCCTTCAAGCAACTTGAGACCTAGACAGAAAGGTAGATGGCCTGGGTACTCACTTTACAGTTATGGAATCCCGGTTAGATGTAGTAGCCTCTGAGGCTAAAACAGCAGTAGACTCGGTGAACACTTCTGCGGTAGCTGTGACTGGGATCCTGGCTGAAAACAAGACCACGCGACTCCAGCTAGAATCACTGGAGAATAATAAGCAGGCAAGTGACCTTTGTCAGTTGGGGGCTCCAGAAGCACAAGAAGGCACAGATTTGTTGGACTTTATTCAGTCTTTAATCCAGAAACACTTTCATTTGGATCTACACGTGCAACTAATTAAATCTTACCAACCTAATCCAAGGAGGAAGCAAGCAACAGACATCCCATGCAGCACCAGGATCATTACGGCAGGAGCCCATATTTGGGATATGGTACTTGAAGGGGCTAAATCAGCAGGCTCATTGAAATTAGAGACTGGAGATCACATATACTTTTTTACAGACTTGAGCTATGCCATGCGGCAAAGGCGTAAAAGCTTCAATGTTGTTTGAGCAGGTCTCCGTGCCCTGGGGATTAACCATTCTCTACAGCTTCCAGCCAGATTGAGAGTCTGTTTTGCGTATAAGACCTATATTTTCACTGACCCCACAGAAGCGGGGGAAAAAGCTTGAAGCTATTAAGCATGACTTTGTCCATTGACCGAGGGAATCAGACAATGAAGGTGATAGGGACTTGAAATCTTTTTACAACACTGCTAGTTAATTGAAACTATTGCCTTGATGGGCAGTTCTGTGCTTAGACATTTGAATAACATATAGAAGATTAGAGTACATTATATGTGGCTTAATGTTAAGGGGATTTGCTCTCCTACAAACAAGAGTCTGGCACATCCAAGTCTCATACTTGCAATTGGCAGTTTCTACATTTCTATTGATTAAAATATTTTTGTATTAATCATCCAGTTATATCACCTAGGACTTAGAAAATGTATCCTGCATTTAGTAGAGCTCCTGATTAGTACACTGCTAAAATGATTCCTGTTCTTGTCAGTTAACCTAATTCGTAATTTGTACTAAGGAGTTCATACCCAAATAATCTGAGGAAGTGCTGTTTATATATGGCTACTTTTGTATGTGAGGGCTTATAGGAGTTAATCCTGTAACAGTATAGTCCTATAACTCTTATAATTATAAAATTATCAGATTTTACATGGACTCATAAAGCACTTAATGTACTGATGGGTGTATTATACCTAGGTAATGACTGGAACACTATATTCAGTTTTCTACTCCATCTGCATGCTGCAATGGTCTCTTCTTGAAGTCTAACTAAAAATAAGATTTTATTTTAGGATATAGAGATCCTGCCATAAGATGTAAGTAAAGTGATAGTACCTGAATCCTGGAATTACATTTCTAATGTACACTTTTTGGAGCATGCTATTACTCATTTGTAACAATTTTATTGTGTCTTCACAATGAAAAATGAATAAAAACAAAGTACAAAAAAAAGCAGTCTGTCCCATCCCCTTGATGTCCTGACTTATCTCAAGCCCAACCCAACCTGTGAGAAAGATAAAAACATCTGTCCCCTCTCCTTAAAATACTGAAAAGTCTTAAACAAACTCAAAATGTCAGAGAATTTAAAAGTCTGTCTCCTCCACTTAATATCCTGACAAATCCAAAGCCCATTCCAACCTGTCTGAGAATAAAAAAATCTGTCCTCCTCTCATTAATATCTTGACAAATTCCAAGCCCAACTCATCCTGTCAGAGAATTAATAAATCTGTTCCCTCCACTTAATATCCTGACAAATCAAAATCTGTACCCGACCTGTCACAGAATAAAAAAATTTGTCCCCTTAAATAATTATCATGACAAATCTCAAGCTGAATCCAACCTGTCAGAGTATAAAAAACTGTCCCTTTCCCTTACTATCCTGAAAAATCCTAAACCCAACCCAACCTATCAGAGAATTAAAAAATATGCCCCTCCCTTTAATGACCTATGAAATCCCAAGCACAACCCAAACTATCAGAGAACAAAAAAATCTGTCATTCCCCTTAATATCCTGACAAATCCCAAACCCAACTCAACCTGTGAGAGAATTAAAAAATCTGCCCCTCTCCTTAACATCCTGACTAATCTCATGCCCAACCCAACATGTCAGAGAATTAAAAAATCTGTCTCCTCCCCTTAATATTCTGACAAATCTAATGCCCAACCCAACCTGTTAGAGAATTAAAAAATCTGTCCCCTCTGCTTAATATCCTGACAAATCCAAAGCTCAACCAAACCTACAAGAGAATTAAAAAATCTGTCCCCTCCAATTAATATTCTGACAGATCACAAGCCCAACCCAACCTGTTACAGAATTAAAAAATGTGTCCCCCTTTTAACATCCTGAAAAATTTTAAGCCCAACCTGACCTGTCAGGCAATAAAAAAATCTGTAACCTCCCCTTAATATCCTGACATATCCAAAGCCGTAGTCGACCTGTCAGTGAATTAAAAATCTGTCCCCCTCTCCATATCATCCTAACAAATCCCAAACCCAACCCAACCTGTTAGAGAATTAAAAAACCTGTCACCTCCCCTTAATATCCTGACAAATCCAAGGCCATAGTCGACCTGTCACAGAATAAAAAAAAAACGGTTTCCTCCACCTTAATATCCTGGCGAATAACAAGCCCAACTCGACTTGTTAGAGAATTAAAAAATCTATTCCCCTTCCCTTAATAACCTGATGAATCCCTAACCTGACCTGACCTGTCAGAGAAAAAAAAGTCTGTCCCCAAGGTGTGGCTAGCAGCCAGACAGAGCAGACGTGCTGCACAGGAGCTTCTGCCTATTTCCATTAAAAAACGTACTTTTAAGACAGTAAAACTTGTAATTTTGCAGTAAAAGTTGAAAACTGGTATCTGCAAAACATTCTGGAGGTTGATTTGGCCAGCTAAGATGGGGAAAACATGCCAGATAACTCAGCATGACCCCAACAAGCAGAGGACCCATCAAGACACACCACATGGCAGTGGCCTAGTAGCGGAGGGGAGTAAATCCTCAGAACCCTCCATTACAGCAGTCCTTCAAGCAATTTGAGACCTAGACAGAAAGGTAGTTGGCCTGGGTACTCGCTTTACAGTTATGGAATCCCGGTTGGATGTAGTAGCCTCTGAGGCTAAAACAGCGGTGGACTCGGCGAACACTTCAGCGGCAGCTGTGACTTAGATCCCTGCCGAAAACAAGACCACGCGACTCCAGCTAAAATCACTGGAGAATAACATGCAGGCAAGTAATCTTTGTCAGTTGGGGGTTCCAGAAGCACAAGAGGGCACAGATTTGTTGGACTTTATTCAGTCTTTAATCCAGAAACACTTACATTTGGATCTACACGGGCAACTAATTAAATCTTACCACCTTAATCCAAGGAGGAAGCAAGCAATGGACGTGCCATGCAGCACCAGGATCATTATGGCAGGAGCCCATATTTGGGATATGGTACTTGATGGGGCTAAATCAGCAGGCCCATTGAAGTTAGAGACTGGAGACCACATATACTTTTTTTCAGACTTGAGCTACGCCACACGGCAAAGGTGTAAAAGCTTCAGTGTCGTTCGAGCAGGTCTCCAAGCCCTGGGGATTAACCATTCTCTACAGCTTCCAGCCAGATTCAGAGTCTGTTATGCGTATAAGACCTATATTTTCACTGACCCCACAGAAGCGGGGAAAAAGCTTGAAGCTATTAAGCATGACTTTATCCACTGAACAAGGGAATAAGATGATGAAGGTGATAGGGACTGAGATCTTTTTACAACACTGCTAGTTAATTGAAACTATTGCCTTGATGGGCAGTGCTGTGCTTAGACATTTGAATAACATATAGAAGATTAGAGTACATTATATGTGGTTTAATGTTAAGGGGATTTGCTCTCCTGCAAACAAAAGTCTGGCACATCCAAGTCTCATACTTGCAATCGGCAGTTTCAACATTTCTATTGATTAAAATATTTTTGTATTAATCATCCAGTTATATCATCTAGGACTTAGTAAATGTATCTTGTATTTAGTAGAGCTCCTGATTAGTACACTGCTAAAATGATTCATGTTCTTGTTGGTTAACCTAATTCATTATTTGTACTAAGGAGTTCATACCCAAATAATCTGAGGAAGTGCAGTTTATATATGGCTACTTTTGTATGTGAGGGCTTATAGGAGTTAATCCTGTAACAGTATAGTCCTATAACTCTTATAATTATAAAATTATCAGATTTTACATGGACTCATAAAGCACTTAATGTGCTAGTGGGTGTATTATAACTAGGTAATGACTGGAACACTATTTTCAGTTTTCAACTCCATGTGCATGCTGCAATGGTCTCTTCTTGAAGTCTAACTGAAAATAAGATTTTATTTGAGGATATAGAGATCCTGCCATATGATGTAAGTAAAGTTATAGTACCTGAATCCTGTAATTACACTGCTAATGTACACTTTTTGGAGCATGCTGTTACTCATATGTAACAATTTTATTGTGTGTTCACAATGAAAATGAATAAAAACAAAGTACAAAGAAAAGCAGTCTGTCTCCTCCCCTTGATGTCCTGACTTATCCCAAGCCCAGCCCAACCTGTAAGAAAGATAAACACATCTGTTCCCTCTTCTTAAAATACTGAAAAGTCTTATGCCCAACCCAAAATGTCAGAGAATTTAAAAATCTGTCTCCTCCACTTAATATCCTGACAAATCCAAAGCCTAACCCAACCTGTCTGAGAATAAAAAAATCTGTCCTCCTCTCATTAATATTTTGACAAATTCCAAGCCCAACCCATCCTGTCAGAGAATTAATAAATCTGTCCCCTCCACTTAATATCCTGACAAATCAAAACCCGTACCCGAGCTGTCACAGAATAAAAAAATCTGTCCCCTCTAATTATTATCATGACAAATCCCAAGCTGAACCCAACCTGTCAGAGAATAAAAAAACTGTCCCTTTCCCTTACTATCCTGAAAAATCCTAAGCCCAACCCAACCTGTCAGAGAATTAAAAAATATGTCCCTTCCCCTTAATAACCTAAGAAATCCCAAGCACAACCCAACCTACTGGAGTACAAAAAATCTGTCCTTCCCCTTAATATCCTGACAAATCCCAAACCCAACTCAACCTTTGAGAGAATTAAAAAATCTGTCCCCCTCTCCTTAACATCCTGACAAATCTCATGCCCAAGGCTACGTGTCAGAGAATTAAAAAATCTGTCCCCTCCAATTAATATTCTGACAAATCACAAGCCGAGCCCAACCTGTTATAGAATTAAACAATTTGTCCCCCTCTTAACATCCTGACAAATTCTAAGCCTAACCTGACCTGTCAGACAATAAAAAAATATGTAACCTCCCCTTAATATCCTGACAAATCCAAAGCCGTAGTTGACGTGTCAGTGAATTAAAAATCTCTTCCCCTCTCCATATCATCCTGACAAATCCCAGGCCCAACCCAACCTGTTAGAGAATTAAAAAACTTGTCACCTCCCCTTAAAATCCTGACAAATCCAAGGCCGTAGTCAACCTGTCACACATTAAAAAAAACGGTTTCCTCCACCTTAATATCCTGACGAATAACAAGCACAAGTCGACTTGTTAGAGAATTAAAAAATCTATTCCCCTTTCCTTAATATCCTGACAAATCCCTAACCCAACCTGACCTGTCAGAAAATAAAAAAGTCTGTTCCCAGGGTGTGGCTAGCAGCCAGACAGAGCAGACGTGCTACACAGGAGCTCCTGCCTATTTCAATTAAAAAACTCACTTTTAAGACAGTAAAACTTGTAATTTTGCAGTAAAAGTACAATATTGGCATCTTCAAAACATTCCGGAGGTTGATTTGGCCAGAAAAGATTGGGAAAACATGCCAGACGACTCAGCATGACCTCAACAAGCAGAGGACCCATCAAGACACATCACATGGCAGTGGCCTAGTAGCGGAGGGGAGTAAATCCTCAGAACCCTCCATTACAGCAGTCCTTCAAGCAATTTGAGACCTAGACAGAAAGGTAGTTGGCCTGGGTACTCGCTTTACAGTTATGGAATCCCGGTTGGATGTAGTAGCCTCTGAGGCTAAAACAGCGGTAGACTCGGCGAACACTTCAGCGGCAGCTGTGACTGGGATCCTGGCCGAAAACAAGACCATGCGACTCCAGCTAGAATCACTGGAGAATAACATGCAGGCAAGTAATCTTTGTCAGTTGGGGGTTCCAGAAGCACAAGAGGGCACAGATTTGTTGGACTTTATTCAGTCTTTAATCCAGAAACACTTACATTTGGATCTACACGGGCAACTAATTAAATCTTACCGCCTTAATCCAAGGAGGAAGCAAGCAATGGACGTGCCATGCAGCATCATGATCATTACAGCAGGAGCCCATATTTGGGACATGGTACTTGATGGGGCTAAATCAGCAGGCCCATTGAAGTTAGAGACTGGAGACCACATATACTTTTTTCCAAACTTGAGCTACGCCACGCGGCAAAGGTGTAAAAGCTTCAGTGTCATTCAAGCAAGTCTCCGAGCCCTGGGGATTAACCATTCTCTACAGCTTCCAGCCAGATTCAGAGTCTGTTATGTGTATAAGACCTATATTTTCACTGACCCCACAGAAGCGGGGAAAAAGCTTGAAGCTATTAAGCATGACTTTGTCCATTGACCGAGGGAATCAGATGATGAAGGTGATAGGGACTGAGATCTTTTTACAACACTGCTAGTTAATTGAAACTATTGCCTTGATGGGCAGTGCTGTGCTTAGACATTTGAATAACATATAGAAGATTAGAGTACATTATATGTGGTTTAATGTTAAGGGGATTTGCTCTCCTACAAACAAGAGTCTGGCACATCCAAGTCTCATACTTGCAATTGGCAGTTTCTACATTTCTATTGATTAAAATATTTTTGTATTAATCATCCAGTTATATCACCTAGGACTTAGTAAATTTATTCTGTATTTAGTAGAGCTCCTGATTAGTACACTGCTAAAATGATTCCTGTTCTTGTCAGTTAACCTAATTCATTATTTGTACTAAGGAGTTCATACCCAAATAATCTGAGGAAGTGCTGTTTATATGTGGCTACTTTTGTATGTGAGGGCTTATAGGAGCTAATCCTGTAACAGTATAGACCTATAACTCTTATAATTATAAAATTATCAGATTTTACATGGACTCATAAAGCACTTAATGTGCTAGTGGGTGTATTATACCTAGGTAATGACTGGAACACTATTTTCAGTTTTCTACTCCATCTGCATGCTGCAATGGTCTCTTCTTGAAGTCTAACTGAAAATAAGATTTTATTTTAAGATATAGAGATCCTGCCATAAGATGCAAGTAAAGTGATAGTACCTGAATCCTGTAATTGCATTGCTAATGTACACTTTTTGGAGCATGCTATTACTCATATGTAACAATTTTATTGTGTCTTCACAATGAAAAACGAATAAAAACAAAGTACAAAAAAAGCAGTCTGTCCCCTCCCCTTGATGTCCTGACTTATCCCAAGCCCATCCCAACCTGTGAGAAAGATAAAAACATCCATCCCCTCTCCTTAAAATACTGAAAAGTCTTAAACCCAACCCAAAATGTCAGAGAATTTAAAAATCTGTCTCCTGCCCTCAATATCCTGACACATCCAAAGCCCAACCCAATCTGTCTGAGAATAAAAAAATCTGTCCTCCTCTCATTAATATCTTGACAAATTCCAAGCCCAACCCATCCTGTCAGAGAATTAATAAATCTGTCCCTTCCACTTAATATCCTGACAAATCGAAACCTGTACCCGACCTGTCACAGAATAAAAAAATCTGTTCCCTCCAATTATTATCATGACAAATCCCAAGCTGAATCCAACCTGCCAAACTATAAAAAAACTGTCCCTTTCCCTTACTATCCTGAAAAATCCTAAGTCCAACCTGACCTGTCAGAGAATTAAAAAATCAGTTCCCTTCCCCTTAATATCCTAACAAATCCCAAGTCCAACCCAAACTGTCAGAGAATTAAAAAATCTGTCCCCCTCTTCATAACATCCTGACAAATCCTGAGCCCAATCTAACCTGCTATTGAATAAAAAAAATGTATCTCCCTTCTTTAAAGATCCTGACAAATCCCAAGCCTAACCCGACTTGTCAGAGAATTAAAAAATCTATCCCCCTTAATTTAATATCCTGACAAATCCCAAGCCCAGCCCAATCTGTCAGAGAATTAAAAAATATGCCCCCTCCCATTAGCATCCTGACCAATCCCAAGCACAACCAGACATGTCTGAGTATTTAAAAATCTTTCCCTTCCCCTTAATATCCTCACAAATGTCAAGCCACACCTGACCTGGCAGAGAATAAAAAATCTGTCTCCCTCTCTGTAGCATCCTGGCAAATCCCAAACTCAAACCAACCTGTCAGAGAATTAAAAATCTGTCCCCCTCTTTTTAACACCCTGACAGATCCGAAGCCCAATCCAACCTGTAAGAAAATTAAAAATCTTTCCTCTCCACTGAATATCCTGACAAATCCCAAGCTCAACCCGAACTGTCAGAGAATTGAAAAATCTGTCCCCTCAACTTAACATCCTGAAAAATCCCAAGCCTGACCAGACCTGTCAGAGATTTAGAAAATCTCTTTCCTCTTCATAACATCCTGACAAATCCAAAGCCCAACCCCAGCTATCAGAGAATTAAAAAATCTGTCCCTTCCCCTTAATATCCACACAACTCCAAAGCCCAACACAACTTTTCAGAGAATTAAAAAAATCTGTCTACCTCACCTTAATATTCTGACAAATCACAAGTCCTACTCACCCTGGCAGACAATTAAAGAATCTGTCCCCATCTACTTAAAATCCTGACAAATCCTGAGCCCATCCTGACATGTCATAGAATAAAAAAAATCTGTCTCCCTCCCCTTAAGATCCTGACTAAAACAAAGACCAACCCTATCTCTCTCAGAATTAAACAAATCTGTCTCCAACTCTTTAATATCCTAACAAATCTCAAGCCCAACTGAAATGTCAGAGAATTAAAAAATATGTCCCCTTTTCTTAACATTCTGACAAATCCCTAGTCCATTCCAACCTGTCAGAATTAAAAAATCTGTTCTTCTCTCCTTAACATCCTGACAATTCCTAAGCCCAATCCAACCCAACCTATCAGAGAATTAAATAATCAGTCCCCTCCCCTTAATATCCTGACGAATACCAAGCCCTACCCAACCTGTCAGAGAATTAAAAAATCTGTCCCTTCCCCTTAACATCCTAAGAAATCATAAGACCAATGAAAACTGCCAGAAAATTAAAAAATATGTCCTTCTCTTCTAAACATCATGACAATCTCAAGCCCAATCCAAAATGCCAGAGAATTAAAAAAATATGTCTCCTCCCTTAATATAATGACAAATCTGAAGCCCCACGCAACCTGTCAAAGAATAAAAATGTGTCCTCTCCTGTTAATATCCTGAAAAATCCCAAGCTCAATCCAACCTGTCAGAGAGTTAAAAAATCTGTCCCTTCCCCTTAATATCCTGACAAATCCCAAGCCCAACTTGTCAGAGAATTAAAAAAATCTGTCCCTTCCCTTTTATATACTCGCAAATCACAAGCACAAGCAAACCTGTCAGGGAATTAAAAAATATGTCCACTCCACTTAATATCCTGACAAATCCCAAGAACAACAAAAACTGCCTGAGAATTTAAAAATCTGTCCCCTTCTCCTTAACATCCTGACAAATCCCAAGCCAAACCCAACCTGTCAGAGAATTAAACAATCTGTCCCCTCAGCTTAACATCCTGACAAATCCATAGCCCAAGTTCACCGGTCAGATAATTAAAAAAACTGTCCTCCTCCCATTAATATCCTGACAAATCACAAGTCTAACACAACCTGTGAGAGAATAAAAAAATCTGTTCCCCTCCCCTTAATATCCTGACAAATGTCACAGAAAGAGCAGAACCAAACCACACAAAAACATGTATCCTGGATTTTAGGGGGACAGACTTTGGGAAAATGGGGAGATACTTAAAAGAGGCATTAAGGGGAATGGGACAGGAATCAGGGGTTGAGGAACAGTGGGCAGTATTTAAAATGGGGATTATAAGAACAACAGAATTGTGCATTAAGCAGGTTAGCAAGAGGAAAAGGAAGAGGAGACCATTATGGTTTTCCAAAGAGGTAGCAAAGAAAGTGAAAGCCAAAAAGATTGCATTCAGGCAATACAAAAGACACAGGCAGAAGGGGTAGGAGAAGTACCAGGAGAAACAAAGGGAGGCAGGAAGTCAGCAAGGGAAGCCAAAGCTCAGACAGAAGAACACATTGCAAAATCAGTGGTTAAAGGGGACAAAACCATTTACAGGTACATAAGTGAAAAAAGAAAGACAAAGGGAGGGATAGTGAGACTGAAGGGGGAGGATGGGAGTCGCGTGGAGGATGACAACAGTAAAGCTGACATATTGAACAGGCATTTCTGCTCAGTCTTTACTGAGGAAGAGGGGGGTAATGGGTCTGAAGGAGTACAAGGGTGAGAATGGTGCAGGATGGACACAAGTCCCTTTACACGAGAAAGGGTCCTGAAGGAACTGGAAGTATAAGAGTTGACAAAGCAATGGGGCCAGATGGGGTGCACCCCAGGGTCCTTAAAGAACTAAGAGAGGTGGTGGCTGAACCTCTGGCTATCCTGTTTAGCCAATCACTGGAAACAGGGAGGTACCCAAAGACTGGAGGACAGCAGATGTAGTCCCTTATACAAAAGTGGGAACAAAGAGGAAGCAGGAACTACAGACCAGTCAGCCTCACCTCGGTAGTGGGAAAGATCATGGAAGCACTACTGAAGGAGAGATTGGTGGAACATCTGGTTGTCAATGGACTACAGGACCTAGAGCAGCATGGTTTCACCAGGGGAGGCCGTGTCAGACCAACCTCATTGAATTTTTTGACTGGCTGACTAGGAGGTGGATCAGGGAGGTAGAGGACATGGCCTATCTGGACTTCAGCAGGCCTTGACACTGTGCCACAAAGAAGACTATTATACAAACTGGGGAATATGGGTGTGGGCAGGACAGTAGTGTGGTGGGTAGGTAACTGGCTGGGTGGCAGGACCCAGAGAGTGGTGGTAAATGGCTGTCACTCCACAGAGGGAAGAGGACCAGTGGGTACCACAGGATCAGTGCTGGGACCGGTCCTATTCAACATCTTCATCAGTGACATTGCACAGGATCTAGAAGGCAGAATTTCACTGTTCGCTGATGACACAAAGCTCTGTAACAGAGTAGACACACCAGAGGGTGTAGACAGAATGAGAAGGGACCTACAGAAACTTGAAGAATGGTCAAGGGTTTGGCAGTTGAAATTCAATGCAAAGAAGTGCAAGATAATGCATATGGGGCACAAAAACCCTGGCACAATATATCAGTTGGGGGGTGAGGATATAGCATGCACCAAGCAGGAAAGGGATCTTGGGGTTGTCATCTCTGATGACCTCAAGGTAGGGAAACAGTGTGACAAGGCATCAGGTAAAGCAAATTGGATGCTGGGATGTATAGGCAGGGGCATCACCAGCAGGAAAAGGGAGGTCATAATTCCGCTATACAAGACACTAGTGAGGCCCCACCTGGAGTACAGTGTACAGTTCTGGAGACCATACCTACATAAGGACATAGACAGGGTAGAGAAGGTTCAGAGGAGGGCAACAAAGATGGTGCATGGATTGCATTACAAGTCCTATGAAGACAGGTTGAAGGAACTGAACATGTACTCCCTGGAGGAGAGGAGGGAGAGAGGGGATATGATAGAGACATACAAGTATCTTACAGGGAGAAACAGGGTGCAGGAAAACACTATTTTTAAGTGAAAAAGATGTTCCAGGACTAGAGGGCATGGGATGAAGTTGGAGGGAGGATGATTCAGAGGAAACATGAGAAAGAATTTCTTCACAGAACAGGTGGTGGACAAGTGGAACACCCTGCCAGAGGAAGTGGTGGGGGCTGAAACAATCACGGGATTTAAGAATGCATGGGATAGACATAAAGGAATTCTTGAGGTCAGGGGTAAGGGGAAACCGACTTCTAGGAAAACAAACTGAACTTACAAGCTCAAATGGGCAGACTGGGTGGGCCATAGGCCCTTATCTGCCGACACTGTCTATGTATCTGTGTATCTATGTTCCCCTTTCCTTACAATCTTGATAAATACTGAGCCAATCCCGACCTGTCATAGAATAAAAAAGTCTCTCCCCTTAAGATCCTGACAAATCCCAAGCCCAACCCAACCTGTCAGACAATTAAAAAATCTGGCTCTCACTCCTTAACATCCTAACAAATCCCTAGACTGACCCGACTTGTCAGAGAATAAAAAAAGATCGGTCTCCCTCCCCTTAATATCCTGACAAATCCCAAGCCCAACACAAAATGTCAGAGATTTAAAAAATCTGTCCCCCTTTCCTTAATATCCTCACAAATCCCAAACCCAACCCAACCTGTCAGAGAATGAAAAAAATCTGTCTTCCTCTCCTTAACATACTGACATTTCTCGGGGGGGTACAAAGAAGGGCCACAAAAAGAATCTCAGGCCAGGAACAGGAATCATATCAGGACAGATTGCACAAGTTAGGATTATTCACATTTCAATATAAGATAATAAGGAGTGATATGTGCATGATATATAGGGCACTCCAAGATAAATAATTAAGGTGAAATTTGGTGCTTAGAGTAAGGAAGACCTATCTGTATGAGCCTAGGAGTCATAGGCTACAATTGGAACAGGATAAGTGGAACACCCTGAAAAGGAAAAACTGGTTTAGACAGAGGTGTGTTCAACTTTGGAACACTTTGCCAAGGGAAGTGGTACTAAGTAAGACTATGGACTCCTTTATACTTGGTTTGGATAAATTCTATGGAAACAAAAGCACTGCAATATAATATAGGCCAGACAAGCATTAAGGACGCAAGTCTATGTAGCTTGAAAAACCTATGAAACCCAACCAGTCAGAGTATAAAAAAACTGTCCCCTCTTAATATCCTGACATATCCCAAGCCCAACCCAACCTGTCAGAGGAAAATAAATCTGTCCCCTCCCCTTAATATCCTAACAAATCCCAAGCCCAACCCAACCGGCCAGAGAATTAAAAAAGCTGCCCCATCCCCTTAATATCCTGACAAATCCCAAGCCCACCGCAACCTGTCAGAGAATTAAAAAATATGTCCCTTCCCCTTAATATCCTGACAAATCACAACCCCAAGCTAACCTGTGAGACAATTGAAAAAACTGCCCTCTCCCCTTAATATCCTGAGAAATCGCAAGACCAATGAAAACTGCAGAATTAAAAAATCTGTCCCTCTCCTCCTAACATCCTGACAAATCCCCAGCCCAACCCAACCTGTCAGAGAATAAAAAATTCAGTCAAGTCCCATTAATATCCTGACGAATCCCAAGCCCAACCCAACATATTAGAGAATTAAAAAACTGTTCCCCTGTTCTTAACATCCTGACAAATCCCAAGCCCAACCCAACCTGTCAGAGAATTAAAAATATGTCCCTTCCCCTTAATATTCTGACAAATTCCAAGCCCAGCCTGACCTGTGAGACAATTAAAAAATCTGTCCCCTCAACTTAACATCCTGACAACTCCCAAGCCCAACAAAACCAATCAGAGAATTAAAAAATCTTCCCCCTCTCCGTAACATCATGACAAATCCAAAGCCAAACCCACCTGTCTGAGAATTAAAAAATCAGTCCCTTCCCCTTAAAATCCTGACAATTACGAAGCCCAACCCAACTTGTCAGAGAATTAAAAAAATCTGTCCCGGTCCCCTTAATATCCTGACAAATTGCAGGTCCAAATCAATCTGTCAGAGAATTAAAAAATCTGTTCCCTTCTCCTTAAAATCCTGACAAATCCCAAGCCCAGCCTATCCTGTCAGAGAATTAAAAAATCTGTCCCTTCCCCTTAATATCCTGACAAATCCAAAGCCCAGCCCCTACTGTAAGAGAATTAAAAAACCTGTCCCTCTCTCCATAAAATCCTGACAAATCTCGATCCCAACCCGACTTGTCACAGAATAGAAAAACATCTGTCCCCCTCCCCCTAACATCCTGACAAATCCCAAGCCCAACCCAACCTATCAGAGAATTTCAAAATCTGTCCCCTTCCCTTAATATCCTGACAAATCACAAGCCCAATCCAACCAGTCAGAGAATTAAAAAATCTGTCCCTTCCCTGTAATATCCTGACAAATCCTCAGCCCAACCAAACCTGTCAGAGAATTGGAAAGACTATGCCTGGAGTTCAATGTCCAAGCAGCCAGTCACTCCCACTTCCTGAGTCATATAAGCAGTTCCTCTCAGCCTCATTGTGAAGCACTGTTTCTTTGCAGCCAAAGACTCTGTCCATCTGTCCTTGGAGCTGATTGGGGCCTGCAGGGCTAGCTGAGCCCCCCACCCACTCTGCTCCTGCTTGCCTTTGTTGGATTTCTGTGTTTATTTTCCTGTTTCTCGTTTCTTTTTTTGCCTTCGGCCTCATGTGTGCTTATTTTTACTTTGTTTTCTGTTTTCTGTGTTTGTGTGTCTTTGGTTTTGTTTTGTTTTTTGGGGATCTTTGTTTCTAAACTCCTAACATATTGTTCCAGAGCTTCTACTGCTTGCTTTCAGTTACTCACAACTCTCAAACTACTGCAATGCAACTGCAATCATTATTTGTGTATTTCAGCTCAACCATAGCTATTCCATGTTGCATACTCAATTGATTTCACCTGACTCAGGCTTATACTGAACCTAGCTATGCAGCTCAATCATGCTTTCTCATTCTACTTGCCTCATTACAACAGCTTCATTGCACTGCCTGGCTACACCTGCTTTCAGAGCATTGCGTCTTCTTACTTACATTTATTGCAGTTACAACTCAGTGTACTCCATACAGATGTTGTTTTATGTTTATTCACCATGTTCTACTCTGAGGTCATCCAAAAAGTTCCTGCTGAGGTTGTTAACCTAGCTTTAATATCTGCATGTGGTTCTCTGCCCTTCAATCACTTTCTTGCTTGTCCTACGGTGGGGAACTGGCAAGTGTTTGGGAAGTCATGGCCCCATGTGGCTAATTATTTCTGTTCTAAGTCCTGCCTTCACCACCAAAAATCCTTACAGTATTTGTCACCTTAATTTGGCTTTAAATGTCTGGCTGACTTGCCTCACTTTCAATGCTGTTCCATTGCTACTACGTTATGCAGACCTACATGCAGGTCCACTTATTACTACTCTGTTTACTGAGTTCCAAACAGGTCCATGCTTGCTTATGCAACTGTTTGCTCATGCCTACTGCATCCTCTCGACTTCAGCCTCTGGGATGTCTGCTGCACTCAATCCGCTTTTGAGCTTGCAAGGTTTCAGCATTCACTGATTATTATGATCAGTACACCAGTGCTCAATCAGCTCGCCAGCTTTTGAGCTCTGAATCTAATTTTGGACCATGCCAGACATTCTATTCTAGCACAGGGCTCCTGCAGCCAATGGTCTCGCTCTGCATTTAGTCCGCATCTTTAGCATGTCCAACTTGGGGCAGAATCCTTCTCACCTGGCCCATAGCTGGGAATGTCCTCACCCTGGGCTTGGCTTTAGCTGCCTGCTATGTGACAGCCGCTCCTGGAGTAGAATTTAAGACTAGTGGTGAAGGGTGGTTACAACGCTCTCCTTTGGCTCAAGTGTTCCACTAAAATGATTGTCCATTGGCTTTAGTGGTTTCCTTACCAATGCAGCTTCACTGCACTCTCCCTATGACTGCCTCTGGTTCACCTGTTTTATGTTTAGGGTGGGTAGGCCAGGTGAGTGCTTCAGCAGTCATTGCTCTTCTCCTCCACCTTGGTTGCATGTGTTGTTGCAGAGTTTTTTCACAACCTTCCATGGCATTCCCACTAGAGGGTTTGAGTAAGGGCATTTCTACAAATTGCAGTATTTTCCACCTTCCTTTTAATTATGTTTTCCAAATTGCAGCTGCTGAGCCATCACTAAATAAACTATCCCAAGCCTGGAGGGAAGGAGACCTAGGCCTTGGATCCCCAGAGATTTTCTCCTTATAGTATTTTTTTTCCTCTCCTCTGTTGCCTCAGGTCATAACCATTAGTTACCATAGTAGTGTCCCCTAGTTTCTTTAGGTAGGTTCCGCCATTGGATGGAGGTGGAGGATATCCTGCCGTTCCCTCTCTCCTTAGAGGATCCCCTCATTCTCAGTGCAGAACTGCAGTATCATGCTACACAATCCAGGGCATTTCATTACATTATTAAACTGAGCATCTCATTACGTTATCAAACTGTCTATACTTCTCTACTACTACTACTACATTACAGTCACTGCTCATATTTCACAGTTACTGCTTGCTCATAAGTTTTGAGTACCTCATTCTTCAGGGTACAACTGTACTACATTTCTTTTGAGGATTCCAAAGGTACCTTTAGCCACAGGAATCATCCTATGGCACCTCTACGGATGGAACCCTCTCTGAGGATTCCTTCCCTTTCACACTCCTACAGGTTGGTAATTCTTCTGGAACAGAGAGTGCAGACAGCCAAAACCAAACTAACACAGTTGCACAAGCATAACAGTATACTGGCTGCACAGGACATTGAATTGGAAAGGCTATGACTGGAGTTCAATGGCCAAGCAGCCAATCACTCCCATTTCCTGAGCTATATTAACAGTTACTCTCAGCCTCATTGTGAAGCACTTCTTCTTTGACCCATCATCCTCCCCCCCTCCACCAGTGGCAGCACTATTCTCTTTAGGGGGATTAATAAAGTACCTTTAGCAATGCAATGGGAACCATCCTGTGGCATCTCTAGGAGTAGAATAATCTCTAAAGGTTCCTTGCCTTTCATACCCCTACAGGGTGATAATTCCTTTGGAACAGAGAGTGCTAACAGCCAAACCAAACTAACACAGTTGCACAAGCATAACGCTATACTGGCTGTGCAGGACATTGAATAAAAATACCTGTGCCACTCCCTTTAATATCCTGACAAAGCCCAAGCCCAACCCAACTGTGAAAGAATAAAAAAAATCTGTCCCCTTCTCCTTAACATCCTGACAAATCTCAAGCCCAACCAAACCTGTTAGAGAATAAAAAAATCTATCCCTTCCCCTTAATATCCTGACTAATCCCAAGTGCAACCCAACCTGTCAGAGAATTAAAAAATCTGTCCCCTCCCATTAATATCCTGAAAAATCCCAAGCTCAACAAAACCTGTCAGGGAATTAAAAAAGCTATCCCCCTCTTCTTAACATCCTGGCAAGTTCCACACCCATCCCAAACTATAAGAGAATTAAAAAAGCTTGCTCCTCCCCTTAATATCCTAGCAAATCCCAAGCCCAATCCAACCTGTCATAGAATTAAAAAAGCTGTCCCCTCCTGTTAATATCCTGAAAAATCCCAAGCCCAATCCAGCCTGTCAGAGAATTAAAAAATCTGTCCCTTCCCCTTAACATACTAACAAATTCCAATCCTGACCCTACCTATCAGATAACTAAAAAATATGTATGCTTCTCATTAATATCCTGATAAATTTCAATACCATCCTAACCCTTCAGAGAATTAAAAAATATGTTCCATCCCATTAATATCCTGACAAATTCAAAGCCGAACCTGACCTGTCAGAGAATTAAAAGATCTGTCCTCCTCTCCATAACATCCTTACAACTCCCAAGCCCAACCAGACCCGTCACAGAATAAAAAATTCTGTCCCTTCCCATCAATATCATAATAGATGACAGTATAGCGCAGTGGTCTAAGGCTCTGAGCTGCAAATCTGGTGACATCCAGCAGACCAGACCTGGGTTTGAATCCCACAGCTTCCACTTGCATACTGTGTGACCCTGAACAAGTCACTTAACCGCCTTGTGCTCCCAGGTCACTCCTGTAAAAAAGCTTTCAGCTTAGTGTGCTATATCTGGTTAAACAACTAAAAAAAAAAATATATACTAACAAATCCCAAGCCCAACCCAACCTGTAAGAGAATTGAAAAATATGTCCCCTCCCCTTAATATCCTGATGAATCCCAAGTCCAGCTTAACCTGTCAGAGAATTAAAAAATCTGCCCCTTTCTTCAAAACATCTGGAAAATCCTGAGCCCAACCCACCCTGCCCTAGAATAAAAAATCTGTCTCCTTCCTTTTGAGATCCTGACAAATCCCAAGCCCAACTCAACTTGTCAGTTTATTAAAAAAACTATCACTGTCTCCTTAAAATCCTGACAAATCCGAAGTCCATTCCAACCAGTCAGAGAATCAAAAAATCTGTCTCCCTCTCCTTAATATCCTGACAAATTTCAAGCCCAACCTGACCTGTCAGAGGAAAGAAAAATCTCACCTCTCCCCTTAATAACCTGACATATCCCAAGACCAACCCGGCTTGTCAGAGAATTCGTTAGCATCCTGACAAATCCTGAGCCCAATCCACCCTGCCCTAGAATAAAAAATCTGTCTCCCTCCTTTTCACATCCTGACAAATCCCAAGCCCAACCTGTCCTGTCAGAGAATTTAAAAATCTGCCCCCTTAACATCATGACAAATCCCAAGCCTAATCCCACCTATCAGAGAATTAAAAATCTGCCCCTTCCCCTTAATATCCTTACAAATTCCAAGCACTGCCCAACCTGTCAGAGAATCAAAAAACTCTGTCCTCTCCCCTTAACATATTGACAAATCCCAAACCCGAACTTTCAGAGAATTAAAAACCTGTCCCCACTCTATTAATATCCTGACAAATCCCAATCCCAACCCAACCTGTTAGAGAATTAAAAGAGCTGTCCCTGCCCCTTAACATCCTGACAAATCCCAATCCTAAACCATCCTGTCAGAGAATTTAAAAATCTGTCCCTTCCCCTTAATATCCTGACAAATCCAAAGCACATCCCAATCTGTCAGAGAATTAAAAAATTCTCCACTCCTGTTCATATCCTGACAAACCCCAAGCCCAACCCAACCTGTCAGTGTATTAAAAACCTGTCCCCCTCTCCTTAACATCCTGACAAATCCAAATCCCATTACAACCAGTCAGAGAATTAAAAAATCTGTTTCTCTCCACCTAATATCATTACAAATCCCAAGCCCGACTCAACCTGTCAGAGAATTAAAAAATCTGCCCCATCTCCTTAACAGCCTGACAAATCTCAAGTGTAACCCAACCTGTCATAGAATTAAAAAAAATGTGTCCCCTACCCTTAACATCCTCACAAATCCCAAGCCCTACCCAACCTGTCAGAGAATTAAAAAATATGTCCTCCTCTCCTCAACATCCAGACAAATCCAAAGCCCAACCAGTCAGAGAATAAAAAAATATGTCCCTCCTTTAATATCCTGACAAATCACTACCCCAACCCAACCAGTTAGAGAATAAGAAAATCTATCCCTTTCCCTTAATATCCTGACAATTCCAAACCCAACCCAAAGTGTCAAAGAATAAAAAAAACTGTCCTCTCCCTATTAATAGCCTTAAAACATCCCAAGCCCAACCCAACATGTCAGAGTATAAAAAAATCTGTCCCTTCCCCTTAATAGCCTGACAAATCCCAAGCCCAACCCAAAATATCAAAGAATAAAATAATCCGTCCCTTCCCCTTAATATCCTAACAAATCCGAAATCCAACCTGACCTGTCAGAGAATAAAAAAATCTGTCCCCTTCCCTTAATATCCCAACAAATCCCAAACCCAACCCCATCTGTCAGAGTATTTTAAAATCTGTCCCCTCTCCTTAATATCCTCACAATTCCCATGCCCAACCCAACTGGTCAGAGAATTAAAAACTCTGTCCCCTTCACCCAATATCCTGAGAAATCTCAATTTCAACCCAACCTGTCAGAGAATAAAAAAATCTGTCCCCCTCCCCATAACATCCTGACAAATCCCAAGCCCAACCGAACCTGTCAAAGAATAAGAAAATCTGTCCCCTCCCTTTAACATCCTGACAACTCCCAAGGCCAACCCAACCTGTCGGGGAATGAAAAAATCTGTCCCCCTCTTCTAAACTACCTGATGGTTCTAATGGCCACTCTGACCCATCAGGAAATGCAAAGCACCTGTCCCTCTCCTGCCAACTACAGTACTAGATAGATCTGTTGCCCAACCTTGCCCATCATGGAATAAAAAAAAATCTATCCTTCTCCCCACAGCTGCCTGACAGATTTTGTGTCCAACCTGAAACATCAGAGAATAAAAAATGGTGAAATGAAGGAGGGGACTATGAGTGAGTTTGGTTATGGCAGATGAAACTAATAATTGGCTTAAACAGCAGTGTTACTGTGTTGAAGCTCTCTCTGTGAGGATGGTGTAAAAAATCTGTACAACCGCCATTGGGTGTGGTCTTCATATGATTGCAGATTTATCAGTGAGACTGGTGAGACAGTACAGCTTACTACAAAAATAAACTAAGATAACATAAAAAGCAAGAGCAGGCTTGTTGACATCAGCCAAATCTTGTTAACAATGCTTCAGTAGGTGACTGAGGAACATGGATAAAAGCAAGGTTGCACAATCAAAAAAAAAAACAAGCAAACAAACAAAAACATGTTGCATCTCGGCCAGACTATCCTGCATAAATAAGTGGCAAAAAAACTAAATGAAAGCCATTGCCAGCAGCCACTGGCCCTTCTTGCTCCCCCTCCCATCCTACAGGCAGTGTGATATAGTGGCTTACAACACCATTGGGAACCAGGGGATCACAGGTTCAAAACTTGCTACAGCCAACTACTGCATGATAATGAGCAAGGCCCTTAACCTTCCAGTTCTTCAACGCTGGGACAATAGATAGAAGCAGGATGCCACCAGAAATGAGATAATGAATCTCAGCTGAGCTATCCTGAGTAAATAAACTGGAAAGAACAAATGAACATAATATTCTGAACAGTTGCCTGCCTTTCCTGGAACCCCAACCCAGCTGACGATGGAGACTGTGATTAAGTGGTCTGAGCACTAAGAACCAGGAGACAGCAGGTTGAAACCCTGTTTCTACCAAATACAGTAAAACCCCATTTATCTGAACCTCAAAAATCTAAAATGTTCCGAAAATAGTGTCTTGTCCCCCACTAAGAGTTGCTTTCAACTCAGCTTTCCTCTCTATCACTTAGCATGTCTCAGATTTCAACTGTGTGTGCTGGTACAGTACTTAAATTGACTGACAGATTAACAGCAGATTAACAGCAGTTTTACACTATTCACATTAACTGTCAGACTGGACTGTTTAACAGTTTGCTTTGTAATGTAATCTCACCTTGCCATATCAATCTTTCTCATTATATAGCTGCAGTCGGTGCTCAAGATGATAAAAAGGAAGTTCCATGAATGGATGATGACTGAAATCATCTCTAAAAAAATTTATACCAGACAGCTGAGGTCTTAGCAGCTCTACACGCAATCAGAGATAAAATGCTTTCAAAATCAGAATTCAAAGAGTGGGCACACACACACGCAATGCCAGGATCGGGTACAGCGAGCTTTCAGATTAACACATTGTGACATCTGCATGATGTTATCCCTGCTGACAGCTGCAGATGCTGTGGAATCATAATTGAACAGTATAGTGTCACCACCAAGTGAAATCCATGCTGCGAGTAGCAGTTTAAAAGGAGAGATGTGGTTTCCTAAGTTGAAATCGAGTAAGAGATTGGAGCACAGAGTTCACTCATTGACTACACACTTTCCTTTCCAGTTGTTAATCACAGTCTCACACTTTCTTGTTAGACTTTCATTAGTTGTTTGAAACCTGTACTGATGTGCCGTATGTTTGATGCTGACAAAATAAACTTGACCATTATTGAAACCTCAGAATGGCAAACTATATTGAAAACAATGATAACCCCGAATATCTGAAACTCCATTTATCCAAATGTTTCTTATGTCCCCTAAGACATTCAGATAAATGGGGCTTTACTATACTGTGTGACCCTGAACAAGTCACTTAACATCCTAGTGCTCCAGTCCACCAAGCCTGAAATGGTTAGAAGCAGGACACTACTGGATTGGTATGTCGTATCTCAGCTAGACTATCCTGCGTAAATACAGTATAAAAACACAGGACCTAACAAATATATAATATTGTATTCATTCTGTAATACAGGTAATATGACATGAAAATGGTATGCATAGAAATCCTCATGCAAAGAAATGAAATGATAATATAAAAATGAGAATACCTCTCATCATATCATTTCACGCACCATTAGCTGCTCGCTATGTTATCTGTACATTATTTTCTAAAACATTGTGCAAAAAAAGTGGTTAAATGTACTTCTTTCTTGATATAACTAGTGTATAAATTATAGTTATTTTTCTTAATAGGAACTATAGAGCCAAGTGTTAAGAGTCTACAACAATTAAACAATATAGGGCTATTACCCATATGAAACAATATTATTGAATAGTTTGGGTCTGATTACCTGCACACAGCCCCAGTTAGAGCTTGCACTCACTAATCCCTTTGGAGTGAGGGTCATATGCCGTTAAAAGTACAGTATATTCTTCTTAGTCCTAGCTCTCTTTGAGTTCATCTTGAAAAAGTGTTCCAGGCAGTGATTTAAAATATTTTAATATCTGATTGATTATCTGTGGATCACTAGTTGACAGCAGTCGCTTTAACAATTTATATTTTGATTCACAAAGATTTGCAAGTTTGCATTTCGTTCAGTGTCATATATTGGACATATTATTACTATGTGGCACAAATCATCTACCATATTTTCATTACAATCGCAAAATGCAGATAAAGAATTATTTTCCTTTAGATATCTGCATTTTAAGGAGTCACTAGTATACAGTTCAAATTGACATCTCACAATAATTTTCCAACCCACTGGGTCCGAAACGATGTTTAGGTATATTTTGAGTGTAATATATCTTTTATTTATAGAGCCACTTATTTGCTGTTCAAGATCTAATCTTTGCTATTTGTAATTGTCTACAGTTATCTTTCGTTGTCTGTTCAGTTTTCTCAATTTTGAAGTCATTTTTAGACAGCTGCTCTATTTCAGTTTCCAGATTGCTCCTTTGCTGCTCCAGCCTCCCATGCTGATCATGCAGCTTGTTTACATGGCCCTCTCATTGCCAATGCAAGTTGCGCTGGATAGGGGCCATGTGTCTGGTTGGGGGGGGTCAGATGAGTGTTTTATAGTGTCAGCAGTTACATGGGCAATGTGAGACTAACAGAGATCTGACAACCCCCCAAAAAAACACTTTTTTCATCAAATGTCTCGTGCCAGGACCCCTCTTGGAGGACAATTAATACTGTCAAATCCAGAGTAGTCAGCTGCCCCCAGGTTCTGACTGGGCAGTCTCTGTAGATCAACAGCAAGGCTCCAATTGAAAAGATTTAACACAGCTGACATTATGGCCCTCATCACAAAGGTCATTCACCCCATGTAATATGGCCAGATAAATAAAATGCCAGATTATTTCAAAGTTTGTATTGCTGGCATTGTTGTTATTGAAATCCAAGCATGGCACTGCAACATGCCGGAGCACTGCCTGGTTTTGTCATGGGAAGGCAGAGAAGGATGCTGGGAGTATTCACTGGGTGCTGGAGCAAGTGGTGGAGCCTGTCCACATGGCTGCTTACACCCCTCACTCTGGTATGAATCCCTACTACTCCGCCTGTTCATGAAGAGGCTCACAGGATGACTTACCATGATCTGGTAAGTGTTCACCTGGCCACTTTTGCAATGCTACAGTCCATGCACTTGGGTTTTAGCATTATAAAAGCGACTGTGTAAACTGGCCATAAAATTCTGAGGCTCAAGTGTTGGGAAAAGAATCATATATCTGAGTCCAAGTTTATTATTAATGAATGAGATCAAGCCAGCTCACTGGTGCAGTGACAGAACTACTGCCTGCGACACCAACAACCCAGGTTCAGAAGAAAACTCAAAGCATTGGAGGGCCAGAGGGGGAAGGAGAACTGAACAACAAGAGGACCGCTCTCCTTCTCTGGGGGAGGGTTTGCAGAGCCCAGTGTTTCCTGGCCTTTAACGGAAGCTAAGGAAAAGGCGCGTGGACTGGCTAGAAGGCAAGGATGGGCATGGCAGATGTTGATGTGTGGTCTACAGGAATGTGTCATATATCATGGCATCATTCCATGCCACATCATTCAAAGGAAAATCAGAAACGGGAAAAACTACCAGCAGAAGGATGGCACTAGGATCCAAGCAGGCCCCTCACCTGATCAATTGGGCTCACCAGGCCATTAATTGAATCCAGTTCCTGACAGGGAATCGGGGTTGGGGGGGAATCCATTGACCCCGGCAGGGGAAGGGGCAAGCCATGGGAGCATGGGTGTAGACTGGCTGGCAGATAAGTCCTGGTGGACATTGGGGTGATAGGGCTGGGGTGTCCTGGCAGATTGCTGCCACCCTGTAGAGGGGGCAGAAACAAAGAATAAAAGAAATAATGAATGAGATCCAAAGGAGTTTATATCCTTCACTTTTGTATCTCATCATCTCTTCAACCATTAGTTTTAGCCAGCTAGACTGAAGCAGCAAGGGGTTTTGTCCAATATTGGAGTATTCTTTTATCAATTAATAGCTGTGATTGCCAGATACCCATGTAGCCCCAATAGTGATCTTTGCTCATTATGTAGGTCTACGAGACCAGTATGGAAATCCCTAAAAGGTTAATTCCCTTGATTCTCAGTGGGCAGGGCCAGCTGGCCTGCTCCAGCCCTCTGACAGAAGAAGTCAGATTACTTTAGTGGAGAGAGCTATAGAAAGTTGCCTATGTCTTGGCAGCAGATTGCCAGTGATGTATACCTTCTCCCTGTGCTGATCTTCTGTTCCTGTGTGGAAGGCCAAACAAAAACATCTAGTTGGTATTGTGGCAGCTGCAATCATCAAGAAGCCCCAGAGGGGGACTCTTCCATGAATTTAACAATTCAAAGGCTGAGAGGCGAGAAGGAGACATCTGAAGGGCAAAAAGCAATGCTCAGATGAAGAAATAGAGGGGATATAGAACTATTTAGTATCAGAACTGAATAGGGCATCCACCAGTGCCCTCCCTCCCTCCGTGCACTAGGCAGGAGGGTTAAAAGTATGCCATATAGCATTAATTCAGTCTGGAACCCTCTGCTCAGGGGGTGAACTCTTGGGGTATGGTGAGAGGTGGCACCTGTGGTAGCCTCAGACCCCAGGGTGTGTCTTCCTCTCAGCCTCTAAATTGTGATCCCCTCATATGGGAATGAATCCTTACGAAGTACTAACGTGAACCTAGATTCTTTTCCCATGGGGAACAATTCTTGGTGGAGAGTGTGAGGCATCACTAGTGGCATTCTTGGACCCACAAGGAGTGTATACTTCTCCTAGCTGTGCAAATTGTATGGGGAAACTGTCCCCATGGGTATCAGTCTTTTAGTCTACCAAGAGAGCTTGAGGAGCAAAAAGTGAAACTAATGGCCTGGGGCCCCTATTATGAATGCCCTGTGGTCTGGCTGGAGGTGGTGAATAATGGGTACAGTGTTTAGGGGAAGCCTGGCTGGTCTATTTCCCAGTTAGCTTTAAGGAGGCAAATACCCCACTGTTGCAAAAGAAGGACCATGCAGGGTGAAGTTGGATTCTCACAGTAAGACAAAAGTAAACTGCACCTGTGGTATAAAATGTAAGAGAAGCAAAGTGTCCTGGGAGTGGATCCCTATTTCGGGTCAAGGCAACAGGGGCCCCAAGTATCAAATTCAGTCCTTATTTAGCAACCTTTGCAGGTGGTCAAGTGTGAGAGCCCACATCTCTAAAATGACTGGTTATCCAAAGACCTCGAAGTGAAGATCCATCTGCAGCTCCTTGAATGGTTTACCAAGTGGGAAGACCAAGGATCACAGAGTGGGGCACCCCTGCAATGTTGCTTCTGTCATCACAAGGGGCCTGATGTTGAAAAACTGCCACTGTGTGGAGTCTGTAAAGAGGAAGGGGCCCTATCCCTGTGGCATCTGCCTGGAAGTCCATTACCCCTAGTGTGGTATTACAGGCTGAGTCAGAGGAATCCTTCATAGATGCATGGGAGAGATGCCTGCTACCCAAGCCTGGTCATCCCCTCTCATAAGGCCCTTAGTCTGAAACCTCTGGATGACTGGTCTCACCCATCTGAGAGAGCCAGAAAATCAATACCAATGAAGGAGCCCATCCCAGGGGCTCCAGCTTGCAAGTACTATGAGAGCCAAGGTGTGTATCATACTCACCAGAGCCCAGGGGAAGCAGTCCTTCCAGATCAGTGCCCCCCCCCCGAGAGTTAAGGTCCACACCAACAGCTGTAAAAAAACTCCTGCACCATCTATGGAAAGGCATACAGTTACCAGTCAATGCATCACCCTCCGCTGTGCCATTTAATCCCACCAAGGACAGACAATTCCTTGGCTGCGAGGAATACTGGGATGGTACCACCTCCTGTGGAGCCACCCATGCAGCCTAGGGAGGGTGACAGCTACCACAAAAGATTAAAATTTCTGGATAGAAGAACAAGGGTCAGATAAAGATGCCCCTAAAATGTTCACCAGTTGCCAAATAAGAAACCGGTCTGAAGAAAGGGCACAGGCGCAGTTGCATTGGTTTGATTTGATTTTTATTTATATACAGGTAAGCATTCTGGGATACAATCCCTTTTACAGATATGACCCATGGTCAAGAAGTATAAACACATAATACAAAAAACTGTTTTTACATTACATACGGGTTCATAAATAGGAATACAAATTCCACATCTTAATAAAACAGATACTTAAAAACTGTCACTCTTTTATAAATCTTTAAAGTGCATTTTAAGTGCCTTTGCAAACATGTTATGGTTTACTATTCTTCTAATTTGTGCAGGATATTATTCCATACTGTTGGTGCAGCGATAGCAAAAGGACGCTGACCACTTAATGTGCTCCTGAATAGGATTTTCAGCAAGATTAGGTCCCCTGTGGATCTTGTATGGAACTCAATGTTAGGTACCAGAAGTGTTTTTTTTTAAGTTAAGGGGTATACCAGTATGTTGTATCCTAAAAATAAATTTAGCCATAACAAACTTGTGATGTAAATTTATTGGTAACCATCCAAGTCTTTCGATTATGTCACAGTGGTGAGCTGTGTTAGGTACTAGAAGAGCAAATTTACCTATTTTGTGTAATAGTGCAGACTTGAGCTTCACAATACTAGTGGGTGCGTGTTTTCCACCACAATAGAGGCATAATGCAATATGGGCAACCAACTGGTTTGCAATAGCCAAATGTGCTTCATCAGTAAGGAAACTATGGAGTCTATATAATAAAGCAATTTTTGAATGTATTTCAGCTGTAGTTGCCTGAATACGAGAGGCAGAATTTGATACTGGGTCCAAAACAACCCTCAGGTATTTAATATTGTATACATTTTCATTGATAGTACTGTCCATTGAGCCAATTCGCAAACTATTAGCAATATCTTTAGCTTAGCATGAATACCAATGTGGGGGGAATGGCTGCCACCAAGAAAGGCTCCAAAGGGCCTGGTAAGAAAACTGCTGCAATGGTCACAAGTGGAAAGGATGGTCTACTGTAGACTCGGACAAGTCTACCCAACTTATTCACACCATGTGTCCCCGAGTGGCTGCAGGATGTGATTGAGTGGAAATGAGATGACTTTTGATGCTGCTCTCAGTAAAGTCTAGACCAAGCATGGGCTTAATGAATTTAGTCAGCCACCCTGGCTGGAGGAAGTCTGGTGGGTAGCACAAGCCATTTTGAGTAATTTGTATGATGGTCTCATGCTCACCAAACAATATGCTTTGATACAAGTTCTGGAGAGGGCACAGAACCAGATGACATTTTAGGGTCCTCTGAGGGGCCTGGGATACAATCACCATCTGGGGTAAAACCAAGTAATTACATGTTGGAATAATTTAAAAATGTTCTTGCTGGGACTGGTATTTCCATAGATGGACCATTAGGGACACCTTAACCCCTTGGTCATAGTTTACATGTAGTACAGGATGCAAGCAATAAAGGTACTGTTTGTGTGACGAATGATAACCATGTTCAGAGTAACTGGGATTACTTTGTTAATCTTGGGGGGAAATATGCAAGAAAGTAAAGCTAAATGGTTGACAATGGGGGAAGGAATCGGGGGAATTTTTTGTGATATACAAAGAACATGTGAACAAAATATTTGAAATGTGCTGCTCTCCACTGGGGCTCCCTTTTAAGGGGCCTTAGTAAAAATGCATTAATTGTTATTTATTACAGTCTGCAGCATAGCCCTTGGGGTGGGCTTGTGGTAAAGGTATGGTAAACTATGGTAAAGGTGTAGTAAAGTACAGTCAAAGTATGCTACAGGTATGCAGGGGTTTCCATTCTTTTTGGATTATGAGATAATATGCACTGCCAGCAGTGTACTTGGCAGCCAAATTTCTCCCTTGGCACTGACAGAGAGGGATAGCTTTAAAACCCTTCCATCAGGATTTGGGGTAAAAGGCTAGCCATATGCTTTGGGTGCTCACTGAGTGCATCAAGCCTTCAGAGGAGGGTGATTGTAGACCCTATAAGGAGCTTTGCTCCTTATGTAGGTCTATGACACCTGCTTGGAACCCCCTAAGTGTTAATGCCCTGGAAAATCAGTGATCTGGGATAGCTGCCTTGCTCCAGCCCTCTGAGGGGAAGAGCCAGCTGACTGTAGTGGAGAGAGCTGCAGAAATTTCCTCAGACTTGGGGAGGAGACTGACAGGCATGTATACCTGCTCCCTATGCTGATTCTCTGTTCCTGTGTGGAAGGTCAAAAACCATCTTGCTGGTATCATGGTGTCTGCCATTGGTACGGACCCCCGGAAGGGGGAATCTCCCATTAATTTAGCAATACAAAGGCTGAGAGAAGAGAAGGTGACATCTGAAAGATAAACAACACTAGTCAAAGAAATAGAGGTGATATAGCACTGTTTAATATCAGGGCTGCACTGGGCACCCCGCACAACCCTCCCTCTCTGCACTTGGCATATGGGTTAAAAGTATGCCCCTGTACCATTTCTTCAGTCTATGACCCTCATTCCATAGGGGTCAAGTCTTGGGAGAGAGTGGGAGGTAGCACCTGTGGCAGCCTCAGACCCCCATGGGCTGTCTGCCTTTCCTAGCCCCTAAGTTGTGATCCCCTCATGTTGTAATAAAAATGATGAACTGCAGATATAGATTTTACTAAGTCATGTAATAGGTATTTAAAATGTTTTTCTTTGAATTATTAAAAGTATATATGATCACCAGATAGCCATAGTGAATGACCACTTCCAATTTCTGTCCACACATAAGGAATGTAGGCTGATACTTCTTACTGGATAACATCACTTTCATTTTTATGTTTGCTTGCACACATGTGCAAGAAACAAAGTGCCATCATCTAAGATTTCGGAGGTGTGTCACCCCTCTTCCAATTCAGTCAGTGTGTTGGCAGACGAGACCCCTGTAAGCCAATGCATGCTAGAGCTGTCTATGACAAGCTCCAAAATGCAGTGGCATACAGTTGAAAGGGGGAGCTATGCTTCAGCGAGCAGCGATAGATATCGCCTGCCTGCGCGCAGCCTCCTACACACACACACACACACACACACACACGTAGGTGTGCACCCCCACACGCACAGACTGTAGCGTAGCCAACGGGGGTGCCCAACTCGTCGGCTCCACTGTCCTCACCCCCCAAGTACTGGTGCCACGCTGGGAGCCCACCCCAGCATGGCAATAGATGCTTTGGATGACAGGGTGCCCAACCTCGCCGGCTGAACACCCTCCAACCATCCTTGTGCCACTGGGAGCCCACCCCAGCGTGGCAAACATCCCGCTGTCTTTGAAAAATAAAGAAAACCTGTAAAGAAAAAACAGTCCCACGTAAGTCTCCCAGCCCCCTCCTCAACCTGCACCCACCCACTGCACACCCGCCTCCCCACACCTCCCTCACCACATACTTACCTCCGGACCTCGGCGCGTTGATCTTCGGTGGACTGGGAACACGTCTGCACTCTTCAAAGCCGACCGCGAACTGAGGAAATGCCAGTAAGCAGTATAATGGGCTAGATAGGGTTTTTTCAACTTTGTTGCATATCTCAGGCATTTTTTGGAATTTTTGCACCAAATTTTCAACATGGGGTTTTTGGGACCCCTTCTCATGAATGATGTCACTGTCATGGCATTATTCGGGCCCGAAGGGTGATTTCGCGGTCACTGCGTGGTCACTGCACGAAATCACCTTTCAGGACCGATTAACGAAATGACACTGCCAGTGTTCATAAGGTGGGCTCTCAAGAAGCCTATTTTGAAAATTTGTGGAAAATTTCAAAACGATTGTTTACAAGGTGCGCTATGCACCTTTACACACACCGTAAGTTCGTGAATTTTCATATATTCACCCAGATTTTCAACATTGCCATTTTACCACACCTTCTTATGAGTAGTGCAGCTGTCATTTTTCACATCTCACCCAAAATGTGTCTCCGCCCATGTAGCGCACAATGGTGCAGTCAGTGTGCAAAACCAATGTACGAGACAAATTAAGAAAACCACGGTGACACTGTTCATGAGCAGAGGTCTTAAAATGGCTATGTTGAAAATGTGGTGAAAAAATTCCTAACAATAACTGTTTTACGAGCGTGCGTTGCGCAGTTCCTACGCACGCTCGTAAGTTAACGAATTTTTAATATTTTCACTCTAGATTTTCAACATTGGCATTTTACCACACCTTCTTCTGAGTAGTACAGCTGTCATTTTTCACATCTCACCCAAAATGTGTTTCCACCATATAGTGCACAATGGCGAGTCAAAAGGAATCAATGTATGGGACAAATTAAGAAAATCACAGTGACACTGTTCATGAGCACAGGTCTTAAAATGGCTGTGTTGAAAATTTGGTGAAAAAATTCCAAAAAATGACTGTTTTACGAGCTTGCGTAGTACAGTTCCTATGCACGCTCATAAGTTCGCGAATTTTCAATATTTTCACTCCAGATTTTCAACATCGCCGCTTTATTACAGTTTCTTATGAACAGTACAGCTGCCATTTTTCATATGCCGCCCAAAATGTGTTTTTTTAGCACATGTAGCACACAATGGTGCTGTTGGTGTTCCAAAGCAATGTTTGGGACAGATTAAGAAAATCACAGTTATGCTGTTCATGAGCAGAGGTCTTAAAATGGCTATGTTGAAAATTTGGTGACAAAAGTCCATTAAATGACTGTGTTACGAGTGAGCATCGCGAAGTTTCCACACACCCTCGTAAGTTCATGACTTTGTAATATTTTAAGTCCACATTTTCACCAGTGGCATTTTTCCACACTGCCTTATTTACAGTACAGCTGTCATTTTTCACAACATGACTGAAGTGTGTTTTCACACTTTCAGCACAGAGATGCGTGGTCGCTGTGGGACATCATTGTTTGGGACAAACAAAGAAAATCACAGTGACACTGTTCATGATCGGAGGCACCAAAATACCTGAGTTGACAATCTGCTGTAAACAAAATCCCCAACCTAATTATATTACTGGTGTGTGTTGCACAGTTTCTATGTACTCTTGTGACTTCACCATTTTTTAAAATATTTTTACTGCAGATTTGCAACATTGCCATTTTTTACACCTCCCCATGAACAGTACAGCTGTCATTTTTTACATTCTGTTCGGAATGTTTTTGCACCTGTGGTGCTAAATGCCGTAGTCACTGTGCATAAGCAGCTCTCGGCTAAGAAACTGATATTCCCCCTGTTCATGAGGTGGGGTCACAAAAAAAACCATGTTGAACATTTGGAGTGAATATACCAACGAATGCCTGATGTATTAGGGTTTCCAACCATAATGCCCAACCCTGTAGAGAATGACAGGCATCAGGGGTGTGACTTGGGATTCTTGCCTGTAATGCTCATACCATTCCACACCCTGCAGCCAGTGAGAGGCATCGAGGTATGCTTTGGACTCTTCGGCCCCAAAGTTCATCCCATTCTCCTATATCGCACCCATCTCACTGTATTTTCTAATGGAATGGGGTGCGCATAAGGGCAAAAGACCCCAAGGAACATTGTGACACTTGCCAGTGTCTGCATTGTGGGGTGTACTGAAATGGCGTGGCTGTTATGCCTGACAACCCAAAGGCACACCCCAATGCCTGTCACTCTCTGCAGGGTGGTGGTGGGGTTGGCTTCAGTTCAATACTTCACTGCCATTCCTATTATGCAGTTCTGTAACTTCTACACTACCACTGCCAATGCCAGCAAGCAAACATTCTGCATTGACAAATGCTTGTTTGTTTATTTGTAGATTTTTGTCTTTACACATTTGATAAAAAACTTTCAGTTTCCCTTATAAAATTTAAAATCGATGTAGAAATTAAAATCATGTTATCTGTGTAAGCCAATGCACCAATATTATTGCACCAATATTATTTCCATTCATTTTTGATTGTGAAATGATATGTTGTTCATCAACATCAGGATAGCATTCACATATAGATTGAATAGGGTGGGTGCCAAGAAATATCCTTGTTTAATCCCTCTATTAACGCAAAACTTTTCAGATAATTCTTCCTGCAATGATATTCTCTCCTGTGCCCATCTCCTTGAATGCAGGTTGGTACAGATGGACAAAATGTCATAAACAAATGTGAATAACTACTAAAGTGAACATGATACATGCAAAGTGTCAGTGGCAAAGTTGTTCAGCACAACGTTACCTTTGTAATGGTACTATGCAGTCAATTCTAATCAATTCTGGCTGGCAAGTAATATTAAAATATGTGAGTGACGTTTTCAGACGTTACTAGGGCACACAGGAAGTCTGTAGATGACTTCTGTAGTCGTTCTGGGACACATTGCAGTAGATTTGCTGACACCTACAGGCATTTCTAGAAGGCAATGAGTTAATGCCAGGAGTCTAGGTAATAAAATCAGTGAGCTCCAGGCACTGGTAGTAGACAGTGAGGTGGGCCTTGTAGCCATTACAGAAACTTGGGGCACAGAGAATAATGACTAGGACTTGTCAGTCTCAGGTTACGCAATGTTTAGACAGGATAGATAGGCAAAGGGAATGGGGGAATAGTCCTATATGTCAGGGAGGGCATAGAGGCTGTGGAGGATGGAGTATCAGGGGAAGCAATGGGGAAACAATGTCACTGTGGATTTCACTCACAGTTACTGCTACACCTGCACATTTATTTCCAGTGTGACTGAGGTTTGGGGGCCTACAGGTGTTTTTCATATCACTAAGGAATTCTCATGCACCTCCACTAATGTGGTGTATTGTATTCTTTGCTGGAAGTGTACAGCTATTTACATCGGAGAAACTGGTAGGCATCTTGCTGACCGTTTCAGGGAACATTACAGAGCAGTCAGGATTGATGAAACTGCTAAACCCATTGTATCCCACTTTATCTCCAGGGACCACAATGTCAATGTCCTTTCTGTTTGTGTCCTTCAGCAGGGCTTCTGGGATCCTGAACAAAGAAAAAACATGGAAGCCAAGCTGATCATCCGCCTTGGCTCCCAGCAGCCCTCTGGTTTAAATGATAGACTTATTTTCCACTGACATCTTTCAGCCATCCCCTTTTTTTCCCCTACAGTCTATTTGTTTTTGTACTCATTTAATTTATTTTTCATTTTCACCATAAGTCTCCATCTCTGTCTCCTTCCCACACATTTGTCACCTTTTAGCCTTCTTACAAGGTCCTGTTAATTAGTCTCCACCTGGGAACTTCCCTAGCTCTTTCACTCCCATTATGCTTTATCTTTCCCATCATCACCTTTTTGTTTCACAGATTCTCTCTTAATCTTACCATTTATCACTTCTTCTCCCTGAGCCTCCCCTTTCTTCTTTCCCCACATATCTCTCTCTCTCTCTCTCTCATTTTACCTCCCCTCTACACTAACTTTGTTTTTTTTTCTCTTTTAGATATTTGCTGAAGAAGACCTATGGTCAAAACGTAGATTTTTAACTCTGTGTTCTATTCTCAGTGTGTATTTAACATAACCATTTTGTTTTGCTTTTAGACTACATGCTGACGCAGCGCTTTGTTTTTGTTTTTTACAATTAGGGTTATTATGTCCCAACTGCATGATCTTACATTTGTTTATATTAAATTTCATGTTATTCTGCCTTGCCCAGTTATCAAGTAAGTTTATATTTTCTTTAAATAAGTCAGACTGCCTGGAATAACTATAGTGAGCTGACATCTTTTCCAGATCATTTAGTGCATCTGATATATATGTCATTTTTTCACTGTAGTCATTGCAGTCACATGTTGCTTTGCTGTATCCATTGGAAGCCAATTGAGACCACTCATTGATGTTTGTTTTTCACTGTACCCATGGGATCATTGAGTTGAGGTTGGACTAGAGCAGAAGATAGATTCTTCAAATGGCAGGACCCACTAACACTGTAGAGCAATTCTCACCTCCTGCCTCCCATTCAAGAAGAAAGTTGTTCTGTGGTTGGCAAAATATCAATAACTACTCTGCGAAAATGGGCTGTAGTCCTCAAAGGGAGTGACTCTGAAAAACTGTCATCACTACCTCCATGACAATCATGCAGGCTCTGCTGGGTTAGACAGTTGAAGCAGCATAAATTACTTTGCAGGTGTCCTCTATTGCTTGCTTTTGCTTTTTGGAAGATAATAATGGGTTGTAATACACAATCAGGTATACAACACTGGGGTGCCCAGACCTGCCATCTATGAAATTATATTCACAGGAACATGCACATAGATAAATGACCAGAAGCATTAAGCAGCCTTTGATTTTTGATCCCATTTCATACTTTAAGAAACAAGAATTATTTAAATTTTCATTTTGACTTAATATTTCACATATGTTCTGAAGAGAACAAGCAAAGCTTATGTAACTGTTTTCTGTCCACTGTATTTGAATGCAATAACATTTTATTGATAAAAAAACTATGATGTAGAGCTGTGTGGAATATAAAATTCTGCCCAAATCATCCACGGAATGACCATTCTGATTCCATGGAATTTTACAGACTTTTCATGAAAATTCTGTGGAATTTTGACAAATTTTAAATTTCAGTTATTTCAATATACTTTTTAAAGTACATATCCAATTAACACCAAATGTGGAACATAAACAGACAACAGCGGCATACAAAAGGGTGCCAAATGTGATATTTGTAGGTTGAAAGGGGGCAGAGTAATATGTAGCCAAACCTTTAATCAAAATAAAATGTTCAGTTATTTTGAGATCATTTTAATATTTTTTATCCAAATTTCTCCACAATGTCTGGATTTAGAGAATAACCCAATATGTGTATATACACTATGGCCTGGATATTCAAACTGCACCAGGCTGTGGCGCAAGCTTGGGTGCAGCTCAACTTGGCTGCGCAGGGGTGTGGGCTGGGCGATATTCAACTGAGCTGCGCCATGGCTCAGCAGCTTTGAATATCGCACCCTGGCCACCCCCAGTGTGCATGGCGCAGTGGCACTGCACCAGTGCAAGTGGCCAGAGTGGAGCATGGAGATGCGCTAGTGCAAGTTCCATTGCACCATGCACAGTACCTGTGATATTCAAAAGTTGACATGCAAATGGAGCCATAATTTATGCAAGGTGCACATGGGGCCATTTGCATGTCATTATGGCCCCATTTGCATGCAGGTGCGCTGATCCTCGATGACTTGCACCTGGCGCCCTGCCAGGCAGCAGCAGTCAGGGACCGACGCCCCCTGCAGCCCGATTGTGGGCATCTGTAAAAATAAAAAAATGTCCTATAACCCTGGTAGTCCAGTGGACCACTATGTACCTGATCACAGGCATCTGTAAAAATAAACCCATTCAATATCCCTGGTGGTCCAGTGGACTGCTTCCTGCCCAATCGCAGGCATCTGTATTATTAATAAAAGACCCCCCGTCCAATATCCTTAGTGGTCCAGTGGACCACTTTCTGCCCGATTGTGGGCATCTGTATTATTAATAAAAGACCCCCGTCCATTATCCCTGATGGTCCAGTGGACCGCTTTCTGCCCGATCGAGGGTATCTGTACACAAAGAAAGGACCAATATCCCTGGTGGTCTAGTGGTACCCCCCTCCCGACCTGCCCACTGAGCCCCACCACCCCACTCACCCCCCAGTCAGCCGGTGGGCAGCAGCACCACACCCGCCTGTCACCCCGCCACCTGCCGACTGACAGCTCAGTAGGGCTGCACGCCCATTGGTTCACAGCATGAGCCAATGGGCGTGCAACCCATACCATACTACACATATGAATCATATATCTGGACCACCAGGGATATTGGACGGGGGCCTTTTATTAATAATACAGATGCCCACAATCTGGCAGGAAGCGGTCCACTGGACCACCAGGGATATTGGACGAGAGTCTTTCATTAATAATACAGATGCCCGCGATTGGGCAGAACGCGGTCCACTGGACCACCAGGGATATAGGACAGAAGTCTTTTTACAAATGCCCATGATCGGGCATGGGGGGCACTGCCAGGTGCAGCCGGAACTTGGGTGGCCACCCACAGGTTACAGCTGCCGTGTTGCATCTTGCAATGCAGCAGCTCACCTGTGGGTGGCCATCGGCTGTTCCTTTTTTTTTGGATTAACTTTGTGCTGGCGCAGGTCGGGGTTGCGCATGCATGGCTCTGCACATCTCGGGCTGAATATTGGGCTGTGCAGGTTATGCATGGACACGCCCCCCCACCTGTGCCTGCATACATTACTGATGAGCTTCAGCGCATCGGGATTTGTGCCATGCACTTTTCCCTTTTGAATATCGTGCCAGGGCGCATCAGTGGGTTGCACATGGTGCAACACTGTTGCGCTTTGTGCAACCCTTTTTAATATCTGGGCCTATGTTTTAAGCCTCATGCTTCAATGGCAGCTGAGCTATAGGTAGCCAAACATTTTGCCAAAATTTAGATTTCTGTAATTTTAGTATTATTTTGATAGTATTCATTGAAATGTTATAAAATTTCACAGGTACAGGTTATCACTACATTTGTATATGTACATAGTTTCAGATTTCTAGCTTATAAGTTTTAGTGGATGGCCCAGAAAAGTTCAATAGTCTACTGCTGCTATGCAGTTGAGGAAGTGATTAGCATTAATCCCTGATTTGCATATAATTTTGCTATGCTAAGCCAACTATTCTGACACCAGGAATGTGATATATGATAGCCCACTAATTGCAACAAGTTCAACCAGTTTTTTTCCATGCTACAAAAAATGGGCACAGCATTAACTTAATTCATTTTATTCATTTCTAACAACGCCCAAGTAAAGCATTCACTTTTTAAATGTACAAGAGTACATTTTCCTTTTCATGTATCAATCAGTCAAATAATCATGTATTTGTATTGTACCAATTAGGGCAAATCAGTTTGTTGTATTCATTTCTAACAATGCCCAAATAAAACATTCACTTTCTTTGAACAAACATACAGGACTACATTTTCATTTCTGTTTATCAATCAGTCAATAATTGCTTATTTATATTATACCAAATAGGACAAATCTTTCACTTTGCATGAACAGATTATGAAATGAATGTTTAAAATCCTCACACCAGATTGTCTAAGAGCACATTCAGCCAGGATGATGTCTTTGTATACACACATGTAATTTTAAGGTTAGAAATGCCAAGAATTCAATGAAAAGTTTTGACTTGGAAAAGGTTAAACATTCAGGGCGGGATATTCAGACTGTGCCACATAGAAGTGCAATAGCAGGAGCAGGCACAAGTGCAGTGCACCCCTGCGCAACACACGTGATATTCAAACACTGCAGGCCAAGATGCGCTTATGCAACACAGCTGAATATTGCGCCAACTGCACCATGGCACAACCAGGGATGCACAGTGGAGCAGGGCTGATGCACAATAGCACAACCAGGGATGCGCAGTGGAGCAGGCTAGATGTGCAGTAGCACAACCATGGATGCACAGTGGAGCAGGGTAGATGCACAGTAACACAACCAGGGATGCGCAGGGACAGGATGCAGGGGTGCACCACCCATGGAAGCCATGAGCGGAGGAGCATGCAGCAGGCCAGACAGTCCCCCGCACCCCATGAACTGCACAACCAGTGGTGAGCTAGATGGATCACCAGTCCATGAACACCAGCATCAAATCCACAGCCAGGGCACGGTGCCCCAGCACACCCCCCCGGCAAGCAGTAACCACAACACAAGGAGGGCTGGCCACCCAGTGCCACCCCATCCCATCAATGCAGAGCACACCCAGTACAGCAATCCCCAGACACCCGGCCCAGAGGCAGCACCCAACAGTGCATGCCACTGAATGCATGCCACCACCCCCACTGTGACAATGTGGCCCTGTGCGCCATGGAGCCATGCATGGCAGCCCCACTCTGAGCACCCCACAGCAGGCATCACCAGCCATTGATGCAACAACTGCAGACACAATGCCACCCTGCACAGCCCCCCCATGGCACAGTAGAGAGGTTGACCCTGCATCTGAACCCAAGGGACCCCACATGTGACAAGGCCTGCCCTAGACCCCACCACCAGCAAGATAGCATCCTGTACACCCATGCACACACCCTCTGACCCAGCACTGGCCTCAACAGAGAGCACAGCCACCCACTGTGGTGTATGGAGGCATGCGCCACACAGGATGCAACACAGGGCATGGACAAACACCCACCCTGACCCAAGGGCACCCTGACACAGGGCCACAATAGCGGGGCAACAAATGCCGCTGGTGTGTGTCTACTGATGCTGTGTACCCACGGCCTGCACCCCAACATGGCACAGGTGAACTAGCCATCTTGCGCATGCACCATGAAGCTATCCGCCACCAGCATGTGGCCGGAGCACAAGTGACAGACAGTAGAACACAGACACTGCAACAGACACCAGCAACAGCATGGAAGGGGGACAACAACAGCATAGCCCACAGTGTCACCCGAGGCAGACGTGCAACAAACCAATGACAGAAGGCAAGCCACCATTGCTCTGTGCCCAGAGGGTGGCCATCATGGACAGCCACCAGTGACATGCCAGCAGACCGTGCATACCACAGACATGCCAGGGGCCCAGGTGCACGAGCCATGGACATACTGACAGGGTCACCAGGGACACAGCGCATGCACCAGGGACCACTGCACACAGGCAACCAGTGCACAGGAAACAACACACATACCACAGACAGGGACCAAGTCCCCCACCCACACCATAAGCGGGGCCCTGCTGGACACACACATGCCCAGGCCTGCACCACACCCGATGCCATGCACACCACTGCAGCCAAGCACCATATACCCGCTGCAAATCAGAGACCACCACAGTTGTCATATCAAACAAGTATGTATTGAAGGGGTAAACTGTACAAACAACTCAACAAATCAAAACTATGTACAAAGTTGGGGGGAAGGGACACAAGCCAGATGAGAGTGGGCATGGGGCAAGGGTGAAGATCAGGGAGTGGGACAAAGGGGTGTGAGAGTAATTCTAGGAGGGGAATGCACAACACGTGCACTGTAGGCCCTAATGGCGGCCTCTCCCCTCACTCCGGCCCCTGTGGCACCTCCTGTGCCTCCTACAGTCACCTCGATCTATCCTCTAGGGCAGCTCCAGAGTAGCCCAGGACAGCTGTAGTAGTTCCTGAATGTTCTGCTCCAGGGAAGGCCAGCATTGTCCACCTAGGACAAGGGAGCAGAGTCAGTATGCATGACTGGCCAGACCCCTGCAGCCCACCCAATGTGCACAGCATACAGCCATGGCCACGCCCCTGTGATGGCATGCAACCACCCACAGTGTCCGCGCCCACAAGACCTGCCTATCCAGGCACCCATAGCCATGTGGAATGCTGCACACACCCACTGCCCATGTTCTGCACAGCACCAACATGGCCATACAGTGACATGGATATGCAGTGTGAAGGCAGTGGCACAGCCATGGACTCAGTGCAGGCACAGCCCACCTGCGACACCCTCCCACACATGCAGTGCCACAGGACAGTGCTGAGTGCACTGTGTAGCATGCACAGCAGTGGAACCAAGTGCGAGTGGCCATGCCCCACCAACTCCCTTGCAGCCCAGCATGCACAGATGTATGGGGAAACACAGCACTCACCTTCATCCTGGCCAGCATGGTGCTGCAGGCCCATGGCTTCACCAATGTGGCCCCGCTGCATGCCCATGGCACCCACTCCGGCCTGCTCTCCCTGTCCTCTGGGCCAAACGTGCTCTATGGCACTCCTCCGGGCCTAGGTTGCAAACATGGAGAGGGAAACATTAGTACAGGTCAGTAACATAGCACACCCCTGGTGTGTGCATGCTTGCACAGCCCAGCCATGACACACCCCCACAACCACCACCACCACCACTGGACGGCCCCACCCCCATGCAGCGTGGCCTTATGCACACCGTGATACCCAGACAGACAGACACTACCAGTGATGGGATGGAGCACCTACCTGGCCGTGGCACAGCACCTCGCTGGGCATATGCCTGCAGATGCCCCAGATGGTCAGGGTCCCACCACTGGATGTCACCATAGTATTGGCGACACTGCTCCACTGACCAACCACTCCCTGTCACCTCCTCTAGGCCCTCTGAGACTTCCTGTCACACAGTAGTCCATGGCCTGTGGAGGGGTTCCTGCCCAAAGAGGGCACCAGCATGTGGCTCCACCAGGGCCACCAAGTTTGCCAGTTCAATGGCACTCCAGACCTGCACTCTGGTTCTCGGCATGTTGCTGTTTCAAACAGCAACAAAATGGTGCTCTGTAGCACACAAGCCCCACTTGTGGAGGCAGCGCAGTACTGTGCTGCCAGTCCCTATCATACTGTCACTGGACTGTGCGATAGGGGTGCAGCCATGCAGACGCATGGCACCTAGGGGGCAAAGGTCGACCGCGGGGTCAAGGATCTGTCTGTGCATGGGGTGCCACAGCACTATTGAGATGCCCAGCATGTAGCATAGTAGGGTGCTTGTGTGTGATGCCCTGCAGTGGCCTTCCATGCTGTGGTGCCATGGTGCCCACGGCGCACCGTGGCACAAGTGCCACTTGGGCATACAGCACACTAGTGTCACAGGCACAGTGGTGGCCATGTTCTGCACTACCTCCTGTGCACAGCAAGTCAGCAGCACTGCACGTGTCAGTGTCAACACCTCGGGCATGCGCCATGCGGTGCCGATTGCGCACGTCACAGTGCTGCGCCATAGCCTGAGAATGCTGACCTACATTGTGCAAGGTGCAACAGCACAATATTCAGCCAGGTTATGCAAATCAGCTCATTAGCCATTCCATGGTGCATCCATACATTAGCATCCACTTACAGTTGTGCCTGCCCTCATCTGCATGCGTTGCGTTATATAAACGTGACCTGGGGCCGTAGAGGCCATGGTTTGGTACTGCAGTCCTTTGTGGTGGGTTGCATGCTGTTGGGACGTGGGGACTGTGGTTTGGGAGGGCTGTATGGGACTGCACAGTCCAAGGTAACACCTATCATCCCCACAGGCGAGAGCATGACCGAGCGTGAAGAAGAGGAGGAACAGGAAAGGGGGAGAAGGAGGAGGCCCAACCTCACCAGGGCTGAATCCGATGCCCTGTTTGAGGCATATCTGGACAAGGAACTGCTACTTAGTGGACAGCGGGAAAATGCCACAGGCCTGTGCTGCAGTGTGGGGTGAGGTGGCACATGCCATGAACCAGCATGGCAGCCACCAGTGGTCCGTGCAGGAGTGCAAAAAGAATGTATGCATGGACAGGAGGTGGATCAAGGACAAGGTGGCTGCCATCAGGGCTGCACGTACTGCCACCGGTGGGGACCAGCCAGATGTACCCCACCTGACGCCACAGGAGGAGCAGATTGCCAGCAGCATGTGGCGTAGTGCCATCGAGGGTGTTCCAGATGGTGGCATCCAGATGGGTGGCAGCCCATCATTGCATGGTACATCCTGTGCTGTCTGTGTGTGGGTGGTGGAGGGCATGCCACGGGGCAAGGTGGAGCCACTAACGCTAATGTGCTCCCTTACAGCTCCTGAGTGTCTACATGGGGCAGCGGTGGTGGGTGTGTCCACTGAGGGGGAGGCCCTGGACATGGAAGATCACCCATCCACCTCCACAGGTGTCCAAGGGACCAGTCAACTGCATACCTGCACATCTGTCTGGACTGATGTGGGTGGTGTGGGTGCGGACAAGGCCCTGCCTACGTCCCAGCGTGACATCACCCCCAGTCTCCAGCATGCTGGGACACAGATTGGGTCTGGATACAGCACTAATGATGATGGTCCACACATCATGGACAGTTATACATGTGGGACACAGGATGGTCCCACAGCCGGCAACCGCACGGGCGTTACTGCGGGTGATGCCGCCATGGCTGCCTGCATAACAACCCAGTCCCAGCCCGTGCCTGTATGCACCAGTGGGGAAGCACTGGTGTGCTTCCAGGGCAGTGGGGCTGTTGCAGCTGCTGCGGCAGCACCAATAAGCCATGGTGATCGGCCGCCAGAAGGGCAGTGCCAGCAGTCAGCCAATGGCAACGGGGGGGACAGTGTTGGGGGTGGTGGCAGTGCACCATGTGTGGACATGCCACAGCATGGTTCTGGTGTGCAGCACCCAACATCAAGGGGTGCTGGCCAGCAGGGTCAGGAACACCACGAGAGACAGCATGCCGGACCAGCGGATTGACCCCTTGGATGAACACAACTGTCTTCTCCAGGCTTCAGCAGATCAGCAGATGCAGCTCATGATGGCAGTGGATGCACTCAGTGCAGTTCTGTGCCAGGCAGATGAGCAGTGCAGCAGGGACCACAGATTGCTCCTGGCAGAGATGGCCCAGCAGCGGGCGGATGTGACCACTGCCATTGACAGGCAGACCACTGCATTGACAACTGTCATGGCTACACTGGGCACCCATTTCAGTGCCCAGCCACCACAGACACCACACCGTGTCATGTCCAGCCCCAGTTCCAGGCGTCATGTGACACCTGCTATGTTGACACCAGGTTCAGCTGTGGGCATACCGAGCATGCCTGGTGTGGGAATGTTCAGTGGGCTGCAGACTCCTGCATGAACACAGTCGCGTTCACACAGCATCACCCCTGGGGCCCCATCAGTGCCACCCCAAGAGGCCACTGGTCAGCCTGGCATGGCTGGCAGGTCTCGGAGGGGCCACCCTCGCATCCGTGGTGGCTGTGGTACTGTGTCGCATGACTGACCTGTCTCCCATCATGGCCACTGTCTGCCGCTGCCCTGTGTGCACTGTGGTGTGCATTGTGTGATGCATAGGTGGGGTATCTGGACCTGCACACACATGGTCCCAGTGCACACCATCCCAGCTGCTGGCCACTATGGTGTGTGCATGATGATGCCTGCATTGTGCTGTCCATCAGTGTGCAATGGTGCCCAGCATCTGAGGCATGCACAGTGATGGCCACTGGGCATGGTCATGTGTGGTCCTGTGTGGGGGTGGGGGTGACTGTTGGGGTGGGCATGCCATTTTCCCTTTGTGCATGTGTTGTGGTGTGTGTGCGAATGTGTTATGTTCAGCCCTGCCCATCCCTACCACTGAGTGTGATGCCCCACTCAGACTCATTCCCTAACTGCCCTCTGCCCCGGTGTCCTGCCCTGCCTGTCTGTGGGCTATGCCCTTGCCCTTGGTGGTTGCACATGGCCCCATGACCTACCTGTGTTGTCCGAAGTGCTCCTCTGTAATGGTGTCCTGGTGCTGCTGTGCCATCCAGAACAGCCAGGGGTCTTGTTGCCCAGGGGGTGACTGCCCTTCACCAGCTGGACCGGCATCCTCATCATCCCCACCGCTGTCCCCCTCTTTGACCTCTACAGCTTTCCCACAGTCAGTGGCCATGTTGTGCAGAATACAGCAGGCCAGGAATAGCCCTCAGGCCTTCAAGGGACTGTACTGTAGGGCACTGCCTGATGTGTCCAGGCACCACAGCCAAGCCTTCAGCAGCCCAAAAACCTGCTTGATGACATTCCATGTTGTGGCGTGTGCCTCACTGTACCGTAGCTGCGATGGGGTCATGGGTTGCCAGTATGGTATGAGCAGCCAGGGCCATAGCGGGTAACCACTGTCACCTGTGTGTAGAGGGGGGACATTAGAATGATGGTCTGCATCGCTAAGCCATGGGCTGACTTAGCTGGTACCCATGGCACCTCTGACTATGCACCACCCCAGTCTGCTCACGTCGCCCTGCGTGATATGCATACTCACCTACTAGATGGTCGGTGGGGATGACCCCACTCTCAGACCTGTGGCACAGTGCTGACTGGTGCCAGATGAAGGCATCATGTGCTCCTCCAGGGTGCGTGGCACAGACATTGGTTATGCACCCCCTGGCATTGCACATCACCTGGCAGTTTATGCTCGGGTATCCCTTGTGGGTTATGTATGATGCACCCTCCAGGCTAGGTGGCATGCGGATGCCTACATGGGTGCAGTCAATGGCCCTGAGCATGCCAGGAAACCGTGCTACCCTGTGGAACTCCTGTATGTGTGCTGTGCACTCCGCCTGTGTGCTGGGGAAACGAATGTACACCACAGCATGTGGCAGCAATGCACTGAGGAATTGTGTGAGTAGGCATGATGCGGCTGACTGGGTTATGCCTGTCATGTCCCCTGTTGGTCTCTGGAAGGTGCCTGTGGTGAGCAGGCACATGACAGCTGTCACTTTTGTCTCCACTGACAGAGAATGGCTCCATCGTGTGGGTGCCTGCATCTCATCACTGCACAGCTCACAGAGCTGCCTCAGTATTGCCCAGTTCAGGCGGTACCAGCCCACAGTCTCTGTGTCAGAGTACTGTTCAGAGCTGGTGTGGGCTCAGTACTGCCTGTTCTGGGTGTACCACCGATGGGCCCTTCCATGGCAGTGCCTACCTGCTGCCTGTCTTCTCACACCCCCTCATTACCGCCTCCATCTGGAAGGTGGCACTGGCCATGTCTTTGGCTGGTGTTCCCTCCTGGGTGGCTGTTCTCCTGTTCCCCCAGCTGTCTGTTCCTGGTGCTTCCTCTTCACTGGGTTCACCTCCAGCTGTTTGCCCATGGCTGTCCTGCCTCTTCCCACTGTCCTCAGCCCACTGTGGCACTCTCACACCCTTTTCTGCACACTGGCATGGGCACACCCACTCCTACCCTCACTCTGGCACACTTCTGGTGGGCCCTGTCCTACTTCTGCCCACTCCTGTGCCCTGCTTCCTGTATTTCCTCCCTGGTAGTCTGTCTCCATGCTCCCACCTGGGGCTTCCCTGTGGTGCATTCTTCCTCCCCTTTCTTGCTCCCTTTTATTTTGGCTCATTTCCGCTGTTGTGCAGCTTCTGCTTGCTCTGCTATTGTGCACGTCGCATGCTGTTGAATATCATACTGCAAATGTTATTCATGGTTCTGCCCTCTACGGTTGTGCATGAATTCATTACTGTTGCACTCTGGTGCATTGCTTGTTGCACTGCGCAGCCACCCCCCACTGAATATCGCACAATGGCGCATTTCCACACTTGCACTGGTACATCCCTGTTGCGCATGGCGCATCCGCTCTGAATATCCCACCCTCTGTGTTTTCTTTGATCTCCAAGAAAGGGAAAAGCTTAGAAAAGCTACAACAGTATTGTCATCTAGATTGTTTTGGAAAAGGTTAGATCATTTTTAAGTATCGGTCTAAGCACTGCAGAGCTTTGGTAGTAGCATCCTACAACAAAGTCTGGTCAGAGCCAATATAGCTACAAAATGATGGTATTGATGCCGGCATAAGAAGTGAGAGGCTGCTTCAGACCTGAGGGAAGCTGAAGATTTCATTGATGCATGAACAGAAGCAGTTGTGCAGGGCCCTTTGGGCTGTGTGCTATGGGAAGACTCCATCTGCTTATAGGAGTTTAGGGCCTGAACTTCACTCTTTACACATTCATTCACTCTTTACACATTCGCCCTTGACACATTGATTCACTTTTCACACATTCAGTCTTTATCATTCATTCTTTACACATGTACTCTTCACACATTCACTTCTTTTAATTTTGGCCCCAACATTTCAAGATAGCCATTTTATGACTGCTCTTATAAATATGACATGTAACATCTATAGTAGACTGGCCAAAATGTCATTTTGCTCTACAAGTGTGAAAATACATCTTATCCAGGATTTAAAAAATGACACTTGTCACATTTTTGAAGTGGTGTAGAAAAATGGATATGCTGAAATTTTGGAGTCAAAATATTGAAAATCAGCAAAGTTATGAGTGACTGTTGAAATACTGCAATGTTCAGTCATAAACTGGACATTTTACCATATTTGTGCACCAAATTTACAGCATAGCCTTCTTATTAGCCCACCTCATGAGCCCCATAGGTGAACATTTTCAAATCCCCACCAAAATGTGTTTCAGCACCACCAAAACTTTATTCCATGCCACAGGTGCAAAACCACATTTTGGCTGGATTTGAAAAATGACAGCTGTCACATTCATGAGGTGGTGTAAAAAAGGGCTATGTTAAAAATGTGGGGTCAAAACATTTAAAATGACAGAAGTTGAGTGAGCATAGAATAATTTCAATGTACGTTCATAATGTTATCATTTTTATATATTTGACCCCAGATTTTCAACATAGCCTTCTTATGACCCTACCTCATGATCAATGGTGGTGAAAATGATTAAATATTGCCTGAAAGGTGATTTCAACAAATGGCCATGATGCCATGCAGCCATAAAAAGTTTACGACAGTTCAAGTTTTCTTAGACAAGCTTGCCTGTGGCCTTCAAGGGGGATTGAACCTGCAATCCACTGACTTACACATCAGTGCTTTTACCCTCTGAGCAATTCCATTAAAACTCTCTTTATTAGCATAGTTAAGACCTACATGTTTTCATTGTTCATCCTAACTTTTCTGAGATTTTCCCACTGGCAGTCTTAGTTCTCCTGGGATAATTTTGTCTATGTTTTTTTCATTTCTAACATCGTCAGTTTGAAGTCACTTCTCTCATGCATTTTAACAACAGCGACAGCACAAATTTAAATGTGGGCCGACCTCATTATTTCCCCAACAGGTTCAAGCTCCCAGGGAAATGTACCCACAAAGGAATTATACTACATCCAGGAATCCATCACCACCTACTGGATCCGCAAAGTCCTCCCAGCCCAGCCACAGCTGGGTCTCTATCTGTTCAACTCTGCTGCTGCTGTCAAAACTCTCCCTGAGCGTTAAACTCTTGCATAAACTACAGATGAACTGGTGACAAATTTGTATTCAGTGAGCATGCCAAAATCTGAATTTTGAACACTGGCAAAGTATGTCAGAAGGAACTTGATTTCCATTCAGCATTTCAACACTTCAGCATCATGACACAGCACTTTTTAAGGGGAAAAGACACTGAGCATGTCCATGTCATTGGCAAGCTACATTTTCTGCAACTGCCAATCAGTGATTCCGGAGATCAAAAACTCCTTGCAATGCAGACGTTTCAGTGCCCTTTTCAGATCTTTCTCAGAGAGCATGGATGTGGCTACCAAAAGAGCTCCTTTTATGTTAAAAAAAGTGATTTTTTGATCAGTAAACTTTCAAAATCTTCACAGAAGTATGCATTATCATTCCAGTTAACCATCAGCTTAATGAAATGTAGTGCACAGAGGTGAAGAGAGAGGTACAGAGTAAGCTTACACTAGTAGCTGCAGGCCCTGAAGCAGGAAGAGGCAGAGGAAATTTAGCAGACTAAGGAAGGCACAGAGTGAGATTTGTGAAAGATATAACAAATAATTATTACTGATTGCTGGTGTTGCAGGGCACAGAAATCCATATTTATTTTTTTTATTTTATTTTGTTTTGCCCCCCCCCCAAGCAGAAGCAGGGCAGAGTGAATTTTGTAGATTGAGAAAGGTGCAGGGGATAGTCTGATGGATTTATTTAAACATAATTTGAATGCTGGTGATGTGGGGGCACAGAAATCCATATTTAATTTTCCTTTCCTGGCTGTGAGTAAAAACTAACTATAGTATGCTGCTGTAGTGAAACACTAAGTCTCTCAGTGAGGCTGAGAAAGAGGTCATGTCACTGGGTAACACAAAGAACATGTGTGGGCATCTACTGTTGTGTACTGTAGAAACGGATCCACGACAGGAGTCCGACAGAATTGTCTGCGACACTGGCAGGTCGACCGCATTTTGCAGTCAGCTGCCAGTTCGCTATGGATTTCCTTATTTTCTTCCCCAACCCCCCATGTGGAGGGCTGCACTACTTTCACCCCCCACACTTAAAGATTCTCAACTCCAGTCGGAGCTGATTGAGGGGTGCAGGACCACCGACAGGCAGCGCCGGGTTCCAGCGGGTCTCCCACCACTGCTAGGTGCTGTAGTCGCTGTGGGGGACCATGCTGGTGAAATGTCGCTGTGAGGGGGGTAAATATGTAGAAACCATGAGGAAAAGAAATAAAGAAGAAAGGTATGCAGGCTAGGCTAGGAATAGAGCAGTGAAATGTTCCACCATTCCAGTTCAACAAACAAGCAGTTCTGTAAATGGCGGTGGTGGTGGTGGAGAAGGAGTTGGAAAAGGGACTAGGTGTCACTGTGGTAAGGCAGGGACTATGCCTATTAGAAGAACTAGGGCAGGGCATGTGATTGTCCAGCCAAAGAAACCATGCTTTTTTAGTTCCAAGAAATAAACTGGTTCCACACCCAATGCAAGCAGTAGTATTCCAGTTAGCCAGGTTATCTAGTGTATCTGATGACAAATGCGCCTTGAGTAAACCAGAAGCACAAAGGTCTCCCAGTTTTCCTCCATTGAGTACCTAGAAGTCCCCTCTCAATTGGGTTATAAAAGATACATCCCCGTTGAGAAGCCTTCCCCCCATTCATCTTGTACAAACAACACCAGCTACCAATACCAGTGGCCCCAGTACCACCACTGCTGCCTCTGCACCATAAACATGGACAATTTCCTGTCTACTTTAAGGCAGTGTATAATGCCCCCTCCACTCATCCCACAAATCATGCATCAGCAGCAGTAGCAGCACCAAGTTTAGTTCAGTTCTGCTGCTACACATTGGGTGAGCAATGTGACAGTATGCCTGGGTTTGGCACTGATACATGTGTTATATTGTCACCTGAGGAATAGCTGGAATTGTTTTGAGCAGAGTGAGATATACCAACCCCATAATTTTATAAAAGCAAGCCAGTAGCTCCTCCATCAGCTTAGCTTGTACTGGCAAAGAATGTCAGTGAGGAGGGTATGGAAGTGGAGCTGTTGGAGCAGGAGGCAATGAGAGTGAGGTGTTAGAGGAGTAGGAATCAGAAGCACATGAGGAGAAGACAGCAAAAGGGTAGAGAAAAACAAGAATTATGTGAGATCATGATGGAGGTAAATAGTGAAGGGGAAGAAGAAGCGGCTGAAGAGGATGAGAAGCAGAGGGAAGAAACAGGAGAGAAGGAGGATGAAGTAGAGGAGGTTGAAAGTGTGCTGCAAATTACACCAGATAGTTTGGATGACCAGTGTGATACAGAGGAGTAGAGGATATAATGAGAGGAGAAGGGCAAATTAAAAATAATAATAATCATGTGGAAGAGAACAGCAAGAAAGCAAGTTGGTCACACAGGGAAATCTAAAGACCTAGCCCAACCACCTGACCTCCAAATGATCAGCAATCTTTAGGCACCTTTACACGCAGTGATCTACAGTATATCACAATGAGTGATATAGATCAACTGCAACGTTACCATTCTGGCATGTACAAGCGATCCATTCCTTAAGAGAACCAAGCGTTCACCAATTCTGTGTTCCCTGCTATCCTAGGTTCAAGGAGTATTGTTCCATTCTACTCAGCCATGTAATAGCACCCTTCTGTTCATTTCTGTACAAGGACAACAGGGAATGCCATGCTTTCTTGGCTGCTGTGAAACGGATCGTCTGTAGACAGCAAAAAAAGAATAACATTACAGTTAATCTGTACTGCTCGTTCCGATACAGATTGGCACAGCATGTAAAGGCGATCTGCTCTGCAACAGATCAAGCAGAACAAAATGCCATCATGGAATGAGCATTGAGTAAAAGTGCATCTAGTAACGCTAGTGCAGCTGCTGCCAGTGTTGTCCTACCAGGACATCCAGCCAAGCCATGTCATTTCATGGTAGCAGAAAAAAATAATTTTCTCACAGTCTCTGCCCTATTACTCTCAAAGAACTATGGTAATACAGCCATGTAGCTAAAAATACAAAGATCATCTGCAGTGGGGGAGTATTTTACTGATGACCCCACAAATCTCCTCTGAGAGCATGTTGCAATCTGTGTGACAGAAAGATCAGCCAGTCTCAGTCTACTCAGACATTGGGAACCAATGTTATTGATGATAATCTAAAGTATGAACATGTCATCTTCCAGTCACTGTCATTTCGCAATCCCTACTCAGGTCACATGGTGTAGAATTCTGAAAGAGGCAGAGGGGGGTTATATGCATTTCACTAGTAATATCGGGAGCAGCAGTGCAGACCAAAGTCACACTGGCCATTGGGATGTGTCCGCATCCATCGGCATCACCATCATTCCTGCCCCAGTTCTGCCACCTAGACGCTGTAGGAGTTATATTGAAGCAAACAATGCCACCGTTGCACAAGGACATGCCTTACTTAATGTATTATGGAGGTGAAGCACAGTGGGGAAAACAGTCTGTGGTTCTTCCACTTACAGCAGGACTTCTTGATGAACCCTTACAATCTGAAAATGGGAATCTTCATGATGGACATGTATGACAAATAAGACAAATAAGCTGAAGGCCATGACTGAAGGGAGAATTTCTGCAATATATCTTGTTTTGCGCATGTACTGAATCTGGTAGTGAGTCTTCTGTGCTTGACAAATATGTACAGCTAAAAAATACTGGACATGGAACATCACTAGATATTCCCATTGTTCCCCAAAATGTGCTGAGCTACTCTGCCTGCACCAGCAGGAGCACCGTGTTCTGCAGCATTGCTTCATTATAGATGTGGCTACAAGGTGGAACTCCATCTTTTATATAGTGGAGAAACTGGGGAAACAGAAAGCTATGTTCCGGGCTATGGAGTTTAGTGATGTGGCATACGGGGGATATCTGTCTCTGGTGTGGCACTGTGTGCTGCAAATGCATGCTCTTTTTCTGAGACTGAAAAGACAACCAAAGTTGTCAGTGTTGAAGTGCTTAGAACAATCCTTCTATGGTGAGTCTACATGAATGACACACACACACACACACACACATATCACTGATAGAGATTTTATATAGCAACCTAAAAAAGCAAGGCTAGCACTGGTGTTTTTCAAACTGGTGGGATTGGTGGCAGTGGTAAGAATGACAGTAATACTGCGGTTAATACTGCAGTTTCAGAGATGGAATAAGACAACTTGTCCATGCAAGTCCATCTCATAATTTACAGTAGGTAGGATCTGAATCTGCCCCCTTGTGTCCAGGAGTCCACTCTCATTTTAACTGCTTTCAAACTAGTACTATTTATTACATCTTCAGGTAGATTGTTCCATAAATTCACTACCCTCTGTGAATAAAATAATTTTCTAGTGTTTGTTTTAAAATTTGTAGGTTATATTTGTTTGTTGTATCTCCTCAGTGTGTGTACTTCTTGTCCTTTTCCCATATTTAGTGCTTCCATCAACTCATTATCATTAGACATATTAAATAATAACAAATTGCTCCTGTGTCCTTCACTGTTCTAAAGTGTGTAGACCTGGTCTTGTAAGTCTCTGTTCATAAGGCATGTCTTCAAATCCCTGTATCATTCGATTGGCCTTACGTTGGGTATGTTCAGTTTTTATGCTTACCTCCATATTGAGCCCTCCCCAAAACAGAGAGCTGTAATTTAATAAGGGCCTGACATATGAGAGACAACAGTATGTATTCAGAGCTATGACTAAAATGCAGTTTTATGGTATTCTTTGGATCACTTACTTTTGCATAAACAGCTGTAACTTGATTTTTGGGTTTAAGGTCTTCCCTAACATAAACTCCTAGGTACTTTTTGCATGTTATCATTTTTAATTTGACCATGTCCATGCAATACTATTTCTACATATTGGGCCCTGTGCATGAGCAGGGCATGGGTACATGCAAAAGGCATGTCCCTGGCCCGCGCAGCTCCACACCCGCAGACAGGCACGCACCATCCGGTGTTCACACTGCCAGATGTCTGCCCATACCACTGCCTTCCCCAGTGTGCAGCTGCATGGGAGTGGATCATAGCTGTGTGGGTCGGCATCCAATCAGATGCCCATTCCAGGTCCCAGAGTAGATCCCCTGCTGTACACATGCAGGGGATCCCAGGATGGTGCAGACCCCGCAATGCAGAGTCTGCTGGGTTTTTGGCAGAATGACTATCCCAACCCTCCATGGTAGCCCAGTGGATTGGGGAAGCAGTGTGCAGGAGAATTCCATTGCTACCACACCTAGCCAGTAACTGTTGGGGGATGGCGCATAAATATTTATTTATTTATTTAAACAGCAGTTTGGAAAACCTTTGAGCCATAGGCTCATTTACAAAGGTACCTTGTCACAGTAAGACAAACCAAAATACACAGTATAGCAGCACAACACATAAGTATAACAGTACATTAAGACATAGATACAAACAAGCTGGTACAGGTAGGATGGATGCAACAATACCAGAGTTATGTTGTCCTTAGCAGCTTAGTAATAGCTTTGTCATAAGTATTGAGTACCTGGGTTTTGACTAGCAGCAGTTACAGCATCGTGTTAATAAGGTGGTTACGTAAGGAAGTTTTGAAGCACGATATAGTTGGAGCTCGGAGATGGAGGGGGCAGTGTGTTGAACCAGGAGGGGGCCCTAAAGCTGAAGGCTCTTGGCCGTGAGAGGTCCTAGCTCTAGGGATAACAAGAGAGGTTTTCCCAGAGGTCCGAGTATGAACTAGTGGGACAGAGCGGCGTATGGTGGTGGTCAATCCTGGTGGGGAAAGCCCAAGGAGGGTCTTTTTTGTAAGGGTACAGGTAAGATATTTGAGGCGCTCGTCAAGATCAAGTACCAGCACTTTAGTATACAGTAGACAGGTGTGTGTCATCCTAGGTGCTCCAGTAATTAACCTGCAGGCCTTATTCAGCGTAGTGCAAATTTTATGGAGTGCGGTCTGATCAGCAGCACCATACACCGGCAGTCCATAGTCCACTAGGGACAGGATAGAGGAGGTGACTGCGAGTCAAACTGCCTCCGGGGGGAGGCAATGTTTATACCGAAGTAAGATGCCCAATCGGATATTAGTGGCAGTGGCTAGGGCAGCGATGTGTCCATGGAAGGAGAGGGAGGGGTCAAAATGGATCCCTAGGTATTTATAGGAGCAAACTTGTTCGAGTGGGAATGAGGACCCAGAGTGAATGAGGAATTTGAAGTTGCAGGACTTGTTTTGAGGATGAGAGAAGAACATGTTTTTTTTTTTTTAGGATTTATCACCAATCTATGTTCCTTGAACCAGCCCTCAGCTTCAGTGAAGGACTTCTGCAGCGAGTCCTGGAGGGCAATAGGGTTATGACTTGAGGCAAAGATGACTGCATCATCAGCGTACAATAGAATGTTCCCCGAGCAAGAGCGTGGAAGGGTGTTAAGGTAAAGGGAGAATAGTAAGGGGCCCAGAATGGAGCCCTGGGGAACCCCAGAAAAGATGGGACAGATGTCTGAGTAGGTCCCATTAATTTTTACACACTGTGAACGGTCAGACAGATAACTGGTGCACCAGGAGATAGGCCCAGCAGCAAAACCAGAGAGACTAAGGGCATCAAGAAGGAGGGGGTGGGAGACAGTGTCGAAAGCTTTCGAGAGGTCAATGAAGACCGCACCTGCCAGAGAACCAGTGTCTAAGGAGGAGTGGAGAAAGTTGGAGAACTCTAGGAGGGATGAGTTGCTACTGTGGCCTGCTCGGAAGCCATGCTGCTCAGGACAAAGGACCTTGTAGGTGGAGAGGTAGTCAGAGATTTGAGAGGCCACCACTTTTTCCAAGGCCTTGGAGAGAGGAGAGAGAATGGAGATTGGTCGATAGTTTCCAGCCAGAGTTCTATCACCACCTTTAAAGATAGGGGTGACAGTGGTGACTTTCCAGGCAGTTGGAACCTTCCCCAGGCAAAGAGAGTGGTTGATGAGGCATGTGATCGGGGTAAGGACTGTGTCTAAGACCAGCCGTAGGATACAAGGATCCAGGGTGTCACTGCCTGTACTATTACTCTTGAGGGCAGTGACAAGGTGCGGTCTAAGTTCTTGGGAAGAAACACAGTGGAGGAGAAAATAAGGGTCGAGAAAGATTTATGGCAGGTGCTGGGGGAGGAGGGTCAAAAAAATTTGTAGGGAGGATAGGGCTAAGGTCAGTGAATGAGATGTTGAGGTGGTTGGCTATGAGGGCTGGGTCTGAGGAGATCACACCATTAATGTTGATCTGGGTGGGTGGGGGAGTGCATTCCCATTTAACTGTTTAATGTTATCCCAGAAGGTTCTGGGATTCCCCCACGAGGCAGTGAGTGAGGACCGATAGTGCTCAGACTTGGCCTTTCTGATGACCCGAGTGCACTTGTTTCGGGCGGCAGCATATAACCGCCTGTCATTGGGCCAGCCAGTCTCAATGGCACAGTGCCATAGGTTGTCCCTATGTCTGAGCTGGTGGATCAAAGCTGGGGTAACCCAGGGGGCATTCTTCCTTTTAGAACGGTGGGTCAACACTGGGGCAAAGATATCACAGGCATTATTAAAAGTTTGGGTAAAGAAGGAGAGAGCTGTGTCGATGTCAGGAGTTGCCAGTATAGGAGACCAGTCAATTTGGGACAGAAGTTCCTTAAGTTTTATCAGTCCACCAGGTATTAGACACCACCGGCATGTGGACTGTGCTATGGGTTTGGGGACTGAGGTTGACCAGTGGAATAGAATGGGGGAGTGATCGCTGAGAGAGTCTGGGAGGACTTGTACATTGGGGATCTGATTAGGGCGGTTGGTGAGTACCATATCAAGCAGGGTACTGGAGCCTCTCTTGGGGTTAGTCCTGGTAGGGTGGGTAACTAGTTGCATTAGGTCTATTGCAGAAAAGGAGTCTCGGGTAGAGGAGGAGGAGGGGCTGAGCCAGTTGACATTTAAGTCACCAACCAGAATTTGATCAGCGGAAGGAGGTAGAGAGGTAAGGTATTCTGTAAGAGAGGCAATGGCCTGCGTTTGGTCCCTGGGGGGCACGTATGCAGTAGTCAGATAAAGGGGTCCCTTTAAAGGGTCAGGGGTTAGTTTCAGCGTAAGCGCCTGGGCCCTAGAGTCAAGGATGGGAGCGGGCAGGGCTAGTACGGGGAGAGGTTCCTTGACATAAATAGTGAAGCCGCCACCCTGTCTCCCAACATGGTCGGACCGGAAGAGGGTGAAACCAGGAAGGGAGACTAGGGAGTCAGGGGAGGATTTCGACAACCAAGTCTCAACCAAGTTGATGACATCAGAGTTAATTGATGTGACCAGGCATTGTAGTGAGTCAAACTTTTTTAGGAGGCTACAGATATTCATGGAGACCATGCATAGGCCTGTGGTGCGAGTTGGGAGCTCCTGGGAACCAGGCCAAGGTTTGATGAATGTTCCCTGACAGGAGTAGTAGCATGACTAACACCCTGGCTGGGAGATGGTGAGAGGTTTTCCTATGATTGACATGAGGGGGAGGCTAAGGGAGCAGGGGTGGGCAGGGAGGTACAGGAGGGAAAGCAAGAATAAGGAGACACCCAGATGTGCCTGAGGTGAAGAGAAAGCTATGGGAGGGCAGGGAGGACGGGACACAGAGGTCCAAGGGGCAGGAGAGGAGGTTCAGGAGCAAGGGGAGGGGTGCCAGGGCACAGTGTGGACTAGCAGATGGGTAAGTGGGTAAGTGCACTGCTGGTGGGGATAGGCATAGGAAGAGCGTGAGGCAGGGCCAATATATTGTGGTGAGCAAGATCCCAGGGAAGTAGTGCTGTACAGGTAGGAGTAGGAAGTAGTGAGGGAGCATAGGTCCCTCAAGTGGCCAGCAGGTATAACCTGCAAATGGGAAAGTGGGGAGATAGGTTCTGGGCAACAGGACGTGATGTCACTGGATGTGATGTCATGGCGTGTATCCTTAAATTGACAGCGGCCCCTGGGTGGGAGGGTGGTTGGGGCAGGCGGGGCAGATGGCGCAAAGCGCCGTCGGGCTAGCACCCCTCTGCAGGCGTCCAGACGAAGAGAAGAGGCTCTCTTTACCTCGAAAGTTATCAGGCTGGAGATTTGGCTTCCTCAGCTACTCAGGTGAGCTGCTTGTTGCTTCAGTTGCTTGATTGTCCCGAGTGCCTAGCTTGGGAGGGGCTGCCTATGTAATGGAGAAAACAAAGCCTCTCATTACTATGCAGCAGGAGAATATGTTGTGACTTACACAAAGGAGCTCCACTCTAAGCAAACAGGGCTATTCCAAAATGAGGTCACACTAGGACCCAGCTAACCTAATGCCTTCAGTTGCAAGCACAATTAGCTCAATACCACCACATTAAACAAGTCTGATCTATATTAGCTGCTTGGTATATCTGGCTTTAAGATGTAATCAGCAATTAGCTCCAAATACCACCATATTAAACAAGTCTGATCTATATTAGCTGCTTGGTATATCTGGCTTTAAGATGAACTCAGCAAGGCAACTCTAGAAAAACCAGTGAGTCCCTAGCTTTACACTTCAGCATTACTAGCACAAAGAGAAGCAAATAACAAGCCCACCCAGTGGTGAACAGGAACAAAGTTCATAAAATATAAGTGTTCATCAGGTAGCACCCCTCTGCAGGCGTCCAGACAAAGAGAAGAGGCTCTCTTTACCTCGAAAGTTATCAGGCTGGAGATTTGGCTTCCTCAGCTACTCAGGTGAGCTGCTTGTTCCTTCAGTTGCTTGATTGTCCCGAATGCCTAGCTTGGGGGAGCTGCCTATGTAGTGGAGAAAACAAAGCCTCTCATTACTATGCAGCGGGAGAATATGTTGTGACTTACACAAAGGAACTCTACTCTAAGCAAACAGGGCTATTCCAAAATGAGGTCACACTAGGACCCAGCTAACTTAATGCCTTCAGTTGCAAGCACAATTAGCTCAATACCACCATATTAAACAAGTCTGATCTATATTAACTGCTTGGTATATCTGGCTTTAAGATGTAATCAGCAATTAGCTCCAAATACCACCATATTAAACAAGTCTGATCTATATTAGCTGCTTGGTATATCTGGCTTTAAGATGAAATCAGCAAGGCAACTCTAGAAAAACCAGTGAGTCCCTAGCTTTACACTTCAGCATTACTAGCACAAAGAGAAGCAAATAACAAGCCCACCCAGTGGTGAACAGGAACAAAGTTCATAAAATATAAGTGTTCATCAGGTAGCACCCCTCTGCAGGCGTCCAGACGAAGACAAGAGGCTCTTTACCTCGAAAGTTATCAGGCTGGAGATTTGGCTTCCTCAGCTACTCAGGTGAGCTGCTTGTTGCTTCAGTTGCTTGATTTATGGTAGGTCCCCCATCACGTAACATTTTCTGCCATAGCACAGCACTCTGCAGCTTAGCAAATGGTGCAGAATGCAGGCATGCCCCCTGGCACACACCCTGGACCACCCCTGGTGTGTCACTGTGCAGTCTGCAGGGGGATCCAGTGATCAAGGCACAAGTGCATCTGGGCTGAATGCCACCAGAGGTACTCTGGACTCCACTGCACTGCATTCAGGCATAGGCATGCCTACATACTGCACATATGTGATGCATAGACATTAATGCGTAGAGCCTATTGTTTTTCCTTCAATGCATAACCACACATTTAGTGCTATTGAGTTTCACTCTCCTCTTATTCGACGATTTTATGATTTTGTTAAGCCACGTTTGTATTTTCATTACATCCTGATCTGTATTTGCTGTACCTCCAATTTCAGTATTTTCAGCAAACTTATTGCATGTGCTAAACATACCATCCCCAAGATCTCCAATGACTAAACTGAATAATACCAGTCCCAAAGCTGATCCCTGGGGCACCCTCCCTTGTGACATTACCCTCCTTCGAAACACTGCTCTTTATGCTTACTTTTTGTGGCTGGTGTGCAGACCAGTTTTTAATCCATTTTGTTGTATGGCTATTAATTTCCAGGTGTAGAAGCTTTTATTATGTGACACGACATCAAATGCCTTGCTTAGGTCTAGAAAGGTGACATCAACAGCATTCCCATTATCTAGATCTTTACTGATGTTCTCATAGAATATTAATAGTTTCATGATCCATGACCTGCCAGTTTTGAAACCATGTTGCAGTTTGCCATGTATGCCCAGTTTAAGACATTCTCTTTCCAATATTCCCTATATCAGCTGGCCCGGTGGCACTGAGGTTTGAGGCTCTGAATGCCACACCTTGCTCCATGCCGGTGACCTGGGTTCAGGAGCAGACTTGGGCCATCGGGGGTTGGCAGGGGTGGTGAGGGATAGAGTGTCCGTGTGACTACTCTCTGTCTCTGAGGTGGGGGGGTCCCCAATTGTTGGTGCACTTTTGGACTCCAGCAGAGGCTGGGGGTGGTGCACTGGCATTAGGTATTTGAGCAGAGCTGGGGCATGGTGCAAGAAGAAAGTGCATGCAGCCATGTGTGTGCTCCTTCCCTTGGTGCCCTTGCATGCCTCACTCATGTAGAATAGGTGGAAAAAGGAAAATATCTGGTGACTGGTCGCGGCGGCTTGATGGCCATCCTACGGGGTGCCCGGCTATGGAGGGGATTTTGCTGAACACTGGATCCTGTTCAGGTGGAGATTGAGGAGGTCTCTTTGCCACCCCACTGTGGGGGGTAATCCGCGGGGGTAATAGGTGAGGGCTCCTAAGTGAGTCGAGGGCTACAGATGGTGGCCAGAAGATTAGGATGCGCAGTGGACTTGGGCAGACCAGAGCTAGGGGCAGAAAAAAAAATATTCCCTGTATCGATGTTTCCATGAGTTTTCCTATAATCAAAGTTAGACTGATTTGTGATTCCCTTGTACCCTTTTGAATATTGGCACCACACCAGCTGTTTTCCATGGTGCTGGCACCTTCCCTGTACTGAGGGACTTATTAAATGTGTGCTGTAGTAATGGAACCAGCTCAACTGAGGTTTCTTTGATAAGCTTTGGCCTTATGCCATCTGACCATGCTGCTTTGTTAACATTTAGCTTCTTGTTGTTACTTTTCATTTGTTTAGGTATTCTTTATGGTGATCTGGATAATGCTATCGTTGTTCTTTTGGAAAACAGAACAGAAGTAATTATTAATTCGCTCTTCAATTTCCTGGTTGTTCATAATTAATTATCATCCAGTATTAACTGTACTATATTATTGTGTTCCCTTTTTTTGAGTTAATGTGTCTGTAGAACTCCTTAATGTTGTGGTTATTATTTGCCAGTTTGACCTCTGAAGCATATTTAACTTTTTTTATTCCCTTCTTTATTGATTTTGTTAATTTTTTTAAGTTGTTCCCATTCCCTGTGCACGGGAAGGCAGTATAGTGCAGTGGTTTAAGTCTCTGAGCTGCAAATCTGGTGACATGCAGCAGAGCAGACCTGCGTTTGAACCCCACAGCTTCCACTTGCGTACTGTGTGACCCTGAGCAAGTCATTTAACTTCCCTGTGCTCCCAGGTCGCACCTGTAAAAAAGCTTTCAGCTTAGTGTGTTAGTCCTGGTTAAATAACAAAACAAACAAAAAAAAAACAGGTGTTGTCTGTCTAATTTATACAATATTATTTCTTCTTTTGGATCATATTGCCTATCCAGTTAGTAAACCAGGAAGGTATTTTTACCATGTTTGTTGTATACTCTTTTGCATGGTACCTTAATTCTTTTAATTTGCACATTAAAATTAGCCAGCACTTATTGGTATTTTTTCCTGTAATGCCTTTCTCCCATTCCCAGTTTGTTGTTTCTTTTCTCGTACTTTTATAGTCAGTTTTGTGGTAATTATAGACTACTGTCCTTCCTTTATTATGTATAATGGTAGATTCCATATTTATTTTTACCATAGAATGGTCATCGGTGCATAGGGTTCCATCATTTCATAATGAGCTTTGGCTATGGTACTGGTGACAGCCAGGTCCAAAATGCTATTACCTCTGGTCAAGCTTTTAATAATCTACTTTATAACATGGGTACAAACAATTCTTTATTCTGATTAGGGATGCAGCTAAATTTAATTTTTACGGCAAAATCAGGAATTTCACCCTGCAAAATATTTCGTGAAATTCGCACATTGGTAGGCATTTTGCCAGTGAAATTAAATTTCTCTATGAAAACTAGAAAAAAATGCTGGTGGTATTGTGCCCTCCGACCGGACCTGATCCAGGATGTACCCAAATATGTAAAAGGTACAAAACACATAATTGGTATTATATTTGACCACCCACCACGAGCCAAGATGTGACTGTAGTACATGATAAACCCTCATGTCATTATACTGTCCCCCACTGCAAACAAGACCACAGAATGTGCCCATATATGTAAAATAATAGCCAAACCACTGACTGGTAGTATATTGAACCACGCCGCACTGATCAAATAAACAACTCATATGTAAAATATAAATTACCCCATCATTGGTAGCATATTTACCCACATCATCACTGATCTTCGATGTGCCCATTAATTAAAAACTGAGATAAAAAAATTTGTAGTACTGTAATCTCTGCTGCACACCCACTAAACTATCACTGATGTACCACCATATGTACAATGGAAATGATCACTCCTAACCACTGTCCAGCCTCCCAATGTCCCGTTTAGTATAAGACATTGAACTACAGCTAACACTGGTGGTCCAGTGATCTCAATCTACCCCAGCAGGTATTGACAAACAGCATGCCCCCTCACCCACATTCCAAAACAGAGCAGGGGACTCGCAATGCCCTCCTCACACCTCTGAGTTCTGTCCCCAACTGCAGTGACACTAAGAATTCTGTAAAGTGTATGCGCTTATTAACTTTCAATGAGAACTTACAATTTATAGCCAACTCAATGTCAGTTCAGTCGGGGACCAGCAGTGGAGGTGTGAGGAGGGCAGTGCTGGTCCTCAGCTCTGTCTCAGGTTAGGGGTGAGTGGACTGGCTGTTGGTAAATACCTGCGTGGGTAGGTGGGGACCACTGGACCACCAGTGTTAGGGGATGTGCATCTTACTATTTCAATGTGGTCAATGAACAAACTGGACTGGATGTGGGGTAAACTAACAGCTGGATCTTGTCTATAATACATACTTTGGCAAATCGGGAATACGGGAGGCATCGGGGGCTTGAGTTCACAATACTATAAATAATTTTTTTTTTCTATTTTTGCTTTTACATCAAGATGAACATCGAGGGCAGGATTTGGGACTGGGGTGGAGCACTATACTACCAATGACTGTATACATTACTATTTTACATATAATAGGGCATCGGCCAGGCCACTGTTTTTCAGTTTTTACCAGAAAATCCAGTAAAATTCTGAATTAGGGCTGCCTGAAGACTGGTACAAACAGAGATTTCATGGAATTTGGCATTTTATATCAGATCAGTAAATCTACAAAACGTGTGTTTTTTCTTTTAATTCCTTCCTGTACTATTTTCAGTTTGGTTTATTTTATGCTCTATATATTAAGCCTTCTTTAATTCGGATTATTTATGCACATACTAAAAGAATAACAGCAGAATCCCGGTAAAATCTGGAAATCAGAGTAATGATCACTGGTGTAATTGTGGAATCTGAAGTCTTGAAAATGGAATTTCATTGTTTTAATCATAGTAAATCAGTGGCCTTGGGCATCGGGTATTGGTTATGGGAGGGGGTTCCTGAACTAAAAATAAGGGCTTGTTTTCGACTATAAACATTGGGGCTCAGATGTGATCAAGGATGTCTTTTCAGGAGAAACACCTACAAAAATGATAAACATTTAAATTTGATGTAAAATGTATTTACACAAAGCAGAAAACAATGTACAAAATGGCTACTACTAACAGGGCAAGACTGGAAGTAATGGCTGAGGAGTACAGACAATGTTTTAAACTTAATTACCAAGCCAAATCAAAAAAATCGAAGGCTAGGTCTGCATGCTGTTCTCTGTTTGAATAAAACATAGAGGCACAAGTTTAACACTAAGATTTCTTTATTACATCATATTATTGTACATCATCTATTTATACCTGACCATCACATCTAAAGTGAAATTTAGACTTTTTTCCTTTCTCCTTTAAAGGGACACTGTCAATTATTTTGCGTCATATTATTTTTAGCCAAAAAGGAGGGGAGAAAACTTTTTTTTTAATATTATCATCCCCCCTGGCTTTCAAATGCAGAATTTTGCCTGTGGATGGCAAATTTCCACATTTCACCAGCAAAATCAGCATTCCATTGGTGAAATTCCACATTTCACTGGGGAAGGGGGGGATTTTACATTTCGCACTAGTGAAATGTTTTACAAAATTCAGAGATTCCGCAACATATTTCATCTCTAATTCTGATTAGTCCAAACAGGTTACCTGGCCATTGATCAGTCCAAGTATACCCACAGTTGCCTTGCCAGACCACAAAATCCTGATTGACAGCAATGCAACATGACCTTTTCAGATCACTCCACCAAAGAAACATGTAAAAAACTACAACTACCGCATCCTTACTAGGACAAATCCACCTAGTTGAGAACTACAACTACAGCATCCTCAGAAGGACAAACCCATTAGGCGGAAGGACTATTTTATTACAAATGCATGTTCACAGAGATTTATTATAATATTCCTTTAGATAAACCTCTAACGTGATGATGCCCATGTTATAAGAGGATTAACCCACTTCATGCCATGGGTTTATTGAGCATTAATCCATGCCTGGGTGGTTGAATTCACTCAGCCTGTGGCCTTGTGCCTCACAACCCTCCCCCCAGGCATGGATTAATGCTCAGTAAACCCTTGCCCTGTCAAGGGTTAATCCATCCTTAAGTTGATCTCATTCACTATATCCAACAGTAGATGACCTTTCACAACAGATGCCTCCTTTCTAATCCAGTTTATATCAGTCTGGTTGAAGGCCCTCAATGTTAACACCTGTCCCTTTAAAGTAATTTAATTTATTTTCATATTATATTTTGAAAATTGTTGTTCATTTGTATTAGGAGTTAAATAGCACTTTTCAATATGATTTTTGTCTGGTTTTAAATTCTCTACGTTCACCCAAACAGATTCATTGTTTTGATCAGAGGCAAGAGTGGTGGTAAATGGTATACAGTCAGAAGAGATGCAAGTAACAAGCGGGATACCTCAGGGATCAGTCCTGGGGCCAGTCCTCTTCAATATCTTCATTACTGACCTTGCAGATGGACTAGAGGGTAAGGCTTGTTTGTTTGCAGATGACACCAAGATCTGCAACAGAGTAGATGATCCAGATGGTGTGGGCAGAATGAGAAGAGATCTGGATAAACTAGCAAAATGGTCAGAAGAGTGGCAACTGGGATTTAATGCAAAGAAGTGCAAGATCATGCACATAGGGAAGAGAAACCGTGAAGCCACCTATAGGCTGGGAGGGGAGTTGCTGGCAGCCACAAAGGAAAAAAGAGACTTGGGCATCATCATCACTGATGACCTGAAATCATCCAGCAGACCTCTAAAGCAGTAGGTAAGGCTAGGGAGATGTTAGGGTGTATAAGTAGGGGTATCACAAGTTGTAAGAGAGAGTTAATAATCCCTCTTTACAAGACACTGGTTAGGCCCCATCTGGAGTACTGCGTGCAGTACAGGAGGCCACACATTCACAAGGACATAAACCAAATAGAGGCAGTCCAGAGAAGGGCAACCAAAATGGTGCAGGGACTGCATCAGAAGACATATGAGGACAGATTAACCAAGCTCAATATGTATACCCTTGAGCGAAGGAGGGAGAGAGGTGATATGATCGAGACATTCAAACACCTTAAGGGCATTAACAAGGTGAAAGAGTCTAACATGTTTAAATATAAGAAAAGTAGCAGAACAAGAGAACACAGCTTGAAATTAGAAGGAGGCCAATTAAGGGGGAATGTGAGGAAATACTTTTTCACAGAAAGGGTGGTGGATGCATGGAACGGCCTACCTCAGGAAGTGGTGGCTATGAATACAGTGCAGGGCTTCAAACAGGCATGGGAAAGGCATAAGGGAGCAATACAGATGAGTATGAATAGATAGACCTCTGACAGAGCAAAGGCCGATGGCACATTTATAAGGTAGAAAAAGAAATAGGCAGACTGGATGGGCCTTGCGGTCCTTATCTGCCGTCAACTTCTATGTTTCTATAATATTAAACATTAATCTAGTACTCAAATATAATGTCATCCTTCCACCCTTTTTATCTGTTCAATCTTTGTGAACCAGATTGTAGACCTCTATAGGTTTGTCCCAGATGTCTGTGAAGCACACATTAGGCATAGGGCTTAATGTTAGCTGCCACCCCTTTACATGCACTTTAAAGTTGCAGAAACCATTTGTTGCACTACGTGGCAGTTCCATGTAATGCCTGTCAGTCAGAGAATTATTCAGTCTGGGACTAGACCACAGGAGAAGAAGATCCTGCTATACAAAATAAAACCTTTATTCATGATTTATGCATCTGACTCAGTTAGTTCAGTACCAGCAAGGGGTCCTCACCAGCAGCTACAGATGGGTCTGGCAAACCAGAGAGAACGTAAGGGTCATTGGTGGCATACCAAATCAAAACACCACTCATGGTGGAGAATGCAGCCCTTCTTCTGCCCAGACCCTCATCTTGCTTGTCTGCATGGTGTCCTAAGTCATCTGTGCCAGTATGCTTGAACAGTCTGAATGCTCATTAAAATTACAGTCTTGGCTGCAGTGAAAAAAACAAGCATTTGTCAATGCAGAATGTTTGCTTACTGGCATTGGCAGTGGTAGTGTAGAAGTTACAGAGCTGCGTAATAGGAATGTCAGTGAAGTATTGAACTGAAGCCAACCCCACCACCACCCTGCAGAGAGTGACAGGCATTGGGGTGTGCATTTGGGTCATCAGGCATAACGGCCACGCCATTTCACCACACCCCACTCTACAGAGACTGACAAGTGTCACGTGTTCCTTGGGGTCTTTGGCCCTTATGTGCACCCCATTTCATTAGGAAATACGGTGAGATGGGTGCAATATAGGAGAATGGGGTGAAGTTTGGGGCCGAAGAGTCCAAGGCATACCTTGATGCCTCTCAGTGACTGCAGGGTGTGGAATGGTATGAGCATCACAGGCAAGAATCCCAAGTCACTCCCCTGATTCCTGTCATTCTCTATAGGGTTGGGCAATTTAGTTGAAAAGCTTAATACCTCAGGCATTCGTTGGTATTTTAACTCCAAATTTTCAACATGTTTGTTTTGTGACCCCACCTCATGAACAGGGGGAATATCAGTTTGGTAGCCGAAAGCTGCTTATGCACAGTGACTATGGGATTTAGCACCACAGGTACAAAAATATTCTGAACAGGCTGTAAAAAATGACAGCTGTACTCTGTCATGGGGAGGTGTAAAAATGGCTATGTTGCAAATGTGTAGTAAAAATATTTAAAAAAATGGTGAACCGACGTGCATAGAAACTGTGCAACACACACCCGTTATATAAGTAGGTTGGGGATATTTTATAGCAGATTGTCTACTCAGGCATTTGGTGCCTCCGATCATGAACAGTGTCACTGTGATTTTTCTTTATCTGTGCCGAACAATGATTTCCGACAGCGACCACGCATCTCTGCACTGAAAGTGTGAAAACACACTTGCCATGTTGTGAAAAGTGGCAGCTGTACTGTTCATAAGTGAAGTGTTGAAAAATGCCACTAGTGAAAATCTGACTGAAAAATATTACAAAGTCATGAACTAACGAGGATGCGGAAACTGCACAATGCTCACTCGTAACACAGTCATTTTATGGACTTTTGTCACCAAATTTTCAACATAGCCATTTTAAGACCTCTGCTCATGAACAGTGTAACTGTGATTTTCTTAATCTGTCCTAAACATTGTTTTCGCACACCAACAGCACCATTGTGCGCTACATGTGCGATAACACATTATGGGTGACATATGAAAAAGTGCAGCTGTACTGTTCATAAGGAAATGTAATAAAATGGACATGTTGAAAATCTAGAGTGAAAATATTAAATATGCAGACTTACGAGCATGCATAGGAACTGTGCAACGCACGCTCGTAAAAGTCATTTCTAGGCATTTTTCCACCAAGTTTTCAACATAGCCATTTTAAGACCTCTGCTCATGAACAGTGTCACTGTGGTTTTGTTAATGTGTCCCATACATTGAGCTTGCATAATCGATCAAACATTGTGCGCTACATGGGTGGAAACACGCTTTGGGCAGGATGTGAAAATGACAGCTGTACTGCTCATAAGGAGGTGTGGAAAATGGCAATGTTGGAAATCTGGGTGGAAATATTGAAAATTCGCAAACCCTCTCTGGCGTGCGTGGGAACTATGCAACGCACACTCGTAAAACAGTCATTTTTAGGAATTCTGTCACCAAATTTTCAACATTGTCATTTTAAGATATCTGCTCATGAACAGTGACACTGTGATTTCCTTAATGTGTCCCATACATTGAGTTTGCACAACTGCGCCATTGTGCGCTACATGAGTAGAAACACGTTTTGGGTGAGATGTGAAAAATGACAGCTGTACTACTCATAAGAAGGTGTGCAAAATGGCAATGTTGGAAATCTGGGTAAATATTGAAAATTCGCCCGACCTACAGTGCGTGGGAACTGTACAGCAACGCTCGTAAAAACAGTCATTTTAGGATTTTTTTCACCAAATTTTCAACATCGCCATTTCAAGACCTCTGCTCATGAACAGTATCACTGTGATTTTCTTAATTTGTCCCGTACATTGATTTCGCACACCGAATGCGCCATTCTGCGCTACAAGGGCGGAAACACATTTTGGGTGAGATGTGAAAAATGACAGCTGTACTGCTCATAAGACAGTGTGGTGAAATGGCAATGTTGAAAATCTGGAGTGAAAATATTGAAATTTCGTGAACTTATGAGCCTGCGTAGGAACTGCGCAACGCACGCTGTTAAAAAAGTCATTTTTTGGAATTTTGGCACCAAATTTTCAACATGGGGGTTTTGGGCCCCCTTCTCATGAATGATGTCACTGTCATGGCAGTATCCAGTCCCGAAGGGTGATTTCACAGTCACTGCACAGTCACTGAGCGAAATCACCCTTCGAGCCCAAATAACGCCATGACAGTGACATCATTCATGAGAAGGGGTCCCAAAAACCCCATGTTGAAAATTTGGTGCACAAATTCCCAAAAATGCCTGAGATATGCAATAAAGTTGAACCCCTCCTATCTAGCCCATTATACAGCTTACCGGCATTTCCTCAGTTCGCGGTCACCTTTGAAGAGTGCAGACGTGTTCCCGGTACACGAAGGTAATCGCGCGGAGTCGGAGGTAAGTATGGGGCTCGGGGTGTGGGGAGGCTGGGTGCGCAGTGGGTGGTGCGGGATGTGGGAGGGGCTCGGGAGGCGCGCCGTGGGACCAGTTTTTGTTTACAAGAAAAAACAAAAAGGCGTCGGCGGGACCGCTTGCCACGCTGGGTGGGCTCCCAGCGTGCTGCTAACACTTTGGGGCGTTCAGCTGACGGGGATTGGGCACCCCATTGGCAAAAAGACAACCTATTGGGACGTTGCCACGCTGGGGTGGGCTCCCAGCGTGGCACAGGGACCTGAGGAGTTCAGCCGATGGGGGATTGGGCACCCCCCATCGGCCAAAAATCATTGATTGCCACGCTGGGGTGGGCTCTCAGCGTGGCACCAAATACTGGGGGAGGCGATGCAGCGCAGCCCACGGGATTGGGCACCCCATTGGCTATCACGCTGCGTGCGGGCGCACCCGCCTACTGGCTGGGGGAGCTGCGCTTGAGCGGCTTATCGCTGCTCCTCAGGCGTGGCTCCCCTTTCAACTGTGTGCCACTGCATTTTGAGCGTAGTCATAGACAGCTCCAAAATGCATTGGCCATAGGCCGCGACCTGCCAGCTCGCTGCCTGAATTGGAGGAGGAGGTGACACACCTCCGAAATCTCCGATGATGGCACTATGTTTCTTGCACATGCGTGCAAGCAAACATAAAAATGAACTGTCTCCTGGTTGTATAGCAGCCTGCAGCCCTCCTACTGCAACAAGAAAGTTAAAAGCAAATCTGTTTAACATCACTAATCAGCTGCTCTATGAAGGCACTGTCAAAAGTTAAAATTTCAAATCCTATGCCACATGGAGCTCCACAGAATGCAACCCCCACCCCACCTCTGTTCCTACCTCATGACAGAGCTTCCTTCTGAAATGCTCCATTTTGTTCAGCAAGCAAATGCCAAAAATATTCTTTTTTATCATTTTTCTATTTTTTTGACCTCCAGACGGCCCCATCAAACCAGCTCCCCCCGCTTCTGTCATCTGGATTTACTGGGGCTTACCTTATGCCTGGTCGTGGTGCCTGCAGGGAGTCAGTCATCATCCTGCTGCCGGTATTTTTCATCCACTGGCTTTCTCCCAAGGATCCCAGGAGAAGGACACATGCATGTGGAGGCGCTCATACGCATCACAGCTCTGGTAATAACCCCCTTCCGCCCACCCCATTGGCCTAACACTGGGACCCCCCCACCTGTGCAGCCTCCTAGCCTCCACCAGGGAGCAACCATTGAGCAATGGATGCCACTCATCCTCCCCCGGAGAGGAGATCTGCCTGCTGGCCACTCCGTCCAGCTCCACCCTCCCCCATGCCAACCTCTGATGACCCAGGCTCACTCCCGAACCCAGGTCGCCGGCATGCTGCGAGGTGAGACATCCAGCGCTTCAGCCCTCTGTGCCACTGGGCTTACAAATACCAAAAATTTAATCGGCAACTACTGTGAAACTGCCTCCTGCACCAGGGATTGCAGCCACAGAACAGAACATTCATTCACAAATTACCCTTTCTGATTACAATCCTCCGCTGCAGCCCAGCAACAAACTGCCATTCTGTCCTTCCCACCTTGAGTTCAGTGCCAAACCTCCTGCTCCACTCCATGGTGCAGAAAGTCACTCCAGAAGGGACTGTTAAAATAAATAATAATAATAATTACTTTATTTATAAAGCACCTTTCCAAACCAAGGCGCTGTACATAAATAGTCACAGATAAAATAACAATCTTGTAAAATCCAAGCAAAGATAGCAATAATCTATAAAATCCAAGCAACAAAGGACTTCATCAAATCAACTGTCATGGAATTCTTGTAAGAATAAATAAGTTTTAAGGGCTAACATATAACTTTCGATGGTCTGGCACTCTCTCACCTGATGAGGTAGAGATTTCCACAGGGTAGGAGCTGCATAAGCAAAAGACTGAACACCAGATGTCTTTAAGTACACCTTGGGAATCTCTAGAAATCCCTCATTGGTGGATTGAAGTGGGTGAGAGGGGCATTAGAAATGAAGGAGATCTTTCAGGTAGCGGGGTCCCTGGTCACGTAGGGCTTTAAATAAACAAACCTGGACTTGTGGCCGACTGCCACTACCTCACAGACTGCAGCTACACCATAGCCTGACCACTCCTAGCTGCTCCATTCATGACCACAAGTCAGTCCTGTTCCATCTCCTGGCTCAACACTTACTGCCCGGCCATTCAGCAACATCCACGGCTCCTCTACAGACTGCCTCCACTCAGCCACTCCTACACCAGTGACTGCTTTCTCCCAACCACGGCTTTATCTTCTGCCTCAGTTGCATTATACTGCCCCCCACCTCACCACTCCTCCTATGAGAAGTCACCCAAACTGTCCTGCAACTGCTACAAAAACTTGGCAACTGCCAAGGACGATAATGGCTCCATTACCTACAATTGCTCAGCAAACCCTAATGCCACAATGGACCGTGCAGCTCATCTCCTCCTGAAAGGCCCTCCAGTTACTCTGCCCTCCTTTGCAGTTGCACAGACAGCAACCGCAGGCTTCCCCTTTGTCCCAGCAGCAGCCACATTGAGTGCTCCACTCGCCAACTCACATTGCTGCAACAAAGCAGCCACTTGCCCATGCTACACGGAGCCATATAACAAAAATACAAGAAGGAATCAGTAAATAAAAAAAGACTGTGGGAGCCCACTAGGAACAGACATTAACCCAGAGCCATGACAGCAAAACTCAGGGGGCCATACAACTTCAGCAAATAAATAAATAAATAAAGGTGTAGACAGAAAAAAAAAATACAATAACAAATACCAAGACCAGGAAAGCACAGCAGGAATTCTAAGCAGGGCACAGTACAAATAATGGGAGCAAGACAACAAGAAAAGGCCACAGGGAGAAAATAAATAAATCAGCAATAAACAAAACCTGGGGTCAGAACAATACATAATTACAGTAGAAAACCTAGGGGACAACAGAAAAATAAAGAGCCAGCCCAATAAACAAAATTGACAGCAGTCAAGTAATTAAAATTTCCCCAGCATTTTGCCACTCACCACAAAACAGAAAGACCACTATATTTTCTGTGCCAGGAAGAAGGATGATCACAGGAATCACTATTTTAAACATTGCCTCTCCACAGTCAGCTTCATGCAAGAAGTCTCCATCTTTGTTTTCTCAATACAACAAGAAAGGAAGTGACCATTTACCCCCCCCTGCTGGCGGCCAACTTGCTACAGTCAAGGAATACAGGAACTGCATGTCAGAGTTCAGCAGCCATCTAGTGAAAGGCACAAAATGACCTCACTCCATAGAAATCAATGGCGGCCATATTTTTGAGGGGCAACCTATTGAAATGAATGGACACTGAAACAAATAGCTGAATTTTCACAACAAAATCTTAATTTAAATAACAGACAACACAGAACTAAGTTGGAATTGTTTATTAAGACATAATTTGATGGACTTTGCTTACGAATAATTGTACTTTTGTCTATAAAAATGTTTTCTCCATGGCACTCCATCTGCTCCATGACGTCCCATCTCCTGCATGACAGCAACAGCTTCTCACCCGTACAACCTTCGATTGGTGAAATGTAGCTTGTCTCCAACCACAGTGTCCGAAGATGACACAGATATGGGCGCCGGAGTGTCTGGAGTCCTACCTTCACCCACCTCAAAGTCGTGGGCCACAAAATAGAAACCATCCTGCACAACATGCAGTCTTCCCTCTCTGCTCACAGAACACCAGCTATGCAAGCCATTCAAGATGACCTGGCTTACATTAAAGCTATTTCACCACAGTCCATGGTCCATACCACCCTACAGTCAGTACCCTTCTCGGCCTTGCCTCATGAAGATGCTGTCGACTGGCTTGGACAATTCCAAGCCTGGATTTCCTTACATGGTTGGACTGATCCTTTGAGTATTTCCAATGCCTTGCACTTGTTTCTGAGAGGGACTGCCATTTCCTGGTTCAATGCACTTCCAGAACAAGTCAAAGGAGATACTGCCACTCTGTATACCACCCTCAAAGACCATTTTATTCAAGCACATCCACCCTGGTTATTGGAACAACAGCTGTGGGAACATACCATGAATCCCTCTGAATCTCTAGAATTCTTCACAGTGGACATTGAGTCTCACTGCAGACATCTGCAGAAATCTGAGAAAGAGCAAATCACAACCTTTGTCCATTGATTGCTTCCTCAACTCCATCTTTATATAATCCAACAGAAACCAACAATCTGGATGGACACAATCCAAGCTGCTCGACTTGCACAAGAGTCCATATCAATGTCCCAGGCTACCTGTGCACAAGCACCTCAGTCATCACAGTTAGCTGCACTTGCAACATGTGTCCAGCAGCAGCAGCAATCAATTATAGAGATGCTAACCACAACTGTCAGTAGTCTGCACCGCAGCTCAACTGCTTCTTCTGCTACCTCTGTCAATGCTCTTCAATCATTTTAGCAGCGACCTGAGCCACCTCCACCTGCACGAGAACCAGTGAACTGCCAGTGGTGTGGATTCAGAGGGCACACTGCTGCTGTCTGCCAAAAGCTATGGTATCAAAACAGAAATCAAAGGAGACAGAAATGCCAACCACAGCACAATCAGCAAGACAAATGCAACTACTCCCAGGATCAGGGGAACACAGCAACTAACCGGCACTCTGACTCTCGCAATTCAAATAAACTGCACCCTGTAACTGCTAACTCAGTCACCCACTCAATTCCAGGGGCAAAGGTATCCATCATCAGATCACCTCTCCAAGCAAACTATGTGCCTGTAACCATCGGAGATTGGTCCATGCATTCCTTGGTTGATACTGGAGCACAGATCTCAGTTATCAACAACAGTATTCTGAACAACCAAACTACTCATCACATATCTAATATCTCTCCGGCTGACTTAAAGTACATTATCACAGCAAGTTCAGCTACAGTATGTATCACAGGTGTGGTCCATCTCAAGCTACACTTTGGCTCATAGCAAGCTACTGTCAAGTTCTACCTAGTGACTGATTTACAACCTGCAGTGATTCTTGGTCTCTACTTCCTCAAAGCTCACAAAGCCATCCTAGACTTTGCACCAAACAAACTGTCACTAGACCCTCAGAGGCAACTGATAGCTACAGACTCGGTCAATGTGCCTCCTAAAACAGAGATGGTTCTGATTGCCAAGATTTGACGTGAACCACTTCCACAGGATGTTGTTGGCATCATCATGGGCTCCCCCACTTTACATTGATCAGGTCTTCTCCCAGGAAACACTTTGTCTGCAGTGCATAGTGGCACAGTCTTCCAACAATGCTGCAGCTTCATGGATGAGCCAGTAGTCATCTCAAAAGGTGCCAACATCAGAAAGTTTGTCAGCTTGTCTACAGGGGACCAGCTCCATGTCATGCAAAAACCTCAGCCTGGTTCCACCAAATCTAGTGCTGTCAGTAATATCACAACCACTCCAGCTTCACCAGAGTTACCCCTCAGTAAGAGACTGTCCTCTTAAAAACTTCCAGCATCTCTAACAGAAAGGCAACAACTTTTGAAATTCCTGGAGAATTACCTGAATGTCTTTGTGGGTCCAGATAACAAGCTTGGATGCTGTGATATCCTGCAACACACCATCGAGATGCAGACCAACCAGAAACCAATCTGACAGTGAACCTACAAAGTGAGACATGAACAGAAACAAGTCCTAGAGGACATAATCGAAGACATGCTGGAACATGACATTGTTGAAGAGTCTACAAGTCCCAGGGATGCACCTTGCCTGCTAGTGGTAAACAAGCATTTGTCAATGCCAAGTGATTGCTTGCTGGTATTGACATTGGTACTGCAGGAGTTAGAGAGATTCAAAATAGGAATAGCAGTGAAGTATTGCACTAATGTCAACCCCCACCCAACCCTACAAAGACTAACAGGCATTGGGGTGTGCCTTTGGATCATCAACTATAACACTCATGCCAGTCCACCTCACCCCACCCTACAGACACTAACAAGTGTCATGTGTGCCTTTGGGTCTTTGGCCCTTACACTCACCCCATTCCAAAAGGAAATAATCTGAGACAGGTGCAGTATAGGAGAATGGGGTGAACATTAGGACTGAAGACCCCAAGGTAGACCTCGATGCCTGTCAGTGGCTGCATGGTGGAGGTGGGGGTGTAATGGCATGAGCATTATGGCTGACAACCCAAAGCCAGACACCCTAACGCCCATCAATCTGCACAGGGTGGGGCAAGGTGGTGGCATCGTGAAGTTGCTAGTGCTACCACTTTCCTTCCCTCCTACCTCTTTACTGCTTAGCAGTGACTTGCTGGTATGGTGTTCATCTGTCCCCCCCCCCACTTGAATGGAGTCGCTGTGTGGCTCTGTCCCTATGGCACCTTTGAATGTTATCTTCCCGTGCCACTCTGCTCTAAGTAGTCAGTCACTGTGTAGTAAGTAAGCAATAACCTATGGCAGAGTGTGGTGTTGTTGGGGATTAACACACACCTAAGTGAGTTATGAGGCAAGAGGCCGCAGGTTGAGTGTCCTCTCAGCACCCGGGTGTGCATTAATCCCCTATAACAGCACAGCCTGGAGTGGGTTATTGCACTTATAACTTGGGTTATGTCTGAAAAGTACGAAAAGAGGCACATAAATGCCTTTTGTGACTGTCAAAAAAGCTGAAAAGGGACTGTATCCTGCCACCCTGCAAAACAGTCCCCAACATAGATTGCATTTCTCACTACTGCTATGCACATACAAATATCACACATACAGTATTGACAGCATCTGTGACATTTGTTGTGCAGGATATGCTGACCTTCACTTGCTACACCCCCTTACTGTGCTGTCCCCCCCCAGACCCCAGCAACACATCAGCAACACATCCAATACCAGAAATGCTGCCACACATGCTGCCTGCCTGCTGCTGTCCTTTCCCTGTGTTTGTCTTTTCCTACCTCTGTCTCTGGATGCCTACTGCTGTGTACATGTCTGATTGACTGTAGCTGATGCCAATGGCAAAAACTAGCATACTGTGCACTGTGGCCACAGGCCTCCTCCATAGTCAACATCTGTGACACAGACAACTACAGAAATACACAATTTTGGAGGTGAACAAGTGGCTGAGGACATGGGGTGAAGCTCAAGGATATGAGGTAGTGGGGGATTGGAGGGCAACCTAGGAAGACAAGGGATTGTATGCAAGGGATAGGCTTCACCTCAACCAAGGAGGGAAGGAGGTTCTGAAACAAAAACTGACAAATTTCATACAGGGCAGACAGGGTTTAAACTTGTGAAGGGGGAGGGAGGGGATGGAGGCAGACCATTGCGATCCCCACAATGGGACAATGAGATGTGGACCTGGGTCAACATGGGCACAGAGGAATGTAGTCTCTGGGGTGGAGAACAAGTACAAGGGTGGGGTTTGGAGGGTGGCCTTGATAAATGCCAGGAGCTTGGGCAACAAGATGCTGGAGCTCCAGGCTATGCTGGTGGAGGGGCAAGTGGATGTGGCGGCTGTCACTGAAACATGGGCCACACCCAGGCATGACTGGGACCTTAACCTCATCGGGTATACTGGGCTTAGAAATGATAGAGCAGTGAGCGGGGGAGATGCATTGTTTGTCCAGGATGGCACACAATTATGCAAAGTAGAGAAATTGGATGACAGTGTGGAGACCTTGTGGGCCACCATGAGGACCCGGGGGGCAGGGCGGTCAATATGTGGGTGGTCTACTGACCCCCAGGGCTGGCTGATGAGCTGGAGGATAGTCTGCTAATTAACCTTAAGGACCATTGCAGTGTGGAAGGGAAAGGGGTGGTGATGTTAGGGGACCTAAACATACCAGTGACTGACAGGGGGACCATGACATCACCGGTTGCGAGGAAGCAGAAGCTGTTGGATGCATTTCAGGAGGCTTTCCGTTGACCCGACACAGAATGGCCACATCCGAGATGTTGTTCTGGATGACAGTGACCTAGTTCAGGAGCTCGAGGTGGGAGACCCTTTGGCTGGAAATGACCATGGCATGGTCTGGCTTGCTCTACACCTGGGAAGTGAGAGGGATCATACAAAAACATGACTGGTTGACTTTAGAAGGGCAGACTTTGTGAGCATGGGTCACATATCCAGGGACCACTTGGCTGGGATTCAACAAGGAATGGATGTAGACAGTACATGGAAAATCATCAGAAGAGGACTACAGGAGGCAACCAGGACCTGTGCAATGGTGAGACACAAGGGAGGTAGATCTAGGAGGCCATGCTGGTGGACCAGGGAGGTGGAGGAGGTGGTGAGAGAAAAGAGGGCAGCCTACCATAGGTTCAAGAGATCACAAGGGGTTTTAGATAGGGATGAGTGTATTCTCACATCCAGACAGGTTACTAGGGTGGGGAGGGGGGCCAAGGCAGCGATGGCAAAGAAATTGGCACAAGGGATCAGGAAGGGGGAAAAGGTTTCTTTTGGTACATTGGGGAGAGGCAGATTGGCTACAGGGCAGGGGCAGGCAGAGGAGGTGGGGGATCAGGCGGAGGTGCTCAATGAATAGTTTGTGTCTGTTTTCACAAAAAAGGGTGGAGAGGGAGTCACAGGATGCAGGGACACAGAGGATGGATGGGACAGGGCCCTCACGAGCGGGGGTACCTCTAGTCAAAAAGGGGAGAAGTAAACCAACTCCCATGGAGGGGACGTAGGATTGGAGGAGGGGTTTGGTAGCATAGATGGGGAGATACCTGTTGTTAGGGTGTGGGAGGCCTACCGGACACTAAGGAAGGACAAATCCCCTGGGTCCTGATGGAATCCAACAGAGGGTGCTGTGGGAATTGGCCGATGTCCTGGCCAAGCCACTGGTGGCCCTTTTTAATGTCTCTCTGTAGAGAGGGAGGGTGCCGAATGATTGGATGGAAGCACATATTGTGCCCATCCAAGGGGGGCACTAGAGAGGAGTGGGGCAATTACAGGCCAGTCAGCCTAACATTAGTGGTGGGTAAGCTGATGGAGTCCCTAATAAAAGAGAGGCTGGGGAGTGTTCCTGGAGGAACAGGGATCTCTGGATGATTGTCAGCATGGCTTTGTTGGGGGGAGATCATGTCCAACTAACCTTATGGAGTACTATGAATGGGTGACAGCTGCACTTGACCAGGGTAGGCCTGTCAATGTCATCTTTCTGGACTTCAGCAAGGCATTTGACTCTGTCCCCTACAAAGGCCTGCTGGATAAGCTGTGAAGGATGGGGGTTGGGGGAACAGATGGTCAGGTGGGTGGGTAGCTGGCTATCATTGCGTGCATAGCGGGTAGTGGTGGGGGGGTAGTCTTCTCCCCCAGGGAGGTCATCAGTGGGGTCCCACAGGGCTCAGTTCTGGGTCCGTTCCTGTTTAATGCCTACATCTCTGACATCAGGGTGGTTATCAGGAGTACAATGAGTCTCTTTGCAGATGACTCTAAGCAGGGGGCAGTGGTGTATGGGGTGGAGGGTAGGGTAGACCTACAGGAGGACTTGGATGCTCTAGGGGGATGGTCACATACCTGGGGGCTGAGGTTTAACACAGCTAAATGCAGGATGCTTCACCTGGGACATGAAAACCCGGGACATATTGCATGTGTCAAATGGGAAGAAGAACTTGGGAGTCCTGGTGGATGCCAAAATGAATAATTTGGAACAGTGTAGGAGGGCCACTGCCAGGGCAAATAAAATGCTGGGTTGTATTGCCAGGGGGATCACCTCAAGAAGTAGGGAGGTGATTTTACCAGTGTACAATTGCCTTGTTAGGTCACATCTCGAATACTGCATGCAGGTTTGGCACCCTCACCTCAGGAAAGACATTCAAGTACTGGAGAGGGTCCAGAGGACGGCAACCATGATGATCTGGGGTGTGGGGGACAGGACTTATGATGTGAGGCTTAAGGAGCAGGACCTGTTTCTGCTGGAGGAGAGAAGGGAGAAGGGGGACATGATTGAGGTGTTCAAGTATTTAAAAGGGTTGAACAAGGTTAGTTTACATGGGATTTTTCAGAGGAAGGAGGGGGATTCACTAGGGGGCATTGTTGGAGGTTGGAGGGAGGGAGACTTAGGGGAGAAGGGGAGATGTTACTTCACTGAGAGGGTGGTGGAGACATGGAATGCACTGCCTGGTGAACTGGTAGAGGTGTCTATGGTGGAGGGGTTCAAGAGGGGCTGGAACAGGCACAGGAGGGAGGTGAAGAGGTGGACTGCCGGTCAGGGGTGGGAACCCCTGGCTGGGGCAAGGGGATTGGGTGAGAAATCATGAGAATGGTTGCGGTGCCCCTTCAGGGTGCTGATTCTCGAGCAGACTCAATAGACCTTTGGGCCTATTCTACTGTCATTTTAGTATGTTAGTATGTTAGTGCTACATATCCTGATACAATTTTTGGCACAGAGATACAGTGAACTGATTCTCCAAAGCCCTGTGGTATACCTCGGTCACTGTCTAGTTCCACTCCGACCATGCCTGCCTGTGTTCAACCCTGCTACTTTTGTACTATGCATCGTCAACAAGGAGCAGCTTGATGGGCATACCACCTGAATGTCCCTCACTGTGGCCATCTATGTTGCTCTTGGGGAGGGGGGGTTCAAGTTGGCACGGATCTCATTGACAGGCTCCGGACACATGATGATCACACACAGATACACCGAGATATGGAAAGAACACTTGCCTGCTCCAGCTCCACTGCCATTATACCTCCCATCACTTAGTGCTTCTGTTGGAACACATGGGGGGTGGGGTGGCTACACTTTCCATTCACGGCGGTGACCACTGGATGAGGCACGACACAGCAACATGGGGAAAAAGGATTTGTCTATTGCATCTGTGCTTTGCTTACACCTCCCACTGCTCATTGCCTCTGTGGGGAAGACAGATTGCTGCATGGCCCTTCCTTGCACTTCTCTTTCTAGAGGTACAGAGGTGTCAGTTTTGGTGACTGCTTTCACTCTTTCTCTGATCTCTGTACCTGGTGCACCTTCAAGTTCTCTCTCCCACGCTGCTGTCCTGGTCACCATTTGTGCCTCATCTTCTGCCCATTTCTACCCCTGATAATACAAACAAAAGGGAAGCTCTTTCCTTTTACTGCCTTGCTCTCTCTCATTCCACCTCTCACTGCAACGGGGCTAGCAGTCACACATTGTCCAGCACTGTGGTTAACTGCAAGATGGGGACCAGACAGTGGTGGGGGAGGACTGCACACAAGCGCTGTTGTCAGGGTGGACAGACTGCCCTGTGGCTCTGAATTCTTTGCTTGGGGGGAAGCATTCCTCAGCTGGACACTGTGGGCAGAGTGAGAGACAAGCTTCTCCGACACTGGACACCATGTGTGTGTGTGATTTGTGTGTGTGTGTGTGTGTGTTGGGGGGGTCAAATATTTGACACAGTGCCTGCCATTCATGTTGCTCCTGTGTACTCTGGTTTCACTTTGGGCTTGGGCCATGGAAGCCTGTGGCATGGGTGAGTGGGTGGGTAGAGACAAACCTAAGTGGAAAAGTACGAGATCCATGGGACAGGTGGCTGTGACATCTCTCTCTCTCTCTGTCACTTTGCAGGGAACAGGTGACACTATGAGCAAAAGTAGGAGATCTGCGGTAGGTGGCATCATGTAGCAGTTGGGACACTCATTTCTAACTTATAACATGGGTTGCTGGAAACATGCAGTAGCATTCACAGTACCACACATTTCTTGCTTGTCACACTTAGCAGGGAAATTAAATGGCTGCCACTGACTGTTGCTCTGGCTGGCCCATAAACAAGTGTGGGTTGTGAGCAGGGATCATGCCGCCACAACTACTCACATCAAGTGTGCTCATATTGTGGATTAATGCATGGCCACACATACTGAGTGGATCAATAGGGTTCCACATTTTCAGAAACCTATGTTGTAAGTAAACAATAACCCATGACAGGGTGTGCAGTTCTTGGGGACGTGTCTCACAATGCACCAGGGTGTGAATTTAACCTCAGTAACCACGTACCCTGGAGTGGGTTATTGCTTACATAACATGGGCAAAGTGAGGTAATTCTACTATTTGTAAATAAGACAAAATGTATAACAATTTGATGGCTACTGTGGAATTTTATTATGTATTCTGCCACCTGGAGATCTGAGGAACAAGAAGTTGGGCAACAAAACATGTAGCACAATAATCACAGTCAGAACTAGAACAGTGGAAGGGCAAGGAGATGGTATTGTCATATATATATATATATATATAGACAGCACCTGTCATATAATATAGTAGCATCGCTGTTTGAGACTACTAATTCAGCCAGTTGTGCGGGATGCATTTCCTTGGTGCACATCAAAAAACAAAAGAACACCAAAAGTGGAACAGAGGCATATACTTGAACACAATCGCTGAAGCAGCAACAAATACAGTGGAGCACACACATACTTTAGCATGCTGAGCATTTGGCATGATTTCTGGTGTTCATTGAGTCTGCAGCCGCAGGATGACAGAAATTCTGGGAGTGCCATGCTGTGTTAAGAAACTGATGAGGAAACAGGCAATAGACCCGTGTATTTGCCCTGCTCTTCTGACAGTGTGGATCTGGTACTGTGCTGTTCTGGTTCCTAAGCAATGAGCACCGGGTGAGGCGGTGACCGACCTTTTGGGGCCACCTAATGCTAGCATCCCAGCACTCCGAGTCTGGGACCAGCATGGAGACTGCTGCGTGCACAGGTGCATTTAGTCACTTGCTCTCATGAACTACAGACACCATTCCCTCAGGTCATGATGGGGGGTGGGGGTCGTAAATTGTGGTGATATTAGAATGCTGGTAATTAACAACAACAGCAGCATGGGGCTGTACCAAGACATGGAGAATGTATTTTGAAACTATACACTGCGACTATGTCCGAGACATATTTAAATGCATGCCAGAGGAGTGTCAGTGCGTGCGGGTGAATTGAGCTCCATTGAGCAGGTGGGTGGGTTAAACCTGAGTGAGACCACAATGAGCAAATAAATCCCAATACTTGCCTATCAGAAACTAATGACTTTGTCACACATAGCTTGAATCCAGTTACAACTACAGTTCTGAATGCAGTTTGGCTACAATTTACAGCTCTCGCTTACCGCCATTTTAATGGCGGCACTAAAATACATCCACTCCTAAACAGTGAGCAAGTTCCATGCCACCAGATAGATTATTCCACCCCAACTTCACTGTTCATTAACAGTCATTAACGAACAGTCATGGGGTTGAATTCCACCAGTTGTGTCTGTCTATCTATTGCCCCATGTTATAAGCTGCTTTAGCCTCCTGTTGTTCCTCCTGATGTTGTGCCATGCCATAAAACATGATGCTAAAAAAGATACTATTTGCTGCAACAAACAGGGACTGCCTCAGCAGCTTCAGCTTCTCATCTGCATGCAACATATTCAAAATGGAGTGAGAGGTTGACGCTGCAATGATAAGGCACTCACTAATTACAGTGGCAAAATTCTTTCAAGTTGGTGGCATGCTTGCAAACTACTATCATTAATTGGTGCTACACAGACATGCCCCAAAAAGCAGTGGCAACATTGGCCATAACAGTGCCGCACCTCCACAGCCTGCTTCTCCAGCAATCTGCCACAACATGTTTCTTGTGCATGCGCATAAGCAAACATAACAAGCATTTGTCAATGCCGAATGTTGATTGCGTTGGTCTGTTGAGCTTGCGCAGTGGGCCTCTGTCAGTGGCTCAGTCTGTCAGTCCCAGTGCTGCAGGCTGCTCTTTTATACTGGGCTGGTGCATGCATTGGCACCTTTTTCTGCCAAGGAAGGAATACGCAGCTGTCCCGAGAGAGCTCCATTGAGGTGGCTCACTCTTCCTGTGTCACTCACTCATTCTGTGTCTCCTGGCACTGCAGGCTGCCTTTTTGTACTGGGCTCCTGACTGTGTTGGTGGCTTTTTCTACCCATGAAGAAATCCACAGCTGTCCTGGCAGAAGTCCATTGAGGTCGCTCAGTCCACCTGTCTCACTCACTCACTCATTCCGGTTCTCCTGGCACTGCAGGCTGCCCTTTTGTACTGGGCTCCTGTCTCTGTTGGCACCTTTTTCTGCCCACAAAGAAATCTGCAGCAGTCCCGACAAAGCCCCGTTGAGCTTGCTCACTCCCCTTCTCTGACTCACTCATTCTGTTCTGCCGGCGCTGCAGGCCACCCTTTTGTACTGGGCTCCTGCCTGCATTGCTGCTTTCTTAATCCCATAAAGAAATTTGTAGCAGTTACAATACAGCTCTGTTGAGCTCACTCACTCACTCATTGTGGTTTTCATGCCACCGCAGGCTGCCCTTTTGTACTGGGTCGCTGTATGCATTGCTGCTTTTTTCTGCCCACAAACAAATCTGCAGCAGTCCCAACAAAGCCCCGTTGAGCTCACTGACTCCCCATCCCTCACTTGCTCATTCTGTGTCTCCTGGCGCTGCAGGCTGCCCTTTTGTACTGGGCTCCTGCCTGCATTGCTGGCTTTTTCTGGCCAGAAGGAAATCTGAAGCAGTCCTGACACAGCTCCACTGAGTCGCTCACTCCCTCTCTGTCACTCGCATTCCGTTTCTGCCAAGCGCTGCAAGCTGGCTTGTACTGGGCTCCTGTTTGCGTTTGCTGCATTTTCTGCCCACAAAGAAATCTGCAGCAGTCACACTAGAAACCCGTTGAGCTTCACTCACTACTGCTCTGTCACTCGCTCGTTCTGTTTCTCTGGGCGCCGCAGACTGCGCTTTTGCATGGAGTTCTTGGCTGTGTTGGCAACTTTGTCTGTCCACAAAGAAATCCGCAGCTGTCCTGGCAGAGCTCTCATCACTCATTCTGTTTGTCCTGGTGCTGCAAACTGCCCTTTTATATGGGGCTCCTGCCTGCATTGGCGCCTTTTTCTGCCCATAAAGAAATCCCAGCAGCTCTGACAGAGCTCCGTTGAGCTCACTAAGTCCCCTTGTCTCACTCGCTCGTACTGTTTCTCCCACTGCTGCAGGCTGGCTTTTTGTACTGGGCCCCTATGCCTGTATCGATGCGTTTTCTGCCCACAAAGAAATCTGCAGCAATCTGACAGCGCTCGTGAGTTCGTCCCCCCTCCTGACTCCGCCTCTCGCTCTGTTTCTCCCAGTGCTGCAGGCTGCCCTTTTGTTCTGGGCTCTTGTGTTGGGGCCTTTGTCAGCCACAAACAAATCCGCAGCTGTCCTGACAGAGCTCAGTCGAGCTCGGTCACTCCCCCCTCTCACTCAGTTGATCTTAATCTGTCCCAAACACTGATTTCCCACAGTGACCGTGCTATTGTCCGCAGGAGTATAAAAACATATTGTAGCCAGGATGCGAAAAATGACAGCTGTAGTGTTCATAAGGAGTTGAAAAAATACCACTGTTGAAAATGTGGCGTGACAGTATTACAAATTTGCGAAGTTACAAGGGTGCGTGGAAACAGTTCAGCGCCGCGCCAGCGCTACAATCATGTTATGGAGTTTAGTCTCCAAATTTTCACCGCCAAAGGATTTTTGGACCTCTGCTCATAGAACAGTACCACTGTCATTTTTTTAATCTGTCCCGAACACTGATTTCCCACAGTGACCATGTTATTCTGTGCTGTAACTGTGAAAACACATTTCAGTCAGGATGTGAAAAAGGACAGCTGTACTGCTTATAAAAAGGTGTGAAACAAGCATTTGTCAATGCCAAATGTTTGCTTGCTGGCATTGGCAGTGGTAGTGTAGAAGTTACAGAGCTGCGTAATAGGCATGGCAGTGAAGTACTGAACTGAAGCCAACCCCACCACCACCCTGCAGAGAGTGACAGGCATTGGGGTGTGCCTTTGGGTTGTCGGGCATAACGACCACGCCATTTCACCCTCCCACCCTGCAGACACTGACAAGTGTCCACGGTGTTCACTGAGTCTTTGGCCTTATGTGCATCCCATTCCATTAGAAAATATGGTGAGATAGGTGCGATATGAAGAATAGGGGTGAACTTCAGGGCCAAGAGTCCAAAGCCTTCACAACACCTCTCACTGGCTGCAGGGTGTGGAATGGTAAAGCATTACAGGCAAGAATCCCAAGTCACACCCCTGATGCCTGTCATTCTCTACAGGGTGGGCGATATGGTTGGAAACCCTAATACCTCAGGCATTGTTGGTATTTTCACTCCAAATTTTCAACATGTTTTTTTTGTGACCCCACCTCGTGAACAGGGGGAATATCAGTTTGTTAGCCAAAAGCTGCTTATGCACAGTGACTACAGCATTTAGCACCACAGGTGCAAAGACATTCCGAACAGGATGTAAAAAATGACAGCTGTACTATTCATGGGGAGGTTTAAAAAATGGCAATGTTGCAAATCTGCAGTAAAAATATTAAAATAAATGGTGAAGTGACGAGCGTACATAGAAACTGTGCAACGCACACCTGTAATATAATTAGGTTGGGGATTTTTTACAGCAGATTGTCAACTCAGGCATTTTGGTGCTTCCGAACATGAACAGTGTCACTGTGGTTTTCTTTATCCATCCCAAACAATGATTTCCCACAGCGACCACGCATCTCTGCGCTGAAAGTGTTAAAACACACTTTTAGCCATGTTGTGAAAAAATGACAGCTGTACTGTTCAAGAGAAATGTGGAAAATGCCACTGGTGAAAATCTGGACTGAAAATATTACAAAGTCATGAACTTACGAGGTGCGTGGAAACTGCGAATGCTCACTCACAACACAGTCATTTATAGACTTTTGTCACCAAATTTTCAACATAGCCATTTTAAGACCTCTGCTCATGAACAGTGTAACTGTGATTTTCTTAATCTGTCCCAAACATTGCTTTCACACACCAACAGCACCATTGTGCTACATGTTGAAACACATTTTGGGTGACATAAAAAATGGCGGCTGTACTGTTCATAAGGAAGTGTAATAAATGGCAATGTTGAAAATCTGGGTGAAAATATTAAATTCGCAAACTTACAGGCATGCATAGGAACAACAATACTGCAGCTAAATGAAACAGTCATTTTTAGGAATGTTTTTCACCAAATTTCAACATAGCCATTTTAACACTCTGCTCATGAACAGTGCCTCTGTGATTTCTTAATGTGTCCCGTACATTGATTTCACATCGACTGCGCCATTATAGCGCTACATGGCGGAAACACATTTGGCCAAGATGAAAAATGACATCTGTACTGCTCATAAGGAGGTGTGGTAAAATGACAATGCTGAAAATCTGGAGTGAAAATATTGAAAATTTGCGAACTTATAAGTGTGCGTAGGAACTGCGCAATGCACTCATAAAACAGTCATTTTTAGGAATTTTTCAACAAATTTTCAACATAGCTATTTTAAGACCTCTGCTCATGAACAGTGTGCAGTGATTTTCTTAATTTGTCCCGATACATTGATTTTGCACACTGACTGCGCCATTGTGCACTAGATGAGCAGAAACACGTTTTGGGTGAGATGTGAAAATGACAGCTACTCATAAGAAGGATGGTAAAATGGCAATGTTGAAAATCTAGGTGAAAATATTGAAAATTTGCGAACTTCTGACGTGCATAGGAACTTCATAGCGCATGCTAAATAAAACAGTCATTTATAGGAATTTTTCCACCAAATTTTCAAAATAGTCTTTTTGAGAGCCCACCTTATGAACACTGGCAGTTCTGTTTTGTTAGTCATTCTGGAAAGGTGATTTTGCGCAGTGGCTGTGAAATCACCCTTCGGGCCTGAGTAATGCCATGACAGTGCAAGAATTCATGAGGAGGGGTCCCAAAAACCCCATGTTGAAAATTTGGTGCAAAAATTCCAAAAAATGCCTGCGATATGCAATAAAGTTGAAAAACCCCTATCTATCCCATTATACAGTTTACTGGCATTTCCTCAGTTCGCGGTCGGCTTTGAAGAGTGCAGACATGTTCCTAGTCCACCGAATCGTTGCGCCAACTCGGAGTAAGTATGGGGTGAGGGGTGTGGGGAGGCAAGAGTGCGCAGTGGGTGGGTGTGGGTTGTGGGGGCAGGGAGACTGCGTGGGACCATTTTGTTTTCAGGGTTTTTTTAAAAGGCGATGCGGGATGTTTGCCATGCTGGGGTGGGCTCCCAGCGTGGCACTAAGATAACTGGGGGGTGTGAAGCAGACAGAGATTGGGCACCCGTCCAGCCATAACATCAGTGCTGCCTGCAGGGTGGACTCCAAGCGTGGCACCATACGGGGAGGAGGGACAGTGGAGCTGACAGAGTTGGGCACCCCCATCAGCTATCGATAACTGGCATTTGGAAGGCTTTGAAGCGCAGCACAGCCGATGGGGATTGGGCACCTATCTGTCGGCTATAGAGTGTGCGTGGGGGGCAGCACACAGTATGCGTCGTGTGTGTGTGCGTGTGTGTATGTGTGTGTGTGTGTGGGGAGCTGCGCCCAGGCAGGCGATATCTGATGCTGCTCACTGGCGTAGCTCCCCTTTCAACTGTATGCCACTGCATTTTGGAGCTTGTGCCATAGACAGCTCCAGCATGCATTGGTGGACAGGGGCCACGCCTGCCAACACACTGACTGAACTGGAAGAGGTGGTGACACACCCCGAAAACTCGGATGATGGCATTATGTTTCTTGCACATACGTGCAAACAAACATAAAAATGGCACTGTTGGAAATGGGGTGTGACAATATTACAAATCTGCGAAGTTACAAGGGTGCGTGGAAGGCACACAACGCACACTTGTAACACAGTCCATTGATGGGCTATCATCACCAAATTTTCAACATAGCCATTTTAGGACCTCTGCTCATGAACAGTACCATTGTCATTTTCTTAATCTGTCCCAAACAGTGATTTCCCACAGCGACCGCTCTATTCTGCGCGGAGTATGAAAACACAATTTGGCCAGGATGGTAAAAATGGCAGCTGTACTGTTCATAAGAAGGTCTGGGAAAATGGCAATGTTGCAAATCTGGAGTGAAAATATTAGAAATTAGTGAAGTTACAAGCGTGCGTGCCAACTGCGGAATGCACGCTCGTAACACGGTCATTTTATGGAGTATCTTTAACAAATTTTCAACATAGGCATTTTAAGACCTCTACTCATGAACAGTGTCACTATCATTTTCTTAGTCTGTCCTGAACACTGATTTCCCACAGCGACCGTGCTATTCTGTGCCGGAAGTGCGAAATGACATTCGGCCAGGATGCGAAACAATGACAGCTGTACTGCTCACAAGGAGGTGTGACAAAATGCCAATGTTAATCTAACATAAAAATATTGTACATTCGTGAAATTCTGACACGTCGTATAACTGCTCAACGCATGTTCATAAATAGTAATTTTGGATTTTTTCCACCAATTTGCAACATAGGCTTTTGAGGCCATCTCATGAACACTGGCACTGTCGTTTCGTTAATCGGCCGAAGGGTGATTCCACATAGTGACCGCGAAACCACCTTTTGGGGCTGATTAATGCCATGACAGTTCAAGAATTCATGAGGAGGGGTCCCAAAAACCCCATGTTGAAAATTTGGTGAAAAAATTCCCAAAAATGCCCGCGATATGCACTAAAGTTGAAAAAACCCTATTCATTACATTATACAGCTTACCGGCATTTCCTCAGTTCGCGGTCGGCTTTGAAGAGTGCAGACGTGTTCCTGGTCCAGCAAATATTGTTGCACCATGCTCCGGAGGTAAGTATGGGTGAGAAATTAATGGGAAGGCAGGGTGTGCAGTGGGTGAGTGCAGGTTATGGGGGAGTGCGGGAAACTAAGAGGACCGTTCCTTTCTTTCAGGTACAAGAAAACATGCGGGGCGCTTTCCACATTCGAGGGCATGGGGCATGCTGGGTGGGCTCCCAGCATGCCACCAGAGGCTGGGGGACAGCTGTGGCCGACAGAGTTGGGCACCTGATCGGCCAAACAATAAAAGGGGTTCTTTCTGCTAGCGGATTAGAGCTCCATCGGCAAACAACAAAGGGAGGGATTTATTTCTGTTGACCAAGGACTGGGCACCCCAATCGACCAAACAACAAAGGGGTTGTTTCTACCGACGAGACTAGGCACCCCGTCGACAAACAACAAAAGGCGGGACTCTTTTCTGTCAGGGGAGTGGACTCCCCATCGAGCAAATCAAACATTGGGGGGTACATATTGTTTGTGAATACGGCAGCAAGCTGCTGCCATGTTCTCAAACAATACCACAGATGCTACATCCCGCCCTGCAATGACAGGTCGCTTCCTCATTGCAGCGGATGGCTGACACTGCAATGACAAAGGGGCCCCTGATTGCAGCGGCTATTTGTTTTAAAGTTGTGGTACTGCTGGTTGAACTAGTGTCAGCAGCAGCATGCCACAGCATTGGGGGATGGGGGACAAGCCTTTGCAGGCTGTGGGGGCATTGGGCACAACAGTGCCATGCCTCCACTACCTGCTTCTGCAGAAACCTGCCTCAACGTGTTTCTTACGCATGCGTGCAGTCAACATAAAAATGAACTGCAGAAGTATCATTAATAGGTGACCACTCAGAAGCAAAATAAATGTTTACTTGTGTAGGGAGATTGCAAACTGGCAAGGGAGTGGTTGAAATACTGCTGCCTTAATGTGTTACTGTCTACAGCATTTTAAGTCTTTGCTTGAACTGTAGCCTCATTCAGAATGATGTAAAAGTTATTTACATGTCATGGACTTTTCCGAGTATTATTTTTGGTAAAGCTTCCAAGACATTGCTGCAAAAAAAGGTGTCTGTTGACATTTGCTTATTTAATATACTTTCTTCTCCTTCAGCAGGCAGCCCCCATCAGTGCTACCCATTCTTGCAGCCCCCTCAGGGGAGAGGGAAGGAGAGGCGAGCAAGAGAGTACATAATGTGAGACCTATAATGTACCTCACGAGGGTGAACAAGGTACAGATGGACAGTCTATCAAAGGAGGAAAAGCACCAGAACATGGGGGCAGGCATTGAACCGAGGGGTAGTTTAAGAGGATGTGAGAATTACTTCTTCACAGAAAGGTGATGGATGCCTGGAACTGCCTGTTAAAAGAAGTAGTGAGGGAAAACAGTGGTGAGTGTCAAGTATGTCTGAAGATAGGCACTTAGGCGTAAGTAGAGAGGGAGTGGGAAGGACAAATAGGGTTGAAGGTGTTGGAATAGGCAGGGAAAAATAAGGCAGACTGTATGGTCCTCCTTGTTTCTTTCTGCTGACAAATGTGTTTCTGTGTTTCTATGCTTGCTGTATGTTGTTCTCATCCACCTGATTTTGCCTGCCTGCCACATGACTTCTCTCTCTCCTGAAAGACCACCATGGTGGCAGCACAGACGCACCCACTTTACAGGGCAGGCAGCAGGAACCTGTTACGGACATACTGCAGCAGGACAGATGCCAAAGGAGAGTGGAGGGGGAGCAGGAGGCACCTCAAGGAAGAACCTAAAAGACAGTTGCAGGAAACAAATACTGCCCCCCCTTCGTGACAGGTATCAGTGGAAAACTATTTGACTTTTAAATCAAACCTTTTTTGTTCGTTTTGTTGTTCTTTTCATGTTTTAAGCTGCCTTCTTACCCATTTTATAAGTGCAAAAAGATATTTATATGACAACTATTTGACTGGTGTACAGAATGGAACTTGTAATATAAAATGATGAGTACTGTATTCTGATTTTTGTTAAAGCTAACTGTAATGTAAAACTGTAGATAATGAATGAACTACACTTGCATGGCAGAAGTATTATTACTCGATATTTTATGTACCTCATATGCTCTATGAAAACAATATAATGCGAGGCCTAAACAAAGTGCAAGAAGATACACAACGTTGGGCTTTAGACTATGATAACCACCCTTCCATGTGCTGTAAGTCCCGTAAGTTGTGGTTTCTGGCCTTACTATGCTGCTGGATGGGTACTCAGTTCAAAGCCCACCCTACCACGTCTTTCTGTTTGGTTAAAACCAGGAAGGTAAAGTAAACATCAGACCCATTTTCCATGTTTGAGGACTATGCCAAAAAGAAGTTCACAGGTTATCTTTTTTTTTTAATTCTTTGGTAACCATAATTCTGACCCACTGGGTACAAGTGCCTGATTTCAGGGATGACTCAGGAGTACTGGGGAAGTTAAGGGATTTGCTCAGAGTCACGAAGTATGCCAGTGAGATTTGTAGGAATCAAAACCCAGGTCTGCTGGATGCCCTATACTCATTCACAGCTCCGGACTGTAACCCGCCCCACAGTTATTGGGGCAAATAATTCAAGTGGCCTTTATTTAAAGGGAGGGGAGAGTGTGTGTTTAGTGAAGGTAATCCATTACCCGAAGTGTCTTACTAGTATCACAAAAGTATTTTGTCTTGTTACTCCTGTTACAAAAGGATTCTGTATAGCATGGCAGCTGATGCTGGTCCTTCTCCTCCTAGTCCACTCAGAGTCTGCTGCAGATTCCAGCAGCCCAGCGGGTATGGCCCTGAACAGCAACATTTCTATGGTGACATGCGTCGATATCGAAAAGCAACTTAGTACGCCGTGAAAGTGCCCGTGGGACCAGTTAACCTTTCCCAACCTTGCACCCCCTTCACGAACTAACTCCGACCTTGAGTTAGGGTCCTGAAGTAAAAAGAAAAAATGCACATTGATGTGTGCTGCTCCATGCTGACTGCAAATCACTGTCAACACGGAGCCTGGTGCTGTAATACTGGCCAATGTTTTTCTTGCCGAACCTGCATCATAGAGCCGCAGATTTTATTTGTTTCTTATTTTGTGCTTGCACTGAATAATAAAGGTGTTGTAAGGGCAGTATTTGTGTGGTTTAGTGTCATCATTTGCAACAAAAATCATATTTTCCCTGCCTTATATTGTGCCCCATTTTCTTGTGTTCCATTCTTATTTTGCCACTGTTTGCATTGCTGGCCATGCCACGCCCTGAGCGGTGGTGCCGTTGTGTGGCTACTGATCTTATCTGTTTGTTAGATTTCTTTTTACTGGCCACAGTCTCCCATTAGCCAGTACTGAACCCAACTTACAGCTACAATTAGGAAAACAAAACATAAGGCACCACTCAAGTGAAGTACAAAGTAAAGTCAGCTTAGGAATTCATAGATTGATGCCATCCAATGGAAGAATTTATTTCACAAGGAAACTATTTTAATAGGAAACTCAGCAGTAGTGCCCAAGTACTTCACAACAGGTTTATGATAAATTTTTGTATCAGAGGGCATCAATCTAGGAATTCATATGCCGATTTTTTTTTTATACTTAATCTAAATGCTGCCTGAAGTTCACTTTTTCATCTTGGCTTTTTTTTTTTGGTTTGCACCCCTCAGTTTCCATGATCAAACCCATGGGATGGCTAGTTCCAAAATAAAGTGGCAAAGACTACAAGTATTACCCAAATCCTTCTGTTTCTGCCTTGAAATAATTAAAATGAACAGGCTTACCTAACAGTGCATGAAGTTAAGACAGGTATGTGACATATCACAATGCAGATATAAATTCTATGGTGGAAGTCAGTAGGAGGTATTTAAAATAAGGCGATAGTGGTATTTATGTACATCAATGAAAATGTTTAACTTCAAAATAAGGTGACAGTACTACCACTGAAAGAAAATAAAAGAAACATACTTTGACACTATATATAGTGCTCTCAAAGTTTTAAACTTGGTCAGGCAGCCATAAAGTGTAGTATGCATACTTATTCATTGTACCCTATATGTAGTGCGGACATATATTCTTTTATCTTACGGCTGTAGTTGTTTCGCTGTCCTATTGACTTTAGCTATGGGATTTTTTTATCTTCCTTGTGATATGCAATAAACTTATCCTAACTTCACACACTGTGAGATAAGCCTGTTTATTTTAAGGCACAAGTAGGAGGATTTGGGTTTTACTTGCAGTCTGTGCTACTTCAGTTTGGGAGCAGCCGTCTCAAGGATTTGTCTTTGCAGGACCAATTTTAATAAGTGAGCACTAGTCCTATCTATTAGCGCTAATGACTGCCCCCTCATATTTTCTTTGTCTCTTTTTTTATTGCAAATATTTTCTGTCCCTCATTTTAATCAGTTCCATTAATACCTTTTTTTATGTGCCAATACTATAGTATGCTACGGTCTTAGTATTACTGTATATGTGGTGATATTATTTAAACTGAAACTGCTTTTTAAGGACATTATCAATACTTTTTTTTTGTTGTTGTTGGGTCAGAACAAAAACCAGCAAACAGTGTTTGTACCAATATACTTTTTGTATATACCTTAAATTAGATGGCTGTAAAAAATAGCTTTTTTTTACTTTAATTTTTGGTAATTCAGATTGTATCTGAAAGACAGAAACTGAGTTTGTAACCTAAGCAAATTTCAATTGTCTTATTCTTATGTTCTTAGAGAGCAGTTTTGGTACCTGCTTCCAAGCCCCCCACCAACTCAAGAAAGAGATCCTTACCCCCATTCGAGTGGAAGGCTGCATAAATAAGCATTTTCAAATAGCAGTATCTAGGGAGTAAAGGGAAAACACAGGAACTGAGAAATGGACCTGACCTGGGAAATGGGAATCTGGCACAGGCAAGCAAGGCAAGCCTGGGGCTCAGCGGCTAGCAGTGTAGAGGAGAAGGGCTGGTAATGAACAGCTGAGAATGAGCTTAGTACATCCAGCAGACCTGGGTTTAAGTCCTACAACCTCCACTTCCTTGTTTTTTGTTTTGTTTGTTATTTTTTTACATTTTTTTGCAGTCCTGCTCCTGATAATAACCATACTGGTATAGAGACTACCAACAGGACAGGAACTGAGAAGGGGAACAGCTTCCACAATTTCCAGTCCTTGAGGGCCAGTTGACAGCTGCCGATTTGGAACCTGTCCTGTGCACTGGTGCTGTGTAGACTCTCACCTGACCCATCAGATCCACTTACGCTGATATGAGGATTCAGCCTTGGGTTTTAAAAGCAGCTGGTAGTGGACCGGGTCAAGCTTCAAACTGTCTGTGGCTAGTGAGGGACTGCTGACACTCATAAATAAATAAATAATAAATAAAATAAAATGCCAAGCACTGAATAAGTGAGCTGAGCAGTGAGCAGAAATACTTACTACTACACTGGCAGGCTGAGCTGAACGAGTGGGGTCCATTGAAGCTCAGCTCACTGAGCACAGGGCTTGGCGTTTAATGTATTATTGATTTTATTCTTTAACTTGCTTAGGGCAGGCTCAGGCAAGTGAGCAGGTGTTCAGCCAGGGAAGCAAGCCAACGACATAGAAGGTGGATCAGAATTTGGGCTGGGATTAGGAAACCCTCACTCACAGATCGGAGCTAGCTAATTTTTATTCCAGGGTGACACTCACCTCCAACCTCCAGCTCCAATGGTCCAACCTCAACTCCTTCCAAGCATGCACCCAGAAAAAAAAGATCATAGAGGCAACATGCAAATATGCAATAATCCAGAGCCAGTGCAGTTATGCTTATGTTTAGTAAATTATATGCCGAAGGAAAGGGGGGAGTCAGTGGACCAAAAGCCCAGGATCGGCAACTTTTTACAACACAGACACAACACAGATTCAGTTTAATTTTTTATATTAAACAGAGCCCCCCCCCACCAAGTGTCAAGTCTGCTGCCAGACTGCCCATTCCTTACCTACTAAGTGCATCAAATTATCCAAGCCACTCGAGCAACTTAAGCAAAGATTCAGAAAGGCAAAAAAAGTCACAGTCCATTGCAGTGCCATGGCGAGGGATGGGAGTCCAGTGTAGTATCAAATTGTGCTACCTGTCAGAATGTGCTGACCTTGTCTGCATATGTGTATTGCATAGCAAATTCTGACAGGTAGCATGATTTGATACTACACTGGTTTTGCAGCAAAGGTGGAGGCGTTAGCACAGGAGGGGCACATCAAAGAAGTCCCTGACCCCATTCCCCAAAGAGGTGTGCACTGTCTTGGGTTGGGTGCTTACATTAGCTGGATGCAGGTACAACTGTAAGGCTGGAATAGAGAGTGAGTTACAGACAGTCGTTATGCTAATGACTGTACTTCACAAGTACTTGACACCTCTGAGTCTGGAGACAGCAAGGCAAGGAAGACATTGCAGTTTGGCACCTCTTTTGTTTTCTGTGGGCAGCAGAGTGGGAGGCACATTCAAAGATGACAGGACAGTCTGTCCGAGGCTTTCAGGTTGGGGGCAGGGTGTGCACATGTTGTAATACATAATTTAATAATGGGACTAGGTGAACAAACTAGCCTACATTTAGGATTAAAAATTATTTGAATTTAAAAGCAAATTAAGTCATTCTGTTAATTGTTAAGGTAATGACTATTCCACAGTGTTTGCACGCACTTGCTTGAGTCTTGATGCTTCTTGATCCATCCCAGATACTGTAGAGATGAGATCAGACATCAAACAAGTTAATCCCAGACAGTCAGACACTTTTGTTTTGTTCATGTGGGGGGGGGAGGGGTAACAGCAGCATGACTTTCTCACTGCAACTTCTGCAGTGCTAGCCCTTGCGCTTGCATTACTTTTTTTTCATTTAGACACTCTCCTTTGAGCCAAAAAAGTGATGGGGTGGCCACTGACCCTCAGCCTACAGTTCCTACACCCTTAGAGCAAACTCATGGGATGGCTAGTCCCAAAATAAGGTGTCAAAGAGTACATTTATTACCTGAATCCTCCTGTTTGTGCCTCAAAATAATTAAAATGAACAGGCTTACCTGACAGTGCGTGAAGTTAAGACAGGTTTGTTACATACTGTATCACAATGTAGGTAAAAATTCCATAGTCAAAGTCAGTAGGAGTTATTTAAAATAAGGCGACAGTACTACACGGAAAGAGCATAAAAGGAACATACCTTGACACTATATATAGTGCTCCCAAAGTTTTAAACTTGGCCAGGCAGCCATAAAGTGTAGTATGCATACCTAGAAGTTGTCCCCTATATGTAGTGTGGACATATATTCATGTTATTGTCTTAGGGCTGTAGTTGTTTCGCTGTCCTATTGACTTTGGCTATGGGATTTTTTATCCTTGTGGTGTGCAATAAACCTGTCTTAACGTCACACACTGTGAGGTAAACCTGTTTATTTTAAGGCACAAGTAGGAGGATTTGGGTTTTACTTGCAGTCTGTGCTATTTCAGTTTGAGACTAGTCGTCCCAAGGATTTGTTTTGTTTACAGGCCCAATTTTAGTAAGTGAGCACCAGTCCAATCTATTAGCACTAATGACCCCCGCCCCATATTTTTGTCTCTCTTTTATTACAAATATTTTCTGTCACTTGTTTTATGATCATCAGCACTGACTGCAAATTAACACTGTGGTTTAGACAGTGTTGAAGTGTTTGGTGTGTTTTCTGCCTGACTGTATCTAACTTGTGAAACTTAATTAGCGAGAATGAGTTGCACAAACAATAAGGGTAGCAAAAGAAAGCTGTGTCCAGGATGTCTTCCACAGAGGACATATTTTTTATAAAAATACCTGCAGATTTAGACAGATGGCACAGACTGCAAAAACAGTACTTTGTCAAATGCTGACAGTGCCTTTTGTTCATGAATGCTGCCTAACGATGTAATAACATATGATGGTCAAGGCACTGCACAGTGGAACAGCCAGAGAAATGTTGGCATCAGTGGGATGAGCAGGTAATAATACATGGAGGAGGTATACGTTTTTATTTGGCTGACAATTTAACAATAAAAATACAGAATCGTACTGGGGTGCCAATACTACATTGACATACACTGTTTAGGGAACTAATAATGAGATCCTTTACACTTAGGGTGGGATATTCAAAAGGGTTGCGCAATGCGCAATAGGGTTGCACCAGTGGAAGTCAGAAAATGCACCATTCTGCGATATTCAGCAGGATGCAGTTGCGCCACTGAAAACATGCTGAGCAACAGCGCAATGCTAATTAAGGCATGCGCAACCGAAGGGGGTGGAACCATGCATAAAATGCGCAATGCGATAATCAAAGGCTTGCCCAATGTGCAACAGTGGATCAGGCGGAAGTTGCGCCATAGTGGAAATGAGCCAAAATAAAATGGCTCAAGGAAGAGGTGCAAGAATGCTACAGGGAAGCCACATGAGGCAGGGAGACAGACAAGGCCAGAGAGAGAAAGAATGCAGGCCAGGGAGAGCACAGGACAGAATAGGGGCAAGGGAAGGTGTGTGGAGCCACAGAGTGCAGAGGCCAGTAGGTGTACCTGGTGCAGTGGAGGTAGCAGTCAGGACAGCGGGGGGAACAGAGCAACAACAGCCAGGGGGGGAACACAAGCCAAGGACATGGACACTGCCAGCTTCCACATGGAAGCTGTAATGAGGGGGATGAGAAGGCATGCTGTAGGGGGACGTGGCCGAGTGGAAGGGACCCCGTCGTGGTACGCCCCCAACAGGCAGTACCGAGCCCGCATCAGCTTTGAGATCTACTCAGATGTCAAGATTGTGGGCTGGTACCACCTGAACAGGGCAATACTGAGGTGGCTCTGTGAGCTGTGCAGTGATGTGATCCAGGCACCCTCACGTCGGAGTCACTCTCTGTCAGTGGAGACAAAGGTAACAGCCTGCATGTGCTTGCTCACCACGGGTACCTCCCAGAGACCAACAGGGGACACCACAGGCATAACACAGTCAGCCACATCATGCATCCTCACCCACCTCAACACACTGCTGCCACATGCTGCAGAGTACATCCATTCCCCAGCACGTGGCCGAGCACAGCAAACATACAGGAGTTCCACAGGGTAGCATGTGCCTGGCGTGCTAGGGGCGATAGACTGCACCCATGTGGCCATTCACACACCACCTGGCCCCGATGGGGCTGCCTATAGGAATCAGAAGGGATATGCCAGTGTCAACTGCCAGGTGGTATGTGATGCCAGTGGGCACATCATCAATGTCTGTGCCATGCACCCTGGTGGAGCACATGATTCATTCATATGGTACCAGTCAGCACTGTGCCATCGATTCGAGAGTAGGGACATCCCTACAGGACATCTAGTGGGTGAGTATGTATGTAGGACTGGCAAATCGGGGGCAAGGGTGGGTAAGCCACAGGTGCCATGGAAGTGGCACACAGGGCTAGGGGCAATATGAGCCTGAACAAGACACTAACCTCCACTATCTCCACACAGGTGACAGTGGATACCCACTCCATCCCTGGCTGCTCACCCCTACTGGCGGCCCATGACCCCATCACAGCAATGCTTCAATAAGGCAGACGCCACCACATGCAACATCATTGAGCGGGTGTTTGGGATGCTAAAGACGCACTTCCGATGCCTAGACACCTCCTGCGGTGCCCTACAGTATAGCCCCTCAAAGACCTGTGGGATATTCCTGGCCTGTTGTATCCTGCATAACATGGCCAAAGACTGTGGGATAGCCGTACAGGTCAAAGAGGGGGACAGCGATGGGGATGACGGTGATGATGGGGATGAGCAGCCCCCCCTTGGACAACATGATCTCTGACTGATCCGGCTGGCCCAGCTGCACCGGGACACCATCACAGAGGAGCACTTCACCCAACACAGGTATGTCATGGGGCCATGTGCAACCAACAGTGGCTAGGGCACAACCCACATACACACAGGGAAACACACTAGGGGTGCATGATGGCAAGGGAAGTGGCAGGGCACAGAAGCACACATACAACCAGGAGGGTGAACAGTAACACGCCACATGGACAGACAGACAGACACACACACACACACACACACACAATAGGCACAAAGTGTACAGGGGTCAGGTGCACAACAGAGCAGGAACACAGACACTAAAAACACACACATCCACAGGCCACCACCTCCACTTACTGCCCATGTACGTGTGTCAGATGCTGGGCACCTTCGCACTTTGGTGTACAGTGCAATGCAGGCATCATCATGCACACGCACCTGTGGACAGCAGTCAGGAGGTGTGCATGTGGTCGTGTGTCTCACGTGTGAGCAGGGCACCCACTGGTGCCTGCCCACCGAAACACACATTGCACACAGGGCAGCACCAGACAGGGCCCACACTGGGAGATAGCTCAGTCATGTGGCACAGTGCCATGGCCACCTTGGATGCGAGGGCGGCCCCACTGAGACCCAGCAGCACTGGCAGGCTGAGCACAGGCCTCATGGGGTGGCACCGATGGACCACCAGGGGTTCCACTGCGTGAATGCGACCTTGTCCGCACAGGGGTCTGCAGCACACCAAACATACCTGCACCAGGGGTGCTCGAGATGCCCACAGCTGAACCCGGCATCGACAGGGTGGGTGTCGCACGATGCTGGGAATGGGAAGTGGATAGCATACTGCGTGGTGTGAACGGCACAGGGGCACCTGACTGTGTGCCCAATGTGGCCACAACAGCAACCAATGCCTGTGTCTGCCTGTTGATGGCAGCGGTCACATCCATCCGCAAATGGTCAATCTGGGACAGGATCCTCTCATTGTCCCTGCTGTGCCACTGCAGAGCCACACATAGTGCCTCCACGGACGTTGCAACCCGCATCTGCTGCTGTATTGATGCCTACAGCAGGCGGGTGTGCTTGTCGAAGAGGTTGTCTGCCACATCGGCAACCTGTCCCTTAGGGTATAGAAGGGCCTGATGTACAGCACCCCTTGAGGCTGGGTGCTGCTCACCAGGACCAGGTATGGGCAAGTCCACAGGCGGTGCACCTACATCACCGCTGAGCCCTGTACCCCCAGTCCCGGTAGGTGACTGCTGTTGCTGCCCCTCTGCCTGTTGTGCCCAAGGGATCAGTTGTTCCACTACTGTGGCCGCAACAGTGCCAGTGACCCGCACAGCCACCGGTGCTGCCCCACCAGTGCTGACAGGCACAGCCTGGGACTGTGCTGAAATGCTGACACACATGTCAGAACCAGCTAGGTCCATGGGAGAGAGCTGTCCTGCTGTGTGTCCATTTTGTGACACACACATGTCAATGCCCATAGTGGTCGGTGCATCATCAATGGTGCAGGTCTGTGCCACAGCCACAGCCACAGCATGCTTGCATGCCAGACTGCTGAGACACAGGAAGGGCACCCCCCACACCTGTCTCAATGATATCAGTGATGGTAGCCAGGCGTGCACACTGGCGCAGTGCACGCCAGCAACCTGCGGAGATGGATGGTCCCTCCTCCAACTCCACATGGCTGTCCGCAGTGGACAGGCCCTCCATTGCTGACCAATGCAGACCCACAGGATCTGTAACAGAAAGGAAGGACACGTTAGTGCATGTGATCTACCTTCCCCCCGACCATGACATACCATGCAGTGATGGGCTACCACCTGTCTGGAAGCCACCTCCAGAAACACCCTCAATGGCACTGCACTGCATGCTTGCAGCGAGCATGTCCTCTTCCGGAGTCAGCTGCACCACCTCTGTCTGGCTCCTGCCTGTTGCAGCACATGCCGCCCTGATGGCTGCAACCTTCTCCTTCACCCTCCTCCTGTCAGTTCCCATCTTCTTTTTACACATCTGCACAGAGCGCTGGTGGCTGCTGTGCAGGTCAACAGCATGTGCCACCCCCTCCCATGCAGCAGCACGGGCCTGAGGGGTGCCCCACCATCCACTGAGAAGTGGCTCCTCATCCAGGTAGGTCTCAGACAGTGCCTCCGTCTCAGCCTTCATAAAGTTAGGCCTCCTCTTCTGCCACCATCATCCTCCTCACCCAGTCCTTGCTCGGTCATTTCACAGCCTGTATGGGTGAGGTGGTCACCTGTGACTGTGCAGTACACAGCAATTCTCTGAGGCCATTGTCCAGAACATCACAATGCATGCAACTCGCCTATCAACTGCAGTAACCGAATATGGCCACTGCAGAACAGTGTCACATATTTATAGTGCAATCCATGCAAATTAGGTCTGGAGCAACATTAATGAGATGCAAATCACGCTGCTGCGCCATTGAATGGCTGATCGGATGATTTGTATATGACAGCTGAATATCGCGCTGTTGCACTTTGTGCAATATGGTTGAACGGACTGAGCCAATGGCACAGTTCTGTGACTGCGTAGTACACTGCACTGTGCATGCCCAGGTAGCTTACATAGGCATCTGCCATGCTGATGATGTGCTGTGCATGGTAGGCAATTCAGGACATGGCCAACCATTGTGCCAGTGGTGCTACAGCGAAGGTCACTACATGATGCTGTGGCACAACTGCGCAATAGTCCACTGAGGCAATGGCACACAGACGACCAATCACACTGGATGCATAGACGTCCGATGGCACTGTGCGTGGCCATGCGCCAGAGACCCATGACCCTGTGTCTGACCTTTGCCCCCTTGGCGCTGTACGTATGACATGTCTGCAGCTCTATCGCGCTGTTCGGTAACAGCGCGATAGGGACTGGCGGTGCTGTACCAACAGCGTGATAGGGAATAACAGTGTTGTATTGTGCAACAATTCCACGTGGGGTTGCTGCACTGCAGAGCACCATATTGCCTATCATATATCCAGGGATGGCATGCAGAAGAGCCCCCTCAGTGGAGTGCCCTTGAGCTCGCAAACTTGGTGGCTGTAGTGGAGCCTTACTATGGCCCACTATTTGGGTATGATCCCCTTCACAGGGCCAGGATACATGTATGGCAGTAGGTGGCCACTGAGCTAGAGGAGGCCACTGGCCGGCGGAGGTCCACGGAGCAGTGCAGGCACTGGTACGGGGACCTGTGGAGGAGGGATCCAGCACTACTGGCACATCTACGGTCACATGCTAGGAGGGGCATGGTGACTCAGCCAGGTGGGTGACCCGTCTATGCACCCGTATGGTCCATATGGGTAACACTGTCTATTGTGTCCAGCACATGGGGGATGGTTGGTCTAGGGTTGGCTGTGGCGGTGTTAACAGGATATGTGATGTATGGGTCTGGCTGGGTGGGCGGGCACAGTCATTGGGGCAGGGGGAATCTGCTTTGGGATTGCACTGATATGTTTCTCACCTTTTGTTTCCCACAGGTGTGGCAGAGTGAGGAGGGCCAGGGCTGAGGTGCAGGGAGTGGTGCCAGCGGTGGCTGAGCGTGGTGGTGGTGGTGAACCATGACAGCAGCAGCAGCAGCAGCAACCCAATGAGGGTGAGTGCCATGAGAACTTGATTGCTATTGCATACTGTGTGACAGGGTGGGGGGCAGGGCATGGCCACCATCCATGGACACCACTGCCATGCACACGACATGTGACAGTCAGCACTGTCCAGTGGCACTGCATGTTTGGGAGTGCATCAATGGTGGTCCATGCATGCACTGGGCACATAGCTGTGGCACTGTCTGCCCACCGCGTAGCCACATTACTGTACAGCCTTGGTTGTGCTGTGCTGGACATGGGCGGTGTGTGTGCAGTGGTACACATGGCTGTTGCTGCCTGGTTGGGCATGTCTTGTGCACATGGTCACTGTGGATGGGTGCAGTCCATCACAGGAGTGGGGCACTTGGCTGTATGCCATGCATGATGGGTGGGCTTCAGGGATATGGACAGTCACACCCATTGACTCTGATCCCTTGTCCTAGGTGTCCGGATCCTGCACTGGATTGAAAGGTCAATGCAGCAGCTTCTACAGGTGGCGATGGACTCGCTCACCATCCTGCAGAACCTACACCAGCATGGTCTGAGATGCAGAAGGAGGCCCCGGGACCAGCACCAGGCAGCAGGAGAGCAGGCTGGCAGGCAGTAGCTGCCCATCACCTCCCCCCTTTACCCATCCCTCACACCCTGCCTTCCCTCTCCCAGTTGATCACCCCTGCCCCTTACCCACCCCTACCTTGTATCCATACCCCCACCCCTGTTTTGTAAATTTGTAAATAGTTCTTGTTGTTCTTCTTCTTCTTATTCTTGTTATTTTTGAAATACAGATATTTTGATATGAATACTGTGGTGGTCTCTGATTCGCAGCTGGCTATAGGTGCTCAGTTGCAGTGGTGTGCATGGCATCTGAGGTGGTATAGTCATGGGTATGTGTGTGTGTGTGCGTGGGGAGGTGTCTCTGGTGTGGGAGTGGCTTTCAGTTGGTATCTGTGGTGTGTGTTGTTCCCTGTGCATTGCATTGCTGTGTGCAGTGTTCCATGGTGCCTGTTCTGTGTCCATTGTGCCCTTGTCAAGCTGCCCTTGGCCTGTGCAGCTGACACCCTTGCATGTCTGCGGCCTGCCAGGTCTGCTGCCTTGTCAGTGGGTGCTGTCCCTGCAGGTCATCCACTGTGACCATCACGATGCTGGGTTGCCACCTGTCACCGGTGGGGTGCATGTTTGCCTCGGGTGACACTGTGGACTCCACAGTTGCTGTCCCACCTCCATGCTGTGTCTTGTGTGTGTTGCAGGGGCAGTGCAGCACTGTCTGTGACTTGTGCTCCAGGCATATGCTGGTGGTGTACAGGGCCACAGTACATGCATAGAGTGGATGTCACCCCTGTGCCATGGTGGACTGCAGGCTGTGTGTGCACAGTTTTCATGTGCCCACACTGGTGGCTGGGTTGCCACACTACTGCGTCCTTGTGTTAGTGTCCCTGAGGGTATGGGTGTGTGTTTGCCCCTGCACTGTGTTGCATCCGGTGCGATACATGCTTCCACACACCACTGTGGGTGTCTGTGCTGGCTGCTGTGGCTCATGGTAAGTCACGCTGTGACACCTGTCTACTGTGCAGGGTGCTGTGTCAATGGCAGTGGTGTCAGGGGCATGCCCTTTCCCATGTGGGGTACCACTTGTGGCAACACATGTTCATTGTCTCAGCTGTGCGTCAGGGGGCTTGTGTGTGTTGGCACTGTGTCTGCTGTTGTTGCATTGCTGTGTGCTGCCACCCACTGCTGGGTGCTCATGGTGGGTCTGGCTTGTATGGTTCTGTGGTACATGGGGTTGCAGTGTGATGAGGGAATGCATGGGGATTCCTGCAGTGATGGTCACTGCTCATGGGGAGGTGTCTTGGGGTCAGAGCGTAGGGTGTGCTGTGCACGGGGGGGGCTGCTGTACACTGGGGTGGTCCGCCCCCCTTGTGTGGCTGTCTCAGCTTGCCGGTAGGTGTGCGGAGGCAACATGGCCTGGCTGTGCTTTGTTTGCTTGTTCCCATGGGCCGGTGGATATTCTGTCCCTCCCCCAGTTATGCTGCATTTGGGGTGTGGGGGTGTATTGTTAGTTCTGCAGTGTGTTCCTGTGCCCATCTGTGGCATGGGTGGTGGGCCCCTGCCTATCTCCCTGGTTGTGCAGTTCCATTGCTCTGCTACTGGGGGGGGCTCCCGGCTTGCGCTATGGTGCCTCTGGACTGCTCAGCTGGGCTGTCCTTGTTGCGCTATAGCACATCGTATCTGCTCAGCTTCCCCTTCCTGGTTGCGCTATGGCGCAGGTTGTGCGATATTCAGACGTTGGCTGGTTGCACAATTTGGCTTGCTCCATGTTTGAATATCGTGTCTGTTGCATGTGCGCAATGGACTTGTGCATGCTCCTGCTATTGCGCACATTTTGGGCACAGTTTGAATATCTGGGCCATAATCTTTAAAGAACTGCTCAAGTGGAAGCGAGTGAAGCTGGTACCCAACTAATCAGAGGAGGCAAGGCAAGAGACAAAAAAAAAACAAGTTTAACAAGGAAGAAGAATGCATGCCGACTTGTCGCCGGGAGGGTCTAATTACATGCCGGGATCAAGAATGGAGGGAGTGGGGTGGACAGCATGCAGTGGGTGGGAGGGAGAGGGAGCGTTTACATATGTGCCAGGACTGGGAACAGAGGGAGCGGGCATGACAGGATGCAATAGGAGGGAGCGGGAGGATTTACTTGCTGTCAGTTGCTGGGATGGGGAATGGATGGAGTGGGGCAGACAGCACGCAGTGGGTGGGAGGGAGAGGGAGCGTTTACATATGTGCCAGGACTGGGAACAGAGGGAGCGGGCTGGACAGGATGCAATAGGAGGGAGCGGGAGGATTTACTTGCTGTCAGTTGCTGGGATGGGGAATGGATGGAGTGGGGCAGACAGCATGCAGTGGGAGGGAGCGGGAGGTTTTACATACATGCTGTGACTGGGAACGGAGGGAGTAGGGTGGACAGAATGCAGTGGGAGGGAGCAGGAGGGTTCACATGCACTCTGGTTGCCAGGATGGGAACAGAGGGAGCGGGGTGGACAGCACGCAGTGAGAAGGAGCAGGAGGGTTTACTTACAGTGTGGGATGGGTGCCTGGATGGGCAACAGAGGGAGCGGGGTGGACAGCACTCAGTGGGAGGAAGTGGGAGGGTTTACTTGCACTTCTGCTCCTGCAATGGTCAACAGAGGGAGTGGGGTGCAACAGAAATGTCTCAGCAGACAAGGCAAGCCCTGCAACAATGAGGCACTCCCTCATTGCAGCTGCCAGTGTCTTTCAGGCACGCCCTGCAATGACGAAGCACTCCCCTATTGCACCAGCCAATTTCTTTGAAGTCTGTGGCATGCTTGCTGAACTAGTGTCAGCAGCAGCGTGCCACTGCACTGGATAAACAGAACCAAGTCCCCAAATGCAGTGATGGCATTGTCCGCTGCAGTGCTGCATCTCCACAACCTGCTTCTGCAGCAAGCTGCCGCAGCATGTTTCTTGCGCATGTTCACAATCAAACATAAAAAAGCTATGGGTATCCCTAAAAAGCAGCTTGCCAACCTGAGATGAAAAATCTGACATTTAATACAGTCACTTTCAATTGCAAGTGTAGTAAAAATATTATCCCAGTAAACATTAATTTCTCTAAAAAGTACATGCACATTTTCACAGTGGCTTTCTCTCCTGAAAGAGGAATTATTGAAAATATAAATTGTGTGCAGTTAGCAGCAGTATAAGATCTGGGCAGTTAACTTTTTATTTAGCAATTTAATTATCCAGGATAACCCAGCAGAAACATCACATCTCATTTCCAGTGAGGCCCTGCTTCTACTCTTTTCTGCAGCTGGTTGGACAGGAGGCACTAGGAGGTAATGTAGCACTTAAAATTAATGTATCCAGTTCTCCCAGGGTTCCTTATTATGTTCGCTTGTGTGCATGCGCAAGGAATGTCTTGGGAGAATGGGACACTTTGAAGGTGTGCCCTTCCCCTGCAATCCCCTGCTCCATTGAGCAGGCATGTCAGTCCTGCACCAATCTGACACAGTGCTGTGTATGACAGTGATGGTCTTCTCGTCAAAGAAAACCACCGCTGTCATACACAGCACCGCATCACGCCGCCCCCACCCAAACCTTTGCTGCCACGCTGGAAGCCCACCCCAGCGTGGCAAATGTCCCACGTCATCTGCCAATGGGGGTGCCCAATCCCCCGTGGACTCCATGGTCCCCCAGCCATCCTTCTGCCATGCTGGAAGCCCACCCCAGCGTGGCAAATGTCCTGCGTTGTCTGTCGACGGGTGTGCCCAATCCTCTGTCAGCTCCACGGTCCTCCCAGCCATCTTCTGCCACGCTGGGAGCCCACTCCAGCGTGGCAAATGTCCTGCGTTGTCTCGCCGACAGGGTGCCCAATCCCCTGTCGGCTCCACAGCCCCAGCCATCTTCTGCCATGCTGGAAGCCCACCCCAGCGTGGCAAATGTCCCAGCGTCATCAATAGTAAAAAAAACAAAAAAAAAAACTGTAAATTAAAACCCGTCCCACAGTCTCTCAGCCCCCACAACCGCATCCACCACTGCACACAGTGCCTCCTCACCCCCTCACCCCATACTTACCTCCGGAGCTTGGCGCGATGATCATCGGTGGACTGGGAACATGTTTGCACTCTTCAAAGCCGACCGTGAACTGAGGAAATGCCAGTAAGCTGTATAATGGGCTAGATAGGGGGGTTTCAAATTTATTGCATGTCTCAGGCACTTTTTGGAATTTTTGCACCAAATTTTCAACATGGGGTTTTTGGGACCCTTTCTCCTGAATGATGTCACTGTCATGGTGTTATTCGGGCCCGATGGGTGATTTCGCAGTCACTGCAGAGTCACTGTGCTGAAATCGCCCTTCGGACCTGAACAATGTCAGGTGAACAGTTGACAGTCAAAACCATGAGTGGTACAAACCAAAACCATTTATTTTACAAGGAATGTGCGTTGCGCAGTGCCTACACAGGCTCATAAGTTTGCGAATTGTCAATATTTTCACTCCAGATTTTCAACATTGCCATTTTACCACACCTCCTTATGAGCAGTATAGCTGTCATTTTTCACATCCTGCCCAAAACGTGTTTCCGCCCATGTAGCGCACAATGGCACAGTCAGTATGTAAAATCAATGTATTCAACAGATTAAAAAAATCACGGTGACACTGTTCATTAGCAGAGGTCTTAAAATGGCTATGTTGAAAATTTGGTGAAAAAATTCCTAAAATGACTGTTTCTGATTAATAGATTACGGTTTTCTACACCTTTCGTGGGTTTACTAATTTTCAATATTTTCACTCCAGATTTTCAACATTGCCATTTTACCACACCTTCTTATGAGTAGTACAGCTGTCATTTTTGACATCTCACCCAAAACGTGTTTCCGCTCATGTAGCTCACAATGGCGCAGTCGGTGTGCAAAATCAATGTATGGGACACATTAAGAAAATCACAGTGACACTGTTCATGAGCAGAGGTCTTAAAATGGCTATGTTTAAAATTTGGTGAAAAAATTCCTAAAAATAACTGTTTTACGAGCATGCATTGTGCAGTTCCTACATACGCTCGTAGGTTTGTGAATTTTCATTATTTTCACTCCAGATTTTCAACATTGCCATTTTACCACACCTCCTTATGAGCAGTACAGCTGTCAGTTTTCACATCCTGCCCAAAATGTGTTTCCGCCCATGTAGCGCACAATGGCGCAGTCGGTGTGCAAACTCAATGTATGGGACACATTAAGAAAATCACAGTGACACTGTTCATGAGCAGAGGTCTTAAAATGGCTATGTTGAAAATTTGGTGAAAAAATTCTTAAAAATAACTGCTTTACAAGCGTGCGTTGCGCAGTTCCTACGCACGCTCGTAAGTTCGCGATTTTTCAATATTTGCACTCCAATGACTTCCAAATACCTAAACAGCACATAGAAGCAAGCAACATTTGGCATTGACAAATGCTTGTACTTCTTTGTCACTGATTTTTTTAAGCCATGTCCAAGTGCCAAATACCACTGCAAATACCTGCAAGCGAACGTTCGGCATTGACAAATGCTTGTTCTATATTTCAGAGTTAATGAGGGGGTGACATTTCATCACTGAGCTGGTCTATCTCAGAATTGCAAAATGGTGTGGGTGTGACAAAATCTACCCCAATAAAAAAGCTGCAATTTAGTTTCAAAACCACTTTTCTCTTAATTTTTCTTCCAAATCAAAGACACTTTAATGCTCCCATATATTTAATCATAATCCTTATTTGTTAACGTTTCAGGACTAATTTCCCTTCATTAGAACATAAGGGCTGTAAAACAACTTGTCAATTATTTGTTTATAATTGTGTAAATACTTCTTTTTGTATCTCATAAAGTTTCAGAAATATAAAGAAAGTAAAGTAGGTAGGGAAGTAATGTGACATGCAAAGTAAAAGAACAGGCACTGCAGAATGATGTTGTAAAGTGCCACGTTCACACAATTGTATTTAAAAATTATTCCAACATGGTCCGAAGCATATCTCATGTTTCAGCGATGCTGTGGGGGCGGGTGACTTGCCCAAGATCATACCAGGAGTTTTTGGCTGTAGCTGGGCATAAACCTGCAATTTCTTGGTTTCGAGGCCTGTACTCTAACCATTATGCCACAGTACATCCATGCTGTAACCCTGCACTAACTCTCTTGCTCATAATATAGGCACCTATCAGCCACGTAGCTTTATGTTTTTAAAGAAAGGATGCTAGGTTGTGGGGATTTGTACTGCGTGGAGGGGATAGATGGAGGGCTAGAACTTTATTGACTGAGCTGGTACTTGGCAGGCAGCTTGGTGATGGGCGAGGACTTCAAAAGGCTAGATACAATGATTCACAGTTTTACATTTAAATGCAGTGACACCTAGTAAGGCTAAGCATTTACAAATCGCTACAACTCAGGACATTGTGACAGCAGTATCTGGATATCTTTAGTCATGAGGGAACCTGATGCTGGGCATAGCTGCACACAAGGTCTGTTACAATAGAACTCACTATATTGTGGCAGACATCATAGATTAAGTCCTTTAAGATGTGCATTTGGGAGATCCTTGTAGCTCTGAGCCAGTGTAGGCATGAATTTAAAATTGCACCCCTATTTGGGAGAGTATTTGCGTCATCTACCAAGGGGTACCAAGCAGTGCAAGATGAAGGGAAATGTATGAGCAGTGAGCTCTTGAGGAGCGTTATCCCCAGGTACGGTCTCATGAAACAATGTGTCATTAAGAAGCCATTAAAAAAGGTCATCAGGAGAAGAGTTTGGCATGGCCAATTTCCTGATCCTTCAAACCACTCCCGCCCTCCATCTCCCATTGCATCCCACACACAAAGAAATACTCTGAGACGGAGGTGAAGGGGTGGCACACACCATGCATCTGATTCAAAGTAGCGCTGGAGAAAACAAATGTAACTTAAAAAAATGGTCACAGTGTTGTTGGGAAATGGAAAGTTCTCCCAGTTGGAAAAAAAATGTCTGTTTACTGAGTAAAGTATGACAGACAGTTTAAAGAGATGATAAGGCAGTGCAAAGAACTACTGACATTTTGCACTATATAGTGCATCTTTCAAGAGTGAATTAAAGCAATGTCTGCTAGAAATCATAGATTAAACATGTGCAGTGTTTGAGGTGATAGACAGCCTAACACAGTATATAAATTACAATGATGCATAAGTGATGTTATTGCCAGTGCAAAGCAACATATGCAATATAGTAGGTGATATCCCACTTTATATATCGGCTGAAATATTCAGAGGGGTTGTGCTTGGTCTAACTGATTTATGCCACTGCAACCCCAGAAATACACCCCGGGGTAACATTCAAATGAAGGAATTGTGCAGCACAATTTCTGCTGCTCAAGGGCACAAACATAATGTATGCGGCACATCTGTGGGCTTCCTAAGCTGCTCCTGTGGTCTTGGCTCTCTCCGAGCAGGCAACAGCTAACAGACCACCCGACTGACCCCCGGACAGATTCAGACAGCCCATCTGTGGGCTTAAGCTACTCCTGTGGCCTTGGCTCTCCGAGCAGGCCACAGCTAACAGACTCACCGACTGACCCCGGACAGATTCAGACAGCCCATCTGTGGGCTTCCCAAGCTGCTCCTGTGGTCTTGGCTCTCTCCGAGCAGGCCACAGCTAACAGACCACCCGACTGACCCTCGGACAGATTCAGACAGCCCATCTGTGGGCTTCCCAAGCTGCTCCTGTGGCCTTGGCTCTCTCCGAGCAGGCCACAGCTAACAGGCTCACCCGACTGACCCTGGACAGATTCAGACAGCCCATCTGTGGGCTTCCCAAGCTGCTCCTGTGGCCTTGGCTCTCTCCGAGCAGGCCACAGCTAACAGACCATCTGACTGACCCCTGGACAGATTCGGACAGCCCATCTGTGGGCTTCCCAAGCTGCTCCTGTGGCCTTGGCTCTCTCCGAGCAGGCCACAGCTAACAGACCACTCGACTGACCCTCGGACAGATTCAGACAGCCCATCTGTGGGCTTCCCAAGCTGCTCCTGTGGCCTTGGCTCTCTCCGAGCAGGCCACAGCTAACAGACCACTCGACTGACCCCCGGACAGATTCAGACAGCCCATCTGTGGGCTTCCCAAGCTGCTCCTGTGGCCTTGGCTCTCTCCGAGCAGGCCACAGCTAACAGACCACCCGACTGACCCCCGGACAGATTCAGACAGCCCATCTGTGGGTTTCCCAAGCTGCTCCTGTGGCCTTGGCTCTCTCCAAGCAGGCCACAGCTAACAGACCACCCGAATGACCCCGGACAGATTCAGACAGCCCATCTGTGGGCTTCCCAAGCTGCTCCTGTGGCCTTGGCTCTCTCTGAGCAGGCCACAGCTAACAGACAACCCAAATGACCCCCGGACAGATTCAGACAGCCCATCTGTGGGCTTCCCAAGCTGCTGCTGTGGCCTTGGCTCTCTCCGAGCAGGCCACAGCTAACAGACCACCCGACTGACCCTCGGACAGATTCAGACAGCCCATCTGTGGGCTTCCCAAGCTGCTCCTGTGGCCTTGGCTCTCTCCGAACAGGCCACAGCTAACAGACCACCTGACTGACCCTCGGACAGATTCAGACAGCCCATCTGTGGGCTTCCCAAGCTGCTCCTGTGGCCTTGGCTCTCTCCGAGCAGGCCACAGCTAACAGACCACCCGACTGACCCCCGGACAGATTCAGACAGCCCATCTGTGGGCTTCCCAAGCTGCTCCTGTGGCCTTGGCTCTCCCGAGCAGGCCACAGCTAACAGACCACCCGACTGACCCCTGGACAGATTCAGACAGCCCATCTGTGGGCTTCCCAAGCTGCTCCTGTGGCCTTGGCTCTCTCCGAGCAGGCCACAGCTAACAGACTACCGACTGACCCCCGGACAGATTCAGACAGCCCATCTGTGGGCTTCCCAAGCTGCTCCTGTGGCCTTGGCTCTCTCCGAGCAGGCCACAGCTAACAGACCACCCGACTGACCCCGGACAGATTCAGACAGCCCATCTGTGGGCTTCCCAAGCTGCTCCTGTGGCCTTGGCTCTCTCTGAGCAGGCCACAGCTAACAGACAACCCAAATGACCCCCGGACAGATTCAGACAGCCCATCTGTGGGCTTCCCAAGCTGCTGCTGTGGCCTTGGCTCTCTCCGAGCAGGCCACAGCTAACAGACCACCCGACTGACCCTCGGACAGATTCAGACAGCCCATCTGTGGGCTTCCCAAGCTGCTCCTGTGGCCTTGGCTCTCTCCGAACAGGCCACAGCTAACAGACCACCTGACTGACCCTCGGACAGATTCAGACAGCCCATCTGTGGGCTTCCCAAGCTGCTCCTGTGGCCTTGGCTCTCTCTGAGCAGGCCACAGCTAACAGACAACCCAAATGACCCCCGGACAGATTCAGACAGCCCATCTGTGGGCTTCCCAAGCTGCTGCTGTGGCCTTGGCTCTCTCCGAACAGGCCACAGCTAACAGACCACTTGACTGACCCCTGGACAGATTCAGACAGCCCATCTGTGGGCTTCCCAAGCTGCTCCTGTGGCCTTGGCTCTCTCCGAGCAGGCCACAGCTAACAGACCACCCGACTGACCCCCGGACAGATTCAGGTACGCACCGGACCTCCAAAACTCATGGTTTGAATGCCACTGTTTTGACTGGATGCCCAGTGGAGGAACCAGGCACTGACTGGCAGCTGTACTCCATGCTGATTTTCCAATGCCTGGTGCTTCCTGGTCTCAGGAAATCTCTTTCTGTGCTTTGTTCTGGACTGATTTTTCGCACCCCCTCCTCCTCCCCTCCTCCTCACAGTATTAAATAGACCTTACTCCACCTTCCTCAGCCTAGCAGCAGATTGGCACTCCACTGCTGCACATTTTCATGCTATTGGTCTCCCTGTCTTCAATACCTGACTTGACCCACTTTCTTACCGCCCCTTTTTAAAGCAGTCCCACCCACAGGATCCCACATTTCCTCTCAACCTTTTCTCCAGCCACTCCATCTAACTCCTCTCAATTACTGCTCTACCTGCCCTATTGTTAGGGACCTCACCCTAATTCGACTATATACCCTTTCAACTATAAACCAGCTTGCAGTTAAGCAGGCCAGCAATACCAAACAAACTACCTTGGGGTGCAACCACCTACTACTACTCGTCACTACCTCTTTTGGCATTGCTGGTACCATACATGTCCTTTTGTTCTGCAAATTGTGGACTCCCCGCTGTTCTGTCTAACCCTTTATGTGAATCCACTTTATTAACCCTCACTCTCCTTCTCTCCCTCAGCCGAGAAACTGTCGCCCAGGGTCCCAGCTCTTAAGCCGGGATTCCCAGCTACCGGTGGTCGGCGTCCTCTAGCCGATGCTTGAGACCGCAGACACGGACCCAAGGCCCTACAAGGTACGGCAACTGCCGCAAATTTTTCGACCACCCCCCCCCCACCTCCACTGATTATTAAATACAGTAGCTCCTGCCAAAATATTAGTCCACGTCCCCTGGCTCAGTGCCCCACCAATAGAGACTTAGCTCGTGATCCCCTTCTTCTCTATCCAGCCTACGGAATCCAACTTGCAGGGCCTCGCCTTACTAAAACGCATAGGCTCTCCTTGGCTGTGCCTTCACCACTAAATATCTTTAATGCTATCAAATTTGGGTCGACCTGGATCGGAAAGTTACTGATAAGCTGCATTAATCCAGCAACCCCACTGGCCCCTGGGCTAATTGAGTGGCTCCTTTTTAAGGTACCATCATGTCGGGCCCTATATGGCTCCTTTACTGCCCCTTCTTCTGCTGATACCAGCTGCCCAGCATTGGACACCTGAACTACCATCATGTTTGGTCTACAACGGCACCTTGTGCTGTATACCACGTGGCAACTTATCCTTTAATTGCCTCCGTGATTCCAAGTACCAATACCTCGAACCCTGTTCTTGGACCACACATACCAGTAGTACTTATAACACTCCCCCACCACAAGGCCCACCTCCCACCACGCAGACTTCATCTCCTCCCGCCTATTGTGGTAGGGGTACTAGCTCTTGCTACAACAGATCAGCTCTTCTATGGTGGCTACTTCCAGTCCCTAAAACATCAGATCTACTAGGCGGAGAATGGCAGGAATTACAGAAGCATAATTAGCTCTGAAAAATCCTACTTATCCTTCTGCTTTGTTCAGGCAACGTAGAACTCAACCCTGGCCCCCAGAAGCTATTGCTTTGCCAGCAGAACTAGCAAATTTAAAGGAATAAGCTTCTTGCATATTAGCGTGTGTAACCTCCTTAAAAGATAACCTTAATACAAACCTGGGTAAATCATACCTCTCCTGACATACTTGTGATTTCGAAACTTGGCTTAGACCCAGCACCACTGATAGAGAAGTAAACATACCCAACTATGCCTTGTTCAGAGCTGATAGGCATGCCAGAGGAGGAGGGTAGCTATCTACGTTAAAGACAAATTTTCTGCCTCCTGCTTATCCTCGGCATCTGTGCCAGCAATTTGAATGCCTAATTCTCAAAGTGGAAATTACACAGACTACTGCACTCTGCGTAATAGGATGCTACAGACCACCATCTGCTGGCCTACAGCTTGTGTCATATCTAAGTGACAAGTTGGGACAGGGCTGCCAGAAACTATTATTTTAGGAGACCTCAGCTTTGACTGGCTCTCTAACACAGCTGCTTGCATCCTTCTGTGATGAACATGGGCTGACGAAATTATTACTGAACCAACACGTACCAAGTGAAGAACCCCAGTAAAAGTACACTTTGGATGTGCTAATGGTGAGCAAACCTCATCTCTTCTCCCACGCTGATGTCTTCTTCTCAGGCCTAGCGACCATTGTTTTATTAGGGAGTAAGATCCACCAACAACCAGCACCCATCAGCAAGTTCTCTATGAAGAGATCCAGGTGCAACTTCAATGAACATGCCTACCTAAACGAGCTTAAGTACTCCCCTGAGTGGCAAGATTTCTACCTGGCCAAAACGATTACGTCAGCTTACAATATCTTCCACAACATTCTATCAAGGGCCTTTAATAAGTATGCTCCCCTTATTAAAGTTCAAACTAGGACCAAAACCTGTTTCACCCTCAGATCAAGTCCTTGCTTCTAGAAAGAGATAAGCTCTGGAAAAAAGCACGCAGACTGAACACTGCAGAGGATTGGAACCAGTTCAGGAGACTACGAAATTTATGTACCAAAACAATCAGAGAATCGAAGGCCACCTTCTTCAAATCCGAACTCGACTCTGCCACAAAGAGCCCAATCAAGCTCTGGAACACAATCAGTGATCTGCTAGGCCACTCCCCAGGAAATTCACTCCCGACCAAGATTACCTCTGGCAACTTGACTATAACCGAAAAGATGGATATACATGACACATTCAATAATCACTTTGCTACTGCAGGCATGGCATTTGATAACTCCCCTACAAACATACTTCACTCCCAGACTGCCAGCCAACTGCCTGAAACTCCAATAGCTTCGCAGCCTTTCTCACTTCAACCTGCCACACTGAAAGAGGTAGAGGACCTCTTGCTTCAGTTGGATACTAGAAAAAGTGCTGGGGCCGAATCCCTTGACCCTTACTTCCTAAAAATTGCCTACCACGTCACTAGCAATACACTCACCCACCTTTTAACTTATCCTGTCTCAGGGCACCTTACCACCTATATGGAAGACAGCACATGTCATACCACTGTTCAAATCAGGTGACCGTGGCGATCTCAATAACTACAGGCCAATTTCCTCCTTCCGGTCCTGTCCAAGCTCCTAGAGAAAATTGTAAATGCACAGCTGAGGACTCACCTTGAGTCTAGGAACTGCAAATCCTATGCAGTCCAGATTCAGAGCTAAACATAGCACTATCTCAGCCTCGCCAAAGTTACTAACGACTGGCAGCGTAATCTTGAAACAAAACTTTATTTGTGCTGTTTTCCTTGATCTAAGCAAGGCTTCGACACCGTCGACCATAGTCTGCTCCTCTCCGCCCTTCAAACCATAGGTGTGGACCCCTCCTCTCTGCATTGGTTCACTGACTATCTTACAGGGTGCCTTCAACAAGTTAAAGCCAAGGAGGCCTGTCCCCTTAAAACTCTGCAAAGAGGGTACCTCAAGGTTCTATATTAGGGCCCTTACTTTTTGCAATCTACATTAATAACATGGACTACTGTATAAAAGAAGCCAACATCCAGTTTGCAGATGATACAGTTCTCTACGTGAGTCGCCCAACACCTGAAGCTGCCTGCAATGACCTACAGTCAGAATTTAACCTTTTGCAAAGCCAACTCCTCCAAAAAGAGCTACTCCTTAATGCCAAAAAAACTAAAGCGATGGTCCTCTCTCCTTTTATCCGTACAGCTAACCCTGTGTCCAGTGGGACAGTTCCCCAAATTACCACAGTTCTAGGTGAAAAACTAGAATTTGTTACAAAATTCAAGTATCTGGGAGTTTGGATAGACCAAAGACTCTCCTTCATTGAACATATCGAGGACTTGCTAAAACGACTTCGGCAAAGGCTTGGACTGTTTTTTAGAATCAATCAATTTCTCACCAGAGATGCCAAGAAACAACTGGTCCAATCCATTTTCCTATCATTGGTTGATTACATTGACTTCCTCTACAGCCAATGCCCCAACTCTTACATGGCTAAACTGGACACACTCTACCATCGAGCACTGAGGTTTATAACGGGACTCCCCTTGACACATATCACTGCACCTATATGCAGCAGTGGGATGGTCATCACTAAAGTTCAGGCACCACAGAAGCGATCTCTGGACCTATAGAGCCATCTCTAATAAGCTGCCTTACTATATCTCCTGCTGTCTTCCCTGAGTATAATTGGGAAATACGCTAAGAAGTTACTCAGCTATTACACTTAAAGTACCCAAAGCAAAATCCGTGACGGGGCAGCCATAAGCTTGATGCTACCTACCTTATGGAGCGATCTACAAAACCCTCAAATTAAGCACTCTAATCGGTATAAATGCTTTCAAGATGCTTTATTCCGTACAATCAGAGAAGTATGTAACTGCTTCACCCACTCAGACCCAGTACGGTGTCTGCACTGGTATATGCCACGCCTAGACCCCATTTAAGTACTGCCCCCCAGCTTGCTCCTCACCAGCCTAATTATTCTCTCTCTTATCCCCTGTCTTATCAACACTAGGCTCATCCATCCTTATTCTTCCTTTCTCAACCTCGGATAGGAGCTCACTACCCTGGGTTGTGACATCCTACCATGCCCGTGCATTTATAGCATTCAATCTCGGGGCTCACATACTCCTTTCTCCATCCACCTTCTCTACATCCAGCTTACCAACTCCTTTCTGTGCACCGTGCCCTCCTAGCCTTTCTCCCCTACTTCCTCCCTCTCTCCCCCTACCTTCACCTCTACCTGGTGTATATTTTTATTTTATTTTTCTTCCGTTACTTCCTCCTGCAACCTTAGATAACCTGCTTTATCTTCCTATAGACACTTCTATGTATGTAAATACCATGTAATCTGTACAATATCTGTATAATTCTATGTACATATGAACTTCTTTTTCTTCCTCTCTGTAAAGAGTATTATCTGTATTGCCTTGTAAATACCTGTGTTGACCTGTATATACAATTGTTCATGCTCCACCCAGGTCCATCTTGCAAATGAGCTTCTGCTCAACGATGAATGCCTTGTTAAATAAAGACTTGATTGATTGATTGATTGATTGATTGACATCTCCAGGGGGCGTGTCCATGCATATGTGGCACATCCCAATATTCAGCCCAGAATATGTGGTGCATCTGGTGGCACATCCCAGAGATGTGCTGCACCTGGGCACAAAGTTGAGCCCGTAAATAATGGCTCAACTGGCAGCCCCCCACAGATGGGCCACTGTAGTGAATTGTGCAACACAGCAGCCACCAACCATGGGTCACTACCACCCCCTCAGAACACCATACTAAAGCACCCACAGAATTCCCTAGTGGTCCAGTGGTACCCCCTCCCCATCCCATAACCCGGATCACTGGAATAATAAAATGTGAAGATCCCTGGTAGTCCAGTACTATTGCTCTCCCACTCCCGTAACCCCGATTTCCCAGAATACAAGATTTTATTTTCCCTGGTAGTCTAGTGGTACCCTCCGACTGTATCCCTGATCACCAAAAAATAAGACCAATATCAGTCCCTGGTAGTCTAGTGGTCCCTCACCCCCCACCCACAGGACCCCAGCCCACCCAGCCCCCGGTCATCCATGGGCAGCACATCTCTGTGACTGCCAGCTGAATGACAGCTTATAGTATGTGCTGCAAGCTCATTGGCCCAGACTGGGGACCAGTGAGCTTGCAGTGTATACTGTAAGAGTCATTCACAAGTTTTGAAACTAGCAGCTGTGTCCCCCGTGGTTTAGGTTTCCTCACCTCAGTGTAGCACGCGGTGTAACTTGAGTGACCAGATTCAGACAGTGCCAACCTGCCCAACTCTCACTACCTCCTCAATCATGGATATCTACACAAGGAGTGGACTGATGACTTGATCTCCACAGCTGAGGAACAGCGGCTCCTTCTCTCCAGCCTCAGAGTCAGCTGCAGCTTCTGGATCCCACCACTACAAATTTACTATGGTGGGCTAGTGGTTATTAGGATTAGGAGTAATCCCCTCAGTGTCAGACACCTGAAAGTGACACCAGCCCATTGGCACTGCTGCTGCTGATGTTGAATAAGATATACAGTACATTGTGCTGTACAACATTTGTAGCTGTTGAGAGGTAAGTGCGGTGATACAACCAATAGGGCAGCAGTGTCACACTACATTTTCTAAGCACCCAATCAGTGATTGTGAAATAGTTCCACTCTGCCACACTCTGCATAGGACACCCCCACCCACTCCTAAATTTTGTGGCCAGATAAAAAAAAATCAGCTTTTTTATTTGTGGTACTTCCCACATCCACACATCAAACTCCATCTCTCCTATATTTTTTATTTGTTCATTAAAATCTAGGATTACAATACCTTTGAGCCATGGCTCTTTTACAAATGTTCCATGTCAGGAGAGTACAAAACATGTTAAACAAGAGCATACAACATTTAAGGAATGGGCATAACATAATATTCATCAGTTCAGCTACGGTACCACAGTAATAATATACATGAGTAGCACATATAAGGGTCATATCATAAACCTAGAGGGAATCTAGGTGGAAGGGAGAGAGGATAGGGGAGTGGCAGCCGAAAAGAGACTAGAGCAGCTCATGGCTTTGTCAAGAAATCAGAGGGGGTGGTGGTTGAGCTTGAATGGGGAGGGGGGGAAGTTAGGGGATGCAATCACAAGAGCTGAAGAAATATAGCTCCAACCTACCCAGAAGTCCATCAATTAGTGAATTCATCCCTCTCAACCCCCTCTGACCCCACCACCATTCCCAAAAAACTGTTCTGCATCTGTCAAAAAGAAAACTGGAAAATGTTGCAGAGATGGCCTCTCTTTTAGGTAAGTATCAAATAAGTTGAGTTCAGATGAATAAAGGGAAGTCGTTTTAAAAATGAGGATTTTTTTTTCACACTAATTTAAAAAAGACCCTTTTTTGTAACATGCAGGCAAAGAGTAAATGCTGATGATGATTCTTTGCTCTTTCAGAGAGCTTCCTGGTAGTCTCTCCTAATGACAAACCATAATCGATGAATGCATTGATTGCAAGCCTGTTTTAATCTGAGGCTGGAAATATTAAATGAAGTAAACAATCCAGAGTTGAACACAAGTTATTGTTTTGTTGTAATAGCTGCCACATTTTTATTTAGCCTGATATTACTAAGCACTGAGTGAAAATCAAGTAATAAATTAAATGTTCGACCCAAATACAAAACAACTGCTGTTACACGGTACAGGTACAGGCTGGTGTAAATCTCCTCTGCCCTGACACTTAAAAGTGAATTTTTCTGTCAATTCATCAAATAATTTACCTCCTCCATCCCATAGTTGCATACTGTGTGACACTGAGCAAGTCACTTAACCTCCTAGTGCTCCCAGGTCGCTCCTGTAAAAAAGCATTCAGCTTAGTGTGCTATACTTGGTTAAAAACAACTAAATAAAAAAAAAAAAATAGTTTGTACTATCATATCAATGTTCGATTAGAACTTTCCAACATTTGCTGTCTGTGGTGTTTATCTGTGTGAAAGTTATGATCTTGGGGCTCCAGGATCTGCATAAATGGAGTGTGCAACGCGCTAAATAACTAAGTGTTTAGCTTACTAAATTCCTTTTCTTTTTCAATTGCTGACCACAATACATATGTATAGCACTTCTATGATTTTTCTTTGTTCAGTCTCAGTCAGTTAATGTAAATACTGGTATGTTACTTCACTGGCAAACTGTATTCTGATTGCAATGGTTCAGTATTCACTTCTCACCCTCTGTGGAACAACTTTTAATTTTGTTACTTACTTTTTTATACACCAGTGAATACGGCACTATACAGATAGAGATCAGAATTGATGTGGGAAGCTCACTGAATAAAGTTTGTCATGTCTACTAGAAGTCAGGCACTGCCAAGTACAGTATTTTGAAACCTCCCCTTCTTTAATGTTATATATCTAACCACAAAAAGATTGAAAGACGTGGATAATGGAAGGGTTTACCTGCTGTCAGTTGCCGGGAGGGAGAACGGAGTGAGCTGGCGGACAGCACACAGTGGGAGGGTTTAATTACAGAGCAGGATGGGTGCCTAGATAGGAAACAGAGGGAGCGGTGTGGACAGCATGTAGTGGGAGGGTTTAATTACAGAGCAGGATGGGTGCCTGGATAGGGAACAGAGAGAGTGGGGTGGACAGCACGTAGTGGGAGGGTTTAATTACAGAGCAGGATGGGTGCCTGGATAGGGAACAGAGGGAGTGGGGTGGACAACACGTAGTGGGAGGGTTTAATTACAGAGCAGGATGGGTGCCTGGATAGGGAACAGAGGGAGTGGGGTGGACAGCACGTAGTGGGAGGGTTTAATTACAGAGCAGGATGGGTGCCTGGATAGGGAACAGAGGAGTGGGGTGGACAGCACGTAGTGGGAGGGTTTAATTACAGAGCAGGATGGGTGCCTGGATAGGGAACAGAGGGGTGGGGTGGACAACACGTGAGTGGGAGGGTTTAATTACAGAGCAGGATGGGTGCCTGGATGGGAACAGAGGAGTGGGGTGGACAGCACGTGAGTGGGAGGGTTTAATTACAGAGCAGGATGGGTGCCTGGATAGGGAACAGAAGAAGTGGGGTGGACAACATGCAGTGGGAGGGTTTAATTACAGAGCAGGATGGGTGCCTGGATAGGGAACAGAGGGAGTGGGGTGGAAAACATGCAGTGGGAGGGAGCATGAGGGTTTATCTGGTCTCTGTTGCCGAGAGGGTAAACGGAGCGAGCTGGGTGGATAGTGCACAGTGGGAGGGTTTACTTGCTCTCAGTTGCCAGGAGGGAGAACGGAGCGACTGGGCGGACAGCACATAGTGGGAGGGTTTAATTAAGGAGTGGGATGGGTGCCTGGATAGGGAACAGAGGGAGCGGGGTGGACAGCATGCAGTGGGAGGAAGAGGGAGGGTTTACTTGCACTCCTGCTCCTGTGATGGACAAGGGAGGGAGTGGGTTGCAACAGAAAAGTGTGGGCAGGCAAGGCACACCTTGCAATGATGAGGCACTCCCTCATTGCAGCGGCCAGTGGCTTTCAGGCATGCCCTGCAATGACGGGGCACTCCATCATTGCAATGGCCAATTTCTTTGAAGTTTGTGACATGCTTGCTGAACTAGTGTCAGCAGCAGTATGCCACTGTACTGGATAAACAGGGCCAAGCCTGCAAATGCAGAGGTGGCATTGGCCACCACACTGCCCCACCTCCACAACCTGCTTCTGCAGCAAGCTGACACAACATGTTTCTTGCGCATGTACGCAAGCAGACATAAAAAGGGCAAAGGGTATCACTTTTTGGTAGGCTACAGAAAACTCAGTGCCTACATGGTGCAGGATGCTCAGCCCTTACATACAATTGAAGATGCCTTAGAGAGTCTTGGTGCAGCCAGCCGAGCTTACTCCACCAACACAATCATTTCCCTTCATGGTACCCCATCATACTTGCATTTGGACAGAGGCACTAACTATCTTTCAACCATCGTGCCAGAAACATGCAAACTTCTCGACATCAAAAAGACTCACATAATCAGTTATCATTCAAATGCAATGGACAAAGTGAAAGAATGATGTCTACCATTCACAGCACACTCTCCAAGTACCTGGATGAGACTCATGACACTTGGGATCATTTTGTTCCCTTTGTGTAATTTGCTTACAACACAAGCCCTTGTTTCAACAGCGCAGAGTACACACCATTTTTTCTAGTCCATGGACGTCACCCAAGAACTCCACTGGACAGAAATCTCTCACTGCTAGAGGTTCAAAAATCAGCCTCTTCTTTCATTATTCCTATGCTGGAACAACTTGAACTTGCCAGACATGTTGCAATCACCACGGTGTGCCAGAGAAAATCTGCAATGTAGAAAACGTCAGCAGCCAAGTCACATGAGCCTTCATTCTCCATTGGGGACATTGTGTACTTGTACCAACCTGTCCTAGTTCTGGGCGCCACCAAGAAACTGCTTTGCCCTTGGACTGATCCCTTCTACACTGTAGAAAAGCTTCCTCCTGTTCATGTTCATCTACACCAGAAGTCCGATGGAAAGCTGGTATACAACAAAGTCCACATCAATTGACTGAAACATGAGCTCCTGAGTAACACCACCCCATATGATCCCAGTCCACCCGACAATGAAGTTGTACTTGAGCCTGCCATCCTCTCTGAAGTTGAAATCCCTTTAGACAACTTGCAACCACTTTCTACAGATCTTCCCACTCCTGGCACTCTCCAGCCAGATTCTGTTTTGCTTGATTTGCCAGATGAACTTCCTGGGACTACTTCTTCTCAGCCTTCTTCTTCTTCTCAGGACTCTCTCGTACTCTCACGGGTGTACCAGATCAGAAGATCTTTTGAAAGAAGTATACTAATGGATCCAGAACTTCACGAGTAAAGTGGTGTGGAATTGACAGTGCACAGAACTCCTGGATTGCTTTTAACAACTTAACCCCATCCTGTCTGGAACTGGTTTAAGCCACACATGTGTCCATTCCCACTGACCAGAAAAGCTGACGGAGGTCTTGAACTTTTGTGAGCCAGACTCAGTGTGGTTTGGCACTAATTCATCTACTGTCCATAACATTTCATGTGTTCCTGTAAATATAACTGTTCTGCTCCTATTATTAAGTGTTATTCTGCATATAGGTATCCTTTAGCTGCTACCCTTCATTCCCTTCTCCCTTCCCTGCACTGTAGCACATGCTGCCCTGACCAAGCTGCAAGTTTCTATTGTGTTCCCTCATCTCCTGGTTCTACTCTGACTGGTCACCACAGTAGTCTAGATCCTTTCCTTCCCTCTTTCCTGCAGTGGAGTACTATTCTGTTATAAATGTGTAACGGCATGAAATGCTTCAACATTTTTTTTTTTGCTTAAAAATTTGTTAGAAACTGTGTATAGTGCTATTGCTTGTTTGAGTGGTGCTCACATTCACTGTCACACAGTGATGTGAAGCACACATTAAACATGTGGCTCAATGTTAGCTGCCACCCCTTTAAGAGCACTTAGAATGTGCATGTAACCATTTGCTGCACTGCCTGGCAGTGCCATGTAATGCCTGTCACTTAGAGAATGATTCAGTCTGGGGCTAGACCTCAGGAGAAGAACATCCTGCTGTACAGAATAAAAATTATGCATTCACTTTATTTCTGTGTCTGACTCGGTTCATTCGGCACCAGCAAAGGGTCCTCACCAGCAGCAACAGATGGGTCTGGCAGACCAGAGAGAAGTTAAGGGTCTGTGTAGTGGCTGACCAACACTGAAATGCCACATGTCATTCAGGTCCCACCAAGTTTCAATAACAGCTACCTTATCTGCATGTTCTTTCAACAATAGCAGTTTAAATTTCCCTCATTCACTAAAAAAATACCACCAACAGCTTAATCTGGTTCAAGGTCAGTTGGCTTTCATCTGTATCCCTTCCCCTGGTTCGTGCCTGAAAATAGGCAGGATTTGTCTAGTGCACTTACCCGGTCAACAAAAACTAAATAAATAAATAAAATAAATAAATAAAGCTTTCAAACTTATTTTCTAAACTCCTGACATTTAGGGATATGATTTACACGTTATTTGCATTTTTAGTTTCTTTGCATATGGTCTGTTTAGGCTGTATGGTATCTTTTGATATGCGTCCTTCACTTCCTTGGTTAGTTTAAGTTTTTTTCCAGATAGTTAATGAATCTTTCTCCTAGTTTGCTTGCCCCTTTGGTACTGAGATGGAGTCTGTCTCTTGCATAAAGTGATTTTGTTTTTAAAAAGAGGTCCCAGTTTTTCAGTAAAGTAAAATTTTCATTCCACGTCCAAGTGTCCAGCCTGTTTTCTTCTTAGAAGCCATAAACCCTAGGTAGAGGTAGTATTACAGACAAAGTTGGGTTGTGACCACGTACTTTTATTTTTTCTCCTAATTTAGCAAATTCTTGTCTGATTTCATATTCATTTCTTTTACTGTTGTCATTGACATCCACATGTACCAGTATAGGCATACCAGTTCTTTTGTCCCCTTTTATGATTTTCTCTGTTTGCTATTATATCCTTCACTCCTGCCCCTGGCAAAAAGATCATCCTTCTCTTCAGCTTTTTCTTTTCATACACTATTTTATTATTATACTGTACCATGCAATTTTCTACCACGTACATGCTCTCATTACTCTTTGATATGTCTTTGTCTATATAATCATTTTCTAATGTAGCCAGTAAAGCAAAGATATTTCTAACTTCTATTCTTGCCACCTCTCTGGGCTTATATAACTCTGTTCTCCTTCCTTTTTTAGCATACTACCTCTGTTTAACTAATGACCATTCTTCCTCCTCCATGTCACTCCATTCATCCCTCTTCCTTTACCTGCTGCTCTACTTTCCTCTGTTTGATTACTGTCACTATTAGGCATGCTCTGAGTTAGGTCTAATGGATGAATATCCCTAATCATGTTAGCTACAAATGCATCCAGGCTCCTTATTTCTTTTAGGCATAAGATTTCTCTTTTTAAACCACTTAGTTCTCCTTCCAATACAAATGTGCCAGTGGCTCAGTTGGTAACACACTCGCCTCTGAGGCCAGGAGATCAGAGGGCTGTGGGTTCAGTTCTGACATCTGGCACTTGGGTTAATATCCCAGTATTGACACTGTTGTGCAGCATGAGATGGGTGCTGCACTTCTGAGGTGTCGTCTTTCGGATGAGATGTTAAACTGAGGTCCCATCTACCTGGATTGGTGGTAGTTCAGGTGGATGTTAAAGATCCCATGGCACTTATCAAAAAAAAAAAAAAGTAGGGGAATTTCCCCAGTGTCCAAGCCAAATTTCCTTCATTCACTAAAAATACCACCAACAGCTTAATCTGGTTCATGGTCAGTTGGCATTCATCTGTATCCCCTTCCCCTGGGTTGTGCCTGAAAATAGGCAGGATTTGTCTAGTGAACTTACCTGGTCAACAACTAAACTAAATAAATAAATATCCTTATCTTAGTACATTGTTTGCATTCAGTGTCCTTGTTTACATTGCCCTGTGTTTCCCTTATTGGTGATAATATTGCATAGCTTTTATATGGGATAGCATTCCCCCTCCCAATATCTGCAATTCCATACTGTGGGTCTTTAAACAAACTCACTTAGTTTAAAAGTCTTTCATGGTCTTCTGGCCTCCTCTGGCTGACACTGGCAGGCACAGACCTCTGCCCACGTCAGCCTCTGCTCTGTGTTCACTGCTGCTCATACAAAGCCTTGGTTCTAAACTGTCCCTGACCTCCTGCAACCGTTGGAAACACTGCTGCAGCCACGCTTGCATCACACTCAAATGTAACAAAAGTGGTATCTAAAACCACAGCTGCAATGTAGCATTACAGCCTGCACTGTCCTTCAAATGAAGTACAACTTAAAAATATTCCTGTGTATTTTATTGAACTGTCTTTCAGCCTGCCTTTGGAGTTTGTAGTCCCAGCCACTCTGTAGGGACTAAACTACCCAGCAACCTCAGTCACTTGAGTTCGGATAGTGTTAGAGTAGTTTCCTTTTTTTTTTTTTTTTGGGAGAATTTTCTTAGTTATTTTGGTCTTAGAGCTAGAGTAGTGGATGGAGAGGGTTCCAAACAGTGGGAATTAATTTAAACAAAACAGGGATTGTATTCTTGCTACACAGGATGACACAGCCTTATCATGTGTCCACCTGCTCTCTGTACCACCTGCTGCTCTCACAGAGCCCTGGTTTTAAGCTGTTTTCTGATCTCACATGACATTTGGAGATGCTGCTACAGTCACACCTGCAGCATGATCAAATGCAACAAAACTGGTATCTAAAATCACAGATTTTGTGCAACTTTTACAGTTTGCACTGCCCTTCAGATAAAATACATCTGTAAAGTATTCCTGTGTGTTTTGCTGAACTCTGTCTCCCAGCCTGCCCTTGGAGTTTGTAGTCCCAGCCACTCTGCAGAGACTATACTTCACAGCAACCTCAGTCAGTTGAGTATAGACAGTGATAGACAGAATAGTTTTTTTGTTTTAGAGAGTTTACTTAGTTATTTCAGCCTTAGAAATAGAGTAGTCGATGGCGAGGATTCCAAACAGAGGGGATTTATTTAAACAAAACAGGGAATCACATCCTCACTACACAGGGTGACACAGCCTCAGCATGTGCCTGTTTTCTCTCTGCACCATGATTGTAATGATGGTGGAGACACCATGAGATCCTCTGAGTCATCTCAGCAGCAGCAGCACAAACAGGATGCAAAACTCGTTAAGGAAGTGGAAAGATGTTTTTTATTTATTCATTTGGATAACCAGGTAAGCCCACTGGATCCTGTGTCCCTTTTTCAGGGGTGACCTGGAATTCATAACAGTTATACAAATAGAGTAGAATTTCATTATAGACAATTATACAAACATTCAGTCATAGTAAGGGCTTTTACCTAGAGGAATAAAAAATTCAACAAGAGATTAATAATTGTCGATCTATGGATGCTAACCCACCTAGTCTCAAAAGTCAAAAACAATGATACAGCACTTAACATTACACAAGAAGCATGGCAGTTACATTATAATGAGTGATTGAGGATGATAAACGATCACATGCACAGAGACATTTTTCTAGATAGTACACTTTTAACCCCTTTTTGAAGCTATCTAGAGAATTCGCTATTTGCAATGATTCTGGGAGTGCATTCAATAGATTAGGAGCTGAGTAGGTGAATGAAATGCTCCCCTGAGAGGTCCTGATCCTAGGTACCTCAAGCATTTTTTTGCTGGAGGTTCGTAAGTTTCTGGTGAGACGTTTAGGGACGAGTAAACCTACCAGACCAGAAGGCTGGTATGTGGAAGTGAGTTTGTATGTAGTACATAATACACAGTACTGAAACTGATAAGCTAAGGACATCCATTTTAGGGAGGCCAACACCTCACGGTGGTCTTTCATAGGATGGGTCATCATGGTGAATCAGCCTATTCTGTTACAGAGCCCTTGTAACCTATTGCTCCCAGTCTTGCCAAGGGACTGAAAGACAGGGGCAGCATAATTGAGCTTAGGTAATAGTAAACTGTTTACATTTGCTACTCTAGACTCAAAGAACAGGTGGCTGTTTAATCTGTATAGTAGTCCAAGTTTTTGGTGGACAGAGTAGGTGACCTGATCCATATGTGGTTTAAAAATGAAGGCTTGGTCAAGCATGAGTCTGAGGTATTTGATTGTGTCTACAATCTCAACTGGGATGCCAGAGGAGGTTGCATTTGGGGAGTAGAGGAAATGTATTAGGGCCTAGGTTTCTGGGGCCAAACAGAATGACCTTTGTTTTTTTGGCATTTAGCACCAGCTGGTTTGATATGGTTCACTTCTCAAGGGTAGAGAAGTCAGCCTGTAGCTGAGTACTGAGAGCCTTAACATCCCTTGAGCTTCTATAAAAGATGGCATCATCTGCATATATGGTGAGTTAACTGTTCCCACATTTTTTGTCCATATTGTTGATTAACTGGAAAACTAATAGTTGACTTAGTATTAAGCCCTGAGGTACACCATCGATAATAGGAAGCTGCCTAGGTAAGACTCCATGACATTTGACAATCTGGGTATGGCATGTTAGGTAATGGGAAAACAAGGTGAGCAAGTGGGAATGTAGGTTGATCTGCTTTAGTTTTCCAAGGAGTGTGCTGTGGTTGACCAAGTCAAAGGCCTTTGTGAGGTCATTAAAGATGGCCCCTGTGGGGATCCCACTGTCCAGTACCTGCAGAACATCAGTGGTGAATTTAATTAATGCAGTGTCTGTCCCATGATTGCACCTGAATCCGTACTGCAGAGGGGACAAGAAGTGGTGCAGCTCTAAATAGTCCTACAGCTTGTTGTACATCAGCATCTTTTGGATTTTGGCCAGGGCACATAGCAGTGATATTGGCCTGTAATTGCCTATTTCTTCCTTGCGATCACCCTTGTGGACTGGGACAACTATTGCGTCCTTCAATTTAGCTGGGAACTCTCCTTTAAGAAAGGACCTGTTGATCAGCACAATTACTTGCATAAAAAGATCAACTGAAAAAAAAAGTATGATTACTGGGGATGCAATGAGTTTGACTGGGGCAGCTGCCCTCAGTAGCCTGGGTTCCAGTCTATCTAAACCTGAGACCCTTGTGATTTTATTTTTTTGACAAGAGCGAGCACCTCATTTTGTAACAACAGTTTTAGATGAAATTCCGGGTGAGGAACAGCAGGTTGGAGGGGGTAGAAGGGACGGGGAGGGGGGTAGAAGGGGCAGCGAAGGGGGTAGAGATGACATTCATATATTTGTTAAGGTCTCTAAAATGAATATTGAAAATGTCAGCCACAGATTGAGGGTCACTTCGAATCTGATAATGGGCTACTATTGGGCCAAGCGAGGCCAAGATTTGAAAGTATTAGATTGGGCACAGAGTTTGTCATGGCAACATTACTAGATCACAGATATAAATATATGAAGATATGTGCATTCACCTTGCAAATATTGACTCTGTCAAGGAGAAATTATTGTGTACACTTCAAATGAAGCAATACAGACACATAAAAAACAAGTAACAATCAACCTCTTCCTTCTCGCACTGCTCTTCTTCCTCTGTTGACTTTTCATGCTACCAGGCCAGGCCTCAGCATGATGACATGAAATAAAACTTGGACAGTGATAATCCCAAAACAGCAACAGACATTTGGGAACTTTTGAACACTGACTGCTGGTGGAGCACAGGAATTTTGGAGGAAGGCATAAACATATGACCTGAGTACCAGAAAGGGGCTTATGCAGCAGAGCCACTGTCCAGCCCAATTAATGACCCCATAACATTTTACAAAGACAGGGAGTCATTTGGCCTGGGTGGTACTGGCTAAAATGACTTTGACTTTTCATGGATACCCCCTCCTCCCAACTTTGGTCACTTTGGAAAGATGTTTCAGCACAACTGATAGAGGAGTGGCAGTGCATTCATGGAGAAGAACATTGGTAGTCCTAATATGTAACAAACTCTGTCAAGAGCTGGTAGAGCTACAGCCGAGGTCATGGAGGTACATGGCACTGTCCACCATGTCCATTATGGCCACCAGAGTTCTCTGCACATGCGTGGAGACTAGCACACTGAACTCCAGGGGTATGGCAGCACAGTCCACCATGTCCAAGATGGCCAACAGAGTTCCCCTGCATGTGCATGATGACTCATTCATGTGCACTAGATTCCAGCAACAGTCTTGGACACGGTGGACTGCGCCATCATGCTGTCAGAGTTCAGGGCATATGCACAAGTCTTTATGCATATGCAGAGCACTCTGGCAGCCACCTTGGATATGGCAGCCACTGCTGTGTTCCACCAGTGACCAGCAGACAAAATAGTGTGGTGGACCTGTAGTAATTGCTGATCACCTCCACTATTTACAAGTCCATCTGGTATCTGGTAGGCTCCCTTTTACTCTACTGTGCTCACAACACATCTACAGGGCTATGCCCACTGCAAGTGTTAAAAGGGAATTAGGACTGAGTACAAGAATAATAGGAAAGAATTTTAGGCCAGTTAATCTCACCTTGGTTCTATGCAAAGTTCTAGAGAAAATCATTAAGGAGGAAATAGAAAATTACATTATATTAAATAATCTAAATGATCTGATACAGCATGGTTTTGTAAAGGACAGGTCATGTTTGACCAAACAAATCTTTTTTTTGACAGGGTGAGCAAAGCTTTGGATAAAGGCAAATCAGTGGATGAGATATTTTTCAGATTATAGCAAAGCATATGACAGTGTCCTCATAAGGAATTAGTTGAAAGTTTAACTGGCTTGGGTATAAATACAATATTAATTGCATGGATTAATTCATGGCTAACTGATAGGTTCATAGGTAGTATACACGATCGAGGGGCAAGCCCATGATGATTATGCCACTTATGCTAAGTGGGTAACATACTTGGAATCTCCCATATATATATCAAGTTGGGTTTTAAATTGATTTAAGTTTAAACTATTCACTACAACATAAGGTAGGGAATTCCATAGTGGAACTATACGTTGAGTAAAAAATTTAGCTCTTTTTGTAGTTCGATTAATAGATAGAATTAATTTTAAATTATGAGAGCGGGTTTGAACTGTAGTAATATTCCATTTTAAGTGTAATGTTTCGAACAAGTATTCATCTCTGGTTGCTTTGTAAAGCAAACAAAGATCTCCACGAATCGATCTGTATTCCATACTGTACAGATTGAGCCTTTTAAGTCTTTCACCATAAGATAAGTTACTCAAACCGTTTATGTTCTTAATAAATCTCTTTTGGACCTTCTCCCTAGATACAATATCTCCCAACAGTGTTGGAGCACAAAATGAGGAGCAGTACTCAAAATTTGCTCTTATAATACTAGTGTATAAGGGAATCATTATTGAAGGTTCTCTGCTTTTAATGTCCCTAAATATGCAATTACTACGACTAGAACTCTTTTTAAAGGTGAGATTTAAGTGATCAGTAAACATTAACTTATTACTTACAAGAACACCCAGGTCTTTCTCATCTGTAATATGTTTCAAATTGTAGTTCTCAATAAAGTAATTAGCACATATATTGTTACTACCAAAATGCATTACCTTGCATTTATTGATATTGAAATTCAATTTATGATGATTAACCCAACCAGATATATAATTCAAATTATCTTGAAGAATAGTTAGGGACTCGGAGTTGTTAACAACCCCTCCCAATTTTGCATCATTGGCATATTTAACAATCCAATTACCACATTTGATATCCATTCCGGCAATTAAGATGTTGAACAGCACAGGCCCCAGGACTGATCCCTGTGGGACTCCACTAGTAACAGTGGTCCATGGGGACAAGAAACCCTTAAGAATGACACGTTGCCGCCTATTGGATAACCAAGTCATTATCCATTGAAGTATGTATTTGTTAAGGTCTAAATTTATTAAACAATTGTATAATATATCATAAGATACAGAATCAAAGGCCTTTTCAAAGTCTAGATAGATGACATCGACTGGTAAGCCATAATCCAAAGCTTCACTCACAGGTTCAAAAAAGTCAATCAAATTGGACTGACACGATCTACCAGGTTGAAAACCATGTTGAGTTGTGTCAATTAGACCTTTATCCAAAATACGGGAACTAATTTTGCCTAAAATTAACCTTTCCATGATTTTACATATTGTGGAGGTAAGACTAATAGGTCTATAGTTATGCACATCCTTTTGGATCCAGATTTGTGTATAGGAATAATCATGGCATCACACCAATCCTTAGTCACATGTCCCTTGTGCAGTGGGTAGCAAATAGTATTATGCTGAGTATCATTTAACTGGACCGTGATGATAACTGGGGTACCACAGGGTTCTGTGTTGGGACCCTGTTTATTTAATATATGCAGATCATCAATGCAATGCAAAAAAGATTCATGGTTAGCAAAATCCACCAGTGACACTAAAACTTTCTCGATAGTCATCACACATGAAAAGTCACAAAACCTATAGCTTGAACTGTCCCAAATAGAGAAATGGGACCATGATCATAAACTACAATTTAATATATGGATTTTGAAATTAAGCATATTCTAAAGTATACAAAGCATGTCCAGTAATAGGATCACTCCCAGAGCGATAATACCACTCTTCCTCATTAATAATAGTATAGTTCAGATGGGGTAATACCATTGTTCCATACCCAGATGATACTATCATCACCAAACCTCAACAGTGTAAGTGCAAGTCTGCCCCTGATGTCATCCTAAGTGTGCCTTCTTTTTTTCAATTTAAAGTTTATTATACATTTTAACACATACATGAGACAGAGCCATGGGTTTTAAATCTATACATCTGATTATAAATCCGGTACAAAGGATCTGTCCCCCCTTCCCCCTTTTCCTAATTCCTTCCCTTGCCAAAGTCCAATTAACACAAAAGTATTTTATCAAATATAGACATCAAGATACATATGCAGTAAAGGGAACACAAAGCATGTAAAGGATCCCATATCCTTCAATATTTAGGCAATCTATTTTGAAGGCTTGCTATAGTATTTTTAGTTCTGAGATTAGCCAATAATTCGTTAAGACATTCAGTGTAGGAAATTATATCATTATCCTTCCAATGTTTAAGAATCAACTTTTTAACAAACATTGCTATCAAAGACATGTAATATGTGTGGATATTCACTGATATTAAAGAGTAATCACCCAATAAACCTATTTCATGTTTAAAGTAATCAGAAAGCCCAAATAAGGGGTCTACCCTGGCTTGTATACTGTTCCACAGAGGAGTCACCTTGGGGCAATTCCAGAAGATGTGAAGGAGTGTCCCTTCATCCTGGGAGCATCAAGTACATAAACTGGAATATATTAAGCCCCATTTGGCTAGTTTTTGAGGGGAATAATGCAAATTGTGTAAAATATGGAATTGCATAAGGCGTAGTCTATCTTGGTTCACAAAACTATGGCAATTTCACCAGAGGATGGACCAGTCTATAGTCAGGTGGGGACAGAGGGATGTCCAGTATGTTGTTGGGCTGTAGCATTCTCTGAAATGCCATTCATAAAGAGTTGTGTATAATTTAGAAGCAGCTATAGGAAATGAACCAGAGAGCTCAGTTCTGATTGGAAGGAAAATTTGGGTGGTGGAGGGGGAGCTTTACCTACCACCTTGATAAGGAGATGCCCAAGTTGAAACACCTTAAAATAACAAGATTTAAGGATTTTAAATTTGGTCGTAATATTAACAACCATAAGCCAGTAACCTCCTTCTCCCACAGAAATAGATAATGTTCCTTCCCCCAGCTGGGGTAGCCAATTAAATGTGATCTTCTGATTATCAATTTGAAAGGATGGAGAGTTCCAGATGGATTGAGAGAGATCATTGTAGGGTTTATAATGTAAGAAAGCACACAATTGGGAGTGAACTGTCATTGAGACATCAGTCGTGGTAAGTTTAAAATTTGGTGGTAATGAGGATAATTGTAGACTTAATAACATGGAAGGTTCTATACCATTGGAACAATTTAGGTCCAATTCAATCTTGAACCAAAGTGGGAGGGAAAAGGAAGGACCTGGTGCAAGCCATCTGAGATATTTGTACACCTCCTTTAATCTTGAGGGTGGCTAGTTTGTGATATGCTAATCTTGGTTGTTTCTTGGACCAGATGAATTTTGTAAGGAGCCTGTGTAGTTTTTTTAAACCAGGAGCCGGGTAACTATACATTGAGTAAATTAAGGGGTAAAATAAACATGGAAAAATGCTCACTTTAATTAAGTTAATCCAGCCCCACAAAGAGATAGGAAGGTTTTCCCATTGATCTAAATTCTGACTAATATTTTGCACAAGGAAATCTAAATTCCTCTTGATGCTTAAAAGTGGGTTTCTAGTAAGTGCAATGCCCAGGTATTCAAGGGAATCAGGAGACCAACAGAGACCTAAAGCTGTAATGGTATGTTTAAATACCTTGTGATTGAGAGGAAAAATAGTTGACTTGTTAACATTCAATTTGAAATTTGAGAAAATACTACATTTTGCTATAACTGCAAGCACTGGTGAAATAGATGTCTCCGGATGGGACAGTTGAAGGAGAAGGTCATCCACATATGTGGAATCTTTGAGCTCTGTGCCTTGTATCTTTATGCCCTGTATCTCCTGACTTGCAATCAAATTGCGACTAAGGGGTTCGAGATATATGTTAAACAATAAGAGAGAAAGGAGACAACCCTGCCTCATACCAGAGTATAACGGGAGTAATTCTGATATCACTCCATTCCCTGAAATTCTAGCTGAAGGGGATTGATAAAGGGATTTTATCCACTCCTGAAATTCTGGGGGAAAACCAAAGGCATTTAGGGTTTGAAACAAAAAATTCCAATTAACTCAGTCAAACACCTTCTCAGCATCCAGAGACATCAGAGCAGCTGGAAAAGAAGCCTCCCTGGACACCGAGAAGACATGAGAAAGACTGCTAAGGTAATCAGCTGAAGATGTCCCATTCATGAATCTCACTAGTTGTAAGCCAATTAAATCTGGAAGTATTAAACTCAGTCTATCAGCTAGTACTTTTGTTAGAATTTTTATATCTTGTTTTAGAAGACAGGTGGGTCTGTAATTCTGTACCAACTCGGGATCCTTATCTGGTTTGGTTAGAAGAACAATTAGAGATTCAAAAAGGGTAGGATCAACTTGTGCACCTGATAAAATATATTGGTATAATGATATAAAGAAATGGGATGATTTGTTCTGTAAAGTTTTCGTAAAAACTTGGATGAAAATCCATCTGGGCCTGGGGTTTTGTCTGTGGGGAGATTTTGTATAACCTCAGCAATTTCTAAGGTGGAAATAGGGACAATTATTGCCAATTTATGGGCTTCAGAAAGGGAGGGCAATTGGGATTCCATAAGGTAAGAAGATAAAATTAAGTTTGTAGGGGGATTAATCATAGTCCCATATAATTGTTTATAGTACTGTGTAAATTTGTTTACCATATCTGTAGGGGAAGATTTCAGGGATCCATCTTTTTGAGAACAAATGGGAGGAATGAATCAAGCCAATTCCTGTTGTTTAATTCTAACAGCAATTAATTTTCTGGCTTTTTCGCCTTGATCCATATAAGAAGCCTTGGTGCATAAAATTGCAAATTTGACCTTTTCCCTAAGCAGCTTCAAATAATTATCTTTAATTTTAATTACGTTGTTTTTTTTAATAATATCAAAGGTTTGAGGAGTTAAATTTGTTTCTATTGCCTGAATTTGGGACAAAATAGTTTTCAATTTGGCATCATGGGATTTCTTTCTCTTAGAAGCCACTCTGATAAGTATTCCTCTAAGGTATGCTTTAAAAGCACACCAAATAATATTAGGTTTAATATTATGGGAAGAATTTGTATTAAAAAATTGATCAGTATGATCCTTAACCAAATCAATTACCTTTGAATCTTTGAGCAATTGGTTATTTAATTTTCAACGTTTATCCTTTTTGGGTAAGGAGGGTAGAGAAAGCCTGGATATTACAAGGGAGTGGTCTGAGGGAGGACAAGGCTGTATTGAAAAGGACAAAACTCCCAGGAGAAGTGCCTGCGATATCAAAATATAATCAATACAGGAAGATGAAAGATGAACTGGAGATGTATATGTATATTCCCTATCTGTTGGATTCAATACCCTCCACACATCACACAGACCCATCTGATCTAATACATTGTGAAATCACGTTGAGCTGGGGAAAGTCCTCTGGGATTGGAACCTGACCGATCCACATTGGGATCAAATGCCAAATTCAAGTCATCACCTAAGACTATTGATATTCGTAAAAAGAGGAGCATGATGTTAATAAGTTGCATAAAAAACTGGGGGTCATCCACATTAGGTCCATACACACTGCAAAGTAGGAGCTGTGTTGAGTATACAGAACCATGAGCTAAAATGTATCTGCTCTGTAGATCTTTAATGATCTGTGTGGGATTGAAAGGAACATTTTTGTTAATTAAAATCATAACTCCACAGCTATTCGTGGTCCCCTGGGCAGAAAAGACTTGTCCTACTTGTTCTCTCCTCATTTGTAATGCATCAACATCTAATAAGTGAGATTCCTGAATAAAAGTAATTTGTGATTGTAGGAGGTTTAGATGTTTTACGATTTTATATTGTTTTAATTTTCTTCTGACCCCTTTCACATTCCTGGAAGAGAAAACGTATATCACGAGCCATTTTCCATGAAGATATAGAGATCGTAAAGAAAACATAAAAAAAATAAGTGGTTAGCATCCCTTGATATCCCACTGAATCTTTGGACTGTGGTCTGACCCACCCCTCCTCTCTCCCCTTCCCAAAACACAAACTGTTACTGTCCATATTGGACTCCAAAGGATTCCCTTTCCATTAACTAACCCAGCCTTCCCCCACCCCCTTTCTGTTAAGTATTTTGTTTTAGAGTTCCCCATACTTTCGCTCCTCCCTTCCAACCACCCTTGCTTCTTTATACCCAAAACCAGAAAACCCCATTTTCAAAAAATTACCACTCTATCTAATGCTTTATTGTTTTAAAATTACCATAATAAGCTCTACTGTATCATCATTAATCCTAGTCTTTAATATTAGAAAACTTATGCAATACTCCCCTCCTGTGGCCATGAGATAGAATTAGTGAGAGAAATCCCCTGATTCTAGAAACAGAGTGTTTTCTCACTGCCTACTCTGGCTTCATCTGCCTGCTCTTGGAAATGTAGGGCTAGCCGATCCACCTCGCTCTTGCCTGGCTCCTTGTCTTACTACTGTGGCCCAACTGATACCACCACTGATGGAAAAAATAAAAAAAACATAGCTAAGCAGAGTCCACACCACTGATGGATCCTTAAGGCTGCTGCTCACAGGAAAACCGTTGACATGCACACGGACCCACTGAGTCGACTCACAAACTGGAGGTGAGTCAATTCACCTCAGATCCATATTTTTTTTTTAAATAACAAGTACCATAGTGTGCATCACAAGACAGTAAATCCATCTTGACGTTCTGGGGACATGGGAACCTCTCGAGCTTGGCTCTCTAGGTTCCCTATGTCCTCAGAGCCTCTCGATGGGATTACTGCCTTGTAATGCACACTAACCTATCTATTATTCTATTTTTAATATAGACAAATGTACAGTAATGCAGTTTTGCTGAAACAATAAAAGATTGTCATATGTATTAGACAGTGTAATCTTGAAGTCAGTAACTGAAGAGAAGAAGGAATTAGGTATCACTATTATGTCATACTTCAAATTTAAAAAAACATTGTCAACAGATAGTCACGAAGTCTATTGGAATATTTAGATGTATTGCAAAACACATCAAAAGCAGAGACAGACAGATAATTTTGCCACTCTATGGTTCATTGGTCAGGCCTCATTTGGATTACAGTGCCCAGTTTTGGGCACCTTGCAATAAAACAGAGATCACATCATTAGAGAAGATGCAATACTGGGCAACCAACATGATATCTGAGGTGAGGAATTTAGAACATAAAGACAGATTGAGTATTTTTAATTTACATATATTGGAATATCAAAGGTTGAGAGGGGACCTTAGTTTGGTCTTTCGTGCTTTTGAAAAACTTGATTTATGGGACAAAATCGGGCTTGAAACAAAGGAGCTAAGGTATAGCACCAGGTCACACCAACTGCAGCTGAAAGGTCATTTGAACCATTTGAAAAGGAGGGCAGCATGGTTTTCAGAAAGGGTTGTATCTATATGGAACAGTTTACCACTAGAGGTAGTGGGCTCTAGGTCTATGAACAATTTTAAAACAAACCTAAATGCATATTGTGGGGACGATGCAATTCTGGAATATAACGTTTAAGGATTAGTGAGCATTCAAAGGACAATCATCTGACTTTGCTCAAAATAACCTATAAAGCCTATGAAACTGATGATATTGCCTTATTGCATCACTCCTGACTAGATCCTGAGAATATTGCATTATTTGACTCTCTGAAAATTAGATATCCATGGATCAACATCAGCTATCCATTTGAATATTCCCATACCCAACAAGTCTCATTTACTGCTATTCTCACTCCTACACCTCCTGCTGGCAAGTCTCCCCAGATACCCACTAGCACTGAAAACACTGTAGTCCAGCTCACCATTTCTTACAGTGCTGGCAGCACAAGAAACAGGAGACACATCCATCTGTAGTCCTCCTAAAGACAGTACATGTTAACAATAGCAAGCTCAATGTGATTAGGTATGATGTGTGGCCCACACTGCGTCATCATCAGTAAAATAAGATCTGTCATATCACCCAACCCACTTTTCAGGAACAGTAATGCTGACACCAAACGAGTCATCAGTAGTGGTCATGCACATATGCTTAAGTTCCATGGTCTCGCATCCTCATTTGTCCATTGATTACAGCACGTTTGGCTGCGAGTGAGTAGCAACCATCTTAATTGTTACTTTAGTTCAAGCAATATAAAAAAAAATTAAACACTTTAAAATATTAAAAAGAAAAAAAACACAAATTAGAAAAAATAAAAACTCTACATCCATGCATGGTGAAAAATTAAAAAGGTGAATATAATGCCTTAAATGTATTGCCTTTCAACTTGTGTTTAAGTTCCTGCATGCATAAACATTTTTTAGTTTTGGTATTATAAATTTGAAAAAATATATGACCAGTGAGAAGGTAACAAATGGAATGGAGGTAAAACTAGGGCTAGGGGAAGGGGGTAAGCCTTGGGCTCTGCAATGAATGCTGACAATTACAAGAACTTAGAACTGGAACACAACTAGAGTACTCATTGTGGACAGTGTCACACCACCACAAACACATCAATCTTCAGCAGTAGCATGTAAGCATCACCTACTACAGGTGAGCTATAGTAATTAACTTGCATTGCAAACCTCAAGGTTGTATTAAGTGGTTCAGCTGAATCAGTGAAGCCCAACTGAATTTTCAGGCCCCAAGTCATCAAACTGAAGAGGGCTCTGGCCTATTTATATCACCCTTGGCATAAACAGGAAATAGGTCCCCTTTTCACATCAACAGGCCAGAACACAGTGCATTACTCTGCCCAAAAGGGATAACTTGGAAGACAAAATCATTAACTCCCGCTGCCCAAAGAGCGAGAGGCGGGACATACGGTAAACTGCTTAACAATTCTGAAAATGCATTGCAGTTATCAAGAAATGCATACCAATTCTAACAATTCTGAATACACATACTTTTTATTTTATTCCTGTTCTCATAGGCCTTATTGGCTGCCCCCAACTATTTAGCATTCTACTGCTATGCAACTGAGGAAGTGGTTAGCAAAACTCCTTGAGTTGCATATCATTTTGCTATGCTAAGCAAACTAGTCTACCAGCAGGAATATCATGTACAGTATGATGTCCCATTATCCCATTAACTGCAATAATTTCAACCAGCTATTTTCCACCCTTCAAAAACATGGACTCTGCATTAATTTTATTCATTTCTAACAATGCTCAACTAAAACATTCCCTTGCCTTGAGCAAATCTACAGGAGTACATATTCATGTTCATGTACTTAGGATTATCAATCAGTCATAATTTTGTATTTGTATTATGCCTAGTTTGGACAAATCTTTCAGTTTGCATTACAAGATTACGGAACTGGATAGTTAAAATCCTCACATCCGATTGGCTGAGACCACATTCAGCCAGTATGAAGTCTCAGTACATACCTATGTCATGTTGAAGTTCGAATGCCCAGAACTTCAAGGACACATTTGACATGGAAAAGGTCAAATTTTCCATGTTTTTATTGATCTCTAAGAGAGGGAAAACAGAAAAGCTGCAGCTGTAGAGGCACCTGGATTTTCTTAGAAAAGGTAATATCATTTGCAAGTCTCAGTCTCACACTGCTTAGCTTTGGCAGTAACTTGCCAAATAAAAGTTTACTGCTGCTCAGATTTTCTTAGGCAAGATTGCCTGTGGCCCTGAGGGGACTGAACCTGCAGTCCACTGACTTACACATCAGTGCTTTTACCATCCATACAATTCAGCTAAAATTCTAACTGCACAGGTATGACCTACATGTGTTCTCCTTTCATCCTAGCTTTTCTCAGATGTGCCTACTGGCTGCCTAAGTTCTCTTGGGGTGGTTTTGTCTGAGTTTTTTCACCTCAGACATAATCTGCTTGAAGCCACTCCTCTCATTCTTTAAACAGCAACTTTACCGGTGCTCCCACCAAGAAGCATAAAGAACCCTTATCTGTCCCCAGTTCAAATGCTGCTAATCAATTAATTTGTAATCACCCCTGTTTTGAAAGGGAAGGGATCATAATTTTGGCTCCATGGACCCAAGCTACGCTGACCCTTCCACTTCCTGGTACCTTCTGAAACTGTGATCTGGCCCTGATCTGCCCCATGCTAGTACGTTTTGTGAGGTCACTATATGGAGAATGCAGGGGCGTACTCTATAGACATGAATGAGGCCATTTTATATGGTAAATTTTTCATAGTTTAGATGGCCATCCAGAACAAATTAATGCTACCGTTTACCTAGTTAAGTGGTGACCTTGATTTGTTCTGAATGTTTATCTAAACTACAAAAAAATCAACTTTAAAAATGGCCCCATTCATGTCTATGGAGTGCACCTGCCCCACAGTCTCCATTAACAGTTCTACATTCCCCCCTTCCTCAACCGTCTCTAGGCTTGGCACTCTCTTCAATGCTTTCTGCAGCTTTGCCTCTAATGCCCCCACCCCCCAGTACCCATCACTGCACTCTGTACTCTTCTCTCTCTCTTCCTTCCCTCTCCTCATGGAAGCTAGCTTCATGCCTCCACACTCATCCCTAAATACTGGTTTTGGACTCTCACCCCCTACCTCTCCTCTCTTCTCTCCCCCTCTCCTCCATCCTTATGCAAGCTCCAAACCAGAGACTCCTGCTTATTCTCCCTCCCACATCTTCACTCTAATTCAGGGCTGTCTGCCTTCTGTTATTTTCTCCCTCACATCTGGAACTCACTGCCCATCTCTCTTCAACTATCACCCTCTCTACTCACTCTTAAACATGCTCTTTCCCAATCCCTCCATTCTGTCCTCCTGATACCTTATCCTCTTACTATTCCAGCGTCACCCCTCCTCTTCCTCCCTCTGATCTCTTTTCCCATTTTTGTCTATACTCCCCCTCCCCACCTTTTCTACCTCCTGCCCCTACCTCCTCCTCTTTATCCTCCCAGATTTTCCCATTCCCCTCTTAGCCCTCCATCTCCACTTGTGCTCTCCTTGAAATTGTCTCTTCCCTCTCCTGTACCTCCCAGGTCCTGTACTGCACAGTTTTGACTTGCCCAATGTGTCTCGCAAACTATACTTACTTATGTGCTGCCTCTATGATTGTACTGTATATCTTTTTGATGTATGCATCTCTCCTTATGGCATTAGATTGCTGTCATTTTTTAAAATGTATTTACTTTTTGCCTATATATTGTCATTTTCACTATGTTTTTTGACAATCGGTATGTAATTTTATGTACACAACTATCCTCTTTAATTATGTAATTACTAATGTTGACAATCCCTCATTGTACCCTTTCCCTGGGTCACACCTGGAAGCAAGCCTCGGCTCAGTGTGCCTTTCCCGGTCACCAGCTTTAAATAAATACAGTGACCTCAGAAACCATGCTATCATGAGGGTGGAGTGGGGCAGATCACAGTTTCAGGAGGTACTAGTAAGTGGAAGGGAAGGGGTGGAGGGAATGGAACAGAGTTGCATCCCTCCAGCTGTACCTCTCCACAATTCATTCACTCTTCTGGTGGATAGTGGTTCCTCTATGGAGGCACCTGCAGTGGAGACCAAGGAGGATGCTGGGAACCTTCACAAAGGAGACCCACAGGAGGGTGGCATGGGACCTCACAGAGTAAGGAAAGAACTCCTGGTGGGGGACTCAATCATTAGGGGGGTAGAAATGAGATGGAAGAGGAGAGGGAGGTAAGGTGCCTTCCTGGTGCCATGGCTTGGAAGGAGAGGAAGTGAATCCTCAGAATCATGGGAGGAGCTGCACAAGGGAGGGAGCTGGATGTCATTGTCCACCTAGGGACAAATGACCTGGCTAGGAATGGGATCAGAGCAGTGCAAGAGGAGTTTGTAGAGTTGGGGAAGGGCCTTTGACAAGTAGCACATACGGTAACCTTCTAGGAGGTGCTGCCTGTCTATGGCAAAGATAATGCTAGGGCACTCCTCACCAGGGAATTCAATGAGTGGTTGAAAAACTGGTGTGGAGATCAGGGGTTTGGTTTCATTGGTGAGAGGTTTAAATGATTCATTGGCAAGCATTTAAACTAGCCAAGTGGGGAGGCACTGAAAAGGAGCAGGGAAATCTCAGCCTCCCCCTACAAAACATGGTAATTAGTGAGGTAAACACCAAGGTAGAGAAGTTATTAGGGAGCAGGACAGAGGTAAATGTGAAAAAAGGCAAAGGCAGTAAAGACAGGAATGGGGCTAAAAGTGGTAAGGCTATCAAAAAGTGGAAGGTGATGAATACCAATGCCCGTAGTTTGTGTAACAAGTTCCCTGAACTAGTGGCCTTGATGGAAGAGGGTTGCCTGGATATTGTGGCAGTCACAGAAACATGGTACACAGAGAACCATGACTGGGATGTCAACATACCAGGATACACAATCTACAGGAGGGACAGGGAGGGTAATCACTAAAAATACCACCAACCAGTCTGGTTCAAGGTCAGTTGGCATTCATCTGTATCCCCTTCCCCGAGTCGTGCCTGAAAATAGGCAGGATTTGTCTAGTGCACTTACTCAGTTAACAAAAACTAAATAAATAAATACAAAGAGGAAGAGTAGCTGTCTATGTAAAGGAAGGGATCAAAGCAACAGAACTAAAGAGTAAACAGGGAGCAGATGAGGCACTCTGGATCACCCTGGAGACAGAAAATGGCACCACAGTCCACATGGGGGTTGTATACAGACCCCCTTCTCAGGGGGAAAGAATGGAAAAGGAAATGATAGAAGGCTTCCTTAGAATGGCAGAGAAAGGGGAGATATTGTTGATGGGGGACCTGAATATGTCAGATGTTAACTGGAGCACCTTTGCTGCAGGCACATCCAAGAGCAGGGTCATTCTTGATGCCCTATAGGGGGCATGCTTCAGACAGCTAGTATTGGAACCCACTCAGGAGGGAGCAATCTTAGACATGGTACTCTCAAATGAGGACGGAGAAAGAATCTCAGATTTAGAAGTGGGTAGCCATCTGGAAACAAGTGACCACCAAACAGTGTGGTTCATGATAAACACAGTCATACAATCAAGCCATACAAAAGCAAGAATATTGGACTTTAGGAGGGCTGACTTTAGGAAAATGAGAGAGTGCCTCAGAAAACCACTAGCAAATGGGTGAGAAGGAGTTGTGGAGGAACAATGGGGAGTAATCAAAACAGCCATCACAGAGGCAACAAGCCTTTGTGTAAAGCAAATCAATAAAACACAACGAAGGAAAAAAACACTATGGTTCTCAAAAGAGGTGGCAGGGAAGGTTTAGGAGAAAAGGACAGCATTCAGGAAATATAAGGAAACACAGAAGGAGCAGGACAGAGAACTTTAACAGTTAAAGCAGAAAAAGGCTGGGAAGGCAGTCAGAATAGCAAAGGCCCAAACTGAGGAAAGGATAGCTAATTCTGTTAAGAAGGGGAATAAGACCTTTTATAGGTACATTAGGGAATGAGGAAAGACCAAAGGCGGGATACTGAGGCTTAATAAAGGTGAGGGAATGTGGGTAGAGGGTGACAGTGAAAAAGCAGGGGTACTGAATGAATATTTCTGCTCAGTATTCACAAAGGAAGAGGAGGGGGAGGTACCTAAACCAAACAAGAGAAACACTCTGAAGACGGGGGTCGATACCAGTCCATTTACAGAAGAAAGGGTTCTGAAAGAACTAATGCAATTGAAGGTGGACAAAGCAATGGGGTCTGATGGGATTCACCCAAGAATTCTAAAAGAACTAAGGGTAGAACTAGTGACACCACTGACTACTCTCTTTAACAAATCATGGGATGATGGGGCGGTATCTCAGGACTGGAGGAGGGCAGATGTGATTCCTCTTCACGAAAGTGGGAGCAGGACAGAGGCAGGAAACCACAGACCGTTTAGTTTGACCTTAGTGTTAGGGAAAATGATGGAATCACTTCTGAAGGAAAGAATTGTTGAGTACCTAGAGGCCAGTCTGGCACAGGACCCAAAGTAGCATGGATTCACGATGGGACAGTCATGTCAGACGAATCTAATAGATTTCTTTGACAGGGTGGCCAATGTAGTAGACCAGGGAGAGGCTGTGGACATGGTCTACCTAGATTTTAGCAAGGCATTTGATACAGTCCCATGCAAAAGGTTAATACACAAGTTAGCTAGCCTTGGAGTGGGTCCCAAGGTGGTAGCCTGGATAAGAAATTGGCTAGACAACAGGATGCAAAGGGTAGTAGTAAATTGAGTACACAGTGAAGAAAGGAGGGTTACTAGTGGGGTACCGCAGTGTTCAGTACTGGGACGGGTCCTTTTTAATGTCTTTACACGTGACATTGCAGAGGAACTGGAAGGAAATGTATGTCTCTTTGCAGACAACACAAAGATCTGCAACAGGGCTGATACACAAGATGGAGCAGAAAGGATGAGAAGGGACTTGGCAAGGTAGGGGGAATGGTCAAATGTATGGCAGCTCAGATTCATTGCAAAGAAGTGCTAGGTAATGCACATCGGAAACAAAAACCCAGGGGAAGAGTACACAATGAGGGGTGGGATACTGACAACAGTAAAAATGGAAAGGGACCTGGGGGTAATTATATCAGATGACCTAAAGGTGGGCAAGCAATGTGAGAAGGCAGTAAGGAAGGCTGGGGGATACTGGGATGCATAGGAAGAGGCATCAACAGTAGAAAACAGGAAGTTGTTATCCCTCTGTACAGACAGTTAGTGAGACCCCATCTAGAGTACTGTGTGCAGTTCTGGAGACCCCATCTTTGCAAAGACATAGACAGAGTGGAGGCTGGCCAGAGGAGGGCAACCAAAATGGTGCAGGGTCTGCACCAGAAGACATACAAAGAAAGACTAAAGGAGCTTAATATGTATACCATTGAGGAAAGAAGGGAGAGAGGGGACATGATAGAAACTTTCAAGTACCTCAAGGGAATCAACAAAGTCCAAGAGGGTAGCATCTTTCAGAAAAAGAGATGTGCAAGAACAAGGGGGCACAATTTGAAGATAGAGGGGAACGGTTCAAAGGTAATGTGAGGAAGTATTTTTTCACAGAGAGGGTTGTGGATGCATGGAACAGCCTCCCTGAGGAGGTTGTTGAGTCAAGAACAGTGGGGGAATTCAAGAATGCTTGGGACAGACATAAGGCAGTCCCAGTGGGGGGGGGGTAGGAGGAAGTAAGTGGTTGGTTAACTAGGATCTGCAGCCTATCTGTTAGGTAGGAAAATGGACAGACTAGGTGGGCCAAGCGGTCCTTATCTGCCATCAAATTCTATGTTTCTATCAGCTCCATGGTGTCAAAACATGATTCTCGTCCCTTCCAAAACAGGGTCAATTACAAATTTAAAGATTAGCAGCATTTGAACTAGGGTCAGGTAAGGGTACCTAATGCTTCTTGGGGGGGATTTGATAAAGAGTGGGATAGTTGCTCTTTAAACAAGAGCTACAACACAAATTTAAATGGGCTGTACTATTAGTACAAGGTTCAACAACAGGGCAAACAAAATCAGTTCATTATCTGATGCACAGCAAGATGAATGCCAGTTACTACAGATGACAAACCACAACTTATCTTAAAAATGTGTTACAGCCGGCCCGCCAGCATAGCAATTGGATTTCCACCTGTGACACCGATGACCCAATTTGGGACCGGACTCGGGTGTCGGAGAGCTGGCCAGGGGGAGATGGCTTGAGAGTCCAATAACTGCTTGCCTTCTCCTGGGAGGGAAGGGGGGGTTCACAGCTCAGTGTTTTTTTTTAATTTAAAGTTTATTGTTTTCAAACATAAAACAAATGACATGGCACAGTACTGAAATGACATGGATACACATATAGGCAATATATCAGTCACCAGGGAAACAGTACCATATCCCCTCCCCTTTTAACCCTCCCAAAAATAACAACCTCTCCCCAATGACCCAAAGCAGTCCCACCCCCCTGCTCAACCCTCCCCCACCTCAGCATGGATGTTCATTGAATACACTCCTTATTGAAATCAGAACCATACAAAGAAAGTGCATTGGATTGATGCCATAAATAGAGAATGTCCAACCATTCTCATGGGAACAGGTCAAACCGTAAATACCCTTAATCCGGGTGAACTCCCACCTGTAGCATATAAGTAGTATGCATCCCAGCCCATATCTTTTTTTATCTGGAAGAGATTTGACCCAGATATACTTTAAATTGCTCCACCTGCTAATTAAACAAAAGATCCTGAAGCCATTCTATATACAAAGGCTTCTGAGTGTCAATCCAATGCCTTAGAACAAGTTTCTTAAGTGTCAGTGCAATCATCACCATATGGTATCGACACATTCTGACCTGTATCTTGGAATAATCTCCTATGAGACAAAAATCTCTGGTGTAAACAGATCTTCTAGACCTAGGGTCAGCTTTATGGTGGATTTCCATCCGGAGGTCCTGAATAGAATGGCAGTCCCAGAAAATATGATGGAGGGAACCTTCCTCCAGATTACACCTGGTACAAATTGGAGTCGGGGACTTGCCTATCTTGAAAAGTTTGAGGGGTGTTCAGTATAGAGTATGTAAAAATTGGAATTGTGTAAGTCTCAATCTGTCTTGAGATAAGTAAATGTAGGTTCCTTCCCTGATTTTGCTCCAGTTAATGTTAGGATCTGGGAACTGTCTAACCTAGTATTTTGAGCCTCTGTCCTGATCAGTAAATATCAGGTCTAAAAGGGAACCATATACCTGGGCAATCACATGAGGGAGAAATACTACTTTGGCTAAGGAAGTAAAGCAATCATAGAATTTATCCTCTGTAAACAGTTGACTGCTGATCCGGCTCAAGAGATGAGATATCTGCTATGTTCTGAACTGCTGTCCCTTATTTAATGAGAACTTATTATTAATAGCAGACGCAGGGATACCCTTCTGTAAATGTAAATGGAAGTAAGCATCCAGGTATGTATACTTCCTCTTTTAAATTAGAATTCTAAAAATAGCACTAAACAAAATGTATTTTTTTAGAGATTTTAGTAGTACATTCCCTGAATAAGCCCCTTAAACTGGAGCAAAACATTGGGACAGATGACAATAAATTGAAAACAATCAAGAAACAACAGTATGAAGGCTATTTTTTCATCCTTTTATATAAAAGAAAGGTTGAGCCCCCCCCCAAGTTGTCTTGTATCAAGAGCTGATGGGGGGGCAGCATACCTACTAGTAGAGACTATTTTCACATTGGAGTGCAGTTACATGTATCATCTCTTTTCTTTATGACACCTGGAATGGTATGGTCTGGTCCACGGTATGCTCAACCGGGACAAAATTCAGGTCCAGTGAAGCCCCCCTGCTTCTTACTTCATGGCCTGAAGTTAGGCAGCTGAACTCGTGTCTGCTGAGGCCTTTTTTCTTAATGTCTACTGCAGAGGAAGTGCATCTGGCACTCATACAGTGAAGATGGATGAATGACCTGGTAAAGAGCCACCCCATTGCACCACCACCCTACCTGGCTGTGCACCAGGATTTTACATAGTCGCAGGAGGAGGAGTCTCCCCATCACTGTCAGGTAGCAGATGAGGCCCCAGATATTTATGTGTACAACTGGGATTTGCGCCTGAAAACATGCTGGGATTCATTACACATAGAATTGCACCAGTTGCATGGTCCTATGCTATGCCACAATGTGTCACAGAATGAAGGTTGCTGCTGGAACCCTCCCCCCTCCCAAAATCCAACCCGTACCTCTAGGCCTGCATCCGAACTATTTATTCAGCTAATTTTTGTGCTCCTGGTAGAATTTCCCTGGTAGTCCAGTATCCCCTATGTTTCCCTTTACCATGCGATCCCATGTCAGTCTCTACTCCCACAAAACTCTGTTATAGAGTTGCGACAACCCCATCATCTGACTTATAGTTTTCTATAGCAGGGGATGCTGTGAAAATCTGCAACAAGGTTTGTGGGGCTTGACATTCAATTTGAATGGCCCTTGTATTGTGTCCACCACCCACCCACCCTTCCTGGACAGTCATAATGGGGGTTATGCACTAATGCAGGCCAGGTAAACGTATTCGGCTTGTACCAGGCCTGTACAGCTCTGCAGATGTACAGTAGGCAGATGTGCAGTAGACAGCAGGCACAATTGCTAACCATGGCTAGGTGCCTGTCCATGGCCATGCTTCCCCTCGGGGCACTGCTACATGGGGTTGGATTGGAGGACACAGAAAGGCATCCAGTTGGATGCCCAGCCTGCTCCCATAGTGGTATTTTAATACATGGTACTTTAAGTTTGCACAGCTTGGGCACAAATGGTAATCCTTTATATATTTTAGGGTCAAATAATAATTCTAGATGAATTTCTGGTTATTTATGTAACTAGAAAGCTGAAATGCAATACTTGGACATCAATGGTAACTCTGTTCTATTTTAAAATTATATAATTCATCTTAAGAAACATTTCTAGTATTGGGTTTTTGTAGTTTCTTCTGGGCCAGATATTCAGAACTTTGCCCCAGGGCTAAATTAGCACTGCCCGTCGGACAAACGTAGCACAAAGCAAGCTAATATTCAAAAGGAATAGCCTGGGGCAAACACTTTCTGAATATAGCATGGGAATGAGGCAGGGCAAACTGGGCTGAGAGTGCAGGGCAACCGTAGCCCTGGAATAAGACAGCACTGAATATAGCAACCAGGAAGTGCAAACCACAACAACAACACAGTGCACAGCGACTTGAAGGTGGGTAGAGGTGAACCATGTGGCTAATGAGTGTGCCAGCAAATGTGTGGACCCCGTATAGCTGTAGTCAGCAGCAGATGTGAAAGAACAGTGTTCAAAATGGTATAATATTCCCCGAACCGTTAGTGCTGCACTAACACATTTGCACGGCTTTAGCGTGGAGCTAAGCTGTTTGCCCAGTGCTAAACTTTGCTATATTCAAAAGTAACATGCAAATGAACCTACTTAGGTAGTCTCTGGGCAAACATCCAGATTAGCATCTCATTATACCCTGATTTGCATGCAGTTTGCCCAGCGTTACTGCAGGGTCCCACAGCTGCACCTGTAGGTAAGTCTGGAAGTACAGGGACTGGCCAGGTCTGACCGCAGCTCCACCTGTAGGTCAATCTGACAGTGCAAGATGGTTGCTGCAGGCTACATGTATGCAGTACAGCATAGCATTGTGTACCATAGGGGACAACACAGAACAGGCACAGGCAGTGGTGGTGCTGTATGCAACTGTCTACTGTAGGGCATGCTACAGTGCACAGCAGACACCACAGCAGCAAGGGGGCCTGTAGTGTGAGGGACACAGCAATGCCTATTGTGTGTAGGTAGTGATGACCACTGTACTGTACATACTGACAAGCCCACCTTGCAGGTGTGTACTGCCAGTGGACATTTCTGTCACACTGTTATGTGACCCACAGATGCTGTACCTCTGGCATGGGATGCTCATAGTGACATAGACATGGCCAGCTATGTGTGCTGTGGTGTATGTACAGCTGTGCAGTATGTAACTGGGGGGCATGTATGATTGGACAGGCACACTGGTATTGAGATATTCCCAATACTGAACCATGTGCACTACATGCTGTGTCCTAGCCTTGTGACCGTACCTGCTCTGTGGTAAGATCTGGTCACCTGTACACCCTCCCCTCAGCACCCACCATGCCCACAGTGCTGCATGTGTGTGCTGACATCTGTTGGTCACCACAGATGTATGGTCTGCAGGTGTGTGCTGTATGGCCACTCTACCATGGTGGCCCCCAGGGGCCGGGTCACCACATACTGCCTGGCATGGCTGGGACTGGTGGCAGCAGTTGGCATCATTGTGGTACCATCAGTGAGCAGCACATGTTTCCTCCATGTCTGGCTTTATCTCTGTGTCATAGTCATATGTTAGGGTCACGCAAGGCCGTGCTAAAGCTGCGCTAATACCATACAAGGCTACAATGTCGCGCAAAGCTGTTTGTCCAGGGTTAAGAAAAGCTTTTCCTGGGCGGTAATTTGTACCGCGCAAAGGGTCACACTAAGTCACGCTAAACACCTTAGTACGGTGTTAGCCACTGAATATCCCATAGCACCAGTATTTATGTTCAGTGTGTCCCTTGCATATAATTATGGTTTGCCCAGCGCTAATGCGATTTGCACACATTATTTGGCCTTTTGAATATAACAGTCCCGTGCTTATCCTGCGCTAAACCTGTGCAAATGGTTTGCGCATTGCGCGCAAAGCTTTGAATATCTGGGCCTATGTCTTTTATGTATGTAGTGTATTTCTTTGCTGTTTGCATAGCATAAGTACATGTATAGGTAACTTAGCAACAAACAGGGCTGTCTTGAAAACTGGGTTGCATAACCTAAATGATATGTCTTCCTGTATGAAAACAAAATTTTTTACTACAACTACTACTACTACTAGTGGATCCTCTAGACCACATGAAGCAGGGGACTGTGGGATGACACATGTCACTAAAAATTAAACATGTCGGGCAAGTGCCTAAATTGCCGCCCCCAGCCTTTTCTTCATGACTTGAGGGTTGGGGCAGCACAGCATGTCCGTTTTATCTCCGCACTACAGCCAGTGGACATCTTCCATCAGAGGTATGCAGAGGAGGTCACAGGGTCACTGCTGCCATTTCCTGCATACCACTCACCTGGCACTCTTCACCTTCATGACTGGCGTAGAGTGCAGGCACACTCCACCAGACCTATCTGCAGACCATCCACGCATGTAGCCTTATGATCATCCAGGGGCTCACGTGCAGAAGGGGCATGCATCCCTTCAGTGAATGCTACTAAACCCCCAGTGCCATGGCACTTAGGTAGTCTCTACTCCACAAAACTCAGTTGTAGAGCTGCAACAACCCAATCATGTAAACTTATATAGTTCTATAGTGTCAGTGGCTCAGTAGGTAGCACACTCGCCTCTGAGGCCGGGAGACCAGAGGGCTGTGGGTTCAGTTCCCACATCTGGCACTTGGGTTAATATCCCAGCACTGACACTGTAGTGCAGCATGAGAGGGGTGCTACACTTCTGAGGTGCCTTCTTTCGGATGAGACGCTAAACCGAGGTCCCATCTGCCTGGATTGGTAGTAGTTCAGGTGGATATTAAAGATCCCTTGCCACTTATCGAAAAGAGCAGGGGAATTTCCCTGGTGTCCTGGCTAAATTTCCCTCATTCACTAAAAAATACCACCAACAGCTTAATCTGGTTCAAGGTCAGTTGGCATTCATCTGTTCCCCCTCCACTGGGTCATGCCTGAAAGTAGGCAGGATTTATCTAGTGCACTTACCTGGTCAACAAAAACTAAATAAATAACAAAATATAGCATGGAATGCTGTGTAACTCTACAACAGTTTGTGGGGCTTGCCATGCAATGTGAATTACTCTTGTATTGTGACCACCGCCCCCTTCCTACACAGTCACAATAGGGGCTATGAACTAATGCCGACTGGGTACACGCATGAGGCTTGTACCCAGCCTGCAGAGCACCACACACATGCACAGGTGCACAGTAGCTGGCATGCATAAATGCTGGCCATCACTAGGTGCCTGTCCATGGCCCCATGCCTTGGACAGATTGAAGGACACAGACAGGCATGTCCATTTTACCTCCCCACTGCAGTTGAAAGGCATCTTATATAGAGGGTGTGCAGAGGAGCTGCCAAGGTCCCTGTTGCTGTATCCTGTTCCCCCGCACCTGGCACTCCATACCTGTGAATGGTGTGACGTGCTGGCATATCCTGCAGACACATCTCCAGATCATCTATACACATAGCTGTGTGACTGGCTGAGGGATCAAGTGCGGAAGGGTTGCATGTCCCTTCCATGAATACTGCCGGGGGTCCATGGGACCCCTAGTGCTGTGGCCCGTAGGCAATCTGCACCATAATTCATAGGTCTCCATATGTTTTACAACTTCATTGGGAAGCCTTGTGATAATTGTTGGGACACAGGAATTGGACTGTCATTAAGTGGTAGTTGTGACAAGTAGTAACAGTCCTTTGGGACCATGTGTGAGACTCATGGAGTTTACTAAAATCCATTTCTGACTATTGACCTTTATCCTTCCTTGTAAGAAGTACAAATCAAAACATTTTATCATTTTCAGAAGAACACTGTCACCTGAAGAAAGCCCAAGCCAATCAATAAAACATTGGTGGTGGGAGGAGGAGCGCCCCCCCACCCGAGGCACTCCAGTTAAAGGAAGAGCGACTGTGTCACTTTAAAATATGAGCTTTTAGAGGTTAGGGCCTTCCAAGTGGGAGAACATAAAAACACGCTTTGTATATCTAATTGCAACAACCTGCAGACAGATGCCCACCTGGATGTGCCCTGCAATCACAGGCAGCAGGAAAAAAAATGCCCTTTGTTCTAATTTTGGTAAGACCGGGGTCTCTGTGAGTTGGGGGGAGGCTTTACAGTAGAAGCAGTGAATTGAAACACAGGTGGGGTGCTGTGCAGCTGGCTTGATGAGAGTGATTTATTGATGGCCTTGGTGCGCTGGGGCACTGATGCATCGCTGAGAGATGTGACAAGCTCCCCCGAGTTCTTTACAAATCAACACTCCAATCCAGCAGCACCAGGCCTCTGCAGTTGACCAGTAATTAGGACCTTATTTAAAGAACTAATTACACAGCTTTCATTACACATTGCCAAACCTGATGGATAGGGGTTATTATTAGGGGCTGGCCAGTAAAAGCATCTAGTGTTACATTGTTATTTGTTCTCCCATACTCTTAGCTTCATCCATGGAGGCAGCGCTTACTCATATGTGCACTCAGCTCTAGGGACAGTGGATTGAACTGCCTGTAGACTGCCCCTAAATTTCATTGTTGGCCTATTAGGTACAGTATTCGCTGTATTTTTTAGTAATTATCAAGATGTTTATGTGGAATACTAATGTGTCAACAACTATAATCCTGTGCACACCTTTCCCCCAGAAAAACTTAGCCTAAATTTGCTTGCTAATCATTTAAGGCTTTTTCTATTACAATGTTTTTTTACCATGATTTTAAAAAGTTCTTAGCTTTCATAGGTCAGCTGAAGTGTGAATTAAAGGGAAATGTTTGTGAACAGTGTCAGTGACTGCCTGAAAATCCATGAAAAACTATTTTAAAGGAGGTACTGGGGTTACCTGTAACTGGCAGCAATTGAATATTGTGATTAGGGGGACTTAGATGCTCTGGAATCCATTCGAAGAGCATAATGTCAGAATTCATGTAATTCAGAATTAAACTCCGATCCAATTCTGTTTTTGAAATCAGGAAAAAGTGGAATTTCAGATTCTGCACCCCACCCTAAATAATCCCCCCCCCCAGTGCACACAAGTAAAAAGAAGTTGAAAACAATGCCCTCCCCCACTTCAGCTAAAGACCCTCCCCAGTACCCTGGCCTGCATGAAGACCTTTTCTTCCTTGGACCCTAGAGTTGCTTCTGATCTGGTCTTGTAGCTCCAGCCTCTACCGTGCCCATTCTCCTCCCTTCTTGTCCCCCAACCCTGCCGCTGCTGGCCCAATGCACTTCAGTCTCCCTCCCTTCCCTTTGGTGATCACTCTTTGCTCGACATCCTGACCTGAGTCCCACTCCCTGCAGTGAAGTTGATTGGTTCCTTGCAGTCTGACCTGATGCATCCCTCCTTCTTTTCCCTGCCACCAACAACAGAGTTCCCCCACCAATAGCTGCTGCTGGAGTTAACTGACTTTCTTCTGTGGCTTCTTGCAGGTGTCTTTGGGGAAGTGGGGGTGGCGGTGGGTGTGGGCAAACTGGAGCAAACCTTGTGTTCTTGGCAGACCCAGTAGTGTCTCTTACTCTGGAGAGGCTGCCTGGAACCTAGGGATTGGTGCTGGTAGGATCACATCTCCCAGTGTCTTCATTAAGCAAGAATCATACTGGTTGCTGGGAACTGGGGTTCGAGGAGAGAGATAGGAGAGTATGAGACAGTAGGTAACTGACTAATCAGATTAGCACTCAGAGCCAGGTTAAGGAGGAGATTGAGACCAGGTGGCCTGGGGATAAAGCATTGGACATGGAGGGAGCTAACTAATGGTGGGCTACAACCAGTTCACACTGACATGTGAGTGAGCAAAGTGACACTGGCCACTGTGCACCTCTTATTGACCCAGCCCACCCATGCAACACAGATGATTACCAGTCAGTGTAACACAAATCCCCCGACCACACAGGAGCAGAAGGACAACAAGGGGCAAGAACAGCAGCACTCAGGTAAGGGAGGGACATGGAGGGAGGTATTTAACACTGTGATGGCTATAGTGTAGTCAGAAGTGGAATTGCACCTAAAACATTTTTGGAATTTGGATTGTGGTACTTAAATACCGAGAATCTGAATTCTGAAAAAAGCCCAGAATCCAATGCATCTGATTCTGTCAGACAGATTCCAAGCAACTCTGACTGTGATGTCATTGAGGGTGTAGCAGTGCTGAACTTCAGCGTGGCCAGCTGTGTTCATGTGCAGCAACAGTGCACAGTAAGAATTCATACACAACTGTGCCTGGCACACTGCCATGAAGAAACATGCATGAGCATGTCTAGCACACAAAACTCCCACCCACCCCTCCCGCCCAAGCCATACCTTAGGGCCACCTGTGGGCCAGTGGAAACTATCCTCGTTCAGTCCCTCGCCATCTTACTTTTAGTACAGTGGCCCCCTCCCTAGCCCCACTTCCTTGTGCTTGTCCTTTGATGTAATTGACCCACAATTATTTTGGTCTCCTGATGTTCCATGATGTCTGTGCACAACAAGCACATTTGTCCGATGCCTTACCATCTGCCCAAGAAAGTACTTAGGGCACAGCTCTGTACCCAATGTGATGGGGTCAAACATGCCTTGCAGAATGGCACTCCATGTCAGTACCATGCTGACCCCCCTCCCATTCACAACCACAGTTTTATGTGTGCTAGAGAAGGAGGGGTGTGTGACACCTCTTCGAGCATAGCTTGGGGAAATTGCAGCTCAGCAAGGGACTGGCATGCATTGGCACAGACATTTCTTGCTAGTCTCTTGCAATTGAGGACCCATCCCCTTGTAACAGATAGTGTAGGCAAATGTAAAGTAATATCTGGTGTGACTGTGGGAAGATCTGGAATCCTCAAATCTTGAACACCGTCCAAATTTATTTTTGCACACTTCGAAGGCAACAAGTTCAACCCTGGCTTACTCATAATTTTTATGTTAATTTAATAATAGTCATAATGCCTTATAGGGAAGCTACTGGTTTGCGGTTATGTATACACTTAAATAAAAATTCAGTGCGCCTCTATGTGCTGCCCAGAAAAGGCTTGCATATTTGAACTGTTTATTACTATTTTTCTATTCCTTATATTAGTTAAAAAGGGACTAATTAGTTGCATGTTTCAGGTGAAATAATGAGTAAGTGTTGCATCCCTTACAAGGTCACCCCATTCGCCACGTCCTAAACTGTTCTTAATACACCTAGGGCCAGAGATTCAAAACGTAGCCCTGGGGCAAAATTAGTACTGTACAGCATGCAAAATTAGCCTAGAACCATTTGCACGCTAAATCAGTTGAATATAGTGTGCAAACGAAGCAGGGAAAAAATAGTCCAGCAAATAAGACAGCTCTGAATATGGCAACTGGCCAGTGCAAACTGCAACAGCATCCCAGTGCACACAGAGGTGGAGTAAGGCAGTTTTGCAGCAGGTGGTCAATGTGGGTGATAGAAATGGAGTGTAGCACAACAACTGCAAACAACACTGCAGGCCACCCACAGCAGAACTGTACTATGGAGTTGAGAGGCTTGCCCGGGGCTAACTCGATTGCACAGTGCTAACATATTAGCTCAGTGCAATCACGTTAGCCTGGGGCAAAAGTTTGCCATATTCAAAGCCCCTGTGCAAATGAGCCTACTCAGGCAATCCATGGGCAAACAGCCACATTAGCATCTCATTATGACCTGCTTTGCATGTACTTTCCCTGGTGCTGTTGCAAGGAGCACACAGCTCCACCTGTAGGTCTGAAAGGAACTACATGTTGGTAGCCTCAGGCTGGGAGGTGCACACAGCTCCACCTGTATGTCAGACCTGGAAAACAGTTCTGGAGTTGCAGTCTACCAGTGTACACAGCAGCAGACTATTGATCCCCCCCAAAAAACCAAAGCATAGTCCCTGGTAGCATACCCCTCAACCGACCCTGATATACAGGGACATCCCTGATAGTGCCTCAGAATGTGCCTCTTTCCCTTGTACATCCTGTGTATATGTGTGTCTGAACAGTGGGGAATAAAAGCACACACTAATGTCACACATTAAAGTGACAGACATGCTCCTCTTCAGATAATGCAGTAGACCACAGTTGCCTCCATTCCATTAGCTGTCTGAGGAAATATTAGCAAAATGTAAGCTGCGGCCCTGCTCTGTGGTGTTAGTCCCTGATATTTGTAACAATTGTCCCTGATACATGAGGCAGCAGGATGGGAGGTATGCCTGGTAGTCTTGTGCCCCAACCCCGCTGATCCCCCAGTTATGTGGACATATGTACAACAGACTACTATCCCTGGTAGTCTAGTGTTCCCCCTCAACTGTAAATGTCCCTATGTAATTTTGTTTTAGTATATCCCTATTCCTTTGTTTCATATTGGATATTACTATTTCTCTGAGTGCTAGATGTATTTCTTTTACAGCTGATGCAAGACCTGCCTGGTATATGATCTTTTCAAGGACTTTGATTTATGGGTACAGAATTTAAAACCCATGACCGAGTAATAGCCCTTCCTCTGCAAACATTTAGCAAGGATACAATCTTCTGGTAGAGTGATAATTCCAATGTTAAAGACTGCTAATCAGTCTGTGATAGCAGTTTCCAATGAATTATGTTCAAATTATCTGGGCACTAACAAACGGGGGACGTTTTAGAATAGACCTGTATACTTTGCTTATAACTTGTTCTAAAGAAGATGAATTAGAACAGCCCCTAATCTCAAAAGCATGAAGCAATGGTGTTCTGATTTTTACATTCAGAACTGTCAACACACCTATAATTGAAGCTCCCCCTTTATATTTTGCTGAATCTTTCAAATTTCTGAATTGTTTTGGTGGCTTTTACTTTGATAATTTCTACAGTATATGCTTCAGCCATGATAATGATGAAGAAACCCCTCCACGGTGAAAATTGTAAGAGGATACTAATTCTATTGGACTAGAATTGATAGTGCCTCAATCCCGGTCACTGATACATTTCAATATAGATGGTCTCACTATCCCTGGAAGTCTAGTGGCCAATCAACCTCTCTCTCTCTGATCATTAATAACTGTGTAACCCCCCTGCAAATGGGGGTTCCCAAAAGACTTCCAGGATCTTGCTTGATTGCTCCAAGCCTGAATGGTGTTTGGCGTTTAAGCCATTTATCTGTGAGTGTTTTTAGAGCCTCTGGTACTGTCTCTTTAAGAGCTGTCTGCTTGCAGACATAATTAGTTTGTATGGGGGGACTGTGTGTTTCTCTGCTTGAGTACCACTCGAGCTGCTGCCAATTCACTCCATTTTTGCAGTCACTAGGAGTGCAAAGGAACCTATCTGAAAGATGTAACTGTTTGCCAGAAATCATTTAGAGTAATAATGAAAATACAGTTTGTCTAACCTGCTTTTGCAGCCAGAACTGTGTTTGCCTAGTTCCCCATTCTAGTTTTGAACTGCTGAACTGGACCAATCAGTGTAGGTTAAGGTAGCTCTAAAATGGTGCCTTGGACGAATCAGAACTTGGACTCGTAATCTGAGCCAGCCACAAGAGGATTGTATGTGCAGTGACTCTGGGAGATGTAGTTTGGACTTCGGCGCCTTTTTGGACCAACAGGGGCAGTCTATTGTGAGTGACAGCCAATCCAGCCAAGAACTGGGAGGAACTCAAAGGAAGTGCCCGGTTTTGTCTGCTGGAGTTTCAGTTGAGCTCTGGCAGTGAAGAGGGAAGGAGCCCTGTGCTTTTTGTGTGCAGTTTTAGTCAGGAAACGTGTGTAAGGCCCTGAGTTCCGGTCTGCAGCTTGTGTAACTTCTTGTTAGACTGAACTGTCCTGTGAGAGAGAATCAAAGGATATCTGAAGAGTAGAAACCAGGCTCACCTCTGTAGAAGACTGGAGAAATTGCTGAATTGTGCTCGGTCTGTCAGAACTGAATCTGCTTTGTGTTCTCCTGGGTATTGTGCAGTAATTGCGATCGGGATAGAGAAGCAGCCTGCCTGGTATAGTACTTTCTTTTACCATATAAATGTGTGAGGAGGCTTGTGTAGCTCAAGTGAATCCTGCTGCCATTAAAGGACTTTGCCTGTTACTGTTTACCAAATAAATGTGTGAGGAGGCTTGTGTAGCTCAAGTGAATCCTGCTGCCATTAAAGGACTTTTGCCTGTTACTGTTTACCTATATAAATGTGTGAGGAGGCTTTGTGTAGCTCAAGTGAATCCTGCTGCCATTAAAGGACTTTTGCCTGTTGCAGTTTGTCATATAAATGTGTAGGAGTCTCATGGAGCTCAAGAGTAGCCCTGCTGACGTTGAAGGACCCTATCTTGTTTGGAGGTCGTGAGTACTAATTCAGGGTCGCTCCCTGTTGAATTGCCACATTGAATCCAAATGGAATTACTGTACTGCTGACTGTTTAACTAATTTTTTCTTTTCTGTGTGAAAGGGCCCCTACCAGCTGCCATGGTTTGGACTAGCCACTAGGGCTTGGGTACCCAGGGACAGTAACTGGTAGGGATAGGCTCTGCACAGAGCCATAGGTAGATGAGTAAAGTGATAAGCTAATTAACCTGATTTCCCCTTGTCCTTGTTATATCCCCCTAAATAAATCAGAGCTGCTTGTTTCAGCAAAGTTATACTGCCTGAAGTATTTGTCTATGTTAAAGTATTGTACTGTGATTGTTGCACTGTATCTTCTTATTTTACAGGGGGTCCCAGTGCCTGAACCAGTCCTGGGGGTAAGTGTATACTGTGAAGGTAACTCTGGTATACTGTGTGGGCCACTAGTGGGAAGAAAGGGGGGTTGCAGTGTCCCAGAGGGCTGTGACTAAGTTAGTTTACCTATTGCAAACCCTGACCTCTGGGTGGAGGCACCCGCCATCGGATCCAGGCCCCTCAACCTGTTAGTGGCAAATCAGGCAGGCGTAGTAGCCCCTGGGATAGTGCCATCTAGGGGTTACAACTGCAGTAATCATGGAACACATTGTCCCATTAGTGTGGAGCCCCCCCCATGATCACCCGTGAGTCCCGTTAATTCTCCCTGGTGGTCCAGAGGGACTGCAACAGCCCGATTTCCCTCATTGTGCACCTGAACATACCTGGTGGTCTAGGGATCCCCCACCCTCTGCCCTCCCCTGAACAAGAGTAGATTGTTCAGCCCACCACTACCTCAGTGGCCAGTTACTCACTGACCTCTGAAGGACGCTACTGTATGCTCTCCTTCAGAGCTCAGCGCAGCTGGCCATGGAGGTGGAGCGGTGGCTGAACCAGATGCTGACTTGTTCATGGAAGGGGGGAAGTGGGGTGGGGGTCCACTAGACCACAAGGTATTTTGGGGGTGCACAATAGGGGAGATCAGGTCTGTTGCAGTCCACTGGACCACCAGGGAGTATTCAATGGGACCCATGGGTGTTCGGTGTGGGGCTAGACTAATGGGACAGTATGTTTTTTGTGATTACCGCAGGTGTCAGTGATCAGTGAGATGGGTCTGGGGCCACTAGACTACCAGGGATACTTTGTTTGTAAGGAGGTGTTAGGGAACAGGATGGGAGGTGGCACTAGCCTAACAGGGTTTCACTGTAGTGTGCTGTGCACATGCATAGGGACTGGAGATCCACCTCCCCGTGCATGGCATTACTGCCTGTTTTTGATGGTGGTATGTGCATCATGCACAGGTCATGCAAAACACTGTAGCGTGGCACTGTTCTTTGAATGTGCCAGTGCGCTGGCATTCATGGCCCCTCCCTCACTCCCTCCCTGCATACATTAACTTTTAGCATCTGCACTATCACATAGTGCCTTTTGAATATTGCAGCTGGGAGCAAATTCAGTGGTATTCCTATGTGAACGGTTTGCACATGGTGCAAAGCTTTGAATATCTGGCCATTAATGACTTGCAGTTTTGCACTTTCTCTCTGTCATCAATACAACCTCTTGTCTAACTTTATTTTTACATTGCATGAGGATGGAAGAAATATATAGAGTAATGAACAAACAGATAGCAAGTATAAAGCAATATAGCCCTCCTTGTGGAATTGCGCCATGGGTACATTGGCACAGTTGTGTTTACTACGGGCGTTTGACCCTGAATAAGGTGCTGTCAATGGCTCTTCTGATTCAGTGGTTGTATAACAGTTCATTGCTCAACTTTTGTACCCCTCTCACCTCTACACCATGCCTTGTTCCTTCAGGTGTCTGTCCAGTCTGCCTTTAAAGGATTCCATTCTGTGTGCTTTTATCATCCATAAAGCAGACTCTTGCACTTTTGCTGCTGCCTTGTATTCTGCTCTGGGTCAGGTGTGTAAATGGGCCACTCATTTATATAATTTTTCATCCAGTTACCAATAAATAAAATATACTTTCACCACCCTCTGGATGAAGAAGTGCTCCCCATCATCCTCTTAAAACTGGCTCCTCAATTTTGTTGCACTTTGCCCTGCTGCCAGCTATTGATTAAAGTAAGTCTTGTCATTCCTTATTTCCCTTACTCTTACAATTGTATGGGCCAGATATTCAAAACTCAGCCCTGAGGTAAAATTAGCATTACATGGCGTACTAAATTAACTTGAACCATTTGCACACTATATTCAAAGGAATAGCTCCTGGGGCTAATGCAGCTGAATATAGCGTGCAAATGAAGCCGTACAAATAGGGCTGAGAGTGCAGTTCAAAAATAGCCCAACAAATAAGACAACTCTGAATATAGCATCCGGAAAGTGCAAACCACAAAAGCAGCCCAGTGCACAGAGATATGGAGGAAGGTAAAGGTGAACTACGTGGCCAATGTGTGTGCTAGCAAAGAAGTGGATTCATTAAAGCTGCAAACAGTTCAGGCCAAATACTGCAGAACTGTGCCATGGTTCGGACAGGTGTGCACTATGCAAACACATTTATGTAGTGCTTGCACAGTGCAAACAGGTTTGCCTGGCACTAAGATTTGTTCAGGGCAAAAATTTGCTATATTCAAAAGTGATATGCAAATGAGCCTACTTAGGCAGTCCCTGGGCAAACAACAATATTAGTTTCTCAGTATGGCCTGATTTGCATGTAGATTGCCCAGCACTATTGCAGGGTCCCACAGCTCCACCTGAATGTCAGTCTGGAGCTATAGGGACAGGCTGGGTCTGCTCACAGCTCCACCTGTGTGTCAGTCTGGAGGTATAGGGACAGGCTGGGTCTGCTCACAGCTCCACCTGTATGTCAGTCTGGAGCTATAGGGACAGGCTGGGTCTGCTCACAGCTCCACCTGTATGTCAGTCTGGAGGTATAGGGACAGGCTGGGTCTGCTCCCAGTTCCACCTGTATGTCAGTCTGGAAGTATAGGGACAGGCTGGGTCTGCTCACGGCTCCACCTGTGTGTCAGTCTGGAGCTATAGGAACAGGCTGGGTCTGCTCACGGCTCCACCTGTATGTCAGTCTGGAGGTATAGGGACAGGCTGGGTCTGCTCACAGCTCCACCTGTATGTCAGTCTGGAGGTATAGGGACAGGCTGGGTCTGCTCACAGCTCCACCTGTATGTCAGTCTGGAAGTATAGGGACAGGCTGGGTCTGCTCACAGCACCACCTGTATGTCAGTCTGGATAAACACAATGGTAGTTGCAGGCTATGTTTGCACACAGCCACGGAGACTATTATGCCCCAGGCGATTATGCCACACAGGCACATGTGGTGGTGCTGCATGCACTAGTTAAACTGTAGTCCCTACTACAGTACATAGCAGACGCTACAGTAATAAAGTGGCTGGTAGTGTGAGGGACACAGCAATGCCCATTGTGTGTCAGGCATCAATGACCACAGCACTCCACACAGTGACAGCCCCAGCTGGCAGGTGTGTTCTAACAGTAGACAATACCATCATGCTGTTGTGTGACCCTCAGATGCTGCACCACTGGCATGGGATACTCACAGTAACATACATATGGCTTGCCATGTATGGTGTGGTTTCTGTACAGATGTTCCGGATGTGGCCCGGGAGGGCACATATCATCAGACAGGCACACTGGTGTCAGAGTATTTCCTACATTGTACCATGTGCACTGCATGGATGATCCCAGCCTTGTGGCAGCACCCAGTATGTGGTGCAGCCTGGCCACCTGTATTCTCTCCCTGAACACCCTCCACACCCTCAGTGCTTCGTGTGTGCTGGATTGTGTTGGTGTACCCAATGAGGGGACTGGAGGTATGTGCTGTGTGGACACTCTGCCATGGTGTCCACTGGGTGCTGAGTCACCCAATAATACCTGATATGGTTGGGACCGGTGCCAGATGATGGTGACATAGAAGGTGGTGTTCGTGTGCAGCATCTCTTCCATGTCTGGTTTCTTTCTATGTTCATTTATCACCTTGTTGTCCAGGTAAGCACACTGGGCCAAGGCCCATTGTCTGTAACCACCTAGAGCCACTACATGTGTGTCTGAGATGATACAGGGCACACTAAACACATACCATTAGCAAAAACAGACAATTCACAATGTGCAACATAGTGTCACATTGCAAACCATTTCTGCTGCAGGTGTTGTTTCAGCTCAGTTATATAATGACAGGATGGTTAGCTTTCAAGCAATATTGCATTGTATTCCACAGTTTGGGTGCCAGTGCATATGGAGTGGCTCAGGGTGGCCATCGGCCCACACTGCCTTCTCACTGGCAGCATACAGCCTTGTTCCCTGTTGCTGCTGTGTCCACGCCCCCCCATCCTTGGTTTGCCCAAGGTTAACACTACTTTTTCATAGGCGGTAACTTGCGCCATGCAACATGTCACGGTAACATACATTATACTGTGCTAGCCATTTAAATATACCATTGTGCCTGTATGCATGTCTCTGCCCCTCAATTTGCATTGCACATACATTATCTTTTAGCAATGGCACTAACACGTTGCGTCGGCACTATTTGGCCCTTTGAATATAGCAATCCTGCGCAAATGTGGTGCAATTGTGGCACAATTGGTTTGCACCTGGCGCAAAGTTTTTGAATATCTGGACCCATGTCTTTTATCAGATCCTGTGTTGGACGTTTTGAGTGAGAACAGGTTCAGTTCCCCCAACCTGCCCTCATCAGTAATGTGTTCCATGCTTTTTTTCCTATAAGTACTTTAAGGTGTTTTTCATTTTTTTTTCTCAACAGCCCCAATACCTCGCATCCCCGATGTGACGCACGCACATGGAGGCATGCGCACATCATGCCCTATGGGATGCTCTTACCACCTACGCCTATCACTGGGCCTCGATCCTGTTCCACTCTCCCCCCCTCGTGCTGGCCCCAAGATGGCCTTAGTCCATTCCCAAACCTGGGTCTCCAGTATGGTGTGAGGTGTGGCATTCAGCGCCTCAACCCTCAGCACCACCAGGCTAGCTTTCCATGCTTTTTATGTTTGCTTGCTCACCTGCTCAAGAAACATGTTGTGGCAGCTTGCTGGAGAAGCAGATTGTGGAGGTGCGGTAGTGTTGTGGCCAATGCCGCCACTGCTTTTTGGAGCTCATCTATGTGTCACCAATGAAGGGGCACACTGGCTATGACAGTAGTCTGCAGGTGTGCTACCAGCTTGAAATGATTTTGCTGCTGCAATGAGGGAGCATCCTCTCATTGCAGGGCATGCTGCCTGGTGTAGCACTTCAAAACCATTGCAGATGGCTGTCGCCGTCCACCTCTCACAGTTCCCAGCAAGCCGACTTCAGTGGTGCCCAATCCCTCCTGTTGGCATGCCCCTTCCCCAGTTCATTTGGGGAAGCCCAATCCCCATCAGCATATGTGCCCCTTTGCTGTGTTCTGTCTGCCGAGGGGGGTGCCCAATCTCCCTCGGCATGATCTCCCCCAAACACATACATACTTGCCGACGGAGGGCCCAGTCCCACTGTTGGCATGTTTAACCCTCCGATCACATTGGCATTTTACTGCCTCCACTCCACCCCCATTGTGTGCTACACTGGGAGCCCAGCCCAGTGTGGCTAACATGACCCCCCAAACTCCTACACCTAAAAAAAAAAAAGGTCCGTTGTGTTTTGTTTTTTTTTTTATAACCTGAAACACAGAAAACAGTCCCTCATTGTCAGATCCCCTCTCCAACCCACACCCTCACTCTGTGCACCCCACCTCCCCACACCCCCTCACCCATACTTACCTCCGGAGTCTGGCGCGACAATCTTTGGTGGAGTGGGAACACATCTGCACTCTTCAAAGACGACCGCTAACTGAAGAAATGTCTGTAAGCTGTATAATGGTATAAATGGGGGATTTTCAAATTGGGTTGATATCTCGGCCATTTTTGTGACTTTTGGCCCAAAATTTTAAACATGGGGTTCTTGGGACCCCACCTCATGAACTCAGTCACTGTCATGTCATTATTCGGTCCCAAAAGATGATTTCTTGGTCACTGTGTGGAATCACCTTCTGGGACCAGTTAATGAAATGACAGTGTCACTGTTCATGGTGGACTCTCAAAAAGCCTATGTTGCAAGATTTGGTGAAAAATTCCCAAAATGGCTGTTGTGAGCATGCACTTCACAGTTCCATGCATGCTCGTAGCTCGAATTTTTAATATTTTTTACTCAGATTTTCAACATTACCATTTTTCACACCTTCTTATGAACAGTACAGCTGTCATTTTTCACATCCTGCCCAAGATGTGTTTTCGCACATGTGGTGCACAATGGTGCAGTCGCTGTGCGAAATCAATGTTCTGGACAGATTAAGAAAATCACAGTGACAGTGTTCATAAGGAGAGGTCCCAAAATGCCCATGTTGCAAATCTGGTGAACAAATTTAAAAAAATGACTGCATTACAAGCGTGCATTGTGCAGTTTCTACGCACGCTTGTAACTTCGGCAATTTTTTATATTTTTACTCCTGATTTTCAACATTGTCATTTTGCCGACCTGCTTATGAACAGTACAGCTGTCATTTTCATATCCTGCCCAAAACATGTTTTCGCACCTGCGGCACACAATGCGTGTGATCACTGTGCGAACTCAACATTTGAAACAGATTAATATAATCACAGTGCCACTGTTCATGAGTGGAGGTCCCAAAATATCTATGTTGAAAATGTGGTCAAAAATCCCCAAATAATTGCATTATGGGTGTGCGTTTCGCAGTTTCTACACACGCTTGTGACTTCATCAATTTTTTTTATATTTTCACTCCAGATTTTCAACATTATCATTTTTTACACCTCCTCATGAACAGTACCACTGTCATTTTTCACATCCTGCCTGAAATGTGTTTTTGCACCTGTGGTGCCAAATGGCACAGTCACTGTGCAAAATCACCTTTCGGCTAATGAACTGATAATGTCACTGTTCATGCAGTGGGGTCACAAAAAGCACATGTTGAAAACGTGGAGTGAAAATACCAAGAAATACCCAGGGTGTTAACATTTCCTACCTTAGTGCCCTACCCTGCAGGTACTGACAGGAGTCAGGGGTGTGACTTGGGACTATCGACAGTAATACTCACACCATTCCACCCCCACCTCCACCCTGCAGTCAGTGACAGGCATCAAGATGTGCCTTGGACTCTTCAGCCCCAAAGTTCACCCCATTCTCCTATACTGCACCCATTTCAGTGTATTTCCTTATGGAGTGGGGTGAGTGTAAAGCCTGAACACCCCAAGGTTCACCTCGACACTTGTCAATGTCTTCAGGGCAGGGTGAGGTGAAATGACATGAGCGTTATGGGCGACGACCCAAAGGCACACCCCAATGCCTGTCTATCTCTGCAGGGTGGGAGTGGGGCTGGCATCAGTTCAATACATCACTGCCATTCCTACTCTGCATCTAACTCCTGCACTTCCAGTGCTAATGCCAGCAAGTAAACATTCAGCATTGACAAATGCTTGTTATCATTTGTGTTGCTCTACTCTGGACCTCTAGTTCAGCCTTGTCTTTCTTGCAGCATGATGCACAGATGTGCCCACTGTAATATTCCAACTGTGGTCTCACTAGGGTTTGTACATTGGCAGAATTCCTTATTTATCCCTGCTAGCTATGCCCCTACATATGCATTATATTCTACAATTTGTTTTTAATTTTTTTAGATGCCACCAAGTCCTGCAAGTCATGCTTTAGCTAGTTCTCAACTTAATTCCTAAATCCACTTCCTGCACAGATTCCTAAATCACCTGCATATTTAGGATGTGCAGTTTTTTTTTTCCTGACTCTTGCGTGCATCTCCATGTACTTGTCCACATTGAACTCCATCTGACAATTTATGGCCCATACTTCTAATTTGTTGAGGTATTCTGCCACTCATGGAATTGTTTCTTAATGTCTGCAGTGACAGCTGACTTCATATCATCTGCAAACTCTGGGTTCTATGCATGACTGTGGCCAGGTTGCACCAGAAAAGGCACATACTAGCCACACAACTATGCACCTTGTGCCCTGTCATAGACAGATGGCGGAGGTATCCATGATCTTGGCTGGCCTCATGTACAGGAGCATTGTTCTATGCTGGAGGAGAGGTCAGCCACAAAGATGGACAATGGGCTTCCATTGGAAAGCCCACACCAGTGGTAACATGGGTCCCCAGCTCCACAGGAGCTGGGAACCATGGGAAACAGCATAAGTACTGCTGGACCGCATAAAATGGGATGCATTTATATTTAAAATAGACTGCCTGTTGGCATCCTCACCCCCACTGTCTGTGGCTTTAGGAGTGCTGTGGTCCATAGCTGTGGTACCCTTCTTGTGCCCCATCACAGTTGCCGGGGATGTATCGGTTACAGCACCCTCTGGTTGGTATATCCGAACCCTCCCTGTCACTGGGCTGGCAGAGTGCAATTGCTATAGTGCACGTTGCACTGTGCCAGCCCAGCCTCCGACATGCCTTTCCCCACCACAAGCCCTGATCAGCTGTGCAGATGCACAAGTACAGTTGTGGTTTCACTCTGGGATGGATGCATGGCAGAGGAGGACTATTAGTGCATCTGTGTGGGTAGCCAAAGGACACTCTGCATGCACATAACCCAGACCTAATCACTGCATATCATGGTGCATAGGGCCAAATGTTGATAGTACATGGGGCCCTTTGTCAGCTTCACATCTCTGCCCTGCTCCTATCTGCCTTATATATATAAAGTAATTCATGGACAGCAGTGTGTAATGAGATTTTAACACATCCATGTACCACAAATGCCTTGAGAGCCAATCTTAAGTGGTTTATACAGGTATTAAACACAGAGGAAGTGTAACAAAAAAAAGCAAAAAAAAAAACAGGCTTTACATACTCACCATACTGCATATCTCATAAATACTGATTCCTCTGGTAAGAGTCAATTCCCATACAGAGAAGCCACCAGTGCAAGAAAGGGATATCTGTTATACTTGACTATGACATCACACTTGTGTGTTATAAACATTCAGCACACTTATTCCTGGTTGAAGATAGGTAGTATAGTGCAGTGGTTTAAGGCTCTGAGCTGCAAATCTGGTGACATCCAGCAGCCCAGACTTGGGTTTGAATCCCACAGCTTCCACTTGCATACTCTGTAACCCTAAGCAAGTCACATAACTTCCCTGTGCTCCCACGTCACACCTGTAAAAAAAGCTTTCAGCTTAGTGTGCTACTCCTGGTTAAACAACTAAAAAAAAAAAAAAAACAACCCTAACCAGTAATTATGACTCTTATTCTGTAAGAGACATCTCTCACAGGCTTTAAAAACAATACCAAAAAAAATGGCTTACAAGCCATAAGCAATCTTATTGTTAAGTAAGTAAAATGTATTTTTAGGCACCCGATCCCTGGGGCTCTGGGTGCTGCACAAAGAACAATCAGCAGGGTCACAATGTAAATCATAAGACATTCTATAAAATTATAAAAATGTTCAGACATGGTTTAAAATACATCAGCTGGATAAGCTAGTTTAAAAAGATAGGTCTTTATCTCCTTCCTGAATGCTTCCACTGTAGGGGCCTCCCTCAAAGATCCTGGAAGCGAGTTCCAGAGGACCGGGTCGGCCACCCCTAACGAATGATCACCTGAGGTTTTCAGCCCAGTCCCCAGAACTTCCAGGAGGCCCTGGGTGGAGGAATGAAGGGAGCAAGTAGGAATGGCAGGAGTGAGGAGGTCAGACAGGTAGCCAGGACCCAGTCCATTTAGGTCCTCATAATTGAGCAAGCCCACCTTGAAGAGAACCCATCACTTGACCAGCAGCCAGTGCAGACCCTGCAGGACCTCGGTCCCATGACAAGATCTGGGTAATCCCGTCAGCAGCCTGGCCAGTGCAATCTGCACAAGTTGCAGCCAGCGGAGGTTTCCCCCACTAACCCCGAGATATAGAGCATTACAGTAGTCGAGTCTAGATGTCACAAAGGCATGCACCAATGACGGCAGGTCCACAGGTGGAATAAGGAGTTTAATCTCAACAATGTTCCTCAGATGGTAAAAAATATTTTTGATGACAGCTGACACCTGTGTCATAAATGTCAGCCTGTCATTGAGGATCATGCCCAGATTTCTCACCCTAGAGGACACCGTCAATGATGTTGATCCTAGGATCAAGCCTGTTGTCTACAGGTGGCGTCCCCAACCCACCCACAGCCAGGCTCAATCACTAGAACATCCATCTTGTCAGGGTTAAGCCTCAACCAGTTAGAGTTCATCCAAACCTGGATCTCGGTGAGATATTTATTCAGCACTTCAACAGCACTGCTTGTCCCTGGCACAAAGGACATGTACAGTTGAATATGATCTGCACAGCAGTGAAAACTCAACCTGCACTGTCTGATGATCCTTCCCAGGGGCAGCATATATACTGAGAACAGCATTGGTGACAGGATCGAGCCCTGAGGGACTCCACAGGTCAGAGGCAGAGGGGAGGAGGAGAAATTCCCCATCACCACCTTCCTACCCAAGAGAAAGGACTCAAACCAGCTGATGTCAACACTGGTGAGTCCACACCACTCTCTAAGGCAATCCACAACATGTTGTAGTCCACGGTATCAAATGCTGATGACAGATCAAGGAGAATAAGACCTGACCATTCTCAATCTCTTGCCATGAGGGGCTCATTATGGACCAGGACAAGTGCTGTTTCTGTACTGTGCCTCGCCCTAAACCCAGACTAGAATTGCTAGTAGATGTCACAGGTCTCCAGGTGTTCCTCAAGCTGCAGAGCCACTTTCTTCTTAACAACCTTCCCTAAAAATAGGAGGTTAGAGATTGGTCTATAATTCGCTAGGACATTGGGGTCAAGAGATGTTTTTCTCAGAAGGGGTTTTACCAGTGCCTCCTTCAAGGTGTTGTGGAAGACACCCTCCAAAAGCAAGCACCTGACGATTCCAGCAGACACTGGGCCAATGACCTCTATGCATCCACCTAGAAGATGCATTGAGCCAGAGGCCAGCTCACAGCAAGTGGGCCACAGCTTCAAAATCATGCTGGAGACCTCCGCCACCCCCACTGGTTGAAACTCTGCCCAGGCAATAGGAGTGCCCCTGCTCCATCTGGACCACACCCTGCAAGTCTGATCCTGACCCAGTGGTGAGATCCCGCCCCAAATGGAGGATACCCTGTCAGAGAAGCACAGAGCAAACTCTTTGCATAATGTTGCTGAAAAGCTTTTTTGGCTGTAGACAGACAGGACGAAGTAGCCTGTCCACAGTCCAAAAAAGCTGAGCTGGTCTATTCCTCCCTGCGGCAATCTCCCTGGAGAGAAACTCTGCCTTCTTACGGTTGATTGAGCTTTGATAGTCACTATAGTGATTTCTCAAAGTCAGTCTATCCTCCTCTAGCTGGTTCCTACATCAGCAACTCTCCAACCTCTGATGCATGGCCTTCATCACCCTGAGAGCCCCGTCAAACCACGTGGATCTCAAGCAGGAAGACCTAGGTCATATATGGACAAGTGCGATGGTGTCGAGCACCTTGGAGACAGCCTTATTACAAGGTGCAACCAACTCACTCATGCCTACTGCACTAACAGCACTGACACCAGAAAAATCAACTGCTGCCATCAGTTCCTCAGGGTACAATATCCTTAAAGGGTGGTAGCTGATCATCTCAACAGGTGCTGGACCATCAGGGGAGCTCTGAACGAGAACTTCACCGTACAATGATCACCTGTGTTTTGAACACTAAAAAAATTTAAAGCACTTTTTCTCTTACAAAATAAACAAGACTCACTATATAAAGTCAGGTAGGAGGACAAATGGATTTGATGATGAAGCATATAAATGCAGTGCTAATAGCTTTAGTAGTGATAGCACTTTTGGTGTTGTGTTACTGATTAGTGACTATTATTATCATATTCCGAATTTTCAAGACCATAGCTAATGATAAGGTTGGAAAACACAAATTCCATGGGTTCCTTCTGCATTTCCTTAGGCCTGTATGAAAGCTAGTTCAACTTTTCCCTTGCTTTCAATACAGGCTGTGCATAGTAAACGTCATTCTTCACTACTTCACGTTTGTCATTCAACAACATTTCCTTCTTGCAACCATCCTTGATCTCTGCTGTCCCCAACCTTGTGAAACACATGATACAGTAAGGTTTAACCTCTACAACGTCCCCCTCATTCCTGCTAAGTTTCATTAGCCACTGTTTGCCACTTGATCTGTATCCCTGCCCTCACCGATCTCTGCTCCTGACAAATTGCTGCCATTCTCCATATACATTAGCCTGTTCCATGTCAATACAGCAAGGTTAATATGGCGAACGTCAACTGGGCAAATTCACATGATCGGCTGCAAATACAGCATGACCTAACAACAGCGATGCAAAAAGAGCTACAATACAGGCTCATACCTGTAGATGAAAAGTATATGCGAGTCCCCTCAAATAATCATAGCAGCTCTGGACAGCATACTCCCACACGATCTGCACCAGTCTCTCAGTTAGGTCCCAGTAGCGCCGCCGAACAGTAACTGTAGTTCCACAGGTGTCTCCTATTGTTAGATCTGCCTACTCATGTCTGTATCATGTGGGGCACTCTGCCCCCACAACCCCCCACCCAATCAATTTCAATTATTCTAACATCACAGCGCACATTGATAGTGCAATATCCTAGCATACCTACATTCACCCATTTAGCCAGATCGCCATTATTTGCCGGTCGCTAAAATTGGTGTTGCTCGTTTTGCATCACCCATTTGTAGTTGCTATAAAGCACTCACTGTTATTACGTAATACCCATTAGGTACTCTGCGGCACTTACTCTCTCCCACCCACCCTCAAACATTTTGCCACTCCCAGTACTTTATATTATTAACTGTATGCCATTTGCTCTCTGTTACTTCCCTCTCCGATCTCGCCCCAAACATACAGCCATTTTCCATAGAAAAGAGACATCTGGCTCTATCCCTGTTCTACCCCATCTCTGACACCCCCCAAATGCAGCCATTCTCTGTACACATTTGCTGCTCTGTGGCACTTGCTCTTCCTCCCCCTCCTTGATACCTGCCCTTCCAAACTGCTGCCATTCACCATAATTCACTTTATCTCCTCTGTGCTACTTGCTATATATCTGTCCCGTCCCCATTTTCTGCCCCCCCAATACGTCAGCATTTTCCCTATACATTAGTGGCTCTGCAGTACCTGTTCTTACCCCCACTCCCTGATTTCTGACCCCAAAATGCTGCCCTCCACGGTCATTCATATTAGACATTCTGTGGCACTTGCTCTCTCTGCCATCCTCAATATTTGCCCCCTACCCAAACTGCCACCGTTCACCATAATTCACTTTATCTCCTCTACGCTACTTACTATATATCTGTATCCTCCCCAGTTCCCCACCCCCCGAACATGTCAACATTTTCTCTATACATTAGTCACTGTGTAGGGGGGTCAGCGTCGCAGAGCGGCTCATATATGGGCAAAAGATTGGCATGTGGCAGCCAGATATAGAGTAGGGGAGGCATAGAGAGCAAGTGCCCAAGAGTGGCTAATGCAAGTGTGTACCTTACCCCCCTACCTGAGCTTTGGCCCCAAAACTACTGTCATTCACTATAATTCACAGTAGCCACTCTTTATGTAACCCCCCCCACATAAAAGCTGGCATTGTCCAAACACATCAGCTGCTCTGTGACACTTACTATCTCTCCCACCCACCCTCAAATTTCTCATCCCTACCAGCACAGCATGTTACTCATTGTGTGCCATTTGCTCTGTATTCTTCCTCTCCCTCGTCAGCCCCCGCCCCCCACCAGCAAATGCATTCTCCACTTACATAATACATTCTCTGGCTCTGGCTCTGTCCTCCCCGTCTCTCAGCCCCCAACATACCATGATTCTCTGTTTACATTTGTCATTCAGTGGCACTTGCTCTCTCCCCCATCCCCGATCTCTGACTCCCTAACATACCCCCCATTCCCCCATCATTCACATTACATTCTTTGTAGCAACTGCTCTCTCTGCCTCCTCAATATCTGCCCCAGTATGCCACCATTCACTGTAATTCACATTAGTGGAACTGTGCCACTTGTTCTACATCCTTCCCTTCCCTAATTCCTGCCACTCTACAGCATGTCAACATTTTATCTATACATTGGCCTGCTTGAGGCAATTGATCTATCCCTCCTCCCCGACCGCTACCCCCAAACTGATGCCATTCATAGTCATTCCACATTAGATGGTCTTGGGCATTTGATCCCTATTCCTCCACTCACCTGTGTGCCCCCCCCCCAAAAAAAAAATGTCAGCACTGTCCCAGCACATTAGGCTCTCTGCAGCACTTACTCTTTCCCACCCACCCTCGAATGACATACCACTCTTGATACTCATATTACCCATTGTTTACCATCTTCTCCCTTCCCAGCTCTTCCCCCAACATGCTGCCATTCTCCATATACTGTACATGACAAACTCTCTGACTCTATCTTTGTTCTACCCCATCTCTGACCCCTCATATGCTGCCATTTACTGTATACATTAGTCACTCTGTGCAGTTGCTCTCCCTCTCTCTCTCATCCTCCCTGATTTTTGCCCCAAAAACCTGTTCCCATTCCCCATCATTTACATTACCTGCTCTGCAGCACATGCTCTTCCTCATCCTTGATATCTAGCCCCCTAACTGAAGTCATTCACTGTAATTCACATTTGTTGCTCTGTGCAATTTTCTCTGTGTCCATCTCCTCCCCAATCTCTGCTCTCCCCAAAATGTCATAATTGTCCCACAGTATGCCAACATTTTCCCTACACATTCACCACTCTGTGGCACTTGATCTCTATTCCTCCTTTCCCCAATCTCTGCCCCCCCCGATGCCAATATTTTCCCTATACATTAGCTACTCTGGGAGACTTACTCATCCACCCTCGCCAGTCTCTGTCCCCCAAAATGCTGCCATTCACCGTCATTCACGTTATCTACTCTGTAGCACTTGTTCTCTGCCCATCTCAGTATCTGCCACTCCAAGCAGCTGCCATTCACCATAATTCACATTAGCTGCTCAGCACCGCTTGCTCTATATCCATCCTCTCCCTGATCTCTGCCCCATAACATGCCAACATTTTTCCTATACAGTAGCCATTCTGTAGCACTTGATCTTCCTCCTGCCTCAATCTCTGTCTCCAAAAGTCTGCCATTCACTGTCATTCACATTAGCATCTCTTGGCACTTGCTTTCTATTTCTCATCTCCCTAATATCTTCCCCCACAAAATGCCAGCATTGTCTCTACATATTAGCTGCTCTGTAGCACTTGCTCTCTCTCCTCTTGCCTGATCACTGCCCCACTCCCCAAACCCTTTCACTGTCATTCATATTAGCAGCTCTGTGGTACATGGGCTTTATCCATCCCTCCAAAATTTCTGGCCCCCCACATGCTGGCATTGTCCTACACATTAGCCGCTCTGTGGCACCTGCTATCCCCATTCCCTGATCTCTGTATCCCAATATGCCACCATTAACTGTCATTCCCATTAGATGCTCTGCGACACTTACTGTCTGTCCCTCCCCTCCCCAGTCTCTGCCCCTCCAAACATACCCATATTCTCCTTATACATTAGCCACTGTGCTGCACTTGCTCTCTGTCCTCCGCCCCAATCTCTGCCCCCCTCCACAAACCTGCCACCATTCACCATTATTCCCATTAGCCACTCTTTGACACTTGGTCTCTACCCATCCTCTCCCCAGTTTCTGTCCCTCAACATGCTGGCATTGATCTTACACATTAACTGCTCTGTGGCACTTGCTCTTACCCCTACTCCACCTCTGCCCTACCAATATGTCACCATTCACTGTCATTTCCATTAGCCGCACTGTGGCTGTTGCTCGCTGTCTCTCCACTCCTCAATCTCTGCCCCCCAACATACCCATTTTCTTCCGGTACATTAATTGCTCTTGGGCAGATGCCCTGTCCCCCTCCCCAATCTCTCACACTTCCTCTCTCCTCCTCCCTGATCTTTGTCCCCCCATATCTGCTGCCATTCATTGTAATCCACATTCGCCACCCTGCAGCACTTGCTGTTTCTCACTCCCCTAACCGATCTTTGCCCCTGATGCTGCCATTGTTCATATACATTTCCTGTTAGTTTCTATTGCTTGTTGTTTGTAATTTTTACTGTATAGTTCATTCCTATTGCTTACATTCCTTTTCTCCCATACCTTTCTAAATTCAGCGACCCCCCACATACTTGCTGTCTTAAGGTACACCTCCTTTCATTTCTAACTACATTTTTCATGTTGCTGTGATTAGTTTGTTCTCATTTGGTACATTTTAATTTCAAACTGTCTTAATGTGTTCTATTTAACTGTTCTTATCCTGTTCAGGGAACAATATGCATGCCCTATAAATCCTCTATCCTACTATTAAAAAAGCTAAACTAATCTTGCTTATTGCTCAACCTACAGTCTGATCCCTTACACTATAAATTTTAATAAACCAAGAAGAAGAGCAATAACAGGTGCATGTATTTTAGTTTTTATTTCTGTCTGCCATATCTCTCCACTAATGCCTCATCTCCTCCTCCCTTTCTCACTATCTTCTCTAATAAAGCTTCATAAATAAAGGTATGTTTACACAGCCGCCCACTTTTTTATTATTTTTTTTATATAGTTCTGTTTTTTTGCCCCTTGGTTCCTGACACTGTCACTCGACTATCCTCCGGCACTGTGAACCCAGAGGGACCCCTCAAGGAACAGTGGCTTAATCCCCCCAGGCGGGGACAGATTGAGAGCGGCTAGTAGGGGCCCTTAGCCACCCCTCCCAGTTCCATACCTCTTTTCATTGAGGTCCATGATCTTGAGGTGTTATGTCAGTGGTGAGGGTCTATCTTCCTGACCCTCCTGTTGGAATCACACCAGGCAAAGTATTTTTAGTGTACACCTCCCCTCAGAGACACGATGTATGCTGACACCAAAGTGTAAGCCAGTGTCCGTCATGCTCCACCCCCTATGTGTGGTGCAGACATGCCAATCCTCCAGCTACTGCTAGAGACCAGTCATGCACTGAGCCATAACTCCCCCAACCCCCCAGAGGAGATGAGCAGTCCTTGGACACTCCAGCCTCTTCCCCCCATCTGGCCCTCTGACAATCCAACCCCATTTGAAACATAGAAACATACACTTTGATGGCAGATAAGGACTACTTGGCCCACCCAGTCTGCTCATTTCCCTACCTATTGGATAAAATGCAAATCCTAGTTTTACCAACAGGCTACTTCCTCCTACCTCCCACTAGAATTGCCTTATGTCTGTCCCTTGCATTCTTAAATTTTCCCACTGTTTCTGACCCCACAATTTCCTCAGGAAGGCCATTCCACGTGTCCACTACCCTTTCCATGAAACAATACTTCCTCATGTTGCTCCTGAGTCATCCCCCCATCTTCAAATTGTGACCCCTTGTTCTTGCATGTCTCTTTTTCTGAAAGATGCTACGCTCTTGGACTTTGTTGATTCCCTTGAGGTACTTGAAAGTTTTTATCATGCCTCCCCTCTCCCACCTTTCCTTGAGGGTATACGTATTAAGCTCTTTTAGTCTCTCTCTCTGTATGGCTTCTGGTGCAGACCCTGCACCATTTTAGTTGCCCTCCTCTGGACTGCCCCTATTCTGTCTATGTCCCTCAGGAGATGGGGTCTCCAGAACTGCATGCAGTACTCCAGATGGGGTCTTACCAACTGTCTGTACAGAGGGATAACAACTTCCTGTTTTCTACTGGTGTTGTGTCTCCCTGTGCATCCCAGTATCCTCCCAGCCCTCTTTACTGCCTTCTCACATTGCTTGCTTAAGTTTAGGTCATCTGATATGATTACCACAGGTCCTTTTCCACTTTTGTTGTTGTTAATACCTCCGGCTCCATTGTGTATTCTTCCCCTGGGTTTTTGTTTCCCAGGTGCATTACTTTGCACTTCTTTGCATTGAATCTAAGCTGCCATACTTTTGACCATTCCTCCAACTTAGCCAAGTCCCTTCTCACCCTTTCCACACACCCTTGTGTACCAAACCTGTTGCAGATCTTTGTGTCGTCTGCAAAGAGGCACTCGTTTTCTTCCACTCCCTCTGCAATGTCACCTATAAAGACATTAAAGAGGACTGATCCCAGTAATGAACCCTGTGGTACCCTGTTAGTAACCTCCCCCTTTCTTCGGAGTGGACTCTGTTTACTATTACCCTCCGTGATCTGTTGTCCAGCCAATTTTGTACCCAGGTTACCACTCTGGGACTCACTCCCAGGCTGGCTAGCTTTTTTATTAATCTTTTGTGTGGGACTGTGTCAAATGCCTTGCTAAAATCTAGGTAGGCCACATCCACAGCTCCTCCCTGGTCTACTTTGGTCACTCAGTCAAGGAAATATATTAGATTTGACTGACATGACCTTCCCACTGTGATTCCATGCTGCCTTGGATCCTGTGCCCTGCTGGCCTCTAGGTACTCAAAAATTCTTTCTTTCAAAGTGATTTCATCATTTTCCCTACCACTGAGGTCAAACTAACAGGTCTGTAGTTTCCTGCCTCTGCCTTGCTCCCACTTTTGTGAAGGGGAATCACATCTGCCTTCCTCCAGTCCTTAGGTACCACACCATCCTCCCATGATTTGTTAAAACTAGGGTCACTGGTGTCGCGAGTGGTAGTGCTACTGCTGTGATGGCGAACTGGCCTGCCGCCCACTTTATTATACTGTTTGCTCTAGTGCTGCCTTGGTCTCCTGAGCTGATTTATGAGTTTGTTTATACAGCCCCTCTCTGCACTGATGCAAGCCACACTGGAGAAGGACCATAAGTCCGGTGGTGGTCAGCAGCTTGCTGATGTCAGCAGTGACGTGTCTGACGATGTGAGAACTGCAGACGTATTTCCTGCTTCTACCAGCTATCCAGCTGCATTGTCAGGATATAATAGCATGGTTCCACTGCAATATTTTTAGATACCAGCCTTTCAGGCTCCTCTCACTCCGCATTTAGTTATAGTTTTTTAAAGAGCAACAGTGTGTCAGTGTTTATAATCCTTCTTAAGCCTGAAGAACAGGTAGAAATCAAGGGCATTGTATTACCTCTGTTTAAACTAATCAGGGTTCCTCCTAAAATGTAATGTCATCTACACTGGCATCTTGTGGCATGTAATCAAATTGGAATATTTTGCCTTTTTTTTCATTTAAATCATTCACTTCACCTGAGGTCCGTAATTATCTGACAAAACTTCCTTGTTCAAGTCAGTCGGAGGAGGATTCCGAGAGCATGCTTTGTGTGTTGGAGCGAGAGGTGCAACCTTCTCATTTGGCTGCTTACATCGCTTGCTCCAAAATGCATCCCCGACAATGCAGCATCTCAAGGAGAGGAACAAGGAGTGGCTTACCTCCATCACATAAGTGTTCACATGGAGGCATTTGCACTGCTGCAGCCTGAGCATTTGGGTTGCTATGGTGCTATTGCAGCAATGTGAACTTGAAGGGTAGGCACTCTAGGCTTGTAACTGAGCAATGACTTACTGGATGACGAAGTTCAGTTTTACTTCATGCTTTATTTCAAAAAGTGCTCAGAGCATTAACAACCAGATCTGGCAGGCAGGCTAATAAAGAACTCAGTGTTTTACTTTTCTATGAAGGCTTTGTCAAGCCTGATTGGTTGAGGCTGCCTAGCATCACTATGATGCTACTGACCCATCCCCTACTTCATAACCGTGCACTGCCCACTCACTTGCTTATAACAGTGGCTGTGCCTAATGCTATGGAGCAGGTGGCAATAGTCTGTACTATGGGGTGGGAGGGCAGGTCCGACTGATCTAGTTGGGAATTGAAGGTATGAGCCCCCATTTTATTAGTCTTGCAAATGGAGGGACCTTTCAGAACTGCATTGATTTTGGAGAGTGGGAGACTTCTGGCTAGGGTGGTGGAATTAGGTTGGAGACAGGTCAGTACTGGCTCCTAGTGGAGCTGGCAATAATATTTTTTGTTAATTCACAGATACAGGGTAAGGTGGGGGGAATTATTATTATAGGAGCCAGGAGGGTGGACAGGACACTAGTCATGCCAGTTGGTAAGGGGGGAGATTTTATTTTAAACATCCCCAACTAATTACTGAATGCTCAAATATGTGCTCCCCCCCCAAAAAAAAATATAATATTCATCCAACTATTCAGGGAACTGTATTTGCAAACGCATACATTCAACCTCTCTTCTACTCCATCTCTCTGATCCACCCAACATCCTCCCAGTCTTGAAATATCTTTGCAGCTCTGCACCACTTGCTTTCTGATGCCTCCCTGGCCTGTGCTCTTCCAGTATAGTGCAGTGGTTTAAGGCTCTAAGCTGTAAACCTGGCGACCTGGGTTTGAGTCTCATAGCCCCCACTTGTGTACTGTGTAATCCTAAGCAAGTCATTTAACTTCCTTGTGCTCCCAGGTCACACCTGCAAACAAGCTTTCAGCTTAGCGTGTCTCGCCTAGTAAAAAATAAAAAATGCTGCTATTCATTATCATTTGCATTAGCTGCTCTTCCTTATTTTCTTTCTATCCCTTCCTCCCAATTTTTTCTCTGCCTAACATGCTCGCATTGTCTCTACATTTACTTTTCAAAACAAATGGAAAGCACTCCAGTACACCTAAGCATAAGCAATATATATGCCCCCAAAAATTCAACCCATACGCTGTTATCCTGCAAAACAAAATATAATAGTAGATCAATAGCACTGCTTTTAATTGACTGAGCACAATCTTCATTCATTTCTGTATATGGTCATGTTATCAGAATGTCCATATATTTTCACATTTCTAAGGCTACTATCATCTTTTTAGTCTTTCCATAGATGTATAGGATCCTTTCACTCCATCTGTACCTTTATCCACAATTCTATTTTTAGCCCTGCCTGCTCCGTCCGAGTCTGCCATTGATGTCATACAATGTGAATGACATGCAGTGTGGCAGCATGAATGAGATCAACTATTGTTAACAGACTGCCGACACTGACCAGCCATTTTCCCAGCAAAACATAGTGTCCCGATCACTGTGATGCTTTGTGGAAACACTCATATACAATATTATGATAAATCATAAAAAAAAAAAATACTGTTGTCTGAGACTGTTAGTTCTGCTTTTAATTCACAGCAAGATTGCAACTGGTAAGACCCCATGTCTCGAAAGGTCAGTGTCTTGTGAGGATTGGTGTAAAGAAACTAACAAAATGTCTTTAATATAGGCCTACTAGATAATTAAAGCAGCAGATCTATTTCATACTATATTGATATTATACATGAACTCCTCCATAAAGAAGTTTCTTCTCACCCGGACAAACTACCTATATGGTATATGTTCTCCTTGTGTTTTTTAATGGGAGCAGCCTCCCCTTAGAATAGCACTTTTGTCTGTTCACTTAGGAAATATTCTTGTGTGCTGCTGATCCTCATGCTTGTATATGTCCGATTTCAGAAGCATACATTATTTTGCCTTTTTAATAAGGTGTTTTCTTCCAGAGACCATCACTCACTCTGCTCCAACCCAGCTGACACCAGCCTCCCTGGACATATTACCAGGACATTTCCCCTGTGGGTCACCCCATGCAGCAGGGCCAAGAAGGAGAGGTCCATTCTCCCCCCTACTCAGAGACCACATCTAATAGCTTTCATGCCTATTTGGTAATGCAGGCTAAGGAGAGAGCCAGGCATCACAAGCTGGATCTTCTTTTTCCATTTTCTTCCTACAGGCTACTGGCATGCTGTGACGCAGGTGAACATGCATATAGAGGCATGCACACACCATGTGTCTGACACTGACTATCCCCGGCTAAGTTGGGCCCCTGCCCTTCCACCATGCCTTCTCAAGGGGGCAGTCTAAGAGAGGCTGTCTGTTCTCATGTCCACCCTGCCTGGGAGAGGAGAACAATCCCTCAGATGTTCCATCCTCTGCCCCCTGCCAACTCTGGGTGAACAGAGTCCATAGCTGAACTTGGGTTGTTGGCATGGTTGGAGGTGTTGCACCTAGTGCCCCAACCCTCTGCACCACTAGACTGGCTGAAAAGATACAGTACTGTAACCTATTTCCAGTCTGAATTGTACATTGTCTGTACATAACTTAAGAGACTCATGAAATTCATGCACTGTGTCTTGTGTGCCTTGCTTCAAAAGGAGCCAATCACCAATGGACCTGCTCCAATGAATAATATGTTGAAAAATTTCATTATACAGTATGTAGGATTCAAACAAAACTGATACTCAGAGCCTGCCATGTATAGATATGCTTATGACGGAGTCATGGCGATGGACCACACCACTGTACCTTTCACTTGATAAAAACTGATTCTTACACCACTGTCCCTTTCACTTGATAAAAACTGATTCTCGCACCACTGTGCCTTTCACTTGATAAAAACTGATTCTCGCACCACTGTGCCTTTCACTTGATAAAAACTGATTCTCGCACCACTGTACCTTTCACTTGATAAAACTGGATTCTCGCACACTGTGCCTTTCACTTGATAAAACTGATTCTCGCGGCACTGTGCCTTTCACTTGATAAAACTGATTCTCGCACCACTGTGCCTTTCATGATAAAACTGATTCTCGCACCACTGTGCCTTTCATTGATAAAACTGATTCTCGCACCACTGTACTTTTCACTTGATAAAAACTGATTCTCGCACCACTGTACCTTTCACTTGATAAAAACTGATTCTCGCACCACTGTACCTTTCACTTGATAAAAACTGATTCTCGCACCACTGTACCTTTCACTTGATAAAAACTGATTCTCGCACCACTGTACCTTTCACTTGATAAAAACTGATTCTCGCACCACTGTACCTTTCACTTGATAAAACTGATTCGCACCACTGTACCTTTTCACTTGATAAAACTGATTCTCTCACCACTGTACCTTTCACTTGATAAAAGCTGATTCTCGCACCACTGTACCTTTCACTTGATAAAAGCTGATTCTCGCACCACTGTACCTTTCACTTGATAAAAGCTGATTCTCGCACCACTGTACCTTTCACTTGATTAAAGCTGATTCTCACACCACTGTCCCTTTCACTTGATAAAAGCTGATTCTCACGTCACTGTACCTTTCACTTGATAAAACACGATTCTCACATCACTGTACCTTTCACTTGATAAAAATTGATTCTCAAAGCAAAAATGGTTGTTTCTCAGTACTAATGTTACAACTCCATTAAGAAACAATTGCTATCTGAGTCTTCTCTGTAGGCTATACATTTCTCTAACTTTTTTAAAGCCTGATTATGATGGATTGAGGTGTATAGGTTATGCACACCAAGTGTAGCTAGAATGATATTTTCCATCTTTTTATGTTGGCTTGCACGCATGTGCAAGCAACATCTTGCGCTAGTGCGGGTCTTGGGGGCGCGGCTGCAGTTGGGCAAATGCAGGGCATGCATCAGTAGGTGCATCCCTCATTCCCCAATCAGCCTGCATGCCACTGCCACATCATGCATTCATAATGGAGCGAGCACATCAAAGCAAAGGTCCACTGCAATCCGAGCAAAGCTCGTCATATGCAGCAGTCCTTTGCTTGCCGTGTTCGCCGCCATTATGACCATGGTCAGCGAGCAGGCGGCCGTCTCATGCTTGCCGACATCGGAGGTTGCTAATCCCCTGGTGGCAACCCCGTGTTTGTGTGCCAATGGGGGCCCACTCCCGTTGACATACCCCCCCAAATGTTGAATGCCGAGGGGGGTGCCCAATCCCCAATGGCTTGTGCTCCCCCCTTTCTTTGTTTGCCGGCGGGGGTGCCCATTCCCCGTCGGCATTACCCGCCAGTGCACAATTGTGCAGTCGCTGTGGGAAATCAGTGTTTGGGCCAGATTATGAAAATGACAGTGACACAGTTCATGAGCAGGGCTCCTAGAATGCCTATGTTGAAAATTTAGAGCTGATACTCCATAAAATGACTGTGTTACAAGCGTGCGTTGGTAGATTGCATGCATGCTCGTACCATCGTGCATTTGTGATATTTTCACTCTGGATTTTCACCATTGCCATTTTTTCACACCTCTTGAACAGTACAGCCGTCACTTCACATATCCTGCCCAAAATGTGTTTCTGCACTTCCGGCGCAGAATAGCGTGGTCACTGTGCGAAATCACTTCTTGGGACACTTTGAGGAAATGACAGTGACACTGTACATGAGCAGAGGTGCTAAAATGCCTGTGTTGAAAATCTGGTGCCAAACGCCCATAAACTGGCAGTGCTGCAAGCATGCCTTGCATATTTCCCACGCACCCTTGCAAGTCCGCAAATTCTGTATATTTGTATGCCACATTTTCAACACTGGCATTTTATTACACCTCCTTATGAACTGTGCAGCTGTCATTTTTCACACCCTGCCCAGCACGTTTTCCCGCACTGCACTAACAAACACCCACAGGGACACCCTAATGCCTTTCACTCTCTGCAGGGTGGGGGTGGGTTGGCATCAGTTCAATACTTGACTGTCACTCCTATGCTGCATCTCTCTAACTCCTGCATTGCCAATGGCAGCAAGACAACATTCGGCATTGACAAATGCTTGCTTGATATGGGATAATATGATCATAGAAAATGTTTTTTTTATGAGCAAGGCAGTAACAAATCTACTGTTCAGTGTCTATAGATCTGAACATGAAACTCCCTATTCTGTGATGCAATTAAACTGAAAATAACCACTTTAATGTGTGAATTTGAATCAGATGACAGTCAAAGAGTATTATTAGTAGATTTATATATTTTACTCTTTAAATTAAGACAATTGCCTTCAAATAAAGAGTGAACAGACAGTATCTAGGTAATAAGAAATGATGGAGCATTATTTTACTGGGTTTACCACACGCCAAGGGGCATAATGAGGTATAGCTTGCTTTTTTATTTTGGGAACACCATGACTCAAACCTGTAAGACCAAATAAGTGCTGGCTTGTTTTTCCCCCGGGGCAAGATACAGATGAAGCACACCGCTGAGTCCTGAGTAGGAACAAGCACATATCTGTCTACTGACTCATCCTTGCTGATTGTATGCAAATCCTGTTTACCTCATGCATTCCTACTTAAAGCATAACCAGTCTAAATGTTAATGGTGATTTGCAAATATATTCCATGATGCTTTGCATTATTTGGGTATGTGTGATTTTACACTTATTTGAAACCTGGATTTTTGTTGTCAATGCCCTTTTTGGGGTAACCTTTGCCTCAGTGCTTTTGTGCCAAGGTTCTTTGTCTTTTTAGCTTGCTTTGTTCTTTTGAGCCCACCATGACCCCAACCTGTAAGACCACACTAGGGCTGGTTAGTTTTTTTTTTTATCCGGGGTGAAATACATATGAACATACAAATATGCCAGCAGAAACAGACTACTTGGTCTATCTAAGTCTGCTCGAGTGTTCAGCTAGTACCTCTAGTTGACAGCTGCCCAACCCCTTCCCCTTTGTCATCCCTCACTCTCGCTCTCCCCTGTTCCCTGTTCCCTGTTCCTGTTCCCTGTCCATTTTGATGCTGTTTACAGATTTACATGATACCACCCATTCTGGTACTGCGTTCCATTTTGCTACCACTCTCTCTGTGAAATAGTGTCTCCTCATTTCCTTCCCAAATCTTCCCCCCTCTTAGCCCATGCCCCCGGGTGACCCTCCCCTTCCTTAACTTAAAGACACCATCTGCCTAATCTTTATTGAGTCCCCAGATACCTGAATGTCTCTATCATGTCCCCCCTGTCCCATCTATCCTCCAGGGTGTACATATTCAGGTCTCCCAGCCTGCTGTCAAAGTCTCTCCCCTCCATTCCACATATCATCATTGTTGCCCTCCTCTGCACCCCCTCCAGTAGCCTGATATCATGCTTTAGGTATGGCCTCAAAACCTGCACACAATACTCTAAGTGCAGCCTTAGCAGCAACCTGTAGAGGGGCAAGATCACCTCTCTTTATCTGGACTAAAACCTCCTCGCTATGCACCCCAGCATTTTGTTCATTTTTTAGCCACTCTCCTGCACTGGGCAGTGTTGTTCATAGTCCCTTTTATCATTACCCCTAGGTACTTCCCTTCCTCAGTGATCCCCTGCTTAACCCCCCCAGCTAGTATTCTCTCCTTGGGTTCTTCACCCCAAAGTGCATAACCTTACACTTCTTTGCATTGAACCCCAGCTGCTACCTCTCTGACCACTTCTCTAGTTTGCTTAGGTCCCCCTGCAGCTGCTTCCATCCCTCCCCTCCATCCACCACTGCTCCCATTTTGGTGTCTTCTGTGAACAGACTTACCTTGCTCACCACCCCGTGTGCAATGTCTGATATGAAGAGGCCAAATAATAATGGCCCAACACAGAGCCCTGTGGCACCCCACTCATCATCAGCATTGGAGTTCAGAGCTCCCCTCTCACCACCACCCGTTGTAGTCTCCCAGTCAGCCAGCTTGTAATCCAGTTCATTATTTTTGCCCCACCCCTACACCAGTTTGCTTCCCCACAAGCTGCCCATGAGGCACAGAATTGAAGGCCTTTCTGAAGTTCAAGTAAAGAACATCCGCCACATGACCCTTATCCAACTCACCTGTCACCCAGTCATAATATTGTATTGGGTTGGTTTGACAAGACTTCCCTGAAATGAACCCATACTGCCTCACATCCTGGAGGCCATTGTCCTCCAGGTACAACACCAGTCTTTCCTTTAGTATTGTTTCCATTAGTTTGCACACTATGGAGGTGAGACTTACCGGACGATAATTACCAGGTTCGTCCCTTGGTCTGCTCTTGTGTAACAGTACTACATGTGCCATCCTCCAGTCCAGTGGCACACATCCCAACTCCAGTGAGGTGCTGTATGGATCCAACAGTGGCTCCTCCAACACCTCCGCCATCTCCCTCAGCTCCCTCAGCACCAATGAAGCACATTGATGAGTCCTGAGTAGGATGAAACATATGTCTGTGTCTTTTGTTCTCAGCCTTCGCAGACTGTGTAAGAGACCCTTTGGCACCATGTATCCCTGTTTAAAACAAAACCAGTCTATATTTTCTTGGTGATTCCATATATATTCCATGATACTTTGCGTTATGGGGGTATGTGTAATTTTGCATTTCTTTGAAACATGGCTTTGTTGCCAATGCTCTTTTTGGGTGACCCTTGCCTCTGTTCTTTTGTGAAGAAGTTCTGTGTCTTTTTAGCTAGCTTTCTTATTGATTGATTGATTGATTGATTGATTGATTGATTGATTGATTTGAAATTACTCCACTCAGGATAGCCCCATGAGATGCAGCATCTCATTTTCATGGATGTCTCAGGGAGGATAGCACCAATCAGCAGATTAACATAGTCCAACAGGAATGGTTACATACAGGCCAAAGTATACAAAGAGAAAACAAACATGCTCAAAAGGTAAGTACATCCAAGCAGTAATCAAAACAAGCTAACAAAGTGGGATCACTGCAAAGAAAGAGCATGAACATTGTTATGCAACATGATCAAGGTCAGATAGATGGGGATTCTGGACCAAAACAAATACATGAAGTTCTAAGGTGGTTGGAAAGACTGGACTTAAACACTTGCAAGCTGGAACCATTTCTCAGCTGGAATGGGAGTTTTTTTTCATATGTCTTGTGCTGGAAATGTAAAGGTATTGCTACCAAATTCACACTTCATCCTGGAAAGTTCTGCTGTTGAACAGATGGAGTAGGCACTACTTGACTGTGTGAGATGGGCTAGAATATACTCAGGGACTCTTTCTTGTGCACAGCTGTACAGCAAAGAAAGCCAGCGGTAATCATGTTTGCTTGATGGACTTACCCTGTTAAGCTGGTCATACAGAAGACAATGATGGGTAGATCTTGTTGTACAAACAAGACAGGGTCAGAAGAGTGGTTTTATTAATACAGTGGTATATGATATCTTCACAGTCAATGGAAGGGAGTAGGAAGTGGGAGACTGCAGTACCTGCTTCCTTTTTTTAACATTTAGTATGCGTTTTCCCCTATGGTTTTGATCTGTCCCCATCAGTCCAGCCACCCCACCCAGCCCCGTCACCTGCCATCTCCTGGACTTACCTATTGCCTCACATGTTCCCCCATGAATAACCCCCTATGGGAAGGAATGGCTGCTGTGGGCCAGGCCCTTACTCCCCTGGCAGAGTTGAAGCTTTGATGAGTGAGGTAGAGAACCCAGTAAGCCCTGCAGGGCCTGTGGTGGGCAGTGGATGGCATCTTGCATCAGTCAAGATTTTTTTGTCTATTTTCTGTCCTGCCCTCCTGATTTCAGAAGGGCATTGCTGATGCAGAGCACCATACCACTGACATCCTCACACTTGGTCTACAGTTCCACTGTACCTTCACCTGTGGTCACCCACATGGTGGTGTTGCAGCAGAGACTATTCTCCCCCCGATCCCAGAGAAGGCAAGCATCCTGAAGTGTTCAACCATCCTCCTCTGGCTGGTCCTCCAATGAACCAGGCTCATTTCTGAACATGGGTCATCAGTATCACAGTTGGTAGTGCTACCACTGAGCTGGCAGACTGCCTGCTTCTTTACATCAGCACTGTGGCAGCGTTCAGACCTTTAGGAGAAGCTGAGCTTTGGACCTGTAGTTATTCAGGTATGATTTAACATGCCTACTGTATATAAATGATACATTCAAGCCAGATGCCTAGAGATTGGAATACACTGACTTGCTCAATAGTGTTGCCATCTGATGTTATGATTGCAAGTGGATCAGCTGAATAAGTTAGCAAGTTCTGGGATCCAAATACCATAGACTTAGTTTTGGTTGCACTAAGGATTATTTTGGGCCCACCATGACCCAGACCCACCAAGACCACATAAGGGCTGGTTCGTTTCTCACCTGGGGTGAGATACAGTTAAAGTACACTGAGAAGCCCTGATTAGGACAAAACACATGCCTGTATCTTCTGTTCTCAGCCTTTTCAGATCGTGTGAGAGGTCCTTTTGCATCATGTATTCCCACTTAAAGCAGAACCTGCATAAATGTTCATGGTGATTTACATATACATCCCATGATGCTTTGAATCATGAGGGTATGTATGGCTGTTGTATTTCTTTGAAAAACTGTCTTTGTTGTCAATGCCTTTATGGGTAATCCATGCTTCGGTGCTGAGGTTCTTTGCCTTTTCAGCTAGTACAACCAATGTCCCCAAAAGTGCATTATTTCTGATATAAAGTGGATATTTGTTGAAATAAAGAAAAGTAAAAGCAAAAAATAGAAATATTAGAAAAGTAGAAGTACAAGCTGAATAAAAGGTAAAATAGTTTCTCTGCCAGTTTGTGCCACCAGGGGTCACTATACTTTCTGATGCCTGTGTGTGGCTGAACATTAGATTTATTTACTCAGTAAACAGGCATAATTACTTTTAAAAGGTCTGTGTGTCTTTATTCTTTTGAGTGTGAGTGAATATGTGTATTTATTTAGCGAGCTTTTCTCTAGTTATTGCAAGTTTTTAAACATACCGTACATGATTACTGCTGCAGTCCAACTTGGAGGACAGCTTGTTTGTCAGCATGGTAGGATGTCCCTAGAAGTGCTTACTTGACTGCCACTACCATAGATAGAGACTCACTGCCAGCTGAACTCCCCTTCCACATACTGGTCACATTAGAGGCTGTGGTCTGTTACAGTGAAGCGGCCCTCCCTTCATGATTATGAAAGGCATGTTTTATAACTAATTGTAAAATGGTTAGGTAAAGGGGGAGAGGAAATGTGGAGCAAATGAGCAGAACGATGGAGCAGAGACAGAGAGCAGCTGGAAAAATGATCCCTTCAGTGAGCGGGTCACTTGGTGAGAAAACTGATGCTTGAAATAAATACATTGTTAAGGGTAAGTAATGTGGGGATGTAGAGTGGGCAAGCAGGAGGGCAAGTGTATGTCACTTACAGTACAGCATTACTTTACAGCTGCAAAGAGGAGACGTGATGGAGCTATAGGATATCACAGTAGCATGTCAAACACACTGCAGAGGGGTAAATGAATATGATGGGACTGTATAAAACAAAAGGATTAGAGAAGTTTCTAATTCCAAATGTTAACGGAAGTCTGAGTTCGAATATTAACTGTCATCAACAGACTAAATATAACAGGAATATGTGCAGTTAGCTATCAGCTTTGGTGAACAGAAATGATAAAACATTCATTTTGAAATGTAATCCTAGAGGTGTTTTTTGCACCATGAGCATTATATAAAAGCACTATAATTTAATTTTAAAAATAAGAGATTTATTTTATAAATTAAATTAGAGCAGCTTGAAACAGCCATTGTAACTGGGCTAAGGGGAAGTAAAATACCAAAGTGTTTATTTAAAACCAGCCACTGATGAGATAAAAATCCTTCAGTGGTGAATACTAATATACTTTTAAGTAATTATGTGGTTACCTTTTTAAAGGTGTATTATCTGTATGTTCTGTAGCATAGAAACCTCTTTGAAAAATCAGAGCATAGTACTGCTTTCCTGTTAAAGCAGGCAACTGCAACAAAAAGGTACCAATGTAATACAGCTGAATCACTGTAGTGCCAACCAAAATAAGTTGTCAAGGAATCACTTTTATGTATTTATTACTGAAATGTATTTTATTGTTTTTCACAGAAAATCCCTTTGAAAATGCCCTATAACAAGGGTGAACTGTTTGGGTCCTTTCTGAAAATAAATTGGAAGAAATCAAGAATTTGTTTGCTGTTTCATTTTTAAGGCCTTTTGCATAGCCCACACTACAAACATTACCTAAGTTAGCAAAATACCACAGCAGCAATGTTTTACATGTTGATATTTTCAGTCACTGAAAAGATGGTGGCCATTTAATACATTGCAATTCTAAGCAGCTTGCACATTAATATGGAATGTGCTGCAGCTTGGTTGGCAGGCATTTGGTTGCTTTCTCACAGAAATGGCTAGAACCAAGTGTTGGCTGAATGGGATGTAGAGATTTCCTTACCTGCATTATTACGGCTGCATAGGCGAAGCCTGCAGCCTTTCTGTGGTAGCTCTAAAACTGAGCTACCGGATTCAGACCCTGGAATACTTCTGTTCTGTAGTTTCAGAATGATCCTTCAAAAACTGCAAAACAGTCAGAAGCAGTCCACCATGGGCACACTATTTCTCATTCTGTCTGTGAAGGCTCCCGATTGCAGCAGCTGCAGAAGTGATGGCCGACCAGTGTGTCTTTTGTTAGTGAAAGTGGTGCTGACCTTCCCCCAGACAGCCGGTCTCTTTCTTGCAAACTCAAATCACAAAATAAAGTACGTTTACTACCCCTCCCCCACGGGCACACACACTATTTCATCTGGCGTTACATGGCTGACAATGCCGTGTCTAGTTTTGTTGTCAGCTCTGAGAATGGAGCTGTCACTTCAGCGTTTCCTCAACAGCTGAAGTCCTCTACCTTCACCCACCACTAGTTTGTTTCTGTTCATTTGGCCCAGTAATCTGTCATTATGTCAATGTGTCATTCTCTCTCTCTCTCTCTCTCTCTCTCTCTCTCTCTCTCTCTCTCTCCCTCCCTCTCTCTCTTTCTCTCACTTTGCCTTCATCCTCCATTGCAGTTTTCTATGTGCGGTTTCAGTTTCCTGGTCTGGCTAGTGAGCAGCTTGAATTCAGTGCTTTTACACTTAATGGGGAGTGATCAGCCAGCTTTAAATGTTTAATGCTGCCTGCCACATATTTCAGGAATGTGAACAGACAGGTTCTTATTGGCATCAATAAATCTAAACATTCTCCAAGAGAGCAGGAACAAAGCACCCAGCTTCATTCATGTTTTTGCATGGAGGGAAAGAGTTTCTCATGTTTCACTCCAGCTTTCTTCTCAGGGCTCCTTTCACTAAATCTGCCTTTTCTCACCTGGACAGCAGACCCTACCCAGCATACACACACACACACACACACACACACGACCACCAACAGATAAATACTGTGACCACACAAATGGCTGATCAATTTAGAATGCAGACATTGTCATCAGTTTCCCATTTTCCCTTACATTTTTTCCTGTGTCTGGGACAGTGGGATTTTTATTTGACCTATGTGATGATCACACTGCAGTAATATGGATAAAGCAGAGGTTCTACAGTCCGATCTCTGTAGTATTGGTGGAGTTCTCGGATCTCCAATGTTTTTTTTTATACCATTGTGGAAGGCCCTGCTCAGTTTTACCACAGGTCTGCTGAAGGGTATCCTTTTGTGTCCTAATCTTGGTTATATGTGAGTGTCTTTTATGTGTGTTTGTCTTACATGGACTGGCCACCCATGTATCATATTTGTCCTAAATTGCATCTCAGTTTTGTTCTTGTTTGTCTTCTCCCCCTTTCAGGCAGCAACCTGTTGGTTAGAGTGGGTTCAGGGTTTATACATCTTTAGGATTCATGTCTAAAAGGTGGTACAAATAATAAAACTGAGGGCAAACATTTTAGCAGAATTTCCCAGTTGTAACCAGTAACTCCCGTTTTATTCCATAATACAGAAAAGTTAGGCATTTGTAGTGAGGCTGTCTTTGCCGCTGTTGTGCAGCGATTCTTTCACTAAACAAAAAAGACTGCCTTCTCGCTACATGAATAAAAAGCAAGGTACCAGGATGTCTAAGGGAGCTAAACTAAGTTTATTTTTCCTTTACAACTCCTGTTCGAAGGAAAGTCTTGGTTTTACCTTCTCGAGGGTGCAGTCTACCCTGAGGAGCTCCTCGAAGATGTGCAGAGTCGCAGTGTTCGCAAACCGCTATTGAAGAGCCACCTAATAACGATAGCATTTGCGAGCACAAACCACAGCTACTGTACACTATTAAAAAGTAAAAACCTGTTAGTGGCAGATGTTTTCAGGCGATTTAATACACTTCCTTGCGCAAGTGCTTACCGGAGGAAGTGAGGTCTTCTGCTTCTGTTCTCTACTCTCAGCTGTTCTCTCTAAGAGCCAGCAGGCCTCAGTTTCAATACATTTATACAGAGCTCAGCTGAAGGAGGGACTTACAGAATGAATCTTTGATAGAAAACTGGATCCAGTGCTTAAAAGGTTCTGGCAATGTAATGTATACTGTTATATGAGGTGCTGTATATATGTGAACTGTCTAAAATAAATAAAAAGGGCTTAAAAGGAGAATAACAATTCATATTGCAATAAAGTATGACTGACAGCTGCGGCAGACCAATCTGGAAGGCCATCCCCCTTTATATTCCAGACAGAGAGAAAGTCAAGTCAGAGTTGTGTAGTGTGTTGAAGGAGAAATACCCTTCCACTTAATCTTTCCTAGTGTGGAATGTTTTATTTGTGAATTTAAGTTGCTGACATTGAGTTGTTCTTTCCTTTTATTTGTTTATTTTGACATTTCCAGTCCATTTAATTTTTGTTCTGTAAATACACTTCCTTGTGCAAGTGCTTACCGGAGGAAGTGAGGTCTTCTGCTTCTGTTCTCTACTCTCAGCTGTTCTCTCTAAGAGCCGGCAGGCCTCAGTTTCAATACATTTATACAGAGCTCAGCTGAAGGAGGGACTTACAGAATGAATCTTTGATAGAAAACTGGATCCAGTGCTTAAAAGGTTCTGGCAATGTAATGTATACTGTTATATGAGGTGCTGTATATATGTGAACTGTTTAAAATAAATAAAAAGGGCTTAAAAGGAGAATAACAATTCATATTGCAATAAAGTATGACTGACAGCTGCGGCAGACCAATCTGGAAGGCCATCCCCCTTTATATTCCAGACAGAGAGAAAGTCAAGTCAGAGTTGTGTAGTGTGTTGAAGAAGAAATACCCTTCCACTTAGTCTTTCCTAGTGTGGAATGTTTTATTTGTGAATTTAAGTTGCTGACATTGAGTTGTTCTTTCGTTTTATTTGTTTATTTTGACATTTCCAGTCCATTTAATTTTTGTTCTGTAAATACACTTCCTTGTGCAAGTGCTTACCGGAGGAAGCGAGGTCTTCTGCTTCTGTTCTCTACTCTCAGCTGTTCTCTCTAAGAGCTGGCCGGCCTCAGTTTCAATACATTTATACAGAGATCATCTGAAGGAGTGACTTACAGAATGAATCTTGGATAGAAAACTGGACGCAGTGCTTAAAAGGTTCTGGCAATGTAATGTATACTGTTAAATGAGATGCTGTATATATGTGAACTGTTTAAAATAAACAAAAAGGGCTTAAAAGGAGAATAACAATTCAGATTGCAATAAAGTATTACTGACAGCTGGGGCGGACCAATCTGGAAAGCCAGCCCCCTTTACATTCCAGACAGAGAGAAAGTCAAGCCAGAATTGAGTGGGGTGTTGAAGGAAAAACACCCTTCCACCTAGTCTTTCCTAGTGTGGAATGTTTTATTTGTGAATTTAAGTTGCGGATGTTGAGCTGTTCTTTCCTTTCATTTGTTTATTTTGACATTTCCAGTCCATTTAATTTTTGTTCTGTAAATGTTTAACAAATTAAGAAGCCTTGAGATCTACATCAGTGTATGTGACCATCTCTCATCCCACAGCCTCTCACAACCATAATAGTGGTTCAGATATGACAAAAGAAAATAGGTAGAAGTCATGCATATGCTGATTGAAATATTAGCACGATCAACTTTTCTTTAGTATGTTTTTTTTTTTTTTATTCTGGATGCACTGACATCTACATTTTGTCTAACTCAAAATGCACCTGCTTCCCCTGCCCCACTTGATAGACAGGCCTACCCCCAAGGTAACACCCAGCAGGGCTACCTAGAGAACCCTGCCTCCATTCTAGCCTAGCTAAGGGCTTAAGTAAGCTATTAAACGCACTTGGTACTGCCCCTCCCAAACCCCCCCAAACAATTTTTTTTTATTTAGTTGTTTAACCAGGTATAGCATACTAAGCTGAAAGCTTTTTTACAGGAGTGACCTGGGAGCACAAGGAGGTTAAGTGACTTGCTCAGGGTCACGCAGTATGCAAGTGGAAGCTGTGGGATTCAAACCCAGGTCTGGTCTGCTGGATATCACTAAATTTGCAGCTCAGGGCCTTAGACCACTGTGCTATACTGCCTCCTCAAACTATACTTTACAAAGCCCTCTGGAGCTGCTCCACCCCATCACAGCCCCCCTCATGTCACTATCCCCCCACCTCTCACTCTCTGCGGTTGGTTTCAAACCCAATCCCCTTTGTTTCACTGTCACCCAGCCTCTCACCATCTGGGATAGTGTTAAACCCTATGCAGTTACTCTGCCATAATCTGTCAACGGATTTAGAGGTTTCCAGGGGTGTGCGACCTAGGGCAACCAATTAAAAATAGCTTAGTATTCAATTACAACTGCTCAGTTATTTTCCTATTTGTCTAATTGTCATGTAATCGCTCTTTAATGTCTTATGATCAGGCCTCTGTAACCACTGAATATGTGTATTGTCTTATTGTCCACCCTGACGTGGAACCTTTGTAAAAGAGCTCATGCTCAAAGGTCTTTCCAAAATACTAATTAAACAAATTAAGCAAATACGTCGGGTGAGGAGGCAGACTATAAACTCCCCTATTCAGATTATGCAACTTCATGCCTCAGACAGCAGTGGCAGTGAACCGGCACGGCAAGACAAGCACTACAGTGCTTGATGCCATCCAATATCACTTCATTCTGTTCCTGATCTCACAGTCCAGTAATGAAAAAGCTTAGTAAAGACCAATACTGATGGCAGCAATATTGAACTGTAGTAAGCGATGACCATTCGGAGCCTAATAGATATGCAAAACCATGGGTTTTGGTGAGAGGTGAATTACACAACTCCAAACATAGATGTACAATCTGTGAACAACAAGGACATCTTCACTGTAATATGGGACTGTGGCAGCAAACCAGCTCACTGTCAAGGCTAGACACTGGTCCACAAGGCATCTTACTTCAGTAACACATAGCAGCACTGCATTTTTACAATACATGCATTGTCAGCCGCTATCAAATATCAGAGAAAAACATTTTTAAAAAGTAAATATTAGTTCAGTTCACTATAATGTAACGGAGACACCCTATCTACATTTAAGATGCAGATCTATCACACTCACCCTGGACTGCCTACGAATTTTCTAACATCGCAGCTAATACTGAAATCTTCTTTCCAAAAATATGAACTGCATAGAACAGAGTGCTTTGATGCAACAAAGCCCTTTCTATGCAATTTCATGAATAGAATCCATTTGATATGGACACACTCCTCCAAAGGAAACAAATGAAGAGAACACGTTGGCAGATGCTGTGTTGCGACACTCGTTCGCCACACATCTCTTTGGCATTCTTTTTTGTTTGAGACAGAAACAAAATATTTAGAGAAAAAAAGGAAAAAAGTGTCAAATAAATTAATCATTCTTGAAACCTTAGATTGTTCCCAAAATTGTAACTGACAACTCTTTTAACACAGAGTGGTACTGACAAAATACAAAGAAAAAAGTAGTTTCCTAATCATAACAAAACACTGTCAATGGAACTGGTGTCTGTAAAGGTTGTCTTGAGCAACTACAAGGCTTGTGACAGATGTGCTAACCCTGCAGGTGTAGGGTCACCATGTGGATAAAGCCGGCCTCCAAAATCATACTGCTTGATTGACAATAGCAACATTGTTACAGACCCCGGACAAGAAAAAAAAACATATAACAGAGAAAAAGTCACAACCATTTGGCAAAGAGTATACTTACAGGTTTAAAATATGCACACATTAATTAATTTTACAGCCACAAAGTTTGCTTCTTTTGATTTGGATAAACTAGCTCTTTAATTCAGATGGACTCCAATTAATTTTCTCTGCCTAATGCAAGTTTTTTTTTTTTGGGGGGTAATGGAAGTGCCAGATCCTAGGCACCGTCACTGATGTAAAATTATCAAATCATGCTGTTTTCCACAAAGGTATGGTCTATATACTAGCAGTACACAGACCATACTATTATGGGAAAAAAGAAGCTGGATTTGACAATTTACTGCAGTCACTCAGGAACTGGCACTTCAATTACTAAAAAAAAAACTGTCCATAATAGCCAATCAGACCCACTCTAAAACAATAGACAGCAACTGAAGAACTTGCATACTGTTGTGGAAATGGAAAGTGGCATGATCTGAGAATTTACCTTCATTGCTAGTATGAATTTTCCTCGATAGTCCCTAAGTAATCTCTTTTAGCTCTGTTCAGTATATCTACTTGCTCCTAGAAGTAAAGGTTTATAATACTTTTCCATCATTTAAGACATGTCCAGTCATATTTTGAGACACGTCCAAAATTCTATCCAGAATTCAGCAAGTACAAGGTACTTTCTCTCTTATGGTTTTACAAGCTCTGAAATGGAGTGGTTGCCTGCCATGCATTTCAGGAATGTGAGCGGACAGGCTCTTTTGGGCAGCAATAAATCTAAACGCTTTCTCCAAGAGGGGATAGAGAAAAACATCCAGCTTCATCTGCATGGAGGGAAAGAGTTTCTCATTCCTTTATGAAGAATTTTGATTGGATCAGGATACAGCACTGCCTTGCTGCCAGTGAGTTACATGTAAAGGTCCCCTTCCATCAGAAGATAATAGTGAACAAGCAGGTTTTAAAGGAGCACAGTTCTTTTTATCACATTAACAACAGCATCTGTTACTACTACAGCCTCCAATTTTTCCTCCTGAAATAATGATTAGCAATAACTGGGTCTTCATCCAAGGCGCAGCCATTCACAATGAGAGCACAGATGTTTTTGAGATCAGGATGCACTAGCGCATAAGTAATGTACTACTACATAACTGTACCATATGGCACAGCAGAGGCCACGTATGGTCCCAGTACAGGGACCGATCCCTCACAGGGTAGCCATGTTTGAGAAATTATTTAGAGGGGGATTTGCAAGGGTTCTAGGTGCAAACAGGAATTGATCTGGAATTCTAATGTTCCATAAACAGAATACTAGAACCAGCCATAAGGCATAGCCTACAATCACTCTAGGTCTATATTCTGGGTGCATTGTGGGTGGTTTTGGTGTTCATGGTTGTGTTGTGGGTGGGTTTGGTGTTGGATTCCAGGTGGTCCTGTGGTTCCAGCATTTCAGCTTGGGTTTGTGGAAGTTCAGGTATTCTGGTTCAAGTTTTTTCCAAGTATCCAAAAGGGAAAAGGGTTCCAGACCCCAGGAATGTAACTCAGAATGTCAGAACCATGGGAGTGCCAGAACTGGGACCACACAGAGTAGAAACACGAACACCTGATCCTAGCAATACGGCAGCAACCACACTGTGTATTCAACTGTTAGTAAAGCAAGAGTTAGGGAAATAACATGGTGAACAGGGACATGTAACTTTCATTAAAGAATTCATTTCTTGTGGGTGATTGACATTTGCACTAAAAGATGTCCTTTTGGGAGAACATTATTTAAACAATATATGACCCCTCACCCACAAGGTCTGGTGAAGCATATGATGTAATCACTGTGACCTTGAGCTTTTAACCTTTGGGGATACAGATCTGGGTCTGATGATGGTATTTGATACTTCCTGTCTCTTGATGCCTCAAGTTTGTGTGGCTGCTTGCTGCACTAACAGTGCAAGAGTGCTGCCTCTCCAAAAAATAATTAACACACAATTGCACAAGTAGACATAACAGATAGCACTCTGAATGACAAACACCACCATGCACAAGGAATGCAATTAAGAAAACCCTCTGGAGTAAACCCCAGATTTGTTGGGAGCAGGAGGCAGGAAATTAAAAATAAATTCAGTGCAACAGGCTGAGCATGCAACACTGTGTAAATGCAGAACTACAAAAAAACGCACTCCTCAGCCAGAGAATGGTGCAATTATACAATTATTCATTTATTTGGTGCAAAATGCCATGGTGGAAGGAACAAAAAAAGCTGACAATCTGGACCAGTTTCGTACACCCTAGTACGTCATCAGGAGGATGCATTACAGGTCAAGCAATAGGCCTAAAAAGACATTATTTAAAGTGACGGTGCAGGCTTACAATTTACCATAAACAACAACTACACACATATATCTGTATTATCAGCTGAAAAAGAGGTATGTAAGTAAATTAAACACCTCATTTATTATAGTCTAAAAACTCATACCATATGAATAATGACTGTACATACTTATAATGTCCTATAAAATATATGAGTTCCAATATTTCATCTAAGTGCCTGCTCAGGGTATCCATCATGCTGATGCACCTATAGAGATGGCCACTTGAACACTTAAATATATAGAACCTAAGAGAAAGACATAAAAATGCAGAGTAATTAATACACAATCACCAGACCGAAAACCAGGTAAACATATCAAAACTGTGTACAAATTAATTATTTCTTGAGTCATTTGATAACCATTACTTATGTATCAGTACGTGCACATCCACACATAAGTATATGTATATATGGATATCAATAATTAATCTGAATTACTATCCACAGAGACCATCTAACAATAAATCTAATTCTGGGGTCATTTATTATGTCTTCTTAATACAGGGAATGAGTTCAATGTGGTCATTCAGGCCCGGTGTTATAAGTGCCCCAAGGGTGTATATCCAAAAGGATTCTCTTACTTTTAATACTTCATTAATATACCCACCCCTAGAGCCCAATTTAACAGCCTCTATACCACAAAACTTAAAAATATGATCTACAGTAGCAGCCACAGACACTGCCAGATATTTCTCAAAATTTCTGTGATATTTCCAGAAATATCTCCTGCTTTCTGCATTTCCACAGTAGGGGCAGCAGAGAGAAACTCTTCAGAAATTTCACGAACTGTCTGGAAATAGCTGGCAATGTCTCTGGCTACTACTGTATAGCTCTTCATCTAGTAGTCCTACAATGATTAGCCAGGGCTCTCCTGGCATTATCATTGGAAACAGACCGTAAATGTTCTCCAATTCGTATCTTTAAGGCTCTTGTGGTTTTCCCCACATAAAACACTCCACACTGACATGTGGCTAAATACACCACATTGTCTGTTACACAGCTAATGAGTTCCCTAATACTGAAAGCTTTGTCACAGTTACAACTCGAGGACATCTGCCATTTGAAAACTGAGCTACAGAATTTGTAATTTCCACACTGGTGCATACCAATCAGAAAATATAGCCTACCACCAGTGATATAAGGTATACCATGGTATATGTGAACCAGTTTGTCCTTAAGATTGGGACCCCCTCTTATACACCATTCTAGGCTTGTCTCGAACAACATCCTCCAACAGTGGTTCTCCCTCCAGTATGGTCCAATTATGATTTATTATTTCTGTACTTCTGCCGAATGTCTAGTATATGTAGTTATAAAACTCATCCTGGTAGGGTCACTGTTGGCACTTTTGGGTAAAAACAAACTTTCCATCTCCATGTTATTCATCTCATTATAGGCCTGGTTCACCATTACACCAGAGTAACCTCTATTCAAAAATCTATGGCACATCTCAGTGCTGTTAGTCCTATAATCTACATCATCACTACAATTTCTATATCCTCTCATAAACTGGGCTTTTGGGATATTAGATCTCATATGGTGTGGGTGGAAGCTGGAAGCCAATAGCAGGAAATTCCTGTCAGTCTCCTTCCTAAAAAGATTTGTTCACAAAGTTCCATCTACATTTTTAGAAACCTGTAAATTCAAGAAGGAAACCATACTGGAATCACTCTGCACTGAAAATTTAAGATTAGGATTAATATTTTCCAAATAGTGGATGAACCCATCCAACTCTTCCCACATGCTTCACCACACCATAAAAAATGTCATCAATAAAATGACGCCAGATATCAATCCTATCAAGGAAAGGATAGTTCTGTGCATCATAGACAATTGATTTCTCCCATAGTCCAAGGTACAAACTAGCATAATTGGGAGCAAAAGTTAGCGGTACCTTTAAGTTGTAGATAGAAATCATCCTGAAACAAAACATTATTTTTTGTTGGAACATGTTAAGCACACTGTACCAACAATTCTCTCTTACCACTGTTAATGCTAGTATCTAAATTGAACCAATGTCTGAAAGCTTCAAGGCCATCCTCATGTGGGATATTTGTATATAAAGAGACTATGTCCATAGATACCAACAACCAAGACTCATCAATATGCATGTCACCCAGGATCCCCAGTATCTGTGAAGTAACATGTATGTATGATGGCAATGACACCACATCATTTTTAATGTGGAAATCAACGTACCTAGACAAAGGTTCTACTGATGAACCAATACAAGATACTATAGGGCATCCTGGGGGGATCATGCAGATTTTTGTGTATCTTAGGAAGGACATAAATAGTCGCCCTTTTAGGGTGGTTAACCATTAAGTACAGCAACTCATCATGAGTGATCAAGCCTTCACATTCAGACTCAAATAAAAATGAATCCACAGCCATCTTAAATCTGGCAGTAAGGTCAGACTGGAGTGGCAGACAAAATTTGGTGTCCACTAACTGGCGGTTAATTTCATTTACATATTTGTCAGTGGACATTACCACCACTGTCCTGCCCTTTTCTGCCTGTTTTATGGTCAATTCTAAGTTATTCTCCAAAGATTTCAAAGCCTGTGGCTCGGCTGTAGTAATATTTACAAAATCAGAGCCAGCACTGTTCTTAAGAAGGTCTTTAAACTGTCTCTCACACCTTGATTCAAAAATCTTCACTAACTCGTTATAAGGTGGCATAAATGTTGATCTAGGTTTAAATATGCTTACTTCCTCATTCACATTTTCTACAAGCCCTTAAGATATATCAGTCATATCCATTGTTTCCACTATAGATATATCCTGGCCCATTCCATCCTTTTTAAAGAAAGCCTTCAAATTCAAATTTCTAGTGAAACGGTGGAGGTCAACATAAAGGTCAAATTCCTTCATATCTAATGTCGGAACAAAAGTTAAGCCCTTTTGTAATATTCCCATCTGTGCTTCACTGAGTTCCTGATGTGAGATCAACATCATGAGCTGTATATGCAAATCACCACAGAATATTATGCTGGTTCAACTTTAAGCAGAAATGCATGGTGCCGAAAGGCCTCTCACACAGTTTGTAAAGGGTGCCAACAGAAAAACACAGACATGTGTTTCATCCTACCAGGACTCATCAGTGTGCCTCATCTGTATGACACCCCAGTAGGTGTCATACATACATACATGTTACAGATAAACATTATTATGAGATAACCCCATCACATTATAATTGCATCTGGCAGTGATCACCTAGGCACTAAAAAAGATAGAATGTTTTAGTCATACCTAGACCCATATTGCATGAAGGTGAACCCTGTGACCTGTAGCATGCATGCTTCACCTTGCTCAAAATCAAAATTACTGGGCTGGGTTCCCTATATTTATACCCCTGCAGGCTAGTAACCAAGACAGTATGCAGTCAATTGTTTACAAGAAAACCTAAGCACAGGATGTTTTTACAATTTGTAAAGCTTCCTGAGCAGAAATATTGTAGGAGCAGTAAACAACTTTAGGCCCTCATTTGCATGCAAAGGAGAGGGATGTACAAGTATAAAAATACCCCACCTATCTGCTGCACCACCTACCAGCCGCACAAACTCTGTATGCATTGCTGCATCTGTGGCATCATTTAAGGTCCAGATAGAAAGATGACAATGAGTACTTTTGAAGATCAGGCTATTTGTACTCCAACAGGAAAATGAAACTATAAAACCCTGAATCAAGCCAAAAGGGATCACAGCAGTGAATTCTAAAGATATGCCCTCTACAGAGCTTTTGCTCTCCAGCTAAAGTACTCCCAGTTTTTGCAAATCTTAGCCCCAACAGGGCTCTCCCTTCAATTGCTGGTCTCTGGGCTGCAGGATTATTGACCCTCTCTATCTGGAGTCCAAGTGGGAAGCCCTTGCTTCTTCCCTTTAGATGAATTTTCTCATATGTCTGTAGCCTGCAGGCAGTCTTTCAGTAGTGCTTTTACTCTCCCCTCTTCAACCACCTCATTGGCTATTTTAATAAAGGGATTGGCTTTAAAGCTCTTGCAACATCTTGATTGGTTCTTAGTGCACAGACTTATTGCTCCCTGATTCATGACTTCATGCTGGCCAATAAGGGTAAAAAGGCACAAGATGATATAACCCATAGATCTACTACCCCAGTGTCCATGGGCTGTGCTGTTGGTAGCCACGAGTTCAATTTCCCTCCCTGACAAAAAAAAGTTGGCTGGTGTTTGTTCCCCAGTCTTCTCTTGCATCCATGAGACTGGGAGAAGACTTGAGTATGCAAAGGGTGCCACTCTGTGAGGCTGCATAGGATGTAGGCTGCACCTCCAACTTGCATCCTAGCCTCTTCTTTTTGTATGTCCATGGGGATGGGGAAAAAATGGCTGTCTGTGTGGCCAGAGCCACAAAGTCCAATGGGCTCCCCACAGGGAAAATATGGTAAGCCTCCTAAAGGGGTTGGGGTTAAAAATATTTGTAGAAATCAACCAAGAATCACTTTTAGCTGGGTGAAAAACATCAGAGGTGAAGATGTCTCAATTACCCTCCATGCAAATACACATGTGAATGTTTAACTACCACCAAAAACTAAGAGAGAATTTTAGATGTGTTAACTGCTAACAGTGCCCACACTATAAACTCAAACATTTTAGCAAAGGGTGCGAAATATGAAATCCAGTAATTCATTATAGTGTATGGTGGAACACTGTTCTTGTTTTTTTATCTGTGCTGAAAAGCTGGTCAGCACAGATAAAAAAAAGTTAATAGAATGCTGTTCAGCCCGTATGTGCAGAACAGCGTTCTAGTACTTTAAAATCTCAATGTGCATGTGCTACACTCACCACAAACCACATGGTCAACCAGTTAAACAGTCCCGGTGTCGATGGTAACTCGGGTAACACGGACAAACACCCAAAGGAGAAAACCGACCAGATAAGTATTCGGAAAGTAATTTAATATAAAAAATGCCAGCAAAACAGTGCAGGATCAAACAGATATTTTATTTTACTTATTGCAAGTCTCTAGCTTAGTGAGAATATGGTGCCATGGTCTGCTTTTTTAAAGTACCTCTCACATTAAACTCACAGCCAATTGAAAGACACTAGTGATATACACTGGTTTGGTTCCCTAGCAATGACATAGCGAACTTAGTAACCAGCCAGTAGAAAACAAAGCAGTAAAACTTTATCTCTGTGTACAGTTGAAGCCTTTAAACTATTTTTTTTCTTGCACCATACATTATAAAGATACTGTATTGGCAACCACATGCAGAACTAGCGTGTTCTGCCACCTCGGGGCTCTGATTTCCTAGGATGTCTCAAGCTTCGCTGTTGAAGTCAGAGTGAATCACAGCCCTTCTGTGGCAAACCGCACTGGTTCTGCATGGTTGCCCATCCAGTATTCTCAGTATCTGCAGAAGGGCATGTGTTATCTGTTACCCTACTTGCTTATATGGATTGGGATATGTCAGAAAGACTAAAAGAGCACTTAAACCAAGACTTCCCAAACAGATTAAGTAACCCCTCGCTATAACAAACCTTGTTATAGTGAATATTCAGCTGCTTGGTGTAGTCTAAGGTTGGAAGAAAACTGTCACATTTCCTGTGTTTTTCAAGAGTCTGAAATTGATAGAGTCCATATACTACTGATTGTTTTGTGAAGGGCTGCATTTTCATTTTTAAGGCTCAAAGTACTACATTTAGCTTGGGAGCCAATTTCATTCAGCAAGAGGATTTCCTGCAGATCAGGAGTCAGAAGCCTCAAGACTCCACAAGCCAAGGCACACAAGTTTTTTTGTTGTTGTTGCCCAGTCAGGTGAAGCAGTAAAAAATGGTGCCAAATTTGAAAAGGCAGTGGAGCTTTAAATAGCTGGGTATAATTAAAGAACATGTGGCAGCAGAGCTGGTGTGGCTGTCACAGTCTTGTTACACTCCAAAGGCCCGATTCTAGAAGGGTGGCACAAGTCACCGCCAAACGCAACTTGGGCCACCCACAACTGCTACAATGACCCTTCGCCCTATTCTAGAAGGGGCAGGGTCATCGCAGCTAAGTCCTCCAACTTGTGACATGTAGCCAGGTATGCCAAACTGTGGGCACACCTGGCAAGTATGTCACAAGCTGCAACACAGGTCGTAAGTGCCCCCTCCATGCCCAGCAAGCCATAGGTGCCCTGCAGGGTTGCCTACACCCTCTGCCCCCTGAAGTGGTCTAATAGAGCCCCGCAGGGCTGCCCACACCCCATCCCCTGAATCCCCCTTTGCAGAGTGCCCCACAGGGTGATGCAGTCAACCCCCACCCATGCCCTGTCCTCGAGTCGCTGAAATGCAAATGCGGCATATACCCAGCAAAGCCCTGGTAGTCTAGTGCCCTGCCCCGATCATTGTAAATTAAATACATATCACCATTTCCTGGTAGTCCAGTGCCCCCCAATCATTGTAAATTAAATACATAACACCCCATTTCCCTAGTAGTCTAGTGCCCCGATCATTGTAAATTAAATACATATCACCCCCTTTCCTTTGTAGTCTATTGCCCTCGATCATTGTACATTAAATATTTATCATCCCCATATCCCTGGTAGTCTAGTGGCCCTCACCCCCCACCCAGCCATGCCAGCCACCCAGCACCACCCACCCGTCTCCAGCTGGCAAATGGCACAGCCCACCTCTCACCTCACGGCCAGCCATCGACTGAGTTCTGTATGAGCGCTACTGGAAAGACAAGCTCAGAAATTAAATTCTGAGCATGTCATTCCAGTAGTGTTCATACAGAACTCAATTGGCAGCTGGCCATGGAACTGAGAGGTGGCCTGTGCCAGTCACCAGCTGGGGACAGGTGGGGGGGTGCTGGTTGGGCTAGCACATCTGGGTGGGGGCCACTAGACTACCAGGGAAGGGTAATTGCTGCATTTGCAGCTGGCAACTCAGGGGTCAGGGCATGGGTGGGGGGATGGCAGTGTCACCCTGCGGGGCTTCTACCAACGGGTGTTTTGGGGGGCTGGGGATATGGGTAGCCCTGTGGAGCTTGTGCCAATGTGTGTTTTGGGGGGGGGATGGGGGAATAGGTAGCCCTGTGGAGCCCCACTGGGGTATGCTGGCATGGGGTGGACAAGTTGACATGACTGCAGGCGGGTCTACAGGACCCCCAGGGGAGCGTCCATAAGTTACACTGGCTAAATGCTGGTGCAACTTACATTGCCGGTTCCCTGGAGGTTCTTGTAGAATCTTGACATTGGGGACTTTGTTGCTGCCCTTCTGGAATAGGGAGTAGCTGCTGCCATAAACCCCCTAGCGCCATGTCGCTGGGGGTTTATGTCGCAACTGCTGTTTGGTACAAGTGGCCTGCCACATGTTGCAGGCCACTTTGTAGAATCGTGCATGTTGCAACTGCTGGCATAAGTTGCCACATGCGCCATTCTACTTCGTGTAACTGCTGTTACACCAGGCATAACTCTTCTAGAATCTGGCCCCAGCTCTGCAGTTGGAGCTGCAGTGGCGCGATCCTCTCTGACGGCACTGACTGGGGGTAGCCTGTGTTGCTGCCATGATATAGTGTAGCTGCCTTTTACTCTAATGTAATTTTTAATTTAAAATAAAAATTATGCAAAGAGAAGATGGTGGCACACCATACTAGAGTGCAGTCAGCGCAAACAGCTGAAGACCAAACAATGGAAGGAACACCAAAAACAGGACTTGCTTCAGCTTGTGTAAATAAGACAAGTCTGTTAAAAATACAAATCTAAATAACTTGCCTTCTAATGTCACAGAGTTATAGCGTTGAGTGAAAGGATGTCAGAGGAGAATGAGTATGAGCGGGAGCTGGGTATGTTACCTGTAAACAAGGCAAAACAGCGTCCTTCAGGGAGCTATAATGAACATTCACTATGGCTCCCAAGCCATTTGTTATAGTAAGGGGTTACTGTATGGCTCTACATACTGGCAACATACAGCATGCCATTTCTAGGCACTACATAGAAACCAGCCATGGGCCTCCAGCAAGCTTACACTTTATTGGACTTAAACATGAAGCCATCAATTCCAAAGAAGGAAATAATAAAGACACCACTACTCCAGAAGGAAATCTGCTGGGTATATACCCTAAAGATAGTGCATCTGAAAGAACTTTAAATAAAGAATTGCTTTTGAACTCATTCCTTTGAAATATATGTAACCACTACCCACAAGGGTTGGCTAAGCCCTGGTACATAATGCATTCTTCAGGGCTTAGAAGATCTGTCCTTTGAGTGGGTAGTCCTGGAATTGATGCTAAAGTTCACGGTCGATTTAGAGTGGAGCTTCCACCTGAGGCAGCTCTTTTATAAGGTGAACCTAGAGGTGTTTTGTTAGTGGTGTCTGTATGGTAATTATGACCCTTTTGGTGTCCATCTTGTTCAACTGTAGTGTTACTTAGGCATTTCCCTAAAACAATAAGGAAGGAGAGATACTGTACCAGCCATAAATTGAGTGCATAGTGGATCGCTAGAATGACATTATTTGGGAAGTTAAATGAGAGTAATAACAAGTTGCTATGGTTCTGGCAAAACTTTAAAGAACAGGGCCAACATTTCAAATTTAGGAGTTAACACTATTTTAGAAAATGAGTAACAAATCTATTTCTGATGTCAACTATTTTTCTAATCATTAGGTTTTTGATGCGTTATGTCTCTACAATGTTAGGTCATTGTTTAGTTATGGAACCTGGATTATTTATGGAATAAGAATTGTTAGGAGGTTTATTATTGCAACCTGGGTTCACATACTCACCATAGTGTGATCTATTGTGCAATTTATCAGAAAGTGAGAATGTAAAGGTTCTGAACACGAGGTTCAAATTTCACCAATGTAGTTATCAGACAAACTATAAGGTAACCTGTTAGTGGTTAATAATATAATGTATTGATTCAGCATAATATAGTACGAAGACAGTATTAAACTTCAGGTTTGAATCCTACTACTGCTTGTAGGTGAAGATGATTAGCACATGATAGAAGTTTTATTGCCTTTGTATGAGAAATGCATTGAAATTAGTTCTAATATGTTTAGTAGTCATGTGAAGGGATTGTATGCATTGCCACTTTAAAATTACACATTGAATTTGCAATTCAAAATATTTGTAGCAACTCTGTTGGTGGATAGAAATATTCAAACAGTGTTTACCAACCCCACAACTGTGTCTCCTATGGAAGCTCTAACAAATAATGCAAAGGTGGGTGGTAGTGGCATGGCGGTAATGTTGCATTACACCACAGACTCTATGCTATCATAGCAATAAAGCAAATAAGTAATTGTGGAATTGTTTTGAATCTTTGAGTATCAGTTGCTATGAGTGATAGTTTTTTTTCTGGCTAGTTTATTTATTTATTTTGTTGTTGTTGACCTGGTAAGCGCACTAGACAGATTCTGCCTATTTTCAGGCATGACCCAGGAAGGGGGATACAGATGAATGCCAACTGACCTTGAACCATAGTTGTTTCCAGCTGTGTCCATGGAACACATGTAAGTTAAGTGACTTGATATTGTTCGCACAGTTGCAAATGTTGGCTATGGGATTCAAACACAGCTCTTGAAGTTTGTAACTCAGTGCTGTTAACCAGTACACTAGCATGTCTCCCCAAGATCAAAACATACAAGTACCTGTATGAGATAAATAAGGTGGTTGCCTATGTATTATTCTCCTTGAGCTTAGATGGGGGGGGGTGAGGAGGAACTCACTTTAACTTGAAGGGGTGAGATTAAAAAAGATGTCCACAAACACTTTTTTTTTTACAGAAACAGTGGTGGACAAGTGGAACAAACTGCTGGAGGCAGTGGTACAGACCAAATCAGTAAGCAGCATTAAGCAGGGATGGGAAAGACATATGGGATTAGTTTGAAAATGGAGGCTGAAATAAAGAGGGGGTATGGCTATTAGAGCCAATGCAGAGTACTTAGGCTGGGTAGACATACTGGATGGGCAAATGGGCATTTCTCTGCCATCATAGTATTGATGTGTCTATGCAGCCAAGCCTTTAAGAATTAATGGTACCAGCCTGCCTTATGACTGGACAGATCCCTTTGCCTTCAGAATTCCTTCTCCCCACAGAGCACTCCTTGTATAGGTTACCATGCTGCATCCTGCCTGCCTTTTCCGCAACTTTTATGTAAATAAAACACTAATAAGGTTGCACTGCAACTCACACACAGAAAAAAAAAACTTTTCATGTTTCACCCTCAGGTGGCAGTCTTCCAGTGGGAGAATTATCTGCCATAAAAAAACAACATTTATAAGCATTTTCTTAAATCTATTAACTTCTTAACAGTGTATTCAATTCATCTCATGTTTAATGTTCAGCTTAAAAACAAGCCATTACATAGTCAGAACTTAAAACAATATAAATACGAACATGCCTAATAAATATATTAATACAACCATATAGTGAATCCCCCATTTCTTGTATTATTAAACATTGAATGGATTTCTGCCTATACATATTCATCATTTATCCATATTGACAACAGTGTCCTATGCCAAATAAGACAGGATAACACAGAGTAAATAGAGCTTAATAAGATGTTGTGACAATATTGCATGATAAGTATCCCATTAAAAAACAGAGCTTAGTAAGATATTATAACAGTATGGCAGTATTCTCAATTAGTAATTGTTAAATACTGTCAAGGACCTTTATTTTCTAAATGTAGTTTCTTTCCCCTTATAATTCTGAGGAAGGAGGCCACAGGGATTAGTATATTTTTACTTTTAGATTTCAGGAAATATGTTACTGGATGGTCTGGCTCATATTCTAGTAAGCCCAGCATTTGGCCTAGTAACTGTGTTCTGTGTCTCTCATATAGAGGACACAAAATTACTAGGTGTGTCAGATTATCTGGTCCCATCCTGCATTTGCAGAGAGCATTCCTCCTTCTTTCTTGTTTGTTATACAAGTTCAATTTCCATTGACTGAATATACACTCAAACCTATATCTGGTCACTAATTTCCTATATTCTGGTTTATCAATTTCTGTCAGATATTTTTCAATACCATGATATATTTTATTTCAGGACATCCATTTACACACTTTGTGCTGTTTACACAGTGCTAGATCTTTTTGGATATATATATATATCCCTCACACTTTGTTTGATAGTATCCTTCACTTGATTCAATGACAACCTAAGATAATCCACTATACTGTACTTGTCAATAAACCGAGAAGTTTGAAGATTCTCTCCACTGTTTGCATACATAGAAATAGAACATTCTGACCTATGTATAATAAAAGCTTCCTCCCGACATAGTCTGAGTATTTTATTATCTGCCATCCCATAAAACGTTAGCCAATATATGGCCTGTCTTTGTTTGATCTGGCATTCCACAGGGGGTTGCTCAATTTCTGCTCTTACCATGGCTGGTGGCACACTATTTGGGAGAACAAAAATTATTTTATAAAATTTAGTCAAGATTGTTTCCAAATTTATATTTTCTGTTAATCCCCACACCTCTGCTCCATAAAGTAATTGACTCCTCACCTTGGCATTCAATACTTTCATGTTTCCCTTAATAGCTTTTCCCCAATATTTATATGAGAATAAATTTAGTATTGGGAGGAATCTTTTTGCCGTGTTTTCTGCTTCCTGAATGCATCTCTTCCATGTTCCTCCTTGTGTAAATGTTATCCCATGGTAGTTAAATTCTTTAACCACCTCTAATTTTTGATTATTAATTATATATTTATATGTTTTATTATTTCCCCCAAAGACCAATACTTTGGTTTTTTGATAATTAAGTGTTAAACTGCCAAATCACATTCTGCCACAAATTTATTTAGCATTCTTTTGATTCCCAGAAAACTTGTGGAAAGGAATGCCACATCATCGGCATAAACCAAGCATGACCAAGCTCTTGAATCTACTTTAGGCATATGATGTTCTGGTGCATGCATAGTCTATAATACTGTCTGGAAATACAAATTAAAAAATAATGGGGAGAGTGTGCACCCTTGTTTGGCCCCCATATTTGATTTAAACCATTCAGTTATTTCCCCATTTTCATTATGTCTGACACTAGAGTAATTATCTTGATAGAGTGTCTTAATTACTTCTAAAATGGTTGGTTCCATCCCTATTTTCTCCAGTCTTTCCCATAGGAGGTTTCTATTTATAGTATCAAAAGCTGTTTTCAAATCAATGAAAATGCGATACAGTTTTTGGTTTTTTCATTGCATTGTATTTATAGATAAGATGTCAGTGGCTCAGTAAGTAGCTCACTTGCCTCTGAGGCTGGGAGATCAGAGGACTGTGGATTCAGTTCCCACATCTGGCACTTGGGTTAATATCCCAATACTGACTCCGTAGTGCAGCATAAGGGGTGCTGCACTTCTGAGGTGCCATCTTTCTGATGAGATGTTAGACTGAGGTACCATCTGCCTGCATTGGTGGTAGTTTAGGTGGATGCTAAAGATCCCATTACACTTATCAAAAAAGAGTAGGGGAATTCTTTATTGCAGGTAAATTACATCACAAAAGAATACAATACATCTCAAACAAAGAAAATACACAAACCAAACATAAGTAAAATGGGAAAACAATCATACAGAACATAGTAGCAACAACATTCAAAATAAACAGACCATAATTTGTCAATACATAGCACGTTGTCTCCCATCCATCTTCAAACATTCAACAGTTTTAATCTTTCAGATTGCAGTCTCAATTTGTGAAATAATCACAGAGTTTGGCAGTACAACATGTTGAGTATAAAACAGACATCGGGCTTGCCACAAATGAAATTTTATACTGGCAAAGATTATATTAAGCGTACTAGAATGATATGTCTGCAGAGAGCCTGAATAATCTCCTAGGATCAGAGATTCATAAGTAATAGGACCCCAATTCCATTTTCACCCCAGGGCAGACCAAAAAAGAACAACATACTGACAGTTGATAAAAAAATGTTCTAAAGATTCCAACAAACCTTGACAACCTGGACGTAAACAGTCCCTCTCCTCTACAGCCTTGTGTTTCCAATTCCCTCATACACCCAATCTACCAAAACAGCACATCCAAGTCACATCCCACATATGAACTGGAACCCTAGAATCCCTCAAAAGCTTGAGAGCAAATTGTAATTTGGATAGGAAACACTTGGGAAAATCCACCCAAACCGTGAAGTTCATTTCTATTATCCGATGCTAAATCTATTTCCTATTCAATAAAAATGCTTAATTTTTTGACAAATGCCATAATCTCAACTTTTTAAAACCTGGAACTTCAAACGCAGGAATGTATACACCTTTAAGCCTTTTGACCCCCAAATCCCCCCAATACTGAAAAAAGAACTAAACAACTCATCAGTCCACTCAACCCATATATCCTCCATACCTCCTGGACCATCATGCAAACTAGAACTTAAAAAAAGGAAAAATAAAAAGACGACCAGATTAATCATGTCCAAACCCCCATCCTTAACTTGTAAGTAAGTAAAATCCCGCTTAATGGAGTTTAATCTACTACCCCAAAGTATTTGAAAAAAACAACTCAGTAACTATGTTTCAAGTTGCATCAGTATGGGAAAAATATAACTAATTTACAAAAATATTGTAAGGAGAAATTTTTTTTTATAATTGAAACTCTTTTCTTTTTAGAAAGGGCCCAAGATATCCAAATCTGCACCTTTCATTCTCCTATCACCAATTTCTCATTCCAATTTAGAAAGGCAGCATCGCAATTCCCAAAATACACCCCTAAAATCTTAATTTGGGAAGAAACTATGTTTAACGAACCAAGCCTGGAAACTGGAGTTCCATGGCCCAGTTGCAGGCCTATACATTTATATGTATCAAGATTAAGACCTACCCATGAAAACTCCATAAAAATGTGTAAGGCTCTAATACCTGATACTGAATCCCGTACCATAAGGCAAATATTGTCTGCATCAGCAGAAATATTTGGAGGAGGAATATCTAAAGTTGGAGAAATCCCCCTGAACTAATTTATCACCCACAATCCATCTAATCAATGGATCCAACACAAAGGTAAAAAGTAAAAGGCTTAAAGGACAACCCTGTTGAATTCCTCTTCTCAAATCAATACTATCTCCTATCAGTCCATTAATCATTGGAGAGAAAGCAGCACTGCTATACAACAACATAATCCATGACAACAATTGGGTAGGTATCCCCAATACTTTGAAACAGTGAATAAAAAGTCATGGGAAACAGTATCAAAAGCTTTTTGCTGATCCAAAGCTAATAGGAATCCCGATAATTTATTTTGCCTGCCAAACTCAGTTAGGGCTCGCAACAATAATAGATTTTGCTTAATATTCCTACCAGGGACAGAGCACATTTGTGCAGGATGAATCAACACGTATGCTACCCTTTGTAGCCTACTACATTAACTAGAAGAAAAAATCTTATAGTCTATAATAAGAAGGCTTATAGGCCTCCAATTACACAGATCACATCTGTCCCCTAATTTATAAATATAAACCATTAGTGCTGAAACAAATTCCTGCACAAAAACCTCTCCTGTCTCAGCTAGAGCATTAAACACATGAGATAGAAAAAAAAATAAATTCATCCACATATTGTTAGTAGAATTCATGTATCAGGTCATCCACTCCTGGAGAAACCCCTGGTTGTAATTTAGCAATAACCTCCCTAACTTCTAGAGCAGAGATAAGCCGTTCCAACTCAGCTAAAAAAGCAGGGTCCAATTGAGGAATCAGAAAAGGGACATCTTGCCCCTATGCCTTCAAAAAGCAGATTTAGAATCAAAAAAATGAAATAAGTGAAAATGAACAATATCTGAAATCTCTACAGCTGAAGTTTTTAGACTACCAGTACTATCATACAAATCAGTCATGACCTTATGGGACACTGTATCCTTACAGGCCGCGTAAGGATCAGAATATGGCTGTTTAGTTGTGCCATATCTAAACTCTGCATGCAAAAAGAATGCTCTAGCAGCGTGATAAGAAAACATATTTGATTTAGTCACATCCAACTGGGATTTAATTCTGCTATCTGCAGCATTAGGTCCCTTAACTGCAAATAACGCAAATGATCCTTATTCCCAGTAAATCTACTAAAATCTATAAAAAGCTTATTAAATTCAGCTTTGGTATCCACCCACCAATGTATCCAATCATTATAAAGTTCAGCCACCGATTTTCTATAAAAAAGACAATTCTGATAATTTTTGCTGTACCACAGAATGTTGCAACAAAGAGGCCGTTAATTTCCATCTCCTTGTGACTGACAAGGGTGTAGGCAGGCATACACACTGTACACATTTGTGTAGAGTTTTGTTGTGAGCACCTGTCCCAAACCATATTTATTACCATTATCATTCTGTCTGGAGTATTATAGTTAGTATAGGCTACTGAGTAGTAACCTTTATTGTTTATGACATACACATGTGTACAACTTGTTTTAGACATTAGATGAGACACCTATTGTAATGGGGGAGGCAGCAGCTGGAGAAAGTGTGTACAGAACAGAAATTTCTCACTACACCCCTGGTGACTGAAGGAAATTTAGGGGGGATATCTTTTAAGGAGACCTCACATAATAATAGAACATGGTCAGTAGATTCCGAAAAGGAAAGTCTGAATTTCTGAGGGTACAAAAATTGAGAAATGAAAAAAAAATCAATCCGAGTAGACAAGGAACTCCTAAAATACATAGCCCCTTTATTCTGATGTAAAACCCTATATGCATCCTTAAGGCCTACAAATAATAAAGTGTCCTGAAGGGCATGCGAGTCACAATAGATTTTCTTTTGGACAGTATCCTTAAACTTTAAGTCTAAAACACAATTCATATCCCCACCCCAAACCACATGTTTCTCAGTGAAAAGAAAGGGTTTAATATTACCAAACAAATCAACCCTAGCTGCTTTACTTTGTGGAGCATACGTATTTATCAGACAGAAAGAAAAACCATGCCAACAGCAATCTACCAAAAAAGCCCGACCGGGAACAATATCCATAATCCTCTGTACCGAAATATGAGTATCATGGAGTAAAATCCCCAGCCCATCTGCAGCATCCTCTCCAAATGTCCAGAAAGAAATTCCTCAGGGCCACAACATTTTAGTATGAAAAACATCTTGTAAAGATTGTATCCTAGTTTCTTGCAGAAATATAACATCAGTGAGAACATCTTTACAAAAGGACAAAACTGCAGCTCTGTTTTTAGTATTTTGAATACTTCGGACATTGAGAGATGCCTCACATAGAGAAGCCATGCAATAGGATAATAAAATTACTCCTTATCCTTCTTTCACTTCCTACTCACTTTCTTTTTAACCCCCCTTCCAGGCAGAGCAGTGTCATCATCGCACTCCATTTCAGAGACAACCTCTGACCTGGAGGAGACATCAGATTCAGCCCCAATATCTCCATCTTGGAACAACTGAAAAGTGTTTTGCAGTGGGATTTGCACAGAGTGGGCCTTACTTTCACTCCCAGACCTAATCACCCTGTTAGGGAGTTGAAACTCAGCTCCGGGTGGGGGGGGGGCATAGGATGTGGAAGCTCTGGTACCACCTCAGATGTAACAGCAGGAAAATCAACATTACCCCCAGAAGGGTCCTGGCCAGGCTTACCAGGATCAAAAGTAGGAGTATTAGTGTCAGACTGACCAGCCACCTGTGGGGAAGGGTCTTTCTCAGCTGGAGATGAAGACTTATGGGGCCTACATCTGTCCTGGGCCTGGTTAATAAGGGCATCTTTATCAGGGCCACCAGGCCTATTTTGACCTGCCCAGGGACACTGATGGTATGCATGGCTTTGCTCATCACATAGGTTACAACGAAATATATTCCTACATACAGCACTGTCATGATCATAGTCCCTACACAATGCACAATGTACCCTATCACAGGTACTGCTGAGGTGCCTACCACTGCCACACTTATAGCAGGCTTTTAGCTGACCAGGATAAAAACACACACCCTATCTTTACCCAGGAAGAAACCGTTAGGAATATGTTGAATTTCATTCTCAACCATCCATAGTTTTACCTTAAACCTTCAATTCCCAGTCCATATACCTTCTGAATCCATAATGGCTTCAGGAGGACCCAAAACATCACATTTTTTCCCGAACGAAAAAAGAATATCTCCCACATTAACACCCTCATTCCTAAACATAATAGTAAAAGATTTAAAGAGGGGTTTAGTTAAGGGAATTGCCCAAAAGGGTGTCCATAAAGCAGTCATTTTAAGTGTTTCATATTTCCTCCAAAAGGTGTCCAAACCTCTAAAAGTTTTAAAACTAACATGAAAGTTGTCTTCACCCTTAATATTAATAAGAGCAAAAATATCCCCAGCCTGGAAATTCATAGAATTTATTAGCAGTGTCCTGGACACATAAAACCTGTCAGGGTGTTCCTGTAATCCACCTCTGTATCGCAACGTAACCATGTTGCAATGAGGAGCCTGTTCAACTTTATTACCCTTAAAGAAATCTGAAAAAAAAGGTCCTCATTGACGCTTTCCATCCTTAGGGGAAGGGGTGGAGGAGACCCTAGGGGATCTAGTAGGGGAGCAAAGTCTAGAAGGTCCAGGTACAGCATCCAACAAACCCGTCTCTACACCCAACCCCTCATCCCTTGAAACCCCTGTGGTCCATGAAGAAATACCAAAAGAGTGTTCAGAGGCAATAGGAATGGTAGAAATGCCAACAGTACCTGCCACAGAAGGCCAAGAAAGATCCTCCATAGTACCCGAAAAAGAAATCCACTCCAAATCAGGAATCCAGCAACCGTCACCCTGTTTAACCCAGCCAGCAATTGAGAGAGATGTATTCCTCAACCAGTCCTGTCCCATAAAGGGAGCATCTCTTACCAAAACAAAGCTCGCTTCCGCATTCCAGCGGCATTCACCCCCTATGCGTCAGACGCTACTGATGCAGGATCCTCACTCCTGTCAGCCACTCGCTGACAAACTCCAGCACTGTCAGTTTGACAGGGATCCTCAGAAGCCAAAAAAGCTGGTGCACGCAAAATCTCTTTCCCAAGGTGCTCCGTTGTAATCTGGGGCTCCACATGTCAAAAAGATACACTCGCTGTCTCCGCTACCTCTAATTCAAGAGGTACATCAATTGGGACTGCCAAACCAGCATCTCCAATTTCAACAAAACTCACAGTATCCCCTCAGGAATACACAGCCGCTGTCGGGGATAGAACCACCAGCTGCTCAGAAGAAACAACCTCTCCATCCGCCATCCAAACCCAGACTACCATCCATTCCTTAGGACAGTAGTCCCCCTACCAATGAGATGGGGAAGTTCCCCGGTGTCCTGGCCAAATTTCTCTGATTCACTCAAAAAAATACCACCAACAGCTTAATCTGGTTCAATTTCAGTTGCTTACCATCGGTATCCCCCCCTCCTCGGTCACCCCTGAAAAAGGCACTTCTAGGCCCAGTGGGCTTACCGGGTCAACAAAATTCAATAAATAAATAAATAACAAAGCATTGATGAATAATAGATTGCCCTGTTTCAAAGTCCGCTTGTGCTTCATTAATTACTCCATGGTCATCTGCCCAGTTTGCTAATCTGTTATTTACAATCCGTGAGAATAGTTGTGCAGTGCAGTCAATCAAGCTGATTGGTCTGTAGCACTCAGGTTTGTTCTTGTGTCCCTTTTTAAATATTGGCACTATGATGTTCAGTTTCCAGCTTTTTAGTAAAACCCCATGCTTCCAGATTATGTTAAATAATGCTTCTAGAAATGAGACCCACTGAGTCCCAAATCGGTAAATGACATCCAAAGTTACCCTGTCAGGTCCAGGGGCTTTATGTTTTTTAAAGGATGCCAGTACTTTAATTATCTCTGTTTGACTTATATTATGATTAGGCGAGGTCCATGGTCCTTGAGCCCTTGAATCCATAATGTTTTCCTTATATCTTGAGTTATCCAGAAAAAAATAAAGTTTTATAATATTCAATCAATATCTTCGGTTCAATGTGTGTTTCTGTTCCATTTCTATATTCCTTGGTGCCTTTATTTGCTATGCTCCAAATTTTTTTTTATATCTTTTGCTGGTACTGCTTCTTCTAAATCAGCCCATGAGTGGGTGTACTTTTTCTTGGTATTTTCCAACATTATCCTTTATTCTTTCTTTAATTTGTTCATTTTCCTATTATTTTCTTTATTCTGACCCTGTTTTATATTTCTTGACTGTCTATTTAACTGTTTTTTTACCACTTTGCATTCTTTATTATACAATGCCTTCCCTTCTCTTTTTTTGATGTTAATTTCTTTTGTTATTGTATTATGAATACTAGCCAAGATTCCGTAGTATTCAGCAATCATGGTCTGAATCTCAGTACAGGTAATAGGGTATTCCATAGTCAATAGGATCCCTTTTGCTTCTGGCTCTGTATCAAATCAGTACTGTCTAATATTTTCCACCCTATACAATTATTTTTCTTTAATTCTAAGGGGTCCATCAACATTTATTTTTCATTATAAAAACATCATATATCTTTGATCTGCATTTCCATTGCTGAATGTTGACTTTCTGGTTTAATTACTACCTTCAAATAGGTACATTTAGGAAGCATGTTAATATTGATCCAGACATAGTCAATTAGCAATGAACTGTTTCCTTCCATGTAGGTAAATTTACCTGATCAGTGTCCTTTTGTTCTGCCATTTAACAAAAGAAAGTTTTTCTCCTTCATGGCCTTATGTATTACTATACCTCTTGTATTTAATATTGGGTCCCTAGTATCCCTATCTGCCGATATTAAATTGCTGGATATTTGGGCCAAACTATTTTTCATATCCTCTGGAATCCCTTGCAAACTATCCATTCTTGCATTTAAATCCCCCATGATTATAATATTTTCCATGGGGTTATTCAACTGCAATTTGTCCAATATTAATTCTAAGTGTGTTAACCACTCTTTGTCCCCATATTTACTATTATGCAGTTGGGCATAAATGTTAATAAGGATTATATCCTCATATCTAGGTTTGGAAATATGTACTATCAAAATGCTTCTGCTGTTGACTGCAATTTCTTTAGTGGTTATCCTGCTGTCCAGTCTGCAAAATGCAATTAGTCCCCCAATATTCTTGGCAAATTTCTTAATTCCTTTTGTTTTTTTTACAATAAGATTTATAACCATCTAGGAACCATCTAGGAACACTTTCCATTCACCCAGGATTCTTGTATGCATATAAAATCAAATGTGTGCAGCTATTTCTCTACCTCAGGATCACCTAACTGTACCAGATATGCACCAAGTGCAGCTTGCGCCAATTGCCAGTGTGCCAGGGAGCCCAGGTATCTATCAGGTAAGGTCCTAGCAGGAAACTCCCGCTGCTTGCAGCAACTATGACCATGTGCCAAACAGATGGCACACCTGGATTGGTTGCTGCATGCTGTGAGGTTGCCGTGCACCACTCTAGGATATCCCTGATGGTCTAGCAGACCCCCCCAGCCCTGATCCTCATTGTAATAAAATTAATCATGTCACTGGTGGTATAGCAGGCCCCCTCCAATCCACCATCCCCTTTTCATTAAAAGAATTCATGTTCCTGTATTCTAGTGGTCCACCCCATTCCCAGCTGTCCTCCATGAAATATTCACAAATCTGTCCCTCATGGTCTAGCGGACTTCCTTCCCTATCCCTGATCTGCCTGTATAATAATATGACCACGAACTTTCCCTGTTAGTCTTATGGAAACCCCAGTCCTTCACTCCCACCTCACCAGGCAGTGCCCCTCCACCATGCTCCTCTCATCCCATCGCTGAGCCAGCGACTGGAACAGCCCTCCACACTCCATCATGGCCAGCCATTGACTGAGCTGTCAATGAGTGCATACTATATACAGTATGCAGTGATTGACAGCTCAGTCAGTGGCTGGCCATGGTGTAGAAGGAAGGACTGTGCCAGTCACCAGCTCGGAGATGGGGCGGAGTCAGTAGGGTGGTGGGAATTGCCTTCCAGGGTGGGAGTTGGGGGTCCACTAGACCACCAGGGAAAGTTGCCCATTATATTATACAACCAGATTGTGACTAGAGAGGAGGGTCCTCTAGGCCACCAGGGACAGATTTAAGAATATTAAGGAACTATTGAATACACCTCTTATGAAGTGAAACATTGTTAGAATGTGTGTAGAAGTAATGGTCTTTGATAAACGTCTATATATATATACTGTACTTGAGAAGTGTGATACAGTTTATTGGACCAGCATAATAAAGACTGTACATAGCATTCAAGCTTTCAGAACAATAATCCCAGGCACTTAATGCTTGGATATTTGTGGTCTCAAAGCTTGTTCACTTAACATGCCTGTAGTGTAATGGTTAGAGTAGTGATTTGGGGACCAGGAAATTGCAGGTTTAAACCCTGCTAGAGCAAAATATTCACTGGGACACTGGGCAAATTTCTTAACCTCTTTGTGTTTCAGTCTCTACAGAAAATGAGTAGCAGCAAGATCCCATTGGATAAATAAATTATAAACAAACACCCTCATCTGTACAGTACAATTTGTTAGTCATAATGGGAGGCATCCAAGGGTGCATGACAAAATAATGACACTGAGCACTGTAGACTGAGGTTGAATATAGCCATTTGAAAGATATGAAACCTGAGAATTTGAATTATTATTGGTTGTAAAAAGGAGTGGAGCTAGGGGTTTGAGGTATGGTTTATTGTCCCGTTTTCTCCTCATCCAAAGGTGGTAACCCTATATTTTGGCTAAAAGTATTTGATTCATTCATAAATCTCTTCTACATGCAGCATATTCATACCAGCTTAAATTATAATTAATGGATGTGCCACTGCACACCCTCGGAGTGCTGGTTATTGTGTGTCCATCATTAGGGTACCAAACCCGCAAGGTGTCCCTCCCCCCGAGATCCATCCCCTGGAGTTAGAATCCTAAGTAAGGGGGGGTGGGGGCATAGCTGCCCACAAGAAGATGTGGGGTGGGCACAGCCCCGCGCATGAAATGAGACTGATGACATGCGGGACTGGTGCCCGAATGACAGGGTGCACAACAGCCGACAGGTTCTAAGGGCGAAACCTGGATGTGCTCAGTGTATTAACATCTGTGATTTGTTATCAGTTCAGGAGGGAGATCTACAAGAGTTAGTGTGTGTGTGTGTGGGGCGCACATGCCTTTGCCACTCTGTTGACCCTTTCCTGGTATGTTAACCTTTTCATAATCAGCTTGCAAATAGCTGTAATGTTATATGTTAGCAGTGCACAGTTTAAAACATAAAGCAGTGCATGTCTGTTAGTGTGTGTGTGTGTGTGTGTGAGGCAAATTGTTCTAGTCACCCACAGAATATCCTTCTGTTTATCTCACTCCTTCTTAAATTCTGTGACAATTTTAGCCGCAACCATCCCCTCTGGTAGGCTACGCCAGGCATCCACCATCCTCTCTGTGAAAAAATATTTTCTCACGTTTCCCCTGAGCATTCCTCCTCCCACAACTTTGTTTTGTGCCCCCTTAACTTAGAGCATCTCTTAGTTTAGATGATGTTTCCTTCCAGTACACTGTTTATACCGCTGATGTATTTGTGTGTTTCAATAATGCCCCCCCTCTTTCCTCCAGGCATTACATATTTAACTCCTTTAGTCTTTCCTCACAGGTCTTAGCCCACAGGCCCTGCACCATTTTAGTTGCCCTCCACTGCACTGCCTCCACCCTGTCTATGTTCTTTCTCAGATGGGGCCTTCAGAACTGGATGCAGTATTCCAGGTGCAGACTCTCATAAGTGTCTTGTACAGGGGGCATGATGATCTCCCACTTTACACTCCTGATATCCCTCCTTATGAATCCAAGCATCTGGTTAGCCACTCTAGCCACCTATCAGACAGCCTAGTTTCTCTTAGCTCCTCTGAGATAACTCCCAGGTCACTTTCCTGCTTTGTGGCTGTCAGTACATCCCCATCGAGTTTGTACTTTGCCCTGGGTTCTTGTTCCCTATGTGCATGATACTGCACTGCTTTGCATTGACTCCCAGCTGCCATTCTTCAGACCATTTCTCCATTTTCTAAGGTCTTCCCTCATTTTTTCAACACACCCTGGAGTATCCACCCTATTGCATACCTTTGTATTGTCTGCAAAGAGGCATACCTTCCCCTCCAGTCACTCTACAATGTTCCCATTAAAAACATTGAAGAGCATCGACCCCAACACTGACCCCTGCGGCATCCTGCTTATCACTTCTCAATCTCCAGAGTATTCCCTGTTTATTGCAACCTTCTGACTCCTGCCATTCAGCCAGTTCTCCACTCACAGAACTGTTTCATGATCCAGCCCTAGGCTGTGCAGTTTATTCATTAGCCTTCTATGGGGAAGGTGTTGAAGGCCTTTCTGAAGTCCAGATAGGCCACATCCACACATCTCCCTGGTCCACTACCTTAGTTACCCGGTCATGCCATAGATTAACACAATACATTATTGCAAAACACAGTGCTTACTCTAAATACAGTAAATGTTCAAGTAAGATGCATAAGTACATATATGCCATATAAGGCAGAATATATGTAGCAATGCTCTGTGTGTAGACAGTGCACTGCTATGTTATATCGGAATATATATGCATATATGTGTATATGTATTAGTCAGTGTGTGTGTGTGTGTGTGTGTGTGAAAACAATTAGAAAGTGAAGTTAGGTGGCTCAGTGGTTAGTGCAAAAATTGATAGTCTACATTATCATGCTATCTAGATAAGTTTCTGTCTTATGCATGTCATTGCTGATTGAAATGTCCAATGTCCCTTGGAGCCTGAAAAGAAAAAAAACAGTCCCTCAATGTCTCTTTTTAATTTGTAAAATGTGTGATATATGCCCAACTGTGTGCATTTTATGCACTACAAACACACCAGAGACCCCAGATAGCCAGTGACTGAAAATCCCAATCTGAAAATTGGAGGCCATTTTATTCCTTCACAATGGTTACCCTGCCTAGGTAGCTATGAGGTTTCAGACTTTTTTCGAGAAGGGAAATGTCTGGACTCAAGGGAGATTATGGATAAACTTAAATTGGACAGATCCTGGATTTTCAAAATTCTCCAATTGTGCCTCTTGATAGCTCAGTCCCCGTTGGACCCAAACATAGGTCCAGATATGAGTGACTGTTTTAAAGTACTGACATATCTCGGTGGCAAACCCCATGTAATTTCAATGTTGTATGCCCTTTTTAGAGAAAGGACACTGGACTCTCAGAATAGCATTCCCAGGGTTTGGACAGATCGTTATCTGGGTGTTGCCAATAGATGGGATACTATCTGGATGGCCACCTTCAAATACATTCCGGAAGAGAGACTGAGACTTACTCAATTTCAAATATTAAATGACATATACTTGGCACCATCACACTTCTAAAAGTGGGAAGATTTCCTGATGCTTTATGTAATAGATGTCGGCTGCAGGAGGGCTCCCTCAAGCATATTTTTGAGGACTGCCCAGGGATCAAACCATTGTGGGATCAGATTAAATAAAGGGCAGACCCTTTACTGGGTCTTGAGGAAAGGTTTACTCCTGAAATATGCTTAGTGGGCGACTTCTCCCAAATACCAGTGCAGATCAGAAGGTATCACATGGCACTCCTATCCTGAATGGTGAAAAAACTGGTCCTATGTCACTGGTTGGATGGACAGCCCATTTCATACCTCGGGTGGCTTACAGAGCTCTCGTTAACCTCTGAGTTGAGCAAGTGAAAGCTAGCCTTTGGGAGACTTTGGGAAGGTTTTCACACACTTTATTTGCTTCAATCAGGGGGTTCTAATAACATTAATAGGGGTCAGGGAATATAACTGTAACCCACCTGTTACCCAGGGTTACTAGAATCCCAGTAAGAACTAGCGGTAGGCAGGGAAGGCAGCTTGTGAAACTCCAGTTAAATGGATTTCACACTATCTCACTCTGTTCTCAGTCTTGGCTGAGACTGAGGGATGATATCATTATAGAACTTTCACAGCTGCATAAGCCACACTGGAATGTTGCATTTGGAGGTTAGTGTAGAACGTTCGGGATTTTGAATTCAGTCTGTGTGCAGTTTGAGTGAAAGACAGTAGTACAGCTGAGTGTGTGCAGGCTCTCAGAGCTTTAGGCTCTGTTTTAGAGCTACTTTTGGAAGGTGTGTGAAGAGGAACACAGGAACTGGTAATTGAAGTGGTGGAGACCACTTTCAATGGTTCAAGATCCCCATCCCTGAGGGGATGGGGGCAAGGTTTTTGTCTGTTTTCCAGGGTCAACCCTCCTGGGTCCGGCTAAGGGAAAGAAGCTGCCTGTTGAAGTTGTGCTAAGTCACCAGAAGCTCTGAGAGAGAAATTCCTTGTGGAGGAAATGCCTGTGGGGCACCTGGAACCAAAGGGTGAGTTCACTCTGAAAAAGGGCCAAGTATTTTCCACTTGAACAGAAGGAAACGAGGGGGACTGTTACTGTGGGGTCAGGAAAAGAGAGCCAAGTACAGTTGGAAAGTGGGGATTGGACTGCTTAATCTGTGGGAGGTCTAGAGTAATGGACATTGCCACTTAATTCAAGTATGTTCAAGTCCAGCACAAAGAGTGAAGGAAATTGGGGGATTGGACTGCTTAACTCAGTGGGGGGTCTAGAGTAATGGAAAATGCCACTTAAAAGTATGTTCAAGTCCAGCATAAATGTGAAGCAAGACAAGTAGATGGAATGTGAAATACATTTAGCAAGAATCTACATTGCAAGGCTTTTCAGGATAAAGTGTTTACTGTCCAAAGAAATGGCAGGGTATGAATTGTGGGAGCGAGAGGTGGGAGACCCCCCATCAGTAGTAACCAAATTCACCTCTATGTATTTGCTCTGAGACACCTTTTACTTTCTCTCAGGTACTTGGCCAGTGCCTGAGGAAAGTACCCAGATGTGGAATTGAAAGGAAGAATTCCCTGATGGAGCCGAGGTGCTCTTAGGTGGTTTAGGGAGGCACCAGAAAATGTTTCCATGAAGTATGAAAGGTGTCCAAGTGGCTGGCAAGGGAGCCAAGCCAGGGAAAACCCAGAACAGTGTACAAGTTCGGGCTGTGTAACCCAAAGCAGCATGCAAGTCCAGACTGTGTGCTCAGTGGGTTCAGAGCCTGAGGGCAAAAGTGTTGAGGAAGTGTTCTAGTCTCTTTTAATCTGCATTACCAGGAGTGTAGCCCCGTGGGGGTCCATCTATGCTTTGTTTATTCTGTTTGGATGTGAATAAAAAGCCACACTTTAGAATCACACTTCTGGTATTGGACATTACAGTTATTGCTTCCTGTGTTCAGAGTTACTTGGGTGCCCCTGTGTAGAGTAGCTAAACCTAGCCTTTGTGCCGAGTGACCTATTCCTCCCCAAACTCAGCCCACCTGGTATTGCTGTCAGATTCAAACGGCATACCAGCCCTGGGTTACATAACTATTTAGGTACAGACTATGAACTCTAATACTTCCCCATCAGATACTCCTCACTCTACGGACAGAGTCCTATGTAGGGCTCCATATGGTACTGTTGTCTTTATATGATATATTCTGTTTAATCTGGTTTTCACTCTTGCCTTATTTTTCTTTTGACTGCCAAGCCGGGGAGGGAGGGAGGGAGGAGCTAGGAAGGGGGGTCTGGCATGGGTCACAGGATAACATTTAATTTATGTATAAATATTGACTCCATGTCACGACCTATATTGTTGAAAAATCAATAAACTTGAATTAAAAAAAAATCTGTAAAATGTATGTAGACAGTGGACTGCAATGTTACATTGGAATATAGATGCATATATGTGTACATGTATTACTCGGTGTGTGTGTATATCATAACAATTAGAAAGTGCAGTTAGGTGGCTCGGTGATTAGTGCAAAAACTTGCTAGTTTACGCATTTCTCACTGGCCACAATACCAAATTTTTTGCAGCCATATTGGCCCTTGCTAGAGCTTGTATGACCAGGCACCATATGGCACATGCATTTTTTTTTCTTTTTAGAGTTCCTACTTTAAAGATTAAATATAAACCTATATTCTGTAACTTGTGCCTGTATGTATTGTGTTTTGCCTGACTGTATTGTCCTGGAATTGCTTAATATCTGTACTGTTTTCTTCATAACTCAGGCACTGATATGGAACCTTTGTAAGAGGGCACTTGTGTTCAAAGGTATTCTCTGAAAATTTCAATAAATAAACAAACATTTGAAGCAACTTTGTATAAAGAGTATTATTGACCTCTAGTTCTCTATGTGAACCCATTTGTATATATGGTACAGTTAACAACTGTTCCAAGTAGGGATTTGTTTAAGGAGACTGGGATTAAACAGAGAAAGGCATATTTATTACACAGGCACAGTGGCACTGGTACATTAAGGTTGCTTTGGTGTTTCATTAAAAATGGCCATTTTTAGGGGGTCAGATCATAGCTGTTTTAGACCCTAGGACTGAGAAATTTGGTATGCACCTTCTCAGTTCTACGGTCTCTTACCCTCCAAATTTCCTTAGAATCAGTTTTGGACTTTTGGGGATATTAAGGACCAACCTCCTATATTTTTTACCAATCCACTAGCTAATTTTTTGCAGTCAGGTAATTACAAAATACAGTTTTTGTAGCTATTATATAGGAATAGGTAGTTTGGATTGTTTGCTAAAATGTATGTATTTTATTTATTTCAAAAGTTTCACCAGGAAAGACATACTGAGCTGGTAACAACTAATTTCCAAATATGTCCTGGGTGGAGGGGTAAAGGAGGGTCATAAATAACAATTAGAACAGTATTTACATAGTAGGTAAAAACACAACTAGGCATAATATTTCAAAAACACCGATGGACAGTTAAGCAACATATGTACACTGGCATGGATATAGCAGGGTACATCCTGAGGACAACAAGAGGATCTGAATTTAAAGTGCAAAGTGACGATAATTCAGGCAGGTGTCAGCGAAGCTAAACAGTAGATATTCAGGAAGAGTCCTTTTGAAGAGGGAGGGAAATGGGGGTTAGCAGCAAGAGCTACGGCAAGGAGTTAGAGGGGGAATGAGACGAGGAGTGGGAGAGGAGGAGGGAGTGAAAGGAGAGGAAGAGAGGTATGGGGGTCAGGTGAAGTTGCAGAAGTGAGAAAAGAACTTTAGGAGGTGAGCTGAGAGAGAGCTTATGGAAGAGGCAGAGTGGATGGAGAGAGGGAGAGAATTCCACAGTTTGGGTAAGCAGTAGGAGAAGGCAGCCTGGCAACCTGAGGATGACCTAGTAGGGAGTGCTAGGGAGCAAAAGTCAGAGTTTGGAAGGGAGTATTGTGAAGGGGGGAGAGGTCCGGTAGGAAGGGAGACAGCCGAGCCAGAGTTTAGCAATACAAGAGGTACAGTGAGTGAGGCACCTGACTTCAAGGGAGGGAAGGAAAAGGGAGAGTCATAAAGTGAGCAAAGTAGTTTTTAAGTTATTTGCAATTAATTGGTCACGCATGCCTGTAAAAAAACAAACAAAAAAAATTGCTAAGAAAAATAGCTAACATTTAACAGATATTTTTTTTCCATGTTAAAGTTCTACACAAGTACCATCCGCATAAACATTTGAGGTGTTTTTTCAGGAAATCAGATTTTAAGGACCAATATCATTATTTTTTGACATTTTGCGCCCAAATTCCCAACATAGGTTTTCTTATGACCCCACCTCATGATTAAGATAGGTGGATTTTTTAAAATCCCAAAGTTGATTTCACTGGGCAACCTCACAAAACATGTTTTCTACCTTGTTCACAAGGTGGGGTCCCAAAAAGGGTATGTTAAAATGTTTGGGCAAAAATGTTAAAAAATGACAAAATTATGAGTAAAGTTCAAAATGTATTAAAAAGCTATTAACTAAACTTACCTTGTTTTCAGTCAGTTTGCATTCCAGCTCTGGAGAAGCAGAATGTTCAATGCCTGTGGTCATGAGAGTTCAGCAGAGTGATGGACTGGATAGGTAAGTGCAGTGTGTGTGTGTGTGTGTGTGTGTGTGTGTGTGTGTGTGTGTGTGTGTGTGTGTATGTCTGACCCTACTCTCTGTTTCACAGGATTTATCACACAGGGAGTAGGAATGGAGTGTTGGGGTGGGCGAGCACACAGAAGAAGGGAATGGGAGGGATTTTAAAATATATTGGGTACCAGGCACAGAGGATATAGGCTGGAAAGGATGCAGAGGAAGGGAGACAGTTTTAACATGAATCAGGAACAGGGAACAGAGAGTAGGGGCTGGAGAGCAGGTAAGGATTGGGAACAAGAAGTTATTTTATTCCTTATACTGGTACTGGGAACAGAAGGTTGGGATGGAATAACATGCAAAGGGAAGGAGCAAGAGGGCTTTTTTTCCTTGCACAGGGTTCAGATATGGAAAATAGGGATGGGAGAACACTGAGGAAGGGAACAGGTGAGTTTCATTTAATTTCATTTTCTTATTCTTATCCTGAAGGACAGGAGAGAGAGAGAGAGAGAGAGAGAGAGAGAGGACATGATTGGGACATTCAAGTACTTTAAAGGGATAAATAAGGTTGATAAGGAAAGTCTCTTTAAGCTGAGTGGCAACCATATCACAAGACGGCACAGTCTTAAGCTGGAGGGTGGAAGGTTTAGGAGGGAGATCAGGAAGCACTTCTTCACAGAGAGGGTGGTGGACAGTTGGAATTCGCTGCCGGAAGAGGTCATCTCATTGAAAATGGTGGGCAGCTTTAAGAGAGGCTGGGATAGGCAGAGGGGGATGGTAAGAATCGTGGGTAGGGAGGATGGGAGGAGTGGGGGGCATGGACATTAGCTCAAGCTGTGGTCCCTGCAATATGAGCAGATTTGATAGACCAAATGGCCTTCTTCTGCTAACTTCTTTGTATGTTCGTATGTTCTCATGTTCGTATTCTGCTGAGCAGATGAGCAACAATTGCCCAGTTTATCTTGCTACCAGATACATAAATGCAAAATGCTGTGGAACAGTTTAATTTCATGCATGTTATATTTAGCGCTCCAACCACACCTGACATGTCTGTGTCATCTTATTTTCACTGATAGAGCACTAGTGCTGCTGTTGTATAGTGACTCACCTAATATTCACTCTTTTTATTTTGATACTAATTTGAAACCAGCGAAAATAGTGAAAATAAAAAGACAGTGAACATTTCTTGTTACACAGTACAGTAGAAGCCGCTTAAAGAGGATGCCTCCATGGACGGCTAATCGTCCCCTTTAAGTGACCTCTCCAATAAGAGAAGAGCCAAAAAATTGACATGGAGAAAACAAAAATGACGAAACCAAATGGCGCTATGGTACAGAGACACACAGAGATGTTCAGCGACAGAGACAGACCGAAATATATAGCACATATAGTGATTGTAGCTCTTTTCTGCAGTTGTGTCATTTGTCTGTGGCACATTTATCAGTCTGGAAAAGTCTGCACTTGAAGAAATCAGTTATTTTGCTGCTGCTGGATCTGCAGCCATGCTCTAAAGTAAATGGGGGAAACTGTACTCGTCTTTCACAGCGGGAGTAGTCCGCACTTAAAGAAATTGGTTATTTTGCTATGGTTGGATCTGCTGGATTAAAATTCTGCAGCCGTGCTCTAAAGTAATTGCGGGAAACTGTACTTGTCTTTCACTGTGGGAGACCAAAGAAGCAGGAGCACTCACCCGAATCAAAAGTCCAATTAGCTCCCCAAACTGGTTCTGATGGCTAATCAAGAACTACCATGAGCTAAAATGTGTTTAGAGTGTTTAGAGTCTCGATGTCGATGAAGCACAGGAATTCATTGGAGGTCAGATTCTCCGGCAGGGTAACATCTGCAGAGGGATTATCAGTGATAGGGACTGCAGCAGCACCCTCTTCAATAGCCAATACAGTATATGCTTAACGTTTGAAAAGTGTTCCTACTCAGTAGGTGTTCATTTTTAAATTGCTAATCATTTAGCAGCTACTGATCACCAGATTACTGATTACTGAGGTGATATTTCAGACCATATCCAGCCACAAATCATCCCGAATAACAGGATTACTATGTTCCCTTTAAAAGTGCGAGGGTTCCATTGAATTGCATAGCCACTTAATCAGTGCCCGGGGGATCGTCCCCTTTCAGCGAACGTCCCCATTAAGCGCATCCTGATTAAGTGGCTTTGACTGTATTTATGTTGTGGAGTACCAGGTCAGGAATGGAGGAAGGAAGTTGGACAGCAGGCAGAGAGAGGGAGTGTGCTGTTCGGAGGTGGGACACTAGATACTTGCTGATGAGAAGAAACATATGAAAGGATGCAGGCACACTGAGAGGTGCAACAGAATACTTTTCATATGTGAGAAGTTTCTGCCAATCATCCAGCTCTGCAGTGTCAGCAGCAGCGTAGTCAAGATTGGGTGTACACATGCTGACCTTCAGCAGACTCAGCTGCATTGCTTGCTACAGCTCACACCTCCCCAGCCCCAACTCAGTCTGAGTAGCTCAAGATGTTTTCTTTGGGCATGTGCACAAGCACACATAAAACTAAAAGTACCAAAGTTATGCATGGAAATAGAAATAACAATGACAATACAGGCATACTAGATTGGATAGATCAACACACCACACATATACACAATGATCAACAAACAGAAGTAGATCAAAGAGCTAGACGTAAACCTTACACTGGATAGATACATACAGTATATGCACAGGTTAATACACAGAGTATTTGCAGGAAACATGGCAGGGGAGGGGTGTTAGTGCATCAGTGGGTCGCAAATGGACAACCATGCCATGTAGAAACCGACTGTTCTGGCATATAGCTAAAACAAATTTGTGCATAGATACTTTATTGCACAGTGACACACAAACCAAAATATATATATGTATACCAAACAGTAGACACAAGACAATGAAAGCACACAAAGTTCATGACGTACGCACAAAGTATACTGCATGATCACTTACATACACCATAATACAGATACACACACACACACACATATGCACACACAAACATATATATGCAAGCAACAATACCCAACAGGGTGAGTGGTACTGGGGAATACTAGACTGCCCAGGAGTGTAATGAGGCCCAGCGCCACAGGCAGAGGGCCTTATAGCCCCTGGAAGGTCCAGTATTGCCCATACCGCCCATCCTGGAGGGTATTATTCCACTTAGAAAATGGGCTACCTGTAGCATTTTTAGATCAGAATTAAGAAATTTAAAAAAACATTTAAAAAATACAGTTAAGAATGAGATTTAATTGTTTATCTTGTAAAACAGTCCCTCAATTTTGTGCTGTTCCAGCTGCTATCCCCCCCACCCCGGCAGAGAGCCATTCTTTTCTGGTTCTTCCCCCACTGCACCATCATCTTGAGAATAATACATGGAGGTTGCTGTGAAGTTTCCTGTTTCCTCCCGCACGTGGTACCCTCCAAAAAAGAAACAGTTTTGTGTTGTTGTTCTAGCTGCTATTGTGCCCCCCTGCCGAGAGCCATTCTTTTCTAGTTCTTCCCCCACACCATAGTCTCGATACATGAAGTTTGCTGTGAAGTTCCCACCTCCCTCCATGTTGTACACCCCATAAAAGAAACAGTTTTGTGCAGTTTGTGTAATTTTTTTTCCCCACGGTCAGGAATTGCAGCTGTTAGGTGACCGGATTTTGCCAGGAGTAGAGTGGTGGAGATAGAGTTGGTCCACCAGCTAGGATACTGGTGAGAGTGGGCATGTGATTGGAGAGGGGGATGTGTGTGATAAGAGATCTGTTCCACAACAGCAGTAACAAAAATGTAAGTAGTTGCTCTAAATTATCTAGGAGGTTTATGTGTGCTTTTTTTCCCAGGACGATCAGGGAAATGAGGAGAGGAACATTTCTCACATTGATCCCAGAGATAGAGTTGGGCTGCCAGCTAGGGTCACTGGTGAAAGCGGGCAGGTGATCGGAGAGCAGGATGTGTGTGACAGAGCTCTGTTCGGCGCATGTTGCAGTTTTGAGAAACACGCTGCCAGATGCGGTTATGAGAAGCTGATCAGAGTGACTTACTGAAATATGTGGCTTCATTTTCCTAAATTTTGGTTAATTTTTTAATGTAGCAACTAGTGAGCCCAGTGGAAGCTGGTGTGTGTGTTTGTCTGGCAGCTGACACTGAATTAGGGAGTGTTGGGGGGGACAGTATCTCTCGATAAGCGAGTGAAAACAATGGCAGCAATTTCTAATTCATTTGGGTGCTTCTGGCCAATGATTAAGCAGGGTGGACACACCAGTACATGCAAGGGTGAAGGGGCAGTTTGGCTAGGACTTTTCATTTCTTGGTCATCTATGGAAAGTTAATGTATCCCCCCAAAGGGGTATCAGCCAATCAGAGACCAGGAAATAAAAAGCCCATTTTCTAAACACTGACAATAGTCAATCATCTCATTTGAGTCACAAGCTGAGCATTTCTTAAAGGAGAACTGTCATCCACAGGATTTTCTAATGTCTGAAAGCCCATAAAAAGCTATTTGATTGAACCATTGTGTTTATCTGTGAGACTTTGGAGTCCAGAGTTATTCATATGAAAATCAGTGTGTAATTAAGGGCTAGGGGCAACCATATGTTTTAGGCTTCTGACAGGAAATGATGTCACTGAGGATCTAGGTCCTCCTTTGACTATATTTAATCTAACAGGTCAAATAGGAAATTGTTTTATTAAGTGTGTTTTAAAGTGTTATTATAACACTTTCTATAGCTATAATAATTGTTTTGTATGTGCATTGAAACTAGTGAGTTATCACCTTTACATTTCAAACTGTTAGTAAAAATAATCCATCTTCAGGATTGCTTTAACCTTTAGGCTAGACTGTGAGCTGAACATCAAAAACTATACATCTCAAGGCTGGCTCAGTGGAGACAACAGGTATTGAGGCACCATATCAGGATTTCTAAACCCTGGCTGTGTTCATCTCAGTACAGATTTCTGGGACTGCCACAGCACCAACTTCTGTCTTTTTCTGTTCCCTCTCTTGCAGCTTTTTCTCTTACAATATCACGTGTGAACTCAGGTCTACAAGATGCAAATGTGGCTATGCATCTACTGGCCTGGTATCATGGGGCCAACCTTGAAATGTGCAGCTTTTGATTATCAGCTAGCAGTACTGCTGTGAACAAGCTTCATTCATCCAGCAGAATAGGTTTAGAGCATGTGTTAAGATTCTGAAAATATTATACTCTTTCTATCTAGATTTGACATAAAAAGAAAAAAAATAGGACACAATTACTTGTTTATTAATTGCAAAAACACACAGATGGACAACATTGTTAAAACACGCATAACCTGAAATGCATAATTAAAATATAGAATAATATATGGGTGGGTGTAACACCTGAGGTGTGGAATGCAACATAAACCCCCTAGGGGTTTATAAACGCATTACACACCGAGTGTGTATGTAAAACTCTGTTTTTACACACACACACACATAATTTTATTTAATTCATGGTGATATTGTTTCCCTTTCAGCACAGTTCAGTTAGTGCAGCACTTCTGTCGGAGATAGACACGCACACACACACACACACACACACACACACACACACACACTCTGCCTATCTCTCCCTTTTGTTTTTTTTTCTTTTTTACATTGCACTGGTAACAACATTCTGGAAAGTCATGGTCCATCAGCATTGTTGCGTAGTGTAAGACGTGCTTAAAGGGTATGAGCAGCAGGATCAACCAGATAGATTTTTTTTTTCATTTTCAAGGCAGGATCAACTAGATAGATATTTAAAAATATTTAAAATCTTACTTGTTTTAACAGTGTGTGGCAAAGCTTGAGTGCTCAGTAATGGAGCCGTCACATTGGGCAAGATGTTCAGCCCACCCACAGTGAAAACAAGCACCAGTTAGCTTTCTGTGGTGACGCTTGATCGACAGGTGTTGATTGCAAACTCCTGGTTGTAACCACAAATATCAACTGGAAGGTTGTAACTGGAGATAAAATGTGTCCTTATCTGTATGTTAAAAATGATCACCATTAATTAAAAAGTATTTTACTTCTTTTGATGAAGTTAAAAGTATAACAGTTTCTTACTGAAAAACTTTTGATGGAATGGAATTTTCTACCATAACAATGCCAGAATTCTATTGGATTATTATGAAGCAGTAGAGCGCAGTGTTAAAGGGCACTGAGCTACAACCCTAGAGACCTGGGTTTGAATCCCATAGCCCCCACTTGCAAACTGTGTGACTGTGCAAGTCATTTAACTTCCTTGTGTTCCCAGGTTGCACCTGGAAACAAGCTTCAGCTTATTGTGCCTTTCTTGGTTAAACAATTTCCCCTTTCCCTTATTTTTACTAAGAGTTTGAAATGTAAAGGTGGCAACTCACCAATTTCATTGCACATACAAAACAAATATTATAAATGCAGAAAGTGTTGTAAATACAAAATCCCATTCCATCCAAAGTATTTCAGTAAGAAACTGTTATACTTTTAACTTCATCAAAAGAAGTAAAATACTCTTAATAATGCATTTCAGATTATGCTTGTTTTAACAGTGTTGTCCAGCTATAGCAATTGTGTCCAATTTTTTTCTTTACAAGTCTGATCTGGATAGAAAGCACATATTTTCAGAATCACAATACATGCTGAGCTGTTTTTACTGTCTTTGTCCAGGAATGGCACGCTGAGCAACAACATGTTCCCGGGTGCATTGTGAGAGCATAAGGAGGCCATGATGTCAGGTCAGTAGGTAAATAACCACATTTGAACCTAGTAGACCCGTGTTCACACACAAAATTGTAGAAGAAAAAGTTATAGGAGAGGGAATGGAAAAAGACAGAAGGTGGTACTGTGACAACCCCAGAAATCTGTACTGACACGTTCAGCTGGCAGTACTGTACACCCTAGAGGTTAAAGCAATCCTGAAGATGGAATATTTTTACCAACAGTTTGAAACGTAAAGGAGATAACTTACTAGTTTCAATGCACATACAAAACAGTTATTATAGATGTAGAAAGTGTTGTAATAACATCTTAAAACACACTTCATAAAACAGTCAATTTCCTATTTAACCTGTTGGATTAAATACAGTCAAAGGAGGACCTAGATCATCAGAGACATCATTTCCTGTCAGGATCCCAAAACATATCAATCAATCAATCAATCAAAATCTTTATTTATCCAGGTGAACATCATTGAGCAAGCTTATTTACAAGATGGACCTGGTTAAATCTGGGCCAGTAGTAAAGTGTATACAGACGTATTTACAATGTGAACAAATAATACAAACAGAAATGCAAGTAAGTACTCAAAACAACATTCATAACAGCTTAGTAGAATCGTCAGTAGGATACAGTAAACAGCAGCTCATAGTAGAAGCTGGCTCAACCACAGAGATTCAGAAATGGATAAAATCACAGGAATTTCCCTAAATTTAACACTCGAGTCCAAGGTATAGATGCCTCAACAGTCAGGCAAAATAGGTGATTACAACTGTATTGAACAAATTCACAAAAAAGCAGGTTTTAGTTTGGTTTAGAAGGAACACCGAATCAGACTACAGGACCCCCTGGGAGGCCAGATCCGGAGAGGCTCACATTCCGATTGGAAGATGGCTTTGCCATACCTTGCTAGTGGAGGGTCTGGGCTTAGGTTCAGGGGCAACATCTGGGGCAGTGCTGACTGCCCAATGTCCAGGTTTGCCATGTTTGTGGTACTGGGGCCCATAGGGGGCTTAAGCTTGGCAAGGAAGAACAGAAGGGGTCTGGCAAAGAAGCTGTCTGTGGACAAAGGACCGTTGCGCCAACAGGAAGGTCAAACAGTGGGACAAAGGATGAATATTCTTTGGCGCCTACAGTCAGACTCAGACACAGACTTCAGAAGGGAGCATAATCACACAGATTCCCTACACTTGCACTCTGAGCAGTAAAATAAGGATCCTAACGATCAGGCAAATAAGTGAGTACACCTTTTCTGGCAAGGTTCAGTGAGAAAATCAGATTTTAGCTAGGTTTAAAGGGAACACAGAAATGGACTGTAGAAACCAATCAGAAGCAAGGGCCAAAGAGCACTCACAATCTGATTGGTTAGCGGCTTTAGCAGTGCTTTGCTAGAGGAGAGTCTGGACTTGGGGTATCAGGTGGTGGCTTGTGAAGATGCCAACTGCCTGGGATCCGAAATCCCACGCCTATGGTGCAGTTCCTCCCTGTAGAGCTTGTCCTCATCTGGGAAGATGGTATGCAGACCAGAGAGTAGCAAATACATTTAGGGTCAAGAATATCTTCACAGAACAAAAATTGCAAAGGATTATAGTCATTCGTGGCTATGGCTAGACTCGAGGGAGTAAACTAACGGCGGTCAGCGATTAGGAACTGGGGAAACAGTTGCATGGCTCACACATGTATCAAGCACATAAGGACTTAAAGGTATTAATACTGCAGAGGTAGCTTAATTTCAGTAGTTTTTGCATTTTATTCCACAAGGATGGCAACGTAAAACTAATGGCCATTCTGCCATTTCGGGAGGATGCTTTAGGGATGCATAGTGTGATATAGGAAGCACTTCTTAAAGCATATGATCCCAGCTCACTTAGAGGGAGACATTCTATTATATATTGCGGGAACCTTTTCTTGATGACTCTGTAAGTCCAAAGGACTGTGTTTCTATCGCACCTGAACTTAAGCGAGGACCATCCTACAACTTTGTACAAAGAGCAGTGATGGGTGGAGATAGGGAGACCAGTAATAAGCCTGAAGGTCCTATGATAAAGTGTATCCAACTTGACAAGTGAAGCTTTTGGACAATGACTACACTATATAAGAAATCTGCATAATTGATTAGCAAGAGAAAAGTAGTTTGGACCAGGCACAGTTTGGCATCTTGAGTGAGAAACTGGCTAATTCTAAAGAATAGCCCCTGCCTCTGCCTTAACTTCTTCACTAGGTCTTCGACATGCTCAGAGAATGAGAGGTTTTGGTCTAACCACACTCCTAAGTATTTAAACTTTGAAACAAACTCCAATTTCTCTCCCAGAATTGTGGTAATCTGAGGTAGTGCTCCAGAGCTGGCTGGGTTTATCACACTGCTATAGGGTGAGAACAGCATTGCCTTTGTCTTTTTTGCATTTAAAAGTAGCTTTTTGTGAAGGAGCTGGTTCTGAAGCTGGTCAAATTCTTCCTGTAGGTCTGCACAGGTAGCTTCGGCAGTCGGTCGACTTATATATATCTCACTGTGTCGTCAGCGAACAGGTATATATTTGCCTTGTTGGTGCACTCATCAATATTATTAACATACTGTAGATATTGAAAAGCAAGGGACCAAGTATGGATCCTTGTGGCACTCCCCTCAGAAAAAGTTTGAGTGGAGACAGCTCCACCTCAGCTTAATTTCTTGCTGACGTCTTACAAGGTACTCAGTGAACCAGTGCAAGGATACTGAGTCGAGGCCTATGCTCTTCAGAGAGGAGAGGAGAGTAGCAGACTATGATCCACAGTATCAAAAGCCTTGCTAAGGTCTAGAAATACAGCACAGACAAAGTTTCTGCTGTCTAATTCATGGTACCAATCATTTGTTACTTTGGCAAGGGCCAAAATAGTGCTGTGTTTAGTTCTAAAGCCCGATTGCTTAGGGTTTAGTAAATTATCGGCTTCAAGACAGACCCTAAGTTGGTTGCTGACAATCTTTTCCAGGAGTTTCAACAAAATTGGAAGGAGAGAAATTGGTCTATAATTGTTGAGGTCGTAGGTATCCCCTGATTTAAACAAGGGGATGACATGGGCAATTTTCCATATTGGAGGAAGGGACCCTTGGGATAATGATAAGTTAAATAAATGGGTGATAGGAACAGCAAGGACATGATAAGCGATTTTAATGAAATAAGGATCCAAAGAGTCAGCACCAGCACTTTTCTTAACATTCAACTTAAGCATGAGATCTTCAACCTCTTTCAATGACACCGGTTGGAATGAGAAGCCGGGTACTGGGGCAGTAGAGTCTGTGCAAGGGACCCATTTGGCTGCCCCCACCCCTTAATTACAGGGTGATTTACATATAAATAACTCTGGACTGCAAAGACTTAAAGGTAAACACAATGACTCAATCAAGTTAGATTTTTTATGGTCTTTCAGACATTAAGAAATCCTGTTGATGACAGTTCTCCTTTAACAACAGGGGTTCAAATATAGCTGGAAATATTCATTAGCATTGTGGACAGCTATGTTTAATGATGCACCCCTTTATTCAAATAAAAGGGTAACTGCAATTCAAAACTGGGTAGAGGGCATCTTATAGGAGAGACTACAGGAAGTTCTAAAGTGAAATAAAATGGAACTGATAGAAAATATGCTTCATAACATGACTTGCTACTTTGAATTGGCACCAGTAAAATGAAGATGCATAGTTTAGCTGTCTAGTGATTACAGTGCCAAAAAAATACAGAATTTTCATGCCACAGATTCTTTGATAGTCATGGTAATAACTGCAGACAAGTTAATAAAGCGTGGATGGAGTCTCTGTCACAGTGACTGTATAGAGAAATGAACTTCCTGCAAGATTTAGGGTACTGCCAAAATAACCCTGCAAACTGAAAGTTTGCTCTTTCAGTGTTTTGGCACACAGGCTGTCATTCTAGCATCAGAATAATGCTGATAACCTTTCACACAGGTGCTCTACTTCCTGAGAATGATATAGCCACAAAGCAGAAAAAATATACGCATTGTAAAATACATTCAAGCTATAAATTAATTTAATTTCCCAAGGTAACCAAGACACTATTTTTGATTACTTGTTCCTATCAGTGCTTAAACTCACGCTTTGGGAGGCCATGTATTTACCAGTGTATTTAGCACAAGGGTTGGTCCTTGGTCCCGTGCTCATTAATACATTCATCTGCAGCATTGGAGAATGGATCCATGCAAAATTTTTCAGTCTGTGGATGACACAAAAATAAGTGGCAGGGTGGCTAGTGTGGAGGGTAGGAGGAAACTGAAAAGAGACCAAGAAATAATGGAAATGTGGTCCACAACTGGGCAACAGGAGTTCAGCACCAAAAAGTGCAAGATTATGCATCTTAGGAAGAGGAAGAGGAATGCGAGGACTGAATACTGGATTGGTGAGAGGTTCATCTGTCACAGAAATCTGATGAGAAGAATCTGTGGTTACAATTTGTCACCCAAGCAAAAAGGATATGCATGCTTTGTGGTTTAGAACTAAGTGCTGGCACAGGGCTTAACCAAGCCCAACAAAGCACAAGGCAAAAACACAAAGTTCCACACATACTCTGAGCACTAGTCACCCACCTAGTAGGCACCCAGACAGGACAATCATGCTCAAATGCTGTGTTGCAAAATTGCAAGATTTATTCAATTCCAGCAGGTGCTGACAAACAAAAATCTTAGTGCAGACAATGTTTGTCCACTAGCCCCAGCTCTTCACTCTCTAGAGCCTTCCTTGATGGCTGGCTGTTGGTCAATACCTCCCATGCTTTTATACCACCTGACTAGGTAGCCATACCAATTGATTGGATAGTCTAAATGTTAGGAAGTGAATCTGTCAGGCAGCAATATATGATATTGACATAGTGCAATTAATGTACTAACAGTTTAAACAAACCATAAACCAAGCAAAAAATAGATCATCTTCTACAAACTCTCTTACAAAAACAGGTAGTTGGTAAGTCTGTTTCAAAATTAGCATACAAGGTCATGTTTCCCAAATAGTAGTGTACATAACATTAATTGACAACTTGCAGTGGAGAGGTAACATAAATATAGTGTATGGTAGATCACTGTTATGCATTGAATTTGATTGAAAGGTAAACTTGCTGTTCCATCGATGTGACGTCATATTGCTGTTGTGCCATCGTGAGTATATCACATTGATGATACAACAACATTGAACGTTTTGGCACATGCACATAAGTCAAAGCTCTGCTCTTCGGAAAATGGCTGCAGTGGTGAGACCTGGCCACAAAGGAGAGCAGGACCAATACAAACTGGCAATGCAATGACGCAGTCCCAATGTACCATAGAAAGTACATGTAGCTGTATTTATTTATTTTTTTTAAATGAGTGTGAGACTGGGGGACTGTGGATGGAGCGGGGCTTATTCTTCTGGTTGGTGGAGGGACTTAAACAGCAGTGCAGTGTTCACAAAGGTAGTACAAGAAGGACAGCCATGCTCAGTAAATGCTCAGCATTTGTTTAGCTGTTCCCCATACACTACAAAAAGACCGTGGATGAGCAACAGTTAAACAACAACACTGAGTTCACTTCTTGAGGTTTGGTTACAACTGTAAACATCTCGACCTGCACTCTTGAGGTTTACTAGGTTGCCATGACAACCTCACAGAAGAAGTGCAAGATGAGGAAGAATAGGTGTCCAAGTATCTCCTGTTGTTGCGTTCTCTCCAAAACAGACATTTTCCTGATCCCTATTTAGGTGGAGAAATTTGCTGGCAGAGAGGAAATGGCACCCATAAAGGAGAATGAAACAACACAGTAAGTATAGGCAATAAAGTTGCAGGGAAGCAAGGCAGATTGAAACTGGGGATGAGCGGGTTGGCTGCGACCCGGTTCTGATTCCAACTGATTCATTTCAAAAAATGTTCGAATTTACTCTGATTAATTTTAGAACACTTTTTAGCCTGTCTGAGATTGAGAAAAGCATCACAATTATTGTTTAGATCCCTCTGTCAAATAAAATAAAAAATGTTACTTTTTAAAACGCTTTTTATCTGCATTTTTGTGCAATTTCCTTCCCCGAGTCTGGCATGCTCTTTTGTGGGAGACAGGGGGACTCCAGCATGTCAGTCAGCAAACAGCTAAGACTTAGACTATTACCCCTTAATCAAAAGGGATCTGTGTTTAAACAAACTGCCTGTCTTCTGTATGTCGCACCCTGGCTGACAGTAACAGCCTCTATGCAGCAGACAGTTATGAGCCTTATAATTATAATCAACTTTCAAGCTAAATTATGTTCTTTTCTTAACCCTTAAAGGCTCATATTTTCTAAATGCACTGCACAGTTTCTTTCCCGTGTGTCTGTGCCACTGTGTCAGTGAGTCACCCTAAGTATGGGGGCGTCTGATCTGATTTATGAATATTTTAAATTTAAATCATTCCAAATTATGTTCTTAGCACTAAAGGGATCAAATGCCTTGACAGCACTAGTAGTCTGCACATAGTGGTGTCTAAAGTCTCTCCAAGTCCAGACTCTGTCAACTAATTGATTTAATTTGGTGACTCCACATTATGCAGCAAGGCAGGCCCAGGCTAATGATGACCCTGATTGGTGAATAATTTATTTCCAATTTCAGCTCACTCACTTCTTAGCTCCTAAAAAGGCCTTTTATTACAGTATGGAGTGGACTAAGTGTCTGACTCCATGTCACCCCATGAAATATAGGGCCTGATTCTAAAACAGATGACGCATGTCGCAAGGCAACTTGCACCAAACCCTATGATGCAGATTGCACCTTGCAACATGTATTACACCCAATGCAATTCCAGGAGGCAGTCTGCAACACGGTGCAGGCGTCCTAAGCCCAATGTGGATTACACCACCCTCTAGCCTGCAACCCTCTGTGACATGACACAAGGATGATTCAGGCAAAGATTACACCAGTATTCCAAGATGGCAACTGGTGGAATCGCAAATTGTGATTCCAAGTGAGACCCAGTAGATCATGGCGTAAGTACAGTTAGACCATCTACTAGCTGGTATAACCATACCGACATCTACTGAGAATGCACCACCAAACCTGCCGCCCTCCCCAGCTGACCCCCCCATGGTCCCCCAATGGTGCCCACCACACCCCCCATTGCAGGACTGCCCACTGTGGCAGCTAGAGCCCCCTCACCTCAAACCCGAGCAGTGCTTCCACAAGGCAGTTCCTGTCCCCCACATGCCAGCTGCTCCAGGGTACTCCTGTGGCCCCCCCATCCCCTCCCCAGCCCTGTGGGGCAATCCCATGGTGTTGGGATGCGGGGCTATGTAGGGGTCATACCTTGCACCACTTGTGCCCTGCAGACTGTGGCTTGCAGCATCTATGTCAGGTGCACCCTTCCTGTGGCTCAGCCCTGTGGCTGCCACAAGTCACAAGCGTAAGTGCAAGGGCACTGCCTGATCTTGAATAGGGCACAGGGGTCTGCACGTGGCGGTGAATGTCGCAGCTCTCAGACACCTGCGAGTTGTGACATTCATCTTAGAATCAGGCCCACAGAATTTTGTATTGAATTCATGAATCATAACTTCACTCTCTGTCTCCCGTCACTCACCCAGCTTTCTCTGTACTGCTGCTGCATGCTGTGCTGACTGAAGATCAGTCATTCACTTGATGTGAGGGACTGGATGAGCTCATGAAGATGAAAGAAGAATGTGAGGAAACTGATCATGTGTGGGCACAATCAAACCTCCTGAGTGTCTGTTGACAAGTCAGGAAAGAGGAGTGTGAGGGAGATCAGTCCAAGATGCACTGCCAGCATGCACCAGACAGCACTGTCTGCAGGCAGCCCCATTATCCTCATCATGTGAGGCATCGCTGCATCAGCCCTACTAGCAATACTCACTATCGCCACCTTAAGTGAAAGGGAATATTAGCGGTCCAAACCAGACCAGCAGTTTTGAACTGGGGTAACTCAACAATTCAGGTAGAGTCATGACAGGCTCTGTATACTCGAGTTGAGCCGATTCAAGTTGGCCCACTCCAGGAGGTTCTGGATGTGCAGCAGAGCCAGATTGCCCATCCCTAATTGAAACAGAACGAAAGAAAAAGAGATTTGATAATGAAAGACAGAAACTGGGAGGGGGAGAAGAGAACTGGTCCAGGTGTTAGATGGAGAATAGTGTAAGCTGGCAGTGTGAGGGGGTGTTGGGAGTTTAAAGGTAATGAGAAAAAAATAAAATGTGAAAGGGTGATGAAAACATAGGTGGAGGATTGGAAAAGCAAAGCATGATCACACATACAAATGTAAATCAATATATACGCAGTATATAGTTCTATGTCAAAATTCTGAGCTGAAAGTAGTGCAACATGTCTTTTGAATATGCTGCCAGCCAGAAAGGTAAGCCACTGGTGTTGTTTTCTGGCTTCTTGTTTCAGAAAGATAAAGAAAGATACTGCAGTCAATATAATGAAAACTTGCCCTTACCACAGCTTGATTATTGTTGCAGTTGCTAGCACTTCTTTTTTCAGTTAGCCCTGTCTCTTTCTGCTGTCTTCTGCACAAACTGCAAATCATGATCGCCTAGACAAAGACAGGGCTAACATAAGCAGTTCAGAGGAAAACTTGGTGTTTCTCGCTATTTTGACTGACTGTTGTAATGTACTGTCGCTATGTTATGTTTTCACTCTTTTTGTTTCACTAATATTACAGTCACGGTTTTAGAGTCAGGGTTATCACAAGATACCCAGTCTATTCTGTATAGCAGCTGAAACATCAAATCATAGGATCAGGTACTGCAGGATGCAATGACAGTTTAAAAGAAAGGACTTCAGATTGCTGCATTACAGAACAGAAGTCAAGCTAGCTCATGTCAATCCATTTGCTGCAGATTGTACATGAAGCTTAAAGAAAGGGCTTCAGATCCCTGTCAGCTTTTAACTCAGTTGTTTTTTAAAGCATTTAAGGTAAAGTAGCTGGAATAACAATTTAAGCCTGTTTCCACCTCTGGGGTTCTGTCACTCACACTAGCTCAATGCCCATAAACCATAGGCAAGTAGGATCCCTGTTGGGGCACTGAAGTATGTACTCTCGAGAGCTCTCGAGAGGTCTCTGAGTGTCCAGAACCTCAAGATGCTGAAGCTCACTGGTAATAGATACTTAGCTATCCATTGTTCTTTTTAATACATGGATCTCAGTTTGATCTTGTTTTGTTTTTATTTGGATGCTGTGGGCAGTTGGCTGTTGCAGTGAAGGAGTCTCTCCATACTGGCTGACTGCCGCAGTGTCTCAGAACTCCCGTGTGTTCCCTGCCCCCTTACTATCGCTCCCTCATCAGCTCTGTTAGCTGTCTAAAACATTTTTTTTGTGTGTTTTCTAGTTAATCCTACCTATGATATATTCTTCTGATGTAGGATCAACCAGGCAGTTTCATTTGTGAACCAAAATGCTGCAGAGTAGAAACTCTATCAGTTAGCAAGAGACTGGTCGCCATATTTTTAAAACTATTTTTGCCCCCCTACAGAGGAAAAGCGGCCAATCAGAAAGCACGCTTGGGAGATGTGGGCAGATAGACTGCTGCATGTGAATAATATATGGGCTGAGCTACAACCCTAGAGACCTGGGTTAGAATCCCATAGCCCCCACTTGCATACTGTGTGACTGTGAAAGTCATTTAACTTCCTTGTGTTCCCAGGTTGCACCTGGAAACAAGCTTCAGCTTATTGTGCCTTTCTTGGTTAAACAATTTCCCCTTTCCCTTATTTTTACTAAGAGTTTGAAATGTAAAGGTGGTAACTCACCAGTTTCATTGCACATACAAAACAAATATTATAAATGTAGAAAGTGCTGTAAATACAAAATTCCATTCCGTCCAAAGTATTTCGGTAAGAAACTGTTATACTTTTAACTAGGGTTGTCAGAACTAGTTCTAGAAAGATTCGAACCCTGCTCGAACTCTGGTGTTCGAGTTCTAAGTTAGAACTCGAACACCAGAGGGTTCTCATAAGGGTTCGGGTCTTTCTTTTTTTTTTTTATGTTTTGCTCATCTCCACATCCTCCATTCATATTTGTACAGCAGTCCTAGTCCAACCCATTACTGTTGACTCACCTAGTCGCCCCTTACGCTGATGTTATGCAACCGATGCGCTAGTTAAATCCCCGCAGAAATGCCCCAGTGAAGAGAAAAAGACACTGTTCTGTGCCTGATGAGTGCTGCCTGTTTCTACTTCCACTCTCTTCTCTCACACTCATAGTTCTAGTACTGACAAAGTGCTGGAGCGGCCATGGCGGTGAGCAAACGGCATTGGTAGTTTATTCACTCTATACTTTAACACAGGCCAGTTGGGCACTTTGCATTTCACTTTAAATGCGGATGGAATACAGACTTCATATACAATCTCTGAATTTCCAGCACACAAGCAGTTGCAACAACCAGCTACAGCTAATTCCTTGTGTTTTTTTTGCCAGTGCTGTAGTCATTCCTATAATACACACTTCGGTTACTCAATTCAGAATATACGATTTTTACAAAAGGAATTCAAATTTAAACGGAGTCATGGTTGTTTCTGTGGAAACATATTTGAACAGTTTTTTTGTGAGGTAATTGGAAATGTGATTTGTTGAGATGCCTAAGATTTGATATGATATAAGACATTATAACAGTTCTTATTTATTTTTAAGGGGTGACAGCTGCCATTAGGGAAAAACAGTCTGGCAACTTTTGGTCACAAAACGACATATGACTTGAGTTAGCAGTTTGCCACAGAAAGTAATAGAATGTAACAGCCTTATCAAATCTTACAAGGATCTGTGGAGGACTTGAGCATTCAAAGACAGCCAGTGTGGCACAGTAGGTTGGTGCATAAAGATGCACATGTTTGAGGAGGCATACCACCCTACTTAATGAAGTTGGTTATTGGTTGCATATAACCCCCTTTCTCATCCATTTGGTAGGAGGTACCTTCTGATGTACCCGCCCCCACCAGCTCAGAAGAACTGATTTGGATCCCTGCATTTTACTGATTTCCATAGTGAATTTCTGATGCTGGATGTATCATTTTTGCTTTCATCTTTGAACATAATTTATGATGTGATTCTGGCACCAAGCATCTTCTGGTACATGATTTATGGATTTTATGAGATGTGAAAGTCCTATAGAATACTGGATACTCAACTGAGTTATATATGTATTTCAGTAATTTAGTGATTGAATTGTTTTATACACCATGAGCTGAGTGAATCTGTCTGTATACAACTTTATATTGCTTGTAAGCCATCAAGCAAAAATGTAGGAAATGAGGCAGGGAGCGAACATTTACAGTATGTGAAAACAGGTGGGGGGGCAGATATGTGAGAGCTGGGGCTTGAAGGGGCAGAAATGTGAGATCTTCTGGGGCACAGAGAAGGCACAGATGTGAGAACTAGGGCATGTAGGGTGGCAACAGATTGTTGAATCAGATAATGGTCATACCATACCAGGACAGGGTGGGACAAATCCTTCATTTTAAAATATCTGTGTGGTATTCTTCTTGTCATATTTGATGTGGTGTCTGGAACTTTACAGACTATACCCAGTGTGTGCGTGTGCCACTGATTAGTAAGGGTGTGGTATTTTGCAAATAAAATAAAGCCTAGGAAGTGTTCAGGTGACTGGAGAGAGAGAGAACCGATATTCATTTAAAAATATCTGTGACTGCTGCATGGTGTATTTTGCATCTGTGCTACTGTGATCCATTTGACTGCACTGTACCTAGTGTGTGATCATGTGCCACCTGGCACTAGGTACATGGTATCTCTTACAGGTGGGTGGGTTGGCGGTCCTGTAAGCACCTGTAAGTGGCCTAGCTAGTACTGTCAAAGTCACCTGTGATCATCTCTCTCTCTCTCTCTCTCTCTCTGTTTCTCATGAACAGATTTATTTGTTTTTGCCCACAGTTTCATGATGTATTTCACTATTATCTTCATTTTGACAGCGCAATTAAAAAAATAGGGTTTGAGTTCTAAAATGTTCTAAAAAAGATTAGAACCATAGAACTTTTTCAAATTTTCTAGACTAGAACTAGAACCCAGAACTTCAGAGGGTTCTGACAACCCTACTTTTAACTTCATCAAAAGAAGTAAAATACTCTTAATAATGCATTTCAGATTATGCATGTTTTAACAGTGTTATACATCTATAGTAATTGTGTCCAATTTTCTTCTTTTCAAGTCTAATCTGAATAGAAAGAGCATATTTTCAGAACCATAATACATGCTCAGCTGTTTTTGTCTTTGTCCAGGAAAGGCAAACTGAGGAAAAACTTTCTTCTGGGTGCATTGTGGGAGCACAAGGATGCCATGATGCCAGGCCAGTAGGTACGTAACCACATTTGCATCTTGTAGACCCATGTTCACGCACAAAATTGTAGAGGAAAAAGCTACAAGAGAGGGAATGGAAAAAGACCAAAGGGGATACTGTGACAACCTCAGAAATCTGTACTGACATGTTCAGCTGGCAGTACTGTATACCCTAGAGGTTAAAGCAATCCTGAAGATGGAATATTTTTACTAACAGTTTGAAACGTAAAGGTGATAACTTACTAGTTTCAATGCACATGCAAAACAGTTATTATAGATGTAGAAAATGTTGTAATAACACCTTATAACACACTTCATAAAACAGTCAATTTCCTATTTAACCTGTTGAATTAAATACAGTAAAATGAGGACCTAGATCATCAGAGACATAATTTCCTGTCAGGATCCCAAAACATATCAATCAATCAATCAATCAAAATCTTTATTTATCCAGGTGAACATCGTTGAGCACACTTATTTACAAGATGGACCTGGTTAAATCTGGGCCAGTAGTAAAGTGTATACAGACATATTTACAATGTGAACAAATAATACAAACAGAAATGCAAGTAAGTACTCAAAACAACATTCATAACTGCTTAGTGGAATCTTCAGTAGGATACAGTAAACAACAGCTCATAGTAGAAGCTGGCTCAACCACAAAGATTCAGAAATGGGTAAAATCACAGGAATTTCCCTAAATTTAACACTCGAGTCCAAGGTATAGATGTCTCAACAGTCAGGCAAAATAGGTGATTACAACTGTGTTGAACAAATTCACAAAAAAGCAGGTTTTAGTTTGTTTTAGAAGGAACATCGAATCAGACTACAGGACCCACTGGGGGGCCAGATCCAAAGAGGCTCACATTCCAATAGGAAGATGGCTTTGCCATACCTTGCTAGTGGAGGGTCTGGGCTTAGGTTCAGGGGCAACGGCTGGGGCAGTGCCAACTGCCAGGTGTCCAGGTTTTCCATGTCTGTGGTACTGGGGCCCATATGTGGCTTAAGCTTGGCAAGGAAGAAGAGAAGGTGTCCAGCAAAGAAGCTGGCTGTGGACAAAGGACCATCGGGCCCACGGAAAGGTCAAACAGTAGGACAAAGGATGAATATTCTTTGGCGCCTATAGTCAGGCTCAGACACAGACTTCAGAAGGGAGCATAATCTCACAGATTCCCTACACTTGCACTCTGAGCAGTAAAATAAGGATCCTAACGATCAGGCAAATAAGTGAGTACAGCTTTTCTGGCAAGGTTCAGTGAGAAAATCAGATTTTAGCTAGGTTTAAAGGGAACACAGGAATGGCTTGTAGAAGCCAATCAGAAGCAATGGCCGAAGAGCACTCACAATCCAATTGGTTAGCGGATTTAGCAGTGCTTTGCTAGAGGAGGGTCTGGACATGGGGTCTCAGGTGGTGGCTTGTGAAGATGCCAACTGCCTGGGATCCAGAAATCCCAAGCCTTTGGTGCAGTTCCTCCCTGTAGAGTTTGTCCTCATCCAGGAAGACGGTATGGAGTCCAGAGAGTAGCAAATACATTTAGGGTCAAGAATATCTTTACAGAATGAGAATTGTCAAGGATTACAGCCATTTGTGACTATGGCTAGACTCGGGGGAGTAAACTAACGGCGGTCAGCAATTAGGAACTTAGGAAACAGTTGCATGGCTCACACATGTATCAAGCATATAAGGACTTAAAGGTATTAATACTGCAGAGGTAGCTTAATTTCTGTAGTTTTTGCATTTTATTCCACAGGGATGGCAACATAAAACTAATGGCCATTCTGCCATTTCTGGAGGATGCCTTAGGGATGCATAGCGTGATATAGGAAGCGCTTCTTAAAGCATATGATCCCAGCTCACTTAGAGGGAGACATTCTAGTATATATTGCGGGAGTCTTTTCTTCATGACTCTGTAAATCCAAAGGACTGTGTTTCTATGGCACCTGAACATAAGCGAGGACCATCCTACAGCTTTGTACAATGAGCAGTGATGGGTGGTGATGGGGAGACCAGTAATAAACCCGATGGCCCTATGATAAAGTGTATCCAACTTGAAAAGCAAGGCTTTTGGACAATGACTACACTGTATAAGAAATCTGCATAATCGATTAGCAAGAGAAAAGTAGTTTGGACCTGGCACAGTTTGGCATCTTGAGTGAGGAACTGGCTAATTCTAAAGAATAGCCCCAGCCTCTGCCTTAACTTCTTTACTAGGTCTTTGACATACTCAAAGAATGAGATATTTTGGTCTAACCACACTTCTAAGTATTTAAACTTTGAAACAAACTCCAATTTCTCTCCCAGAATTGTGATAATGTGAGGTAGTGTTCCAGAGCTGGCTAGGTTTATCGCACTGCTATAGGGTGAGAACAGCATTGCCTTTGTCTTTTTTGCATTTAAAAGTAGCATTTTGTGAAGGAGCTGGTTCTGAAGCTGGTCAAATTCTTCCGGTAGGTCTGCACAGGTGGCTTCAGCAGTCGGTCGACTTATATATATCTCACCATGTCATCAGCAAACAGGTGTATATTCGCCTTGTTGGTGCACTCATCAATATTATTAACATAGATAATGAAAAGCAAGGGACTAAGTATGGATCCTTGTGGCACTCCCCTCAGAAGAAGTTTGAGTGGGGATAGCTCCACCTCAGCTTAATTTGTTGCTGACGTCTTACAAGGTACTCAGTGAACCAGTGCAAGGATACTGAGTCGAGGCCTATGCTCTTCAGAGAGGAGAGGAGAGGAGAGTAGCAGACTATGATCCATAGTATCAAAAGCCTTGCTAAGGTCTAGAAATACAGCACAGACAATGTTTCTGCTGTCTAATTCATGGTACCAATCGTTTATTAATTTGGCAAGGGCCAAACTAGTGCTGTGTTTAGTTCTAAAACCCAATTGCTTAGAGTTTAGTAAATTATTGGCTTCAAGACAGGCCCTAAGTTGGTTGCTGACAATCTTTTCCAGGAGTTTCAACAAAATTAGAAGGAGACAAAATTGGTCTATAATTGTTGAGGTCACAGGTATCCCCTGATTTAAACAAGGGGATGACATGGGCAATTTTCCATATTGGAGGAAGGGACCCTTGAGATAATGATAAGTTAAATAAATGGGTGATAGGAACAGCAAGGACATGATAAGCGATTTTAATGAAATAAGGATCCAAAGAGTCAGCACCAGCACTTTTCTTAACATCCAACTGAAGTATAAGATCTTCAACCTCTTTCAATGAGACTGGTTGGAATGAAAAGCCAGGTACTGGGGCAGTAGAGTCTGTGCAAGGACACATATGGCTGCCACCACCCCTTAATTACAGAGTGATTTACATATAAATAACTCTGGACTGCAAAGACTTAAAGGTAAACACAATGACTCAATCAAGTTAGATTTTTATGGTCTTTCTGACATTAAGAAATCCTGTTGATGACAGTTCCCCTTTAACAACAGGGGTTCAAATATGGCTGGAAATATTCATTAGCATGGTGGACAGCTATGTTTAATGATGCACCCCTTTATTCAAATAAAAGGGTAACTCCAATTCAAAACTGGGTAGAGGGCATCTTATAGGACAGACTGCAGGAAGTTCTAAAATGAAATAAAATGGCACTGATAGAAAATATCCTTCATAACATGACTTGCTACTTTGAATTGGCACCAGTTAAAGGAAGTTGCATAGTTCAGCCGTCTAGTGATTACAGTGCCAAAAAATACAGAATTTTCTTGCCACAGATTCTTTGATAGTCATGGTAATAACTGCAGACAAGTTTTTAAAGCATGGATGGCGTCTCTGTCAAAGTGACTGTATAGAGAAATGAAATATTTAGGGTACTGTCAAAATAACTCTGCAAACTGAAAGTTTGCTCTTTCAATGTTTTGACACAGAGGCTGTCATTCATTTCCATCTTTCAGATGAGACGTTAAACCGAGGTCCCATCTGCTTGGATTGGTGGAAGTTCAGGTGGATGTTAAAAATCCCATGGCACTTATTGAAAAGAGTAGGGGAATTGTTTATTGCAAAAACCAAAAGCCATTAATACAAATACTCAATGGAAACAAATTGAAAGTAAAACTGGAAATAAAGCATCACTATACAAATTTCAGATACAAAATAAAACAATATAATATAAAAACAATATACAAAACAATATAAATAAAGAAAAGAAAAAATAAGTACAACAAAACATTTCAAATCCAATAAACATGTTTCCAGTATTCAAAAAATAATGAACTCGGAATATGACGGTATTCAAAATCTTTTTGCATCCGTAAAGCCATCTCAATTTGACTGATCACTACCCTAGGTAAAATACAGGTATGTTGTAGAAAAAGAACATCGTGCTTGCCAAAGATAAAACTTGATACAAGCAAAGATTACATGAAGAGTGCTGGGATGAAAACGAGAAATATATCCTGAATATTCTCCTAAAACCAAACATTCATATGTAATCTGGCATGCTATTCCCAACCCCCATTTCTCAGACAAAGCAGACCAAAACTGTACTGTATGTGGACAATTGTGGAAAAAGTGAGTCTGGGTTTCTTCTATACCCATGCATTCAATGCGGATGCAGTTTCTTTCTGTTAAAGCTTTATGTTTTAAATTTCCCTTAACCCCAAGATTCCCATGGCAACTTAACCATGTAATATCCCACATCCGAGCCGGAATCCTCCCATTCATAAGAACTTTAAGAGCTAGTGGTACTTTTGAGGAGTTACACCTGGGAAAATCCACCTGAACAAAAAAATTCTGGGACATTATATATTGATAAAGACCTTTCCGAGTAAGCCAAAAAAACTCATCTTTAACCACCCTCCACGCATGAAGCTTAGTTGCAACTATTGGCAAAAAAGAGGGAACTTTATAATTAATTTTTACAATAGGTGCTAAAGTAGACCACTTTGAGAAGAAATCCTGGAGGGAAACCATAGTCCAGGCATCCCATGGATGACAGGTTGCAGTCGACTGTTGTTGAAAAGTAGTTTTAATAAAAAAGGAAAAAGAAAAGACTACCGGGTTAATCATCCCTAGACCTCCTGCCTTAATTGGAAGATAGGTAAATTCCCGTTTGACTGGGTTCAATCTGCTACCCCACAACATTTGAAAAAAAACTACTATATAAACGGGTCTCCTGATTCCTACGTAAAGGAAAAACTGAACTCAAATAAAGAAGTAAGGGAAGTAAAACATTTTTTAATGATTAATACATGTTTCTGTTTAGAAAATGACCAGTTTTTCCACAATTGTACTCTCTTTTCTCCTATTTCAATACGTGATTGCCAATTAATATCATTTAAATCTCCAGAGCAAAAAAAAAATCCTAGAATCTTGATGGGTCCTGAAGAAACAGTTATCTGTCCAATCATGAAAACAGAAACCCCATTGCCTAAAAAAACCCAGCACTTTTCTCATAATTTACGGATGTTCCCAAAATCCAACCAAAACGTTCCACTATATGTAATGTGGCTAGTCCTTCTGTTACATCCTTGAGCATGAAACACATATCATCCGCATATACAGCTAAACACTGAGGTGGAACCTCTAGAGACAGAGTTAAGCCTCGAATGTGTGGATGATGAAGGATTTCCTGAACCAAAGGATCCAAAGCAAAGGTATATAGTAAGGGACTGAGTGGACAACCCTGGCACACTCCTCTACAAAAATCAATCCCGTCCCCCACCAAATGATTTACAATTGGGAAGTTGTGAACGTTGTTATATAAAAGTGCCACCCAGGTTCTCATTTTAACAGAAAACCCATATCATCAGAGAACATCAAATAAAAACCTGTGTGCCACCTTATCAAATGCTTTTGCCTGATCCAGAGAAAGTAAATACCCTGAAAGTTTTCCTAAGCACCCAAACTCACACACATTCTGTAATAGAGTCAAATTCTGCTGAACATGTCTCCCTGTGATAGAACATGTCTGCACCGGGTGTACTAAAAAGGGAGCAACCTGTTGAAGCTGATGACACAGGATGGCCGAAAAAATTTTGTAATCTGTATTTAATAAACAGATCGGTCTCCAATTCTCAATACGGTGCTTAACCCCTTTTTTAAATTAAAAAAAGTCAAAGCATCCGAAAAACCGGCAAGTATCCATGAAGAATCCAGAATCTCATTAAAAACTGAAGTCAGGATGACACTGATGTCATCTGCCATAAGCTTGTATAGTTCATTAATTAAACCATCTGGACCAGGTGATATTCTGGATTTTAAGTGCACTATTTCTGATTTAACCTCGGCCAGTGTTATTGGAGCATCTAGAACAAGAGAGTCAGAGGTAGTTATGGTAGGTGGATGAAAAGTAAATCCTCCCATAAAATGGTGGACTGAAAAACTGTACCATGTTGGGATCGCAAAAAGTTCCCTGCTATATGTAGCATGTCAGTGTCTGCAGTGCATAGATCCCCTTGAAAATCATAAAGACCCTCCATAAGTTTACTATCCAAAGCTTGTTTGCATGCTGAATAAGGATCTGAACTTGGTGAAGATTTAAGCCCATAGGATAAGTCTTCATGAATTTTGCATGCCTTGCCATAATGGTAATTCCTCATACTTTGTCTAAGTATAGCCAATCGTTCCTTAACAAAAATCATCAGAAACTGAAGACCGTGACAGTAGTTTATAGAACTGTGCTCTGAGTTTTAAATAGTCAAGGTAGTTTGCGGACTGGGTAGCACAATGATGTGTCTTTGAGGCCCACTGAAATTCCATTTTAGTGTCCATCCACCAATCCCCCCAGGAATCATACATCTCAGCTACCGAACACTGATTATCAAAAACCTGAAATAAACATATCTGATAGCGCTCAGTGGCAAGGATTGTCAGGTTTAGTTTCCACCTAGCCGGCAAGGCTGGAAAAGCCAGTGGAATCTTAGTTAAAGAAAATTTTGCTTGTAACAAGAAATGATCCGAGAATTCACATGGGGCCAAAAAAAAGAATAAGGTAACAAAAATCTGGAAGGAAAAAATAAAATCAATCCATGTTGCAAGATTACCACGTTTATAAGTGAATCCTGGATTCAAATTTAATGTTCTACAAACATCTATCAAGGATGCCGTCGACAATAATTTAAACAAGGCATGAGAATCACAATATATCTTACGCTATGTGTGATCTTTAAATTTAATATACAATCCACAATTGAAATACCTCGCCCAGAATGACATGCCTAGGGGTAGACAAATATTGTTGTATGTCAGAAAATAAAGCAACCCTGGCTGATTTAACCTGAGGTGCATAAACATTAATGACCCAGAGAAAAAACCCTCGGTAAACACAGTCTAGGAGTAGGGCCCACCCTGGGACTATGTCAACCAAGCCAGTAACTTGAACAAAAGGATGACAAAATAATACCCCTACTCCATCTGCAATGTCTGAGCCAAAGGACCAAAAAGAGGGTCCTGCATGCCACAATTATTTGGTGTAATTAACATCAGTAAGGGTAGAAAAATGTGTCTCCTGCAGAAAAATAATATCTGCAGGTAAGGTTTTACAAAAGTGTAAAGGCCCTAGACATTTTTTTGAATTCTTGAGGCTACAAGAATTCAAGGAAGCTATTGACAAGAAAGTCAGTGCGTATTAACTAAGTTTTGTCTTTTATTCATTTTCGTTCCGACTTCTTTTTAGATGCCAAGAATTCCAGTCCTCCCTCCTCATCACACTCCATCCCACATAAGACCCCTGAGGCAACTGATAAATCAGATTCAGAGTCTCCTTCTATGTCCTGCAGAGCCTGAAAAGTATTATGCGTAGTAGTAAGGGGCGGTAAAACAAGCTTTTTGGCATGGGATCGTATCACTCATTTTGGATGAGGCGCCTGAAACTCCGGGGCAGATGGGGGGCAGTTACGAGCACCAGAAGGTCAATGCACTCCTGACCTTCCTGTGGGTGGACAACAACAGGAGGTATACCAGAAGAATCAGATGCATCTCCCGCAGGGGGAGGTGAACCCATGTGGTCTGGACCAGGAGGATTGGGGTCAGCGAAGTGACAGTGAAGGCCGCTTCCTCTGTAGTTGGCCTAAAGTGGCCTTGTGCATCCGAAATCAAGGTTTCTTTATCTAACCCACCAGAATTGTTCTGGCCAGCATATGGACACTGATGATATGCATGACCCTGGGTATCACACAAATTACAGTGAAAAACATTGCGACATGTATAACTGTCATGATCTAGTTCCCCACATATGGCACATTTGATTTTGTCACAAGCACTGCTAAGGTGACGTGGGCCTCCACATTTGTAGCATGCCTTGGGTTGACATGGGTAAAAGCAGACACCTCGATCCCTACCCAGGAAAAAACTGTTTGGAATATGTTGTACCAAATCCCCCACAATATGCAATTTTATTTTAAACCTCCAACCACCTCTCCAAATGCCCTCCCCATCAACGACAGGTTCAGGAGTACCCAGGACAGTACATTTACTTTCAAGCCAATACAAAATATCCCCCACATTTACCCCTTCATTTCAAAACATAACATGAACAGTTTTAAACAGTGGTTTTGTAATAGGAATTGCCCAAAACGGAGTCCACAAAGGGATTGTTTTGAGGGAATCATATTTTTGCCAAAATTTATTTAGTCCTACAAAGGATTTGAAACTGATATCAAACGGTTCTTCCCCTCAAATGTTAATAAGGGAATAGATATCTGATGCTTGAAAATTCATCGATCTCTTGAGTAGCCTGCAGGCCATGAAGAAACGGTCAGGTGGTTCCGGAAGCCTCCCCCTGTACCTAAGGCGGTCAGCGTTCTGTCTGGGGGCTTGTTCCAAATGATTGTTATGAAATAGATCTGAAACCCTCCGAGGGGAGGAAGGGGGGGAACACCCGATGACCCAGAAGCAGTCACAGAGTCTGTCCCAACATGAAAAAAAGGCTCACCACCAGCAGCAGTACCTGCCTCCATCTGTACCTCATCAGGTTGCACTGACCCTGGAGACTCCTGAGCAGCCATGCCCTCCGGTGAAAAAGTGAGCCATTCAGCATCTGGAATCCATTTACCATCTTTACTCATCCAGCCTGCATCGAGCAGGCAGTCTTCTTGCTCCAGTCCCTGGCTGGAAAGCCCTCCGATGTCACTCCACGTTCCTCCTCCTCTGGTTGGAAAGGCATCCTAGCCACACCAGGAACTAGCGAACCCTCCTCCTCCACAATCGGAGGTTCTGTGCACCGCTCGCCATCCTGAAAATCATCCGGGCCACAAGATTCTGCTAATAGCTTGGCAGAAGACACCAGGAGAAAGGACTGCTGTGTGACTGAACTTCTCTGCTGGGACTAAAGTAGAAGAACTTTTGTACTTGGACCTCTAATTTAGGGTAAAAAAACTAACATACAAAACAAAAAAAAAAGTGTGTGTTTGGGTTAACTGAACTGAATGGGTATCTGAAGAGTTATCTAGGTGTAAATCTCAGGTGACTGAAAGGACTTAACTGCTGCGGTTTAAATTACTTGTAGAAAGATCTGGTAAGTAGGGAGTGGCTTAGCTAGAAGGAAGCTACATTTAAAGACTGCCTTAGAAAGATTCTGCTAATAGCTTGGCAGAAGACACCAGGAGAAAGGACTGCTGTGTGACTGAACTTCTCTGCTGGGACTATATTGCCCTCCTTCCCTCCCTCCAGCCCCCACCCAAAGCTAGTTCTATTTTATAGGCACAGGATTTCACTGACAACAGGAACTTCCTGTTTAGGGGCAGGAAGTGAGTGATCACAGAACCACCAAGGACCCACCATCCTAGAAGGGCAAGAGTAGCTCTCCAGCCCCCTCTAGCTGCTGGAGGTCTGCCGCTGAGCAAGTAAGTGGTCTACTGAGAAATATAGGATATTCTTGTTTCAGAACAGGACAATCAGGAGCTTAATGGGCACACAGGCAGAAAGTAAGGAAAGAGAGAAAAAAAGAGAGGAAAGAGTAAGGATTGCAAACAGTTAAGGGGCAAGAAATAAGACATGATTGGAGTGGAGCAGTGCAGTGGCTGTGGAGCAGCAGTCTTCCAGGAGATGTTCTGGAGGATGCGGTGTTGTCCTATCTGCAGGCACCTCTCTGGGCTGAGGGAGGAGGTTGCTCATCTTCAGGCTGAGTTGGCCAGGATTTGTGGGACCTCCTCTTCCATCCAGGGACCACCAGTACCACTGCCGTTGCCTCAGAGGTTGCCAAGAGAGAGGAGTGGTTGGACCACAGTGGGCTCAGGGAGGGTGAGGGTAGTGGAACAGAGGCACATCCCTCCAGTTGTACCTCTCCACAATTCCTATGCCATTCTGGCAAAGTGTGGTTCCTCTATGGAGGTACCCACGGTGGAGACCAAGGAGGATGCTGGGAACCTCCACAAAGGAGACCCACAGGAGGGTGGCAGGGGACCCTGCAGGGGAAGGAAACAACTCCTGGTGGGGGACTCCATTGTTAGGAAGGTAGAACTGGGGGAGGAAGGGGAGAGGGAGGTAAGGTGTCTGCCTGGTGCCATGGCTTGGAGGGACAGGGAGCGAATCCTCAGGATTGCCGGAGCAGCTGCACAAGGGAGGGAGCTGGATGTCATTGTCCACCTAGGGACAAATGACCTGGCTAAGAAAGGGATTAGAGAAGAGCAGGAAGAGTTTATGGAATTGGGGAGGGGCCTTAGTCAAGTAGCATGCACGGTAACCTTCTCGGAGGTGCTACCCATCTATGGCATAGGAGAGGCTAGGGTGTTCCGCACCATGGGATTCAATCAGTGGTTGAAAAACTGGTGTGGAGCTCAGGAGTTGGCTTCATTGGGGACTGGGGGTCCACCTGGAGTGATGCAAGCCTATACTGGCATGATGGGCTGCATCTGTCCAGGAGGGAACCAGGATCCTAGGTGATAGGTTTAAATGCTTCATTGGCAAGCTTTAAACTAGCCAAGGGGAGGCCTGGAAAGGAGCAGGAAAATCCTAGCCCCCAAATAATCACGGTAGTAAGTGCAGCAAACACCAACATAAAGGTGTCGATAGGAGAAGGGCAGGGGTAAATGGAGAAAGTGACAAAGGCAAGAAGGACAGGGATGGTCAAGGGAGTAACGCCATCAGGAAATGGAGGGTATGAGTACCAATGCCCGTAGTCTGGGCAACAAGTTCCTTGAGCTGATGGCCTTAATGGAAGAGGGATGCCTGGATATCGTAGCAGTCACAGAAACATGGTACACAGAGAACCATGACTGGGATGTTAACATACCAGGGTACATAACTTACAGGAGAGATAGGCAGGGGAGAAGAGGGGGAGGAGTAGCTCCCCTATGTAAAGGAAGGGGTAAAAGCAACTGAACAAAACAGTAAACAGGGCAGAGAGGAGGCACTGTGGGTCACCTTGGAGACTGGAAAGGGCACCACAATCCGCACAGGGGTTGTGTACAGACCCCCATGTCAGGGGGAGGGAATGGACAAGGATATGATAGAAGGCATTCTTAGAATGGCAGAGAAAGGGGGGATACTGTTGATGGGAGACCTGAATATGCCAGATGTTAACTGGAGCACATTTGCTGCAGCCACATCCAAGAGCAGGGCCATTCTTGATGCCCTACAGGTGGCAGGCATTAGACAGCTAGTTTCAGAACCCACTCATGAGGGAGCAATCTTAGACCTAGTACTCTCAAACGGGGGCAGTGAGAGGATCTCAGATCTACAAGTGGGTTGCCATCTGGGGACAAGTGACCATCAAACAGTGTGGTTCATGTTAAACTCAGCCACAGAGTCAAGCCATACAAAAGTGAGGGTACTGGACTTTAGTAGGGCTGACTTTGGCAAGATGGGAGAGTGCTTCAGAAAAGCACTAGCAAACAGGCTAGAAGGAGGTGTGGAGCAACAATGGGGAATTATCAAAACTGCCATCACAGAGGCAGCAAGCCTTTGTGTGAAGCAAATAAACAAATCAAAACAAAAGAAAAAGCCACTGTGGTTCTCAAAAGAGGTGGCTGTGAAAGTCAGGAAGAAAAAGATAGCATTCCGGAAGTATAAGGAAACACAGAAGGAGCAGGACAGAGAGCTGTACCAGTTAAGGCAGAAGGAAGCAGGCAGGGAAGTCAGAATAGCAAAGGTCCAAACTGAGGAAAAGATAGCCAACTCAGTTAAGAAGGGGGATAAAACCTTTTATAGGTACATCAGCGAGCATAGAAAGACAAAGGGAGGGATAGTGAGGCTGAATAGAATGAATGGTGGGTGGGCAGAGGGGAACAGTGAAAAAGCAGGAATACTGAACGAATATTTCTGCTCAGTATTCACAAAAGAGGAGGGGGAAGTGCCTAATCCAATTAACAGAAGCACTCTTGATAGGGGGGTTGATCCCAGTCCCTTCACAGAAGAAAGGGTTCTGCAAGAACTCCTAAAACTGAAGGTGGACAAAGCAATGGGTCCTGATGGAATTCACCCCAGAATTCTAAAAGAATTAAGGAGGAACTAGTGAAACCACTGGCTACTCTTTTAATAAATCATGGGAGGATGGTGTGGTACCGAGGACTGGAGGAAGATGGATGTGATTCCCTTCACAAAAGTGGGACCAAGACAGAGGCAGGAAACTACAGACCTGTCAGTCTGACCTCTGTGGTAGGGAAAGTGATGGAGTCACTTCTGAAGGAAAGAATAGTTGATTACCTAGAGGCCAGTGGAGCACAGGACCCAAGGCAGCATGGGTTCTGGCAGGGAAGGTCATGTCAGGCAGATCTAATAGATTTCTTTGACTGGGTGACCAAAGTAGTAGACCAGGGGAGGGCTGTGGACATGGCCTACCTAGACTTTAGCAAGGCGCTTGACACAGTCCCACACAAAAGATTAATAGTCAAATTAACCAGCCTGGGAGTGGGACCCAGGGTGGTAGCCTGGGCAAAACATTGGCTGGACAACAGGACACAGAAGGTAATTGTAAATGGAGTCTACTCTGAAGAAAGAGGGTTACTAGTGGGGTACCACAGGGTTCAGTATTGGGTCCAGTCCTTTTTAATGTCTTCATCAGTGACATTGCAGAGGGGTGGAAGGAAAAGTAAGCCTTTTGCAGATGACACAAAGATCTGCAACAGGGTTGATACACAAGGAGGTGTGGAAAGGATGAAAAGGGACTTGGCAAGGTTGGAGGAATGGTCAGAAGTATGGCAGCTAGGATTCAATGCAAAGAAGTGCAAAATAATGCACCTAGGAAACAAGAACCCAGGGAAGAATACAATGGGTGGGAGGTAGTAACAACAACAAAAGAAAAAGGAACCTGGGGTAATCATATCAGATGACCTTAAGGTTAGCAAGCAATGTGGAGAAGGCAGTAGGAGGGCTGAGGGTATACTGGGATGTATAGGGAGAGGTATCATCATCAGAAAACAGGAAGTTGTTATCCCTCTGTACAGACAGTTGGTGAGACCCCATCTGGAGTACTGTGTCCAGTTCTGGAGACCCCATCTCCGCAAGGACATAGACAGGATAGAGGCACTCCAGAGGAGGGCAACTAAAATGGTGCAGGGTCTGCAAGAGAAGCCGTATGAGGAGAGACTAAAGGAGCATAATATGTATACCCTTGAGGAAAGAAGGGAGAGAGGGGACATGATAGAAACTTTTAAGTACCTCAGTGGAATCAACAAAGTCCAAGAGGGTAGCATCTTTCAGAAAAAGAGACTTGCAAGAACAAGGGGACACAATTTAAAGATAGAAGGAGGGCGGTTCAGGGGCAATGTGAGGAAGTATTATTTCACAGAGAGGGTAGTGGATGCATGGAACAGCCTTCCTGAGGAGGTTGTGGGGTCTGAAACTGTGGAGAATTCAAGAATGCATGGGACAGACATAAGGCAATTCTTGTGGGGGGTAGGAAGAAATAGGCTGTTGGTTAACTAGGATCTGCGGCCTATCCTGTAGGTAGGGAAATGGGCAGACTAGATGGGCCTAGCGGTCCTTATCTGCCATCAAAGTCTATGTTTCTATGTTTCTATGTTTCTTCCTGATTCTGAACTGCAACAGCATCCGTAAGCTCCATGTTGTGTTTTGTTATGGCTTCTGCCTCTCCCATAGAGCGGTATTCTATGCGGCTTTCTTGAAAGTGCTCCCTCGGTGTGCATACAGCAGAACTCTTCACCACTCCATTCTCAGTCTCCATATCAGTAAGGATAGCTCCCCTGCCTTCCGGAGAATTTCCACCACTTCCACCAGGATCTGGAACAGCAGCCATCTTGTAGTCACCAGCAAAAGGGTCCTCTCTGCTCACAGGAAGCAGAGTAGGGGAATTTCCCCGGTGTCCTGATCAAATTTCCCTCACTCACTAAAAATACCACCAATAGCTTAATCTGGTTCAAGGACAGTTGGCATTCATCTGTATCTCCCGTCCCTGGGTCGTGCCTGAATATATATATTTTTTTTATTTATTAAATTCTCGGATTACAAATACCTTTGAGCAGAAACTGCTCGTTTACAAAGGATCCACGTCGAAGGATGAGGGTCAACATACATACAGAGGTAGTAAAAGATGTGTACAGGCCCCCATGTCAGGGGGAGGGAATGGACAAGGATATGATAGAAGGCTTAATATAGGCAGGATTTGTCTAGTGCACTTACCGGGTCAACAATAACTAAATAAATAATAAATAAATTCTAACATCAGAATGATGCTGATAACCATTCACATAGATGCTCTACCTTCTGAGAATGATATAGCCACAAAGCAGAAAAAAAATACGCATTGTAAAATACATCCAAGCTATAAATTAATTTAATTTCCCAAGATAACCAGGACGCTATTTGTGATTACTTGGTTCTATCAGTGCTAAAACCCATGCTTTGGGAGGCCAAGTATTCACCAGTTGTACTTAGCACAAGGGTTGGTCCTTGGTCCCGTGCTCATTAATGCATTCATCTGCATTACTGGAGAACGGATCCATGCAAAATGTTTCAGTCTGTGGATGACACAAAAAGAAGTGGCAGGGTGGCTAGTATGGAGGGTAGGAGAAAATTGAAAAGAGACCAAGAAATACTGAAAACATGGTCCACAACTGGGTAACTGGAATTCAGCGCCAAAAAGTGCAAGATTATGCACCTTAGGAAGAGGAATCCGAGGACTGAATACTGGATTGGTGAAGGGTTCATCTGTCACAGAAATCCGATGAGAAGAATCTGTGGTTACAATTTGTCACCCAAGCAAAAAGGGAGATGCATGCTTTGTGGTATAGAACTAAGTGGTGACACAGGGCTTAACCAAGCCCAACAAGCCACAAGGCAAAAATGCAAAGTGCCACACATAATCTGAGCACTAGTCACCCACCTAGTAGGCACCCAGACAGGACAACCATGCTCAAATGTTGTGTTGCAAATTGCAAGATTTATTCAATTCCAGCAGGTGCTGACAAACACAAATCTTAGTGCAGACAATGTTTGTCCACTAGCCCCAGCTCTTCACTCTCTAGAGCCTTCCTTGATGGCTGGCTGTTGGTCAATACCTCCCATCCTTTTATACCACCTGACTAGGTAGCCATACCAATTGATTGGATAGTCTAAATGTTAGGAAGTGAATCTGTCAGGCAGCAATATATGATATTGACATAGTGCAATTAATGTACTAACAGTTTAAACAAACCTTAAACCAAGCAAAAAACAGATCATCTTCTACAAACTCTCTTATAAAAACTGGTAGTTGGTAAATCTGTTTCAAAATTAGCATACAGGGTCATGTTTCCCAAATAGTAGTGTACATAACATTAATTGACAATTTGCAGTGGAGAGGTAACATAAGTATAGTGTATGGTAGATCACTGTTATGCATTGAATTTGATTGAAAGGTAAACTTGCTGTACCATCGATGTGACGTCATGTTGCTGTTGTGCCATCGTGAGTACGTCACATTGATGATACAACAACATTGAATGTTTTGGCACATGCACATAAGTCAAAGCTCTGCTCTTTGGAAAATGGCTGCAGTGGTGAGACCTGGCCACAAAAGAGAGCAGGACCAATACAAACTGGCAATGCAATGACACAGTCCCAATGTACCATAGAAAGTACGTGTAGCAGTATTTATTTATTTTTTTTAAATGAGTGTGAGAGTGGGGGACTGTGGATGGAGCGGGGCTTGTTCTTCTGGTTGGTGGAGGGACTTAAACAGCAGTGCAGTGCTCACGAAGGTAGTGCAAGAAGGACAGCCATGCTCAAGAAATGCTCAGCATTTGTTTAGCTGTTCCCCATACACTACAAAAAGACAGTGGATGAGCAACAGTTAAACAATAACACTGAGTTCACTTCTTGAGGTTTCGTTACAACTGTAAACATCTCGACCTTCACTCTTGAGGTTTACTAGGTTGCCATAACAACCTCACAGAAGAAGTGCAAGATGAGGAAGAATAGGTGTCCAAGTATCTCCTGCTGTTGCGATCTCTCCAAAATAGACATTTTCCTGATCCCTATTTAGGTGGAGGAATTTGCTGGCAGAGGAAACAGCACCCATAAAGGAGAATGAAACAGCACAGTAAGTATAGGCAATAAAGTTAGAATTTGATGGCAGATAAGGACCGCTTGGCCCACCCAGTCTGCCCATTTCCCTACCTAATGGATAAGCTGCAGATCCTAGTTAACCAGCAGCCTACTTCTTTCTACCCCAACCCCCTAGAATTGCCTTATGGCTCTCCCATGCATGCTTGAATTCAATCACTGTTTTTGACTCCACAACCTCCTCCTCCGGAAGGCCATTCCATGCATCCACAACCCTCTCTGTGAAAAAATACTTCCTTACATTACCTCTGAGCCACCCTCCCTCTATCTTCAAATTGTGCCCCTTTGTTCTTGCACACCTCTTTTTTGAAAGATGCTACCCTCTTGGACTTTGTTGATTCCCTTGAGGTACTTGAACATTTCTATCATGTCCTTCCTCTCCCTCCTTTCCTCAGGGCTATACATATTAAGCTCCTTTATTCTCTCTTCTTATGTCTTCCGGTGCTGACCCTGTACCATTTTAGTTGCCCTCCTCTGGACAGCTTCCATCTTGTCTACATCCTTGCGGAGATTGGGTCTCCAGAACTGCACACAGTACTCCAGATGGGGTCTCACCAGCTGTCTGTACAGAGGGATAACAACTGCCTGTTTTCTACTGGTGATGCCTCTCCCTATGCATCCCAGTATCCCCCCCCAGCCCTCCTTACTGCCCTCTCACATTGCTTGCCCACCTTTAAGTCATCTGATATGACTACCCCCAGGTTCCTTTCCATTTTTGTTGTTGTTAGTATCTCACCCCACATTGTGTACTCTTCCCCTGGGTTTTTGTTTCCCAAGTGCATTACCTTGCACCTTAGCATTAAATGTAAGCTGCCATACATTTAACCATTCCTCTAACCTTGCCAAGTCCCTTCTCATCCTTTCCACCCCACCTTGTGCATCAACCCTGTTGCAGATCTTTGTGTCATTTGCAAAGAGACATACTTTTCCTTCTAGTCCCTCTGCAATGTCGCTTACAAAGACATTGAAGAGGACTGGTCCTAATACTGAACCCTGCGGCACCCCACTAGTAACCTTCCCTTTCTTCAGAGTGGACTCCATTTACTATTACCCTCTGTGTCCTATTCTCCAGCCAATTCTTTACCCAGGCTATCATCTTGGGACCCACTCCCAGGCTGGCTAACTTGTATATTAATCTTTTCTGTGCGACTGAGTCAAATGCCTTGCTAAAGTTGCAGGGAAGCAAGGCAGATTGAAACTCGGGATGTGCGGGTCGGCTGCGACCCGGTTCTGATTCCAACTGATTAATTTCAAAAAATGTTCAGATTTATTCTGATTCATTTTAGAGCACTTTTTAGCCTGTCTGAGATTGAGAAAAGCATCAGAATTATTGTCTAGCTCCCTCTGTCAAATAAAAAAAAAAAATTCTACTTTTTAAAACACTTTTGTATTTGCATTTTTGTGTAATTTCCTTCCCTGAGTCTGGTATGCTCTTTTGTGGGAGACAGGAGGACTCCAGCATGTCAGTCAGCAAACAGCTTAGACTAGTACCCCTTAATCAAAAGGGATCTGTGTTTAAACAAACTGCCTGTCTTCTGTATGTCGCACCCTGGCTGACAGTAACAGCCTCTATGCAGCAGACAGTTATGAGCCTGGTCCCGTTGGGGGGGGGTCTTCTGACTAAACTTATAATTGTTATCAACTTTCAAGCTAAATTATGTTCTTTTCTTAACCCTTAAAGGCTCAGATTTCTAAATGCACTGCACAGTGTTTCTTTCCCGTGTGTATGTGCCACTGTGTCAGTGAGTCACCCTAAGTATGGGGGCTTCTGATCTGATTTATGAATATTTTTAATTTAAATCATTCCAAATTATGTTCTTAGCACTAAAGGGATCAAATGCCTTGACAGCACTAGTAGTCTGCACATAGTGGTGTCTAAAGTCTCTCCAAGTCCAGACTCTGTCAACTAATTGATTTAATTTTGTAACTCCACATTATGCAGCAAGGCAGGCCCAGGCTAATGAAGACCCTGATTGGTGAATTATTTTTTTCCAATTTCAGCTCACTCACTTCTTAGCCCCTAAAAAGGCTTTTTATTACAGTATGGAGTGGACTAAGTGTCTGACTCCATGTCACCCCATGAAATATAGGGCCTGATTCTAAAACAGATGACGCATGTCGCAAGGCAACTTGCACCAAACCCTATGGTGCAAATTGCACTTTGCAACATGTATTATACCCAGTGCAGTTCCAAGAGGCGGTCTGCAACATGGTGCAGGCGGCCTAAGCCAAATGTGGGTTACGCCACCCACTATGCCTGCAACCCTCTGTGACATGATGCAAGGGGGATTCAGGCAAAGATTACACCAGTATTCCAAGAGGGCAACTAGTGGAATCGCAAATCATGATTCCAAGTGAGAGCCAGTAGGCCATGGCGTATGTATAGTTAGACCATCTACTAGCTGGTATAACCGTACCGACATCTACTGAGAATGCACCACCAAACCTGCCGCCCCCCCAGCTGACCCCGCATGGCCCCCAAGGGTGCCCACCACACCCCCCATTGCAGGACTGCCCACTGTGGCAGCTAGAGCCCCCTCACCTCAAACCCGAGCAGTGCTTCCACAAGGCAGTTCCTGTCCCCCACATGCCAGCTGCTCCAGGGTACTCCTGTGGCCCCCCATCCCCTCCCCAGCCCTGTGGGGCAATCCCATGGTGTTGGGATGCGGGGCTATGTAGGGGCCATACCTTGCACCACTTGTGCCCTGCAGACTGTGGCTTGCAGCATCTATGTCAGGTGCACCCTTCCTGTGGCTCAGCCCTGTGGCTGCCACAAGTCACAGAGCGTAAGTGCCAAGGGCACTGCCTGATCTTGAATAGGGCACAGGGTCCACAGCGTAGCGGTGAATGTTGCAGCTCTCAGACACCTGCGAGTTGTGACATTCATCTTAGAATCAGGCCCACAGAATTTTGTATTGAATTCATGAATCATAACTTCACTCTCTGTCTCCGGTCACTCACCCAGCTTTCTCTGTACTGCTGCTGCATGCTGTGCTGACTGAAGATCAGTCATTCACTTGATGTGAGGGACTGGATGAGCTCATGAAGATGAAAGAAGAATGTGAGGAAACTGATCATGTGTGGGCACAATCAAACCTCCTGAGTGTCTGTTGACAAGTCAGGAAAGAGGAGTGTGAGGGAGATCAGTCCAAGATGCACTGCCAGCATGCACCAGACAGCACTGTCTGCAGGCAGCCCCATTATCCTCATCATGTAAGGCATCGCTGCATCAGCCCTACTAGCAATACTCACTGTCGCCACCTTAAGTGAAAGGGAATATTAGCGGTCCAAACCAGACCAGCAGTTTTGAACTGGAGTAACACAACAACTCAGGTAGAGTCAAGAAAGGCTCTGTATACTCGAGTTGAGCCGATTCAAGTTGGCCCACTCCAGGAGGTTCTGGATGTGCAGCAGAGCCAGACTGCCCATCCCTAATTGCAACAGAATGAAAGAAAAATAGATTTGATAATGAAAGACAGAAAATGGGGGAAGAGAACTGGTCCAGGTGTTAGATGGAGAATAGTGTAAGCTGGCAGTGCGAGGGGGTGTTGGTGGTTTAAAGGTAGTGAGAAAAAAATAAAATGTGAAAGGGTGATGAAAACATAGATGGAGGATTGGAAAAGCAAAGCATGATCACACATACAAAGTGTAAATCAATATATACGTAGTATATGGTTCTATGTCAAAATTCTGAGCCGAAAGTACTGCAGCATGTCTTTTGAATATGTTACCAGCCAGAAAGGTAAGCCACTGGTGTTGTTTTCTGGCTTCTTGTTTCAGAAAGATAAAGAAAGATATTACAGTCAATATACTGAAAACTTGCCCTACCACAGCTTGATTACTGTTGTAGTTGCTAGCTCTTCTTTTTTCAGTTAGCCCTGTCTCTGTCTGCTGTCTTCTACACAAACTGCAAATCATGATCGCCTAGACAGAGACAGGGCTAACATAAGCAGTTCAGAGGAAAACTTGGTGTTTCTCGCTATTTTGACTGACCGTTGTAATGTACTGTCGCTATGTTATGTTTTCACTCTTTTTGTTTCACTAATATTACAGTCGCTGTTTTAGAGTCACAGTTATCACAAGATACCCAGTATATTCTGTATAGCAGCTGAAACATCAAATCATAGGATAAGGTACTGCAGGATGCAATTACAGTTTAAAAGAAAGGAATTCAGATTGCTGTATTGCAGAACAGAAGACAAGCTAGCTCACATCAATCCATTTGCTGCAGATTGTACATGAAGCTTAAAGAAAGGGCTTCAGATCCCTGTCAGCGTTTAACTCAGTTGGTTTTTAAAGCATTTAAGGTAAAGTTGCTGAAGTAGCAATTTAAGCCTGTTTCCACCTCTGGGGTTCTGTCACTCACACTAGCTCAATGCCCATAAACCATAGGCAAGTAGAATCATTGTTGGGGGCACTGAAATATGTACTTCATGGAGAGTTTATTCGAATAGCATCTAAGCGCAAAAAACAAAAACTGCAGGAAACTCCAACCCTCCTGGAGCAGATCAGGCAGCTTGAATGCCAGCTCTCTCATTCCTCTTCTGAGGATGTTTGGGAATGTTTAGAATCCCTTAGAGCTAAATATAATATATCCTTGAGTGAATGTGCTGAACATCTTCTTCTTTGAACTAACGTCAATTATTTTGATCAGGGAGAGAGAGAGTGGCACGCTCCTTGCTATGCGCTTGTGAACACAGGTGGGTGATGAAATTATTCCCTCTATTAAAATAGATTCTGGTCAATTAGTCAGTTCCCCTCATGATATTGTGGCCCAATTTCAAGCTTATTATTAATCATTATATACCCCCACATTGGATCCCTCATGACATTTACAGTTCAAGATTTTTTTTTTCCCCAAGACCTTGAACTGCTGCGTCATTCAGACACCCACGCTGAATTTTTGCAATCTCCCCTAACTTTGTCCGAACTGGAAGAAGCTATTAACTCCCTGTCCTTAGATAAGGCACAAGGGCCAGATGGCTTCACTCCTAAATTTTATAAGAAGTTTAAAACTCTTCTGGCACCTATTTTATTGAGGACCTTTACTTACATTTTTCTACACAGTACTTCTGATATTTCTTTAACTGAAGCCCTTATTGTAGTTCTTTTAAAGCCTGTGAAAAACCCTTTAAAAGTCTTTAATTACAGACCTATATCCTTTATTAATCTGGACTATAACATTTTAGCTAAAGTACTGGTCAATTGACTTAATAAGGTGTGGTAGTTCCCTAATGAGTAAAGAGCAGCTAGGTTTTGTTCCAGGAAACTCTCAGCAGACAACCTACGAAAGTTGAGTCATCTTTTCTCTGCATCCAGGGGGTACACCTTCCCCGCAGTGCTGGCTTCCATAGATGCGGAGAAAACTTTTGATAGAGTCTCCTGAGATTATTTGTTTAAATGACTTTCCATGTTTCATATTCAGCTTGAGTTTATCCAATGGATCCAAGTTTTATGCACCCACGCTTCAGCCTGTGTTTTATGCAATGGGATGTGCTTGGAGAGCATATCTGTTCCAAAGGGCACCCGCTAAGGATGTTCCTTGTCACCACTCTTTTTTAATCTTTTTTTGGAGCCTCTGATAAATCAAAATTAACTCCATTCCACAAATCTAAGGTATCCTGATAGGGCCGCATCAATACAGATTATCAGTTTATGCTGATGATGTTTTGTTTCATCTAAATCACCCTGTTTCCTCTTTGTCTGCTGTACTGGAGATAATCACAATTTGGCCAATTTTCCGAACTACAAGTTAAATTTGGATGAAACAGAAATCATGCCACTTAATGTTCATACTAATAAGGAGAGTTTGGAGCATCTTGGGTTGGTATGGGTAAAGGACACACTTAAATATCTAGGAATATATATTAGTGTTTCCCTTTTTAAAATGAAATACTATAATCTGGGTTTGTTAGTGGATCAAATTAAGCAGGATTTAACCTGATGGGTTCTCCTTCCTATGACTTTCTGGGGATGGTTAAATACTTAAAAATGAATATACTATCCTATATTTTATATCTCCTTCTTATGCTTTTCAAGTTATCCCATGTACTTGGTTTAATAAATTACACAGACTCATATCTAACTTCCTCTGCAGGGATCAGCCATCTAGGAGGGCACTTGTCAAGTTGATGGTGCCTAAAACTAGTGGGGTCTTCAGGTTCCCAATTTTTATTTATACTATTTTGCCATCCATTGTACGCATTAACTCCAGTGGTACAGGAACCCCTCAGATGATTCTTTAACAGATTACATCCCCTAATGGCTAGAAATGCAATGCTTCCACTGCATTCAATATAAGTTAAACATTACTGCTCTGTTATACATTCCGGACAACAAACATCCCTGTCCCTGGCAAGGTACGCCACTAGATATATCAGTCCACATCCATAACCAATTGTGTTCTCTCCTGCATCTGGATTCTGTGAAAGACATAACACAACCCTTGCTATGGAATATCAATTTTAAAATCACAGGACACATTCCTACTCCTTTTGGCCTTATCCAGAGGTAAGATCAGTGGAACACCTCTCACAGGATGGACTTTTGTTAAAATCTTTGGAAGCTCAGAAAAAATTTAATATAACTAAGAAGCATTATTTTAAATACTTTCAAGTATCTTATTTATTGCTTTGTAATTTTGGAGTAGGTCTGACACATATGGCCAACAAATATTTAGTCTAGCCTCTAAGGCTTTGTCCCCTCATGCTATTTCTTTTTTCTATAATAAGCAATATGATTTTCTCCCTGGCAAGGAGGCAGGGGGCTACCTTTACTGGGATCATGCTATTCCCCTGACTGGAGTATTTTATGACTGGCCCTATCTATGGAAACATATTTATAAATATCTCAGATTTGATAGATATTGGTTCATGCAATTTCAAATATTCCATAATCTTTATTACACCCCTGTCAAGTTATATAAAATGGGTAAAATTTCTTCAGACCTTTGCACATGCTGTGGTAAACAAACAGGGCACCTTATGCAATTTCTAATATTCCATAATTTTTATTACACTCCTGTTAAGTTATATAAAATGGGTAAAATGTATTCTGACATTTGCACATGCTGTAGTAAAGAAGAAGGCACTTTGTACACATTCTATGGCAATGTGAAAAAGTGGTTGCTTTCTGGGAGGTCATACATCAACACCTAGATCCCTTGCTAGGTCTCGACTCTGCATTTTCCCTGAGGTATGTCTTTTGGGGGCTTTTGATGATACTTTGATCAGTAATCAATGGTATTATATGGCACTGATCTTTGCTTGTGCCGAGAAAATTATTTTAAGGCATTGGTATGATCTGTCCATCCCCTCATATTTGGAATGGCACAAAGACATTTTATTTGCTCTACAAGCAGAAAATACTATAGCAAGTCTTGCAGACCATCTCTGAACTTATAAGGCTGCCTGGGAACCATTATATATGTTATTAACTTTGCAAGATGCCTAAATACTGCCTCTCATACTTATATTTGGGTCTGGTGTTGAGGTGTGGCTTCCCCCTCGTCTTTTTCTTTTTGTGATAAAATGTATAGTTCAAAGGGCAACCCAGTCTGTGTGTTAAAATATATTCCCCCACAACTTGTTTTTTTAGCTCCCTGCTTGCTGTTCCTTCGGCTTGCTTTGTTTCTTCCTTGTCATTATAGATCCTTCTCGGAGTAGCGTGGAGGGAGGGAGGGAGGGGGGGGGTTGGTTTTGTTCTGTATGTATGTATTTGATATCATATGTTTGGTTGTTTGATGGTTTTGTAGCTCTAGAATGTTTGAATAAAGTATATTCAATTTATAAAAAAAGATCACTGTTTTGATATTCAGCAAAGTGTGCTGCAACATGGGTGCTGTCAGTGGATCTCCATATGCTACAAATGTGCTCCTGTATCCTTTGCCTTAATGTCTGAATAGTGCGACCTATATACAGTTTTGGGCATTGTCACCATAATGCATATACCACAAAGCTGGTGCTACACTTAATGAAGCACCTTATGTCAGCTTCATGTGGGTATTATTCAAGAGCCAATATTTTGGACTGCTTACAATGTCAACAGACACTGCAACTGCCACATTTTGATCATGCCTGCTAATGGACGTGGCAATCAGTTTCTGTGGAAAATGTCCATGTTTTTCTGTCTATATTGACTCCTCATAAGTTTGTCTTTCTTGTTGGGAACTTAGGAGAACGCTATCCTGGGTTCACGTCCTAACTCATTGACAGTTTTTCATCATTCAATAGCAGTGGCCAATATTTCCTAAGCAGGCCACCAACTTGTCCAAACAGTCTGTTAAATTGTGTTATAAAGCATACGGGGTCACAATCTTATACCTGTTTTTTTTTTATTACAAAAGAGTTTTCCTGTCCTGCATTCTTGCTTTCTCATAGGCTGACTGTACTACTACATCAAAACCATAACCTCTTGCTAGGAACATTGATTGAAGTTCTTCACTCTGAATTTCATCAGCAACAAGTACCTGAGGCTGAATTTTAGTCAGTGAAGTTTTAATAGAAGCAAGACTCCAGCATTCATTCATACCAGGCCCATTACTGAGATCGACACTAAACAGAGAAGATGCTCTGAGCCAGAAGACTGTTTTTTTTATTATAGATGATGACATTTTGACCTACATCTTATTTTTCCTGGGTACGTGTATATATATATATATATATATATATATATATATATTGAAGTTAAGCATTACTTGAATATACTGTGTGTTGCAGACTAGTTATAATCTTACCTTTGACACTTTTATAATCAACTGGAATTTGCCAGGGCAGGTTGGAGGGAGGGAGGGAGGAGGGTGCCAGCAGGGGATAGGGGGGTCATAAACTATAAAGTATTTTTGAGGTGAGAGCAGGTGGCAGTATAGCACAGAGGGTGGGGAGGTTTTTTAACAGTTTATTACAGTTTTAGGGTTTTAGAGGATCACAGTTTACATATTATTTCACTGGCAAATTGTACAAATTCACACAGCAGACTACACAGATTGTCTAATTTGCCACAATTTGGCAATTCTCACAGATTTGCTGCGTGAATTGCGTCAATTTCCAAGGTGAATAACTATGTAAATTGCCATTGCTGGTGAAGGGAAGTTGACAACATTCATGAATTTTGGCAACTTCACCCATTCCTGTTTGTTTATTTTTTGTTTACCAGGTTAAGTAAACTAAGTTTGCAGATGCCTATTTTCAGACATGATCTGGTGGGGAAGGGGTTAAAAACAATACAGTAACAGCAACAAGGACAAGGCAGAACATCCAGATATAACTGTAACCATCACAAACTAGGGAAACAAAGTCAACAAAAGAGAATAGGTAATACAGTACAAGGCAGGGGCAGTAAATATATTCACAATAATAACATCAGCCTACACTAAAGGTAGTGGGGTCATAATAAAAAGTAAGTGTGCAGTGTGGAACAAGTGCACTCCACAGATAGCAGTAATATTCGAGTTAACTAATAAAAAGTAAGTGTGCAGTGTGGGACAAGTGCACTCCACAGATATCAGTAGTATTAGAAATAACTAATAACAAATACGTGTGCAGTGTGGAACAAGTGCACTCCACAGATAACAAAGATAATAATGGATTGCTAAGTATCTATTACTGGTGAGTAATAGCATCGAGAGGTTCTGGACACTCAGTTGCCTTGAGAGCGAAGCTCAAGAGGTCTCTGAGTGTCCAGAACCTCAAGATGCTGAAGTTCACTGGTAATAGACACTTAGCTATCCACTGTGTCTTTTAATATATGGATCCAAGTTGGATCTTGCTTTTTTTTATTTGGATGTTGTGGGCGGTTGGCTCCTGTATTGAAGGAGTCTCTCCATACTGGCCGACTGCCGCAGTGTCTCAGAACCCCCGTGTTCTCCCCGCCCCTTACTATCGCTCCCTCATCAGCTCCGTTAGCTGTCTAAAACATTTTTTTTGTGTGTTTTCTAGTTAATCCTACCTATGATGTCTCCTTCTGATGTAGGATCAACCAGGCAGTTTCTTTTGTGAGCCAAAGTGCTGCAGAGTAGAAACTCTCTCAGTTAGCAAGAGACTGGTTGCCATGTTTTTAAAACTATTTTTGCCCACCTACAGAGGAAAGGCGGCCAATCAGAAGGCATGCTTGGGAGATGTGGGCAGAAAGACTGGTGCATGTGCTGTTGAGCTTCTGTGATAATACTATCATTCAGGTCCCAAACTATACTATTACAGGGCCTGAATGATGGTATTATCACTCTCGAAGTGTGGTATTATCACTCCGGGAGTGATACTATTACAGGAAATTTTTTGTATACTTTATGAAGTTATTAAATCCACAGCCCATATATTAAAGTAATATTAAAGATAACTAATAAGAAGTAAGTGTGCAGTGTGGAACAAGTGCACTCCCCAGATAGTAGTAATATTAGAGATAATTAATAAGAAGTAAGTGTGCAGTGTGGTACAGGTGTGCCCAACAGATAACAGCAATTTTAAAGATTACTAAGTTGTCACATCCACAGGAAACAGTCAGGAATGGGAGCAAGAACCAGATAGAGGCATTGAGTCCTTTAGGGTTCTGTGAAGCTGCAGGTGATTGGTAGAGCTGCGTACCATAGGAGGTAGAGAGCTCCAGTATTTAAGGTCATAAAAGGCAATGGTAAGGTGGCCTAATCCAGTGGCACATCTGTGCTATTGGAGAGGATGTGTTTATAGATCTCAGGCAGTAGATTAAAGTCGGTTGCTGCAGGTAGCTGGCTAGTGCAGTTAAGGAGCCAGTCCAAAGCAATTTGCCAAAATTTCCCAGAAGAAGTGAAAGTTGTTCTGATGTGGAGGACCGACCTAGGCCAGCATAAAGTTGGCAGTGGTGGGAGTGTCTTGAGGTGGTCATTGCAAAGCAACATACGGTATGTTGTTGTAAGTTATATCCCATTTAAAAAGGTTGGTTTATTTGTGCCAAGGAATGCCAATGGATGATAGGTGAGACCTGGCAGCATCACTCCTAAAGCAACGGTCAGGCATGCCTTGGGGGACAGGTAATGTCTGACACTTTAGGTGATGCTCTTTTTAAATTTCACAGAATTACAGGCTGTTGTGGTATGGAAGGAAAAATGCAAAGAGGGGTTAAGTGTAACTCCAAAGCACATTAAACAGCTGATTTCTTCCAGCAGAGATCCATCAGCATGGGGAAGGCAGAGTTGAGGCATACTTACCTGGTGTTAGATTTACAGCTAAAATGTATAGCTTTAGTTTTTCTACAATTCAGTATTAATTTGTTGTTAGATAGCCATGACTGAATGAGGACAAACAAATCTGAGCTGAATTTCAGAGATAGCAGTTGCACTTCAGTGCAGAACAAGATCATCCATATTCAGCCGAGTGTTTCATTAGGTGGTAATAGCAGAGAGACAGTTACTGTACAATGAGAAGAGAAGGGGCCCAGAATAGGGGAATGCAGCAGTTACGTTGGCCAAGGTAGAGGCAGTGGGTTATATCCTTACATGTTGCTTTCTACCAGACAAGTAGTTAAAGAATCAACTGACAGAGGTAGGGAGGACACCACTGCTGGCTAGCTTAGAATAGAGCTGTGAATGACTGACCAGGTAATACACTTTAGGGAAGTCAATAAACACTGCATCAGTTAAGAAGCCTGCATCCATAGCCAGGCTAATATCATTTTGGAGTTTATCCAAAGCAGTGGAAGTGGCATGTTTTTTGAACCCATGCATGTTGGGCAGAGGGGTAAGGAAGTTATATTTTACATAGTCTGCAAGCTGCAATGCCACTATCTTGTCAAGAAACTTGGTAAGGTAAAAAAAAATGGCTATCAGTCAATATTTGCCCATATAGTTGAAGACATCACTTGATTTGAAAACAGGAACAACGGGTTATGGAGTTTTGGCAATTGGTATGGCTGTCAGGAGCTGCCATCTTTAGCAGTCTGGGTGCAAGCTCATCAGAGCCTGGATTATTATCAGAGGTAATGCTAGCCAGTAGCTTTCCGACTTCTGATAGGCTTTCTTTACAGAGGTAGAAGCGTTGGGTTCAAGATCCAGCAACAGTATGGGACAGAGAGGGAAGGGACGAGGCCCCAGATGCAATGGTAGTGTTTGTCTTTTTGGCTGACTGGTCTAAGAATTTGATATTAAAAGCATGAGCAATTCTGGCAGGTTTATTACAATATACTCCACCAATGGCTATAGCTAATAGGGAGTATTTATTTTTCATATCCATGAGACCTTTTCTAATATCCCAGAATTTGTGAGGGTCACCACTAGAGGTAACAAGTTGTTTCTTACAGTGTATCACTTTTTTGATCTGACTCCAATGTTCACATAGAAGCCACTTGATCCACAGACTTGGCAATCAGTCTGCTTAAAACCACTTGGCCCACATATTTGACAACCCATATACATAGAAATCTTAGTCCACAGATCTGGTACAGAAACACTTGCTCCACAAATGTGGCATTTAAATTTAGCAGGGCTTTTTTGTTGCTGTATGCAACTGAACCCCACTCAGCCTCAAAACAGGGTGTGCTTTGGCTTATTTGTTTGTTTGTGTGGCTTGTTTAGTTGTTTGTTTGTGTGGCTTGTTTACTTATTTGTTTGTGTGGCTTGTTTAGTTGTTTGTGTGGCTTGTTTACTTTGTTTGTGTGGCTTGTTTACTTGTTTGTTTGCTTGTGTAGTTGGTTTGGTTGGTTAGTTAATTTTTAAAACCCAAAACTCAGGCATGAGCAGTGCATCACAATCTCCCCCGGCAGCCTGTATGACAGTTGTGTTGTCTATGCCAACAAATGAGCTTCCTGCCTATTTGTTTGCATGGCTTCTGAAACATGAATCAAAATAAAACTGTCTAGCATTTCTAATTTATTTTACAGAAATAGTTCATGTACGTAGCTACTAACATTGAATGTTTTAAACCATTACAGTTACAGCCCTTGTTTTTTGAGTTGTGAATTTTGTAAGAAAACTTTTAAAACATAATTGATGTGGTGTTAACAGAATTAGTGTTGCAGTAATATGATATAGTACAGCTTACAGCCTGTTAGTGTGGCCACTGTTATATTTAAAGAGAAATGCTCTATTATATTAAAAAGCTTAACATCACTAGATTGATATTACATATGTTTTAATTTTATTTATTTGCAGTTACTTTTTCTTTTATTTCTCCTGCTGCTGGTTTCTAATATTGTAAATAATGCAGCAGGTATTTCATGGAGTTTTTTTAAATGTATCTGACTCTCTCCTGCTATCCACACAATTGCTGTTTTTGACATCATAGTCTGTTGTCACGGTGAGCACTATGATGTCATAAATAAAGGCACTGTGAGGTTGACAGGGGAAAGACAAATGTTTTCAAATGTTTTCTATATGGGCTTTTCAGATGGACTACCAAGATGTGCTGTAAATCTGGTATACAAACACTGAAAAGAAAATAAATGTATTCTCTAGTAACCTGTAACAATTGAAACATCTTATTTAGAAAAGCACATGCTGAAGGGCAGAGTTGCTCTTTAATGATACACTCAGTATGTCATTAAGTGGTTAGTGCATTCACACTAAATTCACCACTGTGCCCATGCAAATGGTTGTACCTATTGCATACAGGGCACAATGGTATATTGAAAGGATATTGGAGGTGTATTGGAAGTGTTAAAGGCTGCTTGGGCAATGATACTTACTACTTTCAAAACCCTACTTTTGACAACATGCACAGTGGTACATGAATCCTCCCCCACAGCACTGGTAACATGTGTCCTAAGCGACAAACCCATTCTTCCTACTTTCAGCTGTTCCATCTAAGTACAAGCATTTGTCAATGCTGAAAGTTCACAGTTGGTATTGCCATTTTGCCGGGTTGGGCAGGACTACAGTTTCCAGCAGGCTTACTTACTTGCACTTTTTAGCACTTTTGAAAAAAAAAAAAACTCTAACCTCTAGACTATATTCCTAGCCCAGTATTACTGTGTTATCTTCAGAGTTGTCAGGGCTAATGTAGTGTTCTCCTCAGTCTCATGGTATTAGTGTTACCCAGGTAGCAAATGTCCACCATCTTCTATTACTTGAGAAAAGTAAAATGATACTTATTTTAAGAGTCGGCAAGTCTTAGATATTTTTTTAATAAGCACAGTACACTCTTGGTAAACAAACCATAAACCCAGTGGTGTACATGTTTCAATATAATTACACACTGTGGCATTTGGGAAGTCTTTTTAATAACTGAAAGATATTGGCCTGTGTGCTTGTCTTAAAATAGTCTTCTTATTTCTGTATTTAAAGTTCCTTGTTAACAGTTCTGTTATTGCCCAAAATTCATGTTTTAGTCGTCATGGCTGAATATAGCCCACAGGGGTCTTGGTGCTGTTCCATTTGGGGCAGTGCTACTCCCTGTAGGTGAAATACAGCTGAGGTCCATGCCTGTGCAGTGCAGCTGCACATAATGCTGTGTTAACATGGTCTGATATTCAGTCGGATCGTGTGCTCACTAGCTGACTGAATACAGCAGCAGCTGCTGGGCCAGGCACAAGCACAGCACAAATGTTCATACTAAGCTTGCACATTCATTTGAATATGGGGCCCATAGTGAGCTGATAACTTGTTTCCAGATTAGTCCTTGGGGAAGAGGTATGGAATATTGTACAGATGGACTCAAGCAGTTAAAATAACCGTCACTATCATTTAATGTGAACTCTGCATGGTTTCAGCCCTTCCCTTTCCCCCTCTGCAGGTTCTGCACAGGAAAGATTTCCTCCATCACCTAACCCCCCCTCCCCAAAACACAAAGCAGAATCTGTCCACCCAAATGTAGCTATATCTGTGATCTTTCTACCTAACAAATTGCAGCAATTATAACACTAATGAGTCTACTTTTTTCTTTTCTACTTTTTCTGTCTGTGTTTGACTGCTGCTGGAGCCTGATCCACTGCCTAGGAAACAACACCAGCAACATAAATGATACTGTCCTGAACACCAGTAGAAAGCAGAGCACAGCTGAACTTTTTAAACACAAAACTGCACATAAATTGCCCTGCGGTTGTAAAGAGCTGTCTTTCATACCTGGTTGGTTTTACCTTTTATAATGTTCCCTAACACATGAATTCTGGCATAAAAGGTAAGATCTACATATTAAGTCTTGCATTTCTATGCAGACAGAACAAGAAACGTGTGCTGGGTAAGAAGCTATGTCTGAGATTCTCAGACTGAAAATGCTGTCACAAGCACTCATGCAGACAGGACCTGCATATGGTGGGAAAAGTCTGACACTACCTTTCCAAGACAGACATGACAGGTGATCAGTAGTGTTTTAAAACGTTGAGGCACTTTGAGCAGGACTTTGAGCCATTGCTGGTAAGAATTTTGTGCAACAGAACACAGACACAATCCCTCATGCTACTGGCGAACAGCTATGGTGAGTGGCAGTGGACAAATGTCTTGGAGAAATGTGGGTTTTGGTAAACGTGAAAAACAAAGTAGTAATTAGTAAATAGCTTCATGTGTGGAATTTGTCAGAGTAGTGACTTGCACTGCACGTGGAGAAGAATAGAAAAATTGTCAACAGTAAGTGGGAACGTGTTTTCTTGGCAAATTCATATGTTTGTGTTTTGCTTCAACAAAAAGTGCCTACACACTCAACAGACCAGTTACTCTTACTTGCTATTGGTATTTTACACTCTTGTGTGTCTTGTCTTATCATTTTTACACACTATTGTGATGGACCCAGTGACAAAGCATGCTTGTGCCATGGACATGCTGTCTGGTAAATCCAGTGGAGAATTGCAGTCATAGGTGTCGACTCCATGGGTGCTGTGTGCTGAAGTACTCACAGTGTGGAGGAGTGGAGGGGCTGAGCTGAGTCACAGAATGCTCCTGTGATGTTTTGTGTTTTTGGGGGTTTTTTTGCCGGGGAAGTCGGGAGTTTTGGTGGAGCTGAGGTAGAGAACAGAGAGCTGCAGCAGTCGGCGGGAGAACACTGAATGTCCTGCACAGCACTCCATGGAGGACAGAGGGGAAGATAGGGAGTACAGTCACAGAGGGAGAGCAAGATCATCCTAAATAATTATGCAGCTGAAAAGGGGGTGATGTCAGCTAGGCTGAACAGGAAACTGAACAGTTGTTTGCTGGATGGTGTCCTGCAGACAAAAAGAAAAAGCCACCATATGACTGGTTTGGCTTTTTCTTTTCAGCTAGACACAGTTTCTGCCCATCAAGGCAGAACAGCCATCACAATCAGCCTGGCTGATGATTGGTGTGGTACTGTCTTGCCCCTTGCAGGCCACTCTGAGTTGAATGGACAGTGTCACACCCTTCAAAAGTCACTCTACAGCATGAAGTTTGCTGCGCATGGTCGCATGATGAACTTTATAAAAAAACAATGGCCGCTGATATCCAATGGTATCCACCACTCTCTCCTTATCTACATGTATGCAATATATTTTACCTGGTGTACAGTGGTAGTACCACCCTTCCTCACCTAATCACCATATGTGAAATAAATATGCCCTGGTGTCAAGTGGTAGCCCCACCCTCCCCCAATCTCCATAGCAGATCATACCCTGCTGTCTAGTGGTACCTGCAACCTTTCCCAATATGTATTGTAAGTCATGGTCTGGTGCCTAGTTGTACCCCTTCACCCTCACTTGATCCTGGTAGTTATATAAAGCAAAAACATACCATGATGTCCAGTGATCCCTCAACCCTTCTGGAAGACTCCTGTGCAAGTAGCAATACCAGCTCTCCCCCCACACAGCCCCAAGATGGTGGCACCATTCACCCTCTTCTCATCTCTCATGCCAGCTGCTGTCTGCCCCATACAAGTTCAGCATCATTATGCACTGAATTATAGCAATACAGAACTCATGTTAGCTAAAAAGCATACCAACATTAAAATCCACATGGGAATAAGGGATGCAAGAACATGTTCAGCAGAAACCTACAACCCTCAACAATAGCAACCTGGCAATTTTAACAGTTTTAAAAACAAATGCCATAAGTTCACCACCCTCTGGGAGAAGTACTTTCTGACATTACCCTTGTATTTACTGCCCCTGAGCTTTATGGTGTGTCCTCACATCCTGCTAGAGGACACAACTTCAAGCATCTTTCTATTCCTTCTTGTTGATCCCTTCAATACTTAGGAGAACATGCTAAGGGCTACCAACCTCTCCTCATAGCTCTTGAGTCTCAACCTTGACCATTTTTGTGGCCCTGCTTCCTTACTCAATTATGCTGCCACCAGCCTAACTATGACTAACTCAAGACTGCTCTCTAAATTTCTCACCACAGGATCCTGCTCACTCAGAACAATGATAGGCATGTGCTCACACAGCACAAGGCCTCATGGACATAGGAATTTCCCATGTCACTCCAGGTACACCTTACCCCTGCTCCATACTTCTCAACCTCCTGCCTCATAAATCAGGGACAAGGCATAAAAAAATCAGGGACAAAGGACCAAAATCAGGGACACGTCTTTAGAATTAAAGATATCCACCCAGAAAGCTAGTAGAATATGGGGCTTAGTGCAAAATGCATTTTCTAAAGAAGAACATGTCTGTAACTTTTATGTTTGACATTATTTTGTGCTTATAATCCCCAATGTTTAGCCACAGAAACACAAATTTTAGGAGGGACAGAGTAAAATTTTGAGTCAAAATCAGGGACATCCCTGAAAATCAGGGACAGTTGAGAGGTATGCCCTGCTCTGTATCAGATTCAAAGATTAACTTTTTAATTTGGTGGTACTCTTTCAATGATGGATCATGGAGTTATCTGTAATAATAAACACAATGCATACACAGACATATTAAATATAAAAAAATACTACACAAGATTTACATGATGTACAGTAAACTAAAGGTGAACACACACACACATACAGACACGTACATTTAAAGTACTATAAACAGGTTTATACACAAAATAACAACATTGGAAAACACTAAATAAAATAAATTAAATTAAATTCCCCTAACATCTTCAAAGTCTGCATAAAGCACACAATTCACATCAGCACTGGGCTTTCCTATTATTGCATAGACTCAAGGGTGCCGGAAGATGGTAAAAGCTGAGGGGGCTGAGAATCAAAAAGGCACTTATAAAGGGAACAAAGGGCACTTCTTCTACTAGTTTTTGCCATACAGAAATAAAAAGTGGAGGGGCTCCCGCCCCTTCCGCCCCCCCGGTTCCGGCACCTATGCATAGACTCAGTCCCAGCCTTGTCAGTCAGTGCTATGAAGAACAAAGAGCACTGCATTCCCTTCACTGCCTGGTTAAAAGACATGTAAGAAGCAGGAAGAGCCTGCACTCTGTGGTGCCAGATATGGGTGCAGCTACAGGGCTGAGAGGCCCATAACACAACACAGTGGATTGCTGTACACACCAACTCTTATGTCTTATTTGAGTTTTCCCAGAAAGGCATGCTGAGCAGACTACGGCTCAATTCCAGATGTGTCCTGGGGACAGTACACAAAAATAAGGAGGACAACAATAATAATACAATAATACAACAGTGGTAAAAACTCTGTATTAGTTTCAGCAGGTAGCACACTTGCCTCGGAGGCTGGGAGATCAGAAGGCTGTGGGATCTATCCCTACACCAGGCACTTGGGTTAAGTCCCAATACTGACACTGTAGTACAGCATGAGGGGGGTGCTGTACCCCTGAGGTGCCATCTTTTGGATGAGACATTAAACCAAGGTCCCATCTGCCTGTTCTGGTGGTAGTTCAGGTGGATATTGAAGATCCCATGGCACTTCTCAAAAAGAGGGGCATTTCCCCAGTGCCCTTGCCAAATTTACCTCCATTCACTAAAAATACCATTAACAGCTTAATCTGGTTCTAGGTCTGTTGGCATTCATCTGCATCCCTCTCCCCCAGGTCGTGCCTGAAAATAGGCAAAATTTGTCCAGTGCCTGGTCAACTAAAAAAAAAAATAATACAGTACAGCAGTGTAAATAAGGATGATAGCAGGATTATACAAGCAAATAGTACAGCCTTTACAATGATGCGCAAACAGAGAGAGGTGAGGCATGAGACACACGCTTGCCATCATAACATTGGTATAAAGAGTGGCACAGAGTAAGTCCAGAAAGGGATAACTGGCCTAGGAGCTGAGAATGTGATGCTTCCCATCTGTACCCTGGGCTGCTGTGTGATACAATCCTGGTTTGCTGTTAAAAGACCTGTACCCTGAGCTCTTAAGATGCAGTAGACTCTGTCTTAGCCCACTTCTTTCTATGTTATGCCTACTTTGTTATCTGGAATTAGAACAATTTATCTTCTCAGAATTCCAGTTGGGGGATATACTGTCACTCAGGACAAGTGTTTGTTTATCTGCCATTCAAACAACTCTGCTCAGCCCCCACCAGTTCTTCAAAACAGCTATTTGCATTTTGAATTGGATAATGGATAATGGCTGTTTAGTTACAGTCTATTGTTTTAACTTCCCCCTCCTTTTTGCTAGAGGTAACTCCTTTCATTATTATCAGGCAGACTTTTATCTTTTCTGTTGCAGATTCAGTGGCACAAGGTCTTAACTGCCTAACTACATTTTAGATTCATATATTGTATTTCACTCTGCCATTGCAGGTCATCATAGAATATGGTTGTAGGTATACTGATACTATATAGTTCTGGCAAAGATCAGACTGCTAATAACTGATGAATGATGGTGGCTATAGAGAATTAATAAATGTATTATTTGATGAGAAATAAAAAATGGTATGCATAACCCATCTAGTCAGCACCATTGAGAAATGGAACAAACCCAAACACTTACCTCTATCAGACTGTGACCAGCTCTGGAAGATATTATTACACATCAACTCTGCCAGGCTTTTCTCTGCATATCAGATTGGTGTACACAAGGAACAGACTCCAAGATCACCAGTTGAGACTGTACTGACCTGCAATAACTCACCTTAGCTTCGAAGTCCCCTTTAAAGAAAAATGATATAGGAGACGGATAGAGCTTCTGATTGTGACCCTAGAGCTGTGGGAAGAAGGACTTCTACATGGACCATTGGTGTTTTGTCTTCCCTAATATAAGGCTATGGTGGTGTCCACAAGGATCAAGATGCAATGTCACTGTGTGTCACATTTTGCTTCATGACACGTGTCATTAAACTGCACTGTTTCTGGTAAAATTCTGTAGAGTTCTGCAGGATCAGGTATAGGATGAGACATTAGGTAGCTGATAATAGTAAATACTCTGGGTGGGATATTCAGAAATGCACCAAAGGCATGTGCAGCACTGGCACAGCGCAAGTTAACTGCGCAATGGCATAGTGACTGCGATATTCAATGGTTGCGCAGTGCAACATGGCTGAATATCACAGGCACTGCACCATGGTGCAGTGCGAGGTGCACCAGGGAGCAACCAGAGATGTGCCATAGCACAACCAGGGATGTGCAAGGGACAGAAGAAGATGCACCAAGGCATGGCAGGAACAGCCACAGGCATGGCAGGGAGCCAGGCAGCTTGGAGGGGGGGAGAGGGACAATGCGGGGAGGTGGGGAACCAGGCCACAACCACTGGCAGGGACACACGGCTGGCACACAGGTGACCACTGCCCACAGAATGCAGGTGTGCAGCCGGCCCCCCCATGGTGGTGGATGCATGGTACCAGTGGCACCGACATACAAGGGTAGGCCCTAACTGGCCACCACCCACTGGATGGCACGCACCCCCTGGACAATAGTAAGCCACACCTTGGCACATGGCACCCAACACACATGCAACACAGCCTGTACAGCAGGCCCATGGCCACTCCAAGGCACAGTCACTGACCAATGGGCATGGCATCACCATGCATGGTCCACACAACAACACAGGTACACCACATGGCCACTATCACACCACTGCAGCATGGACCCACTAGCCAGCTGCAAAGCAGACATGGACAAAGATGGGTAAACAAGCAACAAATATAATTCAAAGACAACAACATGAATGAAACAGAACAGTCAAAAACAAGGGGGAGGGGAGGTGAGAGAGGGAAGGGGACAGGGTCTGTACAGTTGGTCAGGGAAGGTAGGGGATAGGAGGACAGAGACAGGACCAGAGCTGGAGCCCATCATGGCTGGCCACGGCCTGCCAGCACCTGGCTCGTCCTCCTGTGCCAGTCCTGGAGTACAGTCCTCCTGGTCTGCACTGCTATCTCCATGGTACATGATGTGATTAGGAGGATCTCATGCAGGAGACGATGATAAAGTGGCAGGCAGGATCCCCTCCAGACACCTATGGCAGAGGAAGGGACAGGTGATCAGTGTGTGTCCATAGCACCCTAGCCCCCCCATGTGCACAGTGGACAGTGGGAACACATACACCTGGAGTGACACCCTTGCTACCCGCATTGGGTGGGTCTACGCCTGCCACCAACCCAGCAAGCCACGGCAGTGCACAACATTGGTGACCACTGTCCAAGGGCCACTCAACAGCACAGCAGCAGGCAGGTGGCATGGTGACTCAGTGGAAACGCAGTGGCACAAGTGGTAGCTGGATGCACACCCTGCCCACCAACAACTGGCACACATGCACAATGGCCATCCCACAAAGCCACGCATACTGCACCATGTGCCAAACACAACTGCCATGGCACAAGGCACAGGAGACCAAGGCCAGACTCATGCCACCCACCCTGCACAACAATGTGGGAATGCACAGTGCCTACCTGCTCCCCGTGGCACTCTGCACACTGGTCCTGGTACTGCATGCCTGCCCGGTCCTCCACCAGTGGCCAATGGGACCGCAGCGGCCTGCTGCAGCCTACCAAGTGCTCCAGCCACCCTGGCTCTCCTCTGGTCCTCAGGTCCTAGGACAGGAACACAGACAGGCACACATCAGAGCACAAAGACAGCATGGGCTCAGTGCCACCACCACCCAAGCATGGAGTGCACCCCTGCCTGGCAAGGCCGCAGGGCTGTGGCACGGCACACCCAGTGACTGGCAATGCCATGCCACAGGGCATACAATGACAGGCTCCCCATATTGGCATGCAGCCCTGCCAGCCCCATGGAACAGTGGATGTGACCAGAGGCAGTCAGAGCCCACTTACATGGCCATGGCACGGCCCCCCTCCAGACATGCAGCTGCAGCACCCTCAGCCACTCTGGGTTCCTCCATACCAGGTCCCCATACCAGTGGTAACACTGCTTCCTGGTGTTCAGCACACCAGTGGCCTCGATAAGCCCATCGGCAATGTCCTGCCACACCTCGGTCCTGGGTCTTTGCAGGGGCTGCCGGCCATACAGGCAGGCAGCATGGGGCTCCACCTGAGCCACCAGGCTGACCAGCTCAACCTGGCTCCAATTACGGGCATGGAGCACTGCGTGATGCAGCATGGTTCTGCAGCAATGTAGCAGGCCAAAATGGTGCCCAGTAGTCCACGTGTACAATGTGCACGGGATGCGCTCCTCACATAGAGATGTGCTGTCTGTGGCAATCGTGCATCTCGGAAGTTGCATGGCATGGGAGTGGCCACACCGGCATGTGGGGCAGAGGTCCCTGGGGGGGAATAGGGCAGGGCAGGGCTTAGGGGTCAGCATGCACAATGTGCATCTGAGCACTATTGGGCCCATGCCGCATGTTGTGCAATAGGGCCATGAAGGCACCATGCCCCATGGGCCCAATAGTGCCCATGCACCATAGGCCCTATAGCACCCAAGCACCATAGGCCCTATAGCGCCCATGTGCCATAGACTCTATAGTGCCCCAGCACCATAGGGTCCATGGCACATAGGGCACGATGGCCCCTATAGCACACCTAGCACATGCTGCACAATAGGTGGTAGCATATGCCATTGCACATGTGCATTGGTGAGTGCCCACTGTGCATGTCACACCATTGCACAATGACATGCACCACAGCAAGTCCATTGCACAATGCACAACAGTGTGATATTCAGCCATCATGTGCAGATTAGTTCATCAGCCTATCCATGGTACAATGAGGACATATGCATGTCATTACGGTTGCGCCTCGTCTCATTTGCATGCGACACATTAGAAAGGTGCCACACAACATCACAGGCCATAGACTGGTATTGCAACTATCAGAGGTAAGTTGCACCTGCTGAGGGGATGGCCTGCACAATGTGCTGGATGGCTGGGGTGGGCCGAGGCAGCCACTAACCACATGTCCATATCCACAGGTAGCATCATGTCCGAGCATGAGGAGGGTGAGAAGCATGGGCCTGCCCGGAAACGCAGGCCCAACTTTACTAGAAAGGAGGCAGATGCCCTGTTCGAGGTGTATCTCCACAGGGAGCTATTGCTGAGTGGCACCACTGGCACACCCCAGGCCAGGGCCACAGCCTGGGAAGAGGTGGCGGAGGGTGTAAACCAGCAGGGCAGCCACCAGCGGTCTGCACAGGAGTGCAAGAAAAAGGTGGCACCGACAAGCATCGGATAAAGGAGAAGGTGGCAGCCATTCGGGCCACCAGGTCAGCCACAGGTGGAGGCAAGGCCACCATGACACAGCTCACACTGCAAGAGGAGATGGTGGTGGCCACCATGAGGCATAGTGCAGTGGAGGGTGTGCCAGGTGGTGGCTTCCAGACTGGAGGGAGCCCATCACTGCATGGTAAATATGGCAGGCAGGTGGGCCGGGGGGGCCTGGGGCCTGTCGAGTTGGCAGCTCTAATGCATCTGTATTCCCTTACAGTACCGGCATGCCAGCATATGGTGGCAGGGGTGCCTGCGGCTGTCGTGGGAGCTGCCCAGCCCCAGAGGACCAGCCATCCACCTCCATGGGCATCCGGGGGCCAGATAGGCTGCAGAACGATGATGCCTTCCAGCCGGATGTCCCAGGCGCAGTGGTGGACAAGACCCTGGCTGTGTTCCAGTAAGATGTCAGCCACGGCGTGCTCTTTGCGGAGACACAGATAAGGGTGGGGTCTGACACTGATGACGATCTGACCATAGTCCAGGATGGTGGGGGTCTTGTAGGAGGGCAGACACCCATACCAACCACCAGCGCTGGCAGCGTGGCCGGTGGCCTGTTGGAGGTGGAACAGCTGTCTGCCACTGTCCCTGGTACCACTGTGTGCACAGGCACAGTGATGCAGGATGGCAGGGCAGCTGCACAGGCACTGACCAATGCAGAGGGGCCAGAGGGGCAGCAGCAGCAGATGGCTGGAGACATTGGGAGGCCAGGCATCTCGTCTGCCGCTGTGGCACCTGTCATTGCCCATCCCCATGAGGATCACGCTGTGTAGCACCCATCTGAGTGGGGGCCATGCAGCATGGTCATATGATACCAGTGGGCCAGCACCTCACCCATGCACCCCAGGGCGCTGAACCATTGGCCGAGCACACCCGATTGCTGTGGGCCTCCATGAAGCAACAGGTGCTGCTCGTGGTTGGGGTAGGGGCACTCCTGGCAGAGGAGCACCAGGCAGCCAAGCAGTGTGAGAGGGGCACCGTGCAGGTCCTGGGTGCCATTCTAAGCCTGCAGAAGGACATGACCACAGCCCTGGACTGTATTGCCACTGCGATCTCAGTTGAACTTGCCCCACTGGCTGCCACAGGGCATGGCCAACTGCCACAGGCACCACAGAGTGCAATGTTCACCCCACGTCCCCGACATTGGGCGACCCCAACTGTGTTGATGCTGGGCTCCACTCTGGGCATCCCAGACACACATGGTGTATGCACCGGTGCCTTGTGTCTGATCTATGCCACATGCTTGCACCCGGTCGTGTGCCTGCGGGTGCCACTGTGTGGGGGTGTGGGGGTGTGTGATGCTGCGCAGTGCTGTATGGTGTGGTGTTGTGTGTGGCCGTGTGACAGTGCCCTGCCACTGCACCACACCTGTGTGTATGGCCTTGGCCATGCCCACACATGGCTGTGTGCCCTGCCACTGTGTCGGTTCTGTGCATGGGTGTTTGTACACCTACCTGCGTGCACTGTAGTGCTCCCATGCTATTGTGTCTCACTGGTGGTGTGTCAGCTGCATGAGCCAGGGATCCCTCCACCTGGGGGGGGCTTCCCACCACCTCCAGGCCCAATGACCACATCGTCCTCACTGCTGTTCCCCTCATCGGCCTCAACAGCAATCCCATGGTCAATGGCCATGTTGTACAGAGTGCAGCAGGCCAGGAATAAGTTGCAGGCCTTCGAGGGGCTGTATTGTAGGGCACCAACAGACCTGTCCAGGCTAACAGAACCGTGCATTCAGCATCTCAACCACACACTCAATGATGTTCCACATGCTGGCGTGTGCCTCATTGTACTACTCTTCCTCTGGGGACGATGGGTGCCTGTTGGGGGTGAGCAGCCAGGGCCTGAGTGGGTAGCCACTGTCACCTGTATGAGTGGAGAGAGAGAGAGAGAGAGAGAGAGAGAGAGAGAGAGAGAAAATGAGGGTTAGACCAGTGACCCCTGTCACTGTGCCCCATGCCCCTCCCAGACGCACACGGTGGTCCCCCTGCTCTGGCCGCCCCCCTTCCATGCCCTGCTGTGCTCAGCTGCCCATGGTCTCGTCATACTCACCCACTAGGAGTCCTGTGGGGATGTCCCCACTCTCAAACCTGTGGCACAGTGCCGAACTGTGCCAGATGAAGGTGTCATGTGCTCCCCCAGGATGTGTGGCATGGACATTGGTTATGCACCCCCTGGCATTGCACACCACCTAGCAGTTGATGCTGGGGTAGCCCCTTCTGTTGATGTAGGCTACCCCCTCTGTGCCAGGTGGCATGCGGATGCCCACATGGGTGCAGTCAATGGCCCCTAGCACGCCAGGCATACGTGCTGCCCTGTGGAATTCCTGCATGGTTGCTGTATGCTCCACCTATGTGCTGGGGAAGTGGATGTGTTCTGCAACATGTGGCAGCAGGGCACTGAGGAACTGTGTGAGGAGCCATGACCTGGCTAACTGGGTTATGCCTGTGGTGTCCTCTCTTGGTCTCTAGAAGGTGCCCGTGGCAAGCAAGCACATGACAGCTGTTACCTTTGTCTCCACTGTCAGAGCGTGGCTCCATCTAGTGGGTGCCTGCCTCTCCTCACTGCACAGCTCATAGAGCTGCCTCAGAATCACCCAGTTCAGGCGATACCGGCCCACAATCTCTGTGTTAGCGTGGCTCTCGAATCTGATGTGGGGCCAGTACCACCTGTTCTGGGTGTACCACTGATGGGCCCATTGCTCTGCCTCCTCACACCCCTCATTACGGCCTCCATCTGGAATGCCACACTGGCCATGGCACCTGTTGTGCTGTCACTCCCTGGGCATCTGGCTCCACTGGCCCCCCCAGCTCTGTGGGGTAGTGCCTGTAGCTCGGCAGGGCCCCTCCGTGTACCCTGCCCCTGGCCGGGTTCCGCCTGCTGGCTTTGTCATCCACCCCTCTGGGTGCCTTGTGTTGCTTCCCTGGGGCCAGTGGCTTTGTTGGGCACCCATTGTCTCCCCCTCCTTCAGTGGGCCTCCTTGTGTGGCACCCTCACTATCTCTTGCTCACTCTTTGTCTCTCTCTCTCTCTCTCTCTCTCTCTGTCCTTCTCTTCCTCTCCCTGTCTCCCTCTTCCTCTCTCAGAAGGCCTGTCTGTCTCCCACTATCTTGCTCCCCTCAGGTGCAAGTGCTCTCCTCCTACTTGCTCCCTGTTTTTATAGGCTCAAGACTGCTCTGCACAACTGGCAGTTGCTTCTCGCTTGCGCCATTGCTCGGTGGTTGAATATCACGCTGTGCCACATATTCATGGGTCCTCCCCCTGCCCTTGCACATGCATACATTTCTATTGTGCATTGGTGCACTGCAACTTGCTCTGTGCAGTTGCTCCCCACTGAATATCGTTCTTTGGTGCATCTCCATAGTTGAGCATGTGCAACTGCTTTGAATATCCAGGCCCTTATGTTTTATTAAGGCAATAGACAACTGAACTATTAACTCATTTTTATAGGCATCTTAACAGCTAAGTCAAAAGTTAATTAAAAAGACAGAGTACACAACTCGGTTATAGACATTCAAATATAAAAAGAGTTAGACACAACAGAACAAAGCACAGTATAAATGTGGGATGATGCCTTATAGTGGCAGTGGATTGTTGGTACCACAGCCAGATGATGAAAACTGCAGTGTAGTTCAGGTCTGCAGTGGAAAAAAGGCAACCAAAATAGCTGATGGGCTAGTGACAGGCTCTAGGTGGGGTATGGAGTGGCATACACACTATAAGAGGTTCAAAGGAAAGGGGGAATAGTGCTTTTACACTGTGTTTTGTCTTATTTTATTTTGTCAAAGATATCTTTCTTGTGGCTGAATATCTAATCACCTTTAGAGAACAAATACTTAGCTAGTAGTCATAAAAAGGTACTCTTACACCCCTACTGCTGATGCTAGCTGTCATTTCATTGCAGGAAATAAAAATCAATTTAAACATAATTTCTTAAACTATGACTGTTGTGATGGAATAAATGTATAAAGTGCTGTCCATGTGCAATTATGCTATGCCACAAAAAAATCAAGGGTTTCAGTGGGATTCTGCTTTTATCCATTTAATGGGGAAAGAACTGAAGCAGACAGAACAGAGTCACACAGCAAGTCAATGCCTGTGGTGGGAATCAAACCAGATATTATAATCATTAGGTATTGGCAGAACCATTTCAAAACAAGCACTGGCCAGTGTCTACACTGTTTACTTGCAAGTTGTTTACTTGCAGGTTCTAATATTGCACATATTATGCTTAATTATTTCACAGATAAAAATATTGTTGACCCCTTCAGAGCACATGGGTCAGGACTGAATAGGAGGAGGAGGAGGGTAAGCATAATTGAAATGTGTGTAAGTAAAGTCTATGGCCAGGCCTGCATCAAAGATCATGTGGCATGGCAGTGTTGTGGCAGTAAAGAAGATAATCTGAGAAGAGGTACAGTTGACTGCCACCCATTTCTCTGCCCCTCTTGGCCCCACCCTCCCAGCCTAGGTGAGCTTTTCCTCTATAGGCCCACTGTGTCATGTGACTACTCTGCCAGATTGTTTCTATCTCCCAAGTCTATCATTTGCTGTCTATAATCTTAGGCCACTGGAGTCCACTGCTGCACCACCTTGCCTCAGTGTCTCCAAGTACTATACCCTTGCTAACATGTCCTCCCCCTACGCTCTTCTCCCACCATTGTATCTCTTCTTTTCTTTCTTCCTGTCTCCCCCTCCAGATCAGCCCAGTCCTCTCCCTGTAACCCCTCTTATACTCCCTGACCCCTATATAACCAATCACCTCCCCCTTGTATGCTCCCCAACTCCCTCCTCTGACCCTATCCCACAACCCTTTGTTAAAACTTCACCCTGGGTTACTAAGCATCTCTCTTATCAAGTCAGATGCCATCCATCATCTCCTGTCTCCAATCCCCTCTAAAAGTCTTCTTCTCTTAGTTGACCATAAAAAGCCTAAATGTCAACCTGCTTTCTATCCCCTTCTCATTTTTCTCCTACTCCTAGCCAGAGATGTTGAGTTAAACCCTGACCCCTCCCATCCAGCGTCACCACTGCCCCCCTCACAAGGGCCTGAAGTTCTTCCACATAAATGCCCAGTCTCCTTCCTAAACAGGATGACTTCAAAGTATGGGTCACTCAGCACTCCCTTAATATCCTATGCATCATGGAAACATGGCTGTCTTCATCTATCCCAGACAATCAGATTGTCCTCCCTGGCTACGACCTTCATCACCAAGACCATGGTAAAAGGGGAAGAGGGGTCGCAGTTTAATCCCAAAAATTCCAGACCTGTAATATTACCCACTGTGAATCAGTGCCAAAATCTCATGAACTCCTTATAGCCAAGATCTCCATCCCATCCTCAGATCTGCTTTTAATTCGTGTTTTGTAAATGTCCCCAAACTTCCTCCCTCCTCCCTCGTCTCCTGCATCACCTCCACTACCACCCTTGCATCTGCAGGTGAACTTATTCTTCTTGGTGGTGTTACTCTGGATTGGCTCTCCCCATCATCTCAAAACAAATATCTCCAGATAGAATCTTTAAACCTGTCCCAACTGATCAAAGAGCCTATTCATCCCAACTCTCGTACCCTGTCCCACACCCTGCTCGGCTGGATGTTATCAACTCATCTGCACCGAATCAACACTGCTGGCACTCTTCCAGATGTGCTCAGTGACCACTGCCCCACCTTTTGCTGAAGTCTGTAGTTTGCCAACTATTATAAATTAAGGTCTAACCTCTTAGACAGCTGATAACAAATACTCCTGGCTGTATTGGGAAACTGAGGGAAGAAAGAGAAAAAGGAAAGGGGAAAGAAAAAGGAAAGGAAAAAAATGCCTTTTTTTTTTTTTCTTTTTTCCCTAAAGCTATTTGGTTCTTAATTAGTAGAATATGTATACCAGAAGTGGTAAGGTGGTAAATAAGCAAACAATGGGTAAGAAAAAAGAATTTAAATGACAAAACAATAATCAGAATATAAAGAAGAATGGCTGTGTGTTTACCCAGGAATTAGTTATCACGGCCTCAATACCTAATGGTTCCTCTGGAGTAGTCCCACCCCCTTTTTCCCCTTTCTATATTGAAGAGGAGACTGCTTATGACTATAGACATAATATTTCTGGATCTAAGTTAAAATCTAATCATTTAAATCAGAATCCAAATTTAGATAAGAAATCAAACCAGGACTTATTAAAAATGGACAGCCTTAGTCATCTATCCATCACAGAGCAAACTGCCCAAAGACTTATTAAGAATGATGAAAGCACAAACAAAATATATCATGAAAACATGCAATTGACAAATACAATTAATGTTGAAACTTCTGTTACTGATCAGGGGGAAGAAATTCTATCTCCTCCCATAATTAAAACAGTCCGACAAGGAAAAATCACAGAATTTTTCCCAAAGAAGCCCAAGAACCTTCACAATGAGTACATTCTAAACTCTCAACCAACAGTATATCTGTAGGATGACCAAAAGAACTGTCTCTCAATAAGCACTTCCTTTAAAAGACCAGAAATCTCTTTATACCCAACCCATCTTAGCTTTTTCAGCCCTTCAGAAAATATTAACAGCATGGAGCATTATTTAGATTATCAAACAGATTTAAAAATGCTGACGGAATCCTCAGAAAAAGTATTTGACAAACTGGATAAAGAGGTTGAGGCAATTAACTTAGATCCAGAATTCCTTAAACAATGTCCAGACACAATCTCAAAATACACTATTAAAGCATTAACACACCCAATTATGGCAAATACAGTATTTATTGAAGGTTACAATGAATTAAAATACCATGTAGAAAGATTATCAGATTTTGTTGTTAACAAACTAACAGATTTATCTGGTAAAATTGATAATATAGAGAAAAATCAAATGACTGAGAAGCCCTTAAGACCCCAATTCTCTCCAATTAATTTTTCTAAATCGCCATTAAAGAAAAAAGGCCAAAAAAAAAGGGAACAAAGGGAACAAAGGAAACTGTGGAACCTAATTATCACAAAATAAACAAAAATAAATAACAAAAGGAAAAAATAATTGAAAAATAACTAAAAAAATGCAGGATGGAGAAAACAAAATGAATTTTACTAGACCAAATCAAGTAGAATCATTTAATCAGAACTATAAAACACAGGACAAAGAGATCATACTAGATTCCTTTTTTTCTAAAACTACCGGAGAGGATCATAATGACATGGACAATAATCTTTTTCAGAACCATGAATTAATTTCAGAAATTTCTGAGGAACCACCAATTCAAGATCCTCTCTCTCTAATTTCTAACCCTGAATTTATTACCATGACAGGGAAAGAGGTAGTTTTCAAAATTGAAAATATTTACTTATAACCACAAGAAACAAGGGCCACTTTATTTTCTTTAATGTGCCATCTATTTAAAGCTGAATTAGAATTACCTCAGGTAGTCCCTAGTATTAAATTGGTTTATAGAGATAGATCAGTACCAAACTATCCAGTATACATTCTACTAGCTGACACGGAATCAGACAAGAGAATCTGGGCTAAACAAACCAAACTGAATAATCTAGATATCTTAATTTCCTCACCAGTAAACTGGTCAACAGTTTGCTTGTATGCACATGGAAATCAGAACTTACCATCAAACCCTTTGGCATCTAGTGAAACTATAACTTCAACTTTAACACTGCTTAATTGGAACTTTGACAAGATACCAGATATACATTCCCTATTTGGGTTAGCAAGATTTGAAGGACCCAACACTTGCAGACTTGCACCTCTTGTTAGAACTCTCCTGGAGACATCTTTGGATATAGAAATAGTTAAATCTGACTTGGGTATGATTAGGAGAGCTCACACGAAAGAATCAGATACTCAAATTGATCTAGAAATAAAGTCAGAATCTCTATATTAGAAAACTAATACTCAGTGCACATAAATTAGATAGATTTCAATTACATCTTACTGACTTTCAGTATCATGAATATCTTAAAAGAAATAATCAGGTGAATAGTATCTCACTGTGACTATCCAATAATCAGTCTATCTCAATAAACACGGAAGAATCCTTAGCACTTAATGATTTAACATCAGTTAATCTAGATAACTTCATGTCTTGGAATATAGCTGGAATTGGGTCAAAATTTGTTGATCCCGATTGGATAAAATTGGTCTCACAATATGAAATATTGCTCTTTCAAGAGCCATGGGCAACCACAGAATTGTACTGTATCTAAATGGATAAGAAACATTTAGCTTGCAAGCAACCAGGGTGAAACAATACAGTAGACCATGTGGTGGAGTAGTAACTTTTATCAAAATCAAAAAAGATTTACAAGTACTTGATGTTATCATGTTCAAAAATGTATCAATAATTAACATTGTTAAGTAGGATTCTCTCACTTATATGATTGTGAATGTGTATATTCCCCCTTATACCCCAACTATAAACTATGCTGATCTGTATTTGGAGCTCTCCCTCACTATGGACTCTTTACAAATTAAATATCATATAGATACAGTATTGATTTGGGGAGACTTCAATGCTCATTTGGCAACTTTTGATAATATTCCTACTTCGTAAGCCCTCGTTTATATGGGTGATTTATATCTGAGAAAATCTAAAGATTCCATTCTTAATACAGCTGGTACCAAATTAATAGAATTTATAACTCAGAATAACTTATTGATTTTGAACGGCAGAGGAGCCGGGACTTCGAGAGAACATACACATAATTCTCCCCATTGGGAATAGTGTAATAGATTACGTATTAATATCTGCTGAATCATTTGAATTTGCACAGAATTTTTCAGTAGATACTACACCAGAAAGTGATCATGGTGCTCTTACCTGCACCATAATTACAATCAAAGACAATAATATGACATATTTTAATGACCTTTTACTCTGTTCCAATAGTCCCCATGGGAAAATTCAAATTGTCACTGAATAAAAGAAAAATGAAGTCCTTAGAACATGTTATTTTACCAATAGCGAAACAAACACTTGATAGTGATTCTGAAATGAAAAACTCCGTCCAAGATACCATTGGTAATTTTGAGAAGTTAATGTCCAGAATTAGTAGGGAGATATATGAATTTAAGGGCCAGCTGTCCTTCCCCTTAACATGGTTCAATGCTCAATGTCTTCACCAAAAGAAAAAATTGGGAAAGCTAATTAGAGAAAATCTTAAAAACCCATCAAACTATAACAAGGTAAAACTAAACCAAGCCTGGAAAGCTTATGAAAAATTCTTAAGGTTTAAAAAATTTGAATTCACTCAGAAACAGTTGGAAACTATTCAACAAACAATAGAAAAAAATGATAATAAGGCATTTTGGAACATGGTTGCAAGAGGAGTTAAAACATGTCAACCTACACTCACTTTTCATATTCCTAAAGAAACTTGGGTAACTTATTTTACAGATTTACTAAGCAATAATAATACTACTGTAAATGGAAGAAAAAACATACCTTTCTGGGCATTTTCATCCCCATATATGCCCCTGATCTTTACTATTGGCGATGTTCAACAGGCGATACTAAAACTCACAAATAACAAAGCACCAGGACCAGATACAATTCCAGGTGAGATCTTTAAAGCAAATTTGAACTTTTGGATCCCATTCTTGACAAATCTTTTTAATACTTGCTTAAAAGAACGATGTATTCCAACATCATGGCAGAAAAATATTATAATTCCCATACACAAAAAAGGCTCGTATCACAATCCTAGTAACTATCGCCCAATAAGTTTATTAGATATTGCAGGAAAAATGTTGTCCAGTATACTGTTAAATAAACTTCAATCTTGGTTAGATATAAACAACCCTCTTTCTAAACTACAAGCTGGTTTTCATTATGGATTCTCAACAACAGATAACATTGTTGTTTTATATCATCTCTTAGAGAAATATGTACTTTACAGGAAAATGAGGCTTTTTGCACTATTTGTTGATTTTTCAGGTGCTTTTGACTCATTAGATAGACAGATCTTATGGGAAACTCTCAAAACTCGAGATCGCCTCTTATCTATCATTTGGCCCATACTTTTACTTTATACCAACACTTACACAGCTGTGAGATATGATCAAAAAGGTAATATTACAGAATACTTTCCAACAAATAAAGGTGTCAAACAGGGATGCTCACTCACTCCCCTATTATTTAATATCTACATAGATACTTTACTAAAATATGATTCAAAGGGGCAATGGGACTCTCCTAAAATAATGACCCAGCAGATTCATAGTCATTGCCTTATGCTGACAATTTGATCATTCTTTCACTATCCCCCAAAGGATTACAACTAAAATTTAATTCCCTCATGGAAAAATGTAAAAAAATTAGAGCTAGGGATTAATTTGGAAAAGACAAAAGTTATGGTCTTTGGAAGTAAGTTATTAAAACCCAGGATTTGTTATAATGATATAGACATCGAAATGGTGACATCTTACAAATACTTAGGTATAATGTTGCATTCCAAAAATTTCTGGAACTTACACATCAAGGAACAAATCAGTAAGGCAAAGCATACAGCCAAAGCCCTGCAAACATTTAATATTAAATATGGAGGATTGCCAGTAATCCCTGCGCTTAAAGTGGGAGAGGCAAAAATTACATCACTCCTTTTATACGGAGCAGACATTTGGGGTTACAATCACTACCCACAGCTGGAAGCTCCTCTTTTATATCACTATAAATCTACTCTACAGATTCCTTTCTCAATGACTGGATCTATGGTAAGAGCTGAGATAGGTACAATTCCAGTGTTAGCTCTTACTAAACTAAGAACTGATACATATTGGATAAGATCAATAAATAATGCAAATAACGACTTGCCTTTAAACTGTATAAAAGAAAAAGAAAACTGGCATACTGAAGGCTTTCTTTCACCGTGGTTAAAATCTTTTTTTCAAACATTACATATTGTTGACTCCCTGCACTTATGGCAGGATTGGTTGGTTAACATAAAAATACATGAATCCTACAAAATAAATCTTAAAAGAAATGTTCTCCTAAATTATAGAAACTCAGATGAAACAAGTATGGAGTCAAAGACAAGCCCATTGGTTTGCTCAGAACAAAATAGATTCATATTTAGAAGACTACTTGCAACTTCCTTTACTACCACACATTCAAAAGCAATAACATGGGAAAGATTTGAATTGATAACATCAAAATATGTGTATTATAATAAATTAAAACCACACTCGTTTCCTCAAGACCAATGTCTATGTAACAAAGGAATAAGGAATCAATATTACATGTTATAACACAATGTCCTTTATATAGTTTTATTCACTCAAAATTTTTGGGAAAAACTCTAGCCAAATATGCCGACCTATCACATGATGTGATTTTTATATTGTTACACCCAAGGACAGTTGATGATGAAATTTTGATAGTTACATTTTTACTGTCTGTAATCAGCCATAAGAAAAAAGCATTTCGAAAGAGGCTTAATGCTAACCAAGCACTCTTATGTACTGATGAGAACTTTAAACCTATTTCTGATAATAATCAATACATTCTATTAAGGACCTACTCAAGATGACCAAATGATCTTTTTAATCTTCTTTTTCCTTCTGTACTTTGTAATTTTTAAACATTATTGTAAAGTCCAACATTTGTTAAATTATTGGATGGCAATGAATAAGCTTGAAACTTGAAACACTGCCCTACCCTTTGCATTAGAAAGATACGTCCCCCACCCAACCCCCAAAATACATCCAGTACTTACCCCTAAAAACACTCAACAAAGTAAACTACTCGACTTGTCCATGGCATATTGGTCACCAGTCCTCTCCACTCCCTGTGTAGACACTGCCCTCACTCATGTCACATCTGTTTTCTTAAAAGTCTAGGATTCCCATGCCCCACTGAAAACAATCAGGGTAAAGTGCCACCACCACCCGTGGATCTCTCTGGATATCTTGCCCGTGTGCAAAACCTGTGACTGCGACTGGTCCCGTTTCAAATCCTCAAGTGACTCAGAGGACCTGCAGAACTACAGGACCCTCCATAACAGCTGCAAAAAGGAAATCTGCTGTGCAAAATGTGGTTATTTTAAAGCCTGATTGTAACCCTCTAACAGTACTCCATTGTCCTTCTGGAACAATCTCCACTTGCTTCCCCCCTCAGAGTCCCCCCCCCTACTGTTTTTGAGACAGGTTCCCTCATCTCCTCCCCTCTCCATTGCAAGTGCCTAAACAATTTCTTTACAACTTGTGCTCTTCCACAAGACCCCCCTCCACTGCCCCCACCTTTTTCTGACCTCATCTCAGCCTACCATCTTTCAGTTGCTGCCTGTCTCCCCCTTAGAAGTCCTTAGTGCACTCTGTTCCCTAAATCCCTCTAAAACCAGCCCATATGGTATGCAGCCTAGGCTTCTCTTAATCTCTGCTTCTGCTATTTTCATCACTCTTACTCACCTCCTCAATCTGTCTTTCTTCTCCTCAACCATCCCCTTAGCCTGAAAATCTGCAACGGTCCTCCCTCTTCACAAAGGAGGTGACACAACTGCCCCAGGAAATTACCACACCATACCACTTCTCCCTTCACTAGCCAAGCGCCAATAATCCCTTGTTCTTACTCAACTAAATGACTACCTCTCTGCTTCTAACGCTGTCTCTCCTGTTGAGTCAGGATTCAGGAAATTACACTTCACCTTCTCCTCCCTTCTTAATTTCACAGATACTATCCACTCCATGACGGATCAAGAGGAGATCCCCTCAGCTATATTGATTGACCTTGAAAAAGCTTTTGATTCCATCTCCCACCCTCTCCTTCTAAAGAAGCTAAGTGCCATTGGTCTTTCCCCTGCCCTTGTCTCATGGTTTAGCTGTTATCTAACAGGTCAGTCCCAGTCAGTTAAGGTAAACAATGTCTTATCTCCCCATCCACATTCTTGCTTGAGTCCCACAAGAATTGATCCTTGAATCACTTATTTTCTCTGTCTATAAATGATTTGCCTTCTCAATGTACCAATGCCTACATCCACATGTATGCAGATGACACTGTCCTTTTCTTATCTGGTCCCTCTACCCCGACGTCCAAACTCCTCTTCAACATGATTTCACCACACTAATAAACTGGTTCAATGCAAATAGTCTAAAAATGAATACCAAAAAGACTGTTGCCATGACCTTTGGCTCTAAACAGATACTTGGCAGAATCACCTCCTTTCCTGCCTTCTCTAACCCTGCTGACACTCCTCTCGAAGAAGTCCTAACCTTTAAATATCTTGGAGTGTGGCTTGATCTGTCGCTAGACTTCTCCTCCCATTTTAAGGCCCTTCACACTAAGCTACACCCTAAGTTGTGGTTTCTCTATTATCACAAGGGTAGTCTCTCCCTCACAGTACTATGGGATCTCCTTGTCAAATGGATCCTTCCAGCCTTTGACTATGCTGACATCATCTATGGGTCGGCCCCAGCCACCTCCCTTGCTAAACTTGATTTTCTCTTCAACACTGTTGTTTCGCCTCAAATTCATCCCCTCTATCTCACCACTGTGAACTGTACTCTTCCCTATCTCTCCCATCCCTCTCACAAAAAAGCCTATCCCACTGTACTACTTTCATCTCTAAATACTGGTTTGGCATGCTTTTTTCTTACCTCTTCTCCCTTCCCCTCACGGACAAATTACCTCTGCTCTTTCACCCTCACACGTGCTAGTACCTCCACGGGTAAACTTGCTCTCTCATTCAGACTCCCTTCCCTCTGGAATAACCTCCCCCCACAAACCCACCTCAACCCCCTCCTTTCCTGCACTTAAGCGACTACTCAGACCACTCCCAGTTACAGCCTGCTGCTGTCAACAGTCCTAAGCCACGTCCAAATCCTCTGTCCTCCCCTCTGCCTTCTATCATAAATTAATAATGTAACTTCGTTTTATGCTCTGACAATTAATATCATTCCTTTTTTGAAAAAATGACTTTGTAACCTAACTTTAAAAAGTTCAGTATTTTTGTATGCTATTTAATTATTGTATCTTGTATCTTTGTTACCCTTTCTTGTGCTGCTTATTTTGTATCCCCTGTCCCCAGGTCACACCTGGAAATGAGCTTCAGCTCAGTGTGATTTTCCCGGTTAACAAATTTTAAATAAATAAATTTCTCAAATTGCAGGTGCAGCTTTTCTCTCTGTGGCACTGAGAAAATTGGCTTCACTGCCTGGTCTCCATGCTTTCAAAATGCTCTTACGCACTACTTAAGGGATACCTGTGCCTGCCTCAGGTAAACTTACAAAAGTGAAGCCAATTTTAGGGTCTTTTGGGCTGTATTCCATAGAGAGGGGAGAGAGCTGTAGATGATGGCTGAACCATGCCTTGTCTTTATTCTAGGTACCTTGAAGGTGACCAGAGTGAGTCTTCTCAGGCTGCAAAACCCCTGAGCTTTCACAAAGAGGTTAGAGATAGGTAGGAAATTGATCAGTTAGGGCCCTGTAAAACCAAAGGAAAGCATTTCTTTGCCTCCTAAGTGAGAGGGAGGACCATCCCAACAATTTGTAGAGTAGGCAGTGATAAGTGCGTAGGGGTAAGTTCAGGAAGAACCTAAGGGCACGGTGGTGGAGAGTGTCTAATTTATTCAAAACCATGATGGGACAATGGCTGTAGAGAAAGTCTGCATAATCAATCAGAGGAAGGAAGGTCATTTGGACTGCAACTGATCTCTCTTACTTACATCTGAGGGAAGTTTTCCTTACTTTACAGTCTTACATTGGGATTGTTTTGTGTTTAATTTCATTTTTAAATCAGGAAGGGGGTTTTCAAAACTACTTATCTTGTGAGCAATTTCAGAAGGGTTGAAATAACTGCATATTTGATTTTCCTTTGTGGCTATCTGGACTGTCTGCTAGTATTCTGACAGTTTACATTAATATAGTTGGAAATAAAATAGTTGGAAATAACTTACTGGTAGTAGCTGTGTACTTTGAATAGCAAAGGCTGCAGTTTGTAATTTGATGCCAGACACAGCCTCATGTGGTGGAAATTGTCTTCACTAGTCAGGGAGACCTTACATCATAGCCAATTGTTTTGGGTGGATGTAGCCTTACGTTTGTAACAATTCTTAAGATTCTCAGTGCAGGAAGAGTTTAAAGCACAGCTGACTTATTTTGGGGCTGACTGCTTTCAGAGCACAAACTACCAGGCTGTTTTGGGGCTGGGGAGGTTTACCTGTGTCTGACTTGGATGTCTGGATTTTTCTCTGTTCGATTAGCAGGGTATTTTCTCTGTCAAATTGTTGTGTAGGGCATCTTGCTGACAGGAAGGCACTCATCGCAGCGGTGGGTCAGAGCTTTTAGCTGATTGTTTTGTGAGGGCACAGTTTAGGCCTAACCCTTCCCAACCCTCACCCCACCCACCCTTGGAAATAGTTCCTTTATACCTGGGGTTCTGACATCATTTCTCAAGAGTGCAAGGCATATCACTGTCATATCCTCTCTAGCACACTGCACTGACAATATAAGCATACACATTGTATAATATATATATTTCTATAAAACACGCCAATCACATACACAAACACACACACAAAAAAAAAGTAGATAAACATGTGGGGAGTAATGCAATGTAATGGCTGTGGGGCAGCAGTCTTCCAGGAGTCTTTCTGGAGGCTGAGATGCTGCCCTATTTGCAGACAACTCTCTGCCTTGAGGGAGGAAGTTGCCCGTCTTCAGACCACACTGGATAGTAGTAAAGGAACCTTCCCCCAGGCCACCCTGGACAGTAGGAAGGGAACCTCCCCATCCAGGGAGCACCAGAGCCACCACCATTACCTCAATGGTTGTGTAGAAAGCACAGCAGTTGGACCACAGTGGGCTCAGGGAGGGTGAGGATGGTGGAACAGAGGCACACCCAGTCAGTTGTTCCACTCCACAATCCACACACCATTCTGGGGGAGCATAGCTCCCCTGTGGATGCACCCGCAGAGGAGACTAAGGAGGCTGAGGACAACTGTCACAAGGGAGGCCCACAGGAAGGAGGCAGAGGACACCACGGGGAAAGGAAGCAGCTCCTGGTGGGGGACTCAATTATTAGGGGGATAGAACTGGGGGAGCAGGGAAAACTGAAGTAAGGTGCCTGTCTGGTGCCATGGCGTGGAGGGACAGGAAGCGCATCTTCAGGATCACGAGAACAGCTGCACAAGAGTCTGAGCTGGAAGTTATGGTTCACCTAGGGACAAATGACTTGGCTCTTCATGAGACTAGAGCAGTGCAGAAGGACTTTGTAGAATTGGGGAGGGGCCTAAGACAAGTAGCATACACAGTATCCTTCTCAGAGGTGCTGCCTGTCAATGGCATAAGTGAGGTGAGGGTACTTTGCACCATGCAGTTTAATGAATGGTTGAAGAAATGGTGTGGAGCACAGGGGTTTGGCTTCATTGGGGACTGGGGTTCCACCTGGAGGGACACCAGCCTATACTGGCAGGAATTTCTGCATCTGTCCAGGAAGAGAACAAGTCTTTTGAGCAATCGGTTTAAATGCTTCATTGGCAAGCTTTTAAACTAGTCAAGGGGGGAGGCACTGATAAGCAGCAGGAAAATCCCAGCCTCTCCCTTCAAAACAGGGTACTAAATGAGAAAAAGAGCGAGGTAGAAAGGTCAGTGGGGGATGCTGCAACAGAAGGTAAAGCCATCAAGAAATGGAGAGCAATGAGTACCAATGCCCATAGTCTAAGTAACAAGCTTCCTGAATTAGTGGCCTTGATGGAGGAGGAACATCTGGATATCATGGCAGTCACAGAAACATGGTACACACAAAACCATGACTGGGACGTAAACATACCAGGATACACTATCTACAGGAGGGACAGGGAGAGTAAAAGAGGAGGAGGAGTAGCTCTTTACATAAGAGAAGGAATCAAAGCAACAGAGCAAAACAGAAAACAGGGAGGAGAAGAAGCACTGTGGGTAAATTTGGAGACCGGCAATGGCACCACAATCCACACAGGGGTTGCATACAGACCCCCTTCTCAAGGGGAGGAAATGGACATGGAAATGATAGAAAGTATACTTAGAATGGCAGAAAAAGGAGATATTGCTGATGGGTGATCTGAATATGCCAGATGATAACTGGAGTGCAGTTGCAGCAGCCACTTCAAAGAGTGGGGTTATTCTAGATGTCCTACAGGGGGCATGCTTTAAACAACTAGTATTGGCGCCCACTCGAGAGGAAGCAATCTTAGACCTGGTTCTCTCAAATGGAGATGAAGACAGGATCACAGATGTAGAAGTGGGTAGCCATCTGGGAACTAGCGACCATCGAACAGTATGGTTCACAATAAACACAGCAATAGAGTCAAGCCATACAAAGGCAAAAGTATTGGACTTCAGGAAGGCTGACTTTGCCAAAACGGGTGAGTGCCTAAGGAATGCACTAGCAAATGGGCAGGAAGGAGGGGTGGAAGAACAATGGGGAATAATAAAAACTGCCATCACAGAGGTAACAAGCCTTTGTGTGAAGCAAATAAACAAAATGAAACGATGTAAGAAACCACTATGGTTCTCAAAGGAAGTGGCAGTGAAGGTTCAAGAGAAGAAAGCATCTAGGAAGTACAAGGAATCACAGAAGGAGCAGGACAGAGAACTGTATCAGTTAAAGCAAAAGGAAGCTGGGAAGGCAGTCAGAACAGCAAAGGCCCAAACTGAGGAAAAGATAGCCAAGTCAGTTAAGAAGGGGATAAACCTTTTATAGGTACATCAGGAGCGAAGGAAGACCAAGGAGGGATAGTGAGGCTTAATAAGGGAGGGAAGGTGGGCAGAGGGTGATTGTGAAAAGGCAGAGATACTAAACAAATATTTTGCTCGGTATTTACAAAGGAAGAGGGAGGTACCTAAAACAAACAGTAGAAACACTCTGGATACAGAAATTGATACCAGCCCATTTACAGAAGAAAGGGTTCTGGAAAGAACTCTTAAAACTGAAAGGTGGACAAAGCAATGGGGCCTGATGGGATTCATCCCAGAATTCTAGAAGAACTAAGGGTAGAACTAGTGACACCACTGACTACCCTTTTAACAAATCATGGGAGGATGGGTGGTACCCAGGAATGGAGGAGGGCAGATGTGATTCCCTTCACAAAAGTGGGAGCAAGGTAGAGGCAGGAAACTACAGACCTGTTAGTTTAACCTCAATGGTAGGGAAAATGATGGAATCACTTCTGAAGGAAAGAATTGTCGAGTATCTAGAGGCCAGAGGGGCACAGGACCCAAGGCAACATGGATTCACAGCGGGAAGGTCATGCCAGACAAATCTGATAGATTTCTTTGACTGGGTGACCAAGTAGTAGATCAGGGAGGGGCTCTGGACATGGCCTACCTAGACTTTAGCAAGGCATTTGACACAGTCCCACACAAAGATTAATATATAAGTTAGCCAGCCTGTGAGTGGGTCCCAAGATGACAGCCTGGGTAAAGAATTGGCTGGAGAATAGGACACAGAGAGTAATAGTAAATGGAGTCCTCTGAAGAAAGGGGTTACTAGTGGGTACCATGAGGGTTCAGTATTAGATCGGTCCCTTCAATGTCTTATAAGCTTACATTGCAGAGGACTGGAAGGAAAAGAATGTCTCTTTGCAAATGACACAAAGATCTTCAACAGAGTTGATGCACAAGGTGGGGTGGGAAGGATGAGAAGGGACTTGGCAAGGTTAGAGGAATGGTCAAATGTATGGCAGCTTAGATTCAATGCTAAGAAGTGCAAGGTAATGCACCTGGGAAACAAAAACCCGGGGAAGAGTACACAATGGGGGGTGAGATACTAAAAACAACAAAAATGGAAAGGGACCTGGGGGTAGTCATATCAGATGACCTAAAGGTGGGCAAGCAATGTGAGAGGGCAGCAAGGAGGGCTGGGGGGATACTGGGATGCATAATGAAAGGCATCATCAGTAGAAAACAGAAAGTTATTATACCTCTGTACACACAACTGGTCAGACCCCATCTGGAGTACTGCGTGCAGTTCTGGAGACCCAGTCTCCGCAAAGACATAGACAGGATGGACGCTGTCCAGAGGAGGGCAACTAAAATGGTGTAGGGTCTGCACCGGAAGACATATGAAGAGAGACTTAAGGAGCTTAATATGTATAGCCTTGAGGAAAGGAGGGAGAGGGGGGACATGATAGAAACTTTCAAGTACCTCAAGGGAATCAACAAAGTCCAAGAGGGTTGCATCTTTCAAAAAAAGAGGTGTGCAAGAACAAGAGGGCACAATTTGAAGATAGAGGGGGGCAGCTCAGAGGTAATTTGAGGAAGTATTTTTTCACAGAGAGGGTTGTGGATGCACGGAACGACCTTCCAAAGGAGGTTGTGGAGTCAAAAACAGTGGTGGAATTCAAGCATGCATGGGACAGTCATAAGGCAATTCTAGGGGTTGGGGGTAGGAAGAAGTAGGCTGCTGGTTAACTAGGATCTGCAGCTTATCCATTAGGTAGGGAAATGGGCAGACTGGATGGGCCAAGCGGTCCTTATCTGCAGTCAAATTCTATGTTTCTATGTTTCTAAGTACCTCATTGTACTCCTTCCTTGACCATGGACAGCATTAGTACTGACTCCGCCAACACCAGCACTTCTCTTCCCCCAGCATTCCTCACTTCTGTAGCAACCCCCTCTTAAGCTGATCCCCTCTCCTGTCAGTCCCCGTCCCCCCCCCTTCTGACCTGTCGGCTTCCCTTTTTACTTACTGTAATTATTACCCTTATTACTTTTCACTATTGTACTCCTCCTATTTGTAATAACACTGTACCTTTATAATACTGGCTCTGTATTAAAATTATCAGTTTCTGTTAATATTTGTATGTTATTGCCCAGGACCATCTTGCAAATGAGCTTGCTCAAGGATGAATAGCTTAGTTAAATAAAGTTTTGATTGATTGATTTTGAGGTGAACCCTCCCTTCCAGGGAGGGCCAGCTGAGGGAGGAATAGAGGGTGCAGTGGTTAGTATTCCATGGGTGACCAGTGATGAAATGCACTATGCTGTTGTAAGTGGAACTTAGTTTAGAGTAAAGGAGCGAGGATGCTGGAGGGAAGAAGACTATGAAGTCATAGTCAATGAGGGGCAGGAGTAGAGAGGTAGCCAGGTGTAATCTGGAGGCAGGAAGCAGGAACTTTCTGATCCTGTAAAGGAGACCAAGTCTTGCATGTATGTTTTTAATGAGGTTGTTTACATGCAGATTGCATGAGAGGTTGGGGTCCACGGGGATACTGAGGTATTTGAATTCAATCACCTGATGAGAAGGGACTTGGCAAGGTTAGAGGAATGGTCAAATGTATGGCAGTTTAGATTCAATGCTAAGAAGTGCAAGGTAATGCACCTGGGAAACAAAAACCCAGGGGAAGAGTACACAATGGGGGGTCGAGATACTAACAACAACAAAAATGGAAAGGGACCTGGGGGTAGTCATATCAGATTACTTAAAGGTGGGCAAGCAATGTGAGAGGGCAGCAAGGAGGGCTGGGGGGATACTGGGATGCATAGGGAGAGGCATCACCAGTAGAAAACAGGAAGTTATCATCCCTCTGTACAGACAGCTGGTCAGACCCCATCTGGAGTACTGTGTGCCATTCTGGAGACCCAATCTCTGCAAAGACATAGACAGGATGGAAGCTGTCCAGAGGAGGGCAAACTAAAATGGTGCAGGGTCTGCACCAGAAGACATATGAAGAGAGACTAAAGGAGCTTAATATGTATAGCCTCAACGAAAGGAGGGAGAGGGGGGACATGATAGAAAATTTCTAGTACCTCAAGGGAATCAACAAAGTCCAAGAGGGTAGCATCTTTCAAAAAAAGAGGTGTGCAAGAACAAGGCGTATTTTAAGATGGGGGGCGGCTCAGAGGTAATGTAAGGAAGTATTTTTTCACAGAGAGGGTTGTGGATGCATGGAACGGGCTTCCGGAGGAGGCTGTGGAGTCAAAAACAGTGGCTGAATTGAAGCATGCATGGGACAGTCATAAGGCAATTCTAGGGGTTGGGGGTAGAAAGAAGTAGGCTGCTGGTTAACTAGGATCTGCAGCTTATCCATTAGGTAGGGAAATGGGCAGACTGGGTGGGCCAAGTGGTCCTTATCTGCCGTCAAATTCTATGTTTCTATGATGAGATTACCTGAATTGTCTGTAAGGGTAAGACAGGTTACAGGGGCTTTATGAGGGCTGGAGAAGATCATGAATTTGGTCTTCTTGGAGTTAATGACAATGACGTACCCGGAGAACCGTGAGTGGAGCTTACTGAAATTGTACTGTAGATTGCGGAACATAGTGGTTGGGTTTTTATGACTGCAGAAAACGGCCACATTGTTGGCATTTAGAACTTGTTGAGTGGATTGGCAGATAGAGGGAAGGTTATTAATGAACAGAGAGGAAAGAAGAGGGTCCAGGATAGAGCCCTGGGGGACCTCATATTTGATTGGCTAGGCAGAGGAGAGGTTTGATGGGATCTTCCAAAGAGGTAGCCACTGACCCAACTGATGACATTATCGGAGAGGTGAAGACTTCAAAGGGTGTCGAGGAGGAGTGCATGGCCTACAAGGTCGAACATCTTGGTCAGGTCAACAAAGACAGATCCAGTGTAGTGATCTTTGCAGTTAGCCTTAAGTATGTCATTAGTAAACCTAGCTAGGGCTGTTTTGGTACTGTGACCAGATCTAAAACCATGTTGTGCTCAAGACAGTAGGTTGTAGGATTTGAGGTAGGTGGTGAGTTGAGAGTGCACTACCTTCTTGATAAATTTTTTTGTTTGTTATTGATTTATACTCCTCCTGTGGTGCGGCCCCTACCTCCAGAGGGAGCCCTCAGTCCTGTCTCCCGGCATCCACCATCCAGCATTGACCCATACCCCCAGGGCTTGCCCCCCCCCGTGGGGTTGGCGGGGTTCCCCAACCCCCACCAGACACTGGATCCAGTGTGGCCAGTGCTGTGGCTAGCCAGGAGCAGAACCTGCGAGGCATACTCCATCATTCACCATGGCAACCATTTCCTCATTCTGTGCCTTGCAGGAGGTGAGGCATGCAAATGACACCCATGGAGAGAGCGTGCATATGTCCACCAATGCTCCTCCAAGCATCTGCCCCATCTTCTCCCCTTTCTTCAGTGTTGGCTCACTGTCTCCAAGCCTCCACTAGGGGTCAGTCAAATACTGACCACTGGCAACCCACCCTTCCCGGAAAAGGAGAGCATTCCATCAGATGCTCGATCCTTCTCCTTCCCTGCTGACCCCCGGTGGCCCATGCTCATTCCCAAACATGGGTCGCCAGTGTGGCACAAGGTAACGTGTCCAGCACCTCAGCCCTCAGGGCCACCAGGCTGACCAGCTCTCAATAACTTTTGAGGGAAGGGCGAGGAGACAAATAGGGCTGTAGCTTCCTACTTCATTTCTGGATCCAGACTTGAAAAGTGGTTTAATAGAGGTGGTTTTCCAGGAGTTAGGGAAGAAGCCTGAAAAGAGGGCGTGATTGTGTAGATTGATAAGGAGAGCCACTATTGAAGCAATGGATAGTTTAAGGATTTTGTAGTCAGTCCCATCGGCCCCATTTCTGGGTTTCTGGTTATTCCTACAAATAAGCTTGATGGTGTCAGCAGGTTTAAGCACCTTAAAGTAGAAACTGGGTGGGGCAGATCCGAAGTGTTGGGGCAGAAAGAGGGTGTCGGGACAGAAGAGGGCATGGGGTGGAGGAGGGAGCTTTGTATTTTTTAAGGTTCCCGAAGTAAGAGTTAAAGATATGCAGCACATCGGTTGGGTTGGGTATGTGACTTCCACCATGGTACAGGGTGATGAGAACAAAGTTTTTGGTTTGTCCCAGTAGCAAGTTGAGGGTACCCCAAAGCTTTGAGGGGCTCAATGCTTCCCCGAGCTGTTGATTAAGAAGGTAGTCAATTTTAGCCTTTCTTACAGCAGATTTGCATTTATTACAGAGATCTCTGTAGAGAGAGAGCTGGGTAGGGTCTTTGTGCTTCGAATAACGAGCCCAGACTTTGTCCCTAGTTCACATCAACTTTATGATATCTGGGGTGACCCACTCATTGATTTTACCCCTTGTTCAGATGCTTTTGAAAGGAGCATATTTATCGCAGATACTGACAAGGATGATGGAAAATTTCTGTAGGATAGAGTCACAGTCGTCAGGCCCCTCGGTGAAGGAACAAGGCTGAGATCATGGGTTATTAAATTAATGTTCCTGTGTGACAGACTCCTGGTAAAGATGAATTTAGGGTTTTTTGGGGTAGGTGAGCAGACCAAAGGCAATAAGTTGCACAATGATCACTGATAGAGTTGGGTAAGACACCGGAGTTGGTAATGCGGGTGGAATGCGAAACAATAATCCAATCTATAGGTGATTGGCACCTGTTTTGTAGTTAAATCTTAGACTTTTGCAGCTGTAAGTAGGGGGTATACTCCAGGTTTGCTCATCATTATTTTTCACCTGGCTCCACATCCTTTTTGTGGGTCTTCCATGGCTCTGATGCAAAGGCACTAAGCCTAAGGACTACCAGCTTGTTTTACTGAAATGGAAAGGCAAAAAATAACAATAAAAAGGAGACTGGAGGTCCAAATAGCAAAACACCAACTGAGACAGCGAAAAGAAATACAAGAATTAAACGCCAAGCTCCTTAATGACTCCTTGGGGTAAAAAGACACCTTTGTTACCCACAGCAATCAATACTTTGGAAGGAAAAGGTTCCAGCAAGGCTTTCAGGCACATTCACTAGTTTGGCAAAAATCTGAAATATGGCATCAGTTTCGGAGGAGCTGCAGGAAAAGGAAGGATCTTTGCTCCTCAGAGAGCGAGACAGATAACACCACTGCCTGTACTGGGATGGATTCCCTATAACATCTCTTCAACTCAGCAGTGACAGAATCAAGAGGCAGTCTCCCATCGATTAGGAGGTAGTATAGCGCAGTGGTTAAAGGCTCTGCGCTGCAACTCTGATGACATCCAATAGATCAGACCTGGGTTTGAATCCCACAACTTCCACTTACATACTGAGTGACCCTAAGCAAGTCAGTTAACTTCCCTGCACTCCCAGGTTGCTCCTGTAAAAAAGCTTTCAGCTTAGTGTGCTACTCCTGGTTAAACAACTTAAAAAAAAAGTGTTTTTAATCCCAGGTGGCAGCAGTGAGTTAAGCAAAGAGTACAGTACTGCTGGCTTGATGGTTGGGCAGGCTTACAAAGAGGTTTCTTCAGTATGCACCTGCTTCCTGCTGCACACTTGTTATTAGTTATCTCTAATATTGCTGCCATTCTGTTGGGTGCACCTGTTCCACACTGCACACTTCCTTGTTATTATGTTCTCCTATCTTGAGTGTTGACAGATTTTATTATTGTGGTTTATTACTGCTCCATGACTTGTACTGTATTATTTAATCTCGTTTATTGATTAACTACATTTACCATTGGTTATTCTACTGTGTTCTACTGTGTTCCTGCTACTCTTACTGTATTCTATATTTCCCCCATGTCATGTCTGGAAATAGGTGTCTGTATGTCTAGTGTACTTATCTGGCAAACAAGAACAAACAAATTAATACATTTCTGCAAAAGTAGTTGTTCTCTGCACTGTGTGCTTCCTCATCATTGTACTAAGCTGGGAAGATGAAGGAGAGAGCCAGTAGGCACAAGAGACTTTTGGTATAGGATTGAGCAGTGGAGGGAGTGGGAAGGAGAAAACCAGTGAGCGATATTATGCTGCAGCTGATGTTCAGTGAGAGAAGCGTGAGGGAGAGAGAGCACCCAAGTGGTATTTCAGAACTGATGGTATTTGGGGGCCAATATGGGGGGAGAAGTGCTAACCAGTTTTGTCAGTGTTTAAGAAGAAGAAGGAGAAGTGCCACAGAAATGCCACCAATAGGCTGAGTGGAACAGCTGCAACAGTAAAAAGTACCTACCTGGAACAGAAGTGCTGCGCAACACAAACAGAAACTCGGGCCTGCATTTTAAAGCTGTTTGATTGACTGAAATATGTACAGAGTCAATTGGGTGGTAATGCAAAACCAGGAGGATAATGGAAATTGTAGGCCTGTGACTGGATAGTCCCTGCCAAGGCTCCAAAAGCCCCAAATTATGATACCATTATGTTTGCTATGGCTTTGCCAAGCAAACATAATAACAGATTATTTATTGCTCTAAATTACAGAATATGTCTCTTTTTGAAACTAATAATGTATCACTAGTTTCACTTGAGATCCTGCTTTTATTAACTTCTATAGTCAAATTGAATAAATTAGTGGTTAAGGGTCTTGTTTACGGTTGCACAATAAGTGGCTATGGTGAAACAAAGAACCATAGTATGTGAGAGCCCAAAAAGATCACTTGACCCATCCAGTCTACCCATTCCTCCCTACCTACACTATTACCCCAGACCTTACCTGATCTACAGCTCTTTCTCTCTCCCCCCTACCTTTGCATTATGATTCCATTGTGCTTATTCCATGCATTCTTAACTTCACCACTGTTTTTGTCCTCACCACCTCTGCTGGAAGTCTGTTCGCTGAATGGTATCATGTGTTATGAGTATTATTGAGCGGCTCAATATGAGTGACTCAATAATACTGCTCTTATTTAGAGTGACTGGTGCAAAGGATTGAGATATCCAGTATAGTGAGTGTAACAGTGAGCTACACTCACTAAAGCAAAATATAGGAAGATGTGTGGCCAGTCCTTGCCGAGCTTGCTGTTTTTTATAGTGGCTAGAGTCACTGCCTTTGGAGCTGGCGGACCCGGGTTTGGTGCAGGACACATTTTTTTAGTGGTTTGTCATTTTAGTTTTTTCTAAGTCTGCACCACCTCCTGGAGTTGATAATCTTTTATTTGGAGGGTGATATTGATGTTAGTGAAACAGTGAATGACCGTCGCTGTTTGCGGCGGTATGTTTTGTGCTGGTTGCCCTTTTGACGTTGGGCGCTGTTTGATTCGCAGTTTGTGTTCCAAGAGATAAGGGAATTGTCCTAGTCACATAAAACCCCCTGGGAATCCATCACTCTTTCTGTGAAGAAATACTTCCTCACATCTCTCCTGAATCTTCCCCCTTTCCAGCTTCATAGCATGTCCCTTTGTTCTTGAGCATATATTCTTCTGAAAAATACTTCCCTCCTGTGCCTTATTTACCTCCTTGAGTTATTTAAAGATCTGTATCATATCCCTCCTCCTCTGTTTCATGGTGTACATATTGAGATCCTTTAGTCTTTCCTTATAGGGCTTTTGATGTAGACCCAGTACCATTATAGTTGGCCTCCTCTGGACCACCTCCACTCTGTTTATTTCCTTCTGAAGATGTGAGGCCAGATTTTTCAAACAGTGGCAGAGGGCTTGCCTCAAGCCCTGCACCACAGGACTTAGGTTTTGGTGGTGTGCCAAACCCCTTTGCTACAATTGCGCCTGATTTTCTAAGTTGCGACAGTTTCCAAGATTTATAGCAGCTTGCACCAAATATCTGGTGCAAAGTCCGTAACTTAAACTGCCAGGAGTGGTGCAGGCTAGACCACAAAAATGTGTTCTGAGGTCCTACAAGTGGCACAAGGGATGGAAATTCACAATTGTTGGCCGGAGAAGGCCACATGCCCCGTGCACCATATGTTTGGCGCACCAGGAGCTTATGGCATTTCTGCCATTTTAAAAATCTGGCCCATTGTCTGAAGAACTGGACACAGTAATCTATGTAGGGTCTTACCTGTGATCTCTACAGAAGCAGCACCACCTCCCTCTTTCTGCTGGTGATACCCCTTCCTATGCACCATAGCATCTCACTAGCCTATCCAACTGCCTTCTTGCACTGCCTGGCCACCTTTAAGTCATCCGATATGATTATTCCCCAGGTGTCATTCCTGCTTGGTGGTTGTTAAAACTATGTCACATATTTTGTACTATGCCCCTGGGTTTCTGTGCCCTAAGTGCATTATTCTGCACTTTTCACATTGAAACCCAGCTACTATACCCCTGACCACTCCTCTAGTCTTCTCAGGTCTCTGCTCATCCTTTACACAGACTACAGTGTCCATCCTATTGCAGATTTTGTTGTCATCTGCAAAGAGGCAGCCTTTCCCTTCCATCTCCTCTGCAATGTCACTTATAAAGACATTACAAAGGACTATCCCCAGCACTGACCCCTGAGGCACCCCGCTGGTCACCCTCCCTTGTTCTGAGTGAGCTCCATTTACCATCATCCTCTGCTACCTATCTCTTAACCAGTTTACCACCTTTGGACCCACTCCTCAGCTACCCAACTTACTTATTAGTGTACTATGGGAAATGATGTTGAAAGCCTTACTGAAAACTAGGTAGGCCACGTACACTGCTCCACTCTGATCTAAATCCTTTGTCACCCAGTCAGAAATCTATCAGATTCATTGGACATGACTCTCCCAATGTGAACACATGCCGCCTCAGGTCTTGTAACCTATTGGATTCAAGACATTCCACAATCCTTTCCTTCAGCAGTGATTTGTTTAACTTTCCCACCACTGATGTCAGGCTGACTGGCCTATAATTGCCAGCCTCCCCTCTACTACCACTTTTGTGTAGTGCGACTATATCCACCCTCCTCCAGTCCTCCAGAACAACTCCTGTTTCCAATTAGCTGTTAAATAGAACTGTCAGAGGTGTAGCCAGTATTTCCCTACACTCCGTCTAAACCCTTGGATGCACCCCATCTGGCCCCATTGCTTTATCAACCTTCAGATTAGCAAGTCCCTTCAGGACTCTCTCCTCCAAAAAAGTACTAGTGCACACCTCCCTCCCGCCAAAGCTTCTGTTACTTTTATCTGGCTCCTCCCCATCTTCTTCCTCTGTAAACATTGAACGCAAGTCTTTGTTCAGGATGTCTACCTGTTCCTGGTCTCCCTCTGCACAGTCCCCCCCCCCTTCACTATTTAACAGAACAATCCCACCCTGGTCTTCCTCTTTTCACTTACATACAGTACCTAAAAAATATCTTTTCTCCTTTGTTGCCTCCGGGGGCTATTCTCTCTTCAGTTTGCACCTTTGCGCTCCTTACTACTTTACCTGCTTCCCTCCATTTCCTCTGTTACACCTCGCTATACTCCTCCCTCTGCATCTCCTTATAGCTTCTGAGTGTTATCATTTTAGCCTTTACCTTTTTAGGCAGCTTTTTCAGGGACCACCCTCTTGGTTTTGCTCACTTGTTTGATGCAGAGGTTTGTTGCCTCTGCATCAAACAAGTGCAACACCTGGAATCCATAGGAGCACAGGATCCAAGGCAGCATGGGTTTACAACAGGAAGGTCCTGTCAAACTAATCTCATAGATTTTTTTGACTGGGTAACCAGAGTGGTGGCCCAAGGGGGTGCAGTTGATGTTGCCTACCTTGACTTCAGCAAAGCTTTCGGTATTGTTCCACATAGAAGATTGATTAGTAAGCTGGGCACTGGGCGGCAAACTGGTTAGTGGGCAGAGTGTGGTGGCAAATGGTATTCAGTCAGAAGAGATGTAAGTCACAAGTGGGGTATCTCAGGGATCAGTCCTAGAGCCAGTCCTCTTCAATATCTTCATCAGTGACAATGCAGATGGACTGGAGGGTAAGGTTTTCCTGTTTGCAGATGACACCAAGATCTGCAACAGAGTAGATGATCCAGATGGGGTGGGAAGAATGAGAAGAGATCTGGAAAAACTAGCAGAATGGTCTGAAGAGTGGCAACTGAGGTTTAATGCAAAGAGGTGCAAGATCATGCACATAGGGAAGAGAAACCCTGAAGCTACCTATAAGCTGGGAGAGGAGTTGCTGGCAATTACAAGGGAAGAAAGAGACTTGGGCATCATCATCACAGATAACCTGAAATCATTCAAGCAGACCACTGTAGCAGTAGGTAAGGCTAGAGGGATGTCGGGGTGTATTAGTAGGGGTATCACAAGACGTAAGAGGAAGGTAATAATCCCTCTTTACAAGACACTGGTTAGGCCCCATCTGGAGTACTGCGTGCAGCACTGGAGGCCTCACCTGCACAAGGACATTAACAAAATAGAGGCAATCCAGAGAAGGGCAACCAAAATGGTGCAGGGTCTGCATCATAAAACATATGAGGACAGATTAACAGAGTTCAATGTGTACACCCTAGAGCAAAGGAGGGAGAGAGGTGATATGATCAAAGCATTCAAATATCTTAAGGGAATTAACAAGGTGCAATACTCTAACATGTTTCAATATAAGAAAAAATAGCAGGACAAGAGGACACAGCATGAGATTAGAGGGAGGCTGATTATGGAGTAATGTGAGGAAATTCTTTTTCACAGAAAGGGTGGTGAATGCATGGAAAGGCCTACCTCAGTAAGTGGTGGATATGAATACAGTGCAGGGCAGACAGGCTTGGGATAGGTATAAGGGAGCAATACAGATGAGTATGAATAAATATGCCATTGACAGAGTAAAGGCCTATGGCACATTTATAAGGTAGAAAAAATGAGCAGACTGGATGGGCCTTGCGGTCCTTATCTGCCATCAACTTCGATGTTTCTATGCCTTTACTATGCTCCCTTTCATCTTTTCCCACTGTTCCTCCACCCCACCCAGGCCATCTCACCCTGCCAGGTCATCCTTGAGACATTCACCCACCTTTTATAAAATCTAAAATCTGCCCTCCTGAATTCCAGGATGCTCACCCTTGTGTGGTTCGATTCTACATCCACCCTTATACTGAACCACACTATACGATGATCACTGATCCCCAGATGGACTCCCACCTTGACGTATGCAATACTGCCCCAGTTATTTGTTATCCTGTTGTATCGGTGTGGTTTTCAAGACGTAGTACTACAGTACTTCTAGGCAACTCAGTGAGCCCTATGGCTTTACATTATGGACAGTACATAATGAAAAAGTTTGATGTACAGTTCTTTTATTTTTGCCTGTTTGGTGGGCATTACTGCTGTGCAGAATACGGAATGTGGAATTCCACCTGAGGAATTAGCATGGAATGGCCATTCCACCAGCAGAATTTCTACTGGAATTTCACTGGTTCTTCTGTAAAATTCTACCTGCTTTGATCCATGGAATAATATTCCATGAACAGCATGTTTTTCCCACAGAAAATCATTCCACAACAATTTCAGAGGAAAATATTGAGGTTCATGGAATAAAATTCCATGGAAATCTTGTGGAAAAACTTTTTTTACTGCTTTTCTGCTGCAGAAATCTGCCATTCCGTTTCCGGCAGAATTTCACTGGAATTTTGAGAATTCCTCAAAATGGTTGTTAATAAAATAAGTTAAAAATAAATTGAATTTTCTGCCATTTTTGCTGATTATAAACACATTTATAAGATATCTATAAATGAAACACCCCTTTTGTAGATATTTTTGTGCTGGAGGAGAGAATAAAATCCCTATGGGAAGAAACCTCTGAGGAGTCAAGGCCTTGCCCACCTTCCCTTCAGGCTAGACATCAAATTAATGATGGTACAGCTACCACAATTTAGAGAACCAGTTTGAGGATAAATAATTAAGAGGAAAGTCTCTCATGCTATCCCTCTAACTGTAATGCCGTAGGAGTAGGGCTGAATAAAATTAAAGTTCCGCAGGCGGAATTTTGGACAAAGTCAGAATTTTGCTTTTGCAAAATTTCAGAATGTACTTTGACAACTTTTGCAGATATTCCAGCATAGACTGGAGGAATGAATGTATGAATTGTGCATGATTGTATTAAACTGCGGGAAAAAATTCCACAGACCTGATCACTGTCAGTGGTCAGTTCTGCAAAATTGTCTTCCACAGTTTAATACATTTATCCACAATTCATACATTAATTACTCAGTTTGGTGAGTCACTGAACTGTGGAATGAATGTATGATCTGTGGATTAATTAAATTTACTACAGAAAGAAATTCCACAGAACTGATGACTGAACTGTGAAATAATTACATGTATTGCAGAACAATCACTTAAACTGCAGGATAAAATTCCTTAGAACTGTCATTCTGCTGCTCATGTATACTGTTCCGCAGTTCAGCCAAATAATTCTGTGGAACAGGGCAAAAATTCATCAAACACATTTAGATGATTCCAATTTTGCCAATGGCAGAAGTTCAGAAAATTTCACAAAATTTACAAAAATATGGTAAAAATTCCATGGAAGTGGAATTTTAAATTTTTGTCCAGCTCTATGTGGAAGTGCTGCAAGCTTATCTCTGCAACTAAAGTAGATTCCCTGTGAAGGAGTCCCACTGCCCAAGGTGGGAGAAGGAAAGCAATAACCACTGAAAGTCATTCACTTGTCCTACACCAAGGGGAGGCCACACTCAGCTGGCCTACGCTTAGCTGAACTCCACTGAGTGGAGGTCACACTCAGCTGGCCTTCACTGGTGGGAGGCCACACTCAGCTGTCCTCCACTGAGGGGAGTCCTAGAGGAGAGCTGAACCCTTGAGCGGTAAGACATATAGGAATTGAACCCTTGAGAGGCTGAGACTTGAATAACGGAATGATAGTCACCGTTGAGGGGCAGAGGAAGGAAAGTAGGTTGAGACTAGGCAAAACATAGGTGGCTGAAGAGAGGAGTAGCTTTTGATAGTGCTGCCGACATGGGTTGCACAGCTAAAGGAGCCCCCATGGACTTAGATGCCCGGCCCTCCAGCAGTTGAAGTCTTAAATGCTACATCAAGAGTTGCACCTGAGTTGATCTGCGCAGCCAGACCCCTTCCCCCGGAGCATAGGACATTTTCAACCAAAGGGCAGAAAGATAAGGTCCCCACCTGAGTTGAGGGACTCACCCTCAAGATGCAGACTTTAAAGGAGCAGAGCAAAATCATCAGTATAGTGGGCAGTAAGCCCCAAAAGTCATGCTATGCTCATGTATTGCATGCTTCCAAGTGCAGGAGTAGTTGGAGTCCGATAACAAAGCCTGAAAGCTATGAGCACAAGGTAGAAACAAAATATAGACAAGGCTGAATGACTGAATGAGGCACCAAAGGACAGCTAAGACATGGAATGAGAATGAATGATACATGCCTGGACTGAATGGTGAATGAATGCTAACCAGTTCTAAAAGAGAGGTTAGTGTTCGTTGCTGATTCACTGCTTGCCAGGTAAGCTGAGGCAGTAGTGAATAACAAATAAAACTGTTGAGGAAACAGGAGCATATGACAACTGAAAATTAGGAAGCAGCGTGCTGTTGGAGACTAACTAAACCACCAGAATAAAAATGGAGTGGCTGCCTTGCTAGGAAGCCAGGCAAAAACAATTAAGTATTGTAGTTGAATTGGGAGATTGCAATGGCCTGGAACAAACAGCAAAATGGCAAGCCTGAAATAGCACAAGCAAAGCAGAGAATGACAAAGACAGGACACTGTGAGAGCTAGTAAGCACACTACAGCCAAAACAGAAAGAAACAGGAGTTACCAGAGAACAGGACTGCAGCAGAAGTAGTTGACTGAGAGAAGAAGGAAGCACAGACTGCAGCCAGGAAGGTAGAAAAAATGAAATATTGACCATGCCACTGGAGGCGCAATCAAACAGAAAGCCCAAAAGCACAAAGGGAATGAGGTAGACAACTGCAGGGGAGAAGGGACCGTTTTCAACAAGGACCATTGAAAATCTACAGCTGGGTTCCCTAGCACGTTTGGTTTTGTGGTGAGAGTTCTTGTGGATTTTGCCATCAACTGGAGATAGACACTGCTGGGCCTTGTGGCTTGATCTGAGGAGTAGCGGCCTGGCTTGTGCTCCCTGTGGGATGGGAGGGGTGGGCAGGTGCTCACAAGTGGGTGTAGTGCTCTTGCCCATCTCAGGGGGCTACTTGGAGGGTAGCCATCGAAGTATGACTCCAGCTATAGGACCCTGATCCTGGGGGTGCTTGAGCTGGGCTGACTGCAACCCAAGTTCTGCCTCAGGGGCTCTTGCTTTGCTGGACTGCTGATAAGCTACAGCTTGGTTCTTTTGTTTTGGCTCTAGGGTGCTGGGGTTTGAAGAATCAGTGAAGCATGAAGAGGTGGACTAACCTTGGTGATTTTGAGGGCTCAATCAGTGCGAGACTGTCAAGACTGTGAGTGGGTCTTGAGACATTGTATTGCATTCATCTTTATACATTTTACCTGCTGTAGTGAGAGGACAGCAGCTTAGACTTATATTTAGTGGTTGTGGTGGGGGTGAGAGCCGCATCCCATCCAAACTTTGACTTTATAGTACTGGCCTGCTCAGTCTCATTACTGATTCATTAGCTGTCATTTAGTTGCTATTTACTTATACACTTAGTCTAGGATTGTTTTGGGGGAAGCTTTTTGGGGGAGTGGAGGTCTTTGGGTACAGTTTTATTAGTTATATTTTGGTTGGGGGGTTTGGGGTGGTGGGTATTGGTTTTAATATATGTAGTTTGGTTTGTTTATTTTAGTTATTTATTTTTTTTTTGTTGTCTCTTGGTGTGAGTTTTAGTTATGTGCCGGCAAAGATTCCCACTGGTCAGGCTATAATCTCAAACTGAACTCCATGGCCTCTGCCCCTTTGATTGTTCCCATTTGCCAGCCAAGGTTTATGGTCGATGCCAGGCATTGGGGATTACTAGGACGAGTCATAAGGGTGGGGGCCGTGAACCTCAAGGGAGAGTGGAACCAAGTGGTCGGATTGGAGTGGTGGGGTTCAGAAGACACCCTGGGGTAAAATGGGTCCTCCCTGTCTGGTTCCCATACCCATGGGCTCCATCATGAGTGGGCAGATGGCTCGGCCAGCCTCGGGGTCCCATCCTAATCGGGCGGTGTTGTGTAATGCAAGGTCCATTAAAAACAAGACAGCAATTATTGCTGATCTTGTTGGGTCATTGGATCTGGCTTGCATCTCCGAGACCTGGCTGAATGAAAATTCTGGCCCAGTTCTTGAGTCAGCTATTCCTGCCGGGTTCTCGGTGATACACCACCCGAGGATGAATTGTTGGGGCGGGGGTGTTGCCATATGTTTTAGAATGGAATTGAGCCTTGTGGATGTGTCAGTTGGAGAGATTCGGTCCTTTGAATGTATCATGGGCACAAGTGTGGGGTGCAGCATTCTTCTCGCCTGCCATCCACCCAGGGGTGAGAAGCAATTCCTGCAGGAAGTTGCGGACTGCATCATCAACATGGTGTTGGAGTCCCCCAGATGGATGGTTCTGGGGGACTTCAATGCCTGGGTCGATGATGAACTACCACAGTTTGGTCAAGACTTCCTCCAATTGATGTATTAATTGGGCTTCACACAGGTGATTACCTCTGCGACCCATAATCAAGGTCATTCCTTGGATCTGGTATTCCTACTGGGTATGGAGAATTCTGACCTGGTGGTGGAGCCGGTCAGCTGGTCTGACCATCACACCATAAGGTTCAATTTCCAGGCTCCCCTCCCATAGGTCTACCCCTACGGAGATGGTCCGGTACTGCCCTTTAAGGGGTTTGGCCCCCAATGGCCTGGCGGTGGTACTGGACCTATCAGGTCTCCCAAGGACTAGTGGGGATCCGGATACTCTGGTGCAGAGCTATAATAGTGTTGTGTCTGAGGCTCTGGATCTACTCGCTCCTCTCCATGTTCACCCCCTCACTCAGCACCCTCTGTCCCCTTGGTTTGATGGGACTTTGAGGAAGCTGAGAAGAGTGGGATGAAGGATGGAACTTTGCTGGCAGAAATCAGGCCTTGATGCTGACAGACTTAGATTGATGGCCCATTACAAGGACTATCAACTGGTCTGCTCCTATAAGAAGGCAGTGTTCCTGTCCAGGGAGATTGCTGCAGCACAGAATCGACCAGCTCAGCTCTTTCGGGCTGTGGACAGACTGTGCAATCCAACCTGTCTGCAGACTCAGAGAGCATTGTCACAAGAGAAATGTGACACGTTTGCTTGATTCTTCGCCGATAAGGTTGCCGACATCAGGTCTGAGAGCCATACAGCTTGCTCCAATGGGGATGGCAGTGGTCATTGGGAGGTTGCAGCCCCTCGGTCTGTCTGGTCTGATTTCAGCCAGCTGGCGATTGAGGATATCATGAGGATTATCCAGAGCATGCAGCTGACCTGCTGTGGTTTGGACCAGGGCCCAATGCACCTCCTTGTGGGGTGTGTTGAGGTCATTGGCCCAGTCCTTGCTGAGATCGTCTGGTGTTCATTAGAGTCAGGTGTGTTTCCAGACACCCTGAAGGAGGTGGTGGTGACCCCTCTCCTTAAGAAATCCTCTCTTGACCCAGACAGTCTTGCAAACTACAGACCTGTCTCTAACCTTAAACAAAAAAGCAAGACAGTGCAAAACAAACGAGCAGGTGCTCAAAACAGGAGGTGAAAACCTCAAAAAACCCACAGTTTTTGAAGTGAGCACACCAGAAAATGATGGAATAATGCAAATGTAATTTATTTCAGCATCAGAAAATATCCAGGACCCCTGCGCTTCAGCACTACTCCTTCAAGGGGGGGTATGACTGATTACACAGACATCTCTAGTTATTTACTCTTAGTGATGATGTCATAATTACGAAATAAAATCTAAAGTTCACACACATCTAATTGAATACAAAAATACAGAATATAAACCAATTCTGTATAGAAATCAAACCCAAAAATACAAGAAAGTTATTATTATAAAAGTCAATTGTCAGTTTTTCAGCAAACTAAATATAAGACTAGCTAAGTAGTGCAGCCACCAGTTCCTAGTATCCCATTAATTACTGATTGTTCAGAGAACATTTTTATTTCATTTCATTTCTAGCAAAATCAATATGTGTACAATCAGTATTAGCTAATTTTAATGCTAAATACATGGGTACATAACTGGAAAACTCAAGGAAGCAAAGGCATCAGAATAGGTGACTGGATCATTTTAACACAAATACTTCAAATGTTCATAGAAAAACTCAAAAGCAGTACTGGGATGCTAGGAACTGGTGACCATGGATGGAACCCTGTGACCTACAGTGATCCACAAATGCACAGTACAGCAATGCGAACATGCTTACTTGGCTGGTGCTGCCCCGATGACCCAGCAGCATTACCATCACTGCAACGGATGTCCACGGCTGTGGCTGCCCCGGCTCTCCTGCGATCCTCTGGACCTGTGGATGGATGAGAGAGAGGTGGACATGAGAGGACTGTCACGCACACACACACACCCCCCCCGGCATACAGCTGGCACAGTGCAGGATGGGACAATGCCCGCCTGGAGGCCCTAGCGCCTGCATGACTGCAATACACACAACAGCATTGCGTGTGTCACCCATGCAGGACATGCAGCACTCGCCGGAACTGTGGCCACCCCATGGAATCTGCACAAGCTGTGTATTGGGACACCCAGTACAGGTACACCACGGGCAGGCATGATGCATGGGAATACTAACCTGGCTGTGGCACAGCGCCACACTGCACCTGTGCTTGCAACCATCAGAGCCATCTGGGATCCCTCCTCCTCAGGTCCCCATAGCGGTGCTGGCACTGCTCAGCAGTACACGACACCCTCGTGTGCCATTCCGGCGCAGTGGCAACACATGCCCACACCTGTGTCTGTGGCTGCTGCAAGGGCACCTGCCCAAACAGCTGGGGTGCAAAGGTCTCCACCAGTGCAACCAGGTTGAACATTTCTACTTCGGACCAGTTCACCGCCCGACGCATTCTGCTATTGTTCGCCATGGCACAAGTGCAACTTAACAAAAGGAAGTGTTGTGGCCTATACAGCATGCACATGGTGCAGCCCAAGCACGTTGCACAATAGCAGACCATTGTACGCGACCATGCAGCATGTGGATGCTTGATTGGCATGTGCTGTGGTGGCATATCATGCAGCACTGTGCATGTGCACAGTGGCAAAGCCTGGTGGGTGCACAGGGTCATGGCCATGACCCTGATGGCACAAGACGTGACCCTGCACAATATCACGAATGCCCCCCCCCATGTACTGAATAGCGCATCCTGAGTAGCTGCATCATGGGCCACTGCACCGTGATGCACGTGTTTGCATGGTAGGTGACCAGCTACACATGGGCAATGGTGAGATATCATGCACCACACAGGGTCATGAGATAGGCCTTTGAATACGGCTGCACACATGCACACTGCAGACCTGTGCACCATGAATGCGCTGGTAATGAGCCGCACGATTGCTCCTGTGCATCCTGGTTGAGCACAGTGCAAATTCGTGATATTCATTTGCCATATGCAAATTACATCATGAGGCTATGCATGGCACAATTGGGATCATTAGAATCCCATTACACTTGTGCACAGGCTTATTTGCATGCATTGTGCTATAAAAGCAACATGCGCAGCACAGGCCACGGACCGGTATTGCAGCCATTCTGGTAAGCTGATGCTAATGCTGAGATTGAGAGGCCCATACCAACACTGCAATGGAGCCCCTTCCATGCCATGCTGCTGCTGACATCCATTTCTGTCACTGTCCACAGGTAGCATAACGTCTGAGGCTGAGGGAGCAGACAAGTGTGGGCCTGCTCGGAAGCACAGGACCAATTTCACAAAGGAGGGGCAGCAGACCCTGTTCAAGGCCTACCTCAACAGGGAGGCCTTGCTGAGTGGTGCCACGGGCACACCATAGGACAGGTCGGCCAGGTGGGATACAGTGGCCACCTATGTAAATGCCCATGGCAGGCACCAGAGGAGTGCCCAGGAGTGTCAGAAGAAGGTGGGGATAGACAAATGATGCATTAAGGAGAAGTGGCAGCCATCAGGGCGTCCCAGAGCAGGATGGGCACTGGTCCACCTATCACGACACTGATGGTGACAGAGGAGCTGATGGTAGCCACTATCAGGCATGCCGCCATAGAAGGTGTTCCTGGTGGTAGATTCCAGATGGGTGGCAGCCCCTCATAGCACCGTGAGTCACTACATACCATGCATGGGGGGGATATGGGCAGTCCCATGCAGGCGGGCCTGCCGCTGTGCTGCATGGCCCATGTGGGTGTGGTGTGCAGCTATGCATGGCACACCTGTGGACAGTGGCCATGACATTGTGCACCCCTGGGCATGGGCCCTGCCTGCATGGGTGCTACGCCTACGCTGACTCTGTGTATCTATTTTCCAGTACCATCACAACTCCACAGAGCAGTGAAGAAGGAGGACATCGACGTAGGACCAGAGGAGGTGGTGCCATCTACGTCTACAGGCATCCAGGACAGAGACTGACCATGTAGAGATGGTGAGGGGCTGCTGGATGTACTGGGGCTGGAGTCAGATGACGAACTGTCTGAGCTCCTGCTCAGTGAGGGCCTGCCCATGCTGTGCACAGGCATGCTGCTGGGTGGTGCATCCGACTCTTATGATGATGATATAACACTGATCCTGGATGGTGCTGGGCATGGGGTGCTGGCCAGGGTCCAGGGACAGTTGCAGGCACTGTTGGGGATCAGTGTTGCACCAGCAGTGGTGCAGCTGCCCTCTGTCCATGGCCACACAGTGGCATGGGGTGCCACCATTGTGTCTAGGGAAGGGGGGTGCTATTGCAGGCACAGTTGTGCTGGGAACAGCCCAGCAGATGGCTGGACAGCAGCAGTGGGATGCAGTGACCACCAGGCATCATGCCACAGGGGCCACCTCTGGTGTGCCTGTAGCCACACTACCCCCTGTGCAGTCCTCTGTGCAGCATCCAAGGAGAGGGGCATTGACCAGCATGCTGTATCACTCCCAGCAGGCTGGCATCGACCCCAGGATGCACAGGGCACTGACAGGCTGGCTGAGTACACCCAGCTGCTGCAAGCTTCTGTAGACAAGTAGGCAATGCTAGGGATGGAGATCCATGCACTGCAGGTTGAGGTGTGTCAGCTGGCTGAGCAGCAGGACAGTGGTCATGTGCAGCTCATTGGTGAGATCCGCAGATGTGGGAGGCCACGACCACATTGCTGGACTGCATAGCTTGTACCATTGTGGCTGGATTTGCATCGCTGGCATCCACTGGGCATGGCCATGTGCATCAGACTCCCCGCAGTGCAACTTCCACATCAAGGTCATGGCATCTGGCAACCCCTGCATGGCTGATGCCAGGATCTGATGTGTCCATCCCTGACACCCCTGGTGCAACCCTGTTCACCCAGCTCTGCACTCCAGCAAGGACCCGGTCGCATTCTCAGGCCTTCACCCCCACGAGTGTGTTGGACACTCCAGCAGTGGCTGTTTGCGCAGCCTGAGGCTGACAAATGGTCTGGGTGTGGCCGCCCCATGGCCATGGCAGCCATGGCACCACACAGTAGGCCTGCTCAGTGTGCTGCCCTTTCCTGCTGTCCACTGCTTCCTAGTGCACAAATGTGTGGTGTCACCCTGTGCATGTGATGGCGTGCATCTGTGGTGTGGTGCATGCCCTCTGTATGTGCTGGCTGGGCTGCTGGGCCTTGTGGCGTGGGTGTGATGATGGCAGCTCTTAGCTGGCTGTGTCTGTGAACTGGTGTCATGTGTCTGATCCATGCCATGTCCTGCAGCCCATGTGTGTGTGCCCATGCCTGTGCTGTGTGTGTGTATGTGTGTGTGTGTGTGTGTGTGTGTGTGTGTGTGGTGTGTGTGTGTCTGAGTGGCCCTGCATTCACCATGCATGCTGTGTGTGCGTGTGTCACTGCATGCATCCCTATGTGCCCGTCCAACCTTGTGGGAGGGGTGGTCCATGCAGGCCCGGCACATGTGTCATGCCACTTACCTGCGTTCTCCAAAATGCTCCTGTGTGATGGTGGTCCTGTGCCTCCTGGCCTCCGCCACCAGCCTGGGGTCCTTCCTCCCCATAGGTGGCTGCACACCCCCTTCTGGCCCTCACTGCTGTTGCCCTCATCCACCTGGACCACTATCCCATGGTCAATGGCCATGTTGTGCAGCATGTAGCAGGCCAGGAAAAGGTCACAGGCTTTTGAATGGGCTGTACTGTAGGGCACCACCTGACCTGTCTAGGCAATGGAACCACATCTTGAGCAAGCCAAAGACATGTTCGATGACACTGTGTGTGGCAGTGTGTGCCTCATTGTACCTTTCTTCTGTGGGTGTGGATGGTCCCCGGCAGGGCGTGAGCAGCCAGAGCCTCAGTGGGTATGCACTGTCACCTGTGTGGGGAGAGGATATGATTGTCACTGTGCATTACTTGTGCACCCTCCTCACCCCTGCTGCCCCTGCCTCCTGCCACCTGTGTCATCACCTTCTTCCTCCAGCATTGCTGCACCCACATCCAGCCCCATGCCTTGCTCTCCTAACAGGTGCCCCATGGGGATATCCCCACGCTCGAATCTCTGGTACAGGATTGAACTGTGCCAGATGTAGGCATTGTGTGCACTCCTAGGGTGTGTAGCGCAGACATTGTTGATGCACCCCGTGGCATTGCACATCACCTGGTAGTTTATGGAGGCGTACCCCTTCCTGTTCATATATGCAACTCCCTCCAGGCCAGGTGGTGTGCGTATTGCCACATGAGTGAAGTCTATGGCCCCTATCATGCCTGGCATGCATTCAACCCTGTGGAAGTCCTGCATGTTTGCTGTACGCTCTGCCTGTGTGCTTGGGAATCATATGAACTCCAAAGTATGTGGCAGCAGAGTGTTGAGGACCTGTGTGAGGAGGCAGGATGTGGCCGGCTGGGTGATCCCTGTGGTGGCACCCGTTGGCCTCTGGACAGGTGCCTGTGGTGAGCAGGCACATCACTGCTGTCACCTTGGTCTCCACTGACATGGCATGACTCCATCTGGTGGGTACCAGCAGCTCCTCATGGCACAGCTCACAGAGATGCCTCAGAATTGCCCTATTCAGTTGGTACCAGCTCACTTTCTTGACATCACCATAGTCCTCAAAGGTGAGGCAGGCATGGTACCATCTGTGCTGGGCATACTGCCAACGGGCCCTTCGTTGGCCACGTCGGTGTTCCTCCCTTCTCCTCACACCCCTCATTACCAGCTCCATAATGAATGGATCTGCATCCATGTTGCTGTGTATCGCTCTGACTTGTGCATCTGCTGTGTGTGTGTGTTTGAGCTTGTTTTTATCTGCTCAAGTCCGCCTGGTGCATCCTGTGGTTTGCTCCTGACTTGGGCTGTGGTTTTCAGGTGAATATGCCATTGCGCTGCATATTCATGGGTACGCCCCCTTGCACTTGCACTGCATACATTACATTTGTGCTGCAGTGCAATGTGATTTGCGCTGCTCATATGCAGTGGTTGAATATGGCTATGTGGCGCAGGTCTGTGGTTGTGCCGGTGCATCTCAGTTGTGCCTTGAGTAACTGTTCTGAATATCTGGGCCTGTAAGTAAATAAAATAATTAAATAAATATTCTATTACTAAATAAATAATTTATATCAAAAAGCTTCAGTAGAACTATTTATTCATTTATTTATTTATGTATGTATGTATTTATTCACATTTCAGATTAATACCTTTGAGCCAGAGGCTGTTTTATATAGATTTCATGTCTTAGTACAACATACTACACAGTGGGTGAGAAAACAAAGAAACATCAACACATAGTACACCATTAAAGCATAAAGAACGTACAATAATGAACAAAGGCATTCTTAAAACATAGCAGAGAGGGCAAGGAGACATCTACGGAGAGCTTTTAGATTGAGAGAGTTCCGGAGTAGAGAAATAGAACAGTAATAGGTTAGTAGTGAGAGGAAAGAGTTCAGCTCAATAAAAAACTGTACAATAGGGGAGCATCCAACAGGCCTTGTCAACACAAGTGAGAATAATGGTTCGATGGGCATGCTCAGTAAATGCCACAAACAGGAAGTGGGATGGGGAGGAGGTATGGGAAGTGACATAGGCTAATTAAAGTGAGTACCCATTGGTCTAGGCAAAACAATCACAGGAGGCATGAGCCACGAGACACTCGGGAAGCTTGCATTTAAATGAGCCAAGGGTGGCTGCATTTGTGATATTGTACAGAGAGTTGAACAATTTTGGGGCTCTGATAGCGAATGACCTCTGCCCTTGCATGGTACGACAGTGATGGACTTTGAGGGTTGGTCTGTCAGGACTCCTGGTGTGTTGTGTGTTGCAGGAAGGACTGAGGAGATTCTGTACTCAAGGGGGGCAAAAGACCAAAGGTGGCCTTCTTTAGCACAAGGCAGGTGTGATAAGATATTCTACCCTGCAGTTGAAGCCAATTTGCCTGCTCATAAAGGTCGCAGGTGTGCGTCCGAAGAGCAGCCCCAGTTAGAAGTCAGCAGGCCTTGTTCAGAGCAACAGAGATACATCTTAAGTTCGTGTTTGTTGCAGATCCATGAATCATAAGCCCATAGTCTATTACTGAGACAATCGAGCTTTGGATTGCCTGCTTAAGGGCTTCAGCAGTAAGGCAATGCTTATGTTTATAGAGGAGCCCAATACATATATTCACAGATTTGGCAACAATGTTAATATGAACAGAATAGGATAGTGTACTGTCCAACGTCATGCCAAGGTAGTTAAACATGTGTGTCTGCTCGAGAGCCATGCCTGACCCATTATTAACAATCAGCTGTTTAGTTTTATGCTTATTGTGCAAGCAAGCCATGGAAAAGCATAGATTTTGTTTTTTTGTAGTTGAGAACTAGCTTTTGTTCAATAAACCAATCCTCGACAGCTGCAAAGCTTTTTTTTTTTTTTTGGAGCTGGCTCTCCACTTGGGCAGGGTCTGGGTTCTTAGTGAATATGACTGCATCATCAGCATACAGGAGAATTTGTTCCAGGCAGTAGGCAGGGAGGTTGTTTAGAAATATGCTAAAGTGTAACGGTCCCTAGATTGATCATTGGGGTACTCCAGAGCGGACAGGCAGCTTAAAAGGAGAGGGCATCTCCTATCTTGACCTGCAGCAAGTGGTCAGTGAGGTAGCTGGTAAACCATGTTATGGTGTAAGTTGATTGGCCTAGCGCTGCTAGCTAATCAATCAATAGTGGGTGATTACCCGTATCAAACACTTTAGATAGGTCAATAAAAGTAGTGCCAAAGAGTTGGCCTTGGTCCAGTGCCTGATCCATATAGCCCATAAATTCGAGGGGTGCAATAGTAGTGCTGTGCCCCTTTTGAAAACCATGCTGTTAAGGACATTGCAGATTGTGTTTCTCCATGTACTCAACCAGCTGGTCTGCAACAATTCTTTCAAGTGCTTTAGATAGCGGAGGGAGAATGGAGATAGGCCTATAATTACCATGGTAGGCCCTGTCTCCAAATTTGTTGATGGGGGTCACCAGGGTTAGCTTCCATTTGTGGGGGAATTGGGAGAGCATGAGGGACTTGTTGATAATCTTGGTAAGGGGGATAGGACTACATCAAGTGTATGGGTGATGAGCTTCGAATCAAGTGTGTCACTGCTAGTTCTGGACCTGCCGAGTACCTTGAGTAAGTATTTTTTGGCTTCACTCTCAGTCACAACTTTAAAATAGAAAGAGGGATGCACATGCTCTGCATGTGGTTTGGCAGTGGTTTAAGCACTAGTGGTGGAATTGAAGAGGTTTGATGGAAGTACTTGGCTGAGGTCAGTAAAGGTGGAGTTGAAAGTATTAGCGATAGCGGTGGGGTCCAGGGTTATGGTACTGTTTATGTTAAGCATGAATGGCACTGTCCTAGAGTCTTTGCCTGTAATTTCTTTTGGATTGTTCCAAAATTTCCTTCTGTCTTTCCAGGTATTACCTAGGGCACTCCTGTAGTAGCTTGCTTTTTCAGACCGAATACCCAGGTACAGGAATTCCTGGCAGTTTTGTGTGCCTGAATGTCTGCTGGCCTGCCAGTAGCTCTCACCTTATACCACAGTTGGTCACAGGATTTCATTTGTTGCAGAAGGTCGTATGTAATCTATGGAGTGTCAGTCCCCTGATTTTCCTCTTTTTGAAGGGCGCATGAACATCACAGGCTTTGTTAAAGCTTGCAAAAAAGAATTCTAGGGCAGAGTCTATGTCAGTGATGATATCAATTTGTGACTAAACTTGTTGTTGCAGCAATGCTTTTAGTGGCTGCAAGTGCCCTTGGGCAAGGACCCTATTATTAATGTCTTTTGCCTGGGGTTTAACAAATTTATTTGACCATAGACACAGTATGGGAGAATGATCACTTATGGCGTCAGGAAGGACTTCAGTGTGTGTCATATGGTCAGGGCAGTTTGTAAGTACCTAGTCCAGTAGTGACTGGAGCCAGTTTTATAATTGGGCCTTGTGGTGACTGGACCAGTTGTGAGAAATTAACTGCGGCCAATATATCTTTGTAGTTTCTCGTGTTAGGCAATAGCCAGTTTCTGTTAAAATCACCTAACATTATGATCTCAGAGTTGTGTTTTAAATCATGTATGCAGTTAAGAATAGAGTTTAGGCCCATTGACTTAGACCTGGAAGCGATGTACACTGATGTTACAGTGAGGGCTTTGTTGTGGACACCGAGGAGTATCTTAATGGCAAGTATTTGTATTTCATTCCCATCACTAGGCAGGTTCAGAGCAAATCACTTTAGGGTCTCTTTCAGATAAATGGCACAGCCACCACCTTTTTTTGTGATTCTATCCAGCCGGAAGATGGAATACCCTGGAATTGTAATGGCATTATCAGGGATTGTAGAGGTCAGCCATGTCTCAATAATTGATAGGACATCAGGGTTATTTTGGGTGACCCATACAGTGAGAACATCAACTTTTTTGAGAAGACTGCAGACGTTGATGCTTGCTAAGGTGAGACCCTCAGTTCTAGATATGTTATTAGGGCAGTTCTGAGGTGGACCTGGGCTAGGTTGTATGTTTTCAGAAATAAGTAGAAGGAGAAGTAATAAATGCTTCAGAAATTGTTTGAGGAGCTTGCCTTGGTGCATATACTGCTTTTTCCATGTGGGATGTTTCGAGGCATTTTGCTGTGTAGCACAGCCTCTGGAGAGTAGAAACATAAAGCAGCATAAAGAGGCTGGGCCCCTCTCAGGACTCAAGGGTATCTGTTGGGTACAGAAGTTAGCACTGTACTGGGTGATGCTGCTGGTCCCAGACCCGTAACTATTCAAGTGCAATTTGTTCTAGAGGGATGCAGAAGACAGGGGTAGGTGCTCACCAGCTGTGTCGGTGTGGTATGCCAGCATGAGCAAGGTAAGGAAAAGTAGGTAGATGAAATGGGTTGTCATTGTGACAGAGTAATACTTGTCAACTAAGTGTATATGGTCAGATGGCTAGGGTCTGTAGGTGCAGTACGGGGGAATCCAGCGAAAGAAAGAAAGTGATTAAGATCCTGCTATAAATTCAAGTTACTTAACAGTGTTTTTTTTTTTTATTTAGTTGTTTAACCAGGTATAGCACACTAAGCTGAAAGCTTTTTTACAGGAACAACCTGGGAGCACAAGGAGGTTAAGTGACTTGCTCAGTGTCTCACAGTATGCAAGTGGAAGCAAGGGGATTTAAACCCAGGTCTGGTCTGCTGGATGTCACCAAATTTGTAGTTCAGAGCCTTAGACCACTGCGCTATACTGCTTCCTCCTCTAGTGTTTTCCATAACAAGCACCGGATTCTGTGTAGGACTGTATAAAAGAAGGAATTAGTTGCTGTGGTTTGGTAAGCAACTAGAGCTGAGGGGAAATAGCTAGCCTTTTAAGTTAGTAAGGCCACCTTATGATCTGACTGATGTGAGAGGGACTGTAAAAGAGGGGAGAGCTCAGGTGGATTTAACAGAGGATGGAGGTGGGTGGAAGAAAAATTCAACTTAAAGGCAGCAATGAGTTCAATGGGTTTAGAAGGGCTGAGTGCATTAAGCACTGTGGGCTAAGTGCAGTAAGCACTGTTCAGAGCCCAAACCATCTTGCCGGGCAGAGAATGGAGCAGGCCCCTATCCAGGAGCTGGGGCCCGATTTTAAATTTGCAGCAGGAGTTGAAACTGGAGCTATCTGTACCTGTAAGTTCCAGGGAGCTGGCCGGCAGCAGAGCCAAGCAGGGTGCTTTGAACTACCAGCATAGTTTGAATCAGGAGTCCGCTGTCCTTGCAGGCTTAGCAAACCCCTGAAAGAGAGGGACAAAGAAAGAGATTAAAAACAGGTTGGGGAGGGAATCAGTCGAGACTGGCCTGGGGTGCTGAATAGAAAGGAACAAATGATTTTAATTTTTGATGATAGTTGAATTTGTAGGAGGCAAAGATGCTGGCCCACAAAGAAAATAGGAAGTGCAGTTGTTGGAAGCCCGGTAATCAGCAGGGTAAAGGGAATAACAAGGTCCTTGGGAGCATAGGCTGGAAGAGGTGCAGAACTACTGAGAAGGAGCTAAAGGTATACACTGTGGAGAATGTGCAATACACTCCCTCTAGTGGCCAGAAAGTAGAAAGGATTCAAGGATAATAGAAGGAGAATGGGGAAGGGGATGGGAAAACCAGTGAGTCAGAGGAAGATGGGGATGGGAGGAGTTAACATGTATTTAATGTGTGTCAGAGGTGGGGTGGTGGGCAGGAGAAAATTCTGACTAGGCTTAGAAGCACTGGGCACTCAGTGCTCAAGTCCGGTTGCTGAAATCTGTATCTTGGCTTGCTGACGGACAGGCTGGCGGCTCCTGGTGAGAGCAGGTGGACAGTCTTGAGATCAAACCATGGCTGCAGTTCGGTCTGCGATCCAGCCCGTTCAGGCTTCAGAATGAGCCTAGAAGGAAGGGAGGGGGAGAATTAGTAAGCAGGTAAATCGGGGGAGGGTTGCAAGACAAAGGGCTTGGCATGGACTGAGAGCAAGGGGAGAGAGAGAGAGGAAATTAGATCCAGTTAGGTGAAAAGCAGCTGTTATGAGGAAAAAGCATAGAGGAAAGATTCTTGATTAAGGCACAAGGAAAGGATATTAAATTTAGGCACAACGAATTAGCTTCCTAGCACAAACAGTACAAATCATTGAATTCCTAGTGCTCTCTAAAGCAACACAGTCATACAGTTGTTCCAGAATAAAAAGGAAAAAAGTTAACAAAAAATAAAAGTAAAAAAAAAAAAATAAAAGGAGAGAAGAACAGGGTATACAGGCAAGACTCCGTTTAGGGAGAGAGAGCTGAATAGCTACTGCCCAATCCGTGGTGGAACAGAGAAAGCCTGAACCAATAGCAGGGCGGTAAAAAGGCACCAGAAAGAATTGAGAAATTCTGACTAGGCTTAGACATCCTGGGCACTCAGTGCTCATGTTCGGTTGCTGGAATCCATACCTTGGCTTGCTGAAGGGGGGCTGGTGGCTCCTAGTGAGAGCAGGTGGGCAGTCTTGAGATCAAAATGCGGTTGTGGTTCGGTACACGGTCCAGCCCATTCAGGCTTCAGAAGGAGGCCAAATAAATAAATACTAGAATATTAGCCTGAAGAGAGGGGTTACTTACTCCCCAAATGCTCATACAAAGAAGAAGGTCTTGAGAACCCTGTTAAAAGCCACCACTGAGGGGGCCTCCCTCAGGACCCTTGAGAGTGACTACTAAAGGTACATGCCAGCTGCCTTGAAAGCCCAGTCCCCCAAGGTTTTTAACCTAGCCCTGGGGACAACAATGAGGCCCTCCTCGGTGAAGTGAAAAAGGTGTAAGGACACATAAAGGTGCAGAAGATCAGCCAAGTAACTGGAGCTCAACCAGTGTAGGGCTTTGTAAGTTATCAAGCCATCTTTAAAAGAGATATGCCACTTCACTGGCAGCCAGTGCAGATCACACAACAGCAGGGAGACATGACACATCCTCAGAAGTTTGGTCAGCAACCTAGCAGTAGCATTCTGCAGTAACTGCAGGTGCCATAGTGTATCTCTTCTGACCTGAGGTACAGAACACTGCAGTAATCAAGCCTCAAGGTCACAAATGCATGCACCAATAAAGCCAAGTCACGGGAGGGATAGTCATTTATTCTGACTGATGTTCCTTAGATGGCAAAAGCCATTCTGGGCTGCTGCTGACCCCTCAGCCTCAAATGTCAGCCTCTCATCCAGAATGACTCCCAGTATTTTCATTTTTGTGGCAGCCAAAAGACTACATTAACTGAGCCAAAGCCATGTCTCCCTATTGGTAGCTGCATTTGCCCTACAACTCAGCTCAAGCACCAGTACTTTAGTTTTGTCACGGTTAAGTCTTAAGCAGCTTGATGACAACCAGTCTTGGATATTAGCCAGCCATCTATTCAGCATAGCAACCACCCCCAGCATCCTGGGTGCAAAAGACAGATGAAACTGGATATAATCTGCATAGCAGTGAAACTCAAGTCCATACTGTCTAATGATCCTACTCCAGGACAGCATGTACACCACAAACAATGTGGACAAAAGGACTGAGCCCTGGGGTACACAGCAGGGTAGAGCCACTAGGATTGAAGAGAACTTTCCTTCAATACCCTCTGTGTTCTGCCTTTGAGATAGGACTCAAACCAGCAGATGACTTTGCCAGTGAGCTCAACATGCCCCCGGAGTTGGTCTAGTAACAGTCTATGGTCCACAGTGTCAACAGTAGAGGAGGATCGAGGAGAATGAGAATAGACCACTCTCCTCTGTCCCTCGTCCTGAGAAGGTCATTATGCACCCTGATCAGTGCAGTCTCTGTGCTAAGCCTAAACCTAAAACCAGACTGGAGAGGCTCATAGATGTCAAAGGCAGTGGGGTGTGCCTCAAACTTCTTCGGAACCACCTTCTCAGTAATCTTACCCAAAAAGGGCAAGTTACAGGCTGGTAGGTAATTCTCCATAACTTATAGTTTTTTTTAAGAAGGGGCTTCACCAGTGCATCTTTTAATGCAACTGGGAACACCCCCTCTAATAAGGAGCTCCAGACAATCACAGTGTACACTAGGCCCAGCTGCCCAACACAGCTCACTAGTAGATGTGTCGGGCTTGGGCCCAGTTCACAAAACGTTGGCTGTTGATAAGAGATCACCCTACTCACCTCAACCATTATCACTTATCTAAACTCTCCCCATGACCACTGAATGTGTCTTAGACCAGTTGACTCATCCCTGCTGGGCTGCGATGGCCCACTTGGTGAGATCCTAGTCTGAATAGAGGGCACCCTGTCTGAGAATAATCTAGCAAAGTCTTTGCATTTTGCAGATGAAAAACTCTTCTGGGATCCTGACAGACTAGATGAAAAAACCTATCAACAGTCCCAAAAAGCTGAGCCACTCAGTTCCTCCCAGCAGCAATCTCCCTAAACAGAAGTGCAGGGAACTAAAAGCCTCATTGGTCCTCATGTAGCTATGTTACCATGCCTTAAGTCAAATGCAAGTCTGCATGCACAGTATTCTGTAAAACTGGAACTCCTGATTAGTGTCCTGGAAACATTCCAGGCAGGTGCGGTATGGAGACTCATGTGGAAACAGTCAACTTGTAGAGTTCTCAAGGAGTTACTATCCAAAGCTTCAATAGGGTGATACTGGTGCCCAGCTGAACCTCAGACAGTAGTCTAAAGAGGGGAACCGGTGGTGTGAAAAACTAGAATAAAATATGCGGTGGTATGTGTGTAACGAGAAGTTTACACACAATCTAGGGATTACATGCTACATAAACCCCAAGAGCAAAGCTCGAGGGGTTTATGAAAGCATCTAACCTCAAAGGTGAGTGCAAACTTTGAGTTTAAACAGACTACCCCATTTTAAATTTTATAACATGGGTTCTGAAAATACTGTTTACTGATTCATCCAAACAGGTCACTTGACCGTTAATTAATCCCTGGTATACCCACAGTTGCATGGTCACAGGGCTTTATTTTACTATTTCTTTAGGTAAATCTCTAACATAACATTGCCCATAAGAGGATTAACACACTTCAGGATATGAGTTTACAAGTGAATTAATCCATGCCTGGGTGGTTGAAGTCACTTGGCTTCGCCTCATGAATCCAACCCCCACCCCCCCGGGCGTGGATTAATGCTCAGTAAATCCACACCCCTGTCATGGTTTAATCCCTCCTTATATAACTGCTGGTTTTTCCATTTTCCAGAAAGCAATTATATAAAATAGATGTTCCAGTGGCTGCCGTCCAGTTGAGTTTGAGCGCATGATCAGAAGTATTTATTTATTTATTGAGACATTTTTTTGGTCTCCAGCAGCCAAGTTACATTTTGTGCCCCCAAAAAGAAGCAATTTTCTATCACTTACTGCTGAATCTGAATGGTGGTTTCTCCAGAAGAAAGAGAGAGTGGACACAGGTGAGTGGTCAGGAGCGGAGAGCTGCACATGCGCGGAGCGAGGGAAACTGTGCAAGTGTTTGCCGTAATAAACAGTTCTTTATTATGGCACATTACACCACGGCTTCCTTACAGGAAAATGGAAAACCCATTAATTATAAGTTAATAAACTTCCTGTTAGTGAGGGGGTTACACTTAAGTGATAAAAAGTTATTTTAATATATTGTATAGCTGATGTCCTTATATTTTATTTGCAGTACAAGCTCCTACAGAGTATAGGAATTAGAAATAGCCATGCAATTGAAATTCCTCTACTCCCAGTGACTGCTAACTGATCCAATGAAAATGAAGAGTGTGGGCACCCAAACTCCCCATGCTGTGCACATCTGATTGTGTGCTCACACACATTCTTCAAACTCTTGCATTCCGAGAACATAGACTGTCGGTACTTCACAAGGTTCCCCATATCCTGAGCAAGATCATATTAAGATGTAGAAGGATGTGGATGAACTGAGACAGACATTTAACCAGATGCTGACCCCACAGTTGGGGATACAAAATGAATGAATACTACTCAAAAAGCCACCTTAGGTCATTGCACATCCTGGACAGTGGAGTACTCTCCACCACATACTCAGAATACTGGCGTAGCTTTCACTCACTCAGCTCTTGAGTCAAAGTATGCATTACCTCTATACCTTAAACTTGCTCCCTTGACCTATTTAATTTTAAAGCTAGTCGTCCCTGTTACTTCAAAGAACCCTGTAAATGTGCAACAATGAGTTCACATATGGGTGATCGTTGGTTGATCTAGCCTTTATGTTTTTTTTTTGTTTTTTGCTGTATATAGTTCTGTATATTGCCAAGTCTCAGAATGGCTAATGGTGTAATAGTTGTTTTATTTTGTCTGCTGCTGCCTCCCTAGGACCTCAGTGAAAATGAGATGCTTCATCTCATGTGGCTATACTAGTTGGAACAAGTTTTAAACATGTTACTTGTTTTCAGTGAAACTTTTTATAGTACGTTTTTAAACACACTTTAAATAAATAACCCCTGCGCCTCCATGTAATGTAGTGTAGCTGGGGCAATTCACCCTTTCCAGACCAGCAAGGTTCATACTCTGGCCCAATCTTGAGCATGTACATGCGCACGTGCTTTGTTTTTATTTTCTTTTACTCATAATTTTATCATTTTTAAATATTTTCACACCACATTTTAACTAATCTATAAGTTTCCAACTTCTCTCATGACCATCCTAAAAACACATTCCATGCAAAATTTAAAAATGTGTCACTTTTGTAGTCCTGCAGCAGAGTGGTAACTTGCAGATTAGTGAGAATGTGGTGAAAAATATGAGAAGAGTATGAAAGTTATGACTGAAAGAAAATTGAGGTAACCCCCCTCCCCCAACTTCATGTACATGAGCACTTCATGTTTTTTTTTACTTTTTTCCCATCTTTTTGGAAAAATGACACAAAAAAGTAAAAATAAATGTGAGCTGCACATGCAAATGCAGTTTTTTCTTGTCGATGTTCTTTTACTCATAATTTTAACAGTTATTACGTAAGCAATAAAACACAATGGAGTGTGCGTTAGAACTGTCTACTGCATGTCCCAGGGTGCCTTATTGCACCTACAAACTGGGGTGCATGTTTTACTTGGATTTAAACAAGCACGTTTACGTATTTTAGTGTTAAAAATCTAAGTCTTTAATATGTTTTTGTGTAAAACAGTTCCTCCACCTTAACCTAATTTTTTTGGGCCTTAAGTAATTTGAGCTATAGTGGCCACTGAAGTTGTTCTTGTAGCTAGTTATCATGGCTCCCCCATTCCACGCACAGTAAAGCTGATAAACTTTAATGAAGATACAGTATCCGCCACTTATAGCACTGTACTTACCATGGGGTAGTCATTTTTATTAGGCAGAATACAAAATCCATTTGACATTTCAAGCAACTGCAGTGAAAACACATATGTATTACGAACGTTGCCACCTACTATTTTGTCCATTTTCTGTCTGTTCCCCCTATCCATTCCAACCATTTCCTCCGATCTTCATGCTAATTTAATACAGTATGTGTATGTATGTATGACATACTGTATTAAAAAGATGTTAAGAAGAAAAAAAGCCTCATCCCATTAGTCAGCACTGTGTGTCATGCAGCCCGATTGCTGTGTTGCCGACAGCCTCTACTGGGGAGTGAACGTCTGCGGCTATGTACTCTGTCTCTCACAGCTCCATTTCCCTTGTTTTTTCTGAACTTCATACTAATTTAATACTGTATGTGTATGTGTGACATGCTGTATTAAAAAGAAAAAAAGACTCATCCTATGAGTCAACAGTGTGTCATGCTGCCCGATTGCTGTGTTGCCGATAGCTTCAATGGGGGAGTGAGCATCTGCGGCTATGTACTCTTAATGGTCTCTCACAGCAACTCCACACATTTGGCTCTAGAAGGCAACAATATTGTACCTGAAAGGACAGAGAACTGAGATCGAAAGCTGATTCCTGAGCAATGAAACAAGGCACAGGTACAGATCAGCTGCAGAATTAAACTAGCATGGAACCAGTGCAGGAGTGACATTTGCACCTCAAAGCACCACAAAGCATACATTTTTGATAAACTGGCCGCTTTCTATATCAGGCAGAATGACATATCATGAATGGGCCCACATTAAGTGGCTTTAACTGTACTTCTTTGTTGACTTTAAAAAAATAGATTTGCAGTTCATGAGAGGTCCATCCACATATGGGAACGAACCAGTGAGCGGACGGAGGGATCAGAACCAAGATTCAAACAACGAGCAGTTTGCCAATGATTGCAGCTGTAACTGTGGTGGTAAGAGAGTCTAAGTATGAAAATTAATCACAACATTTACTGTACCTTTCTCCCCATTTCACCCATAGTGCTTTTTGTTTTTCCATTAGCACAAGTGAGACAGGGTTGAAGCGGAAGACTGAAAGTGGAGCTGGTGGGCTGGCGATGGGGTCAAGTAACTTTTATAACATACACAGACAAGTGGTGTGAGGATGTTTCACAATATTTAATGGTAGACTGTGTGTAAAGCATTTTTTTTGTTTGTTTACATGTTGCTGAAATTGAGTTTTGGGGAATCATTGAGTGATTGGGGGGGGTGTTGGTCAGTAGAGTGATGGGTTAGAATTGCAACTGTGATAATAATGGTACTAGGATTTTGAGCATACAATTTGCCCTATTTGGCAGGACTAGTTTTTGCCAAATGTTAGATACTTATAACGTACAGCTAGCAACCAATAAAATCCTTTGCCCATTTTATAATATTTTTTTAACCAAATGTTCTTTTATCTGCAAGTTACCACTATCCCTCATGACCATATAAGAGACAGCTACTAAATCCCACCAAAACAGTGTTTTTTACATTTGTACCTAATAGAACAATAGTGCCACTTCTGCATATACTCCAACAATATAAAGCATGATGGGAAACATATGCAAATCCCCACAAAGGAATTTGGACTGGCTCAATTTCATGCAAAACTACATGGTGCCAAAAGACCTCACAACGAAACCAGAAAAACTGAAAATAACAGCTACATGTTTCACCCTTGTTAGGACTCATAACTGTATTACATCTGTATTTCAGCCCACAGCCAGGAAGCCAGCCTGCCTTAGGAGGGTCTTACTTGTTTGGGTCATTGGAAGACCATAGTATAGAAGAGAAGAACTACAAAAGACAAGAACCCCTGAGCAAATGCCCTGAGGCAAGGGTTCCCCGGGAAAGGTACTGATGGTACAGTCAAGTTTCAATGAGAAACACAACTGCACATGCGGCCATGCCTCATCAATCAAACCATGATGGGAAGCATATGCAAATCTCATGAAAGAATTTGGACTGGCTCAACTTTAAGAAATATTGCATGGTGCCTAAAGGCCATAAAATGCAACCAGCAAGTGCTTCTTATTTAAGGTTGAGAAGACACCTTAATGTTAAATCACAATTTTCAGCCACTTATATCTTGTACCAACCTTGACAGATTTTCAAAGTATTTTCCAAAGTGTGTATTCTGGTACAGAATCTCTTAATTTGTCAATTTTATTTATTTATTTATGTCTTTGGTAACCAGGTAGGTACACTGATCCAGAGAACCGTTTTCAGTCACGACCCAGGCCACAAAGTGGCAAAAACAGCACAGAAACAACAGTACATATAATGTACAATACACGCACACCCAACATGTATTGTCAAGGAAAGAAATATGCAGTGTATAAGCTAGATTACACTATGACAATGTACATAAGCAATGACAATGATTAAGATAGATGGTGCAAGTTACATACAATAACAGTGTATAATTATATGGTCCAATTCCATACAGGTGCAGTAAAAATAACTGTACAGTTTCAGACAAAGCAACACTTTCAATGTTTCAATTAGGGATCAAAAGGGGATCGAGGAGGGTCAGGGGTAGGCTTGAGTGTTTTAAGGAGGTGGGGTGGTAGGGTAAGGAAAGACAGAGGTGAGAAAAGGATGGGCAGGTGAGGGAGAGGCAGTCCTTTTGGTCCAATAGGTGGCAAAACATGTGAAAATTACCAGCTTTTTTCTTTTGTTCCTAAGTGTTTGAGTGGTCACAGAACACAACATTAGTGTTGCCCTATCTTTGGCTCTGTCTGTCAAAGTAGAGAAACAGTAGTCATTCTCCATTGCTTGGAGTCATAGTGCTGAGGTTGGTGCAACATTAACACTGTTGCATGTTTGCTCATTTCTGAGGAATGCAGTGCCCACGTTTCAATAAAGCTTAGTGTTCTTTTTATCCTAACTGTGTTTCACTACTGTTTATATTTTGTGTTGCAACCCTTCCTTGTGCATTAGCGTGGCTTTCTGCAATGAATAGCTTATACGCCCCGGTGGAGTTCATTCTGTGCATGATTTGTGACATTACAGATGTGGTTGGGGTGGACACGCACTTACACTGGTGGCAGCACAGTAGCTGATGTGGTGCTGTGAGGCATGCTCACATATAGTACATGTGTGCCATCTTGCATGCATGTACATCTGTGTAATTTCTGGTGAGACCATTTATTGACTGAACCTACACCACTTTCTATTGGCATAATAACTGGGCTCCATTCCATAGTACCATCCAGTTGATATGATGTGGGTGTCAGCCAGTCATACTGAAAGTGAGAACTGCAGCGATCTCATGCTCACAGAACTGAAATGCCATAGAAAGAATAATTTAGCCTTTTTTAGCACATAGCACTAAAGTGACCAGCAACTGTATAAATTAAAGTGTGGGGTGCTATTTTTTTTTTGCAATTAAATACAGTACATTTTATTAATTTTATAAACCAAGGTACTCAATCCAACAGTCATAGATTATACAACCTCATAATGGTCAGGGGTGTTACATTTTTCATTTTTTACACACCCTATGTGTGTATTACCATCACAGACCACTCATGGTTTATGTCGCATTACACACTTTGAGTGTGTAAAAAAACTCACAATGTACAACACCCCATCCGTTACTCTCTATATTATACCTGCAGTCTACTGTAATGTAGCATTGATAATAAACATACATGTCTTATGCCCAGCAGTGCAATATAGTATCTAGTTTTGCTGTACATTGTTGCCATGCCCTATTGTAGTAGGTCTCCCATGCAGCCTTATAACAGGTGGTGCAACTGCTTGTCCGCTTGTAACAGTATTCTCATAGTATATACCTTATTATGCCTTACTGCATGATGTACCTGTCACCAGTCTGTACTGTAGGCACTGTACAAGATAACGCTGCATAGGTTTTGCTGAACACAGGTATACAGTGGTCTTTCATGCTTGGTTGTTAGGATATAGTATGAGCGCCATGATCACAACAGACATAGTGGATGCATGTTTGGCCAGTATGTCATTCAATCTCAGTTGTGACATCACAATGGTGATGGCAAAAAATCTACAGGCTCTGGACAACTTCACCCTGGCCTATTATGGATCAAATACCTGCTGGAGGTATGAGGCCAACACCCCCTCTGACCTTAGGGCAGTTTTCAATGCCATAAGTAGAAATACTGTGCTCAGTTCTTTATTTTGCCAACGTCATGGTGGCATCAGCAGGCCTTAACACACTTATTGCTCTTTTTTTGCAGCGTAACTGTAGAGGCCTCAGAGATGGAGAAATCTGTGATGTGAAGACAGGCCATGATCAGGAACCACCAAACATTTTGACATGACAAGCACACCTCTCACACCCCACATGACTCTCACCTTTGACATAGAAGACTATAGGGAGCAATATGGGTAGACACCTATAGGTCATTGTTGGCACCTCTGTAAATACTTTATGTGTTCTAGCTACACTGCTGTTTCCTGATTCCATTGTGTCTTATGGTACACATTGGTATGTACCATGTGGTCTGAATTAAAATTATATTGTGATTATGATTATCATTATGCTACATGTGCATGGTGTCTCACAGTTGGACAACAATGGGTGCCAAGTGCTGTCCCTTACACTTGTAGCTGAAGAATAGAAGCTGTAGTGTCCTTTTACTGTGCATCAGCTCATTCCATGTGGCCACATGTTCCTGGTTTGTTACCCTTCCCTTTCCTTCCTCCTCATACCCCCTTATATTAAACATATCTTTGTTTATGAGATGGCTGCCACTGGTGTTTGTGGTGCCTTGTTCAGCATGCACTACAGAGTCATGCTGATTTCACTTCATTGGGGTCTCCTGGTGTGGCTGTTTGTGTGTTGGAGGGGTCAGTTCCATATGCCATGTATCAGATGTACTGCTCTATCAAGTACACCTGTGTGTCACTTGTGTGCTGTGTCTGTGTGTGGTGCAATACATTGCTTGGGAAGTAACAATGGTCACCAGTGTGTATAACCAAATACATTATAACCATGCAATCAACAGGTGTATTGGACACTTAATTGAAATACCACCCAGTACATTGCTGTCACTTCTGCACCCATGCAGACTGCACAGGTGACAATCCTGTCTTGTGTGTATGGGTAAATCCTGGAATAAAGCCAAAATTGTAATGTACTCAGAACTGGAACCATTCCAGTGCACCACTTACTAAAACACAGATTGTCACCCATAATGCCCCCAACAGTCCATCATCTCTGGACTTGCGAATGGTCATCACAACCTGCCAGAACGAGAACCATTCTATTACAATGGGTCAGGGTGCATTTTCTGGGAGTCGAGGTGGATGGTCAAGAGTGAAGGGGGAATTTTTGCTGCCAGTCTAACTTGTGGCAAATGGTAAATCAGAACTGCTCTAATTTGAGGTACATATCATTTCTGGCTCAATTCTTATTGATAGAATATGCAGGTGCATTATTACTAGGCTGTTCACAGTGGACATGTTCACATGACTGCACTCTGACCACTCCATCTCCATACATACTGGAATCAAGCATCATTCCATAGGAATGTCTGTGTTTCGGTGTTTCCAGAGCCTTCTCATGATGCACCTTTATCCACCCCCTTCTGCATGTGTTGGTTCTACCCACCACCATTATGAATCACAGAATTTGCATAACACTTAAACTACACAGAGCTCAATGCCAGATTTACACTTTTTCGCATATCTCCAGATCTGTGTTGATTGAACCCTCAGTGTATTTCCTTTTAGTAACTAAAAGTTGAAGATGCTACACTATCAGTCTTGTATATTGTATAAAACTCAAGCACTTTCTGAGCAGCCATGTAAATGTACTTTTCTTTTTTGAAGTATGGATTTGAGTTTCTCCTTGCTAAAGCCTGCACATTGTTATTCATACCTGCAAAACTTTGCAGGCTGCAATGCCAAATTCTTGCCAGCCAGCCTTGCTTTTCTTTTTTTTTTTTTTTTTAAACTTTCTTTATTTATGTATATTTTCTTTTTTTCCATACCCCATCCCATGGAGACCACACTTACAAACAAAAGTATAAGAGTGACAAATTTTCCAGGTACATGATGGTTCTGAGAGGATACCGTGTCGCATTAATTATACATTCATCATCAATCTGTGTGAGGGTATATTTCTTCCTAAACATACTTTTCTCTCCTTTTCAGTACGATATCTTTAATTTGCATATTCCTTTTGTCTGCGCCTGTCATAGTTTAAACTGTAGCCCAAGGACCTCAGCTTCCCAAGGGTACAATCAAATCCTCAGATGTTAAATATTTTAGATTTTAAGGAATAAAATTCCAGGGTCCATTTACCATATAAAGCACCCATCTTCTCCAAATCAACTCAAATTTGGTGAGCTTCTTATTAAGTAAGGCTGTGAGTGCCTCTAATCTATATAGTTTGATCATTATGTCATGCCACCCTGGATGTTAATCTCCTTCTGAGAAAGCCAATTTTTGTAATTATTTTTGTGCTGCTAGGCATGCCATTTTAAGAATTTACCTGTGTTAAGATCCCTGCATCCCTGGGATAATCCATAAAAGAAAAAAAGGAAGGTGAGTTGTAAATTTGGACAATTATACTCTGTAAGGTCTGCTGTAGGTCCTTTAGAAAACTTTGGACTTTGGGCAACTCCAGAATATATGACCCATCGTTGCTGGGGAATATCCACTTCCTCCAACACCTTGAAGCTTCCTCCCTTGATATTTCCCTTGAATCGCAGGGGTCTTAAAAAATCTCACTAACATTTTCCAAGCAACTCCTTCCAACTGACCGTCAAGTCCCCACTGTGTTCTTTGTAGTGCCCATTTCCATTGCTCTTCTTGTATCCTAATACCCAAATCCCTCTCCCAGGTCTCTTTGGTACTCTGAATAGTATCTCCTTCCAATTGATAAGAGCTGTGTATATAATTGAAATTATATGCTCTTAGGCGTTTGCCCTCTATAGCTGATTTTAATATTTTTGCAATCTGAGGGGGAGGACCTAATCCCGGGGCAACTGTGCCTGCAGCGATCTAATATATGCTCTTATCTGGAAGTATCTGAATATATCTTTCCATGATATATCATATCTGACAACTAAAGTCTGAAAGTCCAAATCTGATCCCTCCAAGAAATGCCATATTAAGTGCAATTTTTCTCTTCCCATTTTTGAAACCCTTGTCCCACTTGACTGGGGTGAAGGATGTCAGGTAGGGCACCGACAGCATTAGTACCTCCATCCTTTGGCCTTTGAGCCTAAGAGGATGTTATACCAACTGTTTAGGTAGCTTCCGTGATGCGGTTTCTCTCCTCCCCTAGGTCTCTAGCCTCTTTGTGAGAGCAGGGCCAGGTTGAGATCCTCCAGGCCCCCCTCCCCATTTCTATATCCTTCCATCTAGCCTCATATGTTTGATCCAACCAATACATGACAGTTCTAAGTTGGGCTGCTTGGTGGTATAGATTCAAATTAGGAAGGGCAAGGCCTCCCCCCTCCTTCGGAGTCTGAAGCACCGAGAGGTGAACTCTTGGCTTCTGCTGGCCCCACAAAAGCGAAATTCTCCATGCAATGCCATAAAGAAGGAGTCTGGACAGTGATGGGTAGTGTTTGGGTTAAATATAAGAATCTGGAAGCAATACCATTTTAACTGCCTCCACTCTTTGCACTAAAGGGATAGGGTCGGAGCCCATCTCTCCAGCTCTGACCTAAGCTTGTCTAAAGTTGGGTTAAAATTATGCATACAAATGTCCTACTCAGAACTAAGAAGGACCCCAAGTACCTAATGTATGTGCGGTCCCATTTAAATGGGAATGACTCCATCAAATTCACTGAGGGTGTATAATGGACCTTCATACTCAGTTTTAGTAGTATTTAGCTTATACCCTGCTAATTCACTAAATTCTGTTAGGCAATTCCACAGCGGTCCCATTGAACACTGGGATCTGACAAATAGATGAGTAGGTCATCCGCATATAACGCAAGCTTATGTGTTTCATCCCTTGTCTCCCAACCCTCACCTCTCTCTCCTGGGCGTATTCTCTGGGCTAGTGGTTCCAAGTAGAGGCTAACAGAAGGGCGAGAGGACAACCCTGCCTCGCGCCTCTATACAGCTGGAAGGGAGCGGATACCTGCCCGCTTATTTTAACATAGGCCTTCGGTTTTGTATATATGTTTTCAATAGCTTAATCATTGAGTCCGGAAACCAAATCTAGCAAGGGTCAGACTTAGGAACCTCCATTCTACCCGATCAAACGCCTTCTCGCATCTAAGCTCATCAGCAGGAACGGAGCCTGACCTAGTAGCATGGCGCAGTATGTGCAAGGTTCTTTAATATTATCTTGTGTCTGTCTCCTAGTATGAATCCAGTTTGATCCAACGCTACCAGTTCAGACATTACGTTTTCCATACCTAGCTAGAATGGCTGTATATACTTTATAGTCAATGTTCAGCACCGATATAGGCCTAAACGATTTACATTGTGTATGTTCTTTCCTGGCTTTGGAATACTTGAAATGACGGCAAAATTCCAACTGTCTGGAAGAGGTTCCCCGACTGTATCTCTCTACATGTCTCTGATAACTGAGAGCTAATCTCTCTCTGAAAATTTAAAGAATTCTGGGTGTATCCATCTGGACCTGGTGATTTTTAGATTTAAGTTTCTTGATTGCATTATCTATCTCTGCCAACTCAATGGGCCTTTCCAATACCTCTCTCACTTCCTGTGTTAAACTTGGCAGGTTAAGCCTCCTTAAATAATCTTGGATCTCTAACTCATTTGGGCTTCTATCTGATGTATATAACGACTGGTAAAACCTGTTAAAACAGTTTAATACCTTTTCTGGACCTCTCATCATTTTCCCTGACACAGGATCTCTAATCTGGGTAATAGTATTTTGTGCGGTCTATTGTCTCAGCCTATGGGCCAAGAGGCGTGTGGCTCTTGGGCCTACCTCGTAGTATTTCTGGTGAACCCGTTGGAGCGCCTGTTCAGTTCTGATGTCAATCAGCTTCTGAATTTTTGTTTAATTTCTTTTATGTTAGTGTAAACTGTCTCATCACCGCTGCGGTTGTCTTTGCAATTCTAGCAATTGTGTTTGCAGCTTCTCCATCTGCTGAGTTTGCTGTCTCTTAAAGTACGCATATTTGATACAATCCCTCTAAAACTGTTTTTATTGTGTCCCAGAGAATACCTTTGAGACTTCAGGTGTTTCATTCTCTCTAACTATTTGTTCCAATCTGGATTTAGCCATGTCCGTGGAATTCCTTCAAATTCAACATATAGTTGTTAAATTTCCACAGGGTCTGACCTCTTTTCCTATTCCATTCCATTTCCATCAGGATCATAGAATGGTCCGAGAGTGTAGAAGGGATGTGCCTACAGCTAGTCACTAAGTTTTGGTGTTCTCCGTATTAAAATATAGTCTATTCGTGTGTATATGACCCATGCGGGTAAGAAAAATGTGTATTCTCTTCTCCTGGGTTCTCTCCTCTCAGGTGTCTACCAAAGGCCTTTCTCAGATGGGCCTTTATCTCTTTACTAGTGGGATTCTGCCTAAAATTTCCTTCCTAGAGGTGTCTATTTGTGTCCAGATTTGATTTAGGTCCCCTCCTATGATTAGCCTTCCTTCTGCAATCCACTATTTTCTGCAGTAGGACCCTGGTGACCTCCCCTTGTCCCCGTGGAAGATAGAGACACCAGTGTAACATCTCTCCCTCAAATTCCCCCACCAGTATCACCAAACGTCCCTCCGGGTCTGCATAGGTGGAAGTCGACCGAAACTGGATATTTTTGGGTACCAGGATGGCTACCCCTCTCCTTTTTTTCCCCTTATATGCCACCGCCGCTATTTGACTAAAGCCCAGCTTCTGCAGTTTCTGGTGCTCCTCCCATGCGTTTCTTGGAGAAGTACAAAGGAGGGCCTCAGCCTCTTTATGTCTGTCAGAACCTTATACCTCTTAATCGGGTTATTCAAACCATTAACATTCTGAGAAAGTACCCTTAACATAGTTTTATCAATCATTTTGGTATATATATATACTTGCCTTATACTGAAGCCCCCCTGTTGCATCATGACATTTTACCCCCCTCGTCGCTTTCTCAACTAAAAAAAACATTTGTCTCTCACTTAATCTTACACAGAAAAAAGAAGGTATACATGGCACCTCCCATCCCTCAGACAAAATTGTGTGTGTGTCTCCAACCTTATTAAACAATGCCCCTTCATTGGCCCCCGTACAGGACCTTAGAAACAACCCCTTCAGCCACATCCTCCCCCCCAAACTATGTACAAAGTGACCTCCAAGGTAGGGGGACAATTTCTCGTGTCCCCTACTGACTCAGGAAGCTAATACCCGAGTTAGAGGAAGGGAGATCAAGACTCTATCTCGTTCCTCTTGGACCTTAAAATCAGGTCCTGGCCTGCTGTTTTGGCCTGTCTGCATCAAAAGTTCCCCTGCACCTCCAAGATTGGTCATGATATTAGCTATCGATCCCACATTCAAGGAGGCTGCCCATATCATCCAGCTCAGAAAAAAGAACATCCGAGTGGGAGGTCTAATCATGAATCCCTCGAAAGAGACGCCCCCCTTTCACCCACCAGCTTCATAAAACAGATGCATTACTTTGAGTCGAAGCAAATCCTTTGTTTCCCATATCCTCTCCCCATGTTTGCTCCGCAACTGAGCCACTCGCCTGACAAACTGTGAAAGAAAAAAAAAAAAAAAAAACCCACCAGCCCCCCCCTTTATTTTACCCTCGTTGCCTCCTCCTTTCCTCCCCTCCTTTTAAAAGAGATCACATAACAGAAGAATTATGTCCATATAGAGTCCCAGTAGAATGAAATAAAAAGGCCTACGACTTAGTGGGCTACTAGTCCTGATTTCCAATGTCCCAAAAGTTTATATCGTAGTAGATTGTCCAAAGTGTCCCAAGACCTTAATATTCCTTCATATGTGGATCTGGCTGTTAGTCCCATCTAAGAAAAGACTAATGTTCGTTATCAGTACCCCATATGGGGAGGTTCATGATTTCCTGTTCTTCACCCCACCTCCTGCCGTCCTCCATTCTCTTCTCTCCTCCTCGGTTGTTTCTCTGTGCTCCTCGTGTGTGTTAAATTATGAAGCAGCCTTTTAATCTGATTCATAGTGTATGTGATGATGACGCCTCTCCCAGCGGTCTATTTGTCCTTCTTGTAGATAATTTCACTGAGCCCGGTATGAGGCCTGAGTGTCCTTTTGGTTTCTCATCAGTTGCACTTCATGCCTTATTTTTCATTGCTTGATATGTTTCCTCCAATGTTTGATACAGTTCAGTACCCGACTCCCAGAACACCCGGCCGGGAGGGGTAGAGGTCTGAAAACGAACTCCCAACTGTCTCAATTTCCGTAATATTGGTAGCGTAGAGCCAGTCTCTGTTGTTGTATGGAGGTGGGTAATCCTGATCAAAAATAACCTTGCCTCTTATATTCCACTGTATGTTGTCTCCATGCCATTCTCAAAATATGCTCCTTGTCCCTGTAACTGGGAATTTTGGAATAATAGATCTAGGCCTCGCCTTCTCCGAGATGGGCTTAGGCACTAGGGCCCTGTGTGCTCTCTGATTCTGAAATTAAAGCTTGTGCAGATCCAATACATTTCTCAGCATTTCTTGACAAACTCACACATGTTTCCGGATTCAGTTTTTTCTGGTAAGCCATATATTCTTAAATTGTCTCTTAGCGATCTGGCTTCGAGGTCTAAACATTTGGATCTGAAAAATTCCTGTTGTTGAATAATTTTCTCGATTGTACTCGATAGGCCCACCAAATCGTCCTCTGCTGTGGATACTCTCTCCTCGATGGTTGCTATGCGATTCTCCAGTTTGAGTAGGTCGTTATGTATTTGCTCCAACCCTCGCTTAGTGTCGATCTTGATTGTTTAATTTCTCGAGTAATATTTCAAATCTGGAGCGAAGAGCTTCTAGCTCTGATTCAGTGTCTGCTCCCTTTGTACTTTCCTTGGTGAAGCCCTCCAGCTAATCGTCGAACTCGTGCAGGACTCATAATGCGACGGTCAGCGTTCGACTTCTCATTTTTAGCTTGATCTCTTCCCTGCTTTGCCTCCACTGTGTGTTTTGTGCATATTTCACCAAAAAAGATGCTGTTTGAGTCTGTGTGGAGTCGTTTCTTGCTGGGAGGCGAGAGGAGCTCTTGGTTTAAGCTGCCATGCTTTCGATGACGTCACCGGAAGTCCCAGCCTTGCTTTTCTTTTGTGAATTTGCTTTTGTCTTTCCAAATAAAGATAAACATGCCCCATCTTTGAAGTAATCAAAACTATATTTTATTCTGTAGAATGTGGTGAGCTCAGGGGACAGGTAAAAATGCAGTAGAATGGAAGGGCAGGGGTGGGAAGCAACTTTGGAAGATGGTGCAGCATGAGGATGCTAGGGAAAGTAACAGACCTAAGGGTCGAGGAATGGAGATGGTGAAGGAAGATAGTGTAGGGTAGCGTAGGGTAGTGGTTAGGAGTGGGGAAGGGAGTAGGCAAAGGAGATGGGGGAGGTACTGGAAGACAAGAATGGTGGTGTATGGGATGAGGCAAGTAGGGTGGTATTCAGGTGTTGGATCATCATGGCTTTGACTTGCTGGAGAAAAAGCAGAAAGGCAAGATTAGCTACAACAGTTCAGTGACAGACCAAATGACGTGCACCATGGCTGTAGTTTACAACATTCATAACACACAGCAATTTCCAGTAGGGATGGGAGAACCAGTTCAGGTAAGTGCAAAGCCTTCCAGAACATGCACAATTGTCTGTAAAAGAACCTCATACCTCTCAACTGCTATGCATTTCACAAAGCACTATGTATTATAGACTCAAATGTACCATGGTCTGTGAAGATTTACTGATTTCTCATGATGGTAAAGCTATTTCTGGACACAAGAAAAATTTCTTTTTGTTTTAGTTTTTGTAAAAGAATAGCAGTTACCAAATACAAATAGTCCCAGAATTCAAGAAGGGCTCCTAAATATTTGGGAGCCCTACTATTCATGGTATTTGGAAAATACTACAGTATTTGGCCCTTGCACACCCCTAATGCTTTCCTACTACATCAGGGTCTAGTAATGCGGATAGCCAGCAAGAACATGTGCATGACATGTTGTCTCAGTGGCATAAGGCTGCAGAGAACTGCACAACCAACACCATCATAGGCAGATCAAGGATGTCATGGTGGGCTACAGTCACAAAATACATGAACATTCTCCATGGTGGGGGAGATGCCTGGGGAATTAGTTTATGTGTTCCAAGCACTATGTCATTCCTGCTGAAGGGGATGTTGGATGTTCTTTGGGGAGTTACAACTTCACCCTCTTGCTAAATTCGAGCAGCTAGGCAGAGAAGGGGCACTGTGGTGTATTTCTTACCCAAGGCAGTAATTCTGTTTACCTCCATTGTCCAGAGGATTCTATTTCAAGTCTTGGACTAGCGTGAAGGGCATATGCTGCTGCAACCAGGGACAATGTAAAGAGTCTTTGCAGCATATTCCATACTGTGTTGGGATAGTGCAGGCTTCTACTGTCTGCAGATGACAGGAAAGCATGAGGCCAAGGAATTAACCCTTTGGAGGGGAGAGGCACCATGTGGGATCTATTAGAAAGTTAATTATTGTTCCTAGGATAGCAATTCAGGAAGAACCTGATGCACAGTGTCTGTTACAGTATCCCCCTGTGATAGGCCAAGCAAGGGGTGGACTGCAGACCGACAATATTGAATGCTGACATGTACCTTGATCCAGGGATCTGTACCCTGAATCCACCAAAGTGTCCTCCTGTGTATCTTGCCAGTGGTTTGGGGGAAGAATAACCCCTTGCTGGAAGTCAACAGTGCTCCACTTGCCGTTTACTGTTCTCTGCTGCTTATACCTCCAGGATATCTCTAAATGGTCTACTTGTGTGAACCGACGCTTCAGTCACACTGGGGTACAACATGATGTGGGACATGGTGAGCACCTCTACTTGGATGCATATGGGCAACTGATATGTTGTGCGGAGCGTTCATTTCAATGCAAAGTGTTTTGCCATGTTCCTGACTCCTCTGGAATGTTTGTGAGAGTTATGTGATGTATGCAAATAACTTGGGTTTAGCAAAGGGAGACACTTCCTGGAGCATAGTGCCACAAGTATACACAACATGCAAGAGTCTCCACACTCACTGCTGGTAACAAGAAAATGTAAACAAGGCAGAGGATACTCATGAATGAATTTCTTTTCATTGCCAACTTTGACACAGAATGCAGCAAATGCCTTACATTTCACCACCGTCATTCTCAAAGGAGTAAGTTCTTCCTGAGGCCCACACTCTTTATAGTACACAAAGTACAATCAGTAATTTAAAGTGACAGAACTTATTTTAAAGAGACAAAGAGAAAACCTCTCAAAACAGACTATTTACTGTGCTACTAGGCATATAGTCTAAACTTTTAACTGCTGGTCAGTGGTATACATTTAGACCCCCTACTGCTTGCAGTTCTCCTGAAACCTGAGCCCCATATGGTAAATCACTGTATCTCTTTTCTGTTAGAGTTATAGTGACATTTTCAGAATATGATATTATGTCCTCTAACTGCAACTAGGTATAATTTTGTTGGTTTCCTGTTAAAGGAGAGTGAACATAGAGGATTGTGTATGAGCAGTCATACACAACAAGGATATTCTTGTATCGAGAGGTATCTTTGGTAACAGATGACCTCAAGAGTGCAGCTCGAGAGATGCTCTGTCATCAAGGGAACCTAGAGATACAAGAATATCCTTGTTGTGTATGACTGCTCACACACAATCTTTTATAGTGTATGGGCAGTCACAGCATAGAAAATCACACAAAGGTCACGTGATGGCAGCCTGAGCAACAGCAGCAGTCTACCGGAGCTCCGCTCTCTATTCCTCAATTTCCCCTCATTCAGTGGCGATCAGTAGTAAAAGCCATTGCAAATTAGTGCAAATCAGTGCCGACTTACCTCCGATGCTTTAATCTGGCAGATCAATGGAAGTATATACGAAGAAAGTGCCCCCGAGGCACTCTCCCCGCGAACGCCAGAGAAGGACAAGGCCATGAAACGGCCTAAGCAGCAGGCCACAGGCGTATCCAAGATGCCTACCACAGAAGCAGCCCTTTCTAAAGGGAAATTTATGGAGATTATGCAGCCTCTCCAGACTGCCATAGCCTTCATTTCAGAGCACCTGCAGGAAATCAAGGGGTCGGTGGATTCGCTAACTAGGAGGGTCGGCGACTCAGAAATCAAGATAATTTCACTTGAGAGAAAGCATGAGAAGCAGGAGACAGAACTAGTAAATGTGAAATGCAGAATGAAGAAATTGGAAGATAAATTGGAGGATTTAGAAGGCCGCAGTAGGTGGAACAACCTAATAATAACCGGAATACCAGAGAAAGAGGAGGGAAGTGCAATGATAACTTTCCTGCAGACATTCTGTAATAAAATGGCTGGTTCTCCTCCGGGGGGAGGAGAATACATAATCGAGAGAGGCCACTGAGCGTTGCATCCTCCGCCAACCCAGAGCCAACCACCCAGGCCAATAATTTTCAAATTACTGAACTATTTAGGTAAACAGCACATTTTATTCAGGGTTAGAGGCATTAGTGAAGTGACCTGGGAGGGTAAGAAGATCTGCATTACCCAGGATCTGCCACATTCGGTGAGGGTGCAGAGTCAAGAATTCCTCCTTGCAGTCTCTAAATTGGTGGTGGCTTCTAAGCCGTTCAAGGTCAAGTATCCCGCTATCCTGCTGTGAAGCATGAGGATAAGTGGTTATCATTCGATTCACCTGTGCAAGCCCTACAGGAGCTCAAAAGTATTTTCCCAGATCTCTTCAAGTGAATAGCAGAGGAGATCACCCTTGGCAAGAACACTTTGTACTGTTGAATTGCAGTATGAGTTAAGGACTGGGTCTGTAGAGCACATCGTATGGACAACCCTCTTTGTGAAGGGTAATGCCTGGGTATAGATACTTGCACCATTAGCTGGCTTGATGTTCAATCACGGTAGCTCTCTGCCAGGTGGAGTTCTATGACAACATGGAATCAGACAGAGCACCTGTAAATCTGAGAGCTGGATGCGATCTGTTGGGACTCGAACAAGGTTACCCTTGTATTGAAACATCTTGTTGGCACTGTTAAATGTAACTTTTGTGGTTACATAAATGTCCATATTGTAGTACCCGTAATCATGAGGACTGAGCACAATCTGAGATGAATATACGCTAGCTGGCTGCCTGGACTTATATTCCTCGTGTTGGATAAGTCATCCCCGGCTTTGAGATAAAGTACGTCTCCTCGTTTCCCTTGCCTATGATAGCAGAATGGCTGTAAAATGAGACAAAGCATTATGGCATGTGGATATTGACTCTACGCAGAAACCAGGAATTTAAATAGCAGAAGGTCATGCTGATAACGACAGCAGGAGCGTTAGCGGTTACAGGTAGCTAAGATAATGGATAGTGGACAGGGGTTCACGAGTTCAGAGGGCTGTCCAACAGGGTCGACTAGAAGTCATGGCCTGTGCCTTGCAGAGTGCATCTGACTGTAACAATCCAACATTGTGCATAAATAGGATCAACAGAGAACAAAATCCAAAAAGTATTCCTTTTTTTTTTTTTTATAATACCCAAAGTCTATTGTGGGTAATGGGGCCATTGGTCTCGGTACATGAGTACTAAAATAGTTTATTGACTGAACTATGACATGTTAAAGCTGAAAGACTGGTTATCGATCATACTTCGTTAATTTTATATCGGTCTCCTAGATACGAAGCCTCCTAAAGTTGGTTAAAGAGGGTAGCGGGGACTTGAGGTTCTATAAATGGTAGAGATAAGCGCTGTTTAACATAGCATTTTATTTTTATTGCATAGATCTATGTTTAGTCTGATAGTATTAAGGGGGGGCTCCAGGGGGTATGACTGTTAAGCTTGGACTGTCTAGATGTTAATCATGTGGCATAATATGAATGGGAGTACAGTTTATTTGAACTGGGGAATGTTTGTTGTATTAGGGCAGGGGGTTACAGTTTTGTTGAATATGAAAGTAGGGTTGGGAATCTTTGTTTGGGGGTGGGGACCAAGACTACACACTGTCAGGGCCTTCTAGTTCTATTCAAAGTCAGGATACGTGCTGATCTCTCAATAGAATCACTGTATAACTCACCGGGGAGACTTTTATGTACTTTTGTTCAAGTTTCACCATAATAGGATATGAGCAGTCAATATAACTATGTTAGTTGGAATGTCAAAGGAGCCAAGGATAGGGTCAAAAGACAAATCATACTGAGACACCTGCAACAATTGCAGGCGCAAATTACCTTTCTACAAGAAACACACCTGAGGAGAGATGACGTCCTCTTCTTTAGAAGGTCATGGGTAGGGCAAGTTTTTGCGGCAGGGATATCTACGAACAGGGGAGGGGTAGCCATTCTCATAGCAAAAAATGTTCCTTTCAAATTGGTTCAGGAAATCTGGGACCCAGAGGGCAGATACATTATTGCACATGGTTTATTAGAATCTCACCCGATTCTACTTGGCTCAGTTTACGGCCCAAATTGTGACTCCCCAGCCTTTTTTGTGAAATTACTAAACATGGTTGTGTCTAACCCAGCGAAGCTCACAATACTAGGTGGGGATTGGAATCTAGTGCTCTAAACAGACCTGGACAGATCTAGTCGTGAGAGATGAGGACTGTCTCTAGCACAAAGAGCACTGAAGGACCTTATCAGAGATGCTGCATTGGTGGACACCTAGCGCGCCATAAATCCAACTGCGCGGCAATATACCTTTTTCTCTACAGCACATAGGACATACTCCCGGATCGACTACATTTTGATAAGCTCATTTGCAATGTCAGGGGTAATGCAAGCAGATATATCAGCCAGAGTTCTGTCCGACCATGCCTCGGTTAGTCTGGAATTCTGGTTAGGGGCGGGGTGTAACCGGTCTCCACAATGGAGACTAAATAGCCAGATACTGAAAGATGATGCCTCATTGAGGCACATAATGGATTTTATCACCTTATTCCTTAATAGCAATCAGGGCTCGGTCGCCAAATACGACCTAATTTGGGCAGCTTTAAAATGTTCCTTAAGGGGAGAACTGATAAAGATGGCCTCCAAGAGGACTCGGATGCAAAGGGCTCAATTAGAATCTCTGCTAGTTTCCATCAAGGGTTTAGAACATAGTGTATCTTGTACCTCCTCGGCGGAGAGTGGGCCAGACTTTACCAGCTGCAGGCCCAATATTTGGCCTGGTATCTCAAAAGCAGAATTGGCTCTTTTGAGGACCAGACTTAAATATTTAGAAACAGGGAAGGCGAGTAAATTGCTCAGCAGCGGTCGTCAACTAGACTCATCACAATTTATTACCGGAATTTACAAGGGCGGATGGCAAGTTTGTACTGACCCACTGGAAATGGCGAAAGCCTGTGGATCCTATTTTCAAGAGCTATATGCGGTGGACCCAAAGGTATGGCCTACTGTAAATGATATTAGCACCTTCCTTAGCTCAGTGGACTTGCCTAAAATCACAGACATAGAAGCGGCCTCCCTGAGCGCCCCAATAACTGTCCTGGAAATTCAGCAGGCCATTCAAGAGATGCCCTTAGACAAATCTCCCGGGCCAGATGGGTTGCCCAGTAATTTCTATAAAGTCTGCCATTCGGCAATAACCCCTATTTTAAAGGAGGTATTCACATTTTGACATGACAACGGGTTTTCAGACCCCAGCTTCCAAGAGGCCACGATCTCTTTAATTCTAAAACAAGGGAAAGATCCTTTTAATATTGATAGTTACCACACCATTTCCCCATTAAATACGGATGTTAAAATTCTGGCCAAAGTCCTTGCAAATAGGCTCTCCAAAATCATCGGTAATATTATCAGTCGTGAATAAGTGGGATTTATGATGAGGAGGTCATCTCAAGATCACATGAGGAAATTGTTACATCTCATCACAATTGCTAGGGACTCTGGCACACCAATGGTGCTGGTACCATTGGACACCGAGAAGACGTTTGATAGGGTCTCCTGGGATTTCCTATTTGCTACCCTGTCCGCTTTCGAGCTGCCTAAAGAATTTCAGAGATGGGTACAAATTCAATATTCGTTCCCCTCAGCCAGGGTCAAGTGCAATAGGGTATTGTCCTCGCCATTTAAGTTGGCTCGGGGTACAAGGCAAGGATGCCCTTGTCTCCTTTGCTTTTTAATCTATATTTAGAGCCACTATTGCGCAGAATGGCAGAGAATGTTCTCATTAAAGGTGTACAAGTGGGGGATGCCAGGTGTGCCTATTCGGTGTATGCAGATGATATTTTACTTCACATTGAGGACCCTGGGGTCTCAATCCCAGCTATCCTGGCGGAGATCAAGACCTTTTCTAAAATTTCCTATTATAAATTAAATCAGGCTAAAACAAAGATCCTTCCTTTAAATAGCAGGGTTAATAAGGCCGAACTACTACCCCTTGGCCTTTCCTGGGAAACAAAATCACTTACATACCTTGGAATCAATGTTTATAAAGAACTGAACTCCATAATAAAAGACAATCTGGGTAATTTAGTTAAAACGATGATGGGGGACATGGAGAGGTGGCAGTTGCTCCCTTTCTCTCTTTGGGGTAGGTTAAGCATAATTAAAATGAACGTACTATCAAGGATACTATATCCTCTGGGTATGCTGGGTGTATACCTATCGAAAGGTTGGTTGTCCAATTTACAAAGGGCAGTCAGTCTTTTCATATGGAACAAGAAAAGGGTCCGTAGATCTTACCTCAAACTGACAGCCCCGAAACTAAGAGGAGGTCTGGTCGCCCCCTCATTTTTTCTATACTATGTTGTACAGCACATAAACAAATTGGCCTACTGGAGTATGGGGAGCAGACATCTAGAATACCTACCTTTGTGGTTAGACATGGAGCAGTATTTGGCAGCGAGGGTTAAATGCTTGTTGCGGGCTCTTCTATATGTCTCCCCGTTGGCCATCCCTTAGTCCCTTAGGAGTAACCCTATGGGATGGTCATTAAAAGCTTCCCATCAGATACAATAATACCTTGCAATAAGGTGGTACCACTCAACTGATCAGCCCATTGTTGGTAATCCGCATTTCAAGGTCAGGGGCATACCATTGTCCCCCACCTTTTGGCCTCAGTTAAATCATCTCAGGGTCTCAGACTTTTGGTCGAAAGGGAGGCTGCTCCCCTTTGATCAGCTGAGAAAGTCCTTAGGTGTTACGCGTGAAGGAAATATTCAAGTTCTTGCAAGTTAGTAATGCCTAACCTCCTTTTTTCTGGGTCGCATGCCAGTCCCTGGTGAAAGAGACCTAGCTACATTTCTTCTCATAGCCTCCCAGCCACGTGCAGTTTCCAAACTGTATAAAACGCTTCAGGAATGGGATCTCAGACTACCATTAGGGATTTGTTTTTATTGGACAAGGGAGTTGGGAATACCAGAGGAGCCTAATCTTTGGAAGAAGCTCTGGTTATCATTGAACAAATTTATTAAACAAGATAGGCTGAAACTGGCACATTTTAATATAATGCATAATATGTACATAACTCCTACCCAGTTATGCAAATATGGGACAGGGACTATGCCCCTTTGTGGCAAATGCAAAAGGGACAACGGTACTTTATACCATATGGTCTGGCTATGCCCCTATACACAGGCTTTTTGGCAGTCTATCAATAATGTCTTAGACCCTATCCTTGGTTTAGAAGCCTTGTTTACCCCCAAAGTGTGTCTAGTTAGCCTCTTTCCAGCCGGCACTACAAAAGTTAAGAAGGCTCAAATGTCACTCATCTCTGCAGCAGCCAAACTGACAATCTTAAGGCACTGGGCTAATGACAAGTCTCCCACTTTGATGTAGTGGTACAGGGAGAGCATTCTGGCCCTACAGCTGGAAAGGCATATTGCTTACATGCAAGGTAGGGCTAAGGCTTATACATCATCTTGGGGCACTCTCGAAGCGCTCCTTACAGCCTGGAAGCCTTGACAATTAATTTACCTTAGGAATGGTGACTTAAGAATTAACTACCTCTGTAGTCTTGGGAGGGGAGGAGGAGGGAAAGGTGGGTTTAACTTGGGAGTTTGAACTCTGTAGTTAATTGCTATGATAATTGATATCTGTAGTAATACTGGTTTTGTGTTGATTATGGTCAAAACTAATAAAACTGGTTTAATAAAAAAAAAAAGAAAATCACACAAAACCAGCTAGTAAACACAACCGAAAATATAAATGTTAACATTTTCTTCCTTTTTTTAACTGACACAGTGTGCTTCAGGTGTTTCTGCAAGTTCAAGTTTAAAAAAAAACTTCCAACTTAACTGGATAGAGAGGAAACAAACTATGTGGCAGCATTCCAAGTTGTTCTGCTGCAGTAGTGACATCACTGCTGCAGCAGAACAACATAATGATGTCACTACTGCAGCAGAACAAGCAAATTCCAGGCATGGAATTCCATGCATTACAGCATTCCACCATATACTATATATAGGATAGTGCATGAGTAACAGTTAACAACAGAGCTATTCTTTCACCGAGTTGGTACTATGACAACAGATTACCTTGAGAGCGCAGCTCGGGAGGTAATCAGTCGTCATAGTACCAACAAGGTGATAGAACAGCCCTGCTGTTAAATGGTATGCATGCACTGTTCTGTATAGTGTATAGTGGAATGTCATTGCCTCAGAAATAAATTACTACATCTTTCTTTTTAAAATAAGAATAACTGTCAGATTGGTTATATTAAGTGCACCCTGAAAATAGAAAATAGAGTTAAAAATCTACGTTTCGACCTTAGGTCTTCTTCAGGAAATATCTAAAAGAGAAAAAAACAAAGTTTGTGTAGAGGGGAGGTAAAATGAGAGAGAGATATATGTGGGGAAAGAAGAAAGGGGAGGCTCAGGGAGAAGAAGTGATACATGGTAAGATTAAGGGAGAATCTGTGAAACAAAAAGGTGATGATAGGAAAGATAAAGCATAATGGGAGTGAAAGAGCTAGTGAAGTTCCCAGGTGGGAACTAATTAACAGGGCCTAGTAAGAAGGCTGAAAGGTGACAAATGTACGGGAAGGAGACAGAAATGGAGACCTATGGTGAAAATGAAAAATATATTAAATGAGTACAAAAATAAATAGACTTTAGGTGAAAAAAAGGGATGGCTGAAAGATGTTAGTGGAAAATAAGTCTATCATTTAAACCAGAGGGCTGCTGGGAGCCAAGGTGGATGATCAGCTTGGCTTCCGTGTTTTTTCTGTGGTCAGGATCCCAGAAGCCCTGCTGAAGGACACAAACAGAAAAGTCATTGACATTGTGGTCCCTGGAGATAAAGTGGGATACAATGGGTTTAGCAGTTTCACCATTCCTGACTGCTCTGTAATGTTCCCTGAAACGGTCGGCAAGACACCTACCAGTTTCTCCGATGTAAATAGCTGTACACTTCCTGCAAAGAATGCAATGCACCACATTGGTGGAGGTGCATGAAAATTCCTTGGTGATGTGAAAAACACCTGTAGGCCGCTGAATTTCAGTCACACTGGAAATTACTTTGCAGGTGTAGCAGCAAGTCCTGTTGCAAGGTTTGGTACCTGGGAGGGAGGAACTGTTAGGAGTAGGTAGGCTGCTTTTAACCAGGAGATTCCACCGGTTAGGTGGCCAGCAGCAGGAGGCAATAGGTGGTTCTGTAAAGGAAGCACCGATGTTAGGGTCAGTTTGCAAAATGGGAAAGTTACTGGTGATGATCCTGTGAAGAGAATGTGTGCTCTGATGGAAAGGAATCACTAGTGGAATTCGCTGTTGTTCTTGTGTGACAGTATCCTTCCTGCGGGGGTCAAGGTTACGGGGCATGTTACTGACCCCGAAGACAGCTCTGTCCACTGTGCTTTAGGGTATCCCCTGTTGATAAAAAAACTATGCATTATTTGGGTCTGCTCAGCAAAATCATCCTCTTCACTGCATAACCTGCTAAAGGACACCATGTGTGACGTCTGCACTGCAGCGAAATTAAAAGTCGTTCTGCTGTCCTGTGGACGTCACTTTTTGGTTCTGCTGCTCTTCGGACATCACTAGTGCTGTAGAACAACATTTCGAGAGTGCTAGATTTCAGTGAACAACGATGTTCCACTACACACTATAGTACAATCTTACATTTGTACACAAAAAAAGCTATTTCTAATTATGATTTGTTTTTGTTTAGTCCACATTATGCACTGTATGCTGAGAAAGTAGATAACTGTAAGTCAAATATGTATTATGTTAATAGTCTGGGAACTAATTCAAGGAATTAAACATATTTTTGTGTTATTTCTATTTTTTTATACCTCACTAGATCAATGTATTCCATGTAATTGTTATAAACATCAGTCAGGTTTCGGTCAATCGTCATGAATTGTAATGCATATTTTTATTAGGAAGAGATTAATGTAAGTGCAGTAAAGGAACTGAATATCATAATACTTCAATGAAAATGTCTATATCCATTTAAAACATGAAGTTTTATGATCATACATCTTATTTATTTATGTCTAGGATTACAAAGTACCTTTGAGCCAAGGCTCTTTTACAAAGGTTCCACGTCAGGCTGGTTACAGGGTAACAGACACTCATACATAAGACAGTTACAGGTACAAGGTTTCAGACAGTAACTTTGCTTGACGTAATCAGACTGAGCGATGTGTAATACAAGAAACAGATTGCAGGAAGAAGGCAAGCAGGGGAGAGGGTTGAGGGTCGGGGAAGGCATAGGTGTAGTGGGGTAGGGTGAGGCAACTGAGGGGCCTTGTCAGGACAGACACAGGGCAAGTGCACTAGAAGTTGCATTGGACAGGTGAGTGCAAGCAGAGAGGACAGAAACTGACACCTATGGGGTTAGAAAGAGCGTAAGGGATAACAATGTTATGGGGTGCAAGCACAGGTAGTGGAGCCAGTTATGGAGTGGCAGAGCTTTTTTGTGAATGCACCAATCATTGCTGTCGATGAGGTGTCACTAGACAGCTCATTCAGCTGACTCGGGACCCTGTATGCAAAGGACCTTTGGCCTTGGGATGTGCAGCAGCAGGGAATTTGAAGGATTTGGGGCTTAGAGCTCCTGGTGTTGTGGTCTGTGATTTTAGGTTTAAGGAGGGTGCTGATTCCTAGAGGTGCCTTTCCCATCATGATTTTCTTAGCAGTGATGCAGGTTTGGTATTTGATATGGTTGTTCAGTTGCAGTCAGCCTATTTTGGAGTAGAGGTCGCAGGTGTGGGTGAGTCTCATAACTTGCACTATGAAAGGCGTTGATAACTGGAAACTTGTAACACTTCAGAAGTACTTCAGCACCCACACCGAACCATTTTTGCCACTTCAGTGATTTTTTTTTTTTTTGCCATTAGCTTGTTAGTAACAAATAACGTTTGTATTAGATGAAGGTTTACTTAAGCAAATCAGAAGTTTCTTATATATGACTGAGTACAACTTTACGATGACAGTCCTATGGCTTTCAGTGATTTGCAAATTCAGTCACTGCGAATGTAGCCAATATGTTCAGAAGAAATATTATAGTGACTGGCATGAGTACTTGGATAACTGTGGTCAAGATCTACAAAGCAAGATATCCGAGAATGCATTCACATCATACATTCACAGTAACGTGCCTGTGTGGGAGACAGACAACTGAGACAAAAAGTTTCAAAACTCTCTAACCTCTGCTATTGCAGATTTAGACACAGTGAATATGGTCAAAACACTGAACCAAGTATAACAGTGGACCACACTGGTAACTCAAAACCCTAAGAAAACAGTATTTGCATGTTATGAAATATGTTTCTTTACTCTGAAGTCAAGAATGATGGTTTGTGTGATTGTCCATAATTCTTTACTGTGTGGTATTACTTTGAAACATCTTCCCACATAAAATGGAATGTTGGAAGTCAAGACAGTAGTACCAAGTTACAGAAACTTCTCTACATGTTCCTTATTTACATTTTGAGCTACTAGGTGTCAAGGAGCAGGAGACCCTAGCAGAGCAAACCCTGCAAAGTCAGGTAGGGATCTTCTTTTTTGATAGAGGAGGAATTTTTGCTGCAAAGTGTCTGTTAAAAAGGCATATTTCTGTGTCTGCACTTGACACATATCTGCAGTTTGCACTAGCATTGCAAAGGTAAGCTTCCACAAGATCTTCCATGAGCTGAAAAACATAATGGCAGTGGGGGCCTTTACCACCCTTTTCCATGTAAATATTAAAAGAATTGAACATGAAAATTTCAATGAAGTGGAAGAATTATTTCTTGTACCACTTTTTGATTTTCCAAATGCATTGGCAGTTCTTCAGCATTTGATCACTGACATCTACCCCTCACATCTTACTGTTTTTACTGTAGTACTGCATCATGTTTGATCTTGAGAGTTCTGTCATATTTGCCACTGTGTGATTCCATGCCACCCTTATGAACAGTAGTTAGCATATGTACAGTGTGGAAGTGTGGATTAAATGACAACACAAGACAGGGCTGGATTGTAGAAACACACTGGCTTAGTGTGGTAAAGATTTACTCAAGCTGCAAATCAAATCAAACTCATCCACTTAGGAATGAAAAGAAAATAACTTTCATAGTTTAAATCAAACAAATTTCACACAGAGTGATCCCATCAGACTAACAGGACCACCATCCTCTGTGTCCAACATCCAACTGAATCATGATTCATTTGTGGTCTTTATATACTATCTACCTGATGACATCATTTTACACTAACTCTGCCCCTAATACTAATACAAGGAATTAATCTAAGCTAATACATGCATTTGGGTGGTAACTGAGGTCATCAGATGTATTTTATAATATTCACTAGCCATTTACATTGGCTGAATCAAACAAATTTTATAAATCATAGTAGTTTTAAACTGCATACTAAAGGTCACCTTAACACCCTGACTCTTCCCCCTCTGATGTAATACCTCATCTTGAAGGTTACAATAAAAGCAAAACAGAGAGGAGTGTTCAGTCCTGTGAATTCCTTCTTACAGGTAGGGACTATGTGTGGATTGTTAGGGAGGCATTTTGTGGTTTAGCTTTTAAAACAAAAATGAAATGTCAAAAATGGAAAGTAAAAATCCTTCACTAAATGTAATTATGTATACTGGACATAAATTACTACTGTCACTTTAATTCTTAGCTTTGCTTGGGCTGCTCTGAAATGTAACTGAAGGGTCCCTTCCTGAGCACCTCTTTCAGGTAACTTTATTTAGAGGGCTTATTTACTTCATTATCTCCTTCCTAACTTACTCTATTTTATTTTAACTGGGTCATTTCAGACCAAGCAGGCACAGTCCTTATGTGAAGGTAGGGGAAAAAGGGAGACAAAGCGATACCTGCAGTGAGAACTCAGCAAGCGTCGCTTTATCACTTCCTGCTTGGGACTACCGCCTGCCTATCTGCCTCCACTGACAACTAGAGAAGGAAATAACTTTTATTTTGGGGAAGAAAGTCCACTCTGAATAGGAGGGAGTCAACAGGAAGAGTGCTACAAATAACAGAAGTGTTTTCCAGTAGCTGTAGTGATCACTTTCCCTGACACTGACCCCCTTGTTTCCCGAAGCTGTGTGACACTCTCAGTCCTTTAACAGAGAGGCAGCAGGGAAACAGAGCAAGTCAGGCAACACTCTTCTCGCTCTTCAGGGCATTAATCAAAACCTAGCTAATTTCACTTACTTTCTAGCTTTGCTGGAGGATACAATTGCATGAACAGCTAATGGCCACCTTTTCTTTGCATCAGCTGTTTTTGGCTTCACCCCTGCCCTCCTGTGGGACTTTTAGCCCATGCACAGTATGGCAGATAAAGCTAGAACCCTATCATAGAGAAAGGGGGAACATTTATATTTTTTTATCTCAAATATTAACCATTTAAATAATGGATTCATCAATAGAGGGCAAATTATAATAACTGATGAGTGTCTACCTATTACAGGCTGACACTCATATGGTATTTCTTTTTATATGTGGGAATTTCCCACCTCCCGAACAAAACCTATAAAGAAGACAGATAGAGAAGAGTACTATAATAGGAGGTCAACCCTATTATAGTAGAAATAGATAATAGAGTGAGGAAAAAAATATGTAAGAGTTAAACTAGTACTACTGCAGTAGATTTTTAAAGAAAAAAGGACAAAAATAAAAGACAACAGAGGTTTGTCCAGGGGGGTTCCCACTCTACCACATTCAGTCTGTGTTTTCTTGGGCCATGCTCACCACATGATTGCTTCTAATTTTTGGATAATCCTCTATACAAGTGAAATATTCTCTCCAACATCAAGTTGGGCATCATGAAACTGTAGTGGTAATCCTATCCATGATTTATTGACTGTACCGCAGAGTTCAGTTGTCAGTTCCTACAAGAGTCGCACAAATTTAGGGCTGGAGTAAAAGTGGTCTGTAAAGATAATGTACCCCTTTCGTGCAAGTGGACCTCACAACTAAATTACAAGGTCATGGGTTGTTTGCTCTGTCATTGGTGCTGAGGCATTGTTCAAAGCCTCTACTATTACTTTTAGATAATAGCCTTTAGCTGGATAAGTGTTCTGTTCCATATTGTTCTCCCCAGGGCCTGTGATGGTCTGGTCCACTGTTATACTTGGTACATTGTTTTTACCCCATATGCCTAAAATATTACAACAAGCAATGTCAGTACTTGCATATGCAGATGATTTGGTCCTTATTTCCACTTCAAGACTTGAACTACAGAGAAGCCTTAGTAAGTCTGAAAAACTCTGTAATTTGAAGCAGTCAACACCAAATATTCAAAAAACAAAGGCTATGGTTCTTGGATCAAAGAAAAAAAATCTTACTCTTTATCTTAATACTCAACCTCTTGAATATGTACATCACTACACATATCTAGGTGTCGTACATTCTTCTTCACTCTCCTAGAATAAATATATAGGCTACATAGCCTCTAAGATGAAGCAAACTTCAGCTGCTCTGCTTCGTTTCAATAGATTATATGGTGGAAAGACTACTGAGCCTAAAATCTAAGCTATAAATTCAAAATTGTTTGGTCAAGGGTTATGTGCAGCAAAAATTTAGGGGAGTTTGGCTTCCAAAACTATTGAGCCCTTTAGTAATTCAAGCTATAAAAAAACTTCAGGGCTTCCTAGATCTGCACCAAATATATTGGTAAAAGCTAATCTAGGACAAATTTCATATGCAGCCAGAGTACATACTCAATAAATTTTTGGAAAAGAGCCACAGCTGCATCTGCTGGATCACTTATATCAGATTGTCTCAAAGAAAAAGTAAAGTATCATGAATTGGGCAAAATAGGATGGTTATCTAACATTTATGATTTATTGAGCTAACATGGCATTTTCCATCTAAAATATCCATAATAATTCACAAAAGTTATACAGCTAAAGTGTCACATACTCTTAAAAATGAAAGTTAAGAATCTGACTTACATGAAACAAAAACAACTGAAAGTATCATTGCGGTTGTCTAAAAATATGCAAGAACACTCTTTTGAGGAACATTTGAGGATAGTCGAAGATCCAAAATTTCATCAGGTGTTAACATTGCATAGATTTAAATTGTTTCACAGTAACGTAATAAAGGTTAGACATAACAAGTCCCCAAATATGAAGGAGCATTATTCATGTTAGAGATTGAGAATTTACATCACATGGTAATGAGATGACCATGGTATGAATTTTTTAGGAAGAAATATTTGGCTAATCACATAGCGTCTTACATTATACCATTGTCCTTCATATTAGATATCTTATCAAACTTGGAAAACAAACACATTTATTTGAATTTATTTTATTTATTTCAGTTTTCGAATTACAACCTCTGAGCCAATAGGATCTTTTACAAAGGCTCCATGTCATGAACAAAACAACAGTTCTTAACAGAAGAGCTAGCAGTGGCATTAATAGACAATACATAACAGAAGGCATTGCAGTGGCATTAACAGACAATACATAACAGAAGGCATTGCAGTGGCAATGACAATGAGGGTAGTAAGTTAGGAACACAACAAGGGGACAAAATGTAAAGCATAAAACATATACAGGCTTGTTCACAAGTAAGGTATAAAAAAACTAAGTTACTACTGTAAGTGTTGAGTAAAAGGTTGTTCAGTGCAGAGGGAGTGAAGTAAAAAAGAGAAAAAGAGAATATCAGACAAAAGTGGCTTTGTCATGCTTGATTTGGGGGGGGTGGATGTGAGGGGAGATAGGAAAAAGAGAGAGAGGCTGAGGTGGGAAGGGTATGAGGGGGTGGCTGCCAGGATGGATCAGAGGTTTGGGAGTGGGTAAGAGATTGAGAGAAAGGCTTAGAGGCTTGGGAGCAGGTGGGGATTGAGTGAAAGGAAGCTGGAAGGCCGTAGTCAATAATTGAAAATGTGGAGCTATGTGTGACAAGATTGAGGGCCTCCGGTGTCATAGCTTTTCTGTGCCGGTATAGGATCCCAAGTTTGACATATGCAGGTGTTATGATGTGGTCAATATGGGTAGCAAAAGAGAGGGAGTCATCAATATTGATACCCAAATATTTGAATGTAGAAATTTGCTCTACGGTGTCACCTTTATGACTAAGGATGATTAGGGGTAGGTGTTCTTTTTGGACCGCTGAAGCAAGAAATGCATGGACTTGTTTTTTTTTGTAGATTAATATGAGCATGTTGTGTGAGAACCAGGCCTCAGGTTTTAAGAAGCTGTCTTGAAGGGCAGTATTTATGTCTAGTGAGTGGTGACCAGGGACTGAAATCACTGCACCATTTGCACAGAGCAACATTTTGGCAGGGCAAGCACTGGGGAGCGAGTTAATAGAAAGGCTGAAGAGTAAAGGCCCAAGGATTGACCCCTGTGGAACCCCTAATGTTATGCTCCAGGGTTCAGATATGACTCCATTTATCCTAACACACTGGTTCCTGTGAGAGAGGTAGCTAGAGAACCATGAGACAGTGTCAGAAGATTGGCCAGGGGCCAAGAGGATGGTGAGCAAGATCTGGTGACTGACAGTGTCAGGCTTTGGGCAGGTCTATAAATATAGACCCAACCATCATACCAGAGTCTAGGGTGTTGTCTAGATGCGCAGTGAAGTCTTTGTGAGTGCTGTTATGGTACTATGGTCTTTACAGAACCCATGCTGTTGGGGGCAGAGTAGTTTGTGTTTGTACAAGTATTCAGTAAGCTGGTCAGACACCAGTCTCTCAAGGACCTTGGAAAGGGGCGGTAAAATGGAGATTGGGCTATAATTACCCAAGGAAGTTATGTCCCCATTTTTGAAGCTAGGGCAGTTTTCCATGAATTTGGGAATATGCCAGTCTTGAGGGAGATGTTGAAAAGTTTAGTAAGGGGATAGGCTAGTTTTTCCAGTGCAAAGGCAAGCAGCTTCATGTCAATAGAGTCACTGCCTATTCTAGTTTTACCTAAGACCCTTTTAACATATCTGATGGTTTTGGACCTCGAAATCTCCTTGAAGTAGAATAGAGGCTGTGAGGGGTTAGCGGTTGGAGAAGGGCAGGGACTAGGGGCCGTGCTATTAGGATCGTGGTCTAGGTAGTCTGGGAGGAGCACTGAACTTAGGTCCATGAAAGCTAGATTAAATGCACTCACAAGGTCTTTAGGATGTTGAACAGGGCCTGATGGAATAAGTATTAGGTTGGGTGGTGCTCCCAATGCCATCCCTGTGAGTGTTTTACTGTTCTCCCAGAAATGTTTCCCTTTTCCCAAGCACTGTCTTAATTTCTCTCCATAGAACGTAACCTTAGCATTCCTAATTGACCTGGTACATTTATTTCTTGCTGTCTTGTAGGCAGTGAAGTAGGCTGGTGTACCTGTGGCTCTCGCAGCGTGCCATAGGTTGCCCCTTGATTTCGTTTGCTCAGTTAAGGGGCTGCTGAGTCATGGGTTGATAGTTCCCTTAATCTTTGAAGTTTTTATGGGGGAAAATAGGTCACAGGCTCTGTTAAAGACTGAGGAGAAGTAATCAAGGGCATAGTTGGTGTCAGTGCAAGCATCAAGGGGGGACCAGTCAGCTTCCTTTAGGTACCATCTGAATAGGTGTAGCTGCCCTTTTCTCAGTGACTGGTGTTTGATGAGTTGTGGGGAGTCTTTAGGGCACTTGTTAGTCCAGGAACAGACTATCAGTGAGTGGTCACTCAAGGTATTGGGGAGGACTGAGATGTCTTTAATATGTTCAGGGGACATTATTAGGAGCCAGTCTATTAGGGTGCTAGTTCCTGAGTGGTAGTTCCTTCTGGTTGTCTGTTTGACCATCTGTGTGAGGTATAGACTGTGTATTTTGTCTCTTACATCCTCCGTATCATGCACTAACCAGTTTGAGTTGAAGTCCCCAAGTATTACCTGTTCCCAATCCTATTTAGTCTTACTCATGTGATCATAGAATAGATCAAGCCCTATTCCTTGCTTACCAGGGAGAATGTACACTGTTGTTAATGGCAGTGTTTTGTGTTGCTAGCTGATAGAGAGTTTTAGGGTTAAAATTTGTGCTTCTTTGGTGATGGTATTATAGGGCATGACTCGACTTTTAATGTTTTTGTTCAGTTAGATGAGGCATCCTCCCCTTCATTTGGCCAGTCTATCCAGGAGGAAGATGGTGTATCCCTCAAGGGAGATAGCGGTATCAGGGACTTTAGAAAAGAGCGACGATTCTGTTATTGAGCTAATGTCTGACTTATGCTGTGATACTCAGGCCTGGAGTTGGGGTAACTTAGGAAGAAGGCAGCCAATATTTATATAGGTAATTTTGGTGAACCCATGGGATGATGGTTTGGGGGAGGAGAGAGGGCCCGGGTTGGGGTTGATGTTCCTGGACGGGAGCAGAAGAGATTATCCTTAGTACATAGCACCTCCACCATGTTCCACTGGCACAGGTGTGCTGTCGGCTGGTGTTGCCATGTTTTGTATGGGATTGGTGCAGGGATAGGTACCCATTAGAGCCATGACAAGATTAGTAGTTATTTGTGACAGCTGCCTCCAGCCAGAGAAGTCATAGCAGGAACCTGGGTTAGGTAGAGTGCTGCCTTGTAGGCCATAGTGCAGGTTATGGGAGGGTGAAAGCTCCTAAGAGAGGGTAATGCCCCTTTTGTGGTGGTACCCCATTTGGATCTACACAGTCCTCTTTTTTGTAAGAACAGAGTTAGGAGGATCAGTATACCACCTAAGAGTGAATAGCCCAACACAGTAGCTTCCAGGTGGTTGAAAACGGGGAGTGAATTGTCAGTAGGAGCCTCAATAGTTTGGAAGCCAGACTCCCCCACATTTTGGCCACATATAACCTTTGACCAATTTTATTAGACCTGGCTAGATTCTTCCTTGCTGTAAAGAATTTTAGGGCTAAACTTCAAATAACAAGTACTTGAGCATGAATCTTAATTGATCCTTTTGGATCTCCTTTCTCATTTAATTGAGAATAGCGATTACAGTATTACATGGAATGTAGGTAACCACACGTAGTCTCACATAACATCATTATATGAATAGCTTTCACATAACTCATAGGTTTTGATGCCAAATCTGGAACATTTCAATGTCATCTATTGTTTAAAATTGAGACAGCCTTTGAATATTAAGATATTAATCTATACAAATGAATCTGTCAGGGGTATATGCTGTCATAAACTTGTTCTGCAGAATATTTAAAGTTTGTCAGGGGATTTTGCAGCATTCTCCTTATCAACAAAATGCAGGAATTTTGGAACAGTCTTGAACCCATCCCTATTCAAAAGTGAGTTCAAAAAAGTGTAAAGGAATGGGTTTGTAGACCAGTAATCTGAAATTTGTGGGGTTTTTTTTACCAACCCAGTCAACAGGAAAATAGTAATAAACACATATATTTCAGAGGAAGACACTGGTTTCCATGAAGAAGTACATGAAGATTTAGTTGTGTACTGCTAGATATAAATAGTTTGGCAGATCAGTTGGTTTCCATACAAATAATGTTTATAATTCTATAACTGCCATTGGGCTCTGCCTCTGAAAAGAATATTTGGAAACATTGAAGTGGTGTTGGATTGTAAGGCAAAGGAACATTAATCACAGGAGTTCCAATGAACTTAAATGATTGCACCTGCTGCACATTTTCAAGCAATATAATTTCTTACACACTTTTCTGGTTTGTCTGTAGAGGGATTCTGAGGGGCTTGCCCAGTTCCTCTTCCTCTTCCAAGGACTCTGCCTCTTCAACATGGACTTCTTATCCCCCTGTGCTTTTGGTATCCTTTGCCTTGGTCTCTATGTCCTACAGAGACTGATTGTCTGTCACTTGAGGAGTTCTGTACCCATTCACCAGCTGAGCTTTCTTCCTTTTCACTTTCTGTGCTTTCTTCCTTTTTAGTTGGTCTGTTTAAGTCTATTTCTGTTACTAGTTCTGACTCATGTTTTACTGGGGCTGATTCATTCTAATTTGGTAGATGTGGATGGAACATATTCACTTGCTATTCCCTGTCCCTTTCCACTTACTGTGCCTGGCCCTATTTTATTATGTTGCTTGACTTGTCCAGTGCCCCTTGCAATGCCTTTTCATCAATTGTATTTGTCCTGCCTTGCCCTATGCCACTTGCAATGCCTTCATCATTTTTATTTGCCCTGCCTTGTTCCATGTCACTTGCAGTGTCTTCATCATTTTTATTTGCCCTGCCTTGTCCCATGACACTTGCAGTGCCTTCGTCATTCTTATTTGCCCTGCCTTGTCCCATGACACTTGCAGTGCTTTCGTCATTCTTACTTGCCCTACCTTGTCCCATGACACTTGCAGTGCCTTCGTCATTCTTACTTGCCCTACCTTGTCCCATGACACTTGCAGTGCCTTCATCATTTTTATCTGCCCTGCCTTGCCTCATGCCACTTTCAGAGCCTTAATCATTTTTATGTTCCCAGATGTTTTCCTTGCTCTTGATCTTTAACTTCCCTTTGACAGCCAACATACATGGGCACAAGGGATTTTGATTTTAATGTGCCATTGAATGTGCAGCCTATCTGAAGTGCCGCACTATATTGTCAGTACTGGATATTAGCCCAAGTTCCTGTCGTAGTACTAGAACCAACTACCTTCTCATCTTCCCCAGAAATGAGTGTGCAACATACAAGTAATGAGCCACCTGATTTCCCCTTTCATTCATTTCCCCCACAGTGACTACTCCTCACTGGCATTCATGGTGACAAGTCATGGTTCCACATTCAACTTCCATATTGTGGAGCCTTGCATACAGGGGTAGAAAGATGTGCAGAAGAGGAGGTGCTAAGAACAGTAAGGGTATTTAGAATGTGATAAATGTGTCGAGCTGGTAGAGTCTTGCTGAAAAGCTGAAGAATATGGTAGCAATGGGGCAGAGATACTGCCACGTACAAGTATGACCAAAGAATATTCCAGAAATGTTGGGAAACAGCAGCTGAAAATTCTAAAAATAATTAAAAGAACATTCATAATAAAATGACAGGTTTTTGATCAGCTGCAATGAAAGAGATACTTCAAGGGGCTCTGACCAAAGTATTCTCTCTCTGGGACTCTCCTGCAAAAACTGAGACACTTGGGAAGTCTAAGTCTGGCTGCTCTTGCTAACCATGGTTATGTATGGGGTGATTCAAGCCTGAAATCTTGCCATCCACACATACTTCTGGCTGGGCTCTTTATTTCTAAAATATAAAGCTACTGACTCCATTTAAAATTCAAATTGGATACTAACAGCCTTTTTGGCAACACAGAATTGTGCTGGAGGTTGCATTTAAAAAATGTGTCTCTTGCAGCACTCACTAGATCCATGGAAACCTCTTTTTATGGCTGTGGGTGAAGCCTACAGCCATTTTGCAAGAGCTCTGTAGCTCTGAACATGGACAATCTCACAACAGCTTCCGTTGGACATTTGGAAGTATCCCTCTGAAAGCCCAAAAGAGCTTAAACCTCTCCACCATGATCAGCCTACAGAATAACAGCCACACTATTTTGGCTGTTACTTCCACATTCTGATGTGTGAACTGCACATGATGACTTGTGCACGTGCACAGTTCTATGGTGCCACCATGTTGCGAAAGGCAACATGCCATTCACTGTTTTGTGCCCCCACTCCATGTCATGCCCCACATCTAATGTTGCACACTGGGAGCCCACCCCAGTGTGTGGAATTTTTTTTTTTTCCTGTAAATTAGAAAACTGTCCCTTGTCATGTTTTTTTTTCCTGGTTCCCCCTGCCCAAGTTATGCTCAACATTGGGGTGCCCAATTCTCATGTTGGCATTCATGTGGCACACTGGAAGCCCACCCTAGTGTGCTAAAATGTGTTTGTATTCTGCATTTGCTATAAATTATAAAATGTTGTTTTGTTTTTTTTTACCTCTGAGAAACTGAAAATGGTCCCTTATCATCGCTCCAGTCCCCCTCTCCACTCTCCCACTGAGCACCCACCTCCCCACACCCCCCACCTCATGCTTACCTCTGGAGGTCAGCGCTGTCATCTTCTCTGGACCGGGACATGTCTGCATGCTTCGAAGCTTAAAGGTAAGTGCGCTATACAGCCACACAAAGGGATTTTCAACTTATGGTCATATCTCAGCCATTTTTTGGAATTTTTGCCCATAATTTTCTACATGGGGTTCTTGGGACCCCACCTCATAAAAACGCTCACTATCATTTTGTTACACAGTCCTGAAAGGTGATTTCACAGTCACTGTGTGGAATCACCTTTCAGGACCGATTCACAGAATAACAGTGCCATTGTTCGTGAGGTGGGGTCCCAAAAAGCCCATATTGCAAATTTGGTGAAAACATTCCAAACAAGCATTTGTCAATGCTGAATGTTTGCTTGCTGGCATTGGCAGTGGTAGTGTAGAAGTTACAGAGCTGCGTAATAGGAATGGCAGTGAAGTATTGAACTGAAGCCAACCCCACCACCACCCTGCAGAGAGTGACAGGCATTGGGGTGTGCCTTTGGGTCGTCAGGCATAAACGGCCATGCCATTTCAGTACACCCCACCCTGCAGACACTGACAAGTGTCACGGTGTTCCTTGGGGTCTTTGGCCCTTATGCGCACCCCATTTCATTAGGAAATATAGTGAGATGGGTGCGATATAGGAGAATGGGGTGAACTTTGGGGCTGAAGAGACAAGGCATACCTCAATGCTTCTCACTGGCTGCAGGGTGTGGAATGGTATGAGCATTATAGGCAAGAATCCCAAGTCACACCCCTGATGCCTGTCATTCTCTACAGGGTTGGGTGTTATGGTTGGAAACCCTAATACCTCAGGCATTCGTTGGTATTTTCACTCCAAATGTTCAACACGGTTTTTTTGTGACCCCACCTCATGAACAGGGGGAATATCAGTTTGTTAGCCGAAAGCTGCTTATGCACAGCCACTACGGCATTTAGCACCACAGGTGCAAAAACATTCTGAACAGGATGTAAAAAATGACAGCTGTACTGTTCATGGGGAGGTGTAAAAAATGGCAATGTTGCAAATCTGCAGTAAAAATATTTAAAATAATGGTGAAGTCATGAGCATACATAGAAACTGTGCAATGCACACCCATAATATAATTAGGTTGGGGATTTTTTACAGCAGATTGTCAACTCAGGCATTTTGGTGCCTCCGATCATGAACAGTGTCACTGTGATTTTCTTTATCTGTCCCGAACAATAATTTCCCACAGCGACCACGCATCTATGCGCTTGAAAGTGTGAAAACACTTTGGCCATGTTGTGAAAATGACAGCTGTACTGTAAATAAGGCAGTGTGGAAAAATGCCACTGGTGAAAATCTGGACTTAAAATATTACAAAGTCATGAACTTACGAGGGTGCGTGGAAACTGCGCAATGCTCACTCGTAACACAGTCATTTTATTGGCTTTTGTCACCAAATTTTCAACATAGCTATTTTAAGACCTCTGCTCATGAACAGTGTAACTGTGATTTTCTTAATCTGTCCCAAACATTGCTTTCACACACCAACAGCACCACTGTGCGCTACATGTGGGAAAACACATTTTGGGCGGCATATGAGAAATGGCAGCCGTACTGTTCATAAGGAAGTGTAATAAAATGGCAATATTGAAAATCTGGAGTGAAAATATTAAATTTGCAAACTTATGAGCATGCATAGAAACTACTGCATGCGCTCATAAAACAGTCATTTTTAGGAATTTTTTCACCAAATTTTCAACATAGCCATTTTAAGACCTCTGCTCATGAACAGTGTCACTGTGATTTTCGTAATGTGTCCCATACATTGATTTCGCACATCGACTGTACCATTGTGCGCTACATGGGTAGAAACACATTTTGGGCAAGATGTGAAAAATGACAGCTGTACTGCTCATAAGGAGGTGTGGTAAAATGGCAATGTTGAAAATCTGGAGTGTATATATTGAAAATTCGTGAACTTATGAGCGTACGTAGGAACTGCACAACGCACGCCAGAAACAGTAATTTTTTTGGAATTTTTCACCAAATTTCAACATAGCCATTTTAAGACCTCTGCTCATGAACAGTGTCACTGTGATTTTCTTAATTTGTCCCGTACATTGATTTAGCACACCGACTGCGCCATTGTGCGCTACATGGGCAGAAATACGTTTTGGGTAAGATGTGAAAAATGACAGCTGTACTGCTTATAAGAAGGTGTGGTAAAATGGCAATGTTGAAAATCTGGAGTGAAAATATTGAAAATTTGCAAACTTACGAACGTGCGTAGGAACTGGCACGCTCGTAAAACAGTGTTTTTTTGAAATTTTTCCACTAAATTTTTGAAATAGGTTTCTTGAGAGCCCACTTTATGAACACTGGCAGTGTCATTTTGTTAATCAGTCCTGAAAGGTGATTTCGCACAGTGACTGCGAAATCACCCTTCGGGCCTGAATAACGCCATGACAGTGACATCATTCATGAGAAGTGATCCCAAAAACTCCATGTTGAAAATTTGGTGCAAAAATTCCAAAAAATGTCTGAGATATGCAACAAAGTTGAAAACCCCCTATCTAATCCATTATACAGCTAACCGGCATGTTCTCAGTTCGCGGTCGGCTTTGAAGAGTGCAGACATGTTCCCGGTCCACCGAAGATCGTTGCGCCAAGGTCCGGAGGTAAGTATGGGGTGAGGGGGTGTGGGGAGGCAGGGTGCACAGTGGGTGGGTGCGGGTTGTGGGAAGGGGGCCAGGGAGACTACATGGGACCGTTTTTTCTTTACAGGTGTTCTTTTTGTTTCCAATGACGATGCGGGACATTTGCCATGCTGGGGTGAGCTCCCAGCGTAGCACAAGGACGGTTGGGGGCATTCAGCTGATGGGGGATTAGGCACCCCCGTCACCCAAAGCATCGATTGCCATGCTGGGGTGGGCTCCCAGCGTGGCACCCAGTACCCGGGGGGGGTGAGGACAGTGGAGCCGACGGGGGATTGGACACCCCCAGCTATATCATGAGTTGCCACGCTGGGGTGGGCACCCAGCGTGGCATTTGGAAGGCTTTGGGGGGGTGGGGGAGCGCAGCACAGCTGACAGGGGATTGGGCACCCGTGTCGGCTATACAGTGTGTGCGTGCATGCAGGGGAGCACGCACACCTGCATGTGCAGTGTGTGTGTGTGGGGGGTGAGCTGCACATGAGCAAGTGATATCTTACCGCTGCTCACTGATGCGTAGCTCCCCCTTTGAACTGTATGCCACTGCATTTAGGAGCTTGTCATAGACAGCTCCAGCATGCATTGGCTTACAGGGGCTGCGCTTGCCAACACACTGATTGAATTGGAAGAGCGGGTGACACACCTCCGAAATCTCGGATGATGGCACTATGTTTCTTGCACATGCGTGCAAGCAAACATAATCATAATAAATGTAACTTAATTTTTGAAGACCTTTTTTTTTTTTGTGCATGCATATGAGACATATGAATGAGGGATCCACTAACTGTAGATCAAGGGAGGATGTGAAATGGTGCAGGTACATGGGGTGGTGAACAAAGTGGTAGACAGTAAGCCCTACCAGAGCTTCAGGCTGATGTAGCACAGCTGGACTAAGGCAAGGGAGGATGTGAAATGGTACAGGTACATGGGGGGGTGAACAACGTGGTAGACAGTAAGCCCTACCTGAGCTTCAGGCTGATGTTGCACACCTGGACTAAGGCACAAGCACCCATGGCATGTTCTTATAGTCCCCATTTATAGGTTCATTTATTTTCTTACAGCGCTGATTGCCTAACTGAGCCAAGATGTAAAACAGATACTAAAATGTCAGGCTTATTTCAGGAGACCAGGATCGTGGTGGGGAGAGGGGGACAAGTGAAACAATGTCCTGAGAATGTTCTTACACTTATTAACTGTTGCTGTGCCATGGAGTGATACACCGGTCCAGAATCCCTATACGTTCAAATTATGTTTGCAGCCTAAAGGTGCTTAGGTGGATTGGCATTTACATTACTCAGCGGCAAATCTTTTTCATACTTTTTGTGATCATCAGTTAAGATATAACCACTAACTGATGAGACACTTGGGGGCATGAAACTGTGCTACCATCAAAGTTGCATTTGCACAGCCCTGAATATTTATCTGTTGATAATGAAATGAAAACTGTCAGCTAATAACATTCAGCCACTGTCCATTGCACAGAATAGGCATCTCACTGACAGATCTGGAGCAAAGGGACATGCACTTTGCCAATAACACCACTACAGCTCCAGACACCGAAGAAAGAAATTCATGCATTTTCATGACTGTTAACTTTTTCAGCATTTTAAAACAATTACTTAGCATCTGCACTAAGATGTTACACGTCGCTGAACTGAATTGTGACACCAGAATCCCTGTGATCAACATTTGTCAGCAAAAGCGAATTGAAAAAATCAATAGATGTATAAAATGGTAAGTGACATGAGCCAATAACAACATATCTGCATGTAATACTTGGCTTAAAATTTGAGCACCACCATATTCCGCACCACAGCGTCAAACAGGGATGCCATTTATAATTCAGCTAATGTCAAGTAGTTTTCGAGCCATAAAAAGTATTATTGTATCAGTATGGTGGCAGCAACGGATCAGGAAATTATGAAATAAATGCAACAGCACCCCATCGGCCATATGTTGTGCGGTGGAGGAGTGCATGAGCACCAGGGTGGGCTGTTAGGCAGCTTCAGATTCACCTGAGAAAAGGGTGGATTTGATTGTGAGCTATGGTTGAATTTGTGTTTTCTTTTTCAATACCTAGTTTCGCTATTTTGTTAGGGCACATGTCCAACCCTAAGATGTTTAGAGTCACAAGGTGATGTGACTTCATTGAGCATCTGATTTGAGAAAGAGCTGTGTGAGTCTATCTAAATGCCAGCTCACAGCAATTCAGAGAAAAAAAAAATATTTTGAAGCTGCATTACCAGACTAAATGTGCAGTTTAGTGAATTACCACACAGGGGTGTATATATGACAGCACTAAAAGGCGCATTAAAGTGCTTCAGTCATGAAAACCTCCCCCACTGGCTGCTGCTGAAATGTATAGCAGTATGTTCTCCTTTGTGCATTCCGGATGTTCTTTCCTTCAGCTGCAGGTAGTACAGTACGCTCAAGTTCATTTGCATAGGTTTTAGCAGCGGGGAGTTCACATTGACAGAGTCTAGTAAGAGAAAATGCTTGGAATTACACAAACAACGAAGTCTGAGTTTTCACATCAAATACTAACATACTATTTGCCAGCAGATTAGGCCTTACGGTCTATCGAGTCTGCTCGAACCTTAGATCCTTAGTTGGGTGCCGAGACCCTCCCATCCCTTGTGCTCCAGAAACCCCTATCATCCATCCCCACCCCTTGGGACAGGCCATCATCTGATATATCCACTTTCTGTGTCTGTCCCACCCTCTCTTGAAGCCCTCCACTGTGGATCTCTGAACCAACTCACCAGGCTGTGCATTCCAAGGGTCCACCACCCTCTCAGCGAAAAACCTCCTCTTCTTTTCCCCCCTCACTCTTCCACCTTCCAACTTCAAACCATGCCCTCTGGTGATACCTCCCTGCTTTAGTCTAAAGATCCCCTCCATGTTTATCCTATTTATTCCCTTGAGGTACTTGAAGACCTCATTCATGTCCCCCTGTCTCTCCTCTCCTCTCTCCAATGAAAACAGGCAGAGCACCTCAAGTCTGTTCTCATACGTCAAATCCCCTAGCCCTCGTATCATCTTTGTTGCCCTCCTCTGTACCCTCTCCAGGAGCTGTATGTCCCTCTTCAAGTGTGGTCTCCAGTACTGTACATAGTACTCAAGGTGTGGTCTAACCCGTCCATTGTACAGCGGCAGAATCACTTCCTTGCTCCTAGAGGTGATCCCCCTTACGATGCAGCCCAACATCCTGTTTGCCTTGCTAGCTGCTCTCCTGCACTGCTCAGAGTTATTCATACATGCATCCACCATGACCCCTAGGTCTTTTTCCCTATTGAGGCCTCCAGTGCCTCCCTCCCAGGGTGTACCTGTGTTTAGGGTTTCTCCCACCAAGATGCAACACCTTGCACTTGATGATATTGAAATTTAATTTCCATGTGCGGCCCAGCTTCCAGGGTATCCAGGTCCCTTGCAGGACCAACCTCCCTCTTCTCCCTCAACTACTGCCCCATCTTGGAGTCATCCACGAAGAGACTCATTTCACACCCTATACCCTCCTGATGTCCGATAGTATGCATTAAACAGGATCGGACCCAGGACCGAGCCCTGCGGTACCCCACTACCAACCTCTCTAGGGTTCGAGAGCTCCCCACAGACCACTACTCTCTGGGTGCGTCCAGCTAGCCAGTTTTTAATCCATCTGACCATCAAGGGCCTACCTAACCCCATCAGTTTCTCCACCAGACCATTGTGGGGACAGAGTCAAATGCCTTGTGAAACCAAGAATAATACATCCACAGGCTTACCCCTGTCCAGTTCTGATGTTACCCATTCATAGAACTCCACAAGGTTGGTTTGACATGATCTACCTGGCACAAACCCATGTTGCCGACTATCCAGACCTCCCACCTCCTCCAAGTACACCCCCAATCGTTCCTTTAGTATACTCTCCATTAATTTTCCCACCACCGAGGTCAAACTGATGGGTCTATAGTCACCTGGTACTTCCCTTGACCCTCTTTATGGATTGGTACCACATGTGCCTCTCGCCAATCCCTAGGTACCCTCCCTGTCTCAAGTGACCTGCTGAAAAGCTCTGCCAGGTGTGCAGCCAGTATGTCCACCAATTCCCATAGTACTCTCAGATGAATGCCATCCGGCCCAGGAGATCTGTCTTTCTTTAGGGCCTTGAGGGCTAACCACACCCTTTTGGCGGAGATAGCATCATCCATCCCCTCCACCTTACTGGCCTTTTTATCCTTACTCAGATGTGACACCCCTGGGGAACCTCTCCCTCCCTCCCTCTTGCTCCATTTCTGTTGCTCCCCTGATCCCACTAACTGACGCTTCTATCCCCTTCATGCCTTGCTTTGTAGATATCCCATCCCTCTCCCTAGTGAACATAGAGGCAAAGTACTCGTTAAATACCTCTGCCTGGTCCCTCGCCTCTTCCACCCACCCTCCCTCCTTCTGATCTCAATCTGCTGAGATGGCCCTTAGTTTTTATCTGCTCCCCAATGTACCAGAAGAACCCCTTTTCCCCTCCATGTATCCCCTGTGCCAGCCGCTGCTCTTTACTGGACTTTGCTCCCCTCACCATACGGGTGACTTTGATTTTTCTAGATGCAAGCTGGTACATTTCCTTATCCCTATCCCCTCTTGTTGTTTTTAATTTGTTGTAGGCCGCCTTCTTTTCTCTGACTGCTACCTGTACCTCACTGGACCACCAGCATGGTTTATGTGACCTTGCTCCCTTACTTTTCAACTTAGCGCAGATCCTGACTGCCTCATGAAGTCCCCGTTTTATGACCTCCCATCTCCTTTCCACACTTGTCGTTGAGGTAATCCCCTTCAAGTGATCCTTGAGAATATTTCCCATGCCCATAAAGTCTGCCCCCCTGAAGTCCACTGCCAGTGTTCTAGATCTCCCCCCCCATGCTTATTTGAAACCAGACAGTATTGTGGTCGCTCCCAGTCAGGGGGTCCTGTACAACCATGTCCCTTACCAGATCCCCATCTGCCAGAACCACATCCAGGACATGCCCTCCTTGTGGGCTCCATCACATGCTGTGTTAAGAACACATCCTGAAAGCCATCCAGCAGCCTCTGCTCCTTGGCCACCTTAGAGGACATGGTTCCCTAGTTTGTACCTGGTACATTAAGGTCCCCATCAACACCACTCCTTCCCCTTTTGGTCCACACTGGGCAATGATGTTGTCCAGCAAACCATCCTCTAGAACATCACTCATCCCGGGGGGCCTATATGCTACACCCAGCTTGACCTTATCTCCTGCTGGGGATCGTAAGGTGACCCATAAGGCCTCCACGTTTCCCTCTGCCTCTTCTACCCTAGCAATTTCCATGTCATCTCTAATGAATATAGCCACTCCACCCCCTCTGCCCTCCTTTTTATCCTTCCTAAGCATAGTGTACCCCCATACATTTAGGTCCCAGTCATGGTTTTTGTTGGCCCACTTCTCCGTGACCGCCGCCACATCCCCCCTCCTCGAACAGCATGGCCTGGAACTCTGGCAACTTGTTTCCCAAGCTCCTGGCATTTACTAACACCAACCTCCACCCCTTATCCCTGATCCTCTTTGTCGAACCCCACCCAGACTCCTTATACTTCCATCCTCCTCTGCTCCTCCTGAAACCTCCACCCCAGTCTGTTTCCCCCCTTGGGCTTGAAGGCTACTCCCCTCATCTGGAGGAGAGGGCTTCTGGTCAGCCCCTCCCTTATCCCTTCCCCCCTTACATGTTTAAACCCCACCTTTCTTGTATGTAGTCAGCCATCCCCTGTTTAAGGACTTCCTTCCCTAATGGGGCAAGATGAAACCTGTCCTTGGCATATAGTCCCTTATCCTCCCAAACTCCATTCCAGTTCCCTAACACCCCCAACCAACTCTCTGCACCCCACTTCCTGAGCCAGTCATCAACCTCTGTGAGCTTCATTTTTTTCTCCACTAAGGCCTTTGGTACTGGCAATATCTCCAAAAAGGAAATGTTGCATCCATTTATGGGGAAATACTTGAAAGAGGCATTAAGGGGAATGGGACAGGAATCAGTGGTTGAGGAACAGTGGGCAGTATTTAAAATGGGGATTATAAGAACAACAGAATTATGCATTAAGCAGGTTAGCAAGAGGAAAAGGAAGAGGAGACCATTATGGTTTTCCAAAGAGGTAGCAAAGAAAGTGAAAGCCAAAAAGATAGCATTCAGGCAATACAAAAGACACAGGCAGAAGGGGATAGGGAGAAGTACCAGGAGAAACAAAGGAGGCAGGGAAGTCAGTAAGGAAGCCAAAGCTCAGACAGAAGAACACATTGCAAAATCAGTGGTTAAAGGAACAAAACCTTTTACAGGTACATAAGTGAAAAAAGAAAGACAAAGGGAGGGATAGTGAGACTGAAGGGGAGGATGGGAGTCGTGGAGGATGACAACAGTAAAGCTGACATATTGAACAGGTATTTCTGCTCAGTCTTTACTGAGGAAGAGGGGGTAATGGGTCTGAAGGGAGTACAAGGGGTGAGAATGGTGCAGAAATGGACACAAGTCCCTTTACACGAGAAAGGGTCCTGAAGGAACTGGAAGTAATAAGAGTTGACAAAGCAATGGGGCCGTATGGGGTGCACACCAGGGTCCTTAAAGAACTAAGAGAGGTGGTGGCAGAACCTCTGGCTATCCTGTTTAGCCAGTCACTGGAAACAGGGGAGGTACCCAAAGACTGGAGGACAGCAGATGTAGTCCCCTCATACAAAAGCGGGAACAAAGAGGAAGCAGGGAACTACAGACCAGTCAGCCTCACCTCGGTAGTGGGAAAGATCATGGAAGCACTTCTGAAGGAGAGATTGGTGGAACATCTGGTTGTCAATGGACTACAGGACCCAAGGCAGCACGGTTTCACCAGGGGGAGGTCATGTCAGACCAATCTCATTGAATTTTTTGACTGGGTGACTAGGGAGGTGGATCAGGGGAGGGCAGTGGACATGGCCTATCTGGACTTCAGCAAGGCCTTTGACACTGTGCCACATAGAAGTCTATTACACAAACTGGGGAATATAGGTGTGGGCAGGACAGTAGTGTGGTGGGTAGGTAACTGGCTGGGTGGCAGGACACAGAGGGTGGTGGTAAATGGCTGTCACTCCACAGGGAAGAGTGACCAGTGGGGTACCACAGGGATCAGTGCTGGACCGGTCCTATTCAACATCTTCATCAGTGACATTGCGCAGGATCTAGAAGGCAGTATTTCACTGTTCGCTGATGACACAAAGCTCTGTAACAGAGTAGACACACCAGAGGGTGTAGACAGAATGAGAGGGACCTGCAGAAACTTGAAGAATGGTCAAGGGTTTGGCAGTTGAAATTCAATGCAAAGAAGTGCAAGATAATGCATATGGGCACAAAACCCTGGCACAATATATCAGTTGGGGGTGAGGATATAGCATGCACCAAGCAGGAAAGGGATCTTAGGGTTGTCATCTCTGATGACCTCAAGGTAGGGAAACAGTGTGACAAGGCATCAGGTAAAGCAAATAGGATGCTGGGATGTATGAGCAGGGGCATCACCAGCAGGAAAAGGGAGGTCATAATTCCACTATACAAAACACTAGTGAGGCCCCACCTGGAGTACAGTGTACAGTTCTGGAGACCATACCACGTAAGGACATAGACAGGGTAGAGAAGGTTCAGAGGAGGGCAACAAAGATGGTGCATGGATTGCATCACAAGTCCTATGAAGACAGGTTGAAGGAACTGAACATGTACTCCTGGAGGAGAGGAGGAGAGGGATATGATAGAGACATACAAGTATCTTGCAGGGAGAAACAGAGTGCAGGAAAACACTATTTTTAAGCGAAAAAGATGTTCCAGGACTAGAGGGCATGGGATGAAGTTGGAGGGAGGACGATTCAGAGGAAACATGAGAAAGAATTTCTTCACAGAACGGGTGGTGGACAAGTGGAACACCCTGCCAGAGGAAGTGGTGGGGGCTGAAACAATCACGGGATTTAAGAATGCATGGGATAGACATAAAGGAATTCTAGAGGTCAGGGGTAAGGGGAAACAGACTTCTAGGAAAACAAACTGAACTTACAAGCTCAAATGGGCAGACTGGGTGGGCCATAGGCCCTTATCTGCTGACACTGTCTATGTATTCTATGCATTATCCCGACAGACTCCGACAAGTTCTTGGAACCTTGCTTGGATTTCCAAAACGCTATTTCCCTCTAGATCATTAGTTCCCAAATGCACCAGGAAATCCAGTTTCCCTCCACAATCCCTAACCTTTTCATACACCATGAACTTTGCTCTGTGCACTGTCAGCCCAGAGATACTCACTACCTTCACCTGGCTATGGCATCCACCCCCCATCCCTCCCACTGGATACCACTAATCATCGAGTCTCCCAATAACAGAACCTTAACACCGCCATCATCCTTATGGTTACCTCCACTATGCCCTCTCAGCCCCCCTTCCCCCCCTTTATTCATGATCTCAATTTCATGGGAGTCTTCCTGCCTTATTAGAGACCCCCTTGTCACCCTCCCCTTTCTGCCTCCCTCGTTATTTTGCCCACTTAATTCAAGCCCCCTCTGAATAGGTGTCTCCTTTAACCCTCTCTTATCCGAACCATTTATCCTGGCCCTGATGGTTTCCCTTTCCCCCACACCACCATCCTCCCCCCTTGTAATAGTACCCCTGCCTCCAGAGGCTCTCTGTGGGTCCCCTTTAGCTAGGGCCCCATCCTTGGTACTGATCCCTGCTGAAGGGGCTCCTCCCACCTCCTTGTCTCCCAGTTCTCTCCAATCATGCTCTCCTCCCTCATGTCTGCAATATGTTGCATCTCCCCATTTGCTTAACATATTTGTTTCCCTTCTCCTCTGGGACTATTTCTATCCTTTCCATAGCAGGGTCTGTGATGCCCTAAGGGTATCCAACTCCTCCCCGGCCTCTGTATAAGTTTCCTCATTTCATCAACCCTTCCTCCCCTCTAGGTTGCTTAGTAGCTCAAATTTATTGTGACACTCTATGTCAGCCTCCATCAAGTAACTCGAGTTTCCCTGACTGCACCTCTAAACTGCCCTCTTCTTCCCTCTTGCTCTGTTCACCTTAGGAGCTCCCTTCCCACAGTCTGCTGTTTTAGGCTTCCGCTCAACAGCCCCTCCTGACTCTTCCCCCTCCACTCTCTTTGTATTCAGAATGTTCACCCCATACGCTTTCCCCTTAGCATCAACTTCCCTATCTAAGGGTCCTCTGTCCCTAATATCCCCCCTCCTGCTTGCTGTAACATAACGTCCTGTAATTTCAAAGCGTTGTCCCAGCCTCCCCTCAGCCCCACCCTTCTGCTGCCCATATCCACTCCCCTTATCCTTGGACACTCCCCCCCCAGCTTACTCCTTAACCAATATACCTCACTCCTGATACAAGATAGCTGTCTACACAGTGGGCAGCATGCCTCTCTCCAGGCCCAATTTAGAATTATTGCCATCCCACAGCCTGTGCAGCCTATAACCCTTCCGAAGATGCCTGCCGCGGTGGAATATGGCCACCCTGTTTATCCTCCTCTGTTTATAATGGCACACCCCCTTTTCTCAGTCCCTTTCCCCTGGAATACAGTTTCTCTCTATACTGACTATAGTTATTTACAAACCCAATTTCAACCCCACCAATAAAGTTCCCAAGTCTCACAAACACATACAGTCCAGTGTGTGTTCGGTCCCACTAACAGTGTGTGTAAGCAGACATCAGGTACCGTATGATGTCACAGGCCAACCAGCTCCTGTTGCTTCGAATTTCAGTCCCAAACAGAAATACTCAGCCCTTCAATCCCAACCCCCAGTGGCTTTTGAGTATTTAAGAAAGCCTACAAAACAGGATGGGTGGGAGGGCTCTTACCAAACACCAGGCAAACAACACATTTAAATTTCCCTCTAATTAACCCTGCCAAACAACTGTCTCCAAGCCTCCAAAGTTACAATATCACAGCCCAAGTAACAGTTCTAATTCAAGGTAATAATTTTTAACACATAGAACTAATTTCACTTACAAACTATTCAAATATTTCAGTTAAAACAGAATATAACCCAGACCTCTGTCCTAACAGCCTGCTGCTTAAGTTCCCAAGAAATGCTGAGGTATTTTTTTTTCTGGAGGATTAGAACCCATGGAGTCCATGAAGGTGTGCTTTGGAGAGCTGGCGTGTGTAAGGACTGTTAGGCACCCACACATTGTGGTGGTCCTGCTTTGGCAGGGAACAGTTTATTACAGTAATGATGTGTGGCTTGTCTCTCTAAGCTAGACAAGACTACACCATCCTATCAGGCAACTGACAAAGTTAATCTGTGTGTTGGGGGGAGAGGAGCTGCTCACTGAAGCATAGCTCCGTCTTTCAACTGTATGCCACTGCATTTTCAACTGCTGTCATGGACAGCTTCAGCAGTGATTGGAGAACTGTGACCACACCTGCAAACACACTGACTGAATTGGAAGATGCTGACACACCTCTGAAAAACTCAGATGATGGCACTATGTTTCTTGCACATGCATGCAAGCAAACATAAAAATGACTGTTATGAGTATACACTGCACAGTTTCAATGCATGCTCCTAACATTACCAATTATTTATATTTTCACTCCACATTTTTAACATTGCCATTGTTGCACACCACCGTCAAAACAGTACAGCTATCATTTTCCACAACCTGCCAAAAACATGTTTTCACACCTGTGGTGCAGAATAGCTTGTTTTGTCTGTGCAATCAACTTTTGGGACTATTGAACACAATGACACTGGCATTGTTCATGAGGAGGTGTCCAAAAAAGGCCATGTTGAAAATTTGGTGAAAAAAAAAACTACTGCATTACGAGTGTGCGCTGCACAGTTTCTATGCATGCTCCTAAAGTCACCAATTTTTTATATTTTCCCTTCACATTTTTAAGATTGCCATTTTTGCACACCTCTATCAAAACACTACAGCTATCATTTTCCACTACCTGCCCAAAACGTGTTTTTGCATGTGTGGCACAAAATAGCGTGTTTGGTCTGTGCAGTCACCTTTTGGGACAATTGGACACTGGTGACGTTCATGAGGAGGGGTCCAAAAAAGGCCATGTTGAAAATTTGGTGCAACACCTCCAAAATATGGCCAAGTTACACCTGAGCATTGAATAATTTCTATGCACATGTGTAACTTTCATCACCTGGTAGCTATTCACAGCCCTATCAGCTCTGGCTAGACTTTGTTTAATTGGAAATCACTCCACAAAGGAGTAAGAAGCCAATACAAGGTTCGAGATTACACAATTTGCTGAATGCTCTAAATAAATAGAAAGAATATAAACATTAATTGATTGAGTGGCATTTATTTGTATACTGAATTTCTCTGAAGAAAAAATATGCATGTTCATGGTATACCCTGGTCTGACATTTAATTAAATCATTGGAAAACACTGTGGGAATGTCAGCTCTGAACTAAAAGGGAAAACAGCAAGAATATTATGCTTACTGAAGTGATAGTGATGTTGCAGTAGAAAATACTAAGATCCTGGTACAGGTGTGACCTTTGTACTCATGCATGGGACTAGCAGATACTGACTCACACTGTAGAAGTGATGAGCTCACACATGTGTGTTTGCCAGGGTGACCGCCTTTAGGATCACCACTTGTTTCCCATCCCAGGCATAGGTGTCCCATGAGAAGGGTGACCACTATTGAGTGCTTACAAAAAAGTGTGACTCAATGGCGGTGCCTGTTCTCAGGGCTAGTGGATTGGGGGGAGCAAATGCAGGTATAGCGACATCCTGTCACTATATGTATACACGTGCGTGGGGAAGGGAGCAAGCACGCAGTGCAATGGGTGGAAGGGGAGGGAGGGTTTGTGAGGTGTAGCACAATGGTGAGTTGCTGAGCTTGCCATGTGGCATGGTGGGTTCATGGCAGGCTATGGCTGGGAGGGTGCCGGTTCATTGCTGAGCACTTCTGGATTTTTGCGCTGGTCCGAGGATTTAATTCTTTTTATTTTTCACCCTCCTAACATGCACCCCCCCCCCCGGAGTTGAGAATCTTTAGTAGGGGGTGCGGGGAGTGAAGCCGTGCACCAGGAGTGTACATTGGTGAAATGGATTTTTGCCAATGTACATTTAGCCTAACAGAGATCGCCTTTCCGCAATTGCCATTATCACATAGACCCCAAGCATATAATATTTGCTGCCATGGCAGCTGCCCACCCCAAACCCCTTACTGGAGGAAAGCTGGAACAATTTTGACTACCATAATTGGGATGGGGATAATCAGTGGGAAAAGGGTACACAGACAGTATACAGGTGTGAGAAAACCCAGTTCCTTTTCACCAAACCTCACTAATCCTGAATTGTTACTGTGAGATAGAAACATAGGTGATGATGGGAGAAAGAGACAGATATTCCATCCAGTCTGCCCATATTACCAGGGTTACTGTTGTACATCCTTTTTTGGGTGCCAAGGTAGCAGCAGGCAGAAGGGACAGTCTACCTGAGAAACTTAACTGCTTATTGAAGTAAATCACTGAAAAATTAATATCCTGTTTCTACTACCCCATGTTTTTTTTAAGTAACTACTTTAATTTCTCAATCAATTTTTAGAAAATAATAGAGATGAAAACATTGCTTTCAACACCAGAAAATGAGTCTACGTACTGCTCATGGACCAGCGGCTGAAACAAAAGTGGGTATTCTGACCCCCCCCCCACTGAAACTCTTTGTAATTGTGTGATTTTTGTGTTTCAGTTTTGCTGCTCTGAAATAGACCTTATGTCCTACCCTGCTATTCTCAGTAAATACCAGTCTCCTCCTGCCCAAAGTCCTTCTTCTTCTTTCCTTTTTACTGCAATGCCTGTGCTTGTGATCATGCACACACATGCGTGCGTGCGCGCACACACACGCACACACCAGAGTTTGAGGCTTTTCTTTTTGTGCAGGCATCAGCAGATTATAATATGATGTCACAAATGTATCACATGTTTCTGTGAGAGACAATGAATGATTACTGAAAAAAAAAATGAGGGAATAGAACATAATTTGGTTTTATATAGTGCTTTTCATAGTACAGGATGGATCTCAACATGCTTTACAAAGCAATGAGCTAGAAACCAATAGCGTTCATGGAGACAAATTCAGCTCACAACAACATGCACACAACCATAGAACATTTTATTAGACTTTCAATAATGTTCAGGCTTTGAAAGCAGGACTAAGAAGATTACTGAGGGAGAATGGCATTGAGGGTTACACACCATGAGTAAGGTAGCATTCTGGATAATAAGTTTATGTAAACCCCCTACAAATGGTTGTTCCCAAAAGTCTTCCTTGGGTGTGCATAAATGCCCACTGCCAGGCTGGTGTCCTGTGTCCTAGTGGGTTTAAAAGTGCTTGCATGTGAGCACCGAGTTGGCCGCCTTGCCTGTCTCTTTAAGAGTGTGCCTATCTAGTAGTTTATAGTTAATCTGGGTGGGGGCCGAGTGTTTCTAGACTCGAGTCCCACCCGGGCTGCAGTACAGTTGCTTCATTCTGCCATCGCCAATTGAGCAGAGGGAGCCCTACTAGACTATGTGATTGTTTGCTGATTATCTGTTTTAATAATAATGCTAATGTAGTTTGTCTCACCTGCCTTCCTTTGAGGCATTGGGCATTCCTGTGATGCACCACCATCTTGGTTCTGGACTGCCAATCTGCACCAATCAGTACCTGTGGGGGCTCTAAAATGGAGCCTGCCCCCAGGGATCTTGTGGAAGTTAATTTCTGGAGGAATTGTAGTTTTCACCCTTTGGCACCTAAATGGACCCTGAGGGGGAGCTCAAGCTGTGACAGTCAGATGGAACAAGGAAGTGAATCTTTTGGATCACTAGGAAGCCCTGGTGCTGCCTACAGCAGAAGTCAGTGTGGAGTAAGAGCTGAGAGAGTGAGGAGCTCGAGCAGTTGCTCCTGCATAGTAAGCAGGCAGAATCAGTGGAAGACTGCGTCTGGCCCGCTTACTATTATCTTCCTAAAGTGAAGAGACTTTAGTCAGACCATCGGACTTCATTCAAACTTGTGACCTCCTTTCTAAAGTGTGACTAATTTTGCCTCAAGAGGACTGAAGACTTGATATTGTGTTATTGGCCTACCTGGACTTTCACCATGACTGCAGAGCATACGGTTTGCACAGGGACACTATGAATTGCAACCAGACTGTGATCCGAACTGTGGAATTTGTCTGCCTTTACTGTAAGTGTGCTGAATGTGAACAGTGGGTTGCAGTTTGGTTCTCCACTTTGCTGCATGTGTCACACTTGCTGGAAGCTGCATCCAGCAACCTTACTGGACTGCATCTGAATTGTTTTCCCAGTCTGGGCTCTGTCATCTTAGCTCAGACACCCACTCACGCTGTAGAGAAAGATCTGATGAGACCCGTCCGGAGATTCGGCTCCCAGATCAGCAACATCAAATAGGATCGAGCGCCACCTCGCATCATGTGGGCCCTGCTTCTCCTGGCCATCCAGTTCTTCATCTTGAGGTCTCCATTTCATCCATCAGGTATCCAAACTTGGGGAGCATGAGTAAAACCAGGGTAGCGCCCTGCAACCCAGCCAACAATCACACTGCATCATCTGATTTAATTGTTGTTAGGCTTTTGTTGACGGAGCCATCCGGCTCCGGATTACAAATTGTGGGTTACAGTGCATGCATGTTTTTTTCCATCACAGGGCCCCAACCAGCTGCAATGCCGGCCTACTTCAGGCAACGCTTCAGGCTAGCCTGTAGTTCCAACTGGGTACCCAGAGTGTGTGTGACTGTGTTCTAGGGACTTTTGAGTGCATACCTTATAGTCTGAATCAATCAGATTTAAAATCAACCACCAGATTACTGCCCCTCCCTTGTTCACATTCCCCAATAAATCGGATCTGGATCTTTTCTGCAGTTAATCTGGGTGTGATGTACTTTTGTATAAAAAGTACTGCATCAAAGTTGCTTAATTGTTATAGGTCTTTTTTTCAGGGGGTCATCCAGGGTGTTCTAGCTTATCATAGCCCTGGTGGTAAGTGATTACAAGGAGGGATTCACTGTGTTGCAAAAGTGTGCTGGTATGGGGTAGCTGCAAGCTTAGCCAGGCCACTAGGGTTAAAGAGGGGGATATCAGTGTCCCGGAGGGTTGTACACAGGGCAGCCACGTGGTCAACAACTCTGTCCTCTGGGTGAAGTCACCCTTTGAGAGCCCAGGCCCCTCAACCTGCAGGCTAGTATGCAGGCAGGGATAGTAACCCTCAGAGTAGTGCCCCCTAGGGGTTACACATAGCTACTGTATGTGTCCATGGTACACTTTTACGTACTCATTACTGTGCATCAGGAAGAGTGGAGAAGATGGACCCTAAATCCCTTTTGTCTTCACAATACTATATTACTGTGTTACTATACAGTGGAGCCTGTTTTACTGAGAGACAATACTGGCCAAGGAGTTGCGAATATAGGTGTAGATGAATGTGCATCTCATAAGTTCTTCCCTCGGTTATGTGAACAGCAATTCCCAGAAAGGTCTTTTCCCCCCAGGTACTGTATTTATCAAGCCTAATTTTATAAGTACTTGCATATAGTGAGTCATATCAACATACTGAGTATCACCTATTTGGCAGTAGTCTTGGAATGACTTGCCATCTCAGAAATATCATCCAAATCAAAACCTTGGTGTCCCAGAGGAACGGTCATCCCTGATTCACACTTTGTAACATCCAGACTTGACTACTGTAATGTCCTTAACCTCAGAGTCAGTGGACATAACCTACAGTACAATGCCTGCAGCTGGTGCAGAACACAATGCCTGAAGGCGGTGCAGAACACAGTGGCCAGGTTGCTGATGGGCCTTCCCAGGTCCCATTTAACCACAGTCCTATATGAACTGCACTGGCTGGTGGTAGAGTTGTACATTGCTGTTAAGGCTGGACTGCTGATCTACAAGGCCATATATGGACTAGGCTCCAGTAATCTGAGGGAACTCCCGATACCTTATCACCCCTGTCACCTCCTCCGCTCCTCCAAGGTGGGCCTCCTGGCAATTTCCAGGGTAAAGCTTAAGTTTTCATGGTAACAGAGCATTTGATGCAGGCAGCCCAGCCCTGCAGAACTCACTTCCAAGATCTCTGAGGGAGGCCACCTCAGTAGAGGCCTTTAAAGGGGGCCTTAAAATGTATTCAGTTAATGACACCTTTGAATCCATCTAATAATCTATTTTAATTGTATGCCACCCATTTTATTCATACTCAGTATTTTTTTTCTTGTTCATTTGTTAAAAATGTTTTACAGTTTGGGATATTTTATCATTATATGTCATTTGTATATGTTTTGTAAAGGGCTCTGAGCCCCTGGAAATTAGTGTTGTATAAATAAACTACTACTACTACCAATACTGTACTGATGAAATGTCAAGGAGTCTTTAAAGTCCACCAGCATATCCAGACTGAGGCAGATGGGAATTGGGTTTAACTTCTTGTCCAAACATTGGCATAGTGCAACACTCTCTCTCCCATTATTGTATTGCATTGTTAGCATTGTGTTTATGCCTATGCCCCTACTGTGGGAACTAAACCCTAGGGAAGGCAGTGTAGTCAACTGATTTGATCACTCTACTGAAATAACTCCTGGTCTGAGCCAATACGGTCACTAATGCATTAGACTGATAAGTGATAATGTGTGGCTCTATTGTCATTTTCTTGTTGTATTACTGTGCTGTAAAAACCCCACATTTACTAAACAGGGAAAACATTGATGGGTTATGGATCCAGCTACCCTTCTGGAACTACTTAAATGATTGGGTCAGGCAGCTGGAATACAAAGATATTGATTCCTATACAGTCTATACCACTGCATTACAGCTGTACTTTGATCAGTACCCCACTGGCTTTTCCCTCAGAGGGGTTAAAATGGTGAAGTTCACATTTTCTGCTTTTGGCAACATCTAGTGGATTGCAAAGTCTGTTTTCAGTTTATGAAATTGAAAAAAATTAACTAACGGAACACCAGGTACCTGGGGGTATGTTTCTTCATTATATGGTATTTTGCAGTTTTGCACTTTAGTAAGAGAGAAAGAAATAAGACCCTAAATATAGAAATAGCCCTTCCTTATTTTACTCCTGGATCCGAGTCAGGCTTTTATTTTCACTCCTGGAACTGAGTTCCCCTGGTTTAGCTCCTATTTCCACTACTGTCTGCTTTAATCTTCTCTAAGCAACCTTAACAATAAAACAGAAAGGTGATATTAGGATCTAGTGGTATGATTTCTGGCTTGGGAACCAGCAAGTGTGGGTTAAAATCCAGCCAGATACCCTTACTCACTGTTATCATTGGCAAGCAGCAAAACCTCTAAATGTAAGAGCAAAGTTAATGAGATATCAGGAATTGGTATGGTGTTTTGCAAAAGGTTAAACTGTGTTTTGCTCTGATATATTTTTTTCTTTTTTTAATCTATTCTGATGCAAATATGTGTAATTACTTGTACTACGGTCTTGAACTGGTACAGTTCCTTGATCGGGATCTAACATGCTACAATAACAGCTCTAACTGAATGACCTGAGTTGTCAAGGTTTCAGTTTACTTTGCCACTCTCTGCATACCTATGTACATTGGAGCCTTTGGGGATTGCCTCATTTTCTCTGTCATTTGTCTTTTCACTTAGTGCATATATGGAGGTAAAACAAGTGTTTCTGCTATGTTAGATCTACATTAGTTGATGATAGAATTGTTCTTCAGTCACTGACACGTGCCCCCGTTCTGTGTCTCAGTGTATTGTGTGGTCAGCAGCATTCTTCCAGCTGCAGAGATGGCACATAAAACAGAAAAAGGTACCACAATCATAGATTCATGAATAAAGTAGATCTGGTAGGAGGAAGGGAAGAGGAAGGGGAGGGGATGGAAGCACAGACAGGTACAGAAGAGCAGGGATGTCATGCATACTAATCATTTTATGAGATTCTACTGTGAAAGTAGAAGGTAATACGTGCCAGTTCATGTTTCTGTCTGCCCTGCTTACTCTCCTCTCCTCTTCTCAGCAGTACATTGCATAACTCTCTCTATGCAGCCATAAAAAGAGAAGCTCACATGCTGAATCTCTTGCAGCCACTGGCTCACTGTGTGACCTAGAACTCCATGTGATTCAGTTCTGTAAAACTGGATAGAAGCCAGGCTCCATGATAAATAAGATATCATATTTCAGCTGCCCTGTTGGGTAAATAACTTGCAGAAATAACCTTGTGTTTATATGTGAGGGAACTACAAACTGAGCCACAGTAACACTGACATGAGAAGTATGGGTCCACTAGTGTCCCTCCACACCTAATCCAAAAATCACCACTCCAGCCTGCTCCTTTCATAATCCTTCTGTATAAGGTGGACCTAGTAGCTTCCATCCATGTGGCTTCTGCAAGAAACAAATACTCCCTACCACAGCCTAGCTCAGTTTCAAGTGGGCCATAATCAAAATCTGTATTTTTTAACAACCTGTCACAGATTGAGAGAAACACAATAACAAAAATAAAAGAATAGAAATGACACCCTGAATAGGAAAAGAGGGTTTTCAATCTTCCAGTTTTTTTTATTTAAGACAGGAAAGGATGACAATTAGCCAGTTGAACAAATGTTCATTTTCAGTGGCCTCTTAAATACACATTAATGAAAATTTATTTGTGCACAAGCACATCATAAATTAGTTACAGCTACTAAATCACTTACAAATACTGTAATATAAGTGCAACATTATGCACATCAAAGCAATGATAAACATAACCATTGCTACAAATTCTCACAAGAGTTGAAATGTATCAAGCAGCAAGATTTAAACCATTGAGAGACAGAGTATAATTAAAGTTTAATTACTGGTCATCATTTTTATATGCGGATAACAAGAGTTTTATCCTGATTCATAACTGCCCAGTTTATATTTTTGGTTATAACTGGGCAGTTATAATCAGTAGTTGTCAATCTAGCTCAATTAAGTTACCTCTAAAACAAATTAATGTTTTAAAAAAATTGAAAAATAAATGTTCTTCCCTTAAAACAAAGAAAACATTTTACTTTTATGTTAAGCTTTACTGAAATAAACACTTTACAGCAATTTAACACTATCTCACTGTTTGATGTTTTAAGGACAATGTCATAAAAATGATGACCAGTAGTTAAATAAAATAATGTATGGGTGGGTGTGTTGCAACCAGAATTTTACGCACACACTCTTTGGGATGCTTGTAGCATCCCACACATCGGGTTGTGTGTAAAATTCCGGTAACACCCACTGACCCACCCATGCATTATTCTATATTTCATCTGCTGGTCTTTCTAATGCAAATAATTAAAGACGGCCTTCAGTATATGTAAAACTCTTAAAATTATAATACTTAGATCAATTCAGAGTCAGTTTTTTTTTGCTCCTCCCTGCTCCCCCTGACTAGCCACTCCTTCAGGCCATCTACAACCTCGGCCACCCTCCTCCTCCAGTCACCATCCACTGCCCCTGTTACTGCCGGTTGTTCCCCTGGGAGACCCAATGTAAACCTTTGTTGGATGGATCCCCCCTGCAGGAGAGCAGTGCCCATAGGTACAACTATTTAGCCCAGTGGCCAGTGGGGGATCAGCACATGACTATTCCAGGCTACTGTAAAGCCAGGGACTGGTGGCTGTCATCCAGTTAGTAAGGGGGCTTTTTTTTGTTTTCTGGCCCACCCAGTCTACCCATATTGGGCCTGCATAGGAACAGCGACCTGAGATCAGGATGTGTGGGGGCATGCCAAGGCTTCATGTCCCCCTAGCACATCTCCAATCTGCCTTCAGGTGCAGAGGCCCTACTCACCCCCGGGAGGGAAGCATCCAATGCCTGCTGGTCTCCACTCCTGGCACCCTAGCTCAGGGCGTGAACCCAGATCACCAGTGTGCCAAGTGAACCCTTTCACTTGGTGCCATGAAGATGGCAATTCAGCTTCAGTTTAATTAATTTTCTGTATTTATTTTCTCCTCGTTCTTTATCACTGTGGACAGTTACATGAAAAGAGGATTTACTTCTCTTAGGTTTAATCTGATGGTGCTATACACCATTGATTCTGCAAATGGTTTACTGTCAGGTTAACAGCAGTAGAGCTGTGATTTTAAGTAGCTCTCCTTATCCAGTGAGCACTATTAAAGTCTACATTTATAGATGGCAAATACCTGAGTGGATACTTCTATGTGTACTCAGCCAGAGGCTTTACTAATTATAACATTGATGACCTGGAGGATTTATGTTCATTTGTAGGGCTGTGTACAGCTTGATGGAATGAAATATTTTAAAAACAAAAACAGATACTCCTACTGGCAAGACCTAGATACATGCCTAGAAAACACAAAGATTGGATTAGAAAGAATAATTTTGTTGAGGCCAGAAAACCAGGCTTCTAAAAACAGATTACCGTTGCAGCAGCTTTCACTCACTGAATCTATGGTCATAAACGCAACAGTGTCACATGGGACAGGAGACATTGTAGGAAAAAGAAGAACAATACAAAAATTCAAACATGGAGATCTCCAGGAGCCATAAAACTAGTAAGGAAATTTAGAAAAAAAAAATCACAGCAAAGAAAGGGAAGGTCACACGAGGATTACATACACAAATCAAAATATCATGCACATTTTTGTGAACATTTTTGCTGTAGTTCTTCTTTAAGTGAAAAAAGAAGTTCCTCAGACTTGCCATGAGATTTTGACAATGTGTTTGTTTCACTACTGTTCCTCTGCTAATCTTCTGGTTTCATAATACTTTGATGATGTCATACACTCTAATTATTCCAGCCCAGGCCTCTGTGGAAAGTTTTTCTAAAAAAAAGATACAAATTATAGTGACAGGATTCATTTTAATGTAGCAAGGTGCTCAATTTACAGTATTTGTTTTTAGCAAGAGGAGAATTGTGCTGAGACTTAAATGTCATCATATGTCACACAAAATACGGTACTGGAATTCTAAGCACTCAAGGCAGAAACATCAGTGACAAAAATGCAATTTAGTGTCAAACTTCAATGTTATTGTTTTAAATGAATATATTGTTTTATATAACCTCATCTCTGAGAATAATAAAGTTTATATTTTCAATAATCTTTAAATTAAAAATGAAATATCTAAGAATATTATGTGTTACATGGTTTCAATGGGCAATGGAAAATCTCATTTTATTTTCTAAATGTAATATTTGGGGAAGGCATACTGCACCAAAACTGTTTTCCAGGTGTGACACTGGGGGACTACAAGGAGAAAACAAGCGACAGTTAAGGTGCAACATTAAAGTAGGGCATTGTAGGGCAAATAAAAAAATGTCAAGTAGAAGAAACATTACAGCAGAAACAGGACAAACCCCAATGCCAAAGTTCCAAGGTACAAATAAAGTAAAGTACAAAGGGAAACAAATACAGTGCCATATAAGTAAAATATACTAAGAATCCACCAGTTAAAATAGAGTTAGGGGAACTAGGGAGACAAGGCACAAAGGGAACAGGGTAGCGAGGGTACAGGACCTTTCAGCTGCCCTCCCCATGGAGTCGCCAACCACAGAGACCCCCCCCCACCGAGGCACAGGCACAAAGGAAACCGGGTCGCGAGGGCACAGGACCTTTCAGCTGCCCTCCCCACGGAGTCGCCGACCACGGAGACCCCCCCCGAGGCACAGGTATGAGGACACGGAATGAGCACTGCTCAGATGCCACAGGCTCCATTTTTGAATTTAAACTGTGGTGTCTGCAAAAGGAAGCTCTGTTTCCACTGTCTGGCTGCTTAGTCGGCACAGGTGTGCTGATAGTTTTTATTTAGCACTCAATATGCTAAATCTACCCCTTTTTAAAGCATGCTGGCAGGAGCTTTAAGAACCTAGCCTATGCCTTTAAAACAAGCAGGAAGGAGTTAAACCTTTCTCTGAATGTTAGCTTGTTTGGAAAATTAATTTCAGTGCTGAATATGTTAAATCTACAGTTTTAGAGCAAGTTGGAAGGAGCTTAAATTACCTAGCCTATGCCTTTAAAACAAGCTGGAAGGAGTTTCAGGATTTCAATCTATGCCTTCTCTGTGTGTTAGCGTGCTGTTAAATTAAGGCAGTGCTTACTCTGCTAAATCTACACTGTTAAAGCAAGCTGTTAAATAATTCAGTGTTTAAATCTGCTAAATAGCTACGCATTTTAGAGCAAGCTGGAAGGAGCTAAAAAAAAACTGTTCTCAACATATTTCCCCTATCCCTCCTTGAAAACCCTTACTAAAATCAAAAGAAGTGAGTACTTTCTGATAAAGAGTTTAATTTGGAAGGGAAACCCCACTCGAATCACAATTCTGGGGAAAGCTCCTCTGGCTGTACACATTTCTAGCATTTAGCAACCTCTTGGATTAAATTACAACTCTCCTTTCACAACTTGGGAGACAATAGCACTGTAGCTGGGCCAATAAACAAGCCACACATACCTCTCAGCGCTCTTAACTCCACTCCTTTTCTCTTCACAGGCACAAAGGGAACAGGGTCACGAGGGCACAGGACCTTTCAGCTACCCTCCCCACGGAGTCGCAGTCCATGGAGACCCCCTCGAGGCACAGGTATGAGGATGTGGAAGAGCAGCTGCTCGGATGCCACAGGCGCCATTTTAATTTAAACTGTGGTGTCGTAAAAGGAAGTTCTGCTTCCACTGTCTGGCTGCTTCTGCCCCACCGGCACTGCACGCCGGCTCCCAACCACCCCCACCACTGCCCTTGGTGAGCTCCTCCCTTTATATGGAGTGTTACATGACTGTCCAAAACCTATCAGCCCACTTCTCCACTTGCAGCTTATCAGCTGTCACCACTAGAGGGCTCCCATCCAAAATCTTCCTCTACCAAACAACATTTCTAGCTAGAATGCTGCTGCTGCCAACTTTAATCATGCTCTTTCAACTGGGAAAAATTTCCCCTCCACCAACTACCCTCTCATGCATAGAGCAGCCGTTTCCAATGCCCTCACTTCAAACTCCATACCCCCACTACTATGTCATTGGACACACGCTCATTCCAGCACCGGCAAATGTTCATTACAGCTGCATCAGTGCAGCTTTCCTGCTCCCTCAGTTTCACATGGGCCTTATGGTTCTAAACACTTCCTCCAATCACCCCCCCACCAGCCCTTATATCTTGAACCACAACAAATGTCTCTAAACCACACTGGGTCTAGCTTAAAAACCTAATCACCCTCATCCTTCTCTTGTTTGGGGATATAAAGGCAAAACCTGGTCCCAACTCTCCTGTTTCTGCCACCAGCTCCCCTTTCTCTTTCCCAGAAGGCCTCCGTATCCTTCATCTAAACACCTGCAGCCTGCTATCTAAACTCTCGCTTATGCAACCACTGGCCTTAACCTTGCACCCCGGCATCCTGGTCATCTCAGAAACCTGGCTAAAACTTTATATTAAATATGCAGAGATATCCCTACCAGGGTATGCCATAATCAGGTCCGACCACCAAGGAAATAAGAGATGCAGAGGCACAGCTATGTATCACAACTAGCCAACAGTTCTCTGTAGTGGACCTCCCTGTATCCCCTGAGAACATTGACGCACTGCTCATAAAAATCTCCCTCCCCAGCTCAAACCCCATCTATGTGGCTGGTTCCTACTGCCCCCATTGCACTCTACCCGAGGCCATTCTCTCCCACTTGGGCAATCTACAATCACATGAAGTGGGGGGTGAACTTCATATCACTGGAGATTTCAACATAAACTGGATCGGTCCTGATAAAGCACTTTTAAAAACTAAAATTAAAGCACTGTCTCTATCTCAGCTCATAACAGAACCCACCAGGCTAAACCACAAATCCCTAAATCACACCTTACTGGACTGGGCACTTACCTCCCTCCCGCATAGAATAGTAAGTGCTGGCCTCCTACCTGATTCCATAAGTGACCATCATATGATCTATTTGATCAGGAAGGTTCACTGTCCCCCCTCACCACCCCAAAAACATTAGTCACCAGGTCTTATAACTCCCTTAACCTAGCCACCCTCCTGTCTGACCTAAGACAGATAAATTGGTCCTTCATCCCTATGATGCCCACCATTAACATAGCTTTCGAGGCTTTCAAAACAACCTTCCTAAAAGTCTGGGATAAGCACGCCCTTCTACGAATGAAAAGAGTCTGCGGTGCGCATCTCCCCTGGATCTCAGCTGACATCATCAAATTATGCCACACCAGGGACCACGCCTGGAAATTACATAAAAAGAGCGGCACACAGGCCTCCCTCATTACCTACAGATCCCTTTGAAACAAGTGTACAAATAGCATAAGACAAGCGAAAAAAATCTACTTCCAGTTGTCTTTTAACAAAAATGTAAATCACCCAACGGATTTCTGGAAATCTCTTAAAACCCTGCCCCCCCCCACACCCAACCGGTCGCACCAACTCTACTAGGCCAAGGTTCCCTTATCTCTGACCCTATCCAAGTAGCTGAAGTTTTTAACACTCACTTCGCCAGCTGCGCAAATAAGCTCCTATCCTCCCTACCCCACACAATGTCTCCCACCACCACATGTGCCCCACACTCTACTTCCGCTACCATACCATTCTCCTTCCGCACAGTTACTCAAACTGATGTCTATTGCTCCCTTCGGTCACTAAATCAAAACAAAGGGAAATGCCCCACTTTCATGGACACAAAAATGCTCTACCCCTCCGTCCTAGCTATTGCTGCCCCTTTAGCTGACCTCTTCAATCTATCCTTCTCCCTGGGCAAATTACCTTCAGACTGGAAGCTGGCCACTGTTATACCTCTACCAAAAGGAGGTGACACCTCCTCCCCAGGACAGTACCAACCCATCTCCCTACTGCCTATCCTGGCCAAACTCCAGGAACATCTGGTCCTGTCCCAACTCACCCCATACCTAGCAGCCTCCTCCTTTTTCACACTTTTCCAATTGGGCTTCCGTAAATCCCACTCCACCACCTCCCTACTTCAGGTCACCGGTGATATCCTCACAAGTATGGACAAAGGTCATATCACCTCTGCCATTTTCATAGACCTAGCCAAGGCCTTTGACACAGTCTCCGACTCCCTACTACTCTCCAAACTCACCACCGCTGGGCTCTCTACCTCAGTCACAAACTGGTTCCATGACTACCTAGTAGGCAGGAGTCAGGTAGTCAAAATAGCTTCTCACACCTCCCACCCTTCGCCTGTCACAACCAGTGTCCCGCAAGGCTCAGTCCTGGGTCCCCTTCTCTTCTCCATTTTTCTGAACGACCTCCCAGCAGCATGCCCACACTCCTTTTTACAGATGTACGCAGACGACACTGTCCTATACACCTCTGGTCCCACAACCCTCAGCGTAGCATCCCAACTCCAGCTCTATACAGATGTACGCAGATGACATTGTCCTCTACTCCTCTGGTCCCACAGCCCTTAGCATAGCTTCCTAACTCCAGGAAGATTTCAACGCTATCTAGAACTGGTTTCGGACAAACCAGCTATTTCTTAACTCCAAAAAAAACCATAGCATTAACCTTTGGCACCCCTCAAAGACTCTCCCACCAAGATCCCTCCCCCCCTTTCAAAACCCTGGATGGAACTCCCCTGGAAAACTGCATGAGCTTCAGATACCTGGGTGTATAGCTAGACCAACACCTTGATTTCTCTGCTCACATCACCTCTCTTCATAAGCGGTTACTCCCTAAACTTGTAGCACTGTTCCGTAACAAAAGCTGCCTCCCCACACAAACAAGGCATGCCATTGTACAAAAAATTATCCTCCCAGTAATCGACTACGGCAACATAATTTACTCCACCGCCCCATGTCAGCTTTGGCCAGCCTAGACACCCTGTTCCACTCATTCTGCTGCTTCATCCTCGGCTGCCATAAATCAACCCACCACTGCGATCTCTATAGCTCACTAACTCTACCATCCCTACATGACCGTAAACAAATCAGCTGTGCCAGATTCACAGCCAAATTCTGGTCAAACTTCCTCCCCCCTACCTGACCTCTGCTCTCTCCCAACAACCGGCATCTATATAATCCCTTAGATGGGATGACCATAAACTGCTCCTTGTCCCATTTATGCACACATCCAAAGGCCAGGCTGCTTTTAAGTACTGAATACCTCAGACCTGGAACGCCCTACCAGCCCCCATCAGCAACGCAACAAATACCTCCCCACAAAACAAGTTACTCCGTACACATTTCACCTCCAGTTGCTCATGTATCAGATAAGAATTCTTACTTAAATGTCTTGCTGCTATACTCGCATATGTACTGTACTGTAATCTTCACCCTGTTTTCTGTATAATGTATGTAAGTATCATACCTATGACTGTGTTCCTTCCCCCAGCTATGTAATTCTTCCCACACAAATTTATTGTAACAATCCCTGTTTCAACTCTGTACTGCCTAAACTCTGTTAGTATGCAAGTGGGTCCCAGCCCCCAGGTCGCATCTGGAATCGAGCATGTAGCTCAGTATGCTTTCCTAGTAAAACTTGTAAATAAATAAATAAATAATAAGTACACAAGTGAGAATGACACAGCAGTAAAGGAAAAGGGTGAAACGAGAGAGACGGTGAGGAAAAGCAGAAAGAGAGGATGAGGGTGAATGGTGAGGGGAATGGGACACTATAACCAGTTGCAGACCAGGAGGGGCAGTTCTGAACCTTGAGAAGGGCTTTGAAGGAAAGGGGAGAAGAAAATTGAACAAGGAGGGGAGGCTGTTCCAAAGTTGGGGAAAGTGGGAGAAGATGGCAGATTGCCTAGCAGAGGTTTCACACTGGGGTATAAAGAAGGAATGGGTATCAAACCAATGGAGGGGTTAAGAGGAGTGAAAGGAGGGGGTAGGATTACAGTGAGACAGGAGTCAGCTCTCTAGATGGGGAGTGAAAGAGTCTGGTAGAGGGCAGTGGCAGGTTCAAGGAGGGTGAATGAAGGTGAAACAACAGATGGAGTGGAAGAAGTTGTTCAGCCTGATAATGACATAGCTGCAGGTAACACTGTAGACCACAACCATGTAATAAAACACTAACAGAATCATCTTGAAGATAACCTCAGTGTGAACCAGCAGTGGAAGGCAGGCTTGTTGCAGAACCATGCACCAAGTTTGGGGCACAGCATCATATGCATGGCATAAATATCTGCAGAGAAATCAAGATATCAATCCTATAGAATATCAAGCAATGGATAACATGATCCCTAGCTATTTAAATATGTTGAACACAGAGAATGTTCCATCTACTCACACCATTATAAAAGTTAAGCGTATTTTCATTTTATTTTTTTGTATCAAAGTCTGTCATTATGAATGTGATGCAAGGAATATACAATCCTATAACACTTACAGATCATTCACTTGTAGAGATCATTGTGACATCCAGGGATATCATCAGGCAAAGACCTATATGGAAACTGAATCCTTTATTGCTGAGTGATGCAGCCTGTACAGAAATTGTAAAGAAAGAAATTGCAATGTTATTTTCAATTAATACTGCAGATAGTGTCAACTTTTAGCTGATGTGGGATGCATATAAGGATTACTTACACTGGGTATGCATTTCATATCAGGCTAATATAAATAACAAGCATTTGTCAATGCCGAATGTTTGCTTGCTGGCATTGGTATTAGAAATGCAGGAGTTAGAGAGATGCAGAATAAGAATGGCAGTGAAGCATTGAACTTCACAGCAACCCCACCTCCACGCTGCAAAGACGGGCAGGCAGTGGGGTATGCGCTTGGGTCATCTCCCATAACGTTCATGCCATTTCACTTCACCCTATCCTGCAGATACTGACACATGTTTAGGTGTACCTTGGACTGTTTGGCTGCACAGTCACCCCATTCCATAAGAACATACACTGAAATGGGTACTGTATAGGAGAACGGGGTGAACTGTGCGGCCGAAGAGTTCAATGCACACCTGGATGCCTGTCACTGGCTGCAGGGTGGTGGGTTGGGGGTGGAATGGCACGAGCATTACAGCTGGCAATCCAAAGGCATACCCCTGATACCTGTCAGTCTGTACAGGGTGGGACGTTATGGTTAGACGCCCTTACACCCTGGGTGTTTGTTGGTATTTACACTACAAATGTTCGACATGGCATTTTTGTGACCCTCACCTCATGAAAGCATTTGGGACATCTTCTCATGAACAGTGGCACTGTGATTTTGTTAATGTGTCCTGAACTTTGAGTTCCCACAGTGACCATGCCACTCTGCACCAGATGTACGAAAACACAGATTGGGCAGGATGTGAAGAATGACAGCTGTACCATTCATAGGGAGCTGTGAAGAGATGGCAAAGTTGAAAATCTGTAGTGAAAATATTAAAAATACTTAAACTTCTGGGCTTATGTGGAAACTGTGCAACACATGTGCATAACACAGTCATTTAGTAGAATTGTTTTATCAAATTTTCAACACAGGCATTTTGTGACCTCTGCTCATGAACAGTGTCACTGAGTTTCCTGATCTGTCCCGAAAGTTGATTTCCCACAGTGCCAGATGTGTAAATTCATATTTCGGGCAGGATATGAAAAATGACAGCTGTACTGTTCATAAGGAGGTGTAAAAAAATGCCAATGTTGAAAATCTGGAGTGAAAATATTACAGATGAGCGGAATTACGAGGGTGCATGGAAACTGCGCAATGTACACTCGTAACAGTCATTTCATCAACTTTTGTCACCAAATTTTTAACATAGGCATTTTAGTACCTCTACTTATGAACAGTGTCACTGTGACTTGTTTTTAGTCTGTCCCGAACACTGATTTCCCACAGTGACCACGCTATTCTGTGCTGGAAGTGCGAAAATACATTTTGGCTAGGATGTGAAAAATGACAGTTGTACTGTTCATAAGGAGGTGTACAAAATGGCAATGTTGAAACTCTGGAGTGAAAATATGAAAAATTTACGAAGTTACGAGCATGTGTGTAAACCGCGCAACGCATGCTCGTAACACAGTCATTTTATGGACTTTTGTCACCAAATTTTCAACATAGGCATTTTAGGACCTATGCTCATGAATAGTGTCACTGTGATTTTCTTAATGTGTCCCAAACACTGATTTCCCACAGTGACCGCACTATTCTGCCCCGGTAGTGCAAAACCACATTTCGGTTAGGATGTGAAAAATGACAGCTGTACTGTTCATAAGGAGGTGTGGAAAAATTCCAATGTTGAAAATCTGGAGTGAAACTATTACAAATGCGCAGTTACAAGCGTGCATGGAAACTGCCAATGCACACTCATAAAACAGTAATTAATTGGATTTTTTTCACTAAATTTGAAACATAGGCTTTTTGAGAGCCCACCTCACGAACACTAGCACTGTCATTTTGTTACTCACTCCCTGAAGGTGATTCCGCACAGTGACTGCAAAATCACCTTTTGGGATCGAATAATGCCATGACAATGCCTGAATTCATGAGGAGGGGTCACAATAACACCATGTGGAAAATTTGGTGCCAAAATTCCCAAAAATGGCTGAGATATGCACCAAATTTGAAAAAAACCTATTTATGCCATTATACAGCATTTCTTCAGTTCGCTGTCAACTTTGAAGAGTGCATACGTGTTCCCGGTCCACTGAAGATTGTCGCACCAGGCTCCGGAGGTAATTCTGAGGTGAGGAGGGTGTGGGGAGGTCAGGTGCACAGTGGGTGGGTGTGAGTTGGGGGTAGAGGACAGCAACCAGTGTGGGACTGTTTCCTTTGTTTCAGGGAGATAAAAAATAAAAAGACATCACAGGAAGGTTTTTTTTTTTCAAGCTTGTTTCCAGCACACTGGGGTGGTCTCCCAGTGTGCTAACTGCCTTATTTGGGGGTGGGAGTACTGAAGCCAATGGGGACTGGGCTCCCCATTGGCAAAGAATGACTGTTTGGAGAGGCCATGATGCCGAGGGGGGACTGGGCACTAACTCAGCACACAACAAATGGGGAAGGGGTACATCATGCCGGCGAGGAGTGGGCTCCCTCTTCGGCAAATTAACTGGGTTGGGGGCTGCCAGTAGGGGGACTGGCCACCCCAATTGGCTTTCATGGGGCTGAGAGGCTGCAGCAAGCTACCACCATGTTTAATTTAATTGTTATTCTTGGGAAGGTACTACCCTGCAATGACGGGTCACTCCCTCATTGCAGCGTAATGGCTGATGCTGCAATGATGAGGTGGCCCCTCATTGCAGCAGCAAAAACGTTTCTACTTGGTGGCACTTTTGGAGACCAGTGTCATCAGCACACTGTGCATCCATTGGTGCACCAGTGCAAAGCCCCCAAATGCACTACCTCCATTGGCTGCCACAGTGCCACACCTCCACAACCTGCTTCTCTCCTAAGCTGCAGCATAATGTTTTTTGCGTATGCGTGCAAGCAAACATAAAATTATGGAAAGATTCAAACAACTGGAGGAACAAATAAAGGAAGCTCAAATCAGGCATACTTAACATAAATCTAATTTACATCTTACAATAATGGAGAATTAAAACTTGAATATGAGATGCTGTTTAATGTAAAAATGGAAAGGTGGATTAAACTTAATAAAGCAAAATATCACTAACTGATCAGCCTGGAAAACTCTTCACTTACCAATTGTAAAAAAAAGAGCAAAGATGTATAACACCACTTTAAGTTTCTGAATAATCTCTATTTACAATAGATCCTAAGTTAATTATTAAAGAATTTATTTGCTGGTATAATAGCATTTATACTTCAGATACACATTTAAATTGCGTTAACTAAGAAATGTGTCTTGATATTCCACCAATTGACTCTCAGCAAGTAAGTTCTTTGGATCAAGACATTACTTTACAAGAAATTAAGCAAGCCATCCACTGCTTAGAACTGGAGAAATCCCCAGGACTAGATGGCTATGGCATACATTTTTACAAGTCATTTGCTGATGCTATCAGTATAATCTTTTTAAAATGTATTATTCTTTCTGGCATCTCCAGTAACTTCCTCCTTCCTTTAACAAAGCCCTCGTTATGGTCATTCCAAAAGAGAGCCAAGATCCAAAGCAATGCTCATAATATCTTCTGACTTTATTGTAAACTCTGACTACAACTCAACTTAAACTAGATGCTCCACAGAAAGAACTGCCTCTCCCTCCAGGTCCACTGGGAGCTAGTCACTAAAATGGTTCTCCCAGTCTTCAGCTATGCAGATGTAGTCTATGGCACAGCCCCTTCCTCCTCCCTTGCCAGATTGTATACTCTTTGCAATGCAAGCTGTCATTCCATTACCAACACCCCCATCCATATTCACCATTGGTCCCTCTATTCCTCCCTCTTCATTCCCCCATTACCATCACATCGTCAGTCCCACTGTGCCTCCTTTTTTGGCAAATGCTGGTCTGTGTCCCTTCCCTCCTCTCCTACATTTCCTCACTTCTCCTCACCCATCCTATCCTCTTACTCTCGATTATTGCACAATCTCCATTCCCCGTCCTCACTTCTGTTCTGGGAAAGCTTCTTTCTCGTACCGCTTCCCTTGACTCTGGAACCTGCTCCCCTCTTCCTCCACCTGTCCCTTTCAATCTCTGCCTTTAGACACCTGCAAAGGCATCTTCCTGTTCCCCCTGCATGTGTCAACCCCCCTCACTTTTCTTAACCTTTCTTCCTCTCTCCTTTGACCCCCCATCCTGTTTAGGAATCCCCTAAATCTAGGTTAGTTGTGCCTTTGCCCACGATTTGTTTTGTACTCTATTAGTACTGTTACTGTCCCCTACTGTCACTGCATACTTTATTATATTTTAGAACACTGTCCACATTCTTTGTGTTAATCCAGGCCATTGTTAATTTTACTTGACTTGTCTCATTTGCTCCTACATCTGTGATGTTTGCTTAGGTATACGCAATTGGAAATGTTTTAATTTTTGATTCTGTTTGTATTGCCCTTCCCCCTCCACTGAGGGTCACACCTGGGGGTTGCTCCTGTGGGTCACACCTGGAAATGAGCATCAGCTCAGTGTGCCTTTCTTGGTTACCAATTTTCAAATAAATAAATATAAGACTTTCACTAGCATTCTGGCAATTTAATTAGGAAAAAAAAAGTAATACAAAAAGACTAGGGGGCTTCATTAAGGGATGAACTAGATAAAACAACATCAGGAATTTTTTAACTCACTCTGTCCTGGGAGGCCGATTTCTGCCAGGTTAAGCAGTGAATGGTTCAGACCTCATACAAAGCTATTAGAAGTAATGAGTATGAAATTCAGCTGTAAGGCTCCAAATGCAATGCTGGCATCTCTCAATGCTGAAAAGGTATTGGATCACCTAGAATGGCTATTTACTTGAAGTGTTAAAAGCTGTGTAATGTGGAGACCCATTTCTTACATTGATAAACTTAATATTTAACCACCCCAAAGCCCATATTAAAACAAATTATTAGATTTTAGAATGTTTTCATTTGGGTAGGGGTAACCCTCGAGGATGTCTCCTATCTCCTTTATTATTATAGAGATGCAGTTGTGCCCCTATAGTTAGGGTTGGTGTATCACTTCAATGTTAAATCTCAATTTTTGCACCCTAATAACGTTGGTCCTTTTTTTGAAATAGCCCAACATTTAGCATGCACAGTCATTCTGCCAGTGTTGCAAGATGTGAAAAGTTTCATAATGGCATCTTGTATGGTTTTTGAGACATAAAGGGTTAAAAAACAGAAAAATTATGACTTTTTCCCCCATAGGTTAACATGGGATTTTCTGCCGTCATCCACAGCCTACATGGAATTACATTTTTCTTTGAAATTTTTAGGGATGATTGGGTGTGCCAAGGGTGTACCTTTCAATGGTTTGGTGAAAAAGTATATTACCATTTTTGAATTATAACAATTTTTGGAATAGATGTAAGACAGGCAGGTAGACGAAAATAGTTCAAACTGTAAATTTACAGTTCGAACTGTAAATTTACTGGTCATGCTCAGAGAAAACACTGTTCATGCTGTCAGTCATCTTGGTTTTCTAACAATTTAACAATAGTGCTGTACACAACTATTACATGCTAAGGACAGCACAACACCTGTATTTAGGTCTCAGTGACTTGCTTATTTAGTTTGTTTTAAAATTAGTATATTTCCATGGCAAATATGTGTTTTTTTTTCACTGAAAAGCATGTCCCCCATCATTTGCTAAGCAATTACCATTCGATTTATTTATCCTTCGAACTTCACTGTTTGAATGGTAAAAAACATTTGTATTCATTAATAGTTCAGACGTTACTGCCTGAACTGAATTGCTCTGATGATGCCCAAAGTGACTAGCCCACCCCACTGACCAAGTTGCTCGCATACTCACGTGTTCATTTTTTTTAAAGCTGCTTTTTACAGCGCTGATTGTTGATGCTTGCTCTACCTGTATTTGTCATGCTAACTTTCTCACAGTCACATCGAAAGCCAGTCACAAACTGCTGTCTCTCTTCTGTCTGTTGGGTGCACCCTCACACACTCTCTCTCTCTTTGCCCCTCGACTGTCTGCATGCATCAGTATCTCTCTCCCAACTAAATAAAACTGTTTTGGGAGGGGAGATTAGAATCTCTCATGGATGTGATCACTCAGAGCTGCTCAGTCGCACTTCAAGCTGATCACAATCTACTCTCTGCTGACTGCTGTCGTGTTTACCCTCACACTCTCCTTCTGTCTCCCTCACCATCCTCATGCATCAATATCACTCTCCCACTAAATAAAGTTGATTTTTTGGGGGGGAGGGGGGCAAATTTCTTGCAAGCATGATCTCTCAGAGCAGCGGTCTCTCTTCGACCTACTGGGTGCATCATTTCGCACACTCTCTTTCTCGCTCTGTCTCTCTCAAAATGCAATGCGCACACATCATCCTCTCTCTCCTATAAAAAAAGAAACAAAATCTGATAGAACGACCTTTCACTGTGAAAACATAACTGATTAAATGTAAGATTTCTGACTAGTAATGAAGAGTAGATAATTTAAGAATAAAGTCAATCTGACAAAAAACAATGACAGAAACAAACGTCTTGCCAAGTTCACTGGAAACAACACTGTTGTCCTAATTACACAGGAATCAGTGCACTTTGATATTTTTTATTTTCTCTGTTGTTCTAAATATGCTGAATGAAACTTAGATCATATCACATTTAGACTTCTATTAGTGAATTTGTTTTAGCATTTGGCCAAGAAAGAGCTGTTTACAAGACATGCGGTCGGCTATGCTAGCCTGATCTGGGAAGATTTGCTACCTGTTTAATGATTGTGCAACCTGTGTCCTCCTAAGCTCATGGACTGTCTTTTTGAACAGATTGGAGCTTATAATTAGGAATATTTTTGTGAAATAAATGTCATGTTCAGCAGGAGTAAGGCAAGTGCTGAAACTCCCACTTTCTGTATTGGAGAGAGGGAGAGAGGGAGAGAGAGAGAGAGAGAGAGAGAGAGAGAGAGAGAGAGAGAGAGAGAGAATTTTGATTTTCTGTCTCCTAATGAAAAAAGTTGAACAGCTTGAAGAAAAACTAGTATGAAAGAAATATAAATTATACTGTGTTTGCTGATATACTCATTTTGCTTCAACTAGAGGTATGCCACCATTGCATGGAATTGGGGAGGGGGTTACAGCATTCCCAGTGAAATGAAATTTACTGTGCTCAGTGGAGCACTTATCTCTTTTTTATTGCAGGTGTACCCTCAGGCATTTGAACAGTGAGGAACCACAGTGAAGGACACAACTAAGAAGAGACTGGGAGACTGCTTGAGGTTCTACTTGGAAATTTGGACACCCAGACCCCAGACCTAAGAAAGGGAGCCAAGTCTTGATTGCACTTTATTCATGGGGGTTCCTCTTGCTAACGCCTATAAAGACACTGTATCAGTGAATGATGAAGGTTGGCTGGCTGTGTGGTAATTCACATTTTTTAGTTGGTGATTCACACCCAGTCAATAAATGAACTGAGAGCACCAGGTCTGATAGCTTTGGCACTGTGTTCTGTAAAGCGTTGCTCTGATTTTTATGTTGCTTGCACGCATGTTGAAGAAACATAGTGCCATCATCAGAGATTTCGGAGGTGTGTCACCTCCTCCTCCAGTTCAGTCAGTGTGCTGGCAGGCACGGCCCCTGTAAGCTAATGCATTTTGGAGCTGTCTATGACCGCTCAAACAATGTACTTCTGCAGTTGAAAGGGGAGCTACGCTTCAGTGAGCACTGATAAGAGGCTGCTCACGGCAGCTCCCCCCACCACGCAGGCGTCGCGGCGCCCCGCATGCACTGTATAGCCGACGGTGCCCAATCCCTGTTGGCTGAGCTGCGTCCCCAAGTAGTCGGTGCATGCGCTGGGAGCCCACCCCAGCATGGCAAGCAGTTCTATGGCCGACGGGGTGCCCAAACCCCCATCGGCTGAACACCCCTCACAACATCCTTGTGCCATGCTGGGAGCCCACCCCAGCATGGCAAACGTCCCACAATGTCTTTTTTTTTTTTTGAAACCTGTAAAATGAAAATGGTCCCACAGCGCGTCTCCCAGCCCTCCATCCCACAACCCGCACCCTCCCACTGCGCACCCAGCCGCCCCACACCTCCCCCACCCCATACTTACCTCCGGACACCGGCGCGACGATCTTCGGTGGACCGGGAACACGTCTGCACTCTTCAAAGCCGACCGCAAACTGAGGAAATGCAGGTAAGCTGTATAATGGGCTAGATGGGGGGTTCAACTTTGTTGCATATCTCAGGCATTTTGGGAATTTTGGCACCAAATTTTCAACATGGGTTTTGGGACCCCTTCTCTGAATGATGTCATTGTCATGGCGTTATTCAGGCCCGAAGGGTGATTTCACGCGGTGACTGCGAAATCACCCTTTGGGCCTGAAAACCTACCATGACAGTGACATCATTCATGAGAAGGTCTAAAACCATGTTAATATTGGTGCCAAAATTCCAAAAAATGACTGTTTTATGAGCGTGCATTGTGCAGTTCCTACGCAGGCTCGTAAGTTCGCAAAATTTCAATATTTTCACTCCATATTTTCAACATTGCCATTTTACCACACCTTCCTATGAGTAGTACAGCTGTCATTTTTCACATCTCACCCAAAATGTGTTTCCGCCCATGTAGCGCAGAATGGCACAGTCGGTGTGCGAACTCAGTGTATGGGACACATTAAGAAAATCACAGTATCGCTGTTCATGAGCAGAGATCTTAAAATGGCATTGTTGAAAATTTGGTGAAAGAATTCCTAAAAATGACTGTTTTACGAGTGTGCGTTGCACACTTCCCACGCACGCTCTTAGGTTTGCGAATTTTCAGTATTTCCACTCCAGATTTTCAACATTGCCATTTTACCACACCTCCTTATGAGCAGTACAGCTGTCATTTTTCACATCCTGCCCAAAATGTTTCCGCCCATGTAGCGCACAATGGCACAGTCGGTGTGCAAACTCAATGTATGGGACACATTAACAAAATCACAGTGACACTGTTCATGAGCAGAGGTCTTAAAATGGCTATGTTGAAAATTTGGTGAAAAAATTCCTAAAAATGACTGTTTTACGAGCATGCATTGCGCAGTTCCTACGCATGCTCGTAAGTTTGCAAATTTTCATATTTGCACTCCAATGACTTCCAAATACCTAAACAGCACATAGAATCAAGCAACATTTGGCATTGACAAATGCTTGTTTTTTTATGATGTGAAACTTTGATTTTTCAATTTTTGACACACTTTTGGTAAGATACATAATATAATACTGTCCATATCAGTGGTTCCATTCTCAGGCATACAAAGGCCAAGCACTTTATAAGACATCCAGTGATGAGGAACAAAGCTTAATAGCGAAGTAACCTAACTCAGCACATCTAGGAGTCCTAACTAGGCTCCAAAGCAACATATAAGGTGTGCTAACTAGTGTTATCATATGGTATACAGCCACATATATTTATTAGGGTAATACTTAAAAGAGCAGGTCAATATAATCCAAGCAGCACATGTACATGCTAAGAAAGACCAAGAACTAGCTATCAGGTGCTCTTTAGCTAGTACGTACAAGGTAGCTTAGCGTTACAGTGTCTAAGATTGTCAAAAGGATTAAAGGAAAAGATTAGAGACAAACAGGAGATATAGCCATTGGTGGTGGGGAACAAACTATGAGCTGTGGGTGGGGCAACTTTTTCTGTTATTTCAAACCAAGTTCAGATTGCAGAGGGGTTTGCAATGGGGGTGGTGCCACCATGCACATGTGAGAGTGCAGGTAGGCTTTCCATTTGAGGTGGTAAACAACAAGTTTACCTTTGGCTACTGCTGTAAGTCTCTCAAAAACGACCAGCCTGGCCATAGCTACCCACCAGTGTGAGATTGCAGCAGGTAAAGATTGCCTCCATTTCAGCAAAAGAGCTCTATTCACTTCCATAACTGCAACGAGGTCCCATGCTTTGCTATGTGAGGGAAGTGTATTTAACATGGGGGTGTCCCCCAGTAAAGAGGGGTAGTGCTGAAGGGAGATTGGTGTGCCTACTATGGCACAGCAGTCACTCAGAAATTGCATCCAAAAGGTGTGTATTGTTGAGCAAGTCCACAATATGTGGAGTAAATGGGCCGGGGAGGAATGACATCTCCAGCAGCTGTCTTGTGGAATTATCTTATGACTGTAGAGAACTGTGGGGGTCCTGTACCATCTAAGAGAATTTTAAGTTGAAGTAACTGGCTCTTTGAGACCTCGTAAGCTGTATGGGCTACTCTGAGGCACTCCAACCATTGCTGAGGGGATAGTGGGTGTGGGAGATCTCACTCCCATGCAGTTTTGCTAGTTAAGATGACATCCGGCTGGGTATCTCTAAGGGTTTTATACAGGGTGCCTACAAGGCCCCTGCTGCTTTTGGGGTGATGGAGATTGTTCAGGCACCTCCATGGGGACTGAGATGGCACAGACTTGAGAAGAGGAGTTAAAGCACTCCTTAGCTGGATAAATTTTCCAAAACTCTTGGGATGGCAAGCCGTATTTATCCCTAATCTGTTCAAAGGACATTAGTGTTTGAGTATTTGAAAGAAGGAGATCCGCTACCATTTGGATATGCTTGGAGGCCCATAGATTCCATTGGATCAGTTTGTGATCCACCCTGATAAGGAGGTCATTCCAGATCAGAGCATAACAGAGGGGAGGGGGGTAATCCACTCTTGGGACCCCAGTTAGAGCCATCACCAGATGCCAGGATCTGCATGTTTGTCATAAGAGGTGTTAATTGATGTCCAGCAGGTTGGCTGCTAGATAGCAGAGAGGAGAGAGGAACCTTTGTTGACAGGGCAGTTTCCAACTGTACCCACTGGGGAGGGGGGTAGAGTGAGGGGTGAACCAGGCCACGGCCTGGGCCATCCGGAAAGCAATCTGATAACCCATGAACCAGGGGAGGCCTAGACCTCCTCTGGTCCAATGGGCTCGCAATTTTGCTTGCCCCCATCTAAGAACTCTATCCTCCCATAGGAAAAGTGAGAGAGAGGAATTGACAGGTTGTTAAGTAGGTAGGAAACTCTGGAGAAAATAAACATCCTAATGGCTTCTACCTTCCCTTTCAAAGTGAGGTGCAGCTTCCTCCAGCATTGTATATTGGCCGTAAGAGATGCCATGAGGGGGAGAAATTGGCCATTTCTAAATCTTTCCAGGCTGTTGTAATAGTGATGCCCAGATAAGGGAAACCTAATGGGGCCCAGGCAATGTCTGTGCCAGCAAGACAGTGCCTGCTACATTTCTTGTTTAAGGGAAAGAGCATAGTTTTCTTTTGGTTCACTGAATGTCCTGATAATGAAGCAAATTCTTGCAGTATTAACAAAAACAGTTGGTAGGGAGGACTGCGGATTAGAAAGTGTGAGCAGCATATCGTCTGTACATGCACTGACTAAATATGATGCTTCTCCCACTGGAATGCCGGTCATACTTGGGGTATTGGTAAGTTTTCTGATCAGTGGGTCCAGGGCTATAAGAAAGAGAAGAGAGAAAAGGGGACAACCCTGTCTGGTGCCTCTGTGTAAGGAGAAGGGGGAAGTTGTCCTTATTAGCAAGAATTCTGGCCATGGGTAGTTTGTACAGAGTGGATACCCAGGAACACAAGTGGGGTCCAAATCCATACAATCGCAAAACCTGATGGAGTTTTGCCCATTCCAGAGAATCAAATGCCTAAGTGAAATCAATTGCCAAGGAGGCCATGGGAGTGTCAGATTGAAGTGTTAACCACTTAAGGTTCAGAATAAAATGCAAGTTGTCTGTGCTTGACTTTCCCTTTGAGAACCCTGTTTGCGATAGGTGAACCAAATTTGGTAGGACTAGGGACAATCTGGTTGTCAACACTTTGGCCAGTATCTTGGTATCTACTGGGAGAAGCGATATGGGCCTGTAGTTTGCACATAGTAGACTGTCCAAGGATTTTTAGGATTAATGTAATCAGGTCCTCATGCATAGTGGGGGTGAATAATGTATGCTTCTGGCTTCCTGGAGAGCTTGCAGGAAGGGGGTGGTATTCTTATTCTGCAGCATTTGATACAACTCTATGGACATTCCATCTGGTCCCAGGGTCTTCCATTTAGTCATTTGGGACAGAGCTAGACGAAGTTCATCCTGGGTAATTGGGGCATCCAATGTATGGGCTTACGCTTCGGAGAGCAAAGGAAGTTGTGCTCCTTGGCAGAACACTTGCAGCTGCTGGGATAACTCGTCATCTGTCAAAAGTATTCTGAGACTGATAGAGTTCCTGATAAAAATTTTGCATGGCTTCATTGATAGCTTTGGGTGCTGTTGCTACTTTTCCCTGTTTGTTTTTTAAGACAAGGATCCTAGAGGACGCCTGTTGTTTCTGGAGGTAACAGGCTAGCAGTTTCCTTCCCTGTAGTCCCCACCCTCCCAGGATTGATGTTTGGCTTGAGTTAGCTGCCACTCCACCTTTCTGTTCAACAATACATTAATTTTATATTTTAATCCAGTGATGTTAGCCAGAAGAGGGGAGTTAAGTGGGTTTTCGGTAGATAGCTTAAACTGTCTTTCCAGGTGTGCAAGTTCATTTTGCAGCTCTGTTATTTGCTGCACCCTTTGTTTGTTTTTGGCCGCTGAAAAGGAGATAATTCTCCCTCTTATGACTGCCTTGAAGGCTTCTCAGACTATGGTTGCACTGGCTTCCCCTGGGGTGTTAAGAGTAAAGTAGGGGAGGGCCGAAATGTTGCATCTTGCAGCAAAAGTGGGTTACGTCTCCACCTTGTGTAGGGTGAATCTTGCCCCGGAGGCAAGAAAGTAACTGTCACTGGGGCATGGTCTGATATAAGTATACTACCGATGGTGGAGGTCCCTATCCCAGGAATGGCGGCATAATTGGCCAACCAGAAATCAAGTCTGCTGTGTGTTCTGTGTACATTTGAGAAGAAGGTGTAGTCCTGCCCATTCGGGTGACTGATTCTCCAAGGGTCCCCTAACCCCCATTCTGACATTAGAGTGTTTAGAGTTTCTAAAACCTTTAGATGGGACTGAGTTATAGGGAGGGATTTATCTAGGAAAATATCCCACACCAGGTTATGGTCCCCTGCAAGCAAAATTGGGATATTGAGTTCTTCAACAGAGAGCTCAGTAAAGGCCTGGCTCAGTTCCGAGTAGACATCTCCTGAGTCAGCGTTGTAACCATAGACATTGGATACTATAACTTTGCCACCTGGATATGACAGCTTGGCCATTACCCATCTGTTCTGTGAGTCTTGGTGTTGGGCCTCAGCAATACAGGGGCCTGACTTCCATAATAGGATAACAACCCCCTTGGATTTTGTGGAAGTACAGCTGGCCAACACTGTGCCCACTTAGAGCTTCTTTAACCACTGCACCATATGGTTGGTAAGGTGCGTCTCCTGGAGTTTAGAAATTGCAGCACTTTAGTGCACTTTGCTGGGTGGTTCAACCCACGCACATTCCAAGAGACGCACTCTCAACTGTGCGGCTCAGCTGAAGTCAGAGCCATTTTTTGTTCACCACCAAATATTCAGTAGAGAAAAAGGTACTCACCCAGACAGTAACAGCAGGAGAGACAGAGGAACAAAAAGGGAGGATACCTGGCCACTGGCTTGTGCTAGAACGTATGTCGCAAGTAACCTCAGAGGACAGGTGCTGAGAGAGAGAGAGAAGGAGAAATAACAGTAGGGGGTGTTCTGTCTGTGACTGCAAAAATGCCTGGACAAATTGGAGAAAAAAAGAAATACAGATTATATGCTGTATCTTAAGGAACTATAAACGAAACAGGTAACTATCCAACAGCAAGCTAGGTACAATACAATGTAGATTTCTATACAAACAGTAACTCAGTTATGGTGATGAGTTGTATGTGTGAAAAGGGGTTAGTGAGCCCTTAAGCCACACTGCTTCAGACACTAAATATATAAAGGGGAGAGGTCACACCAAAACTTGGGTGATCTGTCCCAGCCGACTCCGTAAATCTGGTCCTGACACCTGCATCAGGGAATTGGGGAAGGTCTGGTGAACATGACCACCCTGAACGAGAGGGGACACAATCAGCTAGTAGGTAGCAGGTTGGGTCCACCTGCTTGGGATGTGGGAGGGAGGGAGGGATCTGTCAACCACATATTACTTATGCAGGTCAGGCATTGGATAGGAACAGCAGGTTATCAGAGATTCAAGGAAGTGATGAGGGGATAGCCAGCTATGAACAGCATAACAGAATGCCTGTAGAAGGAGCTTAGCCATTTTATGGCAGCCCAGTGGATGCTTCTTATCCTGGGTGCCACTTGGGTACATGCACTCCTTCGCTGGAGTAAGACTGCATATTCACAGCGCTCAGTGGGTGGGGGGTTGTTACAAGCATGCTTCTAACAGCAGGGAGGGACCAGAGTTGGGACTAATAAGTGTGCAGAATAAAAAGGGGGGGGGGGGTTACCACACATATCACAGTGGAACATTCAACTACCCAGGAGGGTAACTATTAGTGTACAGAGCACAAGAAACTAGGGCTGAGGGGTGATTTGAGTGCCCATAGTTCATGGGTCAAGCCTCATCCGGGGCAAGGTACAGGGTGGAGACAGAGGAGGGAAGGAAGAAGACAGGAAAACCCGTCTTCCCCTGGCATCAACTAAGTGGGGGTGTAGAGACCTGAACCAATAGTAAATTAAAGGTACGTATATGCTAAACCACCAGTTTATCACATGTCCTTTAATGGCTCCCATTTTTCACTTGGCGAGTCCATCTTGGCTGGAGTGCAAGGTGTCGCAAGGGCTTCCGCAAAAGTTTCTAGTTTGGGTTTGAGCAAACCAGTGTTTGCTATCGCATCATCTTCAGTCTCTTCCGTCACATCCACCCAATCCAACGGGATTGGGTCATCCAGATGAGCTGCCAACAGGTTCTCTGCGAGGTCCAGTTGTTTCCTTTTTTTCTACACTGGCAGATCTGCCCTAAGGAGATTTGCAGGAGGAGACGCAGTGGAATTACCTTCCACTGGGGAGCAAGGCTTCTAGAGTGCTTTCATTGCCTCACTGGGGAGTCAGAAGAACCTAGTAGTTTGGATGTTTGGTTGTTATTAATTAGATTGGGATTTGAGTGAGAGACATTAGGTTGATTGGTCCCTTCGGATGATGGGGCCTAGAGCTGCCTTTGCATGTGGGAGTCCTTATTGGGTGGATCTGTCCACCTGCGATCATTGTCCCTTGAAGCAGAGTTAGCCTTTCTACTGGTTCCATGTTCTGTTTGGCCCCATGGTTCCTAGAGGCACCTGGGAGATGTAGTTCCTGACAACATACTAGGCCAGTGATTTTGAATCCAGGATTCATCATCTCTGGGAGACGTTGCAAAGAAAGATTGGCCATTTTTAGACAGGTACAAAGCAGTAAGGTTTTTGCAGTGGTGCTGAATTGAGTTTGCTCTCAGCACCTTTTTCAGAGGGTTGTAAGCTTTTTGTTGGGTGAAGTCTCTGTAGAAGGAGATGGTATTACCTCTCCAGGTTAGCTCCTCGACATCCCTTGTAGCCCTGAGTAACTGCTCCTTAACCGAAAAACGCAGTAGGTAAGCAACTATAATCTGAGGGCTTTTGGAGTTGTTTGGGTTTCCAGGAACATGATGAGCATGTTCAACCCCCACTGGCTCTTTTCAGCATTCACCTAGCAGCCGAGGGATCCACTCATTTAGGAACCTGTCCATGTTTGAGCCCTTAGTCCCCTCTGGATTGCTCGCCAGTGAGGTGCCAATTGTGTCCACTCTAGTTAGCAATCCCTAAAGCATTTTAGTAATGTTCACCAGGGCTTCCCCCACCTGCATTTGGTCCGGCGATCCGAGGGTCACCCGGGTGGGGGATCCCTCATTACTGCTGCCGGCATGTTCCATCTTGTCAGTATAACCAGTGACCTACCAGTAGGCAGGGTTGTAGTGATCAGCTGCCGGAATTACTCTGATTCTGCTTGGTCACCAATTGCCCACAGTCACTGCCAGATAGAAACATAGAAACATAGAATTTGACAGCAGATAAGGACCGCTTGGCCCACCCAGTCTGCCCATTTCCCTACCTACTGGATAAGCTGCAGATCCTAGTTAACCAGCAGCCTACTTCTTCTTACCCCCACCCCCCAGAATTGCCTTATGACTGTCCCATGCATGCTTGAATTCCACCACTGATTATGACTCACAACCTCCTCCGGAGGCCGTTCCATGCATCCACAACCCTCTCTGTGAAAAATACTTCCTCACATTACCTCTGAGCCGCCCCCTCTATCTTCAAATTGTGCCCTCTTGTTCTTGCACACCTCTTTTTTGAAAGATGCTACTCTCTTGGACTTTGTTGATTCCTTTGAGGTACTTGAAAGTTTCTATCATGTCCCCCTCCTCCCTTTCCTTGAGGCTATACATATTAAGCTCCTTAAGTCTCTCTTCATATGTCCTCGGTGCAGACCCTGCACCATTTTAGTTGCCCTCCTCTGGACAACTTCCATCCTGTCTATGTCTTTCGTGGAGATTGGGTCTCCAGAACTGCACACAGTACTCCAGATGGGGTCTCACCAGCTGTCTGTACAGAGGGATAATAACTTCCTGTTTTCTACTGGTGATGTCTCTCCCTATGCATCCCAGTATCCCCCCAGCCCTCCTTGCTGCCCTCTCACATTGCTTGCCAACCTTTAGGTCATCTGATATGACTACCCCCAGGTCTCTTTCCATTTTTGTTGTTGTTAGTATCTCACCCCCCATTGTGTACTCTTCCCCAGGGTTTTTATTTCCCAGGTGCATTACCTTGCACTTCTTAGCATTGAATCTAAGTTGCCATACATTTGACCATTCCTCTAACCTTGCCAAGTCCCTTCTCATCCTTTCCATCCCACCCTGTGCATCAGCTCTGTTGCAGATCTTATGGTGAGTGAGGGGGTGAAAGCTAGGCACTGCTGCTCCAATCGAAACCACTCTCGGGCCTTTACGGCCTACTTAATAGGACCGTGTCTGATATCCGCGCAAATGCTACCAGAGTGTGGCCATCCCAAAAAAATGTCAAGAAGTGTTGACAGAGGTATAATGGGGGTAAAATCAATCAAAAATGATAAGCCTTCAGTCCAGCATAGTGTTCAGTTTAATCAGTTCTTCGCCAGGCTGGGGCAGAGTGGAGGGTTCAAGCTGCCATCTTCTCCAGATCCAAGCCACGCCCCCAAAGCATTGCTCTGATGAAATTAAGAACTTGAGTGGGGTGCTGCTTTCTGAGAGCCTTTATTGTTTACAAAAAAAAAGAAAACAGTCTCTTGCCAATCAGCACCTCCCCACCCCTACCTCCATAGAGCACCCACCACCCCACCCCACCCCAGTATAGCCATGCACACTCTCACTCACCTGAACACATCCAAGATTCAAGTCCCACTCTCTGATCACAGACACATCTTGCTGGAACCGGCGACTGCAATATGAGAACCTAAGATAAATGTGTTTCAATGTATTTTAATAGGGGTTTCAACTTTTATGCATAACTTCGGAATTTTTTGAAATTTTGACCAATAATTTTCAACATGGCATTTTTGGGACCCCCCCCCCCCCAATAAACAATATGACTGTCATTACACAACTCCTACCGGAAAGGTGACTTCATGGTTGGTTCATGAAATTGCCTTTTGGGAGGGATTTGTGTAATGACAGTCATAATGTTTACAAGGTGGGGTCATAAGAAGGATATGTTAAAAATATGGGGTCAAAATTATTACAAATGGCAGAGTTATGACTATTCGTTGCAATTTATCTATGCACAGTCATAACTGTGGGAATTTTAAATATTTTGACCCCAAATTTTCAACATAGACTTCTTATTACCCAACTTTATGTATAGTATGTCACAGCTGTCATTTTTCAAATCCTGGTCAAAATGTACTTTTGCACCTGTGGCACAAAATGGCATTGCAGTTGCGTGGAATTACATTTTGACAGGGATTTGAAAATTTTCAGTACCGGGTACATGAGTTGGGGTAATAAGATGTCTATGCCAATAATTTGGTCAGTGTTGACCTATAAACTGAAGCGAAGGGCCCTTCCACAGCTACATACATATATGCATTTATGGAGGGATGGGAGCGCAGGGCCCTTTGGCAAATAGGAAAATAAGGCTATGATTATACTATCTCAAAAAGAAATGAAATTAATTGCAAAAAACTATGTTAATGCATCAGTTAGGGTTCAAATTAGTGACACAAAAGCATGGAAATGCAGCATTAGGGTTTCCAACCCTAACTCCCTGCCCCAACCCCCAAGCAGCAAAAGGACAAGACCACACAAGCAACCACAAACAGCCATCATCAGGTAAGACAAACAACATATAACTGTTTACAGATGACACAAATGCAGTACACTGATGTGCTACCTTTGTGGATTTGTATCTGTGGCATGCAAACTGCAAAATATACACACTCACTTTTAGCTGCAGCTAGGAATCTATGATACTGGTAGATGCCTGGAACATCCTCCCAGAGTAGGTGGTGGGGGCAAAAATGGCAACTGGATTCAAGAAAGCATGGGGTAGGCATAAGGGAACCATACTGGTAAGGAAGGGGGGGCAGGGATCAAGTAAGGTCTGTGGTGTTACAGTAGGTAGGAGAATGGCAGACTAAGTGGGCAAAGTGGTTCTTCTCTGCCATCAAATTCTATGTTTCTGTGCTTCTATACTGAAATCACCACACTGCTTCTGCATACAGAAGCACAGGCCCCTCCAGCCAGCTACAAACCCATCATATCCAAAGTACAAGACGTCTTTTCTCTATGCCCCATGGGGCCAGCCTTTCTGTAGCAAAGAGGGTCCTGTGTCTCTTCGGCCAGAGGTGTAAGATGTACACCAACGTTTGGCTCCAGAAGAACATGTCCCCTGCATAAAGAAAACCTCTGAAGAGACACAGGACCATCAGGGGACTTTGCTTCTGCAGGCATAATTACTGCTGCACTTTTCATATCATGGATGTTGTGGTATCTACACTTCTGCACCCAGAAGTCAGTCTGTATGTTCTACACCTGCAGAAGTGTAGGCCCATCAATTGTGTATATGTTTTACGGTATCCATGGCTACATGAGAGTACAGAAAGGCTGAAAGGACTGTTTTGCCCACATAGTCTGCCATTTTCCTACCTACTGTAACACAGCAGACTCTACTTGATCTCCATCTCCCCCCTTTCCTTATCACTAAGGTTCTGTTATGCCTACCCCATGCATTCTTGAATCTCATTACCATTTTGGCCCCCATCACTTATGCTGGGAGGAGGATTGCCAGGCATCCACCAGTACTGTGGATCTCTATCCACAGTGACAACTGTTGTATGCTTTAGTCTTACCTGATGATGGCTGTCTGTGGTTGCTTGTGTGGTCTTGCCCTTTTGCTGCTTGGAGGTGGGGGTGGGGAGTTAGGGTTGAACTCTAATACCACATTTCCAAACCCTAACACTATATTTCCATGCCTTTGTGGTATTAAGTTGAACCCTAACTGATGCATTAACATAAATTAATTGCAAAAAATCTATTATATCACCTGAACCTTTGACTAGTATAATTAGAAGCTCCCAGATTATAAAAAAAGATATAAGGGAAATACCTTAAATATTAAAATTTCTTCATTTGCAAACAACATTTTTATGACATAAGAAAACCATTGACTGAATTACCAGAAGGATTTAGACTGATTAGGAAGTAGGGGTCTCTTGCACTCTTTCTAGCATTAGAATTAATGTTGCCAAAACTGATTCACTATAGTGATGTTTACTAGGCTGCTCATCTTATCTCTCTCTCTTGCGCTAGTGGTCTCCAACATTGGAAAATGCCACTTGTTTCAGTTCACATGGCACCTCTCAGTGCCAATACAAGATGCACTAGTGAGAGTCTGTGACTTGAGAGGGAGCTGTCCTGTGATGTCAACAGGATACCCACTGACCTCTACCCAGTCACAACATTGACTGCCACCCCCAACAGACTGTGTCATGTGGAGTGAGCAGCACAGCCAATCCACACAGCTGCTTAAGATGCTTGCTCTGTGCTCACGTCAGTCAGCATTCCCAAATGAGAAGATGATCCGGGAGCACTGTAATAATGCATGAGTTACTATTAAAAAAAAACAAAAAACTTCTGACCATATTCATTGGGGGCTGTGGGATTCAAACCCAGGTTTCCAGGATCATAGCACGAAGCCTAAGCCACTACACTACATTGTCTCCTTTAATGTAACTGTGTCAATGTTCTCTTATCCTTAGTCAAGACAGAGCCAAACTAAAACAGCCAAAACAGTAATATTTTCCTGTTTCTCTGTATTGCAAAGTCTTTTTTCAAACTTTGCATATTTCTATGTTGTTGAATTGTCTGATTTTTTTCAATTCACATGAACACAAAATCAATGTTGTCTATTTTAACCTAAGTTAAAAAATAACTACTTTCCTTCTACAGCACTAATTTTTAACATACTGATTTGTACCACATGCTTCAAAACAATTCACACTTCCCAAAGAGGGATAGCTTGTAGTTTTCACCCAATTTTTCTAATTCACTCAATTTTAAAAACACAGGTATTTATTTATTTAAAAATTGGTAAATGGCAAAGGCACACTGAGCAGAAGCTTATTTCCAGGTATGATCTGGGGGAAGGGGGATAAAATAGATATATACAGATGTGTACAAGCAACAGAATTACAATGAAATAGATAACTGGTGAAAAAATATACAGATATTTACAATCCAAAAAGAAACAGCAAAAACAATCCATTCAAGTTACAGATACAATTCAAGAGATAAAAGGGAGAACAGTACAAAAAAAACAGAAGAGTAGAAGATGGGTGGGCTGAGGTGGGGAAGGATTTATGCAGGAGGGAGCTTAGCAGGTGGAGGTCAGGTAGACATTGAGGAAAGGCTAGAAGGCAACTTGGCAGGATGTATCAGTCAGGTGAAAAGGGGACAACAGGAGATAGGGGACTATCAGTTTGTGGCCCGGGCAGGGATGCAGGAGCAGGAGGGCAGTAGAGAAAGTTTTAGCTGGTACCTGAGAGAAGAAAGGGAGGGGATAGCAATATGAGGGAAGGGAGAAGATTCCAGAGATGGGTTAGGTGGTAAGAGAAGGTTGATTGTCTAGCAGAGGATTGCACCTGTGGGGAGGAGAAGGTCTGTGAGTCTTGGGAGTGGAGGGGGTAGTCAGAGGCACAAGACTATGAGAGAAAGGAGGAGATGAAGGCTGGGAGAGAGTTAAACCAATATTTAGCTATAAAAGGATGCACCTTGCTGTTCACAGCAGAGAGGAAGTGTGAAGAATGAGTGCGCAGAGTAAAGAAAGCAATGGTGAGTGGGGGGAGGGGATTAATGGTGATGTGGCAGAAGGCACTGTACAAGGTGTTGAGCTTACTGAGGGAGAAGGGGGCTGAGCCATGGACCATGTCTGCATCATCAAATAAGGGGAGAATTAATTTTGAGACAAGCTCATGTTGGGTAAAGAGGCTTAGACAGTCTTTGGAGTGATACAGAGCACCTAGCTTGGGTTGGAGTTTGGTGTGGAGAGAGAATCAATGTGTTGGGAGAAAACTAGTCTATAGTGGAGCCAGGCTCCAAAGTATTTGAAGGCAGGGTGAAGTTTAGCAAGCTTTTTTTAGGTACCATATATCACTGAAACTGTTATCTTGGTATTCAGAGTGAGTTGATTTGAGTTGAACTAATGTATAACATTGGGGAAATCTTGCTGGACAGGGGCTTCAAGTGCCTTGCTGGAGGGACCTGACATGTAGTGCACCTTGTCATCAGTGTACATGTGAATGTTCACAGCAACACAAGTGGAGGTAAGGTTGTTTATGAAAAATGAGAAAATAATTGACCCCAAGATAAAGCACTGGGGGACTTCAGCAGAGGTAGTGAGAGGAAGGGATAGTGTGTCAGCAACTTGCATGGACTGCTGGCATTCAGAGAGATTGGATTGATTGGAACCAATTCACAGCAGAGGAAGAGAGGCTGGAAGCAGTGAGTTTTCTGAGGAGGAGATGGTGGGACACTGAGTCAAAGGCTTTAGCTTAGTCTATAAAGATGGTAGCGATGAAGTGGTCTTTTTCCATGGCAAAAGAAATGGAATCTATGACTCAGAAGAGGGAGGATACTGGAGAGTGGGACTTTCTGAAACCTCACTGGTAGGTGGTGAGGAAGGAGATGCTGTTGAAGAAGAATGTGAGCCTAGAGAGTAAGAGAGCTTCTTGGGGTTTTCCAGAGGCAGGGAGATGGGATGGTAGTTCCCTGGTGAGGAAGAGTCACCTATCTTGTGAAAGGGTATGACCATAGCCATTTTCCAGGCTTTTGGAACAGTTGAGAGAGAGAGAGAGAGAGCAGTATAAGTCCAGCAAGTAGGTGAGGAGGAGGATTATAGCATGGGCAGAGAGACTGAGCAACCTGGGATTGAGCCCATCACAGCTATGCTTAGTTGGGGAAAGCGAGAATAGTGCATTGAAAACTTCCTGTGGGGCTTTGGGGGAAAAGTAAAGACCTGCATTTGAAGGTGGTTTGGAAGATGGTGGGGAGGGGGACAAGGCAGGGTTGTTTTGGGAAGGGTACAGGTGGTAAAGAAACTATTGAAGTGAGAGGTGATGGAGGGAGGGTCAGAGACAAGCAAACCATTTATTAAAAGAGAGGGGGTAGAGTACTGGGTGAGGGGGTCCAGTAGTGAATGAAAGACTTTCCAGAATTTTGAGGGAGACCATAAGATGATGTCAAGTTGGAATTGATAGTATGGGTTTTAGTGGAGTGGACTGACTTGGAGCAGGTGTTATGAAGGGTCTTGAAGTACTGGAGGCTGACAGGGTTGGCAGAGGGCTTGTACTTGGCCCATGTGAGGTCTCTGGCTTTGAACTGGGTAACCAGAGGGGGAGAGATCCACAGGTGGTGCAGTCTCTTAACATGCAGCTTTCTGCGTGCCACATGTGCATCAGAGACATTTAAATCTGTTAGTGAAAATCAATTTATAGCTAAAAAGGTGTACCAACCCACAGACCAACACTTGTAAGTACATTAGTAACAAATATAAAATGCCTTTTTATCCTAGACATTCTGTACAAATAGATGAATCCTGAGGCAGTCTTCTTGCTGTATAAACATATTCTTTATTTTGTTTGTCTCAAAGAGGTTTCATTCATAAAAAACATTATAGCAAATCAATAAAACACAACGAAGGAAAAAACCGCTATGGTTCTCAAAAGAGGTGGCAGGGAAGGTTAAGGAGAAAAGGACAGCATTCAGGAAATATAAGGAAACACAGAAGAAGCAGGACAGAGAACTTTATCAGTTAAAGAAGAAAGAGGCTGGGAAGGCAGTCAGAATAGCAAAGGCCCAAACCAAGGAAAGGATAGCCAATTCTGTTAAGAAGGGGGATAAGACCTTTTATAGGTACATTAGGGAGCGAAGAAAGACCAAAAGAGGGATACTGAAGCTTAATAAAGGGGAGAGAATGTGGGTAGAGGGTGACAGTGAAAAAGCAGGGATACTGAATGAATATTTCTGCTCAGTATTCACAAAGGAAGAGGAGGGGAAGTTACCTAAACCAAACAAGAGAAACACTCCGAAAAAGAGGGTCGATACCAGTCCATTTACAGAAGAAAGGGTTCTGAAAGAACTGATAAAATTGAAGGTGGACAAAGCAATAGGGCCTGATGGGATTCACCCAAGAATTCTAAAAGAACTAAGGGTAAAACTAGTGACACTGCTGACTACTCTCTTTAACAAATCATGGGAGGATGGGGTGGTACTCTAGGACTGGAGGAGGGCAGATGTGGTTCCTCTTCACAAAAGTGGGAGCAGGACAGAGGCGGGAAACTACAGACCAGTTAGTTTGACCTCAGTGGTAGGGAAAGTGATGGAATTATTTCTGAAGGAAAGAATTGTTGAGTACCTAGAGGCCAGTGGGGCACAGGACCCAAGGCAGCATGGATTCACGATAGGAAGGTCATGTCAGACGAATCTAATAGATTTCTTTGACTGGGTGACCAAAGTAGTAGACCAAGGAGGGGCTGTGGACATGGCCTACCTAGATTTTAGCAAGGCATTTGATACAGTCCCACATAAAATATTAATTCAGAAGATAGCCAGCCTTGGAGTGGGTCCCAAGGTGGTAGCCTGGATAAAAAATTGGCTAGACAACAGGACGCAAAGGGTAGTAGTAAATGGAATACACAGTGAAGAAAGGAGGGTTACTAGTGAGGTACCGCAGGGTTCAGTACTGGGACCGGTCCTTTTTAATGTCTTTATAAGTGACATTGCAGAGGAACTGGAAGGAAAAGTATGTCTCTTTGCAAATGACACAAATATCTGCAACAGGGTTGATACATAAGATGGAGTGGAAAAGATGAGAAGGGACTTGGCAAGGTTGGAGGAATGGTCAAATGTATGGCAGCTCAGATTCAATGCAAAGAAGTGCAAGGTAATGCACATGGAAAACAAGAACCCAGGGGAAGTGTACACAATGGGGGGTGAGATACTGACAACAGTAAAAATAGAAAGGGAATTGGGGGTAATTATATCTGATGACCTAAAGGTGGGCAAGCAATGTGAGAAGGCAGTAAGGAAGGCTGGGGGGATACTGGGATGCATCGGAAGAGGCATCAATAGTGGAAAACAAGAAGTTGTTATCCCTCTGTACAGACAGTTGGTGAGACCCCATCTGGAGTACTGTGTGCAGTTCTGGAGACCCCATCTCTGCAAAGACATAGACAGAGTGGAAGCTGTACAGAAGAGGGCAACCAAAATGGTGCAGGGTCTGCACCAGAAGACATATGAAGAAAGACTAAAGGAGCTTAATATGTATACCCTAGAGGAAAGGAGGGAGAGAGGGGACATGATAGAAACTTTCAAGTACCTCAAAGGAATTAAAGTCTAAGAGGGTAGCATCTTCCAGAAAAAGAGATGTGCAAGATCAAGGGGGCACAATTTGAAGATAGAGGGTGGAAGGCTCAGAGGTAATGTGAGGAAGTAGTTTTTCACTGAGAGGGTTGTGGATGCATGGAACAGCCTCCCAGAGGAGGTTGTGGAGTCAAGAACAGTGGGGGACTTCAAGAATACATGGGACAGGCATAAGGCAATCTTAGTGGGGGGTAGGAGGAAGTAAGCTGTTGGTTAACTAGGATTTGCAGCTTATCTGTTAGGTAGGAAAATGGGCAGACTAGGTGGGCCAAGTGGTCCTTATATGCCATCAAATTATATGTTTCTATAGTACTTACAGATTCAGCAGTTAAGTGGACAGCAGTGTCAGTGCAATTGAAAAGAGACCAAACTAAGTTACCAAGCACAGCATAGCTGTGAGCTGAATGCTCACATCTAACAGGCTCAGATATTCAAAGCTTTGCGTGGTGCCAAACCGTTTGCGCAGGTTTAGCGTGGGATTAGTGCAGGTCTGCAATATTCAAAAGGTTGAATAGAGCGTGCAAACTGCATTAGCACCAGGCAAACCATAATATATGTGAGGGGCAAACTGAACATGAATACAGGCACTATGAGATATTCAGCGATTAGTGCTGCACTTAGTTGTTTAGCGTGACTTAGTGCGACCCTTTGCGCGGTACAAATTACTGCCCAGGAAAAGCTGGTCTTAACCCTGGGCAAACAGCTTTGTGTAACATCGTGGCCTTGTGCAGTTTTAGCGCAGCCTTGCATAACGCTAACATATGACTATGACACAGAGAAACAGCCAGACATGGAGGACACATGCTGCTCACTGATGGTACCACAGTGTTGCCAACAACTGCCACCATTCCCAGCCATGCCAGGCAGTATGTGGTGACCAGGTCATGCAGCACACACTTGCAGACCATACGTCTGTGTTGCCCAATAGATTCCAGCACACACATGCAGCACTGTGGGCATGGTGGCTGGTGAGGGTAGGGTATACAGGTGGCCAGGCCTCACCATGGACCAGGCATGGCCACACTGCTGGGACACATCACACAGTGCACATGGGCCAGTATTGGGAATACCCCAACACCTGTGTGCCTGTCTGAACATATGTGCCCCCCCAGCCACATACTGGACAACAGTACAAATGCTGCAGCACACACAGCCAGCCTTGTATATGTCACTGTGAGCATCCCATGCCAGAGTTGCAGCATCTTCGGATCACACAACAGCGTAACAGTACTTCCACTGTCAGTACTCACTTGCATGTTGGGCCTGTCACTGTGTACAGTGCAGTGGTCATCATTGCCCTGCATATCATAGGCATTGCCATGTCTCTCACACTACTGGCCCCCCCTGCCACTGTAGTGTCTGCTGTGCACTGTAGCATGACCTACAGTGTGATGGTTCCATGCAGCACCACCACCACCACCACCACCACCTGTGTCTATGCTGTGTTGTCCCCTGGGGTACACAGTGCTATGGTGTACTGCATGCATGTAGCCTGCAACTACCATCATGCATCAGACTGACCTACAGGTGGAGCTGTGGCCAGACCTGGCCAGCCCCTGCACTTCCAGACTGACCTACAGGTGGAGCTGTGGGACCCTGCAGTAATGCTGGGCAAACTGCATGCAAATCAGGGTATAATAAGATGCTAATCTGGATGTTTGCCCAAAAACTACCTAAGTAGGCTCATTTGCATGTCACTTTTGAATATGGCAAAGTTTAGCGCTGAGCAAATGGCTTAGCTCAGCGCAAGCCGCTCAAACGTGTTAGCGTGGTGCTAACAGTTCAGGAATATTTTACGGTTTTGAACACTGTACTTTCACATGCACTGCTGCCTACAGCTGAACTAGGTCCATGCATTTGCTAGCACACACATTAGCCACATAGTTCATCTTTACCTACCTGCACGTCACTGTGCACCATGTTACTGTTGTGGTTTGCACTTTCTATTTGCTATATTCAGAGTTGTCATATTCCAGGGCTATATTTGCCCTGCACTCCCAGCTCAGTCTTGTTACCACACTATATTCAGAGGTTGTTTACCTCCAGGGTATGCCTTTTGAATATAGCTTGCTTTTTGCTCCAGGCTATGTTTGCCTGTCAGGCAGTACTAATTTAGCCTTGGAGCAAAGTTTTGAAAATCTGGGCCAAAAAATGTTAGAACAATGGTCCCAAAATCCTTAAGGCATGATTTCACTTGTAGTTACATCCTGATCACCCAAATTATGTAGTGTAGTATAGTATAATATGGGACTGTCAGCACATTCCAAAGTAACACAGATATATTAAAGTGATTTTGTGATCTTTTACAGATGCCATTTTCACATAGTATTTCATTGCCACCCATGCTTCAGGTGCTGAAGCTGTAATTTGTTTCATAAAAAAAAAATTATTGACATTTTTATTTATGTTTTATCAGCACTGTGTTCTCCAGTTTTCTGTGTGCAGTCACACTCCCAGAATAATGTCATGCAAGGGAACTATCAATGTTTTACATACAGCACCACAGAATTCTGGGTAAATTATCATGTTGCTATAAATGTCAGTAACTCTAAGGTGTAGTCACTTATTTTGGTGGTGGTGACTGTACCTAATATGTAGATATTCATGGCAAGGGATTGTGGGTGCAATCAGACATTGTTTTCCATTTCCCTTACTGTAAGGTACAGTTTCAAATCTCTGTAGTGGCTTCAACAATAAAAGCTTGCATATGTTTATTTTCCAAACAAGACATTGTGCATATAGTATCTAGCTGACAGGATTTCTATTCTGAGAGATGTAGTCTCCTATGTCGGTAGTTTAAATGTCTGCAATATCAAGACTGACCAACAGAGGTCACCTGTTTCAAAAGAGTGATTATAATCTTTGTTTCCCTTGTATGATGTCATGTATGGGGGTTGCAGCACTGAGAAAAGAAAAGGGGCGGGCTATGCAAATGAAGCAGAGCACAAAAATAAAATCATTTATTTAATGGAAAACAGCTCTTTTTGGCAGTTTGAATGGTAGCAGATTGAATCACAACTCCTACAGGTTATTAATCCCATTTTTTATGGCAAAGTTCACAAAATCACTTTAACAAAGAACTGCAAGCCAAATACTCAGAGCTTTGTGCCTGGCATACATCCATAGTGTGCTTGCTCATTCATTTCAGTAGCAATTCATGCATACTGCAATTGGTGGTCAGCTGTGGTGGTGAGAGAAGGGCTGAGCCAGTCGCTGGCTCCGTAAATATGCTGATTACGGGGGTAACGGGTGTTGCACTGCCAGGTAGGGGGACCACTAGACCATGAAGATTTAAAGTGAATTTTGGAGCTACCGTGGGTCGGGGATCACTGGACCATCAGAGATTTAACTGAATTTTGGGGCTACCAGTGGTCAGGGTTCACAATGGGGGAGCGTCATACCACTCAACCTTTTGTCACTGAAATGTGGAACATGGACCTTTATGGACCCTCAGAATGAGGGACATATCTTCAAACATGGGGATACAAGCCCAGACCTCTGTTATAACCATAGGGCCAGATATTCAAAACTTTGCCCAGGGACTAAATTAGCACTGCCCAGCGGGCAAACTTAGCCCGGAGCACAGAGCAAGCTATATTGAAATGGAAATAGCCTGGTGCTAATCCTGCTGAATATTGTACAAATATACAAGTCTTATACAAAAGTGGGAACAAAGAGGAAGCAGGGAACTACAGACCAGTCAGCCTCACCTCGGTAGTGGGAAAGATCATGGAAGCACTACTGAAGGAGAGATTGGTGGAACATCTGGTTGTCAATGGACTACAGGACCCAAGGCAGCATGGTTTCACCAGGGGGAGGTCATGTCAGACCAACCTCATTGAATTTTTTGACTGGGTGACTAGGGAGGTGGATCAGGGGAGGGCAGTGGACATGGCCTATCTGGACTTCAGCAAGGCCTTTGACACTGTGCCACATAGAAGACTATTACACAAACTGGGGAATATGGGTGTGGGCAGGACAGTAGTGTGGTGGGTAGGTAACTGGCTGGGTGGCAGGACACAGAGGGTGGTGGTAAATGGCTGTCACTCCACAGAGGGAAGAGTGACCAGTGGGGTACCACAGGGATCAGTGCTGGGACCGGTCCTATTCAACATCTTCATCAGTGACATTGCACAGGATATAGAAGGCAGAATTTCACTGTTCGCTGATGACACAAAGCTCTGTAACAGAGTAGACACACCAGAAGGTGTAGACAGAATGAAAGGACCTGCAGAAACTTGAAGAATGGTCAAGGGTTTGGCAGTTGAAATTCAATGCAAAGAGTGCAAGATAATGCATATGGGGCACAAAAACCCTGGCACAATATATCAGTTGGGGGTGAGGATATAGCATGCACCAAGCAGGAAAGGGATCTTGGGGTTGTCATCTCTGATGACCTCAAGGTAGGAAACAGTGTGACAAGGCATCAGGTAAAGCAAATAGGATGCTAGGATGTATAGGCAGGGGGCATCACCAGCAGGAAAAGGGAGGTCATAATTCCGCTATACAAGACACTAGTGAGGCCCCACCTGGAGTACAGTGTACAGTTCTGGAGACCATACCTACGTGGGACATAGACAGGGTAGAGAAGGTTCAGAGGAGGGCAACAAAGATGGTGCATGGGTTGCATCACAAATCCTATGAAGACAGGTTGAAGGAACTGAACATGTACTCCCTGGAGGAGAGGAGGAGAGAGGATATGATAGAGACATACAAGTATCTTACAGGGAGGAACAGGGTGCAGGAAAACACTATTTTAAGCGAAAAAGATGTTTCAGGACTAGGGCATGGGATGAAGTTGGAGGGAGGACGATTCAGAGGAAACATGAGAAAGAATTTCTTCACAGAGCGGGTGGTGGACAAGTGGAACACCCTGCCAGAGGAAGTGGTGGGGGCTGAAACAATCACGGGATTTAAGAATGCATGGGATAGACATAAAGGAATTCTAGAGGTCAGGGGTAAGGGGAAATAGACTTCTAGGAAAACAAACTGAACTTACAAGCTCAAATGGGCAGACTAGGTGGGCCATAGGCCCTCATCTGCCGACACTGTCTATGTATCTATGTATTGCAGGCTAAAGAAGCTGAGCAAACTGGTCTGGGAGTGCAGGGCAAAAATAGCCCGGGAATAAGACAGCACTGAATAAAGCAACCAGGAAGTGCAAACCACAACAACAACACAGTGCACAGCAACGTGAGGGCAGGTACTGAAGAAATACATGGCCAATGTGTGTGCCAGTAAATGCATGGACTCAGTACAGTTGCAGGAAGCAGCAAATGTGAAAGAACAGTGTTCAAAACTGTATATTATACCCCGTACCATTAGCGCCGCGCTAACACATTAGCGCGGAGCTAAGCAGTTAGCCCGGGGCAAACACGTTTGCCCGGAGCTAAAATGTGCCATATTCAAAAGTGCCATGCAAATGAGCCTACTTAGGCAGTCTCTGGGCAGGCAGCCAGATTAGCATCTCATTACACCCTGATTTGCATGCAGTTTGCCCCGCATTACTGCAGGGTCCCACAGAGCCACCTGTAGGTCAGTCTGGATATACAGGGGCTGACCAGGTCCAACCGCAGCTCCACCTGTAGGTCAGTCTGGCAGTGCACGATGACAGCTGCAGGCTACATGTAAACAGTACAGCATAACATAGCATATTGTACCCCAGAGGACAAGACAGCATAGGCACAGGTGGTGGTGGTGCTGCATGCAACTGTCACACTGTAGGGCATGCTACAGTGCACAGCAGACACTACAGTAGCAAGGGGGCCAGTAGTGTGAGGGACACAGCACTGCCTATGGTATGTAGGGCAGTGATGCTGACTGCACTGTACACAGTGACAGGCCCAACCTGCAGGTGTTTACTGACAATGGACATTACTGTTACACTGTTGTGTGACCCACAGATGCTGTACCTGTGGCATGGGATGCTCACAGTGACATGTACATTTTTGGCTTTGTGTGCTGTGGCAGTTGTACAGCTGTGTGGTATGTGGCTGGGGGGGCATATATTATTTGAAAGGCACACTAGTGTTGGGGGTATTCCCAATACTGGCCCATGAGCACTGCATGATGTGTCCCAGCCTTGTGGCCACACCTGGTCTGTGGCACAGCCTCGCCACCCATACACGCTCCCCTCAACATCTTCCATGCCCACAGTGCTGCATGTGTGTGCTGGCATCTGTTTGTGTCCACAGATGTGTGTTCGCAGGTGTGTGTGTATGGCCACACTGCCATGCTGTCCACTGGCAGCGGGTCACCATTACTGCCTGGCATGTCTGGGACTGGTGGCAGATGATGGCATCATTGTGATGCCATCGGTTGCAACATGCTTCCTCTATGTTTGGCTTTATCTATGTGTTATATTTATTTGTTAGGGTGGCGCAAACCACGTGCTAAACCGGCGCAAACACGCGCCAAAGCCAAAGTGTCATGCAAAGCTGATTGCCCATGGTTAAGACAAGCTTTTCCTGGGCGGTAATTTGCACCGTGCTAAGTGTCACGCTAAGTCGCACAAAACCACTTAGCGCGGTGCTAGTCACTGAATATAGCATTACGCCTGTATTCATGTCAGTTTGCCCCCTTGCATACATTATAATCTTGCCCGGCGCTAATGCAGTTTGTCCACGCTATTTGGCCTTTTGAATATAGCAGACCCGCGCTAATCCCGCGCTAAACCTGCACAAACGATTTTTGCCCGGTGCAAAGTTTTGAATATCTGGCCCATAGTGTTTACCTGTACAGAATATATTTCGGATTTAGTATTTTACACTTCAGTGTTTCTGCTTTAAGGTCTGATTTACAGCACATTCAATGTATGGGTGGCACCTTTTCCATTAGGGACAGATGAGGGACAGAGCAGTTTTAAGGGGTTGAATGTGGGCTGTCCCTCATAATGAGGGACACTGGAGAGGTATGGTGGCTCTCCTCCAGGGCGTGTTTGGACTCAGGCAGTTTAGATATATACAGTATGTAGATATGTACCTACATATACACACACACATATATACACATGTATGTATATATGTATGTGTGTTTTATATATATATATATATATATATATATACACACACACACACACACACACACACACACAATAGGGGTGAGTGTTAAATGAGTGTAATAAATTATTTTCAACAAGGTGTAATAAATATAAGCCTTGACATTTATCACACCCGCGCAAAGTTCACAAAGCCATGCATACCATGCAAAGCCGCGCAAATGGTACATTTTGCAACAATGAGGCCCCTGTTGTATATATCAGATACATGATGGGCACTCATGTGATATGGGAAATATGTTCAGTCCTGTACAGTGACCTCTGAAACCTCACTCATGGCTTCACCACTTGTGAGTATTTAGAAGTCATTCTATAGGAGTGAAGATATTTTCCATATCATACCCATGCCCGTCATGTATCCCCTCTATATACAATATAGTATGATTTTATATATATATATATATAGTCCATTCCGACCAACAGGGGACGCTGTGAGGATGCCTTGGACTGCAGTGTCCAGCCTGTACTTCCATTCTTACCAAAAGGTGGCACTGTGTGCTCCATGCAGCAGCACTGGGCAAACTGCATGGCAACTGATAAGCAGCACATAATGAGGTGCAAATGAGCCTGTTCGTCCATGGATCACCTAAGTAGACTCATTTGCATGGGAGCTTTGAATATAGCTCATGTTTGCCAAGGGCTAACCAGTTTGCACTGGGCTATTGTTTTAGCACTGTGTAATCAGGTTAGCCCCTGGCAAATCACACTTCAGCATAGCACAGTTTTGCAGTGTGTGGCTTGCATTGTTGTTTACAGTAGATGTGAGACATCTCTGTGCAGTCACACACAGTATTGTCCACCTGCACCACTGGTTTGCTCCAGCCTCTACTGAGCTTCTGTTGTAGTTTGCATTCCCCGTCATTATGTTCAGTGCTGTCTTATTCCTGGGCTATTTTTGCCCTGCACTCCTGGCCCTATTTGCCCATCTTCCTTTGCTTGCTATATTCAGCTGGTTTTGTACCACCAGATTATTCCTTTTGACTCTAGCTTGATTTTTCGTTCTGGGCTAAGTATGCCCACAGAGCAGTGCTAATTAAGCCCCAGAGCAAAGTTTTGAATATCTGGCCCTGCATATGTTAGCCAAACTTCTTTGATTGCTTGTTATCATATTTTTAGCGAGGCAATGTTGCACAAACTCTTTATTATAGACCATATTCTTCTTGCTTTTCCTTTGGGATGTACAACTTTTTTGAGGATAACAACATAGTCCAAAATTCAATTTTAAACAGCACATTCTTTCTGTTACTGTGCTCTATGGCTAATCTGCATGTCTTTTCTTTTGCATATGTATTTATTATCGAATGAAAAGGAATCTTGATCCAGCTCAGCCAATCTCAAAAAAAATAATGGTGTTTATTCAGGGAGGAGCCTGGACCAATTCAATGCTAACAAACTCCTATCACAAAAATTGGTCAACAAAAGGCCCACTCACCAAAATGTCTCAAACAAATATTATTTACTGACACTAGTATATCCAGATACAGTTCATATAACACAAATGTTTCGGAAAAAAACTTTTTCAGTGTGAAACTGCATCTAACAAGAACAATAATAATATAATCACTTAAAATAAAAATAAAAAAATCTTTAAGCCCTTTTATTCATTCCATTCTTTCTATTTCTGCTCACCTATATATCAAAGACCATGGGCCAGATATTCAAAACTTTGCCCCGGGGCAAAATTAGCACTGCCCAGCGGGCAAACTTAGCCCGGAGCACAGAGCACGCTATATTCAAAAGGAATAGCCCAGGGCAAACAGCTTCTGAATATGGCATGGTAATGAGGCCATGCAAACTGGGTTGGGAGTGCAGGGCAAAATAGCCCTGGAATAAGACAGCACTGAATAAAGCAACCAGGAAGTGCAACCCACAACAACAACACAGTACACAGCAACATGAGGGCAGGTACAGGCGAACTCGTGGCCAATGTGTGTGCCAGCAAATGCATGGACTCAGTACAGCTGCAGGAAGCAGCAGATGTGAAAGAACAGTGATCAAACATAATATTCCCGATACCGTTAGCGCGGCGCTAACACATTAGCGCGCATTGATGCGAGCTAGCAGTTAGTCGAGCAAACACGCTTGCCCGGGCCAAATGTGCCATATTCAAAAGTGCGATGCAAATGAGCCTACTTACGTAGTCTCTGGGCAAACAACCGGATTAGTATCTCATTATACCCTGATTTGCATGCAGTTTGCCCAGCGTTACTGCAGAGTCCCACAGAGCCACCTGTAGGTCAGTCTGGAAGTACAGGGGCTGACCAGGTCCAACCGCAGCTTCACCTGTAGGTCAGTCTGGCAGTGCATGATGATAGCTGCAGGCTACATGTAAACAGTACAGCATAGCATAGCATATTATACCCCAGGGGACAGGACACCATAGGCACAGGTGGTGGTGGTGCTGCATGCAACTGTCACATTGTAGGGCATGCTACAGTGCACAGCAGAAACTACAGTAGCAAGGGGCCAGTAGTGCATGGACAGCAATGCCTATGGTGTGTAGGGCAGTGATGATGACTGCACTATACACAGTGGCGACCCAACCTGCGGATGTTTTCTGACACTGGACATTACTGTTACGCTGTTGTGTGACCCACAGATGCTGCACCTGTGGCATGGATGCTCACAGTGACATGTACATTCCTGGCTTTGTGTGCTATGGCAGTTGTACAGCTGTGAGGTATGTGGCCGGGGGGGGCATATATTATCCAAAAGGCACACTGGTGTTGGGGTATTCCCAATACTGACCCATGTACACTGCATGATGTGTCCCAGCCTTGTGGCCACACCTGATCTGTAGCACAGCCTGGCCACCCATATATGCTCCCCTCAACATCCTCCATGCCCACAGTGCTGCATGTGTGTGCTGGCATCTGTTGGTGTCCACGGAACTGTGGTCCACAGGTGTGTGCTGTATGGCCACACTGCCATGCTGTTCACTGGTGACAAGGGTCACCACTTACTGCCTGGCATGGCTGGGACTGGTGACAGATGATGGCATCATTGTGATGCCGTCAGTTAGCAGCTCTTCCTCTATGTTTGGCTTTATCTATGTGTCATATTTATTTGTTAGGGTCACGCAAAACCGCGCTAAACCCGCTCAAACACAGCAAAGCCATAATGTCGCGCCAAAGCTGATTGCCCAGGATTAAGACCAGCTTTTCCTGGGCATGTGCACGCTAAGTGTCGTGCTAAGTCGCGCCAAAAACCATAGCGGCGCTGATGCATGAATAACGCGTTGCGCCTGTATTCATGTCAGTTTGCCCCTTGCATACATTATAATTTTGCCCGGTGCTAATGCAGTTTGCCCGCGCTATTTGGCCTTTTGAATATGGCAGACCCACGCTAATCCCGCGCTAAACCTGCGCAAATGGTTTTTGCCCAGCTCAAAGTTTTGAATATCTGGCCCCATATATCCACACTCCGATATCCCCATATATTCTGGGATACAATCTGTAAAATCAAAATGTACCAAAATCATTTGTTTATAGAGTAACTAAATATTTCTTTATTAAAAACACTTTTTCTAATAAATTATAATGCAGTATTACCTGCCTGTAATTCTGGATTCTATGGGCCAGATATTCAAAACTTTGCCCCGGGGCTAAATTAGCACTGTCCGGCGGGCAAACTTAGCCCGGAGCACAAAGCAAGCTATATTCGAAAGGAAATAGCCCGGTGCTAATCCTGCTGAATATAGCAGTCTAAGGAAGCCGGGCAAACTGGTCTGGGAGTGCAGGGCAAAAATAGCCAGGAAATAAGACAGCACTGTATTTAGCAACAGGGAAGTGCAAACTGCAGCTGCAGCTCATCAGACTCTGTAGCAAGCCAGTGTTGCAGGTGGAGAACATTGTGTGTGATTACACAGAGACATTTCACAGCTGCTGCTAATACACTTCTCAACCCCCTGCCTCATCAATCAGGGACAAGGCTTAAAAACAGGGACAAAGGTTTAAAATCAGGGACACATCCTAAATATTGGTGATATCCACTCAGGAAGCTGGTAGGATAAGTGGTGTAGTGTAGAATGCATTTACTAAGGAAGAACACGTCAGTAACATTCATGTTTGATAGTATATTATGCTTACAACCCCCACTCATATCTCTCAATCTTTTGTCACTGAAATGAGGGACATGGACATTTTTAGACACTCAAAATGAGGGACAAATCCTCAAACATGGAGATACAAGTTCAGAACACTGTGAAAACCATAGTGTTTACTTGTACAAGGTTTATTTTGGATTTAGTATTTCAGAATATTAAGAGTTTCTGCTGTAAATTCTGAATATACAGCACAATCTCTCTGTGGGCAGCACCTTTTCAATGACAGACAGAACTATTTTAAGGGGCGTAATAAGGGACACTTAAGAGGTATGCCCCCACTGTTTGGCCACAGAAACACAATATTTAGTAGGGACAGAGTAAGATTTTGAGGTAAAATCAGAGACGTCCCTGAAAATCAGGGACAGTTGAGAGGTATGACTGCAAACAATAAAATAAGCCACACACTGCAAAACTGTGCTATGCTGAAGTGAGGCTTGTCTGGGGCTAACCTGATTGCACAGTGCTAACACATTAGCCTGGTGCAAACTGGTTAGCCCGGGGCAAACTGGAGCTATATTCAAAGCTCCCATGCAAATGAGCCTACTTAGGTAATCCGTGGGCAAACAGGCAAACAGGTATATTTGCATATCATTAGGTGCTGCTTAGCATATATTACCATACAGTTTGCCCGGTGCTACTGCATGGAGCACAAAGCTCCCCCTTTTGGTCGGAATGGAAGTACAGGCTGGATGCTGCAGGCCAAGGCATGCCCACAGCATCCCCTGTTGGTCGGAATGGATGTACAAGCTGACAGCAGCAGGAATTGTGCGCTGGCAAGTACCAGCAGTGTACACAACATAGCTATGTAGCACTGCAAGCAGTACGTAATGAGATATATAGATCCGTAGTGATCTATAACTATAGATTAATACAGAGACATGCATATACATATATATATATATATATATATATATATATATATATATATATATATATATATACACACACACACACACTACAGTGGCCACATGCCCTGGATGATGCCCCCACTCCACACCAACAGAGGCAGCCCACAGCAGGTGTGGTTGGAACACATGTATGCATGGGGCAGGCATAAGGCAAACCTGCTGGGGATGGGCGTGGGTTGTCAGCTGTAGGGTCACTGGGCTGTGCAGCGCAGCCATCCAACATATAGGGACCTGGGCAGACAGGCTGGGCCAGGCAGCCCTTCACAGCTGTCTGGTCCCTGTTTCCACCTGTGTTGTTACCACTCCCTGGTAGTCTAGTGTCCCCCCCCAAGCACCGCTCCCGACCCATCCTAACATACAAAAACTAATTTTCCCTGGTAGTCTAGTGTCCCTCCCCTCCAAGCACCGCTCCCGACCTGTCGTAAAATGCAAAAAAGTAAGTTTCCCTGGTAGTCTAGTGCCCCCCCAAGCACCGCTCCCGACCTGTCGTAAAATGCGAAAAAGTAAGTTTCCCTGGTAGTCTAGTGCCCCCCCCAAGCACCGCTCCCGACCTCCGTATGAGGTAACATCATTATTTCCCTTGTAGTCTAGTGGTCCACCCCAGCTCGACTCCCAATCTCCGTTGCAAATTAATTCGATGACTTGTCCCTTGTAGTCTAGTGGTCCCCCCACCCAGCAGTGACTCCACCACCCATCTGAATCTGACCCCCCGCATGAATCGAGCCAGCGGCCGGCTCAACCCTCCTCTCACCTCCACGGCCGACCGCCCGACTGAGGTAGAATGAGCAATTTGTACACTCAGTCGGAAACAGGAAGAGGCGAACCCGGTCCCGGCAATCGCGAGAAAGCAGGCCGGAGATGGTGGTGGAAACAGAGACAAACCGAGACAAGTCATCGAGCCGTGAACACGAGGTCGGCACAAAGACAGACTACAGAAACAGTGCAGGGGAAAACTCTTTGGGGGTGGGTGGGGACCACTAGACTACCAGGAAATATTACCATCGGAGGTGCGGCTCATGCTGGCGGAAATGCCAGGGAATACTAAGCCAGGATGGGTCAGGGCGGTGCTTGAAGAACTACGCAGGCTCACACACATGTTACGACCCAGGTCGGGTGGTGCTTTGAGAATAAGGGGACCACTAGACTACCAGGGAATGTATTTATTGTACATTACACAGCAGTCGGGAGTACAGCGTGGGGGGGGGCACCGCTGCATTACCGCCAGCCTTTTTTGGGCGGTAGTTAGCGCCGCGCTACAGGTTGTGCTAATGCCTGTAGCGCGGCACTATACCTTTGAATATGCTATAGCGCAGGCATTCAGGTCCCTTCCCCTCAGTCCCTCCCCCGCATACATTATGATTTAGCGTCGGTGCTAACACCTAGCGCCAACGCTAAATGTCGTTTTGAATATTGCTGTCAGAGGCAAATCCGGTGCTAATCCAGCGCAACGGATTTGCACCCAGCGCTACCCTTTCAATATCTGGCCCTCAAAGTTTTGCCCCTGGGTTAAGTTAAAGAGCAAGTGCTTAGTAAAAGTGCATATTTTAAAGAACAAAGGTTTGGGGCCTTTAGATGCCTCTGCAATCATTCAGCTTGCTGTTATTTGTTTATTTACTTACTTGTGCTTACATTTCCATCTTTTCATTTGTATTTTGCCAAGTGCTAATGAAAAAAAAAAAAAGACTCCAATGGGGTCCCCCTGTGATGATGTCAGAAAACCCTTACTAGCAAGCTTACCTGTGTATCTCAATGGGAAACTACAACCTTTCTACTTTTCAGATATTTCTTTTAGACTGACCTATAGGTGGAGCTGTAAGCTGACCCATTCTGCCCCTGTACATTCAGACTGACCTACAAGTGTCGCTGTGAGACCCTACAATTGCACTGTGCAATCTACATGCAAATCGGGTCATAATAAGACGCTAATATGGATGTTTGCCCACCAACTGCCTAAAATATTATATATTTAATAGACATATGTGATATTTGATAACATGTGGGCCAGATATTCAAAACGTAGCCCCAGAGCGAAATTAGTACTGCATGGTGTGCTACAATAGCCCTGGACCATTTGCATGCTATACTCAAAGGGATAGCCCCAGGGCTAAAGCAACTGAATATAGCATACAAATGAAGCCATGCAAACAGGGATTGGAGTGCAGTGCAGTAATAGGCCAGCAAATAAAACAGCTATGAATATAGCATCTGGGAAGTGCAAATCAAAACAGCAGCCCAATGCACACAGACATGGAGGAAGATACAGGTGAACTACATGATCAATGTGTGTGCTAGCAAAGAAGTAGATGCACTAAATTTGCAAACAACAATGCAGGCCAGATACTGCAGAACTGTGTTATGGTTCAAGACAGGTTCGCGCAGCACAAATACATTTGTGCAGGGTTTGCACTGGGCTAACAAGTTCACCCGGCACTAGGACGTTTTCCCAGGGCAAACATATGCTATAGTCAAAAGTGTTATACAAATGAGCCTGCCTAGGCAGTCGGTGGGCAAACATCCATATTAGCATCTTTTTATGATCTGATTTGCATGTAGATTGCTCAGAGCAATTGCAGGGTCTCGCAGCATCACCTGTAGGTCAGTCTGAAAGTACAGGGGCAGGCTGGGTCAGCTCACAGTGCCACCTGTAGGTCAGTCTAAATGTACAGTGGCAGGCTGGGTCAGCTCTCAGCACAACCTGTAGGTCAGTCTGGAAGTACAGGGGCAGGCTGGGTCAGGTTACAGCTCTACCTATAGGTCAGTCTGAAAGAAATATCTGAAAAGTAGAAAGGTTGTAGTTTCCGTTTTGAGATACACGGACAGGCTTGCTAGTAAGGGTTTTCTGACATCACACGGGGACTCCATTGGACTCTTTTTTCACTAGCACTTGGCAAAATACAAATAAAAAGATGGAAATGTAAGCAAAAGTAAGTAAATAAACAAATAACAGCAAACTGAATGATTGCAGAGGCATCTAAAGGCCCCAAACCTTTGTTCTTTAAAATATGCACCTTTACTAAGCACCTGCTCTTTAACACTGCCTGGCAAGCAAACGTAGCCTGGAGCACAAAGCAAGCTATATTCAAAAGCTAGAGCCAGGACAAATAGCTTCTGAATACAGCATGGGAAATGAGGCTGGCATTGCAGGGCAAACATAGCCCTAGAATAAGGCAGCACTGAATATAGCAACCAGGAAGTGCAAATCACAACCACAACACAGTGCACAGTGACGTGAGGGCAGGTAGAGATGAACTATATGGCCAATGTGCATGTCAGCAGATGTGAGGAATCAACGTGTTTGCCCAGCACTAAGATTTGCCATATTCAAAAGTGACATGCAAATTACCCTACTTAGGTAGTCTCTGGGCAAACAGCCAGATTGGCATCTCATCATTCCCTGATTTGCATGCAGTTTGCCCAGCATTACTGCAGGGTCCCACAGATCCACCTGTAGGTCAGTCTGGAAGCACAGGGGCTGTCCAGGTCTGGCCGCAGCTCCACCTGTAGGTCAGTCTGACAGTGCATGATGGTTGCTGCAGGCTACATGTATTCAGTACAGCATAGCATTGTGTGCCCCAGGGGAGAACACAGTATAGGCACAGGCAGTGGTGGTGCTGCATACAACAGACACTACAGTAGCAAGGGGGCTGGTGGTGTGAAGGACACATCAATGCCTATGGTATGTAGGGCAGTGATGACCACTGCACTGTACACAGTGACAGGCCCAGCATGCAGGTGAATACTGACGGTGGACAGTACGGTTTCACCATTGTGTGCTCCACAGATGCTGCACCCGTGGCATGGGATGCTCACAGTGACATTTGCATGGCCGACTGTGTGTGCTGCGGCTTCTGTACAGTTGTGTGGTATGTGGCTGGGGGGCTTGTATGCTCCGACAGGCACTCAGATGGTGGGGTATTCCCACTACTGGCCCATGTGTATTGCATGATGTGCCCCAGCCTTGTGGCCATACCTGGGCTGTGGTGAGGTCCAGCCACCTGTACACCCTCCCCTCAATGGCCACCATGCCCACAGTGCTGCACGTGTGTGCTGGCATTTGTTGGTCAACACAGACATATGGTCTGCAGGTGTGTGCTGTATGGCTACACTACCTAGTTGTCCCCTGTGGGTCAGATCCCCCTTACCATCTGTGCTTGGCTGGGACTGGTGGCAGTTGTTAGCAACATGGTGGTGCCAGCAGTGAGCAGCATGTGTGCTCCTTGTCAGGCATTTTCTAAGTATAATGCTTATATGTTAGGGTTGCACAAGCAGTGCTAATCCCATGCAAACATCGCGCTATCCACCAATGACGTGCAAAGCTGTTTGCCCAGGGTTAAGACCAGCTTTTCCTGGGTGGTAATTTGTTCCACGGAAAGGGTCTTGCTATATCGCTCTAAACACCTTAGTGTGGCTCTAGTCGATGAATATCTCATAGCGCCTGTAGTCGTGTTCACTTTACCCTTGCATATAATTATGGTTTGCTCAGTGCTAATGCACTTTGCCCGTGTTATGTGGCCTTTTGAATATGGTAGTCCCACGCTAATCCCACACAAACTGTTTGCGGACCACGCAAAGCTTTGAATATCTGGCCTACAGCTCTTATTTTTGTTTGTCCTGATTCTGCATAGGACAGCTGAAAATGTTTAACATATAAAAAGAACTCTAATGAACATCTCTATATAACTATTGTCACTTTCAAATTAATATTTCTAACCACGAATTTCTAATAGATTCATTACCTCTCAACTCAAATTTCCCTCTAATGATATTCAAGGAATAGCTCTTCTCTTGGTAAACATGTACATATTGTCAAGACAAAACATTAAATAAATTCTACATAAGTTCTCTACATCAATCCATTTATATCAATTCCATGTAAGTTATCTGTGTGCATAGAGAATGTATTATGTGGTTTAAAACAATTTTTTTCTCCATTTTAGCCTCATAGAGATTTTTACCTTTATAGGGATTTGACTTCAGTTTAAGTTATACTTGTATTTTGCTGTCCTCATATGCCCTTTCTGTAAACAAAAACAGTTTCTTAACTCAGCATGTGCATCACTTATTTCATCTAAATGCTGTGCCTTAACAGTAAAGAAACATTCATAAACCAAATTGTACACACTTTATATTTGTTGCAGAGTGCGGCCTGACCTCCTGCTCTTTCTATGGGGAGGTGCTAAGCCCATTCTGCTCACTCTTTAAATACCATACAGGTTAGGAATCAGGTGCGGTGCAAAACACATCACAACAAGACCAAAGAATAGTCTCCAGGTATTTGCGATTGCTCCTACACCTGACCTGCCAAGACAAAAAGAGATTTCTCTCTATGTGAGCAGCATCTAGTAAAATCACTATGGGCCAGATATTCAAAACTTTGCCCCGGGGCTAAATTAGCACTGCCCGGCAGGCAAACTGTGCCCAGAGCAAAAACATAGCTACATTCAAAACAAATTAGCCCGGTACAAAACCAACTGAATATTGCAAGCTAAGGAAGCAGGGCAAACATTGCCCAGGATTAAGACAGCACTGAATATAGCAACAGGGAAATGCAAACTACAGTTGCAGCTTATTATGCTCTGTATCAAGCCAGCATTGCAGGTGGAGAACATTGTGTGCAATTGCACAGAGATGTCACACAGCTACTGCAAACACACCTCTCAACCTCCTGCCTCATAACACAGGGACAAAGGTTTAAAATCAGGGACACACCTAATAAACTGGAGGTATCTACTCAGGAAGCTGGTAGAATAAGTGGTGTAGTATAAAATGCATTTGCTAGGGAAGAACACATCTGTAACAGTAATGTCTGACATTATATTATGCTTACAACCCCCACTGTTTGGTCATGGAAACACAAATTGTAGGAGGGACAGAGTAAACTTTTGAGGTAAAATCAGGGACGTCCCTGAAAACCAGGGACAGTTGAGAGGTATGACTGCAAACAACAATGTAAGCCACACACTGCAGAACTATGCTGTGCTGAAGTGAGGTTGTTTGCCCGGGGCTAACCTGATTCCACAGTGCTAACACATCAGCCCAGCGCAAACTGGTTAGCCCAGGGCAAACGGGAGCTATATTCCAAGCTCCCATGCAAATGAGCCTACTTAGGTAATCTGTGGGCAAACAAGTACATTTGCATCTCATTAAGTGCTGTGTAGCATACATTACCATGCAGTTTGCACGGTGCTACTGCATGGAGCGAAAAGCTCCCCCTTTTGGTTGGAATGGAAGTATAGGCTGGATGCTGCAGGCCAAGGCATGCCTACAGCATCCCTGTTGGCGGAATGGATGTACAAGCTGGCAGCAGCAGGAACTGTGCGCTGGCAGGTACGAGCAGTGCATACAACATAGCTATGTAACATAGAAACATAGAATTTGACGGCAGATGAGGACCGCTTGGCCCACCCAGTCTGCCCATTTCCCTACCTACTGGATAAGCTGCAGATCCTAGTTAACCAGCAGCCTACTTCTTCCTACCCCAACCCCCCAGAATCGCCTTATGACTATCCCATGCATACTTGAATTCCACCACTGATTTTGACTCCACAACCTCCTCCGGAAGGCCATTCCATGCATCCACAACCCTCTCTGTGAAAAAATACTTCCTTAAATTACCTCTGAGCCGCCCCCCCTCTATATTCAAATTGTGCCCTCTTGTTCTTGCACACCTCTTTTTTTGAAAGATGCTACCCTCTTGGACTTTGTTGATTCCCTTGAGGTCCTTGAAAGTTTCTATCATGTCCCCCCTCTCCCTCCTTTCCTCGAGGCTATACATATTAAGCTCCTTAAGTCTCTCTTCATATGTCTTCCGGTGCAGACCCTGCACCATTTTAGTTGCCCTACTCTGGACAGCTTCCATCCTGTCTATGTCTTTGCAGAGATTGGGTCTCCAGAACTGCACACAGTACTCCAGATGGGGTCTCACCAGCTGTCTGTACAGAGGGATAATAACTTCCTGTTTTCTACTGGTGATGCCTCTCCCTATGCATCCCAGTATCCCCCCAGCCCTCCTTGCTGCCTTCTCACATTGCTTGCCCACCTTTAGGTCATCTGATATGACTACCACCAGGTCCTTTCCATTTTGTTGTTGTTAGTATCTCACCCCAATTGTATACTCTTCCCTGGGTTTTGTTTCCCAAGTGCATTACCTTGCACTTCTTAGCATTGAATCTAAGCTGCCATACATTTGACCATTCCTCTAACCTTGCCAAGTCCCTTCTCATCCTTTCCACCCCACCCTGTGCATCAACTCTGTTGCAGATCTTAGTGTCATCTGCAAAGAGACATACTTTTCCTTCCAGTCCTTCTGCAATGTAGAACATAAAGACATTGAAGAGGACTAGTCCAATCCTTGAACCCTGCGGTACCCGCTAGTAACCCTCCTTTCTTCTGAGTGGGCTCCATTTACTATTACTCTCTGTGTCCTATTCTCCAGCCAATTCTTCCCAGGCTGTCATCTTGGGACCCACTCCCAGGCTGGCTAACTTATATATTAATCTTTTGTGTGGGACTGTGTCAAATGCCTTGCTAAAGTCTAGGTAGGCCATGTCCACAGCCCCTCCCTGATCTACTACTTTGGTCACCCAGTCAAAGAAATCTATCAGATTCGTCTGGCATGACCTTCCCGCTGTGAATCCATGCTGCCTGAAATCGTGTCCTGCCCTTCTGGCCTCTAGATACTGGCTAATCTCTTTTCCTTAGAAGTGATTCCATCATTTTCCTATCACTGAGGTTAAACTAACAGGTCATAGTTTTCTGCTTCTGCCTTGCTCCCACTTTTGTGAAGGGGAATCACATCTGCCCTCCTCCAGTCCTCGGGTACCACACCATCCTCCCATGATTTGTTAAAGAGGGTAGTCAGTGGTGTCACTAGTTCTACCCTTAGTTCTTTTAGAATTCTGGGATGAATCCCATCAGGCCCTGCACTGCAAGCAGTACATAATGAGATATATAGATCTGTAGCGATCTATAACTATAGATCAATGCAGAGACACATGCATATACATATATATATATATATATATATATATATACACACACTACCAGGGGCCACACATGCCCTGGATGATGCCCCCACTCCACACCAACAGAGGCAGCCCATAGCAGGTGTGGGTGGAGCACAATGGGGCAGGCATTAGGTGAACCTGCTGGGGATGGGGGTGGGTTGTCAGCTGTAGGGTTACTGGGCTGTGCAGCGCAGCTAGTCAATATATAGTGACCTGGGCAGACAGGCTGGACCAGGCAGCCCTTCACAGCTGTCATGGTCCCTGTGTCCACCTGTGTTGTTTCCACTCCCTGGTAGTCCAGTGGTCTGCCTTCCCCCAAGCACTGCTCCTGACCCCGGTGTAGAAAACAATATTCATTTTCCCCGGTAGTCTAGTGTTCTCCCCCTCAAGCACCGCTCCGACCACAGTTGAATAAAAAGTCGCAAAATTCCCTGATAGTCTAGTGGTCCCCCCCCAAGCACCGCTCCGACCACAGTAGAATAATATATTAGCCTATTTCCCTGGTAGTCCAGTGCCCCCCCCCAAGCATCGCTCCCGACCACGGTTGCATCCAAAAGTCACGTAATTCCCTGGTAGTCTAGTGGCTCCCCCTCCCACAGTGACAACCCACCCATCCATATAGTTACCCAGAATGGAGCCAGCGACCAGTTCAGCCCTCCTCTCACCACCATGGCCGGCCGCTGACTGAGGTAGGAAGCTCTCAGCCTCACCACCCATACACGCTCCCCTCAACATCCTCCCTGCCCACAGTGCTGCATGTGTGAGCTGGCATCTGTTTGTGTCCACAGATGTGTGGTCCTCAGGTGTGTGCTGCATGGCCACACTGCCTTGCTGTCCACTGGCAGCAGGGTCACCACTTACTGCCTGGCATGGCTGGGACTGGTGGCAGATGATGGCATCATTGTGATGCCATTGGTTAGCAGCATGCTTCCTCTATGTTTGGTTTTATCTATGTGTCATACTTATTTGTTAGGGTCACGCAATACCCGCACTAAACCCGCGCAAACACGCGTAAAGCCAAAGTGTTGCGCAAAGCTGATTGCCCAGGGTTAAGACAAGCTTTTCCTGGGCGGTAATTTGCACCACGCTAAGTGTCACGCTATGTCACGCAAAACCACGTAGCGCGGCGCTAGTCGCTGAATATAGCATTGCACCTGTATTCATGTCAGTTTGCCCCATGCATACATGATAATCTTGCCCGGCGCTAATGCAGTTTGCCTGCGCTGTTTGGCTTTTGAATATAGCAGACCCGTGCTAATCCCGCGCTAAACCTGCACAAACGGTTTTGGCCCGGTGCAAAGTTTTGAACATCTGGCCCTATGAGTCCTACCTGAAACATGTACTTCTTTTGTTTTATTGTACTGTTATGTTTATAAATGTACCTCGTCAATTTCTATACATACTCAAAATGGTAAGGGCCAGATATTCAGAACTTTATCACAGTGCAGCAATGCTTATATATTTCTGGTTCTGTGCAGTCAACCAAATTATTTGTTTAAGGTATTGGTGTCAGAATCAAGGTGAACATGCAACGTTTGGTATGGGTACAAAGACAGTAAGATGTCTAAAGTTGTTAAAGACTCCGTATCCCTTTTTGTCAATCATTCTGATATCCAGTGACTCCTTATTTTACATCTCAGTAGTGGGGAAGGTCATGAAGGCACTGCTTAAAGAAAAGATAGTGGAACATCTAGAAGCCATCAGTGCCAGGACCCTAGGCAGTATGGATTCACAGTGGGTAGGTCACGTCAGATGAATCTGATAGATTTATTTGAGTGGGTGACAAAGGAAATAAATCAAGGGGGAGCGGTGGATGTTGCCTACCTCGATTTCAGCAAAGCCGTCAACACCATTCCACATAAGAGGCTGGTTAACAAGATGGGTAGTCTAGGCATGGGTGACAAGGTGGTTAACTGGGTTAGGAACTGGCTAACAGACAGGAAGCAGAGGGTGGTGTTAAATGGGGTACAATCTGGGGAAAGGGGAGTGACCAGTGGGGTACCTCAGAGATCAGTTCTTGGTCCAGTCCTATTCAATGTCTTCATTAGTGACATTGCAGAGGGGCTGGAAGGAAAGGTCTGCCTGTTTGCAGCTGACACAAAGATCTGTAACAGGGTGGATACTCCAGAGGGGATGAAGAAAATGAGAGAGGACCTGGGAAGCTTGAGAAATCGTCTGATAAGCGGCAGCTGAGGTTTAATTCCAGGAAGTGCAAAATTATGCACCTGGGGCATAGAAACCCTGGGGAGAGCTACAGGATGGGGGGCTGCTGGCAGTCACCAAGGAAGAAAGGGACCTGTTTTCTTTTTTATTTCAGATGACATAAAAATGTCAAAACAGAGTATAAAGGCAGCAGGGAGGGCCAGTGGCATGCTGGGGTGCATAGGCAGGGGTATCACCAGCAGAAGATGGGATGTAGCGATGCCGTCATATAAAACCCTGGTCAAGTCTCTCATGGTGTACTGTGTGCAGTTCTGGAGGCTGCACCTTCGAAATGACATTTAACAGGCTGGAGACAGTACAGAGAAAGGTGACTAAGATGTTACTGAGCTTGCACCACAGAACCTACGAGGACAGATTAAGGTAACTCAGTATGTACAGTATTCACTGGAGAAGAGGAGGGAGAGAGGGGACATGACAGAAACATTCAAGTACCTCAAGGACATAAACAAGGTATGGAGGGAGACATCTTCCAATACCGGAGGAGTATAAGAACAAGGGACATGACATGCAATTGGAAGGAGGCAGGTTAAGAGGGAATTGGAGGACATTTTTCTTAATGAAGAGGGTGGTGGATGCGTGGAATAGGTGGGAGCGAGCACTGTGGCATGATTTAAACATGCATGGGACAGGCATAGGGAAACCATAGAGGTAAAGCAGAGGGAGGGTCAGAAGCTGTAATGAAGTATAGGGCTTATGGGCAGACTGGATGGACCTAGCGGCCCTTATCTACTGACAATTTTTATGTTTCTATGTTGTTTACTTTTGGTTTAGAACCAAAGCACATAGCTTTATATTTCTCTGGTTTAATACTAAGTTATTTTCTGCGAGTCACTACTGTAACTTCATAAAGACCTTTTTCAGGCTGATATTGTTTAAAGTGATGTTTGAGGCACTTTTATTAATGACTGAATCATCCACATAGAGCAATAATTTAGTTAATCCACAGTTTACTAGTAGGTCATTGATGAACAATGAGAATAACAGGCATTCCAGCGTGTACCTTGCTGGGGGAGGACAGAATCCCATTTAACTTTAACATCTGCTGTCTGCCATCTACAGTAGCTAGTTTGTGATCCAAGACATGGTTAGGTTGTCTAGCACCATGTTTTTAAAAAATCTCTATTTTTGCATGATTAACCAGGTCAAAGGCATTGGTTAAGTCCACAAATACTGCTGCAGTCATCAGCCCTGCATCAGATGTACAGGATATATCATTTATGAGCATAACCAGTGTTTTCCTAAAACAGTGCTGCTTCTCATAGAAGAGATCATGCCCCTCAATGTAGTTTTGCAGTTGGTTTTAAGCTATCATGTCCTAAATCTTAGCTAGGGTGAAGAAGAGCCATATAAGCCTGTAATTTGTGGGCTAGTTAATAATAATAATAATAATACATTTTATTTAATATAGCGCCTTTCACAAATCAAGGCGCTGCACAGTCACGTAAAAACAAAATACAGTAAATACAGATAAACTCACAGAAGTTCACAGAAGTTCAGGGTAAGCTTTACCCCACAGAAGGGTCTTCAGTGCCTGCTTAAAGCACCCCACTGTCCTGCACTCACGTAGCTGATGGGGAAGAGCATTCCAGAGGGTAGGAGCAACAAACCCAAAGGCACGTGCACCAGATGACTTTAAACAAACCCTCGGAATCTCCAGCAACCCCTCGTCAACCGAGCTGAGCTGTCACAAAGGGGTGTAAGGAACCAGGAGCTCTTTCAGGTAGTCAGGATCCTGTCCGTGTAGGGCTTTGTAAGTTAATAAATCTACCTTAAAGGTGATCCACCACTGAAGAGGCAGCCAGTGCAGATTACGCAGCACTAGGGTAATATGGGTTCTTCTTGATACCCCAGTCAATAAACATGCCGCATCGTTCTGCACTAACTGCAAGTGGCGGATATCAACCCCAGGAAGCCCTAGGTAAAGGGAGTTGCAGTAGTCAAGGCATGATGTCACAAAGGCGTGGACCAAAACAGGCAGATCGCTGGACGGAACAAGGTGCTTGATCCTGGCAAAGTTCCTAAGATGGTAAAAGGCCAGCTTGATGACTGCTGACACCTGATGTCGAAAGGGTCAGACCATCGTCAAGCACCACTCCCAGGTCGCGCATCTGCTCGGAGGTAAGAATCTGAGCCACTCCCCCGGACTAAACCAGAGGGGAGATCAGTCCTCAACCCCTCTGTCCTAAGACCTGGGTCCACAACCAAAACCTCAATCTTTCCTGGGTTCAACTTTAAACCACTGGAACTCATCCAGTCTTGGATTTCTACAAGTCAGCTGTTCAATACTGAGATACCACTAACCTGGTCGGGGCAAAAGACAGGTAGAGCTGGGAATCATCAGCATAGCAGTGAAACCTCAGTCCATACCGTCTTATAATGTCTCCGAGGGGTAGCATATACACTGCAAATAACATGGGCGACAGCACCGAGCCCTGAGGTACCCTCCAAGGCAGAGAGAAAGACGGAAGAAAATATTCCCGAGACAACTCTCTGAGATCTACCGGCGAGGAAAGATGTAAACCATCTGAGAACTGTGCCCGACAGCCCACAGATGAACCTCAAATGCTCGGGCAGAATCCTACGGTCCACAGTGTCAAAGGTTGATGACAAATCAAGGAGTACCAAGATGGAATGGTTTCTCTGATCTCTCGCCATCAGAAGATCATTGAGCACCGGAACGAGAGCAGCCTCAGTACTATGCCTCTTACGAAAACCCGAGTGGAGAGGTTCGTATAAATTATGGATGGTTAAACGGTCTTCCAGTTGATCTAATAGAATCTCCCTTGTGTATCAGCATCACTACGGCAGTTTTCTGTGCATCAGGGTCTTTACCAGAGACTACATAAAGGTCAAACATTCTGGCCACTGAAGCTGCAATGGCATGAGTGACCAATTTGAGCAGTTTAAGTTCTAGACATCAAAACCAGCTGATGCCCCATGCATAGAGTAACTCTGGTGCTCCTGTAACTCACTGGCTGTGACCAGATTTAATTGGAGCCCAGGATAGGTATTCTTAACCTTGCTGACATTTGTTGTGTGAGTAGCATTTGTGAGCTTGGTCACCCCCTTTGAAATTGCACACATTTGTGAAAAAGTTATTAACAGCCTTAACTCATTACCTCCTGGGCAGCCATTCTGTCTCAGGTAAACAATGGATAGTTCAGACTTCATGTGGAGCTATTAGAGGTAATGAGTTTTAACTCTGGATAGTGGATCTGGTTGCACTAAACCGTTTACTACTAGGCCCTCAATTTGGGGTTTGTTTTTTGCCTTAAGTAACTAATTTATTTGTGACCAGAAAGATTAAGTGGCATTGCGCAGTCTGCAGCTGTTTGTAGTACTGTATTAACTTTTTACCTGATATCTTTTTAATTTTGTATGTGTTTCTTGGTACCTGTACCTGTATCCTGGCCAGAGTTGTTGTAATCTGGTATGTTTACCGGTGGTCCACCTTTTGTTCCTAAGCCTCACCATGACATACAGTATAACTTCCTATTTCTCCATTTAGCACTTGTGCCTCTGATCCTATGTCTGATGTAAGGAACAGGTCTTGTTACAATGTGCAGAAATTTCCTAATGAAGGATTTCTGAGCAGGATTCACATTAACAGATTGATCCATCTCAAACCAATTTATGTTAGCCAGGATTTCAAGAAATTCACCCTCATTGACTTTTGAATTAGCCTTGAAGATAATCACCTTAGGTGGAGGTTTCTCAGGTTTGTTTTCCACATGCTTAAAATGGCAGAGTAATTGCTAAGGGAATCTGTGAACAGCACTGTGGCACGGACTCTGTCTTCCCTATTTACCAGCATTCAGTCCAGAAGGGAAAGCTTATTTGTCCTGTCATTCCCATGAGTCAACTCAAAGACTATCTGAGTTAGATTGAGTTCGCCCACTTTGGTTTTCTAGCAATTCCCAGTTACTACAGCCCAGTTCCATTTCAGATGGCCAAGCACAGTAGCATCAGTTCTCTATAATTTGAGTTCAGGAACCCCCGCATGGCCTCTTTTGCAGGGTTATAGATGCAGCATCTAGTCAAATTATTTGTTGCTTCCTAATGTTAGTTGGAGAGCAAGGTACATTATGTGCCACTTATAACATCCACTGTTAAGCCAGATTGACACTTTTAATGGACATTTCATGGTAGCCAAAAGTCATTTTGCATTGCCCACAATGTAAAAGTAAGCTGTTACAATGAACTATGGCTGCCATCTATACTGACCGTTAGTCCTCAGCTAATGTGCAGTCTGTAACACCTGAATAGGGCTTAAGTGGTAATTTGTAGTCATTATCGGGTACTTAAAAAGGCTCAGGTGGTAGTCTCTGCTGTCTGCTATACAGTTTGTTGCAGCTACCCCCACAAGATGTCTGTTTCAAAGAGAAGTGGTCTCACCTTAGCACACAAAATCTCAATCCTGGAGGAGACTGACAGCTTACCAAAGGTTAGTTTGAGAGACCTATCTATCCACTTCCATATTCCAAAGTCTGCCCTTAGCTATTTAATTAATTCTAAGGTACATCTGCTTTCTGAGTGGCACTTCAATCAAAACCCAGAGAGAAAGCATAAAAGAGAAGACAAAGAGAGTGATGTGGAGGAGACGCTGCTGCAGTAGTTTGCTAATTTCTGGGGCCATGAAGCATTAATCACTGGTCCTCTATTTGTCCAGAAAGCCCAGCAGTTAGCGTCAGCCCATGACAATCCTGAATTTAAACCAACTGATGGGCATACCTCTCAACCTTTCAGCATTAAAAATCATAGCACTGGCCTTCAAAAATCATAGCAAATGGCCAGAATGTGTAGCACTTTCTTATTTTAAACAGTAATACATCTACAAATAGTGGGTCCATATAGTTAGGGATTAGGAATGCTTCTATCAATTTAGTTCAATGATTTAATAGTTTGTGTATCCAGAAATAGCTCTAACATTATTAAGAACATCAGTAAACCTCTGAGGAGAAAGGGTAAATTTGAGTTTGAAAATCATAGCCCTATGTGAAATTCATAGCAGTTGAGAGGTATGCTGATGGGTGGTTAACAAGGTGGAAACACAGGCACAACATTGGATATAAAAAACAAATCCATGGGGAAAAACAAACTGCAGATTCAGAGGGGGCTGCTGCCTGGCTAAGAGATGTACTGCCTGCTGTTCTCAAAAGTTATGCCCCCATGACATTTTTAACACTGATGAAACGTGTCTCTTCTTCTGTTGTGTGGGCCACGGGACTCTGTCCTTTAACGCAGTCTGTTTTTAGTCAGTGTCAGTGGCTCAGCAGGTAGCACACTCGCCTCTGAGGCTGGGAGATCAGAGGGCTGTGGGTTCAGTTCCCACATCTGGCACTTGGGTTAATATCCCAGTACTGACACTGCAGTGCAGCATGAGAGGGGTGCTGCACTTCTGAGGTGCCGTCTTTCAGATGAGACGTTAAACCGAGGTCCCATCTGCCTGGATTGGTGGTAGTTCAGGTGGATGTTAAAGATCCCATGGCACTTATCGAACAGAGTAGGGGAATTTTCCCGGTGTCCTGGCCAAATTTCCCTCATTCACTAAAAATATCACCAACTGCTTAATCTGGTTCAGGGTCAGTTGGCATTCATCTGTATCCCCTTCCCCTGGGTCGTGCCTGAAAATAGACAGGATTTGTCTAGTGCACTTACCCGGTCAACAAAAACTAAATAAAATTGAATAAATAAAAAAAAGCTGAAACCCCCATGGACTTAAAAAAGTCAAGGAGCAAATTTCAGTGCTCCTTACATGCAACATGTCTGGCATGGAAAAGAAGGAGCTCCTGGTGGTTGGCAAATCTGCCAGCCATGATGCTTCCCTGGTATAAGAAATCTTCCATTGCTGTACTATGCAAATGGTACAGCCTGGATGACTGGTTATATTTTCACTGACTGGCTTCATGACTGGTGGAGAAAGCTGCAGCACCATAACAGTGTGCTGATCTTAGATAATTTCAATTGTCACCCCGCAGTCACAGGGCTGAAAAATATAAAATAGTTTTTTCTGCCCCACAACACAACATGTATAGTGCACCCCTTGGACAAATGGATCATTTACAGTTTCAAGAGTTACTGTGTTCAGCACATGAGGGCATGTATGCCACAGCTCCTGGATTCTGAGCAGGAGCTAATGGTGGCTAGCTGTGTTAAAAAATTAACTTATGGGCCAGTCCGGTAGTGCTGAGGGTTGAGGCACTGGATGCCACACCTCATGCAATGCCAGCAACCAGGGTTCAGAGCACCCTCTTGTTGGGGGGGTTCGTCAGAGGAGGGAGAGGATCAAGCATCCAACGGTCTGATCTCCTTTCTTGGGAAGGGGAGGGTTGCCATCCCACTCCTTGGCTGACTCCTAGTAGAGGACAGAGGGCAGTGCTGGAGTCAGGGAGGCACAGGAGCGTGGGTACGTGGCATGTGCATGCCTCCACACGTGCATACTCACACCGCAAGGGAAGGGGGCAGGGTAGAAGATAGAAAATGGTGTCGACTAACAGGATGACACAGGTCCTCTGCAAGCTCGTCACAGGCCTGCTAGGCACCTCCGTACCAACAAGGTAAGTCCTGGTGAATGCCAGGGTGATGGGGCTGGAGGACCAGTGAAAGGGGTCCGGTTGACACAGAAGGAGGAAAAACTACAAATAAAAAAGAAATGTAACATACTTGATGCCGTCCACTTGATGGGGCATGCCTGGGAATGTGTCAGCATGGAAATAATTGTGTGGTGCTTCAGAAAGGGGGGCTTCATTCAAGATCCCACAATACTGGAGGATCCTGATGACACTTGTGACCCTGAAGACACACAGCCACCACCACCCAGTCTGATACCAGATGCGTTTGCTGACTCCTGAAGTCTGGGTGGTTCTGAAGACCTAGTGCTGGAGTAGGACAACATACAGGAGGCACTACTGGGCCTGAAAGCAGAGGAAAATACAAAAGAGGATGGGATTGATGCACAGGATGAGGAGAAGATACAGTAGATGTGATCATCACTGTTGTTAGAAATGCAATTCTGACACTCAGAAGGGCCATGGACTAGTGCAGAAACATCCCTCCAGACTGGAACTTCCTCACAGCTACCAAAAATACACGGAGGAAGTACGTTGAAATGCCAAAAACACAGCCCAAGATTACAACATTCATGGGCTCGACTAACAGTATGCAGGAGCATGCAAAACACTGCTTTTAACAGAGAATCTTAAAAGTTTTCAATAAATATAGAGTTTTAATCAACAGGTGGAGCTAAACCAAACTAACACACAAAAAATATTCACCTAAAGGGCTATATCACTATCACAAACACTGTGCTGTACCACAGCATATGCTAACCAATTTTTTCCTTATAGTTCTGACCAAAACAATAGCTTGGACACTGCTTATGACAGACAGTGTATGACATGACACATCTGTCCATTATAAACAGCATGCACTGTATTCACAGATGGAGTCAGTGAAGAGTAAGCACCATTGCAGTCAGCTCGTTCCTTACATAGAACATAGCTCCCACTACCCTTTTTATTTTCATGATCCAAATCTCTGCAAGGACACAGACAGGATGAATGCTGTCCAGAGGAGGGCAACTAAAATGGAGCAAGGTCTGCACCAGAAGCCGTACGAAGAGAAACTAAAGGAGCTTAAAGGAAAACCACCCTCATATCTTCTAAATGTTATTTGTTTCCATGTCAATAGACAACTCTTTTCATGTAGCTATTAAGGATGTATGCAAATATTTTAGTCTGTTTTTACAGTCCTTACTAGGCCCTGTGATTGCCCTGGGAGTCTCCATTTCATGGTTGTTGAAATCACTGTCCCTGAAAGCTGCATTAGCATATGAGAACATGATGTCAGATCACCCATTTATACCATGTATCGTTAAGCTGAAAGAACAAATACCCGGCAGAATCTCTCTGGAAACTCACAAATTAAGGAAAGCTTAAAGGGAAAAAAATCTGCATTATAACTCAGACAGTTTGCAAAGCTCACTGAAGGTAAATGTGGTATTCCACATCTTTTTGCAGCATGTTTCTTTTAAGACTAATTAAGCAGGCAGGCATACTGGGGAGTTTAAAGGGCGATTACACATCATGTTCTCATATGCTATGCAGCTCTCAGGGACAATGCGATTTCAACAACCATGAAATGGAGACTCCCAGGGCAGTCACAGGGCCTAGTATGAACTGTAAAAACAGACTAAAACATTTGCATACGTCCTTAACAGCCACATGAAAAGAGTTGTCTATTGAAATGGGTACAAATAACATTTAGATGATATGAGGGTGGAGTTTTCCTTTAATATGTATACCCTCGAGGAAAGGGGGGGGACATGATAGAAACTTTAAAGTACCTTAACTCATTGCCTGTTCAGAAGCTTTCTGAAGCTGCAACACCTGTGTCCTGTATACTGTTAACAGTGAATCCTGGGCCTTTCTAAGCAAAATCAAGCCATAATCAGCATGTCGCAAACAAATGCTAATAGCTCAATAACCGTATGTGCTAGGCACAAAGTATGAGTGGCAAACTTGTTCTGCATAAAATTACCTTTCCAATGATGGTATTCAAGTAATGATAAGTAATTTAGTTTATTTCCTACGCTAGTCGAAACAGCAAAAAAAAAATTTCACCAAAAAAATGCACTTTAAGCCATTTTATGTTGGGAAATATGTGACATATCAACACCAAATTAAGCATCCAGAAACTAGATGTAGTTTTAATAATTTGTTTGTTAAAAAGACAGCTATGTCTGTAGTACAAAATATAGTTTTTTACCATTTTAATCAAGGTGCTTTGGCGAGGTTTGAGGCACAAATCTGAACCATACACACCATACCATAAACAAATGCGTATAACTCCTAAAGTATACATGATACGCACAACATATCAGTGGCAAAGTTGTTCATCACAAAATGTTCTTACCGACGGTGCTATGCAATCGATTGTGCTCAATGTGGTTTTTGTTTTATACTGGCTGAGATACCCAGAATGTGTGTTTTATTCAACATGCTTGGGTGGTTCTTGATGGACAAAATGTCATCCATAACACACCATGCCATAAACAAATGCAAAAAACTCCTGAACTGTACATGATGCACAGAAAATGTCAGCACACAATCTGTTCATCACTAAATTACTTTCCAATGATGCTATGCAATCAATTGTAATCAATTTGATTTTTGTCTTATACTGGCTAAGATACTCAGAATTTCAGTTTTTTTCATAGTGCTTAGGTGTTTCTTGATGGACAAAATGTCAGCCATACACACCATGCCATAAACAAATGCAAATGACTCCTGAACTATACATGATACACACAAACTGACAGCACACAATCTGTTCATAACTAAATTACCTTTCCAACAGTGCTATGCAATCAATTGTAATCAATTCAATTATTGTTTTATACTGGCTACGATACCCATAATTTCTGTTTTATTCATAGTGCTTAGGTAGTTCTTGATGGACAACATGTCAGCCATACATACCATGCCATAAACGCAAATAAATCCTAAAGTATACATGATACACACAAACTGTCAGCGGGCAAGCTGTTCACTAAATTACAATTGATTGCATAGCACCGTTGGAAAGGTAATCAAAACATTTTTTTTACTTGCTGAAATGGCAAATAAGTGCATTTTATGCCAGCTGCTTAGGTGACTCTTGGCTCATGACAGACAAGTGTCAGCCATACACACCATACCATAAACAAATGCACATACCTCCTAAAGTGTGCAGTGTGAAAACTCCCAATATCACACTGATTTCATCATCAAACCAAAAACACACACAAAACAGTCCTATTGTATAAAAGAACTATGTTATTGACAGGTATGTGCTACAGAATAGATCTGAACTCGTGTCAAGTGAGCTCAGGGAGCCATTACTCAGTGCAATGCTACGCTCCACCACTCATATTCCCCAAGCTCACTTGCCACTCGTTCAGATATATACATATATACATGCATTTATATATACCTATATAGACACACAGTATACACATATACATATATATGTATATATTTAGTTTTTCTATCATTTTTATCCAACCATACACACACAATGCACCATCAACATATGCAAAGACATTCAACAATACAGCATCACCACAAATATCATGAGGTGCATGGCAGCACTATCTCTTGCACAACACGCATGTGTAATAATGAGCAGTGTTGCAGACGTTGTGGGCATAACATCACAACACATGAAAACATGTGCATGGTGACACCCATGGTATTTAGCACGCCGGCCACAAGTCGTACCATATAGACTACAGAATGTCAACAACATAATTATTACAATCACCACAATCACATTTTTTCTAACCTTTTCAGATGGTGTCCCATGATTATCTGCACTGAAAATACTTCTGCATTCTTACCTGGTGTAGTCCCAACCTCTGTTCTGCTGTCTGTGTCATCCTTCTATAAATAAAAGTAGTTCCCTCCTCTCCTCTGTTGTCTGTGGCATTCTTTTATAATAAAATTAAAAAAAGATTTAACCTCTCCCCTGTTGTCTGTGGTTCCCTGTGATGGGGGGGTGGGGAGTAGTATCTGTTGAAACATTCTTGTCCTATGTGATTCCTCTGCAGTTCCCTCATTGTGCTCCTGTCATACCACCCCCACACAGTTGTGGGGCCACCACCACTGTGTGCATCTCATCACTCCTTCCACGGCATCCGCTCTAACTGTAGACAATAAGTTGTCTTGCTGGTCATTGGAACATAGTCTGCTTGGTGTCTTCCATTCTTCTTTCATCCCCCTCCAGGAAACAGTTGATGTTACACACAATGGACTCTCAAAGTCACACACTCTGGTCTCTCAAAGTTGCCCTGCCCCACAGGAATCTGTTTCAACCAAACAGTCAATGTCACACACAATAGATAGCACAAAGGGCTGCATGAAACACAGAACAGCCAATGTGGCTGCCAAATGAAAATAAAAAATACTGAGCTAAAACCTCCACTCCACATAAATTATACTGAAAGAGGCAATGGAGACTAAAACAGGCACACCAGAATACTCACTTGCCACTTTTTATTCCTGAAGTATCCCCCCACCATTCCTTTTGATCATTGCAGTCCTATACTTTGATATTATTCTTGTACAACAGTTCTTAGTCTGCCAGCTGACACTTCAACCTCTGTGCCACTGCCACTACACAACCACCACCTCATCGTTGTGATCACTCAGTCAAAACATTGCCCGCGGAGCCACCAAGTGGCTGCTCCGCTGTGTCAGTATACTCACAAATGATGTAGTGAGTGGCCAGCAACAGATATGTCTGCTGTCAGGCAGAGATCCACTATGCTCATCATACATAATGTCAGATGACAGCACTTCCTAGCTGACCGGGGCAAAACAACCTACCTCAGACATAAAAGGTAACAGAGGACTCCCAAAGTAATGCATGGTTCAGACCTCCATTAGCTCTTTCAGTTGGCCCACCTGGTCTGGTGAGTGAAATAAGCCTGACACCAATTGTACCCTGCTGTGTGAAACCATGCTCGTGATCCTTTCTGAATACAACACTTCTACCATACCTTTATCTCACTACCCGAGAACTCCTAAGTAACGTTTCCGCCACTTGTTCCCTTACATTCACTCACCAGACCTCTTTTAGCTCAGTATTTTGAATTTTCATTTGGTGCAGCCCAGTCAATGACTGGCATGTCAATGCATTACCTTTGAAACACCAACGGGCCAAGCAGGCATTTCAACAACGTACGACATACCGATTCACACCCACATCATTACGTTTTTAACCTTCTCTTTGTCTCAATCTGCAAGTTTTTTTATTTCACAAATCAGTAACAATACCTACATCTACAACTTTCAGATAACATATGCTGTGTTTTACCCACCCGATTGTTGCAGCACCAACTCCCTGCCAACAAACCATTTCATCTACAGTTTCTCGCTTTTGCCACTGGATCATTCTTCAAGTCAGATGCTCCTCTCCTCTGTCATTTCCTCGTCTGCATTTCCTACCACCTCTGCACATCTCATCACTCAAAGTCACACATTCTGGTCTCTTGAAAGTCTCTTGAAGTTGGCCCCTCCAGGAATTTGCTTCAACCAAACAGATGGTCAACGTCACAAACAGCAGATTATTGCATACTCTGGTCTCTCAAACTCACATACTCTGGTCTCTCGAACTCACACACTCTAGTATCTCAAAGTATCTCGAAGTCATTCCCCTCCAGGAATCTGCTTCAACCAGTCAATGGCACACACACTCTGGTCTCTCGAACTCGCACACTATGGTATGTCTGTTCCCTCACTCTGCAGCCCCTCATCATGTACACTCAGAGAAGCTGCAGAGGAACTACTGGGGGTAAGTCTTTTCTTGTGTCACTAGTTTGAGCCTCTATCTGTGCTGGTGATACTCAGGAAAACAATCGTTGCAGAGGTGTACCTTGCATGTGCTGTATGTATATGAAGGTTTGGCACTTATTTTCTTCTGCGAACAATTTCTGTACCTCCCCTTCTTCCCTTTCACAGGGTAATGTAGTACATCACAAGTCAGATTCTGCATGATTACTGGAAGTGAGGTATTACGTCTTCTATGTGCATATCCTTCTAACAGATTCTCTGAGAGGAGCACGCAGACATTCAGTTGTCTGTGCTTGGTCACTCATCCATTCTTTGATCGCTGAACATGATTCACACTCTCTCAGAACTGAGCAAAAGCATTTGCCAATGCTGTGTCCCACAAAAAACAGAAAAGGTATATCCATCACTTCTCTGATTTTCTGGTGCATGGGTACTGCCCCCGATGCTGGTCAGCGACATCCACACCATTCATGTGTGTGTGTTATATTACTGCAGTGCATCCGGACATGCAATCAATACAATGGTGCCATCTCTTTGTCTTCTGGGCACAGATGTAGCTGGTGAGGTAGGGTCATGGTTTGTTGAGAGCAAGAAAATGGGATGGTTGTCTTTCCATGCTGTGGCAACAAGTGAACTGTTCTGTCGTTGTTCATAATAACCACGAGTTTTCTTCTTCGTTGATTATTTGTCAGGTTCTGAAGGCCATCCAATCCTGTTGGTTCACATTGATCCACATGGGTACAAGCCAACATTCAATAGTTCTTTTGCCAGGTGAACTGAAGTAAAGTAATTGTCAAAATATACATGGTGCCTTTTGCCACGTAGATCCTTAGTCAGATCTTTCACAACCCTCTCTGCAAGGTCCACTTCCACAGCGCCAGCAACTTTTCCCGTGTACACTTAGAAGTCAAACACATAACCGTTATGAGGATCTGCTAGGACCCATACTTTTATTCCATACCGTTGCAGCTTTCAGTGCATGTATTGCTTGAATGACGGTCGTCCTCTAAAGCCCACTATTGCCTCATCAACTGACACTTCTCGGTGTAGATTGTATTCCGTCTTGCATGCCTTGATAACACGGTTGATAATTGGTCGCACGTGATGTAGCTTGTCGTGCTCTTCTGATCCTCTTGGTGGATTTAGAGTGCTGTCACTGGTGTGCAGATACTGCATAATCTTCTCATAACGCTCACGGGTCATTAACTTTGAAATTGGTAAACGTCCGTAGAGATGGTGCTTCCCTCAGTACAAGCAGTAGTGTGGCGCCTTAATAACTGACATGTACTGCCGTATTCCAAGTAAAGCTTTCATGTTGCATGCAGTTACCGGAGTCCATCTGTGGTCAACTTTGTTTGCTTCTGCCTGCTTATGGGCACTGTACCAGTTTGTCTCCTCGGCAATCAGTTCATAGAGAATTGGTGGAATGTCAGGTTCATGCAATCCATGGGAGTCTTCTCTGCACTCATGAGTGTGGTGGGACCAACAGGCTCCTAGAAATCCTCAACATGCACCTGCTCTAAGCAACTTGTCTATCCATCATTGTGAATCACATCCAGATGTGTCGAAGGTTGCTCAGGTTGTTCTGCATCAACTTCATGTAGTTCATTGTAATCATCAACTTCAGTTTGGGTACTCACATGCTGCAGTGTAGACAAAGGAAGATCATCTTCACTGTCTGTGCCATTTCTCTGCTGACGTAGCTTGGCCAGTGGCACATCATCCTCTTTGCTCTACGCGGAGTGTCTCTTCTGCCGCAGCGTAGCCAGTGGCAGATCATCATCGTCACTGAAATCACTGTCACTGTCTGGTGTAATCAAAGGCATCATACGCACCAAGTCCACCTTGATGTCAGAATCAAATCATCAGAACCTTGAAGTTCATCCTCCTCATTGTCACTGGCACTATCGAACAGGTCTAGCAGGTCATTTTTGTAGATGTTCGCCATATTTCCGGTGATGATCTTTGGGGTTGCAGGCTCTCACAGGATGGCTGTCTCTCTCTCTCAATCTCATGGTAGTGTCTCGATCTCGGGGTAGTCTCTCGATCTCAGGGTAGTCTCTCTTGTAGTAGTCTCTCGATTTCAAGGTAGTCTCTCAATCTTGAGGTAGTCTTTCTTGGAGTAGTCTCTTGATCTCAGAGTAGTCTTTCAATCTTGGAGTAGTCTCTCGATCTCAGGGTACTCTTTCTCGGAGTAGTCTCTCAATCTCCGAGTAGTCTCTCGATCTTGGGGTAGTCTCTCGATCTTGGGGAAGTCTTTCAATCTCAGGGTAGTCTCTCTTGGAGTAGTCTCTCGATCTTGGGGTAGTCTTTCTCGAAGTAGTCTCTTGATCTCAGGGCAATCTCTCGATCTTGGAGTAGTCTCTCGATCTCAGGGCAGTCTCGGTCTCAGTATTTTGATCGTCTGCAATACAAAAAAACAAGCATATCTTTGCACTGCAGACACAACTCATCTAGGCCACCACCTTCAAAACCTAAACAAGCAGTATAACCTGTCTGCACACACATCACCACGACATATGCCTAAACCTGCCAAATATCACAGATGTACAGAAATACCCCACACCTTAAAGCTGGCACCATCATGGAAAACGTTTTTTTTTTTACTTACATCTGTAATCAGTCCCTTCTCCGAAGCCATAGATAGTGCGGTCCTTTCATTTTCAGTGCATAGATTACATCCATAGCTGTAACAGTCTTGCTTTTGATGTGCTTGGTGTAGGTAACGGCATCCCAGAACACATTTTCCAGGAACACCTTGAGAACACCAAGGGTCTCTTCATAGATCAGCCGCGAAATGCGCTTCACCCAACCATGACAAGCAAGATGGCAGATAGCTGGCTTTGTGATGCCCCTGCCCACACCCCCAATGCCCAGCAACAACACAAAATGGCATTATATTCATAGCATACCTTTCAGAAACACCCAGCTGCAGCTGGGAGGCCACGAGACTCCAGGGGATCCATCTTGTGTAATGGTGCCTGGTGGGATGGAGAACCCTGACAGCATGGCAACCATTGTGCGTGCTGGCGTCAAGTCTCTGAGGAAGGGGGGGTCACCCAGACAGCAGGTACTGCTCTTTGTTGGATGGTGCCAGGCCTTGCACCACCCACCACCATCCCACAAACAGCATTGCCTGTTGTCTGGGTGACCCCCCCCGAGACCTGACGCCAGCACACAAAATGGTTGCCATACTGTCAGGGTCCTCTATCCAGCCTTTAAACATATGACACCATCCCACAAAATGGATTTCCTTGGTGGCCAGTGTTCTCCACACCCTACGGTATCCACCAGTAAATGAGACAGCATTCCCCACGGTGTTCAGTGGTCCTTCCCCCCACCCTCCCAATGCTGGCAACAACACAAAATGGTGTTATATTCATAGCATACCTTTCAGAAACACCCAACTGCAGGTGGGAAACCACGAGACTCCAGGGGATCCATTTTGTGTAATGGTGCCTGGTGTTTGAAGGTGGGATGGAGGACCCTGACAGCATGGCAACCATTGTGTGTGCTGGCGTCAGGTCTTGGAGGGAGGGGGGTCACCCAGACAGCTGGTACTGCTCTTTGTTGGATGGTGCCGGGCTTTGCATTGCCTGCCACCATCCCACAAACAGCATTGCCTGTTGTCTGGGTGACCCCCATCCCTCCAGCCTGATGCCAGAACACAAACTGGTTGCCATGCTGTCAGGGTCCTCCATCCCACCTTCAAATATCAGGCACCATTACACAAAATGGATTCCCTGGAGTCTCGTGGTCTCAAACCTGTGGCTGGTTGTTTACAAAAGTGACGTGATATAAACAGAATGCCATTGTGTGTTGTTGCCAGCATTGGGTGGGTGAAGGGACCACTGAACACCATGGGGAATGCTGTCTCATTTGTTGGTGGATACCGTAGGGTGTGGAGAACACTGGCCACCCACCACCAAACATATGACACCATCCCACAAAATGGATTCCCTGGTGGCCAGGGTTCTCCACACCCTATGGTATGTACCTCAAATGAGACAGCATTCCCCACGGTGTTCCGTGGTCTCTCCCCCCACCCCTCAATGCCCGGCAACAACACAAAATGGATTCCCTGGAGTACAGTGTTCTCCCACAATTCAAATGCAATTTTGTGGCATTGAGGGAGATACTCCCCCTCAATCGGCCAGCACCAAACAACAAACATGCATTACCTGGTGGGCAGTGGCCCCTCTGACTGCAAGCACCATAACACAGAATGGATGGTGGTGAGCCCTCAGACACCAATGAATCTTTTTATTTGATGATGCCAGAGTGCAATGGATCCCTGCTCTCCCTCCAAGCACCCCAGAACACTGGGCAATGTCACATGAAATGCAATACCTAATGCACAGTGGCCCCTTCACCACACTCCTAGATCAGCTACCCCAGCCTCTGGAACCCCAAACCATCACATAATAGGCTTTCGAGTGAACCCACCATCTGAGATCCAGCATTAGAACACCCTGTAAAGCACCCAGACCCTTACAAACACTAACCTGGGATCCGTGACCCATCCAAGACCCACAACACAGGCGAGGGCTGCAATTGTACATACCTGGTTGTTTTAACCAGTGACAGAAGGTGTTAGGGTTTAGGCAGAAAAAAGAAGGTACCTCAGACAAAAGAAATATAACTGGAAAGTTTAGACAAGTGGACTTTCTCTCCCAGAAACAACCCCACCATGCCACTCTCACTCAGGACCAAAAAAAGATATAGCAGGACGGAAAAAAGTAAAACAAATAGGCAGGTTGCACTGGGGGGGAGTGTTCGGCAGTCTCATGTCTGGTCCCATGACCCTTGTAAGGTTATCTTGCAATAAGGGCATATCAGACATAGAAAACAAAAAGGCATGTGAAAAGGAACAGCAGCCGACTCAGAGAGCAGCGTCAACGAGATGCACAACTTCTGGTTTTGGCATCTCAGTGAATGGCTCTCAAACAGGTCAAAATACACATTACATGCACCACATTTCAGTAAATACTGCAAGCAGAAAAAAAGGACATACCGCAGGCATTTCACCCCTAAAAAACAACCCGACCATGTCGCTCTGACAAAATGCTCTGTCAGGACTCTCAGGACTGAAAGAATAGACATAGCGGGACTGAAAAGGTAGACATAAAGCAAACAAGTAAGAAAGGTTGCATGGGGGGGGCGTGTGGCGTTCACCATTCTCCATTCCATTCTCCAGTCCAGTCCCATGATCTCTTGTCACAATATGAGCATAAAACAACATTTAAACAAAAGTCCTGAAGGCAGTAAAAATGAGAAAAAACAACAGCGGCCGACTCGGAGAGCAGCATTCACGGAGAAGCACAACTTCCAATTCTGGCGGCTTCTCCTAAACAGGACAAAATCAATGTTAAAAGCACCACATTTTTTTTTAAACAGGGTGAGCAGAAAAAAGGACATACCTCACACAAAATATATGCTCTGGACTGGGAAGTCGATGCCAAAACGCTGAATTCTGGGCTAAAAACAAATCAGGTCTTTCTCTTGGATTGCAAGCAAGCAGAAAGGAGCATGCTAATCTTCTCACGCACTTTTAAGGGTTTTTTCCTATGGGATCCATACCCTTACCAGTCCATCATAGAAGGGTTATAAGGTATAGTAACCCTAAGATTGATTTAATACAGGTGACAGTGATTGGCTGACAAGTTATTTAAACATATACAAATGATGTCTCCAGGTATACCGCGGACACACAGGGACACTGCTGCAGCCGACTGAACTCGCTCCCGGACACACCTGGAACAGTTTTGCTGCTGTCTACAGATGATTCCTGGAGACAATGAGTTAAGGGAATCAACAAAGTCCAAGAGGGTAGCATCTTTCAGAAAAAGTGATGTGCAAGAACAAGGGGGCACAATTTGAAGATGGGGGGCGGTTCAGAGGTAATGTGAGGAAGTATTTTTTCATGGAGAGGGTTGTTGATGCATGGAACAGCCTTCCTGAGGAGGTCATGGAGTCAAAAACAGTGGGGTATTTAAGAATGCATGGGACAGACATAAGACAATTCTAGTAGGGGGTAGGAGGAAGTAGGCTGTTGGTTAACTAGGATCTGCAGCTTATCCATTAGGTAGGGAAATGGGAAGACTAGGTAGGCCAAGTGGTCTTTATCTGTGGTCAAATTCTATGTTTCTATGTTTCTATGAGCTGGCAGTCTACTACTGTCAGTGTGTGTGTAAGTGGCCTGGTGGAAAAGGTAAAAAGACAGTCGTCAGGTTGAACAGAAAAAAACTCTGGGAAAACCCTACTAACTGATGTTTTCATGTAAGACATCTTTGGGTTTCCCAGGGTTTTGTAACTCTTGGCTCTGTTAGGTTGAACTCAAGCCACACCGGGCAACATGGTTTGGCCAGGGAGGTAATGTCTGTGACTATCTTCCCTCCTCTGTCATTGGGGAAGGGTGATGAAAATAAATAATATTTTGATGATGACTCACTGCCAGACACCCAAGCGAGAGTGCAGTGGGGGGGGCAGGTTGGGTTATTCACTGTGGCCATGCTGCAGCTGACATGACAAGCATGGCATATATCAGGAAGGACTAGTGGGACAACGGAATGGATGAGAAAGTGGGCTATACTTTTACTGATGATGGGGGACTTGGAGGATGGCAAGCCTGTTCTGACTGTGATGGAAGTGGGATGGGTGATACAAGTTCTGGTCTTGGGACATATCAGGTGGTGGGGCTCACTTAACTTTGTGATTGTTGATGGAACTTGACACTGCAGCTGAGCAGAATTTAGAATTCAGTGGATATGATCATCAGTTCCTCACACTGACTACACTGGCCAGATTCTATCCATCACCATTCTTGCTTCACTCCAGAACAGCAGACAAGTTGACTCGAGCCAGGTAAGAAAGGGGAGAAACAGGGGAAGGGGAGGCTGTGCGGGGGTTGTGTTGCTGACTTGCAGTGCTCATTACATTTCTGTCAAACCCCCTAGCTGCTGGAGATCTGACTCTGAGCAAGTAAGAAGGAGACTACTGAGGAATACAGGAACTTCCTGTCTCAGAACAGGAAGGGCAGGAGCTGTAAGAGCATGGAGGTAGTAAGAAAGTAGGGAGAAAAAAACAAACAAAAAACAAGTAAACAGAGAGAGGAAAGAGTAAGCATACAAAGCAACAGTGGAGGGGCCACAAATAAGGCATGATAGGATTGGTGCAGTGAAGTGGCTGTGGAGTGGCAGTCTTCCGGGAGACATTCTGGAGGATGCAGTGTTATCCCATCTGCAGGCACCACTCTGGGCAGAGGGAGGAGGTTGCTGTCTCCAGGCTGAGTTCACCAGGATTCAGGAGACCTCCTCTCCTACCCAGAGACCACCAGGACCACCACCACTGCCTCAGAGGTTGCCAAGAAAGAGGAGAGGTTATACCACAGTGGGCTCTGAGAGGGTGAGGGTAGTGGAAGAGAGACGCATCCCTCCAGTTGTACCTCTCCACAATTCATATGCCATTCTGGCCGAGCGTGGCTCTTCTATGGAGGCACCAACAGTGGAGACCAAGGAGGATGCTGGGAACCTCCAAAAAGGAGACCCAAAGGAGGATGGCATGGGACCCCACGGGGGAAGGAAACAACTCCTTGTGGGGAACTCAGTTGTTAGGGAGGTAGAACTGGGGGAGGGAGGGGAGAGGGAGGTAAGGGCCTGCCTGCCTGCCTGGTACCATGGCTTGCCTTAGGGGGACAAGGAATGAATCCTGAGGATCATGGGAGCAGCTGCACGGAGGAGGGAGTTGGGCATCATTGTCCACCTAAGGACAAATGACCTTGGTGGGAATGAGATCAGAGCAGAGCAAGAGGAGTTTATGGAGTTAGGGAGAGGCCTTAGACAAGTGGCACGCATGGTAACCTTCTCAGAGGTGCTGCCTATCTATGGCATGGGTGAGGCTATGGTGCTGTGCACCATGGGATTCAAGGAATGGTTGAAAAACTGGTGCAGAACTTAGGGTTTTGGCTTCAATGGGGACTGGGGGTCCACCTGAAGGGATACAGGCCTATACTGGTGCGATGGCCTGCATTTGTCCAGAAGGTACACCAGAATCCTAGATGATAGGTATAAATGCTTCATTGGCAAGCATTTAAACCAGCCAAGGGTGGAGGCACTGAAAATAAGAAGGGAAATCCCAGACCCCCAACAAAACAGGGTAGTTAGTGAGGTAAACACTAAGATAGAGAAATCGATAGGGAGAAGGGCAGGAGTAAATGGAGAAAAAGGCAAAGGCAGTAAGAATGGAGATGGGGCTGAAAGGGGCAAGGCCATCAAAAAATGGAGGGCAACGAGTACCAATGCCCATAGTCTGGGTAACAAGCTCCCTGAACTAGTGGCCTTGATGGAAGAGGGATGCCTGGATAATGTGGCAGTCACAGAAACATAGTACACAGAGAACCATGACTGGGATGTCAACATACCAGGGTACACAATCTATTGGAGGGACAAGGAGGGTAAAAGAGGAGGAGGAGGAGCTCTCTATGCAAGGGAAGTGATCAAAGCAATGGAACTAAAGGGTAGACAGAGAGGAGAGGAGGCACTGTGGGTCACCCTGGAGACAGGAAATTGCACCACAATCTGCACAAGTGTTATATACAGATCCCCATCTCAGGGGGAGGAAATGAACAAGGAAATGACAGGAGGCATCCTTAGGATGGCAGAAAAAGTGAAGATATTGTTGATGGGGGACCTGAATATGCCAGATGTTAACTGGAGCACCTTTGCTGCAGCCACATCCAAGAGCAGGGTCATTCTCAATGCCCTACAGAGAGCATGCCTCTGATAGCTAGTGTTGGAATCCACTTAGGAGGGAGCAATCTTAGACCTGGTACTCTCAAGCGGGGATGGAGAGAGGATCTCAGACTTAGAAGTGGGTAGCCATCTGGAAACAAGTGACCACCAAACAGTGTGGTTCACAATAAACACAGCCATAGTGCCATGTCACACAAAAGCAAGGGTACTGGACTTTAGGAGGTCTGACTTTGGCAAAATGGGAGAGTGCCTCTGAAAAGCACTAGCAAAAGGGCAAGAAGGAGGGATGGAGGAACAGTGGACAAAAAATCAAAACTGCCATCACAGAGGCAACAAGCCTTTGTGTGAAGCAAATCAACAAATCAAAATGAAGGAAAAAAACACTATGGTTCTCAAAAGAGGTAGCAGGGAAGGTTAGGGAGAAAAAGATAGCATTCAGGAAGTATAAGAAAACACAGAAGGAGCAGGACAGAAAACTGTACCAATTAAAGCAGAAGAAAGCGGAGAAAGCTGTCAGAATAGCAAAGGCCCAAACCTAGGAAAAGATAGTCGACTCGGTTAAGAAGGGGGACAATACCTTTTATAAGTACATTAGAGAGTGAAGAAAGACCAAAGGAGGAATAGTGAGACTTAATAAAGGGGATGGTGGGTGGTCAGAGGGTGACAGTGAAAAAGCAGGAATACCGAATGAATACTTCTGCTCAGTATTCACAAATGAAGAGGAGGGGAAGGCATCTAATCCAATCAACAGAAGCAGTCTGGATGGGGAGGTCTATACCAGTCCATTCACAGAAGAAAGAGTCCTGAAAGAACTCCTTAAACTGAAGGTGGACAAAGCAAAGGGGCCTGACGGGATTCACCTCAGAATTCTAAAAGAACTTCTGTGAGGGGAGAACTAGTGATACCACTGACTATCCTTTTTAACAAATCATGGGAGGATGATGTGGTACCTGAGGACTGGGGAGGGTGTATGTGATTCCCCTTCACAAATGCGGGGGCAAAGCAGAGGTAGGAAACTATAGACCTGTTAGTTTGACCTCAGTGGTAAGGAAAATGATGGAATCACTTCTGAAAGAAAAAAATTTTTGAGTACCTAGAGGCCAGCGGGGCACAGGACCAAAGGCTGCATGGATTCACTGTGAGAAGATCATGTCAGATGAATCTAATAGATTTCTTTGTTTGGGTAACCAAAGTAGAAGATCTGGGAGGGGCTGTGAACATGGCCTACCTAGACTTTAGCAAGGCATTTGACACAGTCCCACACAAAAGATTAATAAACAAGCTAGCCAGCCTGGGAGTGGGTCCCAGGCTGGTAGCCTGGGTAAAAAAATTGGCTGGACAACAGGACAAAGAGGGTAATAGTAAACAGAGTCCACTCCAAAGAAAGGGGGGTTATTAGTGGGGTAACGCAGGGTTCAGTACAGGGAATGGCACTTTTTAATTTTATTTTTTTTTATTTCAGATCTCGAATTAACCATTTGAGCTCAGAGCTCTTTACATAGGTTTTATGTTAGTACATTTAGAACAAGTAGGTGATTATACAGAGGATTGAGACAAACAAGGCAATAGAATTAGAATGAGAACATTTGGTCTTTAAACAAAGGAATGCAAAAAATACAGCGAAAACTAAAACTGGAATAAGTAAACACAGTCAGATACATACAGGAACAGATTAAATAACTGTGCCCAACAGGGAGCCTGTTAGTTGTCAGCAACACAAGGGGGTTAGCAAATAGAAGTGCTGGAGAGGCGGGGGTGGGGGGTTGAGCCCCAAGTGTAGGGTGTCCGAGAGAGAGAGAGAGAGAGATCTGTTTGGCAGAAGGGCAGATGGTAGGAGACGCCTTTGCTAGGTGCTTGTGATGGCAGACACATTGAGATTCCTGTATTAAATGGTTCTTTAGGTTCTTTTTGAAGGTCCACAGAGTGGGCAGGCTAATAATATTCTCATGGAGGGAGCTGAACCACAATGGTGTCCGATAGGCAAAGGACCTTTGTCCTTGAGATGTCCAACATTTTGGAGTCAGAAAAGACTGCAGTTCCAAATTTCAGGTGGGCCTTGGATTAGTGCTGGGAACTAGGAGTTGTTGGACCCAGTCGGGAGCCGACCAAGGCACATCTTTTTGGCCAGGAGGCAAGATTGATATTTTAAGTGGCCAAAGAGCGTTAGCCAGTGAGCCTTTGCATTGAGATCATAGGTGTGGGTTAATCGGTGTGCCCCTAAGGTGAGCCTGCAGGCATTCTTAAGGACAATTTTTATACATTGGAGGGCAGTATCTGTGGCAGAGCCATATATCGTTAGTCCGTAGTCCACTAGGGAACCCACTGAACTGTGGACCACTATGCTGACAGCTTCAGGGGTCAGGCTCTGCCTATGGCAACAAAGTAGCCCTAAGCATTTGTTGATTGCTTTAGCTGTGATGTCTATGTGGAGGGCGTAGGAGAGCAAGCTGTCAAGAGTGATTCAAGATATTTGAAGTGATGAACACGTTCAAGAGGAACATCACCCCTATCACATATTGATAGTGGGTAGTTTTTGTGCTTGTTCTTAAGGCTGGTGAACAACACTGTTTTTGATTTTTTTGTAGTTCATTATCAATTTATGATTTTTGAACCACGGCTCAATGCTGGTGAAGTCACGTTGTAGCTGTTGCTCAAGAGCAGTGGGGTCAGAGCCATTAGAAAAGATAATCACATCATCCACGTACAGGAGGATACGGCAGTGACTGGCTAGGGGGAGGCAATTCAGAAATAGGCTAAAGAGGAGGTAGCCCAATGTTGACCCCTGTGGAATGCCTGAGCACACAGGCTTGGTGTCAGTGAGAAAGGTGTATATCCTGACTTGCTGTGAATGGCAGTGTAGGTAGCTGCGGAACCATGCAGCCACCTCAGGGGCAAGGCCTATGGCAGTGAGTTGGCCAGTTAGGAGGGCATGGTTCACTGTGTCAAAGACCTTTGTTAGGTCAATATAGATAGCCCCGACGAGCTGTCCAAGATCAAGAGATTTGTGGATGAAGCCTGTGTATTCCAGGAGGGCTGTAGTGGTGCTATGCCCAGCCCTAAAGCCATGTTGCTCTGTGCATAGGAGCATGTACTTGTCCAGATAGTCAACAAGTTGGTTGGCAATGATTCATTCAAGGGCCTTTGAGAGTGGTGGTAGTATAGAGATGGGTCTATAGTCCCCATGGAGGGCACGATCCCCACTCTTGTACGCAGCGGTGACTACTGCAGCTTTCCATTTTGGGGGGAATACTGTGAGACAGAGTGAAAGGTTAAGAATATGGGTGAGAGGGGACAGGATTTCTTCGAGTGAGAGCAAGATTAGTTTCAGGTCGAGGTTAACCCCACTGAAACTCCACTTCCCAAGCACTTTGCGCGGATATTTCCTGGTTTCTCTGAAGGTAATAGTCTTGAAGCGAAAGGGGGGATGCGATGGGGATTGTATGGGTGCAGCATAGATGGTGGGGAAGAAGTCAGCAGGGAGAACATGCTGCAAGTTGGTGAAGGCATTGTTAAAGGTGTTGGCAATGGATTTAGGGTCAAGGATGGGGGAGACATCAATGCAGAGCATGGTAGGGGCTGTTTTGGGTTCTTGCCCGGTAACCTCACTTAGGTTAGCCCAGAATTTGCACCCATCTTTCCAGTTCTTGGTTAGGGCATCTTTATAGTATACATTTTTGGATAATCAGATGGTTCTGGTAGAGTTGTTCTTCACACGTTTGTAGTTCAGGATATCAGACTGCTTGTCAGTGGCCCTAGCTATATGCCAGAGGTGGTCTCTATTTTTCATTAGTCCAAGGGTATCAGGGCTCATCCAGGGGTTAAAGTAGCCTTTGATCTTCTGCTTTTTTATGGGAGCATGGGTGTCACAGATTGTATTGAAGAGGAGGATGAAATTGTCCAGCACGTCGTCAATGTTGGAAGCCTCAAAAACTGAGGACCAGTCAGCATTGAGGAGATCCATTTTGAAGTGGTCAGTGTGACCAGGTTTGAGAACCCTGCTGGTAGTTGTTCTAGGAGGTGGTTTGGAGAAATTATTAGCCCAACTGAACATGACAGGGAAGTAGTCACTGATGTCGTCCGGGAGGACAGAGGAATTAGAGGCATGCTCAGGTCGATTGGTGAGCACCCAGTCATTCAAAGTACTAGTGCACATCCTGTAGTTAGTCCTAGTGGGTGTTTCAATGAGCTGGATAAAGTAGATAGCCTGAATTGCATCCTTAAATTGGTTAGCTTCAGGGGCAAGCCAATTCATATTGAAATCACCTAAGAGTATAACCTCAGAGCTTAGGGTTAGGCTTCCAAGACATTCTATGATAGCATGGAGACCTTGGGCTGAGTTCTTTAGGGGGATGTAGACAGATAGAATTGTGACAGTTTTGTTGTGGGCCCCAAGAAGAACCTTAATGGCAAAGGCCTGGGTAAACGACTCTAGGCTGGGTAAATTCAGGACTATGCCCTGAAGGCTGTCCTTAAGGTGGATTGCACATCTACCACCTCTTTTAGATTTACGATCTTGCCTACAGGGTGAATAGCCTGGCAGACTTATGGCTCCATCGGGGATCTTGGGAGTGAAACATGTCTATCACAGACAGTACGTCTGGATTATGTAGGGCTACCCAGGCTTGAAGGTTGTCAAACTTTGCTGTCAGACTGTGGATGTTTAGTGACGCCGAGGTTAAGGTGCCTGGTTTTGGTGCACTCAACCACCGATATAGAGGGGGGCCGGGATTAGGGTGGATGTTGCCTGAGCACAATAGTAATTTTTAAAGTGTTTAAGGTTAACTTTGTGCTGTCTTTGTGGATTCATTCGAGCTGCATACTTATCAGAGAGAATGGCCAGTTTAGGCAGGACTGTGGGAGGGTGAAGCCCTGGCTGAGCTGGATGCATTCTGGGCCAGGTAGGCCGGGGTGTGTTAGGCATGCAGTTGGCATGTGGGCCACAGCTATGCACAGATGTTATAGTGCTGTAAATGTTGCCATAGAGGTGCTCCATGATAAGAGGGTCAGCTGATTTAGGGTCATTCAGCAGTTGCAAACAGATAGTGGGCAGGAGTATAAGAATTAGCATTAGTCTTGTTGCCATGTCCAAGACTGGAAAAGGGTGGTGGCACAGCAGGAAGGGTCTTGGAAGGGGGAGGAAAGTAAAAGAGATTAAGATGTGATGGAGCTAGGAAGTTGTCCTGTTCTTATAGGCTGCTGTGTGCCCTTACAGTTTGGAGGTGACCTAAAAAGGAAGATGTCTTTAAGAGGAGGACAGGACAAGTGTTAGGCCTAATAGCTGCACTCTGCATTATTAAGAGGAGTTGCAATATTAGTGAGAAGGAAGGATGAAGATTGCCTAGGGGTGGTGCCGAGGAGGGAGGCAGAGTATTTAATAAAGGTCAGAGGTGGGGGAGGGGTGGGGCTGGAGGTTGGGGGGTGGGCATAAAAATTCAAGCAGCAAGGAGACAGTAGGAGTGAAAGTGAAGCAGAAATTGGATTATTTGCAGGGCAAAGCTTACAGCTGTGACCCAAATGATATGTAGTCTAAACAGAAAAAACTGTATCACTTTAAACTTAGTTTCTGATCCAGGGTAGATTATCACTGGACCTTAAAACAAAGAGATCTGTAATACTTTAAAATCTACAAACCTGAAGCCTAAAAGAACTTGCACTTCAAACTACCTTTGAAATGCAAAATTGCTGTAAACAGGCTTAGGTTCACATTTAAATTAGGATTCACAGGACAATTTGGAGAGGCTTAACCAGTACCACAACCAGTATGTAACATTAGCTTAAAGTTCAGAAGGAGACAGAGTAGCAAAGAAATTAAAGAACTGCAGCAGCCTGTCAGCAGGCAGAGCCAATGGATTCTGGCCAGTCAAGTTTCAGCAGCGTATTTTCGGTCTGGTGATCGGCGGGCAATACAGTGAGGAAGGCAACCAGCGGACAGAAGAGGCATATAACATCTTTGTAAGTGACATTGTGGAGGGACTGGAAGGAAACGTATGTCTCTTTGCAGATGACACAAAGATCTGCAACAGGGTTGATACACAAGGGGGGGGAGTGGAAAGGATGAGAAGGGACCTGGCAAGGTTTGAGGAATGGTCAAAAGTATGGCAGCTCAGATTCAATGTAAAGAAGTTCAAAATAATGCACCTGGGAAACAAAAACCCAGGGAAATAGTACACAATAGGGGGAGGTACTAACAACAACAAAAATGGAAAGGGACCTCGGGGTAGTCATATCAGATGACCTAAAGGTAAGCAAGCAATGTGAGAAGGCAGTAAGGAGGGCTGCAGGGATACTGGGATGCTTACGGAGAGGTATCACCAGTAGAAAACAGGAAGCTATTATCCCTCTGTATAGACAGTTGGTGAGACCCCATCTGGAGTACTGTGTGCAGTTCTGGAGACCCCCCTTCGGCAAGGACATAGACAGAATGGAGAAATTCCAGAGGAGGGTAACTAAAATGGTGTAGAGTCTGCACCAGAAGCCATACGAAGTGAGACTAAAAGAGCCTAATATGTATACCCTTGAGGAAAGGAGGGAGAGTGGGGACATGATAGAGATTTTCAAGTACCTGAAGGGAATCAACAAAGTCCAAGAGAGTAGCATTTTTCAGAAAAAGAGATGTGCAAGGTCAAGGGGGCACAATTTGAAGATGGGGGGGCTCATGAGCAATGTGAGGAAGTATTTTTTCTCAGAGAGGGTGGTGGATGCATGGAATTGTCATCCTGAGGGAGGTTGTGGGATCAAAAATAGTGGGGGAATTCAAGAATGCATGGGACAAACATAAAGCAATTCTGGTGGGGGGGTAAGAAGAAGTTGGCTGTTGGTTGACTAGGATTTGCAGCTTATCCATTAGGAAGAGAATGGGTGTACTGGGTGGACCAAGTGGTCCTCATCTGCCACCAAACTCTACATTTCTACGTTTCTATGTCAGATGCAGAATCACAAATTTTTATTCTGGTTTCACTTCTGACCTCTAATCAGATCCAGAATCAGAATTTCTGGTAATCCAATAGTTTCAGACGAATTGGATTTCACCAAACCCGATCACTGCTAATAGGGGGTATAAGGGTAAGCTGATTGTCCACCTACTAGCATTACTAACAGAAACAGTATTGATTCCTTTGATGGGATGACAGATTCGTATTGCCTTTAAAATTGTATTCATTTGGTTAGGTATTCCAGATTTAGGACATCATGTTTGAGTAAGAGTCATAATGACATTGAAAGTTCTAGGAATGAGCAGCAGGGTCAGGTGCTCATGGTATAGAGTGTAGTCTAAATGACAATGTATATATGGTTTAACAGTGATGGCATTGCAATTGTGTCCATCCATTTTGTATTCTATTGTATCTGTACCTCATTACTATATGCTGTTCTATCCCGGACCTCCCTGAATATGAGCTTGCTCAATGGAGCCTTTTCCTGGCAAAATATGTTTGAATTGAATTCTCCCCATGGTTACATGTTGTTCATTCTACTTTTGTGATAGCAGTGCAGTAATGTTATCTGTAATCAGAAATATGATTATGTAAAGACAGCCCGCTGTCAGCCCTTTGGTAGCCATAGTTATGTTCACTTGTCAGGTAATAAAGGGGAAGGGATGTTAGAAATAACAATACAAATGATGGGATTGTCTAGCAAATGGAATCCTCAAGCCCTGTGGATCAATGTTACAGTTAGGGTAGGAATTAGCAACAGAACAGGGGTTTAATGTATTTCAACTAATCCCCCCACCCTTTGGGTCATAACAGGGGAGGGAGGAAAATGGAAAGTGTGACAACCTAAGGCCTTTTAGGTAGCACTCATGTAGAGCGCTGATTATTGAGCGCTGCACTTGTGAGCGACTCAATAATGGCGCTCTACAAGTGGTAGTGCAATGCACAGCTACATCTCAGGTAGCAAGTACAGCAAGGAGCTGTACCTACTCATTGCAGGATATAGCATCCTTTGTGCCATTCCACCAAGCTGCTTGCATAGCGAGTGTGTATACCACCACTTGCAATGCAAACAGACTGGAAGTCTCGACTATAGGCAGAATACATTTTTTTCACAATCAATAACGCCCCATAATCCGCACCCCCTCTCAGAGTTGATTATTTAAGTTGAGGCGAGGCCTAGGCCCCCAACATAAAAAAATTATTTCTGTGTGTTTTGTTAAGTATTGCAGTGACTGTTGCTATTTGCGATGGTCGGTACAATATCTGTCACCCTTTTGAATATGGGCTCAGGTTTGTTCATGCTATGTGATAGGCGGTCTTTCAGACTCACCTTTATCACATAGAACCGCCTGTGAACCAATGAAACTGACTCCAAACCCCTTAGGTCGTAAAAGGGGAAAGTGCAAAAAACCGCTGGAATACCAAGGCCACTAAATAGATAAACCGACCCCCACCCCCATCTATTCATATGCAGAGAGGGTGGAAAGTAACAAGAGGAAACAGCCTCTAAATAAATAAAATGCCCCCATACCCCTTGGGTCATAAGAGGAGAGGGAAGAAATAAAGTCAAACAGTCTTTGCTACAATTCTTAAGATTTTCAGTGCAGGAAGAGTTTAAACCTTGGGCTAAGAATTTGTCATAAATCCTGAAATAAGTGCAGGTACAGGTTGTGTATTTGACCCAGACAAGTGCCCTAGGGGGTGGAAACTGTTTTTTGTGTTTATCTGTGTATGCCTTAAAAGGAAATTCCAGACTTTAGCGGGAAGTGCTTACATCATAGGTACTTATCAGCCAATAGCTTTGGTAACAGACCACCTGTGTCTGACTTGGATGTCTGGATTTTTCTCTGTTTGATTAACAGGGTATTTTCTCTGTTAAATTGTTGTGTAGGGTATCTTCCTGACAGGAAGGCACTCATCAGAGTGGTGGGTCAGAGCTCTTAGCTGATTGTTTTGTGAGGGCACAGTTTAGGCCCAACCCCTTCCCACCCTCACCCCACCCACCCCTGGAAATAGTTCCTTTATACCTGGGGTTCTGACATCATTTTCAAAGAGTGCAAGGTGCATATCACTGTCATATCCTCTCTAGCACACTACACTGACAATATAAGCATACACATTGTATAATATATATATTTCTATATAACAAACCAATCACCACACAAACACACACAAAAAAAATAAATAAATAAACATGTGTGGAAGTAGTGCAATGTAATGGCTGTGGGGCAGCAGTCTTCGGGAGTCCTTCTGGAGGCTGAGATGCTGCCTATTTGAAGACAACCTCTGCCCTGAGGAGAAGTTGCCCATCTTCAGGCCACACTGGACAGTAGTAAGGAACCTTCCCCAGGCCACACTGGACGGTGGGAAGGAACCTCCCCATCCAGGGAGCACCAGAGCCACCACCACTACCTCAGAGGTTGCGAAGAAAGCACAGTAGTTGGACCACAGTGGGCTCAGGGAGGGTGAGGATGGTGGAACAGAGGCACACCAGTCAGTTGTTCCTCCACAATCCATACACCATTCTGGGGAGCATAGCTCCCCTATGGATCACACACGCAGAGGAGACTAAGGAGGCTGAGGACAACTGTCACAAGGGAGGCCCACAGGAAGGAGGCAGAGGACACCACAGGAAAGGAAACAGCTCCTGGTGGGGGACTCAATTATTAGAGGATGGGGAACTGGGGAGCAGGAGCGAGTGAGGTGCCTGCCTGGTGCCAGGCTTGGAGAGAGAGGAAGCGCATCCTCAGGATCAGGGGAACAGCTGTGCAGGAGTCTGAGCTGGATGTCATTGTCCACCTAGGGACAAATGACTTGGCTCAACATGAGATTAGAGCAGTGCAGAAGGACTTTGTAGAACTGGGAGGGGCCTAAGACAAGTAGTCACACAGTATCCTTCTCAGAGGTGCTGCCTGTCAATGGCATGAGTGGAGGGTACTTTGCACCATGCAGTTTAATGAATGGTTGAAAAAATGGTGTAGAGAACAGGGGTTTGGCTTCATTAGGGACTGGGGTTCCACCTGGAGGGACATCAGCCTATACTGGCAGGATGGTCTGCATCTGTCCAGGAAGGGAACAAGTCTTTTGAGCAATTGGTTTAAATGCTTCATCGGCAAGCTTTTAAACTAGTCAAGGGGGGAGGCACTGATAAGCAGCAGGGAAATCCCAGCCTCTTCCTACAAAACAGGGTACTAAATGATAAAAAGACTGAGGTAGAAGGATCAGTGGGGGATGCTGCAACAGAAGGTAAAGCCATCAAAAAATGGAGAGCAATGAGTACCAATGCCCGTAGTCTGAGTAACAAGCTTCCTGAATTAGTGGCCTTGATGGAGGAGGAACATCTGGATATCGTGGCAGTCACAGAAACATGGCACACACAAAACCATGACTGGGACATAAACATACCAGGATACACTATCTACAGGAGGGACAGGGAGGGTAAAGAGGAGGAGAAGTAGCTCTTTACATAGGGAAGGAATCAAAGCAACAGAACAAAAGGAAAACAGGGAGGAGAAGAAGCACTGTGGGTAAATTTGGAGACCGGCAATGGAACCACAATCCGCACAGGGGTTGTATACAGACCCCCTTCTCAAGGGGAGGAAATGGACAAGGAAATGATAGAAGCTATACTTACAATGGCAGAAAAAGGGGAGATATTGCTGATGGGTGATCTGAATATGCCAGATGTTAACTGGAGTGCAGTTGCAGCAGCCATTTCAAAGAGTGGGGTTATTCTAGATGCCCTACAGGGGGCATGCCTTAGACAACTAGTATTGGAGCCCACTCGAGAGGGAGCAATCTTAGACCTGCTTCTCTCAAATGGAGATGAAGAGAGGATCACAGATGCAGAAGTGGGTAGCCATCTGGGAACTAGTGACCATCGAACAGTACGGTTCACAATAAACACAGCAATAGAGTCAAGTCATACAAAGGCAAAAGTACTGGACTTTAGGAGGGCTGACTTTGCTAAAATGGGTGCGTGGCTAAGGAATGCACTAGCAAATGGGCAGGAAGGAGGGGTGGAAGAACAATGGAGAATAATAAAAACTGCCATCACAGAGGTAACAAGCCTTTGTGTGAAGCAAATAAACAAAACGAAACGATGTAAGAAACCACTATGGTTCTCAAAGGAAGAGGCAGTGAAGGTTCAAAGAAAAAAAGCATTCAGGAAGTACAAGGAATCACAGAAGGAGCAGGACAGAGAACTGTATCAATTAAAGCAAAAGGAAGCTGGGAAGGCAGTCAGAACAGCAAAAGGCCCAAACCGAGGAAAAAGATAGCCAACTCAGTTAAGAGGGGATAAAACCTTTATAGGTACATCAGAGCAAGGAAGACCAAGGGAGGGATAGTGGAGGCTTAATAAAGGGAGGTAGGGTGGGCAGAAGGTGACTTTGAAAAGGCAGTGATACTAAACAAATATTTTTGCTCAGTATTTACAAAGGAAGAGGGGAGGTACCAAACAAACAGTAGAAACACTCTGGATACAGAAGTTGATACCAGCCCATTTACAGAAGAAAGGGTTCTGAAAGAACTCTTAAAACTGAAGGTGGACAAAGCAATGGGCCTGATGGGATTCATCCCAGAATTCTAAAGAACTAAGGGTAGAACTAGTGACACCACTGACTACCCTCTTTAACAAATCATGGGAGGATGGGGTGGTACCCGAGGACTGGAGGAGGGCAGATGTGATTCCCATTCACAAAAGTGGGAGCAAGGCAGAACAGGAAACTACAGACCTGTTAGTTTAACCTCAGTGAGTAGGAAAATGATGGAATCACTTCTGAAGGAAAGAATTGTCGAGTATCTAGAGGCCAGAGGGCACAGGACCCAAGGCAGCATGGATTCACAGCGGAAGGTCATGCCAGACAGATCTGATAGATTTCTTTGACTGGGTGACCAAAGTAGTAGATCAGGAGGGGCTGTGGACATGGCCTACCTAGACTTTAGCAAGGCATTTGACACAGTCCTACACAAAGATTAATATACAAGTTAGCCAGCCTGGGAGTGGGTCCCAAGATGACAGCCTGGGTAAAGAACTGGCTGGAGAATAGGAGACAGAGTAATAGTAAATGGAGTCACTCTGAAGAAAGGGGTTACTAGTCGGGTACCACAGGGTTCAAGTATTAGTACCGGTCCTCTTCAATGTCTTTATAAAGCGACATTGCAGAGGACTGGAAGGAAAAGTATGTCTCTTTGCAGATGACACAAAGATCTGCAACAGAGTTGATGCACAAGGTGGGGTGGAAAGGATGAGAAGGGACTTGGCAAGGTTAGAGGAATGGTCAAATGTATGGCAGTTAGATTCAATGCTAGGAAGTGCAAGGTAATGCACCTGGGAAACAAAACCAGGGAAGAGTACACAATGGGGGTGAGATACTAACAACAACAAAATGGAAAGGGACCTGGGGGTAGCCATTCAGATGACCTAAAGGTGGGCAAGCAATGTGAGAAGGCAGCAAGGAGGGCTGGGGGATACTGGGATGCATAGGGAGAGCATCACCAGTAGAAACAGGAAGTTATTATCCTCTGACAGACAGCTGATCAGACCCCATCTGAGTACTGCGTGCAGTTCTGGAGACCCAATCTCACAAAGACATAGACAGGATGGAAGCAGTCATGGGAGGGCAACTAAAATGGTCAGGGTCTGCACCAGAAGACATATGAAGAGAGACTTAAGGAGCTTAATAGTATAGCCTTTGAGGAAAGGAGGGAGAGGGGACATGATAGAAACTTTCAAGTACCTCAAGGGAATCAACAAAGTCCAAGAGGGTAGCATCTTTCAAAAATGAGGTGTGCAAGAACAAGGGGGCACAATTTGAAGATAGAGGGGGCAGCTCAGAGGTAATTTAAGGAAGTATTTTTTCACAGAGAGGGTTGTGAATACATGGAACGGCCTTCCGGAGGAGGTTGTGGAATCAAAAACAGTGGTGGAATTCAAGCATGCATGGGACAGTCATAAGGCAATTCTAGGGGGTGGGGGCAGGAAGAAGTAGGCTGCTGGTTAACTAGGATCTGCAGCTTATCCATTAGGAAGCGAAATGGGCAGACTGGGTGGGCCAAGTGGTCCTTATCTGCCGTCAAATTCTATGTTTCTATGTTTCTATAAATAATAAGTCTAATTAATTATTAATGAGCTGATCTAGCTCACTGATTGGCTGCTGTGCCGGTCTGAAATCTGTTAGAAATGACCAGCACAGTAGTGGCACTCAGCTGACATGCTGTATGCTGACAGCAGCAGCGCATAAACAAAACCATTTTTGGCACCCAAAACCCAAAAGGAAAAAAAAATAATTATTGCAATTAGACTTATAATTTGCAATAATGACCTCAAACCAGTCATTTCCTTTGATTAATGGCCGACTGGGTGGGAAGGCCCTCGGCACACCTTCCCCCAGTCAATGGGTTAATCTTTAAGAAATATTGGCTCTTATCGTATTAGGCAATGACAACACCACTCAGGTCATAAGAGGAGAGTGTGAAAGAGAAGCAATACCAAGGTCACTAAGTAGATAAACAGAGCCCTATGTCCCTCCGGTCAGAAATGGGGAGGGTGTAAAAATGACAGCAATAGAAGGACCAATAAGTAGCAGCAATACCAAAAAGTATTAACAGATAACCAACCTCCACACCCCTTGGGTCTTGGGGGCTGTGTGTGGAAAATAGCAATATAAAGACCTATAAAATGACAAACTGGCACAAACACCCCTTGGGCCATAAAGAATGAGGGTGGAAAATAGTAATACAATGTCTTGTAAATGGATAAACAGACTCCCACACCCCTCAGTTCGCAATAGGGCAGGTAGAAAGTAGCAGAAAAGGCCTAAGGCCTATAGCTGTACCAACCACCAAACCCCTCCGGTAATGAGAGGGAAGGGTGGAAAATAGCAGCAATAGAAAAACCTACAAATAGATAACCAACCCCCATGCACCCCAGGTCATAAAAGGGTAGGGTGAAAAGTAGTACAAAAGGCCTATTGATAAACTGACCCCACACCCCTTGTGTCATAAGAGGGGAGGGTGGAAAATGCTAGCAAAGGCCTATAGATAAATGGACCCCAACAACCCTCAGTTCTTGTGAGTGGAGGGTGGAAAGCAGCAACAGAGGCCTATAGATACACCATCCCTCACATGTCTCAAGTCATTAGAGAGAAGAGTGTATAATATCAGCAATTGAAAGACATATAAATAAATAACCAACCCCTATGCCCTTCAAGTCATTAAAGGTGTGGGTGGAAATAGCAGCACAGACCTATAGAAAAATTGACCCTTGCACCCCTTTGGCTATGAGGGGGAGGGTGGACAATAGCAGCAATACAAAGATTTATAAATGGATAACCAGCCCCCCCCCCTGCTGCTCTGGTCATGAGAAAGGAGGTGGCAGTAGCTGCACTTCAAAACCCTAAATCTATGTATGCTGCCCCAACACCCTGCTGGTCATATGAAGTATGGTAAGGTGGTCTGTGAAGTTACTTGCATGCTCTGGATTAGGCCATTACTGTGAAGGTAAGGGGCAGGTTGGACACAATATCCTGCAGATCATGCAGATGCCTCCCAAAGACAATAACCAAGGTGTCCCCCTGCTGTCTGACCTCATGCTGGAGGTCTTTTACATAGGTAGCTGCTTGGTGCTGCTGGAAAATAAGGTTTGGATCAATTCTCCTACTGCTGCCAATTGGTCGGCAGAGGTCATGGTTACTGGAGGACATTAAGTGCCAGCCCAGTAGGTAATGGGGGCAAGAGGATGTCCGAGGGACTCCCACCACTGCTACTGGTCCCAGGAGCATAGTCCCTGTGAGGGCTTGGTAAGCTTTTGTGAAATGAGGAAATCCTTTCTTCAGACCAAACCTCCTGCTGCCGTCAAAATGCTTGGTGGTGGATCATTGTCACATAACTGGATACTGCCAGTCACTAGGAGAAGAGGAATGCCATCCAAAATCAGTAGTGGGGGCAGTAGGAGCTCCGATGTGCTCCCATCCCTGCTGCTGGCCCCAGGAATGTCCTCCTTGTGAGCACCTGGCCCCCTCTTGTGAAACTTACAAAGGAAATCTTTTATTTGGCTTGAACGTCCTGCCACTGTATTATTGGTTGGCCGAAGGAAGTAGTCATGGAACGAGATCCCCCAGTCACCAGAGGAAGAGGAGTGTTATCCTGATTGATAGTTGGAGTGGGGGAGCAATGATGTTTCCCCCATCCCTGGAGTTGGCCTCAGGTGGGAAATCCCTGTGAGCACTTGAAACTTACAAAGGAAATCCTTTCCTGGGATAGAACCTCCTGCCACAACCTGATTGACTGGTGGAGGGATCTCTGACATGTGACTGTGTCCTCCTGTTCATTGGAGAAAGTGGATTGCCATCACATGTGATAGTGGGGAAACTCTGGTGCACTCCCACTCCTGCTGCTTGCCATGGGTGCATAATCCCAGAAGAAGCCAGAAGGGGAAGGAAGGAAACATATTCAATTCAGTGCTTTAGAGTAACTGGTAATTGCTATTTTTCTTTTAAACTTAGATTGTGGGCTTTTAGTGACACTGTACTTTCTTTGTTGTCTTTACTTAGAATTGTTTTTGGGCTATTGAAAATTTAAAACGTAGTGGTGGTGGTGTAATTCTGTGCTGTCTTTAATTGCTGCAAATTTTCACCACCCCCCCAACTCTTAATTATATGCCCTGCTAAATCTGATTGACAGGCGCTAAACACAGGGTATAGTAAGGGGTGTGAAGTAGGAGGGACATAAGGGGGAAGAAGCCCACCCTCAGCACGACAAGTGTTTTGACTCATTTATTTATTTATTGGTTTCTTTTCTTTTTTTTTTTTAAAGAAAATTATCTGAGGATCAGTGGCAGGATTTTTAGGACCATACATTAACAAAAGGGAACTAGGAGAGCTTCAGTAGCAGACAAGTAGTGGAATAGCAGTATAATTGCAGTATAATGTGGGGAGTGGTGCAATGCAGTGGCTGTGGGGCAGCCATATTCAGGCAGACCTTCTGGACACTGAGGTGCTGCCCCTATCTCATGCATCTCTCTGGACTGCGGGATGGAGCACCAGACTCAGAGAGGAAGTAACTGGGTCAGAGTACCATCACCCTATCCAGAGACCACCCAGTCCAATGCAACTGCCTCAAAGGATGCCGAGAACGAGGAGCACTTGGATGACAGTGGGCTCAGGGAGGGTTAGAGTGGTCAGGCAGAGGCACATCCCAGATCCTATTCCACTCAAGAACTCATATGCCACACCAAATGAGGACAACCAAATAGAGGTACCCAGAGAAATGGAAGGAAAGGATGTGGAGGTTAGCCAAGGAGGTGACCTCAGTGGGGAAAGCAGTGGACCCCAGAGGAGGAGGAAGCGAATCCTGTGGGGACTCCATCATAAGAGGGATCAGCTAGGAACACAGGAGGGGAGGACAGGGAGATGGGTGCCTACCAGGTGCCACGGCATGGAGGGATGGAAGGAAGATCCTGGGGATCACTGGGAAGGCAAGACGGAGGGTGAGCTGGATGTCATTATCCACCAGGTACTAATGACCTGGCAAATGGGGAACGAAGGAAGTTCAGGAAGAGTTTAGGAAATTGGGAGGGTCTCAAGCAAGTAGCTACTTCTGTCACTTTCTCAGAAGTACTACCTACAAGAGGCAAGGGAGAGCATAGGGGTGCATGCAGGAACTTTAACTCATGGTTGAAGAACTGGTGCTGTGAGGAAGGTTTGGATTCATTGGTGACTGGGGACCCACCTGGAGGGATGGAGGTTTGTTCAAGCCTGACTGCCTGCATCCATCCTGGAGGGAATCAAGCACTCAATGATAAGTTTATCTACATTGACAAGCATTTAAACTAGCAAAGGGGTGGCAGACCAGCAAGGAGGGTACCTACTTGCTCACCCCCCACAGCTAGCAGTGGAACCAGTGAACCAGAGGAGTGGCTATCTCTGCAAAGCAGTGTGCAAAGATGGAGATTAGTGCCCAAGAGGTGGATAGGCAGAAAAGGGGCAAAATTCAGCAGAAGGGCAGACAGCAAGGAGAACCAGGGATAAAGGACAACCAAGGAAGGGGCTGGAGTAGAACAGCGAAACAGTCTAGGGAGGTCAAATCATGGAAAGCCATGTGTGCAAATGCCAGGAGCCTTAGCAACAAGATGGAAGATCTGGAGGCTGTCATGGTGCAGTCAGACCTGGACATTGTGGCCATCACTGAAACCTGGTGTAATGATAACCACGACTGGGAGATGGCCATACCTGGCTACAACATATTCAGAAGAGATAGAGCAGGCAGGAAGGGAGGAGGAGTGGCACTGTATGTGAAAAATGACATAAGGGCCACACAGATCCAGGAGGAACAAAATGGGGGAGAGATACTGTGGGTTAAGCTGAAAGGAAAATGGGGACAGCCATCCACACAGGTGTGGTCTATAGACCACCAGCCCAGAAGGAAGAAACAGATAGGGAGCTGATGCTAGCCATTTAAAGGACGGCAGACAAGGGTGAGGTAGTACTGGTTGGAGACTTCAATATTCCAGACGTGGACTGGAGCATCCCAGCAGCAGCATCAACTAGAGCAGATTTATCCTGGACTCCCTTCAGGGTGCCTTCCTCAAGCAACTGGTCATGGAACCAACTCGGCAGAAGGCAATACTGGACCTTGTGCTCACAAACAGGGACAGTGTGATGGGGTAACAGTGGGGGAGCACCTGGGGAACAGTGACCACCAGTCATTGTGGTTTGAAATCACAGAAAAAGCAAAACCAAACCACACAAAAACACATATCCTGGATTTTAGGGGGGCAGACTTTGGGAAAATGGGGAGATACTTGAAAGAGGCATTAAGGGGAATGGGACAGGAATCAGGGGTTGAGGAACAGTGGCAGTATTTAAAATGGGGATTACAAGAACAACAGAATTATGCATTAAGCAGGTTAGCAAGAGGAAAAGGAGAGGAGACCATTATGGTTTCCAAAGAGGTAGCAAAGAAAGTGAAAGCCAAAAGATTGCATTCAGGCAGTACAAAAGACACAGGCAGAAGGGGATAGAGAAGTACCAGGAGAAGCAAAGGGAGGCAGGAGGTCAGTAAGGGAAGCCAAAGCTCAGACAGAAGAACACATTGCAAAATCAGTGGGTAGAGGGGACAAAACCTTTTACAGGTACATAAGTGAAAAAAGAAAGACAAAGGGAGGGATAGTGAGACTGAAGGGGGAGGATGGGGGCCGCGTGGAGGATGACAACAGTAAAGCTGACATATTGAACAGGTATTTCTGCTTAGTCTTTATTGAGGAAGAGGAGGGTAATGGGTCTGAAGGGAGTACAAGGGGTGAGAATGGTGCAGAAATGGACACAAGTCCCTTTACATGAGAAAGGGTCCTGAAGGAACTGGAAGTAATAAGAGTTGATAAAGCAATGGGGCCAGATGGGGTGTACCCCAGGGTCCTTAAAGAACTAAGAGAGGTGGTGGCTGAACCTCTGGCTATCCTGTTTAGCCGATCACTGGAAACAGGGAGGTACCCAAAGACTGGAGGACAGCAGATATAGTCCCTTATACAAAAGTGGGAACAAAGAGGAAGCAGGGAACTACAGACCAGTCAGCCTCACCTCAGTAGTGGGGAAGATCATGGAAGCACTACTGAAGGAGAGATTGGTGGAACATCTGGTTGTCAATGGACTACAGGACCCAAGGCAGCATGGTTTCACCAGGGGGAGGTCATGTCAGACCAACCTTGTTGAATTTTTTGACTGGGTGACTAGGGAGGTGGATCAAGGGAGGGCAGTGGACATGGCCCATCTGGACTTCAGCAAGGCCTCTGACACTGTGCCACATAGAAGACTATTACACAAACTGGGGAATATGGGTGTGGGCAGGACAGTAGTGTGGTGGGTAGGTAACTGGCTGGGTGGCAGGACACAGAAGGTGGTGGTAAATGGCCGTCACTCCACAGAGGGAAGAGTGACCAGTGGGGTACCACAGGGATCAGTGCTGAGACCGGTCCTATTCAACATCTTCATCAGTGACATTGTGCAGGACCTAGAAGGCAGAATTTTACTGTTCACTGATGACACAAAGCTCTGTAACAGAGTAGACACACCAGAGGTGCAGACAGAATGAGAAGGACCTGCAGAAACTTGAAGAATGGTCAGGGGTTTGGCAGTTGAAATTCAATGCAAGGAAGTGCAAGATAATGCATATGGGGCACAAAAACCTAGCACAATATATCAGTTGGGGGTGAGGATATAGTATGCACCAAGCAGGAAATGGATCTTGGGGTTATCATCTCTGATGACCTCAAGGTAGGGAAACAGTGTGACAAGGCAGCAGGTAAAGCAAATAGGATGCTGGGATGTATAGGCAGGGCATCACCAGCGGAAAAGGGAGGTCATAATTCCATTATACAAGACACTAGTGAGTCCCCACCTGGGTACAGTGTACAGTTCTGGAGACCATACCTACGTGAAGGACGTAGACAGGGTAGAGAAGGTTCAGAGGAGGGCAACAAGATGGTGCATGGATTGCATCACAAGTCCTATGAAGACAGGTTGAAGGAACTGAACATGTACTCCCTGGAGGAGAGGAGGAGAGAGGGATATGATGAGAGACATACAAGTATCTTACAGGGAGGAACAGGGTGCAGGAATACACTATTTTATGGAAAAGATGTTCCAGGACTAGAGGCATGGGATGAAGTTGGAGGGAGGACGATTCAGAGGAACATGAGGAAGAATTTCTTCACAGAACGGGTGGTGGACAAATGGAACACCCGCCAGAGAGGAGTGGGGGCTAAACAATCATGGGATTTAAGAATGCATGGGATAGACATAAAGGAATTCTGGAGGTCAGGGGTAAGGGGCAACAGACTTCTAGGAAAACTTAAACTGAACTTACAAGCTCAAATGGGCAGACTGGGTGGGCCATAGGCCCTTATCTGCCAACACTGTCTATGTATCTATGTATCTATGTAGGTGCTTTGGTGTGCTTTTGTAAAATTTATAAAGGTTATACTTTCTTGGGACCAGATCTCTTGTCACTGCTTGATTGGCTGGGAAGGGAGGTCATGGTCACCTGATCAGGTCTTCTTCATCGCAGGAGAAACTGGAGTGCTGTCACGGTTAGTAGTGGGGGCAGGGGGAGATCTGATACATTTCCCCCACAGGTGGTGGTCCCAGGTGAGAGTGCTTTATTTATTCAGTTCATTCTTACTGGGGACTAATGCACCATGATTGCTTTGTCTGTTTATTTATTTATTTTTACAGTCTCGGATTACGGTACCATTGAGCACGAATAGCTCTTTTGCAAAGGTTCCACATCATTAGGATGGGTGACAAACATACAGAGGAGGTATAATACATTGTTATCAACAAGACAGTCAATCAGAGTAAAATACATTGCAAGTGCAGTGGTGCTATAACTAAGAATGTGGAACAGGAGAGAGGAGGGAAGTTAAGAAGGCAGTAAAGTTGGAGGAGGCTGCCAGGGGTCTTGTCAACCTAGCTGAGTAGGAGAGAGGGAAGGGAGAGGGCATGAGAGGGAATACAGAGGATGGGGAGAGGCAGCCAGTGGCCTTGTCAATAAGTGGGGAGGAGCAGCAGAGTATTGTAGTAATTGATAGAGCACATAGGCAGAACATTGCTTGCAGGTGGTGGAGATTAGGCATAGCAGTCACAAGAGCTGTTAGAGGTGAGATGTTGATGGAGTATGTATTTGAATGGACCTATTTTAGGTTGAGTAGATATATCCCTATAAAGTGCATTAAACCAAAGAGGTGCTATGTAGGCAAGTGAGTGATGTCCCCATGTTGTTCGGCATCTAGGTACATGAGGAATTGGTTGCCAAAGCTTCACATATGTTGAGAACAGTGTTGGCTCAGCAGGTTTCACGTACCAGGCGGTATGACGCCAAGAAGTGTTTTTTTGGCTAATAGGCAGCTTTGATATTGAATCCTCCCACTAAACTGAAGCCATCCTGTCTGAGCATACAGCTCAGAAGTGTGGGTGAGTCACGCAGCACCAGTGAGTAGTCTGCACACCTTGTTCAGATTAATGGATATTCTATGGAGGGATGATAGAGAGGCTGTGCCATAGATTATCAGACTGTAGTCTAGAATGGATAGGACAGAACTATGAATAGCAAGTCTGAGGGCATCCGGAGTCAGGCAGTGCTTGTGCCTGTGGAGAAGATCGATCTTGATGTTGACAGCCCTGGTGACATTGTCAATAGGATGGGCGTAAGATAGGCAACTGTTGAGGGTTACCCCTAGATATTTGAATTGCTGAATGTGTTTGACTGGAACACCAAGGCAGTTTCTGATGGTAAGTGCATGAGATTTGTGTTTATTATGAGAGCTGCTGAACATCATAACTTTTGTTTTCTTGTAGTTAGTGATCACTTGCGTTTAATTGAACCAGTCCTCCCCTTCCTCAAAGCCCCCTGTAGTTGGTGCTGCAGTTGCTTAGGGTTGGGGTTGCTGGTGAAGATGACAGCATCATCCACATAGAGGAGGATCTGCTGATGGCAGAAACAAGGAAGATTATTGAGAAAGATGCTGACTAGGAGCAGTCCTAAAATAGAGATCTGTGGGTCACCAGAGCAAACGGGCTACCGGTCAGAGATGACACTAGCTATTTTCACCCGCTTAGAGTGGTCTTTCAAGTAGCTTTTAAACTAAAGTGTGGAGAGGCCAATGGAGGTCAGTTGCCGAAGAAGTAGCGAGTGGTGAACGGTATTGAAGGCCTTTTTGAGGTCTATGAAGGCTGCCTCTACCAAAGTGCCTTGATCCTGGGACTGATGACTGAATCTAATGAATTCCAGCAGTTCCATAGAGGTGCTGTGCCCTTTACGAACCCAAGTTGCTCAGGACATTAGATAGAGTATTTATCAAGGTATTCAACCAATTGATCTTCAACAATGCGCTCAAGCGCTTTGAACAGCAGAGGGGGGGATAGATATGGGTCGATAATTTGTGTGCAAGGCCCTGTCCCCATTCTTATGTACTGGTGTTACAAGGACTGACTACCACAGTTGTGGAATTGAGACAGCCGGAGCGACAGGTTTAGGATCTTAGTGAGGGGTAGCAGTACTTCTTCTAGTGTGAGAGCCACAAGCTTGAGATCCAATGAGTCACCACCTTGTTGAGATTTCCCTAGCACTTTGCTAAGATATTTCCTGGCTAGTGAGAGTGAGACCATTTTAAAATAAAAAGGAGGGGGAGTTTGAAGATTCACACCAGAACAGAGTGTATTGGTTGGTCAGTATCCTCAAAGAAGTCAGGTAGGAGGACTCCGCTCAGGTCCGTGAATACTTTGTTGAAAGTGTTAGCTATGGTTAGTGGGTTCAGGATGGGGATTCCTTCAATACTGAGCATGGTAGGTGAAGCCTTTGAATCTTTCCCAGTAACTTCTTTTATATCATTCCAGAAGTTCTTGCTGTTTCCCCAGGAAGCGGTGAGCATCTCCGTATTGTGTTTGGATTTAGAAGACAAATTCCCTGTGTGCATGCATTCCTGGCCTTCTTGTATGATTGTACATCTGCTTCTTTCCCAGTATCTCTAGCACAATGCCAGAAGTGATCTCTGACTTTCATCTTATTAAGGAGAGCTGTTGTTATCCAGGGATTTACAGTTCCACAAACTTTCATCTTTTTTATTGGAGCATGTGTATCACAAGCACTAGTGAATTGCTTTATGAAATGCTCCAAGGCAATGTTGACATCATCAGTGCTGTTATGTAGGAACCAGTTAATATTGATTAGGCCTTGTTTCAGGAGCTCCAGATAACCATGTTTTAGCACTCTGCCATAAATAGACTGAGGAGGGAACTTGTGGAATTCATTGGACCAGCTACATGAAACTGGGGAGTGGTCACATATTTATTTATTTATTTTTATTTATTGAAATATTTCATCAGGAAGGCACACTGAGTGACAAGTCGCTCATCTCCTGGTGTGGCCTGGAGGGGAAGGGGTACAAAAGGAATGAGACATTAAGCATTCTAGTTCCAAGATCAACATTAACATATAGTTGTAAGGCAGGTGTTACAAACAGTGTTACAACAGTGTTGTGCATAATATGTAGAAAGAATGGACAATAATAAGTGCTGGGTTAATAAGTAAACAAGTGCTTACTTGAAAGAAAAGGGGGAAGTGGAGGGAGGGTTGAGGTGGGGGCAGAGGGAATAGTCGTGTCCCTGGAGACCCCCTCAGGATGTGAGGAACAGTGCAAGGGGACTGGGGGGACCAGACAGAAGGGGGAAAGGCAGTGTCCCCAGAGAGACCCCTTTAGGATGATGGGGAAGGGAGTAGATGAGACATACCAGCCCCTTGAGGGGGTAGGAGAGGGACCCATGGAGAGCATCTGGGGTCCTTTACAATCTGTGAGAGATCAAGGGAGGCCAGTAAGAGGGAGCAATTTGGGGGAAGGGGAGGACAGCTAGAAATTTAGGGGATGGATGTGCACAGGGTAAAATGAAGGTGATGGTAGAGGGGTAGGGTTTGTCCAGGGCTTAGAGGAGGGAATTAGGGAGGGACATGACAGGAGCAGCTAGGTGCAAGGTAATTATTGAGGGCAGAGCTGATGGAGTAGGTGGAGAATGAGTGTCGGATTTGATGGGGAAGGGAATTCCAAATTTCTGGGAGGCAGTGAGAGTAACTGGATTGGCTGGTTTGGGCGGATCTGTGGGGGACAACCAGGGTACAGGAATCAGTTGATCTAAGGGAATGGGAGGGTGGGGAGGATGTTATAAAGGAGGAGCTGAGGTAGGAAGGGAGCTCACCCAACCAGTGTTTGGAGATGAATTTAGCATAGTGGAAGAGATGCCTATTTGTAAGAGAGGGGAAGGATAGGGCACAATGAAGATCGAAATGATGGGTGCTGGGGGGGGGTATCAGGGCAAAGTGGCAGAAGGAATTGAAGAGGGCGTCCAGTCTGGCCAGGGAGGACTTAGTGGCAGCACCATAGACTACATCACAGTAGTCGAAAATGGGCAGTATCATCTTCTGAACAAGTTCATGCCTAGTCATAGGAGGAATGCAACTATGGTTCTTGAACAGGGCACCAAGCTTGGGGCGTGGTTTTTTTCTGTATGGTGTCAATATGTCCAGAGAAGTTTAGGTGTTGGTCCAACCAAACACCTAAGTACCAGAAGGAGGATGTGTCCTCAAGTGAAGTCACATCAAGGATGTGGAAAGTGGGTGGGGAGGGAAGCCTAGCAAGTCTCTGCCTTGTGCCAAAGGTCATGGAGACATTTTTCTTGGTGTTGAGGAAACATTGATGGTTAGCAAACCACAGCTGAACCTTGTTGAAGTCTTGCTCTGTGCTGGTTGTAACCTCATCAGGACAGGAGCCAGATGCATACAGGACTGTATCATCGGCATACATATGTATAGTGAAGGATGGGACGCAAACAGAGGGATGATCGTTTAAGAAGATGGAGAATAGGAGGGTCCCTAATACAGAGCCCTGGGGACTCCAGTGCTAATCGGGAGGGGAGGAGAAGTGGCTTCCAAGATTTTAACTCATTGAGTTCTGTCAATAAGGTAGGCCTTAAACCAGTTTGTGGCAGAGGGAGATAGGCCAGCTGCTGGGACTGAGTCAAGGAGAAGGGAGTGAGAGACAGTGTCAAGGACCTTGGCCAGGTAGACAAAAATAGCAGAGATAATTTAGCCATTGTCCATCCTGGTTAGGATGGAGTCTGTGAGCCATAGGACAGTGGTGGTGGGTGAATGTTTTTTCCTGAAACCAGACTGGAAAGGGTTGAAAAAGGAGATGTCAGATAGAAAAGAGGTGAGTTGGGAGAGGACAATGTGTTCTTGAAGCTTGGCATGGTTAAAAAGGAGAGAAATGGGGTGATAGTTGCCAGGGGAGAGGGAGGATCACAGCATGTTTCCATGAAGAGGGGAACCGAGGCAGAAGAGAATGAGAGATTTAGGATTATTAAGAGGGGTAGGCAATGGCTGAAGTGGAGAGGGAGGAGTTTTGGGTCAAGACCATCAGGAAGACACCTTTAGAGGATTGATGGTGATGAGAGCACTTAGGGCATCATTTGGGGCTATAGTAGTGAAAGAGTAGGGAAGATGGGAAGGTGGTGAAGGGGCACACCGGTAGAGGGTGGGAAGGGGGATGGGTAGGAGGGAGGGATTTCAGTTGCTCAGTGGTGCGGGAGGTATAGTAGGAGTTAAATTCCACAGCTACTGCTGGTGGGTTGGACACTAGTAAGCTATTTACTTTAAGTAAATAGCTCACTAGTGAGCTATTTATTTTAAGTACCAAGGGGGGTCAAGATGAAGGGGTAAATAGGGCGTGGACCACCTTCCAGAACTTTGATGGAGAATTTATGTTGATGATGAAGGCAGATTTGAAATATTTGGACTTGGCTAACCTTGTAGCCCTGGTGCAAGCATTTCAGAGCATGCGGTAGTTCATGAGGTCACTAGGATACTGGGTAGCTTTATGACTCTTCTAGGCTCGATCTCTAGCCCTTAGGCAGGACAGAAGTTCAGGGGTTATCCAAGGTAAGTGGTTACCTCTGACTCTGGTTTGTTTGAGTGGGGCAAAGGTGTTCCAGTTTACAAGAAAGAGTTCTGTGAAGCAGGCAAGGGTCTTTTCAACTGAGGGGAAGGAGGTTGGAGGGACCAGTCAGAAGTGGCAAGATTACTCAGGAGAGGTTCAAGGTCAAGAGACTTGAAAGAATGTAGTTGTATGGTTTTGTGTGGTGATTTAGTTCTGTGGACTTTCCTAACTATGAATATCGGGTTATGGTCACTGAGAGCATCAGGAAGTATGCCAAAGATGATGACTCGGTGGGGGTGGGAGGTAAGGGCCCAGTCAAGTAGGGAGTGTTGTTGTCTCTTGTGGTTTGGGTGGGTGAGTTCGGAGATCAGTTGAGAGAGGTTTAGGGCTCCAATTTCATTTTTAGTTTTGGCAGCTTTAGGTGACAACCAGTATATATTGAAGTCACCAAGGATGAATAATTCCTCAGAGTAAGCAGCGGAAGTGATGGAGGTTAGGAGGTCTAGCGCGACCGAAGGATGGACACTTGGGAGGCAGTATATGCCGTCTACAAAGATTGGGAGAGTGAAGGAGAGGGTCACATGGATAGCTAGGGCATCATGGGTGTCAGGATTGGAGGATGAGTAGATGATGGAATATTGGACAGAGGCTAGGACATAAATGGCCACACTACCACCCCTGCCAGCACAGTCTTGCCTTAGCAGTGAGAAGCCAGGAATGGAGACTGACTGGTCAGAGATAGTGCTCTTTAGCCAAGTTTCTGAGATTATTAGGACGTTTGGTTATAGAGTGCACACCATGGTCTGAATCTGGTCTATTTTTTGCAGCAAACTGTGGGTGTTTAGATGTAGGATCTTTAAGCCCTTTGGGAGGGCTGAGAGAAGAGAGTGAGGGGAGGTAATAGAGGAGGAAGCATCAGAGGAGCTAGGGGCAATAGGGCCTGAGTTGGGGTGGATATCCATGGTGGAGAGCAAGAGGAGGGCGAGTATGAGAAAGTGGAGCTTAGGGGATTTTGAAGGGACTGGCGAGGAGATTGGGAGTGTTGAGGATAAGGGAGTGGATGAGTGAGGAAGAAGAAGGTGGAGAACCACAGTGAAAGTGGACACTGTTATCAATGCCGCATGAGGAATAATGGTAGAGTGAAACCATATTTCAAATGTTGGGGAGGGAGTGATGGCATGGATGTGGGTAGCAGATTGGAGCTAGTAACTGACGGGGTTGGGAGAGTTATTAGGAATAGATGAGTAGGGAGCAAGTGGAGATGGTAAAGAGAGGGATATGAGCAGAACAAGAGGGAGAGAGGAGAGAAGGGGATGCATTGTTCATAAAGGCAGAGAAATTAGTGAAAAATTGATTTAGGAAAAGGAAGAATTTGTAAGCAGGGAGCGCGGAGTAGGGGGCTGGTCAGATGGAGGGGAAGCTGTAGTTTAGGAAGGGTTTCTATATGAACAACAGGCAGGGATTGCTTTAGATAAAGGTTGTGTCCCTCTAGTGGCAGTACGGTATAACTTGCTAATGGAAAAACGGACATGTTAAAAAAAAATGAATCAGGATGCACCATCACATTGGTGATTCATTTAGGGTGGCTTGAAAGTATCCAGTCAAGAAGGGTGCTTGCAGTGGTGCCAGAATGGTTTGAAAAGTGGTAAGCCAAGGACTTAAGGGGTAAATTTTCCCCTATTAAATATATTATCATGATAGCAAAAAGTGATAGGGCCACTTATGAAAGTAGTAGGCCATGGATCTAGTGCCCCCTCCCATTCAAGCACCTATGGGTCAGTCACAACAACAAAAGGCCCAAACTGGGGAAAAGATGGCCAACTCAGTTAAGAAGGGGATAAAACCTTTTATAAGGTACATCAGAAAGTGAAAGGAAGACCAAGGGAGGGATAGTGAGACTTAATAAAGGGAGGGAGGCGGGCAGAGGGTGACTGTGAAAAGGCAGAGATACTAAACAAATATTTTGCTCAGTATTTACAAAGGAAAGGAGGAGGTACCTAAAACAAACAAACAAACAGTAGAAACACTCTGGATACAGAAGTTGATACCAGCCCATTTACAGAAGAAAGGGTTCTGAAAGAACTCTTAAAACTGAAGGTGGACAAAGCAATGGGGCCTGATGGGATTCATCCCAGAATTCTAAAAGAACTAAGGGTAGAACTAGTGACACCACTGACTACCCTCTTTAACAAATCATGGGAGGATGGGGTGGTACCCGAGGACTGGAGGAGGGCAGATGTGATTCCCCTTCACAAATATGGGAGCAAGGCAGAAGCAGAAAACTACAGACCTGTTAGTTTAACCTCAGTGGTAGGGAAAATGATGGAATCACTTCTGAAGGAAAGAATTGTCGAGTATCTAGAGGCCAGAGGGGCACAGGACCCAAGGCAGCATGGATTCACATTGGGAAGGTCATGCCAGACAAATCTGATAGATTTCTTTGACTGGGTGACCAAAGTAGTAGATCAGGGAGGGGCTGTGGACATGGCCTACCTAGACTTTAGCAAGGCATTTGACACAGTCCCACAAAGAAAATTAATATACAAGTTAGCCAGCCTGGGAGTGTGTCCCAAGATGACAGCCTGGGTAAAGAATTGGCTGGAGAATAAGAGACAGAGAGTAATAGTAAATGGAGTCCACTCTGAAGAAAGGGGGGTTACTAGTGGGGTACCGCAGGGTTCAGTATTAGGACCGGTCCTTTTCAATGTCTTTAAAGCGACATTGCAGTGGGACTGGAAGGAAAAGTATGTCTCTTTGCAGATGACACAAAGATCTGCAACAGGGTTGATGCTCAAGGTGGGGTGGAAAGGATGAGAAGGGATTTGGCAAGGTTAGAGGAATGGTCAAATGTATGGCAGCTTAGATTCAATGCTAAGAAGTGCAAGGTAATGCACCTGGGAAACAAAAACCCAGGAGAAGAGTACACAATGTGGGGTGAGATACTAACAACAACAAAAATGGAAAGGGACCTGGGGGTAGTCATATCAGATGACCTAAAGGTGGGCAAGCAATGTGAGAGGGCAGCAAGGAAGGCTGGAGGGATACTGGGATGCATAGGGAGAGGCATCACCAGTAGAAAACAGGAAGTTATTATCCCTCTGTACAGACAGCTGGTCAGACCCCATCTGAGTACTGCGTGCAGTTCTGGAGACCAATCTCCATAAAGACATAGACAGGATGGAAGCTGTCCAGAGGAGGGCAACTAAAATGGTGCAGGGTCTGCCGGAAGGCATATGAAAGAGACTTAGGGAGCTTAATATGTATAGCCTCGAGGAAAGGAGGGAGAGGGGGACATGATAGAAACTTTCAAGTACCTCAAGGGAATCAACAAAGTCCAAAGAGGGTAGCATCTTTCAAAAATGAGGTGTGCAAGAACAAGAGGGCACAATTTGAAGATGGGGGGCAGCTCAAGGTAATTTAAGGAAGTATTTTTATAACAGAGAGGTTGTGGATGCATGGAGCGCCTTCCGGAGGAGGTTGTGGAGTCAAAACAGTGGTGGAATTCAAGCATGCATGGGACAGTCATAAGGCAATTCTGGGGGTGGGGCTAGGAAGAAGTAGGCTGCTGGTTAACTAGGATCTGCAGCTTATCCATTAGGTAGAGAAATGGGCAGACTGGGTGGGCCAAGTGGTCCTTATCTGCCGTCAAATTCTATGCTTCTATGTTTCTATGTTTCTGTAGTTAATCCTGGTAGGGAAGGTGACAAGCTGTGACAGGTGGACCGAGGAGATATCATCCTTATAGGTCCCTGTGTCTGAAGAAAGCCAATTAACATTTAGATCACCCATGACTATAGTCTCAGATTTGAGTATCAGGCTATGCATGTAGTCTAATATTCAGTGGAAGCCAGTCTTGTGTTCTTTTGGGGGCTCATAAGCAGATATAACTGTAAAAGCTTTATTATGTGCCCCAAGTAAAACTTTGATAGCAAGTGCCTGGATGGTGCCACCTAGATCAACCATAGGTAAGGCCTGCCCCATGATTGACTCCTTAAGATAAATGGCAAAGCCACCATGACACTTAGTGAGCCTGTCCTGCCTGAAGATGGTGTACTGCACTATCAGGAATCTTCAGTGAGAGCCAAGTTTCAACCACCGACAGGATATCCGGGTTTTGTTGAGTGATCCAAACTTGGAGGCAATCCAGTTTACACTGCAGACTGCAGATGTTGATAGTAGCCAACTTAGTAGTTCCTTGCTTCGCTTGGCCAGGGAGGGGTACAGATCCAGCAGGATCTGGGTTCAGGTGCGTTTTGTCTAACATAAGCAGCAGCAGCAAGATAATTCTGAGAAAGCATCCTTTCAATTGCTTGTAGTAAAGTTTATTATTATGCCTGTGGCTGTGATGCCTTCTGGGTTCTGGGCGCAGAACTGTGAGTTTAAGCTGAGTGGTGAGGGAGGGGAAGGAGGCATATGCGCATAGGGTGAGCCATCCCTGCAGGGGTAGCAGGAGCCAGTGGCATGACCATGGTCCCTTAGTTAAGGTTAGAAAATTACCTGTTACAAAGCAGGGGTCAAAATGAATATTTTGTTAATGGTAATATGGGGACCTGGTTCTTGCTCATAGCTCTGTTTAGAACCTCGGCACAGTATCACCATGAGAAAAAGCAAATGGAGGAAGGGGCACAGATAGCCCAGTTTTAGAAGTCAGGAAAAGTAGGTGTTATAGTAGTAAAATGATGTGTTAGATTAGGATGAAACATCTAGTGTGGCTTAGTAAAGTCTATGCCCCTAGTGGTAGTGGAGAATAACCAGCAAATGGGAAAGTGTATACTTAGACAATTTCAGGCACACCACATGGTCAGCTGACTCTATAAACCACGTGGACAGCTGACTATATAAACATACATGTTGAGACAGAACAGGCGGGTGAAGGGTGGGTGGGGAACCGGCCAAAAGCACAGGCAGAAAGTACCTGAAGAGATCAGCAGCGGGCACTGGAGCATGGTTAGCAGGCTGTGGAAGTGCAGGCCATCTACAAAGGAAGATTCAGGTGTCCATGGGCAGGGAAGCCCGATCAGGACTTCTGCTGGGGAAAGAAGAGAAACGGAGGGTTAAGTAGGAAAAGTCAAGGGGCCAGACACAGAGAGGAGACAGGGACACAGCAGGAGGGAGGGTGAGTGAGAGAAAGAATTTAACAAGATAATAGCAGGCACCGAGAGGGGTAGAGCAGTGAACGGCAAACACTTAGGCTAATAGCAGCTTAATTAGGCATGTAAAAATAACAGCAGTCTTAGTTTGGCAGTGTAAAATGGTTTTGAACTCCTTTCTTATTTACAAACAGTAAAATTCAAATCCAGCAGTAAGGAACTGCCAAAATTAAAAGAAACTAATTTGAATCAGAGTAAAAGTCTGTAGAGTAGTGAGCAGCCAATAAGAGGCCGTAGCAAAAAGGCATCACAGTCCCGATTGGCTGGTTCACCCACCATATCTCTATAGATCAGCAGTGGGCACCAGAGCATGGTCGGCAGCTGTGGAAGCGCTGGCCATCCAATAGGTAATGGGGGCAAGAGGATGTCTGATGCACTCCCACCGCTGCTACTGGCCCCAGGAGCATAGTCCCTATGAGGGCTTGGCATGCTTTTATGAAACAAGGGAAATCTTTTCTTCTGACCAAACCTCCTGCTGCTGCCAAATTGCTTGGTGGTGGATCATTGTCACGTAACTGGATCCTGCCAGTCACTGGAGGAAGAGGAATGCTATCCCAATCAGTAGTGGGGGCAGTAGGAGCTCTGATGTGTTCCCATCCCTGCTGCTGACCCCAAGAATGTCTTCCTTGTGAGCACTTGTCCCCTCTTGTGAAACTTTCAAAGGAAATCTTTTCTTTGGCTTTAACCTCCTACCACTGTACTATTGGCTGGCCGAAGGTAGTAGTCATGGGATGGGGTCCCTCCCCAGTCACCAGAGAAATAGGAGTGCTATCCTGATTGATAGTTGGAGCAGGGGGAAGGAAGCAGTGATGTTCCCCCATCCTGCAGAAAATAGACAAGTTAAAGGTAGATAAAGCTATGGGACCAGATGGGATACACCCAAGAATACTGAAAGAACTAGGGAGAGGACTAGTAGCCCCCTTAGCAGTGCTTCTCAACTAACCATTAAGGAGAGGGGAGGTGCCGGAGGATTGGAAGAGTGCAACAGTAGCACCACTCCACAAGAGTGGAAGCAAGGAACAGCCAGGTAACTACCGTCCGGTTAGTCTAGCATCAGTCATGGGAAAACTGATGGAGTCACTACAGAAGGAAAGAACAATAGGTTTTTTGAAGCAAATTTGTCAGCTTGACAAAAATCAGCACAGTTTCATGGCAGGGAGGTCCTACCAGACAAGCCTGGTTGATTTTTTCAATTGGGTCACCAAAACAGTAGATCAGGGTGGGGCAGTGGATGTGGTGTACCTGGACTTCAGCAAAACTTTTGACTCCACACAGAACACTAGTCAAAAAACTGAAGAACATGGGAAATGGGCATGAGGTTACAAACTGGGTCAGAAACTGGTTACATGAGAGAACTCAGAGTTAGTTTTTCCTTTTAGAGTATTAGTAAATGGCAGTCTGTCTGTGGAGGGGAAGGTGACTAGTGGAATCCCACAAGGCTCAGTTCTGGGGCTGATTCTCTTCATCATATTCATCAGCAACATTGCAGATGAACTGGAGGGAAAGGTGTGCCTGTTTGTAGACGACACCTAAATCGGCAACAGGGTAGACACAACAGAGGGACAGCAAAGCATGAAAGCTGATCTCCGAAAACTGGCGGAGTAGTCCAAGACCTGGCAATTGAAATTTAATGCCAAAAAATGCAAATCCATGCACCTGGGAAAGTGTAATTCAGGAAAACTGTACTCAATGGGAGGGGAACAGCTGGTGGCTACCAGGAAGGAGCAAGACCTAGGAGTGATCTTATCAGAGGACCTCAAGGTCAGTAGACAATGTGAAAAGGCAGCAATAAAGGCTAGTGGTATTCTGGGATGCAAAGAGAGAAGCATCACGAGCAGAAGGCATGAAGTAATAATGCCCCTATGTGGTCCCTAGTGAAGCCTCACCTGGAGTACCATGTCCAATTCAGTGCATGCTTGTAGAGTGCTCATTCATTCAAGCACTCAATCAGACTGACGGCTGTGGAGGTGAGTGGAGGGCTGTGCTGCTGGCCCAGTCGGGGTATGGGGGGAAGCAGGGTGGGCACTAGCTCATGGTGGGGGGTCCGCTAGACACCAGGGAGTGTGGGTTTTATTTTATTTTTTTTTTAAGACAAGGAAATGAGGGGGCCAGGGAAACTGGGGGGGAGCTTTATTTAATTATGGATGGTGATCAGCTGAGCGGGGGACTGGAAGACACCAGGGAGAATAATTTGGGCCATGAGCAGCCATGGTAGGGGGACCACTAGACACCAGGGAGTGTGGGTTTAATTTTTATTTTTTTATTTAAAAAGGACATGAGGGGATTAGGCTAACTGGAGGGGGCTTTATTCAATTGGACGGTGGCAGGGGGCACTACTAAGCACCAGGAGAGTTTGCATGTAGAATGACAGGGTGTGAGTGGGGTGAAATTTACCATTTACTCTAATTCCATTGAAATATTTCACATGGCAAAATTGCAAATTTTTCTGCAATTTCACTGGCAAAATTTAATTTCTCAACATCTCTACTAATGGAGGACATGGTGTGTGCAAAATCAGTAGGGGGATTCTGATCAGGGTGGGGTAGCTACAAGGGCTTGGTAAAGACCACCCCAGAATGGGATGGGAGAAGGGGAGTGCGACAAGCCTGTAATGGTCTTTCAGTTAATAGTAACTAGACAGGAATGGGCAGACATGATGTGCCAATGGGTACTTTTGGCTGAAAGATTTTCTATGTATGTTTATGTTGCAGCAGCTGAACTGCAATTTCAGGCAATCAGTGTGCACTCTCCTCTGCAGCACAATGGCCCTAACTTGCCTACCTGAAACTACAGTTAACTGCAGTGAATTAGCTACCTAGAATGATAAAATATGATTCTCTGACAGCTTACCTTTGTTTTGTCAGAAGTCACTCTGTAATATAAAACAACCTTTCAGCAGCCAGGTCCTTTCCATGCAAGAAAGCGCTGGAATGGCACTGAGATATGCACAGTGCAAGTTCTCCATTTCCAGTGTTGCTGATTCCCTGCTGCAGGCCTTCGATAAAGGATTGCATAAATCCGAAATGCATCAGGCATCTGCTCTATAGGTCCTTGCCTTTTTGCGCTCCAATAAATTATGAATTGAGCACTTCTGAACTATAACTGAAGAGTGAGGTCTTCCTTCCAGGAGATGAAGTGTTTCTGTGGCCTAGTGGATAAGACACTGGTCTCATAAAGGAGGCATTGGAGGTTCAAGTCCCATGTAAGGAGAAGGGTTTATGGGCATACTGGATGGGTCTAGCGGTCCTTATCTGCTGACAATTTCCATGTTCCTGTTGTGAATGCCCATTTGTATGCACTGCTGCAGGTCATGTACTGTACCTAAGCTTGCCAACAACTTAGACATGCTTAGTGTGTGCTCCCTGTAAAAAGTACTGTGTCATGATGTTGAAGTGCTGAAAGGAAAACTGAGTTCCTTCTGACCAGCTGTGCCAGTGTCAAAATCACCAGATTTCATCATCGCCAAATGCAAATCCAGCATAGACTCATCCTTACTTCAGAGCCTTGACCACTAGGTCCTGTACCTTAACAAAATCCACCTATCTCAAGTGCAAGGGCCTGGTGCTGTGATCTGGCCAGTCTTCCCTGTCACCAGGGAGAAGGTTACTCATTTGTGGTCAATACCTCATGCCTGTTCCTTGCTATTCACACTAGAGAGGACCCTATTCCCACTGCTGAGAACAAGATTGAGTGGCATCAAGCCTAGTTCCCTGTCAGACATGCAACTCTTTGAGAAAGTCACTGAAGGTGGATAGATTGCAGTCTCAGCCCTACTTCTAGATCTCTTAAAATGCCAATGTATGCTCTCCCAGGATCATCACTGCACCCAGTTTGGCTGTCTTCATAATTTACCATACCAGCTGGACAACATGCTCTACTGAGCTGTTTGTGGCCCTGTACTACAACCACAAGGCCACTCTTTGCCCCTCTTTTCTCCAAAAGACTGTCTTCCACAGTGACTCTCTCCCTTACAAACAGAATTATTCAATCCTTCCCCCCTACTGTCTGGCCTATCCCTTTGGACTAGTCTATATCCCTCTATCAAGGTGCCCTAATCATTGCCTTCCTTCTACCCAGTCATTGTGAGTGTTGTCAGCATACACACACACACACACACACACACACACACACACACACCCTCTGTGCAGTGTAAATGCATTCCCTTACCAAGGGTTATTATTTTATTAGTTCTTCCTTTAAGAGTCTTGTTCTACAGAAAATACTGCACTCCCTTTGGTTCACAGCCAATTTACTCACTTCACACATCTGCTTTTGTGTAAACCATTATGTTCTACCGTTCCATTTCCTACAGTTGTTTTTTATCTAGTCCTTCATCAGGGATTCATTTATGAGAGCTTCTCTGTACAGTCTGGACAGTCTTGTATCTGTGTCCTGCAGTAAAATGGTTCTTTTAACAGGTCTTAATTCTTTGCCATGTCTTCTGTCCTTCTTATCAGTTAATGATAACTTGTTTTATTGGGTTATATGCTGCTAACCTGGCTTTGCTTCAGGTATGCGATTATGAAGTGGGCCTGCCTACTCTTGAAAGTATACATGTTTGTTTTGTGCCTGCTTGCACTGGAGTAATGTGAACTCTTGACATGCTTGTTGTACCTTGACAAATGATCATTGCTAGTCAATATATTTTGAATGCTGTCATTGTCTTAGAGTCAAGTGAGTTTATCTCTTAGGAGAAAACTTTGTAAAACATAATGTTTATGCCTAGTTCAGAATATTTTTATTTCAATGGGCTTGCGCAACTGGATGAGATGTGTGCTTGTGTGACTTTGACACATTGAGGCTGTTCACCTCTCGATCCGTGGGATATACCACCCTGTAAGGGTATGACACAAGGAACCCTAGAGGAGGGTTCCCTTCCTATAGTTGCCATGGGAATAATTTCCTTGGCTAGAGGTAGCTAGGAAGAAGCCCACGGAAAGAGAGATGAGCCACTGGAGGAGGAGGGGTGGATGGTGAGGCAACGAAGAAAACTAATGAGGACTGGCCGGAGGAGGCCTTTTAATGCCTGGTTGGGGGGAGTGGTTTATTGCTTCGCCCACTGAACTCCGGCCAGCCCTTAGCCATCAATATATTGTCTTTATTCCACTTCTCTGCTCTAAATTACCAGATTTAATTTGCATAGAGACAGGATCCTTGTCCCCTACAGTCCATCTGCTTCTGAGGCTTAACCCTTTGCTGAAGTCATAATCCTCTGTTTGTGACACCACAGTCTGTTGCTGTTAAAATGATAATGCTGTCACAAACAGAAGACTGACTGCAGAAAAGGGTCAAACAATAGGAGTAGATTAATTGTGGAGGACAAGGCTTCATTTCCATTTAAACTAACCTAGTAGTGAAAAATTAAAACAGAAAATATTTAAATAAATCATGAATTATATCTACATAGTGATATGGTAATTTGAGATTGGAAGGAACTTTAGGTGCATAATGACGCTGACCCCGCTCCAGAAGCAGGGATGAAATAAGTACACTGGGCAAACATATAGCAGCTTATATAGATATTATCTTTTTTATAGTTTTCCCCAAAGTGACCATTACCACACCTCACAGGTTTCCCTAGTTGGTCATATTGAACTGATTTACTCACTCAACCATTGATGCCTCTAATCTGGTAATGACTCACTTGGGGTCGCTCTGTTTGAGTCCCACCACAGGCTCTTGCTCACACAGAACAAGGCCTAGTTCTTGCTTATCCAGTACAAGGCCTGAAGGATATAGGAATCCCCTACTCACATTATGTACCTTTAACTCCTGCTCTGTATCAGGTGCAGGTTTACCTTTTTAAGTAGACAGTGCTCTCTCAAGGGCAGGGAGAAGGAATGGCCCACCAACTACAAGCAGCTTGCTTGCCGTTATTAACACACTGCAGTCACTAATAAATGGAATGTAATATATTATTTACACAAGAGTTACAACAAATATAATAATAAAGTAACAGAGAATCAGACACTAGGAAACTCAAAACAAGCAGATTTAAACAAAGGGGTGATCCAAGTGCCCTTTAAGTGTACCACGCTTCACAACAATCTCCTATCCTACCGGGGTCCTAGATGGCTTAAAGACCTCCCTACTGACATCCTTGGTTGTAACAAAATTAGTTAGTTCAAATCTGGACTCTGCAGTCTTTTGGTACGTGAGACTGCCTGCAGTTGTTAACTATAACTCTGTCACATATAGGCTTTCTACCTACTCAGCTCCCCCCGGTGTCTTGACTTACCTCCCCATTCCCCACCTCTACCTACCACCTCTCCACTCTACTGAGGCAAAGACTCCTGGCTGCTTTTACTTCTACCCTCCCAAAGTCTTAGCCTGGGATCTGTCGCCAACCCAAGTTCATATAAAGAGTAGTTCCACACTATTGCAGTGTTGTTGTTGCTATTCCTTGTGCTTTCAGATTGCACTATAAATTGTAACCAATCATACTGCATATTGCCACCAACTGTGAATTTTACGTTTCATGTGTTTTTCCAGTAATCTCATCAGTGTCTAGCTGTAACCAGTTTTGTCTCTGTATTTTGTTACCTGACTTGGAACCTTTGTCTCTGTATTTTGTTATCTGACATGGAACCTTTGTAAATGAGCCAATGGCTCAAAGGTATTTAATCTGAATCTAAAATAAATAAATAAACACAAAAGGACAGAATAGGAAAACTCAGTCTAAACTGACCACAGCTCTAAATCTGATCTTAAAATCTTATAAGTCTCTGCACACAGCAAACAAGTCACACAGAAATGGCCCTATTCTCTGCTATGGCACAGAGCCCTGCCCAGTCTTATATGTCAGTGGGATGAGGAAAATGAGAGGATTTGAATTCTCTTTGCTCACTGGTTTGTAGAACATATGCCCTAAGCTCCAAGGATTCAGTTCACTCCTCCACTTGGTTATTTGAGACTGGATGCTCTATTCTCTTCCCAGAATTCTAGTGGGGAGCTATGCATTTGCTTGGAGTAACTGTTTGTTTAATTGCTACTCACCCTACTCTCCTTCAGCCCCCTTCCCCCCACAAAAAAATAGCTATTCACATTCTAAATTGGATTATGGCTGTTTAATTGATGCCTATTGTTAAAGTGAGCTTTTTTCACAAAGGGTGATCATTGTATAAGGTGGCTCTCGCAGATGTCATGTCTTCGTCCTTTAACCATCCAACAATGTCGAACCTGAAACAAAGAATTATCGCAATTCCCATAAACTGTATTCTTACTGTATATACTGCAGGCTCTCTAACAGTATTACAATTCCTGTAAACAGGATGTCCCCACACAGCAATTTTTGTAAAACAAGCATTTGTCAATGCCGAATGTTGCTTGCTTGTATGTGCTGTTTAGGTATTTGGGAAGTGATAGTTCCATGCCTTCCTCCCAAGTCATCCACTGTGTCTTTCCGCTCAGTATTCACAGAAGAGTGGGAGGGGCAAGGGCCACAGCAGTACAGCAGTTGCCAAGGGGGTGACGAGGTGGACAATAGTCCATTCAAAGGCAAATAGTCCTGCAGGAGCTCACTAAATTGAAGGTGGGCAAAGCGATGGAACCAGATGGCATACACCCAAGGATATTAAAAGAACTGCGAAGGAGATAGCAGTACCTCTGGCAGCCATGTTCACTGAGTCATTCAACATGAGTGAATTGGAGGAGGGCAATGTGGTCCCTCTACACAAATGCAGCAGCAGGGAGGAGGCAGGAGACGATAGGCCATTCAGCCTCACCTCAGTAGTGAGGAAGATCATGGAGGCATTGCTTAAAGAAAGGATAGTGGGGCATCTAGAAGCCATCGAGCCCAGGACCATAGACAACTATGGATTCACAGTGGGGACATCATGTCAGACAAATCTGGTTGATTTCTTTGACTGAGTGACAAAGGAAGTGAATCAGGGTGGGGCAGTGGACAATGCTTACCTTGATTTCAGCAAAGCCTTTGACACCATCCTACATAGGAGGCTGATAAACTAGCTGGGTAGGTTGGGGATGGGGGAAAGGGTGGTAAACTAGGCCAGAAACTGGCTAACAGACAGGAGGCAGAGAGTGGTGGTAAATGGGGTGCAGTCTAGGGAGAGGGGGTGACCAGTGGGGTGCTGAAGGGTCTTCATTAGTAATATTGCAGAACGGCTGAAGGGAATTTTTTCACCAGATTTTCAACATAGCCATTTTAAGACCTCTGCTCATGAACAGTGTCACTGTGATTTTCTTAATCTGTCCCAAACACTGATTACGCACACTGACTGCGCCATTGTGCGCTACATGCACAGAAACACATTTTGGGCAACATGTGAAAAATGACAGCTGTACTGCTCATAAGGAGGTGTGGTAAAATGGCAATGTTGAAAATCTGGAGTGCAAATAATAAAAATGTGCAAACTTACGAGCGTGGGTAGGAACTGCATGGCACTTGGCTCGTAAAATAGTCATTTTAGGAATTTTTCACCAAATTTTCAACATAGCCATTTTAAGACCTCTGCTCATGATCAGTGTCACTGTGATTTTCTTAATGTGTCCCATACATTGATTTCGCACACCAACTGCGCCATTGTGCGCTACATGGGTGGAAACACATTTTGGGAGAGATGGGAAAAATGACAGCTGTACTGCTCAAAGGAGGTATGGTAAAATGCAATGATGAAAATCTGGAGTAAAATAATGAGTCGCTAACTTAAGGCGTCACGTGGAACTATAACCTGCGCTTCGTAAAACAGTAATTTTAGGAATTTTTCACCAATTTTCTTAACATAGCTACTTTAAGACCTCTGCTCATGAACAGTGTCACTGTGATTTTCTTAATCTGTCCCAAACGTGATTTCACACACCAACTCGTACTTTATGGCGCTACAAACAGAAACACGTTTTGGGTGAGATGTGAAAATGACAGCTGTACTGCTCATAAGGAGGTGTGAAATGGCAATGTTGAAAATCTAAATGTAAATATTAAAATTTGCTAACTTACGGCGTGCGTGAGGGACTGCATAGCATACGCTCGTAAAGAAGTCATTTTAGGAATTTTTCCACCAAATTTTCAAATAGACTTTTGAGAGCCCACCTTATGAACACTGGCAGTGTCGTTTCATTAATTGGTCGAAAGGTGATTTCACGCAGTGACCGTGAAATCACCCTTGAAATAGTCTTATCATAACAAATAGAATAATAGATAGGTTCTGGTGTGTTTACAAGGTAGTAATTACATCGAGAGGTTCTGGGGACACAGAAACCTAAAGGCCAAACTCGAGAGTTTCATGTGTCCCAGAACTCGAGATGTAATTACTACCTTGTAATGCAGAACAATTTGTTATTTTTTAATATATGGATAGGAGGAATTGACTCACCTCCGTTTCAGTACTGGAGTTAGCGGGTGGATGTGCGTGCTGGCAGGGTTCCGCAGTCCTGTGTGGACGAGCGGCTGCTGTGGGCTTCATTTGGCCGTTTTTTGGGGGGATAAGTGGCGATATGAAGCGAGCAGAGGAGCCCCAGAGAGAGTCCGGTTGCCCGATAGTTTTCAACCTAAAAAAAAAAACCCGGTTGCTTAACGGAAGATTGTCTCGCTAAGCGAGTGAGCAAACCGCCATATTTTCAGACTCCTTCTGCCCGCCCACAGAGGAAAAGCGGCCAATCAGAAGGCACGCGGTTAACCGTTGAGGATGAGACTTGGACATCGCTCTTGACTTTCTTGATAATACTATCGTTCGGTGCGAGCGATACTATTCTGACACCGAGCGATAGTATTATCACTCGAACAGTAGTATTATCGCTCCAGTAGGCGATGGTATTACAAGAATTTTTTGTATGCTTTTCAGGGATATTATTTTCACAATCCATATATTAAAGTGCAATAATTCACGAGGTGGGGTCCTAAAACCCCATGTTGAAAATTTGGGCCAAAATTCCAAAATGCCTGAGATATGCAAACAAAGTTGAAAAACCCTATTAATTCCATTATACAGCTTACCGGCATTTCCACAGTTCGTGGTCAGCTTTGAAAAGTGCAGAGCGTGTTCCTGGTCCACCGAAGATCGTCGACCGGACTCTGGAGGTAGTATGGGGTGGGGAGGCAGGGTGCACAGTGGGTGGGTGCGGGTTGTGGGGGCAGGGAGACTACGAAGGACCATTTTTTGTTTACAGGTTTTTTTTTAATATAAGACGACGGGACGCTTGCCACGCTGGGGTGGGTTCCCAGTGTGGCAGCTGGAAAGGCTGTTCGGGAGGCTGGAGCCGACAGGGATTGGGCACCCCGTCAGTATATCAAGCTTGCCACGCTGAGGTGGGCTCCTCAACGTGGCACCTGGAAAGCTTTTTGGGGCGGAGCCGACAGGGATTGGGCACCCCACGGCCATACAGTGTGTGCGTGGAGGGGGAGGGAGCGCATCTGCACGCAGTATGCATGCTTGCGTGTGTGTGTGGGGGAGGGAGAGCTCTGCTCACTGAAGCGGAGCTCTCCCTCTCAACTGTACGACCACTGCATTTTCAACTGCTGTGATAGACAGCTGCAGCAGTGATTGGGGAACTGGGGCCGCACCTGCAAACACACTGGCTGAATTGGAAGACGGGTGCCACACCTCCGAAAACTCGGATGATGGCACTATGTTTCTTGCACATGCGTGCAAGCAACATAAAAAGATCAGGGACTCAAGATAAAGCAATCTAAAATAAGATAATCTGCTTTATAATTGCTACAGTGACACAATAACTACATAGTGAGGATTGCCTGTAAAATAAGGTGCTATCATTAGGGCAATGCTAGAGAGCTGCGAATTATGAATAGCTGCAAACATGGAGTGCAACATAACACAATACATGTGCACCATTGTAAATGTCCTGTACTTAAATTACGTTATCTTGCAGTCGATGTTTTCTTGTACTGCAGCGCTATTCGTAGTGCACTGCTCTCTAGAGTTTCCTTAAGACAGCACTTCATTTTACTGACAATCCTCACTGTGCAGTTGTTGTGACTGCTCTTGCAACTGCACTGATTATTGTGATGGATTTGCTACTGTTTTATCATCATCACTGTGTGGATTTTGTTACTGCTCTGCACCTTGCACTTCCATGCACATTTTAATGTTTTTGCTCCTGCTGTATTGTGGCTTGTGTTTCTAGCTGTCACTACTTATATCTCTACCTCAAGCTATCTATGTCTTAATTATGCATTGCACCTTATTGCTATACTGCTTTTATGCACTGTTGCTTCCTACCCTCCCCGGATGCATTTAGAAATTACAAAATCCAGTCTGTCTACAGAAAAGGGACTAGCATCAAGGATAAAGTACTGCACAGTCATTTTGCTGCAACTAAATGGAATGCTGCTTCTTTTTCACACCACCCAGTTGACGCACACCATTGCTGCAAACGCAACATGTGCCAGTATGTCCATACCAGCACTGCCTTGACTAGTCCTACTAATGGCAAGTGCTATGAGGTATGCCAAATCTTCACATGTTGTACACCATTCATGGTGTATGACTTGTGGGGTGATTGTCCCTCCTTGTGTATTGGAAGGGCAGTATGTCCCCTCAAGGAGAAGAATCAGGGACATGCCTACTCTATCAACAGCAGATGTGATAATCACCGTAGGTACCTAATGGTGTATAAAGTGCAACTCTGATTTGGATACTATGACATTTTCATAGGTTTCACAGATAGATTCAAGTGAATATGGACAATAAGTCTGTAGTGCTTGCCAAGTGTGTTACCCAAAACAAAATTTCACGTTGTCTCCAATGGCTAGGTCTAAGCACGATCTGAAAGAATCCATATCAGGGCAATTTACTACAGCTACTGGGAGATTATTCCATGTTGTAACGACTCTGTTACTAAACCAATTTTTTCTTCCCAGTGTATTCCATTTAGCTAAGACTAGTTGTTTATTATGTTTTCTAGTACTTGGTCTGTATTCACTAGGTATGATCCCCAAATCATCCCAGAGAGTTGGTTCAGTTGTAGCTTTGAAAAGTAGGCATATATCCCCTCTAAGTCTCCTGTAGTGGTGACTGTACATGTTCAGTGATACAAGTCTATCCTTATAGGTCTTATTACTCATTCCAACTATAGCCTTAGTGGCCCTACGTTGGACCCCCTCAAGCCTTGTGATATCTACTTGAATATAAGGTGACCAAACCTGGACACAATACTCCAGGTGGGGTCTGACGAAGGCAGTGTACAGTGGAAGAATGATGTCCCTTTTTCTGCTAGAAATGTGCCTGAGGATACAGTTTAGTATTTGGTTGGCTTTTTTAATTTGGGTACTGCAATGAGATCTGAATTTCAAGTCAGGAGTAATAAGTTATTCCCAAATCTTTTTCTTGGTAAGTTACTGTGATATCATTGTTCCCTAGTTTGTATACATAATGATTATTATGTGTACCCAGGTGCATAACTTTGCATTTAGTTACAGAGATTACTCAGACAAATCCTCACTCTGGAGGCAGTAGTGGGTTTAACAGTCTCCTCCAGAGAGAGTTCAGATTGATATTTACCCTAGGAACCCTCATGCCTTTAGGCATACATGAGACTGGGATATTATCCCTCTCCATTATTTTGTCTTCAATTGCTTACTATATTCCCCTGATTCTTTAAGAATACAGTAGCAACTCTTTACTTTATTAATGATTTTCATTTCATTTCTATGTTCTTTTTGTCTTCTCAGGTGTACATTTTATCTGGAACCTCTATATATTTTGCACTTGTAATTTTATAAATTTTCAAAAAAATACAAAGCAAAATGTAACTTCTACCAGCAATATACAGTACATTCTTAACCATTTGACTACATAATCAAGTCCATTTCATAGTGGACAGATTTAATGCCGTATATCACATAAAGAACTCAAATGGTTTATTTACTTATTTATTTAGTAATAGATCAGAATTACAAACATTTGAGTCAGAGACTCATTTGCAAAGGCTCCACATCATGTTATTAAAGACAGTATTAAAGGTAATACATCATAAGATTAAAACATGCCAGTTTAATGACTAGCATGCATCAAGGTATTATATTGTTACAGATCAGTTAATTGTACAATTAAGGATTTGTTATTCCCCTCAGTCTCTCTTTTATAGTTCCACCAGTTCTTGCAGTTTAGAACAGTCCTATCACTAAAGACATATAAATTCCTGCTTCTCAAAATACAAGTATACATCATATCCCTATCAGGGTAAAAGACACACTAAATTTTTAATATAATCATAAAATTGTCTTTTAGCTAGGTCATACTTTCCTCTACATATTCATTTTACTAAATGGTCATTTAAACTGCATTATGTGAATAGTTCAAACAATCTACAGGAAATACCCTTAAATGAAAGAATACATTAGGAGGCCTATACTCAATTTAAGCTGTTAAAGAGAACTACCTTGTGTACTCAGAAAGAATATTTATAGAACCTTCGGCAACATTGGCAATCATGGATATTTCTAATTCTGAGATAGCAGTTGATTCACCCTCATGAAGCATGTTCTGATCATGGTGAGATTTTTAAAAGGCTGCAAGTTGATCTGGCTGAAAAACTATGTACTGTTTATTCCTGAAAGATATTTGGACATTTGCAGGTGCAAATAGCTGGAACTGAGCATCAAGTTCCTGTTCATCCTCTGATAGGACAACGATTTTCTTCTCCTTTGTTGCATGTAAAATACCAGGTCTGGAGAAATGAAGAACCGATAAGCTTTGTAAAAAAGATCCCCTTTACTCTTTTATAATTGTGTTGCAGTCCAACTCAAATGTCAAGGCAATAAAAATTGTGATTTTCACTTCAAGATCAGTCTCTGCAGAGTTTAAAGGTATGTTATCTTTCTTAGGCACTCTAAAAGCCTTATTTATTATGAATGGCAAATTGTCAGCAAGGAGTTCATAAGTTTGAGTTAAAAGGTCTTTTACCAGTTCTAGAATACTATCAAAACCAAAATCAAATTTAGAAGGCAAGCCTGCAGTCTGTAGATTCCGGTATCTAACCTAGTTTTCAAGCATTTCAACTTTCCAAGGAATTGTGTCCTGATTTGTTGGTTTGGTTCAGCATTCCACTTACTGACTGCCCTGTGCTTTCATTTTTTTTATTTAATATTTTTTGACCGCATTTGGGAATGAACTAGGAATGGGTGAAATTTATTTTCTGCAAGTGGAATTCTGGCAAATGGTGATTTGCCCATGAAATTTCTTGAATTCCACCTAAATTCTCACGAAATTTGGTAAAAATTGTGATTTCATGTATTTCCATCTAATTTTAAAAGTATGTATCCAGCTTGCACCATATTTAGTATAGTGGCTGTAGCTGTAAGTGTACTAAGTTTCAAATCTCTAACTTTAAAAATGATTGAGATACAAGCCTCCACATGTTCAGAAATTTTTAAATTACAGTTAACAGCTATGTAAACTAAAAGCATTTGTACAAATTGCACCAAACATGTTATGGTGCCATTACCTATGCCCATACATGTGTGTCATGTTTTAGATCTCCAGATTTAAAGGTGATTGAGTTATAAGCCTCTGAACTTTAAGAAATGTTAAAATTACATTTTGCAATTACATTAACTGCTGAATTTTAAGCCCCTATAAATTTAAAGCTAGAGACAGAATATCACCAATGTTGTTAGGTTCATTGGCCCTAAATATTTGGCTTTAAGGCAACCACCATGGTCCAACATTGGAGCGTCATGCTGCCATGCTGATGACCCAGGTTCAGAAGCAAGCCCCTAGAAGTTGTGTCTGGAGGCAGGTCATAGCTTAACCTTAAAATCTCTGTTTAGCGGTTTATGTGAATCTTCCATGAAAGTATGCATCTAAGTTTTCAGTTACCTAGCTCCAAAAGTTGCAAGCATAGAAATATTTTCAGAAATCTTCACATGAATATTAAATTGCCAGGCTTTGAGCTCTTAATTTCCCACCCTTCACTAAAGGTCATGAAACTTGGAAAGCTTTTATGGACTGTACCAGACAATATGTGTGCCATGCCAATCCAGCTCACACTACACATTGGAACAGGTCACATCCTACAGGTACCTGGGTGTCATCTTTGGCACAGCCCTCACTTTCCACACACACATCAGCACCCTCACGGCAGCCACAAATGCGCAAGTTTTGGTTCTCTATCACCGCAAAGCCTGTCTCCCACCAGAAGCCCTAAGGTTACAGTAGCTATCACATTGTTGGTCATCTCACTGGTTGATTATGTCCTTCTGGTATATTCTATAGCCAATGCCACCACCATTGGTAAACTAAAGGTAGTGAGCAATAAAGCCTACATTCTCTTAACTGGCACCAATTGAATGACCCATACCTGCACCCTCTACTCACTTGCCCAGGTTTGATGAACTTTGATGAAAGAGTGCAATACCAGGCCTGTCTCATGGCTAAAAAAAACATTACTTGGTTTAACACCCCCCCAGCCTCTCAGCCGCCCTAAAAACCACTACCCCTTCTATGAACATGCACAGCACAACCAAAATGACTATAACCATCCCAAGGGTTAAAACAACCTTGGCACAGAGATCATTCCTGGTTAGAGCCCCTTCCTGGTTTAATGCCCTGCCTGCTCTGATCACCTCCCATCCAAGGCTTGGCCCTTTTAAGTTTGTCCTAAAAACACCTTCTTACATATTAGTCAGCTCCTCGGTGGTTTCTAATATACTTATGGTGGATATTTCTGCAAGAGTTCTCTCGGATCATGCTCTAGTCAGTATGATCTATAGGCCCTACCCAGAAATTTGCAGGTCATCTCAATGGAGGTTAAACTCGTAATTACTAAAAGATCCAATGTCATTAGGGCCATGAAGATTTTATAGATAATTTTCTGGTAGAGAATAAGGACTCTGTGGGTCACACGGATATGATATGGGCAGCTCTTAAATGTTCACTTAGAGGTGAATTAATTAAAGTGGCCTCAAGGAGGAAGAGAGCGGACAGAGCAGTTGGGTTCACTTTATCCTCAATCAAGGGGTTAGAACATAGTTTATCCCGGAGATCGTCTGATGCTGAGTGGGCTGAGTTACACAAATTACAAGCACAGTATACGGGGATGGTCTTTCAGCTAGCAGAATTAGCCCTTTCTCGAACGAAACTTCAATACTTAGACTTAGGGAAAAAGGCCAGTAAACTCCTTTCTGTGCAGGTAAAACAAACAGAGTCATCTCAACACATTATAGGAGTCCGGTTTAGTAAGGAGAGCCAGTTATGTACAGACCCAAGAGAAATACCAAAGATTTTTGGTGAGTATTTCCAAAAATTGTACACCCAGGAGCCAGACTCCAGGCCTTCAGACTTAGAAATTACAGCCTTTCTGAGGGCGGCTAATTTACCAAGGTTGTCAGAAGCTGAAGCTGAAGGCCTGAATCTCCCAATAACAATTTCTGAAATTCATCAAGCGATTCAGCAATTGCCTCTTGATAAATCTCCGGGTCCTGATGGGTTCATAAATAATTTTTACAAAACTTTCATTTCCGATATCTCGCCAATTCTGCTAGATACTTTCATATACTGGTTCAATCATGGCATATCTGACCCAACCTTCCTAGAAGCCGCAATATCCCTAATTGTAAAGCCTGGCAAAGATCCCACTTTGTTAGATAGTTACCAACCAATATCTCTTCTTAACACTGATATTAAAATTCTAGCAAAATTCTGGCTAATAGAGTATCAAAAGTGATGGGTCAATTGATAAGTAGGGAACAGGTAGGATTTATGAAAGGAGGCTTTCTCATGACCATATAAGAAAATTAATGCATCTCATCGACAGAGCCAAAGAACTGAAAATTCTGGCAGTTCTCCTATCACTTGGCGCTGAAAAAGCGTTTGATCGGAGTGTTCTGGCCTTTTCTATTTGCTACTCTTCAATTTGGCTTACCCCATAACTTCATTGCTTGGATAAAATCTTGTATTCCTCCCCTCGGTAGGGTGAAATGCAACGGTATGTTATCACGGCTTTTAGTCTGGAGAGAGGCAACAGGCAGGCTGCCCGTTGTCCCCTTTATTATTTAATCTGTATCTAGAGCCTCTACTCGAGGGTTAACTAATAACTCACTTATTAAAGGCATACAAATTATGACTCAGCTATGTATGTTCGGCATATGCCGATGATGTTCTACTGCATGTTGTAAACTCCAGCTACTGTGCTTCCACAATTTTAGAAGAAATCAATAGTTTCTCTAAAGTATCCTCCTACAAATTGAATTACATAAAACAAAAAGTTTTCCTTAAATCATTTTACTAGGAAAACAGATATACAGGGTTTAGATTTGGGCTGGGAAGCTAAATATATTGCTTATTTAGGCAAATATTAATACAAACTTTACTTCTATGATCAAAGAGAATTTAACAGTTCTAATTCGAGAGATTACAAATGATCTTAAGAGGTGGAGTTCAATCTCTCTTTCCTTATGGGGCAGACTAAATCTCCTAAAAATGGTTGTTCTTCCAAAGATACTCTATCCACTAGATATGTTAGGATTTCACCTTTCAAAGGATTGGTTTATGAAAGTACAGAAGATCTTCAATTCGTTCCTGTGGCAGGGTAAAACAGCTTGTAGATCATATCTGAATTTGTCAGCTCCTAAACATAGGGGTGGTTTAGCTGCTCCTTCCCTTTTTAAATACTACCTTGCTCAACATATGTGTAAGCTGGTCCTATGGTCCAAGGAATGGGGACAGGACGAATACTTGCCCCTTTGGTTAGATATTGAATGGAGTCTGGTGAAGACAGTTAAATGCTCTTTATATGCTCTGTTGTTTACCCCTTGGGCTGCTTTACCCAAATGCCTCAAAAACAAGCCTTTAGGCTGGTCAATCAGAGCTTATCATCAACTCCAACGCTTTCTAGGTGTACGTTGGTGGCTCTCGGCGCCCAACCTATCATGGATAATCCCCAAATTAAAATTGCTGGCTCTCCCATACCTGCTGCGTTCTGGCCCCAGTTAAGTAGGATGACAGTTTCTGATTTATGTGATCAGGTTGGCCCACATTCTTCGAGGCTCTCAAAAAGCTTGGGTCTCAGGTCATGGAGCTCTTTCAAGTGGTTACAGCTTAATAAAGCTCTAAAACAGATATTTGAAGTGACCTCTGGGTTGGCTAGGGGGAAAGTTAGTATGGATTCCCTTTGGGATCTAGCGAAGCAACCACATGCTGTTTCTAAGGTTCATGGTCTCCTCCAGGAATGGGATCTCAGGCTCCCATCAGGTGTAGCTTTCTATTGGGTGAGAGTTCTAAGTATAAATGACTCCCCGGAGTTTTGGAAAACTCTTTGGTTGAACGCATACAGATATATTAAACAAGATAGGCTTAGACTTATACATTTTAATATTTTGCATCATTTATATTTAACCCCTTCTCGCCTATCTAGGCGGGGCGTACTCAGCTCACCTTGTTGCTGGAGGTGCAGAAAAGAAGAGAGAACTCTATATCATTTATTATGGACATGTCCGATGATTCAGTACTCTTTGGAGGACTATAGGTAATAAGCTGGACCCTATCCTTGGCTCCAAGTAAAATGGACACTCATGAAGTGTGTCTGCTACTTGCTTTCCTACGTCAGCTCTAAAACATAAGCGGGCACATGTTGCTCTGGTCTCGGCGGTGACGAAGTTGCTAATTCTTCGACATTGGGCATCGGACACCGTGCCCGCCCTTGTGGAGTGGCATAGGGAGTGCACTTTAGCACTGCAGCTTGAAAAGCACATTGCATCTATGCGGGGCAGGCGTGAACAGTATATTGCGCTCTGGGGCTCTCTGGAGCATTTTTGTATGACCTGGAAGCCATAACACTAATTGGTACTAATTGTGCTAGCATATACCTCTTTAACTTTGTGTGATTTCTCTGGATGACCTATAATTGGGGATAGGGAAGGGGAGAGGATAGTGGTAGTGGGATTTTACTTCTTAAATGTTTTCAGTGTACGTTATTGTTTCTTTATTTGAAAGTACTAGATTAATAGAATCAGTTGTATTGATAAGTGAATGTACATGTTCAGTGATGCATGTTATTGTAACGTATGTGTGATACTTCAGTATAATGGTTAAAAGCAATAAAATTTTAATTACAAAAAAAAAAAAACACCTTCTGACATCCTGCACATGCACCTGCCTGCATTAGATCCCCCATGTACTGGATCATCAACAAGGTGTCTTCGTCCTAGGGCCAACCAACCTCAGGGCCCCCTCTGTGACCCTGGGTACTGACAAGGCCCTACTTCGGGCTACAAATTAGTACTAGCAGGCTTCCACCTGGAACAATGTCCCTTGCTTAGTTTTCATCCCCATCTGGGCTATATATGTCTTACCAGCATTGCTTGCCTTCTGGTATAAAACATATTCTGTAACTCTGCCTTATTGTACTCATGTCTGATTTTTTGTTAAACTGCATGTCAACTGTTTACATAATGTACTATGTCATCATCCCCTGTCTGTATCATATGTGAAGCCTTTGGAAATGAGTCGCTGACTCAAAGGTTGTAATTCTGATGTTTCTCAAATAAATAAATAAATATTGCAGACCCCTAGCTGTAACATGGACTGAGTTATGGCCAACTAAAGAATTTAGGAAAACTCCAGAAATGTTCAGGACATTTGGTGAAAATTCATGAATTCAGAATTTGCTAATTTAGCCCACACTAAAATGAACTGTCACCAGCTCAGCATGTCTTTCCTGGTAATATTTTTAAAATAAATTAATAAACTCACTTTAAGTTCAAGCCATTCTATTTTCGTATGTTAACAGTGTTTCAGACATGGGGTCAACTAATTTGCTGCAAGAGAACACTGCTGCACCAGCACTGATACATGTGAGCTGGTCACATGGTTTAATACTTACATTCTCATTCTAATATGTAGCACAGTCAGTCAAGGATATTGTATGTACCTAGTAATGGTTTGTGGAGACCTTGTATAAAACACCAGCACCCCCACCCCAACACCTGTATCTTCCCCATTCCACTTCCTACTGGCTAACTCCACCTTAATGCTCACTGACTTCCTTGCCCATTATGGACTGCCTCAACTATGGGGTAGTTTTGTAGGGTCAGTGTCTCAGGTACATTTCAACCTATTCCCTATTATCAATTCATTAATCCTCCTTTTAAATTATGCCAATGACTTACTAATCTGTATCTCATGGCCTCTCAGTCCTTTATGTTTTCTCTGCAAGCTCAAACCTATCTTGTCTGCTAGTTCTTTATCATTTATGATCTTATATAATGCCATTAGATCACCCCTCATTCTTCTTTGCTTCAAAGAAAATTGACCAGTTCTTTTTAGTCTTTCATTATACTCATAGTTACCTGAAGTACCCATCATTTTAGTGTATCTTCTCTGTACTGCCTCCACCCTTTTAATCTCACCCTTAGTATAAGGACTCCAAATCTGTGACCCATAGTCCAGATACAGTCTTACATAAGTCTTATATATGGGTAACAAACATCCTAATGATTTATTAATGAAACCGTGCTATGTTTCTTACCATATAGTTAGCATTTTGTATAACTTGAGTATGCTGTTTAACAAAACTCAGCTCATTATCTATAAGTACTCCATAATCCTTCTCATCCTCTATCTCTTGCAGTTCTTCCCCATTTAATGTATACCTGTTCTTGCTATTTGATCTTCCAGATGCATCCCTCCTGATTTGTTAGTGCTGAAGTTCATCTTATTTAGCTTCGCTCAAGTTTCAATTTTCTTTAAATCCATTTTCAGTTCATTTTGTTGTTCTAATGTTCTAACTGGCTCCCCACCCACCCAATTTAATGTTGTCTGCAAATTTGGTTACCTGGTTGAAAATATTATAATGCACGTCGCTGATGTATAGAGAAACAGAATCAGCCTGAGTACAAATCCTTGTGGGACACCACTTTCTACCCTAATGGGTTCAGATAGTTCACCAGTTATTCTTGCCCTTTGTGTTCTGTCATGTAACCAGTTTTAATCTAAGTGATGATGTGACTATTTAACCCTATTTTAGTTATTTTTCAATTACATTGCTATGTGGTACTTTATCAAAGGCCTTCTGAAAATCCAGAAATATATATCCATTGGTAAGTTTTAATTACTTTCTCATTTATGCTTTCATAAAAGCACAAATGATTTATTACATGCTCTGTTCTTCTCAAATCCATGTTGTTTTCATCAGTAAAGCCTAAAAATTCTAAATTTTTTTCTATTCTAGATTTCAGTGTACTCTCAGCCACTTTTCCCAAAATTGCAGTCAGACTTACTGGTCTATAATTGGACTTTTCTGTTTTGTTGCCCTTCTTAAAAAGTGGTACCACAAAAGCCTGCCTCCAATCCACAGGCACCTCACCAGTTGTGAAAGACCAGTTAAATATCCATGCCAACATTTCAGAAATTAATGGTGCTATTTCCTTAATATACCTTGGGTGCAATAGATCTGGTCCTGGTGACTTATGTGATTTTACGTTATTTATTAAGTTTTCTATTTCTTCCTTTTTTGTTACTAGGTTTCTTATTTGATGGTTTCTTTCATTTTAACATCCTTTGCTTTCCCACCTTTTTCAAACATGGTTCAAAAAATTAATTTAAGGCATTTGCCATGTCTTTTAGTTTCTTTATTTCTTTGCCATTTTCCTACAATGGCCCCACACCTATTTGTCCTTTCTATTTTGATTTATGTATGTATAAAAACTTTTACCATTATTCTTCCTATATGCCATATTTGCATCAACTCTCCTTCTTTCTTTTCTTATTGTGTTTTCACATTCTTCAAACTAACTCTATAGTGCAGTATAGCCTCCTCTGTCCCTAATATTTTCATCTTTTTAAATGTGTTATATTTTGTGAGCATACTTTGATTACTTTATTAGTACACCATGGTGGGTTTTTTCCTCTCCTGTTGTACATCCTTTTATCACGTACATATTTGTTTCCAGATTTAGTAATTTACCTTTTAACTCCTTCCACATTTGATCGACATTTTACCTTCAAAACTCTGTTTCCAATTCTGCTTTTATTTCTTCATTAATTAAAATATGCCCTATTGTAATTTTTTGCAACTGTTTTCTTTTAATATGTGTCAATTGCTTTTTCGTTAAATGCTATAATGTTATGATCGCTGTTTCAAGCTCTTCCCTTATCTTTATCTTATGAACAATGTCTCTCCTATTTGTTATTACTAAATCTAAGATATGTTCCCCTCTGATTGGCTTATAGATTAACTGTTCCCCTTCCCGCCCACTTCTTTGGTAGTACCCTGTCTGATTCCCTCCTCTTGTCATGAAAGGGACTACTTCTTACAAGGGAAAAGATTATCCCCTTCCAATCCTCATTGCTTGGACATTAAATCTTTCTCTTCCTACCCCCTTCCCTTTATCAGACTTTGACAATTGCCTTTTTCCTTCATGACAATTAGTAATACAAGCCCATTCTTTATTATTGTTTCCAAGATAGTGCCTGTACATGGGGATCTGATGCTACCATATTTTTAGAATGCTGGCGATCAGTTTGTGCTGTAGTGTGAAATAACAGTGTATGTTTGTGATGATGAAAATAATTTGTGCACTCTTTGCATTTACTTGTCTGAGCAAATAAAAAGTATCAACTGTAAAAAATAAACAAATAAATAAAACACCAGCTGGCAGTAGGTCAAGATTAGCTCAGTAGTTTTACAAGCTTGCACCATCTTGATGATGCTTACCTTACAAAGTCCTGATGGCACTTAGTTCTACATTGCCTTATAAGTGAATATTGTACATAAACGTGTGTCCACTCCAGGTTGGGAAGAGCTCTAGAGTGGGATAATAGCTGATATGAGACAAAAACCTAGTTGCTGGGAGCACTAATGTAGTATTGTTTAATGTTCTTTGTGCTGATATGGTGCTCTCTGTGTGCTGCCGTTTGTCATAAATTATTAGAACTTATTACCCAGAGCACGCTTAATTACCTTACAACCAACATGTATCCCATCTGGCCAGCACCCTTACACAAGGTCTGCACTCCCCCCTCCCCTCCTCTCACACAAACACACACTTCAAGACTGAAACTAATACAGCAATATCCAGACATCTACTTTTAATTTATTGGCATGACTCATCAGTCAAAAACATTTGCAGCTATACTACACCTGTCTGTATTTCCATCAGTTGAAATATGCCTGCAATAAAATTAGTTTATAGAGGCATACTGATGTTTAGTTTCCATTTTATTTTGTCTCTTTCAATGAGCCTTCTGTTCTTTTTTTTAATGGTTGGTGCATAGACCTGAATTGTTCCCAACAACAAAACAGCCAACGTGAGCCTGCGGTCAGACTGGAATGTAAACTCTGATTGTTTAAATAAAGGTAATCTTCTCACAATGCTTCCTGACATCCCAACATCCATGCTGTAAGCAGTAGAAACTCCAGGTGACACTCCAAAGCCAAGTCAGCTTTAATCACTGTGATCTCACTTAGATCCTTCTCAGTCTCCCGCAGGCAGAATTGCCTGCCTTATGGTTTTCATAGAATAAATTAGTATTTGAAAATTACATTTTTTTTCTCAAAGTTTTAAGCATACACACCACCTTTAATATGTCAAGGTAAGAAAAAAACAACATTATTTTCTCATTCCTTGAAACTTACAAGTTAAAAATGGAGCAAGATCAAAGCTTTCTGAATCCTGACTGTTTCAAGTTAGCAGCCCATTGCCCAAGGCAATGACTCTACTATCATAAGAAAAAAAAAATTTGAGAAAGCTCTGAAAAATATTTACATCTTTGAGGCTCAAGTAGTCAGAACTGCATCCAGGATGGCATTGGTAGAGTATTTTTCTGCATTCCTCTGCTCCACAGAGAAGGTATGCAATGCTGTGTATAAAGGATACTTTTCTTATAATTCACCAGTCTTGTGGCAGAAAGGTTCCCCCAATACCTCCCAACAGTCCTTGATTTTCCAGGATGTCCCTGATTTTACCATAAACTTTTCTATAGTTCCTACTAAATGCATAATTTCCATGACTAAGAAGCAGTGGTTTGAGCTAATTGTATATTCAGAGGTTTGGGCGGGGCAGCCAACAATCCACCCTGCCCCCACAGTAGGCATCATAAAAGACTCCTGGATCAGGTAGTCAGCACTCCTGGCTTTTTTACCCTGCTTACCTTGTGCTACTTGTTCCATCTAGCTTTGACTTTCAGAGACCACCCACTGTTTACCACAGTTTTACCATGCTGCAGCGACAGTGGCTATGGAGACATCCCCAACAGCGACAGCTGCATTGCAGTGTTGGCAATGCAGTGCCAGTGGATATATAACCAGCCCCCAAACGCAGTCTCTGAATTAAAACTCCGAGTTGGACAGGGGGTGAAACACCCTGTGAAGCAATCCTGTGGCAGTGCAGAGACCATCACAGTGGCAGGCAGATTTTGTCCAATTCTGTCGCTGTGGTGGTCTTCACATCAGGGTTTGAACTGGCGATGGTATACCATTTACCACTACAGCTGGTTCTTCTCTCACATGGTTGCCCATCTTGCTGCCTCTCCTTCAGGTGCCTGCTTCTTACCTGCCCATCCTGCCATTTCAGTCAGCAGCCCTGTTAAGGTATGTCTGGCCTCTCAGCCTCTCAGTACATACAGAATCAGCTGTATCTGACTTGAACTCTCTGCCCACCCCAAGTCCCACCCCACGAAGGCATCTCCAGTATCCCAGCTTTGTCTCAGCTCTGTAACATGGTTAAACTGTTAGCCTCCACACTTCTGGGGGTATTTCTAGTTTGCTCATAACTGCATCTAACATGCTTAAATACATTAACACACTCCTAAAAGGTCTAGAGTTTTAATTATCTACTTGCTTTAAAACAATTATGCATCATCTAAAGAGAACCTACAGTATATCTCCAACTTATTATATAACTTACTATATACCACGCTCGTCTGTCCTGACATGGCCTGTTGGCTGATTTCAACCTACCTTATGATTCTGCCAGTAACTGACAAAGCTTGTTTCGGCTGATTTTCAATTTACTGTATGCATTCCTGTGCATGAAACTGCTTAGCGTTACTCGTTTCTATTCTTTAGTTCACTGTGAATGTCAACTGTTGTTTTCTTTTCTTATTTACAATTATTTTACCATACCCTGTTTAGTCTGTAAACCTGTTGATCACCTTTCTCTATGTATACTGTTTTGTCATACTTTTTGTTCTGTTAACCTGTTGTACTATGCTGCTGACATGGAATTTTTGTAAAAGAGCTCTAAGCTCAAAGGTATTTGTAATCCAAGATCTAAATAAAAATAAAAAAAAATAAAAACTTAATGAACTTGGTCACACTAACATCTGGTAATGAGAATAGCATTTTACAGGTGTGTCACTGTTGGGTCCAATGCAGCTCAAGTCAAGTGACAGTCCAGTGATCAGCAATACTGATTATGACACTGTTTCCTGTCTTGCTGGGTGGAAACTTCATGTAGATGAAAAGAAGGAGCCACTCCAATCCAGAGCAGCTCTGTCCTTTCATCTGCAAGAAGCTGCCCTGCAGCCAGCTGAGTGACATCATGATCAGCATTCATGACATCCTCCTCCTCCTCCAATGGTAGAAACAATCCCACTCTCTGCCAAGTATCCCTCCCACTTCTGTATTGTTCCCATGCCCCATTTCAATATTCCACCCTCAACCAAGTATCTGTCCCACCTGTCGCTGTTGTTTCCTGTACCCCATTCAATATCCCATAACCTGTTCCCCTCCCAAGTATCCCCTCCAACTCCCCATTGCTTCCCCATGCACCATTTCAATATCCCACCTTCTGCCATTAATCCCTACCCCTTCCCATGCCCCTTAAAGATAAAACTGACACTGGGATGCCCAATCCCCAGTGGTGACATCTGACAAAAAAAACATCACTGAAGAACAACGGGGCACAATTTGAAGATAGAGGGGGGATGGCTCAGGGGCAAAATGAGGAAGTATTTTTTCATGGAGAGGGTGGTGTGGATGCATTTAACAGCCTTCCTGAGGAGGTTGTGGGGCCAAAAACAGTGGAGGAATTCAAGATTGCATGGGACAGATATAAGGCAATTCTGGTGGGGGGTAGGGTAAGTAGGCTGTTGGTTAACTGTATCTGCAGCTTATCCAATAGGTAGGGAAATGGGCAGACTGGGTGGGCCAAGTAGTCCTTATCTGCCAACAAAGTCCATGTTTCTATGTTTCAATGTATTTTCTTAATTTTTTTTAAAACCAAGCAGAAAAGAAAATGGTAATTCGATGTCTGTTGCCAGTAGCACCTCTCTGCCATTACTCTCCCTCTACATGACCCTGTCACTCAGCACCACCACCCTGCACACCTACCACTTAATTACCTACTGGTTTGTCCAACTCCATAATCCTCCCTGGACGGAGAAACGTCTTCTGTCTTCAATGCGGACCATGAACTGAGGACATCAGGTAAATGTGCCAAAGTATTTCAATGCATCTTGAACTTGTACTTATAATGTGATTATTTTTAATATTTCCTTCAAATTTGCAACATGACCTTTTCTGGGACCCCACCACATTAATAAGGTTTAAACAATCAGAGTTTACATTCCAGTTTTCAAATCTGGCCCAAAAGGTAATTTTATGGCCAATCTTCAAAATCACCTTTTGGGTGGGATTTGAAAATCTACCATGTTCATGAGGCATCATCATAAAAAGACCGTTGAAAATTTGGGGCCAAAATATTAAAAAACAAAAAGGTTATGAAGGTACATTGACATTTTTCAATGCTCACTCATAACTTTAGTAATTTTCAGTATCTGACCCCAAATTTTCAACATAGCCATTTCTCTCACCACCTCATGTGCAGGGTAGGTGTAATTTTTCAAATGCTGTCCAAAATGTGTTTTCACACTTGTGTCTCAAATTGTACTAGGTCATACTAATGAGGGCAAAATAGTGAGGAGTAAAAATAGCACTGACAGTTTACAAGTGCCCCCTTACCAAAGCTTTCCAGTTGTCACCCAGGAGAACAGATGTGAAAGTGAGTGTACATACATGTCATATGATCGCTGATGTTTGAGCGTAACCCCATCTTCAAAGTCTTGCTTTTATGGGTCATGCCAAAATGCTACTGATCATGTGACACTTTTGCATGCATTCATGCTTGTTCTCCTGAGTAACAACTGAAAGCTCTTTAGTAAAGGGGCATCTGTAAAGTAGAGTTAAGTATGAGTACCCAAATTCTACCATCTGAAACCGTTGCGGAATAAATTTGCAAAAGAAATGGAAAACAGAGACTTGTAGCTTTAACTGAAAGTTTTGATATACTGTAGGCAACTGAGCCATGAAGGAACTGAGACTGGAAGACAGACCTTTCTAACATCAGGTGTTTTCTTTTTTGGACATGCTGATTGTACTACACAGTCTGGAGGTTTTGTATTTTACAAGTAAAGTGGCACGGTGAGATGCAAATTTGTCTCTAGTGTTTATTGAAGTTGTGCATGTAGAACTTTGGTTTACTGTTGTGAAACAGGAAGAATTTGTCTGTTGTGTCTGCCCCCTGCTACAGTATGTGCACCTTAAGAGAGACTTCCCAAGGGGACTAGGTCAGAGTTTGATATTGAGCTGAGACACTGCTGCTTTTGGTTCTAAAAATGGGGAATTGTAACATTAAAAGTGATGGAGGACTGCACAGTGAGAGATCAGAACATAGCAGACATACTAAACAAATACTTCTGTTCAGTGTTCATGGAAGGAGAAGGGAGGTGCCACAAAAAGTAATATGTTCACTGTAAGCAGGGAAATAAATACCAGTCCTAGAGGGATACAGTGATCTGAAAGCAGACAAAGCAATGGGACCCAATGGGGTAGATCCTAGGGTACTGAAGAACTCAGGAGATACTTGCTGCACCTCTGACAGTCCTTTTCAACAGCTTCAAGTGTGGCTCCAGGGGACTGGAGGAGGACAGATGTAGTACTTCATAAAAAGTTGCAGCAGGGAAGAAATTGGAAATTATAGGCTAGTCAGTCTGTCCTCAGTGGTGGGAAAGTTATTAGAATCATTGTTATTAGAATCATTGAGGAGTATAGTGGAAAATATTGAACCAAATGGATTACAAGACCAGAGACGCCTGGGTTCACAGGGAGGTTGTGTGAAATCAATCTGATAGATTCCTTTGATTGAATGACTAAGAAATTAGATCTGAGTGGTGCAGTGGACATGGCAAACCAAGATTTCAGTAAGGCATTCAACACTGTTCAACATAGGAGACTATTAAACTAGCTGGGAAGCTCAGGAGTGGTCCAAGGTTGTAAACTGGGTAAGAAATTGGCTAGGGATAGAAGACATATGGAGGCGATACACAGAGTTTACTCTAAGGAGGGAGGGTGACCAGTGGGTGCCTCAGGAATCAGCACTAGGACTGGTCCTCTTTAATGTATTTTAAGTGACACTGCAGAGAGGGGAAGGCCAGCCTCTTTCAGATGATACCAAAGTTTACAATAGGATGGACTCAGGGGGATCTGAAAAGGATGAACAGAGACCTGAGAAAATCTGAGGTATAGTCAAGGGTATGGCAACTAGGTTTCAATGCAAAATAATGCACCTGAGGTACAGACACCCAGGAGCAGAATATAAAATGGGGGGCGGGGCTGTTATTGACAATGACCAAGCAGGAGAGAGACCTAGTTGTAATCATCTTGAATGACCTAAAGCTAGCCTGGCAGAGTGACAAGTCAGTTGGGAAGGCTAGTGGGATGCTGGCTTGTGTAGTAGGAGGGATCACCAGCAGAAGAAGGGAGGTGGTATTGCCTCCATACAGGCTGCTGGTGAGACCTCATCTAGAATACTTTGTACATTTCTGGAGACTACAGCTATGAAAGGACATTGATAGAGTGGAGGCAGTCCAGAGGAGGGCAAAAAAAACGGTGTGGGGTTTACATCAGACCTATAAGGAGAAACTGAGGGAACTCAATATGTACACAATGGAAGAGAGGAGGGGGGGATATGATGAAGATCTATAAATACCTAAATGGGGTAAATAGGTACAGGAGGGAAGTAGTTTTCAGGGGGAAAAAAAAGTGTTCAAGAACAGGGGACATGATATGAAGCTGAAGCAGGGAAAATTCAGGAGAGATGTGAGAAAGTACTTCTTTAGAGAAAGAGTGGAGGATTCCTGGAACAGCTTACCAGCCAAGGTAGTTGCAACAAAAACAGAGGAAGGATTCAAGAAAGCTTGGGATTGGCATTAGGAGAAAGGAATGAGGGAAGGAAGGAAGAAAGAGATGGAGATCAAGTGGGTCTGCAGTGATACTGTAGATAGGGAAAGTAGACAGACTGGGTGTGCCAAGTGGTTCTTACCTGCCAACAAATTCTATGTTTCGGTGTTTCTTGCCCTGGTTGGAGTTGAATTATGATACCCCTATTCCCAAGCAAGTGCTCTAACAAGTAGACTACACTGCCAAGCTACTGGTAAATGTGTTTAAATAAAATTACTAGCTGGCTTTGAGACTTTGAGGAGGACCTGAGCAGACAGGTTGTGCTGAGAGGCTTTTTCTTACAATAATGTGGGCATGTTCTGTCCATATGAGTAAATGAGCTGTAAGAGGAGGCAGTGCCAAGCATTGACTGCTAGCCCTGCTCCTGAACTTAAGCTCAAATAAGACATAATAGGCCGGCCCAGTGGCACTGAGGGCTAATGCGCTGGTTGCTGCATCTCACGCCATACTGGCGCCGGTGTTCGGGAACAAACATGGGTCATTGTGGGTTGGCAGGGGAGGAGAGGGATTTAGCATCCGATGGACTGCCTCCCTCTCCGGGAGTCCATGACAGTTGGCACCTGATTGCCCTCTGGTGGAGCCTGGGGACAAGACTCACACTGTGCTCTGGGCGAAGAGTTGGGGCAGACGCCAGGAGGGAGCACATGGGAAGATACCAGCTCCTCCACTGGCGTCATTGTAACAGCCCTAGCTCATAGGGGAACAAAAAAGAGAGAAAATGTCTTCTTGGTTGGCCGGCTTGATGGCCGTCCAATGGTGCACTGGCTTGGGGGAGTTGCCGATCTGGATCTAGATGGGTGGGTGAGTTGGGGGCTTCCCACCACCCCACTGCAAGGGGTAAGCTGCAGGGGATACTGGCAATGTCCCTAGGAGGGCAGGGCAGTCAGGCGGCGGCCAGAGTCCCAGAGGTTGCCTGGATGGGAGCAGAAAAAGAGATAACAAAAAATATAAAAGATATAATACCAGCAATATTTCAGCACATGTTATCTTTTGCCATTGGACATCCTTCAGTAAATCCACCATGTCTTTAGATTAGCCATCTCCTCCCTCAGTTTGTGGCACTCTCCCATTTGTCATCCCAACTTACTTCTTGCAAGCTAACAGATGAGGTTAATGAGAAACACAACAGACATAGAGCTCAGCAGTTAGGCAATAAAGATAGGGGCACACTATGACAAAGTGACTAGGTACACCGACATGTATGGCAAACCACTGAATATACCACCAGCACTAGGCCCCTTCAGACCTCAGTTGCTACTTGTTCTTCTTACAGATGCCTGAAGGGCACGAGGGCTACTAGGCTTATATGCACCTCAGTCAGTCCACTAACCCCTTTTACCCAGACACTCTTCCTTGATATCTAATTAATTAGCATTCACTTACACTGAAAATTCACTTATAGTCTGCCTTCACCACACTTGATAGCATTCTTTCTATGGCAAAATCAATGTATTTACTGGAGCATTTAAATTACATTTGGCTAACAAATAGTTCTAGACAGATCACATTTAACCCCCTCGTCTCTGACCAAAGTCTCTTTAATTGTTGAATGGTAATCCCTTTTGTAGAAAATGGGAATCATAAATCCTTGTATGGCAGATGAGTGTCCCTCTTAAACTAGTCCCACAAAATAAATTGAAAGCACTGCGCCACTTTCCTTATGAGCACTGGACTGTTGATAATAAAATCTTGGACACTTGGGAGATTGCAGTGAACCCTGGTGTTAGTGATTCGAGAAGATGACCTGGTTGCTGGAAAATGCTGTGCTGACCTTGATAGATGCAGGCAGAATCAACTTACAGGAATAGGTACCACTTGCACAGGCAATAACTAATCTCTCCTGTTCTCACTTGCTGCCCTATCCACCACTTCCTGAGGACAGCCTACCTCAGAGTGGTGGATATAACTCTGATGCAGGGTTTCAAACAGGCATGGGATAGGCATAAGGAACAATACAGATGAGTATGACAAGATAGGCCATTGACAGAGCAAAGGCAGATGGCACATTAAGTAAGGTAGAAAAAATGGACAGACTGGTTAGGCCTTGCGGTCCTCATCTGCCGTCCACTTCTATGTTTCTATGTTTCTGGCACTGGGATACAGGCAATCCCCTATAGGCTAAGCTTACTGTGGAGAGCTGGTCTCTCATGCCCTGTCAGGTTGTACACCTCTATGGGCTAAATTGCTTCTGGTCAGGAGCTAGTCCCTTCAGGTCAGTCTCCTGCTGACTCTTCCCCAAAATGAGCTGGGCAGCTCCTTTCATACTCAAACAACAATCTATTTCTCTTAAAATCTTGGCCCCTGATTGGACATAGCTGATTCCGCTCAACACCAATCACAGCTGATCTTTTTCCAGGAGTACTACAGCAATATGGGCCACATGGAATCCTGAGTTTAAAATTACTGACTATCTGAAATTCCAAGCCTGCTCTGCTCTGTTCACACTGATATTTTACTATGGCATGTTGCATAAATCAATATAAAACACATTTGAAAATAAAAATAATCACTTTTCATTACTCAGCTGGACAGCTGACTTCTCTGGCTCTCCACAGTACTTTTTTGCAATTAACATCTGTCAGGGGAACCCCAAGTTGCTATTTATATAAGTTTCACCAGTATGAAAACCTGTAATGTGTTGTGTGACTTTAGTCATTATTACTGGGGAGAAAACTTCTCACACATGATCCCTTTCTCCTTTAAATCATACTTTTCCTCTTGTCTAAACTTAAAATAATTTATTCACAGTGTCTGTGGTCTGAACATCTCCCGTGAGCTATCCCAAGGGCTCCAGTAAGTCACTCCTGCCCATGAATGCACAGCCACTCCTGGCTCCTCCTTCATCCTCCACTGCTTACCTTACCTGCATGGCGTCAGGACTGCAGACAGTATTTTGTGACACACCACTTTCAGAAGATAGTAACTCCACTTTTCTGACCTCCTTAGACAGTTTGTACTACTTACATTAGAGAACACATCATTCAAGCTATAAATAATCCACATGTGGTGTCATTTTACTTTAAATGGCAAAGTTATAGGGTTTAGTAAAAAATGCACACTTCTGCAGCTTAAATTTTCTGTTTCACATTTGTCTGGTAGCCTCCACTTCCCCTTCCCTGAAATAACCACACAACACAGGTATTGGAGGAATGGCCACAGCCAAGCATTTATTGAAGTAAATTCACTACCATTTTGAGCAGCGTGCACTGCTGGGAGGATCGCAACCTTCATTCAGGTCTCCACCTCCAGCCCCCAATTCTTAGGCCACCTAGTGCAGGCCTAATGACTGATGTACCTCCTGAGTGGGAACCCCACCTACAGGGTGGGGAGGTCATATGGCCAAGCACTCTTCAGCCGCCCATGTCTGGCGCTGTAGTCCCAGAGGATAATCCTGATGAGGGTGGACCATGACCCCTCTCATCAGGTCCGGGTCCTGCAGCCCCAGGCTCATGCCGACAAGAAATGATGAGCCCTTTGAAAGAATTCAACTTGTCTCCGCCTTCTTCCCCTTGTACCCTCGGTCTGCGATCCTCCCGAGCCACCACGCATGACTGAGCAGTTGTAAAAATGTTTCATCATCAATTCTTAATAGACTTACTACCCTATCATCTACCTTCCTTTTAGTTGTTTATTTCTATAGTTTTCAGCTATTTATTTACTTGTTAAGATTTGCAACCATTTGGAGGGCCGAAAAACCAGAAAAACTGCTTAGGGAAAACTCACTCCCGACCCTAGTGCAGTCACCTTAGTGGGTCAAAGTCTGATTCCCTATTTCCACCCTGCTTTTATGAGGGTGGGTGGGTGGGGTATCATGTAATAATGGTGACACAAAATGAGTGACTACAAAATAGTAACTAATTTTAGGCGCTATTATTCTGGGCTACCCTGCACAATAGCGAGGGCATGGAAAGTGATCATGGGAAGGGCAAAGAAAGGGAGAATAGCGAGAGGAAGGGAGGGACAGGGAAGTGGTTTTCACTGTCTGGTGTACCTGCTGCAGCTGAGCTAGCCATGTGGACTGGAGGTGTGGGTGGCTAGCTCTGGCAGAGCAGGTACTGGGACCAGGAGTGAATACATTTGGCCGCAGTCGCAAGCTGTGGCACTTAAATTTTGCCAAAATCTAGATTTTGCCCCCTCCCCAACATGCACCCCCCTGTAGTTGAAAATCCTAATTTGAGGGGGGTATGGCAGCCCCGCCCCCACCAAAACACTTTTTAAAAATCCAGATGTCGGGTCGCCTTGAAGTGTACATCGCCGATTTGCTTTTCGGCGATATACACTCGCCATAATACTGATCGCTGTTTTGTGATCACTATTATGACATGGAACCCGGGTGGGAGTTCAACAAATGGAGAAGAAAGAAGGGAGAACTGCTGGCCCTATGCTTATTTGACTCCTCTTTCTCACCCTCCACCAACTGCCGCCTCCCTCAGGCAGCCTTGTGGGACCTTCCCTCATGGCGTTGCCATGATCTATGCCTTCCCCAAGGGGAGGTCCCCCACGTTCCTTCCAGGTCCAGGGAGGAGAGCCCCAGACAAATGGCCAACTGCTGTGATGCCATGCAGCTTCTCTATTGTCTTGTAGCCCTCTACTTACCCTTTCCTGAAATAACCACACAACACAGGTCTTGGAGAAATGGCCTCAATCTTGCATTTACTGAAGTAAATTCACCACCTTTTTGAGCAGCGTGTGTTACCAGGAGGATATGCAGCCTTCATTCAGGCCTCCCACACTCCCGCCCCCAATTCTTGGGCCACCCTAGTGCAGGCCTAATGACTGATATACCTCCTGGGTTGGAACCCCACCGACAGGAGCGGGGGACGTCATATGGCCAAGCACCCTACAGCCACCCACATCTGGCGCCGCTGTCCCTGCAAGATAATCCTGAAGAGGATGAACCAAGGCCCCTCCCATCCAGGTCTGGGTCCTGCAGTCCTCCAGTCTCATGCTGACTGGAAGTAACAAGCCCTTTGGGAGAATTCAACTCATCTCCCCCTTCTTCCCCTTGTACCCTCGATCTGTGATCCTCCTGCACCTCCATAGGATGGATGCAGTCTGACCTGCCCAAGCCACTTGCTCCAATTGTGCCTCCAAGACCTACCTAACAAATTCAGTCTTCTCTCTTTGTGCTACCACTAGCCATTCTTGCCTTCCTCAAGCCCTGCCTGGAGGGTCTCACCATAGCCCCTATGGCTTCCTTAACATTCCCAACTCACAATAATCCCCCATGCAGGTAGCTTGCCACTCCAATGTCCCAAGCATGTAGCCAGCATTCTAGCTGCATCAGGTGTGACTAGTTGAGAACCCTTTCCAAGGAGGAACAACCAGATGTCTGGGCTCTTCCACGTGCCAGACACTTCCATCAGCCTTGGGAGTTTTCCTCCTGTGCACACCCTCTCACTTCCTTCCAGCGAAGTTGTGTCACTCTGGCGGTATATTTAGGGCCCTTCCCCTAGGTCAGCTGGCTGCTCTTGCTGCTGCCCAGCATTGACAACATTTCCATACTCCTCTGTTCATGGTGCCTTCCTGGAAACCTGAAAGAGACAACAGAGAGTTAATGCAACTGTAGACTAATGTAGTGTGAGAATGCCTGTGCCTCTCCCATTGCAGCAAGATCTCCAGCTTGCTGAGACACCACCTGTTTGTTAGGGTGCCAATGGGCCTACCCAGCCCCACATGTTCTTCCTCCTTGGTAACCCTAGGGATATTGGGAGCCCGGTCCCCAATAAACTCTGCTGTCCCTGATAGCTGGCTTCTCCACCCCTTGGTTAACCTAATTTGCCCTAGAAGCTGACTTACTGGATTGGTACATGCACCAGTCTTCCCAGTACCTCGGGGTGGTGCTCTACCACCTCATCACAGGCCCCCTGGACCGTGGTGCACTGCTGCCATGCCCTGCCTGCCATTCAAGCTATCTGAACAGGACCCACCTGGGACCCCAGTCCCATCCATCCACTACCACCTAGGAGCCATTCCAGCCATGTGATCCACATGTGCAGGCCATGCCACCTGCGCTGGTGGCCACTGTGCCCTGCACCATTCCCCCTCAGAATATATAGCAACCCTTACTTCCTGGTCATGTCCATTACTGTTACTAAAGCTGACTGGTCCCTGGCCCCTACTGTGCTGCCACTCTCTGGCATGAGGCCTACTAGTCTGCCAGGTGTGCATCCTCATGCAACCACTCTGCTTCCAGCTCCTTGATTGTGGCTACTTGTACTAACCCGCTACCAATTGTCTGGCCTTCTGGAATGTAATCCCAAAGGTCAGCCTGCTCTGTGGTGGGGGGTCCATCTCCTCCGGTGCCACTACTCCCAGATGTCTCCACTTGTCTCTCCGGAGTGGTCAGGGCCGATCTGCATGCTAGCAACCTCCACTCACCCCTCACTGTGAGCCTCCTGAGGTAAGAGAATGACCACACCATATCTCACTTCACATGCCTTGGCCCCTTCCACAAGGAACAAACCCTTCATATCCAGCCGATGCTATTGTATGCAGTGTGATGGAACTGCCTGCCAGGGCTCTGCTAAGAAGAAGAAGAAGAAGAATCAGCATTTATATAGCGCTTTTCATACATTTAAAGCGCTTTACAAGCAATGCTAGACTGGTAGTGAAGTGACTGAATGTGTGGTGGCGGCCATATCGCACATCATCACCCACACACAGCCTGGATAATTGCATGAACCGGTTTATGGGAAGGGGAATGTTGGCCAGGACACCGGGAAAGATAGCTTAGGTAATAGTGTTCTTTACAAAGCTCTGGAGTTCACAGATGTTCATTGTCCAAGAGGAAGTGCTTTGTTACAACACCTCAATTTATTCCTTGCTTCTCTGGGGAAGGGTCTCCCCCACCTTTGAGTGACAGCCCCTCCCCATGGGTGGGCCTGTCTCTGTGTGTGTGTGTGTGGGGGGGGGGTGGTGTGAGTGAGGTTGGATGGATGACATCATTCAGGCCAGGTGGCTCATTCCACACCAACCCCCGCTCTGTCCACTTTTATGATTCTGTTTGGAAGAATATCCAAGGTGTGTGATCCCATGCTTCTTGCCTTTGAAGCTGACTGAGGTATTCAAACTGGTGCTCTCCCATCTGCCTTACAGAATCTGTGACTGAATATTCCCAAGACAACATTCGACTGAGCACTTTTTGCCAATGTTTCCCATAAGACCTGTTTGGTCATGTGACATCAGAAGCCATGATGTGTCCACTTATGACAGCATCATTCATACATTAACTCAATATCTTAACAAAGGAAATTACTAGATCAATCTGGTCACATGTCCCACACCAAAGGGATGCTGCTGCTGCCCTCTGGCAGCAAACCCATGCTCAACCTTGCGGCTGCCCAATTGCTTCTTCCTGGGTTATAAAGGAGGCATACCTGGGAAAGAGAACTCTTTATCCCTTGTCCTTGTGCTCACCCTGCTGCAGCTCCACCAAGAAAACTTTCTGAAGGTTGTGATACCCTTACCCCATGACTGCCCCTCGGTGCACCATAAAGCCTCTAACCCCATCTCCGCTGTTCGTGGGATTATGGTTCCTTGCTGGGGGCATTGTTACCTGATCTACTGAATACTTCTTCGCAGGGGGCACTGTAACTGATGCTGCCAGCGAAGGGTCTACACATGCTTCCCAGACATGCCTCCTCATAGGAAGGTTCATTAGCTGGTGGACCATATGGCTATAAAGTGTGTGGGGGTGATGGCTCTGCACTTCCAAACCAGTCTTTGCTCCTGTGGCCACCCTTTTATTTATTTATTTATTCCTTCATATATATATATATATATATATATATATATATATATACATATATATATATATACACACATATATATATTAGAGGCAAAAAACTCCATTTAGTGCATCAGTTAGGGTTGTTCCACAGCAACAAAAGTGAGGAAATTCGATGTTAGGGTTTGAAAACCCCTTGGACCCCAGCCAACCCCAACCGGCATTGGGGTGCACATTGGGGTCATCGGCCCTAACTCTCACCCCATCACATGTTAAAGAAGCAGAGGTATAGAAGAATGGGTGAGAGTTGGGACCGAACTGCACCCAATGCCGGTGCGTGGTGAAGTCAAGGTTTTCAACACCTGAGCCCCATTCCTCACTTGTCGCTATAAGAACAACAATGACCATTAATAGAGTTTTACCTATTCTCTACTTTGAGAATGATAATGAGAAATAGTGAATGTAATGCAGCGGCAGGAGTGCGGGGCCTGATGTCTTGTGACATAGTAACAGGAACAACAACGCAAACAGAAGTGCTAACAGTGGCGCACATGGTAACACAAGTGTGAATGAGAACAGAAAGGGTATTGCACCGTGTGGCATTGACAGGAGCGGTCCGCCACATGATGTCTTGTCACATGGTAACATGGTGCCCGCAAACACAAATGGCAATGGGCAGAGTGATGCAAAGTGAAGCAGAAGAGAAACAGTACTGTAAACACAAATGGCAAAAATTAACGTAAACACAAGCGCAAATAAAACGCAAAGGATACGCACATGGTGGCCTAGACATGAGCGGCAAGTGAAATGGGTACAGAACCGCATGCTGAAAGAACATGATAACAGTAATGTAAGCACACAGGCTGGTTTTCCCAAAAGCTGCATAGAGAAAGACAGTGAGTACAAAATGTATGCATAATAATGGGTCTCAGAGCAGAAAATGAGGAGTTGGAATACTAAATTGCTTATATCTCAGGAACACGTCTGACGTAGAAAAAAGTTTACTGGTCATATGATTTATGATTGTCCTGGCTAGTTTTTACTTAGCCCCATTTGGGGAGCTAAGTATTTTCTGATGAAAAGTCGTATCTCGCACCATTTCCGAATCCGGGCCCTGAAAAGCTGAACACCGATATGTTATCTATGGGGAAAAAGAGACATTCAGAGTGCCATAACTTTGGATCCCTGTAATATTTTCACCAAACCACTAAAAAGCACATCTGTGGGTTGTTGACTGTCTTCCTTCAAATTTCAGGCCAAAGGATTGAGCTGTTATTTTGCAGCAGGGGCCAAAGGATTGCTGCAATGCGTCAGACTCCGTAATGTTATCCTATGGGAAAAAGCATCAACTTTGGAGTGCCGTAACTTTGCCGCTGTGTAATATTTTTTCAACACAATACTGAAAGGCACATCTGTGAGATGTCAGCTGTGTTCACTCCAAATTTCATGCCAAAGCACCAAACTGTTCTTTTGCAGCAGGGTGCCAAAGAATTGCTGTCATTTTCCCACAGCCTAGAAAAGTACTGTCGCAATTTGCGAAAGCTTTCACAAATGCATTCAACAGTGTCACATGTGTGACAGTACTTTGCAAAAGTACTTTTTCCAGAAATTTGAAAAACATATTTCTGGGGTGTTTTACCCCAAAATAAAGACATGGCTAGCATCTTCAGAGCCCGACTAGGTGAATACAAAAAGAATTAGGTTGCTAGAGGGTCCCAATTTTAAATGCCAAGCATTTTTCTGATCACTAACTGAAAACAAAATGGCAGATTTGCGACAGTAAAAGGGCCATTTGCGACAGTAAAAAGTGCATTTGCGACACTTGAACTTTTTGTTAACTTTTCCCATTGACTTATAATGGGAAATAGTTTTTTGAATAACTTTTGAACCGTTTAATATTTTTCACAAAATCTTCAAAAGGCACATCAGGGACCCAGGCCACACGTTCCCTGAAGATTCGGACCGATCTATAAACCGTGCAACCAGTAGGCGACCCATAAAATTCCAGAAAAAGCATAAATGCGTGTGTAGATCACGCTTAATAACTCCGCAGCTGTGTATCCGACCAGTATGAAACTTGGCAGCTCCCAAGGCATATGGGTCTTGATCATGTATTCCAAATTTCAGGCAAATACGTCAAACAGTTGCAAAGTTATGGGTTCAACATGTAAATTGCTCCTCTACCATAATATATATATCTATATATATATATATATATATATATATATATATATATATGTAATAGATATACCACTCTGAGGTGGGTGGCGCTCTGATATACGCCGCCTTGGTGTGCGTTAATGTCTACGGGCCGCGGGCGAGTCGTCAACCTACAAGGCGTCGTATATCAGAGCATGACACACACCTCAAATATATCTATCTTATAAAATAGCTATAGATTTTTTTTGGGGGTAGTCCTTCTGTGTAGTTGGTAATTAAATGATATGTTGGCAGAGGTGACACTTTTGGTGTGAAAAACTGTATTTGTAAATGAATTTAACTTTTAGTAGTCCTTTTGGTGTGAAAAAAGTATATGTCTATAAGGACTGTCACTTTAATTGCCCAAATGTAGCGTGACCGACGGTGCTCATTTTAGAAAGTGAGAAGCTGTTACGTGGTGAAAGTAAGGCGTGCTGTGTTTAAAAATCAGAAAAGTGACTGCCTTTTATTAGTTTCTCTCGGTTTTCCTTAATAGTAGTTCCATATTGTATGCGAGAGCATGAGGGATGGTCGAGTGAGTGGGTAATTTTAGAAGCGTGGGCGGGCTCACCGGCTGGTCGTTTCTAGATACCGACTCGCTACTTTCTATCGTCGCCCGTTCCGCATCGCGGAGCTGCTGTGCGGAAAAGCGAAAACAGCCAAAAACGATCACTGATTTTTAAACGGAAACGCATCTTCACCTGACTCGTAACAGCTTCTCGACCACTAAACACCCTTCAAATCTATATTCATATTAAGTACTACAGTCTGCGAGGATAAGCGGTATTGTCGGTGGAAGGCATCTTTTAAAGAAATGAAGAAGACTACAAAAGAATGTATGTTATAGTTTATATATACAGTTAGGTTTCTGTTAATCAGACTGGTCACAGTGGTTACAGTAATAAAAGTGGTTGTACACTGTGACACTGTGAACATGGCAGGATTTGATTTTAAATTAAATTTTCAGTAAACATTAATGGTAGGATGAAGAGATCTGTTTCTACAGTGTGGGGCTACTACTGGTATATTTACTTATGGGTGTGGGTGTCAGTTGCACATGTGTGTTAGTGTGGGTGTCTAGCTGCACCAGGTGTGGAGTGGTCTTGCTGCTGGTGAAAAGGTTTTGAGGACTGGAAAGTAGTTCAGGCGTGCGGTCGTAGTGGAAGGTGTTGCGGTGGGTTGGGGAAATAATGCACGGTCATGTGACGTGTTTTGGCCAATTGTATCACTTGGATTTTTATGATTTTACCACACCATTTTATATATATATATATATATACACCGAGTGGAGTACCCCAACCTGCCATAAGAAGGGTCCCGGCCCAGACTTGAGCTTTGCTGCTGCTTAGCATGTGGGCATGGGGTCTCTGAGCCAAATTGCATTCTTTGTACTTCCTGAAACTATCCTAATGTAAGTGGATGTTTGACTTTCTGCCTGGTGAACTAAAGTTCACCCTCAGCAGAAATGGAAGACAGTACACTAATCATTATGTAAGCATGGCATCATGAGCCTGTTACATAGATACATAGAAATTGTTGGCAGATAAGGACCACTAGGCCCTTCTATAGTCTGCCTGTAAGCCTATAGTTGTATGCAGTCACTGACCCTAAGTGATCAATATCTTTCATCACTCCCTCCCACCCAATGTTCCCTTGTGCCTGTCCCAGGCATGTTTAAACCCTCCACTGGCTTGCTCCCACCAGCTCTTGTGACAGACTGTTCCAAGTATCCACCACCCTGTCTGTGTAGAAGTTCCTCACGTTACCTCTTAATCTACCCCCCCTCCTATTTCATATCGTGTCCCCTCATTCTGATATCTTTTCTACATTGGAAAAGATCCCCCACCTGCACCTTTATTTATGCCCTTGAGGTACTTGAAAGTTTCTACCATGTCCACTTTTCTCCTCTCCTCCAGTGAGTACATATTGCTGTCTCTTAGTCTCTCCTCATATGTTTTGTGATTCAAGCCATGCACCATCTCTGTCACCCTTCTCTGGATAACATCCACCTTGTCTATGTCCTTACACATGTGTGGTCTCCGGTGCTGCATGCAGTACACCAGGTGACTTTACTAGTGTTTTGTACAATGGCATCATCACCTCCAATTTCCTGCTAGTAATGCCTCTGCCTATGTGCCCCAGCATGCCACTGGCCCTCCCTGCAGCCTTTGCACACTGCTTTGATACCTTAAGGTCCTCAGATATGATAACACCTAGGTCCTTTTCCTCTTTGGTGATGGTCAACGCCCCCCATCCCATTCTGTAGCTCTGCCCAGGGTTCCCCCTACCCAGGTGCATCATCTTGCACTTTTTTGCATTGAACCTCAGTTGCCACACCTCTGACCATCTTTCAAGCTTCTCCAGATCTCTCTTCGTTTTCTGCACCCCTTCTGGAGTATCCACTCTGTTGCAGATCTAGGTGTCATCTGCAAACAGGCAGACCTTTCCTTCCAGCCCCTCTGCAATGTCACTAATGAAGACATTGAACAGGACTGGTCCCAGTACTGATCCCTATGGTACTCTGCTGGTCACCTCTCTCTCCCTAGATTGGATCCCATTTTCTCCCACCCTCTGTCTTCCTTCCATCAGCCAGTTTCTAACCCAGTGTATCACCTTATGCCCTACGCCAAGACTACTCATCTTGTTAACCAGCTTTCTGTGTGGGACTGCATCGAAGGCTTTGCTGAAATCTAGGTAGGTGATGTCTACTACCCCCCTCTCTGATTCATGTCCTTAATCACTCAATCAAAAAAATCTATCAGATTTGTTTGACAAGGCCTCCATGATGTGAATCCATGTTGCCTCTGATCCTGGGCACCACTGGATTCCAGGTGTGCCATTATCCTTTCTTTCAACAGTGTCTCCATGATCTTCCCCATCAGTGAGGTGAGGCTGACTGCCTGTAGTTCCCTTCTTCCTCCCCAATGCCACTTTTGTGCAGTGCGACTACATGCGCCCTCCTCTAGTCCTCTGGAACCATACCTGTGCTGAGTGACTCATGAACAAGGCTGCCAGAGGCACTGCTAGTTCCCTTCTCAGCTCCCTTAATATTCTCGTGTGTATGTGGTCCGGCCCCATGGCTTTATCCACCTTCAGCTTTGTGAGTTCCTCCAGAACTCTCTCCGCTGTGAATGGACTGGTGTCCATTTCTCTCCCCCCCATAGCCGTTGCTCCCCAGCAGTGGTCCTTGACCCTCTCCAAAGGCAGGGCTGGTCTTACACAGAGATTTCAAAGAGATAGTGTTCCCAACCCCTCTCTGCCAGCCAAAACCAAGTGGGCCACCGCATTACAGATCACCATTACTGATCTACAATGGAGACAGTGCTGGCTGAGAACTCGCCAAGCCTGCTGTATTCCCCAAAGCCTTCTTTTACAGAATAAAATACTGCACCTCTGGTACTATACCCCGTCCCAACTAAACAAGATGGGTCTTCTCTCCTCTGACTGCTGTTGGAGATGTGAGGCCCCAGACACAGATCTGCTTCACATCCTGCGGTCATGTACTCCTTTGAAGTCTTATAGGAGGCTGTAATCCTACATTGTTCCCTTATCTTAAAGACATCCCTTCCAGCAGATCCTGGTTTCTGGCTATTAGGCCTTATATCCGAGGTTCTCACTCTCCCCAAAGCCTCTACACTGTGGCTGATACAGGCCTCAGTAGAATGTAAGCATCTTATTATCGTCACTGGAGATCCCTAGAGGTTCCATCCTGGTAGAGTGACTCAGTGCCCAGAAAGGCTGGCAACCCTGACCAGGATATCTTGTGTTAAAACCAGTGTTATAACAAGTTTGAAGCACTTTGGGCCCTTATTTAACCAATGTTGACCACGGTAACCATGCCTTGCCCTCCAGATATTCGAAGGACAAACTGAAACCCCATGACCACCCTAGTAGTAATGGTTGATTAATTGTTAAAGACTGCAATGGCTTTTCTTTATAGCTATCTTGAGTGTCCCAGCTCCAGATGGTCATACATGTCCCTCCCCAAAGGCAAGTTTCTATACCTTATGTGAAGAGGCTCTGTGGTCTTGAGCCCGCCTTTTTAAAGTGAGTAAATACCTTTCTCTGGATTTTCTTAGTATACCCATGGTAGGATGTTCCAGGTTTAATGATGCTTCACAGTTAATACTTCATTAAGCCAGTTGTAATACATGTACACCAGCACGATATGGTTGTTTGTATTGTGCCTCGGCTGTTTGCATAAAGTGGCATGTTTGTAACCACTTTGTCAGCCTTTTGGTCTAATGGTTCTACTTATGTAATCATCTGAAATCTCCTAATAAAAAAATTAACTGCAAAAAAAAATGAAAGGCCCACAAGGGGAGCCTAAATCACAATGAGGTCAACCAGTACTGCTGCGTGAATACCTCTGGAGCCAGCTGAGGTTTAAAGTATAGTGAGATATTAATATACAAAATCACACATGCCCACACAATGCAAAGCATCATGGGCTGCATATGCAAATCACTACAGAATGTTATGCTGGTCCAACTTTAAGCAGAATTGTATGGTGCGGAAAGGCCTCTCACACAGTTTGCAAAGGGTGCTAACAGATGACATAGACATGTGTTTTGTCCTACCAGGACTCATCAGTATGCCTCATCTGTTTGACACCCCAGTGGAATGGACCAGCTACCCTAAGACAGTGTGTCTTGGATATGTTGTGGTGAACCCATTAAAATAAAAAAACTATTTAAAAGACCAAGAACCTCTGTGCTCAAACACTCAGGCAAGGGTTACCCCAAAGGGCATTTGGCTGGGAAGCCAAGTTTCAAGAAAATACAAAATCACACATGCCCACACAATGCAAAGCATCATGGGCTGCATATGCAAATCACCACAATGTTATGCTGGTCCAACTTTAAGCAGAATTGTATGGTGCCGAAAGGCCTCTCACACAGTTTGCAAAGGGTACTAACAGATGACATAGACACGTGTTTCGTCCTACCAGGTCTCATCAGTATGCCTCATCTGTTTGACACCCCAGTGGAATGGACCAGCTACCCTAAGACAGTGTGTCTTGGATATGTTGTGGTGAACCCATTAAAATAAAAAAACTATTTAAAAGACAAAGAACCTCTGTACGCAAACACTGAGGCAAGGGTTACCCCAAAGGGCATTTGGCTGGGAAGCCAAGTTTCAAGAAAATACAAAATCACACATGCCCACACAATGCAAAGCATCATGAGCTGCATATGCAAATCACCACAGAATGTTATGCTGGTCCAACTTTAAGCAGAATTGTATGGTGCGGAAAGGCCTCTCACACAGTTTGCAAAGGATGCTAACAGATGACATAGACACGTGTTTTGTCCTACCGGGACTCATCAGTATGCCTCATCTGTTTGACACCCCAGTGGAATGGACCAGAATAGATGAGGCATACTGATGAGTCGGTAGGGACGAAACACATGTCTATGTCATCTGTTAGCACCCTTGCAAACTGTGTGAGAGGCCTTTCGGCACTATACAATTCTGCTTAAAGTTGGACCAGCATAACATTCTGTGGTGATTTGCATATGCAGCCCATGATGCTTTGCATTGTGTGGGCATGTGTGATTTTGTATTTTCTTGAAACTTGGCTTCCCAGCCAAATGCCCTTTGGGGTAACCCTTGCCTCAGTGTTTACGCACAGAGATATTAATATGCCTGCTTGGTGAACAATGGGAACCATCAGAAGTGTTCACTTTAAGAAGGAGTTTGTTACAGAGGGTTATTTATTTTTTTTTTTCAAATTTATTTTACTCTGGTTATGGCTCATGGGGCCACCTCTTGGGCATCTGGTCCTTTTTCCTGCCCACTTGTCGATCCCTCAGACTGAGCATCCTCTCCACCCCCTGCAGCCAGCACCCCCGGTTTCACCCGCCTGGTGAGGGTAGCCCTTCACCTCTTTGGGATTGCTTACTAGACAGACTCCGGCTGCAGGTGGGCCCGGAGGGATGAACCTGAAGGTCAGCCGAGGAGAACCCGGCAGAGGGCATGGGGGACAGGTGCCATCGCCTTCTCCACAAGTTGTTTTTTTCCTTTGTTCTGCACTGCTTCCCTACCCCTGTGTGGGCACGCCCCGACGTTCTGGTGCACAGCAACTCTGCCAATGTCAGCCACACTGATTTCGTGCTGCTCGGCTTGCTGCAATGTCCCCTGGTCTCCACCAGGGGTCACCGGCATGCTGAGCCAACCCAACCCACTCTCCTGGGGAGGAGAGCATCACTAGGGTGCTCCGTCCTCAACCCACCCCTTCCGACCCTCCAGCGCCCAAGTGCATTCCCAAACCTGGGTCACCTGCATAGAGTGAGGTGTGGCGTCCAGCGCCTCAACCCTCAGTGCCACCGGCCTGGCTACAGAGGGTTATATATAGAGAGGGTGCACTGTAATAGCCCATGACTACCAGAGAGTGAAAACGGCTTCTAACTTATAACTTGTGCCAGGCACCCTGTCATTACTAGCAGAGTACATAAAATTTGTATCTGGTGTAGGCAATCACTCCCCCTTAGCTTACTCCATGTGTTCTAATAATATGCTCATGGAAATGTTTTAATTTATTTCAGTTGTTTTGCTTCCTATGTGGCAAGATCCTGGCAATCTGTACTGGACCTAACATCAGGTGACCCACAACAATGAAGAATCATTTGTTTTGTTGTGGAACTGATGTTTCATAACTGCTGCAACACATTAATGTGCCTTCAAAGATTATAGGTAGTATTTGTTTTATTGAGCAGAAGTTTGGGGGGCTGAAGAAGGCTGACTGAGACAATTTGGACTACTGATTAGAGTGCAAAGCTGTAAACCTGTGGAGAGCCAGGTTTGAATCCCATAATTACCATTTACTCTCTCTGTGACTCTTGTCAGTCACTCAGCCCTTCTGCTTAATATCTCTTCCTCTGACTGTCCTAGTGACGCTTGATTCACCTGTGGTCCTGGAACAGTAGCAATGTTCTTTCTCTTCTCTGCCTCTCATAAAATTTAAAGTGCTCTGGATGTAATTGGTACTGCATGAAAGTGCTATATTACATTTCTGGCAGGGGGGTCAGTAAACAGCCAGATTTGCCTTGTTGTTAGGGTACAGACATTGGTCCTGAACATCCCAGTTTAATTCCACAGCTGCCACTTATCATGTGGCCATATGCAAGTTAGTTAAGCTTTCTTTATACAGTATATTGCAGCATCCTTCCTCATCCTCAAAGCTCATGGGAGGAGGCGACACAAAACTTTGGGGTCCCTTTGATGGCACTTGTTGTTTTGCCATTCTGCATACCCTGAATAGATGCTGTGCAAACAACAAAACATGATGGAGAATTGGTTGTCATGGGATAAACATCCAACCAAATGTGTCGTGTTGTGAAGCCTGAGGTGCTTCCAGAGAGGGCTTTCAGCACCTGGATGGGTGTTCACACCTGCAACCCATCGACTCAGAGTGTCTTATCTTGCTTATAAAATGGGCACCACAGATAAATAGTAAATGAAGTTTAAAAAAAAAAATAAGATTACAAATTTTTTTATTTTAAGATATAGCACAAAAGTAGTCCCTTGGAAAGGCTGGTTTCAGTACAGGGTGCTAATGGTAGGTGCTAATACTGAAGTCATTGATCCAGTGTTCATTGGGCTAGTCAGTGTTCACTTTTGGAGGGGGGGGTCTTCCCTGATACCTTAAAGGAGGCACTGGTGAAGCCCCTTCTCTTGACCCTGACATCCTAGTGCATTATAGACCAATCTTCAACCTCCTATTCTTAGGGAAGGTTGTAGAAAAGATAGTGGCTCTGCAGCTCAAGGAACACCTGGAGGCCTGTGACATCTATGAGTTCCAGTCTGGGTTTAGGGTGAGACACAGCACAAAGACGCACTGGTCTGGGTCCATAATGACCTCTTCATGGCCAGAGATTGAGGAGAGTGGTCAATTCTCATTCTCTTCCATCTGTCATCTGCATTTCATATCGTGGACCACATTGTGTTGCTGGATCATCTTAGAGAGTGGTGTGGTCAGTTCACACTGGTGTTGTCATCAACTGGTTTGAGTCATTTCTCTTGGGTAGGAGGCAGAGGGTGGTGATGGGGCCTTTTTCCATCTCTCCCTTGCCTCTGACCTGTGGAGTCACATGGGTCTTGATCCTGTTACCAATGCTGCTCTCGGTATACATGCTGCCTTTGGGGAGGATCATCAGAGAGTACAGTTTGAGTTTTCACTGCTATGCAGATGATACTCAACTGTACATGTCTTTTGTACCAAAGACAAGCAGTGCTGGCAAAATGCTGAATAAATGCCTCGGTGAGATCTAGGACTGGATGAAATTTAACTGTCTGAAACTTAACCCTGACAAGACAGAGTTTCTAATGATAAAGCCTGTCCATGGTCAGATTGGGATGCCTCTGGGATGGGTTTACCTATGCCGACGCAACAACATTGTTATCGACGTTTGGCATAGAGACATCCTCGATGTCGACAGGCAAAATTTTGCCTGTCAGACATCGGTCTGTCCCCCCCACAACTCCCCTACTAAAGATTGTTAACTCCAAGTCAGAGTTAACACAGGGGAGGGGGGTGAAACTCGGTGAAAGTGTGAAATTTTGCCAGCAGGCCCCCCCCCAGCAACATTTTCAAAACATGTTGAAAATGTTGCTGTGGGGGATTTCGCTGATGAGGTTTCGGTCTTCCATCGGTACACCTCGGGATGACAACAGGTTTAGTCCTGGGATCAATACCTTAATGGCATCCTTCAAGGTGAAAATCTGGGCATGATCCTTGGCGACAGGCTGACATTTGAGGCTCATGTGTTGGCTGTCATCAAAAATAGATTTTACCATCTGAGGAACATTGTTCGGATTAAATCCTTTATTCTGCCTGAGGAGCTGCCATCACTGGTATATGCCTTTGTGACATCGAGATTCGACTATTGTAATGCTTTATACCTCAGGGTCAGTGGAAGGAACCTCCACTGGCTTCAGCTAGTACAGTATGTAGCAGCCAGGCTGCTGACAGGATTGCTCAGATTCTGTCATGTGGCCACGATCCTATGGGTTCTGCACTGTTCTCTTCAAAGAGGGCTTGCTCACCTATAGGGCACTATATGGACTGAGCCCTGGCTACCTGTCAGACCTCTTTACTCCTGCCATCACAGCACACTCATTCTGCTCCTTCACACAGGGTCTCCTGGCAGTTCCGAGGACCGGGCTGAAAACCTCGGGTGATCGTTCATTCAAGGTGGCTGGCCCAGTCCTCTGGAACTCGTATCCAAGATCTTTGAGAGAGGCCACTGTGGTGGAGGCATTCGGGGTGGGGGGCTAAAGACCCACTTGTTTAAACTAGTATATTCTGCTGATATATTTTAATTATGTCTGAAATTTTAAAAATGTATAGCTTGTCCGTGATTTTATTATGACCCTGTAAATTGTTCCCTGTTTGGCACTCAGAGCCTCCGAGTTGGGCAGCTAAAAATAAATGTTACTTACTTACAAAAATGGCGTTAGAATTAGCCACCAGGGACAAATTGTGGTGCCATTATGTGCTGTGAGGAAGCAAGATCAAAGCTGGTTGTGAGTGCTTCCAATCAAAGGAGCAAGTGTAATATGTGCTGCTGTTGTTTTATGTATCGTTTCGGCACTGGGAGGCTCATGGAGAGTGAAACAGAGAGAGAGATATTAATAGTTTGTGTTGGGAGTTCTCCCCCTCTGTCTCTTATAAAAGAAGCTCACAGGAGAAGGAGGTTTGGGATGGAAAAATAAACTGACAGAGAGATTAAAAGCCGGCTTGTGTTTTAGGCTCTCTCTCTTGTAAAATCAGGTCACGAGTATGACAAATTGAACTTACTTCCAGTTTGCTTGGATGGTACTGAATCCAAAATAAAACAAAACAAATTAAATAAAAACAACTGCAGCATCTAGTTGAAGTGTGCGTGAAGAAGACTCAGCAGCTGTTACTGCAGTAAAGACCAAGATGGGAGGGCGAGCATGCTTGCCAGTTGTCATCTGGCATTCGACTGTAAAGTGCAGGAACTTGACAGTTTCAGAGGCTTGTCAACAATGAACATAAACAAGAGAAATATAGGTGCATGGATGAACTGGAGTTAGGAGGCAGGAAATTTCCTACCCATTTTATAATTCAGCTTATGACTTCAGCATCACAGTGATTTTTATGTTGGCTCATGCTTGCGCAGCCAACATATTGCATTAATAGCAGATTTGGAGGTGCGGCCACTGTGGCTGAATAGAGGGCATGCATCAGTAGGTGTGTTCCTCATTCCCCAATAAGGCAGCTGCAGGCACTGACACTATAATGACGTAAACTGGCCACCAGATCAAAGAGAAGCTCCGCTGCAATGAGAGCCAAGCTTCTCATGCAGCGGTGTCTCCTGGTGAACCAGTTTACAAAACACACAGCATGCCACCACAGAGTGCCCGACCCACTTCATTTGCCAGCGGAAGCCCACTCCCCATCGGTAAATACAACCCCATATGAAGTGCATGCAAAGGGGTGCCCAATCCCCATGGCATCATGTCCCCCCTCCCAGTTTAATTTGCAGACGAGGAGCCCACTCCTGTAGGCATAATGTCCCCCCATTTGTTGTGTGCTGATGGGGTGCCAATCCCTGTCAGCTACAAATCCCCACCAAAAAAACACTCAGGTGGCACACTGGAAGCCCACCCCATGTGTCAAATGCCCTACAAAGAAAACCCATCCCCAATTTTTTAAAATTTTTTAAACCTGCAAAGTAGAAAATGGTCCCTCATCGACTCTGGTGGCCCGCCCCAACGAGCACACCCTCTGTGTACCCTGCCTCCCACACCCCTCTCATCCCATACTTACCTCTGAAGCATGGTGCAATGATCTTCAGTGGACTGAAAACAGATCTACACTCTTCAAAGCTGACTGTGAGCTGAAGAAATGCTGGTAAGCTGTATCATGACATAAATAGGGTGTTTTCAACTTTGGTGCATATCTCAGGCATTTTGGGGAATTTTGGCACCAAATTTTCAACATGGGGTTATTGGGACCCCTCCTCATGAATTCAGTCACTGTCATGGTGTTATTCTGTCCTGAAAGGTGATTTCGCAGTCACTGCATGGAATCACCTTTCAGGACTGATTAACAAAATGACAGTGCCACTGTTCATGAGGGGGGCTCTCAAAAATCTTATGTTGTAAATTTGGTGAAAAAATTCCAAAAATGGCTGTTTTATGAGTGTACGTTGTGCAGTTTCCACGCACGCTCGTGAATTTGTAATATTTTCACTCCAGATTTTCAAAATTGACATTTTTCCACACCTCCTTATGAACAGTACAGCTGTCATTTTACATATCCTGGCTGAAATGTGTTTTTGCATGTCAGACGCAGAATAGGGCAGTCGCTGTGCAAAATCAGTTTTCAGGACAGTTTGAGAAAATGATGGTGACACTGTTCATGAGTAGAGGTCCTAAAATGTCTATGTTGAAAATTTGGTAATGAAAGTCCATAAAATGACTGTGTTACAAACGTGAGTTGTGCGGTTACCACGCACCCTTGTAATTTCGCAAATTTGCAATATTTTCATGCCTGATTTTCAACACTCACATTTTTTCACATCTCTTTATGAACAGTACAGATGTCATTTTTCACATTCTGCCCAAAATGTGTTTTCACACCTGTGAGGCACAATGGCGTGGTCTCTGTGGGAAAACAACTTTTGGGACAGATTAACAAAATTACAGCACCACTGTTCATGAGGGGAGGTCCCAAAATGCCTATGTTGAAAATGTGGTTAAAAAAATCCCAAAAATAATTGGGTTATGGACATGTGTTGAGCACTTTCTATGCCTGCTCATGACTTTACCAATTTTTCATATTTTCACTCCAGATTTTCAGCGTTGCCATTTTTTTTACACCTCCTCATGAACAATACAGTTGTCATTTTTCACATCCTGCCCAAAACATGTTTAAATGCCTGTGTTGCCAAATGACATAGTCGCTGTGCAAAACCACCTTTTGGCTAACAAACTGATAGTGCCACTCTTCATGAGCTGTGGTCACAAAAAGCCCATGTTGAAAATTTGGAGTGAAAATACAGCATTAGGATTTCCAACTGTAACATCCCACCCTGTTGAGACTGACAGGCATCAGGGGTGTGATTTGGGATCATTGGCTATAATGCTCATGCCATTCCACCCCCCCACCCTGCAGCCACTGACAGGCATTGAGGTGTGGCTTGGAGTGTTCAGCCCTAAAGTTCACCCCATTCTCCTATACTGCACCCATCTCAGCATATTTTATTATGGAATGGGGTAAGCATTAAGCCCAAAGACCCCAAAGCACACCACGGCACTTGTCAGTGTCTACAGGGTAGGGTGAGGTACAATGGCATGAGCGTTATAGCTGATGACCCAAAGGCACGCCCCAACGCCTGTCAGTCTCTGCAGGGTGGGGTTGGGGTTGGCATCAGTTTAATACTTCACTCCCATTCCTATTATGCATCTCTAATTCCTGCACCACCAATGCCAGCAAGACAACATTCGGCATTAACAAATGCTTGTTTTATTATTGTTGTTGATTAGAATGTCAGGCCTTTGTGTTTCTTACTTGAGTATGTTGTTCAGCACCTGTGTTCATTTAGTAGCCCTGTGCTCCTCTCTCTCTCTCTCTCTTCTCTCTCTCTCTCTCTCTCTCTCTCTCTCTCTCTCTCTCTCACTCTTTCTCTTTCTCTCCCTCTCCCTCTCTCTTGTTTTTTATCTGTAGTGAATCTCCTTGTGGACCAAATGGCTGTAACATTTTCTCCTCTCCCTCTCCTGGACTGTAAAGTGATTTAGATACGATTTTTGATGAATAATGCAATAGTATGTAAAATCAAATTCCAGGAATTGGGGGAGCTGTAAACAGACAGTTTTGGCCAGTAACTGAGGCCCCACCTTGAATATGAACCTCTGGATTTGAAAACTGAAGAATCAGCAGACTTTGAACCCACAACTTCCACTTGCATCCTGTGTGCTCCTAAGCAAGTCATTTAACCTCCCTGCATAAATTGTATTATATGACATATGATCTATACATATCCTGAAACATACCTGGAAATGAGCTTTGACTCAGTCCACCTTGCCTTTCTCAACCAAAAATTCTACAATAAAATAAAAATATAATAATTCCACAACTACCACTTACCATGTGATGCTATATGTTAAACCTCCCTGTGTTTAAGCTTTCTTTATACAGAATATAAATCTGCCTGTTCTTTACCTCTCTGTAATCTAGCACTGAGCTCTCTCTGAACTGTTTGGATCTCCTTGTGTGCTGAATGGCAACAGCATTCCCTGCCATCATTCTCCTGGATTTAAAGTGCTTATGGTGAAGTGGGTGTCAAGTGACCAACTACCGCTAGCTGTAATGAAGAGATGTTCAAGGAGAGGATCATGAAGTGTACATCTTTTTAGCTGCAAGTGATGCTGTGAAAATGGGGGGGGTAGGATTACTCAAAAAACTTAAAAAAAAGCAAAGTCCAAATATCTTTTTGTTGCAAACCTCTTTAACTTGAGACTACAAAAAAATCATGTTTTGCTTCTATGGCTTCTTCAGGTATTGCTACTTTTGCTAAAATTAAAATATTAATTAAAATAATAGATAACAAAGCTTCAGTTATGGATTTCTTGTTACTTGATCCATGCACAATTACTTTTCATCTCCTAGCTTATTTCATAGTACTGTCCTACCTATTTCACAGTGAATTTACAGCACAACCTTTTCTGTGATGCTTTAAGGTTCATATTTCTAGAAAAAACATATTCATGCACTATTTTAGTACTTAATGCTTTGCAGTTTCGGCACGCTGATACTGTGAATAAGCACCATCACTGTGCATGTTAATTTTATGCAGCACCATATGTGCCTTTAAACCTTTTGTCCCATCTGAGCAGTAGCTGGCTAAATGTATTGCTCTCCCATGTTATAAGTGTCCATTCTTTCATAGACAGACTTGCTCTGTAAAATGAGAACATTTATAGTTGGCAGTAAATTTCAGGATGTAGAGGCCTATTGCAAGTTAAAACAAATTTTATATTCAGACTTGAAAAATGGCCAGTTTTAGCATTTGTGTTCTCCAGTGGTGTCCATGCAGCAAGGACACCATTGTGTTGGCTCCTTGTTGAGTTCTGCTGATGTCAGTGCATGTGTACGCATGCTTGCTTGGTTGCTAAGTAAAAAAAAAATATATATATATATTTTGTAAGACTGAAATCCAAAGTCTAAGAAAGTTATTTGCAATTCTTTAATTGTTCTTAACTTCACACCATGAATTCAAATGGCAACAGTTTCATAGCTTGACGCCACTTCTTCAGGCCAAAACATATTGCAGTGTTGATTCTAGATTTAAACAAATATAATAATCAATTTTCATTCTTTCTTATTCTTATTTTATCTCTTTGAATTACACCATAGTTAAATAAACAACCATTTCTCTAAATAATATAGGACCATACTGAGTCAATGAAACCAATTCCTTAAAGAACAGAATATGGAAACATGTTATAGATGATATACTCCTATTATGGGAAGGAACAAAAGATGAATTAGATAGGTTTAAAACTTATTTGAATAGCAGAAATGAAAATTTAATTTTCTCAATGGAATTTGATGAACAACAAGTAGCATTTCTAGATTTGTTAATCTATAAAAGTGATTATAAATTGGAAACTAAATTATATTGGAAAAATCACAGACAGGAACACTTTATTACATTTTACAAGTTATCATGACCCCAAATTAAAGCTCAGCATATCAAAATCACAAATAATTCGAGCTAAAAGAAACAGTAGCACAGAGGAGGAATTTAAAAAAGAAACTGAGAGAATGAAAAACAAAATTTCAGCCGAGAGGATATAAAAAAATGAATATTGAGGAATCAGCTTCTGAGGTGGAATCTATGACACAGGAGACATTATTAAAACAGAAATATAAAATATAATAGACAACAGGATAGTATTCTCAACATCTTATAGCCATTTAAGCTATAAAATAAGGTGTACATTATTAAATAACTGGCACATATTACAGGCGGGAGATGATCAAAACAAGAGATTTGTAGATAAACCATTAATCATGTCTAAGAAGAACACAACACTTTGAGATAGACTAGTCCATGCTGAACATGTAAAAATTACAACTAAACCCAGACAAGACAAGCAGTTACTTTTGGGACCCTTAAAAGAAAGAAGCTTTCCTTGTGGCCAGTGCTGTCACTGTAACAATGCAATGAAAAAAGTGACATTTGAACATCCATATACTAATAAAACATACACAATAAAACAACACATAACATGTAAATCACATCATTTAATATACAGTTTACAGTACCCATGTGATAAATTATATGTGGATAAAGCGATAAGAGAGCTTAGAGTCTGGAGAAGCGAACATAAAGCGACATCAGGATGAAAAATGAAAAGTCATCGGTGGCTAAACATTTCAACAGCGAAGGACATTCACTGCTTCCCTGAGATTTTGGGGCCTTGAAAAAAATCAATGAACCTTTTGGACAAAACACTACATGGGATCTTCTGTTAAGAGAGAAGTATATTGGATCTTTGTGATGGACAGCATAAATCCAAGAATTGGTATGAATGAATCATGCAACTGGAATCTTTACTGGAAATAATTACTTCATCAGATTTAACACATCATTTTGAACTTACATCCCCGTGACTCTGTTTCTTTTCTAAAAAAATCCCTTAACCTTTTGAAGGAACTGTTTGGATACTATCAATATTCTGTGACACTTATGAATGTTATATGATGTATTCTAATAGAATTTATATGTTTATGGATGTAGTAAGTTTCACATTATGTTAGGAAAGTGGTCATTGGTGGGAGCTGAACCTATGATGTAGTCGGTTGACTGACGAAATACAGACAACAAGAGCACTAAAATAACACACTTTATTTGTAGCCTTTGTAGCATTAAATAACAAAGCTATAATAGAGAACACAAAGAAATAAATTAACAAAAGACAAAGAATAAAAGAAAAACAAGGGAGGAAATGTATTACGTCATGTTGAGTGTTTTGAAGAAACCTAGGGAGGCAATATAATACTGTAAACAGGGACAGTTTTTAAAAGAAAAAAAAGGAAAATTTTACATCTCGACAACCAGACCATGATTTACTAGATTGATTATAAACTTATGAACATTAGTTTTTTTGTAATTACTCACTATTTTCATTGTCTTTGACTACCTTAACTGAGAACTGTATACAAGGAATTAGGAGTTTAACTCAATGCTGTCTGTTTATAGTAGGACCATAACAGAGGAATATGATTGTAGGAAGTAACAATGTACATTTTACATTTGTTTTAAGAAGAGGTATCTAGCTAATTACTACAAAAGCACATAATAATTATTTTATGCACATTTCAGCAATAAGCCGAGAGTGGGGCTGAACACGCGACTCCCACAAGTACCAAGTAAGCCCACTTACAATGTTCTGCTAGGCTACTGGGATAGTTAGGCATCTCACTCATTTGTTTATAATCCAGACAACATCTATTGTGGGAACTGATGTCTTGTCATGAGTGACGTAGTTCCCCCTGCATTTTTCTCAGTCTTTTTAAACAGCACAGAATCAGAGGCTCAGACCGCACCTTTCTCCTTGGGAGTCAGGCATAGAATGGTGTTTTAGCCAGGTAAGAGATTAACAAACCTAATGTAACCCACTGTAAAGGACTAGAGAGTACTGAATAATGATAAACTTAACATAAATGGAGACGGTGAAGCCGCATAATTGACTCTGTTTCTCTTTAGTTTGGACTGTTGCAAGAAACAGAATAAAAGAGATGTTTTAAAAGGAGATTTTTAAAGTGATGTAAACACTGCAAGGTAAAATTACTAGATGTGAAACTCACTATTTAAAAAGTTATGAAATACTTCCACTAACAGTACATTCTAAATTTAATTAAATAATAGAAAAAAGTAACAGCATATAAGAAATTTTCAATTTATTCATAAAACTGTTCACAGCTTAAAACAAGTGGGAAGAAATCAGAATAGAGTGGTGATGACTGAATCATGAGAAAGCTGAAATAACAAATCCCTCTATAAAAAGTAAGAAATTACAACACTACATAATCAATATAGCAATTCGATATTTTTTCCGAAATAGATTATATTTTTGTATGAGTCTTACGTTTTAGATATTTTTGAATACAGTCAAGCAGACACTGATTTACTGTATGCAGAAGGGGAAAATACTCCCATTGAGAAGCACACACAGCAAGTATGCAGTGGGCTAAGACAGTAATAATGGTTTGTTTAATTCATCAGGGTACAGTAACACTGTAAAAATAATATAACAAAACTGGTAATAAATAATATTAAATATAATTTCTGTTCTTTAAGGAATTGGTTTCATTGACTCAGTATGGTTCTATATTATTTAGAGAAATGGTTGTTTATTTAACTATGGTGTAATTCAAAGAGATAAAAATAAGAATAAGAAGGAATGAATAATTGATTATTATATTTGTTTAAATCTAGAATCAATACTGCAATGTGTTTTTGGCCTGAAGAAGTGGCGTCAAGCTACGAAACTGTTGCCATTTAATTCATAGTGTGAAGTTAAGAACAATTAAAAATTGCAAAGAACTTTCTTGGACTTTGGATTTCAGTCTTACAAAATATATTTTTGTTGCATTCATTGCCTTAGTAAGATGGTCCAGAGATACTTATTATCACAACTGGGCATCCTGTAACAATATTCATGAAAATGGTTGCTAAATAACACACAACACTCTGCTGCCCATACATTGCTGACACCAGCATCACTTGAGACAGGTAATCCAAGTGTGGACTAGTTACTGTTGGCTCCATGCACTGGTGCAAGACTAAAGTGATAATAACTTAGTCAATTTTGTTTGTTAAAATGGGCCATACAAGCTTTTGATAGTTTCCCTCATATTGCTTAAATCTTGTGTCCCAATACTTGGGTCAAAAACACACACTTCGGTTAATTCATCACTCTACAGATGTACCCATTAATACAGAATACACTTATATTCTGTTACCTCTTTAATCACCATGATGGACCAAGACAAATAAATGCATAATTAAATTGCATAAGGAATGTACTGCTCCACTTCAAGATATATAAATTGTCACAAAATAAAATTATTTCAATGTTGGCATGAACAATGTATTTCCTTCAAGGCAAGTAGCTATCTGAGCACACAGAAAGATGCAAATTAAACTCATCACATCTTAAAAGCATTTTAGATTTTGCTGATACAATACAGACTGGGTTTTCTGTTTTATGAAAGGAAAAAAGAAAGTATAAAGTTATCTAAGTATTCAAAACTCCATGGAAGAAATTACATTAATTATTAAATATTACATTTTTTAATTGCCATAGTTAACTGCTAAGTGTTGTGTGATGAAACAATTAAATCTGATTGGGTCTGCTTCTGATTCTGTAGCTAGGGAAATCATTTTGTTAATAGGACCTTTCATGTTAAAACAGGTTGGCCTCATGAATTATTCAGTTTTTTGAAAGCAGGGAATTTCTGGTCACTAAAAATCAGTGATGGACTGTGTCCATGTGGCCTTAACTGGATGAGTTTCTTGACCTTTCATGATCCTTTCTGAACCTTTATGTGTATGGAAATTCATCAATACAAGAGCACTGTTTAATGTTTGTGCTCAATTCATGACCATCCATGAAGTGTTTATTGCACTTTTGAACATTCATGAGCTGAGTTCATGAACTATTCATGAATAATTAATGAACATTCATGAGTAGTTCATGAGTGTTTCAATTGGGATATCATATTGGATGTTCATGAATTATTCATTAGCATTGAATGACAATGTATTCATCAACATTCAAAAATATAAAGGCTCATAAATGTTGATACAATTAATATTCCTCTGGCTAGCTTTCAAACTTAAATACCATATAACAAAAGAGGTAGGCAGCCAAAGTGGATGAACAAGAAAATAAGAAAGCTAATTACATCAAAACAAAATAAATATGGAAGAATGGGAGTGGACAGAACAAAGGAAGTTAAACAGAGATTGACAGGCAATGAAACTGCATAAGGAACAGCAGGAGAGGGAAAAACAAAAATAGAAAATAGGATAAAAGTAAACACTAGTGACAATTCAAAGGATCGCTATAGCTACTGTACACAGGAGATAAGAGGAAGACTACTAGATCAGTGGGACAACTGACTGTGAGACAAAAATTGGCAATGAGGTAGAAATGGCAGAAACCTTAAATAAATATTAGTTTCTATAAAAAAAATGGTGTGTGCTCACTAGCCCTCATGGGGAGAACTTGGAATGTTTTGGGTGCTGATAGCTGGGTAAATTATACAATATCAGATTCTATAAAAAGAATCAATCCATCTGCACTCCAAATTGGGATGAGGCAACATGTCTTTGTCACTTAATTTTTTTTTTATTATAATTACTTTTGCAGTATTCATATATTTTCCACTTTAATTTTCCAGACAGAAAGTCATGTTTTGTGGACATTTTTTATCAGCAATGACAGGAAAAAAAAAATAACATAAACAGTCACCATACCATACATGGCAGAATTCAATGTGTTTCCTTTCTGTTCCCTTCATGGCTCAATTGCTTAATCCATTGCTTTCAATCTTCTTTCAGGGTACTCCTTTAGTGCATGAATGCCAGCTCAGGACACCCTTCACCATGTGTCCTTCTCTCGCGGTGTTTGAGTATTTTCTTTCCTTTTATCACAAATGGCAAAGCAAACAAGCTTTCAGCAATCCTGGGCTTCCAAGAATGAAAAGCAAGTTGCCTCCTGGCCATTTTATTGCTGTTTGTTTCTTGCTGTGTATTCAAGGAGATTGGAATGACCGCCAACTCCAATTGACATGTTTACATTTCAGAGCACTCATGCTCTATCATCAAACCAGGAAGCAGATAGAATATGAAGAGATGGATTACCAGTTCCAGAATGGTAAAGGTTAACGAGAAGTTAGACCTAAACAAATCAACTATACCAGGCAAGATATTTCGAGGGTCCTCAAGGAAAATGGCAGGATCATTAGCAGAACCAATTTTAAACATTTGTACTAGTCTATGAAGGAGGAGGAGGAAATACACAGACTGAAAGGGTGCTACAGTAGTCCCAGAAAGGTTCCAGGGGAGACATGAGAAATTACAGATCTGCCACTCTCACATCAGTAATAGGTAGAATTATGAACTCTAAAATCAAATATATCATTAATGAGTACTGAACTTTATTTGGCTGGGTGACAAAGGAATTAGACAAGGGCCATGTAATGGATCTTCTCTACTTTGACTTCAGCAAGGCTTTTGACTCAGTGCCTCACAAACAATTGCTCAAGAAGATAGAAGATCTGGGTGCAGCTAAACCCATAGTGAAATGGGTGGGTGGTGGTTAGGCGCAGGCAGCAGAGGGTGGTGGTCAGTGGGGTTAAATCAGAAGAGAGGAAAGTTATGGCGGGGTTCCACGAGGATTGGTCCTGAGTCAGTCCTCTTCAACATGTTCATTAGTGACATTGGTGAAGAATCCAGGTAAGTTGTGTCTGTTCACAGATGACATAAAACTATGTGGGAGGGTGGATAGTGACAAGGGAATAAAGGAAATGCAGAGAGACCTACAAAAGTTAGGGGCATGGTCAAAGGTTTGGCAGTTGCACTTCAATGCTAAAAAGTGCAAGGTAATGCATCTAGGGAAAAAGAACCCCAAGACAGAGTACTGGATTGGAGGAGAGAGGCTTAGCACTACAGATGCGGAATGGGGTCTGGGAGTTATCATTAGCAATTCATTTAAGCAATCAAGTCAGTACAACAAGCCTAAAGCAAGGCTAACAAGATGCTAGGATGTATCAGGAGGGTATTGATAGCAGAAGAAAAAGTGTCGTCTCCTCTACAAACCCCTGGTGAGGTCTCACCTGAGTGTGCACACAGTTCTGAGTCCTCATCTCAGAAAAGGTAAGGATAGGATTGTAGACAGTGCAGCACAGAGTAACAAAAATGATTCAGGGCCAGCATGGCAGAGCCTACAAGGCACCTCAAAGCATTAAATACATATTCACTAGAAACAAAAAGGAGAGGGAGATAATTAGAGACATTCAGGTTCCTTAATGGAATTAAAAAAGTGAACAGCGGGGAATTATTTAGCCTGAATACCAGTTTGCAGTCATGTGGACATGAATGAATATTAACAGGAGGTAGGTTCAGGAGAGATGTGAGAAAGTACTACTTAAAGGAAATGGTGGTGGAACCTTGGAGCAGTCTGTCAACTGAGGTGGTGAGTGTGAAAACAGTCAGGGGATTCAAGCAGGGCTGGGACATAATGAAGGAATAGTGGTTACTAGGGTGTGGAACCAGGAAGGAGAATAGAGATGGCAGGGGTTAGTACCCTAGAGGAACAGAAGGTTCCAGGGATTATAGGAAACTTGAGCAGACTGGGTAGACTTCTGGTATTTTCTGCCATCATTGTCTATCTTTCCATGGCTCTGATGCTGAGTCGACAACTAACTTGTCAACTGACATTGCAGCACCAGGCTCCCTGTTGACCGAAATTGCAGTCAGCAGGAGTCCATACAGCAGGTCCGATGTTTTCTAAGGGCTTTCCCCAAACCCCGTAGAGGCGCTCTGCCCCCGTACCCCCGTGCTATGGATACCAACTCCGGGTCAGAGTTGGTTCAGAGAAGGATGCAAGATGAGGGAGGCGTTGTCGGGTCCAGGCGCATCCCTACAGTGACTAGGCGCTGTTGTTGGCAGCGACATGTTGCTGTAGGGTTTCACTACGGAAGTGTATACCTGTTTCTATGAAGTGTATTTCAAACCAAATGGACATAGAGTTAGAATAATATTTTAACATCAAAATGGGATAGAGTGACTTGTGGATTCCACTCAAGGGTTACTGTGGCTGGTCACATTCAATCTGTTCTTGAAAGATATGGACTGTTTAACATAGATATGGAGGGATGGCTTGCTAAATGCTGATAATACAAAGCTTAGTGACACAGTGGATATTGGTTTTAAGTTTAGTGTGGTTTAGTTTAGTTTAGTTTAGTTAAACACATTGCAGCCAACACACCAAAGGGGTGGCTGAAGTTGTGTACAATATGACATAAAGAGAACAATAATCAGAAATACAAAATTACAATATTTCACAAATACATACTAATAAAAATATATACATATAAATATTTAGTACAAAAATATTCTCTTTTTCATTCACCCAGTTTCAGATTGCATAATTCACTCGTTCATCTAGTCTACCACACTCATTCATCTAAAAGCACATGGAAAAGATGCTTTGTACTTTATATTCCAAGCATTGGTTTTGTCATCTGACCTGTTTCTTAATCCATAAACAGCCACTTCTCTGGTGGTAAAACGCATGCAATTTGTGCTGAGGATTACATATATCCTTAAATAGATTCCTAGACATTTCTCTTCTCCTGTCATCTAACCGCACCAACTTATACATTTTAAAGCATCTTCATAAGATGTCTCATTCCCCAAATTATCATAAAGCTCTCTTTTGTATCCTAACTCTTTATTTTCTGTCTTTGTAAGGCCTGCATCCCACACTGCTGACCCTATTCTAAAATTGGTCTAACCACTGTGCAATAGAAATATACCAAATCTTTCTGACTCAACCCAGCCCTTTTAACATTGCTAAAAGTTTAATGTTGAGTTTCTTCTTTAACACTCCTTCCACCTGTTCTTTCCTTCTGAAATCATGTTGAATTTTTCCGTGCACTTGTGCTTTCACAAGGAATGTCTTGAGACTATAAAGGCGAGATGAGAGGTGTGTCACTGCCAAGTCAGTTACAGCTGAAACTGCAATGAGTTTGGCAGTGTACAGCCAATAACCAGGCAATCTAGTCATGACAGCAGTTCAGTTTGCTGGCGTAGCTTTACTGGACTTGCAAAGAAATGAACTGCTCAATGGGAGCACTTCATTTCTTTGTAACCTGAACTACAAGCCATGGCATTATTGTGCACACTAATTGTGCATGACTGGAGTTATGGCCACTCTATCCTCTCTCTCCCTGCCTTTCACTCCTCTGACCTCCCAAGGCTTCCGTTAGCTGTGGTGCAGCTTTCTCTCCAGTGCTTGCTTCTCATTCCCCCACCTCAACACTAGCCATGGTACAGCTTTCTCTTCCCTCTCCCAGTGGTCGTTTCTCTGCTCCCCCTCCTCAACATTGCCAGTAGTGTGGCTTTCTGTTAAAAGCCGATATTGAGGTGCTCAATCCCCATGTCAGCAATAAAGACAGTGCCATCACTGAGAGACACTGGGAAGCCCACTCCCAATGTCCCCATATCTGTACTACCCCTAATATTCTGGGATACTGGGAGCCCACTCCCAGTATCCCCATATCTATAGCCCTCCTTTAGAAATGTCCAGACTGGGTGGGCCAGATGGCCCTTATCTGCTGTCAAAGTCTATGTTTATGTTTCCCTGTAAAAAAGAAATGGTTCCCCAACATTTTTTTTTCATAGCTGAAAAAAGAAAATGGTCCCTCATTGTCTCCCCATCCCTTTAACCATCCCAACCCTCCTGCTGCACCCACCTCCCTTATCTCCCTTACCTATACTTACCTCCGAGGTCTGTGGCTGCAATCTTCTCAGGACCAGGACATGTCTGCACTCTTCAAAGTCGAACCACAAACTGAAGAATCAAAGGAAGTGCTGTATAATTGCTGTGAATGGGGGTTTCAACTTGTGTTGATATCTCAGTCATTTTTTGGAATTCTTGTCCCAGATTTTCAACATAGCCTTTTTGGGACCACGCCTCATGAACACTGGCACTGTAATTTCGTTACTCAGTCCCAAAAGGTGATTTTTCAGTCACTGTATGGAATCACCTTTTAGGACTGATTAACAAGATGACAGTGCCAGAGTTCATAATGATTCAAAAAGCCCATGTTGAAGATTTGGTGAAAAAATCACAAAATGACTGCATTACAATGTGCATTTGCGGTTTCTCTGAACACTCATAACCTCCCAATTTTAATATATTCACTCCAGATTTTCCACATTGCCATTTTTGCACCTACTCTACAGCTGTCATTTTTCACATGCAGCCTGGACATGTTTTCACACCTGTGGCACAGAATGGTGTGGTTGCTGTGCGAAATCAACTTTCAGGATGGATTAAGGAAATCACAGTGTCACTGTTCATGAGGTGGAGCCCTAAAAAGGCATAAGGTGAAGCCCTAAAAAGGCCATGTTGAAAATGTGGTATAAAAATACCCCAAAACATCCAAGTTACTTGTGGTCATTGAAATTTCACTACCCATGCATGAAACTTTGGCAAACTTTTATATTTTCACTCCAAATATTCAACATTGCCAGTTTTTCACACCACCTCATGAAGCGTATAGCTGTCATTTTTCACATCCTGGCCATAATACTCATGCCATTCCACCCCCACCCAACAGCCAGTGACAGGCATCGGGGTGTGCCTGTGGTCTTCGGCCCTAACGTTAACCCCATTCTCCTATACCACACCCATCTCAGCTTATTTCCTTATGGAATGGGGTGAGTGTTAGGGATGAAGACCCCAAGGCACACCACAATGCCTATCAATGTCTGCAGGTTGGGGGTGGGGGTGAAATGGCACGAGCGTTATGGCCAAAATCCCAAAGAGCACACCCTCAATGGCTGTCAGTCACTGCAGGGGGGGGGTGAGGCATTAGGGTTGGAAATCCTAACGCCTCAATAAGGAAGTAAATCAGGGAGGGACAGTTGATGCCACTACCTTGATTTAAGCAAAGCCTTTGATAACACCCAACATAGAAGGCTGATTAAAAAGATGGGTAATCTGGCCACGGGACACAAGCTGATAACCTGGGTTAGAAACTGGCTGACTGACAGGAGGCAGAGGGTGGTGGTAATGGGATTCAATCCAGAGAGAGGGGGTGACCAGCGGGGTACCTCAGGGATCAGTCCTGGGACCATTTACGGTGCAGCTTCCACCAGGTGGCACCAGTCGCTCTCACTGCTGCATCTGCTCTTCTCTGAAGCCAGTACCAGTACCAAACACCACTGCAAATACCTGCAAGTGAACGTTCGGCATTGACAAATGCTTGTTTTTCCTAACAATTTAACACACTCAACCACCTTGACTTTGACACCTCCAGATACAAGAGGGGGCAGTGATGTTTTGTTTGTTTTCCCAAATCTAATTTCCTGTGTCTTTTCTGGATTTATCTGCATCTTGTTTTGTTGCATCCAAAATTCTATTTCTTTTAGAACTTCTTAAATAGGACTTTGACTGACTTCACTAGACCTATCAATCAGTGAGGTATTATCCACTTACTTACTACACTGCCCCTCAGTCTTTAGATCGTTTATCAATGCAAGGAACAACAGAGGTCCAGTTTTGCTCCCTGTGGCACCCCACCTCACATAAGTGAAGGCTATGTAGCAAAATCAAGATAAACAGGTGCAGTGGACAGAAAGTTCAGAAATGAAAAGCAATCATGAAAACTGTGCAGTGATTCAGTCTTGAAGGAAAACTAACAAGGCAAACTGTTATTCAAATGGAAGCATGTTCAATAAAACTGTGTGGGAAAGGGATCTAGGAGCTATTATTACAATCACATTGTAACATCAAAGCAAAAAGTATATGATCAGATAATAAGTTGTAGTAAACGTAACTTTGCAAGTAGATCTAGGGAGGTGGTGTTTCTTCAGTATTGATCACTAGTGAGGCCACACTTAGAGCATTTTGTGCAATTCTGGACATCACATTAATCCATCTAGTTCATACCTGTTAGCATTCCTTTTCAGTACTTCTGTATAGTCTGCTCACTTTATTAAATGTAATCAAATTATATATCTATACTGTGTACCAAATCTCTTTATACTATCCTCATGTTCCCCTACCCCCCAGTTCGCATTGGGAAAACGAGCAACTTGTTCCTCAGTGTGCCTTCCTGGTGAAACATTTCAATACATAAATAAAAAAGAAGGGATGAGTAAATATTAGAGAGGGTTCAGAGAAGGGTGACCAAGATAGTGAATGGCATAGAGAAGCTGAGTTATGAAGAAGGGACATCTGAACTGAACATGTTTAGTTTGAAGAAACAGAACTGCAGGATTTATAATTCAACTTCATAATATTATAGGTGACTAAACTTTAATGGAACAATTAAACATTACAATTGAGACAGACAACAAAACGACCAGGAGACCAAACAAAAAAAAGTGATGAGAATTTTAAGGGGGGATTATGGAAGCAGTGCTATACTGAAAGAGTAGAGGATATCTGGAATTGCTTACAATTGACCGAAGAGAATGGTACCATTGTCAGGGGTTTTAAGGCAAGTTTGGATAAGTTCATGGGGAGGTGAACTTGGATTGTTATAACCACAGAGCAGCTGGAGACAGACTTGATGGGCAAATGGGCCTTCTTCTGTGTTAATACCTATTTTCCTACGTACATAACCTGGCACCATCAAGACCCAAGTGCTACTCTAAGTTGTTTTCCTCCAAAGCTCAAGATTTGTTATGCAATCATGTGTCCTTTCTATATTATTTTATCATATCTCACATCATGCAGTGGCCTGGTAGTTGACAGGCCTTCCATGGTCATGTTATATAAGCTCGGTCCTGCATGAATTGTACTGGCTGTCAGTGCAGTGGTATATCATTGGTGCAATAGCATGTCAACTTCATGGTTGGTTTATTGACCTATAAAGCCCTGTACAGTCTGGGTTCTGGCTACCTCTGTGACCTACTGTCTCCTTACCGGATCTCTTGCTGCCTCAGCTACTCTGAAGTGTGCCTCCTAGCTGTTCCAAGGGTAAGGCTGAAATCTTCTGGTGATAGGACCTTCTAATCTGCTGCTGGTCTTGCCCTTTGGAACAGGCTTCCCAGTTTCATGAGAGCAAGAGAGACAACCCCCTCCCCCCATTAGATGCTGTTGAAAGAGGCCTATAAACCTTCATTTTTCAGGAGCTTATGGCACCCTGTAATATTCTTTTTGAAATTCATATATTCTGCTGGAAATTCACCTGCTGACTAGCTTTGCAGTATTATTTTATATACTGTATTTGACTACTTATAATTATTTTTTTATTTAATTGTAGTTGCTTTATAATGGGTATTTTATTGTTATGATAATGTTTGTCTGTCCTTTCTTAAATGCTCGGAGCCCATGAGATTGGGCACTATATAAATCATGCTTACTAATACTAATACTACTACACCTACATTATCTACTTTGTCCTCATACACAGTAGCTTTGTTGTACCTTTTGCAAACTAAAACCACATTGTATACTGCTACAAATTAATTGCTAACCATGGTCTGTTTGTAAAAGTTATAAAACAATTCTATTCTACTAAGCAGTAACTTGGACTACAATTGCACTCAGTTTAGAAGCAGCAAATGCCCTTCCACATTATGTCCATTCTGTAAAATGTTTGGTCTACATGGTGTGAAACACACATTACCACAGATCCTATAACACATGCCATCATTTGTCATTCCATACTCCTGCATTCAGGAGCCGTCTCACCTACTGTACCACAGTTAAATCATCAACCTCAACCATTATGGCTCTAACCTTTTCAGTTTCCCAAAGTTGGAGCATTTGCAACTCTCCGCATATCCAACCTACTTATTCATTCAACGGATTGTAATACTTAGCATTCAACACTATTAAAGCTGATCAAAAGTCTGAAATAAAGATCCATTGTTATCATTGCTGACAGCTAATATTTAGTCTGCGGAAATGATTATACATCATTATCACAGAGAGCTCAAAGGTTATTTTATCGGAGATTAGGCACTGTGAGAACAAACTAATTAAAAATCCAGTAGGATCTCTTGTTAGCTTTATGGCAGACAGTTAGTTGTGGCAGGTAAGAGTTTTGCTCCATAGAAGAAAAGGGGAGAGGGAGCCATGATTTCAGGGTGTCTAGCTGGCTGGAGAGATTGCTGGCTAGAACCTACAGTATAAGCAGCAGGCAGCTGAATACTTGAAGGAATGCAGAGGGCTGAAAAATGTATGTAAGCCAATGGTGTAGCTAGGAAAAACATTGTAAGCTAGAACCCTTTGGTGCCTCTTTACTGCCCTCGCCCCACTGTAGAGATGCTCATAACTGTTAAGCAGCAAAAAACACAGTAGGTCTTAGCTTTATGCATGTAACAATGTTTAATTCAAACAGAGCAGAGCATTAATATTGTAACACCAACAGGGGTGGATATCAGACAGTAGGAGTAACCAAAATCAATGGTCTGGAGCCAGAAATGCAGCCCCCTACATAGAAACTTTGAGTTTGTCAGCAGAAAAGGACCATTTGGCCCACTCAGTCTGTTTCCGCAGACCATAACTGGTCTCTGGTGACCCTCCCTTCTCCCTGCCTTCTTTATAATATGCTCATATGTCTATGCCAGACATGACGGAAACCCTGCTATTTTTGCTTCCACCACGTCTGCTGGCAGACTGTTCAGTGAAGAAATATTTCTTCACATCTGTCTTACCCCCAGCTTCATTGCATTCCCCTGGTCCTGGTGCTCTTCCTCATTTGAAGAGACTCCTCCTGCATCCTATTCACCGCTGTGAGGTACCTGTAGGTCTCATCATGTCACCTCTTGTGCCCTCTCTTCCAGGGTGTACATGTTGAAATCCCTCAGTCTCTCCTCACAGAGCTTCTCTTGCAACTCCAGCACCATTTTAGTTGTCCTCCTCTGTACTGCCTCCACACTGTCTATGTTCTTTCTGAGGTGCGGCTTCCAAAACTGGACACAGTACTCCAGGTGGAGTCTCACCAGTGAGTGATACAGTGGCAATGCCACTTCCCACCTCCTTCTGGATATACCACGCACTGTGTACCCCACCATCCCACAAGCCCTAGCCACTGCTTTGTCACACTGCCCTGCCACCTCAACACCATCAGATATGATACTCCCAAGATCCTTTTCCTGTTTACTGACTATCAGTCTGTCCCCCGTCATATACTCAGTGCCTCGATTCCTATGCCTTACGTACATGATCTTGTGTTTTTGACATGGAGCTTCAACTTCCATGCTTTAGACTACTCCCTGCTCATTCTCTCTACTCACTTCTGAGTGTCTACCCTGTTGCAGATTTTGACATTAGCTGCAAAAAGGCACACCTTCCCTTCCAGTTTCTCAGTAATGTCATTACGAAGACACTGAAGTGGATCAGTCTCAGTACTGATCCCTGTGGCACCACACTGGTCACTGTTCCATCATTCGAGTGAGTGCCATTTACCACCACCCTCTGTCTCCTATCCAGTAAGAAGTTTCTAATGCAGTTCACCACTTTGGGTCCTACCCCTAAGTGGATCAGTATCTTTATCAGCCTCCTGTGCAGCTCAGTGTCAAAGGCCTTTCTAAGTCCAGATAAACCGTCTACCTCGCCCAGATCTATTTCCCTTGTGTCCACCCCACCTCTGTTTCTGCTACTCCATGGTGGTCCACTCCCTCCACAGTGACGACTGAACATAAATACCTATTTAGGATGTCTGCTTTCTCTTGTTCCTCTTCTGCACAGTCTCATCCCTCCACCCTTCTAATCTTCACTATCCTGCCTGTTACTTTCCTCTTCTCACTTATATAACTAAAAAGTGTGTATCCCTTTAATGACCCTTTGGCAACTCTTTCCTCTGTCTGCATCTTTGTTCCCCTCCTGTCCTCCTCCATCTGCATTTCTCCATACATCCTGAATGACACACTTTTTTCTTCACCACCATTGCCACTTTCTTAGAGAACCATAGTGGTTTCTTTTTTCCATCTGTTTTTACTCGCTTCCTTCATGCAGAGGTTAGTTGCATTAGTTATACCATACTTATTTTTGCCCACAGTGCCTCCACCCCTCCCTGACATCCTACCCTTTAAGGCAGTTTCTGAGGTAAAAGTTTACTGCAGCTCAGATTTCCTTAGACAAGATTGTTTGTGGCCCCGAAAGGTACTGAACCTGCAATCCATTCACTTACAGATTTCTCCAAGCATAGAAACATAGAATTTGATGGCAGATAAGGACTGCTCGGCCCATCTAGTCTGCCCATTTCCCTAACTAATGGATAAGCTGCAGATCCTAGTTAACCATTAGCCTACTTCTTCTCACTCCCCACTAGAATTGCCTTATGTCTGTCCCATGCATTCTTGAATTCCCCACTGTTTTGACTCCATGACCTACTCAAGAAGGCCGTTCCATGTATTCACAACCCACTCCGTGAAAAAATACTTCTTCACATTACTTCTGAGCCGTCCCCCCTCTGTCTTCAAATTGTGCCCCCTTGTTCTTGCACATCTCTTTTTCTGAAAGATGTTACCCTCTTGGACTTTGCTGATTCCCTTAAAGTACTTGAAAGTTTCTATCATGTCCCCCCTCTCCCTCCTTTCCTCGAGGGTATACATATTAAGTTCCTTTAGTCTCTTTTTGTATGTCTTCTGGTGCAGACACTGCACAATTTTAGTTGCCATCCACTGGACAGCCTACATCCTGTCTATGTCCTTGCAGAGATGGGGTCTCCAGAACTGCAAGCAGTACTCAGAGGGGTCTCACCAACTGTCTGTACAGAGGGATAACAACTTCCTGTTTTCTACTAGTGATGTATCTCCTATGTATCCCAGTATCTCCCCAGCCCTCCTTATTGCCTTCTCACATTGCTTTTCCTCTTTTAGGTTATCTGATAAGATTACCCCCAGGTCCCTTTCCATTTTTGTTGTTGTTAGTATCTCAACCCCCATTGTGTACTCTTCCCCTGGGTTTTTGTTTCCCATGTGCATTACTTTGCACTTTTTTGCATTGAATTTAAGCTTCCATACATTTAACCATTCCTCCAGCCTTGCCAAGTCCCTTCTCATCCTTTCCACCCCACCTTGTGCATCGACCCTATTGCAGATCTTTGTGTCATCTGCAAAGAGACATACTTTTCCTTCCAGTCCCTCCTCAATGTCACTTATAAAGACATTAAAGAGGACCGGTCCCAGTACTGAACCCTGCGGTACCTCGCTAGTAACCCCCCTTTCTTCAGAGTGGACTCCATTTACTACTACCCTCTGCATCCTGTTGTCCAGCCAATTTTTTACCTAGACTACCACCCTGGGACCCACTCCAAGGCTGGCTAACTTGTATATTAATCTTTTGTGTGGGACTGTGTCAAATGCCTTGCTAAAGTCTAGGTAGGCCATGTCCACTGCCCCTTCCTGGTCTACTACTTTGGCTACCCAGTCAAAGAAATCTATTAGATTCATCTGGTATGACCTTTCCGCTGTGAATCCATAATGCCTTGGGTCCTGTGCCCCGCTGGCCTCTAGGTACTCAACAATTCTTTTCTTCAGAAGTGATTCCATCATTTTCCCTACCACTGAAGTCAAACTAACTGGTCTGCATTTTCCTGCCTCTGCCTTGCTCCCACTTTTGTCAAGTGGAATCACATCCACCCTCCTCCATTCCTCAGGTACCACCATATCTTCCCATGATTTGTTAAAGAGGTTAGTCAGTGGCGTCACTAGTTCTAACCTTAGTTCTTTTAGAATTCTTGGATGAATCCCGTCAGGCCCCATTGCAATGTCCACCTTCAGATTTAAGAGTTCTTTCAGAACCCTTTCTTCTGTGAATGGACTGGCATCAACTCCCCTATCCAGAGTGTTTCTATTGTTTGGTTTAGGTACCTCCCCCTCTCTTCTTTTGTGAATGCTGAGCAGAAATATTCCTTCAGTATCCCTGCTTTTTCATTGTCACCCTCTGCCTACATTCCCTCCCCTTTATTAAGCCTCAGTATCCTTCTCTTGGTCTTTCTTCACTTCCTAATGTACCATAAAAGGCTTTATCCCCCTTCTTAACAGAGTTGGCTATCTTTTCCTCAGTTTGGGCCTTTGCTATTCTGACTGCCTTCCCTGCCTCCTTCTGCTTTAACTGATATAGTTCTCTGTCCTGCTCCTTCTGTGTTTCCTTATATTTCCTGAATGCTATCCTTTTCTACTTAACCTTCCCTGCCACCTCTTTGAGAACCACAGTGGCTTTTCCATCATTTTGTTTTCTTGATTTGCGTTATACAAGGCTTGTTACCTCTGTGATGACAGTTTTGATTTTTCCTATTGTTCTTCATCCCCTCCTTCTTGCTTGTTTGCTAGTGCTTTTCTGAAGCACGCTCCCATTTAGCCAAAGTCAGCCCTTCTAGAGTCCAACACCCTTGCTTTTGTATGGCTTGACTCTACAGCTGTGTTTATTGTGAACCACACTGTTTGGTGGTCGCTTGTTCCCAGATGGCTACCCACTTCTAAATCTGAGATCTTCTCTCCATCTCCATTTAAGAGTATCAGGTCTAAGATTGCTCCCTCCCGAGTGGGTTCCAACACTAGCTGTCTGAGGCATGCCCCCTGTAGGGCATCAAGAATGACCCTGCTCTTGGATGTGACTGCAGTAAGGTGCTCAATTAACATCTGGCATATTCAGGTCCCCCATTAGCAATCTCTCTACCTTTTCTGCCATCTAAGGATTCCTTCTATCATTTCCTTGTCCATTGCCTCCCCCTGAGACGAGGATCTGTAAACAACCCCTGTGTGGATTGTGGTGCCATTTGCTGTCTCCAGGGTGACCCACAGTGCCTCTTCCCTGCACTGTTTACCCTTTAGTTCTGTTGCTTTGATTCCTTCCCTTATGTAGAGAGCTACCCATCCTCGTCTTTTACCCTCCCTGTCCCTCCTGTAGATTGTGTACCTTGGTATGTTGACATTCCAGTCATGGTTCTCTGTGTAGCATGTTTCTGCGACTGCCACAATATCCAGACACTCTTCTTCCATCAAGGCCACTAGTTCAGGGAGCTTGTTACCCAGACTATGGGTATTGGTACTCAACGCCCTCCATTTTTTGATGGCCTTACCCCTTTCAGGTTCTTCCCTGTCCTTACTGCCTTTACCTTTTTCTGGATTTACCCCTGTCCTGCTCCTTATCAGCTTCTCTATCTTGGTGTCTACTTCGCTAACAACCCTGTTTTGTTGGAGGGAGCTGAGATTTCCCTGCTTCTCTTCCGTGCCTCCCCCCTTAGCTAGTTTAAATGCTTGCCAATGAAGCATTTATACCTATCATCTAGGATCCTGGTTCCCCTCCCAGACAGATGCAGACCATCACACCAGTATAGGCATGTATCCCTCCAGGTGGACCCCCAGTGCCCAATGAAGCAAAATCCCTGAGCACCGCACTAGTTTTTCAACCAGCCATTGTATCCCATGGTGTAAAGTACCCTAGTCTCACCCATGTCATAGACAGGTAGCACTTCCAAGAAAGTTACCATGCATGCCACTTGTCTTAGGCCACTCCCCAACTCCACAAACTTCTTTTTTTTTGTGTATCTTTTTCTCCCCTTGGGGGTTCCAGCTGGCCTTAGTGTCCTTGCAACCCTTACATTCCATCCATCCACTGTCCAACCTGTGCCATTCTCCTACTGAGTGCAACCACCTAATTATCCCATGGCTTGCCCACCATGGTGGGACAGCAGAGGTTGACCAACTCCCCCACCACAATGGATCCCCTCTTGGTGGTCCTTCGGAGCCAGTGCAGGACATTTTGGATGGCCATCAAGCCACAATGACTGGATACTCCCCTTTTTTCCATGTTTGGCTTGGAGGCAGGGCATGCAATGCCAACAAAGGGAGCATACTGTGCTGCGTCTGCACCAACATGCCCACCGCCTACCCCGCCTACCATCGCAATCTACAAGGCCGGAAGTGCCGACATCCAGCCTCCACTAGGTACCAGGCTATGCCGGTCACTGTACTCCAGCCCACCCGGGAGAGGAGAGCAGGCCATCGGCTGCTCGATTGTCTCCCTCCCCCGCCGACCCACAGCAACCCAAGCTTGCTCCCAAAACTGGGTTGCTGGTGTGGCATGATGTATGGTGTCCAGCGCCTCAGCCCTCAGTGCCACTGAGCCGGATAACTCCACAAACTTCTGTTGCACAGCTCTGATCCCATTCCCAGCCAGGTCATTTGTCCCTAGGTGGACAATGACATCCATCTCCCTCCCCATGTAGCTCCTCCTCTCCCTCCTTCCCCAGTTCTACTGCCCTAACAATTCAGTGCCCCACAAAGAGTTGTTTCTGCCCTGTGGGGTCCCATGCCACTTTCCTGCGGGTCTCCTTTGTGGATTTTAAATTGACCCTGGAAATTACTAGAAGGTCCTCCTCGGCTGACTGGAGGGGACAAGACAGGTAGTAGGGCCATAGGAGGTCTTGCAGGTAACTGGGCTCAGACCATGCAGGGTTTTATAGGTCAGTAACCCAACCTTGAAGATGATTGTCCACCTAATAGGGAGCCAGTGCAGAGATTGCAGCACAGGCGTAATGTGACATGACCTTAGAAGACCAGTAAACAGACTGGCTGCCGCACTTTGCAAAAGCTGTAGGCAGTGAAGATCAGCCCTTGATAGCCCTACATGGAGGGTATTGCAGTAATCAAGCCATGATGTCATGAAGGCATGAACCAGTGATGGCAGATTGGCCAAGAGGATCAAGTATTTAATCCTGGTAATGTTTCTAAGCTGGTAAAATAATGCTGTGGACCATGGCCGACACCTGAGATTCAAGTGTTAGGCCACTATCCAGCTATCCTCTCCTTTTCTGGGGAGGGTGGGCTTGTGGCTCCCCAGCATCAGCGACTCCTAGTGGAGGCAGGGGTGTTACAGCTGCGGGTCACATCGGGTCTGGGCAGAGCTGACAGTGGATGTCCATGGTATGGGTGTGGGTGTGCACTTGTTTCACAATGGACATCATTGCACATCATGTTCATGTCACAAGAAACAGCCCCCCTCAGGAAGGACAACGACACACCGTGGCCCCACACCCACCATCAGATCCTGCCCATCTCAATCCTCAGTATCCTCTGACCCACACCCTGCCTGCAATTCAACTAGATTCAAGGAGCACCATGTAGTTGAGATGGTCCCTGACTTGGGGTGCAAGTCAGAGGAAGATTGCAGGTAAGTGTGGGGTGCTTAGGCAGCAGGGGGGTACTCACAGTGGGAGGATCTCAGACTAGGTAGGAGATACCAGGCAACATCTGGGGAGGTCCTAAGTGTGGCAACAGAGAGCGAGTGGGAAAAAAATTGCATAACCTCCTTTGTCATTGGTTATATCTTGCAGTCTCCCTAAAATTCCCATCATGCTTCAAATCAGGCACAGCACTTTAATTCATACTCCTATAATCCCTATGTACTCAATTTTCTGCTTGCTAAAAAGGACCTGCTTTACTCCATTTCTATGTTTGCTTGCACGCATGTGCAAGAAACATTATATGGCAGCTTAGGAGAGAAGCGGGTTGTGGAGGTGCGGCACTGTGGCAGCCACTGGGGGCACTGCATTTGGTGGCATGGCATTGGTGGACCAATGCAGGCCCAGTGTCCTGATGACACTGGTTCTGCAGAAGTGCCACCAAGTTGAAACGTTTTCGCTGCCGCAATCAGAGGCCACCTCATCATTGCAGTGTCAGCCATTTTGCTGCAATCAGGGAGTGACCCATCACTGCAGGGTGGTACCTTGCCGTCCACATGCCCCCGACCCAGTACATTTGCCGACAGGGGAGCCTACTCCTCGTCAGTATACTGTAACCCCTCTCCCATTTGTTGTGTGCAGAGGGAGTGCCCAATACCCGTCTGCATCATGCGCCCTTGCCTACGGGGAGCCAATCCCTGTTGGCTTCAGTCCCCACTCTTCCCAGTAAATTTGCCAATGGGGGAGCCCACTTCCCGTTGGCATAATGTTCCCCCCCCCAAAAATGTGCTGTGTGCCGATGGGGGTGCCCAATCCCCTGTTGGCTACAGCACCCCCAAAAAACACTCAGGTGGCACACTGGGAGCCCACCCTAGCATGCCAAATGTCCCTGTTAAAAAAAGTCCCGCAATGTTTTTCTTTTTTTTTTTTTTCTTTAAACCTGTAAAACAGAAAACGGTCCCTTGTTAAGTCCGGTGGCCCCTCTCCCAACCCACGCCTTCCCTCCGCACACCCTGCCTTCCCACGCACCTGTCCTCATCCCATACTTACCTCCAGAGCCCAATCTGACAATCTTTGGAGGACCAGGAACACGTCTGCACTCTTCAAAGCCGACCGCGAACTGAAGAAATGCCAGTAAGCTGTATAATGGCATAAATAGGGTTTTTTTTTTCAACTTTGGTGCATATCTCGGTAATTTTTTTGAATTTTGGCACCAAATTTTCAACATGAGGTTATTGGGACCCCTCCTCATGAATTCAGCCACTGTCATGGTGTTATTTGGTTCGAATGGTGATTTTGTGGTCACTGTATGGAATCACCTTTTGGGACCAATTAACAAAATGATAATGCCACTGTTCATGAGGTGGGCTCTTATAAAACCTATGTTGCAAATTTGGTGAAAAAATCAAAAATGACTGTTTTATGAGCGTGTGTTGCACAGTTTCCGCTGCACTCATAACCTTGAATCTGTAATATTTTCACTCCAGATTTTCAGCACTGGCATTTTCCACACCTCCTTATGAACAGTACAGCTGTCATTTTACACATCCTGGCCAAAATGTGTTTTCGCACTTCCAGCGCAGAATAGTGTGGTCGCTGTGGGAAATCAGTTTTTAGGATAGATTGAGAAAATGTCAGTGATACTGTTCATGAGCAGAGGTCCTAAAATGCCTATGTTGAACATTTGGTGATGAAAGTCCATAAAATGACTGTGTTATAAGTATGCATTGTGCAGTTTCCATGCATCCTTGTAACTTCGCAAATTTGTAATATTTTCACACCAGGTTTCAACACTGGCATTTTTTCACACCTCCTTATGAACAGTACAGCTGTCATTTTTCACATCCTGGTCAAAATGTGTTTTTGCACTTCTGGCACAGAATAGCGCATTCATTGTGGGAAATAAGTGTTTGGGACAGATTAAGATCGAGTAAGTGAGAGGGGAGAGTGAACGAGCTCAACCAAGCTCTCTCAGGACTGCTGCAGATTTCTTTGTGGGCAGAAAAAGGCACTAAGGCAGGCAGGAGCCCAGTACAAAAGGGCAGCCTGCAATGCCGGGAGAAACAAAACGAGCAAGTGAGAGAGGGGGAGTGAGCGAGCGCAATGGAGCTCTGTCGGGACTGCTGCAGATTTCTTTGTGGGCAGGAAAAAGGTGCCAATGCAGGCAGGAGTCCAGTACAAAAGGGCAGTCTGCAGCACCAGGACTCAGGAGAAACAGAATGAGTGAGTGAGGAAGGGGGAGTGAGCAAGCTCAACGGAGCTCTGTCAGGACTGCTGCAGATTTCTTTGTGGGCAGCAAAAGGCGCCAATGCAGGCAGGAGCCCAGTACAAAAGGGCAGCCTGCAGCACCGGGAGAAATGGAACAAGCGAGTGAGAAAGAAGGAGTGAGCGAGCTCAACGGAGCTCTGTCGGGACTGCTGCGGATTTCTTTGTGGGCAGAAAAAAGTGCCAACACAGGCAGGAGCCCATTACAAAAGGGCAGTTTGCAGCTCCAGGAGAAACAGAATGAGCAAGTGGGAGAGGGGTGAGCAAGCTCAATGGAGCTCTGGCGGGACTGCTGCAGATTTCTTTGTGGACAGAAAAGGCACCAATGCAGGCAGGAGCCCAGTACAAAGGGCAGCCTGCAGCACCAGGAAAACAGAAGAGAGAGAGAAAGAGGGAGGGAGGGAGTGAGTGAGCTCAACGGAGCTCTGCCAGGACTTTAGTGTTGCCCACCCTCCACCCAGGGTCCTCTGTGATCCTATATTACAGCAGAGTGTCTGGGGTGGAGACAAAGCAATGACTGGATACTTTGAGAGTGCTATAATAATACAGATTTAGTTGTTCTGTTTGTTTTTCTAACTGAGTTGAGTAATACTTGGAGTGCAATAGGATTTCTAACTGGGCTAAGTGAAACTATATGAGAGCTGAGAACAAAAAGTATGGTAGCTGAGGGGTGAAAAATGGACAAGGAGGCTTTAGGATTGCTACAGTAATACAGTATCTAATGGATGAGATTTAAGACTGAATTACCCTGGTTGGCAAGGAGCCAGTGGGGGACTAGTGTGGGGGGGGGAACAGGAATTTGAGTAAATAGGGGCCTAACAGTTGTAGTAGGTACAGAACCTGGGAGTAAGAGCCCGTAACATAAGGTGGGGGCCAAAATGGGGCAGGTGCCACATGTCAATAGGGTGGGCATCTTTGGAAGGGTGGTGGGGTGTACAGAGTGTGGGTCCGCCATGATCCTGGACCGGGCATGGAGGATGGGGTGTGCATGGTGTGTAGATGACTGGGTTCAAGGGTGATTGGAGGAATAAGGCAGAGAAAAGGGTTGAGGTGGAAGTAGGGGGTACAGATACAAAAGTCACAGAGGGTGCAGCTGGCGGGGGTAAAGGGCAGGGAAGATCAAATACTGGAGTGGTGGAAGGGGCATTTGAAGGGAAAGGGGCTAAGGGATGGGGGGCACTCATCCTAAGGGATTCTATACTGAAAGGGGTGAGATGGGGTGGAATGGGGAAAGGCACAGCCATATTTGGGTTGAAGCTATCCCCAGGTTGACTGTAGAAGGGGCAGGGCAGACACTGCTCAGGTGTGCAGCGAGGGGGAGGAAGAAACCTCATTTACTGTTGCATGTGGGTACAAACGACTTGGCGGGGGAGACTGTGGAAGTAGTGAGGGGGAGGTTCGAGTAGTTGGGCAAGCAGTGTGAGGGGTTGGGGGAGTTGGTGGCATTCTCAGGGGTACTCCCGGTAACATATGCAAGCATGGGGAGGAAGGGTAAGATTGAGGAGTTCAATGAGCGGCTGATGGATTTGTGCCACACCAAAAATTATGGGTTATTGCCTAACTGGGGTAGGATCTGAGGAAATAGTGACTTGTACATGGGGGACAGGGTACACTTGAGCAGTAAGGGGAGGTGAGTGTCAAAGGCAGGATTAGAAGTGTATATCTCTACTAAGGTGGATTTAAACTAGTGGGGGTGACCAAAGACTGAGGTTAGTAGAAAGGTCAGGACAGGGGAGCCTAATGAGCTCACCCCTAGATACAGGTAAAGGTGGAGGTGTAGTAACCCTGGGAGAGGGCGGGCAGAGTGGTCTGAGTGTAATACAGGAGGCACCACCACCCGGTAAGAATAAGGAGGAGAAAGGGTGCGGACTACTGGGAGGAGGGACACAGGCCAAGGAGAAGAGTGAGGAGAAGGAGGGGTACAGTTGGAAGGTGGTCTCTCTCAATGCAAGAAGCCTGGGGAACAAAATTGCAGAGCTTCTGGTGCTCTTTTCAGAGGGAAGGTGGACATTGCTGCACTTACAGAGACTTGGGCCACAGAGTATCATGATTGAGGTTTGGCAATCCTGGAATACAGGTTATACAGCAGGGACCAAGGAGGTTGGAATGGAGGTTGCACTCTATGTGAGGAAGGATTAAATGCATAAGGGATGAGGGAGAAGATGAAGGCAGAGGCACTTTGGGTTGCAGCTCCTGGACTCCAAGGGCAGAAAGCTGAGGCTGGGAGTGGTGTACAGACCACCAGTCCAATCCGGGGAACTGGATGGGGAGTTGGCAGAGCAGATAAGGAGGGTGTGTAGAAGGGGGAGAGTGGTGATAGTGGGGGATTTTAACCTACCACGGGTTGACTGGAGCACCCCGGCCACTAGCAGTACCAGGGAGCAGGTGCTCGTTGATGCATTCCAGGATGGCCTTCTCATGCAATTGGTAAGTGGGCCTACAAGGCTTGGTAGCACTATGGAACTAACACTGGCAAAAGGGGAGGTGTTGAGGGAGGTAAGGGTGGAGGACCCGCTAGCAGGTAGCGACCACCAAATAGTGTGAATCGTTGTTGCGCTGAGCAGGGAGACAGGAGACACAGGCACTAAGGTGGTGGAATTTATTAGTGTGGACTTTGGGGGATGGGATCAATACTGCAACGGAGACTCCAGGATATAAGGCCGGGGATGGATGCAGAACAAAAGTGGGGAGTCATAAAGACTGGGCTAACAGAGGCCACAGTAGCCTGCACCAGGGGCCAGGAGTAAGAAAGAGCAGAGGCAAGAAACTATGCTGGCTGAACAAGGAACTGCTGCAAGGGGTGAGGGCAAAGACAGCTGCATACCAAGTACAGGAGAACAGGAAGGTAGATGATAAGGAGGCTTTGGGAGTTGGTCAGGGAGGTTGCCAGGAGGGTGAAAAAGAGTTAAGGCCGTAAAGCAATTAAGTTCTGCACAGGGCATAAAGGGAGGAAAAGGACTTTTTAGGTATGTCAGGGAAAGAGGAAGTGCAAGGAACATATTGTGAGGATAAAGCAGGGAGAGGATTGGGTGGAAGGGGGAGGACAAGTGGAAATTCTAAATGAGTACTTCTGCTCTATTTTCACTAAGGAGAGGGATGGCCCACTACCAGAATGGGCTGGGGGCTGGGGAAAGGGGTGAGGAGGTGACGGACAAAGTGATCACAGAAAGTAGGGTGCTAGAGGGGCTGAGGACAGTAAGGGTGGACAAGGCACCAAGTCCCAATGCCATCCACACCAGGGTGCTGAGGGAGATGGTGGAGCTGTTAACTGAGCCCCTGGCAGATCTGTTCAACACCTCCCTGGAGATGGAGCGTGTGTGCGAGGGTGGCACATGTGGTGCCCATACACAAGAGTGGATCTAGGGAGGAGCGAGGAAATTATCGGTCAGTAAGTCTCACGCCCATAGTAGGTAAGCTTATGGAGGCGATACTGAAGGAGAGGCTGGTGGCATTCCTAGATAGTAATGGCCTTCAAGATGGGCAGCAACATGAGTTCATCTCAGGGAGGTCTTGTCAAACCAAACTAATAGAGTATTGTGACTGGGTGACAATTGAGTTGGACAGGGGCCATGCGGTACATGTCCTGCACTTGGACTTGAGTAAGGCCTTTGATACAGTGCCTCATGGAAGACTGGGGGGGCTGGCGGCGGAAGTGGGAAAAAAGCTGACTAAATCGATAGAGAACTGGTTACAGGGGAGGTGCATAGGGTGGTGGTGGCAGTGGGTGAGCTCTGGCACCCAGCAGTGATGATGGGGTGCCGCAGGGGTCGGTGCACTTTGCCTGGTGCTAATCAGGCTGTTATCTCCGATATAGCACACCGAGTGGGGTAGCAGGGTGAGTCTGTTAGCACAATTATGCCAAATTGGGGGTGGTGGTGGATGAAGAGGATGGATGGGAAAAACTGCAGGAGGACATAACCAAACTAGAGGCATAGTCGCTGGTGTGGCAGCTAGGTTTCAATGCAAAGAAGTGTAAGGTGATGCACTTCAGGGCTAAGAACCAGAAGAGGGACTATTGGTTGGGGATCAGAGAGGAGGAGAAGGACCTAGGGGTGTTGGTAACTGGGAGCATGAACAACTCAGCCCACTGCACGAGAGCAGCAGCGAAGGCAAGCAGGATGCTGGGGTGCATCACAAGGGATTCTCATCCAGACACAGGATGTGATCCTACCTCTCACAGATCATTGGTCAGACCACACCTAGAGTACTATATGCAATACTGGAGGCCATACCTGAGGAAAGATATAAAGTTACTGGAGGGGGGTGCAAAGGAGGGCAAAAAAAAATGTTAAAGGGGATGGAAGAAAAGAAATACGAAGTTAGGCTGAAGGAGCTGAACATGTACACACTGGAGGAGAGAAGGGATGGGGGGATATGATTGAAGCATTTAAATACCTGAGGGGGTAAATAAACCTAGCATCGAGGGTGTGTTTCAACTGAGGAGTGGAAGACAGACGAGGGGGCATGGACTAAGGTTGAAAGAGGGACATTTCAAGTGGGAAATGAGGAGGGACTACTTCTCTGAGAAGGTGGTGTCTAGCTGGAATCGCTGCCAGATGGGATGGTGACATGTAGGACAGTCAATAGCTTTAAGGAGGTGGGATAAAGCAAGAGGAAGAGTCGGGGGCAGGGGCTGGGACAAGCAGGGGAGGAACTGAGGGGGAGGAGGCTGGGGCAGCTGCAATCTAGAGTGCTAGCTGCATACTTGGGCAGACTCACATAGACTAATTGGTGTGTTCTGCTGGTAGATTTGTATGTTCATATATTTGTATGTAAAATCACAGTGACTCTGTTCATGAGTAGAGGTCCTAAAATGCCTATGTTGAAAATTTGGTGACAAATGTCCATAAACTTATTGTGTTACAAGCATGCATGATGCAGTTTCCACGCACCATCGCAACTTTGCAAATTTGTAGTATTTTCACTCCAGATTTTCAACATTGGCATTTTTCTGACCTCCTTATGAACAGTACAGCTGTCATTCTTCACATCCTGCCTGAAATATGCGTTTACACATCTGGCGCAGAATACCACGGTTGCTGTAGGAAATCAATGTTCGGGACAGATTAAGAAAATCATAGTGACAGTATTCATGAGCAGAGGTCTCAAAATGCCTATGTTGAAAATTTGGTGGAGACTTTTAGTGGGAACCAGTGAAGATGGCAGCCTAAACCTCTCGCTCTGCCCCAGCCCAATGGAAACCCTGCAATTACCGCCAGAGTGATGGACTAAGTGCTTTCTCTGCACTTGACTGTTCCCCTTCCTACCCTCTGTCACCATCAGCGAAGTATTTTGCAGGGAAATAGTATTTAGCAGCGTCGATGAACTGTGCAATCACTGGCTGAGAAGCTTCTATGTAGGCCGCACAGGCCCGACCGCGGTATCCCTAATTGCAGTGTCCTCGGGTCACTTCTTCATGGAGCGACTGCGCCCCTTGCCTCCTTCAGTGCTATCTCAATGGCAATTGAGGCATTAAAAGCCAGTTGGACCTCAGAGCTACTGATGCTGGTTAGCCACAGCTCTAAAAGCCTCAAGTACCCACCCGGTGCTATGTGGGGAACTTCGCCATCAAGATGGATCAAGTGCGCAGGCAGCAACAAGGGGCGGCAGTTCAGGGCGCCCTGGATCAGACACACAGGTGGGGGAAGCCCTAGGTGATATCACTAAAATGCTCAAAGTGCTACTTTCCAGGGTGGACAGCATCGGCGCTTCACTGACGGGTAATGGCATAGATGTCCGCAGGTTGGAAGTCCAACACAATGTCCTTGAACAGCGAGTGGGGGAACTGGAAGGCCAGCATTTGAATGTCCTGCACAAACTTAGAGATCATGAAGCCAAGCTGGCACTCCTATGGCAAAGGGACAAAGTACAAGAGAACCACATAAGAAGAAACAATATCCGTATTCTCGGGGTACCAGAGGGGGCATCGGGCTCTAACTTAGAGAAATTTCTAAATGAATGGCTTCCACAGCTGGTAGGAGAATGATGGAAAGAGACAATCAATGTTGAGCATGCATATCGGGTCCCTAGTAATTCGAACCACAATAAAAGTTCTCGGACAACAGTAGCACATATGTTGCGCCTCTCAGTCAAGGAGCGCTTTCTGAAAGTCATAAGGGACACTGGGGAACTTACTTGGAGGGGGCATGCCATCTCTATATACAGGGACTTTTTGCAGGAGGTTGCAGCAAGGCGAGGTGCTTACAAGATGTTTAAAAAAGTGTTGAATGCAAACTCAGTACAATACAGATTCAAAGGACTTACTTCATTTCATATGTCTAAAGATGGTCAGTCTTTTATAGAGGACTCGCCGAGGGATGGAGAGGCCTGGATTCAGGGGCACTGGTCGAGTATGCTGGCGGGCACTACATCTCCCAGATGCCTCTGGGAGCCAAGGGGCAAAATAACACAGGGAACCAGTAGAAAAGGTAAGTGTTGTCCCGGAGGACCAATATTGTAGACGGACGGGTCCACCCAACGCAGCTCCCCCATTGCAAAGACAGCTATGGAATCCCTCCCCTGATGAAACCAAGTCACCCCCCGCCACATTCTACACCCTATCAAGCTTCCAAAACACCTAAAGATGGTCAAGTTCAGCAAATGCCTGAGGCAGCTGACCCTCCTATGCCAGCGAGACAGCGCGCTCGCACTAGAAGCCCTCGTCCACCAACCCAGAGGAACCCAGCTGCGTCCCCACCTGCCAGATTTTTAAAGGCAGATCTAAATATGCTGGAGAAAAGCAAGCCAGCTGATAAGATGGAGGACTCAACGGGGGCTCTGGAGAGTGACCCAATACCGATCGATTGGGTGTCAACGATGGAGGAGGAAGAGAACGATGTGGAGAAGGCAACCTGCTCTGCTATGAAACCTGGGCTGAAAACATATGCGGAAGCCTTGTCCATACTGGGGACTTGAAAATCAGTGGACTGCCACTATTGTTACTATTAATAGTGATTGGACGTGCTAGTCGGCAGTAGTGAGGGAGAGACATCCCCCTTTACCCCTGATTGAGCTAGCTCATCCAACACCGAATGAGGCTATGTCTATGATCTAGGGCAGGGGAACTCCTCTCCCCCTCCGTATCTACCTCATATTATCTTCCTATGTAAGACATCCATATGGCCCAGCTGACATAGTTAGTAACTCGTCCCCCCTTCTTGCTGATACAGACGCGTCTCTTACGCACCCCATGTCTGTTGATGGAAGGGCTGTGTAATTTAATGCTGGTACTTTCTAATCATTTATACACTGCATAAGTAAATCATTAGATGAGCAATTTCTAAGCGGTACACATATGGGTACCTAATAATCCTTTTGCAATGGTCTGAGTAATCAACCAAGTATATGGTCACCCATGGATTACTACCTCTCCCCATAGACTAGATCCTTAAAGATCAATATAGCTGACAGATCCCCCTTCCCCTCCCCCCTTCCTTCCCACCCCCCAGTCGGATGTTTTCAACTAAAGTGCCTCCCCCTCCTGCAGTTTGGGGGTGGCTCCAGACTCTGGGTCGATCCTGAAGGCTGGTTGCAGTACATTGGCCGGAGCCTCAGTTTCGGGCTGGGACAGATCACTAAATTTAGCGTGGCTCCCACCGTTTCAACATTTGGTGTCTGAAGCAGTGTGGCTTAGGGGCATAATTTCCTCTACTCACGCGTTGAACTCAACGTCAATAACTGAGCTGTAGCTGGTTGATCTTATAGTGTGACATTGTTTTATAACTAATCTGTTGGTTAACCGTGTTTGCTTGACAGTTGATTGTTGGCAGATTCCTGCCCTGTCTTCCTTTCTTTCTCTCTTCTAAATTTCCAAGGTACAGTATATAATCCTGGTTTTTCCTTATTTCTTCACTCTGCACAGGCCTCTCTTCAATTGAAGGTAGTTTGGTCGTTACTGTCTCCTCTCAATTTAAACAACACCTGGTGATTTTGAGGCTCATCAACGGTACAAGACCATCCATAAGCCACTAGTCGGGTAGCCCTTCTCTTTTACTCCCACCTGCCTCTCTTCTTATTTTTGGTTGGGTGAGTACACTCATTCTCTTTGCTACATAACAGGAGGGTATCATCATGGCCCAAACCGCAGTGGTGCCTCAAGAGTGGGGTTGTGTCTCCTGGAATGTGCGTGGTCTCAATCATCCAGCAAAACGAACTAAGGTGTTGCAATATTTAAATTCGATTGGTGAGGATATCACATTACTCCAGGAGATGCACCTTACCAGCAGCACAGTGCAATGGCTAAAAAAGCTGTGGGTGGGAACGGTGCTGGCTAGTTGTGCCTCCACGAAATCTAGGGAGTGGCCATCCTTCCCACGGAGATCAGGACCGTGGATTGTTGAAGGTCAAAATGTCAGGACTCATTAGGTAGGCGGATAGTGGCTAAGTTGGCATATCCTGGTGGCAAGGCCATGATAGCCAATGTTTATGGTTTTAATATGGATACGGGGGATGTTTACTCTGAGGTGAGTCAGGCCTTCACAGAGCTCCCTGGTGATGACCTGGATATTCCAATCCTGTTAGGTGGGGATCATAATCTGGTGCATGACATTTTTTTAGATAAATCCATACCCACACCACAGTCCCATCCGAGGGTTTTAGAAACTCTAAATACTATGATGTCAGAATGGGGGTTTGGAGACCCGTGGAGAATTAATCCTCTGAGCGGGTGTGACTATACGTACTTCTCCACAGTGCATGGGATACACAGTAGACTTGACTTCTGGCTGGCCAATCATGCTGCTATGCCAGGGATAGTAGCTCCCACCATTTGCAGTATAGTCATTTCGGACCATGCCCCTGTAACGGTCACTTTCTCTCCCCCAGGGCAGAGCTCGCACTCCACAAGGTGGAGATGTAACCCGTTGCTGATGGAGGACGCAGCCTTTTGTGACTATATAAAAAAGGAAACTCTCTCCTATTTCTCAGTTAACATCCCAGGGGAAACAAGTGCAGCCACAGTCTGAGAAGCCTTTAAGGCAGTTTTAAGCGGGAGAATTATCTCCTTCTCTGTGGCCAAAAACAAAGAAAGGGCAAAACAGATATCAGAGCTTCAGAAAGATCTGGCATCTCTAGGGAAGCAATTTAAATTATCACCTACTAACCCACTTAACTCCCCTCTCCTAGCCAACATTACTGGCCTAAAATATAGACTTAATGGGCTGCTGAATAGAAAGGCGGAGTGGCAACTTACTCGTGCTAAGCACAGGTTCTGGGAGGGAGGGGATAAAGGAGGGAAACTGTTAGCTTACTATTTACAGAAGCAACAAACCTCATCCAGAATTTTAGCCCTTAAAAATAAGGAGGGGAAGGTTGCTACAACACCTAAGGCTATCAATGAGACTATGAAAATATTTTATGAGGACCTGTATCAAACTAAGAATACCTTCTCAGATACTGAATTATCTCAGCGTTTGCAAAGTTTTTGCTGAGGGGCGCAGCTCCCTAAGCTCTCAGAAGAACAGGTTCTAGTGCTGGATGCTCCCATAACTCATGATGAGCTCCAGTCTGCACTATCCCATATGGCCAAAGGGAAGGCCCCCGGGCTGGATGGGCTATCTGCAGACCTGTACCAGGTGCTGCAGGATGAGATTACTACCCCTCTACTGCAAGCCCGCCAGGAAGCCCAATCGAATTTTACACTTCGCCCACTATGACGAAGCCCTTATCTCACTAATCCCCAAGAAATAGTCGAATAGCTTATCGTGTGCAAATTATAGACCTATCTCGCTTCTCCCGGTCGATACTAAGATTCTAGCTAAAATTTTGCCAACCAGATTGTCCCCAGTGCTTCTAAATCTGATCCATCCCTCTCAAACGGGGTTCTTAAAAGGGAAATCAAGTGCAGACAACCTATGCCTTATTTTAAACCTGAAATGGTTGGCACTTCACTCCAAGGTCCCCATGGCAGCCTTAGCGGTTGACTTTGCTAAGGCTTTCGACTCACTGGAGTGGGCGTACCTACATCAGATTCTCCAGCTATAAGGCTTTGGATCCCAATTCTGCTCATGGGTATAAACGCTGTACAATCTGCCCTTGGCCAGAATCCTTACTAACAAAAATACCTCTCCCCCTTTATCCTCCAAAGAGGTATCAGACAGGGGTGTCCACTTTCGCCACTCCTGTTTCTGGTAGCTCTGGACCCCTTAATTAGAACACTGACCAATACCCCAGCTGTAATGGGTATTCCTGTGGGGAAAACTTCCTATTTAGTTAATGCATGTGCAGACGATATGCTTCTTACTCTCTTTGACCCACAGTCCTCCCTCCCACCAGTTCTGTCAATGCTGCAGAAGTTCGCTAAAATATCTGGGCTCACGGAAAATCAGAAAAAAAACCTTATTAACTCCCCTAAATAAGAAATGTAGTAGACAATGTTTAGCTGGTACAGACATTTCCCGGGCGCCGCAAGGCTTCCCTTACTTGGGCATTAACATCACAGCAGCCTGGAAGGACCTAGAAATGGCCAACTTCTCTCCCCTCCTAACTACCCTAACAGCTGAGGTCCACCGCTGGATGAAACTGCGCCTAACTTTGAAGGGTAAAGTGGAGGCAATCAGACTGTTTATCTTTTCCGGGGTTTCTTATTTACTAAACAATCTCCCTATTCCTTTTACTCAGAAACCATTCCAAGCCTTAGACAGGCTGGTGGCACTTCTACTCTGGGAAGGTGGCCTCCCCAGATGGGGAAGAACGAAATTACGGGCACATTGGACCAAGGGAGGTCTCGGTCTCCCCTTGTTCATGGGATACTACTTGGCTTTTAATATGGCCCAGACTCTGACATGGTTTGCCCCTCGCTCTACTCCCCCTCCTCAATGGGCAGTGTTGGAAGCTAGGCTGGCAGAAGGGACTCCCCTCTGCTCGTTATCCTGTAGGAAACCGGCTAATTCCCAACTCACACCAATTGTGACAAATTCATGTGCACTGTGGCGCCGTGCAATGAGCATAACTGGTGTTCCCAGCTCCAATTACCCTCCCACCTTATGCTATGCCCTGATTTGGAATAATCCTCTTGTAAAAGTAGATGACAAGCCACTTCATTGGGCCTCATGGGCCTCTAAAAGCATACAGACAATAGCCGACTTTCTCATACCAAACACGCGTACGGTGATGTCCTTCGAGCAGCTTAAAACTAAATACAAATTACCAAATCAGGACTTTTGGATATTTCTTCAACTGTGTAGCGCATTGACCCCTTTACTTAAAAGCTGGCTGCCCCAATCCCCTTGGAGATGTCTGAGTAACCTCTCCTTGCCCAACAGAGGCAAGGGCCTCGTAGGCGCTATATATAGAACCCTTAGGGATTCCCAACCGTCTGTCACCTTAACTAGCAAAATCACGTGGGAGCAGGATATTTTTCACACTCTTTCCCTACAGCAGTGGTCGGATTGTCTCATATTGGCCCCTATGGCCTATAGACTCAAGAGCTAATTGATTCAATTAAAATTCTTCTTAAATGGTATCAAACTCCCCAGTCCTCTACAGGCGAAGATAATCCCACAAGACAATTGCTGGAGATGCCACTCCTCTCCGGTCCACCTTTATCAATGCCCTCCTCTCCGGTCCACCTTTATCATATACTGTGGCTGTGCCCAACAATTGTACCTTCTGTACTTTAGTCTTGAAGGATTGTTCTGCTATAGTGAGTACCTCACTATCCCTTCAACATTACTCCCTTTTCTAGGGATACTACCTCAATAAATGCACTTACCCTTCTAATAAAGCCTGGGTCCTGGTCATTGTCATGGAAGTGAAGAGAGCTGTGCTAGTGAGATAGAGCAACCCATGCCCCACACTCTCTCTCAATGGCGGGCGGCCATGGTTAGGCTGGCCACCTTCGAAAGACTTAAGGCAGTAGCTAGAGGCAAACTGACTGACTACCACTCAAAACGGGACACCTATTTGCATTCCCACATTTGTAGAGTGTCTCCTCCACCACTATAGAACCCTCCTATTACTTATTAGCAAAGGTGATTCTAGGGTGGTACACCTAATGTTAAGTATTCTCTTCCAGGGTGAGCACATTCTGTTATGCTCTTTCTTCTTCCCCTTATCTATAGTTATTTTTCTCCATACTTCCTGCTTTCTGTTTCCTTCTTAACCCTGATTCTATGTATAGCCTAAGCATTGTATCATGGGATTGTTGGAGTACAAGCTGATTAGGAGAACCTAGTTAATGTAAACTCAATATATAATCAGAGGTCTGTGCTGTAAGGTAGTGCTTTGCTGGATCCTATGTCTCAATAATTGTCTGCATTTCACTTAAAGATTACAACAAATAGTTTGTCTCATACATGGCTTAGGCCTTTCTCAAGGCCAGTGGAGACTTGGATTCTGTACAATAGTGGTATAGTTTTAGAGCAACTTGGTAATTAAGATAAGTCCTGTAAAACGGTAGTTTTATCGGTTATCCTGTGGCTCTTTGTCAGCAACTGGGCTTATTGTGAACATGCTATGTGCTAAGTGAACTAAATGAAAACTGAAAACTTCAATAAAATATTACATGATAAAAAGAAAATTTGGTGAAATAATTCCCCTAAATGACTGTGTTACATGCATGCTGCATGAGTTTCCACGCATGCCTCGGCAGTTTGAGCCTTTTAATACTTTCACCACAGATTTTCAACATTGCCATCTCTTCACATCTCCCTATGAATGGTACAGCTGTCATTCTTCACATCTTCCGATCTGTGTTTTCGTGACATCTGGCACACAATGGCATGGTGGCTGTGGAAACTCAAATTTCAGGACACATTGACAAAATCACAGTGCCACTGTGAAGAGGTCCCAAATGCTTTCATGAGGTGGGGACACAAAATGACCATGTTGAAAATTTGTACTGCAAATACCAATACATGCCTGGGCGTTACGGTTTCTAACCATAACATCCCACCCTGTACAGACTAACAGGCATCAGTGGTGTGCCTTTGGGTTGCCGACTGTAATGCTCATGCCATTCCAACCCACCCCTCACCTGCACCCACTGACAGGCATTGAGCTGTGCCTTGAACTCCTTGGCCCCACAGTTCACTCCATTCTATATTGCACCTATTTCAGCATGTCTCCTTATGGAGTGGGTAACTGTAAAGCTGAACACCCCAAGGCACACCTCAACACTTGTCAGTGTCTACAGGATAGGGTGAGGTGAAATGGCATGAACCTTATGGGCGACAACCCAAACGCATGCCCCAATGCCTATCCATCTCTGCAGGGTGGAGGTGGGGTTGGCGTGAAGTTCAATACTTCACTGCCATTCCTACTCTGCAACTGTCTAACTCCTGCATCTCCAATGCTAATACCAGCAAGCAAACATTCAGCATTGACAAATGCTTGTTGCTTGAGTCACACCTCTCACAGCCTTACTATGGCATTTTCCAGTTAAAGACATTATAAATCTCATCACATTTAGTTTGCTGGCATTGCTTTGTTTACTATAAACATTTCAAACTATTTTGTTGTAAATTCTTTAGGAGGCCTTTGTGCCAAAAAAAAATCCAGCAAATTCTCCAAACATCAATATTTCATTTTTAAACAACTACTGTATCATCTTTCAGATTTGCAAGTTCTTAACTGTTTTTTTGGTTGTGGTTTCCTCCCTTTTGGAGTTTCTCTCTCTTCGGTTTCTGTAACATACATGATTAAGACCATAAAAAAAAAAAAAAAAAACAAGCAAACAATCGAGCACTCACCATCTCTGAAATGGAAAGGAAAGGACAGGGGAAATTGTTTAACCAAGAAAGGCACAACCTGGGAGCACAGGTAAGTTAAGTGACTTGCTCGGGGTCATATAGTATGCAAGTGGGAGCTGATGGGATTCAAACCCATGTAGTCAGATTTGCAGTTCAGTGCCCTTAACCACTATGCTATATTGCCTCCAGCATTTATTTAAGGTGCCAGGACAAAACACCCTCTAACGTGTTTCAGATACCTTCCTTTTTCAAAGAAGGAAGATATCTGAAATGCGTTAGAACGTGTTTTTATCCTGGCACCTTAAATAAATCTGGTAAACTTTATACTACATTTAGGAGCTTGCATCTCTCCATTTTGGATGTGGTGAGTGCTGGATTGTTTCTTGTTTTTGCTCAGATTTGACATCCTGTAGCACCCCATCCCCAGTGTGTTTTTCCTACTTGGTACCTATTGTTAAGACCATATCATATTGTGAGTTTTGTTTTCACATTTTTGATTTTGAATGAAGTACAAAAAATGAAATTTGAACAGGCTAACTATAGACTTCTTCAAATTAATGAAATCTAGAGATAAATCTTGGGATTCATGTAAACAAAATCTTACTTTTCAGTGCCAAAATGCAAATTCATGCAAGTAAGGTAGGAAGACCAGAGGGCTGTGCATACAATGGGGAGGTACAGGAGGAATACATGATGGTAAGGGCTTAATATGTGTAATATCTCAACAGTGGCAAGTGAGTTCAGGGACTATCATGAGTGGCTCCATCTACTGGAGCCACGAGAGATTTTCTCCAGCTCATTTGCCACAAATTGTGATATTACACATATCAAGCCCCTTACCATCACATATCCATTTTATACAATAGATGCTTTTTAGTTATGTTCGTATTTGTTAACTTATCTTGTAGAGTTTTTGTGGTATCTGTGTTTTCTTCTTCCTGGCTTTCTTCCGCAGTGTTCAGCTGCTAGAGTAGCTGACGTAGAGAGAGTACTGATATTTTGTGCTGATGTGTACACAGTATATTTATCTGGTGTGTTTTCTCACTGTGTACACATCAACTTGCTGATATCAGTATACGATGAGAATATTAGTATTTACTTAGTGGGTTATCAGAAGACCCCTATTGTATAATTACAGTTATCAAGCAAGAGAGGGACATTGGGGTGATTATATCTGATGATCTCAAGGTAGCAGGGTAGTGCGACAGGGCAGTATACAAGGCAAACTGAATGCTGGGTGTGCATAAGAAGAAGGATCTCTTAACAGCAGAAGGGAGGAGGTGTTGCCTCTCTATCACTCACTTGTGAAACCCCATCTGAAGACCTGCATCCAGTTCTGGGCCACACCTCCACAAGGACATCAGCAGGGTGGAAGTGGTCTGGAGGAAGGCTACTAAAATGGTGCAGGGGCTGCATGAGAAACCAAACAAGAAGAGGCTGCCATACAAGGGAGGCTGCAGGAGCACAACATATACTCCCTGGAAGAGAGGGAGAGAGAGAGGGAGAGAGAGAGAGCAGAGAGAGAGACATGACTGAAACCTATAAGTACTTCAGGGTGTACACAAACTGCAGGAGGGGAGTTTCTTTCACAGGAGGAGGAACAGCTGAACATGGGGTGTGCTATGAAACTTGAGGGGTGAGAAGCTTAAGAGGGATGTGAGGAAGTACTTCTTCACTGAAAGGTAGTGTACACCTGGAACAGCCTGCCAGAAGAGGTGGGAGGGGTGAATATAGAGAGCTTCAAACATACATGGGATTGGCACATAGATATACATAGAGGTAAGGGTGGGTGGAGAGAGGACACTGTGACCAATCAGAGTCCTGGATGTAGTGTTAGGCAGGGAAAACAGGGCAAACTAGATGGGCCTGCAGGTCCTTTTCTGCTGACACATTCTATGTTTTGTATAAGTCAAGACCTAACTGGGAAGCCTCCAGGCATTTGAAGAACAAGTGTAAGTGTGAACTAAACTTAGCCAAAAGTTCATAGTACAAAGGGCAACAAACAGCCAGTTTAAGTGACCCCAAATCTTTTGAACCTGCATCAATAATTTAATCAACCTCAAAACTACTGAGGCCCCCATGACCCTCAAAGCCAAAGGTACTAGGCACACGTATCCAAAGCAGTAGTAGACTTGTTCAACAAACAGTTCTGCAATCTGAATAAATTAGTTACCTGGTTTCGAAGGAGCCCATAATAACATACACAAGCCTAATCTGGTGGCCCCATCTTCCCATTGCTTCCTAAAAAATGTTACAGTTAAAAGAGGCCATAAACAGCCCATTTAAAAATGATGGAATGGCTCCCAAATTTCTTAAATTAGCCATGCCATAGATTACCCTACCAATTGCCAAAATATTCAGTCTTTCATTTAAAACAAAATGTTCCCCAATATCATGAAGCTAGCCACAGTAATTCCTTTATTTAAAAAAAACACAAACATATCACTGGATAACTATAGGCCCATATCTGTCCTCTTGGTCTTACCTAAAGTCCAGGAGGGGGTTGTCTACAACCAACTCACTGTCTGCTTAGAACAGGACAAGTTTCTGTGTGAGGAGCAACATGGCTTCAGAAAAGATCATGGAACCTGCACTGCCTTAATCAGTTTGATGGATACCATGTACCAAGCAATGAACAAAGGCTTAAAGACTGGTGCCATGTTAGTGGACATGACCAAAGCTTTTGAGTTGGTAGACCACAGTCTACTCTTACAAAAAAATTGACAGCCTGGGTCTGGGCCCCTCATCAACACAGTGGTTCTCGAGCTACCTACAAAATAGGTTTCAAACAGTAAAATTAGGCAACATCACCTCTAGAGTTAATACTATCATCCGTGTTACCCCAGAGGGATTCCATTCTTAGACCCCTTTTAGTTACAGTCTTGTAATAACTTAACTATGACATGTGCATCTGCTAATACTCTGCTTTATGCAGATGATGCAGTTATCTATGTCCAAGGAAGGGACATGACAGAAATAAACAAATCACTCAAGCTCAGCTTCCACTCTTTGCATCAGTGGTTCATCAAACAAAGATTAGTCCTAAACATTCCCAAAATGAAAGCTATATTCCTTGGCTCCACCACTAAAATCAATAGTCAGTCTCAGGACCTTAGTATCACTACCCTGGATGGCACACAATTCAAACTGGTTAATGAATTTAAATACCTGGGTGTAACCCTTGATCCCTGCCTTACCATCAGTTACATGAACAACACCAGAGGCTGAGGCTATTTCACCACATCCACAGGAACTTCACAGTTGACACTAGAGTGAGAACTGCACACGGCAACTTACTCCCACTAATTGACTATGGAGCAGTTGTGGTAGATACTGCTCCAAGAATTATTTGAGCAAAGAAAAAAATCCCTATACTACAAACTGGCCAGATTTGCATCCTCACAAGGCCTCAACTCCCACCATTGTTCCAACTCCAAGCAACTCAGCTGACTGCAACCAGAGTATAGAGCCCATCTAGGGCTACCAAATGTTGTGTTCAAGACTCTGCATCGAAATGCCCCACAGTGCCTCACTGAACTACTTACACTTGTTAATAACCCTTACTCCCACTCCACAATGAATAACTTATTACAGATTCGCTTATGTGCACAGCAGTGGGAAGAAATCATTCAGCTATCGAGCCACCTGTCTCTGGAACTCCATTCCTACCTTCATCAGACTGCCCCCTTCTCACAATGCTTTCACACTCAGAATGAAGGACCACCTACAAAACATAATATATGGTCTTGCTTCACATAGCCTTTGTCCTCCATACTGTACTGCATAATAAACTACATTCTATGTACAGTACATCTGCCATTCCCCTTCTCAATTTCAGAGACCATTATTGTATCTTGTAACACGGCTCTCAGTCGGGTGGCGGAAAGGAGCGCCACGATTGGCCCAATGGCCACAGCTGACTGAAACCGAGCGGGTATTAAGCCACGTGTAACGCCCGCTCAGTCAGTACCAGCTGTGGCCATGGAGGCACCCGAGGGTAGCGGCCCGCTGGGGCAGTACCTGGAGTGGCCAGGAGGCAGAGGGTGCAGCACTGAGCAAGGAGGAGTGACGGCAGAGATTGCATCGGGAGCGCGCGCCCCCCCAGCCACAGCTTCCCAGAGAGGCTGTCCTGGCACGCCTGTCGCGCCTAACACCCCAGCAGATCACAGCACCTCCCCGATGCACAGTGGCAGGTCCCGGAGCCTGCAGCACACCCCGGCCCTCTCAGTGACTGTGGCAACCCCCCCCCCGCGCCGCAGAGCGTTCGACCCAACAACAGGAGGTGTCTGCCCATTGTGTGGAAACGGGTGCCGCCGGAGCATACAGGTCGCCGCAGGTGAGTGCGCCAACCATCCTGGCTGCGGAGTGATGCCGGTAACATAAGCTCATCAAGCCGCCGCGACGAGCCTATAGCCATAAGCGTGACATCATTTTCAGCTTGGTTTACCGGGGTGATTAATGCCCACTGGGGTGCCCTCGGGCTGCACCCTCGTGCACGGGCCCCCCCCAGCAGGCATTAATCCACCAGTAGAGCCCTCAGCTGGCAGTGATTAATGCTTACATCTATACCAACCTTTGTACCTCTCTTGCACTATGTATATTTGCACAACTGTTATCATTTCACTGTACCATGTACTGTGTGCTCTCTTCCATTGCATCATGCCAATGTATAATGTTATATACTTTTCTCATCGCTATGTATCTCGCTACTGTAGTATGTAATGTACTGTTAGTACCCAGGTTTTTCCTGAAAAGGTGCCTAGCATCACCACCACCGGGTCAACAAAGAGTGAATAAAATAAATGCTGCAGAGTTACAAACCCTACTGGATTACCTGCTGCAGGGAGCCTGCAGCCCCCAAGAGGCAAAGCAGCATGTACACTCTCACATGCACTTATCCAGTCAGGGGTGGAGCCACGTTAGGATGATGCCATCATTGTGACATTATCACTCAGACTCCCTGATGCACCTGACAAGGCTGCGGTTATTGGAACCATCATTCTGCACCATGCCATTCTGGGCAGGTAAAACGCTTACCTACTGCTGGGTCCTAGTGTAAACCACAGGGTAAGTTATGTTTAACTCCAACTGGTAGGTGTGACCTGTTCCATCATGTGCAGGTCTATGCCACTTCCACTAGTGTAAATCCATATAACATATCCTATTTAAACATAAAACATGACATGATGATAGTAGCATATCAGTGGGGGGGGGGGGTAGCAGAGGACTCTTGAGCCTGGGCTTCTATGTAGACTAGGCCTTGGGGCAAAATAATTAGCTGAATAGAAAATGGTGAATTTCTTTCCCCACATTTGGTATCATATGTACACATTAATCAATAATTTGTTGTCAGCCCAATATAAATATTATTCTCAGTTTTATTTGGCTCAAAGGTTATAGGTATCAATTATTCTGGAGCCAGTATTTCTCATTATAACCATAATAATTATGCAGAGCCACATAGACTTGGGTAATAAAATAATTAGGACATTGTACTCCTCAAAAATGACAGACAATGGTCAGCTGTAAAACACAAAAGAGATTACAGTTACAGTTTCCGTTGCTGTATTGATTTCGCGATCTCTTTTCTACTCCCTGTCAACAGCATGCTGACAAATGTTTTTCCTTATTAAGACCTCATTCTTCTTTGAATGCTCTCATCATATTTTCCAGCACGTTACTCTTCTCTCCAATAGTTGGTTCCAGCTGCCACCTCTGGTTGGTTATCTTATCATCTTCAAACCCACAAACCTGAGAGGTGGTTCCTGGTATTCTGCCCTGTTGAAGTGTCTGGCTACAGGGAATATCTTATCCTTGCATCTAACTGTGCTCTTGTGTTCACATAACCTCTGTCTCAATTGGCTTACTGTTTCACCCATGTACAGTCTGTCACACAGTCTTTCTAGTACATATATTGTGTGCTGTATGGCAGCATATATGTTGGAGTATCTGGAATTTTTCATTCACGAATGGATGTTTGAACACTTTTTTTTAGGTGTTCAAACATTGGGTACTCATCCAAGGGGTGTACCCCATTTTGTTGTGGACCTAGTAGCAGTTGTTCATTTTGGCATTTGGGGCTAAAATGTTCTGAATGCCATTTTTATGTCTCTGATTGTGGCCACCTTAGTTCTGGCTACTATTGGTTTCTTTCTGAACATATGTTCAGTGTCCTCTTGCCCCTGAACTACAGCACCTGTATGTCAATGTTTGTGTATGAGTCTCTTTGTACTGTCTGCTCAGACTGAGTCACTAGTACTAATCTTTATTCAGATCCCTTTCTGCTGCTGTGAGTTTCTCATTGCATGGTGGCTTCCCTTTCTACATTCCTGATCCTCTGTTTTTCATCTTCTAAAGGTCCCCATGCATACCCCTTTTGTGAAACTCTTTGTGGATATTGCTCATGGTATTTTCAAAGTCCTGTTTCATCTGCACAGCAACGTTTGAAAGAAGGGTATACTGTGTTGTTTCTTTGTGTGAGGGAAACTGTCTATATGTGTGACGGTGCTCATGTCAGTTGTCTTGAGAAATAATCTAGTGTGTAGGCTTTCCTTTTTCTTGAATGTGTCCAGCTCCATAGTGCTAGGTGCAATGGCTTGTCTGTCCAGTTCCATCCTGAACATAATGCTGTCAGGACTTAGATTCAGGTGGCTATGGAAATGTTGCAGTTCCCCTGTTGTGCCATCCCAGATCACAAAAACAGAATCAATAAACCTTTTCCATATCTTGATATGACTGAGGTAGGGGTTTACTAGTGTGGATACTAAATGTTTTTCATAGATTTGTACATCAATTAATTTGCCTGCTGATAGTACTGCATTTCAAAGTAAAAATAATTAGAATACAATCTCTGCCAAATGTATCTGTAGTGCAGTCTGTGACTGTTTTCTCTATTGTCCAGTGCTACTGTATGTGTATCTAACCTTGCCTCTTGCGGTGTTGAAGAACATAAAAACTTTATAGCAATTGTTGCAAGGATATGCTTGTCACATGAGAAATTTGTATTACACTCTTCCAGTATTTAAATTACGTATTTTGTATCATTAGTATACATTTCCATTTCACTGACTGTAGGTTCTGTTTTAAATTTATAAAACTCTGTATGTGATCTAGGAGAGAAAGACCTACTGGTATTACTGGGCATCTCAGACAATCTATTACGAATTTATGTATCTTTGGGAGGCTGTAGACTTCAGGTGTTCCTGGGAATGTTTTTTGATGACTTTACTGTCCTGTGCCATGATCAACCCTCTATCAGATTCCATATCTGCATGAGGAGTATATCCTATTACTTCCGATAGCTCCATATGAAGCCCAAACCATTCATTGTGTAACTTGAAGCATAATGGCCACCCAGGTGAAAATGAGAGTTATAAGTGTATTATTATTGCTGTAAAATTTATTGTGAAGTAACAATGTTGACTGATATGCTGAGGTTGTCATTGTAAATGAGCATGACAGCTCACATGACCTAACACCATCCTGTTTTTATCATTTTAATAAACAAAAGTGAAGAATGAATGAATGAATGAATGAATGAATGAGTGCTCCTTAGACATGTTTACATGACACATTATTTTATTTTGGATTCCTTCAAGTAGATCGGTTGCTAATCTTTTGAAAATGTTTCTTCAACTGCATGCACATTTTATAATACTAATCCTAATACTATCCCACCATATCTGCAGGCTTGATCTCTGTAGAGTAGTTAGTCGCTAATCTTTTTAAGGCTTGAAACTGTTCCATAGTCAGATTCTATTCTCCTTAAAGTAAATGTTGAAGATTCCCATAGCAAATGGGAGTAAACTGTAGGTGTTGTGAAGCAGTCTCCTACCATTCAAACTGAGAAATAATGCTGTTTTCCATTAAAAAAAAATCTTTTTACTGCGGTGCTTTGCTTCGTTTGCATAACCCACCCCTTTTTTTTTCCCTTTGTGCTGCAACCCCAACTGTGACATCATACCAGGGAAACAAAGTTCTTAAAGAGACACTCTCAGTTTTAGTTTTAGATAGACAAATCAGCTATGTACTGTACCCATAATGCCTCACTATGTAAATTAGTGTATAAGGTATTATATTTCTGTGCTCACTGCAGAAATAGAAGACTACATCACTCAGTATAGATGTCTAGTAGCTATTGTAGATAAGTTATGCACAATGCATTGTTGTGTGCATAAACATACAAACACATATTGTTGACACCACTACAGAAATATGGGACAGCATCTCACAATAAGGAAACTGGAAAACAGGTTCTTATTTTACCTGCAATGTCTTGCTATAGACATTTACATATTAGTGCTCACCACTACCAACATGTGGGACTGTACATCTGAGTAAGGCACATTTAAGGCAACATTATAAATTACCCCAGAATTCTGTGTTGCTGTTTGTAAAACATTGACAGCTCCCTGGTATGACATTGTTTTGGGGGTGTGGCTACACAAAGAAAACAGGAGGACAAAATGCTGATAAAACATAAAAAAATGACTATGATAGATGTTTTGTACAAAACAAACTGCAGCTTTAACATCTGAAGCATGTGTGGCAATGGCACACTATGTGTAAAAGGCATTTGGGGAACCTTCAACATTTACTGTAAGCCTATTGACTTTATTGATGAGTTTAAAAGTTGGCCGAAGTTTGTTTGTACAAGGGGGCCCTGATATTCAAACTGCACCAGGCTGTGGCACAAGCTTGGGTGCAGCTCAACTTGGCTGCGCAGGGGTGTGGACTGGGTGATATTCAACAGAGCTGTGCCATGGCGCAGCATCATTGAATATCACACCCTGGCCACCCGCAGTGTGCATGGTGTGGTGGCACTGCACCAGCACAAGTGGCCAGAGTGGAGCATGAGGATACGCTAGCGCAAGTTCCATTGCGCTATGCACAGCAACCGCGATATTCAAAACTTGACATGCAAATGGGGCCAGAATGTATGCAAGGTGCACATGGGGCCATTTGCATGTCATTAGCACCTAATTTGCATGCAGGTGCTCCGATCCCTGATGACTTGCGCCTGGCGCCCTACCAGGCAGCAGCCGTTGGGGACCAATGCCCTCTGCAGCCTGATCATGGGCATTTGTATTAAAAAAAATAACTATTCTCTCCAATATCCCTGGTGGTCCAGTGGACCGCTGACTGCCCGATAGCGGGCATTTGTATTAAATAAAATAACTAGTCTGTCCAATATCCCTGGTGGTCCAGTGGACCACTGACTGCCCTTTTGTGAGCATATGTATAAAGAAAAAATAATTCTAATATCCTGGTGGTCTAGGTACCCCTCCCACCCACCCACTGAGCCCCACCACCCGCTCCCCCTGGTCCGGCCAGCGTGCGGCAGCACCACCCACCCTGCCTGCCGCCCGTCCTCCGACTGACACCGTCAGTAGGGAACTGTGCCCATTGGTTCTGGCGTGAGCCAATGGGCGTGCAGTCCATACAGTACTACACATTCAGATATGTGAATGGTCATTCACATATCTGAAGAATATCGTAATGCGTGTAGACTGCATGCCGATGGCTCATGCCTGTGAACCAATGGGCTGCACAGCCCTACCAACAGTGATCAGTTGGCGGTGGGAGGCGGCAGGCGGGAGTGCTGCTGCCCGCCAGCTGGCTGGGGGAGTGGGGCTCAGTGGGTGGGTGGGGTACCCTAGACTACCAGGGATACTGGACTTATGTCTATCTTTAATTACAAATGCCCACAATCTGGCAGATAGCTGGACCACCAGGGATATTGGACGGAATTCTTTTATTTTAACTAATGCCCACAATCAGGCAGACAGCAGTCCACTGGACCACCAGGGATTTCGGGGATCTGATTATTTTACGCCTGCGATAGGGCGGGCAGCAGTCCATGATCGGGCATGGGGGGGTGCCGCCAAGTGCAGCTGGAGCTCGGGTGTCCACCCACAGGTGGCAGCTGCCATGTTGCTCTCTGCAATGCAGCAGCTCACCTATGGGTGGCCATCAGTTCCTTTTTTTGGGATCAACTTTGTGCTGGTGCAGGTAGGGGTTGCGCATGCATGGCTCTGCACATCCTGGGCTGAATATCGGGCTGTGTAGCATATGCATGGGCACCCCCTCCACCTGTGCCTGCATACATTACCGATGCGCCCTGGCGCATTGGGATTTGTGTTGCGCACTTTTCCCTTTTGAATATTGCGCTGGGGCGCATCAGTGGGTTGCACATGGCCAACACTGTTGCGCCATGAGCAACCCTTTTGAATATCTGGGCTGAGATGTATAACTTTCAACATTGTGTGGCATCCCTTGAGGGGGCTGTTAAATAAACTTTTTTTTTTCAATTTAATATACTTTATTAAACTTAAGTGATACAAACATCCAAAAAGTCAACAGCACAAAATACAATAAGAAAAACTAACAGTAACAACAACAATAACAGCAAAGAAAATCATCGACGCAAACATCCCATATCCAACCACCCCCAAACCCAACCCCACGCCCCAAGACCCTTCCCCCAACCCTGAGCACTGCTTAAACCCAAGGGAAGCATAACTAAGAAGAAGTAAAACAATCAGCAAGGAAACAGAAAAGGACTGCACAAGAAAGGAAGACAAGACACCCCTGTAGGCCATACAATAAACAGATCTGGGTGCTCTCTAAGGAGATTTAAATATCTCTTAAATGAGGGCCTCCAGTGGACCCCAAAAGTCCAGATACCTCACAAGCCGTTCCTGTCAGTTGGCAGTAGTTTCTCCACTTCCAGAGCTTGAAGGGGTACCTGTTGCCACTCAGAGAGTGATGGAGTGCTATCATCTGTCCAGTGACAAAGGATGACCAATTTGGCAGTGATGGCAATTAAGGAAAGATATGCTCTAAGGAGGCCCAAAAGATCATCAAGAAAATGACCAATTATGCATACTTCAAGGATGAAGAAGGCATCCAAAGATAGCAAGGGATCAAGGAAGTTGCGAATAGCTGACCAAAATGTAGTCACCTTAGGACAATCCCATAAAATGTGCTGAAGGGAACCCACCCCGGTTCTGCACCTGGAACAGGCCGGCGATAATAAGTGGCCTATACTATATAGTTTTAAGCAGGTGTAATAGGTATTGTGTAAGATACAGAACTGAGTGTAATGGTATCTGTCTTGTTTAATATACCTGCAGAGCCCAGCCCAAATGAGCTGCAAATCCCTGGTTTCAAGCTCTAATTTTAAAGTATTTTTCCAGTAGAATCCTATATTAAACTTTATTTTAAGGCCTGTGTGAATTATCTCCTTTGCTTTGGTTCTGCAGTCATTGTCCTTAAACTGCACTTCTGATCTGAGATTCCTGTAATATCTTTGCAAGTATGTCTTTAGTCTGTGACCATCTATTTCTTTCAGTGGAGAAAGCTGCTGATTTGATAGCTTTTCTTGGATTGACAAGAAATGTTCAGTACACAAGTTTTCAGGCCTCACAGTGCCCTTTTTCAGGTAATAGTCTTGGAGAAATGTCAGCCTGTTATTTAACACAGCCGTCTCCAGTACTGTACTGTACATCTGTTTCTCTTACTTACATTGAAGACCACTACCTCTCTTTTCCCCTTTTCCCTCCTCTCTTTGGCCCTCCATCTCAGCCTCCTTAATCTCTATATATTTTTTGTCTGGTCGGAGTGCATACCTAGTTTAAACTGTTCTTTTTAGGGTATCTCTGTCCTTCCTCTTTGGGTTGGATCTGTTTCATATCCTGTTTCCCTTAATTGGGGTTTTGCTTTCCTAAAAGATCTTATAGCTGTTGTTGTCTTTCTCTTCATTTGGTGCAGTATGAATGTCTAAATTACTGGTATAACCTCTACCTCTCCAGTTACACATGTTAATTTGCTTCCAGCAATACACTTTGTTATCTTTATAACTGTTTGTGTCTCTTTCAAATTTATGTAATTTATGTTGTGTAAGACCTCCCTCACATTCTTTCAGTTTCTTCTAAATTCCACCTACAGTGGACAGAAATTCCTCTGCTTCTATTATTGTTTGCATATTCTCTTCGCTTTTCTGTATTTCTGTTGGCAGCACACTCCTTTCTTCCATTATTGATTCAGTTTAAGTCAGCAGTCTAGAATGCATTTGTTCTTTTTGCCCTCCCACTGATCCTGGACCTGTGAATACAGGATACCTATATGGGCTCTATTCGTACCCTCAACCCTCTTGGTAAAGATGAGCCAGTGCCAAATTTGTATTTGTTGAATGTGCCAAAATTCAGTGCTTTCATCTCCAATTCTCCCAAATGAACCTTTGGGTCACTTCAGACCATTTTGATCTTTGGCCACATAATTAGATAAATAACTCTCTAGCCCTTCATGGGTGGCCAGGGATAACTTTATAGTTACTCCTTTTCACTATATTACCCCCAGACATTTTTGTGGAAAACAAATTCCAGCTTCTGGCACTGTGCCAGGTGCTGACATTTTTTTTGTGTTTTTTTTTTAAATTGATTGGAGGAACAGAGTGGGGTGGCAGAAGTTGGGACTGACCAAAGTGGGTAAGGGGTGCAGGAGGAGTGTCTCTTATCCCTGCCTTCTTGACCCCCCATTGTAGAAACCCACTGTGCCTTTGGTTGAATTGCTGAAACTGTACCAAAGACAGAGAGAATAAATTGAAGCAAAACTAAAGTTGCAAATTTTCACATCTACTCTCCCTTACCTCTTGGTATTACTTTTTATCATTCATTGTTTGTTCCCCTTCATCTCTGGTGTGGCCCTATAACCCTGGGTCAGGCCAAACCCCACTTGATGCATATCTGGCTTTCAACCACATAGGCTTACCCCTCCCCACCATGGTGGGGACCCAGTTGAGTGGACTCAAACCCCTGACCTCTGATGGGACAGAGGCAGAAGAATGAGAGGTAAAAGTGATGACCAGAAGTGAGGGGCTGGGCCTAAGTGCACCCTACGTCACTCTGCTTGCTCCAGGGTGTATCTTTCCTGTGTTATCTGGTCCCACTCCTGCAGAATGGCAGCACGCCAGGGCCTCCAAGTATGGGCACACAAGCATGCCTTATGGAAACAGGCTGATATTGCCCCTGCCGTGGTATTGCTAACTGCAATATGACCTTCCATCACTCTGGTGGCAGTTTTGCAGCAGGGATACCATGTCTCCCTCCTCCTTCCCTTCCTGAAGGAGGAGTGTCCTCTGGGAGACTTAATCCTCCTTTCCTCCCCACCCCCATGAGCTCTTGACCAGGCAAGCTTACTCTTGAACTCAGGTCACCAGGTTCAAGAGCAATAGCTCTACTGCTGCTCTGATGGGCCAACTTCCTATTGGTATTCTTTTATATTTATATATTTCAGCAAAGTAATCTGATTCCACTTTCATTTAAAATGTTTAAATTTTAATTGTCCTATTTTATGGACAAAAACTTTAGTGTTGCTCATTGTTTGCAATCCTGTTCTATCTTGAAATGCAGTCACCAGGTTTTCCTGGTCATCTTGAGAACAGGAAAAAAAAAGTGTGTTTAGATTAGCGTTGTGGCTTTGGTGAATATGCCTACAGTCATTCATTCCACAATACTATTTCAACCTTTGTTTTCCTTTTTTTTTCCTTTTTATGCAACCTAGATAATTCTATTATTCTTTTTTGCAGTCCAACATTTCTTTATTTTTGAAAACTGATGTACCTCCAGGTAAAGCAAGGTTCTTTTTAATCTTCATCTGCATGTGACTCCACCATCCAAAATCTTCTGTTCAAGAACTGCTGCATGATGAATAAATATGTGATTATGGTGCCAAAAATGTTTACTGTCTTCTGTAGCACTTACCTTCTGGGGTAGAGGTGGTCATAACCTCCAAATTCAGAGTAGAATAAGCATCTCAAGAAAGCCAGTCCCTCAGTCCTTTCTAGAGCAAACAAAACATCTCACCTTTTCAACATGTGAGCTTGGATTGCTCTTTTGTACTATGTAGCCAATAGCCTCCATCTGCTAGGGTTGCTGATGGGTTGCCACTGATGGGCAGAGCACCCTTAGTTGCCACCACATGGATTATCCCTCACTTATCAGTGGGTGAGCAGCTAGAGTCCTTCCCTTCTCCAGGACTCTCCCAGCAGAACTTTTATTTAAATTTTGCACCTCCCCAGCAGAAAACAAATCCATCTACAGGGAAGAGTCTCACTACAAAGACTATGTTCTGCTCCCTCCTCACTCCCAACACTAGCTGATTGCCCATGGAGGAACAAGGGACACTCCATGTGTCGGCAGCCACAATTTCAGCATAACACCCCCACCACCCCTCAGCCCCACCCCCGTGCTCTGGCTACCAGCAGTAACCCAGCAGCAACTGAAATTAAGGTCTATAAGAGTAACAGAGCCCTCCCCCTCTTCAGGACACTTCCAGCAGTACATTTGTCTAAATGTTATGCCTCCCTATTAAGCAGCCAGTCCGGCTGTGAGGAAGACTCTCACTCCAAAGACTATGCCCAACTCCCTCCTTATCCCCAGACTAACAACTGCTCACCCACCGAGAAATGAGGGTCACTCCCCATGGTGGCAACCGCAATTTGAACAAAACCCCTCCCCCAGTGCTCCGACCTTCATCGGCAACTTCACAGCAACTGAAATTGGGGTCAGTGAGGGAACAGACCTTCCCCCTCTCCAGGACACTTCCAGCAAGAATTTTGTTTAAATTTCATGTCCTCCTGCCAAGCAGTCAATCCAGCCACAGGGAAGATGCTCACTCAGAAGATTACACTCAGCTCCCTCCTCACTGCCAACACTAGCTGCTTGCCCACTGATGAGCAAAGGACACTCCACACAGCAGCGACCACAGTTGCAGTGTGACCACCCACCCCTGCACTCCAGCCACAAATGGTGACCAGGTGGCAACTGAAATTGGGGTCCATGATAGCAGTGGAGCCTTCCCCCTCTCCAGGACACTTCCAGTGGGATTTTTGTTTCAATTTTTAGCCTTCTGCCAAACAGTCAATCCAGGCTGGGAGAAGACCCCCCCCCCCAAAGACTATGCTCAGCTCCCCCCTTGCTCCCAAAACTAGCTGTTTGCCCACCGACAAGTGAGGGACACTTCATATATTGGTGACCACAATTTCAGCATGATTCTCCACTCTGGCACTACAGCCACCAGTGGTGACCAGGCAGCAACTGAAATTGGGGTCCATAAAAGCAAGAAAGCAGGACTTTGTTTAAATTTTCCACATCCTTACCAAGCAGCCAATCTGGCCACAAGGAAGATGCTTTCCCATTACCTACAATGGATGCACTGTGACCCTTGAGCAGCCCACCATGAGTGGCCCAGCACAGAGTAACATGAGATGCGTGGCAAGTCTGCCAAGTCAGCCATAGTAGGAGGGGCTGCCCAGGCTGGGGCACATTTCACTGCCAGCTGGTGACCTAATGGTTCAGGTAAATCTCTCACCTACCGTCTCACTTCAAAACAAACTTTAATGCTGTTACCTCACTCAACCCAGTATAGTAGTCATTTAGTCCTGCTCAGATCATGTATCCTAGTCCAGTTTTCATATGTGTAGTGTTTTATCCCAGTTCTGCAGTGTAGTATACTTCTCAGTATTGCCCATAGTTTAGCCAATTTGCTCTCCATTAATGCTGCTGTGTTGTAACCCAGTCGGTGCTGCATAATTGTACTGGTATTCTTTACTGGTCAATTTAGTTTCAAGCACAGCAACTCTTATTTTGTTAATCTGCTGTGTCTGAGTTAACCTGCTATTGCTTGCTACTAATGCTAAAAATAAAAATTAGTTTCATACTGCCCAGCTCTTAATTAATGTTTTAGATCTCTAGCTGCTTAAGTTTTTGCTGCTTGTCCTGGATCATACTGCTGGCTAACACTGCTGATTTAATTAACCAAACTGCGGCTGATAACAATACCTGTCTGTTTTGCAAGTGTCTGCCTAAGTGTCACTGTCAAACTCCGCAGTAATCATTCTGCAGCTAGGAGCTCGGATCTTTGCTTAGTGCTTTTTTGATGAAGCTCTAATTTCTGCATATCAAGGCACTCTACATTTCTTTTGAATTTACCCCTTCCAACTTCATTGCATGTCCACTTGTTCTCATGTATCTTTTTCTCTGAAAAATACTCCTCTTCTGTACCTTATTTATCCCTGTGATGTATTCATAGGTGTCTATCACATCCCTTCTCTCTCTCCTCTCAATGTCCTTTAGTGTCTCCTCATTGGGTGTCTGATGAGATACTGCAGCATTTTATTTGCCCTCCTCTAGACATCCATCACTCTATGTCCTTCCTGAGATGTGATCTCCAGAACTAGACACAGTACTACAGGTGGGGTCTCAACAGTGATCTATACAGGGGCAACACCACCTCCCTCTTTCTGCTGGTGCTATCCCTCCCTGTGCAGCCCAACATCCTGTTGGCACTACCCACTGCCTTGCCACCTAGAGGTAATCAGGTATGATTACTCCCAGGTTCCTTTCCTGTTTGGTGACCATCAATACCTTTTCTCCATTTTGTACTCTGCGTCTGGATTTCTGTGCCTTAAGTGGATTGAAACCCAGTTGCCATGCCCTTGATCACACCTCGAGTTTTCTCAGGTCTCTGCACATTCTTTCCACCTTCCCCTGGAGTGTCCAACCTACTACATATTCTGATGTCATCCGGAAAGAGGCAGACCTTCCCTTCCAGCCAATTTATAATGTCACTTGTAAAGACAGTGAAAAGAATTGGTCCCAGAGCTGAGACCTGAAGCACCCTGCTGGTCACCCTCTCTTCTTCAGAGTGTACTCCACTTACCACCACAACCTCTGTTGCCTATCCTTTTAATAATTTCTTACCCAGTTCATTACCTTAGTACCCCCCACCAAGTTTCCCAGCTTCTTTATGAGTCTCCAGTGTGGAACGATGTTGAAAGTCTTATTGAAATTTAGGTAGGTCATGTCCACCATCCCGCCCTGATCAATTTCCCTGGTCACTCAATTAAAGAAATCTTTCAGATTTGTGTGAAGTGACCTCAACCCCCCCCACCCCCAATAAATCTGTGCTGCCTCAGGTCTTGTAATCTGCTGGATTCAAGATACTTCCCAATCCTTTCCTTTAGCAGTCTGTCCATTACATTCTCCACCAATGATGTCAGGCTGACTGGCCTGTAGTTATCCACCACCTTCCCCTTGTACCACTTTAGTGAAGCAGGACTACATCTGCTCTCCTCCAGTCCTCGAGAATTATTTCTGTTCCTAGTGAGCTATTAGAGGACTCTCAGAGGTGCAGCCAGTACTTCTCTCAGCCCTACCATACCCTTGGAAGTACCCCATCTGGCTCCATAGGTTTGTTCACTTTCAGATTTGCGAGTCCCTTCAGGACTCTCTCCTTTGTAAAAGGACTAGTGTCTTCCTCCCTTCCTCCAGTGCTCCTGTTGCTTTTATGTGACCCATCCCCATCTCCTTCATAAGTGAGGACTGAACACAAGTATTTGTTCAGGATATCTGACTCTTTCTGGTCCTCCTCTGCACAGTTCCTCCCTGTCCTTCTTAGCCTCACAGACCCTCCCCTAGTCTTTTTCTTTTGTTATGTACCTAAAAATTGTCTCGTCTCCTTTCATTACCCTCTGGTTTATTTTTTCCTCCATTTGCACCTTTGCACTTCTTACTGCTTTCCCTGCCTCCTTCTGCTTCTCCTGATACACCTCCCCATCCTCTTCCTTCTGCATCTCCTTATTCCTCCTGAATGCTACCCATTTAGCATTTACTTTTACAGCCACCTCTTTTGAGAACCTATAGCAGTCTCTTTTTTCTCCTGTTTTTGCTTACTTCCTTTACACATAGGTTTGTTCCTTCACTATGCCTTCCCTTGGCTTCCCAACTGTTCCTCACCCCACACAACACAGGTTATCACTCACGCTGGGTTATTTCTGAGGCATTCACCCACTTTTTTAAAATTTGCCCTCCTGAAATCCAGGTTCCTCGACCTTGTGTGGTTCGCTTCCGCCACTGTCCTTATGCTGAACCATACTGTATGGTGATCACTGGTTCCAAGGTGATCGCCTCACTTGTTGTCTGCAATACTGTCCCTGTCAGTGAGCACCAGGTCCAGATCTGTCCCATCTTGAATGGGTTCCCTAACTAGTTGCCTGAGAAACAGCCCCTGCAGGTAGTCCAGGATGTCCCTGCTTCTAGCTGAAGCTGCAGCTGGGAGGGTGCAGTCTACATCCAGCAGACTGAAGTACCCCACCAGCAGTACTGCCCCCTTTTCTTGCCATTGTGCCAAGGGATTCCACCATTGCCTTATCTAATTTCTCCCCTTGTGGTGAAGGTCTGTAGATTACACCAGTGTGAATTATGGCTCAGTTTCCCTTCTCCAGGGTGACTCACATTACCTGCAACCCTTCCATTCCCCTCAGATTCACTCTATCTCCATTGCTTTTTAATACCCTCCCTTTCATACAGCACTACCAGTCCTCCCTTCCTTCCCACCTTGCCTTTCCTGAACTGAGTATAGCTCAGTATGACCATGTCTCAGTGGTAGTTTCCTGTGCACCACATCAGTAATAGCCATGATATCCAGGTCTGCCACAGACATGATGACCTCTAGGTCCAGAATTTGTTTCCTAGACTTCTTGCATTTGCACATATGGCCTTCCATATTTTGTTACCACTCTGCCTGTTATGCCCCATTTTTCATTATTGACATTTCTCCTGCCCATCCTTTTCCCTTTCTACCACTCTGCTTTTTCATTTATTTTGCACCTGGGGGATTTACTTCCCCTCGAGTGTTCCCTTCTCTCTGCTTCATTCTGGGGGGTGGGCAGTTTATGCTTCTTTGATTCCTTCTACCATTCCACTCAGCTAGTTTAAATGTTCATCAAAGAAACATTTAAACTATTCACTGAGGACTGTGATTCTCCTTCCTAGACAGATACAAGCCATCACCCCTGTATAGGCCCTTATCCCTTAAGGTAGGTACCCAGCCCCAATGTAGCTCAACCTCTCCTCTCCTCTCCTCTCTACACATTTTTTTCAGCTATGAGCTGAAGCTCCTGATGTGAAGAACCCTGTCCTCCTCATTGTCATAAATAGGCAGGGCCTCAGCAAAAGCTGCTGAGCATGCTACATGTCTAAGACCCTTTTCCAGCTCCCCCAAATCTCCCTGTACAATCCCAGCCCTGCCCCATCCCAGGTCATTCATCTCCAGGTGGACAATCTCCCCCCCTTTCTGCCCTACCACTCTAGAGATCCTTAGGATCTACTCTCCATCCCTCTGTGCCGAGGTGCCAGGTAGCACCTCACCTCCCTCATTCCTTCCCTTGCTGCTCCCAAACTTACCCCTCTAATGATTGCATAACTGCTGTCTAATTCTCAATCAATCCACTAATCAGTCAATCCACTAATGGATTTCAACATCTCCAAATTACTGATAGCAGTTGCCTACCTCCAAACACAACTGCTCTCCTAATACACAAACTGCCGCTCTTTCTAATGCTATGCACTCAGAGGATTTTTGTTGCCCCCCACATAGTGCAGGGTCACTTGAAAATCACAGCCCTATGGACCCCTACATTATACATTTACCTGGTGGGGAACACAGAATTTAGTCCGGATCCCTGATATCCCTGTCCCCCCTCACCATAGTCAGACCTAAAAGGGCTCAAAATGTCCCACCTTAATATCCATAATCTCATAGCAAATAAAATGACCTCAAGGCTTGGGTAGCTTATTATTCCTGCAACAGTCTTGGCATATCCTTGGACAAGAAGTTAGCAGAGCGGATTAGAGGGGTATGCAGGAAAGGGAACACAGTGATTTTGGGGGACTTCAATCAACCTGGAGTGGATTGGGGAACCCCAGCCACCTCAAGTGCAAGGGAACAGGTGCTATTGGATGCATTCCAGGATAGCTTCTTGGTGCAAATGGTCAGTGGACCAACTCAGTTGTAAAACACTCTGGACCTAGTGCTAACTAACAGGGAGGATGTGAGGGATCTGAGGGTGCAGGACCCCACTAGCTGGGAGTGACCATCAGTCGGTGGGGTTCACGCTCAGCATGGGCAGGGCAGGGAGACTCTAGCTACAGGAACCAGGGTGGTTGACTTGAGGCTGGCAGACTTTATCAAGATGGGGGAAATTCTGGAAAGGCACTTGGTAGGAATTAGGCCTGATATGGATGCAAATCAGAAGTGGGATAGTATCAAACTTGGGCTGATTGAGGCTACTGAGTTTTGTATGAAGATGCTGAGCAAGAAGAGTAGGGCTAAGAAGGACTAGAAAGGACGGGGAGTGGGTGAAGAAGGGGGAAGAACAGGCAGAAGCACTAACTGAGTACTTCTGTTCTGTGTTCATGAAGGAGAAGGGTGGACAGCTACCTCAGGGGATGGGAAAGATGGGCAAGGTGGGTGACAGATGGGGTAATTATGGAGGGCAGGGTGCTAGAGGGTCTGAAGGCACTAAGGGTGCATAAGGCACCAGGTCCAGATGGCATTCATCCCAGAGTGCTGAAAGAACTGGTGGGGGTATTGGCGGGGCTGCTGGCGGACCTGTTGAATACCTCCCTGGACACAGGTTGCATACCACAGGATTGGAGGATGGCTCACATGGTGCCCCTCCACAAGAGTGACCAAAGGACGGCCCAGGCAATTACAGACCTGTAAGCCTCACATCCACTGTAGCAGAAAGTATGGAAGCAATCCTGAAAGAGAGGCTGGTGACCTTTTTGGAGGAACATGGACTCCAGGACAGTCAGCAGCATGGATTCATCTCTGAAAGATCCTGCCAGACAAACCTAATGGAATACTACGACTGGGTAATGAGGAAACTGGATAAAGGCCATGCAATAGATAAACTGTATTTATACTTCAACAAGGCCTTTGATTCAGTGCCGCATGGGAGGCTGGGGGTTAAGTTGCAATATGTGGGGGCAGGGACAAAGATGGTAAACTGGATTGTGAACTGACTGAAGGGGAGGCAGCAACATGTGGTGGTGGTGGGACACTCTTTTCCCCAAGGGCAGTGACAAGCGGGGTGCCACAGGGCTCAGTCCTGGGTCCGATGTTGTTTGGGTTATTCATATCGGATATCTCACATGGCGTTAGGAGCAAGATCAGTCTGTCTGCAGATGATACTAAGATAGTGGTGGTGGTGGATGATATAGAGGGGTGGTAGGGGCTACGGAGGACCTGATCAAACTGGAGGAGTGGGCGTAAAAGTGGCAATTGAGCTTCATTGTGAAGAAGTGCAAGATTATGCACTTCGGAGCAAGGAACCCAGGGAGGAACTACCAGTTGGGAGAGGTTCAGATAGAGGTCACAGAGGAGGAGAAGGACCTAGGGGTGATCATAACGGGTAACATGAACAACTCAGTTTAGTGCAGGAAGGTGGCAGCTAAGGCCAACAAAATGCTGGGGTGTATTGCGAGAGGAATCTCATCCAGATTTAGGGGTGTGATCCTGCTGCTGTACAGATCACAAGTCAGGCCACATTTGGAGTACTGCATGCAGTTCTACGCATCCATTTCAGAAGAAGGATATCAGATTGCTGGAGGGGGTGCAGCATAGGGAAATTAAGATGATCCAGGGGCTGGAGGGCAAATCCTATGAGGACAGGCTGACTGAGTTGAATATGTACACCCTGGAGGAGAGAAGGGATCGGGGTGATATGATTAAGACCTTCAAATATTTGAAGGGAATTAACAAAACAGGCACAGAAAGGATATTTAAGCTGAGGAGAGGAAGGGACACTAGAGGACATGATCTCAGGTTGAAGGGTGGAAGATATTGGAGAGAGAGATGAGGAGGTATTTTTTTCACAGAGAAGGTGGTGGAGAAATGGAACACTCTACCTGAGGAGGTGGTATCCTGCAGCACAGTGGGCAGTTTTAAAAGGGCATGGAACAGGGTGCGAGGGGTGAGTAAAGGTGTGTGGGGAGAGGAGGGTGGAGCAGCTGCAATATAAGGGTGCTAGCTGTGCCTTTGAGCAGACTAACTTGATAGACTGTAAGGCCTGTTTCTGCCAGCAGATTCATATGTTTGTATGTTCATATGTTCATATGTTAGTATATCAGTTTTGGTTTAATCCCTGTATCCCTGATGCCCTCGGTAGCTTGGACAATTATAGCTTCATACTGTACATGCTGATTTCCCTTCCCCCAAAAGAGATGGTGATCTATTAATTTATTATAGGTTCCATCTTAATTTTATCCATCATCCCTCATGAAGCTGGAAATGGCACTGCCTATTAAATACTACATGGATCCTTTATAATAGGCCATTGAAAAAAAATCATAGAGTTTGTGTTACAGCCCTCCAAAATGCTGTGCATCTGGTCTCTCTGCCCTCCTTGGTACCATCCAGCCTAAAACTGGTCATAATGAAACTATTCTCATGGGTGATCTAAATCTCAGCTGGCGAAGTCCCAACTCTAAAAACCACAAACTGCTTATTAAGGCCTGTCTTTCACCAAATTATTTCCAGTCCCACCTGCTTTTCTCACCATGGTGTATTCCATTTTTTTATGTTTCCTTGCACGTGCCCAAGAAACATCTTGCAGTAGAACCACATTTGAGAGGTGTGTCAGGGATAGTCCAATGCACAGCAATATACAGTGGGCTCATCCCTGACAGACAAATGATCATGCAGTCAGACTGTGACACTAATCACAGTTTCACAGCTGGAAGCTATTTTCTAGTTGATAGAAATGAAGCACTCCAATGAAGGTGCATCATTTCTTTCATTTGCATAGTGCTGTCGGACCCCACCCAGCTGGCAATTGTACCCTTCCACTCCCTCCCTCTGCATGCTGTCTGCCTTGAACCCTCTGTTCCCCATCCCAGTGTCCAGTGACCCCCAACTAGATCACCAGGGATATGGTCTTGGGGGGGTGTCGCCACATTATGCAGCCTGCAATCGGGCTTAGCGGTCCACTGGACCACCAGGAATATTTCCTGGGGGGTGGGGGGTTTAAACTTTTGCAGCCCACGATCGGGCTTAGTGGTCCACTGGACCACCGGGATATTTCCTGGGGGTGAGGTTTCTTTTGCAACCAGCGATCGGGCTTAGGGTCCACTGACTACCAGAGATATGTTCTGGGGAGGACACTTCACTGCCTACGATCGGGCTGGTGGGGAGGTTATTTAAGCTTTTGCTGCAATCGCGGGCCAGTCAAGGATTTTTGTGTGCTTTGCCTTGATGGTGATCGCGGAGGGTGAAGGATTTTACACTTTGCCCGTGATCAGGCTGCAGGGTGTCGGTCCCCGATGGCTGCTGCCGGCAGGGTGCCAGGCAAGTCCTCGATAGGCACCTGCATGCTAATGGCATGCAAATAGGGCCATAAATAGATGCAAATGACCCCCTCTGTGCCTTGCATGAATTATGGCCCCATTTGCATGTCACCTTTTGAATATTGGAAATTTGCACATGGCGCAATGGTACTTGCATCACTGCAACTTGAATGCTCCACTCTGACCACTTGCAGTGGTGCAAGTTCAACTGTGCCATGCACAGTGGCTGTGGCCAGGGGGTGATATTCAAAGGAGTTGCTCAATAACGCAACTCCTTTGAATATCACCCCGGCCACACCCCTGCGCAACTATTTTGTGCAGCACAAGGGCTTGCGCCACAAAATAGCATAGTTTGAATATCCAGCCCTCTGATTTTAGTATTTTATAAGTAAGGAGAAGGTCTCTTCTGTACCTCCCAGTTTAAAGTGAGAATAAACCAGTTTCCATGAGTCTATTTTGATAATCCATGGATGCTAGATTGGGGACCAATTTAGTAGCCCTTCTCTGGATCCTCTCCACCAGATAGATATCCTTTCTGTGGTAAGGGTTCCAAAAGAGTGAGCCATAATTAAAGTGTGGTCTAATATATGCTCGGTATATAGGGATTATACATTCTTCTGTTCTAGTCACAAACGCCCATTGTATTTGTTTTAACAAATTATTTGCCACCCGAGTTACTTTAACACAATGGTCTAATGCAGTTAGTTTATTGTTGACCATAATACCCAGATCCCTTTCACATGTAGACACTTTAAGTAATCTGTCATTTAAGTAGTACCTATTTTTTTTTTTCATTTTTATTCCCTAAGTGCATGACAGAGCACTTGTCAATATTAAACTCCATATCATTTTTTTTTGGCCATGTTTCAATTTCTTGTAGATTGTAGGCTAGTGATGTTTCTGTCTACTTTGTGTGCTTTTCCCCCAAGTTTGGTGTTGTCAGCAAACTTAAATAACTCATTAGTATCACTTATTTTCATGTTCATGTTTGTTTCTTTAAAGTTTGGATGCACAGTAAGTTATGTGAGACTGAATGGTCCCATTTACAAAAGCATCCAATGTTACCCTGCAAAGTACAAAGGCAAAACACACAGCAATAACTAACTATGCAAAACAGCTTAAACATAAACACAAATAAAAGTAATGATAGCAAACTATTCCCCCACAAAGACTGAGATAGAGTAGCTGAGCTGTTAAGGAGTGTGAAAATGAAACCCGTCTCATATGGGTCCTCAAATCACGATCTTAATTATTCCAGGATGTCAGAGCTGCAAAAGAAAAGGAAGATTTACCCATATGCATAAGGTCAGATTAGCAATATATCATTTATAACACTAACTATAAAATGGGCCATAAAAATCCTGTAATCTCATTGGCTGAATCCGTCACATGGCTATATTTTCTGCTAAATCTGAGAGAAAACAAGGAGACTGCCACAGAAATGGGTGCTCACAGTAAAGCAAATGCAGTAAGGTAAGAAGAAACTGGAGCACTTATCACCCAAGGAAGCTACTCACAGAAAATTGATGCAAAACACTTTATTAAGGTGTTAAAGTGCAAAATTCAAAGGGGTACCCTTACAGGTACATTGTCTGACCTGTTTCACACTGACAGGTGTTTTATCAAAGGCAAACAGACACATGGACAGTAGTGGCTTAAATACTGTGGCCAGTTAAAGAGACATACACTTGAAAAACCCATAATGTTTTATGGAAAAATATGCAAAGTGCAAACAGTGATAAGTGCAAAATATATAATTGTAAAACATACTAAAACGTTACTCAACCATATTTTCAGCATTTTGTATCATTTCTATACTACACTGAATTAGTGGAGATCTCTTTTAATTAATCATTAAAAATAAGCTAACCTGAAAACAATAGCATTGCTAGCCTACTGGCACCTTAAATTGCCATAGACATGCCTTTTGGAACAGCACAGTCATCTGAAAGCAAACAAAACCTAACTAGTCTGTATAACTGGCAATTCACATGCCTAGCACTAGTTAAACATGGCAATAGATATAGGTAAGGGCTTCCAACAGTGCACAAGATGTATGTACTGCAAAGCCATCTCACCTGGGAAAGATTTTATAAATCCTAAGAATGGAGAAACCATCACCATGTGGGATATCATCGCTAGTGACATGGAGGGAGTCATCTACATGGCCATGTGACAATGTGGGGCCTACTATGTAGGTAAAATTGTGAGATGGTTTTGAATACAGCTGAGGGAACACTGCTGAGCTACTGATAGTAAAACTTATAGGCCCAGATATTCAAACTGCGCTCAAAAGTAGCGCAACAGCAGGAGCAAGCACAAACCCGTTGCGCAAATGCGCAACAGGTGCAATATTCAAACATGGAGCACAGCAAATTGCGCAAGCAACCAACGTCTCAATATCGCACATACTGCGCCATGGCGCAACCAGGTAGGAGAGGCTGAGCCAAAATGCTGCGCTATGGAGCAACCAGGGAAGCTCAGCTGAGCATTCCAGAGCTGCCATAGCGCAAGCACAGCCCCAGAGCAATGGAACTGCACATCCAGGGAGGCAGGCTGGGGCCCACCGCCAGCCATGCCACACATGGGCACAGGAACACACTGCAGAACCCACACACACCTGCACACCCCAGCACAGCATCACTGGGGTGGGACGGATGATCACGTGCCCATGGGGACAAGCCAACAAAGCATAGCAGAGCCATGACACCCCAGCACAACCACTGGCAGGCGGAGAGTGCCACACAGGGGTTGACAACCACAGTGCATCAGCCCCCATCACTTTAGCACACCCTGCACCGTGACCCTAAGACACCACCCATGTGCAGTGACTGGCACTGCAGGAAACACCATGCATCCCCTGGCACACGCCAACCCGTGCTGCGAGAGAAGCATACAAGCCAGACCCACCCTGTGCACCCAGCAGTGGGTGGCAGCAGACAGCAAGACCAACAGAAAGTCAATGCCATGCTGGTGATACCTCCCCATGCACACACACGCACACACACACACACACACATACATATGTACCCAGGACCATACCACCCCAGATGGCTTGTACACCACTGCAACTGAACAACCATAGCCAGCTGCAAATCAGAGATCAACACAGCATTCATATCAAAATATAAATGTATTCTCAAAGAGTAAAGTACAAAACAATCAACCAGAACTATTTACAAGGGGGATGGGTACAGGTCGGGTTATTCAAGGGTAGGGATTACAAACTTGGAGGGAAGGCAGGGTGGTAGGGATGGGAGAAGTGGGAAGGGTAACAACAATTTATGGTCCTGCGGCCGCCCGTCTCCTGGCTGGTGTTGGCCCGTCCCATGCCACCTCCTCCGAAGGCCATGCCTGTGGATGGACTGCAGGATGGCTTGGTCGTCCTGCAGCAGCTGTCTCATGCTCCGGACATCCCTCCCAATGCTCCGGAGAACCTCGAGGCCTAGGAAAATGGGAACACAGTCAATGGCTGTGACTGACCACAACCCTGAACACCACCCAACCTGCAAGCCACATAGCCCAATGTCCCACACCTTGATGGCATGCACCCACCCACAGTGAACATGCACATGGCCATCACAAACAGGCGGCACCAGCTATCGCACCACCACCACACACACTGCCCACGTCAATCACAGTACAAACTAGGCTGTCATGTGATGTTGCAGCGTGGTGCGATGCCAGTACACAGCTATGTGCCCAGTGCATGCCTGGACCACCTGTGATGCATACACAGACGTGTCGTGATGCTGCACTGTGATGCAGGTCACCTGTGTCACGCCTACATACATAGATACATAGACAGTGTCAGCAGATAAGGGCCTATGGGACACCCAGTCTGCATTGCCTGTCGATCCTCTCTTGTCCTATAAGTCCGTTAGCCCTCACCCCTGACCTCCAGAAGTCCCTCATGGCGAACCCCACATACAGATATCCCGTGACCAAGTCAGCCCCACCACATCCTCTTGCAGGGTGTTCCACTCTGGCCACCACCCATTATGGAAGAAACACTTCATGTTCCTCTTAAACGAGCCCCCACCAACTGCATCCCATGCCCTCTAGTCCTGGAACATCCTTACGCTGACAAATATTGTTTCCTGCACTCTGTTCCCCTGTACAATACTTGTATGTCCCCATCATATCCCCACAGCCTCCTCCCCTCCAGGGAGTACATGTTCAGTTCTGTCAACCTGTCTGCATAGGACTTGTGATGCAATCCATGCACCATCCATGTCGCCCTCCTGTAAACGCTCTCCACCCAGTCACTGTCCATACGCAGGTATGTTTTCCGGAACTGTACACTGTACTCCAGTGTGGGGAGTCACTAGTGTTTCGTCTAGTGGAACTACGACCTCTCATTTGGTTGTGTCCATCATGGTTGGTGGTCCTGCCCCCCCAGCATGCAATAGCATCCATGACGTAATGATACTCACACTCCTCCAGCAGCTGTGTCTGCCGCTGCTGCTGCTGCTGTTGCTGCTGCTGATGCTGCTGCTGCTCTGGCCTGACGGCCTGTGGCACTGGGGCCCTGGCATGGCCCACATCAGCCTCGTCCGGCGCCCTCACCATCCGGCCTGTGGGAGACATATGGTGAGACAAACATCAGTGTGATGCAAAAGCAGAGTGCCCCCTGCCCCAGTAAGACTGCCTGCCCACACAGCCATAACCATCCATCGCACAGCTGCACACACTGACACACCGATGCACAGCCACCCAGGCACACACACACCCCTACAGAGGATATAGGTGAATAGATGGTACACTCACGTGGCCTAGGCACCAGGCCCGCCTGTGCGGGAACGCGCGCGTTAATAGTTCCGCTCCTCCGGCAGAGATCACTGTACGGTGCGGCACTGCTCTGCAGACTGCCCCGCCAGTGACCCCACCAGGTCAGTGGCCACTTGCTGCCACATGGGTCCTAGGTCCAGTGAGGGGCCTCACCCACAGGCCTCATAGTGGGCTCCACTAGGGCCACCAGGTTGGCCACTTCAACTGCACTCCAGAACACCGCCCTCCTCCGAGCCATGGCCCCAACTTACAGCAGGCACACGGCACCCGCCGCGCTGTGACCCCCACGTGGAGTTGTGCGCAATCAGACCAGCGCACAGGCTCCCACCGCGCTGTTCGCACAGCCATCATTTTACATGGCGCTGTAACCAGACAGCGCAATAGGACGACACATGGCATGCCCACAGCGCCAGGGGTCAGAGGGCATACACAAGGTCACGGCAATGACGCAAGGCTACGCACAGCGCCATAGGATGTATAGGCATCCTGCACGACTGCTAAGCAGAGCACCAGTGCCACAGTGGACTATCTCGCAGAAGTGCCACAGCGCCATATAGTGCCCAGTGCTGTAGCGCCACTGGCACAATGGTGGCTATGGCCAGAATCGCCTATCATGCTCAGCAGGTCTGCAGCGCGATCAACGCCTGCGTAACCTGTCTGGGCATGCACAATGCAGTGTAGCACACAGCCACAAACATGCGCCATCGGCTCAGCCGGACCTTCCCTATTGCGCTAAGCGCAAATACGCGATATTCAGCCGACATATGCAAATCAGTCGATCAGCCATGCAAAGGTGCAGTGGCGCGATTAGCATGTCATTAAAGTTGCGCCACACCTCATTTGCATGTGTTGCGCTATAAAAATGCGACACTGGGTTGTGGTGGCCAGATTTGGTTGTTGCAGCTGAGAGGTGAGTTACATGCTGTGCGATGCTCAGGACAATGCTCATGGGCAGGGGTGCTGGAGGATGTCACAGGTTGAGGGGGCTGAGCATGATGAGGGCACTAGAAAGGGCAGAGGCACCCTTTCCATCAGTATCTGCCATGCAGCGAGGAAAGGGGCTTCTGCCCCGCCTGCAGCTATGCTCATGGGGAAATGCTGTGGACTGCACAGTGACAGGTGTCCACTTCCACCCATACAGATCAGCATGACTGACGAGAACCAGGCCGAGGGGGTGTGGACGGGCGGGTGAGGAGGAGGCCGAACTTCACCACAGCAGAGACCGAGGCCTCTTCCAGGCCTACCTGGAGGATGAGCTGCTTTGAGTGGGCGGACGGGCACCCCTCAGCAGCGTGCAGCTGCATGGGAGGGGTAGCTCTGGCCGTCAACCTGCACGGAAGCCAGCCTCCGTGAGAAGTGCCACAAGAAGATGGGGACTGACCGCAGGAGGCTGAAGGAGAAGGTGGCAGCCTTCAGGGTGAGAGTGCTGCCACTGGTGGCGGACCACCAGTGGTGTTGCAGCTGACCCGACCGAGAGACACTGGTCGCGCCATGCAGCCGAGTGCCATTGCGGGTGTTCCTGGCGGAGGATTCCAGACAGGTGGAAGCCCATCACTGCACGGTATGTCATGGTGATGTTGTGGGGGGGGCGGCTGTTGTTCACATGCACTCACATGTACTCTCTTTCTGTTTCAGATCCTGTTCGTCTGCAGGAGACGGTGGTGGTGGGTGCTGACAGTGCGGCAGACCTGCTGGACCAGGAGGAGGGACCTTCCACCTCCGCCAGCAGCCTGCACGCACTGCAGCAGCAGGCCGGCTGGGCCGACAACTCCGCCGGCAGTGATACGGGTGCAGGGGGTGCACAGCCTGTGTCACAGCAGTCTGGCATGCAGGTGTGCCAGCATGCTGTGCCTATGGCAGTGGCACGCACCGGCACTATTGATGATGGCAGGCCTGCAATGGCCAGTGAGAGGTGTGTGTCCCACAGGACACATGGCAGGCAACAGCCTTGCCCTGGGCCGTCCAGCTCCACACCTGTGTACCAGCATGCTGGCACAGTCACAGGCTGGGTCTGTCAGCACCGGTGGGGCAGCATCGGTGGCTGAGCAGGTGTCTGGCACTGTTGACAGCACAGGGGTGGAACAGGTGGACCTGGGGGCTCAGCAGTTGGAGGGGCGGCAGCAGCAGTTGCACACCAGGCCTGGGGGGACAGCGTCAGGCAGTGGCACTTGTCCACCGCCCTTAGATCAGCCCAAACCTGGTCCTGGCGAACAGCGGCCACCCTCAAGGGGTGCTGTGCACCAGGACCATCCACACTCTGGGGGTCACGATGCCATTGGGGCACAGTACCCTTTGGACGCGCACACCCGCCTGCTGCAGGAGTCGGTACAGCTGCAGGGGCGGGTTGCAAGGTCCGTGGAGGCACTGACTGTGTCCGTGGAGCGGCATAGCAGGGAGTGTGCTCGGACCGGGCCGAGATGGTCCATATGCGGATGGATGTGACCGCTGCCATCGACAGGCTGACCCAGGCAGTGGTCTCTGTGGCGACCGCATTGACCACACTGTCTGGTGACCTGTACCATGCACCCCACAGTGCGACTCCACTCCCTGTTCTCGGCGTGCGGCGACACCAGGCCTGTCGACGCGGGTTCTGCTGTGGCATCCCAGCACCCCTGGTGCAAGTTTGTTTGGCGGGATGCAGATCCCTGTGCAGGCAAGGTCGCGGTCGGCCAAGACTGGGACCCCTGGTGGTGCACTAGCGCCACCCGACAGGCCCTGCGCAGCCTGCCAGTGCTGCTAGGGCCACGCGGGCTGCCCACGCATCTGTGGTGGCTGGGACAGTGCTCCCTGACTGAGCTGTCTCCCAATGCAGGCCCTGTCTGGTGCTGCCCTGTGTGCAATGTGTGTCATGGTGGGCAGTGCACTGCTGGGTGCTCTGCTCACCAAACTGACACACGGACCACCTGCACACTCTCCCAACTGCTGTCCACAGGTGTGTGTGGATGATGATGCCTGCATTGCACTGTACACCAAGGTGCAAGGTTGCCCAGGTCCTGACACACGTACATGGACAGTCCAGGTGGTGAGGGTGGTTGGTGGTGCTGTGTGATAGCGTGTAATTTCCGCAGTGCTGTGCTGCTGCCCTGTATGCTGCCTGGTGTGTGTGTGTGTTCATTTGAGTGCTCACCCTCTCTGATGATGTGTTGGTATGCTAGACCCTTCAACTCCCTGACCTTCATGCACGTGTGTTCCCCTGTGTGCCTGTGGTTTGCGACGAGACAGTGTTGCCTGCACATGTCCCCTTGACTTACCTGTGTTGGCGTAGTGCTCTTCTGCAATGGTGTCCGGTGCAGCTGGGCCTGCCGTGTCAGTCAGGGGTCCCTCCGTCCTAGGGGGGGTAGCTCATCACCCATATCACCGGCGCCACTGGCGTCCCCATCGCTGTCCCCCTCTTGGACCTGTACGGCTTTCCCATGGTCTTTGGCCATGTTGTGCAGGATGCAACAGGCCAGGAATATCCCACAGGCCTTTTGGGGGCTGTACTGTAGAGCTCCGCCGGAGGTGTCCAGGCATCGGAAGCATGCCTTGAGTATCCCGAACACCCGCTCTATGATGTTCCGTGTTGCGGCATGTGCCTCATTGAAACCGTGCTGCGCTGGGGACGTGGGGCGCTGGTATGGTGTGAGCAGCCAGGGACGGAGTGGGTATCCACAGTCACCTGTGTGGAGATAGTGGAGATCAGTGTTAGGTCAGGTCCATGTTGCCCATATCCTTGTGTGCCACTACCATGGCACCTGTGTCATTCCCACCCTTGCACAGAGTTTGCATTCCATACATGTGTACTCACCCACTAGATGACCCGTGGGGATGTTCCACTCTCGAATCGATGGCACAGTGCAGATTGGTGCCATATGAAGGCATCATGTGCTCCGCCAGGTGTGTGGCACAGACATTGATGATGCGCCCAGTGGCATCACACACCACCTGGCAGTTGACACTCGAAAAGCCCTTTCGGTTCCGATATGCTTGCCCGTCGGGGCCAGGTGGTGTGCGAATGGCCACATGGGTGCAGTCTATGGCACCTAGCACGCCAGGCATTTGTGCTACCCTGTGGAACTCCTGCATGTTTGCTGTACGCTCTGCCGCGGTGCTGGGGAAATGGATGTACTCTGCAGCATGAGGTAGCAGTGCGCTGAGGAATTGGGTGAGGATGCGTGACGTGGCCGACTGCGTAATGCCTGTGGTGTCCCCTGTCGGCCTCTGGAAGGTGCCCGTGGCGAGCAGGCACATGCAGGCTGTCACCTTGGTCTCCACGGACAGAGCATGACTCCATCGTGAGGGTGCCTGCATCACATCACTGCACAGCTCACTGAGCCGTCTCAGTATTGCCCTGTTCAGGCGGTACCGGGCCACGATCTCGACATCACTGTACAGCTCGTAGCTGATGCGGGCACGATACCGCCTGTCGGGGGCGTACCGCCGACAGACCCTCCACGGCCACGCCCCTGCAGCATGCTGTCTCACCCCTCATTACAGCTTCCATGTGGAAGCTGACACTGTCCATCTCCTGGCTTCTGCCCTCCCCAGCTGCTGTTCCTGTGTTACCCCACTGCCCCCACTGCTGCTTCCACTGCACCAGGCACCCCCCACTGGCCTCTCTGTCCTCCAGGACCCACTGTCCCTCTCTGTCCTTCCTGCTCCTGTCTCTGTCTCTCTCTCTCTCTCTCTCTGTCTCTCTCCCCCGGTTTGTGGCCTGCTCGAGTTCTTGCGCTGCTCCCTTGAGCCGTTTGATTTTGGCTCACATCCGGTACAGCACATCCTCCGGCTGAGCCACTCTGCGCATTGCGCAAGTGTTCAAATATCGCATTGCGCACTTTATGCATGGACCCGCCCCCTTCGGTTGCGCATGCCTTCATTTCCATTGTGCTGTGGCTCAGCGTGTTTTCGGTGGCGCAACTGGCCCCTTCTCAATATCGCAGAATGGCGCATTTTTGGAGTTGCGCACGCGCAACCCTGTTGCGCATGGCGCAACCCTTTTGAATATCCAGGCCATAATATGCAACTGCCCCCATGTTCAGAAATCAGGAGGATCCACTTTACATAAGTTTCCCTTCTAGGGTATTGAAAAGGTATGGCGGAATCTGGCGGGGTTTATGACAACCAGGTGCTAGAAAGGGAAGCATACTGGATTGTTTACTTTGGAAGTGAGAGAATATCCAGGTCTCAATGGTAATTTTGTCTGGCTCCATTTGTTAAGTACTAGTCCTTTTTACCTGCCAGTTCTACTGACTAGTTACTTCTTGATTGCTTTCAGATGACTGACATCCCACAGGGCTAATAAGCTGGTGTTCAATGTTTAAGAGAGAGCTACACTAATTCAATGTAGCATAAAACTGATCAAATATGCTGAAAATATGACAGTCAACCTTTAGTATGTTTTACTATGACGATATATGTTGCACCTATCTATCATTGTTTGTACTTCGAACATTTCCCCATAAAGCATTATAGGTTTCTTATTACAAATTAACATAGCCTTTGATAAAGCAACTATGAGTGTGAAGTGTATCAGGTAAAATTCCTGTAAGGGGATCCATTTGAATTTTTCGCTGTGTCACCTTAATAAAGTGTAACACATTAATTCTGTGTAAGTAGCATCCCTGGCTAGTAAGTGCTACACTTTTTGCCTTACTTTTCTGAAAACTACAAATCTCACCTGAACTACACATTTTCAACAAAATCCCATTGTATAAATTAGATAACACACTCTAGGGTAACTCCTTGAAAATGATCGAGGGGGATTGGGATTCAAGAAGTATGGCAAGAAATGCTTTACAGAAAGAGTAGGGATGGGCAGGAATAAGTTTCTGAAGTGTTATGAGTGCTGAAACAGCGGGAAAGTCAAAATAAGTGGGACAGGCAATGGAACAGTTCTTAAGAGGCAGACTGGAGGGTAGGGAAGAGTGATAAGGGTACAGTCCCAAAATTAGACAAGCTCTGGCAGAATGGAAGGCTGTCAGGCCTTAATCTGACAGCATCTTTTATGTTTCTATGTTAATAGCTAAAGAGAAAAAGAAACTGTTTTAGGTAGTCTAAACTGGAATTCATTCTCCTCATAAGTTAAAGCTCTAGGATTCACTAGAAGTGTACTACAGGCTGTATGAAGGCAGGCAGCTGCTTGGAGCAGGAACACCGGAGAACAAACTGTAGTCGGAGCCCAAATGGCTGCTAATGCATCAACCTAATTAGGGATATAGAATGAATGCGTGGCTTGTAATGTAATTTACTTATTGTATTAGTGTGTTGTAATAATTCCACACTTACTCTACATCACAAGAGTAGAACATAGTGATAGTCCACAAATAATTTTAGCAAACAACCACAACAACACATTTTATATTTGATATGATTTTGAATTCCTGTTTCAGTTCAAAATGTTTTTTCAGGTTCAGGCAGGTAGATTGTGCCATTTTTAATCCAGGTACTTAAGTTTATATAAAACTGCCTTCCTAGCACTGAGGTAGGTAAAAGTCACTTATGGTAGGGAATTCTTACCCAGCTGTCCACCTGCCATAAGCAGAAATGGGGGGTGGGGGTAAGGGACAGTATGGTCTAGTGATCAGAGCACTGGCTTGGGAACCAGGACACCAAGGTCCAAATCCCACCCGAGCCACTTACTAACTGTGTGATCATGATCAAGTCACCTTGACTTACCTGATCAAGTCACTTGACCTCACAGTGTTTTAGTCCACCTAGCTGTAAATACGGATGGAAGTAGGACCCCACTGAAAATGAGATTTTGCAGCTCAACTGGGTAATGCAGCATAAATAACAAAGAAAACTCCTGTGCTAGTCATTATTCAAAAGTTTATTTATTCCTTAACATGAAAAAGAAATGAAATCTGCACAATTGCCTTTTATCTCTTAGTACTCATCATTATTAGTTAGCAATTTTACCTATAAAGCACTACTGATACCATTTGCTCTCTTAGATAATCTGATTCTCAGAACTTCTTTCTAAAAACAGTAAAGCCAATGGATGCATAACTTCCATACTTTGAAGTTTTAAAAAATGGTTCCAGCCTGTGAAACTCTCTGGCCAGATCATGAGTATAGTAGTGCTTGGCTCAAGATCACAGTTTTGGAAGCATGGATAGTGTTTGCTGTGCCATCCCAGCTCCCGCCTCATCCCTCAAGCAGCAAAGGAAAAACATTAGAGTTTTGGGTCTCCAGAGTTTTGGCGAACCACTGGTGGCATCTTCCTTGGGGTTGTCAACCCTAATCCTCACTCCACCAGCCAATAGCTTCCATTCTGAAGTACAAGGTGCAGCTCTAAGCCACTTCCTCATACTGATACATTCTTCAAAGGTAGAGAAGTATGCCCTGCCACATGTTGCCAACACAATATGGTGTAGCTTTCTTCACACAGGGCCCTGAGAAAAGAAAGAAGAAGGCAGTTTGGGCTGCAAAGTTCAAACAGGGGAAAGGATAGTGAAAGGAGTCCAACATGGTGACAAAACTTTCTATTGGTAGATGCAAGAGAAAAGAAAGAGCAAAGGTGGAATAGGTAGATTGGCTAAAACAAGGACCAGCAAACAGAAGACAAGAGGGAGGAAGCAGAGGTTCTGAACAAACACTTCTGCTCAGTTTTACACAGGAGGAAGCAGGTAAAAGACCATCTCTCTGCAGGAAGGCATACCATATCAAGGAAGCCGACACAAGTCCATTCACGGAAGCAAGAGTCCTGGAGGAACTCAAAAAAATGAAGGTCGACAAAGTAATGGAGCCAGACAAAATACATCCAAGGATACTATTCAATTATTTAATTTTGTTCAAGTTTATTGGCAGGAAATACTCCATTGAGCAGGCTCATTTACAACGAGGTCCTGATCATACAGTCATATACAGTACACCAACAGATTAGACAACTAAACAAAACACAGGGCATAACAGAAGCAAAATAAAAATATACATGAATAAGAATTAATATGTACAGAATTATATACAAAGAAAATAAATACAGTAGTTCTCAAGTACTATGGAGTAATGTAGTTAAGACACAGTGCGGGATATTCAGAAAGGGTTGCACATGGTGCAACACAGTTGCGCCATGCACTACCCACTGATGCACCCCGGCACGATATTCAAAAGGGGAAAGTATGTGGTACAAATCCCGATGTGCCAGGGCACATCAGTAATGTATGCGTCGCAGGCAGGGGGGGTGCCCATGCATACTCCGCACATCCTGATATTCAGCCTGCGATGTGCTGAGCAGATACAGGCACAACCCCTACCTGCGCTGCACACAGTTGAGCCAAAAAAAGAAGGAGCAAGGGCTGGCCACCCACAGGTGAGCTGCCATATGGCAGGGTGCAACACGGCAGCCGCCAGCTGTGGGTGGCCACTCGAGCTCTGGAGCCAGGGTCTGTCGGCTTCTCACCCCGCCTAGCTGCCAGATCGCGGGCAATGGAAAAGGAAGTTATCCCTGGTGGTCTAGTGGGACGCTGCCAGCCCAATCATGGCCTATGCAGAATAACACCATCCCTGGTGGTCCAGTGAACCAAATCCTGCCTGATTGTGGGCTCTGAATAAAGAATAATATCCCCAGTGGTCCAGTGGACCGCTTCCAGCCCGATCGTGGGCATAAGTAAACAAATACATATTAACCTCTCCCTGGTGGTCCAGCGGTTCTCCCGCCCACTGAGCCCTGCCACCCTACTCCCCCCGGTCAGCGGTGGTGGCAGCTCCCCACCCGCAAGCCGCCTGGCTGCGCCCGCTGACTGCACACAGTACAGCTGTAAGCCCATTGGTCCAAAGCGTGGGCCAATGGGTGTGCAGACTTGTCTGTACTAACAGTCCCAATATGTGAATGGATCCATTCTCATTTTGGGACTGTGTGACTACGTGATCTGCACGCCTCAGTAACCTGCTGTGGACCAATGAGGCTGCTGTACCATGATCAATCGGCCCGGCTGGGCAACTAGCGGGGCTACCACCCACACGTGACTGATAGCAGTGGCGGGGCTTGAATGAGTGAGGAGAGGGCAGCTGGACCACCGGGAGAGGTTAATATGTATTTGTTTACTATGCCCATGATCGGCTGAGTGTCCACTGGACCACCGGATTTAATCCATTATTCGGAGGCCGCGATCGGGCAGGTTTCAGTCCACTGGACCACCAGGGATGGTGTTATTTATACATAGCCCATGATCAGGCGTTGGGGCATTTTGCCGCCATGGGGCAGGGGGCGTCAGTCCCCAATGGCTTTGTGTCATCTGCAGATAGGCACATCTTCCCATTTAGGTCATCAGCTATGTTGCTGATGAATACATTGAAAAGTATTGGTAAAAAGCATTGAACCCTGTAGAACATCACTTGTAATGCTACCCTCCTTTAGATAGTGTGCCATTTACCAGTATCCTCTGGGTCCTCCCCTTAAGCCAGTTATAGATCCAGCTTACAATCTTTGGTCCAATGCCCGTGTGCTCCAGCTTATTAGCCTCCTGTGTGAATGGAGTTGAAAGCCTTGCTGAAGTCAAGAAACACCACGTCTACAGCACCCCCATTGTCCAACATTTTTGTGACCCAATCGGCATATTCAGTTAGGTTAGTCTGACAGGACCTTCCTGACGTGAATTAATGTTGCTTTGGGTCCAGCTGTCCACTATCTTGTAAGAATGTCCCTATTTAGTAGAGATTCCATCAGGTTCCCTACTACCAAGGTGAGGTTGACTGCGCGCAATAGTTTTCTGCTTCTTTCCTACTGCCACTCTTGTGTAGGGGCACCACCGTAGTCTTTTTCCAAGCTCCAGGGACCACTCCGCTTTCCAGTGATTTGTTAAAGAGCTCCACCAGTGGGGCTGCTAGTTCCTCCCCAAGCTCCCGTAGTATCCTAACTAAATGACTTACACTTCACCCTTCTCATATTTGTTTAGTATCTATACACTCTTTCCCATTTCTCCTTCCCACCTCTTTTACATTCACTTGCATACCTTTCCCCTCCACCATCTCCCTCTCCCAACCCCTGTACCTACCTCCCTCCTCCTTCCTCTTAAAGAGAAACAAGCAACAGTTGGCATAATATGTTACATAAAGAGACTGGGCTGGATTTTAAAGGGCATCTGGTATTTGTGCCACCACTTTAGCACAATCACACAACTTGCATCAAAAGACCACATAAAATGTTGTCTTTTTCCTCTTCTGCAATTTGCACAAATAAAGGGTGCATGCATCATTTTTTTGATGCAAGTTGCCATAAAAGACCTATCCAGGAGAGATTGCTGAGTGTGTGTGTGTGTGGGGGCAGCTGTGGCAAGTTAAACATCTTGTTATGAGAATGGCATTTCAGAAGTGTGTCAGTGTTGGGCCCAGTGCAACTAAGGCTGTGGAGGGCTCAACAGTTACAGCCTAGTGATCAACAAGGCTGATCATGACACTGTTTCCTGGCTTGCTGGGTAAAATCTTTGTGTACTTGAAAGGAACAAGCTGCTCCAATTCAGAGTGGCTTTATCCTTTCATCAGCATGATGTCACCACCAGTCAGGTGAGCAGCGTATGATCAGCCTCCTGTTGTCCTCCTCCCCAACAGCTTAAAACAATCCCACCCTCTGCTAAGTATCTCTCCAACCTCCCCATTGCTTCTTGTGCCCCAGTTCGATATCACACCCTCTGCCAAGTATCCCTCCCACATCTCACTTGTTAAAGATAAAACCAATACTGGAGTACCCAATCCCCTGTGTCGGTACCAGAAATAAAGAAAACCATCCCATGATGTCTTTTAAAAAAAATTTTTAAACCCTGTAGAAAAAGAAAATGGTCCATTGATATCTGTTACTGCTGCCACACCCTGTCGCCCTTGTCCTACCCTCACCCGTGCCCCTCCCATTCAGCACCAATCACCCCACACCACCCCCACCCCTTACTTATCTGCGGGGGGTTCAATGCCATTATCCTCTCTGGATCAGAGACATGTCTTCCTCCTTCAGTGTTGAACAGAGAAACACATGAAATCGGGTAAGCCCATCAATGTATTTCAAAGCATTTTGAACTTGGACTCATAATTTGATCATTTTTTAATATTTTGCCCCCAAATTTTCAATATGACCTTTCTGGGGTGAAATTTTTCAAATCCAGCCTAAAAGGTGATTTTGCAGTCACTCTGTGAAATCACGGTTTGGGCAAGATTTGAAAATATTCACCTACCAGGTTTATGAGGTGGAGTCATAAGAAGATTATGTTGAAAATTTGGGGGCAAAATATTAAAAAACAAAAATGTTATGAAGATGCATTGAAATTGTTCAGCACTCAATCATAATGTTGTTAATTTTCATTACTTAGACCCCACATTTTCAACATAGCCATTTTTTCACTCCACCTCTTGAACATGACAAGTGTTGTTTTTCAAATCCTGGCCAAAATATGTTTTCACACTTGTGGCATGAAATAATATTTTAGCCAATATTTTATAAATGACACTTGCCATGTTTAGAAAGAGGGGTCATAAAATGATCATAGAAAGTGACAGCAGATAAGGATCACCAGGTCCATCTAGTCTGCCCATATACCCTACCTTCAGTTAGCTGCCGCTGACCTACACTCTCCCCCCTTTCTTCCAGGGTATGCATTCTGAGTTCCTCCAATCTCTCTTCATATGGCCTATGGTGCAGGCCCTGCACCATTTTTGTTGCCCTTCTTTGAACTGCCTCCACCCTTTCTATGTCCTTCCAGAGATGAGGCCTCCAGAACTGGACACAGTATTCCAAATGAGGTCTCACCAATTACCTGTACAGTGGCATTATGACTTCTTTTCTTCTGCTGGTAATACCTGTCCCTGTGCACTGCAGCATACCACTGGCTCTCCCCACTGCCTTGGCACACTGTTTGGCCATCTTTAAGTTGTCAGATATGATGACCCCCAGATCCCTGTCCTTTTTTGTGACTGCAAATATCTCCCCCTTCATCATGTAAACCTCACCGGGGTTCCTGCACTCCAAGTGCATGATTTTGCACTTCTTCGCAATGAATCCTAGCTGTCACACTCTGGACCATTCTTCCAATGTAGCGAGGTCCCTCCTCATTTTCTCCACCCTCCTGGGCTGTCTACTCTATTGCAGATCTTTGTGTCATCTGCACAGTGGCACACCTTCCCCTCCAGCCCCTCTGCAATGTTGCTGATGTAGATACTGAACAGCACTGGCCCAAGAACTGAACCCTGTGGTACCCCGCTGGTCATCATCCCCACCTCAGATTTAGCCCCATTTACCACCACCCTCTGTGTTCTATTCTTCGACAAATTCCCAATCCAGTTCACCACCTTGTGTCCCAATCCCAGAATGCAAAGCATATTCATTAGCCTCCTATGCGGAACGGTGTCGAATGCCCTGCTGAAGTCAAGGTAGGCCACATCCACTGCTCCCCCTGATCCACCTCCCTAGTGACCCAGTCAAAGAAATCAATCAGATTTGTTTCACATGACTTTCCTGCTGTGAATCTGTGCTGCCTCGTATCTTGTGATCCACTTGCTTCAAGGTTCTCTACTATCCTTTTCTTTAGCAGAGATTCCATAATTTTACCCACCACCGAGGTCAGGCTGACAGGTCTATAGTTTCCAGCCTCCTCTCTGCTCTCCTTTTGTGGAGGGGGACTACATCAGCCCTTCTCCAGTCCTTTAGAACCTTGCCCATTTCTAGTGACTGGCTGAACAGAGCTGCCAGTGGTGCTGCCAGTAACTCCCTCAACTCCTTTAATATTCTAGGGTGTATCCCATCTGGTCCCTTTGGCTTATTCACCTTTAGTTTTGTAAGTTCTTCTAAGACTCTCTCCTCTTTGTATGTCCACTTCCATTCCCATCTTGCTTCTTAGCTGCATTCCCTCCCCTTCCTCTTCTTCTGTGAAAACTGAACAGAAATATTTAATTCGCATTTGCTTCGTGCAGTCACCTTTCAAATGGGATTTTAAAAATTCCATCTGTCATGATCATAAGGCGGGGTCATAAAAATACAGTGTTGATAATTTGAGGACAAAGTGTCAAAAAACAACAAAGTTATGAGGAAACATTGATCTTTTTGGTGTTTACTCATAACTTTATGATTTTTATAGATTTTGGCCCCAAATGTACACCTAGCCTTTTTGCTACTCCACCTGATGAACATGGTATGTGTTGTTTTCAAATCCCCTTTGACAAATGTTTTTGCAGTCATTCTATAAAACCACCTTTTGGAATGGACTAAAAAAAAAAAAACCTGTCTTGATCATAACATGGGGTTGTGAAAAGATTATGGTCTGGATATTCAAAAGGATTTGCCATGCGTAATAGGGTTCGCCTGCACAAGTCGAAATTGCGCCATTCTGCGATATTCAGCAGGAGGCAGTTGCGCCACTGAAAACATGCTGAGCAACAGCGCAATGCTAATGAAGGCATGCTAAACCGGAGGGGGAGGAACCATGCATAAACTGCACAGCCCGATATTCAACCGGCTGTGCAGAGTTGCACAGGCGCAACCCCCTACCTGCACCTGCACAACATTGAGCCAAAAAAAAGGATCAAGTCAAGGGTCACCCACAGGTGAGCTGCCGCATTGCAGGGTGCAACACAGCAGCTGCCACCTGTGGGTGGCCCTCCACTTGTTCCCTGTGCCTCCCCTGCAGCCCGATTGCGGGCATAATAGTAACCCCCACAGCCCGATGGGGCAGATCTCACTCCGACTGGCCTGATCGCAGGCATACAGTAATGAATTCCCCACTGGCCCGATCACAGGCATAACAGTAATGACCTCCACTGGCCCGATCAGGCATACAGTAATGACCCCCCACTGGCCCGATCGCAGGCAAAAGATCAACCCCTCAAAGACCAATATCCCTGGTGGTCCAGTGGACCGAGAAACCCAATTGCGGGCATAAGGTCAACCCCCCAAAGTCCAATATCCCTGGTGATCTGTGGCCCAACCCCACCCACCCACAGACCCCACCACCCGCTCCCCATCAGCCAGTGGGCGGCAGCACACCCGCCTGCTGCCCCCACCCACGTCGACTATCAGCTCAATAGGGCTGCCGCCCGAAGGTTCAGGCAAGAGCCAATGGGCGTGCAGCCCGTACGCTGATCCAGATTTGTGACTTGATTCATTCATTACAATCTGGACTATATGCTGAGCTAGCGCGCCCATGGCTCGTTCTCTGAACCAATGGGCATGCAGCCTCATCGAGCTGTCAGTCGGGCGGCGGCAGGTGGTGGTGCTGCCGCCCGCCAGCTGACGGGGAGCGGGTGGTGGGCTCTGTGGGTGGTGGGATGGGGCCACTAGATCACCAGGGAAATTGAACTTGGGGTTGACCTTATGCCCGCGATCGGGCATGGGTCCACTGGACCACCAGGGATATTGGTCTGGGGGTTGCTCTTATGCCCGCGATCGGGCCAGTCGGGGTGGGTTTCAGTACTGTTATGCCTACAATTGGGCCAGTGGGGAGGAGATTTACTTCATGCCTGCGATCGGGCTGCAGGGGGCATCGGTCCCCGATGGCTGCTGCCTGGCAGGGTGCCAGGTGTAAGTTGTCAGTGATCGGCGTATCTGCTTGCTAATGGCATGCATATGGGGCCGTAAGTAGATGCAAATGGCCCCCCCCGCACCTTGCATAACTTATGGCTCCATTTGCATGTCACCTTTTGAATATCAGAAATTTGCCTGTGGTGCAATGGAACTTGCACCACCGCATCTGAATGCTCCACTCTGACCACTTGCAGTGGCGCAAGTTCCACTGCGCCATGCACAGTGGCTGTGGCCCGAGGGCGATATTCAAAGGAGTTGCTCAATAGCGCAACTCCGTTGAATATTGCCCCGGCCACACCCCGTGCAACTTTTTTGAGCAGCGCAAGGGCTTGCACCACAGAATGGCGCAGTTTGAATATCCAGCCCTATGTTTAAAATTTGGGGTCAAAATGTAAAAAAACAACTAAGTTACGACGAAATGTTGAATTGTTCCAATTTTTACTCGTAACTTTATTTTTGCAGATTTTGACCCCTAATATTTAATATATTTCTTGTGTTACTCCACCTCATGAACATGACAAGTGTAATTTTTCAAATCCCTTCCAAAACATGTTTTCACAGTCGCACTGCGAAATCACCTTTCAGATCTGATGGGATTGTAAATCCCATCTGTCTTGATCATAACGTCAGGTCATAAAAATTCTATGCTGGAAATTTGAGGAAAAATATGGGAGTCCACTGAGAATTAGATATTGCCCCTCAGATGGCCTATCTTGGGTAAATACAATCTAAAAATGCGTAAAGGCAGGACGCCACTGAAAATGAGATATTGCATTTCTTCTGTTCTGTCCTGGGTGTGTGTGTGTGTGTATATATATATATATATATATATATAAATGTGTAAAAGCAGGACCTTGGCCTTAATTAGAGGTCCACATTATTCAGAGAGTGGGATAGTGGGATGAACGGATTACTTTCTGCTTGTCCCTGTCGTGTTTTATTGTGTAGTTTCGTATTTACTAACCTGCTCATAGCACTGTGTGTGAACATTGTAATGGTTTGTAGTTGATCAATAAACTATTCAACCAACAACCACAAAGCAGGGACATTTTTACAATAACATCTCAATGCTTGAAAATAGCATTTGAACATTTAGACACATTTCACTAAAGTTAATCTCTTTATTTAAAACAACAGGAAAGAACATCATACAACAACAATAACCATAATAAGCATTAGTAACAATGGGCCCCAAGCACAAATGGAGTGGAGTGACTATGCATGCATATCTGGGCGTAGCTACTCCGCACCTATTGCACCCCTGCATGAGATGCACAAATGGGTGTGTGTGGACCCACTGCACCCGATTCCCCACATCTGGGGACCACACCTCAGTGGGGTGTTCCAGGGGTTTCCAGCACTATGCGTAATCACTAAACCATGTAGTGCTGGCCACATGGATGCAGAGGGTGGAACAGTGTACACCAGGGTAGACCTGCTGTAACCCTCTGTATGCCCCCCAAGGATGTCTCGCTGGGCGTGGCGGACATGACCTATAACCCCAGAGCTGCCAACCCACTGGGCAGTGTGGGGGGCTGGGACTGCTGGTCGGACAAGTGCCCTGCACCAAACTGCAAGTGCGGGGGGGTGAGGGGTGGAGGCGGAGCCAGGGGGAGGATTATGCACCCCATTCCTGGGCCCCACCCAATGACTTCAGTAGGTTCCGTTGGGAATGTGCTGCGCATATGACAGTATCGCACACATAGGTTACAGTCGACATCGGTCCTGATTGGGTGACCAGCACAACTGGGACATACATGCTGCTACCAACTTATGTTGCAGTACAATTCCAATGGACAGTGCGATAATCATCCCAGATACATGGTATTCCATCACACGCACAGCCATCATTTTACATGGCGCGCCGTAACCAGACAGCGCAATAGGACGTGACATGGCATGCCCACAGCGCCAGGGGTCAGAGGGCATACACAAGGTCACGGCAATGACGCAAGGCTACGCACAGCGCCATAGGATGTATAGGCATCCTGCACGACTGCTAAGCAGAGCACCAGTGCCACAGTGGACTATCGCGCAGAAGTGCCACAGCGCCATATAGTGCCCAGTGCTGTAGCGCCACTGGCACAATGGTGGCTATGGCCAGAATCGCCTATCATGCTCAGCAGGTCTGCAGCGCGATCAACGCCTGCGTAACCTGTCTGGGCATGCACAATGCAGTGTAGCACACAGCCACAAACATGCGCCATCGGCTCAGCCGGACCTTCCCTATTGCGCTAAGCGCAAATACGCGATATTCAGCCGACATATGCAAATCAGTCGATCAGCCATGCAAAGGTGCAGTGGCGCGATTAGCATGTCATTAAAGGCACACACCTCATTTGCATGTGTTGCGCTATAAAATGCGACACTGGGTTGTGGTGGCCAGATTTGGTTGTTGCAGCTGAGAGGTGAGTTACATGCTGTGCGATGCTCAGGACAATGCTCATGCGGGCAGGGTGCTGGAGGATGTCACAGGTTGAGGGGCTGAGCATGATGAGGGCACTTAGAAAGGGCAGAGGCACCCTTTCCATCAGTATCTGCCATGCAGCGAGGAAAGGGGGGCTTGCCCCGCCTGCAGCTATGCTCATGGGGAAATGCTGTGGACTGCACAGTGACAGGTGTCCACTTCCACCCATACAGATCAGCATGACTGACGAGAACCAGGCCGAGGGGGTGTGGACGGGCGTAGAGGAGGAGGCCGAACTTCACCACAGCAGAGACCGAGGCCTCTTCCAGGCCTACCTGGAGGATGAGCTGCTTTGAGTGGGCGGATGGGCACCCCTCAGCAAGCGCAGCTGCATGGGAGGGGTAGCTCTGGCCGTCAACCTGCACGGAAGCCACCAGCCCGTGCAGAAGTGCCACAAGAAGATGGGGACTGACCGCAGGAGGCTGGAAGGAGAAGGTGGCAGCCTTCAGGGTGAGAGTCGCTGCCACTGGTGGCGGACCACCAGTGGTGTTGCAGCTGACCCCGACGAGAGACTTTGTCGCGCCATGCAGCCGAAAGTGCCATTGCGTGGTGTTCTCGGAGGATTCCAGACAGGTGGGAAGCCCATCACTGCACGGTATGTCATGGTGATGTTGTGGGGGCGGCTGTTGTTCACATGCACCACATGTACTCTCTTTCTGTTTCAGATCCTGTTCGCCTGCAGGAGACGGTGGTGGGGTTGACAGCGCAGACCTGCTGGACCAGGAGGAGGATTCCACCTCCGCCAGCAGCCTGCACGCACTGCAGCAGCAGGCCGGCTGGGCCGACAACTCCGCCGGCAGTGATACGGGTGCAGGGGGTGCACAGCCTGTGTCACAGCAGTCTGGCATGCAGGTGTGCCAGCATGCTGTGCCTATGGCAGTGGCACGCACCGGCACTATTGATGATGGCAGGCCTGCAATGGCCAGTGAGAGGTGTGTGTCCCACGAGGGACACATGGCAGGCCAGCACTTGCCCCTGGGCCGTCCAGCTCCACACCTGTGTACCAGCATGCTGGCACAGTCACAGGCTGGGTCTGTCAGCACCGGTGGGGCAGCATCGGTGGCTGAGCAGGTGTCTGGCACTGTTGACAGCACAGGGGTGGAACAGGTGGACCTGGGGGCTCAGCAGTTGGAAGGGCGGCAGCAGCAGTTGCACACCAGGCCTGGGGACAGCGCCAGGCAGTGGCACTTGTCCACCGCCCTTAGATCAGCCCAAACCTGGTCCTGGCGAACAGCGCCACCCTCAAGGGTGCTGTGCACCAGGACCATCCACACTCTGGGGGTCACGATGCCATTGGGGCACAGTACCTTTTGATCGCAGACACCTGCCGCTGCAGGAGTCGGTACAGCTGCAGGGCGGGTTGCAAGGTCCGTGGAGGCACTGACTGTGTCCGTGGAGCGGCATAGCAGGGAGTGTGCTCGGACCGGGCCGAGATGGTCCATATGCGGATGGATGTGACCGCTGCCATCGACAGGCTGACCCAGGCAGTGGTCTCTGTGGCGACCGCATTGACCACACTGTCTGGTGACCCTGTACCATGCACCCCACACAGTGCGCACCCACTCCCTGTTCTCGGCGCGCTGCGGCGACACCGAGGCCTGTCGACGCCTGGGTTCTGCTGTGGCATCCCAGCACCCCTGGTGCAAGTTTGTTTGGCGGGATGCAGATCCCTGTGCAGGCAAGGTCGTGGTCGCCAAGACTGGGACCCCTGGTGTGCACTAGCGCCACCCGACAGGCCCTGCGCAGCCTGCCAGTGCTGCTAGGGCCACGCGGGCTGCCCACGCATCTGTGGTGGCTGTGGGACAGTGCTCCTGACTGAGCTGTCTCCCAATGCAGGCCCTGTCTGGTGCTGCCCTGTGTGCATTGTGTGTCATGGTGGGCAGTGCACTGCTGGGTGCTCTGCTCACAAACTGACACACGGACCACCTGCACACTCTCCCAACTGCTGTCCACAGGTGGTGTGTGGATGATGATGCCTGCATTGCACTGTACACCAAGGTGCGAGGTTGCCCAGGTCCTGACACACGACATGGACAGTCCAGGTGGTGAGGGTGGTTGGTGGTGCTGTGTGATAGCTGCAATTTCCGGCAGTGCTGTGCTGCTGCCCTGTATGCTGCCTGTGTGTGTGTGTGTTCATTTGAGTGCTCACCCTCTCTGATGATGTGTTGGTATGCCTAGACCCTTCAACTCCCTGACCTTCATGCACGGTGTGTTCCCCTGTGTGCCTGTGGTTTCGACAGACAGTGTTGCCTGCACATGTCCCCTTGACTTACCTGTGTTGGGCGAGTGCTCTTCTGCAATGGTGTCCGGTGCAGCTGGGCCTGCCGTCAGTCAGGGGTCCCTCCGCCCTAGGGGGGTAGCTCATCACCCATATCACCGGCGCCACTGGCGCCCCCATCGCTGTCCCCTCTTGGACCTGTAATGCTTTCCCATGGTCTTTGGCCATGTTGTGCAGGATGCAACAGGCCAGGAATATCCCACAGGCCTTTTGGGGGCTGTACTGTAGAGCTCCGCCGGAGGTGTCCAGGCATCGGAAGCATGCCTTGAGTATCCCGAACACCCGCTCTATGATGTTCCGTGTTGCGGCATGTGCCTCATTGAAACCGTGCTGCGCTGGGGACGTGGGGCGCTGGTATGGTGTGAGCAGCCAGGGACGGAGTGGGTATCCACAGTCACCTGTGTGGAGATAGTGGAGATCAGTGTTAGGTCAGGTCCATGTTGCCCATATCCTTGTGTGCCACTACCATGGCACCTGTGTCATTCCCACCCTTGCACAGAGTTTGCATTCCATACATGTGTACTCACCCACTAGATGACCCGTGGGATGTTCCACTCCGAATCGATGGCACAGTGCAGATTGGTGCCATATGAAGGCATCATGTGCTCCGCCAGGGTGTGTGGCACAGACATTGATGATGCGCCCAGTGGCATCACACACCACCTGGCAGTTGACATCGAAAGCCCTTCTCGGTTCCGACATGCTTGATTCGTCTGGGGCCAGGTGGTGTGCGAATGGCCACATGGGTGCAGTCTTGTACCTAGCACGCCAGGCATTTGTGCTACCCCTGTGGAACTCCTGCATGTTTGCTGTACGCCCTGCCGGGTGCTGGGGAAATGGATGTACTCTGCAGCATGAGGTAGCAGTGCGCTGAGGAATTGGGTGAGGATGCATGACGTGGCCGACTGCGTAATGCCTGTGGTGTCCCCTGTCGGCCTCTGGAAGGTGCCCGTGGCGAGCAGGCACATGCAGGCTGTCACCTTGGTCTCCACGGACAGAGCATGACTCCATCGTGAGGGTGCCTGCATCACATCACTGCACAGCTCACTGAGCCGTCTCAGTATTGCCCTGTTCAGGCGGTACCGGGCCACGATCTCGACATCACTGTACAGCTCGTAGCTGATGCGGGAATCGATACCGCTTGTCGGGCGATCACGACAGACCTCCACGGCCACGCCCCTGCAGCATGCTGTCTCACTCTTTCATTACAGCTTCCATGTGGAAGCTGACACTGTCCATCTCCTGGCTTCTGCCCTCCCCAGCTGCTGTTCCTGTGTTACCCCACTGCCCCACTGCTGCTTCCACTGCACCAGGCACCCCCACTGGCTCTCTGTCCTCCAGGACCCACTGTCCTCTGTCCTTCCTGCTCCTGTCTCTGTTCTCTCTCTCTCTCTCTCTGTCTCTCTCCCGTTTGTGGCCTGCTCGAGTTCTTGCGCTGCTCCTTGAGCCGTTTTTTTTGGCTCACATCCGGTACAGCACATCCTCCGGCTGAGCTTCACCACATTGCTAGTGTTCAAATATCGATTGCGCACTTTATGTATGGACCCGCCCTTCGGGTTGCGCATGCCTTCATTTCCATTGTGCTGTGGCTCAGCGTGTTTTCGTGCATGCAACTGGCCCCTTCTCAATATCGCAGAATGGCGATTTTTGAGTTGCGTGACGCAAAGAACCCCTGTTAGCGCATGGCGCAACCCTTTGAATATCCAGGCCATAATATGCAACTGCCCCATGTTCAGAAATCAGAGGATCCACTTTACATAAGTTTCCTTCTAGGTATTGAAAAGGTATGGCGGAATCTGGCGGGGTTTATGACAACCAGGTGCTAGAAAGGAAGCATACTGGATTGTTTACTTTGGAAGTGAGAGAATATCCAGGTCTCAATGGTAATTTTGTCTGGCTCCATTTGTTAAGTACTAGTCCTTTTTACCTGCCAGTTCTACTGACTAGTTACTTCTTGATTGCTTTCAGATGACTGACATCCCACAGGGCTAATAAGCTGGTGTTCAATGTTTAAGAGAGAGCTACACTAATTCAATGTAGCATAAAACTGATCAAATATGCTGAAAATATGCAACGTCAACCTTTTAGTATGTTTTACTATGACTATATATGTTGCACCTATCTATCATTGTTTGTACTTCGAACATTTCCCCATAAAGCATTATAGGTTTCTTATTACAAATTAACATAGCCTTTGATAAAGCAACTATGAGTGTGAAGTGTATCAGGTAAAATTCCTGTAAGGGGATCCATTTGAATTTTTCGCTGTGTCACCTTAATAAAGTGTAACACATTAATTCTGTGTAAGTAGCATCCCTGGCTAGTAAGTGCTACACTTTTTTGCCTTACTTTTCTGAAAACTACAAATCTCACCTGAACTACACATTTTTCAACAAAATCCCATTGTATAAATTAGATAACACACTCTAGGGTAACTCCTTGAAAATGATCGGGGAAGGGGGATTGGGGATTCAAGAAGTATGGCAAGAAATGCTTTTTTTACAGAAAGAGTAGGGATGGGCAGGAATAAGTTTCTGGAAGTGTTATGAGTGCTGAAACAGCGGGAAAGTCAAAATAAGTGGGACAGGCAATGGGAACAGTTCTTAAGAGGGCAGACTGGAGGGTAGGGAAGAGTGATAAGGGTACAGTCCCAAAATTAGACAAGCTCTGGCAGAATGGAAGGGCTGTCAGGCCTTAATCTGACAGCATCTTTTATGTTTCTATGTTAATAGCTAAAGAGAAAAAAGAAACTGTTTTAGGTAGTCTAAACTGGAATTCATTCTCCTCATAAGTTAAAGCTCTAGGGATTCACTAGAAGTGTACTACAGGCTGTATGAAGGCAGGCAGCTGCTTGGAGCAGGAACACCGGAGAACAAACTGTAGTCGGAGCCCAAATGGCTGCTAATGCATCAACCTAATTAGGGATATAGAATGAATGCTTGGCTTGTAATGTAATTACTTATTGTATTAGTGTGTTGTAATAATTCCACACTTACTCTACATCACAAGAGTAGAACATAGTGATAGTCCACAAATAATTTTAGCAAACAACCACAACAACACATTTTATATTTGATATGATTTTGAATTCCTGTTTCAGTTCAAAATGTTTTTTCAGGTTCAGGCAGGTAGATTGTGCCATTTTTAATCCAGGTACTTAAGTTTATATAAAACTGCCTTCCTAGCACTGAGGTAGGTAAAAGTCACTTATGGTAGGGAATTCTTACCCAGCTGTCCACCTGCCATAAGCAGAAATGGGGGGTGGGGGTAAGGGACAGTATGGTCTAGTGATCAGAGCACTGGCTTGGGAACCAGGACACCAAGGTCCAAATCCCACCCGAGCCACTTACTAACTGTGTGATCATGATCAAGTCACTTGACTTACCTGATCAAGTCACTTGACCTCACAGTGTTTTAGTCCACCTAGCTGTAAATACGGATGGAAGTAGGACCCCACTGAAAATGAGATTTTGCAGCTCAACTGGGTAATGCAGCATAAATAACAAAGAAAACTCCTGTGCTAGTCATTATTCAAAAGTTTATTTATTCCTTAACATGAAAAAGAAATGAAATCTGCACAATTGCCTTTTATCTCTTAGTACTCATCATTATTAGTTAGCAATTTTACCTATAAAGCACTACTGATACCATTTGCTCTCTTAGATAATCTGATTCTCAGAACTTCTTTCTAAAAACAGTAAAGCCAATGGATGCATAACTTCCATACTTTGAAGTTTTAAAAAAAATGGTTCCCAGCCTGTGAAACTCTCTGGCCAGATGCGCAGTATAGTAGTGCTTGGCTCAAGATCACAGTTTTGGAAGCATGGATAGTGTTTGCTGTGCCATCCCAGCTCCCCGCCTCATCCCTCAAGCAGCAAAAGGAAAAAACATTAGAGTTTTGGGTCTCCAGAGTTTTGGCGAACCACTGGTGGCATCTTCCTTGGGGTTGTCAACCCTAATCCTCACTCCACCAGCCAATAGCTTCCATTCTGAAGTACAAGGTGCAGCTCTAAGCCACTTCCTCATACTGATACATTCTTCAAAGGTAGAGAAGTATGCCCTGCCACATGTTGCCAACACAATATGGTGTAGCTTTCTTCACACAGGGCCCTGAGAAAGAAAGAAGAAGGCAGTTTGGGCTGCAAAGTTCAAACAGGGGAAAGGATAGTGAAAGGAGTCCAACATGGTGACAAAACTTTCTATTGGTAGATGCAAGAGAAAAGAAAGAGCAAAGGTGGAATAGGTAGATTGGCTAAAAACAAGGACCAGCAAACAGAAGACAGAGGGGAGGAAGCAGAGGTTCTGAACAAACACTTCTGCTCAGTTTTTACACAGGAGGAAGCAGGTAAAAGACCATCTCTCTGCAGGAAGGCATACCATATCAAGGAAGCCGACACAAGTCCATTCACGGAAGCAAGAGTCCTGGAGGAACTCAAAAAAATGAAGGTCGACAAAGTAATGGAGCCAGACAAAATACATCCAAGGATACTATTCAATTATTTAATTTTGTTCAAGTTTATTGGCAGGAAATACTCCATTGAGCAGGCTCATTTACAACGAGGTCCTGATCATACAGTCATATACAGTACACCAACAGATTAGACAACTAAACAAAACACAGGGCATAACAGAAGCAAAATAAAAAATATACATGAATAAGAATTAATATGTACAGAATTATATACAAAGAAAATAAATACAGTAGTTCTCAAGTACTATGGAGTAATGTAGTTAAGACACAGTACGTGGGATATTCAGAAGGGTTGCACATGGTGCAACACAGTTGCGCCATGCACTACCCACTGATGCACCCCGGCACGATATTCAAAAGGGGAAAGTATGTGGTACAAATCCCGATGTGCCAGGGCACATCAGTAATGTATGCGTCGCAGGCAGGGGGGGTGCCCATGCATACTCCGCACATCCTGATATTCAGCCTGGGTGTGCTGAGCAGATACAGGCACAACCCCTACCTGCGCTGCACACAGTTGAGCCAAAAAGAAGGAGCAGGGCTGGCCACCACAGGTGAGCTGCCATATGGCAGGGTGCAAAACACGGCAGCCGCCAGCTGTGGTGGCCACTCGAGCTCTGGAGCCAGGGTCTGTCGGCTTCTCACCCCGCCTCGCCAGATCGCGGGCAATGGAAAAGGAAGTTATCCCTGGTGGTCTAGTGGAACGCTGCCAGCCCAATCATGCGGCCTATGCAGAATAACACCATCCCTGGTGGTCCAGTGAACCAAATCCTGCCTGATTGTGGGCTCTGAATAAAGAATAATATCCTCAGTGGTCCAGTGGACGCCTTTCCGTCGATCGCAGCAGAACAAACATATTCCTCTCCTGGTGGTCCAGCTGGCCTCTCTGGCCATTGAGTTTTTGCCACTTCATCTCGTCATGGGTGGTTTTCACCAGTCGCTTGAGCACCGACCGACGGTTAGTTGTTAGCAGCCTATTGGTTCAAAAGCGTGTCATGGGTGCAGACTGTATCAGCCACACAGTCCCAATATGTGAATGGATCCATTCTCATTTTGGGATCAGTAGTAGTACATGTCTGCACGCCATTGGCCCATGCTGTGTGGACCAATGGGCTTATAGCTGTACTGTATGCTGTCAGTCGCGGGCGGCAGGGCAGCTTGGCGGGAGGGGAGTTGCCACCCACCGCTGACTGGGGGTAGCGGGTGGCAGGGCTTAGTGGGTGGTGGGAGGGGTACCGCTGACCACCAGGGAGAGGTTAATATGTATTTGTTTACTTATGCCCATGATCGGGCTGGAAGTGGTCCACTGGACCACCGGGGATTTAATCCATTATTCGGAGGCCGCGATCGGGCAGGTTTCAGTCCACTGGACCACCAGGGATGGTGTTATTTATACATAGCCCATGATCAGGCGTTGAGGCATTTTGCCGCCATGGGGCAGGGGGCGTCAGTCCCCAATGGCTTTGTGTCATCTGCAGATAGGCACATCTTCCCATTTAGGTCATCAGCTATGTTGCTGATGAATACATTGAAAAGTATTGGTAAAAAGCATTGAACCCTGTAGAACATCACTTGTAATGCTACCTCCTAGATAGTGTGCCATTTACCAGTATCCTCTGGGTCCTCCCCTTAAGCCAGTTATAGATCCAGCTTACAATCTTTGGTCCAATGCCCGTGTGCTCCAGCTTATTAGCCTCCTGTGTGAATGGAGTTGAAAGCCTTGCTGAAGTCAAGAAACACCACGTCTACAGCACCCCCATTGTCCAACATTTTTGTGACCCAATCGGCATATTCAGTTAGGTTAGTCTGACAGGACCTTCCTGACGTGAATTAATGTTGCTTTGGGTCCAGCTGTCCACTATCTTGTAAGAATGTCCCTATTTAGTAGAGATTCCATCAGGTTCCCTACTACCAAGGTGAGGTTGACTGCATAGTTTTCTGCTTCTTCCTACTGCCACTCTTGTGTAGGGGCACCACCGTAGTCTTTTCCAAGCTCCAGGGACCACTCCGCTTCCAGTGATTTGTTAAAGAGCTCCACCAGTGGGCTGCTAGTTCCTCCCAAGCTCCCGTAGTATCCTAACTAAATGACTTACACTTCACCCTTCTCATATTTGTTTAGTATCTATACACTCTTTCCCATTTCTCCTTCCCACCTCTTTTACATTCACTTGCATACCTTTCCCCCTCCACCATCTCCCCCTCCTCCCAACCCCCTGTACCTACCTCCCTCCTCCTTCCTCTTAAAGAGAAACAAGCAACAGTTGGCATAATATGTTACATAAAGAGAGACTGGGCTGGATTTTAAAAGGGGCATCTGGTATTTGTGCCACCACTTTAGCACAATCACACAACTTGCATCAAAAAGACCACATAAAATGTTGTCTTTTTCCACTCTTCTGCAATTTGCACAAATAAAGGGGTGCATGCATCATTTTTTTTGATGCAAGTTGCCATAAAGAGACCTATCCAGGAGAGATTGCTGAGTGTGTGTGTGTGTGGGGGCAGCTGTGGCAAGTTAACATCTTGTTATGAGAATGGCATTTCAGAAGTGTGTCAGTGTTGGGCCCAGTGCAACTAAGGCTGTGGAGGGCTCAACAGTTACAGCCTAGTGATCAACAAGGCTGATCATGACACTGTTTCCTGGCTTGCTGGGTAAAATCTTTGTGTACTTGAAAGGAACAAGCTGCTCCAATTCAGAGTGGCTTTATCCTTTCATCAGCATGATGTCACCACCAGTCAGGTGAGCAGCGTTATGATCAGCCTCCTGTTGTCCTCCTCCCCCAACAGCTTAAAACAATCCCACCCTCTGCTAAGTATCTCTCCCACCTCCCCATTGCTTCTTGTGCCCCAGTTCGATATCACACCCTCTGCCAAGTATCCCTCCCACATCTCACTTGTTAAAGATAAAACCAATACTGGAGTACCCAATCCCCTGTGTCGGTACCAGAAATAAAGAAAACCATCCCATGATGTCTTTTAAAAAAAATTTTTAAACCCTGTAGAAAAAGAAAATGGTCCATTGATATCTGTTACTGCTGCCACACCCTGTCGCCCCTTGTCCTACTCCTCACCCGTGCTCCCCTCCCATTCAGCACCAATCACCCCACACCACCCCACCCCTTACTTATTCGGGGGTTCAAGCCATTATCCTCTCTGGATCAGAGACATGTCTTCCTCCTTCAGTGTTGAACAGAGAAACACATGAAATCGGGTAAGCCCATCAATGTATTTCAAAGCATTTTGAACTTGGACTCATAATTTGATCATTTTTTAATATTTTGCCCCCAAATTTTCAATATGACCTTTCTGGGGTGAAATTTTTCAAATCCAGCCTAAAAGGTGATTTTGCAGTCACTCTGTGAAATCACGGTTTGGGCAAGATTTGAAAATATTCACCTACCAGGTTTATGAGGTGGAGTCATAAGAAGATTATGTTGAAAATTTGGGGGCAAAATATTAAAAAACAAAAATGTTATGAAGATGCATTGAAATTGTTCAGCACTCAATCATAATGTTGTTAATTTTCATTACTTAGACCCCACATTTTCAACATAGCCATTTTTTCATTCACCTTTGAACATGACAAGGTTGTTTTCAAATCCTGGCCAAAATATGTTTTCACACTTGTGGCATGAAATAATATTTTAGCCAATATTTTATAAATGACACTTGCCATGTTTAGAAAGAGGGTCATAAAATGATCATAGAAAGTGACAGCAGATAAGGATCACCAGGTCCATCTAGTCTGCCCATATACCCTACCTTCAGTTAGCTGCCGCTGACCTACACTCTCCCCCCTTTCTTCCAGGGTATGCATTCTGAGTTCCTCCAATCTCTCTTCATATGGCCTATGGTGCAGGCCCTGCACCATTTTTGTTGCCCTTCTTTGAACTGCCTCCACCCTTTCTATGTCCTTCCAGAGATGAGGCCTCCAGAACTGGACACAGTATTCCAAATGAGGTCTCACCAATTACCTGTACAGTGGCATTATGACTTCTTTTCTTCTGCTGGTAATACCTGTCCCTGTGCACTGCAGCATACCACTGGCTCTCCCCACTGCCTTGGCACACTGTTTGGCCATCTTTAAGTTGTCAGATATGATGACCCCCAGATCCCTGTCCTTTTTTGTGACTGCAAATATCTCCCCCTTCATCATGTAAACCTCACCGGGGTTCCTGCACTCCAAGTGCATGATTTTGCACTTCTTCGAATGAATCCTAGCTGTCACACTCTGGACCATTCTTCCAATGTAGCGAGGTCCTCCTCATTTTCTCCACCTCCTGGGCTGTCTACTCTATTGCAGATCTTGTGTCATCTGCACAGTGGCACACCTTCCCTCCAGCCCTCTGCAATGTTGCTGATGTAGATACTGAACAGCACTGGCCCAAGAACTGAACCCTGTGGTACCCGCTGGTCATCATCCCCACCTCAGATTTAGCCCCATTTACCACCACCCTCTGTGTTCTATTCTTCGACAAATTCCCAATCCAGTTCACCACCTTGTGTCCCAATCCCAGAATGCAAAGCATATTCATTAGCCTCCCATGGAACGGTGTCGAATGCCCTGCTGAAGTCAAGGTAGGCCACATCCACTGCTCCCCTGATCCACCTCCCTAGTGACCCAGTCAAAGAAATCAATCAGATTTGTTTCACATGACTTTCCTGCTGTGAATCTGTGCTGCCTCGTATCTTGTGATCCACTTGCTTCAAGGTTCTCTACTATCCTTTTCTTTAGCAGAGATTCCATAATTTTACCACCACCGAGGTCAGGCTGACAGGTCTATAGTTTCCAGCCTCCTCTGCTCTCCTTTGTGGAGGGGACTACATCAGCCCTTCTCCAGTCCTTAGAACCTTGCCCATTTCTAGTGACTGGCTGAACAGAGCTGCCAGTGGTGCTGCCAGTAACTCCCTCAACTCCTTTAATATTCTAGGGTGTATCCCATCTGGTCCCTTTGGCTTATTCACCTTTAGTTTTGTAAGTTCTTCTAAGACTCTCTCCTCTTTGTATGTCCACTTCCATTCCCATCTTGCTTCTTAGCTGCATTCCCTTCCCTTCCTCTTCTTCTGTGAAAACTGAACAGAAATATTTAATTGCATTTGCTTCTGCAGTCACCTTTCAAATGGGATTTTAAAATTCCATCTGTCATGATCATATATAGGGTCATAAAAATACAGTGTTGATAATTTGAGGACAAAGTGTCAAAAACAACAAAGTTATGAGGAAACATTGATCTTTTGGTGTTTACTCATAACTTTATGATTTTATAGATTTTGGCCCCAAATGTACACCTAGCCTTTGCTACTCCACCTGATGAACATGGTATGTGTTGTTTCAAATCCCCTTTGACAAATGTTTTTGCAGTCATTCTATAAAACCACCTTTTGGAATGGACTAAAAAAAAAAAAACCTGTCTTGATCATAACATGGGGTTGTGAAAAGATTATGGTCTGGATATTCAAAAGGATTGCGCCATGCGCAATAGGGTTGCGCCTGCGCAAGTCCGAAATTGCGCCATTCTGCGATATTCAGCAGGAGGCAGTTGCGCCACTGAAAACATGCTGAGCAACAGCGCAATGCTAATGAAGGCATGCTAAACCGGAAGGGGAGGAACTAGTATAAACTGCACAGCCCGATATTCAACCGGCTGTGCAGAGTTGCACAGGCGCAACCCCCTACCTGCACCTGCACAACATTGAGCCAAAAAAAAGGATCAAGTCAAGGGTCACCCACAGGTGAGCTGCCGCATTGCAGGGTGCAACACAGCAGCTGCCACCTGTGGGTGGCCCTCCACTTGTTCCCTGTGCCTCCCCTGCAGCCCGATTGCGGGCATAATAGTAACCCCCCCACAGCCCGATCGCGGGCAGATCTCACCCCCGACTGGCCTGATCGCAGGCATAACAGTAATGAATCCCCACTGGCCCGATCACAGGCATAACAGTAATGACCTCCACTGGCCCGATCAGGCATAACAGTAATGACCCCCCACTGGCCCGATCGCAGGCAAAAGATCAACCCCTCAAAGACCAATATCCCTGGTGGTCCAGTGGACCATGAAACCCAATTGCGGCATAAGGTCAACCCCCCAAAGTCCAATATCCCTGGTGATCTAGGTGGCCCAACCCCACCCACCCACGGAGCCCACCACCCCGCCCCCCCATCAGCCAGTGGCGGCAGCACCCCACCGCTTCGTTGCCCCGCCACCCGTCGACTATCAGTTAATGAGCGCACGCCTTCTTGAAAGAAGAGCCAATGGATGCAGCTCAGAGCAGAAGTTCAGATTTGTGAATGAATTCATTCATTCACAAATCTGATCAGTTCAGTATTGGCTGCACGCCCATTGGCTCGCTTCTGAACCAATGGGCATGCAGCCCTTATCGAAGGCCGCCCATGGGCGGCAGGTGGTGGTGCTGCCGCCCGCCAGCTGACGGGGAGCGGGTGGTGGGCTCTGTGGGTGGTGGGATGGGGCCACTAGATCACCAGGGAAATTGAACTTGGGGTTGACCTTATGCCCGCGATCGGGCTTCATGGTCCACTGGACCACCAGGATATTGGTCTGGGGGTTGCTCTTATGCCCGCGATCGGGCCAGTCGGGGGGTGGGTTTCAGTACTGTTATGCCTACAATTGGGCCAGTGGGGGAGGAGATTTACTTCATGCCTGCGATCGGGCTGCAGGGGGCATCGGTCCCCGATGGCTGCTGCCTGGCAGGGTGCCAGGTGCAAGTTGTCAGTGATCGGCGTATCTGCTTGCTAATGGCATGCATATGGGGCCGTAAGTAGATGCAAATGGCCCCCCCCGCACCTTGCATAACTTATGGCTCCATTTGCATGTCACCTTTTGAATATCAGAAATTTGCCTGTGGTGCAATGGAACTTGCACCACCGCATCTGAATGCTCCACTCTGACCACTTGCAGTGGCGCAAGTTCCACTGCGCCATGCACAGTGGCTGTGGCCCGAGGGCGATATTCAAAGGAGTTGCTCAATAGCGCAACTCCGTTGAATATTGCCCCGGCCACACCCCGCGCAACTTTTGAGCAGCGCAAGGGCTTGCACCACAGAATGGCGCAGTTTGGAATATCCAGCCCTATGTTTAAATTTGGGGTCAAATAAAACAACTAAGTTAGTTACTTAAAATGTTGAATTGTTCCAATTTTTACTCGTAACTTTATTTTTGCAGATTTTGACCCTAATATTTAATATATTTTTGTGTTACTCCACCTCATGAACATGACAAGTGTAATTTTTCAAATCCTTCCAAAATATGTTTTCAGTCGCATCATGTAAATCACCTTTCAGATCTGATGGGATTGTAAATCCCATCTGTCTTGATCATAACGCTCAGGTCATAAAAATTTATGCTGGAAATTTGAGGAAAATATGGGAGTCCACTGAGAATTAGATATTGCCCTCAGATGGCCTATCTTGGGTAAATACAATCTAAAATGCGAAAGGCAGGACGCCACTGAAAATGAGATATTGCATTTCTTCTGTTCTGTCCTGGGTGTGTGTGTGTGTGTATATATATATATATATATATATAAAATGTGTAAAAGCAGGACCTTGGCCTTAATTAGAGGTCCACATTATTCAGAGAGTGGATAGTGGGATGAACGGATTACTTTCTGCTTGTCCCTGTCGTGTTTTATTGTGTAGTTTCGATTTACTAACCTGCTCATAGCACTGTGTGTGAACATTGTAATGGTTTGTAGTTGATCAATAAACTATTCAACCAACAACCACAAAGCAGGGACATTTTTACAATAACATCTCAATGCTTGAAAATAGCATTTGAACATTTAGACACATTTCACTAAAGTTAATCTCTTTATTTAAAACAACAAGGAAAGAACATCATACAACAACAATAACCATAATAAGCATTAGTAACAATGGGCCCCAAGCACAAATGGAGTGGAGTGACTATGCATGCATATCTGGGGCGCGTAGCTACTCCGCACCTATTGCACCCCCTGCATGAGATGCACAAATGGGTGTGTGTGGACCCACTGCACCCGATTCCCCACATCTGGGGACCACACCTCAGTGGGGGTGTTCCAGGGGGTTTCCAGCACTATGCGGTAATCACTAAACCATGTAGTGCTGGCCACATGGATGCAGAGGGTGGAACAGTGTACACCAGGGTAGACCTGCTGTAACCCTCTGTATGCCCCCAAGGATGTCTACCGCTGGGCGTGGCGGAACGCGGACATAACCCCCCCCGAGCTGCCACGACCCACTGGGCAGTGTGGGGGGCTGGGACTGCTGGTCGGACAAGTGCCCTGCACCAAACTGCAAGTGCGGGGGGGTGAGGGGTGGAGGCGGAGCCAGGGGGAGGATTAGCACCCCATTCCTGGCCCCACCCACCGCTTCAGTAGGTTCCGGTTGGAATGTGCTGCGCATATGACAGTATCGCACACATAGGTTACAGTCGACATCGGTCCTGATTGGGTGACCAGCACAACTGGGACATACATGCTGCTACCAACTTATGTTGCAGTACAATTCCAATGGACAGTGCGATAATCATCCCCAGATACATGGTATTCCATCACAACAGAGTACATACCTGAGGTAGAGGTAGGTAGATGTGTGCAAGGGAACATTCGCTTGTTGCCCTACTTGTCTCTGAGCAGTGATGACTGGATATTGCTATGCTCACTGTACACACAGTTCCTGGCATAGCAACATACATTACCATTACATTTCTTTCCTTGCCCTCAGGTACACATGTTCTGAGCATGGCTTAGATACCAACCTTGTATAGCACATGTCCTACTAACAGATTGCCCATAGTCCCCGGTGCTGTAAATGGGCCACACAGCTCACCTCTGTGTGCGTCGGTCCGGGTGCCTGCAGTCGGCATGCACTACCCTGGACCCATGCTCTGCTGCATGAGGGATCCACTGATGGACCCAGATGGGCATCCCATTGGATGCCCACCCAGGTCTGTGACTCTTCCCCCAGCCACCCTGAGGAGTCCTGTGCACCGGGAAAGGGGGGAAGGAGCCTCAGACAGGTGACTGGCATTGGTGAAAGCCAGAATGGGCACACCTGTCCACGGGGCACAGGGCCGTGGGTGGGGTACGTGACTTTTCTGCATAACCCCACCTGCTTCATGCATAGCGTGAATGTTACATAATATATCAACAACATACACATTTCATGCAGACGTGTTTTAGACAACTTTGTCATGATAAGTGAAAGATAAGAACAACTGAGTCACTGTGTATTGAACTTGGGTCCACACGAGAGAGAAAACAGGGAATTCGGCATAATAGAACTTAAAACAGGTCATACAAGCCTGCCCTTGTGGCAAAGAGTGCTGAGGCACTGGATGCCTTACCTCTAGCTGTGCTAGTCACCTGGGTTTAGGAACGAACCAGGATAACTTAAGGGAAGGAGGATTACACATCTCAATAGCAGCTCTCCTTGTCTGGAGAAGGGATTACAGTGTCTCGCTGCACCAGTACCACCTAGTGAAGGCTGGGTGATATAACAAGTGTATGTATTGGGAATGGGACCCGACACAGATACCGGTACCAAATGCATGCATCATTGCCATCCCTTACCAAATGTGACACAATGGCAACACCATGGCACCACAATGGCAACACAGTGTGAGCTACAAAATGTGTACTGGTACTACCCAGTGGTACCATGGTTGTACTATGGTAGTTTACATTTTGATTATTTTTGCTGATGTGGTAGGACAGTGGTACAATGGTATCACAATGGAATTGAAACAAACCACTGTGATACCATGAAAACCTTAATGGTAGTACAGTGGTAATCACAGTGGTATTGCAATGGCAAATGAGTGGTATTACAATGATATTCCGAAGAACTTTTTGAAAGGGATGAGACTTGGCCCTGTGGGAACCACAAAGAAAAACAGAAATATACCTGCAGTGCATGCAGGATGATTTCCAGTTTTCACAGCACCCCTGCACCATGTACCGGGCTCAGGGAAGTAATCTGTATTGTGCTTCAGGGGTGGGAAGGATGACTCTCCCTCCTCCAACCCTGCCACGGGGGTATATACATAAGGGAAACTTTCTCCACAAGGTAAGTCCCTGAGATGTTGAGCGATGGGGGGCGAGAGAAGGTAGCCAAGTGGGGGGGAGAAAGTTAGGTGTCCCAGAAGAGTATCCTCTTCTGATAAGTGGGAATGGTACTGTAATGTATGGTGGAGGGTGATCTGAGTGAGGTTGAGAGCACAAGGAAGAGTTTAGGAAAGGAGCTCATATTTTGTTAAAGTTATCCATAGTACCAGCTGCTAAACTGGCTATCATCCCTAGCATAGCGGATTGTCCCACTGCCTGGAGCCATTCAGATACTAAGGGGACAGTGTATTTTTAAGCAGTAATAACTTGGCTATCATGTTGACTGCCACTAGTCATTGATGCACAGGGTGCCCACAGGTAGAGTGTGTCCAGTTAGGAGAAGGGGCCATCAACCTTCAGTTTGGTCAACTACCTCTGAGCGATGCTTCCTGATTTCATGCAAGAAATGCTGCAAGGAGGGGACAAGCCCCGAGGCTGTGCATAAGAATCCACCGGGAGCTCCTTCCCTCCAAGAGTTGCCACTGGCCAGCAGCCCCAAGGAGTTCTACAAAAGGTGTAGTAATTTGTTTTGGATGAACTGACTTCTCTTATCCCTGCGTAATACATAAACCCTGCATCAGCAGGTGGCTTAGTGCTCATCTGAGATGCCAATACTTAGTTCCCTCTGCCACTTACTCATTTTGGAGGCAGTCATTTCAAGGGTTACAACCCTGATCAAGTGATATATCAGACCTGCTCTCTCTCTCTCTGCTTATTTTTGACCAATTAGAACAACCGAGGGAGATGTCTGATAGAGATAATTTGGGATATGTGACCCCAGCAACGAGGTTAGCAAGCTTGTGATAAACTTCTGCGCTCCTTTCAGTAGTCTGCCATGGATTCACACACAAGAGTGCCCAGACAGCTCCTGGTATTTTAGTGCTGCCACCACATGGTTGACTACTAAGGTACCTTGATCTGGTTCTAGTCGCACCACTGGCCACTGTTCATCCAGGGTAACTTCTTACTTTTGACAACAGAACCAGCCCTTTATTCACCCCCAGAAACCTCCTACCTATGTGTCAGACACGTACGTGGTATTCATGCTATTTGGTTGCTGAACACCTAGGGTCCTACATTCAAAAGTTAGCACCTGTGCTAATCTAGGTTTGCACTGGTGTGCCAGGTGGGACCATATTCAGAGGTCCAGGGACTGCCCTCCAAACCTGGCAGTACCGAGGGGCTAAAATACTGCTGTGCATATGCAAATGAGGGGGTCACCTCATGCATGCCAGTGCAGCAGGATAGTCAAAGATCTGCAGCAGTGGTTTACAGTTCCTCAAGTGGCACTGTTTACTGCGGCTGAAAACTACCACTTAAGTGGACACTAAGCCCACACTCCCATCTCACTGAAGGCAGGGCGGATGTATTGCTGTCACCTACCCTCAATCTCTCATTCTCTGCCATGGTTTAAACTCTGGTGTCCATTGGTTTCCCTCACCTCCCTGATCACCGGGTTCCTCTGACTACATTACTCTATGGTGGTCCACTGATTCCCCCAATTGTCCAGTTACTCTAATTACGGTATTCCCTGATGATTTAGTGTGTCCACCCACCCCTGATCTCCCATGCCTTCTAAATACAGTATTCCATGGTGGTCCAGTGTCCCCCCCCCCATGAAAAGCCCCTACCTGGCCTGCCCTCTCTCATATTCCACTACCCTGCATCCCCCTTACCCTGGTGTCCAGAGCTTTGCACAGCTAAGTATGGTGAATGGCACAGGACCTCTTTCATAGCCATGGCCAGCCACTGTATGAGCTGTCAGTGAGTGTGTGTACTGTAGAAACAGTTCATACAGTGTAAGCCCCCCTTCTTGGGTCGGCTTACTAGCTCTGGTTTGTTTTAAGCCCCCTTGGTTTTTGTCTAAGGTCCCTGTTTGATCAGCAAGGGTGGCAATGCCTATTACCGATGCCAGGGGGCATAGTTTCACCGATATATATGGCCGCGTGTGAAACCCCTCCAGCCCCAGTAGGTTTGGCTTGCAGCGTCAGTGCAATGTGGGAAGGTTTCCAAGGGACGAATGCAGGAGGTTCGCGGATGTTTGGATATGGGGTTCGGACTTGGATACAGCATGGGAGGAAGTCAGAAGGAGTAGAGCAGCCAGAACATCTTTCAAGAAAGGCAAGTGGTCCCGGTACTCTAAATTTGGGATCAGAGTCCAGGCAATGAGGCTGTTGTGGTGGTAGCAGGGCCGCAGCAGGGCTATTCAGCGGTGGCAGGTCTGGGTAGCTTTTCCCATGTGGCACGCTGTCTGGAAGTTAAAAACTGAAAGTGAGCCATATCCTGGAATTCGCCTCAGGGCCTGCCATGCTCGCGGCTGGGGCAGGCCTCTTACACCCGTTAAGGGGCACAGCTCTAGGAACTGGCAAGAGGCAAGGAGGGAACCATCACTGCAGGCTCATAATGCAGACCTGGTTTGGGCTCGGAAGCATCTCGGAAGAATGGTGGCACCTTGAAGGGCTCTGGTTAGAGGTACATGTGAATTTGGGAGCAGCTGTGGGAGGCATTAGGCTGCATCGCCCTGGGGTCTGTTTAGGCCCAGTGGCTGGGAGGAGTAAGGCACTCCCCCAGTGGAGGATAAGGTCTTTAGTAGTATGGTAAAGGTGGATGTAAGCTAAAAGCTTTGCTCAGGAAAGCTATGTGGTGGAGCCAGCTGGTCTAAGTGGTTTAGACCTAGAACAAAATCTACTAGCTGTGGCTAGCACCACAACCCTGGTTTGTCTGCTGTCTTTGTTCAGTCTCTCAGCCCCATGGAGCTGCTCCATTAATTTATTTCTTATAGGATTGGGGGTGGATGACAAAGTATGCATGCACAGTGACAACTCATACAGTGGCCAGCCATGGAGGAGAGAAGAGGGCTGTGCCAGTCACCACACCTAGCTGCTCTAGATACCCAAATAAGGGGGAGTGTGGAGTGGTGGGGTGTGAGTGTGCAGGGTGGGTGGGAGGCTTTTCAGGGAGGATAATTTTAAAGTCAAATTATTAGTAAAGAACAGATTCAGTAGGACTTGATGAGTAAGGAATATTATTACTGAACAACCCTACCAGTAGCTATTTCTTTATTTAGTTGCTGACTAATGAACATCAGCCCTATTCTGTGATATTTATATTTTGGTCACAAAAACATAAAAAAAGAGAATAGCTTCAGGTTGGATGGGAGGAGTTTTTTTTTTGGGGGGGGGGCACTGTAACACACAGGAATATTGCATTTAGAGGATGCAGGAGATCAGGGGTGGGGCAACACACTGGACCACCAGGGAATACTGAAGTTAGATGAACCAGGCAATCATGTGGGGGAACTACTAGACCACTAGCGAATGCTGTAATTAGAGGAACGGGGTTATTGGGGGGGGACATATTGGACAACTAAGGAACACTGTAGTCGGAGGAACTGGGTGATCGGGGGTACCACTGGACCACCAGGGTTCTCCTCTAAGGTTGTAAGTGGTACAAAGGGGCTGCTGCACCCCATGCAAAATGAGCCCATGATGTGCATGCAAATAGCCCTCAGCTCCTTGTATGGCATGCTCAGGCTGAATATAAACCAGGGGGGTCTTGGCATTATCCCGCTTCAGGCAGCACTTTTCCCTGTGTGCCATTTGCAGCCCTGGTCTGTGTCTGGGCAGCACAGATGCACTGATAAACAACAAAATATACAGTAAAATACAAAAGGGGTAAAACACACTAAGAAATGCAAAACAAAGCAGTTAAACAGAAAGGTTATAGAAAGAAGAACTGCTCTAGTCTCTAGACTACAATCTAAAATATCTTACCCTCAGCTCTTGGTTGTTTGCTCTTTTTGGAACCAATCTGTCACTAAAGCCTGAGATCAGTGACTAATGCATTCCCTTTCTAGCCATGGACATCTGCTATGCTCTGCTGCCCAACTATGTCTGCTGGTGCCTGAGCTATGGTGCAAGGTTTAACCCTCTCAAGGGGTTTGCCCACGCATCACATTATCCTACCAGACACAAAGATCAGCCTCCCTTTATCCCTTACTCCAGAAGCTGGCCCAAACTGGTTTACAATCTGTTGCTCATACTTCAGAAAGGGTTGTTTATTGGGCGTTTACCAACAATAAACCCACTAACTTTTACTATTTGATAAGGCTCCCAAAACCATAGTGGCTCCTCAGAAGCAAGGTTCATATCTAAACAGCCCTTTTGATATGCTAAGGATAAACTCCCACAAATAATAATCTGCCCATCACAGAGGCCCTTTGCAGTAGCCCTGGAATGCAGTACCGCCCCTTAAAACAAAGCCCTGCCAGGTGACATTCCTTTATATTCAAATTTTTGTTTTGTGACCTTTTAGCCCTTTCTGACCACCTGATGAATGTCAGAATTATTCCGCAGCTAGGCCATATATTTTATGTTCCTATTCTGTGTTTATGTTACAAAACTCCTAATGCATAGGTATTTCCAAAAGTCTTTTTAGGCATAAGCAACTATCTGGAAAGGTATTTAAAGGAGTCAAGCAGAGTTTCCCAAGGAGACATAGATCCTTCACCTCTGATACGCCCAGTCTCTCTCATGTTAGCCAGTCGATAGGAGATCTGCCAATACACAGAGCCATGTTGGCCTGCAGAGGAGCGAAGAACACTGGTCTAGTATCAGTATGCAGAACCATATTCAATCTGGCTCAATAGATGCGGATAGTTGTGGCTCAGAATGGGACTTTTGGTCTCTCATGAGGGAGTTATGCAGGAATACTAATAGGAATATGCATTAGCCACTGCAGCCTGTATCTGCATCCATTGGTCTAATGCCTGTGCAGGTGTGAGGAACAAGTGGGTGACCTGATTCAGCACATTAAAAGGCTATACGATAGCCTTTGGAACCATGGAAGTTCCCTGCCCCCCGAGGCCAATGTTCACATTTTTTTTTCATATTCTGTTTCTCTCCCCCCGCCCAGCATATGCAGGCAGGTTACTCCCTCTGCCTGCCACCTGTGACTGTCCACCACTCCACTGGCACCACCAAACCCCTAGTACCCCCATGGATCCCCCCCCAATGGTGGGGCTGAGAAGGGGAGGGATGAGAAGGGGAAGGCTGTCCCACTCCCCACCCAGCACATTAATCCAGTCAGGGCCTCCTGCAGTCCAGTAAAAGGGCAGGACGCCAGTTGGCAGGCAGGGTCACGGAGCCTGCAGTTGCAATTTTTCCATTTTCTGTGGTTCCTCCCCATCGTGGCTTTGACAGCTTGTGTGTTGAGGTGCACACGCGCCATGTCGCCACATTCTTGTGCCGCCTTACTCCTAGCGCTGCCCCTAACCTCCACCAGGAGGTTAACAAGGAGCAGGATGACAATCCCTTCCTCCCCAGAAGAGGAGAGGAGAGCATTCTGTCAGATGCTCAATTCTCTCCTTCCTGACCTCTAACAACCAAAGCCTGTTCCCGAACCCGGGTCAGTTGTGTGGCATGAGGTGTGGCATTCAGCACCTCAACCCTCAGTGCCACCAGGCCAGCACCAATGTTCACAGTTTTGACCTACCATATCTAGGGGGTTGCCCCAAGGCCCCCTGTTTTCTGAGGTTCTGCAGCATGTGGCAATTGCCAAAGCAATCAAGTCTGGCTGTAGAATTTGTGGCTGGCCACAGAAATGACACAGAACTTTCAACAGTAATATAGACAGAGACTTCCCCACTTATTTTAACTCATCACTCTGCCTGACTATAGCTTTATAAGAACTATTTATTATTCACCTACAAAAGTCTCAGCCCCTCACACCATCCCCACCCATCCATGAAAGCCCTTTTGAGCTACCTTAATTTTTATATTGGTGCCCTTTTTATAGTCAAAAATAGATAGACTAACATACAGACAAGACAACTAGATAGATAAAGATTGTTCTGTATAAAATAAAATGTTAAGTACAGAAAACAGCCCTATGTACAACAAATGCCATGTACAGTTATAACATATAAACAAGGGCGCCGAGGGGTGACAGTTGGGACAACTTTCCCGGGCCCGGCGTCCACCCTGTGTGTGCTTTAGAAAATGCAGAACTCCCACCACTGGGCTGCTCCACAGACTGCTGGAAAATTCTGAGCTCCCTCCGTCCCCCTGGGCCCCCGCTCCGCCACACACAACTGGTCCCGGTCACACATGCTCTAACCCTGCCCTATGGAACTCCATGGTCTGTGAGCAGAGCTGAGATGACTGCCCCCCATACCCAGTTGGCTGTGCCCTGCTGTCCCTCAACCTTGCCTGCAGATAAGAGTAGATCATCAGAGGTGGGCCATGGTTGATGATTGGGTGGTGGCTGGTGTCACACAGGACGGGGGTCGTGCGCGCGGCAAGCTGGTACATGCTCTCTCTCTCTCCTCGAGTTCTCACTTGCATTAATCATTCGACGAGAGAGGAGGGTATTGTGGAGACTAGTCGCCGTCATCTGTTGGACCATCAACATTGTTGGCTGAGCTGTTGCTTTGGTTCAGGGAGCAGAGCCTCGGGAGTCGCACCGTTAATTGTTCTTTTATTTGCTGGCTGCTGTGTCTGCTTGTGCCTCGCCGTCACTGTTTGCTGCGAACTTAAGAGGAGCATGGGTGGTGGGGTGAACTCAGCGGAGAGTAGACTGCAGTGCGGAGGACCAGGCGGGCGGGGCAGGCCTGGGGTGGAGATCGCGACAAGGTCGGTCGCTGACCAGATGCACCGGAGGGGGCTGCAGCAGTTGGAAGAGGAGGAGGAGGAGAGGATTCAATCTTGGGACAGACCGGAGACAGGCTGCAGAACTTCTGAATGAGTCCTGGTGGGTACTTCTGACCTGGGTAAAAGCGGGGACCAGGGTGTACAAGTGCAGATTGTGTTCAAAGTCAGACAGTTCAAAAAAACAGAGTACAGAATTGATGAGGAGTTGCCCGGGAGTCTAGTAGACTGTTTTTGTTTTTAAACTTCATTTTGTGGTCACGGCAGGGTGTCTGGGCCCAGGAGGGTGGTGATGGATGGCTGTTAACTTGTTTGTGATACTGGTCTAAGACAGTGAGAGCAGGCCATCTAGATGCAGCAGGCTGCTGTTCCCACCTCAAGGAAGCAGCATGTTGCAAAAATCATTATCATCACCAATACTGCGGTATAGTGCCCCCGTTCTCTACCCAAAGCATTTTCACTGCTAATTTTAGCAGCATAGCTAGCTCAGATTAACTCACTACAAAGGATACTGTAATAGGTAATATATAAAAAAAAAAAAGGCAGGCGAATGTTTAAGGTTATAATCTTAAAAGTTTTAAGTTTAGTAAACAGCTGTTCTCAATGCTATTGTCTCACTTCTGGTCCTGCTTCTGGTTTTGGTGGGTACTTGGCATTTGAAATTTCTTGTGGCTTGTGGTCTGACTGGAGCACTAAAGTTATAACATTAAATAAATGGCAGTAAATAAAAAAAAAATAGTCTTTGGCTGCAACCATACTCTGCCATCATTACAGGATACAGAAGAGTTTCATCGGACACCATCAGAAGACCCTAAGTGGGTCCCCAATTGGCCCCCGCTGCACCCAGCCTCAGACCCCTGCCAGAGTCCAAGCCTCTGGAGACTTGCACCACAGCCTCAGACCCCTGCCAGAATTCAAGCCTCTGGAGACTTGCACCAGGAAAGTACATTCTGTGTTACACATTTTCTAGTTGTTTTTTTTTTTGTAAACTGGCACAGTGGTGCATTATTTATTTAAATGTAAATGTACTAATTTATTAATTTATATATGTCTTACAAGGGGATGGGAGGGTGAGGGGGACCCAGTCCTAAAGGTGTGTCCTGGGCCCAGAAATTTCTATCGGCACCCCTGCATATAAAAATATATCAAACACTATGTTATAAAAATAGGCTTGTTATCATCAAGTGTGGCAATCACAAGTTTTGTTAACAATTTTCCATAAACACAGACTGGAATTCATGCTGTGAGTTCTTTGCTTTTTTATGTTAATTGACAGTGGGTTCCAAGATTTGGCAATGCACTTTTGTAAAGTCATGTCCCAGTTAGTGTTGCTCGGATGGATCCAGACAAATCTGGATCCACAGATACCTGCCCTTTGCGTCAGGATAGTGGATCTGCCGGATACTTCCACTATCTGCCTGTGGATCTGGCTGTCGGATCCTAACCAGGGTCCATCCCTATCTGGCCCTGGATCCTAACTATCTGCCCGAGGATCCATGGATCCTAACCAGGATACCTGGATCCTAACTAGGATCCATCACTATCAGACCCTGGATCCTGCATCTGTCTTTGGCAGGATATCTGGTAGGATCCAAATCAGGATACCAGCACTATCTGATAGTGGTAGGAGCCACAAAAGCACTATCCGAGCAACACTAGTTCCTATATTTTGTGTGTGCATGAATATAAGTTAAACTCCAGTGATTTATCCTCAATCTGCAATGGCCATATGTCAAAGGCTGCTTGATGATCCACTGCCTTTTCCTGTCACCAATAGTGGGCTACAACGTATGTTTCTCAGACCACTGGTGCTTTCTGGGGCCAATACAAAACCATAATGGGGTGTGAATCTAGCCGACCCAGCAGTAATAGGAAGTAGATCATTGTCCTGAAGTTTTGTTCCACAAATATATTTATATGCTAATATAAAAAACAGTGACTCAGTGAGGCTCTGGCTAGAGTGAATTTTGGGGCTAAGTTATGCAGAGTGGGTTGTTCTTGCTTTATGAGGGGCAGAAGAATAATGCCCAAGAGGAGAACTTGCAATACTTTAAAGGGATGAGGAGGCAGAGGGTCACTGTGCAGTGTTGGACTGGATAGTAACAAATTTAAAACTACAAGGCAATTCAGTGGCACTCTCATTGCTGGTTAGGAAGGTGGTGGGGCTGAGATGGCCAGTGGTAAGTTTTACCTTTTTTAAAACCATGAGAAGGCACAACGCTGGTGTGTGTGTGTGGGGGGGGAGGGCAATTTTTAACCCTTATGTGGTTAAGCACAAAAGGTGACTGTGGATCTGACTAGGAGGCTGCCAACAAGACAGGTCAGCTCTTGTGTCCGGGAGAAAAAAAAATGTGAATTATAAAAATGAAAGTAAAAGGGCAGCAGCTTAAAAAACAAGCATTTGTCAATGCTGAATGTTTGTTTGCTGGCATTAGCAGTGGAAGTTCAGGAGTTATACAGATGCAGCATAGGAATGACAGTGATGTATTAAACTGACACTTACTCCACGCCCACCCTGCAGAGATGGACAGGCATTGGGGTGTGCCTTTGGGTCGTCACCCATAATGGTCACGACATTTCACCTCACCCTACCCTGTAGACACTGGCAAGTGTTGAGGTGTGCCCTAGGGTGTTTGGGCTTTACATTCACCTCATTCCATAAGGAAACATGCTTAAATGGGTGCAGTATAGGAGAATGGTGTGAACTCTGGGGCCAAAGAGTCCAAGGTGCACCTCGATGCCTGTCACTGGCTGCAGGGTGGGGGTTGGGGTGGAATGGCATGAGCATTACTGTCAACAATCCCAAGTTACACCCCTGATGCCTGTCATGCCCTACAGGGTAGGGTGGATGCCTGTCAGACCCTACAGGGTAGGGCATTATGGTCAGAAAGCTTAAGGCCCTGGGCATGTCTTGGTATTTTTACTCTAAGTTTTCAACATGGGCTTTTTGTGGCCCCACTGCATGAACAGTGACACTATCACTTTGTTAGCTGAAAGGTGATTTTGCACAGTGACTGCGCCATTAACGCCACAGGTGCGAAAACACATTTCCAACATGGTGTGAAAAATGACAGCTGTACTGTTCATGAGGAGGTGTAAAAAAATGGTAAAGTCACAAGCGTGCTTAGAAACTGCGCAACACACACCCGTAATGCAATTATCTGGGAGATTTTTTTCACCAGATTTTCAATATAGGCATTTTGGGACCTCCATTCATGAACAGTGTTACTGTGATTTTCTTAATCTGTCCCAAACACTGATTTCCCACAGGGGCTGTGCTCTTCTGCACTGGAAGTGCGAAAACGCATTCTGGCCAAGATATGAAAAATGTCAGCTGAACTGTTCATAAGAATGTGTGGAAAAATGCCAGTGTTAAAAATCTGAAGTGAAAATATTACAGATTTGTGAAGTTACAAGGGTGCATAGAAACTGCGCAATGCATGCTCATAACACAGTCATTTTATGGACTTTTGTGACCAGATTTTCAACATAGGCATTTTAGGATCTCTGCTGATGAACAGTGTCACTGTGATTTTTTACTCTGTCCCGAATACTGATTTCCCACTGTGACAATGCTATTCTGCGCCAGAAGTGTGAAAACACATTTCGGCCAGGATGTGAAAAATAGACAGATGTACTGTTCATAAGGAAGTGTGAAAAAATGCCAGTGTTGAAAATCTGGAGTAAAAATATTATAAATTCATAAATTTGCAAGTGTGCGTGGAAACTGCACAATGCACGCTTATAACACAGCCGTTTTGGGAAATTTTTTCACCAAATTTGCAACATAGACTTTTTGAGAGCCCACCTCATGAACAGTGACATAGTCGTTTCGTTAATCGGTCCTGAAAAGTGATTCTGTGCAGTGACTGCAAAATCACCTTTCAGGACCAAATAACCGAATGACAGTCACTGAATTTATGAGATGGTGTCCCAAGAACCCATGTTGAAAATTTGGTGCAGAAAGTCAAAACAATGACCAAGATATGCACCAAAGTTGAAAAAAACATATTTATGCCATTATACAGCTTACTGGCATTTCTTCAGTTCACAGTCAGCTTTGAAGAGTGCAGACGTATTTTTACTTCATCGAAGATCGTCGTGCCGGGCTCCGGAGGTAAGTATGGGGTGGGGAGTTGGGGTACGCAGAGGGTGGTTGTGGGTTGCTGGAGGGGGGCAAGAGAGTCAACGAGGGACTGTTTTCTTTTGTTACAGGTTTTTTTATTTTTTTATTTTACATGGATGATGTGGGACTTTTGCCACGCTGGGGTGGGCTCCCAGTGTGGCACCTGGAATTTGTTTTGGGGCAGTGGAGCCACGGGATTGGGCACAGTGTGGGGGGTGACACATGAGGGCTGGACTCTACCATGCTGGGGTGGGCTCCAGCGTGGCTCCTGGAAGTTTGTTTTTGGGGAGGGCACTGGAGCTGGTGGGAGTGGAGCCTTGGCGGACACATGTTCTTAGGGTTGTCATGATCGAGGATTGAGCACCCCTTGGCATACACCAAAGGGGGGTATACAAGACAACCACTGCAACAATCAGCGGTGGTGACATGGAGGCTATTTGCATACTGCTGATGGCAGGGCAGCATGCAAATTGCCTACACATTACCACTGCTGATTGTAGCAGTTGTTTGCTTTCAACTGTCTGCCACTGCAATCTGAACTGCTGTCATAGACAGCTGGGACATTCATTGGTGTGGTGCGGCTGCACCTGCAAAAATGCTGAGGGCATTGGAAACGGGGATGCCACACTTACAAAAACTTATATGGTGGCACTATGTTTCTTGCACATGTGCGCAAGCAAACATAAAAATCAAACTTGTTGAGACAGTGAAAGAAAAAGAGGATACTGGCTAGACTACAGAAATTAAAAAGGCGTAGTTAAAGTGAGGGAAGAGAGAAACAGAAAATAGAGAAAAAATTCACAGCGACACTGCAGGTGATATTTTCAAATTGTTTTAGTATCATATTGGTATTGGTGCAAAATGCAAGGGTGGATGAGGAAGGTTGTGTGAACAAGATGGATTTTAAGCTGATGAATCTCAATTAAAACTGTTGCTGAAGGACAAGTGGATTTATTCAAAGAGCACCAATATAGCTTCAACTCTTGTTTTTTAATTAAGCTTTTTGGTCCCCATCACCTCCTCCCACCAACTGGTGATGGGGACACATATGTATTTCGGTTTCCTCCCCAACCACGAGGCCCCGGCACAGGCCATGTAGAACGTGTGGAGGCATGCTTTGCACCCCATGGCACCAGCTCAGCCCCTTCCACCTCCCAACACTTTGCCACCCCCTTTCCGCCTACTCTACCCACCGGAACTCCACCCAGTATGAGCAGAACTATGGTGGATGCCGATCCACCCTCACCACCATAAGAAGAGGAGAGCTGCTTGCTGCAATGCTCAATCCTGCTCCACCCTTTCACCCCCCCCCCGCTGGCACCCCAATGACCCAAGGTCATTCCCGAACCCAGGTTGCCAGCGTAGTGTGAGGTAAGGCATCCAGCACCTCAACCCTCTGTGCCACCGGGACAGCACAAAACTTTTTTTTGAAATGCAGATAGCTTGGTCGATATTCAATACAGTTGTTAAAATAATCAGAAAATAATTTGAGGGTGAGACTTACTTAAGTGAATGAATCAGATGTTGGCTTAGTGAAACCGATAGCCCTGTCACTTCCACTTCCTTAGTCTGACGGCCAGTATGTCAATGTTCTGTGATGACATTGTTTGGCGGGTACTACAAATGCCATCGTTGTCCTTCCTGAGGTGTCTGGTGTGGCTGAGTTGGGTGGGGGTGGGCTACACTAAATGTTAAAAACTGGAATCAGGAAAGGCTGTTGGTGGAGGAGGCAGGGGCAGAATCATACAAGAGAGAAGAGAGAGAATCATGCTGCCATTAGGTCACGAGTGAGGAGGACAGAGTATTACTACCCTTAATGGGGAGGGGGAAAGAAAGCATTGTTAAAATTAGGTCTGGGTGAAGAGAGAAGAGGAGAGAGCACTGCTACCATTGTGTGGATGGGGGGAGGAGAGAGCTTTGCTGCTGTTAGGTAGTTTGGGGCAGGGGAGGAGAAAGATTTTTATTTACTAGATTGGGGTAGAGGAGAAGAAAAGGAGAGCAGAGACCATTGTAGACTTTTGGTCACAGGTGGAGGACAGAGCTTTACTGCCACTAATTTCTCTGGTGGAAGAGATGCTTTGCCTGACATAGAAATATAGACAATGAGACTACAGAGACAGAAGAAAAAAGTGAATAATAAATAAAGCTAGCGGAGCCACCCTGATAGGTCAGTGGTAGCATATTTTTTTATTTAAAATGTGGTTGCCGGGATAGGCACACTGAACCGAAGCTTGTTTCCAGGTATAACTCATGGGAAGGATAAAGGGTAAATTACAGACATTTTAAGGAACAACAAATACACAGTATAATTCAGTGTTAGTGAGACAAGAGTGCAAGAGTATGCAGCCAGTTGCAAAAGTCAGTTACAAATTAGGGTGTAAGTATTTACATAGTTTCAGAGGGACGGGGGTTGCAAAATACAAATACTTGAAACGAGCATTGAGTTTTCATGTTATATCAGCTGGAGGGTCGCAGTTGCATAATGGCTGAGCAGAGAGCCTTAGTAGACATTTTAGTGAAAGGTGGGAAGGGGAGAGCTGAATGGAGGAGGTAAGTGTGTTACAGAGGGCGGGCAACTGACAAAAAAAAAGTTGCCTGACCAGTATAAGAGAGGGTGGAGAGGGTACATGAGTCTCTGTAATATAGTTAGTAGGCAGAGGCAGCTTTAGGAGAAAGGAGGGAGCATAAGTAGGAGGGGATGGTAAAGAGCCAGATCAGTATTTGACAATTTTTTTATTTATTTGAGTTTTGGTAACCGGGTAAGTCCACTGAAACAATTACTGTCCCTTTTTCAGTGTTGACCCGGGGTTGAGAATCAACCACAAAGTTACAAGTGTAATCAGCAATGCAGTTCTCATGTTACAAAGTTGGCATTAGGCAGAGTACATGTCAAAACAAAATATTGCAATTACACAAACAATTGACTACAGACTTTCTCTTGGTAAACGATGCAAGCCTAGATAGAGGAGGAGGCTATATACAGGGCAGTTATAGTACAAAACGTCATATTAAACATAGTATTAATACAACATGGGAATGGCTAGGATCAGAGATTCTACACGTACTATTCTCATATTATGTTAGGAGGTGCAGTAGTGGAGTGGGAGGAAGAATAAGGCATGAGGAGGCAGTCGTAGGTAAGGTGGAGGAGTTTCTGAGTAGGCAACCTTCAGCAAAAGCAAGAGCAGGTAGCGGAGGTAGACAGAAAGGCAGACAAATGTGACTGAAATTGTGAGAGTGAGGAGCAGGAGAGAGAATGGAGGGAGGAGGAGGGAGTTCCAGTCAGTTAGAGTGGCATATAAAAAGGAGCATCTGGATACAGCAAGACATATTTTGGGAACAATGAGAAGGAGGAGAGGCAGAGCGAAGTGTGTGTGGTGTTTGAGGCGAATACGTTCTCTGAGGCAAGGAGGGGTGAATTTGTGGACAAGCTTGAACATGAGGCTCAGGGTGGAGTACTTCAGTTTTACTTCACAGAAGGACCACCCCAGAGAGATGAGAACATCACAATGGTGAGAGCGGGCAGGGGCCCCCAAGGCAAAGTGACCAACCCTGTGGTATGCCTGAGAGAGGAGGGACAAGGAGGAGGAGTTAGTGAAGAGGAGGAGGAGGAGTGCAGCATAAAACAGGAGGGGGAGGAGGGAAGCAGAGGCTATTTTTTGGCAGAAGGCAAGTGTGAGGTGCGGGCGAATGTGATAGAGGAGTTCAAGTTTCTGGTTGAGATTTTTGATAGTGTTAGAGACATAGGAGTTGTTCGAGAGGGCAGGGTCCAAGGTAACACCCATGTATTTGAAGGAGTGGACCACCTATAATGAGTCTCCTTTGATAGTGGAAATGCTAAGGCTAGGCAGATTAAGCCTTTGCATAGGCTAATGAGCAAAGACCATGCATTTTGTTTTTTTTGATTTGAGAACAAGATGATTACACTGGAACCAAGCTTCCAGGGAGGCGAAGTCTGAGGCAAGGTCCCAATTGATTTGGTCTATAACTGGAGAGGAGCGGTAGATGATGGCATCGTCTGCATATAGATGAACTGTGGCACCCCCGCAGAATTTGGGGAGATCATTGATAAAGAGCAAGAATAACATGAGGCCCAGAATGGAGCCTTGCGGGACACCATGGGAAACTGTTTTTTGTTCGGACTGGGATCCATCCCACTTAACTTTCTGGGATCGATCAGACAGATAGCTCTTGATCCAGTGCAGCGTATTGGGATCCAGGCCAGGTAGATGCAGCTGGTGAAGCAGAAGCCTGTGATTCACGAGATCAAATGCTTTTGTGAGATCCACGAATATGCCTCCAGTGGCCTGGCCCTTATCCATTGCATGGAAGATGTCAGATGTTACTTTTATGAGTGCAGTGAGAGTACTGTGATTCTTTCTAAAGCCATGTTGCAGGGTAATAGCAGATTGTGGGAGTCGAGGTAGTCTTGTAGATGATTATACACGATACACTCTTGGATTTTTGCCAGGTGTGAGAGCAGAGGTATTGGGTGATGGTTTTCTATAACGGAGTTTGGTCCCCCTTTGTGGACTGGGACTACTACTGCTACCTTTCACTTATCTGGCACAATGTTAGAGTGGAAGGACCAGTTAAACAAGTCACGTATGAGGCAAGCTAGGGCAGGGGCACCCAGCTTAAGAAATTTTGAAAAGAAAATAATGAAAATAGAACAGTATGTCTGGTGGCATAGTGGTACAGGATTTAAGGAGAGCATAGAGTACAGTGAGCAGTGATGGGTGCGGGGGGCATGTTAGTGGTGAAGCAACAGAAGGCATTATAGAGGCTGTCCAGTCTGGAGAGTGAAGAAGGAAAGCAGAGTTGTAGACCACATCAGCATAGCTGAAAATTGGGAGAATCAATTTGGTGACCAGCTCCCAGTGGATTAGGAGGTAGAAGTCAAGGCCCCTACAATTCTGCGGCCGCAGAATTTTCACAGAACTTGCAATCTACCGGAGAACTTCTGCGGTGCCACAGAATTCACTCTTCTTGGTGATTTTTTATTAATATTTATGTTTATACATAGAATCTGGTTCCTTCCCCTCTTTTTATATCCAAAACCCCCCTATATGTTCAGAATGTGATGTTATCATTGCTTTAACATCATACATTAGCTAATGAAATTGCTGCATTCTGCAACAGAAATGAACAGTCACTTATCTACCACGGCTCCCACTGTCAGAGACCGTGGCACAGCACATCATGCATGGTGATATTTGCTCAACCAGCACTACAGCCTAATACAATTTTCAGTCTTACATTGTTGCACTAGGGCCAACTTAAACAAAACCTTGTCAATAGCACGGACCTGTTAAATCCATACCTCACTTTGTACAAACCTATTTGTGCCTTTAAGGTATGGAGACACTATCTGAAATGAATAACTGGTAAAATGATTTTAACTGTCTAAATTTTTAAGAAAAAAAAGTAATTATGCCCAGAAAACTGGAATATAATAATGTGTAGACCTGTTGAAAGAATGGACGTGTTAAATAAATAATTGCACCATACGCATTTTTGCCAGGGTTATTGATTACATATTGTCATTGGTTGATAGAATCACCTATAAGTTATTGAGAAATGTTGTGTGCAGGGACAGCTTTTGGGACAGAGGGTGGCATGCTGTGTTTCCGTGCCGGCAACTCAGTTTCAGAGATTAGCTCTGGGAGCTGGCTGGACAGCACAAGGATTGGTGGAACACATCACTGCTCGGAGCCTGGGAAGGTATGGTGCAGTGTTCTGTCACATGGTGGACACATTGTGATGGGCCGGAGAGCTCTATCTCACAATTGGTTCCCATGCTTGTCATGGCCTGATGATGTTACGCAGTGTGTCAGGGAAAGCAGGCTGACATGAAAAATTAGTTTTGCAATAACTCCTCTGTTCCATTTCCAATGGGACCCGTATGAATGAGGATGCAAGTTCATGGAAATTAAAAAAATATATATATAGATATATATATATATATATATATATATATACACACACACACACACACACACACATATACAGTATCTCTGTCTCTGTCACCATACACACACACACGCATATTTGTATGTATGTTACAGAGTGCATATAAATATATAAGTGATACACAGTGGGAACCTCATGAGTGGTGTAGAAAGCACATACAAATATATAAGTGATAGACAGTGGAAACCTCATTAGTGGGATAGATAGCATGCATATAGAAATACCTTATTTATCACATAAGATCCCATCTGCATACATCATTTATGCAACAAGCTAGAACCTTAAGGGAGAGACATTTGTTTTGCATTTTTAGGCATAAAATTACTTTTATAAGTCTGTTATTTTTTGAACTAGTGTTACTGTGCTTTCCACCATCCTGATTGCTATAACCACTGCCATGAAAGTGAAGTCAGGATGACAAGCTGACACTGTGATGTGGTAGTTTGTTAGTGCCGCAGAACTTCCGCAGAAATTACAAACCATCGCCGCAGAAGTTCTGCGGCAAATGGTAGTCTTGCCGCAGAACTTGGTCCCACTGTGCCGCAGAAAAGTAGGGGCCCCTGGTAGAAGTATTCCATGTTGTGGTATAAAGTGTGGAGCTTGGAATGAATGGTGTCGACGTGTGGGGAAAAGTCCAGTTTGCTGTCCAGCCAAACTCCCAGATATTTAAAGGCTGGTACTGCCTCAAGTTGGGTGCCATCAAGGGTAGAAAAAACCATGGAAGATGGAAGCCCTAGCTAGCTTCTGGTCAGTGCCAAAGATCATGGACACTTTTTTGTTTTGGTATTGATTTTGAGTTGGTTTGCCCTGGAACCAGTTTAGCACATTTAGGAAATCTCTCTCAAGTGGGACCTCGACTGCAATGGATGATTGACGAGATGTGTAAATTACTATGTCATCAGCATACATGTGTAAGTGCGAGGAGACACGGGCTGAGCGGAGGTTATTGAAAAATATAGAAAATAGTACTGAGCCCATAATGTATCCTTGAGGCACACCAGCTTGGATTGTGGGGGGGGGGGCAGAGTTCCACTCACTATACTGACTGCTGATGGCCCTCTAGGTAAGAGCAGAACCAGTTCACAGTGGGTGTGATGAGACCAACTGAGGTCAGCTTGTTTAGGGGGAGGTGGTGGGATACCGAGTCAAAGACTTTAGTCAGATCAGTGAAAATGGACGCCGTAATGTTCCCCTTGGTTCATCCCAATGAGGACAGAATCTGTCACTTGGAGGATGGAGGAGACAGTGGAGTGGTTCTTTCTAAAACCAGACTGGTAGAGGGAGATGAAGGATGTGAAGTCAGGAAAGGTGTTAAGCGAGCACAAGGGATTCCTGGAGTTTCATTAGGGAGGGTAGTAGTGAGATTGGCCTTTAGTTTCCAGGGGAGGAGGGATCACCCCCTTTCTTGAATGGCAGGACTTCAGCCATATTTCAGACTTGGAGGACAGTACAGAGAGAAGGATAGGTTCAGGAGGTGTGTGAGAGGGAGGGTTATGGCTGGAACAGATAGCTGGAGGAGTTTGGGATCTAGCCCATTGGAGCTGTGTTTTGTATGATTTATGGAAGTGACAGCCTGGAGGACTTTGTGAAGAGTGACTGGGCAGGGAAGCAAAACATGTCTGAAGGAGAGAGTGAAGTAGCTGGAGGAAGGTCAGGTGAGGGCTGGCTGTGTAAGGCACAGGTGGTGAAAAAAATGTTTGAAGAGAGATACAACTGTAAGTGGGTCGGAGACAGATGAGCCATCGACTGGGGAGGAAGACTGGACTGGTGGGTCAACTAAGGAATGCAGCACTTTACAAATGGTTGGGGAGCTTAGGTTGTCCTGAAAGTTAGTCTTGTAGTTAAGAGCCTTGGCAATACAAACTGCCTTAGTACATGAGTTCCTTAGTGACCTGTAGAGTTGCAAATCAGCTGCAGCATGGGTGAACTTGTAGTTGGCCCACGCTAGGTCTTGAGATTTGAACATCTCAGAGAGCTTAGTGGTGATCCATGGGCGGTGGTGTTGATTGACTCTTAGTTTTTTGAGAGGGGCATGTGCATCCAAAATCCTGTTAAAGAGGGTCAGGTCCTTGTCAATGTCATGAGCAGAGTAAATGGGGGACTATTCAAAGGAGGCAAGATCATTTATGAGGGCTTCAGAGTAGAGGGATCTGAGGAGGCTGTGCCAGATGTATTTAGGTAAGGAATGAGGAAGACAAACCTTCCTAATGTAATAAGTTAGGCAGTGGTTGCTGAATGAGTTGGGGAGTATTGTGATGGGAGTGAGAGGACAGTACCTAGTGTAGGAGGGAATGGTTAGCAGTACGAGGATTGCTTCTGGTGGGTTTGGTGATTATCTGCGTGATGTTTGGCGATTCAGTGGTTTGGATGAAGGGCTTTGAGGTGGGTATAACCAATTAAAATTAAAATTATCTAGAAGAACATTCCCCTGAGGCGGCAAGGGAGACAAGGGTGTCAGGAAGGGAGGAGGGAGATGATTTTGGGGAGATGTGGAGGACTCCTATGAAAAAAGGGGTGGTAGAGGAGAGGCAGTGTTGAAGTAGGAGTAGTTGATAGGAGAAGGGGAGAACTTCCTTGTGAGTTATGGTAGAGAAGAGGGACCGGTGAGTGTATAAAGCTACTCCCCCTTTGTGCTTACCTCTGTCCTGGAGAAACAGGTGGTGGTAATCTGGCAGTGCTAACTGAAAGTCAGGAATTTGTGAGGATAGTCAGGCTTCTGTGATACAGAGGACATCTGGGGTGTACGCGGAGGTCCATACTTTAATCATCTTGCATTCAGATGGAAGATTTGGAGACCTTTAGGTATGGAGGGGGTTGAAGAAGGTGTAGGGGGTGGGGGTTACATTCAATTTCGACAGACAGAAAGAGAAGGATAAGAAAAGGAAAGGTGGCTGTTAACCGCCTCCACCTTTTAGGTCTAGAGGAAAGTGAGTGGGGGTGGTGGGGAGACACAGCAGCGAAGGAGTAATTCCAGTTTTTAAGAGGGGGTATGAAGAATGCGAGGGTGAATAGGGTAGACAGAGGGTAGGGATGGGGAGGGGAAGGGCTCGTGTAAGAGTGGAGCAGTAGGGGGGTGTTAAGAGAGAGGAAAGAGGTGAGGGAGGAGGGAAGGTGAGTGGGTATGAGGGGACCTGTTCAAGGGGTGTGGAGGTGGGAAAGATAGGAGGGTTAGCAATATAGTAGTCAGGAGAGGCATGCTGCAGTTTAGACAAGTGAACATTGAGGTAACAAACTTATACTAGATATACTATAGAACAGGTAGAGAATTTGGCAAATAAACAGTTAACTAGACTTGGCAAATGAATTAAGCAGGAGCTTAGGTTGGTAAAGATTAAGCACCTATGCTAGAATTTAGTGAGTTACCTATGCAAGTTATTAGGCAAACTTGGAAGTCAGTAGCTTAAATAAACAGAGAATTTGGCAAATAAACAGTTAACTAAACTTAGCAAATAAATTAAGCAGCAGCTTACGTGGGTAAACAGTAAACACTTAAGCAAGAATTTAATGAGTTACCTTGGCAAGTATCAGGAAGTTATTAGGCAAACTTGGCAGTCGGAAGCTACAGTGAGTGAGTGGTAGGTTACGTTTCTTTTTTTAGATTCATAGATTCATAGACTCTGTTGGCAGATAAGACTGCCTGGCCCACCAAGTCTGCCCATAATATCTCCCCCAATAATGCTACCCAAGCCACTACTGAGAGGCCGCCACCCACACCCCTCTGTTATCCAAGACAACTTGAGCACAGGATCTAGAGTTTGCAAGGCTGAATTCTACTATTGGCCGAATTGCTGTTATATTAAATTGAGCTGTAGCAGTAACATAGAAACATAGAAACATAGAATTTGACGGCAGATAAGGACCGCTTGGCCCACCCAGTCTGCCCATTTCCCTACCTAATGGATAAGCTGCAGATCCTAGTTAACCAGCAGCCTACTTCTTTCTGCCCCCCCCCTAGAATTGCCTTATGACTGTCCCATGCATGCTTGAATTCCACCAGTTTTTGACTCCACAACCTCCTCCGGAAGGCCGTTCCATGCATCCACAACCCTCTCTGTGAAAAAATACTTCCTTAAATTACCTCTGAGCCGACCCCCCTCTATCTTCAAATTGTGCCCCCTTGTTCTTGCACACCTCTTGTTTTGAAAGATGCTACCCTCTTGGACTTTGTTGATTCCCTTGAGGTACTTGAAAGTTTCTATCATGTCCCCTCTCCTCCTTTCCTCGAGGCTATACATATTAAGCTCCTTAAGTCTCTCTTCATATGTCTTCGCTGCAGACCCTGCACCATTTTAGTTGCCCTCCTCTGGACAGCTTCCATCCTGTCTATGTCTTCATGGAGATTGGGTCTCCAGAACTGCACGAGTACTCCAGATGGGGTCTGACCAGCTGTCTGTACAGAGGGATAATAACTTCCTGTTTTCTACTGGTGATGCCTCTCCTATGCATCCCAGTATCCCCCAACCATCCTTGCTGCCCTCTCACATTGCTTGCCCACCTTTAGGTCATCTGATATGACTACCCCCAGGTCCCTTTCCATTTTTGTTGTTGTTAGTATCTCACCCCCCATTGTGTACTCTTCCCCTGGGTTTTTGTTTCCCAGGTGCATTACCTTGCACTTCTTAGCATTGAATCTAAGCTGCCATACATTTGACCATTCCTCTAACCTTGCCAAGTCCCTTCTCATCCTTTCCACCCCACCTTGTGCATCAACTCTGTTGCAGATCTTTGTGTCATCTGCAAAAAGACATACTTTTCCTTCCAGTCCCTCTGCAATGTCGCTTATAAAGACATTGAAGAGGACTGGTCCTAATACTGAACCTTGCGGTACCCCACTAGTAACCCCCCTTTCTTCAGAGTGGACTCCATTTACTATTACTCTCTGTGTCCTATTCTCCATCCAATTTTTTATCCAGGCTGTCGTCTTGGGACCCACTCCCAGGCTGGCTAACTTGTATATTAATCTTTTGTGTGGGACTGTGTCAAATGCCTTGCTAAAGTCTAGGTAGGCCATGTCCACAGCCCCTCCCTGATCTACTACTTTGGTCACCCAGTCAAAGAAATCTATCAGATTCGTCTGGCATGACCTTCCCGCTGTGAATCTATGCTGTCTTGGGTCCTGTGCCCCTCTGGCCTCTAGATAATCGACAGTTTTTTTCCTTCAGAAGTGATTCCATCATTTTCCCTACCACTGAGGTTAAACTAACAGGTCTGTAGTTTCCTGCTTCTGCCTTGCTCCCACTTTTGTGAAGGGGAATCACATCTGCCCTCCTCCAGTCCTTGGGTGCCACCCCATCCTCCCATGATTTGTTAAAGATGGTAGTCAGTGGTGTCACTAGTTCTACCCTTAGTTCTTTTAGAATTCTGGGATGAATCCCATCAGGTCCCATTGCTTTGTCCACCTTCAGTTTTAAGAGTTCTTTCAGAACCCTTTCTTCTGTAAATGGGCTGGTATCAACTTCTGTATCCAGAGTGTTTCTGCTGTTTGTTTTAGGTACCTCCCCCTCTTCCTTTGTAAATACTGAGCAAAAATATTTGTTTAGTATCTCTGCCTTTTCACAGTCACCCTCTGCCACCTTCCCTCCCCTTTATTAAGCCTCACTATCCCTCCCTTGGTCTTCCTTTGCTCCCTGATGTACCTATAAAAGATTTTATCCCCCTTCTTAACCGAGTTGGCTATCTTTTCCTCGGTTTGGGCCTTTGCGGTTCTGACTGCCTTCCCAGCTTCCTTTTGCTTTAACTGATACAGTTCTCTGTCCTGCTCCTTCTGTGATTTCTTGTACTTCCTGAATGCTTTCTTTTTCTCTTGAACCTTCACTGCCACTTCCTGTGTGACACTGTGCAATGCAAAGCATTCAGAAGCCCAGCCCTGGTAAAGTGGACTGTACTCAGATCTAATCAAGAGATCCCCCCAGCATACTTATAAACACTTAAATAACCTTTGCTTTTAATCATGGTCAAATTGGAAGAAACAGCAATTTAAATAAATCTGACTGAGAGAAATACTTGACAAATAAGTGATGTGACATGCAAAGGGCTAAATACTGTTAGTGGTCATATCTAGGTAGTGATAAATTGAACAGTATCAGTATCACTGTGCAGTTCAAAACATTTAGAAGCCCAGCCCTGGGTATCACATTACAATAAAACAACACCAATTGCAGATGGTAGTATGCAGATAAGGGCAGGCAGATTATCTAAGCACTGAAGCATACAAACCCACCTATTCTCATACATCACCCAAAGCTCCTGTTACCATATTCCAGCCTCGGACATCAGTCAGCTTTGGGGACTGATCAATGATTGGGCAGGTGGGGGGGCAGGAAGGAGGGCAAAAACCTCCGGTGATGTCCGTTGCTCAGGAGCAGGTGTCCTGAGTCTAAAAGTCACTTTAATGTCCACGGTGCAGGGGGAGGGCAGAAAGAAACAGTAAGAGCTGCCCTCCAACCCCATTGATGCTGTAGTCTCCAGCAGCAGTCCAAAGAAAGGTTTGGCAGCCACAGAGTTTAAAGGAGCCTTAGAGGATTTGAACTTGGTGCCTTTTTCAGTGCCTGCCTCATTGGCTGACTCCTACTACTCATAAAAACTTTTGGTGATGTCTGTTGGTCAGGAGCAGGTCTCCTGAGCATACCTCTCAGCCTCCCAACTTGCCAATGTGTGACAGAGGGCTACAAAATGTGTGACAAATGGCAAAAATGTGGTACGCCTGATTTTTTTTCAGCTGCTGAGTCAAGCACTGTGATGTTTTCATGTAAAATGAATAAAACTGATTTTACCACAGTAATACATTACATAATTATTAAATTAGTATCACCATCAACAGAAAAAAAGGGGGTAGACAAGCCATCCTTTCTTCCCAATACTGTGCCACCTGAACAAATAGTCAGGCCAGCCGAAACCATGTAACCCCAAAATACTGTATTTAAAAATGTCTTGCATAGCTATTTCTTTACATTGTCTATCAGCTCACTTTTTTTTTGTATCTCAACCATGGTGGAGGCTCTAGCCTAAGGTGCAAACCATACAATTATGGTGCAGCAAACATATACCACCACTTCTGTTGAGCAATAATCCAAAAACCGAAAACATCTCCCACACCAGCAACTGTTAAGACAGGCACCATTTCTCACAGCACACGGGGGTATAACAGAGTACAGTACCCAAGTGATTATTACATGGATTTATAGAGCTCGGATGTACTACAATTACCATACACACCGCCATGATCCCCCCCCCCAACTGACACCAGCAATAGCGACTTACCCATTACTGTGACTGTTGCCATCAAGATCCACACAACACAGCCTTGGACACTTGCAGCAATGCACCAGTAATTGGCCTGGATGGTTGGCTCACTCAATACCCAATAGCCAAGCAGCAGCGCAAGGGAAGGTAGTCCCTTCTGGCCAGTCTGCTCTTTCACTGAGGTGCTGCTGCTTTTCTTCTGTCCTACTGCTTGCTGAGGAGCATGAGCAGCCAGGCAAGAGTGAGGAAAGATGGGAACATCTCAGTCAAAAAAAAACAAAAAAAAACACAAAGTAGCCAGCAGGCACTTCTGGTCAGCTTTTTCCAGTGTGGTGGAGATGCTGCTGCTCTTATACTGCTAACTGCTCTGCCAGCTGAGCAACAGAGCACCAGGCTGTGGCATGTTTATTGGCCCACCAACTAGGGACCGAACCTAAAACCACACAAGAGGACTCCTGTCCCACTCCCGAGCTGAATCGTCATAACCAAGCCTCTCGACTTGAATCTGGACCGACCCTATCCTGAGAATGGGAGAAGAACCTCATGGTCACACCCCCGCAGCTCTGTCCCCAAAACAAAGGAAAGCAATAAGCACAAAAGACCGACCCTCCAGTCCAACAGTCGTAGTCGGGTCACGGGTGGGTTGGTGGCGGTCGCTTGGTCTGGGTTGAGGGTTCTCTGCTGGCCCCAGGACTCAGACAATGGCTGCCGCTGATGCATGCAGCATTCTTCTGCTTCCTCGGCTCGCTCTCTGGAAGCTTGTTTAGGCAGTGTCTGTATTGTTCCTCCGATGGGCTTCCTTCCTGGCAGTGCAGCTCTCCACTCTGATTGGTGCCTTCTGGTCCGTCAAATATTGGTCCTCCTATCCACAAATCAATCCCGATGATATGGTTCCCCTCTGAGCAGCAAGCTGCTTTAATAGCCGGGTGGTGGACCTGATGGGGGACGGGGGGGGGGACCTGACAAACGGCACAGAGAGCAGCACTACAATTGGTTTGTGTGGCAGGGCGGGCTATGCTCTTCTCTCTCTCTCTCTGCATTGGGTCACCACTCGTCTCTCAGGCTCTCACTGGCTGTCAGCTGATGACACTATCCCAACAAGCCCCCCCCGCCCAACGTCATTACAGAACTGCTGCGAGACGACCGGAGATTAAGAGGCATCAGCGAGGTGAAGAGTCTGGGAAAATTAAAAAAAAAAATAGAAGACAAACAAAGGGACGCCAGTGCTGAGCACGGTACGGCTGCGTGATTTGCGGAAACGAGATGGAGAATGCGGGGTTGCGGTACAGGTGGATTGCTGGGCTCTGAATCCGGTACGTCACGGAAAATCCGGTACACTTGAGAGGTATGCTCCTGAGCCCAAGTCACTTTAATGTCCACGGTGCAGGGGGAAGGCAGAGAAAAACCTCTAGTGATGTCCATTGCTCAGTAGTGGGTCTCCTTAGCCAAAAAGTCTCTTACATGTCCATGGTGCAGGGGGAGGGCATAGAAAAACCTCCGGTGATGCCAATTGCCCAGGAGCAGTTCTCCTGACCCCAAAAGTCACTTAAATGTCCATGCTGTAGAGGGAGGGCAGAAAGAAACAATCAGAGCTGCCCTCCAACCCCCGTTAATTCTGTAGTCTCCAGCGGCAGTATGTCAAGGTTCCATGGGGGCAGCCCATGTTCAGCTCAAGGCAAAGGCAAGGCCAAGTTGATTTTTAAAGTGCTCTATCTATGAGGCTTAGAGAATTGTACAATTAATACAAATAACATAAAAAAAATGTAAAAAATTTAAGTCATTTTTAAATATTACAATACTACAAATCGACTTAAAAACAATCTAAGAAAGCTACAGAAAACAAGCAGGTTTTTAAAGAGGCTGTAAAGGCCTTCACTATGCAAACTGAGGGGATGCCTCCAAGTAGCACATTTTCCAGCAATGGAGCTGCCATGGCAAATGTTGTCCCCAGACATTGCATCAAACTTCCAGTAATCCTGGTTACAGTAGTCCACGCCTTTGTCACCTCTAGGCTAGACTATTGCAATGCTCTGTACTTAGGGTGGTGCAAGTCTGCATTTGAGGAGTGAAGGGTGTGAATTTTGTGCAATAAACAACCAAGAGATCTTTCAAGTAGTCTGGACCCAAACTGTGTAGGGACTTGAATGTAATCAAGCATATCTTAAAGGTGCTGCACCACTGCACAGGCAGCCAGTGCAGAGCACGTAGGAGAAGTGTGACACGCTCTCTCTGAGACGTTCCTGTAATCAACCATGCCACAGCATTCTGGGCCAGCTGCAGGCATCACATCAAGGCTCCAGTAACACTAAGTACAGAGCATTGCAATAGTCTAGCCTAGAGGTGACAAAGACATGGACTATTGTCACCAGATTAGCCTGGCGCCTAATGCAATCTGGGCAATGTTACACAGATGGCAAAAGCCAGTTCAGACTACAGCTGGCACCTGCTCTAGCATCAGCTTGCAGTCCAAAATTACCCCCAAATTCTACCCTGCATCCACAACAGTAAGTGGTTGGCTGTTTAATGAAGGAAGCATCACCAGTCCACCTGCCATTACCAACCCATGCAGATCTGATTTGACAATCATAACCTCTGTCTTCCCTTGTTTTGAGACACTGCCAGTTGGAGGCCATCCAGATATTGCTCTCCCTCAGGCATCGCTTTAGAACAGAGAGGCAGCTTGAACCCCATTGGGAGTGCAGGACAGATATGGCTGAATAACATCTGCATAACAGTGAAACCAACACCATACTGTATAATGGTCATACCCAATGGCAGGATATACACAGAAAACGATACAGGAGCAAGGAACTATCTAACCTTGAGAAACACCACAGGAGAGTGCAGGTGAGAGATGGACTTTCCTAGAGCCACCTGCTGCATTCTACTGGTTATGTAGGACTCAAGCCAGCACAAAACTGTGCCACAGAAACCTACATAATTCCTTAGGTGATCCAGTAGCACCCCAATGTCAACTGTGTCAAATGCTGATGACAGAACATAGTCCTCAATCCCTCACCATGAGGAGATCATGTGTCACCCTGATGAGTGCAGTCTTCGTGTTGTAGTGGGGGCAAAATCCTGTCTAGAGAGGCTTGAGGATGTCATAATGCTTCAAGCGAGCCTCTAGCTGTGCCACCACCACTTTTTTGATAATCTTCCCTAAAAAGGGAAGATTAGAGACTGGTCCGTAGTTCACTAAAATGTCAGGATCCAAGGATAAGTTTTTTCAGGAGAGCTTTAACCACCACCCTTTTCAAAGCAGTCAGAAAAAAAACCTTGCTCAAGAAAACCCTGACAATCTCAATGATGACTGGGCCCAGGGTTCCCTGATAGCCACAAAACAGCCAGATAGACCCAGGGGCAAGCATACGGGAGGGGGGGGCACAAGCCCAAGATCACCTAAAGCTCCTCTGCTTCTGCAATTGGCCAGAACTCAGCCCAGGTCGGCAGATCACATATGCCCCTCAAAGGGAAAGGGAACATTGTTTAACCAGGAGTAGGAACCTAAGACAAAGCTCGTTTCCAGATGTGACCTGGGAGCACTAGGAAGTTAAGTGACTTGGTCAGGATCACACAGTATGCACCTAGGCAGCTGTAGGAGTCAAACCCAGGTCTCCAGGTCTGCAGCTCAGAGCCTTAACCCACCACAATATACTGCCTCCTAGGCTCCTAGTTATATGTTATACTGCCTCCTAGGCCATAGGCTGACAAACACAGATCCATGACAGACCATTTGAGGAAATACCCAATGAAATGGTGGGCACATTGTCAGAAAAGAATCTACCAAACTCCTCGCACGTTTCTGTAGAAGCACAAGCAGACCTCAGACTGGAAGGATTACTCAACCTGTCTATGATGTGAAAGAGCTGGGCTGACAGATTCTTCCCTGCAGCTATCATCCTTGATTGATTGATTGAGTGATTTATTGATTGATTCATTGATTCATTCTTTCATTCATTGGATTTTGGTGACAAGGTAGGCTCACTGAGACAAACTGTCCCTTTTTTAGGAGCGACATGGAATTAATTATATGGAATACGTAGTTTACAGATAAATACCAATTACAAACAGGGCATAAGTAAATTACAAATACAGTAAATACAATGGATTTATATTGCTAAAACATGCACTTTGTACTACCAGAACTTGAGCATAGTACAGAGACAGATTAACAAATTAGCTAGCTGAAGCAGGCACGGTGTATGCTTACAAACAGATACTTCTTCAAGGCAAATCTAAAAGATATAAGGATCTGGCACTCCATGACCGGGGGATTGCTCCATAGCCTAGGTACAGGAGCCACAAATGATCACTGACTAGCAGCAGGGAGTGTCTGCGGTACAGCTAGTTTCTGTCCCATGGATCAGAGTCCTTCTTAGCAGTTGGAAGTCCATGGTGTCAAACAGATTTTGTTGGGGGGGGGAGAGTAGAAGAGTTCATGTGCAATAGATAGCACAGGCAAATTAAGCCTCTCCTCCAGAGGGGGCCAATTTTGTGTAGAGAGAGCCCTACAATGATGTTCCAGCTGCAGACACTGGCATCAAAATGCAATATACGATGGTAGACAAACTTCAGTTTGGAAAGTTCAGTCTCCTTGAGAGATGACAGAAGCAATGCTCCAGAGGAGACAGCAGGTAAAAGGGTGCTGTTGATGATCAATAGCCTGGCCTCCTTAGTAATGCAAGGGTAGAGTCTATACAGATAGGGATTTGACCACTATTTTGACATGAGGCCAGGCACAATGCTCTCGATTCAGCTGGATTCCCAGGCTCTTTACAGTGGCCACCATATCAGCAAGTGCCCCCAACATATTACAAATGCTGAGTAGATTTTGTTTTTCATGACCCAGCCTACGAGTCCTAAATAGCATGGCCTTCATTTCTTTGGAGTTCAATATTAGTATGTTTGACTGACACCAGGACTCAAGAGTCTGGGAGTCTGCCTGGAGGCTAAACTGTATCTTCAGCAGGTTGATACAAGATCTGTACAAAATTATATCATCAGCAAGCAGCAGTATATTTACAACACATTTACTAGGTTAGTCATTTATAAACAGGGAAAATAAAATGGGAACCAGGATTGAGCTCTGTGAAACATCATCAGTGATGCCACAAGTAGGACTGGCTAATGCCATTTAACAAGTTGCACATGCCCCATTAGGTACGTGCGGAACCACATAGAAGACAGGTAGGCAAAGCCCAGACCTCTTAACTTGCTCATCAGAAGGTGATGATTGACAAGGTCAAACACTTTGATTAAAGCCACAAAGATAGCTCCCATGGCCTGTCCAGCCTCCATGTCATTGAACAGGTCAGACATTAGATGTACAAGAGGAGTGTCGGTAGCATGGTGTTTCTGAAGCCATGTGTGTTGGACATTTTTTAAAATGGTATGCATCTCAAGATATTTCTGTATCTGATTATAGATCGGTCTTTCCTATAGCTTGGATATGGTACACAGCAATAATATAGTTTGACAATGTTCAGTTGGTTCTTTGCCCCCACCACAATCATTTGTGGATCAGGATAAGATGTGTAGTTTTCTAAATTCTGGGTATGTCACCTGAAGGAGGAACATATTGTAGAGAGCTGCAATAGGTCCAGCAAGGACAAGGGCATTAAGTCTGAGAAGCCTGGTTTCAAGATTATCATGTCCAACTGAACTTTCATCTTTTATACCTCATAAGAGTTCCAGGACCTCTTTTTTGTGACCAATTTGAAATGGAATGTGAGTCAGCTAAGCAGTAGGGGGGGACTGAAGAGCCAAAGTGGGCAGCCCTCTGGCCGCCAGGGGTCAGTTAGTTCTACACAGGGTAGAACTGACTGACCTCTGACTAAGCCTTAATGGCGAAGCACTGTTTTTTTCTTATCCTCTGTGGTGAATGCCAACTTTTTCCACATTATATGCTGCAGATGTATTTGGCACAAAATAAAGGTGACAGCAGCACTGAATTTTCAATGTGTGAACTTGGTAATTCTTTCTAAGGAGTGCAGTGGTTTTTGGTGATCCTGAGTAGACTTGAAGCTATCCATATCCATGAAGAACTTGTTAAAGGCTTCATTGGCCGGGGTGTGGTCACTTAGAATTTTGCCAGTGGCAACCATATTGCCAGAGGTGGCACTGAAGTTATCAGCTGTTTTACTATATAAGCAAGTATGGGAGTGCTTTCCTTCATTAGAAGGCAGCTTTCCATGGGGAGGGCCAATTGTGTTGGTTGCCTTAAAAAATATTCAGGTGCTGGGGGTAGGAGGGTGGTAGTTCGGTGCTACTGCTGGGGGGGGGGGACTGATTTATAAAGGCAAAAGCACTAAAGATAGGAACGCTGTCAGTTGTAGAGGTGGGTGGATTGTGCTAGTCACCCATCATGAGAGTTTCTTGTTTAAACCATAACATTTGTGGGGGATGGGGTGTGGAGGGTGGGATTGGGCTTGTAGCAGAGGGTGCAGGACAGGGGATGTATTTTAAATGGTTTGGCTCAGGAGGAGGGTGGGGGCTGTTTCTTTCCTTAGTTATGTTCGCTGTGTGCACATGTGCAGCAAGCATTTTACTATAAGAGTGGATTTTGAGGGGTGCAACATGTCTGTGCAATGCAGAGCAGCCTGCAAGGGGCTTGTCGGTGTCACACAAATCATCAGCCATATTGATCATGACGCTGCTCTGGCTTGCTTGGTGGAAACTTCATGTAGTTTAAAGGAAAGAGTTGAACCAATTGTAGGGTGTCTCTTTCAATTCATCTGCATAATGCTGCCCAGCAAGCAGAGCTGATCATGTCTTGATCAGCCTGCTGTTGTTTCTCCCCCACCTCACATAATCCCCAGTGCTAGAGCAACCCCCCAATGCCACAAATGATTAAAAAAAAAAATATAAAAAAAACTCCCTCAATGTCTTCCTGCAGGTGTGGGGTGCAAAATCCTTCTTGTTTACCATCCACCTGGGAGCGAGAAACAGTTTCTGCAAGAAGTCACAGACTTCCTCGTCGATATGGTGTTGCTGTCTCCCAGATGGTTGGTGCTGAGGGACTTCAATGCCTTGGTCAATAATGACCTCTCGCAATTTGGTCAAGACTTCCTCCAACTAATGAATTAATTGGGCTTTACATAGGTGATTACCTCTGAGACCCATATTCATGGGCACCCATTGATCTGGTCTTCCTACTGGGGATGGAGACCTCCGACGTGGTGGTGGAACCAGTCGGATGGTCAGACCATCACATCATAAGGTTCAATTTCCTGACTCCCCCTAATAAGCCTGCCCCTGTAGAGATGGTCCTGTACCACTCATTGAGGGGTTTGACCCCAGATGGCCTGATGGTGGTGCTGGATCTATTGAGTATATCATGTGTAATAAGGGATCCAGAGAACCTGCTGCAGGCCTATAATAGAGATGTGGCAGGGGCCCTGGATTTTGTTGCTCTTGTCCGTGTTCGCCAGCTCACGCTCCATCCTCGATCCCCTTGGTTTGATGGGAGCCTGAGGGAGTTGAAGTGAGTAGGACGAAGGCTGGAGCGATGCTGATGGAAATCTGGTCTTGATGCTGACAGGCTTAGACTGATGTCCTATTATAAGGATTATCAGTCGGCTATCTCCCATAAGAAGGCAGAATTCCTGTCCAGGGAGATAGCTGCTGCACAAAACTGACCAGCTCAGCTCTTCCGGACTGTGGACAGACTGCAATCCAGTCTGTCTCCAGCCATGGAGACAGTTGTCACAAATGAAATGTGATGAGTTTGTTCAGTTCTTTGCAGATAAGGTTGCCAACATCAGAGCAGATATCTGTGCGACTCACTCCAATGAAGATTACAGCAGTCAGTGGAAGGTCACTGCCACTCAATCTGTTTGGTCAGATTTCGAACGATTGGCAATCACGGATGTCGTGAGAATCATCCAGAGTTTGTGGCCGACATGCCGTAGTTTGGACCTGGGCCCAAATCGTCTCCTTGTGGGGTGTGTTGAGGCCATTGGCCTGGTCCTAGTGGAGATAGTTGGGTGTTCTTTAGAGACAGGAGTGTTTCCGGACACCCTGAAGGAGGTGGTGATGACAGATCTCCTTAAGAAATCTTCTCTTGACCCTGACTGTCTTGCAAACTAAAGGCCTGTCTCTATACTTCCTTTTGTAGGGAAGGTTATTGAGAAGGCAGTTGTGCTGCAGCTGGAGGATCATCTTACCATCTACGAGCTCTACGATCCTCTGCAGTCTGGCTTTAGGAAGAGGTATAGCACTGAGACGACACTTGTGTGGGTACTCAATGATCTCCGGATAGCGAGAGATCAGAGAACCCAATTGATATCGGTTCTCATTGATCTCTCTGCAGCATTTGACACCGAGGACCATGGTGTGCTTCTGGAGAACCTAAGGTTTACCTGGGGACTGTCTGGTACAGTCCTCAGGTGGTTTCTTTCGTACCTCACTGACAGGTGTCAGAGAGTGGTGTTGGGGATTTAATCCTCTGACCCAGTCTCCCTGCCTTGTGGGTTCCCTCAGGGTTCTATGTTGTTGCCCATGTTGTTCGTGGTGTATATGCAGCCATTTGGGGACATTATGAGGTGATATAAACTGGTTTTCCACTGCTATGCAAATGATACTCAGCTCTACATGTCCTTCATGCCTGAGTAGGGTGATGCGGTCTCAGTGTTTAACAACTGCCTTGCCGAAATCCAGGATTGGATGAGTGCCAACTGGTTGAAGCTGAATCCGAACGAGACTGAGGTGTTGGTTGTGGATACTGGTCATCGGGTTGAGGTCTAACTGGCTGGGCGGCATTCTGGGCTTTGTCTCCAGAGCAGCCTGCTGGTGACCTCAGAGTGAGTGTGTAATCTTGGCATTATTTTTGATGAAGGGCTGATGCTTAAATTACAGGTGCAGGCTATTGCTAAAGCCTTGTTTTACTATGCCATCTGAGGAATATCACCCGGGTGAAACACCTGCTGCCACCTGATGACCTTCCAACTTTGTTTCATATCTTTGTGACCTCATGCCTTGATTACTGTAACTCTATATACCCAGAGCTTCCGGGGATTGATATTCATCGCTTGCAGCTAGTGCAGAATGCGGTGGCCAGGCTGATGACTGGTTTACCTCAGTCTTGCCATGTCACACCTGTGCTCCGCAGCCTGCACTGGCTGCCAGTACAGTGGCGAGTCACTTCAAGGTCGGTTTGCTGACCTGTAATGACCTACATGGACAGGGTTTGCACTATCTGCAATAACTCCTGTGTCCTTACTGCCCCCTCTGTGCACTTCGTTCCGCCACTAAGGGATTGCTGGAGATTCCCTGGGTCTCTCTGAAATCATCTGGTGCTAGGGCTTTTTCATTTGCTGCCCTGACCCTATGGAATTCTCTACCTTGTTCATTAAGGGAGTGCCCGACCATGGAGTGCTTTAAGTCTCCATTGAAGACTTATCTTTTTGGACTTGCTTTTCCAGATTTCTGATAACTTATTCTTATGAAGTTTGCTGTTTTTATATGTTTTGTTCTGTGAGATGTGTTATCCTGCTGTGTTTTAATTTTGTACAAGTTCTTAGATAACCTGGTTTGCACTTTTAAAGAAATAAAGTTGAGTTCAGAGTTGAGTTGAGATCTGTGGGCATGGGGTGCCCAGTCCCCCATGCCAGCTTCTACCGCCACCCTGCCCATTTCAACTGTATGCACCTCCCCAACTCAGTGCATGGTGCAGGTACAACCCCCCCACTCCACCTATTCTCATTGTGCAACACCAGGGAGTGCACCTCTGGTGCCACTAAACATAAAAAAACTCCTTCTCCAATGTCTACTACTGCAAGGGGTGCCCAATCCCCCATGCCGGCTGGTAACTCCCCACCCTTGCCATTTTGATTTGCAACATCAGAGAGCCCACTAGTGCCTCCAAACATAACAATGACACAGGGGGGTCAAATCTCTAGTGTCGGTACCTGAAGTAGTAGTTTTTTTTTTTTCTTAAACATCTTGTAAAAACAGAAAACCATCAATTGATGTCTGTTGCCACTGCCATTACCATCTCACCCAACCCTCCCACTCAGCACCCACTACGCCACAATCCCCCAAGCCCTTACTTACCTATCAGGGATCCAATACCATAATCCTCTCTGGAGCGGAGTCATGTCTTCACTCTTCAATGCCGGACCGCAAACTGAGGAAATTGAGTATGTGGTTTCAAGTACTTTAATGGGGTTTTGAATTTATCAGCATAACTTGGTCATTTTAAATAGTTTTGCACCAAAATTTCAACTTGCCTTTTTTTTTGGGAACCGACCTCCTCAGCAGTGAAATGAGGCAAGTATGTTCGGAAAAGTTATTTCATGGTCACTGACACCTTTTGGCAGGATTTGAAAATGTTCTTCTCCCTTCCTCATGAGATGACGTTATAAGAAGGCTATGTTGAAAATTTGGGGTAAAATATAAAAAATAAAAGCTTGTGTGCCTTTGTTGAAATTTATGAAAGCAGTGTCATAACTTTGGTAATTTTCAAAATGTTGACTCCAAATTTTCAACATAGTAATTTCTTCACAGCACCTCATGAATGTGACAGCTGTCATTTTTCCAATCCAGACCAAAATATGTTTTCACTCTCGTGGAGCAAAATCATCTTTTGGGGCCAGATTTGAACATTTTCTCCAACCTTGCTCATGAGGTGTGGTCAAAAGAAGGTGATGTGGGGTCATAAGAATGCTATGTTGAACATTTGGGGTAAAAATATGAGAAAACAACAAAGTTATGAGCTTATGTCGAAATGTTTCAATGCATGGTTGTAACTGTGATAATTTTCAATATTTTTACCCCAAATTTTCAACATAGCAATTTTTTCATACCACCTCATGAATGTGACAGCTGTCATTTTTCAAATTCTGAGCAAAATGTGTTTTTGCACTTGTGGTGTGAAATAACCTTTTGGGCACAATAAGACCATTTTCTGCACTCTTGTTCATGAGGTGGGGTCATCAGAAAGCTTTGTGGGGTCATAAGAAGGCTATGTTGAAAATTTTGGGTAAAAATATTAAAAAACAACAAACGTGTGAGTGTACATTTACATTTTTCAATGCACAGTTGTAACTGTGATAATTTTCAGTGTTTTGACCCCAGATTTTTAACATGGTTATTTTTTCATACCACCTCAAAAATGTGACAGCTGTCAGTTTGCAAATCCTGGCCAAAATGTGTTTTCACACTTGTGGTGCAAAATTATGTTTCTGCCATTGTTTTATAAATGACACCTGTCATGCTCAGAAGGCAAGGTCATAAAAAGATTATGTTGAAAATTTGGGGTAAAATTGTGAAAACCAGCTAAGTTATGAAGAAATATTTAATTGTTCCAACATTTACTCATAACTATTTTTGCAGATTTTGGCAACTAGTGTTCAATATATCCCTTGTGTTACCCAACCTCACGAGCATAGCAGTTGTCATTTTTCAAATCCTCTCTGAAACTTGTTTCCACAGTCACATAGTGAAATCAACTTTCAGGTGGGATTTAAAAAATTTGATCTGTCTTGATCATAACATCAGGTAATCAAAAACTGTTGGACATTTGGGATCAAAATGTGTGAGCCCTGTTTGTCATTGAGGCACACATCAGGAGGATACATAGGAAAACCAGGGGCAGTTTTAAAATTCACAACTAGCATTTTATTTTCTTAATAACTGCAAAATAATAAAATAAAAATGTGTTCAGTATAACCATTTACAAAAGCAGTACAGGGAAAACTCCTTCTGAGTGTTTCTTCTCAATTTCCAATATCAGTCCTTCTGAGTGTTTCTTCTCAGTTTCCAATATCAGTCTATCTCTCTTGCAAAACATTGGCACTTTTTTTATAACAAGTCTTTGCAGGGAGGTCGTTAAGGAGACAGTGTTTTTTTTTTTTCACAAAATGTTCCTGTCAGTTTCCAATGTTCTTGAAGGTGCAGCAAAAAGAACATAATGACCCAGAACTTGATCTCTTGTTTACAGTTCTGCAAAAGGCTTAAAAACTGCATCTCAGGTTAACCCATTGATTTCCAAATAGCTTTGCAATCATTTCAACAGTATATCTTTATACAGTTTTAAACAAAGGGATCCCAGTATCACATATATTTTATATAACTGCAGATATGCAAGGGGGAAGAAAAGACAGAACAGCAAGGGAAGGCAGAGAGATAGTGAGAGGTGGAGAATGCATAACCGTCAGAGTGATCAGTTCCTAGGTCTCACAAGAAAATTTGGTTACCCAACCAGACAGAGAAGAGACAGAAAAAGACAAGATAGAACAGATCCTTGCACTGAACCTTGTTCTGCATAACAAATAGGGCAGGGTCTTATCCAATCCTGTCACACACTTCAAAGTAGATATTGCCTCTCAGCTGGCCTATCTTGGGTAATTACACTCTAACAATGTGTAAAAACAGTACACTACTGAAAATGAAACACTGTATCTTATCTCCTCTATCTTGGGTAATTATATAGTAAAAAAATGTGTATAAGCAAGACCTAGTACAACAGCAATAACAGCGGCAAACATTCGGTATTGACAAATGCTTGTTTAATGTTAGTATTTCCTGAATATGAATAGACATGCATAGTGCCGCTATCCTTTATTTGTGTTGGAATAAACAATAGTGCATTATTCTTCGTATTCAGGAAATACTATTCATTACTTTCACACCTGTATTACAGGGAGCCTTTGCGTGCCTCTCAAGCCTACCATCCCCAGCTGTAACTGTGTATGGGGCCCTTGGTAGGCATTCACAGAGGAATGTAGTCTTCATGCTCCATGGCTAAACTACTTCAGGGTCTCACTTGGGGGAAACTTATTCAGCCTTATGCTTTTCCGCCAGCAGGTTGGTGGTGCCTGGTGGCAGACATTAATGTTGCGTGAAATGACACTAAGCCCTAAATAAATTTAGATTAATACAGAGAGACAGAAATAAATGTTATGTACTTCCCATAACTGTCGATCTTCCTAAATATTTTCTCTACTGATTGTCACTTACTGGTCTGGGCCAGAAGCACCCGACCCTGAGGTAGCAAAGCTTTGGCCAGTGGGTTGATAAGACTGCTGGGCACGATGCCTCTGCACCCTCCACGTGAGGTTGTGTGCTAACCAGTAACCATTGCCAGTTCCCTCACCAGCCTCAGTTCCGTTCACCAATAGAGAGAAACAAAGTGAGAAAAATAAGAGTGGGCTTGAATTTTCACTAACTCAAAGGGAGAGGGAAAAAGATATAGGAAAATACATGAACAACAAAACAAAACTCCAACTACCAAGTTCTAGACAGAGAAGGAAGATCACACTAAGTGGGCACTAGTGAGTATTCTGGGTAAGATGCCAGAGCCGCAAGTTACCACTAACCAGACAGCAAAAAGGGGTCTGAAAAGGGTAATGAGAGTAGGGCAGCAGCCCTGAAAACATGTGGCTTTGGCAGTCAATACAATGGGATATGCAGAAAGATGGGACCCCATTGTAACCAAGACACATAAGTGTACCAAGTTGTAAAAAACTGCAAATTACTCCTAAGGAGCAATTAGCATGCCACCAGTAAAAGGGAACCGTTTTTTTTTAAACTGTTAGGCTATGCTCCCCTTCCCCAGGGAGGAAGATGCAGAGAAAAGCATTATGTGCATGTGGCATTGCACAGCTGTCCAGCCCTAAGGAGTAGGAAAGAAACTATTCCCCCAGTGGAGAGAATGCGAAGTTTTACTTCGCCAGCAAAGTTCCATGGATGTTGCAAAATTCACCTTCACAAATTAGTACACAAATTGCCCACTTCATCACTTCACATTACGTTTTCCTTGGGAAATGGCACTTCCTGAGGCAAATTAATGGGAAGTTAAGGCAAAATTGTAACTTTGCCATAACATTGCCTGAAAATGTTACACTTCGCCTGTCAAAAACTTCACAAAGTCAATACTTCATGAATTTGGCAGACTACATGATTTCTTTTTGCGGAGCAAAGTTTGCCAACTTTGCATGTCTGTACTCCTCAGTTACCTCTGAGCCTGCTTTCCATGTCAGCCAGACCAGACACAGAGAGGGGAAAAAAACCATACCAACCAAGGGAGTATGAAAAATTCTGCCTTCCATAGCCAAAGAAAACCACTGCAGAAGACAGGGCTACTATCAAGTGAAGTTAGATTTGGATGGTACACAATGGGAACAGGTTACATTTAGCAACTAATGGAATATACCCAGACAGAGGGGATATACCATGGGAAGGAGAGAGGAGGATAGCAATGGGGTTGTAAGTGGGCCTTGGTAGGGGACCCTTGCCGCAGTTTACTTTTATTTTTTTTGGTGGACTGGGAGCCCTGGTACTGGGGACAGACATTTTTTATTTTATTTTTTTTACACAGGCTTCCCCACAGACAAAGGATGACAACTTGGAAGAAGCATACAGAAACAGCATAAAATGCTAGTAGCAAGCTGAGCTGCCAGATGCCTTGGTTCTGCTAGAGCAGGGGATGGTGGGCAGAGGTGGTAGTCAATGAAGAAGATGTTCTGGAAGATCAACAGTTATGGTAAGTACATAACTTTCACATCTTCCACAAATTAGTCTTTTCCATTGATTCCCACTTATGGGTCAGAGAACCAAGCTTCACTTTCTTAGGGAGGAGTTGGTTCACCCTGATATATCCTCAGCCCACTGCATATGGGAAAACGCCTGAGGGCAGGTAGCTTCTCACAGATCTGGCAAGACCTAAAACTGGTCAGGGGCAGGCAGGGGCTCCTGTTGCACAGGAGCAGGAGGGTTCCCCGAAAGTTCCTGCCTGACCCTAGGGGGAAGGGAAGAAAAGCCTCCTGGAAATGCAAGTTTAGCACCTTACACTAGGCCAAAGGCAGTAGTCAGGATAGGCAAAATCACACCATCTGTCAGACACAGACTGCTGTTCCCACCGGTCTGGAGGCCATTGCATTGGCATCATAGAATGCCCTTGTCTGGTGTCATGCTACCTTCAGACTCCAGGTGGACAGACTGATAGCTTGCTGGACTTCCTCACACAGTGGCAATGCAGACAATTGATTCGGCATCTGCAACCACAGGCACTGATTGTAGGTCACCATTTAGGCCTCATCTGCTGACACATACATCTGGGCATGTGCTGAGGTAAAAGCCTTCCAATCCAGTGTGTCTGTGAGAGCAGACCCTGAATCTGGGAGCTGGTCTCGGATGAGACTCCATGGCCCCAACAGGGTCTGCAGTACCTGAAGCCCCAATGTGTGGTAAGGTACTTCACCTGCAGACCCTGTGGTTGCATGATACAGCAAGAAGAGGTCCCTGGGATAGTTAAAGTGGCAGAGAGATGCCTCCACAAGGTCCTGGATGCCTCCTTCATGGTTCTGGGCCATGAAGAAATGACACCAGTGTTAATATTGGGAACTCCCAAGAGTCCCAATGGCAGGGCTGCAGTATCACAACTGGTGTAAGCTGAGAGGTCAAGCACTTGGAGCATATCACTAGTACAGAGTGTACTCAGTAAAAGAGGCAAGGTGGATCAAGGATGCATTGTCCTCTGAGGAGGACATGGATGGAGACTAGGCACCGCCTCCAGGCAGGTTTGTTGCCAGGGTGATGGTTCTGTACTGTGCCCTATCAGACTCCCTATGCCAGTTCTCTAAGGTATGACCCACACCTGGTACTGATCCCTAGTTAGCAGCTCGAGGTACCTATTAATGATGACATCCTCTTGAAAATGCAGTGAGGCAATTCAGGGGGTGGACTGAGACTTCTGGTCTCGAGGGCCACGGCCTGGACTGTGGAACTGCATTGGAGGCCTTGCCTGAGGGGAGGGCCTAGCAGAATCACCTGAAGGGTGCCTCCTACATCTGACAGGTGACCCAGTTGGTACCCTGAGGGGAATGCCTAGATTAGAGGAATGGAGCCATGCAGATCCCATAAGGCGACCCTGGACCTCACTAGTGATGATGTATTTCTGCAGCTCTGGAGAGAAACATGGTTCTTGGTCATTGTCCACACCACCTCCAGCTTTGAGCTCAAATCTGACAATGTTTTTGCAGACTGGACCTTCCCCGTCATTGCAGTCAACAGCATCCTTGACACAGTGCTTGGGTTTGACATGGACATTGTGCTCGGTACCATCTGTGTCGCAGATGACACCAGAGTCAGGGACAGTCTTTGAAATTATATCTCCATTGGCACCATACCCAGAGCCATGGCCATCATCAACACCGTCACCATGCTTTGAGCCATCCCCCTACTCAGTGTTACTAGTGACATCATGGGCAGACAGGCTCCAAGCTGGTTTGAGCAATGACAACAACCGACACTGCAAGCAGTGTTGGGGGAGGCCAAGCATGATCCTTAGCATCACTTAGCATGCCATCATTAGGAACAGTGATAACAGCATGGGCAACATCAGTGGTTGCTGTCAGGGTGTCCACTGGTATAGAATGAGTGTATAGCTTCGAACTCCCCATCACGGATGTCTGCTGCTTGTGGCAGTCAGAATGTTGAGTGTTCTCAGTTGGCCACCCAGAAGGAGCCGGCTGTCTACCAGATCCTACCACTAGAGTCTCCGATGCCTCAGCAGTGACAGGTAGAGGAGAATTCCCTACTTCTTTGTAGATTGCTTGGAATCCACTGAACAGAATTGGTTTTGTTGGATTCTGGTACGATTGTCAGATTTAAGATTTGCAGTCCAAAAATTCTAAACTGAGTCCTAAAAAACAATTTTACATAGGTATCTAGGATTTAGTATTTCTGATCTGAATCTGAAATCCTATTTTTATGGCCCTTCAGGATTTGAATTGGAAGTTTCTAAAATCTTGAATCCTAAAATTGGATCAGAATCAGCCAGTTCAGAGCAGCTCTGCTTCCTTGGAAACAGAGGTCTCGGGAAGAGGCCCAAGAGAAAAGCCTAGAGACCTTACTTTGCATGCAAACTGTGAAGCCTGCCTCTGAAGATGGGGATCAGGTGATCCAGCTTCAGTGCATGGTTCCCCAGGGCACAGTGGTCCATAGAGAAGCAGGCGTTGTATGCATCCACGTCATGCTCAGATCCAAGGCAGGCTACACAGGTCTGAGGCTGATCTGCAGCAAGATGTTTGTTTCCAGAGGGGCACTGATGCATTATGGGGCACTGTCGGACTGTCTTCTTTGACACAGCCCCTTCAGACCTTCCTTTTGGCATTGTGTTAAAAAATTAAAAAGCAAAGAAGTGCAGCACTACTAAAAAGAAAGTTAGCAAGACTCAGAAAAAATGTTCTGCGTGGCAACAAGGTGAACTGAGGAGTTCTCTAATGGTGTGCTCTTGATGGTGGGAAGAACAGTACTGAGGTTGGTGAGAGAGCTGGCAATGGTTATTGGCTAGTGCACAGCACCACATGGTGGTGTGAAGGAGCCATGCCTAATAGCTATTGTCGGACCCCCAGCTAAAGCTTTGCTCTCATGGAAGCCTAGTGCCTCTGGCCAGACAGATAAGTGGGAATCAGTAAGCAAGACTGATATGTGGAATATCAGCAGCCAAAAAGCAAATTAACTTAAATTTATGCAGTGGGTGTTGGGGTCCTCCTCACAAACCATCCTTGCTGGGTACTCCAGAACTGTATGCTGGCTCTGCTGTATTATACGTACTGTACTTATGAAAGTGCTGCAGAACTTTTAAATTTTGCTGCAGAACTTGATCTAACAGTTCCATAGAAGTTCAGAGTCCTTGCCACAGAAGTTACATCTACAGTGTGGCAAAGAACAAAGGGCCTTGGATTTACCATACCAATGAGTTTATCTATTTTTGCAAACCAGCTCTCTGGCATTTGTTTTGGGAATTGTTAACAAATGGAAGACCTTTGGATGGCAGTCATTTTGATGGCTTCAGTTTTGCCAGCCAGAGACATATGTAGCCATTTCCATTTATCAAAATTTGTATGTCGATCTTCTTGGAAGGGGGGCAAAGTTTGATGGACACATGTGGGACAGGTCTTGTGCAGGTGTGTGCCCAGATATGAGATCCTAGGAGGTGCACATTTCTGCTCTGTGACTAAGGAGTGGTCAGAAGTGCAGTGGGAGCTAAGAAGGAGAATTTCCAATTTAGCTGGCCTTTAGGCCCAAGGCCAGAGCATGTAATAACTGTGCTGTAGAGTCTGGTGCCTGGGGAACATCAACTAAGAGGATGAAATGGTCATGTAAATATAGCATCATGCAATACTGTGTAGTTCCAGCACTCATGCCCCCTAGCAATGGATACTTCCTAATAGTCATCATGAGGGGCTCAGTAGTCATGAGAAGACATAGGGGAAACAGAGGAAAACCTTGATGGGTGCCTCATTGGAGGGGGGATGCATGAGATAAAATTCTGTTCCTTAACACCTTACCTATTGGGTTGTAATACAGGGTCTGCAACCTGGACAGAAAATATGGTCCAACCCACGTGGCTTGCATAACAAGGAAGATGTAGCCCCACTCCACGGAATAAAAAGCTTTTTAAAAATTTATGGTCAGCGCTGCAGCTAGGGTAGGGGTACTGTATTCTTTCTATATTAAGTTAATGAGGAATCAGAGATGGTCTTTACTAAGCCCATCTTTGACAGAGCACACTTGGGAAGGATGTGTAAGGAAAGGAAGTACTTTTTCTAACCGCAGATCCATCACCTTTTCTGGGACCTTTACATTGACATTTGTTAAGGGGAGTCTGTAACACCCTAGATTGCAGGTGTCCTTGTTCTTTTTTAGAGGTACAGTGATCATGGCCTGCTTCATTATTGGAGGAAGGGTTTGAGCTGATAAAGCTTCTTTGAAGTGCTTTAGTAGGATGGGGCAGAAATTATATACCGTGATCTGATATACATCTTCCTGGGTACCTCCCTCTCCTCAAGGAGATTTACTCTTATTCATTGAGTGGATGGCCAGTTTGAGTTCTTCCACTGATACTGGTACTTTGAGCATGTTCAAGTGCTCCTCTGTGAACCTTGAAAAGGGGAGGACATGTAAACAATTTGCAGCGCTGGCCATGGATGGAGGTAAGTTAAGGAAAATAGTGTGGCACAGAAGTCACCTATAACCTTATTTAACTCCTCCATCTTAGTATGTAGAAAAGCATGAATGACTTGGAGCCCTGGGATGCGTCTATCTGTCTCAATTTTTCTCAACTGGTAGGACAGGATTTTACTGGACTTCTACCTCCTTCCCAAAATTTGCGGTGTAAATATTGTAATACCATTTCTGCCTTTTTGTTAGGTGCCTGTTGATCTGAATACAAAGGCCTAAGAGCTCCTCTACATCTTCTGAGGAATGGAGGCTTGTGCTTTACAAGGTGTCTCTTTTTCTTTTAAGCTGAGCTCTAAGGTTCTCATCTCTGATGTTTCATCCATCTCCTATGTACTGCATAATTTTTTCTTTGTTTTTTATATAACTGTTTATCTAGTAGCCTCTTCGTCGCAAGCCCCCAACCAGCTGTCACCTCCCCCAAGGACTAACCCACAGCGTCCCCCATGGAGGGTCATCCCCCCAATGGAGACACAGTCTACATTTCAGGTCTGATCCCCAGGAGGTGGCATGGATTGCAGCTGGTAGGCAAGCCTTTCACAAGCCCCCACTCATCCATTTTTCACATTTCTGCCTGAACCCTGATATGACCAGTGGATGGCAGTGCATACCATGTGGAGGCACAAATACACTGTGTCAGTCTGTAGCCTCTTTAAGTGCTTCCAATGCTTTCACATAGAGCTCTGGGGTTCCTGACATTCTTTTTATACATACTTCTACATTTAGGTAAAGTCTCCACCAGCCATAAGTACTGGAGCTGATGGGGTGTTAAAATTGACAAGTTCTTGGTATATCAGGGAAAAGAAAGAAGGATCATCCTGGGCCACAGAGGTAGACCAGCACTAGTTGCCCCTCAGGTGTGGCTACTCAGGCTATCATCCATCTACCCTCCCAACATTTTTAGAGTGTGAGATGTAAGGATTAATGTACTAAGATCAGTGTATCCTCTGATATGCCTCTATAAGGGAGGTGGCCTGCATCCTTCCTGGAAGGGGATTGCAATCCTTGGTGTTAGTTGTAAATAATACATCGGTGAACATTTAAACTAGCTGGAGGGGCAGAAAAACAAAGGGAGGCAATTATTGCCCCCTGGATGATGAAACAGGAGGGAGTGAGAGCCTGAGGGTGGACTCCTATAGGGCAGGACAGCAGAAAGGGAGGGATAGGGACAAGACAAAGGAAAAGGGTGGGTAAAACTCAGATAAGAGAAGGAGGCAGTATAGCACAGTGGTTTAAGAATCTAAGCTGCAAACCTGGAGACCTGGGTTTGAATCCCACAGCTCCCACTTGTATACTGTGTGACCCTGAGCAAGTCACTTAACTTCCTTGTGCTCCCAGGCTGCACCTGTAAATGAACTTCTGCTTAGTGTCTCTCTCCTGGTTAAAAAAAAAAAAGGAGGGTAGAGGACTGAATGAGACAAGGAATAAGGAAGTTAAAAAGGTAGGAGAAAAGTCAGATGGAAATTCAGGAAAAAACTGTCAAGAATGGGAGGGGGAAGTAGGGCAATGGGTAAAGGAAAAGGAAGATGTTGATAGCCAAGTGCACCAATGCAACGAGTCTTGAAAATGAAATTCCAGACCTGCAGACAGAAGTTGACCTGGATACAGTGGTCATTATGGAGTTGCAGTGCACTGAGCACCATGACTGGGACTTGGCCATACTGGGTTACTCTATGTTCAGGAGAGATGGGACAGGGAAGAGAGGAGGATGGGTTGCTTTATATACAAGGGAGGGAATCAAGGCCATGGAAGTACAGGAGCACCTGGAGAAAAAGGAAGACCTGGAGGTGCCATGGGTCACCCTGGAGATAGGCTGTAGGGCCACAATCTGCATCAAGGTATTGTACAGGCCTCCAGCATAGGGAGAGGAGTTGGATACGGTACTTGGGGAAGCCATCATCAGAATGGCAATTAAGGGGGAGGTGCCACTAGTTTGGTGACTTCAATCATCCAGATGTGGAGTGCAGTCCCACAAGTGCAGCTTCTGCAAGGAATAGGGCCATTCTTGACTCCCTACATGGGGCTTTTCTTGGGTAACTAGTCAAGGAACAGACTCAGGATGGGGCAGTGCTAGTCCTAGTGCTTACAAACGGGGACAGCACTGCATACATCACAGTGGATAGTCCCCTGGGTACTAGCAATCACTGCACAGTGTGGTTTTCTCATTAAGACCAGAACGAAGGCTAACTTGAAACAACATCCCATTGTGTGAGGGAGAAAGGCAAGAGCAAAACAAGAAGGAAACCGCTTTGGTTCTCAAAAACAACAGTAGAAAAGATCAGAGCCAAAGCTTGGTTTTCAGGAAATATAAGGGAACGCAGCAGGACAAAGTTAGGGAGGCATACCAAACTTCCCTAAAGGAAGCAGGGAAGATGGTAAGGCAGACAAAGGCCCAAACTGAGGAAGCACTAGCATGGACGGTAAAAGAAGGGGACAAGAATTTCTATAGATGGGGTCACGTGATGGCAGCCTGAGCGTCGACAGCGCACTCCCAGAGCTCCGCCACTCATTCTCTAGTTTTGGCTCTTTTCAATAACCTTTTGCCGATCGAAACCCCTTCAAATAGTGGAACGAGTGATTTTACCGACTAGAAGCTGCTGCCCGATCCTTGTTATGGAGGCTTATGTCAAAAAATCGCGGCCGAAGCACTCGCCTCCCCAAACTCCAGAAAAACAGAAGGCCGCAAAGCGAGCGAAGCAGCAGGCCGCCAGCCTGTCGCACCTACCTACTGCAGATGCTCCACTCTCTGAGGCGAGATTCCTGGAAATAATGCAGCCTCTCCAGACGTCTATGACATCCATAGCTGAGGATGTGCAGGAAATTAAGAAATCGGTCGATTCTTTGACGCGAAGGATGGGCGATGTAGAAGTTAAGGTGACTTCCTTAGAAAGCAAGCAATCCGGGATTGACACAGAACTTGTGATGGTGAAGCGGAGAATTAAAAAGTTAGAGGAAAAGCTTGAAGATCTAGAGGGGCGTAGTAGAAGAAACAATTTGGTAGTCATCGGGATCCCTGAAAAGGAGGAGGGGAACGCCCCGATAACTTTCCTTCAAAAGCTCTGCTATAAAGTCGTAGGTTCTCCCCCCGGAGGGGGCAAATACATAATAGAGAGGGCTCATCGAGCCTTGTGCCCTCCCCCTGCACAAGGACAGTCTCCCAGACCTCTAATTATGAGGTTTCTAAACTATTTGGATAAGCAGCACGTTTTAAGTAAGGTCAGAGAGATGAAGGAGTTGTCATGGGAGGGCAAGCAGATACGGATCATCCAGGACCTGCCCCACTCGGTGAGGGTCAGATGACAAGAATTACACCCGATTGTCACCAAACTTATTGCAGCATCTAAGCTATACAAAGTCAAGTATCCTGCTACATTAATGGTTTCCCATGAAGGAAGATGGCTATCCTTTGACTCCTATCCGCAGGCACTACAGGAGTTACAGCGTCTTTTCCCGGACCTTTTCAAGTGAGGTCATGCCTCACTCGCTTTACTCCGATTGGCTCAATGTCTGGAAATGCCTGATGTTTTTCTTTTAGTCTAAATTTAGAAGTATTTAAGTAATTATTTGCCATTTACTTGTTTTGCTTTATACGACGTGATGTGTAGTGACATTTTCTTCTCCCCTTTTATTTTATCCCTCCTGCCATGATAGCTCATCGCCCTGCCTTGTGGTCTACATAACTACAGACAGCTTTTAGGGTGCCTCGGATCTGTCTTATCCTGTGTGAAAGGTCTTTTCGTGCACAGTCATCCACCTTGATTTAGAGCTACTGCTCAACAGACCCCTGCTTTTTATGGAGTTGACTGCGGATTTTTGTATCAATATTGGGACATGGACACATCCCGATAACAGCGAATCGGAGGAGGGTCACTATCTTCACTTGGACCCGGCTAAACAGCCTCTCTTTTGTACTTTTGTATGCAGACCCAGGAGGGTTGAACTCCCCCCTTTTTTTTTTTTTTTCTATTATTCTCCAGATGATGAACAGCCCTGGGTTAGGGGGCTTCGTTTAATTTACTGAGCTTAATTGTATTTTCTTCTTCTTTATTGGGTGGGGGGGCTCCGGTAGGTAGTACTGGGTTTTTGTTTTGGGCTGTCTGGAAGTATATCATGTGGCATGTTTGCTATAGGAGAGCAGTTCTTGGGAACTGGGGTCTTTGTAATATGGGGAGGGGATATATGAAAGCTTATCTCATTGGATTCTGGTGGGTTGGGTTTCTTAGTTTTGCTGTATGTGTGGGACGTTGGGGGGGATACTCAAGGTTATGAGATAATGGAATATATGTTTTCATGCGTCTTCAGAAAGTCTGTAACTACTTCATGGTTTTCTTCATCAAAGTACCCCAAGTTATAACTAACATAGGTTCTTCCAACAACTCAGTTAATTACTATGACTCATTCTTATAAATTTGTTAGTTGAAACATTAAAGGAGCCAAGAATAGGGTCAAGAGACAAGTGGTGCTAAAACACCTTTTTCACTTGGGGGACAAATCGTTTCTCCTCCAGGAGACCCATCTAAAAAGAAGTGATCTACACTATTTTAGAAGAGCGGGTGGCCCAGGTTTTTGGGGCTGGGTCCTCGACCAAGAGAGCAGGGGTTGCTATACTTGTCGCTAGAGGTGTTCCTTTTAAGTTGGTGCAGGAGTGCTGGGACCCCGAAGGTCGCTATGTATTCGTACATGCCATCTTCGCATCACAGCCAATTTTATTAGGTTCAGTTTATGGCTCTAACGGTGATTCCCCTTCCTTCTTTATGAATCTTTTACGTCAGGTGGAGTTTGATATCCACAAAATTACAATTGTTGGAGGAGATTGGAACTTGGTGCTCCAAAATGATTTGGACAGGTCATATAACGGGTGACGGGGTTTATCCCCAGCGCAAAGGGCCCTGAAAGATTTTATTAACAAAACAGCTTTAGTTGATATTTGGCGTATATTTAATCCTGAGATTCGACAATATTCCTTCTATTCACCAGTACATAACTCCCATTCAAGAATTGATTATATTCTAGTCAGTTCAGTAGCGGTATCCAACACGATACAGGCGGATATTTCCGCCAGAGTAATATCGGATCATGCCCCGGTTAGCATAACCTATAGGCCATTCCCAGAGATTAGGCGTTCACCACAATGGCGATTAAATTCTCAAATTCTAAAAGAGGAGTCCTCTGTGAGGGTCCTAAGGGACTTTATCACGCACTTTGTAGTGGATAACCAAGACTCCATAGACCAAAGAGACCTGATCTGGGCCGCTCTAAAGTGTTCCTTAAGGGGAGAGCTAATCAAGATCGCCTCCAGAAGGAAACGGGCTCAGAGAGATATGTTAACCTCTCTTTTATCCTCGATTAAACAAATTGAGTTTGGCCTATCTCAGAGTTCACCCGATTCCGAGTGGGTTAGGTTACATCAGTTGCAGGCCCAATACTCGGGACTAGTTTTTCAACAAGCGGAACTGGCTCTTTCTCGGGCGAGACTCCAATATTTGGATATAGGGGAGAAGGCTGGGAAACTCTAGCTATGCGTAAGACAGCTTGAGTCTGCTCATTATATTGTGGGTGTGCGTACTGGTCAGGGGTGATCAAGTTTGCGCGGATCCGGAGAAATATCTAAGGCCTTTGGGACATACTTTCAGAAATTATCATGGAGGATTCTGAATTTAAGCCCTCGGCTTCAGAGATTACCATATCTGAGCACAATTATTTTCCCAAAATTAACAGAAGCTGATGCTGAGGGCTGAGGGCTCCCAATTTCAATTTCTGAGATACCAAGCCATTCAACAGTTGCCCTTGATAAATCCCATGACCTGAGGGTTCCAGTAATTTTATAAGGCATTTCTTCCAAACATATCTCAATTTTATTAGACACTTTTAAACATTGGTTTAATTTTGGTATCTCCGACCCAAACTTCCTTGAGGCAACAATATCTTTGATATTAAAACCTGGAAAGGACCCTTCCAGTATGGACAGTTATCGCCCAATCTCTCCTAAATACAGATATTAAAATTCTATGAAAATCTGCTAACAGATTGTCCAAAGTTATGGATAGCCTGGTGAGCAGGGAACAAGTGGGTTTTATGAAGGGGAGATTACCCCATGATCATCTTAGGAAACTGTTACACCTTATTGCAGAGGCCACAGAATCTAAAATCCCAGCAGTACTCCTCTCACTTGATGCCGAAAAAGCCTTTGACTGGGTGTCCTGGGACTTCCTATTTGCCACCCTCTCAGCTTTTGGTTTACCCCAAGAATTCCTAAGATGGGTTAGAATATTATATTCTTTTCCCTCTGCGAGAGTCAAATGCAATGGGGTATTGGCACCAGTCATCAAGTTAGAGCGAGGTACTAGGCAGGGTTGCCCCCTGTCCCCACTGTTATTTAATCTGTATTTAGAACCTTTTTGCAGTGATTAATGAGGAATCCACTCATTAAAGGTATACAAGTAGGGGAGTCAGCTATATATGCTCAGCTTATGCTGATGATGTTTTATTACATATTGAGAATCCAGGGACTTCCATACCACCCATCCTGGAGGAAATAAATAATTTCTCAGACTATCCTTTATAAATTGAATTGTTCTAAAACAAAAATCTTCCTTTAAACCATTATGTTAGAAAAGCAGACTTACAGGATTTGGGCCTGGGTTGGGAACCAAATCCTTAACATATTTAGGCATTGCCATTAGTACTAGACTCTCCTCTATGATTAAAGATAACTTAGATACTTTAGTCCATAATATCTGGAAGATTTAAATAAATGGCTGCTAATCCCCTGTCTTTGTGGGGTAGGTTGAACCTTTAAAATGAACATTCTTCCTAGGATATTATATCCTTTGGGAATGCTTAGGACCTACCTCTCAAAGAAATGGTTTACAATTCTACAGAGATATTTAATTCCTTTTTATGGCAAGAAAGTAAACCGTCGATCCTACTTCAATTTAACAGCCCCAAAATCTAAGGGTGGCTACTGCCCCTCACTGTTCTTATATTATCTGGCCCAACATGTCTGCAAACTGAGCTTGTGGAATAATGAGCATAGGCATCTAGTTTATTTACCTTTATGGCTCGATATAGAGCATGATCTGGGCGGAAGGTGAAAAGCTCATTATATGCTCTGTTATTTGTCCCATTGACTGTCGTTCCCAAACCCTTAAAAAATAATCCTATGGGTGGTCCCTTAAAGCTTACCACCAACTGCAACGTTATTTAGGTGTTAAGTGGTGGCTGTCGGATATCCAACCTATTTTTGAAAACCTACAAATCAAAGTAGGTGGCATTCCGATACCTGCAGCTTTCTGGCCGCAGATAAGTCATCTTTCTGTAGCCGATTTTTGGGAACAGAACAGCCCAGTCTCATTTGATCTCCTAAAAAGACTTCATGGATTCGCAGACTCTTACTTTTTTAAGTGGCTACAGCTTAGTAAAGCCTTAGCCCAGGCATCTCTTAGGTCTCTTTACCTAGTCATGAGTGAAAATATTGACTCCTTTTGACGGTTGCTGCACATCACATGCAGTCTCCAAAGTTTACAAGCTCTTCCAAAAATGGGACCATAGGCTTCCCTCAGGTATTTGTTATTACTGGTAAGAGAACTGAATCTACGGACTCCCGGAAGTTTGGAAAACACTCTGGATGACTATGTATAGGTACATCAAACAAGATAGGCTAAGAATGGTTCACTTCAATATCATGCATCACCTCTACTTGACTCCTACTCATCTATTCAGACGGGGAGCGCTCAGCTCACCTCTTTTTTGGAATTGCAAGAAGGAAGAAGGTACTTTGTATCACTTGTTATGGTCGTGCCCGGTGATTCGGACTCTTTGGAGTGCCATTAGCAGACTCTTAGACCCTATCCTTGGCTCAACTAATATGGATACTCCCGAGATTTGTGTGTTATATGTTTTCCCAATGGCCACCTCCAGGGATTGGAGAGCACGCGTCTCTCTTGTTTCAGCAGTTATGAAGTTGCTAATCTTAAGACACTGGTCGTCTGACAACTCTCAACCTATTAGAGTGGCATAGGAATGTACCCTAGCGCTGCAGCTGGAGAAACATATTGCTTATATGCAGGGTAAACATGAATATTATATATCTCTCTGGGGTCCTTTAGACTCCTTTTTGATGACTTGGAAGCCGAGAACCTAAGTAGCCTTTGAATCGGATTGATCAATTCTTTAATTTCTTTTCTTTTTATTACTCGTAACCTTTGGGGTTGGGGGATGGGGGGGTGGTAGTCTGTTTTGTGTTTTTTCTCTCTTAATACTTCATCAGAAAGTGTGGTGAATGTAATATTGGATCTAAGGGTCTTGGCCCTGCGCTTTTAGTGTAACACTTCATCATTTGTTCATTAGATGTTGTTGTTGGTTAAAACTAATAAAATTTTAATTACAAAAAAAAAAAGAATTTCTATAGATACATTAGTGAAAGGAGAAAGTCCAGAGGGGATATTGTTAAGGTCAAAGGGGATAAGGGGGGGCATGTGGAGGAGGACCAAGGAAAAGCATCTATCCTAAAAAGATACTTCTGCTCAGTATTTACTGAGAAGAAGGTAGGGCAGAGCGCACAGCTCAGCGCCATGGACACGGGGTGTGTGTGCAAGTCCCTTCACAAAAGAAAGGGTCCTACAAGAGCTTGCTAAGCTCAGGGTGGACAAAGCAATGGGGCCTGATGGCATACATCCTAGGGTACAAAAGAAGCTAAGGGTGGAACTAGCAGAGCCATTATCAGAATTGTTTCGTGAGTCTCTGAGCACAGGAGAGGTCCAAGAAGACTGGAGAAAGGCTCATGTGATCTTGCTCCACAAGAGTGGCAGCAGGGAGGAGGCAAGGAACTACAGACCAGTCAGTCTTACCTCAGTAGTGGGCAAGATTATGGAGGCACTCTTTAAGGCAAGGATAGTGCAACACCTGGAATCCATAGGATCACAAGATCCAAGACAGCATGGGTTTACAACAGGAAGGTCCTATCAGACTAATCTCATAGAGTTCTTTGACTGGGTAACCAGAGTGTTGGACCAAGGGGGCACAGTTGATGTTGCCTACCTTGACTTCAGCAAAGCTTTCAATACTGTTCCACACTCCTGGTTAAACAACTAAAAAAAACATAGAAGATTGATAAATAAGCTGGGTAAGCTCAGGGTGGATCAGAAGTTGGTCAACTGGGTGGCAAACTGGTTGGCAGGCAGAAAATGGAGAGTGGTGGTAAATGGTATACAGTCAGAAGAGATACAAGTCATAAGTGGGGTACTTCAGGGATCAGTCCTGGGGACAGACCTCCACAGTATCTTCATCAGTGGTATTGCAGATGGACTCAAGGGTAAGGGTTGTCTGTTTGCAGATGACACCATGATCTGCAACAAAGTAGATGACGCAGATGGGGTGGGTAGAATGAGAAGAGATCTGGATAAACTGGCAAAATGGTCATAAGAATGGCAACTGGGGTTTAACACAAAGAAGTGCAAAATCATGCATATAGGGAAGAGAAACCCTGAACCTACCTATAGGTTGGGAAGGGAGTAGCTGGCAATCACAAGGGAAGAAAGAGACTTGGGCATCATCATCACAGATGACCAGAAATCATCCAAGCAGACCACTAAAGCGGTAGGTAAGGCTAGAGGGATATTGGGGTGTATTAGTAGGGGTATCACAAGTCATAAGAGGTAATAATCCCTCTTTACAAGACACTGGTTAGGCCTCATCTGGAGTAATGCGTGCAGTACTGGAGGCTGCATCTGCACAAGGACATTAACAAAATGGAGACAGCCTAGGGAAGGGCAACCAAAATGGTGCAGGGACTGCATCAGAAAACATATGAGGTCAGGTCAACAGAGCTCAATATGTACACCCTAGAGTAAAGGTGGGAGAGAGGTGATATGATCGAAATATTTAAACATCTTAAGGACATTAACAAGGTGAAAGAGTCTAACATGTTTCAATATAAGAAAATTAGCAGCATAAGAGGACACAGCATGAGATTAGAGGGAGGCCAATTAAGGGGTAATGTGAGGAAGTTCTTTTTCCACAGAAAGGGTGGTGGATGCATGGAACGACCTAACTCAGGAAGTGGTGAATATGCATACAGTGCAGGGCTTCAGACAGGCATGGGATAGGCATAAGGGAGCAATACAGATGAGTATGAATAGATAGGCCATTGACAGAGTAAAGGGCTATGGCACATTCATAAGGTAGAAAACATGAGCAGACTGGATGGGCCTCACGGTTCTTATCTGCCATCAACTTCTATGTCTATATGTAACCATGTGAGGATGAGGGCTCTAGACATTAGGAGGGCAAACTTTAAAGAAATAGTGGACTGCCCTAGAAACTGCCTTCCAGAGATTGCGACGTAGGGGTGGAGTCACACTAGACAAAAATAGAGGATAACTAAAGCAGTTAACTTCTATGTGAAGATAGTAGGTAAAAGCAGAAGAATAAAGAGACTGTTGTGGTTTTCTAAGAAGTGGCAAAGGTGGTGGTGAAAAAAGGGTAGCATTTAGGAGGTGTAAGGAAACACAGAGGAAAGGGGACAGGAGCTATACAGTACCTAGTAAAGCAGAGTGAAGCGGGTAAGGTAGTGAGGGGAGCAAAGGCTCAGACAGAGGAAAGAATTGCCAAAGGAAGTCATTAGGAGGTGAGACTTTATTGAGATACATGAATAAGAATAGGAAAGCAAGGGAGGAATAGTGATGATGAGAAGGGTGGAGGAGGAGAGACTTTGTAGAAGATGACCAAGAAAAAGTAAACAGCCTGAACAGGTTATTTCTACTCACTCTTCACAGTGGGGGATGGACCACCAGGAGCAGCAGGAATTGGGAGGAAGGAGAGTTGGACATAAATCCATTTTCAGAAGAAACCTACACAGAAGTAATTACTCAGACTTTCCCTGAACAATGATTAACCTTTCTGTTTCTGGGGCTGGTATAGTTTTACCAAAAATTGATAAAGTTCTACAGGATAAATTAGCATCAGTTGGAATACTACAATGGGCAAGCCTAATTTCACAAAATGGTCTTCTTTCACCACTGGAAATAAAAAGGACATATCCAGATTTAAACTTGAACTGGTAGGAGTACAAAAAAATTAAAAATCAATACAAAGTTTTACATACTCTTTTACCAGATAGACATTACACAGATTAGAAACAGTGTGTGCATCAGATGGGACAAATACAGAAGCGCTATACCACAAAGATTCTAAGAATAAGCAATATTGATATAGTTGAGAATAAACAACATAAACTTAATAAATTAGCATTTTCGATTAAGCATAAATGGGAAAAAGAAGCAAATATTACTATTTCTTCCTATAACTGGAATGTGGTATGGAAAGACACCAATAAAAGAGATGAATTTGCAAAAAATAACTATATTCAATATAAAATTATTATCAGAGCATATTACACTCCACATACATATTTTAAAAATGAGTGTTTTACATACTCCTAAATGTTGGTATGGATGTGGCCTGCTTGGATCATTAAATCATCAATTATGGGAATGTCCCTTCATGTAGCAGTGGTGGCAAAAGACCAAGGAAGAAGTAAACAAAATTCTAGCTAAAGATATTCCTTTAAATATACATATTTTTATTTTTTATAATTATGTTGAACTGTATTTAACAAAAGTACAGGAGATTATAGCAGGTAGTACTTTCCACAATGTGTACCAAGCGTATTATGCTAGAACGTTGGAATGCTGAGAAGATGCCTGCATTTTCCTTACAAAAGTGACAAGTTAAGCTTCTACAGTATTTGAATATCTAAAAACATTTGAGGGACTTTAAAGAACCATATGATAATACAACAGTCTCATGGTCAAGAATCTTACGAACATTCCCATCAATGCTGCATTTGGATTAATTTTCATTACTGTACTACTCCCTATGCTATGTATTTTATGCATGGGTGTATTGTATAAATAATATCAAGTATTATATTGAATATTGTTTCACCAAAAGATAAACTAATAAAAATTATATGGAAAAAAAGTCAATTTTCAGAAGAAAAAGTCTATAAGAGACTTGCAGCTCTGAAGGAGGTAAAAGCTATGGGACTGGGTGGGATGCATCCAAAGGTTGTAAGGAAACTCAAAGAGGTGCTAGCTGCCCCACTGAGAGCCTTGTTCAGCAGTTTACTGGGAATAGACATAGTTTGATAGGACTGGAAAAGAGCTGATGTGGTCCCTCTACATAAGAGAGTCAGCAGGGTGGAGGCTGGCAACAACAAGCCTGTCAGTGTAACTAACATCAGGTTTGAGATGATTAATGGAAACATTGCTAAAGGAAAGATGAGTTGAGTATCTTGAATCCAATAGGATGCAAAACCATAGGCAACATGGATTCACAAGGGGAGGTCATGCCAAGTGAATCTGATGGGTTTCCTTGACTGGGTGGCCAGGAAAACATATGGGAAAAGGTTTTTATGTGTTTGGATTTCAACAAGGCATTTGGCCTGTGCTGCACAGGAGGCTGATAAAGATACTGAGCAGCCTGGGGTGGGATCCAGATTGGTGAAGTGTGTTAGAATCTAGTTAATGGATTGAAAGCAGAGAGTGGTGGTAAACAGCCCTTGTACCAGTCCTCTTTAGTGTCTTCATAAGTGATATTAGTGAGATACTGGAAGGGAAGGTCTGCCTTTTTGCAGATTATACCAAAATCTGCAATAAGCTGGACACTTGGGGGGAGGGGGTAAAGAGAATGAGCAGTAATTTTGGGAAACTTGAGGAGTGGTTTACAGCATGGCAGTTGGAGTTCAATGCTAAAAAAATGAAAGATCATGCACCTAGGGCCTAGGACCCAGATGCTGAGTATAGGATGTGGAGTACTGACAGTACCTAAACAGGAAAGGGAACTTGGGGTTATCATATCTGATTACCTCAAAGTGGCAGGGCAGTGTGTCAAAGCTGTGGGTAGGGCTAGTGGGATGCTGTGGTGCACAGGGAGGGGTATATCGAGCAGGAGGAGGGAGATGGTGTTGCCACTGTACAGCTCATTGGTGAGATCCAAGCTGGAGTGCTGTGCCCTGTTTTGAAGGCTGCACCTCAGAAAGGACATAGACAGTGTGAAGGCAGTCCAGAGGAGGGCAACTAAATTGGTGCTGGGGTTGCACAAGAAGCTGTACGAGAAGACTGAGAGATCTCAACGTGTACACCCTGGAAGATGTGAGAGTGAGAGGTGATATGATGGAGACCTACAAATACTTCACAAGGTGGAGGGAAAACTCTTTCAAATATGAAGCAATTCCAGGACCAGAGGGCACGTGAAGGCATGCGATGAAGGGGGGGGGGGGTTAAGAGAAGAGAAGAAACATTTCTTCACTGAAAGGGTGGTAGACGCCTGGAACAAACTACCAGCAGAGGTGGGGGAGGTAAAAACTGTTGAGGGATTCAAGCATGTGTAGAATAGACATGGGTGTATGTTAGAAAACAGGCAGGGAGGAGTAAGGGTTTCTGGAGACCAGTTAAAGTCTGCAGAGGCAGATTAGGCAGGGAACGCCTGGCACACTGGGCCAAATTATCCATTTCTGCTGACAAATTCCATGTTTTTGTGTTTCTCTCCTCTTAACTGAGGCTGTGCTGTGGAGCTCCAGACCCACTCACTCCCTTTTCAGCTTTGAGGAGTCCTGTGACAGCAGTCTTTTTTCCCCCAGAAGGCTATCTTAATATTTAGTTGTTTTAGGTTGACCAATTTTTGTCTATCATTTTTCAGGAGAGTTCACCCCCTACATTCCACATGTTACATATTAAGTCACATATTGCCTAAGGTGGAGTAGATGCAGATGGAAAGTAATTTGGCTGCAACTCCCTCCTCTTAGGATCATTATGGGATGTACCAGCCCCCATGTTATCAATCCTGGATCATTGGCATATTGTGAGCATATTACAGTTTCACAAGTGGACTCACCAGACTTGTCATGACACAGTTTACTGTTGTTATTATGAGCTAGTAATGTACACTGTTCACTTTGAACACAAACTAAGCCCAGTGGTGGCAACAATCTTGTAATACGCCATCAATCAAACATATGTGCAGATTGAGTCCAAGACTACTTTTCTGCCACTCTCTCTCCTCATCATGGGCAGTGACAGATGCAATTCTGTCATGCCTAATTCCTATCCTTCTCTTGGGTGCCACCTACCTAACTAGCCACCTACCTAACTACAGGCTGGATTATATATGATCCTCCCTAATAAGAGGGTTGTACTTGGTGCATGAAGTGGGAAGAACCCTACCTCCCCCACAGAGCTTCTCTTATGTGACTACGGAATCCCTTAGTGATGCCGGTATGTAGGCTTTTAAATAACCTCCATCCTGCAACAAAGGGATTCAGTAGCTCATTACCTTGAAAGCAAATGGAGAGAGCCTTATATTATGGGCCATGCCAGGAGTAGAGATGTTACAAAATTAAATTTTGGCGGCAAAATTGCCACAAAATTGGCAATTTTGCATTGCAAAACATTTTGTGAAATTCTGCCATTCTGCAAAATTTTTCACAGGGTGCGAAGTTGCAAAATTTTGCCTGCAGAATGTGAAATTTTGCTGCAAAATGTACAATTTTGCCATTCTGTGGGTGAGATTTTACATTTTGCGGGTGAAATTTTGCATTCTGCGGGTGAAATTTTGCATTACACACACACAAAATATGCATTAATTTCGCAAAATATTTCACATAACGAAATTTGCAGTTTTACACATCTCTAGCCAGGAGAGGAGTCGCTCCCACCAATTCCCATTGCAGTCTTACTAGAGGATATGGGTTTACCCCACGCTAGGTGTAGATGGTCACACCAGACTGTATTACAGAGCCCTATAACATTATATCACCCTCAGGCATGTACCTTAGTCAATTATCTTAGGGCCATGTCTGGAGTAAGAAAACCGCTGCACCACTTTTAGGTAACCCCCACCCTGCAGCAAAGGGGTTCAGTACCCCTTTAACTTGAAGGCAGACAAGAGAACCTTATCTTACGGATCATGGCATAGATACATACATAGATACATAGACAGTGTCGGCAGATAAGGGCCTATGGCCCACACAGTCTGCCCATTTGAGCTTGTAAGTTCAGTTTGTTTTCCTAGAAGTCTGTTGCCCCTTACCCCTGACCTCCAGAATTCCTTTATGTCTATCCCATGCATTCTTAAATCCCGTGATTGCTTCAGCCCCCACCACTTCCTCTGGCAGGGTCTTCCACTTGTCCACCACCCGTTCTGTGAAAGAAATTCTTCCTCACGTTTCCTCTGAATTATCCTCCCTCCAACTTCATCCCATGCCCTCTAGTCCTGGAACATCTTTTTCGCTTAAAAATAGTGTATTCCTGCACCCTGTTCCTCCCTGTGAGATACTTGTATGTCTCTATCATATCCCCTCTCTCCCTCCTCTCCTCCAGGGAGTACATGTTCAGTTCCTTCAACCTGTCTTCATAGGACTTGTGATGCAATCCATGCACCATCTTTGTTGCCCTCCTCTGAACCTTCTCTACCCTGTCTATGTCCTTATGTAGGTAAGGTCTCCAGAACTGTACACTGTACTCCAGGTGGTGCCTCATTAGTGTCTTGAGAGGGGTAGCACCCCCGATTCTGATCACAATCTTATGAGAGGGAATGGATCCCCCCCTTCTTGCTAAGTACAGATGATCATACCAAACAGTATTACAGAGCCCTATAAAATTAAATCACACTCAGGTATGGATCTTTCTCAATTATCAGAGAGCACTGGGCCACCATCTTGTGAAATTCAGGAGTCATAATGGGAAATTGTGGTTTCCACTAGGGGTTTACAAATACCTTATCCTTAGTGCTTTATTTGGGACTCCCAATATTCAGATATTTGGTGGTTACTTTAAAAAATAGATAAAGGAACAGCCCCATCCTCCTCCCCAGTCTAGATCCCTGAAAATAAACAAGCCCTGCATTCCATTCATTCATTTGAAGGTGGCCAGCTGTGGAGGAAGATGGACTGAGTCATTCACCTTCTTCATCCTTTTGTTCTTTCATTGTCAGGTTGCCACTTCAGAATTGGGTGCTGGGGTGAACAGGGGGCTGCTGCCAGTGTAGGGGTGGGGAACATATTAGTTTTCCTTAAATCAAATGCTAAAGGATTGTGGCCAGTGGTGGAGGTGGGAGGGTTGTGCTGGTCGCTCATCATTGGAATTTCTTTTACAAAAATATGCTTTTTATCAATTATCAGTGCTGGGGGGATGAGGGTGGGCTTGGAATTCTAACAGAGGTGGGGGGATGGGAGCTTGTTTGTTTTAAATGATCAGGCCTGGGGAGGAGGGCAGGGGGCCTTTTTATTGTTCTTAAAAATATACTATTTCCTGACTATGACTATGACTAGGGGATGAATAGTGCCACTATTTATTATTCACATCTAGATAATGTATAACGCATTTGTCATGGTATTCAGGAAATACTATTCGTTACTCACACACCCCTAGTTTCTATCATGCCCTTAGCCAATCCCATTTCCCAGAAGATGGCATAACCAGAGTGGAACTATGAGGGGGAGCTCCCTTCTGCCCTGTATAGACCTCTTTCCACCCTGTCCCCATCTCCAGAGCACCAATAAAACAAAGGCTGCCCCTATTACAGTGGAAGTAGAGTGAGAGAGAATCTAAACAGAAAAAGAAGATATTAAATGACACTGTGAGACCATCTTTGTCATCACATCTACCCCCAACAGTAACCCTGTGTTCAATGCCCATTGCTGGTGTGACTGTGCTTGTGGTTAGTTTAGTTGGACATCCACTGTATCAGCAGATTGACCTCTTCAAACGGTCAGTTTGACCGGAAGAGGTCATCTCGTTGAAGACAGTGGGCAGTTTTAAGAGAGGCTGGGATAGACATAGGGGGAAAATAAGGATCATGGGTAGGGAGGATGGGAGGAGTGGGGAGGGAGGACAGGGACATTAGCTCAAGCTGTGGATCCTGAAATATGAGCAGACTTGATAGACCAAATGACCTTTTTCTGCTGGCTTCTTCGTATGTTCATATGTATGTTCTTCCCCCACCTGCTTCCTCCTCAATATCAGCTGCATCTAGACAAGTAGGACTAAAATCCCATAAAGGCAGATAATCAGTGACATGAAACAACAAAAAAATGCTGAGAGGTAACCCTAGCTATAACAGCTACAAACTGATAAATAGACATTTATCAGTAACTGGAATCAGAGTAAAGCAATACCATATAGGCTATGTGATGCCAGGCTTATTACCATGACCTACAGTTTGCCTGCATACCAGTACTCCCTTCACAGTAACAGTAGGCCCAGCAATCAGAGAACCTTAACAGATTGTCCAGGCTGGGCTCTGAAGAGGGAGGTGCTATTGTTTAATTTCTTAATTCATAGAGTGCAGGGACTGATTCTTCTAAATGTGGCCCTGTCTACATACTATATAGGTGGCTTTGATGTAAGAATTTAAAAACCTGGTAGGGCAAGGATCACCTGTGAGCATGTTTTTATCAGCTTCAGTGGGGTGGGGGTGTACAGGTGCTGTGAGTGGCGGTTTGCTTTGGAGCCTGAGGCAGTGTTTGGTGGGAGAGGAGTTATCACCACAAAAAATGGCCCAAGAGATTGAACATGAAGTTCCATTTGTTGAAGGAAGTACAGAGGCATTAGCCAGTGTTCTTGATCCCAGAATTCTGAATTTAAGTGATGGAGAGGTGCAAGTCTGTTGCTAGAGATGTCTTCCATTGGACTGTCCAAATCTGTTGCTAGAGATGTCTGCTTTGTTGCTGTCCATCAACACACTGGAGTAACCAATATGGCTCTAACTCCAAAAGTTGGGGGATGAGAAAGGTTTTCAACTGTGGTCTTTTGACTTTTTTCTTCCTTTTCTTGCTCCAGTGCTGTTTTGGTGATGGCATCCATCGGTCTTCTGTGGGAAGCAGCAGAACTGAGGCTGGTGCACTCAGGCAGATATGTTGCTGCTGGTGGAAGGGGCCAGTGTCATGTCCATCTCTTGAGGTGCTGCATAGGGTTCTGATTGGGTTAAAAAGGATGCCTCCATCCAGGACCTCATTACAAGTGCCTTTGCTGCCACTGGAGAATTGAAAAGTGTGGTATCCACTGTGCTGAATACTAAGTGTATTGGGGTAGTACAGACAGTATGAGATAGCAAGTCTCTTGAGGCCCTGCCTGACCCTGGAGAAGGTCCTGCGTCATTCAGAGTGCTGGGTAGAAGTCAGGGAAAATTTGTTTTCCGTGCCCTGCCACTGTAGCTGACCCCATTCTTTAAACAAGTGCATGATCTGTTCTTTTTTTGGGAAAATGTAGAAAATTATTCAATATGGGTTGGCGTCTCTGGACAATTTCCAGAGGAGGCACACATGAGCAGTGAGTGCACTCAGTTTTAAAAGAGCCAAGAAGCTGTCATAGTTGGGCCATCATCCTATTTGTGGAGGCCTCTTGTGTGTACGAGTACAATTCAACATTTGTAAAACTTTGAGGAATAGTGATATAGAGACAATGTTATTTTTAATGCACTGGGCAGTTGTTTTCGAATCCCACATTTTGTTCAATAGCTTGGTGAACATATGCTTTATTTCTTTCAGGTCATCAAGGCCCATTAATTTTGCAGTGTCAAGTGCCTTTTTGCTACACTGAGAGAGGCTCAAAGGCAGGGAATTCAGACACTGGATGTACCAAAAATGAGTGCATGTCGTGGCAAGCTAATTGGGTGTACCAAAAATACAGAGCGTACGCTGTCAGGTAAGTGGCTTGTAAACTGCATAACACTAGCCAGATGGGTGGATTAATTGGGATATGGTCATAGGGGATCAGGAGCTAAGGACTTAAGCTGCTGTCTTCTCAGTGGCCAAGCCATGTCCCCTCAGTTTGACACACTTCTGATGATGCAGGCACCGCACAAAATCAGGGTGTGTCTGCATCGTCACTTTTGAAAATCCAGCCCTCTCCAAAAGGGAGGACGCTAGAACTGAAAAATAGTATTGAAGAACACTGCGTATTGGAAACAAGGTAGTTGTTTATAAATGAAATACTGTTGTTTGAAGAGACTGCAAGATTTGTGTTGGCACAAAGGTCTGCAAAAGAATTTTCAGGGAAGTTATCTGGAATGTTTATAGTAAATAAGACGATGACAGGGAAATTAATCTGATGAAATTTATAGATAGTTTAACTAGAATATGCCATAGCAAGGTCATGAGAGTTGTGACAAACTTTTGAAAAGCAAGAGTCACATTCTTTTAAACCAGTATTGCCTTTGAGTAGACATTAGTGAGAAGGCTGCCCCCAGTCAAGGCTTTAACCTCTACAGCTATACAGCTGATCTTCACTGCTGTACCAGCTTGGAGGCATAGTAGAAAGGTCTATAGCCTGATAAACAAGAGACTGCCTGTTCGAATCCAGACACGATCCCTTCAGTTTTCTTTTGTCAGAATGTCACTAGATCGATGATCCATGGTGGTGTGGAGTTAGAATAGAAACTATGCCTGTATATACTGTAAGTCAGTTGTTTATCTGAAATGCTTTAAATTGTTACGCTATTTCCTGTTTTGTTAGATTTCTATTTTCATTGTAATGTATCCCACTTACCCCACCTCCCCGGATCACACCTTGAAACGAGCCATGGCTCAGTGTGCCTTTCCCAGTAAACAAAGTCTAAATAAATAAATAAAATGCACAAATAAAGATACAAGAGAAAAAGGGACTTGAATTATGAAAAAATAAGTGCAACAATAAAGTGCTGCCTCTGAGGCTCTTCTGCCTTGGTGGAAACGATGATTTTAAAAAAATCTGTCTCTCGTAAACAAAAATGGAACAAAGATGGTTATTTTTAGAAAGCAGAAAATTGAGAGCCTGTACACAGAGAAGACAGGGGGCTGAATCAAATTGTTGTGTTGGATTTGCAGCAAGACAGGATTTTAGGTATACTACTGTAAAAGATATAACCAGAAGCCAGTGGAGATTATTAATGCAAGGACCATTAATATTTCATATTGGACATTGCTCTAGAAATGGAAAAAGAACAGCAATATGCAAGAATTTAAGCAACGGTTATATGAACTGGAGGCAGAATTTGAGAAATACTGAGTACATAAATGCTTATGCTCTGATTGAAGAAAAACTGCACTCTCATGTCTTGTAAATTGTGTTCCCATGTCAGCAGACAACTCTTTTCATTTAGCAACTGGGGCCATACTTGTTTGCTTTACTTTGTTTTAACTGCTCATGCTAGTCCCCTGTAACTATTCGGTGGGGGGGGGGGTCTCCATTTTATAGCTGTTGAAATCTCCTTGCATGAGTCCTATGATTATTGTTCTAGATAATGCACTTCATTCCTTAGCTCACTGTGTGCACAAACCCTGTACTGTAATCTAGTTGTCCTGTTTATTACTCTCTGTTAACCTGTGTTTCAAATGTAATTGCTCAACTTGTAAACTACATTGTATTGTGCATTTCTTTATGTATTTGTCATTTTATAACTGTAGTTAATCCCAGGTCACCCCTGAAAGAGGGACCTCTGATCTCAGTAGGCTTACCTGGTTACCACAATTAAATAAATAAATAAATAAAATTATCCATGAGAATTGCATTAGCATTTGAGATTATGACGCCACAGCACCCATTTATACCATGTATCTCTATGCTGAAAGTACAAATATCCTGAAAAAACTCTCTAGAAAATGCAATTTAAAGGGACGCTGTTAGTTGTATACTTCAATTGCTAGTCATCTGTGACCACCTTACCTCTTGGCGCAGACTTGGCACACCAAATCTGTAGAATGCCATAATACATAAAATTCATTATAATTACTACCTTATTATTCATTTTTATACTCGTGTTCTAACCGAGCAGTTGGCACAAATTCAGCTGCTGCCTTGAAATATATGCCCACCACGAATGCTCTTCTGGTCACAACTCATGCATGAAGCAGAAACGTTTTCTCAGGTGTACTTAGGATATAATCCAGTACTGTACTTGTTGTTGAATAAGAGTTTTTCATTCTCTAAGTAAACCGATGACTGATAGTGCTACTAAATGAGTTTAAAAAAATGAAGCAGGCAGGGATACTGCGCATACGCTTCAGAGTCTGATGAGAAATTGAATTGAACTATAAAACTGACAGTGTCCCTTTAAGGGGAAAACACTGCATTACTACCCAAGCAGTTTGAAAAGCTAACTGAAGGCAAATGTGGTATTTTACACCTTGCTGCAACTTATTTTGTTGAATTCTAATTAAGCAGACAGGGAGGCATCCTGTGGAGTCTAAAGGGTGCCGAATCATCATGTTCTCATATGCTAATGCAGCTCTCTGGGACAATGAGATTTTAATCATCACAAAATGAGTTCCCCAGGATAGTTAGAGGGGATTAGTCGAACAGTGAAAATAAACTAAGACAAACACATATATCTCCAACAGCTACATGAAAAGAGTTGTCTGTTGACATGGAAACAAATAAAATTTATATGATTTAAGAGTGTAGTTTTCCTTTAAGGAGGTTTGTCAATCAGGATATATTACAATTCATTGTAACATACCAGTTGAAGCATTAGTTATGGTTGCAGCTCAGAGTCCAAAGCAGAGAAATTCGATGTTAGGGTAAGAAGTATACTGAGATTTATCAAAATCTGTGGCATGGTGTTCCGCAGGGAATGAATGATTGCCAGACACCGTGTTGGTGTTGCTCTAGCTTTGCTACTGTCTATCCAGGTACAGAAATAACAGTCACACACTAATGACTGGAGATGTGGGCCTCCATTTTCAAACAGTTAGTGTGGCAGTAACCCAGTTAGCACTGTGCTAACCATGAATACCGTCGGCCAATGTGGCAGGGGCCATTCTCAAAGTCCCCTGGTGCGCTGCACTGACCCAACAACATGACCACACAAAATGTATCACTACACCCATGCAAATATGGGATCTCGCGTGCACATGGATACTGCATGTGAGAGTACATTCAGCAGTTTTGGCAGTGCTAAACAGCCTCCAGCACAGATCTGTTCATTGCTGCCAAAATCCTGCCTTTATTTCTATGCAACAGTGTGCTCCCCTTGATCGCCTGTCCTGGAATGGTTTTCCCTATCCCTGGTGGTCTAACAATTCTCCCACCTCCCAACCTCTCATCCTGTCATGTTATTAAGCACATCCTAGTGGTGTAGCAGACCCCCTACCACTGGTCACCTCTCTTGCTATGTCATTACTCCAATCCTGGTGGTCTAGAGGTCCCGCCACCCTTGTCTGCCTGACCAGTCATGTTATTGTTCTCATCCTGGTAGTCTACTGGGCCACATCCCCCCAAAAGGACATCTGTCCCCGACCTGTCCACTCAGGACCCCTACCCTGCAACACCCACTCCGATCGCCAATGCCATGCTATGGCATTTGAGACAGCAACCAGCACATCTCTCCACTCATTATCTCTGCCAGTCACTGTCCAGCTGTCATTAAGCAATTGCTAGTACTGTAGAAACAGCTGTTTTAGGTTACTTGCAATTGCATAGTGAAGGTCAGATGGTGGCCAGTCAAGGTGGTGAGCGGAGGCCTGTGCATCAGTGACTGAGGTGGGGGGTGCATGGTGGAGGATTCTGAGTGGGAAGATTGAGGGAGCAGATGCCCATTTGGGGGGGCAGGGGCCATTTGGCTACCAAGATGGGAACAATAACATAACTGGTCAGATGACTGAAGTTGTACCTAGACGACCAAGATGGGAGTAATAAAATGACAGGATGGGTGCTCTGGGGGTGGTGGAACTGCTAGACCACCAGGAAGAGATTAATAAAATGACAGAATGGTCAATTAGGGCACTGTACAGGCATCTTAATAGGCCCATAAAGGGCATGATAATGCACCCTTAGCACCTTGCATGCCCAATTGTTTCATTAGCATGATAGGGCTGAATATGGCTCACAGGAGCTATGGCGCTATTCTGCATGGGTTACTCTATCTCCATAGTGGTGCTGTGGGACATCTTCACCCTGGGCTGAGTAAGCTCAAAGTCACCATGTACTTCGATGGCATGGTCCCATATTCAGGCACATAGCAAACTTTGATCAAAGCATGCTAATTTCTGAACATTACTCCAAGCCAGCTGTGTGCTAATTGCCATGAAGCACTCCTGTCCATGCAATGCACATGTCTGGCTTTAAATATGGGAACCACAGTGCCAAAATTAGGGCAACACTAACACTTTGTTGTGTGAGCGTTCAAGCCCCAAGGAATGGGACACCACAAACAGTGAATCTGTGGCACCGTGTTCCTTGGGATTTAAATGGATAAGGCTCAGTGGACGTTTTACCCTATGCCTCATTTCCCTAATATTGATTTGTGCTGCAACCCTTACTTTTGTTTAAACTGTTTTTTGCAGTCAGTTTCCTTACTTTTTGAAAAAGATGGTTAACAGCTAGTGTTCACAACTTTATATTAACAATGTCAGCCTTCAAGGGCTGTGGCCTAGTCAGGGACCAAGATGAATGCCTGAACAAGAGTCTCTGTGGGGATTCACTTTCTATCTACTCCATCCTGCTGTTAAACAGTAATTTTCAACCTACTACTACTGCGCCATACCTTTTTCAATGTCAGCCCTGTTGAAATCAGCCTGGACCCAATGGAGATTCCCTTTAAATTAGCAAAAGAACTCAGCAGGGAAGACGAACCTACAGATCACCAAGTTATGACCAGGGCAGACCCAGATGAACCCTCTGATGGAGCACAGATTTCTGCAATGGCCTCCTCTCCACCCAAGTCCTCCACTGAGCAGTAATTATTATATATTAGATGAGAGCAGGATCTGAAAACCTCACAGCCCAGTTTTTGCACTTACAGCAAACTGTCAACTCACAGGGCAAGACAGCAGAACAGGAGAAGGGGTATAATGTGAAAATAATTTGCCTACTGTAAGATGTAGAAGGTGTTGATCCCCCCAACCTGGCTCCCAGCCATCCTGGGCCTTGAAGTGGGGACAGTGTTTGAGGTCCAACATGTGCACTTTTCCCTAGGAAAAAAGCCTGAACCCTCAGAGTGGCCTGGGTACTTTGTAAATAAATTCATAAGGTACTAGACCACCAGAAAGTTCTCCAGGCAGCCAAAAGTAAAGGCCACATCAGAGGAAACAGTGAGTGAGTGAGCTTCAGGAGTTTAACTGAGTGAAGAAGCAACTACACAAGCAATGATGGCAGTTCACTTATGTTTACCCCTTCCACTTGATAGGGCGATGCCAGGTACTTCCTCTGAAAATCTTCAGAAACCCAGAGCTTGCAACAGCTTTCTTGATGCAGAGGCGGCAGCCAGAGAAGGTCGCTTGAGGACTCGCAGAACTGCACCCACTGCTTGAGAGGCCTGGATTGAACACTCAGTGTATACAGGTAAGGGCACTGGAGGGGGGCGGACATCCCTGAAAGCACTCTTCAGCCAGCTCAGCATGAGGCACGGCAGGAACTACTTTGCACTGTGCAAGAAACTGACCAACAACTCCGCCATTTGCAGTCAGGTGTAGACAGTTGCTGCAGTGTGCCCTCATGCGTATACAGTAATCGGTTGTGGGGATCAGGGTTACCGTGGTGGGAATGAGGACCTGGGATCAGCTGTAAGTGGGTTCTTGACCATGTGCTGATGATCAGCCACTGGGCCCATGATGCCAGTGCCAACCAGAGGAACCCCTAACCAGAGTGCTGCCACATACAGTAACGCTAGATGCACCAGACAAATGTGAAAGAACATAGTTTTCTTTTATATAACTTTACTCTTTCTCACAGTTCACTGGTTGTGAACCTAACTTGGTATACTTGGCAGGTTTTATGAACAAAAGGGTGCTACAAAGAGAGATGTGCCTCTATAGTGAATAGTAGCTGTGCAGCTTTTGATCTACATGATGATGCCTGAACTGCAGAGCCAACAGCCCATGTTGATTTAACAAAATACGCATTGACCAACTGACCCATTGTAAGCAGAACTGTGGAATGCATTGATTAAGGGCAGCTTGGGAGTGGCATTGGATTGACATCAGGTAGACTTGCTTTGGTGGTCTGTGGTAGGTGTCCAGCCCCCCAAACACCAGTAGTCAGTGGTGGGGCAGCTCTGAGGGGAGAAGCTGTTTCCCTAACTGTGGGGATGTTTGGTCTGAAATACTCCTTTTTGCTACACTCAGCAACTACTGTCTGTACCCTACCAGGTCAATATGTCATACGTTCTACAGTGCATGACCATGAAGTAGGAACAGCGCAGTAGCGAAGAGCGAGAGGGTGCAAAACCATGAAAGGATGCATGTGCGGTAGTGCACCCTCTCACTCTTCCAGTGCAGGATAAGAATCCTGCTGGGACAGTAGTCCACTAAGCAGCTACTGTGGCTCAACAGGATGAGCTACTAGCAGCAAGGGAGGCAGACAATGCTTTTGGGTCTGGGTTTCGATTTCCGGTCCCAGACACATGGAATTTTACTTTTTTAGCACTATGTGTGATTTTTACTAATACCTAGAACTAGTGACACCACTGACTACCCTCTTTAACAAATCATGGGAGGATGGGGTGGTACCCGAGGACTGGAGGAGGGCAGATGTGATTCCCCTTCACAAAAGTGGGAGCAAGGCAGAAGCAGGAAACTATAGACCTGTTAGTTTAACCTCAGTGATAGGGAAAATGATGGAATCACTTCTAAAGGAAAGAATTGTCGCGTATCTAGAGGCCAGAAGGGCACAGGACCCTAGGCAGCATGGATTCACAGCGGGAAGGTCATGCCAGAGCGAATCTGATAGATTTCTTTGACTGGGTGACCAAAGTAGTAGATCAGGGAGGGGCTGTGGACATGGCCTACCTAGACTTTAGCAAGGCATTTGACACAGTCCCACACAAAGATTAATATATAAGTTAGCCAGCCTGGGAGTGGGTCCCAAGATGACAGCCTGGGTAAAGAATTGGCTGGAGAATAGGACACAGAGAGTAATAGTAAATGGAGTCCACTCAGAAGAAAGGAGGGTTACTAGTGGGTACCGCGAGGGTTCAGTATAGGACTCAGTCCTCTTCAATGTCTTTATAAGCTACATTGCAGAAGGACTGAAGGAAAAGTGCTCTTTGCAGATGACACTAAGATCTGCAACAGAGTTGATGCACAGGGTGGGGTGGAAAGGATGAGAAGGGACTTGGCAAGGTTAGAGGAATGGTCAAATGTATGGCAGCTTAGATTCAGTGCTAAGAAGTGCAAGGTAATGCACCTGGGAAGCAAAAACCAGGGAAGAGTACACAAATGGGGGTGAGATACTAACAACAACAAAATGGAAAGGGACCTGGGGGTAGTCATATCAGATGACCCAAAGGTGGGCAAGCAATGTGAGAAGGCAGCAAGGAGGGTTGGGGATACTTGGATGCATGAGGGAGAGGCATCACCAGTAGAAAACAGGAAGTTATTATCCTCTGTACAGACAGCTGGTGAGACCCCATCTGGAGTACTGTGTGCAGTTCTGGAGACCCAATCTCCAAAAGACATAGACAGGATGGAAGCTGTCCAGAGGAGGGCAACTAAATGGTGAGGGTCTGCACCGAGGACATATGAAGAGAGACTTAAGGAGCTTAATATGTATAGCCTCGAGGAAAGGAGGGAGAGGGGGACATGATAGAAACTTTCAAGTACCTCAAGGGAATCAACAAAGTCCAAGAGGGTAGCATCTTTCAAAAAGTGTGCAAGAACAAGAGGCACAATTTGAAGATAGAGGGGGGCGGCCCAGAGGTAATTTAGAAGTATTTTTCACAGAGAGGGTTGTGGATGCATGGAATGGCCTTCCGGAGGAGGTGGAGTCAAAATCAGTGGTGGAATTCAAGCATGCATGGGGTAGTCATGAGGCAATTCTGGGGGGTGGGGGTAGGAAGAAGTAGGCTGCTGGTTAACTAGGATCTGCAGCTTATCCAGTAGGTAGGGAAATGGGCAGACTGGGTGGGCCAAGCGGTCCTTATCTGCCATCAAATTCTATGTTTCTATGTTACCCCACCCCTGGAGTTAGATAATTTAGTTTGGGGGATTCAGGGGGCACAGCCCTCCATAACTGAGGGTGCAGGGGAAGAGCCCCCTGCAAAAACAAGACTTAAGCTATTTGAAATATATCACCCTGTATTGGCAGCATGGTATATTGCTGTGGCATAATGTCTTGCGACATTATGACCCCATGCCATTTGTACTCTCCGAGTATAAACTATTTGTTATAAAGAATGGAGTACAGTTGATGTCAGGTATACACCTATGTTAGGGAGTGTATACCCTCACTCCACATGAATAGGGAGTGTGAATTAGAGGTGTGTGTGAGTAACAAAATAGTATTTCCTGAATACCACAAATAATGCACAATTTGTTATTTGGATACGTATAATGAATAGTGGCACTATCCTTGCCTATTGGTATTTGGGAAATACAAAAAAAAAAAGAAATAGCCCCACCCTCCTCCCCACCCTAATCACTTAGACTACAACCCCTATCCCCTCACCCTGTGCTACAAGCCCCATCCCACTCTCCTCCCTCCCAGCACCCGTAATTTAAAATTTTAACAAAAAAAACCTCAGGTGATGGGCAACTGGTACAACTTGGTCTGCCTCCACAGCCAGCTGCCATCTTGTCTAGCACTTTTCCTTTTATAGAAAGCAATTTATTTCCCACCCAACCCTCCACCCAGGCAGCTGCACCACCCAACTCTGACCATCCTCCCCCAGCACCCAAATTTCCTAAACAGTAGCTCCCCCCCCAAAGCAGCGAAGGCAACTATCACAGCCCACCTTCCTCCAGGCTGTCTACCTTCTTGTGAATGGAAGTGCTCCCACACTCACTTGCATTGTAAACCACTGATCACGTAAAGAAGACAGATGGCTGAAGGGGAGGGTTGGTTGTTTCAGTTGTCTGCACTGTGCCTGGGGGGTTTCTGTTTAGGACATGTGGGTGCTGGGGGAGAGGAGGGTGGGAGTTGAGTGCTGCAGCCAGGGTGGGCATCAGTGAGAAATAAATAGCTTTTAACAAAAGGAAAAGCATTAACTGAGACAGTGGCTGGACATAGAGGCAAGCGGGTTACGCTGGTTGCCCATCATGGGATTGTTTGTTGTTAAAAACCTTAAATTGTGGGTTCGGGGGGAGAGGGGTTTGGGCTTGTAGCACAGGTTGGGGGGACAGGGGATTATAATTTAAGTGATTGGGTTGGGGAGGAGGGTGAGGGCTGTTTCTAGTACTCCTCCCCCCAACTGGTACACAAATACAAATGCAAATATCTCATTTCTGAATATTTGAATCCCGAATACAAACATTTTACTAAATATTGGAAATGAGTCATTCACCTACCTCTAGTGTGAATCTTCTTAGATTCTGGAGGTTGAGGGGATGGACATTTTTCTCCTGTTGGCCTGGTTGCTCCTGTAGGGACAGCAGAGCCTGTTGCTCTGATGGGGAGGAGGACAAGGGGGCTCTGAAAAGTATACAAAAAAGATGAGAGGGGGATGTCCTACTCTTGCAGAAGACTAACATGAAAGAGGAGGAGTCACTCCAGTTAGAGCACTTATGGGTTGCCTAACCTTTACCATGCCTACTTTTCCTCTGGGGACAGAGGGGTGGCCATCTGGGTTTGACCAGGGTGTCTCACATTCCCTGGTCTAACACTTGGCAGATCCATAGGGCAGGGTTGTCAGAATTAGTTCTAAAATGCTTGGCACCCTTTTAGAACCAGGGGGTTTTGAGCTCTAATTTAGAATCAGAACACCCATGGGTTCTAAGTATTCAGTGTTTTAAATATTAAATATAGTATAGTCTGTGGCCAACCATACACAACAAGGCTGTGTTTCCATTGAGAGGTTGAGATGGCATCACAGGGACCTTGAGAGCTAAGCTCAAAAAGATCCCAAATGCATCTCAACCCTGAGATGGAAACACCGTCCTTGTTTCTGAATGGTTGACCATATACTATTTTATATAGTGCATGATTCAAAACAGCACACACGCCTAGCAACAGCTTGTCTGTCCCTGCCCACCCGCATCTCTCCCCTGCCCACCTGCACCCTCATTCCTCTCTTCTCGCCCACCTGTTCACTCATTCATCCAACTGCAGTAAGTGAAATACATTTTTTTAAAGCATTTCTTATCCAAAATGATGGTTGTTTATTTTCAGACAGCCGTGGTGAGGCTTTCATCAAGTCCCAACTGAAGTAAATGAAGTGCTGCAAGTCCAGACTGCTGAGACACACTCATACTGCTAACAAAAAAATTCTAATATAGTATTTCACTTCTGTTCTGGGATTAACAGACATTAGTTGGTGGAGGGTGGTGCTATTATCCAACATAGGTCCATGCCTTTATCACTACCAGTCTTGATTACTGCAACTCCCTCTACCTTGGGCTACCTGGGGTTGATATCCGCTGCCTCCAGCTGGTGCAGAACGTGGCAGCCAGGCTTTGACTGGGACTTCTAGAACCAGTCAAATTACACCTGTGCTTCGCGAACTGCACTGGCTGCCTGTTTGGTGGCGGATCACCTTTAAGGTTGGTTTACTAACCTTTAAAGCCCTACATTATCAGGGACCCAGCTACCTGAAAGTTCTCCTGATACCCTATTGCCCCCTCCATCCTCTCCGTTCTGCCAATGAGGGATTGCTGGAGATTCCCAGGGTTCGATTAAAGACATCAGGATCTCGTGCCTTCGTCTTTTCAGCGCCAACCCTGTGGAATTCTCTACCTCGTTGGCTAAGAGAATGCCCAACCGTCGATAGATTTAAAATGGAGTTAAAGACTTATTTATTTAGTTTAGCTTTTCCTAGCTATGGAGGATTTATTTATGCTTGTTTTAAAAAAATATATATTTTTATGTGTATGGTTTTTATGTACAGCGTCTTGGTTTTGAAAGGTGCTATAAAATTAAGATGATTTGATTTGTGCTTCTCAGAGCCATCTCCCTAACTCTGATGAGAAATGGGGGTGGTTCAAAGGTCATGTAAAGTTGCTGTAGTATCATTGTGATGTCACGATAATAATACAAGTGTAACATATATATACATATGTATCTACGGGTTTGGGGAAGAATGAGGTTACCTGGCACAAGAGACCTAGGTTTGGCTACTCTGCACAGGGGCACCCAAGTAAATCCAACTACAGGGAGCAATAACTGTAATGTCCAGAACCAGAATTGGGATTTTTCAGTGTGGCTTTATTTATTAACTAACTGAACATAAACAAAGCACTGCATGGTCCCCCAAAGGGCTATGTTACTGTAATGTGCAGATTAGAGGTTAAACACGCGGTCCATTTGAGGAATGAACACATTACTACAATTGTCTGGCTTTGGACCCACCAGGCACTCAGCCCGGCCTTTGCACGCATTGATACATAGCCCGACTGGCCCGCCTCTGCCGCCACTCGACTGATGGTCCACTTGAAGAATGAACCCAAACGTTACTTGGAAAGACATCCCATCAAACAAGGAGACTCCCAAACTGTGGCTCCTCACACCACTTGAAGTCTGCGACTCCTAGAGAAATTTGTTTTCGCATTTCCAATTGAAACTCCCATCAAACAAGGAGACTCCCATCCAACAAGGAGTAATTTTCCATCCTGGGGTTCTTCTCACACAACTTAGAGCCTGCAACTCCCAGAGAGATTTTCAAGTTACACTCCACGCCTAGGTACCCACCTATCATTGGCCAAGTGCATGAGGCAAGTAGCAAAACACAGAAGAAATCCGTGAGAGGTGGACCTGGTTACTAAAGATGGGGGTTTTTCCCACCTTCAGCTCCGACAGCCCATACCCGGCCATTTCTCTGGACACACAGAAAACTTTAGACTTTAAAATGTAGATTGAATAGTGGATGACCTGAAGCACCCCCTCTACAGCGAACTTTAAATCCATTTAAAACTTTAAACAGTTGACTGTTCTATTTGTTTGTCCTAGTTGACATAGTCCTCCCAAATAGGAGTCCACATTTACTTGAAATCCAACTGAAGAAAACAAGATGTTTGCCCCTTCCAATGGAGCCAAACACTCACCCATTCGTTGCAGGTGCCCCACAGGCGAAGTACTGTAACCTTTGCTGTTATACATGAACAGACTGAACTTAAATCAGGGAGCTTTCTTCCCAGGGTGGGAGAAGGGGATTGCCCCTGTAACCCACAGAGAACTTTCCTCCCCCCCCCCACCAGAGGGGGGGCACTGAGACCGGGGGAGCGGTCTCCACCACTTTAAAAAAAGGTAAAATACAGGAACATTTCCTTTTTTCTGAGTGAGAGATCACACTGCAAACTAATGCTTCCTTCTTGCTTAAGGACAAACGGAAGACACCTTGAATTTCCCAAAGTTCTAAACTTCACTCCTTGAGCTGGAGATTCCAAAGTGGCTCATGCAGCTGCGACAGTTCTATAATGATGTCATCTCTCAAGTCTCAGCTGTGACTGAGGACAGAGTAAGACAGTGTGAAACCCACTTAACTGGAGTTTCACAAGCTGCCTTCCCTGCCTACCACTAGGTCTTACTGGGATTCTAGCAACCCTGGATAACAAAGGAGTTACACTCGCCCTTGACCAGGAAAATGACTGTCCCCAATCATTATGCACCCAGCCTTAGGCCATCCCACCCTATGTGCTACCTGCAGAGGGGGGTGATCAGGCCCCCTCCTACCATGTGCAAGCACAGGTAGGCAACACTAAGAGCCTAGAGGCCTATAGCTGACATATCAGCCTCTACTCTATCCACTTACTATGGACACCTAGTGGCTCTAGTAGAACCGTCCAGAGCATAGCCCTGATAGATCAGCACTGCAATCCCTACGGCCGCTCAGGACCACAGCCTGTCTATCCCCCCAACCCTCTAGGGAAAACCTATCTGCCTCTAACATAATATCCCAAACAAAAACAAAAACCCGGGGACCTCCCTGACCTTGGGCAAACTGCAACTACAACCATTAGCAATAATAACACAGTACATTTAAATTCTACGCCATAAGCACTAACGAGGGACTCCGATGAGCCCCTCCTCCTCTTCTTGTCTTCTCTTCTGTCTTCCAGGAACACCTGTAAGAAAAGACAAAAAAAAAAAAAAAACACATCCTAATCTGCATGTACAGTCTATCTAAACAACAACAATGACAACAACAGCAGCAACAACAACCCTTACCACACAGAAAAAGCACTGAATTATCCCAAAAAAGAAGATTTTTTTTTTTTTTTTAGAAAAAGGTAGAAAAACAGTATTTACATTAAAGTACAGTAATGACATTGATAGCAATACACCTTTGGGGGGGGATGGAATGCCCTAAATGTCCCAACTAGTGGCTACATGGCCCGAAGGCCAGTCCATTAAAGAGTCTTTCCTGGGCCGGAGCCCCGTGTAGCATAGTTCTTTAAGGCAATAATCCTGAAGGGGAGAGTCTTTGCGGACAGTTCACACACTGTTTGAAGTCTGTAGTGTAGGGTGTGTATTGCAATGTCATAAAGATAGAATAAAAAGATACTTTTGGACTTACCAGCCTCTTGAAGTATTCAGATTTCACAAACCTGGTCCCTTCCGAAGACTCTCCCTGGCAGCATTTCTTCTGATACAGCTGGGCGGACATCTTCTGGGAACCCACAGGAGTGCACATCTGGAAACAGCTGGGCTGATGTCATAACTGGAGAAGGAACCTTAGAACAGGAACAAAAAGAGAAACAGCTGGTCCGTCGTCATCCGATTACCAGGCGATGAACAGGAAAACAGCTGGGCAGGTGTCCTCTCTGGATCTGAAGTCATCTGGTGATACCAGTAGATGGTTGCTGAACAGGGCAGTGCACTGTGGACTGAAGAATATGGGGCACCTGATTCCTTGTTTATTCATATTGGCAGTTCAATAAGGGCACTTCACAGTCTAGATGTGGCAGTATTGACTACCACTGCTCGGGTCTCCATTTTGTAGGCACGGGCTTAATTACTGGGAGGTCCTTGCACTGAGGCCAATAGTAGAGGAGGTCAGGGGCTTGAATTATTACTCTGTCTGGAAGCACATAATTCACACAGTGGGAGACTTCGCGACCCTCTCCGTGCACTATTCTCACTCTGTCCATAAACAGTGTCCTGCCTCTCTTCCACTGTGTATACTTTTCGTGGAACAGTCTATTCTTTACATGCTGGTTAGCCCCAGGATGCACATGTTTCATTGCTTCATCCCAGATCCAGGATTTTCTGCAGTTCTCAATCTCCTCCCAGACTTTCCGAGGAAAGGTAGGAAAGGTCATACCAAAGATTTCATTGGCCTTTCTACGAATCATTCTCTCCTCTTTACTTGCTTTGGTCAATCTGAGACCACTGGCCTGGCTTGAGGGTGGCCAGTTCTGGTTCTGCCAGCTTCCCATCCTCAGTGAAATTAAAAACGGATCCCTGACTACTTCTTCTTCTGGTGAAGCCAGGGCAGTGGCATCACCACCTTCTTGAACACATTCCTCCGAGGCAAGATCTTGAGGCTGTGTACCCGTTCCTTTCTCACAAGGCCACATAGGTTCCCCCTCATCTTCCTCTTTACTGAGGATCTGAGCCCAGGAGTGAGCAGTAGTTCTCACCCCCGAGACTATCCATTCATCACTGGGAGTGGAGGTCTACACCTCCCATTCAAAGGCCTCCCACATCTCATCTTCACCTTCGAGACTTGGGCTAGGCCCTCCCACCCAGGGGACTAGTGATGCTTTATCTGAACTTGCTTTCTGAGATCCAGCATCCAATGCTTCAATTTCAGATTCAGTCTCTAATTCTGCACTCTCTAACTTTGTGCCACACTCCACCGAGGGACCTTCCTCCACAGGCTCCGCCTGATGCTGTGTGTTGCCAACTGCAGATTCTTGAAGTTGTGTCCATGTGGGAGCCAAACGAATTTGAGCCACTTTATAAAAGCCATATTTTTGTAGACATCCAGCACAGTGAGGAATCATGAAGACATCCCTTCCAGCACTCAAGCACATCTGGCATACACGCACTGGCTAATTAGGAATTGCCATATCAGGAGGGAGTTGCCCTCTATAGCACCAATTTTCAATGTCTCTCAATCTATTTACTGCTGCTGTTACTGCAACCCGGGCATGATCCGGGTAACGAGCTTGTCCTGAGGCCATAACTGCAGAAAAATAAACAAAAGTTCACTGTAACTGAAAGTCCCACTTTAATGAACACACTCTGTAGCTTTAAAATGGCTCCTCTGCTGCTGTGTTTACTTTACTACCCCACCCTGTAATGGTGGCGGCAGCACTCCTGTGCATCAACATTCAGACTCTGGGTCAAGCCACTGCACACCCGATTTACATCAGCTACTAATAACTTTTACTCAAACTGCACAACTTACTCTGTTCTGGCTGTTCACACATTTACATGATTTTCCTTGGACTTTTCACATGCTGGCAACATTCATTTAATTACAGTCCCTTTTAAAACTTCAGGTTTCAGCACAGGATTGCCTGCTTCTACTAGTGTTGCACTTATTTTACAACCCACAGTCTCTCTGGCAGCAAACTTTAAACTGAGGCTACTTTCATTGCTATGCACACATTTAATGGCTTTACAGACTTGCACTTGCCAGCAGGACATCACACAATCGCTACTTGCAAAGCGACTATACAGTTGCACACACATTTTATATGGCATTCTCTGAAAATCACTGATTTGAGCAGTTTTTAAATTGTTTACTCACTGTTATTGTAGCAGATTGCTGCGATGGAGTAAAATGGCCTACAGCCAGATTTTGAAGGCCTTAGATTGCAAATGGGCGGGCAGTCTCCGCGATCGTAGTATTAACAATTCACTGATCCCACGATCGATAAGTGGGTTAAGCCCGATTTTTAACTGGAAAGTCACTTTTTTACTGTTTACAGCGCTTTGGACACTCCGCGAACGCTCCTCCACTGCCAGTACACGCTTTACTCTTGTCTCCTCTCGAATGCTGAAGCAGACTCTGAAGAGCTGGCCGAGAGGCGGACTAATGGCAAATTGACCAACCACACGACGCCATGCAAATGAGCTCTTCTTCCCATGAGGGTCTTCCTCACGGCGATCGTCGAGCAGGCAAACTTAAACTGAAAGATGCACTTTTTTTTTTTTCCAACTGACTCACTCATGGAGCCCATTTCAACCATGTAACATTGCCATTAACTCTGCAGTCTGTAGCATTGCACAGAAAGCATTTCCAATGTCCAGGGCATAATTTCTCTGTTGCTACCCCTAGTTTTCCACACTTTCGTTCACAGAACTTTATTTTAAAACTGACAAACGCTGTAAACTATGTTGATGCAGGACACACACTTTGGCTTTACAGCTCCTTGGTAAACAGTTGGCATTTTTTTAAACAGCAGCACAAGATTCACAGCACACAGCGCACACTAGGGAAATTGCTTCAACTTTTTTGGGCTACTGACTGCCAGATAGCCAAAATGCTAGCCTACTTGCCCAAGCACCTTCCTTCCCAAACAAATCCAAAGCGGTGCCTCCATTTTTGTAACATATATATACATATGTATCTACGGGTTCGGGGAAGGATGAGGTTACCTGGCACAAGAGACCTAGGTTTGGCTACTCTGCACAGGGGCACCCAAGTAAATCCAACTACAGGAAGCAATAACTGTAATGTCCAGAACCAGAACTGGGATTTTTCAGTGTGGCTTTATTTATTAACTAACTGAACATAAACAAAGCACTGCATGGTCCCCCAAAGGACTACGTTACTGTAATGTGCAGATTAGAGGTTAAACACAGCGGTCCATTTGAGGAATGAGCACATTACTACAATTGTCTGGCTTTGGACCCACCAGGCGCTCAGCCTGGACTTTGCATGCGCATTGGATACATAGCCCGACTGGCCCGGCTCCCCTGCCGGCCACTCGACTGACGGTCCACTTGAAGAATGAACCCAAACTTTACTTGAAAGACATCCCATCAAACAAGGAGACTCCCAAACTGTGGCTCCCACACCACTTGAAGTCTGGCATCTAGAGAGATTTGTTTACGATTTCCAATCGAAACTCCCATCAAACAAGGAGACTCCCATCCAACAAGGAGTAATTTTCCCATCCTGTGGCTCCCCACACCACTTAGAGTCTGTGACTCCCAGAGATTTTCAAGTTCACTCATGTCTGGGTACCCACCCCATCACTGGCCAAGTGCATGAGGCAAGTAGCAAAACACAGAATAAATCCGTAGACGTGGACCTGGTTACTAAAGATGGGTTTTTTTCCCACCTCCAGCTCCCACAGCCCATACCCGGCCATTTCTCTGGACACACAGGACTTTAGACTTTAAAATGTAGATTGAACGGTGGATGACCTGAAGCACCCCCTCTACAGCGAACTTTAAATCCATTTAAAACTTTAAACAGTTGACTGCTCTATTTGTTTGTCCTAGTTGACGTAGTCCTCCCAAATAGGAGTCCATTTACTTGAAATCCAACTGAAGAAAACAAGATGTTTGCCCCTTCCAATGGAGCCAAACACTCACCCATTCGTTGCAGGTGCCCCACAGGCGAAGTACTGTAACCTTTGCTGTTATACATGAACAGACAGGGTGCTTTCTTCCCAGGGTGGGAGAAGGGGATTGCCCCTGTAACCCACAGAGAACTCCCCCTCCCCACCAGAGGGAGGGGGGCACTGAGACCGTGGGAGCAGTCTCCACCACTTTAAAAAAAAGGTAAAATACAGGAACACTTCCTTTTTTCTGAGTGAGAGATCAGACTGCAGACTAATGCTTCCTTCTTGCTTAAGGACAAACGGAAGACTCACCTTGAATTTCCCAAAGTTCTAAACTTCACTCCCTGAGCTGGAGATTCCAAAGTGGCTCATGCAGCTGCGACAGTTCTATAATGATGTCATCTCTCAAATCTCAGCTGTAACTGAGGACAGAGTGAGACAGTGTGAAACCCATTTAACTGGAATTTCACAAGCTGCCTTCCCTGCCTACCACTAGGTCTTACTGGGATTCTAGTAACCCCGGGTAACAAAGGGGTTACACAAGAATCTTCTGTGACCTTTGAACTGTCCAAAAACAGCTTTTAGAGAGTCACTGAATTCCATACACAATAAGCCCTAGCCATATACTATATAATTTTTTGTTTGTGCGGACATTTCAAAAACAGGAGATGCCAGCCTGGAAAACAAATAGTTATTGGAAATTACCTCCTAAACTGTTTTAGAGACAATATGAAAATGTGCTGCTCTTATGCAGATATACCAAACACATGGAACAGTGACAATTGGCATTAGCATTTTGGAAGGCACAATGCGTTTCACTTTTTCTGTATGTGCAGTGAAACAATCTTATTGCCGTGCTGAGAGAGAAGGACTTTTATTTGTCTTTTTCTCCTCTCAGTAGCCTTATCTGTTCTTTCTCTCCAATCTTATACATAAAAGAGCTCAAGTTGTAAAGACTATATCCCTAGAACTACAAAGTTCTAAACCAGAACCAGAACCCAGAACTGCAGTGGGTTCTGCCCACCCTAACCAGAATAGGGTCTTCTAACTCCCTCTTAGTCTTGAGGGCACCTGCTGATGTGGCAGTACAATACCTCTAGCAAAGGCTTTAATTGCTTTATTTATTTATTTATTTATTTATTATTTTATTTTATTTTATTTTATTTTGGTAACCTGGTAGCCTAGTAAAGGCTGAGTTATCCCCAGGTTTATTGTTTTGAAAGAAGCCAGAACTGTGGTTATGGTAGCTTTAAAATCAGGATTCATCAGCAGCCTAAGGTCCAGGTGCCATTGTCTGGTGGGGGTTGGGGACCTGCCTCTTCCCTCAAAGACACTAGCAGGGGAGCATGGTCAGAGTAGAGAATTAGTCCATAGGAGGCAGTTTTCAGTATTCCATGTAACAGAGAGGAGGAAAGTAGAACTACATCTATACCTGTAAATAATTTGTGGGTATGAAAGAAGAAGTAGATCTCCCAGACTAGTGGGTACCTCCAACCATCAAAAAGGGATCTCTCAGAAGCCATCTGCCTCAGAGCATGGGAGCTCTCCAGTAGGGGACCAGTGGGTGGAAACAGCAAGCTAATATAGGATCCCAGGGTACGTTAACATCTCATGCTTTCTACTACAATATATATATATATTTTTTTTAATTCAGGCCCTGAATACAAGTGTAAACCCCCTCCAAGGTTGGGGGCTTACCAGAGTGGTTACTCTCTCCTCCCATTTGCCCACTACTGTCTGATATGGATCCTTGGTGCCCCTATAGTCTCCAGGCAATCCCAGAAATATTTTCTTTTTTGTTTGCTGGCTAAAGTCAAGGAAATCGTCCGGGAGTTTCCTAAGGTAAAGGAAACTTGCCCATGATGCCTGAAGAAGTATGGAGGCCTACTTTGAGGTTTGCACAGCCAAAGAGCCAAGGGACGCCTGCCTGATGCCCTGCTTGGAGGCTTGTGGAGCCACGTTTAACCAAGAGGAGCTGCAGGTTATGTTCATGTGCATGGAAAGTGAAGTGAGAATATTTGTTTGTCTGTTAAAGTCTGCGTCGGCACACACAGTGAGAAGATTTGTTCTTTTGCCAAGTGTGAGTCTTGGAGGAGAGAGGATGTACCCCCATCTTCTGTCTCATGTATGAACCCAACATGTCTGTGTCTGAGAGATTGTTTCTTACTAAAATCCAGTGGGAAGCCCAAAGACTGTGTTACAGCCAAGAAAGAGCCACGGCTGCTAGTTGGCAGTGTGGCTGATGCCAATTTACAGCCAGATGTTTCTAAATACCTGAAAGAAAGTGACTGCATTCCAAGGTCAGTTTAGGAAATCAACCTGGTAGTGTCACTGCTAGGCATTACCAGTGCATCTTCCCCTGAGAGTTCATGCCTGGACGTGGGGGTTGAGTTGTGCCCGGGTCCCCATCACTGGCCTTTTCCAGTTCTGTGACAACAAAGAAGAAGATGACAAGCTGCCAGAGAAGCTAAGATGTTTACTCCTGTTAATGCTGCAAAAGCCTGCTTCTAGGGGTTAAAAAAAAAAAACCTTCAACAAGCATTGGACCATTGTAGTCTTTGAGTGGTTCCAAAGATAGGAAACAGGTTCACCAACATGCAAATCACCAGTCACTTACAACAGCAGCTGCTCCCCATGTCCAATCCAGCCTCCATCCAAATCACTTCACCACAACAGCACTACTAAGACTGACCAGATGCCTCTTTGCTGCCATTAAATGAAACGCCAAATCTCTGATGCTAAAACCTGCTCAATCACTTGTTACTCAGAAATGTCAATAAATCTGACCTAGTAGCACAGCAGCATGCTGACCTGCCAGCTGGAAGATTGGGTTTCATGTCCAAGCACCAGAATTCACCACTGAGACTAGTTGTTGGCCAGGGTCATTGTGGAGGTGAGGTATGGACTCCCAATAAGGAAGGGAGGAAGCAAGCTGCCCTGTAGTCTTGCCTCCCCTTGCTGGCTTATCATGGAACTGCACTGGTGTCAGCTGTGAATGCTGCTGCTCATATGTCCTTCAAGCCAAAAGAGGGGTACAGCCATGGTGACCCTAAATATAGGGTGTATGAGAACGGGGTGACTAAGGAAAGAAAACATGGAAAAATAATAAAAACAAGACTGCTCCTTGGGTTGGGCCTTGTTGGTTCCACCATCACCAGGATGACTCACTATTTAATGAGTGTGCCCAGAGAGAGTAACTCTTACAGCAGCCATCTCAGATTTGGCATCACTTTCAAGGTCTTCTCCTTTTCGTTCTCCATGTTTGTCAACAACTTTCCAAGGCATCACACTCATGTCCTGACTCACATACATGCAGATGATACTGCCTTATATTACAGTGGCACCAGTACAGATCACCTCTAGAAGGGCCACCTGGCTGACTGCAGGCTCATACAGACTTGATTTGGTGCAAAATCTCCTCAATGCTACTAAAACTAAGGCTGTGGTATTTGGCACCTCCCAACAACTCAGGTGGGCTTCCACCCCCTCCAAATGCTCACTCAGAATGGCCACACCCTAGAGTAAGTAGTCAAATTATGACCCCACAACTATTGCCTCTGAGTTTAACCAGGCCTTCACAGACCTCTCCAAAGATAAGGCCCCCCCTCCTGGCCCTTGTACCTTCACCCCCCCTCCACTTCTACTAGCCCCTCCTTTCGTCTTAAATTGACCACTCGGAAAGAGGTCCTGCGTCACCTTAGGAGCATCAAGGAAACCTCCTCACCTGGATTTGACTCCCTTGAACTCGCTTCCTAAAACTCTGGGCTACAGCCATTGCCTTTCCTGCACGTGACCTAATTGACAAATCTTTCTGTTCTAGCACTGTGTCTAGCAAGTGGGTGGCCATCATAGTTGTCCCTATTCATAAGAGTGACCCAAACCCTGCATTTGAGAAATACCAGCCTATCTCCATACTTTCCCCGTTTGTCAAAATACAAAAAAAAAATCATCATGCGCAGCTTCAGTCCTACCCGGAGATTAATGGTTCACTTTCCATGAACCAGCATGGAATCCATAAATCCCACAGTACCCACACTGCCCTTATTAAGGGTAAATCTGACATCCTGTCTGCTATGGACAAGGACCTTGTCACTGGTGCTATATTTGTTGACCTTACCAAGGCTTTTGATCTTGTCAACCATAACCTCCTGCTACACACGCTCCTTTCCCTTGGTCTTGATGCCCTGTCATTAAACTGGTTCTTTAGCTATCTCACCAGCCAAACACGATGTGTGAAATGGGCTGGTCACACTTCCTCATTTAGTGCCATAAAGGATGGGGTCCCTCAGGGATGTGTCCTTGGCCCACTTCTGTTTGCTTTATTTATAAATGAACTGCTTCACTGTAGAGGTGCATTGGTCCAGCTATCTGCTGATGATGCCATTCCATACAGATCCTTTTCTGACCTGACCTTGCTAAGCCATGACTTGCAGCAGGACTTTCTTAAGCTTAAGTCATGGTTTTCCATTAATCTCCTGGTGCTCAACACCAAGAAGACAAAATACATGCTCTTCTATCATCGGATCCCTAAACTAACCTCCCCACCCCCATTGGTGATAAACTCCTCCAGCGGTGACCCCTAAGATCAAGTACAATCCTTCAAATACCTGGGTGTCATGCTGAACTCTCACCTCGCATTTGACACACATTTTTCCACTGTGGTTAAGACTGTTCACCAAAAGGTAGGGCTGCTCTACCGCCTCTTGCCCTACCTTACACACTCCTCCTGACTAGCTATAGCTTCCTCCTCCTCCTCCTTGCTCCCCCTTAACACCTATGGATTCTCCATACTCCACTCCTCTTAGGTCACCCCTCTTGACAAACTCAAGCAAACCTACTACAGGGATGCACACTTTGCCCTTAGCGCGAACGCCTAGATGCACCACTGTTCGGCCTTGGCCTCCCTATGCTGGCCTTCCTTTGAAGCCAAACTACAATGTCCCACCCTGTGCCTTACCTGCAACTTTGTTTATAAATTCACTTCTCCCTGCCTCATAGACATTGTCCAATGTAATCCCACGACAAGGTCCCAAAGGTCATTTAATCTTCGTCTTCTCTCCATTCCAAAACCCCACCTTGCTGTAGGTTGACGTGCATTCACCTTTTCCGAGCCCTCCTTCTGGAACTCCCTACCAGCTGCAGCCCTGATATGCCCCTCCATCTACTACTTCAAGAGGTCTCCTAAATCCCACCATGCCTCCCCTCAGCCTTGCTCCTGTGCCCAAGTTATCCCACCTTGACTGTCAGCTTATTCCCTTGTCCCTTCCTGTCTCTCTCGCTCTACCCTGTTGTGCCATTCCTGCTGTGCTGAGTTCCGACTCTAAGCTATTTTGTTGCCACTTCAACTGTGATCCAGTTTTATTGAATTCTCTACCTCGTTACCAGCATCTGCTGTTTTAGCTGTAAAACCGACTATATGAACTATAAAAATTTCTACCCTTGTACCTTGATTATTTATTGTAAATCTCTACCCCGTATTTGTTTATTCTGCATAATTTTGTAAATACTGTACATGCATCTTGTATTTTGTATATTTATTGTGTTCTACAGACTATTGTAAAAGTGCTGTTGTGCACTTATCTGTTGCTGTTACATACTGTTTCTCTGTACCTTTTACCCTCCCCCGGGTTGCCCCTGAAAAAGGGAAATTCTGTCTCAATGGGCCTACCCGGCTATCAAAATTCTAATAAATAAATAACTTCAAATACCTTAGGGCGTACTTGGACCCATAACTCATACGTGAAAAGTATGCATATCCCATTGTTGCAACAGTACACCCAGGTTACTGGCCCTCATAAGGACAGAGGATCACAAACTCACACATCCATACAGAGCTAATGAAACAATTATTATTTATGATGTCATTTTTAGCCAATCAAGGTTTCTTGTTTCTAAACATGTTCACCACTCCTATAACTGTTATACATTAAAGAAGCAGCACTGACCAGTCAGAGCACTCCTTTCCCCTGTGTATGAAACACTCCTCTGTAAAGAGTGTCTCACCTACAAGTGCCATGGAATCATGCACATTCAAGTGATGGCTTTTAAATTTTCAGTGTATTATTGATCAAACTCAATCAATAATATCTGAATACTATCTCAGAGATCACACTTAACAGTTTTAAGGTTTTCACGTTCTTAAGGTATCACAACCATGCACCTTTATTTCAAAGCTGTTATATCCAACAATGCATGTGAGCCCACTCTTACAACCATAAGATTGGTCTCTGTGGCCATATTGCCATATACAAGAGGGTTTCTCGTGCCAAAATCTCCCAAATTCTGAAGTTCAACAGTTATGTTCAGTTGACAAAGTCCATTAACTACACAGGGATTTTTTCAATTTTCTACAAAATACAACATTTTAAGTTTACATTGAAGTTAAAGTTTTAGACTTAGAATCCTTAATTTATGTGTTTAAACTGTATGTATAATTATGACATATGTTATCTGTTATGGTTGTGAATGCCTTCTCAAGTCCTTTATGTACCAGAACTGCTCAGTTTCATTTTGCTGTTCTCTCACACAAAGATCTTGAGGTGGTACTCGTATAACCACGAGAGATGCTTTACCCATACATTCAGTTTATGTACATGGACTATGGACTTTAGTCAACTAATCCTCCCCCAAATATTACATACTTTACATTGGACACCCTCTGCAATCCTTTCAACCAATGGTCCTGCAGGCTGAAAACACTTTTTAAACTGACAGTACATGCCTCTTTTGTAGAATCTTCCAAATGTTCTTATGAATTGCAGTACATAAACAGTAAGACATGATGGGGTGTGCATTATATAAGCAATAATACCCAACAAAGTGGGTGGTACTGGGATATACCGAACTGCCCAGGGGCATAATGAGGCCTGAAGTCACTGGAAGGTCTGATATAATACTGGTATAATATTGCCCACTTTGGAGAGTATTATTGCACTTAGAAAATGGGTTTGGGGATGATTTAATAAAAATATTTTACAAAAAAACTTAACATTTTTTAAAAAAGATAAAAAAAAAAATCAATAGAAAATCCTGCATGTGTAAAGTAGTCTCCTCACTGCATAGTACTAGTACTGAAATTAGAGGGACTTTTGCTACTATTTTGAATGCATGACTCTCCCTCACCACCCCTCCCCCATCCCAGTGTTTTAAGTACAGTATGTCACTACAGTGACTAGAGGTCAGGGTTTTTTTTTTTGTTGTTGCTGTTTGACATCATACCCGGAAATATAGAGGAAGTGCCTTCAGAACATTAACATTATTTATTTTGTTTATTTTGACATTAGGTTGAGGCTTGCATTTCAATTTTTATACCCCCTTTACATCAGGGAGGTCCCCCTCCTGCATCCCTCCCACAGGTGAGAATGTTCACGCCGACTTGTGAGTTTGGTGCACATGTGGCACAGGTGGAGTGCAACAGTGGAAGAGGACTGGAGAAGAAAAAACATTAAGGTACTGGGTTAGGGAGTGGTTGTGCAATCTAAAAAAAAATGGCAGATATTACTGTGTATTGTTCTTACATTGTATAAATCTTGGGTCGAGCGGGGTTAGAGATAAGGCAAGCCAGGGAAGATGTCCCGGTAGCACAGAGCATGCAACAAGCTAGCACTACTAATTTAAAACAAAAAACTTGTTTTTCTTGCTGGCTGAAACCTGTAATAACACTGGCAGAGTGTGTGCCATGTTAAAATGGAGGCTATTGATATGTTTTTGTCTGTGTGTGTGTGTGTGTGGGGGGGCTCTTGCTCACTTAGTGAGATAAAAAACATAGTGGTGTTAGCTTTTTGGAACATTCTACTGGCCTAGTACTATTTAGAATGATATGAGGCAAGAGAGACCGGGATTAGTTATTTCCCGGTCTCTGTTATCTCATGCAGGACCAGCTAATTGGCGTTTTTAGCAAATCAGGATCTAGAATGCACTTTGCCCATTTTCTAAGCAAATCTAACCTCATGCCAGGGGTGTAGCAAAGCATGACACCACAGGTGGTGTTCCTTTAATCCATGGAAGTGTGGTTACTTAGATCAGCATAATGAATAGCCATGAAGTGTCTTATTGTGCTTATAAAATTGGTAAACTGAGAAAATTAAAACAAAAAAATATTTCTTTTATTAAAAATAGGTATTTTCTATTAGACATGATAAGCTCTGGTTAGTGCAGTTCAAAATCCTGCATAATTCCTATTATTCACCCCAGAAATTGGCTAGGCTGGGACTTATCTCATCCGCTACCTGTACCCGTTGTCAACAGGGAGAGGGAAATCTACTACACATATTTTGGAAATGTCCCAAAATAGTTCCCCTCTGGCAGGCGAATCGACGGAGGGCTGACCCGTTACTAGGACTAGATGATCTTTTTACCCCCGAAATTTGCATTTTGGGAGATCTTTCATCTGTCACAGTTAGTAACAGAAAATTCCACATAACTCTTATTGCCATGTCGGTTAAAAATCTGGTTCTGCGTCACTGGAAGGATACGACAGACATTGATTATAGTGAATGGTTACAAGAGTTATTGGCAAACCTCCGCCTGGAAAACATGATTGCTAACTTACACGATCAATCCCAGAAATTCCAGAAGATCTGGAGCCCCTTGCTGACATTGTACCCCTACAATCAGCATAGTGGCTTCCTCTCCCTCTACTTCTCTTGATGGACTTTTCCTTGTGTGAAGAAGTGGGGAAGGGAGGGGGAGTTGATCTAGCTTGTGTTTTATGATCCTGTTATCATGTATGCGTATGTTAACTAGATCCTCTCTGTAAAGGAAAAATAAATAAAGTCTGAATGGAAAAAAAAGGTATTTTCTTTTGTTAAAAACTAATTAAAAAGAAGTCATTCCTCAGCTGTCAAGCATCTGAGTAATCTCACATTCAGTGCAAGAATGTTTATTATGGAATGAATAAACATTCGTGCAAGAATGTTTATTATGGAATGCAGGAATTTGAACTTCAGCAGAATTCTATTGGCTGAATATTTAAGCATTAAGTCACAAGAGGGTGTAGATTATTGGGGGATTTACCACGGCTGGAGTGGTTTGCTCCTCGCCATCCGTGGTAAATCCCCCGATAACCCACACCACCTGAGTGGCTTATTGCGATTATACCAGGTGTCAATTATTAAAATATAGAAAAAGAATTGTAAAAAAAATGTATTTTTATTTTTTTAGATATTTTTGTAGAAATCTTCTTCCACTCTACATTAAGTAGTCCCTTGTTGCTGGGTATAATGTGATTAAGTCCTCCCCATGTCTTTTTGAACAACGTTCCATTTTTGTATTTTTTTTTCCTTTTGTTTGTTTTATTAATAAAAGAAAGAGGCTTTACTTTTGTTTTAAAAGTTTGTCTCCCTTGAGGGAGATGAATAGAGTGTAGTGTAAAGGTGAACTGTCACCCGTTGGTGCTCACAGAGCGGATAGAGCACAGTGAGAAATTGAACTGCTGTCCGTTGAGGTTATCAGAGCAGGCTTTAGGTTTTTAAAAAAAAAATACTTTCCCCCATGTTTGGTATTGTGTTGGGAGTGGTAAGCGGGTGACAGAAGCAGCAGCACTGCGTCTAAAGCTTAATGGGCCATCCACGATTGCTGTTTTATGTGCTTCTGGGTGCAAGTTTGCGGACACGATGCAGTCAGGATGGTGCTTAGGGGATTTTTTTTTTAACTGTTTTCATGTTCTTCCCAATCCTACAGCCTTCTCTTGTTCCCCAATAAATCCCCTTTCCTTTTTTTTTTTTGTTTACATTGCCATTTCTTTTTTTTTTATGCTAATTTATATGATACAGTGAGAGACAGAGAGAGTGGGGCAGCAGCGAGTGGGAAAGGAGTGGAGCCAGAGAGCAAGTGCGAGTAAACTGAAGAGACAGAGCGAGGAGTGAGGTGGGTGCAGCCAAGTGTTTACTGGGGAACAATAACGGTGTTCGGGAGAATTCGTTGTAACATTTTTTTTCTGGCTACTTTGGTGGTTTGGATTTTTTTTAAAATTACAAATGATGGGATAAGACACAGAGTGGCACAGCAGTGAAGAGAGAGTGGGGCCTGAGCAGAGAGCAAGCGGGAGTGGACTGGAGGCAAAGCTATAATTTAGGTTGGTACACTGTTCAGTTTACTGGAATGATTTATAAAAACTCTGTAAAACAATTTTTCGGGTTTTTTTTTCGATGTACAGAGAGGTTGTGTGTTATGGTCTCCGCTTAGCGGGAAACAAGATGGCGGTCAGAGTTCCGTCATTTAGCGGTCGGATGTTTTTTTCTTTAAATATATGGTTGGCTGGCACCTTTTCAGTGATTATCAGAGGATTTACAATGGAGGTAAGGTGCCAGCCTGCCGCTCCGATTGGTTGCTCTCCGAGGTCCATGGTATAATCACCTTTTCCCCATGCAAAGACAAACAACAGAAGACCACAGTCAAACCAAGAATTCAGTTTTATCTGGGGCAGGGATGACAGCAAAGATTCCCTGGTATGTAGGCAAGGATGGGGGGGGGGGGGGAGGTTAAAATGAAGCTCCAAATGATAAAATCCTGAGCAGTGTTTCATTTATTATGTTTCTTTATTTATCCCATGCCTTACAAGCCTCCTCGGCTGGGGGGTGTCCCTAGGGTGTCCCCGAATCTGACCCACCAGTGGCTCCTGCACCGGATGCCATGCCTGAGCTGCACCTCTTCCTTCTTCCTCTCCCTCTCTCAGGCTACATCACAGGCAACCCAAGCAGGGAAGGCCAAGGGGTCAGAACTGGAGGGAGCTCCTGGAGCATCCAGGGCAGCACTGCAGGCGGATCCTCAATCACACTGAAGGATTCAGTCATACAGTTTTTCCTATTTTCCCCATAGTTCAGGCATGCAGGGATGCCAAGGACACTGTGGCACACACTCCTGCATGCCGCACTTCAGATGTCTGCCCATCCCGCCTCCACTGGTACACTATGAGATGCGCTTCCCCCATGGCCACCGTCAGGAGTCAGCACCATCTCAGGATTCCCTCCTCACAGTCCCCGGAGGAGGAGGAGAGCAGTCACAGGGATGCTTAATCCTCCTCTCCTGGCCGACCCCTGACAACCCGAGTCCACTCCTGAACCCGGGTCACCGGCGTCGTGCGAGGTGTAGCATCCAATGCCACAACCCTCAGCAACATTGGGCTGACATAGTGCTTCATTTCTGAAATTTGTGCATCTGTGTAAAGATAAAAATACAGTATAAAATAAAGAACTACGAATCAAATTTAGTTGTTCTTTTTATTTTGAGTGAGCTTTATTTTTAGGACCGGGAAGATTTGTTTTTGTGAGTAAAGGCAGAAGCCATGTTTCTAATGACAATCCAGAATTTTGAAAGAAGTACTGTTATTGTTAACGTGCTGTGTTCTGATTGCCAGCCCATTTCTTACCTGTGCATTAGACAGATTTAAAACATTGTTGTTAATCAATCAAGATGCAGAAGTTTCCCTAATGTATGCAATAATTCTTCCTTCTAGCAACTCATAATTTTATGTAACTTAAACATTCTGGCCTGGATATTCAAACTGTGGCGTAAGCCTGGGCGCAGCTCAACTTTGTTGCGCAGGGGTGTGGCCTGGGCGATATTCAACGGAGCTGCGCTATGGCGCAGCAGCTATGAATATCGCACCCTGGCCACCCCCACTCTGCATGGCACAGTGGCACTGCACCAGCGCAAGTGGCCAGAGTGGAGCATGGAGATGTGCTGGCGCAAGTGCCATTGTGCCATGCACAGCACCTGCGATATTCAAAAGGGGACATGCAAATGGAGCCATAATTTATACAAGGCACACAGGGGCCATTTGCATCTCATTACAGCCCCATTGCATGCCATTAGCATGCAGGTGCACCGATCCTCGACGACTTGGCCTGGCGCCTGCCAGGCAGCAGCCGCCGGGGACCGGCGCTCCCTGCAGCCGGATCGCAGGCATTCCTGTAATATAATCTATTCGGGTCCAGTGACACACTGCTTGGTTCTTCTGTAGAACTTCTGTCTGTTGTCTCTGTGGTCCAGTGATCGATCGCGCCCGGCGGGTACAGTACCGTTTTTATTGTTTCGGTGGTTAGTGGCCCCTGCCCACCCACCCACTGAGCCCCCACCGGCAGCACTCTGCCGCCCGGCTGCTGGCCAACTGACGATGCTCGGTGGGGCGACGCCCATTGGTTCTCAGCATGAGCCAATGGGCGAGAAGCCTATATCAAGTATTATTTAGTTCAGATATGTGAATGAATTCATTCACATATCTGGACTGAGTACAGTGTGAGCTGCATGCCCATTGGCTCATGCAGCGAACCAATGGGCGTGCAGCCCTACCGAGCTGTCAGTCAGTGGGGTAGCAGGCAGGTGGGTGCTGCCACCACTGGCTGGACGGGAGGGGGGGGGCAGGGGCTCAGTGGGTGGTGGGTGGGTGGGTGGGGCACACTAGACCACCAGGGTAGTAGGGTATTTGATGAGGTACTGATGCCTGCGATCGGGCAGCAATTGATCCACTAGACCACCAGGGATATTGGATGGGGGGGTTCTATTACAGATGCCCGTGATCAGGCTCAGTGCGGTCCACTGGACCACCAGGGATATTGGACAGGGGGGATTTCACAACACAGATGCCCGCCATGGGGCATGGGGTGGCTGCCAGGTGTGGCAGGAACTTGGATGGCCACCCACAGGTGGCAGCTGCGGTGTTGCGCCCTGCAGTGCAGCAGCTCACCTGTGGGTGGCCATACTTGTTCCTTTATTTTTTGGCTTAACTTTGTGCAGGCACAGGTAGGGGTTGCGCATGCATGACTCTGCACACCCCGGGCTGAATATCAGTCTGTGCAGGTTATGCATGGTTATGCCCCCTATCTGTGCCTGCATACAATACTGATGCGCTCCGGCACATCGGGATTTGTGTGGTGCACTTTTCCCGTTTGAATTTTGCGTCAGGGCGCATCAGTGGGTTGCACATGGTGCAACACTGTTGTGCCATGCACAACCCTTTTGAATATCTGGGCTTCTGTATGCAAGCAATAATACCAGACAGGGTGGGCGGTATTGCCCATACCGCCTACCCTGGAGGGTATTATTGCGCTTAGAAAATGGGCAGTTGTGTAAATTTTAATTAGGTTATTGAATAAAAGAGGACATTATTTTGAAATTGGATAGAAACAGCAGAAAACTATTTTTTGTAGCAAGATAGTCTTTTGTTTTTGTGCTGTTCCATCTGCTGTTACACCCCCCCAACTATTCTGTTGTAATTATCCCACCCCCTTCCCCCACACACCACTGTTTACGGAAGCACAGAAGGAGTATTTTTTCAAGTTTCCCCCAAACAGTTAATTTTGGTACAGTATTTTAAAATGCAACATTTTTTTTTTGTGCTGTCCAAAGATGCGGTGTTTAGCCACGCAACGTTGCACAACTCTGTTACGTGAAGCCAGGAAGTGGAGAAGCCAGTCCTGTAACATGTGTACGGTGCTTAACTCCCACAGTGTTTTTTTTTTAAAATCCAGGCAGAATAGCGAGGCAGTTTAGCTAAGGTAACGGAGAGAGAACAAAGGGCGAGTTGGGAGTGTGAGCGTGAACGGGAGCCAGTTGTTTAGTTTCCTGGTCCTCCCTGCCTGCTGTAACTTCCAGGACTCGGTTATTTCTGGGTGTTTTTTTTTGTTTGTTTTATGAGTTCCCGATCCTTGCTGCCTTCCATGAGGACTGGGAGTGTGATGAGGAGCATCTGGTTTGTCCAGCGGGAGCGAGTGAGCCTGCGTAAGATACCGAGCTGTAAGATAAATCAGTCAGCGACAAGAATGAGCCATGTGCTGTGGGCATGTTAGGAGGGGTTTGTATTCTGTGGCAATGTTTTCTCTTATCATCGCGCATGACCGTTTTAGAGCTGTGATGGTGGGAAGACTGCGAGTGCACTGTGACACTGAATGAGGAGGGGAACATCGGGAGCAAGGTGCAACTTGTGTTTATCTTTTTTTAACATGTCGGGCTTGTCAGGAGGAAAAACTGGTTGGTAGAGATCGGGGCATGGTATCTCTCACAGATGGAGACATGCTGACAGAGCAGGCTGTCCAGAGAAGTGAGCAAGCGACTGTGATCCAATAGCAGGATTTGTTTTAGTTTGTGACTGTGGCGAGTGCAGGTCTAAGAATTGTTTTTATGTTATGTAATGGTTGCAAAACACATTGTGAAAATCGGTCTGTGGGGGTTAGTAGCCTTGTCCGTTGACCTGCTACAGTGGTTGTCTTGTGAGTCCGGTGGGGGGGAACTGCCGCTCTCAACGTCGCATTGTCGGGTAACAGGGCAGTACCAGGCATGGGACAAGGGGAAATTAAAAAAGGGAAAAAAAGAACTGTAAATTTGTAGTTTATGTGCATTTTGTTAGGGCAGATAGGTGGGGTGCCAATGAAGTAGGGAGCATTGGGTGGACAGTTTCTCTCGCTAAGATAGAGAAAACAAATGGCGGGGATTTGAATTCAATTAGGTGCTTTCAGCCAATGAGAAAGCAGGCTGGGCACAAATATACTGAAGAGGGTGAAGGGGCACTGATGCTGCCACTTTTTATTTCCTGGTCGTCTATTGAAAGTAAATGTACCCCCCCCAGAAAGGGTACCAGCCAATCAGAGACCAGGAAATAAAAAGCCCATTTTCTAAGTAGAGATAGGCCCAGATATTCAAACTGCGCCCAAAATGTGCACAACAGCAGGAGCAAGCACAAATCAATTGTGCATATGCGCAACAGACGCGATATTCAAACATGGAGCAGAACAAATTGCGCAAGCAGCCAACATCTGAATATCGCACAAACTGCGCCATAGTGCAACCAGGAAGGGGAAGCTGAGCAGAAAGGTTGCACCATAGCGCAACAAGGGCAGCCCAGCTGAGCAGTCCAGAGGTGCCATAGCGCAAGCAGAGCCCCCCCCAGCAGAGCAATGGAACTGCACAACCAGGGAGGCAGGCTGGGGCCCACCGCCAGCCATGCCACACATGGGCACAGGAACACACTGCAGAACCAACAAGACACCTGCACACCCCAAGCACAGCATCACTGGGGGTTGGACGGATGATCTACTGGCCCATGGGGACAAGCCAACAAAGCACAGCAGGGCCATGACGCCCCAGCACAACCACTGGCAGGCTGAGACTGCCACACACAGGGGTTGACAACCACAGTGCACATCAGCCCCATACGCACAGCACATCCTGCACTGTGACCCCAAGACACTGCCCATGTGCAGTGACTGGCACTGCAGGAAACACCATGCATCTCCCCCGGCACACGTCAACCCCGTGTAGCAGAGAAGCATACAAGCCAGACCCACCCTGTGCACCCAGCAGTAGGTAGCAGCAGATGGCAAGACCAACAGAAAGTCACTGCCATGCTGGAGACACCTCCCCATGCACACACACGCGCACACACATACCCAGGACCATACCACCCCAGATGGCATGCACACCACTGCAACTGAGCAACCATAGCCAGCTGCAAATCAGAGACCAACACAGTATTCATATCAAAATATAAATGTATTAGAAAACTGAAAATTACAAAATCAACAACAACATAACTATTTACAAGGGGGTAGGGGTACAAGGTAGAGGTGGGCAAGGGGTAGGGATGAACAACTTGGAGGAAGGCAGGGTGGGAGGGATGGGTGAAGTGGGAAGGGGAATCCGCCTAAGGCTAGCAGGCTGGTCCTCTTCCTCCTGGTGCCGCCAGAGTCTGGGCAGTGGCTCCTCCAGAGGCCATGGTGCTGGATGCTGGTGAGGATGGTCCTGTTGTCCAAGGACACCTGGGTGAGCTGCTGCAGTGCCCGCTCTATCCTCCGGAGCACACTGAGGCCTAGGAAAATGGGAACACAGTCAATGGCTGTGACTGACCACAACCCTGAACACCACCCAACCTGCAAGCCATATAGCCCAATGTCCCACACCTGTGATGGTATGCACCCACCCACAGTGAACATGCACATGGCCATCCCAACCAGGCGGCACCAGCTATGTGCACCACTGCACACACACACTGCCCATGTCCATCACAGCACAAACAAGGCTGTCAAGTGACATGGCAATGTGGTGCTGATGCCAGTTACACAGCTATGTGCCCAGTGCATGCATGGACCACCAGTGACGCACACACACAGACATGCAGTGACACTGGACAGTGATGAATGTCGCCTGTGTCGTGCATGGTTGTGTTGTGCATGGCTGGTGGTCATGCCCACCCCCTCCAGCATGCAATAGCATCCATGATGTAATGATACTCACATTCCGCAAGAAGCTGTGTCTGCTGCTGCTGCTGCTGTGGCCCACCCCTTGCTGCACCACCGACTGGCACCGGGGCCCTGCCACGGCCCTCCCTCACCACGTGCCTGCATCCTCTCAGCCCGGCCTGTGGGAGACAAATGTTGAGAAAACATCAGTGTGACTCCAAAGCAGACTGCCCCTGCCCCAGTGAGAGTGCCTGCCCACAGCCAGACCCATGCATCTCACACCTGCACACACTGACACAGCCAACCATGTCAGAGCCATCACCTATGCACAGCCACCAAAACACACTCACACCCCTACAGAGAATACAGGTGCATAGATGGTACACCCACCTGGCCTAGGCACCACGCCCCTCCTGGCACGTGACCGTAGCTGCTCATGCAGGTCAGGCTCCCTCCTGCGAAGGTCACTGTACCTGTGCCGCACTGCTCAGCAGAACGGCGCTGCCCAGTGACCCCACCAGGTCATTGGGCCACTGCAGCCAGACCTGTTCCCAGCCATGGTGAGGGGCTCCTCACCATACAGTGCCCCATAGTGGGGCTCTACCAGGGCCACCAGGTTGGCCACCTCCACAGGGCTCCATTGCACTGCCCTCCTGCGTGACATGCTTCCAAGTTTACAGCAGGCAATATGGCGCCCCGCTGCACGGCAACCCCACATGGAAATGTTGCTCAATAGACCACCATAGGTTCCAATCACGCTGTTCGTACAGCGCCGTTAGTCCACATAGCGCTGTCACCAGACAGCACAATAGGGCCATACACATGGCAGCCGAACAGCGCCAGGGGGCAAAGGTCGGACACCAGGTCAGGGGTCTATGACGCAAGGCCATGCACAGCGCCATCTGATGTCTACGCATCCTGCGTGACCGACCACCTGCGTGACAGTGCCACAGTTGACTATTGCGCAGTAGTGCCACAGCGCCATATAGTGCCCAGTGCTGTAGCACCACTGGCACAATGGTGGCCATGGCCTGAATTGCCGATCGCGCACAGCACGTCATCAGTGCGGCAGACGCCTGCGTAAGCTACCTGGGCATGTGCAATGCAGTGTACCGCACAGTCACAGATCTGCGCTATTGACTCAGCCGGCTCAACCGTCTTGCGTAAAGCGCAATGGCGCGATATTCAGCCGACACATGCAAATCATCTGATCAGCCATTCAAAGGTGCAGTGGCGCGATTTGCATCTCATTACAGTTGCTCCTCTCCTAATTTGCATGCATTGCGCTATAAAAGTGCAACAGTGGGCTGCGCTGGACAGATTCGGTTACTGCAGGTGAGAGGTGAGTTGCATGCTGTGGGATGTTCTGGACAATGGGCATGGGATAATGCTGTAGACCGCACAGTGACATGTGTCCACTTCCACCCATACAGATCGCCATGACCGAGCAGAGACGAGGTGAGGGTGAGGATGGTGGGCGAAGGAGGAGGCCCAACTTCACCACGGCAGAGACTGAGGCCCTCTTCCAGGCCTACCTGGAGGATGAGGCACTACTGAGTGGAAGCCGGGGCACCCCTCAGGCCCGTGCGGCTGCATGGGATGGGGTAGTCCGGGCAGTGAACCTGCACGGAAGCCAGCAGCACTCCGTGCAGGAATGCAAGAAGAAGATTGGGACAGACCGCAGGAGGGTGAAGGAGAAGGTGGCAGCCCTCAGGGCGGCATGTGCTGGCACTGGTGGGGGCCAGCCAGCGGTGGTGGAGCTGACCCCGGCTGAGGACCGACTGGCTGCAACTATGCAGCGCAGTGCTATTGAGTGTGTACCAGGAGGTGGATTCCAGACAGGTGGAAGCCCATCACTGCTCGGTATGACATGGTGGTGGTGTTGGGGGGGGAAGGTTGTTCACATGCACTCACATGTCCTCTCTTTCTGTTACAGATCCTGTTCATCTTCAGGAGACGGTGGTGGTGGGACCAGGCAGTGAGGATGACCTGCTGGACATGGAGGAGAGTCCATCCACCTCTGTCACCAGCCAGCATGCACTGCACCAGCATGCACGCTGTGCTGCCAACTCTGGTGTCGGTGATTCGGGTGTGGGGGGTGCACAGCCTGTGTCTCAGCAGTCTGGCATGCAAGCATGCCAGCACGCTGTGACTGTGGCTGTAGCACGACCTGCACCATTGATGATGCAAGGACTGCAATGCGTGACATGTGTGTGTCCCATGAAGGACACACAGCAGGCCAGCACGTGCCCCTGGGCCTTGCTGGTTTCAACTTGTGTGCCAGCATGTCGGCACAGTCCCAGGCTGTGCCTGTCAGCACCGGTGGGGCAGCACCGGTGGCTGTGCAGGTGTCTGGCACTGTTGCGGCCACAGTGGTGGAACGAGTGGACCCTGGGGCACAGCGGTTGGAGGGGCAGCAGCAGCAGCAGTCACCCACCAGGTCTGGGAGTACAGTGTCCAGCAGTGGCACATGCCCGCCGCCCTTTGATATGCCCATTCCTGGTCCTGGCGAACAGCGTCCACCCTCAAGGGGTGTTGTGCATCAGGACCTTCAACACCCTGGGGGACAGGCTGCCGTTGTGGCACAGTACCCATTGGATGAGCACACCCGCCTGCTGCGGGAATCAGTACAGCAGCAGAGGTGGGTTGCAATGTCCGTGGAGGCACTGTCTGTGGCTGTGGAGCGGCACAGCAGGGAGTGTGCTCTGGACCGTGCAGAGATGGTCCACATGCGGATGGATGTGACCGCCGCCATTGACAGGCTGACCCAGGCAGTGGTCTCTGTCATGGATGCATTGGGCACACAGTCAGGTGACCCTGTACCGCACACCCCACACAGTTCACGCTCCACTCCCCATTCCCGGCATCATGTGACACCAGGCCTGTCGACGCCGGGTTCTGCTGTGGGCATCCCGAGCACCCCTGGTGCAGGTATGTTCGACATGCTGCAGACCCCTGTGCGGGCAAGGTCGCGTTCGCGCAGTGGGACCCCTGGTCGTCCAACAGTGCCACCCCATGTGGCCCCTGCTCAGCCTGCCAGTGCTGTTGGGTCATGGCGGGGCCGCCCATGCATCCGCAGTGGCTGTGGGACAGTGCTACATGACTGACCTGTCTCCCAGTGCGGGCCCTGTCTGGTGCTGCCCTGTGTGCAATGTGTGTCATGGTGGGCAGTGGACTGCTGGGTGCTCTGCTCAACACGCTGACACACGGACCACCTGTACACCCTCCCAACTGCTGTCCACAGGTGCATGTGCATGATGATGCCTGCATTGTACTGTGCACCAAGGTGCAAGGGTGCCCAGCATCTGACACACGTACTTGGACAGTACAGGTGGTGGGGGTGGTCGGTGGTGCTGTGTGTTAGCAATGTCGGTTCTGCTGTGCTGTGCATCTGCCCATGTACGCTCTGTGCCTGGTGTGTGTGTGTCCATATGAGTGTTCACCCTCCCTGATGGTGTGTTTGTATGCCTGGACCCTTCCACTCCCCTGGCCGTCATGCACCCCTGGTGTGTTACCCTGTGTGCCTGTGGTTTGCGCCTGGACAGTGTTGGTTGCACATGGCCCCTTGACTTACCTGTGTCGTGGATAGTGCTCCTCTGTGATGGTGTCCCGGTGCAGCTGGGCCTGCCGGATCAGTCGGGGGTCCCACTGTCCTGGGGGGGGGCTGCTCATCACCATCAACACCAGCGCCACTGGCGTCCCCATCGCTGTCCCCCTCTTCAGCCTGTTGGGCCATCCCATAGTCCTTGGCCATGTTGTGCAGGATGCAACAGGCCAGGAATATCCCATAGGCCTTTGGGGGGCTGTACTGTAGGGCACCGCTGGAGGTGTCTAGGCATTGGAAGCGTGCCTTGAGCATCCCAAACACCTGCTCTATGATGTTGCGTGTGACGGCATGTGCCTCATTATAGTGTTGCTGCGATGGGGTCATGGGGCGCCGGTACGGGGTGAGCAGCCAGGGACAGAGTGGGTACCCGCTGTCACCTGTGTGGAGATAGTGGAGATCAGTGTCATGTTCAGGTCCATTTTGCCCATATCCCTGTGTGCCACTACCATGGCACCTGTGGCATTCCCACCGTTGCCCCAAGTTTGCATTCCATACATGCGTACTCTCCCACTAGATGTCCTGTGGGGATGTTCCCACTCTCGAATCGATGGCACAGTGCGGACTGATGCCATATGAAGGCATCATGTGCTCCGCCAGGGTGTGTGGCACAGACATTGATTATTCGCCCAGTCGCATCACACACCACCTGGCAGTTGACACTGGAGTAGCCCTTCGGTTCCTATACGCTGCCCCTTCGGGGCCAGGTGGCGTGTGAATGGCCACATGGGTGCAGTCTATGGCCCCTAGCATGCCAGGCATACGTGCTACCCTGTGGAACTCCCGCATGTTTGCTGTACGCTCTGCTGTGGTGCTGGGGAAATGGATGTGCTCCGCAGCATGTGGCAGCAGCGTGCTGAGGAATTGGGTGAGGATGCGTGACGTGGCTGACTGTGTGATGCCTGTGGTGTCCCCTATCGGCCTCTGGAAGGTGCTCGTGGTGAGCAGGCACATGCAGGCTGTCACCTTGGTCTCCACTGACAGAGCGTGACTCCGTCGTGAAGGTGCCTGCATCACATCACTGCACAGCTCACAGAGCCACCTCAGTATTGCCCTGTTCAGGCGGTACCGGCCCATGATCTCTACATCTGTATACAGCTCATAGCTGATGCGGGCACGGTACTGCGTGTTGGGGCGTACCACCGACGGGCCCTTCCACGCCCCGCCACCCTGCAGCTTGCATTCTCACCCCTCATTACAGCTTCCATGTGGAAGGTGGCACTGTCCATCTCCTGGCTTGCCCCTCCGCTTGTGTTGCTGTGTTACCCCCGCTGTCCTGACTGCTACTTCCACTGCACCGGGCACCCCCCGCTGGCCTCTGCAGCCTATGGCCCACAATGCTTGCCTTGCCTGCCCTAGCCTGTCACTGTCTGTCTGTCTGTCTGCTCTCTCTCTCTCTCTACCCCACTTGGCATCCTTGTAGCGTTCTTGCGCCACTTCCTTGAGCCTTTTTATTTTGGCTCATTTCCGCTAGTGCGCAATTTCCGGCAGTTCCGCTCTTGCGCAATGCGCAAGTCTTTGAATATCGCATTGCGTGCTTTATGCATGGATCCACCCCCTTCGGTTGCACATGCCTTCCTTTGCATTGCACTGTTGCACAGCATGTTTTCGGTGGCGCAACTGCCTCCTGCTGAATATCGCAGAATGGCGCACTTTTGGTCTTGCGCAGACACAACCCTATTGCGCATGACGCAACCCTTTTGAATATCCCACCCATAGTGTATAGTGGAGTATTGTTCTGTATAGAATTCCATCTTTTTCAAAATGCTGTTGTTCCACAGTTCTAAGGTCATGGAATGCTGTTTTACCCTACTGTGGTAGAACATCATTCTAGAACCTCTAGAGACTGCATGAGTCAGTTTCATTTTGAAAGCAAAAGAACTCACAAAACACATTTTTCACACAGTACTATACACTATAAAAAATACAGGATGAGCAATTCTGTGCACAGCAAGTGTGTTTTGCCACCTCGGGGTGGGTTCTGGTTCCCATGGACCTCTCGAGCTTCACTCGAGTTCAGAAGGAATCAAAATCCCTTTGTGGCAGAACACACTGGTTCTGCATAGTTGTCCAACCAGTATTCTCTATATATAAACTGTCTTGACATGGGTCCCATGCATGGCTGAAAATGGGCCATTGGTTTCAAGGTGAATGGCATACAGATTATTCAGATTAGAACATGATCCAGTGACCACAGGCTACTCCTAGCTGGTGATGTGGCACCTGTGGTGGACTAAGACACCATCCTGCACAGATAGGTATTTTCTACCTTGTGTCCTCCCCTTATGTCCACAGAGCATGCAGTGACACACTACCAATGCATGCAGAGATGCCCCCAGGCATATCAGTATCTGAATGTGGGCCCTCCCCTGTGTAGATGCACTGGCCATGCCACAGCCCAGCTTCTGCCTGGTGGCAGAATAACAGTGGTGTATCAGATTCCCCCCACTCTGGGAGAGGAAAGCAGTCCATGGGACACTCAGTCCTCTCTTCCTCAGCAGGCCATCAGTTTGACCTGAATCCAGTCCTGATCCTGGATCAAGCATAGCAGGTGGGGTAGCTCACCCACTGTGTTCCTGGGCTGGCACAGATCACTTACCTGGTCAACCAACATACAGTGTACCCATACAGTACATATATCAAATAAATAAATACTTTCTCTAGATTTGCCCTTGACTACAACTCCAGAAACCATCACTGTTCATTCTATAAAAATCTACAGTGGCAGAGACCACCAGCAATGGGGGAAGCCCAATGCCTTGTCCTTTTCCATAGATGGGTCTACTGCCCAGCACCTACCCTCAAGTTCCGCTTCAAAGCAGTCTCTAAACTCTGGTCCTTTAGATCTGCTGAGATGATATTTGTACCATCCCAAATTATAAGAAATACTGCTGCTGCCTAGCATTTGCCTATACTGAACGAGATAGCTGCAACACATTACTGAACACCCTCAAAGTAACTTAAAGCATGGCTCCCTTTAGGTTCTTGCTATCACCCAGCATGCCAGTGTTTTTCCTGTGCACCAAATGACTATGTGAATGGATTCCTTAAATGCCTACATATATGTAAGTTGTGCTTTATTCAGTATACTTAATACTTATGTATATAGCTCTACATTAGAACTATATCAATTTCAAATGTTTCACTCTGTATAGTCTTATGTTTTATTCAGAAACTGTAAATTGATATACAATTTACTGGACTAACGAATGTCTTGTACAAAGGTGGTATAGTACACAAGTGTCAGGTACAATACAGGCATTGCACCTGATAAAGTGGCCTGTGTACCTGTGAAAACTTGTCTACCACAGCATCTTTTGCAAGTCATATGTTGCTTCAATAACAGGTGTCAAACATTTCAGCAACTCCTGTTTCCAAGGAACAGCATGGCTACAAACTATTTCCAGTGACATGGAAGATACTGCAATCTGACAATTTGCCACATGAAATGGCAGCTCTACAACTGTACTGCACTTCATGAAGGAACTGTTGTCTGGAGATGAGTTCTTCTCAAGAGTCTTGGCTTGTCAGGCAAGCACAAGGTTGGCGACCAATGGGGCAATACGCACTATGTTGTGGTAATGCAACTTGGAAATCTGACTATGAACAAAATCCAGCCTGAAGGATGCCCAGATTGTATTAAGATGATACATGAAAATTATCTGTTGCCCATGTGATTTATTTATTTGTTTATGACTTTGTTTACTGGGTAAATAACTGCACTGATCAAAGGACTGTTTTCTGGCGCGACCTGGGCCGTTAGCACAAGCAGTGAACAATACATTGAGCAAAAGGTACTCACATTAAGCAGGCAGTGGTAATAACAAAATTAATAATAGCACAGGTAAGAACATTAGACAGACAGCAGTTACAGCAAATTCAAGAAATAACATTTGCAAGTAACATTACACAATCCAGCGAACAAAGAACAACATGAAATGATAACTGATGCTGAGTCACATATGCATAAAAAAAGCATTTTTGTAGCCAGGATATTAACTAGATGTGTATAAATGTTACACAATGTACTGTACATCAACCAAGCTTCCCTCCCACTCAGGTTGCAATTGCAGTGTGCAAATATAGCAATGTAAAATAACTTTATTTGCACACCAGAAATGCAGCTTGAAGATTACTTTCTTACTTGCAATGCCAGTTACAGAAAATCATCAGCAGCCAGCTATGAAAACCTAGTCCATGAGAACCTGTGCTGTACAATTTGGTACACAAGCTGCCAAATCCTGTACTTCATGGAACGCAACACACCATATCAGTGCTGACGTGCACAACCCGGGCGTACATACACAGCACAAAGAACTGCTATATTGGTGCAATGAAAGGTGTCATACTGTCCAACCCCTGACACATAACAGTTACTTTTTACCAAAGGGCTACCATCAAGTAAGCAATAAGACTCAGTGAGGTGTACATAATGCACACCCAGGGGCATAGTGAGGCACGTCACCACTTGCAGAGTGCCTTTAACACCTGAATGTGCATTGTACATTGTACCATCATAACACTCACCTAAAAGTGTCTTTTTGCACTTATAAAATGGGTAACCTTGCCAAATTGAAAAAAAAAGCTAACTATTTTTTTTATTAAAAGTATGTATTTTATTGTGTTAAAAATAACTAGAAAAAAGTAATTGCAGGGAGTAGCCTGGTATTATGTGGAGACAGAGCTCCTCCCCCACAGCCTATTTAGCTGAAGCAGCTGACTCCTGCTCTGCTTAGATTGAGTCGCACTCGCCGTCGTTCGTGCTGGAATGAGGCTGCTTCTTCGTCCCCCCCCCATGTTTCTCCTGTATTATTGTTTGTTGTTTGCCCGCCTCCCTTCTCCCTTTCCCTGTGCTTTCGTCCATTGCGTCTTTGAGGATTCTCACCTGCTGTCTCAATACTGCTCTTCTCCTACTTTCGCTCACTCCTTGCTCCTACTCCCCCTCTTTCTTCCAATGGCCTTGGCTCCATGCCAGTTCGCCACCACTCCATTTTCCTTCCTTGCTCTGTTCTTTTCACGTAGCTGCTGCTCCGTGCTGCCACGAGTCTGCATGTATTGCTTTCAGCCAGTCCCACTATACTTGGGTTTTACTAGCCCACTGTCACACCAGTCACCTCATCGCTACCTGCCTTACCTCAGCTCTCTCCCTATTAGATCCGCTGTCTGGATTGGACTATCCACTCACTGCCTGGAATGCGCCACGACTTTCTGAACTCTGCAGCTGCCTACCATTTATGCTGCACATTTAACCTTTCACTTCGCTACCTTATGGCTTGGTTGCTTTGTCTGCTCCTTACCATCGCCATGTGGCCGGATGCCGCCTCCGAGTTGGGGCCTCAGTCATCTTCATATCGAGGATGTCCGCTGCCTCCGCCCTTTACTCATACCTGCCTCAGGACTTTTCCCATTTCCCCTTTCTGATTGCACAGCTAACAGATGTAGTCATCAGTGGAGTTCAACGCTATGGTATTTAATTCACCCTGTCTACCACCACTACTGCACTGTGAGTACTGGTTCAAGACTCAGCATTGCTTCAACCGGCCTACACCTCACCTGCTACTACCTCACTGCTTCATGGCAACGTTTGCCAAGTGCATCACCATTTCTCCACCGCCTGTTCATACTGTGCTCCACAGCGCTCTGACTTCTGCATTCATGATATGCCTTGCTCTGCAGATCCCTGATGCTTCTCATACCATGGCAGCTCATTCTGGAGACGCTAAATAAAATTGATAAACTCAGCTGATTAGATCATTCCTATTACATGGGGCCTTTCCTGTACACTTGTAATTGTCTACCATAACAGACGTTGTTTTACATTCTGGCCCTTGTCGTGATTTGCTGCATGGTCTCCAATCAGTCTACATTTGGGAGAATTAAACTGATTCTCACTATTCATTATTCTTCGGTCTCCACCATGTACCATCACATTATTCAGTGTTCCTTTGCTATTTTATTTGACTTCATGCAATCCAATGTCTTCTATTGTCCTTTGTATAAGTCACTGCTTCCAACTCATGCCTATTGCTCACACTTTCATTGCATTCCTACCTCCTTCTCCCCTGGCTGCCTGGAATCTGCTACCTATTTACTTGGACTTGCATGCCCTCATTTGAACACTCCTTCAGATTAGCTCCTCAATGCTCATTTTGCTGTGTTTAGCGAGCCCACCTACCTGGCTGTCCATGGGTGCTCATTTCCTGTGCCCTGTAAGCTCTCTTCCAGCGGCCCTCAAATATCTCTGTCTAAGCAACATCGCAGGCCAATAGCTCCTGAGCCCCTAGTTCAGTGCTGCACTGGCCATGTGCAGGATTCACCTAGCATGCTGCTTCATTCCTCTCCTGCCATGTCACTTCCTCATCGACTTCATTAAGTATGAATACGTCGCCATAGATTCTTGTCTTCAGCATTCTAGGGTTTGGATACTGCAGCATCCTTGCCTGCTTGCCAACATTATTTGTCGAGGATACCCTCTTACTTTTATGACCCCATCTGGATTGCAATTCCGGACTGTGACATTCAATTCCCCTACTTCTACTTGTTACGCTGCTTCACTTTGCATACGAACAGGAGGTGTCTAGTTTCCTACATACTTCCATTCCCTCAATGGTCTTCAGGGTTCTATATCCAATCTACTCATTTACTCCTTTGCTACTAGCTCTGCATCCATGCAGCTTCATCTTCCACTGCTTCCATTACTACCGACCTACGTGCAGGTCCCCGTGCTTACATTTTGCATTTTCTCGGAATTGCTACTACCATCTCTGCCAGGACACCTTGCTGAACTTGTTCCATATAGTCTTCCTTGATTGACCTATTGCCTCGGACATGGAATCCTACAGTTCAGGATGCTTATTGCCTCTTGTCAAGTTGCCAATTCTTCTTTTATGGTCTCATCCCTGCAATCCGTTCCATCCTCGATTTTCGAGCTGCCACAGTCTACCCTTATGGGCCCGGTGGTTCTTTGTTCCTATATATATTCTGCACCATATTCGCCTGCTTCTCTGACCTGCCTTCGCCCATCGGGCTGGGAGGTTTACATACTGACCACCTGCTTCTATGTCCTGCCTTCACCCAATGGCTGGGAGGTTGCCTACTACGCGCCTGCTTCTACGACTTGCCTTCGCCCTTCTGGCTGGGAAGTTTACCTACTTCTGCTCTACTTCTGCCTCATCTGGCTCGAGGCCTGGAGATTCCTGCTTCTACTATCCGATTACCTGCTGCCATGTCAGCCAGACAGAAGCTCTTTTATTATGGATTTCATCTGGCCATTTCTTCGTTCCTCCTCTATTCTTGGATGCTGTGCCCTGTTTCTTCAGCCGCGTGGAATTGCTGCTGCTTCAACCTTTCTAGGACACTTAGTTGTGCCTCTCATGAAGACCTTACCCTGATTGAGCTCTACTGCTTTTTGGACCCTGGGACAGCGCCACTCCAATTGACTCCGCCTCTTCAGTTATCTCCTTCCAGGACTCTTCTGCTCGACTGTTCGGGTCTCATCACGTTCTTGCTGTCTCAAACATTGCATACCTACAGTTTCAAATGCTATTCCTCGTCAAGTTGCCATCTCTATGCCACCGTCTCTTCAATGCAATCCTGCCATCCTTGATCTTATGGATACGTCAGTCTTCAGCACCATTCCATTCTCTATGTTTGCCTTACAAATGCAGTCCTACTCTGCTCTAAACTGACTCAAGACACATCTCCTGGAAGCTGTATACCATGCACTATTCTTACTGGCTGACCTTCATAGGTCTGGCTGCATTTTCCTGTTACCTGGAGCTAGTCGCCTCTCTCCTTACCTCTCCAGCTGATGGAAAGCTGCGCTTCTCGTAGGGGGACTAACTGCCATGCTCTGTCCTACCAGCAGTCTTCCATGGGTCTGACTGCGCTTCCCATACCTGGAATCAGCTGCCTCTCTCCTACCTCACCAGCTGTGAGTTAAGCTGTGCTTTCTTCAAGGACTGATTGTCACGTCCTATTCCTTCTCATCTGCCTTCGTGGGTGCAATCCCTGCTCCTATTACCTCTCACTTCACATAAGCAGTCCAACTGACTTGCTTCCTTTTGGGCTCACCTTATTCTGCTACTTGGATGCTTCATACCTCACACCAGTGTCTCCAATTATCCTCTACAGCTTGCCATTATTCCAGCTGAGCTCTACAGCTGTTGCCTTCATATCAAGTCCTAAGACTATACTTCACTTATCAGAACTGGATTCATCAGTCGGTAGCCTGGCTACAAGCCTTCTCTCATTACACGTACTATACAAGCCCTCTATTAGAAATCAGGAAGTCGTACTATTTCTATTCATCCTGCCTCACTGATGTCAAGTTTGGATACAACTGTCTGCTTCTGGTCTCCTGTATTGAATTTGTCAGTCATCAGCTTCATCTCCACCATCATACATTTTCTGGATTTTGCCCTCTATCAATTGAAGTCCAGAAGAGGTTCTTCATATATTCACTCTCCATCATTTCGATTGTACATGGATTCTCGGATTCGGACTTTATTAGGAGGAAATTACTTCACTGGACATTTACAATTCTAGTCTTTCTTAAGCTCCGTTTATCTGGATTGAATTCTACAAATTAGCATTCAGATTTAGCTGATTAATTTAGTTAATTAGGATCTCTCTCCGTTAGTATGCCCAGAAGAACAGGCAGGTCAGTAGCCATGGGTCCTCAGAGGTTTCCCCCAAGGGTTTTTTTCCCTCTCCTGAGTGCTACTGGTTGCACTCTCCGGAGCTGGAGGAGGTGATCGTCTATTCCTATCATTAGGAGTTGTCATGCACGACTTCTTCAGCATTCAGTTAAAGAACAATCGTTAATATATTATTTTTTGGGGGGGGCTTTCATAATTCTAAACCAAGCTTCCTCCCTACAGGTGGGATACAGAGAAAGTTCAAAACCATCAAATGTTATCAAACAACTCAATTCAAGCATCCAAGTACCTAAACACAAATATTCTATACTACTACCTAATAAACAGTGTCCTCCTCATGCTGGCCTCTGTATCCAACAACCATCTACATCATTCCTCTATATATGTTATGTAAGCACTGTCTGAGCTATGAACCACACATAATTGCAGGGAGTGGCCCGGGATTATGTGGAGGAAGAGCTCCTCCCCCACAGCCTATTTAGCTGAAGCAACTGACTCCCGCTCTGCTTAGAGCAAGTCGCACTCACCCACCATCCTCCCCGACACCTCCTCCTTCTGAGGCACTCTTATCCCACTGGGGGGCTTTCATAATTCTAAACCAAGCTTCCTTCCTTCCTACAGGTGGGATACAGAGAAAGGCCAAAACCATCAAATATTATCAAACAGCTCAATTCAAGCATCCAAGTACCTAAGCACAAACATTCTATACTACTACCTAATAAACAGTGTCCTCTTAATGCTGGCCTCTGTATCCATCAACCATCTACATCATTCCACTATATATGTTACATAAGCACTGAGCTATGAACCACACATAATCATTTTCCAGCTGTCAAGCATTTGTCTATCCCCACATTCAATAGATAGGATGTGTGTTTATCATGAAATGCAGGTATTCAAACTTCTGGGGTCGATGGTCAGAAAAGAAGCTCCAAGAAATAAATCTGTAAGTAGTAGTTCATTTTTATTTGTGTACGTGCATAAGGAGGGGGATATAAAGGCAAAGAACATTCAGTCAATGTGTTCTTTCTTATTTTGAGGGAGTTTAATTTTTAGGGCTTAGGTGATTTTGTTTTCAGTGAGTAATGGTGTCATCCATGTTTGTAATGGCTATCAGGAATGTTAAAAAAGCATTGATATTGTTAATGGGCTGTGTCCTAATTGTCTGCACTTTTCTACCAGTGTGTTGTGTTGTCTCAATGCACAGGTCCTAGCCAATCAGGATGCAGTATTTTCCCTTCCCATTTTATAAAATTAAATATTACATGTCAGAGGTATATCCAGTGATCCAAATGGTTCCAAAATCTAAATGTAATAAATTAATTTACTTCTGAGATGGGCATGTATTATAAAAGATGGAAAGTAATTTGGAATAACCGTGTATATTTGTGGATGTTTAATAACAAATATATTCTTCTTGCAACCATGGGAAAATCCCTTCGTTCAATTATACTGCATACCAGGTGGTGCACTATACAAATGGATTCTACCCATTTAGGCCAGATGGTGGCATTTGAGCGCTATCCACTTCAGATCCACAGATAGTGTAAGTGAATCCAAACTATCCCAAATAGAATGGATAGTATCAGCACAACTCTAGTAAGGTCACAACACCGTTAGTGTGTGTTGTCGGTCACTAGGAAGCAACTACAGAGAAAAAGAGGGATGGACATGTATCACTTAAATAGAACATTAATTAGATGTTTTTCTGTTAGCTTGCAGGGGTTACACAAGAGTAACGACACCAAAGAGACAGCACTCGAATAGAAAAATACCATACATGTTGCAAAATGTAAATGCAGGTGAATTTATTATCCAGCCAGAGTTACACCATGCAAACCCCAGTGCTTCGCAACCAAGCCTTCCTCAGAGGGTGTGGCCCAGAAAAACTCAGATCTTATTTAAATACAAAAAAAAAAGTAATGGCATCATGAATCACGTGCAAACAGTGCTTAGCGTAAATAACATCTTAAAAAACATATAGAATTATTACATAACAATAGCAACAGCTGTACATATCATACATTCAAAATCACAAATAATGCACAGAGGAGACAAGGTACTGAATAGTCAGTATTATTAGTTTCAAGCTAATCCTTGTTATACACCCTCTGAAAAACATTATTAGGCATTATTATTTTTTTCTGCTTTCCCCACACCTAACCCCAACCCCCTTCCCCCCACTTTCCTTCCCTCTCCTCCCCTCTCTTCAATTCCTACTCCTTGCTTCCTCTCTGTTTTTCTCCCTTGCCTAATAATGTTTTTTTTTTCAGAGGATGTATAATGTGGTGCCCCTCCACAAGAGTGGACCCAAGGATGAACCGAACAATTACAAACCGGTGAGCTTGACTTCTATAGTGGGGACATTGATGGAGACCATTCTGAAAGAAAGGTTGATAAACCTTCTCGACAGTAATGGTCTACAGGATGACAGACAGCATGGATTTGTCTCGGGGAGATCATGCCAGACTAACCTAATTGACTTTGACTGGGGCCATGCTGTGGATGTCCTCTATCTGGACTTTAGCAAGGCTTTCAACTCAGTGTCACACAGGAGGTTACTGGCAAGCTGAGGGGCATGGGGGGACTGATGGGGTGGGTTGAGAGCTGGTTGCAGGGCAGACAACAGGGGGCAGTTGTAAGGGGAGACATCCAAGCCAAGGCCAGTAACTAGTGGGGTACTGCAGGTTTGGTGCTGGGAGCTGTTTTGTTCAATGTCTTCACTGGAGACATTGTAGAGGGGGTCAAGAGTAAGATCAGCCTGTTCGCCAGTGACACTAAGATTTGTGCAAAAGTGGACAGTGAGGAAGGGAGGCAAGCAAGCACTCAAGGAGGATCTAGTTAAACTCGAACACTGGTCAAAGGAGTGGCAATTGGGGTTTAATGCTAAAAAGTGCAAGGTCATGCACCTTGGAGCCAGAAATCCCAGGACCAGCTACTGACTGGGGGGGGGGGCAAGTGCATGTAGCAGCTTCAGAGGAGGAAAGGGACCTGAGAGTACTAGTCACAGGGGACATGAAGGTATCATTACAATGTAGGAGGGTGGCAGCAAGGGCAAATTGGATGCATTGCCAGAGAGATCACCTCTAGAAAGGTGTAGGTCATCCTGCCCTTGTATAGATCACTGGTGAGACCACACTTGAGAGTACTGTGTACAGTTCTAGTGCCCATATCTCAAAAAGGATGTGAGATTACTGGAGGGGGTGCAGCGTAGGGCTACAAAAATGATCATGGGACTTGAGGAGATGCCTTATGAGGAAAGATTGAGGGAGCTCAACATGTACTCACTGGAGGAGAGAAGGGAAAGGGGGGACATGATAGACACCTTCAAGTACTTGAAAGGCATAAACAAAATCAGAGAGGGAGGATTGTTCTGCTTAAAGGGGGATAGGGTCCTTGGGAGCACAGTCTGAAGTTAGAAGGGGGAAGGTTCAGGAGGGAAATAAGGAGGCACTACTTCACAGAGAGAGTGGTGGAGGGATGGAACGCACTGCCACAGGAGTTAATCCAACTGATGACAGTGGATAGCCACACCCCACCACAAGACACAGGTACCAGCATTTATTCATCTTCTTTATCTAGGCTTTTATTTGTGCCAGTGAAGGTGAAACATGCAAGCAGTTAAACCTAGTGACTGTCTCTATTTCTTCTGAGTATCCAGAGTGCACATCGACTATTAGTACCAGTTTGTAGTAACACTTAATCAGTGCATTGTCTTAGCTGCAAATATTACACCTCTAATTAGTACTACCGTTTGATAAATAAAACCTGTTGTAAGAAACGCTTTTACATGTGCCTTCTTATCAGTTAATTTCATTTTTCATTGTAATTAGTAGATAATTAATATGACTTCAGAAGAAAGAAGCTGTTGTGTTAGTTTCACAAAAACGTACTGCAGCTGCAACAATCAAAGGACTGTCATCAGGGAGATTTATTGGTGGAGGGGGTGAATCAAGAGATGAACCTCTAATGAACTAGTGATCCAAATTTAGGATAGGACTCCTGTTTAAATAAAAGCTTTTCCACTTCTCATGAGGTAATGAGAGAGACTGAAAATGAGGGATACACCTTGCACAAGGGAGACATGACTGATCTACAGTAATACTTTATGTGGGCTATATTTTTTCTAAGATTAGTCACCACCACTAGACTTTGAAAATACAAACTAGCTTAAAGTGTTCTCATTGGGAACTAACCCAGATATAAATAAATGGTAGCTAGCTAACTAGATATTTATTTTGGAAAAAAAAATAGAGATAGAGAGAGAGAGAGATAGATACATAGATACATAGATAGATAGATACAGTATAGACAGACAGATACTGAATTATTATCCCCCCTTCTGTTTAATCTGTAGAACAACCCTCAAATAAAAGGAATATTAGTTGGGAGGGTAGGTTTAAAATGTTGACTCATGCCGATGATCTGCTGCTGCATATTGAACCATTAACATCTATTCCGGCGGTTTTACCTGAGATTTCGAGGTTCTCCCTGTTTTCTGGTTACAAGTTGAACATTGATAAAACACAGGTGTTGTCTTTAAATGGTCTAGTCTCTAAGCAAGAAATACGGGACTCAGAACTGGCTTGGAAGCCTAAGGGGCTTCTATATTTCTGAATTCAGTTGCCTTTCTTTCTCTCGGATTTGATTAAATTGAATATACCCCCTCTATTACAGACCATTAAATCAGATTTACAATGCTGGGCGGCCTTGCCTATCTCCCTTTGGGGCTGGGTGAGTATTATAAAGATGAATGTTTCCTCAGTTGTACCCTTTAGGAATGATGCAGGTATTTTTATCAAAATCATGGTTTGCACAAGTACAACGGATGTTGAACCAGTTTTTATGGAAGAAGGGAGTGGTTTGACATGCATATTTCAAGCTTACATTTCTGAGGGAGAGAGGAGGCCTTCGACTTCTCAATTTCTTTTTGTATTATCTAGCTCTCCATAATTCTAAATTTCTGTATTGGGGTGTCCACACTCCAAGTGAGGGTTATCAGACTCTTTGGCTTCAGTTAGAGGATCGACTCTGCAGAAGGGCCGGTCTTCAACTCAGTAGACTTTTGTTTTGTAAGTCATCTAGTTTACCTCCCATTATTAGATGTTCCCCTCTCATGTGATCTTTAATGACATGCCAGCAGTTTTTAGCTTATTTTAGGTTGGATTGGGCTTGGGAACTGGCTCAACCAATTCTCAGTAATCCTAATTTTAAGACTGTGAGCCGCTTGATTCTAGTAGCTTTCTGTCCACGGTTACATGAAGTGATCATTGAGTCTCTGCTGAAAGAGGGTAAATTTATTTCTCAGGAGGTGTTGCAAAATCGATTTGATGTCCCCCTCTTTCATAGGTTTAAATACCTTCAATTAACTAAGGCCTTGAGTGTTCATTTAGGCCCCTGGCCTTGGCAATCCTCGGATGAAGTGGTCTTGCCTCAGTTAGTATCCCTAGTGGTCCAACCTCATTCGGTTTCAACTTTACATTCTTACCTTCAGTCTGTAGACCCTAGTTTGCTGTTTGGTGCATGTTTTTATTGGCAAAAGACATTAAATGTGAACTATTCTGAATAATAGCAAACTAGTTGGTGCAATTTAAATAGATTTGTAAAACGTGACCAGTATCGTTGTACCCAATATCAGATTTTGCATTATATACAGTATATTATACACCTGTTAAGGTATATCACATGGGCAGGTTCTTGTCTCCAGACCGTCACTGGTGTGGGTATGGGAGTGGTTCTTTGAAACATATGTTATGGGACTATGTTAAAATTCAGCCATTCTGGAACCAAATCATAAATTCACTTGATCCACTCTTGGGACTGGATGACTCCTTCACCCCTGGTATTTGTCTCATTTGTAAAGGCGCCCTAATCTTTGGAAGGGCGCCTTATATAAATAAAATATTACTTTACTTTACTTACTCATAGGGGATTTTCCAGTGAGCCTTATTAGACAGCATAGGGCTTATATGGCTCTGAGTTCAGTTACAACTAAGGTTGTTTTATTACATCACTGGCTGGAGGAGTCTCCTCTGTCCTATGGGAAGTGATATAATGAGTTGTTCCAAGCTCTAATGATTGAAAAGTAAATTGCAAGAATGCAGCAGAAGTTAGATCGCTTTCATCAAAGGTGTAATGTTCTACAGATGCTTTTGTTGCTCTCAAAGGATCCATAGGTGAGCTGATTGGAGACACGGAACTGTCCAGTACCTATTTTAGAGTGTTTTTATTCTTGTTGGTGCCTATGGTGTGGCTACCAGGGAAGAGTCTGTGTTTTTGTGGCCTGGGTTCTCCAGCCTCACTCGATAGTGCCCTCAGGTTGGGATCTCTCTTTGTAGCCTTGAATGTGCCCTGGGGATATAGTCTTGGGATCTACTATAGTGTGCTCTGGGAGAGGGAGGTAGGGGGAAGAAGGGGGTAGTGGGGGTGAAGAGTGTCACTGGGGGAGTCTGAAAAATTGTACTTCAATCTCTTTTGGGATTATGGTGTGTGCTTCTGTATTGCATTGTGCTTGTTCATTGTGGGTTTTTTGGTCTTTGTTAGATATTGAAAACATTAATAAAGTGTTTTAAATGAATTATTGCTCCTTAGTGAAAACTATACTCTATACTGCCTGAAGCTAAAATGTTCTGCCATTTTCATTTACCAGTGGAAGCATTTCCCAGGGTGTCCTGTGGGTTGTTACTCATAACCACAACAGGTTCACCATTGGTCTCTACTCAGTGGCATACCAAGCCCTATTTCTTGTATAGGCCAGGGCTACAAATGATCCCACAGTGATTTGAGCTCCCTCCCAGCACTGTACTGACCTGATGCAACAAGATGATGTCAGATGGCATTGGAATGAGAAGGGGTCCTGTGGATGTGCCTGACTCATCCCCTGGGCCACCGTAGAAGCCAGGCATATCATGTAGAGTGCCATGGATTCCTGCCTGAGATGGAAATGCACCCCACATACTGTGTCTGTAATACTCATCTGCCTTACTGAGAATCTGTACCAGGTCTCTGACATTGTAAAGGTGTGCGCAATTGCTGCACCATGGGCCGACTATAACGTGGTTTGGAAACATCCATCTTACTCAGATACTACATAGAAAATTACAGTCATCTGAGAAATTCACTGCCTTTCTGTTATGACTTTGGAAGTTAGTATGACTCATTCTTCCATATACCTCACTAAGTGTGTGTGTCTATTGTTTTGTTAAAAATACATTATCTTTTTCTATTGTAACTCTTAAAAAAAAAATAAGTTTATTCTTAAGAGAAAACAGACTTTTTTTTAACTCAGTAACATTCCTTGAAAAAGTTCATGAATAAAGATTGAACAAAAAGAAGCAAAATAATTTTTGAATGTTTATTCCTCTTGTATTCATTGTTCAAATCTGGTTCTGTCTTGAAACAGTTGGTTATCCCAGTGAAAGACTAGCAATTAACTAAAAGGCTGGACCCATGAATAAAAACTGAATTAATCTGCAAACATGAGTGTTTGAGTGGGTCTATAGTTCTTGCCTCCTGCTTGTACCAAACCCATAACACCACATAAGGCTAGTTCATTTTCATCTGGGTCAAGATACAGATGAGGCACACTGATAAGTCCCGAGAAAGACAAAACACACGTCTGTGACTTCTGTTCTCCGGCTTTGCAGATTGTATGAAAAGTCATTTGGCACCATACGCTCCTTCTTAAAGCAGACCCCATCTAAATGTTTATGGTGACTTGCATATACATCCCGTTATGTTTTGCATTATTTGGGTATGTGTAATTTTGTAATTCACTGAAACATGGCTTTGTTGCCAACACCTTTTTTGGGTAACCCTTGTCTTCAAGAATTGTGTGCTAAGACTCTTTGTCTTTTTTACTTGCTTTCTTATTTTTGGCTCCCATGATCCAAACCAGTAAGACCACATAAGGGCTGGTTTGCTTTCCACAGGGTTGAGATACAGATGAGGCACACTCTGTTCTGGATAGGACAAACATGTATCTGGGTCTGCCACTGCCCTTTTCAGGTGTCCCTTGCCTCAGTGCTTTTATTTATTTTTATTTAGTTTTTGATAACCGGGTAAGTGCACTAGACACAAGAGTGACTATTTTAAGGCACAACCTGGGAGGTTACAACATCAACAGGAAAAAACAGTGATGATACAGTACAATATAGGAGTACAACATATTAGGGATACAATTAAAATGGATAATAATTTGAGGTGATGGGAGAAACATTCCGATGTACTTCATATCAGAAGCGAAAGTAAGTGCATATTATACTATAACATTTAAGGATATGGTGAAAATGGACAACGGTTTGAGCAATTGGTGTAACCAGGAGACAATACAGACATTTCACATGTCAAAGCACAACAAAGGTAAGTGCACATATAACAGTTGATTATCAATCTAGGCATCAGCTCTTTTCTATATAACTGGCTATAACATAAAGAATATGACACCAGAGGGAAGAAGTAGGTAGGAAGGATTGAGCTAGTAAGACGGGGAGAAAGTGGGGGGGGGGATGTGTAAGAAGTGGGGTAGGAAAGGGGTGGTAAGACAAGTAGAAACTATGAGATACAAGTACTGGGGGAGGACACTGAGACAGTAATAACGTAGGGAGTCAGGAATCTAGGGTGGTCTAAAACAGCTGCACTGTGTACTCTCAATAAGCAGAGAGCGAAGCCTCTTATTAAACGAGGCATGGCTAGGTGACTAGTGTATTTCAAGGGGGCAGAGAGTTCCAGTAACTGGCGGCCACGTAGGAAAAACCTGTTTTCCCTTTGGAAGTGTTGCATCTGGGAATGTGGAGTAAGGAAATATCAGCAGAACAGAGACCATAGGAGGTGGACTGTGGGGTGAGTGCAGCGGCAAGAGAGCTAGGCATACTGGACCTTAGGATTCCTTCCAGAAGAGGCCCAAGAGCAAGGAGTCAGTGGACCGTGGGAGAGGGCCAATTAAGGTCTGCATAGAGCAGGCAGTGATGTTCTAACTTAGTGGATGCAGAGGCATAACAACATTTATTATTACAGGTTATGTCCCATTCGTGTAGGGAAGTTTTAGATGCATTGCTGTAGATTGAAGTTCTGTATGCAAGGGATGGGAGAAGAATTCCTCTGGCAATTGGCAACCTTGCAGAAGGGGTGAGAATGTGGCTAGTTCTGTAGGCTAACCCTAGCTTAGTATTGACCGCCTTACACACAGTAGTAATATGGATCTCATAGTTAAGTGATCCATCAAGTAGAACCCCCAGGTATTTAAACAAGTTTACCACTTCCAAAGTGGTACCATTCACACTTAACTATTTTGAAGAGATCACAACTATTTTTTAGTTTGGCAGGTGAGCAGAAAAACAGCCCAAGTCTTGCTAACACTGAGAACCAGCCTATGGCTAGTGATCCAGGACTGTACATTTAGGAAGTCCCCTGATAGACTATGGTTGAGAGTAAGCATGTTATCAGAGCTGGTATAGAGAACGAGGTAGTCAGCATACAGCAGCGATGAGCAGGAGGAAGAGGCACTTCTCGTTATATTATTAATGAAGATCGAGAAGAGGAGAGATCCCGGGATGGATCCTTGTTTTATGATGAGGTTCTTTATCTTTTTATGTCTATATATTATATAGTTGTCATATAGGTCAATAATTCACAAAAAGGACATACAGTACAAAAATCTTCATCATTCATGAGTGACATAAAAAATCTTGTTATTCATGAGCATCACAAACTAAACATGAATTACAGTTTTTAAACCTGAAAACACAAGTGCCACTATTTTCACCATGTTACTCAGCTGCCACACAACCAGGAAACATTGTTATTTTGCTCCACATGCCAATAGCTCCCCACCCATCTGTTCAAATCCAGCTTGACCCCCAAGAAAGAATTTTATTTAAAACTTAGTAACTTTGTTTTCTTTAGCTATGTGATTACTGCTGAACTGTGCCAGTATTCATGTTCTGAGCTGTACAGATGCCACCACTTAGTAAGTCAACAATGGTCAGCTGATTAGTAAGTGGTGGTATCTTCACAAAGTAGAGTAATATAAAGTAATGTATGGGTAGCATTACACAATGAATCTGTGTTTCTATCAAGGGGTTGAGATAACAGCTTATGGACCTCAAGAGCAAAGCTTGAGAGTGCTCTGCTGTTAACTTAGTTCCAAGGTGGAAAGACATGACATTTTTTATGGTTGCCCATATTTGTATTTGTTGTAGTATATGGTTTTGAGTGAATACATCTTTTATGGTCAGATAGTACTTTTGAAATGATGGAGGGTGCAATGACTTTTATTTTAACTTTTTTCTTCATGAGTGAGGCACAATTATTGGAAGACACAGTGTGGTGGGAAGCAGCACAAACAGGAGCAGTTTGAATACGGGTGAAGTTGGAAGCATACACAACAGCATTTTTGAAATATGCACAGTAATTTAGAATGTGCAAATGGGATTTCTGAAGGGGCTGATATTCACGCTTCATGCACATACCCGTGCCTGGGTCGTGCATAGAGCCCAGCATGACCAACCATATGCTATATCCCAGGAGTGGTCAGGCTTTAAAGAGCAGAAGAATACAAAGTTAATTTTTTTTAATAAAATGCTTTGAGGGGTAGGGAGGCTTTCACCAGATGGATGGGGATGTTTTGGGGCTCAGGGTCTGAGACCCATGTTTCTTTATTACCAGAACCCCTTAACTGAATTATACCCTTGTAATTAACAGTTGTCTGTCATTTATTCTGTATATGCAACAGCAGTGGCAATGAATCTGTGATTATAAATCGTCACTTTGTTAGCCAATTGGAATTCATTATTTCTAAACTTTCCAGATACTTCTATATTATTTACTTATGTGAAGACTGGTAACGGGGAAAGGCATACCGAGCCAGGGCTTGTTTCCAGGTGCAACCCAGGAAAAGGGGAACGGGGATACAATAAATCAAAAATAGCAGTAGAGAAGCTTTCCAACGATGCAGTGCAAACAGTGAACAATTCAACAAGATGCAAATGCTAATAATAACAATAAACAGTGAGTGGAAGCTGGTTCTATGAGCAGCACCAATACCCAACTCAAATGACAAAAGCAGGTTGTTACAAATAAGTGCAGAAGTTGTGACATGAACAGACCCCAGGGGAGACTATGGTGAGGTGAAATAGGCACCAGGGGCAGGTCAGGTAGTGGGCTGACAGGAGCAGGAAGAGAGGCATTTTAGCTGATTCCTAAAGGAAATGGGAGGGTTAGAGATGGAGAGAGGAGGAAAGCTGGTTCCAGAGGGTGGGAAGGCGATAGGCGAAGGCTGACTGCTCAGCAAAAGAGTAAGGGTGGCGGGACAAGGTGCAATGATCCCTGGAGCAGAGACAGTATGAAGCAAAAAGCATGGATGAGAGGAGGAGTGTGGTTAGATAAGGTGCTAGAGACCCAAACAAGAATTTGGAGATAAAGGATGTGCAGTGGAACTGGCAACATTATGGTAGGGGAGGATGGAGAGGGAGGAATAGAGGGAGCAGTGATGAGTACGAAGGGGGGACTTAGTAGCAAAGTGACAGACGGCAGTACAGAGGGTGTCCAGTCTGGCAAGGGAAGAGGAGGGGCCAGTACCATAGACCACATCACATAGTTGAAGATCAGGAGCACCATTTTTGTAACCAGCTCCAGGCAGATGTGCAGGGACAGATGGTTTTTGTTACAGTACAAATCTTCAAGCTTGGGGAGGAGCTTAGAGTGGATGACATCACTTTGGGCAGAGAAGTTAAGCCTACTATCAAGCTACACACCAAGATACTTGTAGGAGGGAACCACTTCAAGAGGGATGCCATCCAGGGTGGGGAGGGGGGTGAGCCTGGCCAGCTTCTGGCTGGTGACACAGGTCATGGGTGCTGTTTTCTTGTTTTTTTTGTTAGTGTTGACTCAGAATACTAGACACAGCACATATATACAGCCACAGAGGCATCTCTATAGGAGGAACAAAATAAACGTGTATTTGTAAGTGAGAGTTATTAAATAAAGACTATGCAAATAGAAAGCACTGTCTATTCATTAAACTCTTACTTACATATATTTGGTTTGCACAGTGTCTGTCTTGTTCCTCCTGCAGTCATATGTCTTTTTTCTTGGCAGCATCCAATAGTCTTGGCTGTGTGCCTTTGCTCCTTTGCTTCCTGTTTACACAGGCATCTCATTACTCTTTTTTTTTTTCCCCATGTACATTTTTCTGCCTCAGCCCCGGCAGGTGCTTCGGTCCATCCCAAAGGAGGCACTCTCTCTCAGGTCCCCCCTGCGCCACAATTCGCCGCCCTCTTGGTATTTCCCCCATGGATTACCCCCCCCCACGGCGGGGCCAGGGAGGTGGTGCCCCTCCACAGATACTCAATCCAGAACCCTGGGGTCAGCCCGTGGCATGATGGACTATCATGGATGCCTGCCAGGCTCTTTTTCTCCTGTTTTCTCCCCACTCCCCACCAACATAATCACGTCAGGGCATGCCTTCTGACACGTATTGCACTCCAGTCACCACCAGAGGGCAATCAGTGAGTAGGACAGCATGAGCCCTCCCCCCAAGAGAGAAGAGCAGTCATCTAGATGCTCAATCCTCTCTACCCCCTGCCGACCCCCGGCGGTCCTGGCTCATTCCCAAACCCAGGTCGCTGGCATGACACGAGGTGTAGAGACCAGCGTCTCAACCTCCAGCGCCACTGGGCCAGCTCTCTTTACTGTTTAAGGTTGTTGCCTCATGTGTCTTTGGGGCAAGAGGGCTGCAAACAAAAAGTGACCACTTCTGACACCCTAAGGGCACAAGAGACTATACTGGAGTATCCACCTTAACATTTGTATTAAAAGCAGCCAGATTTGTTAGTCAGCAAGAAGATTAATGATGTAGTTTTTTAGCAAAAATGTATATCTGACATCCAGTTTATCATCAGTGGGGTTTTAATTACCTCAGATAGTTTTGAAACAACTTTTATAGCTAAGTTTTTAGCTAATGACTCATGTCATTAAAGATGGTTGCCACACACAATTTTTTCTAAATGTCTTCCTCTGAGTTTACCCATTCAATTAAATAACATACTAGATTCATGTTGAGGATGTATTAGGATGTTGTTACCACATGTTTCTAATAGTAAACAGCACAGCAGTGTACCAACATATTTAGCTTTTTGTGGTAGGTATGGCACAGGAGCAGAAACGTTTAAAAACATTTAAATCCAATATCTCCATTCAGAAATGAAAGAAAATGAAAAATGGGTATATTGATGATAATTTGGTCCCCAAAACATTATTGCTTAAAAAGCTACATTGTAACTAACAAAAACAGCTGCTTTAATTTATCAAGTAATAAAATTCAGCATGTTTTTTGAAGGATTTGAAAAATGACAGCTGTCATGCTCATGAGATGGGGTGGAAAATGGCTATGTTGAGAATTTAGGGTCGAAATCTTGAAAATTAGCAAAGTTATGGGCGATCATTTGAACAATTTCAACGTACTATGCCCTCATAACTTTGTTTTTTTTTTCATAACTTCCCCCCAAATTTTCAACCCAGTCTTCTTATGATCCACTTCATGAACCGAGTAGGAGACATTTTTCAAATCCCACCCAAAATGTGATTTTGCAGAGTGACTCCGAAATAACCTTTTTGGGTGGATTTCAAAAGTTTTTCCTACCTTGTTCATAAGGTGAAGCCCCAAAAAGACCATATTGAAATTTTGGTGGAAAAATATAGAAAAATGACTAAGGTATGAGTAAAAGTTTAAAATGCATTGGTAATACATTAACCACACTTACCTTGTTTCATCAGTTCACAGTTGCGTTTGCAAGAGGAGGACGTCTTTCTTCCTGGAGACTGGATCTGCAGTGCTGAACCTTGTTTAGGTGAGTGAGGGGTGTATGGGGCTGTGTGGAGTGGTGGTTGCTGAGTGGCATTTGGGGTGGGTGGGGTTTATTCCAGTGGTAGAGAGGAATGGAAATGCAACAGATATCAATGGGCCATTTTCTTTTTTGCAAGTTAAAAAAAATTTAAAAAGACATAGAAGATCTGTTTTTATTTTACATGTCCCAGCACTGGGAACTGGGCACCCTGGTGTTGGCTTCATGTTTCACTGCATGGGGAATGTGAACCCCAGTGTCACATATTATTGGGGTGGGGAAGGGGTGGGGGTTAGCCAGCATCAGGGATTGGGCACCCCAGTGTTGGTATCTTCATTGGGCGGCTGGGTAGGTAATTGAAGATAATGGAAGGGGACTTAACCAGCACTGGGGGTGGGCACCCTGGTGTTGGCATCTTCATTGGGCTTGGTAGGCAGGAGTGTCTCATTTCAATGGAGGGAGGGTTTAACAGGGAATTGGGAACCACTGTATTGGCATCTTCATTGGGTGGGAAACTGAAGATAATGGAAGGGGGACTTAACTGGTACCAGAGGTAGGTACCTCAGTGTCCAGTTTACACTAATGAGGCAATGGATACAGCTAACGGCCACCTAAGGGTCTTTCGAAAAACAAGTAGACATGGCTCCTTTCAGCAGGGGTGGCACTACATACTGAAGTGTAGCCCCATGCCCGCTGAACAAACTGGGCTGGATTCACAAAGCAGATGCACTGGGCACAAATGGGATGCACTGGCACAACTGGGAAATGTGCCACGTAGCCATTCATGGAGATCACAGATGCCCCGACACAACCTGGATGCACTGTACCGAACAAGATGTGCTGGAGGTCAAAAGAAATGATATGTGGCACATCTGGGGGGGGGTGTAACTGCATATACAGCACAGAGCCATTCACAGAGCAAAACTAATGTGGAAATTTGGAGCATTCACAGCGCAAGTACCAAATGCGCCATGTGGAGATAAGTATAAAAGAAGTAAACTTAAGTGCAAGCCCCCAGCAGGCTGATTCAGGATAGCAGCAGCAAGCAGCAAGAGAGCAGCAGCCGAATAATACAATGGACAGAGCACCATTCCTGATGGTGAGAATATTAATGGGGATGAGGAGACAGGTGAACCAGCAATGTGGCAGCAGAAGGCACTGTAGGCAGCCAGCCCTGTGGCAGTATCATGCCAGACTGATGATTGAACAGCTGACGGACAGCAAAGTAATTGGCCGATACCACCTGAACGGGGCTATTCTGAGGCAGCTCTGTGAGCTGTGCCATGACAAAATGTTGGCACCCACTGGAAGAGATCATGCCATATCAGTGGAAGCCAAGGTGACAACAGCAATGTGCCTACTTGCCACAGGAACCTTCCAGAGGCCAGCCGGAGACACCACTGGCATATCCCAGCCATCCATGTCCCGTCTCCTCATACAAATCCTCACCGCACTGCTACCACATGCTTCATAATTCATCCCTTTCCCAAGCACACAGGCAGAGGGGACAGAAGCCATGCAGCAGTTCCACAGGGTGCCATGCATGCCAGATGTCATGGGGCCATTGACTGCACCCATGTGGTAATCCGCGCATCACCTGAAAATGACATCATGACATATGTCAACCACAAGGGCTACCACTCTGTCAACTGCCAGGTGGTGTGCAATGCTAAAGGTGCATCAGCAATGTCTGCACCATACAGCCTGGGAGTACACACGATGCCTTCATATGGCACCAGTACAACCTTTGCTGCTGGTTTGAGATGGGGAACATACCCAGTGGCCATCTAGTAGGTGGGTGGGGCAAGCAGAAATGCTCATGAATAGGCCATCATTGTGCAACAAATGAAGGGAGAGGGAGCAGGTGTGCAAGGGCCAAGATAGGGAATGCGCAGGGGGATACGCACAGGTGGGACAATGGAGGTGGGCACACCAGTGGAACCGTGCACACAAGGGGGACAGGACAGCAGAACATCAAATCATGGGAGGCAGGATACAGTGCAACAGCTGGTATGAGTGGCAGGGCAGAACACACCACATGCAGCCATGCATGGGCTACTGTTGGGCATTGGTGGGCAGACAGTGGTGATGGAAACGTGCCAGCAGCCATTACTGCATGCACAGGCAGGCACAGGCAGACGTGTTCAGCCAGGGCAGGCTGTAGCAGTCATGAGTGGGATGTAGCTGGCCCAGGATGGTCACCACAGGGACCAGATTAGACAGTCGGCAGACATACCAGTGCACCATGGTGCAGGGGGGGAAGGGTAGGAGGATACAATGTACAGGTATGGAGTGGTGTAACAGACTGCTCTTGCTTCCCACAGGTGATATAGCGTACCATCTCCGACTCTGGCTTCTAACACCCTTCCAGTGACCTGGTACAGAGGCAGAATAGCGGTGCAATGAGGCACACATCACTATGCGTGCCATCATCGAGCATGTCTTTGGCATGCTGAAGATGCATTCCGGTGTCTGGATAGGTCGAGTGGTGCCCTACAGTATAGCCCAGAGGAAGCTTGTTGCATGTTCCTGACCTATTGTATATTGCACAACATGGCCATTGACCATGGAACAGCTGTCCAGGCCGAGGAGGGCGACGGTTCTGGGGAGGAGGAGGAGCAGGAGGGGGAGGAGGATGCAGCAGTCCAGGGGCAGCATGACAGATCACCACTAGCATGAAGAGACCCACACCTGGTCACCAGATCCTGGTGGCACAGGGACACCATTGTAGAGGAGCACTTCAGGGGCCACAGGTGTGTAACACAGGTGGGTAATACATGGCTGGCAACTCCCCCCCACACACACACAAACACACCACAGGGCACTGTAAAGCAACAGTGTCACAGTGTAGCACACTCGTGAGGGCGACATTGCTACACACACACACACACACGCGCGCGCATGCACAGCAGGATCTACGTGTTCAAACAACATAAAGTCTTGCTATATTATGACATATGCAGTGAGTCCCAACCTTCGAACTGCTCTGGAGGTGAAAGAGTTAACTTTCCATGCTAGGCATGGAACTCTGAGCTCGAGCTCGGTTGAAACTCTGTCTGTTCTTCAAACTCAAACCGTTAGATTCTTTACTCCGCCTCACTGAACAGTTGCTCCGGAGATTCCTCCTTCTGCTTGGTTCATTTTGTCGGTTAAAGTATTGTTTTTCTTGGTTTTCAACTGAATTTAAACCTCAACCGGTCAGTTCAAGCTCTGTCTGTGGTATTTGTGAGTACTAGATAGGTTTACATTCTTTCTATTCTGTGTGGAACTTGTAAACGGTTTATCGGTTCGGTTTGAACCGATCAGGTTGTTTAAAGTATCTTAATCTGTGATTTAGAGTGTGGTTACTGGTTCTTATCAGTTCTAAAAAAAATGGATTTTATTATGTTTTTTTCCACAACCCGTGACACGGTTGGGAACTGATAAGAGGGTCTTGCCTGGCGGACTGTCATAAATGGTTAAGTTTGGTTAGGACTGGCACTATGTCTGAGAAACCCAAAAGAAAAACCGGGCCCACTGGGTTTCAACACTGTAGTGTGTGTGGGGAAGTCTTTGCCAAGGCTGACCCCCACACCACCTGTGTTTATTGTCTGGGGTTTGACCACCTCAATGCAGACTGCCAGATTTGTAAAAATTTTCCTGCTGCTACCCTGAAAAAGAGAGTTGGTAGGCTCAGGGAAAGGGAGGCCAAGAAGTGTGCTGAACCGGATGGCCAGCCTGGTTCGGTTCCAACCGAATCAGAGGGAGTGCCCTCTGACCAGGGCGAGACTTCCTCAGGCAAAAGGAGAACCGCCTCTGAGGAGTCGGTTCCAGCAAAAAGGACTAGGAAATCAGCTGGTGTGGAGCCAAAACTTTCCTCTCCAACCGCTGAAGAAATAGCCATAGCGATTAAAATTGTCCAGTCGCTTTCCCCGGTTCCGACCGAACCGGCACCTTCAGGTAAGTGCCCGGTTCGTCTGGTTCCACCGGTTTAAGATTATGATTTAGAGGAATATTATGAACTGGAGGAGGGGGAAGAGGAGTATGAGGAGAGTGAATGTGGATTTGAAAGTCTGGATGTGCCCATTGAACCGGACATCTCCCCAGACAGACCTTCAGGAGTGTCTCCTCCTAGGCTTTCTGAGTCTCCTTCTCATTTTATGTTTTATAAAAAAGTGGCTGAAACCCTCTAGCTCCCTATGGAGGAAGTTGTGGATGATCAGGAGGAGCCTGACTATGTGGAAATGATGGATATCCCAGAGTCTAGGAGACTGTCTATTCCCTTGCATAAATATTTTGGGAAACAGACATTTAAAATTCTAAAAACTCCTCACACTATACTTCCTGTGGATAAGAGAATGGACAAGAGGTACACATTGTCAGGCTCTGATACGGAGTTCCTTTCACAACAATGCAGCCATGTTGGGGTAGTGCAGGCTGCAGCCTGTGACAAGGCAAACATTCCCTTGGCTTCACACCCCCCGGACAGGGACTCCAGGAGGATTGATGCCATGGCAAAGAAACAGTACATGGCAGCATCCTTGGGACTCAGACAGGCAAATTATATGGCTTATGTTGCTAGATATCAGAAATCCAGATGGGACACTGTTATGGCTCTAGCAAAACAGGTCACTGGCCAGCTTGCCAAGGAGCTGGAGCAGGTGGCTGCTGATGGTATTGAGGCATCCAAGGTGCAATTCCATGCTGCAGTGGACTCTAATGATGTGTCATCAAGAGTCATGGCTACATCTGTGGCACTTCGCAGAATGGCTTGGCTCAGATGTACTAGCCTGTCACAGGATACCCAGACTAAAGCCATGGATTTTCCTGTTGTGGGTAATTCTCTGTTTGGGGAGCAGACAGAGAATTACATGAAGAAAATGGATGAGTATAGGACCACCTATAGGAGTGCACAGGCCAAGGAAAGGCAGGCCACTCCCCAAAGACAGCTTCCCAGGGGCAGGGGCAGGCCTTTTCATAGGCCTTTTTTACCAAGCCCAGGCCTCCTCTTCTGCTTATGCCCAGAGGGGGTTCTTTAGAGGGAGAGGCAGACGGGGTACAAGCAGGCCTGCTTCCACCCCTCAGCCCAAAGCCCCTGCCAAGCAGGCACCCTGATGGGGTTGCCAGGGCTGATTCTCAGCTACCTGTAGGGGGCAGGCTGGCTTACTTTGTCCAGGACTGGCAGTCTCTGACATCAGACAAGTGGGTCCTGGAAGTAGTAAGCCAGGGACTGGTTCTCAGCTTCAAAAAGTTTCCAAAGATGAGAACCAGATCCTTTCCACCTGCAAATCCACCAGAGGCACTTGCTCTAGAGGCAGAGGTCTCTTCCCTCCTGGCTTTCAGAGCTGTGGAAAGGGTTCCACCCCTACACCAGGGCAAAGGATTGTACTCCAGGTACTTCCTTACCCCAAAAAAAGATAGGAGAATGGCGGCCCATCCTGGATCTCAGATACCTAAACAAGCACCTTTTAAGACCAAAATTCAAAATGGTGACTCTGGGAATTATTCTACCCTCTCTAAGGCCAGAGGACTGGCTAGCGTCCCTGGACCTCAAGGATGCCTACTTCCATATTCTTATCAGAAGCTCCCATCGAAAGTATCTCAGGTTAGAGCTGCCCTCAGGCCATTACCAGTTCAGAGCAATGCCCTTTGGCCTCACCTCTGCTCCAAGGGTATTCACAAAATGCCTGGCAGTAGCAGTTGCTTCCCTAAGAAGGCAAAAAAATTGCCATTTTCCCTTACCTGGACGATTGGCTCATAGTAGGCCAGTCCCCAGACCAGGTCAGGTTACACCTGCAGATAACTCAGCAACTGCTCACCTCTCTCTGTTTCCTTCTGAATCATTCCAAGTCAAGTTCTAGAGCCTGTACAGCTCCTCACCTTCATAGGCGCAGAGCTGAACACAGAGAAAGCCAGAGCCTTCCTTCCTTTGGACAGGGCAAGGACCCTGGTCTCTCTGGCCTCCTCATTCACCCTGCAGGTATCTCAACAACCAAGGCATTTTCTACAGCTCCTAGGGCACATGGCTGCCTCTACAGCAGTAGTGCAGGGAGAAAGATTTCAGATGAGGGACATCCAGTTCCATTTGAGAGCCTTTTGGTCTCAAAGGAAAGACCCTCTAACCAAATTGATCCCAGTTACTCGAACCCTGATCCAGGTCCTACAGTGGTGGCAGGATCAGAGCAACCTGAGACAAGGGGTTCCCTTTGTCACTCAGTCTCACTCCTTAATCCTTACTACAGATGCATCTCTCTTGGGGTGGGGGAGCTCACATGGGCGACCTCAGTACCCAGGGATTGTGGTCCCCCTCAGGAATCTCTGCTCCACATCAATCTGTTGGAACTCAGAGCAGTTTTTCTAGCACTTCAAGGTTTTTCCAAATCTGTTCAGAACAAAGTTGTACAGGTCAGAACAGACAACGCCACCACAATGTGGTACATCAACAAGCAAGGGGGCACTCGGTCTACAGCCGTGTGCACCGAAGCAATAAAGTTGTGGTCTCTGGCTTACTCCCTGAACACCTCCCTTACAGCAGTTCACCTTCCAGGCAAGGACAATGTCCTGGCAGATGCTCTCAGCAGGATTTCACAGGGCCATCATGAATGGTCACTGGACCCCCTGGTTTTGGAGGTGATCTTTGCCAGATGGGGCACCCCGCAGATAGATCTTTTTGTAGCCCCAGACAATCACCAACTTCCCCTTTTTTGCTGCAGGCCCCCGGTGTTGGGCTCAGTCCCTCTGGATGCCTTAGTCCTCAATTGGGAAGGGAAGTTTCTATATGCTTTTCCTCCCTTCCCTCTCCTGTTCAAAGTGCTAGTCAAAATCAGGTCTCAACCCTGCAAAGTGATCCTGATTGCTCCAGATTGGGCCAGACAGCCCTGGTATCCACTCCTACTGTCCTTAGCAGTCCATCTTCCCCTGTGTCTTCCCAGGAAGCACAACCTGTTAACCTGTGCTCAGGGGAGGGTTTGGTACCCGAACCTCAAATCTCTCAATCTCAAGGCCTGGCTCTTGAAGAGTTAGAGTTTGCTGATCTACTTCTCTCCCAAGGTGTAATGGATATCCTGAAGGCTTCTAGGAAACCTTCCACCAGGGCTACTTATAATTCCAAATGGAAAAGGTTTTCCATATGGTGTTCTGGAAAGCATATTTCCCCAGAATCTGCTGACTTGCCCACAGTCCTGGATTATATGGTCCAATTAAATACATTGGGGCTGAGACCAGCTACCCTAAAAGTGCATTTGGCAGCTGTATCTGCTTTTATTTCAGCAGGTAAGCCCTCTTCTCTTTCAGCTCATCCTGTATTCTCCAAGTTTTTTAAGGGATTGCTTCATACCAACCCTCCATTCAGGGCCCCTGCCCCTGCCTGGGATCTTAATGTTTGCATTGCTCAGCTTATGCAACCCTCTTTGAGCCTTTGTCTTCAGCAGAACTTAAGTACTTGACTTGGAAGACTGTGTTTCTGGTGGCCATCACTTCTGCCAGACGTATAAGTGAATTGCAAGCTTTGTCAGTGGAGCCTGATTTTATCTCCTTTCATAGAGATAAGGTGGTCCTCAGGACTAATAGGAAGTTTTGCCTAAGGTGGTTTCAGATTTCCACCTTAATCAATCCATATCTCTTCCAGTGTACTTCACTGACCATTCCTCTCTGGCGAGGAGGAGGCTGCACAACTAGATGTGAGAGAGCTCTTAGTTACTATATAGAGCGTACCAAGGGTCTGCAGGTTTGACTCCTTCAACTGTTCCTCACTTATGGTGAGGTTGGTAAAGAAACCTTCACTAAAGATCCATTGCCAGGTGGATTGTCTCTTGTATCAATTTTGCTATGAAAACTGGGTGAGTTTCCCCTCAGGCCTGAGGGCTCACTCTACCAGAGGTACAGCTGCTTCCCTGGCTGCTGCCAGGGACATCCCTATTTTAGAGATATGTCAAGCAGCTACCTGGAAAACAGTTTACACTTTTACCAAGCATTACTCCCTGGACATCCAGGCTAGGAGTGATGCTCAGTTTGACACAGCTGTGCTTCAGAGCCTATTTACTAAGTAGGTTCTGTCCCTCCTCCATGGAGGTACTGCTTTGTAGTCTGCATATGTCATAATATAGCAAGACTTCATGTTATTTGAAGAAAAAATTATTCACGTTAGTAATGTTGATCTTACTTCGAGATACAGCTCTTGCAGCAGGTAACATTTTTAGGACTGAAGCCGGCAGGTGTCAGGACCCCACGGAATTCTTCTAGCTAGCTATCTTCAGCGGGGACTGCCCCCGATGTCAGTCCTGCCTCTGACATCAGGCGTAGTACAGAAGGGGGCGGTCCCGCAGATTCCCCAGTTCTTTCCGCCGTCGACTTGTGTCTCGACCCTTGACTCGTTTCTTGGCCTGTGACCTTGCGGTTAAGTTCTTCCTTCGGGAAAAGTTTGTTTTTCCAGCCCGATTGCTGTCTGATGTTCTCTCCAACCTCCATTGAAGGCCATCCCTCGAAGTATGCCTGTGGGAAGCAAATCCCGTTTAAGGATCCGCATTCGACCTGCGTCCGGTGCCTAGGCCCAGACCACGACACCCGGTCCTGCACGTTCTGCCAGGGATTCAACAGCTGGACCCAGATCCGTCGCCAGAAGGCTCTACAGGCGTTTTTGCTTGAAGAGAGGATCAAGGCCATGGACTCCTCCAGGGGAGAATCTGCAGAGAAGGCCCGCAAACACTCAGGAAAGCACAGGGAGAAGGTTTCCTCCAAGTCCCCGTCCAGGGCCTCCGACTCTCGGAGCTCCAGCTCCCGGTCCGACCGTTCGCCCTCCCGGGCCCGTTCTCAGCCTCCCCCCACTGCAGTGAAGAAACCTTCAGGATCCTCTTCCTCTTCACAGGCCAAGACCTGCAGGCCCCCATCTTCGTCCAAAGCCCTGGTTAGGTCTGGGGACCATCATCATTGCCACAAGTCGGGTTCCTGCCATTCTGAGCCCGACGTCAGGTCTGCCTCCTTGCCTCCTCCTCCCCAGCGGAAGACCAAGGAGCTTACCTCTCTCAAGAGACCGTTGGATCCGACGTCAGCTCGTCCGACATCAGCCTCTCACCACAGGTCCCAGGAGCCATCGACCGCCAGACGTCCGTCGCCGGTCAGGCCTACGCCTCCTCGGTCGTCGGCAGGGGGGCCCAACGTCCACACCAGTACAAGTCGAGGAAAGGACCCCGATGCCTCCTGCCGATGTCGGTCAGAAGACTATCACGGAGGAGGAGTTGATGCAGCCCGAGGACCAGATGGGTGAACCCAGTCCCGTCACACCTCCCAGGGGACCCTCTCCTCAGCCTGAGGCCCCTAAGGAGCCGATGCCGGAACCCGACGATCGACCACCGGCGGCCAGTCCGTCGTCGGGTCTTTGCATTTCTGAGGTCAAGGAGCTCTTCACTTACTGATGGGATGCCATTAAAAAGGATATGGTTCCTGCACCTCCTCCTCTTCCTCTTTCTCCTGCTACTCCTCCGGCTCCTGCGCCCCCCACACCATCTGGGGCTGCAGGCCGAGTACCCCCCCCCAAGGAGCCTACGGATCCTCCTAGGGGGAGACCAGACAAAAGGAGACCTTCATCTAGATCTTCTTCAGGGTCACCCAGCCCCAAGAGACCCAGAAGATGCCGCCTCTCGCCTTCGACGGAGGACACGGGATCGGAATTCTCAGGATCCAGATCCCCCTCTCCGATCCACATCCCCTCTCTGGACCCACATGAGCTTCCTAGATCTCCTCCAGATGACCCATCGTTCTCTGAGATCATGCGACATATCCAAGAGAACATGGGCTGGGATGCGGAAGAATTAGACCCCGAGAGACTACGCCTTGCCAGGTATCTTCGGCAGAAAGATCCTAAGCCTGTGGTGGTACCACCCTTGGTGGACACTTTTGTGGACGTCACCAAGGCAGCGTGGAAGCATCCACACTCACTCCCGGTGATGCCAAAGAAGGCTGACCGCCTGTGCAAGGCTCCTAAGGAGGACCAGTACTTGGCGCAACATCCTCTGGCCGACTCTCTGGTCATAACAGCCTCTCATGACTGGTCTCAAAGACCACAACATTTGAGCACCCTGCCACTGGACCTGGAGTCCAAACAGCTTTACAGGCGCATGTATGATTCTGCTACATGCGCCATCAGATCCCTGAACTACTTCACCCACATGGTGCAGTTCCAAAACGCCTTGTGGGAACAGGGACTGGATCTGGCAGAAAAAATGCCAGAAGGTGAGCAGAAGGAGGAGATGTTTCAGCTCCTCCGCACGGGTTCGGACGTGGGAACCCAGGTGCTGTGAGCTGTGTATGATTCCGTGGATTCCTCAGCCAGAGCGGCAGCTTCAGGCGTATGCCTCCGGAGACACTCATGACTCAGTGTCTTCGGGTTTACCCCAGACGTCCAGAAGAATATCATGGACGCTTTTTTCGCGGGAGAAGTTCTCTTTGGTGAGCCCTCTGAGAAGGTTCTCACCAAGCTCCAAGAGGCCGGGAAGGCGGTGAGGTCGGTCCAGGCAATGTACTGACCTAGGCTTAGTTCCTTTCGTAGGAACCAAAGCCGTTTCCATGGATGGACGCAGAGACAACAGTTCCGCACCGGTCCACAGCAGAGGGGCTCTGGTTCCCGCAGAGCCCAGGGTAGACAGCCTGCGGGCCGAAGCCAGCGCCCAGCTAAGCCGGCCCAGCCCGCGGGTCCCTCAGCTGCCACAGCCTGACTCCTTCCCGGACCCCGCCCTTCAGGATCAATGGGACATCAAGGTCGGTGATCGTATTGCGAATTACCTGCCAGGATGGCAGTCTGTAACTGCTGACAGGTGAGTTCTTCAGTTGGTCGAAAGGGGCCACTTTATAGAATTCGCAGACAAGCCACCCTCGAGGTCTCCTCTGCTCTCCTGTTACTCGGGTCAGCACAAACTGCTTATCAGACAAGAGATACTTGCGCTCCTGCAAAAGGGAGTGGTAGAGTATGTTCCAGAGAACCAGAGAGGGTTCGGATACTATTCTCACTTCTTTCTGGTTCCGAAGAAAACAGGGGACCGCCGTCCAATCCTGGACCTCAGCGACCTCAATCTGTCTGTCGCCTACAAGCGATTTCGCATGGTGACTCTTCAAGGTCTGATTCCCATGCTAAAGAAGGAAGTCTTCTTAGCGTCCCTAGACATGCAGGACGCATACCTGCATATCCCTGTAGCTCCAGCACTCAGGAGGTTCCTGCGCTTCGAGTTTCTCAGCCACCATTTCCAGTTCCGAGCTCTTCCATTTGGACTGTCATCGGCCCCCAGGGTCTTTACAAAATGCATGGCAGTCGTGGCAGCATTTCTAAGGAGACAGGGCCACTACATGTTCCCGTACCTGGACAATTGGCTTCTCATGGCCGCCTCCAAAGAGGCACTGTTGATGGCTATTCAAAGCACTCAGGAACTGTTAAAGTCCTTGGGCATCCTCAACAACTATGAAAAGTCACTCCTCGTACCATCCCAGAAATTGCAGTTCTGGACACTGTCCGGGGGAAAGCCTTTCTCCCCGACGACAGAGTGGAACGCATCAGATCCCTCATCAAGGATCTTTCGAAGAAGAAGCCCGTCCCTGCCAGGTCAGTCCTTCACTTGCTCGGACACATGGCTGCGGCCATTCCTAACGTACCTTTGGCAAGGCTCCACATGTGGGTGACCCAGTGGATGCTCAAGGTGCAGTGGGACCAAAGGCAAGACCACATGCAGCATCCGGTCAGAATCACGAATGCCGTGATTCGAGACTGGCAGTGGTGGCTAGACCCAGGTACACTCTGCGGGTGTCCCGTTTATAGCACTGTTCCCAGAGGTAATCCTCATCACAGACACCTCAGGGCTGGGGTGAGGTGCACACCTGAATGGGGTGAAGTCCAAGGGAACGTGGACCCCTCAGGAGGCTCACCTCCACATCAACGTCCTGGAGATGAGGGCGGTCCTATATGCCCTGCTGGCTTTTCAGTCAGAGATCCCATCGAGTACTCTTCTGTTTCAGACAGACAACACGGCGGTGATGTATTACCTCAACAAACAAAGAGGCGCACACTCTTACCCCCTTTGCAGGGAGGTGATGAGAGTGTGGGATTGGGTAATCCGACACGGCGCGAGCCTGATTGCAGTTCACGTTCCCGGCGTGGACAACACAATCGCCGACGGTCTGAGTCATTCCCAGGCCAGGGTCCACGAATGGGAACTCCTTCAAGAGGTAGCGGAGGATCTGTTTCTACGATGGGGAACTCCAGAGTTGGACTTGTTCGCTTCCCCATCCAACGCAAAACTGCCCAATTTTTGCTCGCTAGATCCAGGGCCTGGTGTTTTCTGGTGACACGCGTTGTCCCTCTCCTGGGCGAACAGATTCCTCTGTGCCTTCCCTCCCTTCCCGTTGATCCAGGGAGTTCTTCTCAAACTGCGCAGGGAGCACACAACAATGATCCTGGTAGCCCCTTTCTGGCCCAGGCAGATATGGTTCCCCTTGCCAACGCAGCTGTCCCGGGAGCCTCCGCTCTCGTTGCCTTTCAGCTCCCATCTCTTGTCTCAGGAGAAAGGTTCACTGGTCCATCCGGGCTTACGCTCACTGAACCTGCATGCATGGCTCCTAGAGACATAGCCATTTTGCGACACGGGGTCTCGAACAAGGTGGCAGAAGTCCTTTCTGCGACCAGGAAGTCGCAACGATAGACGACGCCATGAAATGCGCTTCATTTTGTTTGTGGTCTAAAGCACGTGGGCCTTTCCCCTGGGTTGCCTGGTGAAAGCAGTGTTAGATTACCTGCTCTCCCTTTTTCAGTCGGGTCTAGCCTACTCCTCTATCAAAGTGCACCTCTGCGCTATTTCTGCTTACCACTTCCCAGTGGGACAGCGCACAGTGGCGCAGCTTGATGTATCCCGAGACTTTTTGAGAGGGGTATTACACCTTAGGCCACCTATTAAGGACCCTGTCCCTCCGTGGGATTTACTCTTCATCCTGGAACAACTCATGCTCCCCCCCTTTGAACCTGCCGTGGATTGCGATCTGCGTTTTCTGTCGTGGAAAACGTTATTTTTAGTTGCTGTTACGTCAGCAAGGAGAATTTCCGAGCTTTACACTCTTATGTGTAAGGAACCTTACTTGATATTCCACCAGGACAGACTGTCCCCTAAGACAAATCCGAATTTTTGCCTAATGTGGTCTCCACCCTCACTCTTTATCAGGACATTGACCTGCCTGTCTATTTTCCTAAGTACTCCAATAGAGGAGAAGCCTTACACACCCTGGATGTTCACCGCTGTCTAAGGTACTACCTAAACAGAATGAAACAGCTTCAAGTCGGAGTAGCCTCGCTTTCCTTTGCTGAGAGGATGATGGGCCAACCAGTTTTAAAGCAGTCACTTTCTCGCTGGCTTGTCCAGTGTATATCATATTGCTACAGTACTAAACAGAAGCCCCTCCCGGGTGCAGTTCAGGGCCATTCCACAAGGGGGGTGGCTACCTCTTTTTGCAGCACTGCGTAATGTCTCCACCTCTGCCATTTGTGCTGCAGCAACTTGGAGCTCGGTACACACATTTATCAGGCATTACAGCCTGGACATTGCCTCAGGGTCTCCTGTCCTAGAGTCAGGACTTGGCATGGATATTTTCTAATCTCCTCCTCTCATTATGCTTAAAAGCGTTATTGCTTGGAAATCAGTCCTAATAGTGTTACCTGCTGCAAGAGCTGTATCTTGAAGTAAGATAGTACAGTTATGTAAGAACTTACCGTAACAGTAGATCTTCGAGAACATCTCTTGCAGCAGGTACCCTCCCGCCCACTTCCCCCTTGGAGGAGGCATGGCTTTCACAGCCTTTGGCAGGGGCTTATGCCCTTTCGTCTTCTGATAATGGATCCTCGGTCTCCCATTCTGATGTCATCCTGTGGCCGGAAGTCTCCAGCGGGAGAACTGGGGAATCTGGCGGGACCGCCCCCTTTTGTACTACGCCTGACGTCGGAGGCGGGACCGACTTCGGTGGCGGTCCCCACTGAAGATAGCTAGCTAGAAGAATTCTGTGGGGTCCTGATGCCTGCCGGCTTCAGTCCTAATAGTGTTACCTACTGCAAGAGGTGTTCTCGAAGATCTACTGTTACGGTAAGTTCTTACGTAACTGTACTTTTCTTCTAATGGAGTCTTGCTATATTATGACCTCCCCCCTGCCTGCCCCTCTCAGAACCTCTGTTTCTGGGATGTGGGTGGGCAGTGCAGTGTTGGCACTCAGTAGGTGCCCACCTTGTTGTTTTCACCCCTCCTTTCTTGGGGTGCTGGTGTTGTGTTTTTCATTTTTTGGGTCTCCTGACTTGAATCTTTGTTTTGGGACCAAAAAATGTGTTCTTATGTTTAGTAGCCAGTTGGCTAGTGTAGGTTTACAGCTTCTACACAGGACCTCTTTGAGTTTAGCTCATAAAGATCTGACAGTTTGAGTTTGAAGAACAACAGACAGAGTTTCAACCGAGCTCGAACTCAGCGTTCCATGCTTGGCATGGAAAGTTAACTCTTTCACCTCCGGAGTAGTTCAAAGGTTGGGACTCACTGCATATGTCATAATATAGCAAGACTCCATTAGAAGAAACAACATTACTAAGGTGAGTAATTTTTTCTTCAGGGGGCTCAGGATATGTGCTGAGGTTGGCATGGATCAGTGTACTGCTGCTGGCACATGTGCACTGCAGACAAAGGACTGCAATCATCATGCCCATGCCACACAGCACAACAATGGCACACCCAGACATGCATGTAGCACCGCACAGGTGACACACACAGACAATGCACTGGGGCAGGTGCATGCCACCCCAGGCACAGATAACCAGATGCGTGGGCCACAAGGGATGCAGGTGACAGGGGCCATGTGAGCTGTCACCCAGGCGTCAGTGGGAGGCATCACAGCCGCCATGGACACGGGGGCTGCCACACCCATGACTGGTGGTCACTGATGCAGCACTACTTGCCATGGGGGGTAGCCAACACCTCTGGAGGGCTACTGCAGTGAGACTTGTGTGTTGGCCCTGTGATCCATGTCAGATATGGGGTTGATGGGGACGGAGAGGTGTGGTGACAGTGTCAGCAGCAATGGGTCAACCTGACACCATTGCCTGGGAGTGCGTGAGGCACTCCGGGGGGTTTGGCTGGATGCCCAGCGGACAGGTGGTGCAGTAGTTACACACTCCACCTCAGTAGTGTGCACAATCTGTTCTGGAGCTGCGATCATGTTCGCCTGCAGTAGGCGAGCCTCTGCCAACATCTAGGCATGCCACGCAGCCTATGACTTGTGTTTAATGGCCAGCAGCATCCGAATGCCCCTGAGCTCCACCCGTAGGGAGGCCTGCCCCTCCACAGTGGCCCACAGGAAGCATGCATAGCCCTCAATCTTGTCGGCAGGTGAAGGCTCAAGGGGACAGTGCCAATGGGCAGGTTGTATTCCAGCCTGCTGCTAGGCATACACTGTAGATGGACTCACTACAGTAGGCCACAGTATGGGTGGTGATTGGGCTTATGCAACCACTGTGCATCAAGGGATGACTGCATCACGGGCCTCTGCTGCCTGTTGTGGAACCAAAGCATCCTGCTGACCGCTGCCAGCAGTCCCCACCACCACAGCAGCACCAGGCACAGAGCCCACAGAAACCACCACTATGGGCAGCTGTGCAGGCCCTGCAGGTGTGCCAGGGGCCACAGGACCACCAACGCCTGCTGATGCCACCTGTGCATGCACCTTTGCATCATGCGCTCCACTGTTGGCCATGTCCCCCCAAATCTGTGTGGTGTCTGGATCATCATCAACATCACTGTACACCCCCTGTGTTCCGGATGCCAGTACCCACATGGAGTCTGTGATGTCCACCATGTCCCCTGGGTCATCATCAGCCATACCCAGTAACCTTTCCAGCCATGTGCCATCCCGCTTACCAGCTATGTCACCACTTGCCGAGGTGTTAGAAGACCCTGCCACCACTGGTGATGTATCTGAGGCAGCTGTGGTATTTGATGGACCCAGGACAGCATCATCTCCAAACCTGGCTGCTGTCAGTGAGATGGCCTGGCATCATCCTCTGCAGTGTCACTCTGTGGTGCACCAGACATGGCAGCACCCATGAGGTGTGATGGAGCTGTAACGGAAAGAAGGGATACATGGTTACAAACGTGTGACAGTAGTGTACAGACAGGCATGTACAGGTGGTCATACATGTGTGCCAGTGGAGCACCTAACATGCCATGTGGTTGACAGTCAACAATGGTTCTGCTGATGCAGCCAGGCACTGGCTACAGCTGGACAGGCCCAGTGCCTGTACATGCCCCCTTCTACATGTGTGGAACTGGGACAGCACCCTGGCCACCATCCACAGGGATAACAGCAATGGTGTGCAGCAGAACACCACACCACGAGTGTCCCCCAGCACATGCCTGACCTGTCAAGTGTTTGCACAAGACAGTCCACAGATGGGGTGTACAGAACCATGGTTGGTGCACACAGGCACATAGTCAGATAGTCATAGACAGTGGGGCTGTCAGGGCACAAATGGCTCACACACACACAGACAGGCACATGTCCTGGGCATGTGTATTCACAGTGCTGCGATGGACTGCCGCCCATCTGGATGACCCCTCCAGGAACACCCTGCACAGCTGCCTAGCACATGCTGGCCACCAGCAGCTCCTCCGTGGGTGTAAGGCACACACCTGTCTGTGGTCCACTCCCTGTCCCACTAAGGGAGGCCTCAATGTGTGCCACCTTCTCCTTGGGTCTCCTCTTCTCATCATTCAGGTGCTTTCTGCACTCCTGGGGCATCCTGTTAAACTTTCCAGTGGCATTGACATGCTGTGTCACAGCCACACAGCCCTCATCCTGCAGCTGTCAGCTGCCACCCTTACCAGCCAGGATGTCCTTGCATGGCAGGTATGCCTCGATTATCACCCTGTCCTCATCACTGATGAAACTGGTGTGAGAATACACAGTCAGCACACACCAGTCAGCTCCATATGTGTGCAGGCATGGTGTCTGGCTGCTGCAGGGCCATAGCACCATGTCTGCATACCACTCACCTGCCTGCTGTGCATATCTGGAACAGGTTCTGGGACTGTGAGGGACAGCTGGGTATTGGAAGGATCAGTTCTGCAACATTGGTACACGTAGCTGACATGTCCTGCACATGTGACTGGCATTGCTTGCCATGTACCTCCAGATGGTGGTCCAGCCTGCAACACACACATGTCATCAGTCTGTGGTCCTATGCTACACCACACACACCAACAACAGAACCCCCCCCACAAGCCAGACATAGTTTGAACGGTGGGACACTCTGGGGCACTCACCTGGATGTGCCTGGTGACCAGGAACAGGCATGGATCATGGCTGTATGTCATAGGCCGCACACTGATATTTTGTGCTGCCACACTGCCTTTGAAAGAATGTAAACATGCCTACCTTCAAGGATGCAATTTCTCTTGGTCACCTGAGCTCTGTGGAGACGCATTCAGAAGCATTTATGGCTCAGGGCATGCAAATGAGATTGGGAGCATCAGTAATGAGATGCTAATCAGGTGAGAGGCCCCTAAATCTGGCAATGAGCTGAATTTGGAGCAATGTCTGTGAATTGCAAAACTGCCCCCAGCTCATCTCACTCAGCAGAGTGCATCTGCTGTATTGAGCACATCCCCATACCGGGCATTTCCAGTGCAAGCGTGTGGGACATGGGTCCTTTCCTGAATACAGCGCAACTGTCACAGTGTAGCGTTGCTCATGTGCAATGGCAGGTTAGTGGCTTGATAGGCATAGTGCAAACAGTCTGGTAATACTGGCCATGTGATCACATCCGGCTGCACATACACATCCACTTGTGCTATGACTACGGTGCCGCCTGTCACATTGTGTGTGTGTGTGTATCACGCAACAGGGTGCCATTGTACAGTTGTGGATCACAACGCAACCCCGGCAATGTGCACCACGACACTGCACTGTGCGTGGCATTGCTTGCCACTCACGAGATGGTGGATCTGAGCAGAGTGTGCACACATGACCCAGTCGTAACCCAGTACCCTGCATTTCTGCCCGTGCACGGTGCTGTGCGCATGCGTCGTGACATGCTCTTGGTGGCAATTGTGCATTGCCATGCCGTGCATGGTGAGTCACATGACAGCCAATCGAGCCTGTGGTGCAAATGTGCCATTGCACACCAGCAGCATGATCTGTGCACACCTGACCTGGTGAAACCTGAGGGGGATCATGCCACGTACACAGAGGGCAGGCCCAAGGTCCAGGAACTGGGGTGATGTGGAGCTCCTCAACTTTGTGGCACTGGTGCTGCAGGTTGAGGGACAGCTCTTTGGATCTGATGATCTCACTCAGCCACGCTCTGTGGTGTGGGCCAGGATTGCTGTGCAGCTGGTACACAGGACAGGGGTTCCCCTCAATGGGGAGCAATGCAGGCACTGTTATAGTAATCTGACGTGCAGGGACCTGGACAGGCTGAATAGCCTACAGGATTGTGCACTCTGGGGTGTGGGTGCCACACCCAGGTAAGTCACAGTACAACGCATGTACACAGGCAGCATGGGGTATGGGGGGCTGTCACACTGCACACCACTACACATACACCCACACACGTGTGGGCCATGGGCCACACACAGTGTGGGCTGTGTCTGCATGACCACAGAGAGTAGGCATGTGTGGCATGGTGCTTGGGGGTGCAGGGCCACAGTGGCATTCACGGTGTGGCACGACCTTTGGCATGGCATATGTCCAGCTGTACACATGATGGGATGCAGTGTGTGGATGCACCCCGCTAGGGATGCCATCACTGGGGCACTGTGGGGATCTTGCAATCACTGCACGTTGACACTGGTGTTGTTGCTGGGTGGTGGGGGTGGCGGGCTTGTCACACCTCCAGTCTCCTCATGCTGTTATCTGCTTTTGTTCCTCCTGGAGGACTGGCAGGCAAGCAGGTGGAGGACCATGGCTGTGGTGGAAGACAGGTGCAATAGGACTGCTGTCGGTGCCTGTGGACAGAGATGTGCTGGTGTAGGTGAGTGTCTATCTTGTGCATCCTCTGTGTATTCAAGGTGGATGGTGCCTCAGCTGGCCACTTCCAGTCCGTTGTATATGTCCATGTGCTACAGGTTGTGCACACATGGGGTGTGGGCATGGTGGCGTGTGCTTGGGCCACAGTACATCTGGCCGCTGTGTGTACATCCACTGTGTGTGCCTATCATGCACACCGTGGGCACCCTGTGGTGCTCCAGTTGTGTCCAGACAGAGCCTGCATGCTTGTGCTGCCTGCTGGTATGTGCACATGCTGTGTGGGTCATGGCTACATGCCCCTCTGTGCAACCCCCTGCATGCATATGTGGGCCATGTGCTTCCTGAGTAACATTGCAGTCCGTTGCCAGCACGCGGTGTGCCTAGAGGGCTGTGGGCTATTTGCATGGTGAGTGCCTCCAACACACTTGCCTGGTGGGTGGGTGGGGGAGCCAGTGTGAAACATGGCACTTAGTACCTGTTGTCTGTGCCCCCCACTGTAGGTCCAAGGGGTGTACAGCCACGTGTACCCATTCATCTGTGGTGTCGGAGTACTACAGCTAGCAGGGATCCAGCTCCAGAGGTCATTCTGAAAGATGCTACAGCCACTCAACAGGCATCAGGTACAGCTGCTGCGGGCACTAGAGTGCTGCATGCCAGGAGTCATAGCATGGGCACCATGCTGCAGCACATCCCAGACATTAGGGATGTGGACATTTGTGTATAGCCCCTTTCTGGTTTCCCTCACATTCGTTCTCTGTTCACATTGTATGTTTCTGTACCCTGTCCCCCCAACACACACACACACACACATACACACACACCTTCACTCTCCTGCATACAGTAGTATTTGTACAGACACCCTACCCTTACCTTCCATGTTCCTTCTGTCAGTTTTTATTGTAAATAGTTTATTGTGTTACATTGCTGTTACTAATCCATTTTCTATTGCAACCGCTGTCTGTTGTCATTCACTGAACATTGGGCATGTTGTCTGTCTTTTCCTGCTGCTGTACGCTGCCCCTTAGTTGACTTACACATGTGTGCACCTGTGTTACTGTGCACACATGCATCCTGTCCCCCTGACATGGCGGCCTCACTGTGTGCCTTCCTTGTTGCCTGTGGCGTGTGCATGGGTGTTGTGTCATGCTGTCTTTCTCAGTGCCCCTGTAGTGTGTGTGGTGCATGTGGGCTGCATCTGTTGCACTTGTGCCCTGTTGTTGTGTGGCTCTGCATGCGGTCCACATTGGTTGTGGGATTGTTACACCTCTGCGGTGCATGGCAGTTGGCCTGTCCACCATTGTGACTGTCTACCTGTGTGCCCCTGTGTGGCATCTCCTTTCTCCACACCACTAGGTTCTTGTGCAGGAGGTCGTGTCCTGGTGACACATCCATGCTGCATGGTGCCCCTCAGCAGCTGTGGTACACTTTCACAGCACCCTGGGGCATGTGATCTGTGCTTGTTGGGTTCCTGTGTGGGATGTGTCAGTTGCTTCTGAGTGTTTCTTTGTGTGCTGTGTCTGTTTACCTCTTCTGCTGTGGCCACTTTCAGGCCCTTTGGCACTCTGGTCGGTCCCTGCAGGTGTGTTCCTGCATCCTTTATGCCACTGCAGTTTCCCCCAGTTGCTCCTTCATCCCTTGGTAACTTACTCCATATTCACTTTTATGCTGCCCTTGGTGCTTTGGCACATCCCTGTTATTCTAAGCCACATCTGTGCGATTCACAGTGGGGGATGCACACAGTGCATCTTGAGGTTCATCCTTCTGTGAATCGTACTGTCTGGGGAACAGCGCATCCCAGTTGCTCCAGTGCATCTCATTTGCACCCAGCACATCTGCTTTGTGAATGCTGCCCACACTGTTTAATTAGAAATGGATGTTATCTATATCATTAGGCATTATCTAGTGGTGATGCCTGTAACCCTGCCCCCTCCGACATGCACGCATTTTCATCAAACAACCACATTTAGAAATGCGATTGTAAAGGAACAGCTGTCCTTAGAATCATTGTATTTTAAACTGAGCATGTACATGTTTTTCCCCTAGTTTATCAAAAATAGGGCAAGTTGGGACTATAAAAAACACAAAAGCACACACAACTCTATTGAAGTTCTCCTAGTTTTTAGTCATAAGTGAGCAAAAAAAAAAAAAAGATCTTAATTTTGGCCAGTTTTTTTTTTTTCACCGCTATAATTCTGCCCCAGGGAACCAATTGTCACAGAATTTTCACAATCCAGAGATCCTGGCACAAAGTCTATGCCTTCCAAATGTCAAGTACATCAGTTGGATGGGGCAGAGTTACTAAGGAAAAAAAAAATCAGGGGTTAACATTAAATTGATAGCTGAACCCTTATTTAAAGGCATTACCATGTCTGTATAATTAATACATATTTTTTAGAAAAAAACTACATTAAGATAACCTTCAGTGTTCACAGACAAAGGGGATAAATTCAGGAAATCCAAAGCTGGGGTTCTCCAACAATAATCATGGCTGCATGTGTTCTCTGTAAGCAAGGCAATAAGGCCCTGTACACATTAGAGATGAAGATTTGCACCATTTTAAAAAACGTTTAAAAACATTTTTAAAACTCACCACAGCAGCCCGTCCACATTCTTTTTCACCGAGTCTGAACTCGGTTGTAACATGGACGACATCCGTCCGCATCTGCCTCCAGTATCATTTTTAAAAATGGGTTCTCCACAACTGTTAACACGCTTTCTAGAGGAGCAATATGCAGACGCCCATCCACACTACAGGGTAACATGCATTCCCTCATCAAACTGTGTTTAAAAACAGACTTGAGACTAGCTCACAGCAGGGTTTAAGTACAGTTTCCTAACATGCTTTGAAACCGTGCTTAAATGCAGATGGGGCATCGTGTTTGCGCTAGTTAAAACATTTTAAACACCGTAAAACGTTTTAACTAGCCTGATGTATACATGGCCTAAGATTATAGTTGGTTTACATGCAGTTGGTTAAATCAATCCAACCTGCAGAGTTTAGCAAAATCAGTACATCGAAACATAGAAATTTGTGGCAGATAAGGACCTCTTGGCCCACCTAGTCTGCCTACTTGGCCCTGCCTATACTGTCTCTGCAGACCCTGCTAAATCTCGGGCTCCCCCCCCAACAGCTTCCAGCAAAGATTCCCTTGTGCCTGTCCCATACATGCTTATTGCCCACCACTGTTTCCATCCCCACTACCGTCACTGGAAGACTGTTCTAGGCATCCACTACTCTTTCAGTGAAGAAGTACTTCCTCACATCTCTCCTGTATTTTCCCTGTTCCAGCTTCAGCACAAGTCCCCTTGTTCTCGTTCATCTTTTCCTCTGAAAAATACTCCCCTCCTGTACCTCTTTCAACCCCTTGATGTATTTATAGGCCTCTATCATATTCCCCCTATACCACTTTTCTTCCAGCTTGCACATATTGAGGTCCCCCAATCTCTCCTCATTGGTTCTCTGATCTCTGATGCAGCCTCTGTACAATTTTAGCTGCCCTCCTCTGGACAGGTTCCATCCTGTCTATGTCTTTCAGGAGATGTGATCTCCAAAACTGGACACAGTATTCCAAGTGTGGTCTCAGCAATGATCTATACAGTGGCAACACCACCTTCTTCTTTCTGTAGGTGATACTCCTTCCTCTGCACTCCAGCATCACACTGGCACTACCTACTGCCTTGTCACACTGCCTAGCTACCTTGTGGTCATCAGATATAATTACTCCAATGTCCCTTTCCTGTTTGGTCACTGTCAATACCTCTTCCCGATTTTATACTCTGCCTCTGGGTTTTATGTGCCCAAGGTGCATGATTTTTGACTTTTTTCATTGAAACCTATCTGCCATACTCCTGACCACTTATCGAGATTATCAGGTCTCTGCATATTCCCTCCACTGCTTTTGGAGTGCCCAACCTATTGTAGACTTTGGTGTCATCTGCAAAGAGACATGCCTTCCCTCCCAGATCATCTGCAATGCCATTTATAAAGACATTAAAGAGGACTGGACCCAGTAATAAGCAATGAGGTACTCCACTGGTCACTCTCCATTCCCCTGTGTGAATTCCAGTTGCCTGCATCCTCTGTCGCCTATCCATCAACCAATTTTGTACCCAGTGTATCACCTTAGGACCCAATCCCAAACTACCCATTTTGCAAATGAGTCTTCTATGTGGTACTGTGTCAAAGGCCTTCCTGAAGTCTAAGTAGGTGATACCCACCACCCCACCTTGATCTATTTCTCAAAGAACTCTATCAGGCTTGTCTGAAATGAACCCTCCTCCCCCCCATGAATCCATGCTGCCTCGAGTATTGAAGCCCACTGCATTCAAGATACACCACAATCCTTTCTTTCAGAAGTGACTCCATTAGCTTCCCCACCACAGATGTTTGGCCCCATAAATTTATTCACTTTCACATTTGTAAGTCCTTTCAATGCTCCTTCTGTAAATGGACTTGTGTCTACCTCCTTCCCTCCCCAGTGTTCCTGCTGCCTTTTATGTGTCCCATCCCCATTTCTTTCACTGTAAAGACTGAACTGAAATATCTGTTCAGGATATCTGCTTTTTCCCAATCCCTCTCTGCACAGTTCCCTCCAAACCTCCCAACTCCCAAACCTCAGGTGCAGATTAGGCCTATGAACTTGAAAACCCTAACTTTGGATTGTCTGACTTTCTATGTTTGTGTTTAAACCCTAGCACTATATTAACTTGGTTATTTGAAATAAATGTATAAAAATAAACACAGTTTACACCTAAATTCACCATTCCCTCCATCCTTGTAACATCCTAATCACCCCCACTTCCCCCAATTTACCTTAAAATCTAATCATCCCCCTACCCTCCACCTTTGCAACAGTGTTGGCTCAAGAATCTATTGGTTACCAGGACATGGGTGGAGCACAACAGCTGGCAGCCAGGGCTCCTGTATATCGGTACTGTAATGGTTGTTCTGCACCACATTGAGCCCACTAGGGCACTGCATTTTTTTAACAAGGTACATGTCCTGATATAGAGCCACCACCAATGTTGTAGCACTCTTATCCCCACAAACCAGCCACTGTGCAATCACTCTGGGGCATGCATCACTATGGTGCTTCTCCAGTGCCTCCTGTATGAACTACTAGTTTGTGATCACAAAGCAGGGGATGCCTGTGTCTCAACACTAATGTTCATAGAGGTTGGCAACTAGCACTGGGTCATATACTTCAATTTGGCTAGTGTAGGGGTCTTAGACATGGGTTGTTGGATTGTGCAGTGGATGATTGAATTATAGAGGACTAATGTCTTTATAAGTGGCATTGAAGATGAGCTAGAAGGCAAGTTATGCCTCTTTACAGATGACAACAAAACCTGCAATATGGTGGACACTCCAGAGAGGATTGAAGGAATGTGCAGACACCTGAGAAAATGTGAAGGGCATGGCAGCTGGAAATCAATGCGAAAAAGTACAAAATCATGCACTTAGAGCACAGAAATCCAGAGGGGGAGTACAAAATGGGAGAAGATGTATTGCCGTTCATCAAACCAGAAAGGAACCTGGGAGTAATCATATCTGATGACCTCAAGGTGGCAACACAGTGCGACAAGACAGTAGGTAGGGCCAGTCGGATGCTGGGGTGCACAGGGAGGGTCTCACCAGTAGAAGGAGGGAGGTAGGGTTGCCATTGTACAGATCGCTGGTGAGACCCCACCTGGAGTACTGTGTCCAGTTCTGGAGACCACATCTCGGGACAAAGACAGAGTGGAGGCTGTTCAGAGGAGGGCAACTAAAATGGTGCAGGAACTGTACCAAAAGCCCTATGTGGAGAGACGGAATTTCAAGGCCTCAATATGGGCACCATGGAAGAGAATGGGGGACAAGATAGAGTCCTATGAATACCTGACAGGGTGAATAAGGTACAGGAGGGAAACCTTTTTTCAGAGGAGAAGGTGCATGAGAACAAGGGGGCATGAAATGAAGCTGGAAGGGGAGAATGTAGGAAGGATGTGAGTAAGTACTTCTTCAATGAGAGAGTGGAGGATGCCTGAAACAATCTTCCAGCAGAGGTAGTGGAGATGAAAATCATGCTGGGCTTCTATCATGCATGGGATAGGTTAAAGGGAATCTTGGTAGGGAAACAAGGAGAGGGTAGGTAGCAGGAGACTAGGGTCTGCGGTGACAGTATAGGCAGGGGAAAATGGGTAGACTGGATGGCCAAGTGGTCCTCACCTGGTAACAAATTCTGTGTTTCTATAGGACACAAGTGGGGTTTGTTTGGTTTTGGGGGGTTGATGGTACTGGAGATGGATTTCTTGTGTCAGTCTACTATTTCCCAAGGGAGGGGGAGCTTCACCACTCATGATCTATGGGTCCTACAGTATATATAGAGATAAATATGATTATCACAGTGCAATCCAATATTTAGCCCTTTATTTTATTCAATTCAATTCAATCCAATTCATTCTTTATTTTTTTAAAAGCGCCTTTCCAAGACCAAAGCGCTTTTACAATAAATAAATAAATCAAATACATAAAATGAAAACAGTATCATAAACTCAGTCAGTAAAATATATTTAAAAATCAGAATACGCCAGGCTAAATAAGTACATTTTTAATGCTGATTTAAAACTTTGGACGATCAGGCAATCTCGCACCCGATGAGGTAGAGGATTCCACAGGGTTGGGGCCATAAAACGAAATGATCTGGTCCCAGATGTCTTCAAATGGACCCTGGGAATCTCTAGTAATCCCTCATCAGTGGGTCAGAGTGGATGGGAGGGACAGTAGGGATGAAGAAGATCTTGCAGGTAACTAGGTCCCTGACCGTGTAGGGCCTTATAGGTCAGCAAATTGACCTTGAAGGTAATCCACCACTGTACTGGCAGCCAGTGCAGTCTGTGGAGGACAGGTGTTATATGACTGGTCCTAGATGTACCAGTCAAAAGCCTGGCCACCGCATTCTGCACTAACTGCAAGCGGCGGATATCCACCCCCCCATAACCCTAGGTACAGGGCATTGCAGTAGTCCAGGCAGGAGGTAATGAAGGTGTGGACCAATGTTGGAAGGTCATCAGCAGGAACCAGGTGCTTCACCCGGGCTATATTCCTCGGATGGTAGAAAGAGGTTTTGACAACGGCCGACATCTGATGTTTAAGGGTCAGGCAGTCATAAAATATAATGCCCAGGTTTCGCACCTGGTCTGAGGTAGCTAACTGGGCACTCCCAAGCCAAAGACCCAAAGGTGATCCCGTCAGCAAACCTCCTCCCAATGACCTGGGTCCACGACCAACACCTCAGTTTTTTCAGGGTTTAACCACAACCAACTTACAGTCATCCAGTCCTGGATCTTGGTGACACAGTTGTTAAAGACCGAGACAGCATCACCCTGGTCAGGCACAAAGGACATGTACAGCTGAGTATCATCTGCATAGCAGTGAAAACTCAAGCCGTACTGCCTAATAATCGCTCCCAATGGCAGCATATATACCGCAAACAACATGGGCACCAAAATTGAGCCCTGCGGCACCCCAGAGGATAGGACAAGTGATGCCGAGGAAAAAAAAAATCCCAGACACCACCCTCTGAGTCCTACCCTCAAGGAATGATCAAAACCAACTGAGGACTGGGCCAGGTAGTCCACAGATTACCCACAGGCATTCCAAAAGCACTCCATGGTCAATGGTATCAAATGCCGCAGAGAGATCAAGAAGGACCAAGAAGGAACGGGTATTTCGATCTCTCGCTATTAGGAGGTCATTTAGTATCTGAACAAGGGCCGTCTCGGTACTATGTCTCTTCCTAAATCCAGACTGGAGAGAATCATAGACATTGTGGCTGGTCAAATGACCATCCAGCTGTGACGCAACCACCTTCTCAATATCCTTACCTACAAAAGGCAGGTTGGAGACAGGCCTGTAGTTAGCCAGACAGTCTGGGTCCAAGGAGGGCTTTTTAAGAAGGGGCCAAATCATGGCTTCCTTCAAGGGATCAGGAAAGATCCCCTTCTCCAATGACAACCAGACTATCTTGGCAAGGACTGGGACGATTTTATCCACACATCCTACTAAAAGGCGAGTGGGTCCCGGGTCCAAACTACAGTTGGTCGGTCGCAGCAACTGGAAGATCATCACTATGTCATTGATTGTGGGCAGGTCAAAGTCAGATCACACAAACTGGGTGTCCGACATCTCCTGCCAACCACTACAACTCCTGTTTGAAAGAGTTGGGAGGAGATTGGACCTGATTGTGGCAACCTTATCTGTGAAGAATCGAGCAAACTTCTCACACCATTCCCTTGAAAATGCTCTCTAGGGCTGAAGACAGATTGGATTGCACAATCTGTCCACGGTCCAAAAGAGCTGGGCTGGATGATTCTGTGCAGCAGCAATTTCCTTGGACAGGAATTCTGCCTTCTTATGGGTAATTGCTGACTGAAAGACCCGATAATGGTCCATCAAACTAAGCCTGTCACACTCTAGACTGGACTTACGCCAACATCTCTCAAGCCTTCTTCCCACTCTCCTCAACTCCCTCAAAGTCTTATCAAACCAAGAAGACTTGGGGCAAAGAGCGAGGGGACGAACATGAACAGGAGCAATGGAATCCAGGACCCCTACTACTGCCTCATTATAGGCAAGAACCAAGTCCCTAGGATCCATGCATTCACTCTGCAAACTCGATAGGTCCAGCACCGCCATCAGGCCTTCCGGGGTAACACCCCTCAAAGGGCAGTACCGGACCATCTCCATAGCGGCTGACCTATCGGGGGGGCCAGGAAACTGGACCCAATGGTGTGATGGTCAGACCATCCGACTGGCTCCACCACCAAGTCAGACATCTCCATCCCCAGGAGGAACACCAAGTCCAATGAATGACCATCTATATGGGTCGGGGAGGAAATAACCTGTATGAAGCCCAGTGAATTCATCAGCTGGAGGAAGTCCTGTTCGAACTGTGATGGTAGCAGTGGGATTCAGACTAGGGTCTCCAGGTTTATATCTCTGTGAGTTAACCATTAGGATGATTTGCCTTCAAATGGTCATTTTATATATAGTATACCTCCTCCACCTCACATTCAGCCTCAAATTAAATTCCCAGTTCTGCTTCCCCCTGTACTTCGCATCCCACACCAATCTCTGAAATCACCAAAGCTCTAAGGAAAATCATTGTTCTTTGCCGTTTAAGGGAAAAGGGAAGGCTAGTTAGAACAGGAACAAAATATACCAGCAACATCTCTTTAAGTTGGTTGACAAAGAGTTACTGTATTTGTAATGATAGCCCTGGTGAATAAGAGTAATTGCCATATTATCAATGGGGTTAATAATTACAAGTGTGAAGTATTAGTTCTGCCAGCTATGCATGGGCCTCCTATTAGATTTCAACAGTAGACTGTGAGTCTTCTGCTTTCAATGCAAAAAACAAAAAGATAGCTAACCCATATAAATACAAGGAAGTACAAGTGTGAGGAAGATCAGGATGGGGTTGTATACAGATCGCCCAACCAGGGTGAGGAGAAGGACAAAGAGCTGTGTTCCCAGCTGGGGATTGCAGTCAAAAATGGGGAGGTGGTAGTGTTGGGAGATTTTAACCTGCCTAAAGAGGACGGGGGTACTCCAGCCACACCCTATGCCAGAAGTCAGGAAATCCTAAATGCAATCCAGGATGGCTTCATGACTCAGTGTATGACTGATGCCACTGGGGGGGAGAGGGCAATCCTGGACCTATTGCTCACCAATGGGGAGCATGTACAGGAGACTAGAGTTAGGAAACCCGTGGGTGGAAGTGACCAAAATACAGTGTGGTTCAGTCTGGACACGGGCAGGGATTACATCCCACTAAGACCTGAACACTGGATTTTAGGAGGGCAAATTTTAAAAAGATGAGAGAAGTGCTAAGTGAAAACCTAGAGAGCATGGAGGAGGGTGTGGGGATGGACCGATTATGGGACACCATTGGGGGGGGGGGCCATTTAAAAGGCCATAAGCAGTTGTGTCAAAATGAGGGGGAAGAAATCAAAAGCCAGACCACCAAGCTGGTTTAACATGGAGGTGGCCAGAGTGGTAAGGGAAAACAGCAAAGGAAGAGGATGAGGAAGAATACAGGAGACTAGATAAAGTGGCAAGAAGGGAGATGCAGCAGGCAAAGGCACAGAAAGAGCTCCAAATAGACAAAGGAATAAAGAATGGGGAAAAGGCCTTTTTTTCACTACATAAGCAAGAGGAGGGATAAGAAGGACAGCATTGTTGGGCTGAGGAAGGGGGTGGTTGGATTGATAAAGACAGGAGCAAAGCAGAGGTATTAATCAAATAGTTCTACTCCGTCTTTACAAAGGAAAAGGATGGACCGGAACCACAGGCAAGGAGAAGGAGGGAAGGAACGGGGGGAAGTCATAGGGGTAATCAAGATTGAAAGAGTATGGGAGGGGGTTGATGGCCCTGAGAGTGGACAAATCCCCAGTGCCAGATGAACTACACCCAGGGTGCTGAAAGAGTTAGGGGAGAATCTGACAAGCCTGCTGGCTGTTCTCTTCAATAGAACTCTGGAGTAGGGAGTGGTGCCTCTAGAGTGGAGAATGGCACATGTGGTGCCACTCCACAAGAGCAGACCCAAGGATGACCCTGGTAACTATAGGCCAATCAGCCTGACCTCGATGGTATGTAATCTCATGGAGACAATATTAAAGGAAAGGCTTGTGAGGTACATAGAGGAGGATGGTCTACAGGATGAAAGACAGCATGAGTCTGTGGCAGGCAGATCGTGTCAAACGAACCTGATCAAGTTCTTCGATTGGGTCAAGAGGGCAGTGGACAAAGGCCAGGTGGTGGACATCATATACCTGGACTTTAGCAAGGCCTTCGATTCTGTACCACACAAAATGTTGATAATGAAGCTGAGGGATCTAGGGGTGGGGGTGGGGAATATGGTAAGGTGGGTTGAAAACTGTTTGAGTGGTAGAACCTACAGAGTAGTGGTTGGGGGTGAGTTCTCCAGCACCAAGGAGGTCACCAGCAGGGTCCTGCAGGGATTGGTGCTGGGGCCTGTGTCGTTCAGTGTCTTCATAAGTGACATATGGGAAGACATTAAAGGCAAAATGTGCCCATCTGCAGATGACACCAAACTCTGTGGGAGAGTGGATACAGGACCTGAGGGAGGACCTCACCAGACTCGATAGATGGTCAGGAATCTGGCAACTTAGCTTCAGTGCCAAAAAGTGCTACGTGATGCACATAGGGGCCAAGAACCCCAAGACAGTATTACTTAGGAGGGACTCAAGTAACTGCTTCCAAAGAGGAAAAGGACCTAGGGGTAGTGAATACGAATGACCTGAAACACACCTCTCAGTGTAAAAAGGTGGTGGCAAAGACTAACAGGGTTCTGGGGTGTATTACAAGGGGATTCAGTAGTAGGTGGAGCAAGGTTATTTTACTATTGTACAGGTCATTGGTAAGACCACATTTAGAATATGGGGTGAGGTACTGGTATTGGTACTCCATGGGTATAGCGATCGAATATGGGCACCACGTCAAAACGGTGACTCATATTGGGCGTTATACTCCTGGGCTACCCTGCAAGGGTAACGACTGTACACAACCATAATGTATAGTGACAGGAAGGGGGGGGCTTAGCAAGGGGAAGGGGAGGGACAGGGAAGGGGTTTTGAGGGAGGGGTGTGCCTGCTGCCGTTGAGCTAGCCGTGTGGTGGTGTGGATGGCTAGCTCTGGTGCAGCAGGTAAAAGGAAGGGGCATAATCTGGTGCTTGATTCTATTACTGATTAATCCAGGTTTAAGCATGCATGCCCCTAAGAGTCCCTCTATCACAGTTACACACACTCTGGGTACCCAGTAGAAGTTACAGGCTAGCCTGAAGCATTTCCCAGGGTAGGCCGGCATTGCTGCTGTTGTTGGGGGCCCTTAGGAAAAAGAAAACACAACATACACTTTAACCCAATATTTGTATTCCAGAGCCAGAGGGCTGAGTTAGGAACACTCAGCCCCTACCCAGATTAGATATACACCACAAGATAGGCAGCTGTTAAAGAGACAGGCACGGAGGCTAATCGTGCACTCGCATGCAATTACTTTTAGACAGTTAGAACACAGAACACCACCAGGCAGTGGGCATTTAGGCACACCCAAGGAAGACTTTTGGGAACCCCCATTTATAGGTGGTGTTACACCCTTTCCTGCCTGGAAAAACTTGGCATCCACGTCAAGTCTAAACTTTAGCAGTAGCATACTAAGATAATATTCTATACAGGATACACGTGATATTAATACCCTAAACAAGATAATGAGTGATGCATCAGTAAATGTAAACATATCACATTGCTATACATTTTAAATACACTTCACACATATACTATATCTGTAATGACAACAGTTATACATTTCTCATACATGTAACACTGATGCTACTATGATTAACACATTATTAGGACTACTATACTGATTCAAGTTATAACTTCTTGCATGTTAAACAATACAGATGGGGACCCATCCCTGTCAGTTAACTTGGGGCTAGATGGGGCAGGGGTACCATGTTCTGAAGGATGAACAATTAACTTAGAGGCGGCAGAAGGCTCAGTTTAGAAAGTGAGCTCTGGGAGATATAGACACCCTTATGGACAACATTCAGAAGAAAATCAACTGATCTTCCAGGGGAGTCGTAGCTAAGATGCATTACTGGTTTAACAACTCTCCCAGACTTTCGTGGGGGAACAGGTATAGTTTCTGGAGTATCCACACTAGCATTAGTCTCTCTTCTTGGGTCAAGAGTGGTACCTCTGCACTGGGCAAAGACTCCAGCAGTGGAACACTATCAGTCCCTGGGTCCACCACATTCGGCACAGGGTTATCCTCTGTAAAAGGTTCAGATGTGTTATCCAAGGAAGATTCTGACACATTTGTATCTTGCAGCACTTGGCTGACACTCTCTACAGCAGACTGAATACTCGGGTCACTTAGGACAACAGGGTCAAGTTCATTATAATCATCATTTACTGGTATGTCACCAGGACAGTTTATGGCATCAGACTCCTCCTCGGGCAGTTCAAACAGTTCCACCAAGCACAGGGAGTCAACCATCTCTGACGCTATACTTTGCACCTCACTCTCTGGGGGCACTGGCTCCAGGGAGGAAGCCGGGGGGGGGTTACATAGTCCTTAGGGTCCAGCTTCATCTCTACAGTTATACATTGAGTGATCTTGAAACAATTGACAGTTCATAAGTAGGATAATAAGGAGTATTGCACTCACTGCTGTAAGATTCAGACTGACTGTCATCATCAGGCTCGCCCTGCTGAGGGGAAGGCCTGGGTTGTTGCAGTATTGGAGAGGGTTGACTCTGTTGTCTTTTGGCAGCGGCACGAGTTGCTGGCCCAGGAGGGGCAGGATCTGACTGTTCAGCATCAATCATTACTTGGCCAATAGGTAGTAAATGGTTCCTGTGCATGGTTTTAATGGATCTAGAGTTGTCCTCAGGGTGCACTTTGTACACAGGCAGTTCATCCAGTTTACTGATCGATATGTGTGGAAGATGATGCCACCTATCAGCAATTTTATGCTTTCCATGCAGTCTCAAATTGCGCAACAATACACGGTCTCCGGGCAGTAACTCTTGAGCCTTCACTTTCTTGTCGTGCCTCTCTTTGTTGGCAAGGTTTCTCTTGGTGGCCATAGTCTGGGCCAACTGAAAAGCATCGTTTAACTGGGCCTTTAGCTTTTGTACGTATTTCAGATAGTTCTCAGCATGAATTCCGTCCGGGGACACTCCAAAGCAAACATCCACAGGTAACCAGGCTTCCCTTCCGAACAAGAGGCGATACAGAGGGAACCCGGTGGCATAATTTTTTGTTCAATTATAGGCATGCACCAAGGTACTGATTTGCTGACTCCATTTGTGTTTATCTTTGGGGTGAAGTGTGCCCAACATGTCCAGGAGGGTCCTGTTAAAACGCTCAGGTTGGAAGTCCCCCTGGGGGTGGTAAGGAGTGGTTCTGGACTTCCGCACTCCTCACAGGGAAAGTATTTCCTTGATCAATCTACTTTCAAAGTCTCTCCCTTGATCAGAGTGGATACATTGGGGTGCACCATAATGGACAACGAACTTCTCCACCAGTACCTTGGCCACTGTAGAGGCCTTCTGATTTTTTGTTGGAAAGGCTTGGTCAAACCAAGTAAAATGATCATTTACCACCAGTACATTGCCAATATTCTTTTGATCAGGCTCCAGACACATAAAGTTTATGCAAATCAACTCCATGGGGGTGCTGGTGGAGATGTTTACTAAAGGGGCAGCTCTCTGGGGCAAAGTTTTCCTCTGAAGGCAGCAACTACAGGTTTTGACATGATTTTCAACATCCACCCCCACATTTGGCCAATAGAATTGTGACCGCACCAAGTTGAAGGTCTGGTCAATACCGAGGTGTCCCATGTGATTGTGGAGGGACCTCAGCACCAGCTGCTTGAAGGCCGTGGGTAACACTAACTGCTGCTTGCCTACCTGACCTTGGCGATCTACCATTTCTCGATATGGCAACTGATCTCGTAACCTTAGTCTGGGGCCTTTCTTGAATAATAAAGCAGTTCGTAAGTCGGCAGAGTATAGTTTTGACACATCTTTCCCCGCACATAGAGCATCAAGCATGGGTTGGACCATTTGGTCTTGGGCTTGAGCCCACTGGATGCTATCACTATCAAACTGAGGCAAAGCGCTGATATACCAATGCTGAAAAATGACAGTAGGCTGCAGGTAGGCAAGGTTCGGGAGGCCCAAGACAGTCCACTAAACAGTCCACAGTATCTGCAGATGGCCACTTGTTCTTATCAAATTTTTGACACAGTGCTTTAGTAGAGTGCTTGGACAGCCGCACCCAGTTGTTGTGAGGGCTCGGCCACCTCGAAAGGGCATCAGCATTGGTATGGTTCAGTCCAGGCAGGTATTCAACTGCATAATCATAGGTAGACAGTGCAGAAAGCCACTGGTGCCCAGTGGCATCCAGCTTGGCTGAAGTCTGTACATAAGTTAAAGGGTTGTTATCAGTCTTTACCAATATCTTGGTCCCATAGAGGTACTCGTGAAACTGGTCGACTATGGCCCATTTGAGGGTGAGAAATTCCAATTTATGGACAGCATAATTCCACTCAGATGGTGTTAAACTTCTACTGGCAAAGGCCACAGGTCTCAGGCCATCTTCATAGTCCTCATACAACACAGCCCCTAATCCCTTCAGGCTAGCATCAGTGTGTAGAACACATGACTTGGTGGGGTCAGCATAAGCGAGCATAGAGGCATAAGTGAGTTGATAAATGACCTCAAAGAAGGCTGCCTTGCACTCGATGGTCCACTGGACCCCAAATGGTTCACCTGTTTGGAAATACATCTTCTCTTCATCCTTGATAGACCTTTTCTTGTACCAGCAGTTGGTGGGGGGATAACCTTGAGTGAGATTCAGGAGGGGACGAATTACTTTAGAGTAGTCCTCAATGAATCAGCGATAGTAGCCACAGGACCCCAAAAACCACTGCAGTGCTTTCAAATTGCTGGGTTGTGGCCAAGTGGTCAAGGCCTCTACTTTGCTGTGGTTAATCTGTATCCCCTCAGCTGGCATTATATGCCCCAAGTATTATATGGATGCCTGGAAAAACTGACACTTGTCTATGGAGAGTTTCAAGCCAAATTCTTCCAGATGATCCAGAACTGAATAATCGGGCTTCATGCTCTTCTAATGTACATCCAAACATAACATCATCCAAGTATATCAAACATTCCAACAAGTTCATATCCCCTACTGCACGTTCCATCAGCCTCTGGAAAGTGGCGGGTGCACCTGAAATCCCCTGCGGCATCCTCAGAAATTCGTAAAACCCCAAGGGGCAGATGAAGGCTGTTTTCTCATGGTCTTCTGGGGCCCTCAGGATCTGATAATACCCACTTCATAAACTGAGTACTGAAAACCACTGACTTCCATTCAGGCAGTCCAAGGCGTCCTATATGTGAGGCATGGTATATTGTCCTGGTACAGTCCGTCGGTTCAAAGTCCGGTAATTCACACACATTCTCACAGACCCATTTTTCTTTCACACCACTACAATAGTGGAAGCGTAGGGGCTTCTTGATTCTTGAATAATGCCAGCAGCTAGCATCTCTTATAACTGCCTTAGGACATCATCGATATCAGCGGGGGCAAGGTGATGAGACTGCTCCCGTAAAGGTCTATCATCATGAAGTCTGATAGTATGTTCAGCACCTTGAATGCATTCCACATCCCATTCCTTTAGGGAAAACACCTGGCTCCTCTGGGCAAACTTCTGGCTGACTCGAGTCTTCCATTCAGTGAACAGTGGGAACTCCCAAAAATCAAATGGGTCTGGGGTCACCTCCACCTTCTCAACGGGACATTTGTTGTTTGGCAGCACTGCAGTGTCCGCACAGTGCACGATAGCTAATGTGCATCCCCAATACACATGAATCTCCCAATCAGATACGTTCTGTATTTGAATCATCACCCATCGAGCATAGGAGTGGGCTCGAGCAGGCAGGATACTAGGCTTGATCATTAACCCATCCGGCAGCTTTCCATCACCTGGAGCATCCAGCATCAACATCTTGTTCTTCACATCTCCTCTAATACGGACTTCTCCATGGACAGTACACTGAGCGTTAGGTGGTAAGGTCAAAGAATCAGGATCTTTCTTCCACACTGTCCCCACGGTTCATCCCTGTCTGCCTCTGTAGTCTGTTTTTGCAGATCATAGGCTCGCTGTATCAAGGCTAGAATTTGCAAGGCCCTCCCAGTCCGTCACCCTTGTTTCTCTGGCACAATTGTGCCAGTCTCCCAAATATGTGGGTGTTTGTTCCAGTGAGCAAGGGAACCCCATCATACAATCCCTAGAAGGACACACCAGGGCCAGGGTCTCTACCTGTTCATCCACTCCGGCCACTGCAGTAGGAAAAGACAGCCAGATCTGAATGTATCCCAAGTATGGGTAGGAATTTTCACTTAATCCTCAAACATACAGGCCCTCCAAAGACTGTAGCGGCACATCAGGTAGGTCCTTCTGGTACCAGTCTTGAAACACTATGGTCACTTGTGATCCGCTGTCGAGTACAGCCCTTGCAGATACACCATTCACAGTTACAGTGGTCTCCATTGATGGGCCTACCACCTTGGACCAATCAAGTGAAGGGGAATTAGTCATCTATTTTATAGCAGTTTTCGAGGAATAAGTCTTTTTTGCAGGCCCAGTCTGAGGCCTTATGTTTCTTCGCCAAACTAAAGCCAGTAACCTTGTAGTAACCTTTCTCAGATTTTCGGGCAAACTACAGTGAGGCTGGGTATGTCTGTCTTCCCCACAATGGTAACAAAAGATTGGTTTGTTAGAGTCTCTAGGGGGAGGAAAACCACTTCCTTGTTTGGGTGATTCAGGCAAGTCCCGTAGTCTCTTTCTGATCCGAGGTCCACTTTCCCTGATTTCTGAGCCTCTCCAGGAATCAGCTACTTGAGTGGTCCAAATAAGGTCTCCTACCAAGGTTCTCAATTCCTGTATTTCTTCCAGCAGATTACTCTCCATCCGGGTTTCAGAAGAAATGATGTGCACCCCCACCCCTCCAGGTGGGATCTCATTCTTTGGCTCAGGGGGCGTTTGACAAGGAGTTGCACTTTTTGCCACCTTGGCAACTTGTTGACTGGCTCTCATCTCTTTCAGCTCTTTAATTAGTTCCCTCATCTGTTGCAATTTGGACTCCTCATGTCATTCATCACTTCGGTCGGCGGTCTGGCTGGTACTGGTGACCCCGGCGTAGGGCTCCCACCCCTCTTCATCATTCTCTGCTACCCAAATTTCTTTCATAAGGTAGCAATATTCAGGTGGATGTGTCTTTCTGTCTTGCAATTTCAGCTTCAACATCATCACACTAGAGTACCCGATGGATTTCAAGACATGTCCTAATCTGACCCGATTCAGTTCATTGGCAGGGACTCCCCCTTTTCTATGAGCCCTCTGCAAGGCCTGTTCAATTCTGGTAACAAACATGGACAGCTTTTCATTTTTCCATAGTTTGGTGGATTTGAATTTCCACATCAGGTCTTCCCCTGACTCAGTGCTGCCAAAGACTCCTTCCAGGGCAGAGAGGTACTTGGCAGCAGTGACCTTCGGGCTGGTGGAGTGAAGAAATTGAATGGCCTCCAGTGTAAGGGCCCTCAAGCTTTCCATGAGTCTCTTTCTTTTCTCCCTCACAGAGCGCTGCCACTCCTGGACCAAGGGGGTGGAATAATCCATCCAGGTTTCCAGATCATTCTCCCCCACAGGCACCAGGACCGTGCCCAAGAAGAGTCTAAGTCTACGGTAAGAGTCCAGGTGTACGGAGGGTATTACTATGGGAGAGGTTACCACGGGGGAAGCTCTAGGTGTGGCAGGAGATGCTAAAGGGGACTGCAAGGGAGTGGTGTCTTCTGAAAGATCTAACATGTTCATCAGCTCCTTAGCAGATCACCCCTAAGTGGCTAGCAGTCTAAGTAATTTGTCTTTAAACCCCTGAATAGTTGGAGATCCCCCAGGAGCTTCCAGGTTACTATGCAAATGAATGACTCACCACCCTTTCTGGGACTCTTCAGGCAAAATAACAGGGGCCACTCTCTCAGGGTCTATGGGGAGGCTGCAGGAGAGGAGGGCCACCAAGGTTTGGTCAAACAGATCTGAGTCCCTACCTTTCACCTCAACCTTCCTCAAACACTTAACTTGTTCAACCGTCTCTATAATAGTTACATTAGTGGTCCCTAATGGGATGTCCATTAATAATATGACTTGTTGGGGTTACCCTCTCAGCCTCACTCCACCCCATCATACAGTGCATTACCAACTTATGGGGAGCAATTTTAAGTTTGGGCATAGTAAGTGCTTCCATTCTTTCACAAATTTATCATATGGGGTTGTATTTCCCACCTCTGACCACTAGAAAGTGCAAATCCCAGCAGTGCCTCCAAGATGTATCCCCTAGGTGGCACTACCCCAAGGGATACTACCCCTGCCTGCGTGACTTAGAGCAGGGTGAGGAGCCTGAGTTCTAGGAATGGGTGCCTCCACCTGGAGGACAGGGTCAATGGTAGCATAGCTGCTGTGGGTACAGCCCTCTGGGACACTGTTACCACCTCTTTCCCCTCTGGTGATCTAAATGGGTCACTGAATATACAATTGCAATTAACATCTGACAACAGATTTGACCCCACACTTGTTGCACTTACCACCAGGGCTAGATCAGCTGGCTCAGCCCTGGAGACCCCCTGTAAAACAAGATTTACTACAACAACCAACAGTATTTCAGTGCTGTCTGTACAGAGGTATACCACAAACAGATTAAGTGCAAAAAGATTCAGATCTGATTTATTTGGGGGAATGAACAAGGAAGGGGCGTAATCTGGTGCTAGATTCTATTACTGATTAAATCAGGTTTAAACATGCATGCCCCTAAGAGTCCCTCTGTTACAGTTACACACACTCTGGGTACCCAGTTGGAGTTATAGCCTAGCCTGAAGCATTGCCCAGGGTAGGCCAGCATTACAGCTGCTGTAGGGGCCCTTAGGAAAAAGAAAACACAACATGCACTTTAACCCAATATTTGTATTCTGGAGCTGGAGGGCTCAGTTCATGACAATCAATCAAAAAAAATAAATCAGATGACACATTTTGATTAGGAGGTAGTTGCAGGGAGCTACCCTGTGATTCACTCATGATACCCAGACTAGGTTGCAGAAGGGACAAAGTGGAGACCCCAGGATGAAGTGCTGGTTTGCCAGGAGAAGCATGGCCCACATGATTCACCGTGGCGTCATTTCTGTTCGTTGATATTGAGCAGGGAGACGAATCCCCAGGCAGGTCTCTCGTCGGATGGTTCTCTGCAGCACGAGTGGCAATCTGGGCCATGATGTTGAGGCCCAGAGAGGTTGAAGGAAACAGATTCAGTCCGGTCAGAGTTACTGGATACTACTTCCAGCAAGCGTGACACATTCAAGCCGTGGGGAACCAAATCACGACCCACTATTCACATTCAGCACACTTATAGTAAAGGCAAGAAAGTACCACAGTTCGGATGACAGTCCGGTTGCAATTCACAGGATTTTCTGCGCAAACCGTATGCTGTGTGGTCATGATGGAAGTCCTGACAGGCCGATCACACAACTGCAAGTCTTGGGTCCTCTTCAGGCAAAATTAGTCACAATTCAGGCTGGACATCACAGGTTCAGATGAAGTCCGCTGCTAGGCTTAAGGTCTCTTCACTCAGGAAAATGGTAGCAGGCAGGCCAGACACAGCCTTCCCACCATTTTCCCCTGTGCACTACGCAGAAGTAGCTGCTCGAATCTCTCAAACTTCTCTCACTCTCAACTCCTGCTTCAGACTGACACACTGCTGCAGGCAGCTCAGGACTTTCCCAGTGATCCAAAAGGTTTGATTTGTTGATCCATCTGTCTGTCACAGCAAGGTATCCCCCTCCAGATCCATTTAGGTGCCAAAGGGAGAAAACTACAATTCCTACAGAAATTCATTCCCACGAGACCCCTGGGGGCATGCTCCATTTTAAGGCCCCCAAAGGTACTGATTGGTGCATACTGGCAGCCCAGAACCCAGAAGCCGGTGGTTAACAGAAAAGTCCATGCTGCAAAGAAGGCAGGTTAGACAAACTATGTTGACATTAGTAAGAATGCAGATAATCAGCAAACAATTGTAGTTCTTAACAGAGCTCCCTCTGTGCAATCAGCGATGCCAGAATAGAGCAATTATCTGGCAGCTCAGGCAGGACTCAGCTTAGGAAGACTCAGTCCCTACCCAGATTAGTTATACACTACGAGATAGGCAGTTCTTAAAGAGACAGGCACAGAGGCTAATAGGACACTCCCATGCAATTACTTTTAAATGGTTAGAATACAGAACACCACTGAGCAGTGGGCATTTAGGCACACCCAAGGAAGACTTTTGGGAACCCCCATTTTGAATAACAAAAGCACCCCCTGCTAGCAGCTATAACACTACATGGACTACTTTACAACAAAATAATTTCTATTAATTTATACTACTTCTTTAAGCAAATTTCTGTCACTTTTAAATTACTTTATAAAAAATTTCACAAATAGCCCATTTTCTAAGTGCAATAATACACTCCAGGGTGGGTGGTATGGGCAATACCGGACCTTCCAGGGGCTATAAGGGCCTCTCCCTGTGACACTGTGCCTCATTATGCCCCTGGGCAGTCTGGTATTGTCCAATGCCACCCACCCTTTCAGGTATTATTGTTTGCATAGAGCAGGCACTTCATCACATTTCATAGTTTTGTGTTTGTCCCTTGGGCCCCTGGTTGGCAGCCTACCCTATCAGTCTTCTGTTTTTAGCAAGCTGATATGCTATCTAGAGCTGGGCTGTCAGGGTCTTTATTCTGACAAGTTCTGCTTGTTTCCCAGCCTCCTGTAACCTGACAACTGCTTATAAACTAAGAGGTCAGAGGTCTGCAGTCCCTACAAGTTTCATCCAGTGAAATATCTGCAAGAGAAACCTAACAAATACAGACCCTCCCATCCCCACCAAGGCAGGTCTAGGATTTTTTTCAAGGAGGTTGCAATTTTCTTGGAGGGGGGTAGTACTTTCCCTCCAAAATGTAAAATGTTCTCTTTTAAAGCTCAGATTACGGTACATGAGCTACTGTCTGCTAGCATGTGGGGCTAGAGGGTGCTACAGTACTTTGCTATATCGCTGGATCTGCTAGTGGTCTCACCAGTTTTGATTATTGTGTCTCTCTGAGGGTTGTGAGGTAGAGGTGTGCAGATTATGAAGATACAAAAGAAAATTGTATCAAAATACAAAGCAGGATTCTGAAAGAAGTGTTCAACAACTGACCAGATTTTCATATTGAAATATATTATTGATAAATATACACAATATAAAAAAGGAAAATATATGCTGCCTTTCTGGACATCAAATCAGCATTTGACTTGGTAAACTGGATTAAATTATGGGATATTTTGAGGAAGAGAGAATTAGAAGAAAATGTATTAAATATAATTAAAATATTATATACCAACACAAAAGTGGTAACTAGATATAGTAAAGATGATGCTATAACAAATGGAATAGATATAAAAACAGGAGTAAAACAAGGTTGTCTGCTGGTGCCTGGTCTTTTCGATATATACATGGAAGAAATTGTACAGGAATTGGAGAAAAAAGACTCCTTTGCTCCAAGCATAAATGGGGGTCAAATAAAAATTTTATTATATGTGGATGATGCGATATTATTATCACAAACTCCAACAGGTTAAAAAGAGCAATAACCAAGACAATTCAGACATTGGGGATGCTGGATATGGCATTAACCACTGAAAAGACAAAGATTGTTATATTTGGGGAAAAGAAAAACAACAACAGAGTATGGAAAATTAACAAACTTAATATAAGTGAGGTCGCAGACTACTAATATTTAGGGGTAGTCTTTAGTAAGAACACAAATTGGAACAAACACGTAGATAAATTGAGAGATAATGTAAATAAGATAATGAATGGTATAAACCATTTTGTGCATGTTATGGCAAAAAAGTTGTATACTGCATAGTACCACTGTATAATGGCTAAATTAAATTCTCAAATATTATATAGTGCAGAAGTGTGGGGATTGTTCTGCAAGAATAAATAAATAAAATGATTACAAAATACATACAAAAAAATGCTTGGGGCATAGTAAATGCCACATCAAATGCAGCGGTACGTCCAGAAACTGGCACAGCTTCAATCAATGTATGTGCAGATTATGAAGTGTTTAAAATACTGGGGGAAAATACGAAGGGTAGCTACCGATAGCTTGATAAATGCCTGTTGGAAAGAAGCGGTAAGCAAGAAAAATTATAATAGAACAACCTGGTCTGAGAAATTAAATCACGAATTGAATCACTGCGGAATGTAATATAATTTAATATATTATGTGACACAAAATCAAGAGAAATTGGTTCTGGAAGGGATCCAAAGAATTATGGATAATGGAATACAGAAAGACATGGAAATAGTAAAGAATGCATGGAACTGTACTAGCTTAAGATACATAAAAGAAGGTGTGAAACCTGAAAAATATCTTTTAATGTGTGAAAATATCAAACATAGGAAGGCGTTAACCTGTTTAAGAGTTGGGCAATATCAAAAATGGGGTAATAGCGAGTGTAAAAGGATTGATGTTCAAGTGCGTACAGGTTGTAATAATGCGCAAATGTCTATAGCTCATTTAATGTTAGAATGTGAAAGCTTTCAAGAGGACAGGAACATTTTGATTTTTGGTATGTTCAAATCTATCTCTGGTCTAACAACAAATGAGAAATTGAAAGTTATTTTTAACACAGAAAAGCCGGTACAATTATTCGCTTTAGCAAATTTTGCACATAAGATAGCAGTAAAATTAAAATGGAGAATCTAATAGAAGGTAGAAAGGAACTGAATGCATGCTTTGATAAAGAAAATATAGATTGTTATTTATGGGGAGGCAATGTCTGAGAAATTGTAAATTTCATGCAGCAAACATTTGGAATGTGTAGACTGATGTGTTAGATTTATTATGTATGTCTAATAAGTGTTCAGTATGGATTTTAAGATGTAAAGTATGTAACAAATATTTTTATGTACATACAATGTTAAATTAACTTGACTTGGCTTTGAAGGATACAATCTATACTAGGGTATGGTCATTAAGGGTGGAAGACTTTATGGGATAACTATCAACCCCTCAGATTTATTATAACACCACAGATGCTGGTTGGGTGGAGGTCAAGCTGAGCATGTGGGTGAGGTCCCCAATCACAGGAAAGGGTGGTAATGGCATCATTGAAATGCAGGCCCAGCCAGATGGCCAAGCGGTGGGATGGATGGGTTCAACAAGATGGTAGAAGGATAAATAATATTATATAACTTTCATTATTGCATGCATGGCACGGAAACAGAATAAAAATAAAAAAGAATATCACAGAGGGGCTAGTTACAGCCTTAATAACCAAGCAAGGTGTCCCCACCACACACACACACACACACACACACACACACACACACACACACACATATATATACACAACACAGGCTGCCTGCATCCAACCCTTTCCAAGTACTGCTTGGATTTCTAGTTTTGTCCCCTAAGCAGCCACCCACCTCTAGCAGCTGTGGAGAAGAAAGTCAAACACTCTGGCAAATTTTGAGGTAGAAGATATTTACAAGTGAAGTGTCAGAAAAGGGCTGACGGTCCAGCAGTTAGATAAGGCTCCAGTGACAAATGGGGATGCATCTGAGACTGCTCAGGGAAATAGCATTGTAACTGGTTAACCCCTGGCAGGGCTATTCAATAGCTGAATTAAGTCAGGTGTGGTTCTGGAAGACTGAAGGGTGGCAGATGTACTTCCACTCCATATAGGTGGGGACAAAGAACAACCAGGTAATTACAGGCTTTTCAGTCTTACCTACATTGTGGATAAACTGATGGAGACTCTAGATAAAGAGAACATAGTGGACTACCTGGAGAGCAGTGGGCTCCAGGATAGTAAGCAGCATGGTGCAAAAAGTATTCCTAAAGGAATGTTTCTATCAGCACTCTAATAAAAAGAATAGCCCCAAACTAGTGATACTTTATTAATTCTTTTTGTGCTATTCTTTCTTTTTCAAGGCAGCATCAAAAACGTTTTAACCTTCTGACACACTTGTGTGTTTCAGTTAGGTTCTATAAAGTCATGGCAAAGAAAACAAGCATTTGTCAATGCCGAATGTTGTCTCGCTGGCATTGGCTTTGGTAGTACCACAGTTAGAGATGCATAATAGGAATGGCAGTGAAGTACTGAAGTGATGCCAACCCCACCCTCACCCTGTAGAGAGTAACAGGCATTGGGATGTGCCTCTGGGTCGTCAGCTATAACGCTCATGCCATTGTACGTCACCCTACCCTGTAGACACTGACAAGTGTCGTGGTGTGCTTTGGGGTCTTTGGGCATTATACTTACCCCATTCCATAAGGAAATACACTGACGTGGGTGCAGTATGGGAGAATGGGGTGAATTTTGTGGCCGAACAGTGCAAGGCACACCACGATGCCTGTCAGTGGCTGCAGGGTGGGGGTGGGAGTGCCATGGCATGAGCATTACATCCGGTGATCCCAAGTCACAGCCCTGGCACCTGTCAGTCTGTACTGGGCGGCGTGCTACAGGTGGAAACTGTAACACCGTAGGAGTGCAGTGGTATTTTCACTCCAGATTTTCAACATGGGCTGTTTATGAGGCCACCTCATGAGACGTGGCACAACCAGTTTGTGAGCTGAAAGGTGGTTTTGCACAGCGGCTATGCCATTTGGTGACACAGGGACGAAAACACATTTTGGGCAGAATGTGGAGAATGGTAACTGTATTGTTCATGAGGAAGTGTAAAAAATAGCAACATTGAAAATCTGGAGTGAAATATGAAAAATGGGTGAAGTCATTAGCATGCATAGAAACTGCGCATCACACGGCCATAACCCAATTATTTGTGGGAGCTTGTTAGCCACATTTTTAATATAAGCATTTTGGGACCTCCCCTCACAAACAGTGACACTGTGGTTTTGTTAATCAGTCCCAAAAGTTGATTTCCCACAGCGACCATGCCACTGTGGGCCACAGGTGCGGAAACACATTTTGGGCAGGATGTGAAAAATGACAGCTGTACTGTTGATAAGGAGGTGTGAAAAAATGCCACTGTTGAAAACCTGGCATTAAAATATTGCAAATTTATAAAGTTACAAGGGTGCATGGAAACTGTGCAACGCATGCTTGCAACACAGTCATTTTATGGACTTTTGGCAGCAAATTTTCAACATAGGCATTTTAGGAGCTCTGCTCATGAGCAGTGTCACCGTCATTTCCTCACACTGTCCCGGAAACTGATTTCGCACAGCAATCGTGCACTTCTGCACCGGACATGCGAAAATACATTTCGGTCAGGATATGTAAAATGACAGCTGTACCGTTCATAAGGAGTGTGGAAAATGGCAGTTTTGAAAATCTGGAGTGAACATTACAAATTCACGAAGTTACGAGCGTGCATGCAAACTGCGCAACGCACACTCAGAAGACACTCATTTTATGGACTTTCATCACCAAATTTTAAACATAGGCATTTTAGGACCTCTGCTAATGAAAAGTGTCACCGTCATTTTCACAATGTGTCTCGAACATGGATTTCCCACAGCGACCGCCCTGTTCTGCGCCAGAAGTGCGAAAACACATTTCGGCCAGGAGGTGAAAAATGACAGCTATACTGTTCATAAGGAGGTGTAGAACAATGGCAATGTTGGAAATCTGTAGTGAAAATATTATGAATTTGTGAACTAACGAGCGTGCATGCAAACTGCGCAATGCGCACTCATAACACAGTCATTTTATGGAGTATCATCACCAAATTTTCAACATAGGTGTTTTAGGACCTCTGCTCATGAACAGTGCCACTGTCATTTTTGTAATCTGTCCCAAACATTGAAATCCCACGGCGACCACACTATTCTGCACCAGGAGTGCGAAAAACTTTCTGGCCAGGATGTGAAAAATGACAGCTGTACTGTTCACAGGGAGGCATGGAAAAATGCCAGTGTTGAAAATCTGGCATAAAAATATTACAAATTCATGAAGTTACGAGCGTGTGTGGAAACTGTGCAATGCGCACTCGTAAAACACTCATTGTTTGGATTTTTCCCACTAAATTTGCAACATAGGCTTTTTGAGAGCCCACCTTGTGAATTCTGGCACTGTCATGGCATTAATCGATCCCAAAGGTGATTCAGTGCAGTGACTGTGAAATCACCTTTTGGGACCGAGTAACACTATGGCAGTGAAAGAATTCATGAGGAGGGGTCCCAAAAACCCCATGTTGAAAATTTGGTGCCACAATTCCAAAAAATTCCCAAGATATGCATCAAAGTTTAAAAAACCCTATTTATTTCATTATACAGCTTACTAGCATTTCCTTAGTTCGCAATCGGCTATGAAGAGTGCAGACGTGTTCCCGGTCCACTGAAGATCATTGCTCCGGACTCCGGAGGTAAGTATGAGGTGGGTGTGGGTGTGGGGAGGCAGGGTGCGCAGTGGGTGGGTGCAGGTTGTGGGAGGGGGGCAGGGAGATGGTGAAGGACCATTTTTGTTTTACAGGGTTTAAAAAAAAAAAGATGTCGCGGGACGATTTTCATTTTTCAGGTGGTATTTCCCCAGAGTACCACCTCAGAGTTTGTGAGTGGGGAGGGTGCTTTAGCTGACAGGGGATTGGGCACCCCTGTCGGCACATAACAAATGGGGAGTGTTCATGATGCCGGAGAAGTGGGCTTCCTCCAGCAAAATACAGGGGTAAAGCCAATGGGATTGGTCTCCTTTCAGCAAAGAAAAACTGTTGGGGGATGCATGATGCCGAAGGAGATTGGGCAACCCCCTCGGCAATCAGTGAAAGGGGGGGAGACACATTATGCCAATGGGGAGTGGGCTCCCCTGTCATCATTGTGACAGGCAGCGGCGGTGGCAATCACTGCTGCCATGTTGCCTGCACCACGGGAGGCGTGTAATGGTCACGCTACATGAGAGCTTCACTCTCATTGCAGCAGACCTTTTCTTTGTTGTGATGGCCACATTAGGCATGCATGAGGTTAGTGCCTCCTGCTGCCTGATTGGGTAATGAGGGACGCACCTTCTGATATGTGCCCTGCATTCGCTCAACAGTGACCGCGCCTCCAAATCTGCTACTACCGCAATATGTTGGCTGCGTAAGCGCGAGCCAACATAAAAATCACTGTACCAGTTATATGCATTTGTCATGTGTGGAGTTTTTAGCTGCTCCTTTTTGTGGCTAAATTGCCTATTCCTTTAGAGTCAGTCCCACTGCATGTGCAGGCACCTTTTTCCATTGTTTCTGTCCTCAGTTTACAGGTTGTCCTTGCATGGAATAAATCAGGGTTTGATGCTGCATGGACCCGCAGACCAGTCAGTCAGCAGTCTGCCAGGTAGTACAGCATCTGAGTGCATTTGTTTCAGTGCTCCACCACCAGAACTGGGATTGCCCAAATCAGAATGGACATGGGGGATGTAAATTAGGGATATTTTTTAATGTTAAATTATTTATTCATAATGTCAGCACACGAATGAACAACAGTATACACACCTGAATTATCTGTGGTACCAATACCAATGGGCCTACGGAGTACATAGTCTGTAACCACAGCCAGGCATTATATGACTGTGTACACATGCTGGGAATCTTGTAACATATACCACTGGTCACTGCCATGAAACAGTATTGTAGGATGAAGGATATAATCATCTTGGGCAACACCCCTGCTCTGAGTAGTTTATCAGTTATTTCAGAGGGGGCTTGCTCTAAGGGCTATTGTTTCATTCATTATTTATTGTAAGGTGCTCAGAGCCTCAGGGATTGGGCACCATCTACATAAAATTGCCATTGTCAAAGGGCCCCAGATTTTGATATGCAGGTATTTAGGGCATAGTAGGAGAAGTACTCAAGATAGGCCAGTTGCTTGATGATGGAGAACCATTCATTGAAAGTGGGTACATCTGTTTACCTTTAGCATTGATGGAGAAGTCTTTTGCTAGCAATGGTGGCTGCCAATCCCCATTAGGTCACTGGGTGCATTCTGGGATCCTGGGGGGTGGCTGCCCCAAGAGAATGAATGATTCATCCAAAGGAAAGGAAGCAGGGAATCCCCGTCAACAATAGCAAAGTACCCGATCCCAAGAAGGGAGAATTAGGGGGCATGACCAGAGGATATGTGACAAGGACCCTCTGTGGGTAGAATACCACCAGGTCTGGTCTATAGATGAAATGCCTAGAAGATGTAGATGCCTGGGGTGTTCTGTAACAGTGGTGTAGAATTTTCAGTTGAATGAGCTTGAGCCTTAACTCTTGCAGGGCTGTGGACTGATATATCAGTTCAGAATTATATATGTTTTAATTCTGTCGGCAGCCTAAGGGTTAATATCTCTGCAGTCCACATGTGCCCTGAACCAACAATTTTTCCGTTCTTGGACAGGTTTTACAAAATCTAATTACACTTCCCATTTGGACCTGAGTTAGTGAGGGATGGACCACTGTCTCTGAGGGATTTGTAGATAAGACCAGCTTTACTTTAGGGTACCTCTATCCAGATTTGGATAATCCAGTTGTGGGGGCTGAGGCCAGCCATAGCCATGGGTAATGGCAGCCCAAACTTGCACATAGCACCAAAAGTCCCTCTGGGGAGGTGATAGTGAAGAGATACTTCAGCAAAGGACATAAGGTAGTTTTGACCCAGAGAAAAAAGATCCTGTATTGTATGGATTCCTGCCTGTTCCCAGATTTGCCAGTGAAAGGATTTCTGGCCAATTTTGAGCACATGATTTGTCCATGCAGAGCCGTATGAGAGAGGAGATAGAGGAAGGCTTAGAATGTGGGTAATCTTACACCAGTATTGAAGAGAAAGACTATCAGTGGAGGGGATGCATCCCCACATGGGGGCTTGAGAATAAAGTAGGAACAAGGGAGACTCAGTGCCAAATTGGTGACCCTCCATTGCAACCCACTGTGGAGTATATCTGTGAGAGGAAGAAAACCATGTAGTGACCTGGGCTGTATAAAGGCCATATAATATGAGTAAAGTTTAACAAACCCCATCGTCCCTCCAACCAGTGCTCTCACAGCTTATTCCTGCTGAACCTGGGTGCTTTGACCTCTCAGAGAAATTGATCCATTAACTTACTAAGTGCATCAGACCATTTATCTGGGATGTTAATGGGGGGTGGTCAAGGAGATGGAGAACTTTGGGGGTCAGTATCATTTTAATAGCCGCAATTTTCCTAGTGAAGGACAGATGTACAGCCCCCCATCTTTCAGTGTCAGCCCTAATGGTGGTGAGTGAGGGGGTCAAGTTGGCTCTGCATATGTTAGACAGTGACGAGGTAATCCAGACCCTTAAACAGGAGAAATCATGCTTGGCCCTTTTCCAGCCAGTATTGTGGAAGAGGGTTGCTTTGTAACAGTCATTAAGGGGGTAGCAGTTCAGATTTGTTGGGGTTAACCTTCAGCCCAGACACTGCAGAGAAGGATGCTAGAGGGGGCAGAGGAGTTATAACCTGAGGGGCATCTGCCAGAGAGATTAGCACATACAGATGTTGTACAGTAAGATGGATGACCTCGAGAATCGAGGTCGCCGTAATAATCTTTACTTCCTGGGCTTCCCTGAGCGTGTAGAAGGCAAAGATACCGAGGGATTTCTACAATTAGCAATTGCTGAAATGCTGCAGTTGGACCCATTGATACCGCTACAGGTGGAACACGTACACCGTACGTTAGCCCCCATGTCTCAGGCCCAGGACAGACCATGACCTATCATATCCCATTTTATTGATTTTAGGGAAAAAAGAGAAGGTCCTAACTAGAGCTCGTGAGTTACAGCATGTAGTGTGGAGACTGAATAGGATCCACATCTTTCAGGACTTCTCTAAGGATCTGTCGGACAAAAGCAGAGCATACTCTGAAGCAAAGCATAAAATGCACAGTATTGGACTGTCCTTTTCCTTTGCATTACCCAGCCACGATGCGGGTTATGCATAATGGGGTCCAGAACAGTTTTGAATCTCCTGATGCACTCATGGATTTTTTATGGTGCAACTGGCCACAAGAATTCACCACCACTACCCCAGGAGCTCCTTCGGCCAAAACTGCTACCAACGGGTTGGATTGCGGCTCCACTCCATCAGTGAGCATTCCTGCAGTTTGACAAGACCTCAGGGAGCAACACTGGGAACTCCCCCCAAAAACACACCGAAAGAGGCAATCCTCAAACACGGCCACCGGGAGCATCCTTCGGAGAGAGGGCAAGATGACACAGAGGAGCCCACAAGCATGGACACTGTTGCTTTAGATCCATTACAGGCCTACCACACTGCTAATAGATATGAAGCTTTACTCCCCAGCTCTCCGGATCAACACCCAGGCATTGTGGATTCAACTGTGGAAGGCACGCCACTCCTGTGTTTCAGCCCAACTACCTGTCCCCGTCAGCTACTCCTCACCAGCCAGGGCAGCATCCACCAAAGGCTACGAGGGAGGCCTCCTGTACCAGTGGAGATCTCATCTTCAGTGTGGACCATCCTGAGTGCTGTACTTCTCCAGGGCAATCAATCAGAGAAAATCCACCGGCGTGGTCAGATAAGTAGTCATCCTTCTATTTTCTTTCTTTTCCTGTTCTTTTAATCCCCCGGGGAGTTGTAGGTATGGGGTGAGTTTGGGGTGTCTAAATTGATCGTCAGTGGACAATCTCCTTGGCTGACCCATCTGCTACCCTTTCTCCATGTTACCTATGTAAGGGAACTTTTGAGCCCCTTTTCACCCCAACCTTGACCCCTGACTTGCACTGCCATGTGGCAGAGAAGATGCCTCACTCCTAGGGAGGGATTCAATGAGGCCTACCAACAAGCTCTCAGTGGACGTCCTGATCAAAGGTCCAGACACGTCTAGATGGCTAAGAAAGCCTTTTTTGTACCATCTGATTAAACAGCAGAACTTCTGTGGGTTCTACCTCGCTTACTTGTGTGTGGGGGGGGTGGTGAGGTCTGCTGGGAAGCTGTGTCAAATAATATGAAAGTATTTGTTGACATGCGCAAACTGTTGTGCTGAATGGGTAGCCAGGATGTGTTTTACGTGAGGCCCTAAGTGGTAAATGGCACAGGCCTGTGCCCCTCTGGTATTTTTTTTTATTATTATTATTTTTTTCTATCAAGGGGAGATCTCCCAGTCCCCGCATTGGGTGGCTTACAGTACACTCTTCATAGGTGTGATGAGCCTGACCTCACCAGGATTTTTGTTGTGAGAGCATGTTGGCACCCATCAGCAATAACCCTAGGCTCACCGAAATAGTGGTCAGTCCTCCCCCACTTTCCTTCCTGCAAAACCCACCTCAGAAGCGTTGTGTAGTCCAACTTTAACTACCCCTGCTTCTGAGCTACACCGCTGGAGCAGCTCTCTCAACCCTCTGGGGTTGCAATGAGCCACGTGGTCCAACCTTCCTATTGGGTTGCTCGATTCTCTTGAGGGGGAACTCCCCCCCCCCGCACTTACCATAGTGCTAAGGAAGGATGGCTACCACTTGTTAATGCCCTGGGAATAGGGGCTGGCCTACAGCAGGGCTCTGTGGCCGAAGAGACGCCGCCTCTTTATCCCCAAATTGCATGGTACACTGCACAATGTATATAGTTTGTTAATGTGTTTATGTATGTTTGTTTCACAAGAGACACACACAGATGTTTGGTTATTTGTTAGTATAAGGTCATTTGGTAAGGGCAGGGTATATGGGCTTTACCTACTCTCTCCATATCTGCTGGCGCTCTATAGAAATTTGCCTCTTCTGGTTGGGCTGCACTTGCCCCCTATCTGCTGGCTGTTCTTGATATATCTCTTAATTAAATATTTGCTCCCTATTACTAACAGGTGATATCACTTGTCTGACATGGAACGTCAGAGGGCTTAACATCCCAAACAAGAGGAAGCAAGTTCTGGGCCACCTCACAAGACTGGGAGCAAGGGTCGCCTTCTTGCAGGATACCAAACTTACCGAGGGGGATCCTGAGAGACTGAAGAGGGAGTGGGTAGGTCAGGTCATTCATGCCTCGGCCTCCTCTAGAAAGAGAGGGGTTGAGATTCTGCTTCACAAGCAACTACAGTGGAAATTGCAGAGACAAGTGAGAGACCCTGAGGGTAGATGGGTGGTGGTACTCATGGATACTGGGGAGGGTCCTCTGATTCTGGGTAACATATACGCTCCAAATGAGGACTCACCCTCCTTCTTTCACAAGTTGGCCCAGGTGCTGGGATCCATAGCTTTGGAAGACACCCCCATTTTATTAGGTGGCAATTTTAATCTTTCTCTAGACCCTTTCCTGGATAGACCTCCTTCCAATACTGAGCCCCACTCCAGGGCTGTAATGGCAATTGCTCAATTACAACAAGGTTTGGCCCTTACGGACATCTGGAGAATATTTCACCCCTCCCAGCGGGACTACACCTTTCATTCCCCAGTACATAGTTCTCTTAGTAGAATAGACTTCTGGCTCACCTCTCCTACTATTACTAGTAACACTGTTAATACCCTTATTCATCCCTTAGTTATCTCGGATCATGCCCCATGCATCTTTCCTTCACATGGGGCCTCTCTCTCCCTAAGTCTCTGGCATGGAGGCTGGACCCATTGCTACTTCATGACCCAGACTTTCCCCCTTGGCTTCAAAAGGAAGCAACAGAATTTTTTCCGCATAACCTCATAGCAAATACCTCTGCGGGTGCCACATGGAATGCATTCAAAGCTACTCTAAGAGGGGCAATAATAGGGTATGCGAGTCAGCACTGAAAGAGGAGGGAACAACATTTGAGGAGGCTTGAATGACAACTCAGAGAAGCGGACCTTGCTTTTAAGGCCCTTCGTGTCCCTTCCCTTAGGTCAGAGGCAGGTCACAAGGTCACCTCTCTGAAGATGCAAGTGAACGAGCTGGTCTCTAGAAAGGCAGAGATTTTGATCATTAGACTCAAGCATAAATATTGGGAAGGGGGAGAAAAGGGGGGTAAACTGCTGGCATACCATCTCAAAAAGCAGCAAGCCAAGCGGCTTTAGAGGATGCAGGGGGTAGGACCCAGACCTCGGCGCAAGATATTAATCAAATAATGATGGATTTTTACTCCTCATTTTATAAATCCTCCAGAGCCCAGACCCCCAAGGGGTATGCCCATTTCTGGAGTCCCTACATCTCCCCAAAATCTCAGAAGCCCAAGCTAATGCCCTAGATGCCTCGATCTCAACCCAGGAGATGGCAGACACTATCCTGTCCCTTAAAAAGGGAAAGGCCCCTGGTGGGGACGGTTTCCCTATTAAAGTGTGGCAGCTGTTGCATCCCATAATCTCTCCGGTATTGCAACAAGTATTTACTCAGTCATTGCAAACAGGGTCTCTCCCCTTATCCCTTAGGGAGGCGACTATTGCTATCCTACCAAAAAAAGGTAAAGACCTTCTTAAAGTGTCCAGCTACCGCCCTATTTCATTATTGAATGCTGATAGCAAGGTGCTAACTAAGATTCTAGCTAATAGACTTAATCATCTCCTTCCCAGTTTGGTCCACCCATCCCAAGCAGGCTTTGTTAAGAGCCGCTTTAGCGTGGACCATATTAGATCATTGGTAAAGTGAATCCATAAGGCCCAAACATTATCTTCCCCCACTGCTGCCATTGCAATAGATTTCAAAAAGGCCTTTGATTCCCTGGAGTGGGACTATGTCCAACAAGTACTTTGCACTATGGGCTTGGGGGTGGGGTTTCAGGCCTGGGTTGGGGAAATATATTCATCCCCAGCTACACGGATACTCACCAATACAATGCTGTCTCCGCCATTCATACTGGGTAGGGGTACCCGTCAGGGCTGCCCATTTTCCCCACTACTTTTTGTATTGGCAGTAGAACCCCTGGTGGCCGCTATTAGGCAAAATCCTCTCATTTCTGGAGTCCAGGTGGGAACAAGGGCATACCCTACTCTTATGTATGCGGATTACCTGTTGCTCCCTATAGCCAATATCGTCACCTCCCTCCCTCCCCTACTGTCCACCTTGTCAGATTTTTCTACATTTTCAGGGCTCAAGATTAACCAGGCCAAGATTGAGGTCCTACCTTTAAACTCTAAGTGTACCTCTCAAATGGTTACTCAGCATGGGCTCCAATGGGCCCCGGGGGGACTACCTACTTGGGCATTACTATCTCTCCTAATCTGCATAAAATCTGGGACCTGAATATTAAACCACTTTTTGCGTCCATTCGTACAGAACTGGACAGATGGAAATCTCTTCGACTGTCGCTTGTAGGTAAAATATCCACAATTAAAATGGTCACAGCACCAAAAATTATGTATCTTCTCTCCCACATCCCTTTGAATATACCTCGTTATTGGTTTACTAAGTTAGACTCCCTGCTGGGATCCATTCTGTGGGAGGGAAAGAAACCTAGGTACAGTAGAAATAAGCTCAGAGCCCATTGGTCGGAAGGGGGCTGGGGTCTTCTGTGATTAGAGGGGTATAAATGGGCCTTTCAGCTGGCTCAGACGTTAAAATGGTTCCTTTTCCCTGAACACAACGCTCCCCAGTGGCTGGATATGGAGAGAGAGGTATGTCAGTGTACTCACTTGATACTATTGTTATTTAACCATCCCCCTAAGGGCACTCTCTCTCATCCTACTATAGATCCCTCTCTGGAATATTGGGCCAAGGTGCATAAGAAGTTGGGCGCCTCCCCATCTCCCCTAAGACTTACCCCTCTATGGGGCAATAATGAGATTACCATCAATAAACAACCAATTGCGTGGCCCTCATGGGAACATGGTGGTATCTCATTGCTTCGAGATATGCTCATTCCTGGTACAGATACCCTTAACTCCTTTGAGGGCCTGCGGAGCTCTTATGGGATCTCTCCCAAAGACCTCTGGCGATTCCTTCAAATAAGAAGCGCCATCCTTACGTACAGGCATAAGCAGCACCAAGAGCATCACATCTCCCAGGTAGAGTCATAGCTGGCCCTAGAAAGAGGACAGTCAAGCCGGATATATGCGGCCATTCGGAGCACCATCCCGTCCCAAGCAGAGGACTGCAAGCATAAATGGGAGACAGCACTGCATGCCCCTATTATGAACCTGGAGTGGAAGTCTTGTCTAAAATTAGCTCACAGGGCATATCCTGACACCAGTAGTCAATTAATACAGAACAAGATAATTCATTCCTGGTACAGGACTCCTGTAGTCCTCGCCAAGGCAAAGCTGGCTCAAGCTGACCTGTGTTGGAGGTGTCAGGAACTCCCAGGTGACCTGTTCCATATACTTTGGTCCTGCAGGTAGATCCAGCCCCTATGGCAGGCTACCTGTAAGATGGGGTCCAAAATACTTAGGAAGCCTGTGCCTTACTCCCCTGAGTTGCTGTTATTAGGACTCCGGACCCCAGCCCCTCACCTTCATCTCTCCGAGTTGAAACTACTACTGACACTCAGTATGCAGGTTAAAAGACTCCTACTGTGTAAATGGCGGTCCCAGATAATCCCCTCCCTGTGGGAGGTACTTACCTCCATGGCTCAAGTTGCCAACTGGGCCAGAATATCACATACTGTGACCAATACCCTCTTTAAATATACTGCCCTCAGGACTCCCTTCCTTCTGTTTTTGAAACCTAGGGAGGTAATCAGCTGAATAGGCACAACCATGCTACTATAATGGTCTCCTCTCATGGTGCATTTAGGGGCAAGTGCTGGAGAGATTGTTACTGAGTTATAGGGGACCCTGCTCTACGGATGACCTGGTATAATATCAGTAAAGGACAGTATCTTCTCTGACAATGGAGACCTGTTTGCTTTGTTTGTGTGGTCTCTTGTATTTTGTAGGTGTAAAGTAGAGGACAGCGGCCCTGGACCTCTCATAATTTCTGATGCTTTGTCAAATACTGCAGAAACTACCAGGATGGGGCCAGGTAAGATATGTTTGTATGAGTTAGCCATAAGCAATGCACCAACTGCTAATACTTTCAAAGTTAATCTCCAGCTGGATAGGTGTTGTACATCCAGGCACAGAGTATTATCCTACTGCTTACCTGGCTAGTTTATTCAGTTCGTTACTATCTGGCCAACATGTCTGTTCTCTGCTTCTACAGACATATGTAACAGTCTGTAAGACTTCTGCAATGTATCCGACTGTTTTAATGTTTGTAGCGTCTTAATAAGTCAAATCAATAAAACTTATTAACCACAAAGAGATTAGCATATCATCTGCATATGAACAAAATTTGAATTCATCCTCACCAAGTTTGATACTAGTAATGTTCCTGTGGGATGTTAAAGCTATCATGGAGTTCGATAACTAGAAGGAACAATAAAGGGGATAGGGGCAGCCTAGCCGAGTTCCTCAAAATATGGAGAATGGCTAGGTAAAGAACTATTCAGGTGGACACAAGGAGAAGGCGCTGCAGAAAACGTTTCAACACCAGCAAGGAACTGAGGGCCCATCCTCACTGTCCATAAAACGGCAAATGATGTACCCACACCACTGAGTCAAAAGCTTTGTCATAATCGTGTTAAGTGTAGCTGACAGAGTGGGAAGGGTCCTCGCTGTCTGGCGGAGATTAAGAAAGGTCCAGAGATAATCTGCACTCATTCTCTCCTTCGTGAGTCCTACCCGTGAGGGGTGAATTAGTGCAGGAGTGCTGATTCCAGCCAAGAAGCCAAAACGTTGGCCAGAACTTTGGCATCAGTATTGATCAGAGATACTGGGTGGTAGCTTCTGGGGGAAGTGGGTTCCTTACCCTTTTTTAGGTAGGATCAAGATGTCAGCCTCTCTTAAAGTAGGGGAAAGAGATAACTGGGAAAGAAAGTATGAAAAAATTAATAGGAGTTGTGGGGTTATAATTTCATACAGAACTGGATAAAAATCCATCTCCCATGTTGATTTGTTTTTATTCATACTCAAAAAAGCATGTGCAATCTCCTCCTGGGATAGAAGGAGGCCTAGGTCTTGGGCCTGCAATGAGGAATCAGCGGGAGGTCATGGGAGTTTAGAAAGGAAGATATGTTCCTTTAGTAGGGGGAATGAGAAGTATAGCTTTGAATAAAAACTCTTTATGATGTCTGAGATGTCCTGTTACTTTGTGCACATACTGCCCTGCCCCTTTCAGAGTCCAGGAATGTGCTGTTCTGCCTGAAGCTTGTGGAGCCAGTATGATAATATCTTGTTGGGCCTCTCTCCCTTTCCCCATAGGAATATTAATTGTACAGGGGGATGGAAGCTGCAGCTGGGGGTGGGGGGGGGGATTGGGGGACTCTGAATATGTGATTCAGGTATCATGTTTAGCCAAATGGCAGCACAGTATTAAAACTTCATTTTGCCATATATCAGCAAAGAATGACATGGAAAAGGAGAAAGGATTGTCCCATTGGGAGAGCAAACTATTTAATAGTCCACCTTATGCCGTGGGGGGGGGAATGTAAGCTGGCAGAGGTTTGGCAGACTTGGTGCTTTTTGGGTAGTCTGACCCAAATACAGCTTTGAAACCCACAGTTGCATGCACAAACATTGTTTGTTAGTGTAACTCCTAGGTGACACTATCCCAAGGGCTACTACGCCTGCCTGCATGACTAATTGCAGGTTAAGGGGCCTGGGTACTGAAAACAGGTGCCTCCACCCAGAGGACAGGGTTGGTGGTAGTGTAACTGACCTGGGTACAGCCCTCCGGGACACTGTGACCCCCCCTCTTTCTCCTCTAGTGGCCTAAGCAATGTACAACATACACAGTTACAATAGCCCCCAAACAGCAGATATCTCCCCTTTCTGCTTGCACTTACCACCAGGGCTGGTTCCACCAGTTCGACCCTGGAGACCCTTTGTAAAATAAGGTTAGACACAGCAGGTAACAGTACTGTGCTTCTGGCACAAAATGGAACCACAGTCAGGTTAAATGCAAAAAGAATTAGATCTGATTTATTCAGGGGGAATGAACAAGGGAGGGGCATAATTTGGCTGATTAGTTCTGTAACTGATTCAATCAGGCAATCATGCATGCACTTTAGAGTCCCTTCACAGTCATACACTCTGGGTACCCAGTTGGAACAAAGGTGGGCTAGCCTAATTCGTTGCCCGGGGAAGGCCGGCATTGCAGCTGGTCGGGGCCCTGTGATGGAAAGAAGAAACATGCACAGCCATACACAAGTTGTAATCTGGACCCAGGAGGCTCAGTTTGTGACAAGGAAACAATAAAGGAATCAGATGACAACACTTTTGATTTAGCTGATGTTGCAGGGAGCTACCCTGGGGTTTACTCATGCTACCCAATACGAGACACAGGAGGGAGGAGATGGAGACTGCAGGTTGACAAGCTGGTATGTCAGGAGAAGCAGGGCCCACATGAATTACCAAGGTGTTGTTCCTGTTCGAGAAGGTTGAGCAGGGGGCTGATCCCCGGTGAGTCTCTCATCAGCGGTGATCTCTGCACCTGGAGTAGCTGGCAGGGCTAAGGTGGCAGGGCCCAGGCTGGGTGAACAGTTCGGATTCAGTCCGGTGAATGCTGAATGCAGCTTCCAGCAAGCGTGACACAATTAGGCAATGGGAAACCAAATCGCGACCCACTAACAGCATTCAGCACACTTATAGTAAAAGAAAACACAACACCACAGGTCGGATGACAATCCGGTTGCAATTTCAGCTTTCCTGAGCAAAATCATGATCTCTGTGGCGATTCAGACATTCTGACAGGCTGATCGCGTACAGCAAATCTTCAGTCTTTTTCAGGCAATGGTACAGTCACAGTTCAGTGGCTTTTGTCACAATTGGTTCGGATACGGTCCAGTTATTTAAACACTCGCTAAGGATCCCTTTCGAGGGACAGCAGGCAGACAGGCCAAACTCAGCCTTTCCACCAGTTTCCCACGTGACTACACAGGAGCAGCTGCTTGAATCTCTCGAGCTGTTCACTCTCTCAACTCCAATCTCAGACTGACTCCTTGCTGCAGGCAGCTTGGGGCTTCCCTCTGATCCAAAAGGTTTGATTCATTGATTCATCTGTCTGTCACAGCAAGGGTTCCCCCTTCAGGTCCATTTAAGCGCCAAAGTGGAAAAACTACAATTTCTACAGAAATTCACTCCCACAAGACCCCTGGTTGCAAGTGCCATTTTAGGACCCCCAAAGGTACTGATTGGTTCACAATGGCAGTCCAGAACCAAGATGGTGGTGAGTTATAGAAATGTCCATGCTGCAAAGAAGGCAAGTTAGACAAACTATGATATCATTACTATTAGAAAAGATAATCATCAAATAAGTACAGCTTCTAACAGGGCTCCCTCTCAGCAATTAGTGATGGCAGAATGGAACAATTATCTGGCAGCCCAGGTGGGACTGCAGCTTAGAAACACTCAGCCCCCAACCAGATTAGATATACACTGCAATATAGGCAGCTTTTAAAGAGACAGAATACAGAGGTTATATAGGCACTCTCATGCAAATGCTTTTAAATGGCTAAGACATAGGACATCAGCCTGGCAGTGGGCATTTAGGCACACCCAAGGAAGACTTTCTGGAACCCCCATTTGTGGGGGGGGGGGTTACATTAGCTTGACCAGTGGCATTGGTGGAGACCCTGGTTTGTTTTAGAGTTCTAAATAAGATGTGGAGGTAGTTAACTCTTAGTTCAGGGAGTAAGGACACTTGCTCTAATAATAGCTCCTACTGTCACTGCTGGCATCCCTTACTGAGAAAAAATGTGAGGTTTATGACTGATCTTGCATGATTTGTAATAATAGAATAAGAAAATGCACTTAGTGTCAAAATTACTGTAAGTTCTTTTCATGACTCTATAAGAATTTTATCAGATTCACAAACTGTCATTTTTCTTTGCATGAACAAATAGCATGTTTATTGTGAGTACACACAAGATTTTTGCAAGATCACAGTATAAGTTCTAACACTAGTCACAGTCTCTGCAGGTTTAAGATGTAGGGCCAGATATTCAAAACTTTGCCCCAGGGCTAAATTAACAGTGCCCGGCATGCTAAATTAGCCCGGACCTAATAGCCTGCTATATTCAAAAGGGATAGCCCCAGTGCTAACCCTGCTGAATATAGCATGCTAAGGAAGCCACGCAATCTGGGCTTGGAGTGCAGTACAAACATAGCCTGGGAATAAGACAGCTCTGAATATAGCAACTAGGAAGTGCACGCCACAACAGCAGCTAAGTGCACAGCAACGTGAAGGTAGGTAGAGGTGAACTATTTGGCCAATGTGTGTGCCAGCAAATGCATGGACCCAGTACAGCTGCAGGCAGCAGTGCGTGTGAAAGAACAGTGTGCAAAACTGTATAATATTCCCCGAATTGTTTGCGTGGCACTAACACATTTGCGAAGGGTTTAGCATGGAGCTAAGCCATTTGCCCGGTGCAAACACATTTGCAACACTTTACGCAGTACAAATTACTGCCCAGGAAAATGCAGTCTTAACCCTGGGCAATACAGCTTTGTGTGACATTGTGGCTTTGAACGACCCTAACCAATAAGTATGACACATAGAAAAAGCCAGACATAGAGGAGATATGCTGCTCACTGATGGCATCACAATGATGCTAAGTCACGCAAAATCACTGTGCAGTGCTAGTCGCTGAATATAGCATTGCACCTGTTTTCATGTACATGCCCCCTCAGTTTGCCCCTTGCATACATTATGATTTTGCCTGGTGCTAATGCATGCAGTTTGTGTGCTTTTTGGCCTTTTGAATATAGCAGACCCGCTCTAATCCCATGCTAAATCTGTGCAAATGGTTTGTACCCAGTGCAAAGTTTTTAATATCTGGCCCATAGTGTGTTGTTACAAAATAATTATACTTGAATGTTTCTTGACTAGTTCAAGCACAGTTTTTTCCTGAACTATTCTTACAAAAATGTATTCATGTTTGTAAGAATACTGCAAGAAAAAATTATGTACTCAACACTGGTCAAGAATAATTCAAGTATAAAATATAGTGTCTAAGGATGAATGACAGCTTGTAAGAATTGTGCAAGGAGGATTGCTCTACTCTATACACTTACAGGTAAGAATGCATACCTACATAGTGCTGTTAGAAATCTTTACTTACAATCTGAGCTGTAAAAAATTTCATGCACCTCAGTAAAAGTCTTTTAAACAAACTCTGGCCAGAGCCAGCATGGCTGCAGTTGATGGGACAGATGGGCCGAACTCGTGCATAAACAAGTTCGGCAGTTTTTGCCTTTGAATAAAGTAGCTTGTAATGTGACCAGCTCTGAGCTGATTTTGGCAATATGTTTTATTTTACAAAGCAAGGGGTACTTCGTGAAGAAATAACAGTTTAAAATGTAAAAGCAGGGTTCCGTGCATGCGCACTAGCACCAGAGCAGCTGAGCATGCGTGGAGTCCCACATTTACTTTTTAAATTATTTCTTCACAAAGTACCCCTCGCTTTGTAAAATGAAACATATTGCCAAAATCAGTTCATAGCTGATCATACTACTAGCTAGTTTGTTCAAAGACAACAAAAATGGCTGAACTCACAGAGATTGGAAGCTATAGCTGAGTGATGCTTACTCATGTGGAGTAAGCACCAACGGACAGTGCCTCCATGCCCAAGATGGTCACCAGAGTTATCTGTGCAGGTGTGGGAACTTGCTCATGTACAGTAAGCACCAGTGGCCATATTGGACACGACAGACAGTGCCATGTTCCGGGCGCCGAACAAAGTAGTGTGGTGGACATGTGTCCGCCTCCACTACCCGAACTCCAAAGAAAAAGGAGCGGATTGTATCCCGTTAGCTCCTTTTTCTAAATGATCCCAAAATGGCTTCAATACTTCACCTACTGCAATCATAAAAATGTACTAGTTACTATTTAGCTAGTAACCCCAGGTGTCATGCTTAGGATCCTCATGGTTTGATGGGGAGCTTAGAGAGTTGAAGACCAGGGGACAAAGGTTAGACTGTTGCTGCAGAAGATCTAGGACTAAAGAGGACAAACTAGCTTTGAGAGTTCATCATGATCAATATCAATGAGTATTCTCAAGTAAGAAGGTAGCATTCCTGTCCACTGAGATTCTGGCAGGGAGAAATTGTCTGACTCAGCTCTTCTGCACTGTTGACAGGTTATTACATCCAGCCTGTCTTCAGCCAGTTAGAGCATTATCCATAGCTAGGTGTGAGGGGTTCACTCTATTTGGGCAGAGATCTTTCCAGGTGGGCTGTTATGGCCTGGCAGAGTTCAAGAGGGATCTCAGTAATGCACTCAGTGATCCTGGGTGGAATTTTGGCCAGTCTTGATGGATGAAGTTCCAGAGGTGATTTCGGAGCTGCAGCCTATGTTTTGTGAACTTGACCCAGGCCCCACACATCTACTAGTGAGCTGCATAGGGTCTCTGGAGTCAGTGTTCACTGGAATAATGAAGTGCTCCTTGTCAGAGGGAGTCTTTCCAGTGGCATTGAGAGATGTACTGGTTTGACCCCTCTTGAAGAAGCCAGGTTTGGTCCTGTTGTTCAAGTGAATTATCGGAGTCTCTAACTTGCCTTTTTTAGGTAACATTATCGAGAACATGGCAGTACTGGAAGGGTGGAGAGAAAGAGGAGGGATCTAGCTATATTAGATGAATAGTCCAGAGTGTGGCAACTAGGATTCAATGTGAAGAAGTTCAAAATCATGCACTTGGGGCGCAGGAACCCAGAGGAGGAATACAGGTTGAAGGGGGAGATATTTACAGCTACAAAGCAGAAAAGAGATCTGGAGTCATCATATCTGAAGACCTAAAGGTGGCCAAACAATCTGTCAGGACTGTGGAGAGAGAGCCAGTGGGTTGCTGGGGTGCATAGGGAGAGGTATTACCAGCAGAAGAAAGAGGTCATAATGCCACCGTACAGGTCATTGGTGAGACCTCATTTGGAATACTGCATCCAGTTTTGGAGGCCATGTCTCTGCAAGGACATAGACAGGGTGGCGGTAGTTCAAAGAAGGGCAATAAAAATGGTGCCGGGCCAACACCACAGGTCATATGAAGAGAGATTGGATGAACTCAAAATGTACACCCTGGAGGAGAGGAGGGAAGGGGGGTACATTATAGAGACCTTCAAGTATCTCAAGAGGATTAATAAGGTACAGGAGGGCAGCATCGTTTAGAGGAGAAGCTGCTCTAAAACAGCAAAAGGACATGACATGAGACTGGAAGGGAGTAGACTAAGGTGCAGTATGAGGAAGTACCTCTTCACGGAATGGGTGGTGGATGCTTAGAATGGCCTACCCTAGGTAGTGGTGGGAGCAAGCAGAGTGGGGGGAATTACACATGCATGGGATAGACATAAGGGGACCCTAGAGGGGGGAAGAACAGATAACAGTCAATGAGCAAGTAGGGTCAGAGGCAGTTAAGAAAAGTTAAGGTACATGGGCAGACTGAATGGGCCTGGTGGTCCTTATCTGCTGTCAATTTCTATGTTTCTATGTTTCTCTATGAGAAGGTTGTGGTGCTGAAGCATGAGGCACACCTCTTAGCCCATGACATCTATGAGCCCCTCCAATCTGGTTTCAGGTTTGGGCATAGCACTGAGATGGCATTAGTCAGAGTGCACAATGGCCTTTTTAGGGCAAGAGATAAGGGGGGACAGTCAGTTCTCATCTTCCTTGATCTCTCCTCAGCATTTGACACCATACACCATAGGTTGTTGTTGGATCATCTGCAGGAGCATACAGGACTCACCGGTACTGTCATCCACTGGTTTGAGTCCTTCCTTTGGGGAAGGATGCAGAAGGTAGTAATGGGTACTTTCTCATTGTCCCCAATGCCACTGTCTGGTGGTGTCACCCAAGATTTGGTCCTCTCACCCATGTTGTTTTCATTGAACCCGCCACCTCTGGGAAAGCTCATTTGACAATAAAACCTGGGTTTTCACTGCTATGCAGATGATACTCAGTTGTGTTTGCCTTTTACACCAGGGACATCGAACACTGTCAAGATGCTAAATATATACCTGGCTGATATCCAGAATTGGATGGAATCTAGTTAGCTAAGCCTTAACCTTGATAAGATTGAAGTGTTGGTGATTGAGTCGGGTCGGAAGGGGAGAGCAGAGGTAGTCTTGAAAGAGATTGTACTTCAGCTCAGATTATCTGGGCTGTTGGTCTCAGCCAAGGTGAAAAATCTGGGGATAATTTTTGACAAACAGTTGACACACTGGAGGCTTAGGTGTTGGTTTTAGTAAGGAGTGGCTTTTACCACCTGAGAAATGTCAACTGGATTAAATCCCTTATCCCTCCTGAAGACCTGCTGACTCTAGTGCTTGCGTTCATGATGTCCAGTCTCAGTTTACTGTAGCATGCTCTAAAACAGGGTTAATGGAGGTACCCTTCAGTACTTGTAGCTGGTGTAGAACACAGCTGCCAGACTGCTGCCTGGCCTTTCAAGGTCCAGCCATGTGACCCAGGTACTGTGTGATCATCACTTTGTGCCTGTGGTGTGGTGAGCTACCTTCAAGGTTAGGCTTCTAACCTACAAAGCCCCACATGGGTTGGGCTCTAACTATCTGCTGGAGCTCCTGCATCCTGTCCAGTCCTTGTGTCCCCTCTGCTCCTCCTACGAGGACATCCTTTTGGTCCTGATGGCCAAGCTTAAATCCTCCAGAGATTGCAACATTGAGATGGATAGCCCCTGCTATGGAATGCATTACCTAGGGGACTGAGGGAGGCCCCCTCAGTGGAGGCCTTTAAAAGGGGATTGAAGACCTTCTTGTTTAACCAGGCCTTTGGGGAAAGTAAAGGCATATTTTTTTTATTCACCTTGCACTGTTATATATAATTTACTGGATTTTTAAGTTATTATGATTAGTAACACTTTATTTTAAGTGTCATTAACTACACTGTAACTACTCTATAACTACACTGTAACTGCACTGTAACTACTGTGTAGTTACATGAAATGACTATGTAGCTGTGAACTAGTTACACAATTGTGTGTTGCATACTTACACAATTTGAACGAAGAAATAGTTACACATGCAGCTACTACTGTCTCCCTTTCAGTGTTGTGCAACATTAAGAAATTTCATTATGTGAAATATTTAGCAAAATGTATGCATTTCGCAGAATATTTCACGGTGTGTGAAATGTGAAATTTCACCTGAAATGGCGAAATTTTGCATTTCACGGAATAGCGCATTTTCAGGTGAAGTTTTGTATCGACATTTTGCAAGTTCAGACCCAGCAAAATATTTCACAGAACAGCAGGATTTGGCAAAATATTTTGCGCTGTGAAATTACGAATTACGCAGCAATTTCACTGGAGAAATTTTATTTTGCAACATCTATACTCCCTTTTGGCATAAATCAATTAATTATGGCATGTGTAACTATACATTTAATAGCTGTTGCAAAGTGTGACAAAAAATCTGCGGTGCAGCTACCACTGCATCGCTTTTTACATTATGCAGTTGGTTCTTACAATGCCAACTACACATGTAATAGCTACTGCAAATTGTAACAGCAAATCTAGTGTGTAACTACTATGTTATTACTTTTGGTATTATTAAATTTGTTCTGACAAGCATAACTACATATGAATGCAGGTCTTGTGCACTGTTTCAATAGTCTGTGTCTTTCTGATATTCATTTACAAGGTAATCACATTGAAAAACTTAAAGTGTAATCAGAATGGTAACTAAAATATGATTCAATGTGACTTCCATCTGCTACACTTAAATGTGGCAGCTCTTTAGATGATGATCTATGTCTGTAATCTAGTTGCTCATGAACTTACAGGTTAACAACCATGTAGCCTAATGTTGTGAATTGACATGGAAGTATACAGAAAAATATTTACTTTGCAGAATTACTAATTGACATTGTAACAATATTGTGGCTAAACAATAATGGTACTGTTTTCACAGTTAATACCAATGTAACATGTATTTGCAAGTGCACACATTAACATTTAGCAATTGTCAATATTGTATGTGTGATGTCAGTTCTCATTCAGAAATCAGTCCTTCATAAACGTACTGCTTAATAGACATGCAATCTATTGCTGGACCCCATTCACGTAAGTGGCTGTAAAATGTGACAAATGTGCATACCCAGGCCCGGTGATCAATATAAAATGGGCAAGGAAATCCCTGTGTCCTGATTGGCTGAGATGTGTTTCTAGATTTGGCAGTAAGAGAGTACCACCAATGGCTAAAAACAAGTCCCTGCCAACAAGGGCAACTCACAGAATTCATAAGCCACTTATTTCCTAATTTCCCTCACAAACATGGCTGCAGCCTTTACTCATATATAAAAAAACTCTGCTAAGCCCTAAAAATAAAAATCCCTTAAATTAATAATAATAATAATAATAAACTTTATTTCATTTTGCGCCTTTCAAAATATCAAGGAGCTTCACAATAAAATCAAGCAACAACACTAAAATCAGCACAGTCAATAATAAAATAATAAATACAGTCTGATAGGTCACACAATACCATACAATAAAACGCCTGGCACCACAAAAAAGTCTTCAACGCCTGCTTGAAACCCTCCACAGTTGCACACTTCCGAAGATGATGGGGTAGAGAATTCCAGAGGGAAGGGGCCTCATAGCTAAATGCACGGGCCCCAGAAGATTTTAAAGACACCCTCAGAATCTCCAGCAACCCCTCGTCATCCAAATGGAGCTGTCACTCAGGGCAGTAAGGTACAAGAAGCTCTTTCAAGTAGTCAGGGCAAAGTCCATGTAGGACTTTGTAAGTCAGCAAGCCAACTTTAAAGGTGATCCACCACTGAATCGGCAGCCAGTGCAGCTCGCGCAGTACAGACGTCATATGAGAGACACGAGATGTCCCTGTCAGCAAACACGCTGCAGCATTCTGCACTAGCTGCAGGCAGCAGATATCAACCCCAGGTAGCCCTAGGTATAGGGATTTGCAGTAATCGAGTCACGAGGTCACAAAGGTGTGGATCAATGTAAATCAAATCAAATCAAACTTTATTTGTAAAAGGCGCTTTTCCGAAACCAAGGCACCTGTACATAACATAATAAAAATCAATAAATAATTAAAACAATAATTAAAATTAATCCAAGTCAGCAACATTAAAAATCATTATATGCAAGTCTAAAAAGAAATGTTTTTAATGCCCCCTTAAAGCTTTGGACAGTTGGGCAATCTCGCACCTGACGAGGTAGAGAATTCCACAGGGTTGGGGCAATAAAACTAAAAGATCTGGCCCCAGAAGTTTTTAAACGATCCCTGGGAATCTCCAGCAATCCCTCATCAGTAGATCGGAGAGAGTGGGAGGGACAGTAGGGACAAAGGAGATCTTTCAGGTAACCAGGTCCCTGATTGTGTAGGGCCTTAGAGGTCAGCAAACCAACCTTGAAGGTGATTCGCCAGCATATTGGCAGCCAGTGCAGTCCACGGAGCACAGGTGTTATATGACTGGCCCTAGAATAACCAGTCAATAGCCTGGCTGCTGCATTCTGCACTAGCTGCAAGCAGCGAATATCAACCCCCGGTAGCCCAAGGTAAAGGGCGCTGCAGTAGTCAAGGCGGGAGGTAATGAAGGCGTGGACCAAAATAGGAAGATCGTCAGGAGGAACCAGATGCTTCACCCAGGCGATGTTCCTCAGATGGTAAAAAGAGGCTTTGACAACTGCCAACACCTGAGATTTAAGTGTCAAACAGTCATCAAACACAACGCCCAGGTTCCGCGCCTGGTCTGAGGTAGTTAGCTGAACACCCCCAAGCCATAAATCTGAGGGTGATCCCGCCAGCAGACCTGCCTCCCGGTGACCTGGGTCCACAACCAACACTTCAGTTTTCTCTGGATTCAACCACAGCCAACTCACATTCATCCAGTCCTGGATTTTGGCTAGACAGTTGTTAAAGACCAAAATGGCAGCATCTTGGCCGGGTACAAAGGACATGTACAGTTGAGTATCATCTGCATAGCAGTGAAAACTCAAACCGTACCACCTAATAATCGCTCCCAATGGCAGCATGTACACCGCAAACAACATGGGCACCAAAATGGAGCCCTGCAGCACCCCACAGGATAAGGGGAATGATGCCGAGGAAAAATCCCAGACACCACCCTCTCAGTCCTACCCTCAAGGAAAGATCAAAACCAACTGAGAACTGTACCAGACAGCCCACAGATAAAGTGCTCCAATAGCATACCATGGTCCACGGTGTCAAATGCTGCAGAGAGATCAAGAAGGACCAAGATGGAGCGGGTCCTTCGATCTCTCGCTATTAGGAGGTCACTTAGTACCCAGACAAGAACTGTCTTGGTACTATGTCTCTTCCTAAATCCGGACTGTAGAGAATCATAGACATTGTGGCTGGTCCCCGGATGGAACAAGGTGCTTGATCCTGGCAATGTTCCTAAGATGGTAAAGGGAAGACTTTACGACTGCCGAGACTTGAGATTGTAAAGTCAGCCTGTCGTCAAGCACCATGCCCAGGTCTCACACCTGTTCAGAGGAAAGGATTGGGGGGCCCCCAGAAAGACTCCTGCGGGTTGATCCACCCTTATCCCCTCTATCTGGTGGCCTGGGTCCCACAACCATCACCTCGGTCTTTCCCACATTCAACTTTAACAGCTCAAACTCATCCACTCCTGGATTTCAGCGAGGCAGTTGTTAAATATCGAGAGAGCACTATCCTGGTCAGATGCAAAAGACAGGTAGAGCTGGGTATCATCAGCATAGCAGTGTAACCTCAGCCCATACCATCCTACAATGTCTCCGAGAGGCAGCATATACACTGCAAACAACAATAAATAAAGTAAGTACAAAATTTAATGTTATTTACACTTATAAGCTCCCCTTACACGCATACACAAATTTTAACAAGCATTTGTCAATGCAGAATGTTGTCTTGCTGGCATTGACATTGGTACAGTAGTGCAGAAGTTAGCAAGATGCATAATAGGAATGTCAGTGAAGTATTGAACTGACCCCAATTCCACCCCCACTCTGCAGAGACTAACAGGCATTGGGGTGTGTCTTTGGGTTGTCGGCCATAACACTCATGCAATCCTACCCTGCAGACACTGACAAGTGTTGCGGTGTGCCTTGGGGTCTTCGGACCTTACGCTCACCCCATTCCATAAGGAAATATGCTAAGATGAGTGCAGTATAGGAGAATGGGGTGAACTTTGGCCTGAAGAGTCCAAGGCAGACCTCAATGCCTGTCACTGGCTTCAGGGTGGGGGTGGAATGGCATGAGCATTACAGTGGACAATCCCAAGTCACGTCCCTGATGCCTGTCAGTCTCAGCAGGGTGGGGTATTACGGTTGGAAACCCTAACATCATGGGCATTTGTTGGTATTTTCACTCCAAATTTTCAATATGGGCTTTCTGTGACCCCATCTCATGAACAGTGGCAGTATCAGTTTGTTAGCCAAAATGTGATTTTGCACAGCGACTGTGCCATTTGGCACCACAGGTGCAAAAACACATTTCAGACAGGATGTGAAAAATGACAGCTGTACTGTTCATGAGGAGGTGTAAAAAAATGGTAATGTTGAAAATCTGGAGTGAAAATATGAAAAACTGGTGAAGTCACAAGTGTGCGTAGAAATAGAGCAACCCATGCCCATAATGCAATTAGTTTTGGGATTTTTATAATCAGATTTTCAACATAGGCATTTTGGGACCTCCACTCATGAACAGTGGCACTGTGATTTTGTTAATCTGTACCAAAAGTTGATTTCCCACAGCGACCACGCCATTGTGCGCCAGATGTGAGAAAACACACTTCGGGCAGGATGTGAAAAATGACAGCTCTACTGTTCATAAGGAGGTGTGAAAAAATGGTGATGTTGAAAATGTGGAATAAAAATATTTAAAATTGTCGCAGTTACGAGCATGCATGGAAACTGCACAATGCACGCTCAGAACACAGTCATATTTCAGAATTTTCTCACCAAATTTGCAACATAGGGTTTTTGGGACCCCACCTCATGAACAGTGGCACGGTCATTTTGTTAATCAGTCCCAAAAGGTGATTCCACACAGTAACCACGAAATCACCTTTCAGGACCCAATAATGAGATGACAGTGCATGTGTTCATGAGGTGGGGTCCCAAGAACCCCATGTTGAAAATTTGGAGCCAAAATTCAAAAAAATGGCTGAGATATCCACCTAAGTTGAACCCCCCCCCCCTCCATTGATGCCATTATACAGCTTACTGGCATTTCTTCATTTTGCAGTTTGCCTTTGAAGAGACCAGATGTGTTCCCACTCCATCAAAGATCACAGTGCCAGACCTCCAGAGGTAAGTATGGGGTGAAGGGGGTGTGGAGAGGTGGTGCACACAGAGGGTGGGTGCAGGTTGGGAAGGGGGCACCACAGACAATGAGGGACCATTTTCTTTTTTCAGGTACAAAAAAACCCCCAGACATTGCAGGATGTTTTTTTCTTTACAGGTGAAATAAAACAAATGTTGGGCACACTGGGTTGGGCTCCCAGTGTGCCCCATGAATTTCAGAGGGGAATGTTGGCCACACTGGGGTGGGCTCCCAGTGTGCCACACAATGGGAGTCGGGGTGAGGAACATGCCGACATTGTCAGCTTTGTATGAGAGGCAGCACACTGGAGTGAGCTCCCAGTATGCCACATAATGTGAGGGGTGGGGGACATGCTGACACGAGGATTGCATCCCTGATGTCGGCTTTGTTTGGGGATCCTGCCACCACCATGTTTATTGAAATGTTTCACCAGGAAGGGCACATACGGGAGGCGTGTCATCTCTGCTGCTGCATGACAAGCTTGTCTCTGATTGCAGCAGTAGATTTCTTTCAAGTTGGTGCACTTTACATAATTTTTGCATCAGCGCTAGCATGCTGGCTAATTGGAGAATGAGGATGCACCTATTAAAGAGTGCCCTGCATTCACCAACACTGACACACCTCTCACTGTGCTACTTCCACAAGATGTTGCTTGTGCACGTACAAGACAACATAAAAATCAAGTACTATTCAGAGTTACCATTGCTAGTGTTTCTTTGATGACCATGAAAAATTCCCCTTCTATTCCTACCACTTTACCAGACAGCTCCCTGCTCCTTACCTGGCAACAGATAAAAGTGAGGTTCTGGCTCCACTTGAGGCCTGTGTGCATGTCTTTGTGTGCATGCCAGCAGAACTCTAAAGAAGTTTGAAACTGTGTATTCCATGTTACAATTCTGCATGTGTGTGTGTGTTGGGGGGGGCAATTCTATTACTGGAATAATGCAGAGCTTTGAATTCTTTTATTCCACGGTAAACAATCACACAATGTATTGAGTGCAAAGAAAGACAGATGACTGACAGGTGAAAAACATCTGTGGAGCGACTATTTTACAATATTTCACAACATTTTAGTGTATTTTTTGTGGCTTTGAAAACATTTAGAATGTTCTTTTTTTAAATGTTGCCTATGGGCCCATTTTATATAAGCAATAAAACATGGCTGGGTGTTGGTAATACTGAGATACCCACACACCCAGAGGCTGAAGAAACTTGGCCTGCAGCCTCACTATGCCTCTGGGTGTACAGGTATCTCAGTACTACCAACACCCAGCCATGTCTTATTGCTTACACAGCAGCCATCTAATCAGATGGACCGTGACCAGCAGAATGGATCCTGCAGTCTATGTGGAGTGGGGAATTGTGGGATATGATTGATCCTCCTAGTACTACTGTTTCCATTAAGGGGACCTACTGATTTGACTGTGTTCCCTGCTGTGCCCCCAACCCTCATGGTTTAGTCAGAGAGCTGGGGTAGTTTTGCAGGAAAAATAGTGCCATGGCAACACTTTGTGCAGCCGGTGGGAGGGGAATGTAATGGCTAAGGAAGGGTCAATGTCTGTGTAGCTGGCACCCCAACACCACCACTCTGCATAGCAGACTGAGGATAAAGCATGTCATGTGGCCATGACCCACCCCCAGCCATTCAACCGGCCAGCAGCAGAACAGGGATGTGGATCCCCACGTTAACTACACTGGGGTCTGACGGCACCCCATTTCATAGCAGGGGGAAGTACAGTGCTGAAGCCTATGTATCTCATATATGTGTATGTTCCCATTCATAAATCATTCCTTCATGAACATACTGCTTAATAAACATGCAATCTAATATTGTTAATTGCTAAGAAATCATTTATTTACATAATTATTCACTGGCTTGTAACAGTGCTGTAGTTACTAAGGAATGTGCTGCTTCTGTGGCATTGTTTTCACACTTAATGCCTAACTAACGTACTTACAAAGTAAGTACACAGAAACAGACACTTAAAGTGTAAGAAGAATGGTAACTATGTCATAACTACACTGTAATTGCTGGTAACTACACTTACACTGATCAAATGTCAATGCTGTAGTTCTGATTTATGTTCTCTTTCAGAAATCATTCCCTCATGAACTTACTGCTTAATAAACATGTAATCTAATATTGTTAATTCCTATACAACTACTTTGTTTAATTATGCAATGAAAATCAATCATTTATATAATTACTTATTGGCTTGCAACAGTGCTGCAGTTACTTAAAAATGTGCTGCTTCTGTGGCATTGACCCACACCTCTTCTGCACCCACACCCCTGTCCTGCTGCTGTCCAGGTGGGTGGCTGGGGGTGGGGCATGGCTACATGCCATGCTTCATCCCCGATCTGCTGTGTGGAGTAGTGGTGGGTGGTGCAGGACACACAGGCAGGGAGCCTTCCTTAGCCTTTACATGCTCTTCTCACTGGCTGAATGGGGTGGCAGCCATGGCACCATCTTTCAGACCAAGCAGCCCTGGCCCTCTGACTATACCATGAGGGCTGGGGGCACGACAGTGAACACGGGCAGACCAGTAGATCCCCTTAGTGGGAAACAGCAGTACTGGGAGGACCAGCCACATCCCACAATTCCCCACTCCACACAAAGTGCAGGATCCAGTCTGCTGGTGGGCAGTGCATCTGATTGGATGGCTGCTGTTGATACCAGGCCTGAGTATGCACATTTGACACATTCCTTGCCACCTGCAGTATGTGAATAAGGTCCAGTATTAGATTGCATGTTTAGTAAGCAGTAAGTTCATGAGGGACTGATTTCTGAATGAGATCTTTCATCACAGCTACAGTACTGAAATGTGATAAATGTAAGGGTGCACACTTGCAAATACATGTTGCCTAGGCATTGACTCTGAAAACAATATCCTTTATTTCTTAGCCACAATATTGTTACAATGCCAATTAGAATATGTGCAAATGAAATATTTTTATGTACAGTTATATATCAATTCACAATATTAGACTGCATGTTTATTAACCTGTAAGTTCATGAAAAATTGGAATACAGACATCATCTAAAGAGTTGCCAGTGGGTGCATTTTAGCATAGCAGTCTGAAGTTACATTGTAAGCATATTTTAGTTATCATTCTGATTACACATTAAAGTTTTTCTGTGATTGCCCTCTAAATACATGTCAGACAGACACAGACTGTTGAAACAGTGCACAAGACCTGCATTCATATGTAGTTATGCTTGTAACAACAAATTTAATAATGCCCAAAGTAATAACATAATAGTTACACAATAGATTTGCTGTTACAATTTGCAATAATTATTGCATGTGTGTTTGCCCTTGTAAGAACAAATGACATAACTCCAGAAGAGAGAGACATAATGCCAGAAGAGTTAGAGTGGTAGTAGCACAATAGATTTTCTGTTACACTTTGCAACAGCTACTAAATGTGTAGTTACATTTGTCAGAATGAATTGATTTGTGCTGAAAGGGAAACAGTAGTAGTTGCACATGTAACTATTACTTCATGCAAACTGTGTAAGTACAAAACATGCAAATGTGAAACTAGTTAACAACTACATATTAGTTACGGTACAGTTACAGTGTAGGTATCTTCATGCAAGTTGTGCCCTATGCACATGTGGGTGCAGGTTACGTGCCAAAGGCACATAATCCACGTGCGCAGCTCTGCACCTGTAGACAGGTGCATGCATGCCAATATGCACTACCAGCTGCCACCTGTCCACAGACCTGCCCCCCCGACATGCAGGTTCATGAAGGGTGGGTGCAGGCAGAGTCCCAGACCCAGCCGGGCATCCCATCAGATGCCTGGCATTGGTTCATGAGTGGATCACTAAAGCGGTAGGGCGTGCATTGGCTGTGCACCCTGCAGATGTGCAATGGCAGGCGGCTGTGGCAGGTGAGGGAGGGCAATGTTGCCAGCCCTCTGATGGCACTGATTGGTGCAGTGGGATAGGTGGGGTGTTGAATGCTGGCAGGCTGTTGGGGGGGTTGGGGCTGCATCCTTGAGTCGGTGCACCTGTGTGGGTTTTGGGGGGGGTGGCAGTATGTGGCCACACACCGCTGTGTGTTGGGGTGGGTGAGAGGCACTGGGTGGCCCTATGCAGAGGTCCTGGAGGGTGGGTGCTATTTGCCCTGTAGCCTGGTCAGGCTCACAGTGTGCACGTGGTGCCTAGGTGTCTTATGGCAGGGTTTTAACTGGCACATCCTGTGCCCCCCTATGCAGCCCAACAGCCAGCACTACACACCTTTGTGCATGGCACGTAGTGCTGGCACCCCCCCAGGTGGTGCAGTCCACAGACCAGGGGGATGGGGTGCATACTGTCTGTGTGCACCCCCTTAGTGCATCCTGCGTGGGGGGCGCAATGTGTGTGGAGTGGCTACGTGGGTCAGATATGTAAAGCGTAGCCACTGTGCACCATAGTACATAGGGCCCAATGTGTGTAACTACACAACATGCAAATTTGAAATTAGTTCACAACTACATAGTAGTTACATGTAACTACACAGTGGTTACAGTGTATTTATACAGTTGTTACAGTGTAGTTAATGGCACTTAAAATTAAGTGTTACCTCTTGTTTAACCAGGCCTTTGGGGAGAGTAAAGGCATACTTTGTTATCCACCTTGCTGCTGTTATATATAATTTACTGGATTTTTAAGCTATTATGACTGTTTTTATTTATCTATTGTTCTGTCACTCTGTACAGTTCCCTGAGCATCCAGGAAAGGGTGCCTTATAAATAAAGCTACTAGTACTTCTACTGTTACATATATCTTTCTTAGATTTCCCCTTCCTGTCATTACTGAGGAACTTCATATGAAAACAGGATCTTTATCCCTTACAGTTCATCTACTTTTGCTTCTTAATCCTCACTTGAACTCGTGTCACTCTACAGCGACATCATAATTAGACATGGCAATGACAGTGATGCCACAAGTAGAGTACAGTATTATGACTTCAGGTGTATATTTTAATACTGGTGTGGACGCACACCACTCTAAGAGTTGTAAGACTGGTCTTGTGCATCCAAATAAAAAATATTGGGAGCAGAATGAAGATATTTCCTTTTAAAAATGCATGAAATATGCAAGCATTTATCAGGATTATTGCTTGCATATCTGTTTACATACGTTTTGCAAGACATTTGAACAGCACAGTGTCAGTGGCTCAGTAGGCTGCATGCCTGCCTCTGGAGCCAGAAGGTTACAGGTTGAAGACTCACATCAGGATGTAGTCCAGTAACCCCACACACAATTTTACTTGCATCTCAGAATGCTGGCAAGGAATTTTCTTGCATGAAGCAAAGGTTTTTCATCCATGAATTTTTCATGCAAGGAAAAAATCACAATCCTTACATATTCCTTGCATAATAAATGACCTGCAAAGGCCCGAGGGGTGGTCAGATGTTTCCCTGTTGAAATTCAATGCCAAAAAGTGCAAGGTGATGCACCTAGGAACAAAAGAACCCAAGAACAGAACACTAGATTGGAGGGGTTAAACTGAGTACCACAACTGAGGAATAGTACCTAGGCGTCATAGAAACATACATAGAAACATAGAAGTTGACGGCAGATAAGGACCGTAAGGCCCATCCAGTCTGCCCATTTCTTTTTCTACCTTATAAATGTACCATCGGCCTTTGCTCTGTCAGTGACCTATCTATTCATAGTCATTTGTATTGCTCCCTTATGCCTATCCCATGCCTGTTTGAAGCCCTGCACTGTATTCATAGCCACCACTTCTTGTGGTAAGCCATTCCATGCATCTACCACCCTTTCTGTGAAAAAGAATTTCTCACATTCCCCTTAATCGCCTCCTCTAATCTCATGCTGTGTCCTCTTGTCCTGCTATTTTTCTTATATTTAAACATGTTAGACTCTTTCACCTTGTTTATGCCCTTAAGGTGTTTAAATGTCTCGATCATATCACCTCTCTCCCTCCTTTGCTCAAGGGTATACATATTGAGCTCCGTTAATCTGTCCTTATATGTCTTCTGATGCAGTCCCAGTCATCATGCAGTCATCATCAGTGGCACCCTTAAACGGGCTAGCCAATGAAACGAGGCTTGTAGTAAGGCAAACAAGATGCTGGGGTATATTGAGAGGGTTACTGATAGTAGAAAGAAAGAAGTGATACTCCCACTGTATAGGTTCTTGGTGAAGCCACACCTGGAGTACTGTGCCCAGTTCTGAAGCCCTCACCTTAGAAAGGACAAGGATAGCCTGGAGGTGGTACAGCATAAGATTATAAGGTCAGCAGAGGAAGTTCTAAGAGGAATGCCTTAGGACATTGAACATGTACTTACTGGAGGTCAGAAGGCGGGGGGATGTGACAGAAACCTCTAAATTCCTGAAAGGAATAAACAAAGTGAAGTATAAGGACTTATTTAGTGGGAACACCAGTTCAACAACATGAAGGTGGAAACCCCCTACAAATGGGGGTTCCCGAAAAGTCTTCCTTGAGCTTGTCTAAATGCTCACTGCCAGGCTGGTGTTCTGCGTTTTTGTAGTTTAAATGTGATTGCCAGAGAGTGCCTATATAGCCTCTGTGTACTGTCTCTTTAAGAGCTGCCTGGATTGCAGTCATAATTAATCTAAAAGGGAGTTCTGTTAGAAAATGTGCTTGTTTGCTTATCATTTGTTACAGTAATAATAATATTGCAGTTTGTTCTAACCTGCCTTCTTTGCAGCATGGACAGTTCTATTTATTTCCATCATCTTGGTCCTGGACTGCTGAAATGGGCCAATCAATACATTTGGGACTCTAAAATGGAGCCTGCCAACAGAGGCTTGGTGGGGTCAAAACTTGCAGGAATTGTAGTTTTGGGCTTTTTGCACCTAAAATAACCTGGAGGGGGAGCCCTTGTTGTGACTGACAGACAGATCAACCAACCAAACCTTTTGGATCTTGGGAAGTCCCAAACTGCTTGCAGTTTCAATTAGATCTAAGTTGGGAAGTGAAGAAGTAACAGCTCAAGGTAGTTCAAGCAGCAATCCATAGTGGATTCACATGGAAGAACTGTGGAAAGGCCTGAGTTTTGGCCTGCATGCCTGCCTGCTGTCCCTGAGAGGGAACTTGTGCCTTTTTCGGACTGACTCTGAACTTGGAGAGCGAAGTAAGCCGCTGAATTGTGACTAGGCTCCTACCTGAAGAAGTCCGAAGATTTGCTGAATGCGATTGGCATGTCTGGACTTCCAGCCACCTCTGGACTTCCAGCCACCTCTGAACTCCCAAATTGTGCAGAGACTCAGTAATTGCGACCGGAGAGCCTTTTGCCTGGTACAGTGGAATTTGCTTACACGTCAATGTGTTATGTGCTTATAGTGGGTCGTGATTTGGTTCCCCACTGTGGTTTGAATTATATTCTGCTTGCTGGAAGCTGCATTAGAATTTCCTAACATGTAAATGTGCTGTGTGCTGCCGGTGGGTCGCGATTTACTTCCCCACTGTGGTTTGAACTGTGTTCTGCTTGCTGGAGGCTGCATCCAGCCCCACGGACTGAATCCAAAATCATCTTCATTGGGCCTGGGCCTTGCCACAGTGGCCCAGCCTGTCTACCTGTTGCACAGAGAACACCATCGACAAGAGACCTGCCTGGGGAATCAGCCCCCTGCTCAACACTTGAACAGGAACGACGCCTCGGTGATTCGTGTAGGCTTCACTTCTCCGGGCACTCCAGCTCAACAACCTGCAGTCTCGATTTCATCCTGCCTGTGTCCAGTACTGGGTATCATGAATAAACATTAGGGTAGCTCCTTGCAACAACAGCTAACTTTAAAGTGTTGTCATCTGATTGTCTTGTTGCTTTTTCTTTCACGAACTGAGCCCTCCGGCTCCGGATTACAAGTGGTGTGTGTTGTGCATGTTGCTTTCTTCCATCACAGGGCCCCAACCAGCTGCAACGTTCCTGGCTAGCCCACCATTTCCTACCTGTGTACCCAGAGTGTGTGACTCGGGACTTAAAGTGCATACATAACTGTTTGATTAATATAGCCTTTAGCCAATCAACCTGATTATGCCCCTTCCTTGTTCAAGTCCCCTGAATAAATCAGATCTGACTTTTTTTTGCTGCATTTAACCTGACTGTGGTTCCAGTTTGTGCCAAGAGTACTGTACTGTTGCCATTATCTGAGACTTCTGAGGAGAAATTTGCTAAGTTGCTGGAGGAAGGGAAAACTGTAGAGGACTTTAAGAAACTATTCCTGCCACCTGGGGGGTGTTCCTTCCCCAACACCCCCTCCGACTCCAGCACCTGTTACTGCCCTGCCTTCTGTGCCCATGCCAATGCTGGCCCCTATATCTGTATCTGCCATTAGTCACAACTCGTATCACCGGCTGAGGATGTTTTCAGGCACCCTGCCCACACCCCAGGGGGAGGACAATTGGGAGACTCGGATAGACTATGTTGCCCCTCTAATCTGAGAATGGCAATGCCCCGAACCAGAGAAGAGGAGAAGGGTGGTTGAAAGCCTCAGAGGCCTCACCCAACTTGCCATCCATGCTACACAGGCTAGTAATGCAGAAGCAACTGCTCAAGATTTTTTGAATGCATTGGAAAATGCGTATGGGAGTCCCGATTCTGATGAGGACATGTGGGCTAGGGTCAAAAACACTCAGCAGTACCCAGGGGAGCCCTTATCCATGTATGTGCCTTGACTCAAAGCAGTGCTACAGGAATGCCTAAAGATAGGTGGCATGGCCCCAGCTAAGTTAGATCGGAATAGGTTGGACCAGCTCCTCAAGTCATCCCCATTCTCTGAATTATTGCTGCTCCAGCTACGCCTTACTGCTCAGTTGGATGTGCCTCCTACCTATGATGGACTGATAAAGGAAATTCAGAGGATTGAGAGGAGGCAGCTATGTGGGGGGCCCCCTCCTGTATCTACTGTTGCTGCTGCCCAGATGACCGAGGATGCACATGTGAGTGATGCTCAGGGGCAAAATACAGTGCCAGTTGAACATTGGGAGGCTAGCAAGGACGCTCCGCCCTGGGGTGAGATACTGCGAGAGGTCAGAGAAATGAGGGCTGCCATTTCTCTACAAGCCCATTCCAGAGATACAATAAGTCCAAACCCCTCTCAGAGCATGTCTGCTATGGGGTGGGGTGCACTCCCAGGCATCCCCTGTTGACAGCAGCTTGAAGATTGATGAATTGACTATGGAAGTGCGGGAATTACTGCGGTGTCTCCCAATGCTCACCACACACACCAGACAGAGGTTGAATCATAATTTTCTGTTGGTGGTACCCCCGCCTCAGCCCCCAATGTGATTCCTCAGCCACGCCAGACTCTAGAAAGCATACTCTGTCATAATTGTTGGAAGGAGGGGCATATGAAGAAAGAATGCCGGTCCCCGAAAGACTTAGATAAGTTTGCAGACAGACTTCAAGGGGAGCTCCGGAAAGTGAAACCATGGCCGAGGGGTGCTGGAAACGACTACAGTGAAGGCTCAGGAAATCCCAACTCCAACTTCTTTGTGGCTAAGTCATCTGTACCAGCCCCTGCTACTGTCCCTCCAGATTGATCTAAAATAGTGGGCCGTTCAATGGAGACTAATGTGGCTGTGAATGGTATTCCTACTTGGGCTGTGCTTGACAGTGGGTCACAAGTGACCATTGTGTTTCAGGACTGGTATGACAAACACTTATCTGATGTGCCCTTACAATCCCTGGAAGGCCTACATGTGTGGGGGCTGAGCGACAAGTCTTTATCCATATCTATGATATGCCCACCTCTGGTTGTCTTTTCCTGCAACTGTCACTGGCGTAGAGGAGCAAGTAGAGACACTGGCCCTAGTGTGTCCCCCCCCCCCACCTGACTATATGATGGGGTTCCCCTGTTAATTGGAACAAATGCCCACATGTTTGGGAGACTAGCACAACTCTGCCATGAGAAACAAGGGCAGCTGGCTGGACGGGCCCTAAGAATTCCAGCCTTAGTGAAAAGGGCTTATGAATGGCAACAGAGACCCGATGAAGTGGACCCAGATGAGCCAGTGGGAATAGCATGGAAAAAGGAACCTGACTCCTTGGTATTGGCCCCCAACGCCCAGTGCACAACCCATGGAGAAGTCCGCCTAAAGAGAAACATAAAGAACAAAATATTAATGTTGGATGCACCAGGAGATGGAAAGTTGACAGAGGGATTATTGGTCAAACCCAGCATCTTGCCTGCTCATGCCCACACCTATGCACAACGAGTGATGGTCCAGATTCAGAATGTGTCAGATCAGGAGATTCAGGTGAACAGAGAGTGCACCCTAACTACAGTACACTGTGCCAACATTGCCATAATACCCAGCAACAAGTGCTCTGGTGAGAAGGAGAGAGTGACCCTGGACTTATTTGACTTTGGTGACTCCCCGTTGCCAGCTGAATGGAAGGCTAGAATTAGCAGGAAACTCACTCAGAGGGACCAAGTGTTTTCATTAAAAGAATAGGACATGGAGTGTGTCCAGGGTGCAGAGCATCACATACACCAGCATGATGACCGGCCATTTCAAGAGAGATCCTGACGTCTCACCCCAGCAGACATAGACGATGTGAGGAGACACCTGCGGGAAATGCTCACTGCTAGTGTGATACAAGAATCAAGGAGAACATATGCCCCTCCCATTGTGGCTGTTATTAAGAAGAATGGAACGGTAAGAATGTGTGTTGATTATCGAACCCTGAACCGGCGGACCATCCCCGATCAATACACCATGCCCCATATACAAGATGCCCTGGATTGTTTGAATGGGAGCAAATGGTTTTTGGTGTTGGATCTTCTCAGCGGATACTACCAGATCCCCATGGCCCCAGAGGACCACGAGAAAACAGCCTTCATCTGTCTTTTGGGGATCTACAAATTCCTGAGAATGCCACAGGGGATTTCAGGTGCCCTTGCCACCTTTCAGCGACTGATGGAATGTGCGGTGGGAGATAAGAACTTGCTGAAGTGTCTAGTGCACCTAGATGATGTCATTGTGTTTGCGTGAATGTTAGAGGAGCATGAGACCTAACTGTTTAAAGTCCTAGACTGATTGGAAGATATTGGCCTCAAGTTGTCCATTGACAAATGCCAGTTTTTTCAAACCTCCATGAAGTATGTAGGGCACATAGTATCTGCAGAAGGGATCGAGAATGATCCCAGTAAGGTTGAATCACTGACTACTTGGCCCCAGCCCCATAATTTGAAAGAACTACAATGTTTACTGGGGTTCTGTGGCTACTACCGCAGGTTCATAAAAGACTATTCAAAGGTTATTCGCCCGGTCTTGAATTTTACCCAGGGTTACCCTCCTACCAACCATAAATATAAACAAGCATTTGTCAATGCTGAATGTTGTCTCGCTAGCTTTGTCATTGGTAGTGCCAGAGCTAGAAACACATAATAGGAATGGCAGTGAAGTATTGAAGTGATGCCAACCCCACCCCCACCCTATAGAGACCGATGGGCATTGGGGTGTGCCTTTGGGTCATCAGCTATAACGCTCATGCCATTTCACCTCACCCTACCCTGTAGACAGTGACAAGTGTTGTGGTGTGATTTGGGGTCTTTGGGCATTATACGTACCCCATTCCATAAGGAAATATGCTGAGGTGGGTGCAGTAAAGGAGAATGGGGTGAACTTTGTGGCTGAACACTGTAAGGCACACCATGATGTGTGTCACTGGCTGCAGGGTGGGGGTGGGGTGGGGTGGAATAGGAAGCATTACAGCCGATGATCCTAAGTCAAACCTGATGCCTTTCAGTCTGCACAGGGTGGGTGTTACAGTTGGAAACCCTAACTCTGCAGGCGTGTGTTGGTATTTTCACTTCAAATTTTCAACTTGGGCTTTTTGTGACCCCACGTCATGAAGAGCGTCACTATCAGTTTGTTAGGTGAAAGGTGGTTTTGCACAGTGGCTATGCCATTTGGCGATACAGGTCCGAAATCACATTTTGGGCAGTATGTAAAAAATGAGAACTGTATTGTTCATGAGGAGGTGTAAAAAAATGGCAACGTTGAAAAGCTGGAGTGAAAATATGGAAAATTAGCAAAGTTATGAGCATGCATAGAAACTGTGCAACACACATCCATAACTCAATTATATTGGGGATTTTTTTAATCACATTTTCAACATAGGCATTTTGAGACATCACCTCATGAACAGTGACACTGTAATTTTGTTAATTTGTCCCAAAAGTTGATTTCCCACAGTGACCACACCACTGTGCTCCACAGGTGTGAAAACACATTTTGGGCAGGATGTGAAAAATGACAGCTGTACTGTTCATGAGGAGGTGTGAAAAAATGCCAGCGTTGAGAATGCAGCATGAAAGTATTGCAAATTTGCGGAGTTACAAGGGTGCGTGGGAACTGCACAGCACACGCTTGCAACACAGTCATGTTATAGACTTTCGTCACCAAATTTTCAACATAGGCATTTTAGGACCTCTGCTCATGAATAATGGCACTGTCATGTCCTCAAACTGTCCCAAAAACTGATTTCATGCAGCGACCGCGCTATTCTGCGTCATATGTGTGAAAACATATTTTGGCCAGGATATGTAAAATGACAGCTGTACTGCTCTTAAGGAGTTGTAGAAAAATGCCAATGTTGAAAATCTGGAGTGAAAATATTACAAATTGATGAAGTTATGAGCATGCATGGAAACTGCGCACTGCATGCTCGTAAAACAGCCATTTTTTGGATTTTTTCCAACAAATTTGCAACATAGGCTTTTTGAGAGCCCTCCTCATGAACAATGGCACTGTCATTTCATTAATCGATCCTGAAAGATGATTCCGTGCAGTGACTGTGAAATCACCTTTCAGGACCAAATAACGCCATGACAATGAAGAATTAATTAGGAGGGGTCCCAATTACCTCATGTTGAAAATTTGGTGTCAAAGTTCCCAAAAATGCCTGGGATATGCACCAAAGTTGAAAAAACCCTATTTATGCCATTATACAGCTTATCGGCATTTCTTCAGTTTGCGGTCGGCTTTGAAGAGTGCAGACGTGTTCCCGGTCCACTGAAGATCATTGCGCCAGGCTCCGGAGGTAAGTATTGTGTGAGGGGGGGGTGTGGAGAGGTATGGTGCACGGTGGGTGGGTGCAGGTTGTGGGAGGGGGCAGGGAGACCGCAAGGGACCGTTTCCTTGTTTACAGGGTAAAAAAAAGGAACATTGCAGGATTTTTTTAATTGCAGGAGATTTGGCATGCTCCCAGCGTGTCACCTGATTTTCTTGGGGGCTGTAGCTGATGGGGATTGGCACAACTGTATCAAATAACAAAAATGTGGGGCAAGAGCCGAGGATTGGGCACCCCTCAGCACACAACAGATAGGGAGGGAGACATTATGATGACTGGAAGTGGGTTCTTCATCAGCAAAATAAACAGGAAGGGGACTGAAGCTGATGGGAATTGGGCCACCCGTTGGCAAAGAAAGACTGTTGAGGCGCATGATGGTGAGGGGCTGGGCACCCCCTAAGCACACACTTGGGGTCATGACGCCGATGGGAGTGGGATCCCCATCGGCAAATGAAGTGGGCCAGGCGCTGGTGGCGCAGTCAGTGCCGCCATGTTTATGTGGGAGGCGTGTTATTGTGCCGCTGCAATGAGAAGCTTGCTTCTCATTGCAGCAGACCTTTTCTTAGATCTGGTGGCCACATTCTGAATTGCTGGTGTGGTGCCTGAATGCTGGCTCATTGGGGAATGAGGGACGCACCAACTGATACATGCCCTGAATTTGCCCAACAGTTACCGTGCCTCCCAATCTACTACTACCACAATATGTTGGCTGCACATGCGTGAGCCAACATAAAAAGAGGCCTTCAAAGAACCAAAGAAAGTGTACTTCTGCACAGGTTAACTTTTTGGGCCCCACTGGACACCTGAATGTGAAGCAGCCTTTCACAAAGTCATATACCAGCTCACCCACGCCCCCATCCTCGCCTATGCTGACCCCACCAAGCCCTATGTGTCGCATATGGATGCCAGTCTGCAGGGTCTAGGAGCTGTGCTGTATCGAGCCCATGAGGATGGTTTGAGACCAGTGGCCTTTGCCAGTAGGAGCTTGACCCCGTCAGAGTGAAACTACCCTGTGTACAAGCTGGAGTTCCTTGTGCTAAAATGGGCCATTGTTGACCAGTTTCACGAATACCTCTATGGGGCAAAGATATTGGTGAAGACCGACAATAACCCATTAACCTATGTACAGACTTCAGCTAAGTTAGATGCCACTGGGCACCAGTGGCTTTCCGCCTTATCAGCCTATGATTATGCTGTTGAATACATGCCAGGACTGAACCATGTTGATGCTGATACCTTGTCACGAAAGCCAGTTTCCAAGAGTGATTGGGTCAGGCTGTCTGAACCTGACATCTGAGTCTTGTGCCAAAAATTTTATTGAGATGAACAGATGACTGCGGACACAGTGGGCTGTTTAGTAGATTGCTTGGGCCCTCCTGATAACTGCATATCGGCTGCCTATTGCCACTTTTCTGCTCTAGATATTAGTGCACTACCTCAATTTGACAATGACAGCATTCAGTGGGCTCAATCCCAAGAGCCTATAATTCAGCCCGCACTTCATGCCCTGCATGCAGGGAAAGATGTGTTCAAGTTGCGTTCCCCTGACTTGTGAACTGCTCTATTGTTTAAAGAAGGCCCCAGGTTGAAGCTACTCAATCAGTTGTTGTACAGAGAGATGGATCGTGGAGGTTAAGTAGACAGGCAGCAATTGGTCCTGCCCATGGCCTTTAAAGATTTGGTACTGAGGTCCCTCCACAATCACATGGGGCACCTTGTTATTGACAGAACGTTCGACTTGGTACGACCTCGATTCTACTGGCCCAAGATGGGGGCCAATGTTGAGCACCATGTAAAGACCTGAAGTCATTGCGTGCAAAGGAAAGCCCTACCTCAGAGAGCTGCCCCCCTTGTCAATATTACTACCAGCACCCCATGGAACTGGTCTGCATAGACTTTTTGTGTTTAGAACCTGATCAGCAGAATATTGGAAATGTGGTAGTGGTTACGGATCATTTCACACAGTATACGTAAGCTTTTCCAACTAAAGATCAAAAGGCCTCTACCGTGGCCAAGGTGCTAGTGGAAAATTTCTTCGTCCACTATGGTGCCCCTCAGCGGATCCACTCTGACCAAGGCACAGATTTTGAAAGTCAGCTAATCAAAGAAATGCTCTCTCTCTATGGGAGGGGTGCGGAAGTCAAGAACCACCCCATATCACCCACAGGGGGACCCTCAACCTGAACGTTTTAACCGCACCCTTCTAGACATGCTGGGTACCCTCCACCCTAAAGACAAGCATAAGTGGAGCCAGCAGATTAGCACCTTGGTCCACGCATACAATTGCACAAAAAATGATGCTACTGGGTTCTCCCCCTACCGCCTTATGTTCAGGAGGGAGGCCTGACTGCCCGTTAAATGTCTGCTTTGGGGTCTTTCCAGATGGGGTCCGAGCCGAAAATTACCTACAGTATGTACAGAAATTGAAAGCTCAATTGAACCATGCCTATCAACTGGCCCAGACAATGGCCACCAATAGAAATCTCGCCAACAAAGAGAGGCATGATAAAAAAATAAAGGCTCAAGAGCTTCGGCCTGGAGACTGTGTGTTGTTACGCAATTTGGAACTGCATGGCAAACACAAAATTGCTGATAGGTGGCACCATCTTCCCCATATAGTAGTTGGAAAGTTGAATGATTTACCAGTGTACAAGGTGAGCTCAGAGAATAACTCCAAAGCTGTCAAGACCATGCACCGTAACCACTTGCTACCTATCGGTCAAGTCATAATTAAAGCTGAACCAGCAGAGATTGAATCCCCATGGCCGGTGACTCATGCTGCTGCAAAAAAGAGACAGCGTCAACCTACCCCAGTAGTTACAGATTTAAGGTTTCCCCCGCAGCAGGCCCAGAATGATAGTGACTGTCAGTCCACCTCTGATGAAAGTGAGTGTGACAATGCCTATTACCCCTCTTATGAATTGAGTCAGCTGCTTTAAGGAAACCCTATGACTAATTGTGGTGATGAAGCTGGGCCTTCTGAACTGCCTAACCCCCCAGCTTCGTCCTTGGAGCCAATGCTCCCTGAAAGTGAAGTGCAAAGTATTACATCTAAGGTTGCAGACTCTCTGTGTTTTATGAAACTGTGTGAATTTCCCAAAGAAGGGCTTGATGGTCTGAGCCTCTCTGGTGACACACCAGAACTTGAAGAACAATGTGAGAGTGTTGACAGCCCCCCTTCAGTGCCGCAAAGACTAATTGTGCCAGAGCCTCCTCAAAATGAGCAACCTGGGCCTCCATCAGAAGATAATGAGCAAAGTGTTGTGGAAACAGAGCCCACAGATCAAGGAGCTGGCAGTGGTCCAAGCTTGGACATTCCCATCCATACAGAGGCACTCCTCACAAGTGACAAAAGCTCCAAAGTTAGTGCTGCAAATACAGAGACTGTGGCCGCTCCCCCCAGAAGGACTGGCTGAGCTGTCAAGCCAGCGCTATGCTTTAGTTATGATTCCCCTGAGAGGCGAGTGGATTTGCCTCTCAAAGTGGTTCACAAAGGGGTTTATGTTTTGCCAAGCTCACTGCCTAAATTGAGCTTGATGACCAACTCCAGGTTACTTGTTCTTCCCTCTCACCATGGTGGCCCACCCCATCCAGCCCCAAGTTAGATGATAGGAAGGCCCCCTCTTACATTGTTTAATATACAAGACGTTATTAAATGAATCAGTATTACTTGTATGAAACATGCATAAGTATTGTCAATATGGATGTAGTAATGTGAAGTATATTGAAAGGTATAGTAATGTAACAAACTAATGATATATATATATATATATATATATATATATGTCTTGTTTATATTGCATTTTTGATAGTGTGATGGTCGAGACTTGATGCAAATGCCAAGTTTTCTCCAGGCAGAGAAGGATGTAACCCCCCCCTACAAATGGGGGTTCCCAAAAATTCTTCCTTGAGCTTGTCTAAATGCTCACTGTCAGGCTGGTGTCCTGTGTTTTTGCAATTTAAATGTGATTGCCAGAGAGTGCCTATATAGCTTCTGTGTACTGTCTCTTTAAGAGCTTCCTGCATTGCAGTCATAATTAATCTAAAAGGAAGCTCTGTTAGAAGATATGCTTGTTTGCTGATCATTTGTTAGAGTAATAATAATATTGCAGTTTGTTCTAACCTGCTTTCTTTGCAGCATGGACAGTTCTGTTTATTTCCATCATCTTGGTCCTGGACTGCTGAAATGGGCCAATCAGTACATATGGAACTCTAAAATGGAACCTGCCAACAGAGGCTTGGTGGGGTCAAAACTTGCAGCAATTGCAGTTTTGGGCTTTTTGGCCTAAAATAACCTGGAGGGGGAGCCCTTGTTGTGATTGACAGAAAGATCAGCCAGCCAAACCTTTTGGATCTTGAGGAAGTCCCAAACTGCTTGCAGTTTCAGTTAGATCTAAGTTGGGAAGTGAAGCAGTAACAGCTCGAGGTAGTTCAAGCAGCAATCCATAGTGGATTCGCATGGGAGAACTGTGGAAAGGCCCGAGTTTTGGCCTGCATGCCTGCCTACTGTCCCTTAGAGGGAATTTGTACCTTTTTCGTACTGAATCCAAACTTGGAGAGTGAAGTAAGCCACTGAATTGTGACCAGGCTGCTACCTGAAGAAGACCGAAGATTTGCTGAATGCGATTGGCCTGTCTGGACTTCCAGCCAACTCTGAACTCCCGGATTGTGCAGAGACTCTGTAATTGCGACCGGAGAGCCTTTTGCCTGGTACAGTGTAATTTCCTTACATTTCAATGTGTTATGTGCTTATAGTGGGTCGTGATTTGGTTCCCCACTGTGGTTTGAATTGTATTCTGCTTGCTGGCAGCTGCATTAGAATTTCCTTACATGCAAATGTGCTGTGTGCTGCTGGTGGGTCGCGAGTCAGTTCCCCACTGTGGTTTGAACTGTGTTCTGCTTGCTGGAGGCTGCATCCAGCCCCATGGACTGAATCCAAAATCATCTCCATTGGGCCTGGTCCTTGCCACACTGGCCCAGACTGACTACCTGCTGCACAGAGAATGCCATCGACGAGAGATCTGCCTGGGGATCAGCCCCCTGCTCAACACTTAAACAGGAAAGACACCTCAGTGATTCGTGTAGGCCCCTCTTCTCTGGGCACTCCAGCTCAACAACCTGCAGTCTCGATTTCATCCTGCCTGTGACCAGTATTGGGTATCGTGAGTAAATATCAGGGTAGCTCCTTGCAACAACAGCTAAATCTAAAGTGTTGTCATCTGATTGTCTTGTTGCTTTTTCTTTCACGAACTGAGCCCCTCCCCCCCCCCGGCTCCGGATTACAAGTAGTGTATGTTGTGCATGTTGCTTTCTTCCATCACAGGGCCCCAACCAGCTGCAACATTCCTGGCTAGCCCACCATTTCCCCTACCTGGGTACCCAGAGTGTGTGACTGTGTGGGTACTTAAAGTGCATACATAACTGTTTGATTAATATAGCCTATAAGCCAATCAACCTGATTACGCTCCTCCCTTGTTCAAGTCCCCTGAATAAATCAGATCTGAATTTTTTTTTTGCTGCATTTAACCTGACTGTGGTTCCAGTTTGTGCTAAGAGTACTGTACTGTTGCTATTTACTGTGCATAACCTTGTTTTACAGGGGGTCCTCAGGATCAAGCCAGAGGAATCAGCCCTGGTGGTAAGTGCAAACAGTGTGGGTATTGGTATGGTGTACAAGGGGTACTGTGAAAGTGATTATCGTATATTGCTCAGGCCACTAGAAGGGAAAGAGGGTGTTACAGTGTCCCAGAGGGCTGTGCCCAGGTTAGTTTGACCACTACCAACCCTGACCTCCGGGTGGAGGCACCCGTTTCAGAACTCAGGCCCCTTAACCTGCTACTAGCTGCGCAGACAGGGGTAGTAGCCCTTGGGCTAGCGCCTCCTAGGGGTTACAAAGGTATGACTGGAAACTGACAGGAGAAAGATTCAGAAAGGATGTGAGAAAGTATTAATTTATCTCAAGGCGATGAAGACCATGGATCAGATATTAGAGCATTGCTGGTGGAGAACTCGGTCGGTGGAGGATAGACTGGCTTTCTGGAATCACTATGCGGATTATCAAAGGGCAGTCAACCATAAGAAGGCAGAGTTCCTGTACAGGGAGATTGCCACAGGGAAGAACAGACCAGCTCAAGTCTTTCAGACTCTGGACAGACTACTTCACCCAGTCTTTCTACAGCTGAAAAGAGCCTTTTCAGTAGCACTTAGTGAAGAGTTTGCTCTGTTCTTTTCTGACAGGGTATCCTCTATTCGGGCTGGGATCTCAGCAGTGGGTCTAGATCAGTGTCGTAGGGTGGGGCCAGGGTGGAGCAGAGGCAATCCAATTGTAGTTTCTGCAGGTGGAGGTGGCTGAGGTCTCTAAGGTGATTTCGAAGCTGCGGCCCACTTGTTGTGAACTGGATCCTGGCCTGACACATCTCCTAGTGGGCTGCGTCAAGGCTATCAGTTCAGTGCTCACCAGGATTGCAGGGTGTTCATTTTCAGAGTGGGTCTTCCCCGATGCCTTGAAGCCTCTTTTGAAAAAAACAGCTGTCAACCCCGATGTCCTGGCAAATTATAGACCTATCTTCAGTTTCCTATTTTTAGGGAAGGTTATCGAGAAGACAGTGGCTCTGCAGCTTGAAGAACACCTGTAGACCTTTGACATCTACAAGCCATTCCAGTCCAGGTTTAGGGCAAGGCACAGCACAGAGACAGCACTAGTCCGGGTGCATAATGACCTGCTCTGGCTAGAGATTGAGGAGAATGGTAAATTCTCATTCTCCTCGCTCTGTCATCAGCATTTGACACCGTGGACCACATTGTTTTGTTGGATTGCCTTGGAGAGTATTGTAGACTCACTGGTACTGTCATCAACTGGTTTGAGTCCTTTCGGGCAGGAGGCAGAGGGTAGTGATGAGGAATTTCTCCTCCTCTCCAATGCCCCTGACTTGTTGAGTTCCTCAGGGTTCAATCATATCACCAATGTTGTTTGCAGTGTTCATGCTGCCTCTAGGCAGGCTCATTAGACAGTACAGCTTGAGTTTTCACTGTTATACAGATGATACTCAGCTGTACATGTCTTTTGCACCAGGGACAATTGGTGCCGTCGTTGTGTTGAATAAATGCCTTGCTGAGATCCAGGATAGGATAAACTCTAACTGGCTTAGACTTAACCCAGACAAGACAGAGGTTCTGGTGATTGAGCCAGGTCGCGGACATGATGAGGATACTTCTGGGATGGCAACAGACTTGGTTCTGGGTAGAGATGTGGGGAAATTATATTTCACCAACAAAATTCCGGTGAAATCGGCAGTTTCACCGTGCAAAATATTTCGTGAAATTCGCCCATTAGAGGAAATATTTCTCCTGGTGCAAAATTCAGAATTTCACCTGTGTAATGTGAAATTTCACCTGCAGAAGGCGAGATTTTGCCTTCTGCCTTCCACAGGCGAAATTTCACATTCCACAGGCGAAATTCTGAATTTCACTTCCACTAAACATTTTGTGAAACATGCAAATTTCGCAAAATATTTCGCATAACAAAATTTGCCAATTTCACACATCTGTAATCCTGGGGTCAATACCGTTAATGGTGTCCTCTAGGGTGAGAAATCTGGGAGCTGTCCTTGACAACAAGCTGACATTTGAAACTCAGGTGTCGACTGTCATCAGAAGTGTTTTTTACCATTTGAGGAACATCACCCGGATTAAATTCCTAATTCTGCCCGAAGATCTGCCGTCACTGGTGCATGCTTTTATAACATCCACACTTGACTACTGTAATGCTCTTTATCTTGGGTCAGTGAAGGGAACCTTCACCGGCTGCTGCTAGTGCAGAATGCAGTGGCCAGGCTGTCAGGGTCCTGCCATGTGACTTCGGTCCTGCGGGGTCTGCACTGGCTGCCGGTCAGGTGGAGGGTTCTCTTCAAGGTGGACTTGCTTACCTACAAGGCCTTATATGGATCAGGCCCTGACTACCTGTCAGACCTCATTACCCCTGCCATCCTGTCCCGCTCCCTTCATTCCTCCACTGAGGGACTCTTGGCTGTTCCGAGGACCAGGTTGAAAATCTTGGGTGATCACTCATTCAAGGTGGCTGGCTCGGTTCTCTGGAATTTGCTGCCAAGACCTTTGAGGGAGGCCCCTATAGTAGAGGCATTCAGGAGGGTCCTAAAGACCCACCTTTTTTAGTCTAACATTTCCTGCTGATGTTTTTTAACTTGCACATACAAATTTTAATTATTTATGTGTTGTGGCAATTGTTTATGTAAGTTGATTGTTCTGTTTGCTCTGTCAAAACTTTTCTTTTTTACTGTATGGCACCCAGAGCCTTCAGGATTTGGCACCTAACAAATAATAAATTACTTACTTACTGAAAGGATGGCAGAACCATGGAAGCTGAGATGGTGGGCACTAATACCATGGGGGCCTTCAAAAGATCTTGGGACACAGCAAAAGGAATAATGCTCACTGGTAGAGATGAAACTGGGGACAGGAACAGGAAAACTCATGGGGACGGTTAGAACCCTGTACTGACACTCTGTCATGGGGGTTATATAAGGCCCAATAGACAGACTTGATGGACCTTTGGTCTTTTTCTGCCGTCACTGTCTATGTTTCTATGATTCTATAATTCTTACATGAAAAACTTACATAAACTTATACAAAAACTTGTATGTAACTTGCATATGCTGGCATATATCCTTGCATTTTGTACTGTCAAAATCTTAACAAAGTTTTTACTTTTTTCCAGTAAGGGATTACATGACAATGGGGGTGACCATGCACCACCAGCTGTGCATGCATATAGGCAGGGTGTAGTGCACCATCTCATTCTCTAGGCACAAAGGTGGGTGGTGGGGACTGTAAAGGACAAACCTAAAAATAAAAAAAATAAAAAAAAAACATGTCAGAATCCACAATGAAATTTTTTTTTTATTTTCCCTTGCTGGGATTCTCTCCATTGTCCTATTCTCCTTAATGGTATCAGTCTGTTGCAACAGCACTCTATTCTCAATTTACTTTGTCTTAATCTATCAAGTTTGTGGTAATATTCTCAGGCTGGCCACCTGTATGAATAATTATTCCACCTTTGTGTGTCCCTCTCCATTTCTTCTGCTGTTATTCTGATATGTTTTGGTTTGCCCCCGAGGATATTCAAATTTAATCCCGAACACAACTTGATTTAAACAAAGAAAGAATAAACAAAAGAAGTCTGGTTTGGTGATAATATTGGGTCTGTGGAACCGGCAACGGAGTCGGGACTTTTTCGGGACCCGAGTTGTGTGGGTTTCCATTTGGGGCAACCGGTGTGACTGTTGATCACCTAGTAAAAATGTACATAAATATTCATATTCTGCACAAGTCCTCCTCGATCTGGGGAGTGCTCCGATACTTCAAAGGAGTCACCTGGGTTTGTCTTGCCTGTTTGCGCAGTTTTGGGTATAATGTAAAGCACTCCTGTGTTCACAGTTACATTATTGACCCACGGCTGAATTACAGAAACCCTCCCAACGGTTTATCTTTTTTTTTTAAGGCAGGGAAATTAGTCTGCGGGTGAATTTTGTTCTGTTCATGACCGCGCGTACGCTTGCATTCTCCTTAAGCTCCTTCGTGAAGGTACGCACGGTCGTGAAGTCATTTACTCTCCGTAAACATTAAAACTAAGTTTCTCCTCTATAAAAGAGGTGTGCTAGGTTCTGGAGAGCTTACGATATCATTTTCTGTTTTTATAATAAACTTTAGGTGGTTGAAGAAACACGAAGTGAAAAACATGTTTAGTCCTTACCGTTGGGATATGACCTGTCTTGCCTACAGCCCTTTCCTAGGAGCTGGCCGGCCAATCTCTGAAGACGTTTATAGGGTCATTTCAGGGGAGGTGCTTCCCACGAACTATAAAATTATTATTATTCCACAGGATCTTTAGAAATGAAATATAAAGGATGCAAAGATTATTTTATATATGTGAAGGCATAATGCTGTATAAAAGAATCATAAAACAAATGTTAAAAAGTAAAAAGGATTGTTAAAAAAGTACAAGGGAGGAGTTTGATGGTCACATGTCCTTTAGCCTGTATATATTCAGTGAGCCTAGCTTTAAAAAGTCAGATGGTCTGTGAGGTTCAGATGTATGCTGACCTCCAAGAAAGAACTACACTAGCTATTATAGTGTTGTTAATTTATTTTTTTTTTTATGTAATTCATTTTGGTTTTATTTTCTTCGCTGATCAGTACGTGTGTCCAGTTTATCTTTGTTAATAAATTTGCTTCTAAGCCTTCAACAAAGATTGAGCAAGCGTCCTCCTTGTTATCCCACACTTCACAGGGACAACAGGGGAAAACACCAGGAAACAGTGCCTAGCACATTGGATAATTGTAATCACATCCCACCCATGACAACATGAATTGTATCTCTCAGGGATTTCCCTCCAAATCACCATCATGCACAGTACAGTTGCTGCCACCTGGTGACAGACATGGTCCTCTGTGATGGTATAGCTTAGAGGCCTCTGATGGTGGGTTCCTGGGGCACTCAGATGAAGTTCTACTGAGAGGTAAGGCCCGTGGAGTGTTTCACCAGAGTAGGGAAAGGCACATGCTGGTCCTCAGTAGCCAGACCTTCATTTTTAACTTACATGTGCTCCCAATTCAAACACACCAAGGGAGCCCAGTATGGGTCAGGGTATTTTGAGGTCTGAATGGAAAGCTGCTTGGGCAGCTGGGTATGTCTGTAGGATCAGAGTTTGGAGGGAACAGAAAGCTGGCCTGGAGGCTGGACAACATTTGAAAACTAAGAATTGTAGTGCTAATACTAAGTTGCGCCATGGGACTTGAAACTTTCATGGAGGTTGGTCTCTGGGTGGGGATGACAATCAGGGTGGGGATAAGGGTTTTATATGGGGACTGGGTTTGAGACACAAGGGAGAAAATAGTTGATTTGGAGGCTAGAATCTTTTAGGGATCAGGGATGTAGGTGTGGGGCTGGTAGTTATTTTCATGGGAGCTCCCCTATATAAATAATGCTTTGACTACTCAGCCAGAGCACTCAACTTGGGCCAACTAGCTGTCTGCTAAGTGCTGCTGATTGAGTGTTAATTCAGATTTTTTCATGCAGTTTAATTAATATTCCACTGGCAGGAATCCTCAGCGTTTCTGAATTATGTAATACTGAGCTCTCAATTAGTACAAAGCGAGAGCCAGCTGAGCCCTAAAATAGACATCTCAGTGAGCATGCAACTGCAACATATCCTTACCAAAAGAATGCTTTCAACCAGCAGAGTCTAGCTATATTTCTCAGAATTTATGTTAAAAAGTGGCTGACACCTTTTTAACCTGGAGCAGGCAAGTCACATCAGGGTGTTTCTCACCTCAGGGTCTAAATATACAGTTAAAAAAATTCAGGATAATTAATGAGATAAAAAAGCTTTGAAGGGCCTGTGTGTTTTCAGTAAGCTTTAGAGTCTCGGGCTGTATTGTAGCTATGGCCCATAAACAGCATTTAGGTGATGCTAAGTGATGGACAGGGCTACAGCATTTTCAATGCAAAGTATAAAGTAGAAGAGTCAGTGGTTGTGGGCTGTTCATTTCCCTTTACTTAACTTAGCAGGCCACCTTTCATTGTTTGGGTGGCGTATCATTCATTATACCACTAGCATAAATAAAAGGTGTCCTGCTAAGATGCCCAGTGTTATTATAAACATCCTCCACTCTATAGTTTACTATACTTTACATTGAGCATGCTGGTGCACTGTCCTAAACTTAGTAAAATAAAAATGCTCTATACCTCTCAAGAGCATCCAATTTGAACCTGTACACTCTGCCTCCTCCCCCTCTACCTATGAGCTGCTCCTCCCAAGCTCTTCATCCTCCTCTTCTGTCCCTATATCTATTGCTGGGGTCTACTGCTGTCCTGGTTTGTCCCCCTGTATCGGTCACTGAGCTCCTCCACTCCATCTCTTCCCAATACTTCTTTGATGAATTCCTCATCCTTGGTGACTTCAAAATCTATTGGATCTCCTGGTCCTCGTTTAAAATTATACCAAAACAGAATCCCTTCAACTCTCCTAACTGATCTCTCACCCCACCCATCTTAATCATGAATCTCGAAACCACTCCCACCTGAATTGATTCCTCTCCTCCCACCTCCACAGTATTGTGGATGCAGGTACCCTCTGGTACACCCTCAGTGACCACTGGATTTACTATAGCGCTTTGACAGCGCTCACGCTGACAGCCCCGACAGCGACAGACACAATGCCAAGTGTCAGCATTGTACCATCGGGGATGTCGGTGCTTTTCCATCGGGGGACTGCACACCCGAACTCCCCATGTGGGGGGCTCTGCTCCCCACATTCCTCAGTCTTTAAATATCTAACTCCGAGTCGGAGTTGGACCGGGGGGGGGGTGCAACACCAGAAGCTGCACCGCCGGTGTCTGCTGAGTTCCTGCACAGCAACTCACTACATTCAGGTGAAATCTGTCACTGTGCTGGACTTCAAAGGTTGTGGTGTCGACCTTGTGTTGGTACACCGTGATGACCATATGGTCTGCTGTGTGCATGGAATTTGCCATCTTAAAGCTCCCCAAAATGTATCCAGATTTTGTCTTTCAGGTTGCTGGACATGTCTAATCTTCACACTGACCTGTCTGCCACCAACTGGTCTCCCATCTCAACAGCCAGCAACATAAAATTCTGCTCTCCACTTCTTTCATTCCGGATTCATGGCTGTCTGGGACTACTGTGCCTCCTTTGGAAAACCAGGGTCAGGGGCTTACCACCTCCCTTGGATCACAGCAGAATTGTTGGGCTACCTCCGTGGAAGAGACCTAGTCTGGAAGACTCACAAAGTCCACTGGCTCCCCTGCTGACCAGACTAAATAATGGACCTTTCATAATGCTTGTAACAAAACTACCAGGCTTGTAAAATCTAAATATTTTGTGTCTACACTCCACTACAACCTAAACCACCCCTCTAAGTTCTGCAAGGCTATCCACGTCATTTTCTCTCCTCTAACCCAGTCCCCTTCCCAGCCTCTAAGGTGAATAACTCCCCCATCACTGATCCTGCTTCTGTTTTAGTTTTTTTTTCATCTTCTCTTCCTCTTCTCCTCCTGCCTCCCTCCTACACCTTCTCCATCTCTCTTATCACTCTTTCTGCCTCCCACAAGGCCCTCTTAGCTCCTAAACCCAACAAGGGTTTGAGCCCCAATGGTCTTCACCCCACGCCACTACATTTCTCTGCTTATGCCATTGTCATCTATATTACCCACTCCTCAAACTCTCCATTTGCTTGGCTACTGTCCCTCATGCTTGGAAGCAGTCAAGTGTAATCCGCCACTTAGAATTGTGTGATCCCTCCTCTTCTGGTAATTGCAATCCAATCTCCTTCCTCCCCACCCTGGTTAAGCTCAAGCAACACCTTGTCATCTCTCAGCTCTCCCCATTCCTCGACTTCTCTTTTGTCTTCACTCTTTCTGAGTCTGACTTCTGGAAGTCCCACTCCATCTCCACCTTCCTTCTCTGGCTCACTGACTCCATACTGTCTGGCATGGACCAGGGCCAGGTCATCTCCACCATATTTGTCTATTTGACCAAACCCCTCAACACTATTGCCCAAGCCCCTTTTCCTGGGCAAGATTAAGGTTAAGGGCCCTCTGCCTCCCTCATTCAGTTCTGTTCCTACCTTTAGGGCAGGTCTGAAGCTTGTCCATGTAATAGGCACCCTGTCCCCCCTATCTGCTCAGACATCCCCCAAGGGTCTGTCCTTTGCCCAATTCTATTTCCCGTTTTTCCTGAATGACCTCCCCACTTCCTGTTCTTCTTCATCCATCCACATGTATGTAGATAATACAGTGCATTATGCCTCTAGCACCTCTGTCCCCGACCTCACTACCTAGCTCCAACTGGATTTTGTTAAAATCCAGCACTGGTTCCTGGCAAATCAACTGTCACTTAATGTCATGAACATTATCTCCATTACCTTTCAAACCAGTCAGAAACTTGTCAGGTTAACCTCTCTCCCCCTTCCTTCCATATCCGTGATAGCACATTGATTGAGGATGTCTCATCCTTTAAATACCTTGGTATTTGGCTCGACCAACACCTCAGTTTCTCAGTGTATGCGGATTCCAGCCAGCAAAAGCTCCACCCTAAGCTTGGTGTGCTTCACAGGAATAAAGCAAGTACCCCGCTACCTACCTGTCTGCTGGGAAATTGTCTTGAAGATGGCTCTCCCCCTCCTTGGTAATGATAGCATTGTATACAGCGCTGCATCCAAGTAAGCCAGACTGAACCCCCTCTTTCACTCTTTCAGATCCTTTGCTCTGGACTGTCACCCCCTTGCACCCACCACTGCTCTCTGTACTTCTCCCTCTCCCTTGAAGCCAGGCACCCCACCCGCTGTGCTTCCTCTATCTCCAAATTCTGGAATGGTTCCATTCTATTATACCTTGCTTCTCTCCTTTCATCCCCCCCACCTACCTCATACTCAGTTCTTAACACTGACTCTCGTTCGCTTTCCCTTCCTCCAGTGAAGTCTTCGGCAGGTGAAGCTGCCTTCTCCTTTCCCTTCCCTAAACTCTGGTCCTCTCTCCCCCTGGCCATCAGCTGTGCCTCTTCCCTCTACTCCCTCAAGTCTCTCTTCCATGATTTCAAAACACACTCCTGCAACTGCTCCTGACCCCTAATCATGAGCTGCCATCCACCACCCTCCACCCACTGTCTTGCTCTGAATTTGCACTAGCACAGTCCCTCCCTCTCTTATGTACAGCTAGTTTTCCTGCTCTCTACTTATATTGTATTTTGAACATTTGCAAATTTGTTAAACCTAATGCACCTTCTTGTATTGCATTTCTCTGCGCATAGTATTTTCCTTTTGTACAATTGTTAATTTATTGTATTGTACAAATTGTTATATTTTATTATCTCACCCACCCCTCCTCAGGACAAATCTAGAAACAAGCTGCTTCAAGGCAAAATACACTTTTTAAACAAAAGTTGTCTCCTAAGGCAGATCTGCCTCTGATGCAGCCCTGCTTTTGAGGCAGGTATGGATAGACTGGCCTTCCAGACAGGGCTTTAACCTCTACAGCTAGAGGCCTGCAGTTCACTCCTGTATCATCTTGGTAGCATAGTGGAAAGATCTACTGTCTACTAAACAACAGATTGAGAGTTTGAATCCATACAAGGCCATCTCAGTCCTTTTTTGCCAGAATTTCACTTGAGTGGTGATCCATGGTGTTAGAACAATAAATATGTAAGAAAAGGGACTTCGCTGTGAGAAAGAATAACTGCAACAGTAAAGTGTTGCCTTGGAGGCAACTTTCATTTAAAGAAAGTGTCTTTTGAAAGAAGGAATGAAGAAAGAAAGAGAGAAGAGAGAGAGAGAGAGAGAGAGAGAAAGAGAGAGAAAGAAATAAAGAAATGCTGTTTTGGGGGCAGAGATAAGCAGAAGACTCCAAAGCTTACTGAATACAAGCAGGCTGTAAAAAGGCTTTTACTTAGTCTGTAATTTTTTTAACCTCTCATTTAGGCATTAAGACATGTAACAGCCTGATGTGACTTACCTGCTCCGACTGTGTAAGCTGCTCTGCAGTACATTGACTTCCCTGAACAAGGAGCACCTTTCAGTTCAGTGCACATGGTTTTTAATTATACACTACTTTCTCATTAAACTTACAAGTTGTGACCCTCCTGAGTTTTCATTTCCCACTATTCTGAAGGGTTCAGAGTTGTATTTATGCTTTTTTTCTGCCTAAAAGGCAGTATAGCACAGTGGTTTAAGGCTCTCAGCTGCAAACCTGAAGAGCTGGGTTTGAGTCTTAACAGCCCCCACTTGTATACTGTGTGACCCTAAACAAGTCATTTAACTTCCCTGTGCTCCCAGGTTGCATCTGTAAACAAGCCTTCAGCTTAATGTGTTTTATCTGGTTAAAAAAAAGTAAATACTTTTAGGTTACGGTTCGCTGATACATGATGCTTGATTTGTGTTAAATACAGTTTCTTTCCTTGTCTAGACTTACACTGTAATTTCAAAATCATTTTAAACCCCCCAAATAACTACTGTTTCACTGCTATGATTACTGTTCCATTTGATAATAATACTGAAATCAGCTAATTCTGTGCTGTGAATATGCAAAGCTGCAAAGCTGAAGTGAAAATGCAACGTTGTTGCAGGATGTTTATGCACAGGATGCCCTGACTCAGCCAGAAGCAGGAAAACGTTGTCATGAATGGTCTTCCTTCCCCCGAAACTCTATAAAAAGAGGAGGCAAGCAGCAAGGTATGGGTCTTGCAGGAAGGAAGAAACAGGAAGAGGGAGTCCAGCTTCAGGCTACAACCCAGGCAGGGGCCTGCGGTCCTGGAATAGTGGCAGGGTCCCTAGGTCTGGGTAACATTGGTCCCTATCAAGGTTTCCGGAGTTTCACCAGTAGTTAACAGGATGATGGTTCTCCTAGGAAGGCCTAGAGGACCCCATTTACAATGAGAACCAGACAGCACACCAGGGAGAGTGGAGGTGGAGGATCACCCCTCAAGGGTGGCCACTGGGATCTTTGTAGGTCCACTCCAGCCAGAAGTAATTGAGGAGAGCTCAAAAGTGACTAATGCAACAGTTTGTGATAGGTATGTATAAGTAAACCATTGTGTGTTGATGGCAGGTGGCCAAATGAATAAATAATAATAATAATAATCCTTTATTTTTACCTTGCATTTCTTAAAACCAAGGTGCCTTAACAACAACTTCACATAACACAATAAAATAAACACAGATCCAATAACTGCTGAATTCATAAAATACAATAAAATATCATCATCAGGGTTAAGCCATTAACCACAAATGGGTCTTTAAGGCCTTTTTAAATTCCTCCACAGATGAGCACTGCCAAAGCAGACAGGGTAGAGAATTCCAGGGGGTAGGGGCCGCATACATAAAAGCATGGGCTCCCAAAGATTTTAAAGAAACCCTCAGAATCTCTAGCAACCCCTCGTCTGCCGAATGGAGCAATCACCTAGGGCAGTAAGGTACCAGGAGATCATTCAAGTAGTCAGGGCCCAGTCTGTGTAGGGCTTTATAAGTCAGAAGACCAACTTTAAAAGTGATCCTCCACTGTATTGGCAGCCAGTGCAGTTAGTGCAGCACCGGAGAAATATGACAGGTACGAGGAGTACCTGTCAATTACCGGGCCGCAGCATTCTGCATGAGCTGCAAGCGGCGGATATCAACCCCTGGTAGCCCTAGATACAGGGAGTTGCAGTAATCAAGGTGCGAGATCACAAAGGCATGGACCAATGTGGGCAGATCACCGGATGGAACTAGGTGCTTAATCCTGGAGATGTTCCTCAGTTGGTAAAAGGATGATTTGATGACTGCTGACACCTGCAATTGCAGTGTCAACCCGTCATCAAAAATCACCCCCGGGTTCCACACCCATTCAGAGGTAGGGAGCTGGGTACCACTCAGAAAAAGTCCTGAGGGCAAACCAGCTCCCATCCCCTCTATCTGGCGACCCGGGTCCACAACCATCACCTCCGTCTTCTCTGAGTTTAACCTCAACCAACTCAAATTCATCCAGTTCTGGATTTCAGTGAGGCAGTCGTTAAATACCGAGAGAGCTCTATCCTGATCAGGTGCAAAAGACAGGTAGAGCTGGGTATCATCAGCATAGCAGTAAAACCTCGGCTCATACCTTCTTATATTCTCTCAGAGGGGAAGCATGTACACTGCAAACAACATGGGGGACAACACTGAACCCTGAGGAACCCTACAAGACAGAGAGACTGGGCCGGAGGAATTAATCCTCAATACCACCCTCTGAGTTCTGCCCGTGAGGAAAGATCTAAGCCACCCGAGAACTATACTAGACAGGCTGCAGATAAACCTCAGGCATTCGGGAAGTACCCCATGGTCCACAGTGTCAAGTGCTGATGAGAGATCGAGAAGAAGCAAGATGGAATGGCTCTTTTGATCTCTTGCCATCAAGAGATCATTGAGCACCCGAACCAGTGCCGTCTCAGTACTATGCCTCTTTCTGAAAACAGACTGGAGTGGTTCATAAATGTCATGGATGGTCAAATGGTTCTCCAGTTGTATGGCCACTACTTTCTCAATCTCCTTCCCCACAAAGGGGAGGTTAGAGATTGGTCTGTAGTTAGCATGGCAGTCTGGGTCCAGAGAAGCTTTCTTCAGGAGAGGCATTACCACTGCCTCCTTCATGGAGCTAGGGAACTCACCCATCTCCAAGGAGCACCAGGCTATCCATGCTAGGACCAGGCTGATAATATCACAACAACCCTTTATCAGGGAAGTTGGGCCCGGATCCAAACTACAGCAAGTAGGGTGCATGCCCTGGACAATCCGCATGACATCAGTGAACTCCGGCCGGTCGAAGGAACTCCACGAGAGCCTAGGGACCATGACCGGGCTCCGATCCACAGCTTCTCCCATAGAGGGTGCAGGCTGGAGTGCCGCCCTGATGTCAGCCACCTTAGCCGCAAAGAAGTGAGCAAGCTCTTCACACTCCACTTGTGAAAAGGCTCTTTGAACCTGCAGGCAGACTGGGTTGCACAGTCTGTCTACAGTTTGAAAGAGCTGAGCTGGTCGGTTCTGAGCAGCTGCAATCTCCCTGGATGGGAACTCTGCCTTCTTATGGGAGATTGCGGAATGATAGACCTGATAATGTTCCATCAATTTAAGATAGTCAACATTAAGAGCAGATCTCCACCAGCAGCACTCTAATCTTCGTCCTTGTTGCCGCATCTTCCTCAAAGTCCCATCAAACCATGGAGGCCGAGGGCGAAAGGGGTCAGGACGAAAGCTGACAGGAGCAATGGAATTCAGAGCCGAGGAGATGGCTTTATTATAGGCCAAAACCAAGGCATCTGGGTCACTGCTCACTTCAGAAAGCCCCAATAGGTCAAGCACCACTGCCAGGCCCTCAGAGCTTACATCTTGCAAACGGCGGTACCTGACCATCTCCACAAGGGTAGGCCTGTGGGGGTGCAAAAACTGAACTCCATGGTGTAATGATCGCACCGTCTGACAGATTCCACCCCCAGATCAAAGGCTTCAATCCCCAGGAGGAAGACTAAGTCCAAGGAGTGACCACCTTTATGAGTGGCAGAAGTAACAACTTGTGTAAGACCCAAAGATGTCATCAATTGGAGGAAGTGCTGTCCAAATTGCGAGAGTTCATCATTGACCCAGGGGTTGAAGTCTCCCAGGACCATTAGCCTGGGCGACTCGAATGCGATGTCGATCACAAAGTCCACTACTTCCTGCAGAAATCACTTCTCATCACCTGGTGGATGGTAGATGAGGGCGATTCTGCAACCCACACCTGCCACTACAGTACACTCGAATGACTCAGCCTCCTCAACTGGTACACTCGTGAGGACCAGTTCGGTCTTGAAACAGCCTGCAACACCCCCCACCGTGATCCAACTTAGGGCGGTGTAACACCGAGTACCTGGCCAGAATAGCGGCCTCTAATATAGGGCCTGCATTCTCATCCAGCCAGGTCTTGGTAATGCATGCCAGATCCACTGACCCAACAAGGTCTGCAATAACTGCAGTCTTGTTCTTAATGGATCTGGCGTTGCACAACACTGCTCAGGTTGGATGGGCTTCTGGAGCTGCTCAGACTGCTTGCCCACCAGTATTGGTGGTGCCCATAGGTATGGAAACCAGACAGGAGGGACCCCATTCTAGATTCCATTTCACCCCAGGGCATCTTCTGGATCTCACTACCCCAATATGATGGTGTCATTCATTCGACCTTCACTGTTAGCACCCCCCCTTCCCCTGCGAACAATACCCAGTGCTGTACAGTGCTGGTATGTCAATAGCTGTAATGGAGGGGGAGACAAAGGGCGGAGGGCACGAAGGGTGTAGGACGAATAGCGCACGACCATGGGGACAGGCCTCCTACACATACTAAGACCCAATAACACTAAAATACCCCTGAATAAATCCCCAATTAAATAACTAAACTCCCAAATTAAAACAAACCCCAGTAATTTCCCTGAGACTCCCCATGTGCTCTCACCGAGAGGAGAGACTCAAAGAAGTAAAATTAACTACCCTCCCCACCCAAAACAAATCTATAATACAATAAAATTACAATAAATTAAAATTATAAAACAGTCCAAACTTCAAAGTCACTAAATGAATAATGTAGATGGTAGTCCGAGAAAAGGGTGATGCATAACCACAAGGAGTCCACTTCCAGGAAGTCCATATAACAGAGTGAAAAAACAATATCAGTAAAACTTAACCAAAGATAACTAACTGAAACTTAAATCAATTTCCTTTCACTAAGGTAAAAAATAAAATAAATAATATAAAATAAAATTTCATCCCCTGGGCCCTCCTACTACCTGGAGGTAAAAAATAATCCTCACTGCCCAGAGCAATTATAAATGAAGAAATTAACCAAAATTCCAGAAAATGAATAATGTAAAATGCAGTTTAATATAAACCAGGTACTCTCCCTGCTCGGAACAGAGTTCAAAGAAAAAAGTTTGAGTTCTGACCATAAAATGAAGTTCCAGTTGTGAATGAAGTTCAACCTTTAATTCCAAGAGGTAGTCTCCTTGTAGCAAGAACCTCCAATAAATCTAAATCTTCTTAGGAGTCACGAACATCCAATATCAGTCCAAGTATACCCTAAAACCATGCCAAACAGCCGACACCCTACCTGTGAGGGCCACTACCAGGAATATCTGCCCCACCACCTCGACACCCTGACTGAACCAGCCCACCAGCTGACCAGCGAGGGGTCTTGGCAAAAAAGATCTCAGGCCTACCGGCCGGCTCCCTGGTCAGTCCAGGCCCGATTCACCTGGGCAGAAGCAGACTCTGGCAGCTAATTACCCACAGCTGCAGGGGTTGCGCTGTCCCAAGTCTAAAAGCTGCACAAGTCTGCAATCAAGTTTCTCCCAATTTCTTTCCTCAAAAAACAGACCAATTCAGTTCATCCAATTTGAACCCGGGGCAGAATTCTCCAGCCTTTACCGTATGCACTACTGTCTTGTCTGAGCATTCCCTCAGTTACATGTCATGTCAAAGTTGGTCAAACAGTCAACTCCAATACAGGGGACCATAAATATTGAACAAACACACTGTCCTAGAGAGTCTTCCACAGCACTCTGTCTTCACCCATTCAGGGTGGCAGTGGGCCTGGTCAAACAGCCCAGTGTGTACTCCATGGCCGGTCAAGCGGCTACGATAATGCTCCAGGTGGGTGAATCCAAATATGTTTCCTGACTATTTTAACTATACAAGTTTTAACGACTCAAAGTAGACAAAACTGAGAGACCAAAGGAGATTAAATTAAATAAAATAAAATAGGCAAAAACCAAAACGAGCAACAGAAAATGAGCAAAAGACTAGGTATCAGTGCAGAGCTACTTCAGCACACCCAGCGTGGCAGCCATCAAAATGAGTAGTGTCATCTAATGAAGGGTCATCTAAAGGAGGGGGCCTGGAAAGCACTGAGGTTGGTAAGTTCCAGTATGAGGGGCCAGGTATGCAAAACTGTTTCTTTGGTACCCTTATGTTAACCCGTGACTCACTATACCAACACGCACCTGCCCGGGCACTATTGCCTGGCAGGTGCAGTGTCCCAATAGTGATCATGCTGATGGATACATGCCCGATGGTGTTTCGGGACAGGGTAAGGTAGTGGATGTGACAGCATGCTACCTTACCACTAAAAACACCATCGGATCTGGAAGCTGGCTGAGCTGCCTACGTGGTGTGGAGGGCTGGAGCACAGGCAGCTTGGCTAGTGTGCACTGTTGGACCCGGGTTCTGGTTCAGCCACATCCTTTTGACCCCAGTAACTGTTAGATTTTTTACCCCGGGTCCGCTCCCCTCAAAGTTAGTTATTTTAGTTTTGGGGGTGTGGGGTTGCAATCGGTGCAGCCCCCCACATTAAAAGAAATGACATTTGTCACTGTGTTGCCCAACATTACACCGGGCAAGTGGTGCCATCAGGTTTGTCAATTTTGGTTATCTGGTCTCGGTATCCTGAGAGTAAGGACATTGTGTTTCCAGATAACATAGTATATCCATTTCTTTTGGCCACTTGGGCTATCAGTACACTGTCTGAGGGAGGCAGGTACAGCCAGACAAACTATCAATTTTAATAGTATTGTCATGATGCAAGCAAGCAAGCAAGCAAAACTTTATTTATGAAAAGCTATTCCGAAATGATCGTAGCATTGTACAATATAAATAAAACATCATTAAAACAAACAAATAAATAAATAAATATATAATTTAAAAATGATAAAACAGTGCATAGGATTTAACTGTCTGAAAAGGCATAATTAAATAAATACGATTTCAGGGCAGATTTAAAGGTCTTGACGGACGGGCGCTCTCTAATCCGGTGAGGTAGAGAATTCCACAGGGTCAGAGCTGCAAAAGCGAATGATCTTGCTCCAGATGTAGTCAAACGTACCCTGGGAATATCTAGCAATCCTTCATCGGTGGAGCAGAGAGGGAGCAGGTGGTGGTAGGGATAAAAGAGGTCTTGCAAATACTGTGGTCCCTGCCCGTTTAGGGCTTTATAGGTCAGTAATCCGACCTTGAAGGTGATCCTCCACTGCACCGGCAGCCAGTGCAGATCACAGAGCACAGATGTGACATGGCAAGATCTTGATAAGCCAGTCAACAACCTGGCAGCTGCATTCTGCATCAGCTGCAGACGATGAAGGTCTACCCCCGGTAGCCCTAGGTATAAGGCATTACAGTAATCCAGGTGTGAGGTCAAAAAGGCATGGACCAACATCGAAAGGTCATCAGGCTGGACCGTGGTTTTTTTTTCTGAGTGATTTTCCTTAGATGGTAAAACGAGGTCTTGATGACCGCTGACACCTGAGCCTTTAGAGTCAGCTCATCATCAAATACAACACCCAGATTCTGCACCCAGTCAGAGGTTAGTAGCTGGTCACCTCCAGCCAAAGCCTAGAGGGTTGCCCAACCACCAGTCCCTCTGCCTGATCACCCAGGTACACCACCAAGACCTCAATCTTGTCCAGATTCTGATAATGTTGACATGCTGTTTTCCACCAAGACCAGGATGAGACATGTGCAGATATGGATTTGCCACAGAGATAGTGCTCGCCCTACCTGGACATATGTAATGCACAAATGGCTTTAGGAATACCAGGGCTCCAGGGACCCCATAGGGAAGTGTGGGATGAGTATAAAGTGTAAGTGTATTTTAACCAGATCCATTTATTAATGTGAATGTATCTATAAATCTATATCCATGTCTCTTAATAGAAGGGGTAGACCTGGAAACACTGATAATGAGGCAGCTAAGGAACCCATGAGGGATGGGGCAGTGCTGGACCTGGTTCTTGAAACGCTGTGGGAGCCCCCTAGGTACCAGTGATCACCATACAGTGTGGTTCAACAGAAGGATAACAGCAGAGACAAACCACAAGAGGATGAGGGTCCTGGACTTTAGGAGGGTCAGTTTTAAAGAAATGGAAGACTGGCTCAGGAACTGCCTCGCGGGAGGATTGCCAGGGTGGAGTAGAAGCACACCGGGGAAAATAAGGGCGAGTATAATTAAAGCAACCAACCTCTGCGTGAAGGAAGTGAGCAAAAGCAGAAGGAAAGAGAGACTGTTATGATCCTCCAAGGAAGTGACTAGGGCAGTGAAAGAAAAAAGTTTGGCATTCAAGAGGTATAAGGAAATGCAGACAGAGGACAGTGAAGTATGCCAAGCAAAGTAGAGGGAAGCAGGCAAGGTAGTTAGGGATGTTAAGGCACAGACAAAAGAAAGAATATCCAAAGGAGTCGCTAAGGGAGATAAGACTTCCTTCAGGTACATTGTACAATGTCCCTTTGTCTGACAGCATGGCTTCAGAGGCCACAGTACCAACACAGCCCTCCTAGAGCTCCAACTTTTCCACTCCTCCTTAGACACTGGTTCTCTGGCTGGTGCTGTCTTCATTGACCTCTGAAAACTTTCGACACTGTCTCCCACCCCTCCTTCTTGATGCCCTTAGTCTCTCTGGTTTTGCTGCTGGGCCTATCTCCTGTGCACCAGTTATCTGTCTGACCGCTCACAGCGTGTAAAATTAATGGGACCTGCTCAGACATCTGTCCCATCTTTTCTGGGTTCCCCAGGGCTCCATTCTGGGCCCTTACTATTCTCCCTTTACCTTAACACCCTTCCACACTCTTGCTTGGGAACATTCTATTATCACGCTGATAGTGCAGTCATCTTTGCCTCAAGTCGTAACCCTATTGCCCTCCAGGACTCGCTGCAGAAGTCCTTCACTGAAGCCGAGGGCTGGTTCAAGGAACTATAGATTGGTGATAAATCTTAAAAACAAAACTATGTTCTTCTCTCATCCCCAAAACAAGTCCTGCAACTTCAAACTCCTCATTCACTCTGGGTCCTCATTCCCACTCGAACAAGTTTGCTCCTATAAATACCTAGGGATCCATTTGACCCTCCCTCTCCTTCCATGGACACATAGCTGCCCTAGCCACTGCCACTAATATCCGATTGGGCATCTTACATCGGTATAAACACTGCCTCCCCGGGCTCTTGAACTCATAGTCACCTCCTCTATCCTGTCCCTAGTGGACTATGGACTGCCGGTGTATGGTGCTGCTGATCAGACTGCATTCCATAAAATTCCATTTCTACTCTGAATAAGGCCTGCAGGTTAATTACTGGAGCACCTAGGATGACACACACCTGTCTACTGTATGCTAAAGCGCTGGTACTTAGTCTCAACAGAGCACCTCAAATATCTCACCTGTACCCTTACAAAAGACCCTCCTAGGGCTTTCCCACCAGGATTGACCACCACCATCGCCGCTCTGTCCCACTGTAGTTCATACTCAGACCTCTGGGAAAACCTCTCTTGTTATCCCTAGAGCTAGGACCTCTCACGGCCAAACAGCCTTCAGCTTTGGGCCCCTCCTGGTTCAACACACTGCCCCCCTCCATCTCCGAAGCTCCAACTATATCATGCTTCAAAACTTCCTTACGTAACCACCTTATTAACACCCGATGCTGTAACTGCCGCTAGTCAAAGCCATACTCAATACTTATGACAAAGCTTATTACTAAGCTGCTAAGGACAACATAACTCTGGTATTGTTTGCATCCATCCTACCTGTACCAGCTTGTTTGTATCTATGTCTTAATTTACTGTTATACCTATGTGTTGTACTGCTATACTGTGCATTTTGGTTTGTCTTACTGTGACAAGGTACCTTTGTAAATGAGCCTATGGCTCAAAGGTTTTCCAAACTGCTGTTTAAATAAAATAAAAATAAAAAATAAGAACAGGAAAGCAAGGGGAGGAATAGTTCAAATTAGAAGGATGAAAGGAAGTCTGTGCAGAACAGGACCAAAAAAAGCTGACATCTTCAACAGGTATTTCTGCTCAGTCTTCACAGTGGAGGGGGAAAGGGATAGACCATGTGGAAGAGGTAAGAATATGTGGGGTAGACATATGTCCATTTTCAGAGGAAAGAGTCCTGAAAGAACTTGTCGGCTATTGGACCGGATGGGATACACACAGCATGCTAAAAGAACTAGTGAGGACCTACCTGCCCCAATTACAGTCTTCTTCCACAGCTCAGTGAAACAGGTGGAGTTCTGGAGGACTGAAGAAGGGCTGACAGGGTCGCTCTATGTAACAGTAGAAGCAGCGAGGAAGCTAGCAACTTTAGGACAGTCAGTCTTATTTCAGTGGTGGGAAAATTAATTGAAACCCTACTGAAAGAAAGACTGGTTGAGTATCTTGAATCCAGTTGGCTGCAAGACTACAGGCAGCATGGATTCATGGGGGGAAGGTCATGCCAGATGAATCTGATAGATTTCTTTGACTGGGTGACAAGGGAAATAGTTTTGGGGAGGGCAGTGGACAGTGCCTCTCTGGACTCTAGAAAAGCCTTTAACACTGTGCCACACAACAGACTAATAAAGAAGTTGACCAGCTTAGGAAAGAGAGATCCAAATGGTGAACTGGGTCAAAGACTGGTTGACAGATTAGAGACAGATGGTAGTGGCTAACAGAATTCACTCTAAAGATGGGACATTGACCAGCGAGGTACCACAGGGATTGGTACTGGGACCAGTCCTTTTCAGTGTCTTCATAGGGGTCAAAAACTGGAAGGAAAAGTATATCTTCTTCCAGATTATACGAAAATCTGCAACAGGTTAGATAATCAGGAGAGGGTGGAGAAAATGCACAGGGATCTTGGGAAACACGAGGACTGGTCAAAAACATAGCAGCTGGGGTTCTATGCCAAAAATTGTAAAATCATGCACCTAGGTCATAGGAACCCCGACACTGACTATAGAATGGGGGGGGGTGGGGTACTGACAGTCATTAGACAGGAAAGGGACCTTGAGGTTATCATATCTTACCCAGGACTGCAACGTGGCAGGGCAGTGACATAGCAGTGAGTAGGGCTAATTGGATGCTGGGGTGCATAGGGAGGGGCATTGCCAGCAGAAGGAGGGAGAGAGGTGATGTTGCCACTGTAATGTTCACTGATGAGACACTGCCTTGAGTACTGTGTCCAGTTCTGGACACTACACTTCAGAAAGGACATAGACAGGGTGAAGGTGGTCCAGAGGAAGTAATTAAAATGCTTCAGGGTTTGCATGACAAACCTTATGAAGACAGACTGAGAGACCTCAACATTTACAACCTGGGAGAGAGCGAGAGAGAGACAGGTGACATGATAGAGACCTACATGTATCTCACAGGGGAGAACAGGATGCAGGTGGGAAGTCTCTTCAAAATGAGAAAGCATGAGGATCACTGCGCATGCAATGAAGCTGGGAGGGGGGGAGAGTTCAAGAGAGATGTAAGAAGTATTTCTTCACTGAAAAGGTATTGGACACCTAAAACATACTGCCAGTGGATGTGGTGAAGGCTAAAACAGCTGGGGGCTTCACACATGCACAGGATATTGTATATTACCAAAGAGGCATGGAGAGAAGAGAGTTGTCAGAGGCCAGATATGGTATGTGGAAGCAGAATCGGCAGGGAAAACCTGGGCAGACTGGATGGGCTAAGTGGTCCTTTTCTGCTAACAAATTCTATGTTTTGGTTCCACGTCATGTCAGTGAAGTTTTTACAGCGCCGACTGACAGCGAGTGCAAGTCACCGAAAACTGTAATGGCGACTTGCACAACAGTGAGCGGCACAACAGCGACACTCTGCCCCATTTACAGAACCTAACACAGACAACAAGATTTTTTATGCATGTGGCAAAATGCATCACACACCGCAAGCTCCGAACCAAGAGCCTTCTACAGTAGGGGCATACACCCTACCATTACACAGGGGTTGGCCAGCTAGGAATCACACAACCAGACTTCCTGCCATATCCCGTTACCGCCCTCTCCCTGTCCCACATACAGCCCATTCCTACACTCGCTGTTGTTGTCGTACTGCCACAGTATTCCCCAACTCACTAATGTTCCACGATCGCTTTTCTAACGGGCGGTCAAATTGAGTAGCTCATATTGAGTTGCTCAATTTGACTGTGACAAAATCACTGGATACCCTATGCTTCTATGCTGGGAGCGACACAAGTGAGAAGTACCTCGGAAAGGTGAGATGATGGAGACTGGACCACCAGTTTGGATTAGAGGGTGCAGTGTGATGCAGCTTCTACTGTACTACAGAATGAAAATGGAGAAGTAATCAAGAGCAAAATGCCCATTTACTGTGTACTATCTTACAGCCACTAATTTAATGCACCCAGCTTGATCCCCGCTCCATATTTGGTCTTTGTTCGTGAGTGGTTTCTTGTTTATTGGTTCCCCAGTATATTGGTTCACATTGCCCCTACTCCAGTGTCCCAGGCCCAAGGTGGTAGCAGTGCTTGTGTAGGTACAGGGTCTGTGTTGTAAAGTGAGGACTCCACCGATGAGACTACTGCAATATACCCCAAGACACGGGGGGAGGGGGGGCTGGCCCTTACATATGAGTGGATCTCTTTACAGCATCAGGGAAAAGGTGACAGCAGTAAACTAAATGTGAGATGGGATCTCCACATGGATTACTTTACTGGTGAGGGTGGCAAGCAAGTTGGGGGTTGAGGGACAGTGACTGAAGTTGGGAAGAAGGGGCAAACTGTGTGGAGGGACTATGCAAGATAGTCTGCAATGAAATCCACTGTCCATAAAGTGGATGCACGTGACATTACTCTGCCCTTTCACAGATTACGAACATACATATGAACATATGAAATTGCCAGCAGAAAAAGGCCCACAGGTCTATCAAGTCTGCTGATCATACAGGTCTTAGTTCCATATTACTATAGCTGCCCCAGCCCCACACAAATCCCTCCCTTCCTGCCCTTTCCTCCCTTTGTGTTCTTGTCTGTACTAATCCTGCCCTTGACTCTATCCCAACCCTGCTTAAAGCTATCAACTGTCCTCAGTTCAATTAACTCTTCCGGCAGTGTGTGCCATCTTGCCACCACTCTCTTTGTAAAGTAGTGCCTCCTCATCTCCTTCCTAAAGCTTCCCCCTTCCATCTTCAGACTGTGCCCCCTAGTGACCCTTCCCCCTTTAAGAGGGGCAATCCTCCCTCTCTGACTTTGATTATGCCTTTCAAGTACTTAAAGGTTTCTATCATGTCCCCTCTTTCCCTTGTCTCTCTTCCAGCAAATACATGTTGAGCTCCCTCAATATTTCCTCATATGGAAATCCCCCCACAGCCCCATGATAATTTTTGTAGCCCTGCACTGCACCCCCTCCACTAATCTCACATCCTTTTTGAGGTATGGGCACCAGTACTGCACACAGTACTCCAAGTGTGGCCTCATCAGTGATCTATGCAAGGGCAGGATGACCTCCTCCTTTCTAGAGGTGATCCCTCTGGCAATGTACCTCAGCATCCTATTTGTCCTTGCTGCTGCCATCCTACACTGTGCTGATATATTCATGTTCCCTTTGACTATTACCCCCAAGGTCCCTTTCCTACTCTGAAGCTGTTACCTGCACTCCCCCCACTCAGTAGCTGGTCCTGGGATTTCTTGCTCCAAGGTGCATGACCTTGCACTTCTTAACATTAAATCCCAACTGCTTCTTCCTAGACCAGTGTCTGAGTTTAGCTAGATCCTCTTTGAGTGCCTGCCTCCTTTCCTCATTGTCCACTTTTGCACCAATCTTATTGTCATCTGCGAACAGGCTGATCTTACTCTCGATCCCATCTCCAATGTCTCCAGTGAAGATATTGAACAAAACAGGGCCCTGCACTGAACCCTGTGGTACCTCACTTGTTATTAGCTTTGGCTTGGAAGTCTCTCCCTTACAACTGCCCTCTGTTGTCTGCCCTGCAACCAGCTCTCAACCCACCCCACCAGTTTCTCCCCCAACCCCATGTCCCTCAGCTTGCTCATTAACCTCCCGTGGGGCACAGAATCAAAAGTCTTGCTGAAGTCCAGGTACAGGACATCCACAGCGTGGCCTTCATTAACTTTAACTTTTAAGGAAACACTTAAAACATATCTTTTTAAACAAGCATATAATGACTTTTAATATATTACTAGTGTGGTTAATTTATTGTTTTATTAATATTGTCTTATCATGTGGTGTACAGGTGCCTTGGTTTTTAAGAAGGGTCATTTTTATATATAAAGTCTTGATTGATTGATTGATTGAACTGTCCTAGTGACCCAGTCGAAGAAGTCGATCATGTTAGTTTGGCACGATCTTCCCGAGACAAACCCATGCTGTCTCTCATGCTGTAGACCATTACTATCGAGAAAGGTTATCAGCCTCTCCTTTAGATTGATCTCCATCAACTTCCCCACTATGGAAGTTAAGCTTACCAGTCTGTAGTTGTCCAGTTGGTCTATGCAACTACTTCCCAATAAATAACACACACAATTTGAAATCATGCTTAAAATTAAAAATCATATTTGGGCTAGATTTCATTAAGAAGTACAATGTGCTCATGCCAGTGCCGGCCCGTGCTTCCAACTGTGTGCAGTTGTTCCCACCAATTAGCAAGAGGTTGAATTTAATACCACAGTCTGCAGTGCCTGTTACTGTTTACGAGGGAAAATAAAATCCTAGAAGTGCTGAAAACTGTAAATAGTGGCTTTGTTTAATACAGATCTACTTGCACTTGATTTAAAAGCTGAAAGTGCCGAAAGCTCAACTCTGCAACAGTTTTTTATGATGGTAGTCCAAAACACCCTACTTAAAATGTAACATGTTATGCAGCCGGGGGACTACACCATTCATAAACACATTCCAGGCAATGGCAAGGTAAGGCAAATTTTATTTTTAAGGCACTCAATCCCCGAGGCTCTGGGCACCTAACAAAAACATGAGAAATAAAACAGCAATTAAGATAAAAAAAATTAAAAAATAAATAAAAATCAAATTTCAGTCTTATAATCACCTATAATATTTAGAACAGTAGTACGTAAAATCGTTCTGTAAAAGCCAAGCTGAAAAGGTGGGATTTTAGCCTCTGCTTGAAAATACCAATCAAGGGGGGCTCCTGAACTGCAGGTGGAAGCACGTTCCACAGAGTCAGTCCAGAGACACTAAATGCTGGGTCACCGGATGTCATGAGTCGAACCCTGGGAACATCCAGGAGGCCCCTTGAAAAGGAGCAAAGGGAGCAAGCAGAGGTTGCAGGTGTCAGGAACTCAGATAGGTAGCCAGGACCCATTCTGTATAGGGCCTTATAGGTGAGCAAGCACACCTTGAAAAGGACCCTCCACCTGCCCAGCAGCCAGTGCAGAGCATGCAGGACTGGGGTCACATGACAGCACCTGGGCAGGCCCATCAGCAACTGGGCTGCTACGTTCTGCACCAGCTGCAGCCTGTGGAGGGTCCATCACATGACCCTGAAGTAGAGAGCATTACAGTAGTCAAGCCTAGTGGTAACAAAGGCATGTACCAGTGTTGGCAGATCCTCGGGTGGAAGGAGAGGCTTGATCCTGGAGATGTTCTGCAAATGGTAAAAAACACTCTTAGCTACAGATGAGACCTGAGCTCCAAAGGTCAGTCTGTTGTCCAGGATCACACCTAGATGACGCACCCTCGGGAAAGCCACCAATGGAGCAGACCCCAGGAAAAGACCTGTTTCTGCTCCAGGTTGCAATCCATCATGCCCGTGACCAGGGTTGATCACTAGCACCTCTATCTTATCCTGGATTAGTCTCAACCAGCTGGAAGCCATCCAATCATTGATTTTGGCCAGACAGATGTTAAGCACTTTGACAGCACCAGATGTTCTGGGTGCAAATGACAAATACAGCTGGGTGTCATCTGCATAAAAGTTAAACTCCATGCTGTATTGCCAAATGATCTCACCCACGGGCAGCATATACACCACAAACAGCATCTGCGACAAGATCGAGCCCTGTGGAACTCCACATGACAGAGGCATTGGGGAGGAGGATAATTTCTCCATCACTTCCTGCTGCACCCTATCAAAGAGATAAGACTCAAACCATCTGATGACAGCACCAGAGAGTCCACAAAACTCACAGAGCTGATCAAGAAGCATGACATGGTCCACAATGTCAAATGCTGATGAGAGATCAAGGAGCACAAGAACTGACCTGTCTCCTCTATCTCTAGCCCTGAGTAGGTCATTATGCATCCTAACTAGACTGTTTCTGTCTTGGGTCTAGCCCAAAAACCTGACTGAAATGGCTCATAGATGTCGAAGGACACGAGGCGATCCTCAAGCTGCTGTGCCACCAATTTCTCAACAACCTTGATCAAAAATGGTAGGTTGGAGATTGGACAGTAATTCACCAGGATATCTGGGTCGGGGGAAGGTTTCTTAAGGAGGGGTCTCACCAGTGCTTCTTTGAAAGCCACTGGGAACACCCCTTCCACCATCGAGTACCTGGCAATCCTGGCGAACACCGCGCCAACAGCCTTGGCGCATCCCATTAAGAAATGCTTTGGGTCTGGGTCCAGTTTGCAAGATGTGTGCTTCAGCTCTGTGATCACTCCAGTCACTTCAGACACCTCCACTGGCCTAAACTCCTCCCAGACAGGCAGAGTGCCTCTTCTCCCACCAGTCCAGCCACTGCGAGGCGTGAGCCTCCCTGCTGGAATCCCCAACCGGATAGACGACACTGTCAGAGCAAACTCTTCACAGAAAGTGGATGAAAATATCTTTTTTAGCTGTAGACAGACAGGATGGAGAAGCCTAACCACAGTCTGAAAAAGCTGAAAAGATTTGTTCTTCCCTGCTGCAATCTCCCTGGACAGGAATTCTGCCTTCTTATGGGAGATTGCCTCCTGGTACTCACTGTAGTGGGCACGTAGGACCAGTTTGTCAGCCTCCAGCTGGGTCTTCCACCAGTAATGCTCCAACTTCCAACCCTTGATGTTCATCGCCTTGAGATCCCGTCATACCGCGGGATCTCATGTGAGAGGATATGGGTCATATACGAACCAGAGCGAAGACATCCAGTGCTTCGGACACCACATTGTTAAAGGTGGCCACCGCCTCAGTAGTGCCAATTGCACAAGCTGCCTCAACTCTAGATAGGTCAGCTAATGCCAATAGTCCCTCTGGGTATAAACCCCTTAAAGGGCAGTAGCTGACCATCTCCACAGGGGAGGGACTATCAGGGGGTGCCCCAAACGTGAACCACACAGTGTAATGACCAAGAGACCTGATCAGTCTTGAGGCTGTCAACCCCAAGACCCAGTTGGAACACTCGATTGAATGTGTGGCCATGCTGGTGGGTTGCAGAAGCAACTGCTTGTGTCAGGCCCAGTGATGACATCAGCTGCAGGATGTTGTAACCAAACTGCGAGGATTCGTCATTGACCCAGGCATTGAAGTCCCCCAGGATTAAACACCTGGGGGAACTCCAACACCTGATCGATGGCGAAGCCCACTACCTCCTGCAGGAATTCTCCTCCCGGCCTCGAAGGGTGGTAAATGAGAATCCTGCAACCTGTACCTGGACCCCCACATACAGCAATACACTTGAAGGGCCTTGTATTACCAAACAAATGCACAGTGAAGCCCAGGTTGGCTCCAAAAATGAAGTCCACTCCCCCAACCAGTGATCCTTCCTCAGGCAGTGCACCACAGAGTACTCAGTGGGGATGGCAGCCTCTAGAACTGGACCAGCATCGTCACTCAGCCAAGTCTCCTTATGCAATCCAGGTCGACAGAAGAAATCAAGTCCACAAAAACAGCAGTCTTGTTTCTTATTGACCTGGCATTGCAAAGCACTGACCAAAGAGGATTAGAGGGGGCAGCCGTCCCTCTAGCTACTTGCCCACTTGGTCTGGTGGGACCCATGGGTACGGGAACCAAACATATCTGGCATCTCCCTTGGCCCCGTTTAAACCCAGGGCATCTCTTGCACCTTACAACCTCAATGTTCCTCATCACCCTCTCCTTAGCTGCTCTCCGCCAACAATGACCCACCTGCCTCCTTGTGATCCCGACCTCTCTGCAGCGCCTGGCATCAGTAGATGAAATGAGGAGGTCAGTAAAGGGGTGGAGGTCATGAAGCAGAGAATGAGGAGGTCAGTAAAGGTGTGGAGGTCATGAAGCAGAGAATGAGGAGGTCAGTAAAGGGGTGGAGGTCATGAAGCAGAGAATGAGGAGGTCAGTAAAGGGGTGGAGGTCATGAAGCAAAGAATGAGGAGGTCAGTAAAGGGGTGGAGGTCATGAAGCAGAGAATGAGGAGGTCAGTAAAGGGGTGGAGGTCATGAAGCAGAGAATGAGGTCAGTAAAGGGGTGGAGGTCATGAAGCAGAGAATGAGGAGATCAGTAAAGGGGTGGAGGTCATGAAGCAGAGAATGAGGAGGTCAGTAAAGGGTGGAGGTCATGAAGCAGAGAATGAGGAGGTCAGTAAAGGGGTGGAGGTCATGAAGCAGAGAATGAGGAGGTCAGTAAAGGGGTGAGGTCTATGAGCAGAGAAGCAGCATAGGTAATTCGTGCCTGGCCAAAGCCCCAACACATCACTGCCTGATATGCTTGCCTAAACTGGAATAACTCAACTAAAAACCAAAAACACAACCTCAGTTAATACTCAAGACACAATTCTAACTACTCATTCATCCACCATTCACACAACTAAATATAAAAAAAAGAACACACAGTTTCATAGATTTATTTTAATTCTATTATAATAAGTGACCTTCTAAAACATTTGACAACAACAGAAGAGCTGGGTCTATTGAAAGGGTGAAAAGCTTAAAAAGTCCAAACACACACAAAAAAAAAAGGCTGCTTCACTTCAAAATCTGCAACTGACACAAATGGTTAAATACATAGATACATAGACAGTGTCGGCAGATAAGGGCCTATGGCCCACCCAGTCTTCCCATTTAAGTTTGTAAGTTCAGTTTATGTTTTCCAGGAAGTCTGTTGCCCCTTACCCCTGACCTCCAGAATTCCTTTATGTGTATCCCATGCATTCTTAAATCCCGTGATTGTTTCAGCCCCCACCACTTCCTCTGGCAGGGTGTTCCACTTGTACACCACCCGTTCTGTGAAGAAATTCTTCCTCCGTTTCCTCTGAATCGTCCTCCCTCAACTTCATCCATGCCCTCTAGTCCTGGAACATCTTTTCGTTTAAAAATAGTGCTTTCCTGCACCTGTTCCTCCCTGTAAGATACTTTATGTCTCTATCATATCCCCTATCCCTCCTCTCCCTCCAGGGAGTACATGTTCAGTGCCTTCAACCTGTCCTCATAGGACTTGTGATGCAATCCATGCACCATCTTTGTTGCCCTCCTCTGAACCTTCTCTACCCTGTCTATGTCCTTATGTAGGTAAGGTCTCCAGAACTCGCAGTGTACTCCAGGTGTGGCCTCACTAGTGTCTTGTATAGTGGAATTATGACCTCCCTTTTTTCCTGCTGGTGGTGCCCTGCCTATGCATCCCAGCATCCTATTTGCTTTACCTGCTGCCTTGTCCACTGTTTCCCTGCCTTGAGGTAATCAGGATGATAACTCAAGATCCCTTTCCTGCTTGGTGCATGCTATATCCTCACCCCCAACTGATATATTGTGCCAGGGTTTTGTACCCCATATGCATTATCTTGCACTTCCTTGCATTGAATTTCAACTGCCAAACCCCTGACCATTCTTCAAGTTTCTGCAGGTCCCTTCTCATTCTGTCTACACCCTATGGTGTATCTACTCTATTACAGAGCTTTGTGTCATCAGCGAACAGTGAAATTCTGCCTTCTAGGTCCTGCATAATGTCACTGATGAAGATATTGAATAGTACCAGTCCCAGCACTGATCCCTGTGGTACCCACTGGTCACTCTTCCCTCTGTGGTGTGACAGCCATTTACCACCCTCTGTGTCCTGCTGCCCAGCCAGTTACCTACCCACGCACTACTGTCCTGCCCACACCCATATTCCCCTGTTTGTGCAATAGTCTTCTATGTGGCGAGTGTCAAAGGCCTTGCTGAAGTCCAGATAGGCCATGTTCACTGCCCTCCCCTGATCCACCTCTCTAGTCACCCAGTCAAAAAATTCAATGAGGTTGGTCTGACATGACCTTCCCTGGTGAAACCATGCTGCCTTGGGTCCTGTAGTCCATTGACAACCAGATGTTCCACCAATCTCTCCTTCAGTAGTGCTTCCATGATCTTCCCCACTACCGAGGTGAGGCTGACTGGTCTGTAGTTCCCCGCTTCCTCTTTGTTCCCACTTTTGTATAAGGGGACTACATCTGCTATCCTCCAGTCTTTGGGTACCTCCCCTGTTTCTAGTGATCGGCTAAACAGGATAGCAAGAGGTTCAGCCACCACCTCTCTTAGTTCTTTAAGGACCCTGGGGTGCACCCCATCTTGCCCCATTGCTTTATCAACTCTTAGTACTTCCAGTTCCTTCAGGACCCTTTCTCGTGTAAAGGGACTTGTGTCCATTTCTGCACCATTCTCACTCCTTGTACTCCATTCAGACCCATTACCCTCCTCTTCCTCAGTAAAGACTGAGCAGAAATGAAAAAAAAAATTACTGCGATTCACAGAAACATAGTCACAGTTCCCACAACCTGTGCAGACAAGAAGCTGTTTTTACTGTATACATAAATAATCATTTTACATTGCTGTCATTTAAATATATCCCAGCTCCTACATGCAAACACTTGAATAAATGCACTCACTGCTGTGAAGAAATGCCTTCCTTAACAACTTTATTGTGACTAGTTAGTGCAGGTCTCTCTTTTCTAATATATATATGTATGTGTATATGTATATGTATGTGTATATATATATATATATATATATATATATATATATATATATATATATATATATATATATATATACATATAAAAGCTTTTGTCCTGCCACTGTTAGGTGTCAAAGCACACAGTGCCCAGCACCCATGATCAGTCATGCTTACTCCTTTGTGTGTAAATCAGTCTTGGTGTTTTCTGTAGAGGCACCTGGCCAGGGAATGTCATATTCAGTGGGACATTTCCTATTTATTACGCATACTTTCACCACAAAATGATTTGCATACCTAGGGTACTGTGTGCTGGTTTTTAAGCTTTAGAGTGTATTTGTATAGTTTGGAGAGATTTACATGAAAAAAAAAAGAAATTGGCAGTTACCTGTCTCCTTGTATTGTTTATGCATCTTATTTGCAGCTCGTCCTCCAAACTGACTGTTCGGTATGCTGCCTCTCTAGGATGGTACGTCCCGGTGTTCTAGTCGCTGGATATCATCTTCACTGATCTGGGTGGTGCACTGATTTAATGTTTCGACAGTCCACTGCTGGGCTATCACTGATTAAACAAGCTGATAGTCACTGTGGCTAGCTGTTGGACTGTCGCTGATCAAATGGCACTCTGTTGGGTTTATCACTGATCAAGTAAACCAATGCTCACCACAGCCCACTGTTGGGCCATCAGTGATCAATCAAGTTGTTGCTTACTACAGCCCTCTGTTGAATTCTCGAACAAGCCTGTGCTCGCTACAGCCTTCTGATGATCTGTCCATGATCAAACATGCGGATGCCCACTTAGGCCCTCTTTCAGGCTGTCATTTATCAGACAGTTTTGTCAGTGATCAAACAAGCTGGGGCTTGCTATGGCCCTCTGTTTGACCATCAGTAATCAAATGATCTGGTGCTCACTATCAATCAAGTTCAATCAATTAAGTTTATTTTTTAAAAGCGCCTATCTTAAAACCAAGGCTCTTGTACAACACAATAATTAAACTACATAAATACAAATCAACAAATTAAAACAATAAATATCATAACAACTTTAAAAATCAGAATACACTAAGTTAAATAGGAAGGTTTTAAGCACTCCTTTAAAACTTTCGACGGTCGGGCAATCTCGCATCTGGCGAGGTAGAGAATTCCACAGGGTCAGGGCCATAAAACTAAATGTCCTGGCCCCAGATGTCTTTAAACGGACCCTGGGAATCTCTAGCAATCCCTCGCTGGTGGATTGAAGGGAGCAGGAGGGACAGTAGGGATGAAGGAGATCTTGCAGGTAACTAGGTCCCTAGTCATGTAGGGCCTTATAGGTCAGAAAACCGATCTTGAAGGTGATCCGCCGCTGTACTGGCAGTCAGTGCAATCCGCGTAGCACAGGCATTATATGACCAGTCCTTGAAGCACCTGTCAATAGCCTGGCCGCTGCATTCTGCACTAGCTGCAAGTGGCGGACATCAACCCCCAGTAGCCCTAGGTAAAGGGCATTGCAGTAGTCAAGGTGGGAGGTAACAAAGGCGTGAACCAAAGTTGGGAAATCATCAGGGGGAACCAGGTGCTTTACCCCGGCGATATTCCTCAGATGGTAAAATTAGGCTTTGACAACTGCTGACACCTGAGATTTAAGGGTCAGACAGTTATCAAAGATAACACCCAGGTTCCGCACCCAGTCTGAGGTAATCAGCTGGACACCTCCAAGCCATAGGTCTGAGGGTGACCCCGCCGACAAACCCGCCTCCCGATGACCTGGGTCCGCAACCAATTCCTCAGTTTTTTATGGGTTTAACCTCAACCAACTCACAGTCATCCAGTCCTGGATCTCGGAGAGACCAGTTGTTAAAGACCGAGACAGCATCATCCTGCCCAGGCACAAAGGACATGCACAGCTGAGTATCATCTGCATAGCAGTGAAAACTCAAGCCATACCATCTAATGATTGCTCCTAAAGGCAGCATATATACTGCAAACAACATGGGTGCCAAAATGGAACCCTATGGCACCCTGCAGGACAGGGGGAGTGGTGCTGCGGAAAAAATCCCAGAAACCACTCTCTGAGTCCTACTCTCAAGAAATTATCGAAAACATCTGAGGACCGTACCAGACAATCCACAGATGAACCGCAGGCATTCCAGCAGTACACTATGGTCCACAGTATCAAATGCTGCAGAGAGATCTAGAAGGACCAAGATGGAACAGGTCTTTCAATCTCTCACTATTAGGAGGTCATTTAGTTCCCAAACAAAGGCTGTCTCGGTACTATGTCTCTTCCTAAATTCACACTGGAGGATATTATAGACATTGTGGCCAATCAGATGACCATCCAACTGCAACGCAACCATCTTCTCAATAACCTTACCCACAAAGGGCAGGTTTGAGACCAGTCTGTAGTTTGCCAAACAGTCTGGGTCCAAGGAGGGCTTTTTAGAAGGGGCTGAACCACAGCCTCCTTCAGGGGATCTGCAAAGATCCCCTCTCAAAAGACATCCGGACTATTTTGGCAAGGACCGGGCCGATTTTATCCACACAACCTACTAAGAGGCATGTGGGGCCGGGATCCAAACTACAGTTGGTTGCAATGATTGGATGACCATCACAATGTCAGTGATTGTGGGGAGGCCTAAGTCAGACCACACAAACTGGGAGCCTGACATCTCCTGCCGACCACCACAATGCCCATTACAGAGTGTCGAGCAGAGGCCAGATCTGATTGTGGCAACCTTATCAGTGAAGAATCGAGCAAACTCCTCACACTGCTCTTGTGAAAAAGCATTTCCAGGCTGGAGACAGATTGGATTGCACAATCTGTCCACAGTCGGGAAAAGCTGGGCCAGTCAATTCTGCATAGCAGCAATTTCCCTGGACAGGAATTCTGCCTTCTTATGGGTAATTGCTGATTGATAGACCCCATAATAATCCATCAGTCTAAGTCTGTCACACTCCAGGCTCAATCTCTGCCAACATGTCTCTAACCTTCGACCTACTCTCCTCAACTCCCTCAAGGTCTCATCAAACCAAGGAGACCTGGGGCAAAGAGTGAGGGGATGAATATGAACAGGAGCAATGGAATCCAGGGCCTCTACCACCGCCTTATTATAGGCAAGTACCAGTTCCCCTGGATCCAGGCATTCACTTGGTAAACTCCATATGTCGAGTACTGCCATCAGGCCACCAGGGAATACACCCCTTAAAGGGTGATTCCGGACCATCTCCATAGGGGCCGACCTCCTAGGGGTTGCTGTAAAACTGAACCCAATAGTGTGATGGTCAGACCACCCAACTGGTTCCACCACCAAGTTAGATATCTCCATCCCCAGGAGAAACGCCAAGTCCAATGAATGACCAACAATATGGGTAGAGGAGGAGGAAACAACCTATGTAAAGCCCAGTGAAATCATTAACTGGCAGAAGTCTTGACCAAATTGCTAAAGTTCATTGTTGAATCAGGCATTGAAATCCCCCAGAATCAACCATCTGGGGGATCCCAATGTCAGGTCGACAATGAACTCTGCGACTTCCCACAGGAAAACATTCCCATCTCCTGGTGGACAGTAGATGAGAATAATCTTGCACCCCACACCCTCTCCCATGATACATTCAAAGGAGTGGGTGGTCCCGACTGGAACATCGACCAGGCTCAGTTCTGATCTAAAACAGATAGCAACTCCCCTGCCCCTATGATTCACTGAGTAACCGGCTGGAATTGCCGATGTCAAAAATGGACTAGCATTCTCATCCAGCCAGGCATCAGTGATGCAGGCCAGGTCAGATGACCTGACAAGATCTGCTAATATAGCAGTCTTGTTCCTAATCAACCTGGCATTGCATAACACCACCCGCGTAGGATGAGTAACCGAGGAAGAGCGAATTACCTGCCTGCTACAAGCAGAGCCCTTGGGTATGGGAACCAGACAAGGAGAACCCCTATCCTGGACCCATTTCTTCCCAGGGCATGTCCTTGTTCTCACTATCCCAATCTGCCCACTCCTTTCCATACCCCGTACAGACCTGACCCCCACCCTCCTCCTCCTAACAATCTCCAGAGCCCGGCACCATCTATAAACCTCCGGGGACAATGGAGGACAGATAAAGGATGGAGATCCCTAAGCCTGGACAGGGAATAATGTTCGACCGTTGCTACACCTTCCCAGCACATTTCTATCCCACTCTGCAGACACCCAAAATAAAGAACCAAAACTTACAAATATAATCCATATTATACAATGGCAAGAAAAAATGCTAGACTGTGATTGGTCAGTCTTGGGCTGGACCCGTGATGTTATCCCAGCACAACATCACGGGTCTAGTCTCAGCACTGGGAACCAATGTAGATGACCACATCGACCAGCAGCATCTCTTTTTTTGCATCTCCTCTTAAGAAACAAAAATATTTTTCCACTCTAATAAAAACATTCTTTAAAATTATTTTTTATTTTATATATAGCAACAAGCCATTGTATAATAGCAATAATGCCTTCCAGGGTGTGTGTGTCATTTGAGATAACGTCACGCCTCAGTTGTTGGACGCACTTGGCCTGCAGCTTCGTATCCAACCACCTGAGGTGCTGACATTATCCCAGCCGACCGCACCCTGTAAGAACGATATTAACTATCAACACCTGCCACCAAACACTCTATAATTCAATCAGCATCTCTCACCATACCATCATATATACAAAACATCAAATTTATAAACATAAATTAAAACAAAACAAAAATATGACAAGAACACACCTAGGTTGGAGTACAATAAACAAATAATTACAGAATATCAAAAATAAACAAAAAGGGCACTCTCACAACCCGACAAAATAATATAAAATACAATTAACAAAATTATCATAAAATATCCAGTTCAGAATATCCAAATTAGATAGGGCACTCTCACTGCCCAACAGGTTCAAAAATAAACAAAAAAAAAGTGAAACTGTCTGGTCGGTGCAGATTTTGTTAGGTTCTTAAAAGACTGGTCAATAGATCAAATGACTTCACCGTGCAGAAAATCCTCAGGCTTCAATCCGGCTCTTCTGATCGTCACAGGAAAATTCTCTAGTTTTAAGCAGAAGAAAATTATCCACTACCTCGCCATACCCCGCCATTCCCCCAAGCCTTCTGTTGAACCACTGGTAATCAAACAAACAAATATTTATTACTGCTTGGCCCCTACATTTATCTAGAAGCAATATTATTCTTTTATTGTTAGTATGTACTTAATAGGGGATATTGTTTAACCAGGACAGACACACTAAGCCAGAGTTTGTCTCCAGGTGCAACCTGAGAGCACAAGGAAGTTAAGTGACTTGCTTAGGGTCACACCGTATATAAGTGGGTGCTGATGGGATTCAAACCCAGGTCTCCAGGTCTGCAGTTCAGTGCCCTTAACCACTAAACTATACTGCCTCTCAAATAATAAATAAGTGATGTTATTTTTATATAGTGTATAATGGAACATTGTTATTCACTGAAATACATTGTTTTCTAAATGCTGGTATGCTGTACTGGGCATGTCATTTTCTTTGTTATGCTGCAGTAGCTACACATGTACTGCAGCATAACAGATAAGAACTGCCACTCACACTGTATAGCAGTGCCTGTCCACGATCAGTCAGTAGCCCGTCTGTGTGTTTAAACAGCAGTGTGACAGTAACTGGTTAAACATGGCAGTATTTTCCAAAGATCTGACAGACCACGAGAAATGTATTATGGACCAGGAGAACCAGCGTACCTTAAAAAAACAAATTGTGACCTGAGATTATTTAGAAGCTACTTAGGTGATGCTGGTGAAAGTCACACAATTTGCAACATGCCTGTTGGCAAGCTTGACAAGCTGGTTGCTGATTTAATTTACAAACTGGAATGTAGCGACGGCAGTCAACATGAGCCCAGCACAGTCAGAGGAATCATCGGGAGTATCGACAGGCATCTGTTGAGAGAAAAGTACCAGTATTCCATTTTTCATGGAAACACAAGTGATTTTAAAGACACTTTAGCAACTTTGGCAGTGAAGCAGAAGTTGTTAAAGAGAATGGGCAAGGGTAACAAGCCCAACAGGGCTGAAGCACTGTCACAGGATGACAGTGACTAATTGTATGACAGTGGCACAATGGGGCACCAAAACACCACTTCTTTTCTAAATACTGTGCTCTTTAACAATGGTCTTTTTTTTTACATTGTGAACAGCCAAACAATACTCCTTAAAATGGGGAGATGTACAGCAGGCCAGATGGGCAGCAGTATTTAGAGTACTTTGAGCATCAAACCAGGACGTTTAGTGGGGAAAATCCAAAAGGCATTCCTGCAGTGAGACCTCGCATGTATGCCAACAGTGAAAATCAACAGAGAGGTCCTTTGGCTGCCTATGTAACACGTAGAGATCAGAGACCTGTGAACATGTAACGAGATGACTTGCCTTTTTACCTAGCCCATAATGTAAATCAAAAGCCTGGCTTCTCAAAATGGTATTGTGCTATGCCAGTAGGCGAGAAAAAAATAAGGTCCATGGTCAGGAAACTGAAACTGCAGGCTGGACTACCCCCAAATAAGAGGATAACAAATTACTCCACCCTCAAATCCGCCATACAGCTACTGGTGGATAGTGATGTGTCAACCAGTGAGGCATAACAAGTCTTCTGGTACAAGTCATTGCAGTCAATAAATAATTACAGTGTGCTGTCCAAGAAAAAATAGAAATAGAGCAGCGAAATCCTTGGTGGCACTACAAAACAAGCCAAAGAGCCCTCCACATCCTCAGCCACAATCTGTATGAGAGCACAACCAGAAAGGCCTCCTTGACTGCCCAGTGGCACTGAGATTGAGGCACTGGATGCCACACCTCGTGCCAAGCCAGTGACCTGGGATCAGGAACGGACTCATATCATTTGGGGGTCAGCCGGAGGAAGATAGGATTGAGCGTCAGAGGACTGCTCTCTCTCCTTCCCTTGGGAGGGGTCATGCAGTGCGCTGTCGGTGCAGACGCACTCGCAAAAAGGGTTGACCCACACCCAGGATGATTGGCTGCCTCTGCAGAGGTGAAGACAGCTGCCCTGCCCATTGCATGGGTGTAGGGTGTGTGCAAAAACATGGAGGAAAACCGGGACCTGGTAGGACCCGTGATGGCCCAATTTGCACCTGTGCAGCTGCCCCCAATTCTGGATTACTGTTTTCTGGGGGTGGGAGCTCACTGGCACTCCTTGCTCTGGCACCGCCCTGGAGGGAAGCCACAAGGGAATTTCAGGGGGGAGTGGCAGGAGGCGGTCCAGTGAGCGAGAAGGAGAATACCCCTCAAGGGAGGGGTTGTAACCTATTGGGTCCACACAGAGCAGGAGAAACAGGCAGTATAAAAAGAAAAGACCTCCTCCAGCACATCAGCCGACCGCCCCCGTCTGAGCTAACCAACTTTAACCTATTTTGGTGATAACTGCGTGCTCCAGCTGGGCTTCTCCATAAATATCTACCACTACCTGCCTGATAACCATAAAAGAAGCACCCAAGATGATCCAGACTCCTACTAAGGTAATTATCCTCTGTTTTTATCTGTAATATGGTGTGCTCTCTGCTTTAACCTTTGACTCAATGTAGTTTTTTTTCCCCAGGGCGCATAAAGTGGATATCAGGAGAGAACATAACGAATGGCATTGCTGGAAAACAGTTTATCTTGTACTTCCTGTTCAGTCGCAATCCCTGAACATTATTTATTCTAGATAAATTTCATTACTTTTAAGCTTAAGTTTAGAACCACACTGAGTTTTGTTCTGTGCTCATTTAACCTATATACCTGTCTGCAAGAATACTGCCTGTTGCATGTCATCGGGCCTGTAAGTAAAAAAATGCTTTTACTGGCACAATTGTCTGACTTCGTTTTGTTGTTTAATGCTATATATAAGGTTTTATTGACATTCAGGGGACATACACTATAAAACAATGAATACCCTCCTATTGGTAACAAGCTGGTTTGAACATCTTGAGGTTGCCAATGGCGACCAAACCTCTTGAGCTACGCTCTTGAGGTTCAGAAGGTTGCCATGACAACCTCTCAATGAGCAAACCAGCTTGTTACCAATAGGAGGGTATTCATTATCCTCTATATAGTACTTCCAGTTATGAAATGGTTTGATGTGTTTTAATTATTGCCTCATGATATAATGTTACCTGAAAATTTATAAATGAAAAGGAAAAAAAATGTGGTATATTCCAACAGCAACATTACATATTATTATCATTTCATCTGCATACTAAATTATTAAACAAGGGCAACAAACATACAGATTTTTCATATCCACAATACTTTGCACTGGGTCTGAAGCTTTAGAATATTGTCTGTCACTTAGAGAAATTCACAAAAACAAAACAGATTGGAAATTATGGTCTGATACATATATTGATGTCTGATTTTATATGAAATTGTGGATTTTTAGATGTGTAGTAAATGTCATAATTCTGTGTGACTTGTACACATTTAAATAAAATAAAATCTTTATATGACACATAGTTACAGCTGGCAGGGGCAGAAGTTATGGGTACAAAGAGATTCCACATTCTGCCTCCAAAACTGCTATACACAAAGGCCAAACTTAACTGCCAGGGAGATGTCTCCCTTTGCAGATACAGTAAGCTGTAATAAAAGGATGATCATCAGATGTTTGTGGTTGCCAGTCAGGTTTTTAACTGCAAACATACAAAGGTTGCTCCCCACAGACATCTGGATATCTGAACGTGGAAATGCACCGGTTGCATGTGGCATGATGTGCTACTACCTCAGTCAGCTAACCACCACGCCAGCCCCATACCTTATGGCCTGCTTGTGGGTCACATGTGTCTTAATTTAGACCCTGGTCTGCCCCATTGTTATAGCAACCATGCTTCCTTGAACCTATTTAAACAATTTGCCACAAAATCCGCATGCCACATAGAATTAGAATTTTACATTGTATTAAAAACATGCCTTGCCATTCCTGCATTCATTTAACTTAATGCAGAGTAAAGCCAAATTTACAGCATGGTCTGTATCAGCACAATCCTTTTTAAACATTAGTAAGAAATTTTAGAATGTATTGTAGGTATCCCTTGTTATTACTACTTTCATTTGACTTCATACAATGTAGAGTCAAATCTTTGATGTGTGTCCGTAGAATACACCCCTGTTAAACATTGAAAAGAAGTGATTCCCTTAGTCTGAATAGAATAACACTTAGTCTTACCAGGGTAAAATGGCAATTTAGCTTTCTCCTGTGTGATGCCTATGGGAAAATAATTTCCTTCTGTCTCTGTCATGCTTTTATAACTGTGGAGACTGAGGAGTGTGTAATGGCTAGCAACATCATGATGTTAAAGATAACTTTGTTGACGGGTGAGTGCACTGGCAACTAATGCCTTTTTCAGGCACGACCCAGGTGCAAAATCACAGACACAGGAGGTGGTACATAATGGGTCAGATACTTATTACAGAATTTCACAAATATAGTTACAAATATGAGCAGTAGTAGCAGACGCAGGGGATGTACTGGAATACTATACAGAATGCATATGAAAACGTGCAATGTACAGTGAAGGGAGAAGGCAGTGAGAAATGTCAGAAACTGGCAAGAGTAATAGGGTTAGTAGAATACATAGGGGGAATGAAAGCTGGTGTGATAAACAAATAAGTGTGCATGCAGTTTGGGTAGGTAAGAGTGAGGGGAGGGGGGAGGGGTTTGCAGAAGCAGTTACAGTCATTGGATGAGGAGTAATGAACTTTCAGAAGCTTAGAAAGGCTGGCAGTGTAGGGATTTGTTTGATGGGGGGGTATGGAGTTCCATATTGAGGCAGCTTGGTAGCTAAAGGAGCATTGTCCTATGTTAGTAGGAAACAGAGGAACTGCAGTATTGTTGTTAGAGGCAGAGTGGGATGTGGCAGGTAAACGAGGGAGATTTGATTAGCTAGGTAAGCAGGGGCACCAGGTTGCAAGACTTTTTAATGAGCGTGGCAAGAGTTAAATTAGCTTTGAAGCCAGGGGGTAGCCAGTTTAATGTATTTAGCATGAGACAGTGATGGGCATTGAACCCACTGCCAGAGGCAAATTTGGCAATTTTATGACATAAGGTATGTTTTTTTTGTAGTACTGATTTGCTGGCAGCGTCAATGATGACCACGGCATAATTAAGTGAGGGTAGAAGGTTAGCTTGTGCTATTTGGAGTCCAGTGTCAGTGATAGGAACCTATGAACTCTGTACAGTGAGCCTAACTTCTAGTGAAGAAGGGTGGTAGTATGCTGGAGATGTGTTTAGAAAGACATTGTGGGACTTGAGGTGTACTCCGAGGTACTTCAAGGAGATGGTCTTTTCCAGAGATGCACCATTTCCTGCTTTGACATTGAACATAGGGGATAAATTGTTTAGTCTGCGCCTGGTCTCAAACAACATAGACTGAGTTTTCAGGAGGTTTAAGACAATTTTTTCCTGGACAAACCACTCTTGCAGCCTTGCAAAGCTATTGTTGAGGGTTTGGTTGATTATTCCGATCAGCCAAAGTTCAAAATGAAGGAGGCGGGCGCATTAATAATAACAAACAGCAATTGTGTTCTCTGTTTATTCCATTTTATGGTTCATGCAGCTAAAATTCTCAGTGTTTCCCAATTTATATAGGCTTCTTCTTGAGAATACCTTCAAATGACTGGTATGTGTTTACTGTTGTTTGTGGATCCTTCGTTCAAATCTCATTACATGATAACATCAAGACTGAGATGATGTGTGTAGCTTGTTCTCAGTATTTTATGTCCACTACATTTTCCAAGCATTGTTGTGCTGACTTTCATTCTAACTGGGTTGAGAGCATAAAGGAGGGTATGCACTGGTTTGCAGACTGTTGGCAGGTTATTTATGTGTAACCCAGGTGGTATGCCGTTTGAATCTGACAGCAATACCAGGTGGGCTGGGTTCAGGGAGGAATAGGTCACTTGGCACAAAGGCTAGGTTTGGCTACTCTGCACAGGGGCACCCAAGTAATTCCGAACACAGGAAGCAATAGCTGTAATGTCCAATACTAGAAATGGGATTCTAAAGTGTGGCTTTTTATTCACTTCCAAACAGAATAAACAAAGCATAGATGGCCCCCCCACAGGGCTACACTCCTGGTAATGCAGATTAAAAGAAACAAGAACACTTCCTGAACACTTTAGCCCTCAGGCTCTGAACCCACTGGGCACACAGCCCGGACTTGCATGCTACTTTGGGTTACACAGCCCAAACTTGTATACTGTTCTGGGTTTTCCCTGGCTTGGCTCCCTTGCCAGCCACTCGGACATCTTCCATACTTCATGGAAACATTTTCTGGTGGCTCCCTAAACCACCTAAGAGCACCATGGCTCCGTCAGGGAATTCTTCCTTTCAATCCCATATCTAGGTACTTTCCTCAGGCACTGGCCAAGTACCTGAGAGAAAGTAAAAGGTGTCTCAGAGCAAATCTGTAGAGGTGAATTTGGTTACTACTGATGGGGGGTCTCCCACCTCTTGCTCCCACAGTTCATACCCGGCCATTTCTCTAGACAGTAAACATCTCATCTTGTAAAGATTCGCAATGTAGATTATTGCTAAATGTATATCACATTCCATCTACTTGTCTTGCTTCCCATTTGTGCAGGACTTGAACATACTTTTAAGTGGCAATGTCCATTTCTCTAGACCCCCACTGAGTTAAGCAGTCCAATCCCCACTTTCCAATTGTTCAGGTGAAAAAACACTTGGCCCTTTTTCAGAGAGAACTCACCCTTTGGTTGCAGGTGCCCCACAGGCACCTCCTTCACAAGAAATTTCTCTGTCAGAGCTTCTGGTGCCTCAGCACAACTTGAATAGGCAGCTTCTTTCCCTTAGCCGGACACAGGAGGGTTGCCCCTGGAAAACAGGCAAAAACCTTCCTCCCATCTCCTAAGGGATGGGGCTCTTGAACCATTGAAAGCAGTCTCCACCACTTCAGTTACCAGTTCCTGTGTTTCTCTTCAGGTAGAAACACACACCTTCCTAAAGTAGCTCTAAAACAGAGTTTAAAGCTCTGAGAGCCTGCACACACTCAGCTGTACTACTGTCTCTCTCGCAGACTGCACACAGACTAAATTCAAAATCCCCAACGTTCTACACTAACCTCCAACTGCAACATTCCAGCGTGGCTTATGCTGCTGCAAAAGTTCTATGGTGATGTCATCCCTCAGTCTCAGCTGAGACTGAGAACAGAGTGAGACAGTGTGAAATCCATTTAACTGGAGTTTCTCAAGCTGCCTTCCCTGCCTACCAGTAGGTTTTACTGGGATTCTAGTAACCCCGGGTAACAGGGAGGGTTACATATGTAAATGGAAAAAAGAAGTGGGCCTAAATTAGAGTCTTGGGGAACACTGCTGGTAATGCTGTTTACCCCAGATAGGGCATTTCAATTTTGACAGCCATTTCCTGTGGCCCAGGTAATCTATCAACCAAGTGAGTGCCGGAAGTGGGCCGAGACCAAGTTGAGTAACTTGGAAGCTAATACTTTGTGGTCGACCAGGTCAAAAGCCGGTCCACAAGCACAGTTCCAGTTGCAAGGCCCTTATCCATTGCTTGATAATTATTTATTTAGCTTTTGTTGACCAGGTAAGTGCACTAGACAAATCCTGCCTATTTTCAGGCACGACCCAAGGGAAGGGGATACAGATGAATGCCAACTGACCTTGAACCAGATTAAGCTGTTGGTGGTATTTTAGTGAATGAGGGAAATTTGGCCAGGACACCAGGGAAATTCCCTACTCTCTTTTAGATAAGTGCCATAGGATCTTTAACATCCACCTGAACTACCACCAATCCAGGCAGATGGGATCTCAGTTTAACATCTCATCCAAAAGACGGCACCTCAGAAATGCAGCACCCCTCTCATGCTGCATTACAGTGTCAGTACTGGGATATTAACCCAAGTGCCAGATGTGGGAACTGAACCCACAGCCCTCTGATCTCCCAGCCTCAGAGGCGAGTGTGCTACCTACTGAGCCACTGACACTGCATAATGGCATCAGTGAACTCAATCAGGGCAGTGACAGTGCTGTACCCTTTATACAGAAGCCATGTTGTGCTGGGCAGATGAGGTCGTACTGCTGTAGGTAGTTATCTAGTTGGCTATGCATGATTTTCTCTTGAATTCCTAATGAAGATGGTGCTTCTAGTTTGATTTTTACATTTACTGCAACCTTTTGCATTTATCAAAATTGTGAGTTCTAATCACAATCCACAATACTAAACAGAGACTATAGATCATAAGACTGGTAAACAATGATTTACAGTTTTACAACATTATTTTAACATGGCTATTTTTTTAATTGCCTCCCAATACTATATTCCCAATAAAACAGTTTCCAGAGTGGAAGAGATGTTATGCTATACCAAATTAAACATTTAATACTGTATTGCTTCCTAAATAAAAAGAGATTTAAATTAACTCATTCCAGTTTAAGGCTTCAATAAAGCAAAGTTTGAAATCTAAGGATGCAGTATACTTACTGTTTAAGTAAATTCTTTCTATTTGTTTCACTGTCCTCAGATCTTCAGACTTTTTCAATTCCCCAAAATCTTAAGGCAGTGAGGTATGACGAGCCTCCATTAAGTGCCTGACTACCGGAAAAGTTTCATCAAGTCTCTGAAATGAGCTTTTATGTTCTGTTCTGTGAATATTCAGCTGTTTTAATGTCTGCCCTACAGAGGAGTGATCACAAGGGCAGTGTAAACTAGAGAATAATGAATAGGCACATGTGTGTTATGGATTTTTTTACACACCCAAGGTATGTAATGACCCATAAACCTTGAGAGCGAAGTTCGAGAGGTTTATAAGGTCATCACACAGAGAGGGTGTGTAACAAAATCCATAAAAACACAGTTGCCTATTCTTCATTTTTTATAATTACTGGTGCAGGGAGTGAATGGCAAAGTTAGTGATGCAGTTCACAAACATACACACACACACTCACTCCCTGTCCAGTACAGACAGTGTATTGTTTTTTTGGTTTTTGTATTTTTCTTTTAAAAAATCAATATGTTGAACCGACGTTACTTCACAATTTAGAAGTCAGGCACAGTCTCACTGGTGATTGCGCTGGGTCAGACTCGCGGTTTCCCAAGCCCCATGTACAGCAGGAGCAACCAGATAAAATAAAAAAAAATGGAAATGCAGGATGAACTGGGTACATTCTAAGAAATTACTAATAATAATAATAATGAGTTAAAAATAGTCTTACTGTTAGGAAAAGTATCAGTTTCTGTAGCAACTAGTCACTAAGTAACAAACAGCTGCCATGTTTGCAGAACTGTTTAGTCTGCCCACACACACAAAAGGAGCCAATGAGGAAACGTGATGAATACTGATGGGAGAGTTAAAAAGTTGTAATAACCAGATAACCAGGATATCATGGCATTTGAAACATGACTCTATACAGTGCATTAAAGGGGGTCACCAGTAATTATAGATATGTAACAATGTCTGTAATGTAAGTTAAGCATTCCCTGACGTGAATATTTTCACTTTTGCAGGGATTATAAATGTTTTTTTTTTTGGAGTACAAGTATTTGAACAGTGGATGCAATTACTATAAATGAAATTTCCAAATGCAGATTGTCCTTGTCATGTTAAGTGGGTTTTCCTTAGTGGTACTTTGTGAACTGTGTTCAACAATCTATCCTTCCGACTTTTTAATTTTCTCACTGTCATGTAAGACTTCTCTTAATAGATATTTTGACTGTTTGGTTGGATTGCAAAATATGCCAATGCCTCAGAATAGTCTTTTTAAGTTCATTAAACTTAGTACTAAAACTAGTACTAAAAGTCAATTTGTTGTTGTGTTCTATTTTTGTCCTGTAATAGTACCTTTCTTTCTGATGCACGTGCTCCATCTTCTGCCCAATTGAGGTTCCTATTCTAGTATCCTCTTTGATTGAAACATAATAGAGTTTCTTGCTCTGTCTCCAGATTATCTTTGTGTTTGATACAATTTCTTCTAACTCAAAGTAGTTGGCCCACTTGGATGTTTTGTATTAAACTATTTTGAAGAAAACTGTTAGCATGTAGTAGTGTATTTTGGGAAATTTACTTTCCGTATAAATCAGTGTACAGTTCATCACTACTTTCATATATTGTTACATCAAGAAAATGTACCCTATGCATATTCATATACATAGCGAATTTAAAGTTATCTCTTCTAGTGTTAACAAACTGAAAGAAATGTTTAAAACTTAACTTGGTGGCCTTGCCAGACCACAAGGTGGTCACCAATGAATCTCTTATAGAATAAAAGTTTGCTAAATGCATACTGCCCATCTACTGTATCAATGTATCCTGCTCAAAAGTTGTCATACAGATGTTTGTATACGATGGAGCCATAGAAGACCACATCACCATGCCCTAGATTTGTCAGTAAATATCCCTTTCAAGTCTGAAGGCATTATTGTTCAAACTGAAATTAGACAATTCCAATAAGGAGTCATTTGTTGGTTTATCTAGTCTTTTTTTAATTCAAACTTGTCTCCAAAGTTCTCAGTCCATCTTGGTGTGGAATTTCTATGTATATGTCTGGCCCATCAATTCTGGACAAAATGGTGTGTGGTAAATCTCTACCTCTTTTGTTGAAAACTTCTAAGATATTTAGCAAATGTTTGGTATCGTTCAAATACCTCAGTCCTTCTAGAATATAATCCTTCATATAATAATTAGCACAAATTTTGAGAATTGTGACTTACTGATTGGATACATGAAATAAGTGGTCTTCAGGTAGATTTGAATGCAAAAGTGTGGCTTTATTGTACAGTCAGTGACAAAAACTGGACAGTGATGAAACCCCAGTGCTTTGAACCCTTGAGGGGTCTTCGTCGGGAGAGGGGCAAACACAGACACTTGTGCATGCTTAAACAGAGGGAGTTTTAAAGCAACAGTACTCAACTTAATAATAAATTAGCACCATACAACACAGTCCAAAAATAAAGGTGCAGAAATAATGACGGGAGCAAACAATTATAATTTGATAAAATAATTAGAACTAATGCTGCTAGCAATCAAAGCTGCCTAAACCTGGTCAATTCTAACGACTACCAAAAAATTCCATTAGTCAGCATAGTAAGACCTAGTAAAAATATATGCATAATTAAGTCAAGCACAGAGTCTTTTAGAAATGTTTGGGAACAGGCAGCAAAAAGCTGATGAAATCCAATGAAGAGAGACCTGAAATGGCAAAAGAAAGGATAAAGTAAAAGTAGTTAACACATAATTCAATAATTATACTGTAAGTCAGTAAATCAAAAGGACATTACCGTCCAGAAGCTAAACAGACTAAACATATTTAAAGAGTATAGAATTACAGGAACTGGAAGGGGCTACAGGAATGGGACCATGTTTCAAGCATCATTAAGTTCAGTGGCATGGAGGGTATGGCATGGTAAAAATGAGTCTACTTTCCCTTTGTAGTAAGGTCCAGAGTCTACTGCCACCTGTGGGATTTAGTCTGATGAGGTCAATACCCATAAACTTAAAGGCACCAAGTTCTGCATTATGTTGTTGACACCAGTGGGTACCAACTGCAGTGTCATATCATCCACTAGTAATGGAATGAACATGTTCCTGTAGCATTTCTTGCAGGAGACAGATGGTCCTTCCTATATAAAGAGATGGACAATTGCATCATAATGTGCACACCACATACGATGTGCAGCAGGTGACACGTTGGCATATCTCATAGTGAGACCCATTCATAGAACTAGTAAACAAGATGCCTTATGAACATACAAACATATGAAAATGGCAGCAGAAGTAGGCCTTAGAGTCTGTTGAGACTGCTCAATTGTGTAACTAACCCCTCATCTCACAGCTGCCCCTCCCACTCCTCCCCTCCTTAGATTTACCCGTACCCTCACCCTGTCCCATCCCCTCTTGAAACTGTCCACCATCTTACAGGCCACCACCTCCTATGGTAGAGTGTTCCACTTGCCCACCACCCTTTCCATGAAGAACTGTCTCTTTACCTCCCTCCTGAATCTTCCCCCTCCAGTCTGAGACTGTGCTCTCTCATGTTCCTTTCTCTTCTTAATTGGAAGATCCCCTCTGTTTGAGTCTTGTTCATCCCTTTCAAGTACTTAAAGGTCTCAATCATGTTCCCCCATCCTTCCTCTCCTCCAATGAATACATATTTAGCTTGCTCAGCCTTTCCTCGTAGGGCTTGCCCTCCAATCCCTGCATCATCTTTATCACTCTACGTTGCACCCCAACCAACAATCTGACATCCTTCCTCAGTACAGGTGCCAGAACTGGATGCAGTATTCCAGGTGTGGCCTGATCAGTGACCTGTACCGGGAGAGGACTACCTCCCTACTTCTGGAGCAGTTTACCCTCACTATGCACCCTAGCATCTTGTTGGCCTTTGCTGCTGCCTTCCTACACTGAGCAGAGTTGTTCATGCTCCCATTATAAGTACTCCTAGTTCTTTTTCCTCCATGGTGCTACCCAACTGTGCCCCTCCCAGATGATAGTTCCTCCCCTGGCTCTTTGCTCTGAAGTGAATTACCTTGCACTTCTTAGCATTGAACCCCAGTTGCCATGTTTCTGACCATTCCTGCAGTTACATAGAAACATAGACTTTGATGGCAGATAAGGACCGTTTGGCCCACCTAGTCTGCCCAGTTTAGTTTAGTTAGGTCTTCCTGTAGCCCCTCCCATCCCTCAATGTCATCAGTGACGGTCCCCATTTTGGTGTCATCTGCAAACAAGCTGATCTTACTTTGGATCCCATGTGATATATCAGCTATGAATAACCCAGACAGCACCAGCCCCAGCACAGATCCCTGTGGCACCCCGCTCATCACTGACCTTGGTGCTGAGAGTTTCCCTCCCATTACCACCCTCTGCTGCCTACCGCTTAGCCAGTTCTTTATCCATTTCACTGTCTTTGCTCCCATCCCCACAGCTTCCAGCTTTCCCCCAGCCTCCAATGCAGCACAGAGTCAAAGGCCTTGCTGAAATCCAAATACAGGGCACCCACTGCATGGCCCTTGTCTAGTTCCCTTGTCACCCAATCGTAGTACTCAATGAGATTGGTCTGGCAGGATCTAGCCAAGACAAACACATGCTGATGCCCATCCTGGAGTCCCTTGTCCTCCAAAAAGGTCACCAGCCTCTCTTTCAGGATTGTCTTCATGAGCTTCCCCATGTTTGATGTGAGGCTCACTGGCCTGTAGTTTCCCAGTTCATCCTTTGGGCCACCTTGTGAGCCAGCCTTAGTTCATAAACTTATACATATTGCAGTTCTTGCAATGGTGAGAACTGACAGTGCTGGCAAGGAAAACCACTGGAGGTGTACTTCTGTGGGAAGTAAAGTGGCTCCTAACTACCTTACCGCTAATGCTCTCTCATTTACTGTTGTCAGTTCTACGATGCTGATTCAACAACTGTGTTGTCAATCAACATCACAGTGATGGATTTATGTTGACTGCAAGTTGCACTCAACATAAATTCAGCAGTAGACCCCAGTAGCTTTTCTGTAGCCCCCCGAAGCAACAAGTCAGGGGGATCTAACTCCCGCTCCCTCTGAACTTAAGGATTATCAACACCGAGTTGGAGTTGATTCAGAGAGAAGGTGCTGGACCAGGGGACAGAGAACCAGGGTCTCTGGTGGACCATTACAGTGAACTGTCAGTGTTGTCAACATTGATGTGTTTGCTGTAATGGTGTTGCCATATAGAGAGCATACCACTGTTCACAGCTCAAGGTGAAGCACCCACAGAAGTTTTAAGATCCTTGCCTTCTTTAAGAACATGCCAGTATCTCTTGAGGGTTCCTGCTATTTTGTGGCCAATAGAATTAAATTCAGTAATGAAGTTAATTTGTTTCTCATGGGAAGCATTATGTGACTAAGGTGTCAAAAGGGAGCTATGGACTTGAGAAAGAGTATAGCTGTTTGCATCCTCAAGGAGCTGGGGATAATAGCATGGTTTCAGTGGAACAGTTTCTTTATAAACTGAGAAACTCGGGTCAGCCCACCAGTGCAGCAGCAGTGCTACCGCTCACGACGCTGGTGACCGTGGTTCAGGATTGAGCCTGGGTCACCAGAGGGCCAGCTGGGGGCAGGATGCTTGAGCATCTGAGGACCACTTGTCTCCTCGGGGGGGTGCCGACTCAGTGCATACCTGGCCTCTGGCAGTGGCCAGAGGTACAGCTAGCCTGATTCAGAATCTGGGGGAGACATGACCAACATCAGCATGTGCCTTGGTGTCTTAGCATTGTCACACCTCTGGGGGGATACTAGAAAAATGCTCAGCCCCAGCACAACACCAATGAGAGGACCAAGATTAGCCCTCACCCATCAGTGCTGTGACCTGTGAGGAGGACCCCTATGTGACAAGAAAGTATGAAGGGCAAGGGGGTCCCCCAAAATTGTCCCCACATGGGGGATAAACCAAGGCTCCATGGATGATCCCCCAGTGGAGTGGCAGCCAAAGGGGAGTCAGGTACAGTGCCAGAGATGAGGGAGCAATAAACAGAAATTAAAAAAAAAACTGAGAAACTCTCTTTTAGGCATACCATGGAGGAGATGGGGTAGATGACAGCTGTCATACCTCAGCAGGATATTACCTGCTATAGACTTTCAGTAGCTTTTAATTATTATAGATTCATTGGGGGGAAGTGATAATCTTGAGATCCAAAAATGTCCCTGAGATCGGACCAGTATTGTAAGTAAACTTTAAATTCCAATTATTAGAATTAAGGCTGCCAACAAAATCACTACCCTCAGCTGTGCTCCCCTTCCAAATACATAAAATGCCATCAGTCTAGTGGCCCCAGTATCTGATCCTGTCACAGTACCTATTAACCCTAGGGTCACAGATTGTCACCGCCTCCCTTCAATCCAAAAAAAGATTGGCGTAGGAGGGGGCCATCACTGACCCAATGGCTGACCCACAGATTTAAAGGTAAAAGTCTGAGTTGAATGTAAAATAATGGCTGTGCAGGAGCAGGCCCAGGGCCTCAACAAAAAACTCAGGATCACTGATATAATTAGTTTGATGTAAATACATGAAGAATTGGACAGCATGAAGTCCCAAATGATGTCTGATGTTGGTGTAAAGTTACGGCACATCTGTAGTGAGCCACAAGGAACCAGTATCAAATTGAGGGTTTTCAAGGTCCTCAAGGATAGCTATGTTGTCCCTAAGGTCTGAAAGTAACTTAGAAACCTTATTTTGCACACAGAAAAATCTACAAATCTAGACAGGTTCCCAGTAAGAGAACCTATGCTAGAAATGAAGGAACAACCAGACGATCATTGGGGATCTTTGTGCACCTTTGGCAAGGTGTAAAATGTAGGTATAAGAGGGGAATTCTGAGACTGATGGTTTACATCACTGATGAAGTTACCTGATATCAAACAGCATTTGTATAGATAAATCATGTATCGAACAGGTCACCCTGTGTATCCTTTATATTCTGTATATATTTAGATAGCTAGCTAAGCATATTTATATATTATGCTTGCACAGCAGCGCAAGTATAGTTAGGGCTAAGTGGAGTGTTCAATGTTAAACCACAATCTTTGCACCTTAATAACTTTGGTGTGTTTAATGAAACTGCACAAAATTCACTAAAAATACCAACAGCTTAATCTGATTCAAGGTCAATTGGCATTCATCTGTATCCCCCTCCCCTGGGTTGTGCCTGAAAATAGGCAGAATTTGTCTAATGCATTTACCTGGTCAAGAAAAGCTAAATAAAAATAAATAAAACAAAATGTGGCATGTGTTGTCCAGGTGGCAAGGGCTCGAGATGTGGGAAGGTTTCATGATGGGTGCTTATGCAGATCTTTTTGCTCTCATCTACAGCCAAGATGGAATGGAATGTTGTTGCAAAACTTTCAGGGCTAAAGGAGCTTGTGCCAAGAGTGTACCATTTGAAAATTTCATGAAACAGTATTAATTATTTCTAGAGTAATAAGGTTTTGAAATTTGGTTTCTGAGCATGCTCAGTAGGGTTTTCAGAATAACACTGATTTTATCCAGAAATTCTTGTTTTGCCAAATGTTTTTTGGTCATGATGAGTTGTGTTTCTGGGTTGTGAGAAAAAGTTTTAGGTCATGACAGTCCCCATCTTGTTTTTTTTTTTAAGTTGGAAAAAAGAAAAATTATGCTTAGAAAAACACCTGAACCTAAGTAAACAGACCCTGTTTAGCTAGTGTCTGGTGATTTTTTTGAACCAAGTGTGCTTTAATAATGCAGTTAAAAATTAGAATCACACCAACAATAACATTATCTGCTTAAAAAAAGACTGACCATACAGAACAATATTGAAAAGAACCAGGTCACCACAGACAGTATAAACTAATGTGCACAATCATGAATAATGATATTAACAGAGTTTGCAAAAAAATGTGAACACTATCAAACAATACCTCTCACTAAATTGGTTGTGCAGAGTTACAAGCATACATTAAGTAAAGGAGGCAGTATAATCTTGTACTAATCTAGACAACAACTAACCAGAAAATACTTAAGCTGTGGAGCAAGAAGCAGAACATACACCACAGAAGAACATGACAAAAGAAAGCAAAAAGGAAAGAAAAAAATAGCTAACTTTAGCCAGGAGAAACAAAAGAAGGGAAACCACAGAGAAAGAATGAAGGAGAAAAGAATAAGTACAGTGGGGAAGCTATCTGGCAAACCGAGGTGTACGCCAGTTCCAGCTCGGTGTTTGGTTTTTGAAAATCAGCCCATAAATATGTTTTCAGGGCACCCCTAAAATCTTGGGTGTCCAGTGAAACAAGTGGGATGATTTCTGGGTTGTGAGCTGAGCCAAGAATTCTTTGGTTGCACATAAAGTGCTGCAACAGAATAGTTTAAGGTTCACACTTAAATGGATTCTGTCAGACTGGACTGTTCATTTTTTAACCCTTTTTAAAGGAGATGGAAAATAAATTACATAGTTTCAATGTAAAATACTTTCATTTTAGATCTAGGAGTCTACTTTCATTGTTTACATTTCTAGTTGTATAAATTCTGTAGTATGATCCTATGCTTTTTGTAGACTTCACTATGCAGTCTGAAACAGGTTTGCAAGTCACTTTCTACTATGACTTGCCCTGATGTTTGGCTGATTACTTCATTAATGCAGAAGGTCAGCTGTTGTCTGACAGTACAGCCCATTGTTTTGTTATACAGCTAATGTTGTCTGAACACTTTTTATATTTATTTATTTGTTGACCGGGTAGGTACACTGATCTCAGGGACCATTATCAGGCATGGCCTATGCATAAAGATGGCTTTATACAATGAAAAGGTAACATGGCATGAGTAGAGAAAACATACAGCACAATCAAGTGTATCTGATATATAGAAGCAGTGTCAGTGGTTCAGCAGGTTGCACACTCACCTCTGAATCTAGCAGATTGAAAGGCTGTGGGTTCTAACCTCATACCAGGCACTTGGGATAATTCCCAAAGTTGACAATTTAGTGCATCATGAAGGGGATGTTACACTCCTGTGGTGCTGTCTCTGAGATGAGACATTAAACTGAGGTCCTGTATGCCTTTTCTGGTGGATGTTAAAGATACATAGATACACAGATACACAGACAGTGTCGGCAGATAAGGGCCTATGGCCCACCCAGTCTGCCCATTTGAGCTTGTAAGTTCAGTTTGTTTTCCTAGAAGTCTGTTGCCCCTTACCCCTGATCTCTAGAATTCCTTTATGTCTATCCCATGCATTCTTAAATCCTGTGATTGTTTCAACTCCCACCACTTCCTCTGGCAGGGTGTTCCACTTGTCCACCACCCGTTCTGTGAAGAAATTCTTTCTCATGTTTCCTCTGAATCGTCCTCCCTCCAACTTCATCCCACGCCCTCTAGTCCTGGAACATCTTTTTTGCTTAAAAATAGTGTTTTCCTGCACCTGTTCCTCCCTGTAAGATACTTGTATGTCTCTATCATATCCCTTCTCTCCTCCCCTCTCCTCCAGGGAGTACATGTTCAGTTCCTTCAACCTGTCTTCATAGGACTTGTAATGCAATCCATGCACCATCTTTGTTGCCCTCCTCTGAACCTTCTCTACCCTGTCTATGTCCTTACGTAGGTATGGTCTCCAGAACTGTACACTGTACTCCAGGTGGGGCCTCACTAGTGTCTTGTATAGCGAATTATGACCTCCTTTTCCTGCTGGTGATGCCCCTGCCTATGCATCCCAGCATCCTATTTGCTTTACCTGCTGCCTAGTCACACTGTTTCCTACCTTGAGGTCATCAGAGATGACAACCCCAAGATCCTTTCCTGCTTGGTGCATGCTATATCCTCACCCCCAACTGATATATTGTGCCAGGGTTTTTGTGCCCCATATGCATTATCTTGCACTTCTTTGCATTGAATTTCAACTGCCAAACCCTTGACCATTCTTCAAGTTTCTGCAGGTCGCTTCTCATTCTGTCTACACCCTCTGGTGTGTCTACTCTGTTACAGAGCTTTGTGTCATCAGCGAACAGTGAAATTCTGCCTTCTAGATCCTGCGCAATGTCACTGATGAAGATGTTGAATAGGACTGGTCCCAGCACTTATCCCTGTGGTACCCCACTAGTCACTCTTCCCTCTGTGGAGTGACAGCCATTTACCACCACCCTCTGTGTCCTGCCACCCAGCCAGTTACCTACCCACCACACTACTGTCCTGCCCACACCCATATTCCCCAGTTTGTGTAATAGTCTTCTATGTGGCAGTGTCAAAGGCCTTGCTGAAGTCCAGATAGGCCATGTCCACTGCCCTCCCTGATCCACCTCCTAGTCACCCAGTCAAAAATTCAATGAGGTTGGTCTGACATAACCTCCCTGGTGAAACCATGCTGCCTTGGGTCCTGTAGTCCATTGACAACCAGATGTTCCACCAATCTCTCCTCAGTAGTGCTTCCATGATCTTCCCCACTACCGAGGTGAGGCTGACTGGTCTGTAGTTCCCTGCTTCCTCTTTGTTCCCACTTTTGTATAAGGGGACTACATCTGCTGTCCTCCAGTCTTTGGGTACCTCCCTGTTTCCAGTGATCGGCTAAACAGGATAGCCAAGTTCAGCCACCACATCTCTTAGTTCTTTAAGGACCCTGGGGTGCACCCGTCTGGCCCCATTGCTTTATCAACTCTTATTACTTCCAGTTCCTTCAGGACCCTTTCTCCTGTAAAGGGACTTGTGTCCATTTCTGCACCATTCTCACCCCTTGTACTCCCTTCAGACCCATTACCCCTTCTTCCTCAGTAAAGACTGAGCAGAAATACCTGTTCAATATGTCAGCTTTACTGTTGTCATCCTCCCATGCAGCTCCCATCCTCCCCTTCAGTCTCACTATCCTCCCTTTGTCTTTCTTTTTCATTTATGTACCTGTAAAGGTTTTGTCCCTCTACCCACTGATTTTGCAATGTGTTCTTCTGTCTGAGCTTTGGCTTCCCTTACTGACTCCCTGCCTCCCTTTGCTTCTCCTGGTACTTCTCCCTATCCCTTCTGCCTGTGTCTTTTTGTATTGCCTGAATGTAATCTTTTGGCTTTCACTTTCTTTGCTACCTCTTTGGAAAACCATAATGGTCTCCTCTTCCTTTTCCTCTTGCTAACCTGCTTAATGCATAATTCTGTTGTTCTTGTAATCGCCATTTTAATACTGCCCACTGTTCCTCAACCCCTGATTCCTGTCCCATTCCCCCTTAATGCCTCTTTCAAGTATCTCCCCATTTTCCAAGTCTGCCCCCTAAAATCCAGGATACGTGTTTTTGTGTGGTTTGGTTCTGCTCTTTCTGTGATTTCAAACCACAATGACTGGTGGTCACTGTTACCCAGGTGCTCCCCACTGTTACCCCCATCACACTGTCCCTGTTTGTGAGCACAAGGTCCAGTATTGCCTTCTGCCGAGTTGGTTCCATGACCAGTTGCTTGAGGAAGGCACCCTGAAGGAGTCCAGGATAAATCTGCTCCTAGTTGATGCTGCTGCTGGATGCTCCAGTCCACATCTGGAATATTGAAGTCTCCAACCAGTACTACTCACCCTTGTCTGCCCATCCTTTGGATGGCTAGCATCAACTCCCTATCTGTTTCTTCCTCCTGGGCTGGTGGTCTATAGACCACACCTGTGCAGATGGCTGTCCCCATTTTCCTTTCCAGCTTAACCCACAGTATCTCTCCCCATTTGTTCCTCCTGGATCTCTGTGGCCCTTATGTCATTTTTCACATACAGTGCCACTCCTCCTCCCTTCCTGCCTGCTCTGTCTCTTCTGAATATGTTGTAGCCAGGTATGGCCATCTCCCAGTCATGGTTATCATTACACCAGGTTTCAGTGATGGCCACAATGTCCAGGTCTGACCTGTACCATGACAGCCTCCAGATCTTCCATCTTGTTGCTAAGGCTCCTGGCATTTGCACACATGACTTTCCATGATTTGATCTCCCTAGACTGCTTCACTGTTCTACTCCAGCCCCTTCCTTGGTTGTCATTTATCCCTGGTTCTCCTTGCTGTCTGCCCTTCTGCTGAATTGTGCCCCTTTTCTGCTTATCCACCTCTTGGGCACTAATCTCCATCTTTTGCACACTGCTTTGCAGAGATAGCCACTCCTCTGGTTCACTGGTTCCACTGCTAGCTGTGGGGGGTGAGCAAGTAGGTACCCTCCTTGCTGGCCTGCCACCCCCCTTTGCTAGTTTAAATGCTTGTCAATGTAGCATTTAAACTTATCATTGAGTGCTTGGATTCCCCTCCAGGATGGATGCAGGCCGTCAGGCTAGAACAAACCTCCATCCCTCCAGGTGGGTCCCCAGTCACCAATGAATCCAAACCCTTCCTCCACAGCACCAGTTCTTCAACCATGAGTTAAAGTTCCTGGTGCATGCCTCCTATGCTCTCCCTTGCCTCTCACAGGTAGTACTTCTGAGAAAGTGACAGAAGTAGCTACTTGCTTGAGACCCCTCCCCAGTTTCCTAAAGTCTTCCTGAACTTCCTTTGGCTCCCCATTTGCCAGGCCATTAGTACCTAGGTGGATAATGACATCCAGCTCACCCTCCCATCTTGCATGGCAGTTCAAAAGAGTAGGAAACGTTTTTATTGAGGGGAAAAAAAACATACATCACATAAGGACAAATGTTCGCAACTTACATGTGTTTGGTTTACATGCTGAACATCTCAACCTCATAAATATAGTATTTTATAATGCAAGGAAAATAAAATAAAATTCAAGAAGCAATCCGTTATATAACCATAACATCCTAAGCAGCAGAGATTAACTTCCCATTCATGTCACCCATTCGGAGCAGTGCTTCCATAATGATGCCATATGTTGATGATTAAGTCAAAGTAACTCTTGTGAGTAAACATATTTCACTTGTGATATAATATACTGTATCACATCAGTTTGAGTCAAATGTTTTTGTTGTAATATCAGCTGGTATCTAGCTTGCCATATATTGTATGCAATGATTCCACATAGCACTCTAAAGGTGCTAGGGTGAAATTTTTTCCAGTTCCTAGTATAATTACCCAAAATTAATACCTTATATGTTATCTTACCGAAATCTCTGTAATTCAAACTAAGTGCTATAGAATTCCAAAATGTAGTGATACATGGGCAGGTGATAAGTATTCTTGAGTTTCTAATATTAAGTTGCATGTGTCTCTTGGACAATACCGCTCAGTTATAGATTTATGTTTGTGGTTACTCCAAACTCCTGTTCTGCCATGGCCTGTTAGCCATATTATGTTTCAGTAGTCTTTTGTCTGTAAGTTGTTTTATAGTGACCAGGGTAGTCAGCCCTGAACTGTTTGGGAATTGTACCACTTCAATAAAGAATGTTTGGATGATCAAATCATATAGTGATTTCCTGTTGTATATACTGGGAGTGTCTGCTGTGAATTTCCAGGTTTTTGCTTTTGTCAATACTGTATGAATATATTTTAGGACCAGATCTTTGTGAAATCTGGTATGAAAGTTTCACTTTCCCTCTTGCCAAGGTGGGAAAATCGGTAAAAGCCATTCCTTGCACCAAGTGTCCAATTGTATTTATGCAATAGGTGTGGACATAAATCCTATGAGATAAATCTGAGCTACTATGGGATAAATTCAAAATTTTACATTTATCCACATAGTAGATGCATCATCACAGATTTATTCACATAGTAGATATGTCACAATCACTCCGGAACTCATTTAGAATGTTTAGCCTCAGTACCAGTACTAACTATATTCAAATGCAAATAACTTTAAAATGAAAAAAAAAGATAGCATAGTGCTATGAGCATGAAAGTTGTGCAGCACCAAATTATCTACAAAATGAGTGGCATATCATTTATAGATACCTTATAGATTTTTTGATAATTAGCAAAAACACAGCAGAAAATTCTTTTTCTTTTCATCTTGTCTGCAAACAAATGTAAATAACTTTAAAATGAAAAATGATAACATGGTACTGAGAGCACAAAGTTTATTCGGCACAGAAACATCTACAAAATGAGTGGTGTTTCATTTATAGATACCTATTAGTTTTTTCAGAATTAGTGAAAAACAGCAAAAAATTCAATTTTTGTGCACTGTTTCATCAAACAAATGCAAATAACATAAAAACAAAAAAGATAGTATGGTACTTTGAGCACAAAAGTTAGTCAGCATAAAAATATCTAGAAAATGAGATGTGTTTTGTTTCTAGATTCCTTTTAGATTTTCTATAATTAGAAAAAATGGCAGAAAATAAAATTTCTATTCACTTTTTTGACTAACGAATGCCCCCTACAAAAGCAAAAACAAAAGGATTGCATAAATGGAATATACAATGGAAAACTCATGTGATAAATTATTTATCTGCACTCGAGCAGTTTGACCTCGGACACCACACTCGTGGCTTACGCCACTCGTGAGGTTACCTGAGGTCAAACTGCTCTTGTGCAGATAAATCATTTATTACACTTGCTTCCATTGCATATCCCTTATATCCACATCTGTAAATACATGGGAAAAATGCATACAGAAGAAAATTGTAAAAAAAAATACTAATGGATTTACCATTCCTAATCCTCCTTGATTTATGGGTAAATATGTTATCTGTCATTTAATTGGGTTTAATCTGCTACCCCAGATAACTCGAAAAAAAAAGTCCAGTATAACCTAGATTCTAAGTCTTGTGGGGGAAGGAACACAGAACTCAGATGTAAAAGGGTAGGTATTAGAAATGTCTTGACCAAATGGACTCCTTAAATTTTAGAAATCTGTATGGATTTCCATGAAGAAATCCTTCTTTCACATTCATTAAGCTTCAGGTCCCAATTAATTATATCCATATCAAATGCCCCAAATAGTATGCCTGGTAGAGTGAGTTCCATGACCAATGGAATACCACATTTGTGTTATGCTGAGTTATGAATTTTGGCCAAGACATGTGCTCTTACTCTTTTGTATGCTTATGTATGCCACAGCTACCTGGGAATAATTATGTACAATCAACATTGCTTCTTGACATGCTGACTTATCCACCACAAATATACATAGATCATCTGCATAAGCCATAATCTTGAGGGGAGGGGAAACAGAAGGCAGCCATAGTCCCTGAAGCCTTGCAGTCTGATTAATTTTCCATATTAGTATATCTATGCAAAATATGTACAGTAAGGGTCTTGGGGACAACCTGTCAAACACCTCTGGCAATATTTATTCTCTGCCCCAAATTTCCATTTACTAGAGGGTGGAAATTTGTATTACAGTATAATAACTAGATCCAAGTAATGAAAATCTTGGGGATTCCGTGATAAGCTAAAGTCCGGCATAAATAGTCATGAGGTACTCTATCAAATGTTTGCTCATGGTCTAGTGGGAGCACAAAGCCATGAAGCCTGTTAAGGCTGCCTCTGGTAAAGACTTCCCTGGTTATAATTAAATTATCCTTCATAAATCTGCCCAACAAAGCACAGGTCTGATTGGGGGCAATTACCTTATTGGCTAATTTACTTAATCTATGACACAGAATCAAAGCCAATAGCTTAATATCAGAATTCAAGAGAGAGATGGTCCTCCAGTTGTGTATTTTCAGTCTATCCCCTTTTTTGTGCAATAAAATCAGGAAGTATATTGCCATATTATCTGATATACTTAAGATTTCAAGCATACCATTACAAACTTCTGTTATTTTGGGGATCAGTAAGGTATTAAAAGTTTTATAAAAGTATGTCTGTACTTAGACCATTTGGTCCAGGAGCTGTTCCAGATCTCAGTTTACCAATTGCTTCCTGGTTTCTACAAGTGCTGTTGACTTCCATAAGGCATTGGTAACAAACTGGCATAGGACTTCCAAGTCCTGTTGTGAAACAAAACTGTCTGTTGTTTCTGGAACATCTAGGGGTTCCCCAAAACTGGACTATAATCTGTCAGTTATAATCTCTAAAATGTTTGCATAGTCTGTATAAATGTGTCCTTGTTGGTCTTTTACTGCAGTCCAAATGTTATTGTTGACTGTGTCATGGCAGTCTTGAAATATATCAATGGTTGTTTTGTCCCCTGTGTACCTAAAGATTGTTCTCCTTGTAGAGATTTAGCTCTATCATATAAAAATGTTCATATCTCCTCTTTAATTACTGTAATCTGATCAGTATAGGTAAAGTTTTCCATGTACTGTAATGAAATAAGACAAAATAAGTGCACTCTTAGTTCAACTGTTCCACGTTTTTGGTACAGCAGTTTAAGTCCCTGTTTGGTATCATCCCACCAGTCTGCCATTGAATCATACCAGATAGCTACAGTTGCTCTAACTTTTAAGAAGTCCTATGTTTGTTGTTTAATTTCTGTACCTACCAAAACAGAATTATTGATATGCCAATATCCTTTTCTCGAATTGTTCTTCTGCAACTGTCCTAAAGTTATATGTAATTCAAAATGGTCAGAAGCAGCCATGGGTACAATCTTGGCTTCACAAATAGTCCATTGATGGGATACAAAAATATTATCTTTATGGGAGGACAAATGCCCCCTGTGATAGGTATGCACCCTGTCTTCCAGGTGCTTCTGTATGCATCCTGTAAACCAGCCACATGGAGTACCCGTTTAAGTGCATTAGTGTCACAAAACATTTTCATAGTTCTTTCTGTTTTATCTTGTTGTTCCAGTGGGCAATTAAAATCTCCCCCCTAAGATTACCTTTCTTGTATATGCAGATAAGGTTGTACCAATCAGATTAATCAAATACGAGTGGTTTTAGTTTGAAGGCTATAGATTACTCCAAGTCCTACTGCCTGTCCCTGACATTGGTCTAACAATAAGGCTCTACCCGGTTCAACATCTATTACCTTCTGAATTTGTATATTACAAGATTTAAATAGAATCCCCACCCCTGAGCGGGGGCCCTCTCCTAAAAACCTATGGATGGTCTCCATATCCAGGTTTTTTGGGCCTGGTTGATGTCTGTAAGAGTCTTTAGGTGGGTGCCCTGTAATAAAATGATTTGAGTGTTAGACAGTTGCAGGGCACTGAATGTAATAGCTCGCCTTTTATAATGTTACTACTTGTTAATACTATTCACATTCAGGGAAAGCACCCTAATGTTGTCTAAAATTGTAGGATCCATGAGTCCAAGGGAAGGAAATTAGAAAACCCATTTCACTATTTTTTCCTTGTCCTTTTCTTTAACTTTGGTTTGGCAGTACTATCCCCATCTATATCTGAATTGTCTTTTTGCGAAGAGGTGACTGATGAATCTCCAGAATAACCCCACCATCCCCTTAGTGTTCCTGTAGTACTGAATAAGAATTTTTCAGTTCCATCCCACCCTGCTTTGCTTATTTAGGTTTGGGGGTGTCTCTGGTATATCTCCTTTTGCCAGGCACTAATTAACAGTTATTATGTGGAACCGGAGGTGGAGGCATATCTGTTATTTGTTCTGGTGTGTTGTAACCTGTGGTAGTAGTTGCAGTATGGTCTTGTTGTATGGTAACCTCCATGTGGGGATCACCATCTCCCATAACCATATGCTGTACCATCTCCTGGTTGGTTGTTCTAGTAAGATCTGTAAACTGTAATGTAGTGGGTTGTGCACCGGTTCTGAATGTGGCTCTGCTGGTGTTAGTTCAGGTTCCATAGACTAATGTACATTGTGTACAGAGACATACTCAGCTGGTTGTGTTTGTTTGGCTTGTGTAGCCACCTGGGCCTCATGAACCATGTCTTCCTGGTCATAGAATGTCCCTTTATTATGTACTGCCCGTGGACATTGAATAAACAAGTGTCCAGTTTCTTCACAAAGGTTGCATCTAGTTGGGTTGAGGCAAAATGTGTTGGTATGGCCAGTCTGCAAACAGAAACTACAAACTACAACATCACAAATGTTGCTTAATTGGGAAAGTAAGCCACAACTGTGGCAGGTTTTAGGTTGCCCGAGGTAAAAACAGAATCCCCAGTTTTGTTCAATGTAGAAGCAGCTGGGTAGGGGTTGTGGTCCAGTTTCTTTTTTTTTTTTCTTACCAGGTGAGACACACTAAGATGAAAGCTTGTTTACAGGTGCAACTTGGGAGCACAAGGAAGTTAAATGACTTACTCAGGGTCACACAGTATGCTAGCGGGGCTGTGGGATTCAAATCCAGGTCTCCAGGTTTACAGCTCAGAGCCTTAAACCACTGCACTATACTGCCTCTGATCATTCATCGCCTGATTTTGATTTTCCATCCCCCTGTCCAGATATTTTCCACATCAAGAATGGGCAGTGGTCTGTCTAGCATGTCTGCTCCCTGTTTAACCCAATAGAGAATGTCTGAAATGTGCACACTTTCATTGCAGAATAAAATAGTGATATTTTTAACCATTGGTTTTATCAAAGATATCACCAAGAAGGGGGTCCAAAGTGGGGTGAATTTTAACTTGTGAAACATTTCCCAAAATCTTTCCAAATGCTGGGTAGTGTTGAAACTGACATTAAAACCGTGTCCCTAGAAATGTGTATATGTGTAAATATATCAGTGGCCAAAAACTGCATGGATTCTTTTAGTAAAGTTCTGGTAATGTAGACTCTGTCTGGGGGTTCTTCTAGGCCCCCTTTATATTTAAGGTGAACTGCGTTCTGCCGTATTTTAGGTTTTCCTAAGTTAGCAAATGAGTCAGACATTTTAAAATTAGCATTAGTTTTGTTTATACTGGAAGTTCTTGAATTGGACCTTATAGAAGCCTCAGTATGCAGCCCATTCTGTCTTGGGGGCAGGGGGGATCGCACTTGGAAATGTGAAGTTTGAAGCAGGTACTGCTATCTGCTCCATTAAGTCAGCCCATGAAGTAGAAGGGATAGCAGTTGGCATTTCTTCCTTATGTGCTGCAATCGCCTCGCCATAGAGTATCAGTCCACTGTCCCTGCAAGCTGTGGGTCTGCTTATAGTATTAGTATCCTGCTGACTGGGACAATGTCTGCTAAATGGGCCTGCTAAGTTTTTTACCAGGTTGTCTTGAGGAGAGACAGTAGTGCTGTAATTTTCAGTAGACAGTGGATCTTTATATAACAAGCTTTTTACAGGAATAGAAACGTTTCTATAACCTGTGGGTGTAGCCACTGAGTGTTGGCTGTAGACAGTTCTCTGTTTCTCCGTTGCCATGGTAACCACTTGTGCTGTCATGTCAGGCATTCTTGACAGCTTGGTATTCCTGCTGTCCACGCATTTGCTTGTCCACTGCCGATTTTCTTGTTCAGACCGTGCTGGTTTAATATTCCTTGCAGAGTCCATGATCAGAGCCACACTCAGAGCAATTCCTGCATCCCAATGTGTTCTGTCTTTTGACTGCTGCCATCCCGCTGCCTGGAGCCCTCACTCCAGAGTCCAGGGGGCCTTGGTATCATCTGTTCCATCTACTCTGTCTTTTGGAGAACCAGGCACAGCCTGTACTGATAACACATCACCAACAGTTGATACTCCCTGAGACAATCCATATCCTGGCATCTCATCTGGCCTTCTTAATGTGCCCTACACTATAGTAGCGGTTGGCTGAAGCCACATCTTCTGCCATCAGCATCTGCGGCAGCCAGGCTCTCCGGTCTCCTCTATTTCTGGGCAATGACATTTCCAGACTTTCAGCCTTTTCAGCAAGTACATTCATTACTGCAGGTATGTCATGTTGTTGAAAGGTAATGTCACCATGTACAGTGATTTCCTTTTGAGGAACTGTGGTATCCATGAATAATTCTTCTGGTTCTGGAATGCCCAAGGAACTTTGGAAATGTAAAGGTTCCTTATCAGAGCTCAGAGCTCCTGTTCCACCTCCTCATCCTCTGTTATCAGAGTTAACCATCTTGCTAACTGAGCTGGTCAATGACTCCCCCTACTTCAAAGAGTAGGGGGATTTTTTTTTATTGAGAAAAGATTTTCAAAGAAAACAGATTACATCAATACATTTGAAAAGCAAATACAACCAATAATTGATTCACAAATAAATAGATGTGTTTCAAAAAAGAACATGCAGAAACCATTCACAATGTTTCCAAAGATTTTTAAACAATGTTTCAGAGCAAGTTTCTTTTTCTTTCTGATAGACCGCTTTTAGATTATTTATCACTTGCATCAAAATCTGTTGAACAGTATGTTCCTTCTACTATGGTAGCAGAGCGCATCTGTCTTAATGTACTAGGATGATATTCCTGGAGAGGGGGAGGGAAAAGGCCAAGAACCAAAATCTCATATGTGATCTGAGAAAGGTGTTTGTCTCCTCAAGTTCTAAGAAACAAGGCCCAGAATTGCTGTGAAAAGGGATAATTTAAATAGAAATGTTCCAAGGGCTCCCAGACAAGTCAATTGGGGGCACATCTGTTTCTCAACAGTTTTGTGCTTGTGTGTATTCCTTACACCTAATCTACCATGACAGGAAAGCCATATAACATCCCATACCTTCAAGGGGAGCCTTTTATGTGTTAGTTGGGAAAATATAGTGGGCAGGTGTGGCTAGCAATCTGCCAATATCTGAGGTAGTTCATAAAACTTTGCTTTAAGGATTTCAAAATAAAAAATGCATCTGGTATTTGAAAGCAAACATTGGGGGGTTATCTGCCAATATTTCAGCTTAACACAAGTACAAAATAAATAAGAGGGAAGATGGAATCGTTTCAGATTTCTTGTACGAGAGGAGGGAATGGTCTTCCAAACAGTACAAAAATCTTTCGACCAAGCTACGGTATAACTATACCAAAAGGAAGAATTGAAAAATAAAGGGAGCACATTTTTAAAGAAAAAAATGTGAAAAAATAAAATAGGATGAACCATATGGACCCTGCCTAAACTATATTCATGATAAGTATGAAGCCTCTTGATAGGATTCAATCTACTGCCCCAAAATCCTTGGAAAAATAAGTTCATTATTCTAGTTTCCAGAGACTGGTGTGGGGGGAATACATGTGCAATGTGCAAAAAACTGGTATAATTAATGTATACAATAATATAACCCTCTTTTTTTTGGAAATAGTTTTATTTTTCCATGAAATAATAGTGTGTTTAGCTGACTGGAGTGCCTTTGACCAGTTTAAGTGGGCATCATTTGAACTGCCAAAATGAACCCCCAAAATCTTCAAGGAAGTAGCGGATATATTTATGTTACCCAGGTGTGTCTTTCCTGTAGTCTTGGGGGGACAATAGCATACCTCAAATTTTGTTATAATTTAAATGAGAACCAGATATTTCCTTCAACTCGGAGAAGGTATTAACTAATGCAGATTCTTCCATATCAATAGAGAAACAGACAGATAGATAGATAAAGAGATAGACGGATACATAGATAGAGAGATCGATAGATAGATATTTTATTTATAAAAGCATCCATCTCCAGAAACTCTGGAAGCTCTACAGTAAAACGCACAATACATACATATACACAACAGTTCATCATCAGAACAAATTTAAAATTACTCTATGCAAAATCTTCAAGGAAACAGGAGAAGGCAGAATTTCACTGTTTGCTGATGACACAAAGATCTGTAACAGAGTAGACACACCAGAGGGTGTAGACAGAATGAGAAGGGACCTGCAGAAACTTGAAGAATGATCAGGGGTTTGGCAGTTGAAATTCAATGCAAAGAAGTGCAAGATAATGCATATGGGGCACAAAAACCCTGGCACAATATATCAGTTGGCAGGTGAGGATACAGCATGCACCAAGCAGGAAAGGGATCTTGGGGTTATCATCTCTGATGACCTCAAGGTAGGGAAACAGTGTGACAAGGCAGCAGGTAAAGCAAATAGGATGCTGGGATGTATAGGCAGGGCATCACCAGCAGGAAAAGGAGGTCATAATTCCGCTATACAAGACACTAGTGAGGCCCCCACCTGAGTACAGTGTACAGTTCTGGAGACCATACCTACGTAAGGACATAGACAGGGTAGAGAAGGTTCAGAGGAGGGCAACAAAGATGGTGCATGGATTGCATCACAAGTCCTATGAAGACAGGTTGAAGGAACTGAACATGTATTCCCTGGAGGAGAGGATGGGGAGAGAGGGATATGATAGAGACATACAAGTATCTCACAGGGAGGAACAGGGTGCAGGAATACACTATTTTTAAGCGAAAAAGATGTTCCAGGACTAGAGGGCATGGGAGGAAGTTGGAGGAGGACGATTCAGAGGAAACATGAGGAAAGAATTTCTTCACAGAACGGGTGGTGGACAAGTGGAACACCCTGCCAGAGGAAGTGGTGGGGGTTGAAACAATCATGGGATTTAAGAATGCATGGGATAGACATAAAGGAATTCTGGAGGTCAGGGGTAAGGGGCAACAGACTTCTAGGAAAACATAAACTGAACTTACAAGCTGAAATGGGCAGACTGGGTGGGCCTAGGCCCTTATCTGCCGACACTGTCTATGTATCTATGTAAACAGCGGATATATTTATAGTGTATAGTGGAATGTTGTTCTGTATAGAATTCCATCCCTTTCAAAATGCTGTTCTACCGCAGTTTCAAGGTCATGGAATGCTGTTCTACCCTACTGTGGTAGAAGAGCATTCTGGAACCTCTAGAGACTGCATGAGTCAGTTTCATTTTGAAAGCAAAAGAACTCATAAAACACATTTTTCACACAGTACTATACACTATAAAAAATATAGGATGAGCAACTCTATGTACAGCCAGTGTGTTTTTCTACCTCGGGGTTCTGATTCCCATGGACCTCTCGAGAGAGGGAATCAGAATCCCTCTGTGGCAGAACACACTGGTTCTGCATAGTTGCCCATCCAGTATTCTCTATATGTTAGCCATGTGTAGTGCAAATACACAAGTCACCAGCATAAGCACAAACATTAGGGGCAAGGTTATTATCTGGTAGAGACAGATGTGGTATATGAGGATGACGCAAATTTTTCCTTAAATGTTCTTTAAAAGATGATCAATCTGAAAACATATAGGAGGGGACAGCCTTGTCTAACCCCTTTAGTGTCATAAAAGGCACTCCCCTGGTATCCATTTATATTTGAGATTATTAGGGTGGAAAAAAGCAATAACTTTATCCAATTTACAAGAATACTGGGGAACTGACATTTTAGAAGAACTTGGAAAAGATATGTATGGTCTACCCGGTCAAATGCCTTCTGTTGGTCTAATGAGACAATATACTTTGTGGGGCATAAATATTCAGTAATCAGACAGATATGTTATGAAAACTGACATCCAATAATAAGGCTCTGCCTGGGCAAATGTCTACAACCTTACGGACTGAAAACTGGAAACCCTTAAACAAAATACCGGCCGTCACACAAATCTCATCCCTATGACCAGTAGGAGTCCCTCAATGTCCATGACCATTTGGTTTGTGACACTTCATAAGGAGTTTTTAATCTGGTATCTTGTAAGAAAATGGTGTTGTTTTACAGATCTTTTAAGATCTGAAGGGTAGTCAAATGCTTTTTATAAGATTTAATACTATAGACATTTAATGTCAAAGAACAAATGTGTTGAGAGCCCCTCATATCTTAAAAGAAATAAGTGGGAACGAACCAATGCGAGTATCATGATATTTTCCTATGGCTTTTTTTATTTTATCAGTGTCCATCTGGGAATCTGAAGAAAGATCAACTTTAGAGGAGATGGAGGAAGAATCTGCTTCCTCTCCTCCCTCCTTGGTATCTCCATTTTGTCTCCTATTAGAAAGCCTTGATACCTGTTTCTGGTTTCTACACAATTTTTTTGGGGGGGGAGATACTTCGGCTTTCCTTTTACCTTTGACTTCCTCAAAGTCAACTTCTAGGGACTGTACCAGACCAGCAGGAGAAGGGGGAAGGGGCATTTCAGGTGAGTTACCACTGACCTCAGGTGTCCCTTGAGGAAGGGGGGGGATACTCTGAAAAGAAGAAACAGAAGGACCGGCAGTATCTGCTGCCACAATCTGATGGGTTTCTCCAGCAGGGTGGGTGAGTTCTAAATCAATAGGCACATTTACCTTGGAGAAAAGGACAGACTGAGAAAATTGAGCTTTTGCTTGACTTTCTTCTATTATACTAACCGGGTCTTGCTGAGCCCTGTCGAGCCTGTTATGGGCTGCCCATGGGCAAGATTTATATGAATGCCATTTCTCGTCACAGAGGTTACATTTAAACAGGTTTGAGCAGCCTAAACTTACAAGGCCATATTCCAGGCTTAAATTACACCTGGGCTTAGCACAGACTGAGCTCAGGTGAGTCTGGGCTCCACATTTATGACAAGTCATTGGTTGGCCTGGGTAAAAGCACAGACCACGATCTCTTCCTATATAGAAACTGCCTGGCAAATGTGAAATACCAGAGTCACTCTGATTAAGTTGCACCTTAACCCTTCAACTATCTGTCCAAACAAAATCCTCAGCCAAAATTAGGGAGGGTTTGTCTAGAATAGTACACCTTTGTTGCTGCCAATATTGCACGTCTGCAATATTTACCCCCTCATTTCTGAACAACAGGGTCACAATCTTTATAGTGGGCTTAGTTAAAGGAATGGGAAGAAATGATTTCCACAAAAGAGTATTCTGGACTTGTGGATGCTTTGCCCAGAACTTCTCTAAGGTATTACTAGTTTTAAAACTCATGTCATAAATGACCTCTGCTCTGACATGAATAAACACAAATAACTCCCCAGCAGTAATGCCCATAATAGCCTTTAACTTTTGATGTAATACAGTTTTGCGATCTGGTGCATCTGCAGGGTCCCCCATTATATTTTAACCTGACAGCATTTCTATGCTGTGCAGGTTCCCCAAACTTTTTAAATAAATCTGACAAGAGGCAGGCCCGGTGGTGCAGAGGGTTGAGGTGCTGGATGCCATACCTCGCGCCACACCGGTTACCTGGGTTTGGGAATGAGCCTGGGCCACTGGGGGTTGGTAGGGGGAAAGAGGATTTAATGTCCAAAGGACTGCTCTCCTCTCTTGGGGGGAGGGGGAACTAGTCGTCTCCCACTCACTGACTACCCTCTGGCAGTGGCTGGAGGGCAGTATGGTTTGGGAGGCTCAAAGCCAGGGTGAAAACAGGAAAAGCAAGCCTGGAAAGCTCGATGATGAATCTACTGCTCCCGGGATTGGTCCCATGGATTCTGGATTAGGTTTCCAAGAGGGGGGAGAAGCTGGCAACCTCCTCCTGGCCCCGCTGCAGGGGCAATCCATGGGGGAACTACTGGGGGGCACCTAGCACAGGAGCAGTGGGGACCAGAGAGAGAGTCCCTCCAATCAGAGGGCCATAGCTGTCTGCAAGTGCTCAGGAGGAAAAACTACAAATAAAAATAAATAAATAAGTCTGATGTTTTAAATTGTCTACTTTGCTCATGTTCTGGAGCAGAATAATGTGGAACTGATTCCGCTTTTTGTCCCGGGACAGTGGCATTAAAATGAGGCTCTGATGCTGCAGCACCCATATGCAGTAGTAAATTCTTGGCATCTAAAGTGTTTGGTACTAAATGTTTAGTAACGTTGGCCAGCATAGGATTTTCAGGCAGGTCCGAAGTCAGATTTGTAGATGAGGCCAAAAAAAGCTGCTGTTTGGCCACAGACAAAGCAGGTGTAGGACTTGAGGAAGGAGTGGGTGAACGCTCAGTTTGTATGATATCTTCCACCTGTACTGGGCCCAGTGAAGACCAAGTGTGTTTGGCTGGATCTTTCTACCACACAGTGGCTAGCAAAGCAGCTTCAGTAGACCAAGTGGGGTCTTGTGTGCTGCTGGAAATAACTTGACCCCTCCTCATCGGCAAAGCAGAGCAAATGTCAGGTACATATGGAATATTTTTGGCTTGTGTATTGGTGGAGGGAAGCCAGGTTGCCAGAGGAAACTGAGAAGGGAAAGCAAGTGCAGAAGTGCTAGTTTCAGATATTGAAAAAAGCCTCATAACAGAAGTTTGCTCAGTATTTTCTTGCAAAAGATTCAAAAAGAAGGATCAGTGTATCTTCACTGTGTTCCTGAGCAATTCCTCTTGTGAGGTAGTACCAGATTCCTGTATGACAGGCTGGGATGCCTTGTCCCATAAGTTAGAGTCTAAGTCCAACCTGACATTGTGATTTTCAGCTGTTTCAGGTATTTCAATTAATTCATCTTCAAGTCCATATAGAACAATAGCTGCCTTAGAAGACTGGGACATTTCCATGCAGATTGACTGAGAAACCTCATTTTCCAGATTAACATCCATACTTCCAGTAGTTTCAACAGCATCTCCTCCTGAAACATGTCCACCAACCTCTCGGCCAGCTGCCATGTTGGAATGGCAGAAAAGGGCTACCTCTACCGAAAGAGTAAGGGAATGTTATATTCATACATATAAAGAAATCATACAAAGCACGTTAAATCACAGCAAGAAAGATAAAAAAGAAAATAAACCCAAATAAACAGCAATGGCATAGTAAAAATAATTCATGTAATTAAGACTGATTCTAAATCATAATTCCACCCTACTTATATTTTTGGAAAAACAAAAACCCCCTCCACCATAAAGAAAACTTGGCTCTGGGATGACATAAACAATCCCTCCTATATTACTTCTTGAAGTGCATTTTCTATAATTAAACATAAATTAATATAAGACATATATTTTTGTTGTAAAACAAATTGCACCCTGGCTTGCCATAGATAATATTTTAAACAAGCAAAAAATACTTGTAAAGTCCCAGTATCATATCTGTTTGCTAACTGTATTACATCCCCTAAAACAAGTTTTTTCATATGTTATAGTAAGCAACCATTCCATTTTCCAGCATTGTGCAGCATAAACCCAAAAACGTGAGGCATAAGAACAATGAAATAAAAAATGTTACATTGTTTCGATTATATTCCTACACTCTGGGTAAGAACACATTCATTCCTCAAGACCTTTGTGCATCCGATTCCCCTTCAAATTCAACCTACCATAAGAGCTCAACCATAGAACATCCTACATTTAAAGAGAATCCTGGGGTTAAGCAGCTGTTGACACATACACCTGACCTAAGAAGGCTTACAATTTTTGAATTCTGGTTCTCACACACCTTCAAACTCCATAACTTTATTATAAAGGGATTTCCTATGTATACCAACCAAATCCTGTCTACCCAACTTCCATTTTCTCAGTTTAGCAACAGTAGGCTTAAAAATATTCGGCAAACCCTTAAACTGTCCCACATTCAGTGGCTCATTCCCCCAGACAGTCAAAAAATTGGTATATACCAAATTAAACCACCTACGAGCTGGCATAGTAATAACATTTACTAGTTGCATAAAAGTCCCTGACCAAAATAAGGCACGAAAAAAAAAACACAGGATGTACCATCCCCAAACCCCCTCTTTCTCTTGCAGATATATGTATACTCTCTTTGTCAGATTCAACTAATACCCCCATATCATTTGAAAAAATTAGCCCAAAAGTCTAGTCGCCATGTTCAAAGGTAATGGAAATACCATCCCCACATACAGCAATATTGGTATTAAAAACTGCTTCACCAAAGTAACGATTTTTAATTTGGGCAATTTCCATCCCTTCCACCTTTGTACCTTTAAAGTAACATTATCCAAACTCTCACCACAATTTAAAGCCACATCATCCCCATCCCCAAATTTTAACCCTAGAATCTTACAAGGCCCATCCACTACATCAATGCCTACAATCTGAGAAAGATGTGCCCTCCTAGGTCTCAAAACCAACCCTTTTGATTTCTTTGTGTTCAGACGTGCCCCTGAAACTGCCATATATTGCTCCATGGTGCGTATCAGTTCTTATGCACTTATTTCGTCCTGCAAAAATACACAAATGTTATCAGCATATGCAATAACCTTTATCTCTTCCCTTGTAGGCCCCCCTATAATCCTCCACATGGCTGTATTCAAAATAACCCATTGTATAAAAGGGTCCAGTGCAAAAACATAAAGTAAAGAATTTAATGGACAGCCCTGCCTAACTCCCTGCCTAACTGGTATCTTATTCCCTTCCATCCCTTTACTCAGAGGGGAAACTTCTGCATTCTGGTAAAGCAAAAAAATCCAGTATACGAATTTCTGAGGCAGGTGATAATGCTGAAATACAGTAAACAAATATCTATGGTTAACCCAGTCAAATGCTTTACTTTGATCCAGGGTTAACAAATACTCAGAAAGTGCCATCTGTTTGCAAAATACCATAACATCTCTGAAAATCCCTAAATTCTCTTGAATCTTTCTCCCACTTAGGGAACAAGTCTGAACTGAGTGTATCAAAGTTTGTACCACTAGCCGTAACCTTTTCTGTAAAATAACTGTTGAGATTTTTAAATCTGAATTTAACAAACATATTGATTTCCAATTCGTAAGCAGCCTTCTGTCTCCAATCTTGTATAAATAATTAATTAAACCTACAGAAAAGGAAGAAGGTATACCAGCTTGTGTAAGTAAATAGAAATTGAACACACACAAAGACAATAACTTAAAACTTCAGCATATGATTTATAAAATTCATTAGGCAAACCATCTTTACCTGGAGACGCCCCTGTTTTGAGAGCCTGAATAACCTCAAACACTTCCTGTCTAGTAATTTGATAGACCAACTCACGTACGTTCCATTTAGATAATGGTGGAACTTGAATATCTGTCAAAAAATCTGCAACAAGTCCTGCAGGAATCCCTCATTCTGTAGATACTCCCTTTAAATGCATCTCAACTTCCTGCATCATCCCCCTCCCAGTAGTGATCAGATTACCTGAGAGAGATAATAAAGATGACATCTGTGAATTATGTCTTCTATCTTTACATGCCTCACATGTATCAACATAAGGTACCATCTGTGTACTGAAAGACACTGCTACATCAAGTGCAATGGTTCTATTATATTGGTACAATTGTATTTCTTTTTTAAGGCTCGAAATTTGATCAGAGAAATCCTGTTGCTCTACATAAGTACAGTAGTTGTATATAGTCTATATAACTGATCTCTTAATGTTAAATATTTATCCAAATTAGACTTAACCTTCTATTTTCCATTATAGATCAACCACCCCTTAATTTCAAGTTTAAGCTTCTCCCACCATTTACCAATATCGTCATAAACCAGTAAAACTGATACTTTTGCTATAAAAATATTCAAAATCTTCAGGTCAACCTCGTGGTCTTTAAGGGCAGTAATATTCATCTTCCATCTACCAAATGAATGCACATAGTGTGGATCAAAACTTATAATAGACTTTACCAAAAGATGATCTGACAATTCCATGGGCCAAGCAGCTGTGTCAAATATGGACAACTGTTGGGAAACAAAAAGGTAATCTATCTTACTAGTAAGAGTATCTCTCACATAAATAAATTTTAGTTCTGCTTTAGCTGCTAAAGAACAATCTTTAAGTTCAGCTAATGAGACAAACTTCTTGAAAGCATGGGAATCAGAGTAAATGTTTTTGCCTTTAGCCTGTCAATCTGAAACATCTAGGGTAACATTAAATTCCCCCCCATGTATATATTTTTGGTCGTTACCAAATAAGGCTTTTTTTGATTAAAACGATCTACCCTCTCTGCCTTAGATTGTGGGCCATAAATGGAAGTGAATCTACTTGGTTTAGTTAACCATAAGCCATCCAAAATAAGAACCCTCAATGGAATCAAATCAATTAACTTCTGAAAAAAGAAATCCTTCCCTAAAAATAATAATCCCACCCCATCAACTTTATCCATGCTGAATGACCAATAAGATGGCCCCAAACCCAATTTCATTGTGCAGAATCCATCATCTGAAATGAGTCCATCCAAGTTTCTTGCAAACAAATAATGTCCAGTTTTAAAGGGTGCAGGAAGGAAAACAATGCTGACCATTTCTTAGCATTTTTAATGCTGCAGACATTCAATGTGGCTATGGAAAAGGTGTCCATCATGCTGGTTTAGGAAACACTACATTCTTCATCTTCATTTCTTTTTCTTTTTCTTCTTACTATCAATAGTAGAGTGTTCTGGTAGTAGTTCATCCGGTTCTTATTTTTCTGACACAGAGGAAGTGACTGACACCATACCTTCACCACCTGTATCACCATCATCAACCTGAGGTAATATCCCATAATGATTTTCCAGATCCAACTCGCCATGTTGAGGGTTTGGCTAATAAACTCTTGAACTCCTGCACCTAGAAGCTGGTGTTGACCACTGACGGGGGGCATACTCCCCTCATCACTAGGGTCTTCCATCAGAATGTCAGATGAGACATCCTGTACTACTGTATCAACCACATTCTCTTCACTGGGCTGTTCAGCAGGTTGTGCCCCAGTTGCAATCTCCTCCACTACTTCAGTGTCATTACCAGTAGGCTGACTAGTATCTGTGGCTGGCTGTGGTGGATCTTGGGAGTAGTAGTTTATTGGGCTTTTTTAATAGGATCATCAGGATTCATGCAATGTCGTTTATTGTGTATCTCCTTTGGTGGCACATCTGTCATCCCGGGCATCTCCTTGTGTGCAGCGGAAGTCTCTGAAGTTGGCAACGTGTTATCAGGCTGAAAATCAAGTTGCTGCTGCAAAACTGGATCAGTAGGTTACGTTTTCTCTAAAATAAAAGTTTTCCTGGAGTCGGGAAGTGATACGCTATGAAGCTGTTTTCTCAGACCGGCTTTCTTTTTCATATATAGTCCCTCATCCTCTGCCAACATAGTTAATAGATAAGTCCTTCTTTTCTGAAGCTCAGAATCCAGTTTAGCTGTTTCTTGTGCAATTACCTCATCAGATATATGGGAGATATCCATCCTGTCCTCCTTTTCTGATAAGTGCTCAGAAAATACAGCATCACAAGTCTCAGGTTCCACAGTCTCTTCAAAGGAATTCAAAGATTGGAATTCCATATCATCATCATCCTTGGGTATAGTGGCTGGGATGGAAGACAGGGACCCAGCCTGCTGCTCCTCCAGTGACACTACCTCCTCCTCTGACTCTTCCATCCAAAAAGTGGCTAACAGTGCCCCCTTCTGAGAGTAGGGGAATTTCCAAGGTGTCCTGGCCAAATTTCCCCTATTCACTAAAATGTCACCAATTGCTTAATCTGGTTGGTTACCATCTGTACCCCCCAGGTCGTCACTGAAAAAGGGGTTTCTAGTTTCAGTGGGCCTACCCAGTCAATAAAACTCAATAAATAAATACATCAAATACAGAGTTTTGACATAATAAGCAGTAGATCAAGGTACTTAAACGTGTACAACTAAACAAAGAATCCTGAATAGCATGTTTTACAGGTTAGAGGGCTAATACCAAACTGTATTTAGATACTTAACCTAAACTGCAACTAGATAAAATGGCTAGGTAGGAATTGGGTTGGGAGTACTACAGGGTTAGGCAGAACATTTGCAGACAGATGCTAGAAGCAGAAAACTAGTCAGGTTGGACGTGAATGTGGATGTGGAGTCCATAAAGAGGAGAGGGACAGGAAGACTGCTCCAGAGATTTGGGGCAGTGACAGAAAACGCTTTTTGTCCCATATCTGTGGAGGAGCGGGGGAGGTTGAGCAGGCATCGAGTGGATGACCTGAGATCCCTAGTGCCATATTTAAAACTTAGCAGGTTGGCTAATGGAGAAGCTGCTCCTCCAAAAAGGGATTTGTGAATTAGAGTGCCCATACTGAGGTCACAGCGGGTCCGGTGGAAAAGCCACCTGAGAGGCATATAAGTAGAAGTGGTGGGTGTGAAGCAGGGCTAGAAGTATGAAATGACAGATGGTGTTGTAGGCAGTGCTGAGATAGGAGAGCTGATGAGCCAAGGTCTGAGATATAATTGTGGAGCTGTAATCTAGAAGAGGGAGAAGAGTGCCTCTATTGCCAGGAATGCCTCCGGGGTGAGGAGGTGTCTCAGACGATATCAGACACCAACCTGCTGGTTCATTTTTCTTACCGTTGATCCTGTGTGCTCTTGGACTGTGAGAGAGGAGTCTAAAATGACTCCTAGGTACTTGTAGCAGGAAACTTGTTCGGGGGAAGGGGTGCTGTCTGGGGCAGAGGTATTCAGGGAGTAAGCCTGAGCCCTGGAGTACCTTGCAAGCTTATGTTTGGTCCCGAAAGGCATGGTCTTCATTTTCTTTGTGTTTACCAGGAGTCTGCTGGCCATGAACCAGCAGTGCATAAGTGTAAAATCCTTAGAGAGGGATGGGGACAGAGACTGAGGATTGTGGGTACTAATGTAGAAAATTAGGTCACTTGCATGCGTGATTTTGTAGCAGTAAGGATTGACATTATGTATTTAATTCACAAACAGGGAGAAAAGGATGTGGCCCAATATGGACCCCCTGGGGAACACCACTACACACCCCTTGGGGAGCTGAGACCACCCCACTGACACTGACCCTTTGGGACATGCTGCAGCAGTAGTCTTGAAACCATTCTGAGGTGCCCAAGGGGAAGCCATAGGAATTAAGTTTGAGTAGAAGATCATGCTCGACAAGATTAAAAGCTTTAGAGAGGTCAATGAAAATTGCCCGTGAATATCCCCTCACTGGCTGACCTAAGTATGTGGTCGGTAAAGCGGGCAGAGGCAGCGGTAGAGCTGAAACCCTTGCAGAAGCCATGCTGAAGGGGGAAGAGTAACTCATACTAAGCAGCATTTGCAAGAGTACAACCTTTTCAAGGATTTTGCTGAAATGTGAAAATATTGAGACTGGTCTGTAGTTGTCCATAAGCTTGTAGACCCGGATTTAAATATGGGAACTACTCTGACCTGTTTTCAGAGCTGGTGGAAGGAGGAGCTAGCCAGAAACAAGTTAAAGAGAAAGGCCAGAGGTTCTGTGATATAGGTGGCAGATAGCTTTAAAAAACAGGGACAGAGACCATTACTCCCCACGCTGCTGGAGTTGGGAAGGGCCTTGATAAGCCAGTAAATCTCCATTGGGGTGGTTACTTTGAAATTTGAAGGTGGGGCAGTCCGGTTCCATGGGATCAAGGGTGTCGGATATGACAGAAGTGGCCTTGGGTGGGAGTTTGGATGTGTATGACTGGAGGTCGGTAAATTTGAGGTTTGATGTCTCCGCTATGAGAACTGGTTCTGTGAGGAGTCCAGTGTCTGTGAGCAGGTCTATAGTGCTCTGTTTGGTGTCAGATTTAATGAGGGAGTTGATGGAGGACCAAAACTTTCGGAGGTTGCCTAGACTGTGGGTACATTGCCTTTTGAGGAAGGAGGCATTGAGTAGTTTTGACTCCTGTTTGCATGAGTTTCTGAGTCTCCGGTAGTTGTTCCAGGTTTCAGGGCAGGGGGCAGATGTAAATAGGGCCCATGCTGCATCCCTCTTCTACATTTTATTGAGTAGCTCCCTGGAGATATATTTGTATGAATCAGTAACATTTTGGTCACCATTCAGGATGAATCTGAACTCATCAGCCAACACAAAATCCACTAATGGGAGCTTCGGTCATCAACAAACACTGCTCTAGAAGTCCCAAGGTCTCGATCGTGTGCAGGGGGCAAGTCCTTTGCTATCTGTAGCCCGGTCCTCTGGAATAGCCTACCATCGGATGTGATAAACTGCGTGACATGGAATATCTTCAAAACTGCTCTTAAATCACACCTCTTAGAGTATAGTGAATGCAGTTGCAACTAATGCTGCATACTTATACCATAGAATGTCAGCATGACCACTTGACCTACTCCAGTGTTTTTAGGGCCTTCAACTTCGGGGCACTTAACCATGCCATACAAATTAAAATCCACCTAACTCCAGCACTTCTCTCATCTGAGACAGCAAACCATACTGGGGGTTATGCCAGATGTCCCAATAATTAGCAGTTGTGCTTCTCCCTCTACCTCACCTAACTTGCTCCACCAACCCACCCCTCTAGATTTTTGCTACCTCAATTTAAATGTATTGTATACATGAAAGCTGTTGTCTGTACCTGACTCTATGTTGTTGAATTTCCACAATTCTTAGTCTTGTAACTTAACATGCATTTGTATAACGCTTATGTGTATTTGTTATCCTGTCACTGTATGTAAATGCTGTTTTATATTGAATGTAATCAACTCTGTTTTGCCCGTGAAAAAGGGACACCATGTCTCAGTGTGCTTACTCGGTTAACAAATTTCAATAAATAAATAAATAATTCAATTAGCCATCCAATTCAGATTTTCAACATAATTACTTTTCTTATAACTTGCATGTTAATTTGTATATGTTCCACTAAACTGGATTAATGTGAATCAGTGCTTATGCCACATGTCTAGCTAAGCTTAATCTCTTTGGTTGATGAAGGTTTTTTTTTGAGGAGCAGTGAGACATGTGAGTGATGTAGAACGAATCTAGGATTAGTAATTTAATCTTGTTTATTTTGCATGAGCTGCTCGTGTGATTTTTTAAATTTGAAGATCATCTTGATTAAATTATGAAATACCGTTCTGATTTACTTCTATATCTTCTATAACTTAATAGAATTTAATTGTGGGCACATAAACATAAGCTGGATTTTAATGTTGCAAAGTGCTCAGTAATGCATCTTGGAAAAAACAGTAGAAAGGAGACATATATCTTCATGGGACAGATCTTAAGGGAGACCATAGAGGAGAAGGTCTTGGAATTACTATAACAAATTACTTTGGTTTTAAGAAAACACTGCAGCTGACTGTTAGAAAGGCAAATGGTATTTTAACCAACATCCATAGACACATAACCAGCAGGTATAAAAGGGTTTTGTGGCCACAATAAACATTGCTGATGAGGCACACCTGGATTACTGTGCCCAGTTTTGGTCACCTTACTGTAAAACTGAGTTCAAGGTTTTTGAAGGGGTCCAGCATAGGGCAACAAGTATGATATAGGATATTCAAACCCTAAATTATGAAGAAAGATTGAGAGTACTGAGGATGCACACACTGGAATGTAGAAGACTAAGAGGGTTTGGTATTTGGGGCCTTTAAAAATCATGATTTATGGGATTATACAGGGCTAGATTCAAAGACTATAAAAAGAGATATAAAAGCCCATATACTGCAGCTTAAGAAGAAGTAAACCGCTCTAGAAAGAGATCAGATTGATTTTCCCAGAGGGTGGTGCCACTATGGAATAAACTTCCTATATCTGTGATTGGGAGTGCAAACATGAAAGAGTTTAAGAGAGATCTAGATAACATCCAGTGAGTATAGCGACAATATGAGTGACCATCAAAATGGCAGCTCATATTCTGCACTATTCCCATGGGCTATCCTACAAGGGTAGCAACCCTACATGAAGGCGAGTGTAGGAAAGGGTGGCTGGAAGGGGACGGATAGTGAGAAGAAGAGGGAGGGAGGGAGGGAGGGATAGAGAAGGGTTTGTAGGGGAGTGGTGTGCCTGCTGCATCCAAGCCATGTGGTGTCATGGTGAGGGTGGCTAGCTCTGGAGCAGTAGGTACTGAGTTCGGGGCTGGGGACCAGGAGATAATATTTTGCTGCTGCTCATGGCTGCCTTTATTTTGTTGTGCCACAAACTGGAGTGTTGCCTCCTCCCTGACATGCACCGCCCTGGAGTTAGCAATCTATAGTCAGGGGAGTGCGGAGGGCAAAGCCCTCCATGGGGGGGGTCATGGGGGCACATCCCTCCCCACAAAACACTTAGTGCTGTTGCCGGATGTTGGGTTGCTAGCATGTGTATATCGCCCTTTTGCTTTTCAGAGATATACACTTACTATAATAGCAATCGCTATTTTGCGATCACTATTATGACATGGAACCGACCTAGATAGTTTTTTGTGGGAGGTCAAACATAGGAGGATACAACCTTTAAGAAGAGGTGCACAATAAAGGGGCAAATTGCCTAATAATTCTCAGGCATTACCTATCTTGACTGCGGTTACTGTCTTGTACTATATGAAGACATTTGACCACCTTTTTAGTACTGCAGCTGTCGTGTTTTTTAAGCAGCATTTTATGCAAAGATATTAGTTATATCATAAAAAGAGCTACATGGGAATTGAACAACAATGCTCACAACCTTACCAAACCAGATACACAAGAAAGAAGTTCACAGTGTTAGCAGGGCAAAAAAGGAGTAAGGTTTACTACAGAAATATGGAAATTGCAATGTTTCAGGCACAGATCAGACAGCGCTTCTAACTGACTTGGTCAAAACAATAATATGAAATGCTTTCAGTTTGATTAGTAAAAAGAAATGTGTCATAACAAGATTTACAATCATCACAGCATACGTACTGATTATTTTAACAATCGTGTTGAAACCATGGCTTTTACTTACTGTATGCATATCAGATTGTGTACCATAAATGAAAAGAACAATGCAAATACTGTAAATACATCTTTTGACCGTATTTTTCATTTATTCAAACACATCAGATGCAACACCAGGAAAAGGTAATAAACTGCACTGCAAATTACAAATGGATTAGATGGACATTCTCAAGACAGCAGAAAAAGATAAAGCTGTCAGTCAAATTTTGGGCAAGGATATGACAGCATTTCTGGTTTTCTTCATCTCTACTATAACTGGGTTAATGGAGTTCATTTACGCGATAACACTCAATTATTCGGAGTATATGCAGAATAACTGGCTGATGTGGGTGATTAGATGCCAAGGCCAAATGCCAAGGTTTAATCAACCACAGAAGCCAGTTATTCCGAGTATACTTCAGCTAACTGAATTGTATTACTATTATACAACTAGGAATTTTGAACCAAGGATTCTTAAAGTTCTGTGGTAGTTAAAGTGGAAAATGCCTTTTTCCCCCTTTTTTTTCTGTGGACTAAATGGTTAAATGGTATGCCCCCCAACCCTCGTACAGCAACACCAAGACTGCCAACTATGCTCCTGTCGGCAAAATCTACGCTTTGCCAGCAGGTCACTGTGATGGTGTCCCCGAGACAGGGGCATGCTGTCTCCCAGTCCTGCACTCCTGCCTTAAGTTAACTTTGACTGGAGTTAACAATCCTTTAGTCGGGGAGTGTGGGGTTCCGGGGAGAAGCCCCCCAATAGAAAAACAAGACCGGAAGTCTGCAAGGAATCATGCCAATAACGATTTACGGTCAACATGATTTCTGTCGCTGTAATGCCAGTCAACATTAGAGATGTTGAACCTGCATGGTAGAGCCTGGGTAAATTACTGTGGGATGTCAGAAATGTAGGTAACCTACTATGAGCATCTGTAAAATGTTGATAATCTACTATGGGTGTGTCTAAAATATGATTGTAGTAGTTTGTGGGGCAATAAATGACAGTTTTCCCATGTTTTGATTGGCTTACAATAGATACCTGTTGTATAATGATGTGATAACATTCAGTTAGCCAGAGTATACAAAGGAATAACCAGCTGATGTGGGTTATTTAATGCCGAGGCCGAAGGTTGAGGATTATGAGCAACCACTGAAGCTGGTGATTCCGAGTATACTCCGACTAACTAAATGTTATTACTATTATTCGACCAGAAATTTTGAACTCAGGATATTTTTTATATATATACATTTTATCCCTCTGGGCCACAGCAAGGCAGGCTTCCTTCAGCTCTCTGAACCACCTTCAATCATCGTCCACAGTCCCCTGCTGACCTGTTGGCTTGTACCCCCCATAGATCTTCTTCCCATGGTAAGGTCAAGAGGGGGAAGGCCGTCCTCCCCAGAAGCACAATCCAGTATTCCCCGCAAGTGCCTGTGATGTGGTGGATGGTCCCATGGTGAGCAGGCATCAAGCAACTCTGCCATGTTGACCTTTTCCTCCTGTTTTTATCCTCAGCCAATGGTAATGGCAGTGGAGGGTGCATGCGCATGGAGGTGAGCATGTGCTCTCAGCCCACATGCCCTTCCACCCTCTTGACATTACATTGACCTCTGTGGGTCCATGTTCTGACACCCAGCTGCCACTAGGTGCCAGCCAAGATGGGGATGGCCTGGAGTACCTCCCTTGGAGAGGAGAGCTGCCTGTCAGTGTGCTGAATCCTGCTCCCACACCCTCCCCCTGGCCATCCCCCCTGCCAACCTAGGCTCAGAATGAACCCAGATCACTGGCGTCGCATGTGGTATGGTGCTTTGACAGTGCCTCAGCCCTCAGTGCCACTGGGCTGGCTAAACCCATGATTTTGAAAGTTCTGTGCGGATCATGCATTTTTTGCCTCTTTTTTTTCTGTGGACTAAATGGATAAATTACTGTGGAAATGTGGATAACCTACTGTGGGCATGTCTGAAATAGAGGATCATGGATGGACGTTGGATGGTAACCAAGCTATAATAGCTTGGAGAGGTTTCCATGACAACTTGGTAAACATCAAGAGTGTAGCTCGAGAGATTTACCATTGTCGTGGAAACCTTGAGAAGTGATTACACACTTGGTTGCCATTTGACGCCCATCCATTAGCTTTTATGGTGTATGGGCACTTACATTACAAAAGCTAATGGGCACCCACGTTTTACCAAGTCAAGCGATGCTGCCAGTTTTTATAGACTGCACAGAGATGTTGATGCAACGTGAAGCCATTGCTTCCTCTGGGAGAAACTGATTTTTAAATGTTCACGTGGCAGCTTAGCTTACTGCTGACCGCACGACTTCATTCCATGTTGTTAACCTATTGATGCATATAGCATCAATAGGTTAACAGCATGGAACTGGGGTTAAAGATGGGATAACAACCTAGGGGAAAGCTGGATTTCTATGGTTTATAACGTTCTACCGTACATTATATGTGGATAACCTACTGTGGGCATGTCTGAAATGTGAATAACCTACTGTGGGCATGTCTGAAATGTGAATAACCTACTGTGGGCATGTGTAAAATGGGATAACCTACTGTAGGCATGTCTAAAATATGATTGAAGTAGTTTGTGGAGTAACAAATGACAGTTTTCCTGTGTTGTGATTGGATTACAATAGACACCTGTTGTATAATTAAACTTAAACTATTAGAATATGAGCACAAATCACAATTTAATTTTGTCCAGCACTACCCCCCTCACAGGGACCACAGGCTCCAACTGCTGACCCACTCGGCCCCCAGACTGACAGCGCTCCTCAAGCCACCGCCTGAGTCCTTCTGCCTGGATCCTCAGCCTTCCAGCTGGGACCCCCCTCGCAGGGACCGCAGGCTCCAACTGCCGACCAGCTTGGCCCCTGGACCAACGGCACTTCTCAAGCCACCGGCCTGAGTCCTCCTGCCTGGATCCTCAGCCTTCCAGGTACAGCACTAGCCACCAGCCAATTGGAAAATGAGCACCTTTCCTGGGCCTGCTCCGATTGGTCAAAGCTCTCCCTGGACTCTGCTGCTTCTAAACCGGCTATTTTTTTTAGCCTTTTCAAGTTTACTACTGCATTGTATGTTAAATTACAAATTGTTTAGAGTTTAATTGTTTAAGTGTTCATAAAAGAGCTGTGATTACTGTTCTCTCAGGGAATTGGTGCTGCTCCACTCAAGCCCAGACTTTTTGGCACCCAAACTAATGGTCCCATTGTTCTGCAAATTAGGCTCCCTGCTGTGCTGACTGCGCCTCTTGCATTTGGCCGGCATATTTACTCTTTCCCACTCTCTTCTTTCTCCAGCTGGGACCCCCCCCCTTGCAGGGACCACAGGCTTCAACTGCCGACACGCTCAGCCTCTGGATCGACGGCGCTCCTCAAGCTGCCACCCGAGTTCTCCTGCCCGGATACTCAGCCTTCCAGCTGGGACCCTCCTCGCAGGGACCACAGGCTCCAACCGCCGACCCGCTCAGGGCCTGGACCAACGGCACTTCTCAAGCTGCTACCCAAGTTCTCCTGCTTGGATCCTCAGCCTTCCAGCTGGGACCCCCCTTGCAGGGACCGCAGGCTCCAACAACCGACCCACTCGGCCCCTGGACTGACGGCATTGGTCCCATTGTTCTGCAAATTGGGCTTCCTGCTGCACTGACTGTGTCTCTTGCATTTAGCTGGCATATTTAATCTCTGCCCCTCTCTTCTTTCTCCAGCTGGGACCCACCCCCTCAGGGGCCGCAGGCTCCAACCGCTGACCTGCTCGGCCCCCGGACTGAAGGCAATCCTCAAGCCGCTGCCCGAGTCCTCCTGCCCGGATCCTCAGCCTTCCAGGTACGGCACTAGCAGCCAGCATTTCTGCCCCGTCGGCTTTGCGTGCCAGCTCCCCACCCACCCATAGTCGACACATATTTATAATCATCGCTGATTTCCTGATCAGCTTTTTTTTCTATCTACCCAAGTCCCCATTGGCTCCTTATATTTCTCTACCACTAGAGGCATCTGGATGTGGCTCCCCCCACTAGAGCTGCAGCTTGCCTACTTTTTACATCACCCTCCAATATTTTCTCTCCCTCATTACATGTACTATGGAGTCCTGGCCAACTTCAAAAATTTGGTTCATGCTGTTCTTACTTCTTTCACGCTGTACTGAGCTGCCGATAGACCAACCTAGTCTGCTAGTGCCCCCGACTGTGGTTGGCAGCTCGGCCTGCCCCACTGGAACAGTGCTCCACCCGGTTGCTACTTTACTCCCCCACTGCCCTACACTCCCCTGTGCCATGATCATTTCGGCGCCCGCTCAGCTTATTACTGTCCTTAAGATAGTATCCTCGCCTATCGTTCTGACTCTCCCTCCTAAAACTAGTAAACAATTACTCTATCACTCGCACAAGGGATGCAGGCTACCCTAGCTCCTTATTCTCTTGCTCCTTCTAGCATCCAGCGATATCCACCAGAACCCTGGCCCTGTGCTTGCCCATCCACCAGCCGGTGCCCACCTGGTCACAAATCCACTTTCATTACCAAATGGACTTAAAATTATCCACCTAAACATAAGAAGTCTTGTTCCCAAAATCTTTCTACTGCTACCCTTGGTCGCTGCCTATGCTCCTGATATCATTGTGATCACTGAAATCTGGCTGTCCAAAACCATTCCTGACCATGCTATCGCTATCCCTGGCTTTACTTTATCTGGACAGAACAAGACCGGGTGAGGTGGCGGTGTGGCTATCTATACCTCCTCTACCCTCCAGGTCACTCCCACCTTCACAACTTCTGCCCAGTCAACACACGAGGCTCTCCTTTTAAAAATCTCCTATCCTCACACAGTCCCCATCTTCATCGCTGGAGTTTACTGTTGCCCTGGTCAGCCACATTCCAGCGTCACTGACTTGGTCTCTAAGCTCACCTCACTTGCCAGTGGTGGTGAACTATTCATCCTGGGAGACCTAAATATAAACTGGATGGCCCCATCGCTGTCTAATATCTGCTCCACTATCGAAGCCTTAAACCTCCATCAGCTGATTCTGGAACCCACTTGTCTAAACCTTATAACACTAAACCACTCCCTGCTGGACCTGGTCCTCACCTCCCATCCCCATCGAGTAGTGGCCTCAGGGCTACTACCAGACTCTATCAGTGACCACCATATGATCTTTGTAGTGCAGAAAATACATAGGCCTAAACTCCCAGCTAAAACTATTCTCAGTAGACCCTTTGCATCACTTGACCTGCAATCCTTGCTTTACGACCTTACACAAGCTGACTGATCCCCCCTTATCACAGCAGTTTCAGCTGACAAGTTCCTTGCCTACTTCACCTCTAAGTTTCTCCAGGTTTGGAACTTCCGTGCCCTGCCCTGCAAAACTAGGGTCCACGGCGGGCACCTCCTCTTGGTCACTCCTGAGCTTCTGGCCTGTCAACATGCCCGTGACCTTGCGTGGCGCAAAGTCAAAGTCTCCAACTGCCCTGGTGATCACCAACACTACTGTGAACTTTGGAATGGCTGCAGTAAAGCAATCTGCCTTGCCAAAGCAGAGCATTTCAAGTCTAATTTCCAAACTAATACAAACAGCCCTTCTAAATTCTGGAAGGTCATTCACTCCCTCTTCTCGCCATCCGCTACCCCTCCACCTCCCATCCTCAGGCACAATCACTCTGTACTCTCAGAACCTATCGCCATTGCTGAATGCTTCAACTCCCACTTCGCCACCTGTGCATCTTCTTTGCTAAGCACCCTCCCAAGACCATCCCCTGCCCCGCTGGCCCCCTTTTACGCCCCCTACACTGACACACACATCCTGCTGCTCTTCCTCCCACCCCCATGTCGCCCCACATCCTGTTCCCGCCCACCTCTGCTCCTCTGCCCCGTTCCCCTCCTCCGAACCCCTTACACCTCCCTCCCTTTTCTCCTTCACTCCTGTCTCTCCCGACAGTACCCTTTAAGCTCTCCTGGCACTCAACCCTACCAAAGGCTCCTCGCCTGATGGCCTTGACCCTAGGCTTTTCTACCTCTCTGCTCCTGCTATAGTCTTCCCACTCTCCCTGTTACTGAATCTCTCCTTTGAAACTGCCACTGTGCCCTCTGTCTGGAAACATGCTGTTGTCCTCCCCCTCCCGAAAGGTGGTGACCCCTCCTTTCCCGGGAACTATCGCCCTATCTCTCTACTGCCAACATTAGCTAAATTACAAGAACACATAGCCCTCAACCAACTCTCCTTGTTTCTCTCTGACTCTGCTTTTTTCACCCCCTTCCAGTCTGGCTTCAGGAAATCCCACTCTACCACCACCTCTCTCCTAAGGTTAACTGACACCATCTCCTCAGGCTTTGACAAAGGGCACATTACCTCAGCTATCTTTGTAGACCTGGCTAAAGCCTTCGACACTATCTCTCACCCCCTCCTCCTTCACAGCCTTTCAGTTGCTGGACTATCCCCTTCTGCTACAGGATGGTTCAGTGCCTACCTGTCTGGCAGGTCGAAATCAGTAAGAATTGCTGACTGTAAAAAAACAAAGACAAGGCGCTGCGTCAGCATGTGGTCTTAAAGCAAAACAAAATGGTTATATTAAATGCACGCTGAAAATAGAAAATAGAGTTAAAAATCTACGTTTCGAGCTTAGGTCTTCTTCAGGAAATATCTAAAAGAGAAAAAACACAAGGTAGTGTAGAGGAGAGGAAAAATGAGAGAGAGATATATGTGGAGAAAGAAGAAGGGGGAGGCTCAGGGAGAAGAAGCGATAAATGGTAAGATTAAGAGAGAATCTGTGAAACAAAAATGTGATGATGGGAAAGAAAGCATAATGGGAGAGAAAGAGCTAGGGAAGTTCCCAGGTGGAGACTAATTAACAGGGCCTAGTAAGAAGGCTGAAAGGTGACAAATGTGTGGGAAGGAGACAGAAATGGAGACATATGGTGAAAATGAAAAATAAATTAAATGAGTACAAAAACAAATTGACTTTAGGGACAAAAAGGGATGGCTGAAAGATGTTAGTGGAAAATAAGTCTATCATTTAAACCAGAGGGCTGCTGGGAGCCAAGGCGGATGATCAGCTTGGCTTCCATGTTTTTTCTATGGTCAGGAAGCCCTGCTGAAGGACACAAACAGAAAGGTCATTGACATTGTGGTCCCTGGAGATAAAGTGGGATACAATGGGTTTAGCAGTTTCACCATTTCTGACTGCTCTGTAATGTTCCCTGAAACGGTCAGCAAGATACCTACCAGTTTCTCCGATGTAAATAGCTGTACACTTCCTGCAAAGAATACAATACACCACATTAGTGGAGGTGCATGAGAACTCCTTGGTAATGTGAAAAACACCTGTAGAATTGCTGATGCTATCTCTACCTCCCTATCTATAACCACTGGAGTCCCCCAAGGCTCGGTGCTAGGCCCCATTCTGTTCTCCATCTTTTTAAATGACCTCCCCCTGGTCTGCACCACATCCAGCATCCACACGTATGTGGATGATACAGTATTGTTTACTTCTGGCAATACTTTTGCTGATGTCACTACCAGGCTCCTGTCCGATTTCACCAAAGTCCAACTCTGATTTAGTTCTCATCAACTCTTTGTAAATGCCAAGAAGACAGTTTCCATGTCCTTTGGCACAAGGCAGAGACTAACAAGGCTAAGTCACCTCCCCATCTTTCACACCCTTGCTGGGACTGCTCTTGAGGACTCTTCCTATTTCAGGTATCTCGGCATCTGGCTGGACAGACACCTTGACTTCTCTGTATACATTGATGCCATTCTGAAAAAGTTAAGGCCTAAGCTTGGGGCACGTTACAGAAACTGCAGCTGCATCCTGCTCGCCGCCAGGCATGAGCTGGTACAGAAGATGATCATGCCCATTTTTGACTACTGCGACATAGTCTACGATGTTGCCCCGCAGTCCCACCTATCCAGACTGGACTCTCTCTTCAATTCCTTCTATTGTTTTGCTCTTGATGCCCCTCCCCACACCCATCATTGTGGCCTCTACCGCTCTCTCAACCTCCTTCCCCTACACTCCCAGCATGCATTACATGGTGCTAAGTTCATCTCTAAATTCTGGCTTGGATCTCTCCCCTCATATATCTCATCCTCTCTTGGCACCTCTGCCCACTCCCTCTATTCCCTGAGATCCTAGGCTGATACTCGTACCCTCTCAGTCCCCTGCAGAACCACTTCCTCTGGCCAAAAAGCCTTCTCCTACCACTTGCCTAAAATGTGGAATGCACTCCCTCCTCAAATCCACCACTCCTTCTCCCTATACTCCCTTACCTCTGCTCTACACAATTATCTTACACCTACTTGCACCTGCTACTGACCCCCTCCTTACATATCCGTCTCCCTCTCACTTTTTCTCTCCCTCTTGCTCTCCTCTTTCTCATTCCCCCTACCCTACCTGCACTTATACTACCCCTTATAGACTGGCACTTAAAAAGGGTGACTGGAACCTATGTGTTCACCCTTCTGCATCTGCATCACTAGTGTTCTGCTTGTAATGTATGCGTTGTCAGCCTTGCATCCTATGCTTGGTCCCTGTACTGATACTATATGTATGCTGCTCCTTTGCACAACATCACAGTAATCTGTTGCAACAGCTATATTGTATTCATTTGCCATGAACCTGTTTTGCAACTGTATGTATATATTAGACATAGACATAGAAGTTGACGTCAGATAAGGACCGCAAGGCCCATCCAGTCTGCCCATTTCTTTTTCTACCTTATAAATGTGCCATCGGCCTTTGCTCTGTCAGTGGCCTATCTATTCATACTCATCTGTATTGCTCCCTTATGCCTATCCCATGCCTGTTGGAAGCCCTGCACTGTATTCATAGCCACCACTTCCTGAGATAGGCCATTCCATACATCCACCACCCTTTCTGTGTAAAAGAATTTCCTCACATTCCTCCTTAATCGGCCTCCCTCTAGTCTCATGCTGTGTCCTCTTGTCCTGCTATTTTTCTTATATTTAAACATGTTAGACTCTTTCACCTTGTTAATGCCCTTAAGGTGTTTGAATGTTTCGATCATGTCACCTCTCTCCCTCCTTTGCTCAAGGGTATACATATTGAGCTCTGTTAATCTGTCCACATGTCTTCTGATGCAGTCTCTGCACCATTTTGCTGCCCTTCTCTGGACTGCCTCAATTTGGTTAATGTCCTTGTGAAGGTGTGGCCTCCAATACTGCATGCAGTACTCCAGATGGGGCCTAACCAGTGTCTTGTAAAGAGGGATTATTAACTCCCTCTTATGACTTGTGATACCCCTACTAATACACCCTAATATCCCCCTAGCCTTACCTACTGCTTTAGAGGTCTGCTTGGATGATTTCAGGTCATCGGTGATGATGATGTCCAAGTCACTTTCTTCCTTTGTGACTGCTAGCAACTCCCCTCCCAGCCTATAGGTGGTTTCAGGGTTTTTCTTCCCTATGTGCATGATCTTGCACTTCTTTGCATTAAATCCCAGTTGCCACTCTTCTGACCATTTTGCTAGTTTATCCAGATCTCTTCTCATTCTGCCAACCCCATCTGGATCATCTACTCTGTTGCAGATATTGGTTTCATCTGCAAACAGACAAGCCTTACCCTCTAGTCCATCTGCAATGTCACTAATGAAGATATTGAAGAGGACTGGCCCCAGGACTGATCCCTGAGGTACCCCACTTGTGACTTGCATCTCTTCTGACTGCATACCATTTACCACCACTCTCTATTTTCTGCCCGTCAACCAGTTTGCCACCCAGCTGACCAACTTCTGACCCACCCCGAGCCTACCCAGCTTATCAATCTTCTATGTGGAACAGTATCGAAAGCTTTGCTGAAGTCAAGGTAGGCGACATCAACTGCTCCCCCTTGGTCCACCACTCTGGTTACCCAGTCAAAGAAATCTATGAGATTAGTTTGACAGGACCTTCCTTTTGTAAACCCATGCTGTCTTGGATCCTATGCCCCTATGGATTCCAGGTGTTGCACTATCCTTTCCTTAAGGAGTGCCTCCATAATCTTGCTCACTACTGAGATAATACTGACTGGTCTGTAGTTCCTTGCCTCCTCCATGCTACCACTCTTGTGGAGCGGGATCACATGAGCCCTTCTCCAGTCTTCTGGGACCTCGCCTGTGCTCAGAGACTCACTAAACAGTTCTGCTAATGGCTCTGCTAGCTCCACCCTTAGCTCCTTAAGTACCCTGGGATGTATGCCATCAGGTCCCATTGCCTTGTCCACCCTGAGCTTAGCGAGCTCTTGTAGGACCCTTTCTTTTGTGAAGGGACTAGTGCACACCTCCCTCCCCCCTGTGTCCATGGTGCTGAGCTGTGGGCCCTGCCCTACCTTCTCTTCAGTAAATACTGAGCAAAAGTATCTATTTAGGATAGATTCTTTTACAGGGTCCTCCTCACATGCCCTCTTTTCTCCTTTGAGCTTAGCAATACCCCCTCTGGACTTTCTCCTTTCACTAATGTATCTATAGAAAGTCTTGTCACCTTCTTTTACTGTTCATGCTAGTGTTTCCTCAGTTTGGGACTTTGTCTGCCTTACTGCCTTCCCTGCTTCCCTTAGGGCAGTTTGGTATGCCTCTCTATCTTCATCTTGCTGTGTTCCCTTATATTTTCTGAAGGCTAGCCTTTTGGCTCTGACCTTTTCTACTACTGTATTTGAGAACCAAAGTGGTTTCTTTCTTCTTTTGCACTTCCTTTTCTGTCTAACACAATGGGATGTTGCTTCAAGTACTGCATCCTTAATGCTTGCCCACTTTGCCTGTACCCCATCCCCTGTGTTTCTTTTTGCCAGGGCTAGCTTAACTCTGTTGGCCATCTTATCAAAGTCAGCTCCTCTGAAGTCCCATATTTTTGCCTTGGAATGGGATAATTTAGATGTAGTGGCCAAATTGAACCATACCATGTGATGGTCACTGGCCCCAAGGTGACATTCTACCTGGAGATCTGTGATCCCTTCCCTGCTGGTCAGTAATAGATCTAGGATAGCACTGTCTCTTGTGGGTTGTTGTACCAGTTGTTTGAGGCTCTCCCCCTGCAGGGAATCCACCATGTGTTTAGTTCTGGAAGATGTTCCTGCTGGTATTGACCAATCTGTATCCGGCATGTTGAAGTCTCCCATTATCAGAACCTCCCCTTTAGCTGTCTTGTTTTGTATATCTTCTAATAGTAATGTGTCTTAAGTCCTCCCCCTGGTCTGGGGGCCTGTAGACAACCCCAGTTCTTATGGCTGTCCCATTTCCTGTTTCCAGGGTGACCCACAGTTCTTCTGGCTCCTTATGTGTATTCTGAATTTCTGTAGCTTTGATATTTTCATTGACATACAGGGCCACTCCACCCCCCTTTTTGCACCTCAGTCTCTTCTGAACAGTACATAGCCATGTACTGAAGTCTCCCAAGTATGGTTACTGGTAAACCACGTCTCACTAATTGCTACTATGTCTAGTTTAGCCTCTGACATTATTGCCTGCAGGTCTGGGATCTTATTTCCCAGGCTGTGAGCATTTGTGTACATGATTTTCCATTGGCCAGATTTTGGTGTGTTAGTTGTTGGGTGAGGTTTGGCATTTCTCTTGTGCATGTATGGCGAGACAGACCTTTTTTCTTACCTAGTGATGCAAATGAACTGCAAACATGCTGAATCCCTGTTTGACCACTAGCTGAGGGGGGAAGGGTGTTCTTCCCATTCGACGTATGGGGTGCTGCACCCCTCTCCCCATTTGCTAGTTTAAATATTCTGCAAAAATGTCAAATTTCTGCCCCAATGCACTGACTCCCTCCTTAGTCAGATGCAGTCCATCAAATTTAAAGAACTTTCACTCCCAGAACTGTTGCCAGTCCCCTACAACTCTGTGTCCTTTTTCCTGGCACCAGCCCTTGAGCCACATGTTTAACTCCCCTTTTTCCCCTTCTCTGACCTTCCGTCCATCTGCCCCCCTCTCCCAGACTGGCAGGATCTCAGAGAAGGAGATGTTGGATGAAATGGATGATAGTTTGTCACCCAGCCTGGTTAGGTGTTCCTTGGTCTCCACAACTGACTGGCTGGCGAGATCATTAGTCCCTATGTAAACCAGGATGTCAATGTTTTCTCCTGCTTTGTGAACAATTTTAGCAATGCGGTCAGTGTCTCTCCACGCTGATGTACCTGGGAGACATCTGACCATTACCCCTGGATGGAGATGGGTATCAACTCCCCGAATCACGGAGTCTCCTATGATCAGAAGTTTTTTGGATTTCCGTTTTACTTTTTTTTGTTTTGGTTCCTGATTTGGGCAAGTTTTGTTGTGCTAGCTCCTGTGCTGCAGTGTCCTCTGCCCATTTGTTTGATTTTGGAGATAGAGGCAGATACCTGTTTGTAGTGTTTATATGGTTTTTGGCAGTAATATGTTGGAAAGCACAGAGTGATGGGGCACCCGATTTGCCCCTCCTAACCACCTGCCAACCTCCTGGACCAACTACCCTCTACAGTGAGGTTCTGTTGGATGTTGGGGAAATGGCGGGTGGTTCTTATAATGTATTTCCTCTTAAATATGAAATTTGAAGCGCGCAATCTCTGCCCATGCTGCCCGGAGCTGAGCCCTAAGATCTCCAATGGCCCAGCATGTAGGACAGTGTCCTAAATCCTGTAAGACTGTCCTTCTGAAAAGTATTCCACAGTACCTGCAGTTAATGATATCCATTCCAGATAAGTTGCTGGGTTTCTAACCTGGTCAGAGTAATTAGAAGGAAAAAAATGCAAGTAATGGTTTGATTTTGTGTTTTGCTTTCGTATAACTTGTTATAACAAGTTAAATTACTAGTGCCCCTGTAAATGAGCTCACCTTGTGGATGCTCCACTGATCCGCCCCTTCCTGCTTTGCCACAGGAAATGTCACAGCTGTGGTACCCTAAAAAAGGAGTGTAGTGTGGGGTGGTTGGGGATGGGGGTGAGTGGCTGGGCCCTTCCCCTGCCTAAAAAGAAGAACCACGGACAAAAGAACAAGGAGGTAAGAGCAGAAACAATCAGTCAACAACAAATGCAGTAACCCTGAAAGCTTATCCTAATGTTAGACAAAACCGTAAAACCTGTAAAGCACCACCTGTAATAATTTCGGAGAAGATATACCCTGTAAGAAACACTTTGCTACAGAGGAAAAATAAAGCAGTAACAGAAGATATACCTTGCAAAAGACAGTTTGAATCAGAAGATTACAGCAGTAATTTGTTAGCACACACCTGTAGGCACACCTTGTAATAATGCAGAAGAAGGTATACCAGCAACAACAATTTGAATCAGAGAAAAATAAAGCAATGAAATGTTAACAACAAACAGTAGCAATCCTTGTGAGTACAAAATAAAAACAACAACATACAGTAAATCTGCTTAGCCAAAAGAAGTCTTAATCCTTTTTCCCTGCTCTGGTAAGGGTCTCTGCTCTGTCCTTTCAAGCAATCTTAGAAGGAAAGAGCTCAGGTGAAGCTAGGTGCCTTGGCCAGCAAACCAAGTATTCGCCATCTGTTATGTATGTATATGAACTTGCACTCTGTACATCCCTCTTCCCATTCCCCCAGGACGTACCGTGGGATGAACATTAAGTTAAGTTGCTCAGTGTATTTTTCCTGGTGAAACAATTCAATAAATAAATAAATAATATTTTTGTAACAGCTGATAGGAGCCACATCTCTGACTTATTCAAAGCAAATTGTTTCCATTAATTTAAGAGGTAGTGGAAAGTGCAAATGGTAACAGTTCACTTTACAAATCTCCATGGATCACAGATATCAGCCACTACACTCAGAAATGTGAATACAAAATTAAACATTATGTAACTGCTGCTGCTTCTTTCTGTAATTCAGTGTGGTTGTTATATTCATTGCAAAACATAAAGTTAATGTACCAGTTGGGGTCCAATTTAAACCCACAAAAGTAGGGAGATGTGACATTCATTTCAATGGGTGTGCTCTCGCACTCTCCCTGGTCACACGTCATTACGTGCTTGAGTGCAAGGGCGTGTCACCAGCACTGGGGCACTCAGAATGGATTGGGTTGCCAGGGCTATAGAAAAGTTACGAGTGATATACAGTCTATTCCGGATGTGTGCACATGGCTGGGAACTCCTAAATTTGTGCACACATCCGAATATGCACATAGCCGAAAATGGCATCTGGACTATCTGTGTGCAATCAGGAGATCGTGGTTAACAAGTGATACGGTGAATAACAGTACTTTAAGCAGGAAGATGTTATTGACAGTATGTTTAACTGTAAAACGACACACACATCAATATAAATACTTTATAGCATTAAAATAAAGTGTAAAAATGGTGAAAGTGCAAGTGCTAGTTTGCATAACTGTAGTCACTGGTGTAAAAGTCAGTAATGCTTGCCTGCTTCATGTTGCAATTGCTGAGTGTTTCAGTGTTTTTTTTTTTGAATTAGTAAAACCACCCAAAGTCTGTCTGCTCTCTTTGGTCAACGTAGTGCCTAATCTTTGCTAACATATGCCAGACTTCAGCAGTGGTAGGCATCTCAACCTCTGGGTCATCGTCTTCTTCGGTTTGCACTCCATTCCAGCAATATTCTTTCCCTTTTTTTTTTTAAATTCACCCCACACAAGACATATCGACAGAAAACTCGGCCGCTAGCTCCTTTCTTGTAATGCCAAGGACAAGCGCCTTATCGAGCAGCTGCACTTTTTGCTCAAGAGTTATAACCGTTCGTGTAAGCTTGTCCATTGTGACTTCTACTACCGCATGGTTTACTGGCTGAATTTAATCTAGGAGCTGATTAACCTTAATTAAGCTGATGTTTTACACCTGCTTACACCTGCTTACAATGACTGACTAAGGGGTATGCGAGTATGAGTGAGTAAATTAGTCTGACAAGTAGCTGACAATTAATGATAATTACCTCTAAAGCGCTGCTGAATGACAGGATTACAGCCTGAAATGTGTGCACACAACCGAAAATCTATGTGCACATAACCGAATTGTTTAACAGGGAATTGAATGGAGAATGAAACGGGACAGCGTGATGTTGTGCACATAAGGGGAATGTGCACACATCCGAATGGCACACAGATGGAATTGATTGTAATTCAGGTACTGGCTACTACTTATAGTAAAATCCTGGCTACAATAACTACTACTGAGGGCAGCTAACACAGTATGTGAGTAGCTCCCTTATATCAGAAATTACATTTAAACCCACAAAAGTAGGGAGATGTGGCATTAGGCTTTTCAACCCTAACTCCCCACCACTCCCAAGCAGCAAAAGGACAAGCTCACACAAGCAACCACAGACAACCATCATCAGGTAAGACAAACAACATGCAACTGTTTCCTGATGACACAAATGCAGTAGCACTGATGTACTACCTTCATTCATCAAATAAATAAAATAGTGGAAGTAGTTCTGATGCAGTGCATGGACCTATCAGACCTTGACGTACACATCAACCCATTGTGAGGGAAGGCACTCTGGCCTGCTACAAGGTACCATCTGTATGCAAGAACACTGCTTTGTCCCTCCCCCGGTTGAGGTTGGTACCACACCCCACAGCACCTGCCCACCAGCCTCTGCTAATTCAGTTGGCTCACTGAGTTTGCACTCAAACTCAGCTCACTGCAAGATGAAGGAAACATGGTCCCCATTTGGCCAGTGGCCATCCTTGCAGACAACGTTACTTCATACATTTTTTTGTGACATTTTTACCCCAAACGTTTGACATAGTCTTTTTATGACCCCTCCCTTTTGAACATGGCAGATGTCATTTATAAACTAGTGGAAGAAATGTCATTTATTTCACGCCACAGGTGTAAAAACACATTTTGGCTAGGATTCAAAAACTTACTCCTGTCACAGTCATGAGGTGGTGTGAAAAAACGGTTATGTTGACAATTTGCTGTCAAAATACTAAAAATTACCAAAGTTATGAGTGAGCATTGCAAAATCACAATATAGCTTCCTAACTTTGGTGCTTTTTAATATTTGACCCCAAATTTTCGGCATTGTCTTCTTACGAGCCCTGCTTATGAACCCATTAGGTGAAAATGTTCAAAACCTGGCTAAAAAATAATTTTGTGCCAAAGTGCAACAACAGATTTTGGCCAGAATAAAAAAAAAAACACCTGTTAAATTCATGAGGTGGTGTGAAACAATGGCTTTGCTGAAAATGTGGGGTCAAAATATGGAAAATTACCAACGTTATGAGTGAATACTGAAAATGTCAACACACCATCATAACTTTGGGGTGTCAGGGTAGGTGAGGTAGAACAGCAGAGCAACAGACAATAATTGACTGTTTTCTTTATTACAAGGTTTTTTTTTTCCCACTCTATTTATGCACCCGATCAATGGATGAGGGGGGGATGTACCTCCTTATCGGCCACTGGACATACCATTCCAGCATCCCCCACCTGGCTGCCCAGACTAGGTGACCCATAGCTTGCCGCCTATGGTGGGGTTTCCACAGGGGGTGGGAAGGGACCAAGATCAACCATATGCCCCAGCCAAGGCTTACACTGAGAGCATCATTCGGGAGGCAGTCCATGGATGTCACAGAGCTCCGTGACCAAGGGTTTTCTACTTTGGTTACCCCAGGAAGCACAAATGTGCAATGATGTCAGTGCAGAGTGGGCGCATCTCCCACACCCACTCCACAGATGTCTGCTGTCATCTCCACTGTGCCAGGTGTTCCCAGCTGTTGGACACCCAGCCTACACTGGGTGTCACTAGTACATCAGGAGATCACAACCTCCCCCCAGAGGTGGATCTGTCCATGGGATTCTCATTTTGTCTCCCCCCCCCATGGCTGACTCTCTCATGCACTGTTTTTTTTTAACATTTAACATTTTCTCCTTCTGCAGCCACGGTCCTGTGTTTTACATGCAGCCACCGCTCCACTCCACCACCAACCCCAAAGTTGCATGCCCAGCTGGCAGACGCAACTACACCTGCGAAAGGGGGGCCCCCCATACCCCCCATGCCCAGCGAGGAACCAGTACAGGTACATGCCTCCAGGCATCGTCGGCCGGCAGAGCTCTGGCTATCAAGCTGCCACAGACCCATGCTGCAATTTTCCCCTTGTTCTTTCCCCATTGGGACCATGGACGTGCAATGATGTCCATGCACATATGTGCAGATGTCCGCCGTGTCCTCCCTCCATTACACTGCTGCCTGCAGTACTTCCGGGTGTCCCCAGGGGTCGCCGCAGTGTGGTGTAAAGTCCCCATCCCACCCCAGGACTAGGAGAGCTGTCTCCTGATGCTCAATCCCAGTCCTCCCCTGCCGACCCCCAACAACCCAAGCTCGTTCCCGAACCCAGGACGCTGGCGTAGCGCGAGGTGTAGCATCCAGCGCCTCAACCCTCAGTGCCACCGGGCCAGCCGACTCTCTGATGCACCGCAGGGGTAGCGCCACCTCTGTGCCAGCAGACCAACTCTTTATTACAGGTTAAAAAAAAAATTTCAAGGGACTTTTTTATTACAGGTACTGACACTGAGGATTAGACACCCCAGTATTGGCTTTATGTTGGGTGGCACTGTGGGTGGGCACCCCAGTGCCATGGACTGTTGGGTTAGGGGTGGTGGTCTGAGATGACACTGGGGATTGGGCACCTCAGTGTCAGGATGCTAGAGTGGCAGGCATGGGGGAAATTGCAATTGATTGGGGGACTAAGCTGGCATGGGGTGGGTTGCACATGGCCCACAGGAAGAGCACTGCCCAAAATGGGATAATTCCAAATATTTACCTGGCACCAGGGATTGGGCACCATAGTGTCCAGTTTAAAAAAAATTTGGCCACTGATCCAAACAAGTAAAAACAGCACCATTCAGCAGGGGCAGGGCTATGCACTGGCATGTAGCCCCCTGCTGAACGAACACTACAGAAAGATACAGAGATGCTGTCTGCAGTGTCTAAATAGCCATACCCCTGAAACATAAAGAGCACATTAAAGATGTCATAAAAATTCAGTTGTCCTTAGAACACTTATTTTAATAACCACACATGATCAGAAACAGAACAGTTTTTTCTTCATTTTTTTCAAAAACTGCTAAGTATGGGAAATAAAAAAAAAACACAAAAGTACACACCTTATGACAAATGCTATGAAACCTGCAAGTTTCAGGCTTGATATCATTCTATATTTTTTGTTATAGGTGAGCAAAAAAGGCCTTAATGTGTTTTTCATGTTCTTTGCAAACCTGTAGTTTTGCCCCTGTGAACTGATTGCCACAACATTTTCAGGATCCAGATATGCTGATACCACATATGTGCCTTCTAAATTTCAAGTAAATCAGTTTAGATTCAGGAGTTCAGATTCAGATTCTTTTATTGAGCACACATATATAAAAACACAGTTTATCACATGCTTAAAATATTTAAAAACATGCAATATTAAGTCACATTAATAGGATATACAGCAAAACATCAAGGACCAGATATTTAAAACTTTGCCAGGTAGGCACAATGATTGCACCCTGATTGCAGGGGAGTTGTGCAATATTCAAAAGGGGAAGTGGTAGAAAAAAATTATGTTTGCAGTGGGCAAAGGGAAGGACGGTCATAAATCTTGGTGCAGCACAATATCCAGCATTGTAGCACTGCATAAGGAGAATAGTGCAGGCCATCTTGTGCTGTGCAATTAGGGCTAAGAAGAAGCCTGACTTACTCCAGGCAACCCTAGCAGCTGGTGAAGCCACTGCAGCCAACAATCATATTGGCAGTTGGGAGGACACACCTGCTCCCTGGTGCTCAGTGGCTCCTCCATCCTCCAATCCTTGTCTCCATTAGAATGAAGTTTTCCCTGGTGTCTAGTGGTTCCTCCACCCTCCAATTCCTTGCTCCATTGACATAAAATTAGTCCCTGCTGTCCAACGGTTCCCCCATCCTCTGATTCCTGGCCCAGTTGATATGAAATTAGTCCCTGGTGTCCAGCGGCCCCCCCACCCCACGATCCCCATCCCCATTCAATATATTATACCCTGGTGTCCAGTGGACCCTACAACCCACCATCCCCATCCCCATTCAATATACATTATACCCTGGTGTCCAGTGGACCCCACAACCCTACGATCCCCATCCCCATTCAATATACATTATACCCTGGTGTCCAGTGGACCCCACAACCCTACGATCCCCATCCCCATTCAATATACATTATACCCTGGTACCAAGCAACACCCCCCACCCTATGATCCCCAGCCCCATCCAATATACATTATACCCTGGTACCAAGCAACACCCCCCACCCTATGATCCCCAGCCCCATCCAATATACATTATACCCTGGTGGCTAGTGGTCCCTGTCCTCTGCTCCCCAGTCCCATTGACAGAAAAATATTCTCTGGTGTCTGGGGTAACCCCTGCCCTCCAATCCCTGGCCCCAGCAGCAAAAACTGTTCCCTGGTGTCCAGTGGCACCCCCCCACCCTCAGAGCTCTTGCCCACAGTTCTATAGAAGAAGTTCCTGGTGTCTAGCAGCCCTCTACACACTGCCCGCATGTCCTCTATACTGTATGTGCCCTTCCTTTACAGTACAGAGGACATGCACTCCCTGTCATTGCAGACAGTGGCCAGCCAAGGTGGTGAGATGAGGGCTGTGCCAGTCACCATATGGGCTCCTGTGGCGATGGGGATTAAGGTAAGGTGGGTGGCAGGGTGGTTTACCCAATTTCGGTGGTTGGAGGTGAGCTGCTAGATGCTGTGGACTTCTTCTGCAGAACCATGATGAGCATTTGGAGGGTGAGGGGTGCCACTTGACTCCAGGGAAGGATTTCTGTCTAATGGGGCCAGTAATCAGATGGTGGAGTGACCACTAGATGCCAAGGCATACTATATATTGAACAGAGTGCACCCCATCTTTACCATTCTAGGGCCTGATACTTAAAAAATGGGGCAACTGCAGTGCGGCCATTTGTGCTGCCCTAGTACTCCCCCCGGCATGGCAATATTTACACAGATAGCACTTACTGATGGAGCACTGCTATCCAACTGAATATCTGTCCATGTCACTGCAGTGCAAAGTAGGTCTGCACTGCCCCCACATGGACCAGAGGGCTGTATATGGCCCACAGGAGTAGCGCTGCCTGAAATGGGATAACAACAGGTCCCCTGTGAGCCCTATTGAGCCTGAGCATGCAAATGAGCCTGCTGTGCTTGCAAGTATGCAACATGCTAAGGGGCCATCTGTATGCCCATTATGGGCTCATTTGCATGAGGTGCAGCAGCCCCTTAGTGCTCCTTTCACTGTTATAAGCATTTATTGGTGGTCCAGTGGTCCTCCATTCCACCTATCACCCTGTGCATATTAATCTCAGAAGTCTCTGGTAGTCCAGTGGTTCCACCCACTCCTGATTGCCCTATACACACTTATCTCAAAAGTCCTTGTGGGTTCAGTGGTTCCCTCTGCCCCCCAGTCACCCTGTATGCATTGATCTCAAAAGACCCTAGTAGTCCGGTGGGTCCACCACCCCCATTTTGCCCTGAACACCTTGATCTCAAATGACTGTGGTGATTCAGTGGTTCCCCCACCCCCATCCCTGATCACCCTAAACACATCGATATCACAAGGCCCTGATGGTTCAATGGTTCCCCCCACCCCCAGTCGCTCTGTACACACTTATCTCAAAGTGGTTCCCCCCAGCACCCCACTGTACACACACTGTACATGCACCCTCCACCCACCTACTCACCAAGGACCCCTATCCCGCACCTCCCTAGTGCTATTCCATGAAAGCAACAGACAACTCAGCCACCCTCTTATCTCTTTGGTCAGTCACTGTCTGACAGTCATAGAGCGTGATCACATACACTGGTAAGGAAGTAGCTAGGGCCATTATACAGTTTGTCTCCAAGACTAAACTACAGTACTATTGAGTTTTGAACCATGTTGTTTCCTACTCCTAATAATTTTTCTCATATTCTCCTTTTAATTTCCCCCACTTAAAAAATATGTAATTTCCACTGGGATTGATTCTCTTTCATACTTTCTTTTTGCTTACTTATTGGCTTCTTTTTATTTTCATAATCATATTTATATTGTCTCTTGTTATTTTGGTCATATGTTTTGTCTGTTAAATTATCCTTGTCTAGGCTCAGAACTGTGGTGTCTAAATTTATACCTAAATCCCTTAAACTGTCCATGTATTTATGTGGTATTGCATACGTATCAGTGTGCTTTAATTTTATACACACCCAACCTTATTCTATTGAATTTGGGTATCTGTATTCTGTTTTAATATCCAACCAGTGCAGGATACTACCAAATATACTTTTATTTTTTTAAGTGTTTATACTTCTTGGGCTATCCAGGTGGCTTATTCAGCCCTGTCCCAAGTGTTATCAGCTGGCCTGTTGCTTCTCTACATCTGGGGTTGGAGGTTCCCCCTGGATTTCCCCCCAGGGTGGGGCCAGGGGAAGGACTGTACTTCCCTCCAGTGACTCTCATCCAGAATCCTCACTTGTCAGTGGAGCAGCAGTGAAGGCTGCAGCTCCTCAGGCAGGGCTTCATGAATCTCTTTAGTGTCCCTATCCAACTGGTCTCTTTTTTTGTCTTCATTCTTGATATGTTTTTTCCCTGATCTTAGATTTAATTCTGCTGGAGATAACTGTTTCTCTATCATCATTTTGAAAAAAAAAAACATGACTTTTTCTCATTTCTATCAGCTCATGGTGGTTTGTTATCTACTTTGGTCTCAATCTTTTATTTTATCATATCCTCCTCTTGTGTGCTTACTGGCAAACAAGGTTCTTCCTGTAACAATGCAGCACATTGGTTATACAGTTTAACTTTACTCCATGGTATATTATCAGTTATTTTTCATTTTCTTGTTTTATTTTTCTGTACCTATATAACACACTCTTTTTCCTTTTCCATCTCCCCACCTGCAGCCTCAGCTATTTTTCCTGTAATTCTATTTACATCCTTTTTTGTTTTCTAACAAGTCTTCCTTTGATAGTTTTTTTAAATTGCAACTTGTACAGTTTATCAGTAATACTTTCTTTCCCTGTTCTATTTTATGTCTTACCAAGATGTCTTTAAGCTCCTTAAGACTCTCATTTCCACAGTGAATTTCCCTTTTAATTTTGAGAGACTAACTAGTAACAGGTTTTGGTTGACAAAAGATTCAGCTGCTGGTGAAAACATTGTTTTTCCCTGTAGTTTCTTGTCCCTTGCCATTTTTATTTTTATTCACATGACCTGAATTATCTACATTCTCTGCTGTTTGCAATTATTGTGGAATGACAGGGGGTGCCATTATTCACGGATCTAAACTCAGTTCAGGTATGGTGAAACAACATTTTGAAGTTTGTTTAGAAATGATTTATATAGCATGTACAGTTCAATGATGGTTCAGTGTTCCTCTGGTATTTTTTCTTACCTACAGTTTCTATCTGGATACTACATGGCTGCAATTCACAGGCCACTTTATCTTCAATAGGAAGTGTCTTTACACTTATCTTTCCATTTTTTATTGCGCAAGTGCAGTGAACATTTTGTTATGATATAGTGGCTTTTGAGAGATGCGTCACTGTGGTCCAATGCAGGGCAGTCTGCAAGGGGCTCATCAGTGTCATAACAATCAGCAGCCAGACTTATCATGACACTGTTCTGGCTTGCTGGATGGAAACTTCATGCAGTTCAAAGGACAGAGCTGTCCCAATCACAGGGTGGCTCTTTCATTTGGTCTACATAGCATCACCCAGCAAGCACAGCTGATCAGCGTGCTGTGGTCCCTCCCTCACAATGTCATCCTTGATGCCAGCCATAGCCCTAAGTTTCTTGAACACCCCACCCCCCCACTGTGCCTATTTGCATTATGTGGACTGGGGAGCCCACCCCCAGAGCCACTAAACATAAAACCCCTCAATCTCTCCTGTGCCTTCCAAGTTAAAATTCTGGCATGGGGGTTCCCAATCTCCCATGCCGGTTGCTACCCCCACCCTGCCTGTTTTGATTATGTGACACCAGGGAGCCCACCCCCATTGTCACCAAACATAACACTGACACTGGGGTACCCAATCCCAGTGTATGCACCTGAAATAAAGAAACCTATCCCTCATAGTTTTTTTTATATAAAAAATACCCTGTAAAAAATTAAAATGTCCATTGATGTATATTGCCACTACTGTTACTGTCTCCCCACCTTACCCTCCCACTCAGCTTCCACCTCCAAACACCCCCAAGCCCTTACTTATTGTACCTACCAGGGGTCCAATGCCACAGTCCTGTCTGGACCGGAGACATGTCTTCACAATTTAACACTGGGCTGCAAACTGAGGAATTCAGGTATGCAGTTCAATGTATTTTAATGGGTTTTGAACTTGTCATCATAACTTGGTCATTTTTGAATATTTTTGACCCATATTTTCAACATACCTTTTTTGTGACCCCTTTCAAGAACAGTGACAGTGAAATTAGGTAAATCTGTCCTGAAAGGTGATTTTACAGTCACTGCGTGAAATCATCTTTCAGGCAGGATTTGAAATATTCTCCAGCCTTGTTCATGAGGTGGAGTCATAAGAAGATTATGTTGAAAATTTGAGTAAAAAGATTAAAAAACAACAAAGTTATGAACCTACATTAAAATTTATGAACACAGGCTCATAACTGGTAATTTTCAATATTTTGACCCAAAATTTTCAACATAGCCATTTCTTCACATCACCTCATAAATGTGACAGCTGTCATTTTTCAAATCCTGGCCAAAATGTGTTGGTAACCCATGAGGTCTTTATAAGTGACATTGCAGAGGGACTGGAAAGGAAAGTATGTCTCTTTGCAGATGACACAAAGATCTGTAACAGGGTTGATACACAAGGTGGGGTGGAAAGGATGAGAAGGGACTTGGCAAGGTTAGAGGAATGGTCAAATGTATGGCAGCTCAGATTCAATGCAAAGAAGTGCAAGGTAATGCACATGGGAAACAAAAACCCAGAGGAAGAGTACACAATGGGGGGTGAGATACTGACAACAACAGAAATGGAAAGGGACCTGGGTAGTCATATCAGATGACCTAAGGTGGGCCAGCAATGTGAGATGGCAGTAAGGGAGGGCTGAGGAGATACTGGGATGCATGGGAAAGGCATCACCAGTAGAAAACAGGAAGTTGCTGGGTCTGGGCTGTACAGACAGTTGGCAAGACCACATCTGGAGTACTGTGTGCAGTTCTGGAGACCCCATCTCCACAAAGACATAGACAGGGTGGAGGCTGTCCAGAGAAGGGCAACCAAAATGATGCGGGGTCTGCATCAGAAGACATATGAAGGAAGACTAAAGGAACTAAAGATGTATAGCCTCAAGGAAAGGAGGAAGGGAGGGACATGATGGAAACTTTCAAATACCTCAAGGGAATCAACAAAGTTCAAGAGGGTAGAATCTTTCAGAAAAAGAGATGCGCAAAAACAAGGGGGCACAATTTGAAGATAGAGGGGGGGACAGCTCAGAGGTAATGTGAGGAAGTATTTCTTCACAGAGAGGGTAGTGGATACATAGAACAGTCTTCCTGAGGAGGTTGTAGAGTCAAAAACAGTGTTGGAATTCAAGAATGCATGGGGCAGACATAAAGCAATTCTAGTGAGGGGTAGGACGAAGTAGGCTGTTGGTTGACTAGGATCTGCAGCTTATCTGTTAGGTAGAGAAATGGGCAGACTAGGTGGGCCAAGCGGTCCTTATCTGCTGTCAGATTCTATGTTTCTATGTAGGTGGGCACTTGAGGAAGGGAGCCGTCCATAATGGCGACTCCTTCCCGGCGCAATCCCTCACGGCGATGGGGAGGAGAGGGGAGGGTGACCAGATGAGGCTGTGGGTGAACTGGGTGACAGGATGTCACTATGCATATGTGCATGGGGGAGCGAGCATGGCGAGCGTGGGCTGGGAGGGGGTGGAGAGGCTGTAGGGGTGGCACTGCGGTGGCTGGCTGAGCTGCGTCGTGGCATCACGGGTTGGCTAGTGGTTGCGGTGAGGAGGTATCGGTTCAGGTCTAGGCGGGAGCGATTTTATTGTGCCCAGCCCAACCTTTATTTTTTCCCGCCTCACCTCCAACATGCACCCCCTGGAGTTGAGATTCCTTAAGTAACAGGGTGGTGTTGGGGGCAAGACCCCCCCACAGAAAGCAGTAAAATACCGTCCAGCGCCAGCCCAGTGGCACAGAGGGTTGAGGCGCTGGTGCCTTACCTCATCCCACGCCGGCAACCTGGGTTTGGGAACGGTCTCAGGTCGTCGGGGGCTGGCAGGGGCGGGAGAGGATCGAGCATTCTTAGGACTGCTCTCCTCTCCTGGGGGTGGGTAGTGGGGTCTTGTCGCACTGTAGTGGCCTCTGGTGGAGACCAGGAGCACTGCTGACGCATGCAAGAAAGAGGAGGGAATAACCAGAAAAGCGGAAATACCACTTCACGGTAGCCGGATGATGGCTGCCCGGTGCTCTGAGGCCATCAAAGGTCCTACTGAGCTCCCCGCCTCAGCAGCATCCCTAGGGCTAAAGAAATAGGAGCGCTGGTTTGCCCCTTGGCTGGTGCCTTCCCCCTCGGAGGAGGTGGACCCATCTGGCGAAAGGGTTACGCCGGGTCACCCTGGGGATTGGCTGCGATCTGAGGCAGGCGGAGTCTCAGAGGACAGATGGATCAGGGGACTGCCTTGGCAAGCCTGAAGGAGTGGCTGCCGAGGAGCACGTAAGGGGGATGAGAAAAAGATCACTCAAAAAAAAAAAAATACTGTCCTGGCGCCGTTGTCCTGAGGCACCGGGGTTGTCAGAGTGCCAAAAATGTTTTCACCACTCTGACTGAGCCATAACAGTGATTGCCTTTAGGTGTTCACCATTATCACATAAACCCAAATGTGTTTTCCCACTTGTTGCATGAAATTACCTTTTGGGTAAGATCTGAAAATGTTCTCCCCCTTTGTTCATCGGGTGTGGTCATAAGAAGGCTATGTTGAAAATTTGGGGTAAAAATATGAGAAAACAACAAAATTATTAGTGTACATTGAAATTTTTAAACACACGCTCGTAACTATGGTAATTTTCAGTATTTTGACCCCAGATTTTTAACATAGTAATTTTTCACAGCATCTGGTGAATGTGACAGCTGTCATTTTTCAGATCCTGGCCAAAATGTGTTTTCATGCTTGTGGTGCAAAGTCACCTTTCAGGCATGATTTGAAAAATTTCTTCACCCTTGTTGAAGAGGTGGTGTTATAAGAAGGCTATGTTGAAAATTTGAGGTAACAATATTAACAAAAAAACAAAGGTATAAGTGTACATTGACATTTTTCAACACACACCCTTAAATGGTTAGTATCTTTTTACCTGCCATGTAAATACTGTTCTATTTGTTATTCATTACCTGCTGTAACCCCTTCCCTCAGGATACATCTGGAAATTAGCTGTTACCAGCTCAGTATGTCTTTCCTGTTGAAACATTTCAAATAAATAAATTACTGTGGTAATTTTCAGTATTTTCGCTCCAGATTTTTAACATTGTCATTTTTTCACACCTCCTCATGAATGTGATAGCTGCCATTTCTTAAACCCTACCTAAAATGTGTTTTTACATTCAAAATGACATTTCAGCCATTGTTTTATAAATGACACCTGTCAAGCTCAGAAGGAATAGAAACATAGAAACATAGAATTTGACGACAGATAAGAACCGCTTGGCCTACCCAGTCTGCCCATTTCCCTACCTAATGGATAAGCTGCAGATCCTAGTTAACCAGCAGCCTACTTCTTCCTACCTCCACCCCCACCCCCTAGAATTGCCTTATGACTGTCCCATGCAAGCTTGAATTCCACCACTGTTTTTGACTCCACAACCTCCTCCGGAAGGCTGTTTCATGCATGCACAACCCTCTCTGTGTAAAAATACTTCCTTACATTACCTCTGAGCCACTCCCCTCTATCTTCAAATTGTGCCCCCTTGTTCTTGCACACCTCTTTTTCTGAAAGATGCTACCCTCTTGGACTTGGTTGATTCCCTTGAGGTACTTGAAAGTTTCTATCATGTCCCCCCTCTCCCTCCTTTCCTTGAGGCTATACATATTAGGCTCCTTAAGTCTCTCTTCATATGTCTTCCGGTGCAGACCCTGCACCATTTTAGTTGCCCTCCTCTGGACAGCTTCCATCCTGTCTATGTCTTTGCAGAGATTGGGTCTCCAGAACTGCACGCAGTACTCCAGATGGGGTCTCACCAGCTGTCTGTACAGAGGGATAATAACTTCCTGTTTTCTACAGGTGATGCCTCTCCCTATACATCCCAGTATCCCCCAGCCCTCCTTACTCTCCTCTCACATTGCTGGCCCACCTTAAGGTCATCTGATATGACTACCCCCAGGTCCCTTTCCATTTTTGTTATTGTTAGTATCTCACCCCCCCATTGTGTACTCTTCCCCTGGGTTTTTGTTCTCCGGGTGCAATACCTTGCACTTCTCAGCATTGAATCTAAGCTGCCATACAGTTGGCCATTCCTCTAACCTTGCCAAGTCCCTTCTCATCCTTTCCACCCCACCTTGTGCATCAGTTCTGTTGCAGATCTTTGTGTCATCTGCAAAGAGACATACTTTTCCTTCCAGTCCCTCTGCAATGTCGCTTATAAAGACATTGAAGAGGACCGGTCCTAATACTGAACCCTGCAGTACCCCACTAGTAACCCCCTTTCTTCAGAGTGGACTCCATTTACTATTACTCTCTGTGTCCTATTCTCCAGCCAATTCTTTACCCAGGCTATCATCTTGGGACCCACTCCCAGGCTGGCTAACTTGTATATTAATCTTTGAGTGGGACTGTGTGAAATGCCTTGCTAAAGTCTAGGTAGGCCATGTCCACAGCCCCTCCCTGATCTACTACTTTGGTCACCCAGTCAAAGAAATCTATTAGATTCATCTGGCATGACCTTCCCACTGTGAATCCATGCTGCCTTGGGTCCTGTGCCCCTCTGGCCTCTAGGTAGTTGACAATTTTTTCTTTCAGAAGTGATTCCATCATTTTCCCTATCACTGAGGTTAAACTAACAGGTCTGTAGTTTCCTGCTTCTGCCCTGCTCCCACTTTTGTGAAAGGTAATCACATCTGCCCTCCTCCAGTCCTCAGGTACCACCCCATCCTCCCATGATTTGTTAAAGAGGATAGTCAGTGGTGTCACTAGTTCTACCCTTAGTTCTTTCAGAATTCTGGGATGAATCCCATCAGGCCTCATTGCTTTGTCCACCTTCAGTTTTAAGAGTTCTTTCAGAACCCTTTCTTCTGTAAATGGGCTGGTATCAACTTCTATATCCAGAGTGTTTCTATTGTTTGTTTTAGGTACCTCCCCTCTTCATTTGTAAATACTGAGCAAAAATATTTGTTTAGTATCTCTGCCTTTTCACAGTCACCTCTGCCCACCCTCCCCTTTATTAAGCCTCACTATCCCTCCCTTGGTCTTCCTTCACTACCTGATGTACCTATAAAAGTTTTATTCCCCTTCTTAACTGAGTTGGCTATCTTTTCCTCGGTTCAGGCCTTTGCTGTTCTGACTGCCTTCCCAGCTTCCTTTTGCTTTATCTGATACAATTCTCTGTCCTGCTCCTTCAGTGATTCCTTGTACTTCCTGAATGCTTTCTTTTTCTCTTGAACCTTCACTGCAACCTCTTTTGAGAACCATAGTGAATTCTTACATCATTTTGTTTTGTTTATTTGCTTCACACAAAGGCTTGTTACCTCTGTGAAGGCAGTTTTTATTATTCCCCATTGTTCTTCCACCCCTCCTTCCTGCCCATTTGCTAGTGCATTCCTTAGGCACTCACCCATTTTGGCAAAGTCAGCCCTCTTAAAGTCCAGTACTTTTGCCTTTGTATGGCTTGACTCTATTGCTGCGTTTATTGTGAACCATACTGTTCGGTGGTCGCTAGTACCTCAGATAGCTACCCACTTCTACATCTGTGATCCTTCTCCATCTCCATTTGAGAGAATCAGGTCTAAGATTGCTCCCTCGAGTGGGTTCCAATACTAGTTGTCTAAGGCATGCCCCTGTAGGGCAACTAGAATAACCCCACTCTTAGAAGTGGCTGCTGCAACTGCACTCCAGTTAACACCTGGCATATTCAGATCACCCATCAGCAATAACTCCTTTTTCTGCCATTCTAAGATACTTTCTATCATTTCCTTGTCCATTTCTCCCCATGAGAGGGAGTTCGATACGACCCCTGTGCGAATTGAAGTGCCATTGCCTGTCTCCAAATTGACCCACAGTGCTTCTTCTCCTCCCTGTTTACCCTTTTGTTCTGTTGCTTTGATTTCTTCCCTTATGTAAAGAGCTACTCCTCCTCCTCTTTTACCCTCCCTGTCCCACCTGTAGGTAGTGTATCCTGGTATGTTTACGTCCCAGTCATGGTTCTGGGTGTACCATGTTTCTGTGACTGCCACGATATCCAGATGTTCCTCCTCCATCAAGGCCACTAATTCAGGAAACTTGTTACCCAGACTATGGGCATTGGTACTCATTACTCTCCATTTTTTGATGGCTTTACCTTCTGTGGCAGCATCCCCCACCGACCTTTCTACCTTGGTCTTTTTCTCATTTAGTACCCTGTTTTGTAGGGGGATGCTGGGATTTTCCTGCTGCTTATCAGTGCCTCCCCCCTTGACTAATTTAAAAGCTTGCCAATGAAGCATTTAAACTGATTTCCCAAAAGACTTTGTTCCCTTCCTGGACAGATGCAGACCATCCAGCCAGTATAGGCTGGTGTCCCTCCAGGTGGAACCACAGTCCCCAATGAAGCCAAACCCCTGTACTCCACGCCATTTTTTGAACCATTCATTAAACTGCATGGTGCAAAGTACCCATACAAAGATTATATTGAACATTCGTGGTAAAAATTTGAAAAAAAAAAATAACTTGTGTAGAAACATTGAATTGTTACAACATTTACTCATAAGTTTATTTTTACAGATTTTTTCCCCTAATGCTCAACATAGCCCTTGTATTACCCCACCTCCTGAACATGTCAGGTGCCATTTTTCAAATCCCCTCTGAAACTTGTTTCCACAGTAGCATAACAGAAACATCTTTCGGATGGGATTTTGAAAATTTCCACCTCTTGACCATAATATAAAGTCATAAAAAGACTGTTGGACATTTGGGATCAAAATGTGGAAGCTGACTGAAAAGTAGTTATTGTCTCTCAGCCGCCCTATCTTGGGTAATTACAATCCAACAATGTCTAAAAGCAGGACATCACTGAAAATTAGACACTGCGTCTTATTTGCTCTATCCTGGGTAGATATATAGTAAAAATGTGTGCAAGTAAGACCGTGTACAACAGCAATACCAGGGCCTGGATATTCAACTGCACCATTCTGAGGCGCAAGCCCTTGCGCTGCTCAAAATAGTTGAGCAGGGGTGTGGCAGGGGTGATATTCAAAGGAGTTAGCAGTTTGAATATCAGGGCCCCTTTGTACAAACAAACTTAGCGCCAACTTTTAAACTCATCAATAAAGTCAATAGGCTTACAGTAAAGTTGAAGGTTCCCCAAATGCTTTTACACATAGTGTGCCATTGCCACACATGCTTCAGATGTTAAAGCTGCAGTTTGTTTTGTACAAAACATCTATCATAGTCATTTTTTATGTTTTATCAGCATTTTGTCCTCCTGTTTTCTTTGTGTAGCCACACCCAAAACAATGTCATACCAGGAGCTGTCAATGTTTTACAAACAGCACACAGAATTCTGGTAATTTATAATGTTGCCTTAAATGTGCCTTACTCAGATGTACAGTCCCACATGTTGGTAGTGGTGAGCACTAATATGTAAATGTCTATAGCAAGACATTGCAGGTAAAATAAGAACCTGTTTTCCAGTTTCCTTATTGTGAGATGCTGTCCCATATTTCTGTAGTGGTGTCAACAATATGTGTTTGTATGTTTATGCACACAACAATGCATTGTGCATAACTTATCTACAATAGCTACGAGACATCTATACTGAGTGATGTAGTCTTCTATTTCTGCAGTGAGCACAGAAATATAATACCTTGTACACTAATTTACATAGTGAGGCATTGTGGGTACAGTACATAGCTGATTTGTCTATCTAAAACTAAAAACTGAGAGTGTCTCTTTAAGAACTTTGTTTCCCTGGTATGATGTCACAGTTGGGGGTTGCAGCACAAAGGGAAAAAAAAAGGGGTGGGTTATGCAAACGAAGCAAAGCACCGCAGTAAAAAGATTTTTTTTTAATGGAAAACAGCATTATTTCTCAGTTTGAATGGTAGGAGACTGCTTCACAACACCTACAGTTTACTCCCATTTGCTATGGGAATCTTCAACATTTACTTTAAGGAGAATAGAATCTGACTATGGAACAGTTTCAAGCCTTAAAAAGATTAGCGACTAACTACTCTACAGAGATCAAGCCTGCAGATATGGTGGGATAGTATTAGGATTAGTATTATAAAATGTGCATGCAGTTGAAGAAACATTTTCAAAAGATTAGCAGCCGATCTACTTGAAGGAATCCAAAATAAAATAATGTGTCATGTAAACATGTCTAAGGAGCACTCATTCATTCATTCATTCATTCATTCATTCTTCACTTTTGTTTATTAAAATGATAAAAACAGGATGGTGTTAGGTCATGTGAGCTGTCATGCTCATTTACAATGACAACCTCAGCATATCAGTCAACATTGTTACTTCACAATAAATTTTACAGCAATAATAATACACTTATAACTCTCATTTTCACCTGGGTGGCCATTATGCTTCAAGTTACACAATGAATGGTTTGGGCTTCATATGGAGCTATCGGAAGTAATGAGATATACTCCTCATGCAGATATGGAATCTGATAGAGGGTTGATCATGGCACAGGACAGTAAAGTCATCAAAAAACATTCCCAGGAACACCTGAAGTCTACAGCCTCCCAAAGATACATAAATTCGGAATAGATTGTCTGAGATGCCCAGTAATACCAGTAGGTCTTTCTCTCCTAGATCACATACAGAGTTTTATAAATTTAAAACAGAACCTACAGTCAGTGAAATGGAAATGTATACTAATGATACAAAACATGTAATTTAAATACTGGAAGAGTGTAATACAAATTTCTCATGTGACAAGCATATCCTTGCAACAATTGCTATAAAGTTTTTATGTTCTTCAACACCGCAAGAGGCAAGGTTAGATACACATACAGTAGCACTGGACAATAGAGAAAACAGTCACAGACTGCACTACAGATACATTTGGCAGAGATTGTATTCTAATTATTTTACTTTGAAATGCAGTACTATCAGCAGGCAAATTAATTGATGTACAAATCTATGAAAAACATTTAGTATCCACACTAGTAAACCCCTACCTCAGTCATATCAAGATATGGAAAAGGTTTATTGATTCTGTTTTTGTGATCTGGGATGGCACAACAGGGAACTGCAACATTTCCATAGCCACCTGAATCTAAGTCCTGACAGCATTATGTTCAGGATGGAACTGGACAGACAAGCCATTGCACCTAGCACTATGGAGCTGGACACATTCAAGAAAAAGAAAGCCTACACACTAGATTATTTCTCAAGACAACTGACATGAGCACTCGTCACACATATAGACAGTTTCCCTCACACAAAGAAACAACACAGTATACCCTTCTTTCAAACGTTGCTGTGCAGATGAAACAGGACTTTGAAAATACCATGAGCAATATCCACAAAGAGTTTCACAAAAGGGGTATGCATGGGGACCTTTAGAAGATGAAAAACAGAGGATCAGGAATGTAGAAAGGGAAGCCACCATGCAATGAGAAACTCACAGCAGCAGAAAGGGATCTGAATAAAGATTAGTACTAGTGACTCAGTCTGAGCAGACAGTACAAAGAGACTCATACACAAACATTGGACATACAGGTGCTGTAGTTCAGGGGCAAGAGGACACTGAACATATGTTCAGAAAAGAAACCAATAGTAGCCAGAACTAAGGTGGCCACAATCAGAGACATAAAAATGGCATTCAGAACATTTTAGCCCCAAATGCCAAAATGAACAACTGCTACTAGGTCCACAACAAAATGGGGTACACCCCTATGGATGGTGTACCCAATGTTTGAACACCTAAAAAAAAGTGTTCAAACATCCATTCGTGAATGAAAAATTCCAGATACTCCAACATATATGCTGCCATACAGCACACAATATATGTACTAGAAAGACTGTGTGACAGACTGTACATGGGTGAAACAGTAAGCCAATTGAGACAGAGGTTATGTGAACACAAGAGCACAGTTAGATGCAAGGATAAGATATTCCCTGTAGCCAGACACTTCAACAGGGCAGAATACCAGGAACCACCTCTCAGGTTTGTGGGTTTGAAGATGATAAGATAACCAACCAGAGGTGGCAGCTGGAACCAACTATTGGAGAGAAGAGTAACGTGCTGGAAAATATGATGAGAGCATTCAAAGAAGAATGAGGTCTTAATAAGGAAAAACATTTGTCAGCATGCTGTTGACAGGAGTAGAAAAGAGATCGGAAATCAATACAGCAACGGAAACTGTAACTGTAATCTCTTTTGTGTTTTACAGCTGACCATTGTCTGTCATTTTTGAGGAGTACAATGTCCTAATTATTTTATTACCCAAGTCTATGTGGCTCTGCATAATTATTATGGTTATAATGAGAAATACTGGCTCCAGAATAATTGATACCTATAACCTTTGAGCCAAATAAAACTGAGAATAATATTTATATTGGGCTGACAACAAATTATTGATTAATGTGTACATATGATACCAAATGTGGGGAAAGAATTCACCATTTTCTATTCAGCTAATTATTTTGCCCCAAGGCCTAGTCTACATAGAAGCCAGGCTCAAAAGGTCCTCTGCTACCCCCACTGATATGCTACTATCATCATGTCATGTTTTATGTTTAAATAGGATATGTTATATGGATTTACACTAGTGGAAGTGGCATAGACCTGCACATGATGGAACAGGTCACACCTACCAGTTGGAGTTAAACATAACTTACCCTGTGGTTTACACTAGGACCCAGCAGTAGGTAGCGTTTACCTGCCCAGAATGGCATGGTGCAGAATGATGGTTCCAATAACCGCAGCCTTGTCAGGTGCATCAGGGAGTCTGAGTGATAATGTCACAATGATGGCATCATCCTAACGTGGCTCCACCCCTGACTGGATAAGTGCATGTGAGAGTGTACATGCTGCTTTGCCTCTTGGGGGCTGCAGGCTCCCTGCAGCAGGTAATCCAGTAGGAGTTTGTAACTCTGCAGCATTTATTTTATTCACTCTTTGTTGACCGGGTGGGTGCGCTGATGCTAGGCACCTTTTTCAGGAAAAACCTGGGTACTAACAGTACATTACATACTACAGTAGCGAGATACATAGCGATGAGAAAAGTATATAACATTATACATTGGCATGATGCAATGGAAGAGAGCACACAGTACATGGTACAGTGAAATGATAACAGTTGTGCAAATATACATAGTGCAAGAGAGGTACAAAGGTTGGTATAGATGTAAGCATTAATCACTGCCAGCTGAGGCTCTACTGGTGGATTAATGCCTGCTGGGAGCTCGTGCAGGGGTGCAGCCGAGGCACCCCAGTGGGCATTAATCACCCCGGTAAAACCAAACTGAAAATGATGTCACGCTTATGGCCTATAGGCTCGTCGCGGCGGCTTGATGAGCTTATGTTACCGGCATCACCTCCGCAGCCAGGATCGGTTGCGCACTCACCTGCGGCGACCTGTATGCCCGCGGCACCCGTTTCCACACAATGGGCAGACACCTCCTGTTGTTGGGTGACGCTCTGCGGCGGGGGTTGCCACGGTCACTGAGAGGGCGGTGTGCTGCAGGCTCCGGGACCTGCCACTGTGCATCGGGGGGGGGAGGTGCTGTGATCTGCTGGGGTGTTAGGCGCGACAGGCGTGCCAGGACAGCCTCTCTGGGAAGCTGTGGCTGGGGGGGCGCGCGCTCCCGATGCAATCTCTGCCGTCACTCCTCCTTGCTCAGTGCTGCACCCTCTGCCTCCTGGCCACTCCAGGTACTGCCCCAGCGGGCCGCTACCCTCGGGTGCCTCCATGGCCACAGCTGGTACTGACTGATGCGTGCAAGCAATACCGCTCGGTTTCAGTCCAGCTATGGCCACTGGGCCATGTCCTGCCCCGACTGAGAACCGTGTTACAAGATACAATAATGGTCTCTGAAATTGAGAAGGGGAATGGCAGATGTACTGTACATAGAATGTAGTTTATTATGCAGTACAGTATGGAGGACAAGGGCTATGTGAAGCAAGACCATATATTATGTTTTTGTAGGTGGTCCTTCATTCTGAGTGTGAAAGCATTGTGAGAAGGGGGCAGTCTGATGAAGGTAGGAATGGAGTTCCAGAGACAGGTGGCTCGATAGCTGAATGATTTCTTCCCCACTGCTGTGCACATAAGCGGAATCTGTAATAAGTTATTCATTGTGGAGTGGGAGTAAGGGTTATTAACAAGTGTAAGTAGTTCAGTGAGGCACTGTGGGGCATTTCGATGCAGAGTCTTGAACACAACATTTGGTAGCCCTAGATGGGCTCTATACTCTGGTTGCAGTCAGCTGAGTTGCTTGGAGTTGGAACAATGGTGGGAGTTGAGGCCTTGTGAGGATGCAAATCTGGCCAGTTTGTAGTATAGATTTTTTCTTTGCTCAAATAATTCTTGGGCAGTATCTACCACAACTGCTCCATAGTCAATTAGTGGGAGTAAGTTGCCGTGTGCAGTTCTCACTCTAGTGTCAACTGTGAAGTTCCTGTGGATGTGGTGAAATAGCCTCAGCCTCTGGTGTTGTTCATGTAACTGATGGTAAGGCAGGGATCAAGGGTTACACCCAGGTATTTAAATTCATTAACCAGTTTGAATTGTGTGCCATCCAGGGTAGTGATACTAAGGTCCTGAGACTGACTATTGATTTTAGTGGTGGAGCCAAGGAATATAGCTTTCATTTTGGGAATGTTTAGGACTAATCTTTGTTTGATGAACCACTGATGCAAAGAGTGGAAGCTGAGCTTGAGTGATTTGTTTATTTCTGTCATGTCCCTTCCTTGGACATAGATAACTGCATCATCTGCATAAAGCAGAGTATTAGCAGATGCACATGTCATAGTTAAGTTATTAACGAAGACTGTAACTAAAAGGGGTCTAAGAATGGAATCCCTCTGGGGTAACACGGATGATAGTATTAACTCTAGAGGTGATGTTGCCTAATTTTACTGTTTGAAACCTATTTTGTAGGTAGCTCGAGAACCACTGTGTTGATGAGGGGCCCAGACCCAGGCTGTCAATTTTTTTGTAAGAGTAGACTGTGGTCTACCAACTCAAAAGCTTTGGTCATGTCCACTAACATGGCACCAGTCTTTAAGCCTTTGTTCATTGCTTGGTACATGGTATCCATCAAACTGATTAAGGCAGTGCAGGTTCCATGATCTTTTCTGAAGCCATGTTGCTCCTCACACAGAAACTTGTCCTGTTCTAAGCAGACAGTGAGTTGGTTGTAGACAACCCCCTCCTGGACTTTAGGTAAGACCAAGAGGACAGATATGGGCCTATAGTTATCCAGTGATATGTTTGTGTTTTTTTTAAATAAAGGAATTACTGTGGCTAGCTTCATGATATTGGGGAACATTTTGTTTTAAATGAAAGACTGAATATTTTGGCAATTGGTAGGGTAATCTATGGCATGGCTAATTTAAGAAATTTGGGAGCCATTCCATCATTTTTAAATGGGCTGTTTATGGCCTCTTTTAACTGTAACATTTTTTAGGAAGCAATGGGAAGATGGGGCCACCAGATTAGGCTTGTGTATGTTATTATGGGGCTCCCCTTCGGAAACCAGGTAACTAAATTTATTCAGATTGCAGAACTGTTTGTTGAACAAGTCTACTACTGCCTTTGGATACGTGTGCCTAGTACCTTTGGCTTTGAGGGTCATGGGGGCCTCAGTAGTTTTGAGGTTGATTAAATTATTGATGCAGGTTCAAAAGATTTGGGGGTCACTTAAACTGGCTGTTTGTTGCCCTTTGTACTATGAACTTTTGGCTAAGTTTAGTTCACACTTACACTTGTTCTTCAAATGCCTGGAGGCTTCCCAGTTAGGTCTTGACTTATACAAAAACATAGAATGTGTCAGCAGAAAAGGACCTGCAGGCCCATCTAGTTTGCCCTGTTTTCCCTGCCTAACACTACATCCAGGACTCTGATTGGTCACAGGTGTCCCTCTCTCCACCCACCCTTACCTCTATGTATATCTATGTGCCAATCCCATGTATGTTTGAAGCTCTCTTCTATATTCACCCCTCCCACCTCTTCTGGCAGGCTGTTCCAGGTGTACACTACCCTTTCAGTGAAGAAGTACTTCCTCACATCCCTCTTAAGCTTCTCACCCCTCAAGTTTCATAGCACACCCCCATGTTCAGCTGTTCCTCCTCCTGTGAAAGAAACTCCCCTCCTGCAGTTTGTGTACACCCTGAAGTACTTATAGGTTTCAGTCATGTCCTCTCTCTCTCTCTCGCTCTCTCTCTCTCTCCCTCTCTCTCTCCCCTCTCTTCCAGGGAGTATATGTTGTGCTCCTGCAGCCTCTCCTTGTATGGCAGCCTCTTCTTGTTTGGTTTCTCATGCAGCCCCTGCACCATTTTAGTAGCCTTCCTCCAGACCACTTCCACCCTGCTGATGTCCTTGTGGAGGTGTGGCCTCCAGAACTGGATGCAGGTCTTCAGATGGGGTTTCACAAGTGAGTGATAGAGAGGCAACACCTCCTCCCTTCTGCTGTTAAGAGATCCTTCTTCTTATGCACACCCAGCATTCAGTTTGCCTTGTATACTGCCCTGTCGCACTACCCTGCTACCTTGAGATCATCAGATATAATCACCCCAATGTCCCTCTCTTGCTTGATAACTGTAATTATACAATAGGGGTCTTCTGATAACCCACTAAGTAAATACTAATATTCTCATCGTATACTGATATCAGCAAGTGTGTTGTGTACACAGTGAGAAACACACCAGATAAATATACTGTGTACACATCAGCACAAAATATCAGTACTCTCTCGTCAGCTACTCTAGCAGCTGAACACTCGCGGAAGAAAGCCAGGAAGAAGAAAACACAGATACCACAAAAACTCTACAAGATAAGTTAACAAATGCGAACATAACTAAAAGCATCTATTGTATAAAATGGATATGTGATGGTAAGGGGCTTGATATGTGTAATATCACAATTTGTGGCAAATGAGCTCGGAAAAAATCTCTCGTGGCTCCAGTAGATGGAGCCACTCATGATAGTCCCTGAACTCACTTGCCACTCGTTGAGATATTACACATATTAAGCCCCTACCATCATGTATTCCTCCTGTACCTCCCCCATTGTATGCACAGCCCTCTGGTCTTCCTACCTTACTTGCATGAATTTGCATTTTGGCACTGAAAAGTAAGATTTTGTTTACATGAATCCCAAGATTTATCTCTAGATTTCATTAATTTGAAGAAGTCTATAGTTAGCCTGTTCAAATTTCATTTTTTTGTACTTCATTCAAAATCAAAAATGTGAAAACAAAAACTCACAATATGATATGGTCTTAACAATAGGTACCAAGTAGGAAAACACACTGGGGATGGGGTGCTACAGGATGTCAAATCTGAGCAAAAAACAAGAAACAATCCAGCACTCACCACATCCAAAATGGAGAGATGCAAGCTCCTAAATGTAGTATAAAGTTTACCAGATTTATTTAAGGTGCCAGGATAAAAACACGTTCTAACGCATTTCAGATATCTTCCTTCTTTGAAAAAGGAAGGTATCTAAACCATCGCTAGAGGGTGTTTTGTCCTGGCACCTTAAATAAATGCTGGAGGCAATATAGCATAGTGGTTAAGGGCACTGAACTGCAAATCTGACTACATGGGTTTGAATCCCATCAGCTCCCACTTGCATACTATATGACCCCGAGCAAGTCACTTAACTTACCTGTGCTCCCAGGTTGTGCCTTTCTTGGTTAAACAATTTCCCCTGTCCTTTCCTTTCCATTTCAGAGATGGTGAGTGCTCGATTGTTTGCTTGTTTTTTTTTTTTTTTTTTTATGGTCTTAATCATGTATGTTACAGAAACCGAAGAGAGAGAAACTCCAAAAGGGAGGAAACCACAACCAAAAAAACAGTTAAGAACTTGCAAATCTGAAAGATGATACAGTAGTTGTTTAAAAATGAAATATTGATGTTTGGAGAATTTGCTGGATTTTTTTTTGGCACAAAGGCCTCCTAAAGAATTTACAACAAAATAGTTTGAAATGTTTATAGTAAACAAAGCAATGCCAGCAAACTAAATGTGATGAGATTTATAATGTCTTTAACTGGAAAATGCCATAGTAAGGCTGTGAGGGTGTGACTAAGCAACAAGCATTTGTCAATGCTGAATGTTTGCTTGCTGGTATTAGCATTGGAGATGCAGGAGTTAGACAGTTGCAGAGTAGGAATGGCAGTGAAGTATTGAACTTCACGCCAACCCCACCTCCACCCTGCAGAGATGGATAGGCATTGGGGCATGCGTTTGGGTTGTCGCCCATAAGGTTCATGCCATTTCACCTCACCCTATCCTGTAGACACTGACAAGTGTTGAGGTGTGCCTTGGGGTGTTCAGCTTTACAGTTACCCACTCCATAAGGAGACATGCTGAAATAGGTGCAATATAGAATGGAGTGAACTGTGGGGCCAAGGAGTTCAAGGCACAGCTCAATGCCTGTCAGTGGGTGCAGGGTGAGGGGTGGGGTTGGAATGGCATGAGCATTACAGTCGGCAACCCAAAGGCACACCACTGATGCCTGTTAGTCTGTACAGGGTGGGATGTTATGGTTAGAAACCGTAACGCCCCAGGCATGTATTGGTATTTGCAGTACAAATTTTCAACATGGTCATTTTGTGGTCCCCACCTCATGAAAGCATTTGGGACCTCTTCACAGTGGCACTGTGATTTTGTCAATGTGTCCTGAAATTTGAGTTTCCACAGCCACCATGCCATTGTGTGCCAGATGTACGAAAACACAGATCGGGAAGATGTGAAGAATGACAGCTGTACCATTCATAGGGAGATGTGAAGAGATGGCAATGTTGAAAATCTGTAGTGAAAGTATTAAAAAGGCTCAAACTGCCGAACGTACGTGGAAACTGCGCAACGCATGCATGTAACACAGTCATTTAGTGGAATTATTTCACCAAATTTTCTTTTTTATCATGTAATATTTTATTGAAGTTTTCAGTTTTTCATTTAGTTCACTTAGCACATAGCATGTTCACAATAAGCCTCAGTTGCTGACAAAGAGCCACAGGATAACCGATAAAACTACCGTTTTACAGGACTTATCTTAATTACCAAGTTGCTCTAAAACTATACCACTATTGTACAGAATCCAAGTCTCCACTGGCCTTGAGAAAGGCCTAAGCCATGTATGAGACAAACTATTTGTTGTAATCTTTAAGTGAAATGCAGACAATTATTGAGACATAGGATCCAGCAAAGCACTACCTTACAGCACAGACCTCTCGATTATATATTGAGTTTACATTAACTAGGTTCTCCTAATCAGCTTGTACCCAACAATCCCATGATACAATGCTTAGGCTATACATAGAATCAGGGTTAAGAAGGAAACAGAAAGCAGGAAGTATGGAGAAAAATAACTATAGATAAGGGGAAGAAGAAAGAGCATAACAGAATGTGCTCACCCTGGAAGAGAATACTTAACATTAGGTGTACCACCCTAGAATCACCTTTGCTAATAAGTAATAGGAGGGTTCTATAGTGGTGGAGGAGACACTCTACAAATGTGGGAATGCAAATAGGTGTCCCGTTTTGAGTGGTAGTCAGTCAGTTTGCCTCTAGCTACTGCCTTAAGTCTTTCGAAGGTGGCCAGCCTAACCATGGCCGCCCGCCATTGAGAGAGTGTGGGGGGCATGGGTTGCCTCTATCTCACTAGCACAGCTCTCTTCACTTCCATGACAATGACCAGGACCCAGGCTTTATTAGAAGGGGTAAGTGCATTTATTGAGGTAGTATCCCCTAGAAAAAGGGAGTAATGTTGAAGGGATAGTGAGGTACTCACTATAGCAGAACAATCCTTCAAGACTAAAGTACAGAAGGTACGAATTGTTGGGCACAGCCACAGTATATGATAAAGGTGGACCGGAGAGGAGTGGCATTGATAAAGGTGGACCGGAGAGGAGTGGCATCTCCAGCAATTGTCTTGTGGGATTATCTTTCGCCTGTAGAGGACTGGGGGAGTTTGATACCATTTAAGAAGAATTTTTAATTGAATCAATTAGCTCTTTGAGTCTACATAGGCCGTATGGGCCAATATGAGACAATCCGACCACTGCTGTAGGGAAAGAGTGTGAAAAATATCCTGCTCCCACGTGATTTTGCTAGTTAAGGTGACAGACGGTTGGGAATCCCTAAGGGTTCTATATATAGCGCCTACGAGGCCCTTGCCTCTGTTGGGCAAGGAGAGGTTACTCAGACATCTCCAAGGGGATTGGGGCAGCCAGCTTTTAAGTAAAGGGTCAATGCTACTACAAGTTGAAGAAATATCCAAAAGTCCTGATTTGGTAATTTGTATTTAGTTTTAAGCTGCTCAAGGACATCACCGCGTCGCTGTTTGGTATGAGAAGTCTGCTATTGTCTGTATGCTTTTAGAGGCCCATGAGGCCCAATGAAGTGGCTTGTCATCTACTTTTACAAGAGGATTATTCCAAATCAGGGCATAGCATAAGGTGGGAGGGTAATTGGAGCTGGGAACACCAGTTATGCTCATTGCACGGCGCCACAGTGCACATGAATTTGTCACAATTGGTGTGAGTTGGGAATTAGCCGGTTTCCTACAGGATAACGAGCAGAGGGGAGTCCCTGCTGCCAGCCTAGCTTCCAACACTGCCCATTGAGGAGGGGGAGTAGAGCGAGGGGCAAACCATGTCAGAGTCTGGGCCATATTAAAAGCCAAGTAGTATCCCATGAACAAGGGGAGACCGAGACCTCCCTTGGTCCAATGTGCCCGTAATTTCGTTCTTCCCCATCTGGGGAGGCCACCTTCCCAGAGTAGAAGTGCCACCAGCCTGTCTAAGGCTTGGAATGGTTTCTGAGTAAAAGGAATAGGGAGATTGTTTAGTAAATAAGAAACCCCGGAAAAGATAAACAGTCTGATTGCCTCCACTTTACCCTTCAAAGTTAGGCGCAGTTTCATCCAGCGGTGGACCTCAGCTGTTAGGGTAGTTAGGAGGGGAGAGAAGTTGGCCATTTCTAGGTCCTTCCAGGCTGCTGTGATGTTAATGCCCAAGTAAGGGAAGCCTTGCGGCGCCCGGGAAATGTCTGTACCAGCTAAACATTGTCTACTACATTTCTTATTTAGGGAGTTAATAAGGTTTTTTCTGATTTTCCGTGAGCCCAGATATTTTAGCAACTTCTGCAGCATTGACAGAACTGGTGGGAGGGAGGACTGTGGGTCAAAGAGAGTAAGAAGCATATCGCCTGCACATGCATTAACTAAATAGGAAGTTTTCCCACAGGAATACCCATTACAGCTGGGGTATTGGTCAGTGTTCTAATTAAGGGTCCAGAGCTACCAGAAACAGGAGTGCGGTAAGTGGACACCCTGTCTGATACCTCTTGGAGGATAAAGGGGAGAGGTATTTTGTTAGTAAGGATTCTGGCCAAGGGCAGATTGTACAGCGTTTATACCCATGAGCAGAATTGGGATCCAAAGCCTTATAGCTGGAGAATCTGATGTAGGTACGCCCACTCCAGTGAGTCGAAAGCCTTAGCAAAGTCAACCGCTAAGGCTGCCATGGGGACCTTGGAGTGAAGTGCCAACCATTTCAGGTTTAAAATAAGGCATAGGTTGTCTGCACTTGATTTCCCTTTTAAGAACCCCGTTTGAGAGGGATGGATCAGATTTAGAAGCACTGGGGACAATCTGGTTGGCAAAATTTTAGCTAGAATCTTAGTATCGACCGGGAGAAGCGAGATAGGTCTATAATTTGCACACGATAAGCTATTCGACTATTTCTTGGGGATTAGTGAGATAAGGGCTTCGTGCATAGTGGGCGGAAGTGTAAAATTCGATTGGGCTTCCTGGCGGGCTTGCAGTAGAGGGGTAGTAATCTCATCCTGCAGCACCTGGTACAGGTCTGCAGATAGCCCATCCAGCCCGGGGGCCTTCCCTTTGGCCATATGGGATAGTGCAGACTGGAGCTCATCATGAGTTATGGGAGCATCCAGCACTAGAACCTGTTCTTCTGAGAGCTTAGGAGCTGCCTCAGCAAAAACTTTGCAAACGCTGAGATAATTCAGTATCTGAGAAGGTATTCTTAGTTTGATACAGGTCCTCATAAAATATTTTCATAGTCTCATTGATAGCCTTAGGTGTTGTAGCAACCTTCCCCTCCTTATTTTTAAGGGCTAAAATTCTGGATGAGGTTTGTTGCTTCTGTAAATAGTAAGCTAACAGTTTCCCTCCTTTATCCCCTCCCTCCCAGAACCTGTGCTTAGCACGAGTAAGTTGCCACTCCGCCTTTCTATTCAGCAGCCCATTAAGTCTATATTTTAGGCCAGTAATGTTGGCTAGGAGAGGGGAGTTAAGTGGGTTAGTAGGTGATAATTTAAATTGCTTCCCTAGAGATGCCAGATCTTTCTGAAGCTCTGATATCTGTTTTGCCCTTTCTTTGTTTTGGCCACAGAGAAGGAGATAATTCTCCCGCTTAAAACTGCCTTAAAGGCTTCTCAGACTGTGGCTGCACTTGTTTCCCCTGGGATGTTAACTGAGAAATAGGAGAGAGTTTCCTTTTTTATATAGTCACAAAAGGCTGCGTCCTCCATCAGCAACGGGTTACATCTCCACCTTGTGGAGTGCGAGCTCTGCCCTGGGGGAGAGAAAGTGACCGTTACAGGGGCATGGTCCGAAATGACTATACTGCAAATGGTGGGAGCTACTATCCCTGGCATAGCAGCATGATTGGCCAGCCAGAAGTCAAGTCTACTGTGTATCCCATGCACTGTGGAGAAGTACGTATAGTCACACCCGCTCAGAGGATTAATTCTCCACGGGTCTCCAAACCCCATTCTGACATCATAGTATTTAGAGTTTCTAAAACCCTCGGATGGGACTGTGGTGTGGGTATGGATTTATCTAAAAATGTCATGCACCAGATTATGATCCCCACCTAACAGGATTGGAATATCCAGGTCATCACCAGGGAGCTCTGTGAAGGCCTGACTCACCTCAGAGTAAACATCCCCCGTATCCATATTAAAACCATAAACATTGGCTATCATGGCCTTGCCACCAGGATATGCCAACTTAGCCACTATCCGCCTACCTAATGAGTCCTGACATTGACCTTCAACAATCCACGGTCCTGATCTCCGTAGAAGGATGGCCACTCCCCTAGATTTCGTGGAGGCACAACTAGCCAGCACCGTTCCCACCCACAGCTTTTTTAGCCATTGCACTGTGCTGCTGGTAAGGTGCATCTCCTGGAGTAATGTGATATCCTCACCAATCGAATTTAAATATTGCAACACCTTAGTTCGTTTTGCTGGATGATTGAGACCACGCACATTCCAGGAGACACAACCCCACTCTTGAGGCACCACTGCGGTTTGGGCCATGATGATACCCTCCTGTTATGTAGCAAAGAGAATGAGTGTACTCACCCAACCAAAAATAAGAAGAGAGGCAGGTGGGAGTAAAAGAGAAGGGCTACCCGACTAGTGGCTTATGGATGGTCTTGTACCGTTGATGAGCCTCAAAATCACCAGGTGTTGTTTAAATTGAGAGGAGACAGTAACGACCAAACTACCTTCAATTGAAGAGAGCCTGTGCAGAGTGAAGAAATAAGGAAAACCAGGATTATATACTGTACCTTGGAAATTTAGAAGAGAGAAAGAAAGGAAGACAGGGCAGGAATCTGCCAACAATCAACTGTCAAGCAAACACGGTTAACCAACAGATTAGTTATAAAACAATGTCACACTATAAGATCAACCAGCTACAGCTCAGTTATTGACGTTGAGTTCAACGCGTGAGTAGAGGAAATTATGCCCCTAAGCCACACTGCTTCAGACACCAAATGTTGAAACGGGTGGGAGCCACGCTAAATTTAGTGATCTGTCCCAGCCCGAAACTGAGGCTCCGGCCACATGTACTGCAACCAGCCTTCAGGATCGACCCAGAGTCTGGAGCCACCCCCAAACTGCAGGAGGGGAGGCACTTTAGCTGGAAAACATCCGACTGGGGTGGGGGAAGGGGAGGGAGGGGATCTGTCAGCTATATTGATCTTTGGGATCTAGTCTATGGGGAGAGGTAGTAATCCATGGGTGACCATATACTTGGTTGATTACTCAGACCATTGCAAAAGGATTATTAGGTACCCATATGTGTACCGTAGAAATTGCTCATCTAATGATTTACTTATGCAGTGTATAAATGATTAGAAAGTACCAGCATTAAATTACACAGCCCTTCCATCAACAGACATGGGGTGCGTAAGAGACGCGTCTGTATCAGCAAGAAGGGGGGACGAGTTACTAACTATGTCAGCTGGGCCATATGGATGTCTTACATAGGAAGATAATATGAGGTAGATACGGAGGGGGGGAGAGGAGTTCCCCTGCCCCTAGATCATAGACATAGCCTCATTCGGTGTTGGATGAGCTAGCTCAATCAGGGGTAAAGGGGGGGATGTCTCCTCCCCTCACTACTGCCCGACTAGCACGTCCAATTCACTATTAATAGTAACAATAGTGGCAGTCCACTGATTTTCAAGTCCCCAGTATGGACAAGGCTTCCGCATATGTTTTCAGCCCAGGTTTCATAGCAGAGCAGGTTGCCTTCTCCACATCGTTCTCTTCCTCCTCCATCGTTGACACCCAATCGATCGGTATTGGGTCACTCTCCAGAGCCCTGCTGAGTCCTCCATCTTATCAGCTGGCTTGCTTTTTCTCCAGCATATTTAGATCTGCCTTTAAAAATCTGGCAGGTGGGGCGCAGCTGGGTTCCTCTGGGTTGGTGGACGAGGGCTTCTAGTCTGTTGGCTGTCTCGCTGGCATGGGAGGGTCAGCTGCCTCAGGCATTTGCTGAACTTGACCATCTTTTAGTGTTTGGAAGCTTGATAGGGTGTAGAATGGCGGGGTGACTTGGTTTCATCAGGAGGGATTCATAGCTGTCTTTGCAATGGGGGAGCTGCGTTGGGTGGACCCGTCCGTCTACAATATTGGTCCTCCGGGACAACACTTACCTTTTCTACTGGTTCCCTGTGTTATTTTGCCCCTTGGCTCCCAGAGGCATCTGGGAGATGTAGTGCCCGCCAGCATACTCGACCAGTGCCCCTGAATCCAGGCCTCTCCATCCCTCGGCGAGTCCTCTATAAAAGACTGACCATCTTTAGACATATGAAATGAAGTAAGTCCTTTGAATCTGTATTGTACTGAGTTTGCATTCAACACTTTTTAAACATCTTGTAAGCACTCGCCTTGCTGCAACCTCCTGCAAAGTCCCTGTATATAGAGATGGCATGCCTCCAAGTAAGTTCCCCAGTGTCCCTTATGACTTTCAGAAAGCGCTCCTTGACTGAGAGGCGCAACATATGTGCTACTGTTGTCCGAGAACTTTTATTGTGGTTCGAATTACTAGGGACCCGATATGCATGCTCAACATTGATTGTCTCTTTCCATCATTCTCCTACCAGCTGTGGAAGCCATTCATTTAGAAATTTCTCTAAGTTAGAGCCCGATGCCCCCTCTGGTACCCCGAGAATACGGATATTGTTTCTTCTTATGTGGTTCTCTTGTACTTTGTCCCTTTGCCATAGGAGTGCCAGCTTGGCTTCATGATCTCTAAGTTTGTGCAGGACATTCAAATGCTGGCCTTCCAGTTCCCCCACTCGCTGTTCAAGGACATTGTGTTGGACTTCCAACCTGCGGACATCTATGCCATTACCCGTCAGTGAAGCGCCGATGCTGTCCACCCTGGAAAGTAGCACTTTGAGCATTTTAGTGATATCACCTAGGGCTTCCCCCACCTGTGTCTGATCCAGGGCGCCCTGAACTGCCGCCCTCTTGTTGCTGCCTGCGACTTGATCCATCTTGATGGCGAGTTCCCCACATAGCACCGGGTGGGTACTTGTGAGGCTTTTAGAGCTGTGGCTAAATCAGCATCAGTAGCTCTGAGGTCCAACTGGCTTCTAATGCCCTCAATTGCCATTGAGATAGCACGAAGGAGGCAAGGGGCGCAGTCGCTCCATGAAGAAGTGACCCGAGGACACTGCAATTAGGGATACCGCGGTCGGGCCTGTGCGGCCTACATAGAAGCTTCTCAGCCAGTGATTGCACAGTTCATCGACGCTGCTAAATACTATTTCCCTGCAAAATACTTCGCTGATGGTGACAGAGGGTAGGAAGGGGAACAGTCAAGTGCAGAGAAAGCACTTAGTCCATCACTCTGGCGGTAATTGCAGGGTTTCCATTGGGCTGGGGCAGAGCGAGAGGTTTAGGCTGCCATCTTCACTGGTTCCCACTAAAAGTCTCCACCAAATTTTCAACATAGGCATTTTGAGACCTCTGCTCATGAATACTGTCACTATGATTTTCTTAATCTGTCCCGAACATTGATTTCCTACAGCAACCGTGGTATTCTCGCGCCAGATGTGTAAACGCATATTTCAGGCAGGATGTGAAGAATGACAGCTGTACTGTTCATAAGGAGGTCAGAAAAATGCCAATGTTGAAAATCTGGAGTGAAAATACTACAATTTGCAAAGTTGATGATGGTGCGGAAACTGCATCATGCATGCTTGTAACACAATAAGTTTATGGACATTTGTCACCAAATTTTCAACATAGGCATTTAGGACCTCTACTCATGAACAGTCACTGTGATTTTACATACAAATATATGAACATACAAATCTACCAGCAGAACACACCAATTAGTCTATGTAAGTCTGCCCAAGTATGCAGCTAGCACTCTAGATTGCAGCTGCCCCAGCCTCCTCCCCCTCAGTTCCTCCCCTGCTTGTCCCAGCCCCTGCCCCCGACTCTTCCTCTTGCTTTATCCCACTCCTCCTTAAAGCTATTGACTGTCCTACATGTCACCATCCCATCTGGCAGCGCATTCCAGCTAGACACCACCTTCTCAGAGAAGTAGTCCCTCCTCATTTCCCACTTGAAATGTCCCTCTTTCAACCTTAGTCCATGCCCCCTCGTCTGTCTTCCACTCCTCAGTTGAAACACACCCTCGATGCTAGGTTTATTTACCCCCTCAGGTATTTAAATGCTTCAATCATATCCCCCCATCCCTTCTCTCCTCCAGTGTGTACATGTTCAGCTCCTTCAGCCTAACTTCGTATTTCTTTTCTTCCATCCCCTTTAACATTTTTTTTTGCCCTCCTTTGCACCCCCCTCCAGTAACTTTATATCTTTCCTCAGGTATGGCCTCCAGTATTGCATATAGTACTCTAGGTGTGGTCTGACCAATGATCTGTAGAGAGGTAGGATCACATCCCTGTGTCTGGATGAGAATCCCCTTGTGATGCACCCCAGCATCCTGCTTGCCTTCGCTGCTGCTCTCGTGCAGTGGGCTGAGTTGTTCATGCTCCCAGTTACCAACACCCCTAGGTCCTTCTCCTCCTCTCTGATCCCCAACCAATAGTCCCTCTTCTGGTTCTTAGCCCTGAAGTGCATCACCTTACACTACTTTGCATTGAAACCTAGCTGCCACACCAGCGACTATGCCTCTAGTTTGGTTATGTCCTCCTGCAGTTTTTCCCATCCATCCTCTTCATCCACCACCACCCCCAATTTGGCATAATGTGCGAACAGACTAACCCTGCTCCCCACTCGGTGTGCTATATCGGAGATAAACAGCCCGATTAGCACCAGGCAAAGCACCGACCCCTGCGGCACCCCACTTGTCACTGCTGTGGGTGCCGAGAGCTCACCCACTGCCACCACCACCCTATGCACCCTCCCCTGTAACCAGTTCTCTATCGATTTAGTCAGCTTTTTTCCCACTTCCGCTGCCGTCAGCTCCCCCCCAGTCTTCCATGAGGCACTGTATCAAAGGCCTTACTCAAGTCCAAGTGCAGGACATGTACCGCATGGCCCCTGTCCAACTCAATTGTCACCCAGTCACAATACTCTATTAGTTTGGTTTGACAAGACCTCCCTGAGATGAACTCATGTTGCTGCCCATCTTGAAGGCCATTACTATCTAGGAATGCCACCAGCCTCTCCTTCAGTATCGCCTCCATAAGCTTACCTACTATGGGCGTGAGACTTACTGACCGATAATTTCCTCGCCTCCTCCTAGATCCACTTGTGTATGGGCACCACATGTGCCACCCTCGCACACGCCTCCATCTCCAGGGAGGTGTTGAACAGATCTGCCAGGGGCTCAGTTAACAGCTCCACCATCTCCCTCAGCACCCTGGTGTGGATGGCATTGGGACTTGGTGCCTTGTCCACCCTTACTGTCCTCAGCCCCTCTAGCACCCTACTTTCTGTGATCACTTTGTCCGTCACCTCCTCACCCCCTTTCCCCAGCCCCCCCAGCCCATTCTGGTAGTGGGCCATCCCTCTCCTTAGTGAAAATAGAGCAGAAGTACTCATTTAGAATTTCCACTTGCTCCTCCCCCTTTTCCACCCAATCCTCTCCCTGCTTTATCCTCACAATATGTTCCTTGCACTTCCTCTTTTCCCTGACATACCTAAAAAAGTCCTTTTCCCCTCCCTTTATGCCCTGTGTAGAACTTAATTGCTTGGCGGCCTTAACTTTTTTCACCCTCCTGGCAACCTCCCTTGACCAACTCCCAAAGCCTCCTTATCATCTACCTTCCCTGTTCTCCTGTACTTCTGGTATGCAGCTGTCTTTGCCCTCACCCCTTGCAGCAGTTCCTTGTTCAGCCAGCATAGTTTCTTGCCTCTGCTCTTCTTACTCCTGGCCCTGGTGCAGGCTACTGTGGCCTCTGTTAGCCCAGTCTTTATGACTCCCCACTTTTGTTCTGCATCCATCCCCGGCCTTATATCCTGGAGTCTCCGTTGCAGTATTGATCCCATCCCCCAAAGTCCACACTAATAAATTCCACCACCTTAGTGCCTGTGTCTCCTGTCTCCCTGCTCAGCGCAACAACGATTCACACTATTTGGTGGTCGCTACCTGCTAGCGGGTCCTCCACCCTTACCTCCCTCAACACCTCCCCTTTTGCCAGTGTTAGTTCCATAGTGCTACCAAGCCTTGTAGGCCCACTTACCAATTGCATGAGAAGGCCATCCTGGAATGCATCAACGAGCACCTGCTCCCTGGTACTGCTAGTGGCCGGGGTGCTCCAGTCAACCCGTGGTAGGTTAAAATCCCCCACTATCACCACTCTCCCCCTTCTACACACCCTCCTTATCTGCTCTGCCAACTCCCCATCCAGTTCCCCGGATTGGACTGGTGGTCTGTACACCACTCCTAGCCTCAGCTTTCTGCCCTTGGAGTCCAGGAGCTGCACCCAAAGTGCCTCTGTCCTCTCATCTTCTCCCTCATCCCTTATGCATTTAATCCCTTCCCTCACATAGAGTGCAACCCCCCCATTCCAACCTCCTTGGTCCCTGCTGTATAACCTGTATTCCAGGATTGCCAAACCTCAATCATGATACTCTGTGGCCCAAGTCTCTGTAAGTGCAGCAATGTCCACCTTCCCCTCTGAAAAGAGCACCAGAAGCTCTGCAATTTTGTTCCCCAGGCTTCTTGCATTGAGAGAGACCACCTTCCAACTGTACCCCTCCTTCTCCTCACTCTTCTCCTTGGCCTGTGTCCCTCCTCCCAGTAGTCCGCACCCTTTCTCCTCCTTATTCTTACCGGGTGGTGGTGCCTCCTGTATTACACTCAGACCACTCTGCCCGCCCTCTCCCAGGGTTACTACACCTCCACCTTTACCTGTATCTAGGGGGGTGAGCTCATTAGGCTCCCCTGTCCTGACCTTTCTACTAACCTCAGTCTTTTGGTCACCCCCCCACTAGTTTAAATCCACCTTAGTAGAGATATACACTTCTAATCCTGCCTTTGACACTCACCTCCCCTTACTGCTCAAGTGTACCCTGTCCCCCATGTACAAGTCACTATTTCCTCAGATCCTACCCCAGTTAGGCAATAACCCATAATTTTTGGTGTGGCACAAATCCATCAGCCGCTCATTGAACTCCTCAATCTTACCCTTCCTCCCATGCTTGCATATGTTACCGAGTACCCTGAGAATGCCACCAACTCCCACCCCTCACACTGCTTGCCCAACTACTCAACCTCCCTCACTACTTCCACAGTCTCCCCGCCAGTCGCTTTGTACCCACATGCAACAGTAAATGAGGTTTCTTCCTCCCCTCGCTGCACACCTGAGCAGTGTCTGCCCTGCCCCTTCTACAGTCAACCTGGGGATAGCTTCAACCCAAATATGGCTGTGCCTTCCTCATTCCACCCCATCTCACCCCTTTCAGTATAGAATCCCTTAGGATGAGTGCCCCCCATCCCTTAGCCCCTTTCCCTTCAAATGCCCCTTCCACCACTCCAGTATTTGATCTTCCCTGCCCTTTACCCCCGCCAGCTGCACCCTCTGTGACTTTTGTATCTGTACCCCCTACTTCCACCTCAACCCTTTTCTCTGCCTTATTCCTCCAATCACCCTTGAACCCAGTCATCTACACACCATGCACACCCCATCCTCCATGCCCGGTCCAGGATCATGGCGGACCCACACTCTGTACACCCCACCACCCTTCCAAAGATGCCCACCCTATTGACATGTGGCACCTGCCCCATTTTGGCCCCCACCTTATGTTACGGGCTCTTACTCCCAGGTTCTGTACCCTACTACAACTGTTAGGCCCCTATTTACTCAAATTCCTGTTCCCCCCCCCACACTAGTCCCCCACTGGCTCCTTGCCAACCAGGGTAATTCAGTCTTAAATCTCATCCATTAGATACTGTATTACTGTAGCAATCCTAAAGCCTCCTTGTCCATTTTTCACCCCTCAGCTACCATACTTTTTGTTCTCAGCTCTCATATAGTTTCACTTAGCCCAGTTAGAAATCCTATTGCACTCCAAGTATTACTCAACTCAGTTAGAAAAACAAACAGAACAACTAAATCTGTATTATTATAGCACTCCTCAAAGTATCCAGTCATTGCTTTGTCTCCACCCCAGACACTCTGCTGTAATATAGGATCACAGAGGACCCTGGGTGGGAGGGTGGGCAACACTAAAGTCCTGGCAGAGCTCCGTTGAGCTCACTCACTCCCTCCCTCCTCTTCTCTCTCTCCTTCTGTTTTCCTGGTGCTGCAGGCTGCCCTTTTGTACTGGGCTCCTGCCTGCATTGGTGCCTTTTTCTGTCCACAAAGAAATCTGCAGCAGTCCCGCCAGAGCTCCATTGAGCTTGCTCACTCCCCCTCTCCCACTTGCTCATTCTGTTTCTCCTGGAGCTGCAAACTGCCCTTTTGTAATGGGCTCCTGCCTGTGTTGGCACTTTTTTCTGCCCACAAAGAAATCCGCAGCAGTCCCGACAGAGCTCCGTTGAGCTCGCTCACTCCTTCTTTCTCACTCGCTTGTTCCATTTCTCCCGGTGCTGCAGGCTGCCCTTTTGTACTGGGCTCCTGCCTGCATTGGCGCCTTTTGCTGCCCACAAAGAAATCTGCAGAGTCCTGACAGAGCTCCGCTGAGCTTGCTCACCCCTTCCTCACTCACTCATTCTGTTTCTCCTGAGTCCTGGTGCTGCAGACTGCCCTTTGTACTGGACTCCTGCCTGCATTGGCACCTTTTCCTGCCCACAAAGAAATCTGCAGCAGTCCCGACAGAGCTCCATTGCGCCGCCTCACCCCCTCTCTCACTTGCTCGTTTTGTTTCTCCCGGCATTGCAGGCTGCCCTTTGTACTGGGCTCCTGCCTGCCTTAGTGCCTTTTCTGCCCACAAAGAAATCTGCAGCAGTCCTGAGAGAGCTTGGTTGAGCTCGCTCACTCTCCCTCTCACTTACTCGATCTTAATCTGTCCCAAACACTTATTTCCCACAATGAATGCGCTATTCTGTGCCAGAAGTGCAAAACACATTTTGACCAGGATGTGAAAATGACAGCTGTACTGTTCATAAGGAGGTGTGAAAAAATGCCAGTGTTGAAACCTGGTGTGAAAATATTACAAATTTCCATGAGGTTACAAGGATGCATGGAAACTGCACAATGCATACTTATAACACAGTCATTTTATGGACTTTCATCACAAATGTTCAACATAGGCATTTTAGGACCTCTGCTCATGAACAGTATCACTGACATTTTCTCAATCTATCCTAAAAACTGATTTCCCACAGCGACCACACTATTCTGCGCTGGAAGTGCGAAAACACATTTTGGCCAGGATGTGTAAAATGACAGCTGTACTGTTCATAAGGAGGTGTGGAAAAATGCCAGTGCTGAAAATCTGGAGTGAAAATATTACAGATTCACGAAGTTATGAGTGCACGTGGAAACTGTGCAACACACGCTCATAAAACAGTCATTTTTTGGATTTTTTTCACCAAATTTGCAACATAGGCTTTATAAGAGCCCACCTCATGAACAGTGGCATTATCATTTTGTTAATTGGTCCCAAAAGGTGATTCCATACAGTGACCACAAAATCACCATTCGGAACCAAATAACACCATGACAGTGGCTGAATTCATGAGGAGGGGTCCCAATAACCTCATGTTGAAAATTTGGTGCCAAAATTCAAAAAAATTACCGAGATATGCACCAAAGTTGAAAAAAAAAACCCTATTTATGCCATTATACAGCTTACTGGCATTTCTTCAGTTCAGGTCGGCTTTGAAGAGTGCAGACGTGTTCCTGGTCCTCCAAAGATTGTCAGATTGGGCTCTGGAGGTAAGTATGGGATGAGGACAGGTGCGTGGGAAGGCAGGGTGGTGAGGGAGGGGCGTGGGTTGGGAGAGGGGCCACCGGACTTAACAAGGGACCGTTTCTGTTTTACAGGTTAAGAAAAAAAAAAAAAGAAAACATTGCGGGACTTTTAACAGGGACATTTGGCATGCTAGGGTGGGCTCCCAGTGTGCCACCTGAGTGTTTTTTGGGGGTGCTGTAGCCAACAGGGGATTGGGCACCCCCATCGGCACACAGCACATTTTTGGGGGGGGGAACATTATGCCAACGGGAAGTGGGCTCCCCCATTGGCAAATTTACTGGGAAGAGTGGGGACTGAAGCCAACAGGGATTGGCTCCCCGTAGGCAAGGGCGCATGATGCAGACGGGTATTGGGCACTCCCTCTGCACACAACAAATGGGAGAGGGGTTACAGTATACTGACGTGAGTAGGCCCTGTCGGCAAAATGTACTGGGTCGGGGGCATGTGGACGGCAAGGTACCACCCTGCAGTGATGGGTCACCCTGATTGCAGCAAAATGGCTGACACTGCAATGATGAGGTGGCCTCTGATTGCGGCAGCGAAAACGTTTCAACTTGGTGGCACTTCTGCAGAACCAGTGTCATCAGGACACTGGGCCTGCATTGGTCCACCAATGCCATGCCACCAAATGCAGTGCCCCCAGTGGCTGCCACAGTGCCGCACCTCCACAACCCGCTTCTCTCCTAAGCTGCCATATAATGTTTCTTGCACATGCGTGCAAGCAAACATAGAAATGGAGTAAAGCAGGTCCTTTTTAGCAAGCAGAAAATTGAGTACATAGGGATTATAGGAGTATGAATTAAAGTGCTGTGCCTGATTTGAAGCATGATGGGAATTTTAGGGAGACTGCAAGATATAACCAATGACAAAGGAGGTTATGCAATTTTTTTCCCACTCGTTTCCCCTCTGGTTGCCACACTTAGGGACCTCCCTCAGATGTTGCCTGGTATCTCCTACCTAGTCTGAGATCCTCCCACTGTGAGTACCCCCCCGGTGCTCCAAGCACCCCACACTTTACCTGCAATCTTCCCCCTGACTTGCACCCCCAAGTCAGGACCATCTCAACTACATGGTGCTCCTTGAATCTAGTTGAATTGCAGGCAGGGTGTGGGTCAGAGGATACTGAGGATTGAGATGGGCAGGATCTGATGGTGGGTGTGGGGCCACGGTGTGTCGTTGTCCTTCCTGAGGGGGGCTGTTTCTTGTGACATGAACATGATGTGCAATGATGTCCATTGTGAAACAAGTGCACACCACACCCATACCATGGACATCCACTGTCAGCTCTGCCTGGACCCGATGTGACCCGTAGCTGTAACACCCTGCCTCCACTAGGAGTCGCTGATGCTGGGGAGCCACAAGCCCACCCTCCCCAGAAAAGGAGAGGATAGCTGGATAGTGGCCTAACACTTGAATCTCAGGTGTCGGCCATGGTCCACAGCATTATTTTACCAGCTTAGAAACATTACCAGGATTAAATACTTGATCCTCTTGGCCAATCTGCCATCACTGGTTCATGCCTTCATGACATCATGGCTTGATTACTGCAATACCCTCCATGTAGGGCTATCAAGGGCTGATCTTCACTGCCTACAGCTTTTGCAAAGTGCGGCAGCCAGTCTGTTTACTGGTCTTCTAGGTCATGTCACATTACGCCTGTGCTGCAATCTCTCCACTGGCTCCTAATAGGTGGACAATCATCTTCAAGGTTGGGTTACTGACCTATAAAACCCTGCATGGTCTGAGCCCAGTTACCTGCAAGACCTCCTATGGCCCTACTACCTGTCTTGTCCCCTCCAGTCAGCCGAGGAGGACCTTCTAGTAATTTCCAGGGTCAATTTAAAATCCACAAAGGAGACCCGCAGGAAAGTGGCATGGGACCCCACAGGGGCAAGAAACAACTCTTTGTGGGGCACTGAATTGTTAGGGCAGTAGAACTGGGGGAAGGGAGGGAGAGGGAGGAGCTACATGGGGGAGGGAGATGGATGTCATTGTCCACCTAGGGACAAATGACCTGGCTGGGAATGGGATCAGAGCTGTGCAACAGAAGTTTGTGGAGTTATCCGGCTCAGTGGCACTGAGGGCTGAGGCGCTGGACACCATACATCATGCCACACCAGCAACCCAGTTTTGGGAGCAAGCTTGGGTTGCTGTGGGTCGGCGGGGGAGGGAGACAATCGAGCAGCCGATGGCCTGCTCTCCTCTCCCGGGGTGGGCTGGAGTACAGTGACCGGCATAGCCTGGTACCTAGTGGAGGCTGGATGTCGGCACTTCCGGCCTTGTAGATTGCGATGGTAGGCGGGGTAGGCGGTGGGCATGCTGGGTGCAGACGTATGCACAGTATGCCCCTTGTTGGCATTGCATGCCCTGCCTCCAAGCCAAACATGGAAAAAAGGGGAGTATCCAGTCATTGTGGCTTGATGGCCATCCAAAATGTCCTGCACTGGCTCCGAGGACCACCAAGAGGGATCCATTGTGGTGGGGAGTTGGTCAACCTCTGCTGTCCCACCATGGTGGGCGCCATGGGATAATTAGGTGGTTGCACTCAGTAGGAGAATGGCACAGGTTGGACAGTGGATGGATGGAATGTAAGGGTTGCAAGGACACTAAGGCCAGCTGGAACCCCCAAGGGGAGAAAAAGATACACAAAAAAAAAGAAGTTTGTGGAGTTGGGGAGTGGCCTAAGACAAGTGGCATGCATGGTAACTTTCTTGGAAGTGCTACCTGTCTATGACATGGGTGAGACTAGGGTACTTTACACCATGGGATACAATGGCTGGTTGAAAAACTAGTGCGGTGCTCAGGGATTTTGCTTCATTGGGCACTGGGGGTCCACCTGGAGGGATACATGCCTATACTGGTGTGATGGTCTGCATCTGTCTGGGAGGGAACCAGGATCCTAGATGATAGGTATAAATGCTTCATTGGAAGCATTTAACAGCTAAGGGGGAGGCACGAAGAGAAGCAGGAAATCTCAGCTCCTCCAACAAAACAGGGTTGTTAGTAAGTAGACACCAAGATAGAGAAGTTGATAAGGAGCAGGACAGGGGTAACCAGAAAAGGTAAAGGCAGTAAGGACAGGGAAGAACCTGAAAGGTAAGGCCATCAAAAATGGAGGGCGTTGAGTACCAATACCCATAGTCTGGGTAACAAGCTCCCTGAACTAGTGGCCTTGATGGAAGAAGAGTGTCTGGATATTGTGGCAGTGCTTGAAACATGCTGACAGAGAACCATGACTGGAATGTCAACATACCAAGGTACACAATCTACAGGAGGGACAGGAGGGTAAAAGACGAGGATGGGTAGCTCTCTACATAAGGGAAGGAATCAAAGCAACAGAACTAAAGGGTAAACAGTGCAGGGAAGAGGCACTGTGGGTCACCCTGGAGACAGCAAATGGCACCACAATCCACACAGGGGTTGTTTACAGATCCTCGTCTCAGGGGGAGGCAATGGACAAGGAAATGATAGAAGGAATCCTTAGATGGCAGAAAAGGTAGAGAGATTGCTAATGGGGGACCTGAATATGCCAGATGTTAATTGGAGCACCTTTACTGCAGTCACATCCAAGAGCAGGGTCATTCTTGATGCCCTACAGGGGGCATGCCTCAGACAGCTAGTGTTGGAACCCACTCGGGAGGGAGCAATCTTAGACCTGATACTCTTAAATGGAGATGGAGAGAAGATCTCAGATTTAGAAGTGGGTAGCCATCTGGGAACAAGCGACCACCAAACAGTGTGGTTCACATTAAACACAGCTGTAGAGTCAAGCCATACAAAAGCAAGGGTGTTGGACTCTAGAAGGGCTGACTTTGGCAAAATGGGAGCGTGCTTCAGAAAAGCACTAGCAAACAAGCAAGAAGGAGGGGATGAAGAACAATAGGAAAAAATCAAAACTGTCATCACAGAGGTAACAAGCCTTTGTATAACGCAAATCAAGAAAACAAAATGATGGAAAAAGCCACTGTGGTTCTCAAAAGAGGTGGCAGGGAAGGTTAAGTAGAAAAGGATAGCATTCAGGAAATATAAGGAAACACAGAAGGAGCAGGACAGAGAACTATATCAGTTAAAGCAGAAGGAGGCAGGGAAGGCAGTCAGAATAGCAAAGGCCCAAACTGAGGAAAAGATAGCCAACTCTGTTAAGAAGGGGGATAAAGCCTTTTATGGTACATTAGGAAGTGAAGAAAGACCAAGAGAAGGATACTGAGGCTTAATAAAGGGAGGAATGTAGGCAGAGGGTGACAATGAAAAAGCAGGGATACTGAAGGAATATTTCTGCTCAGCATTCACAAAAGAAGAGAGGGGGAGGTACCTAAACCAAACAATAGAAACACTCTGGATAGGGGAGTTGATGCCAGTCCATTCACAGAAGAAAGGGTTCTGAAAGAACTCTTAAATCTGAAGGTGGACATTGCAATGGGGCCTGACGGGATTCATCCAAGAATTCTAAAAGAACTAAGGGTAGAACTAGTGACGCCACTGACTAACCTCTTTAACAAATCATGGGAAGATATGGTGGTACCTGAGGAATGGAGGAGGGTGGATGTGATTCCACTTGACAAAAGTGGGAGCAAGGCAGAGGCAGGAAAATGCAGACCAGTTAGTTTGACTTCAGTGGTAGGGAAAATGATGGAATCACTTCTGAAGAAAAGAATTGTTGAGTACCTAGAGGCCAGCGGGGCACAGGACCCAAGGCATTATGGATTCACAGCGGAAGGTCATACCAGATGAATCTAATAGATTTCTTTGACTGGGTAGCCAAAGTAGTAGACCAGGAAGGGCAGTGGACATGGCCTACCTAGACTTTAGCAAGGCATTTGACACAGTCCCACACAAAGATTAATATACAAGTTAGCCAGCCTTGGAGTGGGTCCCAGGGTGGTAGTCTAGGTAAAAATTGGCTGGACAACAGGATGCAGAGGTAGTAGTAAATGGAGTCCACTCTGAAGAAGGGGTTACTAGCGAGGAAATGCAGGGTTCAGTACTGGGACCGGTCCTCTTAATGTCTTTATAAGTGACATTGAGGAGGGACTGGAAGAAAAGTATGTCTCTTTGCAGATGACACAAAGATCTGCAATAGGGTGATGCACAAGGTGGGGTGGAAAGGATGAGAAGGGACTTGGCAAGGCTGGAGGAATGGTTAAATGTATGGAAGCTTAAATTCAATGCAAAAAAGTGCAAAGTAATGCACATGGGAAACAAAAACCCAAGGGAAGAGTACACAATGGGGGTTGAGATACTAACAACAACAAAAATGGAAAGGGACCTGGGGGTAATCTTATCAGATAACCTAAAAGAGGAAAAGCAATGTGAGAAGGCAATAAGGAGGGCTGGGGAGATACTGGGATACATAGGGAGATACATCACTAGTAGAAAACAGGAAGTTGTTATCCCTCTGTACAGACAGTTGGTGAGACCCCTTCTGGAGTACTGCTTGCAGTTCTGGAGACCCCATCTCTGCAAGGACATAGACAGGATGTAGGCTGTCCAGTGGATGGCAACTAAAATTGTGCAGTGTCTGCACCAGAAGACATACAAAAAGAGACTAAAGGAACTTAATATGTATACCCTCGAGGAAAGGAGGGAGAGGGGGGACATGATAGAAACTTTCAAGTACTTTAAGGGAATCAGCAAAGTCCAAGAGGGTAACATCTTTCAGAAAAAGAGATGTGCAAGAACAAGGGGGCACAATTTGAAGACAGAGGGGGGACGGCTCAGAAGTAATGTGAAGAAGTATTTTTTCACGGAGTGGGTTGTGAATACATGGAACGGCCTTCTTGAGTAGGTCATGGAGTCAAAAACAGTGGGGGAATTCAAGAATGCATGGGACAGACATAAGGCAATTCTAGTGGAGAGGGTAGAAGGAAGTAGGCTAATGGTTAACTAGGATCTGCAGCTTATCCATTAGTTAGGGAAATGGGCAGACTAGATGGGCCGAGCAGTCCTTATCTGCCATCAAATTCTATGTTTCTATGCTTGGAGAAATCTGTAAGTGAATGGATTGCAGGTTCAGTACCTTTCGGGGCCACAAACAATCTTGTCTAAGGAAATCTGAGCTGCAGTAAACTTTTACCTCAGAAACTGCCTTAAAGGGTAGGATGTCAGGGAGGGTGGAGGCACTGTGGGCAAAAATAAGTATGGTATAACTAATGCAACTAACCTCTGCATGAAGGAAGCGAGTAAAAACAGATGGAAAAAAGAAACCACTATGGTTCTCTAAGAAAGTGGCAATGGTGGTGAAGAAAAAAGGGTGTCATTCAGGATGTATGGAGAAATGCAGATGGAGGAGGACAGGAGGGGAACAAAGATGCAGACAGAGGAAAGAGTTGCCAAAGGGGTCATTAAAGGGGATACGACTTCTTTAGTTATATAAGTGAGAAGAGGAAAGTAACAGGCAGGATAGTGAAGATTAGAAGGGTGGAGGGATGAGACTGTGCAGAAGAGGAACAAGAGAAAGCAGACATCCTAAATAGGTATTTATGTTCAGTCGTCACTGTGGAGGGAGTGGACCACCATGGAGTAGCAGAAACAGAGGTGGGGGTGGACACAAGGGAAATAGATCTGCGAAGTAAGTAGACGTGGTTTATCTGGACTTCAGTAAGGCCTTTGACACTGAGCTGCACAGGAGGCTGATAAAGATACTGATCCACTTAGGGGTAGGACCCAAAGTGGTGAACTGCATTAGAAACTTCTTACTGGATAGGAGACAGAGGGTGGTGGTAAATGGCACTCACTCGAATGATGGAACAGTGACCAGTGTGGTGCCACAGGGATCAGTACTGAGACTGATCCACTTCAGTGTCTTCGTAATGACATTACTGAGAAACTGGAAGGGAAGGTGTGCCTTTGCAGCTAATGTCAAAATCTGCAACAGGGTAGACACTCAGAAGTGAGTAGAGAATGAGCAGGAGTAGTCTAAAGCATGGAAGTTGAAGCTCCATGTCAAAACACAAGATCATGTACGTAAGGCATAGGAATCGAGGCACTGAGTATATGACGGGGACAGACTGATAGTCAGTAAACAGGAAAAGGATCTTGGGAGTATCATATCTGATGGTGTTGAGGTGGCAGGGCAGTGTGACAAAGCAGTGGCTAGGGCTTGTGGGATGGTGGGGTACACAGTGCGTGGTATATCCAGAAGGAGGTGGGAAGTGGCATTGCCACTGTATCACTCACTGGTGAGACTCCACCTGAGTACTGTGTCCAGTTTGGAAGCCGCACCTCAGAAAGAACATAGACAGTGTGGAGGCAGTACAGAGGAGGACAACTAAAATGGTGCTGGAGTTGCAAGAGAAGCTCTGTGAGGAGAGACTGAGGGATTTCAACATGTACACCCTGGAAGAGAGGGGCACAAGAGGTGACATGATAGAGACCTACAGGTACCTCACAGCGGTGAATAGGATGCAGGAGGGGAGTCTCTTTCAAATGAGGAAGAGCACCAGGACCAGGGGGAATGCAATGAAGCTGGGGGGGGTAAGACAGATGTGAAGAAATATTTCTTCACTGAACAGTCTGCCAGCAGACGTGGTGGAAGCAAAAATAGCAGGGGGTTTCCGTCATGTCTGGCATAGACATATGAGCATATTATAAAGAAGGCAGGGAGAAGGGAGGGTCACCAGAGACCAGTTATGGTCTGCGGAAACAGACTGAGTGGGCCAAATGGTCCTTTTCTGCTGACAAACTCAAAGTTTCTATGTAGGGGGCTGCATTTCTGGCTCCAGACCATTGATTTTAGTTACTCCTACTGTCTGATATCCACCCTGTTGGTGTTACAATATTAATGCTCTGCTCTGTTTGAATTAAACATTGTTACATGCATAAAGCTAAGACCTACTGTGTTTTTGCTGCTTAACAGTTATGAGCATCTCTACAGTGGGCGAGGGCAGTAAAGAGGCACCAAAGGGTTCTAGCTTACAATGTTTTCCTAGCTACACCATTGGCTTACATACATTTTTCAGCCCTCTGCATTCCTTCAAGTATTCAGCTGCCTGCTGCTTATACTGTAGGTTCTAGCCAGCAATCTCTCCAGCCAGCTAGACACCCTGAAAATCATGGCTCCTCCCCTTTTCTTCTATGGAGCAAAACTTTACCTGCCACAACTAACTGTCTGCCATAAAGCTAACAAGAGATCCTACTGGATTTTTAATTAGTTTGTTCTCACAGTGCCTAATCTCCGATAAAATAACCTTTGAGCTCTCTGTGATAAATGATGTATAATCATTTCCGCAGACTAAATATTAGCTGTCAGCAATGATAACAATGGATCTTTATTTCAGACTTTTGATCAGCTTTAATACGTTTTGAATGCTAAGTATTACAATCCGTTGAATGAATAAGTAGGTTGGATATGCGGAGAGTTGCAAATGCTCCAATCCTTGGGAAACTGAAAAGGTTAGAGCCATAATGGTTGAGGTTGATGATTTAACTGTGGTACAGTAGGTGAGACGGCTCCTGAATGCAGGAGTATGGAATGACAAATGATGGCATGTGTTATAGGATCTGTGGTAATGTGTGTTTCACACCATGTAGACCAAACATTTTACAGAATGGACATAATGTGGAAGGGCATTTGCTGCTTCTAAACTGAGTGCAATTGTAGTCCAAGTTACTGCTTAGTAGAATAGAATTGTTTTATAACTTTTCAAACAGACCATGGTTAGCAATTAATTTGTAGCAGTATACAATGTGGTTTTAGTTTGCAAAAGGTATAACAAAGCTACTGTGTATGAGGACAAAGTAGATAATGTAGGTGTAGTAGTATTAGTATTAGTAAGCATGATTTATATAGTGCCCAATCTCATGGGCTCCGAGCATTTAAGAAAGGACAGACAAACATTATCATAACAATAAAATACCCATTATAAAGCAACTACAATTAAATAAAAAATAATTATAAGTAGTCAAATACAGTATATAAATAATACTGCAAAGCTAGTCAGCAGGTGAATTTCCAGCAGAATATATGAATTTCAAAAGAATATTACAGGGTGCCATAAGCTCCTGAAAAATGAAGGTTTATAGGCCTCTTTCAACAGCATCTAATGGGGGAGGGTTGTCTCTCTTGCTCTCATGAAACTGGGAAGCCTGTTCCAAAGGGCAAGACCAGCAGCAGATTAGAAGGTCCTATCACCAGAAGATTTCAGCCTTACCCTTGGAACAGCTAGGAGGCACACTTCAGAGTAGCTGAGGCAGCAAGAGATCCGTAAGGAGACAGTAGGTCACAGAGGTAGCTAGAACTCAGACTGTACAGGGCTTTATAGGTCAATAAACCAACCATGAAGTTGACATGCTATTGCACCAATGATATACCACTGCACTGACAGCCAGTACAATTCATGCAGGACCGAGCTTATATAACATGACCATGGAAGGCCTGTCAACTACCAGGCCACTGCATGATGTGAGATATGATAAAATAATATAGAAAGGACACATGATTGCATAACAAATCTTGAGCTTTGGAGGAAACAACTTAGAGTAGCACTTGGGTCTTGATGGTGCCAGGTTATGTATGTAGGAAATAGGTATTAACACAGAAGAAGGCCCATTTGCCCATCAAGTCTGTCTCCAGCTGCTCTGTGGTTATAACAATCCAAGTTCACCTCCCATGAACTTATCCAAACTTGCTTTTAAAACCCCTGACAATGGTACCATTCTCTTCGTCAATTGTAAGCAATTCCAGATATCCTCTACTCTTTCAGTATAGCACTGCTTCCATAATCCCCCCTTAAAATTCTCATCACTTTTTTTTGTTTGGTCTCCTGGTCGTTTTGTTGTCTGTCTCAATTGTAATGTTTAATTGTTCCATTAAAGTTTAGTCACCTATAATATTATGAAGTTGAATTATAAATCCTGCAGTTCTGTTTCTTCAAACTAAACATGTTCAGTTCAGATGTCCCTTCTTCATAACTCAGCTTCTCTATGCCATTCACTATCTTGGTCACCCTTCTCTGAACCCTCTCTAATATTTACTCATCCCTTCTTTTTTATTTATGTATTGAAATGTTTCACCAGGAAGGCACACTGAGGAACAAGTTGCTCGTTTTCCCAATGCGAACTGGGGGGTAGGGGAACATGAGGATAGTATAAAGAGATTTGGTACACAGTATAGATATATAATTTGATTACATTTAATAAAGTGAGCAGACTATACAGAAGTACTGAAAAGGAATGCTAACAGGTATGAACTAGATGGATTAATGTGATGTCCAGAATTGCACAAAATGCTCTAAGTGTGGCCTCACTAGTGATCAATACTGAAGAAACACCACCTCCCTAGATCTACTTGCAAAGTTACGTTTACTACAACTTATTATCTGATCATATACTTTTTGCTTTGATGTTACAATGTGATTGTAATAATAGCTCCTAGATCCCTTTCCCACACAGTTTTATTGAACATGCTTCCATTTGAATAACAGTTTGCCTTGTTAGTTTTCCTTCAAGACTGAATCACTGCACAGTTTTCATGATTGCTTTTCATTTCTGAACTTTCTGTCCACTGCACCTGTTTATCTTGATTTTGCTACATAGCCTTCACTTATGTGAGGTGGGGTGCCACAGGGAGCAAAACTGGACCTCTGTTGTTCCTTGCATTGATAAACGATCTAAAGACTGAGGGGCAGTGTAGTAAGTAAGTGGATAATACCTCACTGATTGATAGGTCTAGTGAAGTCAGTCAAAGTCCTATTTAAGAAGTTCTAAAAGAAATAGAATTTTGGATGCAACAAAACAAGATGCAGATAAATCCAGAAAAGACACAGGAAATTAGATTTGGGAAAACAAACAAAACATCACTGCCCCCTCTTGTATCTGGAGGTGTCAAAGTCAAGGTGGTTGAGTGTGTTAAATTGTTAGGAAAAACAAGCATTTGTCAATGCCGAACGTTCACTTGCAGGTATTTGCAGTGGTGTTTGGTACTGGTACTGGCTTCAGAGAAGAGCAGATGCAGCAGTGAGAGCGACTGGTGCCACCTGGTGGAAGCTGCACCGTAAATGGTCCCAGGACTGATCCCTGAGGTACCCCGCTGGTCACCCCCTCTCTCTGGATTGAATCCCATTACCACCACCCTCTGCCTCCTGTCAGTCAGCCAGTTTCTAACCCAGGTTATCAGCTTGTGTCCCGTGGCCAGATTACCCATCTTTTTAATCAGCCTTCTATGTTGGGTGTTATCAAAGGCTTTGCTTAAATCAAGGTAGTGGCATCAACTGTCCCTCCCTGATTTACTTCCTTATTGAGGCGTTAGGATTTCCAACCCTAATGCCTCACCCCCACCCTGCAGTGACTGACAGCCATTGAGGGTGTGCTTCATTTTGGCCATAACGCCGTGTTATTTTCATTCCCCACCTCCCAACCTGCAGACATTGATAGGCATTGTGGTGTGCCTTGGGGTCTTTATCCCTACACTCACCCCATTCCATAAGGAAATAAGCTGAGATGGTGTGGTATAGGAGAATGGGGTTAGCGTTGAGGCAGACCAGAGCACACCCGATGCGTCACTGGCTGTTAGATTGGGTGGAATGTTAGAGTATTATGGCCAGGATGTGAAAAATGACAGCTATACGCTTCATGAGGTGGTGTGAAAACTGGCAATGTTGAATATTTGGAGTGAAAATATAAAAGTTTGCCAAAGTTTCATGCATGGGTAGTGAAATTTCAATGACCACAAGTAACTTGGATGTTTTGGGGTATTTTTATACCACATTTTCAACATGGCCTTTTTAGGGCTTCACCTTATGCCTTTTTAGGGCTCCACCTCATGAACAGTGACACTGTGATTTCCTTAATCCATCCTGAAAGTTGATTTCGCACAGCAACCACACCATTCTGTGCCACAGGTGTGAAAACATGTCCAGGCTGCATGTGAAAAATGACAGCTGTAGAGTAGGTGCAAAAAATGGCAATGTGGAAAATCTGGAGTGAATATATTAAAAATTGGGGAGGTTATGAGTGTTCGTAGAAACCGCGCAATGCACACTTGTAATGCAGTCATTTTTGTGATTTTTTTCACCAAATCTTCAACATGGGCTTTTTGGGAACTCCGCTCATGAACTCTGGCACTGTCATCTTGTTAATCAGTCCTAAAAGGTGATTCCATACAGTGACTGAAAAATCACCTTTTGGGACTGAGTAACGAAATTACAGTGCCAGTGTTCATGAGGCGTGGTCCCAAAAAGGCTATGTTGAAAATCTGGGACAAGAATTCCAAAAAATGACTGAGATATCAACACAAGTTGAAACCCCCATTCACAGCAATTATACAGCACTTCCTTTGATTCTTCAGTTTGTGGTTCGACTTTGAAGAGTGCAGACATGTCCTGGTCCTGAGAAGATTGCAGCCACAGACCTTCGGAGGTAAGTATAGGGTAAGGGGAGATAAGGGGAGGTGGGTGTGCAGCAGGAGGGCTGGGATGGGTTAAAGGGATGGGGAGACAATGAGGGACCATTTTCTTTTTTTCAGCTATGAAAAAAAAAAATGTTGGGGGAACCATTTTCTTTTTTACAGGGAAACATAAACATAGACTTTGACAGCAGATAAGGGCCATCTGGCCCACCCAGTCTGGACATTTCTAAAGGAGGGCTATAGATATGGGGATACTGGGAGTGGGCTCCCCAGTATCCCAGAATATTAGGGGTAGTACAGATATGGGGACATTGGGAGTGGGCTTCCCAGTGTCTCTCAGTGATGGCACTGTCTTTATTGCTGACATGGGGATTGGGCACCCCAATATCGGCTTTAACAGAAAGCCACACTACTGGCAATGTTGAGGAGGGGGGGAGCAGAGAAACGAACACTGGGAGAGGGAAGAGAAAGCTGTACCATGGCTAGTGTTGAGGTGGGGGAATGAGAAGCAAGCACTGGGAGAGAAAGCTGCACCACAGCTAACGATGAAGCCTTGGGGGAGGGGTCAGAGGAGTGAAGACGGGGAGAGAGGATAGAGTGGCCATAACTCCAGTCATGCACATTAGTGTGCACAATAATGCGCATGGCTGTAGTTCAGGCTACAGAAAGAAATGAAGTGCTCCCATTGGAGCAGTTCATTTCTTTGCAAGTCCAGTATGTGCCACGTCAGCAAAACTGAACTGCTGTCATGACTAGATTGCCTGGTTATTGATGTACACTGCCAAACTCATTGCAGTTTCAGCTGTAACTGACTTGGCAGTGACACACCTCTCATTCGCCTTATAGTCTCAAGACATTCCTTGTGAAAGCACAAGTGCACGGAAAAATTCAACATGATTTCAGAAGGAAAGAACAGGTGGAAGGAGTGTTAAAGAAAGGAAACTCAACATTAAACTTTTTAGCAATGTTAAAAAGGGCTGGGTTGAGTCAGAAAGATTTGGTATATTTCTATTGCACAGTGGTTAGACCAATTTTAGAATAGGGGTCAGCAGTGTGGGATGCAGGCCTTACAAAGACAGAAAATAAAGAGTTAGGATACAAAAGAGAGCTTTGCGTATAATTTGGGGGAATGAGACATCTTATGAAGATGCTTTAAAAATGTATAAGTTGGTGCGGTTAGATGACAGGAGAAGAGAAATGTCTAGGAATCTATTTAAGGATATATGTAATCCTCAGCACAAATTGCATGCGTTTTTACCACCAGAGAAGTGGCTGTTTATGGATTAAGGAAACAGGTCAGATGACAAAAACCAATGCTTGGAATATAAAGTACAAAGCATCTTTTTCCATGTGCTTTTTAGATGAATGAGTGTGGTAGACTAGATGAACGAGTGAATTATGCAATCTGAAACTGGGTGAATGAAAAAGAGAATATTTTTGTACTAAATATTTATATGTATATATTTTTATTAGTATGTATTTGTGAAATATTGTAATTTTGTATTTCTGATTATTGTTTCTCTTTATGTCATATTGTACACAACTTCAGCCACCCCTTTGGTGTGTTGGCTGCAATGTGTTTAACTAAACTAAACTAAACTAAACCACACTAAACTTAAAAACCAATATCCACTGTGTCACTAAGCTTTGTATTATCAGCATTTAGCAAGCCATCCCTCCATATCTATGTTAAACAGTCCATATCTTTCAAGAACAGATTGAATGTGACCAGCCACAGTAACCCTTGAGTGGAAATCCACAAGTCACTCTATCCCATTTTGATGTTAAAATATTATTCTAACTCTATGTCCATTTGGTTTGAAATACACTTCATAGAAACAGGTATACACTTCCTGCAGTGAAACCCCTACAGCAACATACGTCGCTGCCAACAACAGCGCCCAGTCACTGTAGGGGACGCGCCCTGGACCCGACAACGCTCTCCCTCATCTTGCATCCCTCTCTGAACCAACTCTGACCCGGAGTTGGTATCCATAGGCACGGGGTACGGGGGCAGAGCGCCTCTACGGGGTTTGGGGAAAGCCCTTAGAAAACATCGGACCCTGCTGTATGGACTCCCTGCTGACTGCAATTCTCGGTCAACAGGGAGCCTGGTGCTGCAATGTCAGTTGACAAGTTAGTTGTCGACTCAGCATCGTAGAGCCATGGAAAGATAGACAATGATGGCAGAAAAATACCAGAAGTCTACCCAGTCTGCTCAAGTTTCCTATAATCCCTGGAACCTTCTGTTCCTCTAGGGTACTAACCCCGTCATCTCTCTATTCTCCTTCCTGGTTCCGTCACCCCTAGTAACCACTATTCCCTTCATTATGTCCCAGCCCTGCTTGAATCCCCTGACTGTTTTCACACTCACCACCTCAGTTGACAGACTGCTCCAAGGTTCCACCACCATTTCCTTTAAGTAGTACTTTCTCACATCTCTCCTGAACCTACCTCCTGTTAATATTCATTCATGTCCACATGACTGCAAACTGGTATTCAGGCTAAATAATTCCTCGCAGTTCACTTTTTTAATTCCATTAAGGAACCTGAATGTCTCTAATTATCTCCCCTCTCCCTTTTTTGTTTCTAGTGAATATGTATTTAATGCTTTGAGGTGCTCCTTGTAGGCTCTGCCATGCTGGCCCTGAATCATTTTTGTTACTCTGTGCTGCACTGTCTACAATCTATCCTTACCCTTTCTGAGATGAGGACTCCAGAACTGTGTGCAATACTCTAGGTGAGACCTCACCAGGGGTTTGTAGAGGAGACGTATTACCTCTTTTCTTCTGCTATCAATACCCCTCCTGATACATCCTAGCATCTTGTTAGCCTTGCTTTAGGGCTTGTTGTACTGACTTGATTGCTTAAATGAATTGCTAATGATAACTCCCAGACCCCATTCCGCATCTGTAGTGCTAAGCCTCTCTCCTCCCATCCAGTACTCTGTCTTGGGGTTCTTTTTCCCTAGATGCATTACCTTGCACTTTTTAGCATTGAAGTGCAACTGCCAAACCTTTGACCATGCCCCTAACTTTTGTAGGTCTCTCTGCATTTCCTTTATTCCCTTGTCACTATCCACCCTCCCACATAGTTTTATGTCATCTGTGAACAGACACAACTTACCCTGGATTCCTTCACCAATGTCACTAATGAACATGTTGAAGAGGACTGGACTCAGGACCAATCCCCGTGGAACCCCGCTCATAACTTTCCTCTCTTCTGATTTAACCCCACTGACCACCACCCTCTGCTGCCTGCGCTCTAACCAATTACCCACCCATTTCACTATGGGTTTAGCTGCACCCAGATCTTCTATCTTCTTGAGCAATTGTTTGTGAGGCACTGAGTCAAAAGCCTTGCTGAAGTCAAAGTAGAGAAGATCCATTACATGGCCCTTGTCTAATTCCTTTGTCACCCAGCCAAATAAAGTTCAGTACTCATTAATGATATATTTGATTTTAGAGTTCATAATTCTACCTATTACTGATGTGAGAGTGGCAGATCTGTAATTTCTCATGTCTCCCCTGGAACCTTTCTGGGACTACTGTAGCACCCTTTCAGTCTGTGTATTTCCTCCTCCTCCTTCATAGACTAGTACAAATGTTTAAAATTGGTTCTGCTAATGATCCTGCCATTTTCCTTGAGGACCCTCGGAAATATCTTGCCTGGTATAGCTGATTTGTTTAGGTCTAACTTCTCAAGTTAACCTTTTACCATTCTGGAACTGGTAATCCATCTCTTCATATTCTATCTGCTTCCTGGCTCTGATGATAGAGCATGAGTGCTCTGAAATGTAAACATGTCAATTGGAGTTGGCGGTCATTCCGAATCTCCTTTTGAATACACAGCAAGAAACAAACAGCAATAAAAATGGCCAGGAGGCAACTTGCTTTTCATTCTTGGAAGCCCAGGGATTGCTGAAAGCTTGTTTGCTTTGCCATTTGTGATAAAAAGGAAAGAAAATACTCCGAAACACCGCGAGAGAAGGACACATGGTGAAGGGTGTCCTGAGCTGGCATTCAAGGCACTAAAGGAGTACCCTGAAAGAAGATTGAAAGCTATGGATTAAGCAATTGAGCCATGAAGGGAACAGAAAGGAAACACATTGAATTCTGCCATGTATGGTATGGTGACTGTTTATGTTATTTTTTTTTTCCTGTCATTGCTGATAAAAAATGTCCACAAAACATGACTTTCTGTCTGGAAAATTAAAGTGGAAAATATATGAATACTGCAAAAGTAATTATAATAAAAAAAAAATTAAGTGACAAAGACATGTTGCCTCATCCCAATTTGGAGTGCAGATGGATTGATTCTTTTTATAGAATCTGATATTGTATAATTTACCCAGCTATCAGCACCCAAAACATTCCAAGTTCTCCCCATGAGGGCTAGTGAGCACACACCATTTTTTTTATAGAAACTAATATTTATTTAAGGTTTCTGCCATTTCTACCTCATTGCCAATTTTTGTCTCACAGTCAGTTGTCCCACTGATCTAGTAGTCTTCCTCTTATCTCCTGTGTACAGTAGCTATAGCGATCCTTTGAATTGTCACTAGTGTTTACTTTTATCCTATTTTCTATTTTGTTTTCCTCTCCTGCTGTTCCTTATGCAGTTTCATTGCCTGTCAATCTCGTTTAACTTCCTTTGTTCTGTCCAATTCCATTCTTCCATATTTATTTTGTTTTGATGTAATTAGCTTTTATTTTCTTGTTCATCCACTTTGGCTGCCTACCTCTTTGTTATATGGTATTTAAGTTTGAAAGCTAGCCAGAGGAATATTAATTGTATCAACATTTATGAGCCTTTATATTTTTGAATGTTGATGAATACATTGTCATTCAATGCTAATGAATAATTCATGAACATCCAATATGATATCCCAATTGAAACACTCATGAACTACTCATGAATGTTCATTAATTATTCATGAATAGTTCATGAACTCAGCTCATGAATGTTCAAAAGTGCAATAAACACTTCATGGATGGTCTGAATTGAGCACAAACATTAAACAGTGCTCTTGTATTGATGAATTTCCATACATAAAGGTTCAGAAAGGATCATGAAAGGTCAAGAAACTCATCCAGTTAAGGCCACATGGACACAGTCCATCACTGATTTTAGTGACCAGAAATTCCCTGCTTTCAAAAAACTGAATAATTCATGAGGCCAACCTGTTTTAACATGAAAGGTCCTATTAACAAAATGATTTCCCTAGCTACAGAATCAGAAGCAGACCCAATCAGATTTAATTGTTTCATCACACAACACTTAGCAGTTAACTATGGCAATTAAAAAATGTAATATTTAATAATTAATGTAATTTCTTCCATGGAGTTTTGAATACTTAGATAACTTTATACTTTCTTTTTTTTCCTTTCATAAAACAGAAAAACCCAGTCTGTATTGTATCAGCAAAATCTAAAATGCTTTTAAGATGTGATGAGTTTAATTTGCATCTTTCTGTGTGCTCAGATAGCTACTTGCCTTGAAGGAAATACATTGTTCATGCCAACATTGAAATAATTCTTATTTTGTGACAATTTATATATCTTGAAGTGGGAGCAGTACATTCCCTTATGCAATTTAATTATGCATTTATTTGTCTTGGTCCATCATGGTGATTAAAAGAGGTAACAGAATATAAGTGTATTCTGTATTAATGGGTACATCTGTAGAGTGATGAATTAACCGTAAGTGTGTGTTTTTGACCCAAGTATTGGGACACAAGATTTTAAGCAATATGAGGGAAACTATCAAAAAGCTTGTATGGCCCATTTTTAACAAACAAAAATTGACTAAGTTATTATCACTTTAGTCTTGCACCAGTGCATGGAGCCAACAGTAACTAGTCCACACTTGGATTACCTGTCTCAAGTGATGCTGGTGTCAGCAATGTATGGGGCAGCAGAGTGTTGTGTGTTATTTAGCAACCATTTTCATGAATATTGTTACAGGATGCCCAGTTGTGATAATAAGTATCTCTGGACCATCTTACTAAGGCAATGAATGCAACAAAAAATATATTTTGTAAGACTGAAATCCAAAGTCCAAGAAAGTTCTTTGCAATTCTTTAATTGTTCTTAACTTCACACCATGAATTCAAATGGCAACAGTTTCGTAGCTTGACGCCACTTCTTCAGGCCAAAAACACATTGCAGTATTGATTCTAGATTTAAACAAATATAATAATCAATTATTCATTCCTTCTTATTCTTATTTTTATCTCTTTGAATTACACCATAGTTAAATAAACAACCATTTCTCTAAATAATATAGAACCATACTGAGTCAATGAAACCAATTCCTTAAAGAACAGAAATTATATTTAATATTATTTATTACCAGTTTTGTTATATTATTTTACAGTGTTACTAAACCTGATGAATTAAACAAACCATTATTACTGTCTTAGCCCACTGCATACTTGCTGTGTGTGCTTCTCAATGGGAGATTTTTCTTCTGCATACAGTAAATCAGTGTCTGCTTGACTGTATTCAAAATATCTAAAACGTAAGACTCATACAAAAATATAATCTATTTCGGAAAAATATCGAATTGCTATATTGATTATGTAGTGTTGTAATTTCTTACTTTTTATAGAGGATTTGTTATTTCAGCTTTCTCATGATTCAGTCATCACCACTCTATTCTGATTTCTTCCCACTTGTTTTAAGCTGTGAACAGTTTTATGAATAAATTGAAAATTTCTTATATGCTGTTTTTTTCTATTATTTAATTAAATTTAGAATGTACTGTTAGTGGAAGTATTTCATAACTTTTTAAATAGTGAGTTTCACATCTAGTAATTTTACCTTGCAGTGTTTACATCACTTTAAAATCTCCTTTTAAAACATCTCTTTTATTCTGTTTCTTGCAACAGTCCAAACTAAAGAGAAACAGAGTCAATTATGCGCTTCACCGCTCCATTTATGTTAAGTTTATCATTATTCAGTACTCTCTAGTCCTTTACAGTGGGTTACATTAGGTTTGTTAATCTCTTACCTGGCTAAAACACCATTCTATGCCTGACTCCCAAGGAGAAAGGTGCGGTCTGAGCCTCTGATTCTGTGCTGTTTAAAAAGACTGAGAAAAATGCAGGGGGAACTACGTCACTCATGACAAGACATCAGTTCCCACAATAGATGTTGTCTGGATTATAAACAAATGAGTGAGATGCCTAACTATCCCAGTAGCCTAGCAGAACATTGTAAGTGGGCTTACTTGGTACTTGTGGGGAGTCGGCGGTTCAGCCCCCACTCTCGGCTTATTGCTGAAATGTGCATAAAATAATTATTATGTGCTTTTGTAGTAATTAGCTAGATACCTCTTCTTAAAACAAATGTAAAATGTACATTGTTACTTCCCTACAATCATATTCCTCTGTTATGGTCCTACTATAAACAGACAGCATTGAGTTAAACTCCTAATTCCTTGTATACAGTTCTCAGTTAAGGTAGTCAAAGACAATGAAAATAGTGAGTAATTACAAAAAAACTAATGTTCATAAGTTTATAATCAATCTAGTAAATCATGGTCTGGTTGTCGAGATGTAAAATTTTCCTTTTTTTTCTTTTAAAAACTGTCCCTGTTTACAGTATTATATTGCCTCCCTAGGTTTCTTCAAAACACTCAACATGACGTAATACATTTCCTCCCTTGTTTTTTCTTTTATTCTTTGTCTTTTTGTTAATTTATTTCTTTTGTGTTCTCTATTATAGCTTTGTTATTTAATGCTACAAAGGCTACAAATAAAGTGTGTTATTTTAGTGCTCTTTGTTGTCTGTATTTCGTCAGTCAACCGACTACATCATAGGTTCAGCTCCCACCAATGACCACTTTCCTAACATAATGTGAAACTTACTACATCCATAAACATATAAATTCTATTAGAATACATCATATAACATTCATAAGTGTCACAGAATATTGATAGTATCCAAACAGTTCCTTCAAAAGGTTAAGGGATTTTTTTAGAAAAGAAACAGAGTCACGGGGATGTAAGTTCAAAATGATGTGTTAAATCTGATGAAGTAATTATTTCCAGTAAAGATTCCAGTTGCATGATTCATTCATACCAATTCTTGGATTTATGCTGTCCATCACAAAGATCCAATATACTTCTCTCTTTAACAGAAGATCGCCCCATGTAGTGTTTTGTCCAAAAGGTTCATTGATTTTTTCAAGGCCCCAAAATCTCAGGGAAGCCAGTGAATGTCCTTCGCTGTTGAAATGTTTAGCCACCGATGACTTTTCATTTTTCATCCTGATGTCGCTCTTATGTTCGCTTCTCCAGACTCTAAGCTCTCTTATCGTTTTATCCACATATAATTTATCACATGGGTACTGTAAACTGTATATTAAATGATGTGATTTACATGTTATGTGTTGTTTTATTGTGTATGTTTTATTAGTATATGGATGTTCAAATGTCACTTTTTTCATTGCATTGTTACAGTGACAGCACTGGCCACAAGGAAAGCTTCTTTCTTTTAAGGGTCCCAAAAGTAACTGCTTGTCTTGTCTGGGTTTAGTTGTAATTTTTACATGTTCAGCATGGACTAGTCTATCTCAAAGTGTTGTGTTCTTCTTAGACATGATTAATGGTTTATCTACAAATCTCTTGTTTTGATCATCTCCCGCCTGTAATATGTGCCAGTTATTTAATAATGTACACCTTATTTTATAGCTTAAATGGCTATAAGATGTTGAGAATACTATCCTGTTGTCTATTATATTTTATATTTCTGTTTTAATAATGTCTCCTGTGTCATAGATTCCACCTCAGAAGCTGATTCCTCAATATTCATTTTTTTATATCCTCTCGGCTGAAATTTTGTTTTTCATTCTCTCAGTTTCTTTTTTAAATTCCTCCTCTGTGCTACTGTTTCTTTTAGCTCGAATTATTTGTGATTTTGATATGCTGAGCTTTAATTTGGGGTCATGATAACTTGTAAAATGTAATAAAGTGTTCCTGTCTGTGATTTTTCCAATATAATTTAGTTTCCAATTTATAATCACTTTTATAGATTAACAAATCTAGAAATGCTACTTGTTGTTCATCAAATTCCATTGAGAAAATTAAATTTTCATTTCTGCTATTCAAATAAGTTTTAAACCTATCTAATTCATCTTTTGTTCCTTCCCATAATAGGAGTATATCATCTATAACATGTTTCCATATTCTGTTCTTTAAGGAATTGGTTTCATTGACTCAGTATGGTCCTATATTATTTAGAGAAATGGTTGTTTATTTAACTATGGTGTAATTCAAAGAGATAAAAATAAGAATAAGAAAGAATGAAAAATTGATTATTATATTTGTTTAAATCTAGAATCAACACTGCAATATGTTTTTGGCCTGAAGAAGTGGCGTCAAGCTATGAAACTGTTGCCATTTGAATTCATGGTGTGAAGTTAAGAACAATTAAAGAATTGCAAATAACTTTCTTAGACTTTGATTTCAGTCTTACAAAATATATATATATTTTTTTTACTTAGCAACAAGCAAGCATGCGCACATGCACTGACATCAGCAGAACTCAACAAGGAGTAACACAATGGTGTCCTTGCTGCATGGACACCACTGGAGAACACAAATGCTAAAACTGGCCATTTTTCAAGTCTGAATATAAAATTTGTTTTTAACTTGCAATAGGCCTCTACATCCTGGAAATTTACTGCCAACTATAAAATGTTCCTCATTTTACAGAGCAAGTCTGTCTATGAAAGAATGGACACTTATAACATGGGAGAGCAATACATTTAGCCAGCTACTGCTCAGATGGGACAAAAGGGTTTTAAGGCACATATGGTGCTGCATAAAGAATTAACATGCACAGTGATGGTGCTTATTCACAGTATCAACGTAGCCAGAAAACTGCAAAGCATTAAGTACTAAAATAGTGCATGAATATGTTTTTTTTTCTAGAAATATGAACCTTAAAGCATCACAGAAAAGGTTGTGCTGTAAATTCACTGTGAAATAGGTAGGACAGTACTATGAAATAAGCTAGGAGATGAAAAGTAATTGTGCATGGATCAAGTAACAAGAAATCCATAACTGAAGCTTTGTTATCTATTATTTTAATTAATATTTTTAATTTTAGCAAAAGTAGCAATACCTGAAGAAGCCATAGAAGCAAAACATGATTTTTTTGTAGTCTCAAGTTAAAGAGGTTTGCAACAAAAAGATATTTGGACTTTGCTTTTTTTTAAGTTTTTGAGTAATCCTACCCCCATTTTCACAGCATCACTTGCAGCTAAAAAGATGTACACTTCATGATCCTCTCCTTGAACATCTCTTCATTACAGCTAGCGGTAGTTGGTCACTTGACACCCACTTCACCATAAGCACTTTAAATCCAGGAGAATGATGGCAGGGAATGCTGTTGCCATTCAGCACACAAGGAGATCCAAACAGTTCAGAGAGAGCTCAGTGCGAGATTACAGAGAGGTAAAGAACAGGCAGATTGCGATATTCTGTATAAAGAAAGCTTAAACACAGGGAGGTTTAACATATAGCATCACATGGTAAGTGGTAGTTGTGGAATTATTATATTTTTATTTTATTGTAGAATTTTTGGTTGAGAAAGGCAAGGTGGACTGAGTCAAAGCTCATTTCCAGGTATGTTTCAGGATATGTATAGATCATATGTCATATAATACAATTTATGCAGGGAGGTTAAATGACTTGCTTAGGAGCACACAGGATGCAAGTGGAAGTTGTGGGTTCAAAGTCTGCTGATTCTTCAGTTTTCAAATCCAGAGGTTCATATTCAAGGTGGGGCCTCAGTTACTGGCCAAAACTGTCTGTTTACAGCTCCCCCATTCCTGGAATTTGATTTTACATACTATTGCATTATTCATCAAAAATCGTATCTAAATCACTTACAGTCCAGGAGAGGAGAGGAGAAAATGTTACAGCCATTTGGTCCACAAGGAGATTCACTACAGATAAAAAACAAGAGAGAGGGAGAGGGAGAAAGAGAAGAGAGAGAGAGAGAGAGAGAGAGAGAGAGAGAGAGAGAGAGAGAGAGAGAGCACAGGGCTACTAAATGAACACAGGTGCTGAACAACATACTCAAGTAAGAAACACAAAGGCCTGACATTCTAATCAACAACAATAATAAAACAAGCATTTGTTAATGCCGAATGTTGTCTTGCTGGCATTGGTGGTGCAGAATTAGAGATGCATAATAGGAATGGGGTGATATTAAACTGATGCCAACCCACCCCACCCTGCAGAGACTGACAGGCGTTGGGGGCGTGGCCTTTGGGTCATCAGCTATAAACGCCATGCCATTGTACCTCACCCTACTCCTGTAGACACTGACAAGGCCGTGGTGTGCTTTTGGGGTCTTTGGGCTTACTGCTTACCCCATTCCATAATAAAATATGCTGAGATGGGTGCAGTATAGGAGAGAATGGGGTGAACTTTTAGGGCTGAACACCCAAGCCACACCTCAATGCCTGTCAGTGGCTGCAGGGTGGGGTGGAATGGCATGAGCATTATAGCCAATGATCCCAAATCACACCCCTGATGCCTGTCAGTCTCAACAGGGTGGGATGTTACAGTTGGAAATCCTAATGCTGTATTTTCACTCCAAATTTTCAACATGGGCTTTTTGTGACCACAGCTCATGAAGAGTGGCACTATCAGTTTGTTAGCCAAAAGGTGGTTTTGCACAGCGATCATGTCATTTGGCAACACAGGCATTTAAACATGTTTTGGGCAGGATGTGAAAAATGACAACTGTATTGTTCATGAGGAGGTGTAAAAAAAATGGCAACGCTGAAAATCTGGAGTGAAAATATGAAAAATTGGTAAAGTCATGAGCAGGCATAGAAAGTGCTCAACACATGTCCATAACCCAATTATTTTTGGGATTTTTTTAACCACATTTTCAACATAGGCATTTTGGGACCTCCCCTCATGAACAGTGGTGCTGTAATTTTGTTAATCTGTCCCAAAAGTTGTTTTCCCACAGAGACCACGCCATTGTGCCTCACAGGTGTGAAAACACATTTTGGGCAGAATGTGAAAAATGACATCTGTACTGTTCATAAAGAGATGTGAAAAAATGTGAGTGTTGAAAATCAGGCATGAAAATATTGCAAATTTGCGAAATTACAAGGGTGCGTGGTAACCGCACAACTCACGCTTGTAACACAGTCATTTTATGGACTTTCATTGCAAATTTTCAACATAGACATTTTAGGACCTCTACTCATGAACAGTGTCACCATCATTTTCTCAAACTGTCCTGAAAACTGATTTTGCACAGCGACTGCCCTATTCTGCGTCTGACATGCAAAAACACATTTCAGCCAGGATATGTAAAATGACAGCTGTACTGTTCATAAGGAGGTGTGGAAAAATGTCAATTTTGAAAATCTGGAGTGAAAATATTACAAATTCACGAGCGTGCGTGGAAACTGCACAACGTACACTCATAAAACAGCCATTTTTGGATTTTTTTCACCAAATTTACAACATAAGATTTTTGAGAGCCCCCCTCATGAACAGTGGCACTGTCATTTTGTTAATCAGTCCTGAAAGGTGATTCCATGCAGTGACTGAAATCACCTTTCAGGACAGAATAACACCATGACAGTGACTGAATTCATGAGGAGGGGTCCCAATAACCCCATGTTGAAAATTTGGTGCCAAAATTCCCCAAAATGCCTGAGATATGCACCAAAGTTGAAAACACCCTATTTATGTCATGATACAGCTTACCAGCATTTCTTCAGCTCACAGTCAGCTTTGAAGAGTGTAGATCTGTTTTCAGTCCACTGAAGATCATTGCACCATGCTTCAGAGGTAAGTATGGGATGAGAGGGGGTGTGGGGAGGCAGGGTACACAGAGGGTGTGCTCAAGTTGGGGGCCGGGCCACCAGAGTCGATGAGGGACCATTTTCTACTTTGCAGGTTTAAAAAAAATTTTAAAAAAATTGGGGGATGGGTTTTCTTTTGTAGGGGCATTTGACACATGGGGTGGGCTTCCAGTGTGCCACCTGAGTGTTTTTTTTTGGGGATTCTAGAAGGATAGGATTGGCACCCCATCAGCACACAACAAATGGGGGACATTATGCCTACAGGAGTGGGCCTCTGTCTGCAAATTAAACTGGGAGGGGGGACATGATGCCAGGGGATTGGGCACCCCTTTGCATGCACTTCATATGGGGTTGCATTTACCGATGGGGAGTGGGCTTCCGCTGGCAAATGAAGTGGGTCGGGCACTCTGTGGTGGCATGCTGCTGTGTTTTGTAAACTGGTTCACCAGGAAAGGGACACCGCTGCATGAGAAGCTTGGCTCTCATTGCAGCGGACCTTTTCTTTGATCTGGTGGCCAGTTTACGTGTTGCTAGTGTCAGTGCCTGCAGCTGCCTTATTGGGGAATGAGGAACACACCTACTGATGCATGCCCTCTATTCGCCCACAGTGGCCGCACCTCCAAATCTGCTACTAATGCAATATGTTGGCTGCGCAAGCATGAGCCAACATAAAAAATCACTGTGATGCTGAAGTCATAAGCTGAATTATAAAATGGGTAGGAAATTTCCTGCCTCCTAACTCCAGTTCATCCATGCACCTATATTTCTCTTGTTTATGTTCATTGTTGACAAGCCTCTGAAAACTGTCAAGTTCCTGCACTTTACAGTCGAATGCCAGATGACAACTGGCAAGCATGCTCGCCCTCCCATCTTGGTCTTTACTGCAGTAACAGCTGCTGAGTCTTCTTCACGCACACTTCAACTAGATGCTGCAGTTGTTTTTATTTAATTTGTTTTGTTTTATTTTGGATTCAGTACCATCCAAGCAAACTGGAAGTAAGTTCAATTTGTCATACTCGTGACCTGATTTTACAAGAGAGAGCCTAAAACACAAGCCGCTTTTAATCTCTCTGTCAGTTTATTTTTCCATCCCAAACCTCCTTCTCCTGTGAGCTTTTTATAAGAGACAGAGGGGAGAACTCCCAACACAAACTATTAATATCTCTCTCTCTGTTTCACTCTCCATGAGCCTCCCAGTGCCGAAACGATACATAAAACAACAGCAGCACATATTACACTTGCTCCTTTGATTGGAAGCACTCACAACCAGCTTTGATCTTGCTTCCTCACAGCACATAATGGCACTACAATTCTGTCCCTGGTGGCTAATTCTAACGCCATTTTTGTAAGTAAGTAACATTTATTTTTAGCTGCCCAATCCCGGAGGCTCTGAGTGCCAAACAGGGAACAATTTACAGGGTCATAATAAAATCACGGACAAGCTATACATTTTTAAAATTTCAGACATAATTAAAATATATCAGCAGAATATACTAGTTTAAACAAGTGGGTCTTTAGCCCCCCACCCCGTATGCCTCCACCACAGTGGCCTCTCTCAAAGATCTTGGATACGAGTTCCAGAGGACTGGGCCAGCCACCTTGAATGAACGATCACCCGAGGTTTTCAGCCCGGTCCTCGGAACTGCCAGGAGACCCTGTGAAGAAGGAGCAGAATGAGTGTGCTGTGATGGCAGGAGTAAAGAGGTCTGACAGGTAGCCAGGGCTCAGTCCATATAGTGCCCTAGGTGAGCAAGCCCTCTTGAGAGAGAACAGTGCAGAACCCATAGGATCGTGGCCACATGACAGAATCTGAGCAATCCTGTCAGCAGCCTGGCTGCTACATACTGTACTAGCTGAAGCCAGTGGAGGTTCCTTCCACTGACCCTGAGGTATAAAGCATTACAATAGTCGAATCTCGATGTCACAAAGGCATATACCAGTGATGGCAGCTCCTCAGGCAGAATAAAGGATTTAATCCGAACAATGTTCCTCAGATGGTAAAATCTATTTTTGATGACAGCCAACACATGAGCCTCAAATGTCAGCCTGTCGTCAAGGATCATGCCCAGATTTCTCACCTTGAAGGATGCCATTAAGGGTATTGATCCCAGGACTAAACCTGTTGTCATCCCGGAGGGTGTACCGATGGAAGACCGAAACCTCATCAGCGAAATCCCCCACAGCAACATTTTCAACATGTTTTGAAAATGTTGCTGGGGGGGGGCCTGCTGGCAAAATTTCACACTTTCACCGAGTTTCACCCCCCTTCCCTGTGTTAACTCTGACTTGGAGTTAACAATCTTTAGTAGGGGAGTTGTGGGGGGGAAAGACCGATGTCTGACAGGCAAAATTTTGCCTGTCTATTATCGAGGATGTCTCTATGCCAAACGCCGATAATAATGTTGTTGCGTCGGCATAGGTAAACCCATCCCAGAGGCATCCCAATCTGACCATGGACAGGCTTTATCATTAGAAACTCTGTCTTGTCAGGGTTAAGTTTCAGACAGTTAAATTTCATCCAGTCCTAGATCTCACCGAGGCATTTATTCAGCATTTTGCCAGCACTGCTTGTCTTTGGTACAAAAGACATGTACAGTTGAGTATCATCTGCATAGCAGTGAAAACTCAAACTGTACTCTCTGATGATCCTCCCAAAGGCAGCATGTATACCGGAGCAGCATTGGTAACAGGATCAAGACCCATGTGACTCCACAGGTCAGAGGCAAGGAGAGATGGAAAGCCCCATCACCACCCTCTGCCTCCTACCCAAGAGAAATGACTCAAACCAGTTGATGACAACACCAGTGTGAACTGACCACACCACTCTCTAAGATGATCCAGCAACACAATGTGGTCCACGATATGAAATGCAGATGACAGATGGAAGAGAATGAGAATTGACCACTCTCCTCAATCTCTGGCCATGAAGAGGTCATTATGGACCCAGACCAGTGCCGTCTTTGTGCTGTGTCTCACCCTAAACCCAGACTGGAATTACTCATAGATGTCACAGGCCTCCAGGTGTTCCTTGAGCTGCAGAGCCACTATCTTTTCTACAACCTTCCCTAAGAATAGGAGGTTGAAGATTGGTCTATAATGCACTAGGATGTCAGGGTCAAGAGAAGGGGCTTCACCAGTGCCTCCTTTAAGGTATCAGGGAAGACCCCCCCCTCCAAAAGTGAACACTGACTAGCCCAATGAACACTGGATCAATGACTTCAGTATTAGCACCTACCATTAGCACCCTGTACTGAAACCAGCCTTTCAAGGGACTACTTTTGTGCTATATCTTAAAAATAAAAAATTTGTAATCTTATTTTTTTTTTAAACTTCATTTACTATTTATCTGTGGTGCCCATTTTATAAGCAAGATAAGACACTTGAGTCGATGGGTTGCAGGTGTGAACACCCATCCAGGTGCTGAAAGCCCTCTCTGGAAGCACCTCAGGCTTCACAACACGACACATTTGGTTGGATGTTTATCCCATGACAACCAATTCTCCATCATGTTTTGTTGTTTGCACAGCATCTATTCAGGGTATGCAGAATGGCAAAACAACAAGTGCCATCAAAGGGACCCCAAAGTTTTGTGTCGCCTCCTCCCATGAGCTTTGAGGATGAGGAAGGATGCTGCAATATACTGTATAAAGAAAGCTTAACTAACTTGCATATGGCCACATGATAAGTGGCAGCTGTGGAATTAAAACTGGGATGTTCAGGACCAATGTCTGTACCCTAACAACAAGGCAAATCTGGCTGTTTACTGACCCCCCTGCCAGAAATGTAATATAGCACTTTCATGCAGTACCAATTACATCCAGAGCACTTTAAATTTTATGAGAGGCAGAGAAGAGAAAGAACATTGCTACTGTTCCAGGACCACAGGTGAATCAAGCGTCACTAGGACAGTCAGAGGAAGATATTAAGCAGAAGGGCTGAGTGACTGACAAGAGTCACAGAGAGTAAATGGTAATTATGGATTCAAACCTGGCTCTCCACAGGTTTACAGCTTTGCACTCTAATCAGTAGTCCAAATTGTCTCAGTCAGCCTTCTTCAGCCCCCAAACTTCTGCTCAATAAAACAAATACTACCTATAATCTTTGAAGGCACATTAATGTGTTGCAGTAGTTATGAAACATCAGTTCCACAACAAAACAAATGATTCTTCATTGTTGTGGGTCACCTGATGTTAGGTCCAGTACAGATTGCCAGGATCTTGCCACATAGGAAGCAAAACAACTGAAATAAATTAAAACATTTCCATGAGCATATTATTAGAACACATGGAGTAAGCTAAGGGGAGTGATTGCTCACACCAGATACAAATTTTATGTACTCTGCTAGTAATGACAGGGTGCCTGGCACAAGTTATAAGTTAGAAGCCGTTTTCACTCTCTGGTAGTCATGGGCTATTACAGTGCACCCTCTCTATATATAACCCTCTGTAGCCAGGCCGGTGGCACTGAGGGTTGGCGTAGACGCCACACCTCACTCTATGCAGGTGACCCAGGTTTGGGAATGCACTTGGGCGCTGGAGGGTCGGAAGGGGTGGGTTGAGGGCGGAGCACCCTAGTGATGCTCCTCCCCAGGAGAGTGGGTTGGGTTGGCTCAGCATGCCGTGACCCTGGTGGAGACCAGGGACATTGCAACAAGCCGAGCAGCACGAAAATCAGTGTGGCTGACATTGGCAGAGTTGCTGTGCACCAGAACGCCGGGCGTGCCACACAGGTAGGGAAGCAGTGCAGAACAAAGGAAAACAACTTGTGGAGAAGGTATGGCACCTGTCCCCCATGCCCTCTGCCGGGTTCTCCTCGGCTGACCTTCAGGTTCATCCCTCCGGGCCCACCTGCAGCCGGAGTCTGTCTAGTAAGCAATCCCAAAGAGGTGAAGGGCTACCCTCACCAGGCGGGTGAAACCGGGGGTGCTGGCTGCAGGGGGTGGAGAGGATGCTCAGTCTGAGGGATCGACAAGTGGGCAGGAAAAAGGACCAGATGCCCAAGAGGTGGCCCCATGAGCCATAACCAGAGTAAAATAAATTTGAAAAAAAAAAATAAATAACCCTCTGTAACAAACTCCTTCTTAAAGTGAACACTTCTGATGGTTCCCATTGTTCACCAAGCAGGCATATTAATATCTCTGTGCGTAAACACTGAGGCAAGGGTTACCCCAAAGGGCATTTGGCTGGGAAGCCAAGTTTCAAGAAAATACAAAATCACACATGCCCACACAATGCAAAGCATCATGGGCTGCATATGCAAATCACCACAGAATGTTATGCTGGTCCAACTTTAAGCAGAATTGTATAGTGCCGAAAGGCCTCTCACACAGTTTGCAAAGGGTGCTAACAGATGACATAGACATGTGTTTCGTCCTACCGGGACTCATCAGTATGCCTCATCTATTCTGGTCCATTCCACTGGGGTGTCAAACAGATGAGGCATACTGATGAGTCCCGGTAGGACAAAACACGTGTCTATGTCATCTGTTAGCATCCTTTGCAACTGTGTGAGAGCCTTCGCACCATACAATTCTGCTTAAAGTTGGACCAGCATAACATTCTGTGGTGATTTGCATATGCAGCTCATGATGCTTTGCATTGTGTGGGCATGTGTGATTTTGTATTTTCTTGAAACTTGGCTTCCCAGCCAAATGCCCTTTGGGTAACCCTTGCCCCTGTGTTCTATGCACAGAGGTTCTTTTTCGTCTTTAAATAGTTTTTATTTTAATGGGTTCACCACAACATATCCAAGACACACTGTCTTAGGTAGCTGGTCCATTCCACTGGGGTGTCAAACAGATGAGGCATACTGATGAGACCTGGTAGGACTAAACACGTGTCTATGTCATCTGTTAGTACCCTTTGCAAACTGTGTGAGAGGCCTTTCGGCACCATACAATTCTGCTTAAAGTTGGACCAGCATAACATTGTGGTGATTTGCATATGCAGCCCATGATGCTTTGCATTGTGTGGGCATGTGTGATTTGTATTTTCTTGAAACTTGGCTTCCCAGCCAAATGCCCTTTGGGTAACCCTTGCCTGAGTGTTTCAGCACAGAGGTTCTTGGTCTTTAAATAGTTTTTATTTTAATGGGTTCACCACAACATATCCAAGACACACTGTCTTAGGGTAGCTGGTCCATTCCACTGGGGTGTCAAACAGATGAGGCATACTGATGAGTCCTGGTAGGACAAAACACATGTCTATGTCATCTGTTAGCACCCTTGCAAACTGTGTGAGAGGCCTTCGCACCATACAATTCTGCTTAAAGTTGGACCAGCATAACATTCTGTAGTGATTTGCATATGCAGCCCATGATGCTTTGCATTGTGTGGGCATGTGATTTTGTATATTAATATCTCACTATACTTTAAACCTCAGCTGGCTCCAGAGGTATTCACGCAGCAGTACTTGGTTGACCTCATTGTGATTTAGGCCCCCTCAGGGCTTTCATTTTTTTGCAGTTAATTTTTTATTAGAGATTTCAGATGATTACATAAGTAGAACCATTAGACCAAAAGGCTGACAAAGTGGTTACAAACATGCCACTTTATGCAAACAGCCGAGGCACAATACAAACAACCATATCGTGCTGGTGTACATGTATTACAACTGGCTTAATGAAGTATTAACTGTGAAGCATCATTAAACCTGGAACATCCTACCATGGGTATACTAAGAAAATCCAGAGAAAGGTATTTACTCACTTTAAAAAGGCGGGCTCAAGAACGACAGAGCCTCTTCACATAAGGTATAGAAACTTGCCTTTGGGGGAGGGACATGTATGACCATCTGGAGCTGGGACACTCAAGATAGCTATAAAGAAAAGCCATTGCAGTCTTTTAACAATTAATCAACCATTACTACTAGGGTGGTCATGGGGGTTTCAGTTTGTCCTTCGAATATCTGGAGGGCAAGGCATGGTTACCGTGGTCAACATTGGTTAAATAAGGGGCCCAAAGTGCTTCAAACTTGTTATAACACTGGTTTTTAACACAAGATATCCTGGTCAGGGTTGCCAGCCTTTCTATGGCACTGAGTCACTCTACCAGGGATGGAACCTCTAGGGATCTCCAGTGACGTATAATAAGATGCTTACATTCTACTGAGGCCTGTATCAGCCACAGTGTAGAGGCTTTGGGGAGAGTGAGAACCTCGGATATAAGGCCTAATAGCCAGAAACCAGGATCTGCTGGAAGGGATGTCTTTAAGATAAGGGAACAATGTAGGATTACAGCCTCCCTATAAGACTTCAAAGGAGTACATGACCGCAGGATGTGAAGCAGATCTGTGTCTGGGGCCTCACATCTCCAACAGCAGTCAGAGGAGAGAAGACCCATCTTGTTTAGTTGGGACGGGGTATAGTACCAGAGGTGCAGTATTTTATTCTGTAAAAAGAAGGCTTTGGGGAATACAGCAGGCTTGGCGAAGCTCCTCAGCCAGCACTGTCTCCATTGTAGATCAGTAATGGTGATCTGTAATGCGGTGGCCCACTTGGTTTTGGCTGGCAGAGAGGGTGGGAACACTATCTCTTTGAAATCTGTGTAAGACCAGCCCTGCCTTTGGAGAGGGTCAAGGACCACTGCTGGGGAGCAACGGCTATGGGGGGGAGAGAAATGGACACCAGTCCATTCACAGCGGAGAGAGTTCTGGAGGAACTCACAAAGCTGAAGGTGGATAAAGCCATGGGGCCGGACCACATACACACGAGAATATTAAGGGAGCTGAGAAGGGAACTAGCAGTGCCTCTGGCAGCCTTGTTCATGAGTCACTCAGCACAGGTATGGTTCCAGAGGACTAGAGGAGGGCGCATGTAGTCGCACTGCACAAAAGTGGCATTGGGGAGGAAGAAGGAACTACAGGCAGTCAGCCTCACCTCACTGATGGGGAAGATCATGGAGACACTGTTGAAAGAAAGGATAATGGACACCTGGAATCCAGTGGTGCCCAGGATCAGAGGCAACATGGATTCACATCATGGAGGCCTTGTCAAACAAATCTGATAGATTTTTTGATTGAGTGATTAAGGACATGAATCAGAGAGGGGGTAGTAGACATCACCTACCTAGATTTCAGCAAAGCCTTGATGCAGTCCCACACAGAAAGCTGGTTAACAAGATGAGTAGTCTTGGCGTAGGGCATAAGGTGATACACTGGGTTAGAAACTGGCTGATGGAAGGAAGACAGAGGGGGAGAAAATGGGATCCAATCTAGGAGAGAGAGGTGACCAGCAGAGTACCATAGGGATCAGTACTGGGACCAGTCCTGTTCAATGTCTTCATTAGTGACATTGCAGAGGGGCTGGAAGGAAAGGTCTGCCTGTTTGCAGATGACACCTAGATCTGCAACAGAGTGGATACTCCAGAAGGGTGCAGAAAACGAAGAGAGATCTGGAGAAGCTTGAAAGATGGTCAGAGGTGTGGCAACTGAGGTTCAATGCAAAAGTGCAAGATGATGCACCTGGGTAGGGGAACCTGGGCAGAGCTACAGAATGGGATGGGGGCGTTGACCATCACCAAAGAGGAAAAGGACCTAGGTGTTATCATATCTGAGGACCTTAAGGTATCAAAGCAGTGTGCAAAGGCTGCAGGGAGGGCCAGTGGCATGCTGGGGCACATAGGCAGAGGCATTACTAGCAGGAAATTGGAGGTGATGATGCCATTGTACAAAACACTAGTAAAGCCTCACCTGGTGTACTGCATGCAGTACCGGAGACCACACATGTGTAAGGACATAGACAAGGTGGATGTTATCCAGAGAAGGGTGACAGAGATGGTGCATGGCTTGAATCACAAAACATATGAGGAGAGACTAAGAGACAGCAATATGTACTCACTGGAGGAGAGGAGAGAAAAGTGGGACATGGTAGAAACTTTCAAGTACCTCAAGGGCATAAATAAAGGTGCAGGTGGGGGATCTTTTCCAATGTAGAAAAGATATCAGAATGAGGGGACACGATATGAAATAGGAGGGGGGGTAGATTAAGAGGTAACGTGAGGAACTTCTACACAGACAGGGTGGTGGATACTTGGAACAGTCTGTCACAAGAGCTGGTGGGAGCAAGCACAGTGGAGGGGTTTAAACATGCCTGGGACAGGCACAAGGGAACATTGGGTGGGGAGGGAGTGATGAAAAGATATTGATCACTTAGGGTCAGTGACTGCATACAACTATAGGGCTTACAGGCAGACTAGAAGGGCCTAGTGGTCCTTATCTGCCAACAATTTCTATGTATCTATGTAACAGGCTGGGCGATGCCATGCTTACATAATGATTAGTGTACTGTCTTCCATTTCTCTGCTGAGGGTGAACTTTAGTTCACCAGGCAGAAAGTCAAACATCCACTTACATTAGGATAGTTTCAGGAAGTACAAAGAATGCAATTTGGCTCAGAGACCCCATGCCCACATGCTAAGCAGCAGCAAAGCTCAAGTCTGGGCCGGGACCCTTCTTATGGCAGGTTGGGGTACTCCACTGGTGTATATATATATATATATATAAAATGGTGTGGTAAAATCATAAAAATCCAAGTGATACAATTGGCCAAAACACGTCACATGACCGTGCATTATTTCCCAACGACCGCACACCTTCCACTACGACCGCACGCCTGAACTACTTTCCAGTCCTCAAAACCTTTTCACCAGCAGCAAGACCACTCCACACCTGGTGCAGCTAGACACCCACACTAACACACATGTGCAACTGACACCCACACCCATAAGTAAATATACCAGTAGTAGCCCCACACTGTAGAAACAGATCTCTTCATCCTACCATTAATGTTTACTGAAAATTTAATTTAAAAATCAAATCCTGCCATGTTCACAGTGTCACAGTGTACAACCACTTTTATTACTGTAACCACTGTGACCAGTCTGATTAACAGAAACCTAACTGTATATAAAACTATAACATACATTCTTTTGTAGTCTTCTCTTCATTTCTTTAAAAAGATGCCTTTCCACTGACAATACACGATCCTGCAGACAGTACTTTCACTTTCAATAGCGAAATGTGGCGTGACCGGAGCGGTGCTCATTTTAGAAAATGAGAAGCTATTCTGAGGTCAAAGTAAGGCGTGCTCTGTTTAAAAATCAGAAAAGTGACTGCCTTTTATTAGTTTCTCTTACGTTTTCGTAATAGTAGCTCCATATGCGATCGTGAGCGGGCGACGATAGAAGCGGCGAGTCGGTAATTTTAGAAGCGTGGGCGAGGAAGCCAAAGCTTCGTCTCGTTCTAAATACCGACTCACGATCTATCCTCGCTGCTCGCATACATATGGAACTGCTAATAAGGAAAACCGAGAAAACAATAAAAACAATCACCCTAAACACAACTGCATCTTACTTCCTGCGTAACAGCTTCTCACTTCTAAATGAGCACCCTTCCGATCACTATTGAACAGTAAAGTGACAGTCCTTCTGAACATACTTTTTCACACCAAAAGGACTACTAAAGTTAAATTCATTTACAAATACAGTTTTCACACCAAAAGTGTCACCTCTGCCAACATATCATTTAATTACCAACTACAAGGACTACCCCCCAAAAAAATATAGCCATTTTATAAGATAGATATACCACTCTGAGAGTGTATGGGTCTTGCTCTGATATCCTTGCGCCTTGTACGAATAGCCTTTTCGGCCTACGACACCAATGCGCTAGCTTGCACACCAAAGCGTCACGTATATCAATGGCGACCGCACACCTCAAGAATTATATCTATTACATATATATATATATATATATATATATATATATATATATACAGATATATATATTATGGTAGAGAGCAATTTACATATTGAACCCATAACTTTGCAACTGTTTGACGTATTTGCCTGAAATTTGGAATACATGATCAAGACCCATATGCCTTGGGAGCTGCCAAGTTTCATACTGGTCGGATACACAGCTGCGGAGTTATTAAGCGTGATCTACACACGCATTTATGCTTTTTCTGGAATTTTATGGCTGCGCCTACTGGTTGCACGGTTTGCGAGACCGGTCCGAAATCTTCAGGGAACGTGTGGCCTGGGTCCCTGATGTGCCTTTTGAAGATTTTGTGAAAAAATATTAAACGGTTCAAAAGTTATTCAAAAAACTATTTCCCATTATAAGTCAATGGGAAAAGTTAACAAAAAGTTCAAGTGTCGCAAATGCACTTTTTACTGTCGCAAATGGCCCTTTTACTGTCGCAAATCTGCCATTTTGTTTTCAGTTAGTGATCAGAAAAATGCTTGGCATTTAAAATTGGGACCCTCTAGCAACCTAATTCTTTTTGTATTCACCTAGTCGGGCTCTGAAGATGCTAGCCATGTCTTTATTTTGGGGTAAAACACCCCAGAAATATGTTTTTCAAATTTCTGGAAAAAGTACTTTTGCAAAGTACTGTCACACATGTGACACTGTTGAATGCATTTGTGAAAGCTTTCACAAATTGCGACAGTACTTTTCTAGGCTGTGGGAAAATGACAGCAATTCTTTGGCACCCTGCTGCAAAAGAACAGTTTGGTGCTTTGGCATGAAATTTGGAGTGAACACAGCTGACATCTCACAGATGTGCCTTTCAGTATTGTGTTGAAAAAATATTACACAGCGGCAAAGTTACGGCACTCCAAAGTTGATGCTTTTTCCCATAGGATAACATTACGGAGTCTGACGCATTGCAGCAATCCTTTGGCGCCCTGCTGCAAAATAACAGCTCAATCCTTTGGCCTGAAATTTGGAAGGAAGACAGTCAACAACCCACAGATGTGCCTTTTAGTGGTTTGGTGAAAAAATATTACAGGGATCCAAAGTTATGGCACTCTGAATGTCTCTTTTTTCCCCCCATAGGATAACATAACGGCGTTCGCCGCGCCTTTCAGGGCCCGTATCTCGGAAATGGTGCGAGATACGGACTTTTCATCAGAAAAATACTTAGCCCCCTAAATGGGGCTAAGTAAAAAACTAGCCAGGACAATCATAAATCATATGACTCGTAAACTTTTTTTCTACGTCGTACGGTTCCTGAGATATAAGCAATTTAGTATTCCAACTCCTCATTTTCTGCTCTGAGACCCATTATTATGCATACATTCTTTGTACTCACTGTCTTTCTCTATGCAGCTTTTGGGGAAAACCAGCCTGTGTGCTTACATTACTGTTACCGTTGCCCTTTCAGCATGCGGTTCTGTACCCATTTCACTTGCCGTTCATGTCTAGGCCACCATGTGCGTTATCCTTTGCGTTTTCATTTGCGCTTGTGTTTACGTTAATTTTTGCCATTTGTGTTTACAGTACTGTTTCTCTTTCTGCTTCACTTTGCATCACTCTGCCCATTGCCATTTGTGTTTGCGGGCACCATGTTACCATGTGACAAGACATCATGTGGCGGACCGTTCCTGTCAATGCCACCGTGTGCAATACCCTTTCTGTTCTCATTCACACTTGTGTTACCATGTGCGCCACTGTTAGCACTTCTGTTTGCGTTGCTGTTCCTGTTACTATGTCACAAGACATCAGGCCCCGCACTCCCGTCGCTGCATTACATTCACTATTTCTCATTATCATTCTCAAAAAGCAGGGAAATTAGAGGCAAAAAACTCCATTTAATGCATCAATTAGGGTTGTTCCACAGCGACAAAAGTGAGGAAATTCGGTGTTAGGGTTGAAAACCCCTTGGACCCAACCCACCCCAACCGGCATTGGGGTGTGCATTGAGGTGTTCGGTCCTAACTCTCCTCCATTCTTCTATACCTCTGCTTCTTTTACACATGTGATGGGGTGAGAGTTAGGGCCGATGACCCCAATGTGCACCCCAATGCCGGTTGAGTGGCTGGGGTCCAAGGGGTTTTCAACCCTAACATCGAATTTCCTCACTTTTGTTGCTGTGGAACAACCCTAACTGATGCACTAAATGGAGTTTTTTGCCTCTAATATATATATGTGTGTATATATATATATATACTGTATATATATATATATATATATATATATATATATATATGAAGGAATAAATAAATAAATAAAAAGGGTGGCCACAGGGAGCAAAGACTGGTTTGGGGCGGCAGAGCCATCACCCCCCACACACTTTATAGCCATATGGTCCACCAGCTAATGAACCTTCCTATGAGGAGGCATGTCTGGGAAGCATGTGTAGACCCTTCGCTGGCAGCATCAGTTACAGTGCCCCCTGCGAAGAAGTATTCAGTAGATCAGGTAACAATGCCCCCAGCAAGGAACCATAATCCCACGAACAGCGGAGATGGGGTTAGAGGCTTTATGGTGCACCGAGGGGCAGTCATGGGGTAAGGGTATCACAACCTTCAGAAAGTTTTCTTGGTGGAGCTGCAGCAGGGTGAGCACAAGGACAAGGGATAAAGAGTTCTCTTTCCCAGGTATGCCTCCCTTATAAACCCAGGAAGAAGCAATTGGGCAGCCGCAAGGTTAAGATGGGTTTGATGCCAGAGGGCAGCAGCAGCATCCCTTTGGTGTGGGACATGTGACCAGATTGATCTAGTAATTTCCTTTGTTAAGATATTGAGTTAATGTATGAATGATGCTGTCATAAGTGGACACATCATGGCTTCTGATGTCACATGACCAAACAGGTCTTATGGAAACATTGGCAAAAGTGCTCAGTCGAATGTTGTCTTGGGAATATTCAGTCACAGATTCTGTAAGGCAGATGGGAGAGCACCAGTTTGAATACCTCAGTCAGCTTCAAAGGCAAGAAGCATGGGATCACACACCTTGGATATTCTTCCAAACAGAATCATAAAAGTGGACAGAGCGGGGGTGGGTGTGGAATGAGCCACCTGGCCTGAATGATGTCATCCATCCAACCTCACTCACACCACCCCCCCCCCACACACACACACACAGAGACAGGCCCACCCATGGGGAGGGGCTGTCACTCAAAGGTGGGGGAGACCCTTCCCCAGAGAAGCAAGGAATAAATTGAGGTGTTGTAACAAAGCACTTCCTCTTGGACAATGAACATCTGTGAACTCCAGAGCTTTGTAAAGAACACTATTACCTAAGCTATCTTTCCGGTGTCCTGGTCCAACATTCCCCTTCCATCAACCGGTTCATGCAATTATCCAGGCTGTGTGTGGGTGATGATGTGCGATATGGCCGCCACCACACATTCAGTCACTTCACTACCAGTCTAGCATTGCTTGTAAAGCGCTTTAAATGTATGAAAAGCGCTATATAAATGCTGATTCTTCTTCTTCTTCTTCTTAGCAGAGCCCTGGCAGGCAGTTCCATCACACTGCATACAATAGCATCGGCTGGATATGAAGGGTTTGTTCCTTGTGGAAAGGGGCCAAGGCATGTGAAGTGAGATATGGTGTGGTCATTCTTTACCTCAGGAGGCTCACAGTGAGGGGTGAGTGGAGGTTGCTAGCATGCAGATCGGCCCTGACCACTTCCGGAGAGACAAGTGGAGACATCTGGGAGTAGTGGCACCGGAGGAGATGGACCCCCCCCACCACAGAGCAGGCTGACCTTTTGGGATTACATTCCAGAAGGCCAGACAATTGGTAGCGGGTTAGTACAAGTAGCCACACCGAAGGAGCTGGAAGCAGAGTGGTTGCATGAGGATGCACACTCTGGCAGACTAGTAGGCCTCATGCCAGAGAGTGGCAGCACAGTAGGGGCCAGGGACCAGTCAGCTTTAGTAACAGTAATGGACATGACCAGGAAGTAAGGGTTGCTATATATTCTGAGGGGGAATGGTGCAGGGCACAGTGGCCACCAGCGCAGGTGGCATGGCCTGCACATGTGGATCACATGGCTGGAATGGCTCCTAGGTGGTAGTGGATGGATGGGACTGGGGTCCCAGGTGGGTCCTGTTCAGATAGCTTGAATGGCAGGCAGGGCATGGCAGCAGTGCACCACGGTCCAGGGGGCCTGTGATGAGGTGGTAGAGCACTACCCCGAGGCTACTGGGAAGACTGGTGCATGTACCAATCCAGTAAGTCAGCTTTGTGGGCAAATTAGGTTAACCAAGGGGTGGAGAAGCCAGCTATCAGGGACAGCAGAGTTTATTGGGGACCGGGCTCCCAATATCCCTAGGGTTACCAAGGAGGAAGAACATGTAGGGTTGGGTAGGCCCATTGGCACCCTAACAAACAGGTGGTGTCTCAGCAAGCTGGAGATCTTGCTGCAATGGGAGAGGCACAGGCATTCTCACACTACATTAGTCTACAGTTGCATTAACTCTCTGTTGTCTCTTTCAGGTTTCCAGGAAGGCACCATGAACAGAGGAGTATGGAAATGTTGTCAATGCTGGGCAGCAGCAAGAGCAGCCAGCTGACCTAGGGGAAGGGCCCTAAATATACCGCCAGAGTGACACAACTTCGCTGGAAGGAAGTGAGAGGGTGTGCACAGGAGGAAAACTCCCAAGGCTGATGGAAGTGTCTGGCACGTGGAAGAGCCCAGACATCTGGTTGTTCCTCCTTGGAAAGGGTTCTCAACTAGTCACACCTGATGCAGCTAGAATGCTGGCTACATGCTTGGGACATTGGAGTGGCAAGCTACCTGCATGGGGGGATTATTGTGAGTTGGGAATGTTAAGGAAGCCATAGGGGCTATGGTGAGACCCTCCAGGCAGGGCTTGAGGAAGGCAAGAATGGCTAGTGGTAGCACAAAGAGAGAAGACTGAATTTGTTAGGTAGGTCTTGGAGGCACAATTGGAGCAAGTGGCTTGGGCAGGTCAGACTGCATCCATCCTATGGAGGTGCAGGAGGATCACAGATCGAGGGTACAAGGGGAAGAAGGGGGAGATGAGTTGAATTCTCCCAAAGGGCTTGTTACTTCCAGTCAGCATGAGACTGGAGGACTGCAGGACCCAGACCTGGATGGGAGGGCCTTGGTTCATCCTCTTCAGGATTATCTTGCAGGGACAGCGGTAGCCAGATGTGGGTGGCTGTAGGGTGCTTGGCCATATGACGTCCCCCGCTCCTGTCGGTGGGGTTCCAACCCAGGAGGTATATCAGTCATTAGGCCTGCACTAGGGTGGCCCAAGAATTGGGGGCGGGAGTGTGGGAGGCCTGAATGAAGGCTGCATATCCTCCTGGTAACACACGCTGCTCAAAAAGGTGGTGAATTTACTTCAGTAAATGCAAGATTGAGGCCATTTCCTCCAAGACCTGTGTTGTGTGGTTATTTCAGGGAAAGGGTAAGTAGAGGGCTACAAGACAATAGAGAAGCTGCATGGCATCACAGCAGTTGGCCATTTGTCTGGGGCTCTCCCTCCCTGGACCTGGAAGGAACGTGGGGGACCTCCCCTTGGGGAAGGCATAGATCATGGCAACGCCATGAGGGAAGGTCCCACAAGGCTGCCTGAGGGAGGCGGCAGTTGGTGGAGGGTGGAGAAAGAGGAGTCAAATAAGCATAGGGCCAGCAGTTCTCCCTTCTTTCTTCTCCATTTGTTGAACTCCCACCCGGGTTCCATGTCATAATAGTGATCACAAAACAGCGATCAGTATTATGGCGAGTGTATATCGCCGAAAAGCAAATCGGCGATGTACACTTCAAGGCGACCCGACATCTGGATTTTTAAAAAGTGTTTTGGTGGGGGGGGCTCATACCCCCTCAAATTAGGATTTTCAACTACAGGGGGGTGCATGTTGGGAGGGGCAAAATCTAGATTTTGGCAAAATTTATGCCACAGCTACATCATGGCAAATGTATTCACTCCTGGTCCCAGTACCAGCCTGCCAGAGCTAGCCACCCACACCTCCAGTCCACATGGCTAGCTCAGCTGCAGCAGGTACACCAGACAGTGAAACCACTCCCTGTCCCTCCCTTCCTCTCGCTATTCTCCCTTTCTTTGCCCTTCCCATGATCACTTTCCCATGCCCTCGCTATTGTGCAGGGTAGCCCAGAATAATAGCGCCCAAAATTAGTTACTATTTTTGTAGTCACTCATTTTGTGTCACCATTATTACATGATACCCCACCCACCCACCCTCATAAAAGCAGGGTAAGGGCCAGGGAATCAGGACTCCCTTTGACCCACTAAGGTGACTGCACTAGGGGTCGGGGAGTGAGTTTTCCCGTTAAGCAGTTTTTCTGGGTTTTTCGCCTCCTCCAAATGGTTGCAAATCTTAACAAGTAAATAAATAGCTGAAAAACTATAGAAATAAACAACTAAAAAGGAAGGTAGATGATAGGGTAGTAAGTCTATTAAGAATTGATGATGAAACATTTTTACAACTGTCGCAGTCATGCGTGGTGGCTCGGGAGGATCGCAGACCGAGGGTACAAGGGGAAGAAGGCGGAGACAAGTTGAATTCTTTCAAAGGGCTCATCATTTCTTGTCGGCATGAGCCTGGGGGGCTGCAGGACCCGGACCCGGATGAGAGGGGTCATGGTCCACCCTCATCAGGATTATCCTGCGGGGACTACAGCGCCAGACATGGGCGGCTGAAGAGTGCTTGGCCATATGACCTCCCCCACTCCTGTAGGTGGGGTTCCGACCCAGGAGGTACATCAGTCATTAGGCCTGCACTAGGGTGGCCCAAGAATTGGGGGGCTGGAGTGTGGGAGACCTGAATGAAGGCTGCGTATCCTCCCAGCAGTGCACGCTGCTCAAAATGGTAGTGAATTTACTTCAATAAATGCTTGGCTGTGGCCATTCCTCCAATACCTGTGTTGTGTGGTTATTTCAGGGAAGGGGTAAGTGGAGGGCTACCAGACAAATGTGAAACAGAAAATTTAAGCTGCAGAAGTGTGCAGTCTTTTTTTACTAAACCCTATAACTTTGCCATTTAAAGTAAAAATGACACCACATGTGGATTATTTATAGCTTGAATGATGTGTTCTCTAATGTAAGTAGTACAAACTGTCTAAGGAGGTCAGAAAAGTGGAGTTACTATCTTCTGAAAGTGGTGTGTCACAAAATACTGTCTGCAGTCCTGACGCCATGCAGGTAAGGTAAGCAGTGGAGGATGAAGGAGGAGCCAGGAGTGGCTGTGCATTCATGGGCAGGAGTGACTTACTGGAGCCCTTGGGATAGCTCACGGAGATGTTCAGACCACAGACACTGTGAATAAATATTTTAAGTTTAGACAAGAGGAAAAGTATGATTTAAAGGAGAAAGGGATCATGTGTGAGAAGTTTTCTCCCCAGTAATAATGACTAAAGTCACACAACACATTACAGGTTTTCATACTGGTGAAACTTATATAAATAGCAACTTGGGGTTCCCCTGACAGATGTTAATTGCAAAAAAGTACTGTGGAGAGCCAGAGAAGTCAGCTGTCCAGCTGGAGTAATGAAAAAGTGATTATTTTTATTTTCAAATGTGTTTTATATTGATTTATGCAACATGCCATAGTAAAATATCAGTGTGAACAGAGCAGAGCAGGCTTGGAATTTTCAGATAGTCAGTAATTTTAAACTCAGGATTCCATGTGGCCCATATTGCTGTAGTACTCCTGGAAAAAGATCAGCTGTGATTGGTGTTGAGCGGAATCAGCTTGTGTCCAATCAGGGGCCAAGATTTTAAGAGAAATAGATTGTTGTTTGAGTATGAAAGGAGCTGCCCAGCTCATTTTGGGGGAAGAGTCAGCAGGGAGACTGACCTGAAGGGACTAGCTCCTGACCAGAAGCAATTTAGCCCATAGAGGTGTACAACCTGACAGGGCATGAGAGACCAGCTCTCACACAGTAAGCTTAGCCTATAGGGGATTGCCTGTATCCCAGTGCCAGAAACATAGAAACATAGAAGTTGACGGCAGATGAGGACCGCAAGGCCTAACCAGTCTGTCCATTTCTTTTTCTACCTTACGAATGTGCCATCTGCCTTTGCTCTGTCAATGGCCTATCTTGTCATACTCATCTGTATTGTTCCCTTATGCCTATCCCATGCCTGTTTGAAACCCTGCACTGTATTCATATCCACCACTTCCTGAGGTAGGCCGTTCCTCAGGAAGTGGTGGATAGGGCAGCAAGTGAGAACAGGGAGAGATTAGTTATTGCCTGTGCAAGTGGTACCTATTCCTGTAAGTTGATTCTGCCTGCATCTATCAAGGTCAGCACAGCATTTTCCAGCAACCAGGTCATCTTCTCGAATCACTAACACCAGGGTTCACTGCAATCTCCCAAGTGTCCAAGATTTTATTATCAACAGTCCAGTGCTCATAAGGAAAGTGGCGCAGTGCTTTCAATTTATTTTGTGGGACTAGTTTAAGAGGACACTCATCTGCCATACAAGGATTTATGATTCCCATTTTCTACAAAAAGGATTACCATTCAACAATTAAAGAGACTTTGGTCAGAGACGAGGGGGTTAAATGTGATCTGTCTAGAACTATTTGTTAGCCAAATGTAATTTAAATGCTCCAGTAAATACATTGATTTTGCCATAGAAAGAATGCTATCAAGTGTGGTGAAGGCAGACTATAAGTGAATTTTCAGTGTAAGTGAATGCTAATTAATTAGATATCAAGGAAGAGTGTCTGGGTAAAAGGGGTTAGTGGACTGACTGAGGTGCATGTAAGCCTAGTAGCCACTACGTGCCCTTCAGGCATCTGTAAGAGAACAAGTAGCAACTGAGGTCTGAAGGGGCCTAGTGCTGGTGGTATATTACGAGTGGTTTGCCATACATGTCGGTGTACCTAGTCACTTTGTCATAGTGTGCCCCTATCTTTATTGCCTAACTGCTGAGCTCTATGTCTGTTGTGTTTCTCATTAACCTCATCTGTTAGCTTGCAAGAAGTAAGTTGGGATGACAAATGGGAGAGTGCCACAAACTGAGGGAGGAGATGGGCTAATCTAAAGACATGGTGGGATTTACTGAAGGATGTCCAATGGCAAAAGATAACATGTGCTGAAATATTGCTGGTATTATATCTTTTTTATATTTTTTTGTTATCTCTTTTTCTGCTCCCATCCAGGCAACCTCTGGGACTCTGGCCGCCGCCTGACTGCCCTGCCCTCCTAGGGACATTGCCAGTATCCTGCAGCTTACCCCTTGCAGTGGGGTGGTGGGAAGCCCCAACTCACCCACCATCTAGATCCAGATCAGCAACTCCCCCAAGCCAATTGCACAGATGACCATCAACCCGACCAACCAAAAGACATTTTCTCTCTTTTTTGTTCCCCCTGAGCTAAGGGCATGCAATGACGCCAGTGGAGGGGAGCTCGTATGCTTCCGCATGTGCTCCCTCCTGGCGTCTGCCCCCAACTCTTCGCCAGAGCACAGTGTGAGTCTTGTCCCCCAGGCTCCACCAGAGGGCAATCAGGTGCCAACTGTCATGGACTCCCCGGAGAGGGAGAGCAGTCCATCGGATGCTAAATCCCTCTCCTCCCCTGCCAACCCACAATGACCCATGTTTGTTCCCGAACACCGGCGCCAGTATGGCGTGAGATGCAGCAACCAGCGCATTAGCCCTCAGTGCCACTGGGCCGGCTGATTATGTCTTATTTGAGCTTAAGTTCAGGAGCAGGGCTAGCAGTCAATGCTTGGCACTGCCTCCTCTTACAGCTCATTTACTCCATATGGACAGAACATGCCCACATTATTGTAAGAAAAGCCTCTCAGCACAACCTGTCTGCTCAGGTCCTCCTCAAAGTCTCAAAGCCAGCTAGTAATTTTATTTAAACACATTTACCAGTAGCTTGGCAGTGTAGTCTACTTGTTAGAGCACTTGCTTGGGAATAGGGTATCATAATTCAACTCCAACCAGAGAAGAAACACCGAAACATAGAATTTGTTGGCAGGTAAGAACCACTTGGCACACCCAGTCTGTCTACTTTCCCTATCTACAGTATCACTGCAGACCCACTTGATCTCCATCTCTTTCTTCCTTCCTTCCCTCATTCCTTTCTCCTAATGCCAATCCCAAGCTTTCTTGAATCCTTCCTCTGTTTTTTTTGCAACTACCTTGGCTGGTAAGCTGTTCCAGGAATCCTCCACTTTCTCTAAAGAAGTACTTTCTCACATCTCTCCTGAATTTTCCCTGCTTCAGCTTCATATCATGTCCCCTGTTCTTGAACACTTTTTTTTCCCCCTGAAAACTACTTCCCTCCTGTACCTATTTACCCCATTTAGGTATTTATAGATCTTCATCATATCCCCCCTCCTCTCTTCCATTGTGTACATATTGAGTTCCCTCAGTTTCTCCTTATAGGTCTGATGTAAACCCCACACCGTTTTTTTTGCCCTCCTCTGGACTGCCTCCACTCTATCAATGTCCTTTCATAGCTGTAGTCTCCAGAAATGTACAAAGTATTCTAGATGAGGTCTCACCAGCAGCCTGTATGGAGGCAATACCACCTCCTTCTTCTGCTGGTGATCCTCCTACTACACAAGCCAGCATCCCACTAGCCTTCCCAACTGACTTGTCACTCTGCCAGGCTAGCTTTAGGTCATTCAAGATGATTACAACTAGGTCTCTCTCCTGCTTGGTCATTGTCAATAAGCCCCCCCCCATTTTATATTCTGCTCCTGGGTGTCTGTACCTCAGGTGCATTATTTTACATTGAAACCTAGTTGCCATACCCTTGACTATACCTCAGATTTTCTCAGGTCTCTGTTCATCCTTTTCAGATCCCCCAGTGTCCATCCTGTTGTAAGCTTTGGTATCATCTGAAAGAGGCTGGCCTTCCCTCCCTCTGCAGTGTCACTTAAAATACATTAAAGAGGACCAGTCCTAGTGCTGATTCCTGAGGCACCCCACTGGTCACCCTCCCCTCCTTAGAGTAAACTCTGTGTATCGCCTCCATATGTCTTCTATCCCCTAGCCAATTTCTTACCCAGTTTACAACCTTTGGACCCACTCCTGAGCTTCCCAGCTAGTTTAATAGTCTCCTATGTTGAACAGTGTTGAATGCCTTACTGAAATCTTGGTTTGCCATGTCCACTGCACCACTCAGATCTAATTGCTTAGTCATTCAATCAAAGGAATCTATCAGATTGATTTCACACAACCTCCCCCTGTGAACCCAGGCCGTCTCTGGTCTTGTAATCCATTTGGTTCAATATTTTCCACTATACTCTCCCTCAATGATTCTAATAACAATGATTCTAATAACTTTCCCACCACTGAGGACAGACTGACTAGCCTATAATTTCCAATTTCTTCCCTGCTGCAACTTTTATGAAGTACTACATCTGTCCTCCTCCAGTCCCCTGGAGCCACACCTGAGCTGTTGAAAAGGACTGTCAGAGGTGCAGCAAGTATCTCCCTGAGTTCCTTCAGTACCCTAGGATCTACCCCATTGGGTCCCATTGCTTTGTCTGCTTTCAGATCACTGTATCCCTCTAGGACTGGTATTTATTTCCCTGCTTACAGTGAACATATTACTTTTTTGTGGCACCTCCCCTTCTCCTTCCATGAACACTGAACAGAAGTATTTGTTTAGTATGTCTGCTATGTTCTGATCTCTCACTGTGCAGTCCTCCATCACTTTTTAATGTTACAATTCCCCCATTTTTAGAACCAAAAGCAGCAGTGTCTCAGCTCAATATCAAACTCTGACCTAGTCCCCTTGGGAAGTCTCTCTTAAGGTGCACATACTGTAGCAGGGGGCAGACACAACAGACAAATTCTTCCTGTTTCACAACAGTAAACCAAAGTTCTACATACACAACTTCAATAAACACTAGAGACAAATTTGCATCTCACGTGCCACTTACTTGTAAAATACAAAACCTCCAGACTGTGTAGTACAATCAGCATGTCCAAAAAGAAAACACCTGATGTTAGAAAGGTCTGTCTTCCAGTCTCAGTTCCTTCATGGCTCAGTTGCCTACAGTATATCAAAACTTTCAGTTAAAGCTACAAGTCTCTGTTTTCCATTTCTTTTGCAAATTTATTCCGCAACGGTTTCAGATGGTAGAATTTGGGTACTCATACTTAACTCTACTTTACAGATGCCCCTTTACTAAAGAGCTTTCCAGTTGTTACTCAGGAGAACAAGCATGAATGCATGCATGTGCAAGTGTCACATGATCAGTAGCATTTTGGCATGACCCATAAAAGCAAGACTTTGAAGATGGGGTTACGCCGAAACATCAGCGATCATATGACATGTATGTACACTCACTTTCACATCTGTTCTCCTGGGTGACAACTGGAAAGCTTCTTGGTAAGGGGGCACTTGTAAACTGTCAGTGCTATTTTTACTCTCACTATTTTGCCCTCATTAGTATGACCTAGTACAATTTGAGACACAAGTGTGAAAACACATTTTGGACAGCATTTGAAAAATTACACCTACCCTGCACATGAGGTGGTGAGAGAAATGGCTATGTTGAAAATTTGGGGTCAGATACTGAAAATTACTAAAGTTATGAGTGAGCATTGAAAAATGTCAATGTACCTTCATAACCTTTTTGTTTTAATATTTTGGCCCCAAATTTTCAACGGTCTTTTTATGATGATGCCTCATGAACATGGTAGATTTTCAAATCCCACCCAAAAGGTGATTTTGAAGATTGGCCATAAAATTACCTTTTGGGCCAGATTTGAAAACTGGAATGTAAACTCTGATTGTTTAAACCTTATTAATGTGGTGGGGTCCCAGAAAAGGTCATGTTGCAAATTTGAAGGAAAATATTAAAAAATAATCACATTATAAGTACAAGTTCAAGATGCATTGAAATACTTTGGCACATTTACCTGATGTCCTCAGTTCATGGTCCGGCATTGAAGACAGAAGACGTTTCTCCGGTCCAGGGAGGATTATGGAGTTGGACAACCAGTAGGTAATTAAGTGGTAGGGGTGTGCAGGGTGGTGGGTGCTGAGTGACAGGGTCATGTAGAGGGAGAGTAATGGCAGAGAGGTGCTACTGGCAACAGACATCGAATTACCATTTTCTTTTCTGCTTGGTTTTAAAAAAAATTAAGAAAATACATTGAAACATAGAAACATGGACTTTGTTGGCAGATAAGGACTACTTGGCCCACCCAGTCTGCCCATTTCCCTACCTATTGGATAAGCTGCAGATACAGTTAACCAACAGCCTACTTACCCTACCCCACCAGAATTGCCTTATATCTGTCCCATGCAATCTTGAATTCCTCCACTGTTTTGGCCCCACAACCTCCTCAGGAAGGCTGTTAAATGCATCCACCACCCTCTCCATGAAAAAATACTTCCTCATTTTGCCCTGAGCCATCCCCTCTATCTTCAAATTGTGCCCGTTGTTCTTCAGTGATGTTTTTTTTGTCAGATGTCACCACTGGGATTGGGCATCCCAGTGTCGATTTTATCTTTAAGGGGCATGGGAAGGGTGGGATTAATGGCAGAAGGTGGATATTGAAATGGTGCATGGGAAGCAATGGGGAGTTGGAGGGATACTTGGGAGGAACAGGTTATGGGATATTGAATGGGGTACAGGAAACAACAGCGACAGGTGGGACAGATACTTGGTTGAGGGTGGAATATTGAAATGGGGCATGGAACAATACAGAAGTGGGAGGATACTTGGCAGAGAGTGGGATTGTTTCTACCATTGGAGGAGGAGGAGGATGTCATGAATGCTGATCATGATGTCACTCAGCTGGCTGCAGGGCAGCTTCTTGCAGATGAAAGGACAGAGCTGCTCTGGATTGGAGTGGCTCCTTCTTTTCATCTACATGAAGTTTCCACCCAGCAAGACAGGAAACAGTGTCATAATCAGTATTGCTGATCACTGGACTGTCACTTGACTTGAGCTGCATTGGACCCAACAGTGACACACCTGTAAAATGCTATTCTCATTACCAGATGTTAGTGTGACCAAGTTCATTAAGTTTTATTTTTTTATTTTATTTAGATCTTGATTACAAATACCTTTGAGCTTAGAGCTCTTTTACAAAATTCCATGTCAGCAGCATAGTACAACAGGTTAACAGAACAAAAAGTATGACAAAACAGTATACATAGAGAAAGGTGATCAACAGGTTTACAGACTAAACAGGGTATGGTAAAATAATTGTAAATAAGAAAAAAAACAACAGTTGACATTCACAGTGAACTAAAGAATAGAAACGAGTAACGCTTAAGCAGTTTCATGCACAGGAATGCATACAGTAAATTGAAAATCAGCGAAACAAGCTTTGTCAGTTACTGGCAGAATCATAAGGTAGGTTGAAATCAGCCAACAGGCCATGTCAGGACAGGCCAGCGTGGTATATAGTAAGTTATATAATAAGTTGGAGATATACTGTAGGTTCTCTTTAGATGATGCATAATTGTTTTAAAGCAAGTAGATAATAAACTCTAGACCTTTTAGGAGTGTGTTAATGTATTTAAGCATGTTAGATGCAGTTATGAGCAAACTAGAAATACCCCAGAAGTGTGGAGGCTAACAGTTTAACCATGTTACAGAGCTGAGACAAAGCTGGGATACTGGAGATGCCTTCGTGGGGTGGGACTTGGGGTGGGCAGAGAGTTCAAGTCAGATACAGCTGATTCTGTATGTACTGGAGAGGCTGAGAGGCCAGACATACCTTAACAGGGCTGCTGACTGAAATGGCAGGATGGGCAGGTACTCAGAAGAAGCAGGCACTCAGAAGGAGAGGCAGCAAGATGGGCAACCATGTGAGAGAAGAACCAGCTGTAGTGGTAAATGGTATACCATCGCCAGTTCGAAACCCCGATGGTGAAGACCACCACAGCGACAGAATTCGGACAAAATCTGCCTGCCACTGTGATGGTCTCTGCACTGCCACAGGATTGCTTCACAGGGTGTTTCACCCCCCTGTCCAACTCGGAGTTTTAATTCTAGAGACTGGGCGGTTTGGGGGGCTGGAAACAGGAGGCATCCACCGACACTGCATTGCCAACACTCGGCAATGCAGCTGTCGCTGTTGGGGATGTCTCCATAGCCACTGTCGCTGCAGCATGGTAAAACTGTGGTAAACAGTGGGTGGTCTCTGAAAGTCAAAGCTAGATGGAACAAGTAGCACAAGGTAAGCAGGGTAAAAAAAGCCAGGAGTGCTGACTACTCTGATCCAGGAGTCTTTTATGATGCCTACTGTGGGGGCAGGGTGGATTGTTGGCTGCCCTGCCCAAACCTCTGGAATATACAATTAGCTCAAACCACTGCTTCTTAGTCATGGAAATTATGCATTTAGTAGGAACTATAGAAAAGTTTATGGTAAAATCAGGGACATCCTGGAAAATCAAGGACTGTTGGGAGGTATTGGGGGAACCTTTCTGCCACAAGACTGGTGAATTATAAGAAAAGTATCCTTTATACACAGCATTGCATACCTTCTCTGTGGAGCAGAGGAATGCAGAAAAATACTCTACCAATGCCATCCTGGATGCAGTTCTGACTACTTGAGCCTCAAAGATGTAAATATTTTCAGAGCTTTCTCAAATTTTTTTTTCTTATGATAGTAGAGTCATTGCCTTGGGCAATGGGCTGCTAACTGAAACAGTCAGGATTCAGAAAGCTTTGATCTTGCTCCATTTTTAACTTGTAAGTTTCAAGGAATGAGAAAATAATGTTGTTTTTTTCTTACCTTGACATATTAAAGGTGGTGTGTATGCTTAAAACTTTGAGAAAAAAAATGTAATTTTCAAATACTAATTTATTCTATGAAAACCATAAGGCAGGCAATTCTGCCTGCGGGAGACTGAGAAGGATCTAAGGGAGATCACAGTGATTAAAGCTGACTTGGCTTTGGAGTGTCACCTGGAGTTTCTACTGCTTACAGCATGGATGTTGGGATGTCAGGAAGCATTGTGAGAAGATTACCTTTATTTAAACAATCAGAGTTTACATTCCAGTCTGACCGCAGTGCTCACGTTGGCTGTTTTGTTGTTGGGAACAATTCAGGTCTATGCACCAACCATTAAAAAAAAAGAACAGAAGGCTCATTGAAAGAGACAAAATAAAATGGAAACTAAACATCAGTATGCCTCTATAAACTAATTTTATTGCAGGCATATTTCAACTGATGGAAATACAGACAGGTGTAGTATAGCTGCAAATGTTTTGACTGATGAGTCATGCCAATATAAAAGTAGATGTCTGGATATTGCTGTATTAGTTTCAGTCTTGAAGTGTGTGTTTGTGTGAGAGGAGGGGAAGGGGGAGTGCAGACCTTGTGTAAGGGTGCTGGCCAGATGGGATACATGTTGGTTGTAAGGTAATTAAGCGTGCTCTGGGTAATAAGTTCTAATAATTTATGACAAACGTGCAGCACACAGAGAGCACCATATCAGCACAAAGAACATTAAAACAATACTACATTAGTGCTCCCAGCAACTAGGTTTTTGTCTCATATCAGCTATTATCCCACTCTAGAGCTCTTCCCAACCTGGAGTGGACACACGTTTATGTACAATATTCACTTATAAGGCAATGTAGAACTAAGTGCCATCAGGACTTTGTAAGGTAAGCATCATCAAGATGGTGCAAGCTTGTAAAACTACTGAGCTAATCTTGACCTACTGCCAGCTGGTGTTTTATTTATTTGTTTATTTTTACAGTTGATACTTTTATTTGCTCAGACAAGTAAATGCAAGAGTGCACAAATTATTTTCATCATCACAAACATACACTGTTATTTCACACTACAGCACAAACTGATCGCCAGCATTCTAAAAATATGGTAGCATCAGATCCCATGCAGGCACTATCTTGGAAACAATAATAAAGAATGGGCTTGTATTACTAATTGTCATGAAGGAAAAAGGCAATTGTCAAAGTCTGATAAAGGGAAGGGGGTAGGAAGAGAAAGATTTAATGTCCAAGCAATGAGGATTGGAAGGGGATAATCTTTTCCCTTGTAAGAAGTAGTCCCTTTCATGACAAGAGGAGGGAATCAGACAGGGTACTACCAAAGAAGTGGGCGGGAAGGGGAACAGTTAATCTATAAGCCAATCAGAGGGGAACATATCTTAGATTTAGTAATAACAAATAGGAGAGACATTGTTCATAAGATAAAGATAAGGGAAGAGCTTGGAAACAGCGATCATAACATTATAGCATTTAACGTAAAAAAGCAATTGACACATATTAAAAGAAAAACAGTTGCAAAAAATTACAATAGGGCATATTTTAAATTAATGAAGAAATAAAAAAGCAGAATTGGAAACAGAGTTTTGAAGGTAAAAATGTCGATCAAATGTGGAAGGAGTTAAAAGGTAAATTACTAAATCTGGAAACAAATATGTACGTGATAAAAGGATGTACAACAGGAGAGGGAAAAAAAACCCACCATGGTGTACTAATAAAGTAATCAAAGTATGCTCACAAAAATATAACACATTTAAAAAGATGAAAATATTAGGGACAGAGGAGGCTATACTGCACTATAGAGTTAGTTTGAAGAATGTGAAAAACACAATAAGAAAAGAAAGAAGGAGAGTTGATGCAAATATGGCATATAGGAAGAATAATGGTAAAAGTTTTTATACATACATAAATCAAAATAGAAAGGACAAACAAGGTGTGGGGCCATTGTAGGAAAATGGCAAAGAAATAAAGAAACCAAAAGACATGGCAAATGCCTTAAATTAATTTTTTTGAACCATGTTTGAAAAAGGTGGGAAAGCAAAGGATGTTAAAATGAAAGAAAACCATCAAATAAGAAACCTAGTAACAACAAAGGAAGAAATAGAAAACTTAATAAATAACGTAAAATCACATAAGTCACCAGGACCAGATCTATTGCACCCAAGGTATATTAAGGAAATAGCACCATTAATTTCTGAAATGTTGGCATGGATATTTAACTGGTCTTTCACAACTGGTGAGGTGCCTGTGGATTGGAGGCAGGCTTTTGTGGTACCACTTTTAAGAAGGGCAACAAAACAGAAAAGTCCAATTATAGACCAGTAAGTCTGACTGCAATTTTGGGAAAAGTGGCTGAGAGTACACTGAAATCTAGAATAGAAAAAAATTTAGAATTTTTAGGCTTTACTGATGAAAAACAACATGGATTTGAGAAGAACAGAGCATGTGTAACAAATCATTTGTGCTTTTATGAAAGCATAAATGAGAAAGTAATTAAAAACTTACCAATGGATATTATATTTCTGGATTTTCAGAAGGCCTTTGATAAAGTACCACATAGCAATGTAATTGAAAAAAATAACTAAAATAGGGTTAAATAGTCACATCATCACTTAGATTAAAAACTGGTTACATGACAGAACACAAAGGGCAAGAATAACTGGTGAACTATCTGAACCCATTAGGGTAGAAAGTGGTGTCCCACAAGGATTTGTACTCAGGCTGATTCTGTTTTCTCTATACATCAGCGACGTGCATTATAATATTTTCAACCAGGTAACCAAATTTGCAGACAACATTAAATTGGGTGGGTGGGGGAGCCAGTTAGAACATTAGAACAACAAAATGAACTGAAAATGGATTTAAAGAAAATTGAAACTTGAGCGAAGCTAAATAAGATGAACTTCAGCACTAACAAATCAGGAGGGATGCATCTGGGAAGATCAAATAGCAAGAACAGGTATACATTAAATGGGGAAGAACTGCAAGAGATAGAGGATGAGAAGGATTGCGGAGTACTTATAGATAATGAGCTGAGTTTTGTTAAACAGCATACTCAAGTTATACAAAATGCTAACTATATGGTAAGAAACATAGCACGGTTTCATTAATAAATCATTAGGATGTTTGTTACCCATATATAAGACTTATGTAAGACTGTATCTGGACTATGGGTCACAGATTTGGAGTCCTTATACTAAGGGTGAGATTAAAAGGGTGGAGGCAGTACAGAGAAGATACACTAAAATGATGGGTACTTCAGGTAACTATGAGTATAATGAAAGACTAAAAGAACTGGTCAATTTTCTTTGAAGCAAAGAAGAATGAGGGTGATCTAATGGCATTATATAAGATCATAAATGATAAAGAACTAGCAGACAAGATAGGGTTTGAGCTTGCAGAAAAACATAAAGGACTGAGAGGCCATGAGATACAGATTAGTAAGTCATTGGCATAATTTAAAAGGAGGATTAATGAATTGATAATAGGGAATAGGTTGAAATGTACCTGAGACACTGACCCTACAAAACCACCCCATAGTTGAGGCAGTCCATAATGGGCAAGGAAGTCAGTGAGCATTAAGGTGGAGTTAGCCAGTAGGAAGTGGAATGGGGAAGATACAGGTGTTGGGGTGGGGGTGCTGGTGTTTTATACAAGGTCTCCACAAACCATTACTAGGTACATACAATATCCTTGACTGACTGTGCTACATATTAGAATGAGAATGTAAGTATTAAACCATGTGACCAGCTCACATGTATCCAGTGCTAGTGCAGCAGTGTTCTCTTGCAGCAAATTAGTTGACCCCATGTCTGAAACACTGTTAACATATGAAAATAGAATGGCTTGAACTTAAAGTGAGTTTATTAATTTATTTTAAAAATATTACCAGGAAAGACATGCTGAGCTGGTGACAGTTCATTTTAGTGTGGGCTAAATTAGCAAATTCTGAATTCATGAATTTTCACCAAATGTCCTGAACATTTCTGGAGTTTTCCTAAATTCTTTAGTTGGCCATAACTCAGTCCATGTTACAGCTGGGGTCTGCAATATTTATTTATTTATTTGAGAAACATCAGAATTACAACCTTTGAGTCAGCGACTCATTTCCAAAGGCTTCACATATGATACAGACAGGGATGATGACATAGTACATTATGTAAACAGTTGACATGCAGTTTAACAAAAATCAGACATGAGTACAATAAGGCAGAGTTACAGAATATGTTTTATACCAGAAGGCAAGCAATGCTGGTAAGACATATATAGCCCAGATGGGGATGAAAACTAAGCAAGGGACATTGTTCCAGGTGGAAGCCTGCTAGTACTAATTGTAGCCAGTAGAGCCTTGTCAGTACTAGGGTCACAGGGGCCCTGAGGTTGGTTGGCCCTAGGACGAAGACACCTTGTTGATGATCCAGTACATGGGGATCTAATGCAGGCAGGTGCATGTGCAGGATGTCAGAAGGTGTTTTTTTTTTGTAATTAAAATTTTATTGCTTTTAACCATTATACTGAAGTATCACACATACGTTACAATAACATGCATCACTGAACATGTACATTCACTTATCAATACAACTGATTCTATTAATCTAGTACTTCAAATAAAGAAACAATAACGTACACTGAAAACATTTAAAGTAAAATCCCACTACCACTATCCTCTCCCCTTCCCTATCCCCAATTATAGGTCATCCAGAGAAATCACACAAAGTTAAAGAGGTATATGCTAGCACAATTAGTACCAATTAGTGTTATGGCTTCCAGGTCATACAAAAATGCTCCAGAGAGCCCAGAGCGCAATATACTGTTCACGCCTGCCCCGCATAGATGCAATGTGCTTTTCAAGCTGCAGTGCTAAAGTGCACTCCCTATGCCACTCCACAAGGGCGGGCACGGTGTCCGATGCCCAATGTCGAAGAATTAGCAACTTCGTCACCGCCGAGACCAGAGCAACATGCCCGCTCATGTTTAGGAGCGACCAGGGAAAGCAAGTAGCAGACACACTTCGCGAGTGTCCATTTTACTTGGAGCCAAGGATAGGGTCCAGCTTATTACCTATAGTCCTCCAAAGAGTACGAATCATCGGACATGTCCATAATAAATGATATAGAGTTCTCTCTTCTTTTCTGCACCTCCAGCAACAAGGTGAGCTGAGCGCCCGCCTAGATAGGCGAGAAGGGGTTAAATATAAATGATGCAAAATATTAAAATGTATAAGTCTAAGCCTATCTTGTTTAATATATCTGTATCGCTCAACCAAAGAGTTTTCCAAAACTCCGGAGTCATTTATACTTAGAACTCTCACCCAATAGAAAGCTACACCTGATGGGAGCCTGAGATCCCATTCCTGGAGGAGACCATGAACCTTAGAAACAGCATGTGGTTGCTTCGCTAGATCCCAAAGGGAATCCATACTAACTTTCCCCCTAGCCAACCCAGAGGTCACTTCAAATATCTGTTTTAGAGCTTTATTAAGCTGTAACCACTTGAAATAGTCCGCATCCGCGAGACCCAAGCTTTTTTTGAGAGCCTCGAAAGAATGTGGGCCAACCTGATCACATAAATCAGAAACTGTCATCCTACTTAACTGGGGCCAGAACGCAGCAGGTATGGGAGAGCCAGCAATTTTAATTTGGGGATTATCCATGATAGGTTGGGCGCCCGAGAGCCACCAACGTACACCTAGAAAGCGTTGGAGTTGATGATAAGCTCTGATTGACCAGCCTAAAGGCTTGTTTTTGAGGCATTTGGGTAAAGCAGCCCAAGGGGTAAACAATAGAGCATATAAAGAGCATTTAACTGTCTTCACCAGACTCCATTCAATATCTAACCAAAGGGGCAAGTATTCGTCCTGTCCCCATTCCTTGGACCATAGGACCAGCTTACACATATGTTGAGCAAGGTAGTATTTAAAAGGAAGGAGCAGCTAAACCACCCCTATGTTTAGGAGCTGACAAATTCAGATATGATCTACAAGCTGTTTTACCCTGCCACAGGAACGAATTGAAGATCTTCTGTACTTTCATAAACCAATCCTTTGAAAGGTGAAATCCTAACATATCTAGTGGATAGAGTATCTTTGGAAGAACAACCATTTTTAGGAGATTTAGTCTGCCCCATAAGGAAAGAGAGATTGAACTCCACCTCTTAAGATCATTTGTAATCTCTCGAATTAGAACTGTTAAATTCTCTTTGATCATAGAAGTAAAGTTTGTATTAATATTTATGCCTAAATAAGCAATATATTTAGCTTCCCAGCCCAAATCTAAACCCTGTATATCTGTTTTCCTAGTAAAATGATTTAAGGGAAAAACTTTTGTTTTTGCGTAATTCAATTTGTAGGAGGATACTTTAGAGAAACTATTGATTTCTTCTAAAATGTGTGGAAGCACAGTAGCTGGGTTTACAACATGCAGTAGAACATCATGGCATATGCCGAACATACATAACTGAGTCGCCAATTTGTATGCCTTTAATAAGCGAGTTATTAGTTAACCTCACTGAATTGAGGCTCTAGATACAGATTAAATAATAAAGGGGACACAGGCAGCCCTGCCTGTTGCCTCTCTCCAGACTAAAAGCCGGTGATAACATACCGTTGCATTTCACCCTCGCCGAGGGGGAGGAATACAAGATTTTTATCCAAGCAATGAAGTTATGGGGTAAGCCAAAATTCGGAAGAGTAGCAAATAGAAAAGGCCAGAACACCCGATCAAACGCTTTTTCAGCGTCAAGTGATAGGAGAACTGCCAGAATTTTCAGTTCTTTGGCTCTGTCGATGAGATGCATTAATTTTCTTATATGGTCATGAGAAAGCCTCCCTTTCATAAATCCTACCTGTTCCCTACTTATCAATTGACCCATCACTTTTGATACTCTATTAGCCAGAATTTTTGCTAGAATTTTAATATCAGTGTTAAGAAGAGATATTGGTTGGTAACTATCTAACAAAGTGGGATCTTTGCCAGGCTTTACAATTAGGGATATTGCGGCTTCTAGGAAGGTTGGGTCAGATATGCCATGATTGAACCAGTATATGAAAGTATCTAGCAGAATTGGCGAGATATCGGAAATGAAAGTTTTGTAAAAATTATTTATGAACCCATCAGGACCCGGAGATTTATCAAGAGGCAATTGTGAATCGCTTGATGAATTTCAGAAATTGTTATTGGGAGATTCAGGCCTTCAGCTTCAGCTTCTACAACCTTTGTAAATTAGCCGCCCTCAGAAAGGCTGTAATTTCTAAGTCTGAAGGCCTGGAGTCTGGCTCCTGGGTGTACAATTTTTGGAAATACTCACCAAAAATCTTTGGTATTTCTCTTGGGTCTGTACATAACTGGCTCTCCTTACTAAACCGGACTCCTATAATGTGTTGAGAGCTCTGTTTGTTTTACCTGCACAGAAAGGAGTTTACTGGCCTTTTTCCTAAGTCTAAGTATTGAAGTTTCGTTAGAAAGGGCTAATTCTGCTAGCTGAAAGACCATCCCGTATACTGTGCTTGTAATTTGTGTAACTCAGCCCACTCAGCATCAGGCGATCTCGGGATAAACTATGTTCTAACCCCTTGATTGAGGATAAAAGTGAACCCAACTGCTCTGTCCGCTCTCGCTTCCTCCTTGAGGCCACTTTAATTAATTCACCTCTAAGTGAACATTTAAGAGCTGCCCATATCATATCCGTGTGACCCACAGAGTCCTTATTCTCTACCAGAAAATTATCTATAAAATCTTTCATGGCCCTTAATGACATTGGATCTTTTAGTAATTGCGAGTTTAACCTCCATTGAGATGACCTGCAAATTTCTGGGTAGGGCCTATAGATCATACTGACTAGAGCATGATCCGAGAGAACTCTTGCAGAAATATCCACCATAAGTATATTAGAAACCACCGAGGAGCTGACTAATATGTAAGAAGGTGTTTTTTTAGGACAAACTTAAAAGGGCCAAGCCTTGGATGGGAGGTGATCAGAGCAGGCAGGGCATTAAACCAGGAAGGGGCTCTAACCAGGAATGATCTCTGTGCCAAGGTTGTTTTAACCCTTGGGATGGTTATAGTCATTTTGGTTGTGCTGTGCATGTTCATAGAAGGGGTAGTGGTTTTAGGCGGCTGAGAGGCTGGGGGTGTTAAACCAAGTAATGTTTTTTAGCCATGAGACAGGCCTGGTATTGCACTCTTTCATCAAAGTTCATCAAACCTGGGCAAGTGAGTAGAGGGTGCAGGTATGGGTCATTCAATTGGTGCCAGTTAAGAGAATGTAGGCTTTGTGCTCACTACCTTTAGTTTACCAATGGTGGTGGCATTGGCTATAGAATATACCAGAAGGACATAATCAACCAGTGAGATGACCAACAATGTGATAGCTACTGTAACATTAGGGCTTCTGGTGGGAGACAGGCTTCTTGATGATAGAGAACCAAAACTTCTAGCATTTGTGGCTGCCGTGAGGGTGCTGATGTGTGTGTGGAAAGTGAGGGCTGTGCCAAGATGACACCTGCAGGTACCTGTAGGATGTGACCTGTTCCAATGTGTAGTGTGAGCTGGATTGGCATGGCACACATATTGTCTGGTACAGTCCATAAAAGCTTTCCAAGTTTCATGACCTTTAGTGAAGGGTGGGAAATTAAGGGCTCAAAGCCTGGCAATTTAATATTCATGTGAAGATTTCTGAAAATATTTCTATGCTTGCAACTTTTGGAGCTAGGTAACTGAAAACTTAGATGCATACTTTCATGGAAGATTCACATAAACCGCTAAACAGAGATTTAAGGTTAAATATGACCTGCCTCCAGACACAACTTCTGGGGGCTTGCTTCTGAACCTGGGTCATCAGCATGGCACATGACGCTCAATGTTGGACCATGGTGGTTGCCTTAAAGCCAAATATTTAGGGCCAATGAACCTAACAACATTGGTGATATTCTGTCTCTAGCTTTAAATTTATAAGGGCTTAAAATTCAGCAGTTAATGTAATTGCAAAATGTAATTTTAACATTTCTTAAAGTTCAGAGCTTATAACTCAATCACCTTTAAATCTGGAGATCTAAAACATGACACACATGTATGGGCATGAGGTAATGGCACCATAACATGTTTAGTGCAATTGTACAAATGCTTTAGTTTACATAGCTGTTAACTGTAATTTAAAAATTTCTGAACATGTGGAGGCTTGTATCTCAATCATTTTTAAAGTTAGAGATTTGAAACTTAGTACACTTACAGCTACAGCCACTATACTAAATATGGTGCAAGCTGGATACATACTTTTAAAATTAGATGGAAATACATGAAATCACAATTTTTACCAAATTTCGTGAAATTTAGGTGGAGATTTCAAGAAATTTCATGGAAGCGAAATCACCATTTTGCCAGAATTCCACTTGCAGAAAATAAATTTCACCCATTCCTAGTTCATTCCCAAATGCGGTCAAAAAATATTAAATAAAAAAAATGAAAGCACAGGGCAGTCAGTAAGTGGAATGCTGAACCAAACCAACAAATCAGGACACAATTCCTTGGAAAGTTGAAATGCTTGAAAACTAGGTTAGATACCGGAATCTACAGACTGCAGGCTTGCCTTCTAAATTTGATTTTGGTTTTGATAGTATTCTAGAACTGGTAAAAGACCTTTAACTCAAACTTATGAACTCCTTGCTGACAATTTGCCATTCATAATAAATAAGGCTTTTAGAGTGCCTAAGAAAGATAACATACCTTTAAACTCTGCAGAGACTGATCTTGAAGTGAAAATCACAATTTTTATTGCCTTGACATTTGAGTTGGACTGCAACACAATTATAAAAGAGTAAAGGGGATCTTTTTTACAAAGCTTATCGGTTCTTCATTTCTCCAGACCTGGTATTTTACATGCAACAAAGGAGAAGAAAATCGTTGTCCTATCAGCAGGATGAACAGGAACTTGATGCTCAGTTCCAGCTATTTGCACCTGCAAATGTCCAAATATCTTTCAGGAATAAACAGTACATAGTTTTTCAGCCAGATCAACTTGCAGCCTTTTTAAAATCTCACCATGATCAGAACATGCTTCATGAGGGTGAATCAACTGCTATCTCAGAATTAGAAATATCCATGATTGCCAATGTTGCCGAAGGTTCATAAATATTCTTTCTGAGTACACAAGGTAGTCTCTTTAACAGCTTAAATTGAGTATAGGCCTCCTAATGTATTCTTTCATTTAAGGGTATTTCCTGTAGATTGTTTGAACTATTCACATAATGCAGTTTAAATGACCATTTAGTAAAATGAATATGTAGAGGAAAGTATGACCTAGCTAAAAGACAATTTTATGATTATATTAAAAATTTAGTGTGTCTTTTACCCTGATAGGGATATGATGTATACTTGTATTTTGAGAAGCAGGAATTTATATGTCTTTAGTGATAGGACTGTTCTAAACTGCAAGAACTGGTGGAGAGAACTATAAAAAGAGAGACTGAGGAATAACAAATCTTAATTGTACAATTAACTGATCTGTAACAATATAATACCTTGATGCATGCTAGTCATTAAACTGGCATGTTTTAATCTTATGATGTATTACCTTTAATACTGTCTTTAATAACATGATGTGGAGCCTTTGCAAATGAGTCTCTGACTCAAATGTTTGTAATTCTGATCTATTACTAAATAAATAAGTAAATAAACCATTTGAGTTCTTTATGTGATATACGGCATTAAATCTGTCCACTATGAAATGGACTTGATTATGTAGTCAAATGGTTAAGATGTACTGTATATTGCTGGTAGAAGTTACATTTTGCTTTGTATTTTTTTGAAAACGATAAAAATTACAAGTGCAAAAAATATATAGAGGTTCCAGATAAAATGTACACCTGAGAAGACAAAAAGAACATAGAAATGAAATGAAAAATCATTAATAAAGTAAAAGAGTTGCTACTGTATTCTTAAAGAATCAAGGGGGAATATAGTAAGCAATTGAAGACAAAATAATGGAGAGGGATAATATCCCAGTCTCATGTATGCCTAAAGGCATGAGGGTTCCTAGGGTAAATATCAATCTGAACTCTCTCTGGAGGAGACTGTTAAACCCACTACTGCCTCCAGAGTGAGGATTTGTCTGAGTAATCTCTGTAACTAAATGCAAAGTTATGCACCTGGGTACACATAATAATCATTATGTATACAAACTAGGGAACAATGATATCACAGTAACTTACAAGAAAAGATTTGGGAATAACTTATTACTCCTGACTTGAAATTCAGATCTCATTGCAGTACCCAAATTAAAAAGCCAACCAAATACTAAACTGTATCCTCAGGCACATTTCTAGCAGAAAAGGGACATCATTCTTCCACTGTACACTGCCTTCGTCAGACCCCACCTGGAGTATTGTGTCCAGGTTTGGTCACCTTATATTCAAGTAGATATCACAAGGCTTGAGGGGTCCAACGTAGGGGCCACTAAGGCTATAGTTGGAATGAGTAATAAGACCTATAAGGATAGACTTGTATCACTGAACATGTACAGTCACCACTACAGGAGACTTAGAGGATAATGCCTACTTTCAAAGCTACAACTGAACCAACTCTCTGGGATGATTTGGGGATCATACCTAGTGAATACAGACCAAGTACTAGAAAACATAATAAACAACTAGTCTTAGCTAAATGGAATACACTGGGAAGAAAAAATTGGTTTAGTAACAGAGTCGTTACAACATGGAATAATCTCCCAGTAGCTGTAGTAAATTGCCCTGATATGGATTCTTTCAGATCGTGCTTAGACCTAGCCATTGGAGACAACGTGAAATTTTGTTTTGGGTAACACACTTGGCAAGCACTACAGACTTATTGTCCATATTCACTTGAATCTATCTGTGAAACCTATGAAAATGTCATAGTATCCAAATCAGAGTTGCACTTTATACACCATTAGGTACCCACGGTGATTATCACATCTGCTGTTGATAGAGTAAGCATGTCCCTGATTCTTCTCCTTGAGGGACATACTGCCCTTCAATACACAAGGACAATCACCCACAAGTCACCACCATGAATGGTGTACAACATCATAATTTGGCATACCTCATAGCACTTGCCATTAGTAGGACTAGTCAAGGCAGTGCTGGTATGGACATACTGGCACATGTTGCGTTTGCAGCAATGGTGTGCGTCAACTGGGTGGTGTGAAAAAGAAGCAGCATTCCATTTAGTTGCAGCAAAATGACTGTGCAGTACTTTATCCTTGATGCTAGTCCCTTTTCTGTAGACAGACTGGATTTTGTAATTTCTAAATGCATCCGGGGAGGGGGAGTAGGAAGCAACAGTGCATAAAAGCAGTATAGCAATAAGGTGCAATGCATAATTAAGACATAGATAGCTTGAGGTAGAGATATAAGTAGTGACAGCTAGAAAACACAAGCCACAATACAGCAGGAGCAAAAAACATTAAAATGTGCATGGAAGTGCAAGGTGCAGAGCAGTAACAAAATCCACACAGTGATGATGATAAAACAGTAGCAAATCCATCACAATAATCAGTGCAGTTGCAAGGCAGTCACAACAACTGCACAGTGAGGATTGTCAGTAAAATGAAGTGCTGTCTTAAGGAAACTCTAGAGAGCAGTGCACTACGAATAGCTGCAGTACAAGAAAACATCGACTGCAAGATAACGTAATTTAAGTACAGGACATTTACAATGGTGCACATGTATTGTGTTATGTTGCACTCCATGTTTGCAGCTATTCATAATTCGCAGCTCTCTAGCATTGCCCTAATGATAGCACCTTATTTTACAGGCAATCCTCACTATGTAGTTATTGTGTCACTGTAGCAATTATAAAGCAGATTATCTTATTTTAGATTGCTTTATCTTGAGTCCCTGATCTTTTTATGTTGCTTGCACGCATGTGCAAGAAACATAGTGCCATCATCCGAGTTTTCGGAGGTGTGGCACCCGTCTTCCAATTCAGCCAGTGTGTTTGCAGGTGCGGCCCCAGTTCCCCAATCACTGCTGCGCTGTCTATCACAGCAGTTGAAAATGCAGTGGTCGTACAGTTGAGAGGAGAGCTCCGCTTCAGTGAGCAGAGCTCTCCTCCCCACACACACACGCAAGCATGCATACCTGCAGATGCGCCCCTCCCTCCACGCACACACTGTATGGCTCACGGGGTGCCCAATCCTCTGGTCGCTCCACGCCCCAAAAGCTTTCCAGGTGCCACGTTGGGAGCCCACCTCAGCGTGGCAAGCTTGTTATGGCCGACGGGGTGCCCAATCCTGTCGGCTCCAGCCTCCCGAACAGCCTTTCCAGCTGCCACACTGGGAACCCACCCCAGCGTGGCAAGCGTCCGCTGTGTCTTATATAAAAAAAAAACCTGTAAACAAAAAATGGTCCTCGTAGTCTCCCTGCCCCCCACAACCCGCACCCACCCACTGTGCACCCTGCCTCCCACCCCATACTACCTCCAGAGTCCGTGCGACATCTTCGTGGACCAGGAACACGCTCTGCACTTTTCAAAGCTGACCACGAACTGTGGAAATGCCGGTAAGCTGTATAATGGAATTAATAGGGTTTTTCAACTTTGTTGCATATCTCAGGCATTTTTGGGAATTTTGGGCCCAAATTTTCAACATGGGGTTTTTAGGACCCCACCTCGTGAATTATTGCACTTTAATATATGGATTGTGAAAATAATATCCCTGAAAAGCATACAAAAAAATTCTTGTAATACCATCGCTACTGGAGCGATAATACTACTGTTCCGAAGTGATAATACTATCGTTCGGGTGCCGTAATAGTATCGCTCGCACCGAACGATAGTATTATCAAGAAAGTCAAGAGCCATGTCCAAGTCTATCCTCAACGGTTAACCGCGTGCCTTCTGATTGGCCGCTTTTTCCTCTGTGGGCGGCAGAAGGAGTCTGAAAATATGGCGGTTTGCTCACTCGCTTAGCGAGACAATCTTCCGTTAAGCAACGGGTTTTTAGGTTGAAAACTATCGGGCAACGGACTCTCTGGGGCTCCTCTGCTCTTCATCATCGCCCTCTATCCCCAAAAACGGCCAAATGAAGCCCACAGCAGCCGCTCGTCCACAGGACTCGCGGAACCCTGCCATGCAAGCACATCCACCGCTAACTCCAGTACTGAAACGGAGGTGAGTCAATTCGCCCCTATCCATATATTAAAATATTAATGAAAGAATTGGTGTAATTACATTCGTTCTGGGGACACATGAAATTCTCGAGTTTGGCCTTTAGGTTTCTGTGTCCCCAGAACCTCTCGATGTAATTACTTACCTTGTAAACACACCAGAACCTATCTATTATTCTATTTGTTATGAGTAGGACTATTCAAGGGTGATTTCACGGTCACTGCGTGAAATCACCTTCTCGACCAATTAATGAAACGACACTGCCAGTGTTCATAAGGTGGGCTCTCAAAAAGTCTATTTGAAAATTTGGTGGAAAAATTCCTAAAATGACTCTTTTACGAGCGTATGCTATGCAGTCTCCATGCACGCCGTAAGTTAGCAAATTTTAATATTTGCAATCTAGATTTTTCAACATTGCCATTTACCACACCTCCTTATGAGCAGTACAGCTGTCATTTTCACATCTCACCCAAAACGTGTTTCTGTTTGTAGCGCCATAAAATACGAGTTGGTGTGTGAAATCAAGTTTGGGACAGATTAAGAAAATCACAGTGACACTGTTCATGAGCAGAGGTCTTAAAGTAGCTATGTTAGAAAATTGGTGAAAAATTCCTAAAATTACTGTTTTACGAGCCAGTGTTATAGTTCCTACGTCACGCTCTTAAGTTAGCGATTCATTATTTTACTCCAGATTTTCATCATTTCATTTTACCATACCTCCTTTGAGCAGTACAGCTGTCATTTTTCCCATCTCTCCCAAAATGTGTTTCCACCCATGTAGCGCACAATGGCGCAGTTGGTGTGCGAAATCAATGTATGGGACACATTAAGAAAATCACAGTGACACTGATCATGAGCAGAGGTCTTAAAATGGCTATGTTGAAAATTTGGTGAAAAATTCCTAAAATGACTATTTTACGAGCCAAGTGCCATGCAGTTCCTACCCACGCCGTAAGTTGCACATTTTTATTATTTGCACTCAGATTTTCAACATTGCCATTTTACCACACCTCCTTATGAGCAGTACAGCTGTCATTTTTCACATGTTGCCCAAAATGTGTTTCTGTGCATGTAGCGCACAATGGCGCAGTCAGTGTCTGTAATCAGTTTTGGGACAGATTAAGAAAATCACAGTGACACTGTTCATGAGCAGAGGTCTTAAAATGGCTATGTTGAAAATCTGGTAAAAAAATTCCTTCAACCGTCTGCAATATTACTAATGAAGACCCTTCAGCACCCCACTGGTCACCCCCTCCTAGACTGCACCCCATTTACCACCACTCTCTGCCTCCTGTCTGTTAGCCAGTTTCTGGCCTAGTTTACCACCCTTTCCCCCATCCCCAACCTACCCAGCTAGTTTATCAGCCTCCTATGTAGGATGGTGTCAAAGGCTTTGCTGAAATCAAGGTAAGCATTGTCCACTGCCCCACCCTGATTCACTTCCTTTGTCACTCAGTCAAAGAAATCAACCAGATTTGTCTGACATGATGTCCCCACTGTGAATCCATGTTGTCTATGGTCCTGGGCTCCGATGGCTTCTAGATGCCCCACTATCCTTTCTTTAAGCAATGCCTCCATGATCTTCCTCACTACTGAGGTGAGGCTGAATGGCCTATCGTTCCCTGCCTCCTCCCTGCTGCTGCATTTGTGTAGAGGGACCACATGTGCCCTCCTCCAATTCACTCATGTTGAATGACTCAGTGAACATGGCTGCCAGAGGTACTGCTATCTCCCTTCGCAGTTCTTTTAATATCCTTGGGCGTATGCCATCTGGTTCCATCGCTTTGCCCACCTTCAATTTAGTGAGCTCCTGCAGGACTATTTGCCTTTGAATGGACTATTGTCCACCTCGTCACCCCCTTGGCAACTGCTGTACTGCTGTGGCCCTTGCCCCTCCCACTCTTCTGTGAATACTGAGCGGAAAGACACAGTGGATGACTTGGGAGGAAGGCATGGAACTATCACTTCCAAATACCTAAACAGCACATACAAGCAAGCAACATTCGCATTGACAAATGCTTTTACAAAATTGCTGTGTGGGGACATCCTATTTACAGGAATTGTAATACTGTTAGAGAGCCTGCAGTATATACAGTAAGAATACAGTTTATGGGAATTGCGATAATTTTTGTTTCAGGTTCGACATTGTTGGATGGTTAAAGGACGAAGACATGACATCTGCGAGAGCCACCTTATACAATGATCACCCTTTGTGAAAAAAGCTCACTTTAACAATAGGCATCAATTAAACAGCCATAATCCAATTTAGAATGTGAATAGCTATTTTTTTGTGGGGGAAGGGGGCTGAAGGAGAGTAGGGTGAGTAGCAATTAAACAAACAGTTACTCCAAGCAAATGCATAGCTCCCCACTAGAATTCTGGGAAGAGAATAGAGCATCCAGTCTCAAATAACCAAGTGGAGGAGGAACTGAATCCTTGGAGCTTAGGGCATATGTTCTACAAACCAGTGAGCAAAGAGAATTCAAATCCTCTCATTTTCCTCATCCCACTGACATATAAGACTGGGCAGGGCTCTGTGCCATAGCAGAGAATAGGGCCATTTCTGTGTGACTTGTTTGCTGTGTGCAGAGACTTATAAGATTTTAAGATCAGATTTAGAGCTGTGGTCAGTTTAGACTGAGTTTTCCTATTCTGTCCTTTTGTGTTTATTTATTTATTTTAGATTCAGATTAAATACCTTTGAGCCATTGGCTCATTTACAAAGGTTCCATGTCAGATAACAAAATACAGAGACAAAGGTTCCAAGTCAGGTAACAAAATACAGAGACAAAACTGGTTACAGCTAGACACTGATGAGATTACTGGAAAAAACACATGAAACGTAAAATTCACAGTTGGTGGCAATATGCAGTATGATTGGTTACAATTTATAGTGCAATCTGAAAGCACAAGGAATAGCAACAACAACACTGCAATAGTGTGGAACTACTCTTTATATGAACTTGGGGTTGGCGACAGATCCCAGGCTAAGACTTTGGGAGGGTAGAAGTAAAAGCAGCCAGGGAGTCTTTGCCCAGTAGAGTGGAGAGGTGGTAGGTAGAGGTGGGGAATGGGGGGAGGTAAGTCAAGACACCGGGGGGAGCTGAGTAGGTAGAAAGCCTATATGTGACAGAGTTATAGTTAACAACTGCAGGCAGTCTCACGTACCAAAAGACTGCAGAGTCCAGATTTGAACTAACTAATTTTGTTACAACCAAGGATGTCAGTAGGGAGGTCTTTAAGCCATCTAGGACCCCGGTAGGATAGGAGATTGTTGTGAAGCGTGGTACACTTAAAGGGCACTTGGATCACCCCTTTGTTTAAATCTGCTTGTTTTGAGTTTCCTAGTGTCTGATTCTCTGTTACTTTATTATTATATTTGTTGTAACTCTTGTGTAAATAATATATTACATTCCATTTATTAGTGACTGCAGTGTGTTAATAACGGCAAGCAAGCTGCTTGTAGTTGGTGGGCCATTCCTTCTCCCTGCCCTTGAGAGAGCACTGTCTACTTAAAAAGGTAAACCTGCACCTGATACAGAGCAGGAGTTAAAGGTACATAATGTGAGTAGGGGATTCCTATATCCTTCAGGCCTTGTACTGGATAAGCAAGAACTAGGCCTTGTTCTGTGTGAGCAAGAGCCTGTGGTGACAGAGCGACCCCAAGTGAGTCATTACCAGATTAGAGGCATCAATGGTTGAGTGAGTAAATCAGTTCAATATGACCAACTAGGAAACCTGTGAGGTGTGGTAATGGTCACTTTGGGGAAAACTATAAAAAAGATAATATCTATATAAGCTGCTATATGTTTGCCCAGTGTACTTATTTCATCCCTGCTTCTGGAGCGGGGTCAGCGTCATTATGCACCTAAAGTTCCTTCCAATCTCAAATTACCATATCACTATGTAGATATAATTCATGATTTATTTAAATATTTTCTGTTTTAATTTTTCACTACTAGGTTAGTTTAAATGGAAATGAAGCCTTGTCCTCCACAATTAATCTACTCCTATTGTTTGACCCTTTTCTGCAGTCAGTCTTCTGTTTGTGACAGCATTATCATTTTAACAGCAACAGACTGTGGTGTCACAAACAGAGGATTATGACTTCAGCAAAGGGTTAAGCCTCAGAAGCAGATGGACTGTAGGGGACAAGGATCCTGTCTCTATGCAAATTAAATCTGGTAATTTAGAGCAGAGAAGTGGAATAAAGACAATATATTGATGGCTAAGGGCTGGCCGGAGTTCAGTGGGCGAAGCAATAAACCACTCCCCCCAACCAGGCATTAAAAGGCCCTCCTCCGGGCCAGTCCTCATTAGTTTTCTTCGTTGCCTCACCATCCACCCCTCCTCCTCCAGTGGCTCATCTCTCTTTCCCGTGGGCTTCTTCCTAAGCTACCTCTAGCCAAGGAAATTATTCCCATGGCAACTATAGGAAGGGAACCCTCCTCTAGGGTTCCTTGTGTCATACCCTTACAGGGTGGTATATCCCACGGATCGAGAGGTGAACAGCCTCAATGTGTCAAAGTCACACAAGCACACATCTCATCCAGTTGCGCAAGCCCATTGAAATAAAAATATTCTGAACTAGGCATAAACATTATGTTTTACAAAGTTTTCTCCTAAGAGATAAACTCACTTGACTCTAAGACAATGACAGCATTCAAAATATATTGACTAGCAATGATCATTTGTCAAGGTACAACAAGCATGTCAAGAGTTCACATTACTCCAGTGCAAGCAGGCACAAAACAAACATGTATACTTTCAAGAGTAGGCAGGCCCACTTCATAATCGCATACCTGAAGCAAAGCCAGGTTAGCAGCATATAACCCAATAAAACAAGTTATCATTAACTGATAAGAAGGACAGAAGACATGGCAAAGAATTAAGACCTGTTAAAAGAACCATTTTACTGCAGGACACAGATACAAGACTGTCCAGACTGTACAGAGAAGCTCTCATAAATGAATCCCTGATGAAGGACTAGATAAAAAACAACTGTAGGAAATGGAACGGTAGAACATAATGGTTTACACAAAAGCAGATGTGTGAAGTGAGTAAATTGGCTGTGAACCAAAGGGAGTGCAGTATTTTCTGTAGAACAAGACTCTTAAAGGAAGAACTAATAAAATAATAACCCTTGGTAAGGGAATGCATTTACACTGCACAGAGGGTGTGTGTGTGTGTGTGTGTGTGTGTGTGTGTGTGTGTATGCTGACAACACTCACAATGACTGGGTAGAAGGAAGGCAATGATTAGGGCACCTTGATAGAGGGATATAGACTAGTCCAAAGGGATAGGCCAGACAGTAGGGGGGAAGGATTGAATAATTCTGTTTGTAAGGGAGAGAGTCACTGTGGAAGACAGTCTTTTGGAGAAAAGAGGGGCAAAGAGTGGCCTTGTGGTTGTAGTACAGGGCCACAAACAGCTCAGTAGAGCATGTTGTCCAGCTGGTATGGTAAATTATGAAGACAGCCAAACTGGGTGCAGTGATGATCCTGGGAGAGCATACATTGGCATTTTAAGAGATCTAGAAGTAGGGCTGAGACTGCAATCTATCCACCTTCAGTGACTTTCTCAAAGAGTTGCATGTCTGACAGGGAACTAGGCTTGATGCCACTCAATCTTGTTCTCAGCAGTGGGAATAGGGTCCTCTCTAGTGTGAATAGCAAGGAACAGGCATGAGGTATTGACCACAAATGAGTAACCTTCTCCCTGGTGACAGGGAAGACTGGCCAGATCACAGCACCAGGCCCTTGCACTTGAGATAGGTGGATTTTGTTAAGGTACAGGACCTAGTGGTCAAGGCTCTGAAGTAAGGATGAGTCTATGCTGGATTTGCATTTGGCGATGATGAAATCTGGTGATTTTGACACTGGCACAGCTGGTCAGAAGGAACTCAGTTTTCCTTTCAGCACTTCAACATCATGACACAGTACTTTTTACAGGGAGCACACACTAAGCATGTCTAAGTTGTTGGCAAGCTTAGGTACAGTACATGACCTGCAGCAGTGCATACAAATGGGCATTCACAACAGGAACATGGAAATTGTCAGCAGATAAGGACCGCTAGACCCATCCAGTATGCCCATAAACCCTTCTCCTTACATGGGACTTGAACCTCCAATGCCTCCTTTATGAGACCAGTGTCTTATCCACTAGGCCACAGAAACACTTCATCTCCTGGAAGGAAGACCTCACTCTTCAGTTATAGTTCAGAAGTGCTCAATTCATAATTTATTGGAGCGCAAAAAGGCAAGGACCTATAGAGCAGATGCCTGATGCATTTCGGATTTATGCAATCCTTTATCGAAGGCCTGCAGCAGGGAATCAGCAACACTGGAAATGGAGAACTTGCACTGTGCATATCTCAGTGCCATTCCAGCGCTTTCTTGCATGGAAAGGACCTGGCTGCTGAAAGGTTGTTTTATATTACAGAGTGACTTCTGACAAAACAAAGGTAAGCTGTCAGAGAATCATATTTTATCATTCTAGGTAGCTAATTCACTGCAGTTAACTGTAGTTTCAGGTAGGCAAGTTAGGGCCATTGTGCTGCAGAGGAGAGTGCACACTGATTGCCTGAAATTGCAGTTCAGCTGCTGCAACATAAACATACATAGAAAATCTTTCAGCCAAAAGTACCCATTGGCACATCATGTCTGCCCATTCCTGTCTAGTTACTATTAACTGAAAGACCATTACAGGCTTGTCGCACTCCCCTTCTCCCATCCCATTCTGGGGTGGTCTTTACCAAGCCCTTGTAGCTACCCCACCCTGATCAGAATCCCCCTACTGATTTTGCACACACCATGTCCTCCATTAGTAGAGATGTTGAGAAATTAAATTTTGCCAGTGAAATTGCAGAAAAATTTGCAATTTTGCCATGTGAAATATTTCACGAAATTGAGGCGAAATGGTGAAATTTCACCCCACTCACACCCTGTCATTCTACATGCAAACTCTCCTGGTGCTTAGTAGTGCCCCCTGCCACCGTCCAATTGAATAAAGCCCCCTCCAGTTAGCCTAATCCTCATGTCCTTTTTAAATAAAAAATAAAAATTAAACCCACACTCCCTGGTGTCTAGTGGTCCCCCTACCATGGCTGCTCATGGCCCAAATTATTCTCCCTGGTGTCTTCCAGTCCCCCGCTCAGCTGATCACCATCCATAATTAAATAAAGCCCCCAGTTTCCCTGGCCCCCTCATTTCCTTGTCTTAAAAAAAAAATAAAATAAAACCCACACTCCCTGGTGTCTAGCGGACCCCCCACCATGAGCTAGTGCCCACCCTGCTTCCCCCCATACCCCGACTGGGCCAGCAGCACAGCCCTCCACTCACCTCCACAGCCGTCAGTCTGATTGAGTGCTTGAATGAATGAGCACTCTACAAGCATGCACTGAATTGGACATGGTACTCCAGGTGAGGCCTTACCAGGGACCGATACAGGGGCATTATTACTTCATGCCTTCTGCTCGTGATGCTTCTCTCTTTGCATCCCAGAATACCACTAGCCTTTATTGCTGCCTTTTCACATTGTCTACTGACCTTGAGGTCCTCTGATAAGATCACTCCTAGGTCTTGCTCCTTCCTGGTAGCCACCAGCTGTTCCCCTCCCATTGAGTACAGTTTTCCTGAATTACACTTTCCCAGGTGCATGGATTTGCATTTTTTGGCATTAAATTTCAATTGCCAGGTCTTGGACTACTCCGCCAGTTTTCGGAGATCAGCTTTCATGCTTTGCTGTCCCTCTGTTGTGTCTACCCTGTTGCCGATTTAGGTGTCGTCTACAAACAGGCACACCTTTCCCTCCAGTTCATCTGCAATGTTGCTGATGAATATGATGAAGAGAATCAGCCCCAGAACTGAGCCTTGTGGGATTCCACTAGTCACCTTCCCCTCCACAGACAGACTGCCATTTACTAATACTCTAAAAGGAAAAACTAACTCTGAGTTCTCTCATGTAACCAGTTTCTGACCCAGTTTGTAACCTCATGCCCATTTCCCATGTTCTTCAGTTTTTTGACTAGTGTTCTGTGTGGAGTCAAAAGTTTTGCTGAAGTCCAGGTACACCACATCCACTGCCCCACCCTGATCTACTGTTTTGGTGACCCAATTGAAAAAATCAACCAGGCTTGTCTGGTAGGACCTCCCTGCCATGAAACTGTGCTGATTTTTGTCAAGCTGACAAATTTGCTTCAAAAAACCTATTGTTCTTTCCTTCTGTAGTGACTCCATCAGTTTTCCCATGACTGATGCTAGACTAACCGGACGGTAGTTACCTGGCTGTTCCTTGCTTCCACTCTTGTGGAGTGGTGCTACTGTTGCACTCTTCCAATCCTCCGGCACCTCCCCTCTCCTTAATGGTTAGTTGAGAAGCACTGCTAAGGGGGCTACTAGTCCTCTCCCTAGTTCTTTCAGTATTCTTGGGTGTATCCCATCTGGTCCCATAGCTTTATCTACCTTTAACTTGTCTATTTTCTGCAGGATGGGGGAACATCACTGCTTCCTTCCCCCTGCTCCAACTATCAATCAGGATAGCACTCCTATTTCTCTGGTGACTGGGGAGGGACCCCATCCCATGACTACTACCTTCGGCCAGCCAATAGTACAGTGGTAGGAGGTTAAAGCCAAAGAAAAGATTTCCTTTGAAAGTTTCACAAGAGGGGACAAGTGCTCACAAGGAAGACATTCTTGGGGTCAGCAGCAGGGATGGGAACACATCAGAGCTCCTACTGCCCCCACTACTGATTGGGATAGCATTCCTCTTCCTCCAGTGACTGGCAGGATCCAGTTACGTGACAATGATCCACCACCAAGCAATTTGGCAGCAGCAGGAGGTTTGGTCAGAAGAAAAGATTTCCCTTGTTTCATAAAAGCATGCCAAGCCCTCATAGGGACTATGCTCCTGGGGCCAGTAGCAGCGGTGGGAGTGCATCAGACATCCTCTTGCCCCCATTACCTATTGGATGGCCAGCGCTTCCACAGCTGCCGACCATGCTCTGGTGCCCACTGCTGATCTATAGAGATATGGTGGGTGAACCAGCCAATCGGGACTGTGATGCCTTTTTGCTACGGCCTCTTATTGGCTGCTCACTACTCTACAGACTTTTACTCTGATTCAAATTAGTTTCTTTTAATTTTGGCAGTTCCTTACTGCTGGATTTGAATTTTACTGTTTGTAAATAAGAAAGGAGTTCAAAACCATTTTACACTGCCAAACTAAGACTGCTGTTATTTTTACATGCCTAATTAAGCTGCTATTAGCCTAAGTGTTTGCCGTTCACTGCTCTACCCCTCTCGGTGCCTGCTATTATCTTGTTAAATTCTTTCTCTCACTCACCCTCCCTCCTGCTGTGTCCCTGTCTCCTCTCTGTGTCTGGCCCCTTGACTTTTCCTACTTAACCCTCCGTTTCTCTTCTTTCCCCAGCAGAAGTCCTGATCGGGCTTCCCTGCCCATGGACACCTGAATCTTCCTTTGTAGATGGCCTGCACTTCCACAGCCTGCTAACCATGCTCCAGTGCCCGCTGCTGATCTCTTCAGGTACTTTCTGCCTGTGCTTTTTGGCCGGTTCCCCACCCACCCTTCACCCGCCTGCCCTGTCTCAACATGTATGTTTATATAGTCAGCTGTCCACGTGGTTTATAGAGTCAGCTGACCATGTGGTGTGCCTGAAATTGTCTAAGTATACACTTTCCCATTTGCTGGTTATTCTCCACTACCACTAGGGGCATAGACTTTACTAAGCCACACTAGATGTTTCATCCTAATCTAACACATCATTTTACTACTATAACACCTACTTTTCCTGACTTCTAAAACTGGGCTATCTGTGCCCCTTCCTCCATTTGCTTTTTCTCATGGTGATACTGTGCCGAGGTTCTAAACAGAGCTATGAGCAAGAACCAGGTCCCCATATTACCATTAACAAAAATATTCATTTTGACCCCTGCTTTGTAACAGGTAATTTTCTAACCTTAACTAAGGGACCATGGTCATGCCACTGGCTCCTGCTACCCCTGCAGGGATGGCTCACCCTATGCGCATATGCCTCCTTCCCCTCCCTCACCACTCAGCTTAAACTCACAGTTCTGCGCCCAGAACCCAGAAGGCATCACAGCCACAGGCATAATAATAAACTTTACTACAAGCAATTGAAAGGATGCTTTCTCAGAATTATCTTGCTGCTGCTGCTTATGTTAGACAAAACGCACCTGAACCCAGATCCTGCTGGATCTGTACCCCTCCCTGGCCAAGCGAAGCAAGGAACTACTAAGTTGGCTACTATCAACATCTGCAGTCTGCAGTGTAAACTGGATTGCCTCCAAGTTTGGATCACTCAACAAAACCCGGATATCCTGTCGGTGGTTGAAACTTGGCTCTCACTGAAGATTCCTGATAGTGCAGTACACCATCTTCAGGCAGGACAGGCTCACTAAGTGTCATGGTGGCTTTGCCATTTATCTTAAGGAGTCAATCATGGGGCAGGCCTTACCTATGGTTGATCTAGGTGGCACCATCCAGGCACTTGCTATCAAAGTTTTACTTGGGGCACATAATAAAGCTTTTACAGTTATATCTGCTTATGAGCCCCCAAAAGAACACAAGACTGGCTTCCACTGAATATTAGACTACATGCATAGCCTGATACTCAAATCTGAGACTATAGTCATGGGTGATCTAAATGTTAATTGGCTTTCTTCAGACACAGGGACCTATAAGGATGATATCTCCTCGGTCCACCTGTCACAGCTTGTCACCTTCCCTACCAGGATTAACTACAGAAACATAGAAACATAGAAGCATAGAATTTGACGGCAGATAAGGACCACTTGGCCCACCCAGTCTGCCCATTTCTCTACCTAATGGATAAGCTGCAGATCCTAGTTAACCAGCAGCCTACTTCTTCCTAGCCCCACCCCCTAGAATTGCCTTATGACTGTCCCATGCATGCTTGAATTCCACCACTGTTTTGACTCCACAACCTCCTCCGGAAGGCGCTCCATGCATCCACAACCTCTCTGTTATAAAAATACTTCCTTAAATTACCTTGAGCTGCCCCCCATCTTCAAATTGTGCCCTCTTGTTCTTGCACACCTCATTTTTGAAAGATGCTACCCTCTTTGGACTTTGTTGATTCCCTTGAGGTACTTGAAAGTTTCTATCATGTCCCCCTCTCCCTCCTTTCCTCGAGGCTATACATATTAAGCTCCCTAAGTCTCTTTCATATGCCTTCCGGCAGACCCTGCACCATTTTAGTTGCCCTCCTCTGGACAGCTTCCATCCTGTCTATGTCTTTATGGAGATTGGTCTCCAGAACTGCACGCAGTACTCAGATGGGGTCTGACCAGCTGTCTGTACAGAGGGATAATAACTTCCTTGTTTTCTACTGGTGATGCCTCTTCCTATGCATCCCAGTATCCCTCCAGCCTTCCTTGCTGCCCTCTCACATTGCTTGCCCACCTTTAGGTCATCTGATATGACTACCCCCAGGTCCCTTTCCATTTTTGTTGTTGTTAGTATCTCACCCCACATTGTGTACTCTTCTCCTGGGTTTTTGTTTCCCAGGTGCATTACCTTGCACTTCTTAGCATTGAATCTAAGCTGCCATACATTTGACCATTCCTCTAACCTTGCCAAATCCCTTCTCATCCTTTCCACCCCACCTTGAGCATCAACCCTGTTGCAGATCTTTGTGTCATCTGCAAAGAGACATACTTTTCCTTCCAGTCCCACTGCAATGTCGCTTTAAAGACATTGAAAAGGACTCGGTCCTAATACTGAACCCTGCGGTACCCCACTAGTAACCCCCCTTTCTTCAGAGTGGACTCCATTTACTATTACTCTCTGTCTCTTATTCTCCAGCCAATTCTTTACCCAGGCTGTCATCTTGGGACACACTCCCAGGCTGGCTAACTTGTATATTAATTTTCTTTGTGGGACTGTGTCAAATGCCTTGCTAAAGTCTAGGTAGGCCATGTCCACAGCCCTCCCTGATCTACTACTTTGGTCACCCAGTCAAAGAAATTCTATCAGATTTGTCTGGCATGACCTTCCCAATGTGAATCCATGCTGCCTTGGGTCCTGTGCCCCTCTGGCCTCTAGATACTGACAATTCTTTCCTTCAGAAGTGATTCCATCATTTTCCTACCACTGAGGTTAAACTAACAGGTCTGTAGTTTTCTGCTTCTGCCTTGCTCCCATATTTGTGAAGGGGAATCACATCTGCCCTCCTCCAGTCCTCGGGTACCACCCCATCCTCCCATGATTTGTTAAAGAGGGTAGTCAGTGGTGTCACTAGTTCTACCCTTAGTTCTTTTAGAATTCTGGGATGAATCCCATCAGGCCCCATTGCTTTGTCCACCTTCAGTTTTAAGAGTTCTTTCAGAACCCTTTCTTCTGTAAATGGGCTGGTATCAACTTCTGTATCCAGAGTGTTTCTACTGTTTGTTTGTTTGTTTTAGGTACCTCCTCCTCTTCCTTTGTAAATACTGAGCAAAAATATTTGTTTAGTATCTCTGCCTTTTCACAGTCACCCTCTGCCCGCCTCCCTCCCTTTATTAAGTCTCACTATCCCTCCCTTGGTCTTCCTTCACTTTCTGATGTACCTATAAAAGGTTTTATCCCCCTTCTTAACTGAGTTGGCCATCTTTTCCTCAGTTTGGGCCTTTGCTGTTGTGACTGACCCATAGGTGCTTGAATGGGAGGGGGGCACTAGATCCATGGCCTACTACTTTCATAAGTGGCCCTATCACTTTTTGCTATCATGATAATATATTTAATAGGGGAAAATTTACCCCTTAAGTCCTTGGCTTACCACTTTTCAAACCATTCTGGCACCACTGCAAGCACCCTTCTTGACTGGATACTTTCAAGCCACCCTAAATGAATCACCAATGTGATGGTGCATCCTGATTCATTTTTTTTTAACATGTCCGTTTTTCCATTAGCAAGTTATACCGTACTGCCACTAGAGGGACACAACCTTTATCTAAAGCAATCCCTGCCTGTTGTTCATATAGAAACCCTTCCTAAACTACAGCTTCCCCTCCATCTGACCAGCCCCCTACTCCGCGCTCCCTGCTTACAAATTCTTCCTTTTCCTAAATCAATTTTTCACTAATTTCTCTGCCTTTATGAACAATGCATCCCCTTCTCTCCTCTCTCCCTCTTGTTCTGCTCATATCCCTCTCTTTACCATCTCCACTTGCTCCCTACTCATCTATTCCTAATAACTCTCCCAACCCCGTCAGTTACTAGCTCCAATCTGCTACCCACATCCATGCCATCACTCCCTCCCCAACATTTGAAATATGGTTTCACTCTACCATTATTCCTCATGCGGCATTGATAACAGTGTCCACTTTCACTGTGGTTCTCCACCTTCTTCTTCCTCACTCATCCACTCCCTTATCCTCAACACTCCCAATCTCCTCGCCAGTCCCTTCAAAATCCCCTAAGCTCCACTTTCTCATACTCGCCCTCCTCTTGCTCTCCACCATGGATATCCACCCCAACTCAGGCCCTATTGCCCCTAGCTCCTCTGATGCTTCCTCCTCTATTACCTCCCCTCACTCTCTTCTCTCAGCCCTCCCAAAGGGCTTAAAGATCCTACATCTAAACACCCACAGTTTGCTGCAAAAAATAGACCAGATTCAGACCATGGTGTGCACTCTATAACCAAACGTCCTAATAATCTCAGAAACTTGGCTAAAGAGCACTATCTCTGACCAGTCAGTCTCCATTCCTGGCTTCTCACTGCTAAGGCAAGACTGTGCTGGCAGGGGTGGTAGTGTGGCCATTTATGTCCTAGCCTCTGTCCAATATTCCATCATCTACTCATCCTCCAATCCTGACACCCATGATGCCCTAGCTATCCATGTGACCCTCTCCTTCACTCTCCCAATCTTTGTAGACGGCATATACTGCCTCCCAAGTGTCCATCCTTCGGTCGCGCTAGACCTCCTAACCTCCATCACTTCCGCTGCTTACTCTGAGGAATTATTCATCCTTGGTGACTTCAATATATACTGGTTGTCACCTAAAGCTGCCAAAACTAAAAATGAAATTGGAGCCCTAAACCTCTCTCAACTGATCTCCGAACTCACCCACCCAAACCACAAGAGACAACAACACTCCCTACTTGACTGGGCCCTTACCTCCCACCCCCACCGAGTCATCATCTTTGGCATACTTCCTGATGCTCTCAGTGACCATAACCCGATATTCATAGTTAGGAAAGTCCACAGAACTAAATCACCACACAAAACCATACAACTACATTCTTTCAAGTCTCTTGACCTTGAACCTCTCCTGAGTAATCTTGCCACTTCTGACTGGTCCCTCCAACCTCCTTCCCCTCAGTTGAAAAGACCCTTGCCTGCTTCACAGAACTCTTTCTTGTAAACTGGAACACCTTTGCCCCACTCAAACAAACCAGAGTCAGAGGTAACCACTTACCTTGGATAACCCCTGAACTTCTGTCCTGCCTAAGGGCTAGAGATCGAGCCTAGAAGAGTCATAAAGCTACCCAGTATCCTAGTGACCTCATGAACTACCGCATGCTCTGAAATGCTTGCACCAGGGCTACAAGGTTAGCCAAGTCCAAATATTTCAAATCTGCCTTCATCATCAACATAAATTCTCCATCAAAGTTCTGGAAGGTGGTCCACGCCCTATTTACCCCTTCATCTTGACCCCCCTTGGTACTTAAAATAAATAGCTCACTAGTGAGCTATTTACTTAAAGTAAATAGCTTACTAGTGTCCAACCCACCAGCAGTAGCTGTGGAATTTAACTCCTACTATACCTCCCGCACCACTGAGCAACTGAAATCCCTCCCCTCCTACCCATCCCCCTTCCCACCCTCTACCGGTGTGCCCCCTTCACCACCTTCCCATCTTCCCTACTCTTTCACTACTATAGCCCCAAATGATGCCCTAAGTGCTCTCATCACCATCAATCCCTCTAAAGGTGTCTTCCCTGATGGTCTTGACCCAAAACTCCTCTCCCTCTCCACTTCAGCCATTGCCTACCCCCTCTTAATAATCCTAAATCTCTCATTCTCTTCTGCCTCGGTCCCCTCTTCATGGAAACATGCTGTGATCCTCCCTCTCCCCTGGCAACTATCACCCCATTTCTCTCCTTTTTAACCATGCCAAGCTTCAAGAACACATTGTCCTCTCCCAACTCACCTCTTTTCTATCTGACATCTCCTTTTTCAACCCTTTCCAGTCTGGTTTCAGGAAAAAACATTCACCCACCACCACTGTCCTATGGCTCACAGACTCCATCCTAACCAGGATGGACAATGGCTAAATTATCTCTGCTATTTTTGTCTACCTGGCCAAGGTCCTTGACACTGTCTCTCACTCCCTTCTCCTTGACTCAGTCCCAGCAGCTGGCCTATCTCCCTCTGCCACAAACTGGTTTAAGGCCTACCTTATTGACAGAACTCAATGAGTTAAAATCTTGGAAGCCACTTCTCCTCCCCTCCCGATTAGCACTGGAGTCCCCAGGGCTCTGTATTAGGGACCCTCCTATTCTCCATCTTCTTAAACGATCATCCCTCTGTTTGCGTCCCATCCTTCACTATACATATGTATGCCGATGATACAGTCCTGTATGCATCTGGCTCCTGTCCTGATGAGGTTACAACCAGCACAGAGCAAGACTTCAACAAGGTTCAGCTGTGGTTTGCTAACCATCAATGTTTCCTCAACACCAAGAAAAATGTCTCCATGACCTTTGGCACAAGGCAGAGACTTGCTAGGCTTCCCTCCCCACCCACTTTCCACATCCTTGATGTGACTTCACTTGAGGACACATCCTCCTTCTGGTACTTAGGTGTTTGGTTGGACCAACACCTAAACTTCTCTGGACATATTGACACCATACAGAAAAAAACCACGCCCCAAGCTTGGTGCCCTGTTCAAGAACCATAGTTGCATTCCTCCTATGACTAGGCATGAACTTGTTCAGAAGATGATACTGCCCATTTTCGACTACTGTGATGTAGTCTATGGTGCTGCCACTAAGTCCTCCCTGGCCAGACTGGACGCCCTCTTCAATTCCTTCTGCCACTTTGCCCTGATACCCCCCCCCAGCACCCATCATTTCGATCTTCATTGTGCCCTATCCTTCCCCTCTCTTACAAATAGGCATCTCTTCCACTATGCTAAATTCATCTCCAAACACTGGTTGGGTGAGCTCCCTTCCTACCTCAGCTCCTCCTTTATAACATCCTCCCCACCCTCCCATTCCCTTAGATCAACTGATTCCTGTACCCTGGTTGTCCCCCACAGATCCGCCCAAACCAGCCAATCCAGTTACTCTCACTGCCTCCCAGAAATTTGGAATTCCCTTCCCCATCAAATCCGACACTCATTCTCCACCTACTCCATCAGCTCTGCCCTCAATAATTACCTTGCACCTAGCTGCTCCTGTCATGTCCCTCCCTAATTCCCTCCTCTAAGCCCTGGACAAACCCTACCCCTCTACCATCACCTTCATTTTACCCTGTGCACATCCATCCCCTAAATTTCTAGCTGTCCTCCCCTTCCCCCAAATTGCTCCCTCTTACTGGCCTCCCTTGATCTCTCACAGATTGTAAAGGACCCCAGATGCTCTCCATGGGTCCCTCTCCTACCCCCTCAAGGGGCTGGTATGTCTCATCTACTCCCTTCCCCATCATCCTAAAGGGGTCTCTCTGGGGACACTGCCTTTCCCCCTTCTGTCTGGTCCCCCCAGTCCCCTTGCACTGTTCCTCACATCCTGAGGGGGTCTCCAGGGACACGACTATTCCCTCTGCCCCCACCTCAACCCTCCCTCCACTTCCCCCTTTTCTTTCAAGTAAGCACTTGTTTACTTATTAACCCAGCACTTATTATTGTCCATTCTTTCTACATATTATGCACAACACTGTTGTAACACTGTTTGTAACACCTGCCTTACAACTATATGTTAATGTTGATCTTGGAACTAGAATGCTTAATGTCTCATTCCTTTTGTACCCCTTCCCCTCCAGGCCACACCAGGAGATGAGCGACTTGTCACTCAGTGTGCCTTCCTGATGAAATATTTCAATAAATAAAAATAAATAAATAAATATGTGACCACTCCCCAGTTTCATGTAGCTGGTCCAATGAATTCCACAAGTTCCCTCCTCAGTCTATTTATGGCAGAGTGCTAAAACATGGTTATCTGGAGCTCCTGAAACAAGGCCTAATCAATATTAACTGGTTCCTACATAACAGCACTGATGATGTCAACATTGCCTTGGAGCATTTCATAAAGCAATTCACTAGTGCTTGTGATACACATGCTCCAATAAAAAAGATGAAAGTTTGTGGAACTGTAAATCCCTGGATAACAACAGCTCTCCTTAATAAGATGAAAGTCAGAGATCACTTCTGGCATTGTGCTAGAGATACTGGGAAAGAAGCAGATGTACAATCATACAAGAAGGCCAGGAATGCATGCACACAGGGAATTTGTCTTCTAAATCCAAACACAATACGGAGATGCTCACCGCTTCCTGGGGAAACAGCAAGAACTTCTGGAATGATATAAAAGAAGTTACTGGGAAAGATTCAAAGGCTTCACCTACCATGCTCAGTATTGAAGGAATCCCCATCCTGAACCCACTAACCATAGCTAACACTTTCAACAAAGTATTCACGGACCTGAGCGGAGTCCTCCTACCTGACTTCTTTGAGGATACTGACCAACCAATACACTCTGTTCTGGTGTGAATCTTCAAACTCCCCCTCCTTTTTATTTTAAAATGGTCTCACTCTCACTAGCCAGGAAATATCTTAGCAAAGTGCTAGGGAAATCTCAACAAGGTGGTGACTCATTGGATCTCAAGCTTGTGGCTCTCACACTAGAAGAAGTACTGCTACCCCTCACTAAGATCCTAAACCTGTCGCTCCGGCTGTCTCAATTCCACAACTGTGGTAGTCAGTCCTTGTAACACCAGTACATAAGAATGGGGACAGGGCCTTGCACACAAATTATCGACCCATATCTATCCCCCCCTCTGCTGTTCAAAGCGCTTGAGCGCATTGTTGAAGATCAATTGGTTGAATACCTTGATAAATACTCTATCTAATGTCCTGAGCAACTTGGGTTCGTAAAGGGCACAGCACCTCTATGGAACTGCTGGAATTCATTAGATTCAGTCATCAGTCCCAGGATCAAGGCACTTTGGTAGAGGCAGCCTTCATAGACCTCAAAAAGGCCTTCAATACCGTTCACCACTCGCTACTTCTTCGGCAACTGACCTCCATTGGCCTCTCCACACTTTAGTTTAAAAGCTACTTGGAAGACCACTCTAAGGGTGAAAATAGCTAGTGTCATCTCTGACCGGTAGCCCGTTTGCTCTGGTGACCCACAGATCTCTATTTTAGGACTGCTCCTAGTCAGCATCTTTCTCAATAATCTTCCTTGTTTCTGCCATCAGCAGATCCTCCTCTATGTGGATGATGCTGTCATCTTCACCAGCAACCCCAACCCTAAGCAACTGCAGCACCAACTACAGGGGGCTTTGAGGAAGGGGAGGACTGGTTCAATTAAACGCAAGTGATCACTAACTACAAGAAAACAAAAGTTATGATGTTCAGCAGCTCTCATAATAAACACAAATCTCATGCACTTACCATCAGAAACTGCCTTGGTGTTCCAGTCAAACACATTCAGCAATTCAAATATCTAGGGGTAACCCTCAACAGTTGCCTATCTTACGCCCATCCTATTGACAATGTCACCAGGGCTGTCAACATCAAGATCGATCTTCTCCACAGGCACAAGCACTGCCTGACTCCGGATGCCCTCAGACTTGCTATTCATAGTTCTGTCCTATCCATTCTAGACTACAGTCTGATAATCTATGGCACAGCCTCTCTATCATCCCTCCATAGAATATCCATTAATCTGAACAAGGTGTGCAGACTACTCACTGGTGCTGCGTGACTCACCCACACTTCTGAGCTGTATGCTCAGACAGGATGGCTTCAGTTTAGTGGGAGGATTCAATATCAAAGCTGCCTATTAGCCAAAAAAACACTTCTTGGCGTCATACCGCCTGGTACGTGAAACCTGCTGAGCCAACACTGTTCTCAACATATGTGAAGCTTTGGCAACCAATTCCTCATGTACCTAGATGCCGAACAACATGGGGACATCACTCACTTGCCTACATAGCACCTCTTTGGTTTAATGCACTTTATAGGGATATATCTACTCAACCTAAAATAGGTCCATTCAAATACATACTCCATCAACATCTCACCTCTAACAGCTCTTGTGACTGCTATGCCTAATCTCCACCACCTGCAAGCAATGTTCTGCCTATGTGCTCTATCAATTACTACAATACTCTGCTGCTCCTCCCCACTTATTGACAAGGCCACTGGCTGCCTCTCCCCATCCTCTGTATTCCCTCTCATGCCCTCTCCCTTCCCTCTCTCCTACTCAGCTAGGTTGACAAGACCCCTGGCAGCCTCCTCCAACTTTACTGCCTTCTTAACTTCCCTCCTCTCTCCTGTTCCACATTCTTAGTTATAGCACCACTGCACTTGCAATGTATTTTACTCTGATTGACTGTCTTGTTGATAACAATGTATTATACCTCCTCTGTATGTTTGTCACCCATCCTAATGATGTGGAACCTTTGCAAAAGAGCTATTCGTGCTCAATGGTACCGTAATCCGAGACTGTAAAAATAAATAAATAAACAGACAAAGCAATCATGGTGCATTAGTCCCCAGTAAGAATGAACTGAATAAATAAAGCACTCTCACCTGGGACCACCACCTGTGGGGGAAATGTATCAGATCTCCCCCTGCCCCCACTACTAACCGTGACAGCACTCCAGTTTCTCCTGCGATGAAGAAGACCTGATCAGGTGACCATGACCTCCCTTCCCAGCCAATCAAGCAGTGACAAGAGATCTGGTCCCAAGAAAGTATAACCTTTATAAATTTTACAAAAGCACACCAAAGCACCTACATAGATACATAGATACATAGACAGTGTTGGCAGATAAGGGCCTATGGCCCACCCAGTCTGCCCATTTGAGCTTGTAAGTTCAGTTTAAGTTTTCCTAGAAGTCTGTTGCCCCTTACCCCTGACCTCCAGAATTCCTTTATGTCTATCCCATGCATTCTTAAATCCCATGATTGTTTAGCCCCCACTCCTCTCTGGCGGGTGTTCCATTTGTCCACCACCCGTTCTGTGAAGAAATTCTTCCTCATGTTCCTCTGAATCGTCCTCCCTCCAACTTCATCCCATGCCTCTAGTCCTGGAACATCTTTTCCATAAAATAGTGTATTCCTGCACCCTGTTCCTCCCTGTAAGATACTTGTATGTCTCTCATCATATCCCTCTCTCCTCCTCTCCTCCAGGGAGTACATGTTCAGTTCCTTCAACCTGTCTTCATAGGACTTGTGATGCAATCCATGCACCATCTTGTTGCCCTCCTCTGAACCTTCTCTACCCTGTCTACGTCCTTCACGTAGGTATGGTCTCCAGAACTGTACACTGTACCCAGGTGGGGACTCACTAGTGTCTTGTATAATGGAATTATGACCTCCCTTTTCCGCTGGTGATGCCCTGCCTATACATCCCAGCATCCTATTTGCTTTACCTGCTGCCTTGTCACACTGTTTCCCTACCTTGAGGTCATCAGAGATGATAACCCCAAGATCCATTTCCTGCTTGGTGCATACTATATCCTCACCCCCCAACTGATATATTGTGCCAGGGTTTTTGTGCCCCATATGCATTATCTTGCACTTCCTTGCATTGAATTTCAACTGCCAAACCCCTGACCATTCTTCAAGTTTCTGCAGGTCCCTTCTCATTCTGTCTGCACCTCTGGTGTGTCTACTCTGTTACAGAGCTTTGTGTCATCAGTGAACAGTAAAATTCTGCCTTCTAGGTCCTGCACAATGTCACTGATGAAGATGTTGAATAGGACCGGTCTCAGCACTGATCCCTGTGGCACCCCACTGGTCACTCTTCCCTCTGTGGAGTGACGGCCATTTACACCACCTTCTGTGTCCTGCCACCCAGCCAGTTACCTACCCACCACACTACTGTCCTGCCCACACCCATATTCCCCAGTTTGTGTAATAGTCTTCTATGTGGCACAGTGTCAGAGGCCTTGCTGAAGTCCAGATAGGCCATGTCCACTGCCCTCCCCTGATCCACCTCCCTAGTCACCCAGTCAAAAAATTCAACAAGGTTGGTCTGACATGACCTCCCCCTGGTGAAACCATGCTGCCTTGGGTCCTGTAGTCCATTGACAACCAGATGTTCCACCAATCTCTCCTTCAGTAGTGCTTCCATGATCTTCCCCACTACTGAGGTGAGGCTGACTGGTCTGTAGTTCCCTGCTTCCTCTTTGTTCCCACTTTTGTATAAGGGACTATATCTGCTGTCCTCCAGTCTTTGGGTACCTTCCTGTTTCCAGTGATCGGCTAAACAGGATAGCCAGAGGTTCAGCCACCACCTCTCTTAGTTCTTTAAGGACCCTGGGGTACACCCCATCTGGCCCCATTGCTTTATCAACTCTTATTACTTCCAGTTCCTTCAGGACCCTTTCTCATGTAAAGGGACTTGTGTCCATTTCTGCACCATTCTCACCCCTTGTACTCCCTTCAGACCCATTACCCTCCTCTTCCTCAATAAAGACTAAGCAGAAATACCTGTTCAATATGTCAGCTTTACTGTTGTCATCCTCCACGCCCCCATCCTCCCCCTTCAGTCTCACTATCCCTCCCTTTGTCTTTCTTTTTTCACTTATGTACCTGTAAAAGGTTTTGTCCCCTCTACCCACTGATTTTGCAATGTGTTCTTCTGTCTGAGCTTTGGCTTCCCTTACTGACCTCCTGCCTCCCTTTGCTTCTCCTGGTACTTCTCTATCCCCTTCTGCCTGTGTCTTTTGTACTGCCTGAATGCAATCTTTTGGCTTTCACTTTCTTTGCTACCTCTTTGGAAACCATAATGGTCTCCTCTCCTTTTCCTCTTGCTAACCTGCTTAATGCATAATTCTGTTGTTCTTGTAATCCCCATTTTAAATACTGCCCACTGTTCCTCAACCCCTGATTCCTGTCCCATTCCCCTTAATGCCTCTTTCAAGTATCTCCCCATTTTCCCAAAGTCTGCCCCCCTAAAATCCAGGATATGTGTTTTTGTGTGGTTTGGTTTTGCTTTTTCTGTGATTTCAAACCACAATGACTGGTGGTCACTGTTCCCCAGGTGCTCCCCCACTGTTACCCCATCACACTGTCCCTGTTTGTGAGCACAAGGTCCAGTATTGCCTTCTGCCGAGTTGGTTCCATGACCAGTTGCTTGAGGAAGGCACCCTGAAGGAGTCCAGGATAAATCTGCTCTAGTTGATGCTGCTGCTGGGATGCTCCAGTCCACGTCTGGAATATTGAGTCTCCAACCAGTACTACCTCACCCTTGTCTGCCGTCCTTTAAATGGCTAGCATCAGCTCCCTATCTGTTTCTTCCTTCTGGGCTGGTGGTCTATAGACCACACCTGTGTGGATGGCTGTCCCCATTTTCCTTTCAGCTTAACCCACAGTATCTCTCCCCCATTTTGTTCCTCCTGGATCTGTGTGGCCCTTATGTCATTTTTCACATACAGTGCCACTCCTCCTCCCTTCCTGCCTGCTCTCCTCTCTTCTGAATATGTTGTAGCCAGGTATGGCCATCTCCCAGTCGTGGTTATCATTACACCAGGTTTCAGTGATGGCCACAATGTCCAGGTCTGACTGCACCATGACAGCCTCCAGATCTTCCATCTTGTTGCTAAGGCTCCTGGCATTTGCACACATGGCTTTCCATGATTTGACCTCCCTAGACTGTTTCGCTGTTCTACTCCAGCCCCTTCCTTGGTTGTCCTTTATCCCTGGTTCTCCTTGCTGTCTGCCCTTCTGCTGAATTTTGCCCCTTTTCTGCCTATCCACCTCTTGGGCACTAATCTCCATCTTTTGCACACTGCTTTGCAGAGATAGCCACTCCTCTGGTTCACTGGTTCCACTGCTAGCTGTGGGGGGTGAGCAAGTAGGTACCCTCCTTGCTGGTCTGCCACCCCTTTGCTAGTTTAAATGCTTGTCAATGTAGATAAACTTATCATTGAGTGCTTGATTCCCTCCAGGATGGATGCAGGCAGTCAGGCTTGAACAAACCTCCATCCCTCCAGGTGGGTCCCCAGTCACCAATGAATCCAAACCTTCCTCACAGCACCAGTTCTTCAACCATGAGTTAAAGTTCCTGCATGCACCCCTATGCTCTCCCTTGCCTCTTGTAGGTAGTACTTCTGAGAAAGTGACAGAAGTAGCTACTTGCTTGAGACCCTCCCAATTTCCTAAACTCTTCCTGAACTTCCTTCGTTCCCCATTTGCCAGGTCATTAGTACCTGGTGGATAATGACATCCAGCTCACCCTCCGTCTTGCCTTCCCAGTGATCCCCAGGATCTTCCTTCCATCCCTCCATGCCGTGGCACCTGGTAGGCACCCATCTCCCTGTCCTCCCCTCCTGTGTTCCTAGCTGATCCCTCTTATGATGGAGTCCCCACAGGATTCTGCCTCCTCCTCTGGGGTCCACTGCTTTCCCACTGAGGTCACCTCCTTGGCTAACCTCCACATCCTTTCCTTCCATTTCTCTGGGTACCTCTATTTGGTTGTCCTCATTTGGTGTGGCATATGAGTTCTTGAGTGGAATAGGATCTGGGATGTGCCTCTGCCTGACCACTCTAACCCTCCCTGAGCCCACTGTCATCCAAGTGCTCCTCGTTCTCGGCATCCTTTGAGGCAGTTGCATTGGACTGGGTGGTCTCTGGATAGGGTGATGGTACTCTGACCCAGTTACTTCCTCTCTGAGTCTGGTGCTCCATCCCGCAGTCCAGAGAGATGCATGAGATAGGGGCAGCACCTCAGTGTCCAGAAGGTCTGCCTGAATATGGCTGCCCCACAGCCACTGCATTGCACCACTCCCCACATTATACTGCAATTATACTGCTATTCCACTACTTGTCTGCTACTGAAGCTCTCCTAGTTCCCTTTTGTTAATGTATGGTCCTAAAAATCCTGCCACTGATCCTCAGATAATTTTCTTTAAAAAAAAAAACCAATAAATAAATAAATGAGTCAAAACACTTGTGGCGTTTGAGGGTGGGCTTCTTCCCCTTATGTCCTCCTACTTCACCCCTTACTATACCCTGTGTTTAGCGCCTGTCAATCAGATTTAGCAGGGCATATAATTAAGAGTTGGGGGGGTGGTGAAAATTTGCAGCAATTAAAGACAGCACAGAATTACACCACCACCACTACGTTTTAAATTTTCAATAGCCCAAAAACAATTCTAAGTAAAGACAACAAAGAAAGTACAGTGTCACTAAAAGCCCACAATCTAAGTTTAAAAGAAAAATAGCAATTACCAGTTACTCTAAAGCACTGAATTGAATATGTTTCCTTCCTTCCCCTTCTGGCTTCTTCTGGGATTATGCACCCATGGCAAGCAGCAGGAGTGGGAGTGCACCAGAGTTTCCCCACTATCACATGTGATGGCAATCCACTTTCTCCAATGAACAGGAGGACACAGTCACATGTCAGAGATCCCTCCACCAGTCAATCAGGTTGTGGCAGGAGGTTCTATCCCAGGAAAGGATTTCCTTTGTAAGTTTCAAGTGCTCACAGGGATTTCCCACCTGAGGCCAACTCCAGGGATGGGGGAAACATCATTGCTCCCCCACTCCAACTATCAATCAGGATAACACTCCTCTTCCTCTGGTGACTGGGGGATCTCGTTCCATGACTACTTCCTTCGGCCAACCAATAATACAGTGGCAGGACGTTCAAGCCAAATAAAAGATTTCCTTTGTAAGTTTCACAAGAGGGGGCCAGGTGCTCACAAGGAGGACATTCCTGGGGCCAGCAGCAGGGATGGGAGCACATCGGAGCTCCTACTGCCCCCACTACTGATTTTGGATGGCATTCCTCTTCTCCTAGTGACTGGCAGTATCCAGTTATGTGACAATGATCCACCACCAAGCATTTTGACGGCAGCAGGAGGTTTGGTCTGAAGAAAGGATTTCCTCATTTCACAAAAGCTTACCAAGCCCTCACAGGGACTATGCTCCTGGGACCAGTAGCAGTGGTGGGAGTCCCTCGGACATCCTCTTGCCCCCATTACCTACTGGGCTGGCACTTAATGTCCTCCAGTAACCATGACCTCTGCCGACCAATTGGCAGCAGTAGGAGAATTGATCCAAACCTTATTTTCCAGCAGCACCAAGCAGCTACCTATGTAAAAGACCTCCAGCATGAGGTCAGACAGCAGGGGGACACCTTGGTTATTGTCTTTGGGAGGCATCTGCATGATCTGCAGGATATTGTGTCCAACCTGCCCCTTACCTTCACAGTAATGGCCTAATCCAGAGCATGCAAGTAACTTCACAGACCACCTTACCATACTTCATATGACCAGCAGGGTGTTGGGGCAGCATACATAGATTTAGGGTTTTGAAGTGCAGCTACTGCCACCTCCTTTCTCATGACCAGAGCAGCAGGGGGGGGGGCTGGTTATCCATTTATAAATCTTTGTATTGCTGCTATTGTCCACCCTCCCCCTCATAGCCAAAGGGGTGCAAGGGTCAATTTTTCTATAGGTCTGTGCTGCTATTTCCACCCACACCTTTAATGACTTGAAGGGCATAGGGGTTGGTTATTTATTTATATGTCTTTCAATTGCTGATATTATACACTCTTCTCTCTAATGACTTGAGACATGTGAGGGATGGTGTATCTATAGGCCTCTGTTGCTGCTTTCCACCCTCCACTCACAAGAACTGAGGGTTGTTGGGGTCCATTTATCTATAGGCCTTTGCTAGCATTTTCCACCCTCCCCTCTTATGACACAAGGGGTGTGGGGTCAGTTTATCAATAGGCCTTTTGTACTACTTTTCACCCTACCCTTTTATGACCTGGGGTGCATGGGGGTTGGTTATCTATTTGTAGGTTTTTCTATTGCTGCTATTTTCCACCCTTCCCTCTCATTACCGGAGGGGTTTGGTGGTTGGTACAGCTATAGGCCTTAGGCCTTTTCTGCTACTTTCTACCTGCCCTATTGCGAACTGAGGGGTGTGGGAGTCTGTTTATCCATTTACAAGACATTGTATTACTATTTTCCACCCTCATTCTTTATGGCCCAAGGGGTGTTTGTGCCAGTTTGTCATTTTATAGGTCTTTATATTGCTATTTTCCACACACAGCCCCCAAGACCCAAGGGGTGTGGAGGTTGGTTATCTGTTAATACTTTTTGGTATTGCTGCTACTTATTGGTCCTTCTATTGCTGTCATTTTTACACCCTCCCCATTTCTGACCGGAGGGACATAGGGCTCTGTTTATCTACTTAGTGACCTTGGTATTGCTTCTCTTTCACACTCTCCTCTTATGACCTGAGTGGTGTTGTCATTGCCTAATACGATAAGAGCCAATATTTCTTAAAGATTAACCCATTGACTGGGGGAAGGTGTGCCGAGGGCCTTCCCACCCAGTCGGCCATTAATCAAAGGAAATGACTGGTTTGAGGTCATTATTGCAAATTATAAGTCTAATTGCAATAATTATTTTTTTTTCCTTTTGGGTTTTGGGTGCCAAAAATGGTTTTGTTTATGCGCTGCTGCTGTCAGCATACAGCATGTCAGCTGAGTGCCACTACTGTGCTGGTCATTTCTAACAGATTTCAGACCGGCACAGCAGCCAATCAGTGAGCTAGATCAGCTCATTAATAATTAATTAGACTTATTATTTATAGAAACATAGAAACATAGAATTTGACGGCAGATAAGGACCACTTGGCCCACCCAGTCTGCCCATTTCGCTTCCTAATGGATAAGCTGCAGATCCTAGTTAACCAGCAGCCTACTTCTTCCTGCCCCCACCCCCTAGAATTGCCTTATGACTGTCCCATGCATGCTTGAATTCCACCACTGTTTTTGCCTCCACAACCTCCTCCGGAAGGCCATTCCATGTATTCACAACCCTCTCTGTGAAAAATACTTCCTTAAATTACCTCTGAGCTGCCCCCTCTATCTTCAAATTGTGCCTCTTGTTCTTGCACACCTCATTTTTGAAAGATGCTACCCTCTTGGACTTTGTTGATTCCCTTGAGGTACTTGAAAGTTTCTATCATGTCCCCTCTCCCTCCTTTCCTCAAAGGCTATACTATTAAGCTCCTTAAGTCTCTCTTCATATGTCTTCTGGTGCAGACCCTGACCATTTTAGTTGCCCTCCCATGACTGCTTCCATCCTGTCTATGTCTTTGTGAGATTGGGTCTCCAGAACTGCACGCAGTACTCAGATGGGGTCTGATCAGCTGTCTGTCAGAGGATAATAACTTCCTGTTTCTACTGGTGATGCTCTCCCTATGCATCCCAGTATCCCCCAGCCCTCCTTGCTGCCTTCTCACATTGCTTGCCCACCTTTAGGTCATCTGAATGGCTACCCCCAGGTCCCTTTCCATTTTGTTGTTGTTAGTATCTCACCCCCATTGTGTACTCTTCCCTGGTTTTGTTTCCCAGGTGCATTACCTTGCACTTCCTAGCATTGAATCTAAGCTGCCATACATTTGACCATTCCTCTAACCTTGCCAAGTCCCTTCTCATCCTTTCCACCCCACCTTGTGCATCAACTCTGTTGCAGATCTTTGTGTCATCTGCAAAGAGACATACTTTTCCTTCCAGTCCTCTGCAATGTCGCTTTATAAAGACATTGAAGAGGACCGGTACTAATACTTGAACCCTGTGGTACCCGACTAGTAACCCCTTTCTTCAGAGTGACTCCATTTACTATTACTCTGTCTCCTATTCTCCAGCCAGTTCTTTACCCAGGCTGTCATCTTGGGACCCACTCCCAGGCTGGCTAACTTGTATATTAATCTTTGTGTAGGACTGTGTCAAATGCCTTGCTAAAGTCTAGGTAGGCCATGTCCACAGCCCCTCCTGATCTACTACTTTGGTCACCCAGTCAAAGAAATCTATCAGATCTGTCTGGCATGACCTTCCGCTGTGAATCCATGCTGCCTTGGGTCCTGTGCCCTCTGGCCTCTAGATACTCGACAATTCTTTCCTTCAGAAGTGATTCCATCATTTTCCTACTCACTGAGGTTAAACTAACAGGTCTGTAGTTTCCTGTTCTGCCTTGCTCCCACTTTTGTGAATGGGAATCACATCTGCCCTCCTCCAGTCCTCGGGTACCACCCCATCCTCCCATGATTTGTTAAAGAGGGTAGTCAGTGGTGTCACTAGTTCTACCCTTAGTTCTTTAGAATTCTGGGATGAATCCCATCAGGCCCATTGCTTTGTCCACCTTCAGTTTTAAGAGTTCTTTCAGAACCCTTTCTTCTGTAAATGGGCTGGTATCAACTTCTGTATCCAGAGTGTTTCTACTGTTTGTTTGGTACCTCCCCTCTTCCTTTGTAAATACTGAGCAAAAATATTTGTTTAGTATCACTGCCTTTTCAAAGTCACCTTCTGCCCACCCTACCTCCCTTTATTAAGCCTCCACTATCCCTCCCTTGGTCTTCCTTGCTCTGATGTACCTATAAAGGTTTTATCCCCTCTTAACTGAGTTGGCTATCTTTTTCCTCGGTTTGGGCCTTTTGCTGTTCTGACTGCCTTCCCAGCTTCCTTTTGCTTTAATTGATACAGTTCTCTGTCCTGCTCCTTCTGTGATTCCTTGTACTTCCTGAATGCTTTTTTTCTTTGAACCTTCACTGCCTCTTCCTTTGAGAACCATAGTGGTTTCTTACATCGTTTCGTTTTGTTTATTTGCTTCACACAAAGGCTTGTTACCTCTGTGATGGCAGTTTTTATTATTCTCCATTGTTCTTCCACCCCTCCTTCCTGCCCATTTGCTAGTGCATTCCTTAGCCACGCACCCATTTTAGCAAAGTCAGCCCTCCTAAAGTCAGTACTTTTGCCTTTGTATGACTTGACTTCTATTGCTGTGTTTATTGTGAACCGTGATTGTTCGATGGTCACTAGTTCCCAGATGGCTACCCACTTCTGCATCTGTGATCCTCTCTTCATCTCCATTTGAGAGAAGCAGGTCTAAGATTGCTCCCTCTCGAGTGGGCTCCAATACTAGTTGTCTAAGGCATGCCCCCTGTAGGGCATCTAGAATAACCCCACTCTTTGAAATGGCTGCTGCAACTGCACTCCAGTTAACATCTGGCATATTCAGATCACCCATCAGCAATATCTCCCCTTTTTCTGCCATTGTAAGTATAGCTTCTATCATTTCCTTGTCCATTTCCTCCCCTTGAGAAGGGGGTCTGTATACAACCCCTGTGCGGATTGTGGTTCCATTGCGGTCTCCAAATTTACCCACAGTGCTTCTTCTCCTCCCTGTTTTCCTTTTGTTCTGTTGCTTTGATTCCTTCCCTATGTAAAGAGCTACTTCTCCTCCTCTTTACCCTCCCTGTCCCTCCTGTAGATAGTGTATCCTGGTATGTTTATGTCCCAGTCATGGTTTTGTGTGTGCCATGTTTCTGTGACTGCCACGATATCCAGATGTTCCTCCTCCATCAAGGCCACTAATTCAGGAAGCTTGTTACTCAGACTACGGGCATTGGTACTCATTGCTCTCCATTTTTTGATGGCTTTACCTTCTGTTGCAGCATCCCCCACTGATCCTTCTACCTCAGTCTTTTTATCATTTAGTACCCTGTTTTGTAGGAAGAGGCTGGGATTTCCCTGCTGCTTATCAGTGCCTCCCCCCTTGACTAGTTTAAAAGCTTGCCGATGAAGCATTTAAACCAATTGCTCAAAAGACTTGTTCCCTTCCTGGACAGATGCAGACCATCCTGCCAGTATAGGCTGATGTCCCTCCAGGTGGAACCCCAGTCCCTAATGAAGCCAAACCCCTGTTCTCTACACCATTTTTTCAACCATTCATTAAACTGCATGGTGCAAAGTACCCTCGCCTCACTCATGCCATTGACAGGCAGCACCTCTGAGAAGGATACTGTGTGTACTACTTGTCTTAGGCCCCTCCCAGTTCTACAAAGTCCTTCTGCACTGCTCTAATCTCATGTTGAGCCAAGTCATTTGTCCCTAGGTGGACAATGACATCCAGCTCAGACTCCTGCACAGCTGTTCCCCTGATCCTGAGGATGCGCTTCCTCTCTCTCCAAGCCTGGCACCAGGCAGGCACCTCACTCGCTCCTGCTCCCCAGTTCCCCATCCTCTAATAATTGAGTCCCCCACCAGGAGCTGTTTCCTTTCCTGTGGTGTCCTCTGCCTCCTTCCTGTGGGCCTCCCTTGTGACAGTTGTCCTCAGCCTCCTTAGTCTCCTCTGCGTGTGTGATCCATAGGGGAGCTATGCTCCCCAGAATGGTGTATGGATTGTGGAGGAACAACTGACTGGTGTGCCTCTGTTCCACCATCCTCACCCTCCCTGAGCCCACTGTGGTCCAACTACTGTGCTTTCTTCGCAACCTCTGAGGTAGTGGTGGTGGCTCTGGTGCTCCCTGGATGGGGAGGTTCCTTCCCACCGTCCAGTGTGGCCTGGGGAAGGTTCCTTACTACTGTCCAGTGTGGCCTGAAGATGGGCAACTTCTCCTCAGGGCAGAGGTTGTCTTCAAATAGGCAGCATCTCAGCCTCCAGAAGGACTCCCGAAGACTGCTGCCCCACAGCCATTACATTGCACTACTTCCACACATGTTTATTTATTTATTTTTTTTGTGTGTGTTTGTGTGGTGATTGGTTTGTTATATAGAAATATATATATTATACAATGTGTATGCTTATATTGTCAGTGTAGTGTGCTAGAGAGGATATGACAGTGATATGCACCTTGCACTCTTTGAAAATGATGTCAGAACCCCAGGTATAAAGGAACTATTTCCAGGGGTGGGTGGGGTGAGGGTGGGAAGGGGTTGGGCCTAAACTGTGCCCTCACAAAACAATCAGCTAAGAGCTCTGACCCACCACTGTGATGAGTGCCTTCCTGTCAGGAAGATACCCTACACAACAATTTAACAGAGAAAATACCCTGTTAATCAAACAGAGAAAAATCCAGACATCCAAGTCAGACACAGGTGGTCTGTTACCAAAGCTATTGGCTGATAAGTACCTATGATGTAAGCACTTCCCGCTAAAGTCTGGAATTTCCTTTTAAGGCATACACAGATAAACACAAAAAACAGTTTCCACCCCCTAGGGCACTTGTCTGGGTCAAATACACAACCTGTACCTGCACTTATTTCAGGATTTATGACAAATTCTTAGCCCAAGGTTTAAACTCTTCCTGCACTGAAAATCTTAAGAATTGTAGCAAAGACTGTTTGACTTTATTTCTTCCCTCTCCTCTTATGACCCAAGGGGTATGGGGGCATTTTATTTATTTAGAGGCTGTTTCCTCTTGTTACTTTCCACCCTCTCTGCATATGAATAGATGGGGGTGGGGGTCGGTTTATCTATTTAGTGGCCTTGGTATTCCAGCGGTTTTTTGCACTTTCCCCTTTTACGACCTAAGGGGTTTGGAGTCAGTTTCATTGGTTCACAGGCGGTTCTATGTGATAAAGGTGAGTCTGAAAGACCGCCTATCACATAGCATGAACAAACCTGAGCCCATATTCAAAAGGGTGACAGATATTGTACCGACCATCGCAAATAGCAACAGTCACTGCAATACTTAACAAAACACACAGAAATAATTTTTATGTTGGGGGCCCTAGGCCTCGCCTCAACTTAAATAATCAACTCTGAGAGGGGGTGCGGATTATGGGGCGTTATTGATTGTGAAAAAAATGTATTCTGCCTATAGTCGAGACTTCCAGTCTGTTTGCATTGCAAGTGGTGGTATACACACTCGCTATGCAAGCAGCTTGGTGGAATGGCACAAAGGATGCTATATCCTGCAATGAGTAGGTACAGCTCCTTGCTGTACTTGCTACCTGAGATGTAGCTGTGCATTGCACTACCACTTGTAGAGCGCCATTATTGAGTCGCCAAGTGCAGCGCTCAATAATCAGCTCTACATGAGTGCTACCTAAAAGGCCTTTAGGGTTGTCACACTTTCCATTTTCCTCCCTCCCCTGTTATGACCCAAAGGGTGGGGGGATTAGTTGAAATACATTAAACCCCTGTTCTGTTGCTAATTCCTACCCTAACTGTAACATTGATCCACAGGGCTTGAGGATTCCATTTGCTAGACAATCCCATCATTTGTATTGTTATTTCTAACATCCCTTCCCCTTTATTACCTGACAAGTGAACATAACTATGGCTACCAAAGGGCTGACAGCGGGCTGTCTTTACATAATCATATTTCTGATTACAGATAACATTACTGCACTGCTATCACAAAAGTAGAATGAACAACATGTAACCATGGGGAGAATTCAATTCAAACATATTTTGCCAGGAAAAGGCTCCATTGAGCAAGCTCATATTCAGGGAGGTCCGGGATAGAACAGCATATAGTAATGAGGTACAGATACAATAGAATACAAAATGGATGGACACAATTGCAATGCCATCACTGTTAAACCATATATACATTGTCATTTAGACTACACTCTATACCATGAGCACCTGACCCTGCTGCTCATTCCTAGAACTTTCAATGTCATTATGACTCTTACTCAAACATGATGTCCTAAATCTGGAATACCTAACCAAATGAATACAATTTTAAAGGCAATACGAATCTGTCATCCCATCAAAGGAATCAATACTGTTTCTGTTAGTAATGCTAGTAGGTGGACAATCAGCTTACCCTTATACCCCCTATTAGCAGTGATCGGGTTTGGTGAAATCCAATTCGTCTGAAACTATTGGATTACCAGAAATTCTGATTCTGGATCTGATTAGAGGTCAGAAGTGAAACCAGAATAAAAATTTGTGATTCTGCATCTGACATAGAAACGTAGAAATGTAGAGTTTGGTGGCAGATGAGGACCACTTGGTCCACCCAGTACACCCATTCTCTTCCTAATGGATAAGCTGCAAATCCTAGTCAACCAACAGCCAACTTCTTCTTACCCCCCCACCAGAATTGCTTTATGTTTGTCCCATGCATTCTTGAATTCCCCCACTATTTTTGATCCCACAACCTCCCTCAGGATGACAATTCCATGCATCCACCACCCTCTCTGAGAAAAAATACTTCCTCACATTGCTCATGAGCCCCCCCATCTTCAAATTGTGCCCCCTTGACCTTGCACATCTCTTTTTCTGAAAAATGCTACTCTCTTGGACTTTGTTGATTCCCTTCAGGTACTTGAAAATCTCTATCATGTCCCCACTCTCCCTCCTTTCCTCAAGGGTATACATATTAGGCTCTTTTAGTCTCACTTCGTATGGCTTCTGGTGCAGACTCTACACCATTTTAGTTACCCTCCTCTGGAATTTCTCCATTCTGTCTATGTCCTTGCCGAAGGGGGGTCTCCAGAACTGCACACAGTACTCCAGATGGGGTCTCACCAACTGTCTATACAGAGGGATAATAGCTTCCTGTTTTCTACTGGTGATACCTCTCCGTAAGCATCCCAGTATCCCTGCAGCCCTCCTTACTGCCTTCTCACATTGCTTGCTTACCTTTAGGTCATCTGATATGACTACCCAGGTCCCTTTCCATTTTTGTTGTTGTTAGTACCTCCCCCTATTGTGTACTATTTCCCTGGGTTTTTGTTTCCCAGGTGCATTATTTTGAACTTCTTACATTGAATCTGAGCTGCCATACTTTTGACCATTCCTCAAACCTTGCCAGGTCCCTTCTCATCCTTTCCACTCCCCCCCCTTGTGTATCAACCCTGTTGCAGATCTTTGTGTCATCTGCAAAGAGACATACGTTTCCTTCCAGTCCCTCCACAATGTCACTTACAAAGATGTTATATGCCTCTTCTGTCCGCTGGTTGCCTTCCTCACTGTATTGCCCGCCGATCACCAGACCGAAAATACGCTGCTGAAACTTGACTGGCCAGAATCCATTGGCTCTGCCTGCTGACAGGCTGCTGCAGTTCTTTAATTTCTTTGCTACTCTGTCTCCTTCTGAACTTTAAGCTAATGTTACATACTGGTTGTGGTACTGGTTAAGCCTCTCCAAATTGTCCTGTGAATCCTAATTTAAATGTGAACCTAAGCCTGTTTACAGCAATTTTGCATTTCAAAGGTAGTTTGAAGTGCAAGTTCTTTTAGGCTTCAGGTTTGTAGATTTTAAAGTATTACAGATCTCTTTGTTTTAAGGTCCAGTGATAATCTACCCTGGATCAGAAACTAAGTTTAAAGTGATACAGTTTTTTCTGTTTAGACTACATATCATTTGGGTCACAGCTGTAAGCTTTGCCCTGCAAATAATCCAATTTCTGCTTCACTTTCACTCCTACTGTCTCCTTGCTGCTTGAGATTTTATGCCCACCCCAACCTCCAGCCCCACCCTCCCCCACCTCTGACCTTTATTAAATACTCTGCCTCCCTCCTCGGCACCACCCCTAGGCAATCTTCATCCTTCCTTCTCACTAATATTGCAACTCCTCTTAATAATGCAGAGTGCAGCTATTAGGCCTAACACTTGTCCTGTCCTCCTCTTAAAGACATCTTCCTTTTTAGGTCACCTCCAAACTGTAAGGGCACACAGCAGCCTATAAGAACAGGACAACTTCCTAGCTCCATCACATCTTAATCTCTTTTACTTTCCTCCCCCTTCCAAGACCCTTCCTGCTGTGCCACCACCCTTTTCCAGTCTTGGACATGGCAACAAGACTAATGCTAATTCTTATACTCCTGCCCACTATCTGTTTGCAACTGCTGAATGACCCTAAATCAGCTGACCCTCTTATCATGGAGCACCTCTATGGCAACATTTACAGCACTATAACATCTGTGCATAGCTGTGGCCCACATGCCAACTGCATGCCTAACACACCCCGGCCTACCTGGCCCAGAATGCATCCAGCTCAGCCAGGGCTTCACCCTCCCACAGTCCTGCCTAAACTGGCCATTCTCTCTGATAAGTATGCAGCTCGAATGAATCCACAAAGACAGCACAAAGTTAACCTTAAACACTTTAAAAATTACTATTGTGCTCAGGCAACATCCACCCTAATCCCGGCCCCCCTCTATATCGGTGGTTGAGTGCACCAAAACCAGGCACCTTAACCTCGGCGTCACTAAACATCCACAGTCTGACAGCAAAGTTTGACAACCTTCAAGCCTGGGTAGCCCTACATAATCCAGACGTACTGTCTGTGATAGACATGTTTCACTCCCAAGATCCCCGATGGAGCCATAAGTCTGCCAGGCTATTCACCCTGTAGGCAAGATCGTAAATCTAAAAGAGGTGGTAGATGTGCAATCCACCTTAAGGACAGCCTTCAGGGCATAGTCCTGAATTTACCCAGCCTAGAGTCGTTTACCCAGGCCTTTGCCATTAAGGTTCTTCTTGGGGCCCACAACAAAACTGTCACAATTCTATCTGTCTACATCCCCCTAAAGAACTCAGCCCAAGGTCTCCATGCTATCATAGAATGTCTTGGAAGCCTAACCCTAAGCTCTGAGGTTATACTCTTAGGTGATTTCAATATGAATTGGCTTGCCCCTGAAGCTAACCAATTTAAGGATGCAATTCAGGCTATCTACTTTATCCAGCTCATTGAAACACCCACTAGGACTAACTACAGGATGTGCACTAGTACTTTGAATGACTGGGTGCTCACCAATCGACCTGAGCATGCCTCTAATTCCTCTGTCCTCCCGGACGACATCAGTGACTACTTCCCTGTCATGTTCAGTTGGGCTAATAATTTCTCCAAACCACCTCCTAGAACAACTACCAGCAGGGTTCTCAAACCTGGTCACACTGACCACTTCAAAATGGATCTCCTCAATGCTGACTGGTCCTCAGTTTTTGAGGCTTCCAACATTGACGACGTGCTGGACAATTTCATCCTCCTCTTCAATACAATCTGTGACACCCATGCTCCCATAAAAAAGCAGAAGATCAAAGGCTACTTTAACCCCTGGATGAGCCCTGATACCCTTGGACTAATGAAAAATAGAGACCACCTCTGGCATATAGCTAGGGCCACTGACAAGCAGTCTGATATCCTGAACTACAAACGTGTGAAGAACAACTCTACCAGAACCATCTGATTATCCAAAAATGTATACTATAAAGATGCCCTAACCAAGAACTGGAAAGATGGGTGCAAATTCTGGGCTAACCTAAGTGAGGTTACCGGGCAAGAACCCAAAACAGCCCCTACCATGCTCTGCATTGATGTCTCCCCCATCCTTGACCCTAAATCCATTGCCAACACCTTTAACAATGCCTTCACCAACTTGCAGCATGTTCTCCCTGCTGACTTCTTCCCCACCATCTATGCTGCACCCATACAATCCCCATCGCATCCCCCCTTTCGCTTCAAGACTATTACCTTCAGAGAAACCAGGAAATATCCGCGCAAAGTGCTTGGGAAGTGGAGTTTCAGTGGGGTTAACCTCGACCTGAAACTAATCTTGCTCTCACTCGAAGAAATCCTGTCCCCTCTCACCCATATTCTTAACCTTTCACTCTGTCTCACAGTATTCCCCCCAAAATGGAAAGCTGCAGTAGTCACCGCTGCGTACAAGAGTGGGGATCGTGCCCTCCATGGGGACTATAGACCCATCTCTATACTACCACCACTCTCAAAGGCCCTTGAATGAATCATTGCCAACCAACTTGTTGACTATCTGGACAAGTACATGCTCCTATGCACAGAGCAACATGGCTTTAGGGCTGGGCATAGCACCACTACAGCCCTCCTGGAATACACAGGCTTCATCCACAAATCTCTTGATCTTGGACAGCTCGTCGGGGCTATCTATATTGACCTAACAAAGGTCTTTGACACAGTGAACCATGCCCTCCTAACTGGCCAACTCACTGCCATAGGCCTTGCCCCTGAGGTGGCTGCATGGTTCCGCAGCTACCTACACTGCCATTCACAGCAAGTCAGGATATACACCTTTCTCACTGACACCAAGCCTGTGTGCTCAGGCATTCCACAGGGGTCAACATTGGGCTACCTCCTCTTTAGCCTATTTCTGAATTGCCTCCCCCTAGCCAGTCACTGCCGTATCCTCCTGTACGTGGATGATGTGATTATCTTTTCTAATGGCTCTGACCCCACTGCTCTTGAGCAACAGCTACAACGTGACTTCACCAGCATTGAGCCGTGGTTCAAAAATCATAAATTGATAATGAACTACAAAAAAATCAAAAACAGTGTTGTTCACCAGCCTTAAGAACAAGCACAAAAACTACCCACTATCAATATGTGATAGGGGTGATGTTCCTCTTGAACGTGTTCATCACTTCAAATATCTTGAATCACTCTTGACAGCTTGCTCTCCTACGCCCTCCACATAGACATCACAGCTAAAGCAATCAACAAATGCTTAGGGCTACTTTGTTGCCATAGGCAGAGCCTGACCCCTGAAGCTGTCAGCATAGTGGTCCACAGTTCAGTGGGTTCCCTAGTGGACTACGGACTAACGATATATGGCTCTGCCACAGATACTGCCCTCCAATGTATAAAAATTGTCCTTAAGAATGCCTGCAGGCTCACCTTAGGGGCACACCGATTAACCCACACCTATGATCTCAATGCAAAGGCTCACTGGCTAACGCTCTTTGGCCACTTAAAATATCAATCTTGCCTCCTGGCCAAAAAGATGTGCCTTGGTCGGCTCCCGACTGGGTCCAACAACTCCTAGTTCCCAGCACTAATCCAAGGCCCACCTGAAATTTGGAACTGCAGTCTTTTCTGACTCCAAAATGTTGGACATCTCAAGGACAAAGGTCCTTTGCCTATCGGACACCATTGTGGTTCAGCTCCCTCCATGAGAATATTATTAGCCTGCCCACTCTGTGGACCTTCAAAAAGAACCTAAAGAACCATTTAATACAGGAATCTCAATGTGTCTGCCATCACAAGCACCTAGCAAAGGCGTCTCCTACCATCTGCCCTTCTGCCAAACAGATCTCTCTCTCTCTCTCTCTCGGACACCCTACACTTGGGGCTCAACCCCCACCCCTCTCCAGCACTTCTATTTGCTAACCCCCTTGTGTTGCTGACAACTAACAGGCTCCCTGTTGGGCACAGTTATTTAATCTGTTCCTGTATGTATCTGACTGTGTTTACTTATTCCAGTTTTAGTTTTCGCTGTATTTTTTGCATTCCTTTGTTTAAAGACCAAATGTTCTCATTCTAATTCTATTGCCTTGTTTGTCTCAATCCTCTGTATAATCACCTACTTGTTCTAAATGTACTAACATAAAACCTATGTAAAGAGCTCTGAGCTCAAATGGTTAATTCGAGATCTGAAATAAAAAAAAATAAAATTAAAAAGTGCCATTCCCTGTACTGAACCCTGCGTTACCCCACTAATAACCCCCCTTTCTTTGGAGTGGACTCTGTTTACTATTACCCTCTTTGTCCTGTTGTCCAGCCAATTTTTTTACCCAGGCTACCAGCCTGGGACCCACTCCCAGGCTGGCTAGCTTGTTTATTAATCTTTTGTGTGGGACTGTGTCAAATGCCTTGCTAAAGTCTAGGTAGGCCATGTTCACAGCCCCTCCCAGATCTTCTACTTTGGTTACCCAAACAAAGAAATCTATTAGATTCATCTGACATGATCTTCTCACAGTGAATCCATGCAGCCTTTGGTCCTGTGCCCCGCTGGCCTCTAGGTACTCAAAAATTTTTTTCTTTCAGAAGTGATTCCATCATTTTCCTTACCACTGAGGTCAAACTAACAGGTCTATAGTTTCCTACCTCTGCTTTGCCCCCGCATTTGTGAAGGGGAATCACATACACCCTCCCCAGTCCTCAGGTACCACATCATCCTCCCATGATTTGTTAAAAAGGATAGTCAGTGGTATCACTAGTTCTCCCCTCACAGAAGTTCTTTTAGAATTCTGAGGTGAATCCCGTCAGGCCCCTTTGCTTTGTCCACCTTCAGTTTAAGGAGTTCTTTCAGGACTCTTTCTTCTGTGAATGGACTGGTATAGACCTCCCCATCCAGACTGCTTCTGTTGATTGGATTAGATGCCTTCCCCTCCTCTTCATTTGTGAATACTGAGCAGAAGTATTCATTCGGTATTCCTGCTTTTTCACTGTCACCCTCTGACCACCCACCATCCCCTTTATTAAGTCTCACTATTCCTCCTTTGGTCTTTCTTCACTCTCTAATGTACTTATAAAAGGTATTGTCCCCCTTCTTAACCGAGTCGACTATCTTTTCCTAGGTTTGGGCCTTTGCTATTCTGACAGCTTTCTCCGCTTTCTTCTGCTTTAATTGGTACAGTTTTCTGTCCTGCTCCTTCTGTGTTTTCTTATACTTCCTGAATGCTATCTTTTTCTCCCTAACCTTCCCTGCTACCTCTTTTGAGAACCATAGTGTTTTTTTCCTTCATTTTGATTTGTTGATTTGCTTCACACAAAGGCTTGTTGCCTCTGTGATGGCAGTTTTGATTTTTTGTCCACTGTTCCTCCATCCCTCCTTCTTGCCCTTTTGCTAGTGCTTTTCAGAGGCACTCTCCCATTTTGCCAAAGTCAGACCTCCTAAAGTCCAGTACCCTTGCTTTTGTGTGACATGGCACTATGGCTGTGTTTATTGTGAACCACACTGTTTGGTGGTCACTTGTTTCCAGATGGCTACCCACTTCTAAGTCTGAGATCCTCTCTCCATCCCCGCTTGAGAGTACCAGGTCTAAGATTGCTCCCTCCTAAGTGGATTCCAACACTAGCTATCAGAGGCATGCTCTCTGTAGGGCATTGAGAATGACCCTGCTCTTGGATGTGGCTGCAGCAAAGGTGCTCCAGTTAACATCTGGCATATTCAGGTCCCCCATCAACAATATCTTCACTTTTTCTGCCATCCTAAGGATGCCTCCTGTCATTTCCTTGTTCATTTCCTCCCCCTGAGATGGGGATCTGTATATAACACTTGTGCAGATTGTGGTGCAATTTCCTGTCTCCAGGGTGACCCACAGTGCCTCCTCTCCTCTCTGTCTACCCTTTAGTTCCATTGCTTTGATCACTTCCCTTGCATAGAGAGCTCCTCCTCCTCCTCTTTTACCCTCCTTGTCCCTCCAATAGATTGTGTACCCTGGTATGTTGACATCCCAGTCATGGTTCTCTGTGTACTATGTTTCTGTGACTGCCACATTATCCAGGCATCCCTCTTCCATCAAGGCCACTAGTTCAGGGAGCTTGTTACCCAGACTATGGGCATTGGTACTCGTTGCCCTCCATTTTTTGATGGCCTTGCCCCTTTCAGCCCCATCTCCATTCTTACTGCCTTTGCCTTTTTCTCCATTTACTCCTGCCCTTCTCCCTATCGATTTCTCTATCTTAGTGTTTACCTCACTAACTACCCTGTTTTGTTGGGGGTCTGGGATTTCCCTTCTTATTTTCAGTGCCTCCACCCTTGGCTGGTTTAAATGCTTGCCAATGAAGCATTTATACCTATCATCTAGGATTCTGGTGTACCTTCTGGACAAATGCAGGCCATCGCACCAGTATAGGCCTGTATCCCTTCAGGTGGACCCCCAGTCCCCATTGAAGCCAAAACCCTAAGTTCTGCACCAGTTTTTCAACCATTCCTTGAATCCCATGGTGCACAGCACCATAGCCTCACCCATGCCATAGATAGGCAGCACCTCTGAGAAGGTTACCATGCGTGCCACTTGTCTAAGGCCTCTCCCTAACTCCATAAACTCCTCTTGCTCTGCTCTGATCTCATTCCCACCAAGGTCATTTGTCCTTAGGTGGACAATGATGCCCAACTCCCTCCTCCGTGCAGCTGCTCCCATGATCCTCAGGATTCATTCCTTGTCCCCCTAAGGCAAGCCATGGTACCAGGCAGGCAGGCAGGCCCTTACCTCCCTCTCCCCTCCCTCCCCCAGTTCTACCTCCCTAACAACTGAGTTCCCCACAAGGAGTTGTTTCCTTCCCCCGTGGGGTCCCATGCCATCCTCCTTTGGGTCTCCTTTTTGGAGGTTCCCAGCATCCTCCTTGGTCTCCACTGTTGGTGCCTCCATAGAAGAGCCACGCTCGGCCAGAATGGCATATGAATTGTGGAGAGGTACAACTGGAGGGATGCGTCTCTCTTCCACTACCCTCACCCTCTCAGAGCCCACTGTGGTATAACCTCTCCTCTTTCTTGGCAACCTCTGAGGCAGTGGTGGTGGTCCTGGTGGTCTCTGGGTAGGAGAGGAGGTCTCCTGAATCCTGGTGAACTCAGCCTGGAGACAGCAACCTCCTCCCTCTGCCCAGAGTGGTGCCTGCAGATGGGATAACACTGCATCCTCCAGAATGTCTCCCGGAAGACTGCCACTCCACAGCCACTTCACTGCACCAATCCTATCATGCCTTATTTGTGGCCCCTCCACTGTTGCTTTGTATGCTTACTCTTTCCTCTCTCTGTTTACTTGTTTTTTGTTTGTTTTTTTCTCCCTACTTTCTTACTACCTCCATGCTCTTACAGCTCCTGCCCTTCCTGTTCTGAGACAGGAAGTTCCTGTATTCCTCAGTAGTCTCCTTCTTACTTGCTCAGAGTCAGATCTCCAGCAGCTAGGGGGTTTGACAGAAATGTAATGAGCACTGCAAGTCAGCAACACAACCCCCGCACAGCCTCCCCTTCCCCTGTTTCTCCCCTTTCTTACCTGGCTCGAGTCAACTTGTCTGCTGTTCTGGAGTGAAGCAAGAATGGTGATGGATAGAATCTGGCCAGTGTAGTCAGTGTGAGGAACTGATGATCATATCCACTGAATTCTAAATTCTGCTCAGCTGCAGTGTCAAGTTCCATCAACAATCACAAAGTTAAGTGAGCCCCACCACCTGATATGTCCCAAGACCAGAACTTGTATCACCCATCCCACTTCCATCACAGTCAGAACAGGCTTGCCATCCTCCAAGTCCCCCATCATCAGTAAAAGTATAGCCCACTTTCTCATCCATTCCGTTGTCCCACTAGTCCTTCCTGATATATGCCATGCTTGTCATGTCAGCTGCAGCATGGCCACAGTGAATAACCCAACCTGCCCCCCCCACTGCACTCTCGCTTGGGTGTCTGGCAGTGAGTCATCATCAAAATATTATTTATTTTCATCACCCTTCCCCAATGACAGAGGAGGGAAGATAGTCACAGACATTACCTCCCTGGCCAAACCATGTTGCCCGGTGTGGCTTGAGTTCAACCTAACAGAGCCAAGAGTTACAAAACCCTGGGAAACCCAAAGATGTCTTACATGAAAACATCAGTTAGTAGGGTTTTCCCAGAGTTTTTTTCTGTTCAACCTGACGACTGTCTTTTTACCTTTTCCACCAGGCCACTTACACACACACTGACAGTAGTAGACTGCCAGCTCATAGAAACATAGAAACATAGAATTTGACCACAGATAAAGACCACTTGGCCTACCTAGTCTTCCCATTTCCCTACCTAATGGATAAGCTGCAGATCCTAGTTAACCAACAGCCTACTTCCTCCTACCCCCTACTAGAATTGTCTTATGTCTGTCCCATGCATTCTTAAATACCCCACTGTTTTTGACTCCATGACCTCCTCAGGAAGGCTGTTCCATGCATCAACAACCCTCTCCATGAAAAAATACTTCCTCACATTACCTCTGAACCGCCCCCCATCTTCAAATTGTGCCCCCTTGTTCTTGCACATCACTTTTTCTGAAAGATGCTACCCTCTTGGACTTTGTTGATTCCCTTAACTCATTGTCTCCAGGAATCATCTGTAGACAGCAGCAAAACTGTTCCAGGTGTGTCCGGGAGCGAGTTCAGTCGGCTGCAGCAGTGTCCCTGTGTGTCCGCGGTATACCTGGAGACATCATTTGTATATGTTTAAATAACTTGTCAGCCAATCACTGTCACCTGTATTAAATCAATCTTAGGGTTACTATACCTTATAACCCTTCTATGATGGACTGGTAAGGGTATGGATCCCATAGGAAAAAACCCTTAAAAGTGCGTGAGAAGATTAGCATGCTCCTTTCTGCTTGCTTGCAATCCAAGAGAAAGACCTGATTTGTTTTTAGCCCAGAATTCAGCGTTTTGGCATCGACTTCCCAGTCCAGAGCATATATTTTGTGTGAGGTATGTCCTTTTTTCTGCTCACCCTGTTTAAAAAAAAATGTGGTGCTTTTAACATTGATTTTGTCCTGTTTAGGAGAAGCCGCCAGAATTGGAAGTTGTGCTTCTCCGTGAATGCTGCTCTCCGAGTCGGCCGCTGTTGTTTTTTCTCATTTTTACTGCCTTCAGGACTTTTGTTTAAATGTTGTTTTATGCTCATATTGTGACAAGAGATCATGGGACTGGACTGGAGAATGGAATGGAGAATGGTGAACGCCACACGCCCCCCCCATGCAACCTTTCTTACTTGTTTGCTTTATGTCTACCTTTTCAGTCCCGCTATGTCTATTCTTTCAGTCCTGAGAGTCCTGACAGAGCATTTTGTCAGAGCGACATGGTCGGGTTGTTTTTTAGGGGTGAAATGCCTGCGGTATGTCCTTTTTTTCTGCTTGCAGTATTTACTGAAATGTGGTGCATGTAATGTGTATTTTGACCTGTTTGAGAGCCATTCACTGAGATGCCAAAACCAGAAGTTGTGCATCTCGTTGACGCTGCTCTCTGAGTCGGCTGCTGTTCCTTTTCACATGCCTTTTTGTTTTCTATGTCTGATATGCCCTTATTGCAAGATAACCTTACAAGGGTCATGGGACCAGACATGAGACTGCCGAACACTCCCCCCCAGTGCAACCTGCCTATTTGTTTTACTTTTTTCCGTCCTGCTATATCTTTTTTTGGTCCTGAGTGAGAGTGGCATGGTGGGGTTGTTTCTGGGAGAGAAAGTCCACTTGTCTAAACTTTCCAGTTATATTTCTTTTGTCTGAGGTACCTTCTTTTTTCTGCCTAAACCCTAACACCTTCTGTCACTGGTTAAAACAACCAGGTATGTACAATTGCAGCCCTCGCCTGTGTTGTGGGTCTTGGATGGGTCACGGATCCCAGGTTAGTGTTTGTAAGGGTCTGGGTGCTTTACAGGGTGTTCTAATGCTGGATCTCAGATGGTGGGTTCACTCGAAAGCCTATTATGTGATGGTTTGGGGTTCCAGAGGCTGGGGTAGCTGATCTAGGAGTGTGGTGAAGGGGCCACTGTGCATTAGGTATTGCATTTCATGTGACATTGCCCAGTGTTCTGGGGTGCTTGGAGGGAGAGCAGGGATCCATTGCACTCTGGCATCATCAAATAAAAAGATTCATTGGTGTCTGAGGGCTCACCACCATCCATTCTGTGTTATGGTGCTTGCAGTCAGAGGGGCCACTGCCCACCAGGTAATGCATGTTTGTTGTTTGGTGCTGGCCGATTGAGGGGGAGTATCTCCCTCAATGCCACAAAATTGCATTTGAATTGTGGGAGAACACTGTACTCCAGGGAATCCATTTTGTGTTGTTGCCGGGCATTGAGGGGTGGGGGGAGAGACCACGGAACACCGTGGGGAATGCTGTCTCATTTGAGGTACATACCATAGGGTGTGGAGAACCCTGGCCACCAGGGAATCCATTTTGTGGGATGGTGTCATATGTTTGGTGGTGGGTGGCCAGTGTTCTCCACACCCTACGGTATCCACCAACAAATGAGACAGCATTCCCCATGGTGTTCAGTGGTCCCTTCACCCACCCAATGCTGGCAACAACACACAATGGCATTCTGTTTATATCACGTCACTTTTGTAAACAACCAGCCACAGGTTTGAGACCACGAGACTCCAGGGAATCCATTTTGTGTAATGGTGCCTGATATTTGAAGGTGGGATGGAGGACCCTGACAGCATGGCAACCAGTTTGTGTTCTGGCATCAGGCTGGAGGGATGGGGGTCACCCAGACAACAGGCAATGCTGTTTGTGGGATGGTGGCAGGCAATGCAAAGCCGGCACCATCCAACAAAGAGCAGTACCAGCTGTCTGGGTGACCCCCCTCCCTCCAAGACCTGACGCCAGCACACACAATGGTTGCCATGCTGTCAGGGTCCTCCATCCCACCTTCAAACACCAGGCACCATTACACAAAATGGATCCCCTGGAGTCTCGTGGTTTCCCACCTGCAGTTGGGTGTTTCTGAAAGGTATGCTATGAATATAACACCATTTTGTGTTGTTGCCAGCATTGGGAGGGTGGGGGGAAGGACCACTGAACACCGTGGGGAATGCTGTCTCATTTACTGGTGGATACCGTAGGGTGTGGAGAACACTGGCCACCAAGGAAATCCATTTTGTGGGATGGTGTCATATGTTTAAAGGCTGGATAGAGGACCCTGACAGTATGGCAACCATTTTGTGTGCTGGCGTCAGGTCTCGGGGGGGGTCACCCAGACAACAGGCAATGCTGTTTGTGGGATGGTGGTGGGTGGTGCAAGGCCTGGCACCATCCAACAAAGAGCAGTACCTGCTGTCTGGGTGACCCCCCCTTCCTCAGAGACTTGACGCCAGCACGCACAATGGTTGCCATGCTGTCAGGGTTCTCCATCCCACCAGGCACCATTACACAAGATGGATCCCCTGGAGTCTCGTGGCCTCCCAGCTGCAGCTGGGTGTTTCTGAAAGGTATGCTATGAATATAATGCCATTTTGTGTTGTTGCTGGGCATTGGGGGTGTGGGCAGGGGCATCACAAAGCCAGCTATCTGCCATCTTGCTTGTCATGGTTGGGTGAAGCGCATTTCGCGGCTGATCTATGAAGAGACCCTTGGTGTTCTCAAGGTGTTCCTGGAAAATGTGTTCTGGGATGCCGTTACCTACACCAAGCACATCAAAAGCAAGACTGTTACAGCTATGGATGTAATCTATGCACTGAAAATGAAAGGACCGCACTATCTATGGCTTCGGAGAAGGGACTGATTACAGATGTAAGTAAAAAAAAAAACGTTTTCCATGATGGTGCCAGCTTTAAGGTGTGGGGTATTTCTGTACATCTGTGATATTTGGCAGGTTTAGGCATATGTCGTGGTGATGTGTGTGCAGACAGGTTATACTGCTTGTTTAGGTTTTGAAGGTGGTGGCCTAGATGAGTTGTGTCTGCAGTGCAAAGATATGCTTGTTTTTTTGTATTGCAGACGATCAAAATACTGAGACCGAGACTGCCCTGAGATCGAGAGACTACTCCAAGATCGAGAGATTGCCCTGAGATCAAGAGACTACTTCGAGAAAGACTACCCCAAGATCGAGAGACTACTCCAAGAGAGACTACCCTGAGATTGAAAGACTTCCCCAAGATCGAGAGACTACCCCAAGATCGAGAGACTACTCGGAGATTGAGAGACTACTCCGAGAAAGAGTACCCTGAGATCGAGAGACTACTCCAAGATTGAAAGACTACTCTGAGATCAAGAGACTACTCCAAGAAAGACTACCTCAAGATTGAGAGACTACCTTGAAATCGAGAGACTACTACAAGAGAGACTACCCTGAGATCGAGAGACTACCCCCGAGATCGAGACACTACCATGAGATTGAGAGAGAGAGACAGCCATCCTGTGAGAGCCTGCAACCCCAAAGATCATCACCGGAAATATGGCGGAACATCTACAAAAATGACCTGCTAGACCTGTTCGATAGTGCCAGTGACAATGAGGAGGATGAACTTCAAGGTTCTGATGATTTGATTCTGACATCAAGGTGGACTTGGTGCGTATGATGCCTTTGATTACACCAGACAGTGACAGTGATTTCAGTGACGATGATGATCTGCCACTGGCTACGCTGCGGCAGAAGAGACACTCCGCGTAGAGCAAAGAGGATGATGTGCCACTGGCCAAGCTACGTCAGCAGAGAAATGGCACAGACAGTGAAGATGATCTTCCTTTGTCTACACTGCAGCATGTGAGTACCCAAACTGAAGTTGATGATTACAATGAACTACATGAAGTTGATGCAGAACAACCTGAGCAACCTTCGACACATCTGGATGTGATTCACAATGATGGATAGACAAGTTGCTTAGAGCAGGTGCATGTTGAGGATTTCTAGGAGCCTGTTGGTCCCACCACACTCATGAGTGCAGAGAAGACTCCCATGGATTGCATGAACCTGACATTCCCACCAATTCTCTATGAACTGATTGCCGAGGAGACAAACTGGTACAGTGCCCATAAGCAGGCAGAAGCAAACAAAGTTGACCACAGATGGACTCCGGTAACTGCATGCAACATGAAAGCTTTACTTGGAATACGGCAGTACATGTCAGTTATTAAGGCGCCACACTACTGCTTGTACTGAGGGAAGCACCATCTCTACGGACGTTTACCAATTTCAAAGTTAATGACCCGTGAGCGTTATGAGAAGATTATGCAGTATCTGCACACCAGTGACAGCACTCTAAATCCACCAAGAGGATCAGAAGAGCACGACAAGCTACATCACGTGCGACCAATTATCAACCGTGTTATCAAGGCATGCAAGACGGAATACAATCTACACCGAGAAGTGTCAGTTGATGAGGCAATAGTGGGCTTTAGAGGACGACCGTCATTCAAGCAATACATGCACTGAAAGCTGCAACGGTATGGAATAAAAGTATGGGTCCTAGCAGATCCTCATAACGGTTATGTGTTTGACTTCTAAGTGTACACGGGAAAAGTTGCTGGCGCTGTGGAAGTGGACCTTGCAGAGAGGGTTGTGAAAGATCTGACTAAGGATCTACGTGGCAAAAGGCACCATGTATATTTTGACAATTACTTTACTTCAGTTCACCTGGCAAAAGAACTATTGAATGTTGGCTTGTACCCATGTGGATCAATGTGAACCAACAGGATTGGATGGCCTTCAGAACCTGACAAATAATCAACGAAGAAGAAAACTCGTGGTTATTATGAACAACGACAGAACAGTTCACTTGTTGCCACAGCATGGAAAGACAACCATCCCATTTTCTTGCTCTCAACAAACCATGACCCTACCTCACCAGCTACATCTGTGCCCAGAAGACAAAGAGATGGCACCATTGTATTGATTGCATGTCCGGATGCACTGCAGTAATATAACACACACACATGAATGGTGTGGATGTCGCTGACCAGCATCGGGGGCAGTACCCATGCACCAGAAAATCAGAGAAGTGATGGATATACCTTTTCTGTTTTTTGTGGGACACAGCATTGGCAAATGCTTTTGCTCAGTTCTGAGAGAGTGTGAATCATGTTCAGCGATCAAAGAATGGATGAGTGACCAAGCACAGACAACTGAATGTCTGCGTGCTCCTCTCAGAGAATCTGTTAGAAGGATATGCACATAGAAGACGTAATACCTCACTTCCAGTAATCATGCAGAATCTGACTTGTGATGTACTACATTACCCTGTGAAAGGGAAGAAGGGGAGGTACAGAAATTGTTCGCAGAAGAAAATAAGTGCCAAACCTTCATATACATACAGCACATGCAAGGTACACCTCTGCAACGATTGTTTTCCTGAGTATCACCAGCACAGATAGAGGCTCAAACTAGTGACACAAGAAAAGACTTACCCCCAGTAGTTCCTCTGCAGCTTCTCTGAGTGTACATGATGAGGGGCTGCAGAGTGAGGGAACAGACATACCATAGTGTGCGAGTTCGAGAGACCAGAGTGTGTGTGCCATTGACTGGTTGAAGCAGATTCCTGGAGGGGAATGACTTCGAGATACTTTGAGATACTAGAGTGTGTGAGTTCGAGAGACCAGAGTATGTGAGTTTGAGAGACCAGAGTATGCAATAATCTGCTGTTTGTGACGTTGACCATCTGTTTGGTTGAAGCAAATTCCTGGAGGGGCCAACTTCAAGAGACTTTCAAGAGACCAGAATGTGTGACTTTGAGTGATGAGATGTGCAGAGGTGGTAGGAAATGCAGACGAGGAAATGACAGAGGAGAGGAGCATCTGACTTGAAGAATGATCCAGTGGCAAAAGCGAGAAACTGTAGATGAAATGGTTTGTTGGCAGGGAGTTGGTGCTGCAACAATCGGGTGGGTAAAACACAGCATATGTTATCTGAAAGTTGTAGATGTAGGTATTGTTACTGATTTGTGAAATAAAAAAACTTGCAGATTGAGACAAAGAGAAGGTTAAAAACGTAATGATGTGGGTGTGAATCGGTATGTCGTACGTTGTTGAAATGCCTGCTTGGCCCGTTGGTGTTTCAAAGGTAATGCATTGACATGCCAGTCATTGACTGGGCTGCACCAAATGAAAATTCAAAATACTGAGCTAAAAGAGGTCTGGTGAGTGAATGTAAGGGAACAAGTGGCGGAAACGTTACTTAGGAGTTCTCGGGTAGTGAGATAAAGGTATGGTAGAAGTGTTGTATTCAGAAAGGATCACGAGCATGGTTTCACACAGCAGGGTACAATTGGTGTCAGGCTTATTTCACTCACCAGACCAGGTGGGCCAACTGAAAGAGCTAATGGAGGTCTGAACCATGCATTACTTTGGGAGTCCTCTGTTACCTTTTATGTCTGAGGTAGGTTGTTTTGCCCCGGTCAGCTAGGAAGTGCTGTCATCTGACATTATGTATGATGAGCATAGTGGATCTCTGCCTGACAGCAGACATATCTGTTGCTGGCCACTCACTACATCATTTGTGAGTATACTGACACAGCGGAGCAGCCACTTGGTGGCTCCGCGGGCAATGTTTTGACTGAGTGATCACAACGATGAGGTGGTGGTTGTGTAGTGGCAGTGGCACAGAGGTTGAAGTGTCAGCTGGCAGACTAAGAACTGTTGTACAAGAATAATATCAAAGTATAGGACTGCAATGATCAAAAGGAATGGTGGGGGGATACTTCAGGAATAAAAAGTGGCAAGTGAGTATTCTGGTGTGCCTGTTTTAGTCTCCATTGCCTCTTTCAGTATAATTTATGTGGAGTGGAGGTTTTAGCTCAGTATTTTTTATTTTCATTTGGCAGCCACATTGGCTGTTCTGTGTTTCATGCAGCCCTTTGTGCTATCTATTGTGTGTGACATTGACTGTTTGGTTGAAACAGATTCCTGTGGGGCAGGGCAACTTTGAGAGACCAGAGTGTGTGACTTTGAGAGTCCATTGTGTGTAACATCAACTGTTTCCTGGAGGGGGATGAAAGAAGAATGGAAGACACCAAGCAGACTATGTTCCAATGACCAGCAAGACAACTTATTGTCTACAGTTAGAGCGGATGCCGTGGAAGGAGTGATGAGATGCACACAGTGGTGGTGGCCCCACAACTGTGTGGGGGTGGTATGACAGGAGCACAATGAGGGAACTGCAGAGGAATCACATAGGACAAGAATGTTTCAACAGATACTACTCCCCACCCCCCCATCACAGGGAACCACAGACAACAGGGGAGAGGTTAAATCTTTTTTTAATTTTATTATAAAAGAATGCCACAGACAACAGAGGAGAGGAGGGAACTACTTTTATTTATAGAAGGATGACACAGACAGCAGAACAGAGGTTGGGACTACACCAGGTAAGAATGCAGAAGTATTTTCAGTGCAGATAATCATGGGACACCATCTGAAAAGGTTAGAAAAAATGTGATTGTGGTGATTGTAATAATTATGTTGTTGACATTCTGTAGTCTATATGGTACGACTTGTGGCCGGCGTGCTAAATACCATGGGTGTCACCATGCACATGTTTTCATGTGTTGTGATGTTATGCCCACAACGTCTGCAACACTGCTCATTATTACACATGCGTGTTGTGCAAGAGATAGTGCTGCCATGCACCTCATGATATTTGTGGTGATGCTGTATTGTTGAATGTCTTTGCATATGTTGATGGTGCATTGTGTGTGTATGGTTGGATAAAAATGATAGAAAAACTAAATATATACATATATATGTATATGTGTATACTGTGTGTCTATATAGGTATATATAAATGCATGTATATATGTATATATCTGAACGAGTGGCAAGTGAGCTTGGGGAATATGAGTGGTGGAGCGTAGCATTGCACTGAGTAATGGCTCCCTGAGCTCACTTGACACGAGTTCAGATCTATTCTGTAGCACATACCTGTCAATAACATAGTTCTTTTATACAATAGGACTGTTTTGTGTGTTTTTGGTTTGATGATGAAATCAGTGTGATATTGGGAGTTTTCACACTGCACACTTTAGGAGGTATGTGCATTTGTTTATGGTATGGTGTGTATGGCTGACACTTGTCTGTCATGAGCCAAGAGTCACCTAAGCAGCTGGCATAAAATGCACTTATTTGCCATTTCAGCAAGTAAAAAAAATGTTTTGATTACCTTTCCAACGGTGCTATGCAATCAATTGTAATTTAGTGAACAGCTTGCCCGCTGACAGTTTGTGTGTATCATGTATACTTTAGGATTTATTTGCGTTTATGGCATGGTATGTATGGCTGACATGTTGTCCATCAAGAACTACCTAAGCACTATGAATAAAACAGAAATTATGGGTATCGTAGCCAGTATAAAACAATAATTGAATTGATTACAATTGATTGCATAGCACTGTTGGAAAGGTAATTTAGTTATGAACAGATTGTGTGCTGTCAGTTTGTGTGTATCATGTATAGTTCAGGAGTCATTTGCATTTGTTTATGGCATGGTGTGTATGGCTGACATTTTGTCCATCAAGAAACACCTAAGCACTATGAAAAAAACTGAAATTCTGAGTATCTTAGCCAGTATAAGACAAAAATCAAATTGATTACAATTGATTGCATAGCATCATTGGAAAGTAATTTAGTGATGAACAGATTGTGTGCTGACATTTTCTGTGCATCATGTACAGTTCAGGAGTTTTTTGCATTTGTTTATGGCATGGTGTGTTATGGATGACATTTTGTCCATCAAGAACCACCCAAGCATGTTGAATAAAACACACATTCTGGGTATCTCAGCCAGTATAAAACAAAAACCACATTGAGCACAATCGATTGCATAGCACCGTCGGTAAGAACATTTTGTGATGAACAACTTTGCCACTGATATGTTGTGCGTATCATGTATACTTTAGGAGTTATACGCATTTGTTTATGGTATGGTGTGTATGGTTCAGATTTGTGCCTCAAACCTCGCCAAAGCACCTTGATTAAAATGGTAAAAAACTATATTTTGTACTACAGACATAGCTGTCTTTTTAACAAACAAATTATTAAAACTACATCTAGTTTCTGGATGCTTAATTTGGTGTTGATATGTCACATATTTCCCAACATAAAATGGCTTAAAGTGCATTTTTTTGGTGAAATTTTTTTTTTGCTGTTTCGACTAGCGTAGGAAATAAACTAAATTACTTATCATTACTTGAATACCATCATTGGAAAGGTAATTTTATGCAGAACAAGTTTGCCACTCATACTTTGTGCCTAGCACATACGGTTATTGAGCTATTAGCATTTGTTTGCGACATGCTGATTATGGCTTGATTTTGCTTAGAAAGGCCCAGGATTCACTGTTAACAGTATACAGGACACAGGTGTTGCAGCTTCAGAAAGCTTCTGAACAGGCAATGAGTTAAGGTACTTTAAAGTTTCTATCATGTCCCCCCCCTTTCCTCGAGGGTATACATATTAAAGGAAAACTCCACCCTCATATCATCTAAATGTTATTTGTACCCATTTCAATAGACAACTCTTTTCATGTGGCTGTTAAGGACGTATGCAAATGTTTTAGTCTGTTTTTACAGTTCATACTAGGCCCTGTGACTGCCCTGGGAGTCTCCATTTCATGGTTGTTGAAATCGCATTGTCCCTGAGAGCTGCATAGCATATGAGAACATGATGTGTAATCGCCCTTTAAACTCCCCAGTATGCCTGCCTGCTTAATTAGTCTTAAAAGAAACATGCTGCAAAAAGATGTGGAATACCACATTTACCTTCAGTGAGCTTTGCAAACTGTCTGAGTTATAATGCAGATTTTTTTCCCTTTAAGCTTTCCTTAATTTGTGAGTTTCCAGAGAGATTCTGCCGGGTATTTGTTCTTTCAGCTTAACGATACATGGTATAAATGGGTGATCTGACATCATGTTCTCATATGCTAATGCAGCTTTCAGAGACAGTGATTTCAACAACCATGAAATGGAGACTCCCAGGGCAATCACAGGGCCTAGTAAGGACTGTAAAAACAGACTAAAATATTTGCATACATCCTTAATAGCTACATGAAAAGAGTTGTCTATTGACATGGAAACAAATAACATTTAGAAGATATGAGGGTGGTTTTCCTTTAAGCTCCTTTAGTTTCTCTTCGTACGGCTTCTGGTGCAGACCTTGCTCCATTTTAGTTGCCCTCCTCTGGACAGCATTCATCCTGTCTGTGTCCTTGCAGAGATTTGGATCATGAAAATAAAAGGGTAGTGGGAGCTATGTTCTATGTAAGGAACGAGCTGACTGCAATGGTGCTTACTCTTCACTGACTCCATCTGTGAATACAGTGCATGCTGTTTATAATGGACAGATGTGTCATGTCATACACTGTCTGTCATAAGCAGTGTCCAAGCTATTGTTTTGGTCAGAACTATAAGGAAAAAATTGGTTAGCATATGCTGTGGTACAGCACAGTGTTTGTGATAGTGATATAGCCCTTTAGGTGAATATTTTTTGTGTGTTAGTTTGGTTTAGCTCCACCTGTTGATTAAAACTCTATATTTATTGAAAACTTTTAAGATTCTCTGTTAAAAGCAGTGTTTTGCATGCTCCTGCATACTGTTAGTCGAGCCCATGAATGTTGTAATCTTGGGCTGTGTTTTTGGCATTTCAACGTACTTCCTCCGTGTATTTTTGGTAGCTGTGAGGAAGTTCCAGTCTGGAGGGATGTTTCTGCACTAGTCCATGGCCCTTCTGAGTGTCAGAATTGCATTTCTAACAACAGTGATGATCACATCTACTGTATCTTCTCCTCATCCTGTGCATCAATCCCATCCTCTTTTGTATTTTCCTCTGCTTTCAGGCCCAGTAGTGCCTCCTGTATGTTGTCCTACTCCAGCACTAGGTCTTCAGAACCACCCAGACTTCAGGAGTCAGCAAACGCATCTGGTATCAGACTGGGTGGTGGTGGCTGTGTGTCTTCAGGGTCACAAGTGTCATCAGGATCCTCCAGTATTGTGGGATCTTGAATGAAGCCCCCCTTTCTGAAGCACCACACAATTATTTCCATGCTGACACATTCCCAGGCATGCCCCATCAAGTGGACGGCATCAAGTATGTTACATTTCTTTTTTATTTGTAGTTTTTCCTCCTTCTGTGTCAACCGGACCCCTTTCACTGGTCCTCCAGCCCCATCACCCTGGCATTCACCAGGACTTACCTTGTTGGTACGGAGGTGCCTAGCAGGCCTGTGACGAGCTTGCAGAGGACCTGTGTCATCCTGTTAGTCGACACCATTTTCTATCTTCTACCCTGCCCCCTTCCCTTGCGGTGTGAGTATGCACGTGTGGAGGCATGCACATGCCACGTACCCACGCTCCTGTGCCTCCCTGACTCCAGCACTGCCCTCTGTCCTCTACTAGGAGTCAGCCAAGGAGTGGGATGGCAACCCTCCCCTTCCCAAGAAAGGAGATCAGACCGTTGGATGCTTGATCCTCTCCCTCCTCTGACGAACCCCCCCCCCCAACAAGAGGGTGCTCTGAACCCCGGGTTGCTGGCATTGCATGAGGTGTGGCATCCAGTGCCTCAACCCTCAGCACTACCGGACTGGCCCATAAGTTAATTTTTTAACACAGCTAGCCACCATTAGCTCCTGCTCAGAATCCAGGAGCTGTGGCATACATGCCCTCATGTGCTGAACACAGTAACTCTTGAAACTGTAAATGATCCATTTGTCCAAGGGGTGCACTATACATGTTGTGTTGTGGGGCAGAAAAAACTATTTTATATTTTTCAGCCCTGTGACTGCGGGGTGACAATTGAAATTATCTAAGATCAGCACACTGTTATGGTGCTGCAGCTTTCTCCACCAGTCATGAAGCCAGTCAGTGAAAATATAACCAGTCATCCAGGCTGTACCATTTGCATAGTACAGCAATGGAAGATTTCTTATACCAGGGAAGCATCATGGCTGGCAGATTTGCCAACCACCAGGAGCTCCTTCTTTTCCATGCCAGACATGTTGCATGTAAGGAGCACTGAAATTTGCTCCTTGACTTTTTTAAGTCCATGGGGGTTTCAGCTTTTTTTTATTTATTCAATTTTATTTAGTTTTTGTTGACCGGGTAAGTGCACTAGACAAATCCTGTCTATTTTCAGGCACGACCCAGGGGAAGGGGATACAGATGAATGCCAACTGACCCTGAACCAGATTAAGCAGTTGGTGATATTTTTAGTGAATGAGGGAAATTTGGCCAGGACACCGGGAAAATTCCCCTACTCTGTTCGATAAGTGCCATGGGATCTTTAACATCCACCTGAACTACCACCAATCCAGGCAGATGGGACCTCGGTTTAACGTCTCATCTGAAAGACGGCACCTCAGAAGTGCAGCACCCCTCTCATGCTGCACTGCAGTGTCAGTACTGGGATATTAACCCAAGTGCCAGATGTGGGAACTGAACCCACAGCCCTCTGATCTCCCAGCCTCAGAGGCGAGTGTGCTACCTGCTGAGCCACTGACACTGACTAAAAACAGACTGCGTTAAAGGACAGAGTCCCGTGGCCCACACAACAGAAGAAGAGACACGTTTCATCAGTGTTAAAAATGTCATGGGGGCATAACTTTTGAGAACAGCAGGCAGTACATCTCTTAGCCAGGCAGCAGCCCCCTCTGAATCTGCAGTTTGTTTTTCCCCATGGATTTGTTTTTTATATCCAATGTTGTGCCTGTGTTTCCACCTTGTTAACCACCCATCAGCATACCTCTCAACTGCTATGAATTTCACATAGGGCTATGATTTTCAAACTCAAATTTACCCTTTCTCCTCAGAGGTTTACTGATGTTCTTAATAATGTTAGAGCTATTTCTGGATACACAAACTATTAAATCATTGAACTAAATTGATAGAAGCATTCCTAATCCCTAACTATATGGACCCACTATTTGTAGATGTATTACTGTTTAAAATAAGAAAGTGCTACACATTCTGGCCATTTGCTATGATTTTTGAAGGCCAGTGCTATGATTTTTAATGCTGAAAGGTTGAGAGGTATGCCCATCAGTTGGTTTAAATTCAGGATTGTCATGGGCTGACGCTAACTGCTGGGCTTTCTGGACAAATAGAGGACCAGTGATTAATGCTTCATGGCCCCAGAAATTAGCAAACTACTGCAGCAGCGTCTCCTCCACATCACTCTCTTTGTCTTCTCTTTTATGCTTTCTCTCTGGGTTTTGATTGAAGTGCCACTCAGAAAGCAGATGTACCTTAGAATTAATTAAATAGCTAAGGGCAGACTTTGGAATATGGAAGTGGATAGATAGGTCTCTCAAACTAACCTTTGGTAAGCTGTCAGTCTCCTCCAGGATTGAGATTTTGTGTGCTAAGGTGAGACCACTTCTCTTTGAAACAGACATCTTGTGGGGGTAGCTGCAACAAACTGTATAGCAGACAGCAGAGACTACCACCTGAGCCTTTTTAAGTACCCGATAATGACTACAAATTACCACTTAAGCCCTATTCAGGTGTTACAGACTGCACATTAGCTGAGGACTAACGGTCAGTATAGATGGCAGCCATAGTTCATTGTAACAGCTTACTTTTACATTGTGGGCAATGCAAAATGACTTTTGGCTACCATGAAATGTCCATTAAAAGTGTCAATCTGGCTTAACAGTGGATGTTATAAGTGGCACATAATGTACCTTGCTCTCCAACTAACATTAGGAAGCAACAAATAATTTGACTAGATGCTGCATCTATAACCCTGCAAAAGAGGCCATGCGGGGGTTCCTGAACTCAAATTATAGAGAACTGATGCTACTGTGCTTGGCCATCTGAAATGGAACTGGGCTGTAGTAACTGGGAATTGCTAGAAAACCAAAGTGGGCGAACTCAATCTAACTCAGATAGTCTTTGAGTTGACTCATGGGAATGACAGGACAAATAAGCTTTCCCTTCTGGACTGAATGCTGGTAAATAGGGAAGACAGAGTCCGTGCCACAGTGCTGTTCACAGATTCCCTTAGCAATTACTCTGCCATTTTAAGCATGTGGAAAACAAACCTGAGAAACCTCCACCTAAGGTGATTATCTTCAAGGCTAATTCAAAAGTCAATGAGGGTGAATTTCTTGAAATCCTGGCTAACATAAATTGGTTTGAGATGGATCAATCTGTTAATGTGAATCCTGCTCAGAAATCCTTCATTAGGAAATTTCTGCACATTGTAACAAGACCTGTTCCTTACATCAGACATAGGATCAGAGGCACAAGTGCTAAATGGAGAAATAGGAAGTTATACTGTATGTCATGGTGAGGCTTAGGAACAAAAGGTGGACCACCGGTAAACATACCAGATTACAACAACTCTGGCCAGGATACAGGTACAGGTACCAAGAAACACATACAAAATTAAAAAGATATCAGGTAAAAAGTTAATACAGTACTACAAACAGCTGCAGACTGCGCAATGCCACTTAATCTTTCTGGTCACAAATAAATTAGTTACTTAAGGCAAAAAACAAACCCCAAATTGAGGGCCTAGTAGTAAACGGTTTAGTGCAACCAGATCCACTATCCAGAGTTAAAACTCATTACCTCTAATAGCTCCACATGAAGTCTGAACTATCCATTGTTTACCTGAGACAGAATGGCTGCCCAGGAGGTAATGAGTTAAGGCTGTTAATAACTTTTTCACAAATGTGTGCAATTTCAAAGGGGGTGACCAAGCTCACAAATGCTACTCACACAACAAATGTCAGCAAGGTTAAGAATACCTATCCTGGGCTCCAATTAAATCTGGTCACAGCCAGTGAGTTACAGGAGCACCAGAGTTACTCTATGCATGGGGCATCAGCTGGTTTTGATGTCTAGAACTTAAACTGCTCAAATTGGTCACTCATGCCATTGCAGCTTCAGTGGCCAGAATGTTTGACCTTTATGTAGTCTCTGGTAAAGACCCTGATGCACAGAAAACTGCCGTAGTGATGCTGATACACAAGGGAGATTCTATTAGATCAACTGGAAGACCGTTTAACCATCCATAATTTATACGAACCTCTCCACTCGGGTTTTCGTAAGAGGCATAGTACTGAGGCTGCTCTCGTTCCGGTGCTCAATGATCTTCTGATGGCGAGAGATCAGAGAAACCATTCCATCTTGGTACTCCTTGATTTGTCATCAACCTTTGACACTGTGGACCGTAGGATTCTGCCCGAGCATTTGAGGTTCATCTGTGGGCTGTCGGGCACAGTTCTCAGATGGTTTACATCTTTCCTCGCCGGTAGATCTCAGAGAGTTGTCTCGGGAATATTTTCTTCCGTCTTTCTCTCTGCCTTGGAGGGTACCTCAGGGCTCGGTGCTGTCGCCCATGTTATTTGCAGTGTATATGCTACCCCTCGGAGACATTATAAGACGGTATGGACTGAGGTTTCACTGCTATGCTGATGATTCCCAGCTCTACCTGTCTTTTGCCCCGACCAGGTTAGTGGTATCTCAGTATTGAACAGCTGACTTGTAGAAATCCAAGACTGGATGAGTTCCAGTGGTTTAAAGTTGAACCCAGGAAAGATTGAGGTTTTGGTTGTGGACCCAGGTCTTAGGACAGAGGGGTTGAGGACTGATCTCCCCTCTGGTTTAGTCCGGGGGAGTGGCTCAGATTCTTACCTCCGAGCAGATGCGCGACCTGGGAGTGGTGCTTGACGATGGTCTGACCCTTTCGACATCAGGTGTCAGCAGTCATCAAGCTGGCCTTTTACCATCTTAGGAACTTTGCCAGGATCAAGCACCTTGTTCCGTCCAGCGATCTGCCTGTTTTGGTCCACGCCTTTGTGACATCATGCCTTGACTACTGCAACTCCCTTTACCTAGGGCTTCCTGGGGTTGATATCCGCCACTTGCAGTTAGTGCAGAACGATGCGGCATGTTTATTGACTGGGGTATCAAGAAGAACCCATATTACCCTAGTGCTGCGTAATCTGCACTGGCTGCCTCTTCAGTGGTGGATCACCTTTAAGGTAGATTTATTAACTTACAAAGCCCTACACGGACAGGATCCTGACTACCTGAAAGAGCTCCTGGTTCCTTACACCCCTTTGTGACAGCTCAGCTCGGTTGACGAGGGGTTGCTGGAGATTCCGAGGGTTTGTTTAAAGTCATCTGGTGCACGTGCCTTTGGGTTTGTTGCTCCTACCCTCTGGAATGCTCTTCCCCATCAGCTACGTGAGTGCAGGACAGTGGGGTGCTTTAAGCAGGCACTGAAGACCCTTCTGTGGGGGTAAAGCTTACCCTGAACTTCTGTGAACTTCTGTGAGTTTATCTGTATTTACTGTATTTTGTTTTTACGTGACTGTGCAGCGCCTTGATTTGTGAAAGGCGCTATATTAAATAAAATGTATTATTATTATTATTATTAACTAGCCCACAAATTACAGGCTTATATGGCTCTTCTTCACCCTAGCTAAGATTTAGGACATGATAGCTTAAAACCAACTGCAAAACTACATTGAGGGGCATGATCTCTTCTATGAGAAGCAGCACTGTTTTAGGAAAACACTGGTTATGCTCATAAATGATATATCCTGTACATCTGATGCAGGGCTGATGACTGCAGCAGTATTTGTGGACTTAACCAATGCCTTTGACCTGGTTAATCATGCAAAAATAGAGATTTTTTAAAAAACATGGTGCTAGACAACCTAACCATGTCTTGGATCACAAACTAGCTACTGTAGATGGCAGACAGCAGATGTTAAAGTTAAATGGGATTCTGTCCTCCCCCAGCAAGGTACACGCTGGAATGCCTGTTATTCTCATTGTTCATCAATGACCTACTAGTAAACTGTGGATTAACTAAATTATTGCTCTATGTGGATGATTCAGTCATTAATAAAAGTGCCTCAAACATCACTTTAAACAATATCAGCCTGAAAAAGGTCTTTATGAAGTTACAGTAGTGACTCGCAGAAAATAACTTAGTATTAAACCAGAGAAATATAAAGCTATGTGCTTTGGTTCTAAACCAAAAGTAAACAACATAGAAACATAAAAATTGTCAGTAGATAAGGGCCGCTAGGTCCATCCAGTCTGCCCATAAGCCCTATACTTCATTACAGCTTCTGACCCTCCCTCTGCTTTACCTCTATGGTTTCCCTATGCCTGTCCCATGCATGTTTAAATCATGCCACAGTGCTCGCTCCCACCTATTCCACGCATCCACCACCCTCTTCATTAAGAAAAATGTCCTCCAATTCCCTCTTAACCTGCCTCCTTCCAATTGCATGTCATGTCCCTTGTTCTTATACTCCTCCGGTATTGGAAGATGTCTCCCTCCATACCTTGTTTATGTCCTTGAGGTACTTGAATGTTTCTGTCATGTCCCCTCTCTCCCTCCTCTTCTCCAGTGAATACTGTACATACTGAGTTACCTTAATCTGTCCTCGTAGGTTCTGTGGTGCAAGCTCAGTAACATCTTAGTCACCTTTCTCTGTACTGTCTCCAGCCTGTTAAATGTCATTTCGAAGGTGCAGCCTCCAGAACTGCACACAGTACACCATGAGAGACTTGACCAGGGTTTTATATGACGGCATCGCTACATCCCATCTTCTGCTGGTGATACCCCTGCCTATGCACCCCAGCATGCCACTGGCCCTCCCTGCTGCCTTTATACTCTGTTTTGACATTTTTATGTCATCTGAAATAAAAAAGAAAACAGGTCCCTTTCTTCCTTGGTGACTGCCAGCAGCCCCCCATCCTGTAGCTCTCCCCAGGGTTTCTATGCCCCAGGTGCATAATTTTGCACTTCCTGGAATTAAACCTCAGCTGCCGCTTATCAGACGATTTCTCAAGCTTCCCCAGGTCCTCTCTCATTTTCTTCATCCCCTCTGGAGTATCCACCCTGTTACAGATCTTTGTGTCAGCTGCAAACAGGCAGACCTTTCCTTCCAGCCCCTCTGCAATGTCACTAATGAAGACATTGAATAGGACTGGACCAAGAACTGATCTCTGAGGTACCCCACTGGTCACTCCCCTTTCCCCAGATTGTACCCCATTTAACACCACCCTCTGCTTCCTGTCTGTTAGCCAGTTCCTAACCCAGTTAACCACCTTGTCACCCATGCCTAGACTACCCATCTTGTTAACCAGCCTCTTATGTGGAATGGTGTTGACGGCTTTGCTGAAATCGAGGTAGGCAACATCCACCGCTCCCCCTTGATTTATTTCCTTTGTCACCCACTCAAATAAATCTATCAGATTCATCTGACGTGACCTACCCACTGTGAATCCATACTGCCTAGGGTCCTGGCACTGATGGCTTCTAGATGTTCCACTATCTTTTCTTTAAGCAGTGCCTTCATGACCTTCCCCACTACTGAGATGTAAAATAAGGAGTCACTGGATATCAGAATGATTGACAAAAAGGGATACGGAGTCTTTAACAACTTTAGACATCTTACTGTCTTTGTACCCATACCAAACGTTGCATGTTCACCTTGATTACGACACCAATACCTTAAACAAATAATTTGGTTGACTGCACAGAACCAGGAAATATATAAGCATTGCTGCACTGTGATAACCCAGAGTATACCATTTCCTATACTTGTGTAACCCCTAGATGGCGCTATCCCAGGGGCTACTACCCCTGCCTGATTTGCCACTAACAGGTTGAGGGGCCTGGATCCAATGGCGGGTGCCTCCACCCAGAGGTCAGGGTTTGCAATAGTTAAACTTACTTGGTCACAGCCCTCTGGGACACTGCAACCCCTTTCTTCCCACTAGTGGCCCACACAATATATCAAATTACCTTCACAGTATACACTTACCCCCAGGGCTGGTTCAGGCACTGGGACCTCCTGTAAAATAAGATACAGTGCAACAATCACAGTACAATACTTTAACATAGACAAATACCTCAGGCAGTATAACTTTGCTGAAACAAGCAGCTCAGATTTATTTAGGGGAATATAACAAGGACAGGAAATCAGGTAAATTAGCTTATCACTTCCTCATCTACCTATGGCTCTGTGCACAGGCCTATCCCTACCAGTTACTGTCCCTGGGTACCCAAGCCCTAGTGGCTAGTCCAAACCGTGGCAGCTGGTAGGGCCCTTCTCACACAGAGAAAAGAAAAATTAGTTTAAACAGTCAGCGTACAGTGATTCCATTTGGATTCAATGTGGCAATTCAACAGGAGCGACCCTGAATTAGTACTCACGACCTCCAAACAAGATAGGGTCCTTCAATGTCAGCAGGGCTACTCTTGAGCTCCACGAGACTCCTCACATTTATATGGCAAACTGCAACAGGCAAAAGTCCTTTAATGGCAGCAGGATTCACTTGAGCTAACCAAGCCTCCTCACACATTTATATGGTGAACAGTAACAGGCAAAAGTCCTTTAATGGCAGCAGGATTCACTTGAGGTACACAAGCCTCTTCACACATTTATATGGTAAAACAGAGAGTACTATACCAGGCAGGCTGCTTCTCTATCCCGATCGCAATTACTGCACAATACCCGGGAGAACACACAGCAGATTCAGTTCCTGACAGACCGAGTGCAATTCAGCAATTTCTCCAGTCTTCTACAGGGTGAGCCTGGTTTCTACTCTTCAGATATCCTTTGATTCTCTTCACAGGATGGATTCAGTCCTAACAAGCAGTTACACAAGCTGCAGACCGGAACTCTGGGCCTTACACACGTTTCCCGACTAAAACTGCACACTGAAAAAGCACAGGGCTCCTTCCTTCTTCACTGCCAGAGCTCAACTGCCACTCCAACAGACAAAACCGGGCACTTCCTTTGAGTTCCTCCCAGTTCTTGACTGGATTGGCTGTCACTCACAATAGACTGCTGCTGTTGGTCCAAAAAGGCGCCGAAGTCTAAACTACATCTCCCAGAGTCACTGCCCATACAATCCTCTTGTGGCTGGCTCAGATTATGAGTCCAAGTTCTGATTCGTCCAAGGCACCATTTTAGAGCTAGCTTATCCCACACTGATTGGTCCAGTTCAGCAGTTCAAAACCAGAATGGGAACTAGGCAGACACAGTTCTGACTGTAAAGAAAGCAGTTAGACAAACTGTAATTTCATTATTACTCTAAATGGTTTCTGGCAAACAGTTACATCTTTCAGATAGGTTCCTTTGCACTCATAGTGACTGCAAAAATGGAGTGAATTGGCAGCAGCTCGAGTGGTACTCAATCAAAGAAACACACAGTCCCCCATACAAACTAATTATGTCTGCAAGCAGACAGCTCTTAAAGAGACAGTACCAGAGGTTCTAAAAACACTCACTGATAAATGGCTTAAACGACAAACACCATTCAGGCTTGGAGCATTCAAGCAAGCTCCTGGAAGTCTTTTGGGAACCCCCATTTGCAGGGGGGTTACACTTGATTATGGGATAGTCATCCTAGCAACCTTATGGGGGCAAGAGCTATCTTGGATGAGAGTATTATACAATGGAATAGGATACTACACCCTCAGCACCCATTAACGTGACCACCACTGCACAGTATTTGGGTAGCTTGGGTGGTTACCACTAGAGGCTAGGTTCCAATACTCTCTCCACTGCATGGCCTTCAGGGTCTACAGTACTGGTACAGCAACTAGGCTGTCTGCTCTCTTAGCTCCCCAGTGTGCAGAACAGTTACAGAACATGGGCTACATTTGGGAATCAATCTTTCCTTCCATACCCTGCACATGAAAAGTGACACGGGCCAATGTTTCTTCCAATATGCAGCTTCTGTACTGTGGAACTCTCTCCACCATAATCTGAACAACACCCTGGGTTCCTACAAAATAGCTCTGAGTCCTAAATGTTACCTCTGATAGGGAAAAATGTGTTTCACCTTCGACACAGGCTGATACTTGTAAGTGCTATATCATTTTATGTATATGTTCTGTTAATGTACTGAATGCATGAACAGTTCTTCTGCAGAATGTTTTTCTGCTATTGTACATGTGCTTTGTGATAGAATTGTATGACATCAGTCCTTGTTGTCTCCAAGTTATTCTTGAAAATGGGCTTCTTCTCAGTGCACTTACCTGGCTCACAAAAAAACAATAAATTAATTAATAAATCAATCAACCAATAAATATATAGCAGTTATAATTGTAATAATAATAAAAGAAAAGCACAAGCACACTCTTGCAAATCATGTTTTCATGAATCATCACAAATCATGTTTTCATAAATCACCTTTTCTGCACACAAAACCTCTCTTTCCCTGCACAGCATATGGTACAGTAGGACTGGTATCGGTTATAAGAACATAAGAATTTGCCAGCAGAAGGAGACCATGCAGTCCATGTAGTCTGCCTGAGATGTCTCCCCCACCATCTACTGCTCTTGTTGAGGCAACTACATTGACTGTCCCATGACCATCTGAATTCTCTGACCATCTTAGCCGTCACCATCTCAGGTGGTAAGCTGTGCCAAGGGTCCATGACCCTCTCTGTGAAAAAGTACTTCCTGACATTGGTTCTGAATTTACTGCCAACCAAGTGTACATTCATGCCCTCTTGTACACGCAGTCCTATTTTCCTGAAAGAGGTTACCCGGTATGTACTGCTGTCTGTGAGGGCTCCAGGAAGGAGCCTGTGAGTCTGTTTTTTCACTCCTTATCGCTCCTTATTTTAGAAATTTGGGAGAGCTATTACTCCATGACCACTGGTTGCATCCAAAGTGAATTTTAAACATTTTACAATTTATTTTTAGTTGATAGTAGTAGTAGTAGTAGGTATAGGTGATAGTCAATAGCCATTTGTCAGGGTGGGGATAAGTGAGAAAGATGTCAGAGCTAGTGCTATTATTTTTAGAGAGGTTTAAAGTGGTGTGCAGTTGCACTGTGGATGCCGGCAAGAGTGCTGGAAGTTGCAAGGAGTTTTGGTTGAATAAGGGCTCAGCAAGCTTACCTTGCTTCATGTGGCTGCTTAGAAGATCTCTGGCTAAAATTGCTGAAGGGAGTCAGCTAGGAGCCACAGGGTAAGAGAAGGATCGACAAAGAAAGTTGCACGGAAAGGCTGCATTGAAGATTTTGGGCTACCTACAAGGTAGGTGGTCAGGAGGTGCGATTTGACAATTGCTGTGGAGGAGTTGTCGGGGTAACTGAAAGGAACAGTGGTGAGAGTGCCGAACCATCTCGAGAGAACCCAGCACCCTCCTTTGCATCGACCATTCACTGTTTCCTGACTAATACCGCCCGGCTGTGCTAGCTCACTAAAAGCTTTGTAAACTTCAGTGTGGACTTTTTTTTCTTGTGATTCATCTGCCAGCACTGGTGTGAGCGGTGCTTTGTTCCTCAGTCCATCTGGTGAGACCCTGTGAGGAGTTTGCTGTCCTTCCTTCTTGTTTGGTGCAGAGAGAGGAGCACTAAATAAAAGGTACTGAAAAAACTGTTGCTTTGCCTTCCGAAATCTTCTTGCTACACAAACTTTGTCCCATTTAGAAACTAACGTTGATCATCTAGGACAGGTGTGGTAGTGTGAGCACTGTGTCCTTCCTGTATCGGACTTTTGGACCTAAAATATTGTTATTCTTTTGGGACTATAACAATCTCTTTGCGTCTGATAAATATTGAAACATTGTGAGATAAGTCTGTTGGATAGTTGTCAGCTCTAGCAAGAGCAAAACAACTTGTTTCCACAGCACAGCTGCTTACATTAGCTTGAATATTTGAGTTCTCCCTTCTGTGATTTTATATTATTTATCATAGTATTGGTGGGTGGAGAGGGTGGAGTTGGTTTTAGAGGATTTATTGAGTGTGTGGTTGTGGAGTGATTGTGATTAGGGTTTGACTTGTATTAGTGTGTGGAAGGGGAGTGTGTGTGTAGTATTGGGTTGTCCTTTTGTTTTCTTTTTTCAGTCTTTTTTACTTGTGAGTGTTAAGTTGTGATTTGGTATAGCTAAATGTGTGTAGGTCTTGGGCTTCCACGTAAGATCTATGATGAGTCCCTGCTGCATGACCTCCATCCCTTTGTGGATTTCCCTCTCCCAGCAGTGGTGGTAAGAAGGTGCTGGAAGGTGGGTATTAATAGGGGGTGGAAAGGAGTGTGGCAAGGTACTACTGGCATAGTGAAGGCAAACAGTATCAGGGTGGTTTGGAATAGGAGGCATCCTGAAGTTAGACAAAGCCTTAAGAGAGGACCAGTATGCTTGGTTCCTGTCCCCAGGGTTCCCATCGGACTGCATGGACAGGTAGCTAGTGGGCCTGCAGTCTCCGCTAATCCTCTTCGGGCAGTGATATGCAATGCCAGGTCAATGAGAAACAAGACCGTCATTATGGAGGACTTGATCTCCTCAGTTGACCTTGTTTGCATCACCTAGACCTGGCTGGGGAATGATGTTGACCCAGTATTAGAGGCATCCATCCCTGCCAGCTATTCAGTGGTGCACTGCCCAAGAGGGAACACAGGGGTGGGGGAGTGGCCACCTGTTTTAGATCCAGCCTGAACTTCTCCATGCACCCAATGAGTACTACCCCATTGTTTGAATTTGTGGCAGTGTATGGGGGTCCAGGTGCAGGTTACAGGATTCTTCTCATGTACTGCCCTCCAGGATGGGGGGTGGATTTCCTGCAGGCAGTAGAGGACTTCATCGCCGACATGGTGTTGGAGTACTCTAGATTGTTAATTCTGGGGGATTTTAATGCCTGGATCGACAACAAATCCTCGCTTTTTGGTTATGACCTCCTTCAGTCAATGACATCTCTGAGCCTGACACAGGTAATTACATCTGTGACCCACCAACACGGCCACACCTTGGACCTGGTATTCTCGCTGGGGATTGATGTGACTGACATCAAGACTGATCGGGTCATTTGGTCCAATCACTGCATGCTGGAGTTCCAGTTTGGGTCATTCCCCCAAGAGTCCCAGCTCCCCTGTTGAGATGGTCTGCTATCTCTCTTTAAGGAGACTGTCCCCTGAGGGACTGTTGGAGGTAGTAGACTTTTCTGGTATGAGTACTGCATGTGCGGTGGTATCACATCATAGTAGTGACCCAAAATGAGGGACTACAAAAATAGCAACTAATTTTGGGTGCTATTATTGTGGACTACTCTGCAGAATAGCCAGGGTATGGGATAGCGACCAGGGGGAAGGGCGAATGGAAAGGGGGGAATAACTAGGGGAAGGGGAGGGCCAGAGAAGGGGTTTTCAGGCACTGGTGTATCTGCTGCAGTTGAAGTGCTAAATAAATGTCTGGTCGAGATTCAGGACTGGATGTACTTGAGCTGGCTGAGGCTGAACCCAGACAAGATGGAGGTGCGGGTGATTGAGCCTGGTCGATGGCGTGATGGGGATGCTTCTGGAATGGTAACCAGGTTGCTCTTGGGGTGAACTCTGTTGATGGCTTACCTCAGGGTGAGGAATCTGGGCATCATACTTGATGATAGGTTGACTATGGAAGCCAGGTGTCATCTGTTGTCAAAAGTGGGTTTTACCATTTCATGAATGTCACCTGAATTAAACCCCTGATTCCACCAGAAGACTTACCATCACTGGTACATGCCGTTGTGACTTCAAGCCTGAACTATTGTAATGCTCTGTACTTTGGGATCAATGGAGGGATCCTCCACCGGCTGCAGATAGTGCAGAACATGGTTGCCAGGTTGCTGGGGGGCCTTCTGAGGTTCTGCCATGTGACCTCAGTCCTGCGTGATCTGCACTGGCTGCTGGTCAGGTGGAGGATCATCTTCAAGGTGGGCTTGCTCACCTATAAGGCTCTATATGGCTTGGGTCCTGGTTACCAATCTGACCTCCTTACTCCAGCTGCCCTGGTACATTCCCAGTGCTCCTCCACCGAGGGCCTCCTGGAGATTCCAGGGTCCAGACTGAAAACCTCGGGGGATCGTTCCTTTGAGGTGGCTGGCCTGGCCCTCTATAACTCACTGTCAAAACCTTTCAGGGAGGCCCGAACGGTGGAGGCATTTAAAGGGGGCCTGAAGACCTACCTTTTTAATAAAGCATCTGCTGATGGCTTTTTAAATTTGATTTTATCCGCCAGCACAGCAGTTGGATTTCCGCTTGTGACACCAGCAACCCAAGTTTGGGAACAGACCTGGGGAGCTGGAGGGCTGGCTGGGGGAGAAGGATAGAGCGCCCTTAGGCTGCTCTCCTTCTTCGAGGAGAGGGTAGTGGAGAATGCTCAGTGCACGTAGGACTCCTGGCGGAGCCTGGGAGGAATCGTTAGTGCCGGCGCCAGAAGATGTAGAGGGGCAGGGCGGATGCAGGTCGTCATTGGACATCCCTACCCCTGGGTAACCTGATTAGAAAAATTGCTCATGGCTGCCTCTTAAAGCCCGCCCCTGGCCCTAATCAGCTTCCAGGGCTAGCTCCGTGATTCTGGTCCCAAGTTCGCGGCACCATGCCCCCGGGTGTTGCGACCCCACCCCGAGGGGGAAAGCCGAGGGTGTCAGGAGCTATGGCCTAATGGAAGTGGGGATATCAGGGGTCTGTGACCAGACAGATCCCTTGGCGGTCACAGGGCAGCAAAAATAGAGAATGATAAAAAAAAAAATTAGATTTTATTTCTTTGTTTTATTGATGAAATATTTTAATTAATCCTGCTGTGACCTTGTTCATATTGTAATGGTGCCCAGAGCCTCTGGGATAGGGTGCCAAAATATAAATAAAACCTATATGTCTGTCTGTCTATCTATTCATCTATCTATCTAGCTAGCTATCTACTGTGTTTATCCCTGTTAAATGTTTCTGTCATGTCTCCTCTGTTCCTTCTCTGCTCTAGGGAGAATAGATTTAACTGGCTGAGCCTATTTTCATAAGGTTTGTGGTTTAGTCCCTGCACCATCTTGGTGGCTCTCCTCTGCACAGATTCTAGATGGTCTTTGTCCTTTTTAAGGTGTGGCCTCCAAAACTGCACACAGTATTACAAGTGAGGCCTCAACCTATAGAGTGAGATGATTATCTCATGCTTTCTGCTAGTAATACCCCACCTATTCATCCAAGGATGCCGCTTGCCCTTAGTGCTGCTTTTTCACATTGCTTTCCTCCATTTAAATTGTTCGATATCATAACTCCTAGATCTCATTCCATCTTTGTCTTTTCCAATTGCTGCCCTTCCAGGACATAGTTATTCTCTGGGTTCCTCTTACCCAAGTGCATTACCTTACACTTTTTGGTGTTGAATCTCAGCTGCCAGTTCTGGAACATTCCTCTGTTTTTTTTTAGATCTGTCTTCATTCCTTGGATACCTTCCTGTGTGTCCAACCTGTTGCAGAGCTTTGTATCATCTGTGAACAGACAGACTTTCCCTTTCTGTCCCTCAGCGATGTTGCTGATGAATATGTTGAAAAGGACTGGGCAAGCACTGATCCCTGAGCAACACCACTGGTTACTCACCCCTCCTGTGACAAGGTGCCATTTACCATAACTCTCTGAGTCCTGTTCAGTATCCAGCTTTTTATCCAGTTAGCCACTTTTTGACTTATGCCTGTTTGCTCCAATTTATTTGCTAGCCTTCTGTGTGGAACTGTATCAAAGGCTTTGCTAAAATCCAGATATACAGTACTATGTCCACAGCTGCACTTTTATCAACTGCTCTTGTAACCCAGTTGAAGAATTCTGTCATATTTGTTTGGCATGAGTGTCCTGCCATGAAGCCATGCTCCTTCGGGTCCAGTTTCCCAATTTCTTTCAGGTACTCCGCTACCCTTTCTTTAAGCAATGTCTCTATTACTTTACCCACCACTGAGGTCAGGCTGACTGGGTGGTAATTTCCTCTACCACCCTTGTGCAATGGCACAACTGTGGCCCTTCTCCAGTCATGTGGCACTATGTCATCTTCCAGTTACTTATTAAATAGTTCGGCTAGTGGGGCTGCAAGTTCCTCCCACAGTTCCTTCAGAACTCTTGGGTGTATTCCATCCGGCCCCATTGCCTTGTCCACCTTTAATTTAGACAGCTCCTCAAGGACCCTTTCTTTTCTAAAGGGGTTTGGGACTACTCTTCTGTTGTGGAGATGTGCCTTGGCTAATGCTGAACCACTACCTTTGTCTTCATGGGTGAAGTCCGAGCAGAAGAATTCGTTGAGTACTTCTGTCTTGTCTTTGTCATCCTCCACCAGCTGTCCCTCTTTAGTTGCTAATCTGGTTATTCCTCCCTTACTCTTTCTTTTTTCTCATATATAATGAAAGAATGTTTTGTCCCCCTCTTCACTCCCTGTGCTATTCTTTCCGCCATCTGGGCCTTGGTAACCCTAATTGCTTTTCCCTGCTTCCTTGAGTTTAATCCTGTATTCTTCTTTATCTTTCTCAGATTTGGTCTCATTGTACTTTCTATAAGCTTTTTTCTTATGATTAATTATAGTTAACGCCTCTTTGGAAAACCAGAGTGGATTCTTTGAATTTCTGGATTTTTTAATTTGTTTTGCGCTTTGTGTCATGACTGTTGTTATAACAATTTTTAGTGTTATCCAGTTGTCTTCCACATTCCCTGAGGCATTGATTACCAGCAGTTCTTTAATACTTTCCCTCATTCTTGGGAAATTTGTTTTCTGAAATTGAGCACTCTGAGTTTGGTGTGAAAAAAAATTTCTGTGTTGTTAATCGAGAGCCAGACTGTTATCCACTATGACTTGTACTGTTTTTTTCATGAAGAAAGACTAAATGAACTGCAATATTAATTGAATCAGAGGATGCTTGCCAGCAAACTACAGACTGCCAAAGCTTAGTAGCATATGCAGATTTCATTGATATCAGTTTTTTTTAATTTTTATTTTTTATTCAGATTTAACATTTATACAGTGCAAAACTCATTTGCTAGAAATTAAACACTTTAACATTATAGGTTAATTACCTGCATATCTTAATACTACAGTCCCCATTGGGGGGAGGGGGTACAATTACTTCAATAAATCAATTAATTGCTCTACAGCCAGTATCTGCTCAAAATAAATTGTTGGAAATCCAAAAGTGGTTTATTAAAGCCTATTCATTCAGGTATTCAAAATTAAGCAATGCAAAATCATATTTCAGCAAAAGAGTTTCATGCTCTGTGCATTACACATTTTTCTTTTTCATTAGTCCAACACAGTATTTTCAATTTCAGCTGCAGCAACAACCAAGTCTGAGAGTGAATCCAAGTCTGCTGAGGCATTATGTCCAGAGTTATGTGTTATTAGAAAGTCCATAACCTGATCTGGGTCAAAGAAAACATAGGTCTTGCCTTTCTAAATAATTTAAACTTTTGCTGGTGACTGAAGGGTGAAAGTCACCCCAATTTCCAGAACATCTGCTCTCAAGTTGGGAAAGTGATGTCTTCTTTCTTGAGCTGCATATTTAAAGCCTCTATACTCAAATATTTTCTGCATGCCGGCCAACTTCAATATTGGGTCTCGATCCATTTCAAATGTGAACTGTACGAGAATGGGAGACTTCGTATCATTAGGATTCCTTTTTGTTACCACTCTGTATGCCTTTATAATGATAGGAGGATTATCTCCAGGTAGGCGAAAGGTTTCCAAAAGCACATTTTTAATCGGGTCCGTTAATTCATTCATTAATTGATATCTTTTGGATTTTCCTTTCCTTCACATTTGCATGAATCACAAATCATATTGTTATCATGTTTTAATGCATTTTGATAAAGTAAATACAAATAAGCAACCCTTAGTGTGGTCCATCCCATGGTGAGTCTATCTGTACTCCAAGTACACACACGCCATTATTTACAATCTTCTACAGCAGCCCATTGAAGCATATTATTATACCATCACAGTACTATTTATTATCATGTCATTATCATGCCCGAGGGGCTCAGCAACAAAAATCATCAACAACAACTGAGAGACATTATAAATAGTGCCTGGCACTGGATGCACGTGTTAACATCTGACGTCTTCTAATAACATTGCACTCCTGTCCTACTCACATCATCAAAATCACAAATCACATTCATATTTTCTGGGCATGCAAATAAAAAGTAAATAATAAAATGAAATTAAACTAAAAGCCACAGAGGTCTATCGCTTATGAAAACAATACATTCATCATCACAGATCATGCTTTCTTGCCATAAAAATGCAAAATAAATAGCAAAGAGCAATTTAAAACTTTGTTATATTAGTATCACCATAGTACTATTTATTATCATGTCACAACATGGTCTCACTTAGAAAGCTTAATCGTCTAATACGTGTTGCTAAATGCAAGAATGTGCATACTATCTGGTCATTCTCTTCCAGCTCCTCAATTGTCTTTTAATGGTTCCAGTGTCAGGTGTGCATTGTCATCATCAACCAGTGCAAGACTGTGTGTCACTCACACACATTCATCTGACCTCACTGTGAATGGGAATGGGAAGGGTATGAGTCCCTGCATATGCTTTACACCTCCTCATGGCATCAGTTTCTAAAACTGTACCTCTCTGCCTTCTCCTCCTTTTTCTGTAACTATCTGTTATCATGTTAGGTTCAATATAACAACTAAAAGTACAAATGAGTCAGCCAGGATGAAACACTCTTATTATAGTTTCTGCCAGTGATATGTGGCAGAATACTGCAGAAACTTATTAATGTAATCCAATGACAATTACTCCAATTTGTCATGCAGAAGAGTGTGACATGCTTATCACTGAGCATTGCATCCTAGCTGGCTCTTCCTTATATACTGTATATATAAATATTATCAAAATATGTAACATACAAATAATATAATAAATAACTATTTAAAATAGTATTAATATAAACATATAATTGTTAAATCTATGAAGCTGCCAGGGCCAATATAGTACTCAGCAAGGAGGTAAATCAGAGTCTACAGGGGGTATAAGCCTTGAGCTCAGCAGTGAATATTAACTACTGCATTACAGTGGTTCAACACTAGGCAGCAGCAGTGTTAATGGGTTGCAGTCTCTGCCACACCACCACAAACACATCAACCCACAGCACTGGTATGCCAACAACTCCTACCACTAGTAAGTTACAGTAATAACTATCTATAAAAAAGGTCTGGAAATGGTGATATTGTGATTGGCTGATGGCATTCTATCTTCTCTGTGTAAATCTCCTTATTAATATACTTATGGAGCCCATCATGTACATATCTATTTTGGAATAAAAAGTTCCCAGTTTACCAGTATTCTTTTCTTGGGAATCTTTGTCTGCCATTATCCTTATTGGTAGTATTGACAATCTGTAATACATATGCAGCTCTTGCTGTGGCCCTGCCTTGAATGTGTTCTGAAATGACTCTGCTGGGGCACCTCCTCTCCTGGTCTCTTTCCTCCAAATTAACATCACCCTCTTCCTCTACTTTCCCCCTTGCCTCTGTGCTCCAGTGTTTGTCTCACCAGTCTGTCTGTTCTCTCAATGCTCTCTCTTCTGTTTGCCTCCGTGTTCTTGGTCTCATAGTAGGAACTGATTTTGCGATGGTGTCACACACTGAAGCACATTCTATCCAGTTCCATAGCTCCTCTGGTATTTCTTCCTGTGAATTTTCTCTAGGCTCTCCCCCCAACTCATACCACATGGTCAGCTCATTAAAGAGAAACTCATACATACTGGGCAATCTTTTTAGTCTCAATCAGATTCAACCAGCCTCCTCCCTGAACAAAGGGGCTTTTTTTGTAAAGTTAGATACTCAGGTTAGTTTCTTGTTTGGCTCCCTTGTGACCAACCACTGTCCATGACAACAAGGGATCAAAATACAATATATCTAAAACATTTAACATCAGTTCTTATTGGTGAACAGTTTTGGCAAACAGGGGTTGTCTGCTGTAAGGTTGTTAGGTACAGTCTGATTCTGCTGTACAGCAATCATGCAACACTGCTGGTCACCCATTGCCTTGCAGCACTGACATAGTGTGAATTGAAAAGAAATCTTTCAGCATTAGTTTTAGTATAAAACAAAACATCTGTGTAAGTTTAAACAAACTCGCTGAAATTACCGAACGTTGCTATGGCAATAACTCACTTTCCTTATCAAAGCACACGTTCACAGGCCATCATGGACTCCTTGCCTCTTGCAGACCATTTCTAATGTGTTACTATTTGATTTTTTAAGACAAAATACATCTTGATTTATGAAGTGGATCATGTGCAGATGAACTATAGGGTTCCCATTTATGTTTCATGTATCCTAGACAATGGCTAGCATGGGCACGTTTAATGAAATGGAGTTCTCATCATAGAGACAGAAAGCAAGTTCATGTACAAGCTCACTGACACACATTGGCAACGTGCAGCTCAGTGGTATACCACCATTACTGCAACACCCAGACAGTGAACCCCCCCCCAGTGAAACCCCCACCAAGCCTAAATCAGCAGCTATGGGGATTTTGCTTTGAGCCACTGTATGGCAACAGGGGGTAAATATCTAACTCCACTGTCTGTGTGATGTGGCATTAGCTATATTTAGTGGGGGGGCTGCGGGGGGCACAGTCCCCCCACATTGATTGTTGGGATGTTGCTGGTCAGTATGGGGTCACATTGTGGTTGGGGTTGTCGACAGGTTCCTGATGCTAAAGTGGATGTCGCAGTCGGCATTGTCATGCCAGTGTCATGGATCCCAGCTCAGTTCAGGATGCATTTAGTTGATGGCGGATGGATTATTTGACATCAAATCTCATTTTTGAGGTAAATAGAAAAAGATACACTTTGTAAAATTTTATTGTTTTACATTCTTATAATAGTAATCAGGTACTCCCAGGGATTATGTTAATGTTCTTGTTAGTCACCCTCAGCTCACACTCAGCTGTGCCTTGTGTCACATAATGCCCTCAGGGAGTGATTAACTAGAACATTGAGATAACCCTTGGGAGTACCTTATTGCTTACTTTCTGGCCTCAGGACTGTTTTGTCTCCACTCCCATTTGTAGTCTGCTTTATAGTAAACCAATTATTGCACTGAGAGCCAAAGTGGTTTGACAGATTTCTTGAAGTTGAACCAAATTCATCAGTCTCATCTCAAAGCTGAAACAAATTCACGGCTGACCCACTTCTCTCACCCTTTGTCTAGAGTAGTGACATGGGTCTTGTTATGCAGTCAGCAAAGCCCAGTATGCCACCCCCTCCCAATACTGCCTCAACTGGCTATATTTACTAATAAGTTATTGCAAAAATGAAAAAAAAAAAAAATTTGGGGTGGGCTGTCACTCAATACATATTTTTGTTTTCAATTTTTTAAAAACACACACACACACACACACACACACACACCCCACACAGCACAGTAGTATTATGTCATTGGCACCCTCCAATGCTCTCACCAGCAGTATCGGACAAAATGCGCCAGTGCCAGCACCCTGATCTTGTCTCCTCCCAACAGCCGGCTGCTGCAGCCAATGTGAACCATGGTCCCATTGCAACTCCTGCAGGGGGGCCAACCCACAGCAAAGTCTAATACACTACCCGCAGTCTGCTTCAATGGGCAGCAGTATGTGTCCAATAGCATCGACCTGCTGTCCAAGCCCACTGAGCTTGATTCCATGGAGCAGCAGTGGCGGCAGTGGTGGAGCACTTGAGAGCAAAGGGATCGGGAAAAGGAAGTGATCCCTGCCAGACAGCAGGAGCTCGCCTGAGAGACAGAGCAGCCCCAACATGCCTGTGTACAGAGGTAATGTAGGATAGTGGTGGTAACAGAGATGGACTGGGGGGAAGGGGGGATTGTGACCATATTAATCACCAAGTGAATGAATCGGGTTGCATTTGTTTCTCTTTTTTGCCTAGGAGAAACAATTACAATTCCATTCACTTTTGGGAAAGTTAAGTTCCGTCTGTGTGCAGAGTGTGGTGCTCATCTATTTTGTCTTGATTGTACAACATGCATTTTAGTTCTGTCTGCTAGCAAACTAGAAGAAGCTCTTTTTACTCAAAGAATTATTCCAATGTGGAATTCCCTCCCTAGAGATGTAGTGGAAGTAAATACTTTTACTAAATCTAAATCTAAATTAGACAGATTCCTGCTAGATACTGTAAATGGGAGCTAAGCCCACTTGTGGGAGATGTGCATGTAAGGGCACATGGCCTTCTGTACCTATATACTGTCCTTGTATGAATCCTAGTAAATTAGGAAAGTACCTTCTTGCACCAGCAATATTATTTCTTTCTATGTTTATGCAAGCAAACTTAAACCTCTATGACCCCTGTCTGCTTATCCCTTACCCCCTCATTCAATTTCAGATGTGCACAAGAATGCATTGCTGCTTGACAGCTTTTCCTTGCACATGACTTTGCCAGAGTAACATGCACATTAGCATATTTAATAGAGAAATAGATAGCATAGGGACCATGTTTCCTGTCATGTAGGAGTGATTAAGACCCAATTTGAGGGTAGAAGGGGCTACATTTTAGTTAAGAGTGTCACCACAAATTGGTCCCAAACCTCTTCTGCTGAGCTGGGGGCACCTGTGTGGATGGTCACCTAATGCTGACTTCCTCATTTTTTTATATATTTTTTTTTATTTATGTACTTTTGCAAACAAAACACTTACAATACATAAGCACATAGAGGGATAACAATAACATCATCTATTCAATGACACTTACCAAGAAAATTAACTAAAACACCATCCCATTAGTTACAACATGGGGGGAAGTACCCTTTAATCATACATTAATATACAGTACTCTCAATTGCATGCAAGCAAGGAAGGAAAAAAGGGACCCAGCAATAGAAAGGACAAAGCTTTTACCCTCTTACCAAAGTGACAAACAAGTCATAATGGGTCCCCTACCTATACAGATATTGCAAAAAGGAATCCCTTTCTCCAAGAGAAATCTAAACCAACTTACTCCCCAATATATCCTTGAAATAACGTAAACATTAGAAACATTGCCCATTTAAAGTATCCCGACCTCTGGAATCCCCCAACACAAACCCAGCCAAAATAGGATTAATTCACTAGAAAAAAATCTTTAACTTAAATACAGCCCATTTTAATGAGCCCCCTCCAACAATGTCACTGTCCTTAGAAAAATTAACACCCAAAGTCATTACAACAGATTCCAAAAAAGGCAGTAAAATGTTTTGTTAATGACACCACACTCCAGATAAGGACTACTCCCCAGCATTCTGGTCATATAGAAAAAACAGTACTTTTATGAAGTCTTCAGTCCTCGTCAGATGAATCCTCTCTGATGACCATCTCCTGTTCAATGCAAGATACTAGTTTCCCAGCCTCTGTAGGGTCGTTAAATAAATACTGGTGACCATTCCACACCAACCGGAGCTTAGCAGGTAATAACACTTAATGTTGCACTTCAAGCTGGCGCAACCAACCCCTTATCCCATTGAAGGCCTTCCTCCTTTGTCTAGTACTAAAAGAGAGATCCAGAAAGAGAGACAGAGTACTATCTCCATATATTAGGGTTCTGATTTTCCTGGCCTTCATCAGTACATGGTCCCGATCCCCAATGCCAGTAAAAACAATCATAAGTGTCCTAGAAGTAGTTGTGTCCATTACAGCATGCCGGGGAGTAATCTGGGAAATCTTCTCAATAATTGCCAGTGGAGGATCAGTGTCTGTAAAATCCAACAAAGGAGGTAGAAAAGTCCGTACAAAGGCCAAACAGTCCTCTCCTTCCATTTCTTCAGCCAGCCCCAACAGTCTAAAATTTTTTTCTCTTGTTTGATTCTCAGCTGTCTCTAGGCATTGTCACAGTAGTACATTCTCTTTAATGAGTTTAGTAGTGGAATCTACTGCTTTGAGCACAGAGGCCTCCAATCGCTGGACCATGTTTTTGCAATTATCCATTCTGGTCTACAATGCAGACCTAATGCTGACTTCTGACAAACCTGCAGTAGTGAAACAATTCATTTGCTTAAATTGAAAACAACTGCATTGGATTGATTTGCACCTTTTTGGGATTGCATACTCTTGAACAGGCTGACTTTCCCTACAGTATTTTTTAAATGATGCCTCAAGTCCTAATAAAAGTGCAAATGCACTGAAAAAAATACAAAAGATGGGCTGGACATTTAACTAAATTCAGTTGAGTGGACATTGAGATGCATCCTGACAACTTCAGACCTGCCAAATCCAGCAGTGTCTAGAGGTAGTCAGATTATGCATGTGTATTCATTTTTGGAAATTAATCAATATAGGTATAGGTAGATTAAACAATAAACTGTTCATACGATGATATAGTGGTATTCGCAGAATGGTTGATGACTAGGCATGATTGACTGACACCAATACTGTAAACATGAGTTCTACAGGCATGATGGTCATGGAATCAGCAGCACTTTATCTTTCAAGCAGCTTTACTGTCAGTTGCGCATCATCACGGCTGTAATTACAGTTGCATAGTGAGAGCTATACTGACATAATGCTATTACATAGAGAAGGGGGTCTCAAGGAGCAAGTGACTGAATACCAAATGCACCACAGCTGTCTCCTTTCACAGAGTGGAGTTGAAGCACATCTCTCCTCGTCCTCTCCATTCATTACAGTGCACTTTCTTCCTCTCCCCCCACTTCACTATTTTCTTGCTCCTATCAGAAAAATGAAAGTCAAGTACTGAGCAGAGCACAAGTGACTCTGGGACAGGAGTGGAAGTGCCAAAAGTTACAACCAGGGCCAAGTTTACTGATAAGGGGCCTGCCCCAATTGTGTTTGCATTTGCTTCTAGGCAGCCTTCTCTCACTTGCTAGTGTGAGGTGATATCAGGGAATCTGGAGGAAAGTACATCAGCACAGGCATGGTAGCAAGTTGACTTCCTGGTACTGAAGTTCAGTGAGTAAGTAGGTTGGCAGCAGTTTCTCTCTCTACCTCTGAAATATGGCCACAGCATGACTGTCATTTTAGTTTTCTCTTTCCTGCTGAAACCCAATTAGTTGGTGTTTCTCTTCCTTTTCCTCCTGATCTCAGTGGGCACTCCTCCTGACTGTTTCTCTTTCTCCCTCCTACCCTGTACTGGTGCTGCCAGATAGCCAAGGAGATAGGTGGCACTTATCTTGGTGACCCTACCCTGCACTGGGCTCGAGTACGTGGGTCTCACCTACCCTGGATATCCCCTGAGCTGATAGCTTGCCAACAAGCCCGTGACAAGGCCTGGTGAAACTACAAATCAACGCTCCTCCCAAGCAACTATATCACCTACCGCATGCTCCACAAGTGCACTAACGCCATCCGCTTAGTTAAGGCTGAATATTTTAACAACACCCTAAATGCAAATCTTGGGAGACCTTCTAAATTCTGGAAAGTCATTAACTCCCTTTTCTCTCCCCAAACAGCAAGCCCCCCACCTCTCCTCCTAGCCCAAGGGACTCTCCTCTCTGACCCCCTGAAGGTAGCCTCCGAATTTAATTCCTATTTCACTACTTGTGCCCGGGCCCTCCTCGATTCCCTACCTCCTGCATCCACACGCACCGTCCAGACATCTATCCCCCTACCGTCTGGTAGCCATCTCTTTTCCTTTAAACCCATCTACCCCACCGAAACCCTTGATGCCCTCCTCTCCCTCAACCCCTCCAAAGGCAAATCCCCGGATGGTCTCGATAACAAACTCCTCTTCTTATCTGCCCCCGCCATCACTATTCCCCTCGTGGCCCTACTAAATCGCTCTTTCACCACTGAGTCACTCCCCTCCGAATGGAAGCATGCCACTGTCCTACCCCTTCCAAAAGGTGGTGATCCCACCTCCACTGCAAACTACCATCCCATTTCCCTCCTCCCCACCCTCGCCAAACTCCAGGAACACCTAGTGCTATCCCAACTCTCCCACTTTCTCTCAGAAACTAACTTCTTCACCCCATTTCAGTCTGGCTTCAGAAAACACTACTCTACCACCTCCTCCCTACTAAGACTCACAGACTCTATCCTCACTGGGATGGATAAAGGGCTAATCACCGCCGCTATTTTCATTGACCTAGCAAAAGCCTTCAACACAGTATCCCATTCCCTCCTCCTATCCTGTCTAACTGGGGCTGGGTTAGCAGTGTCCGCCACAAACTGGTTCAGTGCCTACCTACTAAATAGAACCCAATCCACTAAAATAGCTGACCACACCTCCCCCCCTCTCCCTATCACTACCGGCATTCCCCAAGGCTCAGTTCTTGGTTCCATCCTCTTCTCCATCCTTCTAAATGATTTGCCTAACTCTTGCTCCGCTACCGCAATCCACATGTATGCAGATGACATGGTCCTCTTCACATCCAGCCGGACCCACGAAGAACTCACCTCCAAACTTCAAACCGATTTCAATAAAATCCAACATTGGTTCAATACCAACCAACTCTCCCTAAATCCCAAGAAAACTGTCTCTATGTCTTTTGGTACTAGACAGCACCTATCCAAACTCATCCACCCTCTGATCTTCCATACCCTAAATAACACTATCCTCGACAAAGTGCCCTCCTTCATGTATCTAGGGGTTTGGCTTGATCACCACCTCTACTTTTCTACACACGTGGATGCCATCATTTCAAAACTGAGCCCAAAACTTGGTGCCCTCTATAGAAACTGCACTAGTCTCCCACTACCTATCAGATGTGAACTAGTCCAGAAAATGATTCTTCCCTCCTTCGACTACTGTGATGTCATTTACAGCTCCACCTCTAAGACCACCCTAGCCAGACTCGACCCCCTCTTTAATGCTTTCTGCTGCTTTGCCCTTGATGCCCCTCACCGCTCACATCCCTGCGAGCTCTACCGTTCACTGGCCCTGCCATTCCTGTGTAATCAGCCCTTGGTTCATAGCATCAAATTCGCATCCAACTTCTGGCTTGGCTCCCTCCCACCCTACATCGAATCCTCCCTATCTTCCCCCCTCCCACCCACGCCCTCAGGTCTACTGACACTAGGCTACTAGTCATCCTCACCAAAGGACTACCGCCGGCCAATCAGCCTTCTCTTACCTTTTACCTCTTCCCTAAACTCTGGAATGGCCTACCGGCCCAGATCTGCCTTTCTTCATCCAAACACTCCCTATCCTCTGCCCTCACTAACTTCCTTGCTCCAATTTGCAACTGCCCCTGACCTTCCCCTCCCTGATAGCTTCTCTTCCCCCATTCCCCCTTAGCGCCTGACCAGCGGCTCGGCCTTAGCCTAATTGTCTGGCTTATACACTGCCCTACGCACTTATACTCTCACACTTTCACTCACTCTAATTCATTCTTTCACCCTACATCTCACTCCTCCCTCCTCCCTCCTTCCTACATAACCTACTCTCTTGAGCCTTACTCACAGCTGCTAACTCCTCTCCTTCCCCTCACCCCACCTAACCACCCCCTAACACCTAGGGTCTATTAGTCCACTCCTTCCCTACCCTCTATCTCCACTCTCCAACTCCGACTGTCAACTTGGTGAATCTCGCTCAGCTCAAGCTCTGTCACTGGCACTTAAGTAATCATTTATTATGATTGTTGTCTACCTATGAAATGTATACCTTGTCCTTGAAGATCATGTACTGTACTGTGCTCCCTATATAACAAGTTCAAATGTATGTAACAAAGTTCAAATGCAATCCCACCCAAATATGTACTTTATCTGTACTGTTCTACTTCTAAATTCAACTGTTGTATGCATACCTGCCTCCTCTGTAACCCCTCCCCCCAGGTTGTACCGTGAGACGAGCATCTTTTTGCTCAGTGTGCCTTTCCTGGTGAAACATTTTCAATAAATAAATAAATAAACTCGAAAGGGGATGAGCTTGTTTCTTCTGTAAACTCTGCATTTCTCCTACCCACCATCCCTCCATTCCAGGTTCTCACCAGCTGTCCCCAGGAGCTCTCACACCTGCCACTCCATTTTGCCCTCTGGTCACTTGTACTATCTCCTCTCTCTCTTTTTGTGTTCCAGCCCCTGTCCACCACCTACCAGGTCTCACAGAAGTCATGTAAGGTTGTTTGATCCTAGTCATGGTTCAGATCCCCCACTCAGCTGCAGACGCAATCTTGATGTGTTGAACTCAGATGCAAAAGTGTGTTGTATCCCTTTTTATGGTGATTATTTGGACATGCAGGGAATCAAACATTCTGCAGACTATCACTCATAGATCCTAAACACTGAGCAAGCCCTGCCACTGCCCCCTCTAAAATAGACTACCTGCCTACAGCAGTGGGGTGGGAGGCTGCACCGGTGACTGAGAAGGAGGAGGAGAAACTGGGCTTGAACTGTTCTCGACACTGCTTTCTCACTCTCTCTGCTCCCTCACTGTCATTTTACAGATCCTGAGCACTGAGCAAGCCATGCCACTGTCTGCTCTGACATACAGTAGTTTACTGGCAGCAGCAGGAGGGAGGGGCATCAGTGACCAGGAAGGAGGAGGAGGAGAAGCTGGGCTTGACCTAATCCGATTGTAATGCTGTGTGCTCTCTCTCGCACTCCCTCACTGTGAGCATAATTGCTCACACAGTGATGGAGCAATGCTATCTATGCAGAGTCCAGTAGTACATCATTCTTCAGAAACTATACAGAAGATCTTCTTCCTCTCTCTTTCTCTCCCTGCTCTGAACTTTCTGTTTATTTTTATGTTTATTTGTTTTATTGTTTTGATTCAGTGCTATCCTTACATTATCAGGGCTGCCGGTCCTCACATTCAAGAGTTGTTTCAGGTAGGATCAGCAATTAAGTTAACATACTGCTTTTGAACAGTACCATTTATATAGCATATTGTACATTGTTTTTCTTGATCAGTTTTTAATTGTTTATGTTATGATTTAGTTTTTCTTTTAATTGCTGCACTCACATTCGAATTGCATCGTTTCTACCTTTGCTTCGGTTACACCTGAAAATGAGATTTGGTGTTGTATTGCACCATATATCTGACTGTTAACCTGCATGAAACACATTTTACATTCATTATTGCTTGATATGTAAGCATCTCTGATGACCATCTTTAGAAAATAGTTGCGTATTGCAGCTAGCACAATTTGCATGCAAAAACTGTTTGGGACACTACCAGAATCTCAGTGGTTTACATGCCTCACCTGCTAATTCTACTGTCTCCTCTTTTATGGTTTCAGAATGAGCACTGCTACAAATCACCAACATTCAAAACTAATGTAAGCTCCCACCGGCCCCTTATTTAACTAGCAGGCACACCTCCCAAAGTCTAGGGGGAAAAGAGAGGGGTGAGGGTTACATTGTGCCACCATAGACAAGGTGGGATATGCAGATGGAGTAGACATTATAAAACACAAAGCAAGTGCGGCTACTACCTGGCACACACCTGGTGGGACCAATACCATGGCCACAACCCAGGTCCTGGGGAGAAAATGTTTGCAGACATCTGAGGTACAGAACTGACTGTGTGGCTTATGCTGCTATGAGTGTTCTAAAATGACATCACCTCTCCAGCTCTCAGCTGAAACTGAACAACAGAGAGGGACAGAGTGAAATCTATTTACTGGAAAATCACTAGCTGCCTTCCCTTTCCTGCCTACCACTAACTCTAACTTTGCTCAGGGCTATGCTAGGTTTGCACTTCTGGACCAGGGTACGCAAGTAACTCCACACACAGGAAGCAATAACATAAATGTCCATACCAGATTAGGATTCTAGAGTGTGGCTTTATTCCATAACAAAGTAGGAACACACAAAGTGAAGATGGACCCCCAAGGGTTACACACACACACACACACACACACACACACACACACACACACACACATGGTAAACGCAGACATCTGAGGTACAGAACTCCAAATTTCCCATATAGCACAGGATGACTGTAGAAATTGTGGACTAGCCACCTGTAGAACACACACAAGCAATTTCCCTTGACTAGGCACACACGGCAAGCACTTGAACATTTCCCATATTGCATAGGATAAGTTGTGGCACACAGACCACAATGGAGCACAAGAGGCTCAAGACTTGCAGAATCCACATACAAGGGGTAAACTGGAGAAAACCCACTCACTGGGGCAAACTGGAGAAAACCCACTCACTGGGGCAAACTGGAGAAAACCCACTCACTGGGGCAAACTAGAGAAAACCCACTCACTGGGGCAAACTGGAGAAAACCCACTCACTGGGATTAAACTGGAGAAGAAAAAACACTCACTGGGGTAGAACTTTCTTCAGGCATTGGCCACATGCACTGACAGAAAAGACAGGTGCACTTCAGAACCCGGAGTGCTAAACTGGTCACTCCAGATGGGGGGTCTCCCACCTATTGTTTCCAAGTTCATACTCGGCCGTCCCTCTGGTAAATACACCTCACACTGTACCAAAAGTTACTGTTGATGCTTTCTAGTAATGTATTTCACACTTAACATCCTTACAGGACACCTCAGGGGTGTCAAAGGTAAAAGTTCTGTTCACATGGACAGTCACATACTGGACTCCACAGAGGGCAGCCAACTTTTAAACTGTTTTAGATGACAGGGTCCCTTTATCAGAGAATTTATCCAAGAAATGCAGGTACACCTGGGCAGTTTCACACAAACAAAAGTACTCACAAAAACTGTAAAACAAGGCATCTTCACCAATGTCCTGGTAGGATCAGGGGACTGCCCCTAACATCTTGGCAGCCTGCTCCATCCCTTCTGGGATGAAACCCTGGAAAATCCCTGGAGACGGCTTCCACCTCTTAACCAAGCTGGAAGATTGCTGTACTCCACTAGGGTGAGAAGAAAAACAAACAGGAACACTGCAGCTCTATATCAGAGCTGCTGCTGGAACTGCTGCTACACTCTGCAGACTCCAAACACCAACTGACTACAGAATTCTAAATTCCCCACTCACAGCAGCAGCTGGCTGTGTGGCTTATGCCACTGCAAGAGTTCTAAAATGACATCACCTCTCCAGCTCTCAGCTGAGACTGAACAATGGACAGGGACAGAGTGAAATCCATTTACTAGAAAATCACTAGCTGCCTTCCCTGCCTACCACTAAATCTAATTGGATTCTTGTAACCCCTGGGAACATGGGGGTTAAGCTAACAATTTGGCCAGGTCTCATGCTGTTACACTATTCCACAAGTATAAAATAGTCTTCCCATTAACAACACTTGCTGTACCAGCCACATGTTTGCAAAGCAAAAATGAAAACTTATTTTCTCCATGCACCAGGTGTCCATTTCAACAGCCTGTTTACAGTCCCAGATCTTTTTGTTTGTTAACTCTTTTTTATTGCCGCTTCCACTGGAACTCTCTCAGGCAATCCTCACTCACTGCCAGCCTCAATACCACCTGCCTGAAGCCCATCCCACTGAGAAATCGGGGACAGACACTCCCCCACCTACCTAGTCCGATGACTGGCCCTCCTTGCCAGAGCCAAGGCAGACAAGGGGATCAGGAGAGCCAGTGGGATTAGCCCTGTGTTGGGTGTGTGGTAATGGGGCACTAAAGTACACCATCGCCTTTCCAGGGAGTGGAGTGTTTCTACTTTTACTGGTTCTGCGAGGGTGCGGACGTGCAGTGGCATCCTGCACACACCAGGCATGCTCCTGCACTTCTGTGAAAGATGCCCGCCACTGCCCAACCCCTACTGCATGCCTAGACAGACTACAGTGCTACCCAGGATACCAGGAGTCACTAGTGCTGTGTGAGGCAGAACCCACCCACCCCAGGAGAGGAGAGCAGTCCTCTGGATGCTCAATCCTACTCCTCCTCTGCTGACCCCCGATGGCCCAAGTCTGCTCCCGAACCTGGGTGACCACCATGGCATGAGGTGTGGCATCCAGTGCCTCAACCCTCAGTGCCACAGGGCCGGGCCACAGTCCCACATCTTAATAACTTCCTACATCCATTTTCTGTTAAATGGTGATTGTCATATGAATCATTTTATTTTTCCATCTCACTGTCATTTTGTGTATTTTCCTCTACTTTATGACAATCAAGAGTCCTTTCAAGGTGGTTGAGGGATTAATTGAATATGCTGCTACTGAACAGTATTAGTAATATCCTTTTATGTACAGCATATTGTATATTCTATTTATCAGTTTCTAATCATTCATGTTATGATTTATTCATTATAGTTGCTGCCGTCACCATTCCCACTGCATCCACACTACCGGTACTTAGGTCACACCTGAAAATGAGATTGGTGTACTGTTGCACTGTATATTTGATTGTTAACCTGCATTAAACACATTTTAAAGAAATACAGTAATTAACAGAGGCAGCCAAAACTCAGATGTGACATCTTTTTTATGTTTGCTTGCGCTCATGCGCAAGAAACATTATGTGACAACTTAGGAGAGAAGCGGGGTTTTGGAGGTGCAGCACTGTGGCAGCCAATGCCCCCACTGCATTCTGAGGCTTGGCCATGTTTCCCCAATGTGGTGGCATGCTGCTGCTGACACTAGCTCAGCAAGTGTGCCACCAAGTTGAAATGAATTGGCTGCTGCAATGAGGGAGCAACCCATCATTGAAGGGCGTGCCTTGCCTGGTGTAACATTTCAATAAACATTGCGGGTGGAGACTTGCTGCTCGCCACTCGCTCACAGTCCCTAGGAAGCTGATTTCGGGGTGCCCAATCCCCCTGTCAGCATATGTGGCCCCTTTACTGCTGTGGTCTGCTGAGGGGGTGCCCAATCCCCCTCAGCATCATGCCCCCAAACACAGACATGCTTGCCGATAGAGGTGCCCAATCCCTGTTAGTATGTTAACCCCCCCCATTTTCCTGGTGCTGCCCCACTGATTGTGTGCCACACTGGGAGACCACCCCAGTGTGGCCAAAACCTGTAAAAAATGGAAACCGGTCCACGGTGAATTTTGTAAAAATGCTTTTACCTAAAACAAAGGAAATGGTCTCTCGCTGTGTCCCTCCCCACCCTGTACCCACCTCTGCACACCCTGCATCCCACAACCCTCTCATCCCATATTTACCTCCGGAGCCCGGCGTGATGATCTTCGGTGGACTGGGAACACGTCTGCACTCTTCAAAGCCGACCGCAAACTGAAAAAATGCTGGTAAGCTGTATAATGGCACAAATAGGTATTTTTCAACTTAGGTGGATATCTCAGCCACTTTTGCAAATTTTTGCTCCAAATTTTTAACATAGGGTTCTTGGGACGCCACCTCATGAATTCAGTCACTGTCATTTCTTTATTTAGTCCTGAAAGGTGATTTCACAGTCACTAAATGGAATCACCTTTTGGTTCTGATTAATGAAATGACAGTGTCAGTGTTCATGAGGTGGGCTTCCAAAAAGCCTATGTTACAAATTTGGTTGAAAAATTCAAAAAAATGACAGTGTTGCAAGAGTGTGTTGCATAGTTTCCACGCATGCTCGTAACTTCTCAAATTTGTAATATTTTCACTCCAGATTTTCAACATTGCCATTTTTTGACACCTCCTTATGAACAGTGCATCTGTTATTTTTCACATCCTGCCCGAATGTGTGTTTGCACATGTAGCGCACAATGGCACGGTCGCTGTGGGAAATCAGTGTTCGGGAAAGATTATGATAATCATAGTGACAGTGTTCATGAGCAGAGGTCAAAAAATACCTATGTTAAAAATTTGGTGAAAACATTTCACAAAGTGACTGTATTACGAGTGTGCTTTGTGCAGTTTCCGCGCAAACTCGTAACTTCGATAATTTTTAATATTTTCGCTCCAGATTTTCAACATTGTCATTTTTTCATACCTCCTCATGAACAACGCAGCTGTCATTTTACACATCCTGCCAAAACTGTGTTTTCGCACATCTGGCACAGAATGGCGTGGTCGCTGTAGCAAATCAACATTCAAGACAGATTAACAAAATCGCAGTGCCACTATTCATGAGCAGATGTACCAAATGCTTTCATGAGGTGGGAGTCACAAAAAGGCCATGCTGAAAATCTGTAGTGCAAATACCGACAAACACCCAGGATGTTATGGTTTCTAACCGTAACATCCCGCCCTGTACAAACTGACAGGTGTCAGGGCTGTGCCTTTGGATTGCTGGCTGTATGTCCATATGCCATTCCTCTCATCCTGCAGCCAGTGACATTCTATCGAGGTGTGCCTTGAACTCTTTGGCCCCAGAGTCACCCCATTCTCCTGTACTGTACCTATTTCAGCATATGTCCTTATGGAATGGGGTGACTGTAATGCCAAACAGCCCAAGGCACACTTCAACAATTGTCAGTGTCTGCAGAATAGGATGAGGTGAAATGGTGTGATCGTTATGCACGATGACCCAAAGGCTTACCCTAATGCCAGTCCATCTCTGCAGGGTGGAAGTGGGGTTTGCATGAAGTTCAATACTTCAGTGCCATTTCTATTCTGCATCCTTCTAACTCTTGCACTTCCAATGCTAATATCAGCAAACAACTGTTCAATACCTCATGAAACAATGAAAAAACTGTATCCCCCCAAAAAAGAAACTGTTAAGAAGCACATCTCATATGTTTTTTTTTGTAATTGATATTTTATTAGTTTTAACTACCACAAAACATCAGATACACAAATAATGAAGTGTTACACTGAAAGTGCATAGTCACCCCTCTAATGTTCAAAATTTATGTACACCGCACTTTCTGCTGAAATGACAACCAAAAAAAAAAATATACCCCCAAAACCCACTACCCTCTCCCATCCCCCATCCCTAAGGTTATAAGCAATAAAATCAGTAGAAAATAAGAGGTTGGTCCTAACAATATGGAGACTTCTTAGTTTTACGGCTTCCAGGTCATCAAAAAGTGCTCCAAAGAGCCCCATAGCGATATATAATACTCATGCTTACCCTGCATACAAGCAATATGTTTCTCGAGTTGTAATGCTAGAGTACATTCCCAATGCCACTCCAATAGTGTTGGCACCTTATCCGACGACCAATGTCTTAAAATTAACAACTTCATAACAGCGAAATGAGAGAGACACGTGCTCTCCAAACCTTGGAAGAGGTCATAGGGAAAGCATGTAACAAACAAATCTAGGAGAATCCATTTTATTTGAGCCAAGGATAGGGTCTAATAAACTACTCATAGTTCTCCAGAGAGTCCAAATCTCCGGGCACAGCCATAATAAATGATACAGGGTTCCCTCTTCCCTTTTACAGTTCCAACAGCAAGGTGAGCTGAGTGCGCCCTTCTGAATAAATGAGTAGGAGTCAGATAGAGGTGATGCATGATATTAAAATGTACCATTCTTAGTCTATCTTGCTTAATATACCTATACGCGGACATCCAAAGTGCCTTCCAAACCTCCGGGGAATCTCGCAGGTTCAGTTCTTTTACCCAATAATAACATATACCTGAGGGGAGCCTGAGATCCCATTCTTGGAGGAGCTTGTAAACTTTGGAAACTGCATGTGACTGCGTTGCGGCCTTCAAAAGAGTATCAACATTTTTCTCCCCTTGACCAAAAAAGGAGACCGACGAGAATACCTGGGCTAAAGCTTTGCTAAGCTGTAGCCACTTAAAGAAATCAGAGCCCACAAATCCAAAAAGCCTTCTCAAGACATCAAACGAGAACGGCTGTCTTGGTCCCAAATCAGCTACAGACAAATTGCTTATTTTATGCAAAATGCTGTGGGTATCGGAGTTCCAGCTATTTTAATTTGAAGATTTTCCAATATAGGTTGGGAACCCGACAGCCACCAGCGAACCCCCAAATAACGTTGCAGCTGGTGATAAGCCCTAAGTGACCACTCCATAGGGTTATTTTTGAGAAGTTTAGGGACGGTAGCCAATGGAACAAACAACAAAGCATATAAAGAGCTTTTCACCTTCTTCGCCAGGTCTTGTTCAATATCAAGCCAAAGAGGTGAATAAGCTAAACTTCCATGCTCCTTATTCCATAAGGCCAATTTACAAACATGTTGGGCCAAATAATACATAAAAAGCGAGGGGGCAGCTAGGCCACCTTTAGATCTGGAGCTGTCAGATTGAGATATGATCGCGGTTACTTTGCCTTGCCACAAAAAGGAGTTAAATATCTTCTGTACATTTGTAAACCATTCCTTTGAGAGGTAGGTCCCCAGCATACCTAAAGGATATAATATCCTCAGAAGAGTAATCATTTTTAGGAGATTCAACCTACCCCACAAAGATAAGGAGATTAAACGCCATCTCTTGAGATCTTCCGAGATCTTATGAACTAGAGTACCTAGATTATCCTTAACCATTAAGGCGAGACTCGTACTAATGGTAATGCCTAGAAATGTTATGGATTTGGTTTCCCAGATCAAGCCTAGATCCTGGAGATCTACTTTCCTAACATAATGATTTAAAGGGAAAACTTTTGTTTTGGAACAGTTCAACTTATAAAACGATAATCTGGAAAAACTATTTATTTCTTCTAGAATAGGTGGTATGGAAGTCCCTGGTTTCTCAATATGCAATAGCACATCATCAGCATAGGCCGAGCATATATATCTGGACTCCCCTACTTGTATGCCTTTAATAAGTGGGTTCTTCATCAGCCTACGCAACAAAGGCTCTAAATACAGGTTAAATAAAAAAGGGGACAGGGGGCAACCCTGTCTAGTACCTCGCTCTAGCTTGAAAACCAGTGACAACATTCTGTTGCACTTCACTCTTACAGAGGGAAAAGAATACAAAATTCTAATCCATTTTAGAAAGTTCCGGGGTAAACCAAAGGCCAACAGGGTAGCAAATAAGAAAGCCCAGGATACCCGGTCGAAGGCTTTTTCGGCATCAAGTGAAAGAAGTACTGCTGGGATTTTAGATTCTTTAGCCTTCACAATAAGATGCAATAGTTTCCTAAGATGATCATGGGGTAATCTCCCTTTCATGAAACCCACTTGTTCCCTGCACACGAGATTATCCATCACTTTAGATAGTCTATTAGCAAGAATTTTCACCAGTATTTTGATATCTGTATTAAGGAGAGATATTGGCCGATAACTGTCCAAACTAGAAGGGTCCTTCCCAGGTTTTAATATTAAAGATAGTGTAGCCTCCAGGAAGCTTGGATCTGAGATACCAAAATTAAACCAATACCTAAATGTGTCTAATAAAATTGGAGAAATATCTGGAAGAAAGGCTTTATAGAAATTACTCGGGAATCCGTCAGGTCCAGGGGACTTATCAGGGGGCAACTGCTGGATAACCTGATGTATCTCGGAGATCCGAATTGGTGCTCTAAGTCCTCAGCATCAGCTTCTGTTAACTTTGGTTAATTAGATATACTTAAGTATGCAGCAATCTCGAAGCCGAGGGCCCAGAATCAGGTTCCTCATATAATTTCTGAAAGTATTCCCAAAAGATCTTAGGTATTTCTCTCGGGTCCGTGCAGACCTGATCCCTGACCAACGCCAGACACTCACTATGTAGTGGGCCACTCAAGTTGTTTTACTCGCAGCTTGGAGTTTACTGCCTTTTCCCTATATCCAGATATTGAAGTTTGATCGAGAGAGAGCTAGCTCTGCTTGTTGAAAGACAAGACTCGAATATTGAGCCTGTAGTTGATGTAACTTAACCCACTCGGAATCAGATGAATTCTGAGATAGGCTGGATTCAATATATTTAATTGAGGATAAAATAGAGCTTAACTTATCCCTCTGAGCCCATTTCCTCCTAGAGGCGATCTTGATTAATTCTCCCTTAATGAGCATTTTAAAGCAGCCCAGATCATGTCTCTTTGATTCACGGAATCTTTATTATCCAGAAAGTGCACAATACAGTCCTTCAGGACCCTTAAAGAGGACTCTTCTTTAAAATTTGAGAATTTAATCTCCATTGTGATGTATGTCGAATCTCTGGGAAAGGCCTATAGGATATGCTAACTGGGGCATGATCTGATATTACTCTGGCGGAGATATCTGCCTGAATCACATTGGGCACCGCAGATGAGCTAACTAAAATATAATCAATTCTTGAGTGAGAATAATGTACAGGAGAGTAAAAGGAATACTGCCGATCCTCAGGGTTGAATACATGCCAAATATCTACTAAGGCTGTTTTATTAATGAAATCTTTCAGGGCCCTTTGCGCTGGAGATAGGCCCCTGCGTCTGTTATGTGACCTATCCAAGTCATTTTGAAGTACCAAGTTCCAATCTCCTCCAACAATTATGATTTTATGGGCATCCGAGCCCACCTTACATGAAAGATTCTTAAAAAAAGAGGGGGAATCACTATTAGGGCCATAGACTGAGCCTAAAATCACTGGCTGTGATGCTAAGGTGGCCTGTACAAAAACAAATCGACCTTCCGGGTCCCAGCACTCATGCTCCAATTTAAAAGAAACCCCTCTAGCGATGAGTATAGCAACCCTGCCCTCTTGGTCAAAGAACCAGCCCCAAAAACTTGGGCTACCCACGTTCTTCTAAAATAGTGAAGATCACTTCTTTTTAGGTGGGTCTCCTGAAGGAAAGCAATTTGCGCCCCTAGGTGAGAAAGGTGTTTTAATACCACCTGCCTCTTAACCCTATCCTTGGCTCCTTTGATGTTCCAACTAACAAATTCATAAGGTGAGATCATGGTAGCGAGGAAAATTATTGTGAAAACCTATGTAAGCAATAATTTGGGGTATTTTGATATAGTAAACCACCTGAAAATTACAAACTCTCGGAAGACGAAGAAAACATATCTTCCTCTTATCTCATAACCTTGAAACCTCCTCCCAGCGTCCCACCCTCCCAACCCCACTACAAACACCTCCCTACCCCACCCACTATAACAATCATCCCATGTAATCCCACCTTATTACCAAAACCCCAGTTCCCAAGAACTGCACTCCTGTAACAAACATGCCACATGATATACATCCGGACAGCCCAAAACTTTTACCACAGAGTCACCATCCGGAGCCCCCCCCACCCTATAGAAAGAAAGAACAATTACAGATAAATTCAGTATATATTAAAAAGCCCCCTCATCCCCGGTTGAACATCCTCTAGAGAAAGAGAAAAAAAAAATTGCTTTAATCCTCCTGGATCTGATTATAGCAGATCAAACCATATGCTACTTATACAGTCCCAGTTGAGAATCCACATGTCCAAGTCCTGATATGAGTTCCATATTCCGTCTTTGGCACCATATAAAGTGGCCAGCATTTCTAAACCAAGATGGATGAGCCTAGCCGAGGAAACTTTTCTGTCAGGAAGAAACCACTCCAGGGTGCACCCTAAGCAGTGACAACAGTTAGAGAGGCCACAAGGTTAGAAAGATAGGTTATTTTAGCAGGAAGGGTCAAGGCAAAAAAAAAAAAAAAAAAAAGGGACTGCATTCCGAAGAGTAGTTCAAGAATGTTCAAAATATTGAGCCATTCAATACAAGACGAGTGAGTCGTATTTTCACTTGAAGAGGTCTGGGAAAAGCCACTGCAATTCCTGTAGTGCCTGCTGATAGGAGTCGAAGGACAACCATCTCCCTTCATGACAAACCACTAACGTCGCGGGATATTTAACTTTAAATGGCTTAGATGCTGCAATGAGTTTGAGCGATCGGTGCAATTCTTGTCTTCTGATCCTCACTGAATGGGGTAGATCCTGTATAATCCGTGTCTGCTTGCCCTCCACATGAGCTCCTTCATCCCTCTGACCTTGTTTAAAACATGTTGTTTATCCAGATAATTTAAAAATCTCAGAATTAAAGGTCTGGAAGACTGCCCTTGTGTAGGGGGAAGGCGTAAGGCTCGATGAGCTCTCTCTATTATGTATTCGCCCCCTCCGGGGGGAGAACCTGCGACTTTGTGGCAGAGATTTTGCAGGAAAGTAATTGGGGCGTTCCCCTCCTCCTTTTCAGGTATACCAATGACAACTAAATTGTTCCTTCTGCTACGCCCCTCTAAATCTTCGAGCTTTTCTTCTAGCTTTTTAATTCTCCTCTTTGCCAACACTAACTCTGTGTCTACCCCTGATTGCCTGGTTTCCATAGAAGCCATCTTTACCTCTGCATCCTCTATCCTTCTTGTAAGGGAATCAACTGATTTTTAATAGCCTGCACGCCTTCAGCCATCGATGACATGGAGGTTTGCAGTGGCTGCATTATTTCTAGGAATCTCGCCTCTGAGGCGCATCTGCGTGGAAGTTGAGAGAGATCTGGCCTGCTGCTTCGCTACGCTTCAGCGCCTTCTGCTTTTCTGGCTTGTGGAGGCGAGTGTTTCGTCATGGTTTTCAACTAAAGCTCCATCGTAGCACCTCAAAAAGCGGCTTTTGGTCGTACGGTACTCGCCTTCTGTTTTGGGAGGCTTAAGTCGGCAAAAAGTTAAAATAAAATGATAAAATCTGTAACTGAGCGGCGGAGCTTCGGGGGTGCACTGTCGACACTCAGGCTGCCATCACGTGACCCCCCATCTCATATGTTTTTATAATGCAAAATTATTATTTCTTTTCTATTATGGATTTTTTTTATTAATATTACATTGTCCTGCAGTGCCCCAAATATTTTTTTCTGTTATTTCTTATTCTTAGATAAAAATAATGTGTGCTTCCTAAACTGTAAGTGGCATAACAGGACTGTTTCTTTACAGATCAACACTTATCTCAATTAATAGATTCTCATAGAATGGTGGTTAAATAAAGTTTGGTTGATTGATTGATTGATTCTTCTGCTTCTGGAATACATTGGTTCCCCAATCAGAAAAGCTCTGAGGTCACGTTTTTAACATGGATGTGCATGTGGCGTGAAGGTCATTGACATACCTCTCAACCTCTTGCCTCAGAAATCAGGGACAGGGCTTACAAAAATCAGGGAAAAAGACCCCAAATCAGGGACACAATTGGTAATATTCACCAAGACAGCTGGTAGAATAAGGGGATTAGTGTAAAATGCATTTTCTGAAGAACAGCAAGTCTGTAACTTTAATGTTTGACATTATTTTGTGTTTACAGTCTCCACTGTTCAGTCATAAAAACACAAATTTTACGAGGGACACAGAAAAATTCTGAGGCAAAATCAGGGATGTCCCTGAAAATCAGGGACAGTTGAGAGGTAAAGTTGCTTGTTGTTTTCTTCACCATTTTTCCACCAGAGATACACAATGCAACTGATTTCCTGGCAAAATGGCATATTTCCCAGCCTTTAGCAGCAATACCAATCAGCCTCAGCAAAGAAAACATGAAAATGTGGAACAGGAGAATGTGATTAAAGTAGCTTTACAGTGCTTTTATTAATTATTTATTACTGTAAATAGTAATTAATAATGTCATAATTAATGGGTCTCCCCTTTTTGCCATAGGGAGACCGTGGCGTAATTTGCCATTATAAAGGAGCATTTATAATGGCAAACACGCGCACGGTTCTCCTACCTCTGCGCATGCGTCTGCTGTAGTGTTCCCCTTTCTGGCTTGCCGCTGTCTGCGCGACTACAACCTAGCCACCAAAGAATCATGGCACAGCAGTAAGTCACATTTAAAAAAACAGTTATTTTCTACAGGATACAAGTTTTAATTATTTAAAAAAAAAACACACGTGAAACCTCCGAAAATCTACATGTAAGAACTGGACGAAAACCGAACTGGAGCACGACCACACTGAAACTATTTTATATAATTGCTGGGGCCAAAAAGGTGAGACCCAGCAATTATATAAAATTAAATATGGTGTGGTGTATGTGTAAACTCGAAATCTGCACACACCCTTGGGGTTAGATGCATGTACAAACCCCTCAAGCTTCGCTCTCGGGGTTTATTCAGCATATAACCCCTCGAGTGTGTGTAAACTTCTCGTTACACACACCACCCCATACTTTATTCTATATTTTATTCCATGATGCATCATTAGAGTGGGGAATTTTCCCTGCGGATCCTGATCAGCATTTCTCCCGTCTATTAAGCTGGTCCATGTTATTTGCCCACTGGATACACATGGAAATGAACTGTCATAGCTCAGTGTGCCTTTCTTGGTCAAAATTGCAAATAAATACGTATTCAAAGTAATTGGGAGCATCCTCACATGTGGTGCAGGACTGTTGCTGTCACAGCAACAGGACAGCAATATGTGAAAAATAGCACAATGTGCCAGATTGTCCAACACTGAGAAGAAGTACTTAGCATCAGCACAGTAGGTATACCATTGAAACAGTGACATTTTTAAAGCTAAGACCATTACGGTGACAAAAATCATCAGGTCACTGTAATGGTCCTGCTGTACACCGGCACTGTTTCTCCCAGTGTTTCGCCCCCACCCTGAAACAAGTCCGGCTGGGAGTTGGTTATTCTAATATGGAGGGTGCTGGGTACACAGCTCCTGCAAAAAAACATTGTTTTTTGGATGGCACAGTGCTGACTGTCAGGACTGTGCTTATCAACATAATACATTTTGACAACTTTGGTGGAAGCAGCACAGTAAATGTGAAAACAAGAAATTTGAGACTGTGAGCAAAGTAGCTTGTAATGTTTTCATCAATGATTTATTAATATTGTAAATATGTATTAATTTCTATATTCAAACCAAAATTGGGAGCAAAGTCAGCAGTGGGCAAGACTGCTACTGTCACAGCAGAAGCACTCAGCAGTAAGCACAGATAATGTGAAATATGAAAAAGTGAAGCAGTAGATTGCTGTCATAAATGATTTATTATTATTGTAAATATTATTTTTATGGATTCATTTTTTATATCCAAAATATTGGTAGATGCCTAAGTACTGAACTGCACTACAGGAGTTTTGCTTCCTGGCCCTACACAAATAACTGACTTTTGCCTAGCACAGCCAGTAATTATTGTTTGTGTTAATCGCATGTCCATGGCACTCCAGACAGTACATCATGGTTTTAGCCTACCTGATAGGCCATAGATGCACATGTGACCTAGTACCAAATTTCACAGTATACCTTGGTCCCAGGAGTCCTTGCTCTCCAGTTCTCTAGTGCATCTGAAAGGCTAGCACACAGGGATCCCTGCTTAGAATTCTAAACAAGGTAAGAGACAAGAAATTTATCTTTGATTTTGCTAAAAAGAAAGCTGTATTAAAATATGGATTCTCAGAAATCAACCATCCCAGAGGAGTTCCTGAATAACTAGTTAATGCTGGCTCTAAGATCTAATTATCTGAATGCATGGAAGTGTTAGTTAAAGAGGGGCCCTCCTCACAGCTAGATACAGCTTTAATTAAAGCAAGCAGCATGACCAGTTTGTTCACATTTTCTTTTAAAAGAATGAAAAAAGCTGATGCTGGTGTTTAGTCAGCTTGTGAAGTTTGATCAGATTAGGTTTGTTCGGATTCCTCTTTAAAAGAAAAGAAAAAAGCTGATGTTGGTGTTGAGTCAGTTTGTGAAGTTTGATCAGATTATTTTAAACAAAGAAAAAGCTGCAGTTGGTGTTTTGGTCACTAGAGATGTGATTAAACACTGTATAAAGTTTATAGAAAGAAGTCTGGTGAGCGCTTGGCTAGATTGTGACCAGGTAGAGAGATTCCTGTTGTGAGAAAAGTGTCCTTTTAGTAGTAAAGTGGCAGGCAGACAGGTGCCTGCCTTTGTTTCAAATATTGCACATGAGGAGGTAGAGAAAACCTGCAGCTTACAGCAGTGCTAGTCGGGCAGCTCCTAATGCACCGCACACGCTCTGGCTCCCTCGGAAAGCCAGTATCAAATTGTGGGCATCCCCATGCACTCCTCGTGCTAGCAGACAGTGTTCCATTTTGGGCAGAGTTATGCCCATAATTAGCAGTCGCTTGCAAGCTCCCCCTTAACGGCGAAAACCCAGGAAGCTACCTCCTCCACAGCGGCGAAGTGCTTTGGCCTGGCCTGCTCCCTCACAAGCACAGCAGGTCACAGGCCTGCCTCTCCTGCTTCTCCTCATGGCAGGGAATCACAGCAAGCGCTAAAAGAGAAGCGCTTGCATATGACAGCAAACCTCCACGGCTCTCACCCCACCACGCCAGACTGCGTGGCATGGAGATGGAGGCCCTCTATATGGCACTCATTTTGTATAAGGGGACTAGAACCTCCATTTTGTAACCCCTCTCATGCTCATAGCCCATGCATGTGGCCATGTCCACGCAGGAGACGTGGCAGCCATTTTGAGCATGGTGCTCAGCCACCATTTTGTAACTCCCAGGATTCTAGCTAACTATTCTTTTGGTCACCTCCCATAGCGGATCGAAAAAAGGCACAGCAGCACATATGTTTAATTATTAGCAATATTCATAACTACGTGAGGTTTTTTAAGGTTAGCCTCACTCCCCTATCCCAGCTGATCTAGGCACCTACATCATTTAGACCCATCTGGAGCGCCCCTTAACAGCGTCAGATTATTAATACAATCTACTATAATGGGAGTTCTACTTTTCCCCTACCTTGGGTATAGGTCAGCCTCTATAACCTATCCCAGAAGATCGAAGCTCATGACCTCATATAGTCCCATCAGGGGCGCCTCTTAACAGCGGCAGCTCTCAGTTGTAAAGAGAGACAAGTTATTGGGAGTGACTCTTCCAGACCACCGAACAAGCAGGTTGGGACAGCGGTCATACTGCCCCCTGTAGGACACAGAATGTCTATACATCTCGGGGTTTGTCTTTTTGCCTCTAAGAATAATAAGGTGCGACTTTCCAGGAGGTACTGACACTGGTTCACCCACCTGGGCACTCGTTTGGCTCACCCCCTAATCGGACCTGTATTGTCAGCTTATGTTTTCCAGATGGCAAAAACAAGAAAGTGTACCTTATGCAGCGGCCCCCCTCCTGCATTACAACACAGGCCCGCAGTGCCCTGTCTGCCTCTATGATGATGACTAACTATCCTTGGAGCAATCCCCCTCACTGGATCCAAGTATCCCAGGTACCAGCAGAAACATGTGGGTCAACCTGGGGGCGCTCCTCATCCAAATCAACAGGCCACAGCAGCCATGATGGAAAGCAGCAGAACTTTATATTGCAGATCATGGAGAAGTTGTAGGATCTTGCCCAGAACATATCTCCATCACCGAACCCAAGACCAGAACTCACCCCCCCTCAAAGTGGCCACGGCGATAAGAACATGTCGCCATTGCAACCCGCCCCACCTCAGCCAGCAATGGACTCAGGCGCATGTCAGAAAAGAGGAACTTGGATAGGATGTACCCTATTCAGGAGGACAGAGTGCAGGATTGGTGTGTGGCCCCTACAGTAGAACCACAGATTGCTGCACTCAGCAAGAAAACCGTGTTGCCATGCAGAACAATATCCTTGAAGGACCCTATGGACAAGAAGGCAGAGGATATGTTAAAGAAGATGTTTGAAATCACTGGCATGGCAGCAAGGGTGGCAACCACAGCAGTCTATGCAGCTAGGGCACAAATCAGATGGCTTGAAGAACTCTTAGACAGAGCAGACCCCAAGTCAAGGGATGCAGAATTGTTGGAGTGCTCTCTGGATACTGCTAAGTACTTGGGGGATATGGCAATGGATACGCTCAAACTAGAGGCTTGAGCATCAGCCCTAACTAATAGAGCAAGGAGGGCACTATGGCTGATATTGTAGGAGGCAGATAGTGAACCCAAGAATCTTCTACAAACCTGCCTCTAAAAGGGAAGCATGTTTTTGGGGAAGGTCTTTAGGAATACCTGTAGCAAAAAGAGGAAGACAAGGATTTGAGTAACAGCAACAACAGGTCCATGTACCTGCCATTGGGTAAATGCTGGTTTTGGGGAAACAACAGGTTTTAGCAAGGGAAATGGCAGAACCAATATGGTCAGTCTCCATCCTTTTGAGACAGAGGGTACCACAACAGCATGGCCAACCGTGGTAACTTTAACTCCAGCTATACCTTGTCCTCAATCTCCTAATTCAGAGGAAGAAACAACAAATTCAAAGGCAGAGGAGGTAGAGGAAAGGCACAATGACTACCTTCACAGAGAGCCACTAACACCCACGTGGAGGGAAGGACAATCCTCCCTCCCCCCGGTGGGAAGGAGACTCTCGCTGTTCCTGGAACAGTGGGTGCACACCACTATGGACAAATGGGTCCTGGAGGTAGTATCCAGAGGATACACAATAGAATTCATACAGCGACCACATCGAGACAGATTTGTACAATCCCCAATCTCCAGGAGAAGGGCATCTGTTCACCAGGTGCAGCAGATCCTTCTGGAGCTGGTCCAGAACAAGGCCATCCGAACTGTTCCCATTCAAGAACAGGGGGAAGGAGTTTATTTCATTTTCTTCATGGTTCCCAAAAAGACAGGAGAGGTCTGCCCTATCCTGGATCTGAAGTACCTGAACAAGTTTGTTCATACTCAGAAATTCAAGATGGAGACCCTCCTCTCCACACTCAGAAGAGTCAGGGTCGCAGATTTCCTAACCTCGATCGACCTGAAGGGCGCCTACCTTCATATTCCCGTTCAACCAAATCACCAGCGGTACCTACATTTCCACGTACTAGGCCAACACTTTCAGTACCAGGCGCTACCTTTCCGCCTAGCTTCTGCTCCACGAACCTTCACAAAGGTGTCAATCATCCTGGCAGCTCGCTTAAGGGAAAGGGGGCTGGACATCATCCCCTATCTGGACGACTGACTGATACTAGCCAGGTCCAAGAGTCAGACGCAAAAGAGCACTCAACTAGTGTTACAAACCCTCGAAGAGAGTGGCTGGGTAGTCAATTACAGCAAGAGCTCTCTGGCACCAGCTCAGCAGCTGGAGCACCTAGGAGTGGAGATAGACATGGCCACAGGCTTAGCACGACCGTCACGGAGACGCATAGACAACATGATGGGTCTAATAAAAGGCATAAAGGCACACCAGCGACCCATCATTGGCCAGATAGCACAAGTGCTAGGATGCATGGCCTCCTGCATAGACTGTGTCCCATAGGCCAGGTAGAATATGAGACCACTGCAAACCTACCTGCTGACCCATGGCTCTTCATCTGAGGAGAATCTGGGAGTCAGGGTCACTGTACCACAACAGATAAGACACTCCATCACTTGGTGGTGGGACAGGCACAATTTCCAGTGGGGGAACCCTCTGGCGCTGACATATGAGATAACCATAGAGACGGATGCCAGCCTCACCGGGTGGGGGGCATGTCTAGACTCCCAATGGGCACAAGGCCTATGGACTCCAGTGGAAGCCGACACTCCATCATGTTCTGGAGATGAGAGCAGTGTTCCTTGTACTAAAGGCATTCAAGACTACCACACAGGGACACAACGTCCTCATACGCTCAGACAACCAGGTCACGGTAGCCTATCTGTCAAAACAAGGGGCACAAGACGTCGAGCCATGATGGCTGAGGTAACAAAGGTATTTACCTGAGCACAAGTCCACCTAAAACACATCGGGGCCGTCCACCTTGCAGGCAAACTGAACGTCATGGCAGATTGGCTAAGTCAACAACAGGTTCATCCCGGGGAGTGGCAACTCCACCTGGAGGTATTCCAATCTATTCAGAGCAGGTGGGGGCCCATCACTATGGACCTTATGGCCACAGAAGCAACTCACCAGGTGAAAGACTTATTTTTGAGGTACAGGGAGACAAAGGCCAAGGGAGTTGATGCCTTGTTACAAGATTGGATTCGGGACAAGGCATACATATTTCCTTTGATTCCGCTGATCCCCCAAGTACTAGCCAAGATCAGGGATCTTGAAGAGTCATCATTCTGGTGGCGCCTTACTGGCCATGGAGGGAATGGCTCTCCATGGCCATGGCCATGACAATGGACAGATGGAAGCACCTGTGCAGGCTGGACCTACTGACCCAGGGCCCGATAAACCAACCAACACCAGAATGCTTCCAGTTGTTGGCCTGGCTCCTGAGAGACAGAGACTGCTAAAAGCAGGGTATCACAGTGCTGTCATCTCCACCATGCTGTAATCCAGAAGATCCTCCACCATGTCCACATATGCCCATCAGTGGAACATTTTCTCCACTTGGTGCTACAGTAGGAACAAAGACCCAAACTCAGCAGATATGTCAACTATCTTACTGTTTCTACAGCAGGGTATGGAAAAAGGGCTGTCCCATTCTTCCCTCAGAGTCCAACTCTCAGCCATAGGGGCAGCATTAGGACCGGTGGGCCTACATAGCCCAGGGTCTCACCCAGACGCTGTCAAATTCATGAGAGCGGTAGAGGTGATGAGGCCTTGAACCAGACCATCCGTAGCACCTTGGGACCTCATTCTGGTCCTGGATGCTCTGGCATTGCCACGGTTCAAGCCAATACAGGAAAATCAACTGTACTGGATGGGGTTGAAGACCTGCTTCTTTGTAGCCATGTGCTCAGCCCACAGGGTGGGGGAAATTGGGACATTATCATGTAAAGAACCCTATACCATCTTTACTCCCGAGGGGGTATCCTTGAAAACAGTACCTGCCTTCACTCCGAAGGCCGCTTCCCAGTTTCATATGGAACAGACACTAGAGTTTCCAACCTTGTGTAACCAAGGAGACTCTGGAGACAACCCTATCCCACATCACCTTGACGTATGAGCCACCCCGGCAACGTACATCACCAGAACTCAGAACCTGAGAAACACTGAAAGGCTCTTCGTCATTGCGAAGGGACACAGACAGGGCATGGCGGCCTCAAAGACAACAATTGCTAGTTGGCTAAAAAGGATAATTCAAGAGACATATAGACTCAAGGATGTCACCCCACCAGAAGGCATCAAGGTTCATTCGACCAGGGCAGTAGCCACATCCTGGGCCAAAAGGGCCAATGCATCATCCGAGGATATTTGTCAGGCAGCAACCTGGACATCGATCCACACATTTGCAAGGCATTACAGACTAGAAACCCTGTATAAACAGAGGGCTTCTTTTGCCACCAAGGTCCTTTCGGCAGCCTCCCTACATGCCAACTCTTAGTCGCTCTGTCCCACCCTGATGGATAGAGTACTGCTGCTTAAGTACCCATGATGTAATGTCTGGAGTGCCATGGACACATGACCAACACAATGGGCGTTTACTCACCTGGTAAAGGTGATTGTGTTTGTCGGTGTCCATGGCACTCCAGAGTCCTCCTGTCGGAGCACACGGAGAGATTCAAGTGGGCATGAATTCTGGGCCAAAAATATGTGGGTTTGGAAACAGAGTAGATAAGAGACTTATTCATGACCTCGTCAGGCCTAATAAGCCTGAGCATTAGCATTGTAGCAATAGGAAATAAACCCTTATGATACATTGTATGGTCTCCTCTGTTATTTTCATTTGAATATGGTACATAGAGCGTAGTGTATGTTGCTATTGACTAACCTTGTTTCAGCTTGGGAAGACAATTGAACTGGAGAGCAGGGACTCCTGGGACCAAGGCATACTGCGTAATTTGATACTAAGTCACATGTGCATCTATAGCCTATCAGGTGGGCTAAAACCCATAATGTAATGTCTGGAGTGCCATGGACACCGACCAACACAATCACCTTTACCAGGTGAGTAAACACCTGTTCTCATAATATGTCTGAGTTCTTTTATTTATTTTTTTAATGCACCTATTTGAAAACAAACGAACAAAAAAACAGCTAGCTTCCAAAACTGCAGATCCCTATATAGCCACATTTAATCAGTGGTCAGAGGAGAGTCCATTAAAATGAGTCAGATTTGATGGGAGTTACAAGAAAGTGACCATAAATTATTCTAAAGGAGTTGGCTCTACCTTTCTGGTTTGACATCCTGTATGTCGACCGGCATCTCGCCAACATAAATCATGTCAACTGCAAGTTGCAGTCTACATGATTCCTGTGTGTCTCCCGGTCCTGTTTTTTTATTGGGGGCTTCACCCCAGAACCCCCCAGGGGCTCCGCCCCTGCCCCTGTCTTTAGATTCTCAACCCAGTCGGAGTTGATTCGGGTGAGGGTGCAGGACTGGGAGACAGCATGCCCCTGTCTCAGGCACGCCAACACAGCAACCTGTCTGCAAAGTGTCGATTTTGTGGACAGGTGTGTATTTCGCTGTGGTGGTGTCGCCGTAAGGGTGTCGTATCAAGGGGGTTACAATTACCACAGAAATATATAAAGTACAGATGTTTTTAATCAGCACTTTGCATCTTTTGGTGGTATTACGGACTCCATTTAAAATATTATGAGGTCACCGTATCCATATAATGGAAACACTTTTCGTTTTACACTTACTTCCAAGAATATGGCACCTCTCTTCATATTTTACCCTCCAGAACTCATTGAGGTATTGAAGCTTCTTCTTTGAGTTAATGCTATGCAAAGTGGAGTCACAGGAAGGTTATAACCAAAATATTAAAATATGGGATTTGGGAAAATGTGACTGTCACTTTGAAACTACCAGTGTTTCAACCAGTTAGGATATGTAGTCTTTACAACATGTCGCTTATGCCAATAGGACACATGGGGTTTATTATTTGTTACATATTCATATATGTTATAAGACAAAACATACAAGACTTGCATTTAATATCTATAACCAAGGCCCCTAGAATTCTGCGGCTGTAGAATTTTGCGCAGAACTTGCAATCTATCGCAGAACTTCTGCGGTGCCGCAGAATTCACTCTTCTTGTTGATTTGTTATTAATATTTCTGTTTTTCCATAGAATCTGGTATCCTAAACCCCCTATATGCTCAGAATGTGATGTTATTACTATAACATCATATATTAGCTAATGAAATGGCTGCAGTCTGCAACAGAAATGAACAGTCACTTATCTACCACAGCTCCCACTGCCAGAGACGGTGGCACTGCACATCAGGCATGGTGATATTTGCTCAACCTGCGCTACAGCCTAATACAATTTTCAGTCTTACATTATTGCACTAGGGTCAGCTTAAACAAAACATTGTCAATAGCACAGACCTGTTAAGTCCATACCTCACTTTGTGCAAACCTATTTGTGCCTTTAAGGTATATAGATGCCATCTGAAATGAATAACTGGTAAAATGAATTTAACTGTCATTTTTAAGAAAAATGAAGTAATTATGCCCAGAAAAGGGGAATATAATGTGTAGACCTGTTGAAAGAATAGACCTGTTAAATAAATAATTGCACTGTATGCATTTTTGCCAGGGTTATTGATCACATATTGTCATTGGTTGATAGAATCACCTAAAAGTTATGGAGAAATGTTGTGTGCAGGGACAGCTGTTGGGCCAGAGGGTAGCATGCTGTGTTTCCGCGCTGGCAACTCAGGTACAGAGATTAGCTCTGGGAGCTGGCTGGGCAGCACAAGGATTGGTGGAACACATCATTGCTCAGAGCCTGGGAAGGTCTGGTGCAGTGTTCTGTCACGTGGTGGACACATTGTGCTGGTCTGGAGAGCTCTATCTCACAATCGGTTCACGTGCATGTAATGGCCTGATGGTGTTACGCAGTGTGTCAGGGAAAGCAGGTTGACATCAAAAATGAGTTTCGCAATAACTCCTCTATTACATTTCTAATGGGACCTGTATGAATGAGGATGCAAGTTCATGGAAATTAAAATATATACACACACACACACACACACACACACACACACACATATACAGTATCTCTGTCTCTCTCACCACACACACACACACACACACACACACACACACACACATTTGTATGTATGTTACAGACTGCATATAAATATATAAGTGATACACAGTGGGAACCTCATGAGTGGTGTAGAAAGCGCATACAAATATATAAGTGATAGACAGTGGAAACCTCATTAGTGGGATAGATAGCATGCATATAGAAATACCTTATTTATCACATAAGATCCCCTCTGCATATGTCATTTATGCAACAGGCTAGGGCCTTAAGGGAGAGACATTTGTTTTGCTTTTTTAGGCATAAAATTATTTTTATAAGTCTGTTATTTTTTGAACTAGTGTTACTGTGCTTTCCACCATCCTGATTACTATAAAAACTGCCATGAAAGTGAAGTCAGGATGACAAGCTGACATGGTGATGTGGTGGTTTGTTAGTGCCGCAGAACTTTCCCAGAAATTACAAACCACCCATGAAGTTCTGTGGCAAATGGTAGTCTTGCCGCAGAACTTGGTCCCACTGTGCCGCAGAAAAGTAGGGGCCCTGTCTATAACCTATTGGAGAACCTATTTAATCTGTCTTTGATCTAAGAGAAGGTTTAGCTGGAATGAAAACAATGAAAAACAGACTGCACTTGAGGAGAGGTAGCCATGGTGTCCAAGAGTGGCTAGCCCCATAAACGTTCCACAGCAAACACAAAAAGAATAACATATACAGCTAGAAACAAAGATGCAGTTGAACTACTGTCAGCACTGACAAGTTAGTTAGTTTCAAGTTTATTGTTCGACGGTAAGTCATTACAATTTATCAGAAGAAAGAGACATAAGATCTACTGTGCAATACAAGTAGATATAAAAATACAAAGAAGACACAGCACCAAACATAACTCACTATCCATGAATAGTAAAATACTGAGAATTAAAATTCATTACATAGAAACATAGAAATTGACAGCAGATAAGGACCGCTAGGGCCATCATGTCTGGCAATTTTCCTTGTCTACTGTAAAAGCCGCAGACCCTACTTGATCTCCGGCTTTACCTCCTTGTTCCTATTGCTAGGGTTCTATACCTGTCCCATGCATGGGTGAATCCCCCAATGTGTTTGCCCCCACCACCTCCACTGGGAGTCTATTCAATGACTCCACAACCCTTTCTGTGAATAAATACTTCCTTGCGCTACCCCTTAGTCTACCCCCTTCCAACCTCATGTCATGCCCCCTCATTCCTGGACATCTCCTTTTCTGAAATATGCTACCTTCCAGTACCCAATTTATGTATTTTAGATATTTGTAGGTTTCTATCATATCTCCCCTGTCTCTTCTCTCCTCCAGGGTATACATATTGAGGTGTCGCAGTCTCTCCTCATATGACTTTTAGTGCAGGCCCTGTACCATCTTTATTGCCCTTCTTTGAACTGCCTCCACCCTGTCTATGTCCTTATGGAGATGCTGCCTCCAGAACTGGACACTGTATTCCAAATGAGGCCTCATTAATGATCTGCAGAAGGGGCATCACCACCTCCTTTCTTTTGCTAGTGATACTGCACCCTATACACCCCAGCATCCTACTGGCTGTTCCCACAGCCTTGGCACATTGTTTGGCCACCTTAATGTCATCAGCTATGATTACCCCCAAACTCCTTTCCTGTTTGGTTACCATCAATTTCTCTCCACCCCTCCAACATGTAATCCTCCCCTGGGTTCTTGTGCCCCAAATGCATGATTTTTCACTTTTTTGCGTTAAATCTTAGCTGCTACACTCTGGACCACTCCTCCAGTTTATCTGTTGCAGATCTTAGCGTCATCCACAAAGAGGCACACCTTCTCCTCCAGCCCCTACTCAATGTCATTATGAAGACATTTAACAGGACTGGGCCAGGACTGATCCCTGTGGAACACTGCTGGTCACCCTCCTTTCCTCAGATTGAGCACCATTTACCTCAACCCTCTGTCTTCTATCACTCAACCAGTTCCTAACCCAGTTTACCACCTTGTGACCCACTCCCAGGCTGACCAGCTGGTTCACAAGTCTTCTATGTGGAACGGTATCAAAGGCCTTACTGAAATCCAGGTAGGTGGTATCCATTGCTCCCCCCAATCCACGACCTTAGTCACCCAGTCAAAGAAATCAGTTAGATCTGTTTGACATGACCTTCTCACTGTGAATCCATGCTGTCTCAGATACTGTGCACTGCTGGCTTCAAGATGTTCCATGATCCTTTGTTTAAGTAGTGATTCCATAATCTTCCCCATTATTGAGGTGTGGCTGACAGGTCTATAGTTTCCATTCTCCTCCCTACTGCCACATTTGTGAAGAGGGTCTACATCTGCCCTCCTCCAGTCCAACGGAACCACTCCTGTATCGAGTGATTCATTGAACAGTGCTGTCTGTGGTGCCACCAGCACCTCTCGTAATTCCCTTAATATTCTAGGATGTATCCCATCTGGTCCCTTTGCCTCATCCACTTTCAGTTTTGTGAGCTCCTTTATGACTCTCTCTTCTGTAAATGGACTGGTGTCCATCTCCCTTCCATATTTGTTCATGTTGCCTAATGGTGGTCTCTCTCCTTCTTCTTCTGTGGATACAGAACAAAAATATTTTTTCAGTATTGATGCTTTTTCCAGGTTCCCTTGAATGCACTCGCCTTCTTCCCCATTCAGCCATACTATCCCACCCCTGGTTTTTCTACTTTCACTAATGTACCTATAGAAAGTCTTGTCTCCTTTCTTTACCTCCTGTGCTATTTTTTCCTCCATTTGTGACTTTGCACTCCTGACTGCTTTCCCTGTCTTCTTCTGTTTGTCCAGATACACTACCCTGTCCTCCTCCCACTGTGTTTCCTTGTATTTCCTGAAAGCCATCTTTTTTTCCCTTACCTTCCCGGTCACTACCTTTGAGAACCATAGTAGCTTTCTATTTCTCTTGCCCTTGTTTACTTGTCTAATGCAAAGGTTAGTCACCTCCACTTTGGATCCTTTCAGATGGGCCCACTGCTCCTCCACTCACACCCTTTTGTCCCTTCTTACCAGGGCATGCTTGAGACATATTCCCATCTTAGTAAAGTCCGCCCTCCTGAAATTCAGGACCCTCGCCTTTCTGTGGCTTGACTCTGTCACTGTACTCATGCTGAACCACACTGTATGATGATCACTGGATCCCAGATTTTCCCCCACCCTAACTTCCTCAATTACATATTAATGGCTGTAAAATATTAAGAGCATTGGCCATAGAATATTATTCTGTCTCATAGTTAGAGCCTATGACTCTATGCCATAAAATAAAATACTGTTTGTTAACTCTTATATTGCATTATATACTGTATACACTGGGATGATTAAATTGTTCTGGTATGTAATTAAAAACTAAGGAAGGAGAATACACCAATCCACCTGGAGACTCAAATAGCTATTAAAAGGATGGAAAACAATAGTTTATAGCCATAAACTTACATACTGTGTCCATCTTTAAACTTTTGAGTATCTCTCCCGGAAATCAGTAAGGCACATACGTGACCCTTTCTAAACTGGGACTACCTCAGATTCAGCCCCTCAACACGCTGATCAGATCCACAAAATATCAACAACCCTTCACGTGGTAAGACATAAGTATGCTGGGCCCCATATTAAGCCGGCCATAAAGTGGCCATCTGTGGCTTCAAATAAAGGCTATTGCCAGTTGTCTAATGCCCAAATCCTACATCAAGGCACTCATATTGAGTTTCTCCACCAGCCAGGAGAAAGGCTACACTCAGTCCTGTCCCAGTATTTCTGAGGACCATGAGTCAAGCTAATTTACCAAAAGATTGACACTCTAAGTCACTGATATGACTATTTATCAGACACATATTCTAGAGGATACTCGAGGTTTCATTTATGTCTCCATATTTGGGTGGATGAAAAAAAGTTCCCCTGGATAACCCGTATCCCTGTACCCTAATTTAATTGGTTCAGGCAGTATACTCTAATTTGTATTCTCAACAGTATTTGTTAATTGAGAATTATTAATTACAAGGTTCATTAAATCAATCTTACATTCCAACGAATAGCACCAATAAGAATTTATATGTTTCAGCCAGTTTCTCCCAGCAATATTTGTGCAGAATAAACATTAGTATGGAGAATATTAAAACAGAAAACATTATTATGCATCTTGCTTGAAATTGCACTAGTATGTACAAACTTGTGAAATAAAAGCAAAGAGTTCCTAAGCAAACATAAGAACATACTAGTTCTAGTCCATGCTTTCAGCATTTGGCATAAAATATTAAAACTGAGTTTCTGCTAAGGAAAATTGTGGTTCCAGTGTACTCAGGAGTCTGATCATTTTTAAGCCAGACTTTCAAGGCTCCATTGACTCAGAAACCCACAATTTGATATGTTGGACTAGGAGTTTTAATTAATTAGAATATACTGGAGAAGATTGTGCCTTTGGCAAATAGTTAGGCCCATAGTTCATGTATGGCAAAAATAAGAGTGACCAAGTTACACCTGAGAAAAAGGGTATTTTTAACTTCAGACATTTGGAAAAGAATATAACTATCTGCTCCATATCTAGGAGTCCTCATTCAGTGACTCATATCTATGTTAAAGAGTCTCGCTTAGAAAGTAAAACACTTTGGTGCCTGGAGGTCAAAAGCATATTCTATCAAAGGAGGTAGGGTGCACACATCAGCAGTTCAGATTCCAAGGAAAAGAGAGAAAGCACCACTTTGGAAAAGTTTTATCCTAGGTCAGTCTCCACAGGTCACTGACATAGTGTCATTATGAGGCTGACAAGGAAAGTCACTGTATGACAAAAAACATCTTACCAAAATCTCCCAAAAGACACAATGGGCAATGAAAGTTCTGGTTCCACACTGGTGTCATTGAAGTGATGCCGGGGCATTCTGACCCTGGTAATCTTAATTCATTTGCCAATCTACTGTAGGCCATAAAACACCCATAAAAGAGAGTAAAACAGTACCTGTTGGAGGGAAATTTACCATAACCAGTCTCCAACTGTCACAAATTTTACTCCCTTTATCCTTTGTCTTTGTCTGAGAGTTGAAGAGTCCAGAAGGCCATTATAGTCCCTGACCTCAACAGGGACTGGCCCCAAATCCTTCTCCATGCAATCCAGCTCCACAATTCTCAGCTGTGGCAATACTCTAAAAGAAAATAAAAAAATAAATAAAATACTCCTTAGAACGTAGTATTTAAACTCAAATATAAAAGTTGCCCCTCAGACAACAATAGCATACCTTCCATAAATAATCTTAAGCATATTGAAAACTGTGTCACTTTCCCATCGATTCCGGCAGGGTCTCACCAGGCAATACCATCTCCAAAAAATCTGCAACATCTCAGACTCCAACCCAAGGCAGTGTCACCCATTTTAACTAGTCTTTTCTCATTCCAATTCAACAGGTAATGCAGAAAGAATGCCGAAATCTAACAAATGACTGGTACGACTGTTTAGGAACAAAACACATTAGTAGCTTTTAGGCTGCAAAAAAGACCCTACTGTCCACAGATTGTTAGTTAAAATAACATATGTTTCATTCATAAGACTTAGGCAAAGCTTTTAAATAATCAACAAGCGGGGAGCAAACGCTGTGCAGTGAGGAGCAGAGCAGCACTATGGTCATCTTGCTGACCTGCCCCCTGCCAGTCCTGCCAGCTGCTCATGTGCTGACAGTAAGTGTTGCCCTCCAGTGCTGTCCCCAACATTTATGAACTACTCATGAACCACTTTATTGTGAAAGAGAATACAGCGTTCATATGTGTCATTCTCACAGTGGGTACATGCAAGCAAAGTACAATCAGTGCATCAAAATCAACACAAATTTTAACAATGATCCAGCCTAGAAGCCAAGAATGTCCCTCCTGGCACTTTGCTCAACAAAGCCTCATCAGGGGATGGTACAGTATGGCAAACTGATAAATAACCTAATAACATCCCAGTATTTATTGGTATTCAAATACAGTAGGTGTTAAGAAATAAAGATTTTTTCTTTAAATGTGAAATTTTCCATTTCAATCAGGCTGAAAACCCAGTATAAAATATGAAGAGACATAGTGGGTAAACAAGTGGCAGTGAACAGTGATATTAGATGCAAACCACAGAGGAACAAATTGCAAAGCTACATAAATACAAAAGTATCTACATATCGGAAAGGACACTGCATCATAAGCAACATCAGTTATTTTCTTTGGACATCTGTTAGGCTTACACAGCCCCACTACATTGAGTTGATCATTACTTCACAGTATTTGCAGAATACTGAAAGATACAAAGAGGGAAAAAGCACTGACTTCAAACCTGGAGAAAACGAGATTTATAGCCAGTAAGAGTCATACACATCCTAGGGTGAGCGCCTTAATTTTCATCCAGATCTTGGCTGGATAATGCGGCCAATGCCCATAGGGGATCTCTAGCTCCTAAGCGGTGGAAAATAAATAGAATGAAATTCCTTGAACATGCAAACAAATAAAGACATAGTACAATTTATAGAAAAGGTCTAAGAGTAACATCCTCTTTGGGACCAAATGGTTTGAGGCTTTTAGGTAGAACTGTGCAGAATGAGAAAATTCCTAATTCATGGAATTTTGTGAAATTTTTGAAATGTATTACTTGGTCATATCTCAGTTGTCAGTTAAGCTAGAGATCTGAAGTTTGGCATCATTACTCGATCATAGCTTATCTAATGGTATACCAAATATCATGACATTAGGTTGCATTGCCTCAAAATGATAGGTGCTTAAAATCCATCATTTTATTTTTTGAGTGAAATTTAATGAAAGTTTTTATCTGCATGTAACTCAGGCTCCTTTGAAACTAAGAATCTGAACCTAGACACATATATAAATGTAGTAATAACCCTTATACTTGTAAAAAATGAATGCATTCAAAATTATACTAAAATAACTAAAACTTAAATTTTGGCAAAATGTTTGGCTACCTAGAACATTAATTAAAGCGTGATACTTAAAACTTAGTGCACAAATCCATGTTGCACGTTTATCTAAATCCTGGAACTGTGGAGAAATTTGGACAAGAATGTTTACATTTAGACGGAAATAAATGAAAATTAAATTGTGATTAAATGTTTGGCTACCCAGAATTTACCCCCTTTCAGTCTTGGACTCTGAAATTTGTTGTATTTATGAAAATCATTAGCACCTGCATATCTGTCACATTTGGCATCATTTGGATAAATACTTAGAGAACTAGTCCAAAATACCAGAAATTAAAAATTTGACAAAATCCAGTGGGATTTTTAAAAATCTATTAATTTCTTCATAACTCGTCCTTTTATCGAGCTAACGATCTAAAATTTGGCAGGTTTACTTGTTGATCGGAGTTTTAATTATGTGGCAAACATCTCTGCATTAAGATTCATCTTCTCAAAATAATAGGTGTTCGAGATCTGTCATTTTATTTATTGGGGAAATGTCATGAAAACATTATTTGCATAGAACTCAGGCACCTTTTGAGCTGGCAGTCTGAAACTCAGCACATGTAAAAATGTAGCAGTAATCCATATACAGTACCTGCAAACTGCTATAACAGTTCAATGAATGTTTTCAACATTATAATAAAGTAAAATCTAAATTTTGGCAAAATGTTTGGCTACTTATACTGTAGCACGGCCACTTTTACAATGTGATCTTAAATGCTGGTGCACATACCCATGTTACACGTTTCTCTAAATCCTGAAACTGGAGAAATTTCAATATGAAATGTTAAAATAAGAGGGAAAAAAAGGCGAAAAATAAAATTTTAGTTAAATCTTTATCCACCCATAACTCAGCTCTCTTTCAGTCTAGGACTCTGATGTTCGGTGCACTTATGCAAGCCATCAGTACCTGTAAACCTATTACATTTGGTATCATATGGTTACATTCTTTAATAATTAGATCAAAATAACTGAAATTTACAATTTGGCAAAATTCACACATAATTTTAAGGAAAATTCTTTGAAATTCTGCAGAATCACAGCGGTATAACCACAGCTATTTATTCCTGCAGCTGAATGTTATATTCTGCACACTTTTACTTTTAGGTTTAAAAATCTATTTGCTCTCTTTTTTAAGTAACAGTCTAAATCTACTGCACTATTTTCAAAAGGGGGACTCAACAGAAGACCCACAAAGTGCAAATTAAATGGATTGCAGTTGTGTGCTTCAATAAAGTTTGCACCTAGGTACATGTCCATTATCTTAAATGTGATAGACTGCACATGCTCATAAATGCACACCTTAAGCTGTCACATCATATGTTCTTATTAGATTCTTTTACAAGTGTTCTGTGGGACATAGACCACAAATTGTATGACACAGCTTATAAACTCTCTAATGTCAACACTCAAACCATAAGAATGGTGAACACAATCTTTGCCTTGTTTGGCTAGTTTGCACACTCTACATGCTCCACTTCTGAAAAAGGTTGGACGCATAATGCGTAGTCAATGGCAAGGACCCTTATCAGTCCGACTACCCTGGCTGTGTGGTCAAGTGGCGTGTCTTTACTGGAATGACCAGTCTAGCAAATGCAGAAGTTGGGACTGTAAACACTGTCCCGATTTGTCATGAAGATTTTGAAGCATTGTAAACTAGAAGAACGTGGCACAGCAGCAGCTTCTTCTGTACAAGCACGTGATTTTCCAAGTTTTTTGTTTGCTAAACTGTAGTGACAATTGACTGACGAACTAAATCTAACTGAATGATACACACAGTCTTCAACAATATTTACAAAAAGATCAAGTCCCATATGGCCTGATTGTTGTTAAAATACCATCTGTGGGTATAGAGTATTTAAATAGAAAGCTGAATGGGAACAGGCTGCACTTGCATGCTCTATACAATTGGTGTAAGTTATCATTAAGGAAGACACAGTAAAGCATAGAAATGGCTGCAGAAACACTGGAATATAAAAGGGAACTTCAAACATTCAAATGAGATCCAACATTTGATAAGAAAAGAACATAAAATCATGAAACATGAACAGCAATTGATTTCAAGGGGGAAAAAAACCTGCTTACACATGTAGCAGGCTATTTGAATGTGATTGTGTTGCACTGGATCCCATATGGTCAACATCCAGAGAACATTCATGTGGAAATTGAGGAGATCACCCTAGAATGTGAGTGACTTTATCTTTATATTTCTCTTTTTCCAAGTTTGAAGTCAGTATTTTTTTTTCCTTTTGATGCTAGCTTGTGCTTGTGCACGAGTCAACATATTGCAGTAGTAGCAGATTTGGAGGTGTGGTCACTGTAGGCGAATGCAGGGCACACATCAGTAGGTGTGTCCCTCATTCACCAATAAGGCAGCATGCAGTCGCCACACCAGCAATACGGAATGTGGCCACCAGATCTAAGAAAAGTTCTGCTGCAATGAGAAGCAAGCTTCTCATTGCAGCGGCACAATAATGCGCCTCCCGGTGTAAACATGGCGGCACTGACTGCTGCCACCCGACTTCAGAAGTGCCCAATCCCCCTGTCGCATGCCCCAACCCACTTCATTTGCTGATGGGGGAGTCCATTCCCCGTTGGCATAATGACCCCCCCAAGTGTGTGCCTAGGGGGTGCCAAATTCCCCTCGGTATCATGCACTCCCCCCAACAGTCATTCTTTGCTGACGGGGGGCCAATCCCCATTGGCTACAGTCCCCCTTCCCTGTTTATTTTGCTGATGGGGGAGCCCACTCCCCATCGGTATAATGTCTCCCCATCTGTTGTGTGCCAGGGGTGCCCAATCCCCCTCGGCTCTTGGCCCCCCTTTTGTATATACCGACAGGGGTGCCCAATCCCCCGTCAGCTACAGCCCCTGAAAACAATCAGGTGGCATGCTGGAGCCCAACCCAGCATGCCAATGTCCTGAAAAAAAAAGGTCCCGCTATGTTCCTTTTTTTCACCTGCAAAACAGAAAACTGTCCATCATGGTCTCCCTGCCCCTCCCCAACCCACTCTCACCCTCTGAACACCCTGCCTCCCACACCCCTCCCCATACTTACCTCTGGAGTCCGCCTGGATGATCTTCGATGGACCGGGACACATCTGCACTCTTCAAAGCCAACCACGAACTGAAGAAATGCCGGTAAGCTGTATAATGGCATGAATAGGGTTTTTTTCAACTTTGATGCATATCTTGGGCATTTTGGGGAATTCTGACACCAAATTTTCAACATGGGGTTATTGGGACCCCTCCTCATGAATTTTGTCACTGTCATGGTGTTATTCTGTCCCAAAAGGAGATTTCACACTCACTGCATGGAATCACCTTTCGGGACCAATTAATGAAATGACAGTGCCACTGTTCATGAGGGGGCTCTCAAAAAGTCTATGTGGCAAATATGGTGGAAAAAATCCAAAAAAATGGCTGTTTAACTAGCGTGCATTGCGCAGTTTCCATGCACACTCGTAACTTTGTGAATTTGCAGTATTTTCACTCCAGATTTTCAAAATTATCATTTTTCCACACCTCCTTATGAACAGTATAGCTGTCATTTTACATATCCTGGCTGAAATGTGTTTTCGCATGTCTGGCACAGAATAGCGTGGTCGCTGCGTGAAATCAGTTTTTGGGACAGTTTGAGGAAATGATGGTGACACTGTTCATGTGCAGAGGTCCTTAAATGCCTATGTTGAAAATTTGGTGACAGAAGTCTATAAAATGACTGTGTTACAAGCGTGCATTGTGCAGTTCTAACGCACCCTTGTAACTTCACAAATTTGCAATATTTTCATGCCAGATTTTCAACATTGGCATTTTTTCACACCTCCTTATGAACAGTATAGCTGTCATTTTTCACATCCTGTCCAAAATGTGTTTTTGCACCTGTGGCATACAATGGCGTGGTCGCTGTGGGAAATCAACTTTTGGGACAAATTAACAAAATCACACTGCCACTGTTCATGAGGGGAGGTCCCAAAATGCCTATGTTGAAAATGTGATTTAACAAATCCCAAAAATAATTGGGTTATGGATGTGTGTTGCACAGTTTCTATGCACGCTCATGACTTCACCAATTTTTCATATTTTCACTCCAGATTTTCAACGTTGCCATTTTTTTACACCTCATGAACAATACAGTTGTCATTTTTTACATACTGCCCAAAACGTGTTTTCCAACCTGTGCTGCCAAATGGCATAGCTGTTGTGCAAAACAACCTTTCAGCTAAGAAACTGATAGTACCGCTCTTCATGAGGTGGGGTCACAAAAAGCCCATGTTGAAAATTTGGAGTGAAAATACCAACACACGCCTATGGCGTTAGGGTTTCCAACTGTAACACCCCACTCTGTGCAGACTGAGAGGCATCAGGGGTGTGACTTGGGATCATCGGCTGTAATGCTCCCTATTCCATCCCACCCCCACCCTACAGTCAGTGACAGACATTGTGGTGTGCCTTGGAGTGTTTGGCCACAAAGTTCACCCCATTCTCCTATACTACACTCACCTTAGTGTATTTCCTTATGGAATGGGGTAAGTATAATGCCCAAAGACCCCAAAGCACACCACAACACTTGTCAGTGTCTACTGAGTAGGGTGAGGTAAAATGCCATGAGCATTATAGCTGATGACCCAAAGGCACACCCCAATGCCTGTCGGTCTATGCAGTGTGGGGGTGGGGTTGGCATCACTTCTCAATACTTCACTGCCATTCCTATTGTGCATCTCTAACTCCTACCCTACCAATGCCAATGCCAGCGAGACAACATTCAGCATTGACAAATGCTTGTTATCTTTGTCTTAGTATTCAGAAAATACTGTGAAGTAATGACCAGTGCTTTAATATGTTAGGGATGTGTCAGCCTGACAGAAATCCATAGGAAGTAATTGATATTGCATATGAAGCAACGTTCTTTCAGATATTTTGATGCCTTTGTAATTATCCTGCAGATCAACTAGTAAACTTTGTTGCACAGAGCGTGGGATACTTATATAAAAATAGAAGTCACCTTCTTCTGAATGTACAGTACATCAACAAACTGTACAGTAGGGGTGTGCAGTGGGCTGGGTTGGAGATTCAGGTCAGCTGGGTATTGTCCGGCCTGATCTGGCAGGCCACAGTCAAACCACAGCCCGTGCAACCTGTTTTTGAATTGCCCACTGCTGAAAATTGTGCTCTGTGGCCATTATGGCTAAATTAGTTACAGGCAGCTCTTGGGCAGGCTGGAAAGCAGCAGGGCCCCACGGCCCCACAGAATCCTCTCTCCTCCTAATCTGAATGGTGCATTATGTTGGTTGGTGGGGGTGGCCACTGGCATCACATAGAGGGAGGAAAAATGGAAAGAGCCAGCCTAGATTGACAATGGCTTTTGCTGGGGGGTTGGTAGTTGGACTGTGTGGGCTAGGCAAATGGACAGCCACAGAAGACTCCGGGGGGGGGAGTGAACGACATGGATGAGAAGTGGCTGGCACTGGCACTGGCACTGGCACTGTCATGCTGCTGTGGCTGAAGGAGGTGGAATCAGCTGAAGGAGGTGGAACCCAGCCGCAGTTGTGAGTCTGGGATTATAGAGGGGGATGGTAATCACAAAACAAATCACTTAATGCCTATGTTGACTGGGGGCATGCAGTTGGGCTCAGTGTGATGCCTCTCAAAGGACAGAATGGAGGATCACGGTGTCTCTGAATGGCTGGTTGACTGGTTCCTGGGAGTGGAGCTGGGAAATGGGTGAGAGTGAAGTCACACACTGTAGCAGTAGGCAGTGCAGTCAGAGAGAGTGCTCACAACGACAGAGAGGGCTGAGATTGAAAGAGACAGTGTTGGTCTGCTTGGTGGCTGCAGAGGACATTTGAATTTGAAACTAAAAAGAAAATATTTTGCTAAACAAAACCTTCTCTTAAAAAATACCTATTTTAAAAAAATAGGGGGACTACTGGAGCAGTAGAGTGGCTGGGCCTGGCAGATTGTCTTGGGCAAGCAGTGGGTACTGGGTGTTAGGAGGAGGGGGACTACAGCTGAACTGCAATGAAAAAATGACTAAAGAAATTAAAATATATTCTTAAAAAAATCAGAGACAGAAACTGGAGCAGAACAAGGCTGGTATCAGTCCAGGTAGTGGATACTGGGCACTGGGGTCAGGGGCCAGGGAACTACTGCTAAACTGCATTGAAAAAATACCTGAAAAATAATTTGTTCTAAAAAAAGTCAAAGACAGAGACTAGCAGAAGCAGGGCTGGCAGGAGGGAGTCTTGGGTGTCTGTGGGCATTTGGCAACAGAAGACAAGAGCTAAACTGCATTGAAAAAATACCTGAAAACAAAAATTAATATATTTAAAACAAAGTCAGAGAGAGTGAGAGAGACAGAGAGAGAGAGAGAGATGGAGATTTTAGCAGAAACAGAGCCATGCAGAAGACAATGCATGGCTGTCATGGGTATTGGGCAGAAGGGGGCTAGAACTACAGTGCATTAAAAAATACCTGTAAAAATAATCTTTCTAAAAAAGATAAGAAGAGAGAATGACACTGGAGCAGAAACAGGGCCTGGCAAGAAGCATTCGAGGATGGCTTTGGGCATTGAGCATGAGGGGACTAGAATTAAACTACACTGAAAAACATACCTGAAATGTTTTTTGCTCTGTCACAGTTGCCCAAAGGGCTGATTGCAGTTTAAACACATAGCCGCCACCTTCCCACAACAAAATATATAGGACAAGTCTCTCAGTGTACTATTCCTCTGCTTGTTGCCACCTAGCATGCTTTGCTGCCTGCTGTCCCATCCACTTGTGTATTGCTATGTCACAGTTTCCTGAAGGGCTAGTTGCAGTTTAAGCACTTTTCCTAAAACAAAACAAATATATATATATATATATATATATATATATATATATATATACTGTAGGACCAGCTGGTTAGTGTAGTATGCCACTGCTTGTAGCCACCTAGCGTGCCTGGCTGCCTGCTGTCATCATGACCACTTGTGTACTGACAAGTGGCACGCACTGTAACCTTTTCAGAAGTACTACCGATCTATGACAAGGGGTAAGGCAGAGCACTCTGCACCACGAAATTCAATGCATGGTTGAAAGTCTGGTGCAGAGCAAAGGTCTTCGGCTTCACTGGGGACTGGGGTCCCACCTGGAGGGATGTAGGCCTATACAAGTGGGATGGACTGCATCTATCCAGGGGGGATCCAAGATCCTTAGTGAGAGGTTTAAATGCTTCATTGGCAAGCATTTAAACTAGCCAAGGGGGGAGGTGATAGTAGGGAGAAAGAACCTAATTGCCACCCCCCAAAGGATGACACAGTCATTAGGGAGGACCCTAGGATTGGGAAATTGACACTAAAACCTAAAACTGAGATAGGTAAAATGGCAGAAAGAAGGAAGAATGGGAATAAAAATAGGAGATGAACATGAGGACAGGAGGGGAGCTACTAGAAGGGGAGGTTGCAAAACTTGGAAGGCCATGTGCACAAATGCCTGCAGCCTGGGAAATAAAATAAAATCCCAGACCTAGTGGCCTTGAAGGCAGAGGCAGACCTGGACATTGTTGCTGTTACGGTGACTTGGTACACGGGGAAACATGAATGAGATATAGCCATACCAGGTTACATTCTATTTAGGAAATACAGGGTGGGAAAAAGGGTGGAGGTGTGGCTATCTACGTCAGGGAGGAAATTAAAGCAACTGAAGTTCAGGAAATGCAGGAGGCAGTGGAAACACTGTGGGTCACCATGGAGATAGGAAATGGGACTGCCACTCACACAGGTGTGATCTTCAGACCTCCAGCACAACAGGAGGAGATGGATGGGGTACTAGTGGAAGCCATTCACAAAATGACAGCCAAAGGTGAAGTGCTGCTGGTGGGAGACTTCAATTTGCCTGATGTGGATTGGAGCACTCAGGCTGTAGCCACAGCCAGGAGCGGAGGCATCCTGGATGCCCTGCAGGGGGCGTGCGTCAGGCAGCTTGTGGCAGAACCCACCAGAGAAGGAACAATTTTGGACCTAGTACTCATCAATGGGGACATAGTAACCAATGTAATGGTGGGTAGCCACCTGGGGTCCAGTGACCATCATACAGTGTGGTTCAATGTGAGAACAGTGGAGGAGCCAAACCACACAAATGCAAGGTCCTGGATTTCAGATGGATTGACTTTGCAAAAATGGGGGAATGTCTCAAGGAAGCTCTGGCAGGGAAAGGAGAAGGTGGGTGTAGAGAAACAATGGGCTAACCTTAAGGGAGCCATAGCAGAGGCAACAGAAGCTGTTGGGTAACTAGGATCTGCAGTTTATTCAAAAAGTAGGGAAATGGGCAGACTGGGTGAGCCAAGCGGTCTTTATCTGCCATCAAAGTCTATGTTTCTATAACAAGCCTTTGTGTTAGGCAAGTAAGCAAAACAAAGAGAAAGAAAATAAAACACTATGGTTCTCAAAGGATGTGGCCAGGAAAGCAGGAGATAAAAGGTTAGCTTTCAGGAGGTACAAGGAAACACAGAAGGGGGAAGACAGGGAGCTGTATCTAGAAAAGCAGAGGGAGATGGGGAAAGCAGTCAGGAGTACAAAGGCACACATGGAGGAAAAAATAGCCCAGGCATTTAAGAAAGGAGACAAGACCTTTTTTCAGGTACATTAGTGATAGAAAGAAGTCCGGGTGGAATTGTGAGGTTAAAAAAGGAGGAAGGGGTGTGCAGAGGAAGGGGAAGGAGAAGGACCATGGCTGGGGGATAGGAGCACCAGTCGGACTGGGAGAGAGGTGGACACCAACCCGTTTATGGAAGAAAGAGTCCTTAAGGAACTCGAAAATCTGAAAAGGGACAAGGCTATGGGGCCAGATGAGATACATCCCAGAATATTAAAAGAACTTAGTGCTGGCAGCACCACTAACAGCCCTACTCAACAAATCGATAGAGACAGGGATGGTTCCAGGGGACTGGAGGAGGGTAAATGTAGTCCCTCTCCACAAAAGTGGGAACAGGGAGGATGCTAGAAACTACAGCCCAGTCAACCTGACCTCAGTGGTGGGAAAATTAATGGAGTCACTACTAAAGGAAAGAATTGTGATATTTCTTGAATCCAGTGGAGCACAGGATCCAAGGCAGCATGGATTAAGAAAGAGAAGGTCTTGTCAAACAAATCTGATAGATTTCTTTGACTTGGTGACCAGGGAGGTAGATAGGGGAGGGGCGGAGGATGTGGCCTACCTAGATTCCAGCAAGGCCTTCAACACCGTCCCACATAGGAGGTTGATAAATACGTTGGACAGCCTGGAAGTGGGCCCTAAGGTGGTAAATTGGGTCAGAAACTGGTTGAGTGACAGGACACAGAGGATGATGGTAAATGGCATTCAATCTGAGGAGAGGGAGGTAACCAGTGGGGTGCCGCAGGGAGCCATGCTGGGGCCAGTACTCTTTAATGTCTTCATAAGTGGCATTGCAGAGGGGCTTGAGGGGAAAGTATGCCTCTTTGCAGATGTCACTAAGATCTGCAGCAGAATGGATGATAAAGGGGGGTTGGAAACTATGAGAGAGGACCTAAACATGCTTGAGGAGTGGTCGAGAGTTTGGCAGCTAAGATTCAATGCAAAGAAGTATAAAATTGTGCACTTGGGGTGCAAAATCCAAGGGAGGAGTACATGATGGGGGGGGGTATTGACAACCACCAGTCAAGAAAGGGACCTGGTGATAATCATATCTGATGACTTAAAGGTTACTAAACAATGTGAGAGACTGTGGGGAGAGCCAGTGAGTTGCTAGAGTGCATAGGGAGTGGTATCACCAGCAGAAAAAGGAGGTGGTTATGCCACTGTACAGATCACTAGTGAGACCTTATCTGGAGTGCTGTGTCCAGTTCTGGAGACCACATCTCTGAAAGGACATAGGCAAAATAGAGGCAGTCCAGAGAAGGGTAACAATAATAGTGCAAGAACTGCACCACAAGTCATATGAGCAAAGACTAGAGGACCTCAATATATATTCCCTGGAGGAAAACAGGGTACTAAATGAGAAAAAGACCGAGGTAGAACGGTCAGTGGGGGATACTGCAACAGAAGGTAAAGCCATCAAAAAATGGAGAGCAATGAGTACCAATGCCCATAGTCTGGGTAACAAGCTTCCTGAATTAGTGGCCTTGATGGAGGAGGAACATCTGGATATCGTGGCAGTCACAGAAACATGGTACACACAAAACCATGATCGGGACGAAACATACCAGGGTACACTATCTACAGGAGGGACAGGGAGGGTAAAGAGGAGGAGGAGGAGTAGCTCTACTTAAGGGAAGGAATAAAAGCAACAGAACAAAAGGGTAAACAGGGAGGAGGAAGCACGGTGGGTAAATTTGGAGACAGTCAATGGCACCACAACTGCGACACAGGGTTAGAGGACCCTCTCTCAGGGAGTGAAATGACAAGGAAATGATAGAAAGTATACTTAGAATGGCAGAAAAGGGGAGATATTGCTGATGGGTGATCTGAATATGCCAGATGTTAACTGGAGTGCAGTTGCAGCATCCACTTCGAAAGAGTGGAGTTATTCTAGATGCCCTACAGGGGCATGCCTTAGACAACTAGTATTGGAGCCCTGAGAGAGAGCAATATTAGACTTGCTTCTCTCAAATGGAGATGGAGAGAGGATCACAGATGTGAAGTGGCTAGCCATCTGGGAACTAGCGACCATCGAACAAGTAGGTTCTACAAACACAGCAATACAGTCAAGCCATACAAAGACAAAAAGTACTGGACTTTAGGAGGCTGACTTTGCCAAAATGGGTGAGTGCCTAAGGAATGCACTAGCAAATGGGCAGGAAGGAGGGTGGAAGAACAATGGGAATAATAAAACTGCCATCACAGAGGTAAGAGCCTTTGTGTGAAGCAAACAAACAAAACAAAACAATGAAGAACCACTATGGTTCTCAAAAGAGTGGCAGTGAAGGTTCAAGAAAAAGAAAGCATTCAGGAAGTACAAGGAATCGCAGAAGGAGCAGGACAGAGAACTGTATCAGTTAAAGCAAAATGAGGCTGGGAAGGCAGTCAGAACAGCAAGGCCCAAACGAGGAAAAGATAGCCAACTCAGTTAAGAAGGGGATAAAACCTTTATAGGTACATCAGGGAGCGAAGGAAGACCAAGGGACGGATAGTGAGGCTTAATAAAGGGAGGGAGGGTGGGCAGGGGAGACTGTGAAAGAGGCAGAGATACTAAACAAATATTTTGCTCAGTATTTACAAATGTAGAGGGGGAGGTGCATAAAACAAACAGTAGAAACACTATATACAGAAGTTGATACCAGCCCATTTACAGAAGAAAGGGTTCTGAAAGAACTCTTAAAACTGAAGGTGGACAAAGCAATGGGGCCTGATGGGATTCATCCCAGAATTCTAAAAGAACTAAGGGTAGAACTAGTGACACCACTGACTACCCTTATTAACAAATCATGGGAGGATGGGGTGGTACCCGAGGGCTGGAGGAGGGCAGATGTGATTCCCCTTCACAAAAGTGGGAGCAAGGCAGAAGCAGGAAACTACAGACCTGTTAGTTTAACCTCAGTGATAGGGAAAATGATGGAATCAATTCTGAAGGAAAGAATTGTTGAGTATCTAGAGGCCAGAGGGGCACAGGACCCTAGCCAGCATGGATTCACAGTGGGAAGGTCATGCCAGACAAATCTGATAGATTTCTTTGACTGGGTGACCAAAGTAGTAGATCAGGGAGGGGCTGTGGACATGGCCTACCTAGACTTTAGCAAGGCATTTGACACAGTCCCACACAAAAGATTAATATACAAGTTAGCCAGCCTGGGAGTGGGTCCCAAGATGACAGCCTGGGTAAAGAATTGGCTGGAGAATAGGACACAGAGAGTAATAGTAAATGGAGTCCACTCAGAAGAAAGGAAGGTTACTAGTGGGGTACCGCAGGGTTCAGTATTAGGACCTGTCCTCTTCAATGTCTTTATAAGCGACATTGCAGAAGGACTGGAAGGAAAAGTATGTCTCTTTGCAGATGACACAAAGATCTGCAACAGAGTTGATGCACAAGGTGGGGTGGAAAGGATGAGAAGGGACTTGGCAAGGTTAGAGGAATGGTCAAATGTATGGCAGCTTAGATTCAATGCTAAGAAGTGCAAGGTAATGCACCTGGGAAACAAAAACCCCGGGGAAGAGTACACAATGGGGGTGAGATACTAACAACAACAAAAATGGAAAGGGACCTGGGGGTAGTCATATCAGATGACCTAAAGGTGGGCAAGCAATGTGAGAGGGCAGTAAGGATGGCTGGGGGATACTGGGATGCATAGGGAGAGGCATCACCAGTAGAAAACAGGAAGTTATTATCCCTCTGTACAGACAGCTGGTCAGACCCCATCTGGAGTACTGTGTGCAGTTCTGGAGACCCAATGTCCTAAAGACATAGACAGGATGGAAGCTGTCCAGAGGAGAGCAACTAAAATGGTGCAGGGTCTGCACGGAAGACATGAAGAGAGACGAAAGGAGCTTAATATGTATAGCCTCAAGGAAAGGAGGGAGAGGGGGACATGATAGAAATGTTCAAGTACCTCAAGGAATCAACAAAGTCCAAGAGGGTAGCATCTTTCAAAAAAAGAGGTGTGCAAGAACAAGGGGGCACAATTTGAAGATGGGGGTGGCTCAGAGGTAATTTAAGGACGTATTTTTTCACAGAGAGGGTTGTGGATGCATGGAACAGCCTTCTGGAGGAAGTTGTGGAGTCAAAATCAGTGGTGGAATTCAAGCATGCATGGGACAGTCATAAGGCAATTCTAGGGGGTGGGGGTAGGAAGAAGTAGGCTGCTGGTTAACTAGGATCTGCAGCTTATCCAGTAGGTAGGGAAATGGGCAGACTGGGTGGGCCAAGTGGTCCTCATCTGCCGTCAAATTCTATGTTTCTATGTTTCTATGAGAGAGGAAAGGAGGATATGATAGACATTCAAGTACATCAGGGGTATAAACAAGGTACAGGATGATAGCATATTTCAGAAAATAAGGTGTATAAGAACAAGGGGGCATGATACGAGGCTAGAGGGGGGAGGTTCGGGGTAACATGAGGAAGTACTTTCTCACAGAAAGAGTAGTGGATGCTTGGAACAGCCTCCCTTCAGAAGTGATGGGGGTTAAAAGAGTAAGGGAATTCAAGAATGCATGGGATAGACATAAGAGTACTCTAGCAATAGGGAAGAGAGGGTGAGCCGCAGATCAACTAGGGTCTGCGGTAATGCATTAGGTAGGGGAAAAAGGGCAGACTAGGTGGGCCATATGGTCCTTATCTGCTGTCACATTCTGTGTACCTGGGTATCTGTGCTCTGTCACAGAACCCAAAGGGTTCATTGCATCTTAAGCACTTGGCTTTATTCCTTTTTATTTATTTTATTTTGAAATGTGATTACTCTTTAGCAGCAATTGAACCAAAGGTACTTTTTCTGGCTTGACCTGGGCCAAAAACATGGCAAGCATGACATACATATACTTTCAATAAATACAGTACAACACAATACAATACAATACAATAAAAGACAGATCATGCACAATTACAAACATTTTGAGACATTAGATATTGATGCAAGCATTTTTTAAATACATCATAAGAACATGACTTACAAATGGTCTCACGTAGCTTGTTCTAATAAATTGGAGCAGCCATAGAGAAGGCACAAGATCATGTTTTAGTTTTACAAACTCAAGTTTGCAAAGACATTACCTTAGATGAACATAGATTTTTCGAATGCTTCAAAATGACTAAATAATCTAAAGGAAAAGATTTAATTGGAAAAAAAATCACTGCTACTCTCTTTACTGATTCGGCTAAAGCATTTGACTTTGTACCCCACTCACTCCTTCTTCAAAAACATTCATCTTTCGGCCTTGCAATACCCACAGTTTACTGGTCCATTTTTACCTCCAAAATAGACAACAGTCAGTACAAACAGGAAATGCACTCTGTACTCTTCTCTCTATCCTCTCTGGGGTCCCCCAAGACGCCATCCTTGGCGCCATCCCTTTCTGTCTTTTTATAAATGATCTTCCCTCAGCCTGTCATTCCTCTAACCTACACATGTACACAGATGGCACTGTCATTTATACCTCTGGTCCATCCCATAACAGTGACCCCCCCCTTCCCCGTCTCCAAAACGACTTCGACAGAATACAGTCTTGGTTCCAATCAAATCAGTTAAAACTCAACACCAAAAAGACCGTCACCATATTTTTTTGATCCAGGCAGAAGCTTGCCTCCCTTCCCGCTCCCCCCCCAGTGATCACCACCTTGATGGTTCACCCTTGAGAGGATTTCTGCCTTTAAATACCTGGGTGTCTGGCTGGACAGCCACCTCAATTTTCTACTCACATCAATGCCATCTGCACCAAACTCCAGCCCAAACTCGCAGTCCTCTACCACCACAAAGCCAGCCTTCCTCTCCCCAATCGACATGAACTAGTACTTAAAACAATCTTACCTATGCTTGATTACACAGATGTTGTCTATGGCACTGCCCTCACCTTTTCCCTCTTCAAATTAGACATTAACTCCTTCTGCCACTTTGCCACCCCCTTCCCTCCCCTTCTCTCACCCACCACTGTCTCCTTCATGCTCCCCTGTCCCTTATCCCACTATCTCACTGGAGAATTATCCACTGTGCCGCCCTCATTTTAAAGTACTCATTTGACTCCCTTCCTCCATATGTCTCTTCCCATCTTACTCCTGCTGAATCCATAGCCTACTCACTTTGCCATAGAGACTCGTGCACCTTCTCCATCCCTCATCCTCACTCCACTGCAGGTCAGTCCACCTTCTCGTAACGCCTCCCTTTCCTCTGGAATAATTTACCTTCAGACCTTCATCTTGCTTCCCCCTCTCTCATCCCTCAAAAGACTCCTCAGACTCCTCCCCTCTCTCCAGTGCCTCCAATGCTCCTAACCCCTTGCATCTCCCTTTTGACTCTGTGTACGCATCTCCCCCCTTATCTCCATCATATCCACCCTCCCTGCTGTGACTTCAGGTCTCTGTTTGGCCCAAGATGGTTACCCCCGATTCCCAGACTCTGCCCCTACTTGCTCCAGATTCCCTCATAAGGGTTCTCAGATTTGTCTCAAATTGGGCTTAAGGTGTCTCAGGTCAAGCTTTTAGTTATGTTTAAGTATTCTTGCCTAAAGTGATTGCGCTTTACCTATGTAACATTGTGATTAAACCATATTTAACTCTTGTATATATCTGTACATTTCTGAAATGTAACTTGTAATATAACCTCATTTTACTCCTGTATATATCTGTACATTCTTGTAATGTAACTTGTACTGTAACTTTGATCTTCCACTGTGTTACTCTCACTGGGGCCGCACCTGGAAATGAGCTTTGGCTCAGTGTGCCTTTCCCGGTCACCCATTTTAAATAAATAATATGTCATTTGAGCAGCTGGAGAAAGCTAACCTAAATCGGCACAGAGAGAACAATGAATGATGCGAGCTGCAGCAAGTGAAACAAAATGGCGGATATTATTATATGCAATTGTTGAGGGAATTCTGCCCTTACCAGGGTGAAAGATCTTCTAGAATCAAACTGCACTTTGTGGTTTGAACCTACAGCAAGCTTGGCGGTTTTCCACCATCAGCTCCCCATCGACCCAAAGTACTGAGACAGAGCCATTTTCCAAATGTGGCTCTCCACAGTTATAATGTACTGATTGGTGAACCTGCTTCAGTAGCTCTCAGCTTCAGCTGGGCCAGCCTGCTGCTCTAGTTCAGCTGCACCTAATCAAGGCTGATTTTTGCTTGCTGAGACTGTAATTTAATTAAGAGCCGGTTTAGAACTGTTTTCTGTACTTTATTAATGAGCCTGCTTAATTTTATCTGGTACCTATTCCTAATATAGAGAATTAATTCAAACTGCTTGCTAATTGCCTGACAGGTCCTTTCTTAGGAGCCAGCTGCTAATTTTTCCATTTTTTGGGCCAAGTCTAATTGTGCTAAATATTGTCTAAACTGAGCTCCTGTTTAATCGTGCAGAATACGGTTTGAACCAGGCTCCAATTTCATCCTATCCCCTTCCAGTTCCAAGGGCAGCACTTGCCGCTTCCGTAGCACTGCAGCTCAGACCTGTGCAACACCCTCTCTGTTTTAGCCTTCTCTCCCCTAATTCCTTTGTGTGCCCTTGTGGTGCCTCCTGCCCAAACCTACCCCAGTCCATTTGCTTCTCTTTTCTTTCTTTCTTTGTCTTGTTTCCCCCTACCCCCTGCCTCCTATTAATTGATTGTCTCTCCCTCTCTTCCCAGGGGATTCTGCCCTTACCAGGGTAAAAGCTTTTCCAGAATCAAATCGCACTTTGCAGTTTGAACCTACAGCAAGCTTGGCGGTTTGCCACCACTGGCTCCCCATCGACCCAAGGTACTGAGACCGAGCCATTTTCCAAACATGGCACTCCACGGTTAGGATGTACTAATTTGTGAACCTCCTTCAGTAGCTGTCAACTTCAGCAGTTCCAGCCTGCTGCTGTAGTTCAGCTGCACCTAATCAAGGCTGATTTTTTTGGCTTATCCCCCCTTCCCCACCTCCCTCCTTTATTAAATAGGCCTACTAGTCTTGGGATCTGCCCCACTTCCAATCAGGCTCACACGTCCCTCTTAAGGAGGCAACAACCTTGCATACTCCTTAAAGGGGCAAGGACCAACACATTCCCTGGTCAATTCCTTACCCTTAACTTTCCCTGGGTATCTTCCCCCTTCACATATTTGCAACTCCTCAGCCTTCGACCTTTTTACCTCCCAGGTACTGCTTATTAATTCTTGGTGCTCAGCCTCCCTTGCCTACAACTTACAATGCTGGCTATCTTGGACAGGATGCCTGCTTTGGTCCTGGCAATTCTGCTCACTCTATTCTCACTGGCTGGTCAGCGACTCCTCCAAGCCCCACACAATGACCCAGGGCAAAGCACAGCTATTCCCTGCTCTGGATGGCCACATGCTGGAATGTTATCCACTGCTCATGATAAAATGCCCTTCACTGCCCCACCATCTCATGAAATCTTGTTCACAGCCAGTAGCAGTATCATTGTCCTGACTCAGCTATTATATCCACCAAATAGGTACAGAAACCACACTCTAAAGGATGCTGGATCTCACAGGAGGAGTAAGTCAAAACTCCCTCTCCTCTATGCAGCAAAAACCTTATTCATAATCCTTCTCCTACTCTCTGGGGATGTGTACCCCAACCCTGGACCTTCTCCTTCTAGGCTGATGGATGGAAAAAAGACATATGGCATAAAAATCGTGGCAATGAACATTTGCAGTCTTCTACCTAAACTGACACAGTTCCAGGTGTGGACACAACTACATTGCCCTGATATTATTTGTCTGACTGAGATTTGGCTAACTCCCAAAATAAAGGATAATTCCATAGCCTTGTCTGGGTATGGTATCTTTAGGTTAGATAGAGCAGATAAAAGGGGCGGGGGCTGTCTCGTGTAATTCAAAGAATCTATATAGGGGAGCATGCTTCCTATCACAGGTGCTACTGGCGATAATGAGCTGCTGGTTGTCAAACACCTTATAGGGAGACAATGTAAGGCACTCATTATTGCCACCATCTACCTGCCTCCCAGTAAGGCAAAGTTGGGGTTGGGGTCAGTCTTGGAAGCAATCTCGAAACTCTATAGGAATGCTAAAATCATCATTACTGGTGAATTTTTTTTCCAATTGTTTAACCAGGTGAGACACACTAAGCTGAAAGCTTGTTTACAGGTGCAACCTGGGAGCACAGGGAAGTTAAGTGACTTGCTCAGGGTCACACAGTATATGTAAGGGAGGTTGTGGGATTCAAACCCAGGTCTTCAGATTTGCAGCTCAGAGCCTCAAACCACTGCGCTATACTGCCTTCAAAATTAACTGGCTCAGTAAGGACCCTGACACTGTTAAGGACCAGGTTGCCAGTGTGTACCTCATGGAGATGGTACTGGAATTTACAAGATTGAACTATAAATATGGAAAGGGCACTCTCTTAGACTGGATCCTGTCTAGCTGCCCAACTAGAATCAAAAATGTTGAAGTACTATCAGATTGCCTCAGTGATCATTCCTCGGTAATTTGTAGATGGGCAAACAAAGATAAAAAAGACCCCCAATCACCACTCAAAGCAGAGTTCTTAAGAAAGGGCAGAGCATTCAAAGCAACCTTATCCAAAGCTGACTGGTCCCTTATTGACAATGCCAAGGACAGTGACCAAGCAATGAAGTACTTCACAGATAAGTTCAATGAAACATGTGATATCTTTGCCCCAATGAGGAAAAGAAAGGTCAGAGGATCCTCGAATGGTTGGATCACTCATGATTTACTAGTTCAGATGAGGGCGAGGGATTGTGACACTTGGCCAGCTGGTTATGATTGTTTTATGATATTTGTAATATAGAATGTGGTATGTGTTTGTCTCACATAAGACAGCTAGCTGTGCTATGGGTGCTGCCCACCCCACCCCCCAGGTTTCAGAGACGCTACAGGATATATTAACCTGAAACCAGGAGGCAATTAAAAGACTAGAGAGACTTAATTCATGGTCTCCTGTTTATCTGACTTAATTAGAACTGACCCAGCTACCAGGATATAGGGCTCTTAAACTTTTATGACATCTTAGAGGAAAAACACGTTATAAAACCATGGTGTAAAAAGTTGTAAAACCTTTGATGCCTTGAGAACAGGAACTGCTCAAAATCAAAGGAAAGGCTTGATTAAAGACTGTCATAATTTGGGAAATTAGTTTTTTCTGAAGTCACAGTATTTAAAATATCTCCTGACAGGAAGATCATTGTTTGTGTATTTTTTATATTCTAAAAGGAGGAGCTAGATGGTATCATAGAAGGGGCGTGTGAAACAGATACAGTTTAAACTATTCTGTGTCTGATCTTAGTGACATTTCTTTTTGGGCTCTTAAGAAATAAGATCTAACTATAAGCACTATAGAGGTAATACATTAGATTGAAAAAGTCTAATTGTATTGTGGTAGGAGTTTTTGTTTGTACTTTTCCTTTGTTTTCTTTTAAGTGATTGTATGCTCTTTGATATATTGTTCTGTGTTTACATTTTACATATTTGTATCCATTCTAGTAAATATGTTATTTGAAAAAGACTGCCTGGGTGTGTCTTCGAAGTTCTTTTTGCATGTGATGCATACGTGGTTAAGTTGACAGCTGTTCTGAAGGGCTTGATGGTGTTACCAATCTGGGAAAAGGTAAGAATATACCTAAGGTCTATTAAGGTTTTAAGGGTCTATTAAGGTTCTATTAAGGGTCTATTAAGGTTTTAAGGGTTCATTTTGGATACCTGGTTAGGTGCCCTTAGGCGAAAGATATCTTGCATCGCCCATAAGAGAAGATTGCCTGCACCTATACATTTGGGTACACTAGCATAAGGTTCACAGTTTGAATCCCCCCCAGAACTTGAGACTAAAGGTGATTCGGACCCACAAGCAGACAGGAGGGTTACCCTGTCTGTTACCTGTTCACAATACTGTGCTTGGAAGTTGGCACTATGGGAGCAGAGGGCCTGACCTGCTGAGTGCATTTGTGACAGATTGGTTGGAAGCTGTGCAGATAAATTTGGTAACACAAGCTTTAACTGTTCAGTGTGTCAGCTTAATACTGTACAGCTCACTTGCAAGAAAAAGAAAGTGATTTATTTTTAAAAAGGAAACAGAACTATATCATTTTGCTTACAGTCAAGTTCTTACCTGTTTATTTTTTTTCTAAAGTGCAAGTTAGAGTAGCCATAGTTAGGGAAGAAGATGGCTTCCAACTACAGTGGGCACACTGCAGACTACTTGAAGCAGTTGTGCAAGGACAGAGGAGTCCTGTATAATGTGAGAGCCACCAAGCAGAACCTCATGGATGCCCTGATGGCAGCAGATGTCCAGAGCACTGAGTCACAGACTGTGACTGTAAGGGACCAAATCTTGAGCATGGAGGGGCAGTGGCCAGTGCAGTGTCCAGATCCGGTGAGGATGACAGCAGGGCCAGTGCCAGCAAAGGGCCACAGCATCAGGGGAAGGTCACCAGCATTCTGGAGCCAGAAGCAATCAGGCTGCAGATTGAGTTGTGCAGAATGGAGCTGGAGTTACAGAGGTAGGCCGAGCAGGAACAGCAAGAGGCAGAATGAGAACGGTGAGAAGAGGAGTGTGAGAAAAAAGCTGCAGAGGAGAAGAGGGAGGTAGAGCACCGAGAGGCTGACCGGGAACAGCAGGAGGATGACCGTGAGGAGCGTGAGTGCCAAAAGTGACATGAACTGGAGAAGTTATGACTCCGACCACCAGCACCAGAGCAGGTAAGTGGCTTGGGTTTAACTGGAACTACAGGACTGGGTTACAAATTGAATTTCAAATTGATAGCTGAATTTAAAGAGGGGGAGGATATGGATGCCTTTTTAAATTCTTTTGAAAAAGTTTGTATTCAGGCTGAAATTCCTAGAGGGTCTTGGAGCTTCCACCTATCCCTGCTACTTACCGGGAAAGCTCAGGATGCATTGGGTCAAATGGACAATGAGGACAGTAATGATTACAGCAAACTTAAAGCTGCACTTTTAAAAAAGTTTGATTTAACTGCAGAAGCATACAGAGCTAAATTCCGTAAGCTCAGAAGAAGCCCTGATATGTGCCATGAGGAGCTAGCCATGAAACAATGCCATTTTTAAAATGTTGGTGGGAAGGAATTGAAGCAAACTCTGCAGATACAATTGAAAATGCTATTTTGTTAGAACAGTTTTTTTGGGTATGCCCAGCAGAGCTGAAAACCTGGCTGGAGGGCCGAGATCCCAAAATAGTGTGAGAGGCTGCCGAACTCTCGGACCGCTATGCCAAGAGCAGACCTGCTCTGAGAGTGAATAGGGCATGCATGGCAGTGCAGAAAGGGAAAAGCATGCCTTCAGGGCAGCTAAAACCCTCACTGCCTCCACCAAAATCAGTTAGCCCCAGGTTTTAGAGAAAAGATTTCTATGAGAAAAGAAACGAATGTTGGGTCTGTAAAGAAACTGGGCATATTGCTAGACAGTGTCCCAAAAGGGTGAGCAATACACAGAATGGGGCTAGGAAAGAAGTGGGTTGTTTGTGTGTCCCTAGAAGCATGCCTGTGAAAATGAGGGAACACATGCACCCAGTCACGGTGAATGGTATACAGACATAAGAGTTAAGACACAGGGGCATCCTTGACATTGGTAAAAGGAGATCTGGTAGAGCCTGGTCAGCTTATACCCAATGAATTTGTAACTGTACAAGACTTTACTGGTGGGGAGAAAACATTGCCCTTCACTAGTGTTCTCCTAGACCGGGGTGAAACAGGGGGAACTGTGCAACAGGTGGCTGTAGCCAAAATGTTAGCAGTTGACGTCATCCTTGGCAACAATCTCAAACAGGGGATGGTGTGTGCAGTGACCAGTAGCCAAGTGGCAAAGGAAAATTGTAGTTCCCTGGACCCCACAGGAGCCATTGTGGAAACCACTGGGAGGCTGGTTCCCCAGCCTGTGTCTCCTGATATGGAGACTAATGAAAAGGGGGTAGAAATTTCCCCAGTAGCAGTTAACCACACAGCCACAAAGGGTTACTCTGAAGAAGGAGGGGTGACCCATTGTCAGAGGGTTAGGGATGGCAGTGATTCTGAGTGCCCTGACGCTAGTGCTAGGGACCGTAGTTTAGAGACTGAAGAGGACCTGTCCCATACCTTGGGAATGTGTAAGGAGTTTGTAGCTGCTCAGAAAAGTGACCTTAGTCTAAAGAAGCTGAGGGCTTAGGCAGGCTCTGAAGGATCACTGGGAGGTTACGGTAAACATAAAGTTTATTGGGAAAATGGACTGATGTATACTCAGGCTGTGAAGACAGAGGGAGGGGTGATAGGCAGGCAGCTTGCCATTCCCCAGGGGTATCATGAGCAGTTGCTCAAGATTGCACGTGATATTCCCTTGTCTGGTCATCTGGGAATCATGCGCACTATGCAGCAGTTGGCCCAGAATTTCTATTGGCCAAACTTCACCCAGCAGGTGAAGGAGTATTGCAGGTCTTGTCACCGGTGCCAAGAAATAGGGAAGGTGGGTAAGAAAACCCAAGCCACCCTAATCCCATTGCCCATAGTGGAGGAAGCATTCCAAATGGTGGGAATGGATATTGTGGGGCCTTTAAAGACCCCCAGCTCCTCCAGGAAGAGGTTCATCCTGACTGTGGTGGATTATGCCACCTGGTATCCAGAAGGCAGTCGCCCTATCCTCACTGAGGACAGACAAAGTGGCAAATGCTTTACTTGGGATTTTTTCCCCGTGTTGGGTTTCCGCAGGAGGTTATCACCAATCGAGGGGGTTCCTTCATGTCAGACCTGATGAAATGTTTGTGGGAGAAGTGTGGGGTGGTGCAGAGGTGCATAACACCTTATCACCCACAAGCCAATGGGCTTGTGAAAAGTTTTAATGGTACCCTGAAGTCAATGCTCCAAGCATTTGCTGAACAGCATGGGAGGGACTGGAAGAAATACCTACCCCACCTGTTGTTTGCATACAGGGAGGTGCCCCAAGAGTCGACAGGATTTTCCCCCTTCAAACTCTTATATGGATGCCGGGTACATGGGCCCCTAGACTTGATCCAGGAGGACTGGGAAGGCAAGCACACCACCCAGGGAATTCCCATAGTGAATTACATCCTTAGGTTTAGGGAAAGGCTGAAGGAGCTTATGGGGACAGCCCAGAGCAACCTGGCAGCTGCCCAGCAGAAACAGAAAGTGTGGTAAGACCGCAGAGTCAGAGCTCGCTCGTACACGGTGGGTCAGGAAGTCATGGTCCTTATTCTGGTCCAGAAAGACAAGCTGCAGGCTGAGTGGGCAGGACCGTACAAAGTAGTTAAAAAGGTAAATGACATGAACAATATCATAGAGTTACCTGACAGAAGACAGACAGAAAGGATGTACCATGTCAACTTGATGAAGCCATATGCTAATAGGGCTGACATGGTATTTGCAGTATGTAGTTCTGGGGAAGGGATGGACAAAGGAGACCCCCTTTTGGACTTGCTGGAAGAAAGCAAGTGGGAGTCCTCTGTGGAGGCAGTTAAACTGTCACCCCAGCTGGCCTCAGACAAGATCCAGGAAGTAAGGGAGGTTTTAGCAGACTTTGCCCCACTGTTTAGCGCCAAGCCTGGACTAACCCACTTAGCAACACACGATGTGGAGACAGGGATACAGACGCCCATATGGCAGACAGCATATCGGGTGTCAGAGGCTGTCCAAAAGGACATTAGGTGGGAGGTGGAGGAAATGCTAGATTTAGGGGTAATCCAGAGATCCCACAGCTCCTGGGCCTCACCAGTAGTCATTGTGCCCAAGCCAGATGACTCTACTCATTTCTGTGTTTACTATCGTGGACTGAATGCAGTCACAAAGTCAGATGCCCACCCGATGCCCCAGATGGGCGAACTCCTAGACAAGTTGGGAGGGGCCACCTACCTTACGACTATTGACCTGACCAAGGGGTATTGGCAGGTCGAGTTAATGGACAGAGCTAGGGAGAGGTTGGCCTTCATCACTCTGATAGGCTTATCTGAATTTAAAGTAATGCCTTTCGGAATGAAGAATGCCCTGGCCACTTTCCAAAGGTTGGTGAACCAGGTGTTAAATGGTGCTGAGGAGTACGCCATAGTGTACCTGGATGACATTGCCATCTTTAGTACCAGCTGGGAGGAACACATCTTCAACCTTAGGGAAGTGCTGGGCAGGATACAGAGGGCAGGGCTCACTGTCAAAGCTGAGAAGTGCCAGGTGGCCATGGCTGAAGTGGCATATCTCAGGCATGTTGTAGGCCAGGGACAGCTCCACCCTAACCAAGTAAAAATAGAGGTGATCAGGGCATGGCCCAGACCAGAAATGCAGAAGCAGGTCAGGAGTTTTCTAGGGACAGCAGGGTACTATAGGAAATTTGTACCCAATTACAGTGCCCTGGCTGCTCCCCTATCTGACCTGGTAAAGAAAAGGATGCCTAAGAAAATTACCTGGGAACTAGCCTATGAAAAAGCCTTTACCAGACTGAAGGAGGCACTGTGCAGTGCTCCTGTATTGACAAGTCCTGACTATAGCTGACCTTTTATAGTCCAGACTGATGCCTCAGATGTGGGTATTGGGGCAGTACTGAGTCAGACATCCAACCAAGGGAAAGATCACCCTGTAGTGTACCTGAGTAAAAAAGTTACTTCCCAGGGAGCAGACATACTCTACTGTGGAAAAGGAGTGTCTTGCAATAGTGTGGGCCCTAAAGAAATTAGAAACATACTTATATGGGCAGCATTTTGTGGTACAAATCGACCACAACCCCCCTGGTTTGGCTGGTCCAAATGGGAAAAACTAATGGTAGACTATTAAGATGGAGTCTTGCCTTGCAAGGGTAAGACATGACACTCTTACATAGGGCTGGAGCAACCAATCAGAACGCAGATGGCCTGTCATGTGTTTATGAGGAGTGAACTGATTTGGGAAGCTCATCCCAAGCAGGGGATAGAGGCCCCAAATTCAGTCTAGGTGGGGGAGGACTGTGACGCTTGGCCAGCTGGTTATGATTGTTCTATGATATTTGTAATATAGAATGTGGTATGTGTTTGTCTCACATAAGACAGCTGTGCTCTCCCCCCCCCCCAGGTTTCAGAGACACTACAGGATATATTAACCTGAAACCAGGAGGTAATTAAAAGACTAGAGAGACTTAATTAATGGTCTCCTGTTTATCTGACTTAATTAGAACTGACTCAGCTACCAGGATATAGGGCTCTTAAACTTTTATGACGTCATAGAGGAAAAACATGTTATAAAACCTTGATGTGAAAAGTTGTAAAACCTTTGATGCCTTGGGAACAGGAACTGCTCAAAATCAAAGGAAAGGCTTGATTAAAGACTATCATAATTTGGAAAATTAGTTTTTTCTAAAGCCACAGTATTTAAAATATCTCCTGACAGGAAGATCATTGTTTGTATATTATTTATATTCTAAAAGGAGGAGCTAGATGGTATCATAGAAGAGGTGTGTGAAAGAGACACAGTTTAAACTATTCTGTGTCTGATCTTGGTGACATTTCTTTTTGGGCTCTTAGGAGACAAGATCTAACTATAAGCACTATAGAGGTAATACATTAGATAGAAAAAGTCTAATTGTATTGTGGTAGGAATTTTTGTTTTTGTACTTTTCCTTGTTTTCTTTTAAGTGATTGTATGCTCTTTGATATATTGTTCTGTGTTTACATTTTACATATGTGTATCCATTCTAGTAAATATGTTATTTTTAAAAAGACTGGCTGGGTGTGTCTTCGAAGTTCTTTTTGCATGTGATGTATACATAGCTAAGTTGACAGCTGTTCTGAAGGACTTGATGGTGTTACCAAACTGGGAAAGGTAAGAATATACCTAAGGTCTTTTACAGAGTTTTAAGGGTTCATTTTGGATACCTGGTTAGGTGCCCTTAGGTAAAAGATAACTTGCATCCCCCGAAGAGAAGATTATCTGCACCTGTACATTTGGGTACACTAGCATAAGGTTCACAGTTTGAATCCCCCCAGCACTTGAGACTAAAGGTGATTTGGACCCACAAGCAGACAGGAGGGTTACCCTGTCTGTTACCTGTTCACAATACTGCGCTTGGAGGTTGGCATTGTGTGAGCAGAGGGCCTGACCTGCTGAATGCGTTTGTGACAGGGATAACCTGTGGTGCAAGGTGAAGAACTCAGGCAACCTAGCTATCAGAATTATAGGGCAGCTGGTAATAGGTACATGAACCTGGCCAATCTTGCTAAAGCAAAATACTATAAGGAACAGATGGATAGGAATTGGAGAAATGGGGAAATTCTTGGAGAACGTTAAAGACCTTCTTAGAAAGGACAAGAGGAAGCACCCCACAATGCTAAATTGAAATGGTACATCTACCCTGGACCCCCACAGAATTGCAGAGTCCTTTAATTCTGCCTTCTCGGACCTCAGCTCTGTTCTCCTCTCCCCCCAATTACCTGCAAACCCAGCCCCCCAAAGCACCACTTCCAATTTCAATCTGACCAACTTCTACTTTAAATCTGTCATGGTCGTGGAGGCCAGATCTGATGTACGTAAGGTCCTAGGAAAAACTAGGCTTGGCAGCTATAGTATCAATATGAAGTCGGTGGCACTTGTACTTGATCAAGTCATTGTCCCAATAACCAAAATCTTTAATAAATCACTTGCCTTGGCTAAACTTCCATCTATCTGGAAGATGGCATTGGTGACCCCAGTGCACAAAAGTGGAGCTCGCACCTGCACTTCCAATTACAGAGCAATCTCAATACTCTCCCCCTTTTCAATAGTGCTTGAGAGAGTCGTTGCTGACCAGATCACAGAGTACTTCAATAAGTACACCCTTCAATGTCATCAGCAGCACGGCTTTAGGGAAAGTCATAGCATGGCTACAGCCCTGATGGAATTCTCCGATTATGTGTGCAAGGCAATGGATGTAGGCAAGCTAGTTGGGTCTATATTTATAGATCTCACTAAGGCCTTCGACACCATTAATCATCCTATCCTGCTGGACCAGCTAATGTCCTTGGGACCAGCCTCTGGCCATTCAATTGGTTCAGGGACTACCTGTCCTACAGGTTCCAGTGAGTCAAAATAGGAACAACGACCTCTTCTGCTAGGGACATCACACTGGCAGTCCCACAAGGATCCATTTTGGGTCCTCTATTATTCAGCCTGTTTCTGAATAACCTCCTTGCAGCTTGCAAGAGCAAAATTATTTTGTACACAGATGATGCCGTCCTTTTAAGTAGCAGCACCCAGCCAAACCTTCTGCAAAAAGAATTACAGACAACCTTCCATCAACTGGAGGACTAGTTCAGATCATAGAAACTGCTTCGCAATTACAAGAAGAGCAAAACCATGCGGATATCCAGCCATCACATAAGAAACTGCACCTGATCCTGTCCATTCTCAACAATAAGGATGCTCCACTTAAACAGGTACATTTCTTCAAGTACCTTGGGGTTATTATTAATGATACCCTCTCCATCATGCAACATATAGACTTTGTGGACAAAGCAGTCAATGCTAAATTGGGGGTACTCTACAGGCATAAACAATATCTGACCCCCTCTGCCCTCTGACTCTATGTATTGAGCACAGTATTGTCTATCATAGGCTATGGCTTGGTGATCAATGGAGCAACAACTGACACTGTGCTTAAGCAGGTGGTGACTACCTTCAATAAAGCCTGCAGACTCACCTTAGGAGCCAATAATCAGACTCATTCATGTTTGCTCTGAGAGCAAACTGGCTGGCTGAACCTGAGTAATAGGATTAAGTACCAGACATGCTTTCTGGGCAAAAAACACTCCTAGGTAAAACTCCTCCATGCATTAAAGATATTGTGCAAGAAAATCATTCCAGCTACCAGATAAGGAGTATGGCCAGGTGTCCCCTAACAGTACCCTTCAGGATAACCTCTCTAGGGCAACGGTCCTTCACATACAGGGCTCCTCTCTGGCTGAATGAGGTCCCTGAACATATACTTAACACTGTCAGCCTCCAGCCCTTCAAAACAGAATTGATGCACCTCCTTACTGATAGAGGTCCTTGCGAGTGCAGGAAAGTGGATTGAGCCACTGTCACCTCCACTCACTCCATTAAGATCCGGTTTTGTCTACTTGGAACTGGCACTATCCCTTTCTGCTTCCAGCTCAGCAACATCCTAGTGGCACTTTTCTCTGGCTGTAGCCTAATTTCCCCACCCTTATCCTTATCTCAGTCCTTCCCCTTCCCCCAAAAATCTCCACCCCTTCAACACAGCTTTCTCCTTGTTCCCCCTAAACCTGCACCACCACTCACCCATTTGACCTTCTTAATACCCCACTGATATTCCTCTTCCCTGGCCTGCAGTGATCCCTGACTCCCTAGTCCCTATACTCTTTCTCCACCTCCACCTTACTACTGCCTTGACAATGCGTTACCTCGTGGCTGCTTACCTGAACAAAGCCTGTCCCCCAGGCTGTTCCCCCAGTTTTTTATTGTTGCCTCTTAATCTTATTGTACTATTGATGCATGCCATGCTGGACCTTGTATTCTGAGTATCTGCAACTGCATTCGAATGTGGATATTTGACATGCTATATCTGTTTACATTGTCTTGTGATTTGTGTTTTTTCCTCATTATGTAACTCTCAACTTAATATTCTGTCTCGTTATCCTTTGATGTGGAACCTTTGAAAAAGAGCACTTTGCGCAAAGTCTTTTTCTGAATCAAATAACATTTAAAATTCAAATTCAGATCACAGAAGTTGCGAGTCAGAATCAAAAAGTGGCAATAATGACCCAATTGCAATAGATTTATGTGTTTGAAAAGAAAGATCGGCTTTCAGTTTATAAAGAACACCAAGTATTTGGTTTATATTTTTGCAACCCAATTTGATATGATTTAAAAAGGACAATGCAGGATCTAACAAGATTTTTAAACTGCTGAACCTGGTCAGTGATGTTTCCTAGAGTATCATATGTCTCAACACCTTGGCTACCATTTGGTAAAGTTTTAGACCGAAAAAGCATAGCTTTTGTTTTGTATGCATTAAGAACCAAAGGATTATTACTAAACTAGTTATATACAGCCTGAAAATTCTTCATCAAATGACAAGAAACCCCTCAACATCCTTCAAACTACAGTATGCTATCATATCTGCATAAAGCAGAGTATCACAATTTGTACAGATATTTGGAATGGAGCTGACAAAGAGGATAAACATCAGGGCCTCGATATTCAAAATAGCGCAAAGTGGAGTGCCAATCTTTGCGCTGCATCTTGCAATTGTCTGGGAGCCTAAAGATGATGTATTCAGTCAAATAGCACACCTGCACTATTTGACTGAATATAGGGCCAGGTTGGCATATCGCTAAGCCAAGTAGCACTGCCCTGACGTGACCCCCGGAGTACGCTACTAGTGTGGCTAGCGCCGGATCGTTATCTGCGATATTCAAGGGGACCCATGCAAATGAGACCATTGGGCATACAAGTCACTTAGGACCCATTAACATGCCCATTATGGGCTTATTTGCATGGGTAGTGAGGCAGGTTAGCATGGCACCACCCCAATTGCCTGGTCCCTAACCTGTGTAGATATCCCTGGTGACTAGTGGTCCCCCCCTTGATCACCAGCCTACAATGATATTAACATTTCCCAAGTGCCTAGTGCTCCCCCAAATCACTACCCTATAATAATATTAACCCTTCCCTGGTTCTTGTGGTCTCCCCTCCAATTGCCAGCCTGTAGGAATACTGACAACCCTCCCTGGTGTCCAGTGGCTACACTACCCCTCCACAGCACTGAACACGCAACCCCCAGTTACCTTACCAGTATCCCTGGTGCCACCGGTGCACATACAGTGACTGGTTCAGCCCTCCTCATACCTCCTCAGCTGGCTACCATATGTCTAGGTAGTGAGCGTGCATCTTATTTATAGGACAGGGTGATGCACCCTGTCTTATAAATAAAATGTGCACTTTCTGCCTGGACACATAGCGTAGCCAGCTAAGAAGAAGGGGGTGAGCCGATCTCTGTCTGTGCACCCATGGCACCAGGATACTGGTAAGCATATAAGTGTCACACCACAAGGCTGGGGGCTAGATGCTAGGGAGGGGTTGCCAGTTTTCCTATGGGCTGGTGATCAGAGGGAGGGGGACCACTAGCACCAGGAAAGTGTTAATATTAGAATGGCTAGCAATCAGATGGTGGGTGCCACAGACCACAAAAGGTGGGTATGCTACCTTAGCAATCAGCTAGGAGGTGGCATTACCTCCAGCAGCCACTAGGGTTGCCAAGAGTAAGTCAGGGTTGTTTTGGTGGTATTTGCACTGTGCAAAAGGACCACACTAACCCCTTTTGTGCAGCGCAGAGTCGCTGAATATGGGATAGCATGGCTATTCATGGCCAATTCCCTTCCCTTGCCCACCCACATGTATTATGTTTTGCATGGGCACTAACCCTCTTTGCCCACACAAAAGGCCCTTTTGAATATAGAGATCTGGGGCAAACCCCATTTTTCACGGGCAATTACCCCTTAGCACTTGCACAAACTTTTGAATATCAGGCCCCAGAGGTCTAAAAATGGACTCCTCGAGGTACCCCACTGTCAACCACATAGGATGAAGAAAGAGAAGAATCAACTTCCACAAAGTGAGGTGCCCATTAGGCTTTTATTTGAAAAAATAAGGCACTGTGGAATATTAAACAAAAAAGTAATAAAACTGATACACCGAAGTGTATGGAGGCGCTGTAGTGCTCAGATGTTAGAAATCATCTGAGTACACTGGTTTGGAGTCTCATCAAGAGATAGCCAAAAATAATGCCTTCCCTCCCCTTAATGCAGCAGTGCACTGAGAAATATTTTTTTCCAAAAGGTAGGTTCAGCTACAGTTACTAAAACTATTAGCATACCTGTCAAATCTGCTTTTTCTAGTTACCTCTTATGCTGTGCACCTTGAGTTTTTTTTATTTTACTGATCCTAAATGTTGCCAAGTCTACTATGCTATTTCTATTTATTTATTTATTTAGTTTTTGCTGACCGGGAAAGGAGGACTAGGCAATTCTGTCCATTTTCACCCTTGTCCCAGGGGAGGAGGGTACAGATGGAAACCAACTGATACTGAACCAGATTAAGCTGGTGGTGGTAGTTTTTTCATGAGCAGGGGAAATTTAGCAAGGATAATGGGGAAATCCCCCACACACACACACACATGCACACACACTCTCTTTTTGAGAAGAGCCATGAGATATTTCACATCCACCTGAACATACACCAGAATAAGCAGACAGGACTTCAGTTTAACATCTCATCCAAAAGGTGGCCCCTCAGGAGAGCAGCATGCCCCTTATGTTGCATTACAGTGTCAGTACTGGGATTTATCCCTGCTCCTGGTGCGGTGCTGATCCCTGCAGCTTTCCAATCTTCCAGTCTCAGAGGCAAGGGTGAAAGCTGCTGAGCCACTGCCATGGACACTTTCTAAGCCAAATGGAACTGCCACCTTTCTTTTCTTTGGAAAAACTCTATTAAGACATTTATAAAATACTCAACTTTTGGTGTAATTGTAAGATTTTACCACCAAATAAAACTGGAAAATGCCTGGAATATTTTATAGTTAAAAAAAGTAGAGTCAAATGTTTTGCCCAGCCTTGATGCACTGGTGCTTTTACCACTGCAGGAAAAAATCTAGAAAACCTGACTACCTTAACTTGAGGTGATGATTTCTCTGGGTAGGCTTGAGGACATTTTCTGTTGAAGCACAATTAATGATTCTCATTAAAACATATGCTACTCTGTACCAGTGATGAATGACTGCTCACTCTGAACACTGCTCGTGTCTAGCTGGGCTATGGCTGAATGAACTAGAAACATAGAAACAGGATCTGACAGCAGATAATGAGTGCTTGGCCCATCTGTCTGTCTGCCTGCCAACTACTTTTTCTTTGAAACTCTACAGGGCAGGAACACCAAGTTGCCTGTCGTTGGTTTTCCAAAAGTGAGAATGTTTGTGCTTGTCTCAAGCCAGGCACCCTGGACTATCATGTGCAATTAAATTAGTTTGTTATTGCAAGCAACACCTTAGTTGACACTTACATCAACTAGAGACCAGAGTGTGCCAGAACTGTACAGCATAGTACAGAATGGAACAGTGTAAAGTACCATACAAAGCAAGATGCTGGCCAGAGGAGGGAGCAAGTACAGAGAAATCTGTTCCACTGTTTATTCTTGGGGAAAGATAACAGACACTTTGAAAATTTGAGATTTAGCCAGGTTGGCAGCATTTTGCTTTGAGTATGCTTTTTTGCGATGGTTGGGAATATTCCTTTTTGTTTTGTAATTTCTTGGTATCACTTTAAGTTAGGTGACCCAAAATAATATTTAATAAACATATGAGAAACAAACTATTACTTGTAAAGAAAATGCTAGATAGGACTCTTTGTAACAGTAATAAACTTTTAACATGGATGTACTGTAACTTTAGTTATGCATTTAAGAAACATATCTATTAAGGTGGCTATTCTCATCTATTAATTTTAAATAAGCATCTGGAAATATTTTAGTGCATGTTATTTGCCATTTAACATATAGTGATATCATAATGGTATACCTTAAATGGACTGTGGTGCTATGTGGGAGTCGAGACCAGTGTTTGCACCTAACCATTGGAATTTACCCAAGTTGCAAGAATTCCAGTAGCCAGGATGCCAATGACTACTAAAGAAGTACTAACTGCAACTAAAATAAATGCTTGTTTAATTTGATTTACTATCTATTAATCTTTAATGGACATCAATAAATATTTCAATAGATGTACATTTGCCAAAAATATTGTAATATATTGATGGTGCACTTTTAAAACTCTTTGATGTTATGTGGAAACCCAGAGTTTGCACCCAGCACCAGATCTTTAACCTGTGGCCCCTGTAAACATTATATGGGGTAGGAATCTGGGTGTGGTAAGGATTTTTGTGTGCTATATACATGGATAGATTGGTAGAGACACCAGGGGCATCATATGTCAGTCTGATTAAAGGGCTGCCTGGTCCATTAGAGTGGTATAATGAGGCTAAAACTTCTTCCTCTGAGTAAAGGGTCTTGACTTCCATTTACACAACCGGCAAAGGAGTACAGTATATTCTGTCAAATGTTAGCTCCACCAAATCTTCTGTTTTAGTTTCAGTTTCAATTTTAATTGCATTGAAAATCCTTTAGGCAAGAACTTATTTTCAAAGGAGCTAGACTCCTACATTAGTTGTATGTAAATGCACAGAGAATGATTACAAGAAATGAAGACATACAAATCAGTATAAGGAATACATTGTCAGTTTCTGGGCGCTTTACCTCCTCTTCCTTAATGTTCTCCTCTACAGGTATCGGCTATGCACCCAAGGGCAGTAAATTGTCTACATTGTATGGTACCGGGTTCTAGGCTAGTTGGACTCCTCTCTAGGTATAATATCCTGCAACAAACTGGTACTGTGTGCTGTGGAACAGTATTGCACAAGTTCAGCTTTTTCATCTGATGAGTCACTGTTCATTGCCTGCAGGTGATACAAGGTTTATCTGTGGCTATGGGTTTCTTCCTGCATGTGGCAGACCTGGTTTTCATCAACTGAGGCACTTTAGGTGCTATGGTCCAGATATTCAAAAGGGTTGCGCATGGCGCAACAGTGTTATGCCATGCACAACCCACTGATGCGCCCCGGTGCGATATTTAAAAGGGAAAAGTGCCTGCACAAATCCCGATGCGCAGGTACATCAGTAATGTCACAGAGCACAGGTGGGGGGGCATGCCCATGCATAAACTGCACAGCCCGATATTCAGCCCGGGCCGTGCAGAGTTATGCAGGCGCAACCTCTACCTGCGCCTGCAAAAAGCTGAGCCGAAAAAAAAAGGAACAAGTCGAAGGCCACCCACAGGTGAGCTGCCGCATTGCAGGAGCAACACAGCAGCGCCACCTGGGGTGGCCCTCCTGTTCCCTGCACCCTGGCAGTACCCCCATGCCCGATTGCGGGCGAAGTGTACCCCAGCCCCGTGCCCGGTCGTGGGCGATTAACACCCCACCCCCGGTAGCCCAATCGTGGGCGAAGTGTACCCCCAGCCCCGAGTAGCCCGATGCGTGGGCGAAGTATACCACCCGCCATGGTAGCCGATGCGTGGGCATCAGACCTCTCCCCAAAGTCCAATATCCCTGGTGGTCCAGTGGAGCGTGAGTAGCCCGATCGCGGGTGGCATTCCTCACCCTCCCGTCAGAAATCCTGGTGATCTAGTGCCCCCACCCACCACCCACGGGCCCCACCACCCTGCTCCCCGCCGTCAGCTGGCGGGCAGCACCACCACCCCTGCCACCCCACCACCCGCCCAACTGACAGCTCGGTAGGGCTGCATGCCCGTGGTTCAGAGAATGAGCCAATGGGTGTGCAACCATTCATTCACATATCTGGACTGACTTTTATGCGTATGGGCTGCGCCCATTGGCTCATGCTCTGAACTAATGGGCATGCAGTCCTACTGAGCTGTCAGTCAGTGGGCAGCGAGGCGGCAGGAGGTGAGGTGCTACCCTGCAGCTGATGGGGGAGCAGGGTGGTGGGGCTCCGTGGGTGGGTGGGGTGGAAACACCAGATCACCAGGATTTTGGATGTGGAGGGTGAGGAATGCCATCATGATCGGGCTACTCATGGTCCACTGGACCACCAGGGATACTGGACTTCGGGAGGTCTGATGCCCGCGATCAGGCTACTCGGGTGTACACTGCCCACGATCGGCTACTCGGGGTGGGGTGCACCTTCTGCCCATGATCGGGCTACTCAGGGGTTGGGGTACACTCTGCCACCACGCACTCGGGAGGGTACACTCTGCCCGCAATGGGCTAGTGGGGGTTACACTTCTGGCCAGTGATCGGCTACAGGGGGAGACATACAGTTATGCCTGCGATCGGGCTAATAGCGGTCCACTGGACCACCAGGGTTTGGAGCCATTCATTGTCCCTTACGGGACGTCCCGTGATTGGGCTGCAGGGGGCATCGGTCCCCGACAGCTGCTGCCTGGCAGGGCGCCAGGCGCAAGTCGTTGGGGATCGGTGCACCTGCATGCTAATGGCATGCAAATGGGGCCATAATCAGATGCAAATGGCCCCCCGTGTGCCTTGCATAAATTATGGTCCCATTTGCATGTCACCCTTTGAATATCGCAGGTGCTGTGCATGGCGCAATGGAACTTGCGCCACCACATCTCAATGCTCCATTCTGATCACTTGTGCTGGCACAGTTCCACTGCGCCATGCACACTGGGGGTGGCCACGGGGCGATATTCAAAGCAGTTGCGCCATAGCGCAACTCCGTTGAATATCGCCCTGGCCACACCCCTCTGCAACTATTTTGAGCGGCGCAGGGGCTTGAGCCACAAAATGGTGCAGTTTGAATATCTGGGCCTATTAGTGTAACATGAGTGCCCATTTTCCCAATAGACAGCAATTGCTGTGAATCATTTGTGCCCAGACAAGGAAACAGCAGTACTCCTCATCTGGCTTTGCACAGGCATCCTAGGATGAAGTACACCATCCAGGAAGTTCATCTGTAAATACATTTATTCTCCAGCGTTACAGGCTAAGGTAGCAATGCAATAAAGTACAACACAATCCACCACAAATGCAGGTGCCATGGCGCTTCATTGGGGGTGGGTACCTGCAGTAGATCAGTAACTCAAATGCCTAAACACCAGTAAGGCCACCAATCAAAATAAAGTCAAAAATGGTAGCCCATCAGGTAGTCAGCGATCTATGGCTAATACATCAGGGGTGGTAAGAACCCAAAGTGAAACTGTGATTTATACATACGTGTTATAAATATATACAAATAGCACATGGACACATTAGATCTATAGAAAAAGTGTAAAAAAGTACGATAAATGTTTTAACAAAAGGGAAGGAGCTGTTGGTGACAAAGTATCAAGTCTTATGAAAATTCATGATTAGATCTAATATTGTAAAGCTCAAAACATTATTATATCAGTACAGCTGTCAAAACTGCACCTTCAAACTAATCATAATCTACCTGAACACTGAAATTAGTGAGCTCTGACTAACAGACTGGATGCAGGGTGCTCAGCATGGCAGTGAAAGGTAGAAAATATTTGAGGTATCTAGTGCTGGGAGTTGACATGTCTTGGATGTTTGGATGTATAACATGAGAGGATGAAATCAGTCTGCTTACAGAATACAGGAAACCTTATGTGAGACAGACAGAAAGAGAGGGAGAGAGAAGGAAAGAAAAGAAAGAAAGAAAGAAAGAAAGAAAGAAAGAAAGAAAGAAAGAAAGAAAGAAAGAAAGAACTCTATTACAGTACTGTGTGAAAGAAACTGAAAGATTCAGTCAGGACTAGTAATAATACTATATATACAGTATATATAGTTGTAATACACTTATAGTGCTCACTGAAATAAAGATAGGTATATTCTGTAGACTGGTATGTCTTAAACTTGCTTCTCCACAGCATAAGGGGAGTTGCCCCATCTGTCTGCAATCTTCTGCTTTCTAGGCAGTCCCAAATTCCTTATTATACAATGAGGTATGAAAATCCTGTAACCTCATTGGTCAAAACAGATCACATGACTGTGGTAAATACTCCAGTATACCCACCGTAAAAGTTTTATAGCACTATAAAAACAAACAAAAAAGTTGAACATTGTATAATAGCAATATACCATGACAGGGAGTGGGTATATGGGTGGATTTACCACTTCTGGTGTGGTTAAGTCACTCAGCTGCGCCTCGTGACTGAACCACACCAGGCGTGGTAAATCCACCAATATATCCACTCCCTGTCATGGTATATTGCTTAAACAACACTCTGCCGCTTAGTAACATGTAAGTGCTTTGACTTTTTGGTCATTTAGTACCTGACCTTGTTTGCTCTGTTTTACTTTCCATACAGTTCTGAGACCAACTGCTTGACTGTGTTTAACTGATCCATCAGGCATTGGACATACAGTGTTATGTCACTGGCCAGGCTCCATTGATAGAGACTCTGAAGCACAAATCAGCTGGCAGTCTTGCTTCCCTACTGAAAAATAGGTGCTCTACCACAGCAATTTTCAGGATCCATCAATTCATTCAGTTGTAGACATGCAGACGTGTGCTCACCTGTTGTTTCCACTAGACTTTCTCCCTAAACTCCAATGCACCTAGTATGTCAAGTAAACTTCAGATGAATCTCTCCAGATGTGTATCACCTTGGTGGTGAAATGGCATCACTCGGGATTTGTACATTCTCAGAGGGGTAACAATTCCTTTACCAATTGGCTTTCAAAATTTTTACCTTAATCTGATTGGATTTTCTTGGGTACTCCATAATGCACAATTAACTTTTTCATTAGGATCTTTGTGACTGTAGTGGCCTATTGCTCCTTAGTTGCCTTGACATATCGAACAACGGTCTGTTGCCAAGGTGTTTCTCTGCATGCATCTACTGTACTGTCTACAGTAATGCTCCACATTGCTTCCTATATGTGGTCAATAGTTATTTATCAAATCTAGGATTACAAATACCTTTGAGCCTTGGCTCTTTTACAAAGGTTCCACGTCAGAGAAATACAAATTATGGGTAGCATCAAGACAGACATTACAACAATGTGGACATTGCAAACAGAGTACAGATTAATACAATTCAAGGGTAGCATTGTAACAAGGCAGCCAGCGGCATTTGTCAGAGAAAATAGACAACAGATAAGAAGTGCCAGAGTCATAGGGAGAAGGAAGAGGGGGAATACTAGTGAGTTCAAATTATGTCCAGCATTCTCTGGCTTCCTGGTCGGCACAACTCATTGTACAAGCAATTCATTACAATCTTCCTCAACTTTTTAGGCAGCAGCAGTCGGTGTCTGGAAACTCCCTGTATTCCCTGTGTCTTTCAGTACAACAGGTTGTTTTTGAACTTCGATTTGGATCATTTTATCAACAACAACTGAACATCTACATGCCAGATGTCATTTGTTTTGCTTCCCAGCCCTTTTGGAGAACAACTGTAATTAACTGTACAGTTGGATCCAGTCTTTATTCATGCTGTAAGTCATACTGACTCATCTGCAGCAATGCTATCTGATCCAGACCAGTAAAGCTACAACAAGCAGTGGGTGAGAAACTTACTAGGGCTGTGCATGGGCTGAATAGTATTTTCCGAATACCACAAATAGTAGGCTTCCCGAATATGCAGATGCATTTTCTGGATAGTTCACTATTCGGACACTATTCAGGAACTACTTTTTGGTGAGATTTCCAAGTCTTGCAGAGCTGTGTTGGCCAATCAAAAACTGTTTCTTGAGCTCAAAGGCAAGCACACCACGTGACTTCCTCACTCTGAGCTGGTAGAAGACAGGAGACGGTGGTTTCTGAGAGCTGCTCTGCAGTACTTTTGAGACTTTAACCTTGCTAAAAAAAGAAATAGATTTTTGCTTCACGGGCTTTTTTGGGTCAGTATAGTTTTTTTGATCAGTGTCAGAAAAGCTATGTTTGACTTTCTGACAAATATTTTGTCCTTATTGCTGTACTCAGTTACAGGGACTAGGAGGGCTGCCTGCTAACACCCCTTCTCTGCTGCTGTCTGACATAGCTCCAGTGTGATTTTTTGTGGGTGAAGCACATTTTATTTTTGTGTTTTGTTTTTTTGCTGTCGTCTGGTTCCAGGCTTGGTTCCCTGCATGACTGATGAGGGTGTCTGCTAACTTCCTCTCCTGCAGTTCTTCTTATGATTTGCTGTATATGTGCATAATATTTGATTTTACATACTAACATACTAACATACTATTTGCCAGCAGATTAGGCCTTATGGTCTATCAAGTCTGCTCGAACCTAGATCCTTAGTTGGGTGCAGAGACCCTCCCATCCCTTGTGCTCCAGAAACCCCTATCATCCATCCCCACCCCCCCGGGACAGGCCATCATCTGATACATCCACTTTCTGTGTCTGTCCCACCCTCTCTTAAAGCCCTCCACTGTGGATCTCTGAACCAGCTCACCAGGCAGAGCATTCCAAGGGTCCACCACCCTCTCAGTGAAAAACCTCCTCCTCTTTTCCCCCCTCACCCTTCCACCTTCCAACTTCAAACCATGCCCTCTGGTGATGCCTCCCTGCTTTAGTCTAAATATCCCCTCCATGTTTACCCTATTTATTCCCTTGAGGTACTTGAAGACCTCAATCATGTCCCCCCTGTCTCTCCTCTCCTCCAATGAAAACAGGCAGAGCTCCTCAAGTCTGTCCTCATAAGTCAAATCCCCTAGCCCTCATATCATCTTTGTTGCCCTCATCTGTACCCTCTCCAGGAGCTGTATGTCCCTCTTCAAGTGTGGTCTCCAGTACTGTACACAGTACTCAAGGTGTGTCTAACCAGTCCATTGTACAGCGGCAGAATCACTTCCTTGCTCCTTGAGGTGATCCCCTTGCGATGCATCCCAACATCCTGTTTGCCTTGCTAGCTGCTCTCCTGCACTGCTCAGAGTTATTCATACATGTATCCACCATGACCCCTAGGTCTTTTTCCCCTGTTGAGGCTTCCAGCACCTCCCCTCCCAGGGTGTACCTGTGTTTAGGGTTTCCCTGACCAAGATGCAACACCTTGCACTTAGTGATATTGAAATTTAATTTCCATGTGTGAGCCCAGCTTTCCAGGGTGTCCAGGTCCCCTTGCAGGGCCAACCTCCCCTCTTCTCCCTCAACTACTGCTCCCATCTTGGAGTCATCCGTGAAGAGACTCATTTCACACCCTATACCCTCCCTGATGTCCGATATGTATGCATTAAACAGGATTGGACCCAGGACCGAGCCCTGTGGTACCCCCTACCAACCTCTGTAGGGTTCAGAGCTCCCACAGACCACTACTCTCTGAGTGCATCCAGCTATCCAGTTTTCAATCCATCTGACCATCAAAGGGCCTACTCCTAACCCCATCAGTTTCTCCACCAGACCATTGTGGGGGACAGAGTCAAACGCCTTGCTGAAGTCCAAGAATAATACATCCACAGGCTTACCCCTGTCCAGTTCTGATGTTACCCATTCATAGAACTCCACAAGGTTGGTTTGACATGATCTACCTGGCACAAACCCATGCTGCCGACTATCCAGACCTCCCACCTCCCCAAGTAAACCCCCAATCGTTCCTTTAGTATACTCTCCATTAATTTTCCCACCACCGAGGTTAAACTGATGGGTCTATAGTTTCCTGGTACTTCCTTGACCCCCTTTATGGATTGGTACCACATGTGCCTCTCGCAATCCCTAGGTACCCTCCTGTCTCAAGTGACCTGTTGAAAGCTCCGCCAGAAGTGCAGCCAGTATGTCACTAATTCCATAGTACTCTCGGATGAATGCCATCCGGCCCAGGAAGTTGTCTTTCTTTGGGCCTTGGGCAAACCACACCCTTTTGGTGGGGATGGCATCATCTGTCCCTCCACCTTACTGGTCTTTTATCCTTATCCAGATGTGACACCCCTGGGGTACCTTTCCCTCCCTTTTGCTCCATTTCTGTTGCTCCCCTGATCCCACTCCCTGCCGCTTCTATCCCCTTTGTGCCTTGCTTTGTAGATATCCCATCCCCCTCCCTAGTGAACACAGAGGCAAAGTACTCGTTAAATACCTCTGCCTGGTCCCTCGCCTCTTCCACCCACCCTTCTTCTGATCTCAATCTGCTGAGATGGCCCTTAGTTTTTCTCCGCTCCCCAATGTACCGGAAGAACCCCTTTCCCTCCCTGTATCCCTGTGCCAGCCGTTGCTCTTTACTGGACTTTGCTCCCCTCACCATCTGGTGACTTTTCTAGATACAAGCTGGTGCATTTCCTTATCCCTATCCCCTCTTGTTGTTTTATATTTTTGTAAGCCGCCTTCTTTTCTCTGACTGCTACCTGGACCTCACTGGACCACCAGCATGGTTTATGTGACCTTGCTACTGCGTTTCAACTTAGCGCAGATCCTGACTGCCTCATTGAAGTCCCGTTTATGACCTCCCATCTCCTTTCCACACTTGTCGTTGAGGTAATCCCTTCAAGTGATCCTTGAGAATATTTCCATGCCCATAAAGTCTGCCCCCTGAAGTCCACTGCCAGTGTCCTAGATCTCTCCCCACTCCCCAATGCTTATTTGAAGCCAGACAGTATTGTGGTCACTCCCAGTCAGGGGGTCCTGTACAACCATGTCCCTTACCAGATCCCCATCTGCCAGAACCACATCCAGGACATGCCCCTCCCTTGTGGGCTCCATCACATGCTGTGTTAAGAACACATCCTGGAAGCCATCCAGCAGCCTCTGCTCCTTGGCCACCTTAGAGGACATGGTTCCCCAGTTTGTACCTGGCATATTAAGGTTCCCCATCAACACCACTCCTTCCCCTTTTGGACCACACTGGGCAATGATGTTGTCCAGCAAACCATCCTCTAGAACATCACTCATCCCGGGGGGCCTATATGCTACTCCCAGCTTGACCTTATCTCCTGCTGGGGATCGTGAGTGACCATAAGGCCTCACGTTTCCTCTGCCTCTTCTACCATAGCAATTTCTATGTCATCTCTAATGAACATAGCCACTCCACCCCTCTGCCCTCCTTTCTATCCTTCCTAAGCATAGTGTACCCCGTACATTTAGGTCCCAGTCATGGTTTTGTTGTACGTTTCGTGACTGCTGCACATCCACCCCTCGAACAGCATGGCCTGGAACTCTGGCAACTTGTTTCCCAAGCTCCTGGCATTTACTAACACTAACCCCCACCCTTATCCCTGATCCTTTTTGTCAGACCCCACCCAGATTCCTTATACTTCCATCCTCCCCTGCTCCTCCTGAAACCTCCACCTCCAGTCTGTTTCCCCCTCCCCTTGAGGCTTGAGGCTACTCCCCTCATCTGGAGGGAGGCTTCTGTCAGCCCTCCTATCCCTTCCCCCTTACAAGTTTAAACCCCACCTTTCTTGTATGTAGTCAGCCATCCCTGTTTAGGACTTCCTTCCCTAATGGGGCAAGATGAAACCTGTCCTTGGCATATAGTCCCTTATCCTCCCAAACTCCATTCCAGTTCCTAACACCCTAACCCATTCTCTTCACCCCACTTCCTGAGCCATTTATTAACCTCTGTGAGCTTCATTTTTCTCCACTGGGCCTTTGGTACTGGCAATATCTCCGAAAGAAATGTTGCATCCATTATCCGACAGACTCTGGCAAGTTCTTGGAACCTTGCTTGGATTTCCATAATGCTATTTCCTCTAGATCATTAGTTCCCAAATGCCATGAAATCCGGTTTCCCTCACAATCCTAACCATTTCATACCATGAACTTTGCTCTGTGCACTGTCAGCCCAGAGATACTCACTACCTTCACCTGGCTATGGCATCCATCCCCTGTCCTCCCAATGGATACCCTTAATCATCGAGTCTCCCAGTACAGAACCTTAACACGCATCATCCTTATGGTTACCTCCACTATGCCCTCTCAGCCCCCCCACTTTATTCATGATCGCAATTTCATGGGAGTCTTCCTGCCTTATTAGAGACCCCTTGTCACCCTCCCTTTCTGCCTCCCTTGCTATTTTGCCCATTAACTCAAACCCTTCTGAATAGGTGTCCCTTTAACCCTCTCTTATCTGAACCATTTATCCTGGCCCTGATGGTTTCCCTTCCCCACTTCCATCCCCTTGTAATAGTACCCCTGTCTCCAGAGGCTCTCTCTGTGGGTCCCTTAGCTAGGGCCCCATCCTTGGTACTGACCTTCCTGCTGAAGGGGGCTCTCTCCCACCTCCTTGTCTCCCAGTTTCTCTCAATCATGCTCTCCTCCCTCATGTCTGGAATATGTTGCATCTCCCCATTTGCTTAACATATGTTTCCCCTTCTCCTCTGGGACTATGTCTATCCTTTCCATAGCTGTTCTGTGATGCCTATGGGTATCTGACTCCCTCCCCAGCCTCTGTATAGGTTCCTCATTTCCACCCCTTCCTCCCCTCTAGGATGCTTAATATCTCAAATTTATTGTGACACTCTATGTCAGCCTCCATCAGTAACCCGAGTTTCCCTGACTGCATCTCTAAACTGACCCTCTTCTTCCTCTCTTGCACTGTTCACCTTAGGGCTCCCTTCCCACAGTCTGCTGTTTTAGGCTTCCCTTTGCAGCCCCTCCTGACTCTTCCCCTCAGTCTCCTTGAATTCAAATTTTCACCCTGTCGCTTTCCCCATAGCATCAACTTCCCTATCTAAGGATCCTCTGTCCCTAATATCCCCCCTTCTGCTTGCTGTAACATAATGTCCTGTAATTTCAGAGCGTTGCCCCAGCCTCCCCTCAGCCCCACCCTTCTGCTGCCCATATCCACACCCCTTATCCTTGGACACCCCCAGCTCCCACAGCTTACTCCTTAACCAATATACCTCACTCCTGATACAAGATAGCTGTCTACAGAGTGGGCAGCCTCCCTCTCTCCAGGCCCAATTTAGAATTATTGCCATCCCACAGCCTGTGCAGCCTACAACCCTTCGAAGATGCCTGCCATGGTGGAATATGGCCACCCTGATTATCCCCTCTGTTTATAATAGCACCCCTTTTCTCAGTCCCTTTCCCCTGGAGTACAGTTTCTCTCTATACTGACTGTAGTTATTTACAAACCCAATTTCAATCCCACCAACAAAGTTCCCAAGTCTCACAAACACATACAGTCCAGTATGTGTTCAGTCCCACTAACAGTGTTTGTAAGCAGACACCAGGTACCGTATGATGTCACAGGTCCACCAACTCCTGTTGCTTCAAATTTCAGTCCCAAACAGAAATACTCAGCCTTTCAATCCCAACCCCAGTGGCTTTTCAGTATTTAAAAGCCTACAAAAACAGGGTGGTTGGGAGGCTCTACAAACACCAGGCAAACAACACATTTAAATTACCTTCTAATTTTCCCTGCCAAACATCTATCCCCAAACCTACAATATCACAGCCCAAGTATCAGTTCAAATTCAAGGTAATAATTTTTAACACATAGAACTAATTTCACTTACAACTATTCAAATATTTCAGTTTAAAACAAAATATAACTCCTGGCCTCTTTTCTACCAACCTGTTGCTTAAGCTCCCAAGTGAACAATGAGGCTTCACCCTGCATGTGCATGCTTAATATATTTTTGCATGAGGCAGGGCCACACTTGTGTACAGCTGTGTGCACACAGATTTTGAAATAAACTTCTTCAGTTCTAAGCCAGTCAGTCTTGACTCACTGAATTATTATTGTTAGTTCTCTGGTTTTGGGGATAGATCCCTGAACACATGAGGAGTGTGTTGGCTGACTCCCCACTTCTACAGCCCACTGCACACAATTAACCTGTGCTTGTGAAATATACCCCCCTGCGAGTCTGTGCCTTGTGTGTGCACAGATGTGCATGTGCATTTTTTTGTTTGTTTGTTGTTGTTTTGTTAATTAAACCATTGCAGTTAGTGGAGCAGGCTTGTCTCACTGAGTTGACTGTATGTTATCTGTCTGTTCCTTGCTCGGTTCCATGTTTGAAGTAAATAGGTTGTCCTTTTCTTCTTCCTTCTTAGTAGCAGTGGTTTTCTTTGCTGCCACTTTTTTGTGGTGTAGTATAACTGGTAAGGCTGGTGTATTACTGTAGTTCCACAAACACTGAGTAAAGCGTCATACACGCAGGTACTACAAGTAATAGTTTGTGTTTCACTAGTGACCTGATCCATCATGTCTTTAGCAACCTTGCAAATGTGCTTGGTCCAGCCCCAGCAAAGCATCTGCACTGCTGGCCCCAAGTGGTGAGGGACAGGATGATAGACCCACAAACGTACAGCACATCCAGGCAATTACTGCTAGTGCTGCCCCTGGGCTTCCAACCCCCCATACAATCTATGTAGAACAAAGGAAGCACACAGCCGGGGGGGGGGGGCAGTAACAAAATACGGTTAAGAGCAGTGGAGCATAAAGTTGCCAATACATTTGTTTGTGCTAAGGCTGGAGGATGCCAATAGAGCCCCGGTGCTTTGACCAGAACCTAGTCTTTGCCAGGGTCCATTTTGGGGAACACAAGCACACTATGAATATACAACCCTTAAAGAAACACACACCATAAATAAGTGAAGTTAAAATGAATGTTACTGAGATGCCCTTGTAATAAAGCAATCCACAACTAACATACCCAAGGTGAAACACTGCATTGAGATTATAAAACAGTTCATACAGTGGTGCCAGACAGTACGCAATGCAGTATTTTGCAAAGTTACTGCAGAATGCTACAGTATGCTGCAAGGAGCAGTGTAATTTCATGACAATTAAGCCCTCTAGTTATCCAATATTTTGTGGCATGTCATTTACTGCAAAGTACTGAATTGCATCTTGTCTTGCTCCCCCTGTATATTATTGATACATAATACAATTCCAGAGAAGGTGGTGAGATAGATTGCATAGACAATGGTATACATGTGTCTCTCTTTATTCGGTGGGCTCAAATTTGTTCTCCCCAAGCAAGCCTTTCAGTTCTTGCAACATTGGTAATAGTACTACCACTACTAATACCATTAGCAGTACTACTACTACAAGTGTCACCACCTGTTCCATCTGTACTTTCGCTGTCACATCCTGTTGTGCAGTAGTGGGGGGGGCATTAGAGCATACATGCTTTGTGGAGGAAGTAGCAGACACCACCACCAGTGTTCCCACTGCTACCGCTATGGCTGCTACATTCACAGCCAGTGTGCTTCCCACCACCACCGGTGCCATTCTTGCAGCAGCCACCCTTTCAGTTGTCACCGCTACTGCAGCCACTGCTACCACTATTCCTATGCCCATGGCCAAAGCACCTCCTACCCTGTGTCTGTGACCATGAACACTCTCTAGTGCTGACTCAATGCAATGCTTAATATCATTTTCAAAGTGCTATGTGTGTGTGGTGTGGTGGATCGAGTGTGCCACATGAAGCGTGTGTTGCATTAGTGAGAGCTCTGTGTTGGTGGTTGAAGTGTCATTGAGGTGTATATGGTATACCAGGTTCAATTGGTGATTAATGGTGTTGCTGAAGTGCTTTTTTAAGGTTTCCTTAAATAAACACCTTTCTAGCCAAATACCGAATACCAAATAATGAATACCGAATACTTGGAACCCGAATACCGAATATTCGGCCGAATATTTGGGAAAAGGTATTTGCACAGCCCTATCACTTACTAGAGGCTTACAGATTTCTCTTTCTCAGTTTCTTTTTTTCTGAAGTGTTGCTCTCTTTCTAAGACATAAGCGATCAGATGCTGTCATATCCTCGGTAGCATACAGGCGCAAGCCATTTGGATTGAATGATGAGTTTGACCTCAGACTATTCCATGTTTGATATCTGAGGGTCAGTTAGAGTAGCAATACATTTCTGGATTTTTTTTATTATACTGGTATGATTAACCAACTTATTTACTGTTGATTTCTAGGGCTTAGGATCCCAGAAAACCTTTTTCCCACTCCACATGATAATAACTGCTTTGTGGACCCCTCAGTGATGAAGGCGTTAAAGCATAATTTTCATGACAGGTACAAAAATGGTCTCTATAGTAACGTATTATTTATTTATTTGAACCATATTTTACCACGTAAGCAAGCAGAGTTCAAACAGGTTTGTTTCCTCTTGCAGCCTAGGAGGGCACACAATTATAGTGAGCCAAAATATATAAAGAATCGGAGTGTATGGCAAGAATAGTAGCAATGTGCTATTCTTCTGTCTTTGGTCTGTAAGCAGTAAGACACAAAGGGGCATTGATTGTGCTGGTTTTACCACATGCCCAGGGGTGTAGTAAGGCATGAGGCCACAGGTCAAGTGCCTTCCCCTAAGGAAGTGTGTTGTAAACCAGCACAACCAATACTCCAAAGTGTCTTACTGTTCTTGTAAAATGTGTCCGTAGGCAACTTTAAAAAAAAAAAAACATTCTTAAAGTTTAAAAATATACAAAAATATAATAAAATATCACTAAAGAATATAAAACTGTCTCTTCTTGGATTTTTTCCACCTGTCAGTCACGTCTTTCTACACATTCAGTACATGCTGTGCTTGTTTTCCTTGGAATACAAGGATTCAAAATTCCTCAGCATTCCACTAGTAGAATACTCCTGCCACTCCACCCTGCCCACAACACACACACAGAATGGTATCATGGAATACATAAATTCAATATTCTGCAAGATTCCACTGGCATGCGCATGAAGGCCTCGAGTGGAGCCAGAATCATAATTTCATCTGTTTCAGGTTAAGCAGCAAGGAGTTCTCTGGCAAACTGGTAAGGATAGCAAGGGAATTTTTCATTGTTGTCAAAGACAGACCGGAACTGGAAACTCTGAATAGTACTTGAGTTTTTCAATTTGTTTGCATGTGTAAGAAGGGGCCCATGAGTGGAAAGAACATTCAGTTAATTACTTATTTTTGTTTAACTTAAGGGAGTTTTATTTTCAGGGCATTGTTGCAGGTTTTTATATACTGTAGTATATGAGTAAAGATAGCAATCATGTTGGTGATAGCAATCGGGATGAATGAAGTGGATCACAAATTCTATATGTAAGTTGCCCAACTCCAAATCACACCCCTGAACTTTTCTCAACCTGGGTAGTTATGGAGTATTATGATATGGGTCTCAGAACTTGTTTAGCCAATCAGAAAACAGGAAATTTCCAATTATAACTGTCTATAGTCTTGCCTCACCATATTTTTATGTGATAGGTAAATGGACCCCAACTGGTATTTTGTTTTACATCCCTCCTTCACATATATAGCTTCCTATGTTCCTCCCATCCGTCACCTCTACCTCTGAATGTCCTCACCCCTAATCCCTTTATTTCTCCTTTCACCCCTCCCCACTTGCACACCAGTGAAAGAGTTACTGGCAGATTGACTTATAAAACAACAGACAACATAGCAGTGAAACTCCAATCCAAAAGCTTGATGATCTCACCCAAAGGCAACATATACACAGCAAACAGCACGTGGGCCAGGATCAGTCACTGAGGCACACCACTGTCAAGGGAATCTGTCTCAGAGATTAAATTTCTTAAGATTTCCTGCTGCGTTCTTTCAGACAATTAGGACTCAAACCAGTGCAAACAGCACCAGTGAGGTCTACATAGTTCCCCAAGCATTTCAGAAGCACCTAATAATCCCAGATGTTAAAATGTCAACAAGAGGTCAACGATAAGAATGGAATGATGCCCTCTGTTTTTGCCATGAGGAGATCATTGAACACCCTGATGAGTGAAGTCTTTGTACTGTTACGAGGGTGAACTACTGACTGGAGAGGCTCATAGATGTCATACCTTTCCAGCTGACTCTCCAACAGCATTGCCACCACCTTCTTGATTACCTTCTACAAAAAAGAAATGTTTGAGATAGGCCTGTAATTCAGAATAATGTCAGGAGCCAGACACGGCTTCTTGAGTAGGGTCCCGCTCCCCCGCTCTTTTCAGTGTGACAGGTAAAACTCCCTCTACAAGAGATGACCAGACGATTTCTGAGATAATCATACTCATGACCCCCCCCTCCGTAACCTGTAAGCAGTCAGGAAGGCCATGGGTCCGATAGACAGTAAGTGACATACAATCTTGAGACTACCCAGAATGCCTCCTCATGTGAAACTGGACAAAAACAAAACTCCACCCAAGTGGGGGGATTGCCTGAGCCAATCTTAAAATTGACACTGCCAGCTCATGACAGGCTGCATGAGACCATCCCATCCCAAACAGAGGACACTTTGTAAAGGAAAACCTGATTAAACTCATTGCACCTTTCAACTGAGAAAATGCTCTTGGAATGTGGGGGGGGAGGGAATCTGGCTATAGTGCAATGTAGCACGTCAACTCAGTGAGTAAAATACACGAGTGAATTACAGCGATTAAAATGCAGCGAGTACAATTACCATGATCTTAGCATTATAGTGAGTGTACAATTACAGTGAGAATGACTATTCAGTGAACCTCCTGAGTCAATGAGCAACTCGGAGGATGTTATTTTAGAAATAGCTGGGGTTTGGGGGTGTAAGGGGCATAGCCCCCCTGCAATAACAGTAAGTTCCATTGCATACAGATGTGGAAGGGCTTGTTAGGTGTCTCAGTGCTGTGGAGCTGCATGGAAATGGACGGCGGCAGAGGTTGCAGTAAGCAAGGAATATTCCAGCTAGGGCTTTGCTGAGTAGGGCTACAGGGGTGAAAAAGCAGTTTAGAATCAGATTGTATGCACTGCAATGTATGTCGCTGAAAATGGTAGTTGCTGAAACTAGCATCGCTACAATAACTTCGCTGAAATTGCCCTCTCTGAATTTAAATTGTTGCATTGACATGGAACCTAGTGCAAAAGAGTCGAGATAATTGCTTCTTCCTTTCAGCAATCACTCTTGACTGGAACTCTTATCTTTTTCCGGGTGATTGCCTACTGATACTCATAACGATGAGTTTTTAGTGCCAGTTTATCCAGTGGTGAGCAGGGTCTCTACAAAGAATGCTTCAACATCCATCCCTTAGTTTTCACCCACCTCAGCTCCTCACCATGGGGCGCTTTAATGGGATGTCAATGGGTGAACATGGTAAAGTGCCAAGGAATTAAGGGCAGACATAAGAGCCAGGCTGTGGCCCTCCACAGTCACCCTGACCCCACTAGCACAGGCTGCCCTCATGTCTGATGGTTCCGGTAGCACTATGAATTTGTAAGGCTCCAGACTTTTTAGAATGGCATCAGACCTTCTCTATGGGGAGATTAAACAGTACCCTCCCAGAAGAATGACACAGTGTGATCATTTAACCAAATGACCTGATCAGCCTTGACTTTGATCATGTCAAGACCGGAGGAGAAGACCAGGACCCAGGTGTGACTGTGCTGTTTGGTACCAGTGGCAACAGCCAGCATGAGGCCCAGCAGCCTCATCTGCTGGAGGAATAAAAGAGTGTGGATTCATCATCATCCAAGACATTGAAGTCCTCAAGAACAACCAGTCTTAGAGACTCCAACATGTCAGCAATGAAGACTGCTAGTTCCTGTACCTCCGAGAGGCTGGAATATGAGTACAAACTGGCAACCTGTGCCTGGCCCACCTCTAACAGTCACACATTGAAACAACCTAGTCACTCCCAAGGGTCATGCTGTGAGTCCCAGAGTGGATCTAAAACTGATTGCTACCATACCCCCTCTGCAATTCTGCCTCTCCTACCACCTATTGCATCCAATGGTGCCTCAGTTAGTGCCACTTCAAACCATGAAGAAATCAACAAGTCCTTTACATCCTGCTCTTTTTCTCTTCCTGAGTAAGCCAGCACCTTGCTCACTCCTTTCAGTCCCTTGCCAGAGGTGGGCTGAAATCACTGTTGGGGTACTTTCCATGTTGGATGTGCCATTCACCCTTGGTTACTTCAGAGAAAAGTGTTTGGGTAACTCTAGTTTCCAAGTCCTTGTCACTCTCCACCATGATACAAATTGTTTTATTTATTTATTTATTTTATTTAAATTTGGTAAATGGGTAAGTACACTGGCAAGAAATGCCTTTTTCAGGTACAACGATACAAATTGTTTGGAAGTCCACACCACTAATAAGCCATTGTACTTCTAATTATCAAACTCCCTTAACACCTTCTAGTAGTACTCCTACTACTAACATCACCTTTGCTGTCTCCTTCCATCCCAAAAGTATCTTTCTGGTGTTCAAACCATCACTGTGACACAATCCCTTGACCTCCTTGAAGGCCATTGTCAATTTTTTTTGGGGGGGGGCAGGCTGTTGTCAGACCATGGTGGTCCACGTAGCTGTCCAGACTGTAAACAGGAGATCATACTGGTCGGCCTCCACGTGTATGCTTACTGTTACACATGGTGTCATGGGCATCTGTTGTACTCACTGTGAACAATGCCACCGGTTTGCTGTAGGTGTTATGGTGGCTACCCTTGCCATGTATAAAATGTACAAAATGTACAAAATAAACTTCAGCGGGCCTTCTCCTCCAACGAATCCTGGTTCCTACATCATAAACTGCTTCTCAATCAGAAAAAAAACAAGTCTATGGTCTTCTGCAGCCCCCACAACAAAAACAAACAACTCCACCTCTCCATTGCAACCGAACAAGGAGCCATCCTAGAGCAAACACAATCGTTCAAGTACCTCGGCATCACCCTTGATCCCCACCTCTCATACGCTGTCCATATCAGCAATGTTACAAAGTCTGCCAGTGCGAGGTTAGGCATATTATTCCGGCACAGGAAATTCCTAACCCCAGAAGCACTGACAGTGGCTGTCCAAAGCTCCATCATCAGCATCATAGACTATGGTCTTATCATATATGGGTCTGCAACTACCACTGCTCTCAAACATACCGCAACCTTCCTGAATAAGGCCTGTCATCTCATCACTGGCTCACATTGCTGTACCTACACATGTGACCTTTATTCCCAATCTGGATGGCTTTAACTGGACAAATGCATAAAATACCAAACCTGCATCACGGCTAAGAAAATTATAATGGGGCTTGCCCCACCTGGTGTCTGTGCCCTCATGACCTACACATGGGAAAGTCACTACAAGGGAGATCAATTCCATCTTCTACATATCCCACGATGTCACACGACCCAAGGACAAAGATCATTCGCCTATCGGGCATCCAATTGGCTCAACTCTCTTGGCAGCGACATAGCGACTGCTCCAACACTCAGCTTCTTCAAGTTCAAGCTGCGCCTCTCACTGCTTGTATCCAGTGATTGCCCATCTTAACATTTCCACTGTTCCAGTTGCACATGCCCCAGCACCCAGCACTTACAATGTCTTTGCACCCCTAGCACCTTACCTGTCATATTCCCTCGACAAGGCCCCCTGGCTTCACTGTCTCCCGCCCTCGCCCACCTCGCCCCGTATCTCCACTCCTGCCCCCTCCCCAACCACCTCTCATACTCCCCCTTACCCCCTGCACATCCTTCCCCCCAATCTCCTACCCTCATCCCCCCACCCCTCTCCTTCCCTTGTCTTGCTCATAGCTCAAGTCTTTGTACTGGTTATTACATGTCTGCAAGTCAATGATTATATGTTTGTAACTAAAAATGATGACTGTTGCACATGCTGACATGGAACCTTTGTAAAAGAGCCTCGGCTCAAAGGTATTGTAATCCTAGATTGAAATAAATAAAATAAATAAATAAATGTCAGTGCAACAAGAGCAAGGAGCCTGGGTCATTTAAATCCCTGACTGGGGGTTGTATCTAAAGTCAGAAGAAATTCTGTGCTAACTCCCCAGAGAAAGAGTTAAACGGGTCTGGTTTAAGTATGTCACAACCACCTGGGATGCAGTATCTTTCCACCTCCCCATAGGGTTATCCCATCCATGAACCAGATCATTGCAGCAACAATCCCCACAAATGATGCAACTTATCACTTTAAATCTAATCAACACTCAGACAAAGATTTCAATCAAAGGAATGGTAGCTTTAGTTAGGGACTGCTCCAGTTGCTTGGATAACAATAATGAGGTAAGAAACATAGAAACGTAGACTTTGATGGCAGATAAGGACCGCTTGGTCCAGCTAGTCTGCCCATTTCACTACCTATTGGATAAGCTGCAGATCCTAGTTAACCAACAGTCTACTGCTTCCTACCCCCCTACAAGAATTGCCTTATGTCTGTCCCATGCATTCTTGAATTCCCCCACTGTTTTTGACCCTACAACCTCCTCCAGAAGGCCGTTCCATGCATCCACCACCCTCTCTGTGAAAAAATACTTCCTCACATTGCCCCTGACCCATCTCCCCTGTATCTTCAAATTGTGTCCCCTTGTTCTTGCACATCTCTTTTTCTGAAAGATGCTACCCCCTTGGACTTTGTTGATTCCCTTGAGGTACTTAACAGTTTCTAGCATGTCCCCCATCTCCCTCCTTTCCTCGAGGGTATACATATTAAACTACTTTAGTCTCTCTTCGTATGGCTTCTGTTGCAGACCCTGCACCATTTTAGTTGCCCTCCTCTGGACTGCCTCCATCCTGTCTATGTCCTTGCAGAGATGGGGTCTCCAGAACTGCATGCAGTACTCCCAGATGGGGTCTCACCAACTGTCTGTACAGAGGGATAACAACTTCCTGTTTTCTACTGGTGATGCCTCTCCCTATACAGCCCAGTAACCCCCCAGTCATCCCTTCTGCCTTCTCACATTGATGCCCACCTTTAGGTATTCTGATATGACTACCCCCAGGTCCCTTTCCATTTTTGTTGTTACTACCACCCCCCCATTGTGTACTGTTCCCCTGGGTTTTTGTTTCCCAGGTGCATTACTTTGCACTTCTTTGCACAGCATCTAAGCTGCCATACTTCTGACCATTTCTCCAACCTTGCCAAGTCCCTTCTCATCCTTTCCACTCCCCCTTGTGTATCAACCCTGTTGCAGATCTTTGTGTTGTCTGCAAAGAGGCATACTTCTCCTTCTAGTCCCTCTGCAATGTCACTTATAAAGACATTAAAAAGGACTGGGCCCAGTACTGAACACCGTGGTACCCCATTAGTAACCCCCCTTTCTTCAGAGTGGATTCCGTTTACTATTATTCTCTGTGTCCTGTTGTCCAGCCAATGCTTTACCCAGGCTACCACCCTGGGACCCACTCCCAGGCTGGCTAATTTGTTTATTAATCTTTTGTGTGGGACTGTGTCAAATGCTGTGCTAAAATCTAGGTAGACCATGTTCACACCCCCTGGCCCTCCCTGATCCACTACTTTGGTCACCCAGTCAAAGAAATCAATTAGATTTATCTGACATGACCTTCCCGCTGTGAATCCATGCTGCCTTGGGTCCAGTGCCCCACTGACCTTTAGGTACTCAACAATTCTTTCCTTCAGAAGTGATTCCATCATTTTCCCTACCACTGAGGTCAAATTGACAGGTCTGTAGTTTCATGCTTCTATCTTGCTCCCACTTTTGTGAAGGGGAATCACATCCACCCCCCTCCAGTCCTCAGGTACCACACCATCCTCCCATGATTTGTTAAAAAGGGTAGTCAGTGGTGTCACTAATTCTACCCTTAGTTCTTTTAGAATTCTGGTGTGAATCCCGTCAGGGCCCATTGCTTTGTCCACTTTCAGTTTTAGGAGTTCTTTCAGAACCCTTTCTTCTGTGAAAAGACTGGATCAACCCCCTATCCAGAGTGCTTCTATTGATTGGATTAGGTACCTCCCCCTCCTCTTCTTTTGTGAATACTGAGCAGAAAGTATTCATTCAGTGCCCCTACTTTTCACAGTCCCTCTGTGCCACCCACCCTCCACTTTATTAAGCCTCACTATCCCTCTCTTTGTCTTTCTTCACTCTCTAATGCACCTATAAAGGTTTATCCCCCTTCTTAACCGAGTAGGCTATCTTTTCCTTGGTTTGGGCCTTTGCTATTCTGATTTCCTTCCCCACTTCCTTCTGCTTTAACTGGTACAGTTCTCTGTCCTGCTCCTTCTGTATCTACGTGCACCACCGCCAGCCAACCATGCACAGTAGTGCAGAACTGTTATCCCTGCTAGTTTTTCCTGTACCTTTCTGGGCCCAGCTAACAGTGGTAAAGGGCTGCTTTTCTGTGCACTTCTAGACATAGCCAAATTAAAGTTCATCAGGTGCAGTTTACATGCACTCCCAGGTTCGGCATGGTTATGGCATTGTATCCCCCCAAACCACACACTCACAGTACATTTGGAGTTTCTGCCCAGCTGTACTGGGGGTGCTAGCCTCTTCTTACTGGTACAGGTATAAAACCCTTTAGTTCTACCTAGGGATCTCACTGTGCTTCATTGAATACTCAGCTGTGGAAATGAAGTAGGCTTGATGACACTGCACATGGTTGGCTGGCGGTAGTGCACATAAACAGAGAAGCAATGTTTCTTAAAATCAGAACCCCAACCCAAATGCTCATTTAACCTCAATGAAATGTCTGTAAATCCTTGCCAGATAGTCTAGTACATGAAATGCTTCCAAGCTATGATAGAGATTGTTGTTGCAGGGCAAGCCCCAAGATTACTTACGGCTCTTCAGACCAGGGGGATCTCTGTCACTATGTGGTGGCACTGGCGCAGTCCATAGCAAGTCCTTCTCTGGTGGGTTTCACTCTCTTTGTAGCTTGCCCTCATCTGTCATGGCATTTGCTGTCAGCGGGTGCACTGGCAGCCCTCTAATTCAAACCAGGCCTCACCTGACTCCAGAAATCAGTACAATGATTTTTTGTTTCATAGGGCAGCTTCTACTGTGGATCTCTGAGTCAATCCACCCCAACCAGCATATTCTGGCATTAAGTCCCAATGAGTGGTGATAACTGTTACCGGCTGTGGAACCAGCCATGCAGTTTCAGTCGCTGTCTCTGGCTGCAGTACAGTAAATGTCTCATCGAGTTGCAGCAGCTTTCAGCTTAATTTTCATGCAGTATGCCACACACAGTTACCTCCTTTTTCCCTCTCTCACAACAGCAGAAAATTTGTTTTGTTCTTCCCTTTCATCTCTGGCAGATACACTGTCTGTCTGTGGTTCAGCTGCTCAAACTGTGACTTCCTGAACAATGTTCACATAGAAACAGAAACACAGACACTGTTGGCAGATAAAGGCCATTGGTCCATCCACTTGACAGGCACTTGGTTGTAAAAGGCATCTGAATTAAGTCCTGCACCAGTCCAGGAGACTTTGACCTCTCTCTCTACAAGCAAGAGTCAACCTTACCTGTCACCACGCCAGCCTGGATCAGAGGTGATGAAAACGGATGCTGATTTGTAGTCCAAAGGCAATCTTCCACAAGTGTCCTTATTTACATAACACCCTGCAGTTTAAAGAGAGCAGAACATTATTTCTGTTAACTGTTTATAATGGTTCCTGTCCCCTTTAACAGTAGTTGGAGCACCAAACTATTCCTGTGTGGGTGCATAATCACATCCAGTTCAGTTGAGACAGTGATCAGCAAAGCTTTGGTCCACCCAGGAGTGGTGATAATTGGCTGTCTGTAGTGGCTGGTGGATTTGTGGTGTGGGTGCAAAGGAGCATTAAAGGTATAGCCCCCAAGGTTAGGTTACACAGAAGCATAGCAAGCAGGAACAAAGAAGCAATCTTGCCATTACATAAAGCCCTGGTGAGACCACACCTAAAATACAACAAGTGCTTCTGGGCACCACATTAAAGAAATGAGACAGCAGAACTTCAGAAGGTCAAGATTAGAGTGAAAAAATGATAAATAAGATGGACCAGAAGACATACAGGGGCTAGATGGGGAAACTGAATCTGTCTGCACCACAGAAAATAAATCTGAGAGGGGATCTGGGAGAGACATTTGATATTATCAGCACTTGTCCTGTAGTGGGCTCCCCTGCACACTCCACCCTTACAGATAGCACATTGTCTACAGTTAGCCAGTGCAATGCTAGCAAAGATGAAATGTTATCTTCAGACCACGTCACCAGAAGAGAGGCTTGATGGTAAAATATTTTCTCTAACTAGCTGAATTTTCAGCTTTTACAACCCGGTTAAGTGACCTATGCCCAATAAGCCCACTCCTCTTAGTTGACTAATGAGACAGCCCTTGAACAGACACGGGGATACAAAATGGATTGATCTGTTGGTAAGTCAGTAATGACACACAACTGATGATGTTTACATAGCGGGCAGGCACAGCCATTCAGATCTGCACATTTTAGTTTGTTGCAACCCACTTCAGCCTAATCTGACAGAGTTTGGAAGGCAATCCTGAAGCTGGGTTTGGTCCAGACCTGAACCATCAAGGTGGAGGTGGGTTGATTAATGTACAAGATGTTGGTGTTAACTCTTCTTTAGAAGTTGTGAGGCATGAGTAGTGGCATCTATCAAAAAGATTGCACTGACAAACTGGCTGCTTTCTGCTGAGCTCTCTGCATGCTGGGAAAGTGAACGAGCCTTGGCCCAGCTCCAAGTTCAACACTGGAAGACTGCCAGCATGTAAAAAAAGAATGTAGTCCCTTGGAAACAGTGCTACTAACCAGATAATAATTAAAAAGCTGCTATTCTGGCCAGGCCAGCCCAGAGGTTCGGCAGCTGTGCTTCATGGTGACATGCAGGAAATGATGAGGATTCAGGAATAGCCTCAGGAATCTCTGTCACTGAACGGCCAGTGTGTGATCCCATCCTGTAAAGCATATGCTCCCTCTCTGTGTTTGTGACCTTGAAATTATTTTGACTCACCAAACATAAAACAACTTCCAAATTTGGGCCCGTAGAATCTTTGACTTCCAGCAACATAAAAGTTACTGAACCCCTGCTTGAAGCCTTCACAGCTGAGGTCTGATGCCCATGTGCAGTCAAAGTCTTTGGGACTGGGGGAAAAAAGAGAAGCAAAAGAAAAATTAAGCAAAAATAGGATAAGGAAGAAGTCAAGCTTCTTTCAAGCGGGCACACCAGCTCTCATTAACTTGTTCTTGCACCTTAAACAAAACGCACAAACATCATCAAATAAACAGGACTGAATCTGTGCAACTGAGCTGTGGAGGAATGCAAGGAATGTCAGCACTGTGGTCTGAGGGAGGCAGGCTGTATGATGCTGTCCGAATAACTTTCCAGTGATAACAGCTGCACTCCCACCAGCTGGCTTGTCTGCAGTTTGTTTTGCATTTAACTCGGAGTGACAGTTTTGAGTCTGAAAAAAAATGTTGTAGGTGCCGCATTGGTCCTTTTAAAAACAGATCCAGAAACAAATGATTTGATACCTTTTATTGGACCAACATGGATGTAGCTAAAGCACTTTGTTTTTTTCTGTAACATCCATGTTGGTCCAATAAAAGGTATCAAATCATTTGTTTCTGGACCAGTTTTGAGTCTGAAATACAGTCTGAACCTGCAACATGAAGGTCATTTTGAAGGCAATCTGTGAGCTGATGTTATGTCTGCATGTGCATGAATGTACTGTATCAGATGTACTCTGTGTGTGCTTATGTACATGTGTGCACACATACATGATTGTGTGAGCTGTATTTGTGCATGTAGTTCAATACCTATGTGCACATATGCATGCATACTATTTCATGAATGTATGCACTCAGGTCTATGAAGGTGCATGTGCACACAGACCTTAGCATGTGATTGCACAGATGTGTTAGTATGAGTGCATTTGGGCTGATGGGACACTGATATACAGTATGCATTTCTCTCTACACTACTGTGTCTTTCTGGATGGCTGCCAGTCTGAAACTGCAACACTTTAAATTAGGGTCAGGTGACAGATCTTTATGGAGACAACCAGCAAGGCAGTGCATGCATATGGACTACAAGTGATAAGATTACACCACATAGGATTAAAAGGCTGTAGGGCAGTAAAGAGTTTACCCTATCCTCAATGGTTGGCTCTCCTACGTCAGCGCTAGTTGTATTACTGCTCAGTGATCATATGTTTATTTAATTTACTGAAAACTGTAATAAGGAAAAGAACGCTGAGCTAGGGCTCATTTCCAGGTGTGACCTGGGGAGGGGTACTGAGAGGCAGAACCAGTACCTGTAATGGCAAAATGCAGTTGCATTGTTTCCTCCAGGTGTCCGTCCAGTCTGACTTTGAAGGATTCCACACTGTCTGTCTCCACCATCCCCTGAGGCAGGTTGTTTCATATTCTTTCTCCAGCCACTGGGTGAGAGTTCTTCCTCATCCTCTCTTAAGCCTTACTCCATTCTGACTGATGCCCTCTTGTCCTGCTGCACCCAACAAACAAAACAAGTCCTGCTTTTCATTCAGCAACTGAGTGAAGCACAGATTGTTTTTCTAAAATCAAAAATACAATCTGTTGGTGGCATTGGACACAAGTGCTTGTGCTGTGTGTTGTCCCAAGGAGTTGCCCCCCTCCCCCCTGTATTGTTTTTTTCAGGAAAATCCTGTACTTCTACAGTTAAGGGCCCCATATTTGAACAGTCCCACACTAATCCTGCTTTGCACACTGTTGTCAGCACAGTACTGCTAATGACACCACAGGAGCATGCTAATGAGAGGTGGAGGCAGGCACGCTGGGTGCAGTGATGTATTGGAAGCTTTTTGGAAGTGCTGGCTGCTTACTCCATTGTCTGCATAGCACAAGTTAACACTCCCAAAAGGCATCTTGTAGCAATGTGCACAAAGCATGACTTTATACCTGTCCCTTTGTCAAATATCTCTGGCATCCTGAGGCATCCTCACCCTCAGCTAATCTTTATTATGGGGATTCCCTTGCATTCAGTGGTACCCTTCTCCTGCTCCCCCTTCATGTAAATCACCTTCCTGTTGCCAGTGGCACACCATGCTGCTTTCCATGCATGTTAATCATACCCCCTGGTGTCCAGTGTCACCACCTTCCCACTATACATTCTCAATATTGCAGTGTCTGGCTCAGCAGGTTGCACACTCACCTCTGAGGCTGGAAGATCAGAAGGCTGTCAATTCTATCCCTACTCCAGGCACTTGGGCTAAATCCTAATATTTTTTTTTTGGTTTTACCAGGAGAGACACACTAAGCTGAAAGCTTGTTTACAGGTGTGACCTGGAAGCACAAGGAAGTTAAGTGACTTGCACAGGGGCACACAGTATGCAAGTGAGGGCTGTGGGATTCAAACCCAGGTCTCCAGGTTTGCAGCTCAGAGCCTTAAATTGCTGCGTTATACTTCCTCCTTAAATACTGACACTGTAGTGCAGAATGAGTGGGGTGCTGCACTTCTGAGGTGCCGTCTTTTGGATGAGATGTTAAACTGAGGTCCCATCTGTCTGTTCTGGTGGTAGTTCAGGTGGATGTTAAAGATCACAATGCACGTCTCAAAAAGAGTAGGGGAAATTTGTATTAGTGATTCAAAAGCAATCCGTGTTACATATATCAGCTAAGCAAAGTTTCAAAAACATAATCATTCAAAATATAAAAAAAGAAATACAATAGGAAGAAGCTTAACCAAATTAATAGCATAAAACAAATTAATCACAGCATACTTTCCTAATCCAATCATCCTTATCCAGGTTTTACCCTACCCAGTCAACTTCCTTCCATAATTCTGCCCTCCTTATCTGTCCAGGTACTGTTTCCTCACATCTCTATACACTATCCAATTCAACCTGAAGTTTAAATAAAATGTCCTGTACAGTCACTGTTTCCCCTTTTAAAAAACATTGATATCTAGCATGCCAAATTACCCACTTTATGCATGCTAATATCACTATCACTGTACTTTAATTCCATGTTAACAACTTCCCCTTTAATTATCCATAAATCAGTACGTCATAGTTCATATGTTTAAAATAGTTTATATTCCAAAATGTAACCAAGAGATTCCACAGTCCTTGAATGCAAGGGCACTTAAAAAATAAGTGTTTCATAGTTTCAGTTTGATCACCACACCCTGTCTCTAAACACACTCTTTCATCCTTTGGCTTGTGTTTATGATTTCCCCTGACATTAAGCTTTTCGTAACCACAAATCCACATTGTGTCTTTCATTTTCAGTGGTATCCTTTGTTCCAATATACTTTTTAATATTAAGGTACTCTGTATTCTCTTACCTATTAAAAAAAACTGTCTCTTCATAATAAAATTGTTCAACTATGTGAGAATAAAACCGTTTTCTGTTTACTGTACTGACCCAGCTTAAATCAATCTTCCAACACCTTATATACTTTAAACAAATTTGCACATACTTTGGTAACCCTTCTTCTGTAATGTGCCACATTCCCCTTCCCCAAGCTATGAAGAAATCTTTCTCCCAAGTGTGCCACATTTCCCTTCCCCAAGCTATGAAGAAATTATCCTCCCAAGTCTGCATTGCGTCACAGACCACACTAGCCTCACCAAACAGTAGCGGTTTAACATTCGTAAATAAGACATTTCCAAACAAATACACTAAAGGCTGTATCATATCTAAACCTCCCTACTTCCATGGCCTATAAGTATTATATCTTTTGACAGGATTTAACTGACTACCCCATAATAAACTAAAACATAAACTCACTATATTGGTGTGCATATTAAATGCTAATGGATTCACATGGTAAATGTACACAAAGATTGGGAGTATATAAGACTTTAAAAGAAACATCCTTTTTTTCTTGTCATTTTCCATGATTTCCAACTATTCACTTTTATATAAGCTTCTTCATATGCAGAGTCCGAATTCTTTTGTTCCAATTCTTTCATACCATAATACACTCCTAAAATCTTAATCTCTCCTTTTGTCATCTGTAAAGGAAATTCTTTACCTAGTGGGGTTATACCTAGAGACAAAATCGTGCTTTTACCTCTGTTCATTTTTATACCAGTTTCATCCTAAACGCCTTCAAAAATATCCAAAATCCTAAAACCTGATTCCAAAGTGGCAGTGGTTATTACACAGTTATCAGCATATGCAGTCACGTTACAGTATGCTTCTCCTGCCTCATTTTGTATGGGCTCTATTCCTACATCTGATTCTATCCATCTTAATACTGGTTCTAACCCAAACACATACAATAACGGACTGAAAGGACACCCCTGCCTCACTCCACTTTGTAATGACACTGGGATTCCTAAATGTCCATTTATCATAGGATATACCTGTGTGTCTTTATATAAGATTTTTACCAGATTTCAAAAGGGTTCTGGGATACCATGCTTTTCTAATACCCTCCACAAATACTCATGCTTAATTGCATCGAATGCCATTTCTTGATCAATCGTTATGACATCTCCATCTACTCTCATGTCTAACCCTTGCTGTATAATTTCCCTAAGGAATATCAAGTTTTGGGTAATATTCTCCCTGGTACAGAACTTGGCTGTACTTCTGTAATCACATTGTTTGCCACTCCTGCTAATCTAACTTCCAACATTTTTGCCAGAACTTTATAATCAGTCGTAAGTAAACTCAAAGGCCTCCAATTTATCATATCTGTTTCTTCATCTGATTTATACAAAAAAATCATTACCCCTTCTGTCATACTCTTCCTCACTTTCCCCAGTTTAACAATAGCCAGAAAGACTTCTCTTATCATCGGAGCCATTTGCTCTATGAATTCTTTATAGAACTCATTAGGAATGCCATCTTTCCAGGGGCTGTGTGTTTTGTTAAATACTTTATAGCTGCTTCTATTTCTTCTACTGTCAAAGGTTCCATAAGTACTTCCTGTTCTTCTACCACTAAGCATGTTACCTCTATATTATCCAAAAAAGACCTTTCCTCACCCCCTCGTTTCTGAAATTTCACTTTAATCTGTGACTGTATCACTTGTTGTAATTCCACTCTATTAGTTGCAAAAGTCCCATCACATTTCTTTAAAGAAGATATATTTTTTCATGGTTTCCCCATCATAAATGGATTTACCTCCTCCTTGATACCCCTCATGTTAAATTTCTGCTGTCTGCCATAAACTGTGCCTGGTTCTTCTAACATAAAAACTTCTTTTGTTTAATTTCTGCTATTTGTGAAGTTAAATCTACTCCCCTTTCCCTCATCCTGGGCAGTAACTGCAAAAATTTATCCCTTAGTCCCAAATATCGTATGTATTTAGATTTTGATAACTTTCCTGAGATAGAGATCAATTAATACTTAATTTCTCTTTTAATGTCTTCCCACCATTCAGTGGGGTCCTCATATAAAAACCTAATATCCTGTCTAGCTTCTAACAATGCCCTTATGTCTGCTTTATACCCTATATCTTCTAGAAGTGAGGTGTTCATCTTCCAATAGCCCCTCCCTATCCTGCGGTCCTATTCTCTTCCTAACACTACCTCCACTGCTACATGATCTGATGATTCCAAAGGGACTATAATAATAATAATAATAATAAATAATAAAGCTTTATTTATATTGTGCCTTTCTAAAATCAAGGCGCCTTACAATATCTAACAATATAATAAATAAAACCGATACATAATAACCTGAGCTCCTAAAATCACAATATTAATTAAAATAGATCTTCAACCATAAATAGGTCTTCAGGGCCTTTTTAAATTCCTCCATGGATGCACACCGATGAAGCGGACGGGGTAGAGAATTCTAGAGAGTCAGAGCAGCATACATAAAGGCACAAGCACCCAAAGATTTTAATGAAACCCTCGGAATCTCTAGCAACCCCTCTTCCACCAAGCGGAGAGATCACTTAGGGCAGTAGGGAACCAAAATATTTCCAGTAGTCCAGATCCTGCCTGTGTAGGGCTTTGCAAGTCAAAAGGCCAACTTTAAAGGTGATCTACCACTGAATTGGCAGCCAGTGCAGATCACGCAGCACTGGCAAAATATGACAGGCACAAGACATACTTGTCTATAACCGGGCTACAGCATTCTGCACCAGCTGCAAGCGGTGGATATCAACCCCAGGAAGCCCTAGATTAAGGGAGTTGCAATAATCAAGGCATGAGGTCACAAAGGCATGGACCAACATTGGCAAATCCGGGGGTGGAACAAGGTGCTTAATCCTGGTGATGTTCCTAAGATGGTAAAAGGAAAGTTTGACAACTGCTGACACCTGTGAATGAAGAGTCAGCTCATTGTCAAAAATCACCCCCAGGTTCTGCACCCATTCAGAGGTAGGGAGCTGGACACCTTCCAGAAATAAGCCTGAGGACAGACCAGCTCCCATCCCCTCTACCCTACGACCTGGGTCCATAACCATTACCTCTGTCTTCTCCAAATTCAACTTCAATCAGCTTGAATTCATCCAGCACTGGATTTCAGTGAGGCAGCTATTAAAGACCGAGACAGCTCTATCCTGGTTGGGTGCAAAAGATAGGTAGAGCTCGGTATCATCTGCATAGCAGTGAAACCTCAGCTCATACCTTCTTACAATGTCTCTGAGGGGCAATATATACACTGCAAACAACATGAGGGACAACACCGAGCCCTGGGGAACCCCACATGACAGAGAGACTGGGCAGGAAGAATTTATCCCCGACACCACTTTCTGAGTTCTGTCAGTGAGGACAGATCTAAACCATCTGAGGACTGTACCTGACAGGCCACAGATGAACTCTAGGCGTGCAAGAAGTACCCCATGGTCCACAGTGTCAAAGGCTGATGAGAGATCAAGAAGAATGAGAATGGAACAATTCTTCAGATCTCTAGTAATCAGGAGATCATTGAGTACCCGAACCAGTGCTGTCTCAGTACTATGCCTCTTTTGAAAACCAGACTGGAGCGGTTCATAGATATCATAGATGATTAAATGGTTTTCCAATTGAGCAGCCACTATTTTCTCAATAATCTTCCCAATGAAGGGAAGATTAGAGATTGGTCTGTAGTTAGCAAAGCAGCCTGGGTCCGAGGAAGCTTTCTTCAGGAGGGGAGTCACCACCACCACCTTCAGGGAGCTAGGAAGCTCACCCATATACAAGGAGCACCAGACTATCTGTGCTAGGACAGGACTGATGATATCAAGACAACTCCTTATCAGGGAAGTTGGGCCCGGATCCAATCTACAGCAAGTAGGGTGCATACTATGGATAATCCTCATGGCATCTATGAACTAAGGCTGGTCAAAGGAACTCCAGGAGTGACCGGAGGATGCGACCAAATGCCAATCAGTAGCTTCTTCCATAGAGGAAGCAAGCTGGAGCTCTGCCCTGATGTTGGCCACCTTATCTGCAAAGAAGAGAGCAAGCTCGCCACACTCTATTTGTGAAAAGGCTTTCTGAACCTGAGACAGGCTGGGTTGCACAGTCTGTCAACAGTTTGAAAAAGCTGAGCTGGTCGGTTCTGAGAGCCGCAATCTCCCTGGCCAGGAACTCTGCCTTCTTATGGGAGACTGCGGAATGACAAAGTTGATAGTGTTCCATCAATCTAAGATGGTTGGCATCAAGGGCAGTTTTCCACCAACGCGCTCTAACCTTCGTCCTTGTCGCTGTATCTCCTTCAAGGTCCCATCAAACCATGGAGACCGAGGTCAAAGGGGGAAGAGAATGAACACGGACAGGAGCAATTTGATTGAGAGCCGAGGAGATGGCCAAATTATATGCCAACACCAAGGCATGTGGATCATCGCTCACTCCAGAAAACTCCAATAGGTCAAGCATCGCTGACAGGCCCAAAGAGCTAACATCTCGCAAAGAACGGTACCTAACCATCTTCACAGAGGTAGGCCTACAAGGGGGGTGCAAAAACTGAACCCCACAGTGTAATGATCAGACCAACTGACGGGTTCCACCCCCACATCAGAGGCCTCAATCCCCAGGAGGAAAACCAAGTCCAAGGAGTGACCACTCTTATGGGCGGCAGAAGTAAACACTTGTGTGAGGCCCTAAGATATCATTAAGTGGAGGAAGTGTTATCCAAACTACAAGAGTTCATCATCAACCCAGGCATTGAAGTCACCCAGGACCATCAGCCTGGGTGACTCAAATGCCATGTCAATGACGAAGTCAGCTACTTCCTGTAGAAAATGTTTCTCATCACCTGGTGGACAGTAAATGAGAACAATTCTACAACCCACACCTGCCACTACAGTACATTTGAAGGACGCAGCCCCCTCAACTGGTACACTTGTGAGGCCCAGTTCAGTCTTGAAACAGACCGCAACACCCCCCCCCACGCTGTCCAGCCTCGGGCGGTGTAACACTGAGTACCCAGCTGGAACTGCTGCCTCCAAAACTGGATCAGCATTTTCATCCAGCCAGGTCTTGGTAATGCAAGCCAGATCCACAGACTTCACAATATCTGCAATAACTGCAGTCTTATTTCTTATGGATCTGACACTGCATAACACCGCCTGGGTTGGACGGGTCTCTGGAGTGGTACAGACCACTTACCCAGTACCATTAATAGTAGTGGTGCCCTTGGGTATGGAAACCAGGCAAGAATGACCTCGCTCCAGAGTCCATTTCGCCCCAGGGTGTCTTCTGGTTTCCACTACCCCAATATGATGTACCCGCTCATTCGTCCTCCATTGTTCGCTACCCCCAAACCCCTCCTTCATCTCCGCACAATCCCTAGCACTCTACAGCACTGGTAAGTTGACAACTGTAATGACAAGGGGGAGAAAGGGCAGAGGGCATTAAGAATGGAGGACGAATAGCATATGACCGTGGTGGCAGGCCCTCTACACATATTAAAAACCCCACACCCACACAGCTAAACCCAGCAAAGCAAAAATATAAACAACCCAAATTAAACTAAATAAAATATAAAAACAAATTAAATCAAACAAAATAAAAATCCAAATAAATAATGTCCAAATAATCAGATGTCCAAAAATGTCCAGAAATTACTGTGTATTTAGAACAAGAGAGGATCTCACCCTCCCTCAGTTCTACAGCAAAAATCAAGGAATGCAAGTCTCACTATAGTCTCAATAAATCAGTGTCTAAAAACAAAATAAAGACTTTCAATCCAACAGAGAGAACCTTTTAAAGGTAGCAAGAGGGGCTCTCATCCCCTCCCAGTCTAATCTCCAAAGAATTCCTCCCAGAGACCAATTATTCTTCAATCCTTTCCAGAAAACACTCAGATACTCAGTCAAGACACCCAAGTCAGGGTCAAGCTGAAGGGTTGTGCTCAGAAATAGGGCCCTGAGAGGGAAGCAATTGCTTCCAGCACAGAGAAACCTTAGGAACCCCCAAATAAAGGTCCCCCACAACCATATAGCCCCCAGGAGTTCCCTCTAAAGCACAACCCAAAATTCAGCCACGATCCCTACTCAGGAGCCATGGCCCAAAAGGCAGAATGCAATCCCCCCCACAGGAGTGTAAAACTCACAAGGTAGCAGGCTGCTCTAGAAGGGGAATCTGCAACCCCAGCCACCCACCAGCCACTGAGGTCCCCTCACCGACAACCACAAGAGAAAGAGCCCTCCTTTCAAATCCCTGTAGTTCCTCCCCAAACAGCCCAAAACCCTGTAAATCATCCACACTGAGAGGAAAGGAGCATCTGCCTAAAAGTTCAGGGGGAGAAGATGCTTCTTTCTGTCCTCGGTACACCAAACAAGTGAACTCACCACATCCAGATGGAAATCAAAAATCCTCCATTTACTGCCCCTGGACTCTAGGTGCTCTCACCGCCCGACAATAATTCAGGCAAGCAGCAAAACCCACTTCTAGCATTGATGTTCCATGCACTCCCACTGCAGTAAGAAGCAGGCAAAGAAGGATTCCACTCACAGACCAAAATCCACAATCTCAGGGATATGTCATTGGAAATCACAAGGCTCCGAGGTCGCAAGCGCCGCACTGAATTCCAAGGTACTCCACAGCATCCACAATTTCCTTAAAGAGTGCACTAAAAAGCACTGAGAGACAGAATCACAGGGCTCCAAGGCACAGACTTCCCTTCAAAGTCCACTAAGTTCAGGACTGCCCACAATATTCCCGATTTTCCTGAAGCAGTATGCTGAACTCCGAATTGCAAAACTCCCCTCCAGAGTCCACTGAAGATCCTAGGGCTGCCCCACAATACCCGCGGTTATCTTGGGGGAATATGTTAAATGCCAAAAACTCAGGAACAAAACCAGTCACTATCGAGACTGCAATACAACTTTGATCTTTGCTCCAGAACAAAATGCAATACCTATGATTTACTTGAAGAAAAAAATGTAAGGAACACTAAAGAGCTAACAGTTACTACCAGTTACTATCAAGACTGTGATACTGGACTTTACTCTTTGTTCCAGCACAAAACGCAGACAAATAAGCAAAGAAAATAAATAAAAACGAAATCAAAACGAACAGGAAAGACAATTTAAAACATCTTAGAGCTCAGAAAAACAGACGCAGCTCAGGCAACTCACATACACTGCTGCCATCTTGCCTGATCCATACTGATCACAGACATCACTATCCCATCTTCTCTAGCTGTTGTTCTATTGGATACAAATAAGAAGTCAATCCGTGTCGATAATCTACCTTTATAAAAGGTATGAGCTGGTTCACATCTTAAAAGATGATAAACATCCATCAATTCATGTCTGTTTAGCACATAGTTTGGTAAATTGTGTCACAATATACTTTCCCTTTTCTTCTTCCCTAATCTCTGTCCTTTAACCCACAGTTACCCTCCACCCACACACACAATCCTCTTAGAAGTATTCAAAAAAGGTCCAATATGGTTAAATAGCGATGTTCTACCTGCTTTCCCTTGTGGAGCATACACATTTATTAATCTAAAGACCACCTGGTCTGTGACCACATCCAACAACAATGCCCTACCAGCCCATAAATCATATACTTTAAGCACTGATACCCTATGCCACTGAATAGTATTCCTAACCCAGTACAGATATCTTCTCCTATTGACCACACTGAAGGTCCCTATCTCCAGTCCGACTGGGCCTGCAGGATCTCATTAATGGTGTGCAACTGGGTATCCTGTAAAAAAATTACATTTGCACCTACTATGCTTAAACTTGCAAATGTGACCTGTCTGTTAATATCAATTTTATGTCTGCTTGCACGCATGTGCAAGAAACATAGTGCCACCATTCGAGTTTTTGTAGGTATGGCACCCTGTCTTGCAATTCAGTCAGTGTGTTTGCAGGTGCGGCCACAGTTCACCAACGAATGTTGCAGCTGTCTATGACAGCAGTTAAAAATGCAGTGCCGTACAGTTGAAAGGGAGAGCTCCACTTCAGTGATCAGCAATAAGATAGGGTTGATTTGCATATTGCCAGCAATCCTGCTTGTATATGTATCTGCTTTCTCTTCCTGGAACATAAATTCAGTTTGAAGTGAACCTTTCCTGGGACTATATTTCCAGGAGGAGGAGATGGGGGTGCCCAATCCCCTGTTGGCTCAATTAACCCCCCCCAAAAGAAACAGACTTCCAGTTGCCACACTGGGAGCCCACCCCAGCTTGGCACGTCTGTATGGCTGATGGGGGTGCCCAATCCCCATCGGCTCACTGCCCCCCAAAATCTTCCAGCTGCCACGCTGGGAATCCACCCCAGCATGGCACAAGTCCCACGTAGTTGTCCCTGCCCACTGCCCCCAAAGTCTTTGCTGCCATGCTGGGAGCCCACCCCAGCTTGGCACAACAGTCCTGTAGACGTCCTCCTAAAAGACAACAAACACCTGAAAAAAACTGTCTCTTGATTTGTCTTGCCTCCAAACCCGCACCCACCCTCTGTGTATCCACCTCTCTACACCCCTCCTCACCCATACACTTACCTTCAGAGGCTGGCGAGACGATCTTCGTTGGACCGGAAACACGTCTGCACTCTTCAAAGCCGACCGTGAACTGAAGAAATGCCGGTAAGCTGTATAATGAAATAAATAGGGTTTTTTCAACTTTGATGCATATCTCAGGCATTTTTTGGAATTTTGTCACTAAATTTTGAACATGGGGTTTTTGGGACCCCTCTTCATGAATTCTGGCACTGTCATGGCATTAATCGGCCCCAAAAGGTGATTTTGCAGTCACTGCGTGGAACCACTTTTCAGGATCAATTTACAAAACGACAGTGCAACAGTTCATGAGGTAGGCTCCCAAAAACCCTATGTTGAAAATGTGAAAAAATTCCCAAAAAATGACTGATTCTGACGTCGTTGCACAGTTCCTACACCGCGGCTCATGCGGTTTTAACGAATTTTTAATATTTTCACTCCAGATTTTCCAACATTGCCATTTTACCATACCTCCTTATGAGCAGTACAGCTGTCATTTTTCACATCTCACCCAAAATGTGTTTCCATGTGTGTAGCGCACAATGGCGCAGTCGGTGTACGAAATCAATGTTTGGGACAGATTAAGAAAATCACAGTGACATTGTTCATGAGCAGAGGTCTTAAAATGGCTATGTTAAAAATTTGGTGACAAAAGTCCATTAAATGACTGTGTTACGAGCGAGCATTGCGCAGTTTCCACGCACCTTCGTAAGTTCATGGATTTGTAATATTTTCAGTACAGATTTTCACCACTGGCATTTTTCCACACTTCCTTATGAACAGTACAGCTGTAATTTTTCACACCACGGCCGAAATGTGTTTTCACACTTCCAGCGCAGAAATGTGTGGTCGCTGTGAGACATCACTGTTCGGGACAGATTAAGAAAATCACAGTGACACTGTTCATGAGCGGAGGTCTCAAAATACCTGTGTTGACAATCTGCTGTAAAAAATTCCCAAACTAATTACATTACGGGTGTGCGTTGCACAGTTTCTACACACGCTCGTGACTTCACTATTTTTTTTTTTATATTTTCACTGCAGATTTTCAACATTGCTATTTTTTACATGAACAGTACAGCTGTCATTTTTCACAGCCTGTTTGAAATGTATTTTCGCACCTGTGGTGCCAAATGGCGTAGTTGCCATGCAAAAGCAGCTTTTGGCTAACAAACTGATATTGCTACTGTTCATGAGGTGGGGGGTCACAAAAAAACATGTTGAAAATTTGGAGTGAAAATACCAACAAATGCCTGAGGTGTTAGGGTTTCTGACCATAATGCCCCACCCTGTAGAGAATGACAGGCATCAAGGGTGTGACTTGCAATTGTCGCCTGTAATGCTCATACCATTCCACCCCCACCCACACCCTGTAGCCAGTGAGAGGCATCAAGGTGTGCCTTGGACTCTTCAGCCCCAAAGTTCACCCCATTCTCCTATAAAGCACCCATCTCACCATATTTCCTGATGAAATGGGGTGAACATAAGGGCCAAAGACCCCAAGGCACACCGTGACACTTGTCAGTGTCTGCAGGGTAGGGTGTGGTGAAATGGCATGGCCGTTGTGCCTGACGGCCCAAAGGCACACCCCAATGCCTGTCAGTAGCTGCAGGGTGGTGGTGGGGTTGGCTTCAGTGCAATACTTCTTTGCCATTCCTATTATGCAACTCTCCAACTCCTACACTACCAATGCCAATGCCAGCAAGCAAACATTCTGCATTGACAAATGCTTGTTAATACTGTTGACATTTGCAGTAAGTACTGAAAGACCAGTCGTCTACAAGATGTTGAAGTGCACAGATGTTGCAAATTCACATTTTAGTTCTTATGTCATCATATTTTGTCTCATTTTCTCTTCTTCTTTTCTTTGATTTTGGCTTTTCCCCCTGAACCTGGTCTCCAGTACTGTCTGCCTGTGTAGTAGTAATAGAGGAGCCATCTGAATCACCCTTGTTTCAGTCTCTTCTGGATCCATAATACAGCATATGAATTATGAGTCATAACCCTTTCTGCCATTTCCTTTGTTGCTGACAAATCCAAACATTTCACATTAGATTTGGACCGTGTAACCCTCTGAAAAGTACTCTTTCCAGGTATTGGGGCATTTCCTTCCCTCCAGTCTGAAGTAACACTGATTCCTTAATGTCCTGCCCTGTTTCTGTGATTTCTATCAACTCTTCTTCTTCTTTATCCTGCTCCTCGAGGATCTCTAAGGCTAAGTCAGGAGTTTGTATGATTACTCCACTCATAGTGTCAGGATCAGGAGTTACATCCCCCTTGCATTCTTTTGTGCTTGTTTCATCAATGTTTCCACTGTCTTCCCTTCTTTCTGTGATTTTGGAGCGTAACACCCTCTGAGATTTCTGGGCTTGAGCATTTGTGTGATTCATGAGTTCCTCAAATTTCATCCTTTCTTTTTGAGCCACAGCTACACATGCATCCTGCTCTCCCTGTAATGCATTGTCCAGACTATTGTGAGATGCACATACACAGTTTCTAAAAGTATGTCTAGACTCCTCGCACAAGTTACATTTCATGGGTTGTGCACACTGTGCACCAATGTGACACACTTCACCACACAATCGGCATTTCTGTTTTGCACAGACTTTACTTAGGTGTCCTATTTCCCCACACCTGTAACATGATCAGTGCTGGCCTGCATAGAGGATCACTCTTCTGTCTCTTCCCAAGAAAAAGCAATTTGGCAGGTGCTGTATCCCCCCATTACTTTATTTTAAAGTAAATTTATTATCTCCAGCCCCCCCCCAAATGTTCCTTATACAGAATTGGCTCAGGACAGCCATTGTCGTAGTGTCTACCAGTCGTAGTGCCCCCTACCAATGAGTAGGGGAACTTTTATTAAGAAGATTGGACTTCATTACATACAAATAACAATCAAAGCATCAATATAAACATTCATATACAAGATACACACAATCACATTAACCAAAAAGAGAAGAAAAGGCCATTACAGCAAAGCAGACATGCAGCAATCAGTTATTTTAACACAAGTGAATACAATGAATCAATAAATGAGTTTCTTTTGTTGTTGAATAGTTTTTCATATCATACTTCATTAATTGATGCAGCACCTCCTTAATATTAGCTAGGACTTTAATCTGGGGTAAACATTTCTGCTGTAAGACCCATATACATCTTGCCTGCCAGATATAATAATGAATTATTGCCAAAACTACATATATGATATCTGCATGATATTTTCCTAGTAGTACTGAACTGGCTCCATATAAAATATCCGGATAATTCAATTGTAAGAATACAGGCTCTTTCCACTCTTCTGCTACTAAAACCCAGAATACCTGCGTATAAGTGTACTCCATAAATAAGTGCTGCTGTGTTTCTATTAGTTGTTGACATGACTCTCTAGGGCAGTATCTGTCATTCAACTGTTTGTTTATTGTTCCCTTTTACACTAAACTTGCCATAATTACTTAGCCATAGAGTGTTCCAGACATAAGAAAGGATTATTGGGTTGGATAGCTGCTTCAAAACCAGTACTTTCTGAGGGTCGAGACACTGCAGAAATTCTACTGGAAGCTGTCCCTCAGCTAACAAAATGGCTTTATAAATAGATTTCCTGTCTACGGTAAGTATGTTATGTGGAGCCAAACCACATTTTAAGGCCCATTTTAAACATTCCAAACCATATACTGGTAGGGTAACCATTTTCCCTAATAATCTGGGCTTGTTTTGCTGCCATGGAGTGAGATTAGGGGTTAGCCAAATTTCCAACCACAGTTTCCATACCCTGTGTCACGGTCTTAAAACTTGTCCCAAATTATAACTGTAAAAAAATACGGTAGAAAAAGGCCACTGGGTTAACCATATCAACTCCTCCTTCCGAAATGGGTTTGTATGTAAACATTCTTGTAACAGGATTTAACTGGGATCCCAAAAAGGCTTGAAAGAAAACACTATATAGCTGAGTTGTTATACTCTATGGCGGGGGATAAATGTAACTTAAATACAAAAAAAATAGGGAGTAATAGTGTTTTAATTAACCACACTCTTTTCCATTTCCAACAGATTTATTTCACCATCCTGATAATACTCTATCAGCATGGGATAGTCCCATCTCCCAGTTAAGTGCAGGGGCATTTTGAGGACCAAAAGTAACACCTAAAATTTTAATGGGTTCCCTATAAATGCGGATACCCCCAATGCATTTAGATGCCAGAATAGGTGTGGAACCTAAAGGAACCCCTCTACTCTTGTCTATATTAATTTTGGAACCCAACAGTGCTGAGTAAGTCTGTATGACATTCAGCAGTGTGTTTTCATTTGTATCTCTACAATACCAAGAGTTAGTTCCATATTGTCTATGTAGGCTAGTACTTTCAACTTCAGGGTACTATGGTTTATCCCAATCCTTACTATTCCCTGGGCTTGTAGGATCAACCTGATAAATATGTCAATACCAAATGCATACAAGAGGGGGCTTAGAGGACAACCCTGATGCACCCACTTTGAACCATTATTTTTTTCCCATACCATCCATTCACATTGGGAATCAAACAAACATTTTTATACATTAATCTAAGCCATGCCAGGTATACAGTAGGAATTCCAAAGGCTTCTAGAACAGTAAGTACATTTTCCTGCGACAGTTTGTCAAATGCCTTCTCTCAGTCCATTCCCTCTACCCACCCTGAAAGCTTACCAAAGTCCCCTTGAAAAAAAACATCTCTCTTATAATAATGAGGTTATCATACCGTTGTCTCCCAGGCACAACACAGGTTTGTACTGAGCTAATTAAGTACATTGACACCTTAGTGAGCCTGGCTAGTAAAATCTTGGCTAAGATTTTTAAATTTAAGGCTCAACGGTCTCCAGTTGTTGATGTCAGAAGTGGGCCCTTTTTTGTGAATCAAAACTAAAACAGCTTCTTGCATTGTGGGAGTGAACTTAGCTTCCTTCAACATATGGTTAAATACAATAGCAAGTGCAAGGGCTAGAATCTCTTTAAACTGTTTGTAAAGTCCTGCACCTAAACCATCTGAACCAGAAGCAGACTCTGATTTTAATATCCCAATTGTGTGGGGTATTTCAGCTGCTGTAATTTCCTGTGTGAAGGGTTTAACATCAGCTTGAGCAACTTAGAAACATAGAAACACAGAATTTGATGGCAGATAAGGACTGCTTGGTCCACCCAGTCTGTTCATTTCCCTACCTAATGGATAAGCTGCAGATCCTAGTTAACCAGCAGCCTACTTCTTCCTGCCCCCACCACCTAGAATTGCCTTATGACTATCCCATGCATGTTTGAATTCCACCACTGTTTTTGACTCCACAATCTCCTCCGGAAGGCCGTCCCATGCATCCACAACCCTCTCTGAGAAAAAATACTTCCTTAAATTACCTCTGAGCCACCCCCCCATCTTCAAATTGTGCCCCCTTGTTCTTGCACACCTCTTTTTTTGAAAGATGCTACCCTCTTGGACTTTGTTGATTCCCTTGGGGAGTACGTGAAAGTTTCTATCATGTCCCCCTCCCTCCTTTCCTCGAGGCTATACATATTAAGCTCCTTAAGTCTCTCTTCATATGTCTTCTGGTGCAGACCCTGCACCATTTAGTTGCCCTCCTCTGGACAGCTTCCATCCTGTCTATGTCTTTGTGGAGACTGGGTCTCCAGAACTGCACACAGTACTCCAGATGGGGTCTGACCAGCTGTCTGTACAGAGGGATAATAACTTCCTGTTTTCTACTGGTGATGCCTCTCCCTATGCATCCCAGTATTCCCCCAGCCCTCCTTGCTGCCCTCTCACATTGCTTGCCCACCTTTAGGTCATCTGATATGACTACCCCCCAGGTCCCTTTCCATTTTTGTTGTTGTTAGTATCTCACCCCCCATTGTGTACTCTTCCCCTGGGTTTTTGTTTCCCGGGTGCATTACCTTGCACTTCTTAGCATTGAATCTAAGCTGCCATACATTTGACCATTTCTCTAACCTTGCCAAGTCCCTTCTCATCCTTTCCACCTCACCTTGTGCATCAACTCTGTTGCAGATCTTTGTGTCATCTGCAAAGAGACATACGTTTCCTTCCAGTCCCGCTGCAATGTTGCTTATAAAGACATTGAAGAGGACCGGTCCTAATACTGAACCCTGCAGTACCCCACTAGTAACCCCCCTTTCTTCAGAGTGGACTCCATTTACTATTACTCTCTGTGTCCTATTCTCCAGCCAATTCTTTACCACGGCTGTCATCTTGGGACCCACTCCCAGGCTGGCTAACTTGTATATTAATCTTTTGTGTGGGACTGTGTCAAATGCCTTGCTAAAGTCTAGGTAGGCCATGTCCACAGCCCCTTCCTGATCTACTACTTTGGTCACCCAGTCAAAGAAATCTATCAGATTTGTCTGGCATGACCTTCCTGCTGTGAATCCATGCTGCCTTGGGTCCTGTACCCCCTCTAGCATATAGATACTCGCCAGTTCTTTCCTTCAGAAGTGATTCCATCATTTTCCCTACCACTGAGGTTAAACTAACAGGTCTGTAGCTTCCTGCTTCTGCCTTGCTCCCACTTTTGTGAAGGGGAATCACATCTGCCTTCCTCCAGTCATCAGGTACCACCCCATCCTCCCATGATTTGTTAAAGAGGGTAGTCAGTGGTGTCACTAGTTCTACCCTTAGTTCTTTTAGAATTCTGGGGTGAATCCCATCAGGCCCCATTGCTTTGTCCACCTTCAGTTTTAAGAGTTCTTTCAGAACCCTTTCTTCTGTAAATGGGCTGGTATCAACTTCTGTATCCAGAGTGTTTCTACTGTTTGTTTTAGGTACCTCCCCCCCTCTCTTTCTTTGTAAATACTGAGCAAAAATATTTGTTTAGTATCTCTGCCTTTCACAGTCACCGTTGCCCACCCTCCTCCCTCCCTTTATTAAGCCTCACTATTCCTCCTTGGTCTTCCTTCGCTCCCTGATGTACCTATAAAAGGTTTTAATCCCCTTCTTAACCAAGTTGGCTATCTTTTCCTCAGTTTGGGCCTTTGCTGTTCTGACTGCCTTCCCAGCTTCCTTTTGCTTTAACTGATACAGTTCTCTGTCCTGCTCCTTCTGTGATTTCTTGTACTTCCTGAATGCTTTCTTTTTCTCTAGAACCTTCACTGCCACTTCCTTTGAGAACCATAGTGGTTTCTTACATCATTTTGTTTTGTTTATTTGCTTCACACAAAGGCTTGTTACCTCTGTGATGGCAGTTTCTATTATTCCCCATTGTTCTTCCACCCCTCCTTCCTGCCCATTAGCTAGTGCATTCCTTAGGCACTCACCCATTTTGGCAAAGTCAGCCCTCCTAAAGTCCAGTACTTTTGCCTTTGTATGACTTGACTCTATTGCTGTGTTTATTGTGAACCATACTGTTTGATGTTCGCTAGTTCCCAGATGGCTACCCACTTCTACATCTGAGAGCCTCTCTTCATCTCCATTTGAGAGAACCAGGTCTAAGATTGCTCCCTCTTGAGTGGGCTCCAATACTAGTTGTCTAAGGCTAGAATAACCCCACTCTTTGAAGTGTTTACTGCAACTGCACTCCAGTTAACATCTGGCATATTCAGATCACCCATCAGCAAAATCTCCCCTTTTCTGCCATTCTAAGTATACTTTCTATCATTTCCTTGTCCATTTCCTTCCCCTGAGAAGGGAATCTGTATACAACCCCTGTGCAGATTGTGGTTCCATTGCCAGTCTCCAAATTTACCCACAGTGCTTCTTCTTCTCCCTGTTTTCCCTTTTGTTCTGTTGCTTTGATTCCTTCCCTTATGTAAAAAGCTACTCCTCCTCCTCTTTTACCCTCCCTGTCCCTCCTGTAGATAGTGTATCCTGGTATGTTTACGTCCCAGTCATGGTTTTGTGTGTACCATGTTTCTGTGACTGCCACGATATCCAGATGTTCCTCCTCCATCAAGGCCACTAATTCAGGAAGCTTGTTACTCAGACTATGGGCATTGGTACTCATGCTCTCCATTTTCTGATGGCTTTACCTTCTGTTGCAGCATCCCCCACTGACCTTTCTACCTCAGTCTTTTTCTCATTTAGTACCCTGTTTTGTAGGGAGAGGCTGGGATTTTCCTGCTGCTTATCAGTGCCTCCCCCCTTGACTAGTTTAAAAGCTTGCCAATGAAGCATTTAAACCAATTGCTCAGAAGACTTGTTCCCTTCCTGGACAGATGCAGACCATCCTGCCAGTATAGGCTGGTGTCCCTCCAGGTGGAACCCCAGTCCCCAATGAAGCCAAACCCCTGTTCTCCACACCATTTTTTCAACCATTCATTAAACTGCATGGTGCAAAGTAACCTCACTTCACTCATGCCATTGACAGGCAGCACCTCTGAGAAGGATACTGTGTGTGCTACTTGTCTTAGGCCCCTCCCCAATTCTACAAAGCCCTTCTGCACTGCTCTAATCTTATGTTGAGCCAAGTCATTTGTCCCTAGGTGGACAATGACATCCAACTCAGACTCCCGTACAGCTGTTCTCGTGATTCTGAGGATGTGCTTCCTCTCCCTCCAATCCATGGCACCAGGCAGGCACCTTACTTCAGTTTTCCCTGCTCCCCCTAGTTCTAGCCCCCTAATAATTGAGTCGCCCACCAAGAGCTGCTTCCTTTTCTTGTAGTGTCCTCTGCCTCCTTCCTGTGGGCCTCCCTTGTGACAGTTGTCCTCAGCCTCCTTAGTCTTCTCTGCGGGTGCATCCATAGGGGAGCTATGCTCCCCCAGAATGGTGTATGGATTGTGAAGTGGAACAACTGACTGGGTGTGCCTCTGTTCCACCATCCTCACCCTCCCTGAGCCCACTATGGTCCAACAGCTGTACTTTCTTCGCAACCTCTGAGGTAGTGGTGGTGGCTCTGGTACTCCCTGGATGGTGGAGGTTCCCTTCCTACTGTTCAGTGTGGCCTGGGGGAAGGTTCCCTTACTACTGTCCAGTGTGGCCTGAAGACAGGCAACTTCCTCCCTCAGGGCAGAGAGTTGTCTGCAAATAGGGCAGCATCTCAGCCTCCAGAAAGACTCCCAGAAGACTGCTGCCCCACAGCCATTACATTGCACTACTCCCCACATGTTTATCTACTTTTTTTTGTGTGTGTGTTTGTGTGTGTGATTGGTTTGTTATACAGAAATATATATATTATACAATGTGTATGCTTATATTGTCAGTGCAGTGTGCTAGAGAGGATATGACAGTTATATGCACCTTGCACTCTTGAGGAAGTGATGTCAGAACCCCAGGTATAAAGGAACTATTTCCAGGGGTGGGTGGGGTGAGAGGTGGGAAGGGGTTGGGCCTAAACTGTGCCCTCACAAAATAATCAGCTAAGAGCTCTGACCCACCGCTGCGATGAGTGCCTTCCTGTCAGCAAGATACCCTACACAACAATTTGACAGAAAAAATTCCCTGTTAATCAAACAGAGAAAAATACAGACATCCAAGTCAGACACAGGTAAAACCTCCTCAGCCCCAAAACAGCCTGGTGGTTTGTGCTCTGAAAGCAGTCAGCCCCAAAATAAGTCAGCTGTACTTTAAACTCTTCCTGCACTGAAAATCTTAAGAATTATAACAAAGACATTCTTTTCCTGATAATTCTAAGTTCCTTATTTCACCTTTCAGTTAGAAATTGCCTCCACCTGCAGAATATCTGCTACAAACCAAAGACAGTTGTAAGGTTCGCCTCCCTCTGTTGTGAGCACAATTCGCTTTCTTGCAAATCCTATGTTCAGTATTGCAGCTTCCAGCCAGAGGTAGTTTGACTTGAAAAATATTAGCTGTTCTGATGAGTTTGCTATAAAACACTTGCTTATAATACTATTGTTCTCAGGTCTGTTACCAAAGCTATTGGCTGATAAGTAGCTATGATGTAAGCACTTCCTGCTAAAGTCTGGAATTTCCTTTTAAGGCACACACAGATAAACACAAAAAACAGTTTCCACCCCTTAGGGCATTTGTCTGGGTCAAATACACAACCTGTACCTGCACTTATTTCAGGATTTATGACAAATTCTTAGCCCAAGGTTTAAACTCTTCCTGCACTGAAAATCTTAATAATTGTAACAAAGACTGTCTTTTCCTGATAATTCTAAGTTCCTTATTTCACCTTTCAGTTAGAAGTGGCCTCCACCTGCAGAATATCTGCTACAAACCAAAGACAATTGTAAGGTTCACCTCCCTCTGTTGTGAGCACAACTCGCTTTCTTGCAAATCCTATGTTCAGTATTGCAGCTTCTAGCCAGAGGTAGTTTGACTTGAAAAATATTAGCTGTGGAAGCTGTGAACCCTGTAAAATATTTTTTCTATTTTCACATATTGGGCGTTCTCCAAAAAGTTTCTTGATCTGGTCCTCAACAATAAGTAAGATGCCCTGTGAGGTGGAGACAGTATCTCCTGTAGGCGTAATTAACTCAGTAATAATTTTAGATTCTATTCTGTCTTTACAGTCCTTATATGGGTCAATGCTGCCCTTAGTGCATTGTGTCTCAAACCTTGCTTCTTGTCCTAAGGACTGAGCTCTATTATATTGAAGGTTCTTCATCTGTTTCTTATCTTAATTACCTGAATTTGAGTGCTATAGTCCCTAGAAGTAGTTTCAGACAGCAAAATTAAATACTGGAGCTGTTGTCTAAGGTGTAAATATTGTAAGTAGACCTTCTTGTTCTCATAATGTGCCTTGTTTTGAAACAACTCCTGACAGGAAGACGTCATATCTTCCCACCATTCCACTATGTCCTCATAACAATTGATAACAGATAACCTGGCCATCCAATTTTACTGTGACAACTTCTGAATTTTAGAGTCTGATAAAAGTGCTTCATTTAATCTCCATTTATTCTTTTTACACCTAGCAGTATCTTTCCATGTAATCTGTGCTTGCAAGGCAACGTGGTCTGAAAACTCATAGGCCTGTGTTCCGATATTTAGTACATGCAAAATTTTGGATAGAAATATAAACTCTATCTTGGTTTTAATGGGTCCCCTAAAATAGGTGAAACCTCCAGCAGAGTGTGAACACTGGTATGCATCTTTTAAAGCTACATTTGTGAGTCTTTGTTGTAAGGCAGTCATATCACAGGATAGTTTAAATGTTTGTAAACCCCTGACCGACCATTGTAAGCTACAGTTAATGTCCCCAACCCAAAGTACTAGCCAGGAAGTGTGAAAAAAGGTTGGATATCCCTAACAAGTGAGTCTCTAAGGGCCTTAGTCTGGGGGACATAGGTAACGATCAGCCTAAATCTTTCCATGTAGTAAGAAATATCTAATAGCAAAGCCTGACCTGGACAAATTTCCTCTAACCTAGTAACTTGCAGTTTGGAGTTAGAAAAAAGCACTTCCACCCCATCACAAGTATCCATCCTGGTAGACCAAAAGGAAAGGCCTAGGGACCAAGCCTGGGATGCCCGTTGAAGTTCACTGTTAGTCTTATGTCTAGTGTCTAATACACATGTTATATCACTTGCAGATTCTTGCAGAGTTAACATTGTCCCTGTCAGTTTCTTATCTCCCTTTATACTATTTACATTACTGGTGGTAAGAGTAAATTGCTCTGCGGAGGTAGGGTATTGGAGAATTTTCGTTTTTGATTTTAATTCTTAGGGGGTCTTAATTTTCTGTCTTTGCCTAGTGCACTTAGCTATAGAGTCTGACCCTCCTCCATACTCAGTGTCAGTGTTTGAGATGACTGAGGAGATATCTGTGCCATCCTCCTCTGAATCCCCCTTACCATCCTCTGAAAAAAGGGCCACATACTTGTTCTCTGTCTTCCAAGAGCTAGGGGTGGGGGCAACTTCTGTTCCTCCAACCTTCCTGGTCACCACTTTTCCTAGCCTGGATCTTTGTTTTTTTTGCAACAGTTTTAAAGGCTGCATCCATCATGGGGGGGGGCATATTTACCATTGGCCTCACTTCAGCTCCTGTAGTAGGGGAGAAAGGAGGGGTCTGTCCAGACAAGTTGTTGGCAGAAGGAGTGAAATCCACATTATTATCATTTCCCCTGGGGTTCTGGAGATGTACTCTGTCTCAATGTGTCCAAATCTGCCCTCAAATTCTGTTCAGCAACTCTTTTAGCCTGTTGTTGCTGTGCCATATTGATTAATACGTCATGAGATGGACACTCATCTCGGTTGTGCGAAGCCCAAGAACATCAGCTGTATGCATTTTCTGTGTGCTCACAAAGATTACACTTAAATAAATTCAAGCACTTTCCAGCAGTGTGCCCAAGTTCCAGACAGTGACTGCACTTGACCGAGTCACATGTTGAACTTAAGTGGGGTCTAACTTCACACTTAAAACATAACCTGGGCTGTCCTACATAAATGAGTGAGCCATGATCTTTACCTAAATAAAATGTACTTGGAAGATGTGCTGGGCCTGAGTGAGTGGTAATTAGTTTCACACAAACTCTCCATCCACCTTCCCAAATTTGGTCACTATCTAAGGTGAGGGTGGGTTTACTTAGGACGTCACACTGCTGCCTAAGCCAGAAAAGAATATCTTCAATATTTACCCCCTCATTTTTAAACATGATAGCAATGTTTTTAACTGCCAGTTTTGTCAGTGGAATGGCATGAAAGGGGACCCATAAAGGAGTGTTTTTAAGCTTGTTTTACTGGGCCCAAATTCTATCTAAGCTTGAGACATTCTTGAAGCTAATATCATAATTAGCATTCCCTAGATTAATAAGAGCAAATATCTCTGAGGAGAAGAATTTTAAGGAATCTTTAAATAATATTTTAGCAATAAAAGTACGGTCAGGGGAGTCTATCATTCCACTTTTGTATGAAAGACGGACAGCATTCCAATGTGGTACTTGTTCTCTCCTACTCTGGAAAAGATCAGATAACTTAAAGGAAGCCTCCCCCCCATGTGCAAAGAATTGGGCGTGGGGCCTAGTCTGACCACGTCCTCCTGATTAATATCAATGCCTTCTCTATGCTGTGAGTTATCAATATTATCACCATTTTCAACAATATCAGAAATAACAGAAGTATTATCCCGGGATATGTTGGAGCTCATTCTGTCTGTAGAGGTGGTGGCCACATAAATAGAAGGAGTAGTCATCATTTTTACATAGGTTGGATCTCGTTTGTATTCCGCTGACTCGTTGGTAGAGTGACAGTAGACTTGTTTCATTTGACAGGTACCACAGAATGTTTACATGCATCCAGAGTAGCATCAAGTTCTTGGATTTCTTTTAGCAAAGCATTTTTTATTCTCCATCAGATACTTTTGCTTCTCTTTTTGACTAAGCCTTATTTTATTAGTCTGTTCGGTTTTGTATATATTCGTACCTCGTTTGCTCTGCTTGTCATTCACAGCAGTCCGCTGTTCCAATGCTTCTTCCAACAATTCAGCGGCAGCAGAGCTGCAACAATGGCCTCTTGAATTTCAGTGTCAGGAAAGGAGGCCTGCTCTCCTGCACTCTCTGCATCCATCTCCTCCAAAGACTCCTCCATAATGGCCATCCTGGAACAGACGGCCAAGGGATCCCCTTACTGGCTGAGTAGGGGAAGATTTTATTAAAGAAATCACCCAGAATCCCCCCAAAACAATCAATACAGAAAATCAGAATACTGAAACAGCAAGGGGTCAAAAAAACCAAAACCGATAAGAATAATATGCAAACTAAACATGAAAATTAAAGAAGTACATTCAAGTAACAGGAACATCAGCATCCGTGATCCATTAAAGATTCCTCCATCGAGCTTGTAATACCTGCTGTGTCAACATTCAGGCTTCCAAATAATAAATCTTAATCAGTTCACTTTGCACTTTCTGAAAGATTTCCGAATGGTTAACCACTTTCTGTTGTAATGTAAATATGCATCTAACATTCCAAATATACCATTTAAATAATAAAAATAATATGTAATGTCCCTTTATCCCATTTACTCCACCCAGAAGTGTATGCCCCATAAATCAAAACTGGATATGATACAGTAGAAAATATGTTTTCGCCCACCTCTTTAGCAATAAATGCCAAAAAATGCTGAATATATGAACAAGAAAAAAACAAATGCTCCATAGTTTCCAAATGGTTACAGCACATAGGTCTAGAACAAATCCTTTCCTCCACCTTTTTATGTTTCTGGTTAGCCTTAACATTTAATTGTTCATGACAACAAAGCCACAAAACATCCTGTACCTTTATAGGAATGCATTTCTCTATTAACAAAAGATCCAAGGAGGAGCGGTGTTCCACTGGGCATTTTGGAAAAACCACATTTTCATGAACTGCCATTCCTAAAACCTGTGCATACACTTGCTTTTTATGCAGCGTAATTACTGCCAGACTGGACATCTTCCATATCTTAAGCTTTACAAAAACTGCCCTAAAAAAAGGGGCCACAGCGCTATGATTTTTCACCACCCTGAGCATACCACCCTCCCACAAGGGAAACCAGGGCACAACACTATTATAAACTAAATTACCCCAATAAGTATTCATATTAATCAATAAAGGGCTAATTTTAGTAAAAAGAAATTGACAAAAAAAGAAAAACACAGGATTAACCATCCACTGGCCTCCCTGTTCCATGGGAAGATACAGAATATTCTGTTTAACAGGGTTCAGTTTACTGCCCCAAAAGGCAAAACAAAAAGAGGCCACACACTGCCATTTCCCTGGATTGTGGGAGGGGGAAAATATTAGACACATACAAAAATATAGGCACTAAAAATGTTTTAATAAAATAAATCCATTTCTTCTAATTCATCCCCCATGAATTCCATTTCTTAACCAACTGTGTACCAATTTGTAGTTTAATATCTCAGTTAATCAGAGCCATGGCCCCAACACAGAAATGTACCCCCAGTATTTTAATGGGGTCAGTGCCAAAACTAACACCTGCAATCTGAGGAGGTAAATCCAGGTGCCCCCAGTGCCCTCCTAGAACATTTGGTCATATTTAAGACCGTTCCAGAAACTGTGCCATAAACTGCACATTAACGAAACGTTTCTTCCACAGAAGGTTGGTCCTTGACCAAAACTAACAAATCATCCGCATATGCAAATGCAGTGTATGGTAAGAGATGTTGATCTATTGAAATCCTTTGAATATGCTCAGATGTATTTAATAACATAAGAAGGGGGTCAATTGCAAAGACATATAAAAGGGGGCTCAGGGGGCATTCTTGTCTGACCCTTTTAGTCAGGTGGATCAATGGGCCAAATAAACCATTTATTAAGGGAGTTACTGTAACAAATCTATATAATGCTTGAACCCGAGAAATAAAAATCTGAAGGATACCATAGCAAGCCAGGGTATGCCAAAGAAACTTATGGTTAACATTGTCAAAGGCCTGTTTTTGGTCTAGCAACAAAACAAGCCTTTCCAAGTCTGAATTGTCTTTTGGTGCAAATATTTCATGGAGCAAAATAAGCTGATCAGTGATTTTATGACCAGGTACCATGCCTGATTGCGAGGGAGAAATTAAGTGCTCCATCAGTTTTAAGAGCCTAGCCGTCAAAATTTCTGAAAGTAATTCAAAGTCACAATTAAGAAGACAAATAGGCTGCCAGTTAGTCAAATCTGTTTTATCACCTTCTTTAAAGAGAAAAATCACTATGTCCCCAGCTATCTCCAAAGGAATGGTGTTATGATCTAGATAATAATTAAACACTATTGCTAGCTCACTGGAAAGTTCTGATCCAATCAGCTTATACAGCTCCAAAGGCAACACATCTTTCCTCGGTGCTTTTCCTGTATTCAAGGAGGAAACAGCCCATTTCACCTCTCCCTGGGTGATGGGAAACATAAGATTCTGTAACAGCTCGGGTGGCCCATGTGGAAGTTCAATCCCTTTGAAAATCTGCTGAAATGGAAGCATATGCTGCCCATCCTCTGCAAACAAGGTTGTGACATAATCCATCACCACTTGTACGATACTGGGGGTCATAGTGTGTAACATACCAGAGTGATCACTCACGGCTGAAATTGTTTTCTTTTTTATATGTTCCTGGCTAGCCATCATGGGACACAATGTGAAAAAAGGCCCTTTCGTCCCATAGTGCTGCTGCATTTTCAAAGCCGCAGTTTGTTTGTAGTGGAATTGAACCGTCTTCTTTTTAATACATCGAATTTGCTCTGTAAAGTTATGCCTTGTTGATTGCGCCAGGGTCAAAAGATGCTGCTACTGTTGTCTCTGACCCAAATATAATTGATATTCAAATGTCTAATCTCGTTTCCCAGATGCAATTAATAGCTGCCGAATCTCCACCTTAGTGTGGGCCCACCAGCCAGCAGGGGAATCCCACAACTCAAACAATGATTTTCTACAAATCAAAAGATATAAAACGTGTTGCTGAAGGTCCGTTTGCAATAAGAGGGAAGAATTAAGTCTCCAATACCCAGGGCCATATGAAACTGCACTGTGATCCAGCTGAAGGTTTAACATTTTATGATCTGACTATTCAACCACCAGTACATTCGCATTTAAACAAGAAAGGAATTGTGAAATAAAAAAGAAGTCTATCCGAGTCGACAGAGCACCTTTGTAAAAGGTCGGCTCTCTATGACCTGTGTGGGGAAAAACAAGCATTTGTCAAAGCCGAACGTTCCCTTGCAGGTATTTGCAGTGGTATTTGGCATGTATGGTGTTGTACCCTAATGCCCTGTGCGATTGCTGGTATTTGCACAATAAATTGTCAGCATGATCTTTTTGTTACCCCCATTGTGCGCTACATAGGCGGAAACATGTTTTGGGCAGGATGTGAAAAATGACATCTGTACTGCTCATAAGGAAGTGCGGTAAAATGCCAATGTTGAAAATCTGGAGTGGAAAATTCGCAAACCTATGAGCGTGCGTGGGAACTGTGCAATGCACGCTCATAAAACAGTAATTTTTAGGAATTATTTCACCAAATTTTCAACATTGCCATTTTAAAACCTGTGCTAATGAACAGTGTCACTGTGATTTTCTTACTGTGTGCCATACATTGATTTCGCACACCGACTGTGCCATTGTGCACTACATGGTGGGAAAGACGTTTTGGGCAGGATGTGAAAAATGACAGCTGTACTGCTCATAAGGAGGTGTGGTAAAATGGCAATGTTGAAAATCTGGAGTGGAAATATTGAAAATTCGCAAACTTACGAGCGTGTGTAGGAACTGCACAATGCACCTCAGAAACAGTTGTTTTAGATTTTTATCAAATTTCAACATAGCCATTTTAAGACCTCTGCTCATGAACAGTGACACTGTGATTTTCTTAATGTGTCCCATACACTGAGTTCACACACTGACTGTGCCATTGTGCGCTACATGGGAGGAAACACATTTTGGGCAAGATGTGAAAAATGACAGCTGCAGTGCTCATAAGGAGGTGTGGTAAAATGGCAATGTTGAAAATCTGGAGTGAAAATATTGAAAATTCGCAAACTTACGAAGCGCGTGTAAGAACTGCGCAACACAGACTTATAAAACAGTCATTTTTCAGAATTTTTTCACCAAATTTTCAGCACAGCCATTTTAAGACCTCTGCTCATGATCAATGTCACTGTGATTTTCTTAATGTGTCCCATACATTGATTTCACACACTGACTGTGCCATTGCGCGCTACAGTACGGAAACATTTGTGGGTGAGACGTGAAAATGACAGCTGTACAGCTCATAAGAAGGTGTGATAAAATGGCAATGTTGAAAATCTGGAGTGAAAATATTGAAATTCACAAACTTACGAGCCTGCGTAGAAACCGCGCAAACGCACGTTAAAGAAATATTGTTTTACATTAGTTTCAATATGAGCATTGTTATAAACATTGTCATGGCATTATTTGAGGCTGAAGGGTGATTTTACGCAGTGACTGCGCAGTGCCTGCAAAATCACCCTTCAGGCACAAATAACGCCCTGACAGTGACATCATTCATGAGAAGGGGTCCCAAAAACCCCATGTTGAAAATTTGGTGCAAAAATTCCCAAAATGACTGAGATATGCAATAAAGTTGAAACCTCTATGTAGCCCATTATACAGCCACCGCATTTCTCAGTTCGCGTTGGCTTTGAACAATGCAGACGTGTTCCCGGTCCACCAAGACCGCCACGCCAGAGTCCAGAGGTATGGGATGGGTGTGTGTGTGGGAGGCTGGGTGCAGTGGGTGGTGCGGTTGTGTGGTGGTTGGGGACGCTCGCTGGACTGTTTTATTTTACAGGGCAAAACAAAAAAAGATGACAGGATGTTTGCCACGCTGGGGTGGCTCCAGCATGGCAGAAGATGTGGGGGGTGCTGAGGAGCCAACGGGGATTGGGCACCCCGTCGGCAAACAAACGGTTTACCACGCTAGGTGGGCTCCTAGCGGCTGATGGCTTGGGGCCATGGAGCCGACGGGGATTGGGCACCCTCGTTGGCAAAACAAACAATGGTTTGCCATGCTGGGGTGGGCTCCCAGCATGGCAGGAAAGCTTTGAGGGGGCGGTGTGACGCGCGAGGGGGGGCAGCATGACGGAGGGGATGGCGGTGCGCTCAGTATGGCAGCAGTGTTTTGTTTTGAAGCAGAGGAACACCACTGTCATACTGAGCTCCTGCACCCATTGGTGCAGGACCACCATGCCTGCTCAAGGGAGCAGTGCATTTGGTGGGAGAGGCACATCTCCAAGTGTGCTACTCTCCTAAAACGTTCATTGCGCATGCGCGCAAGCGAACGTAAAAAGCATCTTTAAGATTAGCTGTTTGAATGGCCGATTGTAGGAGGGACATATCACATAATATTTCAGTAGTGGATGTTCTCTGTCCCCTGTCCTGCTTCCCCAGTCCACAATTACCACCCCCCAGATTACAGGCTGAGTGGAGTGGAGATAAGGATGAACCAGTGTAAATAAAGCAGTGCGTTTTGCTTTTCATTGGGGAGCATATGTATTAATGATACGATAGTAAGTTTTAATGTCCAATATCAGGGTCCTACCTGGATCTAAATCAATCAGTTTCAAAACTGTAACTGAAAGCCGGTGAAAGAGTATCCCCATCCCAGAACAGGAAATTAATCCAAAAGACCAAAAAGAGGCCCCCGACCCCCATTCCTTGTTAGCCCGATGAATTTCCTCCACAGAGTGTAATCTAGTGTTTTGAAGTAAAAAAATAGCTGGGACACCTGATTTCAGATAGCGGAACCGCGCCCCTCGCTTTAGTTTTTAGGTTTTCTTTGGTAACCGGGTCAGGCTCACTAGGCACGAGTGCCTGTTTTCAGGGGTGACCTGGATGCACTGGGCGGTTAAGTGACTTGCTCAGAGTGACACAGTATGCTTTAGATTGTTTTTAATACTATTAACATTTGTGGAGAACAAACATAAGGAATGCAACATAATAAATGGTTAAAGTAACTGAAGTCCTGAGTCAGTGGGCTTGTCCAGCTTCTGAACCTCCAGGGTTTGCCCCCCCCATCTCTATGTCAGAGGTGTCCAGCGTGCAAAGGCCTGGAATCTATTTCTGAGTGATATTGGGGAGATCTTAGGTACCTTAGAAGCAGGCTGAAACCAAGTCTGTCTCTGCCTCAATGCCATTCTGGTACCCTTTATACCTACCAGAAATGGAGGGCCTGGAGAAGGCATGGATTGATCCTCAATCACGGTCTGTAGAAGAGGATGAACAGAAACTGTACAAGGTGGGGACTCTTTCCCTCTTGAAATCATGGAAACTGCATCCACCAGTGGCTCCATAATTTCCAGTTGTGGGGGGGGGTAGGCCTCTCCTGTGGAGAAAGAGAGACCTTAGTCCCCATCCTCGATGTAACTACTCCTGAAATGTCAGTCTGAGGTTGGCTGTGGGGTAAATCATTTTTGTCTATCCTGGAAGTGTTATTTTTCCATTGTGCCACAGTAACCCCTAATCGTTGTTCCTCAGCATCAGCCAGTGATGTACTGTGGGCTGCTTCCAGGCAGGTTGAATAAGAGTGACCCTTACCTCCATATAAATTGCAAGTCGTCTCCTCCCTGCAGTGGTAACTAGTATGTCCCAGAGCTTGACACAAATTGCAACATAGTTGATCACAGGCACTACTAACATGCCCTGGCTGGCCACACTTGTAACAGGTTTTGGGCTGGCCTGGGTAAAACAGTGCACCCCTATCCTTCCCCAGAAAAAAGCAGTTAGGGAGATGTTGTATCCCCGAGTCAGTAGATCTAGGAATGACTTGAACCTTCTACCCCCTAGTCCAAATCCTTTTAGTATCAAAAATCGCCTCCAGCAGTCCCAACACTGTACATTGTTTTTTAAAGCCAGTGCATCAAGTCTGTCACACTCACCCCTTTATTACAGAAGAGTACCGTTATCACTTTATGTGAGGGATGTGTGAGAGGTATAACCTCAAAGGGGGCCCACAAAGGTGTATTTTTTACCAGTTGGTATCTATCCCAGAATTTTCGTAACCCATTTTCCAACTTAAAATTAATGTCAAAGGAGTTTTCTCCAGAGACATGAATCAAGGCATACAGCTCAGTGACATTAAACTGCATGCCATCTTTCAAAAGGGTTTTCTCAACAAACACCCTATCAGGAAAAAGGTCCATATCGTCTTTGTACACCAATCCAACAGCATTATGCCATTTAGCTGGGTACTGTGTCTGACAAAAAAAGGAGGCATAGGGCCTTGGATTGGGCTTATCCTGTAAAGATTTGGTCCTCGCCTTTACACCCCCTCCACCCCTAGACTAGGAGATGCATTTCTATCTTCTGCAGGAATTTTGTGTGAGATATCTGAAACATCTGAAAAATCACTCAGCATATCACACTCATTATCAACATCTGGCACAGTAATATTTATGTTAGGCTGTAAGACTGCTAAAACAAGGTTCTGAGTTAGCTCAAAATCTGAAGGTAATGTCAATGGTGAGCATACTTTGCCCCGGTACATTAGGCAATGCAGTTACAGGTACCTGGTCCATCGTAGCCACTGCCGATCCAGGGTTGGTGGCAGCTGAAGGTAAAAGTCCAATGCTGACCCCTGGGATTCTGATAGGAGAGAATCCCAAAATGTTGAGAGTCTGGTGGCCGTACCCAGTCTGCAGCTTGCAAGGCCTTCTCTACCGACCAGGGGGATGAATCTTCAATGGGCTTGTCAGCCTAAGGAAAGTTACTAGGAATAGCCTTCTTCGTGATGTGGTCCATCTGTCCTGGTTCCTTCAGGGCCGAAAATGAAACGACGGTAGCCTCTGATTGGTCCTGTGGATTAGTTTGAAACACTGTAGATACAGCCAGCTTCGAAAAAAACAGCATCTCCGAGTTGCAGTTGGGAGGATCGATGACACCTTCAGGCAAGGCCTGATCTGGAATTAAAGACTTTGACAACCTGGTGGATTTAATCTTATGAGCACTGATTCCAAAGCATCTTTCTTCAAAAGATACATTTTCTTCTGCACACTTCAGCTCCTCTTGAAAAGATGCTGCTGTTGGCTCTGAAATCAATGAGGGTCCTGTTACAGGCTCTAACCTCCTGAAGTCAGCCACTGTAGGGACCTCCTGCAGCATCTCCCTTGATCGATTCGGTAGACCTGCCTCAGAGCCAACTAGCCCAGCTGCATCAAAAAAACTTCAGCCTCCACGCATTCCTGAGCTGAGGAGGAGATCAGCTCCTCAGCTTGCCGCCCATCCATCTGCATGGCCATTCAAGCAGGGAGTGAGTCAGCCATCAGAACCAGATAGCACTTCATAGCGCCCCCTACCAAAGAGTAAGGGAATTTCCCCTGTGCCCTGGCCAAATTTCCTCTGTTCACTAAAAATACCACCAACAGCTTAAAATCTGGTTCAATTTCAGTTGGCATCCACCTGTATCTCCCCCACCCCCAAGGACGAGGCTGAAAATAGACAAAAAATTGTCTAGTCCTCTTTCCTGATCAACAAAAACTAAATAAATAAAACATTTATCTCCCTGGTTTTCAGTGACACCCCTTCCTGCACCTTATCCTCATTATTGAGATCCCAAGTGTTCAGTAGCACCCCCCTCATAGTCCCTGTTACTGAGCTCCTTGGAGTCAGGTGGCACGCCCCACCCTCAGAACTTTGTCCCCTTAAAGGTAGCCATGCTCACCTTCATAAATGGCTGCTGTCTGACTCTTACAACTAGTATATCAATATAACAGCATATATATCACTATAGTAGTTGCCAGACATCTTTGAAACATCATGGAAGTGATTTTTCAGAAATGTAATTCATCTTCTATAGTGATGCACCAGCAGGTATATCGGTATACTATTGGATGCCATGAAGATTATTAACTGGAACTGAGAGTGGAAAGGGGTGGCACCGGCTGCCATGGATTTCTGCTATGGTGACAGAGGAGCAGTATGGAGAGTTCAGTGAGCCCCTAGGCTTGACTGTCCATGCCTCTGTCACCACTTCAATTCTGTCAGTAAGTGGACAGCTGTGGCCTTCAATACTGTGCCACATAGGAGGCTCTTAAAAAACTGGGAAGCTTGGGAGTAGGAACCAAGGTGATACACTGGTTACATAACTGGCTGATGAATGGGCGACAGAGGGTGGTGGTTAACAGCACTCATTCGGGGAAGGGAAAGTGACCAGCAGTGTTCCCCAGGGCTCAGTTATGGGTTCAGCCCTCTTTAATGTCTTTATAAATGACACTGTAGATGAACTGGAAGGGAAGTGGTGCCTCTTTGCAGGTGGTACCAAGATCTGCAATAGGGTGGACACTGTGGAGGGGGGTGGAGAGAATGAATAGAGACCTGAAAAAGCTCAAGAAATGGTCAAGGGTATGGCAGCAATGTCTCAATGCAAAAAAAGTGCAAAATCATGCACCTTTGGTGCAGAATAGAGACACCGTATAGAATTGGAGGTGGGGTTGGGTGGGGTATTGATAGTTACTAAACAGGATAGGGACTGAATCTGGCCCAGTGGAGGAATGGTAGTGCTTCCATTCACCACACTGGTGACCCATGTTCAGGAATGAACAAAGGTCACTCAGTGGGCCCAAGGGGCGAGGGAGCATCAAGCATTCAATGGCAGATCTCATTGCTTGGGGCAGGGGGCATCAGGTCCCACTGCAGAAGCTGCTATGTGGCAGAGGCCTGTATCATGATGTGCTTGGTGCAGACATCCTGAAGCTACTGCTCAGAGGGCAAAAATGAATGCAAAGGATGCAGTGCTGCCCACAGTGTGCCACCAACCCATCGAGGATCTTAGCAAGAGGTGGATAACCACCGTTAAGTCTGTGAGGATGGTGGTAGGGGGTTGCCATCAGGCAGACTGAATAGTAGAAAAACTACTCAATGAAAAAAATAAACAGATAAGGGACCTAGCAGTAATCAATAACTGATGACCTTAAGGTGGCAACTGAATGTGACAAAGCAGCAAGGAAAGCTGATGGTATGCTGGGGGTTGCATATGGAGGTGTATCTCCAGCAAAAAGAGGGAGGTGGTGTTGCCACTGTGTTGGTAATTGGTGAGACCACGTCTGGAGTACTGTGTCCTGTTCTGGAGATCACACCTCAGAATGGACATAGACAGGGTAGAAGCCATCCAAAGAGGGGCAACTGAAATGTTGAAGGGGGCTACAGCAAATGTCCTATGAGGAGAGACTGAGGGATCTAGACATGTACACCCTGTAACAGAGGCGATGGGACGTGATAGAGACCTCTAAATAGCTAAGGGGGTGAATAATGTATATGAAAAGATAATTTTTTTTAAAAAGGTGTGCAATAACTATAGGACATACAATGAATCTGGAGGGGGAAGTCTAGAAGGGATGTGAGGAAGTATGTCTTCACTGAGAGGGTGGTAGCTGCCTGGAACACTCTTCCAGTGGAGGTGGCGGGGGAGAAAACAGTGGTGGACTTCGGGCATGGATGGGATAGGCATAAAGGAAAACTGGTATAAAAGTGGGAGGGAGGAGGTGGCTGGCGACCAGGTGTGATCTGCAGTGGCAGAATATGCGGGGAAAAGAGGGGCAGACTAAGTGGGTCAAGTGTTCCTCATCTGCCAACACATTTTATGCTTTTATATTTCTATCTGTGTTTAGAGGAGGGTGAACTCTGTCACTGCAGGAACATTTAACTGGCCCGGGGTTGAATATGAGGAGAAGCCAGATTCTAGGGCTAACCAACATGATCAGAGTACTAACCAGGTGGCTATTGGGGAGGCTACGGAATGTATTTGTTATATTAATTTTGGAGGTTTGACATATCGGTGGGGGTATCATTTGTGGAACCAAAGTTTCAAAGTTTATTTAAAGTATGCATAAAAACACATCGGGCCAGATTTTCAAAGGGCGGTACAGGGCATGCGTCAAGCCCTGCCCTACAAGACTTAGGTTTCGGCAGTGTGCCAAACCCTTTTCTGGAACTGCACACAATTTTCCAATCCTTGGGTGCAATTGGGACAGTTTACGCGGAGTGGCAGCTAACCAAATATCTGGTGCAAGCTCTGTAACAAAGACCTCCTGGAGTGGTGCAAGCTAGACCCCAAGGATGTGATCTAATGTGTGTCATGTGGCCCAAGGGATAGAAACTCCAGCTCGCCTGTCATAGAATGCCACTAGCCCCGTGCACCATATGTTCATCGTACCAGGACCTTGCAGCATTCTTGTGGTTTTGAAAATCTGGTCCAACATTTATAACATCACAAAATTAACATATACAATTATATAGAGGATAATGGATGGTCTTCAGGCAATAACCACGCTTTAGTCACTTCAAGAGGTTGTCATGACATTGTAAACCTTGAGAGTGAAGCTCGAGAGGTTTACTGTTGTCATGGCAACCTCGAGAAGTGATTGCAGTGTGGTTGTTGCTCGAAGACTATATAGTAGATTTTATAGTGTATAAGCACAAGTTTGTATTGAATTCACAGTACTGAATGTTACACAGAGTGAACGTTCTGTTTTTACCATTGTTATGACATAGTGAAGAGGGTATAAGAAAAAATTACTCACCGCAGTAATCTTCTTTCTTCCAAGGGCTCCTTTAGCATCAGTAACTTTTTTGCACTTAGCTGGCTAGGTGCAACTGCCCCGGAGGTGTGCCTTTAAGAGATATTTAAATGAGCATAGGGCCAAGCCAATCAAAAGACAGGAGGGAGGGTGAGCTGAGTGACAGCTGTTGAATGCTTCAGAATTTTTTCAAGGAAAAACAAGGGCAAATGCCCCGTAAAAGAATCAACAGGATTCAAAAAATATGCAAATGTCCACAAAAGTGGAAATAGAAAAAAAAGCAACATAAGCTAAAAACTCATCAATAAGAAACCCCAAATTTGGCAAAAGGTGACATAAGAGCCCTTCTCCGATAGATGAACCAGGGAGGAAGGGTGGGAGCTTACTGATGCTAAAGGACCTTTTGGAAGAAAGAAGATTACTGCAGTGAGCAATTTTTTCTTCTTACCCCAGGAGTCCTTTTTCGGCATCAGTAACTTTTTTGCATACTACCTAGTAGTACCAAGTGGGAGGTGGGCAGAGACCCTACTTAGGAAAGAGGATCTGCAGAACAGCCCTGCCAAATCTGGCATCAGATCTGGTCTGCACATCCAAACTGTAGTGATCACAAAGGTGTGCACAAATTTCCAGGTAGCTGCTTTGCAGATATCCAATAGGGAATGTCCCTCGCTGCTGCAAGCGAGACTGCAGTGCCCCTGGTGGAGTGTGCCCTGAGCCCCACTGGAGGTTGTTGACCAGCTTTCTCATAGCAGAATCTAATACAAGAGACCAACCAATGAGAAATAGTTCTCTTGGTAGCTGGTCTTCCTCTGCCTACATCCCCATAGGTGAGGAACAACTGAGTGGAAGAGCCTCTGGACTGTCTAGTATGCTCTAGGTAGTGAGAGATGGCTCTTTTGACAGCCAAGCTGTGGCACTTTTGCTCACCAGGAGTGGATGGCTCAGTAAAGAAGACAGGCAGAGTAATGGACTGGTTCTAGTGAAACTCTGAAACCACCTTTGGCAGAAATGTCCTATTTGTCCTGAGCTCAACTTTATCATTGTGAGGGATGATGCAGTTTGGCTCAGTGCACAGGGCCTGTAGCTCTGAAATCCTCCTGGCAGACATAATGGCTACCAGGAAGATGGTCTTCCAAGTTACAAACTTGATGTGTGCCGTGGACACAGACTCAAAAGGTGGATTCATGAGCCCATCTACACAAAGGTTCAGGCTCCAAGGAGGAACAGGCTCACTGGTTGGAGGCTGGAGGTGCAAGAGGCCTTTGAAAAACTGTTTAAAAATGTTGAGGGAAAAAAATGATTTCTTCTTTCCCACTGAAAGGTAAGCTGAAATTGTCACCAGGTGTAGCCTGAGTGAAGATGGTTTCAATCCTGATGCCTGTAGGTGTACCAGGTAGTCTAGCAGCTGAGGGTCTGAAGCTGATAGGGTTTGACCTTTTCGCTCTTGCACCAGAGGGAAAACCTTTTCCATTTGGCTGCATAAGTCTTCTTAGTGTTCATTTTAGCCATCCTCAGTATCTTAAGGACCTGTTCAGAGTACTGTGAGGATGGAAACTCTAACTCCTCAAGAACCAGGCCTTGAGATGAAGAGAGTGTATGTCTGGGTACTGCACTTCGGTCTGAGGAAGGGTCATCAGAGAGCGAGTCGGAGGCAGGTGAATGGGCCTGTTGCAGGACATTGAGAGAAGGAGAGGGTATCAGGCTTTCCTGGGCAAGTCCAGAGTCACTAGGATCATCAATGCAGGCTGCTGTCTGAATTTCAGCAAAACCCTGAATATCAGGGGAAAGGGAGAAAATGCGTATAGGAACCTCCCTGACTTGCTCAGGATCAGGGCATCCAGAGGAAATGTTTCCGGAACTGGGTGCCTGCAATAGTACTGAGGAAGCTGAAAACTGAGAGGAGAGACAAACAGATCCAGGTCTGGTGTGCCCCATCGCCTGAACACCGTGGCTAGTACTTGCTTGTTCAGTGTTCGTTCACTCTGGCCTTGACTGATGCGGCTTAGAACATCCACCAGAATATTGAGTTTGCATTGGAGAAGAATACCTGAGAGGTTGACTCCCAGGGCGAATGATAGAGACCAGAGCTTCAGAGCTCCAAACAGAGTATTTCTGAACAGGTACCATCCAGCTTGTTTATGTAGAACATTGCAGTGGTGTTGTCCGTTTGAATTTGAACTGTCTGCCCTTCTATGCTGAGAGCGAATGCTTTGAGAGCTAGTAAGACTGCTCTGCATTCCAAAAGATTTATGTGCAACTGTGACTCTTCGGGAGACCAGTTGCTGCTTACTGAGGCACTGTCTAAATGAGCTCCCCAGCCCAAAAGGGAGGCATCTGTGTTGATCACCTTTGTGGGGAGGGGAGCTTGAAAGGGAACCCCTGACTGCAAATTTGCAGGGTTCTTCCACCACAGCAAGTTTTGGAGGAACTGCTCTGACAAGTATCAACTTTGAAAATTTGTTGCTTCTCTGAGACCAGTGAGCTCTGAGGTAGGCTTGCAGGAGTCTCATCCTGTATCTGACCCCTAGGACTACTTCAGTCATAGAGGCCATATGTCTCAGAAGTTTGAGGAACAGTCTGGCTGGTCTTGGCTGTCCCTGGGAGAAAGAATCTGCCACTGAAAGGAAACTCTGAATTCCTTCCTGTGAGAGGAAAGCATATTCCTTCTGATTGTCCAGCTGGGCCCCTATAAAGGTGAGCAGCTGGGTGGGTTCCTGGTGAGATTTCTTTAGATTTACCAGGAAACCCAGAGACTCCAGAGTACGTTCTGTGAGGGAAAGAGATTCCTTGATCTGGCAAGGAGACTTTGCTACTATGAGCCAGTCATCCAGATAGGGGTAGAGAGCGTGACACCCAGTCTCCTGAGATGTGCTGCTACCACTGTGAGACACTTGGTAAAGACTCTTGGGGCTGAGGAGAGACCAAAGGGCATTGCGGTGAACTGATAGTGACCAGAAGGAAGTTTGAACCTGAGAAACTTCCTGTGAGATCTCCTTATGGGTATGTGGAAGTAGGCATCCTTTAAGTTGAGGGAAGCTAGCCAGTCTACTAGCTGTAAGGACTGTATGACCAGTGACAGAGTGACCATTTTGAATTTGGTTTTTTTCAGATGTTTGTTTAAATATCTGAGATCTAAGATAGGTCGCCACTCTCCAGTTTTCTTTTGTGTCAGAAAATACCTGGAGTAGAAGCTCATGCCCTTCTCATGGGTGGGGACCCTCTCCACTGCTCGTAAAGCCAGAAGGTTTTGTACCTCAATGTTCAACAGTGGAATCTGTGTTGGGGCAGAGGTCTTGACACCTGGGTATGCTTGAGGTCTGGTAGCTGCTTGAACTGTAATGACAGACTCTTTTCCACTATCTCCAGCACACACTTGTCCGACGTGATGAGGGAATAGTGCTGAAGATAGTGAGAGAGACTGCTTCCCACTGGAAATGGGGAGATGACCTGGACACTCACATCAGGACTTAGACTGAGAGGCAGATGGCTGGGTAGAGGTGGCTCTTCTTTGGACCCTTCTGCCCCAGCCTCTGAAAGACCCCCTGTACTGGCTAAAGTCAGATTGGGTAAGGGAGAGTAAGGCCTGGGAACAAAACTTTTCTGCCCCTATTGCCCCGGGACGGGATCTCTGAGGGTGGCAGGTTTAGGCTTGGATGAGTGGCTCTGCCAGGAGGCCTTGTACTCATCCACTTTTTTCATGTAGTCAGTGGTTCTGTAATCAAACAACATATTTTGATCACAGGGAAAATCCATGGCCTTGTTCTGAGAGTCTGTGGTCAGACTGGTTGTTCTAAGCCAGGCGAAGCATCTCAGAGAGATGGCATGGGCCATTGCCCTAGAGACTGCATCATTGTTGTCATCTGCCATGTGGAATTAGTACATAGTAGCTTCCAGAGCAGTTTTTGATGTATACACCAGCTCCCGCACCATAGAATCTGATCCCTTGTGGGTGATAGCCTGGACAGATTTCCAAAGGGCTTTCTGATATTTGATTGTGAATGCCATGTAAGAAGAAAGCTTCAGAAGCAGGGAAGTTGTGGCATACATTTTCTTTTCTATAAAGTCAGTTTTCTTGGAATTCTTGTTGGGGGAGAGGGTGACAAGGAGACTCCAGCTTTCTCACAAGCTACCTGCTGCACTATACTTTTGTGGCTAGGGTGTGCAGACAGGAACTTGGTACCAATTTTTAGACAATTTATATTTTCTTTCAAGCCACTTATCAACTCCTGACACTGAAGTGGGGTGTTACAGCACCTTAATGGTATTTTCAATTTGTGAAGAACTTCATCTTTGGAAGCTTTATTTTTTGGCTGGGATCTAGAGGGTTCCTCAGCACCTCTGCTTTTTATGTTTGCTTGCACGCATGTGCAAGAAACATAGTGCCACCATATCAGTTTTCATAGGTGTGCCTCCCCCACTTCCAATGCCCTGCTCCCTTTTGCAGGCGCAGCTCCAATACATCATTGAATGCCCAAGCTGTCTATGACAGCCATTCAGATGCAGTGGCATACAGTTCTGAGGAAAACACAGCCACAATCAGTGGTGGTAACGTAGGCAATTTGCATATTGCCATCGGCAGTATGCAAATTGCCTACACGTATGTCAGCACTGCACCTGAACTGTCATAGACAGTTCATTGTCCCCCCACCCCCAGCATGCTCATGCACCTCCCTCCATCCCCTCACACTGTGTGACTGATGGGGGTGTCCAATCCCCAGTCAGCTCCACTGGCCTCCCCCAAACAGACTTCCCCCAAAGAAAAAATACAGATTATGTGCCATGCTGGGAGCCCACCCAGCATGGCAAAAGTTATATGGCTGACGGATATGCCTAATCTTCTGTCAGCTCCACTGCCCCCCCAAATAACTTTAAAGCTGCCACGCTGGGAACCCACCCCAGCATGGTAAAAGTCCCGCATTGTCTTCCTAAATAAGAAAAATAAAACTGTAAAAAAAAAGTCCCTCGTTGACTGCCTTGCCCCTTCCCCAATCCACACCCACCCTCTGTGCACCCACCTCCCCACACTCCCCACCCCATACTTACCTCCGGAGCCCAGCGCGATGATCTTCGGTGTACCAGGAACACGTCTGCACTCTTCAAAGCCGACCGTGAACTGAAGAAATGCTGGTAAGCTGAATAATGGCATAAATGTTTTTTAACTTTAGTGCATATCTCAGCCATTTTGGGGAATTTTTTCCCAGATTTTAACATGGTTTTAGTCCCACCTATAACCAGTCACTGTCATTTTGTTATTCGGTCCTGAAAGGTGATTTCGCGGTCACTGCGTGGATCCACCTTTCAGGACTGAGTAATGAAAACAACAGTGTCACAGTTTATGAGGTAGACCCCCCAAAACCCTATGTATAAATTTGGTGAACAAATTCCCAAAAATGACTGTTTTAAAGGCGTGCATTGTGCAGTTCCTATGCACGCTCGTAACTTTGCAAATTTTTAATATTTTCACTCCAGATTTTCAACATTGCCATTTTACCCACCTCCTTATGAGCAGTACAGCTGTCATTTTTCACATCTCAGCCAAAATGTGTTTGCACGCATGTAGTGCTCAATGGCGCAGTCAGTGTGCGAAATCAATATTCGGGACAGATTATGACAATCACAGTGACACTGTTCATGAGCAGAGATCTTAAAATGACTATGTTGAAAATTTGGTGACAAAAGTCCATAAAATGACTGTTATGAGCATGCATTGTGTAGTTTCCACGCACCCTTGTAAGTTCACGAATTTGTACTATTTTCAGTCCAGATTTTCAACACTGGCATTTTCCACACCTCCTTATAAACAGTACAGCTGTCATTTTTCACAGCCTGGCCGAAATGTGTTTTCACACTTCCAGCACAGAAATGAGTGGTCTCTGTGGGAAATCGGTGTTCGGGACAGATTAAGAAAATCACAGTGACACTGTTCATGAGTGGAGGTCCCAAAATGCCTGTGTTGACAATCTGCTGTAAAAAATCCCCAAACTAATTACATTACGGGTGTGCATTGTGCAGTTTCTATGCACACGCATGACTTCACCAGTTTTTTTATATTTTCACTCCAGATTTTCAATATTTTTTGCATCCTGTTCAAAATGTGTTTTTGCAGCTGTGGTGCTAAAAGGCATAATTGCTGTGCAAAATCAGCCTTCAGCTATCAAACTGATATTGCCACTGTTCATGAGGTGGGGGTCACAAAAAACCTATGTTGAAAATTTGGAGTGAAAATACCAACGAACACCTGAGGTGTTAGGTTTCTGACCATAACGCCCCACCCTGTAGAGACTGACAGGCATCACCATTCCACCAAGACCCAAACCCTGCAGCCAGTGACAGGCATCGAGATGTGCCTTGAACTCTTCGGCCCCAAAGTTCATCCCATTTTCTTGTACTGCACCCATCTCACCTTATTTCCTTATGGAATGGGGTGAGCATAAGGCCCAAAGACCCCAAGGCACACCGTGACACTTGTTGGTGTCTGCAGGATAGGGTGTGGTGAAATGGCATGACCGATATGCCTGATGAACCAAAGGCACACCCCAGTGCCTGTCAGTCTCTGCAGGGTGGTGGTGGAGTTGGCTTCAGTTCAATACTTCACTGCCATTCCTATTATGCAGCTCTCTAACTCATACACTACCAATGCCAATGCCAGCAAGCAAATATTTGGCATTGAAAAATGCTTGTTGTATTAGTACTTTTGAATGGCCCCTCATCAGAAGCCTTTGATTTATCCTCAGCCATAATAATCAAAGGTTTCTCTGCTATGGTATTTAAGCAAAGCAAATCAGTTTTGGATAGGGTTACCACCTGTCCTGATTTTCACAGGACAGTCCTGGTTTGAGCAGCTGTGTCCTGCAAAAAAAACATAAAAAATACTACATGTCCTGATTTTATAGTAGAAAAAATATTTTCTAATTTTCCACTAAATGTTGCAGAAAACTACAATACCTTAACCAAAATACCTTAAAATGATAAGAAACAAAAGAAGCAACTATGAAACTGCAATACTTAGCCTTAATTCCGATTATATAGAGAAAACAATTCTGTTGCATTGGTCGAGGTTATGTACTGTCTGAGAAAAATAATGTTTCAGTAAGAAATGTCCCACTTCGGGCTTCTTAAAAGATGGTAACCCGAGTTCTGGACCTACGAACTGAGTACAGATTTCTGTGAAAATGCCACTGGCCAGTCCTGCCCCAGTTAATAAACTCTGTCTATTACTAGTGCCTTTTTTTGGGTTGTAAAACTGGGATCTATACCAGTGCCAGTCTTAACAGAAACCCAATAATACTCAACTGTTCAACTGCGCACAGGTGGCTGCTGGACCCTTATGGACAGTCCTGACACAGATGATACCAAGGTCCAGTAATATAACAAGAAAGGTTTCCTCATAATTGTCAATCTAGAGAGAAACCCCCCAGGCACTGTTTAAATTTGAAATCTACTGCAGGTGCCTCATGATAAATCCTACGAGGTCTGAGGTAAAAAAACAAGGCAATTGTCCCTAATTCGACAGTTCCCACAAGACTTTGATCGAAAAATGAAGGAAACCATTGAAAATAAGCACCCATGATAAAATTGGGCTTTAAACTAAATAGTCACAGTAAAAATAAAGTCAAAATAGCTCCCTCGAGCTAAAAATAAAAAATTTGCACAGCATGAATGAAAAAATAAAACTTTCACTCAGCACACTAAATGAAATAATTTATGAGGAAAACTTTACCCAGATAAGCACTAGGAGGCTATCAAAAAAAAATTTGGGAGACGCCTCAGAGGCAATATTGCTCAGTCCAGGGGAGAAAAAATTCTGAAGCATTCAACAGCTCTCACTCAGCTCACACCCCCTCCTGTCTTTTGATTGGCTTGGCCCTACGCTCATTTAAATATCTCTTAAAGGCACACCTCTGGGGCAGTTGTACCTAGCCAGCTAAGTGCAAAAAAGTTCCTGATGATAAAGGACTCCTGGGGTAAGAACAGCAATCTGATGTCATATTTATGGTATAACAACATTGTAAAGTGTGTGAATTTAGTTAATTATAAGCCTCTCCCACATATTATAAGATACTAAAAACATCCAATCCATCAGAGACATTTTTCCATCTTTTGACAGGTGAGATTCAAGAGTGCATTTTTGTTGTACAAAGAGCAATATCTGCAAATGGTGCAGTTGTAAATATGTGGCTACTACTATCACAGGACAGCATGCACTCCAAAATCCTGTGTCGCTCGGTACAGTACAACACATTTTTCCAACTAGGATTTAACCACACTAAATTAGTGGCCTTCCCACCTCCTCCCCACCCTGAGACAAACCATGAAACCCAGTTCAATAAAGCCCCCCCCCGTCCAACACACACAGACTAGCTCCCTATCCCCCCACCCTATAACACCCAGACATTGCAAATATTAGGGTTGGGTGAGTCTGATTAGTCCTGTGATTGAGCAGCTTGTGTTTATCTTTGATGTAGGAAGTATGAATGAATGATGAGGTCCTCCTATAATAACATCTGATTGGCAACTTGTTGACTGATTGTGCCTTTGGATTTTGCATGGTTTTGACTAACTCCAGAAGTCTTGGGGGTTTCTGTTTTGAAACTGTAATAATTTCTGCAGTGGCCTGTGGTTTCACCTTCCTTCTGATGTAAAAACTCATCTGGTGATCACTGAGCTTAGAAGAACACCAAAGTCAACAAATTGACTGAGATCTAAGGATTAGACTCAATAATCTGGAGGAAGTAAAGATATTCATATTAATCTGCATTGGTTCCTCAGTTAGATGAGTCAGACCAAGATTGGTAGCCACATCTAACAGGCAACTTGAACTATCTAGCATGAGTCAATTTTGATTAAAATCACACACAATAAGTAGCTCATGGCTACTTTTTTAGTTTCAAGGCCTGCCTTGTAAAGTATTAGGCTCTTAAAGATCATATTTAGGGAGTGGGGACAATTTATAAGCAAGAAAGTATTTGAACAAGGTAACAGCAATTCCAGCACCAATAACTCCAGACACTTATCATGGGGTTGGGGAGACAAGTTTACTAATCTTTGGGTTATTTTGACAATAAGCTTCTATTCCAGCTATGCTCCCAGTAACTTCTATCATAATGCCAGACTACAAACAAAGAGATTGCACAAAGGCTATCCAGTGTTGTATTACTGTGCCAACATTCTGTGATAACAATATCTGGTTTATAGCCAATAATTCACTCATGGGTTGCATGGGTTTTAGAAAGGAGCATGCATGCATTAATGTGCACAAATCATATGCCTTTGGACTTAAGGACCGCTGCATAATAAATAGATGGACCAGGGCCAAGGTTTGGTGGGATGTCTCCACATTATAGGAGTTGAAGGCATAAGATCAATTTCAGGACAGCAGGATTTCTTTGTGAGGCCAGAGAAAAATATGTAGGGTTGAATGATGATAGTAAAAGGAAATGGTCATTTTAGTGCAGGGTCCAGCGTGAGGTCCAAGTACTAGTTAGTGTTAGTGCTACTTTTATAGTCATAGATATACAGTACAACAGCTGTGATAACAGAATGAAGTTACTAAACACAATGATTTGATGATACCAGGAAACCATGTCAATAGATGTGGTGCAGTGGAGATCCCTGACCTTCAGTTACTCCCAGACTCACAGGAATGCAGTCTGCACTTCATACATTGAATATAAGGAGAGTAGAAACCTGTGGATGTCAGAGACAAATTATTGCTTAAAAAACTGTATTATGATGTTTTTTTGGCCAACTAACGCATACTGCTGCTCTGAGTTCACCCAGATATCTTTAGAGTGTTTGTAGCTTCAATCAAGATATCACCTGAGCTTCAGTGATTAGTTCTCCATGGAAACTGAATTAGATAACATAAACTGAACTTACAAGCTCAAATGGGCAGACTGGGTGGGCCATAGGCCCCTTATCTGCCGACACTGTCTATGTATCTATGTATCTAGATATTAGAAACTTTGTCATTCCAATTTTAAGAGTAAGTGCAGCTGATCTCAAATTCTGTCTGTAGTGTATATCCAAGGTGTTTAATGACAGATACTATAGCATGGTGATAATCCAATACTTGTGCTATACAGAGACTATTTACTGTGTTTCATCACAAATAATCTATCATTTAAAGTGGTATACTCTGTCAGAGTGAAAGATCCTTGCATGGTCAGGAAAGAGTTTGCTTTTCCCAAGATATCCTCAAAACCACACTCTCATCAAGAACTACTATGCATATTCTTAATTATTAAAACATATTTATGGATTTATCTTGTGAGGATGTTGGTAATTCACAGGTCAGACATACATTTTTTGTTTTATTTCCATTTAACACAAGAGCATGTTATTAAAAAATACATTTTTCAAGTACAGTTGCATGGATAGTTCTTTCACCCCACTATGCACACTACAATATACCTTTTTAACCAGGTGATAACTTTATATGGGGTACATCCACTCTTTATCAAATGTTCAGGATAAGTTCTCTTTATGTTAGGTTTATTAACCATTCTGTAAGTGGCACACTGTAGGTGAAAAGTCTACTGTATGCAGTACAACATGATAGTTTCCCTATCTACTTTCCCAGCCCTTAAAAAAATCCCCTTCCCTCCACACTCCCAAAACATAACTGCCAGCCCCCTCCCCCTCCAACTGCCTGCCACCCACATGCAGTCTCTTGGTAATGTGCTCCTGTAGCACCCCAGTTACTACATCCCCCAGTCTGGCCCATGAAGACGGTATCTTCTGGGGTCCATGCCCTGACCCCTTGGGATACCCATTTCTTCAGTAGCATGCCACCTTTCAAAAAGCCCACTCCACCAGAATCAACAATTACAGATATCCCAGCAGCACTCAGCAAGTTCAGTTGTTACTTACATACTGACTGCTACCTCACTGTACTATCCCTGACTTCTCTCCTCTTGCTATGTTAATGAAGATTGCATAGGACTGGGTGGTATCATGTTGCCAGAAAATCAGGGTTCCATGAACTACAGTAAGAGCAGAGACATCTGAAAATATTACATAGAAACATGGAAACATAGAATCATAGAATTTGATGGCAGATAAGAACCGCTTGGCCCACCTAGTCTCTGCCCGTTTTCCTACCTAACAGATAAGCTGCAGATCCTAGTTAACCAACAGCTTACTTCTTCCTAGCCCCCACTAGGACTGCCTTATGTCTGTCCCATGCATTCTTGAATTCCTCCACTGTTCTTGACTCCACGGCCTCCTCAGGAAGGTTGTTCCATGCATCCACAACCCTCTCTGTGAAAAATACTTCCTCACATTACCTCTGAGCCATCCCCTCTATCTTCAAATTGTGCCCCCTTGTTCTTGCACATCTCTTTTTCTGAAAGATGCTACCCTCTTAAACTTTGTAAAAGTTTCTATCATGTCCCCTCTCTCCCTTCTTTCCTCAAGGGTATACATATTAAGCTCCTTTAGTCTTTCTTCGTATGTCTTCTGGTGCAGACCCTGCACCATTTTGGTTGCCCTCCTCTGGACAGCCTCCACTCTGTCTATGTCTTTGTGGAGATGGGGTCTCCAGAACTGCATACAGTACTCCGATGGGATCTCACCAACTGTCTGTACAGAGGGATAACAACTTCCTGTTTTCTACTATTGATGCCTCTTCCTGTGTATCCCAGTATCCCCCCAGCCTTCCTTATCGCCTTCTCACATTGCTTGCCCACCTTTAGGTCATCTGATGTAATTACCCCCAGGTCCCTTTCCATTTTTACTGTTGTCAGTATCTCACCTCCCCATTGTGTATGCTTCCCTGGATTTTGTTTTCCATGTGCATTACTTTGCATTTCTTTGCATTGAATCTGAGCTGCCATACATTTGACCATTCCTCCAACCTTGCCAAATCCCTTCTCATCCTTTCCACTCCATCTTGTGTATCAACCCTGTTGCAGATCGTTGTGTCGTCTGCAAAGAGACATACTATTGTCTTTCTTATAACAGACTGGGGCTATGTTGGTGCCTGGGGTTTGATGGGGAGGGTTAATCAGAGACTTTGAATGAGTAGCACATGTGTAAGGGTCTGACAGTCACCTTTTTAGGACTTCTGGGGGTGAGGATCAAAAAAGGGGTATCAGTAGTGTTGTTTGGGGTTGGGGAGAGTTATCACACAGTCTGAAATAGGCTTTTTATCTAGAGTATACTACCAGACAGAGTGAATAACTTTTCTAAATAGCAAAATCTGCATTGTAAAGTGTATTCAAGTCTATGCTGATGCAGAGCACATCTTATATGCATTACCAGCTCTGGGCAAAAATCATGAAATCCAGGGTGATATGGAAAACCATGTGATTTATAGAAGCATTTCTTCTGGTCAGACTGTCAGCATATGGAAGCTTAAGGGGACAGCTCCATGGTGAACAGGCATGTGCTGTCAACAGTAGGAGTACACGTCACAATCATGGATTTACATGGAAGTCTCTCCTCTGTGTGAATCTCAATTCTTGATGTACAAGATGTACTTTAAGACAGAAAAGGGGATGAAATTAAGAGTACAGCTGCAAGTTCAGTTCTACAAAAAATCAGACTTGTTGAACTCGACCCATTGTACCTCTTGTTGACCAAATTAAACTCTGGCCTGAAATCATGGGTTTTAATATGCCAACATTTATGGCACATAAACCAGACAATGTCATGATGGTGGTAGAAAATCAAACAATGGTTCAACTGTAAAGCAGAGCCCAGAACACTGTGCCATCAAGCAGTGTTCCACTTCTTAGTGACACTATAGTAATTTGTATGGCTGCTATCAGGAATAGGGGATCACTAGGAACAAGCAAGGCTGTAAAAATATCTAAAACACACTTTTTAACTGCAGTCTTCAAAACTAAAAGGAGATGATGTCACAGCTGTAGTCTGGGGGGTAAGGCAGGTTGCATTTGAGCTATGTGTAGAGATGAGCCCAGACAGTGTGAGGCTGTGAATCCTAAGCCAGGGTGGGCCTAAGAGTCTTAGAGCCTATTTTGTAGCCAGCCTATCTGGACCCAGTAATGCTGGTACTGATAGCGAGTGCAGTCTTTCCCTCAAAGTTGTAATACCAGCTCTGTATCCATGGGGTGTACCTCATTCACTATCGTGCCCCTATAATATCTATAATATTCGTTGCAAAAAAATGTGTTAATAACACCAGTTAGGGTTAAAGCAACAAAAGTAGTGAAATGCTGCCACCCCTTCCCAGTTAACTAGAATCTGCAGTTTATCCAATAGATAGAGAAATGGGCAGACTGGGTGGGCCAAGCGGTCCTTATCTGCCATCAAGGTCTATATTTCTATTTGTCGACGGGGTAGCCCAGTCCCCGTTGGTGTAATGTACCTCCCTCCATTTGTTGTTTTCATAAGGGGGGTGCCCAATCCCCCCTCTGCTCATGCATCCCCCCCAGCACACTGTATGGCCAATGGGGGGTGCTCAATCCCCCATCGGCTCCACTGCCCCCCCCAAACAAACTGCCTGGTGCCACACTGGGAGCCCACCCCAGCGTGGCAAAGTCCCCAGCATTTGTGTAAAAACCTAGAAGAAAAAACAGTCCCTTGTTGATTCTCTTGCCCCTTCCCCAATCTGCATCCACCCTCTGCGTACTCACCTCCCCACACTCCCACCTCACCCCACACTTACCTCCGGAGCCCAGCGCGATGATCTTCAGTGGACCGGGAACATGTCTTCATTCTTCAAAGCCAACCGCGAACTGAAGAAATGCGGTAAGCTGTATAATGGCATAAATGTTTTTTTTTCAACTTTGGTGCATATCTCAGCCATTTTTGGGAATTTTTTCACCAAATTTTCAATATGGGGTTCTTGGACCCCACTTCATGAACTCGGTCACTGACATTTTGTTATTCAGTCCCAGAAGGTCATTTCATGGTCACTGCACAGAACCACCTTTTGGGACTGAGTAATGAAATGATAGTGTCACAGTTCATGAGGTAGCTCTCAAAACCCTATGTTGAAAATTTGGTGAAAAATTCTCAAAATGACTGTTTCATGAGTGCATTTGCAGTTCCTTACCACTCGTGAATTTCAAGCATTTTAATATTTTCACTCCAGATTTTCAACATTGCCATTTTACCACACCTTCCTATGAACAGCACAGCTGCCATTTTTCACATCTCACCTGAAATGTATTTTTGCAGATGTAGCACACAATGACGCGGTCAGTGTGCGAAATCAATATTCAGTACAGATTAAGAGAATTACAGTGACACTATCTATGAGGTAGGCCCCCAAAAACCCTTTGTTGAATATTTAGTGAAAAGATTCCCCAAAATGACTGTTTTACGAGTGTGCGTTGTGCAGTTTCTATGCACGCTCATAACTTCAAGCATTTTTAATATTTTTACTCCAGATTTTCTACATTACAATTTCACCACACCTCCTTATGAACAGTATAGCTGTCATTATTCGCATCTTGCCCAAAATGTGTTTTCACACATGTAGCACACAGCGTCATGGTCGGTGTACAAAATCAATGTTCTGCACAGATTAAGAAAATCACAGTGACACTGTTCATGAGCAGAGGTCTTAAACTGGCTATGCTGAAAATTTGGTGACAAATGTCCATAAAATGACTGTGTTATGGGCATGCATTGCACAATTTCCACGCACCCTCATAAATTCACAAATTCATAATATTTTCAGTCCAATTTTAAACATTGGCATTTTTCAACACCTCCTTATGAACAGTACAGCTGTCATTTTTCACACCCTGGCCAAAATGTGTTTCACACTTCCAGTGCAGAATAACGTGGTTGCTGTGGGAAATCAGTGTTCGGGACAGAGTAAGAAAATAACAGTGACAGTGTTCATGAGCAAAGCTTCCAAAATGGCTGTGTTGAAAATCTGCTGTAAAATATCCCCACACTAATTACATTACGTGTGTGTGTTGAGCAGTTTCTTTGCACACTCGTGACTTCATAAGTTTTTTTTATATTTTCACTCCTGATTTTCAACATTGACATTTTTTACACCTCTTCATGAACAGAACAGGTGTCATTTTTCACATCCTGTTCAAAATGTGTTTTTGCACCTGTGGTGCCAAGTGACGTAGTCACTGTGCAAAATTACCTTTCGGCTAACAAACTGATAGTGTCCCTGTTCATGCAGTGGGGTCACAAAAAGCCCATGTTGAAAACTTGGAGTAAAAATACCAAGAAACTCCCAGGGTGTTAGGGTTTTTGACCATAACACCCTACCCTGTAGGGACTGACAGGTGTCAGGGGTGTGATTTGGGATTGTTGACAGTAATGCTCATGCCATTCCACCCCCACCTTGCAGCCCGTGGCAGGCATCGAGGTGCGCCTTGGACCCTTTGGCCCCGGAGTTCACCCCATTCTCCTATACTGCACCCATTTCAGCTGTATTTCCTAATGGAATGAGGTGAGTATAAAAGACCGAACACTCCAAAGCACACCTCAACAGCTGCAAGTGTCTTCAGGGTAGGGTGAGGTGAAATGTCATGACCGTTATGGGCAATGACCCAAAGGCACACCCCAATGCCTGTCCATCTCTGCAAGGTGGGAGTGGGGTTGGCATCAGTTCAATACTTCACTTCCCTTTCTATACTGCATCTGTCTAACTCCTGCACTTCCACTGCTAATGACAGCAAACAACACTTGGCATTGACAAATGCTTGTTGCAACTGTTTCTTCTAGATGCACCAATTCAAAGCATGCTGTTTCTACCAGTGGCAGTTCTATGACAATAGAAGATACTCCTGTCACCATAACAGTACAAATCCCACACAGCAGTAGCTACCATGCGTAATACTCAGAGGGTCAGTACATATGCCTTGATTCTACAATAGGGAGTGCAGTAGGTAGAGTAGGATTTTAGGAGAGAGAGTGGGAGAGGAGAGAGGAAGAAGATGGAGAAAGGCAAGAGACTCAGATACAGAGTATAAGGTATACCTGAAACAATACTCATTGTCATAGAGCCATAGGCCAGGAAGCACAGGCAAATCAGAAGTTGTAAAATTCTCAAGTAGCATTTTATTATTATTAATAACAATAAAATAAAAAATAACATTGTGCAGGACAGCTCTTGATACAGGTAGTTCAAGCAAGCAGAAGTCTTTCATCTGAGAGACTCTTTAAAATCTCTAGCTCTCTATCACTCTTTTTATAAGATGTTTTTCCCAGGCAATTCAATTCTGCATCCTCTTCTTGCAAATTACACCACCTATGCCTCACAAAGTATAGTAAGACTTAGTCATTTTCCTTCCTGTGACCAGCCTGAAAACTGCATTAGTCTTAGTAACAGGTGCAGTTAATTAAGACATCCTGTCCCAGGTCTGATTTCCTGCTGATAATTCTGCAAACAAGTTTGTGGAGGTCAAAATGCACCTCAAGATTATTTATTTTTTATTTTAGGTTTTGTTGACCGGGTAAGTGCACTAGACAAATCCTGCCTATTTTCAGGCACGACCCGGGGGAGGGGGATACAGATGAATGCCAACTGACCTTGAACCAGATTAAGCTGTTGGTGTATTTTTTTAGTGAATGAGGGAAATTTGGCCAGGACACCGGGAAAATTCCCCTACTCTTTTCGGTAAGTGCCATGGGATCTTTAACATCCACCTGAACTACCACCAATCTGGGCAGATGGGACCTTGGTTTAATGTCTCATCCAAAAGACGGCACCTCAGAAATGCAGCACCCCTCTCATGCTGCACTGCAGTGTCACTACTGGGATATTAACCCAAGTGCCAGATGTGGGAACTGAACCCACAGCCCTCTGATCTCCCGGCCTCAGAGGCGAGTGTGCTACCTACTGAGCCACTGACACTGCTCCTCCTTTATCCTGATTATCCTCCTGTGTTCCAGATAAACACAAATGGCTGTCTGTCAACAATATACCTGCATACATTTGCAAACCAAGGGATCTCAGTTTCACATAAACATTCATATATATATATATATATATATATATATATATATATAGTTATATATATATATTTATTTATACATTTGTTAACCGGGTTGGGACACTGGAATAGGTCCTTTTTTAGGTCCAACCGAGAGACAATTACAATAACAAGTAACAATAACAAATAACATTAAACATGAAAAAATAATAAGTTAAGTCAGCAAGCACAAATTGAATTTTGTAGTAAAAATCACAGAGAAGCAAGGGAAAAAAGAAAGAATAGAGGCAGCAAGTAAAGGAAGGGAGAAAACAGGGGGAAATTGTGGGACCATTGGAGTGGCAAATCACTAGGTGCCACAAGGAAAATTTGATTTTGCAATCAGACAGGCAAGAGATAGACAAGTGACAGAATAGGAGAAGACTGAATAGATTCTTGCTTTTAACTCTCTCTTTGCAAAAGAAATGTGACAGGGTCTTATCGCATACATCTCACCCTCCTGCCTCATAAATCAGAGACACGGCTTAAAGGAAATCAGGGACAAATGACTAAAATCAGGGGCACATCTATCAAAATTAGTGATAGACACACAGGAAACTGAAAAAATAAAGGGCTTAGTGTAAAATGCCTTTTCTAAAGAAGAACAAGTCTGTAACACTAATGCTTGACATTATTTTATGTGTACAGGCCCCACAATTCAGTCATGGAAACACAATTGTATGAGGAACAGAGTAAGTTTCTGATACAAAATCAGGGACATCCCTGAAAATCAGGGACAGTCCAGATGTATGTCTTGCCCAACTCTGTCACATACCCCCCCTCTTTAAGAGGAAACCTGTCATTTCTTTTTAAACCTGGTTTGCAAAACCTTCTTTTATCTATTTTTTAAGATTACCTTATAACATTTACAGTTCTTTGCATATGCAATATCCCTTTGTATGACACCTATTACAGCAGACATTTCAGTTAAGCAGACACATTCATTTAGCCCTCTGAATTTTCAGTTCTTGAACCCTTTCTTCACAGAAAATCTGCATTGACATTCTCTTTTCCAGATTTGTGCATCACTTTGAACTGAAAAGACTTTAGTGCCTTGTACCACCATGTGATTCTGGAAGTTTTATTCTTCATCTGATTAAGTCAACAGAGAGGAATGTGATTGTTAGAAGTACAAAGCTGGCTCCTAGCAAATAAAACTTAAGAGACTCCATTGCCCATTTCACAATAAGATATTATTTTTCAATAGTGGAATATGTTTTCTCTCTGTTGTGCAGTTTCCTACTGATATGCACAGTGAAATGTTCCTCACTATCTATATTCTGACTCAGGACTGCACCTAGGCCTACCTCTGATCAGTAATAATCTCTTTAGGTATGCCCAATGTATTGAAAATTTTGGCATGCTCTGCTGCCCCTTTTGGGTCTGTGACAGTGCACACTGGAATTCCTTCTCGGTATTGAGTAGCATAGTCACATACTACCAAAATGAATTGATTTCCCTTTTTTTTCTTTCATCTAAGGGACCAACCATATTTATTGCAATTGTCTCAAAAGGCACATCTATCAAGGGTAGCGGCATCAGGGGCATCTTGTCTTTTTTAATTACTGGGGCTGCTTTCTGACAGACAGCACAAGAACTGCAATAGGTAGCAACATCTTCATGAACTCAGGCCAGTAAAATCTGTACAACAGTCTGGCAAGAGTGTGATCCCTGCTCGAGTGACCAGCCATAAGACTATCATGTGCGATCTGTATCAACTGGGTTCTATACTGTTCAGTATGAGCAATTGTTCAACCTGTTCCTGTATCTGAAGATTAATCCAAACACTGTATAGTACCCATTTACATTTTTTAAACATTGGTTCACCGTGTTTTTATTTCACCCCCAACTATTTAAAATAACCTTGGAGAAATACATTGTTAGTTTGTTCAGAAACAAAATCACAATCAAACATCAGTTTAGTTCCAGCATTTTCATGTGTCAACCTCTTACTGTATGTCCATCAGTCTTTTGTTGCCACTGTTTTTTTCTGCGTTCTCTTTCCTTCCTGGGCTTCCAGGTCTTGGAGCTGGACTCAAACATGTCCAAATCAAAGTCACCAAAAGGAAAGAGTCCCCAACATCTGAGGTTTTCTTTGCCTGTGCTCTTGTTGTCACAGCTGCTGACCCAGCAGGATTTACTCTCTCTGTGATTAACTTAGCAAATCTTAGAAAGTCATTTCCAACAATCACAGAAACAGGTAGCTTAGGTGCAACCCCTACATTCATTTGGTGTGACACTCCATTGATGTTCAGAGTCACTTGGGCCTTGGGATAGTTTTGAGTGCCCTCCTGCATACATATGACCCAAGTATCTGGTCCTTTTGCACAGTCTTTTCTCAGAACTTCAACATGCACCAGGGTCTGTCAGCTTCCCAAATACATAAGTCCCTTCATAGACTTATCCCCCGCCTTGGCATCTATTAAATACTTGGCCTAATCCGCTAAGGCCAAATGTGCTCCTGTGTTACCCTCCTTATTTTCATGGCAGTTTCTTGCTATATGGCCTGACTTATTACAGTTATAGCAATTAAAGTCTTTAAGTGCAGATTTGTTACCCCAAATGACCACAACAATTTCTCATAAGCAATTCAGGAGAATGGTGCTAAACCAATATAGTGAGCTCCAACACATCCAAACAGTGAAGTGCTGCACACAAGTGTATGTTGCCTAAAAAGTATTTTACTTAAGGCTCATTGCAATACAACAGTGGCATCAGGGACTCACAGTATTCCATACCAAGCTTGCAAGATAATCAACTCATTCAAAAAGTGTCAACAGAATAATCATGTGGCACTGTCCCATGGCTGAATAACAATTGACTGAACAAGCATGAGTCAATATGGAGGGGCGGTGGACTGACCGACGCAGCTCTTCATGAACAAACTCATTTTATCAATGGTAACATGATCAAAAAAGGGCTGATTGAAATACCCTGCACAGCTAATCAATTATGCAGGTGCTAAAAACCCCAAGTAATAAAACATTAATTTAATTAAAAAGCAATTGTTTATGTCTTATTCCTCAAATTAGAGAGACATGCCAGATTTGTTACCCTATCAGAGTTCTTATCTGACCTGGAGTTAAACTGGGAAAAATAGGGAGCCTGATTCTCAAAACTTCTGGTGCAGAGCAAAGGGGCTTGTGCCACAATCAATGACGCAAAGTGCCCCTTGCGCCAAATGATGTGCCGGGAGCGATACTCAAAGGCATCCTGCATCAACTGCAGGCTGCCTGCCCTAAATGGGGCTTGCACCACCCATGTGCCACAAAATATGCTGCAGCATGGTGCTAGGAGATGTGAGGCAGATGCAAGCTGCCATACATCCCTGAAAGTGGGATTCTTAAAACTCTTCCAAAGGGAGAAATTCTAAGTACCATTAGACCAGCCAGAGCTGGTCTAAGAGTTCTTAGAACTATCCCTCTGGCAGAGTTTAGCACTTTGCAGCAATGAACCATGACCCCCCTCCACAACCCCAACCCCCACTATGTTTATAGTAAACAATAGTGTGGTCTAGTGGACCACCCCAGCCCCGCTCTCCTGTTATTTAAATAAAGGAATGATCCCTGGTGGTTTTGAGGATCGTCCCAGCCCCAATCCTCCATTATTTCCCAAATTCCAATGTTATTTGAAAAAAAAATAATAATCGCTGGTGGTATAGTGGACCACCCCAGCCCTGATCCCCTGTTATTTAAAAACAAAAAAAATATTCCCTGGCGGTCTAGTGTACTGCCCCAGCCCTGAACTCCTGTTATTTAAAAAATTAATAATCCCTAATGGTGTACTGGGCCCCTGCCCCTGGCAGGCAATGTCCCACCACCCCTCTCCCCTCCCATATAAAAACCGAGCTGATGACTGGCACAGCCCACTGCTTACCACCACGGCCAGCCGCCAACTCAGCATACAGTAAACACTCATTCAGAGCTCAGTAGGTGGCAGGCCATGGTGGTAAGTGGAAGGCTGGTGCAGTCATTTGCTCAGTTTTGGGATAAGGGATTGGAGTGGTGGGACACTTCCTGCCAGGGTGAGGGATGAGATCCACTAGACCACCATGGATTATTAATTTTTAAATAATCGGTAATCAGGGCTGAAGCAGTCCACTAGACTACCAGGAATTATTCATGTATTTAAATTATGGGGGATCAGGGCTGGGGCGATCCACGAGACCATCAGGGATAATTAATGTATTTAAGGGATTGAGACTGGGGTGGTCCACTAGACCACCAGAGATTATTAATTTTTAAATAATTGGTAATCAGGGCTGAAGCAGTCCACTAGACCACCAGGAATTATTCATGTATTTAAATTATGGGGGATCAGGGCTGGGGCAATCCACTAGACTATCAGGGATAATTAATGTATTTAAGGGGTTGGGACTGGGGTGGTCCACTAGACCACCAGGGATTATTAATTTTTAAATAGCAGGAGATTGGGCTGGAGTGCTCCACTGGACCACCAGGGATTAGTAATTCATTTAAATAACAGGGGGATTGTGACTGGGGCAGTTCGCTAGACCACCAGGGACAGCTTGGGGACTTTAATGCATGGCTGCCCACAGCTTGTGGCAACCCGTCTGTGTGCACCCTTCATTTGGTGCACCACTACAGTTGCCACAAGTTGTGGGACTTTGCCGCCAGGTTCCTACCTGGTTGAAAATCGGGCACAGGGTTCCTGGCGCACCAGGCATTATTGCAAACTACCTTTTGCCACAGCTTGCATCAATCTGGGGCCCCTTTGAGACTTGGGTCCAGGGTCTTACCAGCCCCTGGTTGTTTCTTTGCTGCTGCTGTGTCTGGCTATGTGATAGCTGTCGGCAGAAGAAATTGCCTTAGCCCCACTTTCTGGTTGGTCTTTTTATCAAAAGATCAAAAGCTGCACATTTGTGGAATGGATGTTGATGAATTGCTCCACTGAAAATATGTCGATGATCTGTGTGAATGTTTTGCACTTGGGTTGAAGCCATTTAATGAGGAGTTCTCTGAGTCGGGCAAAGGCTTCTCGAGGATTGTTGACCGAGCTGTATGACAGGGATCTGAATCTCTGTCTGTAGGTCTTTCCTGAGATCTCATATCCTTAAAGGATTTCTGTTTTCACTGTGTCATAGTTTTTTGACTGCACAGTGTCCATATTGCTGTAGGCAAGTTGGGTTTCACCTGTCAGATAAGGTAATAGACTGATTGACCATTGCTGTTTTGACCATTAACAGGCTCCAATGACCCTTTCAAATGTTATCAGGTATGCTTCAATATCATCTGAGGGGCACAGCTTTGTAAGCTTTTTGTTTTTTAACCTGTCTGTGTTTTGTTGATCTGCTAGACCTTGAGGCAGTATAGCACAGTGAGTTAAGGCTCTGAACTGCAGATCTGAAGACCTGGGTTTAAATCCCACAACCACTTAGGTGCATACTGTGTGATCCTGAGCAAATCACTTAACTTTCTTGTGCTCCCAGGTCACATCTGGAAACAAGCTTTGGCTTAGTGTGCTAGTCCTGGTTAAAACAATGTTCCCTTTCCCTTAGACCTGTACCAGATCCTCCATCTTTGATAGCTGGCAAAGCATCCAGTTGTCACTGTATCTCTTCTTTTCTCTTTTTCTCTAGACATTGCGTATCTTCTCTTCTCTTTGCCTCTAGATGCTGCATCTCTTTTCCTGTCTGTTTCTCAGTTTCTCTCTTTGTTGTATAGTCCACCAGTTGAAGAAGACATATACTGTATGCTTGCAGGTTCTGTTTCTGCCTGTTTGTCTTCCATTTCTGGTGCTGGCTGTACAGTCTCAGTTTGGACTTTTGTTTCTGTTTCTAGTTTAGCTGCCATTCTTCTGGTAATCACTCCTGGGCTTGCTGTTGTAGGATCTATACCTTTCTTCTATGCTTCCCAGGTACCAGGTCTAGTACCTATGCACTAAACTCCTGAGTTGGAGTATGCATGGCATAAATCACACTGCTAACGTTAACTATCATAGAAGCATAGGTCAGTAAGCATAGACAAACCAAAAGTTGTAAAATGTGCAAGTAGTGTTTTATTTTTATTATTATTAATAATAATAACATTAAAAATAAAATTGTGCAGGACAACTCTTTATACTGGCAATTCAAACAAGCAGAAGTACTTCATCTGAGAGTCTCTTTAAAATCTCAAGTGTTTCTTTATCTCTAAACAAAATATTGCTTTCTTTTTATGTTTGCTTGCACACATGTGCAAGAAACATCTTATGGTAGTAACACATTTCAGAGGTGTGTCAGTGTTGTGGCCAATGAAGGGGATGATTTAGTGGGTGCGTCCCTCAGCCACCAATCAGTGAGCATGCTGGCGATGACAGAAAACTTCAAAGAGAGCCAGAGTTGAAACAAATCGGCCGCTGCAATCAGGTGCAGTTTCATCATTGCAGCGGCAAATGAGAGTACTCTGGCCATGCGCAGTGCAGTGCACAGTAATGTGCGTGGCCAGAGGTATGTGCAGTTGCTTGGTGTGCCATTTCTGGTGAAACATTTCAATTAATAAAACAGTCACTGTGCACCTTTCCATAATGGTGGCTCCTGCTGCTGGCCACACACTCCCACAAAGCCGATATCGGTGGTGCACAGTCCTCATATTGGCATGTATTCACCACCCCCACAGTCACATAGTGGCACAACAGAAGCCCACCCCAGTGTGCCCAGACATTTTTTTATTTTCCCAACACCAGGATGCCCACTCCCAGTGTTGTATGCCCCCCACCCTCCAAGCTCAAAGTCTTTGCCAACGGGGGTGCCAACCCCATTGGCATCATGTTTCTCCTCCCCCTAAGCTTGCCCATGGGGGTTCCCAATCCCCATTGGCATCATGTCCCCTTAACTTCATGTGGCACACACTGGGAGCCTACCCCAGTGTGCTCCAAAGTTGTTTTTTTAACCTATAAATAAAGAAAACAGTTTCCTGGAGTCTTTTTTTGTTTGTTAAACTGTAAGAAAGAAAATCGTGCAGCGTTGTTTCCCCAGTCCCCCTTCCTCCCCACCCCAACCCTCCATCTGCGCACCCACCTCCCTGACCTCAATCACCCATTCTTACCTTCCAGAGGTCAGGAGCAGTGATCTTCTGTGGACCAGGATGCATCTGCACTCTTCAAAGCCGAACTAAGAACTGATGAATCAGATAAGCGCTGTATAATGGGAGTCTATGTGGGGGTTCAACTTAGGTTGATATCTCAGCCATTTTTAGGAATTTTCACCCCAAATTTTCAACATGGGATTCTTGGGACCCCACCTCATGAACATGTCACTGTCATTTCGTTTCTCGGTCCCAAAAGGTGATTTTGTGGTCACTGCGCAGAATGATCTTTTGGGACTGATTAACAAAATAAAAGTACCACTGTTCATGAGGTGGCGTCCTTAAAAGCCCATGTTGCAATTTGGTGAAAAAATTCCAAAAAATGACCATGTTAAGGGCGTGCATTGCACATTTTCCATGCACACTCGTAACTTTGCCACTTTTTCATATTTTCACTCCAGATTTTCAGCATTGCCATTTTTTCACACCTTCTCATGAACAGTACAGCTGCCATTTTTCACATCCTGCCCAAAATGTGTTTCGCATCTGTGGCATTGAATGGCATAGTTGCTGTGCAAAATCAACTTTCAGGACGGAGTAATGAGATGACAGTGCCACTGTTCATGAGGTGGGGTCCCAAAAAGCCCATTTGGAAAATTTGGAGTGAAAATACCAACTAACACTTGGGGCACTAAGGTGTCCAACTGTAACACCCACCCTGTAGAGACTGACAGGTGTCGAGGGTGTGACTTTGGTTTATTGGTCATGATGCTCACAGCATTCTACCCCCACACTACATTCACTGACAGGCACACAGTAGTTAGAGAGGTAAACACCAAGGTAGAGAAGTCAGTAGGGAGCAGGACAGGGGTAAATGTAGAAAAAGGCAGTATGGGCAGGGATGGGACTAAAACTGGTAAGGCCATCAAAAAATGGAGGGTGATGAGTACCAATGCCCATAGTCTATGTAACAAGCTCCCTGAACTAGTGGCCTTGCTGGATATTGTGGCAGTCACTGAAACATGGTACACAGAGAACCATGACTGGAATGTCAACATACCAGGATGCACAATCTACAGGAGGGACAGGGTGGATAAAAGAGGAGTAGTAGTAGCTCTCTATATAAAGGAAGGGATTAAAGCAACAGAACTAAAGAGTAAACAGGAAGTTGATGAGTCACTATGGGTCATCCTGAAGACAGAAAATGGCACCACAATCTGCATGGGGGTTGTGTTCAGACCCTCATCTCAGGGGGACGGTTTGGACAAGAAAATGATAGAAGGCATCCTTAAAATGGCAGAAAAAAGGGATATATTGTTGATGGGGGGCCTGAATATGCCAGATGTCAACTGAAGCATCTTTGCTGCAGGCACATCCAAGAGCAGGGTCATTCTTGATGCCCTACAGGGGGCATGCCTCAGGCAGCTAGTGTTATAACCCACTCGGGAGGGAGCAATCTTAGACCTGGTACTCTCAAATGGGGATGGAGAAAGGATTTCAGAATTAGAAGTGGGTAGCCAACTGGGAACAAGTGACCACCAAACAGTGTGGTTCACACTAAACATAGCCATAGAGCCAAGCCATACAATAACAAGAGTATTGGACATTAGAAGGGCTGATTTTGGGAAAATGAGAGAGTGCCTCAGAAAAACACTAGCAAACGGGCAAGAAGGAGGGGTCAAGAAACAATAGGGAATAATCAAAACAGCCGTCACAAAGGCAACAAGCCTTTCTGTGAAGCAAATCAACAAAACAAAATGAAGGAAAAAACACTATGGTTCTCAAAAGAAGTGGAAAGGAAGGTTAAGGAGAAAAGGATAGCATTCAGGAAATATAAGGACACACAGAAGAAGCAGGACTGAGAACTTTATCAGTTAAAGCAGAAGAAGACAGGGAAGGCAGTCAGAATAGCAAAGGCACAAACTGAGGAAAAGATAGCCAACTCTGCTAAGAAGGGGGATAAAACCTTTTATAGGTACCTTAGGGAGAAAAGAAAGACCAAGGGAGGGATGCAGAAACTTAATAAAGGGGAGAGAATGTGGGCAGAGGGTGACAGTGAAAAAGCAGGGGTACTGAACGAATATTTCTGCTCAGTATTCACAATGGAAGAGGAGAGGGAGGTACCTAAATCAAACAACAGAAACACTCTGGATAGGGGGGTTGATACCAGTCCATTCACAGAAGAAAGGGTTTTGAAAGAACTCTTGAAACTGAGGGTGGACAAAGCAATGGGGCCTGATGGGATTCACCCCATAATTCTAAAAGAACTAAGGGTAGAACTAGTAACACCACTGACTACTCTCTTTAACAAATCATGGGAGGATGGGGTGGTACCAGAGGAATGGAGGAGGGCGGATGTGATTCCACTTCACAAAAGTGGGAGCAGGGCAGAGGAGAAAACTACAGACCAGTTAGTTTGACCTCAGTGGTAGGGAAAATGATGGAATCACTTCTGAAGGAAAGAATTGTTGAGTACCTAGTGGCCAGTGGGGCACAGGACCCAAGGCAGCATGGTTTCCCCTGCAGGAAGGTCATGTCAGATGAACCTAATAGATTTCTTTGACTGGGTGACCAAAGTAGTAGACCAGGGAGGAACTTTGGATATGGCCTACCTAGATTTTAGCAAGGCATTTGACACAGTCTTACACTAAAGATTAATATACAAGTTAGCCAACCTTGGAGTGGGTCCCAAGGTGGTAGCCTGGATAGAAAACTGGCTGGACAACAAGATGCAAATGGTAATAGTAAATGGAGTCCACAGTAAAGAAAGGAGGGTAACTAGTGGGGTACTTCAGGGTTCGTTACTGGGACCGCTCTTCTTTAATGTCTTTATAAGTGGCATTGGAGAGCACCTGGAAGGAAAAGTATGTCTCTTTGCAGATGACACAAAGATCTGCAACAGGGTTGATACACAAGTTGGGGTGGAAAGGATGAAAAGGGACTTGGCAAGGTTGGAGGAGTGGTCAAATATATGGCAGCTCAGATTCAATGCAAAGAAGTGCAAGGTAATGCATCTGGAAAACAAAAACCCAGGGGAAGAGTACACAATGGGGGGGTGAGAAAATCACAACAACAAAAATCAAAAAGAGACCTAGGAGTAATTATATCAAATGACCTAAAGGTGGGCAAGCAACGTGAGAAGGCAGTAAGGAAGGCTGGGGGGGGGGGATACTGGGATGCATTGGGAGAGGCATCAACAGTAGAAAACAGGAAGTTGTTATCCCTCTGTACAAACAGTTAGTGAGACCCCATCTGGAGTACTGCATGCAGTTCTGGATACCCCATCTCCACAAAGACATAGACAGAGTGGAGGCTGTTCAGAAGAGTTCAACCAAAATGGTGCAAGGTATGCACCAGAAGACATATGAGGAGAGACTAAAGCAGCTTAATATTTATACCCTTGAGGAAAGGGGGGGACATGATAGAAACTTTCAAGTATCTCAAGGGAATTAACAAAGTACAAGAGGGTAACATCTATCAGAAAGAGATGTGCAATAACAAGGGGGCACAATTTAATGATAGAGGGCGGACGGCTCAGAGGTAATGTTAGAAAGTATTTTTTCACAGAGAGGATTTTGGATGCATGGAACAGTCTTCCTGAGGAGGGTGTGGAGTCAGGAACAGTGGGAGAATTCAAGAATGCATGGGACAGACATAAGGCAATTCTAGTGGGGGGGGTAGGAGGAAGTAAACTGTTGATTAACTAGACTCTGCAGCTTATCCATCAGGTAGGGAAATGGGCAGACTAGGTGGACCAAGCAGTCCTTATCTGCCATCAAATTCTATGTTTCTATGTTTCTATCAAGGTATGCCTTGGGGTCTTCAGCCTTAAAGTTCACCCCATTCTCCTATACTGCACCCATCTCACATTTTTTCCTTATTAAATGTGTTGAGCATAAGGGCCGAAGACTCCAAAGCACACCATGACATCTGTCGGTGTCTGAAGGGTGTAGTAAGGTGGAATGGCATAAGTGTTATGGCCGCTGACCCAAAGGCACACTCCCAACACCTTTCAGTCTCTGCAGTGTGGGGGTGGCGGTTGGCGTTAGTTCAATACGTCACTGCCATTCATATTATGCATCTCTCAAACTCCTGCACTACCAATGCCAATGCCAGCAAGCAAACATTCGGCATTGACAAATGCTTGTTATAAAATGTTATTCCTTGGAGATTAAAAATTCTGCATCCTGTTCTTTAAATTGCAACACTTGTGTTTCACAAAGTGTATTAAGACTGTCAATTTCTTTCCTGTGACCAGACTGAAGACTACATTATTGTTCTTAACAGGTGCAGCAAATTAAGACATCCTGACCCAGGGCTGATTTCCTGCTGATAACTCTGAAAATGAGTTTGTGGGAGTCAAAATGCACCTCAGATTAACCCCTTGTGTTCCAGATAAATCCAAATAGCTATCTGTAATCATTTCAACAATATAACTGTATACATTTGAAAACCAAGGGATCTCAATTTCACATAAACTTTCACATGTATATTTTAATCATAAAGAAGCAATAGAAGAAAGAAAGAACAGAGCCAGCATGAGAAGGAATGGAGAAAATGGTGAAATTGTGGGACTGTCGGAATGGCCAATTCCTAGGTGCCACAAGGAAAATTTGATTGTGCAATCATACAGGCAAGAGATAGACAAGTGACAGGAGAGGACAGAACAGATCCTTGCTTTTAACTCATTCTGCATAAGAAATGGGACAGGGTCTTACCAAACCCTGTCACGCTCATCAGTAGTAGCAGTAGTAGTAGTAGTAGTAGTAGTAGTAGTAGTAGTTCAGGGGAGGAAGATAAAGGAAATATTAGCAGGACAAAAAAAGAGACAGATAAAAGCTAAGAGCAGGGTAGAGTGGAAGGTATTAGAGAAGGATAAGGGAGGGCATGTCCTCCCAGGAGTTTCACAGAGAAAGACAAAGCAAATGAAATCTGTGGTGGGGAATTTGGTTTAGATTTTCCAAAGAGTCTGACAGAGATGTGGTGTGTTATTTTGCTAAAAGATGGTATCACTGGATGTGCAAAGAGAAGCTCCTAGCTTACCGAGAAAAGGTGCAATATTTAATATATAAAGTTAAAGGGAAGGTGGGCTTAATTTCTTTGGCAATTTTGTTTGGAGCATTTCTTTTATTTTAGAAAAGAATATGGGGAGCATGGCTTGTTAGAAGTTGTCAAAGGACACTGTATTTGTTTCAGTGATTGCTTGCCTAATAGTCAAGAGAAACAAGAATCAAACAGAGGCCTTCAATATGTGCTTTTATATAGGTGCTAGTGGCGGTAAGTGAGGAGAGTAGTTTTGGGTGGTGAGGAATGAGGAAGTATAAAATAGACAATTCTAGATTTAAGAGAAGAGTAAGTTAGGTAGAATAGGGGCAGAGGCAGGAAGGAACCACTGCTGGTATAAAGGCTTTACCAGGTGTGCAGTTCACAGACAAACAGCAAGTGCACCCAGGTAGGATGCTGGGGTGGGTGGTAGGTTAGCTGCAGGAATGTGGATTGACATTTTTCCACAGGGTGCTTTGTGAGGTGTGGGATACCTAGTGTGCAGGAGACTCATGACCCTTGGTACAGAGTTAGATTCCCTAAGGAGTGAGATGCAGCACCTGAGAGGCATCACAGTATGGGGTCCACTGGGAGAAGTAAACCTATTACCTCAAGGGGTGTCACGTGTCTGCACTGTGTGGTGTGCTGCTGTGAGGGAACGAGAAGTGTCAGTGGCTCAGTAAGTATCACACTCACTTCTTGGGACAGAAAATCAGATGATCATAAATTTCTAGCCCCACACCGGGTACTTGGGGTAATACCCATAACTAACACTGTAGTGCAGTATGATGGGGGTGCTGCACTGTTCAGGTGCCATGCATCAGATGAAATAATAAACTGAGGTCCTTCCTGACCATCTCTGGTCACTGTCCAGGTGGAAGTAAAAGATCACATGGCACCTATCGATAAAGTGTAGGAATGTTTCTCCTGCATCATGGCCAAAGTTCCCCTGTCAGTAAAACAGTTCCATGTAACCAACACCCCAGGGTAGTACCTGGAAACAAGCTATCACAGCTTAGTGTGCTTTTCCTAGTAAAAAACTGCAAATAAATTAAATTAAATAAATCAATAAATTACTCGAGGGATGGTGAGGAGGAGGTGCTGGACTGGCATGGGTAGATCTCCAGGAGGGCATCCCAGAACTAATTTGTTGTAGTGGCAGAATCAGATCAGGATGACTGTGCTGGCAAGGAAATAACAGTTGATACCATGGTGGTGATGGCTTCATTCAACATGGACATGCCAAGGGGGCAGGGTTTAGGTATTGCCAGAAAGAGTAGGAAACATATCCTAGCTATAGGGGACCCCATAATTAGAAGGACGGTGAGGCTGGTATTCAGTTCAGACCTGGAAGAGAGATACATTCTGTCTCAGGGAGATGACCACCGAAAAGGTAATTATACAGCTGAAGAGGCTGATCAGAGCAGTGGGGTGGAAAGTAAGGCCATTTGATACACCTAGACACCAATGGTCTGGCAAGACACAATGTGGAAGAGGTTAATGGTAAATTTGGAGACTAAGGTAGCAAGCAGAGGGCAGTTACAGATTTGTTAGCCTTCTGGGAGGTTCTTCCAGTGCCATATGCATGGCAGAGTAGATGGGATAAAATAAAAGAGTTCAACAAATGGCTAAAGGGTTGGTGTAATGAGGATGTTCACTATTTAAGGGACTGGTAATCCTTCTGGAACAATAGCTGGCCGGCTATTTGCTAAGGGTATCCTGCATCTGAGTAGAGGTTGAATCTGTGTGTTAGGGAAGAAGCTGTTATTTAACAAGTCTGTAAACTAGGTAAGGGGAAAGGCAATGATACGGTGCAGGAAAGTGCACTGATACACAAAAGAAGCCAGGATGACTCTTCCCCCAGTACAGACTACACAAAGGGCAGAAAGAACAAGCATTTGTCAATGCCGAATGTTGACTTGCTGGCATTGGCAGTGGTAGTGCAGGAGTTAGAGAGATGCATCATAGCAATGGCAGTGAAGTATTGAACTGATGCCAACCCACCCCCACCCTGCAGACAGTGACAGGCATTAGGGTGTCCCTTTGGGTGTTTGGTAGTGCAATGCGGGAAAACATGTTGGGCAGGATGTGAAAAATGACAGCTGTACAGTTCATAGGAGGTGTAAAAATGGCAGTGTTGAAAATGTGGCATGTAAATATACCAAATTTGGCGTGAGTTACAAGAGTGCGTGGAAATATGCAACGACGCTGCAACACTGCCATTTTATGACAAGCTGCACTAAATTCTTCAACATAGCATTTTAGCACCCTCTGCTCATGTACAGTGTCACTGTTATTTCCTCAAAGTGTCCCAAGAAATGATTTAGCATAGCGACCACATTATTCTGCGCTGGAAGTGCGAAAACACATTTTGGGCAGGATATGTGAAATGACAGCTGTACTGTTCATCAAGAGGTGTGGAAAAATGGCAGTGGTAAAAATCCAGAGTGAAAATATCACAAATGCACGGCGGTATGAGTGTGCATGCAATCTGCCAGCACACGCTCGTAACTCAGTCATTTTATGGAGTATCATCACCAAATTTTCAACATAGGCATTTTGGACCTCTGCTCATGAACTGTGTCACTGTCATTTTCATAATCTGGCCCAAACACTGATTTCCCACAGCGACTGTGCTATTAATGCGCCGAATGACGGAAACACATTTCAGGCAGGATGTGAAAATGACAGCTGTACTATTGTTCACAAGGAGGTATTTCATGACAATGCTGAAAATCCAGCATTAAAATATTGCGAATGCATAGGAGATTCTGACACCTCGCATGTAACTTTCACTCAACCGCACGCTAAGAAAACAGGCATTTGTTGGATTTTTTCCACCAAATTTGGAACATAGGTTTTTTGAGAGGCCACCATGAACACTGGCATCTGTCATTTCGCACGAAACCTAAAAGGATTAATGCAGACCGCGCAATCACCTTTGGAGGCCGAGTAACGCCATGACAGTGATAGAATTCATGAGGGGGGCCCCAAAACCCCCATGTTGAAAATTTGGTGCCAAAATTCCAAGAAATGCCCAAGATATGCAGCAAAGTTGAAAAAACCCTATTCATTCCATTATACAGCTTACCGGCATTTCCTCACTGCGCGGTCGGCTTTGAATAGTGCAGATGTGTTTCCGATCCATCGAAGGTCATTGTGGCAGACTCAGGAGGTAAGTATGGGGCGAGGGGGTGATGGGAGGCAGGGTGCACAGGGTGGGTGCGGTGGGGAGGGGCATCGAGACTATGAGGGACGGTTTTGTTTTACAGGGTAAAAAACCAGGAAAAACAGCACAGTACAGTTTTCGTTTGCAGGGCACTTGGCATGCTGGGATGGGCTCCCAGCATACCACCTAACTGTTTTGGGGGTGTCAGTAGCTGACAGGAAGTTAGGCACCCTCATTGGCACCAACCACGGGGGCGAAAGTAATGCTAACGGGATTGGGCACCCCCTCGACATTCAACATGGGAGGGTTTATGCTGACAGGGAGTGGCTCCCCGTCAGCACACAAAGACAGTGGGGGTTAGCGACAGGGGATTAGCACCCCTAATGTCGGCAGGCGATGGGCAGCATCGCCACCTCACCATGCTCATCATCGGCGCGAGCATGGCAAGAAAAGGACCGCTGCATGATAGACGAGCCTTGCCTGGATTGCAGCTGACGTTTTCTTAGATGTGCTCGCCCCATTATGTATGCATGGTGTGGCGCCGGCATGCACGCACCTACTGATGTGTGCCCTGCATTCACCCAATAGCGGCCACGCCCCCAAATCTGCACTCTCTCAAGATGTTGACTTGCACGCAAGCACGGCAAGCCAACATAAAAAGGAAAAAGAAGAAACAGGCAAGGGAAAATGTAGGAGAAATGTGCATTAAACTGCAACCAGAAATACTGCAGGAAGACTTGAGGGGATAGGAAAAGCAACTAGAGAGTACTGAATTTGAACTGAATGAGCTTAGGGAATAAGATGTACAGGCTGTATACAATAATGACTTCAGAACTACAAATCAAACTAGTAACACTCAAATGAACCTATAAACACTATGTGGCAAAGGGTGAGGCACCTCTAGGCTCCTGAAAATATTAATATTCTACAAAAAACATTCCAACCAACAAGAAAAGAGAAACAGAATAACATGGGAAAATTATCAAAACATTAACAAACTATCAGACCTATTTCTTTGATTTTCATCTTAACATATATCATAGCAAAGGTGCACTGGGAGGGGCCTTCTGGGTCAGTATGTCATACGCTTTACGTCGTAAGACAAAACCAAGCAACAGGAACAGCATGGTAGGGAAGAGCAAGAGGGTGCAAAACTGCAAAAGGGTGTATGCATGGTAGTGCACCCTCTCACTCTCCTAGGCAGAGGATAGTACCTCTGCTGGGACAGAGGGCTGGTGAGCAGCTGCCATGGCTCGATGGGATGAGCCACTGGCAGTAAGGAAGGCAGGCAGTGTGTTTGGGACTGGATTTCTATTCCTGATCCCAGATGCATGAATTTTTTTATTTTTCTCATTTTGTGTGATTTTTTAACTGTTAATCCCGAGGTTGAGACATTTTGGTTAGGCGTTTGGAGCCCCCATAGCAGGGGTGAAGCCCCAACTAAACAAAGACTTATGTCACTGGCAATATATTGCACTGTATTGGGGTATATTGCTGTGACATAATGTCTTGCAAAATGGGGGAGGTTGGGGGAAAGTGGCTCCTCATATAGAAAAGGCAGATGGGCAACCCAAGGATCAATTACCCTACTGTTGGCAGAAGGTGGATTTAAGAAAGAAAGACCAATACAGATAGTATTGTTTCATAGTATGGTTGGTAAAACTAGAGAGGCCTTTGTTCATTGCAAGTGTACCCAGAGCAAGAAGCCACTCATTTACCAATAGGATCTTACTGGACAGCCATCACCACAGGCTAAGGAGTTTGTCAGTGACTCTGGCTGCAGGGAGTCATTGTGCCCATGAGATAGTGTCTGGAAAGTAACCTAGGAGTAGTGCTTCTGGTGAGGCCTGGTGCCCGCCCATCAAGACTGAGTTACATACAGTATGTTCTGGATGGATTGCAGAAAGGACTGAAGGGACAGGTGCCTCCAAAGAATGTGCATTAGAGAGCAACCTGGGAATGGCATCACCAGCAGAGGTCACAGCTAAAATCTCCCATAATTTGAGCAAATTGGGAGTACTGTACCATCTGTGTAAGGTTTTATTTTGGATTAGGCAACTCTGACCATCTTTACAGGCCTTGTGAAGTCTGTCCCAATAGAGGTTCCATTGCTCAGATGATATTTGTGTATCCAATTCTATCTGCCAAGCCAGCCTGACAGGTATTCAGGGATCCAGCTGGACATCTTTCAGCAATCTGTATATTAAGCTAGCTTTCCCTTTTCACACCTTGATGAACCACCGTAAGGGATGAATCTTTGATGGTGGGGAGGTATGTGCGCCCTTGGGCCACAATTTTTGAACCACATCTCTAATCTGTAAAAATCTTCAGAAGACATGTCTGGGGATTTGATAGCACTGTATCATTCCCTCAAAGCAATCTAGAGAGCTGAGATCTGGGGAGAGAAGATCCTTAACAAGTTGTATGCCCTGTCTGTCTCATAAAGGGCAATGAATTGGCTGGCTCCCAATTAATAGATCTGTGTTGCCCCTTAAGGGGGATCATATCCACAAAGCATGCTCTTCACCCAAATAGTGATGTAGCTTTTTCCAATATTTCCAGGAATGGAAAATGGTGGGGGATGGGGTGGTCAAGTGTCCCTTCTTAGAGTAAAGCGAATATGCTGGAAAGTGTCTACCCAAGTGATTGGCTTCTAGCTTTCTCCAACGGGGGCCTTTGGCTTGAGTGTCTTGGAACTAGCAAACTGTTTATGCTGATATAAAACCAATGTGGTAGCCATGGAACCAGGGGAAGTCCCACCCCTTCTACTTCATTTTTATTTATTTATTTATTTATTTCATAAAATCAGATTTACAGCCTTTGAGTCAGAGACTCATTTACAAAGGTACCTCATTGCAGGGAGGGTGGACAAACAAAATTGTGAGGTGAGACATTGGTAACAATACAGGTGAGTTACAAGGTGTAAAACAATAAAGCAAAAACAAGATGCAGTAACTATACAAGACTTATTCATACCCTGTGACAGAGACCAGTTATAAGTAAGCTGGGATGTTCAGGGGTGCTCTGGGAGGTACTATTAAGGACAAGTAGAGCTCCGATTATCAATGAGGTATTTGCATAGGGCTATTTTGAAAGGGCCAATTCTGGGGATGTTTGTGATATGTGCAGGGAGTGAGTTATAGCAAGCAGGTGCTCTATGGTGAAAGGATCTTTGGCAGAGTGAGGTCCTGGCTCTAAGTACCTGGAAGGTGGCTTTGGTGGCATTACGGATGAGTGCCGGGTGAGAGGCCTGCTGCAAGGGTGTAGTGACCCCTGGGGGGGCCAAACCCAGATAGAGCCTTTTTTGCCAGTAAGCAGGTGTGATATTCAGCCGTTCATTAAAGGTGAGTATGTTAGAGGCAGAGTAGAGTAGGCATGTATGAGTTCTGCTGTGGGCATTGGTCAGGAGCCTACAGGCTTTGTTGATAGAGGTCTGGACTTTGGTGAGGGCAGTAGGGTCGGCGGCTGCATAGGTAGGGAGTCCATAGTCTGCCAAGGACAGAATGGATGGGGTGATGGCAAGTTTTAGGGTGAACTCAGGAAGACAGTCTTTTTGGTGATAGAGGAGACCAATCCGGGCGTTCATGGCTGATGACAGAGTGTTAAGATGGGTGTGGAAGGTAAATGCCGAGTCGAATGTGATGCCCAGATACTTTTAGGTTGATACCTATTCAAGGGGGTGGAGTGTGCTGGGGGTGATGTGAAGGGGAGCATCACTGGAGTTATTTTGGGGGTGTGCAAAAGCACAGATATTGTTTTTTTCTGGTTCAGGACTAGACGGTGGTTGAGGAACCATTTTTCTGCTTGGTTGAAGGTGAGTTGCAGGGAACTTTGGAGTGAGAGTGGGTCGGTGTGTGAGGTGAAGAGGACAGTGTCATCAGTGTATAGAAGCATTTTGCCTGTGCAGGAGCTAGGGAGGGTGTTTAGAAAGAGGCTGAATAGGATAGGTCCAAGGATGGAGCCTTGGGGGACCCCAGAGTGTACTGGTAGGTTTGTTGACAGGGTCCCATTCAATTTGACCCATTGGGATCTATTCTGGAGGTAGCTGGAGAACCAATTCAGGGGGCCTGATGAGAATCCCAGTTGGCAAAGGGATTCTAGCATTAGTGGGTGACACACAGTATCAAAGGCCTTAGATAGGTCGATGAACACTGCACCAGCAATTTTCCCAGCATCAAGTGCAGTGTGTATTTGATGGGAGAACTCCAAAAGGGCTGTGGAAGTGCTGTGACTAGGGTGGAAATCATGTTGCTCTGGGCATAGTATGTTGTATTTAGATAGGTAGCCCATAAGTTACGTGGATACTATCTTCTCCAGGGCTTTGGCTGGGGAGGATGGAGATGGGTCTGTAGTTGTTTGGTAATGTTCGGTCTCCGGTCTTATGGATGGGGGTGATTTCAGCCTGTTTCCATACACTTGGGAATTGGCCAAGGCATAGGGATCGGTTGAGGAGATCTGTGAGGGGGGCTAACATGACGTCCAGTGTTAGGCGGAGTATCCTGGAGTCAAGGGGGTCACCGCTCGGCTTGTGGGAGGACAGGGCTTTTTGGAGGAAAGGATTGGTGTCACGGGGTGAGATTTTCCTGAAGTGGAATGGGGACTGAGAGGTAGTAGGGTGGTTGGATGGGAGGATGGGGTCAAAGAAATGGACAGAAAGAACTGCACTTAGTTCAGAGAATGTTGTGTTTAGGCAGTATGCAATGCATGTTTGGTCCGTACTAACAGTGCCATTAATAACCATCTGGGGGGGGGGAGCAGGTGTTCCCATCAAGTTCTTTTATGTTATCCCAAAAGGCTCGGCAGAACCCCAGGATGAGGTCAGGGCTGTTTGGTAATAGCTGGCTTTTGCTTGTTTAATGGCCCAGGTACACTGGTTATGGGCTGTTTCATAGGCTTGCCTATCCTCTGTCCTGCCGGACTCAACCGCAATGTGCCATAAGTAGTCCCTATGTTTTAGTTGCTAGATCAATGTGGGGGAAATCCAGGCAGCACTCTGCCTCCTTGGACGAGATTTGGTGATGGGGCAAAGATGTCACAGGCCTTGCTGAAGGCACTGGTGAGGTAGGCTAAGGCAGTGTCTATATCTATTATGAGGGTGATTGGGGACCAGTCGAGCTGGGCAAGGTGCCGCTTAAGATTGTCAAGGCTCCTGAGGTAGAAACGGTGACGGGGGGTGGTATTATACTCAGGACTGAGTATGGGGGAGGACCAAAAATATGGAACAGGAGAGTGGTCACTGAGGGAGTCTGCTAGGACGTTAACAGACTTTATTTTGTGTGGTCGGTTAGAGAGTACTACGTCTAACAGGGAGCTGGTCCCCCTAGCTTGGTTGAGTCTGGTGGGCTGAGTGACCAATTGTTATAGGTCAAGGGCTGCAAAGTCATCCTTAATGTGTCCTGAGGTGGGGCTGAGCCAGTTGGTGTTGAGGTATCCTAGAATAAGCTGTTCAGCCTTGTGTGGCAGGGTGGAGAGATAGTCTGTGAGGGAGTGGATAGCTAGGCTTTGCACTCATGGGTGTATGTAGGTGGTTTTGAGGTAAAGCGGCAACAACCGGGGTGCCGGGTAATTTTCAGGGTGATGGCTTGTGCCCTGTTGCCAAGCTCAGGGGTTGGTAATGCATGTCCTAGAATGGAGTCACGCAGGTAGCTGGCACAACCACCTCCATGTTTACCCACCTGATCTGCTCTGAAAAGAGTGAAGCCAGGGAAGGAGACAGCTGAGTCTGGGGTAGATTGGGAGAGCCAGGTTTCTACTATCGTAAGAATGTTGGGTGTGTGCTGTGCTACCCAGCATTGGAGTGCTGCGGTTTTCTTTGGGAGACTGCAGATATTCATAAATGCAATGCGGAGACCATGTCCAGTGTGGGGTGGTGGTATTGTAGCGATTCCCAGCCCAGGGTTAGGGTGGACATTCCTGGAGAGCATGAGGAGTAGGGTAATAAGACGTAGGCAAAGCCTGCGGTTATTGTGGTAAAGACGATTGCGGAGATGCCATGATCTCAGGGGGGTAGTGCAGGGGATGGGAAGTGAGATGAGGGCAGGTATTGCTAGTGAAGAGAGGGACCACTGATTACAGTGTGCAGGGGATAGGGGGGTGGGCATTGGCGGTGGATGGGGGGGCAATGGGGTGGTCCAGCGTGTGAGGTAGATTAGTGGGGAGTGACAATAAGGTGGTCGGGCTGTGAAAAAAGGGGTGATCTGCCTGAAGAGGCTGGGATTCAGGCAGTGGTACATTTATAGAAGAGCTGTAGGGATCCACAGCAGTGGGTAGGTATAGTATCAAGAGGAGTGATGCAGTACTATTGGAGGCATGTTTGTGTGCGGGATTTTGTGACGGGAGATAGAGTTTGAATGCAGGGTCCCCCTAGTGTTGAGGAAATATAACCTGCAGGTGGGAAAGTGGGCTGATTGGTACCTTGGTTCTGGCACCTCACGTGATTAATAGTATAAAGGAGAGAGCCGACCAAGGGTGGTTGTGGGGGTTGTGGGGGGGGTTTGCATGCAGCGCAGGCGGGGCCAAACAATGCTCCTAAACAAGCAACGCTCTCACTCTCCCCAAACAGCCAGGCGCTGCTCCTGAGGTGTAGAAAATGTGTACCTATGCAGTCCTGGGGGTGGGGTGTGATCAGTCTATTGAGGTCCTGGGGAGGGCAGGCTCTCCAGCCCTCACGACCCGCAGTGGTCATGAAGATTCAATGACATTGAAGTTTGGCCATGCTAAACATTGAGGATTTCCCTTTCCAAAGGAAATTTCTCATTGTCTTGTCAACTTTACGGAACCATATTTGAGAGATGCGGAGGGGGGAGGTATGATAGAAAGTGTAGGAATCAAGGTGCAATAATCACCTTAATGGCATGCATCCTGCCTGCCAGAAAAATATTTAGGGCTCTGCACCTTTGCAATTTACATTTGGTAGAGGCAATAAGAAACCACAGATTTTTGGTTACCTATTTATAAAGGTCCCTGTGTAATCTAATCCCTAAATAGGTAATACCCTGTGGTACCCAGGTGAGGCCTGTGGCTTTTAAGATGTCCTCAGTACAGAGGGTATTTAGAAAGAGGGATTCAGTCTTGCTCTAATTCACCCTAAGACAAGAGAGCTTAGAAAAGGAGCCTAGAAGTGCTAAGACATGAGGGGTATCCCCAGAAGCACTAAAGATTGTGATCAGAATATCATTGGTGTACAGGAATGTGGTAAAAGGCATGCCCCCAACTTCCAGGCCATGGGTATGGGGGTGTTCTCATAGGGCAACAGTCATGGATTCAATCACCAATAATGAATAGAAGCAGTGACAGACTTCACCCTTGTCTCATCCCCTTCTGCAGAGGAAATGGGACTGAGTGAAAGCCATTGATCAGAATGGATTCCCTGGGCATTGTATATAAGAGCTGTACCCACTGGGAAAAATTGGACCAAAACCAATAACTTGCAGTATGGATTGAAGATAGCACCATTCGATGGAATCAAAAACCTTCTCAAAATCAACAGCCAGAGCTGCTGCCAAGGAACTAAGGTTTTGGGAATTGTGAATAAGGGAGATCAGAATTCTTAAATGATCTGACTCAGCCTCCCCTTTATGAAGCCCCTGTGGGCAGGGTGTATAAGCTATTGAGAGGACCTTTTCGAGGTGAACCTCCAAAATCTTTGCCAAGATCTTGGTGTCAGGGTTAATGAGTGTTATAGGGCAGTAACTACCAGGGGATGTAGGGTCCATACGTTTTTCAGGAGGCATGGTTGTCACTGCCTCCTGTATAGATGAAGGAAGAGTGCCTTGAGCCAGGGATTCCAGGAACATCCTATGCAGTTAAGAAAATAATTCCTCAGCCAGCAGATGATAGAAGTCAGCTGGGAATTCATCTCCCCCTGTGCCCTGTGCGAATTCAAGGCTTGTATGGCTTGAGATATCTCTTACAAAGTAATAGGGTTATTTAGGTCAGTTGTCTGTCTTGGAGACAGGGACAAGATAGGCATGGTCCCCAAAACATCCTTCACTGATGAGGGAGTGAGGGGGAAGGAGAAGCATAGAGGACTTAGTAGAAGCATTTCATGATAGAGTTGATGTCCTTAGGGTCATGTTTCATGACACCCTGGGCATCCTTAGGGCCCATCATGAGCTTGTTGGTTTGTCTACATTTGAGGAGATATGCCAGCAATTTGTTCAATTTTTCCCCATCCTTCCCAAAAGGCATGATGGAAGTGATGGAGAGTCAGCTCTGGTTTTCTAGTAAGGAGGACATCAGGTTTGATCCTGATAGTGCTGACCTTCAAAATAGATGACCAAGGCAGAGTGCGCGCGGAGCAGCCTTAAGAGCTAGCATGGCATCCCAGAGCTCCTTTTCAAGTAAGAGCTTTTCTGCCTCCCTCTGTTGACATCTGCATGCAGGTAGGCTATGATGTTGCCTCACAAGGTGGCCTTGAAGACATCCCATTTGGTGGCTTCTGACACTTCTACCATGTCATTGAATTGCCAGTAGCATACAGTCTCACTTTTCAGCCAGGTTTTAAAATCATCATCCTCTAGTAGGAGGGGGATCCAACCTCCAATGGGGAGATTTCTGCCCCAGAGAACCTTAGGCTCTGACAAGGCATGATCAAACATGATCACTGAGTAAATAGTGGCCTCTGTGAGTCGAGAAAGGATCTAAGGGCTCACCAACCAATAGTCAAGTTAATCAAAGCAGAAATAACTCAGCACTCCTTGTCAAACACAAAATGCACATATACCATCAGATTTCCTCTATAAAAGATTTACTGTGGTGAAAACAAGCAATATATCCTGGTGTAGCCTGAGGAGACTGCCACAAACCACTGTTTCACACTCAAACTGAGTGCTTTGACAAGGAGTACTGAGTCCTTTCTGCTTTGATTGAATCTTTTTGGGATTTTACAAGCACCATTCTCCTAGTAGTGACCTTTTTTTTTACCTTCAATAGTCAAGTTGACTGGCAGTGTCTGAGACCAGGGATAGATAAGGCGTAGCCCCTACATTAGGATGTTGGGTCCTTGAGGCATCTAACAGCCCATGGTCTGCCATCAGAGCCACTAAAGCATTTTGGACCCCTGTGTGTGGTTCACCCAACCTCCCAGCTCTGGCTAACAATGGGTTCATTGTGACATTCAAATCCTCTTCTAATACAATGGGAGCTGTGGGGGTATTAAACTCCAGGAGGTGCTGACTAAGGGTATAAAAGAAAACAGGGTTGTCTGTGTTAGGCCTGTATACATTGCAACGGGTCAAATGACCAGAAGGGGTGGATGCCCTTAACACAATTTATCTGCCTTCCATTATCTGCATGAAATGCCTCCACCCCCCCACCCCAGAGATTTGTGAAACAGTATGGAGACCCCCTGCTTCAAGTTGAGGCAACACTGTGGGCTTCTTCCCCTACCCAGTCTCTCTTTAGTTTAGCTGCTTCATGATATGAAACATTAATCTGTTGAAGGAAGGCCATGTGGGCCTTAAGGTGTTTAACATGGGACATTGCCTTCTTTCTTTTGATAGAGAAATTGAGTCCCCTAACATTCCAACTGATTAGGCTAATCTTTATATCAAAAACATACTGTACAGTAAGTTATGATGTTCCCAGACATTGGAATACTATCCCCCAGTTTCTGTCACCATCCCATTCTCCTCATCCCTGGTGCGCAAGCAAACAAAACAATTTGTGAAAAGACAATTAGAGTGACATTATAAAATGGGCATCCAAAATAAATAAAGAAGTCTCATTGGTCAAATCATATCATGTGACTGTGCATGAAATCTGTTCCATGCACAGTCATCCTGGTCCTAAACCACATCACACAATGAGCAAATCAGCCCTCCTACAACCAGAACTATCTTCCAACAGTCCCCCTACAACCAGAATTGATCTTTCATCACAAACATGGCTGCTGCCTTTATACTGTAAAAAACCTTCAGCTGTGCCTTAAAAATAAAACTACCTTAGATGAAAAATAAAATAAATAAATTAAATGTTGTTTCCCTGACCATAACCCTCTCCTCACACACATAAACAAATCAGAAATGTTAAGTATTATTTATAGTTTTCATTACAACTGATTCTTTGCTGACAATGAAAAAACCCTCTACCGTCTACCTGCTCATCAGAGAAATCTCTTCTGCTTGCCTGGACAGTGAGATAATTGAGTCTCTGGCTCTAGAAGAGGCCTTTGTTGTGTTTGTGTACAGCAACAGTTCTTAGACTTTGTCACAGTGAGCCTCCCCAAATCCATGGAAAAGATTTTGAGCCTCCCCAAAAACTGAAATAATCTTGGGCCTCCCCAGAGAAAATTAACATACTGTACTTTGCTCAGTACACCATGAATAAATTGAAACCCTGTTGAGTACTTGGCTCTCATTCAGTTCTTTGTCTTTCACTGATGTGGAACCTCTGAAAAAGAGTACCTGTGCTCAAAAGTGTTATCTGACTAACAAATAAATAAACCAAAAATAAATGTTATTCAGCTAACTGTAACCTCCCCCCCCCACACACACAGGCCAGACTACTTGCTCCATTATTTTGATTCTTGAACCATTGTTACCCCTTGTTGCAGTACCTTCATGGGGTCAGACTGCTTTCTCTGCTTCCTCTCTATCTGGAATAACCTTCCTACTTACCCCACCTCACCCCCTTTCCCTGCTCTTACGCAACTTCTTAGGGATTACTTTGCTCCTTCCTACTATTGCTCTTAGCACTTCTATGCTCAACCCTTGTATTTAGGCTGTTCTGCCATCAGGCTACAAATTGATCAATTACCACCACTCATTATTAGTTTATTCTTCATATTTGTTTGCACTATTGTTCATTTTGTATTACTTGATTGTTCTGCAGTTACCTTTTGAATTGTGTTCACTCCCTACCCTTCTCCGGGTACACCTGAAATGAGCCTCGACTCATTCACCTTCTCTTGTCACTGATTTGTAAATAAATACATAAATTTCACCTACTATTATCCTCTTTCAGTTTGCTTCATCCTTTCAAACAAAATATATAAAACTCAAAATTTAAACACAGTACTTTTTCAGACTTTCTTGAGCCTCCCCTGGAACAGGTTGAGGCCTCCCCAGGGAGGCTGGCCTCACCATTTGAGAACCCCTGGTGTACAGTATGTTAGGAGAGGAACATTCTACCCGTGGAACTGAGCAGAATTTTGAATCCATGTATTCCACGGTAAACATTCCGTGATAAACATTCCATACCCTGAATATGGGGAAAAACAGAGAAAAAAAAAACAGGAAGAAGAAAGTAGGCAATAATACAATGACATCATCAATGACATTATTTGCAGTGGGTGTAAGGATTATTTTATCATAAATGAACACAAGTAAATCTATTGTCTCTACATATAAACATGTTTTTCCCAACTGTAAAAAGTTAAAAAAAGGGGCCCATTTTATAAGCACAATAAGACCCTCCGGGGGTGTGCATGAAACAGATTTTACTGCACTTCCAGGGGCTGAAGGCACTCGACCCGTGACCTTGCGCCTCACTGCACCCATGGGCTTGCAGTAAAATCTGTTCCATGCACACTCCACTGTGTCTTATTACTTGCATACACAAGGCCTACAGAAAATTAACACTTTAAAACATATGAACAATCTCTATAAATCTCCACCTTGTCACCCTTCCCCCTCCTAACCCAAGAAAAGAGACTTCATCGAGTAAAGCATTAGCCCACACAGTACCATTATGCTCTCAGTCCACTCAAGGGGGAAAGCAAGCAGAATCATAAATTAAATACAACTGCTGCTATGCTCAACTATAGAGATGCTGCACAGCGAAGAAACTTAAACACATCCTTTAGCAGGTATCCCAGTTTGCTCTGTGGACAGGAAAACAGGATCATAAGGGTCCATACCTGTGGAAGGGAGCTGAACCCAAGGGATTGGAGGGAAGAGAGCTCCAACTTCTGGGTGTGCCTGTTAGGCATGAGAGGCAGGGACAGGGTTCCAGGCATGAAGAACCTGTCCCTGCTTCCTATCTAGGGTCATGTCAGAGGCTGACTAGAGACATTATCTAGTCAGTAACTTAGTCACTGACAGACAGCCTCCCCTCTTCCTGAGTGAACCCCTACCTATGCAGCATAATCACCTAAAAGGTGAAAAGAAATAAAGAAAATTATTCTTCCCTCCATGGCATACTCAGCCTGGTTACAATGTCAGAGTTATCACCCCCAACTTCTGCTGGGCCAATGCTGTGCCGTCCTGGGCTGGGAGAGAAAATGAGTACCTGATGATTTACGTGGTTCTAAGCCACCCTCATATGGGGCAGATAATTGAGAATAATCCTGGAAACTGATTAAGGAGCAATAAGACCTAGATGGCAGGAGCTTTGACCAAGGCTATATGGAAGGAGGAACTGGCTGCTCAGATCTAAGAAAGAGCATGAGAAGAGACACTTACAGGAGTGAAACTGTGGGGATTGCTATATGTGTAGTCACCACAGAGAAGCTTGAAAGGGCCACGGCTGTTAGGCCCATGGAAAACACTAGAAAAGTGTACCCACAAACTGTTGCCCTTTTAAGCCCCCACTGCTTCTTAAATGCTGGGTTGTCCTAAGAGGATGACTCCAGTTTCAAAGGTATCACCTTGAGAGAGAGATGTCTAATCTTAACCCAGCTAAAAAAATGTATAAATACTTGGCCCATAGGTACAGCACATTGGTTCATGAGCAACTCAGATTAGAGGTTGATGCTGCATTGTAGAGTCTTTGTCACTGCCATTCTCTTTAGCAGTGGGAATGCCATGGACAGGGCATGAAGCAGTGGCTACAGTTTTAGCCCAGGACTGAAATTTTGCAGGTGAGTGGAAGTACTGAAACACAAAATAATGCTGTACCATGGGGAATTTGGGGATGTCACAAGTCAAAAAACAGCCACGAGCAAGCCAGTCCAGTGGCACTGAGGGTTGAGGCACTGGATGCCATACCTCATGCTGTGTCGGCAACTCAGGTTCAGGACCAAGCTTGGGCCACTGAAGGTCGGCAGGGGTGGAAGAGGATTGAGCATCCATAGGACTGCTCTCCTCTCCTGGGGAGGGTTGGGGCACAGTGAATGGCATAGCCTGACACCTAGCGGAGGCTAAGTGTTAACACACCTGGCCCTGAAAAAGATTGGGGTTGGAGGTGGGGCAGCCAGCGGGTTCACTGCATGCAGATGCATGCATGGCACACCTTCTGCCGGTATTGCATGCTCTGCCTTTGAAGGCAGAAAAATGGAAAAAGGGGCACCCGGTCGATGTGGCTTGATGGCTGTCTGCACGTAGCTGTACCGGCTCTAGAAATGGATCACCAATATGGATCTGGACTTGGTAAGGGGATTGGTCCCCTTCCTGCCACCCTGACATGAGGGTAAGCCACGGGTAATGGGTGATCATCCTCAATGGGAGACTGGTGCGGGTCAGACAGTGGCCAGAGATTAAGATGCCAGGACAACAGTGATGACCAGGGACCACAAGAGGAGAAAAAATATAATGAAAAAAAAAAGAAAACCCAGCCACAAGCAGAAACACAGTACAGTCTGCACTCAATGCCTTAGTAAGTAAAGAAACAGATCCAAAGTCCAGAATTTGCTTGCCAAATCATAGAACTTTATTCAAGAGCCCAGGTGAAGACAAACCCTCAGTGCTTTGCATCTCAAACGTGACAATTCATCAGGAGGAGGAGGAGTCTGCAAACCTGCAGTGCTTCTCTTTTATATTACAAAATTTCAAGTCACAGTGTGGCTGGCCTGGTGGTACTAAGGGCTGAGGCGCTGGATGCCACACCTTACACCACGCTGGTGACCTTGGTATGGGAACAGACTCGGATCACTCAGTGATTGGCTGGAGGAGGTAGAGACTGAGCGTCTGGAGGACTGTTCTCCTTCCTCAGGGAGGGGGGTTTGTGTTGCATATGTCAGCACAACAGGAGGGGTCAACCCATTCCCAGGGTGCTTGGCTGCCTCCAAGGAGGTGGAGATGGCTGCTGTGCCCATAACACGGGTGTGGGAGAAAAACTGAGGAAAAAGGTACTGGGACCTGGCAGGACCCATGATGGCCCCGATGGGCTGTAAGATGCACTCCTCTGAAGTGGGGGGGTCACCCCTGTCGGGTCCGTGGTGGTGGCTAAAATACTGTTGTGATTTTAAAAAAAAAGTGACAGGGTAACCAATATACAATATAGACTACTTGCAAGCTCCTGCTTCAAGAGGCAGCATACAACATTACTCTCATTCTGCAAATCAATAAAGTAGTGGAATTAATACAATCTGACTCTGTCATGACTTACATTTTAATGGAGTAAATCTCTAAATCACATAATGGTGTTCCAGCTATTTATGGCGCTCACCCAAAAATGCACAACAGAGCTGAAGAACGAGTCGAATAGAAAGCAGTGTGAGAGTATGCAAATAGCTGATTTATGTAAAATACTGCTCCCAGAGCAGGGCCTGCCAGCCACCATACAATTATATTAATAAAATTGTTTTAAGGAAACATCCAAACAAGAACCCATAAGACACCAATTCAAAAAGAACAAACCATATATTCAAAGAAGTCAATTTCTAGAAAAGCAAAATGAATGCACACCACTTTACAGCGGTTCTACATACATATATATATATATATATATATATATATATATATATAATGTATGTATATATATATATATATTCTTTGCAAAACTACATTTAATGCATCATTTAGGGCTAAAGCAGAAAAAGTCAGAAATTAGGGTTGCCCCTAACCCTCTACCATGCGCCATCCTCCAAAGACTGACAGATGATGGGTGTGTGTTGGGTTAGGAGGCCTAAATCTCACCCATTCCATGTGTAAGCAGATGGACATGCTACAGTAAAGGAGAATGGGGTGAGATTTAGGCCTCACAACCCCAACGACACATGCCATTGTCTGTCAGTCTGTGGAGGATTGCACGTGGTGGGGTTAGGGGGCAACCCTAATGTTCTTATTTCCTGACTTTTTCTGCTTTAACCCTAAATGAAGCATTAAACATAGTTTTTTGCAAAGAATTTCCTTACTTTTTGAGAAAGCACATTATAAGTACCAAAAAAATTTGTATTGGTGGGAGCGCGGATAGCTATACAGCATACCAAGTTGCCCGTATGCATAGCTGGGTCACTGGAGGTCAGGCGGGGGGTGAAGGATGGAGCATTGTGTGGAGTACTCTCCTGCTCTAGGGGAGATGGGAGCATGGCCGGCACTTGACGAACCCCTGGCAGATGCCGAGAGTAGTGCAGTAACCAGGTTGTGCAGTCGTTCTGAGGGTGGGGCAGATGTTGGATGTCATTGTATGACCCTGCCCTATCAAAGGGAAAAAAGCACCGGCAGTTCAGGATGACGCTGCCCTGGCACCTGCCTTTATGACTCTCCGCTGCTGTACTGCTCCACTGACTGAATTACAGTCCACAGCACCACCACAGGCCCTGAACTCCACCCTGGGGTGGTAAGCCAGGAAAGCAATGTCAGCGATGCTGACACCTTCTTCCGTCATTGGTGGTGCATAAGGGAGTCCAGTATTTAGGTGTTCTTGGTAATGATCTTAGTTCAGAATGCCGTGACCTGGTGGCAAGTTTAGACAGTATGCCCTTTGAGCACCAAGAATGAGCACTACAAATAATGCAGTCGCCTAACATTGCCCCAGACCAACAACAATGTTATTTTAGCATATCAGTAACATTGGGGGTGGGGTTGTGTTTGAGGTGATAATGAAGGCTGTTAATGGAAGTTGTACTCACTGACATTAGAGTTAAGAGGGGGAAGTAAAGATCAGGCATGATTTATAGTAATTGAAAATGACTTCTGTAGTTGTAGCACCATGCAGTCATCAGAGGACAAAATGCTTTCTTGAAAGACTCATTTAATTAGTATATTTATAATGAGTTAGCTGAGCAGCATTATTATGTAGAATGAGCTGTGCATGCGATACAGGCAGACATGCTCTGAATTTGCAGAAGCATTCAACATTAAGATGGCACTGGGGCTCTCCTGAGGCATGTAAACATGGAGAAAGTCTGCCTGTGGAGATACCAGCACAGTATTAACAAGCATTTGTCAATGCCGAACGTTCGCTTGCAGGTATTTGCAGTGGTGTTTGGCATGTATGGTGCTTTACCCTAATGCCCTGTGCGATTGCTGGTATTTGCACAATAAATTTTCAGCACGACCTTTTTGTTACCCCCATTGTGCACTACATAGGTGGAAACACGTTTTGGGCAGGATGTGAAAAATGACAGCTGTACTGTTCATAAGGAAGTGTGGTAAAATGGCAATGTTGAAAATCTGGAGTGGAAATATTGAAAATTCACAAACCTACGAGTGTGCGTGGGAGCTGTGCACGCACGCCTAGAAAACAGTCATTGTTAGGAATTTTTCCAGCAAATTTTCAACATTGGCATTTTAAAACCTCTGCTAATGAACAGTGTCACTGTGATTTTCTTACTGTGTCCCATACATTGATTTCGCACACCGACTGCGCCATTGTGCACTACATGGGTGGAAACACGTTTTGGGCAGGATATGAAAAATGATAGCTGTACTGCTCATAAGGAGGTGTGGTAAAATGGCAATGTTGAAAATCTGGAGTGAAAATATTGAAAATTCGCAGAACTACAAGCGCATGAGGAACTGCACAACGCGACGTCGTGAAACAGTTATTTTTAGAATTTGTTCACCAAATTTTCAACATAGCCATTTTAAGATCTCTGCTCATGAACAGTGACACTGTGATTTTCTTAATGTGTCCCATGCACTGAGTTCGCACAGCGACTGTGCCATTGTGCGCTACATGGGCGGAAACACGTTTTGGGCAAGATGTGAAAAATGACAACTGCACTGCTCATAAGGAGGTGTGGTAAAATGGCAATGTTGAAAATCTGGAGTGAAAATATTGAAAATTCGCAAACTTATGAGCGTGCATAGGAACTGCGCAATGAACAGTTGTAAAACAGTCATTTTTAGGAATTTTGTCACCAAATTTTCAACAGCCATTTTAAGACCTCTGCTCATGAACAGTGTCACTGTGATTTTCTTAATGTGTCCCATACATTGAGTTCGCACACCAACTGCGCCATTGTGCACTACATGGGCGGAAACACGTTTTGGGCAGGATGTGAAAAATGACAGCTGTACTGCTTATGAGGAGGTGTGGTAAAATGCCAATGTTGAAAATCTGGAGTGGAAATATTGAAATTCACAAACCTACGAGCGTGCGTGGGAACTGTGCAACGCACGCTCGTAAAACAGTCATTTTTAGGAATTTTTTCACCAAATTTTCAACATTGCCATTTTAAAACCTCTGCTAATGAACAGTGTCACTGTGATTTTCTTACTGTGTTCCATACATTGATTTCACACACCGACTGCGCCATTGTGCACTACATGGGCAGAAACACATTTTGGGCAGGATGTGAAAAATGACAGCTGTACTGCTCATAAGGAGGTGTGGTAAAATGGCAATGTTGAAAATCTGGAGTGAAAATATTGAAAATTCGCAAACTTACGAACGTGCATAGGAGCTGCGCAATGAACACTCGTAAAACAGTCATTTTTAGGAATTTTGTCACCAAATTTTCAATACAGCCATTTTAAGACCTCTGCTCATGAACAGCATCACTGTGATATTCTTAATGTGTCCCATACATTGAGTTCGCACACCGACTGCGCCATTGTGCGCTACATGGGTGGAAACATGTTTTGGGCAGGATGTGAAAAATGACAGCTGTACTGCTCATGAGGAGGTGTGGTAAAATGGCAATGTTGAAAATCTGGAGTGAAAATATTGAAAATTACGCAAACTTCTGACGTGCGTAGGAATCTACTAGCGCAGACTCATAAAACAGTAATTTTAGGAATTTTTCACCAAATTTTCAACACAGCCATTTTAGGACCTCTGCTCATGATCAGTGTCACTGTGATTTCTTTAATGTGTCCCATACATTGATTTCAAGACAACCGACTGCGCCATTGTGCGCTACATGGGCGGAAACACGTTTTGGGTGAGATGTGAAAAATGACAGCTGTACTGCTCATAAGAAGGTGTGGTAAAATGGCAATGTTGAAAATCTGGAGTGAAAATATTGAAAAATTTGCAAACTTACGAGCCTATGTAGGAACTGTGCAACACACGCTCATAAAACGGTCATTTTTTGGAATTTGTGCACCAAATTTTCAACATGGGGTTTTTGGGACCCCTTCTCATGAATGATGTCACTGTCATGGCATTGTTCAGGCCCTAAGGGTGATTTTGCGTAGTGACTGCGCAGTGACTGTGAAATCACCCTTTGAGCCCGAATAATGCCACGACAGTGACATCATTCATGAGAAGGGGTCCCAAAAACCCCATGTTGAAAATCTGGTGCAAAAATTCCAAAAAATGCCTGAGATATGCAATAAAGTTGAAAACCCCTATCTAGCCCATTATACAGCTTACCGGCATTTCCTCAGTTCGTGGTCGGCTTTGAAGAGTGCAGACGTGTTCCCAGTCCACCGAAGATCATTGCACTGAGCTCCAGAGGTAAGTTGGGGTGAGGGGGTGTGTGGGGAGGCTGGGTGCGCAGTGGGTGGGTGCTGGTTGTGGGAAGGGGGACTGGGAGAAGCGCCATGGGACCGCTTTTGGTTTACAGGTTTTAAAAAAAAAAAAGCTACATGGGACATTTGCCATGCTGGGGTGGGCTCCCAGCATGGCAGAAGATGGCTGGGGGCCGTGGAGCCGACGGGATTGGGAACCCCTGCGGCAAACAACGCTGGACGCTTGCCATGCTGGGGTGGGCTCCCAGCTTGGCAGCAAAGATTGGGGGGGCGGCGTGATGCGGGGGGGCGGCCTGACGTGGGGGGGTGGCATGACGCGGTGCTCTGTATGACAGTGGTGGTTTTCTTTGAAGCGAAGACCACCGCTGTCATACACAGCTCCCACACCCATTGGTGCGGGACCGCCACGCCTGCTCAATGGAGCAATGGATTGAAAGGGAGAGGCACACCTCCAAAGTGTGCTACTCTCCCAAAATGTTCCTTGCGCATGTGCGCAAGCGAACGTAATAAAATGATGAACCGCTCAGAAATGGATCACATTTTTACAAGATAAATGCATGCATTATGATTTGGACACCATTGCATACTTCCTAATAAGTTTTCCTGATTCATTTTATAGAACGAGAAAGGGCCCCCCCCCCATCCAATGCAGCCTGGTGAACCCAGATCAATATGAACCCATCGCCTAATTGTAGCTTGTCCAGGTCTACTGGCTGCATATAGCTGGTACATTTAAAAAATGAAATATGGTCATCCCTGGTGTGTTTAGTAGATCCGCCATCTTCATCCTCTGACCCCCGCCCCAAGCCTCTGACCGTGCTGGAACCATAAACTTACTAATCTGCTCCTCCACTTTCTGGCATGTGGCTGTGAACTAAGGTGAGAGGAGAGAGGAGCATTTTGTCAGGCTTCCAAGTTCCCCAATCCCAAACTTCAGTGCAATATTTAATGCCAGCATGAAATTCTGGAATGCAGCACTGTGCTCAGTCAAGCCAGCAGCTACAAACTGTAAGACCATTTGAACTGTCTTACAGCTTGTAGTTACTGGCTTTATTGCAGATTGGTGCTGCTTTTCAGAACTGCATTGCTAGTAAAAAATTTGCACAGAAGTATGGGATTGGGGAACTTGGAAACCTGTCAAAAAGCTTCTCACTTCTCTCACCCAAGTATATACATTTCTAATAGAATAAATACAAGTGAAGCAGTGCTACTTTTCCAACTGCAAAAGACAACTTGCACTAGTATGGGTGAAAACTGATAGGCTCTGTCAGCCAGTGACAGGAGCCTTTGTTTTTCAGAGGACTGTTCGGGGGGGGGGGTGTTGAAAAAGGGCAGAGATCATGGGTTTTGATGCATTCCACTTTCTGAGTTAGGGTCCAGGATTACAGGCACTGAAATCCCTGTAATGTTACTATCTCGTGTTCAGTCCTGCAGACTATTTCCTTTTTTAACTCCCTATGGACTGTTGGTCTTGCACCTTCTGAGCTGTGAAATCCTTTGTTAGATTTATTATGGTTTATTCCATTGTTTTTGACAGCCACTTGCAGTAAAATACTTTAATGTCCACTACCCATGTAATGCACATTTTGTGTTTGTCATAGAAGAAGTAGCAAAGTATAGCAAAGTATCGGCATAGTCATGGTTCAAGCAGCAAAGAAAAATGTACACTGTAAAATGAAGTTACAGAACTTCGTGTCAAACAATACTAAAATGGACTGTCACCAAAGTAATCTACACATCACTATTGTCACAGCTAAGGAAATAAACTTTTTTTTAACAGTCTGCTTGAAAAAAATAACTTTAACAGCTGTCTGATTTATTGTTGTGTATTGGAAATTGCCGTCATCGACTAGTTGGTTCGAGACAGCTGTGTCGAACACTGCAGCTGCTGGTCACACACACCTGTAAAGCCTGCCATCAGACAAATGGACACAGGAAATAATTCTGGCCATGAAATTCATTTTAGCTCATTACACTAAAGCAGTAAACAGACTTTATTTAAATGAAGACAGGACTTCATCAGATAGTGCCAAAGCCTACTCACACAGCTTCCATGAAAATACCTCTTTAAATAATTTGTTAAAGAGGACAGGAAATTAAATAAGCAAGTGATCACTACATGTTGTGTCTTGTTTCTTTTTTAATGAAAACTACCCTTTTTTGAATTTGTGGCCGTGAAAGTCTGTTTTTTAATTTTTTTTATTTTACCTACACATTGTGAATGTGAAAATGGCTGATTTTATGTACAGTAGATGGCTGTTTCACACTTCCTGTTTTTACATTGATATTGCTAGTGTGTCTGCTAAATGCTAATGTTGTCATTCGTGCATTCCATGGCAACAGCAGATCTCCTGCTCCATTAGACTTAAGCCTGAAGCTGTCAGAATTAGGCATAAACCCAGAAGTAATGCCTGTCATTTTAAGAGGTATAGTTTTCATAATTATTAGCTTGATTTTTTACAGGTGGGTGTAATTTGAATTACAGGTCTGACTTTTCTAGTGCACGATAGGTCAATTAAGTACATCTGTGCAAATTTTTAGGAATTTGTACATCTGTGCATATTTTTAGGAATTCGTATAGTGTTATCTCCTTGCAGTTTTGTGCGTGTCCTGAGCAGTGAAGGAAATAAACAAAAAAAAAATCACAAACAAAAAGAGCAGTTCTTGGTGAACAAAATGTTAGGAAACAAAATGAGCCTATAGTCTGAGAGGATGTATACAGTTATCTGATAAATAGGATACTTTACAAGGCTGCATGTGTAACTGGCATGAGATCTCAAAATGTTAGTTTTCTTCCTTCACCGACTTTGAGTCACAGGTTTGAATCCTGGGATGGTGTTGTACTGACTTATGACAAAAATAGACAAAAAATAAATAAACAAACAAGAGTAGTTGCGCAAAAAATGAGGCAGTGCACTCAGGAACACCAAATGATGTCCAAACTGTTGAATTAAGAGTTTTCAGATCTTTAATAGAAGAAACGCTAAAATATAAGCAAGAGACAGCAACCAGAACTCTCCTAAGTCAACAGCTTGGCACCTACAGGCACTTTGTCATGACTGTCCTCAGCCAGGCACCCAATTACATTATATGTGCATATAAGGTAATCAGATCCAGGTGCAGGTAATAAAAGTGCTCATGTAATTACCGTAAAACCAGCACACCAATAATATGGAGAGGGAGGGGCAACACATAATGTGCCCAATCACCACATGCTTTCATTCCCTTTACATCTCACAATCTAGTTATCTAATACATCTTGTGCTTTTCTTTCTTAAATTATGAGTAAGTCGAGGCATCTTTGTAAAGAAAGTACTGTAGCATATATTGGTTTCCAAATACATTCTATATGTTTACTGTAAATGAACTATGAACGGGGTACCTATGTACAGAAAGGGAGGGAGGAGGGAGGGAAGAGAGGAAGAAACACAAATGCACATGCATCAACCTCTGTCCCTACTTCTAACATACCTAATCGTAAATGACAGGGTAATGCAGCGCTAAACAAATGTTAAAAAAGGAATGAGCATCAGCAAAAACACAAATGTGCACAATCAATACAGGAGGTATACAAGTCAATGCTTAATTCTCTAGGAAAAGAGATAACTGGAAATAATCATTTAATCTAGGGCTCCTTGGACAGCCTTAAAGGTGAAAAGACAAATTTTTTTTTTGAGATCTGTCATGTGTAAATTAGTGTCATTCATCATTTATGTCATTGTTTTTACCTGGCATAGCGTTTTTCCACTTAGTCTTTTGGTTATGTAGTGGTCTCTGTAGTGATGCTCTCTCATACGAGCTGACAGGTGTGGGATGTCTGTACCTCTCTATTCTCAACTGCAGTGAAAGCTGCCAAGCGTGCCAAAAGCAGCTGGCAACAGAAGGATTAAAATTAGTGTCAAAGCTATTCAGACTGTTGTGTCCCATTTCTGTATGACATTAATCACTAAGAAAAATGGGAAATGTACCAAAACAATTGCGTGCTTCAAATCCATGGACAAATATTAGCAATGCAGATTTAGAATGCAAGGCACAGTGAAAAATGTGAATAGCTCATTATGGCTACATACACAGCGGCAGTCCAGGTTTACAACCATTTTAAAAAGTCTAATGTGTACCCAGCCTGTTTGTTTGCCCTCCCTGCAGCCCACTTTGTTCCTATATTATCGATGTGTTGGTTGTACTGTAATTACACAGGCACTTTGATTATCTGCACCTAGATTGCATGTACAGTATAATGAGACTGGGTGCCTGGGTGATGTTTATCTTGACAAAGTACTTGTAGGCACTAAACTGTTGACTATTTAATTGGGAGTGGTTTGGTTGCCTACTCTTCTTGAAATTTCTGTGGTTTCTTCTATTAAAACTTTGAAAATGTTTAATTCAATAGTGACAACATCATTTGGCATTCATGAGTGCAGTGCCTCATTTTTTGTGCAATTACTGGTATTTACTGTTTGGGCTACACCACATGCACCTGGGAGCTGCCTTTGAAGTGCTACAAAAAATTTAAACAGTTGCAGTATTTATTCACTACTCCACTATAGCAACTAATAATATACATGTTGTACCAGTGTCAAATTATTTAAACTTTGTCTTTAACAGTCCAGGTTTTAAAATCATAATGAAAATAAAGAAAAAAAAAACAGTCTTAGCACAGCAGCTATTCCGTTATTTTTGTTTTGTATACAGGAATGATCTGACATGTGTAGAATTAAACCAAAATGACAGCCTCCGCTCAGACTGCACTCGTACAGTCAGTGATGAATTTGGTAGAATGCAGCCTAATCCTGATCTTGTCAGCATTAAAATAAATTATGCAAAAGCAAACCGAATGAAACTGTTAAGTTACAACACTTTCTAAATGCAAATCACAGATCCTAACAACATCAAAACAAATGAAGCAAAGGGTAGCTGAATGAAACTGCACAGTTTGTACATGCAAATTTTGATCACATACACAAAGCAACAGTTCAGTACTGACTCTGCCCATGATCCAATCTGTTAACCATAAGAAATGACAATTAAAAAAAAGTGAGTTGCTCTTCTACTGTGAATCAGCACATACAAAGTGCTTACATCTTCTAACAACTACATTTAATGCTGCCACACTATAAAAAAAAAGATCTAATATTGTTTGTGGTGGGAAGAACAATACGAACAACAGTCCAAAATTTGAGGGGCAAGAACAAGAAAAACTACAAATAGTTAACTTATCCCAATTAAGACTCATGGAAATACAAAGAAAAGTGCTGAGCAGAGGTTTGAGTTTTATCCCCACGCTCCCTATCAATGACTTCCAAATCTTCATGGACCTATTTAAATTCTTTCAAAAATTAAAATTAAAACTGTTTTCTCAGAAGATAAGGAATCTGAAGACACAGATATGGGAAGATTAGATATATCCAGGGAGCAAACAGAGAACATTGACCTATTGTTGGAAACTATTATGAGAGAACCCTGGTTATTGGAGACAGAAATTGATACTGCACTTGATATTAGAGGGACTAACGAACTGAGAATTATTGCAAGTGGAGAAGAAACAGAGATTACTGACATTTTGGCATCTGACTTAAACACTTTAGAAACATTACTATTAGAGAATATTGCCAGTACCAGTTCTCTGCAAACTTCCACTTATGATCCATCTGGTATGTATAACATAAAGAAACACTGGTCTAAGTTGCGTTCTGATAAATTTAAAGTTAACCCTGTATTTTGTCCACACATCTTTAACAATGTGATTAACACTTACAAAAAAGTTGTTTGTAAACAAGTAGAGACAGTGCTAAATGATAAGACAAAATCAAAATTTAATTTAACAAAGGCAGACAATTTAGCACTAAAAGAATTAACAAAAGAAAATAACATTGTCATCAAGGCAGCAGACAAAGGAGGTAACCTTGTTATCTTGGATAAAGAACATTTCAAATCTATGGTGATGGTTTCATTAGATAATGAAAACAATTATCAAACATTAAATCTTGGCCCCACTTTGATTATAAAAAGGAACTGCTAGCTTTATTAACACATGCACTGCAATCAGGAAATATCTCTGAGTCTGAATTCCAATACATTTTGAAGGAATATCCTGTTATACCAGGATTTTACGCTTTGCCTAAGATACATAAAAACAAAATTGATCCACCTGGCAGACCTATCGTGTCAGGGGTAGGAAGTATCACACAAAATCTGGCTACATTTGTGGACTTTTTCTTGCAACATTATGCATTGGCCCTCAAGTCCTATATTAGAGATACAAAACATTTACTATAGAAGTTAGAAGGAATTCAATGGGAAAAAGAATACTGTTGGTTAGGTATTGATGTAGAGCCTTATCTACATCAATAGAGCATAACCAAGCTATTACTGCAATCAAATATTTTTTTGAGAAAAACTCCAGATTTAGAACACATTCTGAAGGAATTTCTCATAGAAGAGTTGACATTTATTCTGGAACACAACTATTTTAAATTTGAAGAGCAGTTTTATCTCCAAAAATGTGGAACAGCAATGGGGGCAGCAATGGCCCCCAGTTATGCTAATCTATTTTTGGGATTCTGGGAAGACACTGTGGTTCTAAACAAGTCTATTAACCCCTTTTGATCTCATAGCAAACACTGGTATCGTTTTATCGACAATGTGATTTTATATGTGCTGGGGATGTATTAACTGCAAAGGATGTTATTGGATGATTAAATGTTAACACTCTATATTTGAAATTTACCCATACAGTGGATAAAAACAGGTTGAATTTTTTAGATCTAGATCTTAAGGTGAATGAGGACTCCAATATAGAAACACAGTGTTTTCGCAAACCATCAGCTACTTACTCTTTTTTACATGCTACAAGTGCACATCCCCAACATTTAAAAGATTCAATTCCCTACAGTCAGATGGTTAGATTATGTAGAAATTGCAGCACAGGTGTTCTATTTGACAAACAGGCCAATGAGTTTATACAACAATTCTCACCAAGAGGTTATACAGTCAACTTTCTAAAGAAACAAAAATTAAGAGCTAAAGAACTAGACAGGACCAATCTGCTAAATGGTAAGAACAAAACATCTGACACACATCACTGCACCTTTGTCACACAATATAACCATAAGGCAGGTAAAATTGGTAAAATTGTGTATGGTAACTGGCATATTTTAATGAGCGATCAAATTGTGGCGAATGCAGTTGGAAGTAAACCCAGAGTTTCCTTTATCAGGGCAAAGAATTTGTGTGATACCTTAGTTCACAGCAGATTTACAAATTTAAAGGAACAGAAATCCTCTTGGTAACCCAGGAGAACTAATGGATGTTTCAAATGCTCTAGATGTATCATTTTTAAATTTTGTATAACAAACAAGGAGTTCCAATATCCCTGTTATCCAGATATTAGGATTGACATCAGAGAACTCATCACATGTGACACCAGTTATGTAGTGTACATGCTCTGGTGTAGATGTGAACTGCTACATGTGGATAAAATTGTGAGGCCCTTAAAGCAGAGGATCCAGGAGCATGTTCACTCTATCATCAATAAAAGACTCAATAATCCTGTTGGATTACATTTTAATCAGACACATTTTTCAAAACCAGACTGTATGAAATTCATGGGAATTGAATGGGTACCACTTTTTAAATGTGTGGGGGACAGACCCAATCTGCTGTTAAAAAAAGAAAGAAAATGGATTTATATGCTGAAAAGTGTAAAACCTAATGGTTTGAATGAAAGATGGGATCTCAAACCATTTCTTAAGAGATAAATCTTGTGGAGATTCTTAACAATGGCTAGAAATTATTTACGGTTATTGGAAGATTTGTTGAACTGACTCTTTGTCTTTTTTCTTTCCTGTAGGTTGTACAACCTGGGACACTCTGTACTCTGGATCCAAGCCGGCAGGCTGGAATCAAAAATATGGTAGCTACCTATTTTATAGAGGAACACTGTCCTTGTCAGAGACTGAATCCCAGGCCTTTTTCTAAATATTTTTTCTAAATATGTTTCTCTAAAGTCTTTAAAATGTTTATTTGAATTTTGTTCTAAAGATAGGAACCACAAGGACACTGTTAACTTAATTTTTGCTATTTGAGAACCTTCAATATATTACAAACAGTAAAAAAACATGAAGGGGTCAGCACAAATTCAACCTTTAATGAGCAGCAATAAGATAGAACAATGTGGAAAAACACACAATTAATGGCAACAATCTCACCCTACATATCCATGGAAGTGTGGATATAAAGTAAAAACTACAGTGCCATGCAGCAAGATGTAGTAGGGTCTCTTAACAAGTGCAAATTCACCGAGTTGGCATGGTAATCCATACGAAGGCAGCGTGGTGTTTGTATTCAGGCAACACCTAAATTGAAACAGATTACCTACATGCAAAAGAGCCGATTCTAGGTGGATATTAACTGAAACACCCGAAAAAGCCAAACAAAGGCATATATGCCTAAAACTTGTGTCACAATGAACGACTCTTGGCAAGCACATACGTCCAGGGTATGCTTATGTAGGGCCACATAAAATATACACCTTCTTATAACATTTTTTCAAATGTAAATGTTGATATGCAAATTGACATTGTTGGCCATATAAACTGAATTCTCTTTAATCTAGCCATACCCCTAAGGAAGGCTCATGAGGAGTCGAGGCGCTAAGGTGGCTAGCTGGTGTGCACTGATGGTGTTTAGCTCTTAGAGCTGATATTTCAATAAATTTTGTTTCACTTGTATTTCCATGCTCATAGCTCTTTTGTGAATATGAGTGCTTTCTAAGTTGTTGTTATTGTTTTGAAAGGTAGGCAACAGAAGTATATCATACAATTATGGCATTTGACTGCTTCAGGCCACCTTACAGAAACAGGCAATGCTTTACACCAATCCAATTTCGTTTCAGCTTTCCATGTATTCTACAGACACATAAAGGTTTGATCACACATTAATCATGAAGAAAAAAAATGTGTGAATTAATTCATTCTTAGTTTTATGTCCAGGAGATCACATAGAAACACTGCCAGCATGCTGCCTTCCAATACCAGTTTCATTCCAGCAGAAGAAAAGAAAAAAACAGTAACAAAGAGATTGCCAGTATGCCAACACAAACAGCTCTGTGGTAATATACTCACCAAGCTCATAACAGGATTTATAACAAAAAGATTTCAATTTGTAAGTCTGTACAACTTTTAACAGAGTTTCAAGTTAAACCATCAACACAGAATGCATGAACAGAGCTGGAACACCACTGCACATCCATTCAGGCAATCTTGTGCATACATAGAACCTTAGGTATCATAAGAGCTGTAACTTTGAAAATTAAGCATAAAATGATACAAAACAAAATAAAAATTGCAGGAGTTTATGCAAAAATATGTTTATTTAGGTAATTCATAATCAAAGTAACACATCAACATATGAATACATAATTCCTGTCCCCTTTAAGTTGTCTGCCAACATTAGTAGGCTGCAGTCATGGCTTGGTAACAATCTTTGACCACGAGGCTTCAAAATAATCAGCCACGACCGCGGACGAAGATTTTGCAGGCTCACGGCCGAAGATTATTAGCAGACCACAGCCGAAGATTATAAAAGTGCTAAATGCTATTTTTTGACAAAACTAAAATAAACCAGAGGCATGGGTCAATAGAAGGAAGTCCCCTGATCTAAACCCATGCCTCAATTATTTCACAAGTCACCCATGGGGTGAAATATTTACTTTTTTTCCAACCCCAAACTGAAAACAAGATGGCAGCCATCATGATCAATAAATTTCTTGCAAAGATTCTTTGATCATGAGCCTGCAAGTTCTTTGATCGTGATGGCCAAAACCCCATTCTTCTTTTGCAAAATAGCCATATAAATCTTCCCCTTAGACTTATAATGGGAGCTAAAAGGTTTAATAATTTTTGAATGGATTAATATTTTTTTCACCAAACAAAAACTGGCATGTTCCTTGGCCCATGCTCTTTCTATGTGCCAAGTGTCAGATTGGCAGACCACATGATGGCCACACAGTGCCACAGACAAAATAAAAAAAATGCCCACAGAACTGGCGAAAAGTGCATTTTTCAGTGTTTTGGTGCGCAAAAAACATATGTCCAACCAAAACACAACTTGGCAAATCAAGAGATCTACCATCCCCCACCATGCATGCCAAATTTCATGTAAATCTGTTGAATGGGTCCAAATGTATTAACATGCAAAATTTCAAGTTTAACATTGAAGTGCCTTCATAACTCTAATTATAGGGGTTTGACCGTGCCCCTATAATATATAGTTGAATATATCTAGCATATAATTACTTAAGGAGTAATAAGAATTTCTTGTAAACCAATATAAATTATTAAAATAAAGGAACTCCAGACTGGAAAACTAGTTGTCAAAAAATCTGGTACAGAAAATAAACTAGGAAAGAAGTGAACCCAGGATAAACAAAAAAACACAACAAAATGCCTGCTTATTGAAAATAAACTACCTGACTAAATAATCTATATCAAAACAGAACCTATCTGGTACAGAATTATTTTTTTAATTACATGATTTTGTAAACATAACTACTGTATAAGTAGGAGGAAATGTCAATGTTTCTGCTGTTCAAACCCAGTATTGAATTAGCTTTTAATTTAAAAATCCATCTAGCGTCACGTTGCAACAGGGTTGTTTGTTTGTTTGTTGCCCCCTCTCAGATTTAGCCAAATATGTTCAATTCCCAAGAAAACAAAACCTTCAAGATCACTGTTGTGTTTTTCAGCAAAATGTAGTCCTATTGGACTGTCAAGATCGACATTCAAAATTAAGCAAACATTCTCCTACACTTGTTCTTTTAGAGATCGAATGGTACAACCCAACTGAACTTTTGAACAAGAGCATGTCAAAACCTAAACTACAAATAAAGTTATGTAGTTTATAAATTAATTGATAGTTACCCTGTTATTTACTACAGGATGTTCAAAAGATTTTGCATAACCACAAAAATGGCAAACGTTGCACTTTCCACATCTGAAACATCCTAGATGTGTGTGGGGGAGGGGCATCCAGGATGGCCTCAGATTTGGTCTGTCTCTTACATACAGACTACTTGTCAAACTGTCCCTTACATTTTGACCCTGGAAAAAAGATATATGGGGTGCTTCCCCAATTTCTCTGTAGAGAGTTGAATCTCCACTCAGGACATGTCAATGTTGTTTCACAGTTGCGGAACCATTGCTTCATAGATGATTATGGGTAGTCACTAATGTGACAGGTTGGCCATCCCCATTTTGTTTTGATTTTGGTCTCAACAGACTATCCCTGTCTATTTGCCTAGCCCTATTAAGGGCTTCTTTCAGTAAATTTTGAAGTAACCTCTGTTCCAAAAATGATTCATAAGTTCTAGTGATTGTTGCTCAAATACTTGCAAATTAGAGCAATTTCTCCATATTCTGGTGAATTGCCCAAAAGGTATTGACAGTATTAAATGCTGTGGGTGGGTACTTGAAGTGTGCAAGAGCATGTTAGCTGAGGTTGGTTTTCTGTATGGTCGAATTATGCACCAATTCACCATCTGCCCCATGGAATATTAAATTCAGAAGGGAAATGACATTGGGATCAGTGGTGTGAGTAAATTTTAAACCAATGTCATTTAAATAAAAAAAAATAAAGAAAGGATCTACTGAAACCTCATCCCCTTCCAAACAATCAAAATATTATCAATAAATCTATCCTATATAACTATGTGGTGGAGAACTGGATTATGCTCCTGGTTGAACATGGTGGCTCCCTCCCACCATGCCATAAAAAGATTGACATAGGAGGGAGCCACCGTGGTCCCTATGGCCATACCACAAGTCTAAAGATAACATTTCTGATCAAACAAAAAATAATTAGTAGTCAGAATTAATTCCATAGCCTCTAGAATGAACTGTGGAGGTCAATCCACTATTACATCTGATTGATACAAGTAAAAACCCAATGCTTGTAGCCCTAGATCATGACTGATAGACATATACAAACTTTTTACATCTACTCTGATCCACCTATGTTCACTGGACCAGACAAACCCACCTAGCTTGAACAAAATGTCCATATTGTCTCTTATATAAGAGGGCTGTCGCTGTACAAGTTGTTTCAAAAAATGATTAATAAATGTAGAAAATTTCTCTGTTAAACAGCCACAGTCAGATACAATTGGCCTACCAGGTGGGCTTGTCTGGCCCTTATGAATCTTAGAAAGCACATAAATGGTTGGTACAGTAGGAGAATTTACCTGCATAAATTCTAGTTCAGCTTTAGTTATGTATCCTGCAGAATAGAAGCTTCTAAAAAAGGAAAAAATTATTTTTAAAAGTACTAGTAGGGTCAGTCTGCAGTCTTTCTTGTTACCCCTTTAATAACTGAATACTAGAATACATAACCCCTGTAAAGTGGTGTGCATTAATTTAGCTGTGTCTAGAAATTGACTTCCGTGAATATATGGTTTGTTCTTTTTATTTTGGTGTCTTATAAGTTCTTGTTTGGACGTTTTCTTAAAACAGTTTTATTATTATAGTTGTATGGTGGCAGGTTCTGCTCTGGGAGCAGTATATTGCATGAATCAACTATTCATTCAGCTTTTTCTTCTGCTCTGTTGTGCATTCTTTGGTTGTGCCAAAAATGGCTGGAACACCGTTATGTGATCTGAAGATTTCCTCCATTACAATTTAAGTCACGAAAGACCCAAATTGTATTAATTTCACTAATTTTATTGATTTGCTGAATGAGAGTAATGTTGTATGCTGCCTCTTGAAGCAGGAGCTCGCAAGTAGTCTATATTGTATATTAGTTGCACACTGTCACTTTAAATTGTGTAAAATAAAAGAGAAACACTGTAGGCTTGCAGACTCCACCTCCTGATGAAGTGTCACATCTGAGATGCAGAGTGCTGAGGGTTTGCCCTCACCTGGGATCTTGGATAAAGTTCTTTGATTTGGCAAGCACATCCTGTACTTTGGGCCTGTTTCTTTATTTACTAGTGCAGTGAGTGCAGCCTGTACTCCTGGGAGGTTTGTGAAGGGTCTTGTGAGTTATTGGCATTTTCTTGTGGCACTAGGCCAGTAAATGGATTAGGCCCCAGGGGTACTGGGGTGGATCCAGAGGATCTGTGATTCTGCACTATGGCTCAGACTGTGAAACGTGAGCCTTTGGGATCTACCTCTTTTTCTGCCTGCCCTGGATCTTTTGTTTTTGTTGCACCTGTGGTGCTTGGATGGGAGCAGCCACTGCTCATCGACACTGGCCATGAATGGTACTGGAGGCCCATGCTTCTGGTCTGTGTGTTGGGCTGCTGGAGTGGAAGTGTCCATGTCCTATATAAGATTCCTCACCCTGCTTCAAGTCTGTAGGGTGTTATTTCTGAAGGTCAGTTTTGAACCACCAGGAGGAAAACATTTTCAGCAGCCTCTGGGGTGTCAAGAGAGTAAGTGATTCTTTTTTACATCAATTTGTAGCATAGCTGGGTATCAAAGCAAGTAGCAGAGGACCAGGCCTGTGTAGACTCATCAAGCAGTCATAAAGGCTCATCTCCAGGCTGAAAGTGCTTGCGAGGAGTCTACAAAAACTTTGATTACATGTTGCTGCCAATGGAGAGGGACCCTCTCTCTCACAAGTTTCATGATCAACTCCTTATCTTTAAACTGCAGCAGGAACCTGGCAAGGATCTGGTGGAGGCTGCCTAGGGGGTTAGTTCAGATCTATAGAGTGATGGGCCCAGTCAATCTTATGGGGACAAGGCCGTTTATTGTTGAATGGATTAGGCAGGGTTTGCTGAAGGAATTCTAAGACATTGCATCCCTCCTTCCTCTCCAGAAACCCCACAAACCTCAAGCTGTTGTGGTGGGTGATATTCTCCATGTCCCCTACATGGTCCTAAAGTTGTCTCAGAGAGCGATCTTGATCCCAGAGGTGGGCTATAAGCTGGTCTGATTTGTCCTCAGTGTCAGCTATTGGTTGCTCTTCAATGCTAACCCTGCAAAATACTTATGATGTTTGCTTTAATCTGCTAAGCAGTGAGTTCTAGTTTGCTCATTTGGGTCATTAACTGCTGAAAAGGTTGGGATCCAAAGAGGCCTATCACCATTATAGGATTTTCCCACATTCTAGTAGGGCTGAGAGACTGGCAGACAGCGCAGACCAAAATACAGTGGCTTCCTGAGAGGATAGTGGGCAAAGTAAGGCACCAGCAGTTTCTGCAGTTAAACAGTGATGGGATACCAGGGGAACTGGCACATGGATGAGCAGATTAGCCAGCAATTATGGTTGGAGTTTGCAAAAGACTTAGCAGAGAGCCGGGATTAGGTGTCCATCTTCCTCTGCGGTCAGGCCATGCTCCCGGCTTTGCCCTATTTGAAAGCATAGAGAAAATCCAAGGAGGGGACTGTCAATGTATATTATGGCATCCACAAGGGTATCAGAGGATAACAGCTATCTGAGGAGGACATGAAGCAGAGTTGCTATGACTTCAGATGGATGAACAATGTAATCTATAGGCTGCCAAATCAAATGGGTAACAAATAAAAGGTGCTAGAAAATGAAATTAGGAGGACAGGTAACCAGGGATGAATTTCCATAAAGGGTGTCTTCAACCTCCCAGAAATTCACTGGACACAATAGAGGCAAGGAACATAAAGGCCAGAAGTATTGTAGAGGTTTTGCAAGACTAATTTAATATTTGAATGTTGGCACAGGCTGACTTTTTTCTTGAGGCTTGTTAGTGGGAAATTTAAATTAACTGAAAAAGAGTTGTTAAGTGTAAACAATTCCATCAGGAAGCATTCTTTGGCATTATTGCAACTGTTGCTGACTGGAAATGTGCAACCTAACTCTGGATCACTGTGTACCAGCCTTGGTGTGGATGCATTGCAGGTTAAAGTTAAACATGTAAACATGTAAATTATTTTCTTCATCTTAACTTGCATAGCATCTTACGCAAAATTTATGAATTTTGAGCTTGGGTCAGCAGCAATGGGTTTGATATAATTACAGTTTCAGAATCTTGGCTATCCTGTAAAATACCCAATTCTGCTGTCAGCTTAGAGGGTTTTAACTTACATCACTGTGACAGACAGGCAAAATGTATGCGTTGGGGGGACTTGGCTCATTAAAATTATCCTTTTCTATGGTTAAGGATGAATTTATCAATAATTATTCTGCTGCTGATTTTCTTCCCTTAATTATTTACATAGGAAGGCTTAAACAGTTACATGTAGCTACTTTTTATTTTCTCCCAGCCACTCCTCAGAAGGGTTAAACTTAATTTCAAATTATAAACCCTCATTACCTATAACAAAAGAAGTTATATTGTTAGGGGATGCTTATGTGCATTAGTCAGATAAGGCTAATGTTAAAATTAGAGATCATATAGTTAACTTAAATTTACATCAGATTATTACTGGCTCTGAAACTCAAATTAATTGGATATTAACTTCTCAGTCTGAGAGAATAATACAAGCATTATCATCTGCACCTTTTTACAGCACTCCAAGTCCTTACTCATGGATTCTAGTGAGGTCTTCCTGCAGGCTGATGCACAAAGAATTTGAAGGTTGGAAATTAGACCCCACTCCTCTCCTTATCCTGGCGTGGTTTGTCAGTTCTCTTTGTGCATCTTTTTAGGCTGGTCACACATATCTGACTCTCGGCCAACTAGATGTGTGAGTTCAAAGGGTAAGTTCACTTTCATCTTGTTAATCTTGTTAGATAGAGCACAGCAATCCCTACCAGCACCTACAGACCAGTCAACCTTTATTTGAAAAAAAAGAGAGACTAAAGGGTGGTTTACGCATTGGAGTCCCTCAGGTTGTCTTCTGGGGATCACATTATAGGCAACTCACCCCATCTACCATGAGGATAATGAACTGGGCTGATAGGATACTACAGCGCAAACCTCACTATGCATGATTTGCCCCCAATGATGCAGGCTAGCTTTTTGTTTGTTGGTGACAGGACATAGCAGCAGGAACCCCACCTTACTACAACTGTAGACAGAATAAAAGGCAAGAATGTGTACAACAGTCAACATGACTGCCCTATCTCCCCAAACTCTGCTCATGAATCTAGGCACTAGTCAGCATGATCACCCTACCCCCCACAGCTCACCTCATTCAGCTGGGGAGACAGGACAAACAGTAGCTGTTCATCCAGGCAGTAACTCATCCTAAGCCTACCTAGATTGGCTGTGGAGTAGAGCTAGGATCAGCCTTGCATTTTTCTTTACAAAAAGCCCAAACAGTTACTATGGCAGTCAAATAACCATGCTGTGATACTAACCCAAAGAACTACTGGCTTACTTGTGTAGCTAGGAGATTGACATTGAAGGATGACTCCAGGTTCATCCTAACCCCCGTTTCACCTTGTTGCAGCCAGGGTGGTGAGTCACAGTAAATTTATAGTTCCAAGCAAACATCAGAACCCCCATCATGTAGCACTTACAAAAAAAAAAGGGAGAGAAAATCCCACCGAAGCCCTGAACCCTGGATCGCGTCTCTCCACCCCCTGAAGGAGCAAGAAACGTGGATAAAGGACTCTCTTTTTGTTTGCCCACCAGATGCTCAGCAGGGAACACCAATCAGCAAACTGAAACAAAAAGTCTCGTGCACCACTCAAACATTACCAAAATGGTGCCTGAAATTTCCTCGAGACTTCACAGAAGCTGGCTCTTAAAAGGACAAATGGCAAATTTATGCTCACAACCTACAGCCAGTTTTTTTTTTACTTTATCATTTTATTGAAATTGAGTATATAAGATAGCACACAAGCTTGTACAGTAGAAGAATATCCTCCATATAAGGTATAAAAATATCACTTAACAAACACAGTATATAGGGTAAACATATTGGAGACACATTATAACCACATATTGATAATAAGACTCAGACCTAGACAGGTTGTAAGTGGGGAGCAGAAGGGTTACAATCAGTGAGGTATTGTAAATTCAGAAAAGGCAACCATGTATGAAATAAGTGCTAGGGCAGGCTATATCAAGGCATTCAGTAAATGACATAAAGTGATAAATATGGAAATATGAACAATATTCAATAATGGAAGGATAGAGATAAGAGAAAGTGTACCAAGTAAAAAGTAACTGGGAAGAAAGGGAAGGGAGAGGGGGAGGATAGAGAAAGAGGGAAAAAGGAGAGATATCAGTGCACACAGTTTCAAAAACCCTAATCTGAGAGCAAAATAAGAATAAAGGCTAAATAACCCTAAAGATTAGGGTCTAGAGGAACCAGAAGGTTCAATGTACTTGAAGTAATCCTGCCAACATCTGTCATATACAGTGAGTAGGTCATGAATAACATGAGTTAATCGGTCTAGGGAGGCATACTAAGAGAGGCTTTGAAGAACACCTGAAAGGGAAAGAACCAGAGTTGATTTCCATTTCATAAGAATCAGACATTTAACCAGAAGAAAAAGTATTTTTAGCCATCTAAAATGTGCATGTGAGAGGGGAGAGCTATTGGGGATAAGGATGCCTAGAAGAAATAGCTTGGGGTCAAAGGGTAGATTTTGTCCTGTTACTCTGGAAACAAGTAAACAGACTTTACGCCAAAGCTTATTAATGGGAGCACATGACCACAAGATATGAAGTAGATCCTCATTGGCCAAATGACAGCACCAGCAGTTATTATTATTTAATAGGCTAATTCGTTGAAGAACAGAGGAAGTTCTATACCATAGATGTAGGATTTTAGCTTGTATTAAAGAACTATGGGCATCTTTAACGGTGTTATGTGCAAGATGCCAGCAGTTACTCCATAGTGCATCTCAAATATTGTAGTTAAGGAGAGTACTCCATTTATTTTTGGTCAGTATAGACTGATCAGGTAGATTGTCAATAATGCTTTTGTAAATTGAGCTATTCAGTTTTGCAGACAAATTAGTCCGGTGTGCAATGTGTGGGTCTAGAAGAGTATGTTTGTACACAAAACTGGAAAGAGAGTTATAAGCTGCCCAAATTTGTAAAAACTTCCATAAGTCCTATTTAGGAAGCTTCCATGTGGCCTGCATGTCCAAGAATGATCTAAGAGTGAGTGAATTCTGGTCCAAGATATCTCCAAGAAAAAAATGTCCTTTCTTCCGCCATGTACGACAAGACATTGGGTGATTTTCTAGTGTGAGCAGTGGATTGCCCCTTAAGGGGGCATATAACAAGAGTGTTGGATTAGATTTCAGGAATTTGTGGGTTAGTTTCTAATAAAGAACAGAGGAGGATGATATAGTAGGGTGAGATTTTAGTTTAGAGAAAATGGGATTAAAGATGAAGAAAGTAGAAACTCCTCCAGGGCACAATGCAGATTCCATTGCAACCCATAGTGGTGAATGAAAGGAGGGTTTCTGAAACCATTTAATGGTCTGGGCCACTTGAAAAGCCCAGAGGTAGTCTTTGAAACAGGGGAGTCCGAATCCCCCTTTTTTTCCATTGTGCTTGAAGTTTGTTGCCATTAAATCATGGTGGTTTCCCATCCCAGATAAAGTTGCCTATTACTTTATCAATTTTAATGAAAAAGGAGGATGGTAAGATTAAAGGAACATTGGCAAAGAGGTAAAGAATCTTGGATGACATGGACAACTTGATGGCTGCGATTTTCCCCATGTAGGAAAGATTAAGAAGCTTTCATCAGTCCAGAATTGTTCTGATGTTATCTAATAAGAGGTTAAAGTTAATGTCCCATGTCTTCCCTAAGTTACTAGTTATTTTGATTCCAAGATATCTTATGCCCTGTGGTGAACAACGGACTCCACAAGGTAGGTTCATAAAGTCTTTACAGTGGCCATTAAGGAGCAGAGTTTGTGATTAACCATAATTCAAAGCAAGGCCAAAAATGTTTGTAAAATTATTAAGCAAATCAACCAGCAAGGGTCCAGCCTCATTCAGGTTTTCGAGTAAAATGAAGAGGTTATCCACATAGGAGGGAGAGAGAGACATATCTTGAATTGCCCACAGGTATGCCCATAATGCCAATGGATTGACGTAAACAAGCAGTCAGGGGCTCCATGGCTAAAATAAACAAGGAAGGTGATAGGGGAAACCTTGTCTAGTTCCCCTTGTCAGCGGAAAGTAAGAAGAAAGGGTGGAATTAGTAAGTACTTTAGCAACAGGGGAATTATATAATAGTTTGATCCAGGAGCAAAAGGTATGGGAGAGACCTAAACGAGATAAAACTTTATAAAGGTAGTCCCAGTTTAAGGAATAAAAATCCTTCTCAAAATCAATAGCTATGGCTGCAGCTGGTGATTTGAGGGATTTGGCTTTGTAAATTAGATTAAATAGGGAATGTAAGTGATCAGCACCAGATCTATGTTTAATAAAATCAGCTTGTGAACAATGAGTTAGTTTGGGTATCAAGGATTCAAGTCAAGAAGTTAGTAGTTTAGCAAATATCTTCCTGTCCATGTTTAATAGAGAGATTGGCCTATAACTTGCAGGGTGTGTGGGGTCTTTATCTTTTTTAGGGATTAGGGTTATGACCGCTTCAGTACAGGAAGGGGGAAGTTTACCAGTGTTGGAAGCTTCTTGATAAACATTAAGAAGAAGGGGGCATAAGATGTTGGAGAACATTTTATGGAAATTGACAGGGAATCCATCACCTCCATGGGATTTACCAGATTTCAAGGAGGACAAAGCTTTCTGGATTTCTTGAAGTGAGAAGGGTTCATCTAAAGAATTTGTCTAAAGAGAAGAAAGATGAAGAAGATATAAAGTTTTAAGGAACTGTTGAATGTGTAAGGTAGATGGAGGGTTTGTATTAGAATATCATTTTTGATAAAAGGTTTCCATAATACGGTTTATGGAGGGGTTGTCAGAATGAATTGTACCCTGATCATCTTTTAGACTTAGAATATGTCATTCCATTGTTGTGCTTTGAGCTGGTAAGATACGAGTTTCCCATTTTTATTGCCATGTTCCCAAAACTTATATTTAAGTTTAAATTAGGCCATTTCAGTCATACAAGAAATTAATTCATTTATTTTGGCTCTAAGTTGAAGAATTTCAAGGTGAAGTTGAGAATCAGGACAATGCTTATTAGAGAAAACATATAAGTTCTCTTTAGCATTAAGAGATTTTTCCATATCAGCCAGTTGTTGCTCTCTTACCTTTTTTCTATGTGCAGCATAGCTGATAATTTTCCCTCAAAACGTAGCTTTAAGAGCCTCCCTTATAGTGGACATAGAGGATTCAGTAGGGGTATTGTGAGAGAGGAAGTCCTGAATTTGTGCTTTAATCATGGGTAAAAAATTGGGATCTTTGAGAAGGAGAGGGTCCAGCCACTAGAAAGAATATTTGGGTGCTAAAGGGCCCCACAAAAGTTGCAATTTTACTGGGAAGTCGTCCGTGATTATGATGGGAGAAATGATTGACTCAACAGTTTTTTCCATTATAACAGGAGAGGCTAACCAGTAGTCGATTCTACTGGATGTCTTATGTAGGGAGGAGTAAAAAGTTAAATACTGGTCCCGGGGGTGAAGGAGGCCCCATGCATCAGCTAATCCAACATCCTTCATTAGTAATGACAGAGTTTTAATAATTCTGATGCGGGCATCTGTAGTGGGGCTACTTCTGTCAATGCTGGCTTCTAAAGCTAAGTTAAGATCCCCTCTGAGAATAACTGGTGTGTTATCAATGTTAAAGGATAGGATCTGTTGAGCTACATTGTCAAAAAACTCCGGGGAATCAGAGTTGGGTGCATAGACATTGGCCAGCAGGAGAGGACCAGAGCTGGTATTCAATTTAACCATCACCCACCTGCCTTCAGTGTCGGAAAGGGAGTTTAAAAGGGACCATTTAAGACTCTTATGAATAAAAATGGCAACTCCTCTTTTTTTTTGGAAGTATAGGAAGATTCATAGATCTGACCGACTCAATTTTTCCTAAGTCTGCGAACATCCTCTGCTAATAATTTTGTTTCTTGAAGGAAAGCAGTATGTGTTTATGCTTTTTGAGATGTGAGAGGATTTGCTTTCACTTACAGGGAGAATTAAGTCCCTTCACATTCCATGTGTATAAAAGCATGTCACTCATAATGTCAGTATTAAGGAAATGGAATAATCACAGGAATGGGAAGGGACAAGTAAATGAAGCAGTAGATGATCGGAGTATAATATAGAGAGCATACATATATGTGAAGAGTGGCAGGAACACTCAAGCTGAAAAAGTAAAATATATGGAGCATGAGCAGCACAGATATCTTACTAAACTTAGAATAGAAAAGGAAAAGGAAAGAAGTCATTAATAATAACAACAACAGTACTAATACACTAATTAACAAAGAAAAACTGTTTATGGGTGTGAGGAGATAGGAGTCGGCCAGCTAGCTAAGAGACTCTCTCACCACACTCTGGGGCATCACAGTAGGGAGGAGACTAAGGAGGAAAAGTTATAATGTTGGCCAAAACCTAAGTCTGATCCCAGTAATATAATAAAGTAAGTATTACTTTTTTCAAAGGTTACAGCTCAAGCAAATGATTGCGGGAGTTCGAGGGGGAAAAGGGGAGTTTACAGATAGCTTCCTTTCATGGGAGCACCTGCAGGGGGCTGCCAACAGAACTGGCTTACTCTCGCGGGTATATAAGCTACTCTTGAATTCCCGTAGAGATAGTGACTTAATCTCTATTTCTTATTGGTATAAAATATTGACTTCTGGGTTTAATTTGGAGTTCTATTTGAAAGCCATTAAATATGTGGTTATCCCCAAGTATAGAATCACACAGATTTTTGTAGCTCATAACATTTTCTATACACCTGTTAAACTTGCGAAGAGGGGCCTGAGGCCGACTGATTTTTGTTTTAGATGTGAAAAAGTAACGGGGGACCTGCTACATATCTTATGGAGCTGTGAAAAAATCCACCTGTTATGGGACGAGACTAGACAGGGGCTTGACCCCAGCCTGGGATATTATGACTATGTTACGCCAGAGATCTGTGTATTAGGTGACTATTCCCTCGTTGAGGGTGCCACCTCAAAGTATCACCTAGCTTTAATGGGATCATTAGTCAAAGCGTTTATCTTAAGCCATTGGAAGGATGGCCAGACATACCTATACGAACACTGGGTGAAGGATTTATTGAGGTCGTTGGCCAGGATCAAAAACCATCTTATGTCCGAAGGTAGGCAGGATGTTTATGCTAAAAGGTGGACTAGCTTAGAGGCAGCCTACCTATAGCTGGATTTGAGCCTCTGAATAGAGGCCTGTTTGGGCTAGGGAGGCTCCTGGCCATATCTGGTGGAGTGGGATGCTGTACCAAGGGGTTGACATACTGAATATAGGGATATTGTCTTCACTAATAGGTACCCTATAGTTTGGAGGAATTACTAGGAGGGATCGAGTAGGGGGTTTTCATTTAACCTGAATGGGATGCAGATCTAACGAGGAATGACAGTTGGAGGATGGTTAATCCCCTTGGTTTGGGGCTCTCTCTCTCACAGGGGTTGTTCTGGATACCCGAATGGGCTGAGTAGGATTGAATTTAAATCGAGATGTTTTGTGTTTTTTTTTCCAATGACGAGGGTGGGTTATTAGTGAAGTGAGAACTTGAGGGTTAATAGAGTAATATTTACTAACAAATGTTATTTAGCTAATTTTTCTGTGTTATCATTTAATTGGTGGGGGAAGTCTTTGGGTGGGTATCCAGGGGGTTTGTAAATAGGGGTTGTATATAGTTTGCACACTCAGTTTTGGAATGTGCGCCCGGGACTCCGGGTCTATGTGTTTGTATGTCTTTTTATTTTTGGAAAAGAAATAAAGTTTTTCTTTAATAAAGTAAGTATTACTGATGAGCTAAATTGAAAGGGAATAATACCTAGAAAGGCAGGGGGACTGTGATAACCTCAGCTTAATTCTAAGTTAACAGGACAAGAAAGAAGGATAAAGCTAAATACCAGAAGTTGTTTATAAACATTAATGGTAACAGTTTAAGATATACCAACTTGAAATAACAATGAATTAAAGAACCATTACAAGATGCCAGTACGGCCTAGACATGGAGCAAGGGATTCAGGGAGCCAGATATATTGCAAATAAACATATATAAAAGGGAAGGTAGATCGTTATCACATTAGAGTGACTCTAAGTATACTTCACAGTATTACAAACTAGGTGCATAATAAATATAATAGTGAGGGAAAAAAAGGGAAGGCCAATTTAAGCCCCTACGCCATGAGCCAGATGTAAACCAGAGTTATATGGGGAGGTATAGGCTTCGGTGGTAACAGTGGACAAAGGGGATAGTCACAGTAAGATCAGCTCTGATTACTTGAAAATCACCTAAATAGGTGTTGTATGGGGTGACCAGGTCTTAAAAACTAGGCCCGGTGAGCCCCAAAATAGGAGGGACCACACAACAGTGGATCTCTATGATATCTGTAGGCTTCAAGTAAAATAAGGAGCATAAGGAGGATGCCAATCAACAGACCTTTGCAACAGTACACCAAACATAGCCCACCTCTTTGAGTGCTGATGATAATTCCATATTATAAAAAGGAGATAGTAAGAGTAATGGAATGTAGGGAAGGAGACAGATAAATATAACTGACAATAGTACTTATGAACCTGTCGTCAGGGGAAGGAAGGAAGGGGTATATTGCCTTGTAATATATAAGTGTTCACTCATAAAAAAAACTAAAATGCAAAAATCAGGATGCATACTGATTGATGATAAGCAGCTGAACAGCCCAAAGGCTGTAATCCTGATGCACTGCCAAACTGGAGAGTAAAAAAGGTTAGATATAGAGAGCCTGTCTAGTGAGGTAATGATGTATGAACTAACACTAAAATCATGGGTTAAGAAAACTTTACTGATATACCAAAGTTACCTTGAAGACCATTAAGCTAATAGTTTAAACATTACAACAAAGAGTAAATTAAGTGCACTGCGATGTACAGCCTTTGCCTTCTGTACCTGCTGGGAGTGAAAGCAACCAGGGTGCATAGACTGTAGAACAGGCGGCTAGGCAGAAAAAGTGTACTGGCACTCCTTTTAAGTATCCTGGTGGCAAACCTACCAGGATATAACAAGTGTGACCCATTAAACTAACCATATAAGAGCATGTCACCTTAGATTTATTAGCAGAGTTGTGATTATTGAGGTTTCTGCTTTTGGTCTTTGTCTTATGTTTCTTTTTGGTCAGCTCTAAAGATTTGAGGGGGGAACTTGCAACAACTTCTGCCCATGAAGAATCAGAAGAAATACAACCCTGAGGCACCAGACCCAGACTGGAGGGATGACCATCTGTAATTTGCTGGGAAAGATCATCCTGCAAGGAGAGCATGTCATCCTCCAAGGGGGCAAACTTATTGCTTAGGGGAATAGAGGGGTCAATTTGCAGATGAAAGGCTGCAGCTTGGGATGCTTGGGGTGAGACCTCACTAGTACAGCATGAATGTCTTGATGAGTAATGTCCAGACAAAAGCTTCTCTTGCAGTCATGTTGATTGCCTTGGAATAAAATCAGCTGCTACATTGCTGCTTGGGGCTGCGAGTTCTGCACCACCTTCCCCACGCTCCTGTGCGTCACCATCCTCCCTCCGTGCGGATACCAGAGCTGTATTCAGGTTGTCGACTGCAGCTGAGCCGTCCAAGGTAGGATTACAAAGAGAGACCTCCAAATAGTTGGCTAAGGTTTCAGGGGTTTCAAAATCCTTGAAGGAGGTGCCTCAAAAAAAGGCGTAATGTTACAGGGGTAACGTAGAGTGCATTTAATGCTTTGTTGGTGGAGGATTTGTTTTAGTGGGCTGTTGGCCTTCTTTCTAGTAGTTAAATCTTTCAAAAAGTCTCTGTAGATGGAGATATTCAACTCCTGCCACAGTAGTTTCCCTACTTCTTTAGCTCGCTTCAGTATTAGCTCTGTATGGGAGAATTTCAAGAAGCGGGCAATGATGGGCCTCGATCATTGGTCTGATGCTGGCCTGGGACCCAGAGTATGGTGAGACCACTCAATGATTAACAATAGGTCGGGAGGCAGTTTAAGCATTGTTGGCAGCACATGTAATAAAATCGCAGTTGTGTCTCCTAATTCTGCACCTTCTGGGAAGCCAAAAAAACGTAAATTGTTGCAACGATTACAATTTTCAATATTATCGATTTTGGCTTGCAGGGATTTAATAGTTCAATCCTGATTGTGAGCAGTAGCCTGAAGGTCATGAATAGTGGAAGTGTTACAAGCTGTTGCATTCTCATTAATTGCTATTTTCTGGCCAAAGGTTTCAAGAGTGGTCGCATTCTGTTGAGTGTAGGTTTTTAGGTTATTAATCTCTGCCATCAGTTTAGAAAACATCACTTCCACTCTAGCAAGTGAGCTTTGTTGTGGTTGGAGATCTGCCGTAGTGCTGAAGGATGAGGCCTAGTATGTTGCTGTGCAGTATAGAATAATTGAATATAAATAGACAATGGGTCAAAAATGACTTACAGTTTGTATCATGAAGCAAGTTTACAGGATAGTCACAGGAGTTGGCACCGAAGAAAGGACTGGTGAAGGCTGGATGAGGTTAGATTACAGTCATTCCTGCAGAGATTCTGAATTACGCTGCCATCTTCTGCCTGGTCAGGTCACGCCCCCACAGCCAGTTTTTAAAGGGGCACAGCAGCTGTGTGAAAGAGCGTTGGTCAGGCTGGAGTGAGGGATCTATGTGCAAAGCATTTAGTGCCACAGGGGAGCAGTGCACACTCAGAACAACAAACCTAATATAAGAGATACAAAAAAAGAAAGATGGGGAATATAGGAGCTAATTTGAAAAAAGGGGGGGACATGCCCCCCCCCACAGCCACAGTAAAGTAAAAAACACCAATCTGAAAGTGCTGTCAAGGATGGAGGGGCTGCAATACTTATGTTCCATGACCTTCACTGTGAAGCTCCATCTTACCAGCCCATTATTTTGCCTTCTGGTGTTTTTCCTAGAGGATTGTCCATTCCATAATGTGGAAGTCAAAACTTTTTGTGCATCTCTCCAGACTGGTTGCATGGGATCAAAAGAGAGTGTGCTTGGTCCAGGGAGGCAGTATATTGCTGAGGTTTAAGGCACTGAGATTTGAGCCACTGAGCTGCAGACCTAGGACTGAATCCCACAGCCCTCACTAGCATACAGTGTGACTCTTAACAAATCATTTCTAGGGTTTTTTTTTTTGCTCTGAAACCCATTCTCCCACAACAGGATGCAATTGACACTCCCTCTTGGGGTACCTCATTCAGCTGGGCGGTCAAGGCAGCACCACCAAAGGCTGCTGCCCCTCGACATTCAGAGGGTCCTTATCCTGCCTTCCTGGCTGCTGATCAAGAGCAGATCACCAAGATGATTTCATGCCGCACACTTCGAATCTCACAAAGTGGTTCAAAGCACACCTTGGACACTCTGCTGAAACTTCAAAGCCACAAAACACCATTGAGGAGAGCCCCATTTCTCCTCAGTTCACATCAGCCTTGACTCCATGGAAAACATCTACTTCATGAACACAAACATATGAGCCAAACCTTTATGTTTGATACTTTGTTGAATAACTTGCACTCTGACTTTCTAAACCTAGGCCAGGATATTCAAAGGGGTTGCAACCCACTGATGCGCCCTGGTGCGATATTCAAAAGGGGATGTTGCGTTGTGCAAATCCCAATGCGCCGGGGTGCACCAGTAATGTATGCAGTGCAAGTGTGGGGTGCGTGCCCATGCATATGTGGCACATCTCAATATTCAGCCCGGGATGTGCGGCGCATATGCAGGCACACACCCGCCTTGCACCACACAAGGATGCACAAAGATGTGTCTGAAAAAGATAGGAACATGGGGGACACCCACAGGCTGGCTGCCATATTGGTGGGTGCAACACGGCAGCCGCCTGCTGTGGGTGGCCACCTGACCACCCGAGTCACAGGCCGGGTGTCGGGACCCCCCCACACCTGATCGTGGGCTTTGTAACTATGGTAAATCCCTGGTGGTCCAGTGGTCCTGCTCCCCAACATGATCGTGGGCTTAATATTAACATTATTATCCCTGGTGGTCCAGTGGACTGATCCCAGACCGATCTTGGGCTTAGTATTATTATTACCATCCCTGGTGGTCCAGTGGACCAATCCCAGCCCGATCGTGGACTTTGTATTATTATTATCATCCCTGGTAGTCCAGTGGACAGACCCCAGCCCAGTTGTGGGCTTAGTTGGAATAAAATCTCCCTGGTGGTCCAGCAGTACCCCCCTCCCACCCCCCCTCAGACCCACCACCCACACCCTCCCAGTCAGCAGCGGGTGGCAGCTCCCCACCCACAAGCCGCCCGGCCACCCACCAACTAACAGTGTACAGTACAGCTGTACGCCCATTGGTCCACAGCTTGGGCCAATGGGCATACAGATCATACCGTACCACACAGTTCCAGTATGTGAATGGAATCCATTTACATATCGGGACTGTGTAGTACGGTACAGTCGGGCAGTTTGCGGGTGGGGAGCTGCTGCCTGCTGCTGACTGGGGGGGTGGGTTGGTGGGTCTGAGGGCTGGTGGGGAGGGGGGTACCGCTGGACCACCAGGGAGATTTTATTCTAACTGAGCACTCGATTGGATTGGGATCGGTCCACTGGACCACCATGGATAATAATAATAATACTAAGCCTGCAATCAGGCTGGGATTGGTCCACTGGACCACCAGAGATAATAATAATAATACTAAGCCCATGGAGAACAAACACAGTGCCGAGGCTGAGACTTCACTAGGACTGTACATGCTCCCTCCTGACTAGGCCTCTCTCCAGTCCTCCCTGGAAACCCTCGTTGACACATCCAGGCTGTCAAGCCTTCCTCCCCTCTCAGAGCACCTCAGTTACCACCGGTGCCATGACACTGTGCCCATCAAACCTGACTACTCACTTAAGGGGGGAACCCTCCCCTTTCAGGCTCAAACCAGGACCACTGAGCTTCTAGCCTCCTGCCTTGCCTGCCGTCTCCCTCCAAACCCCAGAACTGCCAAAACCTTTACCTTATATAGGACTGCTCTATGCTGCCCCCAGGTGACAGCCAATGGAAACAGTCTAAAATTCCCCCAGGGCCCATACTTTAACCTAAACCCCAGGGGAAAATAAGGGAAGGGGTCCTAAGTGTGAGCCATAAGCCCCTCTCAGAATGAGAGGGGACTTACACTTAGGTGCCAGAAATACTGCACTATGGGATGTCACAATGGGATCCAGGAGTTTAGGTCACCCCAAATTGCCCCCGGATTAATGCCTCAATACAATGCTTCTGTGAGCAGATCAATCCACAGGAGCAATGGCACACAGTGACTCATCGACGCAGTCTCCTCTTTGATCAGCCTGTCCGGTCACGGATAGCAGCACAGCCTGTTTGGCTTGGAAGGAGCTCATCAGCAGAATGGAATCTCTGGTCCACAGTATCAACAGTCTAAGGTATTACTGGGGCTGGAAGTATAGTCTAGAGGTTAGAGTAATGAGCTGTGAATGAGCTTGGTACATCCAGCAGACAGACAAGGGTTTGATTCCCACTACCTCCACTAGCTTACTGTGTGACTCTGAGCAAGTCACTTAACCTCCTCAGTGCTCCCAGGTCACCCCTGAAAACAGGTATTTGTGCCTAGTGGGCCTTACCCAGTTACCAAAGACTAAAATAAAAAAATAATTAAAATAGTCACAGCCATGCTGAGCCATCTCCCAGTTCCCACTACCTTTAATTCACACTAGGGCTGGGCGGACTGTTCCCCAGGTGATCCAGATCCCTGGATCGAACCCACAATCCAAGGACCTGGATAAATATGGACTTCACCATAGAAGTCCAGTTTCAGGTCCGTGGAGATGCCATTGCCTGGATTTTGTTTTTTGTTGCCAAGGGGATGCCGTCGGCACATACAGGCAGTTGGCAGCATCCAATAAGACAACAGAAGGTCACATGATGCACTCATGGTATATAACCATGCTAAGTACACCATGTGGCCCAGAAGAGCAAGGAGGACCAGAGGACAGCAGGAGCAAGAGCAGGAGCTAGTCAGCACCAGAGAGCTTAAAAGCACCAACTTCCAAGCCACCAAAACCCTTCAAAAAAGTTTAAACCACCAGAAATCAAATAATAAATTGAGCAGGAGGGGAGGAAACAACAATAGAAATTAAGGAGGGGGGAGAGAAACAGATCATTGGTGGTAGGTGAAGGTGGGTCGGGGACTTGGGGAGACAGGACTTGGGAGATAGTGGTGGTCAATGCAACACAAAGTTGCAAACTAAAGTACTGTACCATGTGACTGTGTATGAGCAAGGGCAAGTTGGCAAAATCTTTGACTTGTGCCATTCCATCCAGATCCAGAGGAGAGAGGGAGAGACTACTGGGGCCCAAGAGAGATTAAAGTTACAGAAAATTCCAAATGAATTTTTTTTTTCATTTTTTTGCCTCAGACAGTGTAGTTGTGTGTACATACATGAGAAAGGGCAGGCTGGCAAAATCTTTGACTTGTGCCATTCCAGATCCAGAGGAGAGGGAGAGACTACTGGGGCGCAAGAGAGATTACAATTACAGAAGATCCCAAATGAAAGTTTTTTCTTCTTTTCTTGGCCTCAGACAGTATAGCTGTGTGTACATGAGAAAGAAAAGGCTGGCAAAATCTTTGACTTGTGCCATTCCAGATCCGGGGGGGGGGAGAGAGAGAGGGAGAGACTACTGGGGACCCAAGAGAGATTACTGTTGGAGAAAATCCCAAATGAAAGTTTTTCTTTTCTTGACCTCCGACAGTGTAGCTGTGTGCACTGAGAAAGGAAAGGCTGGCAAAATCTTTGACTTGTGCCATTCCAGATCCAGGGGAGAGAGAGAGAGAGAGACTACTAGGGGCCCAAGAGTTACAGGAAAACCCAAATGAAAGTTTTTTCCTTTCTTGACCTCAGTCAGTGTAGCTGTGTGCACTGAGAAAGGGCAGGCTGGTAAAGTCTTTGACTTGTGCCATTCCTGAGCCAGAGGAGAGGAGACACCACTGAAAGGTCCCAGAAAAACTTTACAGTTACATAAAATCCCCAATTGTTTTTTTCCTGGCTTCAGTGTGGCTGTGTGTACAGGGCAATAGCAGCAGGGTGGCAAAATAAATATTTGACTTGTACCATCCAATCACAAATCATGATCACTTATGTTCATTCATAATTTCATGTATTAAAAAAAAAATACTGTTCAGACAAACAACATGCAAGTTGATGCACCTGCCCTGTGCTGCTGGCTGTGGGTGGCCCAGGGGATAATCTGATTTTGTGACTTGTAGCAGGCTGTTTACAGTACAACACAAGTAAAGAACAAGTACTACACACAAGTGTCATCATCATTATCACTCATTCACAATTATTCCTTATTATCATTAGTTTTATAGTATATCATGTTACATTAAGTATAAGGATTAACCAACCCCCAGTGTGGGACTGCATTGCGTGCGGCTAATGTACCATATATGTCTGCATCTCCAATTCAAATTCTGAGGCACACTTAACAGTACAGGAGCAAATCCGGTAATCTTGGAAGGAAGTGGGGATGGACTGCTGTGCTGTTGGTGTGCTGTGTACTCTGTACAGTCACAAGTCATGACAGTAAATTTGTCCATGGCCTGTGGGTGGGAGTCATCTGAAGGACATCACGTTACAGGGATCTTTTGTTACAAAATGGATCAAAGTGTTGATGTGGCACATTCTATTTCTCAGGTAGGCAGTGGCACTGCAAAAGACAGCAATCAGACTGAAAAGGGAAAACAAAATCAAACCTCAAAAAGTTATTTTTTCACATCTAAGGTTTCATCTTCTAAGCAAATGCTTGAATCCAAAAGAGGTAATTGTCTCAGATCATCATCAATCCCACGTGAATAAAAAGTTAAGTAGTTAGAAAAACTAAAGGCCTGGTGGGTACCACCTGCAGAGGCACCCAACAGTATGGAACAATTGCATACTATGCTACTGCCAGTCCCTCATCCGATTCTTCTGAGGTGGAACCCGATGAAGGTACTACTAATAATAAAGATGAAGACAATGATCAGGCAGCACAAGGTTTACTGGAGGGAATGGAAATTGCAGATGAGGAAGAAACAGGCAGAAATGTTTTAGTTGTGGAGTGGGGCAGTGGGAATAAACCACAAGAGGAACAGGACCAAGAAAAATCTGGGGGGAGGGGGCCCAAACAGGTGACTGAGGTGTTGTGCCTTCCTGGGAAAAAAACTAAAAAAATTTCATCTTTTGCTTGGTCATATGGAGAACATTTGTGCTTCCAATGAGTTGATAGCAACATGCACTATTTGTAAACGGTCAATCAGCAGGGGTAAAAGAAAGGAGCACTGGGAACTTCAGCACTGAAAAGGCACTTAGACAGATTTCATAACTTTACTGAGAAGTTCAGTTCTGAGTCTCGAAGAGAAAATGACAGTGATAGCTCACTACACTCAGGGGTGACGCCCATAGATGAAAGCAGTGGCAGCTCCCACAGTACTACTGAAACACCTCCACCAACACTTTCTGCCATTCGAAGGACTCCTCTGACTGTTACTGAAAGTGACCATGTGTTCAAAAGCCCTCCACTTTCAAGGAGACAGTTTACCATCTCAGAAACATATGAGCATAAAGCCAAATATGCCTCGATTCACCCTGTTGCTGTTACAATAACCAAATACATTTCAGAAATTATAGCTCTTGATTTGTAACCATGTAACGTGGTTAAACATATAGGATTCAGGTGGCTGCTTGAGTACCTCAAACCTCGATATAGTATACCATCATGGAAATACTTCTTGACAACAGGGATTCCAGATCTTTACGATGTCATGTATAAAAAATTAAGACGCGTCTTGTGCAGTGCTGTTGGGAGGGTGGTGCATCTCACAACAGATATATGGACAAGTTGTCAGCCTGAACACTTCATGTCTGTCATGGCACATTGGGCATGTTTCTATAATTCACATTGGACTGGGGACAGTGAAGCATCGCAGTTTGCTGTTCTAAGAATATTTTATTTTCCATCTGAACATACCTCATACATCAATGAAGAGCTCCAAAAACCAGTACAGCAATGGCTCACTTCACTGGGACTGTCAGTTGGCTTTATGTTGCAGATAATAGGTCCAACATAAGGAAGGCCTTGGAGGAGGGGGGCTTTGTTCACATCCGCTGCTTTGCACATTGCTTACATTTAATAGTTCATGGCTTTCTCGATGACGACAGAGAGATTAAGGCTCTCATTAGCACTGGTAAAAGAATATGCACTCATTTTAGTCACTCAAGCAAAGCCCATCACTTCTTTGAAGAAATACAGCAGGAGCATAGTTTACCTTTGTACAGACTGATCTGAAACATTTCTACTCAATAGAATTCAGCTTTTATATGTTCCAAAGGCTGCTGGAACAAAAGAAAGCTGTCAGGCGGTACACCTTAGAAAATAACACTAGTGATGCAGATGTCTATATTACACCACTACAGTGGGCCATGCTGGAGTTTCTAATTTTCCTGCTCCAGCCATTTGAGGAAATCACCAGGGAGGTTAGTGCAAACACAGCAGCTCTCAGCTAGGTGATACCACTAATAAAAATGTTAAAATTCATATTGAATCTGATTAGGTAAAAGTTAGAGAAGAAAGACAGTTCCATGATCACACAGGCTGCCAGTGGTGCTCTTGACACATACAGATCCCCGAATGCAACAAAATCTAATGAGATCTCTGTTCAAAAAAATTGGAGAAGATGACAAACTACATACAATGCTTCATTCTGAGTACTACATTAAAGCAACAGTCTGGGACCCACGATACAAATCAAAGCAACTATTGAGTGATGATGATGGTGACACTTGTTGCAAGATAAACAAACAAGAAATAATTGATGAGGTGCGTGCTGTCATGGAACAGAGTACAACTGCAGCACCACATTCAGAATCCTCTTCATGACACAGCACAGCATCAGGTGGCCCATCCTCTAGTGTTGCTGCATTTTCTCCCTCTTCCTCCTCAGTCACTGCAGACGAATCTTCTTCTTCACCATCAGCCAAGCATAGCACTGTCCCACTGTCACTTGCTTCAGCTTCATGTCTCTGGAGTCACTTAGAAGATGTAATTGTGACATCTTCTTCATCTGCCTCTTGTAACACAGCCTCAGTACAGACCATTGTTGAAACGTACCTGGCAGAACCCAATATCAACTGGAATGCTGATCCTTTGAAATACTGGAAATCCAAACAAAATATGTGGCCTGCTTTAGTAAACATTGCAATGAAGTACATGAATTGCCCTCCAACTAGCGTCTGTTCAGAACAATTGTTTAGTTTAGCTGGAAACGTCATTACTGACACACAATCCTGTTTAACACCAGAAAATGCTGAGCGCCTCACATTTCTCAAAGTCAACATTCCTCACTTTAATTTCAAATTTGATAACTGCATAAAACATACATTGACTGCTCTGAGCAGGCCCTAGTCACAAAACGCTTTCAAGAATTTGTGCCTGTGGTGAAAATATTTTGTGAATAGGGTCTAATACAAGGTAGCAACTGATTGCTACAAGTCTAGTCAGGATGGACTAGGCCAGGCCACTATTACTTGAATGATAACATAAGCAGCACAGAATAGAAAAAAAACCATCATCAGTGGGTTCAGAGTCCATAATAAATACAGCAAGCAACTGCATTTCATGTCACAAATGTGCTTGGTGGTACTTGGTACCACTATCGGATCTGGAAGGTAGGGTACTGCTGTCTACTGTTACTACTACTATCATTTTTTTGTCCTCATGAGTCACGACTACTACTTATCACTTCTTTTCCTTACTCCAGTCCTTACTACTACTATACTACTTGTCACTTTCTTGCCCTCAGCAACTGATCCTGACTGTACTGTTTTAATTGTCATACAGCACATGGCTTAGCAGATGCCCGAAACCCAGAAACTGAGTACTCTTTGTATATTTCTCATTACCCCCATATTTGGCTGTGAATACTTCACAGAACAAAATGCAACTTAATTGAAAATTCATATAATTTCTTTATTGTTTGTGTGTGCGTGGTAAGCTAGCCTGGTTACATCTCACACAGTAACTGGGCTAAGGTTATTACTATATTTTTATTTTTGATACTTAAATTACTTGGCAGTGGCTGGCAGAAATGGTGGAACTAGGAAGGATGTAATTGTGTTGTGTAGTGTTCATCAGGTCTTCAGGTGGCAATGGCAAACTTTTTTATGACTGCACTGCATTTGACCAATGCAATATGTGACTGGCTACCTGCCTGGGTGGAGATCACTATGTCTTTAGTTTTTCTTCTTTAAGGTTTCAGCATGTTGATCAGATTCAGTAGAAGTAGTCATAGAACTAGAAAACATTACCACCTCTTGGACCAGGTAGTGTACCATATACCACAGTACACCAGGGCATGCAAAGCAGTTACATCACATGGGTAGGGTGGGTGGGCTGTCTTAGTGCTGCTCATTTGATCATTCATATCCATTTCTTTGGCCTGTTTGACTCTGACTGGAACATCCATCAAAATAATACCCACACAGCACCATTAATAATAAAAAAAACTTAGCTGCCTGGCAGTGCCTGTAGTGATTGGTGGTGGTGCCATGATATAGGTATTTGCATCTGTCTGTCTGTCTCCCTCTCTCCATCTCTCCCAGCACACTCATGTCACAGGCTCAAGCAGGATATGCCACCATTATAGGCCAACCATGAAGGGGCTAGTAATGACTGATTGCTTTTTTATTTAGCAGTTTTACTTACATTTTTATACAAATAATCCATGAAATTATTTCCTTTGGGCCTCTGTGTCAAATGTGAGCAACTCTGGCCACAGTTGTGCATTTTTTCGCAGTTTTTCAAATATTGATCAATAAATCAGAACTAATCAGAATAAGTCAGAACTTCACAGTGTTCTGGTTCTTATTTAATAAGGGTCAGAACTTCACCGAGTTCTCCCAGCCCTAATTCACATGCCATCCCCATAGCAGACCCAGCCATGCAGAGCTGGCAACCTTGCTCCCGGCTCCCACTATGTCCAGTGTTCTCCCCACTGCACATCACCTTGTTTTAGCCAGGGAGGGGCTAAACATATATGTTATTGCACATAGATGCTCTGGCTCCTCCAGCAGTGGCTCATGTTTATGGAGCACCTCAGTAATAGTGAAATGTCAGCAGACTCTGCTCAGAATGCATATGACATGGGCTTTGTTCCAGAGGTCCGCTACCATGTCTAGGCAGAGTTTGCACCTAAGCTATTCAGTCCTTCATTCCTCCCCATATGGCGTTCTGCCTTAGATGCCTGAATGTTCATAAAACTATAATCAAGATGGTGGCAACAACATCGCAGCATCTGCCCAATGGCAAGCTGCTTCCAGATAACCTCTCAAAAGCACATTGTCTGTCCCTTTACTCAGCTCATGCAGCAGCTTGACCTCTGCGGGACATTCTCAGACCACACAACCCAACAGGATAGAACAGAGGCCCAGGGGATGAATGAAACTTCACACCCTACTCGCATGACTGGCTCATAAGGACAAGGTCAAGGGAGTAGGCCGAAAGGGCAACAAACCAAATGAGGACACTACTACCAGAGCATGGGTGGATAGTGAGCATGGAGAACAGCCATCTAATCCCATCAAAGTCAGTAGAGCACCTGGGAGCCATTTTCAATGCTAGTCAGGGAGCAGTCAGACCCACAGAGGCATGCATTCAAAGAATAAGGACTCTGGGTTGAGGCACTGGATGCCACACCTCACGCCATACTGGTGAACCGGGTTCAGGAGCAGACTCGGGCTGTCAGGGGTTGGCAAGGGAGAGAGGGGATTGAGCATCTGGAAGACTGCTCTCCCCTCCCAGGGTGGTTTCCGGGATCACATCACTCTCTGGTGGCCCCCGATAAAGATTGGGGACCTAGCATGAGCAGTGCAGTGAAAAGGGGGAAGGGTGTGGTGGACATCAGCATGGAGGTGATCAGACAACATGACACATCTTCACTCTGCAGGGGAAATAAGCATGCAAAATTCCTGGAGGCCAGCAGAGATGAAGGAGACCCCAGGGACCTGCTCACATTCCGCTGTAGGACCCAACCGCATCAGATCTCCTATGGCTGACCCGACCTCATGGTAAGTCCCTCTAATTTCAAAAAGGCTGCCAAGGGCAGGTGGGCCCTCTCCTGGGGGGTGATCCGGGGGGGGCTGGACGAACCATGGGGTCAGGAGAGAGACTGATGTAGGGAGTTTCAGACTGGATATAGTAGCAGCTAGTCAAGTGGGTACTCTGGAAGGATGCCCTGCCCTCCAGAGGAGAAAAAGAATCCACAAAAAAAAAGAATAAGGATACAATGTCAGCAGCTTTTGCCACACTCAAGAATGACACTTTTGTATCTGAGGCAGATTCTGGGTCTCATGGCTGCATGTCTAGACCTACACAACTGGGCATATCTTCATATGAGACTGGTGCAGCAGCTTCTTTAGACCACTGTGACTACACCAGTCTGAACTATTCTCAAATCTTGGTCCTCACACTGTCAACCAAAGAATTTTGACAGTGGTGGATGGACCCGAACAACCTGAATTGGGGCACCTCCACAGACAAAGACACCACAACAATGGTGCACACAGATGCCAACCTGACGGGCTAGGGCACAATAATGAGGACCCATACCACACAGGGAAAATGGTCAATACAAGAATCAACTATGCCCACCAACATACTCGAGATGTGGGCCAGACCACTAACCATATAGTATTTTCTCCCACTGCTCCGTCATCATCACGTCAAAGTCAGAACAGACAACATAACCACCATGGCATATTGATCACGTGGGGAGGTACAAAAGGTGAGGCAATGGCAGAACAAGCTGCAATACTATTTAATTGAGCAGACAAGCACCTACATAGTATCATCACAATATACCTAGTGGTGGAACTAAATACAAGTGCAGACTGGCTCAGTTGTTAGACCTTGCATCCTGGGTAATGACAGCTCCATCCAGAAATGTTTTCAGATGATCCACAGAAAGTGGAGACCACTACAGATTGACTTGATGGTCTTGGCCCACAACAAAGGACTGCAAATCTTCTTCTACAGGTTCAGGAAGAGAAACTTAGCAGGGTGGACACCCTTCCCATACCATGGAACTTCACCAGAGCATATGTGTTCCCAGCACTCTCCTTGATTCCAGAAGTGCTGAGACAATTACAAAAAACAAGGAGCACAATAGTACTAGTAGCACCAAACTGGCTAAGGTGGACATGGTATGCGTCTGTCAGGAGGATGATGATAGACCAACCAATGACATTGCTGAACATATCAGACCTCCGCAAGCAAAGACAAATACTCAACCAAAACACTCATGCAATACAGTTGGCGGCATGGCTAAGCAGGGGATAGACTGCTAGCCCTGGGTCTTTCACACAAGGTGCCAAACACATTACTGCAAGCTTGATGACCCTAGACCAGTCTCGCTTACCAGAGGCACTGGACCACATTCCTTAACTGCTGTGCAGCAAAAGACCTGCAATCCCGAGAATGTTCCATTATACAGATCCTGGACATTTTACAAAATGGCCTTGACAAAGGACTGTCTGCCACATCACTGAGGGTGCAAGCCACTGCCACAGGATCAATAAGGAGAAAAGAAGATGGTCATCTCCCTGGGGTACACCCGCTAGCCCAGTCCTTCCTCAAAGCAGTGGTAAACATTAAACCCAGACAGAAAGCCACGGTGGAACCATGGCAACTGAACCTTGTGTGGATACCCTCACCAGGGTTCCTTTCAAAGCACTGCAATCAATTCCTTTGATTGGGAAGGTGGTGTTCCTGGTGGCCATATGCTCCACCAGGAGGACCATCAAACTCCATGTGCTGACCTGTGTGGAGCTCTATCTCTCCCTCCAGCCACACAGAATGATATTGAAGACTATCCTCTCCTTTCTGCCTAAGGTAGCATCCCTGTTCCACATGACCCAGGAAATATCTCTACCTACTTTTGAGCCTCATACAAAGGATGCCTGGCAGGGGATTCTAAGTTATTATACCCTACCAGAGAAGTCAGAACATACGTAAAAAGAACAGTCTCCATCCTGAAGATGGAGAGGTTGTTCATTCTGGCATCAGGGATGAAGACAGGCTTGCTGGCATCAAGGTCCACCATAGTTCAATGATTGAGGAAGGCCATAGGCTAGGCTTACAAGGCATCAGGTCACACAAGTCATGATCATTTTAAGACCAACTCTACCAGAGCCATAGCCACTTTATGAGCAAAAAGTAATTCAGCATCGGTGGCAGAAATCTATGCAGCGGCCAACTGGTCTACTCTACATGCCTTTACAAGGTATTATAGACTGGAAACTTGGGGTCAAGTTAAGTCAAGATTTTGCAGGATAGTCTTACAGACAGTGTTTTCACCATGTTCTCCTCATCCCACCCAAATACCAAGGGACCTTGCTTCTTAATCATCCATGAGTAAGGACTTGGAGTGCTGTAAAAAGGTTCAGCTAAGTTTACTCACCTGGCAAAAGTGATTATGGAAGCACCTTTTTACAGCACTCCATATACCACCCAACAAGGAGGAGCAAGTTGAACAGGAAAATATCTAGTATAGGCCTTATAAGGCTTATAAGGGTTTATTTGATTAGACACAAAGTCTAAGAGTAAAAATGCATGTTGCCAAATGACAGGCTTCAGATTTCTTAATGCAGGTGTTATCGATTACATTTTTGTTGTTCTTGGAGTGCACGCAAGTCAAAGTTCCCTCCCATTTTTTAGCCCCATGTTCCTTGAAGAATTTAAATATTGCACAATTTTGTAATGCTATTGCATCTGTTGATTGGTCTTATTCAATACCCAGTACTGATCTTATGCTTAACTTTATTGCTTTTCAATTTAATACACTTTGTAAATTTATGTGTCCCAGTATATAAAATTAGAGCAAAAAAATCATTGTCAAGAATGTAAAGAATGGATTACACCTGAATTAATAACAAAAATGCAGGAAAGAGGTAGGGCTTGGAGTTTTTATGTTATATCACATTCACCAGCTTCTTTGGTAAAGTATAAGCAATGAAGAAATTTGTGTAAAAGTCTGGTGAGGCAAACTAAATCTGAATACTTTTTACAGCATCAATTCCCTTGTTCTAATAAGCAGCAGAAGAACTGGTCAATTCTAAATAAATTACCAGGTAATTCAGATTCTACTCAAGTTCCTTTACTTTCTACAAATGATGGCAACTTAACAGATCAATTGACAATTGTCACAGAGCCTAATAGAGTATTTACAGATGTTGCTAAATTAGCCCCTTCATTGGTACCTTTAGCTTCTGACTTTAAGTGTAAAGAAGCTATATTATTCTGAGATTTCAGTCTTGGAAGTAGGCAGATTTTGTTACAAATTATACACCCATGATTGTGCCTTGGCAAAGAATTATCATCCCATCTCTTTCCTCACCCCTCTGTCCAAGGTCTTGGAATGAATTGTCCTTAATAAAGGAATATCTGGATGCAAGGCACTTATCTTACTGTTGTGCCAAGACTGTTGCCACCAACCCAACTACTGCTTGAAGCATCTTGCCTAGTTTCTGGTCTGATGTTGATGGGCCCCCCATGGTTCATGGTTGTGGCTGTGTGGCAGTTGTTTCCAGCTGAACCAGCTGCATGAGGGGAACCCAAGGGGGCTTCCAAAGGAGGAGATATGATTTTGATAACTACCAACTCATCATTCCCCTCTGACCATTTGTATTATTTGGCCCTGGTCAAAAGGGGGTTTCTTGAGAGACAGTCTCTCCCTGGTTAATGTCCCCCAAATATTTTCATTACTATCTGCCAGAAATCGTCCTAAGGCGAGTCATCAACAACTGGATTTGCCTTACATTACTTGTCCTTTATTTTCTTAGGCACCTTAGCTGGAACTGCCTTTGACTCTTTTCTATGGCTGCTTTCTCTTTCTCAAAACAGTGCCCTCCTGTGGTACTGCTGGTGTACTTGCCAAGTATACCTCCAGCTAAGTCTGGCCCATTTTCTTATACATAGCATGCATTTGATCTTCTGGGGCTTTGGCCACACTCAGCTTGCTGGACATGAACTTTTTGGTCAGCATCATGTCTGCAGCAAAATGGTGGGGAAAGAAAATTACTGATACAAATCCTTGCCCAACTTTGCAATCTCAGCTGGAGCAGAAGGGGGGCCTAAGCATGCTTTTCTTAACATCTATTTCTCCTCTCCAGCCAGATGTCCCTGCCCCTTAGGTGGCATTCCCTGGCTCCTCCCTGGGTCAGTGCTTATGCACCTCCCGCAATCCAGATGAGGAGTCCTGCCAGTTATCCAGGTAATTGGGGGGGGGGGGTCCACTGTCAAAGCTTCATCTGCTTCAGTTATTGGACAGACAGATTAATAGTTAAAAAACAATGACTTTTGAAGAAAAAGAAAAGAAACCCAAGTAATTCAACAAACTGTAGAGGAACAAAGGCTACAGGCATTCATTTCTGCATCATATGAAGCTCCAGAATCTCTGTCTACAGTTGACACCATAAAAATAAAAGAGAATTGAGAGAATAAATCATAGAAACATGGAAATGCAGAAATTTTGGTAGAAAAAAGAACATAAGTCCTTCTAGTCTGCCCTGTTTTACCCTGTCCTACACCAAGATCTTGTGCCCAATTTTAGAAAATGGCCACAGGGCTTGCGTCAAGCCCTGCGGCCACTGCAAAGTGGGATGCAGTTGCAGCAAAGCCCCTCAGATGCTCTGTGGTCTGATTTTAGAATGGCTTCTGCATTTCTGATAGTTTCCCCAGTTTATGGCACCTTGCTGTAAAGGTTTGGCGCAAGTCCCATAAAAGGGGGTCCCCACGGACTCAATGGTAGACCACAGAGAAGCTGATCTAAGTCCTTGTTGCCTCAACCTTCCAGAGTGCTATGTTGCATGGAGGATATCCACAAAAACATTAAAAGGGCAGGATTTCAACATCAGCGTGGGGCTGCATAGTTGTGAGATGTGTCGCTGCAGCACTCCACCGGATCGGGTGATCTTCTCTGCACATTGTACCACAATGGTTTGGATGTAGTGGCAGAGGCAGACACTGAAGGCTCTGCAGTACAGCAGCCCTGCACAACAGCCTATTTCACATGGTAGCAACTATGTACTGTAAAACCCTTCCATAAATATGACAGCATTTACAACTTGCATCCTGTATTTAGGACTTGCGGCAAGACAGTTGCGGCAAGAACTTTTCCAAATTGTGCTTGCTGCAAAGTTTATAAACATATGAACGTACAAATGTGCCAGCAGAAACAGACCACCCGGTCTATCTACATCTGCTTGAGTGTGCAGCTAACACCCCTAGTTTGCAGCTGCCCCACCCACTCCCCTTGTCATCCCACTGCCGCTCCCACCTCCCCACCCTCACTCTCCCTGCTCCCTGTCCCATTCCCTTTAAAGCTGTTCACAGATTTACATGATATCACCCATTCTGGTAGTGTGTTCTATTTTGCTACCACCCTCTCTGTGAAATAGTGTCTCTTCATTTCCATCCTAAATCTTCCCTCTATTCTTAGCCTGTGCACCCTGGTGTCCCTCCCCCTCCTTAGCTTAAAGACCCCATCTGCCCCATCCTTATTGATTCCCCTCAGACACTTGAATGTCTCTATCATGTTCCCCTGTCCCTTCTATCCTCCAGGGTGTACATATTCATGTCTCCCAGCCTGCTCTCATAGTCTCTCCCCTCCATTCCACATATCATCTTCGTTGCCCTCCTCTGCACTCCCTCCAGTAGCCTGATATTACGCTTTAGGTACGGCCTCCAAAACTGCACACAATACTCCAAATGTGGCCTTACCAGCGACCTGTAGAGGGGCAAAATCTCATCTCTTTGCCTGCACAAAAAAACCCTCGCTATTCACCCCAGTGCTTTTGCAGCCATTCTCCTGCACTGGGCAGTATTGTTCATGGTCCCTGTTACCATTACCCCTAGGTCCTTCTCCTCCTAAGTTATCTCCAGCTTAACCCCACCCAGCTAGTATTCTCTCCTTGGGTTCTTTGCCCTGAAGTGCATAACCTTACACTTCTTTGCATTGAACCCCAGCTACCAACTCTCTGACCACTCCTCTAGTTTGCTTAGGTGCCCCTGCAGATGCTTCCATCCCTCCTCTTCATCCACCACTGCTTCCATTTTGGTGTCAACAGCGAAGAGACTTACCTTGCTTACCAACCCGAGCACAATGTCTGATATGAAGAGTCCAGATAATACTGGTTCCAGCACAGAGCCCTGTGGCACCCCGCTAGTCACTGGCTTTGGAGTTGAGAACTCTTCTCCTACCACCACCCGGTGTAGCCTCCAACTCAGCCAGCTTGTAATCCAGTTTGTCATTTTTGCCCCTACCCCTACACCAGTTAGCTTCCCCCCAAGCCTCCCATGAGGTACCGAATTGAAGGCCTTTCCGAAGTCCAAGTAAAGAAGATTCGCCACATGACGCTTATCCAGCTCACCTGTCACCCAGTCACAATATTGCATGAGGTTGGTGTGACAGGACTTCCCTGAAATGAACCCATGCTGTCTTACATCCCCAAGTACGACACCAGCCTTTCCTTTAGTATCATTTTCATGAATTTGTACACTATGGAGGTGAGACTTACCAGAAGATAATTACCCAGTTCATCCCTTGGTCCACTGTTGTGTAATGGTCCTACATGTGCCATTCTCCAGTCCAGTGGCACACATCCCGACTCCAGTGAGGTGCTGTACAGATCTGCCAGTGGCTCAGCCAACACCTCCATGATCTCCCTCAGCACCCTGGGGGGGATGCCATCCGGCCCTGGTGCCTCGTCAACCCTCAGTGCCCTCAGTCTCTCTAGGACTCTACCTTACTCAATCCTTCCATTGGTCACCTCCTCTCTCCCCATCTCCACCCTCCCAGCCCATGGTGGTAGCGGTCCTCCCTTTTCTTTTTTCTTCCGTGAACACTGAGCAGAAGTACTCATTCAGTACTTCCGCCTGTTCTTCCCCCTTTTCTGTCCACTGCCCACCCTTTTTTATCCTCACTATTGTCTCCTTGCACTTACTTTTCTCTCTGATGTATCTGAAAAAGTCTTTCTCCCACCCACCCCTCAATTCCCTGTGCTAATCTCAGCTCCCTCTGGGTCTTGGATTCTCTCACTTTTCTGGTTACCTCCCTGGATCATCTTGCATACTCCTCACTGTCCTCTTCCTTCCCTGTTCTCCTATACCTCTGGTGCATCTCTCTTTTTGCCCTCACTACCTCCACTACCTCGCTGTTCAACCAGCATGGTTTTCTTGCTCTACTTCTCTTCCTCTGTGTCTTGGTACAGGCTTCCATTGCTTCTGTAATCCCAATTTAATAATATCCCATTTCTGCTCTGCATCCATCTCCTGCCTTATGCCCTCCAGTTTCCCTTTCAGTAATTCCTGCATGCTCCCAAAGTCCACCCCCCTGAAGTTTACCACCTGGGTTACTGAGTTCTCTGGCTCTCTGAAATCACATCATGATATTAAACCACACTATTTGGTGATCACGGTCTGCTAGTGGGTCCTCCACCCATATTTCCCTTACTGCCTCACCATTCGTCAGTACTAGATCTAAAGTGTTCTTTAGCCTAGTGGGTCCACTGACCAACTGCGTCAGGAGACCATCCTGGATCGCATCCAGGAGCACTTGCTTCCTAGCACTTGAGGTGACCGGAATGCTTCAGTCAACCCCCGGAAAGTTGAAATCACCCATGATAACCACCTTTCCTTTTCTACATACCTTTCTGATTTGTCCTGCTAATTTCCTGTCAAGCTCTTCAGACTGGGATGGCGGCCTGAATACCACCCCAAACTTCAGTTTCCTACCTCTTGAGTCTAGGAGCTGCAGCCAGATTGCCTCTGTTCTCCTTTCCTCCCCCTAGTCCCTCGTGCATTTGATCGCATCGCTCACATAGACTGCCACCCCACCCTCCCTCCTCACGGTCCTTTCTGTATAATTTGTACCCTGGAATTGCCAAATCCCAGTCCTGGTGCTCAGTTGCTCACGTTTCTGTGACAGCTGCAATATCCACCCTCCACACTGCCAAGAGTGCCTGTAGCTCAGCTGATTTGTTGCCTTAGCTTCTCGCATTCAGCAAGATCACCCTCCATCCTGTCCCCTCCCTTCATCGCCCTCCATCTCCTGCCTTCCACTCCCTCCCTTTTTGGCCACCGTAAATCCTTCCCTGCTATCCTGGGGGGTAGGCTGTGACTCCACTCTGTCAGATCACTGCCTACCTGCTGTCCACTTGCCACCCCCCCAACTAATTTAATCCACCTTTGTCGCAATATACCTCCCCAGTTTTTGCTTTAATACCTCCTTCCCCTCCCCGCTCAGGTGCAGCTTATCCCTAGTCACCACTTGCATTAAACACTGTTGCCGTGAGTACACTGCAGCGCAGCAATACTTTTTAAATTTGGGCCCCTTATGTCTACTTGGGGTTATTGCCCTCACCTCCCCTTGCTTCCCGCTCTAATGCTTCCCCCTGGCCTTTTATTCAGTACCAGATGTGTTAGAAACCATATGGTGTTGTGATCAGTGGACTCCAGAGGCTCCCTAATGCTCATTCCTTACCATTTCTGAGTTGATTAGCACCACATTAATAATGGCAGTCTGCCTTGTGGGTTCTCTGACCAACTGCACCAGCAGGAAGTCCTGCAGCATATTTTGCAGGGTCTGGCACTCTTAGCTTCTGGAAAGTTCCAATCTATGTCTGGTAGATGTAGATCCACCGCCACCACCACTACCACCTCCCCCTTTGTTGCCCCCTTTTAAATCTCTGCCCCTAGTTCTTGATCTCCCTTGTCCCCCTGTCCAGGTGGTATGAGACTACCCCATCCACCTTCCTAAGTGGTGCAGTCGTGAGTTGTGCACAGAGATTCTGCCAGATTTTGCCAGGAAAACATACAGAAGACAAGTAGGACAGCAGGCAAGGAGACAAGCTAGCTGCTGGAGACAATGTGGGGAACTGAACACAACCCACTCACATATCTTTTGGGACTTTATGCCCATTAAATCATTCTAGAATGAAATACAGAAAGCAGTAGTAGATATAATTCAACATCTTTGAAAGCGTTCAAATGAAGTACTGCGCCAGTGTTATACAGTAAAATGTTTATGCTGTCTATTGTGAAAACATTGTGCACCATTATTACTACCACTGTGCATAATGCTTAACCACACATACTGATCGTCAGGTCATTACAGGAGTCTTTAGTCCTGTAGATTCAGACTGAGCTAAATGATTAAGCTCAGCATCGTGTGCAGGTAGCTATAGAATTATATCAAACACTTTCACTCCTCTCAATCAACTTGCCCACCAGGGAAAAAAGGGAAAAACAGGAAATCAGAGGGAAGATTCTTAGAATGGTGTGTCACAAACCCACTCATGAGGGTCAGATCACTGAGGTCACAGTGCCTACCCTTAATTGCAATCCATGACAGGGAGGGGGAAAACAGGGATACCCTCCTCATGTCCACCCAGAGTGTTCACTGGGTTTACAACAGAACACTTGCCTAGAGGTCCCAGAGTATCCCTCTATACTTTGGATCAGGGCACAATACCAGTCTCGAGTCTGTGGTCAAATATGAACCCTTTTCCTGGCTATTTCACAAAGGATGAAGACCCAGATAAGTACGCTGTCTTCGGGGTAGCAGCACAAAAACCTGATTCAGCCTTTGCCCTACAGGACATGCAATAGCATAGTTCACAATCCTTGCAGACTCATATGAGACTCTGGTACTCTCCCTAATCCTGCAGGATCCGCTACTGACCCTTTTAAATTTGGTTGCTATTTGGTGACCCTTCTAAGCATAAACAGTTGTCAAAGATTTGTAATAAAACTTCTACAGTCACAGATACAATATAAGGAATCTCACGGAGGCAGAATACTTTAGAAAAAAAAAACAAAAGTCTTTACTAAAATGATTAAATAAATGCAGTAAAAGAAGCATATACTGTACAGTGAAGCCCACCAGGATGACATGCAGTGTCACATGTTTCCTGCATGACAAAAAAGGATACACTCCCATTTCAATTGCATTATTTACTGCAGTAATTCTACTGCAGAATTCTGCAGGACTGGGCTTCATCCTGCTGGGCTTCACTGTACAAATGTAGGTTACAGTATTAGAAACAAATGGGACAGTATACAGTATAAATGTATTAAAACTGTTTAACTATATCTCTACCTGTTATGAAGACTTTCAAAAGTTCAGAAAAAAATCACTGGTTTGTAAATGTTGCTGTCTCGTGCTGCAGCTGCAGACTGGTAGTCAAGAGAGAGTCCCAAAAAGACTGGCACTGAGTGACTGTGCTGAGGGTTTAACTATCTTTTCTGAACTTCAGTGTCAGATATATTTTAGTCATAAAGAAACCAGTTTATTGTCCCACCAGTGACCCACAATTTTCTGGCCACCTGGTGATGTTACCCAGCTTCAACATACATTCTGCCGCCATAATTAATTAGTAACAGGACAGTCACTGTTACAACTTTGATGCATCAGTATAGCATCCTGTAAGCTAATTCACCATGTCATGTTAGAATTTCACATAGTACTGCTAAAATTGTCTTTCCTGACAAATATATCCTATTTCCTCATTAAATGTGATATACTTATAATAGTTACTGAGATCACAAGCAATCTGTTTCTGTAATGCATGCTTATGACAGGTAAATGCCTTTTGGCACATCTCTGTCAAAAGAACCTCTAACACAGCAGCTGCTTGCAGGCTTGAAATTTTCGGCCCACCCCCTCCTCCACCATTAATTAAATATGCTAGTAATCCCGCCCACTTTTGTTCCAACCTATAAACTCACTTGAAGGGCAGTCCTAGCCCTCCCCTTGCTGCATCAGTCCTAATTCAAACCAGCGAGGCAGTCCTTTTCTTTTTCTCCTCCACTCACTCTTGCCTATTCTCTATGTTTACCTCTGTTCTACACTTATTTTGTCTGGAAAAGTAACTCAGACTGAGGGTATCCCAGTTTTATCTTTTCCCATCACCTTTTCAAATTCCCCCTGCAACTGTCCGCTCCTCATAAACTGCACTCTATTGGAATACCTGCCTCTTGTGAATAACTTGTATAATTGACTGCGAACCTCTGGCCACTAAGGGTTTCACTCAAACTGCCTTCACTATAGGTGTCACCCTGCCCTTAAATCACCATTTCTGTCACTTATATTCCACTCTTATAAGGGACAATCCACCTCTGATTTACAGAGGTTTCATACAAGGCATACATAATGTTATCTCTTACATGCCCAAGGTCACTTCTGGTGGTATCAGGATTACTACCCACCGTAATCATCCTCTCCTATCTCTCATGTAACATACCAGCTAGATGACCTGGGTCCCACTGCCATGAAGAATGCTCCTTTGTCTTCTCCAACCTTATACCAGCTAGAACCTTGCTCCTTTCTCCTAACCTGTCCCTCCATATAACTCATCCTTCCAAATTAGGGCAGTTCCTTCTCTACCACCCCCCTAGCATGCCCAAATACCTCAAGCTCAATTATGGATTCTACAAAGAAGTTTGGGTGATGCTTCTGCACTTATGCTTATCAGGAGACATAGAAGCTAACCCTGGCCCCCATTGGAATGCCAGGTGCACGGATGACTCCTCATGGTTCTCCACTAAAGGCATGAAAATTGCCCACATGAATATTAGAAGTTTACCAGCAAACTTTCCTGAACTTGAAGCCTGGATAGCCCTCTACTATCAGGACATACTTGGACTAACTGGAACATGGCTCAGGCCAGAGATGCCTGATTCCATGTACAAAATACCTGGCTACAGCTTGTCCAGATCCGATTGCCCCACCAAACAAAAGGGCGGAGGAGTTGCCCATTATTATAAAGAGCATCTCAATGTCTCTGTACTCCAGTCTTGGATAACAAACCACTGTGAAGCTCTGCATATGGTTCTACAACTAGGGGGTGATAAAAGGCTAAATATGATCTGTGCCTACAATCTTCCAAAGGGGTCTCTCCCTGGCTTAAATGGGGTCTTGGATTATCTCGACACTCTAAAGGGTAGATCTGAAGTCATACTAATGGGAGACTTCAACCTAGACCTATCAGGGAGTCACGCCGGTACATATACTGAAGCTCTCACCCGACTTAACCTCACTCAACTTATCTCTAGCCCTACACGCATCTCTTCCAACTCAGAATGCCAGTCTCTCCTGGACTGGATGGCTACAAATAGAGCAAATAAAATAATTGCTTCAGGGACATTTTTGGATTCTATTAGTGATCACCTGCCTACTTTCTGTATCTGGAATGGCCACCGCCTTAAACCCCCCCCCCCAAGAATCATTCAATTTCAGGATTTTGCCAAACTAAACCGAACTGCACTTCTAGGATATTAATAATATAGACTGGTCTCCCATCTATCACACTGATGATGTAAACACTGCACTTGAATACCTGATGTCTCAGCTTCGTCCCTTCAGGATCTGCACATCCCTCTGAAAAAAGGCATCTCAGGGCTCCCCTAATAAATGGCTAAATAAAGACCTCCTTGAGCCATGATAAAAGAGCAAGGCCTGACCTTGGCAAAGAAGTCCCAACAATCAGAAGACTGGGTTAACTATAGACAACTGAGAAATGCCTGCAAAAAAGATATTCAGAAGGCTAAAAGGAGCTACTGCCTTAAGCTTCTCCAATCTTCAGTGGGTGATACCAGGGGTTTTTGGAACCACATCAAAAATTTAATTAGGCAAAGGCCCAAGATGGCCATTACCGACATGACACTGAATGACGCAAACTGTAATAAGTTACCTACTATTGCTAATGCTCTTAATGTACAATTCTCGGATCTCTCTGAATACACTGAGAAATTCAACCAACCTCTTTCACCTCCTCCTGAGGTGCAACTTTCACATGAAACCCCTTTTCTTCTCACATTAGTCTCCTCCACCGAAGTGCTGCATTTCCTCAAATTAGTATCCACCTATGGATCTGCTGGCCCGGATGGGCTACTGCCAAGCTTCTTGAAGCAGGCAGCCTCTTCCCTTGCTGTTCCTATTGCAAGAATCTTTAATCTTTCCATAATAACCCAAATGGTACCAACATTGTGGAAAACTGCTCGCGTTGTCCCTGTTCACAAAAAAGGGATACCAAAAATATGCAAAACTATAGACCGATTGCCATTCTCTCTACCCTAAAAAAACTTCTCGAGAAGGCCATCGCTACTCAGGTCACAAATTACCTGCACCTTCACAACCTTATATCCCTACCCAGCACGGATTCTGAACAGGGTACAGCACCACAACTGCTCTACTTCAGCTGATAAATGCAGTCCTTACAGCGATGGGTAAGAGCCTGCTCACTGGGGCCATATTTATCGATCTCACAAAGGCATTTGACCTTGTGAATCACTCTCTGCTACTTTCCAAACTGTCCCGCCTTGGCTTTGACCTGTTGACCATCTCCTGGTTTGATAGCTACCTCTCAGGAGGTTGCAATTTGTCCAAATTGAATCCGTGCGTCTCAAATTTTTCCCCTACCTCTGTTGGAGTCCCCCAAGGATCTATTCTTAGCCCACTACTTTTCTCCCTTTTCATTAACAACTTGCCCTCCCTTCCCTGCTCCTCCTCATTGATCCTTTATGCTGATGACATGGTGCTTCTCTCCAGTGGTAAAGAGCCCTTATCAGTAAGAGCACATCTTCAAGCAGACTTCAACTGCTTGCAGGAGTGGTTACTACAGAACAGGCTTCTAATGAATGCAAAGAAAACCGTAACTATGCTTTTTGGCCCCCCATCAAGAATCAGATCTCTTACTCCAGACTTATTGATACATTCTCTAGATGACCCCCCCCTCTTGAATTCGTTACCTCCTTCAGGTATCTAGGAGTACTCTCGACCCATCTCTTGACTTTAACCTCCACATTGTGGCTACATGTAAGACAGTTTACTCAAAACTTGGTCTTGCCTTTAAAATTAAATCCTCCCTCAATGATGCTGCCCAGCTTGCTATTGCACAGAGATTTCTCCTCCCTGCTCTGACATATTGCTCTCAGGTTTACCTTAAAGCTAACAAAGGAGCACTCCAGAAATGGAGCACCTGCTATAACAGTACTGTATATGCAGATTTGCTCTCTCCCCTCACAGACTTACCCATCATTGCCTGCTCTACTCAGAACTAAATTGGCTCTTCCCAGACTCGCTCAGACACTATTCTGTGGGCTGTACAACTGAAAATATGATCAGAATGGGGTCCCCTAAATACCTTGCCGAACTATTAACTCAGCCCTCCCAAGCATACCTCCTCAGGGCATCAGCTCAAACCCAACTTGAAATTCCCAGATATCTCACAAAAAAAGGAGAACGATCCTTCGCCATATCTGCCCCCCACATCAAACTCTCCAAATCCCACAAGGCCTTTAAACTGGGTCTTCAGACGCACCTATTAGAATCTGACTGCTGCTCTTGTGCTGTAACTTGAGCCTCTCTCCTAGCATTTTCTCCTCCCTATGGCACTTACTGATTTCCTGCTGGTCTCCAAAATCTGAAAGTTTCCCACATCCAGCAGAAATCCTATTGCTATAATGCTATTTCATTGAAGTTTCATTTGCTGATTGTCATTTCAGTTTAGTCATTGATGTACAGTATCATCAGATGAAAATAATTAATGTAATATTATCTGTTTCTCTTTGTCATCACTGATAATGACTGTATCTGGCTGTATACTGTTCAAATGTTTGTTCTCACCTCATGCTGCGTCATGAAATATTCTTTAAATGTTGACTCTGGTCTCCCCTGTCTGTACTTTCCCGGGTCATGCCTGAATATAGGCAACATTTTTGTCTAGTGTACTTACCCGGTAAACAAAAACCAAATAAATAAATGAAAATCTCCCTTCCTGGTAAGCAGGTGGCATTCGAGTCAAAAGGTCACCCCTTTAAAAAAATCAAGGCTTTATCTATGCTTTGAATTAACACTGATATTGGCATACACAGAAATCCCATAAAACAATATATAACAGAAATATATGTTGCAAATAATGATTGGCAGTTGGCTAGCTCACAACACTCCTCCCTCCTAGATTGAATTTGTGGGCATCCATCCCTAGCACAGTATGAGTTTCACAAATTCTGTTAATTGTTCTAACTGGCGAGATAACCTGTCTGCATTGGCATTCGCCGATCCGGCCCTGTGGGTAATGGTCATATTGTAGCCCTGTAAGGCAATACTCCATCTCAAAAGATGACCATTCATTTTCCCCATCTGAGTCTGCCACACCAGGAGGTTATGATTGGCCTGTACCTTAAAGTGCCTCCTATAGAGGTACCGCTCTAATTTCTTCAGGTCCCATACCAACACAAGGCATTCCTTCTCGACTGTGGAATAGGCCTGTTCCCGGGGAAGCAAATTTTTACTAAGGCACACTACTGGATGATCTTTCCCTTGGTTAGATGTCTGACTGAGGACTGCTCCAATCCCCACATCTGAAGCATATGTCTGGACTACAAATGGCATACTGTAGTCTGGACTGGCCAACACAGAAGCACCACACAATGCCTCCTTTAGCCGTGTAAAGGCTCATTCACAGGCTGGTTCCCATTTTACCTTTTTAGGTATTCTTTTCTTTGGCAGGCCAGATAGGGGAGCTGCTAGGTCACTGTAATTTTATACAAACTTACGATAGTACCCAGCAGTCCCTAGGAAACTCTGAACCTACTTCTGGGTTTCTGGCCTGGACCATGCCTCTAACGTCTCAACCTTGGCTTGATTAGGGGAGTTTCCCCCGCCCTACTACATGTTCTAGGTATGCAACCTTCGGCATGGCCACCTGACACTTTTCAGCCTTGACAGTGAGTCTTGCCCTCTGTATCCTGCCCAACACTTCCCTCAGGTGGGACAGGTGTTCCTTCCAGCTGACACTGAAGATGGCGCTATTATCCAGGTACACCACAGCATTCTCTTCAGTATCATGTAACACCTGGTTCACCAACATTTGGAAGGTGTTAGGGGCTTTCTTTATTCCAAAAGGCATTACCCTGAACTCAAATAACCCTATTGGTGTGGTGAAGGCCGACTTCTCCCTAGCTCTGTCAGTTAACTCCACCTGCCAATACCCTTTTGTCAGGTCAATGGCGGTGAGCTATGTTGTCTCTCCCAACATGTCCAGTAGTTCATCCATCTGTGGCATTTGGTGGGCATCAGACTTCATGACTGCATTGAGTCCCCAATAGTCTACACAGAAGTGAGTAGAGCTATCCGGCTTGGGAGCAAGGACTACAGGTGAGGGCCAGGGACTGTGGGATTTTTGGATTACCCCTAAATCCAGCTTTTTCTTCACCTCCTTGCCTCCCTCCTAATGTCTTTTAGGATGGCCTCAGACACCTGGTAGGCTGTCCATCAGATGGGTGCTTGCATTCCTGTATCTACGTCATGTGTTGCTAAGGGGGTACATCTTGGCTTGGCCATAAACAGAGGGTCAAATTTCACTAAAACCTCCCTCACTTCCTGGGACTGTTCCGGGGTAAACTGGGGTGACAGTTTGATTGCCTCCACAGAGGACTCACACTTGCTTTACTTCAGCAAGTCCAGTAGAGGGTCTGCTTTATCCATCTCCTCCCCAGGGCTATGCATTGCAAATACCATGTCAGCCCTATTTGCACATGGCTTGATCATGTTGACATGGTACATTCTGTGGGTATGTCTCCTGGCTGGCAGTTCTACAATGTAGTTTACATCATTCACTTGTCTGCCTACTTTGTATTGTCCAGCCCACTGGGCCTGCAGCTTGTCCTTCCAGACCTGGATTAGGACCATGACTTCCTGACCTACACTGTATGAGTGAGCTCTGGCTCTGTGGTCGTACCAGACATTTTGCTTCTGCTGGAAGGCTGACAGGTTGCTCTGGGCTGCTCCCATAAGCTCCTTCAGCTTTTCCCTAAACTTCAGGACATATTCCACTATGGAATTCCCTGGGCGGCATGCTTGCCTTCCCAATCTTCCTGGACCAAGTCTAGGGGCCCACGCACCCTACGTCCATATAAGAGTTTGAAGGGGAAATACCCTGTCGACTCTTGGGGCATCTCCCTGTATGTGAACAACAGGTGGAGAAGATATTTCTCCCAGTCCCTCCCATGCTGTTCAGCAAATGCTTGGAGCATCAATTTTAGGGATCCATTAAACCTAGCCACAAGCCCACTTGCTTGTGGGTGGTAAGGTGTCGTGCGTCTCTGCACTACCCCACAGTTCTCCTACAAACACTTTATCAGGTCCAACATGAAGGAATCCCCTTGATCAGTGATAACCTCCTGTGGAAGCCTGACATGGGAGAAAACCCCTAGCAAGACATCGACCTCTTTGTCTGTCCTAAGTGAGGAAAGGGCAACTGCCTCTCTGTATCAAGTGGCATAACTGACCACCGTCAGAATAAACCTCTTCCTGGAGTGGCTGGGGGTACTCAAAGGTCCCACAATATCCATTCCTACCCTCTGGAATGGCTACTCCAGAATGGGCAAGGGAATTAGGGCGGCTTGGGGTTTTACTACCCACCTTCTCTATTTGTTGGCACTGGTGACAAGACCATCAATATTCCTTCACCTGCTGGGTGAAGTTGGGCCAATAGAAATTCTGGGCCAATTGCTGCATGATGTGCATGATTCCCAGATGTCTGATCATGGGGATATAATGAGCAACCTTGAGCAGCCACTCACGGTACCCTGGGGAATGACAAGCTGCCAGCCCATCACTTGTCCCTCTGTCCTTATGTACCGTGTATAAAACAGTTCATTGTCCCAAAATACACTATGTCTCCTGTCACCTACCTGTGTCCCATCAGATTCTGCACAAACCCTCAGCCTCTCTAAACTAGGGTCAGTCTTCTGAGCAGCTGCAAAATCTGTATATTTCCCAAGGCATGGGACATGTTCCCTTCAGTTTCTAAACTATCGTCTATAGCTCTAGCGTCAGGTCATTCAGGGTCACTGCCATCCCTAGCCATTTGACCATTGGTTACCCCTCCCTCATTAGAGTAACCTTCTGTAGCTGTTTTGTGAACTGCTACATGGGGAAGTCCTTCCCCCCTTCACTATTCTCCATGTAAGGAGACACAGACTGGGGAACCAGCCTCCCATTGTTTTCCACAGGGGCTTCTATTGGGTCCGGGGAACTACAATTGGCCTTTGACATCTGACTGCAGGTAACTGCACATACCACCCCCTTCTGGAGGTTGTTCCCTATTATCACATCCAGGATGAGATTGTCTACCACTGTCACTTTTTGCAACGTTTCTCCTGTCTCACCCCAGTCCAAGAAAATGCTAGCAAGTGGCAGAGTTTTCTCCTCCCCAGTGAATCCCCTTACTGTCATGAACTGATTAGGTAAAAGCTGTTGATGCTCAACCAAATCCCCTTTTACTAAAGTAAGGGACACCCCTGTGCCCCTTAACCCATCCCTTACCAAATGTGACATAATGGCAACACCAATGCACCACAATGGCAACACAGTGGTGAGCTACAAAATGTGCAATGGTACTACCCAGTGGTACCATGGTTATACTATGGTAGTTTACATTTTGATTATTTTTGTTGATGTGGTAGGACAGTGGTACAATGGTATCTCAATGGAATTCAAACAAACCACTGTGATACCATGAAAACCTTAATGATAGCACAGTGGTAATCACAGTGGTATTGCAATGGCAAATGAGTGGTATTACAGTGGTATTCTGAAGAACTTTTTGTAAGGGATGGGTGTGCACCCTATTTACAGTAACCTGGTGTATGTGCTCCTTCATGTTTGTAGGCATGCTTTCAGGGATACACAGTGTACCCAACTCTGTTTGAGCACCACTTTGCCCACTCTGTACCTTTTTGCAAAACCAACAGTCAACATTTCTTTTATCTGGGAAATCCCTTTTTTGTAACCTGGGATGTCCTCCTTTCTGTGGAAGCAGTGAGGGTTTTAGCTGCCCTGAAGACATGCTCTTTCCCTTCTGCACTGCCATGCCCACCTTACTCCCTTTCAGAGCAGGCCTGCTCCTGGCATAGCGGTCCGAGAGTTCAGCAGCATGCTGCACTGTTTTGGGATCTTGGTCCTCCAGGCAGGTTATTAGCTCAGCTGGGCAAGCCCAAAAGAATTGCTCCAAAAGTACAACCCCCCCTTCATTTTCTTTCCAGAGTTTGCTTCCACTCCCTCCCACCAACGTTTCAAAAACTGACATTGCTTAGTGGCGAGTTCCTCATAGCTCATGTCAAGGCTTCTTCAGAGCTTACGGAACTTAACCCTGTATGCTGCAGGAGTTAACTCATACTTTTTAATCAATGCAGCTTTAAGTTTCTCATAATCACCACTGTCCTGATTGTCCATTTGACCTAACACTTCACAACCTTTGCCAGTATGTAACGGGGATAGCTGGAAGCTCCAGGACTCCCTTGGTATTTTTGCCTGAATACAGATGTTTTCAAGCAAATTAAAAAATGCATCCATATTTCCCCCCTCCTTATATTCAGCTATTAACTTTGAAGTTAATTTATACCCCAGTCCTGAAGTTCCAGGTTCAACCCTGACACTTACCTCCTCTGGCATTGGTCATTGGAGTTTTAGCTTCTGCACTTTGAATTCCCTCTGGCACGCTCTTGCCTCTCTCTCGGCCTCTCTCTGAAGATGTTTTTCTCTTTTCTGCAACTCCAGCTCCATCTGGAACTTCTTTTGCTTGAATTTCCTCTGCTGCTGGGCTTCGAACTTACTCTGCTTGAATTCCAGCTCCATTCTCCTCAACTCCATCTGCAGCCTGATCCCTTCTGGCTCCAGCATTGTGGTGACCTTCCCCTGCTGCTGTGGCTCTGGGTTCTCTCTGGTCTCACTGTCCTCCTTCCTGGGATTCAACGTTGCAATGTCCCTTGGCACCCCCATGCCCAAGGTCTGGTCCCCTTCAGTCACCGGCTGTGAACTGAGGTCTTGAGCAGCCGCTAGCTCATTGGCTGCCACAAAAGCCTCCACAAATTGCTTTTAGGCTCACCTCTTGTATTGGACTCCTCGATCCTGGCACAACTGCTTCAGGTATTCTGCAGTGTATTCACTGTAGATGGAAGTCATCTTCTTCCCTAGCTACTGCTACACTAGCTTGCATCCAAGAAAAAAACAAAACAGGTAGGGAACTTGATACTGTAACCAAATTCTATAGATATATATATATATATATATATATATATATGCACACATATACATATTTTGTTTTTTTAAATCTCTGCCTTGATTGTGTGTAGACTGCTTTCAGTTCAACAATCTGATACACTGGTCTTAGAACCGAACCCCACTGTCATGGTTGTGGCCACCAATCTCTCAAACTGCAATGCAACCAAATCTATCAGAGCCCACCGCTGTGCACCAGATCTGTCTTTAACCCACTCATGAGGTTCAGATCACTGAGCTCACAGTGCCCACCCCTAAGAGCAATCCATGACAGGGAGGGGGGAAACTGGAATAGCCTCCTCATGTCAACCCATAGTGTTCGCTGTGTTTACAACAGAACACTTGCCATGAGGCCACAGATCATCCCTCTATACTTTGGATCAGAGCACAATACCACTCTCGGTTCCTGTGGCCAAATATAAACCCTTTACCTGGCTATTACACAAAGGATGACGACCCAGGTAAGTACACTCTCTTCGGGGTAGCAGCACAAAAACCTGATTTAGCCTTCGACCTACAGGACATGCAATAGCCCAGTTCACAATCCCTCCAGACTCGTATGAGACTCTGGTACTCTCTCAAACCCTGCCGGATCCCCTACTGACCCTTTTCAATTTGGTTGCTATTTGGTGATCCTTCTAAGCATAAACAGTTGTCACAGATTTGTAATAAAACTTCTATAATCACGCATACAATATAAGGAATCTCATGCAGGCAGAATTCTTTAGAAAAAAACAAAAGTCTTTATTAAAATAATTAAATAAATGCAGTAAAAGAGGACATATACCAATTTAGGTTACAGTATTAGAAACAAATGGGAATGTATACAGTTTAAATGCCTTAAAACTGTTTAACTATGTCTCTACGTGTTATGAAGACTATCTAAAGTTACGAAAAAAATCACTGGTTTGTAAACATTGCAGTCTCGTGCTGGCAGCTGCAGTCTGGTAGTCAAGAGACGGTCCCACACAGAATGGCACTGAGTGACTGTGCTGAGGATTTAACTATCTTTTCTGAACTGCAGTGTCAACAGTATTCCGGTCATAAGGAAACCAGTTTATTGTCCCACCAGTGACCCACAATTTCCTGGGCACCTGGTGATGTCACCCAGCTTTAACATAAATTCTGCCTCCATAGTTAACTAGTAACAGGACAGTCACTGTTAAAACTTTGATGCATCAATATAGCATCCTGTAAGCTAATTCATCATATCATGTTAGAATTTCACATAATACTGCTAGAATGGTCTTTCCTGATGAGTATATCCTGTTCCCTCATTAAATGTGATATACTTATAATAGTTAGTGAGATCACAAGCAATCTGTTTCTGTAGTGCATGTTTATGGCAAGTAAATGATTTTTGGCACATCTCTGCCAAAAGAACCTGGGAATGAAAATCTCCCTTCCTGGTAAGCAGGTGGCCTTTGAGTCAAAAGGTCACTCCTTGAAAAATCCAGGCTTTCTCTATGCCTTGAATTAACACTGACATGGGCATACATAGAAATCCCATAAAACAATATATAACAGAAATATGTATTGCAAATAATGATTGGCAGTTGGCTAGCTCATGACATGGGGTATTGGCTCGTGGGTAAACAGAGTATGTGAGCAGGGACTTTAGGGGTCTGATGACATTGACCCCATTCATCCTGCTAGAGTCACTTTAACTTTTAGGCTACTAGTAGATTTAGAATTCAGGACATCTATAGATGTCCCAGTGATTCGGCCCTACAAGTTATAAAAAAGACCAAGCTAGGCATCTGCTGAACTGCTGGAGGGCCTGTAGTACAACCCAAGGGTGACTCTTCCCCTCCCCTTGCTTTACCCAGATAGACTCTGGCACTGTTTCTCCCCCAACCCTACCAATGCCCACCTTGTCCCCCACAGTGACACTCTCCTTTAAGAAGAGACTCTTTTTAAGAAGATAGCACCTCTTACCCTTTCTTAGTAGGTCTGTCCCTTCATAATAGTACTAACGTTCTGAGCATTTTCTTTCACCTACCAGGTCTCTGTGTGTGCCACTAAATCTAACATAGTCTACCTCACAGAAATGCAGCACATCATGAGTTAAACTGAGTACACATTCGAAGCTAATATATAAACAATGCCAGCATTGCAATATTCTTCCATATGGTTTAAAACTGAATATGTAAGCAATAATGCCTGACAGGGTTGGCAATATTGGGCTAATCTGGACAACCCAGGGGCATAATGAGGCCCAACACTGCAAGCGAAGGCCTTATAAGCCCTGAAAGGTCAGGTATAGCCCAATACTGCTCACCCTGGAGGGTATTATTGTGCTTAGAAAATTAGTTACATGTAACCTTTTTTATGTACTATTTGAATTGAAAAAAAAAAAAAGATTAAAAAAATTACTACAAATCAATTCAAAGTTGTTTTGTTGGTAAGGTAGTTCCTCTACTGGTATACTTGCCAGTAGAGGGCACTGCAGTATTTCACAAGTTGTTCTACTCTTACACAGTTTACTGTACAGGAATGCGCTCATTCATTGACAGCTTAGTGGGCATCCGGCCGTATCGGAGTGGGGAGGGCTGTTCCAATTGCTCACTGAGGTTCATGATGGGGGTGGGAGCTGGGTGGTGGGACACCTACTAGGGAGGGGGGTACTAGACCACGAGGGAATAAGAATTCTTTCAGGGACTGGGAATCGGGGATGGGGCAGGGGTAGAAACCACTAGACCACCAGGGATTTTTTTTTAAACTGTACAGACAGAGCTAGGTATCAGGGGTGTTACTGTACACTTCAGGGCTGGGTGGGTAGGTGATTGGGTGGAAGGGAGGGACCAATAGCCACCAGGGCATTCATTGGGCTGGGCAGGGGATGGGGGAGGGATCACAATTGGAACTGGCACATGTGGTATTTTTTTCACAAGTCTGGCAGGTGATCCAGTGAGGGAGGGACTGCTAGCATTAGGGATATTTTGTTTACATGTGGGGTGGTGGAAGGGCCACTAGCCAACAGGGCTTATTTTAGAGGGATTTCAGCTTTTCACCCAAAATGTTAGCGGAAGTTTTCCGATCCTCCACAGGAGGAAGTTTAGAAACTTCCATGAAAGTTCATAGATTTTCATTCATGTTCCATGACAGCAGAACACCCCACTTTCTCCCACCCCCAGATGTGACAGAGCCAGCAAGGGATTGGAGATTAGTATAGACTCATCCTTGAGACTGTATTGAACCCTGGGTGGCCACATTATATCAGGTTAATTTATTTATTTAAAATTTGGTAACTGGGAAAGTCACGCTGAGCCAAGGCTCATTTCCAGATGTGACTCGGGGAAGGGGAGATGGAGCAAAACAGCAGCAGATAATAGCAAAACAACATCTGAACAAACAGACGAGCAGTCTGCTACAATAACAGAATAAATATAGGGAAATGTGCATGTACCACAATGAAACAAAGTGCAGTGAACTTCAGCAGTGCTCAGAATTACAACCAAAAACTTGTATGGGTTAAAATCAAGACTTCAAAGGTAACTGGAAGAAGGGTAGCAGGAGCAAGTGGCAGTGGCGGAGGAAGAGAAAGATGGGCCCCAGTGCAAGTTGTAATTTCGGGCCCCCACTCCCATCCCGACACCTCAACCCCCCCAGTGCCCCCCGATTTTTTTTTAAAATGTTTAAAGGACCCCCTCATGCTGACATGTTGCCCTGTTGTGTGTCTGCTGCTCATTGTGTCTTGTAGGCAGCCCAAGGTAATTGATTCCAATTTCCAAAATCCCAGGCCCCCACAGCACACACGTTCACATTTGGAGGGGGCCCTGAGGATGGAGGGACTAGGGAGGCTGCAAGGCAATGGGCATAGCAGCAGGCATCTCAAGTCGAGCCACAACAGCTGCAGCGAGGAGCGATCGAGGTGAGCCATGAAGCACGCAGCACGAGACCGAGTTAGGGGAGAGAGGCTAGAGCAGACTCGGAATAAGGCAAGAAGCAACATCTTGCAAGTTGCGTGACCCCTAGCCTTCCACACTGCAGTGCATCGCTGTCACCTTCTGGCCGTCCATAAAACATCTGCCCTTTCATTCTCACCACCAGTAAGTACACAACACAATATACACAATATACCCACTTACCCACTGTGGTGGTAGGGGGCTGCTGCTGCCTGAGTAGTAGTGCACTACTTGAGAGAGACTCAGAGACAGACTATAGTATTTGTAGAGTGCGCACTGCACTGCTGCAGTGCTGCATGATGCGTGAGGACAGTCCACCATCCATCTCGCCCACTCTTGTTCTAACGTAAGTATTCAATCACTAAATAAACATAGTATGACACATCAGACTGGAAGATACACGCACTTTCGCTGGAACAGGTCAGTAAGGGTTTGCGGGGGGACTTTGCTTGCAGCAAGGGTGTGGTCATGTAAAGGCTCCACATGGAACCAAAAGAACTGTAGCACAACAATGAGAATGTTTAGATGGAGGGGCTGTATCATGAGCAGCACACCTCTCAACTGCTATGAATTTCACAATCAAATGTACCCTTGCTCCACATAGGTTTACTGATATTAATGTTAGAGCCATTTCTAGACACAAACTTAAATCATTGAACTAATACAAACATTCTCTTTATCACTAACTACATGGGGTACACTATTTATAGATATTGCTTAAAATAAATGCTACACACTCTGGCCCTTTGCTATGATTTTTGAAGGCCAGTGCTATGATTCTTAATGCTGAGAGGTTGAGAGATATGGTGAGCAGCATGGTTTTGATTGTAAATATAACCATACATATAGTGGTTAATTTGGAACCTAGGTGGAACTCTCCTGAAGTATTCAATATAGAAAGATTACAGAAACAGACTTAATTTTGTACAAGATGGAGAATGCTGTTCCTCGGATGTGTACGAATGGGAAAGGGGGTATAAAAACTACTAATATTATTACAGTTCATTCAAGTGGGTGTTATGGGGGGGAGGGAGGCGCTCGCTCAGTGAAGTGAAATGAAAAGCCTGGTCAGTCTTTAGAGCAATTGAGAAAGACTGTTCTTGGGTAAAAAAAAACACCAACATGGGCTGAGATTGGAACTGGGTTGGGACACAGGTTCAGTCCCTTCGGATTTAAGTAGTTCACTGAAACGGGCCGAATTGGGTTTGACTTGAAAACACTGGAAAAAAAAAAGCGGTCCATAGTTATTTTTATATTGGTAAGGGCTTATCAGTCCTTTTATGTTTTAAAGAGGGTAGTTGGGGGAGGTCTGATGATTAATTGATCTGAACCCTCACATAGCATGGGCCAATTTGGGTTTGGTCCAATCCGGCTGTAAATTGGCCTGTCGGGCCCAATTTACCCATTTGCACAGCCCTGAAGTACCACTCAGCAGCAGCAGGCACTAGTATCCAGTAAATCAAAGGACTTTTGAGTTTGAGCGTCTCCACAACAAGCCTGCGCCTGGACCTTTTGCACGGTCTCCAGCTTTTGCTTCACTCATGGACTTGGACCTGCTGCAGCCATCTAGTCCAGAACCAGTAATCATATCCTGTTACTACTGCAATAGAAAAGCCCAACATTGCCCCTGCTAATTATAATGCAGCAGCTCCTACCTTGTAAAATCCCTTCCTTGGCCAGCTGAGACGATGAACCCCTAGAAGCTTGGCAGTAAACCCCACACAGAAACACGAAGAAGAGTACAGCAACAAAGTAGTACACGAACATCCAACAGAACTTCCCCATTATTTCAGGCAGCAGCAGCACTGACTTGCCTGCCTGCGCGGCATGCTCCCGACTCCCTCCTGACCTGCAACTCTGTCAGTGCTGCCCCCTGCAGTACGGGAGTAGTAGTGGCACCTGCCATGGTAGGCTGTCACTGACAGCTCTGTCAGTGAGTCAGCTGGGGCTGTCAGACAGCCTACACAGACAAGTCAAGTTAGCGATCGAGAAAACCTTGATTTTTACAAATGGGCCCCTAAGTGTGTCGGGCCCCTGTGCCACTGCACCAGCTGCACCAACTATTCCTCCACCACTGGCAAATGGAGGAGGTTGAAGTTTCAGCAGGTGTTTGAAGGAGTTAAAAGTTAGGGGCAGACAGCCTATAGGAGAATGCAGATTGTCCAGCAGAGGAGTGTGGGTGAGGAATGGCAAAAATGTGATGATCCCTAGAGCAGAGGGAGCAGGAGGCAGGAGGGATTTAAGATAGGAGTGGGAAGAGGTAGGAGTGAAGGGTGTCAAACCAATATTTGGAGATCAACATAGAGCAATGAGCCTATCGGCGAGATGGCAGAGGGAGGATGGAAAGCGAGAAGAAAAGGAAGCAATGATGTGTTTGTGGAGTAGAGTTAGATGCAAAATGGCAGGAGTTGAGGAGGGTATCCAGTCTGGCGAGGGACGTGGATGGGGCAGAGCCATAGACTACATCCATATAGTTGAAGACAGAGAGCACCATTTTGGTAATCAGCTCCCTGCAGACTTATGGAGATAGGCAGTCTTTGTAATGATAGAGGGCACCAAGCTTTGAATGGAGCTTGGCATGGATGCCATTTATGTGGGCTGAGAAGTCAAGCTTACTGTCAATCCTTACCCTTGGGTATGTAAAGGACTAAAAAACTTCAAGTGGGGTGTCATCCAGAGTGGTGAAGACAGGGGGGATACTGAGTCTGGCTAGTTTCTGACTGGTAACAAATGTCATGGAGACTGTCTTTTTAGTGTTCTCTCTAAGTTGGTTAGAATGGAACCAGTGGAGGACATTGATGAAGTCCCGCTAGAGTAGGTTTTCTACAGCTGCAGAGGAAGGACCAGAGGTGAAGATGACTGAGCCATCTGCATACATGTGTTTATGAGTTGACACAGGTGGAGAAGAGTTCATTGAGGAAGATTGAAAAAAAGGTGGGGTCCAATGATGGAGCCTTGAGGAACCCCAGATTGGATAGGAATGGGAGGTTACAGGGAACAACCAACCTGTACCAGTTGTGGACAGCCAGTTAGGTAAGAGTTAAACCAAACAACAGTGGGGGCAGGGAGGCCAGCATTTCTCATCTTGTCCAGGAGAAGTGGGTGGAACACAGAATCAAAGGCCTTGGCCAGATTGACAGAAATTGCTGCAGTAATGAGCCCTTGCTCCATCCCGAAGAAGAAGATGGCATCAGTGACATGCAGCAGGGAGGAGATTGTGGAATGGCTCTTCTGGAAGCCTAACTGGAAAGGTGGTAGGAATTTAGTAGATGAGAAGAAACTGAGGAGTCTGGCATGGACTGGTTTCTCATGCAGTTTAGAGAGGGAGGGTAGGTGGGAGGTGGGATGATAGTTACCAGGAGAAGATTGATCACCCCCCTTTGTGAAGAGGAATACCTTTGGCCATCTTCAAAGACTAGGGAACAGTGTAGAGAGTGATGGAAAGGTTAAGCAGGTGAGTAAGAGGAGCTGCAATTTCAAGAGCTGAGAGGTGTACTGACTTAGGGTGGAGATCATCAGGACTGGATTTTGATGGGTTGAGAAAGGAAAGGCAATTATGGTTTCACAGAAAGTGATGGTGGGAAGTGGTAACCTGATAAATGATAAAATGGGAACAAGAGGGCACCCACTACCACTAAGATCTAGGAAATTTAACACAAATTAAAGAAAAGCCTTCAACACACAGAGGGTGGTGAATCTAGGGAATGGACTACCACTGGAGGTCATAACTTTCTAAACCAAAAAACAATTGCAAAGAAGATTAGATTGATATACTGTATTTTAGATGGAAACCGCATGACATATTATGGGTGAAGTGACAGAAACTCACATGGGCCAACCACCTTCTCAGCTCCTTACACCTTAGTATGAACCTTAGTATAGAGGGGTATGGGGGAGGAGAGGAATAGAGGTTAAGCAATGGATGGTTCAGACTTCAAAAAGAGATATTGGGTACAATGAGTTTAAACAGTGCTCAGCAGCAGCCAGTAAGGCCAATATAATGGTAGGTTTCATTAATAGGGGAACAAATTGTAGAAAACAGGTGATAATGAAAATACCACTGTAGAAGCCATTAAGAACCTAACTGGAGTACTGCGTGAAATTCCAGGCTCATCATTACAAAAAGGACATAAAAAACTGGAAAACGGACAGCAAAGATGTGCAATGATAATCAAAAGGCTAGAGAACACAACATACTGTACTGCACGAGGTGAGGCAGCCAGCAGTGCCCCAGGAGTTGTCCTCCCTTAAAAAAGGATAGTGAGGAGTGATATGACTGAGGCATTCAGAATCATAAAAAGTTAATACATTATGGACCAGGGAAGATTGTATAGCAGAACCCTGGATAATGAAACTAGGGAGAATGGATATATGTAAATAGGGGAATAAACCAGGACAGAGACATAAGGGAACCTTTTTTTCACCAAAACAGCAATAGGGTTTTAGAACAGATATTTAAGACAATGATAAGCACATATGGTGTTCAGGTTCAAGACTCAGCTCAACAGACATCTAGAGGGGAAGACATGTTAGGTAATAACTGTTTAGATGACATTAAGATGAAGTTAATGGACTGCACAGTCTCTCTACATCTGTCTACCTATTTAAAACAAGACATAGAGTTGAGTCATTTTCCACTTTGTCAGTCCCCTGTCTTAGTTACAAAGGGTTTAAAATTGACAGTGGGGTTGAGGGAACTGTTGAACATCTGTAAAACCACTTGTAACCATTCAATTGGTGAGAAAGAAATGAAACATGGGTCCTAATATTCATAGAAAAGTCACTGCATTATTAGATTAAACTGATATGGTGGAGGACAGGCGCTATTTTATACCAGAGGGCAAAAAGCTCTCTCCAGAAGGTCAGTGTGACATTTTGGGACAGCCCCGAGCATAATATAGCCTCAGAGAAACTAGCACAATGGATTTCTTTTCTTGTTTGTTCACTGGTTGAGTCATAGAACAAATTAGTTCAGACAGTATCTTGTAGGCATTGCCAGATCCAGCTTCATGACAAAGCAGCACCCACTACCTCCTTGGGCCAGCATAGAGGAACAGCTTCAACCTAATCTGAGACTATTAGATAGGGGATTTAACATTTTTCTGAGGAAAATGTTACCTCAGTAACAAAACCACTACCCATTCAAACATTAATAGCAACATAATAAGTATTTTACATTACTTTCACTGTATGTTGTCCAAAGGTAATCAGATAAGCCAATGTAATTAGTTCAGATTGTACACTATCTAGTATATACTGTTTTGCAGATACTTGGCCTACTCTAAATAGTATGGGTTGTTCATACACAATCATATTTATAAGTTACATACATATGAACATATGAAGAAGTCAGCAGAAGAAGGTCATTTGGTCTGTCAAGTCTGCTCATATTGCAGGCTCCACAGCTTGAGCTAATGTCCCTGACCACCTCCCCACTACTCCCATCCTCTCTAACCGTGATCCTTACCTTCCCCCATGCCTATCCTAGCCTCTCTTAAAGCTGCTCACTGTCTACAATGAGATGACGTCCTCCGGCAGCGCATTCCAAATGTCCACCGCCCTTTCTGTGAAGAAGTGCTTCCTGACCTCCCTCTTAAACCTCCCACACTCCAACTTAAGGCTGTGCCCCCTAGTGTTGTGGTTGCCACTCAGCTTAAAGAGACTTTCCTTATCAATCTTATTTATTCCTTTCAAGTACCTCAAGGTCCCAATTATGTCCCCTCTCTCACACTCCTGTCTTCCTGGGAGTACATGTTCAGTGCCCTCAAGTTGTATTTGTAACGAAAGAGACACTGCCTCTAAAGGAAGTACAGGCCTTACAGGTGAGTTTGGACAATGTTCTACTCACCAAGGAAACCATAAGATACCCTGGGTAGTTGGGAAATCCCTGTATAAATTAGTACACTTGCACACCATATTTGTTCTTCCCTGCTTATGAAGTGCGGAGAAGGGGGTGCCTTGACTGACCTAGATTCCCATCCAACCTTAAATTTACCATGTTAATGTGTTGCAAAATGCTATTTTATAAAGAAAATGTTGTTGAATGATACCACTGTATTGTGCATGTTTTGTACAGCTGTCATTTCCTGAGTTTTTAGATGAACAGAATGATGTAATTTTGGTCACAGCACAGTTCTCATAGCAACATAAGAATACGAGATGAAAGCTGATTTCGTAATCCTTCTCTTCCATCCAATATGCCCACTAGTAACTAGTTATAACCACTAATGCCTCAGTTCTCCCCAAGATACTTATCTAGTCTGATTTAGAGTTTTCCCTTAAAGTGGAAGTCAACTGCCCAACAGACGCCCCCATTGAAAAAAATATATATTTCTGTCACTCATCGTTACTTATGCTCATTACATTTAAACAAATACTTGCCATAAGGAGCTAAGGGTAGGACTATTAGTAAGTGCTGACAAACCTGACATCATCAGAATGTTGAAAGGCTGAGGATTCAGGAAGTTGTCAACACTGAAAATGTCCATTCGCACAATCCTGCAGTAAATCCGACAATATTTTTTTTTCATTAAAAACAACATTTTTTCATACAGTATAATTCATATTAAACTTATTGTGCAATGCGTTTACAAGCCATTAAAAGTCAAAAAAGCATTTTATTCACTATTTTATTAATCCTGTCACTTGAGTAAAAAATAAAGTATTATACAGTCAAAGTTGCCAGTGTTGTTTAGCAAAATCCTGGCTTCACTCCTGTTAGTAGGAAAGCCAGCTACAGTGGTTTTAAAAATAGATCACGGACAACTTCAGACTCATGAAGTTGCTCGGGAGAATCAAGCATCACAGTGATCCTAAGCTATTTAGCATGCATGTGGGCAGAGTGCTCTGTAGGTTTTGATTCTCGTACATTCATGCAGGGAGTTCTGGCCTGGAAACGTGAGACACACACATGGATTATTTCTACTGGGTGGTGGGGGGTTGAGAAGATGAGGCCCACCCACCCCCTCCAAGAAATTAAGGTGAGGCTAAACCCTCCAAGACCTTTATTTTAAAATTATCCTTAATCATTATGGTGCACCAATCTGTGCTCCCTGTCTTTACTTCCCAGGTGGGCAACCACTAGACACCCTCATCTGTTTGTACTGCCCAGAAAGGAACAGTGGTTGGACAGCAGACAAGCAATAGGTGGCATATGGGACATGGCTTAAAGATGCATGGGGGAGGAGGGCCAGCTGTGCAATCTACATCTAACAGGGGACCTAACTACAGTGAGGTTGGCATGCGAGGCAGTGCAACAAAGGATGTCCATATGTAGACCTCACCTAACATCCTGACCTCACTATGAAGTTGCTCCACCTCCTCTTAGATGCAGAATATAGATCTGGCCTGCCTCCTCCCTGTAACTAACAAATATATATCACCCATCACCTGTTTACTATACCACCTCTGCTTTTTTCTGGCTGGTACAAACTGGTATTATTTTTAAGGGAGTCTCAGTTGGTATGTGGGGATGGGGCACACACTGAAAAAGCAGTATAGCATAGTGGTTAAGAGCACTGAACCGCAAATGTGGAGAACTGGGTTTGGATCCCCCGGCCACCAATTGCATACTATGTCACCATGAGCAAATCATTTAATTTCCATGTGCTCCCATGACACACCTGGAAACAAGGCTCAGATTAGTGTGACGTTCCTTTAAAATAAAAAGACATACATAAACATTGGTATACTCTTGAAGACTGGGGGACATTTTTATTTTCAAAGCTGATTCAGCTTTGCCTAGTGGTTAATGTTCAGGGATGTGAACCTAAAGACTCGGGTTTAAGTCCCATAGTCAGACCTGCTACTTGCTGTTTGGATGACCCGGAGCTAGTTTGTTTACATCTCTATGCTTTTCTGCTCTGTAATAACTCTCTAGGAAAGGAATTTGGTTTTATATAGCACCTTTCCTACAACTATATCCAAACGTTCTTTACAGTTCAGGGGAGGGGGGGATACTGTTGCCATTTTCAGCACACAGGGAGATTCAAAAGAGACAGAGATTATACACAGGAGCCCAGATATTCAACTGAGCCCAAAAAGTGCACAATAGCAGAAGCAAGCACAAGTCCATTGTGCCCATGCACAATAGACGCGATATTCAAAAAAGGAGCAAGCTAAATTGCGCCAACAGCTAACATCTGAATATCGCACAACCTGCGCCATAGCGCAAATAGGAAGGGGAAGCTGAGCAGATACGACGCGCTATGGCGCAACAAGGGCTGCCCAGCTGAGCAGCCCAGAGGTGCCATAGCGCAAGCAGGGAGCCCCCCAGCAGCAGAGCAATGTAACTGCACAACCAGAGAGGTAGGTAGGGTCCACCACCCATGCCACAGATGGGCACAGGAACACACAGCAGAACTGACAATGTGCCCCCACACCCTAAGCACAGCACAACTGGGGGAAGGCTGGAATATCCACCGACCCATGGGGACAAGCAAACAAAGCACAGCTGGGCCATGGTGCCCCAGCACACCCACCGGCAAGCTGAGACTGCCACACAAGGAGGGCGGACCACCCCGTGCCACACCAGCCAGCACACCCTGCACCGTGACCCCCAGCCACCCCCCATGAGCAGTGACCACCACTGCAGGAAACCCCATGCATACCACCACCCCCACTGTCACACTGCAACCTCGTGTACCACAGAACCATACAAGCCAGACCCACCATGAGCACCCAGCAGTGGGTGGCAGCACACGGCAATGCAACAACGGCAGACACAGTGCCAACACGCACAATCCCCCTGAGGCACAGCTGAGAGATCGACCATGTGTTGGCACAAGAGGTACCCCACATGGGAAAGGGCGTGCCCCTGAAACCACCACCATTGAGACAGCACCCTGCACAGTAGACAAGTGTCACATCCCGACCCACCACGAGCCACAGCAGCCAGCACAGACACCCACAGTGGTGCGTGGAAGCATGCAGCACACCAGATGCAACACAGTGCAGGGGCAAACACACATCCATACCCATGGGGACAATAACACAGGGATGCAGTAGTGTGGCAACCAAGCCCCCAGTGTGGGCCCATGAAAACTGAGCACACACAGCCTGCAGTCCTCCATGGCACAGGGGTGACACCCACCCTGTGCATGAACTGTGGTCCTGTATGCCACCAGCATATGCCTGGAGCACAAGTCACAGACAGTGGTGCACAGCCCCTGCAACACACACAAGCCACAGCATGGAGGTGGGACAGCAACTGCAGAGGCCACAGTGTCACCCGAGGCAAACATGCACCACACCAGTGACAGGAGGCAACCCAGCATTGTGACGGTCACAGTGGATGACCTGCAGGGACAGCCACTACTGACAAGGCAGCAGACCTTGCAGGCCACAGACATGCAAGGGTGTCAGCTGTACAGGCCAAGAAGGAGTTGACAGGGGCACAATGGACACAGAGCATGCACCATGGACCATTGCACACAGTAATGCAATACATAGGGAACAACACACACACCACAGACACCGAATGATAGCCACTCCCACACCAGAGACACTTCCCCACGCACACACACACATACCCATGACTGAACCACCCCAGATGCCATGCACACCACTGCAGCTGAGCACCTATAGCCAGCTGCAAATCAGAGACCACCACAGTATTCATATCAAAATATGTCTATTGTAAAATGTAAAACACAACTATATACAGTGAACTATGTACAAATGGGGGGGAGGAACAGAAACAAGGTGGGGGTGGGTAAGGGGCAGAGGTGAACATATGGAAGAAGGTAGGTGGGGTGTGAGGGTTGATCAAGGGGGGTAGTTGCAGGCAGGTCTTGTAGACGTCATCGTCCAGCCTGGCCCTCCTCTGCCTGGGGCTGTCACCTGGGCCGCCTCCTCCTCCTCCTGACCCCATGCTGCTCTAAGTCCCTCAATATGGTCAGGGACTCTTGCGCCACCTGCAGCAGCTCCTGGACAGCCTGCTGGATCCGCAGGAGTATCCGTACACCTAGGATGAGGGATCAGAATTAATAGGTGTGACTGCCCAGCTCCCTGCAGCTCACCCATTATGCATTGCATACAGCCATGTGCCACGCCCCTGTGATGGTGTGCGCCCACCCACAGTGACCGTGTGCACAAGACATGCCCAACCAGGCAGCAACAGCCATGTGTACCACTGCACACACCCACCGCCCATGTCCAGCACAGCACAACCAAGGCCATATAGTAATGTGGCTATGCGGTGGGCAGGCAGTGCCACAGCCATGTGCCCAGTGCATGCATGGACCACCATTGATGCACTCCCAGACATGCAGTGCCGCTGGACAGTGCTGTCACATGTCGCGTGCATGGCAGTGGTGTCCATGGATGGTGGCCATGCTCTGCTTCCCACCCTGTCACACAGCATGCAATAGCAATCATGGTGTCATGGCACTCACCCTCATTGGGATGTTGTTGGCGTTGGTGTTGGTCCCCGACACGCCCGTGTGCAGTATCCTCCTCCCTCTGATGCCGCTCCACCATCCACCTCTGCTCGGCCACGCCTGCAGGAGAAAAAAGGAGAGAAATACATCAGTACAAACCCAAAGCAAAGTCCCCCTGCCCCAATGTGTGTGCCCACCCACCCAGCCAGACCCACCCACCCCATACCCTGTAAACACCGCCACAGCCAACCCTAGACTATCCCTCCCCTATGTGCTGGACACATAAGACAGTGTTACCCATATGGACGATACAAGTGTGTAGACATATCACCCACCTGGATGAGGCACCACGCCCCTCCTGGCACGCGACCGCGACGGGCAAGTAGCTCCGGCTCCCTCCTCCTAAGGTCCCCGTACCAGTGCCTGCACTGCTCTGCTGTTCTCCTGCGGCCAGTGGCTGCCTCCAGGTCAGTGGCCACCTCCTGCCAAACCTGGGTCCTGGCCCTATCCAGTGCCTCTTTGCCAAAGAGTGGGCCATAGTGTTGCTCCACAATGGCCACAAGGATGGCCAGCTCAAGGGCACTCCATTGAGGGGCTCTCCTGCATGCCATCTCCACCGCTATAGTAGGCAATATGGTGCTCTGCAGTGCGGCACCCCACGTGGAACTGCTGCATGGTACAGTGCCGCCATTCCCTATCACGCTGTTATGGAACAGCGTGATAGAGGTGCAGCCATGCTGGATGTATAGTGCCAAGGGCGCAAAGGTTGGGCACAGAGTCATGGGTCTCTGGCGCAAGGCCACGCACAACACCATCGGACGTCTATGTGTCTAGCGTGATTGGTTGCCTGTGTGCCAGCACCACAGCGAACTATTGCGCAGTTGTGCCACAGCGCAATGTAGTGACCCTCACCATAGCGCCACTGGCACAATGGTGGCCATGCCCTGAATTGCCTACCACGCACAGTACGTCATCAGCGAGGCAGATGCCTGCGTAAGCTACCTGGGCATCCACAGTGAGGTGTACTACGCATGCCACAGAACTGCGCCATTGGCTCAGCACGTTCAACACAATTGCGCAAAGCGCAAAAGTGTGATATTCAGCTGTCATATGCTAATCATCTGATCAGCCATGCAATGGCACAGCAGCGTGATTTGCATCTCATTAAAGTTGCTCCTCACCTAATTTGCATGGATTGCGCTATAAAACTGCGACATTGTTCTGCAGTGGCCATATTCGGTTACTGCAGTTTATTGGTGAGTTGCATGCTGTGTGGGGTTCTGGACTGTGGTATCAGGGACTTGCTTTGTACTGCACAGTCACAGGTAACCACTGTCATCCATACAGGCTGAATAATGACCGGGCGAGGTCTGGGTGAGGAGGACAATGATGGTGGGTGGAAGAGGAAGCCCAATTTCACCAAGGCCGAGACGGAGGCACTCTTTGAGGCCTACCTCAATCAGGAGTCACTGCTCAGTGGACGGCGGGGCACCCCTCAGGCCCATGCTGCTGCATGGGAGGGGGTGGCACGTGCCATCAACCTGCACGGCAGCCACCAGCACTCCGTGCAGGAGTGTAAGAAGAAGATGGGTACCGACAGGAGGAGGGTAAAGGAGAAGGTGGCTGCCATCAGGGCGGCACGCGCTGCAACAGGTGGGGGCCAGCCAGAGGTGGTGCAGCTGACACTGGCAGAGGACAGGCTTGCTGCAAGCATGCAGCGCAGTGCCATTGAGGGCATTCCAGGAGGTGGCTTCCAGACAGGTGGTAGCCCATTACTGCATGGTACATCATGGTCTGTCGGGGGGGAGGGTAGATCACATGCACTAACGTGACCTTACTTTCTGTTACAGATCCTGTGCATCTGCAGGGGTCAGTGGTGGAGGGCCTGTCCACTGTGGACAGTCATCTGGAGTTGGAGGAGGGACCATCCACCTCCACAGGTATCCGTCGAGCATTGCAACAGTGGGTCCGCCTGGCTGTCAACACTGATGTCGTTGAGACAGGTGTGGGGGAGGCCCTTCCTGTGTCTCAGCGGTCTGGCATCCAAGGATGCCAGCATGCTGTGGCACAGACCTGCACCAGTGATGATGACACGACTGTTATGGGCAGTGACATGTGTGTGCCACGGAATGGACACACAGCAGGCCAGCTCACGCCCATGGACCTGGCTGGTTCCGACATGTGTGCCAGCGTGTCAGCACAGTCCCAGGCTGTGCCTGTCAGCACCAGTTGGGCAGCACCAGTGGCTGGTCAGGACAGTGGCACTGTTGTAGCCACAGCGGCAGAACAACTGATCCCTTGGGCACAGCAGGCGGAGAGGCAGCAGCAGCAGTCGCCCACCAGGACTGGGGGTTTGGGGTTCAGTGGTGGCATCTGTGCACCGCCTGTGGACTTGGCCATACCTGGTCCTGGTGAGCAGCATCCACCCTCAAGTGGTGCTGAACATCAGGCCCTTCCATACCCTGATGGATGGGATGTCGAGGTGGCAGATGACCTCTTTGACGAGCACACCCAACTACTGCAGGCATCAGTACAGCAGTAGATGCAGCTTGCAACATCTGTGGAGGTACTGTGTGTGGCTCTGGAGCGGGTAGAGGAGCGACACAGCAGGGACACCGATAGGATCCTGTCATGGATTGACCATTTGCGGGAGGATGTGACTGCTGCCATTGACAGGCAAACACAGGCGTTGATCACTGTTATGGCTACAATGGGCACACAGTCAGCTGCCCATGTGTCACTCATACTGCGCAGTTGGCTATCCACTCCCCATTCCCGACGTCATGCGACACCCACCCTGTCGACACTGGGTTCAGCTGTGGGCATCCCGAGCACTCCTGGTGCAGGTATGTTCGGTGTGCTGCAGACCCCTGTGCGGGCATGGTCGTGTTCGCACAGTGGAACCCCTGCTGGACCATTGGTGCCACCCGATGAGGTCCGTGGTCAGCCAGATGAGACCCATTTCCCCACTAGGCCAGTGCACCCATAATCTAGTTTTTCCAAATCTTGGGGCTTTGCCTTCCCAGATGAACCCTGCTATCACCTTGCTGAATTTCAGAAGTGTGTTTCGTGGCACAGGGATTTGTAGGTTTCACATGAGGTATGCTATCTTAGGAAGCACGAACATGCGTACCGCATCTACCCTGCCTTTCAGGGATAGGTGTAGGTTAGTCCATCTCTGCTCTGATGGAGGCTGTGATGGGTGTGCAGTTTGCCTCAACCAAGTTTCACCATAGTGTGGTGATGTTTATCCCCAAGTATGCAAAACCTTGGGGTGCCCATATCACTGGCATGCCCTGTAGGCATTCCTTCATGCAGGGCAAGTTTAGTGGTGACTGCATGCCACTGTACCATTTTAGTTGCCCCCCTCTAGTCTGCCTGCAACCTGTGTATGTCCTTTCATAGATGAGGCCTTCAGAACTGGACACATTACACTAGTTGAGGATTCATAAGTTATTTAATTTTACAGTGGTGTAAACACCTCATACTTCTTGCTGGTTATAGTTATGCACAGCAACATCCCATCTGCCTTGTCACACTGCTTGGCTTCTTTTAGGTCATTAAAAATGACAGCCCCCAGTTCCCTTTTCTCTTTTGTGCTCACCATTGCAGTACCTCCTTCATGTACTCTACCCTTGGTTTCTATGCACCAAGTACCTGATTTCTCATTTATTCACAATGAATATATAGTGGATAGTAGATTGTTGTTCTGTATAGAATTATATGCCTTTCAATATGCTTTTGTACCTCAGTTCACAGGTCATAGAATGTAATTAAAATGTTACATCATGCTGAAACCTAGAGAGACTGCACACCTCAGTTTCATTCTGAAAGCAACTTAACTGCCGCATCCATATTTAACGCAGTACTATATATAATAAATAAAATACAGGATGAGCAACTTTATGCACAACCAGTGCGTTCTGCCATCTCAGGGTTCTGATTCCCACTGACATCTCGAGCTTCACTTTCAAGGTCAGGGGAAATCAGAACCCATCTATGGCAGATCACACTGGTTGCGCATAGGTGCCCATCCATTATTCTTTTTAATGACACATGTTGGACCACTCCTCAACCTTAAGTAGTTCTGTCTTTATTGTTCCATTCAGTTTTTCACCCACCCTTGGTAGTGGTCACTCCCCCAACACCAGGTGAATGCCGTTTCCAACCACCCACTGATGCCAATGCCCCAACAAATTCTCTACCCAGTTTATCATTTTAGTACACACTCCCAGGCTGCCCAGCTGCTTTACTATTCTGCTATGTGGAACAATATTGTGGGCCTTACTGAAATCCAGGTAAGCCACATCCACTACTCCACTCTAATTAATGTCCCTCATCACCCCTCAAAGAAAACTAATAGATTACTTTGACATCAGCCCCCCATCCCCCCAAGTGAATCCATGCTGCCACTGATACTATAACCCACAGGATTCAAAATATTACACAATCCTTTCCTTCAACAGTGTCTCAATTACTTTCACCTCCACCAAATTCAGGTTGATGGGCCTGTAGTTGCCAGCTTACTGCCTGCTGCCAGCATCCTCCCTGCTCCCACCCTTGTAAAAAAAGAGCCCATGGTGAAGGTACAGCTCTACAATGGTGCTAGCTCACTTGTTACCTGGTGCCACAAGAATTATGCAGGGAGGAAGTGGTGCACAGCACTGCAAATGTCATGAAGAATGCACTTGAACATAGGGTCCCTGACAATGGGCCACTTTTGTCACATTCACTTGGCACTGTATCCTAGAATGGAACTCCCAGCATTGAACATTTGGAACCTATAGACTATTATATGCTGTAACACAGTATCTCACAATAGTATCTAATTGGTATTCCCATACATACTGATTTCATATAAAACATTTTTCCTGACATGTAATAGCTTGCAGTACGATACTGTTAGAACCCCCCAAGAAAGTCTGACCAAATGTCCAAGCAGTGTACCACACTTTCAATTAAAAAAATACATTATATCACCACCCATAAAGTTGCTTGTGGTTGTGTGTCTACACACACACACACACACACACACACACACACACACATATACACACGCACACGCGCATGCACACGTGCACACACACATGTGCAACCATGGCTAAAAGGTTGGTGGGGACATGGCTCTACTAGGCCTTTGCACCAACACCAGTGCCACTGGATACCCACCACTAATGCCACACACACACACACACACACACACACACACACGTGCAGGCACGCACATGCAATACACACATGTGCATGCACACACATGCAACACACACGTGCATTCATGCGCATGCATTCACATGCAACACACACACACATCACTGGGGCATTCACAAATGTATTCCTAGTCCATCCTCACTGTGCAGCTAGCAATTAGGTGGGTATCAAAGGCTTGGTTTAAGTCCTTAGCATCCTAGCCATCACAGACACTTATGGTTACTATGGAAAATGAGAGACCCCACCACACACACCTCCAAAAGTCAAACAAAAAGTTGCCAAAGGAAGATCTCTGTGAATCACTTCAGATGTCTTGCTTCTTAGTGGCCCCTGATGGTGCTGAGGTAGACTAGAATAAAAAACAGCACTTTTGCCAGTAGCAGCATAACTGTACATAAATGTAAACATACATTATTGGTTTAAGCAATTACGGATGCTATGGTAGGTGGGAGAGCTTTCCTCTGTAAATAAACTGAAGATGGGAATGGAGAGACTGAAAAAGATCAACAATCGTCACTTCTCATACATGCGATGATGTGACAGAAGTTCATTAACATGTTCAACTACTTTCTTTTATGTATTGAAACCTTATAATTCTGATTAACAAATGGGAATGCATGTGATGTTTGATCTATGCTTCCAAAGTACAATATATGCAATAGTAGTCACTCTCACTTGGGTAACTTCAACTACATAACAGCTTCAGCTTGGATGTGAAGTCTTCCTCACAGGGAATAAAATAGTGCAACACAATTCATCAGTGGAGAGGACTGTTTAAATTTTGGACTTGACAAACAAAGCTGCAGCCTGCATAACTGTTTGCTGCTACTCTCTCTTCCGTAGATGTCTGTATCTAAACTGAAACCTCCCATGCAAGAAAGGTCAGATAAAGCACCTGGACTAATAAAATGCTCATTTGTTGAGAATCAGGCACACTGAACATAGACACACACACACACACACACACACACACACACACACTATGTCTCTCTCAGTCCTAACACAGTGCATGTATGAAACTAGTGTTTCAGCCTGATGTTTCGCGTTCCTCATCTGTATAGCATCAGATGTCTTGACTTACAGCTCCCATTGTTAGTCACATTCCTTTATAAATCAACCCATTGACAACCGACTTTAGTATACTTTCCTGAAGGAATGCATGCTCCACCCAGGTACCGTAACCGGTCCAGTTATAAACAAAGCAGAACGTCCTTATGTGTATGCAATAGGCAGCACAGGCCTGGGGAACAACATGGCAGGCAGACAAGAAGAAACTGGGCTCTTTTAATTTTTTTTTTTTTATTTATTTAGTTGTTTAACCAGGTATAGCACACTAAGCTGAAAGCTTTTTTACAGGAGCGACCTGGGAGCACAAGGAGGTTAAGTGACTTGCTCAGGGTCACACAGTATGCAAGTGGAATCTGTGGGATTCAAACCCAGGTCTGGTCTGCTGGGATGTCACTAGATTTGCAGCTCAGAGCCTTAGACCACTGCCTTTTTAGCCAAATGCTGCACTGCTCAACAGAATTTTAAACAGCTGCATGCTCAACAGATCAGAAGGAAGACATCTACGTGGTGCAGGCTTTTTTAATGTAGTACTGTTGCTTTAAGCAGGAGGCAGAGATTTGTGCAGCAGCAGCACTAGTCAAAGCACTTAGCAGAGGAAAACTGCCTCACATTCCTGTCATTTGCTACCACAGTAATTTTTCTTTCCTACATCATGGTAACATATCAGGATGGCTCTGCCCATGCTGACATAAAAACTGCTGGGCTATCCTGTATGTTATCCTGCTAGCCCCTGCAGTTTCCCCCCAAAAAGCAGAGCATTCAAGAGTTTTTAATTTTGGTTTTGTTCCATGCTGTATACTGAAATATTCTGGTTGCACATCAGCATGCAGTGCAGCTCAATAAGAGTAACTTGTACAATAGTGTTTGGCTGTTGGAATATGAAAGTCTTTAAAGGAACCTGACTCCTCGGTCATTCTGTGAACATATAGTTGTTTTGAAGATAATAATGGCTTGACACATAATGACTTAAAATGGAGGGAGGTAGAAATACAACAATAGCAACATCAGGGATTGGATCACATGGAATAATTAGCAATATGACATGACAGGGTGTGTGTTATCATGTAATAATGTCACTCATGGGGTGGGTTGAAGCACGAGGTGAAGCTGAGTGCTTTCACCATCCCAGGAGTGATGTTATTACATGATAACACACACCCCGAAGTGCCTTATCGCAATTATACAATGGCTTGTTGTTATATACAGAATAACAAATTAATTTTAAAGAAGGTTTTTATTGGTGTGGGAAAATATATTTGTTTCTTAAGAGAAAATGCAAACAATCATGATAATCTAAGGAATCCAATCTTACAGTGATGTTATTGTGTAATAACATCACTGTCTCAATGGGTCAGCAGCCAATCATCTTCTTATGTTTTTCCTTGCCATTGTATAATGTTAGTTAATGTCACTGTTGATTTTTGGCTTGACATTCTAGCTAGACACAGGGGGTCCGATGGGGGGTGGTTGGAAGGGCTACCTCAAGCAAAATGTAAAATTGACTGCAATTAGACACAGGCATCCACAGATTATTAGGTGTTGCATCTTAAATGTGTACTCCAAGTCACCAGTGGCTACGCAACATGGCAAACTGAGCAACTGAGCACAAGACACCAAGTTAACAGTAAAGACTTGCCAAATTCAGCATTTGCTATTCTAACATTGGATGACACATTCGCAGCCTGATAGCGCACTGTGGCGCACTGTAATGTCTGGTATCATAGAAAGTGGTGATGGCTACTGCTGTAGTCCAGCAAATTATACCTTACTAACTTAGTACTTGTTAAGCTCAGAATCCAAAGCTCAGAATGTCAATATGGCTCAGTTGGTAGCACGTTTGCCTCTGGGCCAGGAGATCATTGTTTTTTGTCCCACCATGGGCTCCTATCATAAATGCTAGCATCCAAGTGCAGTACTTAGGGGATGCTGCTCTCTCAAGGTGGTGTCCTTTGGATGAGACATTAAACCAAAGTCCCATCTGCCTTTCTTGGTGGTTGTTCTGGTGTGCATTAGGCAAGGCCAGGCACAACAATTTTGTTTATATGGTGCCCAGTCAGAGGGGCTGTGGGTGCCTCACAATACAAAACAGCAAAAACAGTCAAAGCAATCACATTACAGATAATAAATACTAATAAAAGTAAGAGTTAAAAAGAATAAAATACAGTGCCAGACCCCAAGCTCAAGGCAAACAGATGAGCTTTAAGGTGAGACTTAAAAAGGTCAAGCAAAGGGGTACTTCTAACCTCTGGAGGAAGATCATTCCACGAAACTGGGGTAGCCACACTGAATGGCCAGTCCCCTGAGGACATAAGCCTTGACCTTGGAACCATGAAGAGACACATCCTCTGACTACAGTGGGAGACAGAAGTGTATGGAATCAGGAGGTCTTCCAGATAGCCTGGACCCAGACCATGTAGGGCCTTGTATGTTAACATGCACACTGAGAAGTTGATGTGTCACTGCGTCATCAGCCAGTGCAGAGAATGGAGAACCAGCATGGTGTGTTTGAACAGAGAGGCTCCAGCAACGAGCTGTGCATTCTGAACCAGCTGTAAACGATGCACCAATCTCGTGGATAACCCTAAGTTAAATTAAAGATCCCATGGTACTTCTTGACAAGAGAAGGGGAACTGTTCTGGTGATTTGGCAAAATTCTCCCAATTCACTTAAAATGCCACCATCATCTTAATCTGCATTCAGTTTTAGTTAGTGTGCATCTGTATCCGCCCCCACCCCCTTTCCAGGATGAGACTGAACATAAGCAGTATTGACTAGCCTTTTTTGTTGGGCAACAAAAAATTAAAATATACATTTTCTAGTTGGCCAAATGCCCCCAGTTGTCTGCATTGGTTCCTAAAATGGAAAAACTAGTTTTCAATTGGCTTAAAAATAGCCCTTCAAGAAGGCCACTGTTTTCCCAAAAGATAGACTGCAAGTTAACTAATGGCTGCATATTCTGGCTTTTAACATGGTGTTCAGGTGTACCGGACAGTGCACGCTGGTACTGGCTTTATGATGTGGATTGCACACTTCACTGGGAAATTAAACTTGTATACCTTTGCACTCAATGACATTGTTTTTCCCATGCCTCTGTTGTATGCACATATAACAATGCAGATGACTCCACAACTGCATGACCCAATGATGTGTTAACCCCTTCACACCTGAATTAAATAGAACTTAATGTAAAGTGAGCCACAAAAGTGGAGCACAGAGTATGGCAGAAATCTATGACAGCGCTCAGCTGTATGCATTTGAATTATGTTTTGCGCAAATAGAGTACAATTATATTATAACATCAGAAGGGAAACAGGAATGGAGCCCTCAGGTAGAAGAAAATTGTTGTACACAAAACAGCTGTGTACAACATGGCATGCACAGTGTACAGGTTCCTTCACTCATGAATGAGAGGCTAGCACCTTATCCACTTAATCACCCAGTCTCTGTTTTACTCTTTTGTAGAGTCACATTTTAGCATTTCTGGGGTGGAGAGGATACTTTTGCCTTTGCAGAAAAAAATTCCTTTGGGGAATTAAACCACTGTTTCATGTAGAGCAAGCAAGAAGGTAAACAATAACTCCAAAAGTAGGAAACCAGAAATCTTTATTGCACTGATCATATTTGTTTTCTGATTGCAGTAAGCTGAAAGTTAGAGTCTTTGCCAATATAATTTGATTACTTCTATCTTCTAGTGATTAACACCCCTATAAACAAAAAGCTTGAATGTGCTCGTAAAGAGTGTAGATTGCTCTGTAAAGGTCAGTGGACGTGTCAAAGGGAGTCACATGATGCGTTTGCTTGGGTAAGACGCTCTCAACCTGGGCTCTGCTCCCTAACCCGACTACTCAAATTTAATTATTGTTTTTTTGACCTGTTGCTGCTTACCAATTTTCTTCACATGATCAGAATCCCCAGTGATCGATTTAGGAGAATCTGTTCTTTCATTTGATGATGGTTGCCAAAATGTGTGCGGTGGGCCCAGCGCATACTTTTCCACCACTCCAGAGAAGTCCAAAGCCACCAAGAAGAGCAAGACTCAGTCAGCTCCTGCCTCTAAATCCACATCAGCATCGGCTCCTCTTTCAGGGGAGTGATTTCTTCAGGTGCTTTCTTAGCTTCGAGATGCCCTGGCCAACATCTCAGAACAGCTTTCATCTCTGTGGCAGATCTCGGACAGCCTCACCAGCAGGATTGGAGATGCCGAGGTATGGGAGAGCTCTCTGGAGGATTAGAGTTCACGTACTGAACTGAATACTGCGTACCACCGTAAGAAGCTGGTCAAGTTAGAAGAAAAAAATAGAAGATCTGGAGGGATGCAGCCAGTGGAACAACTTACTGGTGCTGGGTCTCCCTAAGGGTTTGGAAGGGCCGAACGCAGTACTGTTCATCCAGAAATTCTGTGAAAAAATTGCAGGCCCTCTTCAAACAGCCTGACGTATATGGTGGAATGGCCCACTGAGCACTGCTACTGCCCCCCACCGAGTTCTCCACCTCATCCGCTAATATTCAGATTCCTTAATTATCTGGACAAGACTCATGTTTTGGCCAAAATAAGGGCTAACAAAGAGCTTCTATGGGATGGCCACCCACTCAGAGTAACGCAGGATCTTCCTCGCTCATTTTGACTAAAATGAGCAGAATATGGGCCTATTGTTTCCAAATTTCTTGCAGCAGATCTTCGGTTTTGGATGCTATACCTTGCTAGGATCCAGATTACATATAAAGGCTCACCACAGTTCTTTGTTTCAGCTGACCAGACTAAGAAGGAACTTCCTACTCTTTTCCCGGATCTGTTTCGGGCACTGACATGATCACTGAGTGGACTGTTATTGTTGTAGAAAGTCTATTGTTTTTTCTAAGATAGTGCTTTGAGCTTTTAGGTTTGTATGGGAGTTAGAGGATACTAAGGGGGCTTTCTATTTGGTATAACATTCACATTTCAGCCTTTAGGTGTATCGACTGAACTTCTTCTAGCATTTTCTGCAAGTTGGTCTGCTTCTAGCCTCTGTGCACTTTTTGGGACTTGGTATTTTCATTTGTGAAGTTGCCCCTCCTCCAGTTTGTTAGTTTGGACTTTGTAGTGTTGGTGCCTTTTGTTGCAGCTATCTTTGATACCCCCTATTTTTTCTACCTTGTATATGCTTATAGTTCGGTGCATACATGTAATAGATAATCAGTATGGGGTTCTGGTATTCTGTGTAATATTGTAAACTTGGGGGGGTTGCATGCATATTTTGATAATTGTTCTCCTAACTCCTGCCAAGTATGGCATGTGTGTGGCCGGCGATACTGTTGTTAGATGCCTGTGGCAGCTAGCATGTGGCCTTGAACATTTAGGCTGCTCTTTTTCAGAGATTGCAAAAGGGAGAGTGGGTCAGGTTTGTTGCATGTGGGTTCATTGTCTCGGTCAGGAGTGCTGTAGTGTCTGGAGGCACACATTGGCTGGATCCAGGTCTTGCTTACTTCGAGATACCTTCTCCCTGTCCTTGACTAACTCATGTGAGTTTTGCCTAACTGTCTCTGTGATCCCGAGGGGTTGTGTAATCTGGGCTTTCCTGCCTCTCCCTCTCTTTGTAGTTATACATACTCTGGGATCTGGAGCATTTTGTCCTCCCTAGATTGGTGGGCGCAGGTATATTCACTGTGATGTTGTTAAACTTTTTCCAGTGTTGTCCTCATTGAATCACCTCGGCCCTGGTGTCTGCACTCAATGTTGGGCTGAGCTGTACACTCTGCTCCTGATAGTTTTGGGGTCCATGGCTGTGTCGTTGGCGTAGTAATCTGGAACCTGGGTGGGGGGGGGTACTGGCTCTATATTTTTCTGACTGGAGTTTTGTTTTTTTCTGGGGGCTTGGAGTCAGTTTAGGAGGAGTGGCTATTGCACCCCCCACAGAGTAAACCTTCAATTTTCCTTGGCCTCGAGAACGGTGGCTATTATTGAGAAGAAACTATAAGCATTTGTTGATCGAGGGTTCTGGGTTGTCTCTCTCATGGCTGCCCTGACTTATGTATTGAAACCACTGAGAATTGTGAGCTGAGCTTCCTCCCCCCCTTGCCCCTTTGTTCAGCCAGCCTGGACCCCTGCTACAGTATTAGATAGTAGGAATGTGGCTATAGCCCACTTTCGTCAGTATCTGGCCCTTATTGGATCCTGCCAGTGTGTTTAAAGGGAGTGGGACAGGGGCTGCCTTGAAGCGTGCCCTTGGTTTTCCACCAGGGTACTGGGTCTTGGCCTGATCTATACCTTGAGTTGATTGTCCTGTCTGGGGACTGGGGACTGTCCCATTGTTTGTGGAGTTACATTCGATTTCTGGTATTGGGATCCACGGTTTCTTTATCACTCGTTTGCATGCCGCTATTATTTGCCAGGAGTCTTTTACAGGATTTGGTCGTTATTTCTCTATTTGCATAGTTATATTTCTTAGATTTTTCATTTATAGTAGTCTCTATTTAGAGTGTTATTGTGTTACCTTTTATCATTCTCTGTGCTTTGTAATGAGAGTGTGTTGGGTTGGGGGGGGTCTGGAGGCTCGAGGCAGATGTGTTTTTTCATCACAGGCCTTTGTAGTTTGGTAGTACAGCATTAGGTCTGGGGTGGTACTTTTTAGGGGGTCCACGCTTTAACTTGGTGTGGGTTGGGTAGTTTGTTGAGGAAGGTGGGGATGGGTGGGTCTTCTAGGTTCTTTTTGGAGGGGGGTTGTGGAGGGCTGGATGGAGGAGGCCGGGTTTGGGGGTTAGGGTTCAGAGCACAATATGGGAGCAGCAGCTTCTTTTTCGTACCTGACTTTATGGTGATTATTCTTTTCTGCCTTATTTATATCTATGGGGAGTATTTATAAATGTAACACTTGGAATATCAACGGGGCCCGTAAGTGGTACATGATTCTGCGTCATCTTAAGAAGTATCAACCTGAGGTGGTTTTCCTATGGGAAACCCACTTGAAATGGGAAGATATTCTTTATTTTTATCAAGAATAGGTAGGGCAGGTGTTTGGGGTGCGGGGGCAGTAGTAAAAAGGGAGGGGTTGCTATCTTAGTATGCAGGGGAACACCATTTCTCCTGTTTAAGGAATGTTGGGATCCGGAGGGCTGCTTCCTTTTTGTTCATGGTCGCTTGGGTCTTACCGAGCTGCTCTTGGGAGTGATTTATGGTCCCACCTCTGATTCTCCCTCCTTTTTCATCCACCTTTTAATGAAGTTGGCACCATTCTCACGGCTTCCCTTAATACTCAGATGTGACTGGAATTTGGTTGTCCACCCTGATTTAGATAGATCCGGATCTAGCCTGAAGGGCCTTTCTCCAGCTCAACAGGGCCTACATGATCTCATGGATGCTTTTGGGGTTGAAGACCCTTGGTGCATTTTGCATACTGATGATCAGCAATATACATTATTTTCTAATCCCCATAGATCTTACTCCAGGATAAATTATTTTCTGGTTAGTTTGGCTGGTTTACTGAGTTTATCTTCTTGCAATTTTTTTTACCTATGGTTCTTTCCTACCATGCTCCACTTTATATGGAGCATTCTATAAGGGGTCCAGAGGATCAAGACAGGGCATGGCATTTCAATTCTACTCTGGTGTGTGAGCCAAGCTTTATTGCAGCTCTTACTCAGACTTTCTTTAGGCAAAATGAGGGCTCTGTGCAAAGTTTGGAGTTGCTATGGAAAGCAGCAAAATGTGTGAGTGTGGAGGGTGTATTCGCCTTGCCGTTAAGGCCAAAAAATAGAAAGAAGAAAAAGCAGCCTCTCTTCTTACTCAGAGTCAGGATCTTAAATGGATATTATCCTCTTCTTCGGATTCTAGGCTCTGAGGCGAACTCCACCCGCTTTGAGCTCAATATTTTGTGCTCCTTGCAGAGAAGGCAGATTTGACCTTGCAGCATGTAAAATTACATTATCTGGAATCAGGGGAGAAGGCTGGATGGCTTTTAGCTCTCTGCCTTCTGCAATTGGAGTCTAGACAAATGATACCCTGTCTCCAGCCTTCCCCTGGAGGGCATATCCTTACTCGGCCTAGAGATATTGTGGCCACTTTTTAGAAGTTTTATGTGACCCTCTATAGTCCGGAGGCTGGGGATCAGGTGTATGAAGACATGGTGGAGTCTTATCCCTTCCCTACCTTTCGGACAGTCAAAAGGAAATTCTGCAGGCCCCTATTTCCATCTTAAAAGTTCACAGAGTCATTGAGAAATTCCCAAAGGAGAAGTCTCCTAGCCCTGATGGAGTTAACAACTCTTTTTACACCACTTTTATTGATATTTTGGCACCATTTCTGACCAGATTATATAATTCCCTTCATTCTTCGGGACTTTCAGATGTCTCCCTCACACAGGCCTGGTTCACTTTACTTCTTAAGTCAGATAAACCTGAACTATCTCCTGGAAGTTACTGTACCATCTCTCTCTCGGATTTTAACATCAAAATACTGGCTAAGATATTAGCGAATCAAATGCTCCGGACTTGGGAGGGGCTCATTAGCCCAACCCAAGTGTGTTTTGTGGCTGGCTGCCTATCTTCCGATCATCTCCTTAAAGTGCTTCACCTGATTTCTGCGTTTGGGGAGAGCAGGACTCCTGCGGTTCTGGTCTCCCTGGATGTGGAAAAAGCCTTTGACTGGGTGTCCCAGCCATTTCTTTTTGCTATACTTCATAGATTTGGGTTTCTGTCACCTTTTTGTGATTGGCTCAGTGTTATTTATCATCATCTTTTGGACAGAATCCAATGCAATGGGGTGTTCTCCCCCCCCCTTTTAATCTTTACTGTGGCATGTGGCAAGGTTGTCCTCACTCCTCTTTTCTGTTTAATCTTTACCTTGAACCTCTTCTCCATGCTATTCAGCTAAATCCAGGCATTTCTGGCATCCAGGTTGGGGGGGGGTCATAAAATCTCCGCATATGCTGATCGTCTCCTTCTGCACCTGGCTAACCCCTGGTCTTCGATTCCTGTTGCCTTAGGGGAGACTGGGAGATTTTCTCGTGTTGCAGGCTACAAAGTAGATCTGGAAAAATCTAAAGCTATGCCATTGAATTCACAGGTACAAAAGCACTGGCTAGATGAGCTGGGCCTTCCATGGGAGCCTAAGGGTTTTACCTATTTGGGGATTAGGATTCCCAGATGCTCATCAGGCTTAGTTAAACTTAATTTTTCCTCTCTGTGTCAAGTTATTACCTTAGACCTTCAAAGATGGAGATCCTTTCCCATATCCCTGTGGGGATGGGTGAACATGATCAAAATGAATATATTGCCCCGCCTTCTATACCCATTGGGAATTATTGGTCCCTATTTTCCAAAAGTGTGGTTTTCACATCTTCAGAGATCTCTTTCTGATTTTCTTTGGATGGAATGGTAAGGCGGTTCATAGGGCTTATTACAAGCTTACTCTTCCAAAGGAGCTAGGGGGTCTGCACATCCTTAATTTTTTCTTTTACTATTGTGCCATTCTCTGTAGTAGGATCTTCTTATGGGGCTCCCTTCTGACTCCTTTTTTGGGCAGTTCTTACTTTCTTATATGGCTCTCTTTGGAGCAATGGCTCTGTCAACAGCAGGGTCTTTCATTAAGTAGTCTTTTATATATTAAACCCTCTGACCTCCCTAAATCCCTTTGGACACCTCCCTTGCTCTGGTCTATTAAAACCCTTCATCAGTTGTACTCATACTTCAGCCTGGATCCCAGCAAAGATCTTACACAAACGCTCATTGACAACCTGCATTTTAAGATAGCAAACCATCCCATACCTCTGAATTTGTGCTTAACCCTTCAACGGGCCCCGGTGGCCTTCTTTGTTAATGACAGCAGTTTTGTCTCAGCTAGAGAGACCCAGGATCATTTTAGTATCCCTACATCCCTACATATCATCCCTTCAAACACTTACAGTTGGTCAAAGTCATATACTCATTTTTGGGTCCCTCTCCTTGGAAAGGAGTTACTAACCCCTTAGTGCAAACTCTGGTGGACACTGTGTCATGGCCCCATCCTATCTCTAAACTCTGCAAGTTGCTTCAGCAACAGGACCCGAGAAGTCTTAAAGGAGTTTGCTATTACTGGCAACAAGAATTAGGTCTTGGTCTTGAGGAGAAAGACTGGTAGTGGGTTTGGTGGCATCTGTACACACATGTTAAGCAGGATCATCTCTGATTGCTGCTATATGACATTCTTCATAATCTGTATTTCACCCCTCTAGATTATATTGGATGGATAAATCTTCCTCCTCCTCCTCTTGTATTCATTGTGGGCATTCTGAAGGAACACTAAAACATATATTATGGGACTGTCCTCGGGTCACCCCATTTTTGCAAACTATTCACTACTCATTAGACCCACTTTTAGGCTTGGATTCTCTTTTTACTCCGTAGGTCTGTCTAATGGGCAATTTGTCAGAGGATGTGATGGACTGTCGTAAGGGTTTCATATCCTTAATTGCCAGCATGGCTAAACTAATTATAGTCAGGCACTGGCTGGATGATTCTGTTACATCCTTTAGAGAATGGCACTCAGAAATACTCCAAGCCCTTGAATTGGAAAGACATATTGCTCATCAGCAACTTTGTCAGGAGGGTTTCATGAGGCGATAGGGTTCCTTATTGGCCCTTCTCCTCATTTCATGGCTCACTTAGTCCCCCCTTTTTTCATCTTTTCTTTTTTTTCTGGTGCTTCCATTTTCATGCTCTGGTTGTGGGAGGGGGTTGGGGGTTTGATGAGTATGTTTGGGGGGTGGAGGGTATTGTTTGTTAGGTAATACTGATATTGATGCCCTTTGCCAGATTTTATTAACTGTTTACATTGTCATTGTTATTTATACATTGTGACTGGTGCTTATGGATCATTTGGTATGATTATTGTGTTTTCCATATACGGTCAATGACGTATTTTAAATTGAAAAAAGAGAAAGTGTAGATGATGAACTAGCATTGCAAAGGAACTGAGTACAAAAAATCTCATATTCCAGCATGTGCCTAACACAGACTACTACTTATTTATTAAAAGTAACATGAAAAATAGCAGGCAAAAAAGATACATAGATACATAGAGTAGATGCTGTCTGCAGATAAAGATCACTAGGCCCATCCAGTCTTCCCATTTAAGCTGCCTAACGAAGCATCCAGTGACCCTGTTTGGTCATTGGCTTTAGCTTTTTCTCCCTATCTGTATTATTTCTTTGTTTCTGCCCCATGCATATTTGAAGCCCACCACTGTACAGGCTGCCACTACCTCCTGGGACAGGCTATTCCATGCATCCTCCACCCTTTCCTGATTTTCAAAAGCAGTCAATTATTACGTTGTATTTCTGAAGTATTTTTCTTTTTCTGTTTGCTCATTAGAAAGCTTCCTGTCTTACAGTACTGGTGTGATATGAAGAGCAGTACTTTATTACCTGGAGGCAGACATACATAGTAAAATTCCTCTTCTTACAACGGCAGCATTGTAACCTCACTCATTCTGACATCTCACATGACTGATGTACCAGCAGGAGATTGGCTCTTCTTGTTCAGTTGTGATGTTAATGTCAGTGAGGTCACAATGCTGATGATGTACAGTATGTGGGGGAACAGAACTAGAAATGTCAGCTTCCATTTAGAGTATTGTTCCACAAATCATATCTAGTACTGACAGGTTATAAAAATTTTAATTAGTTAAATGGAAAAAGAAAAATACTTTCATTATAAGAAGAAATAGTTCCCTACTTTGAAAGTTAATAATAATTTCAGGGAGTACACTAGATCTTCACAATTCTTCATTGAGGAAGGAACGCAGAGCTGTGCAACAGCTCAGTTGCAAATATGCTTTCGTACAAGAATAGTCATAGAAACCAGTACACCATAGCAGCTACAGGGAGTAGGATGTAATACAAATAAAAATGGTCTGTGAAGAAACAAAAACAGAAAATCAGTGCAACAACAATTTCAACGTGCAAACAAGAAACCATATGAAATCACAATAATCTGCAAAATACAGGCAGAAAACATTACAATTACTGAAATAACAAGTATTTGTCAATGTTGAATGTTTGCTTGCTGGTATTAGCATTGAAAGTGCAAGAGTTAGGCAGATGCAGAATAGGAATGACAGTGAAGTATTGAATTTCACGAGAACCCCACCTCCACCCTGCAGAGATGGACAGGCATTGGGGTATGCCTTTGGGTCGTCGGGCATAATGATCATGTCATTTCACTTCACCCTATCCTGCAGACACTGACACATGTTGAGGTGTGCCTTGGGCTGTTCGGCTTTACAGTCACCCCATTCCATAAGGACATACGCTGAAATGGATGCAGTATAGGAGAATGGGGTGAACTCTGGGGCCGAAGAGTCCAAGGCACACCTCAATACCAGTCACTGGCTGCATGATGAGGGTGGAATGGCATGAGCATTACAGTCAGCAATCCAAAGGCACACCCCTGACACCTGTCAGTCTGTACAGGGCAGGATGTTATGATTAGAGACCATAACGCCCCGGGCATTTGTAGGTAGTTGCACTACTTATTTTCAACATGTACTTTTTGTGACCCTCACCTACTGAAAGCATTTGGTACATCCGCTCATGACAGTGGCACTACAACTTTGTTAATCTGTCTCGAATGCTGATTTGCTACAGCGACCATGCCATTCTGCACCAGATGTGCGAAAACACAGTTTGGACAGGATGTCAAAAATGACAGCTATCCTGTTCATAAGGAGGTGTAAAAAAATGCCAATGTTGAAAATCTTGAGTGAAAATATGAAAAAGTCTCAAAGTTACAAGATTGCATGGAAACTGCACAATGTATGCACGTAATACAGTCATTTTGTGAAATGTTCTTAGCAAATTTTTAACATAGGCATTTTGGGACCTCCACTTTGTTAATCTGCCCTGAACGCTGATTTCCCACAGTGACTGCGCTATTGTGCACCACATCTGTGAAATCACATTTTGGGCAGGATGTGAAAAATGGCAGCTGTACTGTTCATAAGGAGGTGTGAAAAATTGGCGATGCTGGATATCTGGAGTGAAAATATAAAAAATTATCAGAGTTATGAGCATGTGTGAAAACTGCACAACGCGTGCTCATAATATAGTCATTTTGGAAAATGTTCTCACCAAATTTTTAACATAGGAATTTTGTGACCTCTGCTCATGAACACTGTCACTATGATTTTTGTAATCTGTCCCGAACATTGATTTCCCACAGCAATCGCGTCTTTGTGCCCCAGATGTGCAAACACACATTTTGGGCAAGATGTGAAAAATGACAGCTATACTGTTCATAAGGAGGTGTGAAAAAATGCCAATGGTGAAAATCTGTAGTGTAAAGATTACAAATTCACAAAGTTATGAGTGTGTGTGGAAACTGCGCAATGCAACCTCATAACACAGTCGTTTTATGGACTTTTGTCACCAAATTTTCAACATAGGCATTTTAGGATCTCTGCTCATGAACAGTGTCACTATGGTTTTCTTAATGTGTCCTGAACACTGATTTCCCACAGTGACTGCGCTATTCTGCGCCGGAAGTGAGAAAACACAGTTCAGCCAGATGTGAAAAATGATAGCTATACTGTTCATAAGGAGGTGTGAAAAAATGCCAGTGTTGACAATCTGGAGTGAATATATTATAAATTTGCGAACTTAAGAGCGTGCGTGGAAACTATGCAATGCACGCTCGTAACATAGTCATTTTTTGGAATTTTTTCACCAAATTTGCAATATAGGCTTTTTGGGGGCCCACATCATGAACACTGACACTGTCATTTCATTAATCAGTATCAAAAGGTGATTCCGTGCAGTGATTGTGAAATCACCTTTCGGGACAAAATAACGAAATGACAGTGACTGAATTCATGAGGTGGGGTCCCAAAAACCCCATTTTGAAAATTTGGAGCTAAAATTCACAAAAATGGGCAAGATATCCACCTAAGTTGAAAAAAACCCATTTATGCCATTATACAGCTTACCGGCATTTCTTCAATTCGAGGTCGGCTTTGAAGAGTGCAGACGTGTTCCCAGTCCACCGAAGATGGTCATGCCGGGCTAAGTATGGGGTGTGGGGGATGTGGGGTGCAGGGTGTGGAGAAGGTGGGTGCGGGCTGGGGGAGCGGACAGGATGGTGAGGGACTGTTTCCTTTGCTTCAGGTAAAAGAAATTTGAAAAATCCACCGCGGATCATTTTTCATTTTCTTACAGGTTTTGGCCACACTTGGGTGGGCTCCCAGTGTGGCACATTTGTTTGGGAGGTCACGTTAGCCACACTGGGGTGGGCTCCCAGTGTGGCACACAATCGGGTGGGGCAGCACCAGGAAAATGGGGGGGTTAACATGCCGACAGGGAGATTGGGCACCCCCAATCAGCAAGCATGTCTGTGTTCGGGGGCATGACGCCGAGGGGGATTGGTCACCCCTTCGGCAGACCAGTGCAATAAAGGGGACACATATGCCGACCGGAGGATTGGGCATCCCTGAAATCAGCTTCCTAGGGACTGTGAATGAGCGGTGACCAGTGAGCCGATGACTGCCATGTTCATTGAAATGTTTTACCAGGCAAGGCACGCCCTGCAATGATGGGTCACTCCCTCATTGCAGCGGCCAATTCATTTCAACTTGGTGGCACACTTGCTGAGCTAGTGTCAGCAGCAGTGTGCCACTGCCTTGGGGAAACATGGCCAAGCCTCAGAATGCAGTGGGGGCATTGGCTGCCACAGTGCCGCACCTCCAAAATCCCACTTCTCTCCTAAGCTGTCACATAATGTTTATTGCGCATGTGCACAAGCAAACATAAAAATGATATACACAGGACAATACATGTGCATTAAAACAGCAGCATTTAGGTTTGCTGAGGTCCAGAAGATGTGCTTGTAGGACAATACTAGAACTTAGGGACATAAGTACATTAAGACTGGTTGTCTGTTTTGCTGACTGGGGAGTCACTATGAGAACCTCACTTGGCTAATAGCTTTTGAACACCTATTGGTAACAAGGAGCAAAGGTGGTAACTTCTTGGAGAAAAAGGCAGACAGGGTAACAGGACAGACAGAGGGAGGGGATGTACTGTAGTTGGAGGGATTTTCAGATCAAACTTTGAAAAATAAAGCTGCACAATGCATGAGCTGATGACTCGCAGTTAATGACCAGCTTAGGTTGCTATATGGTGTGCAATGGTGGGTGTGGGGGGCATTCAGGGATAAAACAACTGAAGGAGCTACAGACATTTCCAGTCTTGTAAGGGAGGATTTAGGGGCGTACTAGCAAGCATTTCCATACTCAAAAATAGTAATAATTAAGTTTTGATACTGTCTGACACCTGGCAAGAAGAAAGAGAGAAAAAGAGAGAGAGAAAGAGAGAGAGAGAGAGAGGCACTCTTTTTTATGATACTGGGGATAAAATCTAGAGAGACATTTAGTATAGATGGTGTCAGTGTGGTGAGGTGAGGGGTTACGGAGTGCCTGAAGAGTCATTTCTGTTGGCTGAAATGAATGACGATAGTTTTTGCAGATTACAAGTATATTTGTTGGAGTCGAAAGAACATTGAACCTCATTTTGTAAGTGTGTTTAAAGTTCAGGGGCAGCAAAGTCTGAGGTAAAAATGACAGTCAGCCATATACATTTGTATATATGAGACATAGGCATTGTAGGGTTCATTTACTTAATTTAGTATCTGCACACTCCAGTATAAACCTTGCTCAGGTGACACAGTTAGTCTCCAGAATGGTCTCTGGGGAGAATGGTGAAGTAATGCTTCAGTTTTATATATAATAAAATTCAGCTATGGTTGCTATATAATCAGATTCTATCAGATAGTGTCAATGAAGACAGGAAATAACATACTGTATAAATATATAATGTATAAGAAGTGGAAGTTCAAAATATTTCCTACTATGGTGATGTGTGGGCAGAGGAGAGGAGAGGAGAGGAGTTATTATGCAACAACCCCTCTTACCAGTAGGGGCAAGCAGCTGAAAAAATTATCAGATGCAGAGACTACTTTCCAATACTGATATCAGCATTAGATAGCCCAGTGGCAGGGGCCTAGTACAAGAAAGAAAGGTGCCAGGGTGCCCTTTGAGGAGCCTTTGCCTGAGTTGGCAAGGACCTTGCAGCTGTCAACTGTGGTTGGAACCAGACTGCTGAGATCAGACCACCTCAATGCCTGTTAATCTGGGAGCCTTCAGGGATATGACCAAGACTGTAGTGCAGATATTAGGGAAGGTATCTGGGGCACATTTAATGATCACTTATAATTAGAGGGGTTATGTGAGAGACACGCACACAGAGTGCGTGGGGTCCCTGAGGGGACTGTGTGGCTGCATCTCTTGAGTGTGCAATCTCCCTGTCTGTGCATCTGTATCTGTTTAGGGCCCAATCTCCATCTGTAAACCACAGTTGTTTTTTGGCTTCTCTTCCACCCCAAAGTTCAGAAATCTAAATTTGTTGTTCATTTTCTGTGTATTCCTAAAAAATGCCTGCAAAGAGACGTGCATACAAAAATGTTTCAGCATAATGGCAAAGTTGATGGCAGTAAAGGGATTAATGTAAGTATGGATATGTAGACAAGTGGCAAAACGTTGGGTAGTTCCTATTTGTGTATTACTGCACACTGAGCGCAGGTACCAGGGGTTGTCTGTGCTGGTGGGATTGGAAAGCAGTGTAATAAGGCAGACTGTCATAGTAGCAACCTTCAGGGAATTAGACAGCATGTGACGCTGGCAATGCACAGTGTTTCAGGGTCCCACACAGGTGAAAATATGCTAGACTTGCTACTGACAGAAATTGGTGAGTGGCTGAACCCCGTCCCTCAAAACTGGCTTTATAGCTAGTGACAGTGTATCAAACATTGTTAAATGTATTCCGCAATGGTGACTCGTGTAATCTGTGGGCTGTTTTCAATTCTCACACACTTTGCCTTCCTGAAAATAAGGTGAAGTGAACATGAAGTCAGCAACGCAAAGTGGCCCATTATAATGGAGACGTTGTGTAGCCCAAAATGGATGCAAAGTGGGCGACTTCGCCTGTACTTCGCTAAGGAATTAAAACTTCACTGCATCTCTACCCATGGATGTTAAACCAGTGAACTGAAGTGCAAGAATATTTATCCCATCAGCAGTGATCGCCTCCTGCACCACTCACTGACAAGGCTCCATGATCCCAAAGTATGTTTAAGCTGTCGGAATAGTCAAGTCTTAGTACAGTGAAAGCAGCAATGAATTTCACAAGGTAGATCAGCCTCTGACCTAAGGTGTTACTTCACTCATGGGTGTGTGGATTTTAAATGTAGATAGAAACAGAGCATTGTATAGCTCCAGATGTTTATGTTGGGCATAACATTCTTGCTACAGGGCTTCAAGGGTCCTGACTTGTGTCCACGGTCAGGATCTAACCTGCTTAAACAGTGCCAATAAGAGAGTGACTGGGAACTGTCATTCCAGACTGCAGCTGCTGAAATGTTCAGGAAAGTGTGACCACTGCTTAACATGCCTGACTGTTTTTTTCTGACAGAGTGGAGGTCTGAGCTGTACTCGACCCACAGCTGAAAAACAGGGATGCATTACGACGCTAGTTGTTGTTGTAGGGGGACCCTTTGGCAAGTATACCATCTATACTCCTAGGTTTCCCTGGTCATGCCCATCCTAGCTGGTACCCAATGAAGGCCACAGGTGCATAGGAGGACTGATAGTCAGATATGCATGACATAAATACAGGTATTTAATGTATGCTATGCATGAGATGGTGATAAAACAAGGACTTCTTAATTTGTCGTACATTCCTCGATTCCTTGATGTTACCAGAAATTACATTCCAATTAGTTAGTGCTGCAACAGAGAAGACCTTCTCACCAATAAATCAGGAGGGTCTTGGAACCTGAAGAAGGTCTTTCAGTTGGAATCTCAGTAGAAAGATGATGGCAGCCCTTGTCAGGCAGCTGCTAAGACAGGGAAGAGACAGACCATAGAAGTATTTATACAGGAGAGAAGTCCATGTGTTCTCCTGTCTCAAATCTGGTAAGAAAAAACAAAATTCTACTTGTCTTTAGATTAGAAAGTGATGTGAGAGTAGACAGGTGCACAAGCTATTGACGATGACTGTTGGACATGTTGCACTATTGTGAGAAAGCTTCTATTGTGTCAGAATACTCCAGGTTTTCAGTGGAAGCTTGTCACTGGGTGACTGAGAGTGAGTATTGGAAAAACAGACACAATAGGTGCAGTGCAACATTCTGATCTGTGTGTTTTTTCATTAATGAATGGTTTCTATTCATGTTTTGGTAGCTCTTGCAACATAACAGTCAATTTTTAAGTAGAGCAATGCACGCTGCCTTGGAGGACATAGGGTATTGGCCCAGAATCTAAGATGCGCAGTTGTAAATATAGATTAAGGATCCTCTGACTTCAAGTTAGAAGAAGTCTTGGCTAGAGATTTGTCTTCAATTAGATCTACAGTATGTTTCCTTGGCTCAGAAGATAGATTGGCCTTACCCTCACCAAGGTTGAAATGAGATGAAACTAACCCACAGACTTCTTTCCCTTTGGCATTTTATATTCCTTTCTCTGGGTCACCTCATCGGACACTTTTTAACAATTACAAGATAACACTGTATATACACAAAAACTACAAGTGTTTCCATTGATATGCTGGTGTCTTAGGATCATTCAATAAGATGAACGAAGTAGGTGGTCCGATCTATTTTATTGCACCTGGAAGAAATTTTCAGTACACAAACTTTCAGACCTCACATTGCCTGTCTGAAGGAGGGCACTGAGAGGCTTAAGTGCCATCCTCTTGCTTTACTCTAATATTTCATTTGGGTACAACGTTGCCTTTGCTGACCCAAAACTAACCTTTTGTTTTCTTTTTGTATGACTTTCCTGGGCTCATTTTGTCTTATGCGGACTGAGAACCAAAAATGCCCAAGTGTTTCTTTTTCCAGACTGCTTTATGGTGGTCTGGGAAATGGAATCAGAGATACTGTATCCCTTGGGAACCACTTCCCTTATAGACTGAAGGGATTCCACAGGTGGCTAAGCAGTGTAAGAGTTCTGCCTTGGTAGAATGCCAACATTAGTCCCTTGTTCCAACCACTCTGACACTGAGCTATATGCATTTGGAAAAAAAATATATTAACTTTGACTACATTTCCCCAGCCATCAAACCCACTGAGTCTCAGAGTCAGTGATCTCTTGACAGGGAGCAAGGAAACATTTTTGGTTGGCTCCCTAGAACGGAGCACTGTTTCAATGGGGCCTCCTGCTGTTGGTCCAATGCACCAGGAGGGTTTAAGTGGTGTTTGTAGTCCTGGCAAGGAGCACCCTTTTGGTATAGACATTTTCTTTGTAAATATAAAGGGAAAATAAAATACTCTGATTATTATTATTTTTTTTTTTTTTTGTAATTTGTGTTTTTGTTTGACCAGGAAAGGCACATTATGCTATGACAGCTTGTTTCCAGGTGTGTCCTGGGGATAAGTTGCATGGATCTATTTTATTGATGGGGGAATTTTAAGGCCATGACACTGGGGAAACTCCCATACTCTCCTGTAGGAGATCCCGTTGGCTGTCAGACTCCTTGCCAAGATGGCCGAACTGCCTGAGTGATAGATGTGTAGGAAGCTGGGGAGCTGGCTTCCTCCCCTGCTTCAGATTTGCCAGGAGCTGTACCAGTTTTCGTGGATTTCACCAGTACTTTGAGTGTGGATTCATCACCTACCTTGCTTATGGATTAAGCTTCTCCCTCTCCTGTTTTGATAAAGGAACTCCCTGGGATTTGAGGTGCTGCTGTGGCCCCAGCAGACTTGTGCTTCATGCGGGATTGTGCTACTCACGGAACCACCTGCTTGCTCTTCTTGAGGAGGAAGAATGGATTTTTGCTACCCAACAGCTTTAGCTTGGGACTTCCCCTGCTTGTGAGTCTCAGCCAGCATTTCTGTCCCTTGACCCTTGGCCTTCCGAAGTCCTGCTGTTCCTTGTGTACTGCCGAGTTTTCCGGCTGCTTGATCCATATGGGGTGGTGGAGCATTGCCCGAGTCAGCCCCTGGCTGTGATTCTGCTACTGTGGCCAATGCAGAGCTGTCTTGCGGACTTGCAATCTCTTCTTGCCTCTCCTGTGATTAGCTCCCAGACTCTTCTGGTCCCCTTTGCTTCTTCATGCTCGGAGCCTGGACCTGCTAGGGGAAGCCTGCCTGCCTGCTGATTCTGTGGACAACTACAGCCCAACCTCTGCTCCTTCTGCCTCTTCATTGCCTGCTTTTCCGGGTGGAGTTTTGCTGTATCGTTCCCCCTCCTCAGCCTCTCAGCCTGCTATCATTGAATTGTCTGCTACAGCGGGGGGTTCATCCCTCTCACAGAACCTGTATGTTTCACACCATAACACTGACTCTGATGTGCTTGTAGTTGGTGGGTTTTGGAACATCTCCTCCTGTAAGACCTTGCAGAAATGGTCTGCCGAGGCTTCCCTGCTGGTGGCTGGGTGGATGAAGGCAGCGTATGGGGTCTTGTGGATCCCTGTGCATTCTACCTCCTTTCAGGATACTGTACATCCTGATTCTGCTGAGGACTCCCATATGACTTTGGGGCAGGATATGCAGCCTTTGGATGCCCTAGGTGCTGATCCTGTTGGGACTACTACCATTTATGCTCTTGGGAGTGCCTCTCTAGGGATGCTGTCCTGCATACCACGGACCCCTGTGACTGATCCAGAATTGTTCGTTCCTGCCAGTCCTACCCTTCCTCTTGCTCAGGACTCCTCTGCTATGGACTCTTCCTTCAGGATGTCAGACTTGTTCAACACAGTACGGTATCCTGTGCAGAGGTGTAATGTGGTTAGGATACATTATAGAGCGGGCCTGGATTATCCTCCTGATAGGGCTTATATTATTCATAAGCTGTTTAAGAAGTCCCTGGGGTATGTGGCTTCTGACTTGTGCACTGTGATGTGATACATATTGCAGGGAAAGGGTAATTTAATATTAGTTTTTGTACCTTTACATTGTTAGGTCGTTTCTGGTTTAAGTACGACAAGGTGAAGTGCTCCTCTTTCTGGTTCTTTTCCTTTCCATTCCCCTGACCAAACTCACTATTAAGACTGTGATGTTTCTTTTTCGCAATGAATGCTTGGATATTTCTGAAGTACTTTATTGGATAAATAAATACTGCTAGGTTTTGGATTTGTCTACCCCTGTTATCGACTCTGAACAAGTTTGGATGAGGGGGAGTGGAAGCTGAAGATACGATTACGGCAATCCCCTTCCAACATTTGCCATCTCCTGGGCAGCTTCTATATTGGTTGGGACAAGGGCATCTGCTTCTACCCAGGCCAGCCCAAGACCTGCCTTAAGTGTGGCTCTCACATTCATCTTAGCTCTATCTGTGATGTGACCTGCTGTTCCATCTGTCTGGAGTATGGCCATATCTTCTGTACCTGCCTTATCCCTTTTCATTGCAATTTGTCTGTGGAACTGGGTCACTCTTTTTAGCCCCTGCCCCTGGACTTCTCATAATCAGACAGATGGACTGACTCAGGATGCTATGATTGCTCAAGGACAGGCACTGGTGGATGAAGGTTCCCATGATTGTGCTGCCATAGAATCCATTTTAGAGACTGTTGGGGAGCACCCCTTTCCCCAGCCACAACCTGAGCCTACATGTCTCCCGCACCCCACTGGCCCTGATGAGACTGCTTCCACTTCCCAAACACCCCACCCAGCCACACCTGCCTCTTCCACTAAACCTTCTGCCTATATGTCCCCCTTCCCCGCTGATATGGAGTTTTTCCCGGTCCATGCTAAGAAATGTGGTCATCATGCAGGGGTCAAGGGAGATCCATGGTTTCTTCAGCCATGTCCCTGCGCAATGGGTACTCGACCTTGGCCTCCATGCCACAATGGGGTGATACCAAGGGTCTAGGGTCTGATGTTTCTCTGTCTTCATTTCAGAGGGAAATCCCCTTCGATTCTGAAGAAGGGCAGGGTATACAAACTGCTAAATGGGTCTGGGGTCACACTTGCTCCTGATCCCAGTTAGGTGAGGGTCTTCACACTTAATTTCTTTTTTCCTTTCCATGTACCTTTCCCTTTTGCCTTTAAATACTAACAGCATGAAGTCGAATAGGAAAATATTGTTGATGTTTTCCATTCTTCAGTCTCTTCCTGGAGACCTCATTTTCCTCCAGAGCACCTGTCTTAAAACATCCTATGAGTTGATGAGGCCCAGAATACATGGTGTCACCACCCATCTTTTTGATCCCTTGGAGTAGATACGTGTGACGGTTTGGGAATCCTGAGTAGTGATTATGATTTCCACTTAACTAGGCTGTTGGACCTTTCCCCAGGGAGGGCTCTATTGTTAGACCTGACACTGGGCTCCTACTTCCTCAGGTTGATTGATATTTATGCCCCACAGCCAAAGAGTGCTCTGATTCAGCTCCTGCAGACCATACAGCAGTTTCTCTACACCATGCGGTTGGTACTTCTGGGAGATGACTTCAACTGCAGCCTAGGTCAGGTAGATAGGGAAGGGGAAAAATCTAAGGCATACTGTGACTCTAATTTCTTGAGGGCTATGATACTCATTGCATGCTTGCAAGACATCCAGGCATTATCCCTTTGTTGATCTGTATTGATTTGTTGTTCTTCTCTCAGGAATTGTGGGTCCTCCATTCCTCTGTTTTTCCTGTAGTTTCTTCAGATCATCTCGAGGTCACTTGTACTTATACAATTGGGCCCCCCACCAGGCTTTGGCGTCTTAACCACCAGACACTGTCCACTCCTTCTTTCTGCAATCAATGGGAGGAGATGCTTTTTGCTCGCTGATCTGTGGTTTGTGCATATGAGGATTTTACTGTATGGTGTGAGGATTCTAAACTGTTTTTTTATCTTTTTTGTTTGTCATAAGGCCTGTACTTTCCATGCCTTCCAGCACCAGAGATATTTGGACCTCCAATATTGCTTGCAAAAACTTACTTCCCTGATGCATATATCGGGTAGAGTTCTATCGCTGTACATTGCTTCCGTCAAATCTCAAATGTTGCTCTACCAGTATGACAAAGCCAAATCATTGGAGCAGGAATCTAAATTCAGCACTCAGGGGTTTAAGCAGTCCCTGGATGAATTCAGGGCCTGTACGACTTGGCTACAGTGCAGACATATGTGGAGCTTGCATCCTTCCTCATCTGCTCCTCCTTCGGACAATCCTGACAATATTTTGTCCATAGCACAGGACTATGTACACCAGAAGTTTGGATCAGTGGATCCTTCAGGCAGTTCTACTTTACCATGCTCAGCATTTATTTCCCCCTTTCCTGCACACGTGCAAGATTCCCTGATTTAACCAGTGTTGTTATCAGAAGTGGTTGCCTCTATTAAGTCTTTACCGTCCAAAAGTGCTCCAGGGCTGGATGGCCTCACCCCTGAGTTTTCTAAGATCTTTCTTTATCTCCTTGCCCCCACGCTTCAAGTTTTATTTACTTAGATCATGACTACAGGTTCTGTACCTCCCTCCTTGAATGATGCCCTTCTTATTTTTTTATACAAGAAGGGGGACAGGATGCTGCTGACCAACTGAAGACTGCTGTGTTTGCTTAACACAGACTACAAAATCCTAGCCAAGCTGCTAGCTAGCAGGTTGGCACTGGTGGTGGAATTCCTGATATCTGATAGTCAGTGTTGTGCTATTCCCTCTCGGCACATTGCCAGCCATTTGATAGTTCTTTGAGAACTGTTTGAAAGGAGTAAAAGGAGTCACTGTAGCAGCTACCTCCTCTCTCTCGATTAAGAGCAGGCCTTTGATCAGGTCCACCTATGCTACCTGTTTCATGTTTTGCTCCAGTATGTCCTACTCCCCCCTTATTTGTCTCATGGATCCAATTATTGTATTCTGATATTCGCTTAACCCTTTATGTCAACTGCTGTTTGGGCCTTCTAGTCTGCCACAGATATGGGGTGTGGTAGATTTTCCCACTGAGTCCCCTCCTCTGTGTCTTCTCCATTGACCTGTTACTCTGGCTTATACAGGGCAACCCCCTTGTCAGGGGTTTCTACCTTATTCCAGATGCTTAAGAACTCTGGGTGGTAGCATATGTGGATGACATTTGTGTTTTTTTGGAAGACTCAGTTCCAGGTGATGTGGTCACATCATCCCTGTTGAAAGTCTTCTCTGTGTGGTCTGGTTCTAGGATTAATTTTGGCAAGGGTGTGTCAGATTAATAGGGAGAGCAGCCAACATTGGGAATATCTGTATCCGTACAGCATCCTGCCAACCCGTTTGACACTGTGGATGTTAAACTGGTTGTGTAGCTGTAATGGTTTCGCTGTCAGTGTTTCACTATAACAATGGTATACCATTTTTTTGTAGTAATTCGGCATTTGTGATCTGAGGGTCTTCTGCTCCCTTGATCCCCATGGTTAAGGATTGGCTTGTACATTTCTTGACTGCTTGGAACATACATAGTGCTCGGCCACCCCTTACAGAAATAATTATATGAAATGTTTTCATGCTGCACACATAAAACTACCCAAGTGATATGCATGCTGCAAGTATGATTTAAATGTTAAATTGGAACCGATTGCATGCATATGGCATGTATGCAATAAGCAAGAAAATTTGGAAACCATGATTTTTATGTTAAATTGGGAAAGACTGCATGCATGTGGCATGCATGCAAAAAAACAAGAGGTCACTGATAACTTCACACGGAAAAGTTAAGTGACTTACTCAGGATCACACTATACACAAGTGGGAGTTGATGAGATTCAAACACAGGTCTTTATGCCTCCAAGTCTCATGGCTTGTAATTCAGCACCTTTAACCACTAAGACATATTGTCTGCACACATATGGCTTGCTTGTACTTCAATACATACTATATCTGAATACATCTGCATGCATGCAGCACGCTTGTAGCCAGTGTATGCTTTTCAGTTTTCTTCTCTCCCTCATCTCATTTTCACAGTTGAACTGTAGCACACATACCAATGTTTTTCCCACCCCAATATACAGACATACTCACAAAACCGCTTAATTACTTCTGTCAGGCCTGTCCTCCTACTATTTTTTCTCCATAGTTTTCAATGCTTCCATGCAAACAGACTTTAAGGTGCAAAGACAAACGTAGCAATAACTTTACACACGCACCCACCTACATGGCCAGTACACTGTAGTGGGTATGACCATGCTGCTACAGACAACCCAACAAGTATGTATATAAGGAAAAAGTCTCTTACTGGAGTACTAGGGAGCCAGAGGCTGGAGTCTTTCAGAGATAATGTCCATGGGTCAGAGTGCTGGGGCATACCCTCTTGAAATGAATGAAGTTATTTTCTATTACTATTTTATACATTAGGAAGGTGAGTTGGAGAATAATGAAGGCTACTGTTCTACTAACAAGGCCCTTGTTAGTTGAGCGATGGCCTTCATTAATCTCCAACTCTCATCAATAATGTATAAAATAGCAATTAAAAAATACTCCCATTCATTTCAATGGTGCACACCCCTGCAGTCTCCTTTTCCCTTTGTCATAATGTGCCTGAGCATGGGGATGTGGAGGTCAGCTTCATGGGGGGGAGGGCATAAGACTGACTATAGTGGGGGTCTAATATTCTGTGCATACCATACTGCTTAACTCTCCATGAATGCAAGGAACATTTCTAGAATGTCTGTAATAGCTCTAAAAGGCACAACTTATTTGGTTTGGCTGAAACGTGATATGCAAATTAAGAAAAATTCAAATGTATAGGGTTCATCTGTATATACCCTGGAGCACTGCATCATATTTGGGCTTAAACCCACCCAGTTACTAATCAATTTGTTTCCTGTCTAAAGTTCAACCCCCCACCCAAAAAAGAACTTTGTCCCGATTTTTCTCCCTGATGCCATTCCATTCAATACCCATCCCCTATGGGTCATGAAGCTATCCAAAGGTGAAGAAGCGTGAAAAACACATCAATATTTCAGTCTTTCCTCCTTCCCCAATCCTCCTGTAAACAAATTATTTACTTTTACTTATCTGGCCATATGGCCAGAACCTGCAGCCTGGCATAGTGTGCCACCAGCCCAGTTTTTAGTCCGTTCCTCCACTTTCCTTCACCAGACGTTGGATGCTAGAACTGACCATCACAGGTCCTCAGTGTGATCTGGACCAAGTTACCCCACTATTGAATCCACCCAACCTGGGTTGCTTCTTTCTTGCTTGGTTGCTGCTGTGGCTGCTGCTACACTGCACTGATCAAGGCCTATGAAGGCCACCCACAGCACTGTCACCACCACTGCTGCTAAACCTAGCTTGCTGCTGTGGGGGTCTGTACTGTTTTTTTGTAAGGTGATCCTAGTAGAGTAAGTAGGTAGCCTAGTTTTGAGTTAGCTTCTAGCTCACCCTCTGCCCTTTCAGTCACCAGGGGAGATGGAGACTCACTAAGTGTAGAACAACAAAAATATGCTGCCACAACACTGCTATTGAGAGTTCAGTGCTCACTGACTCCTCCAAGCTGTAGTGTTCAGCCTGTCTACTCTGTGGTTGGAAAAACAGTGTTGCACTTGCAAGGTTCATGTGCTCTTTTTTGGCTGGAGCTCACATCACATGTGATTGTGCCACCGCTAATAGGTGGAAAGAGTGGACAAAACAGTACAGACACAGTCAAGTGTGGAGAGTACCTGCAGCGTGAGCACACACAGGCCAGATGGGCACTTACAGTGCAAAAGATTAAATCCAAATTTAAAGCCATTACTGCCACACCATAAGAGCAATCTAGGCACAAATATCGGGGGGGGGGAGGCAACTGCGCCCCTCTACCCTACCTAAATGACACCCCTGCTTAATGGTAGAAATTCATTCTCAGGTGCTAACACAATGGTTTCCACTGTGTTCTGAGGTACTGTATCTCCATGTTTCAGATGTGTCCTAATCATCATGTGGATTAGTGTCCCTCTTTGTTCCTCATTTTGAGTGTCCATGTTCCTCATTTCAGTGACAAAATGTGACGTATGGTGTGTGCATCCAAGACCCTACTCAGCACAAAGAGTGCTGAGCATGGCCATAGTGTATATGCTTAGTACAGAATGACAGAGGGAAAGTGAGATAAAACAGTCATGGAGAAACACATTTGTAGCACTAAATATGCATAAGGGATTTGCATGGTCCAAAACAAACAGGATAGGCTTCACAACACAGAGGCCCCTCTTTGTACATCTGGAATGGGGGATGTTGACTTGCTAGATCCTAGGCATTTAATGCAGTATGCAAACAATACTTTACAAATTAATGGCAATTTAATGACAAAAATCAAAAGCCATTAAACAACTTGCAAAAGGATCAGAATTAATGAGTTTACCTAATTTTTATGGGAATGCAAATAAAAATGTATTTTAATGACTAATTGCTAGCAGTAGTATAAGAAATAGAAACTGATGTGTTTTTTAGATGAGATTTGCATCAGCTTAGCTGCTGCACACATGGCAAATGTAGAGCATGTGAACCTGATGTGATGTTTAAATTATGTTCACGCCAGCTTAACTGCTGCACTCATGTCAAGCATGCAACATGCACACCTGGTGTAATTTTCAGAAGATGTTTACACCAGCTTACCTGCTGTGCACATGTCAAGCATGCAGCATGCAAACCTGAGTTGCCTTTTAGACCTGGTTCATATGTTCACTTAGTGTATGCGAACTGCATGCAAACATTGCACAATTAAGCATGTGGCATGCATTCTGCATGTACACAGCACAACTATATTTCTGTAAGGGACCCGGTAGAAACTATGCACAAGTTCTGCCTACATATGTGACTTATGCTGTTAATAGGTTGCTCTCCTGGCTCCTGTCTTTTGCTGAATGTGCTCTTTTCAGAGGAAAGGGTTATAACTACAAATCCTCACTTATACTTGCCTGCCTCTTTTAGACTTAAAATGTTGCCTTCCTCATGCTCCTCTGTTGGCACTCTCTCAGTTCATTAATAAGTCCATCCCGGGACACATGTGGGATGTCCTATGGCTGAGCATCCATGGTAAGGTGGAGATCGGAGACTCGCTAAAGCACAAGTCAGTGGAGGAAAGGATGTGCTTATGGGGTTCTTGTCCTGGGATCCTGGAGGTGTAGTCTCACTTTTTTTTTTAAGGTCCCTCCAGTCACACATTTTGGCTCCAATTAAGTACCATGTGGAGCTGCTCTCTGTTTGCCAAGGTTTCTTATGGAATTGTTGTGCTTGGTATTTATCCCCCTACATGGTCCTGCTTTTCACCACGATTGTTGCAGCTGTGCTTTGCTGTCCATAAATATTATTTATGGCAGGCATGTTGTGCATTCACTCTACAGCAGAAGACGAGTCTGCCTTTGGTGGTTGCACACATTGTCCGTTTGGATCTCCACCATTTATACTGGAAGGACCTGTTGCACTTTTGTGCACCCGTCTTTCAGAAATTGTGGTTTTATTTTCATTTTTTCTTAGTTAGAATCTGTTTTGCTTTCTGTTTGTAGCCTTTGACCTGTTTTCTTATAATGTATATTGTTTGATATTTTCTGTTAATAAAATTCTCCTACTCTTCTTTGACAAGTGCTATGGGGTCTTCTTCACCTGTCTGCCCTATTTGTTGAGTGCCAAATGTGTTAGCGAAGGCAGACCATAGCTGTCTCTTTGAAACTTCAAGGAGGTGCAGCAGGAGAAAAAAAGAAGCAGTACAGAAAGGGGACAACATTTTTCATGCAAGTGACTATATCATTGGCACTGAACAGGAAAGAGGGAGAGAGAGAAATAACAGAAGATAAGGGAATGAGGACATTGCTGTTTTTCCACAGACTTTCAGCAAAGGAAAGTATTAAAAGAAAATTACTTTAAAATATTCATATTTTAGGGTATTTATTTACATAGTTATTTGATTAGTTATGGCATCCCTTACCCTATTCCTATATAGTACTATAGGGGGCAGCCTTGACAATGGTGGTGCCACTTTAAACAAATATCCTCTGGCTTAACATGGGGGAACCCAACTCTGTCACTGAGCTACTGATGGTTTTGTTAATGTGTTTGTGGAATGATACAGTAGTTGTGGGCTAAGTTCAAGACCCAGACCCAGATATTTGGACATTTTCAAGGGGAGCTCTGTTAAATGCTGAAGCCTACCAGGTGTTAAGTGGGTGGGGACTGCAAGAGCATCATCTATATTTAGTTTTGGTGCTGTTGAAGAAACTGTGGAAAAGCAACCAGTGTTGTACATTTTAGAAAATAGGATGGGCCCCACAGTGGAGCCCTGTGGGATTCCAGTCTCTGTAGTAAGGAAGCAGCACCCATTTGTGAAAGTGGAGTAGGCTGAACCAAGGAAAGATCTGACTAAGAGTTAGATGCTTTGATTAAAAGTAAACAACAGTCTCAGCTCTCTCACAGAGTGAGTGCAGCTGCACCTTCCGAGCAGGGAACCCACCCACATTAAACAGATAGCGCTGTACATGTCATTTTTCAGTGTTGAGCATTTCAAATGGAGTGAAACTCCTTTTGTTATTTTGATATTATAGTATCCAAGAAGGCCGTGTTTTAACTCTTATAAATACTCGATTAACACATCATGTTTAGATGGGGACATATGTCTATTTATTTGTTTTGGGGGGGGTAGGTTTTTAATAAACATCAGAGTAGAAAATCCCTTGCCATTAGTGTTTTACTGCTCTGTTTTTTGTGAGGTGGTTTTTTGTCAGCTGCACTGATGCTGCTGTCACCTAACAAGTAAATGGTATCATGTAATAATCGCAATGAAATAAGGGTGATGGCAAAAGGGCGAAAACATTAAGGGCAACAAACAAATAACTGTGACCGGTAGGTTTAGGCAATTCTGCGGTTTTGCAATCCCCAAAGTCCAATTGCATCTCAGACTGGTATATTTTGAAAAAGCAGGGGTCCGGGGGCACAGCTCCCCATATGGGTGTGGAAGTAAAAGTAATTTGTATGGATTGCTATTAGTGTCAGTTGCCATTATTACATGGCACCCTTGTTGTATTCACTTTGTTTGACTCGCCGTTTTGCCACTCGCCGTTTAAAACTTGCCATTATCACATAGAATCCAAGTAAATCACTTGCATTGTTGGGAAAAGGTATGGTGATTATATGTGATGATCAGTTGGCAAAAATGACAGTCACCCCCTCCACCAGGTGCCAGATGTCTTTATCCCAAGCTGATGTGAATCTCCATGATCACTGTTTTAGGTACCATACATGATATTTGAGTTTTAGAAAAAAAAAAATGCGAAGACTTGTAAAATACAGTCACAATTTTTTTGACAGCTGATTGACACCGTTGGTCTAGAAATGCTAAGTTAACAGAATAAAGGCAACTTTTTATAAATATTCCTTGTCCTTATAGGGGTGTTAGGACTGTTATAGCCATGATATATTTACTGCTATAAGCTGTAGCTTGGAACCTTGGCAACAGGCATGTGTATCTGTGGTGCTTTGCAGTACTTATGTGGTCATGTGGCGGCTAGGTGTGACTCCTTGTCATCTTTCACAGAGCTGCAGCAGGAAAACAGTAAATATCACTGGGATCCATCAGGAGCAGAAAATGCTGGGGATGAATTTGTGGAGTGTTAGAGTTCGGTGTACAGTGTGGGTTTTGAGCAGACTTGGAATTGGGGGGTTGCTACTCTCTTGAAGAACAGCACTGACAGTGATGGGGATAACCTGACCCCCACCCAAATACCTCTTCACAGAAAGAGTGTTGGATTCCTGGAATAGCCTTTCAGCAGAGGTGGTGGGGTGAAAATTGTGGTGGGGTTCAAGAATGCATGGAATAAGCACAAGGTAATCATAGTGGAAGAGAAGAGCGGAGGAATAAAGAGATGAAGATCAGGCATCGTCTGCGGTAATAATGTACTGTAGGTAGGGAGAAATAGGCAGACTGGATGGGCCAAGTGGTCCTCATCTGCCATTATATTGTATGCTTCTATGTTTCTATCCCTAAGTTCTCCATTGCCGGCCGAGGAAGTGTTTCTCCCAGCATCCCACTTCCTCTTGCATGCATGTGCACTCTGTGCTGTTCCTATGGCAGTTCCACAGTTTTTACTCTCCTTCTCGATCCATGTAATCTACTAGTTTCCTGTTTTTGCATAAGTTTCAAGTTTACCAAGCTATCTATCCAAGTATACAGTATGAAGTCTTCTTTTTTTTTAATGTAAAATTTATTTACCCAGGCTACTTCAATAGATTAAGCCACCAAGGTACAGTATTCACGTTCCTTAGATTATTTTATGAATTAACACACTTCATGCATTTTAAAATGTGGTAGAAGATTAAATGTGATATGAAGCAATCATGAAAATGCAGGACTATACATAAGTAGAAATCAGGGTGCATTTTGCATTTGCAAATGCATACATAGGTTCCTTGTTTATGTGAGTTATCATAAGGCTTGCATATACTTGCATGCAGAAGAGTCTTTATTTTGAAGAGATTGGTTAACACTGAGGATCCTACTCTGCATGTTATAACCAAATAACTAGCCATGTTACTTTCTGCAGCAGAGTGCTGTGTATCACACGTCAGACATTATCCTGTGAGATAAATTGGTGGTGCAAAGCAGTAATTGCTGGCTGAGACAGAAGGTGATTTAAAGAACCACAGCAGCAATCCTGTCCTGCAGCTTTGAAGTTGGTGCCTTGCCACAGTGTCTGGAAGAGCAGGTCCAGGCTGGGACTCCCAACTTGCTGTCCCATATGGGGGAGTTCATTTGCACTGTCTAGAGAGCTATGTTATTGCAGTGTCTTCCTCCACTAGTTCATTCACATTGCCGGCCGACAAGCACATAATTACAGCCATATATAGTTCAAAGGCAAGCCAGTCATCCAAGTACAGACTGGTGCAGTGGCTCTGAATGGGTACTCAGTTACAACACTTGCTATTATTCATAATTTCTGAAACAAATAGCAGTTACATTTTTGTGACAGAGTAAGGGTGCTGAGGAGCTTTCTTCTTGTTTCTTGTGCAAATTTTATTTATTTATTTACTGTATTATTTGGTAAAACTTTTGAGCAATGCTTGCTTACAGAGGTTCCACGTCAGAATACAGGTTAAGTACAGTTTCAGTTACAAGTAAAGTAATACACATAGAGGTCATGCAAGCAAGGTCCTTGGTATATTTACAAAATTCACAAGTTCAGTCACAATCTAGGGTGCACAATATCCTATGTACAAGTTTAATACAAGGTGCAGTAGCAGCTGACATGGCGTTGTCTATGGTTAGATTTTAGGCAGTTGCAGATTTGCAACTTTGTATGTGGTAGTCATGTAAGTTACTGGAAGCACAGCCGGGGGGTGGAGGGCATTGTTAGTGGGTTATATGTATATGGAAACTGATTGTGTAATATAACCTTTGACTCCAATTGTAAATGGCACCATTTGTTGTAATCACATATGTTCTTAGCTAACTACTGTTGTCATTGTATACTCCAGTAATTGACTGTTTCTTTCTGGGCTTCTTTTACTGTAGTTATTTAATCCAATTATCTGCTGTACAGTACTTTCATTTTTTTTCTCTCCACCCCATGTGGGAGTGTGTTTTCTCTTGCACTATGTAAGATGCTCCTCTATAATTTGTACTTATGTGTAATGTGTTACTCATGTAACTTGTACAAATGTATTGTATTGTTGCCATTCTGTGGCCTGGGTTGTAACTGAAAATGGTCCTTTGGATCAGTGCACCTACCCGGTTATCAAAGACATAACTAACTAAATAAATAAATAAGGCTCTGGCTAGTGATTACACAGGCATGCATTTTGTTGGGCAAGGTATTTTTCAGGGATAATTTAAATTGGGTCATTTTGAGTAACTCAAGCAGTGTGGTGCAGAGTTCATTTAGCCAGGTTGGTGCTCGGTATGGGAAGGCCCTCACTGCTTGGCTGGTTTTACAGCATGGGACATACTGTACAGTGCAGTTCTAGCAACACTCCTTGTAGAGTGGTGGTTAAGGGGGGGTATGTAGCAGGTATCGTAGGTAGGGAGGGTGAGCCCCCGTTGGGCCTTCATCCCAATTGGGCAGGTTTGGAGTATTATCTTTAGGTCTAGCAGAAGCTATTGTGTTTCCAGATAGAGGTTGCATGAGTGCCTGAGCCTGCCTGCATCAAGGACAAGGCAACAGGATTTATTTAGGATGGTCCTGATTCTGTTGAGATTGGTGTCCGTTGCTGCTCCATAGATTACCAGTCCATAATCTATGATGGTTAGGACCGAGGAAGCTCAAGCAAGTTTCCTAGTCACTGGTGTCATAAAGTGCTTGTGCCTATATAGAACCTCCAGTTTTTTGTTTACCATGCTGATGACCTGGGGCTGGATTAGCAAAGATCCCCTAGAGCTCCACAAGTATGCAGCAATCTAGGGCTGTGGCACACCCTGGCTGTGTCAGGGACCCTGCGCTGTATTCAGAAAGAACAGGGTCCCTGAGCCACATATTGGGGTGCTGCTGCATCAGAAGAAGTGCTCCAAAGCAGTGGGCACACCTACGGGACCTGCTGCAGAGATGTGGCTGCCCCCTACAACCTGATGCAGCAGCAGAGGAGCTGGGATGGATGGGGGATGGGGGCATACACCTGGCAGACATGTGGGATGGGGGCAGCATGCCCACATGGGGCCTTGGCACTGTATGTCACCCTCCCTCCATCCACATTTCATGCCAATTACCATCTGGAGCTAATGCTGGCACCTGCACAACCACTCTATTCTGCATGCCCACCCCCACTATAGCACCCCCTGCCCAAGTCGCCCCCATACACATATGTTAGGGCACCACTAAAGAAGGGGCCACAGCATCTGACAGTGGTGCAAGGGGTTTAGACCAGCTCATTGCTGGTCTAACTGAAGCCCCTTGCTGCGGCCATGGTGGGGCATCTTGAATTCTGGGAAAGGGATGTTGCAGCCCTACCATAGTGCAACCCCCTTGTGACATGTCGCACCCTCATTCATGTCACAAGAGGAGGGCAATGTGCTGGTTTGCCATGCGGGTCCCGACTTGGACACAAGCCATTTTTCTGACCCTGGACTGCCACATACTTAACCGCAAGGTGCAAGATATGGCAGCACCCTCTGAGGCAAGCACCTTGTGACATTCCTAAGGTTTTGAAAATACAGCCCATGGTCTATATGTTAGGTATATGTTAGAAAGCTGTCAAGGTTTATACAAAAATATTTGAAGGAATTAACCTGTTCTAAGACCTCACCATCTTGGTTGTTTTGTGGGCTCCAAGCTTTAGGCAGGTCATTAATGAATGGGCTGAACAGTAGAGGGCCCGGTATTGATCTCAGGGGAACTCCTATTGTCACTGGCCTAGAATCTGAAAGGACTCCACTGACATTCACTTTTTGGGTGCGGTCTGTTAGGTAGTTATCAAACCACCCCACAGTTTCCCTAGGTAGGCTAATATCTGCAAGTTTTTCCATCAGCAGTGTGTGGTTCACGAGATCAAATGCTTTGGTTAGGTCAATGAAAACTGTCCCAACCATTTCACCTTTGTCGAGTGACTCATGTAATGAGTTGGTGAATTCAAGGAGGGCAGAGATGGTGTTGTGCAGTCATCTAAACCTATTTTGCTGGGGGCACAGTAGGTTGTAGTGATTAAGGTATTGCACCAGCTGGTCCACGACTACCCATTTCAGTGCTTTGGAGAAAGGAGAGAGTATGGAGATTGGTCTTTAGTTTGTGATAAATGCTTAATCACCTTCCGTGTTTGCTGGTGTGACAGTAGCAGATTTCCATATGGCAGGGAATGTAGAATGGCAGAGAGAGTGGCTGAACAGTTTGGTTATTGTGGTTGTCAGGATGTCCACTGCCGGAGTGAGGAGCCTCATGTCTATGGTGTCATTTCCTACCCTGGTTTTGTTAAGCCCGCAATTGACATATTTATAGGTTTCTGACACTGTTATTGCTCTAGAACTTGGGGTGGGTGGCATGCACTGACATGGTAGACAGGGAGTTAGGACACTCAAGCGGTTGGGTGTTGTGGGAGGCCTGCAGTGGGGTGTTGTGGGATGCATGTTGTGGGGTGGAGCCAATAGTGTTTAGGTAGGAGCTGAGGTCAGTGAAGGCAGAGTTATGAGTGTTTGCAATTTCCTTGGGGTCTGATATGTGGGAATTGCTGTGTGTAATCAGGTCCAGCCTGCTCTTGTCAGGGCTCCTAAGGAGTTCATTTAGGGACCCCCAGAACCTGATACCATTACCCCAGAGTTTGTTTTGCTTCACTCTGTAGTAGATAGCTTTGGCTTCCCTAAGTGGGTACATTTGTTGCAGGCCATCTTGTACACCTCGATATCCACGGGGTTACCTGATGCTCTAGCTCTAGCCCAGGCATTGTCTCGGAAGTGCATTAGTCCTCACAGTTCTGGGGTAAACCATTCTACAGAACTTTCTCTGATCATAAGCTTCTTAATGGGGGCATATTTGTCAGCTGCCTATGTAAACTCCTGGATTAGGAAGTCCAGTGCCAGGTCAATATCAAGAGTAGAGTCCATGTAGCCCCAATCGACCTGTGCCAATTGTTGCCTAAAGGCTTCTAAGGAGTTTTCACGTATTAACCTGCAGGGAATGAGTTTTGGTGGCTGTCTTTTAATCTTGGCAGTCCATTCAACCAGTGCTGGTGAGTGATCACTAAGCACGTCAGGCAGGACCTGTGCTTTGGTAATCCTCTCGGGCTTGGTTGTTAGTACCCAGTCATTGAGTGTGCCCTTTCCCGTTCGGTAGTTGATCCACATATTTTCTTCACCTACCACCTGTGTGAGGTACAAGTTATTGACTGTGTCCCTATATGAGTTGCTGGAGCTTGCAGTCCAGTCAATGTTGAAGTTCCCGGTCACCAGGGTCTCATGGTTGGTGCCGATTTCTTGGTAGTATTGAGAGAATATTTCTAGCCCTGCTTGACGAGTTCTCACTGGGATGTAGATAGTCATGATTGTTAGTGTTTTATGTCCTCCTCCCATGTGCAGTCTAGTAACTTATGGAAGTCCTTTTTAATGAAGGACTCATTTTTAAGTATTTGGTGATCAAAATTACTTAAATGATATTGGAAACCATCCAGACTGTATAACACTATTATAACTTGTTTTATTAATTTGGTAATTAGCACCTCTACACTATCAGTACCAAGCACCTGCACAGCAAATACGTACAAGCAAACATCCAGCATTGACAAAAGCTTGTATCTGAAAATATGTGTTTGCAGAATGAAAACCTGCAGCACATAAACTTTGAGTGCTCTTTGGCTACAAGTTGTGTTTGGTCATTTAATAATTTAATGGTGTTATTGTGTATTGTACAATAGGAAGAAAGAATCCTGGACTTTGATTGGTCATTCTGGGGCTAGACCTGTGATGTTATCCCAATACAACATCACAGATCTAGTCTCAGCACACACATAACCCAATCACATGAAAAATAAAAATCAGTGCACATCCTGTCTTCAACCTAAGTGAAAGCCATGTTTGCAATCAGCTTCACCTCACTCGCTGTACTCACAGAGAACTCAGGGAGCATCCATTTTTTTTATTAAACAAAAAAAAGGTTTAACTCACAGTGAAATGTAAAGCCATGAGTTCTGTTTTACAAGTTATTTGTGAAAGTGCCACCTGCTCTCCAGAGACTCCCCACTTCCAAATGTAAAAGCTTTGATTATGATCAGCTTCATGGCAATCCGTTGGTCCACACTGGCAGACTGAATCAGTAGGTGAGCACGTGTGTTAATATTGTGCTTCAGTCAGTTAATTTTCCACTCTCCTGCTTTGAAACTATTCTCCCAGTAAAGGTTCTATCGGGAGAACACACAACCACATAATGGGACGGGGGGATTGTCTCTTCAGAGCGCAATCTCACATGCTAGAAACAACCATGATTCTGAAAGAGGCAGGGTGGGGGGGTTCACTTGTGTTGCAGCAGCATCAAGACCATGGGGAAGGGGCGAGACAAAGAGAGAGACAGAAAAACAGAACACTAAACATTGTCTCTCCAAACAAGTGGGACAGCAGCTGAACACACACACACACACACACACACACACACACACACGTTTCAACATAAGCTGGTCAAGGGAGGCTTACAGCAGACAGCATGTCTTAACAGCACAACCTACTGGTGAAAACACAAATTATGGACTTTTATTCAAAGGTATACCTGCACATAGGAAATGTAAGAAAAAATGTATTTACTTTTTTTCTTTATCTTCTTTTAAAATTAAAAACAAATCATTGTATAATAGCAATAATGCACTCCAGGGATGTGTGCCATGCTGGGATAACATCACTTCTCGGGTGCTGAATGTACTCAGCCTGTGACCTCATGCTTCAACCACTTGAAGCGTGACATTATTCTATATGACACACACCCTGTCATGCATTATTGCTTTTCTGATGCTTGTTTTTATAATTTTTATCATTGTTGTCTGACATAAAAAACTACAGTTACCGCAAATGAAAATTGACATTGGAAAGTGATCCTGTTGTTGATTATAAATGCATGACTATGCATTTTGCATGCTCTTAAACACATGTTGTTTGTACTTTTTTATTTGAAAATTTCTTGTTCTGTGATTTGGATCCACTCCTAACCCCTCCAACGTCACCCACAGAAACACACACCCACTACAATCCCTACCCAACTTCATCCGAAACTGAGATACTGCATTTTATTACAAAGTATTTTATGATGTATTTATTAGTTACTAAAACAAACAAAAAATATATAGTCTTTCCTTTTCTGATAAAAAAAAATGCTTGCTGTTGCCATTGAAGCATCGGTGTTTGCAATTCAAACCAGAGCTTCAACCGAAATACATCAGGATTCCTCTAAAACAAACAAAGAAAACTGCTCTATTCTAAGCTTACATCTTATAACTTTATTTCATGATTATACATTGAATGTTTTGCATTAATGTCATTGTCTTCTGCTAGACACCAGCTTACATTAATAATGCATAGCAGCAGGGATAGCATGTTTGTGTTTTTGTCCTACAGTTAGTTAGTGACACAGCTGAGATGTAGACTCTCTTTTATAGTGCAGCCCAACTTCCACTAAACAGCTGCCCAGTCTGAAGCACAGTGGTGAAGATATTTTTTCTAGTGCACAGAGGATGTAGCTGGAATCAATCTAAGAACTGAATCAAGCCCAGTAGCTCCAGCATGAGGAATAGGTATTGCTCTTGTCGTTCAACTGAGCTGGCTAATGCTCACTTTAGAAGTGTCGAAGTGCTGACAGTGCCAACAGTACCGACAGACTGCACTCAAGGAGGGCAAGGAAGTGGCTCCTTCAGAAAGTGGCTTAACTGCTAATGTTCTGACAGCTACAGGTAGCCATTCTGATTTTCAACCTACCCACAGAAAATAATCTGCCTGCAATACACCCGATAGAGCTTTTGTACAGGAGAGCAGCTGATAGCACAGTAGTGCCACAGAAGCAAGAAAAAGAGGAGCCTTCAATTCCCAATGCAGCCACTGCCAGATTCTCCACTTTAATGGTTTTGAAAACCCTAGCACAGATCCACTCAGGGACAGTTCTCCTACTTGGCAACTCTCCTAGCTGGGTTTCTTAACAGGGAGTATTTCACCTGAGTAAAAAGTATAGCACAGAACAGCATTGCTTTGTGTCAAAGAACATGACACTGCATTAGTGGGAGAAACAGATTTAGCAGACCCTTTCATTTTTCTCCTTTTAATTGCTTTTGCCCGACTGTGTGCCAACATACATTTCTCTGCTCAGCTTCTATTGTTACAGCAGGACCTGCTCCTGGTCCAGTGTGCCTCTCCATATTCTCATTCTACTACTCTCACAATTTATAGCCAGTAAGAAAACATTGTGCATGCTTCTGCCTGCATGCAGGTTTGTTCCTTCATGTACTGTAGGTTTTTACAGTAACAGTATTTGTTAGTCAGGAATTGTTTCATCCAATAGTTGTTTGGCAAAAGATTTATGTCTGACATCTTTACATTCATATTCAGCATATGTTACATTTCTTAGAATATTTTTTTAAAAGCCCTTTAATTGCTAATGTAATATTTAATGACTTACATCAGTAAATATGGCCATCACTAGCAATGTCAAAAAATCTGTGACTTAGTCTGTTGCATGTACATACTAGATTCTTAGTGCAGATGTGTTAAGATGGAGTTCCCTCAGGATTCTGATGGCAAGCAGTGCAGCACCACACCAGGATATTTTTTATTTTAAAGTGAGCACGTCACGGGAGCAGACATTTGTTTAATCTTCAAAACTGCATATTTTAGTCCAGGAATAGAAAAAAAAGCAAAACCAATTAAAGTACCAATGGTACTGAAAGGCTCCAAGCTAAGGATGTGTTATTTTATGTAGTATAAGACAAATATACATACTAAACAATGTACATGCAGATGATGTACAATAAAGATACATACATGCATGCAAGTACACACATACACCTCAACAAATAAACAGGCATAGCCCACACCATACACAAACTCAGAACTTTTAACCTGCTCAGTTCCTGCACTAGGGCCTCTGGAGTCAGCATGGTATTTTTTATTTTATTTTTTATTTAGTTTTGTTGACCAGGTAAGTGCACTAGACAAATTTTGTAAGTCTGGAGTAATGTTTCACAAGTTGCATTCAAAGCACAAAGTATCAGATGGAGTTTTTCAAGCTAACAGAACCAATATAACCAAATAGAACTTTAAACCTTGCTGAAACTCTATCACTGACATCAGCAATGACATCTAACTATTTCTCTCATGCGACAAACACTGTTGTGAGAAAGAAAAAAATGTTCTGCTCTAGGGATCCAGCTCAGGCTCCCTGCCCACTGCTGCTTGGTAGCCTACAGGTTTACTGCTGTGCTAAGGTTTTTTGACTGGAAAATGTATTCTGAGGCAAAGGACATCCAGCAGTGAGTGCAGACCCCCCCCTCCCCAACTCCCAGCTGCAGTGAATTTAAGTAACGAACAGCCTATCAGTTTGAAATAATTTTTCCAAAGTTGCAGTCAAATCTCAAAGTCTCAGATGGAGCATTTTGAGTTATTAGCAATACAGAACTTTAAACCTTTATGAAACTGTGTCAGTAACATCAGCAATGACATCTAGTAATTTCTCTCATATTACATAAATTGTAGTGAGGAGGAAAAATATTTATTCTCCAGGGATCAAATCCTGACCCCCTACCCACTACTGCTTGGTAGCCATTAGTGCTACTGCTGTACTAAGGTTCCTTGACAGTAAATGCATACTGTGAAAAGGACACCCAGCAGTGAATGCAGACATAAACATAGAAACATGGAATCTGACAGCAGATAAGGGCTGCTTTGCCCACCCAATTTGCCCATTCTTTCCTACTTACATTCTCACCACAGACTCTACTTGATTGATAGCTCTTTCTCCCTCTCCTTTCTTTCCACCATTATTGTTTTGTGACTATCCCATGCATTCTTCAACCCTACCACAGTTGTGACCCCCACCACCTCTACTGGTAGGTTGTTCCAGGAATCCCCACTTTTTCTGTGAAGAAATACTTCCTCACATTTCTCCTGAATCTACCACCTTCCAACTTCATAGCATGTTCCCTTGTTCTTGAGCACCTTTTTTGGTAAAAACTCTTCCTTTCTGTACCTTATCTACCCACATGAGGGTCCTTTAGTCTCTTCTTGTAGGGTTTTTGATGCAGACCCTGCACCCATTTTAGTTGCCCAACTCTGGACCACCTCCACTCTATCTATGTCCTTCCAGAGATGTGGTCTCCAGAACTGGATACAGTACTCAAGGTGAGGTCTTACCAGTGATCTATGCAGGTGCAATACCACCTCCCTCTTTCTTCTGGTGATGCCCCTTTCTATACATCCCAGCATCCCACTAGCCCTCCTGCCTTTATCTGATATGATTACCCCTAGCTCTCTTTTCTGCTGGGTTGTTATCAATACCACTCCTTCCATTTTGCAATCCGTGCCCAGATTTCTGTGCCCTAAGTGCATTATTTTACACTTTTTGCATCGAAACCAGCTGCCATACGCTTGACTACTCTTTAAATTTTCTCAGGTCTCTGCTTATCCTTTTCACCCCCCTGGAGTGTCCACCCTGATGCAGATCTTGATGCTATCTACAAAAGAGACATACAGTACATTCCCTTACAGCTCCTTTACAATATCACTTATAAAGACATTAAAAAAGACCAGTCCCAGCACTGACCCTCTGAGGTATCCTACTGGTCACACTCTCTTCCTCAGCACAAACTCCATTTACCACCACCTATGTCCTAACCCATTTCTTACCCAGTTTACCACTTCTTTTACCCACCATTAAGCTACCCAGCTTGGTTACTAGTCACCTATGTGGAATGGTGCTGAAAACCTTATTGAAATCTATGTAGGCTATGTCCACCAATCCTCCCTGATCTAATTCTTTGTTCACCCAGTGAAAGAAATGTGTCAGATTTGTTTGACATGACCCCCTTCCCCAGGGAATCAATGCTGCCTTGGGTCTTGAAACCTGTTGGATTCAAGATATTCCACAATCCTTTCTTTCAGCAGTGTTTACATTAACTTACCCATCACTGATGATAGGCTGACTGGCTTACAACTGCTAGACTTATCCCCACTACTACTTTTGTGTAGTGGAACTACATCTGCCCTCCTCCAGTCCTCCAGAACCACTCTGGTTTCAAGTGATCTGTTAAATAGAAGTGATAGATGTTTATTTTATTTTTTTATTTTATTTTATTTAAACAGCAGTTTGGAAAACCTTTGAGCCATAGGCTTATTTACAAAGGTACCTTGTCACAGTAAGACAAACCACAATACACAGTATAGCAGTACAACACATAAGTATAACAGTAAATTAAGACATAGATACAAACAAGCTGGTACAGGTAGGATGGATGCAAACAATACCAGAGTTATGTTGTCCTTAGCAGCTTAGTAATAAGCTTTGTCATAATTATTTAGTATGTGGCTTTGACTGGTGGCAGTTACAGCATGGTGTTAGCTAAGGTGGTTTACGTAAGGAAGTTTTGAAGCACGATATAGTAGGAGCTTCGGAGATGGAGGGGCAGTGTGTTGAACCAGGAGGGGGCCCTAAAGCTGAAGGCTCTTTGGCCGTGAGAGGTCCTAGCTCTAGGGATAACAAGAGAGGTTTCCCAGAGGTCCAGGATGAACTAGTGGGACAGAGCGGCGATGGTGGTGGTCAATCCTGGTGGGGATAGCCCAAGGAGGGTCTTTTTGTAAGGGTACAGGTCAGATATTTGAGGCACTTCGTTGAGATCAAGTACCAGGCGCTTTAGCATACAGTAGACAGGTGTGTGTCATCCTAAGGTGCTCCAGTATTAACCTGCAGGCCTTATTCAGAGTAAAGCGACTTTATGGAGTGCAGTCTGATCAGCAGCACCATACACCGGCAGTCCATAGTCCTACTAGGGACAGGATAGAGGAGACTGCGAACAAGAGCCTCGGGGAGGCAGTGTTTATACCGGCGTAAGATGCCCAATCGGATATTAGTGGCAGTGGCTAGGGCAGCATGTGTCCATGGAAGGAGAGGAGGGTCAAAATGGATCCCTAGGTATTTATAGGAGCAAACTTGTTCGAGTGGAAAAGAGGACCCAGAGTGAATGAGGAGTTTGAAGTTGCAGGACTTGTTTTGGGGATGAGTGAAGAACATGGTTTTGTTTTTAAGATTTATCACCAATCTATGTTCCTTGAACCAGCCTCGACTTCAGTGAAGGACTTCTGCAGCGAGTCCTGGAGGGCAATAGGGTTACGACTTGAGGCAAAGATGACTGCATCATCAGCGTACAATAGAATGTTCCCCGAGCAAGAGCGTGGAAGGGTGTTAAGGTAAAGGGAGAATAGTAAAGGGCCCAGAATGGAGTCCTGGGCAACCCCAGAAAAGATGGGACAGATGTCTGAGTAGGTCCCATTAATTTTTACACGCTGTGAGTGGTCAGACAGATAACTGGTGCACCAGGAGATAGGTCCAGCAGCAAAACAGAGAGACTAAGGACATCAAGAAGGAGGGGGGGACAGTGTCGAAAGCTTTGAGAGGTCAATGAAGACAGCACCAGCCGGAGAACCAGTGTCTAAGGAGGAGTGGAGAAAGTTGGAGAACTCTAGGAGGGCTGTGTTTGGTACTATGGCCCCACTCGGAAGCCATGCTGCTCAGGACAAAGGACATTGTGGGTGGAGAGGTAGTCAGAGATTTGAGGCCACCACTTTTCCAAGGCCTTGGAGAGAGGAGAGAATGGAGATTGGCCGATAGTTTCCAGCCACAGTCCTATCACCACCTTTAAAGATAGGGGTGACAGTGGCGGCTTTCAGGCAGTTGGAACCTTCCCCAGGCAAAGAGGTGGTTGATGAGACATGTGATCGGGGTAGGGACTGTGTCTAAGACCAGCCGTAGGATACGGATCCAGGGTGTCACTGCCTGTACTATTACTATTGAGGGCAGTGACAAGGTGCGGCCTAAGTTCTTGGGCAGAAACACGGTGGAGGAGAAAATAAGGGTGAGAAAGATTTATGGCAGGTGCTGGGGGAGGAGGGTCAAAAAAATTTGTAGGGAGGATAGGGCTAAGGTCAGTGAATGAGGTGTTGAGGTGGTTGGCTATGAGGGCTGGGTCTGAGGAGATCACACCATTAATGTTGATCTGGGTGGGGGGGGAGTGTGCAATCCCATTTGACTGTTTAATGTTATCCCAGAAGGTTCTGGGATTCCCCCATGAGGCAGTGAGTGAGGACCGATGGTGCTCAGACTTGGCCTTTCTGATGGCCAGTGCACTTGTTTTGGGTGGCAGCATATATACGCCTGTCATTGGGCTGGCTAGTCTCAATGGCCGTGCCATAGGTTGTCCCTATGTTTGAGCTGGTGGATCAAAGCTGGGGTAACCAGGGGCATTCTTCCTTTTAGAACGGCGGTCAACACTGGGGCAAAGATATGCATTATTAAAAGTTTGGGTAAAGAAGGAGAGCTGTGTCGATGTCAGGAGTTGCCTGTATAGGAGACCAGTCAATTTGGGACAGAAGTTCCTTAAGTTTTATCAGTCCACCAGATATTAGACTGTACCGGCATGTGGACTGTGCTATGGGTTTGGGGACTGAGGATGACCAGTTGGATAGAATGGGAGTGATCGCTGAGAGAGTCTGGGAGGACTTGTACATTGGGGATCCGATTAGGGCGGTTGGTGATACCACATCAAGCGAGGTACTGGAGCCTCTCTTGGGGTTAGTCCTGGTAGGGTGGGTAACTAGTTGCGTTAGGTCTATTGCAGAAAGGAGTCTCGGGTAGAGGAGGAGGAGGGGCTGGGCCAGTTGACATTTAAGTCACCCACCAAATTTGATCAAGCGGAAGGAGGTAGAGAGTAAGATATTCTGTAAGAGAGGCAATGGCCTGCATTTGGTCCCTGGGGGGCACGTATGCAGTAGTCAGATAAAGGGGTCCCTTTAAAGGGTCAGGGGTTAGTTTCAGCATAAGCGCATGGGCCCTGGAGTCAAGGATGGGAGCGGGCAGGGCTAGTACGGGGAGAGATTCCTTGACATAAATAGCACAGCCGCTGCCCCGTCTCCCAACACGGTCAGACCGGAAAAGGGTGAAACCAGGAAGGGAGACTAGGGAGTCAGGGGAGGATTTCGACAGCCAAGTCTCAACCAGGGTGATGACATCAGGGTTAATTGATGTGACCAGGCACTGTAGTGAGTCAAACTTTTTTAGGAGGCTACAGATATTCATGGAGACCATGCATAGGCCTGTGGTGCGAGTTGGGGAGCTCCTGGGAACCGGGCCAGGGTTTGGATGAATGTTCCCTGACAGGAGTAGTAGCATGACTAACACCCTGGCTGGGAGATGGTGAGAGGTTTTTCTACAGTTGACATGAGAGGGGGAGGGAGGCTAAGGCAGCAGGGGGTGGGCAGGGAGGTACAGGAGGAAGCAAGAATGAAGACACCCAGATGTGCCTGAGGTGAAGAGAACTAGGGGAGGGCAGGAGGATGGGGACACAGAGTTCCCAAGGGGCAGGAGAGGAGGTTCAGGAGCAAGGAGGGAGGGAGGGGTGCCAGGGCACAGTGTGGACTAGCAGATGGGTAAGTGGGTAAGTGCACTGCTAGTGGGGATAGGCACAGGCAGAGCGTGAGGCAGGGCCAATACATTGTGGTGAGCAAGATCCCAGGGAAGTAGTGCTGTACAGGTAGGAGTAGGAAGTAGTGAGGGAGCATAGGTCCCTCTAGTGGCCAGCAGGTATAACCTGCAAATGGGAAAGTGGGGAGATAGGTTCTGGGCAACAGGACGTGATGTCACGGATGTGATGTCACAGGGTGGATCCTTAAGTGACAGCTGCCCCTGGGTGGGAGGAGGTGGTTGGGGCAGGGCGTGGCGGAGCGGTTGACGCCGTCGGCTAATACCCTCTGCAGGCATCCAGATGAAGAGAAGAGGCTCTCTTTACCTCAAAAGTTATCAGGCTGGAGATTTGGCTTCCTCAGCTACTCAGGTGAGCTGCTTGTTGCTTCAGTTGCTTGATTGTCCCGAGTGCCTAGCTTGGGGGGCTGCCTACGTAGTGGAGAAAACAAAGCCTCTCATTACTATGCAGCGGGAGAATATGTTGTGACTTACACAAAGGAGCTCCACTCTAAGCAAACAGGGCTATTCCAAAATGAGGTCACACTAGGACCCAGCTAACCTAATGCCTTCAGTTACAAGCACAATTAGCTCAATACCACCATATTAAACAAGTCTGATCTATATTAGCTGCTTGGTATATCTGGCTTTAAGATGTAATCAGCGAGGCAACTCTAGAAAAACCAGTGAGTCCCTAGCTTTACACTTCAGCATTAGTAGCACAAAGAGAAGCAAATAACAAGCCCACCAGTGGTGAACAGGGAACAAAGTTCATAAAATATAAGTGTTCATCAGGTAGCACCCCTCTGCAGGTGTCCAGACGAAGAGAAGAGGCTCTCTTTACCTCAAAAGTTATCAGGCTGGAGATTTGGCTTCCTCAGCTACTCAGGTGAGCTGCTTGTTGCTTCAGTTGCTTGATTGTCCCGAGTGCCTAGCTTGGGGAGCTGCCTCGAAAGTTATCAGGCTGGAGATTTGGCTTCCTCAGCTACTCAGGTGAGCTGCTTGTTGCTTCAGTTGCTTGATTGTCCCGAGTGCCTAGCTTGAGGGGGGGAGCTGCCTCAAAAGTTATCAGGCTGGAGATTTGGCTTCCTCAGCTACTCAGGTGAGCTGCTTGTTGCTTCAGTTGCTTGATTGTCCCGAGTGCCTAGCTTGGGGAAGCTGCCTCGAAAGTTATCAGGCTGGAGATTTGGCTTCCTCAGCTACTCAGGTGAGCTGCTTGTTGCTTCAGTTGCTTGATTGTCCCGAGTGCCAGCCAGTACCTCCCCAAGCTCCTTGAATGCACCTCACCTGGCATGCTTTGTCCACTTTCAGATTAGTTAGTGCCTTCAGGAAAATATCCTTTGAAAAAAGACTATGTCCACCTCCCCCTTCAAAGTGCCTGCTAATTTTTTCAGTCCCTCCTCTTCCCCTTTCTCTGTGAACACTGAGCAGAAGTGTTTGTTCATGATGTATGCCTTTTCCTGGTCCTCCTCTGTACAGCCCCCTCTTCCCTTTTTAACTTTACATTCCCTCCCTTGGTCTTCCTCTTTTGCTTAATTGTCTAAAACCTGTCTTGTCCTCTTGATACCATCTAGGCTATTCTCTCTTCAGTTAGTGCCTTTGTGCTCCTTACTGCTTTCCCTGCTTCCCTCTGATTCATTGACATAACTCCCTATCCTCCTCCCTCTGGATCACCTGGTACCTTCTGAATGTAACTCATTTAGCTTTTACCTTTTCAGCAACCTCTTTTGAGAACCATATCAGCCTCGTTTTCCCCTTGCTTTTGGACACAATCGTGATGCAGAGGTTTGTTCCTTCATTATAGCCCCTTTTAGCTCGGTCCATTGTTCCTCCAAACACCCAGCTCATCACCCACTGCCAGGTCAAATGCACCATAGAATCCCATTACGTGTTTGCCCCAGATACACAATATCTTGAGTATGTTTGCCTGACAGACAACTGCCTGACAGGTGTAAAAGCCCAAAAGTCCACTGCTTGACAATTAAAGTGTGAGCAACGTGGAGGTGATTTTATGGTAGTTATATGTTGCGGGGGGATTTAGCTCCTGCAACTCCCATTGTGGGGGGTTTTGCCCCTGCACTCCCATAACTGAAATATGATCACTTCAAAGGCACACAATTTTTGAATGTCTGGTAGTTGACTGTTGGGCTTTTACACTTGTTGGGCAGTTGACCTTTGGACAAATGGAGTCAGGAGACTGTGTGTAAGGCAAACACATGTTGGGATCTTGTAGGACTCCAGGCAGGTAATCCCTGAGGCATTCACCCTTCTTTAAAAAATCTGCCCCTCTGAAGTCCAGGACTCCTGCCTGTGTACCACAGCCATCCTTATATTGAACCACACTGTACAGTGATCTCTGGTCCAGAGGTGGACTCCATCTTTGGCATCTGCAACACTGTCCCTCTTAATGAGAACCAGGTCCAGTATTGCATCATTACAAATGGGATCACTAACAATTTGAATGAGGAATGGCCCTTGCAGGGAGTCCAGGATGTCCCCCCTACACAACTGCAGTAGGTCTAAATAATGAACAGTCTGTCAGTCTGAAGCAGTGCTTCCCAAGCTGCATTTAAACTGCAGTGTCTCAGCTGGAACTTTTTAACTTATCAGCAATACATAACTTTAAACCTTGCTGAAGCTCTATCACTTAAATCAGCAATGACATCCAACAGTTTCTGTAATACTACATAAGGGAGGCAGTATAGCGCAGTGGTTTTAAGGCTCTGAGCTGCAAATCTGGTGACATCCAGCTGAACAGACCTGGGTTTGAATCCCACAGCTTCCACTTGCATACTGTGTGACCCTGAGCAAGTCACTTAACTTCCCTGTGCTCCCAGGTCGTACCCATTAAAAAGCTTTCAGCTTAGTGTGCTACTCCTGGTTAAACAACTAAATAAAAAAAAAAGTTTGTAGTGAGGAAAAAAAAAAAAAAAAAATCTGCTCTGGGGATGAAACCCAGGCTCACTACTGCTGTACTAAGGTTCCTTCACAGAAAATGCATGCTGTGGCACAGGACATCCAACAATGAATGTAGACCCACCTACATAGCTGAAGTGGATTTTAGTAATGAACAGTGTGTACGTTTCAAGCAATGTTTTTCAAGTTGCATTCATAACTCAGTGTCTCAGCTAGAACCTTTCAGGTAATCAGCAATATAGAACTTCAAACCTTCCTGAAACTCTATCACTAACATCTACAATAGCATGCAACAAAATTTCTTTCCTACTACATACAGTATATTGTTGTGAGAAAGAAAGCAAAATGGTCTGCACTGGGGACCACACCCAGGCTTGTATAGGCTGGAAACCCTATGCCAAAACCTAAAAGCCCTATCGCTGACACCATCAGAGACATCATGAAGCAGAATCACTCCCACTGAATGTATCTTTGAACTTTATTTTAAAGTGCAAAAAAAGAAGAGTATGCATGACCACAATGAGCACTTACAGTTATGCAAATGGTGCCTGAAAATGGGTATATTGATGCTTTTGCCAGAAAATCATTATTTCTGGAAAAAATGCAAGGTGATTAACAAATGCAGCTGCCTTTATAGACTCATTTAAATCAGAATGAATTTAACAACTATATGGCTCTTTTCAGGATGTTTTCCCATAGAAGAGATGAGACCTGGCCAAGATGGTAGGTGTTAGGAAAAAGCATACCATCTGATAGTGATGCACATTTTTCAATATTCCATTTTTAGAATTTGGCAGTACTAGGACAGAAAACAACAATACTGTGGTTACATCTTCTGCCAAAAGTAGTAAAAAAATCCAGTTTTCATCTACAGAGCAGTAACTTGAATCCTGTTTTTGCATGTCCCATGGAAGCAAAGGCAATGTGAGCTCCTATAGAACTGCTGTTTACTTATAATGGGAAGAGAGGAGCTCTGTTTAAAGACAGGACACCCCTACAGCTCCTAGAGCTCATAAAGTGTTATTCTAACATGGCATGAAAGTAAATTGTAATACATTATAATGTTGTTTAGCAAGTTGTTTGAAGGCATTTTTCCACTACTGTTAAAGGAAAAGAGACACCCATTCATAGACTATTACTCTGAAGTCCAGTATAATCCTTTCATTGCAAGACCACAAACTCTTGGCTGTCAAGAACAAATTTATAGAGAGAAGCAATGTATTTATAGGTGACCACGTAATATATCTAGACTGTGAACTTAAAATATCAATCACTGCTTAATGACAGCTGTGGTTGAAAGATGGAGTGGCAGGTCTAATATGTATTAAACTTTATTTCTCCTATCACCAATTCCTGCAGCCAGTATTGGGCAGCACAGCCTGTCCAAGAGTAATAATATACTGCACAGGTACCAAACTGTCACTGTCACTGTTATCATGTGTTTGGTTCCACTAATAACAGGTAATTACAGACGAAGGCTGTAGATTCAGATGTTAAGGAGAAGGTTGCCTCCTGATTGCCTAAGGGGGCATACCACATTCACAACCCTCCCCTTAGGTGTATCAGAATGTTATCTTGGGAACTATCCCATGAAATCAAGGCCAGGAGCAAAATGACACATTCCAGGGAGATGCCAAGATATAAATGGGGTGTGAGTAGGGGTCAAAGGGTAAATGCTTGAAATACCTATCTGTCTAAGTCATTCAATTACAGATGGCTGATTATAAATGAACAAACCCAGCCTCTTACTCAGAATCTGATTGTTTGTGTTTGATTCAGGTTATTTGGAATCTGGTCTCAGTTTCCCAAAATAATTATATTCCCTGTATTTTTAGTGTTTTTTAAAAATGTTTTCATACCGAAACAGCGTTGTGGAACCAGCATACCTTCAATAGCAGTAATCAACATCTTATTGCTGGAGGCAGTATAGCGCAGTGGTCTAAGGCTCTGAGCTACAAGTTTGGTAATATCCAGCAGACCAGACCTGGGTTTGATTCCCACAGTTTCTACTTGCATACTGTGTGACCCTAAGCAAGTCACTTAACCTCCTTGTGCTTCCAGGTTGCTCCTGTAAAAAAGCTTTCAGCTTAGTGTGCTATACCTGGTTAAACAACTAAATAAAAAAAATTAAATGAGTTCAGAAAAAGGTTTGCCATCCATCCATATGGTATGATTAGAGATATAACAAAATTTTATTAAGCCAGTGAAATTCTGGCAAAATCGTAGTTCACCTGCTGAAACATTTCTTTAATTTACCCCGATGGCGAAATTTCACCTGCGAAATTATGCTTGCAATTAATTCTTTCATCTGCACATTTCACCGCATGTAGGTATCAGGTAAAACTGGCAAAAAAAAGCTTATTACATGACTTTCTCTCTAGCAGACTGCTGGTCACATGGGTGACTGTACTTAGGCAGGAAGCCAGACTAAATATACTTTCTTTAGAGCTGTTTCAGCTTAGTAGGAAGTAGGAGAGGAGAGAGAGACTACATCAGAAGAGCTCATCTTGTGTTTCTAAAAAGTAGTGTGTGTGTGTGTGTGTGTGTGTGTGTGTGTTTGCCTTTGCAGCTTATTTGATTTGTGATCTGTTCTCCATTAGTTTAAAAATTTAATATTTCTGTTACTGTTTTTTCTTAATTTTTATATTTATATTTGTGTGTGTGTGTGTGTGTGAAACTCCGCTTTCTTTTTCTCTTTTTGGGGAAGAGTTGCAGGAGGAGAATGAGACAGAGATTAGAATGGATAATTCTAAGACTGGGAAGAAGGCAGCTGGACCACACCTACTCATATTAATAGGCGGGCCTTTAAGTCTGTGCCCTCCCAACAGCAGCAGGAGCATGTGCCCCCACCCCCAGCAGGATAATGTAGCCCCCACTCCACAGGAGCAGCATGAGCTTCTCACCCCCTCCCAGCAGCAACAGGATTCTCCTGTGGCCCCATCCCAGACAGCAGTAGGCACCTCCAGATGCCATCCCCAGCTGAAGCATGCCCCCACCTCCCCGAGCAGGAGCATGATGTGCCCACCGGCCCTGGGACATCAGTTGTTGCCCCCCCCAACAGAAAGTGTCATTAGTTGAGTGGTGTTTTTTTGTTTTGTTTTTTTAGCAAAAACACAAATTATAATTCTGTTGTGATCTGCAACTTGTGTAGCAGATCAGTTAGAAGGGGCAAGACCAGGGGTCATTTTGGCACTGGTGGTCATAGGGGCTATCTGCAGCACCACCACACTGCAGACTGGCTTAAAATGGAAGAAGAGCTAGCAGCAGGTAAAGGGGCCTGGGGGGCTGCTGAGCAGGTAATAGGGGAAGGGGGTCAGCAGGAGGCAGGAGCCATTGGTCAGCATAGGCACTGCAGAAGGCAGCAGCAGCAGCAGGAGGCAGGTGCAGAGCCCCCATCACCCTCACCCCAGAGACACAGACATCACTGGGTTCATGGTGGTGACCCAGCACAGCCTGCAGCTGCCACAGCGCCAGCACCAGCATCAGTGAACACCGAAGAAGACCTGAGAGCACTATACAGAGAGATGAGAGCTCTGCACAGTGAGTTCACTGATTTCCGACTGGAGGTCAGGAGGGACCTCGGGAAACTCCTTCAGGAGCAAGAAAAAATGTTTGAGCTCCTGACGGAGCTGCATGGTGGTAATGGTGGTGGTGGCAGGGCAGAATGTGTACCTGGTGCCGGCGCAGTGTAACAGTCAGCCTCCAGACCAGTCAACGCAGCACTGGCAACAACATTTTTTTTCATTTCTTTCTCTTGTCCTTGCTTTCTTACTGTCACTCTTCCCTCATCTGCACTCTCTAAAAGCAACGAAAAGCAAAAATATATATACAGTATTTTCTGTCCTCTTCTTCTATATCCTTTCATTTGTTTTTGTCCAATTTTTTGTGTGCTATGCGATATTTATGCTCCCTTCCTGTCTTTTTTCATATGTATGCCCTGCCCCTGACCTGACCCTTATGATGTGCCCCCTGTCATGTGTTACTGTCTGTCAGTCACTTTTAGTCTTTTTTACACATAATCAATGTACCTTTCTTTTTTTTAATTCAAAGTTTATTAGTTTTCACAATTACATATGAGAGCAGCTCCATACATTACTTATGACAATACACTTGTAAAATGTCCGTACAACTGTCAAAGAAGCTGCTCCGCCCAGCCTCCCTCCCTCCCCCTTCCCCAGCACAGCTCAGGTTGACAAAATATTCACCAGGATAACCTAAGTGATTACTTGGAGAGGTAATCTAAATACATAACAGCGTGTACAAAGGTTCCCATATACGTTTGTATTTAGTCAGCCTATTATTTAAACTAGCCACCATTTTCTCCATTCTAAGATTGGCTAAGATCTCTTTAAGACACTCCGAAAAAGGAATGTCTGCACTGTCCTTCCAGTGCCGAAGGATAACCTTTTTGACCAATAATGAAATTAAGGCCATGTGATATCTCCTAGATACAGCTGGTATGGAAGTGTATTCTCCCAACAGGCACACCTGAGGTTTGAAAAGATCAGAGAGGCCCAGGAGGGGATCCATCCTATGATGGATATCGTCCTAGAGAGTAGTAACTTTCGGGCACAACCAGAATATATTGTACAGTGTACCCTCCTCCTGTCCACATCTGGAACAGAAGGCCGAATCTATAAGGCCAAATCTATGGAGCCTCTGAGGAGTGTAGTATATATTATGCAAGATGTGAAATTGTGTCAATCTCAATCTATCCTGTGTAATATATCTTTGAGCATTTTTCCAAAGGGCTGCCCCATCTATTTCTAGACTGGGGAAGTACGCTGCCCAGTATGTCTTTGGTATGAATTCTTCAGGATATTTACAATCATATAAACTTTTGCAAATCTCGGACACCGAATGTCGATGTCCTATTAATGTTAGCAACACATCCTGGAACCTTTTCCTGTCTGGTAGGGGCGGGAGCGGCCCAAACTCTTTTGCTAATAAATGTTTTAGCTGGTAGACTTTGAAGATAGATTTAGTGGGTATCCCGAATCTGCTCAAAATAGTAGTAACTGCGAGCCATGAGCCATCCTGCACCACTAACTGGGCAAGGGTAGTATTACCCAGTTGTGGGAGCCAGTTTCAACTGATTGGCTTGTTATCTAATTTTATGTTGGGGTTGCCCCAAACCGGTTGGGTCAAGTCCGTCACCTGCCTATATTCCATGCTAGAACATATCTGTGCGTGCACCTTCACTGAGATTGCCAGTGGGGTGAGTTTAAAATGCGGGGGGAGGTCACTCAGTCTTATATGCAGCAACGATAGTGGCATCTGACCACACTGCTTAATAGAAGTTAATTCTATTTGCAGCCACATCGGGAGGCTCTCTTCTGAGGCCATTTCCCCTTCGTTCTCCAACCATCTCAAGTATTTCACCATATGACTCGCCCAATAGTAAAAATACCAGAGATGGGAGGCGAAGACCTCCTCTATCCTTAAGGGCAGCTAGCTTGTAATATGCAATTCTGGGTTGTCTTTTGGCCCAGATAAAGTTTGTTATTATTGCGTTGACTTTGCGGAACCATGAACTGGAAATCCACATGTTAAGCAAGTGTAATGGGTAAAAAATTCTGGGGAAAAGGTTCATCTTGATAAGATTTACATGTCCCCAGAGTGTGATGGATAGCTTGGACCATCTCTTCAAGTCTACTTCCAAGGTTTTTACTAAATCATCCAGGTTCAACTTTAAAAGGTGGTCCGGTTCTCTTACCACCTGGATACCCAGATATTTTAAAGAGTTCGAAGTCCAGGACATGCCACTCTGATTGACTATCGACTTATCCACCCTGTGATTGAGTGGGAACACCAAAGATTTATCAACATTTAGCTTATAATTAGAAAGCATAGCGAACTCCTGGATCACCACTAGCAATGCCGGTATCGAGTTATCTGGATCTGTCAACTGCAATAGTAGAACATCAGCATATGCTGATATTTTGACCTCGTGCCCTTGAATAACCACCCCGTGGATCAGAAAGCATTGCTTGATCTGGCAGATCAGGGGCTCTAAGTATAGAATAAAGAGCAATGGTGAGAGAGGACAGCCCTGTCTGGTGCCTGAGTGGAGTACAAACTTTTCAGAAATCGCTCCATTGACCATCACTCTGGCTGATGGTGCGCTATAGAAACATTCTGATCCAGTTCTGAAAAAGCTGGGGAATCTTACAGGCATTCAGGGCCCTAAGTAAGAAGTTCCAGTCCACCCTGTCGAATGCCTTCTCCGCATCCAGTGAAACTAGGACCGCCAGGTAGGGGGCATCCCAGGTTGCGGAGAGGACATGCAACAGGGTTCTAAGATGGTCCATCGATGAGCATCCCCGCACGAACCCGACTTGTTCTGGCCCAATCAGATCAGGGATTACTAGAATTAGACAGTCTGCCAAAATCTTGGCTAGGATTTTAATGTCTTGATTCATTAAGGATATAGGGCTGTAACTTGCCGGTGATTCCGGGTTTTTCCCAGGTTTCAGAATTAACACCATTAAAGCCTCCCACAGGGCCGGGTCCATTTGTGTGCCAGATAAAATATACTGAAAGAGAGACATTAACATAGGGAGCAAAAGATTTAAAAATTTTTTATAGAAATTTGCCAAAAACCTATCTGGGTCAGGTGACCTGTCTGAAGGTAACGCCATGATGACTCTGGTGATTTCCTCCACAGTTATTGGAGAAATCAATCGGTCCTGTTGGAAGTCCAACAGAGAGGGTAGTCTGGAGGCCTCCAGATAGTAATCCATGCTAATATCCGAAGCCGAGTCTCTGGGACTGTATAAATTAGCATAGTATCTCTGAAACTCCATGACTATCTCCTCAGTTGTTGTCAGGAGCATATTATTTGTTGGAGAGCGGATTGTTAAAACATGTCTATTTGCCTCCCTTTTTCTCCCATATCTGAATATGCCACTCTGGCCCTGAGGATCATAAATTCTGCTTTGTCTCTCACTAATTCTAAATAGCCCTCTTTGAGTTTGACCAGTTCCTGTTTTTCAAGCTCAGATAAGGGTGGGCTTAATCCTGCTTCTTTATGTTGTATCTCCCGTAATAGCCCTTTCAATTTTCTATCTTTTTCTTTTTTCCGGAAAGTAGCTAAACTAATTAAGGCACCTCTCATGGATGCCTTAAAGGCTCCCCAGGGCATATCAGGTCTCCCAACAGAACCGGAATTGGTTCCTATGAAATGGTGGATATGCTCACTGATTACTTGGACCATTTTATCCTCTTTTAGCATGTGGTTGTTTATCTTCCACCTAAAAGACTTCTTAGGAGAAGAGAGGGGAGCTAGGTGACATACGACCAATGCATGGTCAGATGGGGGACCTGATTGTACAAGAGCTTCAACCACTCTGGCAAGGAGGCTATGTGAGAGGAATATATAGTCAATGCGAGATGCCGTGTTATGTACAGGAGATAGGAAGGTAAATTCCTTTTCCAGAGGATGGAGCACTCTCCAGACGTCACAAAAAGCATACAACTCTAAGAGTTCTGACAGGGCTTTTTAGGCTGGTGAGTGAGCTTTGCTCGTGAAAGCGGAGCGGTCCACTGAGGAGTCCATCACAACATTCATATCTCCCCCATAACCATCGGCAATGCTGAATATGGTTGCAATACATCAACTAACTTCACAAAAAAGTCAGGGGAGTCAAAATTGGGCCCATACACAGTTCCCAAAATAAGTTCGGTAGCGTACAAATAACCATGGATAAACAGGAAGCAGCCCTGTGGATCCTTAATTGCTTGTTTCATTGCAAAGGGAACCTTCCTGTTTATCACTATTAGGACCCCTGCATTGTTGGTAGTCCCCTCGGCTGAAAAAACTTGCCCTATCTGCAGGCGTCTCATACAGTTAGCCTCCAAGTCTAACAGGTGAGACTCCTGTATAACCCCTATGTCTATGAATAACAGATCTAGATGCTTAAGAACTTTATATTGTTTGACACACTGTCTTAAACCCTTAACATTCCAAGTAGCAATTCTTATGGTATTAGCCATATTCGCCAGCTATATAACGAAACCATACTTAAAACGAGACCCCAGATAGTATAACCATACTACAATCCCTACTGAGCTGTGCTGAGGACCCCTCCCTCCCATAATGCTCCCCTATCCCCCCTCCTCTTATACCCGAAGAAAACATGAGTGGATACCAATACCCCTTCCCTCCCCAACCTTCCCCCTTGCTAACAACCAAATCCCAACCCCTCCCACCCTCAAACCCTCAAAGAAACATGTCCCTAAATTATTAATTGACCCATTGCACCATACACACCCCATCCCTCCTGTCATAGTTACGTGACACGGCGAGTCCCGCTGTGGTCCGCAGCCATAGCCCTCCCACCATCCCAAAACTCCCTGGTCACATAACTTCTTAGGAGGTGTTACGTTGTGGTGAGTGATCATGTCCAGGCATCACGTCCTGAACTTATGTACTTGGCCCCTGAAAAGCCCCTGAACAAAACCCCTCGTGGAGGTCTCGCCTGGGGCACCTCATATGTACACTCGTTTCACCTAGGGGGAACCCCGCCCACACTATCATCTGCAGTCTATGTCATGTAAGCATGAGCATGCAGTAGCCGCCAGTTCCCCTCTGGGGCTCCGCAATAAACCTAGGCCTGATCAAAAACTAAACTCTGACACCATATAGTTCCAACAAGACAGCACCCCCCCAAGAGGGTTCAAACAAAACCATCCATGAGAGGTATTTTGTGTCCATCAGTCCTCTATAAAAGAAACTACAGCAATAAGACTGTAATGTTAGAAATAAAAATTTTGCTCATGTTTTAAAGATCTCTTTGAAGTCTGCCTCTTCCAGAACTTCTCTATCCCCATCGAATCGTTCTCCGGTAGTCTTCACCTGTGACTCACCTCACTTAGGCCTGAACAGGTCGGGAAACTCCTTTTTGTAAAGCCTTTGTGGCCAAGTCTGTGTCCTCAAAGGATACCCAGGCCCCCAACACCATCACCTGGAAGCAGGCCGGGTATCCCATACGGAATTTTATACCTGCCGTGATGAGCTTGGTCATGACTGGGTGAAAAAGGGACCTTCTTTGCCGTACCGAAGCTGGTAAGTCCTGGGTGATTCGTATTGCCTTGCCTTCCCAAAGGACCTTCTCTAATTCTTTTATCTTAGAGAGCAGATGCTGCTTTTCTTGGTAGTTTAGTAGCTTGGCTAACAGGGGTCTGGGCTGCTGACCTGGGGCTGGGATAGGCCGCAACACCCAGTGAGCCCTCTCAAGAGTATATGAAGTTCCATAAGGAGGAGAGGGACCGGCGAGCTTTTCAAACAGCCTCTGCATAAATAGAATTACATTCTGGCCCTCTTCCTTTTCGGGTATTCCCAAAATGACCACATTATTTCTTTGGGATCACACCTCCAGATCCTGTACTTTCTGCTCAAGCTTCTTAATGCGCTGGCGGTTGCTGATCGTGGCTTCCTCGGTGCGGCTCTGCGCTTTCTCTACAGATGATACTCGGGCTTCTGCATCCGTGACTTTAACGTTCAGCTCTTCCAGTGCCCCTGCCAAATGCTTGATCTCTGAGACTACCATTTTCATGTCATCTCTTAGGAGCTGTAATTCTCTTCGGAATAATTCCAATGTAAGAGGTGTTGTTTCTGGCTCCAGCATTTTCAGGGCTGTAATATTTAGCGTCTTCCCACCTCCTGATGGCTGGGCCTTGGGTCTCTTCCCGGATTTCTCAGGGGAAACAGGCAGAGTGTGTCGGGGCAATCGCGGGTTTCATTTCTGCATCCATATCTCGATGTTAACCCATTCCACCAACACTCTAACAGTACAGACTTCTTTTGCAGTATTATAAAGCTTCTTTCCAGGCAGTTTATACCCTAAAATGAGTTTAGGATAACGGGAGCTCCGGCCCGGTCCTACTACTCAGGCTGCAGCATCACGTGATCTCCCTCAATGTACCTTTCTACTTGGTTTATGTTAGTCCCTCTGATTTGTATGTATTTCCTCCTCCTATCCACAAATGTCAAGTATTGTCATTTGTAAATTGTTCCTAGGAATAAATTTTTTTTCCCAATGCTATGTGTGATTTTGTGGACTGACAGCAAGTTGTTTTGGCTGTATGCAGGATCAGCCTGAATGAATATGTACACGACAACCGTAGAAACAGAAGTACTTTTATTATGAAGTTAAACAGTGTACATTTTTTTGGTGCTTAACACGTGTGTCCCCATGGCTTGGGCTTGCCATAATGTTAACTTGGTATTACAGTGTCCAACCACACCGCCACCACCACCACCACCCGATCCAAAATGTGCTGTAGTAGGGCTACAGTTTAACACAGCCTCTTGAAGCCATGCTGTGCAGAGTAGGCATGATAAGCTGAGAAATATAGTATGACCGGAAAAAATTAGGATGACATTGAGAATGTAGCGTGAGAAAGAGTCTTGCCACTATATAACATGGCCCATATTTCCAGAAATGTTTCCCAAAAAATGTTCAAGTAAATCAAGACCAAAATCAGGTCTCAGCCATGATGTTTTAGGGTGCCCCACCACCACCCAGACATTAAATAGCCATTTTAGGGCCTGTTTGCCCAATATTTCTGCCTGAAACTCACTGTTGCAGGTGCCAAACGGGGCTTACAAGTCCAGAAATGTTTCCAAAAAAATGCACAGTACATTGAGACAGAAATCAGATGTCAGACATGCAGTTACATGGCTCACAACCACCATGAGGATCCAAATGTGCTGTTTTCTGCAGCGTTTAAATGCTTTTAGGACCTAAGTGTGGTGTTGCTGGTTCCAAACATGGCCCAGAAGTCCAGAAATGTTTCCAAAAAAGTTGCATAGTGCATTGAGACTGAAATCAGGTCCCAGCTATGATGTTTTATGGCGCCCAAGTCACCACCTGGACCGAATGATGGTCTCTGGTCCACTGTTAACCATTGTTTTTGGTCATATATTGGTTCTGCCAGTGCAGCACAGGCAGTAAATGTCCAGAAAAGTTGCAGAAAAAATGGTACATTAAATTGAGAGTGGAATCTGGTCTCAGCCATGATGTTTTAGGGTGCCCCACTGCCACCCGGACATTAAATAGCTGTTTTAGGGCTTGTTTACTCAACATTTCTGCCTGAAACTCACTGTTGCCATTGCCAAATGAGGCCTACAAGTCCAGAAATGTTTCCAAAAAATTGCACCGTACACTGAGACAGAAATCAGGTGTCAGACATGCAGTTATATGGCTCACACCCACCATGAGGACCCAAATGTGCTGTTTTCTGCAGCGTTTAAATGTTTTTAGGGCCTAAGTGTGGTCCTGCTGGTTCCAAACATGGCCCAGAAGTCCAGAAATTTTTCCCCCAAAAATTGCACAGTGCATTGAGACTAAAATCACGTCCCAGCCATGATGTTTTAAGGCACCCAAAACACCACCTGGACCAAACAATGGTCTCTGGTCCACTGTTAAAGTTGCAGAAAAAATGGTACATTAAATTGAGAGTGGAATCTGGTCTCAGCCATAATGTTTTAGGGTGCCCCACCACCACCCAGACATTAAATAGCTGTTTTAGGGCCTGTTTGCCCAACCTTCCTGCCCGAAACTCACGTCTGCTGGTGCCAGATGGGGCCTACAAGTCCAGAAATGTTTACCAAAACATGTTACATAAAACTGACACTGAAATCAGGTTCCAGCTGTGATGTTTTATGGTGTCCAGACCACCACCCGGACCAAACAATGGTCTTTGGCCCACTGTTTACAGTTGTTTTTTGGTCACATCTTGTTTCTGCCAGTGCAGCACAGGCAGTAAATGTCCACAAATGTTTCCCAGAAACTTGCACAGTACATTCAGACAGAAATCAGGTGTCAGGTATGCAGTTACATGGCTCACACCCACCATGAGGACCCAAATGTGCTGTTTTCTGCACCGTTTAAATGTTGCGGGCCTAAGTGTGGTACTGCTGCTGCCTAGCATGCAACACAAGCCACTTTACAATGATGAGAAAAATAAATCCTCCTGCAAAATTTTCCTGCTGTGACTTAAACTTGCACTTAATTCCTCCTGCTGCTGCTTTCTCAGTTGATTGCGAACTGTGGAATTATCATTTCGCAATGATGATCCCCTGGTTAGCTCTGTTGTCTCTGTGGTTTTAAGTCAGTGTGGATTGAATGACATTTTGTGTGTTGCTGTTGCCTGCCTGTAGCTGCAGTCTGCTGCTCTGACTAGTTGCCATGAATGTAATGCTTTGTCTGCTTCATGGGGATCCTCTTCACACAGTTGATCGATGCTGCTGCTGCTGCTGCTGCTGCTGCACACGTAAGTATTTGTATTTCTTTTTTCAGGTGCAAGAGAAGGTGGATGGTGGGTTGGTATTGGGACGTCATGAGTTCTTATATGTTTGCACTTATTTTATATTTATCTAGTGTGCTGAGGAGTACATCATCGTGACAACACGCATGCCAGCCCAGGATTTGGATACGGGATGTTGGAACGCACCACATTTAACATTGCTTAAGGACAAGGTAACTATTGAATTTTTCATTACAAGGATGGATAGGTGACTGCAGCTCGGATATCTGAATCAGATTGTAATTGTATTATTTTTTTCTTTGGTAAACACATGCAGGAATTCAACAGCTGTTAACTCCAGGTGCACTGCTCCTGCTGCTGCTGTTCAATACGTGTGCAATTCATTAACTGGTGGTAAGTATTTCTTAATTGTGATGGTCTTTGGTGGGTGGGTGGGCGAGAGGAGGTGGTTGAGGTCAGGTTGGTGGATATGGTTAAGTATTAAGTTTGTGGTTACTGCAGGACAGAGATGTTAGACTTTGACAGTATCTATCTTATATATGGCTCTGTCCATAGTCAGGATTTCTGCTGCTGGGGTGCGAAGTATGTTACCTGTCTCCAAATCTGGCTACTGGGTGCTGGCTGTGCTCATCAGACATAGTCTGTTCATGTCAAGTGTTCCAGAGTAACAGCCAGTCCCTGATGTAACTATAGCTTCCTGTAATGATGGTGGCGGTGGTGGGGGGCACCCAGTTGTAACAATGCTAAAAATGTTTTCTTTTTTTTTTCTTATTGCCAGACAGGTACAAAGTACTTGAAGTGGAATGGTGGCTTGGTTTTCTGGTGGACATTTACCGAAGCATCCCATCTCTGTGCGGCATTGGTGACTAAATGGAAGTCTTCCATCCTGGTGTGTGGATGCTGGATCGAGGTGCTGTACCTGCGAGGTGTGGGCCACTGCTGACAACTAAAAACACATGGTTCTTTTTGGTGGAAGACAGCTGGAGGAGGAGGAGGAGGAGGATGAGTAATTTAGCTGGACTCAGAGGCAGCATTAATGTATACTGAGTAAAGTAGTACTGGCTGTACACTGTCCGACTAAGTTGTCATTGTCGAATATACAGTGGTGGCACCCTCACTAGACATTCATTCATGGTGTCATGGAGGAGATATATGTGGAAATGGGGGTGGGGTGCTGGTGATGGATGTGGGGGCACAGCACCTTTAGTCTTCTTCCAGTGACACATCATCCATGAAGCAGCCCTCACAGCCTTTGAGACTGGAGTCTTCACCAGGTGGAAATTCAATCAGCATTGCTGCTTCATCTACCTCCCTGCTAGTAGAGGCCTTACCACCGTGGATGTCTTTGTTGTCGTCATCGTCCCCGGGACACAGTTCTTGGGGCAACACCATAAAAATAATTGTGTTACGTGAGCCTCATTCGTTTTCATAAATGTTAGGCTGGAAACATTCTTCAGTAACAGAGTTGTCCTGCAGTCACATGCAATGGCCCCAGCAGAACTGAACACCCATTCCACACTGACACTGGATGGTGGGTAGCTGAGGTATTTAAAAGCAACAGATGCCAGTGCAGACCACTCACTCACTCACTTTGCTGCTCCTGTACACCAATGGCTCATCAGTGATGCCAAGATGCTTGTTGTCTCCCATGTAGGCATCCACCATACGTTGTGCTGCCCTGAGTCCTGCTGCCTCAGATTGCTCCTCTTCCTTCTCTTCAATTTCTCCAATGCCCACCTAGTACAGAGCATCCCAAATGGGATTACCTGCTGTGATGTGCTGCGACTTTGACATTGTGTCTGATTTGGTGACCTCTGATGATTTGCTGGTGGTGATGGTGGTAGCAACACCTAGTATTTGTTTATGTGCCTTTTGTGTCTCTGCATTTTTCATCTGTGCCCCATGTACCCATCTGACTAGGTAATTGGTCAATTTTTCCACTCGCACACGACCCCCTTCAATCACGGCAGGCAAGCCACGTTTGTACCATGGATCCAGCATGGTAGCAACAGCAAACTCATTAGACTGCATAATGCCACAGATATGTGTATTGCTGTCCAGTATGCGGAGCATGTGACCCATTGCATGAACAGAACTCTGATCATCACTTTCCTCCATCTGGTGATGGACATTTACCAGTGTCTGCCTCAGCACATGTATCAGGGGTATTGACTGACTTATGCAGGCAGTGTCCCCACTCACAGCCAGTGTTGCATGCTCAAATGGATGCAGAATGTGTATTATGCCATTCATTTGTCACCACTACTCCGTTGTTAGGGCGATGGACACTCCAGCACTGTCCCTGGTAGTGTGTAGTAGTAGGTAATCTGAAACTGCCTTATACTGCTTATAAAGCTGGTCCAGCATTTATAGTGTGGAGTTCTACCTGGTAACAACATCAAGCTTTATACGGTGCTGAGGCAGATGGTTAGTGCACTGCAGCTCACGCAGATAGTCTCAGACCTTTGCAGAATGGGCAAAATGAACACAGATGCATCTGGCGACAGACACAGTTTCTTTTATTTCATCCTGGTTCAGAAATTACTGCATAACTAGATTAAGGTAGTGTGCCAGGCAGGGAACTCTGAAAAAAACACTGTCACTAATGCACTTAACAACATTGGAGCAATTGTCACTGGCAATAAACCCCGCTGTGAGTGAGTGTGCATTTAGCAACTCATCAGTGTTATTTAGCAGCACATTCAGCATTTTCTCAGCAGTGTGAGACCCGGTAACACTTTCCATAGTTATGGTTGCATTCTGTCGAATACCAGGTGCATTGCTACCACCACAATTTTGCTTTACGCAGCTTTTGCCAATGCCCAAATCAACAATCACCCCAGGTACCTGTGCCGAATGTGCTGTTATGCACAGATATGAGCTGCCCGCTGTCTGCCCACTTGTCCACATATCCATGTTAAGGTGGATATATTTTGAGGAAGAATGCTTCATGGCATGTAGGATAGACTGTGAAACTCTTCTGTAGTAGAGTTTGGGCATGGCACGTTAGGAGAAATATGTTTGGGATGGCACTTGCCATTTGGGACAGGCATGGGCCATCCAACGGCAGAATCCTGCATTCTCCACAAAGGAGAAGGGCAACAGGTAGATGGTGAGCATTTCAGCTGTGGCTGCATTCAGCTCACGTGCAGTAGCATGATTGGGGATACTCTGAGTGCCACTCAAACACACTCCTCAATGTGGGCTGCATCTTGGCTGCGAGTTGACAAAAACGCTTTACTTGTGCCACCAATGTTGTTCTTGCTGGGGTACCAGGTGACTCTTGGGGCCTAGCATGTGCAGCATGTATGAAACTGGTTATTTTGTTGGATTTGGGACCCGATGGTGTACTTTTATGACTCATGTGAGTGGCAGCTCCACTGCTACTATGTCCACTGCTTGGGACAGAAAATGATTCCTCACACTCCTCCTCCTCCTCCTCTACTGACTCACTCAACCCTCCCTCCTCCTACTCTATTGAACTGCTGTCACTAACATTAAGCTTGACAAGAGAAGTCCTGCCAACAGCTATGGTATCTTTCTGGTGTTGGTGCTAGCACAATCGGTGCTTATTTTTCAAGTGGGTGTGCTACCCACCGGTCCCTTTGTGGCTGCCCTTTTTTCCATGAATTACACATGCTTGACACAGCTGACAGATTGCCACGGTGTCATCAGCTGCATCAAGCATGAAAAAATCCCAAACTAGGGACTTTGCAACTCCAGATTTGACATGATGGGACCGAGACTTGGACAGCGTAGCCAAATGTGTGGACGTTTTTGCTTTTTGTGCCACTTTCATGATATCCTTAATGCTATGTTTGGAAGGTGGGGTGACTGGACTGCTTGTTGTAGGCTTGCTCATATCCTCACCCTCAGTCTTGTCATCTAAATGGGCTACATCAACATCACCCTTCATCTTTATCACTTCTGGCTCCCACAGCGGATCCAACACCTCGTCATCATCTGTACCAAAACATATTATATCCTCCTCATCCCTATCACTGCCTACTGCCAGACACACTTTTCCCTTCTCTGGCATCTCCTCACGGGGGGGGGTGTACTTTCCTTATCTCCTCCTCCTGGAGAAACACACTGAAGCTGGACACTATCACCCTTACCACCATCAGCTCCTCCTTGAGCAGGAACAACAGTCACACTGACAACTTTTTCGACCTCCTCCTGGACCTCTGTGCCTCCACTGGTGTGAGTGTCTCCCTTATTCCCAGTAACATCCCCAACAAGCATACTAGCTACAGATTTGGCAGTAAAAAAATGAGTCACAGACTTCAAGCCACTTCTGACTTCGATTTTGCTGCTACTGTCTGCCATTGCAACAGTGGCAGAGGCCATAGAGGGCATAGATTCACAAATAGGTTTGCTTTTTCCATCAGACTTCTTTGAGCCACCTCCCACCCTAGCACCTTTACCTGAACGTCTCTTGGCAGCATATTCATTTTTTATATAGTAGCCGGCTAGGTCAGGTAGTAAACTACAGTGGTGTAACAGGGAAGAAAGGGTTAATATGGTAAGCAAATTCAATCAAAAAAAACAGGAACGCTGCAATGCAGAGGCTAGATCACAATTTTAATTTCTAGGAGCAATTCAACAGTGCAGTGTACTTGGATATGAGCAATTCAACAGTGCAGTGTACCTGGATATGGACAAGTCAAGTGGTCAGGTCACTATACACAAATACTTTCAATAAAATAAATCACAAAACTGATTCAGCAAAGGGAAACAGGAACAGAACTACTCAATCAGAAGAATGTAATAACTGTTCAGATAAAGTGACCCAAAAAACAGTCAATATGTAAGGAAACTATAACAAATAGGTGGCTCACAAACTACAAATCTTCAGACTTAAATTACAGAAACTCACTCACAACTTGTGAGAAATATGTCAAATCTTGGGAACTAGCCTGCTCTACATTCCTTTCACACACACACACACACACACACACAGAAACAAGGCGATCTACCCTCCCCCACTCACTCCCTCACAGACACAAACCGAAACACTAAGTTTAACTAACTATTCTCCAAAGATACAAAAACAAAAAAAAGTTCACTAGCAGCACTAGGAACTAAATTTGCGATTTTGTGAGCAATTAACTCTCAAAAATCACAATAAAACAGGTTTTTGAAGGGTTTATTGGCTGTGATGTACCACTCTGAACTGCTCTCCAATTCAACAGACAATATACTGTGCAGGAAACACCCTGTATGTGAGATTTCAGCTATCTACCCACAATGCACTGTGATTACACGGTGTAATTGTAAAATATCAGCGAAATTGAAGCAAATGGCAAAATTTCACCTCCCGGGACAGGAATTAGCATAATTTGGGCATAATTTCATGCTTTGTGCAAAAGCTGAACCAGGGGCGAAATTACTTTATTCCTAGACAAAATATTTCGCTTAATGCAGAAATTACGCGAAATATTACGCTAGGCATAATTTTTCTATTTCACACATCTCTATGATTTTATTCTTATAGGGTGGAAAACTGCATCCAGTATTAATCTGCACCATCATGCTACTGAGTGACAAATGCAGCTTATTATAGACAAATACATATGCATTTAGTGCAAGACATAGGACAGGACTCACAAACGGGATGTGCCCAGCACATTTGAGATGTGCCGGCGCATCCCCAACATGTGCACAGTCGCAATTCAGTAAGGGCACTGATGTACTGGTACATCGCAGATGTACCGCGCACCACCCATAATGTTACACAGCACATCTGGAGGGGTCATGCAGAGCATGTGCCCATGCATATGGTGCACAGCCCAATTCACAACCCACCATGGAGGTGCATATCCTGAGCAAGTCCGGAGATGCACCTCCAAAAGATAAGTCTACAGCAAGTAGATTTAAGTGGTTATCCACCCACAGGCAGGCTGCCATACTGCAGACAGCAGCACTGCAGTCTGCATACCCTAGCAGTCCAGCCCCCCACCCACAACCCCATAGATGCTGCACAACTGTCAATGTAGCCCTGGTGGTGTAGTGCAATCTCCTCCACGCCCATAGCCCCATAAATGCTGTACTGCACACCAAGATGCACTGGTAGTCCAGTGGTACCCCCCACCCTGTTCATATCCACATAATGTCAGCTATTGCATCAGGTATCCCTGGTAGGCAAGCCACCCCCCCACTCCACCCCATCCCCATACTGTCATACAAAATGCAGTCAGCCCTGGTAGGCTATTGAAACCCCCCACCCTCCCCTGACCCAATCACACTGACAATCCAATACCAAATGTATCCCTGGAGATCCAGTGGATCCCCACCCACTCAGGCACCCCCCATCCCGCGCCCCCCATCCCCAGCATGTTCCTATCATTGGTGGGCAGCACAACCCACCTGTTAACCACCATGTCTACCCACTGACAGAGCTCTCTGTGAATGATGATTCCATGTGATAACAGCGATTGCAGAACAGCGATCACCATTTGAGTGAGTGTACATTGCCGAAAATGAATTTCAGTGATGTATACTTGTGGCGAACTGCAAATGGGTGCCTGAGATCTATGGTTTTCCTTTTCATGTGGAGGGCTGTGCCCCCCGCACTACCCTACTAAAGGATTCTCAACTCCAAGGTGGTGCATGTCAGAGGAGGTGCAAAACTTAAAAAAAAAAGGTGCAAAAACACGATCACACACAGAATTGAACCTGGCACCCTCCCAACCCCAGCCTGCCACCAATCCAACATACCACACAGCCAGCTTGGCAGCCCACCACCACACTACACCCCACAAACCCTCCCTCCCCTTCTGCCCATCACATGGCATGGTCCCTCCCCCCACGCATGTATACATAGTGACATCCTTTCACTATATTCACCTACCTCCCATATCCAGTCACTACCCTGCCAGGTAGCCCCATGCATAGGCGCCGTGACTGTGTCACTCATTTTGAAAGCGCTCAGTTGCGGCCACCTTATACACTAGATACCATGAATGACAGCTACTGTACTACTGTAAGCCCATTGGTAGACTGTGTCGACCAATGGACTTACAGGTAGTATAGTATGCTGTCATTCAATTTTGTGAATGACGCCGTCATTCATTAGTTAGTGAAATGACAGCTATAGTAATATTAGTTGCCCATTGGTTGACATGGTCAACCAATGGGCTTTACAGTGGTATAGTAGCTGTCATTTACAGATGGTTCTGTCGGAGGGCAGCCATGGTGGTTTGTGGTGGGTTGTGCTGCTCGCCAATGATAGAAACATGGTGGAACAGGGGTGCTGGGTGGAGTGGGGGTGCCTAAGTGGGTGGGGGGTCCGCTGGACCACCAGGGAGACTTTGGGACTTCTGTTGGTGTTGCGATTGGGTTGGAGCGGGGGGGGGTTCTACTAGACTACCAGAGTTTTTGCCACTTAACTATCATATTACCAAGGATGCAAGCAGGGATGGGGGTTCTACTAGACTACCTGGGATTGTGCCACATGTACTTTCATAGTAATGGGAATGTGGGCAGGGAAGGGGATGCCACTGGACTACCAGGGATTCTGTGTGGATTGAAACTCAGACACTGATCAGATCGTGGATGGGTGGGGGGATATCACTGGGCTGCCAGGGAATATGTATACTGCACACAGCCCTTGCAGGGCACCTGGCACATTCTGCTGGGTGCATCTCTACAAGACTTATGCAAATGGGGCCATAATGACAGGCAAATGGCCCCATTGCACCTTGCATGCATAATGGCCCCATTTGCATGTTTGTGGCTGTGAATGGCAACATTGGGCACAGCGCATCTGGAGATGCACTGCCCCATTGATTTCCTAGCTCAACCAGGGGGTTGCACCAGCTCATCTTGGGTTAGCGCAACTGTGATATTCACAGAGGGGATGTGCCATCTGCATGTTCCGACGCATCTTATGTGAACACCACAGTTTGGCCATGGCACATCTCATTTGTGCTGGGGCAGCTGAGATGTGCCGTGTGCAAATGCTTTGAGAATTCTGCCCACAATGCTTAAAGATAAGCACCAAATAGCCAAGGACCACATGACAGGTATTATTCATTTAGTTAGTTTTTGTTGTCTGGTAAAGGAGGACTAGCCAGCATTGCTTATTTTCAGCTTTGTTCAGCGGGGGTGTGTGTGATAATTAAACCAACTGAAAATGAACCAGAGTAAGCTGTTGGTGGTGTTTTACTGAATGGTGGAAATTTGGCACACAGGGGAAATTCCTGTTTTCTTTTCCCACACTCCAGACCATGGAGACTAAATGCAACCTTATTAGAACAAGCAAAAGTTCAGTAGGCTATGCAAAAGCTTACTTTCTAGGGAATCGATTTTAATATGTTATGATAATACCCTAGAGTGGTGGGAAGATTCCAAAACTGACGTAAAAGTCCATTTTAGAAAAGTGGCATATATGAGTAAATAAAATATAAACATTATTTACTGCTGAGAGATCAGTTCTTGAAACAGATTGAAAAAAGTGCACAAGGTGATACTTCCCTGACTGAACAAATAAAAGGAAATGAAACTCTGCAATATAAAAGAAGTGCTTCTCTTCTGCATGAACATAAATTTGGGTCACCATCTGGTGCAGTGTATGGAGATCCATATGAGTGCTGAAAAGAATAAGTGGCGGGGGGGAGAGCGTGGTTAGCTGCACAGATAATGTGGCAAAAATAGCTTCAGACCCTTAACAGGTTAGGAGACTTTTTTACTCATATACAAAAAAGACCTTTGGAAATCAAGCCATGGTAGAAAATCCAGCAGAATACCTGACAGGTATGGAAATACCTCCCTTGCCAATTGACATACAGCAAGCTTTAATACAATCAATATCAACAGAAGTAATAAAATTGTCTATACAGACACAGAGTCTATGTGTGTTACTCACAGACAGGACTTGAGGAGGTTTTTTTGTAACAAGATAAGTTGGGTAAGTTGCTGAGATACTTGCTGAACTTATGTTTTTCTTTTTGTCTGTAAGGTAATTTGAAAGCACATTAGCCCACATTTTAAGGGCCTTAAATTAGAGCTGTGTTTTTGTTTCAAATTTAATAACTTTTATTGAAAAAGAAAGCGATACAGAGAAATAGTTACAAAACCCTTCATACATGTACATGCAAAGTGTATCTAAAGTTCTTAAAGTAATGATGAAGGTAGTAAACAAAGTCAAGGAAGCATCTGTTTCACTGCAAATGTAGTAAGCTGCTAACAAGCACATTTGTAATTGTCCCCAACCCCCCAAATCCCCTCCCACCTAGCCACCAGAGTGAAAAACATACTTTTAACTAATACATAAATTGTTAGTGCTATTCCAGTACACACACAATTACCAGAAAGAGAAAGGGAGTATTACAAATATATACCACCAGGATTAAGAGAATTATTAGTTGATTACTCATACTGTTAGTAGTGTGTACAATGGTTCCCATATGTGCTTATAGCTGGATAAATTTTCAGACATACTGGCCGTTAGGTGTTCAGCTTGTAATGCAAACATGATCTCTTTGTACCATTCTAAGAAGTGGGGGTAGTTTGGTCTAACCAGTGCCAAAGGATAACCTTCTTGGTACATGCGAGATTAAGGCCATATGGGCCTTCTGGTTACCAAGCAGGAAGCCCATGTAGTCCCTTACAATACATACCTCCAGAAGAAAAGCATCAGCAAGCCCCAACAAGGGATTTAGGTGAAACTGAATTGAATTCCAGAACGGAACAACCTTCTGACAGGTCCAGAGTATATGATATAAGGAGCCAGGGTTTTGGCCACATCTGGAGCAAAGGTCATTAGGTGATGACCCATACTATACAACTTGACAGGGGTATAATAAAGGTTATGAATAATCTGGAATTGCATAAGGTGGTATCAGTTCCATTTTATAAATTTATATAGTTGTTTCCAGATGAGTGGCCAATTCCTGCCCATGGTATGGGGTTGTAGGATCTGGATCCCAACTATAAACTCTGGGGCCTTCACTGGCATGTTAAACATTGTTGAAGTGATTTATAGTAATATGATATAAGGTGAATGGAGGGGGATGAAGTAAAAATGGGTAGACCAGAGCTCCTAGGGGACTACTCCATAGTCTTGTACCAAACAAAATGTGTAAGCATGAGGGATACCCAAAAAACTTTAAAACGGGAAGTAGTGGGCCAGTGATAGAGGGCCCAGGCCTCCTGAAATAACAATTTGTAGTTACACATAAGATCCATGACTTTGTCTGCACCGATGTCTGATCAGAATCCCTTGGAGAGCATCTGACCAGCCATCTGCAATTTGGGATTCCCATATAGTGGTTGAAAAATGTCCTTAATTGGGCTTATCATAAAAAGTGAGCAAAGTTGGGAGTGGGTCTGAAGAGATGACCCGAGATGGGTATCTTGCAATGGACGGGGTAATTTCCCTTTAGTTAAAAAGGGAAGTGATCGGATATCTATTCCCTGGGCAGAACATAGTGAGCATTCCATATCTACCTATTGTGGAATGTATGATGCATTAGAAATGTTCCTTGATGTTCGGGACCAGTAAGAAATTATGTTAAGATGCAAGGCTATATAGTATAAAAAGAAATTAGGAACTTGCAGACCACCATCCTGCTTAGTTCTCATCAGTTTTGACAATGCAAGATGTGCTGACTTACCATGCCATATAAAAGATGCAAGAAGTCTGTGCACTTGAGTGAACCAGGACTGAGGAAGGGCCAGGTTATGCATTTGCAGTGGATAAAGTAAACGGGGTAAAATATTCATTTTAATAATATTCAATCTACCCCATAAGGAGAAAGGCAACATAAACCAATGGTCCAGGTCAACTCTAAGATGGGAAACAATGGCATTTAGATTGAATTGTGTAAGTTTGTTGGGAGAGGTAGATAGAAAAATGCCCAGATATTTAAGTTTATCTTTCTCCCAGACAAGGCCCAGTTGATCAGTGTCAGCTCTGAATGTTATATTGTTAAGGGGCATGATCTCAGTTTTGGAGAGATTAAGCTTGTAGTTAGAAGTGGTACCAACCTGAGAAATGATCTGAAGGGCTGCAGGTAGAGAACTAGCTGGGGAGGTGACATGAGGCAATATATTGTCTGCAAATACAGAAAGCTTGTATTCAGTGTTATTAATAGAGATACCAGCAACCTGGGGTGAGGAGTTATATGAATCTAAGGTTCTAAAAAAAGATTGAGTAGGAAAGAGAAAGGGGGCAGCCCTGCCTGGTGCCTTGATAAAAGGGGAAAGATTGAGAAAGCATACCATTATATAGTACACAGGCAAATGGAGTGGAGTAAAGGACCTTAATTCATTGAATGAATTCTGTAGGGATATTATATTTTGGTAAAAGGACAAACAGGTAATCCCATGAAACCCTGTCAAAAGTCTTCTTGGTGTCTAGGGATATCAAGGCTGTGGGAAGAAGCAGAAGGTCCCTGGATGCCTAAAAAAGATACAACAGTTTTCTAAGATGGTCTGATGAAAGTTGACCTTTTACAACTACACCTGCTCCCTATTGATCAATGGGTCCCATACCTCCCCAATCTACAGGCCAAAATCTTGGAGAGGATTTTGAGATCTATATTAATGAGTGAAACTGGCCTATAGTTAGGAATCAACAGTGCATCTTTTCCTGGTTTGGGGAGGATCACTATGGTGGTGGCAGTCAAGGAGAAATCATATAGGTCTTTATCAAAAATATAGTTGTAGGTGTTTAAAAGGATAGGAGCTACTTGGTCTTTGAGGGCTTTATAAAAATGTGTAGTAAATCCATACGGACCGGGGGTCTTGTCTGCAGCAAGGGCTTCAATAGCTTGAAAAAAGTCAGTTAGGGTCAAGGGGACCTGCAAAGCAGTCAAGTGACAGTCTGCTAGTCTGGGAAGTATTATGCCCTGAAGGAAGGATTAAAATTGGGAATCATTAATTGGGAGGGAAGGCAGGGCATATAAGTACTGATAATATAATTTAAAAGCATCTACATTATTCTGGGGAGAGGTAAGAAGTTGGTCCAAATTACTACTTATTGAGGGGACAATCTTGTCCATTACTTGTAAATGGAGATAAAGAGATAGCAACTTCCCAGCTTTCTTGATCAAAATATTTTGCCCTAGAACGAAGCATCATATGCTCAGCTTTTTCACCCAGTTGAGTATTATATTAGAACCTAAGTTGTTCTAACCTTTCCAATTCCACTTGAGGGGAGGTTAATAATATGCATTCTTCCAGGGATCTAATTTAGGCTAACAGAGAGGGGAGAGAGAGGCCGGGACCTGTTTTTTATGCCTGGTAGCTATACGGATCAGCTGTCCATGGAGTTCGCACTTCAAGGCCCCTCACAAAATGCCAAGTTTGGGCATAGAAGAAGAGTTAAGTTCCATAAAGTTTGAAATAAAGGACTGGAGGTGTTTTATTAGATCTTTAGATCTTTAGATTTAAGTAACTGATTGTTCAAAAGCCATGCTTTATCCCTGGACAGTGAAAGGGTTAAGTTTAACTGGAGAAAAACAGGATGGTGGTCTGAAATAACCTTAGCAGAATAATGGCATAAGGTTATTCCAGGAATATAATCTACTCCTATCAAGAAGTAATCAGTCCTGGAGAGGGAGTTATGGGGAAGAGAATGAAAGGAGTATTCTCAACTAGATGGACTGAGAATCCTCCATGGGTCTGCCAGATCTGTCGATCTTATAAATTCATGGAGGGCTACTTGTCCAGGAGAAAGACCTTGTCGGGATGTACCAGACCAGTCCAAAGCATTATATTGAATCAGGTTCCAGTCACCACCCAGAATTATTGGAAGGCAATCCAAGGGGCTCAAGTGGACATGAGGGTGGTGAAAAAACTAGAGTCATTGGTGTTGGGGCCATATATTGCACCCAGTACTAATTCTAAATGTCCTAATAAGGCTGTAATAAAAATGTAATTTCCCTGAGGATCAACTGTTTCTTGGATAAAATGGAAGGGGATTCTTCTGGCTATAAGGATGGCTACCCCCCACTTATGGGAATCAAGGCCTGTACCATAAGTATGTCCTACCCAAGACATCCTAAAAAGAAGAATCTGGGAGGAGGGTAAGTGGGTCTCCTGTAAAGAAGCAATGTCTGTTTGTAATCTGCTTAAATGAAGGAGACTTTTAGAATGCTTATAAGGGGATTGCACCCTTTGACATTCCATGTACAGAGGTTATAGGGTGTCATTCTTCATAAAATAAGGTAAGGAAAAGTTGAAGAGCCAGTAAAGGTGTAAACACTGAGGTAGAAAAAAATAGCATTAACAGTAGCAGTGCAGCTTCAACTCCGGTGGTACTCTCCCACCCCGACCCCTGAACACTAAACCTACATCCCCCTATCATAACAAAACCTATCCCTAAAATGCCTAAGGTACAGGTTAATAACCATAAAAACAATACAATAACAAAAAGCAAACGTTATTGCCCACAACACCCTCCACCCCCACCCCCTCATCTTGTTCACTGGTGCATGAGGCTCATACCATTATAGCACCCAGCCCACCCCCTCCTCCCTCCCACTAAATCATATATTAATAAAGACAGTGATTACAACCATACAACAGCTCTGCCTATATAACCTTTTTATAACAAGCAAATCTTTTTAAAACATGTAAGTCCTTTTAGAATCAACACGCTAAGTTGTGTTAAAGAATCCCCAGTAATAAGTGGATTACAAAAATCAGTTCTAGGGGGGTGTAGTTTCCTGCTCCCCCATAATTAAGATTGCTTTCTTTTGAGCCCTAAAACTTATATATAAAATAAGGAGGTCAATATAGTTAAAGATATTTTGCTGAGTGCAGCAGCAAGCGGGTCCCTCTCCCAACAAAACCAACAGAGGGAAGGGCCCACTCGCTCAAGAGCTCAGAACAGTCCAAGGCTCCCTTGTCACTGACTTCCAGAACTAAGCTGTGCCAGTTCCAGTCCCCAGTCCAGGACCCGTGTCAGTCCATCTTGACTGCATGCACCCAATCATAACTAACTAAAGGAAGCCAGCCAATAACAGGTCATAGGGACAATAAAAACAAAGTAAGCATTGAGAGTCAATATTCACTGTTCCTAACAGAGGCTCCCCCCACAAAACATGGTGATTAGTGAGGCAAACACCAAGGTACAGAAGTTATTAGGGAGCAGAACAGATTTAAATGTAAAAAAAAGCAAAGGCAGTAAGGACAGAAATGGGGCTAAAAGGGGTAAGGCTATCAAAAAGTGGAGGATGATGAGTACCAATGCCTGTAGTCTGTGTAACAAGCTCCCTGAACTAGTGGCCTTGATGGAAGAGGGTTGCCTGGATAGTGTGGCAGTCACAGAAACATGGTACACAGAGAACCATGACTGGGATGTCAACATACCAGGATACACAATCTACAGGAGGGACAGGGAGGCTAAAAGAGGAGGAGGAGTAGCTCTCTATGTAAAGGAAGGGATCAAAGCAACAGAACCAAAGAGTAAACAGGGAGCAGATGACACACTTTGGGTCACCCTGGAGACAGGAAATGGCACCACAATCCGCATGGGGGTTGTATACAGACCCCCATCTCAGGGGGAGGGAATGGACAAGGAAATGATAGAAGGCTTTCTTAGAATGGCAGAAAAAGGGAAGATATTGTTAATGGGGGACCTGAATATGCCAGATGTTAACTGGAGCACCTTTGCTGCAGGCACATCCAAGAGAAGAGTCATTCTTGATGCCCTACAGGGGGCATGCCTCAGACAGCTAGTATTGGAACCCACTTGGGAGGGAGCAATCTTAGACCTGGTACTCTCAAATGGGGATGGAGAAAAAATCTCAGATTTAGAAGTGGGTAGCCATCTGGGAACAAGTGACCACCAAACAGTGTGGTTCACGATAAACACAGCCATACGATCAAGCCATACAAAAGCAAGAGTACTGGACTTTAGGAGGGCTGACTTTGGGAAAATGAGAGAGTGCCTCAGAAAAGCACTAGCAAACAGGCAAGAAAGAGAGGTGGAGGAACAATGGGGAGTGATCAAAACAGCCATCACAGAGGCAACAAGCCTTTGTGTAAAGCAAATCAATAAAACACAACAAAGGAAAAAAAAACGCTATGGTTCTCAAAAGAGGTGGCAGGGAAGGTTAAGGAGAAAAGGACAGCATTCAGGAAATATAAGGAAACACAGACGGAGCAGGACAGAGAACCTTATCAGTTAAAGCAGAAAGAGGCTGGGAAGGCAGTCAGAATAGCAAAGGCCCAAACCCAGGAAAGGATAGCCAATTCTGTTAAGAAGGGGGATAAGACCTTTTATAGGTACATTAGGGAGTGAAGAAAGACCAAAGGAGGGATACTGAAGCTTAATAAAGGAGGGAATGTGGGTAGAGGGTAACAGTGAAAAGCAGGATACTGAATGAATATTTCTGCTCAGTATTCACAAAGGAAGAGGAGGGAGTTACCTAAACCAAACAAGAGAAACACACTTGAAGACGGGGTCATTACCAGTCCATTTACAGAAGAAAGGTTCTGAAAGAACTAGTAAAATTGAAGGTGGACAAAGCAATGGGGCCTGATGGGATTCACCCAAGAATTCTAAAAGAACTAAGGGTAGAACTAGTGACACCGCTGACTACTCTCTTTAGCAAATCATGGGAGGATGGGGTGGTACCCGAGGACTGGAGGAGGGCAGATGTGATTCCTCTTCACGAAAGTGGGAGCAGGACAGAGGCAGGAAACTACAGACCAGTTAGTTTGACCTCAGTGGTAGGGAAAATGATGGAATCACTTCTGAAGGAAGGAACTGTCGAGTACCTAGAGGCCAGTGGGGCACAGGACCCACGGCAGCATGGATTCATGATGGGAAGGTCATGTCAGACGAATCTAATAGATTTCTTTGACTGGGTGACCAAAGTAGTAGACCAGGAAGGGGCTGTGGACATACCTAGATTTTAGCAAGGCATTTGATACAGTCCCACACAAAAGATTAATACACAAGATAGCCAGCCTTGGAGTGGGTCCCAAGGTGGTAGCCTGGATAAAAAATTGGCTAGACAACAGGACGCAAAGGGTAGTAGTAAATGGAGTACACAGTGAAGAAAGGAGGGTTACTAGTGGGGTACCGCAGGGTTCAGTACTGGGACCGGTCCTTTTTAATGTCTTTATAAGTGACATTGCAGAGGAACTGGAAGGAAAAGTATGTCTCTTTGCAGATGACACAAAGATCTGCAACAGGGTTGATACACAAGATGGAGTGGAAAGGATGAGAAGGGACTTGGCAAGGTTGGAGGAATGGTCAAATGTATGGCAGCTCAGATTCAATGCAAAGAAGTGCAAGGTAATGCACATGGGAAACAAAAACCCAGGGGAAGCGTACACAATGGGGGGTGAGATACTGACAACAGTAAAAATAGAAAGGGACCTGGGGGTAATTATATCAGATGACCTAAAGGTGGGCAAGCAATGTGAGAAGGCAGTAAGGAAGGCTGGGGGGATACTGGGATGCATAGGAAGAGGCATCAATAGTAGAAAACAGGAAGTTGTTATCCCTCTGTACAGACAGTTGGTGAGACCCCATCTGGAGCACTGTGTGCAGTTCTGGAGACCCCATCTTCGCAAAGACATAGACAGAGTGGAGGCTGTCCAGAGGACGGCAACCAAAATGGTGCAGGGTCTGCACCAGAAGACATACGAAGAAAGACTAAAGGAGCTTAATATGTATACCCTTGAGGAAAGAAGGGAGAGAGGAGATATGATAGAAACTTTCAAGTACCTCAAGAGAATTAACAAAGTCCAAGAGGGTAGCATCTTCCAGAAAAAGAGAAATGCAAGAACAAGGGGGCACAATTTTAAGATAGAGGGGGGATGGCTCAGAGGTAATGTGAGGAAGTATTTTTTCACTGAGAGGGTTGTGGATGCATGGAACAGCCTCCCTGAGGAGGTCATGGAGTCAAGAACGGTGGGGGACTTCAAGAATGCATTGGACAGGCATAAGGCAGTCCTAGTGGGGGGTAGGAGGAAGTAAGCTGTTGGTTAACTAGGATCTGCAGCTTATCTGTTGGGTAGGAAAATGAGCAGACTAGGTGGGCCAAGCGGTCCTTATCTGCCATCAAATTCTATGTTTCTATGTTTCTAGGGGTCCTCTCTGATCACAACACTATAAAGCTGCCCCCCTCAGTGAGGTAATCCCATAACGAGAGAAAAAAAAAGATATGCAGACTTTAACTCCACCAACTGGTCTGGTGATGTCAGCTAACTTTGTTTCTCCATAAAAGGAACATTACAGGTTAAACAGAGCGCCAATAAAATTAACTTAAAAAGTCCAGTAAGCCTAGAGCTAAAAAAAAATAAAAATTAAATTCATGCTTTGAAGTAACGTAACAATAATCCAAACGGACTCAGGAAGGTTTATGTTAGAAACCTAAAAGTCTTTAAGAGGCAGGACCACATGAAACCAGAATGCAGGACAAGTATAATTCAGAAGCTCTTGAAGAGATCTGGTAGAAGTTTTTAAGTTCTTGAATAGCCAGGTCTGCATCATAAGAATGCCATTTGTTGTTGATATGTACCTGAAGCTGGGCAGGGCACTGCATTTTGAATTTTATTCCCACAGCTACGAGTTTGGTGACCACCAGGTGAAAGGTCGCTCACTTTTGTCTGGTCCCAGCAGGAAGATCTTGCATCAGCCAAAGTTTCATGCCCTCCCAGAATATATATTTTATTTCTCTGGTTTTCTGCAAAATGAATTGTTTATCCAAGAAATTCAAAAGTTTTAGCATGAAACTGTGAGGGGGCGAACCACCTGAAGGCTTAGGATGGAGTGAATGGTGTGCCTGCTCTACGATGTAAATCGGGCCATTTGGAGAGGGCCCAGCCACCCTTTTCAGAAACTTTTGGGTGAACTGAATCTGGGTAGTCCCTTCTTCCCCTTCCGGTAGCCCAAAAATAATTAAATTATTGCGGTGACTGCGTTCTTCCAAGTCTTCAAGTTTAGATTCCAGTAATAATCTTCTGGTGCATGGAAGAGGCTTCTGAGTCTGCCCAGTCCCTCCAAGTTTCCAGAGAAAAAGTGTTACCTTCCACATCACCCATCCTTTTGACCATTTCTCTCAGATCTGACCTGACTGTTTTCACTTGTAAGGTAAGCTCCTGAATCACGTTGGTCATTGGCTCCACGGCTTACAAGAAACATTCCTCAGTTAATGCAGAGGGTGCCGCCGAGATGGTAAAAGGGCATCTGGAGCCTGAAGTCTGGCCCGTAGGGCATTTAGCCTGTATGTCAAGTGTGTGCTTAGGAGTGGCCTGTCACATCTTCACTTCCAACATGATGCCAATTTCCACAATTCAAGCCATCAGATAAGCTTTTGATCTGTTTAACAATAAGTCCCGACAGGCAGAAGAGAAAGCAAAATTCTAAAGTTGTATTTTAAATAATATAGTGCAGTGAGGATAGGGAGTGCTGGGGAAGAGCTGCTACCAGGCTAGAGCATCACATGACTCCCACCTAGAGCTGTGGTTTTGCCCTGTAGCTTACAGAAGAAAGTCTTTTTTTACCTGATTTCTTTTTGTAGACACCAAGTAGACACCGAGTAGCAAAGGAAAAACACCCCCACCCACCCTCATTCCCCAACCCCCTTCATGTTGCACCAGCCTTTCAACCATGTGTTGAAGTCACTAATGTTACTGTCTTTATAGTGGAAGACCTAACAACACTTACTTAAAGCCACAGGAACAGCTAGGCAGCACAGCACAAGCAATAGCCTAGCTGGTATATAGGCAGAATTACAAAGGGTGCAGCTAGCAACTAGGTCCACAAGGGCACATAAAAGAGGAGGAGAAAGAAGCTGTAAGTCACTAAAGAAGGAAAGAAAGACAGGGAGAGAAGGCGAAGGGGAAAAAAAGGTTAGGAGGGGAGGAATATCAACAAGTGCAGGATGATGCACGGAGTAGTGCAGTGCTCTGGTTGTTGTGCAGCAGCCTTCAGAAAAACATTCTGGTTGCTGCAGTGCTGCCCCATTTGCAGGCACCTCTCTAGGCTGAGGGAGGAGGTTGCCATTCTCTGGGCTGAGCTGGCATGAATACTAGGGACCTTCGCCCCTACCCAGAGGCCACCAGGTCCCCAGCCAATGCCACAATAGCCACCCAGGCAGATGGCAGGATGGACTATGGTGGGCTCAGAAAGGTTCAGAGGAGGGGGGCAGACACATCCCCATCGAGTCCAGCTCATAAACTCCTACACAGCATTGGAGGAATGGGAAAGCCCTGCAAAGGAACCTGTGGCTGAGAACAGGGAGGAGGAGAGGGTCCTTTAGTTGGAAGACCCAGTGGCGAGAGGAAGAGAACTCCACAGGAAGAAGAAGTTACTCCTGTTGGAGGACTCAGTTGTCCAGGGAATGGATTTGGGCACAATCAGTAGGGAGAAAAGGGAGGTAAAGTGCTTTCCAGGAGGCATAGCTCGGAGGGAGAGCATCCAGAGGATTGTTGAAGCTGTGGCAAGGAGGAGAAGGCTGGAGGTCATTTTCCACTTGGGGACAAATGACCTATCTAAGGATAAGGCAAGCCTGGAGCAGGTGAAGGAGGACTTTACAGTGCTGGGAGGGTGCCTGGGGAAGAAGTTCTGTGACATTTTTGGAGCTGCTGCCATGGTGAGGAGGGGGGATCTCTGCATTAGTAACTTCAACACATGGTTGAAAAGCTTGTGTAATGAGAAAGGGTATGGCTTCATTGGGGACTGTGGACCCACCTGGAGTGATGCAGCTCTGTACAGTGGGGACTGACTGCATCTGTCCAGTAAGGGGGGGGCAGCCCTCAATGGACGGAAAATGCTCTGCTGATGAGCATTTAAACTAGCCGGTAGGAGGGTAGGGCAACAGGAGCATGGATACTTAGGCAGCCCACCCCCACATGGCAGAGAAAGCAGAACAATGGAGCAGGAAGAGGAGTTGATAGAAAGGTCATCCGGGTCAGGCAGAAAGGAAGTAGAAAAGAAATAGGGAACACAAGAGAAAAATATCAAGAAAGGGGGGAAGATGCAGGGGACCAAAAACAGGAAGAGAGAGAGAGAGGTCAGGCAGTAAAACTTGGAAGGTCATGGTGACTAATGGATGCAGCCTGGGAAACAAAGTCCCAGACATGGAGGCCTTAATAATATCCCAGACATGGAGGCCTTAATAATAGAAGGAGACCTGGACATAGCAGCAATAACTGAAACCTGGTGCACAGCTAATCATGAGTGGAAACAAATGTACCAGGATATGTTCTATTCAGGAGGAATAAGAAAGGCAAAAAGGGAGGGGGGGCAGCCCTGTATGTCAGAGGGGGTATAATGGGAACACTGGTACAGGGTAGGCAAGGGGAGGCCGAGGCACTGTGGGTCACCCTTCAACCTGGAAATGGCACAGCAATATGCACAGGGGTGATATACAGGCCTCCAGGACAGGGAGAGGAACTGGACAGGTTGCTTGTAGAGGAAATACATCAGATGTCGATGAAAGGTTAAATTCTACTGATGGGGGATTTCAATATGCCAGACGTAGATTGGCACACCAGTGTAGCTGCTTCAGCCAGAATCAGAGACATCCTTGATTCACTCCAGGAGGCTGGATTCAGGCAGCGTGTGCTTAATTCCACCACAGACAGGGAAATTCTGGATCTAGTAATGATCAACAGGGATCAAATTGCAGATGTCCAGGTAGAAGGGCAACTGAGATCCAGTGAGCACAACGTTGTGTGATTCAGCACAGGGACAGAAACTCACTCAAGTCATACTAGGACAAAGGTTTTGGATTTCTAAAATGCTGACTTAGCTGAAAGGGAGAAGGGAATCAAAAGATCCCTGGAGAGAATGGAGTGGGAGGGAGAGTGGAAGGACAGTAGAAGAGTCTAAAGGAAGCCTTACTGCAAGAAGTGAGGGGAAGGGTGGGAAGGAGGGGCAGCTGCAGAATAAGGGGTGCTAGCTGCAATTTCGAGCAGATTTGATAGACCACTAGACCTTTATCTGCTGGCAAATTTCGGATGTTTGTAAACCAATGCATCAATTTGGTATCCAAAGGCAAGAGAAGGAGAAAGCCACTGTGGTTCTCGAGAGAGGTGGCGGTAAAGGTCAGGGCAAAAAGGAAAAGGTTCAGGAAATATAAGGAGACCCAAAGGGAGGAGGACAGGGAGGAGGACCTAGAGTGTCTAAGGGAAGCAGGAAAGGCAGTAAGGAGAGCAAAGGCATGGACTGAGGAAGGTTTAGCACAGTCAGTTAGGAAACAGGACAAGACATTCTTCAGGTACATCAGCAAAAGGAGGAAAAACAAGGAGGGATTGCAAGGCTCAAGGGGAGGGGAGGGAATGTAAGAAGAGTGACAAGGAAAAGGCAGAAATACTGAATAAATATTTCTGTTCAATATTCACAGAAGAGGGGGAGGGACAGAGGCCACAGCAGTACAGCAGTTGCCAAGGGGTTAAGAGAAGGACAGTAGTCCATTCACAGGGGAAAGAGTCCTGCAGGAGCTCACTAAATTGTTTATATTTAAGGTATTTCAACAAAGAGTCGGTCCTAGCTTTTTTAATGAAAACGTTTTTCATATCTAATTTCATAACTTCCCACCAACTTAGGGAAGAATAATAGGCACCAAAGACAGAACTTCTTGCTCGCAGTAAGTCCAGACATGCTGCCAAGATATCAGGGTCTGTTAGTAAAGAACTGTTTAGTTTCCAGCGTGATTTAGACATTTGTGGAAAGAAACCTCCCTTTGGACTACAGGTTAAAGAAACAGCCAAATGATCAGAGGTCTCACAGGGGAGGACCACAGCATGAGTTACCTTAACATTTTTGTATATGAAGATATAGTCTCTTCTAGTGGCATAAAGCCCATTATTATATGTTTTTGCCCCTGTTTGATGGTCTGTGCAATAACCATCTGAAAGATGATAGATAAAACTTTTATTTTTTGACAGGAGAATAACTTTTAGGACCTGTTTATCAAAGCTGTCCTGTTTTAGATCACGGTTTCACAAATACAAATCGTCATGCAATAAAGTATTACAGGAACAATCTTAAAAACAACACTCACATAATTTTTCATACAATACATACAAAAGACATAAACACACAGTATACCATAGGTCACGGTATGGAATCTTATGCTGGAAATTTAATTTATCCATTAAAATAGACAAGGCAATATGTATGAACTTTAGTACAAGGCAATTGTCTAGAATTTCAGGTCTGAGAAGAGGGGACTTCGGAAGAAGGGGAAAAGGGGAAGGGAATAATAATTCATCCCCTAATACTACCAAATTAACCCAACCCAAAAGTAAGAAAAAAACAGAAAAAGCTTGAAAACAATCTACAATCTAGATAAACAGACAAAACAGAATGTCACTTAATATCACCATAACAAATACAACTGTCTCTGCAGACTAAATCTAGAGAGTGCTTAAATTAACCTAAATTGTCAATAATCTTAATTTCTGGATCTATCTCATTCCATGTTTTTGGTAAATAGAAATGTCTTTGCATTCTGCTATAAATGTTGATTTCTAGAGGGACTTTTAAACAACTATGTTTCAAATCCCCTCAAGTTATACTTACGGGGAATAGAGACATCAGGAGAGTTAATTTCATGTTTGTGTCCCCCCCCCCACCATACTCCATATAAGTTTTATATTCTACATGTTTTTTCTATGAGTTGCAAGGGAATCCCAGTCTAGGTTTTGAAGTAGAGTGCAATGATGAGTAGAAAAAGGACATTTTACCACATATCTTGCCATTCTATAATATGTTTTATCCAGACAGTTTAATAATGTTTTGGAAGCAAATTGATACATTGCACTACCATATTCTAATGTTGGTAAAAGTAACTGAACAGCCACTCTATTTCTTGATTCTCTCAAGAGAATCAAAGTTTTCCTTCTAAGCACATCCAGTCTGGAATTAACCTTTTTTATCTACATTTGTTATATGTATGGAAAAAGTAAGAGTACTATCTATATGAACTCCTAAATACTTATAGACCTGAACTTGCTCTAACACTTGTCCACTTAGGCCTAGATATTCAAAAGAGTTGAGCCATGCGCAATAGGGTTGCGCCTGTGCAAGTCCGAATTTGCGCCATTCTGCGATATTCAGCAGGAGGCAGTTGCGCCCCCGAAATCAGGTTGAGCAACAGCGCAATGATAATGAAGGCATGCGCAACTGAAGGGGGAGGAACCATGCATAAATGGCGCAGTGTGATATTCAAAGACTTGTGCAATGCGCAACAGTGGAGCAAGCGGAAGTTGTGCCATAGCGGAAATGAGCCAAAATAAAAAGGAGCAAGGAAGAGGCACAAGAACGCTACAGGGAAGCCACATGAGGCAGAGGCACACAGACAGGGCAAGTGGCAGGAACAGGGCAGGCCAGGGAAAGGCCACAGTTAACAGCCAGGCACAGGAAAGGTGTGGGGAGCCACACAGCACAGAGGCCAGCACAGGCAGGTGTACCCGGTGCAGGGGAGGTAGCAGCCAGGACAGCGGGTGGAATACAGTAACAGCTGCCGGGGGGGTGAATGCAAGCCAGGGACACGGCCAGTGCCACCTTCCACATGGAGGCCATAATGAGGGGGGGTGAGAGGCTGGCGGCAGGGGGCATGCGTGGAAGGCCCGTCGGCGGTATGCCCCCAACAGGCAGTACCGGGCCCGCATCAGCTTTGAGCTGTACACTGATACTGAGATTGTGGGCCAGTACCACCTGAACAGGGCAATTCTGAGGTGGCTCTGTGAGCTGTGCAGTGATGTGATGCAGGCACCCACACGACGGAGCCATGCCCTGTCAGTGGAGACCAAGGGTACAGCCTGCATGTGCTTGCTCACCACGGGTACCTTCCAGAAACCAACCGGGGACACCACAGGCACAACCCAGTTGGCCAGGTCACTCCACCTCACCCAATTCCTCAGTGCACTGCTGCCACATGCTGAGGAGTATATCCATTTCCCCAGCACAGCGGCAGAGCACACAGCAAATATACAGGAGTTCCACAGGGTAGCACATATGCCTGGAATGCTAGGGGCAATAGATTGCACCCATGTGGCCATACACACACCACCTGGCCACTAGGGGGCTGCATACACAAATCGCAAGGGCTATACCTGCATCAACTGCCAAGTGGTGTGCGATGCCAGGGGGTGCATCATCAATGTCTGTGCCACGCACCCTGGGGGAGCACACGATTCTTTCATCTGGCACCTTTTGGCACTGTGCCACAGATTCGAGAGTGGGGACATCCCCACTGGACACCTAGTGGGTGAGTATGCAAACCAAATGGACAAATATAGGGCCTGGGGGGGCATGGCCAGAGGTGCCATGGGTAGTGGCCTACATGGCTTGGGGCAGGGCGATGCTAATCACCAAACTAACCTCCACCCTCTACACACAGGTGACAGTGGATACCCACTCTGTCCCTGGCTGCTCACACCCTACCGGCTGCCCACGATCCCATTGCAGCAATGCTACAATGAGGGACACACCACCACATGCAATGTCATTGAGTGGGTGTTCGGGATGCTGAAGGCACTTTTTCATTGCCTGGACACCTCCGGCGGTGCCCTACAGTACAGCCCCTCAGAGGCCTGTGGGATATTCCTGGCCTGTTGCATCCTGCACAACATGGGCAACGAATGTGGGATAGCCGTACAGGTCGAAGAGGGGGACAGCAATGGGGACGGTGGGGATGCTGGTGATGATGGTGATGGGCAGCCCCCCCTTGGCTGACGGGACCCCCGACTGCTCCAGCTGACAGAGCTGCACCGGGACACCATCATGGAGGAGCACTTCAGCCAACCCAGGTAAGTCATGGGGCCATGCACAAACACCAGTGGCCAACGCACAACCCACAAACACACAGGAACCCACACTGGGGGTGCATGCCATCGAGGGAAGTGGCAGGGCACAGAGGCACACACTCAGCCAGGGATGGGTGAGGATTAACATGCCAAGCCGAAGGACACACACACACACGCACACAATGCAACAAATGTGCACAGAGGCCAGAAGGCACACCGACCCAGAACGCACACCCTAGCAACACACATGTCCACAGGCCACCATACCCACTGCCTGTCCATGTGCGTGTGTCAGATGCTGGGCACCATTGCACTTTGGTGTACAGTGCAATGCAGGCATCATCATGCACATGTAACTGCAGACAGCAGCCGGGAGGGTGTGCAGGTGGACTGTGTGCCCACATGCAGGGCCGGGTACCCACCCGTGCACTGCCTACTGAAACACACAATGCACACAGGGCAGCACCAGACAGTAGCCGCACTGGGAGACAGGTCAGTCTCATGATACAGTGCCACGGCCACCACGGATGCATGGGCGGCCCGCTGAGACCCACCAGCACTGGCAGGCTGACCACTGGCCTCATGGGGTGGCACCGATGGTCCCCCAAGGGTTCCACTGCATGAACGCAACCGTGCCCGCGCAGGGGTCTTCAGCACACCGAACATGCCTGCACCAGGGGTGCTCGGGATGCCCACAGCTGAACCTGGCATCGACAGGGTGGGAGTCGCACAATGCCGGGAATGGGGGATGGAGAGTGCACTGTGTGGTGTCCTCGACACATGGGCACCTGACTGTGTGCCCATTGTGGCCATGACAGCAATGAATGCCTGTGCATGCCTGTCAATGGCAGCGGTCACATCCTCCCAGAAATGGTCCATCCATGCCAGGATCCAGTCAGTGTCCCTGCTGTGATGCTTCTCTGCCCACTCCAGAGCCACACACAGTGCTTCCACGGATGTCACAAGCCACATCTGCTGCTGGACCGATGCTCACAGTAGGCGGGTGTGCTCATCCAAGAGGTCATCAGCCTCCTCGGCATCCTGTCCCTCAGGGTGTGCAAGGGCCTGATGTTCAGCACCCCTTGAGGGTGGGTGCTGCACACCAGGACCAGGTCTGAGCATGTCCACAGGCAGTGCACAGACACCGCCACTGAACCCTGTATCCCCAGGCCCAGTGGGTGACTGCTGATGCTGGCCCTCCGGCTGCCATACCCCAGGGCTCAGTGGTGCCACCGCAGAGGACGCAACAGTCCCACTGTCCTGAACAGACATCAGTGCTGCCTCACTGGTGCTGACAGGCACAGCCTGGGACTGTGCTGACACGCAGGCCCCCACGGTGGAACCACCCACAGCCATGGGCGCAAAATGCCCTGCTGTGTGTCCATCCTGTGGCACACACTTGCCACTGCCCATGACGGTTGTGTCATCATCACTGGTGATGGACTCTGTCCCGGCCACAGCCACAGCGTGCTGGCATCCATGGACACCAGCACACTGGGATACAGGCAGGGCTTCCTCCACACCTGTCTCAACGACATCAGTGTGGACAGCCAGGCGGCCCCAGTGTCGTACAGATTCACACATACCTGTGGAGGTGGATGGTCCCACTGCAGACTCCATCCAACTGTCCTCAGTGGACAGGCCCACCACTGCTGACCCATGCAGACACTCAGGATCTGTAAGGGAAAGCAAAGTCACGTTACTGCATATGACCTACCCTGCCTCTCCCCCCCCAGACAGACCATGACTTACCATGCAGAGATGGGCTACCACCCGTCTGGAAGCCACCACCCGGAACTCCCTCTATCGCACTTCAGTGCATGCTTGCAGCAAGCCTGTCTTCCACTGGGGTGAGCTGTACCACCTCCAGCTGTACCCCACCTGTTGCAGCATGTGCTACCCAGATGGCAGCCACCTTCTCCTTTACCCTCCTCCTGTCCGTGCCCATCTTCTTCTTACACTCCTGCACGGAGCGCTGGTGGCTGCCATGCAGGTTCACAGCACGTGCCACCTCCTCCCATGCAGCAGCACGGGCCTGATGGGTGCCCCGCCATCCACTGAGCAGTGGCTCCTGATCCAGGTAGGCCTCGAAAAGGGCCTCGGTTTCGGCCTTAGTAAAATTCGGCCTCCTCCTCCTCCTCCCACCACTGTTGTCCTCCTCTCCAAGAATGTGCTCGGTCATTATGTAGCCTGTAAGAATGGCAGTTGTTACCTGTGACTGTGCAGTCCCATGCATGTCCCTGAATCCACAGTCCACACTCCCACACAGCATGCAACTCACCAATAAATTGCAGTAACCAACTATGGCCACTGCAGCACATTGTCGCACCTTTATAGCACAATCCATGCAAATGAGGTGAGGAGCAACTTTAATTAGATTCAAATTGCTGTGCTGCGCCATTGAATGGCTGATCGGATGATTTGCATATGACAGCTGAATATTGCGCTGTTGCGCTTTGCACAATCGTGTTGAACGTGCTGAGCCAATGGCGCATTTCTGTGGCATGCGTAGTACACCTCACTGCGCATGCCCAGGTTGCTGACACAGGCGTCTGCCGTGCTGATGACATGCTGTGTGTGGTAGGCAATGCAGGGCATGGCCACTATTGTGCCAGTGGCACTATAGTGAAGGTCACTACATGGCGCTGTGACAATGGGCCTTCATCGGCGCAATGGCTCAAATGCCCGATAGTCCACTGTGGCGCTGGCACACAGGCAGCCAATCGTGCTACATGCATTGTCATCCGATGGTGCTGTGTGTGGCCTTGCGCCAGGGACCCTTGACCCTGTGCCTGACCTTTGGCCCCTTGGTGCGCTGCATCAGGCATAGGTGCACCTCTATCGTGCTGTTTGGTAACAGCGTGATAGAGAATGGAAGCACTGTACCTCTCAGCATCTGCACATGGAGTACCGCACTGCAGAGTGCCATATTACCTACTATGCCTAACGCAATGGCCGGAGAAGGGCTGCTCCCTTGACGGCCATCGAACTGGCAAATCTGGTGGCTACAGTTGAGCCATACCATGGGCCTCTCTTTGGGGAGGCCCCCTTGGATAGGGAAAGGTCCCAGGTGTGGCAGGAGGTGGCCACAGCCCTCCAGGAGGCGACAGTCAGGGGCCAAACAGCTGAGCAGTGCAGGCACCGATATGGTGACCTGCAGAGGAGGGAGCCGGAGCTACTGGCCCGACTGAGGTCACGTGCCAGGAGGGGCATGGTACCACTTCCAGGTAGGGGTTCTGTCAACACACTGTTATCGCCCATATGAGTCACAGTGTTGTATGTGTCCAGCACATATGTGAGGACTGTATGGGGTTGGCCGTGGCGGTGTTCACAGGGTGTGGGGTGGGTGGGTCTGACTGGGTGGGGGGCACACCTTGGGGCAGGGGGGCTTTGCTTTGGGAATGTACTGATGTTCTTCTCTCCTTTTTGTCCCCACAGGCCCGGATGAATTGTGCCAAGTGCGTGCAGAGCGGAGGATGGTGGAAGCCACAGCCAGGCGGGCCGAGGACCATCAACGGCCACCTGACCGGCCCGATGTGGGTGAGTGCCAGACATCCATGATTAATATTGCATGCTGTGTGACAAGGTGGGCAGTGGAGCATGGCCACCATTCATTGACATCACTGCCATGCACGCCACTTGTTACAGTCAACACTGTCCAGTGGCAATGCATGTCTGAGTGTGCGTCACTGGTGGTGCATGCGTGCACCAGGTGCATGGCTGTGCCACTGCCTTTGCACCACATAGCCATGTCACTAGACGGCCACGGTGGTGCTGTGCATGACTTGGCCAGTGGGTGTGTGCAGTGTTCCGCATGGCTGTATGCGCCTGGGTGGGCAGGTCCTGTGGACGTGATCACTGCAGCTGGTCACACACCATCACAGTGCTATGTCCCGTGGCCATATGCCATGCACAGTGGACAGGCTCTATGGGGTTGTGCATTCACACCTGTTGACTGTGCTCCCTTGTCCTAGGTGCAAGACATCTGAGGGAAATCAGGGACACCCTGCAGGAGCTCCTCATTCTGGCACGTGAGACCATCACTATCCTTCGGAGGATTGATTAGTCGGGGGTACTTCAGAGGCACAGAACCAGGGGGAGCCAGAGCCTGGACCAGCATGGAAACCAATAGTCCCTTGGTCCCTGACTTCCCCTCCCCCCCGGACCGACCCTCACACCTCTCCTATCCCATCCCATTTGTCCACCCCTTCCCCCTGCCCACCCCCACCTTTTTTGTGTCCCCTACCACATACCTGTATATAGTTGTTGTTTATGTACATTGTTGATTCATTTATTTTTACAATACATTTGACTTTTATATGAATACCGTGGTGGTCTCTGATTTGCAGCAGGCTATAGGTGCTCAGCTGCAGTGGTATGCATGGCATCAGGGGTGGTGCAGTCATGGGTATGTGGGTGTCTCTGTGTGGAGGTGTCTATGGTGTGGGGGTAGATATCAGTCAGTGTCTGTGTTGTGTGTGTTGTTCTCTGTGCACTGGATGACTGTGTGCAGTGGTCCATGGGGCGTGCTCTGTGTCCATGGTGCACCCATCGGCCCATCCATGGCCTGTGCAGCCGACACACATGCCTGTCTGTGACCTGCATGGTCTGCTGGCATGTCAGTGGTGGCATTCCCTGCAGGGCAGACACTGTACCCGTCGCTTTGCTGGGTTACCCATGTCACTGCTGTGGTGCATGCCTGGCTCAGGTGGCACTGTGGGTGACACGGTCATTGTCCCACCTCCATGCTGTGGCTTGTGTGTGTTGCAGGGGCTGTGCCCCACTGTCTGTGGCTTGTGCTCCAGGTGACTAATGGTGGTGTATTGGTCCATGGTGCCTGCGCAGGGTGGTTGGCACCCAGTGCCATGGTGGACTACAGGTTGTGTGTACACGGCTTACATGGGCCCACAATGGGGGCTTGGTTGCCCCACCACTGTGTCCCTGTGTTGTTGTGCCCTTGGGTATGGGTGGGTGTCTGCCCAGACCCTGTGTGGCATCTGGTGTGGTGCATGCTGCCACGCACCACTGTGGGTGTCTGTGCTGGCTGTTGTGGCCAGTGGTGGGCTGGGGTGTGTCACAGGAATACTGTGCAGAGTGCTGTACTACTAGTGGAGGTGTCAACAACATGACCGTCCCACATGGGGTTACTCTTGTGCCAATGCATGGTCGGTCTCTCAGCAGTACCTCGGGGGACTGTGCATGGTGGCACTTTGTCTGCCATTGTTGCATTGCCGTGTGCTGCAACCTGCTGATGGGTGCTCATGGTGAGGCTGGCTTGCATGGTTCTGTGGTGCACAGGGTTGCATTGACACTGTGGGCGTGGTGGCATGCATGGGGTTTCCTGCAGTGGTGGTCACTGCTCATGGGGGGTGTCTGGGGGTCACGGTGCAGGGTGTGCTGTGCACTGGGGGGTGATGGTGTGGCACAGGGTGGTCCGCCCTCCTTGTGTGCCAGTCACAGCTTGCCGGTAGGTGTGATGGTGCACCATGGCCAGGCTGTGGGTTGGTTGCTTGTTTCCATGGACCAGTGGTTATTCCAACCCTCCCCTTGTTGTGCTGTGCTTGGGGTGTGGGGAGACAATGTCTGTTCTGCTGTGTGTTCCTGTGCCCATCTGTGGCATGGGTGGTGGGCCCCTACCTCCCTGATTGTGCAGTTACATTGCTCTGCAGCTGGGGGCTTCCCGGTTGTGCTATGGCGCCTCTGGACTGCTCAGCTGAACATCCCTTGTTACGCTATAGCGCATCACATCTGCTCAGCTTCCCCTCCCTAGTTGTGCTATGGTGCAGGTAGTGTGATAATCAGACGTTGGCTGTAGGCACAATTTGGCCTGCTCCTTTTTTGAATATCACATCTCTTGCGCATGGGCGCAATAGACTTGCGCTTGCTCCTGCTATTGCGCACTTTTTGGGCGTAGTTTGAATATCTGGGCCTTAGTGTGTGTGTATATATATATATATATATATATATATATATATATTTAATGTTTGGTTATGAGATAATTTACCTTTTGAATGAAAAAGCATTACCTGAGTTTTCTTTGTACTAAGAACCATTTTTGATTGAAGTAGCCAATATTGTAAAGTATCAAAATCAGACTGAAGAGTTTTTTGTAAGCTATCTATATTTGTACCTTTTCCTATTAAAGCCATATCATCAGCATACAAATAAATCTTACTATTTTTAATGTATGATGGGAGGGGATTTATATAAATCTAAAATAACAGGGGGCCCAAAATTGAACCTTGAGGGACACCCCTGAAGGTACCTTCCATATCTGACAATGTTCCGTTTATACAGACGTGTTGTGCACGCTTGGTCAAATAGGAAAGTAACCAAGATTGAACAGATTCAGACATGTCTATTTGAGCTAGTCTCCTTAACAATATATTGACATCAACCAAATCGAAAGCCTTTGAGAGGTCGACGAACACTGCACCTACAGACTCCCATGCCTCAATTCCACTTGTCACAGAATCCATAAAGTCCATCAGGGCAGTGTCTGTCGACCTCCCAGGTCTGAAACCTACTTGACAGTCTGTCAATAGTTTATACTTCTCCAGATATTCATATAGCTGGGCACAGACCTGACGCTCAAAGATCTTCGATAGAAAGACCTGCAGTTCTGATTATTTTGTTCAACGTAGCTATGTCTCCATATGTTTTTTGTGTACTGCTCCCCCTATCAGCCAAAGTTAGTTGGCAGTAAAAGTCCCCTCCCAAATAAACCTCTTGCGAGGTATGTATTTAATGTTAAACCAAATTAAATATTTCTGATCTGGATGCTATGCTCTGGGGTGTACATAAATTAATCAATCTAATTTTTAAACGTCTATAAGTGCAGTCTATTAGCATGACTCATCCTGAAAATATATCCAGCACCTAAGTAATGTGAAAGCTAAAGCCTGAAAATAATATTCCCAGCCCATCAAATTGGTCTTCTCCATAGGTCCAAAATGAAGGCCCTTTAGACCATTTGTTTTTGACCTGAGAAATGTCCTGCCTTGTTTTTAACCTGGTATCCTGTAAGAAAAATATATCGTGGTGTAAGTCAGTGAAATATTGGATTATAGATAACGGTTTCCTAAATGATTTCATGCTGCACAAATTTAGTGTGAGGCATCACAGCCTAACATCTACATGCATGAAAACAAAAAAAAAAAAAACAGAATAATGCCCCAATCATCTTTTAGGAGGTAACTCATTTTGCTTTCCTGCAGCACGTGGTGGATCACACTGTAAATCTGAGGAGTAGTCCATTCTCGAGGAGGATGATCTTGAGAGGTCAGAATCTGCATCTTCCTCCTCAGTGTCTCCCCACTGTCTTCTTTTTGCTAATGCTGGTATCTATTCATAGTGAGAACTGATTTTTTGGGAGTATGGGCCTCTGACTTCCTCTCTCTTCCCGCCTGGAACTGTAGACTGGTATGAATGCATTATCCTCTCGGGGTATAGTTTCCTGACCTGAAGTTTCTGCTTGAAAGTCTTCTCTATCCCCTGTCCTTGGCTATTGAGGGGTTAGCCTGAACTGTGGGGGTGGAGTCCAGCGTGAGGGGTGACTCTGTGCTACAGAGAGTGTGGCAGAGATGCTGGAATATTGGATACTACTGCCTCTTGGGATGTGGGAGCTGTATCTAAGTTTGTTGGGGCATCTTCTCTTCTCTGCAAGGCCTGGACCTGAGAATCTGTTATTAAGGCAATCTGGTCCTGGGGGGGACGATCCAACCTGTCATGGTCCACCCAAGGACAATGTTAATATGTGTGTCCCTGTTCATTACAAAGGTTGCATTTCCTTGGGTTAGGACACACTTAGCTAACATGTCCATAGGCAAGACACAGAGTACAGCAGGGTTTGTTGCAGGTGTCTCTTAAATGTGTTCTAGAACCATATTTGTGACAAATTCGAGGCTGACCTGGATAAAAACACAATCTTTTGTCTCTTCTCCCTATGTAGAAACTACTAGGTAAATGCAAAATACCCTTCTCCGTTTGCTTGAGCTGTATTTTAACATTCCAGCCCCTCATCCAGACTACATCTTTGTCCAAAATAGGGTGGGGAGCATCCAGAATATCACATCTTTGCCTCAGCCAATATTGGACATCTGCAATACACAAATGTTTTCTAAGGTATGCACATTTTTGAAGCTTATATCATAAATAGCCTCCCCATGTGCATGAATAAATGCAAATAACTCAGAATGGCTAATCCCTAGACATTCTTTTAACATGTTATGTAATACAGTTTGTCTAGTAGGTGCAGTGTTTATGTCCCCAAGGTATTTTAGATGGATGGCTTTCCTGCATTGTGCAGGTTCACCAACATTGTGAAATATGTCACTTAGCTTAAAACTTGTAGCTGTAGGATTGGAGTCCAGTTGAAACACAGGGTTGCTAATGCTAGCCATGGCAATGTGGTCTTCTGAACAGGAACTGACTGTATGTTGTCAAATACCGTTGGAGCCCATAGATTGGTTTGAGCCTGAATTTGGCTGGCTTCCATTCCCGGATTCTATTGGTAGCTGAGCCAGTGCAAGCTGCGGTTTTCCAGCTGTGCTGTTGCGCTGCTGTGCAAGGTTTTCTACTGGGTGCACACTGTTTCCAGAGTTGTGGGCAGTAGCAATGATTTCTTCTGTGCTGACTGGTCCCGGGGAAGTCCAAGGGTCTCCCTTTTTGATTTGCCTCCATCCAGCTGCCATGAGAGCAGACTCTGGAGACCAGGTATGATCCATAGAGCAGAAGGGCCTGTTTATACCTCTAAGATGCAGGGAAGTGGGTTGTTGCAACTTTTCTAGCATAGCCATGGTGGTATCAACTTTCAATGCAGTTGTTTGGGTGTCATTACCAGCCTTAGTTGCTGCTGCAGAATATGTAGCATTTAATATGTCATTCAGTGAGTTTGCATCTTCATTGACAAGCAGTTTAAAAAAATGTTTGTGCATTTGATAAATTTGCTGTAAATGTTCTTCAGGAATAGGGTCATAGGATGTATGTCCATAGATAGTAATAGTATCTTGTATATTCCTTTCATCCTGGGAATTTTGACTTACTACATTGGACACAATGCCATCTGCAAATTTCAGCCTTTCGTCATCAGAAACCATAGAAGTGAAAGCCACTTCTGAGCTGGTTGTCTCTGCACCTCCCCCTCCTCCTTCCACTCCGCCATCTTGTACGTCAGCCATCTTGGCTGTGACTGACAAGTGTCCCCCCTACAGTAGAGTAGGGGACATTTTTATTAATATTCAAAACAGTTTTTTAACATGTTATGCAATACAGTTTGTCTAGTAGGTGTAGTGTGTATGTCCCCGAGGTATTTTAGACTGACGGCATTCCTGCATTGTGCAGGTTCACCAACATTGTGCAATAAGTCACTTAGCTTAAAACTTGTAGCTATAGGATTGGAGTCCAGTTGAATCACAGGGTTGCTAATGCTAGCCATGGCAGTGTGGGCTTCTGAACAGGAACTGACTGTATATTGTCAAATGCAATTGGAGCTCATAGATTGGTTTGAGTCTGAATTTGGTTGGCTTCCATTCCCGGATTCTATTGGTAGCTGAGCCAGTGCAAGCTGCGGTTTTCCAGCTGTGATGTTGTGCTGCTGTGCAAGGTTTTCTACTGGGTGCACACTGTTTCCAGAGTTGTCCATAGATAGTAATAGTATTTTGTATATTCCTTTCATCTAGGGAATTTTGACTTTTTATTTAGTTTTTGTTGACCGGGTAAGTGCACTAGACAAATCCTGCCTATTTTCAGGCATGACCCGGGGGAAGGGGATACAGATGAATACCAACTGACTTTGAACCAGATTAAGCTGTTGGTGATATTTATAGTGAATGAGGGAAATTTGGCCAGGACACTGGGGAAATTTCCCTACACTTTTCGATAAGTGCCATGGGATATTTAACATCCACCTGAACTACCACCAATCCAGGCAGATGGGACCTCGGTTTAACATCTCATCTGAAAGACAGCACCTCAGAAGTGCAGCACCCCTCTCATGCTGCACTACAGTGTCAGTACTGGGATAGTAACCCAAGTGCCAGATGTGGGAACTGAACCCACAGCCCTCTGATCTCCCGGCCTCAGAGGCGAGTGTGCTACCTACTGAGCCACTGCCACTGACTTAATACATTGGTCACAATGCCATCTGGAAATTTCAGCCTTTCTTCATCTGAAACCATAGAAGTGAGAGCCACAGGGGCCATTTTTTTGAGCTGGTTGTCTCTGCACCTCTTCCTCCTTCCACTCCGCCATCTTGGACGTCGGCCATCTTAGCTGTGACTGACAAGGGTCCCCCCTACAGTAGAGTAGGGGGAATTTTTATTAATATTCAAAACAGTAATACAGAATAGAAAAACAAATGAAAAAGAAAACACGTATTACATCACACATGTTACAACATTTTGCTACTTTCAAATATCAAAGACCCAAATTAATACTCATCCCAACCCATCAAGAAATTCTCCTGGGAGGAAAAAAAACATTATTTAATATTCCTTCATATAAAAATCATACAATGAATTAAAAGAAAAAAAGAAAGTAAACCCTCTCCATATCAACTATTTAAAGTACTATTTAATCCAGCTAATGCTGCTGCCATTTTACTTAATTTCCCTACAATTGAATCACTATACACATATAGAACCTCCTGGTAGAACCTCCACGTTTCCTTCTAATGGTATGTCTCTAGGCATACTCTCGTCAGCCTACCCATTCCACATTTTTCCATAAAAATGTATAGCACTCTTGCTCCATCATGTTTTTCTCATAAGAGTGTATCCTGTCTACTTCATACTGAATTTTAAACAACACATCCTGTACCGTTACATCAACATCCTGAAGGAATCTTTGGCATCTAGCCTGACACATTGACCACTTTATACTTGCCAGGATCACATATATTGTACTTTTTTCTCCATTCACCCAGCTAGGCGGTACTTGCCCTAGTACTAGTATGTCATAAGTCATATCTTTAAGAACCCCTTCCGACCATAATGCCACTAAGTCTGTCCAAAACTTATGTATAGATAGACATTCAAAGAACAGGTGTTGCATAGTCTCAGTGTGACCCCCACATAGTGATGTACTACAAATCCATTCTTCCTTTTTCTTGTGCATTTGATTTGCTTTTACATTAAGCTTCTGATTACCACATAACCAGATTACATCTTGCATCTTCAAGAGAATTTTAGGTTCTATCACACTTTCCAATAAACATGCACAACTTATTTCTTGTGGAACCTTAAACAAAGGGGGCCAGATATTCAAAAGGGTTGTGCCATGTACAATAGGGTTGCGCCTGCGCAAGTCCCAAACTTGCTGCATTCTGTGACATTCAGCAGGAGGCAGTTGTGCCACAGAAAACATGCTGAGCAACAGCACAATGCAAATGAAGGCATGCTGAACTGGAGGGGGAGGAACCATGCATAAACTGCACAGCCCGATATTCAGCCGGGCTGTGCAGAGTTGTGCAGGCACAACCCCCAATCTGCGCCTGCAGAACTTTGAGCCGAAAAAAAAAGGCTTAAGTCGAGGGCCACCCACAGGTGAGCTGCTGTATTGCAGGGCGCAACACAGCAGCTGCCCCCTGTGGCTGGCCCCCAACCCAGTCCCTGTGCCCCCTGCAGCCCGATCATGGGCATAGTGAGGATCAATAGTATAGAGCACGGTATCATCAGCAAATAGATGAACGTTACCTGTGTGTATGCGGGAGTCTATATGGTTTATATAAATTACAAAGAGAACAGGTCCCAAGATGGAGTCTTGCAGCACACCATGTGGCAGGGTCTTTAGTGGAGACAGCTCCCATTGATCTTTAATCTGTTGCATTCATTTGGTGAGATAACATTCAAACCACTTTAAAGCAGTGTTGTTTAGGCCAATACTACTCAAGACGTTAAGCAGAATGTGATGATCCACTGTATTGAAGGCCTTGCTAAGATCTACAAAGAGGGCATGTATTGCTTAGTATCCAGGGTGGATTGCCATTCATTGGACACTTTGGCAAGGGCAGATTCAGTACTGTGCTTGGGTCTAAATCTCAATTGTGTGGGGTTTAGGATGTTTTCTGTGTCAAGGAACTCCCTAAGTTGTGAGTTAACAATTTTTCCAGGATCTTTGAAAGAATTCAGAGAAGGGAATTTGGATGGTAATTATTTAGGTTGGTTGGGTCACCAGACTTGAAAAGAGAAATAATGTGCACTATTTTCCTAAGTGGTGGTAACTCCCCATGAGTCAAGGAACTATTAAAAAGGCGGACGATTGAAGTTGTCAGGTGATAATAGCCATGTTTCAATAAGAACGGTTCTAAGAAGTCAACGATAGCACTCTTTTTTGTGTCCAGGGTCAGTGGGAGGTCCTCCACCTGTTTAAAGGTTACTGGATGGAAGCTGAAGGAGGAATGCCTTGAAATAGCTGTGGTGCCAGGGCTAGGGCCATCATTGGCATCACAGCAGACACTCACTTTACTGACTGGTGAGGCATTGCATGCAAGGCCTGCAGTGGCAAAGTGGCTATTTAGCTGTTCTAGGATGTCTGCCCTGACCATGTAGGAAACATCTTCTACCACAATCTTGACAGGCAAGGGTGAGGCTAGCGAGTGACCTTCTACCTCTCCAAGAACTTTCCAGAATTTAGTGGAGCAACTTTTATTTTCTTCGAGAGCGGACTAGAAATAACATGATTTTTCCATTCTAACAAGTTTGGTGCAGATGTTCCTGCCTACCTGAAAGGCCAGCCATTTGGAGTCCAATTTTGTTTTCCTTGCCCTTTTCCACAATATATCCCTATCCCTGAGAACTTTCTTTAGTGCAGGTGTAAACCAGTTGGGTGACCTTTTCCTGGATTTGATTTTCCTAAGCAGAGCATATTTATCAATCACCTTCAGTACCAGGTTTTGGAAGATATTATAGGCTTCTGTGGCAGAGGGTGCCAGATAATAATCCTGCCAGTTAATATTCCCTAGGTCTGCCAGGAAGATTGGTTGGCAGAAGTGTTTTAGACCTCATTTTAGTTTAAAAGTGAAGGCAGGAGACAGGTAAGGGGAGCGTCCAATACAGGCAGTAGCACAGTGATCACTCAAGTCACTGTGGAATACCCCTGAGTTGGAGATATGTGGCTTGTTAACCAGCATAAGACCCAGTAGTGAGTTATGGTCAGGTGATTTCTTGTTAGGACGGGTAATCTCAGAGTTAATCTAGGTTAGCCCACGCTCATCACAGAACTCCTTAATTTTGTTGGACAGGCATCATTCCAGTTGAGATTAAAGTCCCCATTATTATGCATTCTAAGTTTGTTTTTTCCAACAGGGAGTGAAGGTATCCCAGTATGCCAAACCCAGCAGAGGGGGGCCTGTAGGAAGCAGATATTAAGAGGTCCACTCCAGAAGATAAGATCAACTTCAGGGCAAGGCAATCAAATTCCTTTGGTATGGAGGTGCAAACAATATCAGAGACAGAGAGTCTGTTTTTTGTATAGATGGCAACTCCACCACCCCTTGTAGGCCTGTTGCACCTGAATAAGTTATAACCATGGATATTAACCATTTTGTCGGGGATATTGGTCATGAGCCATGTTTCTGAAAACATAGAGATATCTAGAGCCATATGTAGTACCCAGGCTTGGACCATGTCAAATTTTTTAGGCAAGCTGCAGACATTCATGTGTAGAAAGCTAAGACCCTTTAACTGAGGGAGGTCTGAAGGTGCATCTATAAAAAGGGGTAGACCGGGGTTTAATTCCACGCTCCCTGAACAGAGTAGAAGAAGAACTAATTGTTTCCTGAGGCAGCTTATAATCGTTTTCAGCATGAGTTTATTTTGATGCTTGGTATACAAGTTTTTACGGATTGCATTGCTGGAGTTAGCAATACAGCGGGACAAAGACAGGCTGTAGATTGCCACTCTAACTGGGAGGAGGAAAGATAAATGAGTATAGATATAAATAATCACTCCCGCCCCCCCCAAAGTTACCCTGTCACCTCCATTTGCTTTATTAAAAAATAAATAAAAAATTGTCCCTCCACTCCCTGGTGTCTAGTGGTCCCCCCGGCTGTCACTGGCTGTACAGACATTAAATAAGCACCCCCCAAGTTACCCTGCCATCTTGATTTGTTTTATTGAAAAAAAACAAAATTCACCCTCCACTCCCTGGTGTCTAGTGGACCCCTCACCCCATCAATAGATAGCAGCACCCACCCATCTCTCCCCCTCCAGTAACCTGATCGGGCCAGCGGCACAGCCCTCCACTCACCTCCATGGCTGGCAGCCTGACTGAGCACCACTGAGAGCTTGAATGAATGAGCATGGTATTCATTCAGTCAAGCACTCAGTGGCGCTCAGTCGAGTTGCTGGCTGTGGAAATGTGTGGAGAGCTGTGCCAGTGGCCCAATCAGGTTACTGAAGGGGGAGCTGGGTGGGTGCTGTTATCTATTGATAGGGTGGGGGGTCCACTAGACACCAGGGAGTGGAGGGTGAATTGTTTTTTTTAAATAAAACAAACGGAGGTGGCAGGGTAACTTTGGGGGGGAGTTCTTATTTAATGTTATTACGGCCAGTGACGGCCATGGGGGGGGGACCACTAGACACCAGGGAGTAGAGGGTGAATTTTGTTTTTTTGTTTTAATAAAGCAAATGGAGGTGGCAGAGTAACTTTAGGGGAGGGAGTCCTTATTTAATGTTATTACGGCCAGTGATAACTGGGGGGGCCACTAAACACCAGGGAGTGGAGGGTGAATTATTTTTTTTTTTTTACTAAAACAAATGGGGGGTGCAGGGTAACTTGTGTGTGTGTGTGGGAGGGCCAATCTACAGACATGTGGTGGCCAGCGGCGATGGGTGAAATTGCAAAATTTTGCCGCAATTTCGCAAAACATTACGACCGGCAAAATTGCCAATTTCACCGCAATTTTGCTGCATCTCTATTAAGCACCTTCTCATTCATGACGCTAAAACTAGACTAGTTCAAACCACATTTATGCCACTTTTGGATTACAGAGATTCATTTATGGACATGGCCTTGTTGACCAAACTTAACACCCTCTCACTCCACCCATCATTGCTCCCTTTATGCATTGGTAGGTTGGATGTCCCTAAAGTTCAGGAGGCAAAAAAATGCTGTGTTTTGGACCTTTAGAACTCTTATGGGGTATCTACCACAATACATTGCAGAATGTCTGCCTAGGTGTACACCAGGTAGTTGCTACCTTAGAAGCCATTCTTACACCTCCCTCTACGTCCCGAAAGCCAATTCACATTTTGGTCTGGTATCTATATGCCATGCGCTTCCTGCACTGTGGAATAAACTTCAAAAAAACTCTGAACTTAGTATTTCCAGTAAAGCTGTCTACCTTTAAACTGCTATATGCACATTTCTTTTAAGGAGTCCTGTGACTGCTTCCACTGATAGATGGTAACCAGGAGCATGTGATCCCTCTGCACTATACTTCCTATATGTACTGACTCTACTTCCCTCTAACTCCTCTGACTCCTTCTGCAGGACAATTGTAAAACTTGCACATATTTTCGTGTTTTTATTGTACATTCAGAAATGATTTATTGTAGATTCTATATGTAACAATCTTGTTTCTTCATGTACGGATTGTCATGACTATGTACTTGAAAAAACACTGTGCTATGTATTTGACCTGATATTTTGCCTTTTTTTCCCTTTCTTGGGATACTGTACTGTTTTATGCCCAGGCCCACCTTGAAAATGAGTTTACCTCAATGGTGTTTCACCTGGTTAAGGAGTGACTGATTGTTTAATTGATTGATAGATACTGTACAATGATTTTGATTGTTACTCACTGATGCCTGCAATGTTGCAGAGAATACCACTAGACCTGCCACTGAGACAAGACCTGCTGACTCTGCCCCAAGGCAGGTGTCTCACCCAGACCACAGATCCCTTCATTTGAAGAACATGGCTCTTCAGGAGTTACAATATTCTAACTTGATCCAAGAATAAGACACAAGCACTCCCAGAGAGTATTCCCTGATGCAGATGTATTCCATTAAAGCGAGAGGATCGACCAAAGTAAAAGTCTGACTTGCAGCCCCAGTGCTTTGACCATTAGGTCTTCCTCAGGGGGCGTCAATGCACATGTGCATGTGTGGGCTGTCGGCTCCATTTTTCCAAATGTATTTAGCTGCACTGTCAGTGCTCTGTTTATCTAAACATAAACAAACTGTGATTATGCATAAGATATTCTACTGGATTATATGCTTCTTAAAATAGGCATGGCTAAACGTTTCACTATGGGACAGCGTTTTATGCCATACATGCATTCGAAGCAGGGTATACTTCCAATGGGATGGCTGAACTAGCGTGGACTACTCAGTTCGAAAATAATTAGGAAAGTAGAAAAACAGGTAATAAAGACTTTTTTAATATACTGGGGCATTCTAGAGACATAGTTTGCCGTGTTTGAGCCTAGAGGCAGACAAGTCAACAGCAGCCAGAAACTAAAGGGTACAGCTGACAGTGTCCCTTTAAAGGAATCAATAAGGATAGTCTGGCATGACTGCCCTGATGCAAACACATGTTGTCTCTCGTTCAGGAACCCATTTTCTTCCGGAAAGCTTGCCGGTCTTTTATTTCAGTATGGTTGACATGAGTTGCCCCACTATGGTCATACTGACCATTGGCACACTTTATTTACCCTGGGTAGCCCAGTAAAGATGACAAACCTAGTTTTTAGTGGGGTCCTAATTTTACCCGTTTGCATCCTGTTTTTACTTAGGATAGCCCAGCCACAATACAGTACAATACCTCTTTTTAGTGTGGTACTGCATTCACATATTTCTACAGTATGACGTATTTAACCAGAATAACACAGTTTAAATGCTGCTTCTTGTTTTCACTGGGGTCCTGCTTTCACCTATTTTACATAGAGTGTTTTAAGAGTGGCTAAGCTGTGATGACATATATTTCATTTTCAATGAGGTCCTGCTTTTACCTATTTTTACACTGCATTAACCAAGGCTATCAAAGCTCAGCTGAGATGCAATACAACTCATTTGCAGTAGTGTCCTGTTGTTACCCATTATTACAATATTCACCCAGGACAGCTCAGCTATGATGCAGCATCTTATATCTTGTTTTTAATGAGATCCATTGTGACCATCATTTCTCCTTGCCAGCTTACAGAACCACCTTCCATCTGCCCAAACCCTTCTCCCTGACATATAAGTCTGCCAAGGATCCAACCTACCACTATCCTTTGCTCAACATCCTTTCTGGAATACCAAATAAAAGCCACAGCTTGTCCGCTGTAGGTGGCACCCCCACAGTTCCCCAACCTTGAGGGAAAATCCACAATCAATGGTCAAAGTCCAGGGAGTCAGAAGGACCCTACTGTGGCATTGGAAGTGGTGTGGCTTTATCTACCTGAGGCTGCTGGGGTATGTTAACTCACTTAAGCCCTACTTTACTGTTTCCCAGGGTGCGATCCTGAGAAGCAATCTGTCAGAGTACCTATCAACGCCATCAGAAGATTAGGTAAGCTTCATCCTATCTTTAGAGTTTCCCTTCTGGACCAGCTTTGGGGGTTTGACACCTCCAGGTCACTTATCTGGTAAGTAGCTGCATGTCAATTTAAGGATATCCTAGAGAGATCACATATTATATCTCACATGACACACCCTCCATCTGGGCCACCAAGGGGAAGTCTTGCAACAGAAGGTGGTGCCCTCACTCCCTAAGGAAGGAAGTGCCTGAGATAAACGCCAGAACCCCACTTATCCAGTGCCAGACATTCCAGGCTTGGGACATGAACCCATGTTGTCTGGATGGCAAACAGTTCTGCTATCACTGTACTAGTCAGCCATGCTTCATCAGTTTTTACAGTGTATTTACTCAAGGATGCTGTTCACATGTGAAATGTAATATCCTTTTTCAGTGGGTTCTTGCTTCTACCAATATCTCGCACTGTATTTACAGTATCTAGGTTAGCTCAGTTGAGAATCACATTTTCATGCTTTCAGTGGAGTTCAGAATGAGATTTTACCAAACTTTAACAGTACATTTCTCCAGGATAGCCCGAGTGAGATAAACATCTTATTTTAAGCTGTGTTTCAGTTCAGCCAAGATGGAATGTGATATCTTATTGAACCTTCACTAGGCTCCTGCATTTACCCATGTCTACAATGTAGTTACCAGGCATAGGTCAGCTGAAATGCCACATCTAGATTCAGAGGGGTCCTACTTTTGTATGTTAATACTGCCGCCAAAACCACTCTTACCATTGTAAGAATGGTCTCACATGCATTTTTAGGGTGTGAGAACCACAAGCCAAAGGTGAGCAGTTCTGATATCCTAAGAATGTGAGACCACGCTTACAACCACAACAGTGCTCTCGGTGGTGGTATTATTATATTATTGAGCGAGCCTGATCAATAATACATATTCTTTTTAAAACTTACCTGAACTTGTCCATTCCTAGGGCAGCTGCACATGATACCCTTCTCATGGAATAAGAGTGTCTTATGTGCAGAGGAATGGAGTGCTGCTATTGGTCAGCAGCGCTCCCTTGATCTATAATTACTTATTTTTACACTGCATTTACCTAGAATAACCTGAGATTCAGTATCTTATTTTTAGTAGGGTCCTACTTTAATCACATTTAGCAATATAACCTGGATAGTATAGTCATCTAAGCTGAGATGGTTCATTTTCAGTAGGGTCCTCTGTTTATTCATTTTTAGGTTATATTTTCTAGGGCTGTGGGAATACCTTTTCCCAAATATTTGATATTCAGCAGCCAAATATTCAGACATTCTGGTAAAATAAAGGGGGAAAAAAAGAAGAAACAAACAACCCCCCACCCTCCTCCCCAGCCCAAATCCAGTAAAATACAAACGCCTTTCCCACCCCCACCCTCTGTCAGCAGTCTAAGCCCACCCTTCTCCCTGGAGTCTGGAGCACAGGGTAGAAGAACACACAGAAGTCCATGATCCATTAAGTAATTTTCTTGCATCCTTCTTGCAGACCAGCTCTGTAGTTTCATAGGTTGATCCAGAGCGTAGTAGACAAATGTCCATATTGCTCACCATAAGTTACTAGAAGTACCCCACAAGAAGTCTGCTTTCTATGTGAAGCACCCTTAAAAAAATACATACCAAGTGAGGTGGGGCAACAGCTTCAACAGTAGAATCCTTGATACTATGCATTGAGCCCTGTTGCTGTTACAGTGGTTGCCCAGTCTATGTGAATCCGTCAATATCGGGCACATAATTTGTATACTCTTATACTGCCCTTCTGTCAAAGGGCCAAATCTACCCCTTGCTGACAGCAGTGCCTTCTTATGTATACCGAGTTTTATTGGTGGCAACACCACAGTCCTTGTAACCCCCTAAACAGCACCAGTGCATTTGTAATTCTGTAAAGCACTCCTGTTATCTCAGCCCACTGAGTAGGCTGAACCTGCCTCATGATCTTATTTATTTAGGTTATGGGGAGCCCAAGACAGAAAAACAAATTTAAAAGGGAACAACTTCAGTTCAAAAGCAGTAAAGCAAGGTTTACCTTGAAAGGGCATTGGCAACAGAGCCAAGTTTCAAAGAAATACAACATTTTATATACATCACTAATACCAAGCATCACGGGAATTCCATGTGTGGTGATTTACACATACTTCCCATGAAACTATGCTTTACTGGGTATAGTATGTGTAATTTGGTATACTGAGTTAGTCCTTACATGCAGTCTCTATGGAGACATCCTCAGATAAGCCAGGTTAAGCAGTGGCACACACAAATATAGTCCCTGAGGGAAGGGTACATTTATGAATGCTTTTCAGCAAATTTCTGTGCCACAGGTCTTTCCCTATGATGGCTCACTGGTCATTGCACTGTCACTGGTGCAGTATTAGAGGAGTCTAACTTACCGATACCACAGTAATGCATTGAAGCACTGGGCTATGCATAGCAGCTCCCTGGTGCCTTCATCTCCTTAACACAAAGTGCAGTGGCCCCTGCCATATCTTGCAGGGGTCACAGTTAGAGATGTTACAAAGTTTTACTTCACATTCGAAGTTTCAACGGATTCACAAAATCCACCTCCCTGACGCATTTCACGAAATTGCCTTGCCAGTGGAAATTTCACCAAATGCTTCATATTTGCTTTGGGATTTTTTAAAGTGCAAATTGAACTTTAAAAAACTCCCAAAGAAAGTCACCACCCCCAGCCTGCAGCCCAACTTAAATCTCTGGTGTCTAGTGCCCCCCCACCAATCCCTGGTCACACACTATTTAATGCCCCCAACCCACCACACATTCCATGCACATAAAGACACAATACAAAAATATATATTTCTCTCCCTGGTGTCTAGTGGACCCTCCACCCTGTCAGGTAGTGGTCCCCACAACACTCCCCATGCCCAAACCCAACTCCAAGAAGGACACCAGCACAGCCCTCTACTCACCTCTACGGCTGGCAGCCCATCTGACTCAGCTCAATGAATGAGCGGGCGCTTGTAGAAGCAAGCGCTCATTCATTGACAGCTCCCTGTCATTGGCGGCAGTTTTCTGGGGTGTAGAGAAGGGCAAGGGAGTGAGCACACAGCAGCTGCTGTGGCACTTGGTGGCCAGTCAGTGAAGAACATCATCTGAGGTGCTGAGTTCAAAACTGAGATCCTGAGCTCGTTGTTCTGGAAGCGGAGTCCATTACCATTGTAAACTGAGTCCAACTACCCAATGGCTATCCTGCGACAAATTGTGGCCTATCTTGTGACAAATTGTGGCCAATCCTGCTACAAATTGTGGCCAATGCGACAAACTCTGGCCAATAGCTTGTGGCCAGACTCACTGCGGCAATTATGAGCCAGTCAACGTCAGGCTTCAAAGGCGCCAACTTCAAATCTGTCCACTACGGGAAACAGGGCTGGAGTGTGGGAATCTGCTAAGCACAAGGGGACAGATTTTCAAAAGTTAATGCAGGGCCTGCATAAAGCCTTGCGCCACCCCCTTGCATCGCTGCAGCTGTGCCAAGGTCAAATGCCATAACTGCAACTGATTATATTATCTGGGATACAGCTGCAACACTTGAACCGCCTTTACAGCAGCAGCTTGCAGCAAAGCTTGGCCATGAGCTGCTTGTGGGAGACTCCAGTAGTGATGTACGTTAGACCATAGAAAGGAGGTCTAGTGGGCATTTAATAATGTACTGGATGGAAAATGTTGTTTTCTTTTTGCTGCAAGTCCAGTGTGCCATATCTCTGATGCACTTAGGGCGTGCAGCAAAAATCACTGTTTGAAATTCCAGCCCTACAGACATGAACAGCCACTTCTCAGGATTCTATGGCCTTTGGACCACTGGAATGGCAAGGAACATTATAAATAGATATTAGCATGGCCATCAAGGTAAGAGGTGAACGGAATGACTTTGCAAGTTGTGCCATGTGACCGAAGCACATGCCACTGGCTAACCCCTGCAGGTGTCACAGTCCAGTATGCTAGTGGTCACACATCCTAAATGCAACCACTGAAATCTTGACAGTTGATTTCACTTGAGTATGCTGTACTGCTGTCATAGGGAAGAATCCATCCCCTACAGTGACACCCATTTGTGAATGCCAGTTTTGGTGGGTGAAAGTACAGGGAGTCAAAAAGCACCACTCTCCAGATTGCCAAGGAACATAATATATATATATATATATATATATATATATATATTTATATACTCACTACATCATCAAGGATCATAGGTGGTCGAGGGGGCACTTGTGGACCTGCATTCTTCCGCCTTCAGCAAAGAATCATTGCGGATCGTCAGGGGTCGAGGGGGCTCTCGTGGACCTGCCTCCCTCTACCCCTGCTGCAAAAGATCATCATGTAACATGGCAGATTGGTGCACCCAGGGCTGAGGGAGCAAGTGCCTTACTGCTTAAGCACCTTCCCCACCATGAACCGACATGACTGCTTCTGAGCAAGTGGCAAGGGTAAAGTAAAATACCAAAAATCTACCCTGCTTTTAATTTCTTTCTGTGGTTCTGCTCCGTTTTACAGCGGATGCAACATCTTTTGAAACGGGACCCTGCTCTGTGTTTGAAAACCCAAACTCTGCTATTGTTATGACTGCATTGAAAGTGTTTACTGTGGAGTTGTTTTAGCTGTTCAATTTAAATTAGTTGTGCTCCTACAGTTCATTTTTCTTGGTTCAATTTAAATTAGTTGCACTTCTGCAGCTCATTTTTCGGCCCACCCACCATCCCCTGCCCCAGCACTCTTTAAATGGGCTGCTGCTCTGCCCCCTTTTATCAGGTGGCTTTTGCAGCATTGCTCATGTCAATGTGCTGACTGGAATTCAAGCTCAGGAAGTAGCTGCCCTATTTCTGCACTGTAAACAATTTCTTCAGGTCCCTCATAAGAACCAGGACAATTTGAAATATACCTGGCCTTCCCAAAGCTTAGCAAGGGCTAGTACAGAAGAATCTATTTGTACTGCTCACAGCTTGGTATTCTTGGTCATCTACTGGTGAATTTTCAATGCCCCCCCCCCCACACTCCCGGGACCAACCCTGCTTCCCTGTGTTGTCTTGGCTGTATGAACTGTATCCTAGACTGGTGCAGGTGATTTGGTCTGGGTTTCCTGACCTCAGGGTGTGTCCTCTCCTCCTCAGTTTAGCTGGCTTGTCATATTAGATGGAAAAATGTTTCTGGGTGTGTCATTGGGAAGCATTTATATTCTGTTTGTCTTGTGTACTGACCAATTGTTGATGAATGCTAGGCTGGACAATAGTCAGCCTGTCAGTCTCACTCAAGCCCATTTTCCATGTGTCTACCCCCAAACCGACTTCTATCCTGTCCTCCTCACTTGGGATAGTCTCAGAAAAAGATGGAATTTGCTATTTGGGTATGGTATACTTAAGGGTGCACAAATGCCAGTTTTTCGAGTCACCACTCCAATTGCCCCAGAAGGTATGGCTCATTTTGAAGTTGCTGCTATCAGGGGATATTGAAACAAACCATGGCCCCCCTTGCACTAATGTCCCTAATGTAACTCCTTCCCTCCCTGCCCATCCGGGCCAATGCAAAAGGGTTAAAACTGGCTCATATGAACATTAATAGCCTCAGGCCCAAGTTACAAGAACTTGAGGCCTGGGTTGACCAATATTCCCTGGATGTATTAGCCATCTCAGAAACCTGGCTTAAACCAAGCATCTCAACTCACACAATTGAGATCCCTGAATTCAATTCTTTAAGGTGGGACAGAATTGGTAAAAAGGGGGGAGGGGTTGTAATATACATTAAGGTATCCCTAACTGCTTCTGTAGTAGCAACACTGGCTCTGACCGATTCAGTTTGTGAAGCACTATTTGTCAAAGTCCTGCTAGGTGGTATTAAGCCCTTATTAATAGGTTGTATATATAACCCTCGTAAGACTGAAGCAGACGCGCTAAAGGCCCTTACCAGGCATATCCCTGACCTTCCTCCCTTCGAGAAAATAATCCTGGGTGACTTCAATCTTCACTGGGGCCCATTGACCAAGGGTGATATTAAGTTCAACCTACAAGAGGAAAGCTTGACCCAGCTTATCCAGGAACCCACTAGACTAAACTTAAAATCTGGGAACCATACCACTCTAGATTGGATCCTTGTATCCAACCCCAGCAGAGTCAAGTCGGCTGGCACTTTTGCCAGCTCCTTAAGTGACCACACCCCTATCTTTGCAATATGGAAAAATGATTATCCCACCCCACCCCCCAGAAACAAAATGTATGCTGTTCGGATCAAAGCCCTTCCTAGCTAGGGTGGAGGGATAGCTGAAGCAAAAGGGAGTCTGTTTGTGTGAGGAATAGAGGACCGCATCGTCTGCATAAAGGAGCAGTTGCCCAGAGCAGCTTTAGGAAGGGTGTTCAGGAAAAGACTGAAAAGAAGGGGCCATAGGATAGGCCCCTGGGAAACCCCTGATTTAACCTGGAGACTGGTGGAGAGCATTATCTTGACTTGTTGAGATCTACCAGAGAGGTAGTCAGCAAACCAGTTTGTGGTATCCTGGGACAGACCAGTAAGGGTAATGGCAGATAGCAGGAGTGAGTGGTTTATGGTGTCAAAGGCTTTGTACAGGTCCACAAAGACCAATCCAGACAGATGACCTTTGTCAAGAGCAGAGTGGCTAGCAGTGGAGAATTCCAGCAGTGCCGAGGTGGTGCCATGGCCTTTACGTAAGCCATGTTGCTCCCTGCACAGAAGATCATATTTAGAGAGATGTTTAGTGAGTCAATCTGAGATGATTCTCTTAAGTGCCTTGGAGAGGAGGGGGGAGTATTGAGATGGGGCAGTAATTCCCTGGGGTGGCATGACTGCTGCTTTTGTGGATGACTGTGATGGCAGCAACCTTCCATTTGGCTGGGAACTTACCAAGGCAGAGGGAGCGATTGAGAATGTTAGTTAGGGAGTGAGGACTACATCTGGGGTCAGGCATAAGAGTTTAAGGTCCAGGGTGTAACTACTGAACTGGGAGCTCCCTAAGGCTTTTAGTAGGTAGGGCATGGCTTCCTATTGTGCAAGGGTGTTGAAGTGAAAAGGGGGTGCAGAATGCGGGGTGAGGGGTGCGGATGTGGTGAGGGGATCAAAGAAGTGGGAGGGAGCACACTGCTGAGGTCTGAGAAGGAGGAGTTGAGGGTGTCGGCAATGATTTTTGGGTCAGTGGAGATATTGCCATTGATGTATATTTAGGAGGGGAGGGCAGGCGCTGCTTTCCCATCGAGTTCCTTGAGGTTATCCCAAAATTTTCTGCCTGAGCCCCAGGAAGAGGTGAGGGATGCCCTGTAATGCTCAGCTTGGCCTCACATATATCCCAGGTACACTTGTTCCTGGTGGCCCAATATCATTGTTTGTCGGCAGGTTTACCCATTTCAAGGGCTAGGTGCCAGAGGTTGTCACAGTTACGCATCAGGTCAAGGAGTGCTTGGGAGATCCATGGGGTGGAAGGGCCTTTAGCAATGCATTTATCGAGTGGGGCAAATATGTCACAGGCTGAGTTAAAAGAGGTAATTAAGTAGTCGAGGGCCTGGTGTATGTCAGGGGCAAAGTTGATGGGGGACCAGTCACAGTGAGTAAGGTGTTTTTTTAATTGTCTTAGTTTACCAGGTTTCAGGAGGCATTGAAGAATGATTTTTGGAGGTGGCTTTTTCACATAACAAGACCAGGTGCAGAGCACTGGTGAGTGGTCAGTCAGTGCATTGGCAGCACTGAGTCACCTATGACCCTGTTGGGATGACTGGTGAGCACAAGGTCGAGAAGGGTGGCCAATCCAGTTTTAGGGTTTAATCTTGTGGTTGCGGGGACAACTTGTGTGAGGTCTATGGCCACTATAACGTCTTTATAGGGGGGTGGCAGATTTAGCTTGCCAATTGATGTTGAAGTCTCCAAGTACTATAAGTTCTGTCTTAGGAGGTAGGAAGGAGAGATAATTCATTACTGAGTGAAATGCTGGCTATACTTTGCTACGCCTTATCCCTCTTTCTACTTATACTTAGACTCCCTTGTTTGTCTCCTATTGTAACTGCTGCTGGTAGAACTGTAGGTTTATGCATACCCTTCCTTATTGTAATGCCTACTGATATATGGTTTATGGAATCCTGTATTTTTTGTTGCTCTTCTATTTGCTATTTCCATGCACTATTGTAACCTTTATCTTTTTTTTTTGTTTGTTTATGTCAACTGTTCCTTGCTTTGTTGTTTGTTACATTAGATCTTACTTCGAGAGGGCTCTTGCAGTAGGTAATTACATATAGGACTGAAGTCGGCAGGTGGCAGAACTCCACAGAAAAATTTCTAGCTAGCAGTCCCTGGTGAGGGACCGCCCCCACGTCAGGTGACCGGCGTCAGACGATGTCAGTATAAAGGGGCGGTCCCGGACGCCCGCCTTCCAGTTCTTTCCCGTCACAGCTCGTGCAGCACCTCGCAGTAAAGTTCATAGCTCAGCCCTGTTACTACGTTGGTTTTTTACCGAAAGTTATCAATATTTTGAGACCTTTTCATCAGGTGAACATCGGTTTATGTCGTCCCCTTCAAAAAATAAGTGTGACTCGTGTGGCGCCCTACTGCCCCAGAAGGACTGTCACTCCCTCTGCCTTTTTTGCTTAGGCCCTGACCACGCAGTCGACAAGTGCCCACATTGCCTGCATTTTAATGCGGCCATCCGCAGACGACGCCAGCAGTCCTTGGAAGCCCATCTCCTTAAAAAGAAGATGTCTGCATTGGAGGAGTTGAAGAAGCTTAGGCAGGTGTCGACCTCCCCAGAAGGACACAAGAAGCAGGAAAAAGAAAGGTACCGGGAGAAGGCCTCCTCCTCCGCAACTCCAGCCAGAGCAGCGGCTCAGGTAACGTCCCCTCCGGGGGATCGTCTGACGGCAGCCTCCAAGGCTTTGGAGGAGCGCGCCGCCCACCCATCAGGCTCACGCTTGGGCCCTTTGGGCGCCTCCGGGCAAAAGGAGGCTTCTGCCCCCAGTACTGCTGCAGGCTTGCGGCCTACTGGCATGGGCGCCTCCCATAAGCCGGACGTTGGCTCCTCCGACGCCCGCCGGGAGAAGGCCTCTAAGATGCCCGACCCTTCGGGGCAGCACACGGCAGTGTCCCCCTCGGACCGGGCTGCTTCCCACCCTCGGCCCGCCTCCGATGAGGGACCCCTTAAGTCGGACGCCGGCTCCTCTGACGTCCGTAGGGATTCTGTCCCTAAGTCGCATGTTGGCTCCTCCGATGTGCACCGGGCGTCAGAGCCTACGACAGACCCTCCATCGTCTGTCGTCCCAGGTTCCCCGCAGCCTTCGCTGCCGTCCGAGGAGCCCGTGTTGCCCCTGCCTGACCCCGGGGATTTTTCACCACCATCCCCGGATGAGACACGGGATGCTTTTCTGCTGTCAGCCCCCCCTCCCACGGAACTGGATCTGATGCCGGCCCCCCAGACGCCATCCCCGAGGATGGCTCCACCGACGCTGGCTCCGACACCGGCCCCACCGATGCCGGTTCCAACGCTGGCCCCTCCGACGCCGGTGGGGGATACTCCTCTTCCATCGGGCCCTCCCCCCATGGGTCTATCACTATTGATCCACCTGGGGGGCTCCCTACTAGACGTCTGCTCTGCAGCTCCTCCGGTGCCCAGGTATCTGCTGTCGTATCCAATCGCCGCGCTTACCTGGGTCCATGATGTCCTGCACGCGGAGTACCCGGTGCCGGTCCCACCGACGCCGCAATACCCAGCTCAGGTATTCCCGCAGCCGGGTTACGGATATTCGCCTTACGGATATAATCCTTACAACTATCCCCCTCCTCCTCCTCCACCGCCCTCTAGGCCACCGGTCGATCTTCAGGAGACTCTGGCCTTCTGGTGGGCTGAGGCCAAGGCTCAGCTCACCAAGGAAGTTGAGAGCCACCTTACGGTGACAGTGCCACCTCCGGGCCCCGTACGCCCCAGACGGCACACTCCCTCTCCGCCTCCAGATTCCCAAGCTCTTCCCTCAGGATCCAGAGAGGGGCAGGACATGCATCCAGGGATTCCCCCTAAGGAACCCGTTCCTCCCCCTAGACGAGTCAGGGAGTCTTACTCTGCTTCCAATTCTTCTTCTTCTTCTCTCTCAGACTCCTCGGATTCCTCCGATGGATGCTCCAAGAAAGACGATGAGCCTCGCTCTCTGTCCAAGCCGCGGCCGAGGACTCCTCCGAAGTCTCCTCTGGAGGATCCTTCCTTCACGGAGTTGCTCAGGAAGATCCAGGAAGTACATCAGTGGCATTCCTTAGAGCCAGATCCTCAGTGGGTTAAACTCACCGAACATCTGGACTTGCCCCTTACGGCCCCTACTCTAGTGCCACCCTGGATCGAGCCTCATGTCCACCTTGTTTCCACCATTTGGAAACAACCATCGGCTTTAGCCCCACTTCCTTGGAAGTCCAACAGGCTATACCAGGCTCTGGAGGGTGTAGACTTTTTAGATTCTCACCCCCGTGCAGACTCGGTTGTGATTAGCGCTGCTCACGGCCGGTCAGCACACCCTAAACACTTGAGCTTGTCTCCTCCGGATAAGGAGCCTCGCCTTCTGGATCAGTATGGAAGGAAGAGCTACGCTTCTTCCACACTGGGGATCAGGGCCCTAAATTATGTAGCACATATGGGGGATTACCAGAAGGCTGTCCTTACCCAGGTGGAATCTAAGATTGACTCCTTGCCTGACTCCCAAGTCAAGCAGGAGTTAGCTGACCTTGTCCGTTCTGCTCGTTCGGCCAGTCGTCACATTCTGAGAATGACCTATGATGCAGTGGATACCTCAGGGTGGAGCTCCGCGTTCACCGTAAGTCTTCGGAGTCATGCCTGGCTCTGAGTGTCAGGTTTGGTCCGGGTGCAGTCAGCAATTCAAAAGCACCTTTCAGGGGTTCGCGTTTTTCGTGGTGATGTCAAGGACATCATCACCGACTTGCAGGAGAAGGGGATTTCCCTGAAATCTGTGGATTCCATGTACTGTCCCCATCCCCCACAGCGCCATCCTTTTCGCAGACGCAGCCGGCCTCAAGTGAAACCCCAAGGAAGGCAGGCCACCAAACGTCGGGCCCCCACAGCTGCCAGGCCCCCGCCACCCAAAAAGCAGCGGGTGTGCCAGCTGTGGCACTGCCCCATACCACCTGACTCCTTCCCTCTCCCACCACCTCCGGACTCCCCGGAGGAACCGGTAGGAGGGAGGTTCTCCCTCCACCTTCCAGGTTGGGAGAGGATAACATTGGATTCATGGGTGCTTCAGATTATAGCAGAGGGGTACTCCATAGAGTTTCTACAGAAACCTCCATGCCACCCCCCCTCTGAAGTCCTCTTACTCAAGGGACCATCTTCCTTTGGTCAGGGAAGAAATATCTGCTCTCCTCGCGAAGCAGGCCATAGAACCTGTCCCTCCTCACCTCCATGGGACGGGTTACTATTCCCATTTCTTCCTTGTTCCAAAGAAGACGGGAGATCTCAGACCCATTCTCGATCTCAGCTCCCTGAACTGCTATGTAGAATACAAGAAGTTCAGGATGCTCTCCCTTCAAATCCTTCTGCCCCTTCTTCACCGGGCCAATGGCTTTGTGCACTGGATATGCAGGATGCATACCTGCACATCCCCATCCGTCCCTCGCACCGAAAGTACCTCCGGTTTGCTTTCCAGGGGGACCATTACCAATTCCGGGCACTCCCTTTTGGTCTTTCCTCGGCTCCCCAAGTTTTTACCAAATGCCTGGCAGTGGTAGCAGCCCACCTGCATACCTTGGGAGTTCAGGTGTTTCCCTACCTGGACGATTGGCTCCTGGTGGCCTCATCCAGGGAGGAACTCCTGCATTTTCTCTCCCTCACCCAGCAGGTTTTCACTTGTCTGGGTATCACCATCAACCATTCCAAGTCTCATCTGGACCCTTCCCAGAGACTCCAGTTCATCGGGGTAATCCTCGATACGACAGTGTGCAAGGCCTTCCTGCCTTCGGACAGGGGGGCCTCCCTCCAGTCACAGATTTCCCTACTTTCAGAAAGCAGGAGGGTTCCGGTGAGGTCGGTGCTCTGTCTTTTGGGGCTGATGGCGGCCGCCATCCCGACGGTTCCGCGCGCGCAACTCCACATGAGGAGCTCTCAGTGGACTCTCCGCTCTCAGTGGGATTAACTTGTAGATGACCTAGATCATCTGGTGCTGATCTCCTCACCGATGACAAGAGACTTGCAATGGTGGATGGTTCGAGAGAACCTGTTCCGGGGGTCCCCTTCTTTCATCCACCCCCCTCCCAGACTCTGACCATGGTCGCATCAGGCGAAGGTTGGGGAGCCCATCTGGGTCCTCACCTAACCCAGGGTTTATGGTTCAGACTGGAATTAGCTCTCCACATCAATGAGCTCGAGCTACGAGCAGTTTTGTATGCCATCCAAGCCCTTCACCAATACATCCTTCCCGGTCACCTGAATGTCCAAACGGACAACATGTGCGTGGTGTGGTACATCAACAAGCAGGGAGGGACTCGATCCTACCCTCTATGCAGGGAAGCAATGAGGGTTTGGGAATGGGCAATGCTGCACAACCTTCACCTCATGGCGATCCATGTTCCAGGAGTCGACAATATCCTGGCAGACAAGCTAAGTCGTTCCTCGGCTCTGCCCACACGAGTGGGAACTGGACCAAAAGGTTCTAAACGGCATCTTCCAGCTTTGGGGGACTCCACAGGTAGACCTGTTTGCCTCTTCCCAAAACACAAAACTTCCCACCTTTTGCTCGCTCGCTCCAGAGAGAGGCGCTTTCTGGAGCGACGCTCTGTCTCTAAGCTGGAAGGACAGATTCGTCTATGCTTTTCCCCCAATTCCTCTGGTCCCTCGTGTGCTGCAGAAACTTGCATTGGAAGGAGCGAGAATGATTCTGATCCTTCCTTTCTGGCCCAGGCAAATCTGGTTCTCTCTTCTACAACAATACTCAGAGGTTTCTCCGCTTCCTCTTCCTTTATCTCGAGGATTGCTGACCCAGGATCAGGGGGACCCTGGTCCATCCGGGACTCAAGTCTGTCCAACTTCATGCATGGCTCCTGCAGACCTAGCCCAATCTTGTTTTGGCATCTCTCCTAAGGTGGCCGAGATTCTCGTGAAGGCTAGAAAACCCTCCACTAGGTCCACCTACGCTATGAAATGGAAGCGATTTTCCATTTGGGCTGCCTCCAGGAACGTGGAGCCTTTCTCCTGTCCTGTGGCTGTTCTGCTTGATTATTTGTGTCATCTTTTCGACCTGGGTCTCAGTCACTCCTCTTTGAAGGTCCACATGGCTGCTATTTCAGCCTACCATGTTCCTTTGCTGATAAAGCCTTTGCCCATTAGAGGTATCCAAGACCTTTCTCAGAGGGTCCTTCATCTCAGGCCCCCTGTTCGGACTCCTGCTCCCCTTGGGATTTGAACTTTGTTCTCGAGAAACTAACCCGTCCTCCTTTTGAGCCTGCGGCTTCCGCAGACTTGAAGTTTTTTCATGGAAGACACTCTTCTTGGTGGCCATTACTTCTGCTCAAAGAATTTCCGAGCTCCAGGCCCTTATGTGTAAAGTCCCCTGTCTGATTTTTCACAAAGAACGAGTAGCTCTTTGCACGAACCCTAAGTTTCTTCCGAAAGTGGTAGCGGAGTCTACCTTAAATCAGTCTATTGAGTTACCTGCCTTTTTCACTCAGTACTCCAACCAGGGAGAATACTTGCTCCATACCATGGATGTCCACAGGATTCTGAGATAATACACCGACAGGACGAAGGATCTCAGAAAGACTGATCAGTTGTTTGTCTCTTTTGCTCACAAAACAGAAGGCAATGCTGTCTCCAAGCAATGCCCATCAAAGTGGTTGGCTCATTGCATCACTTTCTGTTATGACAAGTACAACAAGACCCTACCAGGTCAAGTCAGAGGTCAATCCACTCTCGGAGTAGCAGCTTCTGCGGCTTGTTTCAAGAATGGGTCTGCAGCAGACATCTGTGCTGCTGCCACCTGGACTTCCATCCATACCTTTATGAAACATTACAGTTTGGACATTGCCTCTCGCCATAGAGCAGGCTTCGGGTTAGCTGTCTTGCGAGGCCTCCTATCCTGAGGTTTGCAAGGTTGTTTGCTACTTCTTGGAGTAGTTCCTCCTCCCGGTGCCTTTCATTTGTTCCAGACTGCTTGGGATTCTGTCCTATATGTAATTACCTACTGGAAGAGCCCTCTCGAAGTAAGATAGTACAGTTACGTAAGAACTTACCGTAACAGTAGATCTTCGAGAGCTCTTCAGAGTAATACCTTCCCGCCCTCCATCCCCCTAGGCTTTTCAGCTCCTTTTCCATTCAGGGAAATATCTGCTTCTCTCTTGTCCGGGCCTTCCGGGCCTGTGGCGGGAATGAACTGGAAGGCGGGCGTCCGGGGCCACCCCTTTATACCGACGTCATCTGACGCTAGTCACCTGATGTGGGGGCGGTCCCTCGCCAGGGACTGCTAGCTAGAAATTTTTCCGTGGGGTCCTGCCGCCTGCTGACGTCAGTTCTATATGTAATTACCTACTGCAAGAGCATCTCTCGAAGAGCTACTGTTACGATAAGTTCTTACGTAACTGTACTTTCCTGTGCCACAGTATGTGGCCTGGGTCGTGCCTGAAAATGGTCCCTGGGATCAGTGCACCTACCCGGTTGCCAAAGTCATAAATAAAATAAATAAAAAAATCTTTTTGGAGTGTGACTACTCTAGTTTGACACAGATTCCTTCCTTGGAATGCCATCAGCTGTCGACTGGTTACAGATCAAATTCACCCCTAGTCTAGACATGGCCCTGGACTTTTTCACTAATAACTTCCTTTTGGCAGCTAATAAGCATGCCTCCCTCAAACAAATGAGGGTCAAGGAGCAATAGTCTAGGTGGTTGACACGCAACCTCAAAAAATTGATGAGGGATAGAGACAGGGTTTGCCGTAAGTACAAATCCACTAACCTATCCAAAAATTGGGTCCAGTACTGAGAACTCAGGAATAAGTGCAAAAGAGAACTAAAACGGGCCAAGAGGCAGTACTTTCAGAACTTGCAAACAAATACTCTGTCTGAGCGCAGAAAGCTCTGGTTCCAAATTAATGTCCTCCTAAAGGGACATACTACGCAAAATAACTGTGACATTGTTGTGGGTGGCATCCGTCATATGAATCGACAAGAATCCACAAATGCCTTCAATGCATTTCTCACTGACCTTGGTTAGATGTAAGGCTTACCCCAGCAGCTCCAATCCACTATCCCATGATTTTACAACAGATCTTCCCCTGTTACCGAACTTCCAACTTAAACTGGTGTCTAAACTTGAGGTTCTAAAGCTGCTCAAAAGCAATAAGGTTACTGGTTCAGCAGGTTATGATAAACTTGAACCCAGATTACTCGGATTACAGCCCAAGCCATTGCCACTCCAGTCACATGGTTATTCAATAGGTCGCTGCTGGAAGAAAAGGTTCCCACAGCCTGGAAAGTTGCTTTGGTTACTCCCATTCACAAAGGGAGGGCCAAGTGAGCTGGTGGAGAATTACAGACCAATTTCTATATTATGTATGCTAAGCAAAATACTAGAGAGAATTGTGTACCAACAAGTCCAAGAATATATTGTACAACATAACCTCCTCACTCCCTGGCAACACAGGTTTAGAAAGCAACATGGCACTGATATCGCCTTGGCTAGCCTCACATCAGACATCCTGGCAGCCCAGGATAATGGCTAACTAACTGGTGTGATCTTTATAGGCCTCACCAAGGCCTTTGATCTGGTGGATCATCAGCTACTACTCTCATGGCTCAGAGCCCTTGAACTGGAAAACCACTCAGTGCAATGGTTCACGGATTACCTGCATGGTAAATCTCAAATTGTCAGGTGGCTGGGGGCGAAGTCTGATAAACGCCACATCAGTGATGGAGTCCCCCAGGGTTCAATTCTGGTGCCCCTCTTGATTTCACTGTTCATTAACAACTTGGCCAAGCACTGTGGAGGTGCCAAGGTGACCCTTTATGCCAATGACGCTGTGCTGCACAGATCATCTCATGATGCTGCGCACCTAAATAAACTCCTCAGCCAGGACCTCTCCATATTGGAGAACTGGCTCCTGACCAATTGGCTGTTCCTCAACGGGAAAAAACAAAAGCTGTCTTATTTGGGCTGAAAAGTCTGGCCCTGAATAGATCATTGTCCCCCTGTCTGTACAATGGTTCTATGGTAGAGGTTGTGGATTGCATTAAATATCTGGGTGTGTGTATATAGATCAAGACTGTTCCTTCAAAGATCATATCAACTAACTAACCAAGATGCTTAACCAGAAACTTGGTCTCCTGTATCATCTGAGCCCCTTCCTGTCTCAGATATCTAAGCTAAGGGTAGCTACTGGCATGTTCTTGCCCATTTTGTTCTATGGGGCCCCGGTGCTACACTCACTGAGAAGCACAGAGATGCAAAAACTGAGAATGTTATATTATAGGGTTGGGCATTTTGCCCTAGGTGCACCACCCCAAGAACTCCACTGCAAAGTATTGCACTCACTGAACTGGCCTTCTCATGAGGGCAGATTAATGTACCCTTCTCTTTGTCTGGCCTTCAAGCTTCAGCAACCTAATGCCCCCCTAGTTTGATTGGTACTGTTATGCCTAAGCAGGCTAGAAGAACCTTAAGGTCCTCTGATCGGCAGCTCCTCCATGTCCCCAGAATCCGGACATCTCAAGGGCTCCGGTTATTCACAGCTTACATACCATCCCTCTGGAATGGCCTCCCTAATAACCTCCAAGAGTGCTGCTGCATTGGAGGCTTTAAGAAAGGCCTCAAGGCCCACCTGTTGGGACTAAGTCTCTGCTCAAGTTACCGCTGAGCATCAGAACACTACGAAAGACTATCTTGTTTGCCTTCATCGGCAATCTGGCTGGCCTTTACTTCATATTATGACACTTACCATTCTGGTAAGATATGTGTAATTGTTTTATTCATGTAAAATTGTTTTATTCCTCATCCTGACCTTCAATTGTACCATTTATTATGTATTCCTTGTACTGTAATGTACTACCCCATTTACTCTCAGATGTAATTGTTGTTTATTTTATATGTAATTAATCTCGGGTCGCCCCTGAAAAAGGGACTGTAATGGTCCCAGTGGGCCTACCCAGTTACCAAAATTTAAATAAATAAATATATATATATTTATATAGGAATAGGGCAAGGGGTGTGGAAAACAACTTTGGCAGTAGCATCATGCACCTGACCTGGTGCTATGCCATAGGCTGAAGGGTATGCTGTCATAGTTCAGAATGTTAATGGTCATACAGACAATGGGCTACCATCAAGCAATCTACTTAAAGGGACACTGTCAGCTTTTTATTTAATTCTGACTCCCCAATACCAAATTAGAGGTGTGCAGACCCATTTAGTCCGAAACGAAGCACACCCGAACGTGGGGGCTTGGTATTTATGAGCCCTGGGCCGAATCCTGTTGGTTCAGCTCAGGTTAGGCTTGAGCTTGTTTTCAGCATTATTTTCACTGCTGTGACATGTCAAGCACAGTCACTTACCATCATGTGATAGTCTCTGACATCTGACCATCCCATCAGGCTGCCAACAAGCAAGTACCAGATTCCAGTTGGCCCTGCAATCTCATGACAGGAAAATCCACAGGACTTTGAGGCGGGCTGCAGACTGTGCAGAGTGAAGGGGCATGTCTGCTTGACATTAACTAACACACAGGAAAGTGTCTGTTTGGTGAGCCAAGAGTAGGAGGGAAAAAGAGCAGGGGCAATGGAGTAGTGCTGGTTTTCTGATGATTCAATCTGTCTTGAGTCTCAACTGTGTCTGACAGAGGAAAGGGAAGAAAAAAGAACCTTATACGAAAAAAAAAAAAAGGTGAGCTGAGCAGGATCTCTCTTGATCTCTCGCCATTGTGGGGGTTGGGTTTCTGGCCCTGAACTATGTACCAGCAAGCAGCACAAAACAAACACAAGCATTTGTCAATGCCGAATGTTGTTTCGCTGGCATTGGCAATTGGTAGTGCAGGAGTTAGAGATGCATAATAGGAATGGCAGTGAAGTATTGAACTGACGTCAACCCCACCCCCACTCTGCAGAGACTGACAGGCATTGGGTTGCGCCTTTGGGTCATCAGCTATAATGTTCATGCCATTTTACCTCACCCTACCCTTTAGACACTGACAATTGTCATGGTGTGCTTTGGGGTCTTTGGGCCTTATACTTACCCCCATTCCATAAGGAAATAAGCTGAGACAGGTGCAGTATAGGAGAATGGGGTGAACTTTAGGCCAAAAACTTCAAGGCACACCTCGATGCCTTTAACTGGCAGCAGGGTGGGGGTGGGAGTGGAATGGCATGAACATTATAGCCAATGATCCCAAGTCACACCCCTGATGCCTGTCAGTCTCTATAGGGTGGGGTGTTACAGTTGGAAACCCTAACGCCATAGGCGTTTGTTGGTATTTTCACTCCAAATTTTCAGCATGGGCTTTTTTTGACCCCACCTCATGAAGAGCGGCACTATCAGTTTATTAGTTGAAAGATGGTTTTGCACAGAGACTATGCCATTTGGTGACACAGGCACGAAAACACATTTTGGGTAGGATGTGAAAAATGACAACTGTATTGTTCATGTGGAGGTGTAAATAAATGGCAATGTTGAAAATCTGGAGTGAAAATATGAAAAATTGGTGAAGTTATGAGCATGCATACAAACTACGCAACACATGTCCATAACCAAATTATTCTGGGGATTTTTTTAACCACATTTTCAACATAGGCATTCTGGGACCTCCCCTCATGAACAGTGGCACTGTGATTTTGTTGATCTGTCCCAAAAGTTGATTTCCCATAACGACCACGCCATTGTGCATCACAGGTGCGAAAACACATTTTGGGCAGGATGTGAAAAATGACAGCTATACTGTTCATAAGGAGGTGTGAAAAAATGCCAGTGTTGAAAATCTGGCAAATTTTTGAAGTTACAAGGGTGTGTGGAAACTGCGCAATGCATGCTTGTAATACAGTCATTTTATGGACTTTCATCACCAAATTTTCAGCATAGGCATTTTAGGACCTCTGCTCATGAACAGTGTCACTGTCATTTTCTTAATCTGTCCAACAGCGACCGTGCTATTCTATGCCGGAAGTGCAAAAACACATTTCGGCCAGGATATGTAAAATGACAGCTCTACTGTTCATAAGGAGGTGTGGAAAAATGCCAATTTTGAAAATCTTGAGCGAAAATATTACAAATTCATGAAGTTACGAGTGTGCGTAGAAACTGCACCATGCATGCTTGTAAAACAGTTATTTCTTGGATTTTTTCACCAAATTTGCAACTTAGGCTTTTTGAGAGCCCACCTCATGAACAGTGGCACTGTCGTTTCATTAATCGGTCCTGAAAGGTAACTCCATGTGGTGACTGTGAAATCACCTTTCAGGAATGAATAACGCCATGACAGTGACTGAATTCATGAGGAGGTGTCCCAATAACCCCATGTTGACAATTTGGTTCCAAAATTCCCCAAAATGCCCGAGATATGCACCAAAGTTGAAAAAACCCTATTTATGCCATTATACAGCTTACTGGCATTGCTTCAGTTCATGGTCGGCTTTGAAGAGTGCAAACATGTTCCCGGTCCACCGAAGATCGTCGTGCCGTGCTCCGGAGGTAAGTGTGGGGTGAGGGGGTGTGGGAAGCAGGATGTGCACAGGGTGGGTGCGGGTTGGGGAGGAGCAGGAGAAACCATGAGGGACCGTTTTCTTCTTTTACAGGGGGAAAAAAAAGACAACGAGAGATGGTTTTCTTTTTTTGCAGGTATTTGTTTGGTACACCGGGGTAGGCTCCCAGCGACCACCTGCATTACAGGGAGGGGGACTGCAGCCAATAGGGATTGGGCCCCCTGTGGGCGCAGAAATGGGTGGGGAGGCACGCATGATGCTAAGGGGGATTCGGCACCCCCTCAGCACACAGCACAAATCAGGGGTGGGACATTATGCCGATGGGGAGTTGGCTCCGCTGACAAACTGAACTGGGCAAGGGGACTGAAGTTGATGGGACAGCCCCTGTCAGCAAGGAAAGACTGTTGGCGTGATGATGCTGAGGGGAACTGAACACCCCCTCGGCACACAATTGGAATGGGATGGGGGCAATATGCCAATGGGGAGTGGGCTCCCCCACCTGCAAATGAAGTGGGTCAGAGCATGCTGACAGGGGGATTGGGCACCCCTGAAATCGGCACTCTGCATGGTGGCAGTCAGTGCTGCCATGTTTATTGAAGTGCTTCACCAGGAAAGGCACGATGGGAGGCGTGTTATTGTGCCGCTACGTGACGAGCTTGGCTTTCATTGCAGTGGCACTTTTCTCAGATCTGGTAGCCATGTTAAGTACTGCTAGTGTCAGCGTCTGCATGCTGGCGTATTGGGGCATGAGGGACGCACCTACTGATGCGTGTCCTGCATTTACCCACAGTGACCGCACCTCCAAATCTGTTACTACTGCACTACGTTGGCTGGTGCGCATGCATGAGCCAACATAAAAAGACAGCATCAGCCTGACAGCTGACAACACAAAGTGAAGGGGACAGAAAAGTTAAGAAAAAGCAAGCCAGGCAGTCTCTCTCTCTCTCTCTCTCTCTCCTTCTCTCTATCCAGTGTGGGGCTTGGGTGTCTGCAGGCAGCAAACAAACTGACCGATAAAAAAGGCTGCATCAACCTTTCATCTAACAAGGGAAACCATTAGATGTTTTTGGTGCAGTATTAACCAGTGCTATGCAATTTCGATCACAAACTGTTATGAGAAAGAAATAATGTGACCTACTGGGACTTGATCCCAGGGTCCTGGAATACCCCGGAATACAAATTCCCCGTAGGTCATATTATTTCTTTCTTACTACGACCTCTTTGTTTTTCAACATTGTTTACCTGTTTTATTCTTTATTATTCTTTAAAATAATGGAATAAAGGATGTTTTATACTGGATGAACATTGGTCATGAATCCAAAACCAGAACCAAAACCAGAACCTCCCCAATTCTGCACACCTCTAGTTTCTTTTTTTTTTTTGAACTTGCATAATTTTTTATCAGGAGTTTAAAAATACTTTCACGGATTCAATATACAAAGTACTTTCAATTAAAGGATTACAATGCCTTCAGTATTCCCTGTTTAAGAACCACATCTAGCTCTCTTGCAATATATAGGTTTCATTTTGACTACAAAGAATACTTTTCGCATTTTACTACTGGAAGTAAAGGTGTTATTAACCCACCAATACTTAAGAGATATTATGGGAAAACACACCTCCACCTCTCCTACTACCTGGATCCTTCATTGTTTAGTCTGTTTTAAACTGTATAACAATTACATAGATTCTTCTTAATTAATCGTACTTCTAATGATCCATCCTTAACTATTTGATCTTTACCATAAGTACTCTAATCATATTCTGTCAATAACAACAAATCCAGAACAAAAGTTAAAAAAAAGTAACTTTTTAGTCGACGTGAGTGCAAAGTTTTTTAATTAATTACTTACTTAACCCCCCCTTCAAATCCTCTCTTATTAATAGCTTAATGCACTGTCTGTGAACCATGCTCAATTTGCTAGGGCCAAGGGTGGGCCCATCCTATCTGCAACCTAGTAAAACCCAATTCCATGAAGGTAAAAAATACTGCTCTAATGTCGGAGTGCCCTCCAGATTTTCAATATATTCATAGAATGGAAGCCATTTTACATTGAATTGTTCTATTTTTAATCTTAATCAGGCCTTTATGGCCTCCATCTCTTTAATTCTGTTAATATTGGCCCTCCACATTGAGATAGATAACTGATCAGGGCTTAACCAATGTTGAGTAATCACTTTTAGTGCTGCTCCCACTAATATAGAATATAAGTATCTCTGATTTTTAGTTCTCCCCTCTCTGGGCAAAAGACCCAGAATAAAATAGGGCCCAGTCAGCATGGAATTCCACTGAAAAATATCCTGTAAGGCCTGTTCTACCAGCTTCCAATAATTAGTTATCTGGGGGCACTCCCAAAATATATGTGAGTAAGAACCACTCCTTCACATCTCCTCCAACACTCCTGAGATGTCCCCTTTGAATAATGTGCTGAAATGACTGAGGGAATGAAATACCTGGTAACCACTCTCCACCTAAAATCTCCCCAACTTGGAGAGCTGGTGGTTCTAGGGATCCCTGTCCAAATTGTTGCCCAGTCCTCCTCAGTAAGGTGTATACTTAACTCTTCCTCCCATTTTTGTTCTATTTGCTGCGTCAGTAGTTTACCAACCTCTTCTTGGAGTGTCTTATAGATACATGATATATATCCCTTAGACTCTGCCCCTCTGCTTTTGAAGAAGGTGGTTCTCACTGGGACCGGTGGGTCTGAAAGCATCTCTCCTGTGCCCAGAGTTGTCAAAATATAACGCTGACATTGTAGGTATCTATAGAAGTCCTGTCTTGGAAGATTATATTCATTCTGCATTTCCAAATAGGATCTCAAAGTATCCCTCTGGAAAAATTGAGTAAGATAAAGCAAACCTTTACCCTGCCACCTCTTAAAACAAATGTCCACTGGGGAAGTTGGAAATCCCAGCAAAAAACTAAGGGGAACATATCTCCAAACCGGAGTCAGCACCCCCCAGTGTTGCCGCACCTCCAGCCATATTTCAAGGGTATGTTTTGTCCATTTGTTATTAATTAACTTAAGGTCAGAGTGTGTGGCCACCCAAGGCAGTATCTTAAGTGGTATATTCCGATGCGCCTCCTGTTCCATGAGAGTCCACCCTCCTCTCTGGCTGGGATTTAGCATGCTAAGGATGGGGACAACTTGAGCTGCTTTATAATAATCATAAAAATTGGGAACTCCCTTACCCCCCCCCCCTTGTTTTCATCTCTGTAAGAAGATCCCATCGCTTTCTGGGTTTCCTTCCCGCCCAGATAAATCTTGAGATCTTTTGTTTTAATTCCTTCTAATCCTTTTTAGAGAAGGGCAGGAGTAAATTGGTAAACAAGAACAGATATCTGGGAAGGATGTTCATCTTCACTGTATCTATCCTATGCATGAAGGCAAGAGGCAATGAGTGCCATCTATTTATATCTGCAAAAACAGCTTTCTGGAGTGCTCCATAATTAATCTGATGTAATCTTGACAATTTAGTTGGAATTTGAATCTCCAAATACCTTACTTTATCCCAGACCCAGTTAAACGGAATCAGCTTGTATAGATTCTGTGTAATCTTACCGCTTATTGGCAGGACCTCGGATTTATCCATGTTAATTTTAAAGCCCAAAAGTTTACCATACTGATCCAGGAGGGCCATCAGGGGTGGGATTGACTTCTTGGGGTCTCGCATGTATATCACCGTGTCGTCTGCATAAAGTGACACTTTATTCTGGGCCTGTGCTATAGTAATGCCCTGTATTTTATTCTCCTCCCTTATAGCCTGAGCAAGGGGCTCCATAGCCAACGCAAAAAGTAGGGGTGACAGGGGACATCTCTGCCTGGTGCCTCTCCCAACCGGAAGGGCCTCAGACAAAGTACCGTTAACCCTGACTCTGGCCAAGGGGTTCTGATAAGCCAAAGTAGCCCATTGCAGAAAGGCACCCTCAAACCCCATTTTTAAAAGAACCGCTTTGAGATATGACCAATTCAGCCTATCAAAGGCCTTTTCTGAATCCAAAAAAATGGCAATCTGGGTGTTTTGAGAGTCATTCTGTGTTCCAAGATGTTTAGCAAACGCCTAATATTGTCAGACATATGTCTGTGTAGTATGAATCTGGTTTGATCCGGATGCATCAGATTTTCAGTGTGTTTCTGTAGTTGGTTATCTAGAATTTTTGTAAGAATTTTATAACCTTGATTTAATAAGGAGATGGGCCTGTATGATTCACAAACCTCTGGGGGTTTACCTGGTTTCGGGATGACCGTGATTATGGCTTCACCCCATGAGCTTGGGGGTTTATTATTTTCTAGGGTGGCATTTAGCACCATGGCCAATTTGGGTGCTAATGTTTTTTTAAGTTTTTTATAAAACTCGGCCGGGAATCCGTCTGGACCCAGGGATTTGCCTGAAGGAAGCTTATCTATGACTGCTGTTATGTCCTTTTCTGTGATAGGGGCAGAAAGCTTCTGTTGCATTCCAGGGGACAGCCTGGGTAACTTCAGGGCTTTTAGAAAGGATTCCATGTTTTTTTGCACCTCTTATGGGTCTCTCTCTTCCCAGTATAACCCCCCATAGTAATTTTTAAAAGCTTTAGCTATTTCTCTGGGTTTCTCTATTCGGTCTGCAACCCCATTTCCACTATGAAGGAATGAGACATGTCTACTCGCTTGTTCCCTCCTCAATCTCAGGGCATGGAGCTTCAGTGCCCTGCCCCCACCCTCATAATGTTTTTGATTTGCATAATGCAGCATCCCCTCTGCCTTTTCCGCTTCTAACTCATTAAGTTCTTTTCTTTTATCCATTAATTCCCTCAGAATTTTCTCCTTACCTTTTGGATTACCCTTATGTTCCATCTCCTAACATTTTTTGTCTTAGTTTGCAGCTCGTCTAACTTTTTATTCCTCAACTTTTTCCTGGCCGAAGCTAAACTAATTAGTTGTCCCCTTAGGATAGCCTTCATTACGTCCCACCACACCATCGGAGTACTATCTGACATAGGGGAGTCTATCATAAGGTTTTTTATATCCTGTGTGATTTGTCATATCATGTTCTTATCATTAAGTAATGAAATATTCAGTTTCCAATTTGTTATTCTAGACTCCCTGTCCCATACAAAGTCAACAGAAGCTGGGACGTGATCTGAAATAGTCATTGGATAAATTATAGAGTTAGTAAAAAAATGAATATCTGTGGTGTAAGTTATAAAAAAATCTATACGGGAGTATGAATTCTGGGGAGTTGAGTAAAATTTGTGATCACTTTCCTTTTTGTGGTGCAGTCTTCAAATACCCCGAGCCCACTTCGCATTAGCATGTTCAGGCACCTCGTGGCCTGTTTAGAAGTCTCCAGTTTTCCAGCGGATCGGTTTAATGCTGGGCACAATGTGGTACTGAAATCGTCTCCAAGTATTAACTGACCCCTGGGAAGCAGCACTACCCTTTGAAAAGCTTCCTGATAAAAAGCGGCGGCACCATTATTGGGGGCATCAATATTCACTACATGAATTAGTTTACCCTGAATCGTTCCTGATACTCTAATGCATCTACCCTGAAGTACAACCTCTACTTCCTGGATACAGAATGGGGAGTCTTTCTTAATTAATATTGCCACCCCTGATTTTTTTTGTCTCCTTGCCCGAGGTGGATACCACCCTTCCCACCCATTGTCGCCTCAATTTAATGTGCTCTGCCTCCGAGAGGTGCATCTACTGCAGGAGAGCCATGCCACAACTCCTCCTCTTAAGTTCCGTTAGGACTTTGGCTCTCTTAATAGGGAAGTTAAACCCACTTATGTTACAGGAGATAGTCCTTAGATGTGCAGCCATTACCTGTCCCTATCAAGTTTCTTCTCATTCACTCTTTCCAATAAATGTATATTTCCAGGTCCTACAGGACCCCATAGGCCCATCCAAACCCTCTTGTCCCCTTTGAACCCACATCGACAAACTTTGCCCAAAAACATTTGTAACTGACAAATTAGTAACACAAAACCATTGATTTGAAGCATCGGATCCAACATAGATCCACAGTAATAACTTTTATATAAACTAGAACAAATACCAGACAGATTGACTTCCTAGGAAAATTAACTCTGGCAGTCAAGAGCCACCAAGAGTTGTCACATATGTGACTGGTTTAAGACCCTTGCGATGTTAAGGGGCGTTGTCGCCTTAGCCAACTACGTGACTTCTTGAGGTGACAACGATTAGTTTTTGGACGTCACTCTATGTATATGAAAAAAACAATTAGCCCATAATCACCCTGCTACCCCCACCCTCCTACAGCTTACCGCATCCTCCAATAAAATTTCCTCTTTGAATAGCCATTTATATTCCCTTGTTTTTAGGCTTTAACAAAGAAAAAGGAGGGAGAAGAAAGGACCCCCCAAGACACCATCTTTACAGCAGGTGATAACTACAAGTCCTTCTCATCATCAAACAGTTGTATTGTATGCTACAATCTTCTGCCCTCTAGTAGATCAGTCCAAATTTTCAGTAGTAACTGATATAAGGAGGTAGAGACCCCCCCCCCACCAAGTCCCAGTCTCAAGGCAGAGAAGAGATGCATTCATGGACCAAGGATACACTGATTGTGACCAACTGTAGCATCAGAGGGTACATTTCCCCTCCTCAATCACCCCATAATCAATTTTAAGCCGGGGGGCCTCTAGTATGCTCACAGAGTAAACAACCCCCCCCCTTTGAGCGACAGTCCCAGTTCTGTGAAGTACCTCTCCATGAGCTGCTAAACTCACTCCTTGGGTGATGGCAAGGCAGTCTTTTCTCCGTTCTGGATCCTGCTTCTTTTTTGAGCGTGAAGTAATAATTTGGCCATATCCCCTGCAGTTGCCATTGCGAGAGACCCTGTCAAGCCTTCTTTCTTGGTTTGGTTACGAGATATCACATTCCAGGCTCCCATTCTTAACTTTTTTTCCAGGATCTCCAGTTCCAGGTCTGGCACCGTAACCTGAAGCTCCTTCAGTGTGGCACTTGCATCGACCAGGGAGGGGAAGGTCTTCACTGCTGACTCCAGGTAAATTCTCAGCCTCGCTGGGAAGAGCAACTGGGCCTTTATTTCTTTTTTCTGCCGTAACCCCCTTATAATGCCTTGTACCTTTTGCCTTTCGGCTTGCAGGGCTGAAGAAAAGTCCTGGTCAAAGAAAATTGTCACCTCCTGGTACTTTAGGTCCCTATGCCTCGAGGCCTCATGGATAATCCATTCTTTGCTGTGGAAGTGTCGAATTCGGATTATTAGGGAACGAGGCCTGGCATTGGGATCTGCTGGTTTTGGCATTAGGGACCTGTGGGCACGGTCTATCTCCAGATTTACATGGGGGGGGAGAGCACTGCTCGCAGTACCTGCTGCATGAAATCAGCCACCGTCGGAAAGCCTTCTTCGGCCCCCTCAGGAATTGCATGAATTCAAAAGTTATTCCTACGGGAGCAATTTTCTAAATCTTTCAGTTTGGCTTGTGTTTCTTGATCCCTTTGAAGTAGAAATAAGAGAAGTTGCTCTGTACCCTCATGTGCCTCAGACAGTTCTCCGATTCTGGCTTCCAACGTTGAAACTTTCCTGTCTAGTGCTTTTACATCTTGCCTCAGGTCTGCTAGGGCCGAATCAATTTTGTTTACTGTAGCCATTATTTTTTTGAAGGTTTGGTTATTTTCTGATTGTTCCATTTCACCCCAGTACGCAGAGGATTCTGAAGGGAGCCTTCTACGTTGAGGTAGGGCCATTAGGTTCTCTTGCGGCCTACTCAGAGTTGTTTGCTTCATTTTACTTGCTGAAGACGATGCGAACCGATGTCCTTTTGCTTTCTGCAATTTCCCTGCCATGTATAGTGGTGGCCTCTCTATAAAGAATACTGTATTGGAGTCGCTCACTTGCCGATTTCTTTGGATTAGGGTGAGGTGATCAGGGAGCCTCTAAAGCTAGCTGCCCACCATGTCAGTGACGTCACTGGAAGTCCCACACCTCTAGTTTCTATGTCCTAGATGCATTATTTTGCACATTTGTGCATCAAAACCTAGCTGCCATACCCTTGACCATTCTTCCAGTCTATTTAGATACCTGCACATTCCATCTACCCCACCAGGTGTGTCCACTCTGTTACAGATCTCGGTGTCATCTGCAAAGAGACAGACCTTCCCTCCAGGTTCTCCCGCTGTGTCACTTATAAATATATTGAATAGGACCGGTCCCAACAATGATCCCTGAGGAACCCCACTGGTCCTCTCCCCTCCTTTGAGCACACTCCATTTATGACTACTCTCTGTGTCCTATCCACCAACCAGTTTCCTATCCAGGCAACCACCTCATTATCTAATCCTAAGATACCCAATTTGCCTGCCAATCTCCTATGTGGAATGGGGTTTTATGTGATAAGGGTGACTCAAAAAGAGTGCCAACAGAAACAGTGACTCCAACACTGCTGAAAGTCAAAAAAAGGATTGGAATTACAGCGACGGTCGCAAACAGTGATGGCCGCTTGCTTTCTGTATGGCGCAAATATAAAGTACATGTTTATGCGGGGGTAGCTTCTCACCCCCCAAATTTAATATAATCAAGTCAGGGAGGGCAGACACAAGGGAAAGGAGAAAACTCGGGGGACAACCTGAGGGCAGGAGGTACAAGTTAGAGAACGGGGAACAGCACTTAATTAAAAAATACGTATTATCCCCCCAAAAAAATAAAAACAAAAGTTCCTCCATAGCCAAACTCAAACCCAGATCCACCAGGTCCAGTGGTGGTGGTGACTGAAGCCACTTCACCAAACAGCCAGCTCAGAACTGCTTATCTGAACACAGCTCCACAGCCTGCTGCAGTTGGTGTAGCTCACTGCTACACTTGCTATATAGTGTTCCTCACTATAGTTGCACACTCATTATTCGTACCAGCAGGTCAAACTGAGTTGCTCAAATTGAATTGTTCAATTTGACCCGCCCACATTACGTGCTACTATGGAACAGAGTCAAAGGCCTTGCTGAAATCTAGGTAGGCCATGTCCACTTCACCTCCCTGGTCTACCACCTTGCTCACCCAGTCAAAGAAGTCTATCAGATTTTTTTAGTATGTCCTTTCTCACATCTATATAGTGATAAAAAATGTATTATACTGGCTGGGTAGCAGTAATATATTAAGGTTGAGTAGACAGTTTAACATTAAACCCCAATTTTTGTACATTAATAATGTGGATGTCTTTGGCCTGATCAGCCTGAAATTTGGCAGGTGCTGAGTCTGTGTCATGATTGTAGGATCCTGTAAACTTGATAACATTCGTTTCACTAGTTTAAAAGTTCTAGAAGGTTGAAAACACATACAACTATGGAAATTAAAACCTGCTGGGGTAGTTGTTTATGTGCTACTGTGGACCTTGGTCCATCATTTTTCGTTTCAATAAATTCTACATGATTTTCTTTACATTGTTTGGACCTGCATTTATCTCTGAGGTCATTTGAGTGCAAACACAGCCTTTGTTGTTCCCGCTCTGATCTGTTTTTGTGAATTACCAACAGCAGGTGTTCAACCCCAACACCAATGTCCCCCTGACCCAGCTGCCAAAAGAGTTACCAGTGGCTGGTGCCCTATCCTGCCACTGATGTTCTCCCTTCTGCCCGACCCAGCGGTCAATTCCATGATCAGTAACAGGTGGTGGCAAACTCTGTCTCTTGTCCCCACGACCCACCTGTTAACTAAATTCTCAGTGGCTGGTGCCCATCTCCAACATTGGTCCCTCCTGACTCAGCTATTAAGTCAACTAATGGTGGTGTGAGCCCAATACCAATGTCAGTATCCCCGCTTCCACCAGACCCAATGAAAAACTCTCCCAACTTAAGCCAGCCCAGTGGCACCAAGGGCTGAGGAGCTGCACAAGTACCTTACCTTGTGTCATACTGGCAACCGAAGTTTGGGAATGAACTGAGGTCACTGGGGGTTGGTGGGGGATGGGGGAGGTTCTGGGAGATTACTGAGCAGCAGTTAGGCAAGTTTCATTGCCCGGACTGGGATGGTGAGTTTCCATACTCTCGGTCAACAGCCAGTGGAGGCTGTGTCAGAGTAGAGATCTGGAGGGCTGACATAACGTTGTGATGGTGGGAAGGGACTTTGGTTCTGGGAATACGTGCGTGCTTCCACATGCATGCACCAGTCATGCTGCCACAGTTTCATGATCGGGGGAGAAAACATAGAAAAAGCCTATGTCTCTCTGTTGTCATATGTGGTGGTCCCTGCTGCTGTCAGGCAGCACTCTGTGCATATCCCCACCAGTGCAATGTTGGGTTGAGCAGCAGAGGGGGCTGGGACAAGGGCTTGAAGGCAGACTCAGGTGGCAGCAGAGGTGCAAAAAGCTATATGAAAAAAACTCTCTTATCTACATCCACCCTTTAAAACCCATGTCACCCTCCCTAACCATGATACCCAGCTAGTAAATCAGTAACTGGAAGCAGGTGCCCAAGCTTGCTGCTGGTATCCCCCCCTCCCAGCTGACCCATTGACAAACCCTCCCACCCTCTAGCATCCATGCTGCCCTTCTCAACTGCACCTACCATGCATGCACACTGACTTAGTTGCTGACATTTTTTCTTCTTTCTCTCATAACTTGGCCAAGTTTAGCCAGTTTTACATTACATTTTTATGGTGACCAAGTGGTCACCCCACAACCACATATGTGGCACCTTGTAAATCTGACCAGAAATGTCTCTTTCAGTGTCAGTCACCAAAAACACATTGTGGGACACATTGACAAGATGACGCTTATATGGTTGTGAGGTGGAGTGAGGACTTGGTCACCCTGAACATCTGGGCTCCAAATAATCAAAACTGATCAAGTTATGAGTGAAAGCAGAAAAACTTCAAAAAACTAAGTCCACACGTATGCACAATACATGCATTTCAGGACTTAGGTTTTTTAAATACAAAAGAAAAAATCATTAAGAAAATGTTCTAAGTCAAACATGGAACAAAATATTTAAAGCAGCAAAACAGGTGTGAAAAATGTACAAAGCCCTAAAGAAAGTTAGGTCTGAGGCATAGTTTGTGCAGGGTCTGAAGCATGTCGGAATGCGTATTTTGCTTTCTGTCATATTTCAGCATGTTAACCAAGACTTCATAACAAGGTACTGATTAACCACCACCCCTACACACACACACACACACACCTAGACACACAGACAGAGTAGCACACTGTGTGAAATAGATGTTTTACAATATTTGCTTTACCCACAAAAATTTGTAAAGGTGTTTTTGTTATATTGGGGTCAGCCACCTTCTACTGAAGTGTGTGTGCCCTTCCTGTTTGCTTTGTTCTGACTCAGAAAGCAGCAGTAAGAGTTCCTGGGTGGTGACTAGGGAGATTAATTTCTGAGCGCCCCTCCCCCGGCCAGACACCTGCAGGTCAGTTGTTAAGCAGGGCAGCAATTCACTGAGTGAACTTTGGTCAGACTATGTGGGAAGGAGGAGTGACATCATCACAACAGAACTCACTGAGAATGTAGAGAACAGAGTGTTTGTTTCTTGCTGCCACCACACAGAGACTACAGAAAAAACATTAGGAGCATAAAAAGTCTAAAGGGTGAGTAATGCAGCAGGTAGGTCACTGCATGAGGCACCACTTCAAAGCTCAGCCCCCCCAGCACCCAGCTGTCTATGTGATCTGGGAGTCCAAATCTCATACCCAGCCTGCTTTGGTTTTCACTAAAGTCAAATGTATCAGGAGAGCTGAGCATCTGAAGAAAAGTTTGAGAACACTGGCGAGTCACTGAATCGTGATTGCTTTTCAGCCACACGGTGAGCCATCCTGTTAGTACTGCTCTGGCAAATGTGTAAAACACAGAATGCATGTGGGATGGACTCTGTGATCCCTTAGGCCAGTGGTCTATGGGGACAACTTAGTCCCCGAAACCTATAGAAATGTTGGTGTTCTCTGGTGCAAATTTGCACATTCTGGTTATTTACTGTATATCTTTTGTTTGTTTTTCCCACTTCTATTATTTTGTGTCCTCTTTTTATTCCCTTGTTAGGTAAAGATTTCATATTGTAGATTATTAAACAGCTTTAACTACAAAATATCCCACAATGCACATGTGTGTGATGTGGATAGCAGCAGGCCACAGGAAATGGCATTCATCACATCACACTTTCAACAACCAGCTTTTCTCTCTCTAGTCTCTACCCCAGCCTCAGATTTACCGGCCCCTCCTCCCACACACACTATAGCACAAGTGTCAGAGCCTTTCCAGTACACAAACACCACAGATCTCCTGTCACTACCTAATACTCATTTTAGTTTTTCTAGCCTGGAGGCAGACAGTCGCACAGCAGGCAGCAGCACTATCACAGAGATAGGGAGGAAGGAATTAGTCAGTTCATATCCTCAGTCAGCTGTAGTCCTTCCACTCCTACTGACTCCATCCTACACCTGCCTGCCACCACATACTGTATCTGTGATGGTCTCCATCCTTCCCTGACCTGTAGGTGGATGTGGCTGGCTGAGGCTGGTGGCTATAAAGCCGTTCCTAAGGGACTCCCTCAGCTCTCTTGCAGAGCTACTTGCTGTTGCTGATGGCAGGAGGGGATGACTGGAGCCCACCCAAGCAGTACCCACCTTAATAACGCCACAGCAAGGCAACAGCAGTAGCAGTGGTGAAACTCGGTTTCTTGGCAGGGGCTAAAACAAACACTGTCAGCAGTTCAAGCATCATGTGTTGCATTGCACCAACACAGGAAGCGAGCACGACCAACTCTGTGAGCATGCTCTGTCACACCGTGCTGCGCTGCAGTATCTGACCAGGAAGACGTGAGTAGTGGTGACACAGTAGGATGCTGCTGTTGTTTGTGGCATAAGGCTGATCATATAGACCTTCCTCTGCTCTTGCTGCTGACCTGGGGATCCGAGATGATGCAACAGCCGGCAAGAAACATTTACTATTTAAACACAAAATAACCAAACAATGCACTGCAAGAAAAGGTTCAGGGACCAAAACAAAATGTCTGGGGCCCAAGCCCCAGAGGCAAGGTCCTGACATTGCCTCTGCACAGACAAAACAAAAGGAGGACCCATATATTCATTTAAGCACCTTTCCATTTCTCCTGTGGATTCCTCTTAAATAGTATGATTCTGGGTGAATAAATGCCCTTTTGTGGGCTGTAGAAGCCATTGCATTAAAGGGGAACAGTCAGCACAAAGCACCCCACACTCAAGTCGGGGCTGGTCCCAATGTGCACTTGGTGTGCAAAAACATTTTGGTTTGCTTACTGTTTACTGCAGTATAGTGGTTTGTTACAGGCTAAGTTTGCTTTGTTCTAGGCTGACATCTTCTGTTACTGCAAATCCCAGAATCCCCTGAAGATGACATCAGAGCAGTAGGTAGCAATGGGAGATTCAATAGCCTGCAGTACAGGTTAGAGCTTTTATAATCTCCAATCAGATGTTTTCCAGGCCTGCTTTTCTCCAGAGGCTTTGTACAGTCCTCTGTGACTGTACTTAGCCCTGGGAGGACAGAGGGACCAGCAAACAAAGGATCAGAGCTTATTTAAACTCTAACATGCAGTGCAGTGCGGGCTATTGAAACTCCCACTGCTGCAGTCATGCTCTGATGTCAGTTGCAGGGGATTCAGGGATTTGTAGTAACAGAAGATGTCAGCCTAGAAGTAAGCAAACTTAGTCTGATACAGTCTACTACACTACAATAAAAAGCAAGTAAACCAAAATGTGTTTGAACTCAAAGTACACATCGGGACCAGCCCCATACTTAAGTGTAGGCCCCTTGGTGTTGTTTCCTTTTAACATTTGTGCTATTCCCAGTGTATCCCTAGGCACAGTTCTATACCTGCCGAATGCTATGCCATTGAGTTAAAGGCAGGAGGTGGTACTGCCGATCTTTGCTGACATCGTGAACTGAGTATTTGTGACATGGACATGTCTGGGGGCTTATGAGCTTGATGGCTTGAGCCTGCCATATTGGCAGCACCCCCTCCTTCCCCATGCTGAATGAAAGGCTACACTGTATCACAGCAGCATCCACCAGACATCTTGCATCCTATGGAGTGCTGGGGTGCAGAGATGGAGCTCTGTTAATGTTCCATCTTGCCTCTCCTTATGTTCACATGAAAGAAATGCAGCAGCACCTGTCAAGTCAAGAATGCTTTACTCCCAATTGAGCCGGGGTCCACACTTGGCCAGATTTGGGACTCAAATAGGATTTCCAGTGTCTAGTGTCTAGTGTCTAGCCAAGAGTCTCCTGCAGGTATGAAAGACAGCAGCTAGCCTAAATCATACACTCCTATTCAGCAGCTGGGGGGGGGGTGCTGGACTGCAGAACTCAACAGGCTACTTATACTGGGGGGATGTGTGTATTTGCCTGCTTTCAGAGTCTGGACCAGAGGGCCAGGAAATGTCTGAGAAATGAGACCAACTTATGTCCCATTAAGATGAACCTGTCTAGGGGATATGTGACAACATACAATCCTGAGTTGGTAAGTGCACTGTTTTGGTTTCTGGTGTTTCCTTAAAACATACAATTAGCCACAATGCAGGGATGACTTATGTTTAACTTGTGGGGGTAATGCCACATTTGTAGAAAAAGAGAAATCCATATTTTGGGACTCTTCATCGCACAGAAACTGCAGCTGCGAAATAGAAGGTTCTGTTCCCCCTTGCCCTTCAGGCCATTGGTCATTTTAAGCTTTGCCTAGTACTAAACTATCTACATAGCCTGCCCTACTTAGTGGACTTGGCAAAGAAAACTGCCTGACATTCAAGAAAATGTAATATCCTTGAAAAGGTAACTGCGGAGTATAAGTAAAATGGCAGTTTCCTGTGTGCAAATCATTCTTATGTAACACTGGGTGGACAGCAAAAGCTGGATAACTTGACAGTGCTTCATTCAGTTGACGTAGCAACTAAAAAGCAGTGCACTGTGGGAAATTTGGATGCCAGAATCGACTCAGGTCTGTTGTCCCCTAGACCGCAGGAGACGGGGGTTGGTTTCCGAGTGAGTCACATGCATTGTCTTCTGTACTTCCTGCCAGATCTGCGTAGGCCCTGATGTCCCACTCAGCTTGCCCTCTGAGCTGGACAATGGCTGCTGCAATGGGAGTCATTAAGAACAGGGGTGGAGAGTGGGGGACAGGTTTTCAACTATTTCAGATCAGTGTTTTCAATGCAAGTGACTATAGACTGCCCAATGTTTCCTTTAAGAGACAGCGTAGGAGTTGAAATAATGACATCACCAAATAGTACCGTTTTAAGAAGTGAGCCAAGATTCATTTCTTGTCATAGGGATGTGAAGGAGGCAGGCGGATATAGGGGAACAATGGTACAGTGAACGTCAGCTATTCATTTCAATGAAAATTAGACAGTCAAGCTGTGGAACTGGCTCTGTGTGAGTCTATTGTAACACTCCACTTGTTACATAGCAACTTGACTCTCTCATACTCTACACCCCTTCCCCTTCCCAACCCTTTTCAGGGGCCAATTTAACAATCATGAGGGAGAATGTGAATCACCAAGGGAATTAAAACATCAGTCACACAGCGACACAAAACTGCCATAAAACTGGTAGCTCAATGAGAACATACCCAGCCTGCTGTAATAAACAGATGCATGGGTGGGCAGCATTAATTCAAAGTGAGGGGGTCAAGGCCAAAATGGCACTAGAAAAAGCACTAGAGTGAGACAGAGCAGGAGAGGTAAGCAGTTCCTTCCAGCTCCTGTGGAACAGTAAGTAACAAAAAAGTGCAAAGCTCATACTGCGCATTACCTCTTAGAATAACTCTCACCGGAGGACAAATGGTTCTGTATGCCCCATCTACCAAATATTAGCTCTCCATTCCACTCCACCTGCCCTGGAAACATCTGTCCCTTCCTACTGTGCATCACAGGATTGTATACAATGTGTTCTTGACGTATGCTTTACCTGTACAGGTAGATTTGAGTTTTGGCTGCAGCAGTCACATCTGGGATCAGAACAGTCCCTCTCTCACACACACACACACACACACACACACACACACACACACAACACACGTACGCATACACCCATAGACAATAAAAGAACAGTAGCATCCATATGGAAAAAAAAAGATATCTAAAAGCTACAATCAAGAATAGATGCTGACAGACTCTGGTTTTAAGTGACTGCCCTTTGTGTTGCATATGACAGAAGAGCAATCAGTCCATTCTCAGCACCATGGGTATATTTTTTTTTTATTTCCATAAATCAGCAGAAACTGTTAATAGAGAGATGTATCTTTGACGAGCAACTGAAGCCTGTAGTAAAACACTAAAAACATATTATTTAGACACTGCTCTGCATACAGAGCACACCTTTTCTATAGAACCTTTCTTTATGTTCTTTCTCACCGAGTTCATTTGCATGGAAATTGGATCTTTGTCCCTTCGAGTTCATCTACTCCTGCTGTTCATTCAACACCTGATGTCATAATTGTCTGCTGGTTATATCACAATACACTGCAATGGAAATCGCTGTGATGTCACAAGTAAGGGATTATGACCCGAGGTGGGGAATAACATGTCAGATGAACCTGGAGGGACAAAGGGGGCTGCTACATGACGGCCCATCTGTTGTAAATACCCTGCGAATTTACCAAAAATGGAAAGTCATTCTGAGGTACTCTTTGATGCAGTCCTATCTTTAACGTAGAAGCAGAATGTTGGCAAAACCACTGCACAATTTTTGCCTTCCACTTAATTTGTTAGCATCTTCCTGAGCAATGTCATCGGCTGGTATGCAGTGATATTTTGTGTGTGCTCTACCTGGACTGCCGAGGGGAAGAAGGAGCCTGCCATTTGCCTTCTGGCTGCAATGAGGAACAAAACAAGGATACACCGCGTGGACTGGTAATATTTTATTTCAGTAGCCAGGTTAGGTGACCAGCCTTTATACAGTAGGTATAGGGCGTGTTTACACTGAAGGGTTGTCATGATGACAGAATGACCTCAACAGTGAAGCTCGAAAGGTCCCAGTTGTCATGGAAACCCAAGGTGAAAACTCAGCCCTGGAGCATGATAGTGCATGGGCAACCATCACAAACGTAAACATCAGCAGTTGCTTTTATAAACAACAGAACTTGCTTCAATGTAGGATCTGGTCTAGTTACAGTCCCCCCTTCATCCTGTCAGGGCTCATTGTGGTGCTTGTCAGTGCCATCCACAATGATCAACAGTTAGGTCCTGCCTTAATGCCAGGAGCCTAGATAACAAAATCAGTGAGCTATAGACACTGATGGCAGACACTGAGGTGGACCTTGTGGCCATCACGGAAACATGGGCTTGAGAAAATAACAACTGGAAACTGACGGTCCGTGGTACTCAATGTTAAGGATGGATAAAGGAACAGGTAGAGGGGGAGTATTAGCAATTTTTGTCAAGGACAGCATCAAGGTGGTAGAAGATGGGTGCATCAGGGAGTAGTAATGTGGTGCCACAGTTGCTGTGGGTGCAGCTTATGAAACTGTACTTGGAGTGATCTATAGGCCTCTAGGGCAAGTGGAGGAAAGGGACAGAGAGAGCAGGGAAAAAAACTTTAAAATGAGGTGGAAAAGGAGCTGTAGAGGTGGTGGGTGAGGCCTTCTGAACCAACTGGACATCGATTGGGATGCTGCAGTGGCCAGGAACACCAGACATCATGCCTTGATGCATGTGTTCCAAGACTGTTTACTGGTACACCTAGTTAAGGAACCCACCAAGCAGTTTGCAATTCTTGATGTGGTACTTGCCAGCTTGGAGGTGGTAGGAGGTGTGGGAGTAGGGGAGCCACTGGGGAATGGTGGCCATAACTCCTTTTGGTTGGAACTAACCTTTGTGTCCGGTAAACCACATTCGAGAGATGAAGTCCTTAATCTTAGAAGGGTAGATTTCAATGAGCTGAGGTAGCTGGTCTGTGATGAAATAGGTGGGGTGGATAACATTGGTGCATGGAAGACAGATGTGGGGATGAAGGAGACCATTCTTGCAGCATCTAAGGTATGCACGAAACCAGTCACCAAAAAGAGCAGGTTCAAGAAACTGCTATGGTTTTTGGCAAGGGTCAGGGAAAAAGTAAGGGCCAAGAAAAGTGTGCTCTACAAGCATAAAGAAAAACATGATTATGAAAATTGGGGAGAATATTTGCTGAAAAATAGAGAGGCAAAGAGGATTGTTAGGGAGGCAAAAGCAGAGACACAGCTCTGTATTGCAGAGGGAGTCAAGAACAGAGAAAAACAGTTCTCCAGATATATTAGGGTAAAATGGAAGAAAGGAAGGGGAATCATGAGGCTAGCTGAGAGGGGTAGGGTGACAGAGGAGGACAGACAAGAGACCACCATCTGCAACAACTATTTGAGCTCAAGTTTTACTGGAAAGGACGGTGAGCCTTTGTCAGACAGTGGCATCAAAGGGGCCACTAAGGGTGTTCTGGAGAGGAGGCAGTCAGTATTTACAATCAAAAGGGTCCTGAAGGGCAGACAAGCCTGATCATAGATATGGCCCCAGGACCAGATGAGTTGCATCTGAGAATACTCAGGGAACTGACTGCAGAACTGGCTTAACCCCTGGTAGGTAAGTTCAACAGCTCAATAAGGATAGGGATTGTTCTAAAGGATTGGAGTGTGGCAGACATAGTTTTGTTCCATAAGGGAGGGACAAAGAACAGGCAGGGAACTACCGACCTGTCAGTTTACCTCTGTTATCCGGAAGTTGTTGGAGTCACTGGTCAAAGAGGACCTTGTGGACTACTTGGTCTTTAGGATAGTAAACAACAGAGATTCATGGTAGAGACAGACCTGATAGTTTTCTTTTACTGGATGAAGAGAAAATTAGATAGAAGGTCACAATGGATTTGCTTTACTTTGATGTTAGCAAGACTTTCAACTCGGTGCCTCACAGACACTTGCTGAAGAAGACGAAGGATCTGGGTGCAGCTAAGGTCATAGCAAACTGGGTAGGTAACTGGCTAAAGGGAAAACAGCAGAGAGTTGTGGTCAATAGGGTCAAGTAAAAAGAGAGAGAAATCACGAGTGAGGTGCCACAGGGATCTGTCCTGGATCTGGTCCTCTTCGATATGTTCATCTGTAACATTGATGAGGAAATCCAGGGATGGTTATGTCTCTTTGCAGAGGACACTAAGCTCTGTGGAAGGGTGTATAACAATGAGGGATAGATGAAATGTAGAGAGACTTACAAAAGCTAGAGGGGTGGTCTAAGGTTTGGCAATAGAAATTCAATGACAAAACATGCAAGGTAATGCATCTAAGCAAAAAGAACCACAGGATGAAGTACTGGATGGATGGGGTGAGATTTAACACTATGGCTGAGGAACGAGACCTTAGAGATATCATCAGTGACTCCCTAAAGCAACTGAATCAGTGTAACAAAGCATATAGCTAGGCAAGTAGGATGCTGGGATGTATCACAAGAGGTACTGATAGCAGAAAAGAAGAGGTACTACTTTCCCTATATACGGTAGATCATTAGTGAGGTCAAACCTGGAGTACTGCACCTAGTTCTGGAGTCCTTACCTCAGGAAATATATGGATAGGCTGGAAACGGTGCAGCGCAGGGTAACAAAAATGATGCAGGGCCAACAGGTCCTATAAGGAGTACCTCAAGGCACTGAACATGTACTTGCTGGAGACCAGAAGGGAGAGAGGAGATATGATAGAGACCTTCAAATTCCTTAAAGGAATTAACAGGGTGAACTGCAAGGAACTATGCAGCTTGCATACTAGCTTGTGGTCACTTGGACATACGAACATACAAAGAGTCAGCAGAAGAAGACCACCTGGTCTATCGTGTTTTCTTGTAGTGATGCAGGGTCTGGTCTTACACTTACATCACTTACCCTGCCTGCCCAACTAACTATCCCCCTTTCATCTCTGTTCTTGGTCCCAAGGGTTCCCTTTGTGTTTGTCCCAGGCCCTCTTGAATGCTCCCACCATCCTTGCTGATACCACCTCTTCTGGCAGCTCATTCCAGATGGGCACCACCTTCTTCATATAGAAATTTTTCCTTACATTCCTTCTGAATCCTCCCCCATCAATTTTAGGTTGTGCCCCCAAATGGTGTTATTTTCATTCATTTTTAAGAGACCCTCCTTTTGCAGTCTGCTAATTCCCTTAATGTACTTGAAGGTCTCTGTCATATCCCCTCTCTGCCTCCTCTCCTCCAGGGAGTACATCCCCAGGGATCCCAACCTCTCTTTATAGGACCTATCCTGTAACCCCTCTGTCATCTTGGTTGCTATCCTCTGGGCCCCTTTCAGCATACTGATGTCATTCCTAAGCTATGGATACCAGTCCCTCACCCCATATTCTAAATGTGGTCTCACAAATGACCTGTACAGTGGTAAAATGACATCATTCTGCCTGCTACTGAATCCCGTTGCAATACACCCCAGCATCCCGTTAGCCTCCAATGTTCCCTCTAATATTTTGATTCTGTGGGCAGAAGTCCCATGTGTGTGTACAGCACTGGGCACCAAGAAAGAGATTTATGTGTGCGAAGCAAACTAAGTCTGTAATAGGGATACCATTTATTGCCACTAAAAAGTGTAGCTTAAATTTTTCACAGTAACTGTACTGCTGCTTTAAAGAGCTCCTGACACAGTTGAGACAACTTCGGAAAAATGTAATATTCAGACATAACTGTACCTTATATTTTGTATTTTATTCTGTAATTCTCGCCCTTATCTCCTTATTCTAGGGGTATTTGCATCAATACAGTATATCTGCCCTTTGAGGTCTGGCTGCCTGCCTGCCTATACCTGACATCATAATTCTATTTATGACATCAAAATATGTTACTGTGGAGATAATTATTATGTCATAAACAAGGGATTGTGATGTCATATGTAGAGAAGCATCCAGAGTAGACAGAGTCTAGGGAACAGGTATCTTGAGTTCATGCTACTATTTTCAATATTAAAGAAAATGGGAAATTACTGAAAATATATGAAGTACTAAAGTAAATGGGATGGAGGTAAATATAAACCTTTCTTTTTTTTTTCAAAGTTTTGCTAATGTTGTTGGCGGCTGTTTAACTGTTCTGTACTCAAGCATATTTGAAGTCCGGTCCCATTTTGCTCAGTTATTTGACTTAGGCCTTAAAGAGCACCTGACAGCATTAGGAACACTTTGAAGAAAGTAAGATTAATATTCAGCTCCATCCCATTGTCTTTATCACTTCATATATTCTCAGTAACTAATACCACATTTTCTTTATTACTGAAAGAAGTTGCAAGAAAACAAAATCCCCTATGCATAGAATGTGGCTACTCTGGCTGCTTCTCTACAAACGGCATCAGAATCCCTTGTTTATGGCATCATAATTATCTTCACAGCAACATATTTTGATGTCATAAGCAGAATTATGTATATATCTACCTATGGAATTAGTTTTTACCTAAAAACATTATCTATAACTGTGTACATATCCTCCCATGTTTGTTATATCTGGATGCTTGTGAAAACAGGCATTTTTGCCCACATGCTTTCCAGTATAAAATAAAAATGAAATTAAATGAAATTAATTAGGATATCAGGTGTATGCAGGCAGGCAGAGCCAAAAGAGAATAGATACTGTATTCATGCAAATACCCTTAGTAATAAGGAAATAAGGGTGAGAATTTTAGAATAAAATATATATAAGCTACATTTATTCCTGAATGATGAATTTTTTTTCAAAGTTGTCTCAACTGTCAAAAGCTCTTTAAATTGTTAGACATTCAGGCAATTCCCTAGGCTGTTTTTAAAGGTCTTTAAAACCATGAACAGAAATGCAGTGAGATGCAGTCACTTAAAACGTGACACAATTAAACTGAAATTATTTCTTGCATGTCTGTCTGTAGTTTTTGGCAAGGATGGGAATTTAAACAAGCATTTGTCAATGCCAAATGTCTCACTGGTATTGGCATTGGTAGTGCAGGAGTTAGAGATGCATAATAGGAATGGCAATGAAGTACTGAACTGAAGCCAATGCCACCCCAACCCTGCAGAGACTGACAGGCGTTGGGGTGTGCCTTTGGATCATCAGCTATAATGCTCATGCCATTCTACCTCACCTTACCCTGTAGACACTGACAAGTGTCGTGGTGTGCTTGGGGGTCTTTCGGCCTTATACTTACGCCATTCCATAAGGAAATACACTGAGGCAGGTGCAGTATAGGAGAATGGGGAGAACTTTAGGGCTGAACACTCCAAGGCAGACGTAGATGCCTGTCACTGGCACCAGGGTGGGGGTAGGGGTGGAATGGCATGAACATTACAGCCAATGATCCCAAGTCACTCCCTTGCTGCCTGTCAGTCTCTACAGGGTGGGGAGTAACAGTTGGAAACCCTAACGCTGTAGGCATTTGTTGGTATTTTCACTCCAAATTTTCAACATAGGCTTTTTGTGACCCCACCTCATGAAGAGCGGCACTATCAGTTTGTTAGCTGAAAGGTGGTTTTGTATAGCGGCTATGCCATTTGGTGACACAGGGACGAAAACACATTTTGGGCAAGATGTGAAAAATGACAACTGTATTGTTCATGAGGAGGTGTAAAACAAGTGCAACACTGAAAATCTAGAGTGAAAATAGGAACAAGCATTTGTCAATGCTGAATGTTGTCGTGCTGGCATTGGCAGTGGGAGTGGCATAGCTAGAGATGCATAGTGCTGTGATTTTGTGAATGTGTCTCAAAAGATGATTTTGCACAGCGAGCACGCCATTGTGTGCCACAGCTGTGGAAACACGTTTTGGTCAGGCTGTGAAAAATGGTAGCTGGACTGTAGATAAGGAGATGTGCACAAATGTCAGTGGTGAAAATGTGGCATGAAAATATTGCAGATTGACGAAGTTACAAGGGTGCATGGAAACTGCGCAGCACGCTTGCAACACAGTCATTGTATGGAGTTTCGGCACCAAATTTTCAACATAGGCATTTTAGGACCTCTGCTCATGAGTAGTGTCACTGCCATTTCCTCACACTGTCCGGAAAACTGATTTAGCACAGCGGCGGTGCAATTCTGTGCTGGACATGCAAAAACACATTTCAGGCAGCTGCAGTGTTCATAAGGAGGTATGGAAAAATGCCAATGATGAACAGCTGGAGTGAAAGTATTACAAATTCAGGAAGTCATGAGCGTGCGTACAAACTGTGCAACGCACGCTCATAAAACACTCATTTGATTGACTTTCGTTCCCAGATTTTCAACATAGGCATTTTAGGGCATCTGCTAATGAACAGTGTCACTGTCATTTTCATCATGTGTCTCAAACATGGACTTTCCACAGCGACCACGCTATTCTGCGCCAGAACTGCGAAAACAGATTTTGGTCAGGATGTGAAAAATGACAGCTGTACTGTTCATTAGGAGGTACAGAACAATGGCACTGTAGAAAATCTGGAGTGAGAATATTAGTAGTTTGTGAACGTATGAGCGTGCGTGCAAACTGCACAATGCGTGCTCATAACACAGTCATTTTATGGAGTATTGTCACCAAATTTTCAACACAGGCATTTTAGGACCTCTGCTCATGAACAGTGTCACTATCATTTTCGTAATGTGTCCTGAACACTGATTTCGCACAGCGAGCGTGCTATGCTGTGCCAAAAGTGCGAAACCACATTTTGGCAAGGATGTGAAAAATGACAGCTGTACAGTTCACAAGAAGGTGTGGTAAAATGCCAAATTTGAGAATCTGGCATGAAAATATCATGAATGTGCTAAGTTATGAGTGTGCATTGTGCAGTTGCTATGCACCTCGTAAAACAATCATTTTATGGAGTATTGTCACCAAATTTTCAACACAGACATTTTAGGACCTCTGCTCATGAACAGTATCACTGTCATTTTTGTAATGTGTCCCAAACACTGATTTCGCATAGCAATCGCGCTATTCTGCGCCAGAAGTGTGAAAACACATTTTGGCAAGGATGTGAAAAATGACAGCTATATGGTTCACAAGAAGATGTGGTAAGATGCCAATGTTGAGAATGTGGTGAGAAAATATTGCCGTCATTTCGCTTACGAAAGGCGTTCGCAGTTACTATGCACCTCGTAAAACAGTCATATTATGGAGTATTGTCACCAAATTTTCAACACAGGCATTTTAGGACCTCTGCTCATGAACAGTGTTACTGTCATTTTTGTAATGCATCCTGAACACTGATTTCGCACAGAGACTGTGCTATTCTGCGCCGGAAGTGCAAAAACACATTTCAGGCAGGATGTGAAAAATGACTACTGTACGGTTCACAAGAAGGTGTGGTAAAATGCCAATGTTGAGAATCTGGCTTGAAAATAGTGTGAATGCGCTAACCTACGAGCGTGCGTTGTGCAGTTGCTATGCACTCTCGTAAAACAGTCATTTTTTGGATTTTTCCCACCAAACTTGCAACATAGGCTTTTTGAGAGCCCCTCTCATGAACAGTGTCACTGTCATTTCTTTACTCGGTCTCGAAAGGTGATTCCACGCAGTGACTGTGAAATCACTTTCCGGGACGGAATAACGCCATGACAGTGCAAGAATGCATGAGAAGGGGTCCCAAAAACCCCATGTTGAAAATTTGGGGCCAAAATTTGCAAAAATGCCTGAGATATGCATTAAAGTTGAAAAACCCCTATTCATTCCATTATACAGCTTACCGGCATTTCTTCAGTTCGCGGTCGGCTTTGAAGAGTGCAGACGTGTTCCCGGTCCACAGAAGATTATCGGCGCCCGGACTCCGCGGGTAAGTATAGGCGAGGAGGGTGGGCAGTGGGTGGGTGCAGGTGGGGAGGGGCATCGAGACTCTGAGGGACCGTTTTACGTTTACAAGTTATAAAAAGAAAAAAAAAATTGCGGGACAGTTTTTGTTTTCAGGGCATTCTGCACACTGGGATGGGCTCCAAGCGTACCACCTAACTGTTTAGGGGACTGGGCACCCTTATCCGGCAAACAACACGAGGATTTATGCCGATGGGGATTGGGCACCCGTCAGCACACAAGAAGGGTGGGGTGCAGGGGCGGATTGGGGCACCCCTCGGCATTAAACAATTGGGGGTGCTTTATGCTGACGGGAGTGGGCTCCCCGTCGGCACATTCACAGGGCAGGGGCAGCCGGCGGGGGGATTGAGGCACCCCTGAAGTCGGCAGTTCTACAGCCAGTGCCCGCCATGTACATAATGGCAGCGAGCACGGCAAGAAAAGGATCACTGTGTCTGACGAGCTTTGCTCGGATTGCAGCGGACCTTTTCTTAGATGTGCTTGGCACATTATGTATGCATGGTGTGGCGCCGGCATGCAGGCTGATTGGGGAATGCAGGACACACCTACTGGTGCATGCCCTGCATTCTCCCAACAGCAACCACGCCTCTAAAGCTGCACTGTCCCACAGTGTTGGCTGCGCAAGCGTGCCAACATAAAAATTGGTGAAGTCATGAGCGTGCATAGAAACTGTGCAACACACGTCAGTAACCCAATTATTTTTGGGATTTTTTTAACCACATTTTCAACATAGGCATTTTGGGACATCCCCTCATGAACAGCGGTACTGTGATTTTGTTAATTTGTCCCAAAAGTTGATTTCCCACAGCGACTACGCCATTGTGTGCCACAAGTGTGAAAACACATTTTGGGCAGGATGTGAACAATGATAGCTGTACTGCTCATAAGGAGGCTTGAAAAAAATGCCAATGTTGAAAATCTGGCATGAAAATTTTGCAGATTTGCAAAGTTGCAAGGGTGCGTGGAAACTGTGCAATGCATGCTTGTAACACAGCCATTTTATGAACATTCACCACCAAATTTTCAATATAGGCATTTTAAGACCTCTGTTCATGAACAGTGTCACCGTCATTTCCGCAGACTGTCCCAAAAACTGATTTTGCACAGTGACCACGCTATTGTGCGCTGGACATGTGAAAACACATTTTGGCCAGGATATGTAAAACGCCAGCTGTACTGTTCATAAGGAGGTGTAGAAAAATGTAAATTTTGAAAATCTGGAGTGAAAATATTACAAATTCACGAAGTTACGAGCGTGTGTGGAAATTACGCAACGCATGCTCGTAAAACAGCCATTTTTTGGATTTTTTCCACCAACTTTGCAACATAGGCTTTTGAGAGCCCCCAATGAACAGTGGCACTGTCATTTTGTTAATTGGTCCCAAAAGGTGATTCCACACAGTGACTGTGAAATCACCTTTCGTAACCGAATAATGCCATGCCAGTGACTGAATTCATGAGGAGGGGTCCCAATAACACCATGTTGAAAATTTTGGTGGCAAAATTTCGAAAAATGGCTGAGATATGCACTAAAGTTGAAAACACCCTATTTATGCCATTATACAGCTTACCGGCATTTCTTCAGTTCGTGGTCGGCTTTGAAGAATGCAGACATGTTCCCAGTCCACCAAAGATCGTCGCACCATGCTACGGAGGTAAGTATGGGGTGGGGGGTTGTGGGGAGGCAGGGCACACAGAGGGTGGGCAGGGAGACTGCGAGGGACTGTTTCCTTCTTTCACAGGTTAAAAAAAAAAAAACACATCGCGGGACAGTTTTTAGTTTACAGGGGCATTTGGCATGCTGGGATGGGCTCCCAACATGCCACCTAAGTGTTTTGTGGTGAGGATGCTGTAGCCGATGGGAGATTGGACACCCTTATCGGCACATACCGAAGGGGGGGAGATGAGCCGAGGGGGACTGGGCACCCCCCTCGGCACACAACAAAAGCGTGGGGGACATTATGCCGATGGGGAGTGGGCTCCTCCATTGGCAAAATAAAGGGAAAAGAGACTAAAGCCAATGGGGATTGGGGCCCCCATTGGCAAAGAAAGACTGTTCGGGGGGGGTGCATGATGCCGAGGGGGATTGGGCACCCCCTTGGCATACATTTTAAATGGGAGGGGGGCATTATGTAGATGGGGAGTGGGCTCCCCTGTCAGCAAATGAAGTGGGCCAGGGCATTCTGCAGGCAGTTTCACCAGGACAGGCATGTCAGGAGGGTGTGTTATGGTGCTTCTGCATGATTGCAGTGAACCTTTTCTTAGATCTGGTCACCACTTGACGTATGCCTGGAGTCACCAGCTACAGCTGCCTTATTGGGGAATGAGGGACACTCCTTCTGATGCATGCCCTACATTCGCTCACAGTGACCGCACCTCCAAATCTGCTACTAATGCAATATGTTGGCTGGTGCGCACGTATGAGCCAACATAAAATCCAAACAGAATTTTCAATGGATAGACAGTCTCAAAAAGAGACAATATGCCAAAGTTATCCTCCTGCATACCATTTGAGCAGCCTTCCTCATAACATTTGTTCAGCGGTGACAGGCTCCCCTAACATCAAAGCTGGCCCCTGTGAAAATTTACAACTGGATGACAAGAGGAGACAAGGCAGCAGTGAGGAACACAGACACCTTTAAATTTAACCCCTACTGCTGCAGATAGAAGCAGAATATAAATTAATTTTGGACTGATATGTCAGTCCATGAAAAAGCAAGGGTTAAGCACAGTGGTTTTTTTTTTATCTGCATGCCACTGCTACTGTACTGCGCGGCTGTTTCTTTGACCTGCAGGGCTATTTCTTTTATCTACATGGCTGCACAAACGCACATCTTAAGGGAACATAGTTCATCACTGCTTTCCTACACTGGGAGGTGTGTTTGTGGTCACTTGTAATCACCACTCCTAGATCCTTTTCTTCTTTGGAAGGAGTTACATGAACCTCTCCTATGTAATACTCTGCCCTAAGGTTCTTGGCCCCTATGTGCATCACTTTGCACTTTTTTGGTATTGAAAACAAGTTGGCAGATTCCTGATCATCTCTCTAGTCTGGTAAGATCCTCCCTCAGGTCCTGTATGAGGACATAAATGGAAACTAACAGGAGTGAGATTCAGGAGGAACATGAGGAAGTACTACTTTACAGAAAGGGTGGTGGAGCTGTGGAACAGTTTGCCATCTGAGGTGGTGGGTGCAAAAAACGTTGGTGGTTTCAAGCATGGTTGGGACACAGTGAAGGATATAGTGGTTGCTTGGGGTGGCAGAATCAGTAGTGATATTAGTAGTAGTAGTAATAATAATTTATTTGTTTAGTGCCCAGTCCTGGGGGCTCTGGGTGTTGTACATAAAAACAAGTCAGAGAGCATGAAATAAAACACAAGTAAAATTTTATATAACTTAAAAAACACAAATCAGTCAGCATAAATAACTAAAACCAAATGAGTGGGAGCTAACTCAGGTTAAATGATTGCTTGAACAAGTAGGTCTCTGTGCTCCTCTTAAAGGCCTCCACCAAGGGGGCTTTCCTCTGGGATCTGGAAAGAGAGTTCCTCAGGGTCAGTCCAGCTACTTCAGAAGTGCGATCGCTTGATGTCTTCTGCCTGGAACTGGGAATCACTAGGAGGCCCGCCTCAGAGGAACAGAGAGGATGAGTGGGGCAGTTAAGGGACAAAAGATTACTTAGATAGCCAGGGCCCAGTCCAAATAGAGCCTTACAGGCCAGCAAGCTGACCTTGAAGAAGATTTGGTACTTCACTGGCAGCCAGTGCAGGTCTTGCAGGACCAGGTCACATGGTATGACTTTAGGAGGCCCATCAGTAAACCGGCTGCTGCATTCTGCACTAGCTGCAGGTGTTATAGGACCTCTCCACTTACATTGAGATATACAGCATTACAGTAGTAGAGTCTGGAAGTCACAAACGTATGTGTCAGTGAGGGCAGGTTTTCTGGTGGGATCAAGGCTTTAATCTGGGAAATATTTCTCAGATGGTAAAAGTCACTCCAGAGTACAGATGACACCTGAGCCTCAAATGTCAATCTTTCATCCAGAATGATGCCCAGATTTTTCACCTCAGCAGATGTCAGCAGACTAGAGGAGCCAAGCACAGGTCAGTCTCCTCTGCTGTGGCCTCCACACCTTGCCGTCTACTAGGATCAATCACCAATACCTCCGTCTTGTCTGGGTTGAGTCTCAGCCAGCTGGAGGACATTCAATCCTGGATCTCAGTCTTTGGCCTGGTGTTTGCCACAATTGTCAGGTGCTTGATGGTGGAGAGGGTGTTCCCAGTGGCCTTGAAAGAAGTGCTGGTGATATCCCTCCTTAAAAAAACCTTCCCTTGACCCAGATGTCCTGGTGAATTACCTTCCAATCTCTAACCAGCCTTTTTTGAGCAAGGTTGTTGAAAAATTGCTGGCACATGAACTCGAGGATCGCCTTGTGTCCTTCAACATCTATAAGCCATTTCAGTCAGGTTTTTGGGCTAGACACAGCACAGAAGTAGCTTTAGTTAGGGTGCATAATGACCTACTCAGGGCTAGAGACAGAGGAGACAAGTCAGTTCTTGTGCTCCTTGATCTCTCATCAGCATTTGACACAATGGACCACATCGTGCTTCTTGATCAGCTCTGTGAGTTTTGTGGACTCGCCGGTGCTGTCATCAGATGGTTTGAGTTCTCTCTGATAGGGTGCAGCGGGTAGTGATGGGGAATTTCTCCTCCTCCTCCCCAATGCCTCTGTCATGTGGAGTTCCATATGGTTTGATCTTGTCGCCAGTGCTCTTCGCTGTATACATGCTGCCCCTTGATGAGATCATTCAACAATTCAGTGTGGAGTTTCACTGCTATGCAGATGACACCCAGCTGTATTTGTCATTTGCTCCCAGAACATCTGGTGCTGTCGATGTGCTTAATATCTGTCTGGCTAAAATCGGTGACTGGATGGCTTCCAGCTGGCTGAGACTAAACCCAGATAAGACAGAGGTGCTTGTGATCGAGTCGGGTCACGGGCATGATCGGTTGCAACCTGGAGCGGACACATGTCTTTTCCTGGGGTCTGCTCCATTGGTTGTGTCCCTGAGGGTGCATAATCTAGACCTGATCCTGGACTGCAGGCTGACTTTGAAGATCAGGTATCATCTGTGGTTAAGAGTGTTTTTTACCACTTACAGAACATCGCCAGGATCAAGCCCCTCATTTTGCCTGATAATCTGCCAACCCTGGTGCATGCTTTTGTTACCTCTAGGCTCAACTACTGCAGTGGTCTTTACTTTGGAGTCATGGGAGGGACCCTCTGCAGGCTGCAGCTGGTGCAGAATGCAGTGGCCCAGTTGCTGATGGGCCTATCTAGGTCCTGTCATGTGACCCTGGTCCTGTGTGCTCTGCACTGGCTGCTAGTCAGGTGGAGGGTCCTTTTCAGGGTGGGCTTGCTGAAGTTTTAAGGCCCTATACAGACTGGGTCCTGGCTACCTGTCAGAGCTCCTGACACCAGTGACCTCTGCCTGCTCCCTCTGCTCCTTTTTGAGGGGCCTCCTGGACGTTTCCAGGGTTCGGCTCAAGACATCTGGTGATTGAGCTTTCAGTGTCTCTGGGCAGACCCTGTGGAATACGCTTCCTTCTGCAGTCTAGGAGACCCCCTCGATTGATATTTTTAAGTAGAGGCTGAAGGCCCACCTTTTCAGCCTTGCATTTATAGAGTACTTTGTACCCAATCCATTTTACTATTTTAGTTAATTTTAATAACTGAGCTTTGAATTTATTTATTCCTGTCATTTTTGGACTGAATTGTTATTTATTGTGTTATATTTTGTTAGGTGCCCAGAGCCTCAGGGATTGGGTGTCTTAAAAAAATGTGCCTTGCCTTGCATTGCCATAAATTATGTGTTTCAAAACTGGAAAATGCACAAAGGCATGCTGTGGATCCTGGAGGCAGCGCAGAGCAAGATGGCTGACCTGCTATTAAAATAGGAAGAGAATGCTCGATATTAATGGGGCAGTAGGGTTTAATGTTGGGTGTCTTCCACTGGTGCAAAGGAACAAAACATCATTAACTACAGTAAGTGTGCTGCAATTTTGTCAAAGCTCCATGAAGGTGAAGCATTTTCTAATTGTGAAAATTAAGTAGATCAACTGTGCTAGGAATCCCAGGTGCAAATGACAGATATACTGTAGCTGTGTGTCATCTGCATAGCAGTGAAAACCCAAGTTGTATCATCTGATGATGTTGCTCAGGGCAGCATGTACCCTGTGAACAACATAGGTGAGAGGATCGAGCCCTGGGGTACACTACAGAGCAGGACCTTTGGATTGAGGAAAAATGTCCTATCACACCTTCTGCGTCCTGGCCCTGAGGAAAGACTCAAAGCAGTGGGTGACCACACCAGCATGTTCACAGTACTCCCTTTCAGAAATCCAACATCAGCCCATGGCTGACAGTCTCAAATGCTGAGGAGAGATTGAGTAGAATAAGAACTGACCATTCCCTTCTATCTCTCATCCTGAGGAGATCATTATGCATCCTGACCAACACAGTCTCTGTGCTATGCCTGGATCTACAGTAAATCTGGACTGGAATGGCTCATAGATGCTGAAGACCATGAGGTATGTCTTGAGCTACAGAGCCACTGTCTTCTCAATAACCTTTCCTAGAAAGGGAAGGGAAGGTTAGAGCCAGGTCTATAATTTGCCAAGCAGTCTGGGTCCAAAGATATTTTTTTAAGAAGGGGGCCTTACCAGCGCATCCTTCAATTCACTAGGAAAGGAGCCTTCTAAAAAGGAATACTGGACTATCTTGGCAAACACTGGGCCCAAAAATCCCACACAACTCATTAAGAGGCATGTTGGACCCAGGTCCAGTTCACAATAAGTGGGCCACAGCTCAGAGATCACCTCACATACCACCTCCACCAATACCAGCCTAGACTCGCCCCAAACAGGAGAAGTGTTCCTCATGATAACCTGCTCCCAGTTGGTGTTATCCCTGAGCTGATCAAGGACACCCTATTGTAGAAAAACTGAGTGAACTCTTTACACTGGGTGGATGAAAATGCCTTTACTGGCTGGAGACAGGCAGGGTGTAACTACCTGTCCACAGTTCGGAAAAGCTGAGCTGGTTTGTTTTCTCCCTGCTGCAATCTGCCTGGACAGAAATGCTGCCTTCTTACAGAAGAGTTCCATCTGGTACTCACCATAATGAGTTCTCAGAGCCTGTCTGCCCTTGTCATTTCTGGACGTCCACCAACAACCCTCCAATCTCTGACCCATAGTCTTCATCTCCCTAAGCTCCTCGTTGAACCACAGGGATCCTAAGTAAGAAGTCCAGAATTGTATATGAACTGTTGCAACAGAACTGAGGGTCAAGGCAACAGCCCTGTTATAGGCTGCTACCACCTCCTCCAGTCCTGTCCCACAAGCAACCATCAAACCTGAAAGATCCTATTATCACCTGAATCCTGCTAAGGACAACCCCTTTAAAGGGCAGCAATGGACAATCTCCACTATGAGTAGACAACAAAGGGAAGTCATGAATGAGAACTTTACTGCTCAGTGATCTGACTAGCAGACTGGATCCATCCCGAGATTGTTAATCTTGAGCCCCAGTGAGAATACTACATGATCGCGTTGATGGGTTGCAGTAGTAACCACTTGTGCGAGGCCTAGTGATTCCATCAACTGGAGGAAATCTTGTCCAAAATGCAAATGTTTGTCATCAATCCAGGCTTTGAGGTCACCAAGAACCAGCCATCTGGATACGTCCAATACCCTGTCAGTGACAAAGTCCATTATTTCCTGTAGGAAATACCTCTCATGCCCTGGAGGCCAGTATACAAGATGGATACTACAGTATGCATCTGGACACCCATGCACAAGCCCTGCATTCAAATAATGAAGTAACTCCCACTGGGTGCACAGTAAAGTTCACATTGGATCTAAAATGGATGGCCACCCTCCTCTTCTGTGATCCCTCCATGGGCAGTGAACGACAGAGAATCCATCTGAGACCGACACCTCTAGAACTGGCCCCATGTCATCACCCAGCCAGGTCTCCATGATGCAAGCCATATCAGCTGAAGAAGTCAAGTCTGACATAATTGCAGACTTTTTCCCCATCAATCTCACATTGCACAACACTGCCTGCAGCAGATGAGCGGAGACTGCTGGCCTATAGGCTACCTGCCTACATGATCAAGTGGGAACCTCATGTATGGGAACAGGCCCTTGCCAGGATTTTTCCAGGGGTGCTTCTTTTAGTAGATGATAGAGGTTTGTTGTGTACATAGCACACACAAAATTGTTATAAAAAGCTGGGGGTCTGGGTGTCGCTATCCCCTAGAAGTGCTCTGTGGTGCATTTTAAGGCTTACATGGAAGATGAAGCTCTGTTAGTGCTCCCTCACCCCTTACTCCATGGAAAAATATATAATTATGTGGCTAGACTCAGGTACCTAGAAACTGCAGCTAGGGCTGGCTGAGAGGAAGACCATTTCCATGATTTTAATAAGACTTTAAACAACATAACCCCTCAAGCATAGAAACATCTTATTTTCAAGGTGGCCCAGTGGCAGTAATATTTTACATTTAAATTATCAAAACAGTAATTTAATTAAGTAAAATGTTTAGCACATTAAACTTAAGGTACAATGTCACTTCAAGCCCCATGCCCAAGTGTGGAGTGCTTGTTCTCAAATTTGCATTAATATTCCCTATAAGCAGCCACTACTGTAATGGTCTTGGACATAGCATAGCATAGACACTTTCTGTAATTTAACCGTCTCAAAAAATGCAGGAATACACAGTGACAAAGAAGTTCACATTTTTAAAATGTCTCACAAAAAAAACAGTGTCTCTAAGGACCGGGCACACATACTTGACACACTGAACCCAGTTTTTGAATGCAACAACAACAAAAAAATATATATATATCTGTAACGCAAATCAATACAGGCCAGAGAAAACACAGCGCTCTACATTTTGCATGCTGCTTACAGACGTAGGACTCTGTCTGACTCCATTTGAGGAAGTATAGGGCAGCGGTCTAAGGCTCTGAGCTGCAAATCTGGCGACATCCAGCAGACCAGACCTGGGTTTGAATCCCACAGCTTCCACTTGCATACTGTGTGACCCTGAGCAAGTCACTTAACCTCTTTGTGCTCCCAGGTCGCTCCTGTAAAAAAGCTTTTAGCTTAGTGTGCTATACCTGGTTAAACAACTAAATAAATAAAAAATAAAATTTAATTCAGGTGCCAGCCACAGGGAGCTGAAAGGGCTCCGATCTCAACAAAGAAATAATATGTCTTTTTTATTTTATTTTTTCATTGATCAAAGTCCTGCAGCCCCATTTAGTCATACACTGAGTGAATCATCCACTGTCTGCCATACGCCTTCCCTAAATGTCTGTCCTCTTGACTCATTACTGCTGTTAGCCCCTGCCAAATTGCAGCCTTTCACAACTTGATCTTCCAGCGGCTGCCAACAACATTTACCTGCTGAGTGAATAATGCTCAGTTACAAGCTTGAGCCGCCAACATCCTTGCCTTTTCTGGGCCAGTTTCCTTGAGACATCATGGCCGCCATGCTCCATCCTCACTAACTCTAGCACAGTGTGAATTCTGGGCAGCACTGTCCGTGAAGCACTTGGCTCTGGCACACTCACGTCCTGATTATGAGCACAGATTGGCCAGTAGTGATGGGGGCAGGCACGGCATGAAAAACCATAGAATTTATAGTGCGAAAGACTCACAGAGAAGGAAGCTAAGGTGCCAGCCAGGGCTCAGTCTTAAAACAACATGACCCTGTAAATTTCTAAAGAGACACAGTACACATAAATGGTCACAAGTATTAAATAAAAAATGAGGTTCTGAATTGGGGGCGGGTTTGTTTGAACCTGATGCACCCCAGCTGGCAACGGGCCTGGGGAACCAACCATGTTTGGCCTGTCCCTAAGTCCCATTTCACCCTAGGGTGTCTTCTGATCCTCCCTACCCTGATAGTGCCCCCTATTAGAAACCCTCACCCATCTGCCTTCTACCATCCCACCTCCTCACAATGCTCACCTCCCTGCAGCACCTATGTGCTGCTGCTAGCAGTTGGGGGGTCATCAAATAGACAGAGGTCCAGCAGCTGGGGCAGGGAGTAGCTAAGCCTGGTATGCCCCCCTGAAAGCGACACCAACACAGCAACCTACGTCGCTGTCAACAAAATCGACAGTTTTCCAACAGGTTGCTGTGTTGGTGCGCCTGAGACAGGGGCACGCTGTCTCCCAGTCCTGCACCCCCTCCCCAAATCAAGTCTGACTCAGAGTTGAGAATCTTTAGTACAGGGGGTGTGGAGGTCAGAGCCCCCCACATGGGGGGTTCGGGGGGGGGAAGACATTCGGAATTTATGTTGACAAAAGTGCTGTTGAATTGGCATTGTAGATCTGCTAAGCCTGAGATGCCCCAGACTCACACATATTATCCCAGTGTTCACACCCAACAACAAAACAATTCCAGCTAAAAGATGGTCCACACTATAGCACAGACATCACACTACTCTAATCCTAAACCCTAATACAATCACAACCACAATCACACTAATTCTAGTACAAAACATACCAACTCACCCATTCCACCAAGCATACACTAGTCAGATCTACAGTGTATCCCTTTACTTAATAACACTTTCTCCCCTCTCAAACCTTCAAACAAACCGACTATTAAAATAAATAAGATTTTAAACAACAAAGTGCAAAATACACAAATGAGGAGAATCCAGCACATTTTTAAGCAGTCCAGTAATTTCAGATATTGATTGTCCTTTATAGCATATTATGTTGAAGCACGCAAGTCTCTGCTTTTACCAGAGAAGTCCAGCAGAATCTCTGCTTCACAGCAACAACACATTGTTTTATCTCCTCAGACAGCTCTCTTACTACTGCTTGGAAGTGTAGTAAATGGTTTGACAGAAAGCAAACAGAATGAAAGAAAATACAGGTACCCTCACCACCAGTTGTTCTTCTCCCAGTGTCAGAGGGAAATAGTTCAAGTCCTGAATGCGGACCTTAATGATGTTGGCCAGCTCACCTCCATGCATTGCTGAGAGGGCAGATCCACTTGACAACGTTCATTGATACAAGCTGCCTCTGCCTCACAACCAGTGGCTGCAGCAGCAAACCCCCTCTTTGTTCTGCTGCAGTTTAGCAGCAGAATCCAGGGAACCTGGCCAGGTCCCTACACCAAACTCTACCCGACACCACTGGAGTGTGGCCTGACCTTCATGTCTGGCCAGCCCAAGCCCACCACACTCTTCTGCTCCAGACAGTTCCAGGACTTTGTTGACAACAGGAACTCAACTGGGTGAATGCTGGGACTGTTCAACCTACCGGCAGCTTGTTCCTCCAACTCTCCATAGTACCAGGATACTCAGCTGCTCCCAGAAACAGTTACCCCCACAAGAGCTACCTCTCCAACAGGCACCAGTGAGTCCAGATAGGCTCCTCTTTCTCTAATTATCTCCCATCCATTCTAGGCATCCCACAAGGATCCATACGTGGACCTTTACTACTCTTACTGCACATTAACTAAGTCCACCACTGCTTTACACACAGCACTCCTCTCTTATATCCTGACAACCTGATGTTCATTAGCAGTGCTCTTGGAGTGGTCGATGTTAACAGAACCCTAACTTCTGACCTTAGGACCATCTAAGCCTGGCTTAGAGACAATAAACATCTTATGAACTATGCTAAATCCCAGGCAGTGCTTTTCGGAACCCCCATAAGCTTAAGGGGAATTATACCCAATTAGCAGTATTATGTGATGATGGCCCTTCTCTGGAATCTGTCACTTCCTTCAAGCATCTAGGAGTCGTACTAAGTCCCTCTTTGGACTTCTCCTTCCACATTATGACCATCTGCAAAGTGGTTAACTTCAGCCTTGGGACAGCATACTATGCTAGCCCTAACCTCCCCTCATCTGCTCACAAAACCATATGTAACCCCCATGGGGTGCTACCCTTAGGGCTACTACCCCTGCCTGCCTCCACTGAGACAGGGTGAGGGGCCCAGATCCATTGACGGGTGCCTCCACCCAGAGGTCGGGGTTAACACTGTCAAGATTGCCTCGGTCACAGCCCTCTGGGTTACTGTAACCCCCCCCCTTTCGTCCTGCTAGTGGCTCACTCGGTGTACCAACAATACTTTTCCCCAGTACACTTACCCCCTGGCTAGTATCTCTCAACTCACTCCAGGGACCCCTGTAAAGTAAGGTACAGTTATATCACAGTCCCTATGCAGCAGTTCACCAGTAATACACACAGTAGCCAGAGTGTAGTTGCAGAAAGAACAATCTGAGTTATTCAAGGGAGACAAATAACGGGCTGGGGAAATCAAGATGATTGGCTTATCACTATACCTATCTACCTAGGGCTCTGTGCACAGGCCTAAACCTAAGATTTGCTGTCCCTGGGTGCCCAAGCTCTAACGGCTAGTCCATCGTGGCAGCTGGTTGGGGCCCTGACACAGATAACCTTTACAATCCTGAGCTGGTCAGAATGGGAGGAAAGTTCAGTTAGGCAGTCAGCAGTATAACGAACAACTTGAGACCACTGTTTGCAAACCGGGCAGGGAGCTACCCTGATTCAGTACTCACGGCTCCAATGAAATACCGCTTCTGTCACTAATTAGCAGGGCTGAGCCTGAATTTCACCAGTCTCCTCACACACTTATATGGCAAACAACAGAGGGGTACCATACCAGGCAGCTGCTTTCAGGCCCCACACGAACTTGCAGCAGACTTGGGCAACAAACGGCAGCTTCAACTTCACGGGTGGACTGAGCACGATTCAGCAGATTCTCCAGTCCTCTCAGGTTGAGCCTGGTAGGTAGCTGGGCTGGCACCAGCCTCCTCCAACCGCATGCTGGCAGATTTAGTCTGAATACTCGAAAGGGCAGAAACGGCCACCTCAGGCCTTCACGCACTTCCAGCGCGAACACTCACACAGCGCAGGAGCCTGGAGCTCCCTTCTTCTTCCTAGCCACAACACATCTGCTCCCTTGCAGCCTGGGGCACTCCTTTCAGTTCGGGCGCTATCCGACTCGATTGGCTGGCGTCACCTGCCAATCATTCACTCCTGCTCTCAGTGGTGCGAAAAAAAAGTGCCATATCCCATAATACCTCTCTCCAAGGGCAGACAGTTCCCCATTGGTCAGCCAGCTCAAAGACATCCCGAGGTACTGATTGGTCCAACTCTGCAGTTCTGGGCCAAAATGGAGGAGATAAGCAGAACAGTCTCTGTCTGCAAAGGAAGCAGGTTAGAACAACTTACATTATCATCACTATTCAAAAAGATTACTGGTAAGTAATTACCCCTTTTTAACAGGGCTCCCTCTGCACCAGTAGCGATGGCAGACTGGAGCGCCTACTCAGCAGCCCGGGCAGGACTCGGGCATACAACCACACAGCCTCCCCCCATTTTAACTAATTATGACTGCAACAGGCAGCCCTTATAGGGCCAGTATACGGAGGCCTTAAAAGCGCTCACTGGCTACCCATTTGAAACGGCTTAAATGCTGAACACCAACCAGGCATGGAGCATTTAAACGAGCTCCTGGGAAGCTTTTAGGAACCCCCATTTGTAGGGGGGTTACACCCTTCCTTGCCTGAAAAGAACTTGGCATCTGCGCCAAGTAGTTACCTTTAAACCATTTTAAGGCAAATGGATTAATTAACACTATATTACACTTTGCATTACATACATGAACATTATATTTACAGTGTACTATGGGTTATACAACATTACACGCACACAACCTACATAGAAACATAGAAACATAGAAGTTGACGGCAGATAAGGACCGCAAGGCCCATCCAGTCTGCCCATTTCTTTTTCTACCTTATAAATGTGCCATCGGCCTTTGCTCTGTCAGTGGCCTATCTATTCATAGTCATTTGTATTGCTCCCTTATGCCTATCCCATGCCTGTTTGAAGCCCTGCACTGTATTCATAGCCACCACTTCTTGTGGTAAGCCATTCCATGCATCCACCACCCTTTCTGTGAAAAAGAATTTCCTCACATTCCCCCTTAATCGGCCTCCCTCTAATTTCATACTGTGTCCTCTTGTCCTGCTATTTTTCTTATATTTAAACATGTTAGACTCTTTCACCTTGTTTATGCCCTTAAGGTGTTTGAATGCCTCGATCATATCACCTCTCTCCCTCCTTTGCTCAAAGGGTATACATATTGAGCTCTGTTAATCTGTCCTCATATGTCTTCTGATGCAGTCCCTGCACCATTTTGTTGCCCTTCTCTGGACTGCCTCAATTTGGTTAATGTCCTTGTGAAGGTGTGGCCTCCAATACTGCACGCAGTACTCCAGATGGGGCCTAACTAGTGTCTTGTACAGAGGGATTATTACTCCTCTTATGACTTGTGATACCCTACTAATACACCCTAACACCCCCTAGCCTTACCTACTCTCTAGAGGTCTGCTTGATGATTTTAGGTCATCAGTGATGATGATGCCCAAGTCTCTTTCTTCCTTTGTGACTGCTAGCAACTCCTCCCAGCCTATAGGTGGCTTCAGGGTTTCTCTTCCCTATATGCATGATTTTGCACTTCTTTGCATTAAATCCCAGTTGCCACTCTTCTGACCATTCTGCTAGTTTATCCAGATCTCTTCTCATTCTGCCCACCCCATCTGGATCATCTAGTCTGTTGCAGATCTTGGTGTCATCTGCAAACAGACAAGCCTTACCCTCTAGTCCATCTGCAAGGTCACTAATGAAGATGTTGAAGAGACTGGCCCAGGACTGATCCCTAGTGCCACTTGTGACTTGCATCTCTTCTGACTGTATACCATTTACCACCACTCTCTGTTTTCTGCCCGTCAACCAGTTTGCCACCCAGTTGACCAACTTCTGACCCACCCGAGCCTACCCAGCTTATTTATCAATCTTCTATGTGGAACAGTGTCAAAAGCTTTGCTGAAGTCAAGGTAGGCGACATCAACTGCTCCCCCTTGGTCCACCACTCTGGTTACCCAGTCAAAGAAATCTATGAGATTAGTTTGACAGGACCTTCCTTTTGTAAACCCATGCTGTCTTGGATCCTGTGCCCCTATGGATTCCAGGTGTTGCACTATCCCTTCCTTAAGGAGTGCCTCCATAATCTTGCCCACTACTGAGGTAAGCCTGACCGGTCTGTAGTTCCCCGCCTCCTCCCTGCTACCACTCTTGTGGAGCGGGATCACATGAGCCCTTCTCCAGTCTTCTGGGACCTCTCCTGTGCTCAGAGACTCACTAAACAATTCTGCTAATGGCTCTGCTAGTTCCTCCTTTAGCTCCTTAAGTACCCTGGGATGTATGCCATCAGGTCCCATTGCCTTATCCACCCTGAGCTTAGCAAGCTCTTGTTGAACCTTTTGTTCCTCTTTTTCCCAAATCAGGTCAATAGTTCCTGCTCGTGACCCCAGGACTGGGGGAACGCCTCCATTCCAGTTACTGGCGGGTTACCTAAAGCAGGGGCACCACACCCAAAGGGTAATACTAACAAACTAGAGTTATCCCCCAAAGCTAGCTTAGGCAAGGAGTTCGGGGACACATACACCCCTTTGTGGACCACATTTAAGGGCGGGTCCACTGGCTGACCCAGAGACTCATAACTCAACTTCATTACAGGCCGTACTTCTCGGCTGGAGCGTCTAGGGGTCTCGGGGAAACCCTGAAACAGGCCCTGATTCCAATTCAGCCTCATTGACATTAGTAACGGGAATCTCCACATGGGAAAAGGGCCCAGTGCTCATAGTACTATTGGGGGCCTGACCCTCTACCCCAGGCCCCCCCACTGGGCTCAGCTGAGGGCTGTTTAGATACTAGTGAGGAACCATCAGGGCATTCAAAATATTATTCCGATTCTGGCATATCACTGGCTTGTTCCCCCACATCACTTTCCTCTTCTGAGAAGTCAGATAGTTCAGCCAGGCCAGACAGTTCAGCCAGGCATAAGGATCCCACCCCTTGGGCTTTACTGCTACCCAGCTCATCCTCTGGAAGCATTGATTCCAGAGACAAAGTAGGGGCTCAAACAGTCCAGAAGGCCCAACCTCATCTCCAGAGTTAACAAAGGGATTGCCCCGAAACAGCTGGCTCAGTTCGTAAGAGGGATAGTATTCAATATCATCTTCATCGTCTTCCGACACCGATTGTTGATCATCTCCTTCTGCAGGATTTGAACAAGGCTCTCTCAGTTGGCTTTCTGAAGAATCCACGGGTTTGGTTCTTTTCCTGGCAGCAGATCTAGTCACAGGCCGGGAGTGGGCGGCAGTTGAAGGTTCGGCTTCAATCAGGATTTGCCCGATTGGCAGCAGATGATTTCAGTGAATAGTTTTCACATCTTTGGAATTGTTTTCAGGTCGCACTTTATATACAGGCAAATCTGCCAGTTGTCCCACAACAATGTGAGGGAGGTGATGCCATCGGTCAGCAATGTTATGTTTTCCATGCAGTCCCAGATTTCGCAGCAACACTCTATCCCCTTCTCTTAGTTCCAATGTCTTCACTTTCTTGTCATACCTCTCCTTATTGGCCAAGTTTCTTTTAGCAGCCATGGTCTGGGCCAACTGATAAGCATGGTTTAACTGGGCCTTCAGCTTCTGTACATATTGTAGATGATTTTCTGCTTGCACCACATCAGGGGAAACTCCAAAACACACATCCACGGGCAATCTAGCCTCTCTCCAAACATCAGTCTGCACGGGAAATCCATTGGCACCTCCTCTTGGTGCAGTTATAAAGCGTGGACCAGGGTGCTAATCTGCTGGCTTCATCTCGGTTTGTCTTTGGGTTGTAATGTACCCAACTATATCAGCAATGTGCGGTTAAACTTTTCAGGCTGGGGATCTCCCTGAGGATGGTAAGGGGTAGTTCTTGACTTTCTCACCCCCCACAAAGACAGCATCTCTTTAATCAAACGGCTCTCAAAGTCCCTTCCCTGGTTGGAATGGATCCACTGGGGGGGCCCATAGTGGACAAAAAAGTTTTCAACAAGTATCTTAGCCACCGTGGTTGCTTTCTGATCCTTAGTAGGGAACACCTGTGCGTACCGGGTGAAATGATTGGTGACAACCAATATATTACTGATATTTTTCAGATCTGGTTCTAGACTCAAGAAATCAATGCAGACTAGTTCCATAGGGGCACTAGTGGTAATGTTGACCATGGGAGCAGCTCTCTGGGGTAAGGCTTTCCTTTGCAAACAACAGCTACAGGTCTTGACATACTGCACTACATCAGCACTCATTTTTGGCCAGTAAAACCGGGTTCGTACCAGATCAAGTGTTCGGTCGATGCCAAGATGCCCCATCTGATTATGCAAGGACCTTAAGACCAGTTCCTTTAATTCTGAAGGCAGCACCAGCTGCTGTTTGACGATCTGGTCCTCTTTATTCACAGTCTCTCGGTATAGTAGTTGGTTAATCAGCCTTAATTTGGGCCCTTCTTTGTATAACAGGGTGGCTCTTAAGTCGGTGGAGCGCAATTTGGACACATCCCGCCTGGCCTGCAAAGTTTCCACAACCGGTTTTATCATAGAATCCCGGGATTGAGACTGTTGAAGACTAGTATTTTCAAACTGGGGCAGTGAACTAGTGCCCAGTGTGGAGAATGACAGTAGGCAGCGGGTACGCAGTTCTCAGATGGCCCCAAGCAATCCACCATACAGTTCACAGCATCCAGGGACACCTGTTCTTCCTTGTCAAATTTCTGGCAAAGGGCTCTTATGTCAGGCTCAGACAACCTGATCCAATCAGTTTGGGACATAGGCCTCCGAGAGAGGGCATCCGCATCTATATGGTTTAAGCCGGCCCTGTATTCAACAGCATAGTCGTAGGTGGCCAAGGCATAGAGCCACCTGTGGCCAGTGGAGTCCAACTTGGCTGAGGTTTGTACATAGGTCAGAGGATTGTTATCAGTCTTCACCAATATCTTGGCACCATACAAATAGTCATGATACTGATCAACAATGGCCTACTTCAGAGCCAGGAACTCTAGCTTATGCACGGGATAGTTTTTTTCTGAAGGAGTCAGACTTCTGCTGGCAAAAGCTACAGGTCTCAAACCATTCGAGTGCTCCTGATATAACACAGCCCCCAGTCCTTGAAGACTGGCATCAGTATGGAGAACGTAGGGCTTGGCCGGGTCAGCATAGGCCAACACGGGGGCATGTGTAAGTTGATATATGATGTCATAGAAAGCATCCTCACTCAACAGTCCAACGATCCCCAAACAGTTAATTGGCTTGGAAATATCTCTTCTCCGTCTCGGAATGCACAACTTTCTTATACTTTTTGTGTAGGAGGGTACCCTGAGTGAGTTGAGGAGGGCGAATCACTGGAATAGTCTTGACAATGCCTACAATATCCGCAGAAACCCCAGAAACTGTTGCAGTCTTTCAAGTTCCTGGGCTGAGGCCAAGTAGTCAAGGTCTCCACTTTGCTAGGGTCAGTCTCTATGCCCTCAGTGGACACTACGTGGCCCACATATTTCACAGAAGTCTGGAAGAATTGACACTTGTCTATAGACGGCTTGAAGCTGAACTCCTCCAACCGATCCAAGACCTTGAATAATCGCTGCTCGTGTTCTTTCAACGAGTGGCCAAACACTATGATGTCATCTAGATAGACCAGACACTCGAGCAAATTCATGTCCCCCACGGCCCTCTCCATCAGGCGCTGAAAGGTGGCTGGGGCACCTGAAATTCCCTGAGGCATCCGAATGAACTCATAGAAACCTAGGGGGCAAATTAATGCAGTCTTCTCTCGGTCCTCTGGGGCCATCGGGACCTGGTAGTACCCACTGCGGAGGTCCAACACAGAGAACCACTTACTGCCATTTAAACAATCCAAGGTGTCCTGTATGCGTGGCATGGTATACTGGTTTGGGATAGTCCACCAATTCAAAGTGCGATAGTCTACACACATCCGAACTGCCCCATTCTTCTTCCTTACCACTACAATGGGGGAGGCATAGGGGCTCCTGGACTCTTGTATCACACCAGCAGCCAACATCTCTTGCAGATGCCGCCTCACATCATCTATGTCAGCCGGGGCCAGGCGCCGGGATCTCTCTCGGAAAGACCTTTCGTCATGCAGCCGAATGTGATGCTCAGCCCCTTGCACACATCCCACATACCACTCTTTTAAGGAGAAAACCTGGTCCCTCTTGGCAAGCCTCTCACTGATCCTCCTTTTCCATTCAGCTGGCAATGGGAAGTCACCAAAATCAAACAAGTCAGGGGTAACTCAGTCGTCTGTCCCGGGACCCTTGCTATTTGACAGTACTGCAGTATCTGCACAATGGACACTTGCCAGGGTGCACCCTCTTCTTATTCGAATCTCTTTGTTGGACACATTATGCACTTGAACCATCACCCTCTTGACATAAGCATGAGCTCTAGCCGGCAAGACACTGGGTTTTACCAACAGTCCCTCAGGCAATCTTCCCTCCCCAGGCGCATCCAACATCAACAACTTATTCTTAACATCTGTCTTTAGTTGTACTTCTCCATGCAGGACACATTGGGCATTCGGGCCGAGTATCACTAGGGCCGGATCCTTTTTCCACACCACACCCACCGGACCTTCAGGTTCCTCCTGGCTAACCTTCTTCTGAGTTGCAACTGCCTTTTTGAATCACAGCGGTATCCTTAGGGCTCACCCGGTCTTGAATGCTTGCTTTTCTGGGCACAACTGGGCCAATCATCCAAACTTATGAGCATTCGTCCCAATCAGCAAAGGCACCCCATCATACAGTCCAGTGGGTGGGCAAACTAAAGCTAAGGTTTCCACCTGCTCATCCATTCCAGCCACAGATGCAGAGAATGATAACCAAACTCGGATATACCCCAAATACAGATATGCCTTGTCACTCAACCCCCACACTTGTAGACCATTCAAGGGTTGCAGGGGCACCTCAGGTAAGTGTGTCTGGTACCAGTCCTGAAACATGATGGTTACCTGAGAGCCACTGTCTAATACAGCTCGAGTGGGAATCCCATTTACTAGCACCGGGGTCTCCATTGAAGGCCCGACCACATCAGACCAGTTGGGGGCTACAGCATTGAGAGTCGGCTGAGCATGGGCCCGAGTCACAAAACTTTTCCTGGGGGGTCGAGACTGGGCCCGGCGATGCCAAGTGATCATTCTGCTGTTGACTTTCCTTAAATTCTCCGGCCTCTGGCACTCAGGTTGAAAATGCCCATCTTCCTCACAATGGTAATAGAACTTGGGGCCCCGGGGGTCACTATTTGGCGGTGGACACCCTATCTGAGGGGGGCCCTGAGAGGGGTGAGGGGGCTCCCTTGGGCCGGGGTTCTGGTTTCTGCTGGACTCAGGGGCCCCAGACCTAACAGGGTACATAGTAGATTGCTTCAAGTCCCTCACCAGTTCCCGTAAATTCCTGACCTCGGCCCTCAACTCACTCTCTATGTGGGGGTCGGAGGAAATAACTCACATTCCCACAGCACCTGGAAAATCTGGGGATCCCTCAGACCCTCCGGACAGACTGATCTCCTCGGGGTTGCTAGGCTTAGGGGTCCCACTAGGGTTCACCGCCCCCACACATGGCTCCCACCCCTCTTCGTCGGTCTCCACCTCTCTAATTTCCCTCATTAATTGACAATATTCAGGCGGGGTAGCCCGTCGATCATGTAACTTAAGTTTTAACAGTATTACACTAGAGAATCTAGCAGACTTTAAAACATGTTCCAACTTGACCTGATTCAACGCCGTGGCAGTGATTCCCCCCTTTCTATAGGCCTTCTGCAAAGCCCGCTCCACCCTAGTGACGAAGGTGGATAGTTTCTCATTCCTCCACTGCTTAGCAGACCTGAATTTCCATAATAAATCTTCCCCAGTCTCTGTACTCCCAAACACCCCTTCTAAAGCAGAGAGATACTCTGAGGTGGTGGCTTCCGGACTGGTGGCCCACAAAAACCTAATGGCTTCTAGAGCGGGCCCCCGCAGGCTCTCCATCAGTCTCTTCCTTTTCTCCCCCTCAGAGCATTGCCATTCCTGGACTAAGGGGGTGGCATAGTCCATCCAAGCTTCCAGGTCATCCTCCCCTGGAGGCACTGGCACCATGCCAGAAAAAAGTTTTAACTTACGGTAGGAATCAAACTGTATAGGAGGGGCTACTAGGGGCAGGGAAGCCAAAATAGAACTCTTGGGGGGACAGGGGGAGGTGCCTGGGGAACCCTGAGGGGTAGCATCACTAGACAAATCCAGTGCTTGCAGCAGTTCCTGGGTAGTTCTCCCCTCCACAGCCAGCAATTTAAGCAGTTTATCTTTAAAACTATTCATCTGGGGGTACCCCCCAGGAGTGACTGACCCACTTCGAATATGAATTAGCCTCCTTCCCTGTGATGCACCCTCCGGGTAAATCATTGGAGGTACCTTTTCGGAGTCGATGGCCACACTGCACAGGAGTAACACCTGCAACGTCTGGTCGAGCAGGTCAGCCATATGCCCTTTTACCTTCACTTTGCCTAAACATTTTACTTGCTCTGCTGAGGAAATGATGTCAGCAGTTGGGGTTCCCAGGGGCACATCTAACAGTAACACAATTTTTTGGGAGTCCAGCTCTTCGGCTTCACCCCACCCCATCAGTCTGTGTACCATTGTCTTAATAGGCCCCAACTTAATTTTCCCCAACATATCCCCTTCCAGTTTTTCCATTTCTTATGTACTTCCTCACTTGGCCACTAGGGGACGCTAATCCCAGCGGTGCCTCCAATTTTTAACCCCCAGGGGGCGCTACCCTTAGGGTTACTACCCCTGCCTGCCTGCACTGAGACAGGGTGAGGGGCCCAGATCCGTTGACGGGTGTCTCCACCCAGAGGTCGGGGTTAACACTGTCGAGATTGCCTCGGTCACAGCCCTCTGGGTTACTGTAGCCCCCCTTTCATCCCACTAGTAGCTCACTCGGTGTACAAGCAATACTTTTCCACAGTACACTTACCCCCTGGCTAGTATCTCTCAACTCACTCCGGGGACCCAGTGTAAAGTAAGGTACAGTTATATCACAGTCCATATGCAGCAGTTCACCAATAATGCACACAGTAGCCAGGGTGTAGTTGCAGAAAGAACAACCTGATTTATTCAAGGGAGACAAATAACGGGCAGGGGGAAATCAAGATGATTGGCTTATCACTATACCTATTTACCTAGGGCTCTGTGCACAGGCCTAAACCTAAGATTTGCTGTCCCTGGGTACCCAAACCCTAACGGCTAGTCCATCGTGGCAGCTGGTTGGGGCCCTGACACAGATAACCTTTACAATCCTGAGCTGGTCAGAATGGGAGGAAAGTTCAGTTAGGCAGTCAGCAGTATAACGAACAACTTGAGACCACTGTTTGCAAACCGGGCAGGGAGCTACCCTGATTCAGTACTCACGGCTCCATGAAATACCGTTTCCGTCACCACCAGCAGGGCTGAGCCTGAATTTCACCAGCCTCCTCACACACTTATATGGCAAACAACAGAGGGGTACCATACCAGGCAGTTGCTTTCAGGCCCCACACGAACTTGCAGCAGACTCGGGCAACAAACGGCAGCTTCGACTTCACGGGTGGACTGAGCGCAATTCAGCAGATTCTCCAGTCCTCTCAGGTTGAGCCTGGTAGGTAGCTGGGCTGGCACCAGCCTCCTCCGACCGCACGTCGGCGGATTTAGTCTGAATACTCGAAAGGGCAGAAGCAGCGCCCCAGGCCTTCACGGCGCTTCCAGCAGACACTCACACAGGCGCGGGAGCCTGGGCTCCTTTCTTCTTCCTAGCCACAACACATCTGCTCCCTTGCAGCCTGGGGCACTCCTTTCAGTTAGAGGCTATCCGACTCGATTGGCTGGCGTCACCTGCCAGTCATTCACTCCTGCTCTCAGTGGTGCGAAAAAAAAGTGCCATAGCCCATAATACCCTCTCCAAGGGCAGACAGTTCCCCATTGGTCAGCCAGCTCAAAGGCGCCCGAGGTACTGATTAGTCCAACTCTGCAGTTCTGGGCCAAAATGGAGGAATAAGCAGAACAGTCTCTGGCTGCAAAGGAAGCAGGTTAGAACAACTACATTATCATCACTATTCAAAAGATTACTGTTAGTAATTACCCCTTTTAACAGGGCTCCTCTGCACCAGTAGCGATGGCAGACTGGAGGCGCCTACTCAACAGCCGGGCAGGACTCGGCATACAACCACACAGCCTCCCCATTTTAACTAATTATGACTGCAACAGGCAGCCCTTATAGGGGACAGTATACGGAGGCCTTAAAAGCGCTCACTGGCTACCCATTTGAAACGGCTTAAACGGCGAACACCAAACAGGCATGGAGCATTTAAATGAGCTCCGAGGAAGCTTTTAGGAACCCCCATTTGTAGGGGGGTTACACATAGCAAGTAGTTTACTCCTTCCCAAGCTCTCTTACTGCCTACCTGTATTTTCATGTGCCTCCAGTACCCTGTTGTGTAAATGGGAAGTGGATTATAATAACTTGTCATTTAGCCCTTGCATGCAATTGCCTCACCCACCACTGCACACTTTATAACATTAAACTAAGTTGGCTCTCCCTCTCTGCCTTGATGGACCTCTCCTTGGGGAAAATCATCCACAGAACACTCCTAAACCAGTTATCTCTCTCCTTAGCTTCCCTTCTCGTACCATGTAATAGCCTCAACTCCCCCAGATCTTCTGAGACACCAGCTAACCATCCCAAGGTCAAGTTCCAAATATAGCACTATGGCCTTTACTAGCACTGCCCCCAAAACTTTGGAACAGCATCTTCCTACATGTGCAACAGTGCCAAGCTCCCATCCCCTCAGAAACCAACTCTGCAACTTCCTGATCCAGCACTTCCAATGTGCTTGCTGAGTCTAACCTTGTCCACTCACCACATGACCCCCACCTAATCATGCTTCTAGAAAACTAACTCTTGCCTCTTGCCTCAGCACCTCCACTGCTCTACTGAAGTATTCGGGCTTCCTTCATGGATCTTTAGACAGTAGTAAGGTGGTGGAGGCAATATATATTGACCTCACCAAGGCCTTTAACACTGTCAGTCATAAAACACTTTTCAAAGAGCTCCTATCCATTTGTATCTCAGCTAAAGTGGTTGGGTGGTTCTAGAACTACCTTAGTAACAGGTCCCAATGGGTAAAAATCGATGATACCCTCTTCAGTAGCCAACTTTTGACTCCCTATTATTTAGCCTATTTATCTACAAACTTCCATCAGTGCGCAAAGAACACATTCTTCTTCATACAGATGACGCTATCATTTTCTCCAAAAAACATGACCTGGACCAACTAGTATCTAATCTCCAAAGAGACTTCTCCACTGCAGAAGCGTGGTTCACAAAAACAGACTGGTTGCAATAAACTTTAATTAGACACAAAAATTTGTAGGGATAAGGATTCAGGGAGAACATTACATTGCAGCACAGGCCTCTCATTTACATGATGAATATATACCAACTAGGTTCTCATGATTAGGTTATACCCAGTAGTTCCACAATAGAGTATTTAAGTTGTCAAAAGGTCAGGATTGAAAAAGGAAAAGAAGGAGGAGAAGAGGAAAAAGAGCTAGAGATAAAAGGAGGGATAAGAAGCATAGCAGGAGTTACATGAATGAAAGGGGGATACCTCATATTTGACGTACCATTCTAGGGTCGGCCTGCTATAAAGTAATAGGATGATTTTGTAGTGGGGGAGGAGGCACTCTACAAATGTGGGAATGCAGGTAAGCATCCCATTTTGAGTGGTAGTCAGCGAGCTTACCTCTGGCTGCTGCTGTGAGCATCTCAAAGATGGCCAGCCTAGCCATGGCTGCCCACCATTGAGAATGTGTGGGGGGTAAAGATTGTCTCCATCTCACCAGGATAGCTCTCTTTGCTTCCATGACAGCTACCAGGACCCAAGCTTTACTAGGGGGGGAGAGAGCGCATTTACTGTAGAGGTGTCCCCCAACAGAAGGGAGTAATGTTGAAGAGATAGCGGGTTACCCACTATAGCAGAACAGTCATTCAGGACTGATGTCCAGAAAGTGCGAATTGTTGGGCACATCCATAGTATGTGGTATAGGTGGGCCGGAGAAGAGTGGCATCTCCAGCAGCTATCCTGTGGGATTAACTTTTGCCTATAGAGGACTGAGAGAGTTTGATACCATCTGAGGAGAATTTTTAATTGAATCAACTGGCTCTTTGAGTCTACATAGGCCGTATGGGCCCATCCAAGACATTCTGACTACTGCTGTGGGGATGGCGGCGAGAAAGATCCTACTCCCATGCAACTTTGCTAGTTAAAGTGACATCCAGTTGGGAATCTATAAGAGTTCAATATATAGCACCTACGAGGCCCCCACCTCTGTTGGGTTGGGAGAGGTTATTCAAGCACCTCCAAAGGGACTGGGATGGCCAAGTCTTAAGGAGAGGGATCAGTGTGCTTCATTTTTGGAGAAATTTCCCAAAATCTTGGGATAGCAATTTGTATTTAGCTCTGAGCTGCTCAAAGGACATCAGTGTACGGGTGTTCGGAATGAGTAGATCGGCTACCGTCTGAATGCTCTTAGAGGCACATAAGGTCCATTGAAGTTGCTTGTGATCTACCTTAATGAGAGGATTATTCCAAATCGGAGCATAACATAAAGGGGAGGGTAGTCGGCGCTTGGAACACCAGTTATTGCCATTGCCCGGCGCCACAATGTACATGTATTCGTCATAAGTGGCGTGAGTTGAGGATTAGCAGGTTTCCTGCGAGATAACAGCAAATAGAGGGGAGTCTTTGCTGACAGCATGGCTTCCAATATTGCCCACTGAGGAGGGGGGTGGAACGAGGGGCAAACCACGTCGCAGCCTGAGCCATGCTAAAGGCCAGATGATATCCCATGAACCACGTAGTTTTGTTCGTCCCCATCTAGGGGATCCACCTTCCCAGAGGAAAAGTGCCACCAATCTATCTAAGGCTTGAAATGGTTTTTGAGAGAGAGGGATTGGGAGGTTGTTCAGTAGGTAGGAAACCCTAGAAAAAATAAACATTCTAACAGCCTCTACCTTTCCTTTCAACGTTAGGCGTAACTTCATCCATTGATGGACCTCGGCTGTCAGAGAGGCTAGGAGAGGGGAGAAATTGGCCATTTCTAAGTCCTTCCAGGCTGCCGTGATGTTGATGCCCAAATATGGGAAGCCCTGCGGTGCCCAAGAAATATCTGTACCGGCTAGACAGTGTCTACTACACTTCTTGTTTAGAGGGGATAGTGTAGTTTTTTTATGATTCACTGTAAGCCCAGATATTCTAGCAAACTCCTGCAGGATTGACAGAACCAGTGGGAGGGAAGATTGCGGGTCAGAAAGAGTAAGTAGCATATCGTCTGCATATGCATTAACTAAGTAGGAGGTTTTCCCCATAGGGATACCGGCTATAGTTGAGGTGTTAACAAGTGTTCTGATCAAGGGGTCCAGAGCTACAGGAAAAAGGAGCGGGGAAAGAGGACACCCCTGTCTGGTGCCTCTATGGAAGAGAAAGGGAGAGGAGGTATCCCTGTTAGTGAGGATTCTGGCCGAGGGCAGGTTGTACAGTGTGCAAACCCATGAACAAAACTGGGATCCGAAGCCATACAATCGGAGAATCTGGTGCAAATAAGCCCATTCCAGGGAGTTGAAGACCTTAGCAAAATCAACCGCTAAGGTGGCCATGGGAACATCAGACCGAAGTGCCAGCCATGTAGGATTTAAAATGAGGCACAGATTATCTGCACTAGATTTCCCTTTTAAGAACCCCGTTTGAGAGGAGTGAATCAGATTTAATAACACTGGGGATAGTCTGGTTGCCAAGATTTTAGCCAGTATCTTAGTATCCACCGGGAGAAGTGAAATGGGTCTATAATTTGCACACAGTAAGTTATCCGAGGATATTTTGGGAATTAGTGAGATGAGAGCCTCATGCATAGTGGGGGAAAGTATTGTGTTCGATTGGGCTTCCCGGAGAGCTTGCAGAAGGGGGGTGGTGATATCATCCTGTAACACTTGGTACAGCTCTGCTGACTTCCCATCTGGCCCCGGGGTCTTCCCTTTAGCCAACTGAGATAGAGCTGACTGAAGTTCACCCCAGGTTATGGGAGCATCCAGGGCAAGGGCCTGCTCTTTAGAGAGCTTGGGGAGTTGCACTCCTCGACAAAAGTTTTGCAGCCGATGGGATAATTTAGTATGTGAAAAGACATTCTGGGACTGATAAAGGTCCTGATAAAAGACTTTCATTGTCTCATTGATAGCTGTGGGTGTTGTTGGGATCTTTCCCTCCTTATTCTTTAGGGCTATAATTCTGGAAGAAGTTTGCTGCTTCCATAGGTAATAAGCTAACAGTTTCCCTCCCTTATTCCCTCCCTCCCAGAACCTGTGCTTAGCTCGAGTAAGTTGCCACTCCACTTTCCTATACAACAACACATTGAGCTTGTATTTTAAACCAGTAATGACTGCTAGGAGAGGGGAGTTGAGTGGGCTAGCGGTAGACAGTTTGAACTGTTTCTCCAGACATGCCAGATCCTTCTGGAGCTCTGATATATGCCTTGCCCTTTCCTTGTTTTTAGCCGCAGAGAAGGAGATAATTCTCCCTCTTATGACTGCCTTAAAGGCCTCCCAGACTGTGGTCGCACTAGTTTCCCCTGGGGTGTTGACAGAGAAATAGGAGAGGGCTTCCTTTTTTACGTAATCATGAAAGGCTGCATCCTCTAACAATAATGGATTACATCCCCACCTTGTGGAGCGTGAACCTTGCCCCGAGGGAGTGAAAGTGATCGCCACAGGGGCATGGTCCGATATAACTATGCTGCCAATGGAGGGAGTTTCTATCCCAGGCATTGCAGTGTAGTTGACCAACCAGAAGTCAAGTCTGCTATGAGTCCCATGCACTGTAGAGAAATATGTGTAATCACGCCCACTTGGATGACCGATTCTCCATGGGTCCCCTAGTCCCCATTCTGACATCAGAGTGTTTAGTGTTTCTAAAACCTTCAGATGGGACTGAGGTGTGGGTATGGATTTGTCTAAAAAAATATCACGCACCAAATTATGGTCCCCATCTAGTAGGATTGGGATATCAAGGTCGTCATCAGAGAGCTCAGTGAAGGCCTGACTCAGTTCTGAATAGACATCCCCTGTATCCGTGTTGAAGCCATAAACTTTGGCTATTATGACCCTGCCACCAGGATATGACAGCTTAGCCACTATCCATCTACCTAGTGAGTCCTGGCACTGACCCTCAACAGTCCATGGTCCTGTCCTCCGTAATAGGATGGCCACTCCCCTGGACTTCGTGGAGGCACAGCTAGCCAACACTGTTCCGACCCAAAGCTTCTTTAACCATTGCACCGTGCTGCTGGTAAGATGCATCTCCTGGAGTAAGGCAATATCCGCACCCAGCGAGTTTAGGTATTGCAATACTTGGATCGCTTGGCTGGATGATTCAGTCCATGCACATTCAAGGAGACACATCCCCAGCCATGCGGTGCAACTGTAGTCGGAACTATAGTTATTCCCACCTGTTATGTAGCAAGGGAAAAAAGAATGTACTCACCCAGCCAGCAGCGAGAGGAGAGGGAGAAAAGAATAAAAGAAAAAGATACCCGGCTGGAGGCCTGTGGTAAGTTGTGTACCGTCGGTGAGCCTCAAGTAGACAGGTGTTGAGAAGGTGACAGTGATAAGCAATCTATCTGCAGTTGAAGAGAGGCCTGTGTGAAATAAAGGGAAAACAACAGTTACATATCTTGGAAATTCAAAATACAAAACAGAAGTCTGTCAGTAGACAACTGTCAAGCAACAGATTAATTAACAGATTAATTATAATGCAATATAACTCTTCTAAATGATCAGCAATAACTCAGTTATTGGTGCCGAGTTGTATGCATGAGAAGGGGCAGTTATGCCCTTAAGCCACACTGCTTCGGGCAACAAATGCATAAATGGGAAGGAGTCACACCAAGTTAGATGGTCTGTCCCAGCTCGAGTCTGAGAGCTCGGCCATGTGAACAGCTACGAGCTACCAGGGTAAATCTGGAGTCTGGAGCCTCCCCAAGCTAGAGGGGGAGGCATAGTCAGTCGGATCGCCTGATTGGGGAATGGGAAAGGGATAGGGGGGATCTGTCAGCCACTTATTGCTTATAGGGTTCTAACCCATGGGAAAAATAACAACCCATGGGAGAAGTAGCCACTTACCAGGAGTATGAGTAACTACCAAGACTATAAGGGTGTAGTAGGGGATAACCATATTTATGCGGCATGGGAATTTCCAGGCCTATGAGTTATTTTGGAAGTATATGCCCAGCTCCATGAGTAAGGGTATTGGGCTACACAGCCCATCCGCCAAAAGGGAAAGATGGGGCACTTATAGAGATATGCTTATAGTAGCAGTGAGGGAGGAGGGATTACTATATAGGTCATGAAGGACCTAAAAATACCAGGCGGAGGAAGATGTGACAGGAGGGGGGGTCCCCTGCCTGTGATTTATAGGCAGTGCCCCACTCAACTCTAGGTGCGTTAAGTCAGAAAGGAGGAGGGGCATAACCCTTCGCCCTAGGTCTGGCAAGTTAGTCCCTCAGATTCTCATATTTTATTAACAGGTTCCTTTTGCTTTTCAGGTTCCCAGTATCGCAAGAGCTTCTGCATATGTTTTTAGTCCAGGTTTCAGAGCAGTACTGGTTACATCTTCCTCGTCATTCTCCTCCTCCTCCGTCATCGATGCCCAGTACAGAGGGACCGGGTCATCCTCAAGGATCTCCATTTATTCCTCCATGGTGTCAGAGGGCTTGCCCTTCTCTGGCGTTGTCAAATCTGCCTTCAGGAGTTTGGCTGGTGGAGACGCGGTAGGGTTGCTTTGTGTTGGTGGATGAGGGCTTCTAGTGCACAGGCATTGTCTCGCTGGCAGAGGGGGATCAGCTGTTTCGGGCAGTTTAGACGTTTGGCCAGTGTTGGATACATCAGGAGTTGGCTGAGGTATAGAATGAAGCAGAGGTTGCTTGGCTCTGTCAGGAGAAGGATTCCATAGTTGTCTGTGCGATGAGGGAGCTATATTGGACGGACCTGTCCACCTGTGATATTGTTCCTCTGAGGTAGCGCTGCCCTTCCTGCTAGTTCCTTGGGCTATTCTACCGCCTGGTTCCCAGAGGCGTCTGGGAGATGTAGTGCCTGCTAGCATATTCGGCCAGTGTCCCTGAATCCAGGCCTCAGCGTCCCTTGGAGAGTCTGCGAGAAAAGACTGGCCATCTTTAGATAGATACAATGAAGTAAGTCCTTTAAATCGATATTGTACTGAGTTGGCATTCAGAACTTTTTTCAGAGATTTATAGGCACTACGCTGGGCCGCAACCTCCTGTGTAAAATCTCTGTAAACAGAGATAACGTGCCCCCTCCAGGTTAGCTCCCCAGTGTCTCTTATGGCTTTGAGCAGTCGCTCCTTGACTGAGAGGTGAAGCATATACGGAACTATGGTCTGAGGGCTTCTAGTGTGACACAAGTTACTAGGAACATGATAAGCGTGTTCAACATTTACTAGCTCTTTCCACCGATCTCCTATCAGTTGTGGAAGCCATTCATTTAGGAATTTCTCCAAATTGGGGCCCTCCGCTCCCTCTGGCATGCCAAGAATGTGGATATTATTCCTCCTGGTACAGTTCTCTTGGACCTCAGCCCTTTGCCACAAATGAGCCAGCTTGGCTTTGTGGTCCCTGAGTTTGTGCAGTACATTTAAGTGCTGATCTTCCAGCTCCCCCACCCGCTGCTCGAGGACATTATGTTGATCCTCAAGCCTGCGGACATCTACAGCATTGCCCGCTAGTGAGGCGCCAATGTTATCCACCCTTGAAAGTAGTGCTTCGAGCATTTTTGTGGTGTTTCCAAGGGCTTCCCCACTTGAGTTTGATCCGAGGTGCCCGGAGCCACAGCTCCTATGCAGCAGCTTGCAGTCTGGTACATCCCAGCAGGAGGATCCTTGTGTTGCATTAGGAGAGTAAATGGGAGGTCAGTAGCTCTGTGCCTGTATCAGTGACATTCCCCCTAGGAGATATCTGTTCTCTTTTGCCCACAGTCACCGTCAGGAGGATGGGGGGGGGCACCAACGCTCCACGGAGAAAGGACGAGGAGACTCTGTGTCTGAGAAAACCACGGCCGAGCCTGTGTGGCCTATCTGGAAACAACCGGGTCAATATCTGTGCAGATCGCCGGGTGCTGTAGATTGTAATGATCCCCAAAAATACTCCAACGGTGGTGACAGGGTAAGAAGGGTAGAAGTCGAGTGAAAAAAGCAAGCTTTCAGTCCAGCATTTCGGCGATAAGTACAGGATTTTTTTATCGGGCTGGGACAGAGCAAAAGATTCAAGCTACCATCTTCACTGAACCCCACTGGAAGTCCCGAAAACCAAAATTATGACATTTGTTAACCCCCACAATAGATACAAGGACCACAGCATGACAGTTCTAAATTGAGTGCAAACCCCCTTTGAACAAGTACGCATATAGAGGTCACGGGTGTGGGTTAATGTATGGGCATCGAGAAGCAGTCTACAAGATTTATTAATGGGCATACCAATGTGCCAAATACTTTGCACATTGATTAAAAAAAAATAACAGCCACTGCAGTCATGATAAGTGAATTTAAAAGGTAGCCACAAGTACAGATACATTTCAGAGTTTGAGAAACCCAGATTTTTTCAAGCAAACTGACATGCAAAATCACAGTACATTCCATTGCTTCTACGCAGACTTTACTTTAGTTGCACTTCAGTAAAGTTATGTTGAAAATTGCCTCTGGTGTTGTCTTCTGTTATTTAAGACATTTTCACCCTAGTTTTTCAATGCATATAAAATTTCTGGTTCACTCAAAGTAGTGCGTTGCACGTGCAACATTGATGACCAAGCAGATTGCATTTTTTGCACATGTTCCCCAAAATGTCAGCAAAAGTACCCAGCTTATTTTGAGTGATGATTTTCTTTTGGGATGCGGTCTTAAAAGTACTGCAGGACATCGGTGAAAGAGGGGTGCAGGCAATGCTTTTTTTTTTTAATTTAAAGTGAATTTCCGATGTGGTTGCTATAAGGTATTGGACTTCATAGCCTAATACCTTATAGCATCATTAGTTCACTGGTACAACAATTTTAATTTTAAATGTAGCAGTTTTGCCAGGGGAAGGGATCATAACTGGCACCTAACCCTCAGCCAGCTGATCCCTTCCAGCTTCTTGGTGCCCCCTGGCCAGCTCCCAACTCCACCACCCGCGCTCTCCCTCAGAATTCCAGGGATGTATGTATAGGAGAGCATGGGGGTGAGCCCCATACAAGTCTATGGGGGCTGTTTTTAAAGCAGGGTCCCTACTAGTTAAGCAACTACTTTAATTTTCCTCTGAGACTGTTTAAAATTACTAAAAAACGGCCTTCTTTACCGACACTGACATAGCCTTACCCAGGAGGCATTGTCACTTGTCATTAAGAGTGCCATACTTTCCATTATAGACTGTGGACTGGTGGTGTATGGAGCAGCCTCCAACTCCACCCTAAGAAAGGTTAATGATGCCATTAATAAGTCTTGTAGACTGCTTCCCAGCACCCATGCATTAACCCATACCTGTGACCAATGTGCTCATACCGACTGACTTACCGTACAGGGTAGAATATGGTACCAAGTGTGTCTCTTCGGCAAGAAATCATGCCTAGGTCTGACCCCTCCTGCTATCCAGAATCTACTCACTGCTGCCCCCAACCCCCGCCACACGAGAAGTACATCCAGACAATCACTGCTTGTCCCCTTCTTCTGTACTTCTCAAGCACAGAGATCTTTTGCATATCGTGCTCCATGCTGGCTTAATGATCTCCCTGGGCCTAACATAACTAACGTACCTAAGCTGGTGCCATTCAAAAGAAAACTCTGCCAACACCTTGCCAACCTAAGCAGCAGTAACTGCTAATCCCAATTCTTTCCCTTTGGCCACCCCTCCCTCTTGTCCTCTTTCTACCTTTCTCCTATCACCCTCCAAGTCCCCCCCTCCTACCTGTCTTACCTTATCTCCACATCATTTCTTATCTTCTAAGATGCACTTATTCTTACCTCCACCTCTCTTCACACATTCCCCATTTGTAACGATGACAAAGAAAAAAATGTTCTGCTTGCTCCTCTACATGATTGAAACACTACATGATTCAAATTTTGTATCTTACAATAAATGTATGCAACTATGTATTCACCGGTATGGTTCACTATACCTTGTAACAATGTATTTCACTGTTTTGCAATTTGCCGTTATGAAATGCATTGTCTTCTTTTGTTTGACGTGGTATCTTTGTATGAGTTTCCATCTCAAAGGTGTTTTTTCCAAGACTCTGATAAATAAATATATAAGATAAATAAAAAATGAACGGGACACTTACCCTTCTATTCTCCCTGGTCACAGTTCCCAGATGTGCAAATTTACCTATGCTGAATATACTTATTGTGTACAGTACTACTGCACTGTATGTAACCAGCATCACTAGTTCTATTGTTTTTTATTTCTGTATTATTGCACTGTATGTACCCAGCAACATTTGCTCTCTAGCATTTATTTCTTGTGGCATTTGTTACGCTGCACCCTATGTAACCTGTGCCTGTTGAGAATACCATCTTATTGTATGCACTCCTGAGTCCTAAGCAACCTGATTTGTCTTGCCTAGCTTTGCATTGTACCAATCGATGCACCATGTCAATGTTTTCCATTGTTCTCATTGTTCAGAATGTAAGCCTGCCTTGTAACCTCCCAGGTCATGCCTGAAAATAGACAAATGTCTGCCTAGTGCACCTTATTAAATAAAAAAATAGTGCAGAAAGTCCAAAAAGTATGAACAGGCTACAAATGAGTTAATTCACAATGCCCCAAAAATTTCTTGACTGCAGGCGCACTGCACTGCTAAAGCTGAGGACTCTCACTAAAAACAATAAAACTATCTCCTGGTTCTGCTCACTAAAACACTGTCTACCGCTCAGTTCCTGCACCTGTCTTCTAACTAAAATATTACTTCTTTAATTTAACAAAATTAAAATACTATAGAACTGAAATCACAGACAGATGTATTGGTTCTAGGATTCTTCTTGATACTGCAAGTTATAAAATAACATTTTCAGCATAAGAGGCAAACTAAAACTTTGAAGCTCACAGCAGAAGCTCCAAACTGATGGCTAATCTAGGCTGGTGGCCATCTTGCACTCAGGTGTTGATCAGAGAAGAGAATGGGGGAAGGATAGGGAGGGCTAGGAACCCAGAGGAACAACAGGTCCCAGGGCCAAATAGGGAAATCTGGCAAACTGGGTGGACCATTGGTCATTATCTGCCATAGTGTTCTGTGTTTTTATGTTTCTAACAGTTCACTGCCCCCAAACACTTCCAGGTAGCTGTTTCACTGATTGAAGCACTGCTCTTCTTGATGCCATGAAGATGGACAATTTACCCCTCCTTGTTCCCTCTTGGAAATCCACACCACAGTAACATTTTCATATCTGGGTCACAGGCGGTATTGAACAGTGGGAGGAAGTGACTGAATAACCACAGAAATGGCTGCTCATTTATGTTTACTTACGTGCAAGCACAAGAAACATTATGTGGCAGCTTAGGAGAGAAGCAGGATGTGGAGGCATGGCAGTGTGGCAGCGAATGGAGGCATTGCAATTGGGGACTTGGCAGTGGTGCACCAATGGAGGCACAGTGTGCTGATGACACTGGTTTCAAAAAGTGCCACCAAGTTAAAACATTTTCGCTGCAGCAATCAGGGGCTGCCTCATCATTGCAGCATCAGCCATTGCGCTGCAATGAGGGAGCGACCCATCATTGCAGGGCAGTACCTTGCCTACTGTAGTATTGTTTGTGAATCAGCCCCCTCAGCCGAGGGTGTGCCCAATCCCCCTCGGCAGCATGCACCCCACCACAACAGTCTTTGTTTGCTGACGGGGGCCCCAATCCCTGTTGGCTTCAGTTGCCATCCCAGTTTAAGTTGCCAATGGGGAAGCCCGCTTCCCATTGGCATAATGTCACCCCTCAAAGTTTGATTTGCCAATGGGGGAGCCCACTCCCCATCTGCATAAGTTTTCCCCCCAAAAAAACATTGGTTTTGAGCCAAGGGGTGCCCAATCCCCCTCTGCTCTTGCCCCCCATATGTGTTGATGGGGGTGCCCAATCCCCCATCGGCCACAGGCCCCCCCAACAAAAACACTTGGGTGGCATGCTGGGAGCCCACTCCAGCATGCCAAATGTCCTGAATAAAAAAAAGTCCAGCAGTGTTTTTTTTTTACCCTGTAAATCAGGAAACAGTCCCTCATTGAGTCCGGTGGCCCGCCCCAACTCTAGCCCACTCTGTGCACCTTACCTCCTCCTACACCCCTCACGCCCATACATTTTCTACCCCCAGAGCCCAGCACAATGATCTTCGGTGAACCGGGAACATGTCTGCACTCTTCAAAGCCGACCGCAAACTGAAGAAATGCCGGTAAGCTATATAATGGCATAAATGGGGGGGGGGTTTCAACTTTGTTGCATATCTCAGACATTTTGTGAATTTTGGCATCAAATTTTCAATATGGGGTTATTGGGACCCTCCTCATGAATTCAGCCACTGTCATGGCGTTATTTGGTCCCAAAATGTGATTTTGTGGACACTGCGTGGAATCGTCTTTTGGGACTGATTAATGAAATGACAGTGCCAGTGTTCATCAAGTGACCTCTCAAAAAGTCTATGTTGCAAATTTGGTGGAAAAAGTCAAAGAAATGACTGTTTTACGAGCATACGTTGGGCAGTTGCTATGCACACTCGTAACTTGGAAAATTTGTAATATTTTTACCCCAGATTTTCAACATTGCCATTTCTCCACACCTCCTTATGAACAGAACAGCTGTTATTTTTCACATCCTGGCTGAAATGTGTTTTCTCACTTCCGGCGCAGAATTGCGCGATTGCTGTGGGAAATCAGTGTTTGGGACAGATTATGAAAATCACAGTGACACTGTTCATTAGCAGAGGTCCAAAAATGTCTATGTTGAAAATTTGGTGATGAAAGTCCATAAAATGACTGTGTTATGAGCGTGCATTGTGCAGTTTTCACACACACTCGTAACTTCGCACATTTGCAATATTTTCACTCCAGATTTTCAACATTGCCATTTTTCTGGCCCTCTTTATGAACAGTACAGCTGTCATTTTTCACATCCTGGCTGAAATGTGTTTTTGGACTTCTGGCTCAGAATAGCACGGTCACTGTGGGAAATCAGTGTTTGGGACACATTAAGAAAATCACAGTGACACTGTTCATAAGCAGAGGTCCTAAAATGCCTATGTTGAAAATTTGGTGACAGAAGTCATAAAATGACTGTGTTACTCACATGCTTTACGCAGTTTCCACATATGCTCGGAAGTGCGAGCATTTTTAATATTCCCACTACAGATTTTCAACATTATCATCTCTTCACACCTCCCTATGAATGGTACAGCTGTCATTCTTCACATCCTGCCCAATGTGTGTTTTTGTACATGTGGCGCAGAATGGCACTTTCGCTGTTGGAAGTCAGTGTTTGGGGCACATTGACAAAATCACACTGCCACTGTTCATGAGAAGATGTTCCAAATGCTTTCATGAGGTGGGATTACAAAAAGGCCATGTTGAAAATTTGTAGTGTAAATACCAACAAACGCCCGAGGCGTTAGGGTTTCTAACCATAATGTCCTACCCTGTACAGACTGACAGGCATTGGGATGTGCCTTTAGATTGCCAGCTGTACTGCTCATGCCATCCCATCCCCACCCTCAGCCACTGACAGGCATCAAGGTGTACCTTGGACTCTTCGGTCCCAGACTTCACCGCCTTCTCTTATGCTGCACCCATTTCAGCATATGTCCTTATGGAATGGGGTGACTGTAGAGCCAAACACCCTAAGGCACACCTCAACATGTGTCGGTGTTTGCAGAATAGGGTGAGGTGACATGGCATGACCATCATGGGTGACAACCCAAACACTTACCCCAATGCCTGTCCGTCTCTACAGGATGAAGGTGGGGTTGGCGTGAACTTCAATACTTCACTGCCATTCCTACACTGCATTTCCAGTGCTAATACCAGCAAGCAAACATTCTGCGTTGACAAATGCTTGTTTGCATAGTGACATAGCTACTGCAGCAGGACAAAAAGTCATTGTGCTGCAATCACATTTTTCACTGTATGGATTTCCATAAACAATGAACTCTTCCCACATACACTATATAATATAAAATGACTAGTGTTTCATGCCAATTCTTAAATGTTTTGCAATAAGAAATGAATCCGCTTTCTAAGTGCAGTTCTAGTTTCATTGCCCATTTCAGAATTGGGTCCAGAGCTACAGCTTTGCTGAACAGCTGGCTGTCAGTGGTCCTCCTTGGTTGCAGCTTCAGACAGGTGCATGTGACTTTTACTGCATTTTAGAACACTGTTTTTGTTATTGTATTTTAGAATACTAAATGATATTTCTATTTGCTGGGTCTGTATATGTTTTGTGTGTAACTGTATTTCTGGATGTTTTCAATGGCTTCTGCGTACATCAGTTATAAAAGTGGTAGAGGGCTGCAGACATTGACACTGCAAACTATTTGTCAGGACTTGGTTTAGATTTTGTGTGCCGGGTTGGGGGAGTGGTGATCCAGAGTGTCCTGTGTGAAGTATCTGATTACTTTTTAATTGCTTGCTTAGTTTTATCTCACACAGTATTTATAATATTAAAGAAGTGAATTTTGACAAGCAACATTGGGAGGTTTTGTACTGAAAGAGATGACCTATTTTTGTGGGCATGGGGTCATAATGTTGCAAGACATTATGGCACAACAATATATCACAATGCCAATACAGTGCAATATATTGCCAGCAGCATAAGTCTTTGTTTTGTGGGGGGCTCCTTCACCGCACCCCCCAATGAAAATAACTAATGGGGGGTGGGGTTTAACACTTAAATCCACACAAAGTGTGGAAAATAAAAAAATATTATATGTCTGTGACTGGGAATTGAAACCCGGTCCATAGACGCACTGCCTCCTTTGCTGCCTGTGCCTCATTCCATCTAGCCATAACAGCTGCTCAGTGATCCTTTGTCCCAGCAGGATTCTTATCCTGTACGCGGAAGAGTGAGAGGGTGCGCTACACGTGCATACATCCTTTTGCGGTTTTGCACCCTCTCACTCTTCTCTACTGCGCTGTTCCTGTTATGCGGTAATATCGTGCACTGTAAAGCATATAACATATTGACTCAGTAGGATTTTTGTTAACATAGACTAAGATGCCAGAAAAAAAACAAAGGTCTATCTAGCTGCCCAGAGTTCCCTCTCTGCCCATGGACCTATTATCCATATGGGGTTTTATCCCTCCCAGTCCACCCCCCTATTCCCCTCCCTACTGCTACTGAACTGAACAACCACCAAACCCTTCACACTGTCTCAGCCATGCTTGAAAACCATTTATGGTCTTGGCACCCACCACCTCCACTGGGAGACTGTTCCACAGCTCCACCACCCTTTCCATAAAATATAACTTCCTTACATCCCTCTTAAACCTTCCCCCTGTCAGTTTCCACTTGTGACCTTGGATTCTTTCATCTGTACTCCTGCTAAATAGTTCCCCACAGTCCACCTTCTTTATTCCCTTCATGAGCTTGAAGGTCTTTATCACATGCCTAAGACAAGTTGATTCAATAGTAACAAAGGCGGAGGTCACAATATCTGCTGTGGTTTTTAAAAAGGATATGCTGCTGGGGAGGAACTGCTGAGTTGAGTGTGTAGAGTGGAATGACTCTTCCAAAAAGTTTCTTCAGTATAATATTTATTACACATAATATGTAGTTACTTCTTAAGTACCCCCTTCTATGACTTTAAAGTTTGCCTGACCCATATGTGCTCCCAGTTACCTAGGAGTAAGTCAGAGACTTTTTGTTTCCTTTTATGACATAGATTAATAATCTGTGCAAAATCACCTTTTTGACATGACCTTCTTTAAGGTGATCCAAACTGTTTCCACCAGCATGATTGGATCTGAGGGTTTGATGATATAACTTTTCAAAGAGAGTGAAGCTATTGCCATTTAGAGGAGCAAAAAGGTCATGTGTGCTTTAAAATTATCAAAAAGGTTTGGGCAGCATGACTTACCATATTTCCTTAAATAGTAGGCCCCCTCTATTAGAAGTCACCCTCTAACAGAATCCTCATATTGCAGATGCATTTTCTAATAGAAGTTGCCCTCTAACAGAAGTTGCAGTTACTAAATGAAGCATTTCTAACTCTTTTCATCTGCTTTCAACTTTCTATAGACTTTCAATAGATACATTAGTGAAAGGAGAAAGTCCAGAGAGGGTATTGCTAAGATCAAAGGGGATAAGGGGACATGTGAGGAGGAGGACCATGTAAAAGCATCTATCGTAACTAGATACTTCTGCTCAGTATTTACTGAAGAGAAGGTAAGGCAGGGCCCACAGCTCGGCACCATGGACACAGGGAGGAGGGAGATGTGCACTAGTCCCTTCACAAAAGAAAGGGTCCTACAAGAGCTCTCTAAGCTCAGGGTGGACAAGGCAATGGGACCTGATGGCATACATCCCAGGGTACTAAAGGAGTTAAGGGTGGAACTAGCAGAGCCATTATCAGAACTGTTTAGCGGGTCTCTGAGCACAGGAGAGGTCCCAGAAGACTAGAGAAGGGCTCATATGATCCTGCTCCACAAGAGTGGTAGCAGGGAGGAGGCAGGGAACTACAGACCAGTCAGTCTTACCTTAGTAGTGGGCAGGATTATGGAGGCACTCCTTAAGGAAAGGATAATACAACACCTGGAATCCATAGGAGCACAGGATCCAAGACAGCATGGATTTACAACAGGAAGGTCCTGTCAAACTAATCTCATAGATTTCTTTGACTGGGTAACCAGAGTGGTGGACCAAGGGGGAATGGAATTATAACACCAATTCTGAAGACTGGTGACTCCACTTCCCCTAGCAGTTACCGACCCATCTCGATCATACCCCCAAAGGCTCTTGAAAAAATTTTTGTCAGACCAAATCACAGACTACTTAGCCAAACATAATCTGTTCTGCCAAGAACAACATGGCTTCAGGAGGGGTCACAGCACTACCACTGATGTCCTTGAATTTACATTGTACATACATGAAGCACTGGAACAGGGCTCTGTAGCAGGTGCAATCTACGTCGACTTGACAAAAGCGTTCAACACAGTCAGTCATGCCCTACTTCTCCACTCCCTTCCCTCCTACTATTTATCCCCTGAGACCATCTCCTGGCTCAAAGATTATCTCTCCGACTGGACACAACAGGTCAAAATTAACACCACCCTCTCCTCCACTAAACCAGCCCTAATAGGTGTCCCGCAAGGGTCTATTCTAGGGTCACTGCTTTTCACTCTCTTTCTAAACTCCCTCCCTCAAGCCTGTAGTGGGAAGCTCCTACTCTATGTAGACAACGTAGTCATTTTCTGGAAACACCCCCATTCTCACTCCCTCCAAACTGCCCTACAAGATTTTTTCAAAGAATCAGAATCCTGGTTCACTGAACATCGCCTAATACTCAACTACAACAAGACAAAATCCATGATCTTTGCCCATCATCAAAGCCCTCTCTGTAGCGCCCCCCTCACCATAGCCAATGTGCAGGGCCTCCTTCTCGAACAGGTCTCTAACTTCAAATACCGTCACCCTGGACACATCCCTCACCTACCACATACACGTATTCAACACCTTTCCTCCGCTGTAAACACCAGACTGGGGATTTTATATAGACATAAGCACTGCCTACCCCCTCAGGCCCTGCGTCTCACTGTATCCTGCTCTGTCCTCTCTTTGGTGGACTACAGCATTGTAATCTATGGCATTGCAGACCAAACCACCCAACATTGCATCAACATAGCTCTCAACACGGGTTGCAGACTGGTCACTGGCTGTGATAGATTAACCCACGCATGCCAGCTCTACAAGCTTGTGGACCGGCTGACCTTCGAAGGGAGGCTTAAGTTCCACACATGCCTCCAAGCCAAAAAAATACTTATGAATTTAACACCCATAGACCTCCACCCCCTCATTCATCCAGCATCACATAAATGGGCCACTAGGCGCCGTACTACTACCTCCCTCCTAGTTCCCCAATGCAGGACCTCTCTAGGGCAAAGGTTGTTCCGTTATCGTGCTCCCATCTGGCTCAAAGACCTACCACCCTCCATCTTCCAGGCTCCTTGTCTTGGACAATTTAAAGCTGGTATCATGAGCTTTCTCCTTGACTCTGATACCTGCAGCTGTAGCTAATACTGCTCCCCATTGTGAGTTCACCAAAGATAGCACAGTCATGGATAAAGACCTAGCTTATCCTGTGACTACATCCTTAGTTCCCACTATCCAGCTGTAATTTCACTCTGACTCAGGGTTCTGTTTATGTCCCTCTGAATTTCTGTAACCAGACTTGCCTCACAACTGTGACTCAGGGTCTTCCCAGGCCTTTGAGAGGGTAACCAATATGTAATGTAAATACACTGTGCTGAGTGACCTATGTATTACTGTTATTAAATGTAATGTTTGTGCTTTCCTGTACAGACATGGAGCCTTTGCAAAAGAGTCTATGACTCAAAGGATTGTAATTCCAATTCTTTCAATAAATAAATAAATAAATAGGCATGGGCACGAGCAGCCAAAATGCTGGGCTTGACCAGTAATCCTTCTGGCAATTTTCCGTCACCTGGCACAACCAACATCAGTATTTTGTTCTTGACATCTTTCCGGAGGTGGACCTCCCCTTGAATGGTACACTGGGCATTAGGGGCCAGTACCATTGAATCGGGATCCTTCTTCCACACGATCCCCACCGGTTCATCCAGGTCTACTTCCTCAGGTTTCAGTTGAAAATCATAGGCCCTCTAGATCAGAGCTGGAATTCTCAGGGCCTGTGCAGTCAACTGCCCTTGTTTCTCATGGTAGAGTTGTGCTAGTCTCCCAAACATGTGGGCATTTGTTCCAATTAACAGGAGAACCCCATCATACAGTCCAGTGGGGGGACACACTAGTGCCAGTGTCTGTACTTGCTCCTCTATGCCAGTGACAGTTGCAGGAAAAGACAACCAGAGGTGGGCATATCCTAGATATGGATAAGACTTGTCGCTCAGCTCCCACACATGTAGACCCTCCATGAATTGTAAGGGCACATCAGATAAGTGTTTGTCATACCAGTCCTGAAACACAATGGTCACTTGCGACCCACTGTCAAGCACAGCCCGAGTAAGAATACCATTCACAGCCACATTAGTCTCCATTGAAGGGCCCACTATCTCGAACCAATCTGGAGGGACAACAGTAGGGGCATGGAGAGACGATTTAGCCACAGAGGGGTTTGAGTTAGGATGGCCAAAGCATTTACTGCGGTCATTTCGTTCACCCCTTGACCACTGACTCATTTTCCAAAGCTGTCCTTGAAGCTGGTTCACCACTTTCTCTAAGTCCTTCTGAGACTGGCATTCCCTCTTCATATGGCCATCCTTGCCACAATTGTCAAATGACACAATCTCGGGGCATTCTTGGGGAAAACATAGCAGGGGAAGCTGGAACATCAATGGGAGATTGTGATCTGACTTCTGTGTGTAGTGTACCATGTCTCAAAAGTTCCTTTAGGGTGGCAGTCAATTCCTTGAGCTCAGCCAAGAAGCCACCCTCAGTAGAGGATGTCTGAGGGTGCACCCCCCCCCATAACGGTCACGTCTTGACAGGGACCAGGGTCTCTGTCAGCAGTGGATACCACAGCGAACGCACCCAGTTGTACTTTTCTGACTTCCTTCAGCAACTCCTCCCCCCACCGTTTAGTCCACAGTGGGACACTTTTAGTGGTCTCCATTTCAGAAGGGCCTTCCAGTGCCATGATCACTTGGGCTGCACTCACCCCATAATTACAATCTCCCTCTTCACCTTCTACCTCCTGAAGTTCTTTTATCAAGTCACAGTAGTCAGGTGGGTTACCTCTCCTATCCTGGAGCCTTAACTGAATGATCTGCAGTTTAGAATGCTTGGCATGTTGCAGTATGTGCCTCAGTCTCACATGGTTCAAATCACTAGCGGCTACCCCACCTTTCCAGTAAGCTTCCTGCAGAGCTCTTTCTAGGCAAGTAACATACGCAGACAAACTTTCCCCTTTCATTGTTTGGTACCTTGGAATTTCCACATCAAAGTCTCCCCTGACTCAATGCTCCCCAAATTGCCTTCAAGTACTGATAGGTACTGCTGAGCAGATGCACCAGGGTTCGTGGACCTCCAAAATTTAATGGTTTCAAGGCCGAGGCCCCTCAAACTTTCTATGATTCTTTTCCACTTCTCAGCCTCCACACACTGCCACTAGGGTACCAAGGGGACAATATAGTTGATCCAGGTCTCCCAGTCATCCTTCCCCTAGGTAGTGGGGAGGGTCCTCAAGAAGATTCTCAGCCTTTTGTAGGAGTCATGACTAATGGGTACAGATATAGGGTTCAGCACTGGCACAGGCACAGAAGGCAGGGCAGTAACAGGTGCTGGAGTGGGAGGGGGTGTTGGGAAAAGAACACCACCAGGTGGCAGGAACGGTTTCTTAAAATCCTCTACGGTTTTCCCTTCCTCCAGCAACAACTTAGCAAGTTTCTTCTCAAAAGTCTCAGATAATGGTGGGAGCTCATCCTCCCCAGCGTCTGTACTGTCTTTTGTTATCACTTTCCGAGCGGCTGGGACCCCTTCTAAGGCAATAGTCTGTGGCACTTTAGAGCGGTCCATGATGTCACTACACTCTACCAAGGCTATGAAAGTTTGGGTGATCAAATCAGCCTGTAGACCCACCACCACAGGGTTTTTTAAACACTCAACTTTGGAGAGTTTTCCCTCTACAGTGTCCTTACTGGTACCCAGGGGAATATTTAAAATAAGCAGAGCATTTTGGGGGTCAATTTCCTGCCCAGTACACCACCCCACCAACTGGTATACAGCCATTTCTACTAGGATAGCCATTAATGTTTAACAATAATTAATAATTTTTGGCCACTAGAAGGCACAAAATCCCAGCGGTGAGCCTCCAAAATGTAACCCCTAATTGGCGCTATCCCAAGGGCAACTACCCCTGCCTGCTTGGCTAGGAGTAGGTTAAGGGGCCTGAGTTCTGAAACGGGTGCCTACACCCAGAGGTCAGGGTTGGTAGTGGTCAAGCTAACCTGGGCACAGCACTCCGGGACACTGTAACCCCCCTCTTTCCTTACTAGTGGGCAGAACAATACACAATAATCACTTTCACAATACCCCTGATACACCACACAAGTACCCACAATGTTTGCACTTACCACCAGGGCTTTCCTCTGGCTTGACCCTGGGAACCCCCTGCAAAATAAGGTTATACACAGCAAATAACAGCAGTACAGTACCCTTGCACAAACTGAAACCACAGTCAGGGTAAATGCAAAAAGAGTTAGATCTGGTTTATCTAAGGGACTTGAACAAGGGAGAGGAGTAATCAGGTTAATTTGCTTAAAGGCTGTATCAAGCAAACAGTTATGCATGCACTTCAGGATCCATAAACAGTCACACACTCTGGGTACCCAGGTGAAGAAGAGGTGGGCTAGCCAGGATTGTTGCCCATGGTAGGCTGGCATCGCAGCTGGTTGGGGCCCTGTGATAGAAAAAAACAACATGCACTACACACACTAATTGTAATCTGGAGCCGTAGGGCTCAGTTCATGAAAGAAAAGAAACAAGACAATCAGATGACTCACTTAGATTAAGCTGTTGTTGCAGGGAGCTACCCTGGTGATTACTCACGATACCCAAGACTGGACACAGGCTGGACAAAAATTGAGACAGCAGGTGATTAATCTGGAGTGTCAGGAGAAGCAGGGCCCACACAAATCACTGAGGTGTCATTCCTGTTCAAGCGTGGAGCAGGGGGCTGATCCCCAGGCAGGTCTCTCGTTGATGTCATTCTCTGTGCAGCGGGTAGTCTGGCAGGGCCAGTGTGGCAAGGCCCCAGCCAAATGGAGACAAATTCGGACACAGCCCATTTTGGGCTGGATACAGCTTCCAGCAAGCAGAACACAGTTCACACAGTGGGAAACCAAATCACGATCCACTAACAACTCACAGCACATTTACACGTAAGGCAATTCTACTGTACCAGGCAAACCGCTCTCTGGTCATGATCACAGAGTCTCTGCACAAACCAGGGATTCAAAAGCAGCTGGAAATCCTGACAGGCCAATTGCATTCAGCAAAATCTTCAGTCTTCTTCAGGTATGAGCCTGGTAAAAATCAGTGGCTTACTTTGTTCTCACAAACTCGGATTTAATCCGAAATTATTCTCTTTTCTCCCTCTCAAGGGCAGCAGGCAAGCATGCAGGCCAAAACTCAGGCCTTTCCACAGAGACGGTCTCGAGCTGTTGCTTCAGCTCCCAACTTAGATCTGATTCAACTGCCAGCAAGCCTGGGAATGTCCCCTAGATCCAAAAGGTTCGGTTGGCTGATTCATCTGTCATTCACAACAGAAGCTCTTCCTTCAGGTGCAAAAAGGCGCCAAAAGCCCCAAACTACAATTCCAACAGATTCTGACTCCAGACAGCTCCTGTAGTCTAGCTCCATTTTAGGTCCCACCTGTACTGATTGGTCCAATTCGGTAGTCCTGGGACAAAGTGGTGGGGATAAACAAAACAGTCCTTGCTGGAATGAAGGCAGATTAGACAAACTGCATTATCATTATCATTATAAATGATTTTCAGCAAATAGTTACATCTTTCAACAGAGTTCACTCTCAGATTACTTATGACTGCAATCCAGACAGCTCTTAAAGAGACAGTACACAGAGGCTTTACAAGCACTCTCTGGCAATCACATTTAAACTGCTAAAATGCAGGACATCAGTCTGGCAGTGAGCATTTAGGCAAGCTCAAGGAAGACTTTTCGGGAATCCCCATTTGTAGGGGGGTTACAAACACATCAGCTAAACAAAGATCCTATAACTCTAAGATGTGCACCTAGGCCTAAGGCCACTATATTTACTCTCTTCCCTTAGCGCTTCTATGTGTCAACAGGAAACAATTACCAGCCTTAAAATAGTTCTTGCAGCATTGGATTGTACAGTACAATTTGCATTAGAGTCTATGAGGAGCACAAGAGTCCAATTCCATCAGGAATCTTTGTGCTCACAGATGAGGATAAAATGAAGAAAGCAGAGGGAATAAAGAAGGGGAAATCCACAAAGCACAACACAAGCACTGTAGTGCAGGCCTAGGGGAGGCCACTAAAATTATGAGAGATTTGTAAACTGACCATAGGCTCATTGGCATAAAACCCAATCTCACAGGCTGCCGGTATAGGGGAAGAATGTACTGAGCTAGTTCCTGGCCCTAGCCCGCTGGTAGGCTGCCAGGAAAATGGATGGACAAAACAGAACAAGATTCTGGCACAAACCCACTGGATAGCTGCCAGAAGCTAGAAGAGCTGCAGGAGATGCACAGGCACAAAACCCATGGGGGCTGCCAAGGACAAAACAACCTGCTGAAGATTCCATGGCACAAATCCCACTTGAGGGCTGCCAAGCACAAGTTGAGCTGCTGGAGATTCTTCAGCACCAAACCCACTGGAGGGTTGCCAAGGACAAGATGAACAAGGGAGGAAGTCTTGTGCAGGCAGGAAGGAGGGAGGAACCAGGATGAAGCAGGAGACACCTAAAAGAGAAGGAAAATAACAAACGGGATATTGTAGGGTTGATGAAGACTGAAGCTCTTGAAGTGTCCAGAACAAGAACAAGAAAAACAAGAAAATGGTAGCCACGAATTACGCTGGACACCGATGGACTGAGACTAGCAGCAGACGACAGAGGGATCTTGCTGCAGTTCTTCAAGGATGAGCACAATTTGGATGAAGAAGATTCTGACCAAGACCACAGGCATGGTAACCGGAAGATGGTGGTGAAGAATGAAGCTGGAAGATCTCTTCCTGGATGGCGGAAGACTGATTCCACGGAGCTACAGTTGCAGAGTGTACTTGCAGTGCAGTAAGCTGCAGAAGATTGAGTCAATACACACAAGTCTGTAGCAACTGAGGCTGGCTGATGCACTCGAAATCTGCACCAGGGCAATTCAGCAGTGACTGAGGCAATTGTTCAGTTGTCAGGATAATTTGTCAGAAGCATGGACAAATAACCTGGTTCAGGGCAATGAAGTAGTTCTGGGGCAAGTATTTGGCTTCCCAGGTAACTTGCCAGAAGCAGGGCCAAAAAATCCAGTGCGGGCCAATTGTTTAATGCTGGGGCAATTTTCTAGGAGCGGGGCAAATAACCTGGTGAAGGGCAATTCAGCAGTAAGGCAGTCCAGAAAACTGGCCAACAATAAGACTGTCTTGGTACTTTGCAACTGGCAAAACAATTCAAAGGCTTACATGAAGTAAATAGATAAATTGACAATCAATAAACAGTACAAGAAGTTGCAGGTTTGATACCCACTGGATGCCCAATTGCTCACTTAATCCATTTGCCTTGCTGCCCAACGAGAGGTACTAGCTTATTTAAGGAGCCGCTAGCCAACTCCTGCCTTGGTTGTCCCTATGGGGTGGTCTGAAGGTGGGAAATATTTTTAAAAACACCTTCCCCTCCTATGCGACTGCAGTCACTATCCCAGTAAACAAACAAAAGACCAAGGGTCCACAGGAACAATGGCTGAAACCCTGGACTGACTGAACCCCACTAAGTGTTAGGGACTAGGGTGTAGCAGAGAAATCTATAGGGCACCTGGGCTTGTTGTGCCCTCTAAACTCACTTTGCTGGGCCTCTTTAACTGGTGGGCTTTGTCTGTAAGGCCCCTCTATACCAGGCCCCTTTATCAGTTGTGGGCCTTTATGCTGGGCCCGTTAGGCTAGGCCTGATGTTGCCCCTTCAAAACCTTTTGGGCCTGTTGTTGCCCCTTTAACCTGTTGGGTCTGTTGTTACCCCTTTGAAATCTTTTGGGCCCGTAGCTGCCCCTTTAAACCTGTAGGGCCTGTCCAGGGCCTTTCTGTCAAACATTATAGCCTGCACCGCCCTTACTCCACCCCTAAATGAATATTAAAATCCGGTCCATATGGCCTTTAGGCTAGGGCCCTCCCCTTGGGTATCAATGCACCCTAAATATTAAAATATTTAAATTGGCCCGACTTCCATCTGACACACCCCTCACGTAGGGCTCTGAGCACTAAACCAACATTTTTCTTTAACTTTTATTTTCAGATGTTCCAGGTGGTCAGCACTCATTGCTGTGCTGCCGCTGATTCACCAACCCGGCCTGGGCTGAAGTCAGGAAGGAGGACTTGCAGGCAGAGGGAGGGAACTGCTGGAGGGACAGGCAGAGTGGAGGACAGCAGGGGGCCTCGGGAGGACTGACAGCCTTACTGTCGGATGACGCAGCTCTTCAATGGTGCCAACGAGGGACCAGATCATGGAACTTTGTTGGGCACAGCACAGAAACAAAAATAATAAATGAGGCGCAACACCAGCCTGAACTGCCAGGAGAAACAGTCTCCTATTCAAATGAATGCTTGGGGTTCTTGTTCTAGAACCCCAAGCCCGAGATCAAGTCACCAGTCATTTTTTCAAAGCTGAGCACCATGTGCCAGACAGGGACAGCAGTCCCAGTGCGTGGGTGCCCTCTCCTCGAGCTGCCTGCTCATGGGGGAGAGGGTTCAGGGAATGGAGCAGAGCAGCAGGGTGCAAGAAAAACGTTTTTTTTTCGTCTTTTTTTTTCAAAATACCGCCCTACCTGGTGTTTTCATAGGGGGAAACACTGACAATGGTCCCTAGCCCACTGTCGTCTTTCTGCCCCTGATGCCCATAAATGTAGGGGACCCTGGGGCACTCTATTTAATTGATTAAAACTTTTTCTGTGGTGGTCCCCATACTTTGGGTCACTACAACAGTAAATAAAACAAGCATTTGAAAGTTTGGGTGATCAAATCAGCCTGTAGACCCCCCACCACAGGGTCAATGCCGAATGTTTGCTTGCTGGCATTGGCAGTGGTAGTGTAGAAGTTACAGAGTTGCGTAATAGGAATGTCAGTGAAGTATTGAACTGAAGCCAACCCCACTACCATCCTGCAGAGAGTGACAGGCATTGGGGTGTGCCTTTGGGTCGTCAGGCATACGGTCACGCCATTTCACCACACTCCACCCTGCAGACACTGACAAGTGTCACGGTGTTCCTTGGGGTCTTAGGCCCTTATGCGCACCCCATTCCATTAGGAAATACGGTGAGATGGGTGTGATATAGGAGAATGGGGTGAACATTGGGGCCAAAGAGTCCAAGGCATACCTCGATGCCTCTCACTGGCTGCAGGGTGTGGAATGGTATGAGCATTACAGGCAAGAATCCCAAGTCACACCCCTGATGCCTGTCATTCTCTACAGGGTTGGGCGTTATGGTTGGAAACCCTAATACCTCAGGCATTTGTTGGTATTTTCACTCCAAATTTTCAACATGTTTTTTGTGACCCACCTCATGAACAGGGGAATATCAGTTTGTTAGCCAAAGCTGCTTATGCACAGTGACTCGGCATTTAGCACCACAGGTGCAAAACATTCGAACAGGATGTAAAAATGACAGCTGTACTGTTCATGGGGAAGTGTAAAAATGGCAATGTTGCAAATCTGCAGTAAAAATATTTAAAAAATGGTGAAGTCAAGAAGTGTACATAGAAACTGTGCAACGCACAATCGTATATAATTAGGTTGGGGATTTTACAGCAGATTGTCAACTCAGGCATTTGGTGCCTCCGATCATGAACAGTGTCACTGTGATTTTCTTTATTGTCCAACAATGATTTCACAGCGACCACGCATCTCTGCACTGAAAGTGTGAAAACACACTCGCCATGTTAGAAAATGACAGCTGTACTGTTCATAAGGAAGTGTGGAAAATGCCACTGGTGAAAATCTGGACTGAAAATATTACAAAGTCATGAACTTACGAGGGTGCGTGGAAACTGCGCAATGCTCACTCGTAACACGGTCATTTAATGGACTTTTGTCACCAAATTTTCAACATAGCCATTTTAAGACCTCTGCTCATGAACAGTGTAACTGTGATTTTCTTAATCTGTCCTAAACATTGCTTTCGCACACCAACAGCACCATTGTGCGCTACATGTGCGAAAACACATTTCGGGCGACATATGAAAAATGGCAGCTGTACTGTTCATAAGGAAGTGTAATAAAATAGCAATGTTGAAAATCTGGAGTGAAAATATTAAATTCGCAAACTTACGAGCATGCATAGGAACTGCGCAACGCACGCTCGTAAAACAGTCATTTTTAGGAATTTTTTCACCAAATTTTCAACATAGCCATTTTAAGACCTCTGCTCATGAACAGTGTCACTGTGATTTTCTTAATGTGTCCCATACATTGATTTCGCACACCGACTGCGCCATTGTGCTCTACATGGGCGGAAACACGTTTTGGGTGAGAAGTGAAAAATGACAGCTGTACTGCTCATAAGAAGGTGTGGTAAAATGGCAATGTTGAAAATCTGGAGTAATATTGAAAATTCTGAAACTTCCAGCGATTGAGAACTGCACAACGCATCGCTTGTAAAACAGTCATTTTTAGAATTTTTCACCATATTTTCAAACATAGCCATTTTAAGACCTCTGCTCATGAATAGTGTCACTGTGATTTTCTTAATTTGTCCCATACATTGATTTCGCACACCGACTGCTCCATTGTGCGCTACATGGGCGGAAACACGTTTTGGGTGAGATGGGAAAAATGACAGCTGTACTGCTCATAAGAAGGTGCGGTAAAATGGCAATGTTGAAAATCTGGAGTGAAAATATTGAAAATTCGCGAACTTATGAGCCTGCATAGGAACTGCGCAATGTACGCTCGTAAAACAGTCATTTTAGGATTTTTCCACCAAATTTTCAAAATAGGCTTCTTGAGAGCCCACCTTATGGCAACGCTGGCAGTGTCGTTTATTAATCAGGCCCAAAGGTGATTTCACGAGTGACTGCGAAATCACCTTCGCCCGAATAACGCCATGACAGTGACATCATTCATGAGGAGGGGTCCCAAAACCCCATGTTAAAATTTGGTGCAAAATTCCAAAATGCCTGAGATATGCAATAAAGTTGAAAAACCTATCTATCCCATTATGCAGCTACGGCATTTCCTCAGTTTGCGGTCGGCTTTGAAGAGTGCAGATGTGTTCCTGGTCCACCACAGATGATGCACCGAGCTCCAGAGGTAAGTATGGGGTGAGGGGGTGTGGGGAGGCTGGAGTGCGCAGTGGGTGGTGCGGGTTGTGGGAGGGGCAGGAAGACTGCGTGGGACCGCTTTTCTTTACAGGGATTTAAAAAATAAAAAACGACGCAGGACATTTGCCACGCTGGGTGGGCTCCCAGCATGGCACAAGGATGACTGGGGGCGTGGAGTTGGCCGGGAATTGGGCACCCCGCCGGCCATATGATCAGTTGCCACACTGGGGTGGGCTCCCAGCGTGGCACCCAGTACTCGGGGGTGAGGGACAGTGGAGCCAGCGAGGATTGGGCACCCCCTCGGCTATTCTATGAGTTGCCACGCTGGGGTGGGCACCCAGCGTGGCATGTGAAACTTTGGGGGGGCGCAGCACAAGCCCGACGGGGATTGGGCACCCCCGGCTATAGTGGGTGTGGCAGCAGGCGGCGTGCGCGTGCGCTGCTTTGTGTGTGTGTGTGTGTGTGTGTATGTGTGTATAGGGAGGTGCATGAGCAGGCGATATCTTATCGCTGCTCACTGAAGTGTAGCTCCTCCTTTCAACTGTATGCCTCTGCATTTTGGAGCTTGTCATAGACAGCTCCAGCATGCATTGGCGGACAGGGGCCGTGCCTGCCAACACACTGACTGAATTGGAAGAGGGGGTGACACACCTCCGAAATCTTGGATGATGGCACTATGTTTCTTGCACATGCGTGCAAGCAAACATAAAAAGGATGTTGAAAAAAACAAAATACTTAAACTTTACTTTCTGCCCTGAGGTGTTTGAATAAAAAAAAATGATGATCCAAACTAAAGCAAGGAACATAGAAGAATCACAACTGTAATTACAGTAAAATTGGCTCCTCAAGGTTGAGGTATCCTATTGCCGATTTGTCACTAAAACTACTCTCAAGTGTACTGTTCTTTTTTCCTTTTTTGATAGGTTAAGGACAAGGTAATGTGCTTTTTTTTTTTAACAAAGAAACTGGAACAATTTGTTCAATGAAATGATTCAGTTGATGTGTGACGACTGACGAAGCAGACTGGAGCAACAAGCAAGCAAGCATCCTGCTCACACTGCCACACACAACACGCTGACAGGAAAAATGTGGAGCAGGTCTCAGGTATCGCCCAACCACATGTTTTGCGATCTGCTCCACCAATGACTGCTTAAGTTGCTTCCCTGTCTGAAGAGTGGGTGGTGGAGAAATCCTCCTTCCTCCAATCAAAGCATTCCTTACTGGAGGGTAGCCTTTAAGCTGGTCCTCTGGTGTACCACAAGTCATGATGACCAGAGTATGACGTGGGCCGGACTCCATGAGAAATCAGAAATGGAGCATGCACTGCAGGCAGCAAGGAGGAGCCATGAGGTAGGGGGAAAAGGAATGACTTTTTTGAATGGGGCAAACCATGAACCTTAGTTTGCAATTTTTTTTTTTAAATGTTCAAGACCCACGGACAAACGCAAACTTGGGAGTTTGAGTATTTCCAAGGCCATGATGAACCAAACTTGCAACCCAAGTTCTATGTCTTACCTGCTCACCTCCTCATGGAGTTTTTTACCTCCATTAAGGGCTGCATTATCTCCCTGCTATGACATAGAAGACAGGTAAAAGCAAAGCAGGCCACACTGTGGTACCTGTGGTTGCTCATTGGGGTTTAAGCCCACCAAACTTTAATTTTTACTATTTTGCAGCCCAGCTGGCCTTCAGAAAGATCCTCAGATCTCCTGATCGGAATGGCCATCATGGGTGATATGGAGGAGGAGGAGCTTTGGGGGGGGGCCAGGTCCCTTTTCTGCTGACCCCAGCTCTTAGCAAGGTTTGATAAAGCACATTCCAAAACCCCTTTTGAGAACCACAGCTCAGAGCTGGCTCAAAGCATGTGACTTTACTACCCACCCTAAATTGACTTCCCCTGAGGCCAGTATGGGAGAGCCCTCTGGGGCCGCTCTTTGCCTTCTCCACTGGTTGAGGCCACTGTGGATAGATAGAGGCAGGGGCTCCATCTAATCAGCAGTTTGTTTGAGAGAAGCCAACTATTGTCCTTTCGACAGTTATCTCTCAGGTACAGACTGAAGCTGACTGACTTCTCTTTGTCTTTGCAATTGCATCAGTAGCTACTAAAATCCCTCACACCCCAATCCCTGCCACCACTGCATTCCCCTGGGAAAGAAATTATAGTGCACACCCATATGGGGCAAAGACTTATAATGCAGTTTTACTCATGACTTCTGTGGTGGGGTCTATCAAATTAGGGAGGCAGTATAGCGCAGTGGTTTAAGGCTCTGAGCTGCAAATCTGGTGACATCCAGCAGACCAGATCTGGATTTGAATCCCACAGCTTCCACTTACATACTGTGTGACCCTGAGCAAGTCACTTAACTTCCCTGTGCTCCCAGGTCGCTCCTGTAGAAAAGCTTTCAGTTTAGTGTTCTACTCCTGGTTAAACAACTAAAAAAAAAAATCCATTATAAGTGGTGAGTAGTGGCACACACTAAATAGAAGGGGGACTCGAATGATGTGACCTTCAAAGAAGGAGACCGATTACTAAACATATTAATACTTGCTCTGTAAATAATCATTAACTCCAAGTCCATTTCAGCTTTTTATATGGAACTTATTTCACACCAGCCCTAGATGGCCGGATTAAAGAATCCATCTCAGAGATGTGCCCCAAGTGTCTGATTAGGGAGGGTATTTTTTTCATATGGTGTGGCAATGTTTAAAGGTCTGCTGATACTGGACAGAGATCATCAACCTCCTTGCAAAAATATTGTGCTTTCCTGGAAATTACTCCAGAGAGGACCCTTTTGGGCAGTGGTCTGGGTGGCCTGAATAAGACTAAATAGGATCATACCCTGTGGAAGTTGGGGGTGATTGTAGATAAAAAGACCCTGGCCCAGAACTGGAATTTAGCTAGAACTCCCAGTGTCATCCAGTGGGTAGCAACATTATTGGACTGTATGAAATTAGAAAGGGCCCAATATCAGTATATACCTCTGTATAGTCTACTGTTATGGGTGTCTTGGATGCCTCATGGTCTTCTAACTTCTAGATCTATACTCCAAAACTCTCAAAGACCTGGCTGGCATGAGGGACTTTCAGACAGGTAATGTATGTATAGGGGGTGGGGATAATTTCCGCTATGCATTCCTTTTTACTGTAGTAGTATTGTGTTTAGTCTGCCTGGGGGTTTGGGATGCCAGTCTTTCTGTTTGCCCATACTTCCTAGTGCAAACTGTACTGTACTCTACTCTGTTGATAAGTGATGTAATGCACTGACTGACCATTGCTTTGCCAATAAAAATATTTAACAAAATTAAAAAAACACATGGTCAGAATTCTGTTTGACTCATCAGGCTCACCACTTATGGGTGTCAACCCCTCCTTCATCCCCCTTCCACCCTGCTAGGTATTTAGTTTAAAATCCTTTGTATCCATTTATCTTTCCAAAAGCTTTACTACTTTGTTGTTCAGCTGAAAGCCATCTCTTTTATATAGCTCTGTTGCCACCTGTAGTACATCCCAGTTTTTAAGGAAAGTAAAATTATCCCACTTAGACCTCATTCTAATCTAGGCATTTGTCTTTTTAATAGCCGCTGTTCTATCCATCCCAGTTCTTGGGACTGGTAGTATTTCTATTTTTTTAATTCAAAAAGCTTTATTTAACTTGGATAAGACAGGTTACAAAGAACGTGGAGGATACATGAACATATAACCACGTTGTATATCGCTAGTCAGCAAGATAGTACCCAAAGGCCCTGTAGGTCTTTAAACCAAGTTATGACTATAATAATACAATTCTCCCTCCCCCCATATCCCCCCCAACAAATCGCTCCCCATTCCCTGGAGGCCAAGGTGTCATGGATACTATTCAGCTAGTGGGAACTAAGATGCTGTGCATTAGATGTGGATTCAAAACACACTGTGATCGTGTTCCTTCACGGAAATGTGGAATATGAGGTTCGTTGATGGTAGACGTAAGTGTGGAATGATAAGATGGTGAACAGAAGGTATCCAACCATCACCCAGAATTCAGAGTCAATAAGGTGAAAAGGGGTTCCCAGATCTGGTTGTATTTCCCGTGGGAGTGTGACATATTTGCAATAATATGTTTAGCCTGTACTGCTAAAAGAGTTTCTCGGTACCATTCCACATAGGTAGGAGTGGCCTGATCGCACCATTGCTAGAGAATAACCTTCTTGGTGCAAGCCATTATTAAGGCCATATGATATTTCTGGTTGCCAAGTAAGGCTTTAGTAAAATTGCCCAAAATACAACTCTCAGGGGTAAAAGCCTGGTCAATCCCTAAAAGGTGGGTCTAGCTGACATCTAATATCATCCCAGAAAGGCTTAACCTTTTCACAGGTCCAGAGAATGTGAAACAATGATCCCTGTTCTTTCTGACATCTAGTACATACGTCTGAGGCCAACCTACCTATTCTGTAAAGTTTAACTGGGGTGTAAAACATGTGAAGAATTTAAAATTGCGTAAAGCGGTACCTGTCCCATCTGATGTATTATGTAGACCCCTTTCCAGATGCGGGACCAGTCATGAGAGTTCCCCTGGAAGGGAAGAGTCTGGTCCCAAGAGTAAAAGAATGTTTGCTCCTTCTCCGTGAGGAGGCACCACAGCCGTTTATGAAAGAAAGCTATAACATGCATAGCAGGGGTGGCCAACAACAAGGGAGCAGTGCATTACCATATTCCCTGGACCAGACCCCATTACCAAAATACTGAAACAGCATGTACCTAAGTTGTAGATATCTGAAGCACATCAGGGATCAACCTTAACTTTTTTTTGCACTAGCCAGCCGGACAAGTTGATTAAAAATTGCACTAGCCCACAGACGGTTGCACTAGCCCACAATAATGACAGTAAATTTTGATTGGTTATACAGGAAAAATGCAAGTTAAGAAATACTCTGATTATTTCATATTTATCCTGCTCCCATATTGCTTCCTGTCCCAGCTAAAAAAAGACTGCAATCCAATCACATGCAGTTTGTACCCCCACAGTTTTTTACCATGTGTCCCTTGCTTCCTCTTTCTTCACCCTCTCCCCGCCAGACTAAAGAATACCATAATAGCACATGTTCAATCAAGCAGTTCTAGCTCTGCACACACAATAGCCAACATCATAATGCACCTCACCACAGTCCTACCCTAACCTGTAGGGCAATGTACAGAGTCAGACAGAGAAAGGCACTGGCCCTGTCCACACTACACCGCTCAGGCTTGGTAACAGATGCAAACCATTATGGCCGGGGAGTGGTACAGTGTGTCCACACTGCAGTGGTGTCCGTTACGGGACCGGTACCACCGGTCCATACTGCGGGAGCCGGACAACAGTTACAGTGGTACCCGATCCCAAAATACAGCTCGTGCTGCGCTAGAGACCTGCTGCCACCGTCCACACTATGGCCGTAATGTTAACGAGGCGTAACCAGTTTCATAACCATCGTTGAAACCACCTCATATGTGGTTTCAACAACGGTTACGAAAACGCCTTCTGTAACATTACAGGTGTAAACACAAACCATTGCGGTAACAGTTTGGGCCCTCTGTAACATTACAGAGGCGAAGTGTGGATAGGACCAAACTCATTCCCCACCCTGTGATTGACCAGACCTGCACTTCTGAAAGTTTTCTTACACTGCGAAACGAGCCAGGGGCAGTTCTAGGATTTCTTTGGAGAAACTTAAATGCAGGGGGCTTGGGATGTAAGAAACGTTGACATATCTGTTTATATATACTAGGCACAAAAGTATTAATTTAACATGCTGTGCCCTAATAACAGATTTTTCATAACAGTGTCCTTTCATCAGTCAAAGGGGAGCAGTATACAGGCATGATGCTGTACTACCTCTCTTTCTATATAGAATGATCTATGCACACCAGGAATACCTATTTTAACCTTTCAAATTATATGTTTGACCAAGGTTTGGCTTTGTACCATACATGCTCCAAAGCATTGCTTTTAGGATGAAATGACATGCTGGGTGGTACTGCATGGGTGGCATTGACTGGTGTGATCCATTAAGAGGAGCTATGGACCACTACATCAGTGAGTAATGGCAGCCATGGGTCTATGGATGGCCACTTCAGAGTCTAGTCTGCAGTGGTGTCCAGGGAAAGCATAGAGTTGACAGATCACCTGGCTGGGCAGATGGTGTATACATCCTATCATTCTGTCACTGCAGTGTTGGATACAGACACTCAGTAGGCAGGGAAATGAGGCACACTGGTCTTAATATTGTGGTAAAAATCAAAGACAAGTTCAGCAAACTGGAAGCTACTGACTTAACCACTCCACCCTTGATCACAGCATGCACACTAGCCGATTGTCCTGACAAATGAGTGATAATGACTCACATCAAGTCTTTTGTTGGATCTCCCTCTTGAACTAACAGATAATTGTGGCTCTTAATGAGCTGCTGATCACACCAGGCCACCTGGAAAAATGAGGGAGATTAGCAAAAGGACTATAGCCTGGTAAAGCAGGGACTTTTTCAACTTCATTAACAGCCATGAAAAACCTGCACTAGTCAAGACGGACAAGTAGAAGGTTAGCTGCCCTGGCCAGTTTGCACTAGGTTCAGAGCTAGTAAAACAATGTTAAGATCAAACCCTGAAGCACATGGATAAGGACCAGCCAAATTTCTGTTGGGCTTCTTTAAAGGTTATAAGCGTGTTGGCGGACAGTAATTGGTCAACCGAAAGGAATTCTAAAGAAGGCCAGGTCATGTTGGTTAGCATTCTCCCAGCTATCATTAAGTTCTGATTTTCAAGGATGGGCTGGGTAATATGGTAAGGGTCTAAAACTAACTATTGGCATTACTGGTGATGAGTGTGGAGCCCACAGGGGTATCTCTCAGAGGAACAGGTATCCTTTTAAAGGTAATGTACAGCAGGGTGCAGGGATGTAAACTGAAGTGTTTACACATGGTGCTCTCTATGTCCAGCCATTGGGGAATGTAGTCAAGGTCCGAGGCCCGAGGGGCAGGGCAAATCCAAAGGGAAATCTGGGAGCAGTGTATAGCCAGATATAAAAGGTAGATATTAGGGATTTGCAACCCACCAGCCTCTCTAGATCTCATTAACTTTGTCAGGGCTCTCCGAGGGGGCTTCCCCTGCCAAAGAAAACTGGAGAAAACTCTGTTGATCTGAAGAAACCATGATTTGGGCAGGGCCAAACTACATAGATACATAGATACAGAGACAGTGTCGGCAGATAAGGGCCTATGGCCCACCTAGTTTGCCCATTTGAGCTTGTAAGTTCAGTTTGTTTTCCTAGAAGTCTGTTTCCCCTTACCCCTGCCCTCTAGAATTCCTTTATGTCTATCCCATGCATTCTTAAATCCCGTGATTGTTTCAGCCCCCACCACTTCCTCTGGCAGGGTGTTCCACTTGTCCACCACATTCGTTCTGTGAAGAAATTCTTTCTCATGTTTCCTCTGAATCGTCCTCCCTCCAACTTCATCCCATGCCCTCTAGTCCTGAAACATCTTTTCGCTTAAAATAGTGTTTTCCTGCACCCTGTTCCTCCCTGTAAGATACTTGTATGTCTCTATCATATCCCTCTCTCCTCCTCCTCCAGGGAGTACATGTTCAGTTCCTTCAATCTGTCTTCATAGGACTTGTGATGCAACCCATGCACCATCTGTGTTGCCTCCTCTGAACCTTCTCTACCTTGTCTATGTCCCACGTAGGTATGGTCTCCAGAACTGTACACTGTACTCCAGGTGGGGCCTCACTAGTGTCTTGTATAGCGGAATTATGACCTCCCTTTTCTGGTGATGCCCTGCCTATACATCCCAGCATCCTATTTGCTTTACCTGATGCCTTGTCACACTGTTTCCTACCTTGAGGTCATCAGAGATGACAACCCCAAGATCCCTTTCCTGCTTGGTGCATGCTATATCCTCACCCCCAACTGATATATTGTGCCAGGGTTTTGTGCCCCATATGCATTATCTTGCACTTCTTTGCATTGAATTTAAACTGCCAAACCCTTGACCATTCTTCAAGTTTCTGCAGGTCCCTTCTCATTCTGTCTACACCTCTGGTGTGTCTACTCTGTTACAGAGCTTTGTGTCATCAGCGAACAGTGAAATTCTGCCTTCTAGATCCTGTGCAATGTCACTGATGAAGATGTTGAATAGGACCGGTCCCAGCACTGATCCCTGTGGTACCCCACTGGTTACTCTTCCCTCTGTGGAGTGACAGCCATTTACCACCACCCTCTGTGTCCTGCCACCCAGCCAGTTACCTACCCACCACACTACTGTCCTGCCCACACCCATATTCCCCAGTTTGTGTAATAGTCTTCTATGTGGCACAGTGTCAAAGGCCTTGCTGAAGTCCAGATAGGCCATGTCCACTGCCCTCCTGATCCACCTCCCTAGTCACCCAGTCAAAAATTCAATGAGGTTGGTCTGACGTGACTTCCCCTGGTGAAACCATGCTGCCTTGGGTCCTGTAGTCCATTGACAACCAGATGTTCCACCAATCTCTCCTTCAGTAGTGCTTTCCATGATCTTTCCCACCACTGAGGTGAGGCTGACTGGTCTGTAGTTCCCTGCTTCCTTTGTTCCCACTTTTGTATAAGGGACTACATCTGCTGTCCTCAGTCTTTGGGTACCTCCCTGTTTCCAGTGATTGGCTGAACAGGATAGCCAGAGGTTCAGCCACCACTCTCTTAGTTCTTTAAGGACCCTGGGGTGCACACATCTGGCCCCATTGCTTTATCAGCTCTTATTACTTCCAGTTCTTCAGGACCCTTTCGTGTAAAGGGACTTGTGTCCATTTCTGCACCATTCTCACCCCTTGTACTCCCTTCAGACCCATTACCCACCTCTTCCTTAGTAAAGACTGAGCAGAAATACCTGTTCAATATGTCAGCTTTATTGTTTTCATCCTCCACACGGCTCCCATCCTCCCCCTTCAGTCTCACTATCCCTCCCTTTGTCTTTCTTTTTTCACTTATGTACCTGTAAAAGGTTTTGTCCCCTTTACCCACTGATTTTGCAATGTGTTCTTCTGTCTGAGCTTTGGCTTCCTTACTGACTTCCCTGCCTCCCTTTGTTTCTCCTGGTACTTCTCCCTATCCCTTTCTGCCTGTGTCTTTTTGTATTGCCTGAATGCAATCTTTTTTGGCTTTCACTTTCTTTTCTACCTCTTTGGAAAACCATAATGGTCTCCTCTTCCTTTTCCTTGCTAACCTGCTTAATGCATAATTCTGTTGTTCTTATAATCCCCATTTTAAATACTGCCCACTGTTCCTCAACCCCTGATTCCTGTCCCATTCCCCTTAATGCCTCTTTCAAGTATCTCCCCATTTTCCCAAAGTCTGCCCCTCTAAAATCCAGGATACGTGTTTTTGTGTGGTTTGGTTCTGCTCTTTCTGTGATTTCAAACCACAATGACTGGTGGTCACTGTTACCCAGGTGCTCCCCCACTGTTACCCCCATCACACTGTCCCTGTTTGTGAGCACAAGGTCCAGTATTGCCTTCTGCCGAGTTGGTTCCATGACCAGTTGTTTGAGGAAGGCACCCTGAAGGGAGTCCAGGATAAATCTGCTCCTAGTTGATGCTGCTGCTGGGATGCTCCAGTCCCGTCTGGTATATTGAAGTCTCCAACCAGTACTACCTCACCTTGTCTGCCATCCTTTGGATGGCTAGCATCACTCCTATCTGTTTCTTCCTCCTGGGCTGGTGGTCTATAGACCACACCTGTGCGGATGCTTGGCCCCATTTTCCTTTCTTCCAGCTTAACCACAGTATCTCTCCCCATTTTGTTCCTCCTGGATCTGTGTGGCCCTTATGTCATTTTTCACATACAGTGCCACCCTCCTCCCTTCCTGCCTGCTCTGTCCCTTCTGAATATGTTGTAGCCAGGTATGGCCATCTCCCAGTCATGGTTATCATTACACCAGGTTTCAGTGATGGCCACAATGTCCAGGTCTAACTGTACCATGACAGCCTCCAGATCTTCCATCTTGTTGCTAAGGCTCCTGGCATTTGCACATGGCTTTCATGATTTGACCTCCCTAGACTGCTTCACTGTTCTACTCCAGCCCTTCCTTGGTTGTTTACTCCCTGGTTCTCCTTGTTGTTTGCCCTTCTGCTGAATTTTGCCCCTTTTCTGCTTATCCACCTTTTGGACACTAATCTCCATCTTTTGCACACTGCTTTGCAGAGATAGCCACTCCTCTGGTTCACTGGTTCTACTACTAGCTGTGGGGGGTGAGCAAGTAGGTACCGTCCTTGCTGGCCTGCCACCCCCCCTTTGCTAGTTTAAATGCTTGTCAATGTAGCATTTAAACTTATCATTGAGTGCTTGGATTCCCCTCCAGGATGGATGCAGGCCGTCAGGCTTGAACAAACCTCCATCCCTCCAGGTGGGTCCCCAGTCACCAATGAATCCAAACCCTTCCTCACAGCACCAGTTCTTCAACCATGAGTTAAAGTTCCTGGGCATGCACTCTAATGTTCTCCTTGCCTCTCCAGGTAGTACTTCTGAGAAAGTGACAGAGTAGCTACTTGCTTGAGACCCCCCCCAGTTTCCTAAACTCTTGCTGAACTTCCTTTGGCTCCCCATTTGCCAAGTCATTTAGTACCTAGGTGGATAATGACATCCAGCTCACCCTCCCGTCTTGCCTTCCCAGTGATCCCCAGTATCTTCCTTCCATCCCTCCATGCCGTGGCACCTGGTAGGCACCTCACCTCCCTGTCCTCCCCCTCCTGTGTTCCTAGCTGGATCCCTCTTACGATGGAGTCCCCCACCAGGATTCGCTTCCTCCTCCTCTGGGGTCCACTGCTTTCCCCACTGAGGTCACCTCCTTGCCTAACCTCCACATCATTTCCTTCCACTTCCCTGGGTACCTCTATTTGGTTGTCCTCATTTGCCAGTGTGGCATATGAGTTCTTGAGAGGAATAGGATCTGGGATGTGCCTCTGCCTGACTGCTCTAACCCTCCCTGAGCCCACTGTCATCCAAGTGCTCCTCGTTCTCGGCATTCTTTGAGGCAGTTGCATTGGACTGGGTGGTCCCTGGATAGGGGTGATGGTACTCCTGACCCAGTTTACTTCCGCTCTGAGTCTGGCTACCTCATCCCGTGGTCCAGAGAGATGCATGCAGATAGGGCAGCACCTCAGTGTCCAGAAGGTCTGCCTGAATATGGCTGCCCCACAGCCACTGCATTGCACCACTCCCCACATTATACTGCAATTCCACTACTTCTCTGCTGCTGAAGCTCTCTTAGTTCTCTTTTTATTTATTTACAGTACTAAAAATCCTGTAACTGATCGTCAGATATATATTTTTTTAAGGAAAAAGAAACCAATAAATAAATAAATGAGTCAAAACACTTGTGGTGTGAGGGTGGTCTTCTTCCCCCTTATGCCCCTCCTACTTCACACCTCTTACTATACCCTGTGTTTAGCTCCTGTCAATCAGATTTATCAGGGCATATAATTAAGAGTTGGGGGAAGGGGTGGGAGGGGGCGAAAATTTGCAGCAATTAAAGACAGCACAGAATTACACCACCACTATGTTTTAAATTTTCAACAGCCCAAAAACAATTATAAGTAAAGACAACACAGAAAGAAAGTATAGTGTCACTACAAGCCTACAATCTAAGTTTAAAGGAAAAATACCAATTACCAGTTACTCTAAAGCACTGAATTGAATATGTTTCCTTCCTTCACCTTCTGGCTTCTTCTGAACATGAGGAGGGGGTATAGGATTCTATGAGGATAGAGGGACCTATGCTCCCTCACTACTTCCTACTCCTACCTGTACAGCACTACTTCCCTGGGATCTTGCTCACCACAATGTATTGGCCCTGCCTCACGCTCTGCCTGTGCCTATCCCCACTAGCAGTGCACTTACCCACTTACCCATCTGCTAGTCCACACTGTGCCCTGGCACCCCTCCTTCCCCTTGCTCCTGAACCTCCTCTCCTGCCCCTTGGGACCTCTGTGTGTCCCTGTCCCCCCTGCCCTCCCCCTAGCTTTCTCTTCACCTCAGGCACATCTGGGTGTCTTCTTATTCTTGCTTTCCCCTCCTGTACCTCCCTGCCCACCCCTGCTCCTCTAGCCTCCCTCCCTCTCATGTCAATCGTAGGAAAACCTCTCACCATCTCCCAGCCAGGGTGTTAGTCATGCTACTATCTCTGTCAGGGAACATTCATCCAAACCCTGGCCCGGTTCCCAGGAGCTCCCCAACTCACACCACAGGCCTATGCATGGTCTCCATGAATATCTGTAGCCTCCTAAAAAAGTTTGACTCACTACAATGCCTGGTCACATCAATTAACCCTGATGTCATCACCCTGGTTGAGACTTGGCTGTCAAAATTCTCCCCTGACTCCCTAGTCTCCCTTCCTGGTTTCACCCTTTCCCGGTCCGACCGTGTTGGGAGACGGGGCGGCGGCTGCGCTATTTATGTCAAGGACTCTCTCCCCATACTAGCCCTGCCCACTCCCATCCTTGACTCCAGGGCCCAGGCGCTTATGCTGAAACTAACCCCTGACCCTTTAAAGGGATCCCTTTATCTGACTACTGCATACGTGCCTCCCAGGGACCAAACGCAGGCCATTGCCTCTCTTACAGAATACCTTACCTCTCTACCTCCTTCCGCTGATCAAATTCTGGTGGGTGACTTAAATGTCAACTGGCTCAGCCCTCCTCCTCCCTCTACCCGAGACTCCTTTTCTGCACAGACCTAACGCAACTAGTTACCCACCCTACCAGGACTAACCTCAAGAGGCTCCAGTACCCTGCTTGATGTGGTATTCACCAACCCCTAATCGGATCCCCAAAGTACAAGTCCTCCCAGACTCTCTCAGCAATCACCCCCATTCTATTCCACTGGTCAACCTCAGTCCCCAAACCCATAGCACAGTCCACATGCCGGTGGCTCTAATACCTGGTGGACTGATAAAACTTAAGGAACTTCTGTCCCAAATTGACTGGTCTCCTATACAGGCAACTCTGACATTGACACAGCTCTCTCCTTCTTTACCCAAACTTTTAATAATGCCTGTGATATCTTTGCCCCAGTGTTGACCCGCCGTTCTAAAGGAAGAACGCCCTGGTTACCCCAGCTTTGATCCACCAGCTCAAACATAGGGACAACCTATGGCACCGTACCATTGAGACTGGCCGGCCCAATGACAGGCGGTTATATGCTGCCGCCCGAAACAAGTGCACTTGGGCCATCAGAAAGGCCAAGTCTGAGCACTATCGGTCCTCACTCACTGCCTCATGGGGGAATCCCAGAACCTTCTGGGATAACATTAAACAGTTAAATGGGAGTGCACACTCCCCCCCCACCCAGATCAACATTAATGGTGTGATCTCCTCAGACCCAGCCCTCATAGCCAACCACCTCAACACCTCATTCACTGACCTTAGCCCTATCCTCCCTACAAATTTTTTTGACCCTCCTCCCCCAGCACCTGCCGTAAATCTTTCTCACCCTTATTTTCTCCTCCGCCGTGTTTCTGCCCAAGAACTTAGGCCACACCTTGTCACTGCCCTCAAGAGTAATAGTACAGGCAGTGACACCCTGGATCCGTGTATCCTACGGCTGGTCTTAGACACAGTCCTTACCCCGATCACATGCCTCATCAACCACTCTCTTTGCCTGGGGAAGGTTCCAACTGCCTGGAAAGTCGCCACTGTCACCCCTATCTTTAAAGGTGGTGATAGGACTGTGGCTGGAAACTATCGACCGATCTCCATTCTCTCTCCTCTCTCCAAGGCCTTGGAAAAAGTGGTGGCCTCTCAAATCTCTGACTACCTCTCCACCTACAATGTCCTTTGTCCTGAGCAGCATGCTTCCAAGCGGGCCACAGTACCAACACAGCCCTCCTAGAGTTCTCAACTTTCTCCACCTCCTTAGACACTGGTTCTCTGGCTGGTGCTGTCTTCATTGACCTCTCGAAAGCTTTCGACACTGTCGCCCACCCCCTCCTTCTTGATGCCCTTAGTCTCTCTGGTTTTGCTGCTGGGCCTGTCTCCTGGTGCACCAGTTATCTGTCTGACCACTCACAGCGTGTAAAATTAATGGGACCTACTCAGACATCTGTCCCATCTTTTCTAGGGTTCCCCAGGGCTCCATTCTGGGCCCCTTACTATTCTCCCTTTACCTTAACACCTTCCATGCTCTTGCTCGGGAACATTCTATTATGCGTGATGATGCAGTTATCTTTGCCTCAAGTCGTAACCCTACTGCCCTCCAGGACTCGCTGCAGAAGTCCTTCACTGAAGCCGAGGGCTGGGTCTCAAGGAACATAGATTGGTGATAAATCTTAAAAACAAAAACCATGTTCTTCACTCATCCCCAAAACAAGTCCTGCAACTTCAAACTCCTCATTCACTCTGGGTCCTCATTCCCTCGAACAAGTTTGCTCCTATAAATACCTAGGGATCCATTTGACCCCTCCCTCTCCTTCCATGGACACATCGCTGCCCTAGCCACTGCCACTAATATCCGATTGGAATCTTACATCGGTATAAACACTGCTTCCCCGGAGGCTCTTCGACTGCAGTCACCTCCTCTATCCTGTCCCTAGTGGACTATGGACTGCCGTGTATGGTGCTGCTGATCAGACCACACTCCATAAAATTCGCACTACTCTGAATAAGGCCTGCAGGTTAATTACTGGAGCACCTAGGATGACACACACCTGTCTACTGTATGCTAAAGCGCTGGTACTTGATCTCGATGAGCGCCTCAAATATCTTACCTGTACCCTTACAAAAAAGACCCTCCTTGGGCTTTCCCCACCAGGATTGACCACCACCATACGCCGCTCTGTCCCACTAGTTCATACTCGGACCTCTGGGAAAACCTCTCTTGTTATCCCTAGAGCTAGGACCTCTCACGGCCAAAGAGCCTTCAGCTTTAGGGCCCCCTCCTGGTTCAACACACTGCCCCCCTCCATCTCCGAAGCTCCAACTATATCGTGCTTCAAAACTTCCTTACGTAACCACCTTAACACCCGATACTGTAACTGCCACTAGTCAAAGCCGTACTCAATACTTATGACAAAGCTTATTACTAAGCTGCTAAGGATGACATAACTCTGGTATTGTTTGCATCCATCCTACCTGTACCAGCTTGTTTGTATCTATGTCTTAATTTTACTGTTATACTTATGTTGTACTGCTATACTGTGTATTTTGGTTTGTCTTACTGTGACAAGGTACCTTTGTAAATGAGCCTATGGCTCAAAGGTTTTCCAAACTGCTGTTTAAATAAAATAAAAAAAAAAATAAAAAAATTTGTGGGAGAACATTCATTTTAAGTATGCTCACATGGCCCCAAGTGGATAAGGGTAGTAAAGACCAGCGGTTGAGGTCATTTTGGATTTGGGTGAACATTTGATCCAGATTATAGTTTTTGAGTTTGGACAGATCAGTGCTAAGGTACAGCCCTAAATATTTTAGCTTGTCTTTAACCCAGAGAAGACCCAGGTGCTCCACACTAGCACAACAGGTTGCAGTATTTAAGGGCATGACTTCTGTTTTTGTCAAGTTCAGTCTGTAGTTGGACATTGCACTGAAGTGGTTTATGATATTCAGGACTTTCCTGTATGGAAATGGAAGGGGACAAGATATGTAAAAGTATGTAATTTGCATAAACGGACAGCTTATATTGTGAGGCGCTTGCAGTTATGCTCTGGACCTGTGAGGAAAGGTTAATTTTCCTGATCAGGGGATCGTGGTATAAATTAAACAAAAATGGAGATGGGGATACCCTTGGCGAGTGCCTTGTTGCAAGGGAAAAGGATCAGACAGGATCCTGTTACAAAAGATACATGTCGAAGGGTTGGTATAGAGGACTTTAAGCCATCTGGTAAATTCAGGAGGGAGGCCATAACTAGAGAGCAGGTGAAATAAGTAGTCCTAGGGCACACAATCAAAGGCTTTCTCTGCATCTAAGGAGGCCAGGACTGATGGTATGAAGGAGTTCCTGGATGCGGAGATAAGATGCAAGATTTTCTGGGGGTATGGTCTGCAGACAATCTGCCTGAGACAAAGCCCTCCTGCTCCCTACCAAGGAGACATTCCCATACAGAGTTCAATCTGTTGGCTAAAATGTTTACTAGAATTTTCAGGTCTACATTAATTAAAGATATAGGCCTGTAGCTGGTTACTGATAGGGGTCCCGACCGGGTTTAGGCAGAACCACGGTAGTGGCTGCCATGAGGGAGGCATCTGAGAAGCCGTTTGGGAAGAGATACTGGAATAGGTCAAGGAGATGTGGTGCCAGCAAATCCCCAAATTGTTAGTAGAAATTTGAGGAAAATCCATCTGGGACAGGCGATTGGTTGGGGGTTAATGAATCAATTGCTATGTTCACTTCTCCGAGAGAGACAAGGGAGCCTTCAACAAGGAGACTTGAGCTTGGCCTAGCACAGTAACTCCAGATCTTGTAGGAAAGCATCTAATGTGAGAGGGTTGAAAGGATTCGGGGATGCCGTGTAGAAAGAGAATGATAAAAGGCTTGAAAATGAGAGACAATGTCTTTAGGAGAAGTGAGTAAGTGGCCTGAGTCTGATCTAATGGATGAGATGATCTGATCTGCTTGCTGGCTACGCAGACATAGGGTAAGAAACTTTCCTGCTTTTTCCCCTTGGTTGAAGTATTGGGCTTTGGTTCTCGGGAGAAGATGTTCAGCTTTCTCTCCAAGAAGGGCACTATATTTCACTCGAAGGGCCTCAAGGTGTTCCCGATTTGCTGTTGGTGAGGAGATTTCTTGCTCAACTTCCCGGATTTGTGCTAGAAAGGAGAGGGTGGCTTGAGAGAGTTCCCTTTTCCTTCTGGTTACCAATCTTATAATTTTGCCCCAGAGAGCACATTTGAAGGAACACCAGAGGGTGTCCAGTTTGGGCATCATAGGTGAGTTAAGGGAAAAAAAATCAGAAATAAAATGCTGTAGCCTCTCTACTAGTCGTGGGAGTTTTAATAGATGGTTGTTGAGACGCCATGTTTTGTTCCGTATCAGGGATGGTGCAAGATTGACCTATAAGAGGGCTGGGTGATGACTGGATATTACCTTAGCACAGTAACAGCTCAGGAGCACCCCTGATAATGCCTCAGCACTCAGTAGGGAAAAAAAATCAATACAGGAAGAGGAATTAGGTGGGGTGGAATGGAAGGAATATTCCTTGGAATAAGGATGAATAATTCTCCAGGGGTCTAGCAGTCCTGACAAGTCCATGAGGTCTCGCAGGATGAATTGGCTTGGTGTAAGGGGGTGACTACATCTTGAGGTCCTATCCAAATCATTGCCCAACACTATATTCCAATCCTAGCAATGATCATAGGAAGAGAAGCCCAATGGGATAAAATGGGGGGGGGGGGGATCTGGGAAAAGAAGGAGGGGTCCTGTGTGTTAGGTCACTAAACTGAACTCAGAATCACCTCCAGGTGACTCAGCAGTGCTTTCATAAAAATAAATCTACCCTGGGGATCAGTAACCTCCTGTAGGAGGAGGAATGGGACAGACCTGGACACTAGAATAGCCACCCCACATTTACAGGCAACAACATGGTTTCAGGAAAGGGCACAGCACCTCCTTTTCTCTCCTCAAATTCACCGGCGCTATTCATAACTTGCTGGACAAAGGTCAACTAATTGGATCTATTTTTATCAATTTGACAAAAGCTTTCAACACCGTTAACCACCACCTCCTGCTTGTCCACATACATAATGCTGGGCTCTCACTTGACTCTATCAGCTGGTTCAAAAGTTACCTGGACTATCGGACCCAGAGAGTAAGAATTGCTGATACCCTCTCTGATCTAAGACCTGTCCTCTTGGGGTTCCCCCAGGGTTCCATCCTGGGACCCCTCCTCTTCAGCCTGTTCCTAAATGCACTACCAGAGTCCTGACCCGAACAAATCTTAGTCTACGCTGATGACGCGGTTATATTAGCCTCTCACCATGACCCTAAGCCTCTGCAAGAAAAACTCCAACAGGGTTTCTCATCTGCCAAGGCCTGGTTCTCTTCTCATAAACTGATCCTCAATCAGAAGAAGACAAAATCCATGATGTTCTGCAGCCACCACAACAAAAACAAGCACTACCAACTCTCAATCAAAACTAAACAAGGAGTCACGCTGGAACAAACGCAATCCTTCAAGTACCTTGGCATCACCCTTGACTCCCATCTCACCTACACTGTCCACATTAACAACGTGGAAAAGGCTGCTAAAACTCTACTGGGCCTATTGTTCCGGCATTGGAAACACCTAACCTCTGATGCCCTGTCTATTGCCGTCCAAAGCTCAGTCATTAGTATTATCGACTACGGCCTTATCCTCTATGGCTCAGCCAATGCCACCTCCCTCAAATGTGTAACTATCTCCCTAAATAAAGCCTGTTGACTCATCACTGGACTGCACTGTCTCACTCACACTTGTGGCCTCTACTCCCAGACCAACTGGCTTCAACTTCACAGTAGAATAAAATATCAAACCTGCATTATGGCCAAGAAAATAACGATGGGTATTGCTCCACCCGTTGTCTGTGCTCTCCTCATACCCAGACCCAGCAGCTCCAATACAAGGAGGTCCAAGCAATACTCCCAACAAATCCCGAGGTGCCACACTACTCATGGTCAAAGATCATTTTCCTACAGGTCACCCAGCTGGCTTAACTCCCTTAGTAGTGACATCTCTGCAGCACCGAAGCTTGGAGTTTTTAAGTATAGACTAAGACTCTCGCTACTTGCCTCCAGCTCCTGTGACTGCTCACCCAATTAATCCACTGTCCTCCTGCCTATGCCCCTACAACAAGCACTTTGGTCTAAATGCTGCCACCCTAACCTAGCACTTTAATCTGTCTGTCCTTGACAAGGCCCATTGGCTGCTGCCCCCTTCCTCCTGCCTCCCTCCCAACTACTCCTACCCGCTTCTCTCCTCCCCCTCATCTCAAACTCTCTGATCTCCCTCCCCCTCACCCCTACACCTTCCTACCTCACTCCCTCTTTCTCCAAAATCCTTTACCCCTAACTGTATTTGCATGCTTGTCAATTGTTAAGTGATTATTTACTGTCTCTTATTATGTACTGTACCATCTGACATGGAACCTTTGTAAAAGAGCCTCAGCTCAAAAGTATTATGCTAATCCTAGACTTAAATAAATAATAAAAAAATAAATAAATAAACAGGGATTCATTCCAGAGCCAAACACCTGGTCAACCCAGGAACATTGAAAAGACATTATCTGTGCTTGAGGGAGGTGGGTTTCTTGTAAAAGGGCCACATCCACCTGCAGTTTCTAGAGATGTAGTAGGACTTTAGCTCATTTCATTGGTGATTGAGCCTCCTTGATATTCCATGAGCAATATCTATAGTTATGAGCCATGACTAAGTGGGAGGTATATCAGGTTATGAGGGAGACCATTTAACCCATAGGAGAAATTCATTACCACAAACCACACTGCTATTAGCTTCCGGAGACACCAGGAAGAGATTCCAACCCCCTACCACCACCCACCCTTGGCCCAAACAGTATACAACAGACCCCATAAAGGTGAATAACATGTAAATAATGAAGTTAACCATCTCAATACGAACCATCCCCCATCCTCCACCCCTTTACCCCTCCCCAAGATAGTGAAGACCACAGTTGCCCCCCCTCCCAACTACCCACCCACCACCCAAAAATAAGAAACCTCCTCATGGCTAACTAACTGGTGCAAGAGGCTCATACCAATCATAGATCTATGATCAACCCACCCCATTCCTCCCCCACAGGTTGACCTGAAAATGTCTATATACACTTCCTTTCTAGTAAACAGCCTTATCCCATGTTACCTAACATTTTCAGTACCTTCTAAACTGGAAGAAGAAGATTTAAATGCTTTCAAACAGTAAGCAATAACATGAGATAAAAAACTGAAACAAACATTAACATTCTCAAGTCCCTGTCATGATTTGAGATGTCCAGAAGTTAGCCTAGGGAAAATGCAAATATGATAGGGCCTCTAGGTGTAAAGGAGCCCAGTGCTGGAGATCAATTCCTGAGTGACTACGGTCCTGGTATGTTTCATGGAAGTTAAGTCTGAGGCAAATAAATGTTGATAAGGTTTATACTGCCCCAGGTTTCCTTATTATTCTCAAGCCACAACACCAACCCCCAACTAAAGTTAACATGGACTTAATTTTCTGTAGAAAATCCCCAGGCCTGGAGCACTGGTAACTCCCCCCTCCCAACAATAAAACAGAGAGGGGGACCCGCCTGTGCAAAAGCTGTGAGGTGAGAAGCTCACCCAGTATGCCATATGGAAGATCCAGCTCAAGTATGGCCTTGGTTGAACTGTTTGTACTCCACAGGTCTTGCAGTCTCTGGACACTGTGGTATCTTCCCGCAGTGCTCCTGCGGGTATTGGACAGTCTTCTTTATCTCAGGGTTGCTATCTGTGGTAGTGGTCACCTTGCAAATCATTGGTCTCAGGAGGCAAAGAAGTTGGGAGAGAGGACATGATTTCATAGGGAGGCAGTACATTTGGAAAGCACACACCAGCCAATCTTTTGGGCAGCATTTCTTTTGCCAGCTAAAGAAAGGAGGAGCCATCGACCAAGTGACTAAGGGCAAGAAAACAACCGGGACAATAGTAAATAACAGCAGTTCTAACACAAGGTGGGTTGGGGTGTGAATGTTAGGATAGGCAAAGGTAGGTGAATATAGTCCCGGTGTAGGAGCATAGATCTGGTAGTCTTCCAATGCACATGAGTTGACTTTGTCGCAGAAAAGCTGCTGGAGAAGTAGCAAGGCACGGGAACCTTAGGCCATTCTCTTTCAGACCTAAGGGTGTCTAGTTCCAATGAGGCTTCCATGCAATGCTGGGGAAGGGGGTAGGGTAGTGGGTTCGTTGCCAGGGATCCAAAAACAACATCAAGCAGTATCATTGCGCTTTGCAGTCCAGTAATGCTGAGCTCCACATTGTGCCCCCATTCACCTTTCTTTAAAGAGCTCAGGCAGTCGCTATTTAAGATCCTGAGTGGCGTCGTCCGCCATATCAAAAGAGTGCCAAGTGTTTTGTAATGAGACTTGCAGGAGGGTAGGATAAAGCATCCTGAATTTAATCCCCACAGCTATAAGCTTAGCCACCACGGGGTGAAAGGCTGTCCATTTCTGTCAGGTGCTTGCTGGGAGATCCTGAGTGAGCCGCAGCTTGGAGCCCTCCCACAGAATTTCTCTGAGGTCTCTGGTTTTCTGCAGAATATACTGCTTGTCCAAGAAGTTAAGCAGCTTCAGCATGAAAGGACAGGGAGGGGAGTCCGCTGATGGTTTTGGGTGGAGGGAGTGGTGCCCCCGCTCCACAATGAAAGCAGGGCCATTTGGAGATGGGCCCGCCACCCTTTCCAGAAATTTCTACACAAATTGAATTGGTACTGCTCCTTCCTCTCCTTCAGGAAGCCCAAAGATGATCAGATTGTTCGGGTGGCTTCTCCCATCTAAATCTTCCATCTTGACCTCCATTTTACTGAGTCGTTGTCGCAAGGAGGTTGAATCAGAGTCTTCCCGGTCCTTCCATTTTTCTAATGAGAGTGTTCGGGCTTCAACATCCCCCACCCATCTGCCCATGTCTCTGAGGTCTAATCTGAGTGATTTCAGCTCTTCTGTAAGTGCTTTGAGGGAGTCCTTAAAAGGTTCAAACTCCTTGAGGAAACGTTCCGCCGAGAGTGGAGCGGGCACCACGGTGGGTGTGGTGGAGCGACTGGAACCCGAGCTTTGGGCCTTAGGCCTTTTGGCTTGTTTGTCTGGTGTCTGTGGAGGAGTATGCTGTGGAGGAGCCTGCCACATCTCCGATTCCGACATTATCTCTGGTAGCTGGCTGAAAATTACACCCGATCACTCCAGACAGGCTGCAGAGACAAGTCTTCAATGATGTTTGAGTGAGGGCACCCTATAAAGATAGGTTTTAATGTTTTAAATTGTGGGGAAGTGGGAGTGCTGAGAAGGAACAGCTACTTGGGCAAGAGCATCATGTGACTCCAGGACTGGTAGCATTTCTGAAATAATTATTGAGCGTCCCCTTTGTTTTGGTTCTGTCACAATGTCCTCAAACTCACTTCTGATGGTGTTCCTTCCCCTAACATCATTGGTGCTTATGTGTAATACTACTACTGGATTTTGACCAAACCTTTTCAGTAGTTGGCCGAAGTTCTGTTTTCCATCCAGCACATTTGCCCTCCCCCCACCCCACTGTAAGAAGCACACCACAGCTCTGTCCTTTCTGTTTCTACATATTAGTTTATCAGTATGTCTTAAAATGGAGTCACTGATAACCCAGATGTTGCACTGTTTATTTTATGTAGTGCCTTGTTCAATTTCTCGATTTTGAAATATATGCCTTGCCTAATTTAGTGTACCCAGTGGATTATTTTTGTAATGGTTTGAGGAAAACTCAGAACTCCTTTTTCCTTTTTGAAGGAAAACTTTGTTTGGATTAAAACAGGGTATCAGTGAGTCACCAAAAAGCACTGGCCAACATTTAATGGCCATGGGGGCCACTTCCCCGGGCTCGAGGTGGTCTAGAAGCTGTTTCCTTTATAACTAATCTCACCAGTTTGGTGATTAAGTACCTTGGAGCTAAGCCGCCCCGACTACGTTTCATAGTGCTACTTGGAGTTCTCCTCCACTGCATTATTAGCTGTTCCTGATGGCCCATTCACTGCTCTGTTCTTGGTAGTAGTTTACCCAGTGTATTATTAATTAGTGCTTCACATCTGTTTGTAAGAGTAAGCACACGATTTTCAGCAATCCTACCTTTCCTTTTTCCTCTGATACTAAGCACCAGTCTTTGTCATTATTCTGTTCTCTATCCTGCTCCTCCTCCTCCTCCTTTTATACTCTATTTTCGTTTATCTCCTCCTATTAACAAGTTAGTACTTACCACATTAGTCCTCTGTTTATGTGTACTATGCCCCTCATTTGAATTCACCTCGGCAGTAGCCAAGAAGCCTTCAAATTCTTGGATGTGATGCAAGTTTCCCAGCCTCTTTTTTTAGATCACTAAATTCATTTTGCAACTTACAGATTGTATCATTTAGAGCAAACAAAGTGATTTTATTCTTGTTCCTCCCCCATCTAGACAAACATGCTACATGTAATATAAGACACAGCAACTTGACATTGTTCATTATTCAATTTGGGCTGTCCATGACTACGTACTACTACCTGGTTTAATCACTTTGTAAAGTGACCAATCCCATGTCTTCATGGGCTGACACCTAACATACCCAGCTCCTTTCCACCTAGTATTGGAACACTTTGAATTTTGACTCCTTTCTTATCCCACCAGCACCCCTGATAGCTCTGTAGAGCTGAGGATGCCTTCCTACCTCACAAATATTTCCTGGGACTGAGAGGGAGACATTACCATATATACTCAGGATAAAAGCAGTCCACATAATCCCCCCCAAATCACCATACACGTTTTGGAAAACACAATGACCTGTGTATAAACCAAAATAGTACTTATTACAAATTGCTGCACAACATACAGTGAGAAAGTAGTGAGAAAAGTAGTGCTTCAATGCTTCATGGCTTCCATGCGAGTCCTAGTGAAATTAGTGCATCATCAAAAGTCAAGTCAGTCGATACACATTTATAGGTCGCTCAAGTCTATTTTCCAAATTCATTTATGGTGCTGTCATTCTCTGTGTTCTCTCTCATTGTCTCACTCATCTGGTTCCTTATCCTCCTCCTCCTCCTCCTGATCAAATTCCGAAATACCGAGGGCTTGAAGATTTTCGGACAGGAACTGATCAGTGAGGATGTCATCTGTGTAGTCGTCAGGTTCCTCTTCTGAAGCACCTGTAGGAATGTTTCCTTCCTCATCCTCGAACAGGGCATCGTCTTCTGTCCCATCGATGTAGTTACTAATACCGCATTTCAGGACCGATCTGCAGACCATGTCTACAGGGATAGAATCCCAGGCATCAACGATCCACTGACACACTACATCCAGGTCAGGTATTTTTAGATTGCCAGCTTTTGTTACAGGTACAGTCCCAGAACACATCCACTCACTCCACTTATGTCTGACCCTGTCTTTAAAGGGTTGGTTTAAGCAAACATCTAGAGGTTGTAGTATGGATGTCAGCTCACCCCCCCCCCCCGGTATTACACAGAGGTCAACTTTGGATTTTTTGGCACATTTCTTTAACATTATCCATTAAATGAGCTTGAAACATGTCTCATACAAGAAGTGAGTGCTTAGAGTGCAGTGACCCCCAAACTCTTTGCATGCAAATCTGCACCAGTGCCTCATCCATCCACCCTTTGGGATGAAAGTATATCAGTACTCCTGGAGAAAAGTCATTTGTTTAGGCAAAATTTTCTTTTGAAAACTACAACTGGTTTTAACTTGGTACCATCAGTTAAGCAAGACAGGACAACTGTAAAATGTGTTTTCTTGTGCCCCGTAGTATGAATTAGGACTGTCTTGCTCCCCATAGGGTTTACAGTTTGATTGCCAGGAAGGTTGAATGTCATGGGGGTCTCATCCATGTTTCCTATCTGTGACAACTCATACTTGTATTGGTGTCTCGTTTTTATGTTTGCTTGTGCGCATGTGCAAAAAACATCTTGTGGTAGTAGCAGGTTTCAGAGGCATGTCAGTGTTGTGACGAATGCCAGCAGTGCTTTTTTGGGCTCGTCTGTTTGGCACCAATTAATCAGCACACTGTCTATGCAGCAGTTTTAAAGAGTGTCACCAACTTGAAACAAATTCACCGCTGCAATGAGGGAATGCCCAGTCATTGCAGTGTCAGCTCCTACTTCACCCGTTAAAAGTCTGCATGCAGGCAGTGCCGGGATACCTGGGTAACAGAAGAGACATCTGAGGCAGTCCCCAGCGCGTGCTCCCCGCTGTTCGAGGTCCGGGATACCGGGGTTACAGCAGACATTGCTGATGGGCTGAAACAGTCCACAGAGTGCACTCCCCATTGTTTGAGGGCCGGGATACTGGGGTACAGCAGACACAGCTAATGGGCTGTGAGTCTGCAGCATACGCACAATAGTTTGAAAATGTCTGCCATGTCCATTTATTAGTTTGTTTGAAATATTAACAGTCGCTGCACTGCTCACTGATCCAAAACTAAGCTACTGGTTTGTGAGTAGATTGCCAAAAATCCCTCAGTGCTTGTGTGACAGTGGCCACAATGCCTTATCTGTTTACCAGAGAATAATAATAAAAAAAGGTTTACCGTGGTTTCTTGACCACTTCAGTCAATTGAAAGTAACAGTGTTAGTTGTGAAAAGATCTTAATTTCAACCTCAAGTCTCGGTAAAGTGTGATTGTGCAAAAGAATGTGATATCTTTTTATTCTTTACAGCACAACCTATATTTGAGTCTCAGTCAATTATTTATAATTGGTGGGGGTCACGGGCTCAGCAGACTGGTGCGCTTATCTCCATGGTTACAGCGATGCTTTGCTATTGTTGTAGGGGGCGAGCAAGCACCCTCCCAGAAGCACAAGCACTTTTCAGTGTGTTAGGGCACTGTAAAGCTACCCGTCTTATTGGCAACAAACAGGGACATGGTAACTAATAACACTGACTGACTCAGAGATGAGACCCGGATGTTGCTAGTTTCTGTCACTGAATGTGGTCCTGCATGATCAGCGAACTTGAGCTGTGACAGAATAGAAATTATACAATGGCAAGAACATTTCTAGGGTTCTGATTAGTCAGTGTGTGCATGGAAAAGTGATGTCATTGAACAGCATCACTGTATTAAGTCTGGGCACACAGCTGACTGCAGAACAGAACCCCCCCACACAAGCCATCGAGAAGCAGACAGTGCCCTGAACCCTTCACAGCTTACCACCACCCCCCCCAACAGAAGCTACGTCCCTCGCTTCACTGTTCAGAGGACTCACATCAAATAGAACACTACAGCCTACAAAATAAATGCAATTGTCACACCAGGTTTTTTAACCTGAACCAAGCAGTTTCAGTGTACTGTGCAGACTGTAACCACAGGTTGTGCGGTTCAAGGAAGCCGCTCATTTTCGGGATGCATACAAAGAATCCCCATAACTGTCACAGATTGTTCAATTAATGTTACTAACAGGATTCACAAGCAAACTATTTATAATAAACTTAAAAAAGCTGTTACTGAAAACTGCTTTCTCGGCCTTGGTACCGTGATCAAGCTTGCACATGCGCACCACACAGCACCACACTCCAGTCATCGATCAGCTAGTTCAGTACCCATTATGAAGTGCCATACTGCCTAGCATCTCAGTTTTAAATGAAATTGTAACAGTGACTTGACTCGGACGATAGTCCATTTTCTTGGATCTAGGGCATGTAAAAAAGTATTGGACATGGCGGACAACAAAACCACAGTTGCGAGTGGCATGACCCAATAATGCTGACTGCTGCCCCAATCTGCCAAACACCTTCAGAGTGTGCTGACTTACCAGTTGGTGCTTTCACAGTCCCAAAAGGTAGACGCATCTGTGAAACAAAAAAAGAAGGGATAACACACAACAAAAAAATATATAGAGAGAGACAAACACATACAGGGGTTGCCAGTTCTCTTCGGGAGACACAGAAAAATGGACAGAGACAGGGGAGTGAGTGACCACAGAGGGGAAACATGCAGTGCTAAACATGGAATGCCACCTACTGGCTAACTATAGTAACAAGGGACTTTTTAATGTAAATGTAAACCAACCCATATAAAAAAAGCTGAAAATGCATTTAAAAACAATTTTTCTTTTCATTTAGTTTTTACAAATGAGCCATTGTATAATAGCAATAAGACACACCAGTGTGTGTGCTATTGTGTAATACCATCACTCCTGGGGTGGTGGAAGCACTCGGCTTCGCCTTGTGCTTCAACCCACCCCAAGAATGATATTATTTCACAATAACACACATCCTGTTGTGCCTTATTGCTTAAGTACTATGAGTGGCAGCAGTGACAATGAATAGAGAGACACACTATGCCACCTGAAATCCTTTTGAGAAATTGCACACAACTTGTTGTTATAATTATTTTACAAATGTGCAAAGTTGAATGTAACAGAAACGGTATAGATTTTCCTCACTGCTCACACTAGCAGTGATGCCGTTTCTGTCACCAACACCGCACAATTCATAAGTATTCATTGGCGGCTCTCAAGTATGTCAGTCACAAACAGGCGATGAGTTTCACACGCAGGCTACCAGCCATACAGGCTACCATTGGAAGGAACTCTTCTTTCTCTCCTTGTTTTGAATTATGCAAAACATAATGTTCAAGCCAGCTTCTCGCATTAGAGGCTGATCCACTCTACTTTTGCATCAGTCCCTGCCATGCGACAATAGGAATTCTTTGATTAAACCCGGTCTAATCCTTTACAATTAGTATTAAAAAACAAGTGAACCAGCTCTTTTTCATAAAATTGTGGGTGGCTCTGAAAAGAGCCTTTGGGTTTCAATGTCGGTCGCTGCTGCTTCTGTTCAAGAGCATAGCCACCGATATGCCTGGCATGCCATGGCGGCAGCATGTCAACAAATTTCTTTTTTTTTTTTTTGCAGGCTTTCCAAGCTGCTCTTAATTCTTTTCAAGTTTTTTAGGTACGAGGAGTGGGGGATGGGGTCTACCTGGCAAACCTGTGTGACGTGGTGGGCCAGCAGACCTGATTGAGAAGTATATGTTGCCATCTCAATCTGGTCCACTTGCGAGGAAAGGAGGCATGGCATGGCATGGCATCGCTACTAAGGGGCAGGCCGGGTGGGCTCTTTAAATGGCCCTGGTCGAAGTAGTTCTGCTGCCTGTTGCTTCCAAACTGGATCATCAGTGAGTCAGCAATGGTGAGACTGCCTGAGAAGAAGAGATCCTCCTTGCTGCTGGAAGTCAACTGAAGACTCTGTCTTTCTGCCTGGATCCCGTCAACCTCTGGCACCGCTCGTGCCGCATAGGGATTATCTGTGTCGGTCCAGCCGCTACCAGGCAGGAGCTTTTTTTAATTGCAGAAGACCATCACCACCGCACCGAGGCACAGATCTTTCCATCAGTCACTGGCAGACAGTGAAGAAGAGACCATCACAGCTCACATTCAGGTACTTTTATGGGGTTAATTCAGATGTGTGGGTGGGGTGGGGAGGGAGGGAGACAGAATCAACCAAGTCCAACTGCATGAATGTTAAGATAAGTACAAAACTAAGGTATGGTTAACCTTGTCCTTGGGCAGGGGCTCCATAAGCTGACTATAGGGGGTTGATTCATTGTTGTAAATGGTGTGTGCTGTGGGTGGGGGGAGGGAGAACCAACCAAGTCCAGCTGTATGGAATAAATTTATTGTTGTAAGGGGGTTAATCCATTGTAAGTGGTGTGTGCTGGGGGAGGGGTGAGAGAGAACCATCTAGGTCCAGCTGTATGAAATAAATTTATTGTTGCAAGGGGGTTAATTCATTGTAAGTGGTGTGTGCTGGGGGGGGTGGGGGTGAGAGAGAACCAACCATGTCCAGCTGTATGAAATTATAACTATAAGGTGGTCATGGCCTCAAGGAGGGAGGGATAGCAATCATTAGTCCATGTTGTTGTGCACTGTGACTGCACCTTAATGTTACTGCTGGCACTGTGTCTTAACATTTCCAAGAATTAAATGTTAAGACAAAGGTAATAATGAACTACACATTTTGGCTGCATAATTTTGCAGTTGTCAGCACTGGGATAATGCTTTACTGTAGCTAAGTGCTTATTTAAGCAATTTATCCTTCCAGGGTGTGGGTACACCGGAGGATTTATATTGTTTGTGGTGATTCTCGGCCACCAGGCGCAGCCGAGTGACCGAATCACACCAGTGGTGTTAAATCCTCCAGTGTACCCACACCCTGGAGGGATAAATTTTTATTATACAATGCCAGATGTTGATTCTTTAATGTTTTTTAACTATGCTCTAACTGACTGAGGTCCCTACACTTCGAAAGAGGAGGTAGTTTTGTAAACAATTTACCGCTGTATTTTAGCGAAGCGGCGATGGGACAAACCGCGGCAGTTTCGTTTGAAGTGAAAGCGACCGGATTAGCAGGCTATAAAGTTGGCTGGCACTTCTTCCAGTGGGTACACTGGAGGATTTATCACGGTGGTAATTGTGCCAGCCAACCAATCAAGATGCAGGATTTGGGGCTTTGGATTTACCACATTGTATAATTTACTTTTAATACAAAGTAGTACATTATAGGGCCTATGATTAAAGCTGCTGCTGTTAATGCTGCCCATATAAACCTGGTTATTAGCCTAAGCTAAATGTGATAATTACTTTTATTATTATGAAATAAGTGTTCATTATGTTGACTCGTGCTTGCACGCCAGCCAACATATTGCATTAGTAGCAGATTTGGAGGTGCGGTCACTGTTGGGCGAATGCAGAGCACGCATCAGTAGGTACGCCCCTCATTCCCCAATAAGCCTGCATGCCGGGCGCCACAACAGGCATACATAATGTGGCGAGCACATGTAAGGAAAGGTCCACTGCAATGCGAGCAAAGCTTGTCATATGCAGTGGCACCTCCCGACGTCCTTTCCCTGGTGAAAAATTACATTAAACATGGCGGCACACTGCCTCCATAATGCCGAGTTCGGGGGTGCCCAATCCCCATTTCAGCATGCCCTGACCCAATGTATGTGCCGACGGGGGAGCCCACTTCCCATTGGCATAATGCACCCCCCATTTGTTATGTGCCGAGGGGATTGCCCAATCCACCTCGGCTCTTGCCCCCCCCCCGCTTTTGTTGCATGCCAACGAGGGTGCCCAGTCCCCTGTCGACTACAGCATCCCTCTCAAACACTTAGGTGGCATGCTGGGAGCCTCACTTAGTGCTGTAACCCCATAAAGAAAAACCATTCACAATGTTTTTTTTTTTTTACCCCAGCGAGAAGAAATGGTCTCTGTCTTCCTGCCTGCCTCCCACAACCCGAGCCTCCACCCTTCAGGCATCCTAGCCTCCCCCATTACACCCCCTCTCCCCTACTTACCTTGGAGTCTGGCGCGATGATGTTTCGTGGATCGGAAAACGCCTGCACTCTTCAAAGCCGACCGCCAACTGAAGAAATGCCGGTAAGCTGTATAATGGCATAAATAGGGTTTTTTCAACTTTGGTGCATATCTTGGGCATTTTTGATTTTGCACCAAATTTTCAACAAGGGTTATTGGGACCCCTCCTCATAAATTCAGTCACGCCATGGCATTATTCAGTCCTGAAAGGTGATTTCACGGTCACTGCGTGAAATCACCTTTCGGGACAGAGTAACGAAATGACAGTGCCACTGTTCATGAGGGGGGCTCTTAAAAAGCCTATGTTGCAAATTTGGTGAAAAAATCCAATAAATGGCTGTTTTATGAGCGTACGTTGCGCTGTTTCCATGCATGCTTGTAACTTCATGAATTTGTAATATTTTTACTCCAGATTTTCAAAATTGGCATTTTTCCACACCTTCTTATGAAAAGTACAGCTGTCATTTTACATATCCTGGCCAAAATGTGTTTTCACACTTCCAACACAGAATAGCTGGTCGATGTGTAAAATCAGGTTTTGGAACAGTTTGAGAAAATGACGGTGACACTGTTCATGAGCAGAGGTCCTAAAATGCCTATGTTGAAAATTTGGTGCCGAAAGTCCATAAAATGCCTGTGTTACAAGCGTGTGTTGTGCAGTTTCCACGCACCCTTGTAACTTCACAAATTTACAATATTTTCATGCCAAATTTTCAACACTGGCATTTTTTCACACCTCCTTATCAACAGTACAGCTGTCATTTTTCACAGCCTGCCCAAAATGTGTTTCCGCACCTGTGGCGCACAATGGCATGGTCGCTGTGGGAAATCAACTTTTGGGACAGATTAACAAAATCACAGTGCCACTGTTCACAAGGGGATGTCCCAAACTGCCTATGTTGAAAATTTGGCTAAAAAACTCCCATAAATAACTGGGTTACGGACGTGTGTTGCGCAGTTTCTATGCATGCTCATGACTTCACCAGTTTTTCATATTTTCGCTCCAGATTTTCAACGTTGCCATTTTTTTACACCTCCTCATGAACAATACAGTTGTCATTTTCCACATCCTGCTCAAAATGTGTTTTCACCCCTGTGTCACCAAATGGCATAGCCGCTATGCAAAACCATCTTTCAGCTAATAAACTGATTGTGCCGCTCTTCATGAGGTGGGGTCACAAAAAGCCTATGTTGAAAATTTGGAGTGAAAATACCAACAAACGCCTACAATGTTAGGGTTTCCAACTATAACACCCCACCCTGTAGAGACTGCCATGCATCCAGGATATGACTTGGGATCATTGGCTGAAATGCTCATGCCATTCCACCCCAACCCGCACCCTGCAGCCAGTGACAGGCATCAAGGTGTGCCTTGGAGTGTTCGGCCTTAAAGTTCACCCCATTCTCCTATACTGCACCCGTCTCAATGTATGTCCTTATGGAATGGGGTAGGTATAAGGCCCAAAGACCCCAAAGCACACCACGACACTTGTCAGTGTCTTCAGGGTAGGGTGAGGTAAAATGGCATGAGCAATAAAGCTGACACCCCAAAGGCACACCCCGGCGCATGTCAGTCTCTGCAGGGAGGGGTTGGGGTTGGCATCAGTTCCATACTTCACTGCCGTTCCCATTATGCATCTCTGACTCCTGCACTATCAATGTCAATGCCAGCGAGACAACAATCGGCATTGACAAATGCTTGTTTTAATACAGTTGCACTAACAAAGCATTATCCTGGTGCTGACAGCTGCAAACTTTGGCAGCCAAAATGAGGCGTTCATCATTATCTTTAAATACTTCTTGAAAATGAATGAAGACAGTGCCAGAGGAACATATTTATTTGCATCTTATTCTGCTGAACTGTGGTTCTGAGCACTGCTCCAAGAGGGACAGTAAATATTCTCACTCAGCAGAAATGTGTGGCTTTGAGCACTGCTCCTAGAGTGAGACGTGTGGTTTCTCTACTGTTTTTATCAGCACCTAATATGGTTTTGTCAGTGCTATGGAGTCTTTATTTTATGAATATACAAAGAAGCCAGCAGAGGGCCATTTGGATTATCTAGCCAGCTTGAGCTACTATCCCTGCCCTCCCTACCAATGATCCTTACTACCATCCCCCATGCCTATCCCAACCTCTAAGCTGCCCAGTGTCCTCAACATGATCACCTCTTCCAGCAGCACATTCCAAGTGTCCACCACCCTCTCTGTGAAGCAGTGCTTTCTAATCTCCCTCCGAAACCTCCCACCCTCCAGTTTAACACTGTGCCTCTCATGTTATGGGTGCCATTCAGCTTAAAGAGACTCCTTATCCACCTTATTTATCCCTTTCCCACCTTTTTTATTCCTTTCAAGTACTATTGAAGGTCTCTCTCTCTCGTTCTCTCTCTCTGTCTCTCTCCAGAAAGTACAGGTTCAGTGCACTCAACCTCTCCTCAGTTATATGCCTTACCCTGCTGATCCACTTTCATCTTTCTAGCCCTCCTCTGGACCTTCACCAGCAGGTTACTGTCCTTTCTTGGGGTGTTGGCACCAGTACTGAACCCTGTACTCTGGCTGATGCCTTATCAGGGACCTGTACAAGTGCAGTATAACCTCTCTCCTCCGTTACTTTGGGGCTTTGGCAGTGTTCAACTTCTGTGTGGTGTTCAGTCATCCAACATCTTTGCATATGGCTTTGGCTTAGTAGTAGTACTGAGGCAGAAAGGAAAATGTTTGGGGCACTGAGCAGCTACTCTTGCCTGCCTTGTTCAGTTAGGCCGGTATAGGTAAAAATGCAAGAAAGCTTTCAAGCACATGAAACACACGGGTACACACAGCCCCATCCTACCTAAATACTAAGTTGGCAGTAGAAAGGGATAAAAATGGGTTTATAATCTTTAAAATAACTCTTCTTTGGGGGCGCTCTGCCCCTGACCACTTCCAGCTGTACTGATGAAACTGTAACTCAAAGGCAATATTACATAACTTCATTGGAGCACTGGGGGGGGGGGGGAGCAGAGCTCCCCCACAAAAAGAGTGGTCCAATGAAGTTGCCTAAAATTTGAGTTTTATTTTGTTATAGTTACTGCAATGATTTCTTTCTGTGGGGGCACTTCACCCTCCCCACCCTCCGGGTGCTCCGATTTTCCAGTTGCTGCCATACGTTTTTGCAGTTGATACTATATTATCTCAAATGTGTTTTTGGGAATGATGTATTGATTTATCCAGGTGCAGCTATGTTTCACAACGTCACCACATGGGGCTGGCTACTTTGATGTGGTACAGAGGGTTGTCACAATGCAATATTGTAGCCAAAGACCAGTCTGTTAGTCTGACAACTGTTGGTGGTGGTGTGTCTAGTGGTGTGTGAATGGACCTCTGTGGGACTGGCTACCTTGATGTGGTACAGAAGCTTGTCACAATGCGATATTGAATGCAATTGTTCAGGCTGTGTGTGGGTGTTGTGCGATATGGCCGCCACTACACACTCAGTCACTGCACTACCAGTTTAGCATTGCTTGTAAACTGCTTTGAGATACACTTGTATGAAAAGCGCTACATAAATGCTGATTCTTTTTCTTCTTGTAACCAAAGTGGTGGTATGGCTAGTGGTGTGCTGTGCTGGCATAAAACACAGAGAAAATGATGCATGTGTCGGGTGAGGGCACGAACACGGCATGGACAGGGGGGGAAAGGGTAGTTGGCCTGAACAATGGGGAGAAGCAATGAGTCTACTTGGTGTGCAGGCCATGTTGAAAATTTGGTGAAAGCATTTCAAAAACTGACTGTGTTATGAGCCTGCATCGCACAGTTTCTAAGCACACTTGAACTTTGCCACTTTTTCATATTTTCACTCCAGATTTCCAACATTGCCATTTCTTCACACCTCCTCATGAACAGAACAGCTGTCATTTTTCACATCCTGCCCGAAATCTGTTTTCACTCCTGTGGCACCGAATGGCACACTTGCTGTGTGAAATCACCTTTTGGCATTGAGTAACGAAATTATGCTGCCACTGTTCATGAGGTGGGCTCCCAAAAAAGCCCATGTTGAAAATTTGGAGCAAAAATACCAACAAACACTTGGGACATTAGGCTTTCCAACCGTAATGCCACCCTGTACAGACTGACAGGCATCGCGGGTGTGACTTAGGGCTGTCAGCCGTAATGCTCAATCCATTCCACCTCCACCCTGCAGCCACTGACAGGCATTGAGGTGTGCCTTGGAGTCTTTGGCCCTGACATTCACCCCATTCTCTTATACTGCACCCATCTCAGCTTATTTCCTTTTGAAATGGGGTGAGCATAAGGGCCAAAGACCTCAAAGCACACTGTGACACCTGTCTGCAGGGTGGGGTGAGGTGGAATGACATCAGTGTTATAGCCGACAACCCAAAAGGCACACCCACACTGCCTGTCAGCCTCTGCAGGGTGGGGGTCGGAGTTGGTCTTACTTCAATACTTCACCGCTATTCCTATTATGCATCTCTCTAGCTCCTGTACTACCAATGTCAATACCAGCTAGCAAACATTCGGCATTGACAAATGCTTGTTTAAAAAAACTATTGAAAACTGTCCACTTTTTGCTCTAAATCAGATATTAGTCTCTGAGAAATTTTGGTACGCTGTCTGAGGGTTAGCCATGGTGCTCCATGAGCCTCGAGTACCATCCAGCTGAAGCCAAAAATGACTCACCTGCGGAGCTGTACTTGGGTTCTTTTGCCATCCTCCGTGCCTGCATGTGGATGTCCAAGCGAGTAATGATGTAGCTGCTCTGGCAGCACTCGAGAACCCAGTTGTTTAGTCCAGCTCTAATGCGCTGAAAGCAGGTCGGTCCCCACAGCAGGCTTTCTTTGATTTTGGCATCTCTCTCAGTGTCTCTCGCTGCCTATGCCAGTCCCGCACTTGCTTCTTGTTAATCGAGAAGTGCCTGGCCGCAGCAGAGTTGTTGGGGGTTTTGGCAAATTCTATCACACGCAGCTTAAGGGCTGCATTGTAAGAGCTCCTTTTTCTCTTGCCACTAGTGCTCATTCAGGCATCCGTAGTGACAATGTGCTGAGTCTGGTTACCTATATTGACAAGGTGAGTGAGTAAATGGGTGATTGTGAGCAGCCATGAACGAGCTGGTTGACTGAATTATTAGCGAGCAACAGAGTGACCCACGTAAAAGCCGAGACCAGTGATTTCAATGTCAGAATTTGGTCAAAAAATCTCGGCTTATATGTGAGTATATACCGTAAGTTAAATAATGCATTTGTAATATTATTATTATTACTTTAGGGAGATTTCAGATCCTCTAAATAAAATATCCTGTTAAAAATAACAAGACCTCCAGACAGCAGGTAGTCTTTCCTTTTCATGCATTCACACAGCTACAGAAAGATATAACCCAACAACTGGACGTGCCTTTTCACTACTGCTGGTATTGGCCCTATATCAAACTGCATAAAAGTGAGAATATTAGCCCAGCTGCTCAAAAACAGGTTGCAGTTTCACTAACTAGACTATAAAAGGCCCACCGTTCCTTTTCACCCAGTGTTGGAGCACTTTTAGTTTTGGCTGCTTTTTTATCCCACCACCATGCCAGCAGCCCTGATACTGTAGCTCTCAGGAATTGAGGATGCTTTCCTGAAGTGCTGTTTATGTCTGTGTATCTAGTGCTGTATTTGTGTGCATCTGTGTATCATTCCATGCCAGGACAACATGTAGTAAACAGTCCAGGAATCATTAAGACAGATAAATCCAAACAAGGCACCAGACCCAGACCGATTATATTCTAAAATAATTAAGGAACTAGTGTAACTGGTTTACTGATGTATTTTATTCAGCTGTTCGTTTCCACTAAAATTACAAGCCCCTTGTACAGTATGTGGCTGTTCTGTTTGTTTTAGCAAATATAAGGTTACTCTCTACTGCCCCTGGTGGACATTTTGTGAAACCTCTGCTCTGACTACAGTGTACAGCAGACTAATGGAGGCATGCTTCAGGTAAGCAAGCTGTTTCTTTTATTTATTTTCATTTATTTATTTGTCTACCGGGTAGGTGCACTGAGTCAGTGGACCGTTTTCAGGCACGACCCAGGCCATGAAGATGGCACAAAGGTAAATACAAGTACAAAAGTACAGTACAGCATAAATGCAAGTACAAAAATATGAAAATACAGTACAGGAAATGGCAAACAAGAGTTACAAATACAGTATAGTGCAAAACAACAGCAAAGTTATTGTACAGCTAGGATACTATACCCTAACCACCCCAGTCACCCGTGACCCACTTACTCAACTTGTCGATTACCTCCAGTACAGTCCCTGCCATCTGGAAAACAACCTACGAATTACCCCTATTCAGATCTGGTGACCCATGTGACCTCAATAACTACAGGCCCATCTCCATACTGCTCATGCTATCTAAGCTCCTACAGAAGGCAGTCAATACCCATCTAAGGGACTAAATGGAAAATGCAAATCTAATTAACCCCCACATTCTAGCTTTAGACAAAACTTCATCACAGTATCAGATTTGGCCAAAGAGATGGACAACTGGCTTTTAGCCTTAGATCAAGAAAGACAGCTCTGGTGGGTTGTTTATTGTCTAAGTGAAGCCTTTGACATGGTAGACCAGGATCTCCTGTTAATCAAACTCAAAGAACATGGCCTAAATGGCACCTCCTTAAACTGGTTCCATAGCTACCTTGCAGGAAGACTCCAGTGTATCAAAGCATATGGGCGCCTGTCCCCTCCTTTATGCTTAATAAGAGGAGTACCCCAGGGATCCATCCTAGGCCCCCTCCTATTTTCAGTTTATTCAATTCACTAAGCATTAACATCCACAAAGCCAAGCTACACTTCTTTGCAAATGATACGGTCCTCTGTACCTCAAAACCCTCTCTGATGGATATTGGTACGGAACTTCAAGCAGATTTCAACCTGCTTCAACTCAACTTGCTAAAGTCAAAACTACTTTTGAATGCAAAAAAAAAACAATGTTCTTCTTGTCCCCACAATCCGCAACCCATGCTGCTCAAACACAGTATCCCTCCACCCATTACAGCCTTACTAGGAGACACGCTAGAGGTGGTAAATAAATTTAAATACCTAAGTCTCTGGCTCGACAGTACCCTATCCTTCACGGTGCATACTGAAACTCTTACCAAGAAACTTAGAACTAGATTAGGTTTCTTTTACAGGAACAAATATCTCTTCCCCACAGAAGTCAGGAAAAGGCTATTTCATGCCACCTTTCTCCCTCTTCTCGATTATGCGGCATAATTTACAACAGCTGTGCCTCATCTCATTTCCATAAATTGGATGTATTGTTCCACCATGCTATTCGCTTTATTACAAATGCACCCGCAGAACCCACCATTGCGACCTCTATACAGCAGTGGGCTGGATGTCCCTTTCCATCAGAAGAATGATACATACCTGTGCTTGGGACTACAAATCATTGATAAATAAACTCCCCCATTGTATAGCAACCCTCTTCAGTCACTCAATTAGCTGCTTTTCACTCCAAAAAATTCTATCATCATTCTAGAGATGTCAAAATTCCACACCCACTATGCCAGAGCTGCCATCAGTTACGTTATTCCCTCAGCCTGGAACAAATTGCAAATTTCCCTAAAACCCGCAAGTATCGTCCCTCTTAACCTTTCCAAATCCTTACTTAGCAACACTCTTAAAGATAATTTTTACCGACTACCGATGTGGAGCCTTTGCAAAAGAGTCTTTGACTCAAAGGATTGTAATTCCGATCTTATGCAATAAATAAATAATTATCACTGCCACACCAACTAATAAGCCCCCTATACCTATGGCTCCAACCTGCAAACAGTCAGCATTTATCTCAACAGTTAGCACTTAAACCCCCTCCCACCTCTGAATGATCTATAACCCATTTTTCTGTATCATAACCCAGCACAAGTGCTCAACCACGCTTGCTTATTTAAGGTATAGACCTTATTTCTATGTAGCTTCCTGTAATATGTGTCTACTCCTGTGTCTTCCTTATACTTTATATTACTGTGTATTACTTTGTTTTACCTTGTATTACCCATCAAACCTTGTATTGTTATCTCTGTACGTTATGCATTGTCTCTTGCAGGACCTCCTTGTAAATGAGTGTGCTCAATGGAGTTTTCCTGATGAAAATAAACTTGAACTTGAACTACAGCATATTCCATCGGAAGTGCACAAAATACAAAGCACAGTAGTGGTAGCTAAGCATAGCTACTCAATAATTTCAAAGACCATGTTATCCGTTGTAGGAAAATATACAACAGGATGCACATAACATAGAGTGGCTGAGTTGCTGGATGACCTCAGCGATCTTGTGAGCTTATTCAGGTGGTCATCCAGGGGGCAGGTACAAGTGGATGCAGCCATTAAGGCTGCTTTGAAGTGGGATTTAAATGAGAGTTGAGAATCAAGAGAGTTAAGCGAAGAGGGCAGACTGTTCCATAGTTTTGGGGCGGCTGAAGAGAATGCTTTGCTACCCAGGCAGGTGGTGGTCTGAGGAGCATCCAACAGAAGGCTGGAGGAGTTTTGAAGTTTGTGAGGTTAATTTATTTGTTCGAGTAGGGGGAAAATGGGTGATAGGTCCCCATCCCTGATGGCATTGTCTATGGTGCAGCCGAGGAAGTAGTCACTGCGGCCTGTGGGGGAGCCATCCAAGAGACTGGTATAGGGAACAGTGATGGGTACAGTAGTGTGCCATCAGTGTAAATCTACAGATATTGTAGTACATGGTATTTAGCCAAGCGAGTTTATGTGTGGAGGTTTGCATATTGATGGGGGCGCAGTAATCCATTAGAGGAAGGAGACTGTCCTGGACTGTGGCAAGACAGGCCTCTGGAGTCAGGCAGTGTTTCAGTCGGTATCCCACCTCCAATTTTTGGTTGATGCACCGGATGATGTTACCAGTGTGTTCAGAGAAGGTAACACGGGATCCAGGGCAATGCCGAGGTATTTAAAGGAGGATACTGTTTCAAGAGGGGGGCCGCCAGGAGATAATATGCTGAAGGCAGCTCAGGTGTTAGCAAGTTTGGTTAGCTTAGGTTTGGACCTCAAGAGCATGGCCTAGGTTTTGTTTGTGTTAACCAGGAGTCTAATTTCTTCACTTTGAATCTGCTTTTTTGTGTGTGTGTCCATTTTCCTATTAGCAAGTTATACTGTACTGCCACTAGAGGGACACAGTCTTTATCTATTTGTCCTGTCAGGTTGCTCCGGCAACCTGACAGGACAGATGTGTCTACCTAGACTAGATTAATAGCAGTCTGCCAGTTTCAAATCTGCTCCGTTGTCTAGTTTTTGTGCAAATGTTTAACTAACCTGTGCATATGCTTAACCACTTTCTCTCTAATCTCTGCCTGTGTTATCTGTCTAATGTTACCTCCATGCCTGTATACATCATGTAAAAATGACTTTCTCACTGGCCTAAATTGTTGTTTGACTGTATACTATAATGTAAACTGTGTCCACTGTTGATTTCCCTGTATTGACACCCTGTGGCCCGGGTCATGACTGAAAATGGTCCACTGGATCAGTGCACCTACCCAGTTATCAAAAAAATAAATAAATACATCTGAAGTGATCCCTGCCTGTTGTTCATATAGATAACCTTCTTAAGCTACAGCTACCCCCTCCATCTGACCAGCCCCTCTCCATGCTCCCTGCTTACAAATTCCTCCTGTTCCTAAATCAATTGTTCACCAGTTTCTCTGCCTTTATGAACAATGCATCCCCTGCTCTCCTCGCTCCCCCTTGTTCTACTCATATCCCTCTCTTTCCCACCTCCACTTACTCACTACTCATCTAGTCCTAATAACTCTCCCAACCCCATCAGTTACTATATCCAATCCCCTACCCACATCCATGCTATCATTCCTTCCCCTCATCTGAAATATGGTCTCACTCTACCACTATTCCTCATGTGGCTTTGATAATGGTGTCCACTTTCACTTTGGTTCTCCACCTTCTTCTTCCTCACTCATCCACTTCCTTCTCCTCAAATCTCCCAACCTCCTCACCAGCCCCTTCAAACTCCCCTAAGCACCACTTTCTCATACTCACCCTCCTCTTGCTCTCAGCCGGGGATATCCACCCTAACCCAGGTCCTATTGCCCCTAGCTCCTCTGGTGCTTCCTCCTCTACTACCTCCCCGCCTCTCTTCTCTCAGCCCTCCCAAAGGGCTTAAAGATCCTTCGTCTAAACACCCGCAGCTTGTAGCATAAAATAGACCAGATTCACACCATGGTGTGCACTCTAAAACCAGACATTCTAATCATCTCAGAAACTTGACTAAAGAGTACTGTCCCTGATCATGCAGTCTCCATTCCTGGCTACTCACTGCTAAGGCAAGACCGTGCTGGCAGGGGTGGTGGTATGGCCATTTATGTCCTAGCCTTCATTCAGTATTCCATCATCTACTCATCCTCCAATCCTGAGACTCATGATGCCCTAGCTATCCATGTGACCCTCTCCTTCACTCTCCCACTCTTCATAGCTGGCATTTACTGCCACCCAGATGTCCATCCTTGGATCGCGCTAGACCTCCTAACCTCCATCACTTCCCTTGCTCGCTCTGGGGAATTATTCATCCTAAGTGACTTCAATATAAATTGGCTGTCACCTAAAACTACCAAAACTAAAAATGAAATTGGAGCTCTAAACCTCTCCCAACTGATCTCTGAACCCACCCACCCAAACCACAAGACACAGCAACATTCCCTGCTCAACTGGGCCCTTACCTCCCACCCTCTGGAGTCCTCCCCGATGCTCTCAGTGACCATAACCCAATATTCATAGTTAGGAAAGTCCACAGAACTAAATCCCCACACAAAACCATACAACTACGCTCTTTCAAGTCTCTTGACCTTGAACCTCTCCTGAGTAACCCTGCCACTTCTGACTGGTCCCTCCAACCTCCTTCCCCTCAGTTGATAAGGCACTGGCCTATTTCAAAGAAATCTTTCTTGTAAACTGGAATGCCTTTGCCCACTCAAACAAACCAGAGTCAGAGGTAATCACTTACCTTGGATAACCCCTGAACTTCTGGCCTGCCTCAGGACTAGAGATTGAGACTGGAAGCATCATAAAGCTACCCAGCATCCTAGTGACCTCATGAACTACAGCATGCTCCGAAACACTTGCACCAGGGCTACAAGGTTGGCCAAGTCCGAATATTTCAAATCTGCCTTCATCACCAACATGAATTCCCCTTCAAATTTCTGGAAGGTGGTACACACCCTATTTACCCCCTCATCTTGCCCCCCCCGGTACTTAAAGTAAATAGCTCACTAGTGTCTGACCCACCAGCACGCAGCTGCGGAATTTAACTCCTACTATACCTCCTGCGCAAATGAGATACTGAAATCCCTGCCTTCCTACCCATCACCCTCCCCACCCTCTACTGGTGTGCCTCCTTCACCACCCTCTCAACTCCCCTTCTCTTTCAGTACTGTAACCCCAAATGATGCCCTAAGTGCCCTCCTCACCATTAAGCCCTCTAAAGGTGCCTCCCCTGATGACATTGATCCAAAACTCCTCTCCCTTTCCACTTTGGCCATTGCCTACCCCCTCTCAATAATCCTAAATCTCTAATTCTCTACTGCCTCGGTCCCCTCTTCGTGGAATCATGCAGTGGTCCTCCCTCTACCCAAAGGGGGTGACCCCTCATCCCCTGGCAACTATCACCCCATTTCTCTCCTGCCTACCCTTGCCAAGCTTCAAGAACACATTGTCCTCTCCCAACTCACCTCTTTTCTATCTGACACCTCCTGTTTCACCCCTTGTCAGTCTGGTTTCAGGAAAAAACACTCAACCACCACTTCTCTCCTATGGCTCACAGACTCCATCCTAACCAGGATGGACAATGGCCAAACTACCTCTGCCATTTTTGTTGACCTGGCCAAAGCTTTCTACACCACCTCTCACTCCCTTTTCCTTGACTCACTGTCGGCAGCTGGCCTATTTCAATCCACCACAGACTGGTTCAAAGCCTACCTTATTGGCAGAACCCAATCAGTTAAGATCTTGGACACCACTTCACCTCCACTCCCGATTAGCACTGGCATCCCCCAGTGCTCTGTATTAGGGCCCCTTTTATTCTCCATCTACTTAAACGACCTTCCCTCTGTTGTCTCCCCCCCTCCGCTATACATATGTATGCTGATGATATAGTCCTGTATGCATCTGGTTCCTGTCCTGCTGAGGTTACAACCAGCTTACAGCAAGACTTCGACAAGGTTCAGCCCTGGTTTGCTAACTATCAACTTTTCATCAGCGTCAAGAAGACTGTCTCCATGACATTTGGCACAAGGCAGACACTCTCTAGACTTCCCTCCCTACCCACTTTCCACACCCTTGATGGGACTTTACTTGAGGACACATCCTCCTTCAGGTAATTAAGTGTATGGTTGGACCAACACCTAAACTTCTCTGGACATTTTGATGCCACCCAGAAAAAACTGCACCCCAAGCTCGGTGCCCTGTTCAGGAACTGTAGCTGCATCCCTCCTACAGCTAGGCGTGAACTTGTTCAGAAGATGATACTGTCCATTTTCGACTACTGTGATGTAGTCTATGGTGCTGCACTGAAGTCCTCCCTGGTCAGCCTGGACACCCTCTTCAATTCCTTCTGCTGCTTTGGTCTGGATGCCCCTCCTTGCACCCACCACTGTGATCTTTATCGTGCCCTATCCTTCCCCTCTCTTACAAATAGGTGACTCTTCTACTGTGCTAAATTCACCTCAAAGCATTGGTTGGGTGAGCTCTCTTCCTGCCGCACCTCCTCCTTTATAACAACCCCCCCCATACTCCAATTTCCTTAGATTAACCGACTCCCACACCCTGGTAGTTCCCTGCAGATCCACCCTAATCGGCCAATCCGGTTACTCTCATCACCTCCCAAAAATTTGGAATTCCCTCCCCCCTCAAATCTGGCACTTATCCTCTGCTTACTCCATCAGCTCTGCCCTCAATAATTACCTTGCACCTTGCTGCTCCTGCCATGTCCTTTCCTAATTCCCTCCTCTAAACCCTGGATAAACTCTACCCGTCTACGGTCACCTTCATTTTACCCTGTGCACCCCCACCCCCCCAAATTTCTAGCTCTCCTTCCCTTCCCCCAAATTGCTCCCCCTTACTGGCCTCCCTTGATCTCTCACAGAATGTAAGGGACCCCGAATGCTCTCCATGGATCCCTCTCCTACCCCTTCAAGGGGCTTCTATTCCTCATCTACTCCCTTCCCCCACCATCCGTCCTATCTCCCAAGATTTGCAGTCCTCTTGCAGGGTTCTTAGCATCCTGAAGGCGCCCAACTGCATCAAGTCTTGTCTCCATTCCTTCCCCCTCCCCATCTACCTGTCTCCCTGGCCTTTGCAGTCCCCTTGCAGGGTTCTCAGCATCCTGAAGGTGCCGTACTACACCTAGGCAAGTCTGCTCTCCTTCTCCACCCCTATTCTATCTTTTTTCCTTAGCCTTTGCAGTCCCCTTGCAGGGTTCTCAGCATCCTGAGGGTGTCCTACTGCGTTTAGTCTTGTCTCTCTCTTCCACTCCCCCATCTACCTTTCTCCCTGGCCATCACAGTCCCCTTGCATGGTTTCTCAACATCCCGATGGGGTCCAATTGAGCCTTAGCATATCTCACCTATTCTATCTAACCACTATCTTGGCTTTTCATGACTACTAGCAGGGTCTAATGCATCCTGATGGATTATTGACTAGGCCCCATCCCTTCCAATGGTGCAAATTCTCTCCCCCACAGGGGTTCAATTTGCACTCTTTCCATCTGCTATCACTCTCTTAATCCTTATCTACTGACCTTCCCCAACCCCCTGGTAGGGTACCCAGCATCCTGAAGGGTCTTCTTTTAGGTTAGGTCCTATTCCTCCTCATAGCATTTCAGTAACACCTTGTCCTTCTCTTTCTCCTTCCTCTTTAAATCCCTATAGCCTTATCCCCCTTTCCGTCTAGCCCCATAGCCCCCTTGCAGGGTTCCCCACATGCTGAAGTGGTCTCTCTGGGACATTGTTTTATCCACTTCTCTCTGGTCCCCCAGTCCCCTTGCAGGGTTCCTCGCATCCTGAAGGGGTCTCCAGGGACATAACTCTTCCCCTCCTCCATCTCACCCCTCCCTCACTTTTCCACCTTTTCTTTCACTTAAGCAGTTGTTTACTTATTAACCTGGCACTTGTTATTGTCCACTCTTTCTACATATTATGCACAACACTGTTTTAACACTGTTTATAACACCTGCCTTACAACTGTTTGATAATATTGATCTTGTAACTTGAATGCAACTTGAACACGACTCTTTCTATGTATTATGCACAACACTGTTTTAACACTGCTTGTAACACCTGCTTTACAACTGTATGTTAATGTTGATCTTGTAACTTGAATGTTTAATGCCTTACTCCTATTGTATTCAGTACAAAAGGTTTGCAAGCTCAACCCCTGTATTTACAATACAATTTAATAAGTTTTAGTGGGGTGACTCCAGGTATGTGACCAAACAGAAACATGTGGTTAAAATTCCAGGGCCTTACCCGAACCCCCCATTTTACTGCATCAAAGCCCGCACTTTTTTCCAAATTAACTCTAATAGTCTTACTTTTCATGCTTTTCTGAGGGGCTCTTGGTTCTCATTATCCAGCTGAACCATGATTAAGCCTGACCACTTCGGCAAAGTGACTGCCTCCATCGGTCATGTAAAAAGCATCACATTTTAACTTGCCTTATCAGAGCTGAGGTCTCCTTGCTTCCTCCATATTTTTTTGAAGAGACCACTCTCTAGGCTTCATTACTTATAGTGTGCTCTGGCCAATGAAAGGCTCTGGAAGTTTAACCATATGTCATTCCTATTGTACCCCATCCCCCCAGGTCACACCAGGAGACGAGTGACTTGTCGCTCAGTGTGCCTTCCTGGTGAAACATTTCAATAAATAAATATTTTCCAGGAACCAATCATGGGCGGCTCCATAATTAGAAGTGTGTGTGGCTGAGAGGCTAGCCAGGGATTTGTCACTGTGGAACAACACTAGGTTGTTGGCATAGAGGATGGCATTACATGTGAGGCTGTCATTAGGGATGGACTTAATGAACAGCGAGAAAAGGAGGGGTCCAAGAAAACAGCCCTGGGGAACACCTGTGTTTACAAAGTTAATCAAGCTGTTCTAGGGGTTGCAACCTGATTAATACCTGTTTAGAACTGAGAAGTGTTGCCAGTCAATAAGTGTATGTGTGTTTTGAGTCATTGGGTTTGATATTTTTAAAGAACAGCTTAAAGGAGAAGCCCATCCAAAACTTGAAATAATATATGTTGTGCATAGTGTTTTAATTTGTATGTGAAGTTCTAGTGTTTCTTTCCCTCTGAGTGGTATTAGGAGTTTTTCCTAAATTAGCCTGCTAGCTTTAGGGTTGTCTTACGACCCCTGGAGATCTCCATATGAAACAGCTTAATTATATTCCTTTGTCCTGCAATGCACCTTGTTTCATGTAATGGTGATGTATCAGAGACCACAAATCCCGCAGAAAGCATTGCTTTACAATCAGTTCACAACAGTAGAGATGGCTATATTTTAAAATCTGTAGAATTCAGCTTGGTGACCACCCTCATCGTAAAGGTCTTGCTGTCCTGAAAAACTTTGCTGCTGCTAATTTTTGTGCAGCTTGTAAAGCTTCCAAGGTATTTGGTTTGTTTGGCATGTGTGTGCTGAATGTTGGGTCTTTGCTACATCACTGTCACATGAGACAAGATGCACTGTGGGAACAAGAAATACAATTAAGCTGTCCGGGATGAAGATCCCCAGGGGTCGTAAAACTAGTATAAAGCTAGCAGGTTAATGTAGGAAAAACTCCTAATACCAGTCAGAGGGAAGGAAACACTAGAACTTCACATACAAATTAAAACACTCTGCACAACATATATTTTTCAAGTTTTGGGTGGACTTCTCTTTTAAGTATTTTTCTGAGCACGTGGTAGACTGAAGTAACTGTGTCAGAACAGTGTAAACAGAATGTTTTTCTAAGCCGGAATTTGCTTGCAAACTGGTCATTTTATTTATATTTTGTTCTGCCAGGGATAAACTACTGTTCTGTGCAACGGATTGCAACTCATGTTTTTTATTCGATTTTACAGGTATGAGTTTATGACTTTGCATACAGTGTACTGAAATTAAAGTACTCTGCTGTTTTTTGTACTGCATTTAGAAAGAGAAACAATGCAGTGAACCTGTTGTGATGTATTTTTGTTCTGAACTAATCATTTGAACATTGTGTTTGTAATCATTAGATATTTGATTTGTGCAAAAGAAATCATTTTGCAAAAGGAGTTTATCACAAGTTGCTATATGGTAATAAGATGTAGGATTCTGTTACAGTATGCTAACTGAAATCACTATATGATCACAGATTACCTTCCTTTATGTATGAGTCTGGAGAAGTTCGTAATGCTGTATGTGATTTGCGGAACTGTATTTGTCTGCTAAAAAAATGTTTGATGATAGTCTGCAGCAGACTAATGGAGGCATGCTGCAGATATAAACTACTGTTCTGTGCTGCAAACTGCAGTTCATGTTTTTATTTGATTTTACAGAATAAATCCTCCATGTTGTTAAATCCTGTGTGCCTGGCTGAATTTTATCAGAAAGTAAGGTATTCAAACAGCAGGGAAACAGAAGTCAGTAACAGCCAAAGACACATGTCTGTACCAGTAACTGAAATACTCCAGTCTTCTCATGACAGTAGAAATGTGGTAATCTGCTAGAGAAAAGCAACAGTCATCCCACTGTATAGCAAACTCTGACCAGAGCCGATAGGGCTGCAGCCAAAGGATTTGGGGTAAAAATGTTGCAAATTACCAAAGTTACAAGCCTGCATTCACAAAATGTAATGTGTGCTCAGAAATGTGTTGTTTTGTAATATTTTTACACCAAATTGTCAACATAACCTTGATATGACCCTACCTCATGGAAAAGGGCTCCTGGCCTAAAGGTGATTTTGCGCAAGGACTATGAAATCAACTTTTGGGATGCAAAAACACATTTTAGGAGGGAGTTGAAAAATGATTGGCTATGTTGAAAAGTTGGAGTAAAAATAATGAATATTACCGAAGTTATAAGCCTGCATTGGCAAAATTCAACATAGCCTCATAACTTTTTTTTATACATTTTTACAACAAATTTAGAACATAGCATTCTTATGACCCTGCCTTATGAACAAGAGCAGAGAAAACTTTCAACTCCTTTCCAAAAGTTGATTTCATGCAGGGACGCAAAATCATCTTTCGGGATGTAAAAAAAATATATATATTTTGGCTAGGATCTGAACAAGCATTTGTCAATGCCGAATGTTGATTGTGTTGGTCCATTGAGCTCGCTCACTGCTTCTCTGTCACTCACTCAGTCTGTTTCTCCCGGTGCTGCAGGCTGCTGTTTTGTACTGGGCCTCTGCTTGCGTTGGCACCTTTTTCTGCCCACTAAGAAATCCGCAGCTGTCCTGACAGAGCTCCGTTGAGGTGGCTCACTCCCCCTTTCTCACTCGCTCATTCTGTTTCTCCTGGCGCTGCAGGCTGCCCTTTAGTACTGGGCTCCTGCCTCTGTTGGTGGCTTTTTCTGCCCACAAAGAAATCTGCAGCAGTCCTGACACAGGTCTGTTGAGTCTGCTCACTCTCCCTCTCTCACTCACTCATTCTGTTTCTGCTGGCGAGCAGCCTGGCCTTTTGTACTGGGCTCCTGCCTGCGTTGCTGCCTTTTTCTGCCAACAGAGAAATCTGCAGCAGTCATGATAGAGCTCCATTAAGCTCGCTCACTCCTCCTCTCTCACTTGCTCATTGTGTTTCTCCTGGCACTGCAGGCTGCCCTTTTGTACTGAGCTCCTGCCTGCATTGGCACCTTTTTCTGCCCACAAAGAAATCCACAGCTGTCCTGACAGAGCTCCATTGAGGTTGCTCACTCCCCCATCTCACTCACTGATTCTGTTTCTCCTGGCACTGCAGGCTGCCCTTTTGTAGTGGGCTCCTGCCTCTGTTGGCACCTTCTGCTGCCCACAAAGAAATCTGCAGCAGTCCTGACAGAGCTCCATTGAGCTTGCTCACTGCCCTTCTCTCAGTCGCTCATTCTGTTTCTGGCGGCACTGCAGGCTGCCCTTTTGTACTGTGCTCCTGCCTGCATTGCCGCCTTCTTCTACCCACAAAGAAATTTGAAGCAGTTACAATAGAGTTCCGTTGAGCTCGCTCACTCCCCCTCTCTCACTCACTCATTCTGGTTTTCTCGCCACTGCAGGCTGCCCTTTTGTACAGGGACCCTGTGTGCATTGCTGCCTTTTTCTGCCCACAAACAAATCTGCAGCAGTCCCAACAGAGCTCCATTGAGCTCACTCACTCCCCCCCCCCCCCACACTGGCTCATTCGGTGTCTCCCGTCGCTGCAGGCTGCCCTTATGTACTGGGCTCCTGCCTGCGTTGGTGGCTTTTTCTGGCCACAAAGAAATCTGAAGCAATCCCGACACTACTGCATTGAGCTAACTCACTCCCCCTCTCTCACTTGCTCATTCCGTTTCTGCCAGTGCTGCAAGCTGGCCTTTTGTACTGGGCTCCTGCCTGCGTTGCCGCCTTTTTCTGCCCACAAAGAAATCCGCATCAGTCATGATAGAGCTCCATTGAGCTCGCTCACTCCCGCTCTGTCACTTGTTCGTTCTGTTTCTCTTGGCGCTGCAGGCTGCACTTTTGTATGGGGCTCCTGGCTGCATTGGCACCTTTGTTTGCTCACAAAGAAATCCACAGCTGTCCCGACAGAGCTCCGTTGAGGTTGCTTAGTCTCCCTCTCTCCCACGCTCATTCTGTTTGTCCTGGTGCTGCAGACTGCCCTTTTGTACAGGGCTTCTGCCTGCATTGGTGCCTTTTTCTGCCTACAAAGAAATTCGCATCAGTCCCGACAGAGCTTAGTTGAGCTCAGCCACTCCCCCCCTCACTCGCTCGATCTTAATCTGTCCCAGTCACTGATTTCCCAAAGTGACCATGCTGTTCTCCGGCAGGAGTGCAGAAACATATTTTAGCCAGGATGTGAAAAATGACAACTGAACTGTTCATAAGGAGGAGTGAAAAAATGCCACTGTTGAAAATGTGGCATGAAAATATTACAAATTTGCGAAGTTACAAGGGTGCGTGGAAACAGTTCAACACACACAGTCATGTTATGGAGTTTCATCACCAAATTTTCAACACAGGGATTTTAGGACCTCTTCTCATGAACAGTGCCACTGTCAGTTTTTTAATCTGTCCCGAACACTGATTTCCTACAGCGACTGCATTATTCTGCGCCAGAACTGTGAAAACACATTTTGGTCAGGACGTGAAAAATGACAGCTGTACTGCTCATAATGAGGCATGAAACAATGCCACTGTTGAAAATCTGGCGTGACAATATTACAAATCTGCGAAGCTACAAGGGTGCGTGGAAAGTGCGCAACACATACTTGTAACACAATCTTTTGATGGGCTATCATCACCAAATTTTCAACATAGGCATTTTACAGCCTCTGCTCATGAACAGTATCACTGTCATTTTCTTAATCTGTCCCGAACAGTGATTTCCAACAGCGACCGTGTTATTCTGCACTGGAAGTGCAAAAACACATTTCATCCAGGATGGGAAAAATTGCAGCTGTACTGCTCATAAGTAGGTGTGGGAAAATGGCAGTGTTAAAAATCTGGAGTGAAAATATTTAAATTCGTGAACTTACGAGCATGCGTGCAAACTGAGCAACGCACACTCATAACACAGTCATTTTATGGAGTATCGTCAACAAGTTTTCAACATAGGCATTTTAGGACCTCTACTCATGAACAGTGTCACTGTCATTTTCTTAATCTATCCCGAACACTGATATACCACAGCGACCATTCAATTCTGTGCCGAAAGTGCAAAAACACATTTCGGCCAGGATGTGAACAATGACAGCTGTACTGTTCACAAGGAGGTGTGAAAAAATGCCAGTGTTGAAAATCTGGCATGAAAATATTGCAAATTTGCAAAGTTATGAGCGTGCGTAGCAACTGTGCAATGCATGCTCGTTAAACAGTCATTTTTTAGATATTTTTTCCACCAAATTTGCAACATAGACTTTTTGAGAGCCCACCTCATGAACACTGGCACTGTTGTTTCATTAATCAGCCCTGAAAGGTGATTCCACGCAGTGACTGCGAAATCACCTTCTGGGCCGATTAACGCCATGACAGTGCCAGAATTCATAGGGGTCCCAAAAACCCCATGTTGAAAATTTGGTGCCAAAATTCCAAAAAATGACTGAGATATGCAGCAAAGTTGAAAAACCTTATTTATTCCTTTATACAGCTTACTGGCATTTCTTCACTACGTGGTCGGCTTTCAAGAGTGCAGACGTGTTCCTGGTCCAATGAAGATCATCGTGCCAGACTCCGGAGGTAAGTATGGGTGAAGGGGGTTTGGGGAGGCAGGTGCGCGGTGGGTGGGTCTGGGTGGTCGGGGGCATTGAGACCATGAGGACCGTTTCCTATATTACAGGTTAAAAAAAAAACATTGTGGGACCATTTTTATTTTACATGGGATATGTGCACACTGGGGTAGGCTCCCAGTGTGCCAACAGAGCTCCTTTTGGGCAGCTTAGCCAATGGGGATTGGCACCCCATCGGCACACAACAAAAGGGGAAGGTGACATTATGCCGGTGGGGATTGGGTCTCCTATCGGCGTGACAACAAAAGCAAGTGGGTGGGGTTTTATAATGTTGACGGGAGTGGGCACCCCTGGCCGGTAAACATAAAACATTGGGGTACTGAAGCCAGCAGGGATTGGGGCCCCGCCAGCAAACAAACATGGTTGGGGGCGCACGTGCGTGCGAGGGGATTGGGCATCCCTTCGTGAAGATATTTAGAACATCGGCAAGCCACCGCCATGTTCACAAACAATATCAGTGTTTCCAGATCCCGGCCTGCAATGACGGGTCGCTCCCTCATTGCAGCGAATGGCTTATGCTGCAATGGCGAGGTGGCCTCTGATTACAGTGGTTAAGTTTTTACAAGTTAGTGGCACGCTTGCTGAACTAGTGTCAGCAGCAGCATGCCATGGCATTGGGGGACACTGGACAAGCCTTTACAGGCTGTGGGGGCATTGGCCACAACAGTGCCACGCCTCCACAACCTGCTTGTGGAGAAGGCTGCCACAATATGTTTCTTGAGCATGTGCACAATCAACATAAAAATGACAGCTGTCACTTTCATGAGGTGCTGTAAAGCTATGGCTATGTTTTAAATTTGGGGTAAAAATATAAAAAAATTACCAAAGTTACGGGCCTGCATTTGCAAAATTCAGTATAGGCTCATAACTTTGTTGTTTTTTAATATTTGTACACCAAATTTTCAACATAGCCTAACTATGACCCCACCTCATGAACAAGGGCAGAAAAAATGTTCAACTGCTGCCCAAAAGGTGATTTCATGCAGGGACTGCAAAATCACCTTTCAGGACATTTTTGCAGATTTGCCTAATATCAGTGCAATTGTTCATGAGGTGGGGTCCCAAAAAGGCATGTTGAAAATTTGGGCCAAAAATATGCACAAATATCCAAGTTATACCACTAAGTTCAAAACACCATTGAAATACATTGAACCACATACCTGATTCTTTAGTTCATGGTCCAGCTTTGAAGAGTGAAGGCGTGTCTGTGGTCCAGAGAGGATTCCGACATTGGACCCCCGATGGGTAAGTAAGGGCTTTGGGGGATGTGGGGTGGTGGCTGCTATTTTTGGATTTGTTTGAGTTTAGGGAGTCTGTGGTACTCCTTCTTAGCATGCTCCCTTTGAAACACCTGTGTAAAATCCTTGATGGGAGCACAGTATAAAAGGAGTCAATTAGTAGCCACTGATGCACTGGAAAGTTAGGGACTAAATCAAAGGGTCCCACCTTGACATTGGTGATTTAGCTTACTCAAATTGGAATTCCAGTCTGAAAATAAGAGGACCCTCTGCTCACATGGAGCTTGAAGTAAATATAGCCAGTTTTGGCAGATGAAAGTTTTAAATATGCTATGCTGTGTGTGTGTGGGGGTGGGTAGGTGAGGGTGGAAGGAGGGTGCTAGTATCTTTGGATTGTATGTTGTTTGCCACAGTCTAGCAGCACCCCTTAGAAGAAATGTGAATTCCAGTGTGTGAAGTAACATAAAAGGTTTGAACATGCTATTTTTGGATTTGTTTGAGTTTAGGGAGTCTGTGGTGCTCCTTCTTGGCATGCTCCCTTTGAAACACCTGTGTAAAATCCTTGATGGGTGCACAGTGTGTAAAAGGAGTCAATTAGGCACATTAGCCATTGAGGCACGGAAGAGTTAGGGACTAAATCGAAGGGTCCCACCTTAATGTTGGTGATTTAGCTTACTCAAATTGGAATTCCAGTCTGAAACTAAGAGGACCCTCTCCTCACATGGAGCTTGAAGTAAATATAGCCAATTTTGGCAGAGGAAAGTTTAAATATGCTATGCTGTGGGTATGGGGGAAGGGGTGTGTGCACTAGTATCTTTGTATTGTATGTCATTTGCCACAACCTAGCAGCACCCCTTAGAAGAAATGTGAATTCCGGTGGGTGAAGTAACATAAAAGGTTTGAGCATGCTATTTTTGGAGTTGGCTACTGAATGGAATGGTCGGTTGGGGGGACTACAATGGGTACAAAAGACATCAATCAATGTTTTTTTTTTTTTGTTTTTTTTTTAATAGACAGAGGATTCCTGCACTGGTGGATTGGGTTTCCCCAGTGAAGAAAAAAATGGACTGAGGATTCCTGCACCAGGGAGATTAGTCACCCCCAATGTCACTGTTAGGATTCTGGGGGTGGGGTGGGGTGGATGGTGGGTGCTGACAGGGATGTCAGGTGGGGTAAGGAAAATGTATATAAAAAAACTTGGGTGAAACATGATCATGACACTGGGGGATTGGGCACTCCCAGTGTCACTGTTATGTTTCGAGGGGGGTAGGTGCTGAGAGGGAGGGTTGGGTGTGGTGGAGAAAAAATGTATATTATAAAAAGAAAAGGGAGGTCATGGTGGAAGATGGCACAGTCAGCCATGTCCAAGATGGCCACCGACAGATACTGCGCATGCGCAGTAGAGGTCGATGGCTATCTTGGACATGGCGGACTATGCCAGCTGGCTGGGTGCAGAGCCTGTGGTGAGTCGGCCTCATCTCACCAGTCAATGGGATTTTTCCAGCCTCCGTTTTCCTCCCCATCCCCAAGTGCAGAGTGGCAGCATGCAATGATGCCAATGGCCGAGCCGTGCATGCATCCGCATGCAGCACGTTGGGTATCTGCTCCATCTCTTCCCCATCTGTGGAGCCAGTGTGCTAGCTTCCAGCCACCACTAGGGTCCAGGCATGTACCGGTTTCCAGACCCACCCCTCACCAGGAGAGGAGAACTGTCCTCTGGATGCTGAATCTTCTCCCTCCCTGGCCAACCCCCGGTGACCAGCTCGCACCACGAATACTGGTCACCAGCATTGCAGGAGGTAAGGCAGTGATACCTCAGCCCTCCATGCCACTGAGCCGGCCGGCCCAGCACTGTGTGACTTCTAATGGATACATAGCGGAGTGCTTAATGGATGCGGAGGTGACTGAGCAACTCCACACTGTTGTTCGGTCAGAAAATCTCCCATTTCCACCAATCGCAGGATGTCTGTAGGGCTACGCCCAATGCAGCCCTAAAAAGGGTTGCAAGTCAGACTGAAAAAAAACTAGACCTGTTAGCCTGATCAAGGTCCAGTGCAAAATATTAGAAAAAATAGCAAAAGAGGAAACAGACAATTTCATTATTGAAAATAACCTGGCTGATAGAACACAACATGGCTTTACAAAAGGCAAGTCATGTCAGACTAATTTGATACACTTTTCTCGACATTGTCAGCAGGGCTCTAGATCAGGGGAAACAAGTGGATATTATTTTCTTGGATTACAGCAAGGCATTCAACATGGTGCCTCCTCCCGAACTGATTAACAAACTGAATAGTATGGGATTAAACCCAAGATTGTTTAACTGTCTAGATTCCTGGCTTAGTAACAGAGAACAATAAGTGACATTGTGATGTAAACTCAAAATGGACAGCAGTGACTAATGGAGTACTGCAGGGATCAGTGCTGGGGCCTTGCTTATTTAACATTTATGTGTCCTCTATAAGTAGCGATGAGAGAGTCTGGCTTTCAAAGCCTACCGATGATACAAGGGCAGGTTCAGAGATTGGTCACATTTCTGAAATCGATAACCTCAAGAGGGAGCTATCTAAACTAGAACAAGGGGCCCAAGTGCATAAGATAGGTTTTAGTGTGGGTAAGTGTTCTGTAATGCACCTAGGGAAGAACAATAAAAGAATAGCATCCATACTCAAAGGCCTGGTATTAAGAGAAACAACTGAGGAAAAGGATCTGGAACTTATTCTAACTGATGACTTTAGCTTTAAAAACACTGTACTCTGGCAGCCAAACAATTCTATGATATATTAGGCTGCATTCGTACACACATAAATAGTAGGAAGAAAAGAGTGTTCTGCCACTGTACACCTCGCTGGTAAAGTCAGATTGGGACTATTGCAGTTTTGGGCACCATATTCCAAGAGTGGGATTGCAGTCCTAGAAGGGGTTCAACATAGAGCAACCAAAATTTTATCAGACATGCAAAATCTGAATTACAAATAAAGGTTGGATAAATGAGGGCTGTATACATTGGAGTACCACAGACCGAGAGGTGATTTATGCTTAGTTTATGGAGCCTTCAATAATTATGACTTATGGGGTTGGAAATGAGAGACGCACAACATGAAACTAGTTGTACTTCAGCTCAAGGATGATTTGTCTCATTCCAAAAAGAGGGTAAAGTGGATTTCTCAACGGGTAGTGTTGGTTTGGAACAACCGTCTGGTAGACATAGTGGGCAGCACAAACATGTCAAGTTTTAAGACAAAACTCGATACGTACTTGTACAGGTGTAACCCCCAGGTGGCACTATCCCAGGGGCTACTACCCCTGCCTGCATAACTGCTAACAGGTTAAGGGGCCTAGGTCCAATGGTGGATGCCTCCACCCAGAGGTCAGGGTTAAGACATTCTGGTATGACTTGGTCACAGCCCTCTGGGTCACTGCAACCCCCCCTTCTTCCCACTAGTGGCCTACACAATATATCAGAAGTACCTTCACAGTATACACCTACCCCAGGACTGGTTTGATCAGCTTGACTCTGGGGACCCCCTATAAAAAAAGATGATACAATGCAAAAGCCACAGTGCAACACTTTAACATAAGTGAATACCTCAGACAGTGTAACTTTGCTGAAACAAACAGATCTGATTTATTTAGGGATTATAACAAGGACTGGGAAAATCAGGTTAATTAGTTTAGACACCTTAATAATCACAGTACTGTGCGATATTCAGAGTCCCAGATTGTCACTTTCACTGGGTACCCAGGATGGGGGCAGCTGGATCGGGTGCAGCTGGATGGGGCCCCAGATGGAAAAACACTTGCACAATACCTAACTGTAATCCGGAGCCGGATGGCTCAGTTCGTGAAGAAATAAAACAGCAACAAATAGATGACACACTTGCAATTTGATAAACAGATGGCAGGGAGCTACCCTGCTTTGTACTCACAGACTCAATGCTGGGAACTGGATGGAAAGCAGATTGTCTTGGATTGCCAGGAGGAGCAGAACCTGTGGAAAAGGTCCTTGTTTATTTATTTTATTTAGCTTTTGTTGACCGGGTAAGTGCACTAGACAAATCCTGCCTATTTTCAGGCACGACCCGGGAGAGGGGGAATACAGATGAATGCCAACTGACCTTGAACCAGATTAAGCTGTTGGTGGTATTTTTACTGAAATGAGGGAAATTTGGCCAGGACACCGGGGAAATCCCCTACTCTTTTCGATAAGTGCCATGGGATCTTTAACATCCACCTGAACTACCACCAATCCAGGCAGATGGGACCTCGGTTTAACGTCTCATCTGAAAGACGGCACCTCAGAAGTGCAGCACCCCTCTCATGCTGCACTACAGTGTCAGTACTGGGATATTAACCCAAGTGCCAGATGTGGGAACTGAACCCCCAGCCCTCTGATCTCTCGGCCTCGGAGGCAAGTGTGCTACCTACTGAGCCACTGACACTGTTAACTTGTGACTGGACCCCACTGCAGTTTAGAGCAAATAGATGTAGTCTGGATTAAGCTGGGGTTTACTTCCAGCTTCATGCACTCAATTCACTGTACAGGGGATTTGAAACGCGATTCCCCACAAGCACTACACACATTTACATGTAAAAGAAAAGTACTATACCAGGCAGGCTGCTTCTCGATCCCGACTGCAATTACTGCACGATACCCGGGAGAACACACAGCAGCTTCAGTTCCTGACAGACCTAGCGCGATTCAGCAATTTCTCCAGTCTTCTACAGGGTAAGCCTGGTTTCTACTCTTCAGATCTCCTTGATTCTCTTCACAGGTCGGATTCAGTCTGAACAGTTGCTTGCACAAGCTGCAGACCGAAACGTAGGGCCTTACATGTGATTCCCTCGCTAAAACTACACACCGAAGAAGCACACAGTTCCCTGTCTCTTCACTGCCCAAACTGAAACTGATCTTTCCAGTAGACAGAGCCAGGCATTTCCTTTGAGTTCCTCCCAGTTCAGTTGGCTGGTTTGGCTGTCACTCACAGTAAACTCCCCCTGTTGGTGGAAAAAAGGGGCCGAAGTCCAAACTACATTTCCCAGAAGCATTGGCCATACAGTACAGAGGTGGCTGGCTTCACAATGAGAGTCCAAGTTCTTATTTGCCCGCAGCAGGCCCCATTTCAAAGGTCCCCCACACTGATTGGTCCAGTTCAGCAGTTCAAAACTAGAATGGGGGACTAGGCAAACACAGTTCTGACTGCAAAGAAAAGCAGGTTAGACAAACTGTATTTTCGTTATTACTCTAAATGATGTCTGGCAAACAGTTATATCTTTGAAAAGTGCTCACTCTGCCCACTAGGTGACTGCAGAAATGGAGTGATTTGGCAGCAGCTCGAGTGGGACTCAAGCAGGGAAACACACAGACCCCCATCCAAATTAATTATGCCTGCAGGCAGACAGCTCTTAAAGAGACAGTACCAGAGGCTCTAAAAGCACTCACAGATAAATGGCTTAGATGCCGAACACCATCCAGGCTTGGAGCATTCAAGCAAGCTCCTGGAAGACTTTTGGGAACCCCCATTTGCAGGGGGGTTACACAAGCAAAAAGATAAATGGACATAACCATTGAGAAAAGGCAAGTAATAAAGGGCAGTTTGCCTAAATTCTGCTTGTAAAAGACCTATGAGTCCTATGAGTAGAGCTGTCTTTACATCTGTATATAGTGCCGTGTGTGTCTGTCAATGTCTGTCCATGCTTCTGTTTATATACTATTGTGTGTGCCTGTATGTGTGTCTGTTTACGTAGTGTACATCTATGTATATAGTGCCATGTGTACCTGTGTATGTAGTACTCTGCATGTGTACACCTGTATATGCTATGCTGTATGTGTGCATCTGTGTACACATTAGGGCTCTGCAAATACCTTTTCCCAAATATTCGTATTCAGCAGCCAAATATTTGAGTATTCAGGTATTTGGTATTCAACAGCTCATTTAAAACATTTTTTTTAAACCCCTCCCCTTCCCCAGTCCAAAACCCAGTAAAATAAATGTAATCCCCATCCCCCACCCTCTAGCAGCAGCCCAATGCCACCCTCCTCCCTTCAAGCATCCACAATATGTTATATTTTAATTATTTATTTTCATCATTTGTAAATAATATGTCCCCAAGTGGAGGACTGGCCCCACCTGGCCACCGTCTTTCATTAGTGCAGTGTGTTCACATGTATGTTTGCCTTTGTGTTTTTACTAAGCTACTGCATGTGCACATCTCTGTATTAATGTAGTATGCTCCAGCATCTCTATATGAAGGGCTGGATGTGTTTCTATGTATATAGGACTTATGTACCCATCTGAGTATACAGTGATGTGTGTGTGCATGCATGTGTCTGTATGTAGTGTTGTGTACATGGCATGATTTTGTGTGTAGAGCTATGTGTAGGTATAGGAGTTCTTTGTGTATCTGGATATGTAGTGCTGGATCTGAATGTGTGTGTGTGTGTGTGTGCGTGTACAGGCATGTGTTCCTGCGTCTCAATAGGCAGTGCTTTGTATTATTTTTCTTTTTTATGTTTGCTTGCGCGTGCAGCGCACAAGAAACATTTTGAGGAGAGCAGAGTATTGCAGAGGTGTGGCAGTGTTTGGCCAATCTGGCCAGTGCTTTCAGGGGCTCATCCCTCAGCCACCAATCAACAGGGAAGCTGCCGATGATGGCAGTTTCCGAGAGAACGCCAGACTTTAAAGAAGTCTGCCACCCCAATCATGAACAGTTTCGTGACTGCAGCTGCAGATCTCTCCCCCCCCCACTTCCCTGCAACCAGGCAAATTCCAGCAGTGCGCATTACAGTGCACAGTAATATGCATGGCTGGACTTACGAGCAACTCTTTTGCTCAGTGTATCTTTCCTGGTGAAATATATAAATGAACCCTGCTGTGCACAATTAGCGGCTCCTGCTGTCCACCACACTTCTCAAAGCTGACATCGGGGTGACCTAATCCTCGTGGTTGGCATGCCCCCTTAAGCCCGAACATATATTTTGCCGACAACGGGGTGCCCAGCACTCATGTCGGCATGCCCTCCCCCACTTTTGTAGCACTCTGGAAGCCTACCCCAATGTGCTAAAGTAATTCTTATGCTTTTTCCAACACTGGGATGCCCACTTCTGGTGTCAGAATGCCCCACACACCCCATTTTTGCCAGCTGACCTCAGGGTGCCCAATCCCCAGGTCAGCATTGATCCCCCCCTCCACTAGTCTGGCACACTGGGAGCCCACCCTTGTGTGCTGAAATCTGTTATGTTTTCACCTGTAAAAACGAAAACAGTCCCACAATCAATTTTTTTTGTAAACCTGACAAAAAAGAAAACGGTCCCTCGTCATTCCCACCGCTCCCTCCCCCAACCAGCACCTTCCCTCTGCACAACCACACCTCCCTGCACTCCCCTTTCACCCATACTTACCTCCAGAGGTTTGGAGTAGAGATCTTCTATGGACCTGGAACACATGTACACTCTTCAAATACCAACCAGGAACTGAAGAAATGACAGTAAGCCCTATAATGGTAGTGAATGGGGGGTTTTCAATTTAGGTTGCTCTCTCAGCAACTTTTTGGAGTTTCTGTCCTAAATTTTTAACTTGAGGTTCTTGGGACCCCACCATGTGAACACTGTCACTGTCATTTCGTTTCTCCATCCCGAAAGGTGATTTCGTGGTCGCTGTGTGTAATCACCTTTCAGGATTGATTAATGAAATGACAGTGCCACGGTTCATGAGGTGGGGTCCCAAAAAGCCCATGTTGAGAATTTGGTGAACAAATTCCAAAAAATGACTGCGTTACAAGCATGCATTATGCAGTTTCTATACATGTTCATAACTTCGCCACTTTTTTATATTTTCACTCCAGATTTTCAACATTGCTATTTTTCACACCTCCTCTTGAACAGTATAGATGGCATTTTTCACATCCTGCCCAAAATGTCTTTTTGAACCTGTTGCGCAGAATGGCGCAGTCGCTGTGTGAAATCAACTTTTGGGACAGAGTAATTAAATTGCAGTGCTACTGTACAGGAGGGGTGGTCCCAAAAAGGCCATGCTGAAAATTTGGTGAACAAATTCCAGAAAATGACTGTGTTATGAGCGTGCATTATGCAATTTCTATGCATGCTCGTAACTTCTCCACTTTTTCATATTTTCACTCCAGATTTTCAACATTGCCATTTTTTCACAGCTCCTCATAAACAGTACAGATACATTTTTCACATCTTGCCCAGAATGTCTTTTCACACCTGTTGCGCCAACCGGCACATTCACTGTGTGAAATCACCTTTCAGGATAGAGTAACAAAATGATAGTGCCACTGTTCATAAGGTGGGGTCCGAAAAAGCCCACGTTGAGAACTTGGAGTGAGAATACCAACAAACAACCGGGTCATTAGGATTTCCAACCGTAATGCCCCACCTTGTCGTACAGATGGACAGGCGTCCGGTGGTGTGGCTTGTCATCACCCATAATGCTCTATGTTATTTCTCTCACTTCTGCAGCCACTCGACAGGCATCAAGGTGCCTTGGGTCTTCAGCCCTAACATTCATCCCACTCTCCTATACTGCACCCATCTCAGCTTATTTCCTTATGGAATGGGGTGAGCATAAGGGCTGAAGGTCCCAAGGCACACTGTGACACCTGTCAGTGTCTGCAGGGTGGGGTGAGGTGGAATGGCATGAGTGTTATAATTGACAACCCAAAGGCACACCCCAATGCCTGTCAGTCTCTGCAGGGTGGGGGTGGGGGTTGGCGTTAGTTCAATACTTCACTGCCATTCCTATTATGTATCTCTCTAACTCCTGCACTACCAATGCCAATACCATCAAGCAAACATTCGGCATTGAAAAGTGATTGTTTTACATTAGTTTTCAGAAGGAACTCCCAGCAATCAGGTGCCCACTTTCAAAGGTGATCTGGGTTATTGTAATAAACAGTAATCATACAAAACTCCATCTGTCAGCAAAAAAAAAAATCTAATAACAGTTATAACATATATAACGTTCATAAAAAATGTCAGCATTCTAAAAGCCATATAGTTAGTAGTTAGCTTAATCTTGGATGAAAGATAGTTGCAGATTTTAGATGTACAAGAGGCAACAATGTTTGACCTAGGACAGTTCCTGAAAGGGGGTTGTAATCCACGTACCATTGTAGCCCTTGTACTGTACCATATTTGTTGTTAAAAGGTTTAAAATTCAGAAATGCATATAATAGTGATACATGGAAATCTTCATGCATAATACAGACTAATTTGGTGATCTCAAATTCTGAGGCATCTATGACAGTATGAAGTGCAATGATGATTCAAGGTATACATTATCATGTTTGTGTATGTCTCTATACGTATTACTGTGTGTGCGCCTGGGTATGTAGTGCTGTATATGAGTGTGTACATCTGTGTTTTTAATGGTGTGGTGTGTACTCTTGCATGTGCATGGCTCAGTATCAGTCACCCCTTACTCATTGAAATATAATTGGGCGGTGGCATCTTCTCAACTTTTTATGCCCTCTCTTGTCTGTTACAGTATAGTAACTTGAAAAAATCCATTTCTTCTGCTTTTATTGTATTGCCATTGGCAAATCAGCCCATTGGCTGCAGCTAACTCTTGTTATACAAACATCCTCTACAGGAAGAAAAAAGATGACAGAGAAGTACAGAAACAATACAAAAGGTAAGTGGGATAGTATCTAAATATTATATTTTTAAATGTTCTTCCTAAGATGCCAACTGCTGATTAAGGGTTCAATCCACAGAAAGCCATGGCTCCACCCTGTGTCATGAGCAAAGCAGGTGTACAGTCCTGCAGCATACACCAGCTGTACAGGAGGTGCCATCCACCATGGCCATGGGTGTGGCAGACAGGTGCAGATGGCACCACCCAGGTGCATGCAAGGGATGGGGAAGGGATCTGTGAGAAGGAACACACACTCACAGAATGCCCCATGACTCCACCATAAAAGCAGATGTCCCACCCCCCAGACTGCAACATGGGAATGTCATCTGTGGATGCCACAAAAGCAGCGGAACATGCCACGACCGCTGGCCAAGATGGAAATGCCACAGCACAGCTGTCAGCAGTGGGAGAATTTGATTCTGCCAATGTGTGTACACAGGACATGGAAGTGAGCACTATCAATATTGGTGCCCACTGCCAGAAGTCACAGACACTGAATTTCACAGCAGAGGAGATCTCAACAACTACCACAGAGGTGTGTGCAAACTACGCCACCCTTTGACACTCTGGGGCATTGAAGGGCATGCCAGTCCACAAGCACCTTGCATGGGTTGGCATACATGGGCATAAACACCCTTGCAGGGAACATTTCATGTGCAATTATAGCCATTAAGTTCAAGTTGTGCGAACTACAGGGTGCTTTTTTAAAAAAGCTGGCACAGTGGGGGTGGGTGCAGCTAACAACGGGTGGTGGTGATCCAGATGAGGGCCCACAAATGACACCCATGAACAACATTGTATCAGACACCATCAGCCAGTAGGCAATCAGTGTTGAGGAGGATGGACTTGACACACTGGAGGGTGAGTATCGTTAAAATGCCACACTGTGAGCATGCCATGCATGTATACAGGGGCACAGGGCTAATACTGTGCATGTCTTTCACAGATGTATACCCACCAATACCAGCCTGGGAGGAGGAGGAGAATGGGTCACTGAGGATGCCAGGACACAGGAAATGAGTAGGCATGCCACATGCATGACACAGGCAATAGGCAACACACACCCACTTGCAAGTGATCAGTACTATATGTCTTCCAGTGTAGTAACCACATCTGTCCCACCCTCAGGTGCAGAACCCACTGCATCCCAGGGCACCCAAAACACCACTGACCTAATAGATGGCACAGAGGATGGAGGCAATGATGCCAGCATATCATACAGCACACATCAGATAGATACATCTCAGAACATACAAGATACCTACACAACAGACCAGCACATGCCATACACACCACATGCCACTGAAACACAGAACACATGAAACACCATCTGTGCCCTGCACAAAGGATACTGCCACACCTGACCCAGCACAGGGCATGGTCCACAGTGCACACAACACTGCACAGGGCACGCAGGGAGCAACAGGGGCACCAATAACAGACCCTAACTCCTGGATGGGCTTTCAGAGGCACAGAATGGAGGAACAGGAGGCAGACACTGCATGTGATGCATGCAGAGGTACATGGTCTGGAACAACAGAGAATACACCAGGTACTGGCAGTGCATGATCACCTACAGTGCCTCACCAACAGTGTCAGTGTAATGTGTACAGAGGTGGGGGGCATGGATTAAGAACTTTTGACCATCAGCAGGTCCATGGATGGAGACCTTGCCAACCTGTCTGTCATCAAGCATGGTCTCTCGGCCCTGACACATGCTATGTTGGCAAAGCCTGGGACCCAGGCAGCCCATCCACAGTCACCTTCCACCACACCAAGCCCTGTGCCCATGGAATGGGAGTACTGTACAAATGGGGGTTCAGAGCAGCGTCAAGATACAGACCCACCTTCCCAAGGGGCAATGGATGGGCTTGTGGCACAGAAGGCTTCTGCAAAGGGGACTGCAACAACACCAAGTGAAAGGAGACACAGTGCATGCCTACGTAATGCACCCCCACCTGAATAAGCCCCACGTCACTGCAAATAACCACTCACAGAGCATGTACACAGGGCACACTGCACACAAACACACTACCAAGTGAACATAATGGCTGTGATTGTTCATGTCACCTTTATTGTGTCAGTGCATACCACCACCACACACGCCCTGCCACCTGTTCAGTGCATTCTCCTGCTCAACATAAAGTAATTCGGCACCACCCTCATCCAGCATGTTCACCTGGAATGGTATCCAGGATCCAGTCTGCCACACCATCCACAGTTGTCAGGCGTATCAGCAGCATCAGCCTGTCATGACACAGAGGCACGGAAAAATGCTCTCAGGTAAAGGTAGACACTTCGTGTGGCAATGCTGTGTAACATGCAGCACACAATAATCACCCTGCACACCTTGCCCGGTGTAAGCTGCAGTGTCTCCCCTGTCTTGTTGAATCATCTGAAGGGCATCTTCAGCTACCTAGATCAACTTTCTCTGATTCAGCTTGTCTGGCATTGTGCCTAGTTCTGTATTTCATGTCATACTTTAAAGCTACTTGCTGGGCAGATCAACCAACCTCTTACGTATCTTGGGGAGGGTGTATATTGTCACCTTTACCAGAAAACAAACCTTGAGGAATTCACCTGCTTGTTTCATGATCACATGGTTATTCATAGCAGCATTGCTACACACATCAATGTCTCTTGGCCAGTTGACCCTGGATTTCCTTTTCCTATGTTTCCATGTTCATTGTGGCAATGGATCCAGCCTTGTCAGCTGTCTTGATGCATATTTGCATATTACCTCTGAGAAGTTTCAGGGCCTTAAATTTTGCCTGTATGCAATTAGCAAAGGGTGACCATGTTTCACTGTTGATAATTTAGCAATTTTAACATCACACATGCATTCAAATACACCCACCACTGGATGTAATGGAGGGCAAATGATAGATTTGTAACCCCCAGGTGGTGCTATCCCAAGGGCTACAACCCCTGCCTGCTTGACTACTGACAGGTTGAGGGGCCTAGGTTCTATGGCGGGTGCCTCCAACTAGAGGTCAGGGTTTGTAATGGTTGGTCTAGTTTGGTCACAGCCCTCTGGGACACTGAGACCCCCTTCTAATCCCTCTAATGGCCCACATGATGCACAGGAGTTACAGTACCAATACCCCACAAGTACACACTGTTCATTCATAAGGTACCACTTACCCTCGAGACTGATTCGCAGGTTTGTCTCTGAGGACCCCCTGAAAAATAAGGTTAAGCAGCATACACAAACCAGTACAGTGCTTGGCATAAAGGTACTGACACTTCAGACAGTTTAAAGTTTGACAACAACAATAAATCTGATTTATTTAGGGAACAGTAACACGGGAGGGGAAATCAGGTTAAGTAGTGGTATTAAATCACAGTACTGTGCACACATACAGGGTCTGAAAAATCACACTCTGGGTACCCAGGTTGGGGGGGGGGGGGCTTGCCTGATGTTGGCCGGCAGGTGCAGATGGATAGAGCCCTGTAGAAGAAAATATATGCACAACACCCAGTTGTAATCTGGAGCCTGATGGCTCAGTCCATGAAGCAAAGAAACAACAAGAATCAGATGACACACTTGTGATTGAAAACAGGCTGCAGGGAATACTCTGATTTGTACTCACAATACCCAAGCTGAGGACTGGATGGTAGATGTTCTTCTGGATTATCAGAAACAGCAGGGCATGGAGACAAAGTCCTTGTGACTGGACCCCACTGCAGTTTATAGCAAACAGATTTAGTTTGAAACAAGCTGAGGTTTGCTTCCAGCTTCAACACACCGCACACAGCACAGGGGATTGGAAATTGTGATTCCCCACAAGTACTACGCACATTCATATGTAAAAGGAAAGCACTATACCAGGCAGGCTGCTCCTCTATCCCGATCGCAATTACTGCAAAATACCTGGGAGCACACACAGCAGCTTCAGTTCCTGACAGACCAAGCGCGATTCAGCAATTTCTCCAGTCTTCTACCGGGTGAGCCCGTTTCACACTCTAGTGCTTCTTTTCCTCACAACTTGGATTCAGTCCAAACTGGCACTCACAAAGGCTGCAGACCGAAACTCAGGGCCTCACACGTGCTTCCCGCACGAAATTATACACAGCAGAAGCACAGGGCTCCTTCTTTCTTCACAGTCACAACTGATCTGATCTTTCCAGTCACAGAGCAGGGCATTTCCTTTAGCTCCACACTATTCTGTTGGTTGATTCAGCTGTCACTCACAATAAGACTCCCTCTGTTGGTAGAAAAGGCACCAAGGTCAAAACTACATTTCCCAGAGTCACTGCCTATACAATCCCCTTGTGGCTGGCTCAAATTAAGAGTCCAAGTTCTGATTCGTCCACAGTCTCCGTTTTAGGGCTCCCTTAACCCAATTGGCCGAGCACAGCAGTTTAGGTCCAAAATGGAGAGGTAACACACACAGAGTCCCAGCTGCAATAAAGGCAGGTTAGACAAACTACAATTTTGCTAATGCTTTAAATGATTACAGGCAAACAGTTACAGCTTTCATTTAGGCTCCCTCTGCGCTCTTAGCGACGGCAGAAATGGAGCGATTTCTCCGCAGCTCGGGTGGGATTTGAGCATTAAATACACAGTCCCCCCATACAAACTGATTAAGTCTGCAAGCAGACAGCTCTTAAAGAGACAGTATGCGGAGGCTCAAATAGCACTCACTTGCAACCACAGTTAAGCAGCTCAGACGCTGAAAACCACCCAGGCTTGGAGCATTCAGGCAAGCTCCTGGAAGACTTTTTGGAACCCCCATTTGCAGGGGGGTTACATATTTATTTATAGACTTATTTTGCTAAAAAATATTGCCCCCTCCCGGCCTCTCCTTTTCCCTTATATGGGCATCTGCAGAATTGTCTAAATTACTCAAAACATTGTATGGGGCACCTGCAGCACCATCCCCTCCCCATTTCTTTGTTGTGAAAAAAGCTGTTAAAGAGGAACAGGCAGCACTAACAGCCCCACACACCCAAGTGTGGGCCTGGTCCCAATTTGCACTTTGCAAAAATATGTAAGCATTAATCCACTCCAAAGTCGGGCTCTACTAGGGAATTAATGCTTGGTTGGAGGGGTTGGGCTGAGTGCCTCCAACCACCAACCAGGCATTAATTCTCTAGTAGAGCCTGACTTTGGAGTGGATTAATGCTCTTGTAACATGGCAAGTACAAGGTAGGTATTGATGCTGTTTACATTACAACAAAAGAACCATGAGGCCAGGCAGTAATTTTGCTTACAAAATCCATTTGGGTTCACAAATCAAGCTTCACTTTCCTCCGTTGAAATGCTGTGTGGATCTCAGAACGTGCTCGTCCACGTTGGAAACTAGACATACATTTATATAGTGTTTGCTCATTTAAAATCGGTCCCAACTTTGCATTGCATTCTGCTACTCAGAAAACAGTCAATATTTCATCATTTTTGTGCACGATTCTGATGTTCCGTTCCTACATGTAACTCATCTATTAGACTACTGTACTGTGGGGGAAATCTACATGTGAATATGGGACTATATGTCCATAGTGTGCTCATTTCACCAGTGTACTTCTTTTTTATCTTGATAATTCACTGACTAATTCTTGTCAGTATACCAAATAATCCCACTACGATTCTTCTCTTCCTCTTAATGCTCTGACTGCTCCCTATACTACCTCAGTTCAGACGACGTTTCCTCGTGCAACCTTGCTGATTAGTACTAAACAGCTGGCATCAAAGCTCACTTTACTTTACAGCGTCACCCATAGGGAAATCTAGAGTGCTTCAGTAAGTGTGCTCCCGATTGCTTGAAACCAAGCAAATGATAGAAAGTTGAACACGGCATTACAGAAGTTGGAACGGGCATTACTTGGGAATCAATGTCGTGTCCAGCTTGTATCATGTGCTCAGTTTGAACCAATCCCTTTCCTCCTTTGCACACTCTTTAATTGTGCCATGTTACAATTTCTTTTACTTGCTTTTCACTTGAACACAGTAGATTATATCAGACAGATTCTGTTGACTTCCAAGCTGACACTTGCCATAACCAGAAATCCCAGTATCCCCTGCAGCTGATATCCAGAGCAGGCCTGAGGTGGTGGGAGATTAGGTGGCTGGCAGTGCTTGTTAAAGTTTCATAAGTGCTGATCTTTTGTCTGCTGGTCCTGCTGTCCTCCTTGGGCAAAGCGGGGCTAGAACTGAGGGGTAATGCAAAGTGAAGTATGGCATATCAGCTTTTTTTTTAAATTGCTTCATTTAACCCCCATATGCGAACATCATCCTTTCAAGTTTGATTGGAGCATACCCAACATCAACTTTTGGCGCAAAGTACAGTCACAGAGGACTGTACTTTACCCTGGAAGAAAAGCGGGACTGGCAAACATCTGAACTGAGCTTATCAAATCTTTTGGGTGTGGGGCTGTTAGTGCTGACTGTTCCCATTTAAGTTCTGTTTCCTAGTGAACCTACAGTGGTGCACGGTAGAATCAAAGTGGTTAGCCCTGGCAGTAGTCACAAACAAGAATCCCTTTTGTAGCACTTTGGTTTCTACATCTGTCAGTTGATTCTTTTATAGGTTTTCCATGCTCAGGGCAACTTCCTGTAAGTAACCTGTGTCTCCTAATGCTTTGGCTGCTATGTCTGCTTCTTCTTTTGATGTCTTTTCCCCTACTATTGCTGCTTGCCTCCACATCTCCCAACCTCTTTTCCCTCTCCTGATGCATTTCCTCTCTGGTTGAATCTGATTACCCTTGGACTGTGGCATGGGGTGGTGGTCTGCAGGATGATGTATTTTGTCTCACCTAAAAAAGGGATGTTGCTGAACTATGAGATTTTGAACTGCTCGTATTAGCCACAGATGTTACAAGTCAGTTTTTTACATTCCTTACTTACTCCAATCAAATATCCTCCCATTCAAGTAATCATGTATGCTCTTCCAAATTTCTTGACCGTCTGTTGCCTTGTGTGTCCATCGTTCTTCACGTTGATGTTACTCAGGGACTTCTGGTAAAGGTTTTTTATTTTTTTATTTTGGTATTTTTGTGCCCAGCCCCCCCTAGATCCTCCATTTGGGGGTCAACCCTGCTGTGCCTGTCATTCCCCCATGCCCAGGCTTGCCCCCCTGGGCAGGGCCACTGGACGGTCTCCCCCTGATGGACACTGCAGGCAAGCCTGGGCTTACCACCCTAGGTCGGGGCTATGGGAGCGGGCCTCTGGTGGATGCGTCGGGGCAGGTGAGATGGCGGGCGGAGAGGGCGTCAGGCCCGGGGCCAGCTTTTTGCAAGGGCTGGATTCTAGGAGTGGGGGACAAGCAATGACATCCAGCATCTTCCCCACCCCTAGAGAATGTCATCGCTGCTGCAGCGGTATCCCTGGCCTCTGCTTGGGGGTCCATAAGCACCGGACACTGTCCCCCTCCCTGGAGAAGGAGAGCAGTCCCTAGGACACTCGATCCTTCTCCCCCCCCAGCCGGCCCTCTGATTCCTGAGTTTGTCACCGAACTTGGCATGTCAGCACTGTAAGCGGATGCCCTGCCGCTGCACCGGCAGGCAAGGCTTTCTAGTAAAGTTTAAATACACCAGATTCTTTTAAAGGTTCAGTTGTTTTTAAAGGTTCAATTGCTAGTTGCTTAGCTAGCTAATCCTCCTTTATATCTTTTTCCATGTCCTCAGAGTCCATCAGGATAATCCTGATCAGACGTGCTGATGAATCAGGCAGTACCTGCTGCCTCATCCTCTCCTGGCCAAAGTTGCTTTGTGAACCTCAGCTCTCAGTTAGGGATGTATGAACTTCCCAAAGTTTGACTGCATGAACTTTGGCAATCAAACCTCATAAAGTTCACCAAACAGCAGACTGGTTTGCCGCCCACTGCCATCTCACACACACCAGGCATCTTTCAGCACATGGGGTATACTAATGATGGCAAGCAACTCTGCCATTAGTTGGTTGCCCTCATTAGCATGCCCCAGGCAACAGATGTCACCTGATGTGTGCGAGATGGCCACAGCTGGCTTGGTGATGTGGTGTGTGTCCTTTACTAAAGACAAATGTTGTATTGCAGATATGTTGTTAATTTCTGAAGACCAGACAGAGTTGTGATTTGAAGTGGCACTGGTGGAGCAGAGCACTGGGGACTCAGGAAGAAACAAGTAAATTTAAAAACATGAAACAACCACTGATGCTGCAGCCTGTGAGCCAGGGGAGAGGACAGGTTAGAAGTGCAGGACTGCTCGGAACGAGACAGACAGAGAGAGAGAGAGGGGGAGGGAGGGGGAGAAAGAGACAGAGAGAGAGAGAGAGGGAGAAAGAGAGAGCGACAGAGAGACAGAAAGAGAGAGACAGACCAGCAGGGCTGTCTGTTCAGGGGAAATGCCTAACATAGGGACAGTGTTTCAAGGACCTGAGAGTGGAGTTTGTCAGTCACTTGCTCCATTGTTGGGTCTTCTGTCCCTATTTTATGCATTTTGGGGTTTAGTGCAGCCTGTACCATGGACTGATTGAACTGCAGGCCTCTTTGTTGTGTTCCTGATCCTCCATCACTCCAATTCTATCACTGGGCATTGAATAATTTAATAATCTTGTTTTTCTTAAACCATATCTCCTCTCTATATCTAGCTACATCTGTATTATTAATGTCTTGCACATGGGTTAGGCTGGGTGCAAACTGCAGTTTGACTGGTTTGGCTGGACCACCCCATTCAGACCATGGCAAACCAGTCAAACTGAAAGTTCACCTGTTTCCCTTAAAATGCAACTGTCTGAAAGAATCAAACACCTGAAGTTCAAAGTGTTTGATTCTTTTGTAGAACCAAACTTGCAGTCCTACTCTCAATAGATTCTGTCTGCATCTAGACATGCCTGTGGAGTCTCTGCCAGAACAGCCTGCTGGCTTTTACTACTGCCCTGTTAAACTGCATTAATGTTTCTTTGATAGCCGGCCCAGTGTTACTGAGGATTGAGACCCTGGATGCCACACCTCACGCCATGCCAGCGACCCGGATTTGGGAGTAAGCCCGGGTGCTGGGGTCATCAGGGGAGAGAGATGGATCGAGCATCCATAGGACAGCTGTCCTCTCCCTGGGGAGGGATCCATGGTCTTCCTGAAGCATGAGAGACCCCCGGTGAAGACCGAAGGTACTACTAGCACGGGAAAAAGAATCGGGGACGAGAGTGTCGGGCGTCTACGGGGCAACCGCATGCTGATGCCATTGCACGGCTGTGCTGGGGGGGGCAAGCACAAGAAATTCCTTGTAGACCGCCGGTAAGATGACGGTGGCCCCAGTGGAACACCAACATCCCAATGCTGGCCCAAGTGCGCCCGGGTCTCTCCATGGTCAATCCAACGACCGAAGGTAAGGCACCTCACACTTAGGAGTTGACCACCAGGGGGAGGGCAGAACCAGCCCCGGAGGTGATCCGGGGGTTTGGCCTGCTTAGGTCATTCAAGGGGGGGGGGGAGACAGCCTGGGAGAAGCGGGAGGTTCAGGCTGGGAGTTAGGGTAGTATCCGCATAGGCACACCTGAAGGATGGCCGGGGGTCTGGATGCATAAATAAAGTTTATAAAATAAATAAAAAAAATGTTTATTTGATAGTGTTGATGGGCTGCTGCTGTTAAGATTGGCCTGAGTTAGTCATTGCAGTTGCTATCGGTTCTGAAAATCCTTCTGGTGGCTGAAAAGGATTACAAGTACCCTTGTAGGCAAACAGGGATGTTACAATGTCATCCAGAAAGGGGGGGTCTCACTGCTGCTGTCCACTCTCATTTTTCTGTGCGACATGCTCTGATGGCTGAGACGAGTGGAGCAAGTGAAGCTACTTCCAGGTTCTCGCAGTGAAAACAGAAATCACTCCACTCCAGTGGCAGTGCAAACTGAGGTGAAATAAAAGAAACAGCACCACACACTTTGACAATAGATAGCCTACCCTCCTGTGCTCTTGCCTTTTATTTTACAGACTTAAAGGCATACAGCATATTTCTACAAATGCAGTCTAGCTTAATCAGTTTATGCAGGGCTACATAGTCAGGTAATTTGAAACAAATAACCCATAAAAAGCTTATCTGAGTTATTCTATTTTATCCTATAATTAAAGTGAAAATCAATCAGTGGTTTAAAAAGCTCACAATGTCCCTTACTAGTAGTCCCTGTCCCAAGAACATGCTTGGGGATCTGTAAGACGAATGCCAGTACAGCATATAGCTGGTCTCAATCCTAATAACAAACTATCCTTTTGTAACAGACTGATGAGGAAATAAGATAATACCCCATCGAACCACTAAGCAGAAGAGGACCAATCAATTACAAGGCTAGCTTGTGGTTTTCTTTCCAACTAACACATTTTCCTAAAAATGCCTTTTCAAACCGTTTGGGTTTACTTCCCCCATAAGATATACTTTGTAAGTACATCCATAAAACCAAAAAATAGCTGCTCAAACCTTTAAATTACTACACACTGGAGTTCACATTTCTTATAAGGGGTGCTGCTAGATGGTAACAAATAACAAACAAAGCAAAAGGACTAGTAAGACCTTCAACATAGCATAACATTTAAATTGAATGTTAAAGTTATTACATTTACTTAAGCTCCATGTGAGGAGAGGGTCCTCTTAGTTTCAGATTGGAATTCCAATTTGAGTAAGCTAAATCACCAAACGTCAAGGTGGGACCCTTCGATTTAGTCCCTAACTTTACAATGCCTCAATGGCTACTAGCTAACTGCTTTTATACTGTGCTCCCAGCAGGGATTTTACACAGGTGATTTAACTTTCAAATGCCTAAATGGCTACTGTGCTCCCAGAAGGGATATAACACAGACATTTTAAAGGGAGCATGCTATAGAGGAGCAGTGTGTAGTAATTTAAAGGTTTGAGCAGCTATTTTTTGGTTTTATGGTTTCACTTGAATTTGGGGAGTTTATGGTGCCTCTATAGCATGCTCCCTTTAAAATGTCTGTGTTATATCCTTCTGGGAGCACAGTAGCCATTTAGGCATTTGAAAGTTAAATCACCTGTAAAATTCTGCTGGGAGCACAGTATAAAAGCAAGTTGCTAGCAGCCATTGAGGCATTGTAAAGTTAGGGACTAAATTGAAGGGTCCCACCTTGACGTTTGGTGATTTAGTTTACTCAAATTGGAATTCCAATCTGAAACTAAGAGGACCCTCTCCTCACATGGAGCTTGAAAGTAAATGTAGCCAATTTTGGCACTTGAAAGTTTAAATGTTATGCTATGTTGGGGCGGGGGAGGGTGTGCGCTAGTCCTTTTGCTTTGTTTGATACTTTGTAAGTAGCAGACTTTTCTAACAATAGCTTTGCAATTTGGTTTCTCCTCACAAATGGCAAAAAGACTTTCACAATAATGGCTTTTTCCAACAGCTCGTGTTCACTTCCCACAAAGGCATAGTTTAGAAACAATTGACATTAATAAAAGCAGCTTTTCAAACAGTTTCGGTTCACTTCACAAAAAGCTTATTTTAAAGCCAACATTCTAAAATAATATAAACATTACACTTAACAAGGGGGGGGGGGGGTTCAAACCAATTTTAAGGTCAGAGAGGGGTCCCTTACGTGATAGAAACTTGTGGTAGCCAAGTTGCAATACTTTACAGTCACGTGATCTTCAAGTCAAATAATTAACTCATCCTGGCTTCACAGTCAGCCAGACTTGGTCTAGTGATCTCTTAGATTTTTATTTATTTAGATTTTGTTTAACAGGTGGTGTACCAGATGATCAATTCCCTATATTCAGGAACAAGCTGTGAGATTGCAGACAAAGTGATAATACATTAAGTCGCATTAATGGTAAATACATATAGGATGATCTGGCCCGGTGACATGGAGGGCTGAGGTACCAAGCCTCATCTGCCTCCACGATCATGACCCTAGGTCTGGAGTGACCTGGGGCATTAGGGGTCGGTGAGGGATAGGAGGATCAAGTGTCTGGTGGACAGTTCTCCTCCTCCTCTGGGGAAGGGGGACATTGGCTCCAGCATTTGTCTAACCACTAGCGGTGGCTGGAGGTACAGGCAGCCAGGACCATAACAAGGGGGACAGAGGAGCGGTGACTGTCTGTGTAATATGCACAGGAGCATGTGTAGATAACTCTGGATGGCATTGCCCTCCCACTCCTCCAATGGGGTAGAAAAAAAGTGGAAAATTGCCAATGGCGGGGTGAGATGATGCCGACCCCTCGCAGGCTCTGCACACAGGCTATAGGGCCCTGTCCCGGACACTGGATCCGTTCTGTCGGCAGGTGGGAGCTGCCAACCCCTGCTACAGGTGTAAGCTGCGGGGAACGCCTGGATGGAAATAAGTCCTGGGATGCCAGGTGACAGGGCTGGGGGCAGTGGATGTAGCTGTCCGCTCCGGCAGGGGGAAGAAAAAATAATAGATATAGGATAATGTAATAAATACAGCCAAAACATAACATTATAACAAGTGCAAGCAAATGTCAGAAATGAAGCAAAACATTACATTCATTTTACATACAGATAAGTACAGTCAAAAATATGTTTTACGTAGATGACATGGGACTTGTAATATATCAAAGATGCAGGTGGATGATCATAGCAAGGAACAGGAGCTGGTAAATGCACTGTGCAAGTAATCATGGTGTCCATTACAGAATGCTTGTATAGCTGGGCTTAGGTGAATCCCAATAAGAATCGCGTTCCATAACCTTGGACAAAAATTGGAGAATACTAATTCAGTTATTGCCTTTCGGACAACTAAAAGGGCATGAGCACATAAGCTCTGATGGTAGGCACTACATGCAGGCTGGAGGAGTAACGCAAGAGGTACAGGTAACTAATTGTGCATGATATTATAAATCACGCTACTCACCATGAAGTCACGTATAGATGAACGGGGGGAGCCATCCAAGCTTGGTGCACATGGTGCAGTGATAGGCCAATTAGTTGGAGGCCAAGGCAAACTGATAAATATTATTTAATGTCATGTCCCACTTGTGAAGGGTAGATTTGGCAGAGGCTGGAGCTTGGGGAGAAGTAGCCCACAGGTAATGGCTTATTAAGTATGGGGGTAAGGTTATGGCTAACCTTATTTGAGATAACCCTCTGGAGTTGACAGTTTTGCATCTTCCTGTTACATGTAGTAAAAAATCAAGGGAGGGGTCAAGAGTAATACCCAAGTAATTTAAAGATGAGACCGTAGTAGCATGGGCTCCGTCACTATAGGATAATGATAGAAGGGAAAGACAATGCTTTGATCTAGGGGGCGTCCCAAAAAGTATGACTTGACTTTCAGAGGTATTCAAAAGTAGCTTGTTTACATGTAGCTGGTTTTGTATCACCTGGAAGTCTGAGATCAGGTGCTTATTGATGTTCTCAGGTCCTGTGTCCCTGTGTAACCCCCTGAAAATGGGGGTTCCCAAAAAGTCTTCCAGGAGCTTGCTTGAATGCTCCAAGCCTGAATGGTGTTTGGCGTTTGAGCTGTTTATCTGTGAGTGCTTTCAGAGCCTCTGGTGCTGTCTCTTTAAAAGCTGTCTGCTTGCAGACATAATTAGTTTGTATGGGAGGGCTGTGTGTTTCCCTGCTTGAGTCCCACTCGAGCTGCTGCCAAATCGCTCCATTTTTGCCGTAGCTAAGTGGGCAGAGTGAGCACTTTTCAAAGATGTAACTGTTTGCCAGAAATCATTTAGAGTAATAACGAAAATACAGTTTGTCTAACCTGCTTTTCTTTGCAATCAGAACTGTGTTTGCCTAGTCCCCCATTCTGGTTTTGAACTGCTGAACTGGCCCAATCAGTGTGGGGGGACCTTTAAAATGGAGCCTGCTGCTGGCAAATCAGAACTTGGACTCTCATTGTGGAGCCAGCCACCTATGTACTGTATGGCCAGTGACTCTGGGAAATGTAGTTTTGACCCTGATGCCTTTTTCCACCAACAGGGGGAGTTTATTCTGAGTGACAGCCAGACCAGCCAACAGAATAGTGTGGAGCTAAAGGAAATGCACTGCTCTGGGACTGGAGAGATTAGATCCGTTTTGGCAGGGAAGAGACAAGGAGCTCTGTGCTTCTGCGGTGTATAGTTTAGCGCAGGAAGCACGTGTGAGGCCCTGAGTTTTTGGTCTGCAGCCTGTGCAAGCGCCCGTTCAGACTGAATCCGACCTGTGAGGAGAAGAAAGGAGATCTAAAGAGTAGAAACCAGGCTTACCCTGTAGAAAACTGGAGAAATTGCTGAATCTCGTTCGGTCTGTCAGGAACTGAAGCTGCTGTGTGTTCTCCCGGGTATCGTGCAGTAATTGCGGTCAGGATCAAGAAGCAGCCTGCCTGGTATAGTACTTTCTTATTACATATGAATGTGTAGTGCTTGCTGAGGATCACATTTCAAATCCCCTGTACAGTGAATTGAGTGCATGAAGCTAGAAGTAAACCCAGCTTAATCTGGACTATATCCATTTGCTATAAACTGCAGTGGGGTCCAGTTACAAGGGCCTTATCCACATGTTCTGCTCTTCCTGGCAATCCAGGACAATCTGCCTTTTCCATCTAGTTCTCAGCATTGAGTTTGTGAGTACAAGCAGGGTAGCTCCCTGCCATCTGTTTATCGAATTGCAAGTGTGTCATCTAATTGTTGTTTTTTTTTCATTTCTTCATGAACTGAGCCATCCGGCTCTGGATTACAATTGGGTATTGTGCAAGTATTTTTCCATCACAGGGCCCCAACCAGCTGCATCGATCCTGGCTAGCCTCCCCTATCCTGGGACCCAGTGAAAGTGACAATTTGGGACTCTGAATATGCGTACAGTACTGTGATTATTAATGTGTTTAACCTAATTAACCTGATTTCCCCCTTCCTTGTTACAGCTCCTTAAATAAATCGGATCCGTTTGTTTCAGCAAAGTTACACTGACTAAGGTATTCGTTTATGTTAAAGTATTGTACTGTGGCTTTTGCACTGTGTCATCTTGTTTTACAGGGGGTCCCCAGAGTCCAGTCGACAGATCCAGTCCTGGGGGTAAGTGTACATTGTGAAGATATTCCTGATGCATTGTGTAGGCCACTAGTGGGAAGAAAGGGGGGTTACAGTGTCCCAGAGGGCTGCGATCAAGTTAGTTTAACTACTGCAAACTCTGACCTCTGGGTGGAGGCACCTGCCATTGGACCTAGGCCCCTCAACCTGTTAGTAGTTAAGCAGGCAGGGGTAGTAGCCCTTGGGATAGCACCACCTAGAGGTTACAGTTGGAGCTGGTAAAGAGAACAAGATCATCCGCATATAGGATGGGGGTGCAGTGAGAGAGATGCTGGTGGATTGAATTTATTTGTAAGGAGAAAAGAAGAAGTCCCAGAAATTACCTTTGAGGAACCCTGACTGAAGTAGGGCAGGATCAGAGAGGGAGAGCCCAACCATAACCCTTCAGAGCACATGCGCAACTATTAATGCATGTGCAGTAGAGCGCGGTGGCCATCTTGGTCATGGCAGACTGTACCGTGTTCCGCCGGGACTGCCGATTTTTTATTTTTTTATTTTTTTTGGTTTAAAATGATACATATTCCCCCACCCAACCCTTACAGCACCCACCACCCTACATCCTCCCCAGAAGCATAACAGTGACACTGGGGGTGCCCAGTATCCCAGTGTCATGATGCCCCCCAAAAGCTTAACAATGACACTGGGGGTGCCCAATCCCCTAGTATCATGGAGGTGTTTCCTACCTTTTTTATATACATCTATATTTGCCGGCCCAATGGTGCTGAGGGTTGAGGAGCTGGATGCCACACTTCGCTCCACGCTGGCGACCCAGGTTTGGGAATGGACTTAGGTCGCATGGGGTTGGCAGGGCCAGAGAGGGATTGAGCATCCATGGTCTGCTCTCCCTCTCTGGGAGAGGGGGGTTACCAGTTGCCGGAGCGCTTGCGATCTCTGGCAGAGGATGGGGTGGTGTGCTGGCATTGCATGGAAGGGAGTGAGTTTGGGGCATGGCGCTGGGGAGGAGCGTGTGCGGATGCATGCGTGCTCCCCCCATTGATGTCATTGCATGCCCCTGTTGACACCAGCCAGAAAATGGGAAAAATGGCACTCGGCCGCTGCAGCTTGATGGTCATCTAGGGGACGCCTGGCCTCGGGGGCACCACTGTCTGTACTGGATCCTGTGTCGAGGGGGAGTGAGGGAGACTCCCTGCCATCCCACTGCGGGGGACAAGCCGAGGGGGTAAATGGTAATGGGGGCTTCACTGGGGGCCAGGGCAGGACCAGTCAGCGGCCGGACATGAACAGATGCGGGACATGAAAAGCAGACCGCAGGGCCAAACAGGTAAAAGGATTAACAAAAAATATGTGTGTATGTGTGTTATATATATATATATATATATATAATATTTTTTTCCACCTGACCCTCCCTCTGAGCACCCACCCAATCCCCCCACCCCCAGAATCTTAACGGTGACACTTGGGGTGCCTAACTCCCAGTGTCTGTTGGCCCTTTTTATATATATATTTGTTCTCCTCCACCCAACCTTCCGTCTCAGCACCCCCCCAGAAACATAACAGTGACACTGGGGTGCCTAATCCCCAATGTTGCAGTTGGGAATTCTTGGTCATGTTTTTTTTTTTTTCAAGCTGTAAAAGAAAACTGTCCATCGATGTCTTTTATGGCCATTCTTTACCCCCCCCCACTGGACCCTCCCACTCAGCACCCACCACCCTGCATCCCCCTCAAGCCCTTACTTACCCATCGGGGCTCCAGCATTGTAGTCCTCTCTGGACTGCAGACATATCTTCTCTCTTTAAAGCTGGACCACAAATTTAAGCATGCTATATTTGACAATGAACTTCCAGTCCAGTCTAATCTACATATGTCATCAAGTAACTGCCTGGACATGTTCTGATGCCTCTGATTGCTTTGTATGTGTCTAAACTGTCAATGCAATTCTCCTGTGTCTATGCAAATCTTCTGTGCTCTGCATTGAAATTAAGTGTTTACTCCGTTACTTGTAGCCCTTGACACAGTACTGCTTGCGGTACATACTTTCCTGTTACTATTTAGTTCCTGTTATCATTTCTGTGTTTAAAGCTTGTATTGTACCGTATTTAAAGTCTCTGTATCTCCGACGTGGAACCTCTCTAAAGGAGTCTATGACAAAGGTTTCAATAAAATAAAAAATAAATAAATAAGAAACAGGTATATGGTTCAATGTATTTCAATGGGGTTTGAAACTTAGTGGCATAACTTGGGCATTTTTGCATATTTTTGTCCCAAATTATCAACATGCCTTTTTTTAGAACCCTGCCTCATGAACAATGGCACTGACATTAGGCAAATCTGTCCTGAAAAGTGATTTCTCTGTCCCTGCACAAAATCACCTTTCTGGCAGGAGTTTTTTTGTCCTTGTTCATGTGGTGGGGTCATAAGAAGACTATGTTGAAAATCTGGTGTAAAAACATATAAAAAAAAAATATATATATATATATATATAAAGTTATAAGCCTATGTTGAATTTTACAAATGCAGGTTCGTAACTTTGGTGGTAATTTTCAATATTTGTACCCCAAATTTACATCATAATCACATGTTTACAGCACCTCATTAATGTAACACCTGTCTTTTTTTCTAATCCTGGCCAAAACGTTTTTACATCTTGAAAGGTGATTTCACAGTCCCGGCATGAAATCAGCTTTGGGACAGGAGATGAACATTTTCTCTGACCTTATTCGTAAGGCAGGGTCAGAAGAAAGCTAAGTTTTAAATTTGGTGTAAAAATATTTTACAAAAACAAAATTATGAGGCTATGTTGAATAACTTTGGTAATATTTAATATTTTTACCCAAAATGTTCAGCATAGCCATTTCTGTACAGCACCTCTTGAATGTGACAGCTGTCAATTTTCAACTCATGCCTAAAATGTGTTTTTGCATCCCAAAACTTGATTTCGCCGTCCCTGCATGATATCACCTTTCGGCAGGAGTTGAATATTTTCTCTGCCCTTCCTCATGAAGCAGGGTCATAACAAGGCTATGTTGAAAATTTGGTGTAAACATATTGGAAAAAAAAAAATGTCCAATATTTTTACCCCAGATTCTTCTCCTGCAGCCCTATTGGCTCTGTCCATAGTTTCGGCTCCTTTACGGCGTCCACGCTGGGTCAGCCTTTATTTTAGCTCCAGTATGAGGATTTTTTTTTTAGTCGTTTTGTTGTTTTTAATTATTTTATTTTTGTTATAGCAGCAGTGTTAATAAGAGCTATTAAGTGTTCAGCAAGCACTGGGAGTGTTAAAGTTGAAGCGTTAACTGGAATGTGGATTTTGACTATGCGATATGAGTGCTAACTCCGTTTTGATCAAGACTTGTGTTTTTGCTACGTTCCTGTAGCAGTTGCCAGGTGAGGTTTCCGAGTTTCGATTCCAAGATTGTGATTGTCTGGCTTCCTTCTTGGTACCGGCTGTAAGAACTGTGGCCCGGATTTTATTTTAGCTGTGGAGCTACAGTGGACCCTGTGGTATGTATTGTGCTCCTCTGAAGCGCCTGGAACTAAAGTGGATTTCTTATTAGATGCAGTGAAGCCCTGAATGCCAAGTTTTGGAACTTTTGTTTGTCTGGCACTTTTGGGTGACTGTTTGCCTGGTGAGTGATGATTACAATCGACTGGAGTTTTGAAGAAGTCTGTGGTGGAAACCAACTTTGTGAACTGCCACTGTAAATGTGATTTTAATGACTTTGACTACTGCTGCAGACTGAGATTGGGAGGTTTTTGCCCCAGTATGGTGAAACTGTGTTGCTGGGGCCGGAAGGCTGTGAGCTGGTTTTCTTGAAGCCTCTCTGAAGTACCTGGGAGACAGTTTTATTTGCAGTGGCTTAATAAGGGTTAGCCGAACTGACTAACTCTGAGGTGGGCACCGGGGGCAGCCAGTCTCTCTGGGGGGGGGGAGGTCAGGGGTATTAACCATAGGGTATATACTCCCTGAGTTCCTGGAGCAGTGGAGGACTAACTGACAGGGGTCGGATTGTTCCCAACTTCTTAAGTGGAGAGATTTGGTGGTGCTTCTGGGCCCTCCTTGGGGTGGTTTTCGGGATTGGCAATTTAACCCATTGGAGGATTGCGACAAGAATATTGCTTTGCTGCTTGATGTCTCCCTAAAAAGCTTGGAATAGTGCTACCATGGACTGTTACTTGCTCATTAAGGAGTTTTATTTACTTCTGTTTTCTGGACTGGCTGTGAGAGAGCCTGTTTTCTTTTATTTTTTATTTTGTAAGTAACTGCTGCATTGGACCAATCAGTATGGGAGGACTCTAAAGTGGAGACTGCTAAAGTGGGACTATATGGATTACCCATTGGGATTTGTAGTTTTGTACTGTTGGCACCTTTTGCACCTAAAGGGGGAACTCTTACTGTGATTGACAGCTGGACCAGCCAATTAGACCTTTTGGATCCTAAGGAAGACCCTCAAGCTGTCTGCTTGCAAGCCAGATCGCTGTTGAGAGGAGAAGAGGAGACAGCCTGTGATGGCTGAGCCAGTGTGTTGTAGTTCGCACGGGAGAAGTGTGGAAGGCCTGCCTTCTGGCTTATTTGCCTGTGTCTGCCCCAAGAGGGAAACAGGAATGTTTCAGACAAATTCCGTTTCTGTGAGATCGAAGAAGCTGCTGAAGTGAAACCAGGCTTAACCTGTAGAAGACGGAAGATTTTGCTAAAAGCGATCGGCCAGTCAGGAACTCTAGCTACCTTTGTGCTTCCGGGTTTTAGCAGTGACTCTGCGATTGGGATCGAGGAGCAGTCAGCCTGGTACAGTAACCCTTTACATATAAATGTGCTGTGAACTGGAGGGGGTTGCAATCTGTCCCCCCCCCCCGAGCTGAGTTGTTTGCTGAGGTCTGGAAGCTGTACCCAGCTTGAGTCGGACTAAATCCGTTGCTACCCAGTGCAGTTGGGCCCTGTCACTAGGGCCTTGTCTCCCTACCCTGCTGCACAGAGAAGAGCTATCGATGTGAGACCTGCCAAGGGATTAGCTCTCCTGCCCCCCTGTCTGAACAGGAACAACACGGTAGTGATTTGTGTGGGCCCTGCTTCATCTGGCAATCCAGCAAATCCATCTGTCGTCTCGACCATCGTCCATCCTGTGTTCAGCTTTGGGTATTGTGAGTAACAAACAGGGTAGCTCCCTGCAACATATAGCTAAATCAAAAGTATGTCACCTGATTGTCTGTCATTTCTTTTCCTTGGCACGAACTGAACAGTTCTGGGGGTAAGTGCCAAATAGATGTGTATGCACAGAGCATATCAGGGGTATAGTGAAGGTAAATATTGTGTATTTTGTGGGCCACTAGTGGGAGACAAGGGGGGGTCACAGTGTCCCAGAGGGCTGTGGCCTGGTTAATTTGACTAATACCAACCCTGACCTTTGGGTGGAGGCACCTGTCACTGAATCTAGGCCCCTTAACATGCTAATAGCCAAGCAGGCAGGGGTAGTAGCCCTTGGGATAGCACCACCTAGGGGTTACATGTAGTTGGATATTTATTGGGTAAGAGCGACTATTCTAGTGGAGTTATTTTATAGTATGAGAATGTTTTAATTTTGTTGCTGTGGGTTCTCATTTATTGAGTTCTAGTGGTTAATCAGCCTGTGGAATGTGCTTGTTTCTCCCTTGGTCGTGCACTATTCATCCTCCGTCTCCATGCTCTTCACCGTTCCCCGGGTACATGTCAATTAAGCTCCGATATTTCGCTCCCGACTATTCACTCCCGACAGTACGATCCGGCGACCACTCGCACCCACTCCAACTCACCCCCGTGTCAATTAGCTCCCGGACTATAGCAGAATAAAAAAACGAACTCACTGTTGGTGTTAGTGTTTTGGTATCATTTTTATGTTGCTTGAACGCATGTGCAAGAAACATAGTGCCATCATCGGAGATTTCAGAGGTGTGTCACCTCCTTCTCCAATTCAGTCAGTGAGCTGGCAGGCGTGGCCCCTGTAAGCCAATGCATTTTGGAGCTGTCTATGACATGCTCCAAAATGCAGTGGCATACAGTTGAAAGGGGGAGCTACGCTTCAGTGAGCAGCAATAAGAAGCGTAGCTCCCCCACGCAGGCGTGGCGCCCACACACTGTATAGCCCATGGGGTGCCCAATCCCGCTGGCTGAGCTGCGCCGCCTCCCCAGTAGTTGGTGCCACGCTGGGAGCCCACCCCAGCATGGGAAGCAGTCCTTTGGCCGACGGGTGCCCAATCCCCTGTCGGCTGAATGCCCCATCCTTGTGCCATGCTGGGAGCCCATCCCAGCATGGCAAACGTCCCACGATGTCTTTTTTTTAAACCTATAAAACAAAAACGGTCCCACGGCGCGCCTCCCGACCCCCCTCCCACAACCCGCACCCACCCACTGCGCACCCAGCCTCCCACACCCCCTCACCCCATACTTCCTCCGGACTCTGGTGCGATAATCTCGTGGACTGGAACACGCCTGCACTCTTCAAAGCCGACTGCGAACTGAGAAAATGCTGGTAAGCTGTATACTGGGCTAGATGGGGGGGGGGGGGTTCAACTTTATTGCATATCTCAGGCATTTTGGGAAATTTTTGCACCAAATTTTCAACATGGGGTTTTTAGGACCCCTTCTTATGAATGATTCACTGTCATGGCGTTATTCAGGCCAGAAGGGTGATTTCGCGCAGTGAGATCGAAGAAGCTGCGCAGGCTCGTAAGTTCATGAAATTTCAATATTTTCACTCCAGATTTTCAACATTGCCATTTTACCACACCTTCTTATGAGCAGTATAGCTGTCATTTTTCACATCTCAGCCAAAATGTGTTTCCGCCCTCGTAGTGCAGAATGGCGCAGTCGGTGTGCGAAATCAATGTACAGGACAAATTAAGAAAATCACAGTGAAACTGTTCATGAGCAGAGGTCTTAAAATGATTATGTTGAAAATTTGGTGAAAAATTCTAAAAATGACTGTTTTATGAGCGTATGCATGCATCCTCACGAGGCTCGTAAGTTCACAAATTTTCAATATTTTCACTCCAGATTTTCAACATTGCCATTTTACCACACCTCCTCATGAGCAGTACAGCTGTCATTTTTCACATCCTGCCCAAAACATGTTTCCGCCCATGTAGCGCACAATGGCGCAGTCGGTGTGCGAACTCAGTGTATGGGACACATTAAGAAAATCACAGTGTCACTGTTCATGAGCAGAGATCTTAAAATGGCAATGTTGAAAATTTGGTGAAAGAATTCTTAAAAATGACTGTTTTACGAGTGTGCGTTGCACAGTTCCCACGCATGCTCGTAGGTTTGCGAATTTTCAATATTTCCACTCCAGATTTTCAACATTGCCATTTTACCACACCTCCTTATGAGCAGTACAGCTGTCATTTTCACATCTCACCCAAAATGTGCGCCCTTAGCCAGAAATGGCGCAGGCTGTGCGAAATCAATGTACTGGGACAAATTAACAAAATCACAGTGACACTGTTCATGAGCAGAGGTCTTAAAATGGCTATGTTGAAAATTTGGTGAAAAATTTCTAACAATGACTGTTTTACGTGCGTGCGTTGCGCAGTTCCTACTCACGCTCGTAAGTTCGCAAATTTTCAATATTTGCACTCCAATGACTTCCAAATACCTAAACAGCACATAGAAGCAAGCAACATTCGGCATTGACAAATGCTTGTTAAATCTGCTGTATAGCCGGTGAGCAGCTTTACTTTCCCTTTCTGTCAGTAGAAGCCGCTCCCATAGTAAATCCCCCGAGAAGAAAGAATTGCCAAAGATAGGAAAATGCTTACAGCAGGACTGTTACCTACAAAGCGGACTGCTCATTTTTCTTTTGCAGGGAGGCTGAATTTTTTTAAAGAAATACTTTGAGATGCCTATTTGCTTTTGAGAGTGAGAGAGAGCTTGTGAAGGCTGCAAACAGGAGCATGCTGGCTCGTCGCTCTCTCTCTCTCTCTCTCTCTCACAGTTTTGCAGCATGTATAGTAATGGAGCAGCTTAAACTTTCCCTTTTTGGCATAGAAGATGCCCTGCCAGCAAAACCTGCTACACTGAGTGAAACGGGGTTAAAAGTGTGTCTCTCGTTAGATGGGAGACTATTATATTTTAAATGAAAACATTGGAGAACCCATTTTTATTTAGAGATGAGAGCATGTAGACTTGTAAATAGGAGAGCGTTCACTCTTCACTCGCTCACTCCCCTTGTAAGCGTTCTTATTTCACTGCATTCCCAAGCAGGATACCTACTGACTTTCAGAATGCTGCTTTGTATTTATATTTATATTGCTGCTTACAGGAGAGACAATTGTAATATTTGGGAGTTGTTCTGAATGCTGCACGTGGGAATGAATTGTAGCCGAGGTGAGTGATCACAGGAGCGAATTGTCGTGTCCCCCCCGACCTCTGAACTTTTCTATCTACCAGCACTGTTGTGCACTGGGGACTGTACGTAGGAGGGGTGGTGGTGGTGGGGAAGGGGGTTGCGGACATCAGAGGATGAATGAGCAGATCTCTCACATAGGGGTGGTTAGGTTTAGTAGACACCCTGGGGTGAAATGGAGCCTGGAACATGGTGTTCCATGTCTAGTCCCCATACCCAAGGGCACCACTTCTGTTGATGGGCAAGTAGCCGGGACAGCTCGTGAATCCTGTTCAACTCGAGTGGTGTTGTGCAATGCCAGATCTATTAAGAACAAAACTGCAATTATTGTGGATCTTGTTGGAACAATTAATCTGGCATGCATCACCAAGACCTGGCTGGATGAAAATGCTGGCCCTTCTTTGAAGCGACAATTCCTTCCAGGTACTCGTTGATACACTGCCCGAGACTGGACTGCGGGGGGGGGTCTGTTTCAAGACCGAGTTGGGCATCACTGGTGTACCAGTAGAGGAGCCTGAATCCTTTGCATGTACTGTGGTAGCAGGTGTGGATTGTAGGATAGTTCTCGTCTACCATCCACCCGGGGTCGAAAAGCGATTCCTGCAGGAAGTGGCAGACTTCGCCATCGACATGGCGTTGGAGTCACCCAGACTGATGGTTCTGGGTGACTTCAATGCTTGGGTCGATGACGAACTCTCACCTTTTGGACAGCACTTCCTCCAGTTGATGACATCACTGGGCTTCACACAGATTGTTACCTCTGCTACCCATAGTCATGGTCATTCTTTGGATTTGGTGTTTCTCCTGGGGATTGAGGCCTCTGATTTGGGGGTGGAACCTGTCAGTTGGTCTGATCATTACACTGTGAGGTTCAATTTTTGCACCCCCCTTTGTAGGTCTGCTCCTGTGGAGATGGTCAGTTACTGCCCTTTATGGGAAGTGGGCCCTGAAGACCTAGTGGTGGTAATTGACCTCTCAGAGTTTCCTGTTGCCAGATCGAGTCCAGCGTCCTTGGTTTTGGCCTATAATAAGGTCATCTCTTCAGCCCTGGACCTGATTGCTCCTGTCCATGTTCATCCTCTCCCACTTCCCCCTCAGGCCTCTTGGTTTGACGGGTCTTTGAGGGAGTTGCAGCGACTAGGACGAAGGTTAGAATGTCACTGGTGGAATTCCGCCCTGGATTGGTAGAGCATTACCAGGCCTACCAATCGGCAATCTCCCGTAAGAAAGCAGAGTTCCTGTCCAGGAGATTACTGTCACTCAGAATCAACCAGCTCAGCTTTTCCAAACTGTGGACAGGTTGTGCAACCCAGCCTGTCTGCAGCTCCGAAGAGCTTTTTCACAAATGGAGTGTGACGAGCTTGCTTGATTTTTTGCGAATAAGGTGGCCGACATCAGGTCGGAGATCCTTCTGACTTGTTCTGTGGGGGATGCTGTTGGTCAGTGCTTGGTCACTGCACCTCGTATCTCCTGGAGTACCTTTGACCTGCTGGAGTTCAGGGATATTATGCAGATTGTCCAGGGCATGTATCCTATGTACTGTAATTTGGATCCTGGCCCAACTTCCCTGATTATGGGTTGCTATGATAGCACTGGCCCAGCGCGCCTTGGAATCGGGTGGGTTTCCAAGCTCCCTGAAGGAGGCAGTGATAACAACCCTTTTGAAGAAAACTTCTTTGGACCCAGACGTTCTAGCAAACTACAGACCTATCTCGAACCTTCCCTTTATAAGGAAGGTTATTGAGAAAGTAGTGGCTATTCAACTGGAGAACCATTTGACCATCCATAATATCTACGAACCTCTCCAGTCCAGTTTTCGAAAGAGGCACAATACTGAGACTGCGCTGATTCAGGTGCTCAGTGATCTCCTGATGGCGAGAGAGCGGAGAAACTGTTCCATTCTGGTGCTCCTTGATCTTTCCTCAGCTTTGACACTATGGACCATGGGGTGCTGTTCGAGCGCCTGAGGTTCATCTGTGGCCTGACATATACAGTCCTCAGGTGGTTTACATCCTTCCTCATGGGCAGAACTCAGAGAGTTGTGTTGGGGATTTTTTCTTCAGACTCACTCCCTCTGTCATGTGGGGTCCCCCAGGGCTCTGTGCTGTCCCCCATGTTGTTTGTAGTGTATATGCTGCCCCTCGGAGACATTGTAAGATGGTATGGGCTGAGGTTTCACTGCTATGCTGATAACACCCAGCTGTACCTGTCTTTCGCTCCCGACCAGGTTAGTGCTCTCTCAGTATTTAATAACTGCCTCGCTGAAATCTAGGATTGGATGAATTCGAGCTGGCTAAAGTTGAACACGGGAAAGACTGAGGTAATGGTTGTGGATCCAGGTCGCAGGATAGAGGGGTTGAGGACTGGTCGACCCTCTGGACTTTTTCTGGGGGGCTCCCAGATTCTTACCTCTGAACAGGTGCGTGACCTGGGAGTGGTACTTGATGATGGGCTGACCCTTTGATTTCAGGTGTTGGCAGTCACCAAGTCTGCCTTTTATCTTCTTAGGAACATTGCCAGGGTCGGGCACCTTGTTCCATCCAGTGATCTGCCTGTGTTGGTCCACGCCTTTGTGACGTCATGCCTTGACTACTGCAACTCCCTTTACTTAGGACTTCCTGGGGTTGAAATCTGCTGCCTACAGCTAGTGCAGAATGCTGCCGCACGATTGTTGATGGGGTTGTCTCGGGCTTCGCATTTTACCAGGGTGCTGCACGATCTGCATTGGCTGCTAATTCAGTGGTGAATCACCTTTAAGGTTGGTTTACTGTCTTATAAAGCCCTACATGGACTTGGCCCTGACTACTTGAAATAGCTTCTAATTCCCTACAGCCCTGTGCGACAGCTCCGTTCGGCTGGCAAGGGGTTGCTGGAGGTTCCGAGGGTAACTTTGAAATCTTATGAGGCCCATGCACTTATGTTTGTGGCCCCTGCCCTGTGGAATTCTCTACCCCGTCAGCTTCGGGAGTGCGCAACTGTGGGGGGATTTAATCAGGTGCTTAAAACTTTGTTGTGGCATCAGGCCTATCGGTGACTCATTGGTGTTTGGAGCTGTTGTGTTATTTATTATTGTGTTTGTTGTTTTATGGAATTTTGTTTTTATTATTGTAAAGCGCCTTGCTACTTTGAAAGGCGCTTAAAAATAAAGTTTATTATTATTATTATTTAAAGACAAGCAATACATAGGATAATTTTTCATTGTTTGGGCACAACCACTATGGATAAGGATGGATTAATTATTATGGTAATTGGCCAGGCAAGTTCATTTGCTACAATACTAAAGAGCTTAGATTCAAGATTATCTGAGCCTGCAGACTGCAATTCAAGAATTTGCTCAAGACATCTGAAGACCTCAGAAATTCTTGCTGTTAGAAAAAAAGCAATACACTCTCAGATGCTGAAGAAGTAGAATAAGGCTAAAATGCAGGCAAATAATTTTATTGTGGCAAAGTGGAGGCTCACTAGCTTGATCCCTCAGCCCCAATGTTTCAACCCCAAGCGAGTCTTCATCAGGGGGCAGGTCTAATCCACATCAGAAAGTACCACCAATTTATTCCAGCTCCTTAAAGTGATACACTCTAATTACTACGTGATACAAGTTATACACATATCAGCAAAACTGTGTTAATGGTGAGAAATAAATAACATGAGAAAAATCCACTATATATCAAAGAACATACTATAAAAATTTTGACAAGAATAAATACATTTTTAACAAGTTAACAAGTATATATTTTTGCATGCAAGTCTTAATAAGTCTTTTGTAAAAACATACAGAATTCATTACATAGATTACTCAGTTTATCTAGTATTGTGATTAAGAAGAACAAAAAAAAAAAAACATGTAACTAGATAAATGTGGGAAAGTAAAATAAAATAAAATGAAGGACTGTAATAGCATGGACTGATAGATAATAGCCCCAACCAATAAAATCTCAAATTGTGATATTAAATCACCATGCGGTTTGAAGTTATCCCATCAGTGCACTTATTTTGTGGGGTCATGTGCTGTGTAGGTCATAGGATCACAGTCTTAATTACATCTCAATAGGGGAATCCCTGGAAAATGAAAAACAAATACTCAAATTTAATATTTATAAAAAATAAGTCAGTTAATTCTATCTAGTGTATAAATCATATTCATTTTAGATATATCGGTGTTTACTGAGAGGGAAATCAGATAACCTCATCCTGGATATGGGATAAACTTAAAAAAGGGGGTAAACCAAATAAAGAAACAAGGTCACAATATACATTTATTTTTTCAATCACAAATATGGAGAAAAATCTATTTCTTTGTTTAATCCATTAGGGTCACTACTATTCAAAACCACTATCCATGAGAGTCCTGTGATGCCTCTGAGCTAGCCGCTACATCGCTATACTGCTCCTGCCCATCTTGTCTTTATTTAGTCTTTTTATTTGATTCTACACACCTTTATCATTTAAAGCCCACTGATATTACCATTCAACACTTACCAGAGTGCTAACTCAACTGGACTTGGCTAGTTGCTGTTTTCAAGATGGATGCCGAAATGTGGCAAGCCCTGCTGCCCCATACACAACTTCTGATGCTGGATAAGCATTCCGAAAAAGCAAAGGCCCAGAGCGTTGCCTCTGGGTGCTCTTCTATAACCACATTGGTCCCTCCTCCGCTTACTGAGGAAAAATTTATATCTGAAATACAGCCCTTGAAAGACTATATAAAAACTATATCTAAGGAACTTAAAACTCTCAGGCTGGATTTAACTGCTACTACACAGAGAGTGGGGGATTTGGAGGCTCAGCCTACCTCCTTGGAAGGATGGAGATATCGCACTGACCCTGAGGTAATCCTGCTCCATCAGAAACTTAGTAAGATGGCAAACAAGCTGGAAGATTTGGAAGGATAGAGCAGGAGAAATAACAGTTATTTTCAGTTTATCTGACGATGCAGAGGTTGCAACTCCAATCAAGTTTACCCAGAAATTGCTTAAGCACATCTCTGGCCCTTCACCTAACAACTCGAATTACATTGTTGAATGGGCTCACCAGTCCTTGCACCCCAGGGCTCTCCCCCAGGCCATTTCTTTTGAAATTACTGAATTTTCTAGACAAGCAGCACATTCTCCAGAAAATTTGAGAGCTGAAAGAAATCACTTGGGAAGGACATTGGCTCAGGATTTCCTAAGACCTGCCAGCTGCAACTCGTCAGAGAGCTGTTTTTCATCTGATTGTGGTTAAATTGCCAGTGGTGACTATCCAGTTTAAGGTTTTATACCCAGCCAGGCTCCAGGTATGCTGTAAAGATACCTGGCATTCCTTCAATTCAGTGGACCAGGCGAATAAGGAATTGAGGCGACTGCTGCCTGATATATGTGTTGAAACCTGACGCTGATATGGTCTACAGTATGGCTCTTCCGGGGACCTTTCTAATTGAACGGATAAGTGTTTTGATGTACCGGACCTGGTATGCTACACTTTTATAGCATATTTACATTGCACCTGTGATGTTAAATATCTGCCCTCTTTGCTCAGATTGTTTGGTTTCGCAGGACTAACTTCTTGGCCTGCACAGGACTTTGCTTGCTACAGCACTTTTACCTGGTGGCTTCAGTTCACTCTCCTCTCTTTATTTGAAGCAGAACTGATATGGACTTTAGCTCTCATCTCCTGTCCTGAGTAAGTCTGCTGTAATCCTGGATTGAGCATTAGGAGACTAGTGGCCTTGTTTCCCTTCTTCTCCCTAGGTCTTCTTTCCATCCCTTATGCATCTGTTGGGCTTTTTCCCTGTGAAGCTGTGTCTTTGTTCCAGGGCAATACATTGGCTGCATCCTAACAGATTGGTTTCCTTCGCAGCATCTTCATCCTTTGAAACAGGATTGGTGCGGCTTGTTAATTCCACATGCTCCTTTGAAATTGGACTTCTTTTTTTAGCATGAGCAATGTTGGTGTGCCGCTATCAAGGACTTGGACTCCTCTCCTGATGGATTTCTTCTGTTGGACACTGGACTGTGATGAGTGTTCTTTAATAATGCTTTTGGGACTGCAGGTTTCTCTTATATGTTTTGGGTCTGTATATGAGAAACTGGATTGGGTCTGTTATGTATGTTGTGGGGGACGGTCTTAATTGCACTTTGGTATAAGAATATTTTTTGGTATGGAAGTCACCAGTGATTGGTATTTTGAGGTGGGTGTGTATTCCAGGGTGGATGCCTCATTAAACACTTAATTTTTTCCTTTTTCTGTATTGGGCTTTCAGGACAGAGGGTGGGGGTGGTGGATGATGTAATTATTGTTGCTAAAGAAGGGGATGGCAAGAGCCGGGAAGTTGGGAGGTGTTCCCTGATATTATTCAAGGTTGGTTTTGTTAGAGATTTTTGCTATTATATCAGGGGGATATGTTTGGGTGGGGGGTTTAGGAGCGTAAAGTATTAAGCATTTCAAGAGGGATTTGGGGGGCTGGGGTATTTTATTCTACTTTGTGAATTGCTGCTAATGCTTCCTTTTGGATTTCTTGGGGGAGGGTGGGTTCTACTGATGTTGGGGTTTATGGTTTCTGTTATCTACTCAACCTAATTTGTGGGAGTAAAGGGTGGGAGGATGTGGGAGGGTAGGAGGGCTAATGCCACCTACAATAGTTTGTTCTTCAGGATGACTTATTTCAATCTTGCCCATGTTGTTTTTGGTTTTTACTATTTAGTGCTGTCACATAATAGCTGTCTATAATTTTGGCTTCTGGAACATTAAAGATGCACAATTCCATTAAAAGGGCTAAAGTCTTGCTTCATTTACAAAAGTTACAGGTAGATGTGGCCTTCTTACAGGAGACCAACCTGTTCCCTCCTAGGCACCCCTTTTCAGAAGATCCTGGGTGGGGCTGGCTTTTGGGGTAGGCTCCAACTCCCACAGGAAAGGTACATCTATTCTGATAGCCAGGAGAATCCCCCTTCCATCTCTTGCAGGAAGTTGCAGATTCTTTGGGCCAATACCTTTTTCTTCAAGCCTTGATCGGCCATTTGGAAGTGATATTGGGATCTATTTATAGTCCTAATAAAGATGACCCTCACTTTTTTTACCTCCTTGGTGTCCCTGTTAGCTCCTTGAAGCTTCCTCTCAATCATTTTGGGGGAAGATTGGAATCTGGTGCAAAGCAATGAGTTAGATAGGTCTAACCGGGCTTGACAGACTCTCTTGGCTGGTCAATTGGCTCTCCATGAATTCATGGACTCCTTGTGTCTGGTGGACCTGTGGAGAGCTATGTCTCTGGACCGCCAGGAATATTCATTTTTTTTCCTACCTCATTGCTCTTTTTCCAGAATTGATTATTTTCTGCTTAGTGTAGAAAACCTCCCTGGGACCATTTCTTCTCATTATTCCGCTAAAGTTATATCAGACCACCACTCTATAGTCATGCAGCTCAGCCTTTCCCCTTCTTCAGTAAGGGATAAAGTGCGGCGGTTCCAAAATCGAGTGTTAAAATCTGAAGATTTTATAAAACATATCCAATCTTTCATTGAAAATGTTATGGTAACTAATATACCCTCTATGACTAAACTCAATTTCCTTTGGGGGGCCTTGAAGTGCGCCCTTCTTGGGGAATTAATTCACTTGGCAGCGAGGCATAAGCAACAGCTTGTGGCTAAGTCTTCCTCTTTGCTGAGTGAAATTCGGTCTAGAGCAGGGCGCAACTCACAAACTTCACCTCAGTCAGAGTCGGAATGTTTCGAGGATCTCAGATATCAGTATAATATTTTATTGAGGGAGAAGGCAGAACATTTATTGTTTCATTCCAAGGTGAAATATTTCGATTGGTGGAGAGGGCCGGGAAGCTCTTGGCTCTCCAGTTGCGTTCTCAGATGGCGGATAGGATTGTTTCCTCTATTCGCACTGCTTCTGGCCAACTCCTTACCTCACCAAGGGATATTGTTGATACATTCAAGGCCTTTTATCAGTGGTTATATGCTCCACCTTCTTCTCCTTTCCCTCTTGATGTCTTTGACACTTTCCTCTAAGACATATCTCTTCCTAAACTGACAGACTCTTCTATTGCTATCCTGCAAGCTCCCCTAACCATGGCTGAAATCTCACAATCTATAGATTCTTTAGCTTCAGCTAAATCTCCTGGCCCAGACGGGTACATTACTAATTTCTACAAGGTTTTTAAAACTCAGTTGGCCCCTCTATTATTAAACACTTATAACTGTTTTATGGCTGGGTTATCAGACACCTCGTTAACTGAGGCAACTATAGTTGTACTTCCCAAACCTGGCCGTGACCCCTTGTTGGTCACCAATTACAGGCCAATATTTCTAATTAATGTGGATTTCAAGATACTAGCTAAGATTCTGGCCTTTTGATTGGGTCATGTGTGGAACCCCCTATTGAGTAGGGAACAAGTTGGGTCTGTGAAAGGCAGACTGTCGGCAGACCATCTCCGAAAGCTGTCATATCTTATCTCCGCATACAGGGACTCTCTCACCCTTGCAGCTTTGGTGTCCCTGGACATGGAAAAGGCATTTGATAGGGTTTTGTGGAATTATTTGCTTACTGTCCTGCCTAAATATTGTATTCCCCTGGAGTTTATAAAATGGATCAAGATACTTTATTCCTTCCCGTCAGCTCAAATGCTTTGTAATGGTGTCCTCTCCACCCCATTTGCCCTTCAGCAAGGCACCAGGCAGGGATGCCCACTTTCACCTTATCTCGTCAATCTTTTCCTGGAACCTACATAGAACATAGATTTTGACGGCAGATAAGGACCGCTTGGCCCACCCAGTCTGCCCATTTCCCTACCTAATGGATAAGCTGCAGATCCTAGTTAACCAGCAGCCTACTTCTTCCTACCCCACCCCCTAGAATTGCCTTATGACTGTCCCATGCATGCTTGAATTCCACCACTGTTTTTGACTCCACAACCTCCTCCGGAAGGCATTCCATGCATCCACAACCCTCTCTGTGAAAAAATGCCTTATATTACCTCTGAGCTGCCCCTCATCTTCAAACTGTGCCCCTTGTTCTTGCACACCTCTTTTTGAAAGATGCTACCCTCTTGGACTTTGTTGATTCCCTGACGTACTTGAAAGTTTCTATCATGTCCCTCTCTCCTCCTTTCTCAAGGCTACATATTAAGCTCCTTAAGTCTCTCTTCATATGTCTTCCAGTGCAGACCCTGCACCATTTTAGTTGTCTCCTCTGGACAGCTTCCATCCTGTCTATGTCTTTGTGGAAATTGGTCTCCAGAACTGCACGAGTACTCAGATGGGGTCTCACCAACTGTCTGAACAGAGGGATAATAACTTCCTGTTTTCTACTGGTGTTGCTCTCCCTGTGCATCCCAGTATCCCCCAGCCCTCCTTGCTGCCCTCTCACATTACTTGCCCACCTTTAGGTCATCTGATATGACTACCCCAGGTCTCTTTCCATTTTGTTGTTGTTAGTATCTCACCCCCATTGTGTACTCTTCTCCTGGGTTTTGTTTCCCAGGTGCATTACCTTGCACTTCTTAGCATTGAATCTAAGCTGTCATACATTTGACCATTCCTCTAACCTTGCCAAGTCCCTTCTCATCCTTTCCACCCCACCTTGTGTCATCAACTCTGTTGCAGATCTTTTGTCATCTGCAAAGAGACATACTTTTCTTCCAGTCCCTCTGCAATGTTGCTTATAAAGACATTGAAGAGGACCAGTCCTAATACTGAACCCTGCAGTACCCCACTAGTAACCCCTTCTTCAGAGTGGACTCCATTTACTATTACTCTGTGTCCTATTCTCCAGCCAATTCTTTACCCAGGCTGTCATAATGGGACCCACTCCCAGGCTGGCTAACTTGTATATTAATCTTTGTGTGGGACTGTGTCAAATGCCTTGCTAAAGTCTAGGTAGGCCATGTCCACAGCCCCTCCCTGATCTACTACTTTGGTCACCCAGTCAAAGAAATCTATCAGATTTGTCTGGCATGACCTTCCCACTGTGAATCCATGCTGCCTTGGGTCCTGTGCCCCTCTGGCCTCTAGATACTCAACAATTCTGATCCATAAGCTTAATAGTTTCCCGCAGGTCCAAGGCATTGCAATAGGCTCTCACAAGTATAACTTATCGGTGTACTCCGATGACATATTGTTGCACATCTCTTCTCCTGCTATGTCCCTGCCTGCTGTCTTGCATATTATTTCTCAATTTGGAATTATCTCCAATTATAAATTGAGCTTAACTAAAATTGAGGTAATGCCACGTAATGGTTTTACTTTAAAAGCGGATGTTGAGCATTTTGGGTTAGTCTGGGTCAGGAATAAACTGAAGTATCTGGGAATCTTCCTTAGTACATTGCCCAATAATATGAAGAAGTTTAATTTTGATTCCATCTTGACTTGCATCAAAACAGACTTGCACCATTGGTCCCTGCTACCTACCTCTTTTTTGGGTTGCATAAATATCCTAAAAATGAATATATTACCCCAGTTACTTTACCCTTGCAGATGTGTAATTTCACACTACCTCAGTCATGGTTCAACCAAATCCATAGACTTTTCACCTCTTTCTTGCGGCAGGGTAGGGCGGCTCATTGGGCCCTGTCCAAACTAGTGCGCACTAAGCAGGATGAGGGCATTCAAGTCCCCAACCTCTTTTTGTACTATCTGGCAATGCATTGCACAAGATTTCCTTATTGGCTTAGATTCTCCGAGAAGGACCGCACAGGGTCCTATGTCCCATTCTGGATAGACATAGAGCATTCTTTATGTTCTAGTATTGCACTAGATATTAGATTGCTCCTGTATCTTCCCCAGAAGAAGCTCCCTCAATCATTGTGGGGTACTCCATTGGAAGCATCCCTCCAAGTTCATTTATAGCTATGTTCTGTAATAAAAATCCAATCATATAAGGATATCTCACAACCTTTGTTTGAGAACCCTAACCTTCGGATAGCTGGGCACATGCTTTCAGAGCAGTTTTGGCCTAACATGGGTATGGATACTATCATAGATTTGGTTCACACTCAAAAGCTTCTGTCTTTCCAAGAAGCAAGGGTGTTATATCATTGACCATCATCATGTTCCTTTTGATATTTTCAGGTTTCACATATACTACATCAGTTCTTCAGCTCTGAACCCTGGTATAGCCCTTTAGGGAATTTGGTTTTCCCCTGCTTAAAACTGCACCCATTCCCTACTATATTTCACATTATTATCGATTCCTGAGGGACTATTTAGTTCAGGAAGACTGCCTTAGGTTCTACTATTGGGACCAAGCCCTCCTGACTAATAATCCCACCCAGAACTGGCTAGAGATATGGTCACATCTATACAAATATATCAAATGGGAGAGATACAGCTTTATGCAATTTCAGATTTTGCATACCCTGTATTACACTCTGGTCAAATGACATAGGATGGGCAGGTTACCCAATCCTTGTTCCAGATGTGGTAAGAATCCACTCCTTGTTTCATATCCTCTGGTCTTGTGAAACAGTGGCCCCCTTCTAGAGGTCAATCCAAGCATGTTTAAATCCATTGCTTGGTTTATCAGAAGTGTTTTGTCCCAAAATGTCTTTTGGAGGAATACATTGGCACCTTGCTTGGTAACCAAAGACTACGTATAGCAATGATTTCGGCATGTGTGAAAAAGGTTATTCTTTGGCACTGGTTGGATCAGAGCTCTCCTCAGTTCCTTGAATGGTATAGGGAAGTGCTGTTTGCCGTATGAGCAGAACATCTTATAGCCAATATGATGGGCAAAAGTCTTAAATATAAACATATTTGGGAACCCTTGTATGTTTTATTAACAGCTTGAATATGAGACCCTGCCCTTGGTAGGGCTCCAAGGCACAACTAGGCAAATCAACATGCTTGGGTTCTCTTCCTTGGGCATTTGCATTTTGTGTGTCCTGGTCAGGCTCACGTCTGGTGGCATGAGGTGAGGGGGGGGTTCAGTGGGGTGGTTGGGGAGGCCGGGGAAGGGGGTTTATATAAAATGTTTTGTTTTTTAGATGTTGTTTTTGTTCCTTTTTCAGATTTGTATTTCCAGATTTGTAAACATTACACAACTTGTTGCTTCATTTTTGTAATAAAGCTTATTCAATTTGCAAAAAAAAAAAAAAACCACTATCTATCTCGTTTCCTTCTGAGACAAAATCCGTGTTCTACTTCCTCCCCTAGGCTGTTTGGGCAGTGGGCACTGTGAAGTGAAAGAAGTCAGGTTTTGATTTATAATATTCTAGAAAGTGGGCGCCAAGGGCATTGGTACAATTACCATCAAGGATTGCTCTAATATGCTCCTGTATTCTACGTTTAATCAGTCTTGTGGTCATACCAATGCACTTTAAATCACAGGAACACCAACACATGTAAACTGTAAGTGGAGTGTTACAAGTGACAAACTGTTTTAATGTGACTGTTATGTTATTAGTAACAACACTCTTGCCCGTATAGGTGCTATTTTCAAATGGTGCATCTCCCACACTTGAAGAAGCAAATTGGCTTCTTTGTCAACAATCTAGTTCCTTCCAGAGAGCTATCTTTGGCCACAAAGCAGCTTTTTGTAAGACATTCCCCAATATTTTTCCCTTTACTAAACATAACTTTGGGCAGAGATGCTATATTATTTTTAAGTGTTTATCCGTTAATAAGATGGGCCAGAACATATTGACCAAACTGCCTACTTGTCTGGCTAGTGGATTAAATTTGTGTCACAGAAGTTACTACAGAGTCTATATTTACAGAGTGCTTTCTGTTGGATTTCCTGGTTATTATTAATAATTCCTCCCTTGTTAAACCTGACACTTTCTCCAGCATTCTATTTAATTCCTCAGTGTCATAACCTCTCACCTTATATCCACTAATGCATTCCTGTGCTTGCTCATATAATGCGTTATCTTCGGAGCAAATTCTCCTCAACCTCAGTAGTTACCCATAGGGGATGGAGGAAATTAAGTGGTGGGGATGTGCGCTCTGTGCATGCAAGATGGAACTTGCTGCCATTTCTTTATGGTAACCCTCTGTTTGTACCTCTTGCCTGGAATTTCTGTTCATTTTAGATATTGGATTTCTATCAGCATCAAAAGTAAATTCTAAGTGCTTATCTTTATTATTCAAATATTCCAGGAAATCTGATATGATGTCCAAGTCTCCCTCCCACACCACCAATGCATTGTCAATAAACTGTACCCCAAAAATTATGTGTCTCAGAAATTGATTCCTGTTAGTATTGAAAACATATCATTGTCCGACAAACCCATGAACAGATTTGCATAGGACAGGGCAAATGATACCCCATAGCTGTACCACACTTTTGAACAAAAAATTCCTTATTACATGTAAAATAATTATGTGTTGGGCAAAACCCTAATGAGTTTGTGGGAAATTGTTCTGATACATCAGTGCTGGATTTGAGAAAGGACCTTGTTAGTCGAGCGTGACCTTCACTAATCTCTAAGTTGCCATCATAAGGTATCACATAGGAAGGAAAATCAAGTCCCATTCATTTCAATGTGGCACGCCCCTGTGCTCTCTCTTGCTGGATGTCATAGTGCAGGGGCGTGTTCATGAATCGGGAAGTGAAGGAAGAGGCTGGCCTGTGTTGTCAAGGCCAAAGTATGATCCCTTATATCTAAATACAGACACTGCATCAGATATTAAAACTGGGACAGATTGAATTTTGCCAGCATTAGGTATCAAATGGAGTAAGTCAGCTGGAATTAAATAATCTAAGAAAATCACTTGAAGTGTCAGTTTATTGAAAGAAATTTGAACCAGTTTTATTTACATTAAGCATAGCAAGTACTTTGGATCTCTCTGGATTTCTTAATTGTTCAGTTATACAGCACCTTATGTTCCATACTGTGACTGTCCTCATTTCAAAATGTCTGTGCACCACCTGCTTTACCTCCATCTGAATATTTGCTGGGACCTCCCTTTCTCCCCTGCTACCATCCTAGCAAGTGATTAATGAGAGGGTGCCAAGTAAGAGGTGGCACTTGTTCCCTTCAGGTAGAGTCTCTGGAGGTTGGATCCTGGTGGGGATCTGAAGTACAGGATAGTGAGAGCCTGTTGGCAGCAAAACCGCCTGATGGCAATCACCGGCAAATCTCAGGGTCAGCAAGTCCAACCAGATGCTTTCTTCCAGTGCAAGACTCCCAGTTGGTGAGTGCACAGGGACCAACAGCCCTGGGGGCAAGGGAATGGTAGGACATCAAAGCCCAAGGAATGGGGAGGATGCAAAGTGTGCCATGTTTTTATCTCAGTTTTGTTACCTGAACTGGGGAACATCAGTATAGCTAAGGAGGGTACATCCCTCAGTAACGCACAGGCTGTGCTCAATCCTGGTGTAAATATGTATAGGAATTTTGCAAGGATCTGTTTCCAGGTACCAGTTAAATCCTGTGGTAAACCCCTGTTCCCTTCTGACTGCAATGGGGGTTGGTGGGATGTGTTGTATTTCTCTTTGATAAATTTGGTTCTTGCTGTTTGTGGGTACATGCTATGCAGATAGATATAATATTGAGCCCTTTGAGGAGGTAGCAGAGAAGGAATTTTTTTTTTTTAATTATTTAACATTTTTGGGTAAGAAAGACTCACTAAGCCTAGGCTTGTTTCAAGGAGTACCCTGGGAGCAAAGGGAAGTTAAGTGACTTGCTCTTGGTCACACAGTATGCAAACAGTGGCTATGGGATTCATACCCAGTTCTCCAGGTTTATAGTTCAGTGCTCTTAACTAGTATGCTATACTGCCTCTCTAATCCATTTGTGTGAACCCACATTTAAACTGTGTGCATTAATTAGTGTAAATACTTCTACGTGGCTTGAGACAGATCCCTATTCTACTGCTTGATTTTTCACTGGTGATTCATTATCCCTCATCTATGCCAAGCCAGTCTACATCAAAGGTTGTTGCTCCCTTGTCCAGTGGGTCCACTGCTCAAGCATCTTGGGGAGCTCTCCTTAAAATCCCCAGCTGGAGTCACCATGCTTTGAAAATAAGTTACATTTTCCCTGTTTCCACAATGTTTAAAGTACCCAAGCCAGCCGCCTTGGTGTAAAGGGATATGTTCCTCCCAGAGCAGTGGTACAGCACTGACAGATACTCAACATCCCATCACCAGGTGAAGGCACCACTGCTTGTCCCCATCATGGCGGAATAATGGGTAGGCCTAAAGGTGCCATCATCATTAATATCATGAAGAAACTGCTTGGATTTTTATGGCATGTTTTGTTGCTAGCATTCTGGGAATCCCTATCTTGGGCAGGGGAATGCTGAGTTTGAATTTTTGCAGTTGACAATGTATAATGCATAATGGGCTAGTCTGCATGCACTATACAACAGCAAGCAGAACTATGAGTTCAGATGCTTTTGGGTCCACCTGTGGCACAGAGTAGTTTGTGTGTGGCACAAAGCTGTCTTTGAAACATTGCCATAGGACAATATTAAATAGAATCTTGGAGTCTATGAAACAGAAAGAAGTGTAATATTTGGAAGGCTATGCCTGTAGTTCAATGGGGTGATGCAATTAACCATGCCCCCAGTTGGGCCTGAAAAGGCAGCTCATCCTAGCCACTCCCACGAATGTTTTCTAACTCTGGCCGGGGGCTCTGCCTCTTCTTTTCCTCTCCCGTGTCCTTGTGCTTTCTCCCCATTTTCCTCCTTCCCTGTGTTGTCTGCTGCACTCTCCATTTCCGTTTTGTTCTGTGTGTGCTGCTCTGCCTGTTACTATTTGTCTCATTTTCCCTTCTCCTCTCCTCTCCTCTCCCCATTCCCTTCTCCCTTTGTGCTGCTTGTCCAGCTGTTTTGTCCAATCTCCTGCTCCCTCCTTGGTTGCCACTCCCTCATGGCTGTTTGTCTGTTCCACCTGTTTCTTCTCATTTCTCCTGCTTCTCCATCCCCTTCTGCTTTGTTGTGTCCTTGTCTGAACTGCCACTCACTCATGGCTGCTCCATCCTACTCTGCTTGTGTTGTCCCCCCCCCCCCAAAGTCCTGTCTCTGTACCTTTTTGGAGTGCTCTGTTGCTGCCTTCCTCCTCGGGTGCCCCAGTGCTTTGGCAGTTCTTCTCATACACCATAACTGCCTTCCAGGCACATCTTCATGGCTCCGACCTGTCTCCAGTCCTCCACCCTGCACTTCACTGCTCACTTACAGCTCTTCTCCTAGTCCTGCATACTAGACTTGCCTGTGCTTCCAGTGTCCTGGGTCATGCTGTATCTCTTTTGGGCACCTTTCCATTGTGTCTCTGTACATTTTCATCCTGTAATTCAGCACATGGTATGCATGGCCTTAGTCAATTTACTTATACGGTACTATTTCAATCAGCACCTTCATTAACAGTAATTACCTGCCTATGATTTTTACCTATGGCATATCAGCCCAGTTACAGCTGCTCGTACCTAATCAATATATTATCTCTTACTAGTTTAATTAGCTGTTTGGTGTCATGGTGCCTCATTTGTGGCTTCTCTGTTTTTCCCATGGTGGGGGACTGCAGTGTCGCAGTGAGTATCATGGCTCTGGGTAGCACAAGCAGCTTTTATGTAGGTTCTCATTTTAGTCAGCTGCCTCTATGGCACTACATGTGATTTTGCTCCTGTCAACCTTCATGGCATTATGCTATCAGCATATCAAGTCTTTTCATTCTCAGCCCTCATCACACCAGCCTTCATGGCATTAATGCAATTTGCATATCACATATATTCATTCTAAGACCTCACCTCTTCACATACTGGCTTCACAGTGTCCTCCTACCTATCTGTTGGCTGCAGGCTTCGCCCGGCCATTACCATCTCTCCCACTCGGTAAATTCAATTCACTCCTAATTTGGCTTCTTAATGGACCTGGTTAACATGCACTCCTATGGTTACAAATTGCTATCTGCCTTATCTAGACCCACATCAGGGTCCACATTGCTCAGTCTGACCTATGTGAAGGTCTAATCATAATAATCAAATATCCGAGCATGACCAATGTGTGGGTCCCATGCTACATCTTGACTTTACTTTCTTTCCACTTCAGAGACATGCCAACCATGTCCATTACTTCCATGGCTCAGGGCTAGCCTGTAGCTGACAGTCTCGCTTTGCACCCACGAAGGCCGCATCTTGAGCATGTGAAACTTGGAATGGAGTCCTTCTCACCTGGCTCATAGTGGGAATGTTCTTACCTCGGGTGGACCTTCAGTCATCAGCCATACCAACGGCCCCTCAAGATGTAGAATTTAAGACTTCAGCAGCGAGTGGTGGGGCTATCACCGGCAGGGCCCCTTTAGGTGCCCAAGCAGGTTTAGAGACACCCTTTAAGCTATTCTCCCAGGTTTGTTTTTAGGTCAGTAGGTTGGTTGAGTGCCTCAGAGGTAGTTACTCTCCTCCTCCCACCTTGGAGGTTGGTACCATGTGCAGTGTACCCCGTGTTGCAGAGATCGCATCTAACCCTTCACAGTGTTCCCATTAGAGGGATAGAGTGAGAGTGTTCCCCTAAATTGGAATCCTGCCCTGGATTGGCCTATTAAATTGCAGTTGCAGAGCCATCACTAAACAAAATGTCCCAAAGCCTGGAAGGAAGGAGACCTAGGCCTTGGATCCCCAGAGGTTTCCTCCTCAAAGGGTTTTTTTCCCCTCTCCTCTGCACCAATGGTCATACCACTTAGATAGGTTTAGTAATATTCCCTAAGTTCCATAGATTGGCTTCCACTGTTGGATGGAGATGGATGGTGTCTCAGTAGCTGTTCCCTGTCTCCTTTGGAAGTCATGCCTTTGTGCCTTTCTTTCAGATCTACAAGTGGGTCACTATTCATACGTCATCTCCTGCTACTCTACTCAGGCTCCTGACTATACTACACCTACCAACCTACATTCAGGTCTTCAATACAGATAAGCATTCCTCACCTTGTATGTGCTGCTCGACACTCTTTTTGGGCTCCCTCCTAAGGTACCTTTAGCTAAAGGAATCATTCCCATGGCACCTCTAGGGGTGGAACCCTCCTCTAGGGTTCCTTGCCTTCATACCCCTACAGGGTGGTATAACCCACAGATAGAAAGGTGAACAGCAAAAGATTATACACATCCACAAGACATATAACCCGGGCATATAACCCATCAAAATGGGGTCTCCTGACCACTGGTCTAGAACTGGGCTGCGATGGAACATGCATTGGTGCCATATTTTAACCCTAATAACTTTTTTTCAGAGTGGACACATTTCAAACCCTGCAGGACCTCTGCATGTGGATAACATTTGTGGGCCTGTTGACTCTTCCATTTTTTATCCTTTTGCTATGTGCGCAGGAGAGACAGATAATGGAACCAAGGGGCAAATTACTTGTTTGTTGTGGTTCTGATGCTAAGTCACCCGACTGGTACTCGTGTGTCTGGGTTGCTTTAACCCTTCTTTAGGGGATGGACCATTTGTGTCTCTATGCCCAAATTGTCAAAAAATGTGTATTCATTCATTTGGGGTGATGTTTTAAGGGAGGGACCTAAGAAAATTTTGAATACATTCAGATGAAGGGTGAACCAGTACCCCACCAGATTGGTATGTGTTGGTGGACTTGACGTTCTGGCAATTTGCGACATTGCTGCAAGATGTTCCCCTGATCAACTTCACTACACCAGTGACAGAGATAGTAGTCAAGACTGAAGTGGATGGATTGCCTACTTCCTCCAAGGTGAGAAGCAGGTGGCAGCTGCTAATTTTGCTGAGCCCAATCATCAACCAACCAAAAGTCATGGATGGTGATTCTAAGTGTGTAGCATCCCAGAACAGGAGCCACTCTGTTCAGAATTACAGAAAGGGAGCAGTACTGTTCAGCACCTTGGAAGGGAAGCCACCCAGCATGGCATTCCAGAAAGGGAGCACCACTGATTAACATCCCAGAAGGGAAGCCACCCTGTTCTGCATTCTGGAAATGGAGCTCTTTTTGTTGGCATCCCAAAAGGGGCACCACTTGGTTCTGTATTCCAGAAAAGGAGCTTTTTGTTTTAGCATCCCAGAAAGGGAGCCATCCTGTTCAGTGTTCCAGAAAGGAAGTACCTTGTTTTGGCATCCCAGAAGGGAAGCCACCCTATTTTGGTATTCCAGAGGGAGAGCACCAGTCGTTGCATGTACTGATAATTGGGAGCAACAGCTGGGAACATTTCTTCCCAGAACTGGTATTGTATGATGCTAACAATCTTCCTCTGTACCTTGAGCATTGTGCAATGATCAGACTGTTCTGTTTAGTGGGCTCACTCTGGAGCAGCCAGAGGGAGTGAGGCCCCAAATTTGTGAATTGATTTTACACCTGAAGTACAGTTTTGTACACAAATGTGGACTTGGGTGTCCATTTTCATGGGCTCTTGAGCTTCTTGAATTATGCGAATTATGTGAAATCCTACTTCCTATAATGAAGAGACTAAGTATCTTGTTTATTGGACTTTGCGTCTCCTACAAGAGGCAAGGCAAAGGGACTGCAAAGTGAACAATTCTTAATGGTCCAGACCACTATATACAGTTTGATGCCCTGGTCAACTCTTCTTCTGTGGAGCACCCCAGCCTTGTCACCCTGGTGTCTGCTGGGACTTACATAATTTTGCTGCTGGCATTTGTCCTCCATTTTTGGCCCCCTGAGACATGACGCGCAATAATGTCATGGCATATGCCGCACGACATGCACCAATGTCTGCCACGTCCCCTGATCTGACTTTGCACCAAGCTGCCTTTCCCCCAGCTTCCACTGGGGCCAGGTGAGCTACAGGGTCTACCCAACCTCTCCCCCATAAGTGAGAGGTCCTGTGGATGCTCGATCCTCTTCCCCAGTCAACCCTCCAACAACCCTGATTCACTCCTGAACCGGGTCATTGACTTGCATGTGATAGTGCTACCACTGCTCCTGCGGGCTGACCAAAAGTGTTACTTTTTCATGCATTTGGTGCTCAGATAAAACTATCATTGTGTCTCACCTGAGGTGCCAAGCTTTTTTCTTATAATTTGCATTTTACCCACTCTCAGTGCAGCTTCCCCTTCACTCTGTTTGAGCCCAGCCCTGTCCCTCCACGTCTCCAGCACTTAACTCCACACCCTGACCTCATGGCTTACCCCTTGTGGTTGAGCCTTGCCACAGCCAGGCATCATCTCCCTTCCCCTATGGCTCCAGCTAGTGTGATAGGAGACATCCTCTGCAGGGTTGGAATGACTGGTAGCAGAAAGTGGGGCCCAGATGCACCAGCTATCATGCTAGTGGCTCCAAAGATTTTCTGTTTTAGGTCTCCCACCTCCCCAGCGTGCAGCCAGGGAGTGTCCATGGCACCAGCCTAAATATGGGGTGCTGCCAACACTGCATGGTCACCCACCACACCAAGGCAGTTCCACTTCCTACCTGTAGGTTGTGCTCAAACAGTGGGATGCTCAGCACCCTCCCCAGTGTTAGTGCATGATGCCTCTACATCATGCTCCAGATCCCACTGGCCAAGGTGAGGAATCTGGGACCAAGGATTGATCCTGGGTCTCCCAAATAGTGGAGCAGTGCTCCACCAGTTGACGCCACCCAGCTGGACTATGAGGTACCAGGCTTGACAAGGACATCAAGCATTTGGGAGGAAGGAGAGAGTAACCCTCACATGGTAGCTTTGGGAGGTTTACTCTTGTTCAGTAGAAGCCGCTTAAAGGGGACAGCTCCATGGTGGAGTATTTATCCCCTTTTAGCGGGTGTCTCATTTAACAGAAACGCAACCAGACAAGTAAAAAAAAAAAAAAAAAACACAAATTACGGACACATGGTAAAACACAAACAGCAGACATACAGCATACATATGATTACAGCTCTGTTTTGAATGAGTGCTGTTTGTCTCAGGAAAGACGTAGTAAGGTCAAGCACTCCTCAATCTAGTGATGCCACAAACGCAAAGGAAAGATGTAGTAAGGTCAAGCACTCCTCGATCTGGTGATGCCACAAGCACAAACCGATGCTCCCACTGCTGTGTTTCTCCGATCTGGTGATGCCTTCTTTTGTTTCCCACAAGCGCAAACCAATACTCCCACTGCTGTATTTCTCTTGTAGCCACCAGGTATGGAGGGGGGAATGTGAGCAATAGCTTCTTTGTTTGTGATGGGAGCGGATGTTATTTACGTTGATTGGATTCTCTTAGTTTTCAGTTGTTTTTTCTTCGTTGGTGAATGTAATCGGTCATCAGAACGTCAGTCAGGGGAACATCTGCAAATGGGTTTTTGCTGTGGATTAGTACAGCAGCACCATCTTCTGCTCCCTCAATGTCCAAACTATCCCCTGTGTCCTGAACTCTCAAGCGAAAGACACAGCAGTGTATGTGTTAATTGTTTAATTGTTAAGCAGCACTTGCAGCACCAAATTATCCTTAGCAGTTAATTAACAGGTGATTTAAATAGTGATTTTCATGGCAGTGACAGCACAAATCGTCCCTATTAACAGGCTTTCTATGTCCCCTTTAAAGGTGTGAGGAGTCCATTGAATTACATAGGCACTTAATCGGTGCCCTGGGGATCGTCCCCTTTAAGCGAACGTCCCCATTAAGCGCATCCCCTTTAAGTGGCTTCGACTGTACCAGGACTATGGCATATCGATCCTGCCCTATTGCCTTAATCTGTTAAGTGTTCTAGTGGTTTAAAAAAAGTATCTACTGTTTACTGTTTTGCAAGATCTTCTGAGCTAGGAACTTGTTAATTCCTGAGTGCATCCTTTGTTCACTTAACTCCTGTAAGTTTCTTGAGCTTTCTGGGTTGTTTGGACCCCAGAATATGGGACTCTGGCCTCACTTGCGGGAGAAAAGAGATGTGAATGCATGGAGAGTTCAGGGAGTTTGAGCAGCAGGACTTGTACGAGAGATGACTCTAGTGCCTGCAAGTGGCCCAAAGAGGCTGCCAGACTCAGGGTAGTGGCATGTTCCTCAGTCTGGGGTGGGACTTGCTCCCTCCAAGATGAGTCTTTGCAGGTTGGATTCTGGTGGGGTACTGAAATGTATAATGATGAGGACATGTTGGTAGCACCCCCTCAAGGATGGTGATCAGCATTAAATCCGAGAGTCTGCAAGGACAAACAAAATATCTCCATTGGTGCCAGACTCCCAGTTGAAGAGTGCACAGGGAGCAACAGCCCTGTGCGCAAGGGAATGGTGGAACACCAAGATCCAGGGGTCTGGCAGTATAGCCTGGAGGTTAGAGTAATGAGCTTGTTATATCCAGAAGAACTGGTTTTGATTCCCACAACCTCCACTTGCATACTATGTGACTCCGAGCAAGTCACTTAACCTCCCTAGTGTTCCCGGTTCCCCTCCAAAAACAGACATTTGTGTCTGTTGGGCCTTACCCCATTACCAAAGAATTAAAATAAAATAATAAAAAATTAACAAAGATGCAGAGTGGGCCATGTTTCTACCTCAGTTTGTGACTCAAACCAAGTAACATTAGTATAGCTTCGGAAGGTACATCCCTCAGTAATGTATAGAATATGCTCAGTTCTGGTGTAAATGTGTATAGGAACATGGTGGAGATTGGTCTCTGGGTCTCAGGTAAATCCTGTGTATAACCCCTAGGCAGTACTATTCTAAGGGCTACTACCCCTGCCTGTATGGCTATGCATAGGTTGAGGGGCCTGAGTTCACTAATAAGGTGCCTCCACCCAGAGAAACAGTATTGAGGTAGCTGGTCTGCTCTGGTATAGTCCTCTGGGAAGCTATAACCCCCTCCAATCCTCCTAGTGGCCTAGTCCCTGATGCAGTGGCAACTTCACAAACGGTATCAAACAGTAATAATATGCACACACCCTTCACACTTAGCACCAGGGTTGGACCTTCAGCAGTTCCCCTGGGGATCTCCTGGAAAATAAGGTTAGCAATGCAACAACACACTCTTAGCACCGTAACCCCACTAATAATATGCACACTAACCAGGTTAATGTGAAGAAAGACAGTCAGGTTTATTTAGGGTCACTGAACAAGGAAAGGGCATGTATCAAGGCAAATGATTGGCTATCTGATTTAGTTCAGAGATTGCATGCACATTTTGTCCCAACCTGACAGTCACACAACACTAGGTACCCAGGATGGTAAGTCTGGCTAGCCTGAGGTGTTGCCCGGGGGTGGCCAGGGTTGCAGTTGATGTGGCTCTTGGTGGAGAGAAAAGCAGTTAACATGTAAAATACCCAGACTATTTGTAATCTGAGCTGGTTGGCTTAGTCGTTTGTAAACCCAAGAAAGTGAAACAGTTAAATGGTACCACAAATGATTTAAGCATTCATTACAGGGAGCTAACCTGATTTGTACTCGTGCTACCAGGAATCTGCTGCAAGGCAGGCGATATGGAGACCTCGTGATGAAGACAGATAAGCATGGGGAAACAGGGCCGACATGACACACCTCCTCTTCACGGTCTTTCTTCCAGATGGCCGCAACCTGCGTGTTGTTGCTGTGCAGGAGCTGGATCCCCAAGCTGGTCTTTCACCGTGACAGTCTCTGGCGATGGAGTAGTGGCCTAGGCCAAATGGTAGGGCCCAGACAGGATGAGTAGCATGGCAAAATTCGTGATCTTCAGCTGGTGAAGCCTCCAGCTGGCGTATCAGGTTATTTTGTGGGGAAGCAGGTCTCGACCCACAAAACACATTCAGCATATTTAAATCAACAGCTGCTTCAGAAAACAGTTTGGATTTAGTCCTGTTGCAATTCAACAGCTTTGCCGAGCAAACCTTTCGATCCGAGTATATCTCGCACACAAACTGGGCTGATCACTTCAGGAGCAAGTCTTCGGTCCTAATCGCAAGTTGCACTAACACTTCTTCTTCCTTCAGTCGCAGTTCCAGGTTGGAATTAGAGAAGTCCAACTTCTGCTAAAGGCAGTTCTCAAGCAAGAGAACTGTGGCAGGAAGTCAAGTTAGGTCTCTTCCCACCGACTCCCCTATGCTTCTTCTGGGAGCAGCTGCTCGAAAGCTTTAGCTGTTCACACTTCAACATCCAGCACTAACTGATCCACTGTCTCTTGGCACATAAGGCATTTCCCTTGTCAATCCAAAGGTTCGGTTGGCTGAAGGAGCTGTCAGTCACAGTGAGGGCTCCCCCTCCAGGTCCATTAAGGCACCAACTGAAAAACTACAAACTACTGAATTTCCTTCTCATAGAACATTGCGGTCTGGATCCACTTAGGTTCCCAGAGGTTCTATTGGTCCAAATACTGGAAGTCTCAGACCTAACATGGTAGCTTCCATTCCAAATGATCGAGCTGCGATTAAAGCAGGTTAGACAAACCTCTCTATCTTAAATATAATAGCAGATAAACAGTAAATAAACACATTTCCTACTTAATCTTCCTCTGTGCAAGTAGTGACTGCAGAATGGAGCAAAACAACACTCTGTCTGGCCAGCCACAAGCCCCCTTAATCACCCAGACCCAGCACAGACCAATTTCTAAACACAGATTAGCTAGTCTCTTAAAGAGCTGCTGATGCCATTAGGACAGCTTTAACAAAATATTATTTAGACACAGTTCAGCTTGTATTTCATATCCGTTCTGTATTTCTCATCCCCATGAAAATGAGATCTTTGCTCCTAAAGAGTTCATCTACTCCTTCTGCTGTCTCCCTGCCTGAGGTCATAATGCTTTATTTGTGACATCACAATTACTCCCATGGCAACAGACTGTGATGTCACAACAGAGGACTATGACAAGCAGTAGGGAGTAAGCAAAAGAGGCAGATGAACTCTAGGGGATTTAAAGCATATTTCCATACAAATGTTCCCAGTAATATGAAATATGGAGGAGAAGTCTATTAAATACATATGGAATGCAAGCTAAATTGTACTTAAATATTATGTTTTTTAAAGTTTTCACGGAGGCGTCAGCAGCTCTTTAAAGGGACAGGTGTGGAGGCTTAATATGGCATTCTCACACTAATAACAGGATCACACTAGGATGGGACACCAGCCTGACAGTGGCTGGCAGTATAGCCTAGAGGTTAGAGGAATGAGGTGGGAACGAGCTTGATACATCCAGCAGACCAGACCTGAGTTTGATTCTCACAACCTCCACTTGCATACTGTGTGACTCTGAGCAAGTCACTTGACCACCCAGTGCTCCCAGGTCGCCCCTGAAAACAGGCACTTGTGCCTAGTGGGCCTTGCCTGGTTACCAAAGACTAAAATAAAATAAAAAATAAAATTTAAGGAGCCCAGAAAGACATTAATGTAAGCCCAAATTGGGGGTTACACTCTTCTCTGCCTGGAAAAACTTGGCATCTGCATCAAGTCTACACATATTATAAGATTCTATATAGAAAACATTATACATAAATACATGCATGTTTCATTGGTGTACCATAAAATAAAATCTGATGCATCAGTAAGATAACTGGTCATGACAACAGCATTACTATATTTTTCACTTAGCAATAAAGTTTCATAAGTACACATTTTCATGAACACGTTTCATAAACATGTTAACAGGTTCAAGTAGTTAGACACATCACTCTTACAACCCTTGTTTGTACTACCTCCTGTATACTAACTGACATGGCTTGGAGCCTATCCCTATCAGCTACACTTGGGCTGCATGGGGCAAGGGCATTACCATACTCTTTGGAGGGCTTCTCTATTAGCTTTGAGGTGGAAGAATAGCCTAGTTTTCAGAAATGTGCACCCCTTTGTGAACTACATTCAATTGAAGGTCTGCAGGCCATCCTGGGGAGTCATAACTGAGGCACATTACAGACTTTGTGTTTCTTCCAGATTTTCTGGGAGGGGCAGACACAGGCTCAGTTCTTTCAACATTGGCACTTGGGTTGATCAGTCCTAGCTTATTGACTGTCAGTAAGTCAGCTTCTGAAGAAAGGGGTACCTCTGTACTGGCTGTCTGTTCTGGGATATAAACACTTTCAGCTTCTTGCTCTATTAGTTCTTGTTCAGCAGAATTACTTTCATTACTTTGCTCTGAAATTCCAGGTTCAACATCAAGAGGAAATTCCATGGAATTTAAATCACGCAATAATTTACTGATACTGTCACCATCATCATTATCACTAACATCATAGTCCATAGTACTATTGGAATCATTGGTTGCAAACAGTTCTGGACTGTCTAGTATGTCACAAGGAGTGCTTTCTTGGTCAGAATCCACCTTGTAAGGCTCAGTTAGTTCCACAAAACACAAGGGCCCAGATATTCAAAAGGGTTATGCCATGCGCAACAGGGATGCCACAGTGCAAGTCCAAAAATGTGCCATTCTGTGATATTCAGCGGGACGCAGATGCGCCCCCCCAAATTACAATGCACAAGGGCACAATGATAATGAATGCATGCACAACTGAAGGGGGAGGAACCATGCATAAAAGGCACAGTGCAGTATTCAACAACATGTGCCATGCACAATAGGGGAGCAAGCAGAAGTTGCGCGATAGAGAAAATGAGCCAAAATAAAAAGGAACAAGAGAGAGACGCAAGAACGCTACAGGGAAGGCACATGTTGCTGAACCGTAGGCAGCCACACAGGCACCAAACACTGGGAGCAGGACAGAGACAGAGCATCTGGAACCCCCAGGAACAGGGAAGGTGTGGGGAGCCTCTGCCACAGTGCAGTCCAAAAGGGGGAAGTGCCACACAGCACTGAGGCCACTACAGGGAGGTGTTCCCAGTGCAGGGGAAGTAGCAGCAAGGACAGCGGGGGGGAACACAGAAACAGCTGCCGAGGGGGGTAACACAAGCCAGGGACATGGCCAGTGCCACCATCCAGTTGGAGGCAGTTATGAGGGGGGTGAGAAGGCAGGCAGCGGGGGCGCGGCCTTGGAAGGACCCGTCGGTGGTATGCCCCCAACAGGCTGTACCGAGCCCACACCAGCTTTGAGCTGTACACTGATACTGAGATCATGGGCCAGTACCGCCTGAACTGGGCGATTCTGAGGCGGCTCTGTGAGCTGTGCAGTGATGTGATGCAGGCACCCACACAACGGAGCCATTCTCTGTCAGTGGAGACCAAAGTGACAGCTTGCATGTGCCTACTCACCACGGGTACCTTCCAAAGACCAACAGGGGGACATGACAGGCATAACCCAGTCGGCCGCGTCACACCTCCTCACCCAATTCCTCAGTGCACTGCTGCCACATGCTGCAGAGTACATCCATTTCCCCAGCACACCGGCGGAGCACACAGCAAACATACAGGTGTTCCACAGGGTAGCACATATGCCTGGCATGCTCAGGGCAATAGACTGCACCCATGTGGCCATCCACACACCACCTGGCCCTGAAGGGGCTGCATACATGAATCAGAAGGGGTATGCAAGTATCAACTGCCAGGTGGTGTGCGATGCCAGGGGGTGAATAATCAATGTCTGTGCCACGCACCCTGGGGGGAGCACATGATGCCTTCATTTGGCACCAGTCAGCACTGTGCCACAGGTTCGAGAGTGGGACATCCCCACTGGCCACCTAGTGGGTGAGTATGCAAAGCACGCAGAAAGACATGGAGCTTGGGAGGGGCATAGTCAGAGGTGACATGGGTATTGGCCTAGATGGCCCAAGGCAGGGCGACGCTGATCACCAAACTAATGTGCAACCTCTACACACAGGTGACAGTGGATACCCACTTCATCCCTTGGCTGCTCACACCATACCGGCAGCCCACGACCCCATCGCAACAATGCTACAATGAGGCACATGCCACCACATGCTGAAGGCACATTTCTGTTGCCTGGACATGTCTGGTGGTGCCCTACAGTACAGCCCCTCAAAGGCCTGTGGGCTATTCCTGACCTGTTGCATCCTGCACAACATGGCCAATGACTGTGGGATAGCCGTACAGGTCGAAGAGGGGGACAGCAATGGGGACGATGAGGATGCTGGTGAAGATGGTGATGGGCAGCCCCCACTTGGTCGAAGGGACCCCCAAATGATCCAGATGGCACAGCTGCACTGGGACACCATCACAGAGGAGCACTTCAACAAACCCAGGTAAGTCATGGAACCATGTGCAACCACCAGTGGCAAAGGCACAACCCACAAACATGCATGGACAAACTCCAGGGGTGTATGTCATTAAGGGAATTGGACGAGCATGGAACCGCACACGCCATCAAGGATGGGCAAGGTCTAACATGGCACGCAGTCTCACACACAGACACACACACACACACACACCTCACAAGACATGCACAAAGGGTAGGAGGCACGCCGACCCCAACTGTCACCCCTAGCCACACACATCCACAGACCACCACGCCCAGTGCCTGTCATTGTGCGTGTGTCAGACGCTGGGCACCATTGCACAGTGGCGGACAGTGCAACGCAGGCATCATCATGCACATGTCACAGCGGACAGCAGCTGGGAGGGTGTGCAGATGGAACGTGTGTGTGTGTGTGTGTGTGTGTGTGTGTGTGTGTGTGTGTGTGCAGGGCTGGGTAACCTGTCCGTGCATTGCACGTTGAACAACACAATGCACACAGGGCAGCATCAGACAGTAGTTATGCTGGGAGACAGGTCAGTCACGTGACACAGTGCCACGGCCACCATGGATGTGTGGGCAGCCCCGCCGACACCTGCCAGCAATGACAGGCTGACCAGTGGCCTCATGGGGTGGCACTGAAGGTCCCCAAGGGGTTCCACTGTGTGAATGTGACCGTGCTCGCACAGGGGTCTGCAGCACACTGAACATGCCTGCGCCAGGCGTGCTCAGGATGCCCACAGCTGAACCCGGTGTCGACATGAAGGGTGTTGCATGACGCCGGGAATGGGGGGTGGACATTGCACTGCACAGTGTCTGCGATGCATGGGCAACTAACTGTGTGCCCATTGTGGCCATGACAGCTGTGATTGCCTGTGTCTACCTGTCAATGGCAGCAGTCACATCCTCCTGCATCCGGTCCATCCCTGCCAGGAGCAGAGCAGTGTCTCTGCTGTGCTGCTCTTCTGCCTGGTGCAGAGCCACACTGAGTGCATCCACTGCCATCACAAGCCACCCCTGCTGATCGACTGATGCTTGGAGTATGCGGGTGTGCTCACCTAAGAGGTCATCTGCCTGATCAGCATGCTGTCCCTCATGGTGTTGGTTGCCCTGATGGTCAGCACCCCTTGAGGGTGGGTGCTGCACACCAGGTCCAGGCCTGGGCATGTCCACAGGTGGTTCACAGACACTGCCCTCTGACACTGTACCCCCATGGCCATTGGCCAACTGCTGACACTGCTCCTCCGACTGCCGCTCTCCAGGGCTCAATGGTGCCACCACCTGTGGCCGCAACAGCCCCACTGTCCTGGACACACACCAGTGCTGCCCCACTGGTGCAGACAGGCACAGGCTGGGACTGTGATGTCATGCAGGCCTCCATGGTGGCACCACCCACGGCCATGCCCGTGATGTCACCTGCTGTGTGGCTATCCTGCGGCCCACACGTATCACTGTCCATTAAGTTAGCGCCATCATCATAAGTGATGGATCCAGCACCAGCCCGAGTCTCAGCATGCTGTCATCCATGGACGCTGGCATACTGGGACACGGGCAAGGCCTCCTCCGCACCTGCTCCACCAACATCAGTCCAGATGTCCAGGTGGGCCCACTGTTGCCCTGACCCTCCTATGCCTGTGGAGGTAGATGGGCCCTCCTCTATCTTCATGCTACCACCCTCAGTGGACAAGCCCACTACTGCTGACCCATGTAGATGCTCAGGAGCCGTAAGGGAAAACAGTAGTATTAATGTATCTGCCTTACCCTGTCCCCCCCCCATTGACAGACCAGGACCTACCATGCAGTGACAGGCTACCACCCATCTGGAATCCACCACCCGGAACACCCTCGATGGCACAACTCCTCATGCTGCCAGCAACCTGCTCTTCATGTGGGGTCAGGCACTGCATGTCTGGCTGTCCCCAACCGGTCACAGACCATGCTGCCCTGATGGCAGCCACCTTCTCCTTAATCCTCTGCCTGTCCGTGCCCATCTTCTTTTTGCACTCCTGCACTAAACACTGGTGGCTGCCATGCAGATTGAGGGAAATGCGCCACCTCTTCCCATGCAGCAGCATGGGCCTGTGGTGTTCCCCAGCATCCGCTGAGCAGCGGCTTCTGGTCGAGGTAGGCCTCAAACAGGGCATCTGTTTCTGCCTTGGTGAAGTTAGGCCTCCTCTTCCGCCCACGTCTCTGTTCCTCTTCCTCCACCTCACGATCGGTCATTATTCATCCTGTGAGAATGACAGGTGTTACCTGTGACTGTGCAGTCCCATGCATGTCCCACACACCACAGTCCATACTCCCAAACAGCATGCAACTCACCACAATAGACTGCAGTAACCAACTATGGCCAGTGCAGCCCAATGTCACATTTTTATAGTGCTACGCATGCAAATGAGGCAAGGCGCATTTTTAAGTGGATGCAGATGCAGTGTCTGCACCATTGAATGGCTGATTAGCTGATTTGCATATGCCGGCTGAATATCGCGCTGTTGTGCTTTGTGCAATTGTGTTGAACGTGCTCAGGCAAGGGTGCATTTCTGTGACATGTGCAGTACACACCGAACTGCGCATGCCAGGGGTGATGACGCAGATGCCTGCTGCACTGCAGACGTGCTGTGTGCTTGAGGCAATGCAGGGCATGGCCACCATTGTGCCAGTGGTGCTACTGCACTGTTCACATATACGTAGGTGCACTGGGGCCACAGCGTGGTAGGACACTACAGGAGGTGGCACACAGGCACCCAATTGAGCTACACACACTGAGTTCCAATTGCGCTGTGGCTGCCCGTACGCGAGAGACCCTTGACCCTGTGCCTGACCTTTGCCCCCTAGGTGCCATGCGTCCACATGGGTGCACCACTATCGCTCTGTTCGGTAACAGCACGATAGGGAATGGCAGCACTGTACTTCGCAGCATCTGCACATGGCAGACCGCACTGCCAAGCGCCATTTTGACTCCAACAAGCTGTTGAGATGGCACAGAGAAGGGCTGCTATGTGGAGCCAGGTTGAGTTGGCCAATTTGGTGGCCATTGTAGAGCCCCATGCTGGGGCACTTTATGGTGATGCACCCCAGGACATGGCATGCAGTATGGGAGGAGGTGGTGGTGGCACTGGAGGAGGCCACGGGAATTGGGCACACGGCCCAGCAGTGTCGCCACCGGGTATGGGGACCTCCGGCGCAGGGTCCCAGAAATGCTTGCCCACCTGCGGGGACATGCCAGGCAGGGCACGGTGCCACGGCCAGGTAGGTACCCCATCCATACACTGTTAACGTCCATACGGGTATCACGGTTGCATGTGTCCGGCACGGGGGAGGGCATCCAGTGTTGGCCGTGGTGGTGGTATCGGGGTGGGGGGTGGATGGGTATGGCTGTGTGGGATTGCACACATATTGGGGTGGGGGGACTTTGCTACTGGATTGTACTGATGTTCCTCTCTCCATGTTTGCACCTTAGGCCCAGAGGAGCACCGGGTGGGCAAGAGAGAGGAGACGCCGCCAGGAGGACCAGCAGGCTGAGAGGGATGAAGGTCCACAGAGGCACAGGGACCAGCCTGATGATGGTGAGTGCCTTACATCCATGATTACTATTGCATGCTGTGTTACAGGGTGGGCAGTTGGGCATGGCCACCATCCATTGACACCACTGCCATGCATGCAACTTGTTACAGTCAGCACTGTCCAGTGGCACCGCATGTCTGGGAGTGCACCAATGGTGGTCCATGCATGCACCGTGTACATGGCTGTGCCACTGTCTTCACACCGCATAGCCATGTCACTGTACGGCCACAGTGGTGCTCTGCAGGACATGGGCGGTAGGTGTGTGCAGTGGTCCACATGGCTGTGGGTGCTTGGGTAGGCAGGTCTTGTGGACGCAGTCACTGTGGGTGGTCGCACACCATCACAGGGGTGTGGCACATGGCTGTATGCCATGCACACTGGGTGGGCAGCAGGGGGCTGGACAGCCACATGTATTGACTCTGTTCCCTTGTCCTAGGTGGACAGCGACTACTGGCCATAGAAAGGGGAATGCAGGAGTTATTGCAGCTGGCAAGGGCATCCCTGGAGATCCTCCAGAGAATGGACCAGCATGGGGTCAGGAGGCGGAGGACACGTCGGCGCTACATGACTGATGAGCGGGGTGGATGATAGGCCCACCATGCCTCTGGAAAAATCTTACCCCCCCTGGACCCACCCTCACACCCCTTCTTCACTCTCCTATATGTTCACCCGCCGCTTCCCCACCCCCACCTGGTATGTGGCCCTTCCCCCCATTGCAAATAGTTGTAAGCAGTTTTGTTGCTTACCTCTTTGTAACACATTTGTTTTGTTATGACAACTGTGGTGGTCTCTGATTTGCAGCAGGCTACAGGTGCTCAGCTGCAGTGGTGTGCATGGCATCAAGGGTGGTGCAAGCGTGGACGTGTGTGTGTCTGGAAGGGAACCACCTATGGTGTGGGTGGGGGGATCAGTCACTGTCTGTGGTTTGTGTGTTGTTCTCTGTGCACTGGATGCCTGTATGCAGTGGTCCACGGTGCATGCACTGTGTCCATGGCACCCCTGTCAGACAGTCCATGACCTGTGCAGCTGACACCCTTGCATGTCTGTGATATGCACGGTCTGCTGGCATGTCTGTGGTGGCTGTCCATGCTGGACAACCACTGTACCCAGCACAATGCCAGGTTGCCTCCCATCACTGGTATGGTACACGTCTGCCTCCAGTGGCACTGTGGCCTCCACTGTTGTCCCCCCTCCATGCTGTTGCTTGTGTCTGTTGCAGGGGATGTGCTCCACTGTCTGGCACTTGTGCTCCAGCCGCATGCTGGTGGCATACAGCTTCATGGTGCCTGCACAGGGTGGCTGGCACACCTGTGCCATGGAGGGGTGCTGGCCGTGTGTACACAGCTGCCGTGGCCACACGCTAGTGGCTTGGTTGACCCACTACTATGTCCCTGTGTTGGTGTACCCTTGGGTATGGGTGGGTGTTTGTCCATGCACTGTGTTGCATCCTGTGTGGTGCATGCTTCCATGCAACACTGTGTGTGTCTGTGCTGGCTGTTGTGGCCAGAGCTGGGATGGGATGTGTCCTTGGGAGGGTGTGCAGGGTGCTGTACCGCTGGTGGTGGTGTCCGGGGCATGCCCTGTCGCATGTGGGGTACCTCGTGTGCCAACGCATGGTCAGTCTCTCAGCTGTACCTCGGGGGGGAACATGCAGGGTGGCACTGTGTATGCAGTTGTTGCATCGCTGTCTGCTGCTGCCCACTGCAGGATGCACATGGTGGGGCTGCCTTGCATGGCTCTGTGGTGCACACGCTTGCATTGTCACAATGGGGGTGGTGGCATGCATGGGGTGTCCTGCACTGTTGGGCGCTACTCCTGGGAAGGATGTATGGGGATCTTGGTGCAGGGTGTGCTCTGCATTGGTGGGATGGTGTGGCATGGGGTGGTCGGCCCTCCTTGTGTGCCAGTCACAGCTTCCCAGGGGGTGTGCTGGGGCACCATGCCCCGGCTGTGGGTTGGTTGCTGGTATCCATGGGCCGGTGGTTATTGCAGCTCTCCACCGGTTGTGCAGTGCATGGGGTGTGGGGGGCAATGTCTGTTCTGCTGTGTGCTCCTCTGCCCATCTGTGGCATGGGTGGTGGGCCCCTGCATCCTGTCCCTGCGCATCCCTGGTTGTGCTGTTGCATTGCTGCCCTGTTCCACGGGGTGTCTCTGGTTGCACTATGGCACATCTGGACTGCTCCACTGAGCATCCCTTGTTGCGCTATGGCACATCTGAAATGCGTAACTGCACATCCCTGGTTGTGCTATGGTGCAGGTGGCGCTATATTCAGTTGTGCACCGCAGGCACATCTTGGCCTGCGCAGTTTTTGAATATCATGCTTCTTGTGTGTGGGCACAGTGGACTTGTGCTTGCTCCTGCTGTTGCACACTTTTTGGGCACAGTTTGAATATCCGGGCCTAGGAGTCCACTACATCAGAAGTTACACTTTGCACCTCACTCTCAGGCACAGTAATAGTGGAGAGGGCTGGAGGATTAGGCAGTTCTGAGGGTCCAGCCTCATCTCCCATATTACGCAGAGGGTTTCCTTGAAACAACTGACATAGTTCATAGGATGGATAATAAGTGGCTCCACACTCATTGTCACTAGATTCAGACTCACAGTCAATTTCGTTGACAGTACAGCTGATGGAAGGCCTTGAGTCTTTAACAACCAGATGAAAGATTAGCTGTTTCTTTTTAGCTGCGGCATGGGTTACAGGCCCAGGAGGGGCAGTATCTTGGGGTAGAGAATCAAGGATGATTTGCCCAGTTGGTAACAAATGATTTCTGTGCATTGTCTTTACAGCTCATGGGTCATTCTCTGGATGCCCTTTGTAAACTGGCAGGTCCTCCAGCTTGCTGACAACAATGTATGGCGTGTGATGCCACCTGTCAGCTATCTTGTGTTTTCTGAGTAGTCCTAAATTCCTTAGCAAGACTTGATCTCCAGGTTGCAGTTCTTGGGCCTTAACACGTCTGTCATGCCTTTCTTTGTTTGCTAAATTTCTTTTGGCCGCCATGTTGTGGGCTAACTGGTAGGCATGGTTTACCTGAGCTTTTAGTTTCTGGACATACTGGAGGTAATTCTCTGCTTTGACTCCATCAGGTGACATTCCAAAACAGATGTCTACGGCAACCTTGCTTCTTGACCAAATATTAAGTGGTAGGGGAGAACCCAGTTTCATCACTTTTGGTGCAGTTACAGGCATGGACTAACGTGCTTATCTGCTGACTCCATCTCGGCTTGTCTCTGGGATGATGTGCGTCCAGCTGTCCAGTAACGTGCGATTGAATAGTTCCGGCTGTGGATCTCCCTGAGGGTGATGGGGAGTAGTTCTGGACTTTCGCACCTCCCAGAGTGAGAGCATTTCTTTAATCAGGTGGCTTTCAAAGTCTCTCCCCTGATCAGAGTGGATTCTCTGGGGGGCACCGTAATGGACAAAGAACTTTTGTATTAAAACTTTAGTCACAGTGGATGCCTTTTGGGATTTGGTTGGATAGGCCTGGGCATAGCGAGTAAAATGGTTAGTCATGATCAGCACATTACCAATGTTTTTTTGATTTGCCTCTAAACACAGAAGGTCAATGCATACAAACTCCATGGGTGCACTGGTGGAGAAGTTAACCAGGGGTGCAGCCCTCTGAGGCTTAACTTTTCTTTGCAGGCAACAGCTACACGTTTTGCTGTGTCTCAATGTCAGCATCCATTTTGGGACAGTAGAAATGATCATGGGCCAGATCAGCAGTCCAGTCACAACCTAAATGCCCCATCTGGTCATGGAGGGCTCTTAGGACCACATGTTTAAAAGCAGTAGGTAATACTAGCTGTTGCTTGGTAACTTGACCTTGTTTATTGGCAATCTCTCTGTAAATCAATTGTTGTGCAATTTTAACCTGGGCCCTTCTCTGAACAGCAGAACAGTTCTGGGATCTGAAGAGTGAAGCTTGGATACATTCTTTCAAGCGTGAACGGCTTCCAGCACTGGCCTGATCATAGCATCTTGGGATTGAGCCCACTGTATATTGTCAGGTGTAAGTTGAGGAAGGGTGCTGAAATCCAATGCTGCAAGATGGCAGTAAGCCACAGGAACACAAGTGTCAGGAGGGCCCAGACAGTTCATCAGGCAATCAACAGTTTCAGAGGATGAGTGCTCATCTTTATCGAACTTTTGACACAGAGCTTTAACAGACTGTTCGGACATTCTTACCCACTCAGAGTTGGGGTCAGGTCTCTTCAAGAGGGGGTGAGGGCCAATGTGATTTAAGCCTGGTAGATACTCTACTACTGAATAGTCATATGTGGAGAGGGCCAATAGCCAGCGATGCCCAGTGGCATCTAATTTTGCTGAGGTTTGAACATAGATAAAATGATTGTTGTCAGTTTTCACCAGGATCTTCACACCATACAGATACTCATAAAATAGATCTACAATGGCCCATTTTAGTGTGAGGCACTCAAGTTTGTGTACAGGGCAGTTCTTTTCAGATGCTGTCAGGCTTCTGCTAGCAAATGCCACTGGGTGTAGGCCTTCCTCATACTCTTGGTACAGTACAGCACCAAGTCCCTTTAAACTGGCATCGGTATGTAACATACAAGGCTTGGTGGGATCTGCATAAGCAAGAACAGGGGCATGGGTAAGATGGCAGATATGTCATAAAAGGCCACCTCACACTCTTGAGTCCACCTTGTTCCAAAGGGTTAATTTCTTCTAAAGTAGACTTTCTCTTCCTCTTTAACAGCACTTCTTTCATATTTTTGATCTATTGGTGGATAACCTTGAGCTAAGTTAAGCAAAGGGAGGATGACTTTAGTATAATCTTTCATGAATCGGCCATAGTAGCCGCAGAACCCCAAGAATCTTTGCAGCTCCTTAAGATTGCTAGGCCACGACCAGGTGATCAGGCACTCCACTTTGCTTGGATCTGTTTGAATCCCTTCAGATGGGATGATGTGGCCAACATATTTTACAGACTCCTGGAAAAACTGACACTTGTCGATAGATAACTTGAAACCAAAATCCTCTAACTGATCTAGAACCTTAAACAAGTGAATCTCATGTTCCTTCAGGGTCTGGCCAAACAAAATAACATCATCTAGGTAGACAAGACATTCTAGTAGATTCATGTCCCCCACAGCTTGTTGCATCAGCCTCTGGAAAGTGACGGGTACTCCCAAAATGCCATGGGGCACGTGCAGAAATTCATAAAAAACCCAAAGGGCAGATGAATGCTGTTTTTTTCTGTGGTCATCAGGATTTGGTAATACCCACTCCGGAGGTCTAGCACAGAAAACCACTGACTCCCATTGAGATGGTCAAGGGCATCCTGGATGTGTGGCATAGTGTATTGATCAGGTATAGTTCTTCGATTTAGAGTCCGGTAGTCTGCACACATCCTCACCGAGCCATTTTTCTTCCAGACTACCATGATAGGAGATGCATATGGACTGGGAGACTCCTGTATAATTCCAGCCACCAGCATCTCCTGGAGGTGGTGTTGAATGCCGTTGATGTCTGCTGGTACTAGGCGATGAGATCTCGCATAGAAAGGCTTTTTGTCATGCAGTTTAATGTAATGCTCAGCCCCAGTGACACATCCCACATCCAATTTGTTCAAAGAAAACACCTTGCTTCTCTGGGCCAGTTTTTAGCTGATTTTAGCTCTTCAGGAATGGGGGACTCTCCAAAGTCGAACAGCTCAGGAGTCACTTCGTCATTCTCTCTGGTGCATTTTTTGCTAGGCAACACAGCAGTATCTGCACAATATCCAATAGCCAGGGTGCAGCCTCAATTTACTCTGATATCCTGGTCATACATATTTTGGACTTGCACCACTACCCGCCGAGAGTAGGCATGAGCTCTGGCCGCAGAATGCTGGGCTTGACCAACAGTCTCTCAGGCAGTTTCCCCTCTTCTGGGGCATCCAGTATGAGAATCTTATTTTTAACATATTTTTTAATTCGTACCTCACCACTGATGGTACACTGAGCACTGGGTGGCAATACAAGTGATTCCAGAGCCTTCTTCCACACTACTCCCACCAGTTCATCTTTCTCAACCTCTTTGACTTGCATCTGTAAATCATATGCTCTGCGTACCATGGCCAGAATGTGTAGGGCCCCTCCAGTCCATTTTGCTTGTGTCTCTTGACAAAGCTAGGCTAGCTGGCTGAACATATGAACGTTAATGCCGATCAACAATAGGATAACGTCATATATTTCAGTCAGTGGGAACACCAGGACCAGAGTCTCCATAGGTTCACCCATGCCAGCAACAGCAGTAGGGAAAGATGGCCAAATTTGTACATACCCCTGGTAAGGGTGGAGGATTTGTCACTCAATCCCCACACTTGGAGTCCTTCAAGGGGTAGAAGTGGGAGGTCAGGCAAGTGTTGTTCATACCAGTCTTTAAATACAGTAGTGACCTGCAAGCCACTGTCTAGCACAGCTCACGTGGAGATGCCGTTAACAGTCACCATGGTTTCCATGGGTAGACCCACCATCTCAGACCAATCTGGAGGATTCTGTTTGGTGGACTGGCCAACAGCAGTTTTGGAGGAGAAAGACCTTTGTGGGGGGCCTGGATGGGGTATTATATTGCTTTGTCAGACCAAATTGAGCAGCTAGGTAGTGACTTGCTGTAGATTTTCAGGAGCATTTGCAAACACGTCAGGTGTGCCCATCCTCTCCACACTGGTAACAAAACACCTTGCCTCTGAGGTCAGCAGGATGGTTTGTAGTGATCAGGGGCTGAAGTGCTACTCTCTTCTTTTGGTTTGAATTCGGGTTCAGCTCCCACACAGTCCCTCCAGGGAGCGGGTGATCGGGAGGCATAAATAAGATCCCTCACCTTGACTCGCAATTCCCTCATCTTTTCCACCAGGATGGGGTCAGTTTGAGGTTCAGTGGCAAGGGCACTGGCCCCCACACTTACAGGTGGAGTCTCACTACTAGGCTCAGTCTTAGTGGAGCAAAAGCCAGGACTTTTAACAGATTCATTTGCAACTTGCTGGCTGGCTCTCAGTTCTTTCAATTCTTTCAGTAGCTCACTGACTTGTTGTAACTCAGAGTGAGCCTCTTTCTCAATAGGTCTATAGGTGGATGGGGCAGTTCACGCAACACCCACATACGGTTCCCAGCCATCTTCATCATTTTCAGTCTCCTGGATTTCCTTCATCAACCAACAGTATTCAGGAGGGTTAGCTTTTCTGTCTTGAAACTTTAACTTCAGCATGAGTACACTTGAATAACAGGCAGACTTAAGGATATGTAACATGTTCCAGCGTCACACAATTCAGTACACTAGCTGAGATACCCCCTTTAAGATGGGCCTTTTTCAAGGCCCGTTCAACCCAGGTCACAAACGCAAACAGTTTCTCATTCTTCCACTGTTTAGCAGATCTGAACTTCCACATCAGATCCTCTCCTGATTCAGTACTACCAAATACCCCTTCTAAAGTGGATAAGTACTCAGCTGCAGAGGCCTCTGGGTTAGTGGACAGAAGGAACCAGATGGGTTCCAGTGCAGGGCCCCTCAAATTTTCCATGAGTCTCCTGCATTTCTCCCCTTCAGAGCACTGCCACTCTTGAACTGGGGGGACAGTCCATCCAAGTTTCCAAATCATCTTCCCCCACAGGCATGGGAACAGCACCTGAAAACAACCTGAGCCTGCCATAAGAGTCAAGGTGCACTGAGGGGATCACAATGGGGGATGTCACAATGGTGGGTGCCAGAGGGGAAGCTGGGGAGGCCAAGGGAGACTGAATAGGGGTAACCTCCTCAGAGTCCTCCAAAGCCTTCAGCAAATCCTTAACTGTATGTCTTTCAGCAGCTAGAAGTCTCAGTAATTTGTCCTTAAGTCCTTCTACCATTGGGGACCCCGGGAGAAAATGGGTTGCTGTGTAAATGAATGACCCTCCACCCCTTCTGGGACCCCTCCAGCATGATAATAGGGAATATTGTCTAGGGGTCTGTGGGGAGGCTACATGAAATGAGGGCCACCAGAGTCTGGGCAAACAGGTCTGAGTCCCGCCCATGTACTTCAACCTTCCCAAAGCACTTGACTTTCCCCACGGTTTCTTCTATAGCGTCATTTGTAGTCTCCACATAGATATCTAGTAGTCATTTATTTATTTATTTTAATTCAAACTTTATTAACAGATTTTCACAATACAGGAGGCAGAAAGTTACAACATACCCTACATATGTACAGAATGTTACATGATTTGCCCTTTCCCCTCCTTCCCCCCACCCCATACAGCAGTAAAAAAATCTATGTTGCAGTATAAGAACATTACAATATGCTGACATAAATTAAGGTTCACTATTACAGTAACTCATTTATCTATACTGATCATAATTAGAGTGTGAAGGGGATCCCAAATACTCTTGTATCTCTGCAACTTATTGTGGAGGCTTGCTATCGCTTTCTCTGTACAAAGGTTAGCAAGGATTTCATTAACCCATTCGTGATATGTTGGACTTACCGCATCCTTCCAATGCCAAAGTACAATTTTTTTAACAGATAATGCAATCATGGAAATGTGAAATCTCCTGATTTTAACTCTGATAGAGGATAGATCTCCCAACAAGTGTACGTCTGGGGTGAAGCAATCCTGCAAACCTAGAATAGGATCTAAGTTAGTCTGGATAGCCACCCACAATGACCTTATCTTGGGGCATGACCAAAAAATGTGAAGAAGTGCGCCATCCTGCTGACATCTTCTGGTACAAGTCCCTGACCCTATAAGGCCCCATTTCCTCAACTTAACAGGGGTGTAATACATATTCTGCATAATATTATATTGCATAAGTCGTAATCTGTCCTGAGAGACATATCTGTGACAGAACTTCCATAAAACTGACCAAATGGGAGTGTAATGGGGGAAAAAAAGAAACCCAGAGCTCAGTGGGACCTTCATGTCTCCCGTATTTCCAGTGAAATAGAACTCTGTATATTTTAGAAATGACACCTGGTAAACCCATCAGGGAGGAGAGCTTGAATACAAATGAAAAGGCAGGCGGGCAAGGAGGGGTATTACCAAGCACTGTAGAAAGCAGGTGTTTTAACTGAACCACCCTGAAACAATGAGCTACCTGAATGTCAAATTTACAAATTATATTAGAAACTGAGAGCCATTCCCCTTCATCATCCAGAAAAGTGGAAATTATCCCATCCCCAATTTGGGGCAACCATGTAAGAGAGATCCTCTATTTATTTATTGTGAAGGATGGGGAGTTCCAGATGGACTGAGACAAATCCAGATGTGGTGTGTACCGCAGATATCTAGTAGTTATAATGCATGGTGGAGGTCGACCCCTTAAGCCTCACTCCACCCTATCATGTGATGCACAACTAACTTGTGGGGGGGAATTTTCCACTTGAGCTCAGTAAGAACTTCCATTTCAGATTTTCCCTTAAACTTTCACTCGCCTGATATTTTACCATTTGGCCACTAGGGGGCTCTAATCTCAGCAGTGCCTCCAAGATGTAACCCCTAGGCGGCACTATTCTAAGGGCTACTACCCCTGCCTGTATGGCTATTCACAGGTTGAGGGGCCTGAGTTCACTAATAAGGTGCCTCCACCCAGAGAAACAGTATTGATGTAGCTGGTCTGCTCTGGTATAGTTCTCTGGGAAGCTATGATCCCCCACCAGTCCTCCTAATGGCCTAGTCCCTGATGCAGTGGCAATTTCACAAACAGTATGGAACAGTAATAATATGCACACACCCTTTACACTTAGCACCAGGGTTGGATCTTCAGCAGTTCCCCTGGGGACCCCCTGGAAAATAAGGTTAGCAATTCAACAATACACTCTTAATACTGTAACCCCACTAATAATATGAATACTAACCAGGTTAACATGAAGAAAGACAATCAAGTAGGGGCACTGAACAAGGAAAGGGCATGGATTTAGACAAATGATTGGCTATCTGATTTAGTGCTGTGATTGCATGCATTTTTGTCCCAACCTGACAGTTACAAAACACTGGGTACCCAGGATGGTAAGTCTGGCTAGCTAGAGGCATTGCCAGAGGGTGGCTGGCATTGCAGCTGATGTTGGGGACCTTGGTAGAGAGAAAAGCGGTTGACATGCAAAACACCCAGGTTATTTATAATCCTAGCTGGTTGGTTTAGTCCTTTGTAAACCCAAGAAAGTGAAACAATTAAATGGTACCACAAATGATTTAAGCATTCATTGCAGGGAGCTACCCTGATTTGTGCTCACACTTCCAGGAGTCTGCTGCAAGACAAGTGATATGGAGAACTCGTGGTGATGACAGATAAGCATGGGGAAACAGGGCTAACACGACACACCTCCTCTTCCCGGCCTTTCTTCCAGGTGGCCGCAACCTGCATGTTGTTGCTATGCAGGGGCTGGATCACTGAGCTGGTCTGTCACTGTGATGGTTTCTGGTGAAGGAGTAGTAGTCTATACCAAAGTAGTAGGGCCCAGACAGGATGAATAGCTTGGTGAAGTTAGTGATCTTCTGCTGGTGAAGCCTCGAGCTGGCGTAACAGGTTCTTTCGTGCGGATGCAAGTCTCGACCCGTGAAACACATTCAACACATTTAAATCAACAGCTACTTCAGAAAACAGTTCAGATTTAGTCCAGTTGCAGTTCAACAACTTCACTGAGCAAACCTTTTGATCTGAGTACAGTATATCTCACACACAAGCTGGTCCAATCGCTTCAGGAGTGTAGTATATGCATGGATATGTATGGTAGTATATACATGGGTATATATGGTAGAAAGTTGATTAGAGTTGTAGTTTATACATGTGGATATTGTAGCCCATTGTATATGCAAGTTCCTGTCATGCTTGGTAAACCTTTCTTCGTGTATGTCCAGTGATCTAAGACCACTATCTCTGTGTAGAATAAAAAATGGCCACTAACTGTCATACCATGTATGAGTCTCTTCTGTACTGACCCACAGTATATCACATTGGTGATGAGGATCAACACCAGAACTTCTACCAGTGCAACTGAAGGGTCATGTAAACTAATGTATGTTTTTTTATTTAAATTGCATGGTAAATCTTTCCAGCTCCTTGCATCTATTCTGTTCATCAGGCTGCTTAACTGTCTCTCTCTCTGGCTACTTGCTGAAAACTCCATACATTTCTCACTTGTATGCTCTGGGTACAGATTTATCTACAAACAGGTAAAACAGAAACCTAAAGAGCTGTTTGCTACTTTGATGTATTGAAAAAGACAAAACACAGCTAATAGCAGGGGACCACAAGGCACATGAATAATGGCTTCAGCCAGAAAGCTAACACTCCTTTGCTTCATCTCGGATAGTGTATGTCCTCAGACACTGACTACAGTAGCAAAGCAAAAGCCTCTTGAGGCACTCCAGAGAAACTGCCTGAGCACCTACCTGTAGCGACAGACATCATGACTATGTAACCCCCCTTGTTACCTGGGGTTACTAGAGTCCCAGTAAGACCTAGTGGTAGGCAGGGAAGGCAGCTTGTGAAACTCCAGTTAAATGGGTTTCACACTGTCTCACTCTGTTCTCAGTCTCGGCTGAGACTGAGGGATGACATCACCAACAGAACTATCGCAGCTGCATGAGCCACATTGGAATCTGTAGCAAGGGAGTTGGTTAGAACGTTGGGAGGTTTTGAAGTCAGCCTTCAGTTGAGCATGAGTCAGTGAAGTGTGAAGTTGGGAACTTGCTGAGAAAGCAGCTCAGTGAAGGCTCTAGGAGCCTCAGCCCTGACAGAGGGCTACTTTTAGTTTAAAAGGGTGTGTGTCTCCACCTTAAAGAGAGACACAGAAGATAATTGAAGTGGTGGAGACTGCTGTTTTCGGGTCTCAGTGCCCCCTCCCTTCGGGGGGGCAGGAAAGTGTTCCCTGCAGATTCCTGGGGCAACCCCCCTAGTTCTGCTTGTGAAGGAAAAGCTGCCTGTTTGTTTCAGAGTTTATTTGGGAGAACAAGAAGATTTGTGAGTTGCCTGTGGGGCACCTGCAACATGAGGGTGAGTATCTGCTCTTGCTAACAGGGCCTATGTTTTTCACCCTGGGACTTGTGTGACAATGTGGGGATTGAACTACTAAAATAGTGGAAGCCTAGAATAATGAGCTAAGCAAATTAAAAGTAGGTTCAAGTCCAGAGCTTGTTGGGATGCAAATGATATGTGGAGATGTGACAGACGTCTACCCAGAATCTACATTTGAAAGTTCAGTAAAGGAATTGTTCAGTTTCCAGAGAAATGGCCGGGTATGGGCTGCGGGAGCTGGAGGTGGGTGGCCCCCCATCTTTAGTGACCAGGTCCACCTCTATGGATTTCTTCTGTGGATTTCTACTTTACCACAGGCACTTGGCCAGTGATGAAGGAAGTACCCAGACGTGGGATTGTAAGGAAAATTCTCTCTAGGAGTCGAAGACTCTAGTGTGGTTTGGGGAGCCACAATAGGATAATTGGTTCATTCCTCAAATGGACCGTGGAATAAGTGGCCGGCGGGGGAGCCGGGCCAGTGGGGAAAACCCAAGTAGTGTACAAGTTGGGCTGTGTACTCAAAGCTGTGTGCAAGTCCGGGCTGTGTGCCTGGTGGGTTTAGAGCCTGAGGGCTGGAAATGGTGATAAAGTGTTCTGTTTGTCTCTAATCTGCATTACCAGGAATGTAGCCCCGTGGGGGTCCGTCTATGCTTTGTTTTTCAGCTTGGATGTGAATAAAAGCCACACTAGAGAATCCCATTCCTGGTTCTGGACATTACAGTTATTGCTTCCTTTGTTCGGATTTACTTGGGTGCCCCTGTTCAGAGTAGCCAAACCTAGGTCCCCTGTGCCGAGTAACCTCATCCTCCCTGAACCCAGTCCCCACCAGGTACTGCTGTCAGCTTCAACAGCATGCCACCTGTCATTTTGCTAAAAAGGCAGGGGTGAGGGGTTACAACTATAATTGGAAGAGTACCTGAATTTGAGGAATATAAGGAAACTTTTGATTTATATCTAGAGCGTTTCCAATGCTGGCTTAAGGCAAACAAAGTAGCAGATGATGAACAAGTAAATGTCTTCTTAGCAGTCTTACAAGCACAGATTTATGTCCATCTGTGGAATTTAACAGACCCAGCTGACATCCTGACCTTGACATATGTGCAAGTTACTGAGTCACTTGCAAAGCACTTCAAACCCCAGCCCCTTCTCATTGCTAAATGGTACACCTTTCACCAGCTCAACCAAGGGGAAGGGGAACCTATTGCTGACTACATAATCGCATTAAAGTGTCTAGCATGCACCTGTGAGTTTGGCCAGTCCCTGGATGATGCCCTCCGGGATCGCTTTGTCTGTGGTCTGAGAGGGGAAGCTTACAGAAAATGGCTTTTGCAAGAAAAGAAACTAGACTTTAAGACAGCTTGTGACATTGCGATTGCTATGGAGCTCGCTCAGAAAGGCTCCCAAGCATTGGTGGGACATTCAGAACCCCAAAGAAATGAAGCTCATAAAGTTACCCATACCCTAGAACAAAAAGGACATGCCACATCACACAGTGGTCCATTACATACTCATCAACAACCCCAAACATTTAGAAAGCCAGTGACACAGAGCACTTCCACAAAGTCAAAACTGTGTTACCGATGTGGAGGTGACCACCAGCAAAGCACATGCTGCTTCCGCTGCGAGAAATGCCGCAGTTGTGGAAAAGTGGGTCACATACAAAGGGTGTGCAAAAGTACATCACAGACTGCTACTGCATGGTATGTCACAGATGGCACTGCAACCACTGAAATAGAGGATGAGGCATTGCACCTGTTCATGGTTTATGCAACATGGGCAACCGGAAAGGAAATTTACCTCCAGCTTGAGCTAGCAGGCAACCCTGGTGAGCATGCAGCTAGACACTGGAGCCTCAGTATCTCTTGTACCAGAGAACATCTACAGAGAAAAATTTCAGCAGTGTCCATTGCAACCATCATCTCTTCAGCTCTCGACTTACATAGGAGAGCAAATACCCATGCTAGGGGAAATTCAAGTGCCAGTCACCTATGAGATATGAAAGCGGACCTTGTCTCTGGTAGTGGTACAAGGAGAAAGACCTGCATTACTAGGCAGAGACTGGCTCATGCAGATCAGATTGAACTGAGAAAAGGTCTTCAGCTTAAATACAGCGACCAAAGCACTGCAAGATGCGCTAAGGAAAATATTGGACAAACATGGTCCTATTTTCCAGGATGGTTAAGGCACAATCTGGAATTTCAAGGCAGAGATCTGAGTGCAACCAGGAGCTGTTCCAATTTTCTACAAGCCTCGATCAGTACCGTATGCTTTAAGGGAAGCAGTAGAGAAGGCACTGGACTGTCTTGAAAGCCATGGTATCATCTCACTAGTAGAGGGGGGTGACTAGGCTGCCCCTGTCGTTGTGGTACCAAAACAAGACAAAGCAGTGAGGTTGTGTGGGGACAAGAAGGTTACAGTAAACTGCTGTATACAGCAAGATCCATACCCATTACCCAATGCAGAGGACTTGTTTTGCTGCACTCTCAGGTGGCAAGTTCTTTAGCAAGTTGGACTTATCCTTTGCATACCAGCAACTGGAACTGGAACCAGAGTCAGAACCATATCTTACCACTAACACCCACAAGGGACTTTACTGGCATCATCACTTGGCATATGGAGTTTCCACAGCACCAGCAATTTTTCAGAACACAATGGATCAGATACTACATGGACTGGACCATGAAGTATGCTTTATGGATGATATCTTAGTAACAGCACCAGCAGTGGAAGAGCATCTGACGATCCTGGACCAAGTTCTGACCAGACTGCAACAGTATGAACTGAGAGTAAAGCTAGCAAAATGCTAATGTCTGCAAAAATCTGTTGAGTACCTAGGTGACTAGATCAACCCCCAAGGCCTACGCCCAATAGACAGCAAGGTGGATGCTATAGTCAAGGCACCTGCACCAACAAATGTGACAGAGTTAAAATCATTCTTAGACCTTTTGAGACAACTTTTCACCTGTTATGGACTACCGTGGTAGTTAGTGTCAGACAATGGTCCCCAATTTTCTTGCCATGTCTTTAAATTGTTCTTAAAGCAGAATGGTGTCCGACATATTTTGACTCCACCTTACCATCCAGCATCAAATGACGGAGCTGAAAAAGCTGTACAGGCATTCAAAAAAGCTCGGAATAAACCAGATTCATGGCAAGTACCTACAGCTCAAAGGCTGGCTTGTTTTCTGTTTGCTTACAGAAACACTTCTCACACAGTCACAGAGCGAACACCTGCTGAACTGTTCCTAAAATGTCAACTTCATACCGGTTTGTCATTACTCAAGCCAGACTTGGCCGACACTGTTGCAAAGCATCAATTACAACAGCAAAAGGGTCATGACAAGTCTACCAAGCCAGTATGGATTTTTCATCCTGGGGAGAGGGTGATGGTTCGAGACTGTAGACATCCTAAGGGTTCTTGGATTCCTGGGGTGGTGATTGAAACACGTGGACCTTTGACTTATGCAGTTCACATGGGACAGAGAATTGTTCATGTAAGTGTAGATCACTTGCTGCATTCTAAGTTTTCAGCAAATGCAGCAGAAGACGTCACTCCATTTGAGGACAGAGACATAGAGGACTTTGCTCCTACCTGTGAAGTTCCACCAGAGCCGGTGTCAAATAATGAATCTCCTGTTCCATCAGCAGCAGTTATTCCAGCTCACAGATATCCCCTGAGGCACTGAAGACCACCACAAAGACTTGACTTTTAAAGTCATGTAATGAACTTGTACTTCTGTGTAACTGAACTCTTATTTGTACTGTTACTTAGTTAGTGACAAGTTCTACACAAGGGGCAGAATAATCCCCTGAACTTGTTTCTGGGAAATGAACAGTCTATTTCAGCCCGGAAGTTAGAAATGTTACTGTTGAAGTATTTAGACAAGTTTCTGTCTAAGGGGTAGGAGTGTAGTATATGCATGGATATGTATGGTAGTATATACATGGATATATATGGTAGAAAGTTGATTAGAGTTGTAGTTTATACATGTGGGTATTGTAGTCCATTATATATGTACATTCCTGTCATGCACAGTAAGCCTTTCTTTGTGTATGTCCAGTGATGTAAGACCACTGTCTCTCTGTAGAATAAAAGATGGCCACTGAACTGACATATCATGTATGAGTCTCTTCTGTACTGACCCACAGTATATCACAAGGAGCAAGTCTTCAGTCCAAATTGCAAATTGCACTAATACTTCTTCCTTCTGCTACTATTCAAGGCTGGAACCAGTCATGTCTGACTTCTGCTAAAGACAGTCCTCAAGCAGGAGAAATGTGTCAGGAAGGCAAGTTAGGCCTCTTCCCACCGACTCCCCTATGCTTCTTCTGGGAGCAGCTGCTCGAAAGCTCGAGCTGTTCACACTTCAGCATCCAACTCTAACTGATCCACTGTCTATTGCCACACAGGGAATTTCCCTTGTCAATCCAAAGATTTGGTTGGCTGAAGGAGCTGTCAGTCACAGCGAGGGCTCCCCCTCCAGGTCCATATAGGTGCCAACTGAAAAACGACAAAACTACTGAATTTCCTTCCCACAGAACACTGGGGCCTGGATCTATTTTAGGTCCCCAGTGGTTCTGTTGATCCAAATACTGGAAGTCCCGGACCTAACATGGTGGCTTCCATTCCAAATGATTGAGCTACAATTAAAGCAGGTTAGACAAACATCTCTATCTTAAACATAACAGCAGATAAACAGTAAATAAGCACAGTTCCTACATAAGCTCCCTCTGCTCAAGTAGTGAATGCAAAATGGAGCAAAACAACACTCTGTCTGGCTGGTCACAAGCCTTAAATTGCCCAGACCCAGCACAGACTAATTTCTAAACACAGATTAGCCAGTCTCTTACAGGGGCAGGCATGGAGGCTTAATATGGCACTCTCACGTAGATAACAGGATCATACTTGGATGGGACACCTGCCTGACAGTGGGCATTTAAGGAGCCCAGGAAGACATTAAGGTAAACCTCAAATTGGAGGGGGTGTTACATGTGATAAACCTCTGTACCCTTGCAGCTGCAATTGAGATCTGTGTCATGTATGGGTGATTTTCTTCAATACATTTGGATCCTGTTGTCTATGGGTATGGGATATGTACAGTACATAAATATAAGTTAAGACGTAAGAAATTAGCAGATAGGGAATCCATTTGTGTGAAGCCTCAGCACAGCTGTGATTGTGCATGGTTCATAGAAACATAGACTCTGTCGGCAGATAAGGAACTGATGGCCCACTTAGTCTGCGCTGTTTTCCCTGTCTATAGTGTTGCTGCAGACTGCCGCTTGAATTTAAATAAATTGTTCTGTTTCAAGTAATTCGTTTAAGACTGAGTCCCCAGAGTCCAGAAGTTATTGTTGGAGAAAAGGACCAGAGTATTTTAAGGCAAACCATTGCTGCTGTGTGGTTTCAGACATATTCTTGTTCCACCACCAAGTCGTTCCTGGGAATCCATCTAAGCCAGTCCAGTCTCTGTCAAAGGTTGCTGATCCCTTGCCCAGTGAGTCCATTGCTCGAGCATCCTGGAGCACTCTCCGTCATAAAATCCCCAGATGGAGGCATCACACTGTAAATAATTTAAGGTTTTCCTGTTACCACAAGAACTGTTTCAAGCACCCAGGCTGGTCCCCTTGGTGTAAAGGGACCCATTCCTTTGAGGGCCTTGGTATGGCACATAAAGACTGCCTGACTACATCACCAGGTGTGTAGGCACAGCTACTTGTCCCCATCAGAGTGGAGGAAGGGGAAGGCGCAAAGGGGCCAGCACCATCATGATTCAGACTTATGAGAGGAGATGAAAGGCCCTAAACGTGTACACACTAGAGATGAGAAGGGAGAGAGGGAACATGGTTGAGGCGTACAAATACCCCCATGAAGTGCACAAGGTACATACTGTGGAATTGTGCAAACTGAGTGGAAACACAAACACCAAGGGTAACTCCAAGAAGCTGGCCATGAGCAAATTTAAGAGGGATACCAGAAAGTATTTTTCATGAAAAGGGTTGTGGAAGGGTGGAATGGACTGCAGAATGAGGTGTTCTGTGCACAAATCAAAAGGGGAGGGTGGAGAGTCGATATGAAATGCAGCTAGGTTTCTTACACTATACATGGGCTGGCAGTATAGCTTAGATGTTAGAGTAACAAGCTGTGAACAAGCTTGGTACATCCAGCAGACCAGACCTTGGTTTGATTCTTTCAAACTCCACTTGCATACTGTGTGACTCTGAGCAAGTCACTTAACCACCCAGTGCTCCCAGATTGCCCCTGAAAACAGACACTTGTGCCTAGTAGGCCTTACCCGGTTACCAAAGACTAAAATAAGTTAGATAGATAGGGCTGGGCAGACATGACAGACCAAGTTGCCTTTTTCTCCCATCATTTCTCTCTGTTTCTGGGTTAAATAATATTTTACCACCTCCTACAGCGAAGGTACTTCTGGAAAGGGAATAATGGAGAACATGATTTACAAAGCTGAAGAGGTTTTCATTAGTTTTAAAAGGAAGGGAAAGAGAGTAATGACACATGCAATTTGAGGGAAGGGAGTGACAGTGGACTCTAGAAATAATCCTTCTACAGAGCTAAAGGATATTTTGATGTTTCTTTTAAGTGTGATCTTCTGTGTAATCTGTCGGCTGTACATCTGTGCATTCAGTCTAGTGACCTCAGCAAAGCTGCTTTTTTCTTTGATGTGCCCCCCACCCCAAAACAGAAAAGGGTCCATTAGAAGAAATAGCTTTTATCTACCTGCCGCTAGGTGTGAACAAAACAGAAACAAAAAATACACACACGCAAGGATCCTTCAAATAAATCCCAGATCAAAAGTGGCTCTGGAGCTTACAGGTAAAGCAGTGTTAATGACCTATTCTTTCTAGTTTTTTTTTTTCATCAGATGTGGCTTTTTTTGCTTTGTGTTTCCTCACAGCTCCAGTGCGGATTGTTATCTCTGTCATGGTTCTGTTGTGGCATCCCCCAGCTGCTGGAGAGCAGCAGGTTTTGCACAGGTGTGGAAAGCAACGACTGAAGAGATGTGCAGGATGACAGATTTAATAAAGGCCCCAGCCTCAAGAGAGTTGAGCCATTGACACAAAGAGGGAACAGAAGCTGTCTTGAGAATAGGGCCCTAATTAAAAGGAGAGGACAGTTTTACACATAGTTCTTGAAAGGTAATCAAAGGAGTTTCTGTTAACATTGTTTCCCCTGGGGGCTGGTTGAGCAGCATGGTGGCAGCACTTTGCCCAAGTAGGCAGGGATTCGAATGTGAGCCACAAGAATCCCGTGCTGAGGAGCTACCAGGGGGCTGGGCGCATCATAATGATGAGGGGGTGGACTGCTGAGGGTAGATGGTGCAGCCAGCCTTACATTTGAGCCCCCCCTGCCAACTGACCAATGAGAAGCACTGGCGCTGGTATGAAGGCAGCTGCCTGCCAACCCTCCAGACTAAAGAAATGATAAAGCCAAGAGGACCCCTATCTGTGGGGTTGGGGAAAGGGAGAAGAGTAAAGAAGAAGAATTTTAAAAAGTTACCTTGGGGGGAGTCCATGATTATAGTGATACAGTAATGCTGATATAGGCCTCTATTCACAAAGGTATATGTTCAACTTGGTAATATAGCTTTGCCTGGTTCCATACTACAGTCTTAATTAGTTAACTGTATTATAAATTTATGACTTTTTGCATATTTCAATTATTTATTTATTTCAAACATTTTACCAGGAAAGAAATACTGAGCTGGTAACAGCTCATTTCCAACTGTCTCCTAAGGGGAGTAGGAAGTAACAGGGCAAGAACAGTTCGTCAGTACAAGGTGCATATAAACATAAAATGTAAACATAATTCACATATAGTGAAAATACATTTGGGTGGAGTAAATCACAAGCTGCATCAGTACAGCAGATACAAAATAGACACAGTAAATAAATGTGCAGGGTAATTACATGGGTGCAGGGCGAACACAATATCTGTTCAGTGAGGATGTCAGCACAATAAGGTGCAGCATGATGGGGAGTGGTACTAGAGAGCACAGAGGACTGGTGTGGGTCAGATGCAATTGCGAGAGTGAGTCATGTAACTGATTGACTCTTAGGGGCTGGAATTTAAAGGGACACTGTCAGCAGATCACTGGTGAGGCAGCACCTAGAGTACAGTGCACAGTACTGGTTCCCTTGTCTTAGGAAGGCTGTAAATTCACTGGAAATAGTCCAGAGAAGGGTAGCCAAAATGATCCAGGGAAAACAGGGCAACACCTATGAGGAGAGGCTCAAGAGGATCAACTTGTGCTCTCTTGAAGACAGAAGGGAGGTGGGGCATGATTGAGACCTTCAAGTATCTTAGAGGTATGAACAGTGTGAGCACTGAAGGCCTCTTCAGCCTTATGGAGAATAAGTCCACTAAGGGGCATAGCCTAAAACTGAGGGGGGATTCAGGAGAGAGGTAAAGAAGCACGTCTTGACTGAGAGGGTGGTAGCCAAGTGGAATGAGTTGCTGGAGGAGATGGTTTCCCTAAATATTTCCCTAAAAATGGTGAATCACTTCAAGAGACAGTGTGACAGAGTGATGGGGAAACTAGCAGGTAGAGGAGGAGGCATAGAATTCTATAGGTATATTGAGAGAGGCTAGAGTGCAGACTGATATTGCTCCCTTGAGCCGCACGCCTGCCATATTACGGGAGGACTGAGCTGCCATCAGGTAGCAGGAACCCTTCTTGAAACTTAACAGCACCAGCACACTGCTCTGACAACAACATGCTGATCTGTTTTGGTAAGAAGCACCATTGACAGCAGGAAAATGAAGAAGCAGACACACATTGTGGTGACAACAACAAGGTATACTTGTGTTTCCTTTGCTTATATAAGCAGTGCATTACTCAATTACTGTCAGAGCAGTATGCTTGTGCTGCTATCTAAGTTTCAAGAAGGGTTCCTGCTATCTGACAGCAGCTGAGTCCTCCCATAATATGGCAGACACGTGGCTTCAAGGAGTCAATGTCAGTCCGCACTCTAGCCTCTCTCAATATACCTATAGAACTCTGTGGGTGGGAGAGGGAGGGGGTATTCGGGGGGTCATAGGGGAAATGCAGTGGGGGGGCAAGTCCCTCTATAAACACAGTGGGGTTACTCTCATGATACCCTTGAGGAAGATAATAGTAAAGCAATGTTATGAAAAAGGGAAGACCTGTTAACCTCTAAAAAATCAAGGGAAAAAAATGGTAAACAAGACTTTAGGGAAAATCAGAACCTAGATACAAAAGGCACAGTTACTTTTGTAACTGAATTTAATTCCTTAGCAGGCAGACTGTGGGGTCTAGTTCATAAACTCTGGCCTTGTGGACCATCCTATTAAGAGGTCCTATTTTGAAAGACCAGGTACATCAAAAACCAAGGGTCACCTTCAGTAAAGGTAAAAAGCGCTGGAGACAGAATAGTCAGTATTCACTTCTTGCCGTCTCCTAGTACACAAACAGACAGCAGATGATTAGGTATTAAACCAAAGGGGCATTTCAAGTGTGGTAGGTGCAACATGTGCCAATATGTCCAAACAGGACATACCTTCAAAAAGAAAGGTAAAAAATTTGAACTTAGAAGTTTCAGCATACACAACACCTTTTGTTGTGTACATTTTCTGGTGTTCTGTAAATGCTACTATGTAGGTAAAACTGCAAGGCCAGCAAAATTACGTATACAAGAACACGTAAGGGCCATTATTCATGGCAGTAACCTGAATGCGATTGGAGCACACTTTGCACTGGCACACAACAGCAAACCTGACTGTTTGAAATATACAGTGCTTGAGCATGTGAAAAGAAACCCTAGAGGAGGGAACAGAGGCCAGGTCTTATCTCAGAAAGAAACAAAATGGATTCTGACCCTAGAAACAGCCGTACCTTTAGGTTTGAATGAGGACATTGATTTTGCTCCATATCTATAATACGTACTGTATAACTCATTTTCTTTTTTTATTCTACAGCTCAAGTGAACTTGCCCCACATGGAGCCTAGCCTGGTATCTACCAGATCTGATTTTGTGTGTTAGAAAATAATGCTTGATTGCATGATTGCATGCCCACCAATGCACAGATCATTGGTAATACTTATGGTATATGGGTTATTACCAGCTTTGGTTGACCTCTGACCTTTTGATACTTTCTGAATTTTCCAACTTTGTGGACTGTTCAATTAAGTATCTGTTTTATAGAAACATACGTTGCCTTGATTCACATTTCCAATCCCAGAACCATGAACTTTGCAGCATATAACTCCAGCTGCAAAATTTGACCTTTCCCAGCCCTTTTTGACCTCCCTAATTCCTCTTTCTTGTTCCCTATACACATCTCTCTACTTCTATCTGCATTTCTATCTGCATTTTCTACTTCTAAAACTCCATTTTCTCAAGGGGGCATGGCCAACCAGCAAGCAAGATGGCAACTTAAATTCATAGCGCTGCGATCCTAGAGCCCAGAACCCTTAAAAACCTGTTTTTTTTCTGAAAACCAAGCAATTAATATAGTATACTTGGCAATCGGAAGTCTAGACCTCTACTTTGGTGGACTTTGAGGGAAAGTTGTATAAGGATTACAGATTTGCATCTTTTTCTCCTCCAAAGCAGTCACTACGCAACAGGGGGTGAGGAACCCTCGGTAAGAGAAATGTTCACATCCATTATCACTAGTATCGATGCTCTGACTCTTGCATCGAACACAACCGCAGCTTCTGTCCAACAGCTGTATGTGAGACTCGACCGTACAGAACAAAAAGCACTGTCTCACAATGATGTTCTCCAGGGGTACTGCACAACCATGAGAGCGCAGGTGGTCCAAATTAAATATCTCCTGGACAATATGGATGACCTGGAGGACAGGAGCCGCTGCAACAGTCTACGGCTCCTGGGTTTCCCTGAAGGTTGCGAGGAAGGTAAAATGCTGCCCTTTCTTCAGCAAGGCTTACTAGAGCTACTGAGACTACTTCCCACCACCAGAATAATTATTGAATGAGCGGATCGCTCCGTCTAGCCTAGACTTGCCAATGGTGACCAGCCAAGGCCCATAATTGCCAGGATCCTCAACTTTGCTGAAAAAGAGTCCATCCAAGCAAGAGCTAGAGAACTGGGAGCACTAGAATGGTGGGGACACCGTATTATGGTCTTCCAAGGCTATTCAAAGGAACTAACTGCTAAGAGGAAAGCCTACACCGAGGTCCGTAAAAAACTCAATGGTCTACAGGTACCTTTCTCGCCTAGATACCCTGCGACTCTAAAGCTGACAGTCAATGGTACCCCACACCAGTTTGTGATGCCAGAGGAAGCTATGGACTACAGTACGCAAATCTGGTCCTTGGGCTCTAACATATCTCGCAGCTCGACAACACGCCATTCAGATGCGCTTAACAGTCCATACTTGGATCATAGATCCCCACTAAAAAGGGATCTGCTCCGTTTACCGAATTCATCTGCGACTCAGGCCTTGAGGAAAGAACTAGAGCCCGACTGCCCAAAACTTGTAAGAGGCCTCCAACGACCCCTCACTTGAAGAGAGAACACCCACAGGACAGAGGACGGTCTGCTGAAAAGCCAGACCAGAATGCACCGAACGAAGAGATCCCAGAACAGGAGTACATGAGCCCCTACTTTTCACAAAATTAATTCTCCCTTCTTGCTGTTCACTCTGAGACTGACAACTCTTTCACCAAGATGGACACTAATACCCCGGCCCTCAAAGAACTGGATCCAGAAGAGCCAGACTGGTCATGGGCAGTCGCCACGGATGCAGCACTGCCGCTCCAGGGCCTGGAAACACACGCCATGGATGTGGGCATTCCTTTAGGCTGAATCCCTGTGAACAACAGCTGTGCAGATGAGACGACCAACCGAGAAGAGCTCCCAGACTGAACGGGGCCAGTTGTATCAGATAAATGCCCGGGGTTCTGTGTCTGTGGAGAGTAAATGGGTGGGTTGTGGGGACACAGCCGGATGGAGTTTCAGCATCCCTGTGCTCAAAGTTATCGAATGACTGGGCCTTCTCACTCCACCTGCGCTATATTAAGGGGTTTACAAGATGGGCAGAGCTACTAAATAGTTTAATTCTCCCCATTAGACACCCTACCTCCCTGGCACATTTACTGTATGCTGTTTTTCCTTCTGTGCCTGCTTTTTTCCTCCTCTGTGTTCGAATGTTGGTTGCAGCACAGAAGTGATATTGTTAGTTCCTAGTTGTTCTGTATACTGTTGCTGGGCACTAAGTAGGTAACCCCTTACCCTTGCACCCTCTCCTATAGTTTTCTTTTTTCCTGGCTCAGATAAGTCTGGGCATCTATCCCATTACCCCTCATCTGCCCGTAGCTTAGCATGTGCATCACTTACGCCATGTATCAGAGAGGGTCACTGAGGGAGCAGGGCAGTGTGGTCATCCCCTGTGATACACTTCCTCTCCTCCCCCCCCATCATTTCCTTTTCATACATTTCCTTTTTATACTTTTCATCCCTTTTTCCTCTCAAAATAGTCTGAAACTTACGCCCTGTTTAAATACCGGGTACTTGCTGCCCAGGGCCTACTTGGATTCCGGGGATACCATAAAATGGATGGTTACCCCCGGACCTTCTCCACAGCCCTAGGGACTTGCAGAAATCCAATACCCCAGGTTGGCTCCAGGTAGCTGCTATCCTTTAATTCTTGTCTCCTCCCTAAGCTTTCTTACCACAACTTGTTTCTAACAAATTACTGTTTAAGTGCAACCGACTACAGGTGTACTCCCTGCTTGAGACACCTTATTTCCATAGCTCTGCAGACGAGACTGGGCATGCCATTGGCTGGTAAACCAGCCAGCTAAATCTAGTTGTACCTCTCAACAGTGTTTTGTGTTAATAATTGTATTTTACTGTTTAATAGATTAGAAATAGTACAAGTACCTCCACTGCCTAGCACCATTTTAATCATTCTGTTGTTTCTCTTACTGCAGCTTATAAGACTGTTTGCACTGTATAAAGGATGAATAAGCACTCGTTAGGCAGACCTTCTCCCATCTACTATAGCCTTGGTGTTAAAACCAACCTCAAACTGGTAAGGTTTTCATCAGATCCCACTAATACCTCCCCAACGGCCTAGATTGATCTCCTTCCCCTGTAGCTAACTTTTTAAGTACACTTTCCCAGCTCTCCAACCCCCACCTCCCCCCACACCAGGATGTAATACATAACATTTTACACTTGGAATGTTCGTGGGCTAAACTACCCCATAAAAGGGAAGAAAGTCATCGCTCATTTGAAGCGTCTACATTCCAAAGGAGCCTTCCTAAAGGAGACTAAATTAACCAATGAGGATCATGTCTGTATGACAAAGGACTGGGTGGGACAACAGGTGTACGCTAGTGCCCCCACAAGAAAACATGGATAACTGTCCTTCTCCACGAATCATTGCCTTGGACCCTCATTAAATCATTATCCAGTTCTGAAGGTCGTTGGGTTATTGCCACATATGATACCCCGTCTGGACCAATTACTCTCTGTAAGGTATACGCTCCAAACGAAGATGCCCCACAGTTCTTTCATACCTCGGCTGAGATGATAGCTGGGTTTACACTGTCTAATTGCCCTCTCCTTGTGGGAGTTGACTTTAACCTTACCCTTGTCCTCTCATTAGATAGAAACGACACTGGGGAAAAAATCCCACACTAGAAGCGGACGTGCACTATATCAACTAATGTCAGATCAAGGACTCGCTGATGTGTGGAGGATATTCCATCCAAGGGGCAGAGACTACACCTTCCATTCAGAGACCAATTCCTCCCACAGCATATTTGACTCCTGGATACCCTCTGCAGCCTTGCTGAAAAACACTGTAAGTGCCACAATCCTCCACAGGGTCATCTCTGATCATGCTCCTTTCCAAACTCCTTATACAATGGGGCCCCTCAGCAACCCTTCCCCCCCCGTAACTGGAAACTAGATCCCCTCCTCATGAGAGACCTGGACTTTATGCCTTGGGCAAAAAATGAGGCCTCTTTATTTCTTGCAGAAAACCCCACCTCAGATACCTCAGCGGGTAACACCTGGGAGGCATTTAAGGTTACCATGAGAGGCAACATCATGGAGTATGCTGCAGCAAAATATAGAGAACACAAGCAACACTTGGTTGCCCCGGAACAGCAACTAGCCAGAGTGGAAGCTGCCTTCAAAGCTATGCCTTCCCTCTCCCCCCACTCTGCTATTGGCAGGACCATCCTAGGCCTTAGAGTCGAGATTAATCAGCTTTTAAACAGAAAAACTGAGGTGACCATCCTATGACTACAACACACCTTCTGGGAAGGAGGGGACGAAGGAGGTAAGGTACTTGCCTACCAGCTTAGGAGACAGAAAGCCAGTAGGTACGTACCAGGACTGAAAGACCCCCATGGCATGATTGCTACCACCCCTAAGGAGATAAATGAGATCATGGCATCCTTCTACAAGAAACCCTACTCCTCTATGCATTTAGGCCCAACCAGGGACACCCAACCCTTTCTTGACAGCCTTCAACTGCCCAAATTCAATCCACAACAATCTCTAATCCTGGAAGCCCCCATCTCCCCAGAGGAGGTGAGTTCTGCCATTCGGAGTCTTGAACCAGGGAAAGCCCCAGGCAATGATGATTACACTGCAGATTTTTACCAGGCTTTAGCCCTTACGATCACTCCTCTCCTCACTGAGATGTTTCAAAAAGTAAAACTCAAGGGTAATCTCCCACCATCCCTTAGGGAGACTACCATAGTAGTAATCCCCAAAAAGGGCATAGACCTCACAAGTCCTGGCAGCTACTGTCCGATCTCACTCATGAACCTGGATAGCAAGATCTATGCCAAAATCCTGGCCTCCATGTTAAATCCCCTACTGCCTCACCTTATACATCCCTCCTAGGGGATCCACCACTGGTTGTTGACAAAATTTTTGTCAAACGACCAGACAGGGAAACCGGCAGGTCGACCGCATTTTGCAGTCAGCTGCTAGTTTCGTATTGAAACAAGTGTTTTCTTCTGGTGTGGGGCTTTGCCCCCCTAACCCCCCATGCAGGGGGGCTGTGCTCCCCACACACCCCTACTTAGGATTGTCAACTCCGAGTCGGAGCTGATTCGGGGGGGGGTGCAGGTCCCCCAACACACAGTGCCAGGTTCCAGCGAGTTCCCTACAGCGACATGACACTGTTGTCGCTGTAGGGGACCACACTGTCGAAATGTCGCTGACAGTGCAGTATACCCCTGTCAGGTAGGCTTTGTCCCTGACTGGCATAGCTCAGACTATTTAAGAGTCTTGATGAATCTTTTACATATCACTCCATTCCCTTCCGACACCAGCCGCTGCTATCACAGTCGATTTCGAGAAAGCATTTGATTCCATGGAATGGGAGTACCTGTACCCTGTCTTGGCCCACCTTGGATTGGGGGAAAGATTCCAAGCCAGGATACAGGCCATCTATACACTATCCACAGCTCATGTTTCCACAAGCTCCGTACTCTTCCCCCCCCACTTTCTTCTAGAACATGGAACCCGACAAGGCTGCCCCCTCTCCCCTCTCCTGTTTGTGCTTGCTGTTGAACCACTCGCTAGGGCAATCAGAATAAACCCAGACATTAAGGGCATCAAAGTCAGAAGCATAGAATACTCCACCCTCATGAATGCAGACAACCTTCACCTCCCCCTGACCAATGTCCAGCTATCTGTGCCCCCCCCCACTAAGGCTCCTTGATTCCTTCACCAAATACCCAGGCCTGAAACTAAATCAAACAAAAACCGAGTTGCTCCCTTTGAATGACCACTGCACCCAACAGATGGCTGCCTCTGCTGCTCTTCTTTGGGCCTCCAAAGGGCTTACCTACCTGGGGATTATCCTTTCCCCTGCCTTAGAGACACTCTGGCAAGCAAATATGTAGCCTCTCCTGTCCTCCATCGAAAGGGAGTTCGACTTATGGAAATTGATCAAACTCACCCTAGCAGGGAAGATTGCAGCAATAAAAATGCTGTCTGTCCCTAAACATTTCTACCTGTGGACACATATCATTCTTCCCTAAAACGTGGCATGTGGCCATGGATAGGCTCATTGGAGACTTCCTTTGGGAAGGTTCCAAACCTTGATTCAGTCATTCCAAACTTAGGGCACACTGGTCTCAGGGTGGCTGGAGCCTCCCATGGATAGAGGGGTACAGGAAGGCCTTTCTTTTAGCCCAAACAGTATAGTGGCTGCATCTGCTCACCCCTTCATTACCACAGTGGGTCCAACTTGAGATAGATATCACTGGGACAATGCACCCCTCCTCTCTCCTCTTCTCATGGAAAGACACCGGACTCCCACCTTCCAACAGACAAGGAAGGAATCCAACCTCTCCGACTATGAAGGTGTCCAAGACCAACTGGTTCTCCACACACTCAAGACTGAAAATGAACCCCCTCCCCTCTTCTTCATCCCACTTTGGCAAAACCCCTCAATCACTATAGGTGAGGAATGGGTATTCTGGAAACACTGGTTGCACTTGGGCATCCACAAACTGGGGTACCATATGGACCGCAAGCTTAATGCCCTCCATGTGTTTCAGTTCCTCCGACAGATATGGGACCTCCCCCAGAAGGAATTCTGGAGGTACCTACAAATGAGAGCAGTACTCCGCCCCTTACTAAGTCAACCCATATCCCACCCCGTCCCTTCGGACCTCCATACCTGGCTCCGCCACCCCAAGGGCCTTGCTGGGTGAATATATTCCAAACTAAGGGACACTCTGCCCTCCCAGTCTGAAGCCGCAAAGATCAAATGGGGGAAAAAATGCTCCACTGTACATTCCCTACTACCCAATGGGACCAGGCCTGGAATGACACACATACTTGGCTTCAGGATGCCAAATCTCACCTACTACAAAATAAATTATCCCATTCATGGTATAACACCCCAGTGGTTCTCACTAAAGCTAAACTGCTGGACTCACATTAATGCTGGAGATGTCAAAAGGAAGGTGGGGATTTACTACACATACTTTGGTCCTGTCTGATACAACCCCTGTGGCAAAGAATAGAGGATCTCACCTCTACTGTACTTTGTAAACTGATACCTCATAACCCTCTCTTTTTTCTGTTGGGGATCCGATCTAATCTCCCAGAAATGACCCTGCTAGAGTACAGATGGCTTGCCCTCCTGGCCCTTCAGACCAAGAGAGCTTTGCTCTATAAATGGAGAAGCTCAAACATTCCCACACTGACAGAGGTCCTGGCATCTTTCTCTGCTCTTGCCAAACTTGACAGGATCTCTCACCTTCAAACCTATCAAATGTCCAAATTCTGACTCTGCTGGGACCCTTGTCTGAGTTATGTCAACCCTCAGGAAGGGATAGGCGGAACACCCACCACTCCGGCTGAGGGCAACCTGGTTTTCAAATAGTAGAAGCCCTGAAGGAGGTAAACAGGTCCTCCCCACCCCAACCTGGCAAAATCTGAATAAGGGTGGGAAATGAGCTATTCCTCTGGACTCTCAAGGTCCTCCCTACCCTGTCCTATCTCTATACAACCACCATAATAATACTATCTCTCCATAACCCTACAGTTACACAATCTCTTATTGTATCCCCCTGCTGTGTATAATGATATGTACAACCCACCCAGGGCTTAAGTGCAGATTCTCTGGGTATATGTTTATTTGCTTTGCCCTAGATATACAACGGCTGGTTTTGCAGTACATACTCACACTATCTGATCTTCACCCAATGCCTTGAAGAAAAGTGAATTAACTTAGTATTTGTGTGCATATGTCCAGCAATACACATAGAATGGAAGGAGCCTCCCTTGGGTGAGTACTACCAATATAATGCTACATTATTTGCTATACCTGATGTATTCCCCCTCTGTTGGATTTCTGTCTTCCTCTACTCCCTCTCCACGTACCTTCTAACCCCTTTAGCTTCTTATCCCTTTATCCCCTAACCCTGCACCCCTCTCCCTGTAAGTAGTAAGAGAAGATTTTAACCCCGACTGAACCCCTTTTGTAGTAGAGTGTGATTCTATTACTCCACAATGATCAATGCTTGTACGCTGTCACCAAGTGCAAAATGTTGTTTGATATGTATTTTTCTCATTCCCTACTCCCTTCCAGTTGCCTCCTCCTCCCTACCACTCCCTTAACTTTCCTCCCTCATAAAATATGTACTGTGTATGTAGCTCTTTACAGGTACCTTGGTTCCAAGTATGTCCTTTTCCTTTTACCTGAAAATAAAAATTGTTTGCAAAAAAAAAACAAAACAAAAAACAACTCCATTTTCTCTTCTCTCCCCTCCCCTCTCTCCCTGTCTTATTTTTACAGTTTCAAAAACTTTCCTGGTGCTGTATTGTCACCTCCATTTTGTCAAAAATGTCCCCAGTTCTGTTAACAATTGGTAATATCTCTGGCACTTTTTTAAATTTAATTGGTATATTTGATCAGTTATATTTTCTGGTTCCACCGCTTGCTTTTTGAGTTCGTCGTGGCACACAGGCACAGACAAACTCATTGCTATAAGGTACTCTACAGGGGTGTGCCCAATGGTGAGCTTTATTTCTAGAGGCAGGTCAGTGGCAGGTGAATCAGTCAGCAGGCTGGCAATGACTCACATTCAGCTGTTCAGGCTGAGTTGGACAACTTTTCAAAGGACGGAGCCGCACCAATAATGACATGGCTCGGTCCTTTGAAGTTGCATTCCTAGTTGCACGTTCACACTGCTGTAGCTTACAGCAGTGTGAACTCGCTGAGCCCAGGCCTATCCACATGCCCCCTTGCAGTAAAAAAAAATGAGAAAAAAACCTGATGGGGGTGCCCAATCCCCCTGTTGGCATGCACCCTTCCAGTTCATTTGCCGATGGGGGAGCCCACTCCCTGTCGGCATAATGTCCTCCCCCCGCAATTTGTTGTGTGCGGCTGTGCCAAAGTCGAATTAAACAAACCGACTGGAGTGCCCAATCCCCGTCATCATGCCCTCTCCCAGTTCATTTGCCGATGCGGGAACCCACTCCCCCTTGGCTCTTGCCCCCCTACTCGGTATGTGCCGAAGAAGGGTGCCCAATCCCCATCAGCTACAACCTCCCAAAAAAAAACACTCAAGTGGCACACTGGGAGCCCACCTCAGCATACCAAAAGACCCTATAAGTAAGAAAACCTTCCTGCAACATGTTTACATTTTTTAAAACCTATAAACTAGAAAACAGTCCCTCATTGAGTCTCTTGCCTGCTCCCACAACTGCACCCACCCACTGTGCACCCCACCTCCCCACACCCTCCCCCTCGCCCCATACTTATCTCTGGAGCATGGTGCGGTGATCTTCGATGGACCGGGAACACGTCTGCACTGTTCAAAGCCGACCGCAAACTGAAGAAATGCCGGCAAGCTGTATAATGACATAAATGTTTTTTTTTCAACTTTGGTACATATCTTGGCCATTTTTGTGACTTTTGGCACCAAATTTTCAACATGGGTTTCTTGGGACCCCACCTCATTAATTCAGCCACTGTCATGTGGTTATTCGGTGCCAAAAGGTGATTTCTTAGTCACTGCACAGAATCACCTTTTGGGATTGATTAATGAAATAACCATTTTACTCTTCATGAGGTGGGCTCCAAAAAAGCCTATGTTGAAAATTTGGTGACAAAATTCCAAAAAAATGACTGTGTTGTGAGCGTGAGTTGTGTAGTTTCAACGCACACTTGTAATGTCGCGAATATGTAATATTTTCACTCCAGATTTTCAACATTGGTATTTTTTTATACCTCCTCATGAACAGTACAGCTGTCATTTTTCACATCCTCGATGAAATGTGTTTTCGCACTTCTGGCACAGAATAGCGCGGTCGCTGTGGGAAATCAGTGTTCGGGACAAATTAGGAAAATCACAGTGACACTGCTCGTGAATGGAGGTCCCAAAATGCCTATGTTGAAAATTTGGTGACAAAAGTCCATAAAATGACTTTTATGAGTGTGCATTGCGCAATTTCCACATACACTCATAACATCATGGATTTGTGATATTTTCACTCAAGACTTTAAACATTGTCAGTTTTGCACACCTTCTTATGAACAGTACAACTGCCATTGTTCACATCCTGCCCGAAGTGTGTTTTCGCACATCTGGTACACAGTGGCGCAGTCGCTGTGGGAAATCAATGTTCAGGACAGAGTAAGAAAATCATAGTGACAGTGTTCATGAGTACAGGTCCCAAAATGCCTATGTTGAAATTTTAGTGAAATTATTCCATTAAATGACTGTTTCGAGCATGCGTTGTGCAGTTTCCATGTACGCTCATACATTCGAGCATTTTTTATATTTTCATTCCAGATGTTCAGCACTGCCTTCTCTTCACACCTCCCTATAAATGGAACAACTGTAATTTTTCACATCCTGCCCGAACTGTGTTTTCACACATCTGGTGCAGAATGGCATGGTCGCTGCAAGAAATCAATGTTCAGGACAGATTAACAAAATCACAGTGCCACTGTTCATGAGCAGAAGTCCCAAATGATTTCATGAGATGGGAGGGGGGTCACAAAAGGCCATGTTGAAAATTTGTAGTGCAAATACCGACAAACGTTTGGGTTTCTAACCATAACATCCCCCCCCAACCCATGGTGGAATGCTAGTGCCCTTATCTTCTCTGAACCGCAGACACATTGTCACTCTTCAAAGTCAGATCACTAATTGAGGAAACAGGTATGTACTTCACTGTACTTCAATAGGAATGTGAACTTGGTGGCATAACTTGTTCATTCTGCTGGGAACTGTAGTCCTGCCAATCGGTGCGTACCAACAGCAATCCCAACGACAAACTCCAGCATTGATAAATGCTTGTTTTTTTTTTTTTTTACTTGTGATGCTTACACAGACAGTGTCGGCAGATAAGGGCCTATGGCCCACCCAGTCTGCCCACCACTTTATCCTCCTGAGCTGCCCTCCCTTTCCACTCCTTCAGACCACTGATCAACCCCTACAGGTCACCAATGTGGAGTTTGTCCCTAGAGTGTCTGGTCTCACCCCTGTATTACCTTGACTTCCAGCTATCCCCCCTGGGTGGGGTGAGGAAGTGCCAGTCTTCCTTGACCTTGCTTGAGGAGAGCCGGCACAGCGAGGTCTGCCCATGAGTTGGTGGTTCCCTGGCACTATTCGGTCTTCATGTAGGACCGAGAGGGTTGTTTTTCTGTTTTTTCTATTCTCCTCAACCCAGCCCCCTGAGACACCGGCGCAAGGACATACATCCAGAGAGGGACGTGCTGATGCATGTCTACCTCCCCAGTGCCTAACAGCATCTCCCCTCCCCGTCTCCAATGAACGGAGCTGCCAGAGCCCCTTTGAGAACCTGTGCTTCTACTGGCTCTCTCGGGATGTCTGGTACACCTAGGCACCCCTGGTATCCCTCTCAGAGGGAGAAGAGCATCAGTTGGGATGCTCAATCCTCCCTGTCCCCACCGATCCGAGTCCATTCCCGAACCCGGGTCATCGGCGCAGCGCGAGGTGTGGCGTCCGGCACCTCAACCCTCAGCACCACCGGGCCGGCCGCAAATGCTTGTTTTTCCCTAATTTCCCTACTGAAGCTTAGTATTCTCCCTTCCCCCCCCTCCATTATTTTACTTTCTCTCTCCTTCTGTCTAGTTCCTTCTTAAAGTGATTAATCCTGGTTTGTGCTTATCCTTCGTATCTATTTGCATATAATAGATGCTACTAAGGTTTACACATAAAAAGTAAAAATAAAAAGCTTATAAACTGTACAAACTCTCTTTAAAGCACAGCTATGACCATAATAAATTGATGTAGGAAGATTTGTCTGTTTTCTATAGTTTTTTGATATTAATTTTGTATTACCTTTCACATTGGGTGAGTGTATTTAATTATGTATTTTAAATTAGGTGATGTCAGTTACTCCTCAGACCTGCCCCAAGGAAGGCCCTGTGTCAGGCTGAAGAGCTAAGGCTGTAGGGTGCTGCCTGGGCTACAATACCACAATAAATCTTTGATATTTGAACCAAGTTTCACTTGTGCTTTTGTGGACAAGTGCTGAGTTCTTGCATTTTAGATAGACTGTAAGGCCTTGATCTGCTGCCATTTTCATATGTTTGTAGATAATCTTTTGGCAGCACATTATTTCAAGTTAAACAAGCATTTGTCAATGCTGAATGTTGTTGCACTGGCATTGGCATTGGCAGTGGCAGAGCTAGAGGCGCATAATAGGAATGGCAGTGAAGTATTGAAGTGGCGCCAACCCCATCCCCACCCAGTAGAGAGCGACAGGCAGTGGGGTGTGCCTTTGGGTCGTCAGGTATAACGCTAATGCCATTGTACCTCACCCTACCCTGCAGACACTGACAAGTGTAGTGGTGTGATTTGTGGTCTTTGGGCATAATACTTACCCCATTCCATAAGGAAATACGCTGACGTGGGTGCAGTATGGGAGCGTGGGGTGAAGTTTGTGGCCTAACAGTGCAATACACACTACGATGCCTGTCAGTGGCTGCAGGGTAGGCATGGGGGGTTGGAATGGCATGAGCATTACATCCGATGATCTCAGGTCACAGCCCTGACACCTGTTAGTCCGTACTGGGTGGGGTGATACAGTTGGAAACCCTAACACCGTAGGCGTGTAGTGGTAGTTTCACTCTACATGTTCAACATGGGCTGCTTGTAAGGCCACCTCATGAAAAGCAGCACAATCAGTTTGTTAGCTGAAAGGTGGTTTTGCATAGTGGCTGTGGCATTTGGTGACAGAGGGACGAAAACACAGTTTTGGGCAGGATGTAGAGAATGACAACTGTATTATTCATGAGGAGGCATAAAAAATGGCAACGTTGAAAATCTGGAGTGGCAATATGAAATATTGGTGAAGGAATGAACATGCATACAAACTGCGCAGCAGACGTCCACAACCCAATTATTTGTGAGAGTTTTTTAGGCACATTTTCAACATAGGTATTTTGGGACCTCCACTCATGAACAGCTTGGCGTTGTGATTTGGTTAATGTGTCCCAAAAGGTGATTTCCCACAGCGAGCATGCCATTGTGCGCCCCAGTTGTGGGAACGTGTTTTGGGCAGGCTGTGAAAAATGGCAGTTGTACTATTGATAAGGAGGTGTGCACAAATGCCAGTGGTGAAAATGTGGCATGAAAATATTGCAATGTAACGGTTGCAAGTACAAGTGCGGAAACTGCTACAACGACACCTACAGCACAGTCATTTTCTGGACTTTCAGCACCAAATTTTCAACATAGGTATTTTAGGACCTCTGCTCATGAACAGTGTCATCGTCATTTCCCTCAAAGTGCCCAGAAATCTGATTTCACACAGCGACCGTGTGATTCTGCGCTGGACATGCGAAAACACATTTCAGGCAGGATATGTAAAATGACAGCTGTACTGTTCATAAGGAGGTGTGGAAAAATGCCAATTTTGAACATGTGGAGTGAAAATATTACAAATGCACGAAGTCACAAGTGTGCGTGCAAACTGCGCAACGCACGCTTGTAAAACACTAATTGTATGAACTGTCGGCCCCAAATTTTCAACATAGGTAGGTTAGGACCTCTGCTAATGAACAGTGTCACTGTCATTTCCATAATGTGTCTCGAACATGGACGTTCCACAGCAACCATGCTATTCTGCGCCGGGAACTGCGAAAACACATTTTGGTTAAGATGTGAAAAATGACAGCTGTACTGTTCATAAGGAGGTGCAGAACAATGCAATGTTGAAAATCTGGAGTGAAAATATGATAAATTCGCGAACTTACCAGTGTGCCTCCAAACTGCACAATGCACGCTCGTAACACAGTCATGTTATGGAGTATCATCACCAAATTTTCAGCATAGGCATTGTAGCACCTCTGCTCATGAACAGTATAACTATCATTTTCATAATCTGCCCCGAACACTGATTTCCCACAGCAACCGCAGTATTGTGCGCTGGAAGGGCGGAAAACACATTTCGGCCAGGATGTGGAAAATGACAGCTGAACTGTTCACAAGGAGGGTAGAAAATGACAGTGCTAAAAAATCTGGCATGAAAATATTGTAAATTATGAAGTTACGATGTGAGAACAAATGCTCAACGCACGCTCGTAAAACAGCCATTTTCTAGATTTTTTCCACCAAATTTGCAACATAGGCTTTTTGACAGCCCACCTCAAGAACACTGTCACTGTCCTTGCATTAGTCTGGTTCAAGGTTCGTTGGCATTCATCTGTATCCTTCTCCCCCGGGTCGTGCCTGAAAATAGGCAGGATTTGTCTAGTGCACTTTACCTGGTCAACAAAAACTAAATAAATAAATAATCGTTCCCAAATGGTGATTCCATGCAGTGACTGCAAAATCACCTTTCGGGACCGATTAACATCATAACTGTAATATAATTCATGAGGAGAGGTCCCAAAAACCCCATGTTGAAAATTTGGTGCAAAAATTCCAAAAAATGCCCGAGATATGCATCACAGTTGAAAAAAAAAATATTTATTCCATTATACTGCTTACTGGCATTTCCTCAGTTTCAAGGTCGGCTTTGAAGAGTGCAGGCGTGTTCCCGATCCTGAAGGTCGCCATACGGACTCCGGGTAAGTATAGGTGAGAGGGTGTGGGAGGAGAAGGGTGCACAGTGGGTGGTTCGCGGGTAGTGGTAGGGAGACTACGAGGGATCGTTTTGTGTTACAGGGTGAAAAAAAAAAAAAACATCGTGAGACAGTTTTTTTCAGGACTTGGCATGCTGGGGTGGGCCCCAGCGTGCCACCTAACTGTTTGGGGGTTGCTGCAGCTGACGTGGGATTGGGCACCTCACAAAGCACAAAATAAAAGGGGGTAATTTATGCTGATGGGGATTGGGCACCCCATCGGCACACAAGGAAATTGGGAGGCAAGAGCCGGGGATTGGGCACCCCTCAGCATATAAGACATGGGGAGGGACTGCTGTATGCCGACGGAGTGGGCTCCCCCGTCGGCAAATACTTTGTGGCCAGAGCAAGCCGGCAGGGGGATTGGGCACCCCCAAAGTCGGCAGTTGGGTGGCAGCCCCCATGCTGACAATGGGGCAAGCACGTAGGACGGATCCGCTGCATCTGACGAGCTTTGCTCGGATTGCAGCGGACCTTTCCTTAGATGTGCTCGCCACATTATTATGCACGGTGTGGCGCCGGCATGCAGGCTGATTGGGGAATGAGGGATGCACCTACTGATGCGTGCCCTGCATTCGCCCAACAGCGACCACGCCTCCAAATCCCCACTGCCACAAGATGTTGGCTGCGCAAGCGTGCCAACATAAAAATCACAGTTTATGATTGCTTACCTTCTCTAAAATGTATTGCTGTTGATACTGCTGGTTGTTTCATCTGCATCCTGTCTTGGTAGAACTTAAATGAAATTTAAGGAGGCAGTACAGCGCAGTGGTTTAAGGCTATGAGGTGGAGACCTGGGTTTGAATCCTCCAGCCCCCACTTGCATACTGTGTGACCCTGAGCAAGTTACTTAACTTCCTTGTGCTCCCAGGTCACACCTGTAAACAAGCTTCAGCTTAGTGTGTCTCTCCTGGTAAAAAAAAAAAATGCAGGCTAGTGCTGAAGTTATATCCAACCTTGTTCGGTTTCAGATCTTTGAGCTACTTTTTTTGAGGACTTCCTGAACATTACCAACATCCCCAAACAGTCCAGCCACTAATGAACCAATAGTCGCCACTCCTTCCACTGCATCACGAGTGGCTAGACTGTTTTGGGAGAGTTACCAAGTCCAGAAAAGAGGCAGTGGGAGTTGATCAAGGACTGTATACAAACACGTTTTTGTGTGGTAATACTAATATGGTGGGCAGTCTATTTTTCACTTAAAAAATGAAAAATGTGATTAATCATAACAACATTTTTAAGCTAGAGACAATCTGAGGCCTAAGGGCTTTGATAGTATTCCTTTAACAGTATTCCAGTGTGTTTGGAATACCTCATTTTGCACTGAAGCTTTAATCCATCAGTGAAGTTATGGTGAATTTGCTAAATTCACCTTTGCAGATAAATTTGTGATTGTTTGCTATTTAATCAGAAATTCGCCTTTTGCATTTTTGCCTGTAACTTTGCCCTTGGGGCACACCAAGGCAAAGTTTAGTTAAAATATGGCTAGGCAAACAAGTGTCTCAAGGACACATGGATGAGTTTCTGTGTTTCAAATTGCACATCTCTACACAGTAATACAGCTTCACTGTCAGTATTGTATTGTTTGTCAGTGGAGGAGACGAGGTTGACTACTTTTACAGCAATCCAGATCAGAGGGAAAACACTATATTTTCACAACTTTAAAAGCGTTTTCCTTATTCTTTTTTCATTCTCTTCCAAGTCTTTGTGTTCTTGTAGTAAATTTAGTTCATTTTCTGATCTATTGTGCCTATATCTTATAAGTTATTGTACATCTCTAGTTTCCTTTTTTCCATCTAACTTTTCTCTGTCTCTGTCTCTCCCAATTTTTTTATTATGGTGTGTCTGTGCCATGGAGTCATCTCGTAGGTGAGTAATCACTCATGCGGGTGGCACCCTATGCCTGTGGCGTACTGCGTTTGGAGAGACTCCAACAGCCCCCCACACACAGCAACCCCAACTGCAGAAGCAGCAGACCCTAGCTCCCCCAGCTCCCAGCTATGCAGCAGCCTAAACCACCAGTCTCAGTTCTGCAGCAGCTCCTCATTCCCTTTGCTCCCCTTGTTCCCACGCTTTTCAGTAGCCTAAATACCCTATCCATCCATGTTACCACTACTGGCTGAACCCCCCCCCCCAGTGAGGAGCCTTGCTCATCCTCCTCTGGCTCCTCAGTACCACCCAGATCCAAGTAGCCACATTCTTCCCTGGTGTGAGAGATCTTTACATTTGACCCCCAGGATGACAGTATTGTCACATGCAATATCTGTAAGGCATTATTCAACCAGGGAGAAAAAAGGGAGCCATCTCAGGACCTAGCACATCCATTCAAAAATCCACCACCAGACTTACTGGGAGGCCAGGCAGTGGGAGGTGTCAAGTAGTGGTGGTGACCTGTCTGTGGCACTGAGAGGGAATGCCCAGCAAGAAGATGCCAAAGACAAGCTGTACCAGTCCCAGGACCAGCACCCACACCAATCCTGGCACCAGCCACCACCACCAAGCATGGGGTAGTTATGGTAGTGATGGACTTTACCCCCACTTCCTGAAACTCATAGCCCCTTGTATCACCAAACCCCTGACCACAATCTTTAATCTCGCCCTCTCCACTTTAGCTGTGCCCACCATCTGGAAAAATTTAAGGGTGGTCCCCATTTTCAAAGCTGGTGTCCCCAGTCCATGGATAATTATAGGCCCATCTCTATACTGCCGCACCTGAGCAAGCTCCAAAAAAAGGTTGTTCACCACCAACTCTCGGAGCATGTCAATAAATTTAACCTTTGTCCACACCAGCACAGTTTTATGAAACATCACGGTACTGTATCTGCCCTGGTCCACTTTACGAACCATGTCTTCAGAAACATGAACATAGGGAAATCCACAGGCACCATCTTCGTTGATCTAACCAAAGCTTTTGACCTGGCAGACCACAACTTGCTCCATGGTAAGTTAAAGAACCTATATTGCTTAGCGGAGATGGCTACCTGGTTTCACAGCTACCTCTCTGACTGATCCCAAATAGTTAGCATTGGAAGTGCCGCCTCCATAGCTAAGGATGTGACCACTGGTGTCCCCAAGGGCTCCATCCTTGGTCCGCTCCTCTTTTCACTATTCATAAACTCCCTAACAGCCAGCAGCCTCACATGCGAGGTCATCTGTACGCAGATGACCTAGTGTTGTTCCACAGTGCCAAGTCATCAGCTAGTCTGTCCTTCACACTAACTCTAAAATATGGAGCAGCCCACAATTGGTTCCTGGAAAACAGATTCCTAGTAAACTCAAACAAAACAAAGGCCATGTATCTGGGGTGTAAACCCAAGATCTCCAAACTAACCAATACTTCATCCACCCTGATAGTTCTTTCTCTCCAGGTGGCTCCCTCCCTTGATTATGTGCATTGTTTCAAATAGTGAGTCATCCTTGATCCCACCTTAACCTTCTCCGTACACATAAATAACACCTTGCAGCATACCAACCAAAAAACTGGCAGTGGGCTTCTGACTAAAACACTATCTGACCACTGAGGCCTGGCTTGCCATAGAACAAGGCAGCCTCCTTCCTCTTATGGAATATTGTGTCCCCATCTATACACCTATCTGTACCTCCTCCCAACTTCTCCCAAGGCTTACTACCATATGCAGTAACATCTGTAGATTTGTTCAGATGGCACCCTACGCCACACACCATTGCTCCCTATAACAATCCCTGGGCTAGGCCCCCCCCATCAGAAACAGAAATTTCCTTGACTGCACCACAGATAATGCCATCAGAAGTGAAGACCTGTCCCACTTTTTCTCCCTGCTCAAACAATAAAACTGCCCCTGCAACCTTTGGAACTCCGGTGTTCTATCTTTAGATGTTCCCCAGATATCCACCTGCCTAAGTAGCAAAGCCTTCATCTTTGTTGCACTCGAACTGCAGAACAGTCTACCTGCCTTACTCCACTCTCTAGACACATGCCTAGCATTTAAATCAAACTATAAAGCTGCCTTGATGGCTGCTGCCATACGTACCTGCCCCCCTCCGGGTGAATTATGCAATTCCTTATTTCAGCTGTGGTTTCCTCAACTTACTGTATTTATGTCTGTTTCAATTGTAATGTACAGTACTGAACAATTATTACTGTTGGCTTCACTTTGTGTATTTATTACTCTGCAACATCACTGTATTCTTGCATGTGCACGTTATATTCCTATTTTCCTGTATTCTGTACCATTTGTACCTGTGTAACTGTAATTCCAAACTGTATTTCCTATAGTATGTGCCATCCTTATGGCCCGGGTCGTGTCTGAAAATGGTCCATTGGATCAGTGCGCCCACCCGGTAAACAAACAAATAAATAAATAAATAAAATGTGAGAGAGCTGTCCAAACTGCAGGAGAGATGGAAGACCTCTGCCGCCATCTTGGTTTCATGGAGAAACTGATGCCCAAGCTATTGGAGAACCAGCAGGTGGTGATTGCTGGTATGGATTAGCTTTGTCATGGTGGTGTGGATGCTTTTCCATCAGGCAGTGGGCCATAAAAAAAAAATTGCACGTGAACTGTTACTTCCTTCCTTTCTCTGTACTTTTATCTACAGAACTCATGCCTCCCTCTTTTACGCCCATCCTTTTCTCGATTATATGCTTCTTCATGCCTCCTTGTAGTATTTCTCCCCCTCTTTGTACATGTCTCCCAAAAATATAACACTTTTAAATTCAAAAAAGTTGAAAGTCTTTTCCTGGCTTTCTCTTTTACTGTTTCACTCCATTCTTTCTCACCTTGATTTTGGTCTCAGTCTTCTCTCTCGTCTCTTAACAAAAAAACAAAATTCTGTTTTCTATCTGTATTTTCTTTTATGGTGCTGTTTATGCAACATATCATTCTCTTCTTTCCTCTCACCACTGTTTTTGTTGTAATTAAACACTGTTGTTTATATATGATAGTGGTGAGGTAGCACCACTATAGTTACGGTTAAGCAGGGATTTCTATGTTAAACCTAAATTTTGCACTTTAATGTCTTTGCAACCGTTTAAGGGATTTGCACTCAATTTTGCATTTGTGGGTTCATGGGGAAGATCTCTCGATGTGCCAAGTTTTGTTCTAATTGAATGTGCAGATTCCGAGATGCATAATGCAAAAAAACGGTAACAAAATTCCCTTTTTTTTTTTTTTTTGCCATCGCCTTGTACCCAGATGGTTTGGAATTTGGTCTGAAATGTTCAGGCTAGAAAGGGCTTGGCTCACAGATGGGCCTTTTTCTGATTTGGTAAAAAAATATTAATCTGTTCCAAAGTTATTACATTTTAAAATTTCAGCCCTGAGCATGCTCAGTACAGTCTTTTGGATAGCTGCTTGGAATGAAAAAAAAAATTGGTCCATATGAAAAAGGATCTTTTTTTGAATGGCATCAATCCTTTGTTGTGAGGAAAAAATCCTTTTTCGTATGGCTGCCATCTTGTTTTCATTTGTTTTCAAGAAAATATTTTTCAAAAACCACAAAAATGACTTCCTGTAGAAAAACCAACATACGTACCTTGGTCATCTGGATCCCATTAGGTGGATTCTGCTCTTAAATATTTGAAAAATGACCCACAAATTTATTTGTTTTTTACATTTTTTCATCATTTTTGTAACTAGCTTCTGCTTTTTCATATGGCCATACGAAAAAAGAATTCAGCCATACAAAAAATGATCCCTTTCTATGAAAAAAGAATTGGGACTTACGTTTTTTTTTGTATGAAGGGATCCTTTTTGTATGAACAAAAAAAGCTCATGAAAACGTATCCCTTCATATTTCCATCCTTTTTTGTATGCTTTTTTTCATTCATACAAAAAAGGATCCCTTCATATAAAAAGATTTTGGATTTAGTTTTTTGGATTCTTTTTCATATGAAGGATCCTTTTGTATGCTTTTCATTCATATGAAAAAGCATCCCTTCAAAAGGGGATGGGATAGGGTGAGAGGGGGTAAATGTGAGGGGGCAGCTGCAATGTAGGGGGCTAGCTGCACATTTGAGCAGACTTGATAGACCATGAGGCCTGTTTTTGCTGGAAGATTCATATGTTCATATATTAAAAAAGGTTTGGGATTTAGTTTTTTTTTTTTTGTGGATTCTTTTTTTGTATGAAGGGATCCTTTTTCTGTATGCTTTTTTTGTTCATTCAAAAAACTATGCCCTTATATGAAAAAACAATTTGGACGCAGTTATTTTCCCTATTCTTTTTTCATATGAAGACATCCTTTTTCATATGGATTTTTCATTTCATACAAAAAATATTTCTTCATACGAAAAATGATTTTGGACTTAGTTTTTTACACATTTGAATTTCAACAGGTCATAACTCTCTTAATATTTTGACTTAAGGGACAATATATATATCATATCAAATGTTATAATGAGTACTGCAAGAATAACACATAATTTCCCCCCAAATATATAATGGCCATATAAAAAAGCCACAGACATTAAAAAATGCAAATTCCCATAGGATAACATTGGAAGTTTAAGAAGCCATAACTCCCTCAATATTTGGACTTAAGGGACTATCAAAACAAAGGTCTTAATATGAATCACAAGGATAATACATAACCCACCCAGCCCCCCCAAAAAAATCTAGGGGCCATACTAAAAAGCAGAAAAAGTAAAAATGAAAATTCCCATATGATAAAATTGGAACTTTAAGAATCCATAGCGTCCTTAATATTTGGACTTAAGGGACACTCTATATATCAAAATAAGGATCATGATGAGTCCTATAAAGATAATTCATATCCCTTCCCCCCAATCATTTAGGGAAAATATAAAAAATATGAGGGAGGGTTGACTTAGCTGGCAAGGAGAGAGAATGAAAAATTAAATGTAAACTTGAGAGAGACAGACAGACAGATAGAGAAAGATAGCTAGCTAGAGAGAGAGAGAGAGAGAGAGAGAGACTGATTTCTGGCTCACTGCTGGTACACAAGCCACCAGCATGTATCCAGCTGCAGATGATAATAAACTCCCACTGTTGTGAAGCTGAGAACATTTGCAAATGACTCCTCTCACTAAACTGGGCACCCTGGCTTTTGGAGTGCCCGGAAAAGATATTTCTGGTCCTTGATTTAAAAGACAAACACAAGAATCCAACTAAATGGGTCACTTTTAGCCAGGTTCAGGAGATTGCTTTTTAAAAATAAATAATTTGTGTGTACTTGTCATGCTTTTAGTGTGGGAGAAAACAAGAAGGTGGCTGTGAGAACCCTACCATTTTTTTGGGGGGGGGTTGAGAAGCCATGTGACACCAAAATGTTCTTGCAACATTAAAACTTTTCAGGTCATATCAGTTGTGAATGACAAGTACACACTGCAAGCCCATTGGTTGACAGTGTCAACCAATGGGCTTGTAGCGATTACTGTAAGCTATCATTCATTGACAGTTCAGTCGGCGGGCAGTAGTGGAGGAGGCAGAGGGCTGTGCTGCTCGTCAGCTGACTGGCCATGCTGGAAAGGGGGAGCAGGATGTGGATGTTCTGAGGGGGTGGGGGGGTGCCACTAGACTACCAGGGACTGGGACAACTTTATTTATTGTTTTTTTTTTACCTATTTTTTCTGTCCTGGTCACTGTCTGCGGAGCCTCTCCAGGAATCCTGCCTGTTCCTGCCCTGCCTGAAGTCTTCCTACCTGAGCCTCCGCTCTCCTCCTTCTCAATGCACACAACTGGCACCCCCAGCTTAACCCCTCCAGAGTGGGGTCGTCCCTACTCTTTGGGCGCTCTGTACTCTCAGTCTCCGGCTTGTGGGTGAGAGCCTGGGTGGAGGACACTGGAAGGCCAGGCAGGTCAGACCCAGCAGTGGGAATGGGAGCAGGTGCCGTCACCTAACCCACAGACCAGTGTTTTCCCTGTTCTGGTGTGCGCGTCCCCCTTCCTGTGCATGGTGCATGTCTCTGATGCTACGGTGCATGTCAACCCTGCCAAGAGTCAGCCACGCTATGTACATGCTGCCCTGCATGCTGCAGCACCCCCGGTCTCCACTGGGAGCCGCTGGCATGCTGAGTGATGTCCCATCCTCCACCCCAGGGAGGAGAGCAGCCCAGCGGGTGCTCAATCCTCACCTGCCCCTGCCGACCCTGGGCGCCTGAGCTCGCTCCTGAACTCGGGTAGCCGGCATAACGTTACGTGTGGCGTCCAGTGCCTCAACCCTCAGCGCCACCAGGCTGGAGCGCAACTTTATTTTAAGGATTATACGGTGATCGGGGTTCGGGGATGGGAGGTGGGCCACTACCCTATGGAAATGGGCAGGGGATGTAAAGTTTATTATTCCGAATGGGGATCAAGATGAGGAGGGGGGCCACTACACTATTTAAAAGGGACAGGGGAAATACTCTTATTTTATTCCAATGTGGATTGGGACAAACAGGGCTGGGGTATGAAGTTACACAGGACTTGGCGGGGGAGGAAGGCCGCCCGGCACATCCTGCCAGGCGCATCCATGCAGACAGCATGCAAATGTGGCCATAATGACATGCAACTGGCCCTTTTGTGCCTTGTATGCCTAATGGCCACATTTGCATGTTCCTGGCTGAATATCTGGAATTTTGGCCTGGCACATCTTGGGATGCACTGCACATCCCCATTCAAGGTATTCAGGCCATCCCCCAAGATGCACTGGCACATTGTCAATGGCCCCCATTTGCACCACCCACTGACATTGCTATATTCAGATGACATGTGCAATCATGCATCTCATTTGAATATAGCATTTTTTTTGGTGCCGGCCCATTTATTTGGGCAGCACATCTAGATGTGTCGGCCATCCCCCAGGCTTTGAAAATGGGGGCCTAAGTTTCCAGCCCTGGTGGTTTTAAAGTTAAAACTTATAAAGATAACTTTGAAAAAGACAAACTTTGGCACAATTATGGCTATTTTCTTTTAAACAAATGCTTGGAGTCATGTCAAAAAAGATAACTTGCCAGCCCGGTGGCACAGAGGGTTGAGGCTTCATGCTACGCTGGTGACCAGGGTTCAGGAACTACCTCGGGTCATCGGCGTGCTGGCATGGGGGGGCGGAGCAGGATTGAGTATGCCAGCTGGTAGTTCTCCTCTCCTGAGGGTGGTGGAGATGGGTTGGCACCCTCCCCACCATAGTTCCGCTACCACCGGGTGGAGGTCTGGTGGGTAGAGTGGATGAAGAGGGTGCAGTAAAGTAATGGGAGGTGAAAGGGGCTGAGCTGGCACCACGGGGTGCGAAGCGTGCCTCCACCTGCTCGCATAGCCATGTGCTAGGGCCTCGGGGGGGTCTGAGGAAAAAAATCTAAAAAAAAAAAAAAAAATGCATATGCATATGTGACCCTATCACCAGTTAGAGGGAGAAGGCGATGGGGACCAAACAGCTATATAGAAAAATATATATAACTTATACTGAAACAGTTTACAGTTTTTTTATTTTAAAATAATACATTTTTCACATATTTAAAATTAGTGATAATATTCAAAATATCAATATGAAAACTGTATTATTACATATCTATGTTGCCATGACCCACAAGTTTTAATTGTAATATTATTAAATTTCTAGCTATAAAATGTTCAAAGTTAACCCATTCTAAGGATAATTTCTTAATTAAAGTGACAGAGAAAGAAATATTTGAACATGTTTTGTGATGACTAAGCAGGATATCAACTCGCTAATACCTTTTTGTGGGCCCAATTCAGGTAGGGAGCAGGAAAATGCCATATTGGATGGCATAGAAACATAGAATTTGATGGCAGATAAGGACCGCTTGGCCCACCTAGTCTTCCCATTTCCCTACCTAATGGATAAACTGCAGGTCCTAGTTTACCAATAGCCTACTTCCTCCTACCCCCCACTAGAATTGTTTTACATTTGTCTCATGCATTCTTGAATTCCCCCACTGTTTTTGACTCCACAACCTCCTCAGAAAGGCCATTCCATGCATCCACAACCCTCTCTGTGAAAAAAATTCTTCCTCACATTACCTCTGAGCCATCCCCCCATCATCAGATTGTGCGCCCTTGTTCTTGCACATCTCTTTCTCTGAAAGATGCTACCCTCTTGGACTTTGTTGATTCCCTTGAGGTACTTGAAAGTTTCTATCATGTCCCCCCTCTCTCTCCTTTCCTCGGGGGTATACATATTAAGCTCCTTTAGTATCTCTTCATGTGATATCTGTTGCAGACTCTGCATCATTTTAGTTGCCCTCCTCTGGACAGCCTCCATCTTGTCTATGTCTTTGCAGAGATGGGGTCTCCAGAACTGCATGCAGTACTCCAGATGGGGTCTCACCAACTGTCTGTACAGAGGGATAACAACTTCCTGTTTTCTACTGGTGATGCCTCTCCCTATACATCCCAGTATCCCCCCAGCCCTCCTTACTGCCTTCTCATATTGCTTGCCCACCTTTAGGTCATCTGATATGACTACCCCCAGGTCCCTTTCTATTTTTGTTGTTGTTAGTATCTCACCCCCATTGTGTACTCTTCCCCTGGGTTTTTGTTTCCCAGGTGCATTACTTTGCACTTCTTTGCATTGAATCTAAGCTGCCATACATTTGACCGTTCCTCCTACCTTGCCAAGTCCATTCTCTCCTTTCCACCCCACCTTGTGTATCAACCCTACTGGAGATCATCTGCAAAGAGACATACTTTTCCTTCCAGTCCCTCAGCACTGTCTCCTATGATTACATTAAAGAGAACTGGTCCCAGTACTGAACCCTGCAGTACCCTGCTAGTAAACCCCTTTCTTCAGAGTGGACTGTGTTTACTATTGCCCTCTGTGTCCTGTTGTCCAGCCAATTGTTTACCTAGGCTACCACCTTGGTACCCACTCCAAGGTTTGCTAACTTGTTTATTATTCTTTTGTGTGGGACTATGTCAAATCCCTTGCTAAAGTCTAGGTAGGCCACGTCCACAGCCCCTCCCTGGTCTACTACTTTGGTCACCCAGTCAAAGAAATCTATTAGCAGCATCTGACACAACCTTCCTGCTGTGAATCCATGCTGCCTTGGGTCCTGTGCCCTGCTGGCCTCCAGGTACTCAACAATTCTTTCCTTCAGAAGTAATTCCATCATTTTCCCTACCACTGAGGTTAAACTAACAGGTTTGTAGTTTTCTGCCTCTGCCTTGCTCCCACTTTTGTGAAGTGGAATCGCATCTGCCCTCCTCCAGTCTTCAGGTACCACCCCATCCTCCCATGATTTGTTAAAGAGAGTAATCATTGGAGTCACTAGTTCTTCCCCTAGTTCTTTTACAATTCTTGGGTGAATCCCGTCAGGCCCCATTGCCTTGTCCACCTTCAGTTTTAAGATTTCTTTCGGAACCCTTTCTTCTGTGAAAGGAAGGGTTAATACCTGTCCAATGCAGAGTGTTTCTATTGTTTGGTTTAGGTACCCCCCCCCTCTTCTTTTGTGAATACTGAGCAGAAGTATTCATTCAGTATCCCTGCTTTTTCACTGTCACCCTCTGCCCACATTTCCCTCCCATTTATTAAGTCTCATTATCAATCCCTTGGTCTTTCTTCTCTCCCTAATGTACCTATAAAAGGTTTTATCCTCCTTCTTAACAGAGTTGGCTGTCTTTTCCTCACTTTGTGCCTTTGCTATTCTCACTGCCTTCCCTGCCTCCTTCTGCTTTAACTGATATAGTTCTCTGTCCTGCTCCTTCTGTGTTTCCTTATATTTCTTGAATGCTATCCTTTTCTCCTTAACCTTCCCTGCCACCTCTTTTGAGAACCCTAGTGTATTTTTCCTTCTTTTTGTTTTGTTGATTTGTTTTATACAAAGGCTTGATGCCTTTGTGATGTCAGTTTTGATTTTTCCCCACTGTTCCTCCACCCCTCCTTCTTGCCTGTTTGCTAGTGCTTTTCTGAGGCATGCTCCCATTTTGCCAAAGTCAGCCCTCCTAAAGTCCAACATCTTTGCTTTTGTATGGCTTGACTCTACAGCTGTGTTCATTGTGAACCACACTGTTTGGTGGTTGCTTGTTCCCAGATGGCTACCCACTTCTAAATATAAGATCCTCTCTCCATCCCCATTTTAGAGTACCAGGTCTAAGATTGCACCCTCATGAGTGGGTTCCAACACTAGCTGTCTGAGGCATGCCCCCTGTAGGGCATCGAGAATTATTCTGCTCTTGGATGTGGCTGCAGTAAAGGTGCTCCAGTTAACATCTTGGTTAGCGAGTCACTAACCCATTTGTAACTAGTCCTAAAATATGCCAGTGTGACTATGCAAAGCAGTGTATAGTGCCTTGCATACAGGTGCACTGGCATACTGGTAAGTCTGGAGAAGCAATAAGTAGCCATTAGTGCTATGCTAATTGCTGCCCACTGAACCAGTCTTTATGAGCTGTGCCACCTATATGCACCACCCAGGCCCTGAAAACTCCACAACTCTCAATAGTTATTCATCTCTGCTGTCCAGTGGACCCTCCCCATCCCTGAACACCCCTGATAGTATTGAGTGAGTTATCCCGGGTGTCCAGTGGTCCTCCACCCCAAGCACTCCTCCAACTTTTATTCCATATGTCCCTGATGTCCAGTGGTCTCCTGAGGTTCAAATCCCCCCTATTCAACTGGCCTAACCTGTCCCTGGCATGCCCCCCCGATCAAACTCTCCCTGACCCCCCTGCCATATTCCCAGCCCCCTCCCACAACCTGCACAGTTCCTCCACTCACCTCCATAGCCAGCCACATGAAGAAGAAGAATCAGCATTTATATAGCGCTTTTCATACACAGTATCCCAAAGCGCTTTACAAGCAATGCTAGACTGGTAGTGAAGTGACTGAATGTGTGTGGTGGCGGCCATATCGCACATCATCACCCACACACAGCCTGGATAATTGCATGAACCGGCATGATTTACATTTCCAAATTGTATGCCTAGTGTAATCAGCTGATTACAGTAGGTGTGCAGTCAGGAACTGTCAGTCAACAGCCAGCCATGGAGGTGAGTGGAGGGCCTGAGCCTATTGCTGAGGTAAGGGCTCTGGGAACATGTTGTGTGGGTCTGGGAGAGTTGGATCTGGGGTACACATAGGACAGGGTGGGTGGGTTGGATGTGGGGATTTGAAACTGGGACCACCACTGGACTCCAGGGATATATGGAATTAAAGTCGGAGTGATGTTTGTGGGTGTGGGCACCAGTGGACACTAGGGACATATGGAATAAAAGTCAGATGAGTGTTTGGGGTTGGAAATACCACTTGACCCAGGGATATGTCACTAAATACTGCTGGGGGTGTTCATGGGAAGGGGGGACTACTGTACAACAGGGATTAATAACTAGAGACAGTTGGGGGGGTTGAGGAGCAGGGATGAACTGATAGACACCAGAGAATACTGTTTATCTACTGGCATGAGTGTTTGGGGGCAGGGGAGGGCAGTAGATCATCAGTACAGGTAGCCCTACCAGGTGTTGGAGGGTCACAAACTCTGTTTGCTCCTGGCCTGTAATGAGACCTTAATGAGATGCAAATGACCCCATAGTGCCTTGCTAGTGCCATGAGGTCATTTGCATCTGAAGATATAAATATGGCAGTGTTCTCCAGTAGAGCAACTGCCATTAGTGGGCCCTAATTGCTCAACTGCAATCACAATTCCCATAACACCCTACTGGCCACATATATCATATGGCCAGTAGAAGGCTGGGGTTTGTGATCACAGGCTTGTTAGTGCCTGACTAGTATATTGGAACATGTCTTTAACACTTGCAAAGTGTAGTAGCATGCTTCAATATACCACTGGTTTGCTCTGGGCACTAATTTTCTCCTGGAGCCAATAATTAGTATGCCTTAATATGGACCTGCAAATATCCTGGCCACTGTCAGTATTTTACTTGAAAATGTTGAGTGGGTCGCTTCTACCTCTGTTCATGTTGTCTACTCTGTGGCCAACTCAGTTCACGTGAATGCTGGGAGCATGCACTCCTGTACATAAAATACTGAGAGCATTTATGAGAGTCAAAATGGGGCTTAATCCCTCCTATCCATGGCTATTTGAAGTATTATACCGTTGAAACAAACATATTTAGATAAATACATAATCTGATAGTGTATGTCAGAATTAAGATGTAGATCTACCTCTGATGAAAAAAATGAGTACTGGCACTTCATAAATGAGCAATTTGAAAATGCAAACTGGGGCTGTGACCGTGTGTCAGCACTGACTGTGTTATATGTAAGTATCATCAAGCAAGCAACAACCCACGATATGGCTGTGGGCGGTGCTCAATATACAATATATATGGGTGTTGGGGCCGTGAGGTGAATCCAAGTGACTTCAATCACCCAAATCCATGATACTGTATTTTGAGCAGAATCCACAAATCCTGAAATGTGCTTTTGCACTTCTAAAAGTAGTATTGCTATTTGCAAGTAAAAGATAAGAAAGTGACCCTTTTTTCCTGTTACTCTCCTTGGGATGTCTAGAAACAGTGAAACAGTTGAAGTGATTTAGTAGTGTAATAAGGTTGGGGGCCTTGAAACAATACTGAACTGTGGATCAGTGCTGAATATATCATAGTTCTTTGGTGACATGTCAATTCATTCTGGTAAATATGCTGTATGATAACTTGCACTGGACTATTAACGCCAGCATCAATTGGCTCCCTGCTCAATTCATTCCAGATTTGCTCCCCCTGGAGTTAATTTTATCAAATTTATTCAAGGGGTGAACTGTTGGGGAGAGATTTGTACAGAGGGCTCACTGATGCCGGAGCTAATAGTAGGGCGTGAGCTGTCACAGAGCACTCTGACCAGAGTGAATTGTCATGCATCCCAGTTCTCTACCAGTCAGACTGCAGGATTTTCCTATCCTATCAAATAATCCACTATTAAATAGAACATTATGGTTACAAGTGTACTGGTTAAGCAAAAAGACGTAACAGGGTGTATGTTGCTGTGGGATAATGGCACACCTCCAGTGTGTTATGAGGCATGAAGCATCACCCAATGCCTTTAACCCACAACAGAAGTGCTGTTTTCCCACAACAACACACACCCTGGAGTGTCTTACTGTGACTCGAAAATGAGACCAAATTTTACAATAAGTAAAAGTTTTGTGTTAAAAATATTTTTTGTTGTAATTTTAAAATGTATCCATACACTACAGAGAAAATAGCCCTTCTAACATTCCGTAAGAAGAATTCACTCAGAAAGTATATAAGCCATAGAGTACAATAATTCAAAATTCTGCCAATTTCCAATGTGAGATATACTCCTCCCCCACACACACATGCTCACACAAAGTCAGAAAGCCTGTAATGGAGCAATGGCATCAATCTTATCTGTGGCAGGGTAAGCAGTAGAGATTTCCATGGCAAGCCTGGTAAGGATATGAGAGGGGTTTCTGATGGTCACCAAAGACATACTAGAAATTAGAACTATTTATTTATTTATTGAATTTTGTTGACCCAGTAGGCCCACTGAGACTAGAAGTCCCTTTTTTAGGAGTGACCTGGGGGGAGGGGGATACAGATGGTAACTAACTGAAATTGAACCAGATTAAGCTGTTAGTGCTATCTATGTAAAGGAAGGGATAAAAGCAACTGAACAAAAGAGTAAACAGGGAGGACAGGAGGCACTGTGGGTCACTTTAGAGACTGGAAATGGCACCACAATCTGCACAGGGGTTGTATACGGACCCCCATGTCGGGGGAGGGAATGGACAAGGATATGATAGAAGGCATTCTGAGGATGGCAAAGAAAGGGGAGACACTGTTGATGGGAGACCTGAATATGCCAGATGTTAACTGGAGCACATTTTCTGCAGCCACATCCAAGAGCAGGGTCATTCTCGATGCCCTACAAGTGGCATGCCTCAGACAGCTAGTTTCAGAACCCACGTGTGAGGGAGCAATCTTAGACCTCGTACTCTCAAATGGGGACAGTGAGAAGATCTCAGATCTAGAAGTGGGTTGCCATCTGGGAACAAGTAACCATCAAACAGTGTGGTTCACGATAAACTCAGCTACAGAATCAAGCCATACAAAAGTGAGGGTACTGGACTTCAGGAGGGCTGACTTTGGCAAGATGGGAGAGTGCCTTAGAAAAGTACTAGCAAACAGGCTAGAAGGAGGGATGGAGCAACAATGGGGAAACATCCAAACTGCCATCACAGATGCAACAAACCTTTGTGTCAAGCAAATAAACAAATCAAAATGAAAGAAAAAGCCACTATGGTTCTCAGAAGAGGTGGCGGGGAAAGTCAGGGAGAAAAAGATAACATTCAGGAAGTATAAGGAAACACAGAAGGAGCAGGACAGAGAACTGTACCAGTTAAGGCAGAAGGAAGCAGGGAGAGAAGTCAGAATAGCAAAGGCCCAAACTGAGGAAAAGATAGCCAACTTGGTTAAGAAGGGGGATAATACCTTTTATAGGTACATTAGCGAGCATAGAAAGACAAAGGGAGGGATAGTGAGTCTGAATACAATGGATGGTGGGTGGGCAGACAGGGACAGTGAAAAAGCAGGGATACTGAATGAATATTTCTGCTCGGTATTCACAAAAGAGGAGAAGGGGGAAGTGCCTAATCCAATTAACAAAAGCACTCTTGATAGGGGAGTCGATCCCAGTCCTTTCACAGAAAAAAGGGTTCTGAAAGAACTCCTAAAACTGAATGTGGACAAAGCAATGGGGCCTGATGGAATTCACCCCAGAATTCTAAAACAATTAAGGGGAGAACTAGTGGAACCACTGACTACCTTTTTAACAAATCATGGGAGGATGGTGTGGTACCTGAGGACAGGAGGAAGGTGGATGTGATTCTCCTTCACAAAAGTGGGACCAAGACAGAGGCAGGAAACTACAGACCAGTCAGTTTGACCTCTGTGGTAGGGAAAGTGATGGAGTCACTTCTGAAGGAAAGAATTGTTGAGTACCTAGAGGCCAGTGGGGCAGAGGACCCAAGGCAGCATGGGTTCACAGTGGGAAGGTCATGTCAGATGAATCTAATTGATTTATTTGACTGGGTGACCAAAGTAGTAGACCAAGAAGGGGCTGTGGACATGGCCTACCTAGACATTAGCAAGGCATTTGACACAGTCCCACACAAAAGATTATTAGTCAAATTAACCAGATTGGGAGTGGGTCCCAGGGTGGTAGCCTGGATAAAACATTGGCTGGATAACAGGACACAGAAGGTAATTGTAAATGGAGTCCATTCCGAAAAAAGAGGGGTTACTAGTGGGGTACCTCAGGGTTCAGTAGAGGGTCCAGTCCTTTTTAATGTCTTTATAAGTGACATAGCAGAGGGACTGGAAGAAAAAGTATGCTTCTTTGCAGATGACACAAAGATCTGCAACAGGGTTGATACACAAGGAGGCATGGAAAGGATGAGAAGGGACTTGGCAAGGTTGGAGGTATGTTATAAGGACCCAGAAAGTTTAAGCACAACACTAGTCGAGGGAACCTCTCTTTCTCCCTTACCTCCTAGAAGATCTCAGAATTCTGGTCCTAGTTGTACATTTATAAAAGGGAACATATATTCTACAATCGATTATATGTTTATATCTAGTTCAGTTCCTGTTGAGAAATTTCAAATTGTGCCGGTTGAATTTTCAGACCACTTACTTTTGCAATATTCTATTGGAGAAACTAACATGGTTTTAAATAAGAAACCTAGATGGAAATTAAATACATCCATCCTCCTTGATGAACTAGTAAAAAATTCTGTGTTAGTCATTCTAAAAGCTAGATTATCAGTTGCCTTTTTATACCCCTACCTAGGGGTTTGGTGGATGGAAACAAAAAAAGATTGTAGTGATTGGTTTAAAAAATATGGTATTCACCAGAGGAATACAAAATTATTTTCCTACCTTAAACTTAGGACTCAGTTGCAGCACTTAATTTCTATAGCAAATACGTCTAGATTAGACTTCTCTAAACAAATTGAAAACATCAAATCTCAGATGAAGCATCTTCAATACGATAGATCTAAATGACTTCAGGCTCTCTTGTCAAACCATTCAAAAAAATCTGTGGTAGGTGACCCCTTCGAAGTATGCAAAACCATAAAGGAGTCCACAGCAATGGATTTTTTACATTTCAAAGGTAACAGGGTCAAAGATGAGGAAAACATAGGTTCCATTGTAGAATCTCATTTCAAATCTCTCTACCCTGAGGTTTCCGCCTCAAGTACAGAGATTAGTGATTACTTGGCCTCCCTTCCCCCTTACGCCACAGGAAACTATGACTTTACTGGAGCCCTTTTCTTTTAAGGAAATAGAGTTTGTAATACATAACCTTAAAGACAGTGTTACACCGGGATTGGATGGGCTACCCAACTTGTTTTATAAAACTTTTATGACAGAATTAATAGCCTGTCTAAATTTAGTCTTTCAGTTTTTTTATGTTGGGTAAGGCAATACCTTTATCTTTTATGGAAGGATTAATGATCCATAGTTTTAAATCAGGTGGTAAAGGTGATATAAAAAACTGGAGACCAATAACTATTCTAAACTCAGATTACAAAATAGTTACCACTCTATTTAATAATAGATTAAAGGTTTACGCCAAAAATATGATTTCACCATATCAATACTGTGGCCTACAAGATAGACTGATACAATCAGCTCTTATGATTATAAGAGACTCTATTGAATATTTATCATTGGAAGGTAGGACTGGGTTCTTAATTTCAGTTGATTTAGAAAAAGCATTTGATAAGGCTGACCATACCTGTTTGTTTATGGTTCTGCAATTTTTTGGGATTCCGCTTTTAATGGTTAAAATCATCAAATCCTTATATTACTTTGCCAAAGTGTACCCTTTTATAAAAGGTCATTAACTAAAGGAATTTACTTAGAAACAGGAGTTTGTCAGGGATTCCTCTTAAGTCCTCTTTTATATATTTATTCATTAGAACCTCTTATTCTAGCTTTGGCCCTTGTACCTAAGTGGGAAGGGATAAAAATGCCTCAAGTCCAAAGTACAGTTAAACGTTCAAGCTTATGTAGATGACGTCTGTTTATTTTTTAGTAACCATGAACAAATAAGAGAGTTTTTCAAGGAATTTGACTCATTTGCAAAAGTGTCTAATGCCAATCTAAATATAACCAAATCTAGGGGTCTAATTATGGGAGCTAATAGTCAGACTGCTATTAGTCACAACAGTATTACTCTCTCCTCTGATCCTTTAAACATTTTGGGTATACAGTTTGGCTCACAAAACCTCCCAGAAGAAAATTGGGATCATGTCTTAAAAAAGGCTGAACTTAAAAGTGAGCAGATGGAAACAGTATACATTTTCAAAACAGAAAAGAATTCAGGTTCTTAAACAATTTATAATCCCCTGCTTGCAATATGTAGCTATACTATTCACTTTGCCTCCACAATATGAGACCAAATTATATACCTGCTTTTTCCAGCTGCTGTGGAGAACAGGTTAAACTCTGTTAAGAGATGCCATACTTATTTAGAAAAGGGGAAAGGCGGTTTAGGGATGATTTACCCGATTATATTCTTTCATACTCTTTTCTTTTCCCAAACTATTAAACAAAAGCTTTCACATCCTGACAGCAGGGATGGTATGTGGATAGAGATTGTATTAGGTCGCTACTTCAAAGCATGGCATAATAGTGCTCCGAAAATCAAACCACACATTCATATTCCTGCATACGTTCGTCCAGCTGCACACAAACTATATAAATGGCAGATTTCCAAACTACAAATTAGCTCTAATACCTCTAAATCTTTGTATAAGGGAATAATGAGCCAAACACCCGCTATTAACCCTAGCTTTAAGAATTGTCCTATAGCCCAGAATTCTTGTATTCTAGACCAACTGAATAACCCCAGATTACCATCCTTCATGTGGGAAACTCAGTGGCTCATCATGTATAGTCAGTTAAATGTGAGGGGTACAGCAAAATGTAAAGCTAAGGAAGAAAGGAACTCTCCTTACCCTGACTGTATACACCAGGAAGAAACTATGGAACATTTCTTTCTAAATTGCTCTTATGTACAACCACTATGGAGGTACATTGCAAATAAATGGAACTTGCAGAGGTTACTACATTTAAATTATGATACTTTGGTGATAAGTAATTTTCCACACAGTTTACAATCTTATGATTATAGCACTTTGGCATTTTTTTGGGGGCGTTTACGATTCTGTTTATGGCAGGTGAGATGTCAACGGGTAATATACCAAAAAAAAGTGTCCTACGAAGGGTACTGTCAATGGGTAACACATGAATTACAGAAAGAGTATTTTAAAGATATTCAGTTGTATAATGTTGCCAAAGTCAAAAACTGGTGGAAGGGTTTTTCACATAGCATTAAATATAAATGATGTTAATGATTTGATTGTAACATATGATCTTGCATTGTCTGATACTAAGTGTTTTTGACAAATTGTACAATATCAATATTGTATACTTTTTTTTTTGTGATTTTTGAATTTATGTTCTATTGTAAATAAAAACTCCCCTACTCATTGGTAGGGGGCGCTGCGACTGGTGCTGATGGGCCAGTCTTCCCTTGCAGGATGGAGGAACAGAACATGCATAGGACTGAGAAGCAGGTCTCCTCTTCAGTTCCAAAAAGCTTATAGACCCATTTTGATGTTGCTAGTACCATGGAAGAATCGGACTTACTGATGGAAGTTGAAGTTCTGTCTTCGGCAATGGATGTGGACAACAGTGAAGGTCGAGTGCTGTTTGAAATGGGAGGAGATAATCATGCTCTGTCATCCTCCACTTTAAAGTCTTTGCTAGTTGAGGAGCAGCGGAGGTTTGAGGAGAGATGAAACCAACTTCAGCAGGAGCTGAGGTGATAAGGGATGGATTTGGAGCTGGACGATGAGGGGAAGCAGATTCAAGGGCTGGGTGGCCATATAACTAATTTTCCAGAACGCAGTGTGGAGAAGAAAATGCCTGCTGAACTGAGTGATCTCCCACTTGGCTGTCCGGGAGTCTCAGATAAATTTCTCTCTTAGTGCTGAGGCTCTGAATGGGAGCACTTCGGAGAATAATGGGCAGTCTATTGTTATGATACTACAAGGGGTTACTTCTGTTTCCCCTAACATGGTTCCTCACTGTCAGGCTCCAATTTTGGTAGACAGTCTGCCAGAGGATCCAACCCCCCCCACCCCCATAACTTCTCAAAATGTGTTTCTTTCTATTGGTGTTTCTGATGGCAGTCGGGGTAAGAAGGCTACAGCTACCAAAATTTTGGCAGAAAGAAATTGTGAAAAGGACAGAGTGGGAGTAAAAGAATTGCTGCCTGTAGAGACCTCTGTGCCATCACACATATCAGAGGGGCTGTGTTGGAAGGCTCCACAGAGACCCCAGTGTGGGTACACTCTGCATTACAAGGTGCTGGTGGCTGCAGACTGGAAAGGGGTGGGATGCGAACTACCCTAAGTCTTTTGGGGGAGCCTAAATCTGCAGATACAACTATGGGCTCTACTGTGTCTGGTGACATTACTGCATCTATCCCCCCTGGACAGCCTATGGGTCCTCCTGTGACTGAGTTCAGGGTCAGGTTACTCAGGGCTTAGTGTTGGATATTATGGAACTGGAGGGTGAAGGTGGTACCTTAGGCACCCCACCACAAGGTGTTACAGGCCTAGAAGCCATCGATACATACCCAAGAAACCCTCAGTCCCACTACCATTGGACAATTTGGTGGAGGCACAACTGACTGTACACTGTGTTGCCTCGGAGTGGGAGGGTGGCCATAGGACCAATATATGGTCCACAAATGTTAGGGAACATCTGTTTCCTGAGACAGTGAAATTGTCCATGCCTGCGGCTCACAGAAATGCAGTGTGCCTGAGGTATAGGGGAAATATTGAGGATATTCCAGATTGTTTATTTGTTGGTAGAGCTCTCTTGAAGAATAGTATGAAATACTATGCTTACACATCTATGCTCTTCTACATATGCCAGGTGATACAATCTTTGATATTAGCTTTAAACACCCGGTGGGCCTGGGACGCTTTTGGAAATAATATCAGTTGCTAAAGAATACTGCCTCATGGAAGCCTTTTTTAGCAATCTCGCTTACCAAGCCTTGATTCAAATGGATTACAATTTTATTCTGGAATGAAGGAGTTAATCTGGCTGACATCACCTGTTGGTTAAAAAAACACTGTAGAGTGGACAGTTATCCTGAACCAATTCTTGATGAGGAGCACCTCTGGACTGGTGGATGGCATTTTATGTTTACACTGAAACAGGAACAAGGCGAGCCGAAGCACCTCCATAATTGTTTGTTTGGGGGGCGGGATCGAGGGGTGACAGCCTCATTCCTGCTATTGTTGTGGGGATGTGGGGCATCTTAGTAATGTATGTGCCAGGTTGAAATGTGTGTTATGTGGTGATTTGGGGCATGCTGGGTTACACTGCACCAGGACAGTTCGCTGTAATTTATGTGATGAGCGTGGGCATTCTTTTACTTCTTGTGCCTGGGCATCCCATAATAGTTTAGATGCAGCAGTGCAGGCAGAACAGGATGTGTATGTGGCAACTGCACAAAAGGAGCATATGAGATTTGCAGAATTGATAACACAAGGTGACCCATCTGAGCCCATCCCCAGAGAGCACCTAGATCTAGAACTGAGTCAACTGCTGGTTCTGAACCCCCCCCCCCCCACGAGAGGTGTTATCAGATATTGCCTCCCCTTCTCTTGCCCTTACCTCTGAAACTGCTGTGAAAGTCTGCCTCTGCCCCCTTTGGTGGTTGCGGAACACAGTCCTGTGTCTGTCCAGGAGATTTTGCCTTCAGGTGGGGACAGTGTGGCGGTGTCTGAGGATGGCCCGATTCCACTGCTTTCTGTATTACCAATGCCCCATCCTGTTTCAGTACCTGAACCCCCCTTTCAGAGAGTAACCAGGTCAACAGCAGCGGCACTTACTCCTATGCCTCTTCTGCCTGCTGATATACAATCTTTACCTATCCAAAATGCTTTTGCTGTATTGATAGATTTGGAGTCGGTCGAATCAGATAGTTATTCTGAGGTCTTTTCTATAGCCTCCTCCCAACCTGAAGTGGCTGGGGATGTGGCTTCTCAGACTAAGCCAAAAGGAAAAAATAATGAAATAAAAATAAATTTTCTATGTCATAATCCTAACGCTTGTTCCAGAAGGTTTTTTTGGTTATTATTATTATTTCCTTATGTCTCTAGCATTATTAACATTAAATGTCAGTAGTATTTAATCTGATGTTAAGCGACAGGTCACCTTTGCAAAACTGAACATGGAAAGAAGGAATATAATATTTATCCATTGTTGCAGCTCCCATTTAAGAGACAGTGGTCCAGATATTCAAAACTTTGCCCCTGGGCTAAATTAGTACTGCCCGGCGGGCAAACTTAGCCTGGAGTACAAAGCAAGCTATATTGAAAAGGAAACAGCCCGGTGCTAATCCTGCTGAATACAACAGTCTAAGGCCCTGTCCACACTACACTGGAAAATACCTGCTATAACACTGCAGAGTGTCTATAACGGTACCGTAACTGCTAGCGTTTACACTGGTAACGTTACACCAGGCATTTCCGAAACCATAGTGGAAACCTGTTGGGAGGTGGTTTCAACCACGGTTTCCATAATGTTTGCACTGCTGTAAAATTACTGAGCGCTGTGTAAACGGACACCCGTGTAGCCCCAGGTCCCCTCCTGCCTGCTGGTATACCACAATGCCGTGCAGCACCTCGATGATGCCAGTGCCCAGCACAGGAGGCAATCAGGGAGAGGAGCACAGCAAGCCACACCCGACAATGCATGCCCACAGCATCACACTCCACAGATGTCCTGCCCCCCTTTAAGACACCCCTTGCAGTCATCCCAGAACAAATACCGGAGCGGCCCCCAAAGATGCATATGAAGAACTGATGGGATCCGTACATATCCCTGACATGCGTATGCACACCAAATCATACCTTGACTCTGTTTGCCCAACAAGGTGTGTATCCTGACAAGTATGTAACCGACCACAAGTAACCCGATGGTAGTGTGCCCGACGTTCCCAACGTAGTGATGCAGGGTGACACTAGAGGTACTATGTATGTAGAGCAGTCATCAGTTACCAGAGTCGAGACTACAATGTGCCAATACCCAGTTGCATGCACAAGAACAGTTCACAGGTCACAGATGCAGAGTGGCACAGATTCAGGACAGCAGACCTATGCACAGAGGGATCACCTGCAGTGAAATTAATTGCACATATACAAGTAGGTGGACAACCAATGGAAAGACATGTGCCTGTGTGTAAGCTCCACATGCCCCTCCTCGATAGCCCAATATAGAATAAGCCATGTTCCATGTTATCGAGAATGATGATACCCCAGGACATTAATGTATCCATGTTCTAGGGCCCTGCAGTTTGACATGGCACATGTTCCAAAAGGTGTCGACTGCTGTTCCTTAGGTGTATCCTGGGTCATACTACTGTATGACACCATGGTAACAGTATGGTACATGATGTTCAAATCCCTAAGTGCACATCATATACATGCACTGCTGCACCACAACATGTTGTGTGATGTTCCATGAACGGAGACGTGAGAGGTGGGCACAGATCAACTACATGTGAGGTGTCAGGATGTCAGGGTACTGCACGGGGTGGTTAAATGCAGGTACATGCTATGTCATCTGTTTGCCTCCGGACTGTATCACTGCAAATACTTGTATGTGGATGTGAAGGCTTCATGCTCTGGTATGATTATACTCAAGATCACTGTCTTGATGCATTACAAATATGTGTCTGTTGCGTGTGCATCTGGGTAGTGCCCCATTGCCATCCCAACTATTGCAATCTGAACCTGTAGTGATGGTCTGAACATGATGGAATGGTGACTGTACATGCACCCAGTGTGTACGGAAATACTTTGTGAGTGTAATGGACCAGTCGTTGGGCGTATGTGTTTCGGTAGGAATGACCCGACAGTACGCCGCAATGCAGGCATTCGGAGGTGGGATATTAATATTCGGAACAGTATGTGGCAGGTATTGGTACTAGATCCTAACAGACAACTGCCGTGCCACATAGGGAGGCCTGCCATCTGCTGCCCCCTAACACCTCTCGCCCTCCCAGGCTGTAATGCCCATCGTATGTCACAATATGCCTATCCGTGTGTACCGATAGTGGCGCCCATAACAGCCATGGTTACAACGGACAATGTGATGTCCCCCAAATCTCACAGATGAGGGGCTGTGACTCCCTGCCACTGTACATATGTCTTGTACAGGTGTGGTTCGACACTGTGACATGGCCACTGATCGTGGGGGATCGGTACATGGGGACGGCTACACAGCTCTGATCCATACCCCTGCCCGATGGACCACTGTACGCAGTCACACATGCTCTTTCCCAGCATCCAGGGCCTGGGATGGTTGACATGGGTGGAGGGTAGGGGGGCAGGCTTGGTATGCAGCAGCTGTGGCCAGGGACAGGGTGGGTTGGGGGCAGACTGCGGGTAGGCAGGGGCCAGCGGGGGTGGACCGGGAACCAGACCCACATCCCGCACAGTGCTCCCCTGGACACCATGCCCGATATGATCTGTATGTCCTTGCACCACATATCCTGCAGGGGCATATCGCCCATCACATACAGTACTGGAGTGGGGTGGCGCCAGGGCAGATTACTGGGAGTGGGTCCATGGGATGTGGTTGGGCAGCTGCATCATGTCATGGACCCACTACAGCCACGGGACATCTTGCAGTACAGTCTGTCACAGTAAGTGCAGGCATTACACAGTCCAGCACCCTTCTGTGGTGTGGGGCACTTCTGCATGTTTCTGCTGCTCCACTGCCACAGGCACATGTACGTGTGGTGCAGTGTGGAGCGTGCCTAATGTCAGGGCCTGCAGTGGAGGAGCCACTGCAGCACCATGCAGCTGTATCCCACACCACAGGAGAGCACCATACTATTTATTGCCTGCACTTCTGGATCATGGCCTATCTGCAGGATGTCTGGTGGCAGCATGTATTGGTGCCTGATGGGGGGGGCAGTGCCCCAAGCAGCCCTCTGCACAAAACATGCTGGATGTTCTGCTGCCAGGACATTGCACTGTGGCTGCTGCACCCAATACCACACCATGGCACTGTGACATTCACATGCTTGGCTCTCGGTGGTGATATTGTGCTGGGGAGGACATACCAGGAGTGGAAATGGTTCTCTGAATACTGCTGCATCATGGGATATGCCCAGCTCTACATGGATTGGAAACTGTTTGGGTTCCAGTAGCAGTGTGGACAGGCTGTACTGTTTGGAACCATTTCCACTTCTAGTGTGGACACACTATAACAGTTTCAGTCTGTACTGTTTTCAGACCTTTTCAGACCTTTCGGGTAGTGTGGACAGGGCCTAAGGAATCCGGGCAAACCGGTCTGAGTGCAGGGCAAAAACAGCCCAGGAATAAGACAGCACTGAATCTAGCAACAGGGAAGTGCAAACTGCAACTACAACTCATTAGACTCTAGCAAGCCAGTGTTGCAGGTGGAGAACATTGTGTGTGATTGCACAGAGATGTCTCACAGCTACTGCTAACACACCTCTCAGTCCCCTGCCTCATCAATCAGGGACAAGTCTTAAAAGCCCCATCCACACTACACCGCTTGTGCCCGGTAACGGATGCAATCCGTTATGGCCGCGGAGTGGTGCAGTTCGACCACACCCCGGCGGTGTCCATTATGGGACCAGCACGGCCGGTCCACACATCGGGATCCGGCTGACCGTTACAGCATTGCCCGATCCCACAATGCAGCTTGCGCTGCGCTTTGTGCCCTGCAGGGGACTGTTACTGGCAGTCCACACTACCACCAGTAACGGTCCCAGGGTGGGACCAGTTTCATAACCGTTGTGGAAACCACCTCAAAGGTGGTTTCCACAACGGTTACGAAAATGCCTCCTGTAACGTTACCAGTGTAAACGCACACTGTTACCGATGCAGTTTACACCCTCTGTAACGTTACAGAAGGGTTTTTAGGCTGCAGCGTGGACAGGGCCAAAAACATCAGGGGCAAAGGTTTAAAATCAGGGACAAATCTTAAAAATTGGTGATATCCACTCAGGAAGCTGGTAGTGTAAAATGCATTTTCTAAGGAAGAACACATCTGTAACATTAATGTTTGACATTATTTTATGCTTACAACCCCCACTGTTTGGCCATGGAAACACAATTTTTAGGAGGGACAGAGTAAATGCCTGAGGTAAAATCAGGGACAGTTGAGAGGTATGACTGCAAACAACAATGTAAGCCACACACTGCAGAACTGTGCTATGCTGAAGTAAGGTTTGCCCAGGGCTAACCCGACTGCACAGTGCTAACACATTAGCCCAGGGCAAACGGGAGCTATATTCAAAGCTCCCATGCAAATGAGCCTACGTAGGTAATCCATGGGCAAACAGGCACATTTGCATCTCATTAACTGCTGCTTAACATACATTACCATGCAGTTTGCCCGGTGCTACTGCATGGTGCACACAGCTCCACCTTTTGGTCGGAATGGAAGTAAAGGCTGGACTCTGCAGGCCAGGGAATGCCCACAGCAACTCCTTTTGGTCAGAATGGAAGTACAGGCTGGAAGCAGCAGGAACTGTGTGCCGGCAGGCACAGTTAGTGCATACACCCATGCATCTGTGCAAGCATGACCTGTATATGTGTGTGTGTGTGTGTATGTGTGTATATATATATATATATATATATATATATATATATATACACACACACACACAGATCGATAGCTAAACACAGACACACTGCCTGTGGCCACTGTGGCCATACATGCCCTGGAGGATGCCCCCCCACAAACAACATAGATACCCCACTGCAGTACTGGGTGACTTACACTGGGGGGACTCAATGCATGGGATAGGCATTAGATGAACCAGGTGGGGGCGGGATGCCATAGGCCGTAGGTTCACTAGAATATGCAGCATATCTATTAGATAGGAAACAAGGCAGATTGGCCGGGCTGGGTAATTCCTTCCCTGCCATCATGGTCCCTGTGCCCATGTGTGCCTGTTACACACCCTGGCATACCCCTCAGCTCTTGTGTCACTGAAAAGAGGGACATGGACATATGTGGGTACTCAAGATGAGGGACAGGGCAGTTGCAAGGGGTAGAATGAGGGATGTCCCTCATAAACAGGGACAGTTGAGTGGTATGCACACTGGTAGGCTAGTGTCTCTCCCCCCCCAGCATTGTCCCCAACCCCTGGTAGCCCCAACAACCAAAGAAATACCTGGTGATCTAGTGGTCCCTGCACTCCCCCAGCACAATCCCCGACCCCCAGAGCAAGTAATAATTAAGATGATTTCCCTGGTAGTCTAGTGGTCCCCTCACCCCACACACGTATCCCTCAAATACATTTCATACCCTTTCCCTGGTAGTCTAGCGGTCCCCCCACCCGGCGGTGACACCCCATTCCTCCCAATAATGTTCGAGAACAGAGCCAGCGACCGGCTCAGCCCTCGTCTCACCACCTCGGTTGGGACCGACTGAGGTAGGAAGGAACACTCATTCCTACTTCAGTCGGCAGCCAGCCGTGAAGGTGAGAGGGGCTGAGCTGATCGCTAACTTCTGAACGAGATGGGAAGTGAAATCTCACCGTCAGGGTGACAACTACTTTCAAGGAGAATGTCAATATATATGTGCACTGAGGGTCAGGATATGTGCTTGGGGTGGGGGACCACTAGACTACTAGGGAAAATGTAATTTTAATATGTGCACCAGGGGTCGGAATACATGCTAGGGGTGAGGGGACAACTAGACAACCAGGGAATATGTCATTTTAATACGTGCATCGGGGGTCAGGATATGTGCTTGGGGTTGGGGGGACCGCTAGACTACCAGAGAATATGTAATTTTAATATGTGCACCGGGGATCAGGAATCGTGCTGGGGGGCACTGCCACCACATTACCACCAGCCTTTTCTCAATGGTATTCAGCACTGCACCACAAGTTGCACTAATGCCTCTAGCACGGTGCTATACCTTTAAATATGCCGGTGTGCCGGCATTCAGGGCCCCTCCCCTCAGTCCCTCCCGTGCATACATAATAATTTAGCATTGGTGCTAACACCTAGCGCTGGCGCTAAATGTCCTTTTAAATGTAGCAGTCGAATGCAAATTCGGTGCTAGTACAGGGCAACGGATTTGCACCCTGCGCTAAACTTTGAATATCTGGCCCCCCTATCTGTCACCACAGAATGTCAGTTTGCTCTTTTTATGTTTACTTGCACGCATGTGCAAGAAACATAGTGCCATCATCCGAGTTTTCGGAGGTGTGTCAGCCCCTCTTCCAATTCAGTCAGTGTGTTGGCAGGCGCGGCCCCTGTCTGCCAATGCATGCTGGAGCTGTCTATGACAGCTCCAAAATGCAGTGGCGTACAGTTGAAAGGGGGAGCTACGCTTCAGTGAGCAGTGAGCAGATATCGCCTGCTCATGCGCGGCTTCCCTACACACACACGCATGCATACCATGCTCCCCACGCACACTCTGCATAGCCGTGGGGTGCCCAATCCCCGTCAGCTGTACTCGCTCCCAGTACAGGGTGCCACGCTGGGAGCCCACCCCAGCGTGGCAACTGTGCTATAGTCGGCAGGGGTGCCCAATCCCGTGGCTCCCATGCCCCCAACCAGCCATCGCTTGTGCCACGCTGGGAGCCCACCCCAGCGCTGGCAAACCTCCACGCTCGTCATGTTAAAAAAAAAACTGTAAAAACCGTCCCACGCAGTCTTCCTGCCCCTCCCCACAACCTGCACTCCACCTACTGCGCACCCTGCCTCCCCCCACACCCTCACCCCATATACTTACCTCGAGCTTGGCACGACGATCTTCGTGGACCGGGAACACGCCTTGCACTTCAAAGCCACCGCCAACTGAGGAAATGCCGTAAGCTATATAATGGGATAGATAGGGTTTTCAACTTTGTTGCATATTTCAGGCATTTTTTGGAATTTTGGCACCAAATTTTCAACATGGGGGTTTTGGGACCCCTTCTCATGAATGATGTCACTGTCATGGCGTTATTCAGGCCCGAAGGGTGATTTAGAAGTCACTGCGCGAAATCACCTTTTGGGCCCGATTAATGAAACGACACTGTCAGCATTCATAAAGTGGGCTCTCAAGAAGCCAATTTTGAAAATTTGATGAAAAAATTCCAAAAAATGACTGTTTTATGAGTGCGAGGTGCGCAGTTCCTACGCAGGCTCGTAAGTTCGCGAATTTTCAAATTTTTCACTCCAGATTTTCAACATTGCTATTTTACCACACCTTCTTATGAGTAGGACAGCTGTCATTTTTCACATCTCACCCAAAATGTGTTTCCACCCATGTAGCGCACAATGGCGCAGTCGGAGTGGGAAATCAATGTACGGGACAAATTAAGAAAACCACAGTGACACTGTTCATGAGCAGAGGTCTTAAAATGGCTATGTTAAAAATTTGGTGAAAAAATTCCAAAAATGACTGTTTTACGAGCGTCATGTACAGTTCCTTGCGGCTCGTGGGTTCGCGAATTTTCAATATTTTCACTCCAGATTTTCAACATTGCCATTTTACCACATCTCCTTATGAGCAGTACAGCTGTCATTTCACATCTTGCCCAAATGTGTTTCCGCCCATGTAGCACACAATGGTGCAGTCGAGTCAAGGAAATCAATGTATGGGACACATTAAGAATATCACAGTGACACTGTTCATGAGCAGAGGTCTTAAAATGGCTATGTTGAAAATTCGGTGAAAAATTCCTAAAATGACTTTTACATGCGTTGCGCCGGTTCCTATGCATGCTTGTAAGTTTGCGAATTTAATATTTTCACTCCAGATTTTCAACATTGCCATTTTATTACACTTCCTTATGAACAGTACAGCTGCCATTTTTCATATGTCACCCAAAATGTGTTTTCGCACATGTAGCGCACAATGGTGCTGTTGGTGTGCAAAAGCAATGTTTGGGACAGATTAAGAAAATCACAGTTACACTGTTCATGAGTAGAGGTCTTAAAATGGCTATGTTGAAAATTTGGTGACAAAAGTCCATAAAATGACTGTGTTACGAGTGAGCATTGCGCAGTTTCCACGCACCCTTGTAAGTTCATGACTTTGACTTTGTAATATTTTCAGTCCAGATTTTCACCAGTGGCATTTTTCCACACTTCCTTATGAACAGTACAGCTGTCATTTTTCACAACATGGCTGAAGTATGTTTTCACACTTTCAGCGCAGAGATGCGTGGTCGCTGTGGGAAATCATTGTTTGGGGCAGATAAAGAAAATCACAGTGACACTGTTCATGATCGGAGGCACCAAAATGCCTGAGTTGACAATCTGCTGTAAAAAATCCCCAACCTAATTATATTACGGGTGTGCGTTGCACAGTTTCTATGAACGCTCGTGACTTCACCATTTTTTTAAATATTTTTACTGCAGATTTGCAACATTGCCATTTTTTACACCTCCCCATGAACAGTACAGCTGTCATTTTTACATCCTGTTTGAATGTTTTGCACCTGTGGTGCTAAATGCCGTGAGTCGCTGTGCATAAGCAGCTTGCTAACAAACTGATATTCACCCTGTTCATGAGTGGGGTCACAAAAAAACATGCTGAAAATTTGGAGTGCAAATACCAACGAATGCCTGAGGTATAGGGTTTCCAACCATAACGCCTAACCCTGTAGAGAATGACAGGCATCAGGGGTGTGACTTGGGATTCTTGCCTGTAATGCTCATACCATTCCACACCCTGCAGCCAGTGAGAGGCATCGAGGTATGCCTTGGACTCTTCGGCCCCAAAGTTCACTCCATTCTCCTATATCACACCCATCTCACCGTATTTCCTAATGGAATGGGGTGCGCATAAGGGCCAAAGACCCCAAGGAACACCGTGACACTTGTCAGTGTCTGCAGGGTGGGGTGTGGTGAAATGGCGTGGCCGTTATGCCTGATGTCCCAAAGGCACACCCCAATGCCTGTCAGCCTCTGCAGGGTGGTGGTGGGGTTGGCTTCAATTCAGTACTTCACTGCCATTCCTATAATGCAGCTCTGTAATCCTACACTACCAATGCCAATGCCAGCAAGCAAACATGCAGCATTGACAAATGCTTGTTTTTCCATATGCTGATAAATTCATGCATTACTTCCTGCCCTACTTACCCAGGGGAGATGTGACTTCTAGTTACTGCACTTTACATTCAGCTGTTCCATTTTCTGTAAGATAGCAAATCTTGCTGCCATACGACTGCACAAAACTAAAGGCCACTTTATTGAGAAGAGATCAGAAATATGAAAAAGAAATACAACCTTTTTCAGACTTCTCAGAATTATGTTCACTAATCAGATAACAGTAAAAATAATGATTCCTTCTCTCTAACGGGCATTATGAAAAAAATGACTTAGCTTATGGGGCCAAATTCTCTGTTTAGCCCCACTCACGCAACTGCTGAGGAAGAATTCCTCTGGCCCTCATGTACTGAAAGTATGCAGACGGGCCTATCCAGTTGTACTACATGCCTATTTTGTGGGAGCACTGGGTCCAACCTCCTCCCCCCACCACCACTCCAAACCCATTCTATTCAAAGGAAGATTTTGAAAGTCTGTGGTTAAACCCATACAGGCCTAGAACTGGATTGTTCTACTCCTAATCAGTGCTAATACCAATAGTGAGGCAAACAATTAGACATTGCAACCTCCTGTTAAGATGAAATGCGCTGGTATCACCAGTCACCAAAGCTCCCCGACCCACCCCCACCTTTGTCTTGACAGCATATATTTTTTCCAGTTTCACGTTTTCTGAAGTAGATTCTTAGCTACTTAGTTTCTTGCTAACCTCCCCCCACCACCATATACACACATAGTGATTTGGTGGTTGAGGTGAAGGGAGTCTAAATGTCTACTGTACATACGTATACCCCACCCAGTACATATCCACAGTTATCTTGTCTGTACACACTGGGGTATGATATAGACTTTCTGCCCATCTTATGTGACTGAATAGCTATATTTTTACAGTACAGTTTATGAGTACTTCCTTGTTTCATGCTATTAAGTGTGACTGTCATAGTGGACTTACAGTCACCGCAGTTCTCAGTTAGCACCCAGCACCCTGCTGTGTGTAGGTGACTTGTGTACTTACAGCCACATATCACTTGTTGGCCAACACCTGTGCTTTCAGCATGTCTTTTGTAAGCAAAATTGTCAGTGCCATGCCCCCTTTTCACCCTATATGAATATGTGATGCAGGGGTTGCCGTTTCTGAGTTCACACCCCTGCCTGGAGACTATACAGCGCCCACCAGCTTTACAATGCTGAATGTTTGCTTGTTGGTATTAGCACTGAAAGTGCAGGAGTTAGACAGATGCCTACCTCAACCCTGCAGAGACGGACAGGCACTGGGGAATGCCTTTGGGTCGTCGCCCATAACGCTCATGCCATTTCACCACACCCTATTCTGCAGACACCAACAGGTGCTGAGGTGTGCCTTGGTGTGTTCAGCCTTACAGTCACCCCATTCCAATAGGACATACACTGAAATGGGTGCGGTATAGGAGAACGGGGTGAACTCTGGGGCCAAAGAGTCCAAGGCACATCTCAAAGCCTGTCGCTGGCTGCAGGGTGGGGTGGAATGGCATGAGCATTACAGCTGACAATCCAAAGGCACACCGCTGATGCCTATCAGTCTGTACAGGGTGGGACGTTATGGTTAGAAACCCCTAATGCCCCGGGCATTTGTTGGTATTTACACTACAAATTTTCAACATAGCCTTTTTGCAATCCCCACCTGATGAAAGCATTGGGACCTCTGCTCATGAACAGTGGCACTGTGATTTTGTTAATCTGCCCCAAACATTGATTTCCTACATTGACCCCGTCATTCTACGCCAGATGTGTGAAACCACTGTTCAGGCAGGATGTGAAAAATGACAGCTACACCATTAATAAGGAGGTGTGAAGGGATGACAATGTTGGAAATCTGGAGTGAAAATATTAAAAATTCTCAGTTATGAGCATGCATGAAAACTGCACAATGCACGGTCGTAACAGTCATTTTTTTTTAATTCTTTCACCAAATTTTCAACATAGGCATTTTGGGACCTCTGCTCATGAACAGTGTCACTATGATTTTCTTAATCTGTCCTGAACATTGATTTCCCACAGCGACTGCGTCATTGTGCACCGGATGTGCAAAACCATATTTTGGGCAGGATGTGAAAAATGACAGCTGTACTTTTCATAAGGAGGTAGATAAAAATAGCAATGTTGAAAATCTGGAGTAAAACTCTAAAAAAATTCTCAGCGTTCCGAGTGTGCGTGTAAACTATGCAACACATGCTCATAACACAGTTGTTTTTATGTTGTCTTGCACCTGCGCAAGAAATATATTGCGGTAACTTCTTATTAGCAGGTTTTGGAGGCGCGGTCCTGTTGTGACCTGTGGCACCACTGCTTTTTGGGGCTGGGCTCCATGGCATGAATTAGATTGCACGCTGTCTATGACAGCAGTGTAAAAGCGTGTCCACCACTTTGAAAGGTTTTAACTAGTGCAATGAGAGAGCTCCACCTCATGGCAGGGCATGCCTTTCCCAGTGTAGGTTTTAGTGCGACATGGCAGCGGCCATGCTGTCTGCCTCACACAGTCCCCAGAAAAGCTGACTTAGTGGGGTGCCCAATCCCCTGTCAGCATCACCCCAACACTCTTTATTTGCCGATGAGGTGCTCAATCCCTGCCGGCACTATACGCTCTCCCCAATTCATCTGCCGATAGGAGAGCCCAATCCCCATCTGCATCATCCTCCCCAACACTCTTTATTTTCCAACAAAGTGCCTAATCCCCATTGGCTACAATCCTCCCCCGAAAAAAGCCCACAGGTGACACTCCCCCTACCCAGTTCATTTGCCAATGGGGTGCCCAATCCCCATCGGTTCTATTCCCTTCCCCCAAAAAGACCATGCAGGTGACATGCTGGGAACCCACCCAAGCATGTCAACTGTGCCTGTAAAACCAAAAACCTTCCCACAATGTTTTTTTCCCCTGTAAAGTAGAAAATGGTCCCTTGCAGTCTGCAGCCCCCTCCACCAACCTACGCCCACCCACTGTGTGCCCCATCTCCCCACACCCCCGCCCCATACTTACCTCCGAAGCCTGGTGCAACATTCTTCTGTGGACCGAGAACATGTCTGCACTCCTCAAAGCTGACCGCGAACTGAAGAAATGCCAGTAAGCTGTATAAATAAATAAATAATATGCATAAATAGGGTTTTTTTCAACTTATGTGGATATCTTGGGCATTTTTGGGAATTTTGCCACCACATTTTCAACATAGGGTTATTGGGACCCCTCCTCATGAATTCAGTTACTGTCATGGCGTTATTTGGTTCTGAAAGGTGATTTTTGTAGTCACTGCACGGAATCACCCTTCGGGACTGATTAACAAAATGACCATGCCACTGTTCATGAGATGTCCTCTCAAAAAGCCTATGTTGCAAATGTGTGGAAAAAAAAAAAAAAAGACTGTTTTACGAGTGTGCATTGCCCAGTTTCCACGCACACCGTAATTTTGTGAATCTGTAAAGTTTTCACTCCAGATTTTCAACATTGCCATTTTTCCACACCTCCATATCAGCAGTACAGCTGTCATTTTTCACATCCTGGCTGAAATGTGTTTTTGCGCTTCTGGCACAGAATAGCATGGTCACTGTGGGAAATCAATGTTCGAGACAGAGTAAGAAAATCACAGTGATACTGTTCATGAGCAGAGGTCCTAAAATGCCTATGTTGAAAATCTGGTGATGAAAGTCCATTAAATAACTGTGCTATGAGCGTGCGTTGCGCAGTGTTCACACACCCTCATCATTTTTCACATCCTGGCCGAAATGTGCTTTCGCAATTCTGGCACAGAATAGCATGTTCACTGTGGGAAATCAGTGTTTGGGACAGATTAGGAAAATCACAGTGACTCTGTTCATTAACAGAGTTCCTGAAATGCCTATGTTGAAAATTAGTGACAAACGTCCATAAAATAACTGTTTTACAAGTGTGAGTTGTGCAGTTTCCATGCACACTCGTAACTTCGATAATTTTTAATATTTGTACTCCAGATTTTCACCATTGCCTTTTTTTCACACTTTCTTATGAACAGTACAGCTTTCCTTTCCCACATCCTTCCTGAATTGTGTTTTCACACATCCTGCGCAGTGGCGCAGTCGCTGTAGAAAAAAAATGTTCAGAACAGAGTAAGAAAATCACAGTGACACTGTTCATGTGCAGAGGTCCCAAAATGCCTATGTTGAAAATCTGGTGAAAAAATTCCATAAAATGACTGTTACAAGTGTGCATTGCACAGAGTCCGTGCACAGTTGTAAGTTCGAGAATTTGTAATATTTTCACTCCAGATTTTCAACATTGTCATTTTTGCACACCTTCTTATGAACAGTTCAGCTGTCATTTGTCACATCCTGCCTGAAATGTAGTTTTGCACATCTGGTGCACAATCACATGGTCGCTGTGGGAAATCAACGTTCGGGTAGATTAAGATAATCATAGTGCCACTGTTTATGAGCAGAGATCCCAAAATGACTATGTTAAAAATTTGGTGAAATAATTCCACTAAATGACTGTGTTACGAGCGTGCAATGTGCAGTTTTCACACATGCTCTTAACTTCGAGAATGGTTAATCTTTTCACTCCAGATTTCCCACATTGCCATCTCTTTACACTTCCTTATCAATGGCGCAGCTGACATTTTCATGTGGTGCAGAATGGCATGGTCACTGTGGGAAATCAACATTCGAGACAGATTAACAAAATCACAGGGGCACTGTTCATGATCAGAGGTCCCAAATGCTTTCATGAGGTGGGGTCACAAAAAGGCAATGTTTTAAAATTTGGAGTGCAAATACCAACACATGCCCAGGGCATTAGGGTTTCTGACTATTATATCTCACCCTGTACAGACTAACAGGCATCAGGGGTGTGTCTTTGGACTGTCTGCTGTACTGCTCACGCCATGGTTCCTCCACCTCCACCCTGCAGCCACTGACATCATCAAGGTGTGTCTTGGACTCTTCAGCCCCAAAGTTCAACCCATTCTCCTATGCTGCACCCATCTCAACATACTTCCTTATGAAATGGGGTAAGCATAAGGCCAGATGACCCCAAGGCACAACGCGACATTTGTCAGACTCTGCAAGGTAGGTTGAGGTGAAATAGCATGAGCGTTATGGCCAGCGACCCAAATGTACACCCCAATGCCTGTCACTCTCTACAGGGTGGGGTGGGGTTGATGTAGGTTCTGCACTTCACTGCTACTTCTATTATGTGTCTCTCTAATTCCTGCACTACCAATGCCAAAACCAGCAAGACAACATTCGGCAGTGACAAATGCTTGTTGGAATTATTTCACCAAATTTGCAACATACGCTTTTTTGGGAGCTCACCTCATGAACGGTGGCACTGAAATGTTGTTAGTCAGTCCCAAATGGTAATTCCTTGCAATGACCACGAAAACAGCCATGACAGCAACTGAATTCATGAGGAAGGGTCCCTAGAAGATCTGCAACAGGGCTGATATACTAGGAGGCGTGGAAAGGATGAGAAGGGACTTGGCAAGGTTGGATGAATAGTCAGAAGTATGGCAGCTTGGATTCAATGCAAAGAAGTGCAAAATAATGCATCTGGGAAACAAAAACCAAGGGGAAGATTACACAAGGGGGCTAGTAACAACAACAAGAATGGAAAGGGACCTGGGGGTAATCATATCAGATGACCTTAAGGTTAGCAAGCAGTGTAAGAAGGCAGTATGGAGGGCTGTGGGTATAATGGGATGTATAGGGAGAGGCATCACCAGCAGAAAACAGGAAGTTGTTATCCCTCTCTACAACCAGTTGGTGAGACCCCATCTGGAGTACTGCACCCAGTTCTGGAGACCCCAGCTCTGCAAGGACATAGACAAGAGAGAGGCAGCCCAGAGGAGGGCAACTAAAATACTGCAGGGTCTGCAAGAGAAGCCATACGAGGAGAGACTAAAGGAGCTTAATATGTATACCTCTGAGGAAAGGAGGGAGAGGGGGGACATGATAGAAACTTACATCAGTGGAATCACCGAAGTCCAAGAGGGTAGCATCTTTCAGAAAAAGAGATGTGCAAGAACAAGGGGACACAATTTAAAGATGGGGGACAGTTCAGGGGCAATGTGAGGAAGTATTTTTTCACAGAGAGGGTGGTGGACGCATGGACAGCCTTCCTCAGAAGGTTGTGGGGTCTAAAACTGTGGAAGAATTCAAGAATACATGGGACAGACATAAGACAATTCTTGAGGGTGGTAAGAAGAAATAGGCTGTTGGTTAACTAGGATCTGCAGCTTACTTGTAGGTAGGGAAATGGGCAGACTAGGTGGGCCAAGCAGTCCTTAACTGCTGTCAAAGTCTATGTTTCTATGTTCCTATGTTTCTATAGTGGTATTTTTAGTTAATGGGGGAAATTTGGCCAGGACACCAGGGAAATTCCCCTTCTCTCCTGTAGGTGGATGGGCCATCAGTCTGTGAGATGGCCACTTTGAGAGAGTCTCCAGAGGAGGAGGACGTTGGCTTGGTGGAGGGGAAGGCCTCTCCTCTCACCGTGCAACAAGTCGAGGCTGGCCAGGTAGAAAATCTGGAAGCCGACTGGGAAGAGGTTTTTCATGAAGCATTTAATACAATGGATAATTTCCAGACTAATAGCAAGCACAGCGATGGAAAAAAAAAAAGCAAGAGCTATGATGCAATGAGTTCTCATGAAACTGATTTACAAGTGCAGTTTCATTCAGCTTAAATGGAAAATATTCACCAAGAAACGATCCCTCAGCTCATCGAGTCAACAGCTGCTGCAACTGACAGGCCAGTGGGAAAGCTTGACAGCAGCATCGATGATGCAGCACAAAAGGATAGCCCGCGACCGGAGGGTGAGTTTTCTGACTTTGTGTTAGCAATGGACAAGTTTACTAAAAGTTCTAAGGCTGGCAGTTCAATCACTAGTAAAAGCGAGTGCCAAAAGCCTGTTGAAATTCTAAAAAATTCTCCTGCCAGTGAAAGTGTTCATTTAACCCCTATGGCTCATAGCATAGGCAATCCTTTGCAGCCTAAAAACGTTCAGCGATTAGCTTGGGAGGACATACCCCACTTATCTAAAGAAGCTGGATTTGTATTCAAACCACCTGTTCCTCGGGTGAAAGACACCGATATTGTGTCTCAGGTGAATTATCAAACAGACAGCAATCAGCAAGTGGGAGTCACAGAGTTGTTTTCAGCAGTCACTAAAGTCTCTCAACACTCCACTGAAAGCAGACATTTTAGGAATTAAAACAAGGGAGCTCCAATTAAATAAGACAACTATACAAACAGCACAAACTGTATTCAATACAAAAGCAAAAGAGTTTGCTAATGCTGGAGAGCTTCACGATACATGGTCACCCCAAAAAGCACTCCTTGAGGCAGGATGGGAAAAGACAGCCACAGAGTCTTGGTCTCCTGACCCAATATGGGACTCTACCTTTAATTTACAAGCTGCTTCCCCTGAGTGGAAGCCAAAAGCTACAAGTTTCCAGACAACAGATGGAAAACAAACTCTTTCAATGCCCATAGACAAGGTTGTGGCCCCTGATTTAACTATACTGTACCTCCTAGGTCTAAAAATTATGCGCTTCCTTTACAGCATAATGTAAACGCTAACCCACAAGATGGAGACAGTATTGGTGACAACAGCTTTTCCTCTGCACCCAAGAAACCACTAATGCCAGAACTTTTTTCTCAATCAAAAAGAGAAGCAGTGCCTAGACGGAATGCAGTCCACATTCGCTATAAAGGAGGACTTGATGCACGGCCAGACAGACATTATGTGGGAAAGTGTCTCATAAAAAACTCATTGCCTTTCTCCCCCAGAGATGTATTTGCCTTTACAAATATTTCAGTGGAGGATAATTTTGACATAAGTTTCAGAACATCCTATGCCTTGGATTTATTTTGGGAACTCTCTGAGCAGGTAAAGTTTTCCCCCACATGGACCCCCTTTTTAATGATTCCACTAACTAAACCATTGATATAAAATGTTACTGTAATGTTTAGAAATGAGGGAGTCCATGTGGAGGACATAACATGTTGACTATCTCAAAAGAGCAAAATCCTCAGTGAACCCGAGCCCATCTTGGATTCAGAGCAATTTTGGACTGGAGGCTAGAAGTACAAAGTCAAATTGAGACAAACCGACACAGGGGTAGAACATATCCCCAGTGCTTTCCTTTTGGGGAGGGACAGGGGGTATTTTTTATGGTGGGCAGCCTAGAGCTAGCTATAAATGTGGGTCAAAAACCCACCTTTCTAGTATCTGTGACTAACCTAGATGTGACAACCGTGGTGAGGTAGACCACGTGACTATGCAATGTGCTAACCACACTAATTGTGACCTTTGTGAGGAGTATGACCACGCATTTAGGGAATGCCCTTGGGTGGCAAAAAATAAAGCCTCTTGTGATAGCCCAGATTTATTGATCCAACAAGCCCAAGAAGCTGCGGCAAAGCAAGCAGGAATGCCCTCTGAGAAGCCTGTCAGTCCCCAGCTACAGGAAATAAAAGACATAGCCCTGGCTGAAAAGACCCACCCCCCCACCTTCCTTCAATACGTAGGAGTCACCTGACACTGTTAAGATTGTAAGTGATCCTTGCAAAAAAATTAGTGAGCAGAATGGGAGTCATGGAGGGGCAGAGCTGTTTGTGCCGGTATGTTATAAGGACCCAGAAAGTTTAAGCACAACACTAGTCGAGGGAACCTCTCTTTCTCCCTTACCCCCTAGAAGATCTCACAGGAATATTAAAGCGAAAGCTTCCCCCTCCACTGGGTTGGTTGAAACCCCAAACTCCTATGCAGCCTTATTCACCAATTGGGGTGACTCAGAAATGGAGGTAGGTGACTCAGACTCCCACAAATCTGTACTGGAGTACATGGGAGCACCAGCAAAGGAATATAAGGAAGAAAAAGAAAAGAAGGAAAAAATAGAAGGGTTAAAAGCGTTCCAGCTAAACAATGGTGGTGCAAAAATGGGGCTCATTAAACACTCACAGCATATTAAATAATATGAAAAGGCAATCGGTGTTTCAGTACTTACATGATAACAATATTTCAGTGTGTTTTTTTTGCAGGAAACATGGATGTTCTCTTTTGATCAAATAGCCTCCTTTAAAAGAGACTGGCCGTGGGGACCTTCTTACTGGTCCTTCAGAAGGGACTGTGCAGACGGGGTGGGTATTTTATTTAATTCCTTCCAATTCTTAGTCAAAAAATTGATTGATTTTTGCAATGTACCTCCATAGTCAGGAATCCCAGGCAGAGTCCTAATTTTAGATGGGAAATGGAATACAATGGATTGCAGATTCATAAATATGTACAATCCCCACACTAAGGCACTTAGAATAGATTGCATGAGAGCCATTCAACCATATTTGGTAACCTCTCACAAGATATTCTGGGGTAGAGATTTCAATTGTAGTTTAAAATCAAACAAACTGACCAAAAAGAAAATTTACTGTGATTCAAACTATCTTGAGTCCATTATAAATCTAGCCAATCTAACAAATTGTAGCATCTTTCAGAATTGTGGTCCTAATTGTACATTTATAAAAGGGAACATATATTCTACAATCGATTATATGTTTATATCTGGTTCAGTCCCTGTTGAGAAATTTCAAATTGTGCCAGTTGAATTTTCAGACCACTTACTTTTGCAATATTCTATTGGAGAAACTAACATGGTTATAAATAAGAAACCTAGATGGAAATTAAATACTTCCATCCTCCTTGATGAACTAGTAAAAAATTCTGTGTTAGTCATTCTAAACGCTAGATTATCAGTTGCCTTTTTATACCCCGACCTAGGAGTTTGGTGGATGGAAACAAAAAAAAGATTGTAGTGATTGGTTTCAAAAATATGGTATTCACCAGAGTCCACAGCAATGGATTTTTTAAATTTCAAAGGTAACAGGGTCGAAGATGAGGAGAACATAGGTTCCATTGTAGAATCTCATTTCAAATCTCTCTACCCTGAGGTTTCCGCCTCAAGTACAGAGATTAGTGATTACTTAGCCTCCCCACCTCGCTACAGTAAACTGTGACTTTACTGGAGCCCTTTTCCTGCAAGGAAATAGGGTTTGTAATACATCACTTTAAAGACAGTGTAAGACCGGCATTGGTTGGGCTACCCAACTTGTTTTATAAAACTTTTATGACAGAATTAATAGCCTGTCTAAATTTAGTCTTTCCATTTTTTATGTTGGGTAAGGCAATACCTTTATCTTTTATGGAGGGATTAATGATCCATATTTTTAAATCAGGTGATAAAGGTGATATAAAAAACTGGAGACCAATAACTATTCTAAACTCAGATTACAAAATATTTACCACTCTATTAAATAATAGAGTAAAAGTTTATGCCAAAAATATGATTTCACCATATCAATACTGTGGCCTACAAGATAGATGGATACAATCAGCTCTTATGATTATAAGAGACTCTATTGAATGTTTATCATTGGAAGGTAGGACTGGATTCTTAATTTCAGTTGACTTGGAAAAAGCATTCGATATGGTTGACCATACCTATTTGTTTATGGTTCTGCAATTTTTTGGGATTCCCCTTTTAATGGTTAAAATAATCAAATCCTTATATTCCTCTGCCAAAGTGTACCCTTTTATAAAAGGGTCATTAACTAAAGGAATTTACTTAGAAACAGGAGTTCATCAGGGATTTCCCCTTAAGGCTTCTTTTATGTGTTTTTTCACTAGAACCTCTTATTCGAGCTTCGGCCCTTGTACCTAAGTGGGAAGGGATAAAAATGCCTCATTCCAAAGTACAGTTAAACATCTGAGCTTATGCAGATGATGTCTGTTTATTTTTTAGTAACCATGAACAAATAAGAGAGTTTTTTCAAGGAATTTGATTCATTTGCAAAAGTTTCTAATGCCAAGCTAAATATAACCAAATCTAGGGATCTAATTATGGGAGCTAATAGTCAGACTGCTTCTAGTCACAACAGTATTACTATCTCCTCTGATCCTTTAAACATTTTGGATATACAGTTTGACTCACAAAACCTCCCAGAAGAAAATTGGGATCATGTCTTAAAAAAGGCTGAACTTAAAGTGAGCAGATGGAAACAGTTTACATTTTCAAAACAGAAAAGAATTCAGATCCTTAAACAATTTATAATCCCCTGCTTGCAATATGTAGCTATAGTATTCCCTCTGCCTCCACAATATGAGACCAGATTATATAGCTACTTTTTCCAGATGCTATGGGGAACAGGTTAAACCCTGTTAAGAGATGCCATACTTATTTAGAAAAGGGGAAAGGTGGTTTAGGGATGATTGACCAGATTATATTCTTTCATACTCTTTTCTTTTCCCAAACTATTAAACGAAAGCTTTCACATCCTGACAGCAGGGACGGTATGTGGACAGAGATTGTATTAGGTCACTACTTCAAAGCATGGCATAATAGTGCTCCGAAAATCAATCCACACATTCATAGTCCTGCATACGTTCATCCAGCTGCACACAAACTATATAAATGGCAGATTTCCAAACTAAAAATTAGTTATAATACCTCTAAATCTTTATATAAGGGAATAATGAGCCAAATACACCCTATTAACCCTAGCTTTAAGAATTGTCCCATAGCCCAGAATTCTTGTATTCTAGACCGACTGAATAACCCCAGATTACCATCCTTCATGTGGGAAACTCAGTGGCCCATCATGTATGGTCAATTAAATGTGAGTGGTACAGCAAAATATAAAGCTAAGGAAGAAAGGAACTCTCCTTACCCTGACTGTATACACTAGGAAGAAACTATGGTGCATTTCTTTCTAAATCGCTCTTATATACAACCACTATGGAGGTACATTGCAAAAAAATGGAATTTGCAGTGGTTACTACATTTAAATTATGATACTTTTGTGATAAGTATTTTCCACACAGTTTACAATCTTATGATTATAGCACTTTGCGGTTTTTTGTTTTGGGGGGTGTTTACAATTCTATTTATGGCAGGTGAGATGTCAACGGGTAATATACCAAAAAAAAGTGTCCTACGAAGGGTACTGTCAATGGGTAACACATGAATTACAGAAAGAGTATTTTAAAGATATTCAATTGTATAATGTTGCCAAAGTCAAAAACTGGTGGAAGGGTTTTTCACATAGCATTAAATATAAATGATGTTAATGATTTGATTGTAACATATGATCTTGCATTGTCTGATACTAAGTGTTTTTGACAAATTGTACAATATCAATATTGTATACTTTTTTTTTTGTGATTTTTGAATTTATGTTCTATTGTAAATAAAAACTCCCCTACTCGTTGGTAAGGGGCGCTGCGACTGGTGCTGATGGGCCAGTCTTCCCTTGCAGGATGGAGGAACAGAACGTGCATAGGACTGAGAAGCAGGTCTCCTCTTCAGTCCCAAAAAGCTTATAGACCCATTTTGATGTTGCTAGTACCATTGAAGAATCGGACTTACTGATGGAAGTTGAAGTTCTGTCTTCGGTAATGGATGTGGACAACAGTGAAGGTCGAGTGCTGTTTGAAATGGGAGGAGATAATCATGCTCTGTCATCCTCCACTTTAAAGTCTTTGCTAGTTGAGGAGCAGCGGAGGTTTGAGGAGAGATGGAACCAACTTCAGCAGGAGCTGACGCGACAAGGGACGGATTTGGAGCTGGACGATGAGGGGAAGCAGATTCAAGGGCTGGGTGCCATATAACTGATTTTCCAGAACGTTGTGTGGAGAAGAAAATGCCTGCTGAACCGAGTGATCTCCCACTTGGCTCTCTGGAGCCTTGGGTAAATTTCTCTCCTAGTGCTGAGGCTCTGGATGGGAGCACTTCGGAGAATAATAGGCAGTCTATTGTTATGATACTACAAGGGGTTACTTCTTCTGTTTCCCCTAATATGGTTCCTCACTGTCAGGCTCTGATTTTGGTAGACAGTCTGCCAGAGGAGCCAACCCCCGCCCATGCCTTCTCAAACTGTGTTTTTTTTCTGTTGATGTCTCTGATGGCAATCCGGGTAAGAAGGCTACAGCTACCAAAATTTTGGCAGAAAAAATTTGTAAAAAAGAGAGATTGGGAGTAACCGAATTGCTCCCTGTAGAGACCTCTGTGTCATCACACATATCAGAGGGGACTGTGTTGAAAGGTTCCACAGAGACCCCAGTGTGGGTACACTCTGCATTACAAGGTGCTGGGTGGCTGCAAACTGGAAAGGGGTGGGATGCGAACTACCCTAAGTCTTTTTGGGGGAGCCTAAATCTGCAGATACAACTATGGGCCCTACTGTGTCTGGTGACATTACTACATCTATCCCCCCTGGACAGCCGATGGGTTCTCCTGTGATTGAGTTCAGGGTCAGGTTACTCAGGGCTTAGTGTTGGATATTATGGAACTGGAGGGTGAAGGTGGTACCTAAGGCACCCCACCACAAGGTGTTACAGGCCTAGAAGCCATCGATACTTACCCAAGAAATCCTCAGTCCCACTACCATTGGACAATTTGGTGGAGACACAACCGACTGTACACCATCTTGCCTCAGAGTGGGAGGGTGGCCATAGGACCAATGTGTGGTCCACGAATATTAGGGAATGTCTGTTTCCTGAAACAGTGAAATTGTCCATGCTTGCGGCCCACAGAAATGCAGTGCGCCTGAGGTATAGGTGAAGTATTGAGGATATTCCAGATTGTTTATTTGTTGGTAGAGCTCCCTTGAAGAATAGTATGAAATACTATGCTTACAGATCTATGCTCTTCTACATATGCCAGGTGATGCAATCTTCAATATTAGCTTTAAACACCCGGTGAGCCTGGAACGTTCTTGGAAATATCAGTTGCTAAAGAATACTGCCTTATGGAAGCCTTTTTTAGCAATCTCCCTTACCAAGCCTTGATTCAAATGGATTACAATTTTATTCTGGAATGAAGGAGTTAATGTGGATGACATCACCTGTTGGTTAAAAAAACACTGTACAGTGGACAGTTATCCTGAACCAATTCTTGATGAGGAGCACCTCTGGACTGATGAATGGCGTTTTATGTTTACACTGAAACAGGAACAAGGTGAGACGAAGCACCTCCATAATTGTTTGTTTTGGGGGGCGGGATCAAGGGGTGACAGCCTCATTCATGCTATTGTTGTGGGGATGTGGGACATCTTAGTAATGTATGTACCAGGTTGAAATGTGTGTTATGTGGTGATGTGGGGCATGCTGGGTTACACTGCACCAGGACAGTTCGCTGTAATTTATGGGATGAGCGTGGGCATTCTTTTACTGCTTGTGCCTGGGCATCCCATAATAGTTTAGATGCAGCAGTGCAGGCAGAACAGGATGTGTATGTGGTAACTGCACAAAAGGAGCATATGAGATTTGCAGAATTGATGACACAAGGTGACCCATCTGAGCCCCATCCCCAGAGAGCACCTAGATCTAGAATTGTGTCAACTGCTGGTTCTGAACCCCCCCCCCCATGAGAGGTGTTATCAGATCTTGCCTCCCCTTCTCTTGCCCTTACCTCTGACACTGCTGTGAAAGTCTGCCTCTGCCCCCTTTGGTGGTTGTGGAACACAGTCCTGTGTCTGTCCAGGAGATTTTGCCTTCAGGTGGGGACAGTGTGGCAGTGTCTGATGATGGCCCGATTCCACTGTCTGCTGTATTACCAATGCCCCCTCCTGTTTCAGTACCTGAACCCCCCCCCTTCAGAGAGTAACCAGTTCAAAGGCAGCGGCACTTACTTCTATGCCTCTTCTGCTTGCTGATATACAATCTTTACCTATCCAAAATGCTTTTGCAGTATTGATAGCTTTGGAATTGGTCGAATCAGATGGTTATTCTGAGGTCTTTTCTATAGCCTCCTCCCAACCTGAGGTGGCTGGGGATGTGGCTTCTGAGACTGAGCCAAAAAGGCAAAAAAATGAAATAAAAATAAATTTTCTATGTCATAATCCTAACACTTATTCCAGAATTTTTTTTGTTGTTGTTATTTCCTTATGTCTCTTGCATTATTAACATTAAATGTCAGTAGTATTAAATATGATGTTAAGCGACAGGTCACCTTTGCAAAATTGAACATGGGAAGAGGGAATATAATATTTCTTCATTATTGCAGCTCCCATTTAAGAGACATTGGGCCAGATATTCAAAACTTTGCCCCAGGGCTAAATTAGCACTGCCTGGTGGGCAAACTTAGCCTGGAGTACAAAGCAAGCTATATTGAAAAGGAAATAGCCCGGTTCTAATCCTGCTGAATACAGCAGTCTAAGGAAGCCGGGAAAATCGGTATGAGTGCAGGGCAAAAAAGAGCCCTAGAATAAGACAGTACTGAATCTAGCAACAGGGAAGTGCAAACTGCAACTGCAGCTCATTAGACTCTGTAGCAAGCCAGTGTGTTGCAGGTAGAGAACATTGTGTGTGACTGCACAGAGATGTCTCACAGCTACTGCTAACACACCTCTCAACCCCCTGCCTCATCAATCAGGGAAAAGGCTTAAAAACATCAGGGACAACAGTTTAAAATCAGGGACACATCTTAAAAATTGGTGATCTCCACTAAGGCCCTGTCCACACTGCAGCCCGAAAACCCTTCTGTAACGTTACCGAGGGTGTAAACCGCATCGGTAACAACGTGCATTTACACTGGTAACGTTACAGGAGATGTTTTCATAACCAGTGTTGAAACCACCTATAGGTGGTTTCCACAACAAATGAACGGTCACCTGGGATCATTGCAGCGGCGGTACTGTGGACTGCGGTAGCGGTTACAAGAACAAGCACAGCACGAGCTGCATTGTGGGATCGGGCGCTGCTGTAATGGTTGCCCGGATCCCGATGTGTGGACCTGCGGTGCCGGTCCTGTAATGGACACCGCCGAGGTGTGGATGCACTGCACCGCTCTGCGGCCGTAACGGATTGCATCTGTTACCGGGCTCAAGCGATGTAGTGTGGACAGGGCCTAAGGAAGCTGGTAGTGTAAAATGCATTTTCTAAGAAAGAACACATCTGTAACATTAATGTTTGGCATTATTTTATGCTTACAACCCCCTCTGTTTAGTCATGGAAACACAATTTTTAGGAGGGACAGAGTAAAATTTTTAGGTAAAATCAGGGACGTCCCTGAAAATCAGGGACAGTTGAGAGGTATGACTGCAAACAACAATGTAAGCCACACACTGCAGAACTGTGCTATGCTGAAGTAAGGTTTGCCCAGGGCTAACCCGACTGCACAGTGCTAACACATTAGCCTGGGGCAAATGGGAGCTATATTCAAAGCTCCCATGCAAATGAGCCTACGTAGGTAATCCGTGGGCAAACAGGCACATTTGCATCTCATTAACTGCTGCTTAGCATACATTACCATGCAGTTTGCCTGGTGCTACTGCATGGTGCACACAGCTCCACCTTTTGGTCAGAATGGAAGTAAAGGCTGGACGCTGCAGGCCAAGGTATGCCCACAGCAACTCCTTTTGGTCAGAATGGAAGTACAGGCTGGAAGCAGCAGGAACTGTGTGCCGGCAGGCACAGTAAGTGCATACAGCGCACCCATGCATCTGTGCAAGCATGATCTGCATATATGTGTGTGTGTGTGTGTGTACATAGATAGATATATACAGTATATACATACATACACACACTCACAGATCTCACAGATCGATAGCTAAACAAAGACACACTGCCTGTGGCCACTGTGGCCATACATGCCCTGGAGGATGGCCCCCGCCCCAACAACATAGGTACCCCACTGCAGTACTGGGTAACTTACACTGGGGGGACTCAATGCAAGAAATAGGCATTAGATGAACCAGGTGGGGGGGCGGGAGGCCATAGGCCGTAGGTTCACTTGGATATGCAGCATATCCATTAGATAGGGAACAAGGCAGATTGGTTGGGCCGGGCAATTCCTTCCCTGCCATCACGGTCCCTGTGCCCATGTGTGCCTGTTACACACCCTGGCATACCCCTCAGCTCTTGTGTCACTGAAACGAGGGACATGGCCATATGTGGACACTCAAGATGAGGGACAGGGCAGTTGCAAGGGGTAGAATGAGGGATGTCCCTCATAAACAGGGACAGTTGAGTGGTATGCACACTGGTAGGTTAATGTCTCTGCCCCCCAGCATGGTCCCCGACCCCTGGTAGCCCCAAAAACCAAAGAAATACCTGGTGATCTAGTGGTCCCCCCACTCCCCCAGCACAACCCCCGATCCCCAGAGCAAGTAATAATTAAGATAATTTCCCTGGTAGTCTAGTGGTCCCCCCACTCCCACGCATGTATCCCAACCCCCAGTGCACATATTAAAATGACATTTTCCCTGGTATTCTCATGGTCCGCCCACCCCCAAGCACGTATTCTGACCCCTGGTGCACATATTAAAATTACATTTTTCCCTGGTAGTCTAGTAGTCCCCCCACCCCATTCACATATCCTGACCCCGGTGCACATATTAAAATCACATTTTACCCTGGTAGTCTAGTGGTCCCTCCAGCTTCAAGCACATATCCTGACCCCCGGTGCAAATACATTTCATTCCCTTTCCCTGGTAATATAGCGGTCCCCCCACCAGGTGGTGACATCCCGCTCCTCCCAGTAATGTTCGAGAACAGAACCGGTGACCAGCTCAGCCCTCCTCTCACCACCATGGCTGGCCACCGACTGAGGTAGGTAGGAACGCTCATTCCTACTTCAGTCAGCGGCCAGCCCATAGCTCTACCTCTTTCTCACATAAATCCCTACTCCTGCTTCCTATATCCTCTCCTCAAACCTGCCCAGCACTTCTCTTATCACTAGCACTTTAATGACAATGTCACATAAGTGACTGCCTCATACCCCCATACCCACTCCCCTCTACTCTATATGTTGCCTCTATTATCTTTTTGCTCCATGATTGTATCTATACTTGGTGCATATCTCCCCACTTTATTGTGCTGTTTTCAATTGTATCTAATGTTGTTTAATCTCCAGCGCTTACTAAGCTTGTTAAAGTTATTGTTAGCTGAGCTATTATGTTTACCTATTTTACATTGATTACTGTTCCGTTGTTTGTTCCACTGATTGTATTTGATGTGGAACCTTTGTAAAAGAACCTCTGGTTCAAATGTATTTTGTAATCCTAGTACTCAATAAATAAATAAATAAACAATAGGTATCCCAGTGGAAAATAAGTAGAAGATTTGAATGCAGGGGCACAAGAATCAACGCAAAGCTGTATATGTGTGTGTGGACCCCTCTTGGAAACATTGATTACAAGTGTGGTTCTGGTAGTCACGTATAAACATGCTTTTTATGTTTGCTTGCATGCATGTGCAAGAAACATAGTGCCACCATACCAGAATTCGTAGGTGGGCCTCCCCCACTTCCAATACCCTGCTGCCTTTTGCAGGTGCAGCCACACCCTGCCAATGAATGTCGGAGCTGTCTATGACAGCCCTTCAGATGCAGTGGTGTACAGCTGAAGGCAAAAAAACACTGCAATCAGCAATGGTAACGCGTAGGCAATTTGCCGTTAAGCTGTATAATGGAATAAACAGGGTTTTTTCAACTTTGATGCATGTTTCAAGCATTTTGGGGAATCTTTTCACCACATTTTCAAATTGGGGTTCTTGGGACCCCACCTCATGAATTCTGGCACTGTCATTTTGTTATTCGGTCCCAAAAGGTGATTTCGCGGTCACTGTGTGGAACCACCTTTTGGGACCAATTTACGAAACGACAGTGTCACAGTTCATGAGGTAGGCCCCCAAAAACCCTATGTTGAAAATTTGGTGAAAAAATTCGCAAACATGACTGTTTTACGAGTGTGCGTTGTGCAGTTCCTACACACGCTCGTAAGTTTGCAAATTTTTAATATTTTCACTCCAGATTTTCGACATCGCCATTTTACCATACCTCCTTATGAGCAGTACAGCTGTCATTTTTCACATCTTGCTCAAAATGTGTTTCTGGGCATATAGCTACAATGACGCAGTAGGTGTGCTAAATCAATGTTTGGGACAGAGTAAGAAAATCACTGTGACACTGTTCATGAGCAGAGGTCTTAAAATGGCTATGTTAAAAATTTGGTGACAAAAGTCCATAAAATGACTGTGTTACGAGCGAGCATTGCACAGTTTCCATGCATCCTCGTAAGTTCATGAACACACTTCCTTATGAACAATATAGCTGTCATTTTTCACACCATGGCTGAAATGTGTTTCGCACTTCCAGCACAGAAATGCGTGGTCGCTGTGGGAAATCACTGTTCAGGACAGATTAAGAAAATCACAGTGACACTGTTCATGAGTGGAGGTCCCAAAATGCCAAAATGCCAGTGTTGACAATGTGCTGTAAAAAATCCCCAAACTAATTACATTACGGGTGTACATTGTGCAGTTTCTACGCACGCTCGTGACTTCACCAGCTTCTTTAATATTTTCACTGCATATTTTCAACATTGCCATTTTTTACACCTCCCCATGAAGAGTACAGCTGACATTTTTCACATCCTGTTCAAAATGTGTTGCCAAATGGCATAGTCGCTGTTCAATATCAGCTTTAGGCTAATGAACTGATATTGCCACTGTTCATAAGGTGGGGGTCACAAAAATCCATGTTGAAAATTTAGAGTGAAAATACCAATGAACGCCTGAGGCATTAGGGTTTCCGACCATAACACCCCACCCTGTAGAGGCTGACAGGCATCAGGGGTGTGACTTGGGATTGTCACTTGTAATGCTGATACCATTCCACCCCCACCCACACCCTGCAGCTAGTGAGAGGCATTGAGGTGTGCCTTGGACTCTTCGGCTCCAAAGTTCACCCCATTCTCCTATACTGCACCCATCTCACCGTTTTTCCTGATGGAATGGAGCCTCTGCAGGGTGGTGGTGGGGTTGGCTTCAATTCAGTACTTCACTGCCATTCCTATTATGCAGCTCTGTAATCCTACACTACCAATGCCAATGCCAGCAAGCAAACATGCAGCATTGACAAATGCTTGTTTTTCCACATGCTGATAAATTCATGCAATACTACTTACCCAGGGGAGATGTGACTTCTAGTTTCTGCACTTTACGTTTAGCTGTACCATTTCCTGTAAGGTAGCAAATCTTGTTACCATATGACTGTACAAAATTAAAGGTCACTTTATTGAGACGAGATCATAAATATGATAAAGAAATACAACCTTTTTCAGACTTCTCAGAATTATGTTCACTAATCAGATAACAGTAAAAACAACTTATTCCTTCTCTATTATAGGCATTATGAAAAAAAAATGACTTAGCTTATGGGGCCAAATTCTCTGTTTCGTCCCACTCACGCAACCGCTGAGGGAAAATTCCTCTGGCCCTCATGTACTGTAAGTATGCAGATGGGCCTATCCAGTTGTACTACATGCCTATTCTGTGGGAGCACTGGGTCCAACCTCCTCCCCCCACCACCACTCCAAACTCATTCTATCCGATGGAAGATTTTGAAAGACTGCGGTTAAACCCATACAGGCCTAGAACTGGATTGATCTACTCCTAATCAGTGCTAATACCAATAGTGAGGCAACCAAGTAGACATTGCAACCTCCTGTTAAGATGAAATGGGCTGGTATCACCAGTCACCAAAGCTCCCCGACCCACCCCCACCTTTGTCTTGACAGCATATATTTTTTCCAGTTTCATTTTTCTGAAGTAGATTCTTAGCTACTTAGTTTCTTGCTAACCTCCCCCACCACCATATACACACATAGTGATTTGGTGGTTGAGGTGAAGGGAGTCTAAATGTCTACTGTACATACGTATACCCCACCCAGTACATTCCCACAGTCACCTTGTCTGTACACACTGGGGTATGATACAGACTTTCTGCCTGTCTTATGTGACTGAATAGCTATATTTTTACAGTACAGTTTATGAGCACTTCCTTGTTGCATGCTATTAAGTGTGACTGTCATTGTGGGCTTACAGTCACAGGAGTTCTCGGTTAGCACCCAGCACCCTGCTGTGTGTAGGTGACTTGTGTACCGACAGCCACATATCACTTGTTGGCCAACACCTGTGCTTTCAGCATGTCTTTTGTAAGCAAAATTGTCAGTGCCATGCCCCCTTTTCACCCTATATGAATATGTGATGCAGGGGTTGCCGTTTCTGAGTTCACACCCCTGCCTGGAGACTATACAGCGCCCACCAGCTTTACAATGCTGAATGTTTGCTTGTTGGTAGTAACATTGAAAGTGCAGGAGTTAGACAGATACCCACCTCAACCCTGCAGAGATGGACGGGCACTGGGGAATGCCTTTGGGTCGTCACCCATAACGCTCATGCCATTTCACCTCACCCTATTCTGCAGACACCAACAAGTGCTGAGGTATGCCTTGGTGTGTTCAGCCTTACAGTCACCCCATTCCAATAGGACATACACTGAAATGGGTGCAGTATAGGAGAACAGGGTGAACTCTGGGGCCAAAGAGTCCAAGGCACACCTTGATGACTGTCACTGGCTGCAGGGTGGGGGTGGAATGGCATGAGCATTACAGCTGACAATCCAAAGGCACACCTCTGATGCCTATCAATCTGTACAGGGTGGGACGTTATGGTTAGAAACCCCTAATGTCCAGGGCGTTTGTTGATATTTACACTACAAATTTTCAACATAGCCTTTTTGCAACCCCCACCTGATGAAAGCATTGGGACCTCTGCTCATGAACAGTGGCACTGTGATTTTGTTAATCTGTCCCAAACATTGATTTCCCACATTGACCACATCATTCTACGCCAGATGTGCAAAACCACAGTTCAGGCAGAATGTGAAAAATGACAGCTTCACCATTCATAAGGAGGTGTGAATAGATGGCAATGTTGGAAATCTGTAGTCAAAATATGAAAAATTCTCAAAGTTATGAGCATGCATGAAAACTGCACAATGCACAATCGTAACAATCATTTTTTTGAAATCTTTCACCTAATTTTCAACATAGGCATTTTGGGACCTCTGCACATGAACAGTGTTATTATGATTTTCTTAATCTGTCCTGAACATTGATTTCCCACAGCGACCGTGCCATTGTGCACCGGATGTACAAAACCATATTTTGGGCAGGATGTGAAAAATGACAGCTGTACTTTTCATAAGGAGGTAGATAAAAATAGCAATGTTGAAAATCTGGAGTAAAACTCTAAAAAAATTCTCAGCGTTCCGAGTGTGCGTGTAAACTATGCAACACATGCTCATAACACAGTTGTTTTTATGTTGTCTTGCACCTGCGCAAGAAATATATTGCGGTAACTTCTTATTAGCAGGTTTTGGAGGCGCGGTCCTGTTCTGGCCTGTGGCACCACTGATTTTTGGGGCTGGGCTCCATGGCAAGAATTAGATTGCAAGCTGTCTATGACAGCAGTGCAAAAGTGTGTCCACCACCTTGGAAGGTTTTAGCCACTGCAATGAGGGAGCTCCACCTCATTGCAGGGCGTGCCTTTCCCAGTGTAAGTTTCAGTGCAACATGGTGGCGGCTGTGCTGTCTGCCTCACACAGTCTCCAGAAAAGCTGACATAGGGGGGTGCCCAATCCCCCTGTCAGCATCACCCCCCCAACACTCTTTAGTTGCCGATGAGGTGCTCAATCCCTGCCGGCACTATACGCTCTCCCCAATTCATCTGCCGATAGGAGAGCCCAATCCCCATCTGCATCATCCCCCCCAACACTCTTTATTTGCCAACAGAGTGCCTAATTCCCATTGGCTACAGTCCTCCCCGGAAAAAAAGCCCACAGGTGACACTCCCCCTACCCAGTTCATTTGCCAATGGGGTGCCCAATCCCCATCGGTTCTATTCCCTTCCCCCAAAAAGACCATGCAGGTGACATGCTGGGAGCCCACCCAAGCATGTCAACTGTACCTGTAAAACCAAAAACCTTCCCACAATGTTTTTCCCTGTAAAGTAGAAAATGGTCCCTTGCAGTCTGCAGCCCCTCCACCAACCTAGCCCACCACTGTGTGCCCCACCTCCCCATCACCCTTCTCACCCCATACTACCTCCGTAGCCTGGTTCGATGCTCTTCTGTGGACCGAGAACATGTCTGCACTCTTCAAAGCTGACCGCGAACTGAAGAAATGCCAGTAGCTTAATAAATAATAGCATAAATAGGGTTTTCAACTTTGTGCATATCTTGGCATTTTGGGAATTTTGCCACCACATTTTCAACATAGGATTATTGGGACCCCTCCTCATGAATTCAGTTACTGTCATGGCATTATTTGGTCCTGAAAGGTGATTTTGCAGTCACTGCACGGAATCACCCTTCGGGACTGATTAACAAAATGACAGTGCCACTGTTCATGAGATGTCCTCTCAAAAAGCCTATGTTGCAAATTTGGTGAAAAAATAAAAAAAAATGACTGTTTTACGAGTGTGTGTTGTGCAGTTTCCATGCATGCTCATAACTTCATGAATCTGTAATATTTTCACTCGAGATTTTCAACATTGCCATTTTTCCACACCTCCTTATGAGCAGTACAGCTGTCATTGTTCACATCCTGGCTGAAATATGTTTTGGTGCTTCTGGCACAGAATAGCGCGGTCGCTGTGGGAAATCAGTGTTTGAGACAGAGTAAGAAAATCACAGTGATACTGTTCATAAGCAGAGGTCCTAAAATGCCTATGTTGAAAATTTGGTGATGAAAGTCCATTAAATGATTGTGCTATGAGCGTGCGTTGTGCAGTGTTCACGCACCCTCATCATTTTCCACATCCTGGCTGAAATGTGTTTTCGCACTTCTGGCGCAGAATAGCATGGTTGCTGTGGGAAATCAGTGTTTGGGACAGATTAGGAAGATCACAGTGACTCTGTTCATGAACAGAGGTCCTAAAATGCCTATGTTGAAAATTAGGTGACAAACGTTTATAAAATGACTGTTTTACAAGCGTGCGTTGTGCAGTATCCATGCACACTCATAACTTCGATAATTTTTAATATTTGTACTCCAGATTTTCACCATTGCCTTTTTTTCCACACCTTCTTATGAACAGTACAGCTTTCATTTTCCACATCCTACCTGAATTGTGTTTTCCCTCATCTGGCGCACAGTGGCGCAGTTGCTATAGAAAAACAATGTTCAGAACACAGTAAGAAAATTACAGTGACACTGTTCATGTGCAGAGGTCCCAAAATGCCTATGTTAAAAATTTGGTGAAAAAATTCCATAACATGACTATGTTACAAGCGTGCATTGTGCAGTGTCCATGCACAGTCGTAAGTTCGAGAATTTGTAATACTTTCACTCCAGATTTTCAACACTGTCATTTTTGCAGACGTTCTTATGAACAGTTCAGCTGTCTTTTGTCACATCCTGCCTGAAATGTAGTTCTGCACATCTGGTGCACAATCACACGGTCGCTGTGGGAAATCAACGTTCAGGTAGATTAAGATAATCATAGTGCCACTGCTCATGAGCAGAGATCCCAAAATGACTATGTTAAAAATTTGGTGAAATAATTCCACTAAATGACTGTGTAACGAGCATGCAATGTGCAGTTTTCACACATGCTCATAACTTCAAGAATGTTTAATATTTTCACTCCAGATTTCCCACATTGCCATCTCTTTACACCTCCTTATCAATGGTGCAGCTGACATTTTCATGTGGTGCAGAATGGCACGGTCACTGTGGGAAATCAACAATCGAGACAGATTAACAAAATCACAGGGGCACTGTTCATGAACAGAGGGCCCAAATGCTTTCATGAGATGGGGTCACAAAAGGGCCATGTTTTAAAATTTGGAGTGCAAATACCAACACACGCCCAGGGCATTAGGGTTTCTAACTATTGAATCTCACCCTGTACAGACTGACAGGCATCAGGGGTGTGTCTTTGGATTGTCTACTGTACTGCTCATGCCATGGGTCCTCCACCTCCACCCTGCAGCCACTGATAGGCATCAAGGTGTGCCTTGGACTCTTCAGCCCCAAAGTTCAACCCATTCTCCTATGCTGCACCCATCTCAACGTACTTCCTTATGAAATGGGGTGAGGATAAGGCCAGATGACTCCAAGGCACAATGCGACATTTGTCAGAATCTGCAAGGTAGGTTGAGGTGAAATAGCATGAGCGTTATGGCCAGCGACCCAAATGTACACCCCAATGCCTGTCACTCTCTACAGGGTGGGGTGGGGTTGATGTCGGTTCTATACTTCATTGCTACTTCTGTTATTTGTCTCTCTAATTCCTGCACTACCAGTGCCAAAACCAGCAAGACAACATTCAGCATTGACAAATGCTTGATGGAATTATTTCACCAAATTTGCAACATACACTTTTTGGGAGCCCACCTCATGAACAGTGGCACTGAAATGTTAGTCGGTCCCAAAAGGTAATTCTGTGCAGTGACCACGAAAACACCTTTCGGGACCAAATAATGCCATGACAGCGACTGAATTCATGAGGAGGGCTTCCTAGAATAGAACCCCACGTGGAAAATTTGGTGCCAAAATACGAAAAAATGGCTGCGATATCCACATAAGTTGAAAAAAAACCATCTATGCCATTATGCAGCTTACTGGCATTTCTTCAGTTCGTGGTCAGCTTTGAAGAGTGCAGACGTGTTCGTGGTTCACTGAAGTTTGTCACGCCAGGCATCGGAGGTAAGTGTGAGTTGAGGGAGGGCATGTGGAGGTGGGGTGCACAGAGGGTGGGTGTGGGTTGGGGAAGGGGACCTGACTGGCAAGGGACAGTTTTCTTTCTTTCTTTCAGGGAGAATGAAAAAAGCAAAAGACATCGCAGGGAGGTTTTATTTTGCAGGCTTGCTCACCTGCATTTTTGGGTAGGGGGGAATTAAGCCGACGGGGATTGGGCCCCCCATCGGCAATGAAAGCCTGTTTGGGGGACATGATGCTGTGGGGGGTTGGGCACCCCCTCAGCACACAACAAATTGGGCAAAGAGATTATGCCGATGGGGATTGGGCTCCTCCGCCAGCAACTGAACTGGGCCAGGTTATGCCGACAGGGGGATTGTGCATCCCAGTTGGCTTTTATGGGGACTGTAAATGGATGGTGACAGTGCCACAATGTTTTCATGAAATGTTACATTCCTAGCATATGTCTCACCCACAGTAGCAGACGGCTTTGTTGTCGACTGCATAATACATAGACAGTGTCGGCAGATAAGGGCCTATGGCCCACCCAGTCTGCCCATTTGAGCTTGTAAGTTCAGTTTATGTTTTCATAGAAGTCTGTTGCCCCTTACCCCTGACCTCCAGAATTACTTTATGTCTATCCCTTGCATTCTTAAATCCCATGATTGTTTCAGTGCCCACCACTTGCTCTGGCAGGGTGTTCCACTTGTCCACCACCCGTTCTGTGAAGAAATTCTTCCTCATGTTTCCTCTGAATCGTCCTCCCTCCAACTTCATCCCATGCCCTCTAGTCCTGGAACATCTTTTTCACTTAAAAATAGTGTATTCCTGCACCCTGTTCCTCCCTGTAAGATACTTGTATGTCTCTATCATATCCCCTCTCTCCCTCCTCTCCTCCAGGAAGTAAATATTCAGTTCCTTCAACCTGTCCTCATAGGACTTGTGATGCAATCCATGTACCATCTTTGTTGCCCTCCTCTGAACCTGCCCCACTCTGTCTATGTCCTTACGTAGGTAAGGTCTCCAGAACTGTACAATGTACTCCAGGTGGGGCCTCACTAGTGTCTTGTATAGTGGAATTATGACCTCCCTTTTCCTGCTGGTGATGCCCCTGCCTATGCATCCCAGCATCCTATTTGCTTTACCTGCTGCCTTGTCACTCTGTTTCCCTACCTTGAGGTCATCAGGATGATAACCCCAAGATCCCTTTCTTGCTTGGTGTACTATATCCTCATCCCCCAACTGATATATTGTGCCAGGGTTTTTGTGCCCCATATGCATTATCTTGCACTTATCTTGCACTTCTTTGCATTGAATTTCAACTGCCAAACCCCTGACCATTCTTCAAGTTTCTGCAGGTCCTTTCTCATTCTGTCTGCACCCTCTGGTGTGTCTACTCTGTTACAGAGCTTTGTGTCATCAGCGAACAGTGAAATTCTGCCTTCTAGGTCCTGCACAATGTCGCTGATGAATATGTTGAATAGGACCGGTCCCAGCACTGATTCCTGTGGTACCCCACTGGTCACTCTTCCTTCTGTGGAGTGACAGCCATTTACCACCACCCTCTGTGCCCTGCTGCCCAGCCAGTTACCTACCCACCACACTACTGTCCTGCCCACACCCATATTCCCGAAGTTTGTGTAATAGTCTTCTATGTGGCACAGTGTCAAAGGCCTTGCTGAAGTCCAGATAAGCCATGTCCACTGCCCTCCCTGATCCACCTCCTAGTCACCCAGTCAAAATTCAATGAGGTTGGTCTGGACATGACCTCCCCTGGTGAAACCATGCTGCCTTGGGTCCCGTAGTCCATTGACAACCAGATGTTCCACCAGTCTCTCCTTCAGTAGTGCTTCCATGATCTTCCCACTACCGAGGTGAGGCTGACTGGTCTGTAGTTCCCCACTTCCTCTTTGTTCCCACTTTTGTATAAGGGGACTACATCTGCTGTCCTCCAGTCTTTGGGTACCTCACCTGTTTCCAGTGATCAGCTAAACAGGATAGTCAGAGGTTCAGCCACCACCTCTCTTAGTTCTTTAAGGACCCTGGGGTGCACCCCATCTGGCCCCATTGCTTTATCAACTCTTATTACTTCCAGTTCCTACAGGATCCTTTCTCATGTAAAGGGACTTGTGTCCATTTCTGCACCATTCTCACCCCTTGTACTCCCTTCAGACCCATTACCCTCCTCTTCCTCAGTAAAGACTGAGCAGAAATACCTGTTCAATATGTCAGCTTTACTGTTGTCATCCTTCACGCCATAATGGAACTGCTGGAGCGAAACGTGGATATGAACCAAACTGATTCACTCAAAGCTAGTTCCACTACTCAGGAAGCACTGAAATACAAGTCCTGCAGTGCAGCTGCAACAATCAGGGACTGCCCGCCATCACATCATGAGCTTGTAGTCTGCACTATTCAGACCCAACACAGAGATGAATGGCTGACGCTGCAATGACGAGGCAGCCCCTGATTGCAGCAGCCAGATCGTTTCAAGTTGGTGGCACTTCTGGAGAACCAGTGTCATCAGGACAGTGGGCCTGCACTGGTTGAACACTGCCAAGCCCACAAATGCAGTGCCACCACAGTGCCACACCTCCACAACCCGCGTCTCTCCTAAGCTGCCACATAATGTTTCTTGTGCATGCGTGCAAGCAAACATAAAAAGGACTGAGAAATAATATGTGGGCAATGCCTCTTTTATGTACTCTAACAGTCCTCATAAAGTAGTACTAGTCAACCAATAGCACAGACTCTTGGGGTACACATCTAGTATACAAGCAAGTCAATACCTAGTTCCTATTCCAATTTCCTCAAACTTACAGGTCTACATGCAAATTACAGTATTCAATATTGATAAGGAAAACTCACCAGTAGTGTGCTCATAGTCAATAGTACAGCAGTGATGGTGGGGGGGGCACTAAAGCAGAAGGAATGCCAGAAGCGATCCCAGAGGGAGTAGAACCTGATTAATTCTTACTGAAAGTCCCTACACATTCTATAGGGATTTATAAAGTGGGTGATTAGGAACTACATTACGAGAATTAATTCCTGCATGTATGTGCCACAGATAAGTTTGAACTCAGTGTTGTAAATTGATTTTACCTGCCCAAAATTGTACTGAATTATCTTGTTTATATATTTTTTCTCCCACGTACCCCCTCACTGAGTCACTTCTTTGTCTCAGTGTGCTTTCCCAGTCACCAGTTTCTAAATAAATTTAAATAAATGTGTCAATAAAATGGCGATCCTTTGAAAAATATTTATACAGTTTTAATACATATTATAATTATTTTTGCACTACAATTATGATAAACATGACAATACCTATTTCTTCCACCCTCCTTAAGTCCACCCTACTCTTACTTCCTCCCACCTTATGCCCACCCTCCTTCCTCCACTCCTTCTCCTCCTCACTCCCCTAACACCCTGTGAACCTAAACAGTTTCACCCTACCCTCTCTTATCATCCCACTCTTTCCTCACTTATTCTATGTCCTCTCCAATTCTACTCCCCTCAGCTTACCCCTTCCCTGCACTCCTCCACCCCTCCCCTTTTGGCCCCACCTTCATACCTTCCCTTCCCCTGTTCTTCACCTTCTTCCGCCTGTCCTTTCCCCTTCCCCATAGCCCTCCCTCTTTCTCGCATTAATCCCTACTCCTGCCTCCTACACCCTCTCCTCAAAGCTGCTCACCACTTCTCTTATCACTAGCACTTTAATTACAGTGTCACATAAGTGACTGCCTCATACCCCGATACCTACTCCCCTCAACTCTATATGTTGCCCCTACTATCTTTTTGCTCCATGATTGTATCTATACTTGATGCACATCTCCCCACTTTATTGTGCTGTATTCAATTGTATCTGTCTAATGTTGTTTAATATCTAGCGTTTACTAAGCTTGCTAAACTTGTTAGCTGCGCTATCATGTTTACATGTTTACCTATTTTGCATTGATTATTGTTCCGTTGTTTATTCCACTGACTGTATTTGAAGTGGAACCTTTGTAAAAGAACCTCTGGTTCAAATGTATTTTGTAATCCTAGGACTCAATAAAAATAAATAAATAACAATAGGTATCCCAGTGAAAAATAAGGAGAAGATTTGTATACGGGGACAAGAATCAACGCAAAGCTGGATATGTGTGTGTGGACCCCTCTTGGAAACATTGATTACAAGTGTGGTTGTGGCAGTCATGTATAAATGTGCTTTTTTTTCCATATGCTGATATACTAATGCGCTACTTCCTGCCCTACTTACCCAGGGGAGATGTGACTTCTGGTTTCTGCACTTAACGTTCAGCTGTACCATTTCCTGTAAGATAGCAAATCTTGTTGCCATATGACTGCACAAAACTAAAGACCACTTTATTGAGAAGAGATCAGAACTATGATAAAGAAATACAACCTTTTTCAGACTTCTCAGAATTATGTTCACTAATCAGATAACAGTAAAAATAAATGATTCCTTCTCTCTTACGGGCATTATGAAAAAAAATGACTTAGCTTATGGGGCCACATTCTCTGTTTAGTCCCACTCACGCAACCGCTGAGGGAGAATTCCTCTGGCCCTCATGTACTGTAAGTATGTAGATGGGCCTATCCCATTGTACTACATGCCTATTTTGTGGGAGCACTGGGTCCAACCTCCTCCCCCCCCACCACCACTCCAAACCCATTATATCCGATGGAAGATTTTGAAAGTCTGTGGTTAAGGCCATACAGGCCTAGAACTGGATTGTTCTACTCCTAATTAGTGCAAATACCAATAGTGAGGCAACCAAGTAGACATTGCAACCTCCTGTTAAGATGAAATGGGCTGGTATCACTAGTCATCAAAGCTCCCCAACCCACCCCCACCTTTGTCTTGGTAACATATATTTTTTTCCAGTTTCACTTTTTCTGAAGTAGATCCTTAGTTACTTAGTTTCTTGCTAACCTCCCCCCCCCCACCATATACACACAGTGATTTGGTGGTTGAGGTGAAGGGCGTGTAAATGTCTACTGTACATATGTAAACCCCACCCAGTACATACCCACAGCCACATGTCTGCACACACTGGGGTGTAATGCAGACTTTCTGCATGTCTTATGTGACTGAATAGCTATATTTTTACAGTTTATTTATTTATTTATTGTATAATCGGATTTACAACTTTTGAGCCAGAGGCTTGTTTACAAAGGTACCTCATCACAGAGAGGGCATGCAGAGTCAACATACCTACAGAATACAATCATACAGAATAACATAGTTTTACATAATTGCTTGAACACAAAGAGTAATTAAAAAACTTTTCAGAATTGACAGGTTTAGTACCAGCAGGTACTGGCAGTGGAAAGGGATGCCATGGGGGAGTGGGGGGGTGAGGTGAGGGGGAGTTCAGTCCAGAGGGCTACGTCAACAGTGTTTTGAGAGCAGCAGAGCATCTGTTAGTGACAGGTGCAGCAGTGAGCGTTGAACAATAGGTTCCATTGGGCAGTTTTGAAGGGGACAATTTTGGTGGTGTTGGAAATGGCTGCTGGGAGTGCGTTGAACCAGGACGAGGCTCTCTAGCTGAACGACCTCTGTGCTCGGGTGGTCCTAGTTCTGGGTACTAGTAGGGTGACCTTGTCAGTGGTTCAGGTAGTGACTCAGGAAGGTGTAAGTTGGATGGAGGCAGAAACCCCAGAGGGAGAGCCCGAATAGAATCTTCTTAGTTAGTAGGCAAGTTTGGTAGCGGAGACTTTCATCGAGGCTAAGGAGTTTGGCCATGTCATGAAGTTGACAAGTGTGGGTGAGCCTAAGGGCACTGGTCACTAGTCTGCAAGCCTTGTTTAGGGTTAGTCGAATCTTGTTTAGGGCTGTGGAGTCAGCAGCGCCATAGACCAGAAGGCCGTAATCGACAAGGGACATTACTGAGGACGTAGTGGCAAGCCTGAGGGCATCAGGTGAGAGGCAGTCCTTGTGCTGTTAAACAGTACTCATAAACAACACAGTTTATGAGTGCTTTTTGGTTTCAGGTTATTAAGTGTGACTGTCATTGTGGGCTTGCAGTCACTGAAGTTCTCGGTTAGCACCAGCACCCTGCTGTGTGTGGGTGACTTGTGTACTTACAGCCACATATCACTTGTTGGCCAACATCTGTGCTTTCAACATGTCTTTTGTAAGCAAAATTGTCAATGCCATGCCCTCTTTCCACCCTATATGAATATGTGACACATGGGTTGCCATTTCTGAGTTCACACCCCTGCCTGGTGACTGCACAGGGCCCACCAGGATGAGGGGGTTGGGTTCATATTTTCTCCTGCCGCAGGAATGTTCATCCATGAATGAATAAGAAATAAAGAGAATAAGTGGACCAGATGTTGTGTGCTGTGTCACGAACCTGCTCCCTTGAGCTGGGTCCACTGAGCTCACAATGTCCACCCCAAAGTGCAATCTGTGACAGGGGAGAACAGGAACACCCTCTCCATGTCCTCCTAGAGTGTACACTGAGTTCACAGCTGAACACTCGCCATGAAGGCCCAGGGCTTCCCTCACTAATCTGAGTAAAGGTAAAATGCAGTCTCAAGTTTGTAACTAGGTGGGAACCCTCCTTGGTTGCTGTACTGGAGGGAAGACCCAAGCGTTATGAGCTCTTCGGGGTTGTCCTCGTAACCCTGATTGTGTCTTCTCCCATGGGTGGTGCAGCGACTAGTTACCCCATACTGATCCCCCCGGAGACCTATGAATTTCCCCTACTTGGCCCACAGATGCCCTTCAAGGATCCCAGACTTTGGTAGCTATGGTGGCACCTTTAGCAATAAACATGCGTGTCATAGATTTAATAAACATTCCCACATTTGCACACACACACACACACACACACACACACACACACACACAATGAAATTTCTTCTAGGCAGTGTTTTAAAAGCAAGTGCTTTTACTATTTACTAAATAATTATCATACAAGACTTACAAACAAAAGATTCAGAAATTTCTTACAGGATAACAAACAAAAGTTGGAAAAATATACATACAAACGCACTGTAAAAGCTAACTGTCTAACATCTACCTCATCTGTAGAGAAATCAAAGTTCAGAAAATAAATGAAGTATGCAAAAGTTTCCAAGTCCCAGTTTTCTTGTAGCCACTGGTCTCCAGTGTGAGTGTGTGGCAGTCTTGTTCTGTGGGCCAGGAAGGGCGTCTACTGCAAAATGCTGTTCAAAATGCTTTGAGTTTCTGTTTTGAAGGGCCTTATATAACCCTGGTCCTTCAGTCAGTAAACTGTTCTTCCAGTTAGCTAGTGGCCTTATCTTTAGGCCAGCAGGGGTCTCTTTTGCTCTTTCCAAGTTGCAAGAAAATGAACATTATTAATTATTTATATTTCCTATAGTCCCAACTTCCTGTCTTCTGAAATCCAGTATCCTGCCTGCCACTTAATAACATGTAAATGAATTATGACACGGAGAGAATTCACAATAGACTTACGCAAGGTCATAGACAGGATGGAAGCAGTCCAGAGGAGGGCAACTAAAATGGTGCAGGGTCTGCATCAGAATTCATATGAAGAGAGACTGAGAGAGCTTAATATGTATACCCTTGATGAAAGGAGGGACGGGGGGACATGATAGAAACGTTCAAGTACCTCAAGGGAATCAACCAAGTCCAGGAGGGTAGCATCTGTCAGAAAAAGAGATGTGTAAAAACAAGGGGACACAATTTAAAGACAGAGGGTGGACGGCTCAGGGGTAATGTGAGGAAATCTTTTTTCACGGAGAGAGTGGTGGATGCGTGGAACTGCCTTCCTGGGGAGGTTGTTGGGGCTAAAACAGTGGGGGAATTCAAACATGCATGGGACAGACACAAGGCAATTGTAGTGGGGGGTGGCAGGAAGTAGGCTGCTGGTTAACTAGAATCTGCAGCTTATCCAGTAGGTAGGGAAATGGGCAGACTGGGTGGGCCAAGTGGTCCTTATCTGCCTTCAAAGTCTATGTTTCTATGTTTCCAGAATACATTTTTCCCATATCCTGTTTCCAAGTAATTTGCTTTGAAGTGGAAAAGGTTATGACCATGGGAGTTGTTTTCTATCTCCTGACAATTTATAACACCTCTTTCCCTTTTGATCAACTTATGAGGGAATCGGTGGAGCAGCAAGACGGCGCAGTGCTGCTTCACTCCCCACAGCTCCGTCTTTGAAGCGGCATCTGCAAGTTTTCTTTTCTTTTGAAGGCTTTACTCTACTTTAAAATGTAAAATGATGAATGAGGCCTAGCTTGTTTTTTGTACCATGTTTGCATTACTGAAGCTGTTTTATTCCCCCGCTACTCGGCATCCTGGTTTAGTGCATCTTGCAGGTACACAGTCTGTCTAGCTAAATAAAATGCTCCTGCTTCCCCTGACCTCCTCTCACTGTAACTGATATTAGTTACCCCCAACTTATGCACTTCTCTACTGCCCAACCTGCAACTTAACCACTCATTTCCCATTCCCCCTACTCCCCTTCCCCCACTCCTGCCTCTCCCCTTTCTATTCACTGGGTTTATAGCCCACCCTACTACCAATTCCCTATCTTATGTCTCATCTCCATATCCTCCACTACCCCCTCCTGACATGGTGACCCAGAGCCTGAGGTTGCCACAATCCCTCACTATAACCTCTCCCTATCCCTCCTCTCTTCCTGTCCTGGTCTATAGTTCTGCTTCCTGCTCTTTTTCTTCCTATAAAAATCTGTGTTAACACTGATTTAGTTCAGTACTGCAACACTTGTCAATTCAATGTAATTTTATCCCCACTGTTTTCTCTGTGGTATGCACCTGTTATTGTATGTGACTTTGTTTTCTTTCATTCCTGACGTGGAAACTTTGTAAGTAAACTTGCGGCTCAAAGGTTGTAATCCAGGACTACAATGAATGAAATGCACAAATAAACACAGTGTTTGGCAGTGCGCCAAGTTTAGTCAAAGCAGGACTCATGTTTTGAGTTGTTTCTCTTGGAATTTGCGGCTCTTGTCTGACTGCCTAAAGGTGCTGAACCTGAAGTGGTTTGTGCGTGGTTCTAGAAAAGGAACCACTTCACCCTATGACTTGAAAATGGAGAGCTGAACTTTTCTCTATGGTGCCCCGAACCTCTGAAGGTTGGTAAGACTCCAAGCAGATGTTTGCATTACTGTAAGTACAGCACTGTGGTGCAGAAAGGCATTTTTCCCATCTTATACAGGTATGCCATGTGTTGCCTGCGGAGTTGGGTTTTATAAAATCGTAACCTGGGTTACTGCACTCAGAGTAGTGCTTTATTTTATATTTCAGGTATAATAAAGGTGGAGTGCACTTGGTGTCTGAGGATATCACTGCAGAGGATGGACATGTCCCAAATCCAGAAGCGTATAAATGAGGGAGTGCACACACCCCAGAATTTGATAAAGAAGCTATGGTTGTGATGGCTTGCCCTGCAGGCCCTGGTGGGATGCTGATCTGGCGACCTTTGGTGATTCGCTAAGAGGTATTTCCCCAATGAGGAACTATTTTCTCCCTTTTTACTTTGGGGGTAAACTGTTTACCCTAATGAGATTGGAAGCTAAATATCTCAACCTCACTCTAGAGATTTAATTCTGGGCATTGAACTGTGCCTTTAAGGTATACATCTAAAATGGTCATTCAGCCTTCTTCTCTGTTTCTTTTTAAGAGATGCTATTTTAGTGACTCAAAAACTGTTAGTCTAGTCAAAATGGATAATCATAAAACACTGAGGCTTTTTCTGAACTGCATGAGCTGCAAGAATTTCTGAACATGGCTGAGTTTTTTATTAACAAAATTGATTCTTGGACTTCAGTTAATGGAGACTTGCATGCTGTTTTAAAACTAATGGACTCCCACTCCTAGATGAGCTATAACTCTGCTTAGATTATGTTTTTATATAAATGTATGGAACAGTTGGCATTTTAAAAATATCTTTTGTCTTTCCACAGATTGAATTTTAAGGCAGGATGTTAATGGAACAGTTTATTATATTGTATTTTATTCTATCTGAATGCATTTGTATTTAGTCTTCCACACAATTTTAGTTACGTCTGATATATTCCTGAAACAGTTGCTTGATTTTGAGGTGTTAAATGATACAGCTGACTAATTAATACTGTCATTTTCTACATGCTGAACAACATCAGGTTATCCCTGTTTCAGTAACAGGGTTATACAGGGTTTCATAGACCCAAGGCAAAGGAGTACCCTAAGGAAAGTTAGAGAGGGGAGATGGTTTCTCTGGTAAAGTTTATTTAAGTAAGGGAATGCCCTGAGGCGGATCTGATGAACATTAGCCACTGATTACTTAATATGAAGCTTCAAGATGAAATTCAATTGTTTGTGATATAGTCACACAGAACTGGGGTAGGCCCAGGCATTTGTTGATGCTTAGAAGGCTTTATAGTTTGGATGTAATTCCCCCTATGCAACATACCTGTGTTAAGGGACTGTTATGGGCCCAGAAGCCTGCTTATGGCCTCTAAGGAAAGCTCATCCAATTAAACAAATGGCAAGTAAGAGGGCTTAGCCCTATATGTCACTATATGTGGAGCTTGGGGGGGGGGGTTCAGAACTTTAGCCCTCTTATAGTTGGTTCTCATGTCTGGCAGAGCCCTTGAGCTGTGTATAAAGGTATTACAGCATGGACTTCCCGGAAGGTTTATAAGAAGGTTTTCTGTTGTCTGATGGATACGGTAGGGTCTGGAGTACCCCCAGAAAAAATGTTTTTTTCATTTTTGCCTATCCTCTTTTTTGATATCGTTACGGCCTTAGTGCATTGATTCACTATTCTGGTTTTGTTATTTAACTTTAATTAATTGTGTTCTTTGTCAAAGAGTGGGCTAAATATCTGCCAATCTAATTTTGGTCTGTGGTTAACTGAAAATCATTAACTATATATTTAATTGCATATTTTGCACTTTTGCATAAGTTATATATTATTATAATTAACCAACATGATTAATTTTATGGAAGTTTACTGTAAGATGCAATATTCTGTTGGTTGTAAAGCATTCAAGAATCATAGTGGCACTTTAACATGTGTATTCTTTAGGCTAATAGTTTCAATATGTTATTTGCCAGCCTTGACATTTTAGGACAAAGTGTATCCTTGTCCATACCATTAAGAAGTCAAATGAGATTTTATAAACAGCTAAATCTAGAACTTAAGAACAATAGGTTATCCTGATTAACTTATTGCCATGTTATATGTATGTCTATGGAACATGCATAAAATGTTATGTAAGTGGATAATTTTTAAGTTGTATATTTTGTAAAGGCTTTTGTGCCAAACAAATGAACCTATGTGTACTACTTATCAGGAAATCACCCTTTGAAATGTTATTTCAGGTTCCTATTAAGCAAGCATTTCAGAGACGCTTAAATACACAGCCTCCCTATATGACTTTTAAAAAAAAACATGGGCATCCTTCTGTCAACTTTATCTCCAGGCCCTTTTGGGGAAATTAAACATAAACACAATTACAGAAAAATATGACAGAATTATGCCTGTAGTGGCTAAATCACCACATGCAGTACAACCTCCTTGGATGGGGCACCTAAACACTTCCTTACACCCCCCTGGGAATCAATAGGACAGTTGTAACCTTCACCAATAAACACTTCAATCAGGTAATACAAAGTGGGTGCTCACACAGAAGTGAAATTCAACAAGTTAGCAGTGCTTTTATTTAAGAACACAAGCCTGCAAACTGAAGGAAATGAGGGGGTCAGATAGTTGTAAGTCACCTTGAGCACTCCCACTCTGTAGCAGTGCCCTCTGGGAGCCACTGCACTATGGGTCATCACCACTCTCTCAGATCCCACAAGGTTAATGAAACACCTGCCCATTCAAGGGGCACAATAGGATGAATTGCAATACACAGGGTGTGGTAAACTCTTTAGCTGGAACCGGTACTAAAACTATGATTTTAAGTATGACAAAAGAACCAGTGACTCTGGGTACCCATGAGTAAAACTAATGTCCCAGTGCAGGCCTGGAAGCTACATTGCCTGAGTTCTTTCTGTGGTGCACTTGAAGAAATTTAGCAATTTTGCAATATAACCCCCCCCCCCAACAAGCCATAATATGCTAGCAATATTCAAAGAACTTGAAACTCCAAATGTTCAGAAAATCCAATTTTAACCCCAGCAAGGTAATTGTAATCCAAATGGGAAAAATACCAAATACCCCAGCAAGCAGCTCGGGCACTCACATCAGTCATGGATACAGCAGCTCAGACAAGGCCGGAACCAGCACACAGCAACAAGTAGGGGAAGCATTCAGCAGTAGGCCCCAGTGGCATGGATATAAAGCCCTTTGGACTCTCTCAGGTACTTGGCAGCTGCACAGCCCTTCTGGCACAACACTCACCGTACGCAGGAACACTACACAGCAGCTTCATTTTTCCCAAGGAGTCCAGACCTCCGGAGAAGCCCTCACAGTCTGATTCCCCTCTTGATTGAGAGTGTCCATGTACTCAGGGCAGGTGCCTATAACTCCCATTTCCCTGATTCACCCCACTTGATAAAGGCTAGCAGGCCTCTTACCTGACTCTGCAGCAGTCAGTGGAGGTGCAGGTCTCTGTCACTGATTCCTCAGCTCAGCAGCTTTCCTCAGAATTTGTACCTCTCCAATTCTCTCACAGCAGCTTTATTCTGCAGGTGTTCTTCTGGCACAGTTGCAAAGATAGAAGCCCAGGATAAGGCTGACAGTATGTAGGCTCCCCCAATTTTGGGAGGGCTTATGCTCACTTTAGGGCCTTAATCTTGTGGTCACCCTGGGTTTTTCTCCTGACTCTCTCAGGTTAGGCAGTTAGGTTAGTGTCCTGGGGAGTCGTTTCTGTGGGCCTCCACTTGGGGGCAGCAGAGAATAGGGTTTAAAAATGTGGAGAAATGAGAAGGAAGGAAGAAGGCAGATTAAGGAGGTAGAGAGATTAGACTGACTGGTTCTGCAGGGCAGTCAAAAGGGGGGCACCCCTTTTTTAGGCAGGATGGCTATGCAGCGGTGAAGCACCAGATCCTTAGCTGGACTTTCTGAGGGTGGTGGAAGGTAGCCATAGCATACGGTCGATGAGGGGTCCTGGCTCTCCGAGAGGTGGAGAGAGGATGGACTGTTAGGCCCCATGGATATTTAGCGGGCTCCTGGAAGGTGCTTAGATGCCGGAGGTGCCAGGGCTTCAGGGGCTGTGGTAGGGCCCTTGCATGGGGGGGGTGTGGGTAGCTGATCTCTTTCCCAATGTGGCAGGACAGCTCAGGGAGTTAAGTGATGGGGCTGGGGGAAGCTCTTATCCATATGGGGTCTGTTTGGAGGGATAGGCCTTGGGGCAGCCAAATGAATTTGCCTGGGTGGGTTGAAAAGGCCCTTCGAGTTTTCTTCATTGCCAGTTTGCTCAGCTCGAGCACAGGAAGAGGAATATTTGGGAGGCTGTGTGTGGCTAGTGGTTGAGGCCACCATAATAGTAGCAGCAAGATCGAGGCTTCCAGGGACGGTCATGCTAGCAGCACAAGGGCCGCGTTTTATCTGGCCATGAGGACCAGGTAGTTGGGCCATAATGCAAAGGGCCACAGAGATTGGTTTTTAGAGGAAATGGTGGCAGCTGTGGTACTGCAGGCTGCATCATCTGTGTTCCTTTGGCCATTTAGAGCCAGGGAACGGTGTTGGGAGAGGTTAATCACTTCCTTGTGAAGGGGAAACAAGTTTAGCACTTAAGTTAAGAAGAGGGTGGAGGACCCTTAGTAAGACTAGTGAAGTTCGATTGGGTGGTACTTACCTGTGCCAGTGTATTCCTTTAGGAGCTTCATGCTTCTGGTAAAAGACAAATAAATTTGATTGTTTTAGAAAATAAGTTTTCTTTGTTTAATTGAGTGTCTTTTTAATTCTAATGAAATAAATCATTAGTTTAGTAGCATCCAGGAGTTTGTTGGAACACCTTAGGATTTTTTCCAGCTGAACCTTCCGGGGGCCGGGGCAAGGAGAAAGGAGTTCCAGCCATTACATGAATTTGGGGATCTCTTGCTGGACAGTGTCAGGTGGGGGGGGGGGTGAAGGGCTTGCATCTGTCTGGTAAGAACAAATTTATTTATTGGAATGAAATGGTTGAGAGTATGCTTTGGAGAGAGATTTCTATGGATTATACACCCTTCTTTGGGAACATCGGTCCCCAAGACAGAAGAGGAAGGGAGGGTTACACATGGGGGTTCGTCCAGGATATCTCGTGGCTCCTCCGACTTTAAACTAATTGAGTCCCCAAACTGGAGGGCTGGCAGGTCTGACTCTGGCCTCCTAGGCCATGTGGCACAGAAGAAAAGACAACAAGATGGCAAGTGGTGTGGTATAGGCCCTTCTGGTGCTCGACCTCAGATGCTCGCTCTCTCTCTGTGGTGGCACTATGCATGGCTACAGTTCATGTGGTTGCTGGCAGCATTCCAATTGGCTGAAACCCCACAGAAAGGAGCTCAGCCTGGTGAACAGGTGCCATTTTGTAGTGGTGAAGCGTGAGAGCAGTCGTGTGGTGAGAGCCTGCAGCAGTAAATCGAGTGGAGAGATCTGGACTAACAGTAAAAACTTTGTATTTTGTTTGCCCCCTAGTACTGGTTTAAGAGTCGTAAAGTGGGTCGTGATCGGATGACTCTGTTCTACTGAATGGCTGGCAGAGAGTTTAAATCAAAAGGGCTGGAAGATGTGCTTCCCCCTCAAGAGCCCCTTTCCATGGTTCCTTCATCTCTCCTTGCCTGGCTGTGGGGTAGTGCAGGAAGAGGATGTTTGGATGAGCGGTGCATCTGATGTGGATTTAGGGGGAGGGCATTGCTAGATTGCCCATCTGCGGCATCTGCTGCAGCTCTGCTCCTGGGGGCATATTTGACTGGCCCCGCCAGTGTTTTATTGGGGAAACCCTCCTAGCATCTCCGAAGGGCCTGCTTCAGTGTGGTTGCAGGGAAGTATGGAGCAAGGACTGTTTGAGAAGCTCTTCCAGGAAGATCCATCCCCAGCAAAGGAGATGCCAGTAGAACCCTCCCCAGAGGTGGTGGTGGAATCAGAATGGGAGGATGGTGGTACTGAAGAAAGGGGCTTATTTTATTTATTTATTTATTTATTTCAGATTAGGATTAATACCTTTGAGCTGAGGGCTCATTTACAAAGGGTCCAAGTCAAAAGGGAGTACAAGACATATACAGGTAATATACAGTGAATAAAACAGAAACATAACTAACATGAGGGTAATAAGTGCAATTACAACAATAAGGCAGGTAAAAAAAAAAGAAAAGACAGCAAGTGGTAGGTACAATGCCATACTTGCAGAATAATCATTTGAAGCAGCACTATGTAAGTGTGGTACAGTGCTTTATAGAGATCTAGTAGCTTTTCAAACTGGGGTGTCCCTAGTCTGTAGTAGGACAATGGGAAGCAGCCAGGCATGACTTTTCGGGGAGGGGGTGGGGGCAGGGGGAAGGGAAGGGGAGGGGAGGCAGGTAGGCTGACATGATAGGTGGAGGGGAAGAGGAGTGAGTAAAGTAAGACAGGGCATGGCCAGCTGGGACAGCAAGGGGCTGGCAGTCGGATTTGCTGGCAAGGAGAGATCGTAGCCCAAGTTTAAATTGTCTGAGTCTGGGAGATTCGACCAGGGCAGAAGGCAAATCATTGAAACACTTGGGCTCACAGTATGAGAGGGATCTCTGGCCAAGGGAGGTTTGCTGAAAAGGAACAACCAAACTTCCCTTGGAGGCACTTCTTGTGCTGATGGAGGGTTATGTAAATTAGAAGAGGGCTGAAGTAGAATTAGGCATTGACCCCATCATAGATTTTTTAGCAGGCAGACAGGCCTGGTATTGTAGTCTGAGGTGGAGTGGGAGCCAGCCAGTTTCCTTATAAAGGGCACACGAGTAAGTCTGCCTGTACACACCCTGAACCAGCCGGCAGGCCTTGCTAAGGAGAGTTATGATCCTTCTCAGCACTGTGCCTGTGCCAGCCCTGTAAATGACGAGGCATAGTCCACAGTGGAGCGTACTGAGCAGCAAGTAACAAGTTTCAGGGCATCCGGTGTCATGGAGGTGCAGTGCCTGTAGAGGACTCCAAGTTTCATGTTAGCACATTTTACTAGTTGCTCAATGTGAACGGAGAAGGAGAGTGTGTCATCTAGGTGAATCCGTAAGTATTTGAAAGTGTCAACTTGAGCAAGAGTTTCATAATTGCGGCTGAGTATACACAGGGGTGACCCTCGCATCCTGCTCTGTGGTGTGATGAATAGCATGCACTTGGTCTTTTTATAGTTGAGCAGCAGTTTATTCCTGGTGAACCAGGTTTCCAGGGCTCTAAAGTAATCTTGTAATGCAGAGTTAATGGCTGTCACATCTTTGCCTGGGATGGAGATGACAGCATCGTCGGCCTAGAGTACAGTGTGTGCAGGGCAGGCAGTTGGCAGGGTGTTTATGAATGAACTGAAAAGGAGAGGGCCTAGGATAGATCCTTGTGGGATGCCAAGGCTCACCTCCCTAGGCTCAGAGATAGTATTGCCGATCCCAAACCGTTGAGTCCTATGAGACAGGTAACTGTTAAACCAAGCCACTGTGTCAATTGACAAACCAGTGGAGAGGAGACTTTGCACAAGCAGTTGGTGATTGACAGTGTCAAAAGCCTTGGCGAGGTCTATGAGGATAGACCCCGCTGCCATTCCTTTGTCCAGGGCCTCATAGAGTTGAGAGGTGTATTCGACGAGTGCGGTGACTGTGGAGTGGTTTTGCCGGAAGCCGTGTTGTTGCATACAGAGAAGGTTGTTCTTTTCCAGGTACTCCGTTAGCTTCTCAGAGATCACCCTTTCGAGGGCTTTGGAAAAGAGGGGTAGTATAGAGATGGGTTGGAAGTTTGCCAGGTTATTTCTATCCTCAGCTTTAAAAATAGGTGTGACAAGAGCAGCTTTCTACTTGTCAGGGAAGACTCCAGATCTCAGGGAGGCATTGAAATCCTTGGTGAAGGGTTCAGCAAGTTCATTTATAATGAAAGCAACCATTTTCGTGTCTACCTGGTAGCTTCCCATCCTTTTCTTTCCAAGGACAAGTTTGATATATGTGATAGCCTCATTTATAGAGATCAGCTTGAAGTAGAAAGGAGGAGTGTCATTGTATGGTAGGGAAATAGAGTTCAGGTTGTGTTGCTGGCTGGCTGGGATGTGATTCAGATAGTCAGAAGGCAGCACATTGCTTAGGTCCGCGAATGCTACATTAAATGCATTTGCTATCTCCTTAGGGTCCTGCAGAGTACTGGAGGAGTTATCTATTTGTTCTGGGGGTGCCCTTGATGCTCTTCCCATGAGTGCTTTTACACAGTTCCAAAACTCCCTACCAAGGCCCCATGTTTTTCCTAGGAGGTCATTATAGTATGCTGCTTTAGCGAGATGGATGAGTTTCGTACAGGTATTCCTAGTAGCTTTGTAAGCTAAGGTATCAACCAATTTCCTGATTGCTTTGGCCTTATGCCACAAGTGGTCTCTGAGGTGCATGCACTCAGTTAGAGGGCCTGATAACCAGGAATTGGAGATTCCTCTGACTTTCTAGGTTTTGTATGGTGCGAATATGTCAAAGGCTTTCGTGAAGACACTACAAAAGTAGTCCAGCACTTGGTTTCCATCCTTGACTCTGTCCAGTGGGAACCAGTGAATCTGCTTCAGGTAAATTCTGAAGGTATCCAGTTTTCCAGGTCTTAGTGGCCTGCTCCTGGTGATCTTAGGCGTACACTTGGTGAACTTGTTTGTCCAAGTGTAAAGGACTGGGGAGTGGTCACTGATAGAGTCTGGTAGGACTGTTACCTCAGTGATATGTTCAGGACAGGAGGCGAGCAGCCAGTCGATGAGGGAGCTGGTGGCTGTATGGTAGTTTAGCCTGGTGGGTTGCATAACTAACTGGGTTAGGTAGAGGCCAGCTATTTGGTCTCTAGCTGTGGCAGTGTCCTGGGATTGCCAGTTAATGTTGAAATCCCTTAGGATGACTTGTTCCCAGTATGGTTTGTTCTGTTTGAGGTGACTGATGAGTTGTGTGAAGCCAGTGGGTAGCGACCCAGGGGGCAAGTACATGGTGGAGAGCACTAGTGCTTTGTTTTGTTGGCCAATATTGAATTTTAACGTAAGTGCTTGTGCCTCCTTGATATGAAAGCTACAGGTAGTATTTGTCCTTTGATGTCGCACCTGAGGTAAACTAGGCAGCCACCCCCTCTTTTGATGGTGCAGTCCTGCCGGAACAAGTTATAACCTGCCAGGGCAATAGTTTCATCAAGAATCTTTGGGGATAGCCAAGTTTCCGTTAGTGAGATGACATCAGGATTGATCTGAGCCACCCAGGTCTGGAATAGGGGCAGTTTGGAGAGAAGGCTGCATATATCCAAGGAGATAATTTTAAGATGGCCCAGGCACAGGGCGTGATTGGCAAAGGTAGGGCCAGGATTTGGATGCACGTTCCCGGAAAGTAGGAACATTAGCAGAATTAACTTTCTTTGAAAACCGGACCAGGTCACCTTGGTGGAGTCTTTCGACTCATCCTTTTGATTAAAGTGCTGAGTGTAGTCGAGTAGCCTGCCAATCAGCAAATTGGAAACTGGGATTGAGTTAAGCTGTAGGGGCTTGATGTGCATGGGGTGAAGCTTTAGCATGGCAGGCCTACAGGGGTCAAGTGATGTCCCTCAGAGATTGTGCAGCGAGGGCAGGATAAGAATAGTGTGGATAGGTGATAATATCACAGGAGATGGAGTCCCTGTAGCATGGGAAACCAAGGAGCATTGGTACAAGATGATTAGTAGACCAAATATTGTGATCTGCTGCATTCTGAGAGTGGGGGTCGATACGTATGAGGAGCAGAGCAGGCTGGAGCTAGGGGTTGACACGCAAGGGAAAGAGGCTGGAGAGATAGTGCAGTATTAGGCAGGGAAGATGAATAACCAATACGTGATGAGAGGAGCTAGGCTGTATTTAATAGAGGGTGGTCAGGAAAAATTATAGGTTCAAATGATAGCAGGAAGTCCCTGGTAAAAGGGCTGTTAATTTGGCCTAGAGCCATGAATCTGATGCTGAGATTAGTGATTCCCTGGTCAGCGCAAGGAAGTCCCCTTGCTCGGAGAAGCAGCCAGCCAATCAGAGGTGGCTCACCAAGGGTACTGGCCAATGACAAGGCAGATCTGCGCTCTGCTAGACAATTGGGTTAGCAGTCTTGAGCTCTGGTTTTTCCATACCTTAGTCCTTTTGTGTGGTGGGCAGGAAGCATCGGCATGGCCAGCAGTTTGGAGAGCCGTGCCCTGGCTGTAAAGATGGCCTGAACGAGGGCTTCTCCTTAGTCCTTTGGTGTGGCGGGCAGGAAGAGGCAGCTTAGAAGGCGATGAAGGGCACAGATGTCTGCCCAGCCCCTCTTCATCAGCTGCTCACTATCTCCATGGCAGAGAGAGGGGAAGAGGCCTTAGAAAACCTGTGGGTGATTCCCCAGGGCCCAGGGGGTCCCCTGTGTGGTCTGTGCCCAGAGGCAGCTTACTAGCTCGGGGAGCCAGGCTGAATTCTTCAGTATTTGTGAGAATTAGATTGGTTTCTAACTAGAGAGTGGGCTCTAGTGTGAAGGTGGAGAAAGTGGTGATGGTAGAAGATGATGAGGTGTATGAAGAGAGATTGATTAATCAAAAGTTTCAGTTTAAAGACTGTGAAATCTATAGAGCTATTCCTAAGCTGTACCATCACCCTGTCATCAGCTCATCAGATTGCAGCCCACACCTTCCAGGCTGGTTGAAGGCACACAGGTCCAGGAAGGATGGACTAAGCCACAGTGACCCTTTAAACACAGCTTACCATGGAAGACCCTGGTTGGAGTCAGGCATGGCATGAAGAACAAGTGTCCGAGACTTGCCTGAGTGGAGTCAGGCTGAAAGGTGGGTGAAAAGGAGAAAGTGTGTTGAGTACTCACAGTTGGAATATCCATATGTATCTGAGAGAATATGGGACATCAGAGAAGAAATGCATGCCAAATGGGTTTACAAGGAGCAATCAGACCAGCAGTGGGAGGATGTCCATCTCAGGAAGTCTTTTAGAAGGCAGGTGCCATGTGCCATACTGTCCCATGAACCAGGCTGACCTTGTATAAACACTTCGCACTGGTGCAGGATTTTGCTGGGTCCCATGTGAAGTACTATATTACACCATGGCCAGAGACTCTTTTGGGGACATTACCACTAAATCAGACCTGGAGATGGACCTGCCACTTAAGGACCTTTAAGAGACGCTGGGACTGTGCCAAAGAAGAAAGAACAACTACGTACTCACTATTACAGTAGATCTTCTAGGGAATCTCTTTCATCAGGCCATGCCATCCCACCCTCCTTCCACCTATAGGATCCTGTGACTCTACTGAGTGCTGTCTGCTTCTCCATGAGGATCTACCTGCTGTTCTTTGCCTCACCTAGTTGGCAGAGCCCTAGGTTCTCTTCTGGTTTCTTGCAGGGAGGTTCTCCGAGCATGATTTCAAGAAGGGAGCTGAAAAGGGAAGAAGCAGCCCACATTTATGTAGTAGCCAACATCTGATGTCATTATGGGCAGTCCCTGGTGGACTGCTTGCAAAAGTTTCCATGTGGTCCTAGTGACTGGAAGCTATAAATTCCATAGGTGTGGCCTGGTGAAAGAGATATCCTCAAATAAGATCTTTGCGCTCATTCTAAGGAACATCAGTCACTGGCCAGAGAGCAGGGAAGTGCACCCTCAGTTATCAAAGAACCAGAAGTCTCATTGTGACACTCAGAAAGATCTGTAAGGCCTGGTTTGAAGCTCAGTTACAACACTCCTGGTGAGTCCACTGAATTGCCTTTGTATATAGTGTATCGTGGAATCTACATTACACCTTTGTTCCATACCCTGTACTGTGTTCAATAGTCCTGGATTATAATATTGGGATGCACAGTATTGAAAATATTGGTCAGATGGGAACCAATTGTCTTTGATGGAATGTTTGTGGGAACGTGAGTTGTGAAAATCTATTGAATCTGTTATGCTATTTGTTTTATGACTTTCAGATCTGCACTTGATGGAACACGTGGAATTGCTGGAATAACAATTTGTGACCCAAGGAGAGTGCAACCCCCCTTCGGGAGGGAGGGAGGCTTACTTGGACTGTGCCAGCCACCCTAACAAATGCTGACTGTACTGCTGCTGCTGCCATCGTGGCTCTCTTGTTTGACTGCATGTGTGGCACCACAGGAGAGAGCCATATGGAGAAGGGAGACTTCAGGGAATTGTTTTGCCATTTATAAGTGGCTGCAGCCATTTTCTTCTGCTTCAGTCCACCTGTTGGCAGTGGGGACTGGGAGCCATCATGGATGCCTCTTCCTCTTTGCATTCCTCTCATGTCATATGAGAATGCTGCCCCAGTTTTGAGCAGGAGTGCAGGCCTCAGGGGCGCCTCCTCAGTGTTTGCCACTCCTCTTGACCCTGCCAGCACACTGTGACTCCAGAACCAGCAAATCAACACCACCCACGGACCCACTGGATAATAGCCTAAGAGGGCTGCTATTAATCCCTGGGGCCAGCACACTATATGGGGGGGGGGGCAAATAAACATAAAAAAATAAAGAACTTCAGAGTGCAAGGCTCCTACCTGAACATGGCCACAGCCATGTTAATGACCTCTAACCTCTGCATTCAGCCAATGAGAGGGTTTGGAAGCCCTAGTAAATTAACAGAGGGATTATGGGGAGGATGATGCAGTAGAAGGGGTGTAGCCTGGAATTTTAAACTTGTACTCATAATAAGTGACAGCACTGTTGCCCCCCCCCATTGTATAAACACAAACCAAAATATGCAGTGCCACGCCACACAAACAAACTATTTCAGTTGAATATTCAATTATTATACAATGGCAAGAAAAAATCCTGGACTCTGATTGGTCAGTCTTGGGCTGGACCCTTGATTTTATCCCAGTACAACATCACGGGTCTAGTCTCAGCCTCACTGTGAACCTGCAGTTGAGCATTTTATGGAGCCTTCCATTGATTGTTTTATGGAGTTTTTGATTGATTGTTTGATGGAGCCTTTGACTGACTGTTTTATGGAGCCTTTGATTGATTGTTTGATGGAGCTTTTAATTGATTGTTTTATGGAGCTCTTGATTGATTGTTTGATGGAGCCTTTGATTGATTGTTTTATGAAGCTTTTGATTGATTGTTTTATGGAGCCTTTGATTGATTGTTTGATGGAGCTTTTGATTGATTGTTTTATGGAGCCTTTGATTGATTGTTTTATGGAGCTTTTGATTGATTGTTTTATTTTCTCTTAAAAAACAAAAATATTTTTCCACACAAAAACATCTTTAAAATGATTTTTTTTATTCTGTATAACAACAAGCTGTTGTATAATAGCAATAATGCCCTCCAGGTTGTGTGTCGTTTGGGATAACGTCACGTCTCAGTTGTTGTGAACTGTTGAGGCCTGTGGCCTTGTGCCCAACCACCTGAGGCATGACATTATCCCAGCACGACACACACACCCAGTCGGGCATTATTGCTTAAGCAAATAATCCCAAGAGGATTACTATTTTATAGATTTACACCATTTTATTTTATCCTAACACACAGAAGTTGGCTGGTTTTCAGTTACAATGTTTAGGAAACATTGTGATAAGACTGTTCCACATCAAGGTAGCCAGCCTGATTATTCATGCTAGCCTCATACCACATCTCTATACCTGGTCTGCATGTATGTGCAACAAAGGTTACAGAAGCCAGACTCGTACCACATGCGGTACCGTACCACGTCCGGTCCCCATACGAGAACAACATGAGTGACTCATGCCAATCACATACCACATGTGTATTCCTGGTCTGCCAATATGAGTAACAGTGGTTACAGATAGCAGCCTCATACCTCATGCATGTGCTTGGTCTACATATGTTAGAAACAGAGATTACAAATGCCAACCCCACACCACATGCATATGCCTTGTCTCCACATGAGATCAGCATGAGTTACTCATATCCAGTCTCATACCACATGTCTATTCCTGGTCTGCACATATAAGTAACAGTGGTTACAGATAGCAACCTCATGCCTCATTCATGCGCCTGATCTGCATATATTAGAAAGAGTGGTCAGAGATGCTAGCCCTACACCAAATGCCTATGCCTGATCCCCCAAATGTGTTGATTACTCATGCCAGTATCATGCCACATATCTATGCCTAATCTGCAGGTATGAGAAACAGTGGTGTCAGATGCCAACCCCATACCACATACCTATGTTTGGTTCCTACGTATGAACAACACGGATTGCTCATTCCAGTTCTATACCATGTGTATACACCTGTTCCCTAGATGCGAGCAACATGAGTTGTTTCTACTAGTGCCATTCTCTTGAAAGACTATGCCTGTAGTTCAATGTGGGAGCAACCAGCCACACCCCCTTCCTGAGTTATTTAAACAGTTCCTCCCAGCCTCCTTCTGAAGCACTTTTTCTTTGCTGGCCAGAGGTTCTGTCGGTCTGTCTTCTCCCTTGGGGCCCAATGAGGTCCCCCCCCCAGTGTTGCTATGCTTGGGCTCTGCTTGGCTTGTGCTGGACTTATGTTTTTTTGTGTGTGTGTTCTTTGGCTTTTGATTTTTATTATTTTGCCTCTGGCTGTTGCTCTGTGCTTCCTTGTGTGCTTGTTTTTCTGTGTCTGTGTTTTTATTTTGTCTTTCTTTTTGGGGTTTTCTAGTTTTCCTAATGTCTTATTGCCCTTTGTTTGCTCTGTATTTTTCTTGCCTGTGTTCCAGTCTCCTACCACACCTCAGTTTTCCTGCAATTGTTATTGTATGTTTCAGCTCACACTGCAGTTTGCTGCCTCCTGCTCCTCATTAATTGATTGCACCTGGTCCTGGCTCTGCTGCCTAGCTAGCAGCTACTGTCTGTGTTACAGCTCTGCTCATGATTTACTCAGATCTAGCTCCACTAGGACAAATGCTGCTTTGCGTTAATGACACTTTCTGCTATTTCATGCCTGCCTGGTCTCATGGCGCCTTGCTTCTGGCTCCCTCTTATCAATATGTAACCTCTGGGCGGTGCCACCCCCAGTGTTACACCCCTGCCTACTACCCTGGCTATCTAGCTGCTGATAAATCAGATGTTAAACATAATTATTAATAATACCCACACTGGTACCAGTCCCAGATACAGCAGAAACCCCGCAATCTCATACCATACTGGTTAAACAGATACCACAGTCCAAGATATTGCAGGCCTGATGGAGTTGCAACTGGTCGAGGTGGACAGCTATTAATTTGAAGGTGGGGGCAACTTGGAAACAGATTTTTGTAAAACAGCAAATTACTATTTACAATCACAGCAGGGATTGCCCTGCACTTTAGCAGACAAAGCAGGGATTGCCCTGCACTTTGCAGACAAATCAGGGATTGCCCTGCACTCACAGACTTCTGAACATTCCAGAACAAACTATGTGGATCTTACATCCAGGACATTCAGCACAATATTTGAAAGTCCCATCCAATGCAATGAGAGCGATGCTTCTGTCAAGCATCCTAAATGCAGTTTAAACACGGTCACATCCAGTACTTTATATACCAAAAGGCATCCATTCAGAGTAAGTTGGCAATGACACTTTTATCAAGCATCCCATTTAGTCACAGACAGTCACATCCAGTACATTCTATATACCAAGAACATTATCCACAAGCGGAGTCCTATCCAGCACATCTAGCCATTTAACACTTATACCAAGCGCTCTTAGATGAAATTCTTTGCAGACACAGGTACATTCTCTTTAAGGTATCTTAGACATTAATATGCTCTAGGGCATCCTGTCTCATGAAGTGGCAAGTGTGTCTTGGCAGACAGCTCCACAATGGCAGGACTCTAACCCATAGCTACACATTTATATGATTCACTAAGCCCAGCATCTTGCTGCACCTGCAACTTAGCCATTTGGGCCACAGGCAAGATGCATCATTTACTTGAACTAGGCAGTCTCTTATGGGTTTAGTAGCCCAGACTGATGACTTCAGTACTTTCACACTTAACAGCACACATTTCTTAATGGGGCATGGAGTCCCCAAGATTACTTGCTTAGCTTCTCCCTCACACCTGGGGGTACGAGGGTACTCACTAAAGTTCTCCATGGGTCTCATCAGCAATCGAAGGCATCCTGAAGACTTCTTCAGCTCTCTCACCTCTGAGGTACTTGGTCAGCGCTCTCACCACTGCATGATGTCATCTGGTCTGGTCAGCGCTCTCACCGCTGCTGGACATCTGATTCTTTGGTCCACATCCTTCCCCGATGTGGGAGGGAAAGCTAGCCTCTGGAGAGGACAGTACTGGCAACCTCCAGACTAGCTGTTGCAGAAAGCCCAATTATTGTAACTAGTTAACTGTTAATTGAAGAAAATAACAAATGCCCTTTGAAGACTGAAAGGGCTTGAAATTAAGTGGTCCAGGCCTGATGACATGGCTGAAGCCTGAGCCCCTCCCCCATGGGGGGCTCCCAGCAGGCTGGAGCCTGCTCTGCTGCTCTCTCACTCAGCTGTGCATCTCTGAATCTCCAGACAAACTGGCAACATGGTTTCTTTATAGAGCTCCTAGCTCGACTCCTGATTGGTAGCAGGGATGGGGTGACATGTCTCCATGTTGCTGAAAGACCTGTCAATCAGAACGCTCAAGGCACAATTGGGTTGTGGAATTTGGGCCTAAAATAATGTCCCTGTAAGCCCCCATAAGCACTTGGGTGCTTACCCATAAGATGCAGTGAATGTCCCACAAGTCCTGGCTATCTATTGCTGCAATTCCAATTGGCTGTACTGCTGGCAATGGCTGCTTAACCCACTGTCCCTTATAGCAGATTAGATACAGTCCTGAATAATGTCCTGGTGCAGCCAGAAATAAATAATTATTAGCCCCACATGCCCCACAGTTCTGTAGCTTAAAGGCTGTACTTACTTTTCCTGTCGCTACTGCACTTATGCAAGCTCCCTTTGCAGCAGCTGACAGGCTGACACACAGAGTCCCAGATACTGGAATTGCCAGGGAAACAGTACTCATTTTAACTTTATGCACTTTTCCCCACATGTACGGTATATTCCCTACAAGCAGCAACAGTTCCATTATGTAAAACATTTTAATTCTTTACTTTTCGGCTGGAGCTGAACATAGCTACCCTGGAGGCAGCCAGATACACTGTTATGCATTATTCAGATGACCGGGGCCCTGCACAGGCATACTCAAATGAGCCCCAGTCAGAACTCCTTTAATTCCCATCTGAGCGGTCCCCCAGCAGGCTGTCCATGGTCACCGGGCCCCAAATAGGTGGAAGGGATCCCAGGACCCGCGGCACAGTCCCCGAGGTGACCGCAAAACAAGCTGCTCCACATCAAAGGCACTTTGCACACCAATGTGACTCCCGCTGCCCTGGAAGCAGCGCTTTTGCAGTGGGAGCCCTGCTCAGCAGTTTAAGCCCCAAGGGGCTGGATTTTCATTTAACTGCTAGCTGGGGCACACACGGGGCAAACAGGACCTGGGAAGCCAGAAAAATTAGAGGCCAAGTCAGAAGAAGCCCGAGAGACAGCAGGAGAAGGACAGAACAAACCAGGCTAAGGTAAACCCAGACTGGCATTTCTAGGAACCCCCATTTGCAAGGGTGTTACAAATATGGTGGAGGACTATGGTGTCTCAGTGGTACATAATGTCCCAGGTAGCAGGAGCTCCTCCTAGTCTCCATCTGAAGCATCTTTCCTTTGCCCCACCATCCTCCCCGCCTCCTCCAGTGACACACCTCTCTCCTCAGGGGCTCCTTCCTATGGTACCTTTAGCCAAGGGAATTTTTCCCACGGCACCTCTAGTGATGGAACCCTCTTTGAGGGTTTCTTGCCTTCGGTACCCCTACAGGTTGGTAATTCCCCATGGAACAGAGAGTGCAAATGGTCAAACAGTTATCACAGTTGCACAAACATAACACTATTCTGGTTGCGTAGGCCCATTGAACTGAAAGGCTATCTCTGCAGTTCCATGGGGGAGCAACCAGCCACACACCCTTCCTGAACTACAGTATATAAGCAGTTCCTCCCAGCCTCCTTCTGAAGCACTTTTTCTTAGCCCCACCATCCTCCCTGCCTCCTCCAGTGGTGCACTTCTCTCCTCAGGGGCTCCTTCCTAAGGTACCTTTAGCCAAGGGAATCCTTCCTGATGTACCTCTTGGGGTAGAACCCTCTTTGAAGGTTTCTTGTCTTCGGTACACCTACAGGGTGGTAATTCCCTGTGGAATACAGTGAGAATGGCCAAACAGTTACCACAGTTGCACAAGCATAACACTACTCTAGTTGTGTAGGCCCATCAAATCATAATTATGCGTGGTCTCCACATTTGATCAACAAGGGTTACTTATGCTAGCACCACTTCATGCCTGTATCTTGTTCTCTCATGTGAACAACATGTACCAATCACAACTTATACCAACACCTGACCTTTAGCTGTGAACATGGGTTACACATGTCTTGAAATCCCCAGCAGAATTTGGGTGTAGTAAAGAAGGTTTGGGGCTGACAGGACTCCCTTTGCTTATCACCACCCAGATCTCTTGAGACTCCTCAGGTGTCACTGTGGTGGGCAGGATCATTGCCCTAAGTCCTACTCAGGTTCAATAATTCGGTTTCTAAACTGGTTATCTGGTTCTTGAGTCACTCTCTGAATTTTCATTTTTCTACAGTCCTTAAGAGCATCCTCTAGCCCTCCAAGATGGAACCATTGTCCTGCTCATCTGACACATTCTTTAACAGGAGTACTTTTTGAGGGTCCAGACCCTCAAATATACGTCAGTACTTTACTTCTTGAAATGTCATTTGTACTTCTGCAGAAATTGTCTGGGGGGGGATGACAGAGTTTCTGAAAAGCTCCCAGCTGTATCCAGATGTTCAAAAGGAGATCCCAGAGGGACTGCCAATGTATGACCCCCCCCAGGCTGCCATGCCAGTGTTCACATCAGGTGTTTTTCCACCAGTTTCCCATAACCTCCCCCCCCCAGATATCAGCACAATTGATTCCAAGCATATACATACAATGGCCTGCTGTCATAGGATGTTCCAGCATCTTTTCCACTTGTCAGTGACAGTACTATGGCAACACTGTTCCATGGGCCACCAGGGGACTGTAGTGCACTGAGCCTGCCCACCATCCTCCCACAAAGCCTAAGAGCTTCCATATATGGACATTAAAGAAGCATTGTACCAGCCCACTGTAACAAGCAGGGCTCAGAGCGCTGGCAAGTGTCACACCAGCATCCATGCTATTGGATCAGTCAAGCCAATTGTACTTCAGAAAACATAAAATGACCCACACTCACACCATTGAATGTCACAAACTTCTTCAAAACTTTGATTCAGCAAACAGTGGTAAAACAAAACTCTGGCCCCTTCACAAACATCTCAGCATTTCACAAGAATGCTTTGTTAGGAGTGCTGGAGTGTTGTTTTACTACTCTGTGCTGAATGGGGCTGGAGTGTTGTTTTACCACTATGTGCTGAATGGGGCTGGAGTGTTGTTTTACTACTGTGTGCTGAATGGGGTTGGAATGTTGTTTTACCACTGTGCATTGAATGGGGCTAGAGTGTTGTTTTACCGCTATGTGCTGAATGGGGCTGGAGTGTTGTTTTACAACTGTGTGCTGAATCAAAGTTTGTGACCTTCAATAGGGTGAGCACAGGTTATTTTTTGTTTTCTAGTTTACTCCCTTTTTGACTTTTGCAGCGACTGTTCAGCTCTATGATACCAGTTCGACAACTAAGTTTTTGACCGCCATCACAGCAATGGATTTATGTCAACTGCAACTTGCGGTTCACATTAATCTGACTGGAGACCCTGGCTGTTTTTTCATCAGGGGCTTTGCCCCAAACCCCCTATCTGAGGGCTCTGCCCCCTGCACCCCTGATCTATTGAATTCTAACCCTGAGTTGGAGTTGGATCGGGGAGGGGATGCAGGATCAGGAGAGAGAGTGCTGGGATCTCAGGCAGACTATTGCAGCAAAAATGTTGATGTTGTCAGCATCAATGTTTTTGCTGTAGTAGTGTTGCTGTCCTGGGGGCATACCCGACTGTTCTGAGGTGCCTTTGTTACTTTTTTACCTGTTTTATTTGAACAACGTACAGTGTGATTAGCTCCTCAGTCTAAGACTTTATTTGTAAATACAATTGTATTTTACTGTTTTTATACTACCCCTAGTCTCTGAAGATTCTAGTAATGCTGTGGTTGTGAGACATCTCAGGAGATTGTCAAAACTGTTTGACATTGTGCTACAAGTCAGTGATCACAGAGTGAGAAGGAGTCATTTACTAATGGGTGGATTAAACTTTTTGCTATATAAGAACTAGGTAAAAATGTTTGCATATCAGTTCAGTGCTGGCAAACCTGGCTGTGACAGGGCTGAATAAGGCTGTGCCCCATTTGTTATGCAGAAATAGTTTAATGCAAGGGTCTGTTATATCTTCTCCTTTTCTGTTTCTTCTCTGTCTGGTTGCATAACCAAATTTTCTTGTGAGACCTAGGAATTGATCACTCTCAATCACTCCCACAGTTGCTCAATTCTCTTCCTCTCGCTATCTCTCTGCCTTCCCTTGCTATTTCTATCTTTTCTTCCCCCTTGCAATTCTGCGGATATAAAAATATATGAGAATCTTTATGTGGAAATGTCACTGATACTGGGATCCCTTTGTTTAAAACTGTATATACAATAGTTACACTGCTGAAATAATTGCAAAAAGCTATTTGGAACGAACTCAAAGAGTTAACCTGAGATGCAGTTTTTGTAAACAAGAGGTCAGTTCAGGATCACTGTGTTCTTTTTGCTGCACCTGCATTGAAACTTATAAGAACATTCTGTGAGAAGCAAGCTCTCTTAGCAAGTTCCCAAAGACTTATGAAAAGAGCAGCAATGCTTTAGCTAGAGAGACTGAGAGAATGAAACTTGGAATAAAGAGATATCCTCAGAAGGACTTTGTTTTCTCTGTTTGTACTGCCTTTGTAAAAAAGTTATACTGAACTGATTGTTATTGTTTATTTTGCTGTTATTGAGAAAAATAAAATGCTATTTGCAAATTTTGAAGCTGCACCTGGTTTTCCTATGCTTCCTGACCTGTGCCTCAACGACACTGGCCCAGCGATACTTGTATAGTAGTAGACAGCCTTTTTGAAGGGCAGATTTTTATGAGGGTCCAAAACAATGCACATCCATGGAGACATTAGAATGTTTAAGACACTTAAACCTATGTAGTTGCTTAAATATAAAGTGAGTTGTAGGGTTGTATAAAAAAGACTCACTGATGCAAAATGATTAGAAAGCAAGCTGCTCCCTCACTAAAATTGATCTCCATGTGTTTTTAAAAAGGTGGGCTAATAAATTTAGCAAGATAATATGTAACATGAGCAAAATAAATGAAGTTGATCATTTAGCATGCTCAGAAATTTATCTTGCTCATTTGGGTTATGCTGAGCAGAAATGTATTCTCACACATGAGATGCTATTTTTTATTACACATATTGAATAAATACTCTTATACAGAGTCACTGAACAGAGGTGCAAATTTTACATGTTGTGCCTTTTTTTTTTTGTACTTTTTTTAATTTCTTACCATTTCTATCCCCAAACCACCTAAACACATGTGGTATAAATCAAATACAGTATGACCAGGCCCAGCTCCTTCCCCCAGTTTTCAAAACCCTGTATAGTAACACCCCTTGATGAGGTTTCTTAGTTCAAGGACCTCAATGTATGGCTGATTGACACTTGGATTTCTCCTCACAAACTGATGATATCCACAAAAAGCTCCACCCCAAACTCCATGTCCTATATTACGAGACTTGCCTGCCCCTTCTGATCCACTGTGATATCCTCTTTAAGATGACCTTGCTAGGTCTACATTATTTTGCAGTCCTGAAATCCACCTTAGCCAGAGAGGACCCTCTCATCCACTCTTTCTGTCCGTTTATCCTGTAGTCATCTCCACTTGCCCATCACTGCTCCCTCTACCATAATCTCTCTCTCACTTCACTTATGTCCTAGTAATTTGTTCCTTCCTCTGCCTTTCTCTCTAAATACTGGCTGTCCTTGCTCCCTGCCACTTCTCTCTCTCTCATCAATCACTGCACCCTTCCACTTACTCCCTCCACTCTGCTATCATTCCTCTTCTGTCCCTTGCTGCAAAACCTCTACCAGTAAAATCAAATGGCTTTTTCTATTCTGCCCCCCCAATGGAACAATCTTCCTCTTTCTCAAACAGCTCCAAAGGGTTCATATTGCACCCTACTTTTCCTGCACCTAATCCTACTTTGGCCTTCCACTCCCTCCTCGATCCTCCTTCTCCTTATTGGCATCCTTTAAGGGTAGCTAGATGATAAGAATGAGATCTTATGAATTTATTGCCACCCTATGATATCCACAACTATCTGTAGAAATCCTTCAAATGAGATTTCCTGGTGGTTTGGTCATACAAACATTTTTGGGAGAGGGTAACATTTTACAACCTGCATGTTTCTGCTAAAACAAGGATTTGCAACCCCTGTGATTCTGTTGAAATTACACCACTGCTCCTCTTTCTACCCTTACTGAGACTCACTCTACTGGTTTATAGTGTATAGTGGAGTGTTGTTCTGTATAGAATTCCATCCCTTTCAAAATGCTGTTCTACCACAGTTCCAAGGTCATGGAATGCTGTTCTACCCTACTGTGGTAGAACAGCATTCTAGAACCTCTAGAGACTGCATGAGTCAGTTTCATTTTGAAAGCAAAATAACTCACCAAATGCATTTTTCACACAGTTTTATACACTATAAAAAATACAGGATGAGCAACTCTATGCACGACCAGTGTATTTTGCCATGTCAGGGTTCTGATTCCCATGGACCTCTCGAGCTTTGCTCTCGAGGTCAGAGGGAATCAGAATCCCTCTATGGCAGAACACACTGGTTCTGCATAGGTGCCCATCCAGTATTCTCTATATAGTGCATAGTGGAATGCTGTTATGCATGGAATTCCATACCTGGAATATACTTGTTCTGCTGCAGTAGTGACATCATTATGTTGTTCTGCTGCAGTAGTGATGTCACTACTGCAGCAGAACCACTTGGGAATGCTGGCACATTGTTGCTTTCCTCTATTTAATTATGTGATAAGACAGAATTCTAGAACATCTAGAGACTTCACAAGTCAGTTTCATTATGAAAAAGAGGAAAAAAAAAACAATGCACACATTTCACATAATACTACTACACACTATAAAAAATACAGGATGAGCAACTCTATGCACAACCTGTGTATTCTGTCACCTCGGGGTTCTCCTTGCCATAGACATCTCGAGCTTCACTTTTGAGGTCAGAGGGAATCAAAACCCCTGTGTGGCAGAACACACTGGTTGTGCATCCAGTATTCTCTATATATAGACACTGGCCACTCATCTCAAGTTTCTTAGCTGGGCACAGTGCTCTTGGTGCAACGTTTGCTCCCTGTTGCAATTGTTCACTGCTAGGTTTTGTACAAAGTTTGTGTTTCTGTGTTTACTCTGGTTCATATTTTTGTACTTTGCCAGTTGCCTGTATTGATTTTACCTACACAAACAGGCAGTAGTGAGAGCATAAAACGCTACTGTATACAGGCAGAAAATGGATACAAAAAGGCTTTCTTGAGGACAAAGGGTGGCAGCTCTGACTATGCCAGTTCTTTGCTTTACACTGAGGCTTCATCAGGGGCAGAGTCAGAGGTACATTGACTCCCTTATACTGTATGTGACCCACTTAAAGAGATGGAGTAATATAGTGTGATACTGATTTGTACAAAACAAATTACAGGTTGTGGTGAAAGTGCATAACGAAAATACAAGCACACAAATAAATATTAAAAACAAGAAGGACCCCTGGAGCCTGGCATGGCTAATGAATAGGCAAATGCAATAAAACTCCCCAAGAAATATAATGCAGAGAAACAACAGTAACAGAGAAAGGGGTGTATATAATAAATACAAAAAGGGCTGAGAAATAATGCATGGGGAATGCTTCTTTTAATGAATCTAACAGTCCTCATAAAGTAGCACTAATCAATCAAAAGTGCAGATTCCTGGGGTACATATCCAGTACAGAAGCAAATCAATACATTGTTCATATTCCAAATTGCTAGAACATAGAGGTCAATGAGCAAAATAATATATTCTTTATTGATAAGGATAGTTCATCAATACAGTTCCCATAGGTATCAATAAAGTGAGGGGAGCCTTGCTAAACCACAAGGAGTGCTAGTAGTGATTCTGGAGAGAGTAGAAACTGATCAATTCCTACAAAATATCCCTTCACGTTCTTTAAGGGAAAGTAAAGGGTTTTACAAAGTGGGTAGGTGGGAAGTACAACCATAGAAATTTAAACTCAGTATTGTAAACTGATTTTACCTGCATTGAATTGTACTTTGTCATTTGGCTGTATTGATTTTACTTACACAAACAGGCAGCAGTGAGAGCGAAAAAGGCTACTGTGCCTTTACTCAGTTATGGCGACATAATCTACAATTCTACTTCAGACTTAAACCTGAACAAATTGGATGTCCCCTACCATCGTGCACTATGGTTCATTACCAACTCCCCTTTTCAAACCCACCATTGTGATCAGTATGCAGCTGTCGGCTTGACATCGCTTACTACCAGACGTTTGATTCGCTCTGTCACTTGGACTCTCAAAATCTTACTGAACAAACTACAGAGCTATATAACATCCCTTATTCGCATCTCCCACGGTTCGTATTCCCTTAGGAAGTCTGACTTTATCCTTCTAGATGTGCCTAGGATTCGAACCTCCTTTTGTAAACGTGCCATCTCATACACACTTCCAACTATCTGGAACCAGCTCCAGTCTGTGCTGAAACTCTCTTGCATTGTTTCTGTCAATCTCTTTAAAACCTTTGCTGCAACCAAATAAAAAAATGCCTGTGGCTGTTTCTAGTCCTTACTTGACAGTTGACTGTTATATCATCAACTCAGTTCCCTTCCCTAATTCTACTTACCTCTCCTTTTTCCTTCCCCATCTTCCCTTTACTCTTTATTTTGGTCATCCTTACTTTCGATATTCCTCTGCACTTTTCCGCCTTTTCTCTCCCGCTTCTTCCTCACAAGATCATCCCTCTCTTCTCCCTCTCCACTCTCCTTTGCACCTATCTTATACTCTTCCTTCGCCTTATACATCCTATTGCTCTTGTTCCAACTATTTTGGCTGTAGTTTCTCTACTTTTAATGATTTCTCCAGGTTACATTTATAAATATTACCTTTTTATGTCTTATTCTGTACCACATGTACCATATACTTTTATGTACAAAGATTTTATGTATGTAATTTCCTTTGTATATATATACATTCCTCAGGACCTCCTTGTAAATGAGCTTGTTCAATGGAGTTTTCCAGCAATAAACTTGATCTTGAACTTGTACTGCACTACCTCTTTGTATTTTTTCTCCCGAGTACCCCCTGGCCCTGGGTCACTCCCAAAAAATGAGCCTTTCGCTCAGTGTGCCTTCCCAGTGATCAGTTTATAGATCAATAATTTATTAGTAACATGGTGGTCCTATCTATATCTAAGGTCCTATGGATCCATTCACATATCTGGAATGTGTAGTACGGTACGGGCTGCACACCCATTGGCTCATGCTGTGGACCAATGGGCGTACAGCCCTACCTACAGTGTCAGTCGGTGGGTGGAGGGGCGGTAGGGTGGGGTGCTGCCCGCCACTGACTGGGGGAGGGAGGCAGTGGGGATCAGTGGGCGGTGGGGAGGGGGTCCACTGACCACCAGGGATATAGGAATCTTCTCATTTTACTTAAGCCGCATGATCGGTAAGCAGCGGTCCACTGGACCACCAGGGATATTGGAATCTTAGCTTCCTTTTACTTAAGCCCGCGATCGGGCAGGCAGCAGTCCACTGGACCACCAGGGATATAGGATTCTATCTTTTATTTACTTAAGCCCGCGATTGAGCAGACAGCGGTCCACTGGACCACCAGGAATATAGGAGTTTTTATTTATTTTACTAATGCCCGCGATCAGGCTGTGGGGCACATTGCTGCACTGCAGGGGGCGTTGGTCCCCGACAGCTGCTGCCTGGCAGGGCGCCAGGCTCAAGTCGTTGGGGATAGGCGCACCTGCATGCAAATGGGGCCATAATGATATGCAAATGGCCCCATTTGTGCCTTGTATACATTATGGCCCCATTTGCATGTGTACTTTTGAATATCGCGGTTGTTACACCTAGGGCAATGGAACTTGCGCACATGCCTCCCTGCTCCACTCTGGCCACTGGATGCAGTGCAGTGCCACTGCGCCATGTGCACTGCAGGTGGCCAGGATGCAATATTCAATGATGCAGGGACATGGCGCAGCTCTGTTGAATATCGCCCAGTCCACGCCCCTGCGCAGCCAAGTTGAGCTGAGCCCAGGCTTGCGCCACAGCCTGGCGCAGATTGAATATCTGGGCCTACATATGGAACAGCTACAAATCTGTAGAATTATTTTAAATATTATCAGAATATATATTCATCAGAAAGTGAAGTGAAGGGAAGATTTGGGAGCAGCACTGTAGACTATATCACAGTAGTTAGAAATGGGGATTATCATCTTCTGGACAAGTTCGTGCCTTGCAGTCAGCGGGATGCAACTACGGTTCATGTACAGGGCACCAAGCTTGGTATGCAGTTTCTTCAAGATGGCATCGACATGTACAGAGAAGTTGATGTGTTGGTCCAACCAAATCCCAAGATATCTAAATGAGGATGTGTCCTCAAGGACTGTCCCATCAAGGGTGTGGAAGCAGGGCCGGCCAGTAAGCCTAGAGAGTCTCTACCTGGTGCCAAAGGTCATAGAGATTGTCTTCTTGGTGTTTAGGAAGAGCTGGTGGGAGGCAAACCAGAGCTAAACTGGTTGAAGTCATGCTGTAAGCTGATTTCCCCAACAGCAGGGTTTTTGTTGGAGCAGTACAAGACAGTATTATCAGCATATATATGGATGGAGGAGGTGGAGCAGGCTGTAGGAAGGTCATTAATGAAGATGAAAAAAGCATGGGACCTAGCACTGAACTCTGAGGGACTCCAGTGTTGATAGGGAGTGAGGGGAAGTGGAATCAAAGATTTTTACCGATTGAGTCCTACCGGTGAGGTAGAATTTAAACCAGTTTATAGCAGACGAGGCCAGACCTACTACAGAAATGGAATCAAGATGCAGTATGTGTGTGACAGACAGTGTTGAACGCTTTGGCTAGGTCAGCAAAGATAGCTGAAGTGATCAGGCCATCGTCCATCCCAGTAAGGGTGGAGTCAGTGAGCATGAGTAGGGAGGTGGTAGTAGAATAGTTCTTCTGAAAACCAGACTGGAATGGGGTGAAAAAGGAGGAATCCAAGAGAAAGGAGGAATGTTGGGAGAGAACTAGGTGTTCTTGAAGTTTAGCAAGGGTAGGAAGGAAAGAAATGGGTCAATAGCTGCCAGGAGCGGAGGATTCACTGCCCTTGGGGAGTGGAAGGACAACAGCATGTTTCCAGGAGGTAGGGACCTGAGCAGATGAAATTAGAGATTTAGAATTAAGGAAATAGGGTAGTCAATAGCAGGAGCAGAGAGGTAGAGAAGTTTAGGATCAAGGTCGTTCGGTGAGAAACCTTTTGAGGGGTTAAAGGAGAGGAGGACACTTAAAGCTTCATTGGGGAGATGGTGGAGAAGGAGAAGGGTGGGAGTCAGATGCAGGATGAGGAGGTAAGCATGGGAAGGGGGTAGGTGGGGAGGGAGGGTGCTTAGAAGAGTCGTGGCACTAGAGGTATAGTAGGCATTAAATTCATTGACCACCAAGCAGGGTTCAGATACCAGGGAATTGTTTATTTTGAGAACTGGGGGGGTGAGAAGGAGGGCAGAAGAGAGCATGGACCACCCACCAGAATTTTGAGGGGGGGTTTATATTTGTGAGGAAAGAGGATTTGAAATACTCAGACTTTGCCAATCTGGTAGCTTTGGTACAGGAGTTGCGGAGTATTCTGTACGTGGCGTAGTCACTGGGGAGCTTAGATGTTTTATGTTTTTTCCAGGCCCAGTCACACTCCCTGAGGCAGGCCAGCAATTTGGGGGTAATCCAGGCGAGGTGTATCCCACGAACTCTGGTCCACCTAAAGGGAGCGAATGTGTTCCAGGTGAAGATTAATTTTTCCTTGAAGTAAGCGATGGTGTGGTCAACAGAAGGGGCAGAGGAGAGAGGGACCCAGTCAGTGGAGGCAAGTTCAGGCTGGAGTGGGGCAAGAGCTAAGGATTTAAAGGAGTGCAGCTGAATGATTTTGTGAGGGGGTTTGGGTAGATGGACCTTGTGAACCAGGAAGATGGGTTTGTGGTCACTAAGGGCATCTGGGAGGATACCTGACTTGATGACTTGGTGTGGATGTGTAGTGAGTGCCCAGTCAAGCAGCGTGTTATTTTGGGTTTTATATTTTGGACGTGTGGGCTCAAGAATAAGTTGAGTGAGGTTGAGTGCAGAAATATCATTCCGTATCTTACTTGACTTGGGAGACAACCAGTTTAGGGTCAAATCACCCAATATGAACAGCTCGCCAGATTACAAGATGGAGGTAATGGAGGATATCAGTTCAGTCGCAGCTGAGGAGTGGGTGCTAGGATGACAGTAGATGCCAGCTACAAAAATTGGGACAGTGAAAGGAAGTGTAATATGGGTGTCTAGGTCCTCATAAGTTGCTGGGACAGAAGAAGATAGAATAGTTGTAAATTGCAATGAAGACCGGATGTACATGGCAACTTCCCTGTACCATCCTGCCCGGTCTTGCCCGGAGAGGGAGTAGCCAGGAATAGCAATGGTGTTGTCAGGGATGTTTCTTGTGAGCCATGTCTCAGTTATAATTAAAATGTCAGGAGTATATGAGACAATGAGAGTTTGGATGAGGTCAGTTTTGTGTAGCAGGCTGCAGATGTTCAGGTGAAGAAGTTTCAGCCCGTTGGGGATAACCAAAGGGGCCAGGGAGCTGGGTGCATTTGAGTTAGGGGTGACAGTCGAGGAAGGTAATGAAGGAGGGCTAGGGTTAGGGTGGATATTATCTGATGAGAGAAGGAGGAGGGCTAGGATGAAAAAATGTTAAGGACATTTCTATTGTAGCTTGGAGTTTAGGGAGGATGAGGAAGAGGGAGGGAATGGAAAGAATGAGATTATGAGGTGAAGATAGGCAAAGTAATTAGGAAAAGGAAAAAGAGAAGCAGGAGGGAAGAGGGGAAAGTAAGACCAGATTTTGAAAGGGGCAGAGGTAGTAACTGTAAGGATGAATGAAGTAACAGGGAGAGTAGGGGGGAGGAATGTAACAGTGGGTGTAGTAAGAGAAGGAGAGATGAGGATCAGAGCCAGGAGGGGAGGAAGTAAGAAGAAAGGGGAAAGGGGGAGAAAGAAGAAAGGCGTTGCCATTTTAGAGGAGGGAGGGAGGTAGGGGCTTCCTTGTGCATGAAACAAATACAAAATTGAATGCTAACAAGCAGTATTGTACGATTTGGCAGGGTAGGCTGAGTAAAAAAGAGCCTGCCAATGTTATGAAGAGAACAAACAAAAGGGTTAGGTATAGTAAAAGCTATACAGCGAATGTCAGTGGCAGCCAGGGAGCAGCAATTAAAGAGCAGCCCTCTAGTGGCAGGATAATATAATCTGCTAATGCAACTCCAGGGACTTAGTAATTCACAAACACTAGTCATGTGACAGAATGAAACTATATAAGAAAAAGCCCAGATAGGGGAAGTGGGAGGTAGATGGGGAGCTGGCGTGTGGGGGTGGGTGGGGAACCAGCACAAAGCACCAGTGGGAGTTAGCTTGATTGCCAATAGCTGTAGAAGCTGTGGCAGTGGCCGTTCAGGACCGGCAGCACTGAAGGGAAGAAAGAGGGTGTTCAGCCTGGGGGGAGGGCACCCATGGACAGGGCTCCTCTCCTGGAGAGGGAACAAAAGCAAGGTTAGTTATGGAGGGTTTAATTAGGGGACGGGTGCTTAGCTAGACTGAGAGTGAAGGGGGGCGGTGGTAGGCAGAAAAATGGAGACAGGGAGTTACTGGGGGGTGGTGGGCAGGGAAGGGGGTAGCTTAGGAGTAAAGACTAGGGGGGAGGAGAGGAAATTATTTATTATTTATTTGCTTTTGTTAATCAGGTAAGCACACTAGACATCCAAGTGCCTATTTTCAGGTGCGATCCAGGAGAGTTACAAAGTAACTATGAGACATTATACAGAGTTGAGGTAATTACAAAGTAACGATGAGACATAATACAGAGTCGAGGTAACATACAGGAGCCACATGCTCCTACAAGTGGGTGGTACAGCTTATGGCACAAACAGGCTCAAAACTGGGCTGAGAGCAATCAAGTAACAAATTGACATGACAGCATTGGGAGGTAGAATAACATCAAATAACAACTCAAAATTAGCATCAAAGAATAACCCAAAAAGCAACATCAAAATTGTTGGAACACACATGTATGCGCTTGCATGACCTGATCGCCTATAGTGAGAGAAAAAGTGAAAGACTCAGTGCGGGACAGGAGGCGGATATTGTTATGAGCAATATCGCTACTCCGCCGGGGGGCGGTAAGTGCCTTAAGAGGGTTATCAGCAGAGATTAACAGTGGCCAGAACAAACTGCTCACAGGGCGGCTCCCCCAGAGGGTAGGGGGGAGGGAGAGAGACGCTGGGTTTATGCGGAACACATACAGGCCGATGCAGTTTTGAGGAAGTTCCATAGGGATGTTTTGAAGCAGGGATGGTAGGGAGAGGCATGAACACGTACGGGAAGGGAGTTCCACATTCTTGGTGTGTGGACAGTCAAGGCCCGATCACCTGTGAGGGTGCAGGTCTTGGGGACCAGGCGGGCCTGAGCGGCGCTCGATCTTAGGTGGTAGACAGGGGTTGCGTGTTTTAGGGGAAGGGAGAGCGAAGTGTGAGTGGTCGTTCTAACTATAGTATCAATGAAGTTGCCAAGGACGAAGGTACAGTGCTTTTCAGGGGGTAGCCACTCCATTCGAGAGTAGAGCTCACAGTGATGCGTGAGGCGGGGAGCAGAGAGTGCGAAGCAGCATATACTGTTGTAAGCAGTGTCCCATTTCGCAAGGCTAGAGTTCGGGACAGGGGCAAAGGCAACTAGCCCATAGGAAAGTGTGGGAAGGAGAATCTCCCTGGCTATGGCAAGCCAGGTAGCGGGGATGAGGCAGTTCTTAGCTCTGTAGACAAGGCCAAGCTTGCCATTCGTGGCTTTACATACATTCTGAATGTGTGTGGAGAGATCCAGTTGTGGATCAAGGGTAACTACTAGATACCTGACAGAGTCAATGATTGGCAGGAGGGAGTCATTAGCTCCATAGATTTTTAGAGGCATCGGGCAGAAAGAGGTTTTGGCCACAGAGCCAAAGAGCATGGCCTGGGTTTTCTTCAGGCTGACGGTCAGCTTGTGGCCATTAAGCCAGTTCTGGATAAGAGAGAAATCGGAGTTAAGCCGGGAGTTGATGCTGGTGATATCCTGTGAACTGGCCAGGATGACTAGGTCATCAGCGTATAGGGTTTGGTGCCCATGGGTAGTAGCGGAGGGCAATTCGTTGATGAACAGGGAAAACAGAATGGGTCCAAGGACGGATCCTTGGGGAACCCCATAGTTAACTGGAGAGAGGGCTGAGAGGGTTCGATTAAAGCAGGTGTATTGCTGCCTACCCCCAAGGTAGTTGGAGAACCAGTCAAGGGCTCGGAGGGAGAATCCGAGAGACTGCAAGTGGAGGACGGAATGGTCAACCCGATCGAAGGCCTTAGAAAGATCGACGAATATGGCCCCAGTCATTTTGCCTTGGTCAGTCACGGACCTGATCTCGGAGGTAACCACAGCAAGTGCAGTCGATGTACTGTGCCCTTTTCTGAATCCATGCTGGGTGGGGGATATAACATCATAACCCTTGAGGTAGTGGGAGAGTTGTGAAGCAACTGCCTTTTCAAGGAGCTTGCAGGACATTACAGTCTCATGTAAAAAAAATTCCAAGTCCCGAGGTGTGCTAAAAGGTCAGAGACCAGGATTAGAACGTTGGTTTTTACTGCTGCTGGCTGAGCTGCTTGATGCCCCAGCCCTCCATGCCACAGGAGCAGTTCATCCAGCCTCCTGGCTCCTGGTGCTCTTGTCCTGTATAGAGGACCACAGACAGCGACCAGGGGAGAATTTACAGCATCCACTGTAAATCCCCAGTTGCTGTCCATGTGAGGGCTTACCAGACTAGCGCCGTATAGTGCGATGCTATTCTGGTAGTGCTCAATTGACGGGGTACCAGGTCACAGAGGAGTCTGCAGGGTTTTCACCCTGCAATCTCTTGTTTGTCATGGAGGGGCCCCCTAGAACTACTGTGAATGAATGAGAGCGTGGAGTTGCTTCTCAAGTGGAATCTGTTGTTGAGCACATCCTGAACGTCTGGTTTATATCTGGCTGCTCCTGTATTATAATCTGGGACTTGGAATTACGTCCTCCAAATACCACCAATTTCACTATGTCCGATCACTTAATTGCAAGCAACGCTGGTTGGACTCAGCTCCAGTGCTATGTAGCGGTTGTTCAGAAAACCCATTTCTGCTCCTTGGGGATGCTCACAGCCTTGCCTGCCATAGTTCTATCCTCCCCTGGTATTCTGCTCAATTGTAAAATCTTTATACCAACTCTCTTGATCCTACTAAAGGCAGAGGATATAGAAAATAATCCTCCCTCCTGAAATAACTCCACCTACCTATTGTGACTCCTCTTGGGACTCACTTCATGGTCCAAAACTAGTTCACGTGAATGTTTGCAGTCGCCTGTCAAAGCTACATGAAATAGGAGCCTGAGACAATCTTTATAATCAAGAATATGGTGTATCAGACTGTCTGAAACCTGAAGCCTTCCATTCCTCACTAATCATGTTTCCTTCCCCAACTTTTATTTCTTATGCAGAGGTATAGTTTGCTTTAAGTAAGGGGTAGCTTCCTTATGTATGTTATAGAACACCTTCCCCTAACTGGAATTTCTAACAGTATCAACAGGGGCTCAATCTGTGATTGGCTAATCACCGAACTATCTCTTGGTCACTCTAAGATGTCCCTACTGTATACTGTATCTTTAGTCTCCCAGAGATAGTGCTCTCAGGAGCACAAACTGCTGCTTTCTCCAAGAGACATGGTCATCCGTGATGACTTCAGCCTAAATTGTAGCCCTGTAAACCAGCCAGGCTACAATGCAATCCAAAAACAGCAGAATCAGACCCAGTTAATTTCCTGTCCAACCCACCTAAGCGATAAAAATTACCAACTCACTCCTGGACTGGATCATATCAACAAAACAGAGATGGCCAAGGGTACTAGAATTCTGGTGGACTGCATCAGAGATCACTTCCCTACCTAATGTATATGGTCCTGTTGATCACTCAGGGTTCCGTCCAAGATGTCCACATTTTGTGATTTTTCTATGTTCGATTACAGCTTCTTCTTCTCTGATATCCCTTGCACTGATTTTTGGGAGACATTCTTGCTGTTGTCTCAACTCTGGATTTCTTAATTTCTTCCTCAGTGAGTTAACTGTTATACAAAACAAACTTTTTCCAATAATCTCTCAGTGTCTCAGGTAGCTAACAGCAGATACTGTCTAAGAGCATATTATCCCTTATGAGACTCAGAGACCTGTTTGTGCACCTTTAAGCAAACCCAGTTTCTGAACCATTAGCAACCCTACCGTCAACTGATGCATCAGTGTAAGAGGAAAATAAGGTCCCCCAAACCCACTTTCTTCAAAAGTCATCATGCCCAGAATACTGGAAATCCCAAAAAGTTCTGGGCAGTGGTAAACTCAGTAATCAATCCAGGATCAATGCCTGAGACTGATAAACTTCACTTAAGAAAGTCCAGAAACACCTTGATTATTGACCCTAAACTCATTGTTAACACTTTCAATGAGAAATTCATCAGCCTGCCCTGTACCTTGTAAAAACTCCCCCTCAAAGACCCTGGAGCCTGCCTTAATCCTCCAGCTGGTAGTCCCACCCCCCTTGCAGCTCCATCTTTTTTTATTTTAAGACAGCCTACCCCTGTAATGTTCACAGGCTACTTACTGCTCACTCTCCCTTCTGGATCCATGACCAGTCTGCGAAGAAATATTTGTCGAATGGCCATACAGTGAAATCATGTTGACCTCATTTTCTGTTGGCATGAGGTTTCTCACTGAGAAACATGTTTTTCTTTGGGGAGGATTGCCCCCGAATCCCTACACGGGGGGGGGCTGTGCCTCCGCACCCCTCCCTTACTAAATATAATCAGCTCTGAGTCACAGCTGATTAAGACCCCCAGAAAACAGTTCCAGGGTCCAGCGCCGACACTACAGTGACCTGGCACTGCAGTCGCTGTAGTGACAGGTCATTGTCAACTTTTCGCTGTCGGTGGTGTATACCTTCCCCTCTTATGGCAGTGCTGGGAGCAATGATTTGGACCTGAGATTTCTAAGGGTTATCACTGACAACATAGCTTCACCTTTAGCCAAGAATATTAACTTCTCACTAATAACCTCCACTATGCTATTGCTCTGGAAGACAAAAGATTATCCCAGTTTTCAAGGAAGGTAGTTCTAGTTCACAACTGTATCACATCTTCATTATCTATCACTTAAATAAAACTTTTGGAAGAGGTTGTGTTTACTCAGCTCAATCTCCCCCTCCTTTTTCCTGACATCAGCATGCACACCCCTCAACTCCTACTCTGTATTGACTACGTCACCTAAGACTGCAACAACCCTACTCTCATTCTTCTTCCTCATCTTTCCCTCCACCCCAGCCCTTTCCTTTTCCTACACACCTCCCTCTCCTTTCCAACCCCATCCTACTCCCTCTTTTCCTGTTTCCTCTCCCCTTTCATCCCTGCCTTACACCGTAGCCCTGCTGGCCATGCCCACCCTTCTACTTCTTGCTGTACCTCCCACATATCCTTAACTTCTGCTTTTATTTATTTTCTCTCACTCTCCTCTTCCCTCTTCTACTTGTGCCACATATGTATTTATGCCTACTCTTATGTATTTATGCCTTTTATCTGTTTGTAAATACCCTGTATATACTGTATGTGTTCCTAATTATGAACTGTAAATAGTTGCTATAATTGTACTTTTAATGTACCGTTTAACTCATGTTATGTTCTGTGTCCATCTATATTACCTGTTTCTGTATTTTACTCCCAATCTCTGTTTGTACTTGACACGGAACCTTTGTAAAAGAACCTCTGGTTCAAAGGTATTGTAATCCTAGTAATAAATTAAAAAAATTAAAAAATAAAATGACCATATTACAAAATATAACTTGCTTATCCCACCATCCAGCAACATTTATTGATTGATTTAAAAATTGGTAACCGGGAAAGGCACACTTGGCCGAGGCTCGTTTCCAGGTGCAACCCCGCAACATGGGTTTTCTGAAAAGGTTATTGCACTTTCATAGCCCTAGCAATCTGACTGGTGCAATCATTGTTGATTAAATGTAGGCATCCAACCTGATAATGGCATCTCTCTGTTAGAAATGCAATCTCTTTGTGTCTGAGTCCCCCATTCACCAGATACAGAGCTATAATACTGAAAGAATGCAACAACTATCACCCAGTCTCATACTGGTTCTTCAGGGTTTAGTCTTGGGCCTCTTACTGGTCTCCTTATCTTTTTTTTTTTAATTTATGCTCCCTTGTCCTGGCCAGCCCTCCTTCCCGATGGTCCTCTCAACCCTGCTTCTCCCAGGGCTTACCTCTCCCGTAGCCCCACATGGCTTGCTCTCTGTGGCAGGGTGGAAGGGAGACCCTCAATTTTCCAGGACCAAATCCAGATTCTGGGAGGAGCTTGAGTTAGCTGGCGCGGGGCCAGTGAAGGCTGGCAACCATCCTGCTCAACTGGGAGTTTTCCAGTTTTCTCCCCATGGAAGACATGGCATGCACTGATTGATGTCAAAGCACATGCTCCGACATGTTCCATGCCTCCCCCATCTCTTCAGCTCAGGCTGCCTATCTCCTGGCTTCTGCCAGGGGCCAGTCAAGCACCAAGCTCCCCCCCCCCCAGAGGAGGAGAAAGGTCCCATGGATGCTCGATCTTCCTCCTCCCAGCTGGCCCTCCAACACCTCAAGCTCATTTCTGAACCCAGGTTGTTGGCATCGCAAGTGGTAATGCTACCGCTGTGCCAGCAGGCCAACCACTGGTCTCCTTATCTATCAACTACCATCGCACACCCTGCCTGCAAAAAAATACCCTACTGTATGCTGATATTTTAAAAACTGCTATTGCTCCAAATCCCTTTCTGATGCCAACCTTTCCTTGATAAATAATTTCCAATCAGTGCAGCACTGTATAATGGGAAATCAGCACCTACTCAAACAGTCCACATATTAAAAACATATATTTCATTTGAATTAATTTCTACTATCCAAATCTTGTACATATTCAGCTAGTTGCTAAATGTGTACTCATATGTGTAGCAGTCCCTATCTTCACATACTACAAAAAAATTGGATTTGAATGAAATGATAGTTTTTAATATGTGGACTGTTCCAGTGCATAGAATATTAAGCATTTAACTTTCTGTTTCTGTCTTGTCCCACCCCCCACCATCTCCATTCTACCTCTCTCATTTTTACGTTGGTTGTACTGGCACACCTGATGTTTTGTGGCAAGGATAAGGATTTCGGGTGTGGTGGTGTCACTGCCCTGACGAGTCCATTGCAGTTCACAAAAGCAAGGTCTCTTCAGTCTACACCAATGACCATGGTCTGTGGTCCTGACATCACTCTTGGCTTGGTGGGCTGAAACTTTGTGTTTTTCAAAGGACCGAAGCCGCTCCAATCAGAAAGGGTTTTGGTCCTTTGATCTGCATGAAACCATCAGCAAACAGCTGAGCATCTTTCAAAGGAGTCTGCCAGTCTTTAGTCTTGTTACAAAAAAAAAATATGCCCATCGATGTCTGTTTCTGCCCCCATAACTGCCCCCACCCCACCCTCCCTCTGAGCACCCATCGCCCCCAAACATAACATTGACACTGGGGTGCCCAGTTCCCCAGTGTCACCACCTCATAGTTTTGTTTTTTTAATTTTATTTATCTATTGCCTGTAACAAAGAAAACCATCTTTCGATGTCTGTAGCTGGCACCCCTGTAACTGCTTCCCCACCCAACCCTCCTCTGAGTAACCTCAACAAATATAACACTGACACTGGGGTGCCCAATCTCCCAGTGTCATCCCTCATAGCCTTTTTTCATTTAACTGTTCCCCCCCACCCAACCGTCCCTCTCAGTAACCCCCTATAAAAGTAACACTGACACTGGGGGTGCCCGATCCCCCAGCGTCATCACCTGAAATATAGAAAACTGTCCTTCATTGTTTTATTAATTTTTTTAACCCTGTAATGAATCCTGTAAAACAGAAAACTGTCCATCTTGGTCCATTGTGCTGTTAGTCCCCCACCGACCCTTACACTCAGCATCCACCACCCCCGCCCCACCCAAGCCCTTACTTACCCAGTGGGGGTCCAACATCGTGATCTTCCAGACTGCAGAGATGTCTTCACTCATCAACGCCGGACTGCAAACTGAGGAAATCAGTTATGTGGTTCAATGTATTTCAATGGGGTTTTGAACTTAGTGGCATGACTTGGGCACTTTTCAATATTTTCACCCCAAATTTTCAGCATACCTTTTTTGGAACACCACCTTATGAACAATGCAAGTGCCGTTAGGTAAATCTGCACAAAATCACCTTTGGGCAAGAGCTGAACATTTTCTCCACTATTGTTCGTGAAGTGGGGTCATAAGAAGGCTATGTTGAAAATTTAGCATAAAAATATTAAAAAACAACAAGGTTATGAGCCTACATTGAGGTTTGCAAATGCAGGCTTGTAACTTTGGTAATTTTCAATATTTTGATCCCACATTTTCAACATAGCCATTTCTTCACAGCACCTCATGAATATGACAGCTGTCATTTTTCAAATCCTGGCAAAATGTGTTTGCGCATCCCAAAAGCTGATTTCACAGTTGCTGCATGAAATCACCTTTCAGGTAGGAGTTGACAATTTTCTCCACTATTGCTCATGAGGTGGAGTCATAAGAAGTCTATGTTGAAAATTTGGGGCACAAATGTTAAAAAACAATAAAGTCATGAGCCTAGGTTTGAATTTATGAACACAGGCTTGTACCTTTGCTGATTTTCAATATTTTGACCCCAAACTTTCAACATAGCCATTTCTTCACAGCACTTCATGAATGTGACAGCTGTTAATTTTTCAAATCCTGGGCAAAATGTGTTTTCGCATCCTATTAGGTGATTTCGCAGTCACTGTGGAACATCACCTTTCAGGCAGGAGTTGACAATTTTCCCCACTATTGTTCATGAGGTGGGATCATAACAAGGCTATGTTGAAAATTTGGCATAAAATATTAAAAAAACAACAAAGTTATGAGTCTACACTAAAGTTTGCTAACACAGCCTTGTAACTTTGGTAATTTTCAATGTTTTGACCCCAAATTTTCAATATAGCCATTTCTTCACAGAACCTCATGAATGTGACAGCTGTCATTATTCAAATCTGGGCCAAAATATGTTTTCATATCTGTGGGACAAAATTACATTTTGTTGGGGACTTGAACATTTTCACCTACTGCGTTCATTAGGTGGGCTAATAGGAAGGCTATGCTGAACATTTGGTGAACAAATACAGTAAAATGCCTAGGATATGATTGAACATTACACCATTTCAACATTCACTCATAACTTCACTCATTTTCAATATTTGAACTCCAACCTTTTAACATAGCCATTTTTCCACACCACCTCGTAAATATGAAATGTGTCATTTTTAAAATCCAGAACGAGATGTGTTTTCGCACCTCTGGAGTGAAATGACATTTTGGCCAATATACTATAAAAGGCACGTGTCATGTCTATAAGGTGAACCCTGAAACAAGTATCTTCAAAATTTGGGGTAAGAATTGTAAAAAAATGAATTGTTTAACAAGCAGCCAACATTCGGCATTGACAAATGCTTGTGTCTTTTTCTCATATCCCTCCTTTCTCTTTTCCTGCCTCTCTGTTTTGACTTTTGTTGGAGGAATGTCAGAGCTTTGTGATGAATTAAAAAAAAAAAGAATATTTATCCTGCAGCACAAGTTTTTTTTTTTTTATTTAGGACTGATGCTGTGTCGCGTAACTGTTTGTGAGTACTTTGCAGTTTCCTAATTCTTTGAGCCCCATTGATTGACTGTCACGTAAGCCTGAACTATATACATTTACCAACCTCTGAGGTATTATACCACATTTCTGTTACTGTTTGGCTTGGTTCATACTTAAAAACAGGTCTCTAGTACAGTGTACAGTGTATAACAGTGGAAAAAAGGAGGATAGAGCAAATTACAGGCCAATCAGCCTGACCTCAGTGGTGCACCAGGTAATGGAAACACCTATTGAAGGAAAGGATAGTCAAACACCTGGCTGTCAATGGTCTGCAAGACCCTAGGCAACATGGTTTCATGGAGAGGGGGTTTATGCCAGACAGACCTCATAGAGTTCTTTGACTGGGTAACCAGGGAAGTGGATTGGAGGGGGGTGTGTGTGTGGATAAGGCATACCTTAATTTTAATAAGGCCATTGACTCTGTTCCACATAGAAGGCTAATTAATAAGCTGGAGAACCTAGGAGTAGGTACCAAAGTTGTGACATGGGTAGAGAATTGGCTGGGAAATAGGATTCAAAGGGTTGTGGTAAATGGCACACACTCTGCAGTGGGCAGAGAGTCCAGTGGGGTTCCACAGGGATCAGTGTTAGACCCAGTTCTCTTCAATGTCATCATCAGTGACATTGCAGAGGGTCTAGAAGGGAAAGTATGCTTGTTCGCAGATGACACAAAGCTCTGCAACAGAGTGGACACACCGGGGGGTAAATTGAGGAGACACCTAAATAAGCTGGAGGAATGGTCTTGGGATTGGTAACTGGGGTTCAACACTAAAACGTGTAAAATAATGCACATGGGACACAGAAACCAAGGGGCAACATACCACCTGGGAGAGGAGGCAATAGAAGATTCAAAACAGTAAAGAGACCATAATTGTCACAAACCTACTCCTAGGGGTCAGATCCAGTGAGCTCACAGTGCCATCCCCTAAGTACAATCCATGACAGGGAGGGGGAAACAGGAATACCCTCTTCATGTCCTCCCAGAGTGCTTGCTGAGTTCACAACTGAGCATCCACCAGGAGGTCCCAGGGCTCCCTCTTTACCCTGGATAAGGGTGCAATACCAGTCTCAAGTCTTATAGCCAAATGAGAACCCTTCTTGGTTGTTACACAAAGGGGGAAGATCCAGGCATTATGAGCTATTTGGGGTAGCCTCATGACCCTGATGTTGACTTCTTCCACAGGGCATTCAATAACCTGGTTCAAATTCCCTGATACTTTGGTATTCTCCCTATCTTTTCTCAGACTTCCCTTTACAGATCCTTGTTCAACTGGTAACTTATGGTGGCACCTCTTAGCAATAACAGTTTGGTCAGAGATTATTACTAAATGCTCAACAATCAATATAAAAATCTCACTCAGGCAGGTTTCTTAAAAACAAATGTTTTTACTAAATACTTAATTATCATACAGTTACAATTAAAAGATTTAGAAATCTGGTCACAGAATAACACAAATTAAAGTGGACATGTACAAGAAAAACACACTATGTCTTTTATCTAATTTCTACCTTAAGATCTTAGTGAATTGAAGTCTGGAAGAATAAGTGAAGTCTGAAAAGTCCTTTCCTTCCACTGGCTTTCAGTATCTGCTGGTAGTTTGTTCTGTGTCTTATCAGGAATAGTGTCCTTTAAAAATACTCCAAGAAAAAAGAGAGTTTGCTTCTGTTTCAAAGGCCCAGGGCACTGCATCCAGAAGCAGCTGTGCCCGTCTCTATCGGGGGGTGGTGGCTTCCCTTGATGCCGCCCATGCTTTGCTGCCCAGCTCCTCAACTGAGGACTCTCCCTGCACCAGAGTGCCACAGCCAGAAGCGGCTGTGCCCTTTTCCATCGGGTCATGGCGACTCCCTTTGCCACCACCCATGCTCTGCTGCCCTGCTCCTCAACTAAGTAGGACCCTCCTTGCACCAGAGCGCTGTAGCCAGAAGCGGCTGTGCCTTCTCCATTGGGCCATGGTGACTTCCTTTGCCACCACCTATGCTCTGCTGCCTGGCTCCTCAACTAAGGTACGCTCACTCTCAGCATTGCTTGAGCTCCAGTGCAGCTCCTTCTCCCATTGGCTGATTGCCAGACTTCACAGGGATTCAATTGGTCCACCCATGAGTCCCAGAGCTGCCATTGGTTGCTGCCCTAAGCCAGGCTTTGAACACTAGTTCGGTCCTCGTGGCTTTTAAAAAGCCAAATCGCAAGTCTGCTTTTAATTATACATTTTACCTGATGCTCTATATTTTGTTCCACTTGCTCACCTTAGCCCCGACCTCCATTAAATGCACTATAGCGCCTCCCCATAACACCTACTCCCTCACTATTGGCCACTGTAAGATCCCAGCTAATGCCTCAACTGAACACTACTCCCTCATTATTGGCTGCTGTAAGATCCTAGCTAATGCCTCATCTAAACAACCCTAGCTTTCAACACATTAGCTAAGTGATTCACTTAGCTTCAGCACACTAACTGAGTGCCTGAGGCCTTACCAGAATTCAGCAACCTCACTGCTGTACCTTCCTGTCCACTCACTTCTCCCTCATCCTCTTACTACTTGTACTCTTCCCTACCCCTGCCTCTGTATACCAGTGCATTATTGAGTCTATCCTTCACCTTGCATATTTTGACCTCCCTTCCATTGTGTCTCTTGTGCCATAGCCTGGGGTTTACAATGAGCTCTCTACTTCTATGGTTGGGATGCATTACATGCTTGGTGCACATCACCTTTGCTCCCACTCCTGTACCTATTCCCCCTGACCCTTCTTTCAGCCTGTGGTCATATAACACATGTCCGTTATCCCATTCATACTTCCTCTTACCCGATTCATCATCTGATTCTGTGACCTATGTGCCTAGCTCCCCGGCCGTCTCGTATTGTACTAGCTGAGGAAGGCACCCCCATTCAGTCTTATTCCCATCCCTTATACATGCCCCGTCCACTATGATTTTCATATTTGCATCCTTGTGCCCCTGTACCACATACTTTCCACAATCTATCCCCACCGACCTTAGCCGACACAAAAGGGCAAGATCATGTTTGCTTAGGTGCCTATTAAATGCACTCATAAAACTTCTGCTTTTGTTACTTATTTGTGCAGGCAACATCAAACCTAATCCCACCCCCCCCCGATCCCTGCTCCCCTCTGCCCTGCCTCGCATAAAGGGACTAAGCTTGATCCACATTAATGCCTGTAGCTTGCTAAAGAAACATGGCATTATTCAGTCTTGGTTCAATCTCACCTCCCCTGACATTGTTGTGGTGACAGAATCCTGGTTGAGGCCTTCTACACTGGACTATGAAATAAACATCCCCTCATATGATGTTTATAAGACTGACAGGTAAGCAAGGTGGGGGGGTAGCCATTTATGTCTGGGACAAACTCACTGCCACCATCGTTGACACTACTTCTGTATACCTGGAGTTTGAATGCACTACTCTAAAACTGCATCTTCCCTACTCAATCCCTATTTACATCATAGGTTGTTACAGGCCTACTTCTGCAGGGAACAAGGTGTTACATTATTTAGCCAGTGCACTAAGTTCTTTATCCTCTGAAGTTAGTATTACAGATGGCCTTAATATGGACTGGTTATCTACTTCTTCCCAACCCCTAATAGAATTATGTGACAACTTTGGCTTGTCACAGTTTATAATGGAAGCTACCTGCCTCAACAAAAAAACCCTAAGAACAGTACCCTGCTTGATGTCATAATGGTAAAAAAAAAAACATCTTTACTCTCATTCTGGCGTATTTTTTAATGACATTAGTGATCATTGTGTTATAGCCTGTGTGCAGACCTCCCCTAAGTTTGCATCCTCCTCTAGCTACGCCTTTAAGAGATCGAGATGTAATTTTGATCCTAATGCCATTCTTTTTGACTTACAACACATCAATTGGCAGGACTTCTACATGGCCTCCTCTGTAGCCAAAGCCTACGAAGTCTTCCAAAACATTGTCCTTGGCTCCATTAATAAACATGCACCTCTTGTCAAAGTTCACACTAAAAAGAAAACATGCCCATGGTTCTCTGCCAGTTTGAAAGCAGAACTGCTTCATAGGGACTTGTGCTGGAAGAATGCAAGGAAATCCAACAGCCTGACTCGGCAGCTTTCAGAGCTGCTAGAAACTAATGCACCAGACTGACTAAGGGCATGAAATCTAGCTACTACTGCTCTGAACTTGAATCCTTAGCTAATAGCAGAACTACATTCTGGAAAACATTAAAGGATATTCAAGGCCACAGCTCTTCTAGTCTATTCCCACCTAAAATCTTGACTGGCAATTCTGCCACCACTGACAAGCAAGAAATCCTCGAACTTTTCAACAACTTTGCAACAGTGGGTTGAGCCTTCGACACTTCCCTGGCCAACAACCTCTGCACACAATTATATAACTCAAACACTGCTTGCCTGGTCCCAGCCTCAGCAGCCCAAGGCAAAGCATTCTCTTTCGTCCTTGTCACCATGAAGGAAGTAGGGGACCTCCTACTCCAACTGGATAGCAGGAAGAGCTCAGGTGTGGATATGATTGAGCCATACTATCTTAAACTTGGCTACTATGTCCTGTCACCCTCTATAACCCATCTTTATAATATGTCTCCTGCCCAGGGCACACTCCCTGACATATGGAAAACTGCCCATGTCATACCACTTTTTAAATCAGGCAGCACTAGTGACCTAAACAGCTACTGCCCAATTTCCCTACTCCCTACCCTCTCTAAACTACTTGAAAAGGAGGTTAATTCCCAAATTAGACAGCACATTGAGGATGCTGACCTGCTAAACCCAGCCCAGTCTGACTTCTGGCCTCGCCATAGCACCATCACAGCACTTGCTGTGGTCACGAATGATTGGCTAAATGCTCTGGATGCCAGAAACTATGTATGTGCACTGTTCCTTGACCTTAGCAAAGACTTTGATACGATGGATCACACCTTGTTCTTGGCTGCCTTAAGGAATGTTGGCATTAACAATCTGGCCCTAGAACGGTTTTCTAACTACCTCACCAACTGATACCAACAGGTCAAAGTTGGGCGTAACCTCTCCCCTTTGAAAACCCTCCCAGAAGGGATATCCCAAGGGTCCATTCTTGGCCCACTTTTGTTTGCCATTGATACAAATGAATTAAACGCCGGAGTCAGATCAGCAAATATCCATCTATTCACTAACGACACAGTGTCGTATGTAGCTAGACCTACCTTGGAACAAGTGTGTAATGACCTCCAAACAGAATTTAATCACTTACAGACTAATCTCTTGTACTCTAAGCTCCTATTAAATGCTAAGAAAATGAAGGCCATGCTCTTCACCCCATTGGTGAACTCATTCAATCCCTGCACCTCAGGGACAGTCCCACAAATCCTGACCTTGCTCGGCGAACCACTGGATTACGTGGAATCCTTTAAATATCTGGGGGTTTGGATCAACTTCGAACTTTCATCCAAAGTCCATACTGAAGAAATCTTAAAAAAACTTTAGCAAAGGCTTGGGATCTTCTTTAGAATCGGGCATTTTATAACTTAAAAGGGGAAAAAAGGTTGATACAAACAATGTTCATGCCCCTCCTTGACTATGCAAATTTCTTGTATGGGCATAGCTCGAGTGCGGCCCTCTCCAAACATGACTCCCTGTACCACTGGGTGTTTAGTTTTGTTACTGATGCCCCTATAGAATGCATCACTGTACTCTATTCAAGAGCATAGGATGGTGTTCAGTTAGCTTCAGGAGACATAAGAATGCTGTGCTCTGGACTTACAGAGTCATTACTAATAAGCTGCCTCAATACATCATGGACTGTCTACCTGCTTACAACCCCAGTACTTATCTGTTAAGAAGTTTCTCTTATAGTTACCTTTCCATCCCCAAAGTTAGAACGTGCTTTGGCAGAGCAGCAATAAGCCATGCCCTCCCTGTCCTCTGGAATAATGCACAAAAACACTACAACTCGCTTCCCCGGTGCCATTGTCCTTTTTTAAAAACGTCTTTTTGTGGTCTTACTGGGAGACTTGCAACTGCTTCCATCAATGACACCCCTTAAACTCTGGCTCTATTCTACCCCTGTCTGTCACTCATCCTTACTCATAAGCAACTGAACCATCTCCCCAAACTTGCATTTGACTTAACCCTGCCTGTCCGGTGTTAACCTGTGTCACTGAATGTAGTTGTTCTTACCTCTCCCCTGCCCTCCCTTCTGAGTACCAAGTCTACTTTAATAATTTTTGTTTTCCTCTTTTCTAAACATTGTGCACTCTCTGTGTATATGCTGTGCATACCTATATAAGTGCTGTGTATTACATTAGACTCAGCATCTCGGCCTGCCAGTATAGTGTCCATATCATTGCTGTACGTGAAACTGCCATGTTATATAAATTGCATGCAGTTGTATTCTGTCTGCCAATATACTTGTGACTGTATCATATGCTTGCCATTACAGTGTCCCTACTATCACTTTGTGTGAAACTGCCGTGTCATATTAATTGTAAATACTTGTATACTGTCTGCCAATGTACTTGTGACTGTATCAAATTGTTGATGTGTATCTCCTCCAGGTCCATCTTGTAAATGAGTTTATTCTCAATGGCGTTCCGCCTGGCAAAATAAAGATTTTGATTGATTGATTGATTGATTGATTGATTGATTGATTGATTCAAATGGGCTGCCAAAATTCCTGGTCTGGTCCTAACTTTTAGTCCACTAGATGTCACTGTTGTGCTTTCCCAAAATTGTAAGGAATAATTTCTTATTTAGGTTCTTATATGACCACTTCCTGGCACATTAATAGCATTTCAGAATTAATTCCTTTGACGTCCCACTGTAAGACAGTTCATACCAGCCTGTCAGGAATGGCTATTTCCCAGATCCGGATTCCCAAGCATCCTGCCTTTGAAGTGCAAAGGTTTATCTCCTGAAACTTGTTATTACCTTTACTTCCCTCAATTAAGTTTACAAGGCATTTCTACTCCTTTTGGAGTGTAATTTAGCTTTCTGGCAAGCAGCTGGTTCCTAGGTCACAGAGGATATCAGACATTTTGAAAAACCCATTCTCTCTTTCTATATGACTCCTTTTCTTAACACTGGCATTTTCTTGTGGCATTTAACACACAAAAGAATCACATAAGAAATAGATATATATATATATAGATATATATATATTATATATATATATATACAGAAATATATCTGCAGATAATGACTGCTGCAGCTAACTCACAACATCCCTCCCTGACCTCCCTCCCTCCTAGACTGAATTTGTGGGAACATGCCCCCTACTGCATGTTGAGGTCTTAACAAATTCTGTTACTGTTCTTACTGGTGAGATAGGCCATCTCTGTTTGTGTTGGCTGAACTGGCCTGGTGCGTAATTGTCATGTCATAGGCCTGTAGGGCAATACTCCACCTTAAGAGATGATCATTTGTTTTACCCATCTGATTTAATCACACCTGGGGGTTGTGATCAGTCTGTACCCTGAAGCACCTCCCATATAGATACGGCTCTAATTTCTTCAGGGCCCATACCAACACAAGTAGAGATGCAGCAACATTTTATTTCAATGTCAAAATTCAAGTGAAATCGGGAATTTCGGACTACAAAAGATCAGAGCACACCCTATCCCCCCCAAAAAAAATTGTGAATTTCACCCCACAAAATATTTTGCCAAATTCGTACATTTTTCCAAAATTATGCCAGTGCAAAATGTGTAATTTTGTGCTTATTTGTTTTTTGTTTTCCCCCCTCCCCTGGTGTCTAGTGGTCTCACTCCCCAGCCCACAATAGGAAGAATCCCCCCACCAAGATTCAGCCCGTCCCCATCCACATAATTTTAAATAAAATACATTTCCTATGGTCTAGTGACCCCGGTCGATCGTAGGCCAAATGAAGAATGAACTCCCCCACCCTGAGATTCACACCCATCTCCCTCTTCCCCCGCCATCTGTAAGTGCTGCCAACATCAGTAATAAGTTCATTAAATTAAAAAGTTCCCTGGTGTCTAGTGGACCCCCACCCTGCCCGGTAGTAGGTAGTAGTACAGTAACCCCCCTCCATCTACTACCCCTGGCACAGCCCTACACTCACCTCCATGGCCGGTAGCCCAACTGAGCTCTTTTATAATGATCCAGAGGAGTGAGTTCTTACAATGAATGAACACGACGTGCTCATTCATTGAAAAAGGCTCAATCACTCATGCTCAGCTGGGAAGACTAGCAGGATGCTGGGTTGGATAGGCAGGGGAATCATCAGCAGAAGAAAGGAGGTAATAATCCCATTGTATAGATCATTAGTAAGGCCACACCTCAAGTACTGGGTTCAGTTTTGGAGACCCCATCTTTGAAAGAACGTAAACAGGGTGGAGGCGGTGCAGAAGAGGGCAACCAAGATGGCATGGGGTCTGCATTAAAAGCCATATGAGGAAAGGCTAAAGGAACTGAATATGTACTTCCTGGAGGAAAGGAGGGAAAGGGGGATATGACTTGAAACATTAAAATATCTCACAGAGAAGAAGAAGGTGCAGGAGAGCAGCAATTTCAAAAGAGAAGGATGCTCAAGGGCGACAGGGCACAATATGAAATTGGGTGGGGGATTCAGAAGAGATGTAAGGAAGTACTTCATGGAGAGGGTGGTGGACAGGTGGTACTGCTTACTGACAGAGGAGGGTGGATGTGATTTTCCTTCACAAAAGTGGGAGCAAGGCAGAGGCAGGAAACTACAGATCTGTTAGTTTGATCTCAGTGGTAGGGAAAGTGATGGAATCACTTCTGAAAGAAAGAATTGTTGAGTACCTAGAGGCCAGCGGGGCACAGGACCCAAGGCAGCATGGATTCACAGTGGGAAGGTCATGTCAGATGAATCTCATAGATTTCTTTCACTGGGTGACCAAAGTAGTAGACCAGGGAGGGGCTGTGGATATGGCCTACCTAGACTTTAGCAAGGTATTTAAATCAGAGTCCCACACAAAAGATTAATAAACAAATTAGCCAGCCTGGGAGTGGGTCCCAGGGTGGTAGCCTAGGTAAAAAATTGGCTGGACAACAGGACACAGAGAGTAATAGTAAATGGAATCCACTTCGAAGAAAGGGGGATTACTAGTAGGGTACCACAGGGTTCAGAACTGGGACCAGTCCTCTTTAGTGTCTTTATAAGTGACATTGTAGAGGGACTGGAAGAAAAAGTATGCCTCTTTGCAGACGACACAAAGGGTTAATACACAAGGGGGATGAAGAGAATGAGAAGGGATTTGGCAAGGTTAGAGGAATGGTCAGAACTATGGCAGCTTAAATTCAATGCAAAGAAGTGCAAAGTAATGTACCTGGGAAACAAAAACCCAGGGGAAGAGTACATAGTGTGGGGGGAGGTAGTAACGACAACAAAAATGGAAAGGGACCTGGAGATAGTCATATCAGATGACCTAAAGATGGGAAAGCAATGTGAGAAGGCAGTAAGGAGGGCTGGGGGGATACTGGGATGCATAGGGAGAGGCATCACCAGCAGAAAACAGGAAGTTGTTATACCTCTGTACAGACAGTTGGTGAGGCCCCATCTGGAGTACTGCGTGCAGTTCTGGAGACCCCATCTCCGCAAGGACATAGACAGGATGTAGGCAGTCCAGATGAGGGCAACAAAAATGGTACATGATCTGCACCAGAAGCCGTATGAAGAGAGACTAAAGGAGCTTAATATGTATACCCTCAAGAAAAGGAGGGAGAGGGGAGCCTTATAGAAATGTTCAAGTACCTCAAGGGAATCAACAAAGTCTAAGAGGGTGGCATATTTCAGAAAAAGAAATGTGCAAGAATAATGGGCCACAATTTCAAGATAATGGGGGGACAGCTCAGGGGCAACGTGAGGAAGTATATTTTCATGGAGAGGGTAGTGGATGCATGGAATGGCCTTTCTGAGGAGGTCATGGGGTCAAAAACAGTGGGGGAACTCAAGAATGTATGTAACAGACATAAAGCAATTCTGGTGGGGGTAGGAGGAAGTAAGTTTTTGGTTAACTAGGATCTGTAGCTTATCCAATAGGTAGGGAAATGGGCAGACTAGGTGGGCCAAGCAGTCCTAATCTGCATCAAAGTCTATGTTTCTATGTTTCTAGAGATGGTGGGCACAGAAACAGTTACAGGATTCAAGAATGCATGGGATAGACACAAAGGTATCTTGGGAGTTGTGGGGGGCAGACCTTATGCAGGTTATGGCCTGCAGAGTCACTATAGGTAGGAAAGTAGGGCAAACTAGGTGGGCCTAGAGGCCCTTATCTCCTGACAATTTCTATGTTTCTATGTTATCAAAGTAAATAAAAAATAAGTTGGGGGAGGACCCTCTGTGGATCCTATCACCCTTTCTGAGGAACTTATACCTGCATGTACAGCCAATATGAATGAGGAGGCCAGAGTATACCATGACTGCTAAACACTAAGTGGGCATTGAGACACAGACCCTACTGAGGCAGCCTATAGAAACATAGAAGTTGTCGGCATATAAGGACCTCTTGGCCCATCTACTCTGCCCTATTTTCCCTACTACAGTGCCACCACAGACTTTTCTCAGTCTCTGGTCTTTTCCCCCCTTGCCTTGTTTCTAAGGTCCCCTTGTGTTTATCCCATGCATGCTTGAATTCTGTTACCATTTTAGCACACATCACCTCCACTGGGGGGCAGTTCCAGCCATCCACCACCCTTTCCATGAAGAAGTATTTCCTCACATCTCCTCTGAGTCCCGCCCCCTAGCTTCATAGCATGACCCCTTGTCCTCTAGCACCTTTATCTATGTAAAATGCTGCCCTTCATGTACCTTATTAATACCAGTGAGGTATTTGAATGTTTCTATCATGTCCCCCCTTTCTCTTCTTACCTCTAGAGAGTACATATTACATTCCATGAGTGTTTCCTCATAGGGCTTTTAATGCAGGCCCTGCACCATTTTGGTTACTGTCTTCTGTACCACCTCAGCTCTATCTATGCCCTTCCAGAGTTGGGGCCTCCAGGGTATAAGGTTCTGAGAGAGTTTTTGGCCTTGTGATGATGAAGAAAAAAAGCTTTGAATCCTAAATGAAGTGAGGCTAGCAAGTAGTGATGCACCATGCATATGAATATCATCTTCTGATATTGCAATACTCTCCCATAATGGTAATGCTTTTAAATCTGTCTCATCCTCGCTTTCCACAAACATTCATGTCACCCTCCTAACCAAAGCTCTAAACCAAAAGCTGGGTCTGTTCTATCACATACAACCCTTTCTCACACCAGCTTCATGCCACAAGATCTCAGCCACCACCCTCCTACCCCTCCTTACGTATATTGAGAAAACTTTTTTATAAAGGGTAACGACACATGAGAAATACGAACCATATAAGACTTATTTAGCCAATTTTGCTTCTGATATTTTGAAGGAAATGGATAATAAAAGGAGATGGTAGGACTTGTCAAAATAAGAGTTTAAAAATATTATAGCATATGTTGTGATCATTATAAATGTTTTTTATTTTTTCAGCTATGAACCTATGTGGACAAATAACAGAATGAATTAATAGAGTGAATAAGGTTATATAAAAATATGTGAAATAACTATGATAAGCCTTACATCAGAAAATACAGGTATTGATAAATATTTACCCTTAGAAAAGTTTGGCTCACCAGATTTGGTGTTTGGTGTTGGGTTTTTCGTTTATTCTCATATCTTTTTAACTGATTCTAACATAAGACAACATGAATTAGTGTACATATGTAGTATTATGTTTCACATTTAGAATTTCAATTCTATGTTTCATATGCTTACTTTCAGAACTGTTAGTCAATACATTGATTGAATGAAGGGATCTTTAGAGTTTTATCAATGAAACTTAATAAGTAGCACCAGTGTAAGTCAGTGTTTGTTTGTATGTAGTATTTTAGAGGTGAATCTGTTTCTGAATATGGACAGTAATTTAATTGTATATATTTATTTAGAAAGGCAACTCTTGAAAAAGCCTTCATATTAGGTGAAACGTTGAGGCCTGCCAAACTTGAAATAAAAAGGATATTTGGAAACGAAAAAGACTGTTCACAGATATATTTTTCCAGTGGCCCCACCCCACACCCCTTGCTCTGAACTTGAGATCTTCTTTTCATTCATGACACATCAGGAGAGGCTGCTTAAAAAACAAGTGAGAAGTGTTCATTTCCTGTGGAACTTCATCTCCTTTTGCCTTAAACAGGCCTATCATAGGGTGGGAAGGTTTACTTTAGGGGTCAATGCCCATCATCACCACTGCAATGTCCTCTCTTCCCTGGGCTGGTTAACGTACAAATCCAAACTCCAGTATGCTACACTGAGTCTAGTGCACTAACTGGTCCACTGTTACACCCCTCCTTGTCTTACCAAACTTATTCAGCTCTGGAAACTACCACGTGCTCTTAGATCCACCTCCCTCCCTCCCTCTTCTCGTACTGCACAAACCTCAGTTAGCAGTGGCCAGGAGATCATTTGCCTTCACGGCGGTGTATTGCTGGAACTCACTACCACACTCTACCTTATCCTGCACCTCTCTCACTAGGTTCCAGTGCTCCCTGTTACACCACCTCAATGCCTCCTCACTTTGCTCTTACTACTGTTGACTCTTGGTCTGGCTTATATAATGCTATGCATACTTTTTCACCACTCACTGATCCTCATATGTATAAGAATCCCCGCTCCCTGACCCCTCCTGTTTATGTACATATTTGATGTAAGTGTATCCATAAATGGTGCAGTTTGTAAATCTGTGCACATCGGGCCCTATGCACAAACAAATGCGTTACCTACATGCTATGGATCCGAGGTGCATAGGCAAACTGCATGGGTGAATGCTGGGCAATGGGGGTCCCGCAGACCCCTAGCAGCATTCACCAAGGGCATGTAAGTGCAGCGCTTGGTAGTTACGCACCCAAATCTAAAGCCCCTCAGGTATGTCCACACAGGCGGCTTGTTAAAGGCATGTCTGCACTATGTGGCATTCACAAAGCTATGAAGTGCCAGGCTCAGGGGCACCGGGTATGCCTGCCGAGACCAGACGTAACCCAGTATGTGCCCATGTGTTTTCTGTCCGCCGGGTGTGGTAGCAACACAATTTGGACCCTCTGCACTACCCCAACCCACTATGCTGCAGGGTAGGGCTGTGGCAGTGCAGTGGGCACCTGCCCGTTGGTTTATCAGCAATGCAGCTATACATGGCACCTCTACTACACCCTGTGCCCTCTGCAAGGGTGCAAGGGATCCACACAGGGACCTGGTATGGACATTCAGTTGGATGCCCACCCGGGTCTGCAGCTTCACCCTGACTGCCTGCACCACCATGAGTGCCATGGGGCATGGCCACAGACAGGCACCCCTTGGGTGCTAGCAGTAGTGCATATTGCTTACCCTGCACCTGTCCAGGGCCATGTAGGTATACGGGTGGGGTACGCACCTCAGGTGCTTATTACCCACCCTTTAGAGCATAGGGCCCAATGTAAATATAACCACTGTAGCTGCCATGTCTTTGTAATCTGTAAATGTTCAATCTGTGAATGTTTCTGTAAATGATAGTTTTTTGTCAATCAGTGAATGTTGTAAATGTTTCCACTGCTACTGCCATGTCATGTCTATGTTCTGTACTTTCCAGGTCGCCCCTGAAAAAGAACTGTAATGTCTCAGTGGGCTCACTCAGTTACCAAAATTCAAATAAGTAAATAAATAATAAATCTTTTGGACACCTAATATACACTGTTTCACATTTAAGGTGGAGTTCAGGGTGTCACAGATTCCTCCCCACAGATGTACAGTGCCATCCTCCAGATCAAGCACTCTTATTATAGGTTTTGTCAGGATATCTTGAAGGATCCTGCAGGAACTCAGTGTAATCCAATGATATATACTCCAATTTGTCATGTATTAAACTGTGAGATCTCACACAGAGCGCTTGATCCTGGTGGATGGCACTGTATATCAAACATTTTAATGTTTGCTTGCATGCATGTGCAAGAAAAATAGTGCCACCATACGAGTTTTCGTAGGTGTGGCACCCCTGCTTCCAATGCCCTGATCCTTTTTGCAGGCACAGCAGCAGGGCACCAATGAATGTCCAAGCTGTCTATGACAGCAGTTCAGATACAGTGGTGTACAGTTGAAAGAGAAAGACTACTACAATCAGCGGTGGTAACGTGTAGGTAATTTGCATACTGCCGTGCCATCAACAGTATGCAAATTGCCTACACATCACCACCTTAGCAGTCATTCTCTTTCAGCTGTATGCCACTGCATCTCCCGGCATGATGCACCCCATTTGTTGTGTGCTGAGGGGGTACCCAATAACCTTCGGACCTGCACACCACCCCCAAAGCACGCTGTATGTCTGACAGGGTGCCCAATCCACATTGGCTCCAGTATCCCCAAAAAAGCAAACTTCAAAGTACCACACTGGGAGCCCACCCCACCATGGCAAAAGTCCCGTGTCATCATGTGCTCCTCCGCACACTGTATGGCCAAGGGGCGTACCCAATCCCCCATTGGCTCCACTACCCCAAAAACTTCCAGGTGCCACACTGGGAGCCCACCCAGCTGCGGGCAAAGTTCTGCATCGCTCTTTTTATAAAAAAAAACCGTAATAAAAGAAAATGGTCCCTCGTTGACTCTCTTGCCCTCCAACCCGCGCCCACCCTTTGTGCACCCCACCTCCCATACCCTCACCCCATATTTTCATCCTCCAGAGCCCAGCAGGATGATCTTCGGTGGACCAGGAACATGTCTGCACTCTTCAAAGCCAACTGCGAACTGAAGAAATGCCAGTAAGCTGTATAATGGCATAAATAGGGTTTTTTCAACTTTGGTTCATATCTTGGTAATTTTTTCAAATTTTTGCACCAAATTTTCAATCTGGGGTTCTTCGGACCCCATCTCATGAATTCGGTCACTGTCATCTGGTTATTCAGTACCAAAAGGTTATTTTGCGGTCCCTGCGCTGAGCCACCTTTCAGGACCAGTTAACAAAAATACAGTGCCACAGTTCATGAGGTAGGCCCCAAAAACCCTATGTTGAAAATTTGGTGAACAAATTCCCAAAAATGGCTGTTTTACGAGTGTGCGTTGCACAGTTCCTATGCACGCTCGTAACTTTGAAAAATGTTATTATTTTCACTCCAGATTTTCAACATTGCCATTTTACCACACCTTCTTATGAACAGTATAGCTATCATTGTTCACATCTCACCCAAAATGTGTTTTCGCACATGTAGCGCACAATGGCTATGTCGGTGTGCGAAATTAATGTTTGGGACAGTTTAAGAAAAGCATAGTGACACTGTTCATGAGCAGAGGTCTTAAAATGGCTATGTTGAAAATTTGGTGACAAAAGTCCATAAAATGACTGTTACGGGCGTGCATTGCGCAGTTTCCATGCACTCTCGTAAGTTCACAAATTTTTTTTTTTTGTTATATATTTTTCTTGTTCCTCTGCAGCGGGGGAGGTGTTACCTATGGTTTCTCCCCAGTCCAGTCTGGCCACACAGCCCCTGCTTCACCCATACCCCAAGCTCTACCCCTTCGGTACCTGCTCAGCGATCTTTGCCATGGCGGGCACGCAGCCACCACTGCAGGATCCGGGGGGGGAACGCGATCTGAGGGAGCATCCAGGGAAGGAGTCGAGCTGCACCACACAGCCAGCCATCATACAGCACGCCGAGATAATTTTTCCTTTTTTACCCCATGCGCGATCGTGCAATGACATCAACACGCCAGACATGGATGTCCATCACGTGCAGCCCCACTGCGCTCCCAGCATTGGTAGTACCTCCGGTCACCACTAGAGGCCACTACCACACCGGGAAGCCCCCAGATCCCACCCCAGGGAGAGGAGAGCTGTCCTCCCGACACTCAATCCTAGTCCCTCCCTGCCGACCCCCAGCACTCGGGCTCGTTCCCGAACCCTGGTTGCTGGCGCGATGCGAGGTATGATGTCCAGCACCTCAACCCTCAGTGCCACCGGGCTGGCCCAAGTTCAAGAATTTGTAATATTTTCAGTCCAGATTTTCAACATTGGCATTTTTCCACACCTCCTTATGAACAGTACAGCTGCCTTTTTTCACACCTGGCCAAAATGTGTTTTCGCACTTCCGGCACAGACTAGCATGGTCGCTGTGGGAAATCAGTGTTCAGGACACATTAAGAAAATCACAGTGACATTGTTCATGAGCGGAGGTCCCAAAATGTCTGTGTTGAAAATCTGCTATAAAAATCCCCAAACTAATTACATTATGGGTGTGAGTTGCGCAGTTTCTACGCACGCTCGTGCCTTCACCAGTTTTTTTATATTTTCACTCCAGATTTTCAACATTGGCATTTTTTACACCTCCTCATGAACAGTACAGCTGTCATTTTTCACATCCTGTTTGAAATGTATTTTTGCACCTGTGGCACCAAATGGCACAGTCGCTGTGCAAATTCACCTCTTGGTTAACAAACTGATAGCGTCACTGTTCATGCGATGGGGTCACAAAAAGCCCATGTTGAAAACTTGGAGAAAAAATACCAAGAAACGCCCAGGGTGTTAGGGTTTTCAATGATAACGCCCTACCCTGTAGGGACTGACAGGCATCAGGGGTGTGACTTGGGATTGTTGACAGTAATGCTCATGTCATTCCACCCCCACCCTCATCCCGCAGCCAGTGACAGGCATCAAGGTGCGCCTTGGACCCTTTAGCCCCAGAGTTCACCCCATTCTCCTATACTGCACCCATTTCAGCTTGTTTCCTTATGGAATGAGATGAATGTAAAGCCCAAACACCCCAAGGCACACCTCAACACTTGCCAGTGTCTGCAGAGTAAGGTGAGGTGAAATGTCGTGACCGTCATGGGTGATGACCCAAAGCCACACCCCAATGCCTGTCCATCTCTGCAAGGTGAGGGTGGAGCTGGTGTCAGTTCAATACTTCAGTGCCATTCCTATACTGCATCTGTCCAACTCCTGCACTTCCACTGCTAATGCCAGCAAGCAAACATTCAGCATTGACAAATGCTTGTTTCTCTTGCTGATTATTAGCTATCTGCTTCTGTGCTTAAATCAGGTGTACCTTTTAATTTCTTTACAACGTACTTATTCCTTTAGAAACTGCAAGATCACAGGCCCAGATGACTTTGATGGGAAAGGTAACTGCACGCACCCTGTAACTGGTCTTTAAAGTCTTGATGTAGCAGTAATTAAGCAGTTTTATGCTAGACAAAAGGAATAGAGATGCTGAATTAAAGTATAGCAATAAAGGGTTACTGTGTAACCTGCTTGAGTGGCATCAGCAGTGTGGTGGGGAGGGAGAAGTAAATATCTGGAATTTGTTAATTGATAGGACTTTGGTGATGAAGAAAGCAGGAGTAGTTAGAGCTGGCCAGAAAATTCATGAAGCCATGAATTTTTTTCTGCTTAGGTAGCATTGCTGATTAAGCAAGTGTACAGTCTGCTGATTTAACTTTTTAACTTAAATTAAGTGTACTAGAGAGGTAGGGGAAAACTGTTTGGTGTCAGAAGTCTAAGGGATATCATAAGGATCACTATAGGAATGAGATTTAGCAGGGAGCAAGGCTGTTGCTTTGAGTGTGAGGTACTCTTCTCCAGGGTTGTGCTCTGGCGGAAGAGTCACTGCACCTTCTGCAGGACCTTTGCAGAGCTCCATGCTCAGCTGGTAGCAGCAAGGGAAGAGATATCTCTTTTGGGGAAGCTGTTCAGCTGGAACCCACAGCCCATACCCCCACTTCCCCAGAGGGAGTGGAGAGTGGTGGGGAGGGGGAGAGGTAGAGGGAAGGGTGGCAGTGGCAGCCACAAGGAGGTCAACCAACCCCACACCATCCTGATGGCACATTGGTTTGCACCTCTGGAGGAGACTTAGGTAACTGACTCCACTGAGGGGGACTCTGAGTCAGGCAGGAAAAGTGGGAGTAATGATCTGGTGGCATCCAGGGGTGAGGGTAAGAAGAAGGCAACTGGAAGAGTCTTAGTAGTCAGGGATTCTATGATCAGGGGAGTAGAAAGGGTGGGGCAGGCAGAAGGAGAAGTGGGGATGGTCAGGTGCCTTCATGGGGTATCAGCCATCTGGGACATAAAATAGTGACAATAGCGAAGAGGGATCTGGGAGCTGGGGGTGCTGATACACTTGGGTACTAACGATCTGGTCAACCAGCTTGTGGAGCAAGTGAAGAGGAACTTTCAGAGGTGGTCTTTTCTGAGGTCCTCCCTGTAGGGAGTATGGGAGGAGGGAAAGATAAAGACGGAAGAGATAGAGGAATTAAATGAGAGGTTTAAGGGATGGTGTCAGGAGAAAGGGTGCTATTTTGAAGGGGACTAGGGGGACTTCTGGGACAGGAGGCTTTTCAAAGGTGGTGGTCTTCGCCTGAAAAGAGAGGGGGCCAAGGCACTGGAGTAGAAGTCTGTTGTCTACATTACTACATTAGACAGTTAAACTGACTGTGGGGGACAATAAGGCTAGGTGAACCATGGTAAGAGGAGTAAGGAAGGGGAACATAACTAGTGTTCCCCCTATACTGGGGACTGGTAGCAGTAAGGTGGGTTAAAATAAGGTTGAGGTTCAAAAAAGGAGTAGTGGAAGAGGCAAAGTGGGGAAAGTTTTCGGGGTCTGAAAGCAATAGGAAAAATAAGATGGTAAAAAGAATGAGAAGCAATGCAGTGTAGGATCACAAAACAGCAAAATAGGATCCAGTGCTAGCAGGAAGGGGATCTGCCTAATGACAGGAGTCTGGGAAATAAAATTAGTGTGCTCCAGGCCCACAGGCATACTGGCAGTATAGCCTAGAGGTTAGAGTAATGAGCTGTGAATGAGCTTGGTACATCCAGCAGACCAGACCTTGGTTTCATTCTCACAACTTCCACTTGCATACTGTGTGACTCTGAGCAAGTCACTTAACTGCCCAGTGCTCCCAGGTCACCTCTGAAAACAGGCACTTGTGCCTAGTGGGTCTTACTAAAAGAAAAAACAAATTGGTGGCTGACACTGAGGCGGATCTTGCAACCATTACAGAAACTTGGGCCACAGAGAATAATGACTGTGACTTGTCAGTCCCAGGTTATACAATGTTTATTTTTTGAGATTCTCTTTTTATTTAATTTAAAAAAAAACAGTAACAATAACATCAGACTAGCAGATACAGGTATGATACAAACTTGGAACAGTCTCCAGGAACAGAACATGACATGATAAACATGGGATAAACTAACCCCACCTCCTCCCTCCCCCAAGAAGGTGTCACCACTGAGAAGGACAAGGGAAGACCAGAAGATGTATAGGTGAGGGAAAGGGAGATACTGATGGGAAGAAAAATTAGGTAACAGTCTGACCTTTAAACCCAGATAAAAAGCAGCACCATTTACGATTGGTTCATGAGTAGATAAAGGGTGCATCAGGGGGATCATAAAGGAGAGAGCCATCAGGGATCAAATAACTCAAAGAAAGGATGACACTATCAATCAGTGTAAATATAGGGCATAAAGCTTACCCCACTTTTTCTGGAAGGCTGAGGGAGAAAGTCTGGAGCTGGCAATCAGCTTCTCAACTTTAAAACACAAAGACATTTCTTCTAGCCAGTCCATATACGAGAGTTCTAGGTTATCTGACCAGTGGCGAAGCACTAGTCTCTTAACCGCCATTGAGATGAGAGCCATATGATATTTTCTCTCTCTAACGAAAATACCAGAATAGATGCCCAGAATACAGATCTCTAATGTAAATAGATCTTGCAGGCCTAGAATGGGGTCTAAGTTATCCCGAATAGCCCTCCAAAGTGGGGCTACCTTGGAACAATACCAAAATATATGAGGGGTACTACCCAGGTCTTCACCACATCTGAGACAGTTTGGGGAACTGGAATTATCAAATTCGATTTTTTAACAGGCATAATATACATATTATTGACAATAAAATATTGAGTGCTTTATTCTTATCCAGAGTATTATATGTGTGCAAATCCTCCAAACATGACTCCATGTAAAAGAAGGGTCTAAGGGGAGTGGAGTCCAAGATTTGGAACCAGCTAAGGGGTCGGGGAAGTTGACCTTCATAAGATGTAGATATAATTTAGATACACCATGAGGCTTGGCCTCATAATCTTTAATCACCCTGAGAAGGGGCTTGACAACCGACACAGGCACAGTGTTACCAAATTCCTTATTGACAAGGTGTTTCAATTGGTATACCTTGAAAATCATTCGGGGGGGAATACTTAAGACTAGTAGAAGGTCATCTATTAAACCAGGGCCCCCTTGCATGAATAAATCTTCCACTGAGAGTCCCTGAATTTGGGGCAGCCACTTCAGGGATAACAATTTAGTCCCCATTTTAATATTAGGATTAGAGAGTAGCAGTTGCCCAGGGTCCTTTACGTGTCGGATTTTGGCAGTAGTATAAAATTGGTTCAGCACCCTCACCGAGATGCCCACTGCCGAGTCATGAAGACAGCGGGGCAAAGTTGAAAAGTGGCAATAGAACAGGCTTGAGGGGTCTATGTTGATTGCTTGATAAGGTCTAAATCAAAACTTAACCATAAAGGTGAGGATGTTGCATCCCTACCCCCCAGCCACTTACCGGCTTTAACTAGGTGGCTAGCCCAGTAGTAATATTCAAAATTAGGAAGGAGGAGGCCCCCATATCTTTGGGTAAACAAAGTTTATAAAAGGCTCGTCTGGGAGATTTGTGATTCCAGATAAAACTAATCAGGATTGAATGAACTCTCTAAAGAAAGTTTTGGGTAGCCAAATGTCCAAGAGACTCGGGTAAAACAGCGAGGCAGGATATTCATTTTGATTATACTGATTCAGGCCCCTACTGATAGTGGAAGCCTGTCCCATCTTTGCAAGTCGGAATGAATTTTGTCCACTAGATCATCCAGGTTTAATTTCCTGATCAGATTTAGATCACGGGCCAAATAAATACCGAGATATTTGAGATGGATGATGCCCATTTCATACCAAAGTGAGACATACTAGATTGAGAAGTGTGATGTTGAGGGGAAAATTTCTGACTTGGCCAAATTAAGTTTGTAATTGGATACAGCACTAAATTGCCCTATTATATTTAGGGCTACCGTAGGGAGTCCGCCGGTAAGTCAACTGTAATAGAATATTATCTGCAAAGACGGCTAATGTGGAAATTTGTTGATAGATTGCACATCCTTGGACCCCTGGAGCTGCCTTAAGACTAAGCAAGAGGGCTCTAAGTAAGGTTGAAAAGGTATGGTGAGAGGGGCAGCCCTGGCGGTGCCAGAAAAAGCCAATCGACGAATAAAAACTCCATTACAGTAAATTTTAGCCGAGGGATCTTTATATAGAACCTTTATCCACTGGATGAATTTCTCCGGGAACCCAAACCTAGCCAGAACACTCCATAAGAAATCCCAGTGGACACGATCAAATGCCTTCTCGGCATCTAAAGCCACCAGCGCCATGGGAACCTGAGAGGCCTGGGCTGCTTGGAAGACATAGGAAAGAACTCTCATGTGGTCCGCAGCTGACTTACCCTGCACAAAGCCTACCTGCTCCCTGCTCAAAAGTGATTGCCAAACCTGCTTAATACGTGAGGCCAAAATTTTAGACAGGATTTTGATATCACAATTGAGCAGTGAGATGGGTCTGTAGTTGGTCGGATCCAGAGAGGGTTTTTCTGTTTTGGGAATCAGGATTATGATGGCTTCTAATAAAGATGGGTCCAATGGGCCCGAGGAAAGAAGATAGTTATAAAATTCCAAAAGTGTCGGAACCAATTCCTTGCAAAAGGCCTTGTAAAAAGTTGGAGGGTAAGCCATCTGGACCTGGGGCTTTATCTGACGGAAGATTTTTAATGGCATCCTCAATCTCTTTCAGGTATAGGGAGCAGAAAGGAAAGATGCTTGGTCCTCGGAGGCAGGGTGGAGAAATTGGTTTAAAAAGGTCTCAATTGCAGGCGAGGAGGAGGAGGTGGAATAGCACACATAAAGATTTTGGTAAAATAGTCTGAAAACCTCGACAATATCTCTGGCCCTGTCCTGATGGAGCCATCCCAGCCTCTAAAGCTGGGACCAGCCTTGAATTTTCTACTTCCTTGAGTTTTAGGGCCAAAAGCCTACTCGGTTTCTCCCTTTGATCTAAATATTTGGCTTTGATCTCAATAATGCAAATTCAGTTTTTCCCGACCAGCCCCTCATACTCATTTTAAGTTTATGTAGCTGCTCCAAACTCTTTAGGGACTTAGAGGAAGCAAGGGAGTCTTCTGTCACTTAATCTGACCAGCTAAGAGAAGAAGTTTTTGAGTCCTGAGTTTCTTCCTTCTAGCGGAGATTTTAATGCGCTCCCCCCTCAAGAAGCATTTTAAAGAGCACCATAGGATGTCAAACCTGGCCACTGATCCCTGGTTAATGTCCAGATATTCTTTAATTAGGGACTTAATCTGAGCGTTAGAGTGCTCATCCTTTAAAACCTGAGTATTGAGCTTCCATATTGTGTCCCGCTGTACCAAAGAGGAGGGGTTGAATCGAAGCCAAACTAAAGCATGGTCAGAAATTACAATAGGCTCAATGCCTACCAGGGTAATATTTGCCATAAGGGAGGTGCTTACTAAAAAATAATCCAACCTGGACCAAGAGTTATGAAGCGGAGAAAAAAAGGTATAACTCTTATTAAAAGGATGCAGAGTCCTCCAAGGATCCACCAATCCTAACATTCTACCTAAGTCTCGCAACGCTAGTTGGGCCGAGGATGGGGGCTTCAAAGGCCTATAGGTTTTATCTAGTTCTTGTGATGGGGCAATATTCCAATCCCCTCCCAGAATAAGGGGTGTTAGCAAATACACACTTAATTTATCTATTAAGTGCATTAAAAAACCGGCATCTCCCCCAACCGGACCATAAACGGAACCAAGGGTTATAGAGTTGATAAGGGAACCCTGCACAAAATATATCTGCCTCGGGTCTTGAGGATTTTCTCCGGGATAAAAGGTATACTTTTCTTAATCATGATTGCTACGCCCTTAGCTTCAGAGGACACACCAGCAACAAAAACTTGAGAGAATCCTTTAACCTTTAACATATTAATATCCGCCGCTGTTATATGTGTCTCCTGTAGAAGCAAAATATCAACCCCCAACAGGGAACAGTTAAACAGTATGCGGAATCTTTTCTTAGTCTCCCTGATGCCCCTTACATTCCAACTGGCTAATTTAACATGAACCAAAGCCATCCTCGAGGAACAGTAATAAAATTGAGGTGAGCTGCATAGAAATCCCCCAACTTGAGCCAATCAGTGGTGACACCCTCTCATACTCCCCCACCACCACCCCAACCCAGCCGCCATGTGACAAAGACAAAAGACAGCTTTCCATGAGAAAAGCAGAGAAATGCCACTTCATTATAAACTGGATTGAAGCAGGTATAAAACCCCACAACAACAGAGGAAGACAACCACTGGCGGCTACCCCCTCCCATAACAATATCCTCCCACAACACCCCAAAAACAACAAATGCTTACAACAGTTAAAGTTGACCCCCTTATTTACAAACCCATTTCCAGAAAACCAGACTAGCAAAAGACATGGAATTAACAGATCCACCCACCCCTCACCCCATGGGTACCGTATAAAAGACCCCAGAGCAACGAAACTGACCATGATACAAATCACCCACCAATCCAAGACGTGAAACAAGCATGCCCTGGAGCGAGAAAACCAGTTAATAAACCCCTACAGGTACCCACCAAATCCTGTTCAGGTCTCAAGGCAGGGCTCTGAGGCAACTAATCCGCCGAGCCCCCGCCTTTGGCGAGTAAAAGAGTAGTCATTGCAGTACCTGGAAACCATGTGTCCGGGTCATGGAAGGAAGAAAGAAGGTCCCTGGGAGAAACCCCATCAAGGAAAGGGTCCACATCTCATCAATGAAGCTGCTCAGGCCCACCCGGAAATGCAGGAGGAAGAAAACATGGAGGAAGCTCCGCTGACGGACCAAACGGTCCGACCGCGAAAAGCGTCCCCCGGAAACAAATCCCCTGCTCAGCAGTACCCGATGCGCAGCAAAGGGGACCAGGCGCACCGACGGTCGAGCGCAGGACGAGCAGGCCTAAAGGCCTACTACCCCCCGAGGCCTATTCCAGCACAGATCTCCACCACTGAAGACCTCTCTACAGTAAAGAAAAATCCAGGTACCTTACTTGTTTTAGATTGTACGAGGCAGGTGCACTAGCGGGAACCAGTTAAGGGAAAAAAGAGCTAAACGGGCTGGCTAAAATTAGGTAAAAACTTAATTTTAACATAGGGCCTACTGAGAGAAAGGCCCGGCTACTCCGAGTGCTAGGAGAGTCACTTAAATAAGTCCGGTAACAGTTTCTTAAGGTCAGCTAAGCATATAATCGACTTCTCGCCATGGCGTAAGTGCCTTCCACTTGAAGCGAGACAATTTAGCTGGATATATCATCCTGAAGGCTCTCCCGGCTGCTATGAGTTTCTTGACGACCTGATGAAAGGCAGCTCTTCTCTGTCGGACCTCGTAGGGAAGATCCTGGGTGATTCTGAGTTTGCTGTTACCCCAAAGAATAGAGTCCAGTTGCTTAACCTTATCAAGGATATGTTGGCACTCCAGGTAGCTTAAAAGTCTCACAATTATGGGCCTGGGAGGGGCACCCGGAGGTGGCTTAGGTTTGAGAGATCTGTGGGCCCTCTCTATGTGATACTTTTGGTGGATAGGTGAAGGGCCCACAATTTTGTTGAAGAGTTGCTGGATAAAGTGTAGGGTGTCGCCCTCCTCTGACTCGGGAGGCCTAGAATCAGCACATTATTCCACCGACCTCCTTCCAGGTCTTCTGTTTTTGCCTCGAGTTTCTGGATCTGGTGTCTCACTTAACAATCTCAGGGTCAATTCTGTGCTCCCACTGCTCGATTGAAGAAAGCCTGGCCTCTGAGTCACTGACTCTCCTCGAGAGATCAGCGAAATCCACCCTTAACGATCTAATCTCTTTTGAGAGTTCCTGGAGGGTTTCTCTGAATGGAGACAGCTCTTCTAAAAAGCGATCTTCTGTCAGTACAGTACCCTGTGTAGAGGTCGCTGCCCCACTGGAACGCTGCTTGGATGTGGAAGTGGCGCTAGCACTTGTATTCCTTGCCTTTTTGGAGGCCTTCTGGCGAGGTTGGGGAGTGTGTTTGACTCGCTGCCTCTTCATTTCTTGACTCAGCCATCGCGTTTATTAAATGAAGGCAATCGAGTCGCCAGTCGCGATCCTCGAGGGGTCCTGCAGTGGTAGGAAACCTTCTTAGCTCGCCTCAAGGTAGATAGCGTGGATTTAAAAAAACGAAAGAGAGCTATTTTAGGAGGAGAAGAGCGGGAGCTCCACAGTAAGCTGCTGTTCAGCACCACTGCATCACGTGACTCCCCTACACAATGTTTAGACAGGATAGAGGGAAAGGGAAAGGCAAAGGAGAAGCATAGCTATATATGTCAGGGAGGGCATAGAGGTGATGAAGGATGGGCACATCAGAGGAAGCAAAGGGGAAACAGAGTCACTGTAGGTTCATCTCATGATTGCCTCAGGCAGGAAAATACAGATTGGGCGATCTATAAACCACCAGGGTAAGGGAAAAAGAGAGATATGGAGCAGGGGGATGACCTGGAAAGGGGAGGTGGTGGTGGTGGTGGGTGAGCTGAACCTGCTAGATATCAACTGGGACATTCCGGCGGTCAGGTGCACCAGAAGCCAGTCCCTGTTGGATACATTGCAGGACTGCCTGCTGGTGCAGTTGGTTAAGGAATCCACTAGATGGGGCAATTCTCAGTTTGGTGCTCACTAACTCAGAAATAGTGGGTGGAGTGAGGAAATAGGAGCCACTGGGGTCTAGTGACCATAACGCTTAATATGGTCCATAATTTGGTTCAGGTTGACATTTGGGACCAGGATGCTCCTATCAAAAACTGAAGTCCTAGATTTCAGAACAGCAGACTTCAGCTAAATGAAGTAGCTGATTTGAGACAAATTGACCAGGGTGGGCAGCATCAGAGGTGTATAGGAAAGATGGGGGGTATTCTCAAGGTAACAAAGTCATGCATGAGAATTGTTACAAAATTAAACAGGTACACGAGATCAATACAGTTCTCAGAAAGGGTCAGAAAAGCTGTGAGGGACAAGAAAAGGTTTTCACCAGTTGCAAGGAAAAGTGTGTGTGGGGGGGTCAAACAAAAACTAAAACCTAGGGAAGCAGAGAGGATGGTCAGGGAGGCAAAGCCTGACATGGAGGTCCATACTGTTAAGTGGGTGAAGAATAGGGAAAAACAATTCTTTAGATATATTAAGAGAAAAAAAGAAGATGGGGGTTATTGTTAGGCTACAAGAGGGTGGAGGGTGCTAGAGGAAGATGAACAAAAAGCAGTCATTCAGAATAATTACTTCTGTGCTCTCTTAACAAGGAAAGACAGTGGGCCCCTTCCTGAAAGTGACATCAAGGTGGCTGTCTGGGGCATTCCTGGAATGAGACAGCCAGTATTTACCAGTGCAATGGTACAGACTTGAAGCCCTAATGGTAGATACAGCTTCAGGGCCAGACAGGATGCACTCACGGGTGCTCAAGGAATTGGCTTCAGAATTGGCTGAACCCCCTAGTAGTGCTATTCAATAGCTCAGTTAAGACAGGGGTAGTTCTGAAAGACTGGAGAATAGCAGACATAGTACTGCTACACAAGGGGGAACAAGGAGCAACTGAGGAATTACAGACCTGTCAGTCTTCCTTCTGTAGTGGGGAAACTGATGGAGTCACTGATCAAAGAGGACCTTGCAGACTTCCTAGAGAACAGTCTACAGGACAGTAAACATGGGTTTGTGGGAGGGAGGTCTTTTCAGACCAACCTGATAGTTTCCTTTGACTGGGTACCAAGGGAGTAGTTAAGAGCCATGCTGTGGATTTACTCTACTTCAGTTTCAGCAAGACATTTGACTTGGTGCCACACAGAAGATTGCTGAAGAAAAATGAGGACCTAGGTGCAGCAAGGTACATAATTAAATAGATAGGAAACTGGTTGAAGAAAAGACAGCAGAAGTGGTGGTAAACAGGGTCAGATTTGAAGAAAGGGAGGTCATGAGTTGGGTGCCACAGGGCTCCATCCTGGGTCCCATCCTCTTCTCTATTCTCCTCAGTGACTGACCCTCAGCCTGTATCAACTTGCATGTTCACATGTATGCAGATGATATAATTCTGTACACATTAGGTCAATCAACTAAGTTTGTGGAAGTTTTGCTCCAATAAGATTTCCACAGTGTCCTGCGTTGGTTTCAGGTTTCAGGCAAACAAACTCCAGGTCAACACCAAGGAAACAGTGTCCATGACCTTTGGATCTGGTCAGAACTTGTCCAGGATTGCTCCCCTCTCTTCCTTCACCACCCAAGATGGTTCTCTCCTTGATGTCATTCATTCTTTCAAGTATCTTGGTGTGGGCTTGACAGCAGGCTTGATTTTTCTGCCCACATCAAAGTTATCCATGCCAAGCTCCACCCCAAGCATGGCACCTTTTACCATAATAAAGACTGCCTATCCCTGTAAGTAAGCCAGGAGCTGGTTACCAAAATGGTGCTCCCAATCTTTGACTATGCTGATGTGGTTTATGGTACCCCTATCTTCTCTTCCCTTGCCAGACTTGACACTCTCTGTAACACCATCAATTGCTTTGCTGCAAACTCACCCCCTCGCACTGATCACTGCCCCCTATAATCCTCCCTCTCCATCTTACCACTTCCATCCCATCACCTACACCACTGTGCCTCTTTCATCTCTAAATACTGGTTTGAGGCCTTGTCCCTTTCCACACTTATCTCTACTATTCCAGCTACGTCAAAATCCCTTCACTCCAGGGATCATTTCACCTTCTTTCTGCACCACCCTCAGTCCTCTGCTAGGCAGTCAACCTTCTCTTATTGCCTTTCCTTCCTCTGAAACCTCCTTCACTCTTCCATCCATCTCTCACCCTCTCCAGCTTCCCTTAGGCACTATCTTAAACTCCTGCCCTCTCCCTCATGCACCTCTTGGCTCCACACCTTACCTGCTCATTGTTCTTCTCCCTTTCCAGTTCAGGCCCCTTCTCCAGGATCAGTTTTACGTCTCCTAATTTCACTGCACTGTATGTTGAACTATTTGTTATATTATGTCTCAGGATGCAGAGCAGGTCATGCTTCATAAATCTGCTTTTGTTATTTTGTACTATTTTTTGACCTTGTTGCAGTACATTTGTTTGCACCCATTTGCTTGTTTGTATCCCCATCTCCATCCCTTAGGTCACACCTGGAAATGAGCCTTAGCTCAGTGTGCCTTTCCCAGTTACCAGTTTTAAAATAAATAAATACATTTAAGATAGATAGATAGATAGATAGATAGATATGTGTTCATTAGTGACACTGGAGAGGGTATATGGGGTAATTTGTGTCTCATCGCAGAAGACACGAAGTTCTGTGGTGTGGTAGGGTTGATAGTGACACAGGGATCAAGGAGATGCAAAGGGATCAATAAAGGCAAGAGTGGTCTAAGATTTGCCAATTGAAATTCAGCAAATAAAATGGCAACAGGAAAAATAAGGTACTATTACCTCTGCATAGATCACTGGTGAGGCTGAACCTGGATTACTGTGCTCAGTTCTGAAGTCTCCACCCAAGGAAGGACAGTGACAGGCTGGAAACAGTACAACACAGTGTGACCGAGATGATTTAAGACCAACAAGGCAGATCTTGTTCCAACCCGACAACGCAGCGGTAGCACTACCACTTGTGAAGCTGACAACCTGGGTTCATGAATGAGCCTGGAGTGCCTGAGGGCCAGCAGGTTGGATGGGCATCCATAGGACAGCTCTCCACCTCTGGGGTGGGGGTTGGTGGCATCCAGTGCTTGGGTGACACTTAGTGGAGGCCAGAAGTACACCAAGCCATGACCACATGGCAGAGGTAAGGAGGTGGCAGACATCTGCAGGACATGTGCGGAAGCATGTATGCTCATGCACTGTTGTCACTGCAGATCCATGCTTTGGGGGGGGGCATCCAACAGAAGAAAAACCTGTGCAGCTGAGCAGCATGAAGTCCTCTCACCCTGCACCGAATGACGCCGCAGCCAACTCCAGTTCCAAACTTGGCGGATTTCGATCTCCCGTTCTGGGGCCCCACCATGGGGGGTAAGCCACATACCTTAGTTCTGGGCAGCTACTAGGGGAAGCCAGTGTTGGGAATGGAAGCACTGAGTTAGGACATATCCCTACCAGAAGCACAATAAAAAGGGAATTGGAAAAAAACAAAAAGCAAGTCAGATCTTACAGAGATCATCTCAAGAAACTAAACATGTACTTGCTAGAGACCAGGAGAAAGAGTGGGGATATGAAAGAGACTTTCAAGTTCCTGAAAGAGAAAACAAGGTGACCTGTTGGGGACTATTTAGCATGACTATAGGCAGAACCCGAGGTCTCCAGGGGAAACTGGCAGGGGGAAGGTTTAAGAAGGATGTAAGGAAGTTCTATTTTATGGAAAGGGTGGTGAAGCCGAGGAACAGTCTCCCAGTGGAGGTGGTGGGTGCCAAGACTATGAATGGTTTCAAGCATGGCTGAGACAGAGTAAAGGGTTTGGTAGTTGCTCAAGTTGGTAGCAGTAAGGAAGTAAGCAGAGGGATGGACTGGGAGGAATAAAACCCTGCATGGACAATAGGTCTCGGGTCAGAGAAGGAACTCTGGACAGACTAGATGGACCTGTGTGTGGTCTTTTTCTGCCATCACTGTCTGTTTCTATGTTTCTATGTGTAGACTCCAATTTGGGACAAAGTGAAAAGACCAGCCAGCTCCTGCTTGAATTTGAATGGGACAGACTTAATTGTTTGGCCTAATGAGATTCACATTGTTGACCTTGAGAGTCAGTCCCTCAAAGAGAAGGCCATGTTTAGTTCTGGAGGGTTATTTGGAAATACCATTATCCCTTGCATAGCAGGGGTTTTACCCAGGGAGATAGTATGATCTAAGTCTGTGGAATTATGTGAAGTAAGACATTTGGGATATTGGATCTTTGGAGGTTATTTGTTTGTTTATTTATTTATTTCGCTTTTGTTTACCAGGTAAGCACACTAGACAAGTGCGTGCCTATTTTCAGGTATGAGCCAGGAGATTACAAAGAATAAACAGACAATGCAAAGATGCAACAAGATTTCAAAAATGTACAAGACAATGCAAGGTTTAACAATGAGAGGATAAGGTAGCAGCACATCACAATGTTAATAATTTATCAGTTAGCTTAATACTATATTCAAAGAGGGCTCTAGATAGAGACCAGACAAGATGGTAAAGTGCAACTTTTTTTGGGGGTGGGGTTGGGGGCACCAGATAATTATGTACAGTTGCAGGCTGAATTTAACCTCAGGTGATCCCAGAGAGTTCTAAAACTAAGGAGGAGGCACAGTGAGCATGTGCGGGGAGGGATTTCCATAGCCTAGGTGCATAGACAGCAAAAGCCTAGTCACCCATTACAGTACGGGTTTTAGAAACAATAAACACAGGTGAGTCATTAGACCTGAGTAGGTATGTTGAGTTAACAGGTTTTAATAGTGCTACTAAGGCTGGCAGGGTAGCGGTTCTGACTACTTTATCACTGAAACAGCCCAGCACAAAACTATGGTAACTTCCTGGAGATACCCAGTCAAGTCTGTTATATAACTCACAATGATGACTGAGTTGGGAAGCAGAGCAGGCAAAATGACATACACTGTTGTGGGCAACATCCCATTTGGATAGATTGGCTTTGGTGGTATTGGTAAAGGTTATGAGCCCATAACAAAGCTTGTGGAGAAATATTCCTTTGACCAGGGCAAGGCGAGCAGCTGATATAAGAGCGCCTTTTGCCCTGTAGGCCAGGCCCAGCTTACTGTTTGCTGCTTTAATCACGTTGCAGATATGCAAGAAGAAGTTAGCTGAGGATCAATGGTGACTCCCAAGTATTTAAAGGAGTCACAAGGGACCCATCACCACTAGTGACTTTTAGGGGCTCTGGACTAGTTTTAAGTTTGGACAGGGACACAAAGAACATAGCCAGTATTTTTTTTTTTTTAATACTTAGGTTAAGCTTGTTGGTCAGGAGCCAGAATTGTATTTTGCAAAAGTAAGTCCTTAGGTGGGAGTTAATGATGCTGGATCCATGACACTACATTGACAATTTCTTGTCAATGCGACATTTCTCTGACACCAGTACATTGACCACAATTGTGGTCAGGATGGTGCCGGCGAGATAAATGTTCTTGTTTTTTGGGGGGCTGCACCCCCTACTTATGATTCTCAACTCTGAGATGGAGCTGAATCGGGGATGAGGTGCAGGACCTTGGGGAAGGGTGCTGGGGTCCCAGGCACACTTTACAGTGATGTGGTGATGTTGTTGGTGTCACCATGTCACTGCAAAGTTGTTGCTGTAGCGACAGTATACCAATGACGCTGATGTCCTGCAAGTAAGTTCGGATCATCGGAACATCTACATATAGAGTGCCACTACTATGGACCAACACCTGAGTTAGGTAACTAGACAGTTAGAGAAGGGTCATGCAGTGGATGTCCTGTCTCTGGACTTCAGTAATGCATTCGACTCAGTGCCAGATGGGAGGCTGGGTAGTGAGCTGGCAGGTACAGGTGCAGGGGTGAAAATGGTGGGATGGGTAGTAAACTGGTTACAGGGAAGGTAACAGAGGGTGGTGATGGGAGGGGAGCTTTCATCTCTGAGGGGTGCGATAAGTGGAGTACCGCAGGGCTCAGTGCTGGAACCGGTTTGTTTGGGTTGTTCATATCAGACATCTCAGTGGGTATCAAGAGCAAGATCAATTTGTTTGCAGATGACACCAAGATGGGTGCAGTAGTGAATGACCTAGGAGGGTGGCATGGATTGCAGGATGATCTGTCAAAATTGGATACCTGGTCAGACACTTTGCAGTTAGGGTTCAATGCCAAAAAGTGCAAGGTGCTACATTTTGGGGCAAAAATACAAGAAGGAGCTACCAGCTGGGGGGGGGTCAGCTAGCCATAACAGAGGAGGAGAAGGATCTGGGGGTGATTATAATGGGCTCAATGAACAACTCAACACAATGCAGGAAGGCAGCTGCAAAGGCCAACAAAATGCTGGATTGTATTGCCAGGGGTATAACTTCAAGGAGAGGGGAGGTGATCCTGTCTTTGTATAGGTCACTGGTTAGGCCACACCTGGAGTACTGTGTGGGGTACTGGTGCACATACCTGAAGAGGAACATTAAGTTACTGAAGGGGGTGCAGCACAGGGCAACAAAGATGATCCAGGGACTAGGGGACATACCCTACATGAGCAGGCTGAGGAAGTTGAACATGTACTCATGGGAGGAGAGGAGAGACGGGGGATATGATTGAAACCTTCAAGTACATGAAGGGAATGAACAAGACAGGCATGGAGGGATTATTCAAGTTAATGGGGTAGGGACACTTGAGGACATGATCTCAGATTGTAGTGGGGAAGGTTCAGGACGGAAATGAAAAAACAGATTTTTATGGAGAGAGTGGAGTCTGGGTGGAACACAATGCCTGTGGAAGTGGTATCCTGTAGAAGAGTGGACTGCTTCAAAAGGGGATGGCATAGGGTAAGAGGGAGGGTCAGGGAAGGGAAGGAGGGGCAGCTGTAGTATAAGGGTTGCTAGCTGCACACTTAAGCAGACTCAGTAAACCATAAGGCTTTTATCTGCTGGCAAATTCATATACTTGTAAGTTCGTATAGGGAGAAATGTATGGGTCCCAGAATGAATCCCTGTGGGACTCCGGTTTTGACAGGGGTGAGTTGAGAGAGTGCTCTCTTAAATGTATCAAGTTGTTGCCTGCCCTGCAGGTAGTTTGTAAACCAGTCTAGGGCAGGGACTGACTGACCAAAAAAATGAAGCTTTGGGCACTGGAGAGTGTGGTCAACCAAACCAAAGGCCTTGGATAGATCTACAAGAATTGCTCCTGACAACGTGCCTTGATCTGTGGCAACCCTAACCTCTGAAGTAACTTTGGCAAGATCAGTGGAGGTGCTGTATCCCTTACGGAAACCATGCTGTTCCAAGGATAGTAGCTTATAACTCTGGACATAGTCCATAAGTAGGGACACTACCACTTTCTTTAGTAACTTGCTAACAGCAGATAAGATAGCTATGGGTTGGTAATTATCAAGGCTTTTTGGATCACCTTGTTTAGGTACTGGCACAACCCTAGCAACCTTCCGTATATCAGGAATGGACCCAGTAATAAGGGATGTGTTAAAGATAAGGGTAAATGGCAGAGCAAGGAAAGGGGCACCCAGGCTGATACGTTTAGTTTCCATATTGTCATGCCCAGTGCGGGTAAAGGGGGAAAGGCTGGCCAGGAGTCTATGAGCCTCACTTACAGACATGGCTTTGAGGTAAATAGGTGGGTGAGAATCAGATACGGGCTGGGGGCTGTCAGGTGGATCCTGAGCATCAGGGCAGTAAACAGGGAGATAAAAGCAGACAGGTCAGAGAACTGAACATTGAAAGCATTCACAATTGTTAAAGCATTATTGCAGTTTATACCATCAGTGAGCATGTCAGCAGTGTAACATTTGGAGGCACCACAAACAACATTTTTAATGTTTCACCAGAAACTCCTAGGGTCCCTAGCAGAGGACAGCAGGGCAGAATTACAGAATTCACTCTTGGCTGCACGTATGGTTTTTTTATAGAAATATAGAGATGCCTATATTCATGGAAGTCAGACAAGTCTTGGGAGACCTTGAACTTCGCCTGACATTTATCCCGAACTTCATAAGTAGGCAGGACTCAGAGAAAGAGAGAGTGAGAGAGGTCTCTAGGACAGAAAACCAGTGCTTAGTGATTGGTGTCTTAGCCTGCAACTAAGAGGGAAAATTATCCATATTGTGTTCTGTTTGGGGAAGTGAAGAATATACAATGTTCATTTTTTCAAGAAAACCTGTGTGGTTAGAATATAGACTTCAGTTTAATTTAATCTTTGTGTTCTGTCTGCAATTTAATAGTTTAAAACACTTTTATTTCACTAATGTGTCAAGTATATTCACATTTTTTACTTGAATATTTTGTACATTTTTGTATATATTAAATGTTTTATATTTAATCCGTCTGTGAGTGGTACAGGCAATTTTTGTTGCTGGCAACTCCTTGCTTCATCTCTGAGAATATGGATTAAGTTAAAATGACATTGCTTCTACTACAGGAGCCTATGTACAGGAACCTGGTACTCAGTGAGCATGTGCATAAAGTGAAATGATAAGGAAATAGCCCAGTGCAGAATTCACAACAGGCTGTTGGCATCATTTATTTATTTTATTTATTTAGTTTTTGTTAACCGGGTAGATGTACTGGTCATAAAATGACTATTGTCAGGCACGACCAAGGCGAGTACAACAAAAAGAGAACAGTTGAACAACAGCAACATGGGTACATAATACAAATAGAGGAACAGTATAGCACTGCTACAAAAATACAATGGGTAGAAACAACAAAAAATAATGGCAAGCATTATACAGATAATGGCAGTAAGATATGTAATAAGTGCAGAAACCACAGACCCGACCTGTGGAGTGAAAGGGTTAATAAGATAGTAAGGTTATATAGAGAGAAATGTGAAGAATGTTCAAACATAACAAGAAAGACTGACAGAAGGAAGGTCAGGGGTGGTAACTGGCAAAACAACAGTGGATGATCAGCAACAATGTTCGAGAAGGAAGAGAGCTAGTAGTCAAGAAGTTATTTACAAAGAGAAGGAAAAATATGGGGGGGAAGAGGAGACAGTCTTGGACCTGGATTAGAGCAGGGGTGACATTACTGGTAAGTCTCAGGAGCTTCAGGTTGGGTCAAAGCATGTACAAGCATCAGCTAAGGATAGATAACGATGATATTCACTTTTAAATCCAAAGTGAGACTGAGACAGCTGGAGGTTGAGTGGAAGAGCGTTCCATAGCCTGGGAGCAGAGAATTGGAAGACCCCTGTGCCTTTAGTTGTCCGACATCTCGGAACATAGAGCAAGGATTTGTCAGCTGATCGCAGGCCATGGGAGGATGGTTGAGGGACCAACAACGCCGACAGCTGGAATTTTTTTTTTCCTGGGTGATTGAGTCCATTAGTGATCCAAGGTAGTATTGTCTACTGGCAGAGGATGAGAGCCAATTCAGATCCTTATCAAGAAGGCAGTGATGTTTGAGTCGAGGCGACGAAGAGGCAAATTGGCATATATTGTTATAGGTTACGTCCCATTTTAGTAGGGAGGTTTTATGGGCAGAGGTAAGAATAGAGGCACCATAAGTAAGGGTTGGGAGCAGAATACCTCGGGCAATTGATAATTTGGCTGAGGGTGTAAGCATGTAGCTCGTTTTGTAAGCTACTCCCAGTTTCGAGTTTATAGCTTTGCATGAGGACTGAATGTGAAGATTAAAATCCAGGGACTGGTCCAGCAGGATCCCAAGGTACTTGAAGGAAGTAACATTTTCAAGTGGAGATCTTCCTGGATGAAGAACCGCCAACAAACTAGAATGGGCCTTAATCTTCGGTGCGGAACCTAGGAACATGGCTTTAATTTTCTTTTCATTTAGTGCAAGCTTACGGTCTAGTAGCCAATCTAAGACCTTATTGAAGTCTGAAGTTAGTGATGTGTTTATGCAGGCAATACTAGAAGAACTAGTATAGATTATCAGGTCATCAGTGTAGAGAATAACTGAGCAGGATTCCAGGACCTCAGCTGCATTGTTGATAAAAATTGAGAACAGAAGGGGCCCAAGGCTGATAGTAGACGTGTTGGACAGGGAGGAGTTAAATTTGACAGCTTGTGACCTGTTTGACAGGTAGCTACAGAACCAGTCCACTACAGGGGTAGAGAAATGGAATTTATGGAGAGTGGAGAGAAGCAGGGGATGGTCTACGTGGTCGAAAGCCTTAATGAGGTCAATGAAGATGGCACCTGTGAGTTTTCCAGAATCCATGTTGGACAGAATATCAGTAGTTACTGTAGTTGAAGAAGAGCAGTGGTGGTGCTATGACCTTTTCTGAAACCATGCTGGGTGTCTGAGAGGAGATTGTAGCGTGTAAGGTAGTCAGTGGTCTGTGATGCAACTATTTTCTCTAGGATCTTGCTGAGGACAGAGAGAATTGCTATAGGTCTGTAATTGGCCATGTCCTTTAGGTCACCTTTTTTAAAGACAGGCGTTACTCTTGCAGATTTCCATAGGTCCGCACAGTGCTATGGATAAGGGATAAAGTGTAGATTCTGGCAATCGGAGAGGCAATGAGTGGAGCAGCCAGCTTAAGAAGACGAGGTTCCAGTGAGTCAGAACCAGAGCTGGTATTGGCAGATATGGATCTCAGTAATTTTAGAACTTCCGCTCTTGATATAGCCTTGAAATAGAATGGTGGCGCTGGAGGAGCATCATACGATAGGGCAGTATGGTTGTCTGATGGTAGTCTGGTAGGTAGATTGGAGTACGATCCACTAGGTTGTGAAGCCAAGGTATAGTGTGACAGATCAGGGAAAAGACTGTTAAAACTGTTTGAGATGGTCCTAGGGTCATTACAATGTGCCCCATTTATGATCATTTCATCAAGGGTGACTAACTGCGAGGTACCCAGCAATGTTTTGACATGGGCCCAGAATTTCCTCGGGTCGCAGGCTGAGCTTTGTAGAAGGTCATTGCAGTATTTGCTTTTTAGCAGCTCTAACTTGTCTCTTACATCTGTTCCTTAGTTCACGATAGACAATAAGATCTGACTGTAGGTCAATTTGTTTGTAGTGAATCCAGAGCTTATCCCTCTGGTGCAGATTAGCAAGGAGGTCTTTATGCAGCCACCTTGTCTGTTTTCCTCTGACCCTCCTAGTAGTCTTGGGGGGCATGTTTATATTGAATGGTAAGAAATTCATTTATGAATAGCTGTAGAGCAACCTCCACATCCTTTGTTTGATAGATACCTGCCCAGTCAATATTGGAGACATCATACAGAAATGCATCCTGGTCAATATGAGCTAGATTTGTAAATGTGATAAGTCTTGATGGAGGAGATGGAGGCGCAACCATAGATAGGACACAAAAAGTGGGTTAAGTGGTCTGTTAGTGCATCTGCAAGGATTCCTGCTTTCGACACATGTTCCATACGGTTAACCATCACCCAGTCTAGGAGTGTACCCATTTGATGGGATGATATGGCTCTAGTTGCTTCAGAGATCAACTGGTGAAAATTATAACTAAGCATGAGTGATTGCAAGGATATTTGAGCTGACCCTAACCAACTGAGGTTAAGATCACCTAGGATGACAGCCTCATTATGATTTACAGTCTGGGAGGTGATGTCAGTGAGTTCTTGAAGACCTACTATTCCCCCAGCAGGGGGATTATAGTCACAGATAATATGAAGCTTCTTTTCCCCCAATACAATAATTGCCTGTATGAATTCACACACTGCGGGAGAGGCAGATGCCGGGACAATAGAGATGTTAAGATGGTTTTTGAAGAATAGGGCAACTCCACCTCCACGCTTGGATGAAAATCTATCCCACCGGAACAGGGAATAGTTAGGCAAGGAGCATACGTCATCAGGTATACTGGGTTTTAGCCAAGTTTCTGTGAGGCAGAGTACATCAGGATTGTAGAGTTTCACCCAGGCCTCGAGTTCTACATGGTGACTGATAAGACTTCTGATATTGATATGGGCAATTAATAATCCTTTCTTGGACATGCCAGATAACTCATTTGGGGAAAAGAAACAGGTAGGTGGACCTGGATTTAGTTTGACTTCCCCAGATAGCAGAATAATGATCATGGCTCGGAACCAAAGCTTTGCACAGTGGCAGGTTAGGGTGAAAGCATATCTCCATGGCAGCTTCCTCCTGGCATGTAGAGGGTAATAGATGCTGCCTCTAACAAGGAGGATAGGGTTAGGTTGAAGATCAGGCTTTGTCTCTGCAATCAAGTTAAAACTATAGTTGTGGTAAGCTCTGAGAGTCTTTGCCATTTGATTACATGGGAGAGCCCATGTGGCAGTGTGTCAGGCTGAGTAAAAGGACAAATGACAAGAGTGCCCATAGCAGACTATACTTCGCCATAGTGTTACTATTTGACTTGGGTAGGAAGGCTAGTGGTATACTGAGACAGAGGATTAGCTCTTAGGGATAAAGAGATAGTGTGTGTAAAATTAAGACTGCCAAGGGTGACCGTGTTATACCGTTTTAACTCTTGGCCAGAATTAGAGATAGAGCAAAAACAACGAAGTGTTTCCTGCTAGTGTAGCAATTATTTAGAAGAAGTGGATCAGAGAAGCAGAAAGTAAAACCCTGCAAAGGTTAATTAGGAAAACAGACCAGCCGGAGGCTCTACTTGTGATAAAGATTACAGTGAGGAAATGGGGACCTATTCAAGATATGTTAGAAGGCACCCCTAGTGGCAGAAGTTTATAAGGAACCAACAGGAGACTAGACAGATAGCAGGAATGTTTGGCAAAAATCAATGCAAAGCAGAGGGCACCGAAGCCCAGAGACTGATAATCCAACAGAGAAAAGGCAGGGCCGAACAGTGACCGAGCAGAGAGCAGCAGTCCAATTAGAGGAGGGTGGCAGCAGGTGGTCGCCTATCAAACCTGCACAGTGCTACCCGGAGCAGCCCAGACACTTAACCGGATTTAAAGGGGTCCTGTTTGTCAAGAGGATGGAGGTAAGGGCAGCTGGCAGGATTAGCTGCGCTGCTCACTGGGAGCACGATCAGGCGCAGTGGATCTATTTTAAGATATAAAATGTAGGTTAAGATAGGATGTTATTAGCTAGGACAGGGGGTACCAAGGCAACTAGAAAATTACTCGGGGTAGCAAGGAAGGAAGCCCAGGTATGGAACTGCACAGTAGATAGCAGAGCAGGCGCTAAGCAAAGCTGATAGGCAAGCAGATGGTGAAAATAGGAAGATGTCTTTAAAGGGAAGACAGGACAAGTGTTAGGCCTAATAGCTGCACTCTGTATCTTTAAGAGGAGTTGCAATATTAGTGAGAGGGGAGGATGAACATTGCTAGGGGTGGTGCCGAGGGGGGAGGGAGAGTATTCAATAAAGATGGGAGGGTGGGTGCAAAAATTCAAGCAGCAAGGAGACAGAAGGACAGAAAGTGAAAGAGAAATTGAATTATTTGTAGGGAAAGCTTACAACTGAGACCCAAATGGAATCTGCAATAAACAGAAAAAACTGTATCACTTTAAACTTAGTTTCTGATCCAGGGTAGCTTACCACTGGACCTTAAAACAAAGAGAGCTGTAATATTTTACAATCTACAAACCTGCAGCCTAAATGAACTTGCACTTCAAACTACCCTTGGAGTGTAAAATTGCTGTAAACAGGCTCAGGTTTGCGTTTAAGTTAGGATTTACAAGACAATTTGGAGAGACTTAACAAGTACCACAATCAGAATATAACATTAGCTTAAGGTCCAGAGGTAGCAGCAGTAGCAAAAAAATTAAAGAACTGCAGCAGCCCGTCAGCAGGCAGAGTCGATGGTTCTGGGCAGTCCAGTTTCTGCAGCGTACCTTCGGTCTGGTGATCGGCGGGCAGTACAGCGAGGAAGGCAGCCGGCTGACAGAAGGAGTCCGCCCGGCTGCTTGCAGCAGCAGAGGCACCTGTGTCAAGGGAGAAGCTTTGGTCTGGTGATCAGCGGACAGTACAGCGAGGAAGGCAGCCAGAGGACAGGGAGTCCTCCCAGCTGCTTGCAGCAGCAGAGGCACCTGTGTCAAGGGTGAAGAAACTCTAGGATTACAAATACCTTTGAGCAAGAACTGCTCATTTACAAAGGTTCCACGTCAGAGGATGGAGGGTAACATACATACAAAGGTAGACAATGGTTTACAGTCATAACACGTTTTTACAGTTACAGTCATAAGTGTTGGGAGAATTCAGAGGGCAGCTTAAATGAAGCCTCAGAGTAAAAAAACTATATAGGAAGGACAGTTGGGGTGAGCAGGGTAGGAGGGGAATGGAAGAGGTAGGCAGGCTGAAGGGCCTCTGTCGGAGTGATGGGTGGTTAGAAGTAGTGTAAATAGAGTTATAGATGAACAGGCAGATGTCGGAAAGATGCAGCAGTGGATGGAGGGGGTGTGAAAGATGGGGGAAGGGTAGGAGTGATGTAGTAGGGGGAGGCATTCGTGAAGTGTGTTAAGCCAGTTGTCAGTGTCTGGCTCTGTGACATCTGCTTGTTTTGTTTTTTTCACTGTATTCTTTCACTACTTCCTCCCAAAACTGCACCCTTCTTCTAGCCAGGTTGCCAGATGAGAAATTATCTTTGCTAGTGATGCTAATGTTGCTCCTTGGTCATTTGGCAGGGGGTGTATGAAGGCTGGGTAATCCATACACTCCCTTTCCAACCTATGTGATGTTCTTGCTTGGTACCCAACAGTGTGGGATCCTGGAGCTTACACATAAACCTCAGTCTCGCCGCTGCCAGTGTGTCAGCTGCTTTTCCTTTGCACTGGAACCTAAATAATCAGCCAAGCCTTGTTTTAATGTTTGATTCATGCACACACCACCATGCTGGCACATTCAGTCCCATTTTAAAATGTCAAATGCTTGCACAATACGGAGGAAAGTGAGAGTGTGAAATGGACCAAAATATCCCGAAAATCAAGTCCTTTGATCTCTGTGGGTTGATACAAATACCCTCTTTATTCCTATCATGTCTTTAAATTGAATGATAAAGACTGCAGCTACCATATTATAATGACTCATCCCTCCTCCACCCCTCTCCTTTTAAAGCAGCAGTATTTGTTAGTCAACAACAAAAAAACATCATAAAGTATTTTAGCAAAAATGTATTTCTGACATCCTTAGATTCAACCCTGGGGTATTTTTTTCAGTTTTCTCAGATATTTTTTAAACAGGTTTTATAGCTAGTTTTGTAGTTAATGACTCACACCATTAAAGATGCCACCATCAGCAATTTAAAAAAAAAATTCTTCTCTTAAGGTTAATTATTCAGGAAAAAACAGCAACCAGACAATTTAGGGAGGCAGTATAGCGCAGTGGTTTAAGGCTCTGAGTTACAAATCTAGAGACCTGGGTTTGAATCCCACAGCCCCCACTTGCATACTGTGTGACCCTGAGCAAATCACTTAACTTCCCTGTGCTCCCAGGCTGCACCTGTAAACAAGCTTATGGCTTAGTGTGTCTCACCTGGTTAAACAATTGGGGGGAAAAAAAATGTAACCAAGCTTCAAATAAAAAATTCATATAGCACACAGAAGAGTCAAGCTCAAGCTTCTCCAGTGAAAGAAAACCCAAAGAAGTGATGGGGTATCTGATTCAAAAGTCCACATTATTGTTTAATTGGACCTGCTACTCCAGAACAAAGCCAAACGTTTTCAAGCACTCTCCCTGTGCACTTTCTTAAGGCATGCCTTGAAAAAGAGGACAGGGAAAGTGCCTGAAAACACTTGGCTTTGTTCTGGAGTAGCAGATCCTTTCAAACAGTTCTACAACTTTGTTGCGATTAGACCCAACAGCAACGTTTCAATGTCAACCGCACTTTGCAGTTCTCATTAAGCTGTTGGGAACACTGTCTGTGTTTACATCAGAGGGCTTCGCCCCCCCCAACCCCCATGTGGTTAATAATTAAGTGGTTATTAAAATGGACTTTTGAATCAGATACCCCATCGCTTCTTTAGGTTTTCTTTCACTGAAGAAGCATGAGCTCAACTCTTCTGTGTGCTGTTCCCTTAAGGTTACCTGTTCAATGCACATACCAAATGTATCTTATGGATGTAGTAAGATATTCTTAACACATGTTTTTGATGTTAAAAAGCACAGCAGTGTACCAGGATATTTAAGTTTTTCATAGCAGGCATAGCAAGGGAAAGGGAACTTTTAAAAACTTCAAAATCCCATATCTTAGTTCAGGAATCAAGGAAACGATCAGGAAAATGGGTATATTGATGTTTTTGCCAGAAGTACATTATTGCTGAAAAAAAATATGGTGACTAAAAAAATCCTGATGCTTTAATGAATTTTCATTTTGACACATGGCTGAAATGGTAGTCCGAAAATAAATGTTAGCTTGGTTCACCAATTTTTCCACTATTCAAACAGATGTTAGAATGATGTTCTTAGTGCAGTTCTAAAACTCAGTAGCGATCAAAGTTTGCAGCAAATCAAATTCACCAGAGTGTGCACAACACATGTTTCTGCGAGAACAGATTTTATATCTGACAGCAATAATTTTATTAGGCCTTGCATACCAATCTAAAGGCTTCTTGTTGTGCTTTTAAATTCAAACATCTTGCTGTGAAGTCTATTTGATATTCTGTTCATTTACAACTTCAGAGAATAAGGCAGTGCAAAAAATAGTCCCAACTCCAGGGATTTCTTTTTTATGCATTTATTTATTTTTTTGCTCCCACCTCTGCATCCCAGCTGGCCACTCTCCTTCAGGCTGACTGGGACCTCTGCGCCACCCACCACCTTCACCGACATCTGCTGCCCATATCGGCAGCCCCTCCTGGGAAACCCAACATATCCTTTCATTGTATGAGTCCTCTCCTTCCATGGAGGAAGCTCTGGTAGGTGTAACCAGTTGGCCTGAGTGCTGCTGCGGTCAGTCTTGACTGTTTGGGGCTCTGTGGTGGCAAGAGTCCGATGGCCATCATCCGGTCAGCCAGGGTGCCATTTTTACATTTTCTCCCACGGGAGCATGGCATGCCACTGACATCAAAGTACAAACTGACATCCATCATGCTCCCCGTTCAGTGGGGCCTGACACACTGCTGTTCTCCCGGCCTCCGCCAGGAGCCAGCAAATGCTGGGCCGCAGACCCCCCTCCTCCTGGGAGAAGTCGAGCAATCATCAGATGCTCAAGCCTTCTCCCCCTGGCCAGCTCTCTGGCACCCAAATTCATTCCCGAAGTATTTATTTTTTTTATACAGACTTCTATATTCCTTTTGGCCTGACAGGCTGGGCTCCCTACAGTCTTGCCCCACCGACCTCCACCATCCTCTACCACCACTAGGACTTATGAGGCAGCAAGGTACCCCTGTGGATTTTCCCCATGTTAGGGTCAGGAGGGGGAGGTCTACCCTCCCTGAACCCACATATCTGGTCTAGCTCCTGGGTCCAGTCAGTGAGGTGGGTGAGAGATTGCCAGGAAGAGCATAATTTTATTCTGCCTACCTCAATTTTTCTCCAGTTTCTGCTCTTCCCTGTGCTGGGGTGTGCTCATCAACATGGCAGATGGAGGCACATGCATGCTTTGGAGTCCCACAGCACCACCCACATTCTGCTGCTACTTGACCCGCACTGCCACTGGACCGCCACCTGGTGGCAGTCATTCGGTGGAGCTGGCAGGGCCTCCCTTCTTGGGAGAGGAGAGCAGTCCTTCGGATCCTTAATCCTCTCTCCCCCAGCTGACCTCTGCAACCAGTGCTTGTTCCTGAAAACAGTTTGCTGGCATGAGGCAAGGTGTGGTGCCCAGTGCCTCACTGTCAGTGCCACCAGGCCGAACAGCTGTAGAGCTTTCTGGGAGTTGTAGTATTATCCAATTCTGTCACTCTGTTCTCTTACAGAAGCAGTTGCGACTGGCCCAGCGGCACATAGGGCTATGTCTCTGAGCACTTTATCTGCCGCTGTGCTGGCAACCCAGGTTAAGAGGCAAACTCAGGTTTTCAGGGGTCAGCCAGGAATGGACATGTTTGAGCATACAAGGAACTGCTCTCCTTTCCTGGGGAAGGAGACATGCTGGCCTTGCCTCTAGCTGCCACCAGATGAGGCTGGTGGTAGTGATGGTGTAGGCAGCACAAAGGGAGGGGCCATGGTCAGGTGATCCTTTTGTGTATCCACATGCACACAATCATGTCAGGTGGCAGGGGAAGGAAGAAAAGCAGAAAAAAGTGGCAGGGGTTTTGTGTAGCCCTGCCCATTCATCTCTGGATCTGCGCTACCGCCTGGGGCCCATGGTCTGATCCTGATTTGTTTCACTGGGAGGGGAGGATGGCCATCAAATTTTCTGTACCATGACTGCACAGTGAATGAAAGAGTGTATCATAGCCTTGTAATCATTGCTTTGCTGCTTCTTTGAACTTCACTTAAAATCAGATATTAGCCGAGGCAGCATTTTGCCCAGATTCGCATGGCTAAATGAAACTAAAAAAAGGCATAGTTCTCCTTCACTGGAAACTGCTAGTATCTTCCAAAGCAATAGTTTTTCACCATATGGGTATTGTATACAGAGAACTGATTGGACAACCATGCACTATGTGCTGCAACAGAAGGGTTCTGATTACATCAGACCTTGGGAGGAAAGCTCAAGATGTCCAATGTAATCAGAAGCCCAAGGTGGTAGCAGAGGCTGGTTGGGCATGTGGTTGCTCAACCAATATTTGTTATAGTATATATTTCTTTTGAGTGAGTGTGTGTGTGTGTGTGTGTGTGTGTGTGTTTGTGTGTGTGTGTGCACTTTCTGCTTTTTATTTTAAAGCAAAACTACCAAGTCGCCAGGTACTAGTCTCGGGACAGCTCTACTTTCCCTTTAATGCTCACTTGCAAACAGTGGCTTGGCAGTTTCATTTGAAAAAAAACAAACAAACAGCATGTGCTCAGTGGTTCTGAATGCAGGTGGAGGCAGATTTCCAATCAGCTGATATGATGTTGTACCTCAGAAGGGAACAACCACATTTCATGACCTTTGAACTGTGGTACAACAATATTTTAGCAAGGATGGAAATCCATGCTGAACATGGGCCCACAATACACTATAGCCTTATCACCAGCTATCTCCAAATCCCCCATACCATATTTCAGTACAGAGAGTCTGCAAGTAAAAAGCAAAAGTTACTGGACTTTGGTGGTGCCAGGAGCTGACACTATCTTTTCACTGAATTTCCTTCCTAATCCCCCCCCGGCCGGCCGGCCGGCCCAGTTGATCATTTATCCCAAGTGGGCCCACTTCCTGTCCCCTAATCCTTGATTTTGAGGCAGTAATTGTCTAACTCCAGACTAAATCAATAGATTCCCTCCCCTAACCCGCAGCATGCTGGTTGTAACACATATTGTCATATGACATCAGCAGTAAATGCACCTCTGCAGAGGAGGGAGAAGCATCATGGGTATGATGTAAGGGAAGGGGAAGGGGAAATTGTTTAACCAGGAAAGGCACACTAAGCCGAAGCTTGTTTCCGGGTGCGACCTGGGAGCACAAGGAAGTTAAGTGACTTCCTCAGGGTCACACAGTATGCAAGTGGGGGCTGTGGGATTCAAACCCTGGTCTTCAGGTTTGCAGCTCAGAGCCTTAAACCACTGCACTGTACTGCCTCCAGACTGATAGCCAGCCTGCCCAATCAGTTGGTACTACTTCAAATGCAAATCACTTTAACCAAGTGTGGAACTTAAATCTAAAATTTTGGTTGGGTCAAAACATTTTAAAATTCAACACAATAGCTTCTGGTGACTTCTTAATATATCAAACAACTTATTTCCACAGATATGAACATACGTGTGCACATGCAAACAGACATTGCCAAGTGCCACACATTATTAGGAAGGGCAAGTACAAGGTGTTAAATAAATGTAGGGGTTGAAGGGTTCATCAGGTATTGCCTGAGAGATTGGGGGCAGAATAGCAGATGGACAGAGCCCAGAATAAAAATTATGGGTCATGGTTGTGACATACAGAGGCTGGTGGTGCCAAATCCAGGCTCATCTCACCGATGTGGTACATGTCTAAAGAGATATAAAGATTTCAAGTGGGACCACTTCAAAGGTAAGTCCATTAGACAAAGGTTGAAATCACCTAGGTGTCAAGATTTTGTTCCCTCTGGCTGAGCCAGGGAGAATAAACTTTGGTCAAGTAGTACAATTTATACTGTATAACAGGAAATATTCAGTGTGTCTTTATTTTTGCTGTTTTTACTAGTTTCAAATTAGTGTGAAAATAAAAAGACAGTAAATATTAGGTGAATCACTATACAATTGCAGCACTAGTGTTCCGGGAGTTAAAATAAGATGACATGAAAATGTTGGTTCTGCTCAGAGTGCTAAATATAATGGGCATGAATTGAAGCGGTTATACAGTATATTTACAGTGGATCCACAACGGGAGCCCGACAAAAATTTTGTCGAACGCCCCGTCAGTGACACCAGCAGGTTGACCGCATTCTGTATTCGGATGCCGGTTTGCACTGTAATTCCTTGTTTTCTTTGTGGGGCTTCATCCCCCGAACCCTCCACGTGAGGGGCTGCACTCCCCGCATCCCCAACTTAAGGATTCTCAACTCCAGTCGGAGCTGATGGGGGGGTGCAGGACCCCCAACAGACAGCGTTGGGTTCCAGTGGGTCTCCCACAGCGGCATGGCACTGTAGTTGCTGTGGGGGACCTTGCTGGCGAAATGTCGCTGTTGGGGGATAACCGATTTACGGTAAAGGCTTCCATGACCCTTTTCATCAGTCAAAAACATTTATTCCCAAAGTGCAATACAACGTTAGAAAGGGAAAGTATTTCATTTTAATGTAATATAGGAGCTGAGGGATCCATCCTTTTGTGTCTGGCAGGTAAGTGGGCCCAAAGAGGAGTTGGACAGGGCCCTTAATGGGGAATTATGGGTTATGTAGTATGATACAGGGGCTTATCAGTGCTCAACACCAGACCCACTCCACCAATGTGTTACTTGCATGAAAGGCTATAAACCAGAGTTATTTCCAATGAAAGTCTCTTTAAAGAAGGATTAAACAATTTATGGAACAGGGAGACCCTACATTTAATAATTAAAATCAAGTTTATGGGGTGCTATGGAGCCTGAGCAAGATGGCTGCCTGGATTTAGAGCACAGAATGCTGTACTGAAATAAACTTTAACAAGCATTTGTCAATGCCGAATATTTGCTTGCTGGCATTGGCAGTGGTAGTGTAGAAAGTTACAGAGCTGCGTAATAGTAATGGCAGTGAAGTATTGAACTGAAGCCAACCCCACCACCACCCTGCAGAGAGTGACAGGCATTGGGGTGTGCCTTTGGGTCATCAGGCATAACGGCCACGCCATTTCACCACACCCCACCCTGCAGACACTGACAAGTGTCACGGTGTGCCTTGGGGTCTCTGGCCCTTATGTGCACCCCATTCCATCAGGAAGTACGGTGAGATGGGTGCGGTATAGGAGAATGGGGTGAACTTTAGGGCCGAAGAGTCCAAGGCATACCTCGATGCCTCTCACTGGCTGCAGGGTGTGGAATGGTATGAGCATTACAGGCAAGAATCCCAAGTCACATCCCTGATGCTTGTCATTCTCTACAGGGTTGGGCGTTATGGTTGGAAACCCTAATACCTCAGGCATTCGTTGGTATTTTCACTCCAAATTTTCAACATGGTTTTTTTTTTGTGACCCCACCTCATGAACAGTGGCAATATCAGCTTGTTAGCAGAAAGCTGCTTATGCACAGCGACTACGGCATTTAGCACCACAGGTGCAAAAACATTCTGAACAGGATGTAAAAGACGACAGCTGTACTGTTCATGGGGAGGTGTAAAAAATGTCAATGTTGCAAATGTGCAGTAAAAATATTAAAAAAACTGGTGAAGTCACAAGTGTGCATAAAAACTGCAACGCACAACTGTAATGTAATTAGTTTGGGGATTTTTTACAGCAGATTGTCACCACAGGCATTTTGCGATCATGAACAGTGTCACTGTGATTTTCTTTATCTGTTCCGAACAATGATTTCCCACAGCGACCACACATCTCTGCGCTGAAAGTGTGAAAACACATTTCAGCCATGTTGTGAAAAATGACAGCTGTACTGTTCATAAGGAAGTGTGGAAAAATGCCACTGGTGAAAATCTAGACTGAAAATATTACAAAGTCATGAACTTACGAGGGTGCTTGGAAACTGTGCAATGCTCACTCGTAACACAATCATTTTATGGACTTTTGTCACCAGATTTTCAATATAGCCATTTTAAGACCTCTGCTCATGAACAGTGTAACTGTGATTTTCTTAATCTGTCCCAAACATTGCTTCCGCACGCCGACTGCACCATTGTGCGCTACATGTGCGGAAACACATTTTAGGTGACATGTGAAAAATGGCAGCTGTACTGTTCATAAGGAAGTGTAATAAAATGGCAATGTTGAAAATCTGGATTGAAAATATTGAAAATTCGCAAACCTACGAGCGTGCATAAGAACTGTGCAACGCACACTCGTAAAATAGTCATTTTTAGGGATTTTTTCACCAAATTTTCAACATAGCCATTTTAAGACCTCTGCTCATGAACAGTGTCACTGTGATTTTCTTAATGTGTCCCATACATTGATTTCGAACACCGACTATGCGCCATTGTCGCTACATGGTGAGCAAACATTTTGGGCAAGATATAAAAAATGACAGCTATACTGCTCATAAGGAGGCATGGTAAAATAGGCAATGTTGAAAATCTGGAGTGAAAATATTGAAAATTCGCGAACTTACGAGCTTGCGTAGGAACTGCACAACGCACGCTCGTAAAACAGTCATTTTTAGGAATTTTTTCACCACATTTTCAACATAGCCATTTTAAGACCTCTGCTCATGAACAGTGTCACTGTAAGTTTCTTAATTTGTCCCGTACATTGATTTCACACACCGACTGTGCCATTGTGCGCTACATGGGCGGAAGCACGTTTTAGGTGAGATGTGAAACATGACAGCTGTACTATTCATAAGAAGGTGTGGTAAAATTGCAATGTTGAAAATATGGGGTGAAAATATTGAACATTCGTGAACTTACGAGCCTGCGTAGGAACTGCGCAACACACGCTCGTAAAACAGTCATTTTTTGGAATTTTTCCACCAAATTTTCAAAATAGGCTTCTTGAGAACCCACCTTATGAACACTGGCAGTGTTGTTTCTTTAATCATTCCGGAAAGGCGATTTCATGCAGTGGCTGCGAAATCACCCTTCGAGCCTGAGTAACGCCATGACAGTGACAGCATTCATGAAAAGGGGTCCCAAAAACCCCATGTTGAAAATTTGGTGCAAAAATTCCAAAAAATGCCTGAGATATGCAATAAAGTTGAAAAAACCCTTTCAAACAACATGAAGTCTTGCTATATTATGACATATGCAGTGAGTCCCAACCTTCGAACTGCTCCGGAGGTGAAAAGAGTTAACTTTCCATGCCAGGCATGGAACCTTGAGCTGAGCTCAGTTGAAAACTCTGTCTGTTGTTGCTCAAACTCAAACTGTCAGATTCTTTACTCCGCCTCACTGAACAGTCGCTCCAGAGATTTCTCCTTCTGCTCGGTTCGTTTGTCGGTTAAAAAGTCTTAATTTTTTCGGTTTCTTGACCGAAATTAATCGCAATCGGTTGGTTCAAGCTCTGTCTGTGGTACTGTAAGTAATAGATAGGCTTACATTTATTTTCTTCTGTGTGGAACTTGTAAACGTCTTTCTCGGTTCGGTTGAACCGATCAGGTTGTTTTAAACAAACTTTCTAGTCCTTTAGAGTGCAGTTCCCGGTTCTTATCGGTTCTAAAAGAACGGATTTCATTACGGTTTTTTCCATGACCCGTGACACGGTTGGGAACTGATAAGAGAGTCTTGCTTGGCGGATTGCCACTAACGGACAAGTTTGGTTAGACTGGCACTATGTCTGAGAAACCCAAAAGAAAAACCGGGCCCACTTGGTTTCAGCACTGTGGTCTCTGTGGGGAAGCCTTTGCTAAGGCTGACCCACACACCACCTGTGTATATTGTCTGGGGTTTGACCACCTCAATGCAGACTGCCAGATTTTTAAGAATTTTCCTGCTGCCACTGTGGAAAAGAGAGTTGGTAGGCTCAGGGAAAGGGAGGCCAAAAAGTCCACTGACCCAGATGGCCAGCCCGGTTCGGTTCCAACCGAACCGGAGGGAGTGCCCTCTGACCAGGGCGACACTTCCTCGGGCAAACGAAGAGCCAGCTCTGAGGAGCTGGTTCCAACTAAAAGGACTAGGAAGTCAGCTAGTGTGGAGCCAAAAGTTCTTTCTCAAACCGCTGAGGAAATAGCTAAAGCTATCCAAATTGTCCAGTCTCTTTCCCCGGTTCCGTCCGAACTGACACCATCAGGGAAGTGCCCGGTTCAGCCGGTTCCACCAGTTCAAGATTATGATTTTGAGGATTTTTATGAACCGGAGGAAGGGGAGGAGGAGTATGAGGAGAGTGAACATGATTTTGAAGGACTGAATGTGCCCATTGAACCGGACATCTCTCCAGACAGACCATCAGGGGTCCGGCCCCCCCCCAGGCTATCTGAGTCCCCCTCTCATTTTATGTTCTATAAGAAAGTTGCTGAAACTCTCCAACTCCCTATTGAGGAAGCTGTTGATGACCAAGAAGAGCCTGATTTTGTAGAAATGATGGATATTCCAGAGTATAGGAGACTGTCTATTCCCTTGCACAAATCCTTTAGGAAACAGACAGTAAAAATTCTAAAAACTCCTCACTGTATCCTTCCTGTTGATAAAAGGATGGACAAGAGGTATACATTATCAGGCTCTGATACGGAGTTCCTCTCTCAGAAATGCAGCCATGTGGGGGTAGTGCAGGCTGCAGCCTATGACAAGGCAAATATTCCTCTAGCCTCTCAACCTCCTGAAAAGGATTCCAGGAGGATGGATGCCATGGCAAAGAAACAGTACATGGCAGCATCTTTAGGACTCAGACAGGCAAATTATATGGCTTATGCTGCTAGGTACCAGAAGTCCAGATGGGATACTGTGCTGGCCCTAGCAAAACAGGCCTCTGACCAGCTTGCTAGGAACTGGAGCAGGTGGCTGTGGAAAGTATTGAGGCATCCAAGGTGCAATTTCATGCTGCAGTGGACTCTAATGATGTATCATCAAGAGTCATGGCCACATCTGTGGCTCTTCGCAGAATGGCCTGGCTCAGATGTACTACCATGTCACAGGATACCCAGTCTAAGGCTATGGATTTTCCTGTTGTGGGCAATTCTCTGTTTGGGGAGCAGACAGAGAATTATATGAAGAAAATGGATGAGTATAGGACCACCTATAGGAGCGCACAGGCCAAAGAAAGGCAAGCCACTCCTCAAAGGCAGTATGTCAGGGGAAGGGGCAGTCCTTTTCATAGGCCTTTTGACCAAGCCCAGGCCTCCTCTTCTGCTTATGCCCAGAGGGGGTTCTTTAGAGGGAGAGGCAGACGGGGTTCAAGTAAGCCTGCTTCTACCCCTCAGCCCAAAGCCCCTGCCAAGCAGGCTCCCTGATGGGGTGGCCAGGACCAATTCTCCACTACCGGTAGGGGGCAGGCTGGCTTACTTTGTCCAGGACTGGAAGTCTTTAACATCAGACAAGTGGGTCCTGGAAGTAGTAAGCCAGGGACTGGTTCTCAGCTTAAAAAAATTTCCGAAGATGAGAGCCAGGTCCTTTCCACCTGCAAATCCATAAGAGGCACTTGCCCTAGAAACAGAAGTTTCTACCCTCCTGGCTCTCAGAGCTGTGGAAAGGGTTCGTCCCCTACACCAGGGCAAAGGTTGTACTCCAGGTACTTCCTTACCCCAAAAAAGACAGGAGAATGGCGGCCCATCCTGGATCTCAGATATCTAAACAAGCACCTTTTAAAACCAAAGTTCAAAATGGTGACTCTGGGAATTATTTTACCCTCTCTAAAGCCAGGGGACTGGCTAGCCTCCCTGGACCTCAAGGATGCCTACTTCCATGTTCTTATCAGAAGCTCCCATCGAAAGTACCTCAGATTCGAACTGCCCTCAGGCCATTACCAATTGAGAGCAATGCCCTCGGCCTCACCCCGAGGGTATTCACAAAATGCCTGACAGTAGCAGTTGCTCATTTAAGAAGGCAAAAGATTGCCATCTTCCCTTATCTGGACGATTGGCTCATAGTAGGCCAGTCTCCAGACCAGGTCAGACTACACCTTCAGGTAACTCAGCAACTGCTCACTTCTCTAGGTTTCCTTCTCAGTCTTCCAAAGTCAGTTCTAGAGCCTGTCCAGCTTCTTACCTTCATAGGCGCAGAACTGAACACAAAAGAGGCCAGAGCCTTCCTTCCTCTGGGAAGAGCAAGGACCCTGGTTTCTCTGGCCTCCTCTTTCACCCTGCAGGTCTCTCGACCTGCAAGGCATTTTCTACAGCTCCTGGGGCATATGGCTGCTTCTACAGCACTAGTACAGGGAGCAAGATTTCAGATGAAGGATGTCCAGTTCCATTTGAGAGCCTTTTGGTCTCAAAGGAGAGACCCTCTAACCAAATTGATCCCAGTAACTCGTACCCTGATCCAGGCCCTTCAGTGGTGGCAGGACCAGAGCAATCTGAGACAGGGGGTTCCCTTCACCCCCAGTCTCACTCCCTAACCCTTACTACAGATGCATCCCTCTTGGGGTGGGGAGCTCACATGGGTGACCTCATTACCCAGGGATTGTGGTCCCCTCAGGAATCTCTGCTCCACATCAGTCTGTTGGAACTCAGAGCAGTTTTTCTAGCACTTCAAGTTTTCTCCACATCTGTTCAGAACAAGGTTGTACAGGTCAGAACAGACCACTCCACTACAATGTGGTACATCAACAAGCAAGGAGGCACTCGGTCTACAGCCTTGTGCACCGAAGCAATGAAGTTGTGGTCTCTGGCTTATTCTCTGAACGCCTCCCTTACGGCAGTTCACCTCCCAGGCAAGGACAATGTCCTGGCAGATGCTCTCAGCAGGATTTCCCAGGGCCATCACGAATGGGCACTGGATCCCCTAGTACTAGAGGTAGTATTTGCCAGATGGGGCACCCCGCAGATAGATCTTTTTGCAGCCCCAGACAATCACCAACTTCCCCTTTTTTGCTGCAGGCTCCCAGTGTTGGGCTCAGTCCCCCTGGATGCCTTCCTTCACAGTTGGGAAGGGAAGTTCCTCTATGCCTTTTCCCCCTTCCCTCGTCTGTTCAAGGTGCTAGTCAAAATCAGATCTCAACCCTGCAAGATGATCGTGATTGCTCCGGATTGGGCCAGACAGCCCTGGTACCCACTCCTCATGTCCCTAGCAGTCCACCTTCCCCTGTGTCTTCCCAGGAATCAGAATCTGTTAACCTGTGCCCAGGGGAGAGTTTGGTATCCGAACCTCAAATCTCTCAATCTCAAGGCCTGGCTCTTGAAGAGTTAGAGTTTGCTGACCTACACCTCTCTCAAGGTGTACTGGATATCTTGAAGGCCTCTAGGAAGCCTTCCACCAGGGCTACTTATAATTCCAAATGGAAAAGGTTTTCCATATGGTGCTCTGGCAAGCATATTCTCCCAGAATCTGCTGACTTGCCCACACTCTTGGATTATTTGGTGCATTTGAATTCCTTGGGGCTGAGATCAGCTACCCTAAAAGTGCACCTGGCAGCCGTGTCTGCTTTCTTATCAGTAGGTAAACCTTCTCCTTTTTCAGCTCACCCTGTATTCTCCAAGTTTTTCAAGGGGTTGCTTCACACCAACCCTCCATTCAGGGACCCTGCCCCTGCTTGGGATCTTAATATTTGCATTGCCCAGCTTATGCAACCCCCTTTCGAGCCTCTGTTTTCAGCAGAGCTCAAGTACTTGACTTGGAAAACTGTGTTTTTGGTAGCCATCACTTCTGCCAGGCGCATAAGTGAATTGCAAGCATTGTCAGTGGAGCCTGATTTTATCTCCTTTCACAGAGATAAGGTGGTCCTCAGGACTAACAGAAGATTTTGCCTAAGGTGGTTTCAGACTTCCACCTTAATCAATCCATGTCCCTTCCTGTGCACTTCACTGACCATTCCTCCTCTGGCGAGAGGAGATTGCACAGTTTAGATGTCAAAAGAGTCCTTAGTTACTACATAGAACGTACCAAGGGTCACAGGTTTGACTCCCTCCAATTGTTCCTCACTTATGGTGAGGTTGGCAAAGGAAAACCTGCCACTAAAAGATCCATTGCCAGGTGGATTGTCTCTTGTATCCAATTTTGCTATGAAAAACTGGGTAAGGGTCCTCCCTCAGGCCTGAGGGCTCACTCTACCAGAGGTACAGCTGCATCTCTGGCTGCTGCCGGGGACATCCCTATCCTAGAGATATGTCAAGCAGCTACCTGGAAAACAGTTCACACTTTTACTAAGCATTACTCCCTGGACATCCAGGCTAGGAGTGATGCTCGATTTAGCACAGCTGTGCTTCAGAGCCTATTTCCTAAGTAAGTTCTGTCCCCCCTCCATGGATAATCTGCATATGTCATAATATAGCAAGACTTCATGTTGTTTGAAGAAAAAATGACTCACCTTAGTAATGTTGTTTCTTCTAATGGAGTCTTGCTATATTATGACCTCCCCCCCAGCCTGCCCCTCTCAGAACCTCTATTTTTGGGATGTGGGTGGGCAGTGCAATGTTGGCACTTTGTAGATGCCCACTTTATTTTCACCCTTTCTTAGGGTGCTTGGGTGTTATGTTTTAATTTTTCTTTCTTGATTCCCCTGATTTGAGTCTTTGTTTTGGGATCAAGAACATAAATGTATTGTTGTAGTTAGTAGCCAGTGGGCTAGTGTAGGTTTACGGCTTCCACACAGAACCTTAGTGAGTTTTGCTCGTAAAGATCTGACAGTTTGAGTTTGAGCAACAACAGACAGAGTTTTCAACCGAGCTCGCTCAAGGTTCCATGCCTGGCATGGAAAGTTAACTCTTTCACCTCCGGAGCAGTTCAAGGTTGGGACTCATTGCATATGTCATAATATAGCAAGACTCCATTAGAAGAAACAACATTACTAAGGTGAGTAATTTTTCATCTATCCCATTATACAGCTTACGGCATTTCCTCAGTTCGCGGTCGGCTTTGAAGAGTGCAGACGTGTTCCCAGTCCACGAAGATATCGGCGCTTGAGGTCCGAGGTAAGTATGGACTGAGGGGTGTGGGGAGGAAGGGTGCGCAGTGGGTGGGTGCGGGTTGTGGGAGGGGTCAGGGAGAGCGCCGAGGACAGTTTTTATTTCCAGGTTTTTGTTTTTAAATGACGACGCTGGGACATTTGCCACGCTGGGTGGGCTCTCAGCATGGCACAAGGACCGGCTGGTTGGGGGTCAGGAGTTGACGGGGATTTGGCACCCCTGCTGGCTATAGCATCGCTGCCATGCTGGGTGGCTCCCAGCGTGGCACCCTGTACGGGGAGGATAGTGAGCCGATGGGGATTGGACACCCCGTCGGCTACCTAGATGAGTTGCCATGCTGGGGTGGGCACCAGCGTGGCATGTGGAAGGCTTTTGGGCGCGAGCACAGCCGACTGGGGATTGGGCACCCCCAGCTGTACAGTGTGTGCGTGAGGGGGGCCCGCAATCAGTATGCCTGCGTGTGTGTGTGTGTGTGTGTGTAGGGGGAGCGCGCATGAGCAAGTGATATCTTATCGCTGCTCACTGAAGCATAGCTCCCCCTTTCAACTGTACCCCACTGCATTTTGGAGCTGTCATAGACAGCTCCAGCATGCATTGGAGGACTAGGGCCATGCCTGCCAACACACTGACTGAATTGGAAGAGGGGGTGACACACTTCCAAAAACTCAGATGATGGCACTATGTTTCTTGCACATGCGTGCAAGCAAACATAAAAAGCCTACAGTTTTGCTCAGGCAGGAGTGTACCCATTGTTGATCACCCAAAATTGAGAACAGGCAACCCTTGTAAGGGGAGGCTGGTGCCAAAGGGCTCAAAAACCTAAAGTAATGTGAGAGCTTCCACCTTGAGGTCAGCACAGGGCCGGTCAGCTGAAGGAGTGGAGGAAGCTGGTGAAGAGACCTTCCAGAATCACAGAGTAAAAATCAACAGACTGAAACTATCTGTCACTGGGCTACTTGATTGCTTTGACTCCTTAATGAGCAGAGTGGTGAGTTTGCTTTGACTGCCTGCCGAACAGAGTAATGAGTTTAGAAATCACTATGGACACAGTTAAGACATCAACTGCAGAATCTATTAAGTGGCTGACCCTACCGTGGGAACAGTGGCTATGCTGACAAAGGAAATTGCTCATCTGCAGACAAGACTGGAGACTTTAGCAAAGCAGGCCAGAACAGCTAACCTCAGAGTAATCAGCACGCCTAAAGAGTGCGAGGGGGAATCATCTACCCATGTTCATGCTGGACTGGCTGACCCAATAGCTTGATAAAGCTGTTACTAGTCACCCAGTACACATTCAGAAGCATACCAGGTCACACTGCATGGCAGACCCGACAATCTGGCAGCACCTCACACTGTCAGGGTGGTAACAGACTAAGCAGGCAGCAGATATTTTATTTTGGCACTGTCACGAAGAAAGGGGACACTGCTGCAAGATGTCTAGTCATCAGAATCTACCCAACCAAGCAGAAAAAAAAAGCTTTGATGGATTAAAAGCTATGCTGAGTGATGCAGAGATAGATCGCGGTATTGTGTTCCCAGCGTGGCTCTGAACTATACATCCAGGCAAGATTTACATATTTTCTGATCATTCTTTTTTTATATTTTTGAAATTAAAATTTTATTGTTTTCCCTTTATATAGGACAGGTACACAGTAAAACAATACAAAAATAGACACATACAGTCAAATCAAAGGTATCCTGCCCCCCTCCCCCCTTTCCCCACCTTGCTGTATAACTCCAGACTCTAACTTAGGGACACACCTCAACAGATATTTTCACCAATAAAACAAGCTCTATAAGGAATCAATCTCCTGGTTAGATGCCATCAAGATGGTAGAGCCCTAACCTGAGACAGGTATAGAGTTTGCAACTTATCCCATGTCTTAACATATCTGGGGAGGATGTTTCTTATGCTGGCTCCTATTTGTTCCACCTTAAGATTTGAAAACAATTCCCTCAGCCACTCCAAGTAACTCAAAGGTAGGTCATCCAACCAATGCCTCAACATAATTTGTTTAAGGGAGGAGAAGATTAATGCCATATAGTACCTCCTTTGTTTTACCCTTATCCTTCCATAATCCCCCGCCAGACAAATCTATTGGATGAATAACTCTGCTATGCCCAACAACGGGTCAGCCTTAGACTTAATCAGTTCCCAAAGCTGTTTATCCGGACGGCAGTCCCAAAAAATATGCTTTAAGGAGCCTTCCTTCTGATGGCATCTATTACACAGAGGCTGAGAAACCCTGCCAATCTTATACAATCTCAGTGGCATCCAATACATGTTGTTGGCAAGTTTATACTGCATTAACTGTAGTCTGTCCTGTGTGATATATTTATAATTCTCCAGCCAAATTCTAGGCCATTGCTCTAATAACTCTGGAAATTGTGTTGACCAGTAAGTAGTGGTGCCAGAAACCTCTGGGAATGCCATGTCATATAGGGAGGCTCACAACTTGGATACTTCATGAGGTCCCCATGCCTCCAGGGCCAGATCTTCGAATGGTCCTCTGTCCTTTCCAACCCTTCTCACCTTATCCTGACCTTTCAGAAGCGTATGTCTGATCTGGAAAACTTTGAACACCTGATCTCTGCTCAGATCGTATTTCAGTCGAATAGTCTCTACCGAGAGACACCCATCTTCATCTAAAAAAATCCTTGATCCTGGCCTCCCTTAATTGCGGGATCCAGGACTCTGTAATCACCTTCCCCCCTATTTTAAAATTAGGATTTTTAATAAGGGGCTGATTAGGCTTCTTGCTTCTATCATATTTAAGGAAGGAGCAAAGCTGCAAATGAATTCTAAGTGATACAGCTATTGGAGAATCTGCCAACTTCTTGGGGAGGCATCTGTAGTTAGAGTAAAGGATAGCCACTGGCGAAAGACCAGTCTTCTTAATCAATTCTAACTCCAGGCTCACCCAGGAAGAAATATACTTCTGGGATTCCAACTCCTCCTTGGTTAGCAGCCACTTTAAATATTTACTGGTGCTACTGGCCCAGTATCGTAGGCCGAAATGTGGGAGTCTCAATCCTCCTTTTGTTTTAGGGGCTGCCAATTTATAGTATGCCCTTCTGGGAGCCTTACCCTACCATATAAACTCCAAGATCATAGCATGTATCTTTTTGAAGCATTTCAAAGGTATTAAATTATTCAGCATGTTCAGGGGATAATACACTCTGGGCAACACATTCATTTTAATTATATTGATGCGCCCCCAGAGCAATATTGGTAGGTTCCGCCACCTATACAAGTCTTGTTTAATTGTTTGTAGAAGGAGATCTAGATTAAGCTGAATTATGTTTTGAGGGTTTCTCATTAATGTTATACCTAAATATTTCAAAGTCTTTGGGCTCCACTGCAGCCCCAGGTTAGATATGTCTCCTTTCTGTAGTTTATGGTTAAGTGGGAACACTGTGGTTTCCCAACATTAATTTTATAGTTAGAAAAAGAGCTAAAGGCCCTGATTATTCCCAGTACCACTAGGAATGAGGACCGAGGGTGAGCCAAGTGGAGGAGAAGATCATCAGCATATGTTGATACTTTAAATTCGCGGGGGCCAAGGACTATCCCCTGCACAAGGGGGTTGTCTCTTAGTCTGCTAAGAAGGGACTCCAAATATATGTTGAAGAGCAGGGGTGACAATGGGCACCCCTGTCTAGTACCTGAATATAGTGGAAAGGAGGGGGAGAAAGCACCATTACAATAGAGCTTTGCCTTTAGGCCATTATATAACAATGAGACCCACTTAATAAATGCTGAGGGAAAGCCCACCCTATCCATGGTGCACAATAAAAATTGCCAATCTACTCGGTCAAAAGCTTTCTTTGTGTCCAGGTACAACAAACCCAACGGGGTTTCTGAGTTCCCGGATACAGAGAAAATATGAGACAGTTTGCGGAGTTGGCCCGAGGACATCCTCCCTGTCATAAACCCAACATGATCCTGATGTATAATATAGGGAAGGATCTTAGCCATTCTATTTCCTAGGAGCTGGACAAGAATCTTGACATCATAATGGAGAAGTGAGATAGGGCGGTAACAAGTTACCTGATCCGCTGCTTTTCCAGGTTTGGGGATGACAATAAGGGCCTCTAATAGATAGGGGTCTATTACTTCTGCTTTAATAATTTTTAAAAATAACCTTTTTAAGCCATGGGGTTAGTTGCTTAGCGAAACGTTTGTAAAAGTTTGGAGAGAACCCATCTGGCCCAGGTGATCTGTCTAAAGGCAGAGATGTTATTACCTCCAGGATCTCAGTCTCTGAAAAGGGCGACGCCAGTCCATCCCTAAGCTCTAGTGGGATCTCTGCGAGTGGAGTAGAGGTTAAGCATTCTTCTACCTCTGATATTTCAATTAATTGTAGCATGGGGTTATATAGTTCTCTATAATATTCCTCATATTCCTTCACAATATCTTGGGGATGTGTTTTCACTGAATTATTGCCTCTGACCCTAATACTTTGGATAATCCTAGAGGATTCCTCTTTCCTTAGCCTCAAAGCTAACAGTTTCCCTGCTTTTCCCCCTGCTCTATATAATTCCCTTTTGTCTTGAGAATGGCATATTCGGCTTTTTCTTTAAGAAGGATATTGTATTGATGTTGATATCCTTCTAGCTGACCCTTTATCTCCTCTGTTGTATGAAGAGACAAATTCTTTTCCAGCTCCCGGATACAGGACAGCAATGTCAATGCTTTTTGTTCCCTATTCTTTTTTCTCTTAGCTGTGATGTGAATTAATTCCCCTCTCAAGACACATTTTAATGCACCCCATTCTAAATCTGCCCTCCCTGTTGAGTGTAAATTTGTTCCCTCATATTGCTCTATTTTCTCTCTGATTTCCTCGATCACTTTCTCATCTTTTAGTAACTGATTGTTAAGCTTCCAACTAGTCTGCTTAAGTATGTTCGGGGGCGGGCCAAGGCTACAATAAACCAACTAATGGTCAGAGACCATTCCCAGTTCTATTCTACACTCCCTCAATCCAGGAAGGAGGGACTGGCTCAACAGAAAGTAATTGATTCTGGACATGGAGCCGTGTACTTCTGATCTAAAGGTAAATTCTCTCACTGATGGGTGTAGGATCCTTCAAGAATCACTGAGTCCCAACTGGTCATTCAGATCCCGAATCGCTCTTTGTGCTGGTGTGAGACCTTTATTTTTCCTCCCAGACTTGTCCAAGTCTGGGGAGAAGGGCAAGTTCCAGTACTCCCTAATACAATAGGAAGGTGAGCGAAGGGTGACAAAATGTTAATCAGTTCCATAAAAAAAACAGGTGAATCTGCATTAGGCCCATAAATACCACCCAAAATTATATCAGTTTGATCCAGCAGGACTTTAAGCAAAATATATCTTCCTCCAGGATCCCTAATGCATTGCTCACAGAGAAAGGGAGTAGATCTAGAAAGCAAAATCGCCACACCTCTGCTAGCCGTACTGTCCCCGCAGTAAATACTTGTCCAACAAATTGCCTTCCGAATAAGTGGGCTTCTGCCTCTAATAAGTGTGTTTCCTGCAACAGTAAAATACTCCCCCCCCAGGAGTTGCAAATGTTTTAAAATTTTATACCTTTTAGATTTATTTTGAGCTCCCTTTACAGTCCACGAAATAAAAACGTTATTATTCATCATCATTATCTGCCGTCTTGTGTTGCGTATGGTATTCCCTGTCTATATCTTTACCAGCAAGGCTCCCCCTTCCCCCCTCCCTCCACTGTTTAGTTACACGCCCACCCCATCCTCCCATTCCTCCCCTACTAACCCTCTCCTTCCCTTACCCTGTTCCAAACTCCCCCATACATGTACCACAAACACAGATCCCCACACCGACCAACATAAACTTTCTCCAGTCGTGATACACCCCTACTGGCATGTGCTCTCTTTTCACCCCCTCTCCCTCCTGCCACCTATATCTAACTCTCTTACTCCCCTCCCTATATACCTACCCTATCTGGGCTATTAGAAATTATATTGAAAAACATGTCCTCCTGCCCAATTATATATTTATCAATGCTCAGTGGTTCCTTTCCATTAAGGTTTTGAATTCTACTCTTTGATGACAGGATATCACAGCATCCCCCCAATATGAAATGTGGAGGGACCTATCATAAACACCCAGGAGCTTAACCTATAACGGCCTAAAAACAGCCTTCTTCAGGGATCTGTTTTTATAATCCACCTGTCTTCAGAATCCCTTGAAAACCCTGGGTACTATACCATCGTGTTCCCATTCTGAAGTTCATCTTGGCACCGTGATATCTTAAACACAAGGGGGGGCCCTTACCTTCAAATAACTACTCTGAGGGTATTACCCATTATAACAAATAGGAAGGACCCCCCCCCCCCCCGGCACAGGGGCTCATCCCTCCCAGAAAGCTCCCAGCTCCCTATTAGAAAAATATTGAAAGATACAATAAAGGAAAACTTTCAACTTCAGCCCGTCTTATGGTAAGGTAATGTACAATTCCAAGGAGGTTTCTCATTGTTCACTTGCCCCACTATTCCTTCCTGTAAACAAAAAACAGATCAGTACAGAACATTCTATGTTAAAGTTCAAAACAAAAAACACCAGCTGATGCTCAGATATATCGAACAGTACAGATACAGTCTCTGGATTAGTTCTTTTATCTATTGAGCTCCAAAAGCCATAGAAAAACAAAAGATAAAAGTAAAAGGTTTGAGGGTACCTCCCCTCTCCAAAAAAAAAAGTCATATGGAACTGAAGCTTCTTAAACAGCCCAAGTCGAGTCCTCCAGTACACTTACAGGTTCAATTCCCAGAGGACCAAAACTCGGTCCAGGTCTCGGAAAGGGCCCAATCATAAATTAAAAGTCCAAAGTGTTAGAAGGCACTTCCATCTGGTAAACAAAATATACTCCGTCGAGTAGTTTAACAGTTCTACTCTCACCATAAAAATGTTTTGAACATCTGCACACCATTAACACTGCTAGATTTAACAAGGCCAGAACCTCAATGTACATACTGTGCTGTCAGTGATTACTAAACAGCTCTGCCATTTTCTCTCTCGGAGCTGAGTCTGCCATCTGCGATGATTCGTAGGACTCCCACACTCCGCTACGAAGAACCTGAAATCTAGAGGGGTATCCCATTCTAAACTTTATCCTGCCGCCATCAATTTGGTTATGATAGGGTGAAACTCTGCTCATCTCTGCCCAATGGATAGTGGTAGATCCTGAGTCACTCTTAACTGTGAGCCTTCCCATCTCACCTCTTTTATCTCTCACTTTCCCCAGAAAATGTTGTTTTTCTAAATAGTAAAAGAAGTGGAATATCAACACTCTCGGGGGGGGGGGCACCCAGAGGTGGAGTGGGTCTTAGTGTCCAGTGTGTGTGCTCTATGGTATAGTTGGACCCATAGGGAGAAGGGCCTGCTATTTTAGCTACCCACTTTTGAATAAACAGTATAGTATCTGTGCCTGCCTCTTGTTCCGGTAAGCTGATAATTATTACATTGTTTCTATGGCTTCTTCCTTCCAGGTCTTCAACTTTACTCTCTAACTTTTTTGTGTTTTGTTTCATGGCTTCAAGTTCAGGATCCAGTTTCTCCATTCTACTTTCAACTGAAATCACCCGGGCCTCCACATCTCCGAGATGTCTAGTGGTGGATTCCAGCGCTCCGGTCACCGATTTCATCTCTGCAGTGATAGATTTAAGTTCTTCCAAAAAAGGGAGTGAATTCCACCAGGAATCTTTCTATGGTTAGTACTCCCTGATCAGATGATGCTCCGGACATTTTAACAGCTCCTCCCATCTGTGAATGAGTTTTTTTGGCCGCTTTCTCAGGGGTTGATGGTGGGGTATGTCTGGGTAGTGTGGCCTTCATCTCCACTTCCATAATAAGATGTAAAGTGCACGAACCAGTCCCAAATCCACTCAGTTTTTGTTGTTAGACCTTCTGACGCCCAGAAAATATCAGGTTTGCACTTGAAAAGCTTTACTCTTGAAAAATAGTGAGGAATTGGCGAGGGGAGCAGGAGCTCAATCAGGAAGCGTTCTATACCGTTGGCCGCATCACGTGACCCATATTTTCTGATCATTCTGATGACATCAAATGGTCACAATAACATGCCTAGCCTAAATGCTGTCAAGGTGATCAGCTGGACTCTGCTTCCAAGGAAGAAGGCTTATAAATTGGACCAACTGGATATGTTAACTTCATGTCTTGAATTGCATGGTCTGTAAATGACTGCTCTCCAGGTAAAAGACCTTTGTACTGTTTATTATACAGTGGTTAAGAACATTTTTTGTACTCTGACTGGTCAGTGGTCACCTTTTGCAGTGATATTATCCCAGCACGACATCACTGTATGACGGTCCAGCACAGAAAAACCTGCTCACTGGCACAGGAAATCATGTAGCCACCCCCCTGATTCCTGCCTCCCACCATGACAGGCAAAATCACCCCACCTCAATCTCACTGGTATCCTTTTACCACACTAACTCTCTTTTACAAAATAAAAGTGATTGAAGCTGTTATTGTGATCAGCTTTGCAGCCCCCATTCGGCAGCGTAACAGAAATGGCAGCATGTGCACCTTTCAACTGGAAAAGTAATACTGTATTTCAGGAAAAGTCTTCAGAATAATTGGCTTCGCAACCACAGAAATAGAACCCTTCTCTGTTTCAGTGTTTGTGAAGCCAATCACTCTGCTTTTACTAAAATTTTGTTTAATCTGAAACTAAACCTGTTCAGTATGTTCTCCTCACTGCCCTGCTTGCAAACTACCGCAGGCATAATAAGTCTGTCTCTGCTCCACTTAATGATCTATGCTACTCCCAGCAAACAGAGACCTAAGGGATCAAAAAACAGCTTTAGCAAACTGGGTGGGCAGTCCCAACAACAGAGACAGTGAGAAACAGAAAAGAGAAGACAGAAAGGGAGACATCATTGGAGGGAGGTGACAGGAAGCTACTGAGAGAAGCAGAAATACAACACAACCTAGTGGCCAAAAGAGGGATAGCAGAACTTTTTTTAAAATGTATACTTACCCATTAAAAAAGCAGAGACTATATTAAAAAATGTATGTTTTAATAATGCACTCCAGGGGTGTGTGACATGTGAGATAACGTCACTTCTTGGGTGTTGAAGGCACTCTGCCAGCAGCCTCATCTTTCAACCTGTCAAGGTGTGACATTATCCCAGCATGACACACAACCCTTGTCATGCATTATTGCTTAAATATACTGACTGACAATAAGTACCTTTCCTGGAGTAGTCTGCCACTGTGCATTATATCAGACGTGGGTGATGTTCCATGTTTCAGACCCTTCACACTTTGATGGGGGGTGCTACATGGTAGAATAGCAGTATTTCTATTGTTCATACCCTTACTGACTATCATGCCAGTAATATAAATTAGTCAGAGTTACAGTTTCCTAACTTTGTTAAAGTTTTGAAAGTTTAATGCATACTGGGCCCTATTCACCAATGGGTGGAGAGGCTACATGCTGCATAACTGGGGTGTGTAGCCACTCCACACCACACCCAATGCACCCCCATGCAGGATGCAATAACAGGGGCTATGCAGCCCCAATACACCTGATCCCCCTGATCCATTAATCATACTACACCGGGGCTGGCTGGGGGTGTGCCAGCACTACGTGCCATGCACAAAGGCGCATAGTGCTGGCCATGGGGGTGCAGTGGGGATGCAGGGTACACCTGGGAGAACCCTGCCATAAGCCCCCTACTTGCCCTGTGCAGACACTGGGTCTCTGCCAGGACAGGGTGGATAGCCACTCACCCAATGGGACCACTGCGACCATATCCTCCTATGGCCACACGGCATCACCTGCCCCAGCACACGTTGGTGCACAGCCCCTACCAGGTTCCCCCCCACCCAACACACACCCCACACAGGAGCACCAGCCCAAGGATGCTGCAACCCCCTGGCCACCCCCCGAATGGTGTTGCCGGACCATCCCCGCCACTGGCCCCTCCAGGCATATGGTGGGGTACAGTGCCCCCCTGGCACTGCCAACAGCCCCCGCCCACCCCATACCTGCACACCGCTCCTGTGCCATATCATGGGAGGGATGGCAGCTTTTCCCTCCTCACAGCTGCCAGCAGTTGGACATCTGTGGGGTGCACTGCCAATGCATGCCTGCCACGTAGGGGATCCACTGAGTGACCCAGTCCAGGCATCTGATTGGATGCCTGGCTGGGTCTGTGACTTCACCACTGGTGCACACCTGTTCACTGGTGCAGACCTACAGTATGTGGGTGGGATACATGCCTCTGGCACATAATTCCCACCCATTGGTGGTGAATTCCCACCCATTATGTTTTATAACTGGGTTTATACTTGTCAAGGTTCATAAAAAATCCCTACATAGTGGCAGAAGCCTTTAACACCTTTTTTATGAATCTTGACAAGTATAAACCCAGTTTATCTGGCCCTCCCTCTCCCAAAGTGACATTTTGATGAAAAGGAAACCCCTCACCCTCAATTTCATCTGAGGTTGGTCAAGGAAACTGAGGTGCTACTCCTTTTGAAACTTTTAAAACCAGACTCCTCCCCGGGATTTGACCAACTTGAGCTCAGTCTACTAAGAGCTGCTACCATAGCGATTGCCCTCCTTGTCATCATGTTGATCAACAGATCCCATAGGGAAGGGTCTCTCCCTGGCAATTGAAAAGTGGCTATGGTAGTCCCCATTCACAAGGAAGGCTCACATGTCAATGTTGAAAATTATTAACCCATATTGATCCTTTGCTCACTAGCTAAGATACAAGAAAGACTGGTATTCAGTCAGTTCCTGGACTATCTACAGCAACATCTTCTTCTCCCAGAAAATCAACATGGCTTTAAGAAATGCTGTGACATGGATACTGCACTTATCAAACTCACTTGTGATGTCCTGAATGCAATGGACAGAGGGTCAGTGACTGGGGCCATATTCAATGACCTAACCAAGGCATTCAACTTGGTAAACTACCGACTACTCCTTGGTAAACTCGAGCAAATAGGTCTTGACAAACTATCTATGTCCTCGTTCTCCAGCTATCTAGCTGACAGACCACAAAAGGTGAAATGGAAAGGTATCTATTCCAGTTGCCTGGTAGTCGCTGATGGAGTCCCCCAGGGCTTTATATTGGGTCCTCTGTTATTTTCTCTAATCATTAATGACATAGGGCAGAACTGTGATAAAGGTAACCTACTGTTTTATGCAGATGACACAGTGGTTTACTGGACAGATCCTAACCCCAGCACAATTGTTGCTGGTCTTTCCATCAGCTTAAAGGCCCTAGAAAGCTGGTTTCCCTCCAATTTACTAGTATTGAATGATAAGAAAACAAAGGCTATACTATTTGGTCTCAAACGTCTAGGTGCAAACAGGCAACACCTTCTCTTCCTGAATAGAGTGGCCGGGCTCCAGATAGATGTGGTTGACACAGTGAGACACCTCAGAGTTTACTTAGATCAAGACTTGACCTTCAAATCACATGTAGATCACATAACCAAAAAATTCACTAGAAACTTGGCCTTCTCTATAGACTGGGTGACTCTCTGGCACCTGACTCAAAGTCTCACATAACAAGGAGTACCCAGCTTCACACATTGGTTCATGGTGCGCCAGTATTACACTTCCTAAGGGAAGGTAAAACTTGAAAACTAAATGTGTTGTACAATAAACTTAGTTGCTTTGCCAGTAATGCACCGGCAAGGAGACACCACTGTGAGGTTCTTTCAGAGTTAAACTGGCCTACGCTGGAGCACAAACATGTCTACCCTCTCCTTTGCATCACTTTTAAGCACACCAAAATCCATACCCCCCCAACCTTACTGGGCTATTGACCCCAAAGCCCCTGAGGCGTACCCTTTGCTCAACAAACATTAATCTACCAGAGATCCACTGAATATGAACCGACCTTGGAAAAATATCCTTCACATACTCTGCCCCCTATACTGGTGCTCTCTCTCCCAGAAAACCTAATTAACACCAACTCATTAGAGGGTTTCAAGGCTGGACTAAAAGTCTATATGTTGGAACGCTGCCAATGCAGCTGTAATCATTGACCCATGTGGTCGATGTTCTAACACCATCCAACTTGATAGTCAGTAAGCTCAGCTGTACCGAATCTGTGAATGTATGAATTCTCTAATCTCTGGCTTTAACTGTTTACCAATGAAACTGCTGTGCAACCAATTTGTTAGTAACTAAGTGTTGCTATGCACCTGTATATGCTAGGTCTAATCGATGATTTCAATTCTTTGAATTATTACTCATGTGTAATTGGTTACGGTGTAACCTGTTGATGGTAACTAACTGCTCCTTTGCACCTGTTTGTACCTTGTGCAATCAACTATGTACTGTCTTGCTATACTGTACCTGTAAGTATTGTTTGTAACTAATTCTGGGTCGCCCATGAAAAAGGGACCCCTGGTCTCAGTTGGCTCACCTGGTTACCAAAATGCCATAAATAAATAAGCAAGTAAATAAGCTCATCGGCTTGATTGCACAGCAAATAAATCTGGTACAAGATTGGGTAATCATATGTGTAACCCTCTAATAATCTATGTGTATAACAATGGGTAGACAGTTTTGCTTGATATTAAGAGGAGTGGTGCCTTGGTGTACCACAACTGCTGTATGTTCAGTGTTTGAAAATTAGCTCTATGTATGTTTTTTATAAAACAATGAAGTGTCAAAAAAATATCAAGAAAACATTTTAACATCCTCCACAATTGTTTCCAGTATCATCTTTCCCCTCCAGAAAACATATTTTCTCCAAATGCCATACTTTGCTAGAAAGAGTTGCAGCTAACTAATGTAGGGGATCAGAGGTTCATCTTTTAGTGTCTTAGAGATATGAAGTCCCGAAGAGAACTGGATAGGACCCAAAATGGAAATTATGGGATGCAGTAGAGAGATGCAGGGCTTTAACAGCACCAAACACCAAGTACTGCCCATCAATGTGACAGATGCCTCAAAAGATAGTTGTTGGAGTTATTCCCAGTTAAAATCACCCCTGGCTACTGGTGGAAGTACCTAGGGGACAGGGTAATCCATATATTACATTAAAAAGGTCTGCACCAGGAAGTCATGGTGCCAAATATAAGATGTGGTTTTAGAGGAAAGATATCAGCACTGATCCATACACTCCACATAGGCTCATAAATCACTTATTATCTGTTTTCAAAAGTTTTATTTTTGTGCAAACTCACAAGCAGTGCAAATAAGCAAATATGTGATTGCACAGCAAGCAGCAGTGTGGTATATTTTTTTGGAGAGGAACTGAGGTTTATTACGTGCCTCAATGGATACATCCAGAATAGAATCTGCAGCATTGATACAGCCGTAGCACAGAAAATAACACGCAAAACAAAAAAAATAAGTTTGTGGGGGTCACGTGACGCCAATGGAGGAGTAGTTGTAGCTGTTCTGGGCTCCCGCTCCCAACCAGTGAATCTGCTGCAATTTTGGGGTTTTAACCTATTCTTTTTAAACCCACACTGTCTGAACAAGTACCGGAACAAGTCCCGAAACGATCTGGTAAGCCGGCTGGCATTAAGCAATGCAAGCAGACGAACAAGAACTTGAAGCTAAGCAGCCACGCGTGAGTTAATCACTGCAGATCTCGAGGATGAAGTCACACCAAGCAAAATTTACAGCAATCTGTCAGTTATCAAAGAAGCCCTATTCAAACTGGTCGATGATGTAGTGGAGTTCAAACCCGCCTTGACCCAGTTAGCCCGTTGGGTGACGGACACTGAAGCACGAATTTCTTCGATCGAGCATCTACTGTAGAAAACAAGGTCTACTATCAGTGAATGCAAAAAAATGGTGGTGAAGTTGGAGGACCGGCTTGATGATTTAGAAGGTAGAAGCAGGAGAAACAATTTAGTCTTGCTGGGACTGCCAGAGGGGGAGGAGGGATCGAACATGCTTCTTTTTTTGCAAAAATTGCTAAAGAAATCAGCTGGGCCCTCGCCAAATGGGCCGGAATATGTAATCGAGAGGGGGCACCGTGCCCTGAGAGCTAAACCTCCCCCTACAGAGCCTCCAAGACCAATAATTTTTAAGCTTTTGAATTATCTGGACAGGGAGTACATTCTGAGAGAAATAAGGAAGCTATCCTCATTTCACTGGGAGGGCAGGAGGCTACGTTTGGTACCCGATCTGACTTGGAAGATGAGGCAAGCCAGGGCCTCATTCCGACCCATCACATCAAAGCTTTGGGCGGCAGGGATTCGCCACCGCATGCTGTACCCAGCTAAATTGGAGATCACCACCAAAGAAGGGACAAAGCGCTATGAATCAGCAGAAGATGCTTTGACCTCCTTACAAGTGTTGCTTCCTGATCTGTTTCCCAAGGGCTAAATTGCGGTGTGGACTGCGCTGACCTTCAGGGGCTATGAGGCCCAAAGAGAGCAATTTAAATGGACAGCCTTAGGAGTTATACTTAATCCTTCTTTGGAGTTTATTAGTTTGGCTGCAGACTGTTGTTTTGGGACTTGACTAACATTTGGACTCCGAAAACTAGGGCATTTTGGGTTATATGCTTCGTTGCTATTAGTTAATTTTGTGACTCAGATCGAGGATGATCATTAATTTCCTTTATGTCCAGCAGAGGGAGCTGGTCGCTATATTTTATCCTATGTCCTGCTCCAGCTAATGGAATTTACATAGATAATGTTATTGTTGTCAGGAGTTGGGCAACAATTTGTTGAATTAGCTCAAAGGGTGGGAGGGCTGAGGGGTTTTGTGTAATATTTCTTTGTTACACATTATGGCAATGGTAGTTATATGAATAGGTGTTTGTTTATGCCAAGTGGGTCTCGCACAGAATAGGGCATTGCTCCTCTTCCCCTTTTGTTTGGAGCATATCTATAATATGTGCCCATTTCCCCATAGTATAATTCCCTCAGCCTGGGTATCACCTCGTTGCCTAATTTTGTTTATGGGAGTTGGAGGCGGCATGGGGTGTTCATACAGGTAACGGGGCTCTTTCTTAACGGCTTCTACCCTGTTCTTCCTTTGAGGGTGCCTAATGGGAATAGGTGCTGCGAATCGCGAGGCTCTATAACCTATCATGCGGTAACAAGTCAGCGCCTCCATGATTATTCTCAGCTCCACTGAGAGTGTAACTATCTGGGGGCATATAATCCTATGATAATGAAGTCTTAGTACCTGTTGGTTTTGGCATGCATTTGTATTTTATATCAAGATTTAGGACTTAACAGGTTCACATGCATATTTTTGATATGTTAAGTACTTTATTGTCATGAGGAGGAGCCCTACCTCTATGGCGCACTATGAACCAATGTAGGAGGAGTTGGCGGCCTGGGGGTGGTCCTTAGGATGTTTATTGGAAGGGGTTAGTTTTGGGGGTGGGGTTAGGGTTAGTCGAGTTAGGTTTATTAAGGGTTTGTTCAAGAGGATAGCTATCCAAAAACCGTTCAAGTGGCAAGGTAGAGCAAATGGCCTCTAGTTTGAACCTTCTCTCATGGAATATTAAAGGGGGGAAGATAACTATAAAAAATATGTAATTCTGAATCACTTAGCCCGATATCATCCGGCAATTGCATTTCTGCAGGAAACCCATGTTCTTTCTGACCGCCTTTCTCACTTTAAAAAAAATGGGTAGGCCAAGTGTTGGGGCTGGTTATTCCTCATCCAGCGAGGGTGGCAATTTTGATAGCCGGGGGTTCCCTTTATACATTCGGATATAATTGCCGACCGAATGGTAGATATATTATTGTCTCCGTAAACTTGGAGGGCGTGTCTCGTGCTGGGATCAATTTATGGACCTAATATAGAGTCCCTTCTTTTGCCCACCTGGCAGTGATTTTATCTCCTTCAAGGAGATGCCCTATACTAGGAGGTGACTGAATCTAGTCCAGTCTGATAGACTAGATAGGTCAATCTGTAGGAGATCACAACCTTCCCGGCCCAACAGGCTCTGGCTGAGCTTGTATCATTTCTAGGACTAGTAGACCCTTGGAGACTGTTCAATCCCACAACTCGAGAATATACTTTTTTTTCATCGGTTCATAAAACCTTTTCTAGGTTAGACTATTTCCTGGTGAGCCAGCAATGTATTTCAGGGGTGACGGAAGCACTGTCCCTTCCAAGAGTAATATCCGATCATTCTCTAGTCAAAGTTGTCTGGGCTCCGCCACTCATTCCTAGGAGATCTTACTCATGGTCTCTAAATAACAATATTTTTAAGGACACTCAAACGTTAAGTAGATTCCGAACTTTTTTGAAAGAGTCGATTAAATTAAATTGGGGATCAATTACAGCCACACATCAATCATGGGCAGCACTTAAAGTGGTATGGAGAGGGGAGTTAATTAGAATAGCTTCTGTAAGTAAGGCGAAATATAATCGAAATATGTCCAATTGTTTAAGTAGGATTAAAGAGCTGGAAAATATACAAGGAGGCTGAGATCAGAAGTCCAGGAACAAGAACTGGTCACACTGAGAGCATGGTATGCGGGGGCTCTGAGGGAGAAAGTGGCTAATTCAACTAATAGATCTAAAGCGATATATCTGGGTCAGGGCAGCAAAGCTGGGAAGCTGCTGGCTTGGCAATTAAAACAAAAATCTGAAGCTAAATGGGTGACGGGCTTAAAGCACCCTGTTTCAAGTGAGTTGGTTACAGACCCCAAAGGTATTCTGGAGATCTTTGTGGATTTTTATAAAGATCTATATTCAAGCCAGCCGCTTTCCCGGCAGGTGCTTACTAATATGCAAAAGTTTCTGGCTGATATATCACTTCCTCATTTGTCAGAGGATTCTAGGCAGAGTTTAACATCCCCTATATTAAACGAGGAGATAGTGTTGGCTATTGATTCACTCAGAGTAGACAAGGCACCTGGTCCGGATGGGTTTACACCATTCTTTTATAAGTTATTCAAAGCTGAAGTAGCTCCGTTGCTGAACCAACTTTTTACTTTTTGGTTTTTGCATGGAGTTAAAGATAAATCACTTTTTGAAGCCAGAATAATTTTGTTACCTAAGCCGGGGAAAGCTACAGACTTAGTAGGGAACTTTAGGCCCATTTCCCTACTGAACTTGGATGTAAAAATTTTTGCCAAGATATTGGCCTCTAGACTAAAGCGCGTCTGGCAAGAATTGATTAGCCCAGAACAGGCTGGCTTCATGGAGGGTCGCACCTCGGCTGACCATTTCAGGAAATTGTTTTATTTAATTCCTGCATCTGCGGTCCCAGGTATGGAAGCTTCTCTGATTTCATTAGATCGGGAAAAGGCTTTCAATCGGGTAGAGTGGATCTTTATGTTTGAAACCTTAGCTAAATTTGGTATTCCCCAACAATTTCTACAGCTAATTAAGATTCTCTACTCGTGTCCAACTGCTAGAATTCAGTGCAATAACTTAATTTCTGCAGCCTTTCCGTTGCTGAGGGGAACACACCAGGGTTGCCCTCTGTCACCCTATTTGTTCAATTTGTATATAGAACCTCTAATTAGAGCTATCAAGGATGACCAACAAATTCAGGGTATTAGGATTGGCGGACAGGAACACAAACTGTCGGCGTTCGCTGACGATTTGTTACTACATATTCGGGATACAACCTTGTCTCTTCCCAGAGCCCTAAGTCTTATTGCGGCTTTTAGCGACTTCTCAGGTTATAAATTAAATTTGGCTAAAACAACAGTCTATCCTTTGTCCGCCCTCCTTCAGAAAGGATGGTGTTCATCCTTAGGTCTCCAGTGGCAATCCAAGACCTTAGTCTATTTGGGTATCCAAATTACCAAAAATCTGGAAGAGTTAGCTCATTTAAATTTTAAACCCATTCTCAAATCCATCAGGGAAGACCTGGAGAGATGGTCGAACCTCTCTTTGACCTTCTCTGGGAGGATTAACACAATTAAAATGGTGGTCCTGCCGAAGATCCTCTACCCTCTCCTAAATTTAAATATATACCTCCCAAAATCTTTTTTCAAGAATCTATGCAGATATTGCTCTGACTTTATATGGAAAAATAAACCTCCACATAGGGCCTATTCTAAACTATGTCGGCAGCGCAAATCTGGTGGCCAACAATTGCCCAATTTTTTTAAATACTACTTAGCAATCCACGTGGCCAGGGCTGCTTTGTGGACGGGTAAAATTGAAACTCCCTCCTTGGGTCTTGGGTTAGACTGGGCCATAGCCAAAGATTTAAAGTTAGACCTAGAATCCCTTCTGTATATCCCGTGGACAAAAGTACCCAGGAAAATCAGGAATACCCCCCTAGGATGGGATATTAGGGCTATTCATCAACTGTATGCCGGTCTAAAAATAAGCCCGCGCTATGATTTTTCTCAACCTCTACTGAGGAACCTGAACTTTTTAATTGGTAACCAATCTATTTGTAGATTCTATCCAACACCCCCCTCCAAGATTCAGATTTCTGATTTTTATGCGGGCAACTCCATGCTTCCGCTTTCAACATTAGCGGTAAAGTTTGGGGTTAAACCCCAGTCCTTGTTATGGTTGACCCAAATCTGTAGTAGCATCAAATCCTTTTTGAGCAAGGGTAAAAGATCATATCAAGTCGGGAATCTGTGGAGTAAACTGTGTGAAACTTGCCTATCAGGTAAACGTTTCCAAAATTTACCAATTTATTATTACTAAGATGGACCTTAACTTATCCCGATTCCCTCTATTGGAAAATCAATATGTCCCTGGATTGGACTGAGAAAGTTTGGGAGAAAGTCTGGACTGATATTTATGCACTTATAAAGCAGGATAGATTAAGGGATATCCAGTTTAAGCTGTTACATAATTTTTATCTTTCCTGGCCAAACTACATCGTTGGAACAGCCAATGTTCTCAGCCTGCGGGAACTGTAATGGTTCCTTAGCTACTACATACCATAAGATGTGGTCCTGCCCCAAAATTATTGAGTTGTGGGAGGTGGTCAAACATGGGTTAAGACCCTTTTATGACCTTTCAGCGTTCTTTAACCCAGAGATCTGCGTCTTCGGGATGTATGGTCTCATTCCATATAACATTCAAAGGGTTCAGATAGCACTAGTGGCGCTGGTCACTAAACTAGTGATTTTGCGCCACTGGAGCGAGGAATGGACTCCTTCCTTCAAAGAGTGGTGGGTAGGAGTTCTTAAATGCCCTAAACGCAGAAGGGGCAGTGTATTCATCTGTTAATACTTTGCAAAAATTTTATAGATATTGGGGAGGCCTGAGTCAATGCCTGAGGGATAGGTACGGTTACTAAAAAGAGCGTGCATGCTCGATTTCCCTTTATCTCTTCTTGGGTCTTTTTGTTTTCTCTTTTTCCCTTTTTTCTCTGTTAGTACTTTCGGTATTTCTATAGGTGCCATTATATCCGCTGCAATCCAGGCCTCTTTCCCTTTTTTTTTTTTTTATTTGTAGAAACTCATAAATTTCCTCCTAGACGTAAGTTCAGATCTTGTTTATGGTTATGGCTTCTATGTATTTGCTACCTTGTATATTACTATTATGATTTTAAAGGATAGCTGGGGGAGGGGAGGGAGTTTTGTTTGTCTGTTGTTTTATCCTTTTCCTTTTCTTAATTGTTTTGGATATTTTATTTTGGTTAACTGTGCACCAGTTTACTGATGAAGATTTTGTAGCTTCCCATAACTTGATGTGCACACTGTTTTGTAATGTTCTTTTTAATAAAATACAGTTATTGGCAAAAAATAAGTTTGTGGCACCTGCTGAAAATACATAAGCTAACAGACAGTTATTAACCAAGTAACTAAACAGTCAGGCTACTTATCCCCTAGGGCATCTTCGAAGTGTTATATTCTTTTTAGTCCATTTGAGTCTTTATAAGCCCTTCATGAAACATTCATACTCCTCTACCAATATGTCTCTTGGTAGGTATAAGAATGCCCCATCTTGTAAATTAAACCTTAAAAGGCAGACCTATGGCATCATTATTCCCAGGTCAACTAAAACATTGCGTCTTGTAAAACAATACATCAGTAATATTTCCAGAGCTGCAGATTTCACTAAACAGAGGCAACAAGGCAGCAAAAAAAGCTAATTACTTATAAACAAGAATAAAAAGGCAAAAGGAAAAAAAAACATGCCTTAACAGTGCAAACTATTTATTTATTTATGGATTTATTTGAATTTTGGTAACTGTGTAAGACCACTGAGACAATTACAGTCCCCTTTTTTACTATGCTAAAAAAAAGGCAAAAAAAAAATCAGACAATTATTAACCATCACATGGTGCTGTGTGGGCACTCGTATACCTTCCACCCTAGACCACTTCGGAAACCCAGCCCCTGAGCCTGGCTAAGGAAAATCTCTCCCCACTCCCTCAAGCAGCAGGTCCAATGACTAGGCCACCTACTTTCCGTCTTTCTAATTTTTATAGCATAGCCAAACCCTATAGTTGTCAAGGAATTTTTCTTCAGTTAAGCAAAGTTTTCTGTGATTTGTTCGATTCTAAATATTTAGCTCACCCTCTTCCACCATTCTGCCAACCCAGGTGCCTCCGGGTTAAACCAATACAATATCAGGGTTTTGAGGGCCACCAAGATTATGCACTGGAAAACCTCCCTGCCTTTACCTGTTGGAATCCCCAGTACTCTTAATTCCCAATAAATAGTGATAGAATACATCAGGCATTTCAGTCCCCCAAATTCTAGAGAGCTCCTGGCAAATTTGAGATCAAAACCTTGCCAAATGAGGGCAGGACCATAGTATATGATAGGTCAATAGTTCTCAGACTTTGTCACAGTGAGCCTCCCCAAATCCATGGAAAAGATTTTGAGCCTCCCCAAAAATTGAAATAATCTTGGGCCTCCCCAAAGAAAAATAACACACTGTACTTTGCGCAGTACACCATGAATAAATTGAAACCCCTTTGAACACTTGGCTCACATTTAGTTCTTTGTCTTATTCTGACTTGGAACTTTTGAAAAAGAGCTCCTTTGCTCAAAAGTATTATCTGAATAACAAATAAATAAAATAAACAAATATTATTATTCAGCTTATTGTAACCCCCCCCACACACACACAGGCCAACCTACTTGCTCTGCTATTTTCATTTTTGAACCATTGCTACCCCTTGTTGCAGTACCTTCATGGGTCAGACTACTTGCTCTGTTTCATCTCTATATGAAATAACCTTCCTACTTACTTTGCCTCTCCCCCTCCTTCCCTGCTCCTAAGCAACTTCTCTGGGATTACTTTGCTCCTTCCTGCTATTGCTCTTAGCACTTCTATGCTCAACCCTTCTATTTGGGCTGTTCTGCCATCAGTTTACAAATTGATCAAGTACCACCACTCATTATGTATTGTTCATATTTATTTGCAGTATTTCTCATTGTATATTTCTAGATTGTTTTGCAGTTACCTTTTGAAATGTATTCCTCCTACCCTTTCCGTTTACACTTGAAATGAGCCTTGGCTCATTCACCTTCCTTGTCACCTATTAGTAAATAAATGCATAAAATTCACCTTCTTTTATTATCCTCTTTCAGTTTGCTTCATCTCTTCACACAAAATATATAAAACTCAAAATTTAAATACAGTACTTTTTCAGACTTGCTTGAGCCTCCCCTGGAACAGGTTGGGGCCTCCCAAGGGAGGCTGGCCTCACCATTTGAGAACCCCTGTGATAGGTCATTCCTGCTGTCCCACAATTATGCCAGTATCTGTCAGTAGTCATTGTCGCAAAGTCTTTAGTAATGGTTGGACCAATAGTGACAATCTTCCAGTGGAACTCTCTCCCGCTCTGAGCGGCAGACACCCTACAACTCCACAAGCACTCTCTCCACTGTCCGTCTGAGATGGGAACTCCCACATCCTCCTGTCATTTGTCACTGAGGTGAAGTAAGTTGACACCTTGGTCCCCCAAAAGTAAGGTTTATATCATTGAAGTGGAACCCTCCTACAAATGGGGGTTCCCAAAAAGTTTTCCTTGAGCTTGGCTAAATGCTTACTGCCAGGCTGGTGTACTGCATTTTAACAGTTTAAATGTGATTGCCAGAGCCTGTGTGGCCTCTGTGTGCTGTCTCTTTAAGAGCCTGCCTGATTGCAGCATAAGTAATCTGAGAGGGATCTCTGTTGAAAGATGTAACTATTTGATGAAAATCATTTAGAGTGATAATGATAATGTAGTTTGTCTAACCTGCCTTCTTTATAGCAAGGGCTGTTTTGTTTGTCTCCACTATCTTGGTCCTGGACTGCAAATTGGACCTATCAGTTCTGGTGGGACCTAAAATGTAGCCGGACTACAGGAGCTGTCTGAAGTCAAAATCTGCAGGAATTGTAGTTTTGAACTTTTTGCGCCTTTTTTGCAACTGAAGGGGGAGCTCTTGCTTTGACTGACAGCCAAATCAGCCAACCAAATCTTTTGGATCTTGGGGAAGTCCCGAGCTGCTGGTAGTTTTCAGTTAGTTCTAAGCTGGGAAGTGAAATGAGAAGAGCTCAAGTGTATTTTGGGCAACAATCCTGAGTGGATTCGCATAGGAAAACTGTGAAAGGGCTGAGTTTTTGGCTTGCATGTCTGCCAGCTGCTCCTGAGAGGGAGGGGAAAGAAGAGAATTATTTTGGACTAAATCCAAGTTTGTGTGACTAAAGTAAGCTACTGAAGTGGGCCAGGCTCAACCTGAAGAAGACCGAAGATTTTGCTGAATGCGATCGGCCTGTCAGGAGTTCCAGCTACCTCTAAGCTCCCGGTGTGTGCAGAGACTTTGCGATTGTGACCGGGGAGCGCTTTGCCTGGTACAGTAGAATTCCCGTACATGAAAATGTGCTATGAGCTGCTAGTGGGTTGTGAGTTAGTTCCCACTGGGTGAACTGTGTTCTGCTTGCTGGAAGCTATATCCAGCCCAAAATGGACTGCATCCGAATTTGTCTCCATGCAGTCTGGGCCTTAGCAGACTGCCCAGTTAGACTACCCACTGCACAGAGAAGCCATTGACGAAAGACCTTCCTGGAGATCAGCTGCCTGCTCCACACTTGAACAGGAATGACGCCTCTGCAACTCGTGTGGGCCCTGCTTCTCCTGGCATTCCAGATCAACCACCTGCAGTCTCGATATTCGTCCAGCCTATGTCCAGTCTTGGGTATCATGAGTAAATACCAGGGTAGCTCCCTGCAAAAACAGCTTAATCTGAGTGTGTCATCCAATTGTCTTGTTGTTTCGTTTCCTTTACAAACGGAGCCCTCTGGCTCCAGATTACAAGTATTGTGTACTGTGCATGTTGTGTTTTCCATCACAGGGCTCCAACCAGCTGCAACCCTGGGTAACAGTCCTGGCTAGCCCATCTCTTCTCCACCTGGGTATCCAGAGGTCTGACTGAGTGGGGGGACTCAAAGCGCATGCATAACTGCTTCATTGATATAAGCTTTAGGCTAATTAACTTGATTTTGCTCCTTCCTTGTTCAAGTCCCCTGAATAAATCAGATCTAACTTTTTCGGCATGTAATATGACTGTGGTTCCAGTTTGTGCTCAAAGTACTGTAGTGTTGTTATTTGCTGTACATAACTTTGTTTTACAGGGGGCCCCAGGGTCAAGCCAGAGGAACCAGCCCTGGTGGTAAGTGCAAACAGTGTGGGTACTTGTGTGGTGTACCAGGGTATTGGGTAAGTGATTATTGTACAGTGTTCAGGCCACTAGAGGGGGAAAGAGGGGGGTTACAGTGTCCCGGAGGGCTGTGCCCAGGTTAGCTTGACCACTACCAACCCTGACCTCCAGGTGGAGGCACCCGTTTCAGAACTCAGGCCCCTTAAGCTGCTACTAGCCAAGCAGGCAGGGGTAGTAGCCCTTGGGATAGCACCCCTTAGGGGTTACAGAAGTTTACCAAGTTCTGTCCTTAAGGATAACAAACCAATATAGGAAATCTTCACATATGGTTCTAGCCCTTTTGATTAAGTGGATCCAACCAGTTTCCAGCAGATAGCTTCGCAGCTGCAGGAACCAATAGAAGTCCATTCTTGCTATATGGTATTTGGTGCATAGGAATTGAAAGGAGACACAGTGGTCTCCTTCCAAAAACTGTTCAGATCTTGTCAGTGCTTTTGCATTCCCCTGATGGAAACCTCCATCTGTATGATCAGGTGCAAAGTTCATGTCCCCTATGATTAAAGTAAGGGGGCCTATTTCATTTGGTGTGCCCAATAGGACTCTAATTTTATGTAAAATGTTTAAAGAATGTAGGACTCATTTGGAATACTATGCTTGTAGTTCAATGAACAAGCAGCCAGCCACTCCCACTTCCTGAATGACAAAAAAAGCAGTTTCTCTCAGTCTCATTGTGAAGCACTTTTTCTTTGCAGCTGAAGGATCTATTGCTCTGTCCGCTGAGCTGGCTGGGGCCTACCCCCCCCCCCGCCTGCTGTTTCTGTGTGTCTCTGCTGGACGTCGGTGTATATTTCCTGCTTCTGCTTTGTATCTTTCCTCTGGCTGTGTGCTTCCCTGTGTTTTGTGTCTCTTGTTTTTGGGCCTTGTTCCCTGTTTTCTGTTTTTGTCTTTTTGGGGCTTTGTTTCTAAGCTCCTAGCATACTGCTCCTCAGAGCTCATACTACTGCTTTCAGTTACCTACAATTTTAGCCACTGCTGCTGTTTACTCCAATTACTATCGTACCCAGTGCTTGTGTTTTTTACACTGTTGCTCACCACACTCAAACTACTGCAATACAACTGCAATCATTATCTGTGTGTTTCAGCTCAACCATAGCTGCTCCATGTTGCATACTCAGTTATTTTCACCTGACACAGGTTTACTCTGACCCTAGCTGTGCTGCTCATTCATGCTCTCATTCTACTTGCAACTTCATTGCACTGCCTGACTACACCTGTTTTCAGAGCATTGTCTCCATGTTTCATTGCAGTTACAACTCTGAGGTCAGCCAACTAAGCTCCTGCTGAGACTGTTAATATAGCTTAATTATTATTAAATCCTGCCTCGCTGCCGAACATCCTCAGAGTATTTGTCATCATGATTTGGCTATTCATGTCTGGCTTGACCCCATTCAGTGCTGTTTCATTGCTACATATTATGCAGACCTCCTTGCAGGTCCACCTATCACTACTACTGTTTATTGACCTACGTATAGGTCTACGCTTGCTTACTCTATCATTGCTCATTGCTTATGCAGATCATTGCTTCATGCCTACTGCCATCCCCTTGGCTTCAGCCTCTGGGATTCTGCTGCACTCAATTCTGCATTTGACCTTGCAAGGTCTCAGCACTCAATGCTCATTTCGATCTCAGCATGCTGTGCTCATTCAGCTCACCAGCTTTTTAGCTCTCAATCAATTTCTGGGGCATGCCAGCCATTCTATTCTGGTGCAGGATTCCTGCAGGAGATGGTCTCGCTCTGCATTTAGGCCGCATCTTGAGTGTGTCCAACTTGGGGTGAGATCCTTCTCATCTGGCCCATAGCTGGGAATGTCCTTGCCCTGGGCTTGGCTTTAGCTGCCTGCTACGTGACAGCAGCTCCTGGTGTAGAATTTAAGACTAGTGGTGAAGGGTGGAAAAAGTTACCTTCTTTGGCTCCAGTGTTCCACTATATCAGTTAGCCATTAACTTTAGTGGTTTCTCTAGCAAGGCACTTTCACTGCATTCTCCCTCAACTGCCTCTGGTTTACCTGGATTGAGTTTAGGGTGGGTAGGCCAGGTGAGTGCCTCAGCAGTTGTTGTTCTCCTCCTGCGCCTTGGATGCACATATTGTTTCAGAGTTTTCTCACAACCTTCCACGGCGTTACCGCTAGAGGGTTTGAGTGAGAACCTTTCTCCAAATTTGAGTATTTTCCACCTCCCTTTAATTGGATTTTCCAAATTACAGCTGCAGAGCCGTTACTAAATAAACTATCCCAAGCCTGGAGGGAAGGCGACTTAGGCCTTGGATCCCCAGAGATTTCCTCCTCATAAGGTTTTTTTTTCCTCTCTCCTCCAGTGCCTCCGGTCATAACTGTTAGTTAGCAAAGTAGTGTCCCCTGGTTTCTTTAGGTAGGTTCCTCTGTTGGATGGAGGTGGAGGATGTTCTGCCATTCCCTCTCTCCTTAGAGAATCCCCTAATTCTCAACGCAAACCATTTGTATCATGTTACGCAAACCTGGGCATTTCATTATGTTATCAAACTTGAGCATCTCATTTCGTTATCAAAATGTCTATGTTTCTCTACTACTACATCACAGTTACTGCTTGCTCATATGCTTCCTGTTGCCTCATTCTTTTGGGATATGTTTGTGCTACATATCTTTTGGGGATTCCTAAGGTACCTTTAGCCATGGGAATCGTCCCGCTGCACCTCTAGGGGTGGAACCCTCTCTGAGGGTTCCTTGCCTTTTGTACCCCTACAGAGAGGTAATTCCTCTGGAATAGAGAGTGTGAACTGCCAAAACCAAACTAACACAGTTGCACAAGCTTAACACTATACTGGCTGTGCAGGACATTGAACTGGAAGGCTAGGCCTATAGTTCAATGAACAAGCAGCCAGCTACTCCCACTTCCTGAGCTATATAAGCAGTTCCTCTCAGCCTCATTGTGAAGAACTTTTTATTTGCCCCACTATCCTCCCCTCCTCTAGCGGCAGCACTTCTCTCCTTAGGGGGGTTCCTAAGGTACCTTTAGCCACTGGAATCATCCAGTGGCACCTCTAGGGGTGGAACCCTCTCCAAGGGTTCCTTGCCTTTTGTACCCCTACAGGGTGGTAATTCCTCTGGAATAGAGAGTGTGAATGGCAAAAAGCAAACTAACACAGTTGCACAAGCATAACACTATACTGGTTGCACAGGACATTGAACTGTTAGTTATCTCCTGTTTCAGTTTGAAAGTAATTCTTGTAGTGAGTAGTGTGTATAGAGGAAAGGGCAATCCTTTCATTGCCTCCATAAAGTATCACCTAGAGTCCACTCTCTGCTTGGCCCAAGTTATCAAATATGGGGTCTGGGCTGCAACATAATATAATTGCAAATCTGAGAGACCCAGGCCCCCATCCCCAAGGAAGTGGACTACAATTATAAAATTATATAGCCACTTACAAAACATTACATTATTGTCGCCTATATGGGCCACAAAGTCATGCTTAACTACAAAACAGAGACGATGGAAGACTAGCGAAGTGTTAACATACTATAGCAGCAAAGTAATTGAATGATGGAAGGGAATCTAAGTCCAGTATACCCACCACACATTTTCCCAAGCAGGGATCTCAGTATAGCTGAGCCCCTGGTTAATAGCAGTCACCATTCTGTGTGGTTGATGCCTGTGTTTGATTTAAAGGAGGCAAAATTCAGTGCAATGGGGGCAACATTAGGTGAATGTCTGACCAAAATCAAAGCAGCAATGGGAGTAGAGGAAAAATAGTCCGTATAAGAAATGGATACCAGGTAGACATGAGCACCCGTCTTGTGCCGAAATAAAGAGAACAAAGCAAATGACCCCAACCCCTGGTAAATGGGGAAGGGGGTAGTGAAAGTCATGAGAGTAAAAAGGCTTGATTTTAAGGAGTACAATAGTACATAGAAGGAAGAGGAAAGAGTAGATTACGTGGGAAAACTCAAATCAGTTAGCAGGAAAGTAAGAAAGGCCAAATCTGGAGCTGAGCTGAGAATTACATCAAGGAAAAAGGCAAATGAAAGAGGGGATCATCAGACTATGACAGGGAACAGAGTAGGTGACAGATAGTTTAGGAAAGGCAAACATACTGAAAAAATGTGATAGTTTAGGAAAGGCAAACATGCTGAACAAATTCCTTTACTCAGTATTCACTAAGAAGAAGGCTACAATTTCAGCTGGGTACTCGGTGATACACCACTCGGGACTGGACTGCGGGGGTGGCGCTCTGTTTCAAGACTGAGTTGGGCCTCACGAGAGTACCAATTGAGGAGACCGAATCTTTTGAGTGTACTGTGGTAGCAGGTGTAGGTTGTAGAATTGCTCTCCTCTACCATCCACCTGGGGATGAGAAGCAATTTCTACAAGAAGTAGCAGATTTTGTGATCAATATCGTGTTTGAGTCACCCAGACTGGTGGTTCTGGACGACTTTAATGCCTGGATCGATGACAAACTCTCACAATCTGGACAGCACTTCCTCCAGTTGATGACATTACTGGGTCTCATACAAGTTGTTACCTCTGCTACCCATAGATAAGGTCACTCACTTGATTTGGTTTTCCTCTGGGGAATTGAAGCCTCCGATCTGGGGGTGGAACCTGTCGGTTGGTCCGATCACTACACCATGAGGTTCAACATTTGCGCCCCCCTCTGTAGACCTACCCCTGTGAGGATGGTCAGTTACTACCCTTTATGGAATGTGATCCCTATAGGCCAAGCAGGGGTGATTGACCTTTCATAGTTTCCGGTGGCAAGCTCAAACCCAGAGACTTTGATGCTGGCCTATAATAAGGCCATCTCCATGGCCCTGGATTCGATTGCTCTGGTCCGTGTTTGTCCTCTCTTCCTTCATCCTCAGGCCCCTTGGTTTTATGGGATCCTGAGGGAGCTGCGGGCGACTAGGACAAAGGTTAGAGAGACACTGGCAGAAATCCACCTGGGAGGACGCCCACCTTAGGTTGGCAGAGCATTATCAAGTTTACCAATCAGCGATCTCCCATAGGAAGGCAGAATTCCTGTCTGGAATGCTGGCCCACTGGTGCAGCAGTTGGATTTCCACTTGCAGATCCAGCAACCCAGGTTTGGGAATGGACCCAGGTCATCAGAGGGCTGACCGGGGGAGAAGGATGGAGCGTCCCATGGACGGCCCTCCTTCTCCGGGGGGGGGTAGAGAAGTGTCCAGAGCACTGAGAAATCCTGGTGGAGGCCAGAAGACACTCATGCTACTGGCACTCATCTCTCAGGGAGGCAGGGCAGATGCTGGCGCTAGTTCACGTCCCCCGCCTCCGAAAGAACACAGGAAAATGAACAGGTGGGCAGGGTCCACTGTTTAAGTGAAGCCCTTCTTGGGGCTTCGATCAACCACCATTTCTGCAGTCCTCCGACCAGTTCCCAGTTCCACAGTGAGGATAGGGGATCATTGCCGTGCCCCGCCCTCCGGGGGGGGTAAGCTGGGGGTAACTGGGGGACGATGGCAGCAATAGATGGTGGTGGAAGCCACGAGGACCGTGACCAGGGCAGATGTGCAATGGTGGACCTGCTGGGGAAAAAATAGAATAAAAAAAAAAAAGAAGAAGAATTCCTGTCCGGGGAGATTGCTGCCACTCAGAACTGACCAGCTCAGCTCTTCTGAACTGTGGAGAGGCTATGCAACCCAGCCTGTCTGCAGCTCCGAAGAGCCTTTTCACAAGTGGAGTGCGATGAGCTTGCTCGGTTCTTTTCGAATAAGGTGACTGACATCAGGGCAGAGATCCTCTTGAATCGCTCTGAGGGGGATGCTGTTGATCGGTGCCCAGTCACCTCACCTCATGCTTCATGGAGTACCTTTCCCCAGCCAGAGCTCATGGATGTCATGCGAATTGTCCAGAGTATGTGCCCTACATGCTGTAGTTTGGATCCGGGCCCAACTTCCCTGATTATGGGTTTTTGTGATATTATCGGCCAGGTCCTGGTACAGATAGTCCGGTGTTCCATTGATTCGGGTGAATTTCTAAGTTCCCTGAAGGAGGCAGTGGTGAAACCCTCCTGAAGAAGGCTTCTTTGGACCCAGACTCTCTGGCCAACTACATTCCAATCTTAAACCTCACCTTTATAGGGAAGGTTATTGAGAAAGTAGTGGTGGTACAATTGGAGAACCACTTGACCATCCATAACATCTATGAACCTCTTCAATCTGGTTTTAGAAAGAGGCACAGTACAGAGACTGCACTGGCTCGGGTGCTCAATGATCTCCTGATGGCAAGAGATTAGAGAAACCACTCCATCTTGGTGCTCCTTGATCTCTCTCTCTTCAACTTTTGACACTGTGGACCATGGGGTGCTGCTTGGGCACCTGAGGTCCATCTGTGGCCTGACTAGTACAGTCCTCAGGTGGTTAATATCTTTCCTCACTGGAGTGGTGTCTGGGATTTATTTCTCTGACCCACTCTCTCTATAATGTGGGGTCCCTCAGGGCTCAGTGCTGTCCCCCATGTTATTTGCAGTGTATATGCTGCCCCTTGGAGTAATTGTAAGATGGTATGGGCTGAGGTTTCACTGCTCTGCTGAAGATACCCGGCTGTACCTGTCTTACGCACCTGACCAGGATAGTGCTCTCTCGATATTTAACAACTGCCTTGATGAAATCCAGGATTGGATGAATTTGAGCTGGTTAAAACTGAATGCGGGTAAGACCGTGGTGATGGTTGTGAATCCGGGTCACCAAATAGAGGGGATGAGGGCTAGTCAGCCCTCTGGTCTTTGTCTGGGTGGCTCCCAGATCCTTGCCTCTGAATGGGTGCGAGACCTGGGGGTGGTGCTTGATGATGGGCTGACACTATGATCTCAGGTGTCAGCAGTCATCAAGTCTTCCTTCTACCATCTTAGGAACTTCACGAGGATCAAGCACCTTGTTCCATCTGGTGACCTGCCCACATCGGACCACACCTTTGTCACCTTGCTCCTTAATTATTGCAACTCCCTGTACTTAGGGCTACCTGGGGTGGATATCCACTGCCTGCAGCTAGTGCAAAATGCTGCAGCATGATTGCTGACGGGGACCTCTCGATCTTCTCATATTACCCCTGTGCTGCTCGATCTTTACTGGCTGCAGATTCAGTGGCGAATTACCTTCAAAGTCAGATTATTGACTTATAAAGCCCTACATGGACTTGACCCTGACTACTTGAAAGAGCTCCTTGTACCTTACTGCCCCAAGTAACAGCTCTGTTTGGCTGATGAGGGGTTGCTGGAGATTCTGAGGGTGTCTTTAAAATCTTCTGGGGCCCGTACATTTATTTATGTGGCCCCACCCTCTGGAATTCTCTACCCCATCAGCTGCGGGAGTGCGCGACTGTTGGGGGATTTAAACAGGCACTGAAAACTTTTTTATGGCATCAGGCCTTTAATGGAATGGACTGAAGGGACCCCTACTGATTGTTTTATTGTTGTCATTGCTGATTTTATTATTGTTGTTTTAACTTTACTGTACAGCGCCTTGATATTTGAAATGCACTTAATTTAAATAAAGCTTATTATTAATACTGCAAGGGTGGTGGACGGGGGGGGGGACAAGGATATGTGATGAATCAATAACAAACAGCTGAGTACTTAAAGGGCTACAAGCCCTGAATGTGAATAAATCTCCTGGGCCGGATGGAATGCACCCCAGGATGCTGAGGTAGTTAGCATATACAGTATATATATATATATATATATCTATATATATATATCTATATATATATATATATACATACACATACATATATATATGATATATATATGTAATCTATAACCCACTCTTAGGTGTGCTGTCATGCTCTGATATACACACACCTTGGTGTGTGTTGTATACACAAGGCCGCAGGCTGAGTGCATTCAACCACCCAGTGCGTGCTTATATCAGAGTGTGACCGCACAGCCTAGAGTGGGTTATCTATCTTATAAAATGGCAAAATTGTTTTTTTGGGGGGGTAAAAGTGCAGGTGTGTGGTCGCGCTCTGATATACACACGGTCATGTGATGATGATTGTCCACTAGATGAGCTACTTTTTTCTACCCATTTTATAAATATATATATATATATATATATATATATATATATATATATATATATATATATATATATATATATATAGTTCTGACAGCTCTATTAACTGACAGCTACCTCGACTCAGACAAGGTACCATGTGAGAGAACTGTGGATGTACTGCCCTTACATAAGAGCAGAGCCAGGAATCGAGCTGGGTAATTAAAGACAGGCCAGCTTGACAGCAGTCATTGGCAAGCAGATGGAAACCTTTCCTAAGGAGAAGTTGGTGGAGTTTCTGGAGGCTAATGAGCTGCAGGATGGCTGACAACATGTGTTCATGGCAGGGAAGTCATGTCAAACAAACCTGATAAATATTTACTGACTGGGTCACAAGGCCTGTGGATGGGGCAAGGCAGTGAACATATTGTTCCAAAACTTCAGCAAGGCTTTCGATTCACCCCCCCATAGATGACTGACCAAGATGTTAAAATGGAGGGATGGGGGACAATATGACCAGATGGGCAGGTAATTGGTTAAGTGAAAAGAAACAGAGTTATGTTTTTTGGGGAACATTTAGGAATGAAGAAGGTCACTAATGAGGTACCACAGGGGTTGGCTTTCAGACCAGTGCTGTTCAACAAGTTCATTAATGACACTGGGGATGGCATAAAGGGCAAAATGTGCCTTTTAAGAGATGACATCAAGCTCTTTGGGAGGGTTGACACGGGAGAAGGGATCAGGGACAAGAGAGAGAGAGAGGACCTGCAAAGCCTAGAGATATGGACTGGAATGTGGCAGCATGGGTTCACTGCCAAGAAGTGCAAGGTTGAGTATTTGGGGAGGAGAAACCCAGAGTCAGGGGTTGACCATCACAGTAATGGAGGAGGAGAAATGGTTGCAATTACAAGTAACCTCAAGCCCTCTACACAATGCAGTAAATCAGTTGGAAATGCAAACAGGATGCTGGGTTGCATAAGCAGGGAGTCACAAGCAGAAGGAGGTTATTCTACAGTGCCTTTGTACAGGTCCAAGATGTGACTGCAGCTGGAATACAGTGTCCAGTTCTGGGCCCCCTACCACAGAAAAGACATAAACTGCTTGCAGGTGGTGCAAAGAAGGGTAACCAGAATGATTCAGAGCAAGGAGGGGTACTCTTACAAACAGAGGCAAGAGAACCTGAGTGTGTCCTCACTGAAGAATAGGAGAAAGAGGGGGGACATGAGAGAGAGCTTTAAATACATGAAAGGTATCAACAGGGTAGACTCCAGTGAATGATTCCAGCCCAGCAACAATAAAAATACAAGACAGAATAGATGCAAATTGTTAGGGGGCACATTCAGGACATGCCAGCAGATACTTCTTCACAGAGGGGGTGCTGATGGGGTAGAACGCTACCAGAGGAGGTCATTAGTGCAAAATGTAGAAATAGCTCTGAGTGAACAAAAGCAATGGTATTTGGTATGGCACAAAATTCATGTAGAAATAGGGAGAATTTGATTGCAAAGTACAGTAAAGAAGTTTCGCTGGAAGTCGTGAAGCACTTCAAATATCTGGGAGTGACTCTAGACTCCCATTGAAATTTCAGAACACATACAGAGTTGGTTTGCAGCCAGTTACATAAAAGATTAGGTGCTTCATACACATTAAGAGATCTAGTAACTGACAGTACCTGAAAGGCTTTATCACAAGCTTGCCTTTTACCAGGTATTGAATATGGGAGTGTAATATGGGGGCGCATGTCTGAGAAAGCTAAAGCCAAAAAAGCCTGTATGTATAATGTAGTTTGTAGAGTTGCACTGAGGGAGAAATCTAGAGAACAACAATGTAATCTCTACAAGAGGCTTGACTGGTTATTGCTAGAATACAGGGATATGTTTTACTCATACTATAGTATATGATATACGAGGCACTAAAAAAGGTGATGAAGGCCCTTTATCTGGTATTCTTATGTCCACAAATCTATGTTCTGATAATACAACTTTATCTGTGGCTTTTTTTAAAACCTCAAAGGGTCAGAAATCTTTTAGTATATGGCAGATAAAAACTGAAATACTTTAAGTCCACAGAAATCAGAAATTTAAATACTGTAAGTCCATTCAAAGCAGTTTACAAATCCCATCTGATGTCCACTTTTAGCTGTAACTATTTTTGTAGCTGTATATATGTATAATGGACTGTATTTGTGATGAGCATCATCCTGCTATATTTTATTGTATGCTTGTTCTTATGTTTTTTTATGTTGTTCGTTTTTTGATTGTACATCCAAGGTCATACCTGCAAAAGGGCTATGTAGTCCATTGTACCTACCCAGTTAACAAAAAATGTTAAATAGAAAAATAAAAATATAAAGAAGATGGGGTAAGGTAAAATGGCTGATATGGGCAACTGGGAAGGGGGTGTAACACTAAAGGACATGTGACTCCATATTAGGCAGACTTTATAGATCATGAGGCCATATTCTGGTGGCAAATGTCTATGTCTCTGTGCTATGCTGTGCAAACACGAACTGTATCAATTTATGTGAATTCCCTACTGATTGTACTTTCCAGGGTACCCAGTGATTTTGTATTGGTATCTATCGGTTCAGAGATAGTTTGATGGTTCTATTCACAGTCCCATTTGAACTGAATCCACAAGTCAGCTATTTAACAATTAGTAATTTTACATCAATATGATGTGATACTGTGTCAGTACCTAAGGAACTGTCTTTGTGCCAGGTACCTGCCCCCTGACAAAGCTCCAATTGAGTGAAGTGCCAGGGCACCTGGTTCTATGGTATTAGGCTCGGTTCCACTAATTTTATGTTAATTTTCAATAAATATTGTGCCTTTCTTATCACGAAAGATAACTTTGCAGTGTATTTCATTTTAGCCATTGGAGTGTGGACATTTTTTGTGTTGTACCCAGTAATTATCCCTGCTGAAGTGTCAGTATGACATGAAACATTGGGAATCTGATGAACCGCCCTCAAGGGGCTCCGATAGTTGGGTGCGTTTTTTTTATGATTTATACATTGTACACAGTAGGAATGCTTTGATTATTTGAGTGATTTATAACGTTGTCTAGCATCTTTGGCCTTTTGTGTGCTGCCTTTCTTGTTTTCCATGGTTTCTGCATTTTCAGGCAGCTGCACATTGTTGTGAGTGGGCAGTATCATTTACCCCCCACTCCTACTAAGTAATTTCCTTGGTAAGCATATTTTTTTCCATGCTTACCTTAAAGGCCTTATAGTACTGTTTCCTGTCCATTGTCCTTGCTGGTAGGCTGTTTCATAGGTCCATCTGTGACTATGCTCTCTTTTACTCAGCTCAAAGAATTTCAACTTACCGAGCTATGTTCAGCAAGCCAAAAAACTACTGATCTGACCTTGTTTTTCTTCTATAGCAGTACAGGAAGGAAATATTTTCTCTTGTCAGTTCAATTTTATTTTTTGTAGGAATAACTTGATAACAGTAAAAAAAAAAAATACAGTGCTGAGTCCGGCCCAGTGGTGCAGCAGGTTGAGGCATCCATGCATCCCCTAGCCAAGCAGGTGACCCGGGGTTGGAAATGGACATGGGATACTCAGAGGCTGGTGGGGGAGGAAGGGTCGAGGATCCACAGACAGCTCTCATTCCTTTGGAGGGGGGATTGTGTGGCACGCTGCTTGCCTGACACCTAACAGTGGCTGGATGCTAGCACATACACACCACCATGTCAGGAGGAACCCCATGTCCACAGACATCAGGACATCTCTGTAAAAGCAAAGCTTGGTCACTTGCCCATTGCACGTTTGTGGTCCCAGGGAGAAAACCAGTGGAACCCCCCCATGGCGGTGACATGAAGGCCGACCCCTCACAGGCTCCGCATCTGATGGCCAGGCACAACCACACAGCCCTGTGGCTAAGGGCACTGGTTAAGGGAAGTCCAGGGAAGCCAGGGTGATGGAGCTGGAGTGGGGGGGGTCAGTCCGATGACAGACCACTGAGGATAAGCAGGAGCATAAAGTATAAATAAAAAAAATACAGTTGATGCCACATTATAATGGACTAGTCTGTGTGACCATGTTTTGCCCATTATAAGCAGCTGTCCAGGATACCCAAAATTCCATTCCTCAGAGTTTTGTAGATCATGCATTCATTGTGCACACTATGCAGAATAGATTGCACTTCTTCTGCCTGCCTATCATCTCTTAACCCCACTCCTAGCAAAGTTAATCTGAGCCGTCGGTACAGTACAATACAGTAAGTAAGCAATAATACTTGACAGGGTGGGCTTTATTGGAAAATACCAGACCACCCAGAGGTGTAATGAGGCCCAATGCTGCAGGCAGAGGGCCTTGTAGCCCCTGGATGATACAGTATTTCCCAATAAAGCCCACCCTGGAGGGTATTTTTGCACTTAGAAAATTGGCATAGTAAAAAGAAATGCTTGGGAATTGTTTTTTAATAAAAAAAATAACATTAAGTTTTGTAATTAAATAGTGTGTCTGCCTGTATTGGAATAGAGGATTTTTGGTCTAATTGAGATGCTGTAGTTCAGAAAATGAAAAGAAAATGCTGGTTGAATGCTGTTGATGCCCCCACAGCAGTTTCTGTTTCTTCAGTCTGACCCCCCCACCCCGTGTCATCCTTAGAGAGCACTTCTCTTCCCCCTTTGTTTTTTCCCCATTCATTTTTGTTGTTACTTTTTTTTTAATGTTGCAGACGAGAGCTGTAGCAATCGGGGAAGAAAGCTGCAGTGTGGGAGACTGAGTGTGGTTGGGGCTTCAGGTATTTATTTCAATAAAAATGAACAAATGTGCATTTTATTCTGTGGAGCTTTATTTTTCTCTCCTTGTTTTGAATGTAATTGGTTTACAATTGCATTCATTATGGTCCAGAAATGTTTTGTAGGTTTGCCGAGAGTGAGCGGTATCTCCCGCTGCAGTGCAGGAGAGGTACGGTATTTTCTTGGTTTTCTTTACCACAGATGGACATCTATCGGTGGTATAGAAAACTAAGAAAGTCCTGCTGCTCTGGTGTTTAGTAGCGGTGTTGGAGATACTGCTCTTTGTTACTGAACACAGTGTGCCCTTTGGGAACCAGAATGGTTTTTAAGACATATAATGCTATTTTCTCTTACTAAATTTCTTTTTTGTGGTTGCCTTGGGTGGAAAGAGAAGAGTGGCTAGACGTTATTTTTCTGGGTATCTGGAGAAAGCAGAGAAATGGCAGCTGGTGAGTGTAAACATTTGGGATGTCCAAGAATTCATTGAGTAATGGGACACCCCAAAGAGGTTTTCGTTTTGCAGCAGGCTCTATCAGAAAATAAATGAATCTCTACTTACGGTGTCAACCAACGAGATTCATTTATTTTATGAGCCCATTTTCTAAATGCTTAATGCTAAACTCACAGCCACTCTTCTGCCTGCCTTCCTCAGTTGAAAACAACCAAAAACAAATATGCTGCTACTGTATAGCCTGACATTAAACTGCAATGCTGTCAAGAAGTGGGGTGTTCTGAAATAAGCTAAGCACCCGAGAGACAGAGAACTAGAGGGGCACTAACTCACCACCACTTCACTGCCTGCCCTCCCCAACTGAAAACAAGGCAATTCTAGAGGGTGGGGGTAGGAAAAAGTAGGCTGCTGGTTAACTAGGATCTGCAGCTTATCCATTAAGTAGGGAAATGGGCAGACTGGGTGGGTCAAGTGGTCCTTATCTGCCATCAAATTCTATGTTTCTATGCTGCTACAGTACAGCCTGACCTTAAAGTCTGATGCTGTCAAGAAGTGGTGTATTTGAAACTAAACACTAAGTGAGAGAGAACTAGAGAGGCACTAGAGCAGAAACTCTACTATTTTTAAGTGTTATTTTTCAACATTTTGTTTCTGGATCCAAAAGAACCTCACCTTCTGGGATTCGCTTGGCTCCTTTTGATGGATAGATGTAAAAATTAATGAAAAACCTGGGTGCTCAACAAAAACTTTTAATATTATTCTGTGATTTTATTGCATTTTAATTTTGTTGTGCGTGATATGGATTTGTGCTTCTGTGCTACTGATTCTGCTCTGAAGGTACAGCACCTTGAACTTGATGCACTTGATAAATAATTTGTAAAGTGTTCTATCTCAAGAAATGTAATGTTTGTGGACTCCTTTTTAACCATTTAACAGATAGTTTTCAAATGTGGCAACAAAAATGTCAGAATAGAAGATAATGATTAGTCTTTTTTTCTGACTATGATAGCCTCAGGAAAAATTAACACCAAAATAAATTATGGGAACTCATGGGGAAATTGATTTCACTTCAGTTAAAAAAGCACATTTCAGAATTGGGTGGGGGAACATCAGCAAAACCGGAGTCAGCCCAATACACAGTAACATCAGGTCTGGGAGTCAGATTTAGAGCAGCAGTCCGTCCAGTTTGCTCCACTCTTGTAGCAGTTGCTGCCGTGCTTATTCAGAATAAGACAAGGAATTGTGCCCATCCCCTGATTGTTCAAATCCTACAGTAATAGTCTACTCCACGGGAAACCCATCTAGCCAAGTCTTAAATGTATTCACATTCCCTCTTTCTACAGTTTCTTTTAGCAGATACTAGGCTCACCACCCTATGCATGAAACATTGCTTTTTGATGTTTCCACTTATTGTGTCTGGTAAATTGGTTGCAGTACATTGTGATCCTATGGCAGTGCAGGAGACCCTTGTTTAGGAATAACCTTAGATAGCTCTATTGGCTGGTGGGGGAAGGGGTGTATACCATGACATGGATTGTTAAAATGCAACATCTGGGGCTTTGTCATGAGCAGAACATGTCTTCCATCTCAGATGAGAATACTAGCTTGCATTCTTCATGGCTGGGGTAAGCTGTCAGGAACTTTGAGCAAATAAAAAAAAAATACCAACAAAACAAAACACAGAGCCACAGCCAGTTCAGATTTCAGGCATATGTCAGTTGAGAACCTCTGTAAAATAGAAATAAGGGGCCTGAGAAGCACTGAAAAAAAAATGGTTTCTCAACGCAGTCCTTGGGATGATGTGAAGGTCAAGAAGCCTAAGAATACCCCCATAAAGATGTTTGTCTTTAATAGACTATTTATAAGCTGTACTTGAGGATAATTTACGATGCTCTGTCTGGAAACCTACACATTGGCCAGCTTCACTGCTAGCTCCATGAAAGAAATGGCACCCTTATCCAGCAGCCAACACCCTCTCTAGCTGGAAGGGGGGTCAAGTCTAGGGAGAGGGTCCCACAGCTCTGACGAGAATGAGTCCATTGTTCTGGAACTGAAAGGCTGTCGGGAGAACTGACATTTAAACAATGAGGGAAACACAGCCACCAGACACGAAGGTGATAGAAAGGTCAAGCCTGGCACTAAAACAATGAAAGAATTTAAAAAAAAAAGAAAAGGAGAGCCAGAGATTAAGTGGTCCCTCACTTTTTTTTTAAACTCCATTTATAGTCTATGTAAAAACAGAAAATGTATATAAATAGAACCAATGGTGAATGTTAGCAAGTTCTGTTGCAATCAGGCTGGGTGTCAGGAATGCCAGTATAAGGTTTTCCACCTTCAGGAAAAAAAATTAATATCTGCTGCAGGGAATTAATGGACTAGGCAGCAAACTTAAGCAAGTACTTGAGATAATACTAGCATTTTTACTAAAAACGAGGGTTTGCTGCTTGACTCCCAGAACACTGGTTCAAGCTAGGTAATGTATGCTGCATACATGTGTTGTTTCACCAGAACCATAGGGGCTGCACAGTCAAGTTGCTTGTATAGTGGGGAAACCACACAATGAAGATATTTACTGTTTGGTTTTTAATTTCAGACCTATTGTGTAATGGTTCTGTGCAGGATGATACTGAAAATGGGCTCACACTTACCCAGTGACCCTATCCTGCTAAAATATCAATAAAATAATTCATTTGTTTATTCAGTTTAGACTTTTCCAGAGCAGAACTGCTCCACAGCAAATTTTCAGGATAATTTTAGGCCTTCCCTGAAATAAGTATCCTGATATCTAGAGTTTGGTTAGACCTTCCCTGCAGCTCCAGTCATTTCCTCTCCTTTACCCCACCCCATCCTCTAAAAGTATTAGAAATAGCTGTGTGCCAAAACTGCCTTTTTAATAAATCCCCCCTTCCATAGCCTGCACTCCCAAAGCTCCCCAAACAATTTAGTTCAGTATAAAATGACTACAAGAAATCAAGACCTGTAACTGGTCACGTGATCACATGATTGTGCATTATTCAGGCATAACAGCACAGGTCATAAATACTAAATATTCTGAACCTCCTAACTCAGTCTTTAAAATAACAATCAGTGGAACTATTTTAAAATTGCAATGAGGCACTCCAGGGTGTGCATAATCATGGGCAAATCTCAGTGCGTAAGACACTCGGCATTTTCATGTTCCTCGCTTCCTAAGGCATTCTGCTATCCCACAGTAACACACACCCTATCATGCCTTAGTGGCCAAATAGTAGTTCTCCTTCTGAGCCCCAATCCAACGGGGTTTAAATCCCAGCTAGTTTATTCGCCCCCTGCAGCAGCGAGCAAAGCCTGAGTGATGAGCATGACTGGGAGAGAAAGAGAGCAGAGCAGTCAGCATTACTGATGATGCTAGGCAGACTAAGTGACCAATCATTGAACTTCTATTGAAATATATGATTTGGGGGCTTTGGTAGGTGGGTGTGTTATAATTATGGTGTCTACTAGTGGCACAGTGCTTACAGTGAGCACATAGTATCCCTCATTTTACAGAGTCTCTGGGAGGATGTGGAATGACTTTAGGGTGGAGAAAAACTGGAGGTAGGGAATGGCCTTGGGACTTACAGTATCCTGGCCTCCTGGGCAGGAATAGATGTTTTTTAATAACCGAAATCACTCGATAATCTGGATACACTCGAGATTTGATCCAGAAATCAAAATCAAACTAAACATGATGCAGAACCAACGATATCTATATTAACCCTCCATCCCAAAATCGTGAACTCCTTAAGTATCCAGAAGTGTTGACTGAGTATACAAGCATCACTACTGCAGTATCACACTATTCCTTGTTTGTATTGTTATGTTCTACCATAGCTATTATCTTGTGTAGAAAATTGTCATGACTACCTTAGCTACTATCTTGTATAGAAATTTTTTAATTCTTGCTGTATGTCTGTTCCTCAGCTGTATCTCATTCACTTATGTCCTACTCTGTCGTGGAGCCTTTGTAAAAGAGTCTCTGACTCAAAGGTTTGTAATTCCGATGCCATTAATAAATAAAATGTCACCACCCCACAATTTTACATAATCAAATTTTAAAGCTTTCCTTTTTGACAGTCTGAAAATTGTGGAGAAAAAAATTCCTCACAACCTTGCCAAAATCTAAATTCATCCTTTATAAAACTTGATGTTCACAACTTGCAGAATCTTAATTTTTCTCAGAATACTTCCATAGCAGAAAGATCAATTGCTCAGAATGCTGCAAGCAGATGTAACCCCCGTCACAAAGCTGGGATTAAATTTTTTTTTCTAAAAAGCACCATTCTCTAATATGAAAGAGAACTTAGGTATGGGATGTTCTGTGCATATGTACAAAATGTACTAGAATGTGTAAACAAGGACCCCAACAAGAAACTGGTTGCTAAGTGTCCAGCTGGTGTTGCTATGGTCTTACGGAGTGAAAATATGGGAGCCCAGGAAATTTAGTTAGTTAGTTGAATGGGAGAATGCTACTACAGGAGTTTGAAGACCACAGAAGAGAGCGGACACCTTGATCTTGCAACACTGGCTGTGACTGGCCAGAAATGACCTGCCAGGCTCAAAAGGTGGCACTATAGGTCCCCAGTCTGGGGTGTGACATGAATCTCCCATCAAGTTCATTCACCAGTTGACTGCAAGACTGCAGTGGAGAGACTGAGAGAGAGAGAGAGAGAGAGAGAGAAAATGAGAGAGAGAGCACCCAAAGGTACGGTGATGGGCCTGTAGAGGAAGTACCCCCTCAAGGGTTCCAGTCATATGGCTACCCCATTGAACCAGCTCATGAATCCTTTGACATCACAAAGGTCAAAGGCTTCAACCAGTTGACACAGTCAACAATAATACAGATGCATTTGCTCTCCCCAAATCCCAGAAGACCAGTTTTCTGGTTATAAATGAGCCGCTTTGGGATTCCTTTGTCTGGAACTGTGAGCTGTATGTTATCGAAGAGAAGTTGTGCTATGTGTAAGCTTGCCTCTGGGTAAGTAACAGGACAGAAGCAGTATTTAAGTGAGGTGTACTGATGCACCAACACTGAATTTGCATTTGGTGAAGGTTCTAAAATTCAACATATTTACCTTTGATTTGGCCCAGTCGAACATTGGGCCACTTCAGGATCATTTCAACCTTTGGCCACTTAATTAAAAAAAACTATATCCCTTCCTAGGTGGCCAAACCACCACTTTACCCACCTCAATAATTTCCACACTCCTCCCTCCCTAGATACTTGATTTATTTTGAAAAAATCCAGCTCTTGGCACCATGCCATGTGCTGACTTTATTTTTTAAATCTGACTGTAGAATATGGGGAAGGTGGAATAGGTGGGATTGACTGTGGAGCGTGAGGAGTGATTAAGGGGTGCTTTATACCTTTATTTGTAGCTTGCTAAACTCCAATACCAAAGACCTAAAGTTCCTTTGGTCAAAGTGTTGAAGCTGAATTAAAGACCAAGAGTCTGAATCAAAGCCCAACCAAAGTTTTCAGTTTTTGCATTCGCTCACACTTAATCAGATGCTGTACATCAAGAGTATGAATAAATAGAGAAAGCAGGAGGGGGGAGGTACTGGGCACTTTTACAGTAGTTCCATGTAAAGGGTGCTCTAGTGGTGAAGGGTTCTTGCAGCTGCTCCCTTGCAGAGAGATGTCTTGGGGAGACAGCTGCAGAATGGACAATATATTTAGAGATGTTTCTGAATCCCTGAAGGTCCAAAAGAACACAAAAATCCAAAAGATCCCATACGTTTTTAAAAATTCTTAGCAATAGATGTGTTCAGAAATCTGCTTAGAGGTTAATGTGTATACAAGCCTCATCTCCAGAGAAGCAAAAGGCTGCAACCTTGCTAGAAACAAGGGATGCCTGAGAGTATCTAAAACTAAGTTTGAATCCTACTATGGGCCCCTGTGGTGTTGGTCATTGAACTGTGAGCCATGGAGATTCCCAGACAGAAGGAGAGTGTGAGAGACACCACTGAATGTCTTAAAGCACATTAGAGATTTCTGGTGTTCATTACTGGAGCTGTGAATCATGGTCTTTAGTGGGTAGCAATGAATGACCAATGTCTGTACCAAATGCTTAGGCTTCCATTATGGAGAGAATGTGCCCAGACATCTGAGGACAGTACTTTGGTTTAACATCTGAAATGTATGAGTTACCATCTAAAGGCCTACAGACAACTTGTTAAACTCATTTCTATTTGCTTGAAAATCAGTGTCTGTATGTCTAATTTCACAAGCCGCAGGCTGGAATCTGCAGCTCCATAGCGTTATGGGAGGCACTGAAGGATACAAGGTAAACTAGGGACTGTTACTTGAATGAACATTAGAGTTAGTCACCAGCAACATGAAGAACACCCATCCATGTAAAAGACTTTGCAGCCATGAAGCTGCATAAGAGATGCCACCCCACCCCCAGGGAATACCCAAGCCATGTGCTATTGTACCTTGCACTATAGGAATTTCTCAGTGGGTAGCACCTCCAGATATGCCTGGAAAGGAGATGAATTGGGTGGAGGCACCACAATAAGTGAATCTTTGACTTTGCTCACCAAAAACAAGGGCCATCTGCCCAAAGAACAGACCCACTAAAACCTAATAATGCCTATTGTGCTAGGTTTAGACCACCCTTGTGGGAAGGGGTTACTGCACATATACAGCAAAGTCTGCAATGGTCAGGTTTGAAGGGTTGCAGTCTCCATCAAAGGGGTGGAAATGTGAATCACAGAAGTGTCAATTATAACCCTGGTGAGCCTGCCACAACACTGAGGAATGCCTTGGTTATGTTCTTAGTGCAGTGATAGAAAAATTATCAAATTGAGAGTTGAACCCAGGAAATCCAGATGCTCATGTAAACATAGAAGGGGATAATATGGGTGGTGGAGCTAACTCAGGATGAAATCATAATATGAAAGAAGAAACAAATTTCTCACTCATCAGTTCATATAAAAAATTGAATTGGGGGCATGGCCAGCAAATGAGAGAAAAATACACACATGCATAGAGCTCCAGACATGGCTCAATTTCTTTTTTTTTAAACTGTGGTATTTTTAGTATACTTTGAAAAAAGTAAGTTGATGGTCTGCTAAACCAACTATCAGTATATAGTTGGTGTCACATTCATTGTCCTGGGAAATGGGAAAACCATGCCACTACCTAGTGGTAGATAGGAGGAAGGCCAAGCAATCCAAGCAGCAAGATGGAGTGGAGCCTAGCGGTGCAGGAGGCGGCCACATTAAATTTAGATAATGGCACCAGAGTCTTCCTCTTCCCTGACCTCAGCTATGCCTCAAGGCAAAGAAGGACGGCCTTTGATCCCATCTGCAAAAGTTGGAAAGAGCTGGACATATTTCATACCGTACAACTCCTGGCAAAACTTTGCATTACTTATGCAAGTAAAATTTATATTTTCAAAGACTCAGATCCATCAACTGGGGATGTCCTCAAGTTGGTGCAGGAGCTATCTAACTCGGACCAAACCCTAGATAAAAAAGTGGACTCCCTGGACAAGAAAATGGCAACTTTCAACCAAAGAGTTGCCCTTGTAGAGATCACTGTGGATGCTCTTAAATCAGAAATGGCCCAGGTGACTACAATCCTCCACTGCAATAGTGGGTGTGCTGCAGTAAAATAAAATCCTTTGCCTCCACTTCCAGCACCAGGAGAATTGTTTTCAGATTTTTCAGTCTCTGGTTGGCACAGGCGGCTATCAGCCCTGTTCCCACCTTCTCTCGTCCGGCATCTCGTCTCTCCCGTATCTTGGGCCCAGGATTCCCTGTGAATTGCCCTTGTTGCAGGGCCAGAAAAGGGAGGGCTTTCCTCCCCCCTCCCAGAGAATCGCATCTAGATTCAGCAGGAGACCAGCCAACGGTGTGACAGAGGTAGGTGGACAGGGCTTCATGCAGGTCATGCCATCCATTTTTCCATATTCTCCCTTCCCCATTGCTGGTGCACACGCGTCGGTGTGCACACTTGGATTCATGTGCATGCTGCGGAGTCCCACAGCACCCTCCCTTCTTTGGCACCCTGGTCTCACGCTACCCTCAGGCCTCCACCTAGTGGCATTCATTTGGCAGGAACACCAATCCACTCTCCCCAGGGGAGGAGAGCTGTCCTCTGGATGCAAGATCCTCTCCCTTCCTGGCCGACCCCCAGCAACACATGCTCACCACAGAACACGGGTTGCTGGTGTGGCAGGAGGTAAGGCACCAAAGCTTCAGCCCTCCAAGCTACTGTGCCAGCCCCACATCTGGAGAATTTGACTTGCTTAACTAATGTTCACCTACTCAGAATACCGGAGGGGTAGAATGCCAGGACACTTTGGGGTACCTACTCTTCTTTTTTAGAATTCTGTTGTACAGCATATGGACTTTGAAAACTCGATCTTTAAAGTATATTGCCTAACACTAAAGAGGCTTTCTGAAACCTTAGACATGCCTTGGACCATACTGTTGGTCACTGGGGAAGCACACATCAGAGACCAGACTTCAATCTCAGCAAAGCAAAAAGGAACATTAAATTTAGATAATGGCACCAGAGACTTCCTCTTCCCTGACCTCAGCTATGCCTCAAGGCAAAGAAGGACGGCCTTTGATCCCATCTGCAAAAGTTGGAAAAAGATTGACATATTTCATACCCTACAACTCCTGGCAAAACTTTGCATTATTTATTCAAGTAAAATGTATATTTTCAATGAGCCAGGAGAGGTGGGGAAGTATCTAGAACAGATTAAAGAGGACTTCGCCCAACAAGTACTATACCCCAAGTCCGACTTGGCAGAGATTTGAAGGGACTGATACTGGGACTTTATTTTTTTTTTGGTAAGATTTTGACCACCTTTTTAACTGTTTCCATATTCAGTTAAGAGTTTACAACATTGTAAAGTAGCTCTTTGTAGTTGAAAGTTTAAACAGCAATGACACACTGATTATCTGTTCAGTCACTAGATATCACTGGCATGGATACAGAAGAGAGGTGGTGATATGAATTTTTTGGAATTTAAATGACAACTGGGTGCTAATGACCTACAGTAGTGATATGCCACCTGCGACAGAGTTTTCAGGTGACATTACTCCTATGGCCATGTGGCCTGTGAAAATAGCATTATATACACATTGTTGCTCTTGCACTGAATTCAGCACTTTGTTAAAATGGCTGCCAGAGGACTGCTCAGGCTTTAGAAACAACACTGTTCATAGTTGTACTTTGAAGATAGACAAAAGGTTTGTGCAAACTAATTATAAATATAACAGTTGTTTAATGTTCTGCTGTTGCAGGTTACCACACTTTAAAGCTTGCTATCTAGATCCCTACTTTCTCTGCATGGAGGAAGGAAGGCAGTCAGCACTTAGTTGAGTCTTTCATTAACTTGAAAATTATTGCTCATCTAGTGTGCATAGACAAAAATGCTACAGGTTGGCTTGACAGAGTCTCTGTTGCTAATGACAGCTTGATTTCTATCTACTTCTATTAACTATAAATGGATTATATTATGATTTTACCCTCAATATGAGTAACATTGGAAGAAAGGAATGTTATCCTGCTTTGATATATATGTTTATCTGTATTGCCGTGCCTTGATTCCAGTAATATGTTCTGCATACAATGTTTTTGGACAAATTAATAAAAATAAAGTTAAAAAATATCCATGTTTAATTAGCCACTCTGTGCAAAACAGCCCAAACATTTTACAGGAACAATCCGTTTCTTCATGGGAGAGGTCCAGACTTCTTGCATTGTTTTCCTTTTAGTAAATATTGTTTTCTTGGGATGCCTAACATTATTAGGAGTTTCATTATATTTGCCTCATTCTCGGGGACATATTCTAAAAAAGCACTTCTCAGCTACAGTAATTACGCAGATATGCTGATGCATGTAGGCTCACGTCTAGACACAGCAGTATGTCTACTTAACTTAAGTAGCAGACTTTAAGGTGGCAAAGTGAATGTGTAACTCCCAGATACCCCCATGGATTCTTATACATCTTTTGGAGGCTGCTTCATTTCCTGAGGTGTTAATCAGTGGGTTCTCTTTGGACACATGTTTCTGTAACATGGGAAATAGGACCAAGGGTGTAACCAGATTGACTGTCTTTGTGCAGAGTGTGGATTGAGCCATTCATTGTAAGAACACAAAGAAGGAGTGTTCCAGAGAAGTTACATTGCCTGCTTCTTTCTCTGTCTTGTTTGGACCAGTTTTTAATTGTGGTAGTAGATGACAAAGAACAGAAGCGAGGTGCTGGTGGTTGTTCCTTTAGATATACAGTACCCTGTGCTGGGGGTAAAAGGCAACTAGTATGCATTTGATGTTTCCCTGTGGTCTGTATAGAGCAAGAGACTGTGTGTGTTCAACTGCTGCTTTGGTGGTGTGTGTCTTACCAGATAACAAGAGTGAGAAGCCTTGTGCTCTGTAAGGAATGACTACGTAATTGCTAAATGTTGCTGTAATGCTACTTTCTAGCTATTGTACGCTCCCTGTGGAAGTAGTGTTCATGACTGAGAGAGTACCCAATGAGTACAAACAGTATCATCATCTGAGAATGTACTCAGATTTCAAGTCTAGCCCCAGTGGAGAGGAGGACTTTAATACAAGTTGAACAGGTCATATGGGTGGTACAGGACCTGACCTGTTCGGATGATGAAAAGAGAAACTGAACTCCATTCAAATATTGAAGGTTACCAGACATAATGCTACCCCTCTTGACTATCTAACCACACTGGAAGGTATGTTTAGCTGTGAAAAGATGCCTGGTAGAGTTTGATGAAGCCAGCATCATTGGAGCAGGAAGAGTGAGAGAGAGAGAGAGAGGGAGAGAGACACTCAGACTTTCTGAAGAGGATGAAGAAAGTGGTACAGAAAGCTAACAGTAAAGGAAGCTTTGAGGACATGGGCAAAGTCTGAGTGGAGCAAATTCAAGGAGCAATATATTCTGACTAGATACTTACCACTCTACATCTGAAGGGCCGGATGGACCAGCTACTGATATACTATATGGAGAACTCATGCATGAGTTACAGGAGCAAGAAGACCAAGTTCCCAAAAGAAGGACACCCAAGCACCCCCTGCAGGTGACTTATGGTACAATGCCTGTTAATGCCACACCTAGCAATATGAGTCGGTTGGTCCCTAGTGATGTGCAGGCACAGATGAAGAAGACATGTGTCAGGTACACAAACACAACAGATGAGAGACTTGATGAAGTGAGTAATGGGGCTCTGCTAACAAAGTTGTTACTCTCAGCCAGTAGGATTGCCTTTGCAGGGGTCCACTGAACCCAGACCTACTATGGTGAATTGCTCGATCAAAGTGCCAAGTGGAGACCACTCCAGGTAAAGGAGCCAGAATCGGAGACCTTTTGAAGCACTACCATGCAATCAAACTGACAGAGAAAGGATATTTTGCCACCATTGGGGGAAGATGGACACATGATGAAAGAGTGCCGGTCCCCAGAGGACCTAACAAAAGTCATGGACCAGCTCAAAAAGAGAGAACTGAAGCAGGGAAATTTTAAAGTGGCCTCTAATGGAGTGCACCAGGACCTGGATATTGGATCTCTGCAAAGTCATCTGTAAAGCTTACAACTGCCAAACCCCAGTGCCAAAGAGACTGGTTGGACCACCATCAGAGGTCAACATGACCATTGAGGATGTGAGACCAGAACCATTCTTGATATTGGGTCATAAGTGACCATCACCTTTAAGAACTGGTACTTAGTGCATTTGAAATAACATCCCCGTGAAGGATTCTATGTGTAGGGACTGAGCAACCAGACCTTCTCCTATCTGGGATATGTTAAAGAAAGGATCAAATTCCCCCAGGAGTGACTGGAATGGAAAAGTCAGTGCAGACCTGGTGTGCCTTGAAATTGGGAATATACAAGAAGGTACTTGCCCTTGTCAAGACTAATGCTCACATGTTCAGACACCTAACACCAGATACACCTATACTCTTGTGATCATGGACCAAGTTCAAGTTAAAGGAAAATATCCTTTACAGAAAGACTCAAGGACTCAATAGTTTTATCCAAAAACAACTGTGGTTGTCAGCTAATTTCAGAGACTGCCAAGGGCTACCTACATGGTAATCTGGGACATTTAGGGAGTGACCAGACCCTGGATCTGGCTTGAGCTAATTTTTACTAGCCTAAGATAGGAGCTGAGAGCAAAAAAAGTTTGAAACAAGTGTAGATGATGTGTCTAGAGAAAGATCCTGCCAAAAGTGGCAACCCCTCTGATGAACACTGTCACAGTGGAGCATGTACGCATTGATGCCTCAGTTTGGAACCAGACCATAGCAATGTTTGCAAAGGTGTTGGTGGTGACTGATGACTTCAAAGATATAGTCAAGCCTTTCCAACAAAGGACCAGAAGGCAACAACAGTAGCTAAGGTACTGATGGAATAGTTCTTACTGCATTATGCAGCACCAAAACATATTCATTTAAATCAAGTGTGAGACTTTGACAGCAAACTCATAAAGGATTTGTTGACCTCATGAATGACTCAAAAATCAGGGACTACTCCTTATCACCCTTAATGTGATATGCAATCTTAACAGTTTAAACATGCCTTGTTAAACACAGTGGAAACTCTGGGCCTTAACCAGAAAGCCAGACACAGCCAGCAAGTGTGTAATCTGGTCTACATCCACAACTGCATGTGGAGTGATTCAACAACATGTTCTCCCTGCTGCTTAATGTTTGGGTGGGAAGCCAGCTGCTATGGATCTCTGTTTCAGAGCTTCTGCCAGCAGAGCTACACCAGGGACCTGCCTGCAGTTTGTGCAGAGACTGCAGGATCAACCAACTCCTGCCTATAAGAGAGCATTAGACACTGCTGCTTAGAGAAACCAAGCTATCAAGGATCATTATGACAAATAGATCAGAGTTCCAGAACTGTTGCTTGTAGATGGAGTTCTAAGGAATCTAGGCTTACCTAGCAAACATAAAGTTGCCATTCAGTGAGACTATACAACATATATGGTACTGGAGCAACTGAGAAAATTACCTGTGTATAAAAAAAAGTTTAGTTGAAAGAATACCCAGGGTGTGCCACGACAATTCATAGGAATCAACTCTTGCCTGTCAGACAATACAGTAGATGCCAACTCCTGACACAGCTGATGTAGAACCACCAAGACAACCAGCCACTTATGCTGTCATCCACTGATGAAATGCAAATAAACCAAAGCATGTAACCATTTAACCTCCACCTGATGCTCCTGGAGGTAATTAGAACAGTACAGTTCACGTTTATTGATCGACTTTTCATAGTCACTACAAAATCTAAAATGTCAACCAAAAAGAGAGTATAACAGTAAGTTTTTCAGGACAGTTTGGATGAAAAAAACTCAAATGGTGATATACTATTCCTCCATAGATCTGCCTAGTTTGCTGGCTGATCTAACCATAACCCCCAAAGAGACACCTCAACTGACAGCGTCAGTGGCTCAGTAGGTAGCACACTTGCCTCTGAGGCTGGGAGATCAGAGGACTGTGGGTTCTGTGTCCACATCTGGCACTTGGGTTAATATCCCAATACTGACACTGAAGTGTAGCATGAGGGGGGTGCTGCAGTTCTGATGTGCTGTCTTTCGGATGAGACATTAAACTGAGGTACCATATGTAGGATTTTAAATAATTGATTAGCAGTTTTTTCCCTGGGACAATACTAACTGTACAGAAAGCATTTATATAGGTTTTCTAGAAGTGTTATGTTTGTTAAACACAATGAGGCAAGCACTATGCATTTTTACAATGTTTTGCACTTTTATGAGCAAAATGCTAATCAATTTTTAGAGTTAAATAAAACCCTGATGTGCCTGGATTGGTGGTAGTTAAGGTGGATGCTAAAGATCCCATGGCACTTATCAAAAAGAGTAGGGGAATTGTTTATTGTAACAATATGAAAAGAAACAAAATGACAAACACTGTTAAATAGATTGCATTAGGAAAAAGTCATACAAATCAAACAAGAAAATAGTGTTAAATCACACAATGAAATAAGGATAAATATTGCTCAACAGGCCTAGATATAACATGAAGTATAACAATATAATCTACTTATACTTAATAAACATTGAAAAACCTTTCCACCAATATGAAACCTTTTGGGATGAATAAACCCCCAAATCAGAGAGATATACTTTTTCCATAGCTGAGTGTATAAGAATCTCTACTGTCTCATGAGGCCATAGTCTTTGATACAAGACTCACTGGCATCTAGCCTGCCAGAGATAAAATTTCAAACAACAACAAAAAACAACCAATGTGTCTCTGTGATAATGATTTTCTAAATTACCCAATTTCCCCAATGCCAAATTATCATAGTGTACAGTCATTAACCAACCCATTTTCCATTTAATAGTAAGGTAGTTCCAAAGGGATTCTGCATAAGAACATTGAAACAAAAAATGTTCCATAGTTTCTTCAAGTTTAATGCACTCCTCATAAGGACAATTCCTTTCTAGTTTAGCTTTGTACTTTGTATTTCCTCTTATGTTAATCCTGCCATAAACAGCCAACTAGAGAAATCTCCCATCTGGGTGGGGATTCTCTTATTGGTCAATTGCGATAAGACTCCTGAAATTTGGGAAGAAGGACAATTTTTAAAACGTGGTTCAGTTGGATAAATAGAAGCCATTACTTCGGTATAGAACTGTGGTCCTGAATTCCTTATAACTTGTACTGTTAAACCCCATTTATACAGTTTTTGGGCTGCAGGCGTAAACCAATGTGGGATTTGAAGATTACTAGATCATTTAGGAGAAATAGACTGCCATTTGGCAAAATAAATAGAAAAAATAATTTTTGTCCAATAAGAATATAAAGTGTCTCCAGGGATCAGGCCATTTTTAAGGGATTGAGAGAAGAACAAGGTGTGGAAAAATACCACCAGGTCAATCATGCCTAATCCCCCTTTTTCTTTAGGCAAATGGGTATATTGCCGTTTGATGGGGTACAATCTATTTCCCCATATCATCTGAAAAAAGAAACTATATATTTTAGTTTCCATGTTTGTGGGTAGTGGAAAAATCATGGCCATGTAAAGGATCATGGGAATAATAAATTGTTTGATAATTTGGATCCGTTTAAATTTGGTCATCCTCCAGTGCCTCTATCTTTGAACCTTAAATTCTTCTTTAGCCAAAGTGGAATCCTAATTAAAAGAGGGGATATTTTGTGCTCCAAAGTAAATACCTAAAAGTTTTAAAGGCTCTAAAGAAATTAATATCCCATCGATAGTTACAGGAGCAGGATAATTAGAACCAATGAATAGACTTTACTGTTTGTTCTGTTTAATTGTGTATTGGAAAAAGAGGAGTAAACATTCATAAGGTCTAAAAAAAGAGGCACTTGTATAGAATCGGAAAAAAATAAACAAATATCATCTGCATAAGCATGTATATGAAATATCTTTGTACCATCTGGTCCTGATATCCCTAGCCAGCTGGGATCATCTGTCAAAAGATGAACGAGGGGATCCAGAATAAAAATGTAAAGAAGAGGACTGAGAGGACATCCTTGCTGTACTCCTGTTTTTATGGAAAACCCTTCTGGACCTGATGCCTAATTACGGGGTGAACAATTGCGTCATAATGATTTAAGCCATTGTATTATTGATAATGGAACTCCATACTTTTCTAATGTTACAAAAATAAATGGGTGATAGACCCTGTCAAAGGCCTTGTACTGATCCAAAGAAAAGATATACCCTTTATCCCCTTTTTGTGAAACATAATCAATAAGGTCCCTTATTATTATTAAGGCCTGCTGATCTTTTGGTTGGACAAACCACAAAACTGTAGAGGGGACAAAACCAGATTTGCAAAGTGCTTTAGCCTATTGTTAATAACGATAGCTAATATTTTATAATCGGAGTTTAAAAGCGTAATTGGTCTCCAATTATTCATAGAAGTCTTCTCTCCGGATTAAAAAAGAAAAATTAAGAAACCTTCTGTAAACCAAATGGGAGTTAGGTAAGTAGACATAAAGAAACTAAAAACTATCTCCAAACATAGTGACATAGGTTTTGAAAAGGATTTATAAAATTCATTTGTCAAGCCATCTGGACCAGGTGATGTGCCATTCTTCAAAGTTTTAATCGCTTGTTCAATTTCTGAAGCAGTAATGGGTTTTGTTAAATTAGAATTGTCATTTGAGGTATCTGAAACAGATATTCTATTCAAAAACTGCCTGATAACATCCTCTGAGGGAGGGTCTGAAGGAGTATGGGATGAAGTGAAATCTTTTATGACTCCGTTCAGTGCCTCTATAGACATCACTAAATTACCTTCCTTATTAAATAGGGATTATAAAAAAGTGGCATCCTTTAACTTTGTGAAAGCTTCGTAAGGATCCCCTTGAGGAGACTTCTTAGTCCCATTCTGAAGCAAAGCACTCAAAGTCTGTGCTCTATCATATTGAAATTTAGTCATTTTCTTTTTGAGTAGATTGATTTGGATTATGTAATTAAATTTGGAAGTGTTAGCTATACAGCACAAATTCTGCAGCTGCTGTCTCAATTTTAAGTACTGTAGGAATTTAGTGTTTTCCTTATTTCTTCTATGATTCAAAAAAATGTTTTAAAATTAAGGCCGGCCCGGTGGCGCTGAGGGTTGAGATGCTGGACGCCACACCTCGTACAAGGCTGGCGACCCGGGTTCGGGAACAGACTTGGGTCACCGGGGTTGGCAGGGGGCAGGAGGATCGAGCGTCCCCACGGATGCTCTCCTCCTTTGGGGAGGGATACATGGGGTGTTTAATACACCCGAGGTTCGGGAGAGCCAGTGGAAGAACTGACTCTTGGGGCAATGGCAGCTTCCATTGGGGGGAGAGGGGAGGACACCTTCTGGCACTTGGCAGGTGTGTGTAAGCATGTTCCTCCCGAGCCGGCATCCTCAGCGGGATGGAGCAGAGGAACATAAAACCAGAAAAACCCCACGGCATTCCTGGATGATGGCCGCTCCAGTCACCCAGTCATAATCACGGGCAGACCCTGCTGTGCAAGGTGCTCCATGGAGGGAAGAGGCAGGTAGGAGTCACCCAAGACACTCTAGGGGCAGACTCAGTGAGGGATTGGGGGGCATTGAGCAAGCCAGAAGGAGAGGAATGGTGAGGGTGACCAGGAGGGATAAAAAGAAATTTCAAAAAAAAAAAAAAAAGTTTTAAAATCTGCTTAGGAATCAATCCACCAATCTCCCAAATCATCATACAAAAAATTAACAGATAAATGAGGCTTCAGTATATTTGTTATTTGATTTATTATCCAAGGATCAGGCAAGATGGAAGAATTTAATTTCCACCTTGGCCTTACACATGAATGGTCTGGAACACATAAAAAAGAACAGAGTAATAGGTGATCTGAAAAATAAGTAAATGTATTTTAAAATGGAAATCTGGTAGGGATTTAGAAATAAACATATGATCTATGGTAGAGGTAAATTTGTTTCTGCGAAATGTGAACTTAGGTGCAGAAATCTGATAAGTATTACAATATAAAAGATCTGTGCATCTACTAATCTCCGCAATGCATTTGAGTCACAATACACTTTTTTCCCTTGGGATGTTGTGCTACCAAAAGAGGGTTGTATACTACAATTAAAGTCTCCACATAAAAAACTTTATATGAGGTAAGCAAAAAAGGTTGTATACTTTCAAAAAGGGCCACTCTTTCAGATCTAATCTGTGAACTATAGACATTAATTAATCTACAGAGCATTGTATTCCATAACCTATCTAGTATTCTCTTCCTGGGACCAAATCAATCAATTTAATAAGAGTAAAGTCAAATGGATTAAATAAAAACCCTATACCATCAGCTGTTGCCATTCCAAATGACCAATAAGATGGTCCCCAAACCCACTCCCTTTGGAAAAACCTTGCCTGGTCACTGCTGTACATCCAGGTTTCTTGTAAAAAAACAAATGCCAATAGCTGTACTATGAACTTGATTATAAACAACAGGTCTCCTTCTTGAATTAAGAAGGCCGTGTACATTCAATGCGCCTACACTGAAAGGGGCCATGCAAGTACTTTAATTTAGCTCAAGACTCCTTTTCCCTTTTTTTCTTTTTCTTCCCTTTACATTCTGACTGGCATTATATTACAGCGCTATTTTCAGCCTTTGTCGATTGCGAGCCTGAATCTCAGAGATTCATCTCAGAGTTCCCCCATTAGGTCATTAAGATTGAAAAGGGGTTTTTAGATTCTGTGTCTGTGGGAGGCAGGGACAGGTCTGTTTTCATATTCCTAGCAGATCTTCTTACTGGTACCGGGGTATAAGTTACTTGACTGGAGGAGATGGGAATGTCTTCTATGGGGTCTGTATAACATACTGGCAGTGAGGGGTCTGGAGGTAAATTCAATGGGGAGGCAGGGTTTGGGGGGTACAGGTTCCTCCTTAGTTTCATCGTGAAGACAGTGAGAGGAAGAAGGTGAGGTAATTGGTTGTTCCAATGGACCTGAGGTCGGTTGGTCAGGGACTAAAGAAGTAGTAGGTTGGGGAAATACAGAATCCGGACTTAAACAAGTAGCCTTGTTCTTAGCCTCCCAAGAACATTCAGAGAAAACGTGACCAGTATCTTCACAGAGGTCACACCTAGTATGGTTTGCACACTGGAAAGCAATATGCCCAATCTCCCCACAGTCATCACACCTAGGCCTATAACATGAGCTGGAAAGATGTGTTCTAGATCCACATTTGTAACAGGTCCAGGGCTGGCCAGCATAAAAACAAACACCTCTATCTCGACCTAATAGGAAGGAATTAGGGATGTGTTCAATACCAGACTCAGTTTGCCAAAGCTTTACCTTAAAATGCTAGCCCCCAGTCCAAAACATTTCTGTGTCCAATATAGCTTCTGGAGGACTCATTATATCACACTTTTGACTCATCCAATAGGTTATATCTGCCACGTGGACCCCCTCATTCTGAAATATCACAGTGACATACTTAATAAATGGTTCTGTCAAAGGAATAATTAAAAAGGGGGTCCATGTGGGTGAAAACTTTACTTGATTGTACCTTTCCCAAAATAAATCGAGAGCATAGGCAGATCTAAAACTAACGTCAAAATAGTCTTTCCCCGAAATGTTGATAAATGCAAATACTTCTCTCAGGGAGAAGTGCAATAAATCTTTCAACAATAGTTTGCCCACATGATGTCTGTTCGGCCTGGTCTCCAAACCTCCTTTATATCTAATGCGGACAGCAGTTCACCATGGAGCAGCTTCTTTCCTAATTTTAGAAAATAGTTTTGAAAGCAGTGGCTTCTGATTATCAATAGGAACTTGTAAAGTTTCTTCTTCAAGGAGGGGAGTTTCTGAGGCCTTGATAGTAACAGGGGGTTTACCATCCAGCCGTTGAGGTTCTAGGTTAATTACAAGGTTAGAAATTAAAGGTCCATTTCCCTGTGCAGGATTAGTAGGTAATGAACCTGAAGTCACAGCAAGCTGTGGATCATTAGGGCACCATTCAGGTGTGTTCTACGTGAAATTTAACGTCTGATCCCAATCAGGAGTAGGAATCCATAATCCTTAGTTATTTTGAGTCCATCCAGCTTCACTCAAGGCTTTCTGGGGAGACCAAGGCTCACCCGAAGAAATGTTCAATGATGAATTTCCCTAGTCTTCTCTGCAGGAGAGGTGGACTCAATATTATGATACACTGGGCTAGTCTTCTGTACTGCAAAAGGCAGAGAAGCATCAGTATTACGTCTTTTTGCTGTTGTTGCAGCCATGTGTTTTCCTTTAATTTCATCCATTAGTCCCAATCGGGATGAAACCTCTCGAGGAAAAGTAAACTCAGTTGCCCCATGCCGATGTGAATCAGAAGTTTGGTAAATTACTTTGTTATTATCAGTGGCAGTATTTACAGCCGGTTTATTCCCTCTAAACACAAAACCAGGAGATTTTGATAGGTTTTGGCTCTGGGGTGCTGTGGTACCGTCTGAACACTCCTGTGCCAACAGCTCTTTGAGTCCTGATTTACCATGAAGTTCAATAGCGTTTTCAGGCACTACATGGGGTATGCCTGTTTTAGAAACATTAGTAGAATTCTCAGATATCGGCTTTTGGCATGAATGGTCTTGTACTCTTGGTCTGCCAGCCATAACATTAGCTTCGCTTTCACTTGTTGAAGTTATATGTGAAAAAGAAATGAAATCTGACTCACCTGGCCCTGCTGTACTCTTTGGAACTGCCACGTCATCCAGAGGTGTAGACCCGTTGACAAGCAGGCCAGGAGTTTTGACAGCCGATGCATCTAACTGCAGTTGGGCAAGTTTTTCCATTAAGTGCCCTTTTTCCGTCAGATGCCTCTTGTTTTCCATAGTGATCAAATCTGTGAGGGATTTCTGCAACAAAATATCAGTAGAAAATCTGGAGCTAAATCAACTTCAGGCTTTTGTAGCCATAAATCCTCCGTTGAAATAAATTTCTCCATTTTAGTTAAGTCGTCAGGATCTGAAGCAACATCCATGAAGATTTCGGAGTCATCTGGTAAATCGTCATTGATAAGGGTTCTCTGCCCTTCAAACTGGGCATCCTGCTCCTCCGGAGCTCCACCTCAAGTGGCCAGGGCTCACAGTCAGCAAGGCCCTCTACTTTAGAGTAGGGGAATTTTGTTGGGGGGGAAAAAGGAATAATAATCCATAATCAGTTCTATACATACATACACAACCATCCTCATGTCCCTGATCCGTACCTATAATTTACTTAAAAATTCTAATACATCCATCATGTCCCACCTTCACCTTCTACCTGAAACTTACCATATACATTAATATTTTGCTACTCTCTTTCTTTTTTCCTTTTTTCTATTTTTTTATTCTTCTCTGTTCTGTAATATTTTATCACAAGCCCTCCAAATCCATTTAATCTGCCTTTCTGAATACTTTCTCAAATCATTCTCATATGCTTGCTTAACTGCTTCTGTCACTAATTTCAGTAATGCTTCTTGCGGCACATACTGTTGCTGCAGAACCCATTTACACCTGGCCTGCCATAAATAATATTTCAGTATTGCAAATAAGACCTGTAAATTGTCCCTTGAAAACGTTTGCCAAACCGAAGACCAATTTACATATATTAACTCCTTATATGTAATATTTCTAAATTGCTGTATTTCCCAATGATCTGCAAGTAAACTCCAAAACTGCCTTGCGTAAACATGTTCCAAAAACAGATGTTCTTGAGTTTCCAAAATCTGAAAGCAACTTTATCTTAAGCAATACCTTTCTTGCAATGCTTTGTGCTTATTGTTGTTTTTAACGTTCAACTTCCTATGCAACGTCAACCATATCATGTCCCATACAAACACTGGCATCCTTTTATTTAATAATTGCTGAAACATCTCCTGACTGTTCTGCTCACTACAGTATGGTAATATTATTCTCTCTGAACACTGAGCTTTTACCAATGCTTCATAAATCTCTACCTTCTTTTGCATTGTCTCTGTGTTATAATCCACTTTCCAAAATATCACCAGTTGAAACAATTCCTTTACCTCTTTTGGAACTACCTCAATCTTAGTAAACATTCTACTTTTCTTCTGTTCCCAAGCCCATATACTAGGCCCAATCCATTCATCTAGCAAGCCATACCAGTCCTTATTTTGTTTCCTACTTACTTCTATCACATTGCAATAAAGAAAAATACTGAAATAAAATGCTATTGGGTGTATCATACCTATACCTCCTTCTTTTATTCCTCTATACGTTACATTCCTCTTAACGGGGTTCAACCTACTTCCCCATAAAGCCCTAAAAAAAAAGACTATATAATCTAGTGTATAATGTCCTTGGTGGAGGGTAGATATAACTTACATACATGAAAATTGGCACAATCATATTCTTTATCAACATAATTATTTTTTGTTTAGACAGTGAACCATGTACCCATCTTGCCAATATCCCTTCTGCCTTTTTTAATTTCCCTTCCCAATTTAGCCCAGCTGCGTTTCCATTCCCAAACTGAATCCCTAGTATTTTTATAGGGTCATTAGTTAATTGTATTCCTGTATACTGCTCTTTTTCTTGATTACTTCCACCCAGCTTGTATCCTAAATTCTTCTCTTTATTAATACTGGTTCCTGAGGCCTCAGAAAGTTCCTTAAGCTGCTTCACTACTGTACTTTCCTCTGTAGATTATTGTACAATAATGACCACATCATCAGCATAAGGTGTCACAAACCCACTCAGCAGGTCAGCCCTCTACTCCCAAAGTGCCAACCTCTGAGTGCAGTCTTATGAACAGTTTAACAGAGCAAGGTAACCCTCTTGTCTGTTTTGTGAGTTCGGATCAACCTTTGGTCTCCAGTCTTGGAGGGATTCAAACTGTGTACCTCTTGCTAGCTTACCCAATGCACATGCTCAGATAACCTGTCTTTGGGGGGCCAGATATCTTTGCCTACGGGCACCTAACCAGGTGTACAGAAATTAACCCTTAAAAACTTTAATAAAGACCTCAGATTTAAAATGCTTCTCTTTCCAGTTTGGTATCACCATTCAAGCTTATGCCGAGTGTCTGCTATAACCATATATACTTTTCTTGCAAATGAAAGAAGATCAAAGACAGACCAAGTAAGCTCTAAAAAGAGTTTTTACTAAAATAGATAATAATATGTAAAAAATATAATACAGAACTATTATATCACAAGACATACAAATCTATTAAAAGAACAAGGTTTTAAATAGTGCAATTTCCTACAACAATATTTAGATTTATCTCTCTTTCTAAATGCCTGCTTTAAAAGTGCTCACAGATGTTTCTTTGTCAGAGTCTAGATAAAAGTGTCTTTGTGAAGTCAAACAGAATAATGTTTAAAATCTGGTTTTCCCCACCTACTTGCAGGCGGTCACCTAGCTCCTCCCTGTCACAATATATATATAAAAATTTATATAATAAAACAGGATGTCTTTTCCAAGTATTAAATTCAGCAATCTCAGCATGACTCATGTCATCCAAATGAAATTTCTTCGATCTCATGATAAACTTCCCCCTTCCAGGACATGAAAGCATCTTTATGATTTCACACCAGTTTACTAAACCTGGTTTCCTCTCCTAACATCATAAAAGGGATATTCTCAACTCAGGCCTCCTCCAGCCTGTAATAACTTTAGACAAAACAGGATATCCTTGATCAAGCTCTGTTCTACTCTGTCGTTAGCTTCAGGCCTGCCATGTAACACCCTGTATCTAAAACTTGTGTGAGTGTGATCTCATATGCTGTTTCAGCATTTTCTCGTGGCTTTCATCTTTTCAGCTGAAACCTGGGGGGGGGTGAGTGACAGATTTTCAGCATCTCTCATGACAGACAGTCCATAACCCATTTTGACATTACAAAAAATGGTACTACAGCACTCAGAACTGCCTGTCCATGTCACAATCCTCCCAACCTAGACTGAATTTGAGGGGTCTATCCCCTGCATGGGATAAGCTTCCCAAATCAGTTCACTCCTCATAGACCCTAGACAGCCCATCTGAGTTCTGGTTTTTCGCTCCAACCTTATGTACAACTGTCAGATCATACCCTTGCAGGGTTTTAAATAATTGATTAGCAGTTTTTTCTTGGGACAATGCTAACTGTACAGAAAGTATTTATATAGGTTTTCTAGAAGTCTTATGTTTGTTAAACACAGTAAGGTAAGTGCTATGCATTTTCACAATGTTTTAGCACTTTTATGAGCAAAACGCTAATCAGTTTTTGGACTCAAATAAATCCCTGCATTGTAAAACAAGACTCCATTTTAGCAATCTGCCATTGTTTTTCCCCATCTGCATCAGCCAAACCAGGGGGTTGTGGTCAGTCTGCACCACAAAATGCTGCCCATATAAGTATGGCTCCAACTTCTTTATGGCCCAAACTATGGCAAGACATTCTTTTTCCACCGTGGAGTATGCTTGTTCCTTGGGAAGTAACTTCCTACTCAGGTACACTACTGGGTGATCGGTCCCTTGGCTGGATGTCTGACTCAGTACTGTCCCAATACCCATGTCTGAGGTGTCAGTCTAAACTATAAAGGTTTTGCTATAGTCAGGACTTGTCAAAGCAGGAGCACTGCACAGTGTCTCCTTTAATCTGGTAAAGGCTTCCTCACAGGCTGGGCCACAGATAATTTTCTTTGGCATCCTTTTCTTAGTCAGGTCAGATAGGGGAGCAGCCAGGGCACTGTAATTGGGTACAGATTTTCTGTAGTGCCCTGCTGTCCCTAGAAAACTCCTGGCCTGCTTCTGAGTTTCTGGTCTGGGCCATGCCTGGATCATCTCAAGCTTTATTTGGTTAGGACAGAGCTATCCCTGGCCTACCACATGCCCGATGTATGCCACCTCTCCCATGGCCACCTAGCACTTCTCGGCTTTGACAGTGAGCCCGGCCCTCTGTATCCTGCCAAGCACTTCCCTAAGGTGGGATAGGTGTTCCTCCCAGCTGGTACTAAATATGGCAATGTCATCCAGTTACACCATGGTGTACTCCTCAGCACCATTTAACACCTGGTTCACCAACCTTTGGAAAGTGACTGGGGTGTTCTTTGTTCCAAAAAGCATTACTTTAAACTCAAATAAGCCTATCAGAGTGATGAAGGCTGACCTCTCCCTAGCTCTGTCTGTCAACTCTACCTGCCAAAACCCCTTTGTCAGGTCAGTGGTCATAAGGTAGGTCGCCCCCCAACTTGTCCAGGAGTTCGTCCGTCCTGAGCATCAGTTGGGCATCTGACTTCATGACTACATTCAGTCCATGATAGTCCACACAGAAATGAGTCGAGCCATCTGGCTTGGATACAATGATTATGGGTGAGGCCCAGGGACTGTGGGATCTCTGGATTACCCCTAAATACAGCATCTCCTCCACTTCCCTCCTAATGCCATTTTAGACAGCCTCTGACACCCGATATGCTGTCCGCCACATGGGTGTCTGTGTCCCTGTCTCCACATCGTGTGTCGCTAAGGGGGTTGGTCCAGACTTGGTGCTAAACAAGGGGGCAAAGTCTGCTAAAACCTCCCTCCCTCCCTCACTTTCTGGATCTGGCCCGGGGTCAGCTGGGGAGACAATTTTGCTGCCTCCACAGAGGACTTCCATTTACTTTCTTCCAGCAAATTCAGAAGGGGGTCTCCTTCGTCCATCCCTTCCCCATGACTACACACTGCAAACACCATGTCAGCCTTATTTGCATATGGCTTCATCATGTTGACATGGTACATCATTTCTGTCTGTCTTCTGTCAGGTAACTCCACAATGTAGTTCATGTCATTTACCTTCCTAACCACTTTGTATAGTCCTGCCCACTCAGCCTGCAGCTTGTCTTTACAGACTGGAATGAGGACCATGACTTCCTGACCCACCATGTACACATGAGCTCTGGCTCTGCAGTCGTACCACACTTTTTGTTTCTGTTGGGCAGCTGCCAGGTTGCTCTGGGCTGTCCCCATCAGCTCCTTCAGCCTTTCCCTAAACCTAAGGACATCATCTACAATGAGAGTTCCCTGGGTGGCATGCTTGCCTTCCCAGTCTTCCCAGATAAAGTCTAGGGGCCCACATACCCAGTGCCCCTATAAGAGTTCGAAGAGGGAAAATCCTGTTGACTCTTGGGCCACCTCCCTGTATGCAAACAACAGGTGGGGAAGGTTTTTCTCCCACTCCCTCCCATGCTGTTCAGCAAATACCTGGAGCATTGACTTTAGGGTACCATTGAATCATTCCACAAGTCCATTGGCTTGTGGGTGATACGGTGTTGTGCATCTCTGCACCACCCCACACTTCTCCAATAAACTTTTCATCAAGTCCGACATGAAGGAACCTTCTTGATCAGTGATAACCTCCTGTGGAAGCCCAACATGGGAGAAAATCCCAAGTAAGGCATCTGCCACTTTGTCTGTCCTCAGTGAGGATAGGGCGACTGCCTCTGGGTACCAGGTGGCATAATCCACCACAGTCAGGATGAATCTCTTCCCTGAGGAGCTGGGGGTATTTAAAGGCCCCACAATATCCATTCCCATCCTCTGGAATGGCTCCTCCACTATGGGCAATAGAATCAGGGCGGCTTGGGTTTTCTTGCCTGCCTTCCCTATTTCTTGGCATCGGTGACAAGACCTGCAATACTCCTTCACCTGCTGGGTGAACTTAGGCTAGTAGAAATTCTGGACCAACCACTGTGTTGTGCGTGTGATTCCCAGATGACCAGACAAGGGAATATCATGTGCATTCTTGAGCAACTGCTCACGATACCCCTGGGGAATGACAAGCTGCCTGCCTAGCATCCGTCTCTCTGTCTGTACTGCCTGAGTATACATAAGTCCATTTTCCCAATAAACCTTATGTCTGCCATCACCTCCCTGTGTGCCATCCGAGTCTGTCCAAGCCCTCAGCTTCTCTAAACTAGGGTCACTCCTCTGAGCAGCTGCAAACCCCTCACACAGTCCCAAGGCATGGGACAGATCCCCTTCAGTCGCTAAACTAGGGTCCCTAGCACTAGCATCAGGGCCTTCAGGATAACTACCAATCCCAACCATCTGACAAGGGGTCACCCTTCCCTCTTCAGAGTAACCCTCTGTAGCTGTGTGGTTACTGGCTACTGGGGAAATTTCTACCCTCTTTTTATCAGTCTCCCCATCTGGAGACACAGGCTGGAGAACCAGCCTCTCAGTGGTTTCTACACTGGTTTCTGTGGGGTTCAGGGAACTACTATTTTCCCTTGCTGCTTGGCTACAGGTAACTGCACATACCATTCCCTGCTGAAGATTGTTAATCAGGATCACATCCACTGCTAATGTTTTGGCTATAGCCACCTGTTGCACAGTTCCCCCTGTTTCACCCCAGTCCAGGAGAACACTGGCCAGTGGCAATGTTTTCTCTTCAACAGCGAACCCTTGGACAGTGACGTATATATTGGGTATAAGCTGACCAGGTTGTACCAGATCCCATTTTACTAATGTCAGGGATGCCCCTGTGTCTCTTAACCCCTGCATCTGTACACCATTCACCATGACTGGGTGCATGTGTTCCCTCATATTCACTGGCATGCTTCCAGGGACACACAAACAACCCACTTCTTTTCTAGCACCCGGTTGTGTATTATGGCTCACCTTTTTGGGACACTGTTTGGCAATATGCCCAGTTTCCTTACACAACCAATGTTCAGTTCTTCTCTCAGAGAAATCTTTTCTCTGAAACCTGGGGCTAACTGGTTTCCGTGAAGGCAGTGAGCGTTTTAGCTGCCCTGAAGGTGTGCTTTTCCCTTTCTGCACTGCTACGCCTGCCCCATTCACTCTCAGAGCCGGTCTGCTCTTGGCATAGTGGTCCAAGAGTTCAGCAGCCTCTTGCACTGTTTTGGGATCTCGGTCCTCTAGCCAGGTTTTTAGCTCTGCTGGGCATGCCCAATAAAACTGTTCTAATAAAATCACATTTTCAATTTTATCAACAGAGTTTGCCTCAATCCCTTCCTACCAATGTTTTAAAAACTGACATTGTTTCATGGCTAGCTCCTCATAGCTTATATCAGGGCTTCTCCTAAGCTTACAAAATTTTGCTCTGAATGATTCAGCAGTTAATTAAAATTTTTTTAACAGTGCAGCTTTTAGCTTGCTGTATTTATTGCTGTCCTCATTGTCTGTTTGACCCAATGCATCCCGAGCTTTTCTGGTAAGTAGCGGGGATAGCTGGAAGCCCAAGGACTCTCTAGGAATTTTAGCCTGAATACAAACTTTTCAAAAAGGCATCCATATCCTCCCCCTCTTTAAACTTGGCTATTAATTTGGAGTTCAATTTGTAACCCAGTCCTGCAGTCCCAGTTAAACCCAAACCACTTACCTGCTCTGGTGCCGCTGGTCTGAGTCGTATCTTCTTCAGTTCATGTTGCCTTTGGTGCTCCTGCTCCTCACGGTCTGCATCTCAGCATTCTTGTTCTCTCTTCTTCTCTGCAGCTCACTGGTGCTCACGCTCGTCTCGGTCTGCCTCCCTCTGTTGTCACTCTGCCTCTTGCTGTTCCCTCTCTGCTTCTCGGCATTCTCACTCTGCCTTACAGTCCACCTCTCATTTCTCTTGCTCCCTCTTCTCCTGGAACTCCAGCTCCAGCCTGCGCAACTCAATTTGCAGCCTTAGTACCTCTGGATTCAGGATAGTGGTGACCTTCCCCTGCAGCTGTGGCCCTTCACTGACAGTGGCCCTGTTGTCCTCATCACTGGACCTGGACACAGCACTGGCCACTAGCCCTGCTACACTTGAGGTTTGGTCCTTTTCAGTCATGGTGCGTGACTCGTTGTTCTGGGTATTTGCTATCATCAGGGCATCTATGAGGTTCTGCTTTTTGGCTATCACCTTGAACAGGACTCCCCTATCCCTGCACAACTGCTTCAAGTAGTCTACGATGTGTCTGCTGTAGTCAGAAGCCACCTTCTTCTTCCCTCACTACTGTTACTCTGACTTGCACTTTAGAAAAAAAAAATAAAATGGGTAGGAACTGGACTGTAGCCAAGTGATACAGTTCTGCTTCCTTTTTAAAATAAAATTCTGCCTTTTTCTTTCTTTGCAAGAGAGCTTATGGTCTCAAGCTGACACAGAACAATAAAAGCTTGTAATACCAAAATTTATGCCACTGCTGCCAACCAGTCTGTCACAAACCCATTCAGCAGGTCAGCCCTCTACTCCCAAAGTGCCAACCTCCGAGCGCAGTCTTCTGAACAGTTTAACAGAACAAGGTAACCCTCTTGTCTGTTTTGTGAGTTCGGATCAACCTTTGGTCTCCAGTCTTGGAGGGATTCAAACTGTGAACCTCTTGCTAGCGCACCCAATGCACAGGCTCAGATAATCTGTCTTTGGGGGGCCAGATATCTTTGCCTATGGGCACCTAACCAGGTGTACAGAAATTAACTGTTAAAAACTTTAATAAAGACCTCAGATTTAAAATGCTTCTCTTTCCAATTTGGTATCACCATTCAAGCTTATGCCGAGTGTCTGCTATAACCATATATACTTTTCTTGCAAATGAAAGAAAATCATAGACAGACCAAGTAAGCTCTAAAAAGAGTTTTTACTAAAATAGATAATAATCTCTAAAACATACAATACAGAACTATTATATCACAAGACATACAAATCTATTAAAAGAACAAGGTTTTAAACAGTGCAAATTCCTACTACAATATTTAGATTTATTCTCTTTCTAAATACCTGTTTTAAAAGTGCTCACAGATGTTTCTTTCTCAGAGTCTAGATAAAAGTGTCTCTGTGAAGTCAAACAGAATAATGTTTAAAATCTGGTTTTCCCCACCTACTTGCATGAGGTCACCTATCTCCTCCCTGTCAGAATATATAAAAAAAAATGTAGTTAAAAAACAGGACGTCTTTTCCAAGTATTAAATTCAGCAACCTCAGCATGACTCATGTCCTCCAAATGACATTTCTTTGATCTCATGATAAGCTTCCCCCTTCTAGAACATGAAAGTATCTTTATGATTTCGCACCAGTTTACTAAACCTGGTTTCCTCTCCTAACATCATAAAAGGGATATTCTCAAGTCAGGCCTCTTCCAGCCTGTAATTAACTTTAGACAAAACAGGATATCCTTGATCAAGCTCTGTTCTACTCTATCATTAGCTTCAGGCCTGCCATGTAACACCATGTATCTAAAACCTGTGTGAGTGTGATCTCACATGCTGTTTCAGCATTTTCTCATGGCTTTCATCTTTTCAGCTGAAACCCGGTGGGGGGTGATTGACAGATTTTTAGCTTTTCTCTTGACAGACAGTCCATAACCCATTTTGACATTACAAAAAATGATACTACAGAACTCAGAACTGGCTACTGGATCCTGAGGCCTCAGAAAGTTCCTTAAGCTGCTTCACTACTGTACTTTCCTCTATGGATTACTGTACAATAACGACCACATCATCAGCATAAGCCAATACTTTCAATGGTGGGAGAGATTCAACAAGACACACTCCTTTTATCTCTGAATCATTACAAATCCTTTGTAATAAAGGATCAATACCAAATACAAACAACAAGGGGCTCATAGGGCACCCCTGTGTCACTCCTCACATTAATTTTATTGTAACTCCTTTCTATCCATTCACCCTTGGCACTGCCGTGGCTTCTCTGTATAATTTCTTAATCCTAGAAATACATACAGGTGGTACCCCATATTACTCTAAAACAAAAAATAAATACTCCTGAGAAAGAGAGTCAAATGTTTTACTATGATCTAGGCTTATAACCAAACCAGCAGTGCTTCTCTTATAGCCTCTATAAAATAATTCCCTCAACTGTATTAAGTTATCCTGTATGCCTCTCTGGGGTATAGCACACCCTTGCTCTTTACTAATCATGGTTTTCGCACTCCTAGCCAATCTATTCAACAAACTTTTAATGTCTGCATTTAACAAACAAATGGGTCTCCAATTTTGCAACTGTACCCTATCTCCCTTTTTAAACAAAAATATTAGATCAGCTTCCACTAACCAACCCGGAATGTCTGGTGATTGTAACAATTCATTAAACAAATCTCTCAATAGTGGAGCCAAAATGTCACAAAAAATCTTATAAAACTCTGCAGGAATTCCATCTGGTCCAGGAGTACTATTATTCCTTGCCGATTTTGATACAATTTTCACTTCTTCCTCTGTTATTAAGGCTGCCATTTGCAACTCCTGATCCTTTGAAACCTTTTTCTTCTCAAGTCTCCCTATATAATCCTCTTTATTACATGTCTCAGGTTCTTTACCAAAATTATCTTTCACATAGTCATTTATAATTCTTAATATGGAAATGTAATCAGTATGCAATGTCCCATCTCCATCTTTTAATTCCTCCATTCTTTTCTTCTTACAAATATCTTGACTATCTTTAAATGGGTTAAATGTTTGCTTTTTACTAACAGTGCCAAACCTTAATTCCTGCTTTAAGGTTTTAGCCCTGTCATACTGACATTTGTACATCTCCTTTTTAACCATCTGTATCTGTAAACTAAAATAATGTCCTGTTGTGTCAGTTAATGAGATTAATCTATGCAACTGCTTTCTACACTGTAAGTATCTAAAATAGTTATCTCTGCTCCTTCTCCCTGCTAACTTTTGAAAAAAATATTTCACTTCTTCTTCAAGTCCTTCCACCTGTCCATCAAAGAATCATACATACACTGTACCAAATTTCTCACTTCCCATTGCTTCTTACATTCTGTAACCACTTCCTCTAGCTCTAATAACGATACATTTAATTTCCGTGGAGATTTCTCAAGAATATGTCTCTCATCCCAGTGGCAATCAATATACACAGCAGAGTGGTCTGAAAAGGCCAGATTCATAATCCCTGGCCTTTTGACCTTCATTAAATTTGAAACCCAAATGTAATCAATTCTTGTTTTTTGTGTCCCCTTTCTAAAAGAAAACCCTCCAGCATCATGAAAAATTCTATACGCATCTTTTAGATGAGCAGTTGTTACAAAATCCTTTAAAGTTGTGGAATCACAAAACATTTTGTTTGTCTGTAAACCCCTATCCTCCCTTTGTATACTACAATTAAAATCCCCTCCCCATATTATCATTTGTGCTGTACATAAGAAGGGCTGGATTTTTTTAAACAATTCCACCCTCAATGCCTTTCCCTGTGGAGCATATATATTAAACAATCACAACCTCTGAGTTTTATAGGAAACATCTAAAACCAAAGCTCTACCCGGTTCCAAGTCTACCAATCTAGAGACTTTTAAATCTGGATTTGAGAACAAGATGCTTAATCCATCACATCTGTCCTGACCTTGGGACCAGAATGTAACTCCCTGTCCCCATTTTGCATTGCATTGTGCTACAGTATGTCTTGAAAAGACTTGAGTCTAGTATCTTGCAAAAATATAATATCTGACTTTAACAGCTTTAATTCATGCATAACAAAGTCTCTCTGTATCCCTTTCTTTATGCTATTCACATTTAAAGTTAAGATATGGAAGTCACCCATGAGATATGAAAAAAAGAAAGAATCCTCATTTCTTTAATGCTTTGATCTGGTAGCCCATTTCCTTCTCCCAGTGCCACCTTCCTCTATCTCTGAAGATGTTCCTTTGGAGGAGGCAACTGAGGAAGAATCTGACCCGGGATCCTTATCTTCTTCCGCTGTACCCTCTATTCTTTTATCCAGATGTAATAAATTATATTTATTCGATTGTAACATTTTCTTTCTTGTCATTATCTTCCTTTATTTCCTCTTAGGTCCTGGAATCCCATTCTTCTCCCTCAACCTCTTTTTGTACGACACTGTTTGGAAAGGTTTATCCAACTCAGAAACAGGAAGGGGGAGGCATAGTCGAATGTTCTAGATCAATTTCTCCTCCACTTGTCCCTTGTAACACATCCACCACCTCAGCCTCTACTTCCATACCCATTGTTTGCATACCCTCTTCCTGAACCTCTTCCCTTGTGTGTACCTTCTGTACCCCTTCTGTAGTTAGATCCACGACTGTCAACCTCTCTACTACCTGAGGCCTGCCTCCTTTTTCCTGTCCAGCGTTCTGCAAATCTACTCCTGCTTGCATTTCTGTTTCTTTCATAAGTTTCCCTTTCGCCCTAAAAATGTCCTGCATTCTTTTTACAGAGGCTTGAGCACATCCTGTTTTCTGGGCCTGTGTTATCAAAGCCCCATGCGAATCACTGTCTGCTGAATTATGAGAGACCCATGGACATTTAATGTACGAATGACCTCTTTCTTCACAGAGATTACACCTAAACACATTTTTACAGTTAGCTGCTAGGTGCCCTGCCTCCAAACAATGGGTACATTTAGGTGTGTCACATGCATTGCTAAGATACAATCTAGAGCCACACTTATGGCAGGATCTGGGCTGACCTGGGTAGAACAATGAACCCCTGTCTCTCCCCAAGTAGAAACAGCCTGGCAAATGAGCAATCCCACTGTTGGTCATAAACAACTTACACTTAATTTTCCATCCCCTAGTCCAAATTTTTTCAGAATCTATTACTGGTACTGGATGCTCTAACACTTCACATCTTTTTTCAGCCAAAATAAAATGTCTGCCAGTTCCACCCCTTCATTTTTAAACAACACTGTAATCACTCGCACTGCAGGTTTGGTAATCGGGATTGCAATAAATGGGGTCCATAATGGAGAGTCCTTGATAGCATTATATTTAACCCAAAACCTGTCCAATGCCTCTACAGTTTTGAAACTGATATCATAATTGTAGTCATCTGTGTGAATCAACGTAAACACTTTAGACACATAAAATTTCAAGGAATCTTTTAGCAATCGTCTCCCAATATATACTCTGTCTGGTAGGTCCTGTAACCCCCACTTTATAAATCAGCTGAATTGCATTTCGTCTTGGTGCAGGCTGTCTGGTAGTAGGTTTAAACAGATCAGCCATTCTCAGCATTGGTTTAAACATTATTTCTTATTAGGATCCTGTAAATTGCCAAGTCCTAGACCCACTGCAAGCATTTCTCCATCCTCCCATAATACTGGTTTTCCTTGTCCCCTTTCCACCCCACTGTCATTTGTATTGCCAATTCCCGGTTTATTTTCAAATCCTGTCGAATTCTTCTCTTCTCCTGTATTATCCTCTGCATTCCCATTTTCAGCGGTCTCATTAAGCACCTCAGAGTTCACCACTGCAATTCTCTGTACCTGTCCTGCATCCTTTGCAGGCTCTTTTTGTACTATCCTCCCAGTCTCAGTAACCACTATTTCATTATACTCATGCACTGTCTCATTGGACGGGTCTGGAGACCATCTGCTTTCTGTGTGTATCCAGCCCACAGCTTGCAATTCTTCCTCCGTTGCTCGGCCTCGCTCTTCCAGTCCCATGCCTTTCTCTGTATTTTCACTTAGTTTGTGCGCCATCCCCAATGATTTACCTACTCTTCCTCTCTGCAGTTTCAGTGATAGCAGCTTGTCTACATTCTGCTTTCTTTCCCCTGTTTGCAGCGTAGTCAGTTCGTTGTCTTCCTCCGTGTTACATCCAGGCAGTTGGGCCTCCTCGGACACTCCAATACTACCACTGATTTCTTCACTTTCCAACTCTACTTCCAGCATCCATTTATGTACACCGACTTTTTCTCCCAATTCCGGATCAGAAATTTCAGCTCTTTTACTTCCCTGCTCATAACGTAATCCTCCAGTCAAGTCGTTTCTGTGCATTGTACAGGATGAGCCCTCAATTCCGGACATCATAGGCAAGTAATTTACTTCATCTTCTTTTTGGGTCTCTAGTATTCTCAAGGCTGGGGAGGAGACCCTCTCCCCTACCTCCCTCACGTCCTCCTCATTCGACATCTAGGGCTTAGTGGCCATCCATCCACAAACAGCAACTCCCCCTACCTGTGAGTAGGGGAATTTCCCCAGTGTCCTGGCCAAATTTCTCCCATTCACTAAAAATACCACCAACAGCTTAATCTGGTTCAATTTCAGTTGCTTACCATCTGTATCCCCCCTCCCCCTAGTTGCCCCTGAAAAAGGGACTTCTAGGCACAGTGGGCTTACAGGGTTAACAAAATTCAATAAATAAATAAAATAAACATGTACAGAAGAACTCAACCCCAATGACCCACAGTTGGATCCCAAGGAAACAACATTTGTGCCATTGGATAGAAGGTCCATGGAGAGACCTTGGAAGCAGAGGAAGAGGTAGAACTCATTTCTGATGATAATGTTCCTTTGCTGGTTGAAGTGCTGGGAAGCACACTCCCTGAATGTTCTGCTGAAAGGGTTATAGCTACACTTCATCACTCTGAGAAAGAGCTTACACCTATCATCAAGTTGATATATAACTCTTCTGGTACCTCCACCAAACTTACCATGCAAGTAGTTCACAGTGGTATTAACATCACCCCTAGATAACTGCCCTATATTACTTTTGTTAACACCCCACAGTAAGGTGAGAAATCATTATAGGATGCACAGTCAACAACTGTTTAGGTCAGAAAGAATTTGTCTACACAGGATATCATTGCCAAGTGTTGTTCTATGCTTGCCAGGAAGCAATTTTCTAGATAGCCTGAATATATGTCTATGTTGTTTGTACTCTGTGAATAGCCTTGATACAGATGTTAAGAATTCACCTTGGGGAAAATATAAACCCCCCTGTTGTGGGGCTTAGCTTTACTGGCTCCATAGAGTCCCCAGCTTTGGTGCCTGTCACTTATGCTCCCTTGGGCTCCTGAGGACTGTTGACTGTCACTGTGGGGGTTGAGGTGGGAGAGAAGAGGAGTGTCATTTGTTTGTTGCCTCCTGTGCCATGGATATACCATTTTTATGCCACACTGGACTGCCATTTACTGTTGCCAGTTGAAGAGAGTAGCTAGTGCTCATGGAAATGAGGATATTGCCCCAACAACTACTTGATGAGGTGAACACTTCTGCATATCCATGTGTAACCTCCCCCCACCGGCCCCCCTTGTTCAACTAGCAGGGCTGCTCTTCTCACACATGGCACCAACGAGAGGGATGGGGGTTGTCACTACCACAGTTCTGTTTACCAATACTTCTACTTTGGAGCCTGTCATCCTCAGACAGGCAAACCAAGTGTGACAACTACTATACCTGGCTCACACCTGGGGGGGGCATTTATCATGGCCATCAACCTAGGTCCCTGGGAGAAAACGTTTGCTCAGCATTATGCCAAGTTTGTACTTCTGGCCAGGGGCACCCAGGTAAATCCAGACACAGTGGAAGCAATAACAGTACTGTCCAAACCAGGTTGAGATTCTAGAGTGTGGCTTTTATTCACATACACAGAGAATAATCACAAAGCGAAGATGGACCCCCACAGGGCTACTCCCACTGGTAATGCAGAATACTGAGGTACAGAGCACACACACAGAGAACCCTCAGGTTCTGAATGGAAACTGGAACACACAGCCAGATCTGGTACACTTTCCTTGACTAGGCACCCTCGGCCAGCACTAGGAGACTTTCCCATATTTCATGAGGAATTACTGGTGGCACCCTTGACCACCAAAGAACACATACAGACTCACAGAAAATCCAAAACCCAAGTCTGGGTAAACTATTTTCTTCAGGCACTGGCCAAAAGCACTGAGAGAAAAAAAAGGTGCCCAAACTGAACACAGAGAGGTAAACATGGTTACTCCAGATGGGGGGGGTCTCCCACCTTTTGCTTCCAAATTTATACTCGGCCATTGATCTGGTTAATAACATCCTTCTCAGAAATCTTGTAGATGCTATCTTGAAATGTCTTTCACATTTAACATACTGCTTTACACACCTCTGAGGTGTCATGAAGTTAAAAGTTTTGTAATTGGCAATGTCTCTTCACTAGACCCCCACTTTAGCAGACACTTTTAAATCAGACATGAACTAAAAGTTCTGTACTTGGCAAGTCTCTCTCCAGATCCCATAGTAGGCAGACACTTTTAAATCAGAAACAGTCTTGGTGACAGAGTCTCTTTGTCAGAGAAAAACTCACCACAGGAATGCAGGTGCCACAGGGCTTTTTACACACAAAAGTCTCGGGTACTCACAGAGCAGATGAATCTCAGGCAGCTTCAACACAATCCAGGCATGGACCAGAGAATTGACTCTGAATCCTGGAATTCCCACCCAGCCCTCCGGGGATGGGGCACTGGAAAACCCTCTAGAACAGTCTCTACCACTTCACTCTCTGGTCTTCTATGTATTTCTTCTAGGGTGAGAACAAACTACCCAAACTATAGCGGTAGCTCTCTGTCAGAGCTAAACTGAGGAAATGCCCAAGCAGCAGCATCCCCCTCAGTCTCCACTCTACAGACTACAGTGATCTACTCTAACCAACATTCTACAGCTAAATCCCCAGCTAGCATGTCATTGTGGCTTATGCTGCTGCAACATTTCTAAAGTGACATCTTCACTCTAGCTCAGCTGAGACTGAAAACAGAGTGTGACAGTGTGAAATCCATTTAACTAGCATTTCACAAGCTGCCTCTCCCTGCCTGTCACTGATTCTAAGTGGGATTCTAGTAACCCCTGGGAACAAGGGTTTACACCCACCCTCAGCCAGGAAAATGATTGTCCCAGTCATTACCTACCCAGCATCAAGCCATCCTACTCTATGTGTTGACTATGGGGAGGTAGCGCTACCTCCCCCCCTACCATGTGCCAGGCACAGGCAGACAACACTAAGGGCCCAGAGGCCATTGGCTGATGCATCAGCCTACACTATGATCTTACTATGGTAACCAGTGACCCTGGAAGAACTGTCCAGAACACAACCCTAATAGACCAGCAATGTGGCCCCTACAGCCAGTCAGGACCACAGTCTGTCTACCCCCCTAGCCCTCTAGGGAAAACCTATTTGACCAAACAAATCTACTGAAAACAGGGGAACCTCCCCCCATCCCTGGACACCTGCAAACCAAACCCCGGAGCTAACTATACACAAGCATTACACTCCCACACTCCCCCACAACCACCTATGGAAGGAAAAATGTTAACATGTGTTAACTACTACACAGAACTTTAAAAACAACACTTTAAAGCACTGAGGAACTCCGATGAGTCCCTCCAATCCTCTTCTTGTCTTCTCTTCTGTCTTTATCAGGATCCACCTAAAAGAGAAAGGACAAAAACACCCCAAATCTGCAAAACACAGTACACGACCATAACCCTTACCATAAAAACACTAGAGAATCCCCCCAAAATATTTTTTTTAGAAAACAAAATGGTAGAAAAGTAGAAAACAGTAGAAAATATCAACATTATGTACAATACACCTTTTGGGGATGGAAGGCCCTAAATGTCCCAACTAGTGACAAACAGTGCCTGAAGTCAGGGTCCATGAAAGAGTTTCTCCTGGGCTGGAGCCCGGTCAAGCACAGTTCTTGAAGTACTGTAGTCCCAAAGGGGATAGTCTTTGTGGACAGTTCAATAGTCTGTAGTCTGCCAGATGTAGGATGTGTATTGCAATGTCAATAAAGTAAGAAAAGTCTGGATTTACCAGTCCTTTGAAGAACGAAAAATGGAACAGCACCTGGATCTCCAGCCGAAGACTCTCCCTAGCAGCATTTTTCGGATACAGCTGGGTGGAAATCTTCTGGAAATGACAGGATGGACGTCTGGGAACTGCTGGGATGATGTCATCTAGGAAATGGAACATTGGAACAGGAAAGGAACAGCTAGACTGGTGTCATCCAAAATCCCAGGCAATGAATCAGGAAACAGCTGGGATGATGTAATCTCTGGCTGATGTCATCCAAAAGGCCAGGTGATGGAACTGGACAGCACACTGCAAGGCTGATGAATCTGGGCACACCTTTGGATCATGGAACACCAAACTGGTGGAACAACATGAGTACGGCAATGGCTTGATGGCAGCACTGGCTACCACTGCTCTGCTTTCCACTTGATAGGCATGGGCATATTCACAGGACGATGGCACTATTGGGGGAAGTACCAATTTGGATCTGGTGCATGAATCATGACTCTGTCTGGGCACTCATTAATTCACATTATGGAAAGTCTTGTTTCCCTGTTCATCCACACATTGTACAGTGTCTATTAGCAATGTCCTCCCCATCTTCCAGTACCTACATTTGTCTTTGTACACTTTGTTTTTGACATAACGACTTGCACCTGGTTGTAGACCTTTAGGTGCCTCTTCCATTAGCCAAACTCTCCTGTTTTTCTCAGTCTCCTCCCAGACTCTCTGAGGAAAGGTAGGAAAGGATATTCCATAGATCTCGTTTTCCTTCCTACGAACCAGTCTTTCCTCCTTACTACTCATCATTAGTCTGTGACCCCAGGCCTGGCATGAGGGAGGCCAGTCCTGGTTCTGCCAGTGTCGCATACTCAAAGCTATGTATAACTGGTCCCTGACCCCTCCTTCTGGGGGCAGGGCTGTGGAGTCATCAACTTCTTGTTCTGGTTCCTCCAAGGCAAGAGGCTGTGGACTAGAACCTTCATCGTAAAGATACATAGCTCCCTCATCCTCCTCCTCCTCTTCCTCACTTAGGACCTGGGCCCAGGAGTGAGCAGTCGTCCTCACTCCTGAGACTGTCCACTCTTCACTGGGTGTGGAGGTAGACACCTCCCAATCTAGGGTTTCTTAAACCTCATCCTCACTCACGAGGCTAGGACTAGGACCCTCGCTCCATGGATCCACTGATTCTCCCTCCGCACTGTCCATCTGCGACACAGGTGTGGAGACATCATGAGAAATCTGCTCTGCCAGTACATCTACACCCTCTTCCTTTGTGCTGCACTCTGCTGGGCCTCCCTCAACAGGTTTAACCAGGTACTGTGTGCTGCTACTTGAGGATCTTGAAGCTTTGTCCATGTGGGAGCTAAATGAATCTTGGGTGTACCAGTTAGACCTGGCTTCTCCAAGCACCCTGAACAGTGAGGAATCATGAAAATGTCCCTTCCAGCTTTGAGGCACATTATGCATGCTCTCACAGGGTATCCGGGAATCGCAACATGAGGAGGCAAACTTACACTGTAGAAACATTTCTCTATTTCTTGCAGCTTGGTAACTTTTTCAAACTATCATAGCCCAGGCATGATCCAGGTAGTGGGATAGTCCGGAAGCCATGACTGTAGAAAAACACACGAAAGTTCACTGTTATCACTGAGTTCACTCTACTTGGAACAGTCTCACAAAATGGCTCCCTGCTGCTGTGTTTACATTACTACCCCACCCTGTAATGGCTGCAGCAGCACTCCTGGCGCACCAACAGTTTGCATCTGACTCAAGCCACTGTGCATCCGATTTACTACATACTGATAAATTTTACTCAAACTGTACAGACTGTACTGTTTTGCTTCCTCAGCACATCTACATGATTTTCTAGAACTTTACCATTAGCTTTCAATCAGTTTTACTTGCTTAAAGTCACTAAAGCCACAGCATTTCTTGAACAGAATTGCCTGTTTATTGCAGCCTCTCATACAACTCACAACCTCTCCATTTGCTCAGAAAATTAAGCTGTTGCTGAATCCATAATACATGCTCACAGTATGATGCTCAGAATTCTTTCTTGGATTTGATTACACAGTCATTCTTTGCAAAAACAATCACACTGTTTACACACAGATCCAGCTGGCTTTAGAAAAATCACACACAGTTTGAGCTCAGTTTTTCCGAATGGTTCTCATTGAATCAGTAGCTGGCTTTTCGATGGAAATTCTCAGCCTACAGCCGATCCTGGAAGGCCTCTGGGTTGAAACTGGCTGGCTACCCTGCCGATTGTCCCTATGAACACCACGCTTTCTTCCCAATCGATCAGAATATGGGTTGAGCCTGATTTAGTACAGGAAAGTCTGTTTTTTTTTAACTTTCAGAACATTTGCAACGATCCTCCTGGCTAGCCAGCTCACACACTACTCTCTCTCTCTCTCTCTCTCTCCCTCTCGAACACTGGGCAGCATTCTGAAGCTGGCTTGGGGCGGGACTGATTGCAGTCTCACCAAACACTCGACGCCATGCAAATGAGCCTCTCTCACTTCTCATGCTCTTCTCCTCCACAGTGATCATCAAGAAGGCAAAATTTAAACTGCAAAACAACTTTTTTTCTTTTCAACTGTAACTCCATGGCAGGACACTGTTTTTAACCATTTCTCATGGCAATTTCTCTAGGGACTACCCCAGTTCACACAGCAAGCATTTGAAACTTTCAAGGCACACATGTCTCTTTGTTTCCCACGGTTCACAATACTTTTTCTTGTCACAACTTTGAAAATTAAAGCTGACAAGCGTTCTTTTTGATGCAGGACAAGGGGCACACACAATCTGGCTTTACAGCTCCTTGGTAAACTGTGGCACAATCACAGCAGCACATGAACAGCAGGCACACAGCAGCACATATGGACAGCACTACTCTGGCAAATCCCTTATTTGCAAAGCTTCCGAGTTTGGGCTACCAACTGCCAGACAGACAAAATGCTAACCACAACCAGAGCAAACATCTCTTGTTTTCTCCCAAATTCAAACACATCCTAAGTGATGGCTCCATTTCGTAACCTCCCCCCACCGGCTTCTCTTGTTCAACTAGCAGGGATGCTCCTCTCACACATGGCGCCAACGAGAGGGATGGGGTTATCACTACCACAGTTCTGTTTACCAATACTTCTACTTTGGAGCCTGCCATCCTCAAACAGGTAAACCAAGTGTGGCAACTACCTGGCTCACACCTAGGGGGACCATTTATCATGGCCATCAACCTGGGTCCCTGGGAGAAAATGTTTGCTCAGCATTATGCTAGGTTTGTACTTCTGGTCAGGGGCAACCAAGTAAATCCAGACACAGTGGAAGTAATAACAGTACTGTCCAAACCAGGTTGGGATTCTAGAGTGTGGCTTTTATTCACATACACAGAGAATAATCACAAAGTGAAGATGGACCCCCACAAGGCTACTCCCAGTGGTAATGCAGATTACTGAGGTACAGAGCACACACACAGAGAACCCTCAGGTTCTGAATGAAAATTGGCACACAGCCAGATCTGGTACACTTCCCTTGACTAGTCATCTTAGCCAGTACTAGGAGACTTTCCCATATTTCATGAGGAATTACTGGTGGCACCCTCAACCACCAAAGAGCACATACAGACTCACAGAAAATCCAATACCCACTTCTGGGTAAACTATTTTCTTCCGGCACTGGTCAAATGCAATGAGAGAAACAAAAAAAGATGTCCAAACTGAACACGGAGAGGTAAACATGGTTACTCCAGATGGGGGGTTCCCCCTTTTACTTCCAAATATATGCTCGGCCATTCATCTGGTTAATAACACCCTTCTCAGAAAACTTGTAGATGCTATCTTGAAATGTCTTTCACATTTAACATACTACTTTACACACCTCTGAGGTGTCATGAAGTTAAAAGCTTTGTAATTGGCAATGTCTCTTCACTAGACCCCCACTTTAGCAGACACTTTTAAATCAGACATGAACTAAAAGTTCTGTACTTGGCAAGTCTCTCTCTGGAACCCATAGTAGGCAGACACTTTTAAACAGACATGAACTAAAATTTCCATACTTGGCAAGTCTCCCTCTGGACCCCATAGTAGGCAGACACTTTTAAATCAGAAACAGTCTTGGTGACAGAGTCCCTTTGTCAGAGAAAAACTCACCACAGGAATGCAGGTGCCCCAGGGCTTTTTACACACAAAAGTCTCGGGTACTCACAGAGCAGGTGAATCTCAGACAGCTTCAACACAGTCCAGGAATGGGCCAGAGGATTGCCCATGAATCCTGGAATTCCCCCCCAGCCCTCTGGGGATGGGGCACTGGAAAACCCTCTAGAACGGTCTCTACCACTTCACTCTCTGGTCTTCTATGTTCTTCTTCTAGGGTGAGAACAAACTACCCAAACTACAGAGGTAGCTCTCTGTCAGAGCTAAAACTGAGGAGCAGCCCAGGCAGCAGCCTTCCTCTCACTCTCCACTCTACAAACTAATCTACTCTAACCAACATCCTACAGCTAACTCCCCAGCTAGCATTCTGTTGTGGCCTATGCTGCTGCAACATTTCTAAAGTGACATCATCACTCCAGCTCAGCTGAGACTGAAAATAGAGTGTGACAGTGTGAAATCCATTTAACTGGCATTTCATAAGTTGACTCGCCCTGCCTGCCGCTGATTCTAAGTGGGATTTTAGTAACCCCTGGGAACAAGGGGGTTACACACACTTACCCTGCTAAGGGTGACAACTGTGGTTTGAAAGCAGGAACCCTCTTAAAACGTATGTTATGGTCTTCAGAAAGCAAGACTCATGGCCACCATCATCTTTGTAAGTCTTTGACCCTATTTAGCATGAAGCCAGGGTCAGAGGTCAACTAACAACCAATCAGGATACTCAAAGCCTGCAACAGAGACAGGAGGGCTCATGGGTCACAGCAGGACACCATTAATTTACCTGAGACTTGGATAACCAATCAGCCATCTAGAAGTAGCTGGACAGACCCTCCTAAATAACCAACAGGAGGATGCTACTAATTGGAGGGCTGTCTTCTCACTTTTTAGTGAGGAACAATCTAGCCATATTTTAGTCTGCCAGAGATAGAAAGGCAAGACCCAAATGAGCCAGCACTGCATAAACACATTGAAGGGAGTCTTGTACTTTCTCAAATAAGAAGTACAAGGGTGCTTTGAGCAGGACATCTGTGAGAGACACTGAACCAACCAGCAGAGGAATTCAGTCTGTAAGAGGACCCTCCTTGCAGATGACCTCTCAGTGTGCAGAAAGAGAGCCCTTTTGCCCAGAGACAGACCTGAATGGTCTTGAGCTGCAACAGAGTCAGAGAGGACTGGAAGCCACCACATAGCACTATAGGCAGGTAACTACCTGCTTGTGGAGGGAGTTGCCTTGGGGAGCACTGCCAGGAGGTGAACTTTCAAGCTCAAATTTCACTCATTCCCACTTTGTGATCAATGGAGAGAGTCTGCTGATCTGTGAGGTGCCAGCAAGTTACCACTAGAAAGGAGAGTGGAGTCATTGTAGGTGTGCCAGAGGATTGCAGGACAGTGCCTGTGGATCCAACCAGAACAACTCCAGAGGGTAAATGCTGTTAAGCCAGGAACTCTGGGCCTATGGATCCTGAATCATCCATCCTTTGCTTATTAGTAAGCTAGGACTACAGCGTTGGACTGCTAATTGAATGGACTAGGCAATCCAACAAGGATTACCATTTGTACTTTCAGTAATAATTGTTTAATGCAGCCCAGTACCAGACAACCATATGCAACGAGATCATGGGACCTACAATGTTCTGATAGCTGGGTACCCAGTAGATAGCCGGGATTGGCCTAAGACATAGGGTTATCTGGTACCAATTGGGGAGTGTGGTAGTGCTCAACACTACAGTCAGGTAGGACATGATGTGAGTGGATGGCAGAGCAGTTATCCAGTGGTATTTGTTTGTTTTGTCTGCATTATCATTTTCTTTCCCTTCCCCAGCTCCTTGATCCTGACCCCAAATATAAACTCCTGTTTATTTAAATGACTATGTCTTGAACATATTTATTTTTAAAATATTTATATTTTGTTAGTTGTTACTGCAGTATGTGGAGAGAAGGTGTGTTGTAGCAGTGGAGGTCAGGGACTACAGCAAATTGGCATTAAACCCTGGGAGAGGGAGCAATGTGGGATTATCATCTAGCCTACATTACCCTTCTCTGGGTAGAGACACCACAAAATTACAATTTTAATCTTTGGGTGCCTAGTCTCCACAGAAATTATTGACCCAGGCCTTTCAACTTTATCTGACCCCGATGGCTGGGACAGTGCTGGGTTATCAACAGCAACCTGGAACTTAACTTTGGATGATTTGATGATTTCTTCTGCTTCTGCCACCAACAAATTCCAGCACTAACTACAACTGAGTAGAATTTTCAGATTCTGCTTCTGATGGCATCACTCAGAAATTCAAGAATGCAGACTAATTCTGTCAAATTTCACCATTCCAAAGCTTTTTGCATTTCTGATTTAATCCACAGATTCATTTTCCAAAATTTATATAAACTGTGAATTTGTTTTCTATGTTTCACATTTCCTCTTCTATGTAAATGGTGGAAATCTAATCCATGGTTTACATGGTTCCATGTCATAATAACGATTGCAAAACAGCAATCACTATTATGGCTAGTGTATATCACCGATAAGCAAATCGTCGATATACACTTCAAAGCTGAACCAACATTCGGATTTAAAAAAATTTTTATAGGGGGACTTTTCACCCCTGAATTAGAAATCTCAATTCCAGGGGGGTGCATGTTGGGGAGGGGCAAAATCCAGATGTCAGCAAAATATAAGTACTGCAACTTATGGCTGCAGCAAAATGTACATGCTCGCAGTCCTGAACCCAGTACCTGCGGTGCCAGAGCTAGCCACCCACACTACCATGCCACATGGCTATCTTGGTGGCATCAGGTACTCCAGTGCCTGAAAACCTCTTTCCTGTCCCTCCCCTTCCCCTTGCTATTCCTCCCTTCCATTCACCCTTCCACATGGTCGCTATCCCATACCCTCGCTATTTTGCAGGATAGCCCAGAATAATAGCGCCCAAAATGAGTCACTATTTTTGTAGTCACTCATTTTGGGTCACTATTATCATGTGATACTGTTTACACTGAGTCTACAATGTAAACTGTGTAAATGTAATCTGTGGTTTGCATTGACTCTTTAATGTAAACTTTGGAAATGTAATCCGTGGTTTGCATTAACTCTTTAATGTAAACTGGGGAAATCTATTCCATAGTTTAGTCTGATTCTTTAATGTAAACTGTGCAAATCTAATCAATGATGTGCATTGACTCTTTACTGTAAACTGTGGTGATCTAATCCATGGTTTGCATAGGCTCTTTAATGTAAACTGTGTAAATCTAATCCATGCTTTATATTGATTCTTTAATGTAATCTGTGGAAATCTAATCAATGGTTTGCATTAACTCTTTAATGTAAACTGTGGAAATCTAATCTATGTTTTATACTGATTCTTTAATGTAAACTGTGGAAATCTAATCCATGGTTTACATTAATAATTTAAACTATGAAAAATCAATCCTTGATTTAAACGTACTTTTTGATGTAAACTGCAAAATATGAATCTATGGTTTATATTGACTTTTTGATTTAAACTGCAGAAAACAAACCCATGGTTTACACTGACTCTTCAATATAAACTGTGCAATCCATGGCTTACACTGACTCTCTGATGTAAAATGCAGGAAACTAATCCATGGTTTACAATGACTCTTCCATGTAAACTATGGAAAATGTATTTTAGTGTAACCCCTCTACAAATTGGGGTTTACTATAATGTCTTCCTGGGCTTCTTAATGCCTACTGTCAGGCTGGTGTCCTGTCTGCGGTAGTTCTGTTTGTCTGCATGAGAGCACCTTAGTGAGCCTCCATACCTGCCCCTTTAAGAGAGCATCTATTCTGTGTTTTGGAAATCAATCTGGGCTGGGTCCGAGTAATTAAGGCTTATGACCAGTCAGACAGCCTGTTATATTGCTCCATCCTGCAATCGCTGTTAGCGCAGAGGAAGCCCTATTAGGAAATGTGGTTATTTACTGTTTAACTGTTACAACAGTGATGACAGAGAAGTTTGTCTAACCTGCTTTAATTTGCAGCTTATTTATTTTATTTATTTATTTAACAAATCCGAAAGACCTTTGAGCCAATGGCTCTTTTTTACAGAGGTTCCATGTCAAGTCACAAGAATAACAAATTACAATGGTTTCAGTAAGTAGTACAACATGAGGAAAGCAATTACATAAACAAAAGAATAATATGGCAAGATAAATATTGTGTCAAGTGCACCCAGTGGCCTTGTCTGAAGAGGGGTGAAATGGATTACAAGGAGAGAAGGACAGGGGTGAATTGTGGGGTGGAAGGAGTAAAATGAGGGCAAGGAGAGAGCTGCCACAATGAAGCTTATGTGGGAAAAAAACCACGGAGGGGCAGGGGGGCAGAGGGAGAGAACAAGGTGAGGAAGCAGAGAGGAGGGAGAGGGGGGAAGTGGGAGTGGAGGGGTAAAGGAAGGGGGGATGAGGTAAGATGAAAAGAGGGCAGGAATAGGAACAGGAAAGGGTGAAGGAAGGAAGTGCTGTAAGTGGAATAGCACAGCAACAGGACAGGGCTATACAGGGGTGAATAATTAAAGAGGGAGGTCCCAGTGCATTTAACTGTCTGCAAAGATTAGGTATAGCAGTCACAAGATGCTCTGGAATCTAAGAATTGATGCAGCTTCCACTTAAATGGTCCCAAGGTTGCAGTCATCGCAATCTCAGGAGGAAGGGAATTAAATAAATTAGAAGCTCTAACTGCAATGAATCGCTGTCGGAGCGAGGTTCAACAGCGAGGGACAGTAAAAGTTTGGCTCACAGAACTTTGTGTGTTATGAGTGCCCCAGAATGGACTGAAAAGTTAAAGGGAACCTGGTGATCGGAGACCAAGATCTGCCTTCTTAGCCAGAAGGCAGGCTTGACATTCAATGCAAGCCTGGAGTTGAAGTCAGTTTGCTTGTCCGTAAAGGTCACAAGTGTGAGTATGATATGCTGCAACAGTTAGTAGATGGCATGCCTTATTCAGAACTGTGGCAAGCTGCCGTATGGTTGTGTCTGTGGTGGTACCATGAATGACCAAACCATAGTCAATAATAGACACACTTGAACTTTGGATAGCCAATCTGAGGGTTTCAGTAGTAAGGCAGTGTTTGTGCCTGTATAGAAGGCCTAGGCAAATGTTAACTGCCTTGGCAACATTCTCAACATGGTTGGAGTAGAACAGCATACTATCCAGAGTAACTTCTAGGTATTTAAAAGATTGAGTCTGATCAAGGACTGCACCCACACTGTTTTTAATCACCAGTTGTTTGGCTTTGTGTTTGCTGTGAGTATCACAGAAGAGCATGATCTTTGTTTTTTTGCAATTAAACACCAACTTATGAGAGGTGAACCAGGACTCAACTTCAGTAAAACTTTTCTGAAATTGAGCCTGAAGGAGGGTAGGGTCAGCAGTCTTTGAGAAAATGACCGCATCATCTGCGTAGAGGAGTACTGGTTCGGAACAGGATGCCGGAAGGTTATTGAGGAAGGTACTAAATAGAAGGGGTCCCAGTATCAATCCTTGAGGAACCCCAGAGCAGACAGGCAGTTTAGCAGAAAGGGTAGACTGTATTCTCACCTGTTGTGTGCGGTTTGCTTGATAGCTGTGAACCACTTTAGGGCATCTGAAGATATACCAAGCCCAGCAAGTTGATGTGTCAGCAAATGGTGATTGACTATGTCAAATGCTTTAGACAAGTCAATAAAGGTTGCTCCAACAAGTTGACCCTGATCAAGAGTATGGTGAATGAAACCTGTGAATTCCAGTAGGGCCGTATATGTGCTGTGCCCTTTCCAAAAACCATGTTGTTAGACTCATTGTAGGTTGTATTTTTCCAGGAACTCCACAAACTGGTCAGCAACAATCCTTTCAAGTCCTTTGGACAACGGGGGAAGAATAGATATTAGCCTGTAATTCCCAAGTAATAATTTGTCCCCATTCTTCAGCATGCTGCACTTGAGCATTTGAATAGGAGCCATCATTTTGGTTCTGGACTGCCAGTACTGGACCAGTCGAATCTCTGGGGACCTAAAATGGAGACTGTTCCCAGGGGTTGTATGAGAAGGAAATTCTGTAGCATTTGTAGTTTTAGGTGTTTGTCACCTAAATGGACCTGGTGGGGGAGCTTTATTTGTGACAGACAGTTCCCTCAGCCAACCGAACCTTGTGGATTACAGAGAAATACCCAGAACTGTCTGAAGCAGTGTGTTAGTTGAGCGTGGAAGTTAGAGAGTGAACAGCTCAAGTAGTCGAGCAGCTGCTCCTAGGAGGAGAGTAACAGAGTCGGTGGGAAGGCTCTATTTGCCTGCCTGCCATGTTCTCTGGCCTGAGGAAATTGCCTTTTGCAGAAGTCTGACTTTTCCAGTTGCCAGCTTAGACCTGCAGCAAAGGAAAGAAAGTGTGTTATTACTACTTGCAAGTGGGACCGAAGACTTGTTCCAGAAACGATCAGCCTGCCTGAATGAGAGAATATAGCCTCGGGTTGAAAGGTTTACGCAGTGAAGCTGTAATTGACAAACAGACTATATCTGAATTGTGACTTAGAGAAACTACTGATTTGAATGTGCCGAATGTGTTTCGTGGGTCACGATTTGGTTCCCCACGGTGAATCCTGTTATGCCAGCTGGAGGCTTTCCAGCAGAAGATCACAAACTTTTCTCAGGACTGTTCATCCTGCTTGGGCTTTGCTTTCTTGGCCCAAGCCCCTGCTCACATTCCAGAGATCATCTCAGCGACAGACCAGCCTGGGGATTCGGTCCCCTGCTCAACACCATTGAACAGGTAGCGACCATCAGGAGGTGAGTCATGTAGGCTCTGCTTCCTCTGGCTCACTGAATCAACACCATGAGGTCTTCATCTCACCTGCCCTACATCTTGGTCTAGGTTATGTGAGTACAAACCAGGGTAGCTCCCTGCAACAACAGCTACAAATTATTGTGTGTCAACTGATTGATCTTTTTTGGGTTATTGCTAATGGACTGAGTCATCCGGCTTGGGATTACTAATATTTGGGTTGTACACATGCTAACTGTTTTTATTCCTAAAGGGTCTCAACAACAGCTGCAATGCCAGCTACCCTGGGTAATGCCTCAGGCAAGCCTGACTAAGATCTGGGTACCCAGGGTTGCAAGACTAATTATCAGGGACTTACAGTGCATGCTGAATCAGCCTAAAGTAAATCAGACTACCAATCATTTGACTAAATTTACGCCCCACTCTTGTTCACATCCCCTGAATAAACCTGATCATCTGTTTCATGTTTAACCTGGCTGGTGTGCGTATTATTAGTTGGGTCACAGTGAAAGGTTTTGCATTGTGTATTACTGATCTTGCTTTCCATGGAGTCCCTGGGGCAATTGCAGCAGATTCAGCCTGTTGCTAAGTGCAAGGGGTGTGAACATATTCTTACTGTTATCCAGTACATGCAAATATTCTATGGTATTACTGTTTAGGCCACTAGAAGGGTTGGTGGGTGGTTATAGCATCCCAAAGAGCTATACCAAAGCAGTCAGACTACCTCAATACCATTCCTCTGGGTGGAGGCACTCATTCACAGAACTCAGGCCCCTCAACCTGTGTGTTTCCCCACAGGCAGGGGTAGTAGCCCATAGGATAGCACCACCTATGGATTACATCTTGGAGGCACTGCTGGGATTTGCACCCTCTAGTGGCTGGAAGTTGAAATTACAGCCCAGTGTAAAACTGAAATGGGAATTGAAATGGGGATGCTTACTATGCCCAAATGGAAAATCCCTCCTTACTAGCTGGTTGTGCACTGCATGATGGTGTGGAGCAAGGCTGAAGGTAGATCCCCACCACGCCATGTTACTACTTGATATCCTTGTAGGGACCACTAATGGCATGATTGAAGAAATAGTGGGGGAAGGTTAAATGTCTAGGAAAGGCTGAAGTATGAGGGTGGGACTCAGATCTATTTGACCAGACCTTGGTGGCCCTCCTTTATTGTAGCCTCCCTGCAGACCCTGAAAATGTACCCCCTGTTATTATGCCCAAAGGGTCCCGGAAGGGGTGGAGAGGTATTCATTTGCATAGTGACCCGTCTTCCCCTGGGGGGTCCCCGAGGATGGAGGGGTTCAAGGACAAGTTGCTACAGCTGCTAGCTGCTGAAGGCTGGACAGCTAGGTTATTGTTTAAGGTTCTGGAGGATTCAGAGGTGATCACTCCCATACACTCTCCTCCGGCCTCTCTATTTACTCCAAGAGCATCTCCTGTTGTGGCCTCCCCCCATCATTATACCTTCAGTGTACCTGGACTCCAATCACAGGACAGGAAAGCTAATCCTACCAAATACTGCTAGCTGATAAAGGAGATTTGAGAGGCTGAGAACGATGAGGATGAATGAGAGCCCTAAGCTGGGGTTGCCCACACCAGTCAAACTTCAGACTGACCTGAAGAAAGAGAGGAAGCTATTGAGACCCAGCAGGTCAGGGAACTGCTCAAAGAGATAAAGAAGATGCGAGACAGTCAACAGACTGCAGCTGAAGTGACCAGAAGCTCTAAACCTTGCCAGTTAAAGACTGAGACTAGAAGTGAAGCTCCACCCAGGGGGGTGTGGGAGCTCATGCCATCACCTCCGAACCCTGGGCTGAGTCCAAATTAGTGGAAGAAATGAGAAAGCTGAGAGCTTTAGTGGGGGGACCTCATACACACCACCCAGACTTCTGCCGACTGGGGAAGCTGCGGGCACAGGGAATCTGAGCCAAGTCAAAAGAGGATGGTAGAACTCCCTCCTCCAACTGGCACAAAACCTGGGAAGAACCCAACCACTCCAATGATCCTAGGGAATAGGTGTTCTGCTACAGATGTGGAGAGGAAGGGCATACCCGACTAAGTTGTAATTCACCAGAAAACCTGCAGAAGGTCACTGCCAAACTGCTAATCTTGGTTTGACAGACCAATATAAGACCCTAGCCGGACCCACTGAGAAAATCTTTTTCCTCTAAAACTGCTGTGGGCCAGTCTGCCAAACAGACATCTGCAGACTGATCTGAGATGGTGGGTCCCTCGATGGAGATTTCATTGACAGTTAATGGCATCTCCACTCAAGCTGTGTTAGACAGTGGCTCACAGGTCACCATTATTTTTCAAGACTGGTATGACCAACACTTATCCGACCTCTCGCTCCTACCCCTCGATGGGGGTTAAGTGAAAAGACCTATCCTTACCAGGGGTATGTACTAATTTGGTTATCATTCCCTGCTGCTGTAACAGGCATAGATGAACAAGTATAGACTTTGGCCCTGGTGTGCCCGCTGACTGGATTGTACAATGGTGTCCACTTGCTAATTGGTACCAACGCCCATATGTTTGTCTGGTTAGCCCAGCTCTGTCAGGAGAAACAAGCTACATGGATTGAGAGGGCTGTACACATTCCGGCCCTAGTATAGTGAGTCTATGATTTGCAGATGCAAATCCAAGTGACAGAGTAAGACGAACCTGTGGGAGTAGTTTGGAAAGAAGACCCGGACCCATTGGTATTACCCCCAGATGCTCAGTGTACCATCCGTAGTGAAGTGCACCTAAAAACAGATGTCAAAAACAAAATCCTTATGCTGGACACCCCAGAAGAGGGGAAACTGCCTGAGGGACTATTGGTCAAGCCCAGCATTCTGCCTGCCTGGGCCCATGTCTATGCTCAGTGAGCAGTGGTGCAAGTTCAGAACTTGTCAGATCAAAAGGTTCAGGTGAATCGAGGGTGCACCCTAGCCACTGTATACTGTGTGGATACTGTTGTGCTGCCCAGCAAAAAGTGCCCCGGAGAGAGTGATGAGGTGACCCCTGACCTGTTTGACTTTGGAGAATCCCCTCTTCCTGCAGGATGGAAAGCGACGATCAGCCAGAAGTTTTTATTTAGTTGTTTAACCAGGTATAGCACACTAAGCTGAAAGCTTTTTTACAGGAGCGACCAGGGAGCACAAGAAGGTTAAGTGACTTGCTCAGGGTCACACAGTATGCAAGTGGAAGCTGTGGGATTCAAACCCAGGTCTGGTCTGCTGGATGGCACCAAATTTGCAGCTCAGAGCCTTAGACCACTGCTCTATACTGCCTCCTAAAAGTTGGCTCAGAGAAGCCGAGTGTTCTCCTTGAAAGAGTGGGACATAGGTTGTGTCACAGGGGCCAAACACTACATCCGACTTCAAGATGAGAGGCCATTTAGATAGAGATCCCATCACCTTGCACCTGTGAACATTGACAATGTTCGATGCCATCTTCAGGAAATTCTGGCTGCAGGGATCATTCAAGAGTCTCGAAGCCCATATGCCTCCCCGATTGTGGTAGTCTGGAAGAAAAATGGATCAGTGAGACTATGTGTAGACCACTGTACATTAAATCGGAGAACTGCCCTGGACCAATACACCATGCCTCATATTCAGGATGCCCTTGACTGCCTCAATGGAAGTCAGTGGTTCTCAGTACTTGACCTTTGGAGTGGGTATTATCAAATCCCAATGGCCCTGGAAGACAGAGTGAAAACAGCCTTCATTTGTCCCCTGGGTTTCTATGAGTTTCTAAGCATGCCTCAACGTATCTCAGGAGTGCCCGCCACTTTCCAGCAGTTGATGGAGCAAGCTGTAGGAGACATGAACTTACTAGAGTGCCTTGTATATCTCAATGACATCACTGTGTTTGGATGAACCTTTGAGGAACATGAAACTCGCTTGTTTAAGGTTCTTGACTGATTAGAGGACTTTGGACTGAAATTATCGATAGACAAGTTTCAATTCTTCCAAAAATCTGTGAAATATGTTGGTCACATAGTGTCAGTTGAAGGGATTCAGAGCAATCCAAGCAAAGTGAGTCTTTGACCACCTGGCCTCAGCCTAACAATCATAAGGAATTTCAAATATTCTTGTGGTTCTGTGGCTATTACCTCCGTTTCATAAGAGATTACACCAAAGTAATTTGCCCTTTACTCAATTTAACTCAAAGTTACCCACCTACCAACAAGAAATATAAGAAAAGTGCGGTTAAAGAGGAGGAGAAGGTTTACTTTCGGACTAATGAACCTTTTGGAGCTAGGTGAACTTCTGAATGCGAGACAGCTTTCTATGATATCAATCGTCAACTTACCCATGTGCCTGTGCTTGCCTATGCAGATCCCGCTAGACCCTATGTGTTACACACTGATGCCAGTTTAAAGGGACTTGGTGCTGTTTTATATTAAGAATATGAGGAAGGTTTGCACCCCTTGGTGTTTGCTAGTCGGAGTCTAACCCCATCCGAGAGGAACTACCCAGTGCACAAACTTGAGTTCCTTGCTCTGAAGTGGGCTGTGGTGGACCAATTTCATAAGTATCTTTATGGCACAAAGATTCTAGTAGAAACTGACAACAATCTCCTCACCTATGTTCGGACTTCAGCAAAGTTAGATGCCACTGGGCATCGCTGGTTATCTGTGTAACCTCCCTACAAAAAATGGGGGCTCCCAAAAAGTCTTCCTTGAGCTTGCCTAAATGCTCACTGCCAGGCTGTTGTTCTGCATTTTAGCAGTTTAAATGTATTTCCAGAGAGTGCCTGTATAGCCTCTGTATACTGTCTCTTTAAGAGCTGCCTGGATTGCAGTCATAATTATTCTGAGAGGGAGCTCTGTTATAAGATGTGCTTATTTGCTGAATATCTATTAGAGTGATAATAATATTGCAGCTTGTTCTAACCTGTTTTCTTTGCAGCAAGGACTGTTGTGTTTATCTCCACCAACTTGGCCCGGTACTGTCAGAATGGGCCAATCAGTACTGTTGGCACTCTAAAATGGAGCCTGCCTACAGGGGCTTGGTGGGGTCAAAACTTGTAGGAATTGTAGTTTTTGCATTTTGGCACCTAAAATAACCTGGAGAGGGAGCCCTTGTTGTGACTGACAGACAGATCAGCCAACTGAACCTTTTGGATCTTGGGGAAATTCCTAAGCTGCTCTCAGCTAGTTTCAGTTCTGAGTTGGGAAGTGAAGAGATAACAGCTTGAATGATTCAAGCTCATGCGGGAGAACTGTGAAAAGGCCTGAGTTTGGCCTGTATGTCTGCCTGCTATCCCTGAGAGGGAAAACAGAGTTTATTTGGACTGAATCTGAGTTGTGAGAACGATTTAAGCCACTGGACTGTGACCAGGTTTTAACCTGAAGAAGACTGAAGATTTGTTGAATGTGATCGGCCTGTGAGGACTTCCAGCCACCTCTGAACTCCTGTATTGTGAAGAGACTCTGTAATTGCGACCGGGGAGCCTTTTGCCTGGTACAGTGGAATTTCCTTACAAATGAATGTGTTGTGTGCTTATAGTGGGTCGTGATTTGGTTCCCCATTGTGATTTGAATTGTGTTTTGCTTGCTGGAAGCTGCATTAGAATTTCCTTACATGTAAATGAGCTGTGTGCTGCTAGTGGGTCTCAATTTGGTTCCCCACTGTGGTTTGAACTGTATTTTGTTTGCTGGAATCTGCATCCAGCCCCACTGACTGAATCCAAAATCATCTCCATTGGGCCTGGGCCTTGCCACAGTGGCCCAGCCAGACTACCCACTGCACAGAGAAAGCCATCAATGAGAGACCTGCCTGGGGATCAGCCCCCTGCTCAACACTTGAATAGGAGCAATGCCTTGGTGATTCATGTGGGCCCTGCTTCTCCGGGCATTCCAGCTCAACAACCTGCAGTCTCGATTTCATCCTGCCTGTGTCCAGTACTGGGTATCATGAGTAAACATCAGGGTACCTCCCTGCAACAACAGGTAAATTTAAAGTGTTGTCATTTGATTGTCTGGTTCCTTTTTCTTTCACGAACTGAGCCCTCCGGCTCTGGATTACAAAATGTGTGTGTTGTGCATGTTACTTTCTTCCATCACAGGACCCCAACCACCTGCAATGTTCATGGCTAGCCCATTGTCTCCCTACCAGGGTACCCAGAGGTGTGACTGTGTGGGGACTTAAAGCACATGCACAACTGTTTGATTAATATAGCCTTTAAGTCAATCAATCTGATTACGCCACTTCCTTGTTCAAGTCCCCTGAATAAATCAGATCTGACTTTTTCTGCATTTAACCTGACTGTAGTTCCAGTTTGTGCCAAGAGTACTGTACTGTTGCTATTTGCTGTGCATAACCTTGTTTTACAGGGGATCCTCAGGGTCAAGCCAGAGGAACCAGCCCTGGTGGTAAGTGCAAACAGTGTGGGTACTTGTATGGTGTACAAGAGGTACTGTGAAAGTGATTATCGCACATTGCTCAGGCCACTAGAAGGGAAAAGTGGAGGGTTACAGTGTCCCAGAGGGCTGTGCCCCAGTTAGTTTGACCACTACCAACTCTGACTTCCGGGTGGAGGCACCCATTGGAGAACCTAGGCCCCTTAACCTGCTACTAGCCAAGCAGGCAGGGGTAGTAGCCCATTGGATAGCGCCACCTAGGGGTTATATTTGCACTGTCCACTTATGATTATTCAGTAGAATATAGACCGGGCCTAAACCACACTAATGCTGATGCCCTCTCCCAAAGGCCTGACCATAGCGCAAACTGGGTGAGAATGTCCAAACAGTTTGTCAAACCCCTCTGTCAGAAATTCGACAAAGATAAGCATCCCTCTGCTGAAGCAGTTGACTGCCTGGTGGACTACTTAGGCCCTCCTGCCAAATGTGTTCCTGTGGCCTACTGTCACCTGGCAACCTTGGCTCTCAGCACATTGCCCCAACTCACCCCTGATAATATACAGTGGGCTCAAGCCCAAGACCCCATGATCAAGCAAGTGTTGGATGCCCTTCATGCGGGAAAAAATGTGTCCCAACTTCGTTCTTCAGATTTACGAACTGCCTTGTTGTTCAAAGAGGGGCCCAAGCTAAAGTTGCATAACCATGTACTGTACTGAGAGACCACAGACCAGCAAGGACAAATTATCAAGCAGCAATTAACATTACCTACAGCTTTCAAACTGGTGGTGCTATGAGTCCTTCATGATGAAATGGGGCATCTAGGTTGTGATCAATCAATCACTTTTATTTAACCAGACATATACATTGCAGTTCAGTACAAGCAAAATACAGATAAGTTAAGGTAGTAACAAAAATTTAGGAAACATTGTATAATAGTACATTGCAGTTCAGAATAAACATAACACAAATAGGGTAGTAACAAAATGTAAAAACATTATACAGGTAACCCACAGAAGGCCAGTATCTAAATGCCTGTCATAATGGTGAACACATTCAATTCAGAGCAAACATTATGTAAAAGCAGAGGAGCAAAAATCCAACACACTCTACAGATAGTAGTATAGACAAGAATGGAGGGAGGCAGGTGAGAAGAAAATAGGTATGTTAGAGGTAGATGAAAGGAAGAAGAAGGCCAGAGTGAAAGGGAGTGAGTTAAGAGAGCTAGATAACCCTAACAGGGAGGTATCTTAATCGACATTTTAGCCGTAAGTTTTGTGTGAGGAGCATGATGTAGGTTGTTCAGTATCTATGAAAACAGTTGCAGGCTTCCTTCAACAGTATGGTTAGTGAATCTTTAAATGTGAATATGACTGGGAGTGAGGCAAGCTTTAAAGTGTTTTACATGGTATTCCATAGTGATGGGAGTGAAAAATTGATGGCAGCTGTGCCATATGACGTGTTCACTCTAGGAATCTGGAAACAGAGAAATGTCTCAAGCCATACGATTCCTTGGCCTGTGTAAAGAGGCTCGAAATGTTATTAGGAAGCTTGTTGGATAGTGTTCTATAAAGCCAAAGTAGAGCATTTCTTTTTTTCCTAGCTGAAAGTGAGGGCCACCCTGATTCCTGGTACAGTAGGCAGTGGTGAGTGCAAAGAGGTAGGTTGAAGATAAATCTTAGGGTCCTGTGGTAGAGCGTGTCAAGTTTGTTGAGCACTGCTGCGGGACAATGCATGTAAAGAAAGTCAGTGTAGTCCAATAAGGGAAAGAATGTGGATTGTACTAGTCTCTTTCTAGCTTCTGGGGTGAGCAAATGTTTAATACAATAGAATAAGCCTAGCCGCTGTCTTAATTTCTTTGAGACTTCACTCAGGTGGTATAGAAAGTTAAGCTTATTATCCAGCCAGAACCCAAGATATTTAAAGGTTTCAACTATTTCAAGAGGTTCATCTAGAAGTGTTAGGATCTGGGGAATATGTGTTGTTCTGGGGACTGGTTTTGGAGACAGAACCATAGCTTTAGTCTTTTTGGCATTGAGGAGGAGTTTGTGTCTGATAAGATTATGTTGGAGAGTAATAAAATCTTGCTGTAAGCTCTCATGAGCCATTTCCAAGGAGGAATTTATGGTATATAGTACGGTATCATCTGCAAATAGATGGACATTAGCTGAGCGGAGATGAGAATTAAAGTTATTGATGTAGATTGCAAAAAGTATTGGGCCTAGTGTGGAACCTTGAGGAACACCTTTTAGAAGGTTTTTTTTTGTGGAGACAGATCACCTGCGGCTTTGACCTGTTGTAATCTATTGGTGAGGTAGTTGGAGAACCATTTTGTTGCTGAACTATCAAGCCCGATATTGCTCAAGGCTAAGAGCAAAACATTGTGGTCCACCGTGTTGAAGGACTTACGAAGATCAAGAAAAAGGGTAAACACATATTTCTTAGAATCCAGTGCAATTTGCTAATCTGCAGTTACCTTCGCAAGTGCAGTTACAGTGCTGCATTTGGCTCTGAATCCGGATTGTGCTGGGTTTAATAGATCATGTGAATCCAAGTGTTCTCTGATTTGGACATTGACGATTTTTTTCAAGGAGTTTTGACAGGACGGATAGTATAGATGTAGGCCGATAGTTATTCAGGTCACATGGATCTCTGGATTTGAATAATGGTAAAATGTAGGCAGTTTTCCATAGCAGAGGTAGATTTCCTTGTTTCAACGAAATGTTGAATAAGTGGGTGATGGGGGCGGTCAAGTAAAGATGGCCGAGTCTTAGGAAGTAGGGCTCGATATTGTCTGTGCCTACACTCTTTTTAGTATCCAGGGATAGCAGTAGGTCCTTTGCTTGTTTAAATGTAATTGTGTGGAAGCTGAATGTAGTAGGATAAGGTGGGATAGGGGTAAGGTTAACATTAGGATCAGTAGCAGGGTTGTCCGGTGGAATTATTTTGTTAATGGAGGAAGTGTCAAACGCTAGTCCCGCAGTGGTGAAATGCTCATTTAGCTGCTCTAGTATATCGTCTCTGTCTGTGTAGGTGGATCCAGTGGACAAAATTTTGGTTGGGATTGATGTGTCGGCAGAGCAACCTTCAACCTCTCTAAGGATGTTCCAGAATTTGACAGAGTTTTTTTGTTGGCTTCTAGTTCTGCTTGAAAGTAGCTAGCTTTTTTGGATCTAATTAGCTTGGTACAGGCATTTCTAGAGGTGCAGAATGCTACCCAGTCTGCCTCCATGCGAGATTTCCTTTCTCTTTTCCACCAATAGTCCTTGTCCCTGATCGCTTTCTTCAAGATGGAAGAGAACCAACCAGATAGTCTTTTTTTTTAGACCTGATCAACCTTTGTGGTGATTATGTAGTCTGGCTCCATTTTAGGTCCCACCAGTACTGATTGGTCCAATTCACAGTACAGGACCAAGATAGTGGAGATTAACAAAACAGTCCTTGCTGCAAACTGGTGATCGAACTACTGACTTGGCCCAGGCTAGGTTCTACTGGCCGAAGATGGGAGCTGACATAGAAGCTCACATCAGAACTTGCAGTCGGTGTCTGCAGAGAAAAGCCCAGCCCCAGAGGGCTGCACCTTTGGTCAATATCTCTACTAGTGCACCCATGGAGCTTGTGTGCATTGATTTCTTGTGTCTTGAACCAGATCAAAAGAATATTGGGAATGTGCTAATGGTTATGGATCACTTTACTCATTATGCCCAGGCATATCCAACAAAGGACCAGAAAGCATCCACAGTGGAAAAGGTCTTCATTGAAAAATTCTTTGTTCACTAAGGTGCCCCTCAGAAAATTCACTCCGATCAGGGAAGGGACTTTGAAAGCCATCTGATCAAGGGAATGCTCTCACTCTGGGGAATAGGAAAGTCCTGGACTACCCACTATCACCCCCAGGGGGATCCACATCCTGGAAGGTTTAACAGAACTTTACTAGATATGCTGAGCACTCTTCATCCTCGGGGACAAATCCAAACGGAGAGAGCAGATAAGCTCCTTGGTACACGCCTATAACTGCACCAAAAGTGATGCCACTGCGTTTTCCCCCTACCACCTGATGTTTGGGTGGGAAGCCCAGTTACCGGTAGACGTCTGGTTTGGAGTGTCTCCTGATGGAGTCAGAGCCAAAAATCACCTTCGATATGTTCAAAAGTTAAAGGCTCAGTTAAACCATGCTTACCAACTAGCACACACCATGACAGCAAAGAGAAACTTGGTGTAACCCCCCCTACAAATGGGGGTTCCCGAAAAGTCTTCCTTGAGCTTGCCTAAATGCTCACTGCCAGGCTGGTGTCCTGTGTTTTAGCAGTTTAAATGTGATTGCCAGAGAGTGCCTGTATAGCCTCTGTGTACTGTCTCTTTAAGAGCTACCTGGATTGCAGTCATAAGTAATCTGAGAGGGAGCTCTGTTGAAAGATGTAACCATTTGCTGAAAATCATTTAGAGTGATAATGGTAATGTAGTTTGTTTAACTTGCCTTCTTTACAGCAAGGACTGTTTTGTTTTTCTCCACTATCTTGGTTCTGAACTGTGAAGTGCATCAATCAGCACTGGTGGGAACTAAAATAGAGCTGGACTACAGGAGCTGTCTGGAGTCAAAATCTGTAGGAATTATAGTTCTGGGCTTTTTTCACCTTTTTGCACCTGAAGGGGGAGCCTTTGTTGTGACTGACAGGAGGATCAGCCAATCAAACCTTTTGGATTTTGAGGAAGTCCCTGGCTTGCTGGTAGTTGAATCAGATCTCAGTTAAGAGCTGAATGAGCAAGAGCTTGAGACAGTCAAGCAACCATCTGAGTAGTTTTGCGTGGGAGAACTGTGGAAAGGCCTGAGTTGTGGCCTGCATGTCTGCCTGCTGCCCCTGAGAGGGAGAGAGGAGAATTATTTTGGACTAAATCCAAGTTTGTGAGAACAAAGTAAGCCACTGATTTTTTACCAGGCTCATACTTGAAGAAGACCGAAGATTTGCTGAATGCAATCGCCTGTCAGGATTTCCAGCCTTTTGAATCCCGGTTTGTACAGACTTTGCGATCGTGACGGAGGTTTGTCTGGTACAGTAAATTTCCTTATACGTAAATGTGCTGTGTATTGAAAGTGGGTCGGATTTGGTTCCCCACTGTGTGAACTGTGTTCTGCTTGCTGGTACCGTAGAATCCTTTACATGTAAATGTGCTGTGTATTGAAAGTGGGTCGTGATTTGGTTCCCCACTGTGTGAACTGTGTTCTGCTTCCTGGAAGCTTTATCCAGCCTAATCGGACTGAATTCGCGTTCATCTCCCTTCAGCCTGGGCCATGCCATGCTGGCCTTGCCAGACTACCCCACTGCACAGAGAAAGCCGCCGACGAGAGACCTGCCTGGGCAACAGCCCCCTGCTCCATGCTTGAACAGGAACAACGCTCCGGTGAATCATGTGGGCCCTGCTTCTCCTGGCACTCCAGATTAACCACCTGCTGTCTCGATTTTCATACAGCCTGTGTCCAGTCTTAGGTATCAGGAGTGATCATCAGGGTAGCTTCCTGCAACAACAGCCTAATCTAAAAGTGTGTCATCTGATTGTCATGTTGGTTTCTTTTCACGAACTGTGCCCTCTGGCTCCGGATTACAAATAGTGTGTGTTGTGCATGTTGTTTTCTTCCATCACAGGGCCCCAACCAGCTGCAGCATTCCTGGCTAGCCCACCATTCTCCATCTGGTTACCCAGAGTGTGTGACTGTTTATGGACCCTAAAGTGCATGCATAACTGTTTGACTGATAGAGCCTTTAAGCAAATTAACCTTATTATGCCCCTCCCTTGTTCAAGTCCCTTAAATAAATCAGATCTAACTATTTTTTGCATTTACCTTGACTGTGGTTCCAGTTTGTGCAAGAGTACTGTACTGCTGTTATTTGCAGTGTATAACCTTGTTTTACAGGGGGTCCTCAGGGCTGAGCCAGAGGAAAGCCCTGGTGGTAAGTGCAAATAGTGTGGGTACTTATGTAGTGTATCAAGGGTATTGTGAAAGTGATTAGTGTGTATTGTTCCAGCCACTAGTAAGGAAAGGGGGGGGGTTACAGTGTCCTGGAGGGCTGTGCCCAGGTACTACCAACCCTGACCGCCGAGTGGAGGCACCCATTTCAAAACTCGGTCTCCTTAACCTACTACTAGCCAAGCAGGCAGGGGTAGTAGCCCTTGGGATAGCACCACCTAGGGGTTACATTGGCAAATAAAGAAAGGCATGACAAGCATGTCAAGGTTCAGGGACTGCAACCTGGAGATAGAGTTCTGCTATGGAATTTGGGACTGCATGGAAAACATAAGATTGTTGATAGGTGGCACCATCCCCGTACATTGTTGTCAGTAAGCTGGAAGATCTGCCAGTCGGGACTGCGAGGAGGTCATAAGAGCTCCATGGAAGAAGCCTTCCCCAGCTGTTAACTCCCTGAATCAAGCCCCGAGCATCAGGACCACGAGGAGGTCGTGAGTGCTCCACAGAAGAAGCCCTCTCCCAGCTGCTAACTCCCTGAATCAAGGTACAGAAGACAGTGTTCTCCGAGTGCAAGGAGGCTATCCCTTTCTCTCTGTCTTTATTTGAGTTTGGCGCCATCTTGTAATATATCGGGACTGGTATAAATTTGCAGCAGGAGTGAGTGAAAGCACAAAATAAAGTAAAAGTACTACATGTCGGCATAGGCCCACTGATAGGTTTTCAGCACTAGATTTTTATGCTATTTCATGTGAAAACCAGGGTTACCCTATGCAGCTTTAAGTAGTAATGTAATTACTATTTTGTAGGAAACCTGCTTTTCTCTGCATTTCTTTAAGCAGATCTGTGTATACTGCTATTACAGGCTATAGCTTATTAATTTAATGGGAAATCCTGTGTTTCTCTACACTTCCTTTTTTAAACTGGAGAGTAGTCAGCAGCAAAGCTAATTCGTGGCTCCCAGCAGCTCAGCACAAGAAGCTAATTCTGTTTTATAAGAAAGCCTGCATTTCTCTGCAATGCCTTAAGTAGCCATGATAAAATCTAGTCCCTAATGCTAAACTTGTTTTTAAACTGTAGAATAGTCAGCTGCAAAGCTAATTTGTGGCTCCCATCAGCTGTGCACAAGAAGCTTATTGTATTTTATATGAAAACCTGCATTTCTCTGCATTGCCTGCTGCTGCTATTGTGACTGTTAAATGACACTAACCCTCTCCAATCACCATGCAAGCCAGTCTTACCCTGCATTACTGTCCCACATAAATTTAAATCCTCTTTGTGATCTTGTTCCCACAGCCCTGAGCATTGGGATCATGAAGAGGTCGTTAGGGCTCCATGGAAGAAGCCCTCCCCCAGCTGCTAACTCCCTGAATCAAGGTACAGAAGATGGCATTCTCTGAGCTCGAGGAGGCTCTTTCTCTCTCTGTCCCCACCACCACCCTTGGTGAACTCCTGTATTTATTGTTGTGGTCATATGGCACGCTGAACCTATCAGCCCACTTTTCCCTCTGCAGCTAATCACTTTTCACCACCTGAGGGCTTCTACCTCCTCTCTGGCTCACTCACTGCAATTCTTTCCCTCCACACTACCTCTGTACTAGGATAAGCATCCACAGCTCACCTTTTATCCTCACTAGCAGATTAGCTACCAGTGGCTGCTTAGTTTTGCCTTGCCATTTAATGGTGTTCCCTTGCCCACTGAACTTGATTTAACACTACTTGATTTAACACTAAATATGGTCCTTTTAACTCTCCTGCTGTGCACCCTGCTATCCATGCATACACACCCTCCTTATGTCTCTGACTTCAGCCGACCTCCGCCAACAGAGTCTCCCTACAGCAGTGATAAACAAATGTAAAGTCTACTTTATATCTATAATTCCTAATCAGCAGCTTCTCTCTTCACCTACCCCAGTGACCAATACTAGTAACACATCTCGGGCCACCTATGCATTTGCAAATGGGTCCATCCCTACAGCATACTCTCCCTCTATCTGCTTGAACAAGTGCAGAACCAGTGGTATTACCCTAGGCTTGCCTTGCTACTCCTGGCTGCCACAAAACCCGCAACCCCTGATGCAAACTCCCCTCCACTTGCATCGAGTCCTCCTCCTTGCTACCCCCTTATTTTAAACCTCCCACTTTCTCTATCCCAAAAGGACCCATAGCTAGGAAATCCCATTTCCACAAAAAGGTTACTGTGGAACCCTGTATCTAGGTTCCTCCTCCTCCTCCTTCTCATCTCAGGAAATATATACCTTAACCCTGGACCTCCTGCTTCCCCAGCACCTACTCACTCCCCTGCCCATGGGCTGCGCATTGTCATCCTTAATGTATGCAGTCTATTAAAAAAGTGGAACTTCTTCCAGGGTTGGGTACAGCAACATCAGCCTAATGTTATAGCTGTAGGTGAAACCTGGCTCTCCCCTTGGATTCCTGACTCGACAATAACACTGTCTGGTTATAAGGTATACCGCACAGACTGGTTGGGTATGTGTGGGGAGGCTGACTATTTACACCAGGGACACGCTACGTGGGCTGTTGCTCCCCATCCCTCAGCTGGCTCCTGGACCCCAGGCCCTTACTCTTAAACTCACCTTGGGACGCTCCCAAACCCCCTTCTTATTATGGCTGTGTATATTCCTCCCAGGGTGGCCTTCCACTCAGTACTGTCCTACCTGTTCACCCTCCCATCTAGTATTGAAAAAAGCATACTCGGGGACTTTAATATTAATTGGCTAGATAAGGCCACCGAGCCACTAGTTGATGCTGCTGCTGCCCAAGACCTAACTCAATTAGTCATTTCCCCCACCCGCCTTAACCAGCTTACAGGGTCTTCCTCCCTGCTAGACCTTGTGTTCACCAGTTGCCCACACAAAATTATAAGCACAACCGTTCTCCCAAATGCTTTTAGTGATCACTCCCCTGTTCTCTGCTCCTGGACCGGCAAAGCACCCTGATCTCCCCCCAAAATAACCTTACAATGCAAACTTGGCCCTGGCAAACTTGCCCTTCTTAAATCACACCTCAGTTATATGGATTGATCCTTCATAATGAACACCCTCAACCCTGATAGGGCCCTTGACCTCTTCATCCTCTCTTTCTATGCCATATGCGACAAATTTGCCCCACCTACCAAAAGGATGGTCAAAGGCAACCTGATGCCTTGGATCTCCGATCACATCCTTGCCCTTATGCGGACTAGAGATTCACTGTGGCACCTCTCCAATGAGACTGGCCTGTCTGGCGATAGACAAAAGTACAGGGAGGCCCAGAACAAATGCACATGGGCCCTTCGCAAAGCAAAAGTGGAGTATTATAAATCCTCCTTAACCTCTACCTGGGGCTCGGGTTGCATATTTGGGAATAACATTAAGGATATCTGTGGTAAAGACCTCAACCCGTTCCCTAACCAGATTGTGGTAGACGGGTGCATGACATCTGATCCTGCTGTCAACAATGCCTTCACAAACCTTGACCACTTTCTACCACCCAATTTCTTTGACCCTCCTTCAGCCAGCTTACCCCCCCTAAAGCCCCACCTTTCACCTACACCGCATTACACCCAAGTCTGCAGAGCCATACCTTAGAAAAGCCCTAAGTCACTCCAGCTACAGAAGTGACACCCTTGATTTGAAACTCCTGCGGCTCACCCTGCATGAGGTTCTCTACCCCTTCACCCATATACTGAACCACTCCTTATGTCAGGGTATATTTCCCTCTAGGTGGAAATCAGCCTCCATCACCCCAATATTTAAAAGTGGAGACCATACAATCATCAATAACTACCGCCCCATCACCATTCTTACTCCCTTATCCAAGGCTGTAGAGCAGATTGTCTCTGATCAGCTCACTGACCATCTCAACAAGTATGACCTACTCTGCGAGCAACAGCATGGCGTTTGGAAAGGTCACAGCACTACCACCTCCCTCCTCCAGTTTACCTCACACATCCACTACGCCCTGGACAGGGGTCATATCACTGGCACAGTTTTCATCAACCTCACTAAGGCATTTGACACCGTCAACCACACCCTCCTGTTAACTAACCTGTCCAACACTGGTTTCTCCCGAGATGCCCTTGGTTGGTTCTCTGACTATTTCTCTAACCGCTTCCAGCTGGTCAAAATTGGTAATACCTTATCCAGAAGGCTGCTTGTCCTCTCAGGTGTCCCACAGGAGTCCATACTAGGACCTCTACTTTTCAGCCTTTTCCTCAACTCTCTCCCCATGGCCTGCCCTGGTAACGTGTTACTATACACGGATGATGCTGTCCTATTTTCCTCCTACCCTGACCCCTCTCAACTCCATCGTTCAGTTCAATCCACCTTTAGCTGTGCTGAAAACTGGTTCTCAGCACAGCGCCTTATCCTCAACTATAAGAAGACCAAAGTTATGCTTTTCTCTCATCCACTCAACACCCAGAAGGCGCATTGCCCCCAATTCTAACTTCCAATCAGACCCCTTAGAGCTAATCGACTCCTTTAAGTACCTGGGCATCACACTAGACCCTGTGCTCAACTTCCACCAACATATCCATCTCCTGTCTAAAGCCCTCAATGTTAGGCTGGGGTTACTGTACCGCTTCAAGCACTGCCTTACCACCGATGCCCTTAGGCTCACCATCTCCTCCTCTGTCCTCTCACTGCTCGACTATGGTATCCTTATTTAGCACCTCAGCCCTATATAGACTTCGTCTCTCCCTAAATAAAGCATGCCGCTTCATACTGGGATGTGATCATCTCACTCATACATGCTCCCTTTACAACACCACCAACTGGCTCAACCTCGACAATAGGATCAAGTTCCATACCTGCCTCATGGCTAAAATTCACCCTCAGCCTGTCCTCCCCTGAGTTCACCCCCTTACTCCACCTGGCCCCAAAGCTTAAGCACACTCGAAGTTCTGCCAAGCCACTCCTCATGGTTCCATCCTGCCATACCTCACAATTCCAAAGGTCCTTCAGCTTTAGAGCCCCTTCCCTCATGAACAGCCTTCCAAACTGGCTTGTAAATGAAAATAGAATTGGCCCTTTCAAAACCCATCTTCGGAACCACCTCCAGGCCTCTAATACCTGTGATTGTTACTTAACCCCTACCCTCTCCCCTTCTCCGCTGACCATTGCCACTGGACTGCCTTCCTAGGCCTCCAGATCTGAGATTTTCTCTGAGCTTTACCATATATCTCCAACTGTACTAATTTACCCTAGCTTCTGATTGTTAGCCTTCACTGTTTCCTTGTATTCTTTGCTGAACTGTGTTCTCATTGAATTGTTATGCAAAGTCTGTTATGTACCGAATTTCTGTGATGTGGAACCCTTGTAAAAGAGTCTTTGACTCAAAGGGATTTCTGATTCCTAAATAAATAAAGCTGTAAAGTGTGTCCTGAAAATGACCCATGGGCTGTCAAGACGATGCACTGGAATCATCTACTGCCAATCAGCCAAATCATCATTGACTCTGCACCACAAGACACTGCCCCTTCTAAGCCTGTAACTAGGGCTGCAGCTAAAAGAAAACAATTAATCCCTTCTCCAGTTGTCAAGGATTCCAGGACTTCCCCTAGGCAGGCCCAATGAGACATTGATTGCCAGTCTGAATCTGATGACAGTGAGTGTGAAACAACCTACTACCTATCTTATGAACTGAGTCACTTGTTCCAAGGGAACTCAATGTACAATTTTGGAGATGAAACTGGGCCATTAGGACTGCCTAACCCTCCAGCCTTCTACATAGACACTGTGCCCCCTGAAAGCGAGGTGCAAAGTGTGATTTCTGAAGTAGTTGATTCTCTGTGTCTGGTAGACTTAGCTGAAACACAATAAAGAGAACCAGAAACAGAAAGCACCACTGGTGACATAGCAGTAGATACAGAACTGTTTGAAAACCAGGAATCTGACAGCATTATGGAAAATGATGTTGCAAGTATTAGACAAGTGTTTCAAGAATTAAATTCCATGGCATTGCCTCTAGATGACAAACCTGAAACTTCTTCTGAGCCAAGTATGGACAGTAATATTGATGAACCAGAGCAAACAGAGTCAAGGACCGGAAGAACCCCTAATGCCGAACAGACCATACCACAAGTGCAGAGGCAACCTTTCTACAGACACAGACTTGTTGGAAATCAATGAGCTGGAACTGGACCCCCACCCCCCGCAAATGTTGAAAAATTGACCCTGTACCTGTTCCTCATCAAAAGTCAGGAAAAGATACTAAACCAGTAATACACCTCACTTATGACTCCCCAGGAAGACCAATAGATCTTTCACTACATGTTGTTCACAAGGGGTGTATATTTCTGAAAGCTCTCTTCCCAAACTGAGCTATTCTGCTACCTCAAAGTTGATAGCTAAACCCTTGAATCATAGTACCAATGCCCTTGCCCCGTGCAGCCCTACTGTAGCTGTTAGGGATAGGCTCCAAGACATGTGGGTTAGAGTACAGGAGGTGATACAAACTAGAGTTATGAGAGTAATGTGTTTAACTGTTTAAACATTCTAATATGTTTGTGAAACTGTATGAAAATGTGTTACTGTGGAAATATTGTTAAAATGAAAAAGTATTGTAATGCTTAGAACCAGTTTATTTTACTGATGCATCAGCCTTATTTTGTGGCATACCAAATGAAGCATGCATGTATTTCATATAGTGTTTTCATATAGAATCTTACAGTAAGTGTAGACTTGTCATGGATTCCAAGCTTTTCCAGGCAGGGAAGAGTGTAATCCCCTATACATTGGGCTTTACTATAATGTCTTCCTGGGCTGCTAAATGCCCACTGTCAGGCTGGTGTCCTGTCTGTAGTAGTTCTATTTGTCTGCATGAGAGTGCCTTAGTGAGTCTCCATTCCTGCCCCTTTAAGAGAGTGTCTATTCTGTGTTTTGGAAATCAGTCTGTGCTGGATGCGAGTAATTAAGGTCATGACCAGCCAGACATCCTGTTACATTGCTCCATCCTGCAGTGGCTGTTAGTGCAGAGGGAGCCCTGTTAGAAAATGTGGTTGTTTACTGTTTAACTGTTACAATAGTGATGATAAAGAAATTTGTCTAACATGCTTTCATTTGTAGCTTGAGTATTTGAATAGGAGCCATCATTTTGACATAAGAACAAAATAAATTAACCAGCAGATAAAGGCATACAGGACTATCAAGCCTGCTCAAATGTGCAGCTAGCCACCCTTATTCTGCAGCTGCCCTTCCCTTCCACCCTTCCCCTCCTTTGACCCTCCCCTTGCCCTGTCCCAACCCCTTTTGAAGCAGTACTCTGTTCTACTAGATACCACTTCTGCCAGTAACGCATTCCACCCAGCTACCACCCTCTCTGTAAAAAAGCATATCCTCATCTCCCTCCATGAACTTTCCTCCTCCAGTCTCAAATCATGGCCCTGGGTGTCCCTCCTCCCTTACTTTGAACAGCCCTTCTGTACCTGTCTTGTTTATTCCTTTCATGTACTTAAAGGTTTCAATCATGTCCCCTCGTCCCTCTTCTCCTCCAGTGAGTACATGTTCAACTCCTTCAGCCTCCTCTCATATGATAAGTCCCCCATTCCCTTGATCATCTTTGTAGCCCTGCACTGCACCCCCTCCAGTAACTTAATGTTCCTCTTCAGATATGGGTGCCAGTACTGCATGCAGTACTCTAGATGCAGTCTAACTAGAGGTCTATACAGTGGCAGAATCACCTCCTCCCTCCTTGAGGATGTACCCCTTGCAATGCAACCCAGCATTTTGTTGGCCTTAGCAGCTGCCTTCCTACATTGTGCTGAGTTGTTCATTGACCCTGTAATGAGCACCCCCAGATACTTCTCCTCCTCTGTCTGGGTTAGCTGCACTCCCCCCAAGCTGGTAACTCCTCCTTGGGTTCTTTACCCCAAAATACAGCACCTTGCATTTTTTGGCATTAAACCCCAGTTGCCAGATGTCTGACCAGGTTTCCAGCTTTGCCAGATCATCCTGCAACCCCTGCCATCCCCCTAGGTTGTCCACCACCGCCCATCTTGGTATCATTAGCAAACAGACTGATCTTGCTCTTGATGTCCATGATATGTCTGCAATGAATATCCCAAACAACACTGGTCCCAACACCAAGCCCTGTGGAACACCACTCATCACTACCCTTGGGGATGAGAGCTCCCACCCACCACCACCCTCTGTTGCCTTCCCTGAAGCCCGTTCCCTACCCATCTCACCAGCTTTGCACTTGCCCCTGTGCCTTCTAACTTATTTCCCAGCCTCCCATGTGGCATCAAGTCAAATACCTTACTGAAGTCCAGATACAGGACATCCACTGCATGGTCCCTGTCCAATTGCTTAGTTACCCAGTCATAGAACTCCACGAGGTTGGTTTGGCAGGATCTACCACATATGAAGCCATGCTGTCTGCTGTCCTGTAGTCATTTGGCCTGCAGAAGGGCCACCAGCCTCTCCTTCAGGTTAGTCTTCATCAGCTTACCCACGATGGATATGAGGCTCACCGGTCTGTAGTTCCCCGGTTCATCCTCAGGGCCATTCTTGTGGAGGGGCACCACATGAGCCATCCTCCAGTCCTGAGGTACACACCCTGAATGTAGTGAGGCATTAAATAGGTCTGTCAAAGGTCCTGCAAGGACCTCTGCCAGCTCCTTCAGTACCCAGGGGTGGATGTCATCTGGGCCTGGCGCCTTGTTCACCCTCAGTGATATCAAACCTTCCAGAACTCTGCCCTCCATGATTTCCCCATCTGTCACCCTCTCCCCCCTTTTTCTGCCATTAATCTCCCCTTGGATATCATCCTCCTCTTCTTCTTAGTAAATACTGAGCAGAAGTAATCATTTTACTCTTCTGCCTTATCACACCCTGCTTCCACCCAACTCCCCTCCTTCCTAATTCTTACTATGTGGTCCTTACAGTTCCTTTTCTCCCTGACATACCTGAAGAAGTCCTTCTCCCCCTTCTTAATGCCTTGTGCCAGCCTGAGCTCCATAGATGATTTGGCTCTCCTTACTGCCCTTGTCTCCTCCTTCGATTCCTTCAGGTACTCCTCTCTGTCCTTCCCCTTCCCTTTTTCTTGTACCTCCTAAAGGCAGCTCTTTTCCTCCTTACATTTTCCATGACCTCCTTGCTCACCCAGCTCAGTTTCTTAGCCCTAGCCTTCTTGCTCTGAGCTTTGCTGCAGGTTCTGGTTGCCTCCACTATCCCCATCTTTATGAGCTCCCACCTCTGGTTAGTGCCCATACTAGGTTGAATTCTGACCAGGTACCCTTTTACCACTTCCCCCATCCTCCCAAAATCAGCCCTCCTGAACTCCAGAACTCTTGTGCCAGATTCCACTCCTTCCTTGCCCACATCCAATGTGAGCCATACTGAGTCGTGGTCATTCCCTGACATGGGTTCTTCCACCCTAATTTACCTCACAAACTCCCCATTTGCCAGCACACGGTCAAGGGTATTCCCTAACCTGGTTGATTCACTGACCATTTGCATCAGGAAGCTGTCCTGGAAGGCATCTAGCAGTACCTGCTCCCTTCTATTCCTGGTTGTTGGGGTACTCCAGTCCACTCCTGCCAAGTTGAAGCCCCCCACAATCACCACACTGTCCTTCACGCAGGTCCTCCTGATCTGTCCCACTAGTTTCCTGTCTAACTTCTCCATCTGGGAGGGCAGCCTGTATACCACTCCCATTCTGAGAGTCCTATTCTTGGAATCCTGGATTTGCATCCAAATTGACCCTGTACTACTCCTCCTTTCTCCCTTACACAATTCAGTCCTTCCTTCACATACAGTATATTGCCACCCCTCTCCTTTACCAATCACCCTGTCCCTAGGAAATAACCTGTAGCCTGGTACGGACAGGTCCCAGTCATTGTGATGGGTGGCCCATGTTTCTGTGATGGCTGCAATGTCCATCTTTCCCCTCTGCCATGAGCGCCTGTAACTCTGCAGTTTTCCTCCCAAGGCTCCTAGCATTAAGGGTGACCACCTTCCCCACCCTCTCCCCTCCCATCCTGTCCTCCTTTACTAGCATCATCAATAGTACTTGCCATTTGTCCTTTGTCACTGTTATGGGGGTAAGCTCATATGACTTCCCAACCTGTGGTCTCTGCATGTCTCTTGCCCATTTGCCACCCCTGCTCCTAGTTTAAATTCCCAACTTCTTCTATGTGATCCTCCATCCTCTGCTTCAACACTTTCCCTCCTTGCTCAAGTGTAGCTTGTCCTTGGCATAGACACTACTGTCCTCCCTAGCCATTGTTAAATTCCTCTATTCTCAGCTTTCTTGTTGTGCTTGCCTTGGGCACTGGAAGTGTCTCTGAAACAGTTACTGGTATTCCTGCCCCCTCACATAATTATCCTAGTTCCTCAAACCTCCTCTGGACTATATCTACCATCTTGTCTGCCAGGTCGTTCATCCCAAGATGTATAATTAAATGAGGCTTGTCCCTACCTCTTCTAGCATATTTCAGAAAAGATTGTCCCATCCTTTCCGCTGTCATTCCTGGCATGGCCTCCACCCAAATGCCACTATGCCTCTCCCCTTCGCTACCCCCACCTGACTTCTGATTCCTCTTAGTATTGAGTCCCCCAACACTAGGATTCCACCCCTCTTACTCCCTGCTTGCTTCCATTCATCTCCATCTCTCATTCCTGGCTCCTCTTCTTCCTCCTGCACAGTATTTCCCCTTTCTGCCTCTGTTGTAATTCCCCCAGTAGAACTTCCCCTGCTCCAGTTTGGTCCAGGCAATTCTCAGTTACTCCTCCAATTTCATCACCTTCCTCTTCCTCCTTCCCCTCTAGCATGGTAAAACAATTTTCTGAAGACCCTTCATCAATGCCCACTTTCTCTTTTCTCAAAGTAACCTGTTCCCTCCTTTCCACTCCACGACTGTTACCACTTTTTCTCCCCTCACAAGTCCCTATCTCCTCCTTCCAGTTGTCTTTTGTCTCCTGACCTGGTTTCCCCGAAGACCATTTTTCCTGGCCTGGGCCCCTTTGTCTCCACTTCCCTTCTTCTGACCCTCTCCTCACCACCGTTGGCTCAAATTACCCTCCCTCATCTCCACTCCTCCCTTTTTTTATTTATTCATTCATTACAAATCAGGTTTACAACCTTTGAGTCAGAGACTCATTTACAAAGGCACCATGTCGTGGGGGTGGGCAGACATCAAGACAGTTATTACAGTGCAGATTAAAACAGAGGATAACATTACAGGTGCAGTAAAAGGAACATTTAACATAGATACACTTAGGTCACATAATGTAGTAGTTTGTTTGTCACTTAGGTTACATAATGTTACAAAATTATGAGTTACACTAATGGATATAGTAGGTCCTCAGAGAAGACAGCGAGTTACATCCCTGTTTGGACCTAGTAGGGAAGGAGTGGGTCTGGGGGAGGGAGAGGCTGTCCAGTGGACATTGTCGAGCCAGAGGGCAAGGCGGGTGGGTTCCACAGGTTACAACAGGGGGTTAGTTGCACCTACAACAGCGGGTATTAAAGATATGGTTCTGAAGGGCTGTTTTGAAGGAGCCAATTTTTGGCAAGTTGGAGATGCAGCTAGGGAGGGAGTTGAACCAGGTGGGGGCTTGGTAGAGGAAGGATCTCTGGGCAAGAGAGGTCTTGGTTCTGGGCACCTTGAAAGTGGTGTTAACAGAGCTACGAGTGGTGACCGACGATGATGACTGCTGTAGGGAGGTGGAGATCCCCAGGGGGGAGAGAGTCCTAGCAGTGATTTCTTAGCAAGAAGGCAGGTCTGGTAGAGCAGTCACTGCTCAAAGTTGAGCAGACTGGTGGTAGTATAGAGAAGGCAGGTGTGAGTTCAGCTGGGGGCACTGGTCAGGAGCCTACAGGCCTTATTGATGGAGAATTAGATTTTGGAGAGGACAGTGTTGTCAGCTGTTGTGTAGATGGGCAAGCAATAGTCCACGAGGGACAAGACGGAGGAGATAATGGCCAGCCTGAGGGTAACCTGAGGCAGGCAGTCCCTGTGCCGGTATAGCAGGCCAATCCTAGAGTTAATGGTGGCTGATAGACATTAATGTGGGTGTGGAAGGAGAGGGCAATATCGAACAGGATGCCTAGGTACTTGTATGTGGTCACTTGTTCTAGCGGATGCAGATTGCTGGGGATAATAAAGAGGGGGTATTTTTAGCTTTATTTTGGTGGTGGGAGAAGAGCATTGATTTGGTTTTCTTTAGGTTAATGACCAGTTTGCGACCGCTGAACCACCTTTCGGCTTGGTTGTAAGCTTGCTGGAGGGATAATAGGAAGGAGATGGGATTGGGATATGAGGCAACAAGGACTGCATCATCGGTGTAGAGGAGCATTTTACTGGTACATGAGCTGGGGAGGGTGTTGAGGTAGAGACTAAAAAGTATTGGACCCAGGATGGAGCCCTGAGGGACACTGGAGCAAACAGAAAGAGTGCTGGAGAGGGAGCTGCTGATCTTGACATGCTGGGATCTAGCAGAGAGGCAGCTAGAGAACCAGTAAATGGGACTGCCAGAGAAGCCAAGTTGGTGGAGAGAGTCGAGTATAAGGGGATGACAAACACTGTCAAAAGCCTTGGAGAGGTCAATGAACACTGCTCCTGAAAGGCTGCCAGAGTCGAGAGCAACATGCAGATGTTGGGAGAATTCCAGGAGAGCCATGGTTGTACTGTGTCCTGGGTGGAAACCATGCTGCTCTGGCCACATAATGTCGTACTTGGTTGGGTATTCAGAGAGCTGGATCAACACCACTTTTTCAAGGGCTTTAGAGAGTGGGGGGAGGATGGAGATGGGCTGGTAATTGTTGGGGTTGGATCGGTCCCCACTCTTATGTATGGGTGTGATTTCAGCAGTTTTCCAACACTTGGGAACTGACCCAGGCATAGAGATTGGTTTAGAAGGTCAGTCAGGGGGACTAGGACTTCGTCCAAGACCATACGGAGAATCCTCAAGTCGAGGGAGTCACTGCTTCCTACAGTATTGGGCTATAACCACCTCCAGTCTGCCTTGTCTATCTTAATTCAGCCTGCAGATCCTCAATCTCCTTTCTAAGTTTCTCTATGTGGTTGCACACTAAACATCCCTCCATCCTCCAGGCAATTTTTAGAAAGACTGGTGCACCGCAGTTGTTGCAGCCTACCACCCTAACCATTGCTCTCATTGCCCACCAGTGACCCCCCACCCTTCCAGATGATGAAGGATACCAAACACTCCCCCAAATCTCCCCTCTCTATCAGTGCAAAACATTCTTCTCCTTTTCTTAATTTCCCTTACCCCCTTTGTTGTACACTTCTAGATAGACTGAGCAACTGCTTTTTACATTCCTATCCCTCCTGTCCACACCCAAAAAGAGACTTTAAGCAACTATTGCACGGCCTTCTTCAAACTCCTAACCCTCCTTTCCACAATGCAAATACCAATGCAAACAAGTAACAATAAAAGCTCCTTGTTTTGCAGTTACTTCCCTTCCACTGAGATACATAGAAACATAGAAACATAGAAGTTGACGGCAGATAAGGACCGCAAGGCCCATCCAGTCTGCCCATTTCTTTTTCTACCTTATAAATGTGCCATCGGCCTTTGCTATGTCAGTGACCTATCTATTCATAGTCATTTGTATTGCTCCCTTATGCCTATCCCATGCCTGTTTGAAGCCCTGCACTGTATTCATAGCCACTACTTTGTGGTAAGCCATTCCATGCATCTACCACCCTTTCTGTGAAAAGAATTTCCACATTCCCCTTAATCGGCCTCCTCTAATCTCATGCTGTGTCCTCTTGTCCTGCTATTTTTCTTATATTTAAACATGTTAGACTCTTTCACCTTGTTTATGCCCTTAAGGTGTTTAAATGTCTCAATCATATCACCTCTCCATCCTTTGCTCAAGGGTATACATATTGAGCTCCGTTAATCTGTCCTCATATGTCTTCTGATGCAGTCCCTGCACCATTTTGGTTGCCCTTCTCTGACTGCCTCAATTTGGTTAATGTCCTTGTGAAGGTGTGGCCTCCAATACTGCACGCAGTACTCCAGATGGGGCCTAACCAATGTCTTGTACAGAGGGATTATTACCTCCTCTACGACTTGTGATACCCTACTAATACACCCTAACACCCCCTAGCCTTACCTACTGCTTTAGAGGTCTGCTTTGATGATTTCAGGTCATCAGTGATGATGATGCCCAAGTCTCTTTCTTCCTTTGTGACTGCTAGCAACTCCCCTCCCAGCCTATAAGTGGCTTCAGGGTTTCTCTTCCCTATGTGCATGATTTTGCACTTCTTTGCATTAAATCCCAGTTGCCACTCTTCTGACCATTCTGCTAGTTTATCCAGATCTCTTCTCATTCTGCCCACCCCATCTGGATCATCTACTCTGTTGCAGATCTTGGTGTCATCTGCAAACAGACAAGCCTTACCCTCTAGTCCATCTGCTAGGTCACTAATGAAGATGTTGAATAGGACTGGCCCCAGGACTGATCCCTGAGGTACCCCACTTGTGACTTGCATCTCTTCTGACTGTATACCATTTACCACCACTCTCTGTTTCTGCCAGTCAACCAGTTTGCCACCCAGTTGACCAACTTCTGACCCACCCCGAGCCTACCTAGCTTATTTATCAATCTTCTATGTGGAACAGTGTCAAAGCTTTGCTGAAGTCAAGGTAGGCGACATCAACTGCTCCCCTTGGTCCACCACTCTGGTTCCCAGTCAAAGAAATCTATGAGATTAGTTTGACAGGACCTTCCTTTGTAAACCCATGCTGTCTTGGATCCTGTGCCCTATGGATTCCAGGTGTTGCACTATCCTTTCCTTAAGGGTGCTTCCATAATCTTGCCCACTACTGAGGTAAGACTGACGGTCTGTAGTTCCCCGCCTCCTCCCTGCTACCACTCTTGTGGAGTGGGATCACATGAGCCCTTCTCCAGTCTTCTGGGACCTCTCCTGTGCTCAGAGACTCACTAAACAATTCTGCTAATGGCTCTGCTAGTTCCTCCTTTAGCTCCTTAAGTACCCTGGGATGTATGCCATCAGGTCCCATTGCCTTATCCACCCTGAGCTTAGCAAGCTCTTGTAGGACCCTTTCTTTTGTGAAGGGAGTAGTGCTCACCTCCCTCCCTCTGTGTCCATGATGCTGAGCTGTGGGCCTTCCTACCTTCTCTTCAGTGAATACTGAGCAAAGTATCTATTTAGGATAGATGCTTTTACAGGTCCTCCTCCTCACATGCTCCCTTTCTCCATTAAGCTTAGCACCCTCTGGACTTTCTCCTTTCACTAATGTATCTATAGAAGTCTTGTCACCTTCTTTTACTGTTTGTGCTAGTGTTTCCTCAGTTTGGGACTTTGCCTGCCTTACTGCCTTACCTGCTTCCCTTAGGGCAGTTTGGTCATCCCCCTATCTTCATCCCGCTGTGTTCCTTGTATTTTCTGAAGGCCAGCCTTTTGGCTCTGACCTTTTCTGCTACTGTATTTGAGAACCAAAGTGGTTTCCTTCTTCTTTTGCACTTCCTTTCTGTCTAACACAATGGGATGTTGCTTCAAGTATTGTATCCTTAATGCTTGCCCACTTTGCCTGTACCTCCTCACCTGTGTTTCTTTTTTGCCAGGCTAGCTTAACTCTGTTGGCCATCTTATCAAAGTCAGCTCCTCTGAAGTCCCATATTTTTGCCTTGGAATGGGATGATTTAGATGTAGTAGCCAAATTGAACCATACCATGTGATGGTCACTGGCCCCCAGGTGACCTTCTACCTGGAGATCTGTGATCCCTTCTTTGTTAGTCAGTACTAGATCTAGGATAGCCCTGTCTCTTGTGGGTTGCTGTACCAGTTGTTTGAGGCCCTCCCTGCAGGAATCTACTCTGAGTCTAGTTCTGGCAGATGTTCCTGCTGGTATTGACCAATCTGTATCTGGCATGTTGAAGTCTCCCATTATCAGAACCTCCCCTTTAGCTGTCATGTTTTGTATATCTTCTAACAGTAATGTGTCTATGTCCTCCCTCTGGTCTGGGGGCCTGTAGACAACCCCAGTTCTTATGGCTGTCCCATTTCCTGTTTCCAGGGTGACCCAAAGATAGCAGTCACCTCTTCACTCACTGATGTTCCTTTCCTGGATGTCTGCTTCTGCTATGACCAGTGCATGTCCTTTGCCCTTTTGGAGTAGTGATGTCAGAACCCCCGATATAAAGGAAATCATGGACATGATGCAGGCGGGGTAAGGGTAAGGGGCAGGAGGGTGGGACCAGCCCGTGCCTTCCAGAAACAATCAGGTAACTGAGGCCCCTGGTCAGACCATTAGCACCCTTCCCCCACTATGCACTAAACTTTGTAGCTATTGAAACCAACAAACAACAATCACAATTCCACTCAAAGCACAAAAAATATGTTTGATATCAAAGGAAATAGGTCTCCAATTTAAACAGCCTCATCAACAACACACTAAAATAGGCTTGAAGTTAGAAGATATAGGTTTCCAAATCAAAGAAGCAGCCCCAATAAAATCACACCAAATAGGTTTGAAATCAGTAGAAAGCAGAAGAAATAGACCTCCAATGTAAAGGAATAACAGCTCCCACTCAAAGCACACCAAAGTAGATTTCAAAGTTTCAACATCTCCAAAAAAGTTCCCTGCTAGCCCCTTTTAAGAAGTAAGACAAACTCAGCCTCCTACACAGTGAAGCATCAAAACAAAGAAGCCCACTTACAGCACCAAAATAGGTTTCAGAATTCCAGCAGTCCCAAAACAATACCCTGCTAGCCCTTTAGAAGTGGTAAGAAAGAAAAACAAATTGCCTTCTACCAAGTAAAATCCACAAGAACAATGTAAAAGCAGCAAGAAGAAGCTACTGTACTGGAACAGATCTGATTTCTTTCCCTTCTGGTTGCTGGACTGCCAGTATTGGACCAATTGAATCTCTGGAGACCTAAAATGGAGACTGGTCCCAGTGGTTGTATGGGAAGGAAATTCTGTAGTATTTGTAGTTTTAGGTGTTTGGTGCCTAAATGGACCTGAAGGGGGAATTTTTTCTGTGACAGACAGTTCCCTCAGCCAACCAAACCTTGTGGATTACAGGGAAATACCCAGAGTTGCCTGAACCAGTGTCTCAGTCGAGAGTGGAAGTAGAAGAAGCGTAGGAGAATCGGCAGGAAGGCTCTGTTGGCCTACCTGCCACATTCTCTGGCCTGAGGAAATTGTCTTTTGCAGAAGTCTGACTTTTCTGATTGCCAGCTAAGACCTACAACAGAGGAAAGAAAGTGTGTCATTACTACTTGCAAGTGGGACAGAAGACTTGCTCCAGAAGCGATTGGCCTGCCTGAATGAGAGAAGATAGGTTCAGGTTGAAAGGTTTGTGCAGTGAAGCTGCAATTAGCGAATGGACTATATCCATATTGTGGCTTAGAGAAACTACTGATTTGAATGTGCTGAATGTGTTTCGTGGGTCTCAATTTGGTTCCCCACGGTGTATCCTGTAATGCCAGCTGGAGGCTTTCCAGCAGATCACAAACTTTTCTCAGGAGTATTCATCCTGCTTGGGCCTTGCCTTCTCAACCTAAACCCCTGCCCACATTCCAGAGATCATCTCAGCAAAAGACCGGCTTGGGGATTCAGCCCCCTGCTCAACACCATAGAACAGGTAGCGACCACCAGGAGGTGAGTCGTATAGGCCCTGCTTTCTTTGGCCCACTGAATCAACAACATGAGGTCTTCATCTCACCTGCCCCACATCCTGGTCTAGGTTGTGTGAATACAAACCAGGGTAGTTCCCTGCAACAACAGCTACAAATCATTGTGTGTCAACTGATAGATCTTTTTTGGGTTATTGCTAATAGACTGAGCCATCTGACTTGGGATTACAAATATTTGGGTTGTGCACGTGCTAACTGTTTTTATTCCTAAAGGGCCCCAACAATAGCTGCAATGCCAACCATCCTGGGCAACGCTTTAGGTTAGCCTGTGTAAGATCTGGGTACCCAGGGTTGCAAGACTAATAATCAGGGACTTACAGTACATGCTGAATCAGCCTAAAGTAAATCAGAGTGCCAATCATTTGACTAAATTCATGCCCCTCCCTTGTTCACTTCGCCTGAAAAACCTGATTATCTGTTTCACGTTTAGCCTGGCTAGTGTGCATAGTATTAGTTGGGTCACAGTGAAAGATTTTGCAGGTCATACTCCCTGGTGCCTAGTTGTCCTCTGTCCATCCACTTGCCAGCCCATATAGTACAATAATAGTTCCTGGTGCTTAGTGGTCCCCAGATCCCTAATCCCCAGCCCCATCATGAATAAGATCTTCCATGGTGTCCAGTGCCCCCCCCATCAGTCTCTAATCCCTGACCCCATCACAATGACTACACCCTGTGATGTATATATGAGGACAGTTAGTAGAATGCAAGGCACAGTGCAAAAACCAACCCAACATATTCCCTGGTGCCCTATGCTGCCTCCCCCCATGACTGCCATGCCCCACTGTATCATATTGGTAATTCTTGGCATCTGGTGGCTCCTCCATCATGACACCGATCTCCCACCCTGCGGCCCCCCCCACATTCATTGTCAGTGCTGTGGGAGCCCATACGGCAACTGGCACAGCCCTCCTCACACTTCCTCAGCCTGCTGCTGTATGCAAGTCCAAATAGTGCATGCCCTATGTAATGTACAGGGCATACATCCCCTACTTTACATTAGAGGATGCTTGCCTTGTATATAACATAGGGCATGCACTCTCTGGATTTGCGTACAGTGGCCAGCCAAGGAGGTGTGAGGAGGGCTGAGCCAGTTGCGGTATGGGCTCCTGCAGCACCAATGAGGCAGATAAGGGGTGTTAGCAGCACGGGTGATAAGTGCCATGGTGGGTGGGCCACTAGACACCAGGGATTGCCTATATGACACAGGATGCACGGCGATTGCTGGGGCATAGCAAGGATCACCAGGGAATATGTTGGGTTAGCTTTTGCACTGCACTTTGCATTCTACTCACTATTCTCATATACATAGCACAGGGTGTTATCATTGTAGTGGGGCTGGGAATCAGGGACAAGGGGACTGCTAAGCACCAGGGATTGTTAACGTGTTATACATGCTGTTGATTGGATGGGTGGGGGACCACTAGGCACCTGGGAGCAGTACGTTAATATATGGGATGATGATCAGCGGGAAGGGTGGAGGGCAGCAGGCACCAGGGAGTAGTACATTACTAAACAGGCTATTAACTGGAAGGAGGGGGGACCACTAGACACCAGGGATTATGAACTGACTATATGGGCTGGTGATCAGAAGGAGGGGCCACTAGGCACTATGGTTTATAAACTGACCAGGGCTTCCCAACATTGTTACTGAGACAGTGATCGGATGGGGACCATGGCCACTGGGGAGAAGGTGTGCTCCTCCAACAGCTAACTTGGTTGTTGGCTGCAATAACTTTTGTCAGCTGCTAGGGTTGCTTGGAGTAAGTCAAAGTTTTGTTCAGCGGTATTTGTACTGCACAACAAGATCACACTAACCCCCTTCTGCACAGTATAAATTCACTGAATGTGAGGAAATATGGATATTCCTGTCCCTACCCCTCCCTTTGCCTACCCTCATACATTATGTTTTGCATGGGTGCTAACCCTGTTTGTCCACACAGCCTCCCCTTTTGAATATTGCACTCCAGCACAAAACCTGGTTTGCATGGGCAAACGTGCATGTTAGCCTGTGTAAACATTTGAATATCAGGTCCATGCTCTTTAAATGAGTAGGGACCTTAGAAAACTTAAGGAGTGGTCAATTGTTTTGTAGCTAGGGTTCAATGCCAAAAAGTGCCAAAGCATGCATCTAGGGCATAGAAACCCAGGAGCTGAGTAAAAAAGTGGGAGAGATGTACTGATGGTCACTCACCAGGAAAGAGAGCATAGAGTTATCATATCTGATGACCACAAAGTGGCAGGGCAGTGTGACAAGACAGGGCCAGTGGGATGTTGGGGTGCATAGGGAGAGGTATCACCAGCAGGACGAGGGAGGTGGTCTTAGCGCTGTATGGGTCACTAGTGAAACCACACCTGCCTCACTGTGTCTAGTTATGGAGGTCACATCTCAGAAAGGACATAAACAGAGTAGAGACAGTCCAGAGGAGGGCAGCTAAAATGGTGCAGGAGCTACATAAGAAGTTCTATGAGGAAAGACTGAGGGATTTCAACATGAACACCCTAGTGGAGAGGAGGAAGAGGGGGGAGGGGAAACAAGATAGAGACCTACAAATGCCTTACAGGGGGAAGAGTGTGCAGGAGGGGAGTCTATTTCAAATGAAGAAATGCACCATGATAGAAGAGAATGCAATGAAAGTCAAAGGGCAGAAGTTTAAGAGAGATGTGAGGAAATACTACTTCACTGAAAAAGTAGCGAATGCCAGGAATAGTCTGCCAGCAGAGGTAGTGGGGGCAAAAACTGTGGGGGACTTCAAGCATGCATGGGATTAGCATAGTACAGGACATGAGGTAGGACCTGAAGATGCTCGAGGAGTGGTCAGAGAAGTGGCAGCTGAAATTTAACACCAAAAAGTGCACTGTGATGCACATGAGGAGTAGAAACACATGAGCAGGATGCACCCTAGGAGGGGAGGCAATCAAAGTAGCAGAACAGGAGAGGGATCTGGGGATCATAGTCTCATCCAACCTTAAGGTAGGAAACCAATGTAGCAGGGTGGCGGGAAAGGCCAATGGAATGCAAAGGCAAGGGTATTGCTAGTAGAAGGAGGGATGGAGGTAATAATACCCCTCTACAAAGCCATGGTGAGGCTGCATCTGGAGTACGGGGTCCAGTTCTGGAGTCCACACCTCCGCAAGGATATAGATGGGATGGAGAGGGTTCAAAGAAGGGCAATCAAGATGATTCAGGGTATGCAGGAGAAGACATATGAGCAGAGGTGTAAGGAGCTGGATCTGTACACACTGGAGACAAGGAGGGAAAGAGGAGACATGATTGAACCTTTTAAATATGTGAAGGGGCTCAACAAAGTAGGGGAAGGGGGTTTACTTAAGAAGAAGGAGGGGGTCAGAACTAGGGGGCATTGCCTCAGACTGCAGGGTAAAAGATACAGAGACAATGTGAGAGGGTGATTCTTCACATAGAGGGTGGTAGAGCCCTGGAACAGATTACCAGATGAAGTGGTGGAGGCTGAATCAGTGGAGGGATTCAAGAGGGCAAGGAACAAGCATATGGGGCTGAGTAGTGGGGGGATCACGGGGGCTGGAAGTGGGAGGCGTATGGGATGAAATGAGGCAGACTAGATGGGTCACTGTGGTTCTTTTCTACCATCAAGCTTCTATGAGTCTATGAATAGAATACTGGTAAATAGGCAGGGAGTGGAAGAGAGCTGACAGAGACCAGGTAGGGTCTAGGAGACAGAATAGGCAGGGAATAGCTGGGTGGACTGGGTGGGCCAAGTGGTCCTTTTCTGCCAATAGATTCTATGTTTCTATGCTTTTAATTCTGTGGCATTTATCAAAACATTCCTAAAACTATTCAGGAAGCATACTCGCTATTCTGCCTGAATTCCACTGGTTGAGGCTGACATTCTGCACAGCTCTAATGCTGCTCTTACTGAGAAAATACTCCTGTAAACAAGAGTACTGTTACCCACCATTGCAAGTTGTCTCTGGTTTTGAAATCTTCCATTCGGTAGGTGCCTTATATGGTGACCCTGAAGTGCAGAACACAAACAAAAAAATGTCAATGTAATTAATGAGTTAAGCGAGAACTAAAAAAATGAAATGCAAATAAAAACAGAAAAGCAGCAGAGCTAAATGTAAATTCTGATGCCACGAAGTAACGTAACAAAATAAAAACAGATGTAAAGTGCAACTGAAAGAAAATGACTATAACCTGCAAACCAAAACAGTAAAGTGCATCTAAAAATGAATTAAAATAAAATATTAGCACAACCAAAAAGTGAATTCAAACATATGTTTAGTACCACTAAAAAGTAAAAATCAGAGAGGCTGCACTCGACCTGCAAGGAGAGTTCCACAAAGAGCACACAGACATCCAAATCAGGTGCACCCACAAGAAATGTTATTGCTGACACATATACAAAGTTCAGTGTGCACAGGTGCAAAATCCAAATGAAGAAATCCACATTCACATTAATAGGAACTCCCACTGTCCACCCACTACCCTAGCGATTCGGTCACCTGACCTTCCTCAGGGGGCTTGGTTAGCAACTGAAGGAAAATGACAAATATAAAATGCAAACCAAAACTGTAAAGTGAATCCAAAAATTAATTAATTAAAATAAAATATTAGCATGACTAAAAAGATAATGCAAATATTTAGTACAACTGAAAAGTGAAACCAAGCAAAACAGCACAGCACAACTAAAAAGTGAATGCCAACAAACAAGTACAGCATAACTCAAATACAGATGCAAACAAAAAAGTCCAGCACAACTTAAAAGTGATTGCAAGCAAAAAAGCATAGCACAACTAAAAGTAAATCCAAACAACACAAGCACAGCACAACTAACAAGCATTGCTCAAGGCCTTAATGTTTGCCTGCATGATTTAGTGGTGCAATAGGTAGGGTTCATTAGTGAGGTAAGGACATAAATGTTAACATGTGGTAGTGCAGTGTGTGGTGTTGGAAGGGATACCATGGTCGTGGGCAGGTGACTGGGTTCTGTTAAGGTCTGTGAGCGCAGAAGGCTGAGTCAGACCTGAGATTTGCTCCTGGACAGGAAATGCAGACTGGGAACCAGGCACTGAGATGCAGTATCTCATTTCCAGTGGAGTCCTGCTTCTACCTAATTTCTGCAACTGCATGGACAGATACTGTTAACTGGAAAGCAGGTGCTGAGATGCATCACGTCATCACAATATTCATGACTCAGCTCTCACTAAAAATGGGTGTTCGGTGGGCAAGTGGCTATTGTGGGTGGGAGTTATCAGTCACCACTGTTGTGGTTGTACGAAGGGGCAAAAGTTACCACCCAAATGTGGTGAAAAAAGATTAAAATGTGACCAAGTTATGACTAAAGGAACAAGCATTTGTCAATGCCGATTGTTATCTCGCTGGCATTGGCATTGGTAGTGACGGAGTTAGAGATGCACAATAGGAATGGCAGTGAAGTATTGAAGTGATGCCAACCCCACCTCCACTCTGTAGAGACCCCGACAGGCATTGGGGTGTGCCTTTGGGTCATTAGCTATAACGCTCATGCCATTGTACCTCACCCTACCCTGTAGACACTAACAAGTGTCATGGCGTGCTTTGGGATCTTTGGGAATTATACTTACTCCATTCCATAAGGAAATATGCTGAGGTGTATGCAGTATAGGAGAATGGGGTGAACTTTGTGGCTGAACAGTGCAAGGCACACCACGATGCATGTCACTGGCTGCAGGGTGGGGGGGGTGGAATGACATGAGCATTACAGCCCATAATCCCAAGTCATACCCCTGACGCCTATCAGTCTCTATAGGGTGGTGTGCTACAGTTGGAAACCCTAACACCATAGGTGTGTGTTGGTACTTTCACTCCAAATTTTCAACATGGGCTGTTTGTGAGCCTACCTCATGAAAAGCAGTACTAACAGTTTGTTATCTGAAAGGCGGTTTTGCACAATGGCTATGCCATTTGGTGACACAGGGATGAAAGCACATTTTGGGAAGTATGTGGAAAATGACAACTGTATTGTTCATGAGGAGATGTAAAAAAATGGCAACATTGAAAATCTGGAGTGAAAATATGAAAAATTGGTGAAGTTATGAGCATGCATAGAAACTGTGCAACACACGTCTGTACCCAATTATGTTTGGGAATTTTTTAACCACATGTTTAACATAGGCATTTTGGGACCTCCCCTCATGAATAGTGGCACTGTGATTTTGTTAATTTGTCCGAAACATTGATTTTGCGCAGTGACCACACCATTGTGTGCCACAGGTGCAAAAACACATTTAGGGCAGGATGTGAAAAATGACAGCTGTACTGTTCATAAGGAGGTGTGAAAAAATGCCAGTGTTGAAAATCTGGCATGAAAATATTGCAGATTTGTGAAGTTACAAGGGTGTGTGGAAACTGCGCAACGCACACTTGTAACAAAGTCATTTTATGGAATTCCGTGACCAAATTTTCAACATAGGCATTTTAGGACTTCTGCTAATGAACAGTGTCATCATCATTTCCAAAAACTGTCCTGAAAACTGATTTCACACAGCAACCAGGCTATTCTGCACCGGACGTGTGAAAACACATTTTGGCCAGTATATGTAAAATGACAGCTGTGCAAACTGCGCAACGCACGCTCATAAAACAGCCATTTTTTTTTATTTTTCCAACCAAATTTGCAACATAGGCTTTTTGAGAGCTCCCCTCTTGAACAGTGGCACTGTCATTTTGTTAATTGGTCCTGAAAGGTGATTCCACGCAGTGACCTCAAAATCACCTTTCGGGACCTCATAATGCCATGACAGTGTCTGAATTCATGAGGAGGGGTCCCAATAACCCCATATTGGAAATTTGCTGCCTAAATTCCCCAAAGTGGCTGAGATATGCACCAAAGTTAAAAAAAAAAACGATTTATGCCATTATACATCTTACCGGCATTTCTTAAGTTCACGGTCGGCTTTGAAGAGTGCGGACATGTTTCCAAACCACCAAAGATCGTCACGCCAGACTCTGGTGGTAAGTATGGGGTGAGGGGGGTTTGGGGAGGCAGGTGTGCAGAGGGTGGGCGTGGGTTGTGGGAGGGGGCAGGGAGACTGTGAGGGACTGTTTCCTTTTTTACAGGTTTAAAAAAAAAAATTATTGCGGGATGGTTTTTCTTTTGCAGGGGATTTGGCATGCTGGGGTGGGCTCCCAGTGTGTCACCTAAGTGTTTTGGGGGGATGCTGTAGCCGACCGGGGATTGGGCACCCTTGTCGGCACATGCTGAAGGGGGGACACAAGCCAAGGAAATTGGGCAACCTCCCTCAGCACACCACAAAAGCGGGGGGGAGACATTATGCCAACAGGGAGTTGGCTCCCCCATTAGTAAAATAAACCAAGACTGGGATAAATGCCAGTGGGGATTGGGCCCCCCGTCAGCAAAGAAAAACTGTTGGGGGGGCATGATGCCGAGGTTGATTGGGCACCCCCTTGGCATACATTTTAAATGGGAGGGAGGTCATTATGCCAACGGAGTGGGCTCCCCATCGGTATTGTGACAGGAGCGCGCAGTCGCCACGCTGCCGCGCATGTCGGGAGGATGTTAGAATGTTCGCTGCATGAGAGCTTCGGGCCTCATTGCAGCGGACCTTTCTTCAGATCTGATGGCCACATTAGGGATGTGTGATGTCAGCACCTGCTGCTGGCTTATTGAGGAATGAGGGATGCTCCTACTGATGCATGCCCTGCATTCGCCCAACAGTGACCACGCCTCCAAATCTGCTACTACAGCAAGATGTTGGCTGGTGCGCAAGCGCGAGCCAAAATAAAAATTACAGTATATGGAAAAAATAAAGTCCCAAGTGAATGTAGTTCTTTTTAGCCCACTGGTCCTGTTTTGCCATACATTGGTGCATAATGATACAGGACTTGCATGGGACAGACTGCAGCTTTCCAAGAAGGTGAACAGAGCCATGGGTTAGAGGGTTGCCATTGTTGGGGAGTTCAGAGGCTACCGGCTGGAGAGAAGGGACCATTACATACAAGGGACTTACTTCCATAGAGACATGCTACAGCCTGACCAACAACCCTTCACCCACTGGCAAGGTCTGTCTCCCTCCCTCACCCAATCCCCACCGGCATAGAAATCTTAGCCCTGCTGTCCAGTGGTACCCTTCTACATCTCCCTCTCCGGATCCCTATTGACAATGAAAAGTATTCCCTGGTGTTAGGTGATCACCTCCTCCCTCACCCAATCCATGCTGGCATACAAATATTATTCCCTGGTGCCCAGTGGAATCCCCCTCCCTCAACCAATCCCCATTGGCATTGGAAAAGTATTCTGTAGTGTCCAGTGGTACCCCCATTCTCGCCTGGTCCCATTAAGAACTGGATAATTATTCTCTGGTTTCCAGTGGTCCCTCTCAGTATCCTCCAGTGATCCCCCATACCATCCCCCACCCTGATGGTGGCAAACACTTACTCACTGCTCACCCCCCGGCCCACTGCCATCTGCTCTGCAAGTTCTATATTACTATACACTACTGTATAGTGAGTGATACAGAGCGTGTGGTCTGAAAATAAACTAGATCAACATGAAGTGCAACCACACACAAGCGCCAGCTTGAATTATTTTGAATTATTTTCATCAGATATTTTCTTTTACCTCTAATTTTGCAAAATTACAAGCTTTTTGGCCAGACTTCGGGAAAAGCTTTCAGACCACACATCTTCATGACCACATTATTGATGACTCACAACCCATGCGACACAAGTTTTCAGCCCTGCACTTGAGCACTCATCCTGGATTGGAGTTGCAGTCTTAACTAAAGTGATCATGGAGAGGGGTGATCCAAATGCTTTTACACTAATTTAGTAAATAAATCTTTAATTTAGCCAATTCAGAGGCAAAAGAAAAACTTAGGCAACGGTAAGTCAGCAAGTACCGCTATACAGTGGTGTATAATGATGTAGAACATGTACAGGGCAGATGACAGCTGGCCACGGTGAACAGAGGGTAAGTGCTAGCCACCATCAAGTGGGTTGGTATGGGGAGGGCTGGAGGCTTTCAGGATGGTGGAGAGACCACTGGACACCAGGGAATAATTCTGCAATGCCAGTGGGGATTGGGCCCCTCCAAGGCCTTTGACATGGTCAACCATGCCCTCCTCCTCTCCAAGCTAAGTCTCCTCGGCTGCTCACAAGAAGTATCTGACTGGTTCAGGAGCTACCTCACTGATCGCTCCCAATACATGTTTATAGTCCAGCATGCTCTACTACCTTGTCTGACAGGAATTGGGTGAGGGATGAGGTTATCAATGTATGTCGGGGAATGATTGTTCAATACCAATGGTGATTGGGTAGCGGGTACTGTCCTACTAGATACCAGGGACTTATCTTTCAGTACGAATGGGGATCATGTTAGGGAGGGAGAAGTTTTGTTCTTTTCTTTTCTTTTTCTTTAACAGGCAGCACTGTGCAGATTGTAAAAATGAAAGCCTTAAGCACTGGAAAACATACCAGTCATAAAGACTTATCACTACACCAAAACAAATCAATGCAAAGGTAATGGGCACAGGGCCATAAAGTCCTCGACAAAAATACAGTGTGGCAATAAATGCCACAGTCAACACAGCATGTCCTGAAATAGGGTCGGAAAAAACACCAACCAGAACAAAACAACATGCCCCATTCAAATTGATGGGACTTTAAATAACAAACTCCTGGGGATGTGGACTTCGGAGATGAGGAGAAACTTGGGAAGGGGGAAACGTCTATTTTCAAAAAAACAAAAAACAAAGTGAAAAGTAGCTACACCAGGAGACCTAGAAAGAACCAAATCAGGATACCAGGTCTCCAACCCTGCCGTGTGCTGGTGCCTTAACCACTCCACCAAGGAAGTGGCTCAACCAGGCACCGCACACATGGCAACTTGATCCCTTCTGAGTGTAAGCATAGAATGCCAGAAGTAGTGGTAATTCCTTACTGCTATTATACCCCTGTCACTCTATACACTTTAGCACTTTACACAGTGCGGTTATTGCCATGCTGTTTTTGTAGTGCAGTATTCACCCAGTACCAGGTAATGTAGCCAACCTTGTGAAATCACACAACTGATTTGTTGCTGGGAAGTTCATGGGCAGTAGTTCACTGCACAACCTACTTCAGAAGATCTGAGACACAATAAAGTCACACCACTGACAATAGGCTCCAAGCTTCATTTCATGCCTAACAAACTCTAGCGGTACCCTTTCTGAAGTGTAGAGGCAGTGCAGTCTAATGGGTAGAACACAGGCTTAGAAACTGGGAGATTGCAGGTTCAGACTCTACTAGAGCCAAATGCTGACTGTGTGACCTTGGGAAAGTCACTTGCTCCAGTTTGCCCAACTACAGAAATAGATGCACAGTAGGACTCCCACTGGAAACAACATGTGCATCTCAGGTGGGCAATCTCAGGTAAAATAAATTAAAAGAAAACATTCTGAGCAACTACTGCTTTTAATTAAAAATAAATCCCAACTGTCATAAGGCTTATTTACATTACATGCTGTGTTGTGCAGTAGACCAGCTAGTGATATACTGTAAACCTCTATAACCATTTGAAAGTGCATCCACACACAACTAGTCCTGCAGCATTATCAATGATGCCAGCAGGAGCGGGGTGGGGCTCGAGGATGAGATGTCTGATGACGCTGACATGCCCTGTAATGCACCCATCCTCTCACCATGTGCAGGTTACTTACTTATTTACTTACTTCCATCAAATGTTAGAGCACTGCAGCTACAAAAGTAGAATCCAATCCCAACTTCTTCAGTTTGTTTTTGCACCATTTTGTAGCTGCAGCACCACCTCCTTAATACTGCTGCATGGGATGCCTGGAGACCCACGGGAGGGCGGTGGTGTGGGGATAAAGCATTTACAGCACTGCATGTGGTGGGAAGGACTCGTACTATGGCTTACAGTATCTAAAGTGTTTTAGTTCCTCAAGGCAGCAGATCAGAAGAGTCAATATCGATCAACTTATCCACACACATCAGATCAGCTGATCTGCACTGCAGACAGCGATACCGTCTAAACAAGCCTATAGACTCTTGCTTTATAACCCAACATTTTTATACTGCATTTGCAAATCATATAGCAATATACATCAAAACTTCTTTATGGAACCAGGCCTATCTTAATTATTCTTATGGAAAAGGATTTTTGCAGACTTTTATAGTGTTTTATAATGTTGTTATTGATTTTATTAACTTTTATGTATAGTGCCGTGATACACTGAAAGGTGCTTAATTAAATAACAATTATTATTATTATTATTATTATTATTATTATTATTATCATTACAGTTGGCCTTAGGGTTTACAGTTATGTATGTTTTCATCTATACTTCTTTTCCAGCTTTGTACTAGTACCTTGGGATACCTATAGGAATGGCACCCAGTGTAACCTTCACACGTTACACTGCATTGTATTGCATTGGATTATGTAATACTGTACATCTTGTTGAAGGTTATAATTTCATATAGTCCATTGTGGAAGCTACCCAATTTCAATACCACAAGGTATGCTGAAAACACAGCCTCCCTCTTTGTGGAAGCGACAGGCTGGGATTACGATACACTCTTTCAAAAGCCCTGAGAAGGTGTACCCTAGTCAGTGCAGCAGAACTGGATGAGATTGGTCATGTCTGAAGTTATGCCCTCAGTTCTTTAAACACAGGTTGACATGCTGCTAATGCTACACCTCAGGTGAACTCAAAATAAAAAAAGCCTAAACCCAACTGTTTAATTAATTCCTGAATACCTGCATTCTAATTAAGGTTTCACCTTCTCACTCCAGCATGCCTTGCAGTTAAATAATCCTAAACTACTGTATCTTTAACCTACTTTGAGGTATTGCTTATCCTGTCAAAATTCAATCATATCTCAGATGTACAGATGTATTAAAGGCTTGTGCCCCACAAATCCTCCAGTTTGTGGGTTGTAGCACTCTGAGGACTTTCCCATGTTTCATGGCATTTTTACTGCTCCCAGTTTTTGAGGCAGTTTTAACATATACTGCTGTAAAATGACTCATTGAATTAGAAAGGATCTTCTGCGAGTTAAGTTAGTCAGATCTCTCAAAGCTGTCTGCTGGCTGTAGTTTATCCCATACCTAGAGATGATCCTATGTCACCTCATCTGACTGGATTCTGCTGTGTCTAAATCACTTTTTTTGACTGCTGTACCAAACTGCACTGTCATGTTCCAGAACTGGGTGGATCACCATCTCATAAAGCAAGACCTCTCCAGGGGGTGACAGAGCAGATCACTTTAACTGTGCCAGGTAAAAGCACCCTGCATATATTGCATTGCATATGGCATCTACCTATGGCTTCCATGTAAATCTGTCCATTGTCTGCCTCAGAAGCATGACATACTGCAGCCTTTCAACCTGCACATCCAGTGGCATCACGGAAATGGTAGGGGGACTACTTCTTTTTATATTTATTTACTTCAGTATATGATTTCATGAGCAATAGCTACGCTTCTATTGCAATATCCTAATGAACACTGTTACAATTTTTTGTCTTTTATTGGCTTTGACATTTGTTTTTGCTAGCTTATCCATGTAGGCTGTATAAAAGCCTTTGATCAAGATTTTCTGACTTCATTGTAATGCTGTCTAATTTAATTATTACCCACCTGTGAACTCCACTTGTGAAATGCAGAAACATCCACAAAATTCCTTCCTCTGTGGAAAATTCAACTGAATCTCTTGCTCCATGGAATTTTGGAATTCTGTAACATTCTGCTGTACCTCCAGTTGAGTTACAGTGAAAATAAATTCCCTTCCCGTGTACTTTCAGCAGAATAAAATTATGCAGAATGGAAGGCAGAGGTGGAATGTATTTATTGGGAATTTTCTAAAAATATTCCTAAGGGGAAAACACAGGGGAAAGGGGCTCTTGCCATAACACTGCTGGTAGAAAAAAAAATTTAACAGCAGTACTTCATTATGCACTTGTTATGAAATTACAGTGCTTACCATGACAACAGTCTATGATGTCACAAACACAGCATTCATGAGCTCAGTTGTGGACAGTCAGATGCTTAATGGGACCAGTGCACTTTAGGGGTGAATAGGTAACAGGTGAGCTGTGTAATGATTGCAGTCCTGCACAACATGCGGGTTAACTCAGCAACAACCTTTACTGTATGCTTTCCACAGTATATATAGTACAGCATACTGTCTAGTGGCACATTGGAACAACTACACCCATTGTCATTCTACTGTTAGTCATTATACAGTACATCTCCCTTTTTTTTTAAGATAAACTATATATCTTGAGTAACTAAGTTTTGTTATGCATTAGTACAACAATATAACCTTTCCCTATGCATGCTACTGTGATATGGTCAATTCAACTGTCTTAATATATCATATAACTTTAAATGGTATGCTGCTATTATATTCAGTATTCTTCAGTCATTCTGTTAGGTCTTTTAATAACTTTTCCACTGCTGGAGGACTGGAACTCTTCTCCACTCCTGGTGTTGACAGGAAAGGATTCACTCATATTGTCCTCTGCCTCTGTTTCCTAAAGCATTATATGATGTATCATTTCCTGGCATCCTTTGTTCCACTTTGGGGTAACCTCCTATCAAAGTCTCTGCATTGGGTACCTGATAAAATGTCCCTGGAACTTCAAGCAAATGTCTATGGTTATGTTTCAGTTCTTGTCCATTGTCTTCTAGAACCTTGTATAACCACAAAGTTGTCTCTTTAATAACCTTTGCCTTTGGTCTCCATAACCCTTTACCCTAAAGTCTTACTACAGCATGCTCAGTCAGTGGACATAGAAGTCTAGCTCCCCTATCACAGTAGCTATTCTGTCTGGTATCTTTTGTCACCCATGTCCTGTGACATGCCTGACAGGAAACATGCATCAGACATTCTTATCCTCAGCTTGCAGTTCATTAAAAATGATGATGATGAAGAACTACTTTCTAGTGGTGCTAACCCATAGGCCAGTAAAGCTAAATAAGGATCTTCTTTACCATCTATGGCCCTTTTGTAAACTCCCGTGACAATTTGCACCCCTGTCTCAGCCTGTCCATTGGACTCAGGATAGTAAGAACTGGAGGTCTTGAGCGTGAGGCCGTACTGTTTCACAAACTGCTCAAAGTCGGGGCTACTAAACTGTGGAACATTATCTGAAATCAGGGTGGCCAGTATACCATGTCTTGCAAAAACTGATGTGCATGCATTATCTTTTGTTTTGCAGATGTCTCTGGCAGATAAGCTACCTCTGGGTAATTGCAATAGTAGTCAATAATCAGGAGGTAATATTTTCATTGCAGTTGAAATAAATCTGATCCTACCTTCTGCCATGGCCCTGTTGGTTTCTTATGAAGCTGATTTTACTATAGCAAGCACAAAAGCTCTTTTGTCCAGCCATGGAGGAAGGAGGGATGAGTCGGACACCTTCTCGAGTTACATTTGAGAATTGGGTACTGGTGGGTGAGAATAGGGTCAGGTACTGTGTGGAGTGGGCATAAACTATGTTTCTTTAAGTGCAAATAAGTGCTTTACATTAAGATGGTGGCTAGCCATGGAGACAGGCAGGTTGAGCCAGTCACCCATCGGTGATATAGTTTTATTTAAATGTTTAAAACAAAAATTGTGGCTGCTGGGGAGGGAGGAGGGTGGGATTGTACTTTTATAGATAGAAAGTGCAGGATGGTGGTTATGTGTTACCTGGTATTGGGCTGGGGGGGGGGGAGAATAGGGCTGTTTATTTTTATTTAAATGGCCAAATGCCTTTTTCCGAATACAAAATACTGAATACCCAAGCTTTGTCTGTCAAATGCCAAATATTTGGCAAAATATTCTGGAAAAGGTATTTACACAGTCCTACTCTGTATCTTTATCATCCAGAGGAATTTGATAGAAACCCACTGAGGCATCCAGTTTAGAAAAGTATGCAGCACCAACCATGTCACTCGTAATATCTGACCTGGTGTGCAAACGGACATTCTCTCTTTTAATCCACTTTGTTCAAATCTTTTGGATCAATGCAAAGTCTTAGAGCACCATTTTTCTTTTCCACTGTGACCAAGGAGTTTACCTTGTCTGTAGGTTCTTCTTACTTTTTACTGTGCTCAAGGTGATTAGTCTGTCTAGTTCCTTGTGCAGTTGTTCCTTTAGCGCTACTGGAGCTTTCCTTGCAGCTTGACTAATTGGCTGCGCTGTATTCTGAACTGTACTGGTAGACATCCAATTGCATGGAAAACATCTGCCTTCTATTTTGCCACATTTCCTAGTTTGTCAGCATCAAGCAGTGTCTGTGTAGTGGCTGGGCTTATGGCTGGCATAATGACATCAGTATTTATTACTTGAATGGGTTTTACCAAACCCATTTTTCACACATTTTTAGACCTAAGATAGGCTAGCTGTCTCCTTTCACAATAACAAAAAGTATATCAGTGGACTGTCCCTTACAAGGTACTGTGGCTCTGCACATACATTTGCTATGTATTGAATCATTACTATAAACATGTAGTGAAATTGTCTTCTAGAGCATTCTTGACTTTTCTTTAAAGAGAACCTTCCCCTGTCACTTTGACTTTCAAGCATTAATTACCACTTCTTGCATTAATTCTGGAATTGTATTCCATTAATGTTTGCTGCAGTTAGTTTTTGCATTCTGAGCTTCTAAAAACTGTAGGGTGTACCAGAGCTTTATACCAAGCCTGGTGTTGCTGTGGGCCCAGGATTGTCCTGCTGACATCATTGTAGGGCAGAGTCAATTTCACACAAAAAAACCCACACACACACGGACAAGACATTTAGATTTTGGCATAATGCATTGCTAACAGGGTGTCTTGGGGAAGGGGGCACACAGTATGCACACTGAGTACTGGTAGGTTTCCCTTGCAACATTGTTGCAACTGCATGGTACTGAACAGTTTGAGTCACTCCTCTATCCTACAGTGATGTCATCAGGAGCTAGCAGCCCAGCAAGCTGAACAGCAAGGGCAAGTGCAGCAGGGCTTAAAAACAAATCCAAATTATGGAAGGCAGAGTAAATCTTGGCCAGAAATAACAAATGCATACAGCTTTTCAGGTCTTGTACTGCATATAATGACTACAAGCTGTAACTTTTTGGACCATCTCTAAGTTGCCTTTAGTAAGACATTGGCAAAATATTCACCTGTGCTCCTGTGCCCCAGGTAAGAGATATAATGGCTCCATTAACTTCCAAAGAAGTGACTCATTCATCTTTGATTCACCTTTCGACTCCCACAGCTCTCGTGAACAGATCTTCTCCCTCACTGGAGTCATTGGCCATATTCTGCCGGGCAACTTGCTCACTAGCTGAACTTTTCATTTGGAAAAACACTGTTAGCATAATGGTTTTTTCCACAACATTTTTCAACATTTTTTTTTTTTTAAGTGGGAAAGCTTTTTCATTCAGGTTTAGTTCCACATCTTTCACATGATGATGAGCCACTGGCTTTGATCAGGGAACCTTTTCCATCACCAGTTAGTGTCTTTTTAGCTTTGTTTTGGGACCCTGTTCACAACACTGACTGCAGCATCATTTTCCTTACCGAAGGTTTCTGTGTGCAGCCTTGCTATTTCTGAGGCATGGCAAATTTAGACAGATATTGTTAAAGTTAAATCAGTTTCTCTGAGGAGACAAGAACGCACTCTGTTAACTACAGATGCCAAACACAATTTTGCCTCTTATGATTGAGTCACATAAAGGCCCAATGTTGTATGACTGGCTCTTCAGACACAAATAAGTAACATATTGCTCAATAGATTTTGTTTCTATTTGAAAACAGGATCTGAAAAAATACCTTTGATAGGATTCATTTTTTTGAGGAGTGCAGTAAGATTCAAACTTCTTTCACATTTATCAGTAAGATGTTACTGAATTTTTGAAAAGACCATATCACAAAACACACCAGATATTCAATAAATATATAACTATCACACAATCACAGCATATACTGTATTACAAACTCAGAGAAAAATATAAAGTAACAACCTGAATACAACTACTTAATGAAGAGAAATAACATTAAATCTTAACTTTAAAGGTTTGTCACGCCACAGTTTTTTTTATGAAGTAGTTCCCCTTTTCGATCAAAACAATATGAGAATTAAAAAAAAAAAGAAGAGTCAAAAAGTGAGACAGACAATAGAAAAGCAAAACCAGATCCAGGAGTGGCAGAAAGTTATTTAAGTTCTATTGAGGTAGTCAGTATTAACCCCAGAGGGTTATGAAGTTACCATGATGCAATAAACAAAAAAGATGTACCATATTACACAAGTGCATAGGTGAAGTGATTGCAGGTGGTACCCCACTGAGACTCAGAAATGAAACCTTGGCCTAACATATAATGGGCAAGCCTTTCCAGCCTCTAAATTTCTAGGCATTTCATTTTCCATTCCACAGATGATGGTGCCCTGTTTTCTAGCCATAGTTTAAGTGTGGAATTCCTAACTGATGCCAACATTAGAGATATAGTGCCTTGTTGTTCCTTGCTCCAAGTTTCTGCTACGTTAAAATGACCAGTAAGACATGTTTCTATGTTCATCTTCTCTTGCAACCATACAATGTCTCTAAAAAAATGAGATATGCTGTCCCATAATTGTTTCATTTTAGGGATGTCCCAGAACATGCGTACCAAGCCACAGTTAGCAACTCCATATCTGAAGCAATTAGAAGAAGCTGTTAAACCCATTTTATTCATTAAAAGTGGAGTATAATAAAGATTGTGAAAATGTTTAAATTGCACAATTTTCATATTAACAGTTTTAAAATATTTTGAGAAAATTCAACCAAATCTTGCTCCAGTTCCAGTTATTTGTCTCTTTACCCAGTGTAGGTGCCCACCACCCAACATTTTCCAGATCACAACCTTTTCTGCATGAAAGAAGATTATACAAAGTTGATATTTTAGGCCTTGATTGAATGCATGCCAGGAAATGTTTGGAATTAGTGTTCGTGTCTAGCAAGGTTTCTCCATTTATTATGAGAGCTCTGAGACTTCTACCTTTACAGTCAAACATGTCTGCATCAGATTACTGCAGATTTTTTCTTGCATTAGAGTGCCATACTGTTTGAAAGTACCTTTCATTAATAAACCTTTATTTTTTGTTACTCCTTTCTCTTCCCATTCCAAGATCGCAGAAACGTGGCCATCTGGGGGTAAGATTAGTGTTACAAAATAAAGATTGGAGCTTGTATTTATCTAGGTATAGATCTAAGAGTTTAGATGATCTCATGAGACTATAAAGGCTATCAGAAAGGACTTTGTTTTAGAGGGGCTTAGAAGGTTTAGTCAACATCTGAGACCTTAAGTGGACTGTAGGTGTTTTAATCAAATCCAATTCCATTTTGAGCCATTCTGGATTGGAAAGGGCATTCTCCTGCATATTGAACCATTTCTATATTTGCATAATTCTACAGGCTAAGAGATAACAGGGCAGGCAGTATAGCCTAGAGGTTATAGGAATGAGGTGTGAACAAGCTTGATACATCCAACAGACCAGATCTGAGTTTGATTCTCACAACCTCTACTTGCATACTGTGTGACTCTGAACAAGTCACTTAACCACCCAGTGCTCCCACGTCACCCCAGAAAACAGGCACTTGTGCTTAGTGGGCCTTACCCGGTCACCAAAGACTAAAATAAAAAAAAAAACAATCGAGTGCTTTGATCCCCTTGATCCTTGGGTCTGGATGGACAGTGATAAGACATTCTATACCTTTTATCTGCCCATAAGAAATAAATCAGGCTCTGAATACGTAGCAACCATTTTTTATTATGGCTGTGGGTGGAGCCTACAGCCATCTTGCTATCTGTAGCTTGAAAATGGAGTATCGTGGAACACATTTTTTTGGACTTTTCAACGTATCCTTCCACATCTACAAATCACTATGGCAACTAAAATAAAATAATCCCTTCTTTCTGTTTAGAATGTTGGAGACATAACTCTAAGCTACTTATCAGATGGCCATTAGGAAACTGAAACAGCTTATTAAATATTGGTTGCCTATTAAACTGGAGATTTGTTTACCCCCCTTCAAAATGCAACAACTTGCACATTCAAATGCCTAGTATTTAAACATGTTTTGCTACTAACTTCAGCTGGAAATAAATATCTTTCAAGAAAGATTCAAACCTTAGAAATGTCACCCTTTCGCAGCATATTTATAAAGATTTAAACTGTTTTTTAACCTCTCAAGATGTATCTGATAAATTGCCAGGTCTTCAGTGAATTACCCAGACATTTCAACAGTACACAACAGAGATGGGCTTCTGAAATTAGACTTATTTTACTTCTCAATATGGTGGCGGATGGATTGAACATTGATGTTGGGTACATGACACATTATTCTACTTAAACTTACACAGACCTTTACTTTAAAAGATGGACATAAACAGTTTAGTTCTTCAGCGGGCCTTTGATTTTGTAAGTTTATGGTTATCTACATTGTTGACTTTTCACCTTAACACTGTGATGAGTGCGTTTAAGTGTGTGTGTGTGTGTATACTGATGTATGTATGTATGTATGTATGTATGTATGTGTTTTGTGTGTGTTTTTTGTGTGTTGTGGGTATGGTGTGTATGTGTGTTTTGTTTGTTGTGCGTGGTGTGTGTGTGTGGATATGTGTTTGCTATATTTGTTGTGTGTTGTGGTTGTGTGGGGTGTGCAGGTGTGTGTGTGGGGGTTGTGGTGTGGTGTATGTACACACATATGTATTAGGTGGACCGTGGCATGGGGCGGTTGTTATGGCTAGAACACTTAGTTTTCACATATAGTGTGCATTTATTTCCTTCTATTAGTTGTCAGTGGATGGATTTCACACTGTCACATTTTAACTGCTCATATTAAGACACATATCTCATTTACTTGGGGTTCATTAAAGGTGTAATTCCTTTGGGTTTTCATTTAGATTGCTAGACTGATTCTGTGCATGTTTGTTATACACAGACTCTGTGTTGAAATCTGCATTTATCAGGCTCATGGTCTCGTTTTCTTGGGGGTCCTTGACAAGTATTTTTTTTTTTTTTGCACTTACACTTACAAGTGATACTTTCATGCATTATGTTTATATGTGTAGGTTAATTTGAGGCTTGCTTTCAACTTGCAGTTATACCTAATTTCAGGATTTTGTCTCTCATTATCTGTCCTTTAATATACCAGGACAATTGGAATGTAAGTTGTAAGCTCATCTTACATGTATTAGAGAATGCCACCCAAGGTTTTTTATCACTAGAATGCTTTCTTGGCACACTGAGACATTTTAAAATTTATGTGGCAAGAACTCTCTGGCTGTAGAGAATTCTTGATAACTTTGCCCTTCTGAGGCTCCTCAGTTAAAGGCATACTGGTGTTAATTAGCTTCTCTGACGTAATCTTCTATTATGTTTTAAATGTATATGTTAAACCAATGAGAATTATTTCTGCTTTTTCTATATAATCTGGTGTTAATAATATGGGATATTTGAAAAAACTGCCACAAAAGCTTCTGAAGAAGGACCTGGTTGGTTCGAAAGCTAAAGCACTTTGTTCTTTTCTGTAACATCCATGTTGGTCCAATAAAAGGTATCAAATCATTTGTTTCTGGACCAGACTAAATATATAAATTTCTTTGACACATAAGAGCTTCTGAGGTCTCTTATAGTGAGAGAGAGAGAGAGAGAGAGAGAGAGTGTGAGTGTGTGTGTGTGTGTGAGTGTGTGTGTGTGTGTGTGTGTGTGTTTGAGGGAGGGGTGGAGAAACAGTCAAAATTTTGGCAAGGGAGACATCATCTAATAAATGAACTGCTGACAAACCATGAGCTAGAAATTCATATATAATTATCTTATTCCTTATGTTCCCATATAGAGTTATAAAATGTTAGTCAACACAACTGAGAAAGAAATTTGTAGGGGACAACAGTTGAGTTTTTCTGTTGTTTTGGACCACTAGCTCTAGGCTGTGGAACATAAATGTATTGTTTGTGGTTGGAATGAGCAATCTAAATAGTAAGAAGGTCTGAACAGTAATATTTTAATTTACACTATTAGTAATGTAATTGTGCATAATTTCTATAAATAAATTTGAAGTCTGATAATAATGTAGCCAGGATATGTGTTAACCTGCTTTGATCTCTCACAACATGTAATAGTAGTAGTAGTAGTAAATATTTCAGTCTGAAAATTCAGAAAAGGATAGCCCAATTGAGGAGAGGCTCATTTTCAATGGGATCCCAATGTATAAAATAAACAAATAGTTACACAAAATATGTACATAAATACAAGCATAGCAGTGTCAGTGGTTCAGTAGGTAGCACACTCACCTCTGAGGCTGGGAGATCAGAGGGCTGTGGGTTCAGTTCCCACATCTGGCACTTGGGTTAATATCCCAGTACTGACACTGTAGCGCAGCATGAGAGGGGTGCTGCACTTCTGAGGTTTCATCTTTTGGATGAGATGTTAACCTGAGGTCCCATCTGCCTGGATTGGTGGTAGTTCAGGTGGATGTTAAAGATCCCATGGCACTTATTGAAAAGAGTAGGGGAATATTTTATTAGAATAACATCAAAATTCAAAAATTACATACAGTGTAAGATTCGCTCCACAAACCCTTGTACATCAAGAAAACATGTAATAAATACCCATATTGTGAAACTATACTAACAAATATTGAAATCAAAAAGAATTGAAACAATCATTACACATATATTCACAAAGAAACCTTTTTTTTTTTTTTTATATAATAAACCCCCCAAATATTAGGTAACAAAAGTTTCTACTATCATGTAACATTGCACATCTGACTAATACTATCCTATACATACTCCCAACTAACAATCATGACCTCTCCCCATATGTAACCCACTCAGCCATAGGTGAACAAAGGCACATTACTTAACTTTTTATTTATATTTAATAAACTTCAAAAACCCTTTCCACCATTCCTTCACCTTCCTTGATGAGAAGAATGCTGTGTCTTGAACATAAATCCTGTACATTGCCCGTGAATCAACCTCTGGACATTGTCATAGGGCATCAACTTCTGATATAGCACCCACTGGCACCTAGCTTGCCACAAGTAGTATATCAATGTGCTACAAAAGATTTGTAAAGTGTCAACATGATATATTAATCGAAACTGTGGAGAATGACCCAGTACCAATGTATCATAATCCATGTATTCTAACCATTTCATACTCCATTGTACTGCCAAGAATTTCCACAGAGAAACAGCATAAGAACACTTAAAAAGAAAGTGATCAACCGTTTCTTCTTGTGCCACACACTCCAAAAATGGACAATTTCTGTCTTGTATCGGTTTATGCTTGGCGTTCCCTCGTACTCCAATTCGACCATATACCATAAGCCATAGCGTTTCCCACATATAAGTAGGTAACCTTGGGTTGTTTAATTTACTTAAAACTATATCCACACACCCTAGAGGACAGTTCTTAAACACCGGTTCACTGGGATACAGTTGAAGCATTACTGATTTGTATAACTGTGGACCCGTACTTACTTTAACCACCTGTGCTACCAACCCCCATTTAAATACTTTTTGCAATAGGTATAAAATATGTCGGCAGAAACAACTTAGAATTGGTTTTGAGGTCTCTCATCCAACAACATAATACTGCCCCATTACCTGGCGATGTAGCATCCCACATCTTTCCGTGGTACCCCCAACCGAACTTTACATTTGTTGAAATAAATAGGGTAGAAAAAGATAACGGATCTATCATTCCTAAACCTCCCTTCTTTTATCTAGATATATAAATTGTCTTTAGTTGGATTAAGTCTACTACCCCATAACATCTGAAAAGATAAGCTATATATTCTGGTTTCCAAATTCAGTGGCAAGGAAAAATCAGTGCTGTATACAATAACTTGAATAATAAATTTTTAATAGGTGAGACCCGTTTAATTTTATCAATTTCCATTGTTTCCAAATCTGGATTTTTGTCTATTGAAGTCAAAGCTAATCCCCAGTTAAGTTCTGGTACATTTTTGGTCCGTAAAATAATCCTAGAATTTTTATCGGGTCACAAGAAATCTGAATACCTTGTATTATGAGTTCTGGGAGACCATCTGTACCTATAAACAAACCTTTACTCTTATTCTTGTTAATAGTAGAATTTGCTAACAAAGCATAATCATCCATAAAATCTAAAAAATGCTTACTTGTGTACTATCAGAAGAATACACAAATCATCCGCATAAGCTTGCACATACAACCTATCTTCACCAGCACCCCAACCTATCTCTACCCAACGAGGGATTTGTGTTAATGATCTAATTAAAATATCAATAGTAAAAGCATATAACAGGGGACTCAATGGACAACCTTGACGTACCCCTGTCGGAACGATGAAACCCTTCCCCAATCTCCAGTTGAATCACTGGGTGGTAATAGCCAATTGTAAATTGATTGAATGGTGGTTAAGAAAACTTCGGAATCCCATAATGTCTCAACGTTGCAAATAAAATGGATGGTAAACTCTATCAAATGCTTTCATCTGGTCCACAGAGACAATGCATCCTGAAATTCTTTGAAAACCGGCTATCTCCACAATGTCTCTCAGTACCATATGAGCCTGATATATTTTTTCCAGGTACTCCACAAAACTGAAATGGGGAAAGAACTTTGACTGCAAATTGTTTTAATCTGGTGTTCAAAATACTCATAAAGAGTTTATAATCGAATTCAATAGTGTAATTGGTCTCAGTTATTCAAGTCAAATGTATCACCCACTTTATGTAAAAATCAACAGCCCTTCGCAAACCAACTTGGAAAATCTGATTGTCCCATAAAAGCATTAAAACTAACACTAAACAATTTGCAAATTCCACTGGAAAGGCTTTATATAAATCTGTTGTCAGACCATCAATTCCAGGAGAAGTACCCTTATTTTGATTTTTAATAGCCGTAATTATTTCCTGTGTAGTGATAGGCTATATCAATATTAATGTATCAAATACATGTCTGGGTACCTCAATCTGGTTTAGAAAGTCCCAAATGTCCTGATCATTCTGGGCCCTTACTGGCTCATAATCCAGAAAAAATTGTTTAATAATATGTTGTAGTGACTTCTGATCCTGTACCAATTTTCCCACCTTATTCGTAGGGGCATTTAAGGTAGTAGATTGTGTATAAACTTTAAAGGCCTCATATGGATCACCCTCCGCTTTTCTTCACCCCATATTGTAGAAGAGCAGTAAGGGTCCGAGCCCTATTGTACTGAACCTCTAGGAGTTGATCTTTTATTGATCTAATCTGTGAACTATAATCCAAAGTAGAAGTATTGGCTACTGAAAATAAATAATATAATTGTTGTCTTAATTTCAAATATTGGAGAAAATCATTGTTTGCTTTAACCTTCCCTTGTTGTTTTAATAGGTGACAAAGGTCGTCCTTAGAATCTTTCCACCACTCACCCACTGAGTCATATAAAAAGGCTACTGAAAGCCTTGCCATCAGCAATGCTTGAACTCTATCCCGTACCTCCCGAGAGTTTAATAATAGAGGATTCAACTTCCATCTCGCCCGCCTACCTATCAGTCTGGCATGAGGAGAAACGGTACAGAGCAACAAGAGATGGTCAGAAAATGCGACAGGACATGTTTCAAATGTAAAGGAATTTTGTCAGATAAAAATATAATCTATCGTAGAAGTAAACCGTTCCTTTTATAAGTAAATTTAGGCCCTGAGCTTTGTTTACTACTCCCATTTATTAAACCCACTGAGTGTACCAGTTTGTATAAAGCCCTGGAATCACAGTAAATTTTCCTACCTACTCCCACCATAGAATCACCAGCATTTATTAATGCACAGTTAAAATCCCACAAAAAACACCTCAAAGGAGGTCAGTAAATAAGGTTGTATCATATTACAGAGCGCCACCCTTTCTGCCTTGAGCTGTGACCCATAGACATTAATAAACCGGCACAATCTTGATTTCCACAAACCATCTAAAATCATTAACCGTCCCGGTATTAGATCCATCAATTTAATTAAAGAGAAGTCATACGAGTGAAACAGAAACCCTATGCCATCTGCCGACTGCTGGCCAAAGGACCAATACGAAGGCCCCCAGCACCATTCCCGTTGAAAACACCTGGTTTGTTCCATAGTATACATCCATGTTTCTTGTAATAAACAGACATCAATCTGATTAGCATGAACAAAGTCATAAACTATCTGTCGCTCTTATAATTCACTATACTATGAACATTCACCGAACCCAACCTAAAGTGCATCAGGTACAATCAATTCCAGCCCATCACCTATCTTTTCTTCCGTCGCTTTCTTCTTTTTCCCTTATAATCCTCCTGAATCCTTAATGGGGACGTGGACTATCCAACGCCTGCTGCGAATCATTATCTGGGCAATCCATATCCGATTCCCCCCACGGACTTGATAGCAAGGCAAAAGAATTACTTATTTCTACACTCATAGCAGACTGCTGTGGAAGGCCCTTAATATTTCTGGAAGACCTTCGAACTGCAGACACCACAGGTGCCCTAAAAGACTCCTTTGGTTGTTTCTCTTCTTCAGGCAAAATTCCTACCCCAGTAGGTTCCGAAGGCTCCTTGTCAAGAACTACTAAATCTTCCACCTCTACCACATCTCCCCTCACTTCAATAACAGAAGGTACTTTTCCAACTGGCTGCTCGTGACCCACATGACCTTCCCCTATTATCAAATCCTGGGCTTTTTATATTAATAGATCTGGATTACCACAACACTCTTTATTTTTGGCTGCCCATGTACATTCTGCAAACACATGTCCTGTCTCATCACAGAGATCACATTTTGTGACGTTAGCACATTGAAAAGTAATATGTCTTACTTCTCCACAGTTATCACATCTTGGTTTGTCACAGGAACTTGATAAATGAGTTTTAGCACCACATTTATAACAAGCCGAGGTTGCCCAGCATAAAACATACCCTCTGTCCCTACCCAACATAAAGGAATTGGATATGCTCAATTCCTGCAGCTGTTTGTCGTAGTTTAATTTTAAACCCCAGCCCCTGTCCAAAATTGTTCTGCATCCAGAATTGCTTCTGGGGAACTTAAAATCTAGCATTTGTGGCCTAACCAATAAGTAATATCATCAATATGAACCCCTTCGCTCCTAAACATAACAGTTGCATACTTTATTAAAGGTTTTGTTAACGGTATCACTAAAAAGGGTGTCCAAAGGGGGGAAAACTTAACCTGAGTATATCTTTCCCAAAAAAGGTCAAGAGCATATGCTGAACGAAAACTAACATCAAAATTGTCTTCCCCAGAAATATTAATAAATGCAAACACTTCCCTAGGAGAGAAGTGCAAAGAGTCTTTCAATAAACATTTGCCAACATATTGTCTATCAGGTCTAACCTCTAAACCTCCTTTGTAATGAAGACGCACCGCATTTCTGCGAGGTGCAGCATCCTGCTTAATTTTTGAAAACAATTCTGACATCAATGGTTTCTTCCCCCTTTCCTCCCTCTGGTCCTGTGCCTCTACCTGTAACTCGGCGACAGGCGCAGCTTCGTCCTGCCGTTCAGGAGATGAAACTACAAAAGGAATAGTCTCCTCATTTCCACCCACCACCTCTTTAACCCCACTTAAAACAGTAATGTCTTGTAGCTTGGGTCTCCATGCTGGTTCATTCTGGGAGAAGTTTAATTTTGGTCCCAATCAGGAGTGGGCTTCAAGCCCCACTGTCCAAAGTCCAACCAGCCTCACTAAGAGCTCTCTGTGGGGCCAGTTCTCATCATTGAGAGGCTCAGTCTCAGCATTAGTTTGAACTTCCTTTCCCCACACTGCTCTTTTTCCTGGTAACTTCTCACCTATCCCAGCAATAGGTAATACTAAACGTCTTTTGCAAATGTCAAGGCCATTCTTTTCTCCTTTCCTCCTCTCCTACCTTATCCAGTTGTCGCTTTGAAAAGAAAACTCCGACACTCCAACCTGTGTCCCGGGATCAGTTTGAAAAATACAATGTTTCAGTGGTGTAGTACTCTCTCACAGCCCCAGTAGTAGCTCGAAAAGTAAATCCGGATGATTTCTTTGCCGGACTGTTCTGTGTGTCACTGAAACCGTTCCCCTGTCTCACTTCCTTTTCCTCCTGGATGTTGTCATGCAACTTGTAATCAGAAGGTGCATTTTTCTTGTGTGCTGTTCTCTCTGCTGGTTCTCTGCACAGGGATTTTACTCCCAAAGAACTGCCAGCCACAGCTTGTGTATTTTTTTTTCTGTTAACCTCATGTTCCATTGTACTGTAAGCACGGCAGACCAGTAGAGATTCTCTTTGATCAGGGAGGGTTACATCTGCTACAGCGTTCGAAACGTCTTCTAACTTGGTAAGCTTCATAGATTCCACATTATTTGACTCTTGCAATTGCTCCACTACAGTCCTCTGTTCTCACGTAATGCTTCCAATTTTAATTGTAAATTCCTCGCCTCCGTTAAACGTTGTACTGTAGCCAAGCTACTGCTCACCATTTCTGCATCCGTTAAATTATCCAGAGAATCAAGTAACTCCACATCTTCCATTTCAGTGTTCTTCAGGGTGATGTCCTCTTGTACAGCCATACTCATTGTTTCACTTGCAGCCCTCGGCTGCTCCAGTAGCTCCTCACCATCCATCCTCCAGCAGAGCAGGCCACCAACTGATCCTGTGGTCAGTCGACAGCAAGTCCCCCTACTGGCCAAGCAGTAGGGGAGTTTCCCTGGTGTCCTCGCCAAATTTCCCTCATTCACTAAAAATACCACCAACAGCTTAATCTGGTTCAAGGTCAGTTGGCATTCATCTGCATCCCCCTCCCCGGGTCATGCCTGAAAATAGGCAGGATTTGTCTAGTGCACTTACCTGGTCAATAAAAATTAAATAAATACAATATACAACCTGTATCAAAAGACACAATACTGTACATGAGACATGTAGATGTTTTTCAATTAATTATAACAAACTTTAGGCATTTCAGCACTTTTTATCAGCCAAGATCTTTTTTGATGCCTAGACGGATGAGATATTGACTTGATATATAATGAGCTATTTTTGAGAATGAAAGAGATCATGCCATTTATTAGGAGGAAAATTATTGTTTAGATACATAGATACATAGACACTGTCAGCAGATAAGGGCCTATGACCCACTCAGTCTGTCCATTTGAGCTTGTAAGTTCCCTTTATGTTTTTCTATATTGTTATTTTTATACTTTTTGGAAGTTTCGTGTAGGCTTGATATTATTCCTGAAATTTCAGAGATCTTCCTGGGGAACTTGCAAGATACTGATATATAACTATACCATTTATAAAATTCCTGATCAAACAACTGGAAACAGAAGACTGTTTTTTGTCATTTTTATGTTGGCTCATGCTTGCGTTCCAGCCAACATATTGCAGTAGTAGCAGATTTGGAGGTGGGCAAATGCAGGGTACACATCAGTAGGTGCATCCCTCATTCTCCAATAAGCCAGCATGCAGGTGCTGACACCAGCAATATGTAAAGTGGTCACCACATCTAACAAATGTGCCGCTGCAATTACAGCTAAGCTCATCATCCAGTGGCACAATAACATGCCTCCTGACATGCCTTTATTGGTGAAGTTGTCCAATAAACATGGCAGCACTGAGTGCCGCTGCGTACAATGCCAACTTCAAAGGTGCCCAATCCCCCTGTCAGCATGGTTTGACCCACTTCATTTGCAGACAAGGGAGCCCACTCCCCATTGGCATAATGTCCCCCTCCCATTCCAACTGTGTGCCGAGGGGGTGCCCAGTCCCCCTTGGCATCATGAACCCCCCCAACAGTCTTTCTTTGTCAAAAGAGGGCCAGATCCTCATCGGCTTCAGTCCCCCCTGTCCAGTTCAATTTGCAGATGGGGAGCCCTCTCCCCATTGGCATAATGTCCCCAACCCCCAATTTGCTCTGTGTGCCAAGGGGGTGCCCAATCCCCCTCTGCATCATGCATACCACCCCACCCATTTCTGTGCCGATGGGGGGCCCAATGCCCGTTGGCTGCGGTCCCCATCCCCATAATGCAGGTGGTACACTGGAAGCCCACCCCAGTGTACCGAACAACACCTGCAAAAAAAGAAAACCAACCCTCATTGTCTTTTTTTTCCCTGTAAAACAAGAAAACGGTCCTTCATGGTCTCTCCTGCCACTCCCCCAACCCATGCCGACCCTCTGTGTACCCTGCTTCCCCACCCCTCCTCACCCCATACTTACCTCTGGAGCCCAGCGCGATGATCTTTGGTGGACTGGGAACACGTCTGCACTCTTCAAAGTCAACCACGAACTGAAGAAATGCCGGTAAGCTGTATAATGGCATAAATAGTTTTATTTCAACTTTGGTGCATATCTCAGGCATTTTGGGGAATTTTGGCACCACATTTTCAACATGGGGCTCTTGACACCCCTTCTCATGCATTTAGTCACTGTCATGGCATTATTAGGTCCCAAAAGGTGATTTTGTGGTCACTGGGCAGAATCACCTTTCAGGACTGGTTAACGAAATGACAGTGCCACTGTTCATGAGGTGGGCTCTCAAAAAGCCTATGTTGCAAATTTGGTAAGAAAAATTCAAAAAAAATACTGTTTTATGAGCGTGTGTTGTGCAGTTTCCACGCTCGCTCGTGACTTCATGAATTCATAATATTTTCACTCCAGAATTTCAACATTGGCATTTTTCCACACTTCCTTATGAACATTACAGCTGTCAATTTACATATCCTGGCAGAAATGTGTTTTTGCACTCCCGGTGCAGAAGAGCACGGTCACAGTGGGAAATCGGTTTTAGTGACAGATTAAGAAAATCACAGTGACACTGTTCATGAGCAGAGGTCCTAAAATGCCTCTGTTGAAAATTTGGTGATGAAAGTTAATAAAATGACTGTGTTACAAGCAGACATTGTGCAGTTTCCATGCACCCTTGTAACTTCGCAAATTTGCAATATTTCCATGCCAGATTTTCAACACTGGCATTTTTTCACACCTACTTATGAACAGTACAGCTGTCATTTTTCACATTCTGCCCTAAATGGGTTTTCACACATGTGGCAAACAATGGCGTGGTCACTGTGAGAAATCAACTTTTCGGACAGATTAACAAAATCACAGTGCCACTGTTCTTGAGGAGAGGTCCCAAAATGCCTATGTTGAAAATGTGGTTAAAAAAATCCCCAAAATAATTGGGTTATGGATGTGTATTGTGCAGTTTCTATGCATGCTCATGACTTCACCAATTTTTCTTATTTTCACTCCAAATTTTCAACATTGCCATTTTTTTACACCTCCTCATGAGCAATATAGTTGTCATTTTTCACATCCTGCCCAAAATGTGTTTTTGTGCCTGTGGCACCAAATGGCATAGTCACTGTGCAAAACCACCTTTCAGCTAACAAACTGATAGTGCCGCTCTTCATGAGGTGGGGTCATAAAAAGCCCATGTTGAAAATTTGGAGTGAAAATACCAACACACGCCTACAGCGTTAGGGTTTCCAACTGTAACACCCCACCCTGTAGAGACTGACAGGTGCAAGGGGTGTGACTTGGGATCATCGGCTGTAATGCTCATGCCATTTCACCCCCACCCTGCAGCCAGTGACAGGCATTGAGGTGTACCTTGGAGTGTTTGCCCCTAAAGTTCACCCCATTCTCCTATACTGCACCCATCTTTTCCTTGTGGAATGGGGTAAGTATAAGGCCCAATGACCCCAAAACACACCACAACAATTGTGAGTGTCTACAGGGTGGGGTGAGGTAAAATGACTTGAGCATTATAGTTGGCAATCCAAAGGCACACCCCAACACCTGTCAATCTCTGCAGCGTGGGGATGGGTTGGCATCAGTTGAATACTTCACTGCCATTCCTATTATGCATCTCTAACTCCTGCACTACCAATGCCAATGCCAGTGAGGCAACATTCAGCATCGACAAATGCTTGTTTAATATGATGCACTGAGTATGTATTTACTGAGTTGCTGGATCAGGGCCTTGAAGAAAATAATAACATTTACTTAACTCATTCAAGATTCCATCAGATGGACAGAAAAAAGTCTATGAGAATTTATCTGAAAACTAACAACTATATGATGCAAAGATAGCATTTGTGTATGTGTGTGTATATGTATATTCATTGCAAAAAACTCTGTTTTACAAAAACAGTTAGGGTTTCCATTACACCTTTAAAAGTATGGAAATTCAATGTTAGGGTTAATATGTGTATCAGCACAACAACACTAATCTCTTTAAACATTAGAAACAAAACAGTTATTTGATGTATCCCTTGGTGTCCTTCCACCTAACTCACACACCATACAAATATATTGTTCAATACTACATGATTAACAGCTCAAATGGTGTACGTGTTAGGTGGAAGAACACCAAGGGATATGTCAAATAACTGTTTTGTTTCTAATGTTTGCAGAGACTGGTGTTGTTGTGCTAATACATGTATTAACCCTAACATTGAATTTCCATACTTTCAAAGCTGTAATGGAAACTCTAACTGGTTTTGTAAAATGGATTTTTTTCAATGACTTTCCCTACTTTTTGAGATAGGTGTGTAACACATTTGCAGCAAATACTCATAAGTTTGTCATTTTTGTGTTTGCTTGTGTGTGCGCAAGAAAAATCTTGCTTCAATAGTGGGTGACGGAGACACAGCAGTGTTGTGGCAAATGGCAGCAGTCCGTTTTGGGGCTGGTCTCTGCCTCGTCAAATAGAGAAGCATGCTGTAAATGATGACAGTTAATGAGCATGCCACTATGCTCAAACAAATTGACTGCTGCAATCCGGTAGTGCCCCATCACTTCACAATCAGCTGTGTTTGTGGGGCAGTCCCTGACTGCAGCAGTCAATTACAGCTGCATTGTGTGGTGTCCCCTTTCAATAAACATGGTGACGGCTTTTCCTTCTGCCTCTCACAGATCCCAGGAAGCTGACGGACAGCTGCCACCTCTCACAGTTCCTGGTGAAGCTGATGGGGTTGCCCAACCTCCTGTCAGCATGCCACCTCCCCAGTTCATTTGCCAACAGGGTAGCCCAATCCCCATTGGCATGAGGCACCCCCCATTTGTTGCATGCTGAGAGGCTGCCCAATCCCTCTTGGCTGATGCACTCTCCCCCCAAGCACACTGTATGGCCAATAGAGGTGCCAATCCCTGTCAGTTCCAGTTCCCCCAATAAGCACCCAGATAGCACACTGGGACCCCACCCCAGCAGGCTCATGTTCTCCCCTGCACACTGTATGGCTGATGAGGGTGCCCAACCCCTGTCATCTCCACTCCCCCCAAACAAACTTCTAGGTGGCACACTGGGAGACCATCCCAGCATGCCAAAAGTCCTGCATCGTCTTTTTAAAAAAAACAAAAACTTTAAAAAAAGAAAACAGTTCCTCATTTTCCCTTCCCCAACCCGCACCCACCCTCTGTATACCCCACCTCCCATACACCCCTCACTTGATACTTACCTCTGGAGCCCAGTGCAATCATCTTCGGTGGACTGGGAACATGTCTGCACCCTTCAAAGTCGACTGCAAACTGAAGAAATGTCTGTAAGCTGTATAATGGCATAAATGGGGTTTTTTCAACTTATGTGGGTATCTCGACCATTTTTTAGATTTTTGGTACCAAATTTTCAACATGGAGTTCTTGGGACTCCTCCTCATGAATTCAGTCACTGTCATAGCATTATTCAGTCCCGAAAAGTGATTTTGTGGTCACTGCACAGAATCACCTTTTGGGACCAATTAATGAAATGACAGTGTCACTGTTCATCAGGTGGGCTCTCAAAAAGCCTATGTTTCAAATTTGGTGAAAACATTCCAAAAAATGACTGTGTTACAAGCATGCATTGAGCAGTTTCCACGCACACTTGTAACTTCAAAAATATGTAATATTATCACTTCAGATTTTCAACATTGGTATTTTTTCACACCTCCTTCTAAACAGTACAGCTGACATTTTTCACATCCTGGCCAAAATGTGTTTTTACATGTCCTGTGCAGAATAACGCAGTCACTGTGGCAAATCAGTGTTCAGGACAGATTAAGAAAATCTCAGTGACACTGTTTGTGAGCAGAGGTCCTAAAATTCCTATGTTGAAAATTTGGTGAAAGAATTCCAAAAAATGACCACATTCCAGGTGTGTGTTGTGCATTTTCTACGTACGCTCATAACTTTGCCACTTTTTCATATCTTCACTCCAGATTTTCAACATTGCCATTTTTAACACCTCCATATGAACAGTACATCTTCATTTTTCACATCCTGCCCTAAATGTGTTTTTGCACCTGTGGCACAGAATGGTGCGGTTGCGGTGCAAAATCAACTTTCAGGATGGATTAAAAAAATCAGCGCCACTCTTCATGAGGGGAGGTCCCATAAATCCCATGTTAAACATTTAGTGCAAAAAATTCCAAAAAGTTACCACATTACGGGAGAGCATTGTGCAGTTTCTACACATGCTCAAAACTTCGTTAGTTTTTCATGTTTTCACTCCAGATTTTCAACATTGCCATTTTTCCACTCCTCCTCATGAACAGTACAACTGTCATTTTTCACATCCTGCCCAAAATGTGTTTCCGCACCTGTGGTACCAAATGGCATAATTGCTGTGTGAAATCACCTTTCAAGATTGAGAAATGAAATGATAATGCCACTGCACATGAGGTGGGGTCCCAAAAAGCCCATTTTGAAAATTTGGAGTGAAAATACCAACAAATGCCCTGGGCGTTTAAGTTTCCAACCATAATGCCCACCCTGTAGAGACTGACTGGCATCAGGGGTATGACTTGGGTCCATCAGCCACAATGCTCACAGCATTGCACCCCCACCCTACAGCCACTGACAGGCATCAAGGCGTGCCTTGGGGTCTTCAGCCCTAAAGGTCACTCCATTCTCTTATACTGCACCCATCTCAGCTTATTTCCTTATGAAATGGGTTGAGCATAAGGGCCAAAGACCCCAAAGCACACCATGACACCTGTTGGTGTCTGCAGGGTGGGGTGAGGTGGAATGGCATAAGCGTTATAGCCGATGACCCAAAAGCACACCCCCAACGCCTTTCAGTCTCTGCATTGTGAGGGTGGGGGTTGGCATTAGTTCAATACTGCCATTCCTATTATGCATCTTTTTAACTCCTGCAGTAGCAATGCCAATGCCAGCAAGCAAACATTCGGCATTGACAATTGCTTGTTTTTCACATTGTGACCCCAAATTTTCAACATAGTCTTCTTATCATCCCACCTCATAACCCTCATACTGTAGGTGTAAATGTCTTAATCCATGGCAAAATGCCATTCTGTGCCACAGCTGTGTAAACACATTTTGGACAGGATGTGAGAAATGACATCTGTAGTATTCATGAGGTGCTGTGAAGAAATGGCTATGTTCAAACTTTAGAGTGAAAATATAAATGATTGGCAGTTATGTGCATGCACAGGAAAATTTTATTGATTGCATGTAACTCAGACATTCTTTGTTACCTTTGCTTCAGAATTTCAACATTGCCTTTTTGGGACCCACGTTATGAACACTGGCACTGCCATTTCATTACTGAATCCCAAAAGGTGATTTGACACATCGACCACACAATTTCAGGCAGGATGTAAGAAATGCAGCTGTACTGTTCATGAGGCAGTGTGAAAAGTGGCTATGTTGAAAACTTGGAGTGAAAATATAAATTGGCAAAGTTACACGTGTGCGAAGGAAAATTTCAACGACCAAGCATAACTCTGGTGTTTTGGGGTATTTTTGCACCAGATTTTTCAAATGTGCTTTTTGTGGCCCCTACCTCATGCACAATGGTATTTCCATTTCATTGCTCAGTCCCAAAAGGCAATTTTTTTTAGCCACAGTGAAATCATCCTTCAGGACAGAGTAACAAAATGACAGTGCCAGTGTTCATGAGGTGGGGTCCCAAAAAGTCCATGTTGCAAATTTGGTTCATTCCACAGGGTGTAGACAGAATGAGAAGGGACCTGCAGAAGCTTGACTAATGATCAAGGGCTTGGCAGTTGAAATTCAATGCAAAGAGGTACAAGATAATGCATATTGGGCACAAAAACCCCTGGAACAACATATCAGTTGGGGGGGAGTGAGGATATAGCATGCACCAAGCAGAAAAGGGACCTTGGGGTTATCATCTCTGATGATCTCAAGTAGGGAAACTGTGTGACAAGGCAGCAGGTAAAGCAAAAAGGATGCTGGGATGCATAGGAAGGGGCATCACCAGCAGGAAAAGGGAGGTGATAATTTCAATATACAAGATACTAGTGAGGCTCCACCTGGAGTACACTGTGCAGTTCTGGAGATCGTACCTACGTAAGGACATAGACAGGGTAGAGAAGGTTCAGAGGAGGGCAACAAAGATCATACAGGGATTGCATCACAAGTCCTATGAGGACAGGCTGAAGGACCTGAATATGTACTCCCTGGAGGAGAGGAGGGAGAGAGGGGGGATATGATAGAGACATGCAAGTACCTTACAGGAAGGAACAGGGTACATGAATACACTATTTTCCAGTAAAAAAAGATGTTCCAGAACCAGAGGGCATGGGATGAAGTTGGAGGGAGGGCAATTCAGATGAAACATGAAGAAGAATTTCTTCACAGAAAGGGTGGTGGACAACTGGAACACCCTGCCAGAGGAAGTGGTGGGGGGCTGAAACAATCACAGGATTTAAGAATGCACAGAATAGACATAAGGACATTCTGGAGGTCAGGGGTGAGGGGTAACAGACTTCTAGAAAAACATAAAGTGAACTTGCAAGCTCAACTGGGCAGACTGGGTGGGCCATAGACTCTTATCTGCCAACAGTGTCTACATATCTATGTAAAATACCTACAAATGGCTGAGATATTAACAGACAGTATGTTCAAAATGCCACTGACCGCCACTATATGGCACTTACCTTTATTCTTCAGTTCGCTGTTTGACTTTGAAGAGTGCAGATGTGTCCCAGTCCACAGAAGATGACAGCCACTGACCTCAGTTGGTAAGTATAGGGCAAGGGGGTGTGGGATGGTTGGTTGCTCAGTGGGAGGGTCGGGATGTGAGAGGGGGATGGGGAAACAATGAGAGGCCCTTTTTTTACAGGAGTTTAAAAAAAGACAATGTGGATTGTTTTCTTTTTTCACAGGAACAGTAGAACCATTTCTCAGTGCACTAGGGGTGGGTTCCTCAGTTTCCCACACTGCTCCGGGGGGGGTACAGCATAACTGGGTACACTATGTACACTGGGAGTGGACTCCCTAGATTCACACACTGCTGGTGGGGCTGAGTGAAGTGCTGACATGTGGATTGGGCACCCCGCTGTTGGCAATGCCATTACATACATATTTCAGGACAATGGAAGTGGGTTCCACAGTGTCCGAAAAGTGGGGGGAGTGTTGCTTTATCTGGGACACTGGGAGTGGGCTTTGCAGTGTTCTACTGTGCTAGTGGTGGTGGTGGGGGGTGAGGAATAAGATATTGAAATAGCAAAAGCAGAAAAGACAGCTCAATGGCACAAAACTTTTAGCCTTCAAGCATGAGGTGCACGTACCCAGAGTGTTAAACTCAGTTGAAAAGCACCGAGCTGGAAAAAGCAAAAAGGTCAGCACTTCATTCAGTTCTATAGTAAGTTTAAATCTCAGTTCACAGTGTTGCAGAAAACAAAGGCTGCCAGATCACCTCAGAGTAGTGATGGACAAAGTGGCCCCAATTTGCTCCGTGAAGTGATCCGCGGAGTGAAGGCGAATTTGTGGAGTGCTCCGCAATGCAAAGCTGAGTACTTCACATTTTGATGGGTAACGCGAAGTAAATTGAAAACAATGACTTTGCATTACTCTGCCTTCCCAAACCACTACTCCACACCAATTCTTAAGGTGAAGTACATTGAAAACAATGTACTTTGCCTTGTTTTTTAAGCTTCAAAGGCAAATTTTGCAGTGATTCATGGGATTTCAGGTCACATGGGCTCTAGATTGTTCTGCACAGCCTCAGTTTGGGGTAGTGTGTGTAGGAAGCTGTAGGAGACAATCTGCTGTGAGAGCTCTCTTCAATTCAAACCTTCAAAAAGCTGTTAATAAAGCCTTTTTGAATCATTTTTTTTTTTTGCTGAAACTTTAGTTCATCGATTATAGGAAACCCTCATGTGCTCATATCATCAAGCGTTTATTGTTTGTTTATGGATTTTGAATGTTAATGTACAACATTCAGTCTGTACTGAGAGACAGTGGAAGTGTGCTTTGGGCGAGGGGCATATCTGTGGTGTAGGTAGATTAACTTGGAGAAGAAGACAGTGCTTTCTGTTTTGGAGATATTTTTCTTGTATAACTGTGTTAATGTACACACAGTAATATTTTCAATATTTCTTGCCATTTTTTGGCTGATTGTTGTGGTGCAGCAGTGCATCATTTTAGTCTGTTTAAAATATGTGGTTATATTACTGAAGTTTTCAATTTGCTACGCATTACTTAGTGTGTGTGTGTGAGTATGTGTGTGACACGTGTCATCAAATCAGACACCTTTTATGGTGCCACATAATAATTTCAGCAATGTGAAACTGCTATCCACTGCAGCTGTGTGATTTTTGTACTTCTTTGTGGTATATTTACTGGTACTAGTACTAGTGACTATTACTGCAGCAGTGCATCATTTTAGTTTGTTTAAAATATGTGGTTATATTACTGAAGTTTTCAATTTGCTATACATTACTTAGTGTGTGTGTGATGCGTGTCATCAAATCAGACACCTTTTATTGTGCCACATAATAATTTCAGCAATGTGAAGCTGCTATCCACTGCAGCTGTGTGATATTTGTACTTCTTTGTGGTATCTTTACCGGTACTCGTACTAGTGACTGTTACTGCAGCAGTGTACTACACTGCCCCCTCCCCCATGGCCTGCCCCAACTGGCAAAGGTATTCTTTTCCAGATTTGAATTTCTGATGGTAAGTACTGGTTAGGTGTTGTGCCTTTGTGTCTGCATCTCTTCAGTGCACAGCGCAATCCTAATCTGTCTGTGCATTTCCATCTCTTTAGGGCCCAATCTCCATCTGTAACTTAAGTCACAGTTGTTTCTTTGGCTTCCCTTCAGAGTACTGGACAGGTGTGGTGCAGAAAAGACAAAAAAATGTAGCTTCTAAAAAAGCTGTTGGATCTAAATCAAAGTTTAAATCTCCTTCTCGCTCTGATCTCAAAGTATCCGCAGTCACAAAACATACTACTCTCTCTCTGTCTGCACAGCAGAAAGTAAAAGTGTCTGCTTGTATGATTTACTTTCTTCCTGCCTCACTAAAGAGCATGTGACTTACAGTACTGTAAGTCATGTGATCTGTGGAGGGGCTGCCAAATCTGAAACACCAAGTGGATCACTTAGAATCCTAATGAGGAATGTGAAGTCCATTAAAAACAATGACTTCACCTTACTTCGCATTGCCATTCCACCTTAATGCGAAGTGGTAATGACAAGGTGGATTGAGCCCTTTGCATTGCCCACTCCGCAAAGCAGAGTGGCAACGCGAAGTGCCCACTTTACATTCACTTCGCTAGCAGAATTTAAATTCACTGCATCTCTTCCCCAGAATGGAGATTATATTTTAAAAAAAACTCTAGGGGTTTATGCAGCCTGGGGTGGGGCCCTGGGAGCTGTAGAATAGGCAGGGTTGGTTGACTGTTGGTTCCTGTTCCCCCTCTGTGTTGGTTCTGTCTGCCAAAACAGATTTAGTACTGCAAAACAGCATCCTTGTTCAGTGCAGAATCCCTTTTCATAGGGTTCATACAAAGCAGAATTCTAGTTCAAAGCAGAATCCTAGTTCGAAGCAGAATCCTAGGTTGAAGCACAGTCCTGGTTTGAATCAGAATCCTAGTTCAAAGCAGAATCTTAGTTCAAAGCAGAATCCTGTGTTGTGTGGGACATCTGTTTTTCCCCATAGGAAATAATGGGAAATTCAACATGTCATAACTTTGGAACACATTTATATTTTCCCACCAAATCTTCAAAGGACACATCTGTGAGGCTAAGGCTTTCTACATGGAAAATGTCAGCCCAGAAGCTAAAGCTGTTTCAGTGATACAGGTTGACAGAAAAAGTGTCACACCCCTCAAACTTTATTTTTAACACTCTGTATCTCGGAATTGGCTAAAGTTATTAAGATAAAATTTATCACTTTCAAACACCTCCCAAGGGTAATTATGCATGCCAAATTTCATAGAAATCACTTTAACCACTTCAAAGTTATTAAGATCCAAAAATTGCCCTTTAACATTAATAAACTCAAACAGCAACACCCTCATAAATCTGTGTATCTCAGAAACCAAAGAAGGGATTCAAGCCAAATTTGTCAAGTCAGGAGACCTGTGCCCTAGGCTGATGCTTGTCAAATTTCCTACAAATCTGTTGGAGTGTTGCAGAGTTATTCAGGTGCAAAGTATACAAAACTGGATGAGAGTGTGCAAAAATCACTCACTTTTACATCTATTTTCTCCCATAGGAAATAATGGCAAATTCAAGATTTAATAACTTTGGAATGGATTACTATTATTTTACCAAACCTTCAAAAGGCACATCTGTGAGGCCAAGGCTTTCTACCCTGAAAATTTCAGCCCAGCACCTAAAGCCATTTCTGAGATACAGCAGGCCGAAAAAAACAGCAAAAAACAGGTAATTCTCAGTATTTTCAACACTTTATATCTCAAAAATCTCAAAAGAAATTCAAACCAAATTTGGTACATCAACAGACCCACACCAGCAGATGATGCATGTCAAATTTCAGGAAAATCTGTGAAACCGATTTAAAGTTATTAATCAGGAAAAATTACCTTTTAACATCAAATACTCCTACAAACCCTAACTATATATATATATATATATATATATATATATATATATATAGTAGTAAAATTTACTTTAATGCATCAGTTAGTTGTTCCATTGTAGCAAGTGAGGAAATTCAGTGTTAGGGGTTGAAAACCCCCTGAACCCCCTGCCCACCCCTAATCGGCATTGGTGTGCTCATTGGTCATCGGCCCCAACTCTCACCCCCATCACATTGTAAAGAAGCAGAGGTATAGGAGAATGGGGTGAGAGTTAGGACTGAACACCCCAATGCGCACCCCAATGCCAGTTGGGGGTGGGTGGGGTCAAAGGGGGGTTCAACTCTAACACCGAATTTCTTCACTTTTGTCGCTGTGGAACAACCCTAACTGATGCATTAAATTGAGTTTTTTGCCTCTAATTTCCCTTCTTTTTGAGAATGATAATGAGAAATACTGAATGTAATGCACCAGCGGGGCCCCGTGCTCCTGCCACGTGATGTCTTGTGACATAGTAACAGGAACAGCAACACAAACAGAAGCGCTAACAGTGGTGCACATGGTAACACAAGTGCAAATAAGAACAGAAAGGGTAACGCACATGGTGGTGTGGACGGGAACGGTCCGCCACGTGATGTCTTGTCACATAGTAAGATGGTGCCCACAAACAGACATGGCAATGGGCATGGTGACGCAAAGCAAAACAGAAAGAGAAACAGTACTGTAGACACAAATGGAAAAAAATAACAGAAACGCAAGCGCAAATGGAAGCATAAAGGATAACGCATATGGTGGCGTGAGCGTGAACGGTAAGTGAAAGCGGTATGGAAAGCAAGCCGGAAAGGAACACGGTAATAGTTATGTAAGTGCACAGGCTGGTTTTCCTCAAAAGCTGCATAGAGAAAGACAGTGAGTACAAAGAATGTATGCATAATAATGTGTCTCGGAGCAGAAAATGAGGAGTTTGAATACTAAATTACTTATAACACAGGAACCGTACGACGTAGGAAAAAAATTTAAAAGTCATATGATTTAAGACTTTCATGGCTAATTTTAGCAGCTAAGCATTTTTCTGACGAAAAGTCCGTATTTCGCACCGTTTCCGAGATACGGACCCTGAAAGGTGCGGTGAACGCCGTAATGTTATCCTATGGGAAAAAAAAGAGAAGTTTGAAGTGGCATAACTTTGGCTCCCTGTAATATTTTTTCACCAAACCACTGAAAGGCACATCTGTGGGGGGTTGGCTGTCTTCTCTCCAAATTTCAGCCCAAAAGACCAAGCCGTTATTTTGCGGTAGGGCGCCAAAGGATTGCTGCAATGCGTTGGATGCCGTAATGTTATCCTATGGGAAAAAGCATCAACTTTGGAGTGCCGTAACTTTGCCGCTGTGTAATATTTTTTCAACATAATACTGAAAGCCACATCGCTGAGATGTCAGCTGCGTTCCCTCCAAACTTCAGGCCAAAGACTCAAACTGTTCTTTTGCAGCAGGGTGCCAAAGAATTGCTGTCATTTTCCCACAGCCTAGAAAAGTACTGTCGCAATTTGCAAACTTTCGCAAAATTTGCGACACTTTAAATGAGTCGACACTACTTTGAAAGTACTTTTTCCAGAAATCTGAAAAACATATTTCTGGGATGTTCTAACCCAAAATAAAGACATGGCTAGCATCCTCAGGGCCCGACTAGGTGAATACAAAAAGAATTAGGTTGCTAGAGGGTCTCAATTTTAAATGGCAAGCATTTTTCTGATCACTAACTGAAAACAAAATGGCGGATTTGCGACAGTAAAAGGGCCATTTGCGACAGTAAAAATGCATTTGCGAAAGTGTTGAACTTTTTGTTAACTTTTTCCATTGACTTATAATGGGAACTTGTTTTTTGAATAACTTTTGAACCGTTTAATATTTTTCACGAGATCTTCGAAAGGCACATTGGGGACCCTGGCTGCACGTTACCTGAAGATTTTGGACCAGTCGCACAAACCGTGTGACCTGTAGGCGCGACCATAGAATTAAAAAAAAAAGCGTAAACGCACGCGCAGATCATGCTTAATAACTCCGCAGCCGTATATCCGACCAGTACGAAACTTAGCAGATCCCAAGGGTCTTGATTCTGTATTCCAAATTTAAGGCAAATCTGTTGAATGGTTGCAAAGTTATTAAGGTGCAACATTTTGGGTTTAACAGGTAAATGGCTCCTCAACCCTGACTATGGTAGCACTACTGTGCTACCATAATATATATATATATATATATATATATATATATATATATAATTTATTTGCAATAAATTTGTTTACAGGCATTACTAGTATCTTTTGAAAGATTGTTAGACTTGTGATTACGAATTTTGAGTATAGTTCATGAACTAATGAGTGTGATATTTATTTCATATAGCCCCCATTGTGCCTTATGCATACCATGTAAATCCAAATTATTCCAAGGCTATCTTGACATATAATATTAATACGAACAGCAAATCAGAGCTCTTTTCCTGATAAATGACTGCTGATATAATAAATAAAGAACAAAGTCATAAATAAGGAACCAGTGGCTTATGGAAAAATCTACAGGGATTAATACAGGGATTTGATTCTGCCACTGTGGGGAAAACCACAGGAAAAATGAGGGCTTTATACAGGGAAATGGTTGTTTGGATCTGGGAGCACTGAATGTTTCTTATCCTATATTTTGTATCCTGGATAGGACAGGAAAGATGCTACATCTCATTGTCATAGGGATCTTCATTCACACATGTTTGCACTGCATTTACTCAGGCTGTCTCAGATGAGATGCAAGATCTTATTTTCAGTGGGGTCATGATTTTACTATTTTTATAGTGTATTTATTCAGGGTACCTAATCCAGGGCCCCCGTAGTCAAAGTAGATGTGCAGCACATCCTGGCGGAAAAGGGATCTGTGCCACACAACTCCAACAATGTGTAGCAGTGTGATATTCAAATCTGCAGGATGCGTTGGCCACAAGGGAATGGGTCAGAGAACACACAAATGGTATGCCATGCAAGTCAAGGGGGCAATCCCATACATATCCTGTGCTGTGGCATATTCAGTGGGAATGTGCCACTCACAGTCCAGAGCATCACAACCCACAGTTAGGCTATGAATAGCTGGCCTAACCTGGCCAGCCACTCACAGGTGGGCTGCAGATGTGCATCCAGGTGCACAGTAGCCTGGAAGCCCTGGTGGACTAGCGGTACCCCCTTTCCATCCCCAGTCTATTCAACTTCATCCCTGAAGAGCTCCATAGTGTAGGCCTCCTCCAGAGCAGATTGTACCAGAGGAAACCATGGTCCATATCCATAGCTTAGAGGACCCCCACCCACTACCCCTGTGCACAGACACCCTCACTCCCCCCCATACCCGACCTGTTGCAAAGACAGACACTGCCCTCCCACACCCTGCCATGGCCAACCATTTACTACACTGAACCTGGGCTGGGGACCTGCACTCTGGAATTTCCTAACTGGCCGTACCTTGCAATGGGGCACCACGCAAGCTGCGGACCCACCAGTGCATGCAGCCGTGTGTATGTCCCCGGCAAACTGTAAGAGGGAATTTACATGCCTCCAATGCATGCCTTGCCAATGCTGTATCTTCCTGCTGTCATACACAGCTGTAAGTCCACACTTTCCCCCGTTCCCCTGTGTAAAATGCCACCCTTCAGACTGCTGAGGTATCACGGGCGCCATGGTGTGCAGGATCCTGCAGTGCCATTTTCAGTATATACTTCAGGCTACGGATTGTTCATCTGCAGTTCCCCAATTGTACAAATGAATGGGAGGTCAGCTGTAACATGCCTGTTTTGGGACCTGTGTGAGTGGGTACAGCATCGGCCATCACCCGCACTAAGCAGTGCAATGGCACCGGGATGATGGATCCACATGCGAATGCCTGAGGTGTATGGCCACTAGGAGTTATCACCCACACACAGCTCATGCCTAAGTATAACATATTCCAGCATCCTACTGCTAATGTTCCACCACCCATCGATAGAGTGGTATGATCCCATTACAGAGTCAGTTGTCACAATGGAATGGACTGGGGGGGCAGGGAGGGGGTATCTGTGCACCTTTGAGGGGGAGAAGGGGCCACTACACTATGGACATGAACTGTAGGTGTATTCAGGTGCAATCAGGGATGGCATTGAGGTCCCTACAGTATGGAACCGATAGAGCCAGGACTCCAGTACGATCAGGGCTGGTGGAACAAGTGGGGAGTGCCACTTTACCACCAGAGACTTCAGGGCTTATCCCACATGGGAACAATCAGAGTTTAGGCTTGGGGGTGAGAGCTACTCCGGTGCATTCATCCCGATGCCAACATGCAAATGGGCCGGTAATGAGCATGCATAAGGCCCCTTTGCACCCTGCATGCTCATTTAGTTCACTTGCATTCCTGGGCTAACTATCACCCTTGGGGGCTGCAGCGCATACTGGTATGTGCCACGCATTCCCTCTGGAAGGTATTCAGTCGGTCACCCTGGATGCACCTGACTGGATAACTGCATAATATTATGTAGATTTAGAGCCGCACTGAAAATAAGATGCCATTTCTTCTGTGAATTATTCAGGCTAAATATATAGCAATCAGCAGACATATTCTAGGAAAGCACACTGCAAAAATGTGTAAAAGGAAGACTACATTGAAACTGCCTCTCCACAGATCTGCATTGTACAAATTCATTAGAAATAATGGGTAAAAGCATCCCAAAATATCTCCACAGACATATTGGCTCTGACCAGAGTTTGTTTATATTAAAGTAAATGTTGAAGGTTCCCATAGCAAATGAGAGTAGTAAACCGCAGGTGTTGTGAATTAGTCTTCCACCATTCAAACTGCCAAACAGTGCTGTTTTCCATGAAACAAACTCCTTTTATGTTGGTGCTGTGCTTCATTTAGTGGTGTAGCCAGAAATCTCCTTTTTGTACACATTCTGCCCAACTGCTGCCCCGATTTTTTTTTTTTAAATATACACACTGTCTCCAACAGTTGCTCCCCAATACAAAATAAAACAGATTGTTGTCATAAGTCTAATCTCTAAACAGGTTGTACACATATCTATGTCCTAAACAGTAGTCATTTAAACAGATACAGAAACTACTCAGTGGCCTACATTAATGCAAATACTCCAGATAAAAATGACAATGGTAACATAAAGGCATATGATTTGGGACAGGTACTAAACAAAACTGTGTACAGTGAGTATGCCTGCCTACACCGTTGGCTTCATTTGCATAACCTGCCCCTTGTTTTCTCAATGCTGCAACCCCCAACTGTGACATCATACCAGGGAAACAAAGTTCTTAAAGGGCCACTTTCAGTTTTTAGTTTTAGATAGACAAATCAGCGATGTACTGTACCCACAACACATCACTATGTAAATAAGTATACAGAATATTATATTTCTATGTTCACTCACTGCAGAAATAGGAGACTACATCTCTCAGTATAGAAGTCTTATAGCTAGACACGGTAAGCACAATGCATTTTTGTGAAAATAAACATACAAAAGCTTATATTGTTGACACCACTAGAGAAATATGGGCAGCATCGCTCAGTAAGGAAATTGGAAAACGGGTTCTTTTTTACCCACAATGCCTTGCTATGTACATTTACATATTAGTACTCAGCAGTACCAACATGGGGGCTATACTTCTGAGTAAGGCACATTTAAATCAACATTATAAATTGCCCAGAATTCCTTGTTGCTGTATGTAAAACATTGACAGCTCGCTGGTATGACATCATTCTGGGGGTGTGGCTGTACACAGAAAACCGGAGCACAAAACACAGATAAAACACAAAAACATGACTATGATAGATTCTTTTGCAAAACAAATTGCAGCTTCACCATCGGAAGCATGTCTGGCAATGGCATGCTTTGTGTAAAAGGCATTTGGGGAATATTCAACATTTACTTTAAAGGGCAACAACATGAAGACATAGAGACATTTGGAAAGAATAATCATTTTGACAGAGCCTAAATTACACCAGAAACCCAAGGGCACATTATTCCATCTGACTAGGTTGCCTTGTATAAAATGTTTGAGTAGGAGCAGGTTTTTGTTAATACTTTTGGTTACAGCTTTAAATACTTTAATCTCTAAATATACTTGTTTTCTGTTTCCCAAGTAATTCCCAGGTCAGCAGTATCCTGTTTATTAAAGAAATTATTTAGGGGTAAGAAGAGGATTTGTCCATATTTAACCTATACCCAGAAATTAATCCAAATTCTTTAATTATTTCTAACTTTTTTAATGGATTGCTCGGTATCAGTGACTGTCATGAGAATATTGTCTGGTTACAAAGAGAACAAATGTTACTTATCTCTCATTTTAATGCCTGTAATTTCTTTCTCCACAGACAATCTTCTGATCAACTGGTTCACTGTCAACACACACACACACACACACACACACACACAGATTCAAACTTTCTTATCATAGCAGAGTAGTTCCCCTCTTCTTGTTCTCTGAACTCAGAGGTGTTGTAGACTTCTAGAGCTGCATGGCCAGCTACTGTTAACAGCAATGCAGCTTTTTGCCAGTCTCTTTTGTCTTCTGCTCCAATCATTGTAATATAGAACTCAAAACTTGTTAACACTTTAAGTATCCTTAACTACACTGTAACTGCAACATAGTTACATGCAACAAGTATGCAACTACAATGTAATTACCTCTGTTACATATAAATAATGATTACCTATCCTGCATTTACACTGAAACTGGCACTTAAAGAGTGACCCAGACCTTTGTTTGAAGGTTCATCAGTAAGGCTGTAAGAAAATCACAGCAAAAATCATCGTTTTTCACGGCATCTGCGTGGCAAAATATGCAGTTTTTCACGGTAAAATGCAAATTATCGCAAAGCAATAAAAAAACACCATAAAGATACTCTGATTATTTTATTAAATTATAAATCGTAAAAAGCTTAGAAATAGCATTAAAAGCATGGCATTAAAGTGCATTAGGGAGAATTAGTTTTGTTGCAGCATAGAATACGTTCTTAAATTCTCTGGTTTTACACTGCATCTGTTATCTTGCAGCATTGCGCCATATCTTGAAAACGAACGCTTAACACTGGCACTGTGTACCGCTACACTTAGGCACATAATAGCAATTTTTGACAGATGCACAAATCTTTCCTTGCAGTCAATCGAATATTTTAAAATGTCTCTCTCTTCAGGTATTTCAGTGCCACGCTGTATCTCAGCAATGTAGTTTCTAAGCTCAGCTTTTGCTGCAATATTGTCTTCGAACCAGGGGATACCCTCACATATTGATTGCTCTGTGACAGCAAATGTGGCAAGTCTTGATGGATTAAAGAACCACACAGCAGCAAAAAAATTATTGCCATACTGATGAAATCTCCCAATACCTGTCATGTAATCTCTTATTTTTATGGAACAAGCACAAAGTGTGTTCTTAGTGAGTAGATGATCTTTGGTTTCAGACTTTACTTCTAGGAATGTAGCAAAAATCTAATAGTTCGTCAAACACAACATGAGCTTTGATGTCATCTGCCTCATATTTTTTAAGTAGTTGTACCAGGAGTGGTGCGTTTTCAGCAATTTCATGTAATTCAAACTTCACTGCATCACATTCACATAAGCTAACAATTTCAACACATGCTGCGCTCTCATCTCTAAAAAATTCAGAGTACTCATTGAGATGAACTGCATAATAAAATACTGCTAGAAACCACGTATTCCAGCAAGTTAAGACTGGCATGGGTGGCAAAGCATTTGATTGTCCCTTTGAAGAGGGATATTGTTTGAACCGAGCCTTTCTGGCTGGGTACGCAGTAAATGCTTTTTTTACTGAAACAACAAAATTATTCACTGCAGGAAAGTGTTTGTGCCAAATGTCACCCAATAAATTTAAAAGATGAGCTGAGCAGGTAACGTGGACTGCATTTAAAAGGACTTGCTTCAGGCTCTGGTCCCAACTTTTATTCATATACATGGCGTTGTCAGTAACATAAGCTGCAACTTTTGTGTAGGGGATTTCATATTTTAATAAACAGTTCAGAACTGCTTGCGATACTGTTTTAAAATTAGTCACCTCCAACATAATAATGCATTCAAGGAGGAATGACTCAAGTTTTGCAACTCCAGTCGAGTACACCTTGCTATTGTGAAGAGATGGCGCAGCAACAATATTTAAAATGTAACGCTCTTCTACATCTGTTGTCTCGTCACAGACAATAGAGACAGAAACTGCTTCCTGCATTTTACTTTTAATTTCTGCCACATGATATGCAAAAATGTTCGGCAAATATTCGGCTCGTAACCATTGTGAGGAGGGGATAACACCAACTGACTTTAGATTTTCTTCCAAGAAGCAGTGAAGCACTGTATTATCTAGGGCATGTAGTGGTATGTTAGCTGAAGTAAATGCTTTGACAAGGTTAAATAATGACAGCTTTCTAGTCTCTTTGTGTGCTGCCTTTGTTGTAAATAATTCTCGCACAGTTACCTGCTTTTCCACTGCCCCTTCAGTTTTTGATTCAATCTTACTCTTTTTAGCAAGGTGTGTAGATGATTCCAAGTGGTGGTCACAAGAAGCTTTTCTTTTGTGGTCCACCAGGATATTGCAACTGGTACAAAATAAAATATCCCCCGATATATGGAAAGTCCCCTTCTCATACTGCTGACATCTCTGCTTTGGGTATACATTTCCCACTTTGGCAGTTTTACTGGCGGACACAGATTTGGAAGAAACGTACATCGCAGCTCTCTGGTGCTCACAACAGTAGCCTCTGATTAACTGCTATACCTGACTCAAGCTGATGTTACCTATTTTATCCTGCATAGCAGTTAATAATTAATGACAATGAAAAGGTCACTAACAAGCTTCAATTTAAGTACCTTGTTACCTTGAGTGCTGTTTCATAAATCGACAATCAAGGTAACAAAAGACTTCGATTAACACTTACTTTACATGTCATTAAAGACAGGTGATGCTAATCCAGCACAACAAATTTATTTGGATGGGTAGGATAGTAGTATGAGCTTTGACTGATGTTTTTTTGGGACTTTTTATAAAATTTCTATCAAATTCACGGTAAAACGAGTAAATTAGTCAATTTCACGGAACAGCATCAAAATCGCGGAGATCGTGAAATCCGTGCATGCCGTGATTTTCTTACAGCCTTATTCATCAGTGCTCATACTCATTCTCTTTTAAGGCTAGTTCACTTAGTTGCTGAATTGCATCCATATTTTCCCAGGATGGCAATGGATTCTAACTGCTGGTACCATGCAATGATAGCAGTCCTGCACACCATGTGGGTTTACTCAGCAACAACCTTTATTGAACACTTTCCACAGTATATACAGTACAGCACACCATCTAGTGCTATACTGGAGCAACTGCACTCAGTGTCATTGTACTGCTAGTCTATTATCTGTTCAAGCTGCATTGTTACTTTTTCTGTGTTAAGTATGTGATTCTAAAACTAATTCCCTTTTGTTTGCTTCTAGTTGTCCAGACAGAAATTAAAGATCCCATGGAACAGACAGTTCAATTCTACCCATGAATCAAGCAGACACTGATGAACATTTTGGAAAAACAGCAAACTTTTAGTTTGCCTGTTTCGCCCTGGTCCCCCTTTTTAGGACAAGGTCTTATTTTGGTGTCAGCTAGCAAAGGTGTGCTGGGAGAAAGCTCACCCCCATGCTTGGCATAGGGAAGAAGGATAGCTTAGCTAGGATATTCACAATTTTAGATAGTTTAGCTAACAAAAGTCCTCTTCTTCTGCTACCCAAACATTTGTGAAAAACATGTATGGTTCCAGTGGTGGTGGTGGTGGTGGTGGTGGGTACCCTCTCAATAACCTTGAGGTGAGAGGGACATCCCTTCCTTACAATGTCATCAGGATACAGTAGGTGTCAGGGTGGCTCCTGAACTAAATAGCTCCTTTACAAGTGTAACCTCCGTTACCTGGGGTTACTAGAATCCCAGTTAGACCCAGTGGCAGGCAGGGAAGGCAGCTTGTGAAATTCCAGTTAAATGGATTCCACACTGTCTCACTCTGTTCTCAGTCTCAGCTAAGACTGATGGATGACATCATTTTAGAACTGTCACAGCTACATAAGCCACATTGGAATGTTGCAGCTAGGGAAGCTAGGATAGAATGTTGGGGAATTTGAAGTCAGTCAGTAGTAGTTCAGTAGTGGGCTCAGTGGAGTAAGAAGTGTGCTGCAGCTGCAGGACCTCAGAGCCCTTAGCTCTGTCAGAGAGCTACCTGTCCTTTAGGGTGTGTGTTCTCACCAGAAAAGGAACACCCAAAGTATTAGGCTGAAGTGGTAGAGACCGCTTCCAATGGTTTAGGGCCCCATCCCTGCAGGGATGGGGGAAAAGAAATCAGCCTGCTTCCAGGAGCAATCCCCTGGCCCAGCTAAAGGGAACAGAAGCTGTCTAAGAAAGATTTGTGCTGAGGCACTCAGAAGTTTGTGGGCCAGATATTCAAAAGGGTTGCGCCATGCGCAATAGGTTTGTGCTAGCGCAAGTCTGAAAATGTGCCATTCTGCGATATTCAGCGGGAGGCAGTTGCGCTACTGAAAACATGCTGAGCAACATCGCAATGCAAATGAAGGCATGCACAACCGAAGGGGGTGGAACCATGCATAAAGAGCGCAATGCGATATTGAAAGGTCAAGAATGCGTTAACAGCGGATCAGCTGAAGCAAGATCCACGGCGGAAATGAGCTACAACAAAAGGCTCAAGGAAGAGGCACAAGAAAGCTACAGGGAAGCCACATGAGGCAGGAGAGAGACAAGGCAAGAGGGACAAGAGGGCAGGCTAGGAGATCCCAGGACAAAATAGGGGCAAGGGAAGGTGTGTGGCCACAGACTGCAGAGGCCAGTAGATGTACCGTGCAGTGGAGGTAGCAGTCAGGACAGTGGGGGAACAGAGCAACAACAGCCAGGGGGACACAAGCCCAGGGACATGGACGGTGCCAGCTTCCACATGGAAGCTGTAATGAGGGTGAGGCATGCTGCAGGGGACGTGGCCGTGGAAGAGCCCGTCAGCTGATCGCCCCAACAGACAGTACCGTGCCGCGATCAGCTTTGAGCTGTACACAGATGTTGAGATTGTGGGCCGGTACTGCCTGAACAGGGCAATACTGAGGCGGCTCTGTGAGCTGTGCAGTGATGTGATGCAGGCACCCTCATGACGGAGTCACGCTCTGTCAGTGGAGACAAAGGTAACAGCCTGCATGTGCCTGCTCGCCACTGGTACCTTCCAGAGACCAACAGGGGACACCACAGGCATAACACAGTCAGCCACATCATGCATACTCACCCAATTCCTCAGTGCACTGCTGCCACATGCTGCGGAGTACATCCAATTCCCCAGCAATGCGGCAGAGCGTACAGCAAACATGCAGGAGTTCCACAGGGTGGCACGTATGACTGGCGTGCTAGGGGTGATAGACTGCACCCATGTGGCTGTTCATACCTGGCTCAATGGGACGCATGCAAACCGGAAGGGTTAACCAGTATCAATTGCCAGGTGATGTGATGCCAGTGGGCGCATCATCAATGTCTGTGCCACACACCCTGGTGGAGCACATGATGCCTTCATATGGTACCAATCTGCACTGTGCCAGTGATTCAAGAGTGGGGACATCCCCACAGGACATCTAGAGGGTGAGTATGCATGTAGGGGTTGCAAAGTTGGGGCAAGGGTGGGAAAGGCATAGGTGCCATGGTAGTGGCACACTGGGCTATGGGCAATATGGACCTGAAAATGATACTCAACTACACTATCTCCACACAGGTGACAGTGGATACCCACTCTGTCCCTGGCTGCTCACACCCTACCGGCGCCCCATGACCCCATCGCAGCAACGCTATAATGAGGCACATGACGCCACACGCAACATCATCGAGCAGGTGTTTGGGATGCTTAAGGCACGCTTCCGATGCCTAGACACCTCCGTCGGTGCCCTACAGTACAGCCCCTCAAAGGCCTGTGGGATATTCCTGGCCTGTTGTATCCTGCACAACATGGCCAAAGACTGTGGGATAGCCGTACAGGTCGAGGAGGGGGACAGTGATGGGGACACCGGTGACGCCGGTGATGATGGGGATGAGCAGCCCCCCCATGGACGGTGGGACCCCTGACTGATCCGGCAGGCCCAGCTGCACCGGGACACCATCACGGAGGAGCATTTCGCATGACACAGGTAAGTCATGGGGTCATGTGCAACCAACACTGTCTAGGCGCAACCCACAGCACACAGGGTAGCACACCAGGGTGCATGACGGCAAGGGGAGTGGAAGGGTCCAGGCGCACAAACACACTATCAGGGAGGGGTGAATAGTTACATGCCATATGGACACACACACACACACCAGGCACAAACTGTACATGGGCAGGTGCACAGCAGAGTAGGAACAGACATGTGAAACACACAGATCCATGGACCACCCCAACCACCTGGACTGTCCAAGTACATGTGTCAGATGCTGGGCACCCTTGCACCTTGGTGTACAGTACAATGCAGGCATCATCATGCACACGCACCTGTGGACAGCAGTCAGGTGGGTGTGCAGGCAGTCCGTGTGTCAGCGTGTTGGGCAGGGCACCCACCAGTGCACTGCCCACCATGACACACATTGCACACAGGGCAGCACCAGACAGAGCCCACACTGGGAGACAGGTCAGTCAGGTGGCACTGTGCCATGGCCACCTCGGATGAATGGGCAGCCCCGCCATGACCCAGCAGCACTGGCAGGCTGAGCAAGGGCCACATGGGGTGGCACCGATGTACCACCAGGGGTCCCACTGTGCGAGCATGACCTTGTCCGTACAGGGGTCTGCAGAATGCCGAACATACCTGCACCAGGGGTGCTCGGGATGCCCACAGCAGAACCCGGTGTCGACAGGCTGGGTGTCGTACGATGCCAGGAATGGGGAGTGGAGAGTGTACTGTGTGGGGTGCGTGGTACAGGTGCACCTGACTGTGTGCCCAATGCGGCCATGACAGCGACCAATGCCTGGGTCTGCCTGTCAATGGCGGCGGTCACATCCATCCGCATCTGGACCATCTCTGCATGGATCATTGCAGTGTCCCTGCTGTGCCACTCCACAGCCACACACAGTGCCTCCATGGATGTTGCAACCTGCATCTGCTGCTGTACTGATGCCTGCAGCAGGTGGGTGTGCTCATCTAACGGGTAGTCTGCCACTTCAGCAACCTGTCCCCCAGGGTATGGAAGGGCCTGATGCTCAACACCCCTTGAGGGTGGGCGCTGTTCACCAGGACCAGGTATGGGCTAGTCAGCAGGCAGTGTGCATGTGCCACCGCTGAACCCTGTACCCCCAGACCCGGTGGGTGACTGCCGCTGCTGCCCCTCCAACTGCTGTGCCCCAGGGACCAGTCGTTCCACAGCTGTGTCCGCAACAGTGCCAGAGACCTGCACAGCCACCGGTGCTGCCCAACCGGTGCTGCCAGGCACTGCCTGGGACTGTGCTGGCACACACGTTGGAACCAGCTAGGTCCAGGGGCATGTGCTGTCCTGCTGTATGTCCGCAATGAGACACACACGTGTCACTGCCCATTGTGGTCCTTGCATCATCAATGGTGCAGGTTCATGCAACAGACACAGTCACAGCGTGCTGGCACGCTTGCATGCCAGATTGCTGTGACATAGGATGGGCACCCCCCACACCTGACTCACTGACATCGGAGATGGCAGCCAGGCGTGCACACTGGTGCAATGCATGCTGGCTGGCAGCAGAGGTGGATGGACCCTCCTCCAACTCTTGCTGGATGTCCACACTGCATGGTCCCACCACCACTGTCCCCTGCAGATACACAGGATCTGTAACAGAAAGTGAGAACATGTTAGTGCATGGGATCAACCCCCCACCACCACCACCACCACCACCATGTCATACTGTGCAGTGATGGGCTTCCACCTGTCTGGAAGCCACCTCCTGGAACACCCTCGATTGTACTGCACTGCATTGATGCAGCCAGACGGTCCTCCGCCGGGGTCAGCTGTGCCACCTCTGGCTGGCCCCCCCCGTGGCAGCACGTGCCGCCCTGAGGGCTGCCACCTCCTCTTTCACCCGTCTCCTGTCGGTCCTAATCTTTTTCTTACATTCCTGCACGGAGTGCTGGTGGCTTCCGTGCAGGTTCACGTCTTGAGCTACCCCCTGCCATGCAGCAACACGGGGCTAAGGGGTGCCCTGCCGTCCACTAAATAGTGGCTCCTCATCCAGGTAGGCCTGAAACAGTGCCTCTGTCTTGGACTTCGTGAAGTTGGGCATCCTCCTTCACCCACCATCATCCTCCTCACCCAGTCCTTGCTCGGCCATGTCGGTCTGAATGGGTGGAAGTGGACACCTGTCACTGTGCAGTATACAGCATTATCCCATGACCATTGTCCAGAACATCACACAGCATGCAACTCACCTCTCACCTGCAGTAACTGACTCTGGCCACCGCAGATCACTGTCACACATTTATAGCACAATGCATGAAAATTAGGAGTGGAGCAACTTAAATGAGATGCAAATCGCGCCAATGCACCTTTGAATGGCTGATCAGATGATTTGCATATGTCGGCTGAATATCGCGCTGTTGCGCTTTGAGCAATACAGTTGTGCCGGCTGAGCCAATGGTGCAGTTCTGTGACTGCGTAGTACACTGCATTGCACATGCCCAGGTAGCTGATGCAGGCATCTGCCGTGCTGATGACGTGCTGTGCGCAATCAGCAATACAGGACATGGCCACTATTGTGCCAGTGGTGCTACAGCACTGGGCACCACATAGTGCTGTGGCACACCTGCGCAGTAGTACACTGTGGCACTGGCATGCAGGTGACCGATCGCGCTGGACGTGTAGACATCCGATGGCGCTGTGCGTGGCCTTGCGCCACAGACCCATGACCTTGTTCATGACCTTTGCCCCCTGGCACTGTACGTCTGGCATGTCTATGGCTCTATCGCGCTGTTCGGTAACAGCGCGATGTGGACCGACGGTGCTATATGAACAGCACGATAGGGAATGATGGAGTTGTATTGCTCAACATTTCCACATGGGGTTACGGTGCTGCGGAGCGCCATATTGCCTACTATACAACTGCAGTGATGGCACACAGGAGAGCTCCACAGTGGAGTGCGGTGGAGTTGGCAAACCTGGTGGCTGTGGTGGAGCCACACCATGGGTCACTGTTTGGGGGAGAATCCCTGCACTTGGCCTGCACCCATGTGTGGCAGCAGGTGGCGACAAATCTGGAGCAGGCCACTGGGCGGCGGAGGACTCCAGAGCAGTGCAGGCACCGGTATGGTGACCTCCGCAGGAGGGAGCCCGAACTGCTGGAGCACCTCAGGTATGTGCCAGGAGGGGCATTGTGCCTTGGCCAGGTGGGTGTGCTGTGTATGCAGCTGTTTTGTCCGCATGGGTGACACTGTGTACTGTGACCTGCGCATGGGAGTAGGTTGAGCTATGGTTCGCTGTGAAGGTGTTTGCAGGTGTGTGCTGTATGGTTCTGGTTGTGTGGGCAGGCACACTCAATGGGGCAAGGGGCTGTCTGCTTTGGGATCTCACTGATGTGTTTCTCTTCATTTGTCTCCCACAGGCGTGGAGGAGCGGAGGTAGGCCCAGGCTGAGGCACAGAATGGCGGTGCCGGGATGGCTGGCAGAGGTGGCATAGGTGGTGGGCCACAGCAGCAGCAGCAGCCGCAGCCGCAGCAGCAGCAGCAGCAGCTTGATGAGGGTGAGTGTCATTACATCATGGATGTTATTGCATGCTGGGGGGGGTGCACGGCCACCATCCATGGACAACACTGCCATGCACGCAACATGTGACAGTCATCACTGTCCAGTGGCACTGCATGTCTGTGTGTGCGTCACTGGTGGTCCATGCATGCACTGGGCACATGGCTGTGACACTAGCATTCCACCACATAGCCACATCACCGGACAGCCTTGGTTGTGCTGTGATGGACATGGTGGTGTGTGTGTGTGTGCAGTGGTACACATGGCCGTTGCTGCCTGGTTGGGCATGTCTTGTGCACGGTCACTGTGGGTGGGTGCAGTCCATCATAGGAGCGGGGCACTCGGCTGTATGCCATGCATGATGGGTGGGATTCAGGTATGTGGACTGTCACTGCCATTGACTCTGATCCCTTGTCCTAGGTAACCAGATCCTGCGATAAATGCAACGCACACTGCAGTGGCTGACACAGGTGGGCATTGACTCTTGCCATCCTCTTGGACCTACAGCGGCATGGAGTGCGGCGCAGGAGGAGGCCACGGGCCTGGCACCAGGCGGCAGGAGGGCAGGCTGTCAGGCAGTAGCTGCCCATCACCTCACCCCACCTTCCTCTCCCGGTTGTTCACCCGCCTTACCCACCCTCCCTTATACCCATACCCCCACCCTGCTTTGTATATATGTGTACATAGTTGTTTTGTTGTTCTCTTGTTTATTGCATTTATATATTTTGATATGAATACTGTGGTGGTCTCTTATTTGCAGCTGGCTATAGGTGCTCAGTTGCAGTGGTGTGCATGGCATCTGGGGTGGTATGGTCATGGGTATGTGTGTGCATGTGTGTGGGGTGGTGTCTCTGATGTGGGTGTGGCTTTCAGTCAGTATTGCCGTGTGCTGCCACCCACTGCTGGGTGCTCATGGTGGGTTTGGCTTGTATAGTTCTGTGGTTCACGAGGTTGCAGTGTGCCGGGGGGGTGTGCGGATTCCTGCAGTGCTGGTCACTGCTCATGGGTGGTGTCTTGGGGTCACAGTGCAGGGTGTGCTGTGCACAAGGGGGGGCTGCTGTACACTGGGGTGGTCCGCCCCCTTTGTGTGGTAGTCTCAGCTTGCCAGTGGGTGTGCTACGGTAACACAGCCGGGATGTGCTTTGTTTGCTTGTCCCCATGGTCTGGTGGCTATTCTGTCCCTCCCCCAGTTATGCTGTGCTTGGGGTGTGGGGGTACATTGTTGGTTCTGCAGTGCGTCCCTGTGCCCATAGGTGGCATGGGTGGTGGGCCCCTGCCTACCTCCCTGGTTTTGCAGTTCCATTGCTTTGCTGCTGGGGGTCTCTCTGCTTGCGCTATGGCGCCTCTGGACTGCTCAGCTGGGCTGCCTTTGTTGCACTATGGTGTATCGTCTCTGCTCAGCTTCCCCTTCCTGGTTGCGCTATAGCGCAGGTTATGCGATATTCAGACGTTGGCTGGTTGCGTAATTTGGCTTGCTCCATGTTTGAATATCACATCTATTACGCATATGCACAATTGACTTGTGCTTGCTCCTGCTGTTGTGCACTTTTTGGGTGCAGTTTGAATATCTGGCCCTGTGTGCTTTTCCAGAGGAGAAAAGGAAAAAGCCTGTGGGGCACCTGCAACCAAGGGTGAGTCTGCTCTGACAAAGGGCCTATGTTTTCACCAGAGACTGTGTGAGTTTTAAGAATTGTTACTGTGGGTCAGGAAAGGACAGCCAAGTACCATTCTTAGAAGCTTGTGGGATTTGTACTGTTTTAACAGTGGGGGTCTAGAGAAATGGACACAGCCACTTACTAAGCCAGCTTCAAGTAGGCACATTAGAGGTTAAAAGCTAGTAGATTAAATGTGAAATGCATTTATGGATAATCTACATGGAAAAGTGTTTTCAGAGATGAGATGTTAAAGTCCAGAGGAATGGCCGGGTATGAATTATGGGAGCAAGAGGTGGGAGACCCCCTCATCTGGTGTAACCAGATTCATCTCCATGGGTTTGCTTTGGGACACCTGTTGCTTTCCCTCGGGTACTTGGCCAGTGCTCGAGGAAAGTAGCCAGATGTGGGATTGTTGAAGAAAATTCCCTGATGGAGCCAGAAGTGCTCAGGGGTGGTAAAGGGAGTCATCAGTAAAACTCCATGATAAATAGATAAGTAGTCCAAGGGCTGGCAAGGGAGCCGAGCCAAGGAAAGAAAGTAGTCCAAGGGCTGGCAAGGGAGCTGAGCCAAGGAAAGAAGGTAGTCCAAGGGCTGGTAAGGGAGCCGAGCCAGGAAAACCATAAAAGAGTAAAACTAGGGCAGTGTGCCCTGTGTGTTGCTAAACCTGAGGGCTTAAGATTTAAGAAGATGTGCGTCTGTGGAGGAAAATCTGCATTTCCAGGAGTGTAGCCCTGTGGGGGTCCGTATATGCTTTATTGTTCTGTTTTGTTGTGAGTGAAAGCCACACTTTAGAAACCCAACTCCTTGTATGGACGTTCAATTATTGCTTCCTGTGTCCAGAATACTTGGGTGCCCCTGTGCAGAGTAACCAAACCTAGCCAACATGCCGAGTGACATTTTTCTCCCGGAACCCAGGTCCCAGGTAGGGGGTTACATAATAGAGGCACTGCACAGTGCTAATAATACAAAAAATACCACCAACCCGATCCCTGGAGACTCCCACCTGGTAGTTGTGGCCAGTCTGGGTTACAGAATTGGAGGCTACCACTGGGATTCTGTTAAAATTTGGGAGAAAAGCAAGAAAGGTTCCTCGGGTGATGGCTAGCATTTTGGCTATCTGGCAGAGGGTAGCCCAAAAATCTGAAGCAATTGCCAACTAAATGTGCCCCTGTGTGCTGTTGTCTGTGTGCTGCTGTGATATTGCCAACTGTTACCAAGGAGCAGTAAAGCAGAGTGTGTATGCCCTTGTCCTGCATCAAATTACAGCGTTTGCCAGCTTTTAAAAGTAATTGTGACAAAGAAAAGTGTGGAAAACTGTGGGTAGCAAAAGGAAAATTGTGCTCTAGACATTGGAAATGCTTCCTGTGTGGCTGAGAGGCTTGTTATGCTTAATGGCCATGAAAATTTGTTGGAAAAAAAAAAAAGTATGGTTTGAGGTTTAAATTTTGCCTGCTCGACAATTGCTGGGAGGAGAAGAGCATTCGAGAGGAAAGAGGCTCATTTGCATGGCGTCGAGTGATTGGTGAGACTGCAATCAGTCTCACCCCCAAGCCAGCTGTGGATCGACTGCACAGCATTAAAGAGGGAGAATAAGAGGAGTGTGCAAACTGGCTTGCCAGGAGGAGCGTCGCGGTGACTGAAGATGCTGTAAAAAGTTTAAAAACATGACTTTTCTGTTCAAATTCAGGCTCAATCCACATCTCGATCATCTGGACTGTGAGTGTTGTGTTCCGAGGGACAATCGGCAGAACTGCCAGCCCTCTTCCTTCCAGAGGCTTCCATGATCGGCTGTAGGCTGTTTTTCTATTGACACAACCAGCTACTGATAACAGTGAGTACCATCCAATAGAAATAGCTCAAACTGTGTGATTTCACCAAAAAGCCAGCTGAATCTGTGTGTAGCAATGTAGTCGTTTTGCAAAGAAGGACTGTGCCAAGTTTGAAAGAAACTAAAACAAGAATTCTAAGCAATAGACTGTGAGCATAATTATAGGTTCAGCAACAGTATAATTTTCAGAGCCATGTGAGAGACTGTGAGTTGTATGAAATACAGGCAATCCTGTGCTATGAAATACTGAGGCTTTATGGGACTGTAAGCTACAGCAGAGTCTTTAGCAAGTAAAAAGTCAGTGGTAAATCATATAAATGTGCTGAGAGAGCAACCAGTGCAAGTTTGTGCAATTTGAGCTAATGTTATCAGTAGAGTGTGTAAATCTGATGTACAATGACTTGACCCATTTACAGAACATTGATGCACCAGGAGTACTGCCGCTGCCACTACAGGGTGGGGCAGTAATGTAAACACAGCAGCAAGGGAGCCATTTTGTGAAATGCTTTTTCAACCAAGTGGGATTTGTAATAACATTGAGTGTTTGTTTTCTCTGCAATCATGGCTTCAGTACCAGCCCGCTACCCAGATCATGCCCAGGCTATGATCATAGAAGAAGTTAACAAGTTGAGAAATATTGAGAAGTACTACTATGGAGGATGACTGCCTCCTCGTGTGGCGATTCCTGGATATCCAGTATGAGTATGTGTGATGTGCTTAAATGCTGGAAGGGACGTCTTCATGGTACTTCACTGTTCTGGGTGCCTAGAGAAATATGGTTTGACCAAAGCACCCAAGATTTGTTTGGCACTCACATGGACAAAATTACAAGAACCTACAATGGGTAGCACCCAGCACCAGGAAGGACCTGAAGAGGAAAGTTCAGTAAAGTGCGGCATATAGCTAGAGGGTGCAGATCAACAGACAGCACAGATGACTGATATGTCCTAGTCTGAGTCACTGAGAGACAGTGCAGAGGGAGCATCAGCAGACCCTTGGGCAGAGGGGCCTAGTCCAAGTCTCATAGGTGAAGATGAGACAGAAGAGGCCATTGAATGGGAGGTTTTGACCTCCACACCTAATGAGGAGTGGACCATCTCAGGAGTGAGGATGACTGCTCACTCCTGGGCACAGATTTTCAGTGAAGATGATGAGGGGAAACCCATTTGGCCTGACGAAGAAGGAATGGGTTCATAGCCTCCAGTTCCTGGCTTAAAGGAACGCATGGAAGAGAGTGGTAATTCCACTGCCCTGGCTGTGCAAGAAGGAGCTAGGGATCCATTTTTTGTGTCGTTAAAAATGCGTAGCTGGCAGAACCAGGACTGGCCATACCCAAGCCAGGCCAGAGGTCGCAGGTTGACCAAATGCAGTAAGGAGGAAAGACTGGTTCATAGGAAAGCAAATGAAATCCATGGAGAATTGTTTTCTACCTTTCCTTGAAGGATCTGGGAGGGGATAGAAAGAAGCAGGAAATCCTGGATTATGGAAGAGGCCATGACACATGTGCACCTTCGTGCCAGCAGATTTGTAAAAGACAGAATCTTGCAAGAAAAGTTCCAAACATGGAAAGTGGCCAGGACATTGTTTACAGATATTGTTTGGATCGTGGACAGCAAGGGACATGAATCCTTTCATAATATGAATTATGAGCGCCCAGACTGGGTAATAATTCTTCCACCTGACCCATTGTGCTATTTCCCACAATGTCAAGAACATCCTGTGAATATGCCCATGCCTACCAAGTGGAGAGCAGAGCAGTGGTAGCCAATGTTGCCATTCCAGCCGTTGCTGTACCTATGTTGTTCTGCCAGTCTGGACGTCCAGGATCCAGGTGCCCCAACTTCGACAGTTCTATAGTGTACTGACTTTCCAGAATCCATCAACGTGGCCCACCAGATGACTTCAAATCCAGAGAGGACACCAGCCCAACTGTATCCTGATTCATCGCCTGGGTATCGGATGACTTCAGACCAGCTGTTTTCGTTTTTGTTCCTGTTCCATGGTTCCATCTCCAGAGATGACATCAACCCAGCTGTTACTAGATGTGCCATCCTGTTCATGTTCTGGAAGATGTCTGCCCAGCTGTATTGACAGAATGCTGCCAGGGAGAGTCTTTGGTGGGGACACAGGTGTCGCATGTTTTCCATTCTTCAAGGGACGGGTAAGTCCAGACTTTTTCTATTTCTGACACTTGCAGTACACACCGTACATCAGCAGACTCCAAAAGTGTGAACTGTCCTCAAAGACTCTCCCCTTCGGGACTTTGACCTGCTAGAACTTTGCTTCACTGGGCTCCGGCCCAGGAGAGACCCTTTATTGGACTTGCCTTCGGGTGTTGTGAGTCACTATAAGGGACATTTAGGGCATTCCATCCCCCCAAAATTGCAAATGTGTATTGTAAATATTCAATTTTTCTACTGTTTTTACTGTTACTGTTTTCTACTTTTATAAAAAAATCTTTTTGGGATTCTTCAGTGTTTAGATGGTAGGGGTTTAGATAGAACTGTGTATGCAGATTAGGTGTGTTTTGTTTTTCTTTTTTCTTGCAGGTGTTCCTGAAGAAGACCAGAAGAGAAGACAAGAAGAGAAGGAGGAACTCATCTGCGTTTCCCTTGTACTTTAAAAAGTATTTGGGTTTAAAGTACTGTTGTTGCTGTGGTTACTGTATGTAATTTTCCTTCCACAGGTATGGTTGTGGGGGAGTGTGGGAGTAATGCATTGTGTATGATATTTGCTCCTGGTGTGTGGTTGCAGGTGTCCAGGGTTGGGGGGAGGTCCACTGTTGTATTTGTTTTTGGGTTTTTGGTTAAAGGCAGATAGATTTTCCCTAGAGGGCTGGGGGGATAGACAAGCTGTGGTCCTGACCTGCAGTAGGGGCTGCAGTACTGATCTATTAGGGCTATGCTCTGGACAATTCTACCAGAGCCACTAGGTACCCATAGTCAGCGGGTAGAGTAGAGGCTGATGCATTAGCCAAAGGCCTCTAGGACCTTAGTGTTGTCTGCCTGTGCTGGCACATGGTAGGGGAGAAGGTAGCGCTACCTCCCCATAGTCAGCACATAGGGTGAGATGGCCTAAGCCGGGTGACTAATGACTGCGGACAGTCATTTTTCTTGCCTGGGGTGAGTGTAACAGCCCTGTTACCTGGGGTTACTAGAATCCCAGCTAGACCTAGTGGCAGGCACGGAAGGCAGCTTGTGAAATTCCAGTTAAATGGATTTCACACTGTCTCAATCTGTTCTGAGTCTCAGCTGAGACTGAGGGATGACATCATTTTAGAACTGTCACAGCTGCATAAGTCACATTGGAATGTTGCAGCTAGGGAAGTTAGGATAGAATGTTGGGGAATTTGAAGTCAGTCAGTAGTAGTTCAGTAGTGGGCTCAGTGGAGTAAAAGGTGTGCTGCAGCTGCAGGCCCTCAGAGCCCTTAGCTCTGTCAGAGTGCTACCTGTCCTTTAGGGTGTGTGTTCTCACCAGAAGAGGAACACCCAAAGTATTAGGCTGAAGTGGTAGAGACCGCTTCCAGTGGTTTAGGGCCCCATCCCTGTGGGGATGGGGGGAAAGAAACCAGCCTGCTTCCAGGGGCAATCCCCTGGCCCAGCTAAAGGGAAAAGAAGCTGCCTAAGGAAGATTTGTGCTGAGGCACTCAGAAGTTTGTGTGTTTTTCCAGAGGAGAAAAAGAAAAAGCCTGTGAGGCACCTGCAACCAAGGGTGAGTCTGCTCTGACAAAGGGCCTATGTTTTCACCAGAGACTGTGTGAGTTTTAAGAATTGTTACTGTGGGGCAGGAAAGGACAGCCAAGTGTCGTTCTTAGAAGCTTGTGGGATTTGTACTGTTTTTACAGTGGGGGTCTAGAGAAATGGACACAGCCACTTAATAAGCCAGCTTCAAGTCAGCAGATTAGAAGTTAAAAGCTAGTAGATTAAATGTGAATTACATTTATGGATAATCTACATGGAAAAGTGTTTTCAGAGATGAGGTGTTAAAGTCCAGAGGAATGGCCAAATACGAATTATGGGAGCAAGAGGTGAGAGACCCCCCCCCAATCTGGCATAACCAGATTCACCTCCACAGGTTCACTTTGGGACACCTGTTGCTTTCCCTCGGGTACTTGGCCAGTGCTCGAGGAAAGTACCCAGATGTGGGATTGTTGAAGAACGTTCCCTGATGGAGCCAGAAGTGCTCAGGGGTGGTATAGGGAACCACCAGTAAATCTCCATGATAAATGGATAAGTAGTCTGAGGGCTGGCAAGGGAGCTGAGCCAAGGAAAGAAAGTAGTCCAAGAGCTGGCAAGAGAGGCGAGCCAAGGAAAGAAGGTAGTCCAAGGGCTGGCAAGGGAGCCGAGCAAGGGAAACCATAGAAGAGTAAAACTAGGGCAGTGTGCCCTGTGTGTTGCTAAACCCGAGGGTTTAAGATTTATGAAGATGTGTGTCTGTGGAGGAAAATCTGCATTACCAGGAGTGTAGCCCTGTGGGGGTCCATCTATGCTTTATTGTTCCTTTTTGTTGTAAATAAAAGCCACACTTTAGAATCCCAACTCCTTGTATGGACGTTCAGTTATTGCTTCCTGTGTCTGGAATACTTGGGTGCCCCTGTGCAGAGTAGCCAAACCTAGCCAACATGCCAAGTGACATTTTTCTCCCTGAGCCCAGGTCCCTGGTAGGGGGTTACATAATGGAGGCACCGCACAGCGCTAGTAACACAACAAATACCACCAACCAACCCCTGGAGACTCCCACCTGGTAGTTGTGGCCAGCCCGGGTTACACAAGTGAAGGGAGTTTGTATCCAAAGAGTAGAAATAGTGTGATGCCTCCAACCAGAGAAAGATTTAAGTAGGGCTGGTGACTAGTCAGTACAACCCCGGGGATGTTGTCCCTACCAACCTCCATGCTGTGGTCACCCCTTCCATTGGCCCCACACAGAGTCAACATAATTTCCATCAATTAGCAGCAGCATGGAGTCAATAATGACTAGTTGCTTCAAACAAACACAACTGTATTGAGGGCAGTGATCCTAACAGGGAAAGAAAGAGGACAGTGCAATATGAGGTAGAGTGGTTGTAAGAAGGCTGGTCTTCCAGTACCCTATGCTGGCCCATCCAAATAATTGCAGCAGCTCTTCATTTGCCCTTAACAGGACTTGGTAAATGAAATGATGCTCACCATATCTTGATATCTGAATCAATTTATTTCCCAGCAAGCTTTCATGAGTAAAGTTAACCAGATTTGTCAACGTTGCATAATTAAGGAATAATCCATGACAGGGTGTGGATTGGGCTGGGATTTACCCACACCTGGTGTGGTTTGGTCACACGACTACAGGCTGAGTGACCGATAATGTCATGCATTGGTAAATCCTAGCTTAACCCTCACCTTGTTGTGGATTAGAGAGTGCCTGACCTTGGAGAGTATTAAGACAGCTTTAACAAGCATTTGTCAATGCCGAATGTTTGCTTACTGGCATTGACATTGGTAGTGTAGGCGTTACAGAGCTGCATAATAGGAATGGCAGTGAAGTGGGGGGGTCACGTGATGTGCTGAGTTGGGTTAGATGTCTTCCGAGTTGCTCCTAGGTCCGAGCTCTTAATTTAATATTTTTTTGCCGAGAGTCTGGTTAACCAGGAGTGAACAGTATCTGGTGGTGTGCGTCTAAGCATACGGACGAGAATCCGAGCTGCAATTTTGGGAAAATACCGGGTGCGCGTTATTCGGTCGGGTCGAGTACGCCATCGGGAAGGGCGAGATTGAGACGGGAAGCAGCAATGAGCCTGAGGTCACAGAACGCCGCAAGCAGGTCCCCTGCATCCAAAGGCCAGCCACAATCCCCACCCCTACAGAGCCAGAAGCAGAGATCGGTGGGGGGGCAGGTCAGACCAGCGAGGACCTGCAGGACATTAAGAGATTACTACAGGGCCTGGTGGCAGATTTCGCGAGCGGTGAAGCTCATGCGCTGCAGTCCCTAGCACAGCGAATGGGGACGCGAGGCTAGGATTGCTCTCAGGAGAGAAAGTTGGTGGCTTTGGAACAAGAATTAATCGTGGCAAAAAACAAATCAAGAGGCTGGAGGATCAATTGAGGACCAGGAATCGAGAAGTAGAAGAAATAATTTGATTGTGGCGGTTGCCAGAAAGATCAGAAGGGCGGACTGTGTCTCCTTCATGCAAGACTTGCTCCTTAAGTTATTGGGCCAGTCACCCTTTGGAGAGGCATATAATCTAGAGAGGGCCCACAGGGCATTGAGGAGATACCCCACGGGTGCTAGGCCCAGGGTGATCATAATGAGATTTCTAATTTCAAAGAAAAGATGTGCATGCTGTGGAAAGCGAGGCAACTTAAATCTCTTCAGTGGAATGGGGCGACTCTCTGGATGTTTCAAGATCAAACTCCCCAGTCAGGGAAAAACAGAGGGTACATAGAGATCAAGAAGAAGCTCTATTTGGCGGGCATTAAATTCGCCTGCAATATCCAACAACGTTGTTGGTGAGACTACAATCAGGTGAAAGCGGTACCTGACTGCGAGGATGCACTGGAAAATTTATGCCCGGAGCTTCCTAATTTATTCAAACCCCAGTCCTGAGGTGGAATTCATACTTGCAGCGGTGGCACACCCAATACATGAGGACTAGAGAGCACAGACTTTATGTGATGTTTGCTTGTTGAAATATTGATTATTTACCTCTCTCTGGTATTTTCCATCTTAAGGGTGGGACTTGGTTTGGCTGTATCTAGCTGGCCCGATTTGGATGGGGGTATCATAAGGTCTGGTTTAAGGGCCTCTGAGATACGGCTCAGGTTTGTTCGATTTTAATTCTGGGGGTACTCCTGGATCACATTATACCAAGTTCTATACTAGGACTGTATGGCTGGACTTCTTTTATAATTGGACGAAATAATACTAAATGGAGCTATTTTTTGGTGGGACTAGTTTTATTCAAGATCTTCTTTTGATCATGATTTTGCAAATCCTGGGACCGGAGAGATAATATTTGTGATTTAGTACGGTATAATAAGAAAATTGGTGAGGGGTGGATGATTACGGACTTACAGACTCTGGCTAGGATAGGGTCTGGGAAATAGGGCGGAGGTACTGGAGGAGGTTCATCCATGACCGGAAAACTTAGGAGGTCGATCGGAGGATCGGGGGCAGGGGGGGAAGGGGGTTTTGGGGGGTTGGTATAGGGAGAGAGAGAGAGTCCTCGGTGGGAATAACAAGGGAAGCCTGAATGGGGAGGGCAGGAATTTGGTTATATACGATGTCGCTTTTTTCTTTTATTTCTTGATTTGAGGAAGGATGAGTCGTGTTATCATAACATCGTGGAATGTTAAAGGTCTTAGGGGTAGACGAAAAAGAATGGTAATCCTGAGACATATTAAATACTTGGGCGCCCACATAGCTGCCCTGCAGGAGACCCACCTTTTAACAGAGGAATTAAGCTGTCTGAAGAAACTATGGGTGGGCCAGATTTTTGGTAAGGGTAGGGAAAAGGCATCAGGAGGAGTGGCGATTTTGATTGGTACCAATTGTCCCTTCAAGGTGGAGCAAGTGTTCCTAAGGGAAGATGGTAGGGGGCTCTATTTGTTTGGGGCTCTAGCGGGTAAGTCAATTTCTTTGGCCTCTATTTATGGTCCCACCCCACCATCGGAAGATTTTTTCGCCTCGGTGGAAAAAGATTTGGCCGCTATATCTACAGATTTTCTTATCTTGGCCGGGGACTGGAACGTATGCCCCAGTAATTTAGAAGACAGGACACCCCCGGTGAGTAGGCCCCTGAATAAGGTGCAGGTTGCTTTAAAGAGGATGATGGAGGCGCTTGCTCTAGTGAATCCGGGTAAGACCCATTCGAAGAAGGGCAGCGTTATGACCTTTTTTTCGCCCCCCCCATAGGATTCATTCTCGTATTGACTTTTTTTTGGTCAGTGGTCCTGTTCTTCGGGAGGTGGTAGATATGATGACAGGGGCGAGGGTCCTCTCGGATCATTCCCCCGTCTCTTTGTTATGGAAACCAACCCCAGTTCCCCCTAGGTTACCTAGATGGAGACTGAATGATTCCCTACTTCTTGAGCCTGTGATACAGGGTGAGCTGGAGGAGGCCTTGAAGGGATTTATTCAGTCTCAATTACCATCTTTACAAGATTATAAGCTGGCCTGGCCGGCGTGTAAGGTCTTATATGCCGGAGCATTTCAGGCTTTTGCAGCTCGGAGGAATAGATTGAGGAAGGCAAAGGAAGAATTTATTATGGGTGTGATAGAATCGTTATCTCCCTTGGAGGGTTCCTCGAGTGAAATTGATTTAGAACTTAAATCTCACGGGGAATGGGCGGATTTATGTTATGGTAGAGTGCAATACTGGTTGGAGAAGATTCAGGCATATCTCTTTGCAGGGGATGTTCCGGGCGTTTATTAGCAGCTAGGATTAGGAATGGGAAGCATAGAACCATCACCTCTATATGGCATGGGGAGCTGCTAACAGATCCTCAAAATGGCGGATGCATTCGCATCCTATTTTACAGACTTATATGGGTCTGGAATACAGTAGGAGAAGAGGAAATTAAGGTTTTCTTGATGGAATATCCTCCTGTGCTAGGGTGGTTCAGGCTAAGGCGCCATGTTCCTATTAGGGAAAAGGAGATATTGGAGGTGGTACAATCCTTGCCCTCTGGCAAGACACCAGGTCCAGACGGTCTTACGGCCAAATTCTACCAATCACACATCAAGACTATACTGCCACTTTTGCTAGAGTTTTATAACATTATTATGTAGGAGGGGCTGCCACATCCCCCATTATACCAGGCATATATATCTCTGATACCTAAACCGGATAAACCTAGGGACAGGATGGACAGCTACAGACCCATAGCTTTAATGAATCAAGATATCAAGATACTAATGAGGATTTTGGCTAACAGAATTTTGGACATTGCCCCAAATTTAATCAGTGAAGATCAGGTGGGATTTATGCCAGGGAGGGGAGCTCAAGATGCTCTTAGGAAATTACACCATATTCTTAGTTATGCCCCGGACTCCCAGCTATCGATAGCCTTGATATCTTTAGATGCTGAAAAGGCGTTAAATGGGTCTACTTACAGTTCTTGTTGCTACAATGCGGAAGATGGGGTTTTGAGGGTTTGCTTAAAGGTATTAAACACTTGTACGCTATTCCAACGGCTCAGATATTGTGCAATGGGTACAGCTCACGAGAAATAATGTTGAAAATTGGGACAAGGCAAAGATGTCCTTTGTCACCGATACTATTTAATATTTATTTGGAGACCCTCTTAAGAGCTATAAATGGAGATAAACTAATAAAAGGGGTAAATTTAGGGGGGAGGGAGCTTAAACTGTCGGTTTTCGACGATGATATCCTGTTGCATTTAGAAGACCCGGCCCCTAGTTTTGAAAGAGTAATGGTTTTAATAGGCCGTTTTTCGGAGGTGGCAAACTATAAATTGAACTTAACAAAAACTCAGGTTCTTCCTCTGACCCCTTATGTATTTAGGGCGGATTTTGCTCCCTGGAATCTTCAATGGAGGTTGATGAGATCAAATACTTGGGTATACGAATTTTAGCAGACAGTGAGAAGGGGCTGAGGCGAATATGGGAGGAGTGCTTTGGGTAGTCAGAGGAGACGAATGAGGTGGAACAAACTCCTCTGAACTTTATGGCTAGACTTGGCCTTATTAAGATGAACTTATTGCCTAGGCTGTTATATCCTTTATATATTGCCCCTATGTTTTCAGGGCTACTTGGTTCAGGGTTATCAGGAAACTTATTTCTGATTTTTTATGGAATCATAAACCTCCTAGGAAGAAATATGGGTTGTTAGTCTTACCTCAATCAATGGGTGGGATTAAACTGCCTGATCTCCAAGTATACTACGTGGCAGGACAATTGGGTCTTATGCTTCGATGGGTTAGGGAGATAGAGGGGGAAGTATATATACCAAAGTGGTTGCAAATGGAGCGACAATTGCTGAAAGAGCGGGGTTTTTCATCAGAGTCGCTGCTGTATGCTAATTTTAAGAAAGAATTTATCAAAGGAGGGGAATCCAATTGGGAAATCCTTGAGTGCGTGATGGTCTTTTCTTACCCCTGCACAGAGGAAGGCCCAAGTAAAGCTTGGGACCAACCCCTGGTGGGCAACCCTACCTTTAAGCTGGGAGGCCAGATGGTCAGTGTGAGGTGGGCCATCCAGGTGAGGGGCCTTAAGGTGAGGGATTTTATTCAAGGTGGAAAGGTTTTTATGCCATCCTGGACGATGAGACTGCCCTTCTTTAAAAGATTGCAATTATCACGTCTGTTGGAGGGTGGGGAAAGAGTTGGAGGTACACAGATGGTCTAGTCACTTGGGACTCTATGAAGGGGGTAAACTCGAAGGCAAATGTTCTTTCTCAAATTTATAGAGTCCTGGTGGAGGTCAATAGTCTGCCTTCACCCCTACAGGTATCATACTGGGACAGGACAATGGCTCCCAGGACGCTTGCTTGGGATTCAATCTGGAAAACCCATAAGTTTATCCCAATTCCTAAACTCAGGATTATGCAATTTTTCATTGTCTCTAACCTATACTTTACCCCTGCAAAGCTATGTGACAGGAAACTGAGACAGACGGACCTCTGTTTCAGATGCGGGACAGGATAGGAGACCTATTGCATGTGATGTGGGAATGCTGCAGAATTTCGACCTTGTGGTCTGAAATTAGACAGCGGATGGACCCCTGTCTGAACTATTCAGACTATATTACTCCAGAGGTCTGTGTTCTGGGGGATTTCTCAGAGGTGTGGGTGTTCTGCCCAAGTTTCACCTAGCTGATGTCTGCATTAGTGAAGTCCTTTGTGGTTCAGCATTGGAAGGATGATCAGGAGTATATTTACTCACAATGGGTACGTGATTTGGTAGTCTCTTTGGGCAGATTAAGGAGACAGTTCTGGGGGAAGGAACAGTAGTTTATTTGCTAAGAGGTGGTCTCCTTTGGAAACAATTAATATGCTGCAAAGATCTCTGTAGGTCCGTCTGTCAGGCTCGGAGGGTGTAGGAGCTTAGTCTTTTTACTTTTTGGAAGGAGGAGGAATTAATTAGCGACCTCCTTTCTTTTCCTTTTTTCTCCTTCGCTTCTTTCTCTCTTCTCTCTGGTGTACATGACGATATTAGGGTTGAGGTGCAGGTCATAAGCGATCTGACGTACCCTTAATGAGTAGTCTAGATATGCCCTCGGACCGTAGATGGGGTTGGGGACTCTCTCTCTCTCTCAGGGGATATGGCAGGACTTCTTCTCAAGTCATCAGGTGGATGGTGGTCTTTCATATCTGGGAGCTACTTCTTCAAACACTGCTTGTGTGAGCTAAGGGAGTCTGTTTTCGAATGAGTTCATTTTTTCACTTTTTCCCCGTTACTGCTTCTTATATTATGTGGATTAGGAATTTGTTCTCTGTTTACTTGTTTGCATTATGTGACTGCGGGATATTCGACTATTTGGGAATGTGAATTGTATTTCAGCTACGGAAGACCACAATGGAATTAATGCAACTTTTGTTATGAGATGGACTCCTGCTATGTCTGAAATCTGGGACTGTACATAGTTTATACAGCCAGTTTTTGGGCTGTATACCCTGGCTTGTCCAGGTTTTTTTTTTCTGGTTTTTCTTTTTCCCTCCCCTTTCTTTTTTCTCTTTTATTGTTTTTCTGTTGATTGTAAACTTAAAATTAATAAAGAAGTATTGAGCAAAAAAAGGAATGGCAGTGAAGTATTGAACTGAAGCCAACCCTATCACCACAATGCAGATAGTGGCAGGCATTGGGGTGTGCCTTTGGGTCATCAAGCATAATTGCCATGCCATTTCACCACACCCTACCGTGCAGACACCGACAAGTGCCACAGTGTGACTTGGGGTCTTTGGCCCTTATGCGTACCCCATTCCATCAGGAAATATTGTGAGATGGGTGCGGTATAGGAGAATGGGGTGAACTTTGGGGTCGAAGAGTCCAAGGCACACCTCAATGCCTCTCAGTGGCTGCAGGGTGTAGGTGGGGGGGGAATAGTATGAGTATTGCAGGTGACAGTCCCAAGTCACAGCCCTGATGCCTGTCATTTTCTACAGGGCAGGGTGTTACGGTCAGAAATCCTAACGCCTCATGCATTCGTTGGTATTTTCACTCCAAATTTTCAACATGGGTTTTTTGTGACCCCCACCTCATGAACAGTGGCAATATCAGTTTGTTAGCTGAAAGCTGCTTTTGCACAGCAATTACGGCATTTGTTACTACAGGTGCAAAAACACATTCTGAACAGGATGTGAAAAATGACAGCTGTACTGTTCATGGGGAGGTGTAAAAAATGGCAATGTTGAAAATCTGCAGTGAAAATATCAAAAAAACTGGTGAAGTTACGAGCATGCGTAGAAACTGTGCAAGGTGTACCCATAATGTAATTAGTTTGGGAATTGTTTACAGCAGATTGTCAACGCAGGCATTTTGGGACCTCCGGTCATGAACAGTGTCACTGTGATTTTCTTTATCTGTCCCGAACAATGATTTCCCACAGAGACCATGCATTTCTGCGCTGAAAGTGTGAAAACACATTTCAGCCATGTTGTGAAAAATGACAGCTGTACTGTTCATAAGGAAGTGTGGAAAAATGCCACTGGTGAAAATGTGGACTGAAAATATTACAAATTCATGAACTTAAGAGGGTGCGTGGAAACTGTGCAATGCTCACTCGTAACACAGTCATTTTTAGGAATTTGTTCACCAAATTTTCAAAATAGCCACTTTAAGACCTCTGCTCATGAACAGTGTCACTGTGATTTTCTTAATATGTCCCATACATTGATTTCACACACCGACTGCGCCATTGTGCGCCACATGGGCAGAAACATGTTTTGGGTGAGATGTGAAAAATAACAGCTGTACTACTCATAAGGAGGTGTGTAAATGGCAATGCTGAAAATCTGGTGTGAAAATATTGAAAATTTGAACTTATGAGCGTATGTGAGATCAACGCAACAAACGCCTAGAAACAGTCATTTTGGGAATTTTTCACCAAATTTTAACATAGCCATTTTAACACTTCTGCTCATGAACAGTGTGACTGTGATTTTCTTAATGTGTCCATACATTGAGTTAGCACCATTTCACGCCATTATGCCTTCATGAATGGAAACACATTTTGGGTGAGAAGTGAGAAATAACAGCTGTACTGCTCATAAGGTGGTGTGGTAAAATGGCAATGTTGAAAATCTGTAGTAAAAATATTGAAAATTCACGAACTTACGAGCCTGCATAGGAACAGCGCAACGCATGCTCATAAAATAGTCATTTTTGGGAATTTTTTCACCAAATTTTTATCATAGCCATTTTAACACCTCTGCTCATGAACAGTGTCACTGTGATTTTCTTAATTTGTCCCAAACATTGATTTCGCACACCAACTGAGTAATTGTGCGCTACATGCGCGGAAACACATTTTGGGTGAGATGTGAAAAATGACAGCTGTACTACTCATAAGGAAGTATGGTCAAATGGCAATATTGAAAATCCAGGTGAAAATATTGAAGTCCCTTGTGAACCTAAGCGTGCCTAATGTAACAAGCGCCAGCGAACTAAGATTAAATATTTTTAGGAATTTTTCACCAAATTTTTAACATAGGCTTTTGAGAGCCTACCTTATGAATATTGGCACTGTCATCTTGTTAATCAGTCCCAAAAGGTGATTTCACACAGTGACTGTGAAATCACCCTTCGGGCCCCATTAACGCCATGACAGTGACAGAATTCACGAGGAGGGGTCCCAAAAACCCCATGTTGAAAATTTGGTGCCAAAATTCCAAAAAATGCCTGAGATATGCAGCAAAGTTGAAAAAACCATATTCATTACATTATACAGCTTACCGGCATTTCCTCAGTTGGCGGTCGGCTTTGAAGAGTGCAGTCGTGTTCCCAGTCCACCAAAGATCGTCGCACCGGAGTCCGGAGGTAAGTACGGGGTGGGGGTGGGGAGGCAGGGGCACGTGAGTGGGTGGGCGCGGTGGGGCAGAGACTGCAAGGGACCGTCTTTCTGTTGCAGGTTTTTTTTAACAAAGGAGGTGACAACGCAGGACGTTTGCCACTCTGGGATGGGCTCCCAGCGTGGCACAAGGGTGGCTTGTAGGGGGGCGTGGAGCCGACAGGGGATTGGGCACCCTCATCACCCACTGGGGTGGGCTTCCAGCATGGCACCCTGTACTCTCGGGGTAGGGACAGTGGAGCCGACGGGGGATTGGCCACCCCCGTTTGCTATAGCTGTGTAGCCATGCTGGAGTGGGCACCCAGTGTGGCATGTACAACTCTGTTTTGGGGGGGCGCAGCACAGCCGATGGGGGATTGGGCACCCCCGCCGGCTATGCAGTGCGGGGGAGTGAGCACGCAGTATGCTTGTGTGTGTGGGGGGAGGAGCGCACATGAGCAGGCGCTATCTTATCGCTGCTCACTAAAGCGTAGCTCCCCCTTTCAACTGTATGCCACTGCATTTTGGACTGCTGTCATAGACAGCTCCAGCAGGCATTGGAGAACTGCGGCTGCGCCTGCAAACACACTGACTGAATTGGAAGAGGGCAGCCACACCTCCGAAACTCAGATGATGGCACTATGTTTCTTGCACATGCATGCAAGCAAACATAAAAACGTATTTATTCAGCCGTGCTTTTGGAGATTGTGATTGAATACTGTGATATTTTATACTATTGATGTATTTCAGATATTTTATTGTTTATCTGTGTTTTAAACCTTTTGTACAGCACTCTGATATTTGTTTGAATTGTGCTATATAAATACATTTCATTTTTTTTATTTTTATTACATTATTATTCCAATTATACAATCATGAAACATGACCAGCAATGCAAAAAAAGTGAATGATAAGCTTTTATTTTTATTTTTTGATGCTAGTTTTAATAAAATATCCTTTCCTCTACACAAAATGGTTCACTGTTGCTGGGCCGAAGCCCTTCCATGCCCCTGTAATTGCAAGTGAGCTATCAGGAGAGAGCGAGGTGCAGCTGAGAGTTTTCGGCTCTGTAAACTACAGCAAGAGAGCTGACTGCAACATGTATTAGCCCTCAGTTGTCTCAGAATTCAAAACTGCAGGTTAGATCTGGCATTTTTTTCACTTTTTCTGAACAGCTTTCGATTTTGCGGAATGGCGTGGTTAGTTAGAGAAAAAGTGGTGGCTTTCCAAGTGTGTATTGGAATGCTAAGGGTTCTGTGATGAGTGATTTTATTTACTTTTTTTAAATGTGCAGTTGGCTGGTATTTTATGTGGTGGTTATGCAAAAATTACCCCACATCATAAAGTAGCAGCCAACCAATCAAAATACTGAATTTTTAGATCCCATTGTATAATTAAATTGTTTCTCCAGCACTGTTGACTTTCTGATATGATTCACTTCACTGTATTAGTCACTTACTCCTTCATGACCTAACATTACATTGTTCAAAACCTTCAATCTGCATGAGTTGGTCACCTAATAAATCTTTATATGTTGGCTTTTTACATTCATTAAGACAGTTTAGTCTCAAAATCTCTTTAACACTTACTTTGGACAGCTTCTAACCCTGTAGTGGTCTCATCCTTTCTCAACTGCTCTCATGATGGACATGTTCTTCTTTGTTTGCCCTCTACAGGCACAGCCAATGTAAATACTTCCCCAATCTGTCAATAAAAAGGATCAGCTAGACACAGCTCTGAACCTGGCCCCCCCCAACACAATGCACAGCACGTTACTGAACACTTGCTCTTCTGTGCTGGAGGTGCTACCATCTACCTCTGGTACCAGCATTATCCCTATTAAACCTTTTTATTGAGCTCCCAACAAGTTACTGCTTAGCCAGTGGCTGAATCAATGTAGGCCTGTATATGTTGTAGTTGGGTGACTGGCAATAGTGAACAGTACTTCAAGTAAAATAGCGTTTAAATCACAAACCCAAAGGCCATGCAACTGCTAAAATGTGAAACCTCAAACTGGGGAACATGTAACCTCCTGTTCAGATGGCCAAATCCAGTTAAACAGTTCCCAAATATTTTACCAAATCTCAGTTGTGAGGCAAACTCTAGCAGTGCTCACAGTTTCTGGGCACCCATAATATTCCCTAGCAGTACAGGGCTCAGTCTCACAGCTCTTATTCATTCTGCTAGAGCAGTTGGATCATCCATCCAGTCTCCTGCCTTCTCTACTCTCTCTCTCGCTCTCTTTCTCTCTGTCATCACTGATGGTGATGCAAGTGGAGGCAAGGCTGTCCTCCAATCAGTCAGGCAACTGCAACTTCATATCCTGGCCTCCAAATCCTCAGGGTGGTAATAGCTTGGCACCAGGCTACAGTGCCCACTAGCTGGTCCAGCAGCGTTCTCTGGCAGTGATTTGCTTTCTTTACTCATTCACCTGCTATCTCCACGGGCAATGCTCAGCACGAAGCAGCATGCTGATGATCACAAGGAGGCCTACCTTTTCTCTGGCAGTGATCACTGCTTTATTCTCAAAGTTTGTCAATGGCAGGTGCAAAATCTGTTGCAACTTGACTTAGGCTCTCCTGGACAGTAGTCCCACCACATTAAAATGTCTCCTAGATCTGTTTTGAGGGCAACTCAGACCCTTCACTTGAGCAAGGTAATGGATATTCCAATTCATCTGATGGTGCTGTCAATCAAAACAGGCAGTCCTGGTGGTCTGAAACCTAGTAGGCGATTGGCAGATCAGAAGGTACCTACACTAATGAGGACCACCTGTAGTCCTGAAGTTCCTGTGGCTCCCAAGTTGGCAAACACTCCTAATTTGCTGAGTAGTGCCCTGCAACCATGTCACTCTAGTAAGGGGGGATCAAATGTGTCTAAACATGGTGACCAAATTGTAGTCCAGTCAGGCAGTCTCACAACATTCCCACTGCACATAAAGCACAAACCTCAGTCCTCTTCAGGTACCCCTAGCCCATCACATGTAGGTTCATGCATTCAGAGGTCCCTACTTGTAACTGCATTTCTACGATTAATCATTTTACTTTGGCACTCTGAAGTAGAAAGGATTATGCCTTGGGTGCCCTGTCTCTTGGTGCTGCATGGGGTGTGCTGCTTCTTGGGTTACTGTGGGGGAGGTGTTCCTTCATACTGCTGCTGGAGTGCAATGCTCCTTGGTGCTGCTGGTGGTGTGTGCTACTCCTCACTGGTGGGATATGCCACATCTTTGTGCTGCCAGTAGGCAGTGCAGTTCCCTGGTGCTGCTATTGGGTTGTGCATCTCCGTGTTGCTGCCATTGCAGTGCACTTCTTTGTGGTGCTGCAGCTTATCTGATAAACTAAAAGAATACTCAAATCTTGCAAAAGAAAAAAAAATCTATTAAGTGAACCAGGAGAGTGGGTCACTTCCTATTGCTGTCAACGGGATGCATCACTCCTGGTTCTGTCAGTAGGGTGTAGTACTCCCTAGCACAGCCTGGTAGAGATATACTGCTCTCTGATACTGTGGGTGGGGATGCACTGATCTCATATTCTGCTGTTGTGGTTTGCTCCTTGGTGCTGCTGATGGGGAGTGTTCTTCCTTGGTGCTGCTAGTGGGGTGGGCTGTTCCTTACTACATCTGTTGTTTTCATAAACGGAAAGGAGATATCAAGCTTGCAAAAGAAAGAAAAACATTACTTGGTGCTGCCAGGACAGTATATAACTCTTTGATGCTGCTAGTAGGGTTATGTGCTCCTTGGTGCTGCTGGTGGGGTTATCTGCTTCTTGGAGAATGACTCCAGCATTGTGCTCTGCTCCTTGGTGTTGCTGGTGGGGATATAATGGGGTGTGCTACAGTGCTTCTTAATGTTGCTGTTGCTTACAGTATCTGATAAATGGACTCTATGCCTGCAAAAGAAGGAATACACATTTTTCTTAAGCATGCTGCAAGAGGTATTGCTCCATGGTCCTGCTTGTGTGGCATAGTATTCTCTGGTATGGTTGGTGGGTGCACAGCCCCTTGATGCAGCTGGAGGACTGTGCTGTTCCTTAATTCACTCAGTGGGGTGTTACTTCTGGTGAATAACTGGTACAATGTGTCGTTCCTTGGTGCTGCTATAGATAAAAAGACAGGACACTTCAAACTAGCAAAACAAAGAAAACGTTAGTTAAGTAAGCACAGTAAAATAAAGAAATAAATTAAAGGAAGGGGTGGAAAATATTGGGTTGTAGCATTAGTTTAGCAGTAAAGAAATGTTTTCAGAAGGGGAGCTAAGCAAAGTGCATGGGGGGGGGCTTAGCTATAAGTTATGTGGGAAATGTGGAATATTGCCTATATTGCAGGCCCCATGTGAAGGAGCTACTGTGTATGCTCAGAGCTCTGGAAATGATGTAAGGCTCTGTATTCAAAGTGGCTGTGAGTGCTAAGCACACAGGAGTGCTGTATGGAAAATAGGGCATGGCTGGGGCTATATATTTAGACAGCAAACTCCAACCAGAATGCACTATCTGTTTGAGTATGGAGCTGTAACATTGCCCTGTGCCAACACAACCCCTGACTTAACAAGGCCCACAGAAGCCAAACTGAGATAGCATGTTCCAAACAGGTTAGCGCCAATGCTACTGTGAGGCACATTCAGCTTAACTATGCTAATGAGGCCACTGGGCATACAAGGCAGTATGGACCATTTGCATGCCCATTGTGGGCTTATTAGGATAAGAATGCAGTTTGCTAGACTTCCTGATCACCACCAATGCTATACAGTACTATCAAAACCACATCATAGATGATAAATGACCCCAACCCCCGATTATCGTCAATGACAGTTATATCACTACAGTCATGAGATGGGTGGAGAGTGGCCATCATTCCCCGATCACTGCCCTACATGAATATACAACTGACCCCCCCCAGACTCGTATGCTCAGGGTCCTCCACCACACATTGCCCCTTGCCCCCATCAACAGCATTGCCACTATATGGCATTAGAGACAGAGACCGGGTAAGCCCTCCACTCACTACCTCGACCAGCCACTTTCTGAATGACAGTGAGTGACTGTGCACATACTGTAAGTGCACAAATGCACCTTGTCATTGAGATGGCAGACAGCCACAGTGATTAGCAGACAGCCGTGCTGGGCACGGTCTCTATTGCCATATAGCATCATCAGTGTTGGTGGGGCTGAGGAGGGTGTTGCAGGGAGGATCCTGAGTGGGTGGACTGGGAGGGGAGTCTGTCACACATTGAGGGGGATGGTGATCAAGGGTTGGGGACCACTGTCCACCCATGGGATCATTATAGTGATATAACTGTGTCATTAGCAATGACTGTGATGGGGATCAATGACCACCTATGGGGTGGTTGACATAGTATTGTATGTCACTGGTGATGATCAGAACGGGGGGGGTTGACAGTACTATATGGTGGTGATTGGGGCACATTGCCTGATACAGCTCCTGCTGTCGGTCCACTGACAGCACCTGGATGGCAGGGAGGAGGTATTAGTGCACCACTGTGCACATGGATAAGGGCAGGGATTTAGCATCATGAAACAGCACTGTGACAGAAGTTGTTTAGTGCTGCCAAAGCCTCTGACTGTACTACTAGTCTTATTAGAACTGTCGCAGCTGCATATGCCACATTGGAATGTTGCAGCCAGGGAAGTTAGGATAGAATGTTGTGGAATTTTAAGTCAGTCAGTAGTAGTTCAGTAGTGGGCTCAGTGGAGTAACAGGTGTGCTGCAGCTGCAGGCCCTCAGAGCCCTTAGCTCTGTCAGAGAGCTACCTGTCCTTTAGGGTGTGTGTTCTCACCAGAAGAGGAACACCCAAAGTGTTAGGCTGAAGTGGTAGAGACCGCTTCCAGTGATTTAGTGCCCCATCCCTGTGAGAATGGGGGAAAAGAAACCAGCCTGCTTCCAGGGGCAATCCAGCCAAACAGTGCCCTGTATACATGAGGGATATCTTGTTTACACTGGCACAGTGTGCAGTATATTTACTGAAAATATCACCAAGAACTTAGTCTGATTCAATATCTCAGTTTGCATATGTATCTCCACCCCTTACCCCTGGGATGAAGCTGCAAATAAGCAGAATTACCAAGCCATCCTTTCCAGTTCAACAAAAACAAAATAAATAAGCATTCTATGTGTTTTCGCTGCATACCGGGTGAAAATAGAAAACCCATAATAGTGCTGTCAAAAGCACGCTGTCAAAATTATGTAATCCAAAACAGCTACTGGGACAGCATGGCACAGGCAGCGATAGCGTTATCCCTCTAGCTGTTGGCCACAGGGGGGAAACAGGTGAAAGTGCCTGCTGCAGGGTGTTTTACTGAGCAGCTCCCATGGTGTGGAGGGTAGGACATAGGCTGCAGAGGCTGACAGAAGGTTGTGGGGCTGGAGATCGAGTCCCAGTTCTGGGATATGTGGTTTTTTTTTTTTTTATTTCTGTAGTGTGCTTTGTGCTATTATTCCCCCCCCGACTGTTGCGCTATCTGTGTCCAGCCCCACCTTGCACATTTTTCCCCCCACCCCCTGTGTTTCTGCTGGCTTACACCTCCCCTCCCCAAGAAATCCTCCCTCCCAGCAGTTCCTTCCCTTCCCTGAGTTGCCTCTCCCCAGAGGTGATTATATTTAGATTGGGGGGTTCAGGGACAAAGCCCCTGTAATGGGGGTGTGTGAGGTGAAGCCCCCCAAAACAAATTCAGATTAATGTTCTTCGTAATAGTCATGGTAGTGGTCAGTGTGTTTGTGGACTGCTAGCACTGGAGCTGTATTTGCAGTCGCTGTTGTGATCGGGCACTGTTATTGACAGCGGGTGTTTTAACTTTGCTATTTTTGACTGGGCTGTTGCTGTTTTAGTGGTCCTGACCTAGTGCCTTTTCACTGCCCAGTCAGCTCTGAGCCCTGGGGGTCTTTGAACATGGTCCCTTCCCCATCAGCTCAAACTGTTCCTGGTTAATGTGATGCTACTGTAACATGGATAGAGCCACATTAATCTTTTGTATATCATAGCCATAGTATGGAAAGTTTCTTGATTTAGCACAAAAACTTTGTGGCAGTGAGAGCACAGGTACTGAGATGAGAGAATGGGAAGTGTCTCTCCCTCAGAAAAGCTCTGTTTGCTTTCTCCTCTCCTCCCCTCCCCTTGCTAGTACAAAATGAGACACATTCCCCACCACTTCTGCTTCACATGTGCTGCCATTCCTAAATCTGCACCTCTGAGCTATGATGGGGAAAATATATTGTAAATAATTCGAAGAGTTAATATGTGTGCTCACTTACCACCAAACAGCAGTGTCCATGAAACAAATATTTACTGTACTACCCTTTTCCACCACCAGCCCTTTATGGGCAGTAAAACAAGTAGTGCTAGTGTCCCTGGTCCGTGATGGGGGCTGTGTGTAAATTCTAGCCACTCATCTGGGTTGCCTTCATTGCAGCATTGCAGTCCACATGTGGAGGGGCAGCATGGGGCTGGGGGGAGCAAGCACAGATTAATGACTTTGAGGAGAGTGGAAACACACACACACACACACACACACACACACACATGCATACACGCACAATTTTCCACAAGAACCATAATCTGCATACACACAGATCTGCAGCCTGCAGGCAGACATTAAACTATAGTTTGATCAAGATCTTTGGCCTTACTACAACCATGCTTTATTCTGAGAAAATTCACTATTTGTTTCAGGTACCATATTGCTGTAGTGATCCAAACCAGCTTCTAACACCAATCTGCTGTTTCCATTTTCCTGCTTTTATCTGTATGTGTTCCCTGCTGCTCTGAGCTATCCAGTGTTTGTTATGACTTTTGCCCTTTTTATGTTTGCTTGCACGCATGTGCAAGAAACATAGTGCCATCATCCGAGATTTTGGAGGTGTGTCACCCCCTCTTCCAATTCAGTCAGTGTGTTGGCAGGCACGTCCTCTGTCTGCCAATGCATGCTGGAGCTGTCTATGACAAGCTCCAAAATGCAGTGGCATGCAGTTGAAAGGGAGCTACGCTCAGTGAGCAGCGATAAGATATCGCCTGCTCTGCGCAGCTCCCCCACACACACACACACACACACACACACACACACACATATGCACGCATACCGTGCTCCCCCATGCACACACCCCCTATAGCCGATGGGGTGCCCAATCTCACATTGTGCTGCGCCCAAAGTTTCAAATGCCATGCTGCGTGCTCACCCCAGCATGGCAACTCAATGGTATAGCCGACGGGGTGCCCAATCCCTGCTGGGTTCACTATCCCCCAGAGTCAGGGTGCCACGCTGGGAGCCCACCCCAGCGTGGCAACAAATGCCATGGCTGACAGGGTGCCCAATCCTCCATCGGCTCCATGCCCCCAGCCGTCCTTCTGCCACGCTGGGAGCCCACCCCAGTGTGGCAACGCCCCGCTCATCTTTTTTTAAAATACCCAAAGAAAAACAGTCCCACACAGTCTTCCTGCCCCTCCCACAACCCTCACCCACCCACTGTGCACCCTGCCTCCCACACCTCCCACCCCATACTTACCTCGGAGCTTGGTGTGACGATCTCCGGTGGACCAGGAATACGTCTGCACTCTTCAAAGCTGACCGCGAACTGAGGAAATGCCGGTAAGCTGTATAATGGGATAGATAGGGTTTTTTCAACTTTGTTGCATGTCTCAGGCATTTTTTGGAATTTTTGCACCAAATTTTCAACATGGGGTTTTTGGGACCCCTTCTCATGAATGCTGTCACTGTCATGGCATTATTCGGGCCTGAAGGGTGATTTTGCAGTCACTGCACGAAATCACCTTTCAGGACTGATTAACAAAACGACACTACCAGTGTTCATAAGGTGGCTCTCAAGTTTGCTTGAAAATTTGGTGAAAAATTCCAAAACTCATTGTTCTGTGAGCTTATGCTATGCAGTTCCTCGGCACGCCAGAAGTTCGCTGAATTTTCAATATTTTCACTCCAGATTTTCAAAATTGCCATTTCACCACACCTTCTTATGAGTAGTACAGCTGTCATTTTCACATCTCACCAAAATGTGTCTCGCCCATGAAAGCACAATGGCGCAGTTGAAAAGCAAATCAATGCACGGACAAATTAAGAAAATCACAGTAACACTGTTCATGAGCAGAGGTCTTAAATGGCTATGTTGAAAATTTGGTGAAAAATTTGAAAACAATGACTGTTTTACAAGTGTGCGTTGTACACTTCCTACGCACGCTCCTAAGTTCACGAATTTTCAATATTTTCACTCCAGATTTTCAACATTGCCATTTTACCACACCTTCTTATAAGCAGTACAGCTGTCATTTTTCACATCTTGCCCAAAATCTGTTTTCGCCCATGTAGCGCACAATGGCGCAGTTGGTGTGCGAAATCAATGTACGGGACAAATTAAGAAAATCACAGTGACACTGTTCATGAGCAGAGGTCTTAAAATGGCTATGCTGAAAATTTGGTGAAAAAATTTGAAAACAATGACTGTTTTACAAGCGTGCGTTGTACACTTCCTACACACGCTCCTAAGTTCACGAATTTTCAATATTTTCACTCCAGATTTTCAACATTGCCATTTTACCACACCTTCTTATGAGCAGTACAGCTGTCATTTTTCACATCTCACCCAAAACGTGTTTCTGCCCATGTAGCGCACAATGGCGCAGTCGGTGTGCGAAATCAATGTATGGGACAAATTAAAAAAATCACAGTGACACTGTTCATGAGCAGAGGTCTTAAATGGCTATGTTGAAAATTTGGTGAAAAAATTCCTAAAAATGACTGTTTTACAAGCGTGCGTTGCGCCGTTCCTACGCACGCTCGTAAGTTTGCGAATTTTCAATATTTTCACTCCAGATTTTCAACATTGTCATTTTACTACACCTCCTTATAAGCAGTATGTCTGGCATTTTTCACATCTTGCCCAAAATCTGTTTCCGCCCATGTAGCGCACAATAGCTCAGTCGATGTGCGAAATCAATGTATGGGACACATTAAGAAAATTACAGTGACACTGTTCATGAGCAGAGGTCTTAAAATGGCTATGTTGAAAATTTGGTGAAAAAATTCCTAAAAATGACTGTTTTATGAACGTGCATTCCGCAGTTCCTATGCATGCTCATAAGTTTGCAAATTTAATATTTTCACTCCAGATATTCAACATTGCCATTTTGTTACACTTCCTTATGAACAATACAGCTGCCATTTTTCATATGCCGCCCAAAATGTGTTTTCGCACATGTAGCGCATAATGGTGCTGTTGGTGTGGAAAGCAATGTTTAGGACAGATTAAAAAATTGCAGTTACACTGTTCATGAGCAGAGGTCTTAAAATGGCTATGTTGAAAATTTGGTGACAAAAGTCCATAAAATGACTGCGTTACGAGTGAGCATTGCGCAGTTTCCACGCACCCTCATAAGTTCATGACTTTGTAATATTTTAAGTCCAGATTTTCACCAGTGGCATTTTCCACACTTCCTTATTTACAGTACAGCTGTCATTTTTCACAACATGGCCAAAGTGTGTTTTCACACTTTCAGCGCAGAGATGCGTGGTCGCTGTGGGAAATCATTGTTTGGGACAGATAAAGAAAATCACAGTGACACTGTTCATGATCGGAGGCACCAAAATGCCTGAGGTGACAATCTGCTGTAAAAAAATCCCCAACCTAATTATATTACAGGTGTGTGTTGCACAGTTTCTATGTACGCTCGTGACTTCACCATTTTTTTAAATATTTTTACTGCAGATTTGCAACATTGCCATTTTTTACACCTCCCCATGAACAGTACAGCTGTCATTTTTTACATCCTGTTCGGGATGTTTTTGCACCTGTGGTGCTAAATGCCGTAGTCGCTGTGCATAAGCAGCTTTCAGCAAACAAACTGACATTCCCCCTGTTCATGAGGTGGGGTCCCAAAAAAACCGTGTTGAACGTTTGGAGTGAAAATACCAATGAATGCCTGAGGTATTAGGGTTTCCAGCCATAACGCCCAACCATGTAGAGAATGACAGGCATCAGGGGTGTGACTTGGGATTCTTGCCTGTAATGCTTATACCATTCCACACCCTGCAGCCAGTGAGAGGCATCGAGGTATGCCTTGGACTCTTCAGCCCCAAAGTTCACCCCATTCTCCTGTATCACACCCATCTCACCATATTTCCTAATGGAATGGGGTGCGCATAAGGGCCAAAGACCCCAAGGAACACCGTGACACTTGTCAGTGTCTGCAGGGTGGGGTGTGGTGAAATGGCATGGCCGTTATGCCTGATGACCCAAAGGCACACTCCAATGCCTGTCACTCTCTGCAGGGTGGTGGTGGAGTTGGCTTCAGTTCAATACTTCACTGGCATTCCTATTACGCAGCTCTGTAAATTCTACACTACCACTGCCAATGCCAGCAAGCAAACATTCGGCATTGACAAATGCTTGTTATGTTTACTAGCGTGCATGTGCAAGAAACATTTCATCACAGCTTAGGACAGAAGTGGGGTTTTGGAGGTGCGGCACTGTGGGAGCCAATGGCCCCAGTGCCTTTTGAGGCTGGGCCCACTTTCCCCAATGCGGTGACATGCTGCTGCTGACACTAGTTCAGCCAGCATGCCACCACCACCTTAAACCAAATCCACTGCTGCAATGATGGAGTGACCCATCATTGCAGTGCAGTACCTTGCTGTCCTGACCCAGTTCATTTGCTGACGGGGGAGCCCACTCCCTGTTGGCATACTGTAACCCTGCCTCCATTTGTTGTGTGCCAAGGGGGTGCCCAATTCCCCTCAGCATCATGCATCCCCCCAACAGTCTTTCTTTGCTGACGGGGAGCCCAGTCCCTGTTGGCTTCAGTCCCCCCCTTCCTAGTTCAATTTGCCAGTGGGGAGCCCACTCCCCATTGGCATACTGTCCCAATTTGTAGTGTGCCAAGGGGTGCCCAATCCCCTTCGCTCTGCCCCTCACATGTGCCAATGGGGTGCCCAATCCCCATCGGCTACAGCCCCCAAAACACTTAGGTGGCATGCTGGAAGCCTACCCCAGCATACCAATGTTCCTGTAAAAAAAAAAAGTCCAGTGTTTTTTTTTAAACCTGTAAAACAGAAAACGGTCTCTCATTGAGTTCGGTTGCCCCTTCCCCAACCCGGGCCCACCCTCTGCGCACCCTGCCTCCACCCCCCACCCATTACTTACCTCTAGAGCCCAGCGCGATGATCTTCGGTGGACTGGGAACATGTCTGCACTCTTCAAAGTTGACCACGAACTGAAGAAATGCCAGTAAGATGTATAATGGCATAAACAGGGATTTTTCAACTTTGATGCATATTTCAGGCATTTTGGGGAATTTTGGCACCAAATTGTCAACATGGGGTTATTAGGACCCCTCCTCATGAATTCAGCCACTGTCATGGCATTATTCGATCCCGAAAGGTGATTTTGTGGTCACTGTGTGGAATCACCTTTCGGGACTGAGTAACAAAACAACAGTGCCAGTGTTCATGAGTTGGACTCTCAAAAAGTCTATTTTGCAACTTTGGTGGAAAAAATCCAAAAAAGAACTGTGTTACGAGTGTGTGTGTTGTGCAGTTTCCATGCATGCATGCTCATAAGCTCATGAATTTGTACTATTTTCACTCCAGATTTTCAACATTGGCATTTTTCCACACCTCCTTATGAACAGTGCTGCTGTCATTTTTCACATCCTGGCCGAAATGTATTTTCACACTTCTGGTGCAGAATAGTGCGGTCACTGTGGGAAATCAGTGTTTGGGATACATTAAGAAAATCACAGTCACACTGTTCATGAGCAGAGGTCCTAAAATACCTATGTTGAAAATTTGGTGACGAAGTCCATAATGACTGTGTTATGAGCATGCGCTATGCAGTTTCCACGCATGCTCATAACTTTGAGAATTTGTAATATTTTCACTCCAGATTTTCAATACTGGCATTTTTCCATACCTCCTTATGAACAGTACAGCTGTCATTTTATCACATCCTGGCCGAAATGTGTTTTTGCACTTCCAGCACAGAATAGCGCGGTCGCTGTGGAAAATCAGTGTTTGGGACACATTAAGAAAATCATAGTGACACTGTTCATAAGCAGAGGACCTAAAATGCCTATGTTAAAAATTTGGTGACAAAATTCCTTAAAATGACTGTGTTACAAGCATGTGTTGCGCAGTTTTCATGTATGCTCGGAAGTGCACAAATTTGTAATATTTTTACTCCAGGTTTTCAGCATTGGCATTTTGCCAGACCTCCTGATGAACAGTACAGCTGACATTTTTCATATCCTGCCCGAAATATGCATTTGCACATCTGGTGCACAGTGGCATGGTCACTGTGGGAAATTAATGTTTCGGACAGATTAAGAAAATCATATTGACAATGTTCATGAGCAGAGATCACAAAATGCCTATGTTGAAAATTTGGTGAAATAATTCCACTAAATGACTGTGGTACAAGCATGTGTTGCACAGTTTCCATGTACGCCCGGAACTTTGAGCATTTTTAATATTTTCACTAGAGATTTTCAACATTGCCATCTCTTCACACCTCCCTATGGATGGTACAGCTGTCATTCTTCACATCCCGCCTGCTCTGTGTTTTCACACATCTGGTGCAGAATGGCATGGTTGCTGTGGGAACTCAAAGTTTGGAACACATTAACAAAACCACACTGCCACTGTTCATGAGAAGAGGTTCCAAATGCTTTCATGAGGTGGGGATCACAAAAAGGCCATGTTGAAAATTTGTAGTGCAAATACCAACACACGTCCAGGGCATTAGGGTTTCTAACCATAATGTTGCACCCTGTACAGACTGCCAGGCATCAGAGGTGTAACTTTGGATCACCAGCTGTAATGCTCATGCCATCCCACTCCCACCCTGAAGCCAGTGACAGGCATTGAGGTGTGCCTTGAACTCTTCAGCCCCAGACTTCACCCCATTCTCCTGTACTGCACCTATTTCAGCATATGTCCTTATGAAATTGGGTGACTGAAGTCGAACACCCCAAGGCACACCTCAGCACTTGTCAGTGTCTACAGGCTCGGGTGAGGTGAAATGCCATGAGCATTATGGGCAATGACCCACAGTCACACCCGAATGCCTGTCCATCTCTGCAGGGTGGAGGTGGTGTTGGGATGAGTTCAATACTTCACTGCCACTCCTATTCTGCATCTGTCTAACTCCTGCACGTCCAATGCTAATATCAGCAAGCAAACATTCGGTATTGACAAATGCTTGTTTGCTGAGAGAGGGAGAGGGAGAGAGAGATTTCAATTTTTTTTACCAGTAAAAGAGAAGATAACTGAATAGCAACAAAAGAAGGGTTATTAAAATTGAATGGTTTTCAAGGGGATGTTCTGAACCAAAAATGAAGGGGTTCACCTATGAAGGTTGAAAATGGGAAACTGAATGGTAGAACTGCATTAATACTGAGTAAAGGAGAGACTTTGACAGCAAACTAAATGAAAATGTACCCTTGATTTTATTTATTTATGTAAACATATTTTACCAGGTTAAATATTCTGTATGGGTAAGGTCAAATAGGGTAGAAGTTTGAAAATGCAAGGGGGAGCAAAGCAAGGCCAAACGAGGGTTACCACAGGTGAGAACTCTGAGTAAAAAGGCAGTTGAACAAAAGGGAGGGGGAGGGGGGAGGAATACGATGGAGCTGGCTTAGAAAGAGGAGGAAGGGAGCTGCAGCAGTATAGGAATGGAGGTGGAAGTAGAGGGCAACATGTTTAAACAAATAATTAGCTTAGTTCAGTTTTGTTTTTATTGTTCAGCTACAAGCCTTACAATGTACTGAAAAACAAATACAAATATATAAAAATGCCATACAGAGACAGAATGTAGAATGAAAAGCAGTATCATACTTAAACCTACTTGAAAATGTATACAGCACCTTCATTTCCATCTGGTAAAATATAATTATCCACATAAAGCAATTATCTAAACATCTTTATCCTGAAATTGCCAAGACTTAAACAAATTGTATTCTGCCAACTGTATTTGTGTTGTCCAGGACCATCTTGCAAAGGAGTTCGCTCAAAGACCTAAAGCCTGGTTAAATAAAGTTTGATTGAATGATTTGATTGAATATCTTCTTATATTAGATGTGTGAGAATCAGTGTTAATATAGATGATGGTTCCATTTTTAAATATTGTTAAAAACCTTTAAATACCAAAACTTTGAATTATCACAGGAGTAGTGGAGAGTTTCCCAATAATTGCTCATTAAAATCCTTATACAAGGACCAAGCAAGAAACTATTAGCTGACAAAGGCTGCATAAACAACCTCTGTGAGTAAAGCAGTTTTTTTAATGACAAATACAGAGGAAAACATTATATAATCATATGGTTGATCCAAATTGCTTAGAAGAAAAATCCTGCCAATACATAGCCTAATTCCATTCTCAGTGGGACAAAATTCAAGATGCAGAATGATACCCTCATAGGAGATAACAGACCAATAAATAGGATCAGTTTCACATAGTTACCTGAAGAGCAAAATGTTGGCTTGGGGCCAAAAAGGAGAATTGCTGCCACTAGCAAAATAGTTCACCATTATAAATGGCCCATAAAAGGGAATAGTCCCTATACTGCTGAGGGAACCACCCTTATTACCTGCATTGCCATCTCTATGGTGGACCACAAATAAACAGGCCTTACTAGTCAAAACTCCTCCCAACTACCAGTCACTAGTCCCATTCTGAAGCCTGTAAGCTCCCCCAGGTCCAACCTACAGCTTCTCAGGTCTGCTCCCTCAATGGAAAAGAAGCTATTTGGAGGCACTTAATATTCATTATACAAGGGCAATAAAAATCCTGGAACCTGATTGGCTGTCTTCCCTTGGCAACAGTGAGGTTATCTGAGCATTTACCTCTTTAGAGTATGTTGTGCCACCTTGCTGCTTATATACCAGGGCCTTAAACACATAATCAGAATTTAATGGGGCTCTACATTATCTTTAAAATTTTCCACCACCAGAATTAGTATTAATTGATGTTGCTGGCTGGGCTTACGATATTACCAGATTTATATTTATATGTTTTAAATGGTCTGGATACTGTAAGTTATTTGTACACCAGATTTTGGATCAGTTACCAAAAAGAAAACCCAGACTAAAAAGAAATTTGAAATAAAATACAGAATACAGTTTAAATCAAATCATTATACTAAAACTTATATTAATGGTTCAACGCTAGTGGCCACAGTAGAAATCATGCTTAAACCTTCTGAGTGAATGAAGTCAGATGCTTCACACTGTAATTCAGCGTGGTTTCTTATGGTTGCAAATAGAGGTGAGATAGGCGAGTCAGAAAGAATTCAGACTCCATAGTAGGAGTCCTAAAAGGAACGCCAAATGCATTCAAGTCCAATAGCTTTATTATAGAAATTTATCTGGAGCATTAAATCATAAATCAGAAAGAAAAATACCTCACTTCAGGTCTCAGCTTCCTTGAGTCACTACAGCAGCATTTATATAAACTTAGCAGGGTGAAATCACAGCCATTACAAACAGTTAAACAAAGCTCCCTTCTCTCATTCTGGGAGTCCATTAATTTTATGTTTTGCAAACATCCATAATGGTTCTTTTCAAGGGCTCATTGTGAAAGTAACTTCAGCAGCGATTCTTCCAGGAATCCAGGGGTCTCAAGTTTGCCCTAAATTTGGCAAGGCTCCACATATGCAAAATCTGTGAATCCATAATCATTACCTTCACTCTTTAAGACTTTTAATTTAAAAATGTGTTATTTGAATTTAAACAGAGAAAAGCCAGTATAATAATATTATGATGGGTGCAAGAGCCACTCAGGTTCTAAGTTTGTCTGTCTCCACAGTCTCTCTTCTGTCATGAAGTTCGCAGGGCATTTTGACTGGCTTTTGACTGGCTTTTGAGTTTAACATATTAATTAAAAATCTATGCTGATGTGAAATATATGTCAAAAAGGCCATGCAAAAGCTGAAATCTGCTATACAGAAGACTGTGTTCGAAGGGTGAAACTTTGATCCATAAGCTGCCTGTTATTTAAAACCACCAATTTATTGGGCTATGTCATAGGACAAAGCTAGGTTCTTGTGATCTAGTGTAAACTCGATAAGATCAATCAGAAGTTTGGTGTCTGCATTCATTTATCACTCAGCAGCTACACTGAAAACATGTGAATCCACAGAAGTTGTCAAACTAATTTATAAAAGTATTAGGCTGCGGGCCAGGAGTACTGGTCCATTCAGTAAACTAGATAAGTTTTGATAGCTTCATGTATAAAACTATGTACCATCAAGCATGAATGAAAGTAGGGCCTCTTGATTATAGAAATGTCTCACAGCTGTAATTCTCAGTAATTGCAATTAGGTCTTTAAAAGAAACCAGGAGAAAGATGACTTCGCTGTTGCAGGAGTCAAACTTGACTCTTCTTTCTCTGACTAAAAGGCCATTAAATCTCACATCATTGGGTCCAGTTTCGCATTTCCACCAGGTATCTTCCACGTATATTTACTCTCAGGGGTCTCTTGTCTCCCCTTCTCCGCTGTCTTAAATCAGCTTTCTCTGTAGGAGTTCATTATTTTTCTGGTATCTAGACTTCAGTCCTCCATTTACTCGCCATCCCCCGAGATGAAATAATTGTAGCTATCTAAAGGATGAGAAAAAAAAAGTCGCTAGTCTGAGCATAATCAATTTTAAAAGCTTAGCAAAATATGGTTCACCCATGCTGCCATGACAAACGTGTTGCCGACACCAATTACGGAGCAAGCAACATGCCGCCTGGCATTACAGCACCAAGCATTACATCTCCCAGGAGTTACAGCGCCAAAGGGCCCTCCCAGGAATCAGTCAGCTTCTGCAGGGGATACCCTTTAAAACTAGATATAATCTCCTCTGGGGCAGGCATTCTCTGAAGGGGCCAGAAATTGTGTAGCAGCAAAGGGCGACGTGAGGGAGGTGTGATCTAAAATCAAGATCTCCGCTGTAACTGTCACCCTTGTTGCGACACCGTAAATGTAGTGGCAAAATGTAGCTGTCAGCTTGATGGGATACAGTAAAATACTATGACCTCCTTCCCTAGGTAGCAATAGCATACCTTTTAAAGGAGTAAATGGGCATTTTAGCACACACAGTGCACCTGCTGACCATGCCATCCACTTTGCAGGAATTCTCCTAGCTTCTGCCAAGAAGATAGGAATCAGCTACAGATGATCACCAGCAAATCCTCCCATTGTGGTGAGTCTAGCCAAAGGCACTCTGCCAGCAAAAAAGTCACCCTGTGGGAGAACAAACTGCAAAACCTCTGGCTTAGGGTTAAGAGAGCAACAGTGAGTAGCATGACGCCCGGACGAAAAGCAGCTCCTAGTAAGCAAAACTGCCCAAAAGGTTCACCATTATAGGTCAATTATACTTTTAGCACTTCGAAACAAAAAAAGATAAAATGACCTCAGTGTAGCAAGCTGAAAAAATGCCCAAGCAACACTGTGTTGGGGGGCGGAGTAGCAGCACGGTCGTCTTGCTGCTCCACCCTTCCCCCCAGCCAAAGTGCCACACTTGTCAAGGAGAACCCAGAAAAATCAAACACACACATTCAGACATTAACAAATAAATCAATAAATACTAAAACTGAACTGTTGTGAATTCTAACACCACACCAGTAACTTGGGCTTATGTCCAGTTCCTATACTGCAGGAACACTAGGGGGTGCTACATTGCTGAGGTGCTGATTTTTGGATGAGATGTCAAACTGAGGTCTCTTCTGTCCATCTCTGCTAGCTGTTTAGTTGGAAGTTAGGAATCTCATGAAACAGAGCTGAAAATAGCAGAGGTGGTCAAGGAGAGAGAGAAAAACTTCTTTAGGTACATTAGGGAAAAAAAGGAAAACTAAGGAGGGTATTATCAGATTCAGAAAGGAAGGGACATGGGTGGAGGTGGATGGGTAAAACACTGAAAGATTTCCTTCATTCAGCATTTACTGTGGAGGAGGGGTGCAGTACAAAGAGTGAGGGCAGGTGGACAGGAATGAGGTTCGAACCAGTCACAGAAGAAAGGGTGCAGAGGGGCCTCAAAACCCTGAGGGTGAGCAAAGTGATTGGCCCTGATGGGTTTCATCTTAGAGTGCTGAAGGTGGTGGGAGCTAGAGACATAAAATGAGACCTAGTAAAACTGAAAAAGTGATAGAGACTATGGCAATTAAAAATCAATGCAAAAAAGTGTGGAGTGATGCACATTGGAAGAAGGGAACCCTAAAACAGATTACTGGATGGGGGGAGTAAGGGCAGTGCACATAACTGAGGAGAGAGAGCTGGGGGTCATCACTAGTGAAAGCTTAAATTCCACTGTTCACTACAAAGACAAACAGGATGATGGGATATACTGTAGAGGGGAGGGCTGCTAGCAGTAGGAAGGAGGTAATACAGTACAAGTCATATTTAACTGCCTCACCAATGAGTTGCAGATGCATTTCTCAAGGAATTGCATAGGTCAGTTCAGGATGGTGGTGATCACTGGGGAGGTGGTGCTTCTCCAAATAAGTTGCACTTGTAGTAAATAGTGGAGAGCAACACACCCTCGCTTGAGCAGTTTGAACAAATGATGCAAATTCACACCAGCAGTGTTTCCTTCAGCATTTTACTCATAGGAGCAGTATAATGTTACAAGCAAGCCTACGTTTCACCTGACCACTCAGGGCTTCTTCAGAGCTAGTGAACACATTATTAGACAAGGTATAAATACTCTCACACCTGTAACATCATAAATGAGAACCAATCACTGCATTATTCAGTTAATGAATACAATAACCACTGTGTCATTTTCAATCACTTAATGAAACAGATTAAGAATATATGATCATGTGACCATCACCATATAATGACATTTACAATTATTATCCTGTCCAAATCTTGAACTTTATATCCAGTTTTCATTTATTCACATTTCTTCCTCACTTTACAGTGGACCTAAGAGAGAGACATTTGCAGAAGTGAAATTAGATGCATTTCATCCCTAACTACATCTCTTGTCTAAATATGTAGACAGTTTCCTAAGTACCCTTGTGCCATTATCAAGGAGCTACTTAAGGGGCACCACCAGAATACTAGCATTATTGAAGGAAATGCAGATAGAACAAGAGTGTTGGCTTGTGACATTAGATAGAGACTCTGGGTGGGATATTCAAAAGGGTTGCGCTATGCGCAATAGGGTTGTGCCAGCGCAAGTCCGAAAATGCACCATTCTGCGATATTCAGCGGGAGGCAGTTGCGCCACTGAAAACATGCTGAGCAACAGCGCAATGCAAATGAAGGTATGCGCAACCGAAGGGGGTGGATCCATGTATAAAGTGCGCACTGCGATATTCAAAGGCTTATGCAATGCACAACAGTGAATAGCCGAAGTTGGCGCTTAGGGCGCGAAATGAGCCAAAATAAAAAGGCTCAAGGAAGAGGCGCAAGAAAGACAGGGAATGCTCATGAGGCAGCAACAGGGAGCAGGCCACAGCAGCAGCCAGTGCAGGCCAGGAGTAGGCAGGACAGAATAGTGGCAGCAAAGGGTGTGAGGCCACAGAGTTTGGAGCCAGTAGGTGTACCCGGTGCAGTGGAGATAGCAGTCAGGATAGCGGGGGGAACAGAACAACAACAGCTGGGGGGGCACAAGCCAGGGAGATGGATAGTGCCAGCTTCCACATGGAAGCTGTAGTGAGGGGGTGAGAAGGCATGCTGCAGGGGGACGTGGCTGTGGAAGGGCCTGTCGGCGGTACGCCCCCAACAGGCAGTACCGTGCCCGCATCAGCTTTGAGCTGTATTCGGACATCGAGATTGTGGGCCGGTACCACCTGAACAGGGCAATACTGAGGCGGCTCTGTGAGCTGTGCAGTGATGTGATGCAGGCACCCTCACGACGGAGTCACGCTCTGCCAGTGGAGACAGAGGTAACAGCCTGCATGTGCTTGCTCACCACAGGTACCTTCCAGAAGCCAACAGGGGACACCACAGGCATAACACAGTCGGCCACGTCACGCATCCTCACCCAATTCCTCAGCGCACTGCTGCCACATGCTGTGGAGTACATCCATTTCCCCAGCACCGTGGCAGAGCGTACAGCAAACATACAGGAGTTCCACAGGGTAGCACATATGCCTGGCATACTAGGGGCAATAGACTGCACCCATGTGGCTATTTGCACACCACTTGGCCCCGATGGGGCCGCATATCACAACCGGAAGGGGTTCTCCAGTGTCAACTGCCAGGTGGTGTGTGATGCCAGTGGGCGCATTATCAATGTCTGTGTCACGCACCCTGGCGGAGCACATGATTCATTCATATGGTACCAGTCTGCACTGTGCCATCAATTCAAGAGTGGGGACATCCCCACAGGGCATCTAGTGGGTGAGTATGCATGTAGGAGTGGCAAAGTTGGGGCAAGGGTGGGCAAGCCACAGGTGCCATGGGAGTGGCACACAGGGCTAGAGGCAATATGGTCCTGAACATGACACTAATCTCCACTATCTCCACACAGGTGACAGTGGATACCCACTCCGTCCCTGGCTGCTCACACCCTACCGGCGCCCCATGACCCCATCGCAGCAACGCTTCAATGAGGCACATGCCGCCACACGCAACATCATCGAGCTGGTGTTTGGGATGCTGAAGGCACGCTTCCGATGCCCAGACACTCCGGCGGTGCCTACAGTACACCCCTCAAAGGCCTGTGGGATATTCCTGGCCTGTTGTATCCTGCACAACATGGCCAAAGACTGTGGATAGCCGTGACAGGTCGAGGAGGGGACAGCGATGGGATGCTGGTGACGCCGGTGATGATGGGGATGACCAGCCCCCCCGTGGACGGCGTGACCCCCGACTGATCCGGCTGGCCCAGCTGCACCGGGACACCATCACAGAGGAGCACTTCATACAACACAGGTAAGTCATGGGGCCATGTGCAACCAACACTGTCCAGGGCGCAACCCACATACACACAGGGTAACACACCGGGGTGCATGACAGTGAGGGGAGTGGAAGGGTACAGGCGCACAAACACACAACCAGGGAGGGGTGAATAGTCACACGCCACATGGACAGACACACACACACACACACCAGGCACAAAGTGCACAGGGGCAGGTGCACAACAGAGCAAGAACTGACATGTCAAACACACACATACACAGGCCACCTCCACCACCTGTACTGTCCATGTACGTGTGTCAGATGCTGGGCACCCTTGCACCTTGGTGTACAGTGCAATGCAGGCATCATCATGCACATGCACCCATGGACAGCAATCGGGTGGGTGTGCAGGTGGTCCATGTGTCGGTGTGTTGGGTAGGACACCCACTGATGCAATGCCCACCATGACACACAGAGCAGCACCAGACAGGGCCCACACTGGGAGACAGGTCAGTCATGTGGCACTGTGCCATGGCCACCTCAGATGCATGGGTGGCCCCACCAAGACCGAGCAGCACTGGCAGGCTGAGCATGGGCCACTTGGGGTGGCACCGATGGACCACCAGGGATCCCACTGCGTGCGCGCGACCTTGTCCGCACAGGGTTCTGCAGCATGCCGAACATACCTGCACCAGGGGTGCTCGGGATGCCCACATCAGAACCCGGCGTCGACAGGCTGGGTGTCACATGATGCCGGGAATGGGGAGTGGATAGCATGCTGCGTGGCGTGCGCAGCACAGGGGCACCTGACTGTGTGCCCAATGCGGCCACGACAGCGACCAATGCCTGGGTCTGCCTGTCAATGGTGGCGGTCACATCCATCCACATTTGGACAATCCCTGCAAGGATCATCGCATTGTCCCTGCTGTGCCACTCCACAGCCACACGCAGTGCCTCCACAGATGTTGCAACCCACATCTGCTGCTGTACTGATGCCCGCAGCAGTTGGGTGTGCTCATCAAACGGGTCGTCTGCCACATCGGCAACCTGTCCCTCAAGGTATGGAAGGGCCTGATGCTCAACACCCTTTGAGGGTGGGCGCTGTTCACCAGGACCAGGTATGGGCAAGTCAACAGGTGGTGTACATATGCCACCGCTGAACCCTGTACCCCCAGACCCGGTGGGTGACTGCTGCTGCTGCCCCTCTGCCTGCTGTGCCCAAGGGACCAGTCGTTCCACTGCTGTGTCCGCAACAGTGCCAGTGACCTGCACAGCCACTGGTGCTGCCCCACCGGTGCTGACAGGCACATCCTGGGACTGTGCTGATGTGCTGGCACACACATTGGAACCAGCTAGGTCCATGGGTGTATGCTGTCCTGCTGTGTGTCCATTATGTGACACACACGTGTCACTGCCCATAGTGGTCATTGCATCATCAATGGTGCAGGTTCGTGCCACAGCCACAGCCTGCTGGCATGCTTGCACGCCAGACCGCTGAGACACAGGAAGGGCACCCTCACACCTGTCTCACCGACATCGGAGATGGCAGCCAGGCGTGCACACTGGTGCAATGCACGCCAGCTACCAGCAGAGGTGGATGAACATTCCTCCAACTCCAGCTGGATATCCACAGTGGATGGACCCTCCACCACTGTCCCCTGCAGATGCACAGGATCTGTAACAGAAAGTGAGAACATGTTAGTGCATGGGATCCACCTCCCCCCACCAACGACCATGTCATACCGTGCAGTGATGGGCTACCACCTGTCTGTAAACCACCTCCTGGAACGCCCTCGATGGCACTGCGCTGCATGGATGCAGCAAGATGGTCCTTCGCCGTCGTCAGCTGCACCACCTCCGGCTGGCCCCCGCGTGCCGCCCTGAGGGTTGCCACCTTCTCCTTCACCCTTCTCCTGTCAGTCCCCATCTTCTTCTTACATTCCTGCACGGAGAGGTGGTGGCTTCTGTGCAGGTTTACAGCACGAACTACCCCCTCCCATGCAGCAGCACGGGCCTGAGGGGTGCCCCGCCGTCCACTGAGTAGTGGCTCTTCCTCCAGGTAGGCCTCGAAGAGTGCCTCTGTTTCAGCTTTTGTGAAGCTGGGCCTCCTCTTCCCCCCACCATCATCCTCCTCACCCAGTCCTGGCTCGGCCATGTCACAGTCTGTATGGGTGGAAGTGGACACCTGTGACTGTGCAGTATACAGCAATATCCTAAGACCATAGTCCTGAACATCACACACCTGCAGTAACCGAATATGGCCACTGCAGATCAATGTCGCACATTTATAGCACAATGCATGCAAATTAGGAGTGGAGCAACTTTAATGAGATGCAAATCGTGCCGCTGGGCCATTGAATAGCTGATCAGATGATTTGCATATGACGGCTGAATATCACACTGTTGCGCTTTGCGCAATACGGTTGAGCCAGCTGAGCCAATGGCGCAGTTCTGTGACTGTGTAGTACACCGCACTGCACATGCCCAGGTAGCTTACACAGGCGTCTGCCGTGCTGATCACGTGCTGTGCGCGATCGGCAATACAGGACACGGCCACCATTGTGCCAGTGGTGCTACAGCGCTGGTCACCACATGGCGCTGTGGCACAACTGCGCAATAGTCCACTGTGGCACTGGCACGCAGGCGACCGATAGCACTGGACGTGTAGACGTCCAATGGCACTGTGCGTGGCCTTGCGCCAGAAACCCATGACCTTGTGGCCGACCTTGGCCCCCTTGGCGCTGTACGTATGGCATGTCTGCAGCTCTATCGCGCTGTTCGCTAACAGCGTGATAGGGACTGACAGTGCTGTATGAACAGCTCAATAGGGACTGACGGAGTTGTATTGCACAACATTTCCATGTGGGGTTGCATCGCTGCGAAGCGCCATATTGCCTACTATCAACCTGCAGACATGGCATGCAGGAGAGCTCCTCAGTGGAGTGCCTTGGAGGTGTCCAATCTGGTGGCTGTGGTGGAGCCTCAACATGGGCCACTGTTTGGGGAGGAACCCCTAAACATGGCCCGCACCCATGTGTGGCAGCAGGTGGCCACCGATCTGGAGCAGGCCACTGGGCGGCGCAGAACACCGGAGCAGTGCAGGCGCCGGTACAGTGACCTGTGCAGGAGGGAGCGGGCACTGCTGGTGCACCTCAGGTCACGTGCCAGGAGGGGCGTTGTGCCTAGGGCAGGTGGGTGAGCCGTCTATGCACCTGTGTTGTTCACAGGGTTAACACTGTGTATTGTGACCAGAGCATGGGGGAGGGTTGGTCCATGGTTGGCTGTGACAGTGTTTGCAGGTGTTTGATGTATGGGTCTGGCTGTGTGGGCAGGCACACTCATTGGGGCAAGGGGCTGTCTGCTTTGGGATCTCACTAATGTGTTTCTCAACGTTTGTTTCCCACAGGCATGGAGGAACAGAGGAGGGCCCGGGATGAGGCACAGAGGGGTGCTGCGGAGGTGGCTGGCTGAGGTGGCAGCGGTGTGGGCCCACAGCAGCAGCAGCAGCTGCAGCAGCAGCAGTGGCTTGATGAGGGTGAGTGTCATTACATCATGGATGCTATTGCGTGCTATGGGGGGGAAGGGCATGGCCACCATCCATGGACAACACTGCCATGCACGCGACGTGTGACAGTCAGCACTGTCCAGTGGCACTGCATGTCTGTGAGTGCGTCACTGGTGGTCCATGCATGCACTGGGCACATGGCTGTGGCACTAACTTCCCACCACGTAGCCTTGTCACTGGGCAGCCTTGGTTGTGCTGTGCTGGTCATGGTTGGGGTGTGTGTGCAGTGGCACACATGGCTGTTGCTGCCTGATTGGGCTTGGCTTGTGCACGGTCACTGTGAGTGGGTGCAGTCCATCACAGGGCCGGGGCACTTGGCTGTATGCTATGCATATTGGGTGGGCTTCAGGGTTGTGGACAGTCACAGCCATTGATTCTGTTCCCTTGCCCTAGGTGTCCGGGTCCTGTGCAGGATTGAGCAGGCCATCCACCACCTGCTGGAGGTGTCCACAGAGTCCCTGAACATTCTGAGGGAGATGAACCGGAGGGGTGTCCAACACCGGAGGAGGCCACGGGGACAGAGGCAGCCTGATGCTGTGCAGCCTGGGGGGCAGTAGCTGCCCCACACCTACCCCCTTTACCCTTCCCTCACACCCTGCCTTCCCTCACCAAGTTCTTCACCCCTGCCCCAAACCCACCCCTTACCTTGTACCTGTACCCCCACCCCTTTCTTGTATATATATATATATATATATATATATATATATATATATATATATCTGTCTGTACATAGTTTGTTGTTGTGTGTTCATGTTGATGTTCATTTATAAATCTATTTTGATATGAATACTGTGGTGGTCTCTGATTTGCAGCTGGCTATGGGTGCTCAGTCGCAGTGGTGTGCATGGCATCTGGTGTGGTATTGTCCTGGGATTGTGTGTGTGTGGTGGGGTGTCCCTAGTGTGATGGTGGCTTTCAGCCGGTCTGGCCATTATTAACTGCCACCGCTGTGTGCTCCTGGTGGGTCTGGCTTGTATGGTTCTGTGGTACACACGGTTGCATTGTGCCCGGGGGGGGGCATGGAGATTCCTGCAGTGCCGGTCACAGTCACTGCTCATGGGTTGTGTCTTGGGGTTCCAGTGCAGGGTGTACTGTGCACGGGGGGGATCTGTTGTACACTTGGGTTGTCCAGCCCCTTTGTGTGGCAGTCTCTGCTTGCCAGTGGGTGTGCTGGGGTGCCATGGCCCAGCTGTGCTTCATTGGCTTGTCCCCATGGGCCAGTGGATATTCCGTCCCTCCACCAGTGATGCTGTGCTTTGGGTGTGGGGGTGTGTTGTTAGTTCTGCAGTGTGTTCCTGTGCCCGTCTGTGGCATGGGTGGTGGGCCCCTGCCTACCTCCCTGGTTGTGCAGTTCCATTGCTCTGCTGCTGGGGGGACTCTCTGCTTGCACTATGGCACCTCTAGACTGCTCAGCTGGGCTGGCCTTGTTGTGCTATGGCGCATCATATGTGCTCAGCTTCCCCTTCCTGGTTGCGCTATGGCATAGGTTGTGCGATATTCAGACGTTGGCTGGTTGCGCAATTTGACTTGCTCCATGTTTGAATATCACATCTGTTGCGCATGTGCACAATTGACTTGTGCTTGCACCTGCTATTGCGCACATTTTGGGCGCAGTTTGAATATCTGGCCCTCTCTGTATACCAATATACCCCATCAGGGGGGACTTAAAGCTATTGAAGATAGTTTACTCCAGCATACTACCCTATCACAGGCATATATTAATATGCTGCAAAACATGACTAAAAATATGCTTACAAACAATATTTTCATGTTTCTGAAGCATATTTTTAAAAGAATAAGTGGCACTGCAATGGGGGCAACCCTGGCACCCAGCCTAGCCTATCTGCATTTAACCAAATGGGAGGATGATGTTGTCTATAATGCAGAAAAGAACCCTTATTTTGATAAACTGGACTTTTACAAGCATTTTATTGATGACATCATAATGGTGTGGAAGGGCAGCAGGGAAGAACTTGATAATTTTGTGGGATATTTAGAAAATTAAAATCCCGATTTGAGATTCAAAATGAGTGTGGATAAGAAACAAATTCATTTTTTAGGCACCACTATTATCAAACAGAGTGATGGTTAACTTCTTAGAGACTTATACAAAAAAAACTACAGATAGGAACACTCTATTATTAATGTCTAGCTGCCATCCTGAACGTGTAATAAAAAATATCTCCTGAAGAGACAGTTTTGCAGAATAAAAAGAAATTGCAGTAATGATCAACTCTTATCAAATTAGAGCCCATGAATTGACAGAGAGGCTGGTTGCCAGATAGTATCCGAAATCTGATATACAGAGAGCAAAGGAACCTGTGGACACAATACCCAGAGATAGGTTGCTACAAACAAAGGAGAGACCACATGATCCAGGGGGTGGTTTCACTCTTGTTACTGCATATGGAGGAGGGAGCAAAGAACTTATAGTCAAAAATAATCTTGACATACTGAGAGATCTTATCTGTGTCAATCTTCATCATTCATCACAGATGGGGTACTGGCTGGAGATCAGGAACCCACGGGAGCCTTTTTTTTTTTTTAAAGGATAGGCGGAGTCGACGCAGCATCGGCGCCGCCCTCGAGGCCGACATACTACATGGCGCTCGAGGATTAGCCGTTAAGCTGTGTCGACTCCACCTGCCTACCAGTTCTTCGTCTCCCGCCGTCGAGGTCACCTCGTGGGAAGCCACTGAAGATGTTTTTTGATAGTTTTTAGGCCTTAGCCTTCAAATTTGTGCGTTCGACAGTCCGTCGGTCTTCTGCTAGTTCTGGGTTCTGCCTCCACTCGACATCGCCGGTAAGATCTTTCCATTTATTTTAAAGTATAGTGACATCGAGTCTATTTTTGGTGTTTTTTCCGCAGGTCATGTCGTGGTCGGAGGGCAAGAAACCTTCTAAGGCGGGATGGCCCCTATGCGTCCGGTGCCCGTCGGCCGCAAGTACTCTGTTACCGACTAGCATGACCGGTGTCTCACGTGTCTTGGCCCGCTTCACGACATGGATTCGTGCGATGCCTGCTTCTCCATTGACTGCCGCGTCCTAGAACAGCGCGCGTTCAAAGTAGGGTGAGCTCCGCCGACATTTGGGGGTAGGGTTCGCACTCGTCGAGCCGGTCGGCGCCGTTGGGGCCTTCGGCGCCGTTCATGGTGCCGTGGGCCCTGTCAGCGCCTATGATGGCACTGACTCATCTCTCGGCACCGTGGGCTTTGTTGGCACCGTTCACAGCGCCGATTCTGCTCGCGGTGCTGTGACCCTGGATTCGGCGTCGCCTTTTGCTATGTCTCACCTCGGCGCTGAGGTTGAGCACGACGCCGTGGGGCCTTTGGAGCCATCTGTTGGTGCCGCCCTGGCGCCGCTGGTGCTCGGTGCTGTTCGCGGTGCCGATGGGCCTGGCACTGCCGTGTTCGGTGCCGAGTCCGCTTCCGGGGCCATCGGCACCGCTTCGGTCCTCGGTGCCGTTCGCGGCACTGAGGGGCCTGGCGGCAGCGTCGGTGCCAAGGCTCTTGCTGGGGCTGCCGTCGGCGCCATCTCTGTTCCTGGTACCAACCCCGGTGCCAGTGGACTTGACGGCGCCGCGGCTGGCCCTGGCTCAGGACCTTTGGCCCGAGCTGCCCTGCGGCCTTCTGTCAGCCCCACTTGCGGGGCTGTGGAGGGCACGGGGCTGCCTCGGCCACTGCTTTGGCTTCCGGGCTTCTTGGTAAGGTCGCCTTTCCTCGCCCTCCTACCGTTTGGCTTAGGGCCTCAGACTCTACCTCTTCGGAGTCGGAGTCAGATGAACAGTCACACCCTTCGGGGTTGTCTGCAGAGGAGGGTGAGCCAGTGGTCTCGATGATGAGTCACAGCCAGCCCCCTTCTGAGGAGCGTCAGGTTCTCCCCGAGGTTGGGGTCAGTGGTACTGACCAGCAGGCTATGGTGCGTGCCACCATTGCCATGCAACCTGGCCTTGGAGGGTTCCTTGACCCCTCGGCGGTGGTACCCCTCCCACGTGTTGTCTCGATCACCCAACTTTGGGGCCCATTGGGAAGTCTACAGGAGGAGGGTGCTGCCCCTGGGTCTCCCTTCGGGGCAGCCCAGAGCTGCCAGCTACCTAGGTTGGCCTCTCGGGACCAGGACCCTCTTGGACTCTGAGGGGTCGGTGCGGGGTCAGCATGTCGGCCTTTCTCTGGGGTCCACCCCGGCCCTGGACGAAGCCGAAATGCGGACTTCCGCCCTTCCCCTTCCGGTTCCTTGAGGGGGTCCCATTCTTTGGAGGCAGGGGACCGTCCTTCTGGATCTATACAGCCCCAGTCACCTCACTGGGGGGATTCTTCTGGGCGCAGCCTAGGTAGTACCAACGTGGTTGTACAGCTGTCGGCTGCGGAGTCTTCTGGGACACCCTCCTCGGGTGTCCATGGTCCGCTCCCTAGCCCTGGCAGAGGTCAGCCGACTTCTTCTCTCGGCTCTGCCCCTATCCCTCTGCCACATTCTCCAGCACTCCCAGGCATTCTTGGTCCTAGCGACCCTCTCACCTGGGAGCAGTTCAGAGCGGTGGCTACTCGGTTCCCTGCCTACGTTAGGGCTATGGACAGCCAGGTTTTTCAACCTCCCCCTGAGCAACCACCCTCGGAACGTATGGTGACCTCCAGCTCCTCATCCCCCTCTTCTGGGGGAGAGGAACCATCTGTCCATATCTCTTCTGCCGCTGATCTCTCCAAGTATCAGCGCTTCCTCGTGAGGATGATGGAGGACCTTCACCTTTCTCCCCTGTCGGTCAGCAATCCTGAGCATGCGACGCACGCCTTTCTAGGCGATTTCAGTGCGGCCACCCTTGTGGTGCCACCCTGGCCTGCTCCCTTTCGGGAGGCGTCCATGCGTTTCTGGCAAAGGCCCTTCTCCAGAGTTCCTGCCCCTAGGGACCTCAGCCAGAGGTATTGCACTCCCCCAGAGTCTCCAGGTTCTATGCCTCATCCACAGTCCGGATTGACGCACCTGGACACCCCTGATGGGCTTCGCGCCCTCCACCGTGACCGGCCCCCAGATCAGGACTCTTCGGATTTTGATTTCTGGGGGAGGAGGACTTTCTACTCAGCACGGTTGCTTCTCTCCATCTCTGCTCATCAGGCCCACTATGCAGCCTACAACAGGTTCTTGTAGTCAGCGCTAGGTCAGATCCTAGCTGCTTTGCCTGACTCAGAGCAAACCAGGCAAGCCATCGCACTCTCTGCATGTGGCCTGGAGCTAGCAAGGCACCAAGCAAGGGCATCTTACGATGCCAATGAGGTAGCTACCAGGGTAGTAGGGACAGCGATCTGCACCAGGAGATCGGCGTGACTTCCCCTTTGCCAGTTGTCACCCTTGGCCTGGTGTAGGGGGATTTGCTCCGCTCACCAGGGAACCTATCTCTTTTCCCATAGGGTGAGATGACGTTTCTCAAGGGCAATTCCTTCCCCTCCGGAGACCCGTCTCACTCTCCCCACTCTGGGCCTCCTCAGGCCCAGAAGGTTCCCAGCAGTGTGTCACCCACTGAGGGGCCAAGACGCAGTCCCTTAGGGTGCAATTAATCAACCCCTTCGGGGCTTGGTACTCACCCATCTGTGATGAATGGTGAAGATTAACACAGATAAGATATAAAAATTACGTACCTACCATAATTATGATCTTTCTGTGTATCTGTCACCATTCATCACAATCCCGCCCACCATCCCCCTGGGGCTTCAGTCTCTGGATCCTCCTCCCTCTGTGCCTACCCCTCTTTTTGAGTGGGGTAAAGTTGGGACACACAGGGGGGTAGTTTCTTCCCTAAAGGGTACAGTTCGAGTGGCACTCCTTCTCTACTACATATCTTCACTCCTACGGGGTGAGAGCTGGTAGTTGCCCTCCTTCTGTTATCCATCTACTTTAAAAAAAAAAAAAAAAAAGAACTCCCTTTTTTTCACCAAATATCTTTACAGAGAGAGTACTGAGTCCCTGTACCCTGTCCTTCTCCAGAATAGCCGACTCTGCTTTTGGGGTTTTGCCAGTTATTCTGTGCCTTGAATTCTGGCAAATGAGCTTTGCTACTCCTTGCAGTTCCTATACAGTCTGGTGACGGACAAGGGTCCTGGATCCTTGTTACCTCTCACTCTCTCCTAAATTCTCTCTCCCCCTTCCTTTTTCCAGAGATTGGGGCCCCTACCCAATCCCCTTAGTCTTACTTCCTCTATGCTGTCCTCTCAGTCGTTATTTCTCCTTTTAGTTCAGTTTTTCTTTCTTTTTCTGTCCCTTGGACTGTCTTGTCCCACCCTCCATCCCTTCCTCTTACCTCTCCAGCAACTCAGAACTGGTAGGCAGGTGGAGTTGACACAGCTTAATGGCTAATCCTCGAGCGCCACATAGTACGTTGGCCTCGAGGCACCGATGCTGCGTCGACTCCACCTATCCTTTAAAAAAAAAAAAAAAAAGCTCCCGCGGGGTCCTGATCTCTGGCCAGTACCCCATCTGTGATGAATGGTGAAGATACACAGAAAGATCATAATTACGGTAGGTATGTAATTTTTATATTTACAGCCTTTGTCAACTCCTTTCTCTAAACCTCTGAGAATTTCATATTGGAGAGGCAGGAATTTGAAAGATTCCTTAGTTCAAAGTTATCAAGCTAGTCCAAAACAAGAGCTGTGAGACATAGGAGTGGTTCAGGCCCTTGTGGCTTTTGCAGTACATGCCACTTCATGCAAACAGTTGACACATTTATGAACCTCAGAACAGGTGAACCAGAAAAAATCAAAAGTTACATTAATTGTAACACTGAAGGAGTGATTTATAGGCTGATGTGTACCTGTGGGAAGGTCTATGTAGGTAGAACAACGAGGAAAATGAGGTTCGGAATGAATGAACATATTTTGGCAATAAAAAATGGCAATGCTGAATATGCCATGGCCCAACATGTCAAAATGTGTGGCAAGACTGGGACACACAAAGTCTCTGCTTGCGGTTTGGAACATGTTCAAAAAAATGTGAGGGGGAGATATTGAAGCTGTCACAAAAGAAAAAGAACAAAAGTGAATCTACAGGCTTGGGGCAATGAGACCCCTGGGCCTAAATGATAAGTTTGAGCTTAAACCATTTTTCAAAAAGAAAGGAAAATAAGGATGTGCTTGCAAGTCAGGTTTGCTCTTATCAACTTTTATAAGGGCAGCTTTGGATTTTGTCTCCCTCCTCTCTACATATAAGCCATTTCCTTGACGTTTCTTTCCTCCCCCTCTCCTTCCCCGCCCCCGCCCCTTACTTGTTACCCTCTTTTACTCCTAAGTAAGAAGGGAAAAGCATTATCCAAGCTGATTAGAACGGTGTTTCAAATGTGCCTACTGCAGAATGGAGGATTACTGACTTGTTATTTTGAGTACATTAAGAGAAGTAGTTAGGGATGAAAATGCATCTCATTTCACTTCTACAAATGTTTCTCTCTTAGGTCCATTGGAAAGTGAGGAAGAATTGTGAATAAATGAAAACTGGATATAAAGTTCAAGATTTGGACAGAATAATAATTATAAATGTCATTATATGGTAATGGTCACATAATCATACATTTTTAATCTGTTTAAGTGATTGAAAAAGAAACAGTGGTTATTGTATTAATTACCTGAATAATGCATTGATTGGTTCTCATTTATAATGCCATGGGTGTGAGAGTATTTATACCTTGTGTGATAATGTGTTCACTAGCTCTGAAGAAGCCAGAGTGGTCAGGTGAAACGTAAGCTTGCTTGTAACGTTATGCTGCTCTTACAAGTAAAATGCTGAAGGAAGCACTGCTGGTATAAATTTGTATCATTTGTTCGAACTGCTCATGTGAGGGTGTGTTGTTTTCCACTATTTACTACTAGAACTGCATAAGTGTTGCAGGACCAGCATAAAGTCCTATCAAAGCTGTTGTGTAAGAGTTTTAAATCAGTTTTGGACTGTATTTGTAACAGAACTACAGATAGATTTCAGATGACTTGTAAACACATTTCATAAAAGTTACTGTTAAAGTGGAACAATGAGCATTAAGAGCCCCATACCCAAGTGTGGGGCCGGTCCCAATTTGCACTGCACGTGCAAAAGTCTTTTTTTTTACTTACTGTTTACTATACTAAAGTAGATTGTATCAGGCTGAAGTTGGTGACTTCCAAGCTGACATTTTCTGTAACTACAAATCCCAGAGTTCTCTACAGTTAGTACAAGAGGAGAGCTGCAGCAGTGGGATATTCAAAAGCCTGTGGTGCATGTTACAGATTTTATAAGCCCTGGGGCCCAGTATTCAAAAAAGTGTAAAATGGAGTGCAAATATTTACACTCTCTCTTGCAATAGCACAGGTGGGCAAAAATGCTATATTCAGATGAATAGCACCCTTGAATATAGGTTCTGTTTTTCCCTTAGCCACTTAGCCCTGTCCGATTGCTCCCCTGAAATAGGACCCTGGCAATGGCTAGTGCCGGGGCAAAACTTGCAATCTGCAAAAATCCCAATGCAAATAAGCCCATTGGGCATACAAGGCGCTAAGGGGCCATTTGCATACCCATTATGGGCTCATTTGCATGGGGTTGGAGGCCCTTTAACATGGAAAATTGCCTATTCCGTAAACTGTCTTTGGTGCTAGTGGCTTCCCCCCCTCCCTCCGATCCCAGTCCCATTATATTAAGTAAATGTTCCTGGTGTCTAGTGGTGCCCCCTGCCCTCCAATCCCAAGCCCATGAACCATATCATATGCCCCAGCATCTAGTGGTGCCACCCACCCTCTGATCCAAAGCTCATGTTACTGTGGATATTGTCCTGATGTCCAGTGGTTCCTCCCCAACCTAATCCTCATACTGGTACAGGACAGCCATCCCATGACAGTTGGGTCATCACTACTCATATGTAGCCATAGGCACAGAAGTTATACCCACCGTGACAAAGCCCCACCCCCTTGTCCTCCTACCTGTCCATCAGTGCCACAAACAAAAGATGTAGAGTGGCACAGCCCGCCACACACCTTCCGGCTACCCAGTGTCTGTCATTAACATGAAATGCATCTTATTTATAGGACATGGGTAACACACCTTGCCCTATAAATAAGACATGCTCTTTGCTAATGAGAGACACTAGGTGGCCAGGAGGTGTGTGGTGGACTGTGCCATTCGACATCCTTTACCCACAGCACAGATGCAGAGGAAGGGGGACCACAGGGGTGGGAGTTGGTGCCTTGGGTGAGTGGGGGACCACTATCCACCAATGGGGTATGGGTGGGGGGACATGCATACTGTGTGGCATGGGGATGGGCCTTTGTTGTGGGGGGGCAGACAACTTCTATACTTATGGCTACACATGGGCAGAGGTAACCTGGGTGTCATGGGGGTGGTTATCCCAGTACTGGGATGGGATCGGTGGGGGGAGGGACCACTGGACACTAGGGCAATATCTACAGTAACAAAGGCTTTGGATCAGAGGGTGGGGGGGCACCACTAGACACCAACGTCATTTGATAAGGTTCATGGGCTTGTGATTGGAGGGCAGAGGGCATCACTAGACACCAGAGACATATGATATGGTTAATGGGCTTGCGATCAGAAGGTGGGGGCACCACTTGACACCAGAGAGTACTGTGTTGGGGTGGTGGTGGGGTGCCGACACACTACCTCCGTAACTGCTAGGGTTGCATCAGATTAAGACCTGCTTTCTGTTGGTGGTATTTTCTCCATGCAAGGTGACCATGCAAAGCATCTTGCACAGAGCAAATATTCTGAATACTGGACTGCACTGATATTCAGGTCCCCGCACCCTGCTTTGCATAATTTTGCCTTGCGTAGCCTTCCACTGCTTGCCCCGGTGCAATCCCAGTACACCCACGCAAAATGGGCTTTTGAATATGGGACCTCAGTGTGAAATCCAGTTTGCATGCATAAACTGAGTTTTGAACCAGGGTATAGCTTTGAATATCTGTCCCCTAATGTTTTGTTTGCAGGTCCTGTAGTCCTCCTGGGGCTAAGAGAACTGTATTAAGCCCTGCAAGAACAGCAGGACTGGCAAAAATCTGATCAGAGCTTATAAAACCTCTAACATGCACTGCAGGCTATTGAATCTATCAGTGCTGCAGCTCTGTTCTGATGTCAGCTGGAGTGGTTTCTGAGATTTCTGGTTAAAGTGAACGCCAGCTTGGAAGTCACCAAAATCAGGCTGATACGATGGTCTGTAAAAGACAAGCAATACCATGCTCTCAATAGCTTTTTAGAGCTAGTGCAAGCTGAAAAAAAAACATGTAGGAATACACAAAAACTGCACTGCTATTTGGTTAAACCACAAAAATGCAAACTTGCTCACCATGTAGTTTCAAGCCATCCAGTGAAATTAATTTTAGAACCGCAGCCAGCACTAACACCTTTGTTAGTGCTGGCTACAGTTCTAAAATAAATTTCACTGGATGGCTTGAAGCTAGCTGTTGAGTAAGTCTGCATTTTTTATTTAACCAAATAAGAGTGCAGCTTTTGTATATTCCTATGTGATACAATACTCTGCACTGTAGTACAGAGTAAGAACATTTTTTGGCACTTTGCACACATTTGGACCAGACCTACTCTTGGGTGTGAGATTCTTAGTGTTGACTGTTCCCCTTTAAGCTAGTTCATTGTTGTAACACAATGCAGTGCGAGCGGCCAATGCATTGCCAACTTTATAAAACAATTCAAAACCAAGTCATTGGCATGCCAGTTTAATATGTACTGTGCGGCACTTGCCCTGTACAGATTCCTGGTATGGTCGCACCTGGAGTACTGCATGCAGTTCTGGCCTCCAAACCTCAGGGAAGACAGGAACTACATACAGACCACACAAAAGAGGGACACAGAGATTATTCAGGGGCAGCAGGGGAGGTTTGGTTGTATGAAGAAAGGTTGGCAGATCTTTTTTTTTCTAATAAATAATGTTTTATTATGGTTCTATAAATAACCATATAGGATATAAATACACATTCAGTAGTGGTTGGGAATACAGTACATCCTATAAATATATAATCCAGTTCACAGTACCTTTGATTAGAATATATAGCCTATAATTTATTTTAGATGATAATGAGATACACGTTACTTTTTTTTACCTAACTTCACTTTATTCAGCTGAGTTCATTGATAAACCCAAAGGGAATTCAAAAGGACTATATAGAAATACAATATACTTACTTAAGTTATTTTTATAATACTAAGAGCTCGATTCTCAAAGAGGGCTTAGATCAGCATTAGCTGTGGCAAACAGTAGCTTGTGCCAAAGTCTGGTGCACCAGGGATCCTGCACCAGATTCTGGTACATGAGGGGTCCCAGCACCCAAGTCCCCACACTTGCCGCAGCCTCTCCCATGCAGCAATCATAAGGTGCATAGGAGGGGTTTGCCATAGGCTCCATGCGGCAAAGGCAGGTGGTCCCCCATCCTCAATTCCCTGATAAAGTGTATTAGTTCCCATTCCTGGTGGTCCAGTGCCCCCCATCCCTGATCCCACCGGTAATAATAATTCATAACACCTCCTTCCCTGGTGGTCTAGTGACCCCCCATCTCAATCCCAATCCTGCCAGTAATAATGATACATACATCCCCCTTCCATGGTGGTCTAGTGACCCCCCATCTCAATCCCCAATCCCTCCAGTAATAATAATACATACATCCCCCTTCCATGGTGGTCTAGTGACCCCACATCTCAATCCCAATCCTGCCAGTAATAATAATACATACATCCCCCTTCCATGGTGGTCTAGTGACCCCACATCTCAATCCCAATCCCTCCAGTAATAATAATACATACATCCCCCTTCCATGGTGGTCTAGTGACCCCACATCTCAATCCCAATCCTGCCAGTAATAATAATACATACATCCCCCTTCCATGGTGGTCTAGTGGTCCCTCTCACTCATCCCCAATGCTGCTGGTAATAATAAATCATAACACCTCCTTCCCTGGTGGTCTAGTGGACCCCCTCACCCCAGTATACAGTGCCTACCACCCTGCTCCCCTCATCCCGAAACAGATCTGGCACCCGGCACAGCCTTCCTCTCAACTCCAGGGCTGGCCACTGACTGAACCATCACTGAGCACATACTGTATAGTGTACATGCTCAGTAACTGACTAATCAACGAGTGCATACACTATACAGCATGAACTCAGTGACAGTTCAGTCAGTGGCGGGCCGCAGAGGTGAGAGGAGGGCTGTGCCAGTCACGGGCTCTGTTTTGGGATGGGAAAGCAGGGTGGTTGGCACTACCTGCTGGCATGGGGTCCACTGGACCACAAGGGCAGGGGGTGTTATGAATTATTATTGCTGGCGGCATTGGGGATTGGAGAGGGGTACCACTGCCTTCCCTTAATAACAACCACCATTTTTTTTAATATCCCACCTCTCCTCCCTGTAGGCATCAACAACCACCATCAGGTGCTTACCTGGCCTGCTATGACAAGGCAAGTACCCCCCCCCCAATTCTCCACACTCCTCTGTTAAGTGCTTGTCTCCACTTCCGTTACCCTTCCAAAACTTCTACAACTTTTTATTACTTAAAATTAGCTGTCCTGCATAGGTTTTTAAAAGAAAAAGTGTTCAAGAACAAGGGGAAATGCTATGAAGCTGGAGGGGGTTAGATTCAGGAGAGATGTTAGGAAGTATTTCGTCACAGAAAGAGTGGAGAATTCCTGCAGCAGTCTTCCAGCAGAGGTGATGGGGTGAAAACAGTAGTGGGGTACAAGAATGCATGGGATCAGCACAAGGGAATCATAGTAGAAGGGGGGGGAGAAAGAGTTGTAGATCAGGTACAGTCCACAGTACTAGGGAGACATTCATTATTTGGATATCTTGCCTTTATCCTTCTTTGATTTACAAAAATTCCCTCAAGGCATATTAAATCTTAAACTGGTTCACCTCCCTTTCCCATTATATCATCTTTATTCAGTTCTCTTTTGCAGTTTTTTTTTACTCCTAGTTGGGGAAGCCTTATTTTCAAGTCTGCATATGCTTCCTCCAAAGATGCATAACATAAGGTTTGATTATGGAGAGGCACTTTTAGTCTAGCAGGAAATGGTGCGGCAGATTTATTTTTTTCCCTCCACAAAGTTTGTTATAATGAGTTATTGCTTTGCTCTGGAGTCACAGTTCCCTTGACAAATGATGTGTTATTTGCTGAACATAACATTTTTGTTTTCGTTCTGTGCAGTCAGTATTGCATTTTTATCTCTAGATTTCAGGAATTTTATTACCACTGGTCTTGGGCTGCACGAATCAGTTAATGTCTTATTTCCTAGTCAGTGGACTCTGTCAATTACTGGTAAAGCTCCAGCTTGGCTTAAATGCCGTAGAGATCTTGCAATGCAGCAGTAACACCTTCCTTAGTGTCTCAGTCTTCATTCATGCCAAATAGTCCGATATCCTTTCTTCCTTTTCTCCATAAAAGTTTTTATTGATTTTAAACTTTTGAAACAGTACATGGCACTGAGTATGCAGTGCAGTAAAGTACATTTCTACCACGCAAAACTGGCACCAAGGATCTGTTCAATACGGTAGCTACAATGCTAAATTGATCAACTCCATAAACACTTAGTACATTTCCAGAACAGGAACGATGTTTTGAAACATAGTAAATACATTGTTCAAATTCCTTATTCTGACCACTGGGATGATTGCTGCTGGGCTTTTTGAGTAGTGCACCAAGAGTAACTGGTAATAAAGCCTAAGTCCCCTCATTTTCCTTCTGGTTCTGGATAATGTCTGCTACTAACTGGGCTAGGGTGCAGAGATGGAACACTTAAGTCAAAGACTAATCAGTTTTTCTGGGACAGTGTACAAATTCAATAAGGCATGAGTCCATCCTTGCCAAGGGGGAGGGAGGGAAGGGCCAATGAATAATCATGTAGGGTTACAATTATGCATGGGGGAGGAGAGTGGACAAGTCCTCATAGTGTCATTTGCAGGGGAGCCAGAAGGTGTAGCTCTGTCAAGTAAAAGCAAACAAAAGGGCGAAGTAGTTTTGAGTGGGGCTGTTCTGTGCTGCCTGCTCACCTATGTAGGGGGGATAACAGGTGGATTTTCCTGCTTCAACAGTAGGAAGATTCCCCAAATGTTGTCATAAATGAGAAATTTACCCTCTGTAAGATGGGCTATCTTTTCATATCATGTGGTGAGAAAGAGAGAGAGAGGAGATTTACCCATTCTGAAAAAGTGTGTGGGGGGAGGGCTCCATGTCCCTGCAGTGTTGTAAGACTGCTATTTTGGCTGTAGCCAAGGTTTGTGTCACCCATTGAATTTGTGTGGGTGAAAGGGATGTTTCAGGTGGCGGAATATCCAGTATGGCAAAGTGGGTGTCTTTTGCCTTGGGCAGTGGGGTGATTTCTCTGCAGTGTACCCAGATTGTATCCTGATAATGATCCACAGAAGGATAATACCAGAGAATGTTGGAAAGGGGTGCCTGAGGTGAGGGCACCTCCACCAGTCACTGTGTAAGAATAGGTCTGATTTCTACAACCATAAAAGGGTCCTATATGCCCTATTTTATTTTTTTTTAGTCTTTGGTAACTGGGTAAGGTCCACTAGGCACAAGTGCCTGTTTTCAGGGGTGACCTGGGAGCACGGGGGGTTAAGTGACTTACTCAGAGTCACACAGTACACAAGTAGAGATTGTGGGAATCAAACCCAGGGCCGCTGGATGTACCAAGCTCATTCACAACTTATTATGTTAACCTCTAGGCTATACTGCCAACCAATGGAGTACCTTATACTGTAAGTTTTGGCTTGGACCTCTTGTGAGGATTTGTAGATGTAGGGCCAGACGGTGTCTCATTCCTCTTGCAAAATAGTGATATCAAGTTCATGCTGCCCTCTATCCCTGGGGCCCACAGATGGTGTGGGCTAGTCAAAGTAGAGTGCAAGATCTTTATCTTGGGGGGCCTCTTTTAAGGGATGGGAGCATGTTCACCCTTTTCTCTAGGGGCATAGCAGGGGGGGATGAAGTGTGCCCTGGAGATTTTCACCTTCAGTAGAATCCTTATCTGGAGACATCTCCAGAACTAGGTTCTGGGGTTATCATACATGGTGGAGAGTTTAGTGAAGGAGTATAACACTCCACTGTGGGGGTGGTACAGGTCCCTCAGATACATGATACCCCTCTTCTTCCAGCACTCCATACCAGAGGCTTGCCATCAATGAACAGATCTGCGTTGTCCCACAGAGTGAGCTGTGCAAGGGGGCCACCCTAGTTTAGAGGCATATATTGTCCAAATTTATTTTGTGTGCATTGCACTGGATGACTGGTGGAGACATCCTGGGGTAGTCTCCATTCTGGAAAGAGAAGAGGGGGAGGGAAGGTTACCCTGTGCCAGTTCCGTGGACAGCCATCTAAGTGAGAGAGGTATGAGGTCTGGTTTAAGACAAGTAAGAGACTTTCTTAACACTACATAGTCATGTTGTTGTTTTAAACTGGGCAAGCCCCCCCCCCAAAAAAAACTTCCTCCAGTGTGTCATCATGGTCTGTAGTTTAATTTTCGTATTTTGCTGTTCCAGATAAATACTGACATTTTGGACACGAGGGACTGAAAGAAGGAAGCTGGGAGTTTTATTGGGAGGTTGTCCAGGATGCATTGTATTTTGGGCAGGTCTATCAACGTAAGGGCATTCACTCTGCAGTGCAGATTCCCAAACGTTGATGTCAATCACTAGGTTTATTTAGTCTAATGCTGGTATTTGCAGATACAGTAGACAAGAGCATGGACTTAATTTGAATTCCCAGGCACACTATGCCTTCTGGGGACCACTGGTAGCGGTATGTGCAAACAGAGATTGCATGTATAGTGAGTTGAGGTGCAGGACTTGAGACTTGGTCCCATTCAGCTTGTATCCAGAAATCTGTGCATACTCCTAGATGATTCCTTCTAGGGTGGACAGAGAGTTGGGGATGTCAGTGAGGAATAGAGTGATATTATCCACAAAAAGAGAAATGTTGTATGAGACACCAGCAACTAAAATGCCAGAGAATTTGGGAGAGGAATGGAATTTAAGTTCCAAAGGTTTCACTTCAAGGAGGAGGAAGAGGAAGGGGGAGAAAGGACACCCCTGCCTTATACCTCAATGCAAGGGGAAAAGTGGGGAAATCACTGATTTAGTGAGCACAGTAGCATATGGATTCACATTTAAAAGTTTCACCAGGTACACAAATTGGTGAGGGAGGCCAAAGTGTGACATGGCATCATAGAAATACACCCACTCCACCCTGTTAAAGGTCTTTTCAGCATCCAGTGACAGGATGGCTGTGAGCTCAGGGGATCCTCTAACCTGCTATAGGAGATCAATGATGTGTCCGGTTTTGTTAGACCCCAGACAGCCAGAGACAAAGCTGAACAGGTCTGGGTGTAGCAGGGAATCTATTATGCGCTCCTGATGCTGGGCCAGAACCGTAATAAAGATTTTGACATCTACATTTATTAGCAAAATTAGGTAAAGCTGTGAACAGACAATGCTATATGCCCCTTTTCGTATTGGTGCTGAGGACCTGCATAAAGGAGTTTGGTAACACTCTTTTTGTCCAGGCTTCATTGAAAATGTGTGAGAGTCTAGGTGCTTAGATCTCTGTGAAGGCATGGTGAAAATCAGTAGCAAAGCTGTCTGGTCCTAGGGATTTTCCCTGTGACATGGAAGAAGTGGCCTTGATGACTTCATCTGTAGTCACAGCAGGTGAGGCCAGTTACTGGGAGGCCTCTTGTTATGTCTGAGGTAGGGAAAAATCTTTGTAAATGCAGTCTAGTGCTTCTGGGAAGGGGTCTGTTTCAGATGAACAGAGAACTTGTTATTAATAAGATCAGGGGAGAACACAGACATGCCATTTGCATTCTGGATGACTGGGATATACTGTAGCATTCTTTACTTGTGAGTTCTTCCTAACACAGCAGCTTAATTTTATATGTAAACAAAAATTAAAAATAAAATAAATGTAATTTTACTTGGGTGCCTAAAGCTCAGAAAGGAGAAGACAAACAACAGACATGATGGGAGTGGTGCAATGCAGTGCCTGTGGAGCAGCAGTCTTCCGGGAGACATTCTGGAGGCTATAGTGCTGCCCTATCTGCATGCACGTCTCTGGGTTGAGGGCAGAGGTTGCTCATCTCCAGGCAGAGTTGGCTAGGGTTCAGGTAGCCCTCTCACCCACCCGGGGACCACTGAAGCCACCCCCACTGCCTCAGCAGATGCCAGTAAGGAGGGGCGGTTGGACATCGGTGAACTCAGGGAGGGTGAGGGAGGTTGGGCAGAGGTGCATACCACCTGTGGTTCCACTCCACAACTCCTACACCATACTGGCAGAGCAAGACTATCCTATGGAGGACCTCACAGTGGTGGACAAAGTGGATGCGGGGAACCTCCGTAGTGGAGACCCTGGGGGGGAGGCAAGGGTCCCCAGAGGAGAAGGACACAACTCCTAGTTGAGGACTGTATTATTAGGGAGATAGAATTGGGGGTGGGGAAGGGAGGAGCTAGAGAGGCAAGGTGCCTACCTGGCACCTCAGCTTGGAGGGATAGGAGGCAAATCCTAAGGATTGCAGTGGCAACAGCATGGGAAGGGGAGCTAGACATTATTGTCTACCTGGGGACAAATAACCTGGCTGACAGTGAGATTGGGGCAATGTAAAGGGAGTTCACAGAGTTGGGGATGGGTCTTAGGCAGGTGGCATGCTCAGTAGCCTTCTCAGAAGTGCTACCTGTCTATGGCATGGGAGAGAGGCCAGGATGCCCCACACCATGGGATTCAATGAATGGCTGAAGAACTGGTGCATAGTTGAGGGTTCTTTGCTTCATTCAGGACTGGGGGCCCACCTGGAGAGATGCAGGCTTGTACACATGGGATGGTCTGCATCTGTCAGAGGGGCAGGACCAGGATCCTGAGTAAAAGGTTTGAATTTTTTATTGGAAAACATTTAAACTAGCCAAGGAGGGAGGTGGAAATATGGAGGAAGAACTCAACTGACCTGCCAACAGGTTAAAGTTGTCAGACAAGAGGATACTAAGGGTGGGAAAACACAATGGACTGAAACAGGAGGTAATCTCAGGGGAGGCACAGGGGGGTGGGATAGGAGGGGAACAAGTAGGGGTGAAGCCATCAAAACATGAAGGGCTATGTGTACAAATGCCCACAGCCTGGATAACAAGATCTCTGACCTGGTGGCTTTGATCGCAGAGGAAGACCTGGATATTGTGGCAGTCACTGAAACATGTTATATGGATTGTCATGACTGGGATGTTAATATACCTGGGTACACAGTACACAGGAAAGACAGGGAGGGCAAAAAGGGAGGAGGAGTAGTGATCTACATCAAAGAGGGCATCAGAGCAACTGAAATAAAGGGAAATCAGGGAGGAGAGGAGGCACTGTGGGTCGGGGTCAGGAAATGGCAACACTATCCATACAGGGGGATATCTACAGACCCCTAGTGCAAGGGGAGGAGATAGATAGGCAAATGGTAGATGACATCCGTAAATTGGCAGAAAAGGGGGAAGTGTTGTTGGTAGGGGACCTACATATGCCTGATGTTAACTGAAACAGTTATGCTGTGGCTACATCCAGGAGCAGGGTCATCCTGAATGCCCTGCAGGGGGCATGTCTCATGCAGCTGTAATGGAACCCATCCAGGAGGGGGTGATAGTGAACCTGGTGCTCACGAATAATGGATGTATCAGTGGGCAGCAATCTGGGGTCCAGCAACCACCATACAGTGTGGTTCAAGGTAAAGACAGTAGAAGAGTCAAGCCACACAAAAGACTTCAGAAGGGCTGACCTTACTAAAATGGGAGAATGCCTCAATAAAACTCTGGCAAAGAGTGAGGGAGGGGGAGTAGAGGTACAGTGGGAGAACCTCAAGAGAGCCATAACAGAGGCAACAAGCCTTTGTGTGAAGCAAGTTAACAATGAAAGAAGAAAAAACAAATTATGGTTTTCAAAAGAAGTGGCAGGGATGGTTAGAGAAAAAAAAACTGGCATTCAGGAAATACAAGGAAGTGCAGACAGAGGAAGACAGGGAACTGTATCAAACTAAGCAGAGGGAGGCTGAAAAAGCAGTTGGAGGTGCAAAGGCACAAACAGAGGAAAGAATAGTCCAGACAGTAAAGGAGGGGGACAAAACCTTCTTCAGGTACATAAGGGAAAGAAGAAAGGCCGAGGGAGGGATAGTGAGGCTAAGAAAAGGAGGGAGAGAGTGGGCAGAGGGGTCCTGGAAAAAACTGAGATATTGAACGAATACTTTTTCTCAGTATTCAAGAAAGAAGGGGAGGGTGAGGGACTGGAATGATCCAGCAGACAGACGCAAGGAAGAGGGGTGGACACCAAACCATTCACAGAAGAGAGAGTCCTAAAGGAACTCTTGAAACTGAAGATGAACAAGGCAATAGGAAAGGATGGGATACATCCCAGAATACTAAAATAACTCTGAGAGGTGCTAGTGACATGACTGACAGCCCTATTCAACAAATCGTTGGAGGAGGGAATAGTAAAAGAGGACTGGAGGAAAGGGAACATGATACCCCTTCACAAAAGTGGAAGCAAGGTAGAAGCAGGAAACTATAGACTGGTCTGTTTAACCTGAGTGGTGGGAAGACGATGGAATCACTGTTAAAGGAAAGGATTATGGAATATTTTGAAGCCAGTGGGCACTGGATCCAAGGCAACATGGATTTATAGAAACATAGAAACATAGAATCTGATGGCAGATAAGGACGATATGGCCCACTTAGTCTGCCCATTTGGAAGGTCTTGTCAAATGAATCTGATATATTTTTCTTTGACTGGGTGGCAAGGGTAGTAGATCAGGGATGGGTGGTGGACATGGCCTACCTAGATTTTAGCAAGGCATTTGACACAGTCCCACACAAGAGGTTAGTAAACAAATTGGGCAGTCTGGGAGTGTGTCACAAGGCAGTAAACTGGGTCAGAAATTGGCTTAGCAACAGGACTCAGAGGGTGGTGGTAAATGGAGTTCAATCTGAAGAAAGGGGAGTAACCAGCGGGGAGGCACAGGGTTCAGTACTGGGGCCAGTCCTCTTTAATGTCTTTATTAGCAACATTGTGGAGGGACTCAAAGGAAAGGTATGCCTCTTTGCAGATGACACCAAGATCTGCAATGGGACTGACACTCCGGAGAGGGGGTAGAGAAGATGAGGAGAGACTTAGCCAAACTGGATGAGTGGTCAAGAGTGTGGCAGCTCGGATTCAATGCCAAGAAGTGCAAAATTATGCACCTAAGGAACAAAAACCTAGGGGAGGAATACATGATGGGGAGGAGGTACTAACAATAACCAAACTGGAAAGGGACCTGGGGATAGTCATAACAGATGATCTAAAAATAGCCTGACAATGTGAGAAGGCAGGGAGGAAAGTCAGGGGGATGCTTGGGTGCATAGGGCGAGGTATCACTAGTAGAAAACAGGAGGTGGTGATACCGCTGTACAGGCAGTTGGTGAGGCCTTATCTGGAGTACAGCATTCCGTTCTGGAGACATCATCTCTGAAAGGACATTGACAGAGTGCAGGTAGTCCAGAGAAGGGTAACAAAAATGGTGCAGGGGCTACGCCAGAAACAATACGAGGAGAGATTGAGGGAACTCAATGTGTATACACTGGAGGAAAGGAGGGAAAGGGGAGATATGACAGAGATATTCAAATACCTAAAGGGGATCAATAGAGTTCAAGATGGCAGCATCTTTCAGAAAAGAAGATGTGCAAGAACAAGGGGTCACAGTATGAGGCTGGAGGGGAGAAGACTCAGAGGAAACATGAGGAAGTTTTTTTTTTTCACAGAAAGGGTGGTGGATGCATGGTACAGCCTCCCTGAGGAGGTTGTGGAGGCAAAAATTGTAGTTGAATTCAAGAATACATGGAACAGGCAGACGGCAACACTAGGGGTGGGAAGGAGGAGGTAGGCTGCAGATCAAGTAGGATCTGGAGTTTATACAGTAGGTAGGGAAATGGGCAGACTAGGTGGGCCAGGTGATCATTATCTGCTGTCAAATTCTATGTTTCTATTCTGACTCCCTTCCCAGAGATAATAGGGCGGAAGCTTCCCTGGTTGCTCTCCTACCTCCTAGTAGGATTGGCTTAGCTTGAAGAGCATGTACTCATTAAGATGCTGGTGCAACTCCTCTAGTGCTGCTCTAGTTTCTATTATTTGGGGACAGAGAGTCATGTCTCTCTGGGTGAAGGAGTAGATCATGTTCTAACCTTTTTAATATCCTTTCCTATAGTCTAGTGAAGTGGTCTCTTTCTTTGTGAAGTGTTGAGGTGTAAGCAATAAGTTTACCTCTGAGGATGGCTTTCATTGCCTCCCATTCAGTTTCAGTGGAAGTGTCAGGGGTTTCATTTAATGCAAAGTATTTGACTAATTCTATTTTTAGCCACTCTTTAAAGTCAATCTGTTGGAGGCAGTTAGAACTAAATCACCATTTGTTCTCAGGGATAGAGTGTCTGCTTCATGCTAGGGACAGAACCACTGGAGCATGATCTGAAATGAGGATATTGCCCAGAGTGGCATTCCAGGTACGAGGGATCAAATCCAAAGAAACAAAGACCACATCCAACTGACTGTACCTGTCAAGGACTGGGGAAAAGTAAGTAAAGGCCATCTTCCCTGGATTTATAGTCTGCCAGATGTTGTGTAGTACAGAGGATCTAAAGGTAATGAGGATGTGGGTGGCTGTCTGGGCTTCCATTCTATTTCCCAGCCCAGTTCTGTCCAGATGGGGTCAGACAGCCAAATTTAGATCACCCCCCAAAACAATACTGGCTAGGCCTCAATGGAGTGCTCTAAGTACACTGTCAAAGAAGGAGGGAGCTGGGAAATTATGGGTGTACACACTGCCCAGAGTTATAGACTCCCCTTGGTAAGTGATCTGGATCAATATTAGTCTGTCATCCATGTCAGCAGATTGATTGTGGGTTCCTAGCTGGCCCCTTTCTGCAGAAATGCCCCCGTGTGAAGAAAAGGAGCTATGGTAAGCTGTTCCCACCCAGGAACAGTAAAGGCAGGGTGGATCCTTTGCAGAAAAAGTGGGTCTTCTGGAGTGGAGTAACATCACACTGCATGTCTTTGAGTTTAAGTAATACCTTGTACTTCTTTAAAGGACAGTTTAGTACCCTAGTGTTCAAGGAATTTATTTTTGGAATTTAAAAGGAGGCCATAACTGGCCAAGTAGCATTTGTCAAGTGCTGTGAGATTGTAAGTAGGATCCTCTCTTCAACTGCCCCAACCCAAAGCCCACTGCACAACCTACATCCTGTTACTGCTCAACCAAATCACCCCAAACTGCATGAACAATTAGGATTATACTAGTTAACATGTTTGTTTCATCCTTTAAACTTGGGAGAGAAGACTATGTTGTGTTAAACTATGTGCACTTTGATTCAACTAAAGAAGAAGACAAATAAGGGAAGGGCAAGCAGGTCCAGCTGGATGAAGCACACCAGTTGCCATTACAGTTTAGTGACAAGGAAAGTGTTTACACTCCCACTTACATGGAACCTGGAGACAACCAAGAGGAAGTTTAGGCTGCCTACAGATCCCACCATTACTAAACCTCTATGTAGAAGAATGCTCCAATAGCCATTGAAGACTGTATGGTGGGAAGAAGAAGGAGGAAGTGGGGAGCTTGCCTGTGGAAGGGCAAAAATCATGGATTATCATTCAACAATTGGTCATGCGGCTTCCATGCAGATGGATTCCCTTGGAGAATAAGCCAGTTTCCCTGCATAAATAGCCTGCAGTGGCTCCCAGACAGTATTAGTGTAGTCAAGCGATAAAAAATGGTAAGAAAACCTGCAACCGCTGATCAACAGTTCATACGTGAGCCATTTGGGCAAAAATGAACTCTTAGAAGTCTTCCACAAACAATTTAACAATGGAATAGCAAGCCCTAAAAAGGAAGCCATAACAGAGTAGGTTGATGTAATAGAGTCCTGGAGTAACTTTCTGAGGTAATCTGTGATCTGGTAGATTCCTGCTATTGTGTCATGCAAAGCTCTTGAGTACAGAGTGAAGGGATGGTGGGGCTTTATGGTCCACAATACATGGCCGTGAAGCTAGGCTCTTCTTTCCTGCAGCTCAGTAATGGGAACTGCCTCCCTCTCTCGTCTAGGCGTGAACTTGTCCAGAAGATGATCCTCCCGATCTTTGACTACTGCAATGTAGTCTACAGTGCCATGCTGAAGACCTCCCTAGCCAGACTGGACTCTTTCTTTAAATCCTTCTGTTGCTTTGCACCTGACGCTCCTACCCTCACTCATCACTGTCAGCTATACCACACTTTGGCTTTACCATCTCTTTATAACAGACATCTCCTCCACTGTGCTAAATTAATCTCCAGATTTAGATTTGACTCCTTCCCTACTTATCTCATCTCTTCCCTAACAATTCCTCCACCATCCACCCATTCACTTAGGTCCTACGTTTCCCATACTTTAGGTGTCCCGTGCCGTATGACTACTGTTGGCCAGACAGCCTTCTTGTACCACTTCCCTGAACTGTGGAATTCCTTCCCCCTCGAGATTCGCCTTTCTTCTTCTTCCTCTTCCTCTATCTCCTCGGCCTTAAAAAATTACCTATCTGTGAACTGCAACTGCAACTGCAACTGCAGCCGAGCAGACCATGTTGCATCTAAATGGGCTGTAATAGTTATCCTATTACCGCACTTGCAGACCATCTGTTCACTATGATGTAATGGAATATACATACCTACTGCAATTTCTTGATGCCTCTTGTGACACTCAGACAGCTGGTTCTGAGTAATCTATGATTTTTGTAATAAAAAAATGTGTTATTGAGTGTCTTTCATGAGATGTGCTGAAACAGCCTGTGGAATGACCCACCCTCTCAGGTTTTAGCTACAAGGTGATACCTGGAAGGCCAATAGTTAATTACAGGCTAGAAGAGACCCAAATTATGCACCTCCTGTTTATCTAGCTAATTGTAGCTTGCCAGATGACAGGATAGAAGTTATCCATTTTATGACGTTTAGAGGAGGAAAATCAGGTTATGTCACACTGGTGCAAAGTCATAAATGTCCCTCTGATGTCTGTAAAAGTTGGCTGTTGCTCATGGATGAAAGAAGGACTTAGAAATGAATCGTATTTAATTTTCCTTCTGAGTGATGACATCCTGGTTGTATAATTTTTATATTCTGACAGGGAGGAGCTAGGTGACCTCATGCAAGAGGTTGGCAAAGCCAGTTTTAAAACTAGTCTGTATTCCCTTTTGACACACATGTTTTTGGACTCTGAAAGCTACAACATGCTAGCAGCACTATAAGAGATACATTAGATAGATCAAGTCTAATTGCCTGGTGGTAGGAAATTGCACTTTTATTTTTATTTTTTTTGGAACTTAGATTTTTATTGGTTTTCCATTTTCATTACTATTTACAATTAATCTCCCTTACAGGGTTTACAGAACAGAAATACATTCGTCTTGGAGTTAAAATCATTTTGACAGGACAATATATAAAAGCCCATAACAGAAAATTCCTTCTTAACACTTTTTAAGTTTAAAAATATCTTGTATTTAATTTTTGCAGGCTGGACCGAGTAGAGAGGGTTCGGCAGAGAAAATACCACCCCTTTTTTGTACCTCAAGCCGTGCCTAGAAGCGTATCATCCTTCCTTTCTCCTCTCGACTGGTGACTTCCAACCCTTTTCCCGTCTGATTCTTCCTCCTGGGTTATTGTACACATCGGAAACCTTTCTTTATTCTGTAACCTGCCTGCAACCCTTCCACCTCCTTTTACTTTTCTCTTCCATAAATGTAGTACTAGAAAACAAAAACAAAAAAAAAAAAGGGGAGCCCCAACCCCACCAGCCAACCCTCATTTTAAATTTTCGGGGGGGGAATGGGCCTTACAAGCTGGTCTGGAATTTAACAAGATCTAATACTTCTTGGACTGTTTGCATCTGTCACCTAAGTTGGTTGAGGTCAGGCATCTAAGGCAAAAAGCCTTCTCAGGGCCTTCTACCCTACTATCGACCTAATTTATTTCTCCGGCTCATTTTGTCAGGAACTGGTCAAGGAAATTGCACTTTTAAAATCTTGTTTTTATTCTTTTAAGTGATTTATATGTTTTGTGATATATGGTTCTGTGTTTTACATTTTACATTATCTATTTTTAAGTAAACATCTCATTTTTAAATAGACTATTTGTGTCTTTCAAGTCCTTTAAGTCCCTCTGTTTTTGCCTATGATGCGTGGATGGTTAAGAGTGTGACAACACTGTGCATGGGCTTATATGGCAATACCAAACTGGGAAAAGGTAAGAGTTATCTGAGGTCTTTAGTTGAGTTTTGAAGGGTTCATTTTGTACACCTGGTTAGGTGCCCATAAGTGAAAGATATCTGCCCCCCCCCAAAGAGCAGAATTATCTGAGCCTCTACATTGGGTATGCTAGCAAGAGGTTCACAGTTTGAATCCCTCCAGAACTGTGACCAAAGGTTGATTCAAACCCACAAAATGGACAGGAGGGTTACCCTGTTTCTGTTTCCTGTTCACAATACTACACTTCGAGGTTGGCACTTTGGGAGTAGAGGGCTGACCTGCTAAGTGGGGTTGTGACAGAATGGTTGGCAGCGGTGTGAAAATGTTGGTATTACAAGCTCTGATTGTTCAGTGTGTCAGCTCACTTGCAAAAAAAAAAAAGGGCAGTCATTTTTTTAAAAGGAAACAGAACTATATCACTTGGCGTACAGTCAAGTTCCTACCCATTTTTTTTTTCAGTCAGAGTAGCCATAGTTAGGGAATAAGATGGCTTCCAACTACAGCAGGCACACTGTATACTACTTAATGCAGTTGTGCAGGGACAGAGGAGTCCTATTCGAGGTTAGAGGCACCAAGAAGAACCTCATGGATACCCTTCAATGGTAGCAGATACCCAGAACATTGAGTCACCCACAGTGACTGAAAAGGACTGAACCTTGAGTGTGGTAGGGCTAGTAGCCAGTGAAGTGTCCAGATCTGATGAGGAGGGCAACAGGTCCACTGTCAGTGAAGGATCACAGCAGCAGGGGAAGATCACCAGTATCCTGGATCCAGAAGTACTCAGGCAGCAAATTGAGTTGCGCAGAATGGAGCTGGAGTTCCAGAGGGAGAGGGACCATGAACAGCGGGAGGCAGACCGTGAGGAACTGGAGTGCCAGCAAGCTGCAAAGGAGAAGAGGGAGCAAGAATGCCATGATGCAGAGCGAGAATGCCGGGAGGTGGACTGTGAGGAGCATGAGTGCCAGAGGAAACACGAACTGGAGAAGCTATGACTCCAACCACCAGTACCAGAGCAGGTAAGTGGCTTGGGTTTAACTGGGACTGCAGGACTGGGTTACAAATTGAATTCCAAATTGATAGCCAAATATAAATAGGGGGAGGATATGGATGCCTTTTTATATTCTTTTAAAAAAGTTTGTATTCAGGCTAAAATTCCTAGAGAGTCCTGGAGCTTTCAGCTATCCCCACTACTTACCAGGAAAGCTCGGGATGCATTGGGTCAATTGAACAATGAGGACAGTGATGATTACAGCAAACTTAAAGCTGCACTGTTAAAAAATTTTTAATTAACTGCTGAATCTTACAGAGCTAAATTCTGTAAGCTCAGGAGAAGCCCTGACCTGAGCTATGAGGATCTAGTCACCAAACTACATCAGGTTTTAAAATGTTGATGAGAGGGGATCACGTGATGCAGGGTACCGGGTAGAAGCTCCTCTGCATAGCGCCAGCCTCCTAACTGCAAAATATTGCTATTTTGGCCATTATTTCTCCCTAAAAACTGGAAAGATTGTTTATTACCGCCTTCTTAATACCCTGTGCGCCTGCTGGCTTGTTCTCGTCAATTATGGAGGTCTATATGAAGAAGCCTCTGCTGAAGCACACCCTGCCGGTCACTCCCGAGAAGGCCCCGAAAAAATCAAGGGCCTCGAGTGCAGTGGATAAGCCAGAGCTTCAAAACCTGATAGCTGAGGAAGAACCCCTAACTTTGAGCAGATTTTTGGAAGAGTTTAAACCCTTCTGGGAAGAAGTTAAAGAAATTTCAGCTGCAATCAAATCCCTTTCTAAAAAACTCGAAGAGGTCTCGATGAAAACTTCAGATAATGCAACTCGAATCTCCTCTCTTGAGAAGCAAGTGGAAAAAATTGATCCCGGTCTCGTGGCTATGCGGCAAAGGATTTCTAGTCTGGAAGCCAAGATGGAAGATTTAGAGGGCCACAGCCGAAGAAATAATATAGTTATCTTGGGCCTCCCAGAAGGAGAGGAAGGCCAGAACACACTTGCATTTGTGCAGAAACTGATGGAAAAGATCACTGGTCCCTCTCCTTTCGGGGCCAAGTACACCATAGAAAGGGCGCATAGGTCCCTGCGACCCAAACCATCTCCAGGATCAACGTCACGTCCCATTATCTGTCACTTTTTAAATTACCTGGAGCGACAACATTTTTTGGCAAAAGTGAGAGAGCTGCAAGAAGTGAAATGGGAAAATGCCAGGCTTAGAATTGCCCAAGATTTACCGGGGTCGGTCAGAGCAAAATGTACTGCATTTCACCCTATTGTATCAAAAATCATAGCAGCAGGCCTTTGCTTTAAAATGGGTTACCCAGATAGATTACAGGTACTAGTGGCTGGTACCTGGTCAACATATGAGAATCCTGAAGCTGCTGTTATGGGACTTAAGGCTGCCTTACCTGATCTGTTTCGGGACACTTGACCTGTTTGTTTGGTCTCATCCTATCCTGCGATGGAAGGGAGAAGTTTTTTCTCATTCTACTATTCAAAATGAGGAATGAATTCTTAATGAAGAAGGACATATAATTTCTTCCCTGGAGGTGTTACATAATTTTAAGCTGCCCTCTAAAGCAATTTTTAAAACATATCAGCTTCGGCACCTTCTACTCCAAAAAGTTGGTAGAAATCCAGTTCAACCCCCGCAGGTTGATTTTCTTGAGACCTTGGAGCCTCTGGTGGGACTTTCACAGGCAGTTTCCAAGGTATATACCGTGTTATTTAATTGGGCCTATTCTATGAATCTTGCTCCATGCTCATATTGGGCCACAGTGTTTCCCGATGTAGTTCTGAATTGGTCGGCCCTCTGGCAAGGTTGCCATAAGTTTATCCGGCAAGATCAGTTAAGGCTTATACAGTTCAAAATTCTCCATAACATTTATTACTCCCCTCAAAAACTTGCGGATCTGAAATTGATAAATGATCCCAAATGTAATAGATGTGGCTCTGGTAACGGTGACTTGTTACACATCTTTTGGAATTGCCCAAAAATTGTTCCACTTTGGACAGAGATTAAAAATAAGATAGACCCCTTGTTGGGCCTGGATGACCTTTTTAGATCTGAGATATGTCTGTTGGGGGATATGTCCCGTATTACGGTTAAGAATAGGAAATTCTGTATGACCTTGCTCTCGATCACCTTGAAAAAACTGGTCCTCAGGCATTGGAAGGACAATACTGTGATCAGCTACTCTGAATGGCTGGTGGAACTTCTTGTGAGTCTTAGGATTGAGATGATGACAGCCGTCCTACATAACAAGATTCCTTTGTTTGAAAAGATATGGGGACCAATCTATACTATTTATTCACTATAAGGATTCTATGTACCCTCTTAGGTTGCAATTAGGTTGAATGGTCTTGTATAGGGAGGGAGGAGTAGGGGAACCCGGCCCTTTGTGGAGGGTTCTTATTTTATTTACTTTGGGGGGGGTTTATTGTGGTTTTCCTTTTTTTTTTTCGTTATTGGGGGGTATGGCAGAGGAACATTCTGGTTAATAACTGTATGATGTATTGGTGCACTCCTGTATGTATCATGTTATGGATTATGTTTCTTGTATGTATTCTCTGTAAAAATATGAATAAAGATTTAATGGCAAAAAAAAAAAAATGAGGAATGAATAACTGTTTGGTCTCAAAGGTTCCTGAATGTTATGGCGGAGGGGACTATGCTCATCGGAATCCTGCTCTCTTTCACTTCCCATCTTAGTGCTCAGTGTTTTGGAGCAACCCCATATCCCAGGAGTTTGTTTCTAGGTTGTCTGGGAGGAAGATCCCTTTTTTTCACGTAGATAACATTTTCCTGTTTTTCTTTTGCAAGGACACCAATCTATTTCCCATGATGTAGTTATTATAATGAATGACCTCAGATCTGGTGTTTTTGTTTGCTAAGGCACTAGTCAAAAGAGCGACCTCCTAGTATCAGCTTTAGCTGGACATGCGTTTTTGAGTTAATATCACCAGAAAGTGCACTTGCAATATATTTGGTGGATCAACCCCATTACTTGTCTCGGGAATCTATTTTCCCCAGTTGAATATAACAGTGGGGGCTTGGGAACATGTGGAGATCTGCTACCTGGGAGCATTTAGTTCTTTTACTAACAAACGTCACTGGGAAAATTTTCAATCTCGCTAGTGGCAGTAGTTACGATAGTGTATTCTGCTATCACACTTTATATTGCCTTTTTCTTTTTCAGGTATGCGGGTTCCCTGGACTGCTCCCAAGTGGGGGATGCCCTCTCTTCTCTTTCTCATTCTTGCTCTCTGCTTTTCTGGATATCAGGAGTCCAGTAGTTGTCTGTTATTATTTATATTATGTCTACCTTTGTTTTGATATCACTGATCATTGTTTGTATAAGAAGGTTTGCATATTAGGGCAGGGTTTTTGGGCACGTGTTTGGGAGGTTGGAGGGGGAGGAAGGAAAATGGTATTGTGCTGAACGTTGCTCCTGACAGTTGGGGTAGGGAGATGATATTGTGTTCGTGGTTTTCATTTTATTTGTTCGTTGGGTGGGTTTGGGATATTTTGGGGGGGTTGGGGGAGATGGATGGGAGGGAAGTTGATGTTGGGCTGGGAGGGAGATACAGCAGCAAACATGGGTTCTGGACACTTAATTCCGATTGTTGTAATCCCTAGATGTTACATAAGAGACTCATTTTTTTTAACTTAGATGGCCAGTAGTATAAATCTGGCTACATGGAATGTGAAGAGGATAAGGAAAAGAGTTAAACAATACCAAGTGTTAAAACATTTAAGCTTATTGTCTTCTCAGATCACATTCTTGCAAGAATCTCATTTACTGGAAAGTGAATCTCTGCAACTTAGGAGGCAACAAATTGGGCAGGTATTTACTACCTCGGGGTCCACTAACAGCTGTGGGGGTTATGGTTCTGGTCAACAGAGGCATTCCCTTTATCTCTAAGCAAGTTCTCAGGGACCCAGATGGTAGATACTGTATGTCCTGGTCCAGGGGAATCTTTGGTCCATGCCAATTTTACTTGGTAGCATATATGGGCCAAACGCAGATGATCTGGGCTTTTTTATGAAGCTTATCTCCTTACTCCTTCCCATGCTTCCCATTGGTATAATTATGGGCGGGGACTTTAATCTGGTTCTTGATCCTGAAGTGGATAGGTCTGGTAGTGGGTCGAGGAGTTTGTTGCCCGGGCAGAGGGCCCTCAGGGACTTTCTGGATCAGTGCCGACTGTGTGATGTGTGGCATGTACTACACCCTAAGGACAGAGAGTATACTTTAAACTCGCCTGTGCACAGAACCCAGTCTCACATCAACTATCTTTTTTATCTCTCAGGTCCTCTTACCGGGGGTCTTAACTGCCTCGATTCAGCCAGCTCCAGTGTCGGATCACTCTCTGGTGACTTCTAATCTGGCTTTCCTTAACATTCCCCATAAAGAAACCCGAAGGAAATTAAATGGGCAACTGCTGAAAGATATCAAATACTGTAACCTAATAAAAGAACAGATTGATTTATTTTTCTCTACTAACTCCTCTGAGGACATGGCACCTGATATTTTGTGGGGAGCTTTCAAGGCTTACATGAGAGGGATTATTACTAGCTTAGCCACAAAGAGGAAAAGGGTTCAAGAGGCAGAATTACTAGCTTCATTATCTCTAATTAGGTCTCTGGAAACCAAGTTATCCTCTAATACCTCAGAAGAGGACATGTGGAGGCTCTCGGTAGCTAAAGATAAATATTTAGACCTGTTGAGGGAGAAAGCAGAGTTATCTATTATTTGCACCAAAGCAAGCTATACCGACCAGGGGGAAAAAGCAGGTTGCTTGCTAGCCTTAAGGTTAAAACAGCAGGAATCTGCTAGGTTCATACCTCCAATTAGAGCCCAGGCAGATGGATCCCTGAAGGTGTCCCCTTCTGAGGTTGTGCAGGAGTTTGCCTCATACTATGAGCATTTATATAGGGACATGGATAACCCACCCTTCCTTAGAAGCGCTCGAAGCATATCTGAGGGATTCTTCTCTACCCTCTTTATCTGAACTGCAGAGCAAGTTCCTATCCTCTCCAATATCTCTGGAGGAAATATCAGAGGTCATCGGGGCTTTGCTCTCAGACAAGGTCCCAGGATCAGATGGTTTTTCCACTTTATTCTATAAAACTTTTCGATCACAACTATTACCGGTTCTTCACCGGTTGTACTGTCACATTCTTTCTGGTGCAAGAACAGATACACATCTGTTTGAAGCCCTGATTGTTCTCCTTCCTAAGCCCGATAAAGACCCAGAGCTAGTACAAAGCTATAGGCCAATTTCTTTATTGAACCAAGATGTTAAAGTTCTCTGGAAGAAATTGGCCGATAGAATAACACGGGTCCTTCCAGACCTGATTAGTATGTCTCAGGTGGGATTTATGAAGGGGCGTTCATTGGCTGACCATTTATGCACCCTGTCACACATCGTCTCGGTGTCCAGGGATGCCACCTTTCCCATGGGATTGGTCTCCTTGGAAGCTGAGAAGGCATTTGTTCGTGTCAACTGGAATTTCCTGTTTCAGGTCCTAAAAGTATTTGGCTTTCCAGTCAAGTTTATAGACTGGATTCGGGCCTTATATCGAACTCCCTTTGCCAGAGTCTCAGGCAATGAAGCATTCTCCAAACCCTTTCTCTTATCTTCCGGTACCAGGCAGGGATGTCCCCTCTCCCCTCCTTTATTTAATTTATACTTACAGCCCCTTATCCAAAATATTCTCAATAATCCGGAGATATGAGGTATCCCGATAGGTAATAATGTGGTGACGATCACGACTTATTCTGATGATCTTCTCCTCCATTTATCTCATCCAAAAACATCTATCCCCATCATGTTAGGAGAAATCACCAAGATCAGTACTTTCTCAAACTATAAACTGAATATTAGTAAATCCTCCATTTTCCCTCTTAACCATAAGGTTTTCAAAAAATGATGTGTCCCCTTTTGGTCTCAGCTGGTCTCCTCGTGTTCTCAGATCTCTTGGTATTAATTTGACGCATAATCCCTCTTCCTGGTTCAAAGAAAACTTGGAGCCCCTTTCCCAAGTGATAGTTCAGGACCTCAATAGATGGTCTAAACTTCCTGTCTCTCTCTGGGGTCACATTAATATGATTAAAATGAATGTTTTTCCTCACTTGTTTTATCCCCTCTCGCTCCTTAACTCTTTCATTCCTTTATCATGGTTTCAGAAAATGCACATGAATTTTTACAAATTTTATCTGGTCCAATAAACAATCTAGGTTAGCATATTATAAGCTGGCCACTCAGAAAATGGATGGAGGACTGCGGATCCCCCATCTGGCAATTTATTACTGGGCTAGTCATATTGCAAAGTATATGCGCTGGGTGAATCTGGGTCCGGAACACTTAAGACCGGTCTGCCTCAAAATTGAGTTAGACTTCATTCAGTCCAAGAACATAGACCCCCTGACTATGCTTTATGTTAAAATGGCGTCCCTTCCTGACACCTGTAGTTGTCCCACCATTTGAACGTCCCTCAGAGTTCACGTGCAGCTTTGTTCATTTTTGCGGTACTCCCCACACTTGGACTTGTCTCAGTCCATTTGGAATTCCCCATCTTTCACAATAAACAAAAGGATGATTTCTTGTAAATGGTTGCCCCAAATTGGGGAATGGATAATCTCAACTTTTCTGGATGACGCAGGGGAATGGCTCTCAGTTTCCAATATAATTCATAAATTTGATGTCCCGTTAGCTTTTCACTTCAGGGTGGTCCAATTCAAACATCTGCTCTCTATAGTACTTGGTAACATTCCTCCTCACCCACCTGCCTTTTTATTTGTATCTGATCTCTCCTCCTTGTTGGGGTCACCAGGTGTTATTTCCAAAATATACTGACTTTTATTTTATTGGAAATATGGGAAACCTAAAGGCCCCACTAGGCTCTGGGTTTCCCTTTTTCCCCAATACACTCCCAACTGGTTGGTTTTATGGAAGTTCTGTCATAAATACATTTCTCAGGATAGACTCCGACTTATGCAATACCACATTATGCATAACATGTATTACACCCCTGTGAAGCTGAGGAAATGGGGTCTTATAAGTTTGGGGGCTTGTACCAGAGGATGTCAAGAGGATGGCACACTTCTTCACGTCTTTTGGTCATGCCCCAAGATAAGGTCTTTGTGGGTAGCCATATAGACTAACCTAGACCCTATATTAGGTTTTCAAGATTGCTTCACCCCAGATGTATGTTTGTTGGGAGATCTATCCTCTATCAAGGTGAGAATCAGGAGATTTCATATTTCCATGATTGCATTATCTGTTAAAAAAATTGTACTTCGGCATTAGAAGGATGCGGTAAGCCCATCATATCAGGAATGGGTTAATGAAATTCTAGCTAACCTTCATGCAGAGAAAACAATAGCGAGCCTCCATAATAAGTTGCAGTGGTACAAGAATACTTGGGATCCCTTCACACACTAATCATGACCAGATCAGGTATATGAGTTACTGTAATCAATGATCTTTAATTTGTGATACTATATAGTACTCCATTCTTATTACAGTATGGACTCTGCTGCTGTATGGGGTGGGGGGAAGGGGGATGGGGACAGCTCGTGTAACACTTTGAATATATACAGAGTATGTTGTAACTCTCTGCCCCCTGTAATGTGAAAATCTGTTAATAAAATATGAATTATAAAAAAAAAATGTGGTGGGAAGGAATTGAGGTAAACTCTGTTAATAAAATTGAAAATGTGATTTTGTTAGAACGGTTTTATTGGGCATGCCCAGTAGAGCTGAAAACCTGGGTGGAGGACCAAGATCCCAAAACAGTGCAAGAGGCTGCTGAACTCTCGGACCGCTATGCCAAGAGCAGACCTGCTCTGAGGGTGAATGTGGCTGGCGTGGCAGTGCAGAAAAGGAAAAGCACACCTTCAAGGCAGTTAAAACTCTCATAGCCTCCACTGAAACCAGTTAGCTCCAGGTTTCAGAGAAAAGATTTATCTGAAAAGAGACATGAATGTTGGTCATGTAAAGAAACTGGTCATATTGCCAGACAGTGTCCCAAAAGAATGAGCAATAATACACAGAATGGTACTAGAAAAGAAGTGGGTTGTTTGTGTGTCCCTGGAAGCATGCCAGTGAACATGAGGGAACAACACATGCACCCAGTCATGGTGAATGGTGTACAGATGTAAGGGTTAAGGGACACAGGGTCATCCTTGACCTTGGTACAGGGGGATCTAGTAGAGCCGGGTCAGGTTATACCCAATAAATACATCACTGTACAGGACTTTACTGGTGAAGAGAAAACATTGCCCCTCGCTAGTGTTCTCCTAGACTGGGGTGAAACAGGGGGAACTGTGCAACAAATGGCTGTAGCCCAAACCTTAGCAGTGGATGTGATCCTGGGCAACAATCTCATACAAGGGATGGTGTGTGCAGTTACCCGTAGCCAAGTGGCAATGGAAAATTGTAGTTCCCTGAACCCCACAGAAGCCATTGTGAAAACCACTGAGAGGCTGATTCCCCAGCCTGTGTCTCCAGATGGGGAGACTAATGAAAAGGGAGTAGAAATTTCCCCAGTAGCAGTCAACCACACAGTTATGGAGCATTACTCTGAAGAGGAAGGGGTGACCCATTTTCAGAGGGTTGAGATTGACAGTGATCCTGAGTGCCCTGACGCTAGTGCTAGGGACCCTAGTTTAGTGACTGAAGGGGACCTGTCCCATGCATTGGGAATGTGTGAGTGGTTTGCAGCTGCTCAGAGAAGTGACCCTAGTCTAGAGAAGCTGAGGGTTTGGGCAGGTTCGACAGTGGACAGGGAGGTGATGGCAGACATAAAGTTTATTGGGAAACTGGACTTATGTATACTCAGGCTGTGCAGACAGAGGGAGGGGTGCTAGGCAGACAGCTTGTCATTCCCCAGTGGTATCGTGAGCAGTTCCTTAAGATTGCACATGATATTCCCTTGTCTGGACATCTGGGAATCACATGCACAGTGCAGCAGTTGGCCCAGAATTTCTACTGGCCAAACTTCACCCAGCAGGTGAAGGAGTATTGCAGGTCTTGTCACCGGTGCCAAGAACTAGGGAAGGTGGGAAAGAAAACCCAAGCCGCCCTGATTCCATTGCCCATAGTGGAGGAGCCATTCCAGAGGGTGGGAATGGATATTGTGAAGCCTTTAAATACCCACAGCTCCTCAGAGAAGAGAAGAGATTCATCCTGACCATGGTGGATTATGCCACCCGGTACCCAGAGGCAGTCGCCCCATCCTCTCTAAGGACAGACAAAGTGGCAGATGCCTTACTTGGGATTTTCTCCTGTGTTGGGTTTCCACAGGAGGTTATCACTGATCGAGGGGGTTCCTTCATGTTGGACCTGATGACATTTTTAAGGGAGAAGTGTGGGGTGGTACAGAGGTTCATGACACCGTATCACCCACAAGCCAATGGGCTTGTGGAAAGATTCAATGGTACCCTTAAGTCAATGCTCCAGGCATTTGCTGAACAGCATGGGAGGGACTGGGAGAAATACCTTCCCCACCTGATGTTTGCATAGAGAGAGGTGCCCCGAAGAGTCGACAGGATTTTCCCCCTTCAAACTCTTATATTGATGCTGGGTACGTGGGCCACTAGACTTGATCCAGGAGGACTGGGAAGGTAAGCACGCCACTCAGGGAACTCTCAATGTGGATTATGTCCTTAGGTTTAGGGAAAGGCTGAAGGAGCTTATGGGAACAGCCCAGAGCAACCTGGCAGCTGCCCAACAGACATAAAAAGTGTGATATGACCGCAGAGCCAGAGCTCGCTCATACATGGTGTGTCAGGAAGTCATGGTCCTTATTCTGTTCCAGAAAGACAAACTGCAGGCTGAGTGGGCAGGATCATACAAAGTGGTTAGGAACATAAATGATGTGAACTGTACGGTAAAGATACCTGACCGAAGACAGACAGAAAGGATGTACCATGTCAACATGGTGAAGCCATATACAAATAGTGCTGACATGATGTTTGCAGTGTGTAGTCCTGGGGAGGGGATGGATGAAGGAGACCCCCTTCTGGACTTGCTAGAAGAAAGTAAGCAGGAGTCCTCTGTGGAGGCAGTAAAATTGTCTCCCCAGCTAACCACGGACCAGATCCAGAAAGTAAGGAAGGTTTTAGCAGACTTTGCCCCATTGTTTAGCGCCAAGCCTGGACTAACCCCCATTGTGATGCACGATGTGGAGACACGGACACAGATGCCCATACAGCAGACAGCAGATCAGGCGTCAGAGGATGTCCAAAAGGACATTAGGAGGGAAGTGGAGGAGATGCTTAATTTAGGGGTAATCCAGAGATCCCACAGCCCCTGGGCCTCACCCATAGTCCTTGTGCCCAAGCCAGATGGCTCCACTCATTTCTGTGTGGACTACTGTGGACTGAATGCAGTCACGAAGTCAGTCGCTGGGTGAACTCCTGGACAAGTTGGGAGGGGCGACCGACCTTACGACTATTGACCTGACAAAGGGGTATTGGAAGGTAGAGTTGACAAATGGAGCTAGGGAGAGGTTGGCATTCATCACTCTGATAGGCTTATTTGAATTCAGAGTAATGCCTTTCGGAATGAAGAATGCCCCAGCCACTATCTAAAGGTTGGTGAACCAGGTGTTAAATGGTGCTGAGGAGTATGCCATGGTGTACCTGGATGACATTGCCATCTTTATTGCCAGCTGGGAGGAACACCTATCCCACCTTAGGGAAGTGCTGGGCAGGATACAGAGGGCCAGGCTCACTGTCAAAGCCAAGAAGTGCCAGATGGTCATGGGAGAAGTGGCATACCTTGGGCATGTGGTAGGATGGGGACAGTTCCATCCTAACCCGATAAAAATAGAGGTAATACAGATGTGGCCCAGACTAGAAACGCAAAAGCAGGTCAGGAGTTTTCTAGGGACAGCAGAGTACTACAGCAAATTTGTACCTAATTACAATGCACTGACTGCGACCCTGTCTGACATGACAAAGAAAAGGAAGCCAAAGAAAATTACCTGGGGCCCAGCCTGTGAGGAAGCCTTTTCCAAACTAAAGAAGGCACTATGCAGTGCTCCTGTTTTGACAAGTCATGACTATAGCAAACCCTTTATAGTTCAGACTGATGCCTCAGACATGGGTTTTGGGGCAGTACTGAGTCTGACATCCAGCCAAGGGACAGATCACCCAGTAGTGTACCTGAGTAGGAAATTACTTCCCAGGGAGCAGGTATACTCTATTGTGGAAAAAGAATGTCTTGCCTTAGTGTGGGCCCTAAAGAAGTTGGAACCATAATTATATGGCCAGCATTTTGTTGTGCAGACTGACCACAACCCCCTGGTTTGGCAGAAGCAGATGGGGAAAAACAATGGCAGATTGCTAAGATGGAGTCTTGCTTTGCAAGGGTATGATATGACAATTCTACATAGGGCTGGAGCCAAAAATCAGAACTCCGATGGGCTGTCTCATGTGTACCAGGAGTGAACTGAATTGGGAAGCTCATGTCATGCAGGGAATAGAGCCTCCACATTCAGTCTTGGTGGGGAGGAATTGTGACACTCAGACAGCTGGTTCTGTTTAATCTATGATTTTTGTAATATAAAAATGTGTTATTGAGTGTCTCTCATCAGACGTGCTGAAACAGCCTGTGGAATGACACCCCTCCACCCAGGTTTTAGAGACAAGGTGTTACCTGGAAGGCCAAGAGCTAATTACGGTCTAGAAGAGGCCTACATTTAGCATCTCCTGTTTATCTAGCTAATTGTTGCTTGCCAGATGACATGATAGAAATTATCCATTTTATGATGTTTATAGGTGGAAAACCAGGTTATGTCACACTGGTGCGAAGTCACAAATGCTCCTCTGATGTTTGTAAAAGCAGGCTGTTGCTCATGGATGAAAGAAGGACTTAGAAATTAATCTTCTGTGGTGATTTGCATATGCAGCCCATGATGCTTTGCATTGTGTGGGCAAGTGTGATTTTGTATTTTCTTAGAAATTAACCTTATTTAATTTTTCTTCTGAATGATGACATCCTGGCTGTATAATTTTTATATTCTGACGGGGGGAGCTAGGTGACCTCATGCAAGAGGTTGGCAAAGCCAGTTTTAAAACTAGTCTGTATTCCCTTTGACACACGTTTTGGACTCTGAAAGCTACAACATGCTAGCAGCACTATAAGAGATACATTAGATAGATCAAGTCTAATTGTCTGGTGGTAGGAAATTGCACTTTTAAAATCTTGTTTTTATTCTTTTAAGTGATTTGTATGTATTGTGATATATGGTTCTGTGTTTTACATTTTACATTATCTATTTTTAAGTAAACATCTCATTTTTAAATAGACTATTTGTGTCTTCCAAGTCCTTCTGTTTTTGCCTATGATGCATGGATGATTAAGAGTGTGACAACACTGTGCATAAGCTTATATGGTAATGACAAACTGGGAAAAGGTAAGAGTTATCTGAGGTCTTTAGTTGAGTTTTTAAGGGTTCATTTTGTATACCTGGTTAGGTACCCATAGGCAAAAGATATCTGGAGTTCCAGGGGGAGAGGGACCCCCGAAGAGCAGAATTATCTGAGTCTGTACATTGGGTACACTAGCAAGAGGTTCACAGTTTGAATCCCTCCAGAACTGAGACCAAAGGTTGATTCAAACCCACAAAACAGACAGGAGGGTTACCCTGCTTCTGTTTCCTGTTCACAGTACAGTGCTCGGAGGTTGGCACTTTGGGAGTAGAGGGCTGACCTGCTGAGTGGGGTTGTGACACCTGCTACTGCTTAATTGTTCTGTACTTGGTAACGTACTCTATGCCTAATTAACACTATATACTGTTTTGTTGTTTGCCTATGACTTATTTGTATGTCTTCCAATTCCCATATATTGGCAGTTTACACTGTTGTATTGATTACATTTTATTGTATGCCTTCTAACTCCCCAACCCCCCAGGACACACCGTGAGATGAGCAACATGTTGTTCAGTGTGCCCTTCTTGGTGAAACTCTTAAATAAATAAATGAATAAAATAAAAATAAAGAAGTGTGAGAGGGGGTATCACGTTATTATAGCCACTCAAATTGAGAGAATCAATTTTATGTGACTCAGTTTGAACCCTTGTGATCTGAGCTCCCTGAAAGAGCAGCAAGCATGGTTAGAGCAAGTAGGTAGAGGGAGGAAATGGTGAATGAATAGGAGCTTGAAAGACAGTAAGAGGAGAGTCCAGGCAGGAGGCAGGGGTATGTGGGCTGTGGTTTGGGGGTGTACTGCAGAGCTGGTGTTCCGGTATGGTGGTGAGGGTGTCTGCCTGAGGTCCACGGCTCAGTAGGGGTAAGACTTTTTCGTGTTTTCCATGTGTGAGACTTTTTTGGGGGGCATTTTGGTTTTCCCCCTCCCCAACATGCACCCCCCTGGAGTTGAGAATAGTAATTTGTGGGGGTGCAGGGAGCAAAGCCTCCCACGGGTGTGCGCAGTACCCCTGCATAGATGTTTTTGTTTTAGCCTGGTCATTGTTGTTGACTTTGCTGGGGAGTGTACATTGCCATTTTGCATTTTGGCTATGTACACTCACTATAGTAGCAATCACTGTTTTGCAGTCGTTATTATGACATTGAACCATGAGGTGGTATACAACAAAATGAACAAAGAAAATAAGTCACACACTGGAATGAGAGGTGGTGCAAAGAAGGGTAGCCAGCTCAAGTTACAAATGCAACAGGAAAGCTCTGCACTCTTGGACACAAGAAAAAACAAAACAAATGTCCAGGCAAAGATAGAGTTATGTAAAATTTTTAATGTGGCAAAGGTAGAGGTACAAGTGATTATAGGGGTCTCTAGTCGGTTGCACCTCTCTCTTTGCCACATTAAATGCTATACATAACTTAACCTTTGCCAGGACATTTTTTTGGGGGATCCAATACTGCAGAACTTTCCTGTTGTATATACAACAAATGGAAAGGGCTTCTTTAGCGAAAAAGAAATCAACCAACTAAAGAGCTTGAGCTATTGCTCACAGAAGGAGTAGGTGCAGCCAGTCTGAACATCTAGGAAAGTCTACTGGCTGTAGCTGTCTGAGGTTATATGTCTGCCCAGTTCTAACAGTCCAAAACTAGCATAGCTCCCTTCCGTGCCAATGATTAAAGATCTGTCAGTACTCCCAGTGTGTAGGAATTAGGTCAATCAGTACTTGGTGTGGGTAGCGAGGTAAATTCCATGGATTCAGACAGAGCATCAATGGGTGGTGCTGGAGATCGAGTTAGGCAGTTGAGCTTAGAAGTACTGGTAAGCCTCCTCCAGGGTCTGGAGGGTAAGTCACTTGCCCTGGAATGTGACGGACAGCACAGCCAGATAAAGTAGAGAGTGAGTCAGCCCTCAGTTTCTCTGGCCTTTCTGGGTGGGTAGTCTGGATAAAAGGAAATCACTTGGTCAGCCACAAATACATCTCTGAGCTCCTTGGCTAAGCATAGGATCAGCTCTTTATCCTGGAATCTTAAATGTTTAAAAATGAGTGGATGAGGTCTGGCTGAGGAGGAGGAGGCTTGTGCAGCACATCAGACCCAGTGAGTTCTGTTAATTTCATGGGCATATGTATTCAGTACCAGGCGAAGCCAGATAGACAAGCTGTCACAGAGATACTGGACTGGGTCATCAACCTACAAGCCTTTTTTGAGGACCAAGATCTGTAAGTTATTGCACCACCCACACCCTTCTAAGTATTTGAGCTTAGTCATGATTCATGTAGCTTGTGATTGTGTAGTTTGCAGCATTGTATTGTACCCATCTTGTACTTCCATGAGAGCCACTGGTAGCATTCAGTCTGGGCAAGTCTGCCTGTATGGCTATCAGTTTCAGTGTCTGTCTCTGTCACCATGTGCTTGATCATCTCGATGCTCACTGAAATTTGTTCAAGTAAAATTACAACCAGAGTTGCTTGATTGTCTGTCAGGGGAGCTTTCTGGTTGGTGGCCTGTATTATCTTCTTTACAGCTAGGAGAAATCATGTGAAATGTGAGTTGCTGATGCTCTTTTTCCATTTAGTAGGTGTTGATGGTGTTCCAAAAATGGATCCCTGCTGGATAGAATGTGTTACTGTCACTCTGTTATAATTGATGGATGGCTCTAGATCTTACCGAGGGCAGATCTCAGCTTTCATATTAGGAGGCCATCTTTAGCAGGCACGTACATGATACCCTGATATTCTTTCTTCTTTTTTACTCTAAATTATCACATTTTGTTTTAATATCTCTCATTTCTTTCCTAAATGGGGAAACAACATCTTCCACCTTAGATGACCTGTTTTCCATTATTTCTAATCTTTTTTCTTGTTTTTCCAATGATTTTTCAAAATTCGTTATTGAAAGCTGGATGTAAGTTAATCAGCTGGCACAGGTTTTAACTCTTTTAAATTCTCTTGTATGTCTCTACAATTTTATGTCATACATAATTTGTATTATACACCAACTAAATTGTACAAAATGGGCAAACTTTCTTCCGACCTGTGTACAAGATGTCATAAATATCCTGGGACCCTATTACATATCAAATGAGATTGTGAAAAAACCTTACCATTATGGGAGGCAATCAAAACTAAAATTGACCCTCTATTGGGACTTACTGAGGCTTTCAGACCAGAAATTTGCGTATTGGGAGATCATAGTGAATATTTAATTAGAAATCAATGAAAACACATGACATTGATATCACTATGTGCCAAAAAGGTTATTTCAAGGCACTGGTTAGATTAGACCATTCCCTCTTTTACAGAATGGTTCAAAGAGCTATTGTTTGCTCTTCAAGCAGAGAATATCACTGCTCAAATGGTTAAAAGACCACATCATCACCAAAAAGTATGGGCACCCTTATATACATTTCTGACTATCAAATGAATGGTTATAGGGAATAGATAATTTCTGTAGAGAATACAATTTCTATGACTGGAAATGTGACTCTCAATGATAATAGCAGATAGCTAGAATTTATAGACTTAGGACCTTGTGTGCAACAGGGGAGAGGAAGGGGATAGGAAAGAAGGGAGGGGGGAAGGACGGTTGGGAAAGAGGGTAGATTAATATAAGTAAGAATATTAGCTTCAGTGTAAAAATATTTCTGAGTTGTAATTCTGTGTTTGACTGTTTACATTGTTAACCATATGGATAAAGGGTTATGTCAATTTTCTATTTTGTCATGGTTCGAAATACCATTATGTATTGTTTTTAGGTCTTACTGGTTTACTGCAGTGTTGAAACAACTTTCCTTCCAATTAAGCTCATTAAATTTAAAAAAAAAAAAACCTCTTGTATGTTGCTTATGGTCTACATTAATTGCAGCACCCATTTCAGAGGTTGCTATTCTTTAGGGGGACTTTCACTGGTAGAGGGCCCATAAGTTGCACCCTGCATGCTTTTACTTTCTTGGGTTTCTTCTGTTTCATCTGATCTTGTATATTTACCGAATTAGGCAGGTGGTGACTACGTTTTTCTTTTCCCCTCTTCCTGAAACTGTTCTGGTATTCCTTATATCCTGTGATGTATTTTTCTTTCTGGCTATCTCATGGGAAACCTGATCTTTTACATTCTCTGAAGATTTCTTGGGGTTAGTTTCACTTTTTCTAGCTTTTTTGGCAAAGTTCAGAGTGTTCTGATTCGCAGCTGCTTGTGACATAGTTAATCTCCGACCTGTTTTATCAGCTTTCTGTGGGCTTTTATTTGCCTTTTCTATGGATTTATTTTTTCTTTTCTTCTTTTTTGAACTGAAATTCTCCCCCTCCAGCTTCTTCCTGCCTGTACAGTACAGGTTTTCTGTTTGTAAAACAAGCAGATAGGAAGTCCCACAGAAATAAACATACAGACTGTACTTGCATGATTAGTAGAAGTTCAGGAGGTCTTGGAAAACTGTAGGGCGAGATATTGGTAAACAGTTTCAGCTTACTCCTTTTTTCTGGGATTTGTGCTTTTAGACTTTACGCTTACACTCTTTCTTTATCTATTGCAGTGTTGATTTCAGGTCATGTTCTCCTTCTTTTGCTGTGTGTTGTAAGCTGAAATTAGTGCTCTGCTACTGTAACCAGACCCTTTTAAGGAAAATATCCCATGATGCATTCGGTTGTCCTACTTGTCCAAACTCAGTAAAATAAAAAAGTAGAAAGCCATTTTCTTTTTACCAAATGGAGAAATCTTCTAAGTAGAAGGCTTAGAATTTACTTTTTCTTGGAAGCCAATTCAGCTTCTTCAGTTCTGTAGCTCTACGGTCTTCTCCAACTGAGCAGCAAACCATCAGCTGATACAAACAAGCAGACATTCAGGCTTCATTCAAGCTGTAGCCTCTCTGTCCATTTACTGTTCACTGTTGTCACTCGAGTACAATACACCACTTACCTGTGACAATGGTAGGTAACAGGTTAGCATATTGCTTGACTTATACAAATTATCACTATGGCTGAAATCTCTTTTTACAAAACAAATTATCACTGCAAGTAAAGTTGTTTTAAACAGTCGGTGACATTTCAGAGCTGATATCTTGAGTTACTAGTTTTAGTGCTAGCATAGACAGAGCATGCAGAATTGGGAGAGACACAAAAGTTAGCACTCGTGCATGCTAAGAGCAGTGTTTCCTCTCTCCTCATCATCCTCCCCTGAAAGGTTGTCAGACCTAACTATGTATACAATGGAAGCCTGGAGAGAAAGCAGGGATATGATTAGAATGTATATGTAGCCCCCACCCAGGTATGCCATTTCTATCTGACAGCTCTACCTGGTGGGCTGGGTTCGGGGAGGGATATGTCACTCGGCACATTGGCTAGGATTGGCTACTCTGCAACAGGGGCACCCAAGTAACTCTGGACAAAGGAAGCAATAACAGTAATGTCCAATACCAGAAGTGGGATTCTAAAATGTGGCTTTTATTCACATCCAACAGAATAAACAAAGCATAGATGGACCCCCACGGAGCTACACTCCTGGTAATGCAGATTTATGGAGATCAGAACACACCCTCACTCACTTTAGCCCTCAGGCTCTGAAACACACTGGGCACACAGCCCGAACTTGTACACTGCTCTGTATTTTCCCTGGCTCGGCTCCCTTGCCAGCCACTTGGACACTTTCCATATAGCATGGAATATTACTGGTGGCTCCCTAAACCACCTATGAACACTTCTGCTCCATCAGGGAATCTTCCTCATCAATCCCACATCTGGGTACTTTTCTCAGTCACTGGCCAAGTACCTGAGAGAAAGCAACAGGTGTCCCAAAGTAAACCTGTAGAGGTGAATTTTGTTACTACTAATGGGGGTCTCCCACCTCTCACTCCCTTAATTCATACCCGGCCCTTTCTCTGGACTGTAACACCTCATCCTTTAAAACACTTTGCTGTGTAGATTCTTTTTAAATGTACTCACATTCAGTCTACTGTCTTTACATCCCATTTGTGCTGAACTTGAACATACTTAAATAAGTGGCTGTGTCCATTACTCTAGACCCCCCACAGAGTTAAGCAGTCCAATCCCCACATCTTCCAAACTGTACTTGGCTGTCTTTTCCTGACCCCACAGTAAAAGTCACTTTAGTTTCATTTTGTTTCAGGTGAAAACACATGGCCCTTTAGCAGAGCGAACTCACCCCTTGGTTGCAGGTGCCCCATAGGCGTTTTTTCTCAAAGAAGTCTCGTCCAGAACTTCTGGTGCCTCAGCATGAACTTAACTCAGGCAGCTTCTTTTTCCCCTAGCCAGACCGGGGGAGTTGCCCCTGGAAGCAGGCTGACTCCTTCCCCCCATCCCCATAGGGATGGGGTCCTGAACCACTGAAAGCAGTCTCTACAACTTCAATGTGCTCTTTTTGTGTTCCTCTTGAGGTGAGAACACACACCTATAAAAAAAATAGCTCTTTGACAGAGCTTAGAGCTCTGAGGGCCTGCTTACAGCAGAGCACCTCTACTACAGACTGCAACAGACTCTACTGAACTCTACAGACTGACTTCAAATTCCCCAACGTTCTACTCTAACCTCCAACTGCAACATTCCAGTGTTGCTTATGCAGCTGCGACAGTTCTAAAATGATATCATCCCTCAGTCTCAGCTGAGACTGAGAACAGAGTGAGATATTGTGAAATCAATTTAACTGGAGTTTCACAAGCTGCCTTCCCTCCCTACCATTAGGTCTTACTGGGATTCTTGTAACCCTGGGTAACAGCGGGGTTACATATATGTTCTTGCAAGAAACTGACAGAGTAGGATTTAAGAACTTCTTCAAAAGAAACAAGGATGTAATGACTAGAGAACATTGGTAGAGACTGGTGGGGAGTGATTCAGGAGGGTCATGAGGAAGTTATTTTTTTACGGAGTGAGTGGCAGACTGCCCATAGAGGGGTTAGAGCCAAAACTGTGGCAGAGTTTAAACTTGCATAAGAAAGAGGTAAGGAAATAGTGGTACATGCAGGCAGAAGAGGGTAAGGGATACTTGGGGAAACTGGTGAGGATCAACTGCTAGGATTATTAGATCTCTAAATACAGCCAAGCATTAAAACAATTACAAAGCTAGGCAGAGAAGTGCGCAGATTGGCTAGTCATGTAGGTCTTTTTCTGCTAACAGACTGTATGGTTGTATGTTATGAAATTTGTTTTTCAAAGGAAAATGTGGGCGGAAGTTAACCCATCTAAATATCACTGACATTGCAATTCCTATCCACCCAATTTTTCAGATGCAATTAAAAGATGCTGTTTCTCTATTTGAAAAAAAAATGGGGATGTCCTGGACAACAGGAGCATAATAAAATAATGTACAAGTTCAAACAGGAAGTGCTTAGAGTAGGTCAGTGCACACGGTAACCAAGAACGAGCGAGAAAACAACAAAGCAGGCATTGGCAATCGATCCTTTGACAAAGTGCACTTCTGCACAAAACGCTAGGAGATTTTTGTTTCCCCTTAACTGTAGCTTGCTGTTGCTGCTGCTGCTGCTGTATGGAATCTTGCACTTTGATTACAGCACTTCAATAAATATTGATTTTGGCACAATGCTTAAATTCAGCATTTTATTCCAGTGTGGTCATCCATAACCAGTTTGTTATTTTCTCAAGTAGCGGTACTAAGCAGGCAGAATAGCGCTGAGGTTAAGGGTACATAGCTGCAAACCTGGAGACCTGAGTTTGAATCTCACAGCTCCCAAATGCATACTGTGTGACCCTAAGTAAGTCACTTAACTTTCTTGTGCTACCAGGTCACACCTGGAAACAAGCTTTGGCTTAGTGTGCTTTTCCTGATTAAACAATTTCCCCTTTCATGTAATAAAATGAGTAGATTAGCATTGTTTTGCTCTAGCAGGGCAGATTATAACATCTAACATTTTTTGTTGCCAATCAAAAATAAAATTGTGCAGTCCAGCCTGGTTCATAACTCTTGTCATGGGCCTGTGCAGTTGAAATGGCACTGCGGAAGCAGCATACTTCAACTCTGTGGGGACTGTGCAAGCCGTGTCATTACATGAGAGCATCCTCCAGTCCATCCAAGGAGCAACACTGGTATCATGGGTGACCACACAACATCTGCCCTCCTTGGTCTGAGCTCAGGTGTGGAAGGAGTGACTCAGTGTAAGACAGGAGTGAACTCTTACTGAGGAAAGAAAGGTTCAGCCAGTAAGAATGACACCTATGTATAACACCTGGGAATCTCTTGGGTTCCCAAAAATTCGATGAAATTGCCAATTGACAGAGCTCCTACTCATATATGCTCTGGCGCAAGTGCATGAGGAGGGACCTGTAATGCTTCCCACCAGGTCATACTGTCATGGATGAAACCGCACACAACAAAATCACACTGTCAGTGGCGCATATGGCTTTACAGCGACGGGAATTACAGCAATACAAAAGTCTCACTACCCACTGTCGATCACCAGAAAGGAGGAAGTGGATGTAGCCACTGCCAGTCAGGTGCTCAGTTGAGCTGCTCCCTTGGTGGAGGAGCCAGAGCACCCTACCCTGCAGGAGATGGTGTTGGCGAGGAGAACATGGTTTGATTCCCTGCTAGGGAATATTTTACTTTTACTGCCTTTTTCCTGCCTCTGTGTCCACAACCCCTCAGAGTTGATTATGATAGTTCCAGAGGGTGTGTGGGGGGGGGGGTGCAGAGGGTGAATCTCCCTGCAAAACAAAAGAAAATGTTCTGGTGTTGCCGCATGCTGTTTAAAGGCACACAGTCTTGATGTGCGTGGTTTCATCTGTGACCATATGAACCCGTGAGGTTATGCTTGGGGGTGCATCAGTCAGATCATATTCAGTCTTGCTTTTTTGGGGGAGGAGTTCAGAGGAAAGCTTACTGTGCCACAGCTGCTAGGAAGGTCCTGTTACCTTGCTTCTCTCATGCTTCCCATAATTACTTCAATACTTCTGTGAGGTGATAGAAGCCATTCAGATTCATCCAGTTATTAAGTGTCTGCACTGCAGGATCAAACTACAACTATGGCTGTGATCAGATTGAATTTTGTCTGTTGGGGTATGTCAGGATTCCTAATACAACTATGGAATGCCTGATAGTGTGAGACTGTTGCTTACAATTGCTTTCCTTCACTGTCTATTATCAGTGATGTAGAGTAACACATTTATTGAGGCTAGCAAAATGTTTAAGTTTTTCCTAAGTTTGCCAGTGTAAGAACTGGGGAACCGCAGTTGCCTTTACTGCTTTGGAGCAATCTTCTGTCACAACAGGAATCAAGTTTTAACTGTGATAATGCTGCTATTCGACACTGTCATTGCATTATCCTCACCAAGTTCTGTAAAATATGTTTCACTCCTCACTTTCAGTTTAAACTGCTGTTTTGATGGGTTGTTGTGAAGTGATATGGGTCACCCCTGTGGAGATGCTAGGTCGTCACTGTGGATGCTGTCAGGAGGGTTGCTTCACTTTGTGGCAAGGACTGATACTTGCTCTCCTGTTGGCACAGCACCCACAGAGCCTGATCCTTGTGTGCAGGGATAGAGAATTTAGGTGTTCTATGTTGGTGCCCAGGGAGCCTTCCAGAACCTTCCCTTTGTAGACTCACGGGCATGGCGGAGCAGCATCATCAGTAAAAAACAGGAGGTGGTGATGCCACTGTACAGGCCATTGGTGAGGCCTCATCTGGAATACTGCATACAGTTCTGGAGACCTCATCTCTGAAAGGACATTGATAGGGTTGAGGCAGTCCAGAGAAGAGCAACGAAAATGGTGCAGAGGCTACACCAGAAATCATACGAGAAGAGATTGAGGGAACTCAATATGTATACACTGAAGGAAAGGAGGGGGGGGGATATGATGGAGATATTCAAATACCCCAAGGGGATCAAAAGAGTCCAAGAGGGAGGCATCTTTCAGAAAAGAATATGTGCAAGAACAAGGGGTCACAATATGAGGCTGGGGGGAAGTCTCAAGGGCAACGTGAGGAAGTATTTTTTTCACAGAAAGGGTGGTGGATGCATGGAACAGCCTTCCTGAGGAGGTTGTGGGGGCAACAATGGTAGGTGAATTCAAGAATGTATGGAACTGGCAGAAGGCAACACTAGGGGCAGGAAGGAGGAGGTAGGCTGTAGATCAAGTAGGATCTGGAGTTTATACAGTAGGTAGGGAAAAGGGCAGACTAGGTGGGCCAGGCGGTCCTTATCTGCCATCAAATTCTGTTTCTGTGTTCCTATGTTTCTATGAAACCACTTAACCCCTATTTATTTTCTATATCCATCTAGCTCAGCGGCTAGCTGTAATTGTCAGATTCTGCTCCATTACTACAATATGCTGAGGACTTGAGGTTATCCTGTGGCATGTAATGAGTGAGATACAAATTGTTTGCTAACATGCACTTCCACTGCGTGGTATTCTCTCTTGGAGGCTAAGATTAGTATGCTAGCTATGCAGTCATCTGTAACTCCCTACAGTGGTGACGTAAGTATAGCTATAAAAGAACTTGCCATCAAGTGCTCCACCATGCTTAGACCTGTTGATTCCTGCCCGTGTGTGAATAAAGGAACATCTAGACATCTAGGGCTGGATATTCAATCTGCACCAGGCAGAGGTGCAAGCCCAGGCACAGCGCAACTGGACTGCACCAGATCATGGACCAGGTGATATTCAACGGTGCTACACCATGTCACAGCACCGTTGAATATGGCACTGAAAGCACACGCACTGCACATGGCACATTGGCACTGCAGCAGTGCAAGTGGCAGAATGGGAGCAGGGGGATGCGCCAGCGCAAGTGCAGTTGTGCTAGGTGCATCAACTGTGATATTCAGCACTGGGCATGCAAATGAGGCCATTATGCAAGCAAGGCACAAATGGGGCCATTGCTATCGTCTATATTTCATTGCATGGTGCACTGATCCCGGCGACTTCCGCCTGGCACCCTTCCCCTTCTCCAGTATGCCCAATCGTGGGCAGATGTATAGATAAAACCCAGGTGGTCCAGTGGAAACTCCCCCATTGCCCTATTGTGGGCAGAAATAAATGTGAAACCCTGGTGGTCCAGTGTAATCCCCCCCCAGCACCCGATCGCAGGCATAAGCATGGTTAACATCCCTGGTGGTCCAGTGGGAAACCCCCCCATCACCTGATCATCGGCGGCAATGGCAAAAGAAGCCCTGGTGGTCCAGTGGTACCCCCTCCGCACCCACCCACTGAGGACACCGGCCACCTAGCACCCCCCCAGTCAGCAGCGGGTGGCAGCACCCCCCCTGCATGCCACCCCGCTGCCAGCCGACTGACAGCGTACAGTATGATCTGTATGCCTATTGGTCCACTGTGTGGACCAATGGACATGCAACCATACTACTACATACACATACCGATATGTGAAAGGCAGCGTTCATTCACATATTGAGCCTGTGTATACAGTATAGTCTGCATGCCCATTGGTCCGCGTGGTGGACCAATAGGTGTACAGACCGTACTGTATGCTGTCAGTTGGTGGATGGCCGGGTGGCATGCAGGCAGGGTGCTGCAGCCCACCCCTGACGGGGGGTCCTCAGTGGGCAGGTGGGGAGGGGAGTACCGCCGGATCACCGTGGCTTCTTTTGCCATTGACACCCACGATCGGGTGATGGAGGGGATTCCTACTGGACCACCAGGGATGTTGACAATACATATGCCCATGATCGGGCACTTGGGGGAGGTCCCACTGGACCACCAGGGATTATGTATGCTTATGCCTAAGATCGGGTGACAGGGTGGGGTAGTACACAGCACTCCCAGGGCAGGGAGCTTGTGGACAGTGTTCTGGGTGGATGGGTGGCCTCCCATGGCTGGTGGTTGCTGTGTTGCACCCTGCAATATGACAGCTCACCTGTGGGTGGCCAGGCCTTGTTCCTGGTTTTGCCAGGCACATCTTTGCACCCCCCTGAGTGGTGCAAGGTGGATATGTGCCAGCATATGTGCCACAAATCCCGAGCAGAATATCGGGATGTGCCGCATATACATGGGCACGCCCCCCCACACTTGCGCCGCATATATTTCAGATGCTCCCGGGTGCATCAAGAGTTGCGCATTGCAACTTGCCCCTTTGAATACTGCACCCGGGGCACATTGGCTAGTTGCCATGCACAACCTGTTGGAATATCCAGGCCCTAGACTCTTCAGATGGTGTGGACATTCATGTTTGCAACTGTTACTGCAACTAATGGTGGCTCGCTGCTCCCCACTGATTCCAGTCCCCCTGAAACTAGGATTCCATCTTATCAAAAATATACATAAGCATTTTTTGTGTGACACATCTTCTTGAAATACAAGTGTCACTGTTCAAAAATCCTCTAAACCTTGAATTGGGGGGCTTACACATGCCTCCACTGTGCTTCAAAGGCTTACAAGTGACACCAGAACTGTAGATCATGGACAGAAAGAACATGGCACACTGCAGTGGCCGAAGCCACAGGGATGATGGGAGGTGGCAAGAGCTGGAGAACTGGGTATTAGCCAGGAGTGTCAGAAAGAGAGCTGGAGAGTGGAAGCTCAAATGTAAATAGTAAGTAGTGAATGTCTTTATTTTTAAACAGGATACAATACTTAGGACCTTAGGGCCCTATTTCCATGGTTGCCCTATAGGGTCACTTAATCAGTTACAAAGGACATCAACACAAAAATATTAATATAATGTATCAGTAAATATTGAGCAATCATACATAGCAAGTTCACATACAAATCATGGATTTCAACAGCTACAGTCATGATGTAAGATTTCATTAATCACTTTTTTAAAGGCACTCAATTAAGTCAGGCCTGGCCAGGATAAATAAAGAATTGGAAACAAAAATCAAATAATACTACATGACATACTTGGCATATGTGTTCTGGCTAGCATTCCCTCTCTTAATAAAACAGGTTCTTATGCAAGTGCCCATGGCTATGGCTGTGGGATGTGGCTGAGTATATAAACTAGAGGTTGCTCTGTTTGCTGCATTCAGTCACTGCACCACCTGTGTTCACACTATAGCCTATTGCATTATGTGTTCTGTGATACTTTGTCAATTGAAGGCCCGAACATACTGTATATATTGTGGTCATATATGAATTAATGAATGATTATTTTATTCATCGGCAAATATTGCTATTACAAATTTACATATTTGGCTAAACCAGACATACAGTATATGTACAAATACATAAGCAATATAAAAATGTACAAAAACCAATAGCCTAGCTGGTTTAAAACATACTTGTATATCATAAGAATCATGCAGTAAAATAAGTATATCTACCTTTTTAAAAGGAGCATGGTGCTGCATAACATAATATACATTAAACTGAATATTTGTCATCATAATGTAACTGCATTTGATCTGCAATTTTAAGAAAGAGTCCACAGAGTCCAGAATGGAGGCTGAATGTGATTTAATAAATAGGTAACTTATTGGTTCCAGTTCTACCTCTACTAATATTTTGCCTAAATATGTATTCCTATAGAAATTATACAAGTGGCATAAAATCAAAATATGAGTTAAGTAATTGAAATCTAAATGACATCTTTAGTCATATACATTTCTGGCCTCATGTTTTGTAATCGTGTTCAGATCCGCAGTCTTGGCAATGCAAACAAAAAAGGGTTCTTTTTTTTTTAAATAAAGCAATTTTCAAGTATGCAGGGAAAAAAACATACATATTTTAAATATACTACTTAGACACCACATAGTTTTTTATCTTTATTAATTTTCTCCATTTATCTTCTCATGTTCGTTATTACTGAAGAGATTTACATGAACGAATCTTGTGTCTCAGAATTCATCTTGTCTTCCTGCTTCTCTCTCTCTCTCTCTCTCTCTCTTGAAATCCTAACCCTCTGCTTGGAAGATCATGGCCAGTTCTACATCAGCAGATTGTGTTGTCACAGAGACTTATGTCTACAGTGGAACAAATGCATGTAGATAAGAGGAAGTTGGGGTCTCAAAGATCCTGTTTTTGTGTGAATGTCCTTTCTTATATAGAATGGAGATAAATGCAGACAATGAATATCATAAAAGCTAGAATGTTCTAAATATTTTGTTTTAAAATGTTTTCTTGGTTACTAGAAAATCTCTTGAAGAGGCTTTATACATAAAGCGGAAAATTGGGTGGGAGGTGGGAAGGAGGTCCCTATTTCTCAAAGCCCTTTTGACTGAAAAAAAAATGCACTTCAAACACAGAGGAAGATGCGGAAAGCCTTTGTTAGCTTACCTGGGATTTTACCTTAATTACACCTCTCTCTCTCTCTCTTCCTCCGTTTATATCATCACACCAGGAGTTTATTTATGGATGCTGCTACAGACGACCACAACAAGAGCCCAGGGCTCCCAAACTGAGCAAACACAAAGCAGCTCTCTGCGGGCACTGTTAGTTTAGCTGGGGATGATCTCAGTCTGGAAATGAAAGAAAACCAAAAAGAAACCCAACCACCTTCAAAGACGTACATGGGAGGGAACAGCAGTGTGGAAACCCATGCTCATAATGACTATTTATGGATTGTTTATTGTTCTTCATTTCAGAACTTTAGCACTCTCATCATCTCACATTTGCAGCATGATGTTTTAGTGAAAAGTTTTTTTTTGAGCACCACTTATTCTCTGGTACACAGCATGAAGATATATTTATTTCAGTCAGATTATTTCTTATTTAATGCTCCCATTATTTACTTCTTCTTTCCAGTGATAGAGTTGCAGAGTAACATCGTAATGTGGTGGTTTGCCTCTCCTGCTCACAAATGTGATTATACCTAATGTGATTATGGATACACATTCAAACATTTTATCTGCAGGAATGCTAATTCCTGCCTATACTTTATAACCCACAAAGCATTCTCCCTGTCTAGTCCTGTTCTGAAAGCCTGAATAATGCTGGCTCCCACAGTCTCACTGGGTAGTATATTCCACATGTTAACTACCATCTATAGTATGTGAAATAGGGATCTGTAACACAAATATATAATTCACAGCATTGCTGTATAGGCAGTACAGTGTAGTGGTTAAGAGCACTGTGCTGTAAACCTGCAAACCTTGAGAACTGGGCTTGAATCCAATAGCCACCACTTGCCTATTGTGTGACCAAGAGCAAGTCACATAACTTCCTGTACTCCCAGGATCCCAGGATGCACCTAGAAACCAGCATCACAGTAATGTGTCTTTCCTGGCCAAAATAAAAAAATAAAGTACTACTACTGGTTACAAATGATGCAAATGCAAATTCCACTCCTAAATACCAGAATTTCTGTTAGACCAAAATGACCTTGGCTGAGGCTGCTGTAGTACACACTCACATGACTGCTACTCATAACATAAATGCATATTTTATTGATAACCCAGCATACAGTATTTTAATAATGCAGCATATTTCCTTGATAACTCTCAAACCCTTAGTCTTTCATCATCATTAACAACAGAAGTGTAACCCCAGGGATTCCAGTAATTTCAAAGATAGACCCTTACTGTATGTCCTCTACTCTGAGACTGCCAGTGCCAGTCAGTCCTCAAAGGTAAAGTGATTGACAGGTGGGAGAGGTTAAAAGGAACAGTCATGTTTGGGCATGAGGAGAAGAGAGAGAGAGAGGGGAGAAAACAGCTCTCTTGTGGCAGACCCTGGGGTGGATATCTTGCGGCACCCATCCCAATCCATGAACTATTCTTGGTCATCATACAGTACTGAACAACCCACCGATGTGGCAGACTCCATTAATATCTTGTTACCTCACTAGGGGAAAGCACCAAGAGTGGAAAATAAAGAACTTGGACTCCTGGGAGCTAAATGGAAGATGGGATTGATTGGGTTCAGAATGTTGCCATCTGTCATGGGTCCCTGGGGGGTCTGGAAAAGTATATGTACACACTGTCCTTTTAGACAAAGCAACTAATACATGTAGGAACTGCTATTCCCTGTACCCCCTAAAGGTGAAATGGGATTGGCACTCCAGGTATGTGATCAGGTGGTAATTATGAACTAAACTGATTACAAACTGAACTGAACATTTCCTGGCATGCCCATGGCCAATATTAGGGCATACATTAACCAGCCACCTACATAAAAACATAGAATTTGATAGCAGATAAGGACCGCCCGGTCCACCTAGACTGCCCATTTCTGTACCTAATGGATAAGCTGCAGATCCTAGTTAACCAACAGCCTACTTCCTCCTACCCCCAACTAGAATTGCTTTATGTCTGTCCCATATATTTTTGAATTCCCCCACTGTTTTTGACTCCACAACCTCCTCAGGAAGGCCATTTCATGCATCCACAACCCTCTCAATAAAAAAATACTTCCTCACATTACCTCTGAGCCATCCCCCCATCTTCAAATTGTGCCCCTTTGTTCTTGCACATCTCTTTTTCTGAAAGATGCTATCCTCTTGGACTTTGTTGATTCCCTTGAGGTACATGAACATTTCTATCATGTCCCCCCTCTCCCTCCTTTCCTTGAGGGTATGCATATTAAGCTCCTTTAGTCTCTCTTCATATGTCTTCTGGTGCAGACTCTGCACCATTTTGGTTGCCCACCTGTGGATAGCCTCCATCCTGTCTATGTTCTTATGGAGATGGGGTCTCCAGAACTGCATGCAGTACTCCAGATGGGGTCTCACCAACTGTCTGTGCAGAGGGATAACAACTTTCTGTTTTCTACTGGTGATGCCTATCCCTTTGCATCCCAGTATCCCCCAACCCCCAGCCCTTCTTACTGACTTCTCACATTGCTTGCCCACCTTTAGGTCATCTGAATTGACTACCCCAATTCCCTTTCCATTTTCATTGTGGTTAGTATCTCACCCCCATTGTATATTCTTCCTCTGGGTTTTTGTTTCCCAGGTGCATTACTTTGCATTTCTTTGCATTGAATCTATGCTATCATACATTTTACCATTTCTACAATCTTGCCAAGTCCCTTCTCATCCTTTCTACCCAACCTTGTGTATCAATACTGCTGCAGATCTTTGTGTCATCTGCAAAGAGACATACTTTTCCTTCCAGTCCCTCTGCAGTGTCACTTATAAAGACATTAAAGAGGACCGGTCCCAGTACTGAACCCTGCGGTACCCCATTAGTAACTCCCCTTTCTTCAGAGTGGACTCAGTTTACTATTACCCTCTGTGTCCTGTTGTCCAGACAAATTTTTACCCAGACTACCACATTGGAACCCACTCCAAGGCTGGCTAACTTGCATATTAATCTTCTGTGTGGGACTGTATCAAATGCCTTGCTAAAGTCTAGGTAGGCCATGTCCACTGCCCCTCCCTGGTCTACTAAGAAATCTATTAGATTCATCTGACATGACCTTTCCACTGTGAATCCATGCTGCCTTGGGTCCTGTGCCCTGCTGACCTCTAGGTACTCAACAATTCTTTCCTTCAGAAGTGATTCCATAATTGTCCATACCACTGAGGTCAAACTAACTGGTCATAGTTTCCTGCCTCTGCCCTGTTCCCACTTTTGTGAAGTGGAATCACATCCATCATCCTCCTCCAGTCCTCAGGTACCACCCCATCCTCCCATGATTTGTTAAAGAGGGTAGTCAGTGGTGTAACTAGTTCTACCCTTAGTTCTTTTACAATTCTTGGGTGAATCCCGTCAGGCCCCTTTGCTTTGTTCACCTTCAGTTTTAAGAGATCTTTCAGAACCCTTTCTTCTGTGAATGGACTGGTATCAACCCCCCTATCCAGAGTGGTTCTATTGTTTGGTAGAGGTACCTCCCCTTCCTCTTCTTTTGTGAATACTGAGCAGCAGTATTCGATCAGTATCCCTGTTTTTTCACTGTCACCCTCCTCTTTATTTTCACCTCAGTATTCTTACTTGGTCTTTCTTCACTCCCTAATGTACCAATAAAAGGTTTTATCCACCTTCTTAACAGAGTTGACTATCTTTTCCTCAGTTTGGGCATTTGCTATTCTCACTGCCTTCCCTGCCTCCTTCTGCTTTAACTGATATAGTTCTCTCTCCTGCTTCTTCTGTGTTTCCTTATATTTCCTGAATGCTATCCTTTTCTCCTTAACTTTCCCTGCCACCTCTTTTGAGAACCATAGTGGCTTTTTCCTTTGTTTTGTTTTGTTGATTTGCTTTACACAAAGGCTTGTTGCCTCTGTGATGGAAGTCTTGACGTTCCCCCATTGTTCCTCCATCCCTCCTTCTTGCCTGTTTGCTAGTGCTTTTCTGAGGCACTCTCCCATTTTTGCCAAAGTCAGCCCTCCTAAAGTCCAACACTTTTGCTTTTGAATGGCTTGACTCTACAGCTGAGTTTATCGTGAACCACACTGTTTGGTGGTCACTTGTTCCCAGATGGCTACCCACTTCTAGATCTGAGATCCTCTCTCCATACCCATTTGAGAGTACCAGGTGTAAGATTGCTCCTTCCTGAGTGGGTTCTAACACTAGCTGTCTGAGGCATGCCTCCTGTAGGGCATTGAGAATGACTCTGCTCTTAGATGTGGCTGCAGTAAAGGTGGTCCAGTTAACATCTGGCATATTCTGGTCCCCATCAACAATTTCTCTTCTTTTTCTACCATTCTAAGAATTCCTTCTATCATTTTCTTGTCCATTTGCTCCCTCTGAGATGGGGGTCTGTAAACAACCCCTGTGTGGATTGTGGTGCCATTTCTTGCCTCCAGGGTGATTCACAGTGCCTCCTCCCCTCCCTCCCTATTTACCCTTTAGTTATGTTGCTTTGATTCCTTCCCTTATGTAGAGAGCTACTCCTCCTCTTTTACCCTCCCAAACCCTCCTGTAGATTGTGTATCCCAGTCATGGTTCTCTGTGTACCATATTTCTGTGACTGCCACAATATCCAGGGGTCCCTCTTCCATCAAGGCCACTAGTTCAGGGAGCTTGTTACCCAGACTACAGGCACTGGTACTCATTGTCCTCCATTTTTTTGATGGTCTTATCCCTTTTTGGCCCATCTCTGCCCTTACTCCCTTTACATTTTTCTGGATTTACCCCTGTCCTGCTCCCTATCAACTTCTCTACCTTTGTGTCTACTTCGCTAACTATCCTGTTTTGTTGGGGGCTGGGATTTCTGCTTCCTTCAGTGCCTCTCCCTTAGCTAGTTCAAATGCTTGCCAATGAAGTATTTAAATCTATCACCTAGGATCCTGATTCCCCTCTTGGACAGATGCAGACCATCATGCCAGTATAGGTCTGTATCCCTCCAGGTGGACCCCCAGCCCCCAGTGAAGCCAAATTCCTGAGCTCTGCACCAGTTTTTCAACCAGTCATTGAATCCCATGATACGGAGTACCCTAGTCACTCCCATGCCATAGACAGGTAGCACTACTAAGACGTCATGTCTCTGCCTTCTCTGAGAAGGTAGGATAGAGTGTTGAAAAAGAATAGTATTTATCAATTACAGTGATTGTGTAGTCCTCATAATATTATTATCACAGAAGAAGGAGAGGTAACTCTGATTACAAAATAAATGCCCTGCTTAAGAAGTCTTCTTATCAGTGTAGACATTGCTATTGATGGATGTATTCTGTACTGCCATGTTAATCTTTGAGACTACACTCCATGGGTTCGATCCTCAAAGGTTGATGCAGCCCTGCATGAAATCCTGTGCTGTGCCAACCACATTGGTACATCCTGCACCCAATTCTTAAAGGTTGTGCACATTTGTGACACTTTATCTTGTTTACAGTGGCTTGTATCAAATACTTGGTGCAAACCCTATAAAGAGGTCTGCAAAGTTATACCAGCAAAAGCTGGTCTAACTCACGGCATGTGGAGCACATGGGGTTCCGGGATTGAGAATTCTAATTGCTGGCCATGGACTGCTGCAAGCACCATGCACTGTGTGCTCAGCATACCAGGGCTTGCAGCAGTCTGAACTAAATCTGTTGGGAATCAAGTGCAGTGTGTCTACCTTTAGTGTCTCCTTGGCACTGGGAATCCGAGCCAGCCTCCCCTCGACATGGGAAGGCCCCATAAATAACCCAACTGCCAGGCGTCAACTTACATAAATCTGAAATGTGAACAAAATGTCATGATAAATATAGTACAAATACAAATATCAGAGACACAACTACAAAGTCAAGTACCAAAAACCAGTTGCATGCACAGCCCTAATGTGAGGTAATTAGAGATGCTTGGATGTCTCCAATCTGATCATAATCAATTGGATTGCCCCGCTCTCCAGTTATCCATGTTTTTCATGGACAAGCATGGTTGTTCAAGGACATCCAAGATCATCCCTGCTTTTTCTCTGATCTTTGTACATGACAATTCATGATCTAACATTCACAGACAAGATTGTCAATAGTTGATGCACAAAAAGATGCACAAAAGCCTGGAAAAAAACACACAACTGAGTAAGATTAATAAAGAGAATTAAATTCATTTTCAATCTGGTAAATGAATTAAAAATAATTCTGAAAAAAATAATATTTTAAATGATTTAAGGTAGGAGCCATAATTATCCATGATCTCAATATGGTTTTTAGTGTCCATGCTTGATAATGGTTTTCATGGTTTGGTTTTTAATCATTACAGTAATCTAATGTATTCTCTGTGTGCTCTGTTCAATATTATGTGATAGATTTTATCCCAGGTAAAATATAAACATTGTTTTCATTGTATTATTAGTTGCATCATTTAAACTACTTATGCTATAGCATTTACAGTAAAATATTTCCAGTTGTCAGTTTAACCTCATTGTGAGACTGGTCCACGTAAGCCTTTTAGAGAGGTCAATATACTTTTAAATTATGTTAATTGTATCAACCCCAAGTGTGATGGTTAGTTTGAAAGATACAACATACTTGGTTTTATTTCTAGTTAGTCTTTTTAGAGTTTATTTCAACTAATCTTAATGTACCAAATGTCTTGCCAGGGATTAATTTAATTTTCAGACTAAATGAAATCTCTTATAGCTATAAATGACAGCTACCTAGCATACCTTTTTTGATTTTGTGGTAAAAAAATGTTTTTAAAAATATATTTAATTTAGGCACAGGGTCATAATGTCACAAGACATTCTGCCGCATGCATATACCACACTGCCAAAACAGCGTGATATATGCCATTTGGCATGTCTTTTCTTTTGCAGTGGGCTCTGCCCCCCCACACCCCCTGTTATGGGAGGCTGAGCCCCCAACCCCCCAAACTAATATGGGGGGGGGGTAACACAAATATCACACAAAGTGTGAAAAAAAGAACATTTCCATGTATCTTGGACCAGGAATCAAACCCAGTCCCATACACATTGCTTTGCTGCCAGTGGCTCACTGCATCAAGCCACAGCAGCTGCTTGGTGGAACTCTGTCCCAGCAGAGGTCTTATCCTCTGCCTGGGACAGTGAGAGGGTGCAGTACTGCATACAGACCTTTCACAATATTGCACATTCCCACTCGGTTGTACTGCCTTGTTGCAGTTATGAGGTTTTGTCATACAATATTAAGCATACAGCATTTTGACTGGTAGGTTTAATTTATAGCTGTAGTTCTAAATGCTGTAGTTTATCACAAATCATGTTAATTATTTAATTGTTTTTGTTTCATTTGACCACTGTTCTTGGTTAAAGTTGGTTTGGAAATTCTTCAAGCATGATCTCTGTGTATTATTGTCATTCTCAATATGTTTTCTAAATGCTCTTGATGCTCCATAGTCAACCATGGTCAAGTAAGGTTCATCCATGTTTGACCATGTTTAGTCCATGGTCATAACAGCATGGGATAGCAACCATGTTTAAGTTATTGATTTGCACATTGGAATGCTGAATTTGACATGTTAAACAAATATAAGTAATCACAACTGTATTTGTTGCAATTCATGAAGAAAAAATAAGGTTTGCACAAGAAATTAATTACTTGAGCATAAATAAAATAATATGAAACTTCACCACATCTTCAAGTAGTTTCATTTTATGGTGGTGTATATATAGCAAATAGGCCATTCTATCAGTTATGAATAAGGAGAGACTACATTAAAAAGTGGAAAAACAGCAGCAAAGACTAAGTAAATGAAAGCTGCATTATTTCATGAGTATGTTTGCATACTATGTATTTATTACAAAATGTTATGGTAGTGTGAAAGGGCACTGGTACAGAACAGTGCCGACAATAATAGCGCATTCAAGAACCACGCAGAAAAAATAGTGCCAATTTTGTTTTTGAGGGGGGGCTTCACCCCTGCACCCCCCAATATGGGAGACTCTGCCCCCCGTACCCCCCAGACTGAAGAATTCTCACTCCATGGGGGGAGCGGATCACAGGAAAAGTTAAAATTCATGGGGCCATGGAATACTGTTCCCATGTCCCAGCATAAAACATTCTAAGTCCCAAGTGCACTAAAAATGTTGGAGACCAGGATTAGAACCCTTGTCTTCAATGCTACTGGCTGAGCTGCTCAATGCCCCAGATGTCCACATCATAGGAGCAGCTTGGCCACCCTCCTGGATCCTGGTGCCCTTGTGTGCCTTAAGCACCACAGACAGCGACCAGGGAAGCACTTACTGAAAGTGCTGTAAATCCCCTCTCACTGTCTGTGTTAGCACTACAGGGACTAGTGCTCTCTTGACTGGCACTATTCCTGTAGCACTAATTTAATTGGGTACCATGTGAAGGTATGAAATTACCTGAGTAATGCAGATAATAGTTTTATGTTAAAAAATGGACAAGAAAAGTTCTTGAAATAGATTGTGCCGTTTATGATTTTACCCGTCTGTAAATTTCAGAATGTACACATGGGTAAAGTCCCAGCTGACCTATGTACTGCAAAGATATTCCTACACCACATCAGAGAACATCTGAAATCCAAATACCCACCATTTTTTTTTTATTGTTAAACTGCATCACCTGTTTTTCAGTGTTGTCAGACCACCACTCTTATACATTTATCTCACGGCCATTATGGTTATCTTTTTTTTTTTCATCTGCACTGCTCTCTGTTTTGGCACTGATGAACTGAATAACTCCAGTCTGTCTGCCAACTCTCCCCCCCCCCAGTGCTGGCACTTAACAAATTGTTCGAGGCACGCTTAAAGAAAACAAAGACGTGACATTAATAGCCACATCTGCAGCTACTGTACTAAGTATTGTCCAAATCAGGCAGAAGTGACAACCTCCACCACTTCATTCCCCTGTGTCGCTCCCCGGCCAAACCATTACAATCACGTTCTTGTTTCCTGCACTGCACACTTGCACACTGTCTCTCTCTCTCTCTCTCTCTCTCTCTCTCTCTATTGTGCTCTCTCTCTCTCTCTCTCTCTTGCCCTCTCTTGCCCTCACTCCCTCTCTCTCTCTCTCTATCGTGCTCTCTCTCTTGCCCTCACTCCCTCTCTCTCTGTGTCTTTTCCAGTGCTGTCAAAGTAAATCATGCTGCTTTCTGCCTCCTCATTCTCTCTCTCTTTCTCCTGCCTGCTTTCTCACTTTCTGAGCACTAACACTTAAGACAGACAAATGCAGGGAGTTGGAATAGCATAAGCATTGTCTGTGGGGGTTAGAAACTAGCAAGAAAATATAAATGAACGTGTCTGTGTTGGGGGTGCAGACAGTTATAGGGGAGCACAACTTTATCAGGTGCATGTACTACATGAGAAATGTAAGTCAAAGTCAAAGTCAAATTTTATTGTTAAAAGAGTGTATAATCAAAAGATGTATACTCACAATGTTATACATGTGTTAAAACAACATTTTATTACACATGATAAATACAATTACAACCCAAAAATAGATTACTACAATATGGTGTACTAAAATATGAAATCATAAGAAAATTACATTACACAAGTATGCATCCTGATTTAAATAACTGTTTAAACAGTATTGTCCTGCAATGAAACAATTTCAGGTAGCCATTGGAAAGAAGGAATCCTCTATATAACACCATCACACTTTTAGAATATTGCATGCCTCCAGATAAAACTTGATAATAATCTAAGTAATGAGTTTGTATTACCATTTAGTAATATACAAAGTTTTTTTTCTGAGGATTTAGATTATTTACTTTTTCTAAGTATTTTGCTAACCACTTATTTCTTATATCATATAACAATTCATAGCCCAATAAAAAAAACATTGTGATGTTATATCAGATGTATTATCACACTTACAGCTTCTTGTTTTCCTGTACTCTTAAAAATAAACCTATAATGGAAATGTGTATTGTATCTGAGCCTTGCCAAGGATTTCCTGTGTAAGGCATTTTTATACCAGAATAGATAATCATTCTTTAGACAGGTGTCATTTAAAATGTTATATAGATGAAATAAGGAAGCTGTAGTAATTTTTTCATTTTCCCTTTACCTAGCCACGTTAATAAACCTTTGTATGGCTTCATCTTTATAGTTCTTTGAATTCAAGATGTTTGAAACTTCAAAAAGTGCATTTAATCCATGTTTCCTTAAAATCAAGTTGAGGTTTAAGAATCACAAATAGACGGAAGGGGTGTTCTGTTTATAAAACATATATTCTTGCCAACATGCATATAACAAAGTATTATTAGGATTATTGACTACTCTATACCAGCAATGTATGCATCTGATCAAGGCTTTGACTACCATAGATCTTTGTCCCATTTCGATACGTGGATATTCCCCTGAAACTACTTGCAGCAAACGCAGGACCAATCTCAGATTTTGCATAGTTTCCAAAGACACTACAGATGAATCAATGCCCCATACTTCCAAGCTGTACAATAAAACTGAGTCTATTTTTGCATTAAAGATATCCATCATTGCTTTATGAGAGTTACTAACAACATTTTTACTACATTTGTTATACTTAGTACAATTTGCCTGATTACCTGTTTTATCTGTTTTATATATTGATGCCAACCTTTGTTTAATGTTATAGTAACCCCTAAATATTTAAACTCTTCTATTTCTTAAATAGTATTCCCCATCAGGTTTCATTTATATCTCAGAGACTGAGGTTTGTTCATTATCGGAACTGTAGTTTTTTGTACAATGAGTTGTAGTGTAAGACTAGAAAGGGAGTTGACCACATTATCCAATGTGTTCTGCAGTCCTTGAGTGAACCTAGAAGGTATTAGGGCATCATCTATGTACATTAAAATATCTACAGGGTATTTACAGGGTGATCCATAACTTTAGTCACATCTGAATCAATATTTTCCAAATTTCTCACAATCAAATCAATGTAAATATTAAACAAGACTGGTGCCATAAGACACACCTCCTTCACTTCCTTATTAATTTGGATCTTTTCAGTTAATTTCCCATCAGTACTGTATCTGACACATGCTGTTGTATTTGTATGCAAAGCAATTATTAATTTAAGCAAATGCGATTCCATACGCAAATCTGCTAATAATTTCCGTACGATAGCTCTATTAACATTATCAAATGCATTTTTCAGATCGAGAAAGCAACAGTACAGACTACCTCGATTCCCTTTAATTTATTTCTGTATTAAATGATTAATATAACAGATATGTTATCTGTGGTTGTTCTCCTTGTTCTAAATCTTGTTTTCTTCTATATCTATTTTACTTACTAAAAAGCGAGTATAAATCTTAATTGGCATGCAGAGAAGAGAAATGGGTCTAAACTTCGGGGTCATTTTTAGGCCCCCTTCTGTGAACAGGAACAATTTCAGTAGTTAACCACACCTTTGAAATATGCACAGAAACATTAAGTTTATCAAATAGAGTTGCGCAAATCTGTGGGCACCATGAGATTTTCACTTTAAAAATTTCAGTCGGTAAGCCATCTAGACTGGAAGCCTTATTATTTTTTTGTGCAATAATATAATTCTCAATTTCCGCAGCTGTAAGAGGAGTCCATTTACTTGAGGTAGATTTCACTGTACTGCTGCTACTTGAAATAGAAGTACATAGGGCTCCCAACTCTGTCCCACTATCAATGTCCATATTAGTTAAAAAGTACAGTTTGGAGTAATAAAGCTCCCAATTAGTCGCTGAGATCATAGCGTCTACATTTTGTGATACTTTTTTCTGTCCATATGCTATAAGACCAAAATAATTTTGTATCCTTATCAGCTATGGCAGTGTGGAGCTCTCCTCACAGATTATTCTCAAATGTCTTTTTCTTTTCTTTTAGAAGGGATCTGTCTTCCTTTTTTATTTATTTATTTATTTCTGTTTGGGATTAATACCTTTGAGTCAAGGACTCATTTTCAAAGGTTGCACATCAGTGTTGCACAAACATTACAAAAATACAAGGTTTACAGAGAAATAAAAGAAAAACATTGAGCATATACACAGACAGTAATAGTAAAATTTAAACTTATTCACATCAAATTAGTACATATTAAGACTGATTAGATAAGAGTGGGTTGGGGGTCAGCTGGAGGTGGCAACGTCTGAGGTGGGAAACAGGTGGAGCTTTCAACCAAGTGAGATCAGGTAATTTGGGGTAAGGGAGCGGGTTAAGAAAAAAGTGGTATATAGCAGAAAGATGTAGAGGGGGTAGGTAAATTAAAAACTGGGAGCGAGGAACTATCACATTAGTGCAGGCAGGTGCAATTCATTTTAGAGCCAAGGAGAGATCTGAGTCCAGCTTTGAAGGTACCAATCTTGGTAGTATCAGTGAGATCAGCAGGTAGTTCATTGTACCATTTTGGTCCTTGACACAGGATGGAGTTTTGGGCAAGTTTCATCCTTTTGAAGGGAATCATCAGTTTGTCAGTGACCGCACTACAGGTAGATTTTTTGGGGATAGCCAGCTTAAAGTGTTCACCCAGTGTGGAGATGTCATTCCAAGTAGTACTTTTTTTTAGAAACTTTTGAAACTTTTTTTCAGAAACAGCCCTGTTTATACTTAATTCTGGGTGCTTTATTATCAATATATCATTTTATTTAATACATGTTTATAGTTTTGACACTTGTTTTTAAACCATGGAGCTTTTGCTTTTATAATAGTCCCTTCCTTCATTCTGTCTTTAGGCTCATGCTATTTGATGTAAGATTAGTCTGCTTTTTATAATCTTTTAGGACACCTATATTGTTAAAAATTTTATCTCTTAAAAATTCTATCTCATTTTCTCTCTGGAGGATCTCAGTTTTGGTGTATAAGACTAGATTCCACCAGAAAGGTAATCATTTTAATAAAACCTTTATTGACTTTAGTTTCAAACAGCCTTTCTAGGCTGGCCTTCTGGCACTGCTTATGGTGCTGTCGACACATGTTCAGAAGACAGCCGGGATGTCAGAGGGTCAGCCAAAGGGAGGAAGACTGAACATCCAAGGAACTGCTCTCCTCCTCCTCTTGAGAGAGAGATGCAGTGCTGCAGTTAGCCTGACCTCTAGAGATGGCTGGGGTTAAAGCCAGCCAGGGACTTCAAAGCTGGGGAGTGGAGGATTGCTGGCCAGTTATGCTTTATGCATGGGAATGTGCATGGGGCAGTCTGGATGACATTGCATGTCCAATCCTCCTAAGGGTAGAAGTAGGAGAAAAAGAATGAGCTAGGGCAGAGCAGGATGGCAGTCCTGATCCTTTGCAGGCTCTGCATTGGCTACAGGGCTCTCTCCTGACAAATACATTCCATTTAGCAGCAGGTGGGTGAGACCACCCACCATGCCACAGAGGTAAGTCATGGAAGAAGAGCAGTAATGTAAAGGTAAGTCAGTCCCAGAGATGCCAGGTAATGAAACTGGAGGGGTCAAGTCAGGTGTAAGCTGGTAGGATAAAGATTAACTGGGGGAGAAACAGCGTTTTTTTGTCTTCTTTTGTAACGATCCATTTTATAATCATAATAATACACTTCAGGGCAAGTTTAGGTTGGGGATTTACTCACTTATTGTGTTATATTCGGCACTTGGCCTGCGACCTCATGCCACACCACATGAGGAATGGATAAATCCCACAACACATGCTATGTCATTAATATTGCTTACATGCAGTAAACTTCGGAAATTAACAACCATGGATAAGTATAGCTGACCATGGTCTACTTGAATAATTCTCAGACTATATATTGATCATAGTTATTTATGGTCTGTCCCTGAGTCATTTACTGTCAGTGGTTGTCCACTGATAACCATGGTTAAAGTAACTGACAACCCATGAGTAACTGTAGTCTTGATCTTGTATATCCTTGGTTTAATCACTTACAAACATGGTTTATCCATAATCCTATGAACAAGGTTGGTTCCAACCTGATGGGAATTCAAATAATTTTATTGTACCTGATTTTTACGATACAATAAACTTATCCAAAAATTCAGTATCAAAAAATAAAAACAAATATATAGTTAAAAGCTCCTTTCCTCCTTCAAGCGTCAATAAAATGCACCCAACTCAACTACTGTCACTCTACCACCGCCATTTTAGTTAATACCAAAGTAATGGGTTCTTTTTAGTCCTCTTCAAGAAGAATCCTTTTTGTTTTGTTGTTGTTTTTCCCAGCCACTACCACCACAGCCCAAAGACACCCACCTTAATAACTAGCTGAAGCTTCTAATAACATGTTCACAAGGGTAGGGGCCCCCTAGTCAGGCTACTGGTCCAGTAATCAGAAAACTAAGTTTTAGTCAGGAATCAGCAACCTGGCTACCTGTTATTTACTGAATCTTGGATCCACCACAGCCACTCTAATTGCTCCCAACTCCAAGGTAAATTGTTGAGTCTCACATGGTTTAACAGCAAGAAAGACATGTAGATGACCTCTAACTTGGTGCTAGATCAGAAGTCAGCTACCCACAGTACTGTTTGACTGAGTGAGTCAGCACTGCAGTCTACCTTGGAGTCAGGAGTAATTAGAGTAGTGTGCTGGTGTTCTAGATTCTAGATTCAGTTAATGGAAAGCACCCTTTCTAAAATGGGTTGTGGACTCCAGCCAATAACTAAAGCATGTAGCTCTGGACTGGGGGGATGCTTGTGGATACAGTAATAAAAACTTGAGATAATTTGCATAAAGAACCAATAAGAGCCTAAAACTTTGCCATTACCTAAATGGGTGGTGAGAGGATAGGTGTTTAATATACTTTTTTGACACCAGAGGGAGAGTGGGACTTTGAATGACACATAAGGAACAAAAGCTGGCAGGGTGGTGGGTTGTGGTGATACCTATCCTGAGTATAGTGAGACATGATGCTGGAGGCAGAGGGCCTTACAGGCCCTGGAAGGGTGGGTATTCCCCAACATCCCACACCCTGAAGGGGTTTATCATGTTTAAAAAGTGGGCTGTGTAGGCCCAACACAACCCATGCTCTAAGTGCAATGAGACTGGGGTGTTTTGGGAGACATGCTGCATACAAGCAGAGTGGAGGGATTGCTATGTGAACTACAAAATGGGAACTGTGATTAGAGATGGACGAAATCCACAAATTTTGTTATGCAAAATATTTTGTGAAATTCTCACATTTTGTGAAATATTTTGCGGGTGTGAAATGAAAACTTTCGATGGCGAAATGCAGAATTTCACCAGCAAAATGTCGAATTTTTCCCATGAATGGTGGAATTTTGCCACTTGCAGGTGAAATTCCACCATTCATGGGCAAAATTCTGCATTACACACCCACAAAATATTTGACGGGATGCACGAATTTTGCAAAATATTTTATGCGGCGAAATTCATGATTTCACTGGAAGGGGAGACAAAAAGCCCATTCAATGAAAGCAGGGTATTGGAGGAATTGGGGAAGTTAAGGGTGGACAAGGCAATGGGGCCGGATGCCCTGCATCTCAGGGTGCTACAAGAGCTTAGGGAAGAGCTGGCAGAACCTCTAATAAGGCTGTTCAACCTATCATTGGACACAGGGAGGGTACCAGGGGACTGGAGAAAGGTAGATGTGGTGCCACTACACAAGAGCGAAGGATAGGAGGAGCCGAGTAACTATCATCCAGTCAGTCTTACATCAGTGGTAGGGAAGATTATGTAGGCCTTCCTAAAGGAAAGGATAGTGGAATACCTTGTAGAAAATGGGTTACAGGATGACAAGCAGCACGGGTTCACGGGGAGAAGGTCATGCCAGATGGACCTCATTGAATTCTTCGACTGGGTGACAAGGGAGTGCAATCAGGGAGGGGCGGTGGACATGGCCTATCTGGATTTCAGGAAGGCCTTTGAAACAGTCCCTCACAGGAGGCTGGTGAGCAAGATTGGCAGTCTAGGAGTAGGAGATAAACTGGGTGGAAAACTAGCTTGATGACAGGAGTCAAAGGGTGGTTGTAAATGGGATTCATTCCAGGGAGGAAAGAGTGACAAGTGGGGTACACCAGGGGTCAGGACTGGGACTGATACTCTAACATTTACATTAGGGATGTTGCAGAGGAACTGAATGGGAAGGTGTGTTAGTTTGCAGATGATACAAAGATCTGCAATAGAGTGGATACACCGGAAGGGGGTGGAGAGCAAGGAAGAGAGGACCTGATCAAGCTGGAGGGGTGGTTGCAGAGTTGTCAAGTGAGATTTAATACCAAAAAGTGTAGAATAATGCACATAGGAAGAGAGGGAAGGGGAAATTGTTTCACCAGGAAAGGCACACTAAGCCAGAGCTTGTTTCCAGGTGCAACCTGGGAGCACAAAGAAGTTAAATGACTTGCTCAGGGTTACACAGTATACAAGTGGGGGCTGATGGGATTCAAACCTAGTCTCCAGGTTTGCTGCTCAGTGCCCTTAACCACTATGCTATACTGCTTCCTATACAATGGGTACAAGAACCCAAGGGCTGCATATGCACTAGGAGGAGAGGGTGTTGTGGTAACAGAGCAGTATGTTTTCATGCATAGGGAGGGGTATCACAAGCAGGAGAAGGGAGATGATAGTGCCCCTATAAAGGTCAGTGGTCTGTCCTCACAGAGTATTGGGTACAGTTCTGGAGTCCTCACCTACATAGGGATATTGATAGGGTAGAGAGAGTCCAGAGGACAGTGATCAAAATGGTGCATGGTATGAATCAGAGGACATATGAGGAGAGGATGGAGGAGGTTGACCTATATCCACTAGAAACCAGGAGAGAGAAGGGGGATATGATTGAAATTTTTAAATACCTAAAGGGAATTAACAAGGTGAGGGAAGGGAGTCTCTTCAAGTTGAAAGACAATCCAAGAACTAAGGGGCACAGCTTGAAGCTGAAGAGTGGTCAATTCAGAGGTAAGAGAGGGCACTACTTCACGGAGATGGTGGTGGGCCCCTGGAATGGGCTACTAGATGGGGTGGTTTAGACATCAACAGTGGGAAAATTCAAGAATGCATGGGATAACTACATGGGTTTAAACAAGAGAGGGAGGGAGAGATACCCTGACAGGATAAAGGTACTGATAATCTACAGAGGGCAGGGGGGAGGCCATGGAAGTGGGGTGTAGGGTGGTAGAGTCAGGGCTACCTAGGGGGAGGGAAGAACAGCAGACTAGATAGGCCAATGGGGTCCTTTTCTGCTCATAAATTTCTATGATTCTATGATTACTCAGTCTTCTGGTTAGGCAGCAGTGTCTCAGGAGTCATATCAAAGGCGACCCCTTGATGCAACATTTTGTGTCCTAGCTCCTGAGCAAGATACAGGTTGAAGTGGATCATCCTCTAGTCTGTCCATCATTGTCATCTTCACCCCCAAGGGGGTCTATTCTTCCCTTTGCTGAAGGGAAATAAACACTAGGGGTTAGAAGTGGCAAAGCCCCTTACTTAGACAATTCTCAGCAGCAGGGGCCCAGGGGAACCACTGTGGCTTGCCTCAGACCCAGGCGCATCAAGACAAAGCTGTTCTCTGAATATGTTGTACTCAGATACACTGCAAGACAACCCACTCTGTGTCTGTGGGGAACAAAGGCTAGCAACTCTAAATGGTTGTGCAGATCAGAGCAGATCTTTAGCTGTGAGCTATCTATCATAGTTCCTCTCTCCTCAGATCTCCAGCTAAATCTCCCTCATACTGGTGCTGCTGCAGCAGCTTCTCATTCAGAGACTCTTCATCTGTGATTGCCTAATTAGAGGGCCTTGTCTGAGACGTGCCCTCTAACTGGCTTCCAATTCACACCTGATTTTCTGGGGGACTACATGCCCCTTTGTGTCATGAGGCAGCTTTGTGTTTCTACTTTGCTTGGTTTTTAAGAAACAGCTCATTTGATGTGCAGCACTGAGCCACAGAGCCCCATCAGATCCCCTGACACTTCTGGCAAGGAGACAGTAGATCATTCTGCCAGCATTTTTGTTGCTCTTTGGCATCATACTGCAGTCCCAGGGATGGGAAGTGAAGATACTGTATGAGGCAACAGTTGTGAGACAGTGGTGGAAGTGACTCTAGGTGGGAAGCCTATGATAGACACCATTTGGGGGTTTACACTCACTTCTTTTGAAATCCTTTGGGTCTTCATCACAGTACTAGGAGAACATGCAAACAGTAATGTACAGGCAACAACAGTACTGCCTAATTCATGTCTAACATAGCATGCAAACAATAATACATATACTGTTCTGTAGTATGCATTTCCTAACTCAGTTATCCCACTACTGCATACAATTTCCACATATTTCCTGGGACACTATAGTGGGACACAAATTACTGGGCCTGCTTTAAATCTTATATCTTTATGAACCACATACAAAGGGGTATTGGTGGAGATATCAGGGACATCATAGCTAAATTTAATGAAAGGCTTTGGGGCTCTCAAGAGAATAAATGTTCAGCAGTCTCTTCCTCAAGGGAAAATGCCCTTCCCCATGGTTCATCATCCAGCAATGGAACATCTGGGGAATGTCTTTTTCCTCAGCTCTCACTGGGGCATGACCTCCATGAGCACTTCTACATTTCCTGAAAGTGGGCTTCCTTGACCATATACATATGGTCAGGGGGAGTGGGTGACTCTGCATAGGGTTCTAACTTGACAGTTGACATGTAAGGGGCAGCACTTTGTGTGGTTTTCAACCTCAGAGTTTGGTTCTTTGAACATTGTGTCACAGTCAGTAAAGGTATGGCTATATATATATATCTGTCATTGTCAGAGCTGGTACCCACTTGGTCCATTCCAATCAGAGTTGCAGGGGTTACAACAGGTAATTCAGTGTGAATAGACAAATCCCTTCTGCTCTGAGTGTCTTACCTGGTCTGAGGTCTATGGGATGGTGATATGGCCTGGGCTAGCTCAACATCAGGCAATACTTGTCCAGTGGGAAGCAAGAGAATGTGGTGCAGGGCCAGTGGTGTGGATGGTTGAGGTGCTGGACACCACACCCTATGCCACACCAGTGACTTGGGCTCTGGAATGGACTCAGGTCATCAGGGGGAGGCAGAGGAGGTGTAGGATGGAGCATCCCACAACAGCTCTCCTGTCTCTGGGGTGGGTAAAGGAGGTAGTGTTTCTTTGCAATGGCACCTGATAGAAGTCAGGGGAACTACCAGTGCAGCATACAGCAGGGGGCTGGTGCATGGAGGACGTTGGTGCATATGTGCACTGATATTATTGCATGTTTGGCTCCAGGGGTGAAAACTGTGGGGTGGTCATGGCAGCTGATGGTCATGCACCCTGTTTCTGGGACCTAGAGAGGTGCACCCTCCCAGGTATGGATCCAGGTCCCCAGGGGAGGGGGGATACTGTGCGTGCCAGCCTGCATGGAGCAGAGTGAGTCACTGACCAGATCCAAATCCAGGGCTGCAGGTGCCAGTGGCTGGATGACCTGCCAGCCCACTCCACAGAGCAGGAGGTAAAAAGAACATAAAAAAAAAAACTAAAGAATGTGGTGCAGGGTCTTGCCAGTGTCCCTTCCCTTCTCATGCCTGACTCAGTAGTCTGGTAAGTTGGGCTGTGTCTCCACAGTGATGCATGGCTCCTTTTTCTATCTGTTTTCAGTTGTGTGCTTACTGGGAATTCCCTAAGTCTGTAATAGCATTCAGTCTCCCAGTTGCAGAGTATGTCCACAAACATGATGGTCATATCTGTTCTTGTATTTGTCATTTCAGCTGGTGGCAACTAGGGCCAAGAGACAGGCTTCCTGCAGCTTTTCTTGGAGTCACTTAGTATGTTCAAGGTAAGTCTCAGAGAGTGCCCCATCAGCAGATAAAATCCAAGTCCACAGGAAGATGGGTTTCTTTTCCCAACATCAAATAAAAAAGGAGAAAAAAAACTGTTGATTTGTTCCTTATACAGTTGTATGCATGGTCAAGAACTTTACCTGCTGACTCCTATGGGATTTCTGGGCTGAACCCAAACTCCTCAGCAAGTTCAACAATGTCTGGTTTAACCTTTCTAGCTACAGGTCCCCTTGCAGATCATAAGGCATGATATGTGTCTTGGTGATTCCCACAATCTTGCACAGTTCCCTAATTAGTCGGCATTCTAAGTCATACATTTGGTCAGTGTGAAGTCAAGTAGGCATGTCATAATGTATAATGTACTGTTTCTAGAGTATGTGGGCAACATGGGACACTTTTTGGTACCTTGAGAGACAGCTCATGGCATACCTGTTGTAGTAGTCTGTTCTCACCGGGATGTTGCTGGTTCTTTTTTAATCTGATGCCAGCAACAAGAAATCCAAGCATGCTAAGTCAGGAAGACCAGTGCCTGGTGATGTTGCTGAGTAGCTGCTGCTGCAGTCAGGCCTGTCTACTGACGCAGCATCCTGAGCTTACTCCCAAACTGAGGTAGTCTGCACAGTGGCATGACAAACTGCTGCTGGACCATTGCTGTGACCTTCTCAGTAACTTTTTTTCAAGTCCTGAGGAGCAGAACAGGTTCTGGCAACATGTCTATCCCCAATGTGCCAATACCCAGCTGAAAGGATGATGACATCATCTGCAACAATAGAAAAGGTAAAGTAACAGTGAGCAGTTTGCCAGGTGCAGGTATAAACTACATTAGTAACCTACTGCTAGGTTTCCTAGAACATACATCAGAACCCCTGGTAATCTTTTATATAGGTACGAACGATACAGGAAAGAGGAATGTTACTGATATATAAAGAACCTTTGAAAAAGTGGGTGAAGAACTGAAAATCAGGAAATGTACACTGGCTATCTCAGACATTCTGCCAGTGCCGAGAGCTGGGAAGCATATAATAGTAGAAATAATGAGACTCAATGGGTGGCTTAGAAGATGGTGTGCCAGGGTAAAATATCACTTTATGGGAAACTGGAGTAGATTTCAACAAGCTAAACACCTATATGCACCAGATGGATTGAACCTGAACAGATTGGGGAAAAAAGTGCTGGCAGAGAGAATTGGTAAAACAATTAGGGATTGTTTAAACTAATAAGTAGTGGATCTGAGGGTGGGGAGAGAAATGATAGCATTAGAAACAGTAAAAATAATAAAAACAAAAAATGACTGATACTGGAAAACACTAGTTATTAATGCAAAGAGTTTAAACAACAAAAAAAGAAGAGCTAGAATACATATTAAAATGAGAATGTTACACTTTATGGAGTTACAAAAACCTGGTGGAACAACGAAAAATGGGGTATAGATATCGATGGTTATCAGTTATTTTTTAAAGACAGGATCCTTAAAAAGGGAGGAGTGGCACCATGTGTAAGAAACTATATAATCGCTCATCCTGTAAACAAGGATATGGAAAGTGACATAAAAAAGTCATGGATTAAGTTAATTTCACCAAATAAGGAGAAGATAATTTATTTATTTAAAGTTGTTAACTGGGAAAGGCATACAGAGTCAGGGCTCGTTTCCAGGTGCGACCCTGGGGGTGGGGTACATGAGGTTTGACAAGGAGTGCAAAATACGACTATATGGAGACAACAACAAGCACACTAACAGAAAAGGGAAAGCATAATGGAAGTATGCTACAGACCACCCTCGTATTCAATCGATAAAACATCAGAATTTCCAAATTTAATAAAGAAACAGGACCCAGGTAATAGGATACTGATAGTAGGCGACTTTAATTTCCCAGGAGTAGACTGGCGAAAAGGAATTGCAGAATCCCATGCTGAAGTAGCATTCTTGGAAGCCTTAGAATACTTAAACATTGAAAACCAGGTAATGAATAATACTTGGAAAAGACATATACTTGATTTGGTGCTTACAAATTTAGAGGAAGATATTGTGTACTGTGTTAATGTAACCACTGTCTGGAAGTGACCATGAAATAGTTGAATTTTCTATAGCTAATAGTTTATTTCAAGAAAGTGACACCACATAATTAAAGTGCTACAATAAAGCCAACTGTGAGGACATTAGAAAATGATTTTTAAATTGGGACTGGAAGGGTGAATTCAAGGAAAAAGGAGTGCAGAAAATGTGGGCTCTATTAAAAAAATTTTGCACACAATAATAAAAGACTGTATCCCTGCTTAAAATAAATATAATACAAGGGGAAGATCCCATCATGATTTTCAAATTGTATAAACAAAACACTTAAAATAAAGAACAAAGCATACAATAAAGTAGACTGAGAGGGTACCAGCTCAGCTAGAAGAAACTATAAAGCTAAGTTAAGGTCTTTAAAAAAAAAATAAAACTAGCCAAAAACAGAAAAATGTTCTACAATGATGTGGCTAGTCTCAAAAATAACAACAAACAAGTGGGACCTTTAAAAAATGGAAGAAAGGTGATTACTTATTGTCAAGAAATGGCTGAAGTCTTTAATGGCTTTTTTGAAAGTGTCTTTTAGAGGGAAGATAATCTTGACACTACTCTGGAGGTTGACAGACCTAGCAGGGAGGCAGTATGGCACAGTGGTTTAAGGCTCTGAGCTGCAAATCTGGAGACCTGGGTTTGAATCCCACAGCCCCCACTTGCATACTGTGTGACCCTGAGCAAGTCACTTAACTTCCTTGTGCTCCCAGGTTGCACCTGCAAACAAGCTTTCAGCTTAGTGTGTCTCACCTGGTAAAATAATTGGTAAAAAACAAATATTAGAATAATCTCTAACAGTATAAAGGAGAGATTGTTGTAACTGGATCCGAACAAGTCACCAGGACTGAAAGGTTTACACCCGAGACTGTTAAAAGAACTAGCCAATGAAATCAGTATACCCCTGAGGGAGATATTCTAAAAATCTATAGATGATGGAGTAGTCCCTGATGACTGGACTATTGCAACAATTATAAATCTGATTATAAGAGCTACAGGACTACGAGTCTGTTTAGGGCAAAGTTATGGAGGCCATCATAAAGGAGGAAATTGAAAACCATTTAGAAAATAATGGACTTGCAGACTCATCCCAGCATGGCTTCAAAAAGTGGAGATCATGTCTCACAAACTTATTATACTTTTCTGAAACAATAAATAGGGCACTTGAACAGGATATACTGGTGGATGTGTTGTATATGGACTTCAAAAAAAGCATTTAATAGTGTATCCCATAGAGAACTAATTAAATCATTATCAGAAACTGGGTTAGAGGACACTATAATTGCATGGATAACAAACTGGCTAGGATGGAGAACACAAAGAGTCAGCATAAAGGGACATCCTTCCAGATGGGCCAGGGTGCTAAGCAGAGTCCATTCTGGGATAGGTGTTGTTTAACATTCAAGTAAAGTTTATTACTTGTAGAATAATTCATAGTCAAATTCGCAGATGACTTGAAAATGAGAACCTTAGTAGTAAATAATGATGATGCGGCGCGTCTACAGGAAAATATAAATGAAATAGCAGACATTGCTAGGGTTAAGAAGTTAAAATTTAATATAGATAAATGCAAAATAATGCATTTTGGTAAGAAGAACCCAAAATTGAAATACTACATCGACGGAGTGGAGCTGGCAACAACTGAAGAAGAAGAAGAAGAAGAAAAAGACCTGGGTGTTCTTGTCACCCATAATTTGAGCTTTAACAAGCATTGCTCTAATATTTCGAGGACTGGATACAGAAAACTGGCTTCAATTAGAAGAATCATCAAGAGTAGAGAAAGTGATGTATACTTCCCTTATACATGTCTCTCGTTCGTCCCCACCTGGAATATTGCTGTCAATTATGGGCACCAACTAATAAGACTTACAACAAGAAGCTCGAAGGGGTTCAGAGATGAACCGCAAAGTTGATAGCTAACTTGAATGACAAACCTTATGAGGAATGGCTGAGAGCTTTGGGACTGTACACGCTCCAATATAGATGCAACAGGGATGACATGTGTGTTGTATGCAGTGCTATTGGTAATACTGATTTGCGGGAATGTGCAGGTCTAAACTTAAGACCAGAAACCATAACAGTTGGAGAGCATGATAAACTATTGAAGGCAGGGGTGTGGCCTGGCACCGAACAGCATGGATGTCTGATTCTATAGCTCCTCAATACTTACTACAATCCATTATCATCTGCAGCCATCTAAAGCTGATAATGAAAATCTATGGATGAATTCAAGCTTATGAGTCATTCTACAGCAACTTTATAAGGTTTTCCTTGTTTAAAAGCAACCTATTTACTAATTGTGGGCTGTTTCTAAAACCTCCTGGATTACTATTTGCAGGCTCTGCATCATGGCTGTATTAGTTAACCATGCAAGCTCTCTGGACAAAATAGAAGCTATGTTTAATAAGCTAACAACAGACATGAATGATCTGAAGATTGCCTCTCAACAAAATACCTCAACTCTGAGAACTATTGACTCTCACCTAGCTTCTACAGAAAATAAAATCTGTGTAAATGAAGCAACAGTACAGGACTTAAAAGCCACAATAAGACAGCAAGATTGTACCATTAAGGACCTTCAAAACAAAATTGATGATATAGAAAACAGAAGCTGGAGAAACAATCTTCATATTTTTGGTTTTCAAGAAGAAGTGGAGCTTAAAAACACCACAGATTTTCTTCTTCATGCTCTGCCACAGATTCTAAAACTTCCAACAGACAAAGGCCTAACTATAAAGCACTCACATCACTTATTAGGCCCCAAACCACCTCCTGGACAGAGACCCAGGCCAATTATTGCCAGATTTTTAAACTTCGCTGATACAGAGCTTTTACTATAAAAATCTAGAGAAATTGGCCAACTTACATGGCAGGAGGAGCACAGTATCTACATTTATCATGACTTCTCTAAAGAACTGTCACTAAAAAGGAAAGCGTTCACTCCAGCCAGACAATTAATGCACCAAAAGGGCCTTCGCTTCTCACTCAGATACCGTGCGATTATGCGAGTCTTCACTGGAAGCTCTTATGAAGACTTTAGTACCCCAGAATCCTTATTGAGTTTCTTGGGCAATTACAACTCAACTCACCTTAATGAGCCCGTTGTCTTTGTGAAACACCCGGTGTCATCCTCCCCAATCACGGTAGCTACAGGGGCCGAAACGCATTACACCACCTTTGCCTCCAATGCGACTGTTTCCGTTGTTCCTGAGGACCCGACTGAGCCACCGAGAAGGCAATCTACTCAGATCCAAGAAAGGTCAATTTCTACTTCTAATCACACAAAACCTCTTTGCTGTAGCCTGGAAAAGGCACAAAAGAGTATCCTGAAGCAGAGCTACACAGTCACAGATTCAATAATAACACACATCCCTCTTCACAACAAATATGCCCTGCTTCAAGACCTCCCACCTTCTCAAAACCACAGCGACTGCATTCTAACGAAAGAATATGCTTCGGGGGCTCCTGAGATGGACTGTGCTTCAGCTAACTCCTCATGGGCAGACATAGTGACAAGCTTGCCCTTTAAGGCCAGTGAACCACTGAAGAAGAAGCGCCGAAGTAAAGGAAAAAACAAAGGGGACAGTACACCTGTAAAACATCCTTAAAGTCATTTCAGTATATCCTTAATTCTAATTTACTATAAGCTCCTACCTATCAGAATGTAGCTAAACTAGTTAGTAGGGATACTGCTTACTTCCATGGTCTCGATGTAACTGCAACTATGCTTTGCATACCTTTGCTTGTCTCCATGGGCTTCTGTGTAGTTGGTTTCCAGGGTTGCAAATTTGTGAGGTGGCTGTGGACTGCATGGATTCTGGTGTATGGGCAGGACTGCTGTTTGTTCTGTGTAGCATGGGATGGCTGCTAAAATTTGAAATTATGCTACGCAACCTGTTTCATAATATCCATGCAGGCAATTTTCTTGCACTGGCAACTTATAGTATAATATGGGTGTCTGCTACCCCTCTAGTATCTAAATGCATTTACATCAAGTTCCAGTACTTGTGGGAAGCCTGGTAGTCTTGTGAAATAAACACAATTGCTTATAACAGCATTGATTATGAGGTCTTAAACTCCATCTCTGCACCCCCAGGGCTTTACAAGATCTGCCCACCAGAAAATTTTAGGACGTACCATCTAAAGTAGGTGTATATAAATGTGACAAAATAAAAAGGGGTTAAAATGTTTAATAATGATCCTGTAGTTCAATCTGCTTGGTGACAGAATGCAATTAATGTAATCAAGCTCTAGTTAAGTTTAGTGCTGTTTGGCTTACTTTTAAACACAAGCGTAGAGCATGTGGCTTGTCTCCGAGATATTATTGATCAGTTGTGGGTTGCATTATTATTGTGATATAAGATGTTCTGATGGTTTCTTTGTGTAGTCCAAATGGGCTGCAATTACCTGTAGATTATGCTGTATGACCCTATTATTACCTTCGTGCAGGCATTTTCTCTCACTACTGGCACTCTTCATACCTGGAGCGTTAGCTCGCCCCCTGATTTTTCAGATGCTTGTCTTCTAATGAGTCCCAGTACTGCGAGAAACCTGGCAGTCTACTTTAATAATTACAATTATTCAAAGCTACATATATATATATATATATATATATATATATATATTTCTTTAAGCTTTTTGTGGTACTTACTAAGGCTTTATAAATTTCTGCCCAAAAATAAGTGTAGTCCATAAACTCAGGAAGGCGTGCTTAAACTCAACAGATAAGTAACATTTGTTTGCAAAGTTTAGTGCTGTAATCTCAGCCACTAAAAGGCACAGCTAAATTATCAGGTGCACTTAGCTTTAAAAAACTGTAATAGTAAGTAGGAGACTACCAGCACATGGTCATAATACTGTGTAGCATACTGGCATACTGACTATATAAATTAATGGAAACACTGTATGGTAAAGAGTACAACAGAACTGGAATGTAACATAATAAAGGGAAAACAGTTTTTTTGTATCATGTCTTGTTATTAATGATATGTCCCATGACAGGTGATAAGGTAGCTGCCAAATTCGATTCCAAATGGCTTTCTTTGATGTTTATTAGAGTATTGCAAGAATGGGCCAATACTAGCCTCCATATGTACATTATGCCCCAAATACCCATGGAGGTATTTCTGTTGCATCCATATATTTAAAGGAGTAATAGCAGACATACTTATATAGTGGGGTTAATGGACCTACTATGTCTTTTAAATTCTACCAACTTATATAGATAGACTATGCTGTAGTATGGTACTCAGATAGATATATTTTATTTTATTTTCAATATTCAGATGATGACGGATTAGTAAGTTTAATTGTTACTAATTAATCCTAGTTTAATAAACATATGATAAACATTTCAGCCTTTGATATTCTTCCGGTTGTTTAGAAATTCTTTCTGGTTAAACTGTATTAATATCCTCTCCGCAGTTATATATAGCTGTACAATGATAATTTATCAAGAAGGAGTACCAGATTCTACTTATAGTACTATCCAACCTCCTTAGGTTTCTATTCCATGCTCTAGAGAACAGATAAGTGGTCTCAGTCCCTTCTATTTTCAGGGCTGACCTTTTATTCTCTGTTTATCTTAGATGGCTTTAAATTTATGCTGTTTTATAGTTCTGCTCTTTAAAACTAGTGTAGTTAATATGTTAATAGTGAGCTGCAACATCTGAAGTCTAGGTTTCCCTATATACTATGTCTTTCCCAAAACTCTTTATAGTCCTGCCCACAGACAGTTTACACTCACTAAATATGTCAATCTAATCTGCACACAACTGTTTAGGACATCTGGCAATTGGGGTCCCTTGTCGTTCCAATTACTGTTTATAAAACTGAGGCTATATGGCTAACTTATTACGTTATACATGGAATGTCATGGGACTCAATGTGCCTAGTAAATGCAAACAAGTCCTTGACCATCTTTAAAAATATAAGGCACAAATAGCCTTTTTGCAAGAGACTAAATTACTTGACGCAGATAATGACAGACTCAAATGTGATTGGGTTAGTCAAGTATACACGGCATAGGCTCCCACCAAAAAAGAGGTGTTGCTATTTTAATACATAAAAATTTAAGATGGAAACCTTCTAGTATTTCAAGAGACCCAGATGGCAGATGGCTAATCACATCCTTTGATACCAATACGGGACCGTTAACCTTAGTTAACGTCTATGTCCCAAAAACTGATGACCCTCTATATTTTCATAAACAGGCTCAACTTTTAACTTCACAAAACTTGGCTAATTCCCCTATACTGATCGGAGGTGATTTTAACCTTACACTTGATGCTTACTTAGATAGAAGCAATTCTTCCCAAGATGCCCTCCCAGGAAGCATAGCTGCTTTGTCCCTTTTAATGAAAGACTTTGGTTTATCAGATATCTGGAGGTATTTTCACCTCAGAGATAGGGAGTATACATTTTACTCCTCACACCATCAGTCATATAGCAGATTAGACTACTGGTTAGCACCTCCACAGTCATGGCCAATATAGAGAATTCCTCTATGCTACCTTTACTTATCTCAGATCACTCCCCAGTTAAACTTCAACTGACTTGGGACTCCCCTCCCTTAAAGTCTCCTTGCTGGCACCTAGATCCCTTACTACTAAAAGAGCCAGAATTCATTCCCTACATCAGAGCACAAATACAAGATTTCGTCTCCCATAATGACCCTAAAGACACCTTCATTTGCACAACCTGGGAAGCTCTTAAAGCTACCCTTCGTGGTAGAATCATTAGTTTCTCTGCACAAAGAAGAAAATAAGGGAGCAACAACTCAATAACCTTGAAAACTCCATTAAAAGCATACCGGCTTAGAGTACAACAAATGGAAAGGTATATTGCTGCCTTAAAAGACACATCAGGGACAATTCATACAGAAAAACCCTCTATTAACAAAATCATGACATCCTTTTATAATAATTTATATTCCTCCCCTTCTTCCTCATTGCATTTGAATATAAACACTTTTCTTGAAAATGTAACACTCCCTTGTCTCTCTCTCGGGATGTGGCAAATTCCCATGAAAAACCTTTTAATACTGAAGAGGTCCAGCAAGCACTTCTCTCTCTCTCTCTCTCTCTCTTTCTCTCTCTCTCTCTCTCTCTTAAATCTGGACGTTCCCCCGGTGGTGACGAATTTCCAGTTGAATTCTATAAACCTTTAGCTGACTTACTCTGTCCTATGCTATATAAAGTGTTTCATGAATCTTCTGATGTAGGTAAACTTCCTCAAACTATGACAGAGGCAGTTATTACTGTACTCCTGAAGAAAGATAAGGACACTACCCTTCCCTCTAACTACTGACCTATATCTCTTCTCAATACTGATGGAAAAATCTTTGCAAAGTTTTTGGCTGCTCGACTAGAACCACTTATTCCTAAATTAGTTCACCAATCCCAAGTTGGCTTTGTTAAAAGAAGGGTAGGCTCCAACCATCTTCATTCCTTAATAAACTTAATGCACAAAGCCAAGCACCTTAAATCCCCTGTGGCAGCTATAGCTGTGGACTTCAAAAAAGCTTTTGATTCCTTACATTGGAACTTTCTACATCTGGTGCTTTCCCGCTTTGGTTTAAGTAACACTTTTTGCTCTGGGATTAAACTTCTTTATATTTTCCCTTCAGCCAGGATGCTTGCAAACTCCACATTATCCCAACCTTTCAACTTAGCCAGAGGCAGTAGACAAGGATGCCCACTATTCCCATCTCTTTTCATCTTGTCCCTTGAACCCTTTGCTTTACATCAAAACAGTGAGATTAAAGGCATCTCTATAGGTAACACACAATATACCTCACTTTCCTATGCAGATGATCTGCTCATATTATTAGAAAACTTAGAGTCAGCTGCCCAACCAATTACCCATATATTGAATACCTTTACTAAGCTTTCTGGGCTGGCAGTTAACCACCAAAAAACTGAGGTATTACCATTAAATGAGCACTGTAAGCCTACTATGAACAACCTTCTCAGCTACAGTTGGGCCCCTCAAGGTATTACCTACTTAGGAATAAAAATCTCACCTAATTTTGATAAAATCTGGGATATAAATCTCTCACATTTATTATTAGACATTAAAACAAGCTTAGAAAGGTGGAAAACCTTAAACTTGTCTCTATGAAGTAAAATCATGGCTGTTAAAATGAACGTCACTCCAAAGATATACCTATTTGCAAATATTCCATTAAAAATCTCTTTCTCTCTTCTCTCTAAAATTGATAAGCTTATAGGGGATTTGTTGTGGGAAGGTAACATCCCTAGGTTTAATCATATAAAATTATGCTCTTATTGGTCCCAAGGTGGTTTTGGCCTACCCTGGTTTCTTGCCTACCTCTGGGGGTTTAGAGCTTCTGAAACTATTAAATTGTTTTCCAAACCTAGGCATAATTCTCCTCTATGGCTCGACATGGAAGCCTCTTTGACTCCAGGACAGATTCTAACCAGCTTTATATTTTTAACCTCTACCTCAACTTTAAGGAAACTTCCCACTATCTCCACGATGACACACTACTGGTTCAAAATGCATAAATGGCTTAAAACCAGTCCTATCCCCATACTTAGATTCCTATCTGGGGGAACCCAGAAATTTCTCTTAAAGGCAAACCAATATTTAGCATGTTTTGGAAACACAGAAAAATTTTCTTACTGAGAGATATTCTATCTAAAAGCAGTAACACAATAGACTCCTTCAGTAACCTACAAACCAAATGGAATATATCTAGACAAGAATTCTGGAAATATTTACAAATCCATTCTGCTACTCTTTCTGTTATACAACAATTTAATAGGATCCCGTCCACCTCCTCCCACATCAAAACATGGGCCAATAGTTCTTCTGGCTTGGTTAGTAGAATTTACAAACAAATTAGAGACTCCTTATTGAATCAGTCCCTCTCTGCCAAAATCAAATGGATTACAGTGCTAAAAGAGAACATTACAGACTCTCAATGGGATGAACGTTGGAAACTCTGCCATAATACTTTCCCTTTCTGACTCTCAAAAGGAACCATATTAGAATCAGGTTCCTGCTCTAGTGCAGTGAGGTAGCCCCCAAGAAAAGAGACATTTTCTTTTTTCTGTTCTGTCTCTCATGGTTAGGTTCCTCAATTTCACTGTAAATAAACTATGACTCTGGACCCATTTAAGACCCTCCGAAACTATACACTGTCATATGTACATTACGTTAACCCGGGACCTTCTTTAAGATCCCTGCTGATGTAACCCTATAATGTATATATCCCTGTGCTGTATGATTATGTATTGTACTACATAAGTGATGTGTGTGAATTTTTCTCTTTCTTACTGACGTGGAGCCTTTGCAAAAGAGTCTTTGACTCAAAGGATTGTAATTCTTTTTTTTTTTATTTAAACTTTATTAATAAATTTCCCCTTTCTGAAGGGCAGTTACAATGAACACAGTGGGACATAACACATGTATAGAAAGAACAGCCCAGCCCACCCCTCCCGCCCCCCTTACAGCAGCAACAAAACCATGTAACCCTAAGTTACTGTGATGGTGCCCAGTAGACATATGAGAAGGACTGAGGTGTGACATAATCATGAGTGAGACAGTGAGAGTAAGGAGTGGAGGGGATCCCATATTTTACTATGTGCTGCAAGTCTATTATGAAGGCTAGCAATTGCCTTTTCTGTTCGGAGATTAGCAATAACTTCATGCAACCACTCTTGGAAAGATGGGGTAGACTTATCTTTCCAGTGACGTAAAATGAGTTTCTTAACAGATAAAGCAATCATGGAGATGTGAAATTTCCTAGTTTTGACCTTGACAAGGGACATATCCCCTAGGAGACAGATCTCAGGAGTGAAATACTCCTGGAGGCCCAGCAGGGGGTCCAAGGACATCTTGATTGAATTCCATAGAAGGGAACTTTGGGGCAGGACCAAAACATATGAAGGAGCATTCCTTCTTCCTGCATGCACTTAGTACATATACTAGAGTTCAAGAAACCCCATTTCTTTAGTTTAACAGGGGTACAATACATTTTGTGTAGTATGTGGTATTGCATGAGACACAATCTATCCTGGGAAACATATTTATGACAGGATCTCCATAGGGATTGCAAGTTCAACTGATATTGAGGGAGGAGTGAGTTCCAAAATCTAGTAGGTCCGAAGGAGTCTCCATATTTTTTATAGTACAAAACTCTGTACACTTTAGACACAGTGCCTGAAGATCCAGAGAGTAGAGAGATTTCAGGTATCGGGGTTGACACCTTCTGGGAGGGGGAGTATTCCCCAGGACTATTGTGAGTAGGTGTCTTAACTGCATAATCTTAAAGTGAGATGAAACCGGAATGAGAAATTTTTCAATGATTCCACCTGGGGACAACCAGTGCCCTTCCCCGTCCACCAGGGAAAACAGTTTTCCATCGCCTAATTGGGGCAACCACTTACTGGGAATCTGATTCCTGTTATTAGTGAAAGATGGGGAGTTCCAAATGGACTGAGCTAAGTCAGTCTGCAGGGAGTAATGAAGAAATGCACATAACTGTGCATAAACTCTTAAAGAAATACCTACTGTAGGACAGTCAGCTGTCCTTACGTGTGACAGTTTGAGATAAAATAAGGTTAAAGGGTCCAGACATATAGCTTTAATTGCATCTAATTCAATCTTAAGCCATACTGGTTGTTCCATTTTGAGACCCAGGGATATCCATCTCACACATTTTACTAGGTGACTAGCCCAATAGTATAATGCCATATGGGGAATCTGCAGCCCTCCCTAGAGTTTTGGAGCAGCTAGTTTATAGTAAGCCAGATGGGGGTATTTATCCACCCAAATAAATTTTGGAAATATACCATGCAATTTTTTTAAACCAGTGAATAGGGATAAAGGAATTGAGAAGGGAAAGAGGGTAGAAAATTCTAGGAAAGACATTCATCTTAATTATTTTAATTCTGCCCCATAATGATATGGGGAGTTTAGACCATCTGTCAAGGTCAAGAATAATAACCTGTGAGAGACAGTCCAAGTTTTCCTTAAACCAAGATGAAGGGTTATGGGATAACTTAATGCCCAAATTCCTGAATACTCTAGGAGTCCAGCATAAACCTAGGGGACTAATATCATTCTTAAATACCTTGACGTGATGGCATCCATCTGAGCAGCAGCTGAGATCCTGAGCTCCCCCCTCTGGCCGCCTCAACTGCAGAATTTAAGGTGCATCCTGACATTTTTCTTCAAAAATTTACTTAAATAGCAAGTCTTTTAACATTCCGTCATCGATAGAGAGCCTTGCCTTGAAATTTTAAGCCCTAGCTGGGTCGCGATGGAGGTGGATTCGAAACAGGCCCTTACCAAGCACACCCCTCCAGCATCCCCTGAGAAGGTCGCAAAAAAACAGAGGAATCAGGCCCCAGCCAGGCCAGACCACGGAGGTGATAAAGCAATACAGCTCACGCCATTATCGGAGGATAAATTCCTCCAGGAGCTTGGTCCTTTGAAGGAGCTTCTTGTGGAACTTACAGGAACTCAAATCTTTGCGTAGCGACCTCTCTGATGTTTCTAAAAAAGTCTCAGATGTGGAGGTCAGGGTCGCTTCTGCTGAAAAATGGAGATCTAGGGCTGAGATGGAGATAACAGAATTAAGGCAACAGGTGAAGAGACTCCAACTTAAGACCGAGGACCTGGAGGGGCGAAACCGCCGAAACAACTTGTTAATAATTGACCTCCCGGAGTTGGAAGAAGGCCCAGACCTTATGGCTTTCCTACAGAGGTTCTTTGTTAAAAATGTGGGCCCATCTCCCATAAATGCCTCCTACCATCTCGAAAGGGCCCACCGCTCACTGCGCCCTCGACCTACAGCTGGATCCCCGCCGCGTCCGATCATTATTAAATTTCTTAGCTACCTGGAAAGGCAGCATGTGTATTTGAAGACCCGGGAGCTTAAAGAAATCTTGTGGGGTGCTTCAAAGATCCGGATCGCCCAGGACCTTCCCAAGGAGATTTGTGAAAAGAGAGCAGCGTACCACCAAATAGTGCAGAAACTCATAGCAGCGGCAATCCCGTTCAGGATGGTATATCCTGAAACCCTGAAAGTTACTGTTGGAGGCTCAGCCACGAGTTTTAGTACCCCAGAAGCGGCCCACAAGGAGCTTACTAACAGACTGCCTGACCTGTTTAAGGGATCCAGCTGAGGACTATATGGTGGACTTTCAGGAGCTGTGTTAATGCTCGTTTGAAATAATACTATTGTAGATGGTGTCTGTGTTTACCCCCTTGTTGGCTGTTGTTGTGACCCCCCTGGCCTTCTGTTTCACGCTTGCCCACCCTTCTTGTCACTTACCTCTGTGTTGTGCTTTGTTGTGGTGTTTTTCTTTGTGTTGTCTGGTTGTTCCGGCTTTTCTCTCTGGGTCCTTTTGGTGGGCTGACCGTTGAGGCAGAGGGCACGGTGGGTGGCTGGGTCTGGGTCTGGGTCCGCCTCTGGTCCCGTTTATTGATCTGGCGTATGCCGTGAACGTTTTCAAGGGGCATTTTTCCGGGAGGGAACTTCCTGGAGGACGGACCATTTGGGGTTCAAGCGGTTTCAAGGGTCCTCGAACGGGGTAACCCCATGGCGACTCGGTGAGCTTCCCTTTGCTTCCCGTGGAATGGCGTTGTTGGGACTGCTTTCCCAGTTTTCGATTGAGCGGATTGGGTAGGTGGCCCATTTGTTTTATTGGGGTGGGAAGAGTAGGAGCATTGCGGGACCGTCCGGTGGAAGAGGCCTAAGGGTGTTTCCTCATTTGGGGCTTATCCATCTTTATGTTTCTGTCTTTCTCCTTCCCTTGCTCCCCTTTCTTTAGTGCTCTTCAGTCTTCCTGTCTCATTGGTATGTGGAGGGCGGGGTAGGCGGCTGTTGGGGGGCTTGTGAATCTGCATGCTGGATGTGGGATCGCTAGCCGTGCGTGGGGGTTGCTAATCTCTGCCGGGGCTGATTCATGATAGGTGCTGGTTGGTTGTTGCGGGGTCATATCTTCACTGAGGATGTATTTGTTTTGATAATATGTGGCTATCAGCTCTTGGCTCTGGGGATTGGAGATTGGCATGGGGATCTGGGGGTTCGTAACCAGGTAATAAAGCTGTATTTGGGACCACTGTTGTATGGACCTCCATCTGTACATAGTTTCTGGTGGGTTTATGTTTGGGGATGTTTTGGGGGATCTCCATACGCTGATTATAGTATTGGGTCTCATAGTCTTGTCTGGGGAGGGTTTTTCTAAGGTTGTTTGGCTGTTAATTAACCTTAGAGTTTGGATTGGGGGTGGGGTATGTGGGGGTTACGGACTGATATTCCATCTAACTGCTGGTCAGGTTTGGGGTTTTTGTAAGGGGAGGAGGGAGGGAGGGAGTGGTGCGAAGGGTTTCAGACTTATTATGAGGAGGTGCACCCTGCTATAATTTGTGGAAGTACTTTATCTGGATATCTAATTGCTGTGGGATATTTTTAAAATGGCTACAGTATAGTTAAAATAGCATCCTGGAATGTAGAGAGGCTCAGGGATCGGGTTAAGCGTTTGCAGGTTTTCAATCATTGCTCCCTGCTCTGCACGGACATCCTTGTTTTGCAGAAACACATTTAGGCGTGATGAGGCCAAGTTGCTTTCTCGGTCTGGGTTCTCTCAAGTTTATCTTGCTGGGAATTCTCATTTTAGCAAAGGGTGGCGATTCTTGTTAAAGACACGTCTTATTTACCAAAGACCTGGTCTGCTCAGACCCAGAAGGAGATTTATTCTAGTTAAAGGTAACCTAAATGGAGAGAGTGTAGTTCTTGGTTGGGTATCACGGACTGGTGGGAGGTAATCCTGAGTTCTTCATGATGCTGACAGATAAATTGGCCAGTTTTTGCCAACTCAATATGTGCTAGGGGGACTGGAATGTACCTTTCCCTAATCGTTAGATAGAGAGCCCCAGGATAGGCGTACACCTCCTCGGCCCAGAAAGCCCTCTGTGAAATGGTTTCAATGTTAGGCTTAGGTGACCCGTGGCGTATTGCCAATCCTTCTTGTCGGCCTTTTCCTTTCAATCCCAATCACATGGTACTAAATCAAGACTGGATATGATATTAGTCAGTCTCTCTTCTCTCAGTGTATCTTTATCTGGTATAGAGCCGATCATGTGTCAGATCATGCCTTGGTTTGGTTACACCTCTCTTTAAATCGATTATTCTCGAGACTCCATGTGGAGACTAAATACTCAACTATTAAAGGACCGCCATTGTCTCAGCGATCAGCTCTAGAATACTCTCTTCTTGGCGATAATATGGATTCCACCCTAGAGTGGATATGATATGGAGAGCGTTAAAGTGTTATCTTAGGGTGACTTTATTAAGATGGCTTCCCTTAGGAAGAAGGCACGATTAGCTAGGTCGTTAGAATTGGTGGGTAGGATTAGGGAGTTAGAAGGTAGGTACTCATTAACTTCTTCGGTCTCGGATCTTAAGGAGCTTCTTTCAGTTAAGAATGAATACTCGGACCTTCTGAAAGAAAAGATAGAGTACTGTCTGGTGAAAACCCAGGCTAAGTATATTGATCTCGGCGAGAAATCCGGCAAGTTATTGGCTCTGCGTTTGCGTGCGCTTGAAGGTTCGAGGATCATTTCTTCTCTGGTTTCCTCATCTGGAAGCACTGTCTCCTCACCCAGAGATTGCTCAGGTCTTTAGGGAATACTATTCAAGTCTTTACAGTCCCCCTCCGACATCCCATTCGACAGCAGACGTCAGAAACTACATAAGAGGAATTAGTGTTCCGAGTATATTGGAGTCCCAACAAGTGAGCTTATTGGCTCCTATCTCAGCTGAAGAAATCCAAAGCATTATTGCCTCCTTGACCCCGGACAAAGCACCGGGCCCAGATGGATTTCCAGTGAATTTTTACAATGTTTTCGCCAAAGACTTAATCCCTATTTTGCTTAAGCTATATAATTACTTCCCGGTTGCATTGGAACTTGATCCAGCTTTGTTCGAGGCCACTATAGTTTTAATTCCTAAAGTGGACAAGGAGCCTTCTGATCCGGCTAGTTACCGTCTATTTCTCTCAGAACTATGATGTTAAGATACTAGCTAAAATACTTGCTGAGAGGATTAAAAGATCTGGCGGAGCTTTTGAGCCCCGAGCAGGCAGGTTTTGTCTCAGGGAGATCAGCAGCTGACCATCTGAGGACCCCATCGCATATTTCGCAGTACGCCCGGTCCGTCTCAGACCCAATTGTACTAGTCTCTTTAGATGCTGAGAAAGCATTTGATTGGGTCGATTGATCCTTTTTATGGATAGTGATGGAGGAAATGGGCTTCCTGATTCCCTTTTTGAACCTGATACAGGTATTCTATAGGTGCCCCTCTGCAAAAATCTATTGCAATGGGGTCTTATCCCCCTCTTTCGGTCTTCTTGCCGGTACTAGACAAGGTTGCCCCCTCTCTCCTTTATTGTTCAACTTATACTTGGAGCCTCTACTGATAAATCTTAAGTCTTCCCCTCGGGTAAGAGGGGTCAGGCTCCAAAGCCGGGAGCTAGTTCTTTCTGCGTATGCAGATGATGTTCTGTTACATCTGTCAGATCCAGTAGCATCTTTAGAAGCAGCCCTGGATATTATTAGGCAGTTTAGCTCCTTCTCTGGCTATAAGTTAAACACTTTGAAATGTGAGATCTTTCCCTTAAATAATTATACCTTTAAGAGAGCTTTCTTCCTTTTGAATGAAATGGACTTCAGCTCAATTAAATATCTGGGGATCTACTTCTCTACTGACCCTTTCTTGCTCAAGAAACTAAATTTAATTAAGATCAGAGACTCGATTAGTCAAGATTTGCAGTGTTGGGCATCCCTTCCTATATCCTTGTGGGGCAGAATCAGTACCATTAAGATGAATGTCCTTCCCCGGATTTTTTACCCACTGAACCGTACCAACCTCTGGCTCCCTCTTTCCTTCTTCCAGCAGCTCCATAGTCTGTTTTCCACTTTCATCTGGAGAGGGAAAGGGGTACATTGCTCCTATGGCTCCCTATCACTCCCTAAAGAAAGAGGAGGCTTAAGACTTCCGAATTTTCAGCTATATTACTGGGCGGCCCACTTGTCCAAGTTGGGAAGGTGGTTCTCTGCGAATGCTGAGAATTCTTCCCCAATCTGGCTTCAGTTGGAATCGGCCTTCCTCTCCTAGCTTAGATTTGACATATCCACTCTACTTTATCTTACCCCGAAAACACTCTCACAACTGATTTCTGATGACACGGTGGTGGTCTCTCTTAAAGTGTGGGCCCAATGTCTTAGGTTCTTCCGGATTTCTAACCACACGGATTTAGGGCAGCCGATTATTCTCAATCCCAATATTAGATTAGGAGATTCTTGGTTAGGACTAAACTGGCTCCCACAACTTAAAGATTCAGGTTGAACATTTGTTCAGCCAGCCATCCTTCGCTTTTTACTTCAAGCGATATCTTAACCAGATTCGATATCCCAAGCAGAGAGACTTTTAAGGTGTTCCAGCTCCGGCACCTGGTGAGTAATAAATTCGGATCGGTGTTTAAGCAATCCGCGGTACATCCCTTTCTCTCCAACATTATTATGCTGGCATCCCAGCCCCATTCCATTTCGCAGATTTACTCCTACCTCTTGACTTTTAACTTGGGGGAGGAGGTTGGAGGCCCCTCGGTCTGGACACATCTCCTTCCTGATGATGTACCATTGTGGAGAACTTTTTGGCCTAACCTACATAGATACCACACCCAGGATAGGTTTTGGTTAGTGCAATATAATATTGTTAACAACTTATACTACACTCCGGTCAAGCTTTTTCAACGTAAACTGATCCCCATTCCAGTGTGTTTCAGGTGTTCACAAGGTGAGGGCACTCTGACTCATGTTTTTTGGGAGTGTGCTAAAGTTGCCCCACTATGGTCCTTGATTAGGGATCATTTAGATCCCTTCTGGGTCTGAGCAGGTTTTTCTCCAGGAATTTGTGTATTGGGTGATTTTCTCTGATAGATAGTGTGGGCGTAGGTATCATATGGCCCTGGTATCTATGGCAGTCAAGAAGCTGGTTTTAAGGCACTGGAAGGACCAGTTGGTTCTATCATATGCGGATTGGTTAAAGGAGTTGATGTCGTATCTCCAGTCTGAAAACTTGATTGCCAGCTATAAGAATCATATGGACTTATTTCATAAAAGATGGGGTAAGCTCCAGTCTCTTTGTTTACCTTAATGATAAGGTTTGGTGACCGATCCCTGGACCCTCATACTATATAGCATAGTGGGCGTTACCTTTAGTATCGGTCTTATTGTGGTTTTAAGATACGTTCCTTTACTATAACTTGGACTGTTGGTTGGGTTATTAAATAGGTTGTTTAATAGGTGTGGATATCCAGATTTTAGAAGCTGTAAGTCTTATGATTTTAGCGGGTGCACCCTAGGAGGGGGAGGGGGTAAGGGTATATACTCTTTGGCACTTTGATTGATAGACAGATATCTTATGTTGCTATTACTCTCAAGTGTGCCTTGTTATTTATTACATTTGTTACGGGAAGGGGGTCTTGGTTTGACCTAGGTTTACCGGTTTGTTTCTTGATTGTTATGGGTTTTTGGTTGTATTATTCTTGAAACCAATAAACTTAAATTTCAAAAAAAAAAATTCTTAAATACCTTGTGGTTCAATGGAAAAAATATAGATTTACTGGCATTCAGCTTGTAATTAGATAGCTCGCTAAATCTGGCTATTTCATTCAGTAAGGGCGGTAATGATGAAACCGGATGGGAGAGGTGTACCAACAAATCATCAGCATATGCAGTGACTTTAATTTCATGTCGCCCAACCCAAATACCTTGTATCGAGGTATTTTTAAGAATGTTTTGAATGAGGGGTTCCAAGTATAAATTAAATAACAGAGGTGATAGAGGACAACCCTGCCTAGTACCTAAATAGAGTGGGAAGGAGTTAGAGAAAGCCCCATTAGCTGAAATTCTGGCAGTGGGGGATTTATATAGTGCAGCAATCCAGGATATGAATACCGGAGGGAATTTAAAGGCACTCAGTACTTGGAACAAAAAAACTCCAATTTACCCGGTCAAATGCCTTCTCGGCGTCCAGAGAGACCAAACCCGCAGGGAACACAGCGTCTCTGGTAGCCGAGAAGACGTGAGACAATGTACGCAAGTGGTCCACCGAGGAGCGTCCCTTCATAAATCCTACCTGACTCATGCCTATTAACTCAGGGAGTACCACGGATAGTCTGTTAGCTAAAATCTTTGAGAGAATTTTAATGTCTTGATTTAGGAGAGATATAGGCCTGTAACTTTGGACAAGCTCTGGGTCTTTGTCTGGCTTGGGAAGAAGCACTATCAAGGCTTCAAAGAGGTGACAATCCGCCTCCGTCCCTGATAGAATATGTTGAAATAGTCTATTAAGTATTGGAAGTAAGAGATCCCGAAACGTCTTGTAAAAAAGGGAAGAAAATCCGTCAGGACCAGGAGTTTTATCTGAAGGTAAACCATTGATAACCTCAGCGATTTCTTCCTGTGATATAGAGGAGACAAACGAGTCTTTGTAACTTGCTGGGAGGAAGGGCAGGTTGGAGTCCATCAAATACTTCTCCATGCTTGCCAGGGTAGGGGGGTGCTCCATGTCCCCGTACAGCATTTTGTAATATGCTGCAAATTCTTGGACTATCTCAGTAGGAGATATTTTCAGATACCCATCAGCTGACACCCTGATAGAAGGGATGAATCTCACTGATTCTTGTTGCTTGATACGGAGTGCCAGTAAACACCTGGCCTACTCTCCCTGATCAGTGTAGCTAGCTTTAGTACATATGATAGCTAATTCTGCCTTTTCCCGGAGTAATTCTAAATATCTATCTCGTAATAACAGGAGCTTCTTCCTATCCTCTTCTGGAGTATTGGCCGAAACATTAGTTTCAATCACGCAAATTTGGGATAATAAAAATAGTAATTCCCTTTCCCTAGCTTTTTTCCTAGCCACCGCCATACTAATAAGAATGCCTCTCATGTAAGCCTTAAAAGCCCCCCAGATAATATCCGGCTTTGCACTATTTAAAGGGTTGGACAAAAAAAAGGCCTCAATATGTTGCCTTATGCTTTTACAATATTTAGAGTCTTTAAGCAATTGGTCATTAAGTTTCCATCTTGTTTCTCTCTTTGAAACTTCCTGAAATGTCAATTTACATAACACCAAGGAATGATCGGAGACAGGACCAGGTTGGATCGATGAGGTCCTGACCCCAGGCAAGAGAGTCTGAGAAATGAAAATGTAATCAATGCGGGACTGCGAGCCGTGCACCAATGACCTGTAGGTGAACTCTTTGGAGTCTGGATAAAGAACACGCCAAACATCACAGAGCCCGCATTGATCCAGTAGGTCTCTAAAAGCCCTCTGACCTGGAGAGACCACCCCCAATCTGCTACTTGACCTGTCGAGGTTTGAGTCTATGACTTGGTTGAAGTCACCCACCAGAATAATCCTTATGGAAAGGAAAGGCAGAATTAAATTTATAAGTCTCATGAAGTACCCAGGGTCGTCTGCATTAGGGCTGTATATGCTGCCCAATAACAGTGGCACTGACCAGAGAGTACCTATAACCAAGACGAACCTCCCCTCAGGATCCTTGATGACTTGTGTAGAAACAAAGGGAATACCCCTGTTAATAATAAGCATGACCCCACAACTATTAGAGGAGTCCTAAGCCTCATACACCATCCCCACCTGTTGTCTCCTCACTTGTGAGGCTTCCTTTTCTAATAAATGCAATTCTTGTAGGAAAGTTATCTGAGAGCGTAATAGGCTTAAATGTTTAAGAACCTGATATTGTTTGGATTTTTTCCTGATCCCCTCAACGTTCCACGTGGCAAAAGTCACCTCCTTGGCCATCTGTTAAAGATTACTAGGTTTAATAGGTTCGGCCCTGCACTCAGGGCATATAACATGAGTACTCTAACCCTATTCGTTGCTGCTGTAAGGCCCCACCACCACCCTAACCCCTGTCAAAAGCCCAGCTTAAGCCCCCAGTACCCCCACCCCCAACAAAACACATAACCCCACCCCTCCCAGCCCCTAATCTGACACAAGCAATGCTTAGCACAACACTGGGTCATATCCTCCCTCCCACCCCCGAAAATGTCATCTGCTAATGCTCACCCACATATCTCTAAATATAAAGTAGACTATGAATTGCACTGACAAGCCCTTAATGTCTAAGGAGCGGTCTCAGGCTTCCAGATCCTGTGGGCGTATGATAGTGAATCCTAGAGATTCAGAGGAGAATAATGAAACCAGGTATCAGAGATGTGGATACATCTGGTATCCTCGAGACTCCAAAATGAGAATTGAAAATTGCCTGTCCCCAGAGGGAAACTGCACATAGAGCCAGAGCTAGGGGAAATGCTAATAAGAAGGGGTGACCCCAATCTCGAACTGAGAGCATGAAAAAATGGGAAACCGGATGAAAACCAGAACAAGATCCTAACATGAGAAAACAATGAGGAATGATCGCCCAGGAGTTACCAACCCCTAGTTCTAAGATGCCGCCTGTGAGGTCAAAATAACATAGGGTCTGAAAGAGATCCCTCTCGAGTCAAGATCACCCGGACCTATATTGATTGGGTGAATCGCGCCCTCTTGTGGTCATATCTCGATCCCACCGGCCTGGCAAAAACACAGAGAAAGCTCAAAACTACTCAGGGACCTGAAAAACTAACATTGAAGATCTAATCAGGAGTCATTAGCCAAAAACCAAAAACGTTCCCCCCCATGTTGCCCCAGAAATCAAATGTGCAATATTCTCCAGAGCACAGTCCCAAACAAGCCATCTCCAGAACCCCCAAAGGGATTTGCCATGAAACAATATTAGCCCTGAGAAGCCAGAGCATGAAAATGGTAAGAGTCAGGCCGTACACTATTAGCCCAGTCCCAAATGAGAAAATAAACACAGCAGAACTTGGTCATTGGAAAAAGCTTTCTCCACGATGGAAACGAATAACAGTTCACTCAGCAGCTTTCAGTGAATCCTGATACTCCAGAGGCTCTCTCAGGTCATCCGAAACAAATCTGGCAGCATTGATTTAAGGCTTAGTAGTGCAGCTTCAAGATCTTCAAAATTAAGCCAGAAACCATTTACTAAGACTTGTAACTTCACTGGGTACCTCATCCTGAATTTTAACCCCGCCGCTATAATCTTAGATACAATCGGATGGAAGGCTTTCTGCTTCAAACGAACCGAGCCAGGGAGGTCTTGAGCAATTCTCAGCTTCGCCTTCTCCCATCTGACTTCTTGTAAGGTCTTAACTTTCTGCAAGAAGTGCTGCTTTTCCAGATAATTCAAAAAGCGGCAGATAATGGGACAAGGGGGAGCATCCGGTGGGGGTTTTGGTCGCAGGGACCGATGAGCACGCTCTATCATGTAAGCAGGGCCAAAGGAAGAAGGACCAGCGACCCGGTCTACCAACTTCTGCACAAAGAATACTGCATTCTGGCCTTCTTCTGCTTCTGGAAGCCCTAGTATTACAATATTATTTCTTCGGCTACGGCCTCTAAGTCTTCGAGTTTAGCTTCTAAGCGAGATATCTTTTGTCTTGTTAGTAGAAATTCAGGGTCTAGGCTTTCCATTTTTTTCTCGATCGAGACTATGCGGGCCGTGTTATCCGAGACCGTGATTGAGACTTCATCCAATTTTCTGGAGAGGGATTTCAAGTCAGTCGCCATATCTTTCATCTCTTCTTGAAATGGCTTAAATTCTTCCAAGAACCTGCTAAAGGTTAAAGGTTCTTGCTCCCCAGCTTGACACGAAGGATCTGGCTTGTCTGGGCCACTCGAGGCTCGGGATTTCTTTGAGGCCTTCTCAGGAGTGGTTAGGGGGGTATGTTTCTGCAGGGTTTCCTCATATAAGCCTCCATTTACCGCTCTGACACCCAAAGCTGGAGCACTAGATGTTTACTCACAGGAAAAGATCGTAAGCAGAGGAAATAGATAAGTTTTAACAATGTAAAAAGACAAATTTATATTCGGGAGGCAGGAGCTTAGTGGAGGAGCTTCTACATAGCACTCTGCATCACGTGATCCTCCACAAAGGGATTGTAATTCTGATTCTTTTCAATAAATAAATAAAATAAAAAAAAGATGCACGTAGCATACTCATTCAATATAAAATTCTTCCTTTTTGGTACAGAACACCATCTATACTTTATAAAATGGGTTTACTCCCGGACAATTACTGTTGGCGATGTAACTCACCTGATGGAGACCTACTATACATACTCTGGCTACGTAATCCAATTTCCAAATTATGGCAGTCTATCCACCAGGTAGCTTCCAACATTATTGGACATTCTATCCCATTCAAATCTAGATACTTTTTGCTAGGTGTTATAAATGAGGACATAAAATTATTTAAATACCAACATAGATGGTTATAAACATTTTTCATGCAAGCAAAAAGATTGATCTTAATGTGCTGGAAATCCCAGATAACACCTACATTGACAGACAAATATAAATAGTCTTACACATACTGCTGCCTTGGAGTGCCTCTCATATCTGACACAAGACCGACTGAATGAGTTCAGGTTCTGTTGGCAGGATTTTTTAAACTACATATAGAACTCGGTACAATATATTCTCTGAGACTCATTTATACTTCACAGCCAATTTCATCCTATATTATAGTTGTCATCCTCTTGTTGCAGCTATCTTCATGATTATAGAGTTTAAAAAATCAGTTTTCTGTTTCATTCTCCTTTTTTACTTGTTCTTTTTTCTACAATACACTGCACATATATATTCACTGTATGGACTGACTAGGTAATTAACTAATTTGAAGACCAATACAGTATAACTCTTTTTCATACTGTTATATGCATTACCAATGAAATTTTATCTGCACAATACTCTCTGCATTATCTCATTGGATTCTTTGTATATGTATTGTATATGTACTTCTGCTCCCCATATTTTCCCTTCTCTTTGTAAATAACTTCTTGACTACTAGCTCTCTTCCTTCTTGAACCTTGTTGCTGACCATCCACTGTTGTTTTGCCAATTACCACCCCTGACCTTCCTTCTGTCAGTCTTTCTTGTTATATTTGAATATTCCTCACATTTCTCTCTATATAACCTTATTATCTTATTAACCCTTTCATTCCTCAAGTTGGGTCCATTGTTTCTGCACTTATTATATATCTTACTGCCATTATCTGTATAATGCTTGCCATTATTTTTTGTTGTTTCTACCCACTCTATTTTTGTAGGACTGCTGTACTGTTCCTCTATTTGTACTATTGTACCCATGTTGCTGTTGTTCAACTGTTCTCCTTTTGTTGTACTCTCCCGGGTCGTGCCTGAAAATAGTCATTTTATGGCTAGTGCACCTACCCGGTTAACAAAAACTAAATAAATAAATAAATATAAATAAATATACAAACTGCAAAAAATAAATAAAAAATAAACTATTGAAAGGAGAACATTATAAGAAAAACAAATAGGGGCAAGGTTATCATGAGTAGTAAAGACATGGAATGCTCTTCCTACATCAGTAATGGAGAGCGAGAATATGAATCTATTTAAAAGGGGAATGGATGAGGTAATGGTGGACAATGTATTTTTGGTTATAGTGTAATTATTGTGGTTCAGGTCAATAATGGCTAACACTACTAACCTGTATCTGATCCTATGAATCCTATGGCTCCTATGATTTTATAATGATGTATCATGAATCATCATTGTGAATTACGTTCAAAGATTGTGTGATTATTATTAACAATAATTAATAAATGATAATTAAACATTAAATGGCCGCCAAACAAAAAGCATGATGGTATGGGAACTGTGATTGTGATTAATGATGATCTCACATCATCATGATTTTTTCATGATCGCTCATGGTCAAGATTACTGTAATAAAAAAAACTATGTATCTGTTTTCTATATTTTGTGAATTTATCTTATTTCTATTATTAGTGATGGCACATATTCTATACAAGCACACTGCTTGCAATTATGCTTACTTTGATATCACCTCACTTATTGCTAGTGTTTTAAAGGCTCAAATTGGTTCATATAGCTCCATTCCATGGTTCCTTTTATGGTTGTGGTGAGTTCCTGCAAGTACCTGGTTTGTGCACAAAACCTTTCTTTACAATCTGTAAACTAATACTGTCAAGGTAAAATTATTTAAAAATAGAAATTGCCATTGTTCTGGTCCATAAACTGTGCTTTTGAAATATGCAAATTAGGTATGCAAATGTTTATACTATACCTAACTTTGCATGGTACTCTTCCTAAAGGGATTAAAACTTGACTTCACATCACTTACATTACAATTAATTTGCTTTTGCTGATATTTGACATTCTTATTTTCATGATGGTAACACACAGAAACATAGAATTTGATGGCAGATAAGGACCGCTTGGTCCACCTAGTCTGCTCATGTTCCCTACCTACCACCATAGGCACACATAGACCCTACTTGATCTATGCCCCCACCACCACCCTTCCTTGCTTCTGTGGTTCCCTTATACCTATCCCATGCCTTCTTAAATTGTATTACAGTTTTTGCTTCCACCACCTCCTTAGGGAGGTTGTTCCAGGCATCCACCACCTTTTCTGTGAGGAAGTCTTTCCTTACATTTCCCTGGATTCTACCCCCCTCCAGCTTCATCACATGACCCTTTGTTCTTGTGCATCCTCTTCTCTGAAAAAGGCTTCCCTCTTGAACCTTATTTATCTCCCTGAGGTATTTGAAAGTTTCTATCATATGTCCCCCCTTTCCTCCAGTCTGTAAATATTGATGTCCTTCAATCTCTCCTCATAGGGCTTTTGATGCAGATTCCATACCATTTGAGTTGCCCTCCTCTGAACTGTCTCAACTCTGTCTGTATCCTTTACAGAACTGGACACAAAACTCTAGGTGGGGTCTCACCAGAGATTGATACAGAGGTATCACCACCTCCCTCTCTCTGCTGGTGATACCCCTCCCTATGCACCCTAGTTTTTTTTTCATTATTTTATTACAACTAGGATTACAAGTAACTTTGAGCCATGCTCTTTTATAAAGGTCCCACATCAGAAAACAAATACAATACAAGTTACAGAAATAGGAACACAATAATAAATAGGTTATCCCACTGGCTCTCTCCACTGCTTTGTCACACTGTTTGGCCACCTTTAGTTCATCAGATATAATAACACCCAGATCTCTTTCCCATTTGGTGGTTGCCAATACCACTCCTCCCATTTTGTACTTTGAGCCTGGGTTTCTATACCAAAAGTGCATGATTTTACATTTGTTTTGCACTGAAACTTAGTTGCTACATTCTAGACCACTCCTCAAGCTTGTCTAGATCTCTATTCATCTTTGTGTCATCTGCAAAAAGACATACCTTTCCTTCTAGTCCCTCTGCAATGTCGCTTATAAAGATATTAAAGAGGACTGGTCCTAGTACTGATCCTTGCGGCACCCCGCTAGTCTCCTCCATTTTTTGGAGAATACTCCATTTACCATTACCCTTTGTCTCCTGTCCTCCAATCAATTTCTTACCAGTTTACCATTTTAGTCCCACTTTTAGATTGGTTATAACACATAACACATAAACACATAATAACAAATAACATATAAAACTTTGTTAAGTATGTATGATGTCAGGTTGTAAGTGTAACCAATAACCTTCACCTGCTATGCTTATCCCCTTGTTGATCCTGTTTCTGTAAAATGGAAAACCATAAACATTTTAACTGCAAAAAAAACTTTAAGTATTACTCATCTGACTTACAGTCTTATAATGCAGAACCGATATAACAATCAATGAACATCACTTGATCATCCACAGATCATCAAAAACATCATGCTGTTTTAAGATTAGAAAAATAATAATCATACTTTGGTGATTTGAGTGTTAATGTCTGATGACTAAATCATGATCTAGATGATGATCTTACATCATAATCTAGCTTGATGATCATATAGTAACATTTGATGATTTTATCAGTCATGACTGATCTTCATAAGACATGACTGATAATTTATTGATTTGCCTGGGTAACAAACTCCTCCACAGGGAGGTTTCAGGTGGGTGCTCATCAGTATCTAGTTATTCTTATACATCTTATACAGATTTTCAGACATTTTGCATAAAGGACTGGAGTTTCTTTTCAGACCTGAATGGCTTAATTGGCTTGTCTTTTGAATTACTTATGTGGCTAGTGGGACTATGTACCAGGGATTTTCATCCCCCTCCACTGACCAGTAGTGAGGTTTCATGCTGAGGTCCAAACCTGCATGACTCTCACAAGTAGGCATATCTTCTTTGTGCTAGAGTACACGTTCACCCTCAAAATATGATTTTCCCAAATTGTAATGCCCTTCATACATTTTCAGCTCGAGTTTGTTTGGTCCCTGTGGGCATCCCATGGAGTAATACAGCATTAGCAGGATTGGCGTTCTTTCCTTTGGACTAATCAAGCAAGGCCTGGTGAGGCATGTTAATTCAATATAAGGGGTACCACAAACATTGTCTGGTACTTTACAGGGTGTGTGTTGGAGATGTGGTGAGTCTGTAAGGATCCCAGTGATGCTTCTGTTTTGTAGCCATTATTAGGGGACTTCAAGGGTAGGGTATTAGAGGATCAACCTGTTTTTTTTTTTGTTTGTTTTTTTTTTGTTATCTTTTTGTATTTTATTTTAGGGAGATCATGGGAACCTTGGGACACTCAAACAACTTTTACAACTGTGAAGAAGTCTATGCAACCTTCACCAAGGACCCCCTTTCTACTAAGATACTAACAGGAAAAGAGGATGACTTGGGACCCAGCCCTATTGATTTCTGGCCTGGCCAATTAAAGGCCATATGTACTGGCTATATGCAAGCTTAGAAATCACTGCAGGAGAATAGAACAAATGAGCTTTCCTTGGGAGGCACAATGAGGAAACCAGAAAAAGCAAGAAGGAGAATACCAGGGCTCGAGAGAGAGAATGCAGGGCTGCTGTAAACTGGGGAGCTGAATAAAGCTAAACAGTCTTTTGTATTTGCTTTGCCAAAATAAGCTGCTCTGAGCCCTTGTTTAGTGCTAAAGTAAAGCAACTTTTTGTTTCATTAAATCTTGTCTGGAGTTTTTTTTCTGAGCATTTCCCCAAAAGTCTTGCTTTATTACAACAGTTCTACATATGGTTGGCTTAAGTGGTGGGACCAAATTTCCCCTTGTCAAAATAAGGGTAACATGGACTTGGATAAAGTACTGAAATGGATAGCAGAACAGCAAGCACAACAGGTCCAGTTGCAAAGGGACTAGACAACTCAGCAAGACTCGAAGAAACCAACAGCAGGCTCAGAGGGACCAACATCTGGTGCAACAGGTCCAGATGCAAAGGGACTTCATGGCCCAGCAAGCACAATTGGAGGCACAGAGAGACCAGCCACAGGTGTAACAGCAGGTGCAGAGAGAGAGCAGCAATAGCAAGAGTTTGTGAAGCAGATGCTGCAAGCACAAAAAGAAACTGTTCCCCAATTCCAGGTCACAAGGAATCCAGTCACTGTATGACCTCATCCCATGCGAACAAAAATAGGTCTTGAGGATAATCCTAAAGCCTGCCTTATGACTTTTGAGAGAATCACCAGTACCACTGCCTGACCACAAGAAAGTTGGGCAACTTGCATTGCACCATATCTGACTGGATATTCACAAGCTGCTTATTGTAGTCTAGATGATGCTGATGTCAGAGACTATGACCAGGTAAAGGTGACTAGCCTTTCCTCAACCAGATTGTGATAACTGAAGAGAGATTATTTGGAAGTGGAAAGACCAGAGGCCGCTAAGAAGAGCAGAACCCCTTCTGAACCTCAGGTGGTGACCTGAGGGGAAGATTCCCATAGAAAAGGAGAGAAAGGACAATGGGGGAATGGAAATAAGTGTACTGGTATGGGTGAGTGGTCAAGTAGTGAAATAATGGTTGCCTCTCCACATCCAAATGTATAACCCCCAAATCTAGTGTAATCCCCCCAGTCTTAAAACCCCAGTCACCCAAATGGGAAGGCAAAGGTTAATGACCTGATAGAACAATTGTATGCTTTCACTTCAGTAAAGTGGGACATATCCATAAGTTTTGTAAAGGTATGGACTATGACTTTGGGAATGTGTAGTTATGGACCACAACAGTGGTCTCCATTCCAACTATCCATATTTGGTCCTTGTGCAAGTGGGGACCAAACAGTTATGGTGCTGGTGATTTTGGGCTGTGAGCAGACATTGGTTAAAGATTTTGTGGCAGGATCCAGTTTAGGCCACTGGGAAGAACCCATAAAAATTACCTGTGTACACGGGGATACCCACAAGTATCCTACAGTTTAGCCCCAGTGTGGTTAAAAGTAGGCAATTGGATAGGAATAATAAAGGTGGGAATTTCAAAAACCTTTCCTTGGCCAGAAGTCCTGGGCTGAGACTGAGAAGGTTTTCAACCCTGCTACAAAATAATTCTGAAAATGTATACTCATGGGAGAAGGAAATCCAGGAGGGATTAGAACAAATATTTCCCTTCAGTGATGCTCAACTGTTTGATCCAGAAGGGAAGGCCAAGACACCCTAGGAAACAAATGGTAGAACCCCCCTGTTCAAGGTTATAGTTGTGAGGGACTGCAAGGACCTGGGTTCAAAGAAGATGAGAAGCAACTCCGATTAGGAACTGGCATCAACATCAATGGGAGGTCATGAGGAACTTCCAGAGGTCAGGCCAGACATGTTGCAAAATCTGTTTGATATAATTTCTAACAAAGAAATGTAAATGTTCTGAAAAATGTTTATTAGAATCTTGCTGTAGTAAATGGCATTGTTGTTGATAGAAAAAAAGCAAAAATATTTTCAAAGTTTGAACTGAAAAATGACATTTTGTATAGGGCGGAAGAGGAAAAACAAACAGTAACCGTACACTATCAGCTTTTGTTTCCCCTGTCTGCAAGAAGGGAGGTATTAAGACTTGCTCACACCATGCCTATTACAGATCTCCTGGTCCAAGAGAAAATTGGGAAGTACATACTTGCCTGGATTTTCTGTCCCGGTATCTGGAAGTGACATATTTTTGTGTTTTCTGCCCAGAGTGTCAGTTGGTTGCCCCCAGAAGTATAAAGCAGGCCCCGTTAATCCCTATGCCCATAATAGATATTTAATTTGAAAGGACTGGGATTGATATCATGGGACCCTGGTAAAAAGTTCAGCAGGGAATAAGTATATTATGGTAATTAAGGATTACACCACTTAATACCCCAAGGCTATTCCCAAACACTCCACTACAGCTCGGCCAGTAGCAAAATAATTGCTAAAGGTATTTTCCTGAGCTGGGTTGCCAAAGGAGATCTTAACTTATCGGTGTACCAACTTTATGTCAAAGCTTATGAGTGAGGTGTATGATTTACTGAAGGTTAAGTCCATCTTGATATCAGTGTGCCACCTTCAGTCTGACTGCTTCGTCAAAAGATTTAACAAATCCTTAAAGGTTATGATGACTAAATTTGTTTTGGTTGAGGCAAGAACCTGGGTGAACTGTTACACTATTTAATGTTTGCAGTTCGGAAGGTTCCACAATCATCCACAGGTTTCGAGCCATTTGAATTGTCATACAGGTGACAACCTCAAAGGATGCTGGATTTTGTAAAAAAGATATGGAAAGAACAGGCACAAAGTCCCCCTAATGTTCTCCAATATGTAATGCAAATGAGAGGAAGATTGGATTCTGTTGGCAGATATGCCACAGAAACTTTAATCAAAGCACAGCAAATCCAAGCAGGAGTCTATAACCAAGGGTCCAGGCTACAGGAGTTCAAACCTGGTGACAGAGTACTTCTTCTGTTCCCTGGCTCTGATAGTAAACTCTTGGCTAAATGGCATGGCCCATATGAGGTCCTGAAAAAAGAGGGGCCAGTTATTTATGACGTATTACAGCCAGACCAAAAAAAGGAAAAACAAATTTATCATGTTAATTTGTTGAAACCCTGAAAAGACAGGGAGGTTTTTGCTAATTGACCCAGAGAAACCTAAAGGGTGTTCTTACTCAGGTGACAGATAAGGACACTAAAGATGGAATCCTCAACTTAGGCCCTAAAATTTTAAAAGAAACAAGCCCCATCCCATTGGATGAATGGCTCAACCTGATCAAGAAAAACAGAGCTCAGCAACTGTTATGTGATTTTGGGGATGTGTTCACCCAAAACGTGAGACAAATTGATGTGATCCAACACCAGGTAGACACAGACCCAGGTGTCCGGATTTGCCAACAGCCATATAGGCTCCTGGAAAAAGTTTTAAAGATGGTACAGGAGGCAATCAACTGTATGTTGGAACTGGGTGTCATTGAGGAATCTCAGAGTGACTAGTCTAGCCCTAGTGTATTAGTCCCAAAACCAGATGAGTTCACTCAGTATTGTATCGACTTCTGGATTGTCAATGCAGTCTGCAAGTTTGACACATATCCTGTGTCTAGGGTAGAGGAACTTCTGGACCACCTGGTAAGGCCCAGTACAATAGTACTCTAGAGCTGACAAAGGGGTATTGGTAAATCCCCTCTAACTCCTGAATCCCAGGAGAAAATGGCCTTTGTCACGTAATTTGGTCAGTACCAGTTTTCCATGCTCCCTTTGGGTTGCATGGTGCCCTGGCCACATTTCACAGAATGATGGATTGAATCCTCCATCCTCATGGGTTATATGCAGTGGCATACCTGAACGATGTTGTCGTATTTAGCTTTGACTGGCACACTTACCTGTGAGATGTGGCTGTGGTACATTAGTTGTTCAGGGAGGCAGCTCTCATAGCCAGTGCTGTGAAATGTGCCCTAGGGTGACCGGAAACTAAATACTTGGGATATATGGTTGGGAATGCCCATTTGTTTATAAGGTAAAAGCCCTTGCTGACTTCCCTGTACTGACTACAAAAAAAAACAAGGTAGGTCCTTGCTTGGCTTAGCAGGGCATCATCACCAGTTTATTCCAGAGTTTTTGACACTTCTGCCCCACTGAAAACTATGCTTACTGTGCTCGGTATATTATAATGCTGTGTAATTATATTTTATATTGATGTTATTATGTTTTTTTCAATCCGAATGTAACCCTTTTTTTAGAGATGAGGTATCCCATGTAAATGCATAAGCTCAATGGGAAATATTTTACTTTGTTCATGTTTCTTCATGAATACAATATTGTTATTATGACTACTACTACTACTACTACACTGACTAACCTGACTAAAAAGGCTGCCCCAAATTAGGTTTAGTGATCCTCAAAGTGTCAGAAGGACTTCTAAACTATCAAAAGTGTGTTGTGTAAGGGTCCTGTCATATGGAGTCCTGATTTCAACTGTCTATTCATTCTGTACTTGGATACCTCGTAAGTAAGGTTGAGGGCTGTCTTATCACAAGAATTTGATGGTAGGATTCACCGCATCCTACGTCCAGAAAATTGTTTCCCTGAGAACAACAATATGACACACTAGAGAATGAGTGTCTGACAGTGAAGTGAGCAATAGTAGCCCTGTACTAATGCAGTACAGTCTCAATCTAATGAACCCCCATTATCTGAACCCAGGTTGGTAGCCCGGGCAAAATATTGGTTGGACAACAGGACACAGAAGGTAATAGTAAATGGAGTCCACTCTAAAGAAAGAGGGGTTACTAATGGGGTACACCAGGGTTCAGTAGTGGGTCCAGTCCTTTTTAATGTATTTGTAAGTGACATTGCAGATGGACTGAAAGGAAAAGTATGCCTCTTTGCAGATGACACAAAGATCTGCAACAGGGTGGATACACAAGGGGGTGTGGAAAGGATGTGAAGGGACTTGGCAAGGTTGGAGGAATGGTCAGAAGTATGGCAGCCTGGATTCAATGCAAATAACTGCAAAATAATGCACCTGAGAAAGAAAAACCCAGGGGAAGAGTATACAATGAGGGGGTGGTAGTAACAACAACAAAAATGGAAAGGGACCTTGGGGTAATCATATCAGATGACCTTAAGGTTGGCAGGGATTGTGAGAAGGCAGTAGGGAGGGCTGGGGGGATACTGGGATGTATAGGGAGAGGCATCACCAGCAGAAAACAGGAAGTTGTTATTCCTCTGTACAGACAGTTGGTGAAACCCCATCTGGAGTATTGCGTCCAGTTCTGAAGACCCCATCTCCACAAGGACATAGACAGGATGGAGGCAGTCCAGAGGAGGGCAACTAAAATGATGCAGGGTCTGCAAGAGAAGCCATATTAGGAAAGACTAAAGGAGCTTAATATGTATACCTTTGAGAAAAGGTGGGGAGGGGGGACATGATAGAAACTTTTAAGTACCTCAGTGGAGTCAACAAAGTCCAAGAGGGTAGCATCTTTCAGAAAAAGAGCTGTGCAAGAACAACAGGGCACAATTTGAAGATAGAGGAGGGATGGCTCAGGGGCAATGTGAGGAAGTCGTTTTTCACAAAGAGGGTGGTGGATGCATGGAACCGCCTTCCTGAGAAGGTTGTGGGTTCTAAAACTGTGGAAGAATTTAAGAATGCATGGGACAGACATAAGGCAATTCTTGTGGGGGTTAGGAAGAAATAGGCTGTTGGTTAACTAGGATCTGCAGCTTATCCAGTAGGTAGGGAAATGGGCAGACTAGGTGGGCCAAGTGGTCCTTATCTGACATCAAAGTCTATGTTTCTATGTTTGAACATCCCTATCTAATGGATTGGTAGCATGTCTCCCAAGTGAATACTCTCTGAACATTTTAATCCCAGTTTTACAGACTCCCTATTATCCAAACTAATTTCATGTCTCCCAAGCAGTCCGGATAATCGAGATTGTACTGTATTTGTTAGGAGGATGTTTCCCCTTGGTCACTGACCACGCACCCCTCAAATGGTTGAATACCATATGGGACACTTATGCCAGAGTCACCAGGTGGTGGTACCTGTCTCTGCAGTTGTTTCCTCCATAATAATGCTGACTTTTTCTCCCAGGAGAGCAGTTCAATGGTACCCAGTATTAACAGTGCCATGGGCATAGCTCTCAAGGGGAGAGTATGGAAAGGAATCCACAAACCTTCATCTGGGACCCTCTTGCTACCAAGATACTAGTAGGAGAAGAGAGTGAATTGATACTCAGCCTTACTAATTATGGCCTGGTCCTTTGAAGTCCATATGCACTGGCTGTACACAAGCTTGGAAATCCCTGCAGAGGAAGGACACAGATAAGCCTCATCTGGGAGGTATGAAAAGGAAATCAGAAAAAAAAAAAGAAGAAGGAGAATTTGGGGTCTGGAGAGAGAATGCAGGGCTGCTATGAACTGGGGAGCTGAATCAAACTAGAAAGTCTTTTGCTTTGTGTTTGCTCTGCCAAAGTAAGCTGCTTTGAACTCTTGTTTGGTGCTAAAGTACAGCAGCTTTTTGTTTCATTAAACTTCACCTGGAATTCTTTTTTTTCCCTGAGGGTTCCACCAAAAGTCTTGGCTTGCTGAACACTTACAAAAAACTTTTGTCAAGTAACAGGAATGTCAGCACAGGGTTTCTGAGTCAAGGAAGGGTGTAATTTATTTTGTGCCTTCTTCTCAACTTCCTATCAGCATCTCATTTCCATGTTGTGCAATACACTTCTCGTATGCCACAGTCTTTATCGATGTACACTCTCACTTCACAGTCTGCTTAGTTCATTTGTTTTTTTCTCATATCAAACATTCCAAGTTATCTCTATCCTGGGCAGCTTACAGTAATACTGTACTTTCCTTACCATGACCAGGAAACCTTCTTATGGACCTGGTGACTCACAGGTGAGGGGTCTAAACCTATTTGTAGTTCCAAGATCAGAGTTTGCTGACAGAATGGAGTGAAATCACCTAGCTTTACCTTAAAGGTATATTAATATTTATTTATACTTCTCTTCCTTTTGAAAGTAGCAGGGTAAGTGGGGAGAAAAGAAGAGATCTGTAAGTAGCATTTGGGGCACTTTGAAACTTCATAGGCAGTGTTTGGGGTACCTTGAAACTTGGGTTTTATAATCTAACATGTGGTTTGGGGGAAACTTGCTCAGGAGCTTAATCTTGGAGTGAGTAGAATCAGGAAGTCCTGTGAATCATGTGTATAACTGGGGGGTGGGGTTGACAGGCACTTAGTGCCTTCGTACAAAAACACTACAAAAGCACTTCCACTCTTAACGTGCCCAGCACCTTTATATTCAAGTGAGTGAATGGAACAGTGAAGGAGCTGAAAAGGTGACTGGTGTCCTAGGCATCACCAGAAGGAAGCAGAGAAGTGAAGGACTCTGCTGTTGGATTAAGGCAAGGAACCTGTTCACTACAGTGTAACAGTCACTGTTGGGAAGGGTTGAAGATCAAGGGTAGGTCAAAACTATGATTAGATGCAACACCCAGTCTAGGATGGGAGTATAAAGCAATTTGAAGAAGGCACAGGGAAACACAAATAAAAACAAACAAATAAAGGGGAAGACTAGAAACATTCTACCAGGGAAAGAGTACTAAAGTATTTCCAGGTAGCACAGGAAGAATAGAAGTTGAGAATGCTGGGAGTGGTGCAGAGCAGTGGTTGTAGGGTGGCAGTATTCAGAGAGACCTTTTGGAGACTGCTGTGCTGCCGCATCTGCACACACCTCTCTGGGTTGAGAGAGAAGGTCAATAGACCCCAGGCTGAGTTAACTAATATTTGGGGCACCTCCTCCCCCACTCAGGGGCCACAAAGTCTGCCACTGTTACCTCAGAGGATGCCAGGGATGAGGAAAGGCTGGACTGTGGTGGGTTCTAGAATGGTAGAGGTGGTGGGACAAAGGCACATTCCTCAACCGATATCACTACTTAATTCCTACATCGCTCTGGCAGGGCAGGACTGTCAAAACGAGGCACCCGTGTTAATGACCAGGGAGAAAGTGGGGGCCCTCCATAGTGGAGATGCCAAGGAGGGTGGTAAAGGACCCCAGAGGAGGAGGAGGAGGATACAACTTCTTGTGGGGTCTCAGTTGTGAGGGGGATAGATTTGGGAATAGGAAACGGTGGGAGAGGCAGGTTAGGTGCCTAGCAGGTGTCACAGGCTGGAGGGGGATAGATTTGGGAATAGGAAACGGTGGGAGAGGCAGGTTAGGTGCCTAGCAGGTGCCACAGGCTGGAGGGATGGGCAGCGGATTCTGAGGATCCCTAGGGCAGTAGGACAGGAGGGAGAGGTGGATGTCATTGTCCACCTAGGGACTAATGATCTAGCTAGGGACAGGGCTGGGATAGTGCAGAGTGAGTTTAGGGAGTTGGAGAGGGGTCTTAGATAGGTAGCTCATTTAGTGGCTTTTGCTGAGGTGCTACCTGTCTACAACAGGAGTGAGGAGAGGGATCTCAGCACCAGGAGCTTCAACTCATGGCTGAAGGAATGGTGCAGAGAGGAGGGGGGGGGTCAGCTACATTGAGGAGTGGGGACCCACCTGGGACAAAAAAGGTCTATACAGGGGTGATGGCCTGCATCTGTCTGGGAGGGGAACTGCAGTCCTCAGTGGACAATTTAAATGTTTCTTCGATGAACATTTAAACTAGTCAAGGGGGTGGTAGTAGGAATAAGGAAGGCAGAAACTTCCCCCCAAAGGCTACAGAAGAGAGTTAGGAGAACCTGATGGGAGTGGAATCCCCCAGGGTACAAATTAATAAAGGAAGCATGGTGGTAGAAGTAGAGAGTGAAAGAAGTGGGAGCATTAAAAAAAGAGGGGGAAAGGAGGGAGGGCAAAAAGGAAAAAAAGGGGGTCAACAAGCAGAGTGGATACAAAATCTGGAAGGCCATGTGTATGAGTGCTAGAAGTCTAAGAAATAAGATTCCAGAACTAGGGGCCATCACGACAGAGGCCAACCTGGATATTGTGGCCATTACTGAGTCATGGTGCACTGAAAATCATGACTAGCACATGGCCATAACAGGCTATACTGTGTTCAGGAAGGACTGAGTGGGTAGGAAAGGAGGGGGTGTGGTGCTTTACGTGAGGGAAAGCATAAAAACGAAGGAGATACAGGGAATACAGGGGGAGGCAGAGGGACTGTGGGTTACCCTGGAGATACGAAATGAAGTCACAATTTGAAAGGGAGTGACTTACAGACCTCCAGAACAGCAGGAGGAATTAGATAAGGTACTGGTGGAAGCAATTGGCATGATGGCAGAAAAAGGGGAGGTGCTGCTACTGGGGGACTTCAACCTGCCAGATGTAGATTGGAGTCTCCTAGCAGTGGCTTCAGCTAAAAGCAGGGACATCCAGGGATCTCTGCAGTGGGCATTCCATGGGCAACTAGTCAGTGAACCCACTCGAGGGGGCAATACTTGACCTGGTACTCACTAACAGGGACAGTATTGTGGATGTCAAGGTGGGAGGCCACCTGAGGACCAGTGATCACCAATATGCTGTGACTCAATGTAAGGATGGCTGCAGAATTGAGCCACACATAGGCGAGGGTCCTGTACTTCAGGAGTGCAGATTTTATAAAGATGGGTGGATGCCTCAGGGGTGACCTGGCAGGGGCATGGCCTAGGAGGGGGTAGAGGAACAGTGGGAAAAGTCAAAAGGGAGCATAGTCAAGGCAACAAACCTGTGCTTCAAACAAGTGAGTGAAAGCAAGAGGAAAAAGAGACTGCTATGGTTCTTGAAAGAGGTGGCTGAAAAGGTAAGGGCAAAAAGGACAGCATTCAGAAAATATAAGGAGATGCAGAGAGAGGAGGATAGGGAGCTGTGTCAGGGGAAACAGAGGGAAGTAGGAAAAGCAGTAAGGAGCACAAAGGTGCAAAGTGAAGAAAGAATAGCACAGGAAGAAACAAAAGAGGATAAAACATTTTATAGGTATATAAGTGAAAAGAAGACCAGGGTGGGATTGCAAGGTTACAAAGGGAAGGGAGGGACTGTTCAGAGGGGGACCAGAAAAAGGCAGACATCCTGAACAAATAATTTTGTTCAGTGTTCACAGAGGAAGAAGGAGAGGGGCCACAAAAAAATAACAGAAGCTTTGGAGGGAGGAGGTGGACACTAGTCCTTTTTTTGGAGGAAAGGGTCCTAAAGGGACTTGCTAATCTGAAGGTGGACAAAGCAATGAGACCAGATGGGGTGCCTCCAAGAGTACTGAGGGAGCTCAGGGAAATACTAGCTGCACCTCTGACAGTCCTGTTTAACAGATCATTGGAAACAGGGGTGGTTCCAGAGGATTGGAGGAGGGCAAATGTAGTCCCACTACACAAAAGTAGCAGCGAAGGAGGCTGGGAATTATATGCCAGTTAGCCTGATATCAGTGGTAGGAAAATTTATTGAATCACTGCTGAAGGAAAGGATTGTGAAATATCTTGAATCCAGTGGGTTACAAGACACGAGGCAGCAAGACTTCACTGGGGGAGGTCATGTCAAATAAATCTGGTAGGTTTGTTTGACTGGGTGACAAAGGAGTTAGATCAGGGTGGAATGGTGGTTGTGGCCTACTTAGATTTCAGTAAGGCGTTCAACACCGTTCCACATAGAAGACTAGTAAGCAAGCTAGGTAGCTTAAGAGTTGGCCCAAATGTGGTAAACTGGGTAAGAAATTGGTTATGGGATAGGAGATGGAGGGTTGTGGTAAATGGAGTTCACTCCAAGGAAGGGAGAGTGAGCAGCAGGGTGCCTCAGGGATCAGTGCCGGGACCGACTCTCTTTAATATCTTTATAAGTGTCATTACAGAAGAGCTGGAAGGCAAGGTCTGTCTCTGCAGAGGACTCCAAAATCTGCAATAGGGTGGACACTCGAGTGGGAGTGGAAAGGATGAGCGGAGACCTGAGAAAACTAGAGGAGTGGTCAAGGGTATGGCAGCTGGGTTTCAGTGTGAAAACATGCAAAATAATGCACCTAGGGCACGGAAACCCAGGGGCAGAGTACAAAATGGGTGGAGTGATATTGACAACCACCAAGCAGGAAAGAGGCCTGGGAGTAATCATATCAGATGACCTAAAAGTGGCCAGGCAGTATGACAAGGCAGTTGGGAGAGCTAGTGGAGTGCATAGGGAGGGGTATAATGGGAGGGCTTTAAGCCAGAGGTTCAATGTGGGGGAATAGCTCCTCCCACTTCCCATTCAAAAACACACCTATTACAGCACTTCATGCTTGGAATCAGAAACTTGACAGTTGTCAGGTTTCCCTTGAGCTCCTGCATAGTGCCCAGATGTGTCTACCGCTTGTATCTTTCCTTAGCTGCTATTATGCCCGTTGCTACCTTCATTTGGATTGGATTGGGCTTTCCTCAGCTAACTAATGCTCTGCATTCCTGGATGCTCAGCCCGCCTCCCCTTCTCGGGCTTCTGATGGTCAGCGCCATCTGGCCTGCTTCTCTGCCTTCCAATTCCAATTCCTATGGTAAGCCCATGTTGTTTTCTCTTATTCTAGCTGCCTGCCTTTTCATTCTGTCTCTTCCCCTCCTCTGACTCACTCGCTCCCTGCTCCTGTAGAACACTCACCAATAGTGTGCTCTGTCACTTCGGCCTTTCCTTCCTGCCCTGCTTCCCACTGCAGCCCTTTTCCCGGAGCAACATCCAGGGGCCCTACACTCTATGGCCTCTTGCTGCTGTGAGCTGTCCCCTGTTTTCTTTGCCGTGCCTCACCTGGCTATGTTCCCTCTTGGCCAGCTCCATTCTTCAGACCATTGCATGTGGTCCATAGCCTGCATCATTCTTTTGCTGATGGCATGTTTGTCAGCATCTGGCCCTCACCTTTCTCTCTGTGGGCCTTTGATCTGGGCACCCCTTGGTCCACTCTGCTTGCGCTGCAATCCTGCCATCCATCCAGCACTACCAGATTCGGGAACACCGATTTTAGGCTACATGACAATTGAACTAAAAAAAAAAACATCGAACAATAGCTTGCAGAAACGCCTTTCTAGTTGTGCATGTCTGCTGCATTATCCCAAGAAGAATGCAGCTGTTTCTGAACTTTTTGACAGTTTCTGTCATGGAAAGGCTCACAGCAAAACTGTTTTCTGGTAAACTGTCTGTATGAATTCCCCAAAGCCCCGTATCTTCTGCCAGCTCCTCCATATTTCACCAGTCTATTATTACCTACCCATAATCTTTGTGGGATTAGCTTTCACCACAAACCATCCTGCAAGTCCCAGAATACCTTTTATCATACAATCCATTCTCTCCTCTTTGCATTCCAGGTTCCAGGCACTGCACTCCATAGTGGCACATTCGATGCACTTGTCTATCATCTCACATCCATGGTTGTCTTTCCTATTTCGGAATGGTCAGTCATTCAGCTTGCATTCACCATGTGCACTTCAGCTGCACTCTTTCCCTACCTCTACATTTCTTATCATTTCTTCCTGGTTTCTGGAGCTGAGGGAAAGCCATGTTGGACCTGGTGTCCCTTCTGACTGGATGTTTTCCTGTTACTCCATCAGTTCTCCTACAAACAAAAAAAAAAAAAAATTTTTACACCTACAGTTTCATCTCTCTTTTCACTTTCTTGCTCTTTCATGCCTTGCTTCTTTCTTTCTTTCAGGTCAGTGGTACCTTTCCTCAGGATCGTCAGCCATAGCGGTCCAGAGCCCCTTACCTGGCGCTCCCTTTGTCCTGCATCTTCCCAGACAGGTTCCTGCCTTTCATGGTAAGTCCCAGTCCCTCCCATCAGCTTGTCATTTCCCCATCTCTTCCATGCATTTCATTAGTTCCCAGTCCTTCTCTTTACTTCCCTTCCCTCATTCTCGTCACTATCCAGTTGATTCCCATTACTTTCACTGTTTTCTTTCTCTTCCTTAGGTTTCTTTCCTGATCATGTCATCTGCCAATGATCCCTCTATCGAAGACCCTTCAACTCCACCGCCCTCTTCGGTGCCCACCAGTCACAAACGTACCTCCAAGTCCCATCATTCCATCAAGGACTGGACCGTGCCTCAGCTCATATCAGAGTTATCCAAGAAGGGCATATCCTACTCTACTTCTGCTCACAAACAAGTGCTCTACGACCTCCTCATGGCCTCTATATCCCAGCCTGGAACTATTCCTGGCCCTAGCCAGCCTCTTCCTCAGCCTGACTCTGCCTCCCTTTCAGACATTTGGGACTTCATGGCTCAGATGACCGCCTCTATCTCAGACAACCAGACTCGCCTTTCCTCACTCAAAGCCCACTCTGCCCAGCCACTCCTTTGCCTTCTCCTCTGGCTCCCACTCTGCCCGCTGGCATACCCTCCACAAGCCTTCTCTCCTCTCCAGACTCGAGTCTCCCTCTGGTGGTAGTACCTTCTCCATCCATGCCTCCAGCAGTTTCTTCAGGTTTGTTGCTCACTCATCAGCCTCCATTCATATCCCCTATCCATCTTGTGCTCTCACCTCAGCAAGGACATCCTGGATGGTAAGGATATCAATTTGGTCTCCCTGCTCATCTCTTCCCACAATGTCTTGGATAATCGCATAGTGTCCTGCGGTGACGTATCAGTCATCTTGAAGTCCAAGGATTTTCGTCTCCCTCGAAAAATTACTATGGCTGAATTCGTGCTCGCCATCGGCCTCTATCGGGACATTATTTGTTCTGCCTTCCCGGCATGCCATGAAGAACTGGACATCTATCTTTATCTCCTCATTGACGTCAGTGTCCGGTATGGTGGTACGTATTTCTATGACTACCATCACTCCTTTTACACCAAGACAGCTTCTGCAGTAACCCACTACAACATCAAGCTAAACTGGGCTGTTTTGGACAACAAACTCTTTTGTTGCCACTTTGCCTGCCAACATACCTACTCTTGTTCCCTGTGTGATTCGTTCAACCATTTCACTCCCCTTTGCCCACTGGCTGTGTCTCTTCCTCAGCCCTCCTCCTCTTCCCTCCCTGGTCCTTCTCGTCCTTCCAAGTCCCCTTCTCATTGAGGCCTGGCTCACCCTGTTTTTGACCAGCATGCTCGCCTCGACCGGCATGGTCGTCCCATATGTAACATAGGAAGCAAATCCATCTGCAACAACTTTAATGACCATGGTTGTTCTACCTCCAGATGTCCATTCCTGCAGCTGTGCTGCATTTGTGGTGATGTGCACAATCGCTATATTTGCCCCAAGGCTACTAGACCGTCTACATGATGCCAGGTCCATCCTTCCACTCCTATGAACCTGCTTGCCCTGGCTCACCTGCTGACTGACCATCCTGACCAGGACTCACTGCACTCTCTCCTTTCAGGTTTTGCTCATGGTTTCCACACAGGTGTCTTCGTTCTCCCTATTTCCTCCTTCATATGTGCTAACCTGCAGTCTGCCATCCAGGAACCTGACGTGGTTCATTCCCTCCTTCAAGCAGAAATTGCAAAAGATTTGATTTTGGGACCTTCCCACACCCTCTGCTCCCTATTTACAGAATCAATCCTATTGGTATTGCCACTCAGAGGTTCTCTGGTAAAAAGCGGCTTGTTATCGACCTCTCTGCTCCTCGCCATTCTTCCACACTGAGTATCAATTCCCCCATTCTGGCCGATGACTTTTCTTTGGCCTATGCCCACACTGATGTTGCCATCATCATCATTAAGCAATCTGGTTGTGGCTCCTGGCTGTCCAAAGCCGACATATCGGATGCCTTCAAGCTCCTCCCCATCCATCCTTCTCTCTGGCACATATACAGTGTTTCTTGGGATTCTGTTTTCTATTTTGCTGTCCGCCTTGCCTTTGGATGCCATAGCAGCCCTAAGCTATTTGACATCTTTGCTGAATTTCTGTTCTGGGCCCTGCTTAATGTTTGCCGCCGGCCTGCTGTACTCCGTCTGCTGGACGATTTCCTCCTCATCGATCTGCCCTCACTCCATCCCTGAAGTTAGCATTTCCGTGCTTATCCGCCTCTTCGAAGACCTGTTTGTCCCCATAGTGGCTGAGAAAACATCTGGTCCTTCCACATCCCTCGAATCTCTGGGCATCATCTTGGATTCTGACTGAATGGAAGCTCACCTTCTGCTGGATAAACTCTCTATAATTCAGGGGCTGGTCTCTTCATTCTCTACCTGAGCAGACTGCACCAAACACAAACTGCTATCTCTTTTGGGGTACCTAAATTTCACAATGAGGATCATTCCTCAAGGTCACTGATTCATATCGTACCTCCTCATTCAAGCATCATCTGTTCTAGAGCTCCACCATCATGTCCATATTACAGCATCTGCAAAATCCGACCTAGCCATGTGGTCCCTTTTTCTTGCCAGATGGATCGGATGCTCTGCATTTCATAAAGATCCATTGCCTCAAACTCACCATCGCATATTCACAAATGCATCTTCCACTAACGAATATGCAGCCATATTCTCTCAGTCATGGATTGCAGCCCCTTGGCCTCCAGATGTCTCATCATTGACCGATTTCACTTCTACTTCTCTGCTATTCAAAATATATCCCATCGTAGCAGCCGCAGCTCTATGGGGACACCTATGGTCCCACCAATCAGTTTCAGTATACTCTGATAATCAGTATACAGTAGCCATCATTAACAAAGATCGATCATCCTCACCTTCCATCATGTTGTTCATGTGGAGGTTAACCTGGCTTTCACTCATTCATGATTTCACCATCACTTGCTATCACATTCCTGGTGCTAAAAACCAAGCAGCTTATGCTCTTTCTCAATTTCACTTTCAGGAATTCTTCCATTTCCATCCTTCAGCGGATCTCATCATGACTCCTCCGCCATCATACTATGACCTAATAATGACATAGGTTACTATCGACATCAAGCATCTCTCATTATGTGGTCAACATTGGCCTTGTCTACCCAAGCTACATATGCAACAGCATGGAACAAATACATATCATTCTGTGCTTCATCACCATCACAATCAACCATCATTTCAGTTGATCGAGTTCTGGCCTTCCTGACATTTTGCCATCAGGCCTTACATCTTTCACATGGTACTATCAAATTGTATCTAGCCAGCATCCAGTTCTTTCTCTTTCAATATTTTCCATCTTCACCATCTTTATTCTCTAATCAATCAGTCAAGCTACTCTTCTTGGGCTTTCAATGATTATCCACTCCAAGTTCTCCTCATCACCTTCCAATCGAAGGACCTCTATTCCAAAATCTGCTGGACTTACTGGATTCAAATCCATTCAAGCACCATTCAAACATCATGATGTCCTCAGCAATCATGCTTGCGTTCTATGGATTTCTTCATCCTGGAGAATTCATTATAGCATCAGCTCGCTCATCTCCTTTTCTCAGAGTATCTAACCTGGAAAAGCATAAAGACAGTTTCATACTAAATCTACCATCATCAAAAACCGACAGACTTCAATCTGTGACTTCCATAACTTATTATTCTACATCAAACAACTAATGTCCAGTTGTCAAACTATCGAAACTCATGAAGTTTCATGCCAATTCCAATTCCTCTTCTCCTCTATTAACTTCTGATGCCAACATACCCATGACATCGAAATGGTTCATCGACCACACAAGAACCACAGAGACTTGGACTAGATCCATTTTCCTATTCAGGTCATTCATTCCGAATAGGAGCAGCCACCTCAGCATCCCGTCATAATATTCCCATTCATATTATCAAAAGACTACTAAGATGGAAATAATCTGCATTCAAAGTATATATCCCCAATCCAACTTCTGAACTCAAAAATGTTTTTTCTATTATCTCCCCTTAGTTTGCACAGAGGATGAGCAGATCAGTAGCCATGGGTCCTCAGAGGTTTTCCCCAAAGGGGTTTTTCTTCTTCTGAGCGCTCCTGATCACACTCTCCAGAGTTGGAGGAGGTAATTCTATTTGGGCCTCTATTTCCTACAGCTTCCCAGCTCACCTACCAAGGGTGGGAATAGAGAAAAGCCAAGTTAAAATTCAACATCAAAATATTTGCAAATCACAGTATCACCTAGCACTACATAGTTCACCAACATTGAATGGGAGGGCTTTAAGCCTGAGGTTCAATGTGGGGGGATAGCTTCTCCCACTTCCCATTCAAAAGCACACCTATCGCAGCACTTCATGCTTGTAATCAAAAACACTCCCTCCATCCTCCCCATCAACCTCCTTCTTCTCTGGCACTCTGTCCACCATTGGGAAGGGCCTCTATTCCCTACAGCTACCCAGCTCATCTACCAAGGGTGGGAATAGAGAAAAGTCGCATTATAATTCAACATTAAAATACTTGCAAATCACAGTATCACCAAGCACTACATATTTCACCAACATTGACCCAGTATAAAGAGGAAGGTGGTGTTACCTCTGTATAGATCTCTGGTAGGACCCCACCTAGAGTACTGTGTGCAGTTCTGGAGACTACATTTCTGGAAGGACATAGACAGAGTGGAGGCAGTCCAGAGGTGGGAAACTAAAATGGTGCAGGGTCTGCATCAAAAGCCCTATGAGGAAAGACTAAAGGACCTCAATATGTCCACCCTGGGAGAGAGGAGGGAGAGGGAGATATGATAGAGCTCTTTAAATACCTCACTGGGGTAAATAAGGTACAGGAGGGAAATAATTTTCATAAAAAAGATGCTCAAGGGCAAGGGGGCATGCTATGAAGCTGAAGGGGGTAGATTCTGGAGAGATGTTAGGAAGCACTTCTTCACAGAAAGAGTGGTGGATTCTTGGAACAATCTTCAGGTAGAGGTGATGGGGATGAAGATAGTGGCAGGGTTGAAGAATGCATGGGATAGGCACAAGGGAATCATTGTGGAAAGGAAGAGGGATGGAGAAAGAGCACAAGATCAAGTACTGTCTGTGGTAACAATGTAGGTGGGGAAAAAGGGCAGACTGGGTGGGCCACGTGGGCCTTATCTGCCATCAAATTCTATGTTCCTATGTTTTACACACATCTCTGTACCCCTTGGCTGTGGTCCAGTGTTTTTCTGGTTTCTGACTCAAAGGGCACCTTTGTTCTTTGGAAAAGGGGTTTAAACACATTATTTGTTCCTGCCTCTTTGCATGGGGGGTCCCTGTGCCTCATAGGTAAGGGGAAAACTAATATTTACATCACACAAAGGCTTATACCCCTTTATCACCTTCTATCCATTCTTTCACACCCCCTTGTGTTCTGTACTATTTCAGCTGTGCCTTACATTTTGATGTTTTGTATTCCCCTTATCTTTCTTCTTCCACTTTTCTTTCTCTTACTTCCTTTCTTTGCTTGCCTATCCCACAAAGGGCTTCACCCCAATAAAAATGTCTCTGCCAATTTACCCATAAATCTATATCTTTCTTCCCTCATAAAATGCTTTTTCTTCAAGCCATGACCTTCTTCTCTCTCTCACACACTCCTTCCTTCCTTCCTTCCTTCCTTCCTTCCTTCCTTCCTTCCTTCCTTCCTTCTCCTTCACCCTGTTAGTATTGTACTGAAATCTTATCAATTGTTATTTGTATTCTTGCATGTAGGATTGTATTGTTATCATTTGTCTAGTTGGCACTTATATGTATAGGCAACTTATAGATCACAGGACTGTCTTGTAAACTGGGTCTTATGACCTAATATGACATGTTTCCTGTATAAAAATAAAGTTTTACTACTACTGTAGTGACCAACTAGATCACTTTGCCTAGCATGTAATTCTAATATTATTTAACTCAAAAACCTAGTAGCCGCAGTGCTAAAGGGCTATGTAAGTAGCAATATCAGCATCAAGAGCCACTGGGTGATTGCAACTGATTATGTCACATGTTCACACGTGCGCAATGGCACAGTAGAGGGACTAAGTACAGGACTGGTTATGGAGACAGAAACAATGACAATGAAAAAGAGAGAGAGAGAGAGAAAGATGTACAGGAAAAAGAACAGGGGATAGCAAATATGAATTGGGAATATTGCAGTGCTTCCCTTCCCCATTAAAGCAACAGTTTATGTTAGCCCAAAATTGAAGTAGTAGCCTATTGCAACATGGATAGAAGAAATCCTGAAAGCTGATTGATCTAGAGGCAGTTCCAGATGTGGTCTAAAATTAAAGTAACAACAAACCCACATAAAAATTCTACAGGATCCATTTTATAATCGCAAAAAGCATTCCAGGGCATGTTTATGTTGGGTAACATCACTTCTCAGGTGGTTGAAGGCACTGGACTGCAACTTATACCTCAAAACATACCTGAGGCTTGATGTTATCCCTGTATGACACACACCCTGCCATGCCTTATTTCTCATATCAAGTATAGCTGTCCTATTGTTTAGTAATGTGCAGTGCTTATTATTTTTTTCTTATACAAAATGGTTTCTTCTCACCTCCACTATGATGATTGAGTTGCCATGGTGACACCATTCCTCCAACTGTGAGGGCAGGCAAGTGGCTGCCATGACAGCTTATGCCAGGGTTGTTACTTGTTCAGCCAGCACATGCTGCTTAAATGCTGAGTGGCCTGCACCTTCCTCCCTATGAACTAAGAGAGTCTCCTCCAAGATGTGCCTAGCCCCCAGTTGACTCCCACATGGGATTCTGGGGATTGCATCTGCATCGAGGTCTCCAGGTGGGCAGTTGCACAATGTGCTGTTGCAGACAACTGGAATGGTACTGTGTAATCCTTATTCTGCAGAACTCAAAATCTCTGTTGCTTTCCAGTCAGATATATTCTTTCAGTGACCACATAGACAACACTCCACATCCCCCTATAGCACTGCATTATATCCACTAGACTAAACAGCCTCTTTAGCTTTCCAAAAAAATAACACTTACACATACAGTATCACTTGAAATGGGCAGCTGTCCTAAATAAGTAATGTTCAGATTTTTGAGGAAACACATTGGACTGACATTATAAGCAGATTAAAAACAGAGTAATGCATAATACCAAAGGGAAAAGGGCCCAGAATTTCCAGATCACAGACAGACATAGCTCTGTATAGAATAAAATTATGGGCCTCTTCAGTGGTGCAGCTATTTAGGAAACAGGGGTTCTAACCCCAGGAATTCCTCACTGATGCTTTACACTAAGTATCCTCTTCCCAGCAGAGAGTGACACACCAGAGATAGAGCCTTGTGCTAATTATGGAATTTAGAATCAAGGTTCAAAGTCTACAATGATATCACACCCCACTCTAGCCCATAACATCAGATTTGTTTCAATGCCTAAAGGAAGCAGTCACCCCAAAGGTAGCTTTGGTGTCTCTGGTCTCTTGACATTTATTATTTTATAATCTTACATTTTTCATAGTAAGTTTTTTTATCACTCTGCATTAGTTAGAGTATCAATCATTATTTGTAGATTTTTGTGCATTTTTTTTGTGGTCTGTACAGTTCCAGTTAGTTCCCAGGAACTGGAGAAGGCCAAAGCACAATACGGTTCCCACCTGAAGGGGACCACACCCTTTTCTATTTATCAGTTTTTGTGTACAATAAGCTCTTTAAACTGTTTTTATGACTTTTTTTTTTTACTAGCAGTTTTTATATGTCTACGTTGCAGTTCCCACTGAGAGGGAAACAACCCGTTTTTACTAAGCTACTACTCTTATCAAAAATTGTGTATTAAAACTGCTCCTTTGCAGTGAAACTTCTGCTTTTTCATTATTTAAACATGGTTCCTATTAGAAAGGAACTGGAATTTGAAAATTTTCTCTGCATAACCCCATTTGACCTTTGGGTTCTGTCAGAGTGTTTTGTAGTGTTTTGGGGAACTGGTATAATCTTTATTTAGATCTGCAGTGTTTAGCATGACTGGTAGACCTAAGAAAAAGAAAACAACACCAATAGGCTTTAAAAATTGCATAAACTGTTTCCAGCTGCAGGCAAGGCACACTGCCATGAATTTTGTTTAAGGTGCCTGGGTCCAGATCACAATTTTACTAATTGTGAGCTCTGTGCAAAGTTTTGCCCTAAAACCCGAAAGAAAAGAATTAAAATAAAAAGGAGAGTTTATAATGTGTCTGTCTGCCCCATGTCACCAAAACAAAATAAATGCTCTGAGGGAGTTCCTAAGAAAGGTGAAAGCAAGCATTAGAGGGTTCATCTTCTCAAATACAGCAGCAGTCCCTGTTGACTGTGACAGAAGAAAAAGGTAAAGTAGCTCAGCTATCAGATAAGCATGATGAAGATGCTAAAGATACCAGGGTGTCCAAAAAGGGGAAGCCCTGAGTCTAGCGATGTCAAAAATACAAATAAGAGAGCCTCAGAGTAGGCACTGGAAACAGGGTCTGCCAAAATAAAAAAAAAGAAAAGAATGTCCTCACCACTCCTCTTGAAAAAGGAAAGGAGCAGGCATTGGGCTAAAGACAAGTGCCCTCAACTGAGGACATAATAAAAATGTGGCAATTTTTCCAGGCCTGTCAGCTAATGGAAAACATTATGAATATGCCTTCCTCCCACCCCCCCAACTCTGGCTCCAGTCTGCCTGTAGAGAAGGGAGCAGGAATAAATGTACTGGTGAAAAGGAGGAGGAAATGCGTACCTATTGAACCAGATGGGTCACCTGAGCAGGAATTATACTCCCCTTCTAGGTCTACAAAGGACTACTCATCTTTTTCCTCTCTCATTAGGCAAATGGTGAACACCCTCAACACCCCCCTCCAGGAAACAGAGAAGAATGAGGAGGAAGCAGACTTTGTGGCTGAGACAGGGTTTGCTCCTACAAGGAGGCAGCTGGTACCCATACACAGATCATTACAAAAAGCCACTTGAGAAATCATGTCTGCACCTTCTTCAGCTGGAGCCATAGATAAAAAGATTGGAAAAAGTATCAGGTGGACAGATGGGGAGTAGAATACCCATATGCCCACCCTGATCATCAAGGCATAGTATAAGTAGCTGCCTGTGAGAGAGCTAAGGTCCCCTTCTCTACGAAGTTCACTGAAAAGGACTCCAGAAAACTGGATATTACGGCCAAAAAATGTTTATACATCAGTTTCCCTGCTCATCAGGCAAACAAATTACTCCCTCCTTATTGACTCCATTCGCGCCATTGGGGTCTCCTCTGGGGCTGTGGGTTGGTTCAGAAACTACCTGGAGGATAGATCCCTACAGGTAAAAATCAGTGATGCACTATCCTCCAGTCAACCAGTCTGATCAGGAGTTTCTCAAGGCTCCGTCTTGGGCCCCTTATTTTTCAGCCTCTTTTTGAACTCCCTCCCGCAAGCCTGCCCTGGTGACCTTCTCCTTTACACAGATGATGCAGTGTTATTCTCCAGTCACCCTTACCCACATTGCCTAGCTAGCAGCCTTCAAGACAATTTTTCAGCTGTTGAGGACTGGTTTGCACAACACAAACTGATCTTGAACTATAAAATAACAAAATCCATGCTTTTCACAAGCTCCCACAACAGACTTAAATCAGCCATGCTCACAATACTTAACAACAACAATATCCCTATCAAACAAGTTCAGACCTTAAAATACCTTGGGGTTACTCTTGACATCATGCTATCATTCACTGAACACATCAGTGTTGTCTACAAGGTGGTCAACTACAGATTAGGGTTACTGTATAGGCATAGAAAATGCATGACCCATGAAGCACTCCTAACTGCAGTTACCAGCTCCATACTCTCAATCGTGGACTATGGTCTAATCATTTATGGTGCTGCTGCGGACTCGACCCTTAAGAAAGTTAGCACTGCCATCAACAAATCCTGCCGCCTGGTCACGGGTGCCCACAACAGGACACAAACCTACCACTTATACTCCATGACAAAATGGTTGAACCTCAGAGACAGGATCAAGTATCCCATGTGCCTTTAGGCAAAAAAAATCACTATGGGCCTAACCCCTCCAAACTCCCAGCTCCTCCTCACACTCACCCCTAATCTCATAGCACTAGAAGTGCATCTAGACATGCCTTCCACATCCCTTTCTGTTGGACCACACAAGCCCAATGATCCTTTAACTTCTGGGCTCCCAGCTGTCTTAACAGTTTCCCACTAGATGTACAAGATGTACCCAAGCTTGGTCCTTTCAAATCTCTCCTGAGACAACACCTGGTTGCATGTAGCTGCTGTGACTGCCCTGCATAGTCCACCTTCTGCCCTATCTATGACGGTCCCCCTCATGAAACCAAGGACTGCCCCTGCTCAACACAGCCATTCTCTGGCTAATCCTCCTAACGACAAAGCCAACCTCAGGCTGCCCGTTTCACATGCTTGTAATCCAGCTAGCGTCTCTTATGACTGCCATAGCGACACTGGTTTAGCTCTTACTTATTTGTATTTGTTTATCCTATTTTAGCTTACTGTTTAATGCACCAAAAGTCACATGTATGCTTCTAGCAGTGTTATATGAATCTATTATACCTCATTGTATGTACATGCTTTTTTGTTCATAATTGACATGGGACCTATGTAAAAGAGTCTGACTCATATGTATTGTAATCCGAGAACTCAATAAATAAAACAATAAATAAATAAAATACTTAACTCATGTAGCCCAGTACCAGAAGGCGTTGTGGAATGCAATGCTGGCGCTAGTGATGTGTGAAGTTGGAAAACGTCCCTCCACCGATTACTTCACCTCATTTTGCAAAGTTCTTCTGCCGTGCAATGTCCAAATTCATGGAAAACTGATAACTCCAGAAAATGTGAAGTTGGCAACTTCACTGGCAGAGTTTGGTACAAAGGCAAAGTTTGCAAAATGCGAAGTTGTGACTTTGCCGGTGAAGTTTGGTACAGAGTTGAAGTTTGCAGTGATATGGGATTGAAGGTCACATGTTGCTGAAACAGCCTGTATGCCACGCAGAGGCTGTCTTCAGTAAAGTGTTCCGAAGACAGTGTAGGAGAGAAATCTGTGTGTACTTGTTTGAGGAAAAAAAAACCTTTTAAAATACATCTCAAAACTGAGCTTTTAAATCCAAATTGCTCACAAATTGTTCTAGAGGGCATTGTGCTACTAGATTTTTTTTTTTTGTGAGTACAGTATGTACTTTAAAGTAGTGGTTTTTGTTTTGTCAGACTGTGAAGAAGTGGTATGGGGAGGGTAGGTGTACTGTGTAAAGCAAGTTAGCAAGGCAGCTCAGAAAGATCTGGAGCTTCTTCATCCAAACAGGAGATTTGTGCTGTAGTTTGGTTTTCTCATTCTTTCTTGTTCATCATTTTTGAACTGTAGTGAGCAATTTCTCATTTTTATTTTTGTGGTTTAGTAAGGTGTGTTTAAAGCAGCAATGCATGACTGCAGTGAACATTTTGACTTATAATCTTTTATTCTAGTTTAGTTTGCCCCTTATCTCCTGACTTGTATGATACCCTCCTTCCCCCAAATCTGAGACTGTATTAGTACTTTTTTTCACATTTCAATTAATAAAAAGAGCACTCCTTTTAATATAGCCCGTGTCACAAACGCACTCAGCAGGTCAGGCCCTCTGCTTCCACAGTGCCAACCTCCAAGCACAATAATGTGAACAGGTAACAGGCAGGGTAACCCTCCTGTCTGCTTTTGGGTCCAAATTCACCTTTAGTCTCAAGTTCTGGGGGGATTCAATCTGTGAACCTTATGCTAGCGTACCCAGTGTACAGGCTCAGATATGTACCCTCTTTGGGGGATTGCAGTACAGTCTTTCACCAGGGGCACCAAACCAGGCTTCCCAAAATGAACCCTTAAAACTCTATAAAAGACCTTAAGTATATTTTTACCTTTTCCCAGTTTAGTAACACCATCAAGCTTTTGAACAGTTTTTATCAGTCTTAACACTCTGTACATCCCATGCAAAAAGAGAACTTGCAGACACCCAGGCAGTCTTTCAAATAATATATTTACTAGAAATGGATAAAAATATGAAAAATGTAACACAGAACAATATATCCAAGGGCAGACAATCACATAAAGAAAAACAAGGAAAACTACAGACAAACTCCTATCAAATCAGTTAGATCTTTTCTATCTAATGTTTTACCTCTGTAAATGCAGTTAAATTATAGAGCTGTGTCTTTCTACAGTCCCAAGATGGTATATGACAACAAGTTCAGACACAGTATTCAGTTTAACACTCTGTGTCTCCACACCACTTCTATGAGTTATCTAGCACCTCCTTTTAGAACCAAAAAAATACAAACATGATTTCCTATCAGGAGATATTTTAAATAATGTGATTTCAGCAAAAGCTAATGTCCTAAATTATAACAGTTTTTAATCAAGCCTTTCCTTTGAACTGGTGGCTGGTTTCTTATTTTCCTAAGGAACATCAAAGGTTTTTACAATTCTGCCATACATCACTTAGGTGCTAATATAGCCAACAGGAATCAGCTAAATGATGTCCTGTTTCTGAAGTCATAAAATGTATATTTTAGTTTCCCAGCTTCAGAGGCAGGAGGTCATAAAAAGGCCATAAAATGCAATTTCGCAAGGAAGTTAATTACATTACAGAGATCTCCTGCTCCTGTAGCTGAAACCTTGCGGGGGAGGCACCCATGGCACAGGTCGGCCTTATGTGAGATAATCACATACTATAGTTTTATATTACAAATAGCATACAATAATCATAACCAGCTGGCCAAGCGTCACAGCCTGGACCAGATTTCCATCAGTATTTTCAGCTGTTTTTCTACAGGATATCAACTGTTTAAAATAACTCCATTTGTGACTGAGATGAATTATCGTGCAGTGGGCAGTGCTCCCTGACCTTGTGGAACAGTAGGTGTTCAAGGACCGCTGAGAATGCTAATGAAAAACCTGGTCTTAGACATATTAAAAGGAGAATCCCTTTTTATATTTAAAATTTGAAAAAAGTACTAAAGCAGACTCAAAATGGGGAAAGAAGGGTATCGTAAGAGTCAGGAGTTTAAGGCAGCCTAAAATAGAATAAAAAAAAAAATAGGTCAAAATTTTCACCACATTCATCTACTGCTGCTTTAAGTAAAGTAGTTTGTCAGTGGCTTTCAGTAGCAGTTTTAGTGATTTTTTTAGTTATATTTTTCCTAAAGTGACGGTGTTCTGTCAATTTTTGTTATACTTAGTATTAAATTATTCCTGTTACCCCTGTTGTTTTAATCCCTGTTCTGTTTTTAAAAATAAGAAAAAAAAATAATAACTTGTTTGGTTGTTTTTAGTAGTAGTTTTTCAGAACACACTGCTTATCCATGATTCCCTAGGGGGAGGCATTGTCTGCTCCTGGTACTTATTTGTACTGTTGTGTTAGTTTATTAATCCCTGTGTTGTGTTTAAAAAAAATCCTTTTTTTGTATGTTTCGTTACATACTATTAGCAAAGTATTTCTTCAGATCACACTTCGGATCTGTGATTCTCTAGGAGGATGTATTGTCTGCTGCTGGTAGTTAACTTGTTTAACCCTTTTACCCCTGTTGTGTATGTCGTGTTAATCCCTATTGTGTTTTATTTATTCAGATTGATCTGCTGATCCCTGATTCCCTGGGGAGGTGTTGCCTGCTACTAGTACTTATTTGTACTGCAGCCTTTTTTCATCCCAAATCAAGTTACAACTAGCATATAAGAATGTCTGGGAAGAAACGCTCTACTAAATGGAGAGGTGCCAGGAAGGCAGCAAAGAAGTGTTCAAAATCTGTGGGGCAAAATAGTGCTGCAGTTAAAAAAATGATGTCTGCAGCAACTTGTTCTATGGGCTCTGTGGTTGGTAGTAGTGAAGGAGTAGTTGGCAGCGGCGGTATTAGTGTAGCCACATTTTTCTCTGCTACATCTGTGGCAGCCATGCTGGTGGGAGATGTGGGACATGACAAGAGCACAATCTGTAGTGAACAACCCGAGGGACATGCTTATTTCATAGGTTGCAAGTGACCACACTAACCCTAACCCTAATATCCAATAGGATAAAACTATAACTTTAGCGAGCCATAACTCCACCAGCCTTTGGAATGAAGGGACACTCTCTACATTCAAACAAGGGTCTCAATGTGCACTGCAATAGTAACACATAATACCCTTGGAAATGTTCATGGGGTGTGCACAACACCCAAAATCACCTCCCAGCTTGGCCATGGTGCCAAATCCACAACTTAAGTCTCATAATCATCAAAAATGCACCAAATATGCACCCTCTCTTGGATTAGAACCATGCCAAGTTTCAGAGAAATTTGACTACAGTTGACAGAGTTATGCATAACAAAATCTAAAGAAATAGTTGGTGGAAGTCATTTTAACCCAGCTTGACCTCTGTGTACCCCAAGAAGAAGTTATAGGTGAAGTTGCAAGGCAAAGTTACCAATGGTGAATTTGCTATTAAATAGAAAAACTTCAAAAAATGATCCACAGAGGTGAATTTGGCAACTTCGACTTAACTTCATCTGCGAATTAAAACTTTGCAATAAATCTAGCTAGCACTAACCAATAAGGCTGATGGTGCATTAGCACAGGACCTGATTGCCATAGTCAAGTCAGTCCTGGATGCCTACAAATAAGCAAATATGACTCCCACATGGCTATGGACACTAATGCTACTGCTTCAATGATCTTAGCTCATGCAGTATCATTGAGGCAGTTCTCCTGGCTAAGGGCAACTACTCCTTCTCAGAACACTCAGACCAAGGACATGGATTTCTAATCTGAAGGAAATTCACTTTTTGGTGACAAAACAGAGCCATACATGAATAAAGTAGATAATGAATAAAGTAGATGAGTACAAAACCACTTAAAGAAACAAGACTGAAAAAGAAAAGTCACTCAGTTCCTACAGGCCTTATGGTGGGGGAGACATGTGTGTAGGCTGCTTTCCAACAGCATATGCCCCCTACTCCCCTTATGAGTACCAACTCCTAAGAGATTACTACAGAAGCAGAGGCAGGAGGGCCTCCAAGCATTCTGCTGCAGCACCAGCCTACAAGCCTCAGCCGGAACTAAACCCTTGAAAATTCAACCCAGGTGTCCCAACCATTGCCAGTGGGTGGAAGCGGGTCCACTACTTCCAGGAATGAATAAACATTACCTCAGACAAGTGATTCCTGGAGGTAGTGGGTCAGGGGTTACCCCTGCAGTTCAAACAATTCCCAAAACTGCAGAAACAAAAGTTTTCCAGCTCACTCTCCTATAGAAAGAATTCTGCTGGAACTGGAAGTATGCAAACTGCTTCAAGCGAAAGCAGTGGAAAAGGTCCCTGCCTCACAGTGGGGCAAGGGCCTGTTTTCAACAGTGGGGCAAGGGCCTGTTTTCAAGGTACTTCCTGACCCACAAGAAAAATAGGGTGTGGCAACCCATTCTATATTGTGAATCTGAACAAGCACATCAAAAAAGAGAGGTTCAAGATCATCACACTTGGCACAGTGATATCATCCTCACTGTCAGGGCATTGTCTAGGATCACTGGATTTGAGAGATGCCTATTTTTACATTCCAGTCAGACCTACTCACAGAAAATATCTCAGGTTCAGGCTAGGAAACTACCAATACCAGTTTGTATCCCTTACCTTTGGCCTCACTTCTGCAGTAAGGGTCTTCGCAAAGAGCTTAGCCATGGTGGAAGTACACCTGAGAAGGCAAGGTGTGGTGGTTTTTCCCTGAGTAATTAATTGGTCTCAGGAAAAATATAACAAGAGGCAAGGTGCTTTATTCAGAAGGTAAAAAAAAGCATACTGGAAAAACTTGGGTTCCTGATAAATCTGCAGAAGTGCAAAACAGAACTTGTTCAGGTGCTGGATTTCATAAGTGCAGAACTGGATACCCTGCGGGGAAAGCCTTCTTTCATCAGGAGAGGGTAATAACTCTGATTGCCACCATAAAATCCTTCACAGTGGGCCAGATAAGGCCTGCAAAGGAGATTCTTCAGCTAATGGGCCACATGGCTACATACACAGCCGTGGTCCCATGGGCCAGGTTTCGGATGAGAGACATTCAGTGATACTTAAGAGATACTGGGGCCCAATTTTCATAGAGCCCTTAGAGTGACACAGTTTGCATCGCTCCAGGGATATGGCAAATTCTGGGTGCACAAGGGACCCTGCACCTGAGTATATAAAGCTCAGGGTCCTGGAGACAAGCCCCGTGGGTTTGCTGCAAGTTGACTGCTTTGTCAAACTGTTGGCACAATTTCGGGAATTGCCACAGGGATCTGCCCCCCCCTGCCTGGCACATCACTAGAGGGGCCTGGATGGTGGGGGATGAAGCTGGTGGACAGAAGGGGGCTGGCGGCTGAAGGGGCTTGGGAGGTGGCATGGGGGAGTCAGAGGGACAGCTGGGTATCAGCGTGAGTGATGTTGCACTGGGCAGTGTGTATTTACATTGTAATGTATTATTTCCTATCAATCTTCTCTGGTGGTCTAGCAGACTCCCTCTGATCCCTGATGTCCCCAATATATTGTTCCCTGGTGCTATAGTGGACCCCCTGATCCCTGATGTCCCCCATAAATATTTATATATCATCCCTGGTGGTCTAGCAGACCCCCTGATCCCCAAACTGCCCCCAAACCATTTATATAGTATTCCCTGGTGGTCTAGTGGACCCCTCACCACGGCAGGCAGTGCTCTACCATCCTGCTCCCCCATCCCTTCCATGAGATGGTGACCAGCACAGCCCTCCACTCTCCACCACGACCAGCTACTGACTGAGCTGTCAAGGAGCGTGTACTGTATACACTACTTTTCATATTTGCATGGTTCTTGACTAGTATAAGCGCAGCATTTTTTTCTTGCACTGTTCTTACAAACATGTATACATATGTCAGAACATTGCAAGAAAAAATCCTGTGCTTACACTAGTCAAGAACCATGCAAGTATAGTTATTTTGTACTGCACTACATTTTAAACTTGCAGAGTTCGTGACTAGTGTTAAAACTTATCATAGAAACACAGAACTTGGCAGCAGATAAGGGCTGCCAGGCTAACGTAGTCTGCCCAGATTCTTTTAACTCTCATTTTTGCTGCAGACCATTACTTGATCTATGGTGCCATCTGTTTCCCCTCCTTTAATTTTCACTATGATTCCCTTGTGCCTATCCCAGGCATTTTTGAACCCCATTACCATTTTGACCCCCCACTACCTCTGCTGGAAGACTGTTCCCAAGCATCAACCACTCTTTCCATGAAGACTTACTTCCTCACATCCCTCCTGAATTTATCACCCTCAAGCTTCATAGCATGCCCCCCTTTATTCTAGAACAGATTTTTCTCTGAAAAGTACCTACCTCCTGTACCTTATTAATCCCCATGAAGTATTTAAAGGTCTCTGTTATGGTCCTCCTCTCCCTCCTCTCCTCATAGGGCTTTTTATGTAGACTCTGCTCCATTTTAGTTGCCTTCCTCTGGACCACCTTCACTCTATCTATGTTCTTCCTGAGAAGTGGTCCCGAGAACTGGACATAGTACTTAAAGTGAAGTTTTACCTACGATCTGTATGGGGAAGCACCACCTCCCTCTTCCTGCTGGAGATACCCCTTCCTAAGCACACCAGCATCCCACTAGCCCTACTGACTGCCTTATCTTGTGATCTTGCAAAAACCTTGTGTGTACTTGCAATAAACTTACATTTATTCATGCAAGAAAAATGTCAGCTTGTGTATGAGTATGTGATAGTATTCTTGCACAAACATACAAAGAACTTATAGTAATTTTGACACTAGGTGTATTTCTTATGTAATTCTTATAAATCATGCAAGATCAGTCAAAATCTTTATATACTCAATCATATTTAGAAGGTGCAGTATTTTCTTTTTCACACTTAAAAATTTCATTTTGCAATACATGCTGCCTTCAAATACACATTTAACAGAAGCAACAGCTTCTAATCAATGGAATACGGGTATAGTCCAACCCTGTTTATCCGACCTACTCAAATCCGAACCTTCCAATCTAACGAATGCCGGCTATGTCCCCCACAGTAATTCACAATAATTAACACCTGCTGTATTTTTATTGACACACTAATCATCTCCTGTTTAGCGCTCGTTCAGAACAATTAACACAGATGAGGCACAGGTGCTACATGTGATTAAAAGTCAAAGCTGGCAGAATTGCTAGCAGTTCTAGTTGTTTGATCTGTGTGATCTGTGTGATCATGGCCACGAAACGAAAGAGAGTTGTTCTCACCTTTTATGAAAGGCTCTGAATCCTCGATCTCCTGGAAAATGGAGAAAGGGCTGTTGTTCTGGCAGGTGAGTATAGGGTAGGCAAATCTACCATCAGTGACATTAAAACAGCCAAGGAGAAGCTGAGGGATTTTGCCATGAAAATAGAATCTGCAGTAGGAGCGTCAGGCAGAAACAAACATGGGAACTTGTAATGACAACCAATGGGATTCAGCAATTTAATTATGGTTTTGCCAGGAAAGCGAAGGGCATTCCAACATTGGAGCCCTTGCTGAAAGAGAAGGTGTTACAGTTCCACAACAGACTTGGCAACCCTGACTCATTTGTTGCCAGTGAAGGATGGCTCAACAGTTTTCAAAAGTGGCACAGCATCAGGCAGCTGAAACTTGTGGGGAGAGGCTCAGTGCAGCCAACCAAGAAATCACTCCCTTCATAGAAAAGCTGCTAGACACAACTGACAGTGAGGGTCTCATTCCAGAGCAGATCTTCAATGCCGACGAGACCGGTCTGTTTTGGAGATGCCTCCCAGACCGCACACTTGCCCATGGCTTAGAACAGGAAGCCCTGGGATACAAAAAGCAAAAAGACCGTGTGACCATACTGGGGTGTGTCAATGCCACTGGCCACAAGCTTAAGCTTCTGCTCATTGGTAAGTCTATGAACCAAGGTGTTTTAAACACCTTAACAAAGCCACCATGCCTGTATTGTATGAGGCACATAGGAACAGCTGGATGAATGCTCACATTTTCAAACAGTGGTTCACTGATCAGTTTGTGCTGCAGGTAAAAGTCAACCTTCGGTCCAAAAGACTTCCTCTCAAAGCAGTTTTACTGCTTGACAACTCGCTAGCCCATCCAGACATTTCTGAAGTCTGAACAAGGGATGTCACTATCAGGGTACTGTTCCTGCCTGCAAACATGACCTCAAAGCTCCAGCCCTGCGATCAAGAGGTTCTGGAGATTTTTAAAAGGGGCTACCGTAAGAAACTTCTTCAGACAGTCCTCTCGGAGGACAATGAAAACTTACCCCTTAGCAGTATTCTGAAGGCCATCAACATAAATGATGTTGTCTATATGGTAGCTGAAGCTTGGGATCTTGTGCGAGCAGAGAGCATACAAAAGTCCTGGACTAAATTGGGTATAAAAAACACCCGTGAACAGGAGCACAATCAGGAGTCTCCTGTCAGTGATGATTCTGAGGTGCCAGCTGATCTCTCTGAGCTGACATCACTAGAACCTGATCATCCAAAAGAGCAAGAGATACAGGAGGGGGTGTCCTGTGATGAGGATTGTTCAGGGACATGAATTGCTGTCAGAGGATGCGATTGCTGAACTGGTGACACAGGCAGAGGGATCAGAAAACAAGTCCAGTGAGGAAGAGGATGAGACTGCAGCACCCATTCCCATACCTTCACATGGTGAGGCAGTAGAGATGCTGGAAAAATGTATGCACTGTATAGAGGCACAACCGGACTGTGATCCAGTCCAAGTAATGCTGCTACGTACTATGAAGCAGTGAGCAGCACGTAAACAGTGCAACAGCAAAAAATGAAAACTAATGCTGGACTTTTTCAAATGATTTGCACTTTGCACTTTACAGTACTGTAGTTTTCTTTCAGTTTATGTTTGTTTTTGTTTAGTTCACGGTGCTGTCCTACTAATCTAGCAATTGGTACAGCATTTTAAAAGTCTATTGTATGAAATAAAGATTTTTTTTGTTGACGAAAACTACGTTTCAGCTAATCTCTCTGGTAACTGATCCTTTATTTATCCGAACATATCTTATGTCCCCCAAGTGGTTCGGATAAACGGGGCTGGACTGTATCTCTCACTGGATAGTCTCTTGCACACAGTTCTGTTATTAAAAAACTGGGAAAGTAACCCCCAGAGGCCAAAGGGCACATTCAACAAGGGGTATCTCTGCCTCTGTGGCATCTAAAAGGGGCATCCCATTATTGGACATTTGCAAAGCAGCTACCTGGAAAACAGTGTACACATTCACAAAGCACTATTCTCTGGATATACAGTCTGGAAGGGATGCCAGCTTTGGAACTGCTATCTTTTAGAACCTTTTTCCTGAATACAGTAGATTCTGGACCCAGCCTGCCAAGGTACTGCTGTAGAGTCTGCTTAGTGTAAAGCATCAGTGAGGGATTCTTGGAGTTAGAAGAAAAAAATACTCACTGTAGTAATGTTATTTCTTCTCAGGAATCCGTTGCTATGATTTATACTCCTTAAATATACTTCCCCTTTCCAGAATCTGAAAATAGTTTCACAGGAGGATTGGTTCTTTTCATTAAGGTTTATGTATTTCTTTCTTTATTTGGTTTTTGGTAACTGTGTAGGTACACTAGACAATTAAATGTCTATTTTCAGGTACGACCCAGTTGGGAACAGAATAAATTCCAAGTATTGAATAAAAAAGTACAAAGCCAAATTCAGAAAGCCCACAATTGTGGGCATTCTCTAGGAAGGTACATAAATTAAAGTCAGTGCACAGAGTACATAATAAGATGAACATGTACATTGTGAGAGGCTGAGAAATTTAAAGTGCAATAAATTACACAAAGGTATTAGCAAAGAGAGAAATAACGGACATAAATTAGATGAGGACTTTGGTAGGTTGGTGTGTAGGCACAAAAGTGTAGGGAAGATGAGAGCTAGAAACAGTTGCAAGCCACAGAAAAAGTAGATAAACCTTTAGGACAATTTTGAAAGATGACAGTGTGGGAGAACTGCAGACCTTGGTGGGAAGGGGAGTTCCATAGCCTGGGGACACATGAGAAGAAAGTCCGGTCACCCATTTTGACTGAACATTTTTGCCAGCCAGGATACAACACAGTAATGCTGCAGTGTATCACAACATTCTGCAGTATGCTGCAGGGAAATAATGTAATTGAATGACAGTTAAGCCTTTTATTACTGCAGTATTTTCTGACATGTTATTTGCTGCAAGTTACTGACTTCAAAGCAAACTATAGGCAGGAAGAACCAGGATTCAGACATGGTGCTTCATGTGAGTATTGAAGTGAGGTAAATAAAAACAGAACACTCCCAATGGCAAGAAAGAAGAAGGCAAACAACAACAGTAATATGTAAACAATCTTACCAATTTCTAGTTCAAGCCAAAATGTGCAAAACTCATTGACCTTATCACCATAGTGTATGCATTACACCACGCTGGCTATGACTGATGATGAGATGGAGAAAGGACTAACATTTCACTTGGGAACCCCAGGCTTCATCAGAGTAATGGTGCTTAGTTACTACATTATATATATATTCTTTGCAAAAACTTTGTTAATACACCAGTTAGTGTTCAAGTTAATGCCACAAAAGTAGGGAAATCTGGGATTAGGGTTTCCAACCCTAACTCTCCACCCCTACTTCCAAAGCAATAAAAGGAAAAAACTTAGGGGGTTGGGTCTCTGGAGTCTTGGTGAATCAGTGATGGGGTCTTCCTTGGGGTTGCCAGCTCTAATGCTCACCCCTCTCCCCAGCCTGCAGCCTCCTGTCTGAAGCAAAACATATAACCCCAAGCCAGTGCCTCATAGTGATGCACTCTTCAAAAGTAGAGAACTATTTCCCACAACATGTTGCCAACACAGTCTGTTGTAGCTTTCTTCATGCAGGGCCCCATGGGCCCTGCATGAAGAAAAGAGATCACATCTGATGTTGTTTGTTCATTGAACAGAGTAGGCATTAGGACTGACCACACCAAGGAAGACCCCACCACTGATTCGCCAAGACTCCAGAGACCCAAAACTCTAATGTTGTTTCCTTTTGCTGTTTAGGGCAGGGGTTGGGGAGTTAGGTTTGGAAACCCTAATGCCACATTTCCCTACTTTTGTGAAATTAACTTGAACCCTAACTAGTGCATTAAAGAATTTTATTGCAAAGAATTTCCTTTCCATTTGAGATAGTGGAATCATATCATCATTCAGACAGGTCTCTTTGGGACTTGCATGAACCAATGCAGATGCACAGGGCCTGAAGGGCCCTTCACCAAAGAAAGCCTCTGTCTGCCTATGGGAGCGCAGGCCCTTGCAGTTACAGCTACTCATTTATGTCAACCGTATTTGCGGTTGGCATAAAGGGAGTCACTTCAGACTGTGTTTTCTTCAGGGTGCTCTGCTCTCTGCATCCCCCACTACTAAATTAATTGCTTTGGGAAGGGGTTGCAATACCCCCAGAAAGCAGTGCCAGGGTCCCGCATTGACACTACAGGTACCTGGCACTATTATCACTGTAGTGTTGGTCACAGTAAAGTTGTTGCAGTAGCAATGGTATACCAGGTATTACTGCTGAGTGGTTTCAGTATGCCAGATGTGGACTGGGCCATCCCAGCAGCTGCTTCAACCAGGAGCAGAGACTTCCTAGATTCCCTACAGGGGGCAGGCCTAAGACAGCTAGTGATTGATCCCACCAGTGAAGGAGCAATATCCCACCAGTGAAGGAGCAATTATGGACCTAGTACTGACCAATGGGGAGAGAATCATAGACGTCCAGATGGAAGGTCCTTGTTTCTCAGTTATAAAATGAGAAACCTTGTATTTAAATGAAGCTTACAGGGTCAGGTATCTCTTGATTTCATGCGCTTGACTTTTAAACTCCTCATTTTTTGATTAGAACTGAGGAGAAAAGGAAAAACTATAATGCCTATTTGCATAACTTCAGCTTTTTGTTAAGCATGTTATAACCATATTTCCTTGATTCTCAAAGTGTTTTAAATGAATTTTACCTTGCTCCATGCCATTGTATTGATGACAGTTTTCCCAAAGGAACCAAGCGGTCTGAGCTAAGGATTTAAATGCGGTTTAAAAAGCCCGTGAAATTGACTGGGGGTGGTACGTCATTCATGACGCTAAACCTTAACCCACTATGGGTTTAGCTACAGATTGAAAATGAATGAGCTGCATGACCTTCCCTGTAACTAAGTGGAATAATTAAGTGGGCTCACTTAGTACATATTGGGAGTCAGCGGTTTGCCCCCTGTCCTCGGCTAATTGCCGAAATTATAATCTTTTATTTCTGTTGAATTTGTCATAATGTCCACTATTTCTTATGGGTTATATATTTAGTGACTATATTAGTTAAATGTTTAAAATAAAAGAATCAATTTACCCTTCGCTATATATCTTTGCTTCATTGAAACTATTTATTCATGTCTATGCACTGGATAATTTTTCTAGGTAATCTAAACTACTTTTTATACTTATAACTTTTATTTTTGATTAATTGTTTATAAAAGAAGTTATCTATGTTCAAATCTAAATTAGGGAATGATTTTAAAAAAGGAATACATTTCATTGACTGGGTTTATACAGTAAAACCCAGTTAATGAAATATATTCCTTTTTTAAAATCCTTCCCTTTTAGCCAAGGACAGAGGGCGAACCGCTGACTCCCAATATGTACTAAATGAGCCCACTTAATTATTCCACTTATCACCTTCTGTCAATTTTGCAGGCTTTTTAAACCACATTTAAACCCTTGGCTCAGTTCTAATTGAAAAACGAGGAGTTTAAAAGTCAAGCGCATGAAATCAAGAGATACCTGACCCTGTAAGCTCCATTTAAAGACAAGGTTTCTCGTTTTATAACTGAGAAACAAGGAGTTTAACATTTAAGTGGATGAAATTAAAAGAACATCAGAATGAGTGAGCTCCGTTTCAACAATAAGGTACATTCCATTATAAAATGAACTTTTAACACCACAAAATATTTGTGACTTTAGAAAGTACTTTACTTTTATAAAAAACAAATAATCCTGAAAAGGATTATGATGTGGTTATAAGATGTATAGTAATCTTATAAGATAAGTGTTTTCTTAGAGTTCTTATGAACTTTTCCCCATAGGAAACGAGTGACATTGAGGCATTAAAAATCCATCAAAGAATGAACATGTTTTCAATCAGTTTTTAGAAGAAATTCACATCAAAAGTAAGAATCAACACAACCATATTATTTTGAGATACTTTTAAAGTATGGTTTAAACATTTAAACTAACAAAGATTATTTTTGCTTTAACTTAGTTAGGATGGAATCATATTTATTTGGAAACCAGGTTTAACAAGAAGTTAAAAAGAGGTGGCAACTTAAAAATTGAATGAAGAAGGGGAAGGACATTTTAAAATTAATTACCAGAAATAATAGGTATGTAAAGTGAATTAATAATCATTGATTAAAATGATTACATATACAGTTTTATGTTAATTGACACTGTTTATTTAGGAATAAGGCTCATATTAAGAGTAATGAGTAAACTTTGAGAAAAAAGATGTTAACTTCAATGTACCATATTATAATAGAGTATTGGTCATAAATAACCGTCCAGTATCTTAATGAAAAAGAGATTAATTTTGAAATAATATAAATTTAATAATTATATTTGTGTTTTTGTATTTAGTATCAACACTGTCAGATATGTATAGCCTGAGGAAGTGGCATGTTAAGCTGCAAGACTGTTGCTTACAGTACAATGGCGTGAAGTAAAGACAAAATAAAAACATTAACTTCTATGGACATTTTGGACTTTATCTTACAGTCTCACATTTTCTGGTTTATGTAGCCATAGCAAGAAGGTCCAGACCTACATAATTTATATTTGGGCATCCTGTATCAGCAATTTTTAAAAAACTGGGTTAGGAACTTGCTAATGGACAGGAAGCAGAGGGTGGTGGTAAATGGAATCCAATCAATGGCAGGAGGGTGACAAGCGTGTACCTCAGGGATCAGTCCTTGGGCCAGTCCTGTTTAATGTCTTCATTAGTGACATTGTGGTAGAACTGAAGGGAAAGGTCTGGCTGTTTGCAGATGACACATATAAACACAGCAACATGGCTCAGGAGAAACCTGCCGGAGCCATGCTACAACCTGACCCACATGCAAAAAACAAAAACAGGCTCAATGGTACCAAGAAAAGCCCCACACTGGGAACACAATTAAATACTTGCATTTATTATTAAAAGATAGGTTAAAGAACAGTAACACCCCCACACAAATACGTCAACATTTCATGCCACACTGGTGCTTTGTCAAGCTGCGCCCCTGCACCTCCCAAGTGGGGAGCTTCCCCCCACACACCCCTGTAACTAAAATAACAAACTTAGAGGTGGAGCAGACCCAAGAGTAAACAATAAAATTAGTTATGGGGGGAAATCGAGAGCAAAGCAGTAGCGGGGTTGAGAACAGAATCCGGGTCTACTAGTGCACACTAGCTGAGCTGCCAATGACTTAGCCCTCCACACCATTGGGGCAGTGTGGCCAACTTCTGCATCCTTCACTACCTTGTAGTGCATTAATATAAGCATCTGCTTCCTCCCCGTCGAGCATGTGGACATCAGGACTACATCATTTGGGACAGTGCAGCTGTCGGGCAGTAGTGCCCAGGCAGGTAAGTGTCTAGATAGTCAGCCACAGGAAACCATAAATATACCATGTCCAGGGTGCACATCACGTCCATGAAACATGGGGAAAAATTGCTCTCCAGGCTCTGAGAAGATGGAGCATCTGGGCAGATCCCTAATAGCTCGCACCTGCCTGGCCTTGCCAGATCCCGATGAGACTTGAATTGTTTGGGGTGTAGAAACCCTCACCTTGTCTCGGCCTGGGGGAAAGAACTGTGGCTCCATAGGGGAACTGGAAGGTCCAGGTAAGGTGTCAGAAGCAGGGATAGACAACATTGGCACTCTCGATGATGTGGGGCTTGGAGATGCTGAAGGAGGATGAACTATGATTAAAAAAAAAAGCAACTGGGCCAGATGGCATCCACCCTAGGGTACTGAAAGAGCTTTAGGAAGAACTTGCCACACCACTGGCTGAGATTTTCAGCAAGTCACTGGAAGGTGGAATAATACTTCAGAACTGGAAAAGGGCAACAGTAGTACCTTTACACAAGAGTGGAAGCAGGAAAGAGGCAGAAAATTACCGACTGGTCAGTTTGACCGCTGTGGTAGGAAAAACTATGGAGTCATTGCTAAAGGAGAGGACAGTGAAGTACCTGGAGGATAGCAAAATGATCAACACCAGGCAACATGGCTTCATAGCAGGATGATCTTGTCAAATCAATATGATCAACTTTTTCACCTAGGTCACCAGTGGACATTGTGTACCTGAACTTAAGCAAAGTCTTTGACACTGTCCCCACAGAAGGCTAGCTAACAAATTAGAGCATACAGGAATTGGCCATAAGATAGTGAACTGGATCACCAACTGACTGCAACATAGGATGCAGAGAGTGCTTGTCAATGGACCATTATCAAAGGAAGGCAAAGTGACCGGTGTCGTTCCATCTCGGTCTATGCTGGGATCTATCCTCTTTAACATATTTATTGGGGATGTTGCAAATGACTTGAAGGGGAATGTTTGCCTGTTTGCAGATGACACACAACTCTGCAACAGAGTAGACATTCAGGAGGGAGTGAAAGGTATGGAAGCAGACCTGAAAAACTCGAGGAATGGTCCAGGGATTGGCAGTTGAAGTTTAATGCCAAGAAGTGCAAGGTTATGCATATAGGAAAAAGTAACCCAGGGATAAAGTACACACTGGGAGGGCATCAGTTAGAGGGGACAAAGACAGAAAGAGACCTTGGAGTAGTCATCGTGGATGCCTTAAAGGTTGGAAAACAGTGTGAAAAGGCAGCACAGAGGGTGAGTGGCACCCTTGGATGCATTGGTAGGGGAATTACAAGTTCAAGTTTATTCAAGTTCAAGTTTATTGCAGGAAAACTCCATTGAGCAAGCTCATTCACAAGGAGGTCCTGTGACATAAACACTTAAAGTACAAACATAGATAGGTAATAACAGTATATACATGAAATGCACGTTACATGATACAGGCTGGATATACATACAAGTGTACCACATAGGGTGACCGCAGGTGGTAAACATTAATATGAGACAGGGAAGCGACTTACAGGTTGCATACTGATGAATGAAACATGATGACTGTGTGTGTAATACATATATTTTGGCAGCTAGAACAAACAACAGACTACAACTGATATGGGGGAGGAGTGATTTGATAGAGTAGCAGTGGAGCGAAGATAGATAAAGCCAGGAGTAGAAGGGAAGGGAAAGCAGTTAATATGACAAAGCAATTATACCTTACCAGTGGATAAATATGGCACACATGGGAAGGAAGAGACTTAATGACAGTTACAGGTGTCTTTTATTTTGGCTGAACTTAACGATTTGTAAGTTTATTGAAACTGTGCTAGTTAGTTTCAATACGGTTTGTAATTGGTTCCAAATGGAGGAAGGCATATGCAATACTACGTTTACCAAAGGAGGTCGCGTCCTTAGTATGTCAAGCATAATAAAGTCAGATTTTCTTACAGTATGCACTATGTAAGATACTAATAAGGAAGAGAGATAGCTTGGCAATTTCTGCGGAGCATTTTAAGAGTCCATAGCCCAGCATGGAGCAGGCGTCTAGTAGTAAGGGATGTCCAACCAGCAGCTGCATATGAAGTCACAGTGGTGCAGCAGTGGGGAATTGGTAATGAACCATAATGCACGGTGATAAAGGATGTCAGTTTACTTGATTTGCAAGAGTGGTGGAGGAATAGATTACATCGCCATAGTCGAGTAGGGGAGAAAAGTGGCCTGTACAAGCTTGTTTCGAGTTTCAAGGGGAAAAGGGCCTATTTCTGTAGAAGAAACCTAACCTTGCTTTTAACCTCTAGAGACGCCTTCGACGTGGTCATTGAAAGATAATTTATTGTTGATCCAGATACCCAGATATTTAAATTTGGTTACAACTTCCAGAGGCTCGTTTAGCGTGGTGACAATGAAGTCTTGGGCAAGGGGCATTGGGGACTGGACAGCACTGCAGGAGAATATCATCGCTTTAGTCTTCTTAGCATTGAGCAGAAGCTTTGCCTTTATTAGATTATGCTCAAGTTGTGCAAAGTCCGCTTGAAGCACTCCCTTGACTTCAGATAACGATGAGCCAGAAGTATACAACACAGTATCATCTGCAAAAAAGTGCAGACTGGACGTAGATATGTTAGCACCTAAGTCATTAACATACCTCTCAACTGAACCACATTACAAGGAACGTTCCTCATTTTACTTCATAAAAGCTCCCTGTTCCACATTGTGAGGACTTGTTCCACATTCAGTATTAACATTTTAAAGCAAAAATCCATGGTAAATGATGCAAAAAATATATTATTCAATTAATAACAGACTTTTTTTAACATAAATGCAAACATTTTAACAGTGTTCTGAGTTTCCTAGGTAAAGATTTGATAAAGTGTTCCACATTTTGCTCATTTGTTCCACATTTTGAGAGGCAATGTTCCACATTTGGGGGACAAAAGGTTGAGAGGTATGGTCATTAATGTACAAAGAAAACAAGATAGGGCCTAAGATGGATCCTTGGGGGACTCCTCTTGCAACTGGCAAGGCAGCAGAAAAAAAGCCTTCCGCCTTTACTTTTTGGAATCTTCCAGTTAGGTAGCTAGAGAACCACTGGGTGGTATGGTATGTGGCACCCAACTTTGCAAGGCAATTGACTAATAGTTTGTGATCAACAGTATCAAAAGCTTTGCTGAGGTCCAAAAAGTCTGCGCCAGTTACCTTCTTAGCATCTATAGCAGAGATCCAATCATTGGTTACTTTTGCTAGTGCAGTGATTGTGCTATAATTAGCCCAGAAGCCGGATTGAGCTGGGTTAATGAGAGAGAAGGTTTCCAAGTGAGATTTTAACTGAATATGGATCAGTTTTTCGAGAACTTTAGAAAGGATAGGCAATATGGAGATAGGCCTATAGTTGTTTACATCGCATGGGTCACCAGATTTAAATAGATGGATGATATGTGCTGATTTCCAGCAGGACGGCACAGTAGCAGATATAATGGAAAGATTGAAGATGTGTAGTATTGGGGCAGTGAGATGGGCGTAGCCTGACCTTAGGAAAAAGGGTTCCAAGCCATCGCCCCCGCGCTTTTTTTGTGTCTGTTAAGAAGAGAATCTTTCACTTTTATGTTATCTCCACGTAGTTGGAAGGGCTGGGTGCAGGACCAGATGCAGGGGGAGGTATGCTGGCTCACCACAGCACCAGCATAAGGTGACGAGTCAAAGCTAATCCCAGCAGTGGCAAGTGGGAGTTAAGTTTCTCTAGGGTTAGGGACTTGTTTTCCACAATCTTGCCACTTGCAACTATCTTTGTTGGGACAGGGGGCCATGGGCGTCCTTCTATAGTTCGATAGTCTTCCATATTTTATGAGGGTTACCTTTAGCTTGTTCGAGAGTAGAAATATAATAGTTAGCTTTTAGCAGAGCGAGTTTTTTCACACAGTTATTCCTGGCTGTTCTAAAGGCCTGCCAATCTGAAGATTCTTTGGAATGTCTAGCTTTAGCCCAGAGCTTATCTCGAGCTATAAGGGCTGCCTTGAGATCCGAGGTGAACCAGGGGTTGGAATTGTTCTGCACTTTACTTTGATGAAAGGCATGCTTATTTATTATTGTAGTGAGTTTGTCATTAAGGATGTAAGCCTTGTTGACATCTTTGGCTAGGTAGAGATCTTGCCATCTGATCATGCTCAGGTCAGATAGGAAGTTTACTGCACTGAATTTGCGAAAAGGATCTTTGTTATAAAGATGGGTTGCGCCAGGCCTTAATTTGAGATCTTATGTAAGCAACAATTCCATGATCGCTCATGTCGTTGTGAAACACTGCCGAATGAGATATTTTGTGGGATGGGTGGTTAGTACCACATCTAGAATGGAACTGTGGCAGTATTTAGAGTGTTGTTCCTAGTGGGTTCACTGACTAATTGCCCAAGACCCAGCTTCGCCACAAAGGGATTTGAGGCCGTGTGATTTAGGTGACAGCCAGTCCATATTTAGATCTCCTAGAAATATTGTTTCAGTTTTGCATCTACGAACATGGATTTCAAAAGATTAAGGACTTCATCACCACCAGACGGGGGTCTATAGCCACCTAGGATAGTGATACATTCCGAGGAGGGGAGATGAAGGCTCAGCGAAACTAACTTAAATTCCTTGGCTAGAGATTTGCAACTAATATTGGTGACCAAGTACTTAGATTTGGTGTAGATAACCACACCCCCACCTCTAGACTCTCTATCTGTTCTAAATAAATTGTAGCCCTGCAGTGATATTTGTTGATCAGTGTTCATCTTTTTTAACCACAACTCAGTAATTATGATAAGGTCAGGGTTAACGTGTGCAGCCCAGGCTTGCAGCTGTACAAGTTTTTTAGGCAGGCTTAAAATGTTGACCATCATCATTTGAGACCTGTGGCCTCAGCAAAATCGATAGGCAAGGTAAGTTGTGGGGGGTAGGGGGCCAGGGTTGAGCTCCACATTTCCTGAGCAGAGAAGAAGCAGAAGTATAACTTTCTTTAAGGAGCTTATAAGAATGGAGACTGCTTTTTTATTTCTTCGCGGCAACCCATATTGTGCTGTGCAAGAGGTGGCACCACTGTAATGACAGTTGATCGTGATCAATGTAAGTGCTTGAATAGACATAGGTGAGGACAGTAGCAAGGGGGTGTAGGCTAACCGGGGGGAATAGGCTAAAAGAGGAGAGGAGAATGACATAGTGTCTGCACGGTAGACCGTTATAACATTAGGTATTGATAAGGTACACTGGAGAACTGAATTGCATTGAGGTACTTCGAATTGCACTGTATTGCTGAGAACTCTGCACCTTAGGAGCAATAAAAACACAATAAGGAGAGCCATGGTCCCAGATTGAGTGGTCTCATGATTTGTATTAGTGCAGTATTTTCTAGGCAAGTATTTGCCCACCTAGGTACTCACTTAAAACCTAGATGAGAAAATACAGCAGAAGGGGAACAAGGAGAGCAGGAGCAGCTTAGTTAGTGGCGGGGCTCAAGAGATATTCACACAGGGCACTCTTATTGGCCACACTTAGATACCAATCATAGGTTGGCAGCAGTCGAAACTAGGCCAATGAAGCAGTAATATGATATAGGAGGCGGATCATGAGTGTATTTAAAGGAGGCCTGGCAGAGGGGGGTGGTGAGGGTGGGAGAAAATTTCAGGTCAGAGCGAGAGCTGAGAAGTCAGAATTAAGAAGGGAACACTGTAACAGGCTATAGAGAAGGTGCCCCAATCAGAGCAAATCAGGCAAGCAGGCATACCAATCACAATCCCCCTATGGCAGTGCCGCACCAATCAAGGGTGCCCAGGCATGCTGGCTCTCTGCAGAGGATTCTATCAGTATCTATCGGTATGACAACGCAGTGTAGGTAATAATAGGGTGCTCAGCGTCTATCTGACTTGAGTCTGAAGGGTGGATGGCAGACATTAAGGGCTTCCTGTTTTCAGCTGCAGAGCTGTCGCACAGGCAGTTTTAAGGAAGTTGTCAGCCTGTTGAGTGAAGCTTAGGGGAACCTCAACTACAACCACCCCTTGTAGCAGCACCGGGAAAGAAGTAGAATGATAATGCAGGCCATATGGCCCACGAATGAGTACAGTGATTTATGTAGAAGACCAAGAATCCCTCTAGGGGCAGGTCTGTATAACCTGCTAATGGAAAACTAGCCACTTAAAAAAAAAAGGTAGTTAGACTTATCGGCGCCAAGGCAGAGTGCTTGGATGGGGGGGGCACTGCAGGAAGAGCAGTCAGACAGAAGAGGTGTAAGCACTTTAAAACAGTAGTAGAAATTACAATCCAGCTAATACAGTTGAAAAACTTCTAAATACACAGTTGAAATGTGCTTAGTTCTATCACAAGTAGAAAGAGTGCGGTTATCATTCCTCTCTTCAGGTCCTTGGTGAGGCTACATTTAAGGTACTGTGGTCAGTTTTGGATGCCCCAGCTCAAAAAAGACATAGACTGCCTGAAGACAATACAGAGAAGGGCTACAAAGATGGTGCATGGACTGTATCATAAGCCATATGAGGCAAGACTCAGGGAACTAAATCTGTACACCCTTGAGCAGAGAAGAAACAGGGGGGATGTGATCAAAACCTTTAAGTACATTAAGGGAATCAACACAACACAAGCAAGAAACCTCTTCCAGCAAAACAGGGATGTGCATACAAGGGGGCACAACTTGCGTCTGGTAGGAGGCAGGTTCAAAAGCAACCTCAGAAAGTAGTTCTTTACAAAAAGGGTCATAGATCCATGGAACAGCCTACCTCATGAGGTGGTGGAATCCAAGACAGTACATGAGTTCAAACTCGCATGTGACAGATATTGTGGACACATCAGGGTACAGTCTAACTAGAGAGGGGGCAGAAACATGTGCAGACTAGATGGATCATGCAGTCCCCATCTGCAGGCATGGTTTCTATGCTCCTAGGTTCCTAGGGTCCAAGGCCACAAACTAATGTAGGAATTTTGGGCAGACTGAATGGGCTTGGCGGTCCTTATCTGCTGACAGTTTCTGTTTCCATAGGAAAGAGTCAATCTATCAGCCAATGCACACAGCCCTCTGCCACCAATGGGGCAGAGGTACAGGGCCTTATGCCAAGGGAAGAAATGTCTTCACTATATTGTACCTGGGCCCATGCAGTTAACACTGCAGCTTTCATTCCATGGCTGCGGGGATGTCACATAACAGCACCATCCCAGCACCTTCACCCCATATAGCAGGATCATTGAGCTTGCTCCCAAACTCAAGTCACCGGCATAAGATTACGAAGCATATCCACTGGGGTGAAGATTGGCACTACACACAAAGTTTCTTAATAATTATAATTTGATTTTTTTATTTTGACCCCAAATTTTCAAGATAGTCTTTGTATGACTCCCATTATAAGCATGACGTGGCATTTATAATATATTGTCCAAAACATAATTTTGCTCTACCAATGTTAAAACACAACTTGACAAGGATTTAAAAAAAAAATGACACATCTCATTTATGAGGTGGTGCAGAAAAATGACTATGTTGAAAGTTTGGAGTTAAAATTTTGAAAATTAGCAAAGTTATGATTGAATGATGAAATATTGCAACGTTCACTCATAACTTGGTCATTTTACCAACTTTGTACACCGTATTTTCAGAATTCCCTACTTATTACCTTATCTCATGAACCCAGTAGGTAAACATTTTCAGATCCCTGCTGAAACATCATTCCACACCACACATGTGAAAACACATTTTGCGCAGGATTTGAAAAATGCAGCATCGGATATATCAAATGGGAAGAACCTCCTTCCCCCTCAGCTAGTAATCAAATAAGAGTTCAGCATGTTTGCAGTTCATTTGCATCACCAGGTAAGGAAAAAGGTCTGGCTCCCCATATGACACGCAGTTGAAAAGCTGGACCTTGTCCCACAACTAACGCACTGAAATCTGGCCAATGGAAAATCATGTACACAAATGGTCACAGTCTGGGAAACAAGATCCCAGACCTGGAGGCAACAATGACAGAGGCTAAACTGGACATAGTAGCCATTAGCGAGACAGGGTTCACCAGTAACCACATTTGGGAGACTTCAGTACCCGGCTATGTACTGTTCAGAAGAGACAGAGATGCAAAAGGGGGGGGGGAGTGGCCCTTTATGTCAATGAAAATATCAAGGCTACAGAAATTCAGAATACACATAAGGAGACAGAAGAACTGTGGGGTCACCCTGGAAACAGGAAATGGGACAGCCATGTGAACTGGTGTTGTCTACAGGCCTTCAGACCAGGGGGAGGACATAGACACATTACTGTTAGAAGTTATACAAAACATGACAGCTAAAGGGGAGGTTCTGGTAATGGGAGACTTCAACATGCCAGATACTGATTGGTCAATACCAGCAGGAACATCCACCAGAATTAGACACATAGTGGATTCCCTGCAGAGGGAAAGCCTCAAACAATTGGTAAAAAAACCCACAAGAGACAGGGCTATCCTGGATCTAGTACTGACTAACTGGGAAGGGATCACAGATCTCCAGGAAGAAGATCACCTGGAGGCCAGTGCCCATCACATGATATGGTTCAATTTGGCCACTAGAACTAAATCATCCCATTCCAAGGCAAAAATATGGGACTTCAGAGGAGCTGACTTTGATAAGATGGCCAACAGAGTTAAGCTAGCCCTGGGAAGAAGAAATTCAGGTGAGGGGGTACAGGCAAAGTGGGCAAGCATTAAGGATGCAATACTTGAAGCAACATCCCATTGTGTTAGGGAGAAAAGCAAGAGCAAAAGAAGGAGGAAACCACTTTGGTTCTCAAAAACAGTAGCAGAAAAGATCAGAGCCAAAAGGCTGGCCTTCAGGAAATATAAGGCAATGCAGCGGGACGAAGATAGGGAAGCATACCAAACTTCCCTAAGGAAAGCAGGGAAGGCAAAGGCCCAAGCTGAGGAAACACTAACAGAAATAGTAAAAGAAGGGGACAAGACTTTCTATAGATACATTAGTGAAAGGAGAAAGTCCAAAGGGGGTATTGCTAACATCAAAGGGGATAAGGGGGAGTGTGTGGAGGAGGACCAAGGAAAAGCATCTCACCTAAATAGATACTTCTGCTCAGTATTTACTGAGGAGAAGGAAGGGCAGGGCCCACAGCTCAGTACCATGAACACGGGGGGGGGAGGTGTGCACAAATCCCTTCACAAAAGAAAGGGTCCTATAAGAGCTCGCTAAGCTCAGGGTGGACAAGGCAATGGGACCTGATGGCATAAATCCCAGGGTACTAAAGGAGCTAAGGGTGGAACTAGCAGAGCCATTAGCAGAACTGTTTAGTTAGTCTCTGAGCACAGGAGAGGTCCCAGAAGACTGGAGAAGGGCTCATGTGATCCCACTCCACAAGAGTGGCAGCAGGGAGGAGGCAGAAAACTACAGATCAGTCAGTCTAACCTCAGTAGTGGGCAAGATTATGGAGGCACTCCTTAAGGAAAGGATAGTGCAACACCTGAATTCCTTAGGAGCACAGGATCCAAGGCAGCATGGGTTTACAACAGGAAGGTCCTATCAAACTAATCTCATAGATTTATTTGACTGGGTAACCAGAGAGGTGGACCAAGGTGGTGCAGTTAATGTTGCCTACCTTGACTTCAGCAAAGCTTTCAATATTGTTCCACATTGAAAATTGATTAATAAGCTGGAGAGGCTCAGGGTGGGTCAGAAGTTGGTCAATTGGGTGGCAAACTGGTTGTCAGGTAGAAAACAGAGAGTGGTGGTAAATGGTATGCAGTCAGAAGAGATGCAAGTCACAAGTGGGATACCTCAGGGATCAGTCCTGGGGCCAGTCCTCTTCAATATCTTCATCAGTGACATTGCAGATGGACTGGAGGGTAAGGTTTGCCTGTTTGCAGATGACACCAAGATCTGCCTTATAGAGTAGATGATCCAGATGGGGTGGGCAGAATGAGAAGAGCTCTGGAAAAACTGGCAAAATGATCTGAAGAGTGGCAACTGGGGTTTAATGCAAAGAAGTGCAAGATCATGCACATTGGGAAGAGAAACCCTGAAGCTACCTATAGGTTAGGAGGGGGGAGTTGCTGGCAATCACAAGGGAAGAAAGAGACTTGGGCATCATCATCACAGTTGACAAGAAATCATCCAAGCAGACCACTAAAGCAGTAGGTAAGGCTAGAGGGATGTTGAAGTGTATTAGTAGGGGTATTGCAAGTCGTAAGAGGGAGATAATGATCTCTCTTTACAAGACACATGTTAGGCCCCATCTGGAGTACTGTGTGCAGTACTGGAGGCCGCACCTGCACAAGGACATTAACAAAATGGAGGCAGTCCAGAGAAGGACGACCAAAATGGTGCAGGGTTGGATCTGAAAACATATGAGGACAGATTAATGGAGCTCAATATGTATACCCTAGAGCAAAGGAGGGAGAGAGGTGATATGATCAAAACAGTCAAACATATTAAGGGCATTAACAAGGTGAAAGGGTCTAACATGTTTCAGTACAAGAAAAATAGCAGGACAAGAGGACACAGCATGAGATTAGAGGGTAGCTGATTAAGGGGTAATGTGAGGAAGTTCTTTTTCACAGAAAGGGTGGTGGATGCATGGAACAGCCTACCTCAGGAAGTGGTGGATATGAATACAGTGCAGGGCTTTAAACAGGCATAGGATAGGCATAAGGGAGCAATACAGATGAGTATGAATAAATAGGCCATTGACAGAGTAAAGGCCTATGGCACATTCATAAAGTAGAAAAAATGGGCAGACTGGATGGGCCTTGCGGTCCTTGTCTACCATCAATTTCTATGTTTCTATGCTTCTATCACATTCGTGAGACAACATAAAAAAATGGCTATCTTGAAAATTTGGAGTCAATATATTTAAGATTAGCAAAGTTATGAACAAGTATAGAAAAATTTCAATGTACACTCGTAACTGTCATTTTTACATATTTTGATCAAAAATTTTCAACACAGCCTTCTTGTGACCCCACCTCATGAGCAAGGGTGTTGAAATGTTTCAAATCCTGCCCAAAAGGTGATCTTGCAAAAGTGATTGCAAATTAGCCTTTCCAGACAAATTTGCATAATTTCAACATCTTTGGCCATGAAATAGGGTCCTGATAAGGTCACATTGAAAATTTGGTGCAAAATATTCAAAAATGACAATGTTACAAATAACATTTCAAAACTCCAATGAAATACATTAAACTGTACTTACCTTATTTTCTCAAATTGCAGTCGCTGGTTCCAGCATTAAGACATGTCTTCAATTGCAGAGTAGATCTATGCTGTGGGACATTTTCAGTTGAGTGAGGGTGTGGGTGGGGGGTGTGGGGTAGTGGGTGCTGAGTAGGGTGTGTGTGTGGAGGGGTCAGATCAGCGAGGGACCACTTTCCTGTTTATAGTTAAAAAAATTATCAGAGAACAGTTTTCTTTATTTCAGGGGGATATTCTGACATTGGTGACAGGACACCCCACTGTCAGACTGCTGTTCGGTGGCACCAGGGGTGGTCACCCAGGTGCTGACAGGTACATATTGGGAACAGGGGGAGGGTGACCTGGAGGGGAAGGAAATCAACAGAAGTGGTATCATGGGTGGGCACCATGATCTGCTAATATTAACATTGGGAAGGGGGCAGGCAACATGGAGGGAGGGAGGGAGGGAGAAAGAAGCAATACCAGGGGTGGGCACCCTGGTTTGTTTAAGAAAAATTTAAATTAGGTAGATAGCTAGATAGACAGACAGAGAGACAGACACAGCCAGACAGAGACAGAGAGAAGAGGGGATTGCCAATTCACTGCTTCAGCTGAATCCAGCTGCACAAGTTCAGCTATGAATTTAGCATTCAAGCAAGTCCCCCTGTTCTCATGCAGAGAATGGGGTCAACAGCTCATATCACTAAGCTGGGAACCTTGGATTTTGAGGTGCCCAGAAAAGCTATTTCTGGCCATTGTTTTAGAAAGCAAACACAAGAATCTAGTGGCCATTGTTTTAAAAAGGAAACACACAAATCTAGCTAAATGGGTCTCATATAGGTAGGTTCAAGTGTTTTTTTTTTTAATGAGAGAATTTGTATGCATTTTCCATGTTTTTTACATGGCGGTGAATGAGATGGTGGCCGTCACGACAGAAAAACATGTTTCTTTGGTGCTGTGACAAGAAAGCGTTGAGAAAACAAAAAGGGTCTGCAACATGGAATTTTTCATGTCATATCAGAACATTATCCCAAAAACCCTACTGGGCATGCTCAGAACAGCCAAAAAAGAAATTTTTAAATCCTTATAAAACCGTTTAATAGTTTTTCACAAAACCTTCCAAGAGGTTAAAGGAATGAGGTGTGAACGAGCTTGATACATCCAGCAGACCAGACCTGAGTTTGATTCTCACAACCTCCACTTGCATACTGTGTGATTCTTAGCAAGTCACTTAACTGCCCAGTGCTCCCAGGTTGCCCCTGAAAACAGGCACTTGTGCCTAGTAGGCCTTATCTGGTTACCAAAGGCTAAAATAAAAATAAATAAAGGCACTGCCTTGGCACAGCTTGCTTCTACCTCGAAAATTTCTGAAATAAATTTCATTCTGTGTCAGCTGTAGAAGAAAGCAAAACCAAATACCCATGTTAAATATAGGAAAAAAGTAGACGTCTACCGGAAAATTACTTATGCTGATCTCAGAAGCCGAACTAGCTGCCATCACAAAATGGTCCACTCATTTAGACCTTGCCTACTAGACAATGCATGGAAAATGTTATCTAATTTCACCAAATGCTGCCAGAGCAATTAAGCTGCAAAGTTAGGGGGTTAACATACAGTAGAACCTGTCACTCAGCCCTAACCATACTGGTACTACTACACTGGTATAATATACTCTGTGGTGTCATAAAAAAGAAAATGGTGGCTCACAACAACAACAAAGTGCCCAGACATACATGTGAACAAATACATGTGCATAAAATCTTTAATGTTTCAAAACTTGACCATGTGGTCAGGTACCATACTTAATATCAACAACAGTTAATTCAATGTTTAAGGGAAGTGGGGATCTCTGATCACATTCCAAAACACTGCACTGAGAATAGGGTGATATACAAACCTTAAAAAAATGACTAAGGGGGAGTACTTACATACCAAAATTCTTATTTTTAATTCCACCTGGACAAGCACATTTATATAAATCCTGCCTGGAAAAGGCAAAAAAGCATATTATACATGGCTAACAGAAACTCTTTTTAGTGTGCAATGTGAAATATATGGACATTTACCAAACCGCTGCACTAGAAACATGGCAATGTCCAATTCTAAAACATTACACAATAATCATATAAATAGTATTTAGATATAAAATTGTCCATTCTATTTAAAGCCAGACAGGTAATGTCATTCAGACCCCACCTGAATGAGGTACAAGCCTTTTTTAATTAGTTATAGAAAGCCCTTTTAAATTTGTAATGTTGGGAGTGTACTACATGCATATTGATATGGAAAAGGAAAATCATAGAACATACTTAATACAGAATTAAAAAAATACAGAGCCAAAACTATGATATGTCCATGCTATAACTATGCATATTATTGATTATGATTCTATCCAAATATAAAATGCATTCAAGTAAAAAGAGAATACTGACAACATATGTCTGCGTATTGGATGTTACAATAGACTAGAAGATGTAACAAACTGCTGCAAAAAAAGGTACAAACCAATACATATAGTATTGTAAACCATATATATATATATATATATATATATATATATATATATATATCTATATTGACCCATCCTTAACTTTCAGGATATATTCTAGCAAAACAAAGGTCCTAACCCACACATGTATGCTCGATGTTGCACCAAACTAAATGACACAACAAGAACCATTTTAACACAACTGCAAACCTTCAATGTGTATATCACTGTGGAAATCATGTGGTGCGTCCTGTTTTTGCTCTATGTACAGTACCTAAGTTATTGCCTTGCAGTGTGACCGGTTCCACTGTATCTGCGGATATGAGGGTGTAAGTAGGGTGAGCACTATGTGTTAAGGAAATTGAGGTGGCTGGGATGAGAGATTGGAGTAGCTTATAAAGGAAACATCCTAGGGCATAAGATCTAGAGGCAGAGGGGGATAGCCACACTAAGGAGAAGTAGAGTGAACAATGATGTGTGATGCGGGGAGAAGATAGGGAAAAATGGCAGATGTTGTTCTAGGTAACATCTCATTTATGCAGCAAAGACTTGAGGGTATTAGTAAAGATGAGTGAGCTGTACTGTGGGCAAGTTAGCAGAATGCCTTGGGAGACAGCTAAATGCACTTTTAGAGTTAGGAAATGGTGGCGGCAGTAGGCCAGACCAATCCTAGAATTAATGGAGTTGCTCATGTTTGAGATGTGCAAGCAGAAATCCAGTGCAGGGTCTAAGGTAACACCCAGATAATTAAATTCCTTCACTAGGGAGCGAGGAGCATCCTCTAAACACTGAACAAACAGGAGACGAAAGCAGGATGTTCTGTGCACCTTGGAATCAAATAACACTGCCTATGTTTTGGAAGCATGAAGAGCCAGTTGCTGGCCACAAGGCAGTTTTAAATGTGGGCAAAGTCCATGCTGATTTGGGCATTAATGAGGGAGGGGCTCCAGGTGCTGTAATATAGGGCAATATAATTACTGGTGACCATAAATATCAACTGGATTACTGTTTTGTTAAAAATGCATATCCACCGGATTTCAGGTTATTATGCTCCAAAGGCATTAATAACCTGAAATCCGGTTGATACGGCACTTCATAATAACCTGAAATCTGGTTGAAATGACATTCCCCAAAGAAACTGTTGCATTCCATTGTTTCACAAAACGTATTTCAACTGCAGTGTTTTCAACTGCATTTTATTCATGTACATACAGTTCAATTTCTTCAAAAATAAAACTGCACTCAGGCTAAACAATTTTATTTTGTTTCAAGCTGCTAGAATACAGTCTAAACCTCCACACCAGCAATTATAAAAAATAACGGATTGGTAAGTTTATGTTATGGATTTTTTTCGCACACCCTTGGTGTGTGTGATGACCTCATAAATCTCTCGAGCTTCACTCTCGAGGTTTATGGCTCATCACACACCTCAGGTGTGTGAAAAAAATCCATAACACACACTTACTTATCCATTATTCTATATATCATCAGGGTAGATGATGATAGAACAAGAAGTGGTGATGGAGGGGAAGTTGTTTATGAAAATTAAGAAAAGGAGTGGGCCTAGAATAGATAGCTGGGGATGCCTCAGGTAATAGGTAATAGAATGGAACAGGCATCACCAAATTTGACAAATCGCTGCTTGTCTAGCAAGAAGTTAGCAAATCAGGTGTTAGCATAATTGGAAACACCAATGTCTGTTGGTTTTCAGGATAGAATGGCATGATCAATAAGATGGAACGCCTTTGACAAATCAATGAAGACAGCTCCGGGAAGAGCTCCTTTGTCCATAGCAGATTTAACGTAATCAGTGATCTGAATGAGGGCAGATGTGGTGCTGTGCTCCTTACAGAAACCATACTGACATGGAGTAAGGAGGTGGTGAATTTGCATGTAGCCAATTAGCTGGGAGGCCAATACAATTTCGAGTAGTTTGCTGAGGACAGGCAGAAGAGCAATAGGACGACATTGAGAAATATGTTTAAGGTCGCACTTTTATGGGGACAGGGATTACCATTGTGACTTTCAATTGGGATGGGACCACACCTGAGATAAGAGAAAGGTTGAAAATATGAGTATTGGAAAGGGCGAGTACATGGGAGCCTAGCCTGAGCAATGTAGACTCTAACCACCCAGACCACAACCAACACTAAGGTTGCTTCAGCATTACTATTGCAGTTCCTTGAAAACTGTAAAATGTGATCAGTAAAATATTTTTCACTGATCTTAAATATTTTCCATTGGTCTAGCTTCATTTGTTTGGTATTTTCCAAAAATTCTATTAAAAAATTTTAGAAATTTGTGGTAGCCATTAAGCTAGTTTTAGTACTCACTGCTCCCTCTTGCTATAGAAACAAATCTGACTTCGGGGGCTAGAGTGGAGCATGACACCAGTGCAGAGTCCGAATCTTGGTTCCAAATTCTGTATTTAGCATGTGTTTCTGTCTCAGAGGCATCACTCTCTGCCGGGAAGACCATGCTGAATATGAATCATAGTGAGGCATCACTGAAACAATGTTTCTACAGTGAGTCATTTTTTCTTTGCATACAAGCTTTAGAATCCTACGTTGAGACTGGCTAGCTGACTCACTGACTGGCTGGCTCACTGGCTGGTTGGCTGGCTGGCTATGATATATATCATGGAGGTGAAACACCTAACTCCGACAGGAGGAAGGGCATGGGACATCTCCCATTTGCACACCCCCTGCTGGCCGAACATGATGCAGCATTGGTTGTGAGGGCAGGCTTAGCCTTGCCCGCCTGGTGTGGGAACAAAGATGCAGCCAGAACTACCCCAAACTTCAGAGTGGAGGCAGTGGGATCAAAAGGGATGATGGGAGAAATAGAATAAATAAATAAAATATACTAGTTCAACAGGCAGCCAAGTATGGAGTGTTTGTGCTGTGTAGGTTGATGATTAAAGAAATGAGGCATAACTGGGCATGGGTTATTGGGCATTAACTGATGCCTTGTGTTGTGAGTCAAGAGGTGCAGATGAATGTTTTAACCTCCTGAAAAATGGGTACTCCTCCAGTTGCCCACATCTTGGAGTGCCTTATTGTGATTATACAATGGACCCATGTGTAAAATAAGTTTAAAAATGTGTTTTTTTATAGTTTGTTTTGTTTTTATTAATACCCTTTCTCAGCCATGGGTTTTTGCAGGAGTTAATAATTGGTAACCGATCAAGTTACAGGATTTTTGTCCATTGTATAATAGTATGTAAGAAGTTTGTGGTATCCTGTGATAAGGATGTCCGCTATTGAGTGCTTACAAAAAGGGTGACTCAATAGCAGCACCTGTTCACAGGGCTACTGGACAGGGGGGGGCAAATATGGCTATAGTGACATCCTGTTGCTATATGTATACGCCCGTCTGGGTGGGAGTGAGCACGCCATGTGATGGGTTAAAGAGGAGGGAGGGTTTGTGAGGTGTAGCACGGTGGTGGGTTACCGAGCTGGCTGTGTGGCATGGTGGGTTCATGGCAGGCTAGGGTTAAGAGGGTGCTGGGTTTGATGCTGGGGGGTGTCAGTATTTTTGCGCCATTCCATGAATTTTATTTGTTTTCACCCCTCCCAACATGCACCCCCCTGGAACTCAGAATTCTTTAGTGGGGGGTGCGGGTGCGATGGAATAGCCCCCCACAAAAACAAACAAAACCATGTTTCCGGCACCATTTTGGTCTGCACCACAAGTGTGCATCACTGAAATACATTTTCACCCATGTACACTTGCCCTAACGGTGGTCACCTTTCCGCGATCGCCATTATCACATAGAACTGAAGTTTGTACTGTAGGTTCATTGACCTAGGATGTTAAGCACTGTAGACAGTTTAAGCTTAAACTGTAGATAGTTTGTATGCTAGTACAATGTAGATGTGGCAGTTTACACTCTCTGTCCTCCAAATACAGGGACTGCCACCTAGTCAGAGTACCAAAATGACACAGGAACCCTCTTGAGGAAGGTTCCACCCCTAGAGTTGCAAAAGAAACAAAGTTCCTTTAGGCTAACAGCCCTTACAGAAGATGCCCAAATGGTCAGAGATGAAAACAGCACAGTCCAAACACACAGTTTTCCATAAGCAGAAAGGAAACAGCTGCTGAAGGTGAACATCAGATAACAGTAGAATATGAATATACAGGTGAAGCCATTATTTTTTATTTATTTATAAATTTGTTAACTGGGTAGGGACTCTCAGCAAAAGCCCTTCTTTAGGTCCAACCCGGAAAGAAAACATATAACAGTAAAAGACAAAACACATACAATAATAAAGGAATAATGCATGACAGGGTGTGTGTCGTGCTGGGATAACGCCACACCTGGGGGGGGTTGGGCATGAGGCCGCAGGCTGAGTGCATCCAATTCCCCAGGCGTGGCGTTATCCCAGCATGACACACACCCTGGAGTGTATTATTCCTATTATACAATGGCTTGTTGTTATATATAGAATAAAAAAATAGTTTTAAAGAATGTTTTTATTAGTGTGGAAAAATATTTTTGTTTCTTAAGAGGAGATGCAAAAAAGAGAATAAGCTCCAAACAATCATCAAGAGATTCACAGTCAGGCTGAGACTAGACCTGTGGTGTTATGTTGGGATAACGCAATGGGTCCAGCCCCAGAATGATTAATCGCAGTCCAAGATTCTTTCTTGCCATTGTATAATAAATAAATATTCAATTCATCAATGATCAAACATTACAAGTATAAATTGCTAGTGTTAGTAAGTATTGTTTGAACCTAGATTTAAACCCTAAGTATGAGTTGATAGCTCTCAAAAAAAGGTGCAATTCATTCCAGAGGTTAGGGGCCTGACATTCAAATGAGTGAGAACCATACTTTTTTTTGGCAGAATGGGCTACCAGAACTATACCCTGGTTAGATCTTTAATTGGCATGAACTTCTCGAATTACCACCAAATCAGTCAAAGGAGATAAATCTTTAGCATATATGGCCTCATGGACCAAGTTACCTAAGGCATATATATATTTAAGCTGAGGTGATAACCAGCCCAAGGAGGAATATAAAGAACAGTGATGGGTCATAACTGGAACATCCAAAACAAAATGGCAAATATTATTGTAAGTGACATTTAGGACCTGCCTCTGCCTCGCACCCAGTTTATTATACAGAGGGGAGACATAGTCCAAGTGTGGCATTAAGATCCCCATAGCTAATGTCTTCTGGGACTCATAAGACAAATTAATCCAGTCCCAACTCACAGTGAAATTTATTCTATTATTTAGAAAACAATGGATGGGGAAGTGTGAGATATGAGGATTTAATGCACTTGCAAGTTATGGGATGCCACATAAACCCCAAGGGCGAAGCCCGAGGGGTTTATCAAAGCATCCCACACCAAGGGTGTGCATTAAATTCTCATATTCACATTTTTCCATCTTTCATTTTTTATAATTGCTGGTCAGCAATTTTTTTCCAGCCCGAGTCCTGTCAGCATGTGTGACAAGCACACACACACAGAGTCTCTCTCAATCTCCATTTTTTTTCAGAGCTGTATTTTGTGTTTTTCTTTTTTTATTATTATTATTATTTACTTTTATTTTGTCCAACAGTTATAGATTTAAATCACAACTGCACTTACCCCAATTAGCCACGGTCGGAGCCATTCCTGCTGGCAGTTGGTGTCCATTGCAGCTGCCGAACAGCAGGATCAACTAGATAGATTTTCTTTTGTTTTAAATTTTTTAGTGGATGCAGCTGTATTTAACTAAATAAAAAAAAAAAGAAGTGACAACGAGGACTCTTGATCTGGCAGCTCCTCACTGTGATGATACGGAGCTGCCATGTTTGCAGATCTGTGCCGCCCGCCCAGGAGAAGATGGACAGCCAATGAGAGAGTGGCTGCTTTGAGTGACGCAGTACATATGAATAATAACTGGTTCAGCCTGAAGAAAAAAACTGCTGGCCCGTTATTATATTATATTATATTATATTATATTATATTATATTATATTATGTTATATTACGTGGATGGGACTCGTATCCCATCGAAAAGCCCATCAACTATTGCCTCATATATCACACCAATTAAAGCCATATACCATGGCTGGCCATCATATATGACTTTAACTGAAGTCATATACCATGGCTGGCCATTGTATGTGACTTTAATTGGCATGATACATAAGTGAGGTGTCTGCAGAATCATGTTGCAAAGCTAAAAAGGAAAAAAAAGTGTGGAAGAAGTGTACTCAACCAAGCCATCCATGCAACTGCTGCCAAAGCTGAAAACAACAGAACACCTTTATGTGCTCGATCCCAACCCAAACCGCACTCCCACCTATCAGTCTAGCCCAAAACCCACACCATTCCCGATCTCAACAGCACACATTAAAGGACTGATTACCCTAGCCACACCTCCTTATATTGGAGGACACTGCACCGCGGAAAAGCACAAGAGACAAAATGTGTCAAGGCAAACCCAAGAATGATTGCAAATGTAGTCTTAAAAAAAAAGTTAGTAATCATCCTAATGCATTATATAAAACAAATGCTAGAAAAGTGTAGTATATGAGGACATACTACACTTTTCTAGCATTTGTTTTATATAATAAATTAGGCTGGGGGTTAATTAGCTCAATAAACCCACTTGCCCTTTGGGTTTGTGGGTTGTTGGCAAATTAGCCCCCTTAATGGCATTATACCTTCATATACTACACTTTCCTAACATTTATTCTGTATCATATTATATTATATTATATTATATTATATTATATTATATTATAAATCCTAGTGTTGATTGTCTGAGAACCCCTGGCAGCCATACCTTACATTTTTAACAATGGCAGTAAAAAACAAGTACCATCTTGCAGTACCCATCACCCCAAGATATCCCTGTGCCCACGTTCCTGTTCAAACCACAAAATAGTTTTAAAAGTTAACTAGCATCTATTTTCTTTCGTTGCTCGCCTAGTGAGAGAACAGCCACTACCCCACCCCATTCACCTAGCACTGTCACCGTGGCCCTAACATCCCCACTACCCACATAAATAACTTTAAACAGCATGAAATGCCAGAGAAATAATTTATATTTTATTAAACTAAACTACCAAATGCCTGCTTGAGGCTGTTCATTTTTACCACTTGTCTTGCTCTATTCACCTGTTTGCTCCAGCTTTTTTGCCTACCTATTGGCCTACCCACAGGAAAAAAAAATGTTTAACAAGCATCAACTGTTAAAAAAAACACAGTTATGTGGTGCTTTTATTTCATCCTTCAAACTAACTACCCAATGCCACGCAGCCACCCTGCCTGGATGCTGGCATATTTTTTTCTTTGTTGCAGCTCCACCAGTTCCAGCCTCCATGCCTGATGCCGATACACTCCTTATTGACGGCAGTTCAGCACAATCTATATAACAGAGGAGAGGGGAGACATGGAGCACAGGGTTCGGGCTTAGGTTCTTGCTTTCCGGAAAACAGAAACACACATTGGGGTGGCAGTTGAAACCATGGGGGGGGGGGGTTGAATAGAAACACTGTCTGTAAGACAAGCCTAAACAGAAAAAAGCTGTCAAACACTGCAGTGCCCTCTACTGCCAGGTATACCAGTAGAGGGACTACTTTACAAAGAAATTACTTCAAATAGATTTTTACTCATTTTTATATTTGCTTGCATGAATGCACAAGAAACATTATGTAGCAGCTTAGGAGAGAAGTGGGTTGAGGAGGTGTGGCACTGTGGCAGCTAATGCCGGCACTGCATTTGTGGGCTTGGCACTGTTCATCCAATGCAGGCCCAGTGTCCTGATGACACTGGTTCTGCAGAAGTGCCACCAACTTGGAATGATTTGGCCTCTGCAATGAGGGGCCACCTCATCATTGCAGTGTCAGCCATTCCCCTGCAATGTGGGAGCAACCTGTCTTTGCAGGGTGGTACCTTGACTGGTGTAACATTTCCCTAAACATGGCAGTGGTAAGCCCCATGAAAGCCAAGGGGGGTGACCAGTCCCCCTGTCCGCATGCCCCCGAACCAGTTCATTTGCTGAAGAGGGAGCCCACTCCCCATTGGCATAATGCCCCCAATTTGTTGTGTGCCGATGGGGTGCCCAATCCCTCTCAGCATCATGCCCCCCCCACACACACACATTTCTGTGCCAACGGGGGACCCAATCCTTTCAGCTTCATTCCCCCACACCAAAATGCAGGTGGCACACTGGGAGCCCACCTCAGTGTGCACATAGGAAGCCTGCAAAAAAATAAACCTTCCTTCGGTGTCTTTTATTTAAGTTTTGTACCTGAAACAATGAAAAAGGTCCCTCGCCGTCTCTTCTGCCCCCTCCACAACCCACGCCCACCCTCTGTGCACCAAGCTCCCCACACCCCCCTCACACCATACTTACCTCCGGAGATCGGCGCAACGATCTTCGTTGGACCGAGAACAAGTCTGCACTCTTCAAAGCTGACCGCAAACTGAAGAAATGCCAGTATGCTGGATAATGGCATAAATAGGGGGTTTTCAACTTATGTGGATATCTTGGCCATTTTTTGGACTTTTGGCACTAAATTTTCAACATGGGGCTGTTACAACCCCTCCTCATGAATTTAGTCACTGTCATGGCAGTATTCGGTCCCAAAAGGTGATTTTGCGGTCACTGTGCGGAATCACCTTTCGGGATCAATTAACGAAATGACAATGCCACTGTTCATGAGGTAGGCTCTCAAAAAGCCTATGTTGCAAATTTGGTGAAAAACATCCAAAAAATGACTGTTTTATAAGCTTGTGTTGCGCAGTTTCGATGCACACTAATAACTTCACAAATCTGTAATATTTTCACTCCAGATTTTCAATGTGCAGCTGTCATTTTTCACATCCTGGCCGAAATGTGTTTTTGCACTTCCGGTGCAGATTAGCATGGTCGCTGTGGGAAATCAGTGTTTGGGACACATTAAGAAAATCATAGTGACACTGTTCATGAGCAGAGGTGCTAAAATACCTATGTTGAAAATTTGGTCACGAAAGTCCATAAAATGATTGTGTTACGAGCGTGCATTGTGCAGTTTCCATGCACCCTCATAACTTTGCAAATTTGTAGTATTTTCACTCCAGATGTTCTACATTTGCATTTTTCTGGTCAAAATGTGTTTTCGCACTTCCGGCACACAATAGCACAGTCACTGTAGGAAGTCAGTGTTCGGGACAGACTAAAAAAATTACAGTGACACTGTTCATGAACAGAGATGATAAAATGCCTATGTTGAAAATTTAGTGACAAAAGTCCATAAAATTACTGTGTTACAAGTGCACGTTGCTCAGTTTCCATGCACCCTCATAATTTCACACATTTGTAATATTTTTTCACTCCAGATTTTCAACATTGGCATTTTTCATACCTCCTTATGAAGAGTACAGCTGTCATTTTTCATATCCTGCCCGAACTATGCATTTACACATCCGGCACAGAAAAGTGCGATCACTGTGGGAAATCAATGTCCAGGACAGATTAAGAAAATCATAGTGACAGTGTTCATGAGCAGAGGTCACAAATGCCTATGTTGAAAATTTGGTGAAATAATTCCACTAAATGACTGTGTTAAGTGCATGCGTTGCACAGTTTCCATGTACGCTCGGCAGTTCGAGCATTTTTAATATTTTCACTAGAGATTTTCAACATTGCCATCTCTTCACACCTCCCTATGAATGGTACAGCTGTCATTCTTCACATCCTGCCCAATCTGTGTTTGGTATATCTGGTGCAAAATGGCATGGTTGCTGTGGGAACTCAACGACACATTAAAAAAATCACACTGTCACTGTCCATGAGAAGAGGTCCCAAATGCTTTCATGAGGTGGGGTCACAAAAAGGCCATGTTGAAAATTTGTAGTGCAAATACCAACAAAGGCCCAAGGCATTAGGGTTTCTTACCATAACATCCCACCCTGTACAGACTGACAGGCATCAGGGGTGTGCTTTTAGATTGCCAACTGTAATGCTCATGCCATCCCACCCCCACCCTGCAGCCAGTGACAGGCATTGAGGTGTGCTTTGGACTCTTTGGCCCCAGAGTTCACCCCATTCTCCTATACTGCACCCATTTCAGCATATGTCCTTATGGAATGGGGTGACTGTAAAGCTGAACACCCCAAGGCACACATAAACATGTGTCAGTGTCTGCAGGATAGGGTGAGGTGAAATGGCATGAACATTTCGGGCGATGACCCAAACTCATACCCCAATGCCTGTCCATCTCTGCAGGGTGGAGGTTTGGTTGGCATAAAGTTCCATACTTCACTGCCATTCCTATTCTGCATCTGTCTAACTCCTGTATTTCCAGTGCTAATACCAGCAAGCAAATATTCGGCATTGACAAATGGTTGTTTTATTTAGGTTTTTGTAGTCCTCTATAAAAATGTCACACATAGCCTATTTTCTAAGTGTGATAATATCCTGCAGGGTGGGAAGTATTTGGATATACAGGAGACTATGGGGCAATAAGGACCTCTGTCTGCAGCAGTGCACCTCATTACACCCCTTGGTGGTCCAGTATATCCCAATACCACACACCCTGCTGGGTGTCATTGCTTACTTATATTATATTATATTATATTATAATATTTTGCATGGAAGAGAGGAAAAAATAAAGGTGTGCAAAACCTTACTGGGGAACAAAGATCCTACCAGAACTTAGGAGCTATGGTTTTGCTACAACTCAAGCCAAACATCAGGGGCCAAGCTCAGATTTTGGCTTAGTTTTGTTTAATTTTTTTTAAAAGTCTTGTCTATTTTAGCACTTGCCACTTACTCAGCATGATGGTATGTATCTCCAATCTCTTTCCTTAATTATGTGATAAGGTTGCATATTCCCTTCTGTTCCCAACCTGAGCCCCCAACACCCAGTCACATGGATGCCACAGCCCCACCCCCACCCCAACACAGGTGCACACTGCAGCAACAGTCCTGTTGTTTCTTTGAAGGGGCAGTGCTCTAGTAGTTTAGCAGCCCTGCTTGTAGTCACGTGTGTGTGTGTGTGTGTGTGTGTAGCGGGGGTAGTGTTCTGGTATTTGAGTAGCTACTGATTAATAACCAGTTGTGTGTTGGGGGTAGTCTACTGGTAATTGAGTAGCAGAGCATGAGGGTAGTTAGTGTGGGCTAAAACCTGTATAGATAATAGGTCTCAGGGTTTGATAGGATGCTACGGGCAGACTGGATGGATGAATGCTTTTTTCTGCTGTCATTGTCTGTGTTTCTATATTACTAGTCCCTGGCCAGTAGCCATTATTTTAGATGGGGCATAGTGCTCCAAAATTGGAGTTTCCCCTGACTGTAATCATTGTTTTGGCAGTAGCGTGTACTTATGGATCTGTTGCTTTCACTATTATTTCCTTGTTTCAGTTTTTTATTATGCTTTAAAACTAAAGAAAGGGTGAACAGTATATTGATCTCATACGGGCATACATCCAAATCCAAAACTAAAACCTAAACCAATGTCTCATGTGAGGTTTGAGCCCAGTTGGGCTGAATGAGCCACTGGTTATGACAGCCCTTCTTGTAAATAACTGTTTGGATGGAAATAATTGGCTCAGAATATGCTGTAGCTGTATGGAATCAAACTGCTGCAATGTAAAGCCTTTTATATATTTATGCCTGACATGATGTGTTTCTGTATCATGCACAGCCTTGAGTCCCACCACTGGGTGTATGAGTAAATCCAGCAGTGATCAACCTACGTATGGACTATATGCCTTTAGCAATAAAATGAAAAAGTGTTAAATATCTTTATTAACACTGATTAGCTGTATAAAAATTAATCTGTGCTGAGGATATATAGTTCATAATTCTGGGTGTTTTAAGCATTATTGTTTTGGAGTGTAGTTTACATGGATTTTTCACTTTTGACACATTAAGCTGGCTTCCTATTTTGTTAGCTTATAGTGATCAGTACTGGCCTTTATAAGGCATGCTTTCACCATACTAGGTTACCCTTGAAAAAAATGCTTGTGCTGGCATGAAATGGCATTGAGCAATGTTTTTACAGGCTGCAGAGGTCACTATGCAATAGTGATATGCATAACACTTTAGCACGAATGAGCTATAAGTAATACTACTTTTTATACTACAGTTCAAGTTTCTTGACCTCCTTATCTGGATTTTGGGGGAGTGCATCTTTGTTTCTGTTTGGTGATTTATTATAACCAAGACCAGAACCAGAATGTACCTGACTTTGCCCACCCCTTGAAATACTTTTGTGGAGAAAACATCTGGGGATTAAAAGCCAAAGGTTGCTGTCCCTCCAGTTTAATATTTTACTTATTAAAGCCCTATTGCAGACTGCAAAGGATTGCCCATGCACTCTTACATCTCCAATATGCTGCTTTGATTATCAAGAATGAATGGTCTTCTCCTTCTGTCTCAGATGAGACATCCAATCTCTTGAAGGTGCTACAAGGTTCAACCATAAAACCAAAGAAGTCTCCACCCCTTCAGAAGTACCTGGAGGGCTAGGCACTAGTGGTGTAAGAATGACAACATTGCAGAATGGACCCCTAGAGAAAGAGAGACTAAGCTTTTCAGGGCCTGGCAGTCTACATATTCACATTTGAAGCAAAATAATTTGTGGAATCATTGGAGTCAAGCTTTTGAGGGCAAGGCCTGAGTATAGCATGGAGCCATTGAGGGTTGGAAACACATTAGGGTGAGAGACCAGTAGTCATTGGGATGACTTCCTGGTAGGGTGCTGGAAAATTTGTACTGTGACTGGAGCATGTGTTAGATAGTAGTTGGGTTGAGTGCCAAAAGAATAAGTCAGTTAGTTTGAAGGTTGAGGATGATAGCCTGGTATGGGTTAGAGTAAATGATAGTAGGGGTATATGCCTTGAATGAATTGAGATGGTATGAATGTTGGCCAGAGGAGAAGAGCTGGAGGCCCACCTAGCAGGCAGGTGGTGGTATTCCTGGGAAGAAGCAGTAGAACAAAGGCAAATAAAACCCAGAGGACAAAGCATGCCCAAGACAGCTGATGGCCAAGGCAGAATAGAGGTGAGGCAAGAAACAAAATTCATACAGAGAAAGAGGAAGGCCAAGGTCAAGAAAATGTTGAGGAAAAGCACAGCAGGAGCTACAGTTAGGTCATGCAACAGAAGAACAAACAGAAAGCAGATCAAAAAAGTCACCAGGGAGACCTAAATAATGAGCCTAATGGAGGTGGCAGCAATCCAAAAGAAGGAACAGGCAGGACAGAGGAAAAGCCTTGATAAAGCACAAGCAAAACAGCCAAGAAGAGTAGCACACTGAGCAGCAGGGGAGCTGAAGGAACATAAGTACCCAGGAGAGGCAGGGAATGCCATGAGCAGTTGGCCATGGGCAGAGAAAGAGGTTTGGAGCAAATGGAAATAGAGTGTAGCAGTTCTACTCCAGGGAGCACACACTAGTGGACACTGGGTGGTGTGAAAATGCAGGCAGAAAGCATGCTAAGAGACAGTCCAGGACAGAGGAGAAGGAAGCCCCACTGTTCACATCAGGACAACTCAACTACCCAGGAGAGAGGTAGCATTACAAAATAGGAGTTAAACCCCAGATGGATAGCTAAGTAAGGAGTGAAAAGGGAAAAAAGGTGAGGAAAACAGAGCAATGGAAGGAGGGTTGCAGGACTTGTATGCAACATCAAAACTGTCCATCAAAAATGGACATGTCCTCCTAAGTAGCACCCATGGAGGGAGCATGATGTATGTCGCCCTCTGCCCCACTAAACCCCAGGGTCAGCCTCATGGTAATAAAAAAAAAATGTTTGTGGCCTCAGCAGGGGAAAAGTACTTATGAAAGAGCATACAAAAAGAGTCCTCATGAGACCCTATATGATTCCACATTGTCAGTGGCAGGCAAATTGCCAGATGCTACAGCTGCCTGCTGAGTAGCGTGTCAGTGCAGTGCCTGAAGTAAAGAGTGTTGGGTGTCAGGCCAAGGTGACACACCTGTGATTCCTAACAGCTATTAGAGTTAAAGATACAAGGGAGCCTTTTTGCAAGATCTTTATAATATAGGACCTGTTCGCCAGCTGAAGGGTTGAGTGATATACAACCTGGGAGATTAAATATTCTTCTTCTAAAACCAGCTGCGAGAGCTTTTTCTCTGTAGTCAGGATTTATAGGCATAAAGGGGATTGTAGATGAAAGAGTGTCATTGCTTTTTCCCTGCAGTGTTCATAATCCACTGCAATCAGCCGTATAACTAAAATAAACAATAGTTTCCTCTTAAGCATGAAAGACGACATTTGCTATGGATAGAAAAATCATGAATGAGCAGTAATGGTCTCAATGTTTTTTCCTTATTTAATAGTGATGTAAATGTCAATTCTATTCACCAGATACATTATATTTTCTCTAAAACTCTATTAAGCATACACTGAGAAGGCTAATAGACTTTGACGACAGATGTTAGCAAGGCCAAATACCAATGGGTATCAACCAGCCTAAATGGTGCAATATTACCATGTGCAGCCAGAAGGGGCACTGGACATATTGCCACGGTGATGGCCACAAAAAGCAAGTAAGGGGTAAGACTACAAAGTTCCTTTGTCCCTTATTATTTATTTTATTTATTTTAAATTATTTCACCCAGTATATATACAGAGGCACAAGAATAATCTTAATTTACAGATGTGACCTGGGGAAGGGGTAGTTGAGGTAGGACAAAATATATAAACACAAATTTGCATATGATAATTATACACAGGAAACCAAAACATTATAATAAAATATAGACACAGTATGGACATAAAAAAATTATAATACAATTATACAATCACTATAAATGTGCCCATGACAGCAGAATTGGTGGGACAAATCAGTTTTGGAGTACACTGAGAGACATGTATGTCAATGTCAGGAACAGTCATAGTATGAGACCATCACATTTTTGAGACAGAGCGTGGCTGAGGCAATAGTTGAGAGTGGACCATTACACAAGGCCAGATTGTTCCACACCTGTATCAGTCTGTGACTGAAAGTTGTCTGACCAAAATGTTGTTTATGCCTGGGAACAAGAACTCTGCTACCCAGGCTGGAATGAAGATTGTGACTGGGGGTGGCAGACAAGGTACAGTGAACAGGGTACTCAGATAGCTGGGGAGTTTGTTAAACCAAAACTTGAAGCCATAGAGAACATGCTGAACTTGCCTGTCCTTCAGTGAAAGACAATTTAGGTGATCATAGAGTATGCACTACAGCTTCGCTCTGGGCAGTGGTGAGTGAACCTGCAAAAAGCATTCAGTAAAGATTCCAATTTTGATAGGTGGCACTGGGGGACAAGAAACAAGCACATAAAATCGGCACCATACAGCAGAATGGCTCTGAGCACTTAATTTAAGTGCTATAGTGCAATATATTGCAAGCGATGGCAGGCATAGAAGCAATAACTTGGACCATACTTAGCTCGGACGGTCCAGGTTATCGTTTCTATGCCTGCCATCACCTGATAAGATTTATTATACTGCCATTGTAGGTAAACTTTTAGATATACTGCAATATGATAAAGTGGGAGTATCAGACGCTCAGCTAAGGACTTTTTCAGACTTTGGAAGAGACAGTCACCCACACTGTAGAGGGCTCCAAACTTCCTTAAGGACTTAGGCACCAAAGACTGAATGTGAAGGGAAACGTCCAGGGACTGGTAAAACTGAATACCAACATACTTGCACTCAAATGTGAACTTCAGGGTGACACCATCAGGGTTTTTAATTCCAGGGAAGGACCACTTGGCAGGAACCTTTTGAATCCAGATAGCACTGGCACAGTTTTTGTCTGGTTAAGGGCTAAGCAGTTGACTGAAAACTACTTGGAGAGGTTATCGAAGTCTGATTGAAGGACAGCCAAGATGACAGCAGGGGATTTATCAGAGGTAAACAGTATGGTGTTTTTCCATATACATCTGGACATTACAGGAATTTACCACCGATGGTAAATCATTAACAAAGATGTTAGAAAGGAGGAGGGCAAGAACAAAGCCTCAGGGCTCAAGCAGATTTTGTACAGTGTCCCAGTATTTGGAAGGCAATGGGGAGTCAGTCATTGAGTAGAAATAATGCTGATTGTGGAGACAACTGCATATCTATCCCTTAACTGCAGGTGAAAAAAGCAGCCAATAGGAGTTGAAATCTTGCCAAACAACAAGGGATGGTTTTATTAATTTCAAGGGGACCCAAGCCAACACTGGGGATTGGGCACCTCGGTGTCTGAATAATGTTCGGTAACACTGGGGTGGCAACCCTGGTGCCATCATGTATATTATGGAAAGGAGGAAGGGTGGCCTGGAGGGAAGGGGGGCTCAAGACAAGTGTGTGTAATACATAAAGAAATATTGGGATGGTGGGGTGACCTGGAAGGAGGGGAAAGAAAGAAGTGGTACCGGGGTGGGCACCCCAGTCCTCCTAAGACATATATTAAATAAGTAGATTTGATAGATAGATAGATAGATAGATAGATAGATAGATAGATAGACAGACAGACAGACAGACAGACAGACAGATTGATTTTAGTTTTTGTGTTGACTTTTCCATTAGCAGATTATATCTTCTAGCCACTAGAGGGTCCAGTGATATACACACTCACCCAATCCAATCCCTTGTCATTTCACTTATTGTGTGGTCAAAGTATCCTTATTCATCAGTCTTTGCCCCCTCCCTCTTCTGCTTATATCAAGGCCTATCTCTAGCTACCTGTTTTTCCTAGGTTTGCACAACTTGCTAGTAGATATCAGTTGTCTCTGGCTGTGGGCACTTTTTTTTTTTTTGCCAACACCCCTCCCAGTTTCATTGTCCTGCACTCCCCCCCCACTATCCAATCTATCCTGACCAGTACGTGCCCCCATCTACCTGCAGAATGCCCGCCCCACTCTTCCCACTTCCCCTCCTTCTAATTCTCCTTTCCATCATCTCTAACACAAACTTCACAATTTAAATACCTGCCCCTCTCCTCCCCACTCAATCTCCTTGCCCCTCCTTCATTCTTGCTATTCTCCCCTCGTCTCCTTAAATACTCTGGACTCACTTCCCCCACATACCCTTTGCAACGTTATTCACGGCTTCTAGCCACCTTGCTTTCCTTCGTCTTCTGATTATTCACTCACCCAGTCCACTTCCACCCTAAATACATCACAAATAGTCTACCTACCACAGATATCCTAAACCACACTTCCTTATACTTGCACTCCTATTACTTGCCTCAGGAAATGTACGTCCCAATCCTGGTCCCCTTCCCCCCTCCCCCCAGCTGCTATTCTCCCATTAATGTATAACCTTCCAACACCACCTCTGCTCTCCCAATAGGCCTAAAGATCCATCACTTAAATATTTGCAGCCTTGTCCCAAAAATTGATCTGTTACAGCCAAGAATAATCTCCCTCACTCCAGATATTCTCATCTTAACTGAAACTTGGCTGAATACTAAAATTTCTGACCATCCATTGCCATCCCAAGCGATTTCTTAATCAGGTAGGATAGGGCAGGTGGGGGAGGTGAAGTGGCCATGTATATCCAGTCCTCTCTCCAATGCACTACTGTTCTCTCATCTGCCTTACCCTCCACTTACGAAGCCCTGGTAGTAAATATTGCCCTGCCTTTCTCCTCCACTATCTTTATTGCCGGTATCTACTGTTGCCCAGGTATCGAGCCCTCTGAATCTATTGACCTCATCACCTCTATAGCTTCCATCTCACACAAAGGTAAGCTTTATGTATTAGGTGATGTAAATCTAAACTGGCTGTCATCAACCACTTCCAAGATATGAAGTGATATCTCTGCTCTAAATCTCTCCCAACTCATCCAAGAGTCTACCCGACTAAATCACAAAACCCAAAACCACTCGCAGTTAAACTGGGCTCTCACCTCCCACCCTCACCGAGTCATCAAGTCTGGTGTCCTCCTGGATGCCCTTAGCGATCACCACCCTATCTTCGTGGTCAGGAAAGTCCATAGACCTAAACCACCACATAAAATCCTGCAACTCCATTCTTTCAATTCCCTTGACTTAAACCCTCTCCTCAATGATATATCCAGTTCTGATTGGTCCCCAATTGCATCTGCCACTTCCATCAACCAAGCCCTCACTTACTTCAAAGACAGATTTATAGCTACCTGGGACTTCCATGCCACATTCAAATGCACTAGAGTCTGAGGTATCCATCATCCCTGGATCACCCCTGAATTAATGACCTGCCTTGAGGAGTGCGATAAAGTGTGGAGGAAACACAAGGCCTCTCAGGTCCCATCAGCCCTTATTAACTATTGCAGGCTATGAAATGCTTGTATTAATGCAATCAGACTTGCCAAGTCTGAAAATTTTAAATCTTCTTTCCTCAATAACATAAACTCCCCTTCCAAATTTTGGAAAGTAATCTACTCACTATTCTCCCCTTGCATCCCCCACCCTATGCTTAATATAAGCAATGCACTAGAGGTTGAACCTTGCATAGTAAGTCAGAAGTTCAACTTCTACTACACCTGCTGTGCCTCAACCCTTCTAAAATCCCTCCCCTCAACCTTCATCTCCACTCATTCTCCCTCTCCTACCACTCAACCCATCCCCCCTTCTCATTCTGTCCTATCTCCCCTGAGGAGACACTAACGGGCACCTGTGACCTCCTGGAGGACTTCCAGGTCATGGAACAGCATATAAACTAGTCCATATGCAAGCAGGGCATATTTCTTAATTTGAAGGCTACCTGCAACACAGTTGTTTACAGTGTGTGCAGGAGACAGCCTTGTCTTCTTTTAAACTACTAGTGCAATAGTTCAGTTTGGAGTGCCTGTGACCTGTTGCCAGAGGAAGCAGAAAGAGAGGCCAATAGTTCAGGCTGTGTTAATATTGTGAGCTACTGACCTACTAGGGTGCAACCTTTTTAAAAGCTCTGATTTTAACTTATTTACATCATGACAGAGACCCACATGAGGGTTTTTTTCATGTTTTAAGTGTGACATTACTGTATTTACATCATGCCAGAGCCCCGCATGAGGGGTTTTCAAATGTTTTAAGTGCAACATTACTGTATTTGTGAACGGGTACCTGTGACCTCTCAGAGGACTTTCGGGTTATGGAATGACATATAAACTAGCCCCTCAGTGATCAGGGTGGACCAAGCAGGATGCGCATGGTGCCACAAGTGGGGACATGTTCATGGTGTGTGTCAGGCATGTCCGGTGAGTCCAGAGGGTAGGAGGCAAAAAATATTGTGTTTGTTTTCATGTTTATCTAATGCTGTTAAGATAGGAAATAATGGCAAGTGTGAAAGAGACAAACAACACCTTAATAAAGATGTGTGGGGAAGGTGTCAACTCAGTGCACCAAATGTTGTATGTACTCTGTCGTAAAAAATCAAATAAGTGCAGCACAGGAGTGTGAAAAATGTGTACAACATGATACAGTGCTATACTAACTGCACAACATTACAATGGAACTGAAACATTTAAAGGATGTATTGAATATAGAACAAGAATGTGGTATAGTAGGAACTACACAACTGAAACCAGCCCCATCCCTACTTATTACATTCACCCGCTGTCTTCAAAAAGAGATCAAGAGAGGAGCACACAGCAGAAAATGAGCAACTTGGGACATCAGTTGGCCACTATAAGAAATCTAAACATGCCGTGAAAATAAATAATGAATGGTACACAGTCAGTAACAGGTTAAACAAGCATTTGTCAATGCCAAATGTTGTCTTGCTGGCATTGGCTTTGGCAGTGCAGGAGTTAGAGAGATGCATAATAGGAATGGCAGTGAAGTACTGAACTGATGCCAACCTCACCCCAAACCTGCAGAGAGTGACAGGCATTGGAGTGTGCCTTTGGATCATCGACCATAACACTCACACCATTTCTCCTAACCCTACCCTGCAGACATCAACAAGCATTGCGGCATGCCTTGGGGTCTTCAAGCTTCATGCTCACTCCATTCCATAAGGAAATATGCTGGGATGAGTGCCTGTCACTGGCTGCAGGGTGGGGGTGGAATGGCATGAGCATTACAGCTGACAATCCCAGGCCACACCCCTGATGCCTGTCAGTCTCTACAGGGTGGGGCATTATGGTTGGAAACCGTAATGCACCAGATGTTTCTTAGTATTTTCACTCCAAACTTTCAACATAGGCTTTTTGTGACCCCATCTCATGAACAGTAGCACTATCAGTTCGTTAGCCAAAAGGTGATTTTGCACAGCGACTGCGCTATTTGGAGCCACAGGTTGTGAAAACACATTTTGGACAGGATGTGAAAAATGTCAGCTGTACTGCTCATGAGTAGGTGTAATAAAATGGTAATGTTGAAAATCTGGAGTGAAAATATGAAAAATTGGTGAAGTCATGAGTGTGCATAGAAACTGCACAATTCACACCTGTAACGCAATTATTTTGGGAATTTTTTACGCCAAATTTTCAACATAGGCATTTTAGGACCTCCACTCATGAACAGTGGAACTGTGATTTTGTTATTCTGTCCCGAAAGTTGATTTCCCACAGCGACCGCACCATTCTGTGCCAGATGTGCGATAACACATTTTGAGCAGGATGTGAAAAATAACAGCTATACTGTTCATGAGGAGGTGTGAAAAATGGCAATGCTGAAAATCTGGAGTGAAAATATTAAAAATTGTCGAAGTTAAGAGTGTGCGTGGAAACTGTGCAATGCACGCTCATAACACGATCATTTTTTGGAATTTTTTCACCAAATTTGCAACATAGGCTTTTTGGGAGCCCACCTCATGAACAGTGGCACTGTCATTTCATTAATTGGTTCCAAAAGGTGATTCCACACAGTGACTGCGAAATGACCTTTAGGGACTAAATAACGAAATGACAGTGACTTGTTCATGAGATGGGGTCCCAAGAACCCCATGTTGAAAATTTGGGACCAAAATTCCCAAAAAATGGCTGAGATATCAACCTAAATCAATCCCTCCCCATTCAGTGCCATTATAGGACTTACTATCATTTCTTCAGTTTGCGGTTGGCTTTTTAAAGAGTGCAGACATGTTCCCAGTCCACTGAAGATCGCTGCTCCTGACCTCCACAGGTAAGTATGGGTGAGGGGGTGGGGTGCCCAGAGGGAGGGTGTGGGTTGGGGGAGGGGGCCGACGGCAACAATGAGGGACTGTTTTCTTCTTTTTCAGGTTTAAAAAAAAACACTGTGGGTCTGTTTTCTTTCTTACAGGTAAGCTATGAATTTTAGCACTGGAGTGGGCTTCTAGTGTACCAAAGTACTGGGGGGATCAATGTCGACCCAGGGATTGGGCACCCTGAGGTTGGAGAATATGTGGGGAGGGGGCGTGCATCCAACACCGGGAGTGAGCATCCCAGTGTTGTAAAAAAAAAAAAACACAGCATGTTTTGGCACACTGGGGTGGGCTCCCAGTGTGCCACATTACAGGATGAGAGGAATACAGGCTGACACGGGGGTTAAGCACCCCACTGTCAGCAAACAGGGAGAGGGCCCCACCAGTGAAATTGGATCATGCTTACAATAAAAGTGCCTTCAGGCACTGACTACTTCCAGCCCATACAGAGCTTATGCTGTGGCCTGCTCTGCATAGCTGGGAGAAACTTTCATGCTGGAGACAGCAGGACGTGGAGGAGGCAGGTGAGGAAAGTGCCTCCTCTCACCTTTTAGGAAGGGACCGGTGGGGTGGTCAGGCAGAGACATTAAAATGCAAACAGTTGTTTGCTGTCCTGCTGCAGGCCCAATGCCATGTTCATTAAAATGTTTCACCCAAAAGGCCCATAAGGAAGGTGTGTCATCTGTGCAGCTGCATGACGAGCTTGTGTCTGATTGCAATAGCACATTTCTCTCAAGTTGGTGGCACTTTGCATAAAACTTGTGTCAGTGCTAGCCTGCTGGCTAATTGGTGAATGAGGGACACACCTTCTAAAATGTGCCCTGCATTCGCCAACGCTGACACACCTCTGCATTTCTCATACTACCCCAATATGTTGTTTGTGAATGCGCAAGACAACATTGAAAGGAGAAAAGAGCACTATCGGTGCAGGATATAACACAAAACAGATTTAGCATATTAACTGATAACCCCAGCAATAGTGTTAATGTTATGCCAGATGAGGTAGACCAAGTTGAAATTATTGTTCTGGTGATTCTATAGTTAGAAATTGTGACACTACCATTTGTCAGGGAGATAAAGGAAACAGGAAGGTTCTCTGTTACCCAGGAACAAAAATATTGGAAATACAGTAACAAATACCAAGAGTACTGAAAAGAACTGGCAAAAAACAGGTAGCAACATTCCACGTTGGCATTAATAATGAAGGAACCAGTCATGAAAAATATATTTGCAAGGATTTAATTGAAATTGTGAATATAATAAAACAACAGGGAGCACAAGTTATCATTTCAGGCCTACTACCGGTACTAAGAGCAGTACATGAAAAAAAATTCAACTATAGAAAGAATTAACACAAGACTTAAAAACTGGTGCAAAACAGAAACTATTGAATTTATTGATTCCTGGGATAACTTTTTTGGAGAAATAAAACTATAGTAAAGATGGTCTGCACTTAAACAACGAGGGAGCTAAGATGTTGGGTAACTTAATTAAAGCTAAAATGGAATCAGTTCATTTAAACAGATTTGGTAGGGGGACATGGGACTAAAACATAATGAACTAAACCTAGATAATATCAACATAACAAGCAGGAATAAAACCATAAAGTTTCTGCTCGGCAGTATGAGAAGTCTGAACAACAAATTCACAGAGTTCCAATATGTATTATATACAGAAAATATTGATATTGCGTTATTAACAGAGACGTGGTTAGATGACGAGGATCATTGGGGGAAAAAACATTGATGGATATCACATGATCAGGCTGGATAGAAAAAATAGAAAAGGGGTGGGATTGCAATTTATAGGTCCACAACTCTAAAATCTATGGCTATTACTTCACAAATTAAAAGTGACTTGGATAAAACAGACATTGTGGATAAAAATAGATAATGGAATGAATAATGAGTATGTACTGGACCAATGTTATAGACCTCCAGATTCAGCGAATGATGGTAAATCAAGAAATAATGAATGAAATACTAAAAGCCCTTGAACTCAGTGACATAACATTGGCAGGTAATTTTAGTTATGCAGATATTGATTGGATTAGAAAAACACCTAACTCTAAAGCAAGTAGAGAATTCTTGGAATTCTGCACTGAAAATAAGTTAATTCAACACATCCCAACACTGACAAGACTACAAAACATATTAGACCTAGTCTTGGCAACTGAAGATGTAAATATCATCAAATGTGATGTTAAAGCCCTCATAGAACCATGCTACTGTGATATTTAGTCTTGAAAACCAACATCATAGCATTAAAGGCTGCACTTAATTTTACCTATACAAAACAGCAACTATAGAAGCCATTAATAATGAATTAACAAACATTGACTGGTATAAAGCTCTAGAAAACAAATCCATAGATGAGCATTGAGAATATATAAAAACAGTAATGCACACAATAATGGAAAAATATATAAAACACATCAACAAATACACAAAGGTCAGAAACCTAAATGGCTAAACAAAGGTATTAACAAACTAATAAAGAAGAAAAATAAAGCCTATGGACAATACAATAAACAGTTCAGACTCCAACTGGAATTAGTTTAAACTGTTACAGAAAAGATGTAAAAACAAAATAAATAAAGCCAAAATGAACTTTGAAGTCAGACTAACTAAAACATCCCAAAAAAACAAATAGCAAACAGTTCTAGCGTTACATAAATGCATTAAAAAATCACATGGAGAATTAACTTCCATTAGAGATAATGACAAATGCTTAACATCCGATAGAAATAACCAATGTCCTTAATATATATTTTTGTTCAGTTTATAATGGACACATTGATTCTAGTCCAAACATACAGGATGATATTGGAGTCAGAACACACATAATACATAAAGGAGAAATCTTGGGGCAAACTGACAACTTAAGGTATAGCTCACCAGGGTTAGATGACATTAACTCCACCCATGTTAAAATTAATGAAGAATAGCATTTGGATACTGCTTAAGATACTATATGAAACATCACTAAATTATGGTTTAATACTGATAGACTGGAAAAAAATCTAAGATTACACCAATTTTCAAAAAAGAAAGTAAAACATGCAAAGTTAATTATAGACCCATCAGTTTAACATCTGTACTATGTAGAATCTTAGAGTCACTGATTAAAATTAAAATTGTGGAACATGTAAATACCATCTCCATGTTTGATTCAAATCAGCACGGAGTTAGAAAAGGCAGATTATGTTGAATGAACCTTATTTGTTTTTATGAAAATATAAGCAAACAGCTAGATAAAGATACTCCTATGGATATAGTTCTGTTTGATTTTAGCAAAGCCTTTGACTTAGTTCCACACTGGGCAATTACGGAAAAATGAAACAAATACAGAATCAATGTACATATTATAAGATGTATCAATAACTGGCTGAGGGATAAAACACAAAGAGTGACCATAGGAGGACACCTCTCATCTGAGGGAAGTGTGATCAGTGGGGTTCCCCAGGGTCAGTAATAGGACCAATAATCTTACAGATTTTCATAGCCGATCTGGAAAAAATGTGTATAGTAACATCATAAAATACGCAGATGACACCAAACTAAGTGGGCCATGTGAAACTAGAGAAGAAATTGCATCATTACAAAAAGACATTGACACTATTGCAGCCTGGACAGCAAAATGGGGTATGAAAATGAATACCGATAAGTGCTATGTTCTACATATGGGAAGGCAGAATTTGTCACATAATTATACATTAAATGAGAACGCCATCCAGAATAAAACATTAGAAAAAGACCTGGGCATTACTGTTGATAATAAATTATTATTTAAACAGCATTGTACCTCTGTAGTGGCTAAAGCTAACAGAACCACAATGGTGATAAAAAGAAACATTAAAAGAAGAACATCTTAAGTGTTGTTACCCTTGTATCTGTCTTATGTCAGGCCACAAATGGATTATGGTAGTCATCTGTGGAATCCCCACACAAAAACGGAAATTAAGAAGCTGGAAAAAGTACAGCGGGAGTTTACCAAATCAGTTAAACATCTGAAGGACCACACTTACAATGAAAGGCTGAATAATCCTGGTCTACATAGTCTTGAATTAAGACGGCACTGTGGTGATATGTTTTTCTTTTATAATGTAATGAACAACCCCATGCTAATGAATGAATGAAACATTGAATATAAATCTGATATACTTGGTGTCAGGGAACACCCGCTATAGGTAAAACTAAATAAATATAGAAAAAAAAAAGAAAATTCTTTTACACAATACGATCAGCTAATTTGTGGAACAGACTACCCGAGGAAGTGATAATAAGTACAAATAAAGAATCATTAAACAATATCTAGATAGATACATGTTGGGGGGGTATGAATGATTACATTATGTCTTAAAGGAGCTGTTCATAGGCTTCGGCCTTTTTTGCTCCTCAATTCTGAGAGTGAAATTTTTTCTCCAAACTTTCAAGGGACATGTGTCATGTCCTAAGGTAGTGCCTTTGATAGGCCTGGTGAAAATATATTAAACAGTTTCAGAATTATAAGTCATTAAAGTTAAATATATTTTCCCATCTGAGCATGAGTAGTAGGGTTTTTGAAATAACATTCTGGTGCAAAATGAATAAATTGATGTGGCAGATGTCCCTTTTTGATTCCTCACCACTTGTTTGGCTTAGCACCAAACATTTTTTGAGCCATGCTAACCACCATCCTGTTGACTTTTTTCCACAAACTAACAAGAGTGGAAAATACTTAAAAATGCTGTCATTTTAAAAAACAAAAATCAGAACCTAGCTTAATGAGACTTGTTTAGCTAGATTCTGATATTTGTTGTTTAACATAATGGCTACAAATATCTTTTCTGGGCACCCAACCAGTTTAGTGAGAGGAGCTGTTCCCCGCATTCTTCATATGAGAACAGCAGGAGTTTCTTGACCTCTACAGCAACAGCTGGAACTCGCGCTGTGGGCTGCAGTGTGAACTGTGAGCCACCATTTCCCTGGTGTCTAGTGGCACCCTCCCCCACTCCGTTGCCATCCCTGTCAATGTGTAATGTTGCCCTGGTGTCTAGTGGCACCCCCACCCACCAATCACCATCTCCATAATAAAATTATTTTTCTGGTGTCTAGTGGTACCCCCACCCACTGATCTCTGTCCCCATAATAAAATAATTCCCCTCATGTCTAGTGGTACCCCCACCCACCGATTGCTGTCCCCATAATAAAATAATATATTCCCTGGTGTCTAGTGGCACCCTCCCACCTCCCATTGCTGCTTGAATCAGAAATTAAGAAACTTTTCCCTCGATTTTCTTTTCCAAACCTGCAAAAAGAATGCAGTCCCTGGCGATCAGCCCCCACCCCCACCCCACATCCCACTCAGCAGAAACTACCCCACACCCCACAGTACACCCCCACACACCCTCACTCACCTGAACAGATCCCAGATTCAATATCCACTCTCCGATTGAAGACATGTCTTGCTGCTGGAACCACCAACTGCAATATGAGAAACAAAGGTAAATGCAGTTCAATGTATTTCAATAGGGTTTCCAACTTTGATGAATAAGTCAACCATTTCTGCATACTTTGACACCAAATTTTCAACATGGCTTTTTGGGGATACCACCTCATGAACAATGTCAGTGGAATCACACAACTCCAGTCCAAAAGGCAATTTCAAGGTAGCTTGGCAAAATCACCTTTCAGGTGGGATTTGAACATTTTCACCATCCTTGTTCATGAGGTGGGGTCATAAGAAGGCTATATTGAAAATCTGGGGTTGAAATATGTTAAAATGGCAAAGTTATGGGCACGCACTGAAATTGTTGCTACACATGCTCGTAACTTTGGTAATTTTATGTATTCTGACACCAAGTTTTCAGCATGGCCATTTTTTCACAATCTCATGAGTGTGACAGCTGTTATTTCCAAACCCTGGTAACAATCTGTTTTCACAACTGTGGTGCAGAATGACATTATGTTGGCACAGAATGACGTTTTGGCAGGAATTTTTAAATTCTCAGCACAGCATTCATTAGGTGGGGTAATAACAAGGCTATGCTGACAGTTTGGTTGCTGTTTTGGCTGACATGCAAGCGCAGGGCCTGTCAACATACATATACACATCTATGGAGGGATGGTAGCGCAGGGCCTCCCACAGGCAAATAAGGATTTGATTATACTATCTCAAAAAGTATGGAAATACATTGCAAAAAACTACATTACTGCACCAGTTAGGGTACCTTAATGCCACAAAAGTTGGGAAATGTGACATTATGGTTAGCACCCTAATCCCCCCCCACTCCCACACCCCAAGCAGCAAAAAGGAAAAAAAAATAGGGTTTGGGGTCTCTGGAGTCTTGGCGAATCAATGGCGGGGTCTTCCTTGGTTGTTCACCCAATGCGCACTCTTCCTGTGGGCCCTCAGATGAAGAAAGGAGAGCAAGTGTGACATTGCTCTCTCACAGAATGGGGTGGGAATTAGGGTTGATGGTTATATGTGATCTGAGTGAAAATAAAAGAGCGAGGCCAAAAATAGCATTGGAACAACAGCAAACAGTGGACACACTTAGTAGCACCTACACAAAACAGCAAGCCAGGCGCCAGACAGCAGTAATGCACAGTAATGCACAGGAACAAAATTATAAATGGGTCATCCCAACTTTTCTGTCTGCCATGTTATTCTGTGAGGGGCTTGGATGATCTGAGCTTTCTTGTTTGGAAACTGTAAGTATGTCTCCCCTCATCTTATACACAGCACCTGGGTTTCCCTGCCCCAGGTACATACTCTTGCACTTTTTGGCATTGAAACCTAGCTGCCACACCCTAGACCGTGCCTCTAGTTTCCCTTAGATCCCATTGCATTCTCTCCATCCCTTCCTGAGTTTCGACCCTATTGCAGATTTTTATATCATCTGCAAAGAGACACACCTTCCCCTGCAGCACCTCAGAAATGTCACTTATGAAGATACTGAAGAGGACCAGTCCCAGCACCAATCTCTGTGGCACCCCACTAGTCAGTCTCCTGTTCCCTGAGTGTCTGCCATTTGCCACCATCCTCTGCTTCCTATCCTTTAACCAGTAAGATACCCAGCTTACTACATTCTCCCCCACTCCAAGGCTGCTTAGTATCTTAACTAGCCTGTTGTGCAGTATAGGTTCATAGGTTCATAGGTAAATTTCAAGCCAGGGATAGGTATCACTATCCAAATAGGCTTGCCTTCCATATTTAAAAATCAAAAAAAAAAATTGCTATTTCCAAAATAATCATCAATTCCCTTTTTAAATACATTCATACTAGTACTATTTATTATCTCTGCTGGTAAATTATTCCATGCCCACCACTCTCAAGCTAAACCAATGTTTCCTAAAATTATGCACCCAAGTTTGTTGATATAGTTGTTTAGTATGTTTCCTTTTACTAATTCTTCCATAATTGAACGTAATACCCAAATCTGTTAACAAATCTACATCCTCAACAATTTTATATAGAAACATAGATCTCCTCAATCTCGGTAATTTAGTGTATAGAGGTTCAGGTTCACTAGTCTTTCCCAAAATACTTTACCTTTCTGTCCCTTTATTTGTTTAGTCAATCTTTTTTGTACTCGCTCAATGGAAAGTATATCTTCCCTGTTGTAAGGGGCCCAAACCCTTGCACAATATTCCAAATGCGGTCTAACCAAGGCAACATACAAGGGAACCAAAACCTCACTCCTTCTGCTTGCAATATATTTTAAAATACAATTTAGGATCTGAATTGCTTTTTTTAATTGTTTTCTACAATGTACCCTGAATTTTAAATCATTTGTAATTATGAGGCCCAGATCTTTTTCCTCCGCAACAACTCCCAAATTTGTATTATCTAATTGGTAAACTGCTTCGTTATTTTTCTTTCCCAGGTGCATAACCTTGCACTTGGATAGGTTTAATTCAAATTTATTCAGGTTTGTCCATTTGTTTATTAAATCTAACGCTTGTTGTAGTGCATCTATTTGTTCATCATTTGTTGGAATCACACCCAATCTACAGTCATCAGCAAACTTGTACATCCATACATTTTTATTGTTAATTTGTAGTGAAGCAATGTACAAGTTAAACAAAAAGGGTCCCAAAACCGAACCCTGGGGCACGCCGCTAGAAACGGGGGCCCATTGTGAGTATTCCCCATTTACAGCCACCCTCTGTTTCCTATCCCATAGCCAATCTGAAATCCATCTGCAGATATTACTAGGCAAGCCTATGTTATCCACTACTAATAATAATTCTTTATGGGTAGTTTATCAAAAGCTTTGGCGGTCCAGAATACCACATCCACAGGGTTCCCAACATCCATCTCTCTATTCACCTTATCATAGAAGGATAACAAATTTGTTTGACGTGATCTGTTCCGTACAAAACCATGCTGGAGTGGATCTACCAGGTCTTGTTTCTCCATATGTTCCACCAGAATATCTTTGATTATTTTCTCCAGAAGTTTCCCTAATATTGAGGTTAAACTAATGGGTCTAAAATTACCAGGGTCTGTACTTGATCCTTTTTTTAAAATAGGCACTACATTAGCCAATTTCCAATCCCGGATAACAAAACCAGAATTTTAATCTAGTGTTGAAATTCTTGCTGAAGTTCAGATAGGCTACATCCACTGCTCTCCCTTGATCCACCATATATCCATGAGGCCATAATAGGATGCAAATGACATTACAGTGCCTTTACAAGTGCTGTGGGCATGGTTGAATATGGCAGATTGCTCCATAGGAACAATCTCCTTTTGCAAGCACTATTAACTCGTTTATTGCTGGAATGTCTATGACTCCATACTGACCGCATACAGTACCTTATGCAGTCAGTAAGAGGTTATGGTTTGCAAGAAGCAAATGAGTAAGTGCCTGCATCATTTGGCTGGTACACTGGAATATGCGTTTAGCACTCTCACATTGCGCTTTATGCACTGGCCACTATACCTGCAATTTACTTAAGGCACTAATTTGCTCTCGGAGCAAAACTTTTATGATTGACAATTCAGGGCTTTCAATATCCTAGCCTAAGAACTTACAGTAACACAATTTTCAGCAGCAGGGAGGTGTCTTTTCAACATAATCTAGTTGATTCATTTTAGGGGTGAGGTCAATAGTTCAATGTAGGATAAAATCTTAAATAAGTATTGTTTCTGCCAACCTAATCCTCCCAAACCCTCGGTATAGCAAATGTTTATTTTAATGATGTATCGGCACAAAAAAAAAAAAAAAAAAGAAGAAGAGGACGCATATTGAACATGTTTTATTTTTATTACAACATGCTATTACTTGGGCTTCATTTGGTTAAATTGTGATGTGTAGGAAATATATATTTGCAGTAAATTTTCTGGTACATATTTCAATTGATTTATGTTTGATTAAAATCAAACTATCACTTCAACTCCTCCCACTGATTTTGGACTATTAAGATTATTTTATCCTATGTTGATATTTGACTCCACTGACACCTCATCATGAGCAAAATGTAGTCTCCTTCCATCCCCCCAGTCATGCCTCCCGGTCATGCACCTGCTCCAACCTTGCCTAATACTTACAATGGAGAAGGCGCACTGTTAGAAGGGGGGGGATGATTTAGCCAGGATTTCCATTTATTAGTCCCCCCCAAAGCACAGTTCACGAGTCAGGAGTGGGGCAACTGTTTCAGTATTTAGGGGGACCGGGGGGTCAAGTTAAGGAGTGGACTACTTTAAAATCTGAGTTCAGTTCAAATTTAAATGATTAGAGGAGAAGGGGGAAGAGGGTGAAATGTGACAATGACTGGTAGTTGCGGCGGGGTGGCCAAGGAACAAGCACTGGATTCCTGGGGAGGGACAGAGGTTTTTTAATTGTACCTAAGAGCCAAATAACTGAGTAACAAATAGTCCATATCTGGGTCACTGAGAATAAGTACTTATTGAGTATTCAAAAAAAGGTTCTTGCACTCACTTAGCAAGTGGATTTTAACAAGTTGAAAACGAGGTTACACTGAGTAACTTAAGCATCTGAGAAGTGGCATTATCCCATATTTACACACACTGTGGAGTGCCTTATTGAGATTATAAAATGGTTCACTGATTTTTATTTAAAAAAACTGAGTAATGAGGTTCAGACACAGGTAACAATGTAGAAAAATATATACCAACAAAACAGTGTGCAATGGAGTGCCCATTGATATCTATCCCAGTCTGTGGGACTCAGCAAACCAAGGCTTGTCCCACACCCATACAGGGACAATGGAGATGGGGGCCCAGGTGTTAGTCCTGGAAAACAGAACACAACACACCATGAGTCACTCATGGCTGCATGGTGACAGGGCCAAATACAGGCATCACTTGGCACCACCGGCCACCATGGCTAGGAGGAAGCTGCCCTTCCAAATGGTGGTCCACCACCGTGGTGAATGTTAATCTCATCTGATAATAATGTTGATGGGGAGCCCCCTCAGGTCGATTCTCCCACACAACAACTGTCTTCCACATCTATTCCTCCTCTTCCTTCTGCTTTCTCTAGTCTGCGCACTCCAGCTCTCCCCACCAAGTGCCACCATGCCAGAGAAGGATGGTCCATACATGCTGCTGCTGTTGGTTTTTAGGGGTATACTTCACAATGCATGAGCACAGCAGTCACATGGCCAAAAACTATCAGGTACAAAACAAAGGCCAAAAACAGCTACAGTACTTACCTGAGTGGGATACATCACAACCATTACCCTCAAAGATAACGGCATCAGAGAGGTAGTAAGAGGGCAAGCAAGTGATGCTGCATCAGGAGTGTTTTCTTGGTCTTCCCCATGGCAGTGGGTGGAAATGGTTCAGTGTACAAAGGGGGACTGCCAACATCTCAATTATCCCTCTTTACAAGGAACAGTTCCTCATTTTACCTCACAAAAGCCCTCCATTCCACAATTAGAGGGAGTTGTCTCACATTCTATGCTAAGATTATAAAGCAAATATCTAAACAGTGAGTAAGAAAAAAAGTACTGTGTGATGAACAAACAACTTTGTGAGCATTAAAGCATATATTTGCACACTTTTTTGAGCCTCTATCTTGAAGATTTGATAATGTGATCAACATATTGCCCTTTTGTCCCACATTTTCAGAGGCAATGTTCCACTTTTGGGGGATGGAAGGTTGAGATGTATACACCTCAGTAATTCTAGCTTGTTAATGTTCTTCTTGAGAAGACAGCTGGAAAACTGCACACAGTATTTAAGGTGTGTCCTCACTGATAGCTCTACAGGACTGCATTGCTGTAGACTGGTTATATCATGGAGGGGATGTAGTTGATCTCTCAGCAAGAAGAGAGGAACCCCTTTTGAGACATTGGGGGTCTTGTAGGAGACCCCCCACACCCTTTGCCAACCTCTGCTTATGCCACTTGTGGAAAAGGTGGGGGGGGACTGGAGGTAAAAAATAGGGGAGAGGGAATAACTAAAAAAAGTACAATTACATATTTTGTGGATCTCATTCCCATTCTTTAAACAAGTAGATGTGCATAGCTGCAGGGATACGAATCCGCAAGAGGAATACAGTTTCTATCTTTAAAAAGTGAAAAGGGGGATTCTGTATCTTTAAGAGAACTTGCTGTTATTTTCAGTCTACAGTCCCGCCTAGCTGCATCCAGTCAGTAAATTCCCCTTTCAAGGCATGTGGGTGTAGGTTGAGAGGTCAGCCAAAGGTTAACTTGGTGGGATGAGATCAGACAGATCAAGTGATGTTTGTTTTGCAGTCTCTGGTCTGTGTGGGTGGGCCCTGGAGGTTTACGGGGATGGGGCTGCAGCAATGCAGAGAAGCTATAGTAGTAAAATAGGGTGTACTTCCCCATGTTAATAGTAAAAAAATAATAATGATACAGTTTTTTGATATGGCACTTTTGTCAACCACTCAAGACACCATAAAACAAACAAATAAAACACATTCTCTTAAAGAAACAATTTTCCCAGAACTCAAAGAACTACATTTAAAAAGAGGTTTGAATTTAAACACAACAACCATTTAGACCTTTTAGGGTTCTAATTAGTATGGATAAGCAATCCTTTTGCAGTGTTAATTACAATCAGTTCTAATCAGAATCCAAAACAGTTCTGAGTGGTTCTTGTTTTCAAACCTCTTTTGAAATCTATTAATTTGCATGTATTTACATATTTATTTTATGCCAATGAAATGAAAAGTTTATTGTTTAAATCCTTAAGCTCTGTTTAACCCCTGTGAGTTGTGTCATTTTTCTTGCCCTGCCGAATCTTCCAACATGCAGCTGAAATGCTGACATGCCACTATGCTGTTGACGCTGGAGGACCACAGTAGAGATCAGTTAACCTTTTTAACAACCACAAATTTACTTTTTATCATTAAAGGGAGCCAGAGACTCTGGAGTCAGCAAGTTCAATTTCAGCTGTGGGGAATGGGAGAATTGAGGAATATCAGGGGCTCAGAACCAGACAGTGTGTGTGGTAGAGGCTGACAGCGCAATTCACAGCACATTCACACATGCTCAGAAGCTCAATGGCTCAATCAGTGCAGCTCATTAGTACCCAATTAATGGCTGCAGCAAGTAGTTCAAGGCCTCAGGACAGTCACAATAGCCAGAAAGCTGGGGCTAACAGCAATGAGTGGGACTGAATCATCCCAATAATCCGGCATCCCAGTCACTATTAAAAGGATGGGAATTCCCTAGAAAGCAGTCGCCACTTAACTAGTCCCCGTCTCAGTAAACCTGATATCCCAATTATCCACATCCTGATTAAGTAGCCTCTACTGTACTGTAATGCAATATAGTGTTTGGCCTTTCCCTCTCTGTCCATTGGACAGGGACAGCCACCATATTAAGGTACAGCAGGCTTATTCATGTAGCCAAGGAACCCTTAAGGAGGGTTCCACTTCTAGAGGTAGTGCAGGATGAAGTCCCTGGACTAAAACAACCTTAAGGAATTATAGAAATTTCCTAAGGAGAGAGATAGAGCAACCAGTGAAGGAGGGGAGGATAATGGATCAAAGCAAGTGGGCATCTGAAGATGCCTGTTCATGACCTGTTAAATAGTACTGGACCTTTTAAATATTGGATGGAGTGAGGCACAAGTCACCAGCTGTTCCACTGAAATGCAGGTTAATAGCTCTTACCTGTTATACAGGACAACCAAATGAGTGTAAAGTGCTTTTGTAACATGGTAATAAACGTGGTAGGTAGATTTGTATGCTTATGTGTTGTAGGATTTTAGCCATTCCTTTCTCTCCCCCTTGACAGAGAGTCACCCACTGGAGATGCCACAGGCTTGTTCCCATAATAAAGAAACCCTTGAGGAGGGTTCCAGCTGTAGAGGTGCAATGGGGATGAAGTCCCTGCATTAAAGGTACCTTATGGAAATACAGAAGTTCTTGATAGTGAGATAGAGCCACCAGAGGAGGAAGAGAGTGTGATTGATTAAATCAAATTGGCATCCGCAGTGCATAAAGTGTGCAGAAAAAACTGCCTGGGTCTCTAAGGGTCATAATTATGAATATATGGATGGACTACTACTGTGGAAGCCCTTTTTTCCTTCATGGTGTGGAATTTGCTTTTTCATTATTATCTAGTTTTTCAATAATACTGTAAGTCAAAATGCAAGCCCAAAACATGAAGATACTGTAGGAAATTGAGGGACAAAGGAACCAAGGGTCATACTGCCCACTTGAAGTGATGGTAAGAGGAAACAAACATGGACTAAGAGCCCAGCTTACAGACCCTGCGACACACTCCTCAAATCCCTCCGAAATATTTTGCTGGGTCTAAAACCCTATGAGATCTGGCCCACTTTAATCTCTGATCCAAAGATGCTAGAACACGCGCTGTTAAATAGCACTTGAATGGTGTGGGTGCAAGTTGCTGCTGTCCCACTAAACCATGAACAGATAGCAGTTAAATTCACCAGTTCACCAGGCACCAAATGAATGTAAAGGGTTTGTGTAATATAATAATGAAATGTGTAGATAGATTTACATGCTTATGTGACATATTGTTATCCATTCCTCTTTCTGTCCCTATGATAGGGAGTATCACCCTTGTGAGTTACTATAGGTTTATTCCTACAGAAAAGAAGCCCTCAGGGAGGGTTCTGCCTCAAGAGATTCCACAGGGACAAAGTTCCCAGACTAAAGATACCTTATAGATGAATTCCCAAAAATGGTGGAAGCTAAAGATGTGAAGTGGCATGAACAAGTACACAGTTTATTCCTATAAAGGGGCCGGGAATGGAGAGTTGATGATAGAGACATCCTTCAGAATAGAGGCTACCAGTAATGAGAGAACATACAGTACTAGTGATGAAGGTAAACACCATCCAAGCGCTACTTGTGGTGGAATGCATTTATTTTATGACCTTCTGCATGGAGGAAAGAAAAAAAAGAGTCCATGTGGAGGAGACCTCTGTGGATCCAAGGCCTTAGGTTACCATCCCTCCAGGCTAGATTCACATAATTTTACTGCTAAAATGAAACCGAGCAGTACAAACACAAAGTGCTAATTTAAATCAAAAGGAGTAAATAGTGTGTATTCTCTTTCTGTCTAATGTAAGAGATTTTCACCCTCATGAAGGTCCCATTTGGGCACAGCCCAACAACAAAAATGTTCAAGAGGAACTCTTCCACATTTTGACCAACAGCTCCTCCTTCACAATGAGGCCGTGGAACACAGCTCTATGACAAGAAGTCCACATGTGTCATGAGGACTCCTCCCTTGGAGGTGAACTTGGAACAAAACTGAGTGCTAAAGGATTGTCAGAGTTGCAAAATCCCAAGGAGAATGAGAAGACACATCTAATCAGACACAAGCAGCTAGTCTATTGACCATGACCCTCTGCTTTTGTTTAGTAGGGGATTATGTCAAATCTCTCCTTCTGTTTCACATAAGTGACTGTCAACCTTGCAAAAGGTCCCCTCTACATAGCTCTGTTCCAGAGATGCCCATGTTCACTAAGACGTCACCCTTTTTTAAGGTGCATGGGCAGTACACACAAATGACAATGCTGAAGGAGCCATATGCACTACCCAGTTATGCAGAACTCTGCACTCAAGAGGGCTCCCCCTAGGATGTGTCCAAGGGTCTACGTCTGAATGCTAAAGGAATTGTAGAATGTCAAAGGCCCCAAGGAAATGGAGTTGGCTTGATTTGAACAAGGCTTAATTTGAACAGCTGCTTCAGCAATGGCTGCCCTGTTTCTCTCCTCTGAGTACAGGACAAATAGAAATTAATGTTGGATCCAAATCCCAGAGGGGTAAGACCTAAAGCTGTATGCAGTCACTGAGGGGCAAAATGGTATGAAGCCCTTGAAGGGCACAGAGCATTGGGGGGAAGCCAGTAGTTGGGCATATGCCTGGACCTCATTGTGGTGAAGGCTGGAGGTGTGACAGTATGGAAGGCATGATTATGGCAGCATTGCTGTATAAGGCATACGTCTGTATAAAGTAGATGGAATAAATGTGGATCATCACTTACAGGAGGTGGACAATGGTTGGTTAAGGCTGGTGCACATTAGTATGTATGGAGAAGCAGTGAACTGCAGGTGCAAGCCTGAAGTGAGCAGTGGATAGTAAGGCCCAAACAATCCAGGAAGCAAAGTACTCCCAAGCAGATGGTGAAACATGGCCATGTCAGCTGATAGCTGAAGTGGAAGAGAGATCCCAAAGGAGAGTGAACAGCACTCCCCCAAGATGGAACACTCAGGAGCATGACAGCTGAGGTGATGATAAATACTGACAATGCAGAAACCTCTGCATGAAAACAACAGCAGGGGACATATGGCCTACATAAGGCAACAGGAGCTCTGAGGACAGCAGACAGCATTGCCACACAATGAATTAATCTCAGTTGAATCTGTTGCAGCAGGAGAAGTCAGTTGTCAGTTTCAGTTTTGTTTTATTAAGTTTTTATTAATGGTTTTGGTTTTTTGCCAGTGGAACTTTTTATTTTAATAGCCTGTGTTGACCTCTGATTGTGAGTGGCCACTGGCTTCCACATCTACAATTCTGGAAATAAGCTAACTTTTTTCAATATTGCATAAAAATAATTTTTGTCTATTTGAGATGACAGTAGATTATTTGTGTATACCCCTCCCAAGGAGTTACATAAATATCCCTTTAAAAGTGTCTCTTGACCTCAAGGGTGATGCCAGTTTGTATGCCCTTGGAGTACTGGGTCAGCTGGTCTGCCCTGGCATTCCAAAGGGGAGGAGTCAGTGTGCTCTGCTGTAGGGCAGAGATTCTGCTGAGTCAGAGTTAGTGGGGAGGTACCACTGGCATACAATGTCAGCTCTCACTGTCTGTACGTTTCTCTTTAGAGGCTGGTGTTGTGAAGAAAGTGCTCATTCATGGCGGCTGGCATCAAACAAGGACCTCAGAAGTGGGGGTGCCCCTCTCCAGAAGGAGGAAAACCCATCTGAAGAAAAGTTCAGAATTTTGTCTGTGAGGACTTGGGGGACTTCTGAAGTAAATGTGCTTCCTTTTGAGGCCAGTAATGTTAAATAAAGTGTCCCACGAGGGTTGACTCCAACTGAGAAATATACAAGAAAACAACTGTCTGAAGTGATGTAATTTTATCTGTGCCAGCTGATAGAAAAAACATCAACATCAAATGAGCGCAAGGAAAATAAATGATCCACTTTTGTTTTAAAATATCCCATCTGGACATTTCTATATTATGCCTCCAAGTTTGGTAACCCCATTATTCCACAGCTTAGCTAGCTCTGCCATGTGCCAGTGGAAGCCCAGAAGTCATCTCATTTCTCAGGAGGTCAAGTAAGTGTACTTCTTGTGTTTCTAGGAGTAGGGCCCCTCCCAGGTGACTGCTGTCCATCCGTATACCCCTAGACAGCTAGGGAAGGGGGTTCCGCCCTACATTTGTAGGGCTAGGAAACACTGACCCTGATAGAATGGACAACCCCAGCAAATCCCATGATTTCCACAAAGACAAAATGAAAAGCAGCCACAAGCCACACAACCAGAAAATGTGAATGAGGCATCACAAACCCCCATTCTGGCCTTAGTCACTTAGCACTGCACATCTTTATCTTTTGTGTGGGAGTACAGTATGTTATTAATGATCTGCTGGGCAGCAACCAATTTGCAGTCAAAATTGCTTTGAAAAAAAGTCTATGGGGTGGGTGGGCATTCTGTATTGGGGTTATTCCTCTCTGCCCCATGTCAGTCCCATATTTAGCCTTATGTAACCACTCAGCCTCATACTCCACTAATGTTGCTGCTTTATTCCCTCACTGTTTTGTCTCAATGGCCAGACTCCTAATCAGAGGCCCTCCTTCCTCCTTAAACATCTCATGGGATCTGAACCATCAGCAGCCTCCATGTCATGCAGCCCGAGTGTACACCAGCCATTATTTAGATGGCAGACAGGAGTTAACACCCATGTTTTCTGTCTTCCCCTCTGTCCACATGAATAGTGCCACACAGCTGAGTATTGGCCTTGGATGCCACAGCTGATCCACTAGATGAACAAGTTCTCTGGCCCACCGCAGGGGTCACTGTAGTTCTAGAAAGTGGCACCATCCCCTCCCCAGGCCGGGAAAGTGGGAAGTACTGCTACTTGCAGCATGGTCTTCCAGCCAGGCCATTCATGGTGAACACCTAACTTGCCCCCAAGCCTTGGCCACCAGCGTGACAGTGCAACCAAGGGTGGCCCCAAACATGCCTGTGTTTCACTGCGAAAGAGTTTTTTGCATAAATAACTAACCTGCAGTTGTCAACAGAAAGCAATGTTCTTTCCAAAAAAATCTCCACTCTACAATGGCTTAAGGGATGAGGTGGGGTCAGTTTTAATTGTTCTAGGGAGGCCCATCTGGTCACAGCAAGTACCAAAACATACAAGGCAGTGGTGTCTAGATCTCACACTGGGAAAACAAAATAGCAATTGTTGGGGGTGGGTTGGGGGGAATGACTTTTGGAAACTAGGGATGGGTGAGGCAGCTGTAATCCAGATTATGTTCTGCTTTGGATCTCCAAGAATTTAACCTGGATGAACAGAGCCAATTTTAGGTATCCTAAGTCAGTGGGGAAGGGGATTCTGCCTGCACTGGGATGAATGTTAGGGTATAATCTAGAATGCTGGCAGCAACAGAGTGTCTGTGTCTGTGTGGCGCTCCCATAGTTAAGTGAACATTTTCCATATTTTTTCTAATTTTTAAATATTTTCGTGTACAGTTTGTGAAACAGTTTGTGGATTGTGAAAGAGGGTATTGCTGCCTATAGAAATGTGTGGGACTTGTGTGTTTGATGTTGGTTGGGCACGGGATAGTCACCACATTTGTTCTGTGGTGAATCACATCTAGTGCAAATTTCATTTTATTTTTATACGGTAGTTTGGCAGTTTGTGCCTTTTGTGTGGTTATCCTTGCCTATGATAGGATCAGTATGGAGATGAGGTACAATGGGGAGATGGTTGTGTGAGACTGTGGGGCGCTCTTCTCAAGGGTTATGCTCAGGAGAAGGGGTCACTGCCTAATTTTCAGGACCTTTGTGGAGCTCCATGCTCAGCTGGTAGCAGCAAGAGATGAACTATCTCAGCTGTGACATTGGCTCAGCTGTGGTTCGTTCAACACCCCCCCACTCCCCTAGAGGCTGACTGGCCCAGGGGACTGGAGGGTGGTGGAGAAGGGCAGGGGGAAGGGTGACAGGGGAAGCCACAAGGGGTTCAACCAGTCTCATACCATTCAGACAGCAAATCACTTTCTACCCCTGGAGGAGGCTCAGGTACCTGATTCCACTGGGTGAGACTCTGTAAGCATTCTGGGGAAAATGGGCACGTCAACTTGGTGGCACTTGAGGTGGTTAGCATGCGGAAGTCAGCAAAGAGAATTTTAATGATTGGGGACTCAATGATTATGGAAGTAGAGAGGGTGGCAGGTTGGGGAGGGAAGTGGAGTGACATGGTCAGATACTTTCCTTGTGCATCAGCCATGAGGGATATAGATAGGATAGGAAGGATGGTGGAGGAGAAGGAGGGGGATCTGGTGGTGCTGAAACACCTGAGTACTAACAATCTGGTGAACCAGTCTGTGGAGGCAGTGAAGCAGAACTTCAAGAAGCTGGGGGATAGACTAAAGCCACACTAGACTTCCCTGACCTTTTCTTAGGTCCTCCCTGTGTGGAATAAGGAAATTGGTATGATAGAGTAAGGAAGGAAGGAAGGAAGGAAGGAAGGAAGAGATTGAGAAGTTTAATTGGTGGTTGAATGGATGATGTCAGGAGGAGGGGTACCTCTTTATGGGACACTTGGGGGCTTCTGGGACTGGAGGCTCTTCAAGGGTGATAGCCTTGACCTGATGAGAGAGAGAGAGAGAGAGAGAGAGAGAGAGGGCCAGTGAGCTGTGGCACAAATTTGATGTTTACACTAGACAGTTCAGCTGACTATGGGGGAGACAGCAGAGGCTAGGGGAACCACTGAGAAAGGAGAGCAGGTGGGGACCTAGCTAGAGCTCCCCATGAACAGGGGACTAATAGCAGCAAGGTGGGCAACTGTAAGGTTGAAGTTCACATTAGAGAAGGGGAAGAGGCCAGTGAGGAGGGCTGACAAAGCCTGCATTCAGCAGGAAAATTAAAAAAATTACTGGGAAATAAAATTAGTGAGCTCTAGACAATGGTGACAGACACTGAGATGAATCAAATAGCCATTACAGAAGCTTGGGCCACAGAAAATAATGACTGAGAACTGATAGTTCCAGGCTACACCTTATTTGGACAGGATTGAGGAAAAGGTAAAGGAGGAGGCATAGCCCTATATGTCAGAGGGAAAATTGAGGCAGTGGAGGATGGAAACATTTGGGAAGTAATGGGGAAACAGAACTGTTGCGGGTTCAGCTGACAGCATCCTCAGGTAAGAAAGTAATAATGAGGGTGATCTATAGACCTCCAAGCCAGGGGGAAGAGAGAGAGATAAGGAATTAGGGATAGAACTAGAAAGAGGTTCGGAAAGGTGGAGGTGATGGGGATGGAAGATCTAAACATGCCAGATATTGATTGGGTCATTTCAATGGCCAGGAGCTCAAGATGTCAGGCCTTACTGGATGCATTGCAGGACTGCCTGCTGGTGCAGCTAGTTAAAGAACCCACTAGACAGGCAGCCCTATCGATGTTGTGCTCACCAACTCAGATGTGGTAGGAGGAGTGAGCGTAGGGGAGCCACTGGGGTGTAATGACTATAACTCCATATTGTTCAACCTGGCCCTTGGGAAAAGCAAACCCTTATCAAAGGCTGAAGTCCTATATTTCAGAAGGGGGGCGGACTTCAACCTGATGATGGTCAAGGCCAATTAGTTGGAGTGGACAGCATCAGGGATGTGGAGGAAAAATGGAGAGGGGGCAATCAAAGGGGCCACTCTCAAGGCAACAAAGTCTTGCATGAGAACGTTAATTAAAGGAAAAAGGTACAAGACGCCAATATGGTTCTCTGGAAAGGTCAGGAAAGCAGTAAGAACCAAAAAGAAGGCCTTCACCGAGTACAAGAAAAACACAGGAAGGAATAATGGGAAGAGTACCAAATGAGAACAAGGAAAGCAAAAAAGTGGTCAGAGAAGCCAAGGCAGAGACAGAGCTGTGTACTGTGGAGGGGGTCAAGAGAGGGGAAAACCAGTTCTTTAGATATATTAGGTAAAACAGAAAAAAGGGGGAAGAGGAATTGTTAGGCTAACAGAGAGAGGTAGAGTAATTGAGGGGGATGGGCAGAAAGCAGCCATTCTTAAAGAGCAGGTGCTTAGTGTAATGCCCCAAAGGTGGTCATTCCAAAAAAATAAAATAAATAAATAAAAGCAGAATATACAGGTGCTTACAGTACCTGCTGCAGGGGTAGGCAGCAAGGTACTGTACGAGATAGCCCCTCAGATAAAAGAGTCAACCTCCCTACACACAAAACACTGTAACAATGGAAAAGTGCACTTGTGCACTTACAGCTGGTCAAAAGATAGATTTTGTAAGCATTCCATGTCATAATGGTCTGGATGGAATGCTGTGCTGAGTGGCTGATGCACAGCATTCCAATCCAGCCATTCTAGAACCCAGTCAGTTTTATCTTTTAAATATAATTCTATAACTAGTCAGTTGGTCAGTTCCTGGGCAGCTGCTGAGGAGAGAGGACACAGTAAGTCAGAGGGACAATGAAAGGGCTTACCTGGTGTTTGAAGCCGTCTCTGAGGACTTACCTGTGTGCCTGCTCTGCCTCCACTGCCTGAAGAAGCCTACGGTGGTGTTCAGTCGTCGGTGGTGCCATCGGGGCACCACGAAGAAAAACGCCGCTCCCGGCTGCTGCTGGGGCTTAAAAAGCCCTCCATTATTTGTTTTGCCTCCCGTGTAATTATTTAAGCCCCGAGGTGTTTTAAAAGTTATTCGGTCCCACGTCGGCAGCAAGCAAGCTGCATCTTCGAGTAGGCCGTCTTAGGCCCCCCAGAGTCGTCCCTCTCGCGCCTGCACATTCTCTCCCACTGCAGCTCACCTCCCGCCTTCCAGCAACAGCAGAGACTCCCGAAGAGACTGCAAAGCGGTGAGTCGGTGGCAGCACACGTTGTGCTGGCCACCTGTATTCAAAGGGGGACTGAATTTGTTGTAAAAATGCAGTAGGCGCTTGGAAAAGGTGACTGAGTGCTGCAGGGAGCATCGGGTCATTAGGACCGGCGATTTAATATTCATTTGGGAGGCGGGGCTAGCGACGCCCATGGGGAGGGGCTAGATAGCAAGGCCTTTATCGCGGCCTATGAATATTCATTAGGGAGCGGAACGGAGGTGGGCTTTCACCAGATAAATGACATCAGGCACTGGGAGCCACAGAATTTAAAGGGGCAACAAGATTTAAAAGGGCAATTCCGGCCCAAATATAAAGTAGGGCATTAGGCCCATGGTAAAGTGTGGCATCAGGCCCAAAGTTTAGAGGGCCATCAGACCCATTGTAAATTGGGGCACCAGGCCCAATCTAAGGTGGGGAATCAGGTCTATTGTAAATTGGGGCACCAGGCCCAATCTAAGGTGGGGCACCAGGCCCAAGGTAACGAGGGGCACCAGGCCCATTACAAAGTGGGGCACCAGGCCCAATCTAAGGTGGAGCACCAGGCCCAAGCTAACGTAGGGCTTCTTCAGGCCCGAGGTAAAGGTAGGGCATTAGGCCCGAGGTAAAGCCTGGTCTAAGGGGAGGCCCCGGCCTAGCGGAATAGGGCAAGCCAGCCTAGTGGTACTAAAGGGAGGCCCAGGCCTAGTGTAATAGGGCAAGCCAGCCTAGTGGTACTATAGGGAGGTCCCAGCCTAGCAGAATAGGGCAAGCCAGGCTAGTGGTACTAAAGGGAGGCCCCGGCCTAGCGGAATAGGGCAAGCCAGCCTAGTGGTACTAAAGGGAGGCCCCGGCCTAGCGGAATAGGGCAAGCCAGCCTAGTAGTACTAAAGGATTCCCTAGCCACAACATACAGTAAGGGATCCTATTCCAGAATACCCTACTTATCGAAACAGGGGTTCATTTGAGAGTGTTCTATTTGCCTATACTGTGAAACTACTGTGATTACTGTACTGCTTATGCTGAACTATTGCCCTAAGTACCTGAACTATTGCCCTAAGTACCTGAACTATTGCCCTAAGTACCTGAACTATTGTCCTAAGTACCTGAACTATTGCCCCTAAGTACCTGAACTATTGGTCCAAGTACCTGAACTATTGCTCTAAGCACCTGGACATTGGCCCTTATCAGTAACAATTCCCTGAAGTTATAATTTGCCCTCCTCGGCAAATTATTGTATCATTCCAGTTCTTTGGGCATTCTTCAGTTATATGTTTACTACTGTATGAAGACAGTCTCAATCTTCTACCACACTGCAGTCTCATAGTGTGGTCTGTAACACCACGAGCTCAGAATCAGTCTCTACTCAGAAGAAGACATCCTTCCAGCATTCTTCACTCCAGGAAGATCATCCATCAACTCATCCCATCCGTTTGTGTTGTCCTCCGAAGTCGAGTCCGTCGTCAGTCGTATCAGTCATACCCGCCGTTTTCTTGTTTTCACAGCTTGAGCATCCTCCGCTAAACGCATCACGACAGCCGTGCCAGTGTCGCTCCATATGGTTCCTGTTCCAGATGTCCCGGTTGGTTGCCCTCACAGAGAGAGAGCTCATCTTGGAGAACCTGTTCTGTGCCCCCACCTGGTCGCTTCTCCGAAAGTCGAGTCCGTGGAAGCCCAGTCCGGGACGCGCCCGCCGTTTCTTTGTTTTGTGTTAGTTCCTGATCCTAGGATTGCAGAGTCAACCATCATCTCTTCAAATTCTTATGGTTCCTGGTCCTGTCAGAGTTCCTTCTGAGTCCAGCTGGCCCTTGGAGTGCTGCAGCATCAGTAGGATCGTGGTAGTCCTCCATTGGATCCATCACCACGCAGATCTTGGTCTTTCTTCATCCTTGGCAACCCTAGAAGTGGGTTTTGGCCGAGGAACCTCTTGCTTTAGTGTGTTATTTCAGGAACCAGTTGCTTTGGTTCTACATTCCGGCAGCCTCGGAGAGAGTGGGCTTTTGCCGAAGATATATGGTCTGTTTACCAAACCTCTCACCACCCCAGTGGCCTTATCTAGGTCGTTGCTGGGAATTGAGATTAGGGTTCCACAGTTCTGTTTTATTTCCCTTGTAGCTACCAACGAAGAACGACGGTGTACACGAAGATGCCGGATCACTGGACTCTTGTAAAATCTGGGACTCTTTTGTAGATGTGTGATGCTGATCACCCTAATGTAGTGCTGAGTAGCCCATGTAACTGGATTCTCGTTTAGAGTATAGAAGTACAGTATAAACTAGTATTAGAATAAGAGTGGCAGTAGGCCTAAAGTTTATGCTTGTAGTGGTAACCATAAAGGTGGTAGATAAAAAGTATTTCAGTATTTCCCTGTTCCATTGCCCTATTGTTCTCGGGCATCCCCTCCTCCTTCTTGTGACTGTGTCTGTCTACCCCTTGGTACCAAATAAACGCCCTGCGGGCATCAAAATACTAAGTTGACTCCTGCCTCTCCTTGTCCAGATAGCAGTTATCCTATCCACATTTAATTTGGACCTTGGCTGCTCATCTACATCATCTCGAGCACCATTACATTAGTAAGGATGTATATCTAAAAGAATGAAGGTTTGGGGCCTTTAGATAACTCTATAATCATTTTGTTTGCTTTTATTTGTTTCTTTAATGCCATTTTCATCATCTTATTTGCATTTTGCCAACTACTAGCAAAAAAAGAATCCCATGGAAATCTTGTATTGTGATGTCAGAAAATCTTTACTGGCAAGGCTGGCAGTGTATTTTAATAGGAAACTACAGTACATATCTGTTTTCAGATTTTTATAAAGAAATAACACTTTCTACCACCATTTAGTAGAAATATGAGATTTTTGTTAATCTGTGATCTTTTGTTCTAATTTAGCAGGTGACATTTTCTTTATAACCAGATTTAACTTGGGAAGAAAAAAAGAGAAGCCAATGTTTATTTTAAAAATCATAAAATCATACAGTTTGACCACAGTAGTGCAAACATATAAAAGTTAAAGTCTGTTGCTGAAAGAAGTATATGTTTCTTTTGAAAGAGATAGAAAAATATATTTTATAGTGTATGGTGGAACGCTGTTCCGCATGGAAATCCATGCCTGGAACAGCGTTGTTGTCCTTCACTCGGTGCGTCACGATCTTGTTGTGCTGCACCCAGTGCGTCACCGGTGCAGCACAACAAGATCGAACACATTCGCGCATGCGCACAGAGCGCGCACGGCAAACACGGAAGGCGGCACTTCGCGGCAGACACAGAAGTAGCTTTTTTTTCCCCCGAGTGTTCACGAGTGGTATTTATGGTTGCCCATACATTATAAAGATTGTGTATGAGCAACCATACACTAACAAGGCAGTTTTGCGATCTTGAGGTTTCCGTGGTAGCAGTCGGACCTCGAGCTACGCTCTCGCAGGTCCTCAGGTTACCACGGAAACCTCTCGATCGCAACTGCCTTGTTGTGTATGCTTTCGCATACACAATCCTCTATGTTTCTAATTGAAATAGACTGGGTTCTTTAGTAGCTGGCAGTTTCTGACATCACAATACCAAGATTCTATTAAATTCTTTTTAACTAGCAAAGTGAAAAGCAAAGATTAAAACCCACTTGTTTCACTGCACCAAAAAATATTTTATTATTTAAGTATCATTTAATTACTAACACACCAAAGTACCATAAATAAAATAATGAGTTGTCTATTTGTTAAAAGTAAACACCTGGGGCAGGATTCACAAAGCTTTGCCGGGGCGCAAACTCAGTTTGCCTGGGGCAAACTGGGCTTTGTGAATAGCTGGTATTCTCAAAGCCCAGTTTGCCCCCACAAACTGGGTTTGTGCCGGCAAAAGTTGAGGCGCGGTGTAACTGAGCAGGAGAGGACCTGCATAGCCCATAATCCATTCACAAACATTTGCTCCACTTGCAATGGCCTGATCCTAAGGCCATTAAGTGGAACAAATTACCGCCTGTAAAACCTGACAGTAGTCCTTGCTAACCCTAGTGTGTTGCAGAGGGTGCTTCAGCCCCCAAGTCTGACCACTGTTGGATGAAAAATAAAATTCCCTTTTTCCATAGTATAGTGTCCCTTCCCTCTCCCCAGTGCCCTCTCCCCATTATAATAAAAAATAAATGCAGTATGGTGTCCCTTCTGGGTGTCCAATCCCCATTCGAATAAATGAAAATTCCGGTTTTCATAGTTTAGTGGTCCCTTCCCCCTTCCCAGTCCTGATCTCTCACCCATACTGTATGTAAATCTTTTCCATAGTGTAGTGGTCCCCTCAACCCTGGCTCTATGTTATAATAGCGAATGCGTTACAGTGATCGCTATTATGGCGAGTGTATATCACCGAAAAGTAGTTAGGCAATATACACTTGCAGGTGACTGGGCACACACAATAAATTAAGCATGTTTGCTTTGCCCTGCCATACACCCCTGATTATAGATTGTCAACTCCAGGGGGGTGCATGTTGGGGAGGGGGCACAGCCTGGTTTTAAAAAAAAGTGTATGTCCTGCAGCCGCGGGAACAAAAAAAATCTTCCTCGCCTCTGGCCCTGAACCCAGGAAGTGCTGCATCGCAGCCAACCTCCCTACCCACCACACCACATCACATCACATGGTTGGCTCAGGAGAGCAGGCATACTAGAGGGTAATAATCCTCTTCCCTATCCCTCTCCTTCCCCTCGCAATTTTCTTTTTCCGCTCGCCCTTCCCTGTCCTCACAGTCACAGTCCTCACTACCCTGGCAGGTCACCCACGATAATAGTGCCATACTATGGATCACAGTTTGACAGTAAACCGTGTGCAATCGCTGTTACCACTGGATATCCCAACCCCCACCCACACCGGCACCCCATCCCACTCCGCCTCTGTCACAGCACATCCTGCCGGTCAGTGAGAAGCACAGCCCTCCTCTCACCTCCACAGCTGCCTGCTGACTGAACTGTTAATGACAGTTTACAGTATACACTGCAATATCATTGGCTGAAGCGGGGTGGATGTGGGTACAGGGTGGGTGGGGTTGGGGACCACTACACTATGGAAAAGATTTACATACAGTAGAGGCGGGAGATCGGGATCGGGCAGGGGGGAGGGATCATGCGCTATGGAAATGGGGATATTCATTTATTACAACTGGGATCCAATTTTCCTATTGGGTGGGTACTGGAGCAATCGGGGATCAGGGTGGAACACTATGCTATGGAAAATAATTATTTTCATTATCGGGTAGGTTAGAGAGTGCTCGGGGATTGGGGTGAGAGACAACAATACAGCATACATTGTTTCTTGCCATCGAGGCCTCAGTCGGGTGAGGGTGGGCAACACCAGACAATGGGGGATTGCAGCTGTGTGGGGCTTTGGCTGCTTGTGGGGGGCATAATCATACACTAATGGTATGCAAATGAGGCCATAATGGGCTTGCTGATGGCCTCTAGTGTCTTACATGCCCAATGGGCTTATTTGCATGCCTCCTTTTGTGAGTTCCACTTTAGTGCCTTAGCACTATTGGCTGCCAGTACATTTGCCTGGATGGCTGTGGGGGCAGTGCTATCAACTGTTCCACTGCTTTGTCTGGGTTAACATTGCCCCCTGCTGGTCCCTATTCACAGTCAGATAGCCCACCCTGCTATCCGACTGGGAATAGCACAGTTGCCCACCAGCGCAGCAGGGAAGTGCAACGCAAACTTTTGTGCTCACTTTGCGCTACTTTTGTGAATCCTACCCATGCTCTTTAATGACTACTTTGCTCTGCATTCACAAGGGAAGACAAAGGGCCTCTGCCAGGGTGACATTAAGGCAGCTGCAAGGGGGATCCCTGAGATGAGGTTGCAAGCATTTACCAGTGAAAGGGTTTACAAAGGGCTACCAGACCTTAAGATAGTTCACTTGCCCTTCCCTGTCCTCACAGTCACAGTCCTCGCTACCCTGGCAAGTCGTCCATGATAATAGTGCCATACTATGGGTCACAGTGTTGATGGTCACATATTATGATTGCTATTATCAGGAAAGTTCACAGATCCAAATCTCTACATAAAACCTTGCAACTACACTCTTTTAAATCCTTAGAATTAGAACCTCTTCTGTGTAACCTAGCCCTCTCTGACTGGTCTCCCCTAACCAACATCCCATCGGTTGATAAGGCCCCTGCTTATTTTACAAATATATTCCTAGAGAATTGGAATACCTTTGCCCCATTCAGACAAACCAGGGTTAGGCTAAACCACTTACCTTGGATTACTCCAGAACTATTGGCCTGTCTCAGAGCTAGAGATCATGCCTGGAAACGTCATAAAGCAACCCAGCTTCCTAATGATCTCATGACCTACCTCAAGCTTGGAAATGCCTGTGCCAGGGCCACAAAGATAGCAAAGTCTGAATACTTTAACACTGCCTTCCTCAAAAACATAAATTCACCTTCCAAGTTCTGGAAGGTGGTTCATGCCCTCTTTTCTCCCACATCCCGCCCACTCCCTGTGTTTAAAATAAATGACACCCTTGAGGCCGACCCAGGTGCTGTAGCTGCTGAATTTAACTCCTACTACCTGTGCCACTGAGCTACTGAAATCCCTCTCTTCCTACCCTCACTCCTCTCTTCTTCTCTCTTCTCTCCAATGGTACCTCTCCTCCCTCCATCTCCCACCCTCTCTTTTCCTTTAATACAGTCCCCCAAAATGACACGCTACAAGCCCTCCTTTCTATCACTCCCTCAAAAGGCTCTTTCCCAGATGGCCTAGAACCCAAACTTCTCTCTCTCTCTCTCTCTCTGCCTCAGCCATTGCCTACCCCCTTTCTCTAATTCTAAACCTCTCATTTTCTACTGCCTCAGTCCTTATCCCATAGAAACATGTTGTGGTACTCCCTCTTCCCAAAGGTGGTGACCCATCTTCCCCTGGAAATCACCATCCTATCTCTCTCCTCCCTATCCTAGCTAAATTACTGAAACACCCGGCTTACCTCATTTCTAACTGACACCTTCTTCTTCACCCCTTTCCAATCTGGCTTCAGGAAAAATCACTCCACCGCTACCTCCCTACTTCGGTTCATTGACTCTATCCTTACCAGTATGGACAATGGCCACATCACCTCAGCCATCTTTGTCAACCTTGCCAAGGCTTTCAATACTGTTTCCCACTCCCTTCTCCTTGACTCCCTCTCAACAGCTAGCCTATCTTCTTCGACCACTAGCTGGTTCAAGGCCAGCCTCACTGGTAGAACCCAATCAGTCAGGATCTCTGATGTCATTTCCCTTCCCCTCCTGATTAGTACTGGAGTCCCTCAGAGCTCAGTGCTAGGGCCCCTATAATTCTCCATCTTCCTAAAAGACCTTCCATCTGTCTACTCCTCCATCACTGCCATACACATGTATGCCGATGATGCAGTCCTGTATTCATCTGGCTCTTGCCCAGCTGAGGTTACATCCAGCTTGCAGCAAGACTTTGACAAGGCTCAGCTCTGGTTTGCTAACCATTAACTTTTTCTCAACACTAAGAAGACTGTCTCCATGACCTTTGGCACAAGGCAGAGACTCTCTAGGCTTCCCTCCTTGCCCACTTTTCACACCCTTGATGGGACTTTACTTGAGGACACATCCTCCTTCAGGTACCTAGGAGTTTGGCTGGTTCAACACCTAAACTTCTCAAGACATATTGATGCCATCCCAAAAAAATTGCACTCCGGCCAGCCCGGTGGTGCTGAGGGTTGAGGCAATGGACGCCATACCTCGCTTCACACTGGTGACCCAGGTTCGGTGACTGACTTGGGCCGCCTGGGGGTCAGCAGGGATGAGAGAGGAATTGAGCACCCAATGACAGCGCTCCCTCTCTGGGAAGGGTTGCAGGTCTGTCCCGCTGCTCTTTTGCCATCTCCTGGGCGAACCCAGGACTGGCAATGCAGGTTGGGACACACATCGGAAGGGGCAGCATCAGCCAAGAGCCTTGGGTAGGAGTTGTGTCTCGATGCATGTCTCCCAACTTGCTCTCCTAGTGTGTCGGCAACTGCAGGGTATGGGCTCACCAAAAAAGGAGGACAATGGAGCCAGTCGCTCCTAGGTGATGACCCCTCCACCACCGGACCACATCACCATTGCTCACTGGGGCAGACTCCGCTGTGTTCCACCCACTTCACCATTGTTTCAGGGGTAGGTTAGGAGAGTCCTTCCCTCGCCCCACCCGCTGTATACCAGGGTACCTAGGGACCTTTGAGCAGATGGTCACTATGGGAGAAGACTTCTAGGGGTGCCAGGGAATGTTGTGAAAGTCTGAGGGGCTCTGAAAGAGTGGAGCATTGGTGCATGTAAGGAGGATAAAAAATAAGGTTAAAAAAAAAAAAAAAGACAATTGCTCCCCAAGCTTGGTGCCCTGTTCAGGAACCGTAGTTGTATACCCTCTATGGTTAGGCGTGAACTTGTTCAAAAGATGATCCTGTCCAGCTTCGACTACTGTGATGTAGTCTACAGTGCTGCTTCCAAGTTCTCCCTGGCCAGACTGGATACCCTCTTTAATTCCTTCTGCCATTTTGCCCTTGATGCTCCCGCTTGCACCCACCACTGTGATCTCTATCATGCCCTATCCTTCCCCTCTCTTACAAACAGGCAACTCTCATACTGCGCTAATTCACCTTCAAGCACTGGTTGGGTGAACTACCTTCCTACCTCTCCCCCTCATTTATAATACCCCCACTTCCTCTCACTCCCTTAAATCATCCGACTCCTGTTTTCTGGCAGTCTCCCTCGGAGCCACCCTCATCGGCCAATCTGGTTACTCCCACTGCCTCCCAAAAGAGTGGAATTCCTTCCCCCCTCAAATTTGCCACTCATCCTCCTACTACTCCATTAGTTCTACCCTCAGAAACTTCCTTGCACCTAGCTGTTCTTGCTACAACCTTCCCTAACTCCACCCTTTAAGCCCCTAACAAACTCTACCCCTCTTCAGTACCCATGCAATACTCCTGCTGCAGCTCCACCTCCCACCCACCTAAAAACCAGCATTCCTTCCCTTCCCCTGATTCCTTCCCTTCTGACCTTCTATTGTTCTCTTACTGTGATTTCTCAATCATCCAAAGTTGTATCAAGGACCTGTCCCTACCCTATCCTTACACCATTAACCCAACTCTTCTCTCCACTTATCCACATCCTGAAGGGCTGGGAATTGGCCTCTCTTCTCTCTCACCTTCACCCTTTCTTCTGTTCTTCCGAAGCCTATTCCCCCCTCACTGCCTACAACCTGCTTCCCTCCTATCATACTCTACCTCTTGCTGCCACAACCTGATCCCTTCCTGTCATGCTTGACCCCTGCCTTGTGCAGGTAGGGTCCTCAGCATACTGGAGGTGTCAGGCCCCAGCAGTCCTTTCTCCTCCTACCTCTTCCTTCCTCTACTCCTTCTATCCCTTTCCACCCCCTTTTCTGCCTACCGACATACCTATCTCTTGCCTTCTCTTCTACCCCTTACGTAGCCCTAGCTATGGCTCACCCCTAATCTCTAATGCACTTATAATGAACTTGCACTTCTGTTATACCTTGGCCAACCTGTTCTGCCTGTGTTTACGCCTCACCAACTTCCCTAGATCAAAGTACAACAATTCTATTCTGCCATTTTCTAGCTACACAGTAATGTGTCATTTAGTGTATGCCTAAATGTTATTTTGTGTTGTTGTATCTATCTAGTCCAAAAGTGTTGGCATAGAATCTGTCTAGTTCAAAACTGTTAGCATCCCACCATTTCATTACTCCTGTAAAGTCTGCTCAAATTATTTGAATGTAATCTACTGTAAATTTATATTGTGTACCAAATCTCTGTAAACTATCCTCATGTTCCCCTACCCCCAGGCCGCACTGGGAGATGAGTGACTTGTTGCTTACTGTGCTTTCCTAGTGAAACATTTCAATAAATAAATAAATAAATAAGATGGATAAGGCCCTGGTGGCCAGATGGGATGCATCCGAGGGTACACAAGGAATTGGCAATGGAACTGACTGAACCCCTGGTGGGACTAGTCAGTAGTTCACTTCAGACAGGGGTAGTTCCTAAAGACTGGAGGGTAGCAGACATAGGTGGGGGGACAAGGAGCAACCGGGTAACTACCAACCTCTCAGTCTTACCTCTATCATTGGTAAACTGATGGAAACACTAAGCAAAGAGGACCTTGTATACTACCTGTAGAACAATGGATTCCAAGATAGTAAACAGCATGGGTTTGTTTTAGGAAGGTCTTGTCATACCAAACTGATAATATGCTTTGACTAGGTAATGAGGATAGTGGATAAGGGCCATGCTGCGGATTTACTTTACTTTGATTTCAGCAAAGCACTTGACTTGGTGCCTCACTGCAAGTAGCTGAAGAAGCTAGAGGATCTTCATACAGTAAAAGACGCTGTTAGATGGGTGAGAAACTGGTTGGAAGGGTGACAACAGAGGGTTGTGGTTAACAGAGTCAAATCTGAAGAGAGGGAAGTCACCAGTGGTGAGCCACAAGGATCAGTCCTAGGTCCAATCATTTTCAATATTTTCATTAGTGACATGGGAGAAGGAATCCAGGGCAAGATATGTCTCCTTGCAGATGACTCTAAGCTCTGTGGCAGGGTAGACAGCAAGGTGGAGATTAGGGAGATGCAGAGAGACTTGCAGAAAATGGTAGCACCCATGTAGAGTGCTGATTATTGAGCGCGCTGCACTTTTGAGCGACTCAATAATAATGCTCTACAAGAGATCGAGTGGTGCAATACCTCGCTATACCCTGTGTAGTGAGTACAGCAAGGAGCTGTACTCATTGCTACAGGATATAGGATCCTTTGTGGCCAATTTCCATAGAGTTGCTTGCATAGCATAGTGGTGAACACCACCACATGTGATACAAGCAGAAACAATTTTTTTTTTTTAATCAAGTAACTTGCCTCGTGGTCCCCACCGCCCCCTTGGAGTTGGTTATTTAAGTTTGGGGGGTGCAGGAGGCTTGCCCCCTGCAAGGGGTGTCATGGGGAGCACAGCCCCCCTCATAAAAAAAAGATTTCTGTGTGGTTAGTTAAGTATTGTAGTGACCATCGCTATTTGCAATGGTTGGTACAATATCTGTCGCACTTTTGACTATGGACTCAAGTTTGCTCGTTCTATGTGATAGGCGATCTTTCAGACTCGCCTTTATCACATAAAACCTCAGAAAATAGAGAGGTTGTCAAAGGTTTGGCAGTTGAAATTCAATGCCAAAAAGTGCAAGGTGATGTACATAGGCAACAAGAACCCTATGAGACTTCTGAATGTTTTTTTTTACTCACTACTATTGTCTGTAACTAAATTGTTGTTTGGTATAAAAAACTGTACGTACATATACGTACAACCATGTTACATTCCTCTCCTGTTCCTGTTATTTAATGTATGTAACTAATTCTGGGTCACCCCAGAAAAAGGGACATCTCATCTCAGCAGGCTTACCCAGTCAGCAAAATTCAAAAAAATAAGAACTCGAGGACAGAGTACTGGATGAGAGGGAGGGGTTAAAGCTGTGCATGACTTCTGAGGAAAGAGACCTAGGGGGTCATTGTCAGTGACTCCCCAAAACAATTGCACCAGTGTAACAAGGACATACAGTGACACAAACAGGATGCTAGCATGTATAGGAAGGGGTATTGACAGTAGTAGAAAAAGGTATTACTACGTCTCTATAGATCACTGGTGAGGCCTCACCTGGAGCACTGTGCCCAGTTATGGAGTCCTCACCGAAGGAAAGATAAGGGCAGGCTAGAGACAGTGTAGCATGGAGTGACCAAAATGATTCCGGCCTAGCTGAGCATATCTTATGAGGATCAGCTCAAGGCACTGCACATGTACTTGCTGGAGGCCAGTCGCTAGAGGAGTGTTATGATAGACCTTCAAGTTCTTGAAAGGAATGACAAGGAAACTGTGAGGAACTGTTTAGCATAACTAGCAAATCAAGACCACAGGGACATGAGTGGAAACTGATGGGGGGAGATTTTAGAGGGAAGTAAAAAAGTTTTATTTTACTTAGAGGATGGTGGTGCCAAAGAACAATCTGCCAACTGATGTGGTGGGCGCCAAAACTATTAATGGTTTCAAACATGAAGGGTTTAGTGGTTGTTCAGGGTGATAGCGGCAGGGTAGGGATCATGGGATGAACAGTGTGGGTTACAGCCCTGTATGAACAATAGTTTCCGGGTTTGTTAGGGTTTATGGGCAGACTGGATGGACCAATGGTCTTTTTCTGCCATCATTATCTATGTTTCTATGTATTAATTAAGGCTGGGTATAACTGACCTGCGTATTTTGCAAAAACACCCAAACTGCCCTTCTTTTTTCAGGAACAATATTGTGAGAAAAATCACCATTTTCAAATGAAAATTTGATATTTCACACCCAAATTGCTATTCCTACTTGACAACCAGGAATTTAACATTTGATAATAGTGATTTTGCTTTAAAATGTGAGAATTTTTTGCTCATGGAAAAGAAAAATTACTCAGCACAAGAGATAAGATAATCACTCAGTGGACTGGCTTGGATTTTTGAGAATTTCACTCTGAGGCAGCTGACCACTGCGGGGGGGGGGACAGGATATCTGGATCTGATTCAGAACCAGTGTTCCCACCCCTGCTGGAGTCCAAAAAGATATTTAAATAATGAGGGTTCAGAAATGGTCTTATTCATTGCTTTATGCCAGCAAAGGCAAACTGAGATTTTAAATAAATTAATTAAATAAATAATTTATGGCATGTACAACTCCTGTCAGAATCATCAAACCTGGTCTTTTTGTTGCTTCTCACTGATATCAGTCTCAAAACTGCATTTGAGAAACTGACGTGACTTGTAGGTGAGTCAAAGCCAGTAAATTTGTGTCAGAGAGATGCTTTTTGACCTACTGCCACCATTGTCAGATAAATTTCCTCTGAATGCCATTGTAAGTGAGCTGCTTTCTGCTTGGTTGGAGCAGATGTAATACCGTACTAAAAGTTCTAATCCTGCCTTTGGCTAAAATCCCCCCCCCCCAGATTTAATACCATGCTAAAAGTTCTAATCCTGCCTTTGACTAATACCTCCCCCCAACCCCCCCACACACACATATTTAATGGAATGCAAAGACAAAGGAGCAGTGAGGAAATAGATGAGATCAAGTATGAAAGACAGTGTTATTTTCTCTTCCACACTTGCACAGGGACTGCAGATACTGTAGGTGCCAGCCCTATCCTGGTATCACCATATATGCATTTCCACCAAACCCAGTTAAAGAGCAGGTCTGCACTTCAGTATGTACTCTCATAAGTAAGATGTTGTAGTCATTTCAATTTATTTGAGAATACATTTTTGTTTTTATTTTTAATGTTATTTTCCAAGGTTTACAGCACATTTTGATAGTCTGTCAAAAAGTCTGTGCAAAAATTATTTGCCTCTCCTCTGTTAATGCCGTCTTTCGGATGAGAACCGTCTTTCGGATGAGACGTTAAACTGAGGTCCCATCTGCCTGGATTGGTGGTAGTTCAGGTGGATGTTAAAGATCCCATGGCACTTATCGAAAAAGAGTAGGGGAATTTCCTCGGTGTCCTGGCCAAATTTCCCTCATTCACTGAAAATACCACCAACAGCTTAATCTGGTTCAAAGTCAGTTGGCATTCATCTGTATCCCCCTCCCCCGGGTCGTGCCTGAAAATAGGCAGGATTTGTCTAGTGCACTTACCTGGTCAACAAAAACTAAATAAATAAATAAATAATCTCAGAGTGCCTTTGTTTATGACATCACTGTGTTCACTATAAGAATAGACTGTTATGTCACAAACAGCAGCTGTGAAGTGAGCAGGGGAGAGCTACACACATTTTGAAACACTTCATAAATAAGTACTGCTTTATCTGCAAAAGAACAGCAAAAGGGAAAAGTTAGGAAAAAAATAAATAACTAGAAAACAGTAAAGTTAAATCATAATTGGTATAAATTTTTATTTATTCATTTTGTTAACTGGGTAATTCCACTGGGACCAGAGTCCATTTTTCAGGGGTGACCTGGAATTAATAACAGTTATACAATTAGAGTAACACTTCATTTTAGAAAATTATACAATCAAGCAGTCACAGAAAGCGCGTTTACATAAAGGAATGAGAAATTCGACATGGCTTAATAACAGTTGACATGTGGGCGATAGCACGCCTAAGTTCAGAAGTCGATAACACTGATACAACACATTACCTTCAGCAAGCAGCAAGCAGCATGGCAGTTACATTAGGTTCTGAGACAGAGGTTGATCAATGATCCCATGTACAGAGACATTTTCTAGCTAGTACACTTTTAACCCTTTTTGAAGCTATCTAGGGAATTCACCATTTGCAGTGATTCTGGGATGGCATTCCATAGACTGGGAACTGAGTAGGTGAATGAGTTGCTCCCCTGAGAGGTCCAGATCCTAGGCACCTCAAGCAGTTTTTTGCTGGAGGTTCGTAACATTCTATTGGACTGCTTAGGGACATGTAGAACTGCCAGACCAGGGGGCTGGTGTGTGGAAGTGAGTTTATATGTAGACATAGCAAAGTACTGTAGCTGATGTGCTAAAGACATCCAGATTAGGGAGGCCAGCACCTCACAGTGGTGCTTCTTAGGATGGGCCATCATGGCGAATCAAATCTTGTGATTTTAAGCTTTTTGTTACAGTAGAAAGTTCTTTAAGACACTGGTATCAGACCCAATTTAATACTCACACAGATTATGGTTCAAGCCCTAGTTTTACTCCTAGGTCTTCCAGTTTAGATTCTATGGATACACAGTGTCAGAGCTCACCTGGTGTTGGTCAGTGCTGTTCTTGGACTGTAGCCAGCACACAGGTTCTGGACTTGTACCAGCACAGGCTGTATCAACACCATTGTCAGCCCTTTGCTAATAATGTTCTGGTTTTGTATTCAAAATGATACCAGCTCAGGTTCTGTTGGGAGTGGGCCAAACCAATTCTGCCCGTTACTGAATTGAAAGTAAAGCCACTGTACAGTATTTGTTACCTTAAAACCTCTGGTATGGAGAGGGGATTCCAGCTGTCCACCTTGCAGATGCAATTGAGATATTTTATGCCATCAATTCAAGACTGTCCATTTATATCCTTCATCCATTCCTAAAGTCTGCCGTAAGCCCCCTCAAAATAGAGGCTTACCTGTATTTGGGCTCCAGGGCCTCAGTTTTGTTTTTCTCACATAGAACTCAGCATATTTCTTCACCTTCCAGTCCCAGAGTTCAGAACTGTGTGTGTGGGCCAGATGGACAGCATTATTCATCAGCCACTAATCATCAGGTGTTCTGGAAGAAACTGCACCAGGACAGCCACAGCTTCATGGCCAGAGCCACCAGGTGATTCATGAGGTGGGGGTTGGGGGAATGCAGCACCCTGGGAACAGCAACAGTATTTATAATTGTCTCCTGGAGTCCAGCAGTATCAGAGGGATCAGGGAGTGAAAGGACTTAAACTAACAGAGTGGTCAAGATTTAAAGGGGCTTCAACATGTAGTACATCTGGCAGAGTGCCCATCACTAGAAAATACCTGATTCAATGATAGGCTCCAGGCTTATTACAACAAAAGGTGTTCTGGCCTCAGGGTAGGTAGCAGTGCTTGGACCAGAACAGTACATTTGTCAGGGGATTAGCAATCCACAGCAGGTAGGTATATGAACAGCAAACATAACAAATTTAAGCACATATGTTGGTATCCATACCAAATGAAGTCTTCTGACCTCACACAGACTTGTAGGAAAGGGTCAGAGGGGAGAACAGACACTTCCCAGGAAACTGAACCAATCAAGTGTTTGCAACAGAGAACAAATTCTGGCCTGAGCCCATAGGGCTGCAGCCGAGGTCACAGAAGAAGGGCCGGAGGAGCAGAGAAACAGAATCCCTTCCAGCTGCACCAGGAATGTATAAGCCGAGTTGCAGTATTTCATTTTCAATGCAGTCCTGCTTTTATCCATTTTTACAATGTATTTACTCAAGATAGGGCAAAGAGGGGCCTCATACCCAGGAATTCATGCAGTTGTTCACATACTTGTACTAAGACCTTGATTAGGATGTTCTTAACAGAGCTGGGTAATTTGGAAAGATTACACCAAGGTAGAGATCAGATACCAGAACCATGTTGCATACACATGTGTAGTTCTGTTTACTGGAAAAAGTCTGGTAACTGCAAGTCGCCACTGGGTTTGGTTGGTGTCAGTTTACTGTAGGATCCCCTGGGGATTTACCATGCCAGAGGAAGGTGGAGAGGAGAGACCTTAGTTTTAAAAAACATTGCTTAGGGATAAAAACCCAGGCATACATAGCAGGTAAAGGACCCTGGTGAGCACATTCATTTTAATTACACTAATCCTGGCCCGCAGTGTTACTGGTACAGTAATGCTATTGATCTGACCCAAATCTACTTTTATGAGCCCCAAAAGCTTTGTGATGTTCTGTTCCCTCATGAAATGCTGATTCCTACTCATTTATCTAAAAGGCATTCAGATGATGGCTAGGAACAGATCCCTGCATGGATTATGTATTACCAAAGTTAGGAGTCTGTGTGTGTAAATTTGAACGTAGGTTCATAACTTTGTTATGTTGTAATATTTGTACACCCAGTTTTCAACATAGCCTTCTTATGATCCCACCTCATGAAGAAGTGCAGAGAAAATTTTCAACTCCTGTCTGAAAGGTGACTTCATGTAAGGATTGCAAAATCACCTTTCAGGATGCAAAATTACATTTTGAGTAGGATTTGTAAAATGACAGCTGTCACATTCAGGAGGTGCTGTAAAGAAATGGCAATGTTGTAAATCTGGGGTAAAAATATTGAAAATTACCAAAGTTATGAGCTTGCATTCTCAAAATGTAACGTAGGCTCATAGATTTGTTGTTTTTTAATATTTTTACACCAAATGTTCAACATAGCTTTGTTTTGACTCTGCCTCATGAAGAAGGGCAGAGAAAATTTTCAATTCCTGGCCTAAAGGTGATTTCACACAGGGATCACAATATCACTTTGTGGGACAGATTTGCCTAATGTCAGTGCGATTGTTCATGAGGCAGAGTCCCAAAAAAGGCATGTTGAAAATTTGGGCCAAAAATATGCAAAAATGGCTACGTTATACCACTAAGTTCAAAACACCATTGAAATACATTGAACTGCATAACTGTTTCTTCAGTTCGTGGTCTGGCTTTGAAGATTAAAGATGTGTCTGCAGTCCAGAGATGATTACGGCGTTAGACCCCAATGGGTAAGTAGGGGCTTGGGGGGGGTGCGGGATGGAGGATGGTGAGTGAGAGAGTTAGGATGGGGAACAGTAACGGATGCAAAAGACATTGATGGACATTTTTCTTTTTACAGGGTTCAAAAAAAGGACAGAGGATTCGTGATCGCGACACGGGGGGGATTGGGCATCCACCTGTGTCACTGTTATATTTCAGGGGAGTTGCTGAGAGGGAGGGTCAGGTGGGTGGAAGGAAAAAAATATATACATATCTATATATATACACATATATAATAAATAATTAACCGCGCATGTGCTGTAGTGGATGGGGGTTCACTTACGAGTTGGCATCTTGGTGACACTGGAAGACTGGACACCCCCACTTTCAGTGTTATGTTTGTGGGGAGGTCCTCCCACCCCATTGCATGTCTTCTGCCATTCTTACAAGATGAGCACAGTCTCATCTGAGGTCTTGCTCGCAGAAGTCATGTTGAAACACTACACAGTGCGCCATGCCCAAGATGGCCTTCAAACTCTTTTGCACATGCTCAATAAGCCACACATACACAATACAGTTTTGTGTGGCCATCTTGGACATGGCGGACTGTGCTGTTTTCTGCTGTGACCTCTGTGAGCTGAACTTCACTGAGTGATGAAAAATAGTGCTGCTGCTGGAGTCAATGGAGAGAGTTGGGTGCTTCACAGACTGTGGATGAGACTGTGATGGCACTCCTAATTGCTCTTTAGTCAGAATCCAATGAGTCCTTCTTTGATCACAAGAGGTCTGCAGGGCTCCACCCACTGCAGCCCTAAAAAGACTGCATGCCTGTTTTGCGTGGCTGCAGGGCTTTACAGACCTCAGCTGCCAGCATGAGAAAGGTTGCATCAACCAGGGAGCGAATTCTTATGCTATAAAAAGAGACTGCAAAAAAAAAAAAAAGGATTTTTTGGCCCTGTGCTGTTTGCTGCTTGCCAAACTTAGAAAATGTCTGAAGCAGTGAATTTGTGACTACTATAGTGGCTGCCAGGACCTGCAAGCCCGGCAAACTGTTTCTGTGTGCACACCAGGTAAAAGGAAGAGAAAGCAGTTTCAGTGAGTTACAAATGGCAAAAGGTTGGACCAGCGACTTGAACTGAGTGAGAAATTATTTTTCTCTTCCAGGGAGTTGCTCCATACCAGAAAACTGAAGATCACAAAGGTGACCACCAGAACCAGGTTCTAGGAACCCAGGATCTGCAAACAAGTGACCATCTGAGAGCATATTGCAGCAACTGAGGAGAATGGTCAGCATCTTGAAAATCAGCTAGCAACCTCTAAAGGTATTCTGTAGAGAGCAGAGCCATGAGTAACCATTAGGGTCTAACCCTACAGCTGGGAGAGGACACTGGTATTTGCCCTAAGGAACTAAGTCCTGGGTGGACTCTGTGACAAGGGTAGGCCCAGGTGAAGACCTGCTGAGGCGCATTGGACAGATACCTTTTTTAAAACGTTTATTTATATATTTCAGAATAAACATAATATTTGGGGAAAAAAGATCTTGAGTCAGGGTACAAGACATTAAGCACAATATTGTAAGTATTATCTAGATACACTCCTCATCCAGACTTACATTATTGGTGGGGAACTGCAAATGTTCAAGGGAATTTATTTATTTATTTATATTCATATCGGAATTACAGAACAATCCTTTGAGTCATGGACTCATTTCCAAAGGCTCCACATCAGGTATACAGAGACAAATCATAAGAACTACATGGTGACATATATATATATATATATATATATATATATATATATATATATATATATAACAATGAATTAGGTACAACAGTAGTAATGTGCAATCAGGTTTGACATAACAACAGCAGTTGTTCATAAGTTGAGATGCTGGCCTATACACAGTGGTGGCTAGGCAATTTAAACAGTAAAACAAGCAGTGTCCAGGTATGGTGAGGTGGTAGTTGTCCCAAGGGAGACATTGTCACAGGAGGAGAAAACCCGAGTGTCCATAATAAATGTCCAAAAAGGCTAATTGCAGCAGGGCAGTGGCATAATATGGTATGATATCAGGAGACGGCAGTCCAGAGTAACACATGCATAAGGGTCGACTTCATGACCCTTTTAGCCATGTGTCCAAAAAGACAGTGTTATCCAAAAGCAGGTCTAAAAACTCCTAGGACAAGAAAAAGATATAGACAAGTGAGCTTTGATTATATTGCCACTATTACTGTACTTGTAACTGTGTCCCCCTCCCCAAACTGCAAAACATGAATACATATCACAGCTTTAAGACAGCCCTTTTGGGATGGACTCCTTTTTCATGTCATTGTTATTAATTTTAATGTTTTATGAATTGTATTCTTGCTATTTATATAAGCTTATGTATATTATGTATGTATCCAGGATGGCCCTGAAAACAGGATCTGCCTAGTGCCTTATCCTGTTTAAATATAAATAAACTTCAAAAGCAGGACATGTTTCTCACAAAGTATCAACTTGACATGTTACAGAACATTATGTCATAAAAGGGCTATTTAAAATCTGTAATGGTCATAAACTTTATGAAAAAAACTTCTATTTCTGTAGCAACTGATAAAACAAGTTCTATAACAATTGAGGTAAACATTTTAAATTTGGTAGCAATAAGCAGCAGCAGCAGACTAATGGCAAGTTATATGGGATATACCCAGTGTAAGTATACACCTATTCTGTAGCAAAGCAGTGTCATTTAAAAGCCTCTTTATAATACCTTATTTGGGTAGGCAACAGTGTGAGCTCCAACCATTGGGTCTTCTGAATACTTCACACTGGATTCAGCAGCTGTTTACATATGCATATTGCACTTGGGAGAGCAGGGTTTCACAAGGCAGACATTATCTTAGATGCCAGGCTTTCCCTCCAACCAAAACAGGGATACTGCTCTCCCTCCTGCCAAATATGTACTTTAACCAGTTTGATTCCGAGGCACCAACCCAGCATCCTACCCTTCCCCCCCCCAAGGAATAATAATTGTGCTACATACCTTGTCCATTTCAAATACAGGCAAGAAATCATAAAAGCTTAGTCTTGAGTAAACCTCACCGAGTGATTATTTTAAACTGAGTGTTCATTTTTGGTTAAATAGAGTTCACAATGCATTATAAACAGTCATTGAACCCTCATCTGCAACTCCTGAATCTTCTTAGCTGAACTCACCAAGACATTAGATTTTATCTTTTCCAGGTGTTTTGGGGCTTCAGTCAGGGGAAAAAGTTTTCCTCTAATAATTACTTCAAGTCTTGTGGGTAACTGCAGGGAATGTGGTACCCCCAGCTCCTGAAGTCCCAGTCTCACTTGGTCAGAGTCCTTGTGCTGTGGTCTAGTTGCAAAGCTGATGTCATGGGATAGAAAGCTAGTCAATCCATCTCGTAAAGCAAGAGATCTCTGTCTTCACTAGAACCTCACCTTGGATGTGCATCTCTGAGGTTGTGATAAGGATTATAGTGGGCAGAGAGCAAATACCAGGAGGGTGTGGGCACCCAAGGGAGGTTCCTCTCAAGGGAACCACCTGATGGCCAGCTGGCCTGTGGTAGGTTCCTCTGAAGACACTGAGAGAAACACTGTTGGGGGGCAATCCTGAAAAGAGGCCCTTTGCAGGAACAGAGCATCTGAAGATGGGAGATGAAACTGCAACACAGAAGGAAGCTGCCCAAAAGGGAGATTCATCACCGAGGTACAGGTAAGGACAGTACGAGTCCAGTCACTCAATGAAGTACCTACTGTTAGACTGATCTGCCTAAACAAGAGGTCCACACGGGTTGGTGACTGACCAGGAAAAAGGACACATGACTCTGTGGGGTGCTAACAAAATGGACCCTTGTTTGGGTCAGGGCAGGAGGAGAGTCAGTGTGTAGTCACACAGAATTGGCACCAGGCCCCCAATTTTCTCTCCTGGCAGACACTGGAACTGACTGTGTATGAGTGCCCCCATATGAAACAGTATCACTTTAAAGTGCAGTGCCAGTTCAGAATCAAAGGTTACAGGGATACCAGTTTGCTACAAGGACAAATTCCAAGCTACTGTGAAATGTAGAAAGGAGCAGGACCTCAGGAAAATCAGCACTCTGGAAGACATGGATAGGCCCATTCATGTGATGTCCCTTTTAATGCTCAGTAAAAGGAACATCTTGAAAATGGGTCTTTGACCTAACGATGTGTATGTAAGATCTTTCCTGTATAAAAATAAAACTTTTACTACTACTACTACTAAAAGGGACAGAGAGTGCTGAGTAGATGATGGTTCCTAGTCTGAAAAGTCGTAGTATTAAGTATTTTCAGTCATAAAATTTAGATTAGGACTATGGATTGCCCAATTGAACCAGGGCTCATTATCAATGAGGTTCAAGCATAGATGGAACAAACAATTATTTTTGCACATATGATACAAAACAGCAGTTCTTAAAATATTCATACGTTGGTAGAAAACTTAAGATATACATAATAATATGTGCAATATGCAACTCTTACAACAAGTTATCAATAATTTTATCTACGGCTAAGTATCCCTGTAATTGGGACAGCATAGTAATGGGTTGCTTGAAGAATCCACAAACTGTTTTTGATTCTAGAGAACATTATCCATCCATGTGATGCCCTCAGCAAATGAGGAACAGTGTTCCACACTTTCAGGCCAGAATAAAACAAGTATTTGTAAATGCCGAACGTTCACTTGCAGGTATTTGCAATGGTGTTTGGTACTGGTACTGGCTTTAGAGGAGAGAGGAGGCAGCAGTGAGAGCAGTGGATGCTGAATGGTGGAAGCTGCACCGTGAATGGTCCCATGACTGATCACTGAGGTACCACGCTGGTCACCCCCCCCCTCCCTGGATTGGATCCCATTATCACCACCCTCTGCCTCCTGTCAGTCAGCCAGTTTCTAATCCAGTTTATCAGCTTGTATCCCATGGCTAGACTACCCATCTTGTTAATCAGCCTTCTATGTTGGACATTGTCAAAGGCTTTGCTGAAATCAAGGTAGTGGCATCAACCGTCCCTCCCTGATTTACTTAGATCGAGGCATTAGAGTTTCAACCCAATGCCCCACCCTCCTCTGCCACTGACTTTGTTTGGTGTCCTGGGTCATCAGTCATAACACTCATGCTATTCCACTGCCACCCACACCTCCAGACACTGACAGGTGTCTCGGTGTGCTTTGAGGACTTCATCCCTAACACTCACCCTGTTCCATAAGGAAATAAGCTGAGAGGAGTGCAGTATAGTAGAATGGGGTGAATGTTAGGGTCAAAGACTCCAGGCACACCCTGATGCCTGTCAGTGGCTGCAAGGTGGGGTTGGATGGTTGAACAGTGTGAGCATTATGGCTGATGACCCCAAGGCACACCCCCGACACCTGTCAGTCTCTTTGAAGGGGGAGGTCTTACGGTTGGAAACCCTAATGCCCTGGTTGTTTGTTGGTATTTTCACTCCAGATTTTTAACATATGCTTTTTGGGACCCCACATCATGAACAGTGGCAGTATCATTTTGTTACTGAATCTTGAAAGGTGATTTCGGGCAGTGACTGTGCCATTTGGTGCCCCAGGTGCGAAAACACATTTTGGGCAGGAAGTGAAAAATGACAGCTGTACTGTTCATGAGGTGTGAAAATCTGGCAATGTTGAATATTTGGAGTGAAAATATAAAAATGTGCCGGAGTTACACGCATGCATATTGAAATTTCAATGACCGTACATAACTCGGGGGATTTGGGTTATTTTTTTATCCAAATTTTCAACATGGCCTTTTTGGGACCCCACTTCATGAACAGTGACACTGTGATTTCATTAATCCATCCTGAAAGTTGATTTCACATAGCAACTGCACCATTCTGTGCCACAAGTGTGAAAACACATTTTGGGCAGCATGTCAAAAATGACAGTGGTACTGTTCATGAGGAGGTGTGAAAAAATGACAATGTGGAAAATCTGGAGTGCAAACATTAAAAATTGGCGAAGTTACAAGCATGCGTAGAAGCTGCTCAATGCACTCTTGCAATGCAGTTATTTGGGGATTTTTTCATCAAATTTAGCGTGTTTTACATCTACACTGGCACTGTCATTTATTTATTGTCCCAAAGGTGATTAAGGCAGTGATCTGCAAATCACCTTAGGGACTAAGTAACAAAATGACAGTGCCTGTGTTCATGAGGTGAGGTTCCAAAGGCAAGTTGAATATTTGGGAATATTCCCCCAAATGGCTGAGATATCAACATAAGTTGAAACCCCACCGACAGCCATTATATAGCGATTACCTTGATTCTTCAGTTCATGGTTAGGATTTGAAGAGTGCAGACATGTCCCAGTTCTGAGAAGATCACAACCACCAACCTCCGGAGGTAAGTATGGGGTAAGAGGTGGTGGGGAGAGGTGGGTGCACAGTTGGAGGGCTGGAGTGGGGGAGGGGGACGGGGAGAGAATGAGGGACCATTTTCTTTTTTCAGGTATACAAATAAAAGAAAACATTGGTGGACCATTTTCTTTTTTTACAGGGAAACCCAATATGGAAAGCAGCACCGTGGCTCATGAGAAAACCTGGGGGGGGGGCGGGGTCAAAGAGCGAGGACTGGGGACAGAGAGCCCAGCAGCAGGTGGCAGGAGCCGCTAATACAGAAAGTGGAACTGGGAATCATGAGAAAGCTGGGGGGTAGAAAAGAGCAAGGACCTAGGACAAAAAACGTGGCAGCAGGAGCCACCAATACAGAAAGCCACACTGCTGCTCATAAGGAAGCCGGGGGGGGAGGCAAACAGCAAGCAACCAGAGAGAAACAGCACGGCAGTACGGAAAGCCACACCGTGACTCATGAGGAAGCCTGGGGGGGAGCAAAGACGAGGGCTGGGATCAGAAAGCATTGTGGCAGGTGGCAGGTGTTAACTGTAATGCACATGGCCAGAGTTATGGCTACGAAAGAAATGAAATGCTTTTTTCATTGGACCAGTTCATTTCTTTTAAGTAGACAACATGCCACATTGGCAAAGCTGAACTTGCGTCATGACAAGAGTGCCTGGTTATTGGTGTACACTGCCAAGCCCATTGCAGTTTCAGTTGTAATTGGCTATGGCAGTGACACACCTCTCAAATGCCGTATTGTCCCAATATGTTCCTTGCGCAAGCGCAAGTGAACTCAAAAAGGACATCTCCTTATATTTGTCCTTTTCTTGGGCAGAATATATACTACACTAGTTACAGTTCTTAAGCCCTCCTTAATATTTTTTAACTCCGAACTATCCACAATGTATTCTTGGGTTCTACCTTTAAAACACTGAAACATATATCTGATGATGTGAATCTCCCTTCTTTCATGCAATGTAAGCCATCCCAGTTTGGAATAAATATGATGATGTTGATTGCTCTGAGGGCATCAAGGATGAAGTGGGGGAAACTGTTGTAAACCCAGTAACCTTTGCCAGCTCTCTCACTGATACCCAGGAGAAAAATATCCTCATAACATAAAAAAGGATATTGCTGAGGTGTGATGCAGTTCCTATCCTGCATATTAGTAAGAGATGTATTAGAGGAGCATCTTAGTAAGAGACTGTAATAGAGGATCAGAACCAGCTGAGACCAGCCTTATATTGGGGTCAGGAGGTAGCACAGGACCCTGGGAAATGACAAACACATCGCTCTGAAAAGAGGGCTAGAATAGTGCACAGTTTTGAAGGAGGGGCTGGAATAGTGTATGCTTTTGAAAGAGGGACTGCAGTAGTGCACACTTTTGAAAGAGAGGCTAGAATAGTGCATGTTTTTGAAAGCAGGGCATAGTAGTGCATGCTTTTAAAAAAGGGGCTGGAATACTGCATGCTTTTGAAAGAGGAAATGGAATAGTGCATCCTCTTGAAAGAGGGACTGGAATAGTGCATGCTTTTGAAAGAGGGATGGAATAGTGCATGCTTTTGAAAGAGAGATGGAATAGTGCATGCTTTTGAAAGAGGGACTGGAATAGTGCATCCTTTTGAAACAGGGCGGAAATAGTTCATCCTTTTGAAACAGGGACTGGAACAGTGCATCCTTTTGAAAGAGGAATGGAAATCATTCATCCTTCTGAAAGAGGGACAGGAATAGTGCATCCTTTTGAAAGAGGGATTGGAAGAGTGCATCCTTTTGAAAGAGGTGCAGAAATAGTTCATCCGTTTGAAACAGGGACTGGAATAGTACATCCTTTTAAAAGAGGGACTGAAATAGTTCATCCTTTTGAAAGAGGGGTGGAAACATTTCATCCTTTTTAAAGAGGGACTGGAATAGTGCATCCTTTTGAAAGCAGGGCAGTAGTAGTGCATGTTTTTAAAAAAGGGGCTGGAAAAGTGCAGACTTTTGAAAGAGGGGGATGGAATAGTGCATCTTTTTGAAAAAGGGGCTGAAATAGTGCATGCTTGTGAAAGCAGGACAGGAGTAATGCATGCTTTTGAAAGAGGGACTGGGATAGTTGCATACTTTTTTTTTATTATACTTTTCGCCCCTACTGCCAGCCGTCCGGAACCTCAGCCCAGTTATGGACCTCGGCTTCCATCTCCACATTTGGCTGTGACCCTCTGATACCCCCTGGATTACCCCCCCAGGGTGGGGTTGTGACACCGACTCCCCAACAGTGCTGCAACAACGGGACTAGGTCAGAGGGCCAGCCAGCCCGGAGGCTAATCAAAGCTGAGGCAGGCTTCATCAAGGGCAGAGGGCAGTTGAAGTATTTTTCCTGAGTTTTTCCTGGGAGCAGGGACGTGCAATGATGTCCTGCATCCGTCCCAGCACCTGAAGCACTCTGACACCATTTGCTGTGGTATCCCTGGCCTCTGCCAGGGGTCCATCAAGCACCAGATGTTCTCCCCACCCTCCCCCAGAGAAGGAGAGCAGTCCTTGGATGCTTCATCCTTCTCCCCCCCGGCTGGCCTTCCGACGATCCGGATCTGTTCTCGAACCTGGGTTGACGGTGTCGCACGTGGAAATCCAACCACTGCATTGATGGGCCAGCTATAGTGCATCCTTTTGAAAGAGGGGGCAAATCTCATTCTTCCTTTTGAAAGAGGGACTGGAATGATGCACCCTTTTGAAAGAGGGGCAGAAGAAGTTCATCCTTTTGAAAGATGGGATAGAATAGTGCATCCATTTGAAAGAGGGGGCTGAAATCATTCATCCTTTTGAAAGAGGGACTGGAATAGTGTGTCCTTTGAAAGAAGTGCTGAAATACTGTAGTTCATCCTTTTGAAAGTGGGACTGGAATAGTGCATCCTTTTGAAAGATGGGCTGGAATGGTATATACCTTTTGAAAGAGGGACTGGAATAGTGCACCCTTTTGAAAGAGGGGCTGGAATAGTCCATCCTTTTGAAAGAGGGGCTGAAATAGCTTATCCTTTTGAAAGAGGGACTGGAGTAAAGCATCCTTTTGAAAGAGGGGCTGAAATAGTTCATTCTTTTGAAAGAGAGACTGGGAATAGTGCATCCTTTTGAAAGAGGGTCTGAAATAGTTTGTCCTTTTGAAAGATAAACTGGAATGATATATGTTTTTGGAAGAGAGACTGAAATAGTGCATCCTTTTGAAAGAGGGGTGAAAATAGTGCATGCTTTTGAAAAAGGGACTGAAATAGTTTGTCCTTTTGAAACAGACGGAAATAGTGCATCCTTTTGAAAGAGGAACTGGAATAGTGCATCCTTTTGATGGAGGGGCAGAAATAGTTCATCATTTTGAAAGAGGAACTGGAATAGTGCATCCTTTTGAAAGAGGAACTGGAATAGTGCATCCTTTTGAAAGAAGGACTGAAATAGTTCATCCTTTTGAAAGAGGGGTTGGAATAGTGTGTCTCTTTGGAAGATGGGCTGGAATAGTGCATGCTTTTGAAAGAGGGACTGGAACAGAGCATGCTTTTGTAAGGGGTTGGAATAGTGCATGCTTTTGAAAGAAAGGCTGGAAAAGTACATGGTTTTGAATGAAGGGCTGGAATAGGGAGTGCATTTTTCTGAATAAGGAGCTGGAATAGTGCATAGTTTTGAGGGAGGTGCAAAAGGAAAATGAGAACATGTAGAATGAAAGGAAGTCCAATTCTATGTCTATGTAAACTAATGATTTAGGGCCTGTGTGCCACATGAACTTAACTTGTGCAGTGATTCATCAGTAAAGGAACAAGATCTGGAATCTGCTATGTCCATATTTCATTTGCTTAAGCACAGAAAAGTATCTCGGTGTGTCCTGGGGAAGATATCATCCTGGGCAAGTGTGTGATTAACTTTCCTGGGAAACATGGGACCTTACAGCGAGTGAAGCACAGTATATACAGTATGCCTCCAAACACAGGAGGTTCCCTGGTCCATGCCTGCTTCCTCCCTGAATGGTAATAGAGATGTTGTGGTGGAGGTCACATGTAAATAAATAACTACCATCTACCGTGTGACAGTTGGAACGGTGATGGATGGGTAGTATAAATGTGTTCTCTACTTGCCACCCTTGTTGGCAGTCTCAGGCCAAGGAATAAATTGGCATTATATCTGAACTAGCCTCTAACCTAGGTGGTGGTTCCTCCTTGAGCAAGAACTTGAGGTACCTTTATTTGTTTGCATTTTTTGACCAGAAAAGGCACATTAAGCTGTGGTAGCTTGTTTCTGAGTGTGCCCTGGGAGTGGGTTACATGGATCTGTTTTATTGATGGGGGAATGGCAATGACACCAAGGAAGCTCCTCTACCCTTCTTCAATAAGTGTCATGGAACCTTTAACCTTTAATTTGCACCCGGACACTAACGGTGACTACAGATAGGCAGAAGGGACTTCATTTTAATGACTCATCTGAAGGACAGCTCCTCAACAGTGCAGCATCTGCTTCATACTTTACTACAATGTCAGTTGTGGATATAACCCCAAGTACCTGGTGTGGAGCTAGAACCCATGACCTTCTAACCTTCCAGCCTTGGAGGCCGAGCATACTACCTACTGAGCCAACTGATAACATAGACACTGGAGGCATTGTCTAGGGAAGCTCACACTGAGATTGTCCATGCTGTACATGACAGATAACAGAGGGCTTCAGTCTCCAGTGCACCTTTTTTAATATTTATTTTTTTAATCCAATAGTTTATACATTCAGCAATGTAGAATCATATGTTTTATGGGCAAAGTTCTGTTGCATACATCTCATATACTGGATTTACAATAAGCAGAACACATAAACCATGAAAGTTGGAAACATCAACAGACCAACAATGGGTCCGAGGTCCATGGTGTCCTTAATAAATCAGTGTCTGCTTGAAACAAAGTTTGTAGAAAGAGTCATCTCTCATACAAATGTCCATACCTGTAACATGGATATGAGCATCTCAGGAGAAAAAAAAAAGTAATACAGCACATAGCACACAAGCAAGCTATCATAAGTACCATGCACAGTAAAGTACTGGAACCAAACATAGTAATATTCTACAGTGGAGACAAGTGGGGTTATGTAGGTCATATATTACTTCATGCCTACTATCTCCGACTGTGTCCTATACATCTCCCAATGGGTCCAGTGATTTGTATATGCTGTGACTTTCTGCTGAACCGTAAACATCACCCTTTTCACGTTTTGTATCTGTTCAATTAACTCTACCCATTACTGAATGGTTGCGGGGTCAGATAGTAATGACCCCTTAGTAATAACTTTAGCTGCTGCATCTATTAAGATATACCAAAGGCCCTCAGCACCCTTCAAGGATGCAGGCCTTGTTCCCACCAATAAATGTTCGCAAGTGAGAGCAGATAAAATATTGAGAATGCTGATTATGACTGCCCCAACTTCTGCCCAGTAACCTGGGGCAAAACAAGAAATGTGGGTATGTGTTACCCTAGGGGCTCCACAACTACTCCAGTAATGTGAACAACCTCCTCCATCCCTTTTATATTTAAGCTGTGGCACTAAGAACTATCTACCCCTCACCTTCCATGTATACTCTCACCACCTTGTGGCTAAGGCAGTACGCCACATTCCTTCCCATTTTTGCTTCCACTGCTTCTCCATCAGAGGGACAGTTAAGTCCTTCTTCCACTTAGTTTTAGATCTGCAACAGGACAAACAGGTGGCTACAATGTTGTTAGAACTTGTGCCAACAAAAACAGGAAGAAAGTACTTACAAAAGCAAAGTCGGCAACAAGGTCTCTATCCACATGATGTCCACAGTTGAAAATCAGACACTGGTACCAGGATGCAGTAAGAGGAGCTTCTTTATTGAAGCCACAATAACAATCCAAAAGCTGTAAAAATCCAAAACGGTAACGGCTGCCACCAGAGAGATGGCAGACCCCTCCCCAGAGCCAAGGTCACAGAATCAGTTGAACATTTTTGTGCAAGAGACGTGCTTTCTCAAGTCTCAACTGTGGACATTATGTGGATAGAGACCTTGATGCTGTTTAGGCAATCAATGCTGTGCCCCATGTCTCCAAGTAGTCTAGCATAGAAAGCCAAAATGGCTCCCTTAGCAGTCATGGATTGCCAGATTGTATGGCATATGTCCACCTGGGAGGGACCTTTTCCTCAGCTGGTAGTGACCTGAGGTGCAAATCTATATAATCCCTAATTTGAAAATACCAAAACCTGTCTGTACCCCTTCAACCAAAATTCTGAACACAGTCCTCAAAGGGGAGAACAACCCCACCCTGTAACATTTGCCATGGGGTTTGTAGATCTACCGCAGTCTGTTTGTGAAACCAGGGATCAGTTTTGTCATGTCCCAAATCAGGGTGCCATGCTAGCCATCTATATTTATTTATTTAGTTTTTGCTTTCTGGGAAAAGAGGACTAGGTAATTCTGCCTATTTTCAGCTTAGTCCCAGGAGATGTGAGACTACAGATGGAAACCTACTGACATTAAACCAGATTAAGCTGCTGGTGATATTTTGTAGTGAATCGGGGAAATTTGGCCAAGGACACTGGAGAAATAGCCTTATTCTTTTTGAGAAGTGTCATGGGATCTTTAATGTCCACCTGAACAACCACAAGAACAGGCAGACGGGACTTCCGTTTAACATCTCATCCAAAAGATGACACCTCAGGAGCGCAGCACCCCCCCATACTGCACTACAATGTCAGTATTGGAATTTAACCCAAGTTCCAGGTGTAGAAATGGAACCCACAGCCTTCCAGTCTGCAGGCCTCAGAGGTAAGCGTGTAACCTGCTGAGCAATTGACACTGATTCATAGATATAAGAACATTGCTTTCTTAATAGTAACAGTTCTAGTCCCCATTTCCCATCCATCCAGGGTGTGGCAAGCCTCCTAAGTATGGCTTTCCCTCCCCTCTAACTTGAGAAAGCCCAGCCTGAAAGGGTGTGGGTAAGTCATCTGGCAAATCCATATTTTTCCAAAGAGCCACATATTGTGGGTTACCACAAGTGTTATCTGTATTTGGGCAGCGACCTTGTAGGCTAACAGCAGAGAGACTGCCCAGGCCCCTTTCTTCTTTGGGAGATAGAGGGTTATACTCCAAATCCAGGGCCTAGCACCCTACCATATAAAGTATAGCAACTGTTGTTGCTATCTTGCCAGTAGTTTTAGGGGAACTGTAAAAGGGACACAGTTGAAAGGCATAAATACCTTGGGAGAGCATTAATTTTAATTGACTGTTTTCTGGATATAAAGGAGACAGGCAATACTGTCCATCTTTTAAAATCAGCTGTGAGTGCCTTCACAAGGAGGAAATAGTTGTCTTTGAATAGCAAGTTGGAAGACAAGGCTGTTTTTATTTATTTATTTAGTTTTTGTTTGACCTGGTAAGTGCACTAGACAAATTCTGCCTATTTTCAGGCATGACCCAGGGAGGGGGATACAGATGAATGCCAACTGACTTTGAACCAGATTACGCTGTTGGTGGTATTTTAGTGTATGCCAAGGTGTTTCAGGTTTGTCAAATTCCACCTCACTGGGTATGTATGTCTCAAGTGTAGTGAGACTCACTGGGAGAAAATGGGAACCTCTGTTTTCTCCATACTGAGGGAGTACCAGGAAAGTCTAGAATAGGCTGTTATATCTGCCATAACGCCTAGAAAGGATGTTTCCAGGTAGCCCAACTGTAAAAGGACATCATCTGCATAGAGATCAAGTTTATGTTCAGTGCCCCCCATTGTATACCACTGATTGTAGAGTTCAGTCTAGTGCTCTGTGTCAGTAGTTCAATATACAGTATGAAAAGGATTGGGGAAAGGGGACAACTCTGGTGAGTGCCCCTCTCCAAAGTGAAAGTGGAAGAAATACATCCATTTATCTGGACGTAAGCAAGCGGGGGTGGAGTAAATGGTAGCTACACATGTAATAAATACCTCTGAAAAAACAAACCAGGCAAGGGCAACCCTAAAGAAATAGGTTCCATGTCGTAATAGTGCTCACAAAACAGCAATCGCTATTATGATGAGTATATATCACTGAAAAGCAAGTCAGCAATAAACACTTTATGGTGACCCGACATCTGGATGTAACGCACCCCCTGAATAAGGATTCTCAACTCTGAAGGGGGAGTGCATGTCAGGGGGGCAAAATCCAGATCTCGCAAAAAATTAGGTTTCACAGCTGCAGGAAAATGTAACTCATTCCCAGTCTCGAACCCAGTACCTGCTCTGCTAGAGCTAGCCTCTCACACCACCATGCCACAATGCTAGCTTGGCAGCAGCAGATACACCAGTGCCTGAAAACCCCTTCCCTGTCCTTCCCCTCGCTATTCTTCCCTTACATTTGCCCTGCCCCAGGTTGCTATCCCATATCCTCACTATTCTGCAGGGTAGCTCACAATAAAAGCATCCAAAATGAGTTGTTATAGTTCTAGTTGGTCATTTTGGGTTGCTTTTATGATGTGATACCCAGAAATCCCAAGAGACCTCATCAAAGGCCTTTTCCACATCCAGATTCATGAGGAGGGCTGGTTGATGGCTCCTGTTTAAATGATCTACCATGTAGACTGTTCTGCAAATATTTTCCTAAGCCTGATGCCCCAGAACCAAGCCCACTTGATCTATGAGTTAGCATTGGCATAATAGGTTCTAAACTCCTTGTAAGTATGGCTGTCAGCATCTTATAATCAATATTTAAAACAGAAACTGGCCTGTATGAGGCACAGTTTGAGGTGTCCTTGCTTGGCTTGGGTATCACAGAAATAATAACTTGTGACCATGATGGAGCCATTTTTCCTTCCTCCTGCAGAGTCACTGAAAGCACCCTCCTCAATATAGGTATGACCGAATACCATAATTGTTTATAAAACTGCACTCCCAGTCCATCTGTCCCCAAACATTTCTCTGTTTTCAATCTAGTAATGAGATCTCAGCCTCAAAAATTGGAGACACCAAAGCAGTGCTTTGCTGCTCTGTCACCTAGGGGAACCTTAACTTGTTTATAAAGGTCAACATTTCAGTCTGTGGAACTACTGATCCTACTTTATAGAGATCAGCCCAAAACAATCATAAAGGCATTTGCTGTCCCATGAATGTTTCTGGTTTTCTTCCCCATCACCAGGTGTGTAATCCTCACAATTTGTGCTCTAACCCTTTGGGCCCTTAATCTTCCAGCTAGTAGCTTTAGGGACCGGGGCACCCATTGTAGTATCTTTGCCTGAAAAACGTAATATTTGTTCCACCCCATAGTCTAGGATAGGTGCCAATTTTTTCTTTAGCTTCCCCATTTCCTTTGCTCTACCCTGTTCTACTCTGACTTTTTGTCCTGTCTCCAGATCTGTAATCTGAGTTTATAGTTCTAATTTATGGGCCTCCCACTGTTTTTTCCTTTATTGCACAATATTCAATAAATGCCCCCCCCCCAGGATGGCTTTCATTGTGTCCCAAAGGGATGGCCTGTCATTATCCTGGATGGCCTGCCCAATAAGTAGTGAAACTGAGATTTTGATGTCCTTTTCTTTCAGGACTGAGGTATTCAGATGCCAGAAGGTCATAGAAACATAGAATTTCCTAGCAGATAAGATCTGCTAGGCCCACCTAGTCTGCCCATTTTTCAAACCTGTGTCAGCAGCTGCTGACCCTATTTGGTCCACAGCTTTAGCCCCTCTTACCCACCACTAGGGTTCCTTGTGCCTATCCCATGCATTTTTGAGTCCCACCACTGTGGTTGCTACCACTATTTCTTAGGTTATGCTATTTAGGTAATACAAGGCAAGAACAACAGGATACTATATTCAGGATTTTTTCCCAGCCACTCATGCAAATTGGATCATCCCCTCCAAAAGGCAGTACATGAACTTTCTCTAAGTAGATACTGGTGTGGAAAACAACTATCCAGAGGATTGAGAATAAAGAAGTCACCGTCTTTTGGAGATGATGATCCCATTTGCATTGTGATTGGGAAAAAATCCTGAATAAAGCATCCCATGATTTAATGTTAGCTACAATTAAAAATGCAAAATGTGATAGTGAGAAGTTAAAAGCAGAAGCAAGGAAACAACAAGAGGAAGTGTTTAAGAAAATTCAGAAAAATGAACAGACTGATCTAATTAAAAAAAATTGAGTCAAATATGAAGAAATTTGGGGAGGAGTTAACAGAATACAAGAAGTATAAACATGAAAGAGACATGAGAGATTATAAAGAAGGAACAGTGTACATTTGGCATGGCAGACATCACAGGTTTAATAATAAAGACAGAAGCAGATTTAAAATGGATGATGGGGCAACAATAGAGGAAAGTGGTACAGAGAATTTAGGTAACATGAGGCGAGAACAAAAGTATTTTTAAGAGGATCCAGGCATGGGAACAAGCAGCAGTGCCACCAGAGGAAAAGGACCAGGAGGGAGGGGTAAGAGGAAGAAGAAACAGAGGGAGAGGCAGAGGGAAAGGCAGAGGACAAAGAGGGAGTTATGGACAATACTGGGGAGAACAAAGGCCCTACAGATCAATGTGGAACAAGAAATGGAACTAATTAATTTCACAAGTAATGAATTAAATCCAGTACAGGAAGAATTGTTGAAAAAGGGCCTTTCTTTTGTTCCAAAGAACAACATTAACGCATTTAGAGTAAAGCTAGACTTGTTTAAACTCTACAGAAAATTACATCTCATAGTACATTTTGGTAAAATTACAGCATCCCAGAACCCTGAACAAACAATAATAAAAACAAAATGTACATTATTAAAAATGGAGATGAGGAAGAGGTCAATTGTATAAGGGAATCCACAAAATTCTCCAAAAAATCCAAGTTTGTACCAACTATGGGGATTAACGCAGCAATGAGTACATTCAGTAAAATGGTAGACACAGACATGGAGAAAGTTTTAAAAAGATATGAAGAGTTCAACAAAAAGACAATTTAACAAAGATACAGAGAAATGTGCTAAAAGAACTACAGGATCTACTAGATACTGATATAAAAAAGGCAGTCAAGGGAGGAGTGGTGGTCCTATGTGGAAAAGATATGTACATAGAAGAGATGGAAAGGCAGTTAAATAATGAGAAATATTACAAAAAATTGGATAACGATCCCATACCCTTGCTGCAATCAAATTAAAGGTGAGATTTATGAAATGATTACATAGGCCAGAGAGAAATTTTGGATAACAGAAACAGAAAAAAAACACTTTCCTGTAACTTATAACCCAATGAAACCAGTAATCTACCTCTTACCAAAAGTACATAAAAATAAAGACAAGCCCCCAGGAAGACCTATCGTCAGTAGTATAGGTTCAGTTACACAACCTTCTTAAAATTTGTTGATTTTTTCCTGAAACCTTTAGCCAGAAACATTGTTATTTGTAGTAGATACTAAAGACGTCTTTAACCATCTCAAGGACTTACATGTGAATGAAAGCATGCTTTTACTGACATGTGATGTTGAAAATTTACATAGTATTATACAATGGCAAAAAAAATCTTGGGCTCTGATTCGTCAGTCTGGGACTGGACCCGTGATGTTATCCCAGTACAACATCATAGATCTAGTCCCAGCACAGAAAAGACCGCATCAAATGTTAAAAAAAAAGCAATCACTCCACGACGCGATTGCCTGCCCCACTACCCTCCTCACTGACAGGAAGATCAGTCCATCAACAGAGGAGACACGAGTGAAACCCCTCTCAGTTTAAGTCCTCCTGGCACAACATTGCACCCCCACCCCACACCCCATATTCCCCCACAAAAACATATTTTAGTGAGAAAAAAGCTGTTATATAAAAACGGCATTTTCATCGGATTCGGAGGTCGCGCGAGCACTTTGAAACAGTCGCTCATCGCTTAGTGCGCAGACCACCCAGTTCCTCAAAGAAACAGTTACACTGCTGGGGAAAATTAAAACAATTCAAACTAACCTGATTTGAAATAGCGCACAATACATGAAGTAGGATCGTGGTTCAAAACTTTCCAGCTTTCACATAAGTAAGTAAATAAACAAATATTATACACGGTCACCTTCAGCCCGTCCACGAAGTACAGCAGGACCAGGACCAGCTCAAAGAAACACAACTAAGTACTTACATTGTTTTTTGTTTTTTTTGTTTTTTTTTTGGCGAGGGGGGGTTTCTCAATAAACAAATCCAGAGAATCACAGCAGAAGGACACACTGAAAGGGAATACACACAACTATATAACTGCAGCGCCACCTGCTGGACAACACAGATACTAAGGATTTTTTTGCCAATAGGTATACCTCCACTAGCAAAAAAACTAAGAAAAAAACTATTTTAAACATATTTTTCACATTTTCATATTCTTAAAAACACAATGAGCCATTGTATAATAGCAATAATGCACTCCAGGGTGTGTGTTGTGCTGGGATAACGTCACTTCTGGGGTGATTAGTCACACTTGGCCCACGGCCCGCGTGCCTAATCACCCCAGGTGTGACGTTATCCCAGCACAACACACACCCTGTCATGCATTATTGCTTAAATATCCCACAGACAGCTGGAATTGAGACAATAAATGAAAAGTTAAAAAGTAGATTGAATGGCATAGTACCTCCATCCAATTTTATCATACAACTTGCAGACTTTGTCCTTAAGAATAATTATTTTGTGTTTGGAAAGAACTTTTACCAACAAATACAAGGGACAACCATGGGCACCACATTTGCCCCTTCATTGGCAAACACCTAAGTAGGTAACTGGGAAAAGAAGTACATCTGGGATAAGCAGCAAAACAAATGGTTAAAGAATATTATGATATGGCTTCATTTCATGAATGATGTACTAGCTATCTGGGAAGGAGATGAATGTGAACTCAAGTTTTTTTTTTTGAATACATAAATAGATGTGACAATAATTTAAAATTTACAGAAGAAATAGACAAACAAGATGTGAACTTCCTAGATATTGGTATTTACAAAAAGAATGGAAAGCTGGAAACAAAATTGCTTAGGAAAGCCACAGATAAAAACACTGTGCTACACTATGATAGTCATCATCCTAAACACACCAAAGAAAATATCCCTTTGGGACAGCTAATGAGGCTCACAAGTAATTGTAGTGAAGAGTCTGTCAGACTAGAAGAAACAGCAAATACATGCCAACGATTTTTGAATTGGGGTTACACACCAGAGGTGGTGATAAAAGCAGTAAAGAAAGTGGCACAGAAAGGAAGGACTGTTTTTTTAAGGACGACAGAGGAAGTCAAGGAAGATGATAAAACAGGAACAATAAATTTTTGCACCACCTATAATAGTGCATTTCGAGAAATAGGTCAAATAATAAAAAAAATTGGGCTATACTGACCACAGATCCGTAGCTGGAAGAGATAGCTACAAAAGGTCCAAGAATAAGCTACTACAAGGGAAGAAGCCTAAAATACAGCTTAGTAATAACATTACTTATGGAAAATAAAGAGAAAATCAGACCAGACTGGACCTCCCCCGCTCTGGAAGGGAGTTACAAATGTGGAAATTGTGCATAATGCAATAGCACAAGAAATACTAAGATATTTTACCACCCCAGATCTGGAAAGAAATATAAAGTTAGAGGTTTCATAACATGCACAACAGAACATGTAATTTACATAATAAAATGCCCTTGTGGGATGGCTTATGTGGGACAAAAATGAAAAGACACCTCAAAAATCACATCGGAGAACACAAGACTGCAATAAGATCAAATAACTTAAAATATGTGATGGCTAGGCATTATGAGCAAGCTAACCATGGTTCAGCGGCAACGTTAACACATGTTGGTAGTCAAAAGGTTCAAATACTAGCTCAAGGAGGTGATATAAAAGAATTAATGCTGCAAAGAGAAGCATACTGCATTCACGAGTTACAAACCTTGTGGCCCAAAGGACTCAATGAAGAACATGGTTTCGGTAGCTATTTGTAAAGTAACAGGTCTAAATAAGTTGCATGCGTAATCTGTTTTCTTTCTTCCAATCAGCGTAACCTAAATTTGTTTTATATAGAACTGGATTGCTTTCACATAGAATGGTATTGATTTTGGATTTCTACTTATTAATAGAGAAGGTCAAATGAGTGATGCAAAGTCCTCTAATAATGGAACTAGCCATGCTGAATCTCCATAGTAATGAAGTGGATACATGGCTGAAGCTGTAATTCTATGCCAGCTCTGAACATGGAGTGATTGTCACTCTGAAACGTTAGCACATATTATACCACATACCTGAGGGAAGGTGAAGGTGTGGTACAGCAGCACACACAAACAGCAAGTGCATAGTAAATGGCCACCAAAATGAAAACGTATTTGCACACCCTCCAGATCCAAAGAAAGGCGTCTTCACTGTGGAATTAGGCAACTGAGCCAAGAAACCAGAACACTTGCAGTGGCAGGCAGAAAGCCCAGTTAAGTACCAAAAGAACTTGGTGAAGTTATTTAGCTGCAGTTTGCGAGTTGACTGAATGATTTCTTATAATAGGAACACTAGCTCTCGGCACATAATGAAACAAGCATTTGTTAATGCCGAACGTTCGCTTGCAGGTATTTGCAGTGGTGTTTGGCATGTATGGTGCTTTACCCTAATGCCCTGTGCGATTGCTGGTATTTGCACAATAAATTTTCAGCATGACCTTTTTGTTAGCCCCATTTTGCGCTACATAGGCGGAAACACATTTTGGGCAGGATGTGAAAAATGACAGCTGTACTGCTCATAAGGAAGTGTGGTAAAATGGCAATGTTGAAAATCTGGAGTGGAAATATTGAAAATTCGCTAACCTACGAGTATGCGTGGGAACTGTGCAGTGCACGCTGGTAAAACAGCCATTGTTAGGAATTTTTTCAACAAATTGTCAACATTGGCATTTTAAAACCTCTGCTAATGAACAGTGTCACTGTGATTGTCTTACTGTGTGCCATACATTGATTTTGCACACCGACTGTGCCATTGTGCACTACATGGGCGGAAACACGTTTTGGGCAAGATGCGAAAAATGACAGCTGTACTGCTCATAAGGAGGTGTGGTAAAATGGCAATGTTGAAAATCTGGAGTGAAAATATTGAAAATTCTCAAACTTACGAGCGTGTGTAGGAACTGCACAATGCACGCTCGTAAAACAGTTATTTTTAGGAATTTGTTCACCAAATTTTCAACAAAGCCATTTTAAGATCTCTGCTCATTAACAGCGACACTGTGATTTTCTTAATGTGTCCCATACACTGAGTTCACACAGCGACTGTGCCATTGTGCGCTACATGGGCGGAAACACGTTTTGGGCAAGATGTGAAAAATGACAACTGCACTGCTCATAAGGCGGTGTGGTAAAATGGCAATGTTGAAAATGTGGAGTGAAAATATTGAAAACTCACAAACTTACGATCGTGCATAGGAACTGCACAATGAACACTCGTAAAACAGTCATTTTTAGAAATTTTTTCACCCAATTTTCAACACATCCATTTTAAGACCTCTGCTCATGAACAGTGTTACTGTGATTTTCTTAATGTGTCCCATACATTGATTTCGCACACTGACTGCGCCATTGTGCGCTACATGGGCAGAAACATGTTTTGGGCAGGATGTGAAAAATGACAGCTGTACTGCTCATGAGGAGGTGTGGTAAAATGGCAATGTTGAAAATCTGGAGTGAAAATATTGAAAATTCGCAAACTTACAAGCGTGCGTAGGAACTGCACAATGCAGACTCATAAAACAGTCATTTTTAGGAATTTATTCACCAAATTTTCAGCACAGCCATTTTAAGACCTCTGCTCATGATCAGTGTCACTGTGATTTTCTTAATGTGTCCCATACATTGAGTTCGCACACCGACTGCGCCATTGTGCGCTACATGGGTGGAAACACATTTTGGGCAGGATGTGGAAAATGACAGCTGTACATCTCATAAGAAGGTGTGGTAAAATGGCAATGTTGAAAATCTGGAGTAGAAATATTGAAAATTCACAAACCTACGAGCATGCGTAGGAACTGCGCAACGCACGCTCGTAAAACAGTCATTTCTAGGAATTTTTTCACCAAATTTTCAACATAGCCATTTTAAGACCTCTGCTAATGAACAGTGTCACTGTGATTTTCTTAATGCATCCCATACATTGATTTTGCACACAGACTACGCCATTGTGCGTTACATGGGCAGAAACACGTTTTGGGCAGGATGTGAAAAATGACAGCTATACTGCTCATAAGGAGGTGTGGTAAAATGGCAATGTTGAATATCTGGAGTGAAAATATTGAAAATTCACTAACTTACGAGCTCATGAGAGAACCCGTGCAACACACCAGAACAAAGATTGATTTTGCACCAACTAGTAGTTTTGGGACCTTTCATGAATGATGTCAAGCAACATGGTTATTCAGCCTGAAGGGTGATTTCACGCCAGACTGCACTTGTGACTGTGAAATCACCCTTCGGCCTGAATAACGCCATGACAGTGACATCATTCATGAGAAAGGGTCCCAAAACCCCATGTTCAAAATTTGCAGCAAAATTCAAAAATGACTGAGATATGCAATAAAGTTGAAACCCCTATCTAGCCCATTATACAGCTTACCGGCATTTCCTCAGTTCGCGGGTCGGCTTTGAAGAGTGCAGACGAATTCCGGTCCACCGAAGATCGCCGCGCTGAGCTCTGGAGGCAAGTATGGGTGATGGGGGGTGGGGAGGCTGGGTGCGCAGTGGGTATGTGGTTGTGGGAGGGGGACTGGAGACTAAGTGGGACCGCTTTTTCTTTACAGGTTTTTTAAAAACGGACTACGTGGGACGCTTGCCACGCTGGGGTGGGCTCCCAGCATGGCAGAAGATGGCTGGGGGGGCCGAGGAGCCGACGGGGGATTGGGCACCCCCATCGGCAAAACAAACGGGAGGTTTGCTACGCTGGGGTGGGCTTCCAGCGTGGCAGAAGGATGGCTTGGGGGGGCTGTGGAGCCGATGGGGGATTGGGCACCCCCATCGGCAAACAACATTTGCCACGCTGGGGTGGACTCCCAGCGTGACACCAAAGCTTTGGGGGGTGGCATGACGCGCACGGGGGGAGTGCGTGACGCGAGGGGGCGGCGTGACGCGGTGCTCGGTATGACAGCGGTGGTTTTCTTTGAAGCAAAGACCTTCGCTGTCATACAGAGCTCCCGCACCCATTGGTGCAGGACCGCCACGCCTGCTCAACGGAGCACTGAATTGAATGGGAGAGGCACACCTCCAAAGTGTGCTACTCTCTCAAAACGTTCCTTGCGCATGCGCTCAAGCGAACGTAAAAATGAGACTATGGAGTGCTTATAGGGAGGAGGAGGAATCGTAGTACTCATACTGAATTTTTTAAAACCACAGAAATGTGTTATCCTGGCTTAAATGCTGTATAAGTGAAGGCACTGAAAGCGTGTGAATATATATGCCATAAAAATATTTATTTGAATCCAGAATAGTTGGTGCTGAACCATCTTTTGGAGTAAAAGAGTGCACCTGAACCATAGTACAGTTGTGGTATATTTTTCTAATTAATATTGACCCTGCATGGTGCACCAGTCCATTATCAATCTGTGAACAGAATAGTTGAGCACTATTAGTCTTCGCTTGTTTGGTTTCAAGTTTTTGTTCTTTCAATCTTATGTTCTTGAATAAAATCAGAAATATTTATTTGTGCATAAACATTATTGCAGTTTCTATATATTTAGCATTTTAGGTAAACACATATTTTGAATCTATCCAACATATATATAGTCTAAGTTACAGTACTTGTACCTTTTCATTTTTTGGTTTCCCTTGTAAAATGGTAAATATATAAAAAACACAAAAATACATTAATAAAAAAGCAATAATACACAATAAAGTGTGAGTTAAGTCCTGATAAGAGCACACCTCTTATGCACCTGGGTGTGGTTTTATCAGGACATAACCCACACTTCGGAGTGCGTTATTGTGTTTATAAAATGGAACCCCCCAAAAAATAAAAACCCTAGTAAAAAAAAAATAATTCTTTAAAATAAGTATGCTCAAAAGTGTTAAGTATACAAAACAGAGAAAATAGTTCCATCTGTACTGCAGATTTGCACACTGTATAATATCATGGAGTGAGTAGAGGGCATTGGTGTATGTGTCTTTTCTCTCAATTCTGTCTCTCTCTCTCTCAATACAGAAAGATTTTTTTATATATTTACCTTACTTTGCTTTTATTTAGACTTTAAACATATAGAAATATAGAAACATAGACTTTGATGGCAGATAAGGACAAATTGGCCCACCTAGTCTGCCCATTTCCCTACCTATTGGATAAACTGCAGATCCCAGTTAACCAACAGTCTACTTCTTCCTAACCCTACCCACCAGAATTGCCTTATGCCTGTCCCATGCATTCTTGAATTCTCCCATTGTTTTTGACTCCACAACCTCCTCAGGAAGGCAGTTTTATATGTCCACCACCATCTCTGTGAAAAAATACCTCTTCACATTGCCCCTGAGCTGTCCCCCCTCTATCTTTAAATTGTGTCCCCTTGTTCTTGCACATCTCTTTTTCTGAAAGATGTTACCCTCTTGGACTTTGTTGATTCCCTTGAGGTACTTGAAAGTTTCTATCATGCCGCCCCCTTCCTTTCCTCAAAAGTATACATATTAAGCTCCTTTAGTCTCTCTTCATATGGCTTCTGTTGTAGACCCTGCACCATTTTAGTTGCCCTCCTGTGGACTGCTTCAATCCTGTCTTATGTTCTTGCCGAGATGGACTCCAGATGGGGTCTCGCCAACTGTCTGTACAGAGGGATAACAACTTCCTGTTTTGTACTGGTGATGCCTCTCCGTATATTATACATCCAAGTATCCCCCTGCCATCCTTACTGCCTGATCACATTGCTTGCTTACCTTTAGGTCATCTGAAATGACTACTCCCAGGTCCCTTTCCATTTTTGTTCTTGTTAATATCCCCCCATTGTGTACTCTTCCCCAGTGTTTTGGTTTCCCAGTTGCACTTCTTTGCATTGAATCTAAGCTGCCATACTTTTGACCATTCCTACAACCTTGCCAAGTCCTTTCTTATCCTTTCCACCCCACCTTGTGTATCAACCCTGTTGCAGATCTTTGTGTCGTCTGCAAAGAGGCACACTTTTCCTTCCAGTCCCTCTGCAATGTCACTTATAAAGACATTAAAAAGGACCGGACCCAGTACTGAACCCTGTGGTACCCCACTAGTAAACCCCCTTTCTTCAGAGTGGACTCTGTTTACTACTACCCTCTGTGTTCTGTTGTCCAGCCAATTTTTTTACCTAGGCTACCACCCTGGGACCTACTCCTAGGCTGGCTAATTTGTTTATTAATCTTTGTGCGGGGCTGTGTCAAATGCTAAAATCTAGGTAAGCCATGTCCACAGCCCCTCCCTGGTCTACTGCTTTGGTCACCCAGTCAAAGAAATCTATTAGATTCATCTGACATGACCTTCCCGCTGTGAGCCCATGCTGCCTTGGGTCCTGTGCTCTGCTGGCCTCTAGGTACTCAGCAATTCTTTCTTTCAGAAATGATTCCATCATTTTCCCTACCAGTGAGTTCAAGCTAACAGGTCTGTAGTTTCCTGCTTCTGCTTTGCTCCCACTTTCGTGAAGGGGAATCACATCCCTTTGTTCTTAAGGGGCAGCCAGTACACCATGTATGTTATGGAGTGAGTACAGGGTGTTGGTGTATGTCTCTTCTCTAACAATTCTTTCTCTCCCCCAAAACAGAAATAATTTTTTGTTTACATTTTATTTTACTTTGAGTTAGGTGGTGTTGTGAAGTTGTAAACAGCGGCTTTCTTTTGAGAGTCAGTGTGTCCTTTTCCACCTGCCATACAAGCAGCTTTCTTGTTAGTGATATTATAATGGTGACTTCTGCAGACTGGTGCCAGTTGATTTTTTTATTTTACTGTGTGTCCTCTTATGGCTGGGGAGAAGTGGCTGACAGGAGTGAGTGGTTTCCCGAAGTTTCTCTACTGTTTGATCCTGCTCACTCTAAATTACAACTTAAAAACTGGCACTATGGAGTTAGTTTAAAAAGGGGGGAGGAGAACCTGACACCGTACGGAATAAAGACTGCAGAAATTCCAAGGTTGAAAGGGGTGACCGGAGAAGTGGCAGATGTGAAAAAAAGAGGTAGTTTTGTTCCTGTAATTTTTGACATTTCCATATTTAAAGCAGACTAGTGAGTAACTGCCCAGACCACTGAATAATGGCTTCCGGTTTTGCGATCAGCTTTGGCTTTACAGATCGTGGGCAGCTTTTGATTCTGAGATGTAAAACTGGGGTATACTCAGAGTCGGAACAGTGATACGTAAAGTTATGGGGCTTTTCCTGGGGTATGTAGTGCAGGTTGGCAAGTTATGGACTGATAAGGATGTGGCTACTGTAGTCTTTTAGCCAATCAGATTACTAACATACTATTTGCCAGCAGATTAGGCCTTATGGTGTATCGAGTCTGCTCGAACCTTAGATCCTTAGTTGGGTGCCGAGGCCCTCCCATCCCTTGTGCTCCAGAAACCCCTTATCATCCATCCCCACCCCCCTGGGACAGGCCATCATCTGATACATCCACTTTCTGTGTCTGTCCCACCCTCTCTTGAAGCCCTCCACTGTGGATCTCTGAACCAGCTCGCCAGGCAGTGCATTCCAAGGGTCCACCACCTCTCAGTGAAAACCTCCTCCTCTTCCCCTCACCCTTCCACCTTCCAACTTCAAACCATGCCCTCTGGTGATACCTCCCTGCTTTAGTCTAAAGATCCCTCCATGTTTACCCTATTTATTCCTTGAGGTACTTGAAGACCTCAATCATGTCCCCCTGTCTCCTCTCCTCCAATGAAAACAGGCAGAGCTCCTCAAGTCTGTCCTCACATGCCAAACTCTAGCCCTCGTATCATCTTAGTTGCCCTCCCTCTGTACCTCTCCAGGAGCTGTATGTCCTCTTCAGTGTGGTCTCCAGTACTGTACACAGTACTCAAGGTGTGGTCTAACCAGTCCATTGTACAGCAGCAGAATCACTTCCTTGCTCCTAGAGGTGATCCCCTACGATGCATCCCAACATCCTGTTTGCCTTGCTAGCGCCTCCTGCACTGCTCAGAGTTATTCATACATGCATCCACCATGACCCCTAGGTCTTTTTCCCCTATTGAGGCCTCCAGCCCTCTCTAGGGTGTACCTGTGTTTAGGGTTTCCTGACCAAGATGCAACACCTTGCACTTGGTGATATTGAAATTTAATTTCCATGTGTGAGCCCAGCTTCCAGGGTGTCCAGGTCCCTTGCAGGCCAACCTCCCCCTCTTCCCTCAACTACTGCTCCCATCTTGGAGTCATCCGAGAAGAGACTCATTTCACACTCTATACCCTCCTGATGTCCGATATGTATGGCATTAAACAGGATCGGACCCAGGACCGAGCCCTGTGGTACCTCACTACCAACCCTCTAGGGTTCGAGAGCTCCCACAGACCACTACTCTCTGGGTGCATCCAGCTAGCCAGTTTTCAATCCATCTGACCATCAAAGGGCCTACCCCTAACCCCATCAGTTTCTCCACCAGACCATTGTGGGGACAGAGTCAACGCCTTGCTGAAGTCCAAGAATACATCCACAGGCTTTCCCTGTCCAGTTCTGATGTTACCCATTCAGAGAACTCCACAAGATTGGTTTGACATGATCTACCTGGCACAAACCCATGTTGCCGACTATCCAGACCTCCCACCTCCTCCAAGTACACCCCCAATTGTTCCTTTAGTATACTCTCTATTAATTTTCCCACCACCGAGGTCAAGCTGATGGGTCTATAGTTACCTGGTACTTCCCTCGACCCCCTTTGTGGATTGGCACCACATGTGCCTCTTGCCAATCCCTAGGTACACTCCCTGTCTCAAGTGACCTGTTGAAGAGCTCCACCAGGGGTGCAGCCAGTATGTCCGCCAATTCCCATAGTACTCTCGGATGAATGCCATCCAGCCCAGGAGATTTGTCTTTCTTTAGGGCCTTGAGGGCTAACCACACCCTTTTGGCAGAGATAGCATCATCCGTCCCCTCCACCTTACTGGCCTTTTTATCCTTATCCAGATGTGACACCCCTGGGATACCTCTCCCTCCTTCTTGCTCCATTTCTGTTGCTCCCCTGATCCCACTCACTGCCGCTTCTATCCCCTTCGTGCCTTGCTTTGTAGATATCCCATCCCCCTCCCTAGTGAACACAGAGGCAAAGTACTCGTTAAATATCTCTGCCTGGTCCCTCTCCTCTTCCACCCACCCTCCTTCTGATCTCAATCTGCCGAGATGGCCCTTAGTTTTTCTCCACTCCCCAATGTACCGGAAGAACCCCTTTTCCCCTCCATGTATCCCCTGTGCCAGCCGCTGCTCTTTACTGGACTTTGCTTTCTCACCATATGGGTGACTTTTCTAGATGCAAGATGGTACATTTCCTTATCCCTATCCCTTCTTGTTGTTTTATATTTTTTGTAGGCCGCCTTCTTTTCTCTGACTGCTACCTGTACCTCACTGGACCACCAGCATGGTTTATGTGACCTTGCTCCCTTACGTTTCAACTTAGCGCAGATCCTGACTGCCTCATGAAGTCCCCGTTTTATGACCTCCCATCTCCTTTCCACACTTGTCATTGATGTAATCCCCTTCAAGTGATCCTTGAGAATATTTCCCATGCCCACAAAGTCTGCCCCCCTGAAGTCCACTGCCAGTGTCCTAGATCTCACCCCCCCCCCATGCTTATTTGAAACCAGACAGTATTGTGGTCGCTCCCAGTCAGGGGGTCCTGTACAACCAGGTCCTTACCAGATCCCCATCTTCCAGAACCACGTCCAGGACATGCCCCTCCCTTGTGGGTCCGTCACATGCTGTGTTAAACACATCCTGGAAGCCATCCAGCAGCCTCTGCTCCTTGGCCACCTTAGAGGACATGGTTCCCCAGTTTGTACCTGGCATGTTAAGGTCCCCATCAACACCGCTCCTTCCCCTTTTTGGTCCACACTGGGAAATGATGTTGTCCAGCAAACCATCCTCTAGAACATCACTCATCCCAGGGGGCCTATATACTACACCCAGCTTGACCTTATCTCCTGCTGGAGATCGTAAGGTGACCCATAAGGTCTCCATGTTTCCCTCTGCCTCTTCTACCCTAGCAATTTCTATGTCATCTCTAATGAACATAGCCACTCCACCCCCTCTGCCCTCTTTTCTATCCTTCCTAAGCATAGTGTACCCCCGTACGTTTAGGTCCCAGTCATGGTTTTTGTTGGCCCACGTCTCCATGACCGCCACCACATCCACCCCCCGAACAGCATGGCCTGGAACTCTGGCAACTTGTTTCCCAAGCTCCTGGCATTTACTAACACCAACCCCCACCCCTTATCCCTGATCCTCTTTGTCGAACCCCACCCAGATTCCTTATACTCCATCCTACCTACTCCTCCTGAAACCTCCACCCCAGTCTGTTTCCCCTCCCCTTGGGCTTGAAGGCTACTCCCTCATCTGAGGAGAGGGCTTCTGGTCAGCCCTCCCTTATCCCTTCCCCTGACAAGTTTAAACCCCACCTTTCTTGAATGTAGTCAGCCATCCCTGTTTAAGGACTTCCTTCCCTAATGGGGCAAGATGAAGCCTGTCCTTGGCATATAGTCCCTTATCCTCCCAAACTCCATTCCAGTTCCCTAACACCCCCAACCCACTCTTTTCACCACACTTCCTGAGCCAGTCATTAACCTCTGTGAGCTTCATTTTTTTCTCCACTGAGGCCTTTGGTACTGGCAATATCTCCGAAAAGGAAATGTTGCATCCATTAACCCGACAGACTCTGGCAAGTTCTTGGAACCTTGCTTGGATTTCCAAGACGCTATTTCTCTCTAGATCGTTAGTTCCCAAATGCACCAGGAATTCCGGTTTCCCTCCACAATCCCTAACCATTTCATACAGCATGAACTTTGCTCTGTGCACTGTCAGCCCAGAGATACTCACTACCTTCACCTGGCTATGGCATCCACCCCCCTGTCCCTCCCACTGGATACCCCTAATCATCGAGTCTCCCAATAACAGAACCTTAACACCGCCATCGTCCTTATGGCTACCTCCACTATGCCCTCTCAGCCCCTTCCCTTTATTCATGATCTCAATTCCATGGGAGTCTTCCTGCCTTATTAGAGACCCCCTTGTCACCCTCCCCTTTCTGCCTTCCTCGTTATTTTGCCCACTTAACTCAAACCCCCTCTGAATAGGTGTCCCCTTTAACCCTCTCTTATCTGAACCATTTATCCTGGCCCTGATGGTCCATCCTCCCCCCTTGTAATAGTACCCCTGCCTCCAGAGGCTCTCTGTGGGTCCCCTTTAGCTAGGGCCCCATCCTTGGTACTGACCCCCCTGCTGAAGGGGGGCTCCTCTCCCACCTCCTTGTCTCCCAGTGTCTCTCCAATCATGCTCTCCTCCCTCATGTCTGCAATATGTTGCATCTCCCCCATTTGCTTAACATTTATGTTTCCCCTTCTCCCTCTGGGACTATTTCTATCCTTTCCATTGCCGGTCTGTGATGCCCTATGGGTATCCGACTCCCTCCCCCCGGCCTCTGTATATGTTTCCTCATTTCCACCAACCCTTCCCCCCCCTCTAGGTTGCTTAGTAGCTCAAATTTATTGTGACACTCTATGTCAGCCTCCATCAAGTAACCGAGTTTCCCTGACTGCACCTCTAAACTGCCCCTCTTCTTCCTCTGCTCTGCTCACCTTAGAGCTCCTTCCCACAGTCTGCTGTTTTAGGCTTCCGCACAACAGCCCCTCCTGACTCTTCCCCCTCCACTCTCTTTGTATTCAGAAAGTTCACCCCGTACGCTTTCCCCTTAGTGTCAACATCCCTATCTACGTGTCCTCCATCCCTAATATTCCCCCTCCTGCTTGCTGTAACATAACGTCCTGTAATTTCAGAGCGTTGCCCCAGCCTCCCCTCAGCCCCACCCTTCTGCTGCCCATATCCACACCCCTTATTCTTGGACACCCCCTGCTCCCAGCTTACTCCTTAACCAATATACCTCACTCCTGATACAAGATAGCTGTCTACAGAGTGGGCAGCCTCCCTCTCTCCAGGCCCAATTGAGAATTATTGCCATCCCACAGCCTGTGCAGCCTACAACCCTTCCGAAGATGCCTGCCATGGTGGAATATGGCCACCCTGTTTATCCCCCTCTGTTTATAATGGCACACCCCCTTTTCTCAGTCCCTTTCCCTTGGAATACAGTTTCTCTCTATACTGACTGCAGTTATTTACAAACCCAATTTCAACCCCACCAATAAAGTTCCCAAGTCTCACAAACACATACAGTCCAGAGTGTGTTCAGTCCCACTAACAGTGTGTGTATGTAGACATCACAGGCCCACCAGCTCCTGTTGCTTCGAATTTCAGTCCCAAACAGAAATACTCAGCCCTTCAATCCCAACCCCCAGTGGCTTTTCAGTATTTAAGAAAGCCTACAAAACAGTGTGGGTGGGAGGGCTCTTACCAACACCAGGCAAACAACACATTTAAATTTCACTCTAATTATCACTGCCAAACAACTGTTCCCAAGCCTCCAAAGTTACAATATCACAGCCCAAGTAACAGTTCTAACTCAAGGTAATAATTTTTAACACATAGAACTAATTTCACTTACAAAACTATTCAAATATTTCAGTTAAAACAGAATATAACCCCAGACCTCTGTCCTTACCAGCCTCCTGCTATGTTCCCAAGTATGGGAGAAATATTTTGCTCATTTTATAACATAGTTTTAAATTATACAGATATGAAAAAGAACTATACTGTATTTTGTTAATATGTAGACTTTATCTGAATAGCTCAAATATAGCACAAATTTCAGATATCTGTGCATTTTTCCAGTTATATTTGAGATATTTGCAGAAGTCAAGTGAGATGTTTCTTATTGTACAATGGCAAGAAAGAATCTTGGACTGTGATTGGTCAGTTTGGGGGCTGGACCCATGGCTTTATCCCAGCACGACACCACAGGTCTACTGTCATAATTATGGAGCAGCCCTTTTTTTTCCATCTCCTCTGAAGAAACAAAAATATTTTTCCACTCTTATAAAAACATTCTTTAAATTTTGTTTTTATTTTATTTATAACAACAAGCCATTGTATAATAGGAATAATGCACTCCAGGGTGTATGTCATTTGGGATAATGCCATGCCTTGGGCACTGGAAGCACTCGACCTGCGGCCTCATGCCCAACCCGCCCCCACGCGTGGCGTTATCCCAGCACGACACACACCCTGTCGTGCATTATTCCTTTTTTGGCATTGATATACTAAATGTATCTGTTTTGTTAAACTATCAAAGAAAATATTGTATTGTACTTTATAATGTTGATATGGCCTCTCTAATGAAAAATTATTATAGTGGTATGCAAGTGTAATTTTACTCTGTAATTTCTACAACAATAATAATAATAAACTTAATTTGTTTGAAGCACAATTCAGATAATACCAAAGCACTTTTACAAAACACACAACAATAAATAATTAAAACAAGTTAAAATAGCATAAATCCACAAATGAATACTTAGGGTAGTCAAGGGAAAATAAAAAATGGTTTAAGAGCAGATTTAAAGCTCTCCACAGTCAGGCACCCCCTTATCCAAGGAGGTAGAGAATTCCACAGGGTTGAGGCTACAAAGGCAAATGCATGGGCTACAGAAGTCTTCAAATGGACCCTGGGAATCTCCAGCAGTCCCTCCTTGGCTGAGTGGAGTGGTTGGAGGGGGTGGTAGGAACAAAGGAGCTCTTGCAGATAACTCGGTCCCAGTTCATGATGGGTCTTATAGATTAGCAAACCAACCTGAAGGTGATCTGCCACTGCACTGGCAGCCAATGCAGCCCACACAGCACAGGTGTGACATGGCTAGTTGAGAAAACCCCATCAACATCATCAACCTGGCAGCAGCATTCTGCACCAGCTGCAGGCAGTGGATATCAATCCCTGGAAGCCCTAGGTAGTGGGCATTGCAGTAATCAAGGCAGAAGGTCACAAAGGCATGGACCAAGGTCGGAAGATCACAGGGCGGAACTAGGTGCTTGATCTGGGTGATATTTCTCAGATGGTAAAATGAGATCTTTATGACAGATGACACCCAAAACTTCAGTTTCAACCCCTCATCAAAAATAATGCACAGATTCTGCACCTCTTCAGAGGACATCAGCTGGTGACCACCAAGCAAAAGCCCAGAGACCTGCCCAGCCGAAGACCCCTCTACCCGGCAACTGGGGTCCACCACCAAAACCTCAGTTTGTCAGGGTTCAACTTCAGTCAGTTGGCACTCATCCAGTCCTGAATCTCGGCAAGACAGTTGTTAAACACTAAGACCAGATCCTTCTGGTCGGGCACAAAGGACATGTATAGCTGAGGATCATCTGCATAGCAGTGAAAACTCAAGCCATACCACCTTACAAATCCTCCCAATGGCAGCGCATACATCGTGAATAATATAGGCAAAAGCACGGAGCCCTGGGGTACCCCACATGACAGAGGTAATGCATCAGAGGAATAAATTCCCAATGCAACTTTCTGAGATCTACGCATGAGGAATGAATGGAACCATCTGAGGACTGCCCCTGACAGTCCACAGACCACCCACAGGTGCTCTAGCAATACACCATGATCCATGGTGTCAAAAGCTGCAGAGAGATCAAGGAGGACTAAGATGGAACAATTCCTCAGATCTGTCACTATCAGGAGATCATTTAGCACCCAAACCAGGGTGGTCTCGGTGCTATGCCTCTTCCTAAAACCTGACTGGAGAGGATTATAGATGTCAAGGATGGTAAGGTGGTCATCCAGCTGCAGCACGACCACCTGTTCAATAACCTTGCCCACAAAAGGCAGGTTACAGACAGGTCTGTAGTTGGTGAGACAGTCCAGGTTGAGAGAAGATTTCTTCAAAAGAGGTGTAACCACCACTTCTTTCAGAGAGTCACAAAACTCACCCATCTCAGGGGAACTCTGGACTATCTAAGCCAGGACTGGGCTGATGACATCAATGCACCCCATAAGGAGGTGAGTACGGCCAGGTCCAAACTGCAACAGGTTGGCCGCATAGTCTGGATCATCCTTATGACATCCATGATCACTGGCTGGCTGGTAGCTGACCAGCCAAACTGAGGTTCTGCAACCTCTGCAACCTCTGGACGATCACTGCCCAGCCCATTGAAGTGAACTAAGTAGATTTCTGATCTAATGTCAGCAACCTGATCTGTGAAGAAGCAAGCAAACTCATCACACTTATCCTGTGATAGAGCTGTCTGAACTTGCAGACAGGATGGATTGCACAGTCTGTCCACAGTTCAAAAGAGCTGAGTAGGTCAGTTCCTTGCAGTGGTGATCTCTCCAGACAGGAACTCTGCCTTCTTACAAGAGATCACTGATTGATAGTCTGAATAATGGACCATCAATCTAAGCCTATTGGCATCAAGGCCAGAATTCCACCAGCAATGCTCCATCCTTCGCCCCTCTCTTCTCATCTCCCTCAAAGTCCCATCAAACCAAAGGGACCGAGGGCGAAGGGTGAGGGGGCAAACATGAACAGGATTAATGGAATCCAGAGTCACTGCCACAGCCATATTATAAGCTTGCAGCAAGCTATCCAGATCCCTGCTAGAAATCAGAAATCCCGATAGATCCAGCACCACCATCAGGCCATCTGGGGTTACTGACTGGCTCCACCACCAAATCAGAGGTCTCCATACCCAGGAGGAAGACCAGGTCCAGAGAATGACCAGAACTATGGGCTGCATAGGCAACTGCCTATGTGAAGCCCAATACCATTAGTTGGAGAAAATCTTGACCAAACTGTGAAAGTTCATTGTCGACCCAGGTATTGAAGTTGCCCAGCACCATCAACCTGGGTGACTCCAATACCATGTTGACAATGATGTCTGTGACTTCCTGCAAAAATTGTTTCCCATCACTGGGTGGAAGGTAAATAAGAAGAACCTTGCACCCCACACCTGCACCCATGATACATTCAAAGGATCTGGTCTCCCCCACTGGCACATCTATCAGGCCCAATTCTGTTTTAAAACAAATAACCACACCCCAGTCCTGAGATCCAATATCAGACAGTGTATGACTGAGAAACCATCTGGAACTGCTGATTCTAAAATTGAGCCAGCATTTCCATTCAATCAGGTCTCAGTGATACATGCCAGGTTCGATGACCTAACAAGAATGACAATTATTGCTGTCTTATTTTTAATGGACATGGCATTGCATAACACTGCCCAAGTTGGATGAGACTCCAAGGTTCATTAAGTAAGTTGCCCATTAAAAGTGGAGCCCTTGGGTATGGGAACCATATGGGGAAAACCCCTGTCCAGTCTTCATTTTGCCCCAGGACATCTCCTCAACTCCACAACCCCAATACGGCCACCCCACTCTCCCCCTCCCCACAGTCCAGTTAGCAAAATTATATTTTCAAAAAATTAGAGATGTATTTTTTGAGATATATTTCATCTATGTTAAAATAGGTTTGGCATGATATACATCTGAAAACTATCTGTAATATATGTATTATTTATCTTATATTTACTGATAATACATTTTAAATATATGTTTCACATAGCAAATTAATATGTTTTATAGTTTATAAATATGATCGGATGATACATTACATATACTTTTCTAGTGCATACTGTGTGTATATATATATATATATATATATATATATATATACAATGGGTTGAGCATGTAACATTCACAATAAAAACACATATTCTCACTGCAATGGAATAACTAGCTGATGATGTAGACACTGTGAGTTTATCTTCATTTATTTTCACAGGGTCTACGTCACCAAGTAATAAACCAACAGTGGTGACGTGTGCTTCCCAAAATCTAAAAAAAAAAAAACCCACATACCAGCACTCATCTTTAATACAAGAATGCTAAATCAATTCAATGCACCTGAAAAGTTTTTATAACCCACAATATCCCATGCAGTTAACAACGCTGACTCTCTCAGAAGAAAAAACACTCTCATGTCCCACAGACATATACATTTATCTGGTTTCTGTGCATCCAGGAAACCAGCACAGTAACCAGAGCAGAAGATGAATGGTTATATTACAATCAGACAGTGACTCAGACTGAAATTGACAAAGTACTGAGCTGCCCTATATTGATATCAACATCAGAGACACTTCACTTATTAATAAACATTATATTAACTAAATATATTTTGTTCAAGCAGTGCCGTAGCTGCTGAAATCAACCACACAGTACGACATACACACAAATGGAAGTTAAAATGAGCAATCCAAAAGAAAAGTAAAATAAATGAAACACACAGTGAAAGCATTAATAAACAATACAATACCATTGAAATTCCAGAAATATATATATATATATATATATATATATATATTATGCCCAATAAATCCAATACACAGCCCAAAACTCTAACATTGTGTAAATACTCCACAAGTCCGTGTTGCTGTACAAGACCTGCCTCCTCCCATGAAATAACCAATAACATAGCATGCACATCACATAATAAACATACCTATCGAATCACAAAAGGAAAAATACTCAGTCACAACCTAACTTAATAAACACATGCAATCACACTTGCTAGAACAGAATAACATGCGGCTGAACACACAGAAACAAAATAAAATTGACAAACCAGAAATACTTGCAAATGAAAAAAGTTAACATAGCAAATAATTAATCTAGGCCCTATTGTATAAATGGCACACATGATGTGGGACTTGTGATATATGGCAAATATTAGCACTTGCCACTCATGGTATTATCACAGTTCACTCTGCACTCATGCTAATATTTGCCATACACCACAGTTGCCCATCATGTATCCAAGATATATACATATACATATATATATATATATATATATATATATATATATATATATATATATATATAATAGTGGTGTGATAGCACCACTATAGTTAGGGTTGAGTAGGCAGTTTAATGTTAAATCCCAAATATTGCATGTTAATAACTTTGCAACTGTTCAACGGATTTGCACAAACTTTGGAATGTGTGATCTGGTATGGTAGATCTTTTGATTTGCCAATTTGTGTTGTAGTCAGACTTATGGTTTCTGTGCAGCAAATCACTGAAAAACACTTTTTTGCCACTTTTGGCATGCTTTTTGCCCATCACGCTGCAACCACACCATTTGGTGTTTTAGTCTAAATTTGGAAAGTAGAAAGAGTTTGGGTCAAAGAACAATCAAGCATTGGTTTAGTTATAAAATATTAATCTGTTCCAAAGTTACTTAATTTTTAATTTTTGGGTTCTGAGTATGCTCAGTTCACACCAAGAATTATATGTATTTTTTGTGAAAGGGGAATGGGCTAATGGTCAAGGATTTTGTCAGCTCACAAAAGGGGATTTAAAAAATCCCTGTCTGTCAGAAAAAAATCTTTGTCATCGAGCCACCATCTTGTGTTCATTTTTTCCTCAAAAAAAATGTCATAGCCACAGGTGACTTCTTGTTGCAATAAGGCATGGGTTTTGTTCAGGGTGACACCCTCTACAAACCTATACCTTTGGTTTGCTTTGTTTTGGCCAAAAAACAGCTGTTTCAAATTTCAAAATTCTTCTTCCGCAGCTCACTTCCGATCCTCTTTCGTAAACTGACAGAATCCCAGTCTGCGAGCCGATCCCCTTTCCTGAGGTAGCAAAATCCTTGACAATCACTTAGGGACCAAATGGCCCTTCTTGCAGATGAGGATTGAGTGACAGTAAAGGATTTTGTTGCCTCACGAAAAGGGATTGGCTGGTGGACTGGGATTTTGTCAGCTCATGAAAGGGGATTGATTTTTTGAATCCCCTTTCGTGAGCTGACAAAATCACCATCCATGAGCTGACATGATCCCCATCCATGAGCAATCCCCTTTCATGAGGCAGCAAAATCCTTGACCGTCGCTTACGGACCAGATGGCCAAAATCTGACAGTCAAGGATTTCTCTTGGATGGCAATTTTGACAGCTCATGAATGGGGATTGACCTGGCAGTTGGGGATTTTGCTACCTCACAAACTAGGAATTTTTAAACTTTTAAAAACGTTGACACTGCACTGTAAATAAACAGTTTGGTCTTTTGACTTAAATTGTGCATGGTATTAAGGGGATGTCCCAGATATGTGAATTATGCTATTTAGGTATTGAAAAGTTAATTGATTCTGTAGGTATGCTATCACAAAGTTTTGATTTTTCCCATAGGATAACATTGCGGTACTCATATCGACTTTCGGCGATGATATCTCAAAAACGAAGCGAGATATGGATTTTTCGTTACCTCTATTTTAGATCACCATTAGGTGATCTAAGCCGAAGAAGCAAGATTAAAAATCATAGATTACACCAGTACTGGAATTTTTTACATATTTGCTACAGTTATGGAGATACTGGCAAGAATGTGTTACAAGGGAGTCTTTTCAGTGCTTTTCAGTGCCTGTATCTCAGGCCCCTCAAGACAGTGGGATGGCAGCAGAAGTGATACAGTTGGTGAAACATGATGATGGATGCCTCTTGTGGTATGTTTACAAAGCTGTATGTTTTTTCTGTTACCTTATGGTGTCTGTTTCTGATTGGTTGTGTTGCTTTGTACCATCCCCCGCCTGTATGTGTATTTTGTGTGTGTGTGTGTGTGTGTGTGTGTGTGCGTGTGTGTGTGTGGGGGGGCAAAACTCAGAGTTAGGGTTGAAAACTCTAACTTCGAATTTCCTCACTTTTGTTGCTGTAGAAACAACCCTAACTGTTGCACTAATGGAGTTTTTTGCAAAGAATTTCCTTCCTTTTTCAGACATTGTAGTAAGGTAAACAAATACACAGCTTTCAAATCATCATTTTTTTCAGTGAAAGCATAAACCCTCTACAACACTATTGTACCATACCCTAGAAATGTACCACCGAAACTGGTGACAAGTATGAAACCTTTTGTTTGACATGTCAAGCTATAGCTCCTGCAGATATCTATGCATACTAACATTCTCAGAATATTCATTAATACTTCTTTTCAAACCTAAGGCATATAACGTTTATATGTAGTAATCAAAAAAGACAACAGAGACAGAAAATAAGTTATAGAAAATATTTATTAATCAGTCAGTGCCATTTCTGTTTTAAAGAAGGCCAAATTCCACAACTCACTCAGTCTCTTACCAGTACTGTGTATTTGCATCACAGAAGAATATTAAAACTGGGAAACAATGATATGAGACTGAGCAAGTCAATGTTCCTGGGGTGGGCAAAAGCCAAATGCATTAAACAATTAAAACGCTATGAACATTAAAGCAGCATATAATAAGATTGCTGCAAAAGTACATTACTATGTTGGAATACTTTAACATTACATGTATCTGGAAAAATTACTCTCCCAACCCCTTAATAAAGATGATTAGAAAAAAATCTGGAACATACCTTAAACTGATATTGAACAGAGTGTGTGAGTCACAACACTGTTCCATAAATAACAAACAAGTAATATCTCACTACACATGACAAACATTTTAAATACAGAAATATAATGCTAACATCAATAATATTATTATTCAATTAAATAGTTATTAGTAATCTGATAATTGACACTGTTCCATTACAATTATTAAGAAAATGTGAGTAAACAGTCACAAACCACATATTAATAAAAATAGTACATACTTACTAAATATTATACATATAAATTTTACACAAAACAGCAGAATACATGGTATTCAGACACTGCAGTAATAACATAAAAAACTATAATGCTAGAACTATGTACAACACAAAAAAGAACATACTTATGAAGTGCTATGCAACTGTCACAACTTTTAGCAAACTTATATTACAGTTCTCACACAAAAAACAGTACTGCGACTTTTCAGAGTTGTACATAATAGTAGCAAATGTTAACTTTTAATACATACATAATATTAAAAGTGAGTAGTTGTCTCAAAACATCCATATCATAGGTCTACATAGCAGTGTCTTGTTCTCACAAGTAAGTAATATTGGCAGAAAATATGCCACCTCGGTTGGACAGTATACAGGTATTAGTGAAAGACACGCTGTAGACTTAAAATATTAGGCATGTCCTTACTGTGCTTGGAAAGTATTGCACAACAGTATGTGTGTAAACACATGCAAACTGCAGTGGCAGCCTTGTTGCACAGTCTCTCATCATGCATCACTAGGCAGATGTGAGGCATGTATATAGTGTATACAATGAACATAGAACATTGCCAACCAACAAACATAGTAATGTTTGTCAATGTAGGTAAGGTGCATAGTATTGCCATACTATGGTGTGACTGCAGTCAAACCACATTCTATGTTACATGCTGCAGCAATGCAGAAATGAACAGATCAGTACAGCAGAAATGCATACTACTGAAATATCTATGTACAGGTAATACGACTGCTCCACAATCAAAGCAATTGTATGTAATGTGACCAAGCAGACAGTCCGCACTGATTAAGGCCCACTTAGGCTATATTGAAGCAAAAATCACAGCAGTACCTACTTTGACTGTTTGCATCATAAATACCTGCATCTACATAATCTATTACTGCAAGAATTCATAAAATGATATGAAAACAGCTACACATGTCCTGGGAAGATTGCGTGATACACTCTTATGACTACTACAGTGTGTCAAACAGAGTTAAACGAGATTTACATGTACTACTCTTCTGCCCGGTGAAGGTCATTGTAATTTTTGAAAACCAGGACATAAGCATCTTTCAGGTTATGAGGCAATCTCTGTTTAAAAGTGCTCATGTAGTCATTGCATTCCATCCAGCCATTGCTGTACCTGAGCCATGTTACATAATGTCCTGAATGAACCGATGCTCCATAGTGGAATATCACAGCCTAAGTATCAAAACATGCTCCCATAAATTGTACTCTTCCAGCTACAAAATCAGTGATTGGTGTGTCAACTCGCAGTCCATTTGCATCAAATCTCTGCAAGACTAAAAGAAGATACTGAGAAGAGACTTTAAGTTAGATGGACTGAAAGCACTCTCCTCCACACCAGCTACACCTCCAGCCACACTCTGCATTCCTGAGCAGTTGTCTGAATTTAACAGAACGTGCCTGTGGAACATACAATAAAATCCACAGCACGTTTTCTGTTACTCCTTTGTGTCAATGTTGAAAAGAGAGGCAAGTGTACCTTGTTACAGACGTGACAGTAAAGTACTGTCGCGTTGAAATCTGATCTGATTTCAAGCTGTTAATGACAGCCATCATAAACTCAGTCACATTTTCCTGAATGTTATTAGAGAATGTTTGATGGCCATCATATCCACCCAAGACAATCCGTAAGGGTGTCAGAGTCTGTATGCTATTGTTATGCTTATCACGATCATTCACAACCTTCTTTAGTGACTGAGAGAGTGCTGTGTCATGCAAAGATTTGATAGTGGCAACAAAGTGAGACATGTGGAGAAATGCTTGCATTGCTGAGTTTGCAAAGCAGTTTACTCCAGTGTTATTGTCAAATGCTGGGACAACAGCCATCTCAAGCACCTTCTTCCAAGGAAGAGAGCTTGTCTATTGTTGAGTTGTGGATTCCTTCTTTGCACTGTCTGCATGCAATGTTGGTCTGGCTGTCTGGTACCTCTTTTTCATGCCAGAAACTGTCACTGTAGCATTGTGTTCTGCCACATTCATGGGTAGCGGTATAAGAGGCAATGTCGGTTGGTGCAGAGTAAGTAGTCTGTTGTACTCAGTGATACATCGTCTGTCAGCACGTATTTTATGTGATGCTATGCAGATGATATACAAGCCAAAGTCCATACACGTGAAAGTGCAACATAGCTCAAGCCATCTTTGAAGATGCCAGGGCCTATGTCAACCATTGCTGAGTCCAAACTTAGGCCTTGTGACTTGTGTATGGACATAACATATGCAACACACACAGGAAACTGCTTCCTAGTCACATATATGTCTTTCACAATCTGAAACTTTACAGTCATCCTGAAAATAGGTAAAGACTGTTCAACGTTGTCAAACTTCACAATGAGCACCTCTGTGAATGACTTCTGTACATTGTACTGAAAGTCAATTATATGTCCCATTGCACCGTTCACCATGCTATGCTCTACATCAAGATTTCAACCTAGCATGATGCATGCATTCATGCACACAGTTAGAACTGCTTCTAATCCAGCTGTGCGAGACGCATCTGACTTTAGCTCAGACAATCATTCGGTCAGCTTTGCTACCAGATTCCGACTCAAGGCTGCACCATCAACGGTGTCAACATGCAGAGTAATGATTTCCTGACCTTGTCTCTGCAACATAATGTTGTTAAATTCAGCACACTGCTTAAGTTGAGGCATAAGACACACAATCCAAGCAGAGTCTGAGTACACATTACTGAAAACATCACATGCTGCAATAAAAGAACTGCACTCCTTGTTGATATGGCGTGTGTTCAACAGAGAAACATTCTGTTGCGACAATGATCCAATGCGAGCCTGATCCAAAATTATCTTGTACACAAGGTCATGGCTCTGTCACATGTTTTCATACAGCTCAATGTAAAGGAACAATTCCCAAAGATTTATTCCTCCAATGCATCCTATTGTGTTTTTTGCTTGCTTCACAGTCAGTGCTGTAAAGACATGCTCCTCATTCACATGTGCAAGTTGCAGAAGGTCCCCAAACACAACAACACTTTTTCCACCAAATGGCTCACCATCATCAGTTCTAATTATCTCTTGGAGATGCAGATGGATACATGCAAGCATGATATTTGAGACCATACTAATCTCATAGATGATCAGAAGTTTCATCTTAACAAGCATTGGTCACAGTTCAGATGCCACCCCACGAGAAAGTTTTTGGTACTCTCCTGTTTTGCCATGCTCTACAGGTAACAGAAACAAGTGGTGTACAGTTACACCGCCAATATTGTATGCTGCCAAACCTGTAGGAGCAGTCACAGCGACATACATCACTTCTCCTGTATGTCTCCTTATCTCTGCTGTGAAAGCTTCAATAACAAAACTCTTGCCTGTGCCAGCAGAACCACTAACAAACATTAGCAATGATTCATACTTTCCACATGCACATTGTTTCTTCTCATGAAGGATGCCATGTCTTACAGCTTCAGTGACAGCTTCATAAGCAGAAAACTGCTGCCTAATCAACTGGTCAGTCAGTACAGTATGATCCTCTGTCACATGAGAAGAAGGTTCCATGGCACTTTCGACTTCGCTCCACAGGATCATTCATTGGTAGCGGAGCTCCAAGAGTACCCTCTCCTTCAGGATCTATGTTTTCCTGAGAATTTCCTGGAGTATCTTCCTCAAGCTGTTTTTTAGCTTGTTCCATCTGCTTCTTCTCTAATTCCAGTCTACGAATGTATGTTTTGGACTGTTCACTCTTGAAGGTCTCATATGTAAGGTAGAACTGTTCCTCATATGTCTCACAGTCTCCTTTCAGTGTACTCTCATCCCTCCATGGTTTAAACAGGAACATTAGAGCAAAGTAGTAATGCTCCTTGCTGTCAGTTGCAGAGAGACTGAATTTACAATGGTCAATCAGCCATGGTTTCTTCCTTTTAGTGAGGCACCTACCAGTGGCTCTGACTTTGTAAACCTCTTGAGTCTCATCAGGTGCTACATCAGTCTTGTAGTCGTAGCACTTAGCAACATCGCACAGGCACATGTCATCCTTCACAGTAGCCCAATTTGGGTAGTACATATCGATCGGGCTATTCTTCAAAATATTTTTGGATGAGGGGCAGTTCACAGCCAGTTCTTCAATCTCATCATGAGACTTCAAAACACGCTTTTGATTCTCTTTGTAGTTAACATTAAGAAACCGTACAGCATCAGACTTGCCATACAAGTGTGTCCCAATCAAACGATCACTGGCCTTCTATGCTCTGCACTCCCTGTGAGACAGTGACTTTAATCCCAGTGACCAGAGCAGTGAGCTCAGTGATCAGCTGGAAGTAAACATATCTTCCCAAAGCTCAAACAAACTGGTCTGCTCATTTTTCGTGATGTATGATATAACGTACCACACAAGAGACAGAGAGTTTTCTGCCACAAACTGCACATCAATGTTTGCCTGCCACATCAGGAGAAGAGTAGGGTTGTAGTCATTGATGAACACCTCATTCTTCTGTCTGGGTAACTCATACACTCTCTTAGTGGACTTTGCCTTGAGATGGTGATGTATGACTGAGAACAAGTCATTCATATGTCCTTGCTGGCAGACACATCTAGGGAAACCAAATTGACACCTGGTGTACTGCTCATTATGACTCTTGACTGGTCGGTGACAGTACTTCCCACACAGATGTTGTTGAAACCTTTGCACCAGATTCCAGAGTGTTGGACTGTCGTACTTGTCAGGGATGTGGCAAGTGACATAACGTTGAAAGAACTTCAGCACTTCAGCTGCTTCATTCTCACCAATATGAGGAGCATCTTTAATCCACAACGACATATGTATATGTGGTGCATCTCATGTCTGATACTCTGTCCTCCAAAAGTAGTGCTCAACTAACTCAAGAGGAGGATTGTCCTTTGACAAAATGAACGTCACTATCTCTTGGAAACGATGGTGAAAATGTCAGGATGCAGAAACTGGATAAAGTGAGCACATCTCACCAAGTGTCATTGATGAAATCCCATTGACATCTGCATTGGCCCACCTCAAGAGTTCAACTAACTCATCCTAGCTGTACTCTGCACAGCTTAGAGTTATGAACCAAGTAGCTGCACCATACTTGAACAGCATGGTCATGACCTCTGAGTGTCTATGATACCAGTATTCTTTTGTGCCACGTAGACTCGAGAGTATAAATGTCAAATTCACCTGTAGTGTTTCATCCTTTCTCTCAGCCTTTGCAGAAACACACCTACTGTAATACCATTCCAATGGGCTAGTCAATCACAGTGTATGTGCAATGGATGCAGAAAGGATACTAAGCTTACTCTCCCACAACAGGTGGAACATATGTTGTATGTCCCTACAAAATTTGCCATCCTTGTTTAACACCCTCGATGTACAGTATTCAGCACCTGGAACACAAACCTCACATTCATCCAGACAGCCTCCTGTTCCTTCATGGAATAGATCTGGAAAACACTGTGCTTTAAGTTGTTCCTCTCATATGCTGACAGGGCTAACTTCAGCCTGTTTTATCTGCTACAGGTCAATGTTATCACCAACTGGATCTCTGCCATGTGGAGGATAAATTGTGTACTGCTCACACACATTGTCATGAGTTGCTTCATTGTCCTTCTCAATCATTGGCTTCCTAGTGTCCACTGGTCCAAAATGAGCATTCATATCTGAGACTTCATCTACGGCAAGTTCATCATAGAAAGGATTATTGCCCTTCAGATAGTGTAGATCACTTCTCACTTTCTGTACATTGACAACATCTTGCCAAATGACCTTGGACTTTGTAGGTACACCATTTACTAGTATAACAACATTGTTTTCTTTTAAGATTGTATCCACATTTTCTTTCGGAGGAAGTGATAAATACATCACAGCCCTTTCAGAGACTTCACAAGCTCTTGTTGGAGTATTTTATGTGTTCAGGCATAGAATTGTCTGAAATGGTTTCATGGTTTGTTTCAGTATCTGCTCAAACATATTCAATGCAGCAATCTCAATAGGTGTGACATCTGCCTTCATATTTTTCAAAACAGATCTTGGAGGCAGAGTGTTACTTTTTCACCTTTGTCAAACAGTAGTGACACATAATGACCACTGGGTCCAAGTCAAAGTCATTCTTTACTAGTAAGTAGGCCAACAATTGTGCCCACATGTCATTAAAAGATTTAATCTTTTCCAGATCAAGTGTTACAGACTGCGAACTGTAAAGTAGTCTGTGACATGAGACACACACAGAGTCAAACTTCTCTCTCTCTCTCTTAGCCATTTCAAACTTGGCGATGGGTTTCCTGAATGTTTTCAGTATGTTGGATTCCTGAGGAGTGAGACTACATGATACAGTGGCAGACATGTTATCACAGGGTGCATCATAATGTTTACTGTTACATTGCACATCTTGTATCACAATTTTTGCAGCTTCCATATCTCCTGATGTCAATGACTCATCAAGCTGTTTGTATACTGACACAGCTTTTCTCACCTGGTATATTTTTGCACTCAAAGCTGAGCATCGCAGGATTATGTACCACAATCATACTCATGTGATAAAATACATTCTTGCACACAGCTATCTAAGCAAGCCAAGGAATGTCCCAACAGCCCTTTATGCCTGTGAATTTCACAGAGATCAATTTTATATAAGTTGTATCTCTGTTTCTTCTTTGTTGCAAGAAAGTTATTTACAAGCTGTACAATAGCATCAAGTGATGTTTGCCTCAGATTGAAGGTGTCATCGCATCTCCATGATGCACAATTTTTGATCATCTTCTCAGTTGCTGAGTCTGTTTCATAATCTGTGACACTTAGTTATTTGCCGTGTGTCACACTCAACACATTACAAGCCTTGTCAACCTTGTCAACAGAAATGACAAGTTCCTTAGAAACTGGTTTGTAAGACTCCTGCCAAAAAACGCCTCTGAGTGCTGTTTATGTAGCTATATGCCTTGGAAGACTTCACAAAAGTTGCCTCTGTTGAGAGTCTCAACATTTTGGAGTCTACTGTGAACAGACTGCACTGTAGCAGTGAAACGGTCAATCTCTCTCATCATTTTGTTCCACAAATGTGAAAGAACAGCAACTGCCATATTCACAGATCTATGAACTGTTAGTCATAGTTTCACCAAGGACAATTTATTCTTTAGTTGTTTGCCTTGATGCCCCATTATGGTAGAAATAATCCGATTAACCTTAGCCTTTCAAGTTAACTTTCGGAAAAATGCTAACTTGCTAAGATGGCCACAAATAACAGAACTGTGCTCCTGTTTATTGGCTGCAAAAGAAATGTTTGCAACTCATACAGCTCTGCTATGTTCTGCAATCACAACATCAGGATGAGGAAGCAGGTACTGTACATTTTTTTCTAAACAAGAAACTGAGGCCGGCATCTCACAATCACCAGGTAACCTTTTCCTGTTAGTAGACCTTGCACTGTCCTTGACTTTCTTTGTGGCATTTTTTTCTGCCTATAGTACTCTTTATCAATTTAATGTCACTCTTATACTTATCCTTTTTATGCTTTATCTGTTGTCTATGTCTTGTAGGCATTCCCGCTACAAAAAAAACACAGGTTTCAGACAATATAATGATACAGGATCACACACCTATAAAATGAAAGAAAAATGTTGTATCTGTTTCCTGTAGCCATAAATATTTAAGCAATGATGCCCGACAGGGTGTGTGCCGTGCCGGGATAACGTCACTCCTCAGGTGGTTGGGCACAAGGCCGCAGGCCGAGTGCGTCCAATAACTGAGGCATGACGTTATCCCAAATGACACACACACTGGAGGGCATTATTGCTATTATACAATGACTTGTTGTTATACAGAAGAAAAAAAATAATTTTAAAGATGTTTTTGAGTGGAAAAATATTTTTGTTTTTTAAGAGACAATGGAAACAATCAAGCAAAGCAAATCAAGCAAAAGCAAAAGCAAAAAATCAACTAGAGGTTCACAGTGAGGCTGAGACTAGATCTGTGATGTTGTACTGGGATAATATCACTGGCCCAGTCCAAGACTGACCAATCAGAGTCTGGGAATTTTTCTTGCTATTGTATAATTGTCAATAAACACTGTAAATAAATGACATCACAATAACATGTTACTGTGTGCACTAATTTCATAACTAACAACTACAATCTCTAAAGTGTTTAACCTATGTGAACACGCCCAATTGAAATGCATAATGTTTTTAAAGCTTAAAATTTGTAACCACACCAGTGTTCAACCTACGTAAAACATCCACCATTCAAATGTTATATATTGTGATGTCCCAAAAAATGTTTTCTGTGAAAGTTTTTGAACTACATGACCCAGAACCATTGTAATGCACCATATTGTCGAGGTCAAAAAATGTTGCAGCTGCAGTTTTCAAACTACATGACTGAGCCCAATTAAAATCCATAATGTTTCTGAGTTCAAAAAATGTAAGTGCAAAAGTTCTCGAGCTCTATGGATGATCCCCATTGAAATGCATTATGTCGTTGAGGTCAAAAAATGTTATCATGAAAGTTTTCAAGCTCCATGGATGAGTCCCATTGAAAAGCATTATGTTGTCAAGGTCAAAAAATGTAAGCACAAAAGTTTTTGAACTCTATGGATGACCCCCATTGAAATGTATTATATTGTCAAGGCAAAAAAATGTAAGCGTGAAAGTTTTCGGGCTCCACAGATGTGCCCCATTGAAATGCATTATGTTCTTGAGCTAAGGAAATGTTACCTCAAAAGTTTTCGAGCTCCATGGATGAGCCCCATTGAAATGCATTATGTTCTTAAGGTTACAAAATGTTATCACGGATATTGTCGAGCTCAGCGAAGAAGTTCCACTGAAAACACCATGTTGTCTAGGTCAAAAAATGTAACCGCGAATGTTTTCGAGCTACATACAACAATAATAATAGTAAACCATTAGGCTCTCCTATACATAACATTGAAATATGTGCATGGTCAAAAACCTTTTATCAAGCAAACATTTTCTTGTCGAGCTTCTGTGACCTTCTACCTTTGCCTACCATGATGCTTTGCAACCAGGAAGTTGGTTAAATCTGTTTCTAGAAATGCTGGTGACCATAACATGGTGCAAAAATGATGTAATAAAGTAACACACCTGTGATATATTGTATTGCTAAAAGCACATTAATACAGCATACTAATTAAGAAATTGGTGCTAATGAGACCAAGTCATGAACTAGCTCCATGAAGAGTAGCCACGTTTTTTCCTGAAAAAAACACCTAGATACAATCACACACCAGTGAGAGAAGATTGACACTACACAATTGCAAATAATACCACACCACTAATGTATGCAAATAATGAATATATTTTTTTAAATGTTATGTCTCGCAGGAAATAGTTTAACACAGCCAATCATACTTTAATAAAAATGAAGAAGAAGAAGAAGGAAATAGCACCACTTTGATAGAAACTGATCTACAAGAGATCATTAACAGTAAGTACATAATCTCAAAATAAATTGAAAATCTGAACTTCCAGATATTGTTGACTGTTTAAAATAGTACTGTTTTAAAGATAATATCTTCATATCTTCATTAGTGTAAGTCTCATAATGTTAAATTATTTATTTTATTCTTAATTTTAAGACTTTAAGACAAACCTTGAAACACTACTCACCACCACACATGTCAGTTCAAAAGGGAGCCTTAGCACAGCAAGCATGTATGTAGCTAGCTAGCAGCAAATCAGAATGCAGCTTCTGCTGTGTTCTTTCAAATAATCCAATCAGAAGGGCATTAATTCCCACCAAAGCAAAACTATGTTTTGTCTATGCCACAGCCAATAACAAAATATTTTCTGATACTTATGAAGTCCAATGTTTCTTTTGGCACCCTAGAAGTAATAACAGCCAATAAATATTTAGGCTACACTGTTGCTATCTGTCTCAGAAAGAATAAAAAATCAATTAGAAAATTGTTTTTACAGTTATTTAGATGACACTAGCCAGCAACAGACTCAGACTGTCTTACTGAGCTCTCTGTCATTCTGTTTTGCAAGAAACTGTTAGCATGACAGAGAACTCCAGAATCACAGTGTGGATGATAGGCAACAGTTTAATTCATTGAGGTGGTGAATATGCCAAGAGAAGTCACTTTGGCAGTGACTTGAATCTTCCCAATTGCAAGGTTCACTGGTTTGGCAAAGGAGGTATGAGATGGGAGCAGCTCATTCCAACCATGCAAAACCTCTTGAGCAACCGCTCTGTGCCAGACATACTGCTGATCCATCTTGGAGGGAATGGTTTAGGCAAGAAAAGGTGGATAGATTTAGTAGCTGAAGCTAAATTGAACCTAGCTTTATCTAGAGAGATGTTACCAGCCTGTAAAATCATACATTCAGATATTACAGAGCGTATCTTCTGGTGTGCAGATCAACACATGTATCTACTCAATGGGGCAAAGAAAAAAATTAACATACACATCTCTGCATATTTACGTGACCTGAGCATGCACACAATATGTCATCCTGAAATTCAGTATTTTAAAGATTGTCTGTATCTAAGAGATGGTGTGCACTTCTCAGACACTGGCAATTGCCTGTTCTTGGGAGACCTCCAACATGGCATCCTCTCTGTGATCGGAAAAAAAGTGTGACTTCGGAAAGTGCTCAAACCAACAAAAGGCTCTTTTAAGAGCCAACTTTCTTTGTCAACAAATAGAGCTGGAAACCCTTGAAACAATTTGAAGATAGAGGGGGATGGCTCGGGGCAATGTGAGAAAGTATTTTTTCACAGAGAGGGTGGTGGACATATGGAACTGCCTTTCTGAAGAGGTTGTGGGATCTAAAACTGTGGAATAATTCAAGAATGCATGGGGCAGACATAAGGCAATTCTTGTGGTGGGTAGGAAGAAGTATGCTGTTGGTTAACTAGGATCTGCAGCTTATCCAGTAGGTAGGTAGGGAAATGGGCAGACTAGGTGAGCCAGGCGGTCCTTATCTGACATCAAAGTCTATGTTTCTATGTTTCTAACACATAAAACAAAAAAATTGCATTCAGCTAAACCATACCACATGACACGGTGTGTGTCACACAACCATAACATCACACCTGACCTGCTTAGGCTCAATGTTATCACCTTGGCCCACCCATGGGGGTGCTGCTTGGGGGGAGATGTGTGTGTGTGTGTGTGTGTGTGTGTGTGTGTGTGTGTGTGTGTGTGTGTGGGTAAGGTGTGTGTGTGTGTGTAGGATGTGGGAGAGGGGTCTAATTTTCAAGAAATAACAACACATTGTATATCTATACTCCCTCACCCACCCATGGGGGCTGCTCGGGGGTGAGGGGCTAAGGTGTGTGTGGGACTGAGGTGGTAGTGTAATTCAAGACATAACACAACTCATTGTATGCCTGCACTCCCTCACCCACCCAATCTGGGCTGCTCTGGAGGGAAGGGGGTGGTTAAAGTACATGTGTGTGGGGTAGTGGTGGGGGAGTGTAATTTTCAAGAAATAACAGAACTCATTGTTTTCCACATACCCTCACCCACCCATAGGTACTGCTGAAGGAGAGGGAAGGTGTGTGGGGGGCAGTTTAATTTTCAAGAAAGAACAGAACTCATTGTATGTCTGCACTCCCTCACCCACCCATGGGGGCTGCTCAGAGGAGGGGGGTTAAGGTCTGTGTGTGTGTGTGGGGGGGAGGGGGAGTGTACTTTTCAAGAAATAACAAAACTCATTGTATGTCTGCTCACCCTCAGCCACCCATGGGGACTGCTTGGGGGAAGCTAAGGTGCCTCTGGGTGGGTGGGGGAAGTGTAATTTTCAAGAAATAACACAATCTCTTATGATTCAGTTTTATGGGACTATACATATCACCATAATAAATTATTAATTTCCTTATCTCTACTTCTCTTACAGAAATGAGTAAGTACTGGACTGCAGAGCAGCTGCCTATGCTGCTGCAGGCAATGACAAAAATGTATGACCGTCAGATTGTTATGAGGGGCACAAACATGCTTCTAGAAGAGATGTGGAAGGGTGTGGCCAAGTATCTCAGACATGAGAAGAGACTTGAAAACAAGAGATGGAGGAAGTGCAGGGTGAAATGGAAGCTACTCTGCCAAAAATTCTATAAAATGAAGGAGGTTGGGAAGGTGCCACAGAAGGACTGGGACTGGTACGAACCAGCTTACCAGCTGTGGCTTCAGGCAGAGAAGCCAAAGTTTGGAGATTGAGTCCATCATCGTAAGTACAGATGTTTTTAACATATTAAACACTTAAATGTAACAGAAAATAACAACACCAAGAATTAACAACCATACAATGGCAAGAAAATTTCCTGGACTCTGATTAGTCAGTGTGTCCCTGGCATAGTGAGGTTATCCCAGCACAACCTCACTGTATTGATTTGTTGCATGATCACAGTCATCTTCTCTTAATAAGCATAGATATATTGCCACACTACAAATGTACTAAAAACATGTTTTATATTTTTTTTTTCATTTTTCATAACAACAAGCCATTGTATAATAGCACTAATGCTCTCCAGGGTGGGGCTTGTGCTGTGATAACCTCACTTCTGGGACATTGGACATACTCAACCTACGACCTCATGCCCAACCACCCATGCATGAGGTTATCCCAGCACAACCCACACCCTCTCATGCATTATTGCTTAAGTAAACATACAATCAAGTTAATAGAAGTAGGTCAGTACATCTAATAAGAGTCCTGGCGTTGCAGAGCCGACATCTTCAGCTACTGTTTCTGCCCTTCTAACCCACTCCTACCATCCTCCCTACCCAATACCCTTGCCCTCCCACTATCCATGTACCAGCCTATGTTAAACTGTTCACTATCTTCACCAAAATTATCACTTCTGGCCCCACACTCCAACTCACAACCACACTCTTTGCAAATAAATAGTCCCTGGCCTCCCTCCTAAACCTGCCACCCTGAAACTTAAGAGTGTGCTCCTACCTCTTTAGCTTGTCACCCAGCATAACAAAACTATCTGTATCAGCCATGTTTGTACCTCTCAAGTACTTGTAGATCCCAATCATGACCCATCTCTGTTATGTCTTGCAGTCACAACATATCTAGTACCCTAAACCTTTCCTTGTATATCTTGTTCTGCTTAATATTTTACCAATTAGTTTTTGAAATCTGAATTGATACATGAAAAAAAAAATCTATGCATTATCGTGTGGAGGCTACAAAGTTTCACTGCAGTAGTAGTAGGATAGCAATACTGTACTCTACCACAACACGTTTTAAAATGTAAGCAAGCTTGTTGTTGAATCGTGACACAGTACACTAGCAGAAAGAATATATTAAGATGGATGCATGTTTCTTTTGTGGGAGGAGGACTATGTAGCATGAGCACCAGAGCTGTAAATCATAATTATAAAAATGGTCTCAGAAAATGCGGCAATCTGATTGGCTGTTAGGATTTCAACAGCCTTACATTGATCCCTGAAATACTGTCATGTACAGCCTGAACACCATGGCACATGGATTCTTTCTATCAGCATTCCATCCTCTAGCACTGCTGAATGACTGGAATGATGCATTCTGATTTTGAACCAGCATTTTTAAACTGTTGGTGGAAGCACTATTTTAATAAATAACATAGAGAATAATATATGGGGTGGCCTGTGTATCGAGATTTTACACACACCTGAGTTGTGGGATGCTACATAAACCCCCGAGGGAAAGCCGAGAGGTTTGCATATAGCATCCCACAGCGAGGGTGTGTGTAAAATCGAGCTTTACACAAGCCACCCCGTATTTTATTTTTTATAATTGCTGGCATGCACTTTTTTGCCTCAGCAATTATAGAAAATAAAATAAAGAAAATGCGGAAAGCAAATTCAGCAGCCATGGAGCAGTCCAGTTTTGTGCAGTCCCCAAGTTACAGTACATTTATTCCAGGGATAAAGAAATGGACTTTTCATTTAAAATTTTGATTAGATGCATTTTTTGTGTTAAAATCGAAACTGACTGCCCAGCAGCACTTGTGGTGAGCTGGCGTATGATTGCTGAGATGGCTCCCCAGCGCGTGCCAAGTTTCCGTTTTTTTTGTTTTGTTTTGTTTTATTGCAGAGTCAGAGGGAGAGTTTTTTTTTTTTTTTTTCATGAAAAGCAACTTACCGCCAAGATCGAGGGGTGAAGTCTGTGGGGAGACCCGGAGCTGCGAAAGCGTGAGTCACTCAGTTGTTTTCTTCACTCTGCGGTTGTTTGTGCCTCACGCTGTGCTCTACAGCACAGTGGCGCGTGTTTGACGTTATAACTGGCTGAGGTAGTTATAACGGCAAATAATAACTCGATTTTTGTATGGAAAAAAATTGTGGGCAGTAATCATATCCCTCTAAATGAGGAAACCATTCAAAAACATATACTTGTAAAGCTTTTCTTTTGGAATATTTTTGTCATAATAGCAATAAGGCACTCCCAGGACTTACAGTATATTAACAGTCAGTTAGTCACCCCCAAAGGGGAAATATGGCACTCAGCTGCACCCTATGCCACATTACACCCCTAAGGGGTGATTAACAGACTGTTAATCCAACCCATGGTCATGCCTTATTGTTTAAATATGAGTAGCAGTTGCAGTACCCTTTTTTTTGTTACTTCACATGGTTGACAGTACAGACTGCAACAGTTACCAAAGCACATGTTTTCCCTGGTGTAAAGCCACTGTTGTAAAATAAACTTTAGTTCATGGTGAACAGGTGCTCCTAATGGGCACATTCTCGGAAATACCAAACTATGGATTTGTGATAAACGTTTGTTTTTTTTTTATATATAGGTGAGCAAATATACATGGTCTGTTGTGATATCAAGGTTGTTGTAGCCTCATAAATACCTGTGCTGTCTGTTTACCAGCTTAGTGGTGTTCCAATACTTCTTTTCCTTTGTCCAGAACAGGCATTTTTTTTACATCATAGTAAACGGCAGTGAAATTTGTAAACATCGGGCATAATTTTGAGGAGATCATTTTCTTCTTTTACTTCTTTAAAACAGAAGTCATTTGTTTTCGGACTCAATCTGGGCTACTGGATGTGTAAAATATTGAAGTCAGAGGAATCTGTTGCCAGTGAGGCCTGCTGGTGTCCGGACTTTTTTTTTCAAGCCATAAGGATGTAACCCAATATTATATCAGCTTCACAGACCTGTAGGCCAATCAGCTTTCTCAATTTCTGATCCCCAGGTCATGATATAATACAGTAATTGTATTCTTTGTATTGTCAGAAAGAAACAAAACAAACAAAATATCATAAATAGGGGTGATATTATTAAGCTAAATATGTAATCACATCATTTTATTTTATTTATTTATTTATTTATTTGGTTTTTGTTTACTGGGTAAATACACTAGACAACAATGTTGCCTATATTCAGGCACGACCTGGGAGAGTACAGACAGAGGAGATCAGAGTCAACATTAAAGAGTATTTCATGACGCAGCATGAGGTGAGAACAAACATTTGAACAGTATACAGCCAGGTACAGTCATTATCAGTGATGACAAAGAGAAACAGATGACATTACATTAATTATTTTCATCTGATGATACATCAATGACTAAATTGAAACGACAAACAGCAAACAAAATTTAAATGAAGTAGCATTATAACAATAGGATTTCTGCTGGATGTGGGAAACTTTCAGATTTTGGAGACCAGCAAGAAATCATTAAGTGCCATAAGGAGGAGAAAATGCTAGGGGAGAGGCTCAAGTTACAGCACAAGAGCAGCAGTTGGATTCTAATAGGTGTGCCTGAAGACTCAGTTTAAAGGCCTTGTGGGATTTGGAGAGTTTGATGTGGGAGGGAATGGAGTTCCAGGAGTGGGGGGCAGGTATGGCAAAAGATTATTCTCCTTTTTGTGTGAGATATCTTGGAATTTCAAGTTGGGTTTGAGCAGATGCCCTGAGGAGGTATGCTTGGGAGGGCTGAGTTAATAGTTCGGCAAGGTATTTAGGGGACCCCATTCTGATCATATTATCAATTGTACAGCCTGAAGAATAGTGTCTGAGCGAGTCTGGGGAGAGCCAATTTAGTTTCGAGTAGAGCAGGCAATGATGGGTAAGCCTGTGAGCGGAGAGAGCAAATCTGCATATACTGTTATAGCAGGTGCTCCATTTCTGGAGCGCTCCTTTGCTAGCTTTAAGGTAAACCTGAGAGCAATATGTTACAGCAGGGAGGAGAAATCCTTGTGCAACAGCAAGCCAGGTAGCATCATTGAGGGAGGACCTAATTTTAAAGGCAAGACCAAGTTTTGAGTAAACTGTCTTACATGTAGCCGTAATGTGGAGGTTAAAGTCGAGATGGGTCGAGTGACTCTCTAGATACCTGAAGGAGGTAACAAATTCAAGAGGGGAGTCATCTAGAGAATGTATCAATAAGTCTGGAGTAAGAGATCTGATTCTTGACGGGGGCGGCAAAAAGCATAGTTACAGTTTTCTTAGCATTCCTTAGGAGCCTGTTCTGTAGTAACCACTCCTGCAAGCAGTTGAAGTCTGCTTGAAGATGTGCTCTTACTGATAAGGGATCTTTACCACTGGAGAGAAGCACCATGTCATCAGCATAAAGGATTAATGAGAAGTAGCAGGGAAGGGAGGGCAAGTTGTTAATGAAAAGGGATAAAAGTAGTGGGCCAAGAATAGATCCTTGGGGGACTCCAACAGAAGTAGGGAAAAGATTTGAGACGTCGGATTCAATTTGGACAAATTGCAACCTCTCTGAGAGGTAGCTATCGAACCAGGAGATGGTCGACAGGTCAAAGCCAAGGCGGGACAGTTTGGAAAGTAGCAGAGAGTGATTCACAAGGTCAAATGCCCTTGTGAGATTGATAAATATGGCCCCAGTGAGCAGGCTCTTATCCATCGCTGTAAGGACTGCATTTGTCAGCTGAAGTAGAGCAGTTGTGGTGCTGTGTCCTGTTCTGAATCCGTGCTGGGTAGGGGATATAAGGTTGTTAAGATGCAGGTAATTTGTGACCTGAGTAGTGATGGCCTTCTCGAGAAGTTTATTTAGGGTAGAGAGAATGGCAATCGGTCTATAGTTTGACATATTTTTGGTATCCCCTTTTTTGTGAACAGGGACAGCGCGAGTGGTTTTCCACAATGTGGGTACCGTTTGGGTTATTATGGAAAGATTAAAGATTCTTGCAATAGGAACAGCAAGGGCAGGGGCTGCCTGCTTCAAGAAGCTTGGCAGTAGCCCATCCGGGCCAGCAGATCCATAGGTGGATACTGATTTGAGGAGATGCAGCACTTCGGTGGAGGAGACTAATGTGAGACAAAAAGGGGTTTCATGCAAAAGTTGCACCTCAGGAGGAGGCGAAAGAGGTTGGTTGAATTTCTCAGTGTATTCTGAGAGATCCGAGAATTGTGCATTAAGAGTATTAGCAATGGTAGGTAACTTATTACAGTTTACGTCATTCAGTGTCATGTCGGTAATGGCCATCTACAAAAGATTAATATACAAGTTAGCCAGCCTGGGAGTGGGTCCCAAGATGACAGCCTGGGTAAAGAATTGGCTGGAGAATAGGACACAGAGAGTAATAGTAAATGGAGTCCACTCTGAAGAAAGGGGGGTTACTAGTGGGGTACCGCAGGGTTCAGTATTAGGACCAGTCCTCTTCAATGTCTTTATAAGCGACATTGCAGAGGGACTGGAAGGAAAAGTATGTCTTTTTGCAGATGACACAAAGATCTGCAACAGAGTTGATGCACAAGGTGGGGTAGAAAGGATGAGAAGGGACTTGGCAAGGTTAGAGGAATGGTCAAATGTATGGCAGCTTAGATTCAATGCTAACAAGTGCAAGGTAATGCACCTGAGAAACAAAACCCAGGGAAGGGTACACAATGGGGGTGAGATACTAACAACAACAAAATGGAAAGGGACCTGGGGGTAGTCATATCAGATGACCTAAAGGTGGACAAGCAATGTGAGAGGGCAGCAAGGAGGGCTGGGGGGATACTGGGATGCATAGGGAGAGGCATCACCAGTAGAAAACAGGAAGTTATTATCCCTCTGTATAGACAGTTGGTGAGACCCCATCTGGAGTACTGTGTGCAGTTCTGGAGACCCAATCTTCTCAAAGACATAGACAGGATGGAAGCTGTCCAGAGGAGGGCAACTAAAATGGTGCAGGGTCTGCACCGGAAGACATATGAAGACAGACTTAAGGAGCTAAATATGTATAGCCTCAAGGAAAGGAGGGAGAGGGGGGACATGATAGAAACTTTCAAGTACCTCAAGGGAATCAACAAAGTCCAAGAGGGTAGCATCTTTCAAAAAAAGAGGTGTGCAAGAACAAGGGGGCACAATTTGAAGATAGAAGGGGGGCGGCTCAGAGGTAATTTAAGGAAGTATTTTTTCACAGAGAAGGTTGTGGATGCATGGAACGGCCTTCCGGAGGAGGTTGTGGAGTCAAAAACAGTGGTGGAATTCAATCATGCATGGGACAGTCATAAGGCAATTCTAGGGGTTGGGGGTAGGAAGAAGTAGGCTGCTGGTTAACTAGGATCTGCAGCTTGCCCATTAGGTACGGAAATGGGCAGACTGGGTGAGCCAAGCGGTCCTTATCTGCCATCAAAATCTATGTTTCTATGTCTTGGGCTTTTGCCCAATTAAATTTTTGATGTGGTTCCAAAAACCCCTGGTATCACCCGCTAAAGACTGGAGAAGCTTAAGGTAGTAGCTCCTTTTAGCCTTCCGAATATCTTTTTTGCAGGCATTTCTCAGTTGTTTATAGTTAACCCAGTCTTCTGATTGTTGGGACTTCTTTGCCAAGGTCTAGGCCTTGTCTCTTTTTATCATGGCTCGAAGGAGATCTTTTTTTAGCCATTTATTAGGGGAGCCCCTGAGACGCCTTTTTTTCAGAGGGATGTGCAGATCCTGAAGGGCCAGAAGCTGAGACATCAGGTATGCAAGTGCTGTGTTTACATCATCAGTGTGATAGATGGAGACCAGTCTATATTAATATCCTCGAAGTGCAGTTCAGTTTAGTTTGGCACAATCCCGAAATTGAATGATTCTTGGGGGGGGGGGGTTTAAGGCAGTGGCCATTCCAGATACAGAACGTAGGCAGGTGATCACTAATAGAATCCGAAAAGGTCCCTGCAGCAATTATTTTATTTGCTCTATTTGTAGCCATCCAGTCCAGGAGAGTAGGAAGAGATGTGTGTAGGGCTAGAGATAAGTTGAGCGAGGTTAAGTCGGGCGAGAGCTTCAGTATATGTACCGGCGTGACTCCCTGATAGGTCTAGGTTGAAGTCTCCCATTAGTATGACTTCAGATCTACCATTTAGAGTGGCCAGATAATCCAAGAGCCCATTTAAGCCAGGGAGAGCCCCCTTTGGAGGATTGTAGGAACAGATCAGATTTAGCCTTTTATCACCACCTAGTTGTAGAACTGTATGCAGAGCTTCACAGTGATTTGTTATCCAAGACTGGAGTACATAGACATTGAGATGCCCTTTATAATAAAGGGTAACTCCTCCACCCTTTTGTTTGGTAGGGCAATCGGATCTGGACAAGCTGTAGCCAGGTATTTTGAACATGGAATCAGGCATCTCTGGCCTGAGCCATGTTTCAGTTAGTCCAAGTATGTCTGGACAGTACAGGGCTATCCAGGCTTCAAGTTCAGGAAAGTTTGCTGGTAAACTTTTGATATTCATGTGGGCAATTTTCATGCCCTTAGTGGAAAACCATGAGGAGTCATCCATGGACCTGGCATTCCAATGGGGGCCAGGGTTAGATTCTATGTCTCCTGACAAGCATAAGAGCAGAAACATCACCCAAACTTCTTTGTAGAATCTGTAATTGCGCTTGAGGTATTTGGACATGCTAGGGGGGTGGTAGAGAAGGAAATGCCCTAATTTGGAAGGATGAGTTATATAGAGGGACATGTTAGGAGAAGGGAGCAAGGTTCTAGTTGGTATAAGGTTGGAGAATACAAAGGAGAATTCTTCATGGCAGTGGGACCCAGGGTATCCAGCTGGTATGTTACATGACAGATAGGAGAGGATGATTACAGTGGGTAGTAATCCTGATACCACCAGAAGTGACCTTGGGCATGCAAAAGAGAACATTATGTATGCCTTGTATGAAACTTCTGTAAATCAGAGGTGAATTGTCCCTTGTAAGAGCAGAATATAAGTGACAGAAATGGTGACTTAAGGGCAGGGTGACACCTGTAGTGAAGGCAGTTTGAGTGAGACCCTTAGTGGCCAGAGGTTGGCAGTCCATTATACAAGTTATTCACAAGAGGCAAGTATTCCAATAGAGTGCAGTTTATGAGGAGTGGACAGGAGCAGGGAGAATTTGAATAGCTGAGGGGAAAAGATAAAACTGGGATACCCTCAGTCTCAGTTACTTTTCCAGACAAAATAAGTGTAGAACAGAGGCAAACATAGAGAATAGGCAAGAGTGAGTGGAGGAAAAAAAAAAAAAAGGACTGCCTCGCTGGTTTGAATTAGAACTGATGCAGCAAGGGGGAGGGGTAGGACTGCCCTCCAAGTGAGTTTATAGGTTGGAACAAAAGTGGGCGGGATTACTAGTGTATTTAATTAATGGTGGAGGAGGGGGGGGGGGTGGGCAAAAATTTCAAGCCTGCAAGCAGCTGCTGTGTTAGAGGATATGCTAAAATTAATTAAACAGCAGCTGCAGTGTACCACCAGCTACCATCCCCCAGTAGTACACTAGCTTATAGTGCAAACAACAATGTAATAACTAGAACTCTACTAATAATATGCACACACCAGCCACCGTCCCCCAACAGTACACTAGCTTATAGTACAAACAACAATGTAATACCAGTAGTACACTAACTTATAGTGCAAACAGCAATGTAATAACTAGAACTCTACTAATAATATGCACACACCAGCCACCATCCCCCAACAGTACACTAGCTTATAGTGCAAACAAACATGTAATAACTAGAACTCTACTAATAATATGTTTCAAGCCTGCAAGCAGCTGCTGTGTTAGAGGATATGCTAAAATTAATTAAAACAGCAGCTGCAGTGTACCAGAATCAGCAAAAGTTAATTAAATCAAGGTAGGCAGGCTAGAGTGTATCGTAGGCACAGTCTTAGGCACAGTCTTGTGAGCTGAAATACATTAATTTCCTTGGGTTTAAAGTGGCTGCAGCAGGTACTACAGAGCCAGGGAGCTGAGCAGAACAAAGGCGCCAAGGTTTAAAACCGAGCGCAGTCTTGAGATCGCGTACCTTCCTGCTGCCAGCCTTGTAGCTCCGGGGAACCGAGGGGAGCTGGGGAGGGCTTTTCAACAACTGTAGCCCTCTTGACCCTTCCTGCTGCCAGCCTTGTAGCTTCAGGGAACCGAGGGGAGCTGGGAAGGGCTTTTCAACAACTGTAGCCCTCTCGACCCTTCCTGCTGCCAGCCTTTGTAAAATGTATTTATTTTTCATAGCTCCTAGAGCCACAGCTGAGGAAACACCAGCTGCGCCAGTCCAGGTTCCTGCATAGGAGGAGACAGAACTTGTTAGCAGCAAGAAAAGGAAGACATCATCCTAATTACCTCAGAATGTGAGTACCACCAGCTGTACAGAGACAATACAAGAATCACCTATTAAATAAATGAGTGACTGTCCCGTAACAATATTCATAAAGAAAGTGATCCATCACCATACATATAATCCTTTTCCATAAGAATTACATTTTTTAAACAGACAATAATGGATGTGTCATGGATTTTTCCCCACACACCCGAACTATGTGATGATCCATAAGCCTCAAGAGTGAAGCTCAAGAGGTTTATGTGGTCATCACACACCGAGGTTGCGTGTAAAAAATCCATAACATCAAAGTTACCTATCTTTTACTTTTAATAATTGCTGGTGTGGAGGTTTAGACTGTATTTCTAGCAGCTTGAAAGAAAAAGAAGGCTTGTAGATATAGTGCTAGAGTGCTAAGATTGTTTGGAGACTCTATGTGTTCTCAGAGAAGGCAATCACTATGAATACCTGCATTCACTATCTTGCTCTGATCCTGTCATGTGGTAAGGTTCAGATACACTGTTTCTTTGGGTACTGTCATATCAACTGTGTTTCAGATTATAATGAAGTGTCATATCAACCAGATTCTGAGTAATTATTGCCTTACGAGCATGATAACCCAACATCCAGTTGATATCCATTTTTAACAAAACAGTAATACGGTTCATATTTATGGTAATCAGTAATTATATAGAGAATGAAGTATGGGTCTGGGTGTGTAACAGAATTTATACACACGGAGGGTTTCGCATAGCATGTGAACCCCGAGGTGTGTAATAAATTCAAGTTACAGACCCATACTTTATTTATATAATGTCAGGATTTCCTTTTCCCCCACAAAGTATATAAAATAAGAAAGACGTTCTTATGCAACCGAGGTCTGCTTTGGTGTGAGCGCATGTTCTACGGTCGGTTGGTCGCTCTCTTTTGTAAATTTTTTTTTTAATTAGTTTTATGTGGAGCCAACATTTTGAGGGTATTTCCCTCATTTTGATTATTGTCTGCCTGGTGGCACTTACCGCAGAGTTCGAGCAGCGGTCCACAGCAGAAAAGACGAGGCGGACAGTAGCTAGGAGGAACAGCTTCAGAGGCGGGGGCACCTGTGCAGTGCGAGGAAAACTGGGCACGTGCTCACCATTATAAACGCTCCTTTATAACGGCGAATTATGCCACAGTTTCCCTATGGGAAAAACAATGTCCCAGTTATTATTTAGAGAATAATAGTGGGTAGGTAGGTAGTTATAACAAAGTATCAGAAATTAAGAGCTGCAGTGAAGCAGCAGCATACAATGCTTTTCTTAGTCACATCTCATTAAAACTCATGAATGTTTTCTTTTGCATTGTGCTCTTACAGAACCACTGGAGACCAGGAAACAACCTCCCATAAAGCAAGAAGATCTAGAGCCTGGAACATCTCAATGCATGTACACCACACATAAAAGTTCCACAGTTTGTCAGTTTAACAACTAAATAATATAAAAAATATGTTTTTTTATTGTGAATAGAGTTATCTGGCACAGCGCTGGCAACTACTGGTGTCCCACTACACTGTGTGCTGGGTCTGCCATTCTGCAATGTCTCAATCAATGACATTGTAGATGGTAGTAATGAAAAATGTCCATATTTACAGTGACACAAAGGCATGTGCCACATTGGATACATCTGTGGCCATATAAGACCTACAACAAGTTCTGGCAAACCTAGGGAGGTGCTCCAGGATTTGACACCTTGACTTAAATGACAATAAAAGTAAAGCTATGAATACTGCAGTCAATAACCCTAGAACAGCCTAGTACCTGGGTAGACTCAAAGTATCAGCATCAGAGTATGAGAAAAACCTGACAGTGATGCTTAACAACTAACCTGAAGCACTGCACACAGCACTAGAAAGCATTAAAAAAGGCAAGCAAGATTCTGTGAGGCATATGTAGCGAGTATGAGTACTAGTAGATAAAAAGTTATACTGGACCTTGTACACCTCACTGCTAATCACACATGCAGACTGTGTAGTTCACAACTGTTGCACACACCTCAAAAAGGACATTTAGCTGCTGGAGAACATCCAGAGTACAGTGTATAATACTGTGAAAAATATGTGTTTTGGAGTTCTTTCCCTTCAAAATAAAACTGTTCTAGAATGCTGTTCTACCACAGTAAGGCAGAAACACATTCCATGGCCTCTGAAACATGTAAGCAATAAGACACAACAGGGTGTGTGTTGAACAGATATTACCACACGCCCAAGGGCATAGTAAGGCACGAGGCCACTGGCCAAGTGTCTTCAGCCCGTGGAAGTGCGGTATTATCTGTTCAACACCACCCTGGAGTGTTTTATCGCGCTTATAAAAGGGCTCTCTTTTTTTAATATTTTTGTCACTTTAAAAAATATCACTGAACTGAAAAAAACTGAAATCATTGTGTTAATTTGAGATAAAATAGTCCTTCCACCTACTAAGTGATAAAATCACTGTCTTCTGACACATTAACATTTGTACTGTTGTGGAGCCCCCGATCGAGAAAAACAAGTGTGGTTACGAGAGGAAGTAACAGGTCACCCCAACAGGTTGCAAAACTGTACCTCCATAATAATTGCCTAGCATGCTGTTTAACTTGTAATTACCTCTCATCCTGAATACCCTTTGGGTATTCTGGGCACTGTAGTTTGTTCGGTAGGAAGTTTCCCATCGTCACTTGTCAGCGGCCTGGCCAGATGAGAACTACAAACCCCATCCAGACATGGCAGCAATATTATGGCTCCTTTTAGGCAGCGGCACTGGAATGGGAGGTGGATGGTGAAAATGCTGCTCTTCACAGTGCTGGTGAATAGCCAATGCTTTTGGCAGAGAAAAAAGCTCGTTGGGGAGGGGGAGTTGCTGCAGTGTGTTGATTTTACTGGATTGATTAATTCATCTCTGACCTTTCAGTCAGTAAACAAATTTATAAAATGGGCATAAAAAAAAGCTCAGTGATTGGCAGAGTAGCCGAGTCATTGGCATCAGTCGGCCAACTTCCAAGACATTTACTCCCTCGCTTACCAAGACTAAAAACAATGATGGCTTTTGAAAAGCGAACGTTCCATGCCTAACTATGAACATTCCATTTAGGGGCATTGATATCTTTGCCTGTACTTTTTTTATTCTATGTGTAATACAGATATTACACTGATTTTTCTAGCCAATCACTGAGCTTATTTTTTCAGGCCCATTTTATAAAGTCCAACAGCATATTGAAAGGGATGGAATCATGTGCATAACAACACTTCACTATACACTATAACAACTTACTTAAGCAGTGTGCTTCTCATTGTAAATACAGATAACAAACAAACGCAACAGTCTTGTACTTCAGTAGCCCAAACTTACGGAGATAATGAAACTAATTAGAATGTGTCTACCCAGAATTCAAAGTAATATGTACAGTAACCAAAGTTTGGAGGTCATCAAACTTCTGTCCAGTGTTTGCTCATTAGAATGTTAATATGCAAACAAGGGTAATTAACACTTTAAATTGAGAGTCAGAGCAAGTTGTATTTAACAGACACAGAACTCAACATGTTATTGTCTTTTTTGTTCTTTTTTTCCAACAAAACCACATAAAACACATGTTGTTGCTATCTGTAAGTGACTGGACAGTCTGATTCAGGGACAGCAGAGAACACAGGAACAACTTCAAACACCAATTCAATTAATGGAAACTAATAGTGAACACCTCGCAAACACTCAATTTAAATCAAGCCTTTTGGAAACTCAAATCAAACATAACACAAATTCAGTATCTGAATCAGATTGCCCAGTCGCTCACAAACACCATCCTCAAGAAGTCTGAAAAAGAAGCTGAAACTCAGGAGAAACAGCACCCTGGTCTCCAGTAGCAACACAGTCTGTCCCCTCCTCTGGCACCAAGCTGCCCATTTGCGCACAATCATGCTCTCTTAGCGAGAGAGAAAAAGCGTTGTGAGTCAAAAATACACCAAAACTTACTTTATATATATCAATATATATATATATATTATAGTGGCATGATAGTGCCACTATAGTTAGGGTTGAGTACCCCATTTAAGGTTAAAGCGTGAAATTTTGCAGCTTAATAACTTTGCCACTGTGTGACAGATTTGCCTGAAATTAGGCAGACATGGAGCAGTATCATAGATCTCTGGACCTGCCAAGTTTTGTAATGGTCGGATATATAGTTGCAGAGCTATAAAGCGCAATAGAAAGTCGCATTTACGCTTTTTTGCACATTCTTTGCTCGCACCTACAGGTCGCATGGTTTATGCGACTGGTCCGAAACCTTGAGCAGACATGAAGCTGGCATCTCCGATGTGCCTTTCAAAGATTTCATGAAAAAATACTAAACGGATCAAAAGTTATTCAAAAAACAAGTTTCCTATTATAGTCAATGGGAAAAGTTAAAAAATTCGACAGTGTTGCAAATGCGGATTTTAGTGTTGCAAATGACCCCTGTAGTGTCGCAAATCCACCATTTTATTTTCAGCTGCTGGTCACAGAAAAGCTTGACATTTAAAATTGGGACCCTCTAGGGACACAATTCTTTTTGTGTTCACCTAGTCGAGCCGTGAGGATGCTAGCCATGTCTTTTTTTGGGGGGTTAAACACCTCAGAAATATGTTTTTGAAATTTTTGTAAACAGTAGTGTCACAAAGTAGTTTCACACATTTGACACTTTCATGATTTTTTTTTTGAAAGCGTTGTGATTTGCGACACTACTTTGTGACACTATGCCCAAAAGAATAGGAAATTTTGCTATCCTGCTGCAAAAGAACGGTTTGATCTTTTGGGCTAAAATTTGGATGGAAGAAAGTCAAGATCTGACTGATGTGCTGTTTGGTGGTTTGGTGACAAAATATTAGAGGGCTGCAAAGTTACGGTACTCCGAAGTTGATGATTTTTCCCATAGGTTAAAATTACGGTGTCTGCCACGCCTTCCGGGGCCCATATGTCGGAAATGCTTTGAGATACGGACTTTTCCGTTGGAAAAATGCTTAGCCCCCCGCTATATGGTTAAGTGCAAAACTAGCCAGGAAAGTCATAAATTATATGAAATTTCAGGTTTTTCTCTACGTCGTACGGTTCCTGAGATATAAGCAATTTAGTATTCCAAGTATTCATTTTCTGCTCCAAGGCCCATTATTATGCATACATTCTTTGTATTCACTGTGTTTCTCTGTTTCTCTATGCAGCTTTTGGGGAAAAAAAGGGTGTACATCTTCGTCACTGTCACAGTTAGTGTTCTCACTTGCGTTTCTGTAACCATTTGCGTTCCTGTTCCCATTTACATCAACATGTGCGTTTGCACTTGCGTTTGTGTTACTCTTCAGATTTGCGTTTCAGTTACTGTTACTGCCCACCTCCTCCCAGACCAGGTACTGCATCCTGAGTGCAGAGCCACAGCACAACTAAAGCCATGGACATCAATGGTATACCTCCCTGATTCCAGCTGCACACAAGATAGTACTCTGAGGAGTTCCACAGCCTCATCCAGGCAGTGACCCCCAAGACCAGGTACTGGATCCTGAGTACAAAGCCACAGCCCAAATAAAGCCACAGACATCATTGTTATACTTGTTTGGTACAAGTTGCACACAAGTTAGGACACTGGGGAGTTGCACTGTCTCAGCCAGGCAATGCCCAACCCCACAGACTAGGTACTGGAACCTGAGTACAGAGCCACAGCTCAAATAAAGCAATGGACATCATCGGTATACGTGTCTGATACCAGCCGAACACAACTTAGGACACTGAGGAGTTGCGCAGCCTCAGCCAGGCAATACCCCTCCAGGCCAGGTACTGAATACTGAGTGCAGAGCCACAGCATGACTAAAGCCATGGACATTGACGGTATACCTCGCTGATTCCAGCTGCACACAAGTTAGGACACTGAGGAGTTCCACAGCCTCAGCCAGCCAGTGCCCCCCCCCCAGACCAGGTACAGATCCTGAGTGCAGAGCCACTGCAGAACTAAAGCCATGGACATCAATGGTATACCTCCTTGACTCCAGCTGTACACAAGTTAGCACACTGAGAAGTTCCATGGCCTCAGCCAGGCAATGCCCCCCCTGACCAGGTACTGGATCCTGAGTACAGAGCCACAGCCCAAATAAAGCCAAGGACATTATTGTTATACTTGTCTGATACAAGCTGCACACAAGTTAGGACACTGAGGAGTTGCACGGCCTCAGCCAGGCAATGCCCCCACACAGACCAGGTACTGGATCCTGAGTACAGTGCCACAGCTCAAATAAAGCAATGGATATCATCGGTATACGTGTCTGATACCAGCTGTACACAAGTTAGGACACTGAGGAGTTGCATGGCCTCAGCCAGGCAATGCCCCCCCCCAAGGCCAGGTACTGGATACTGAGTGCAGAGCCACAGCACAACTAAAGCCATGGACATCGATGGTATACCTCCCTGATTCCAGCTGCAGACAAGTTAGGAAACTGAGTAGTTCCACTTCCTCAGCCAGGTAATGCCCCCCCCCCAACAGAGCAGGTACTGGATCTTGAGTACAGAGCCACAGCCCAAATAAAGCCATGGACATCATTGTTATACTTGTCTGATACCAGCTGCAGACAAGTTAGGACACTGAGGAGTTGCATGGCCTCAGCCAGGCAATGCCACCCCCCCCCCACAGACCAGGTACTGGATCCTGAGTACAGAGCCACAGCTCAAATAAAGCAATGGATATCATTGGTATATGTGTCTGATACCAGCTGTACACAAGTTAGGACACTGAGCAGTTGCACGGCCTCAGCTAGGCAATTCCACCCCTAGGCCAGGTACTGGATCCTTAGTGCAGAGCCACAGCACAAGTAAAGCAATGAACATCATTGGAATACTGTACAAGTCTGATGCCAGCTGTACACAAGTTAGGACACTGAGGAGTAGCATAGCCTCTGCCAGGCAATGCCCCCCAGGCCAGGTACTGGATCCTGAGTGAACAGCCACAGCACAACTAAAGCCATAGACATCAATGGTATACCTCCCTGATTCCAGTTGCACACAAGTTAGGAAACTGAGGAGTTCCATGACCTCAGCCAGGTAATGCCTCCCCTCAACAGAGCAGGTACTGAATTCTGAGTGCAGAGCCACAGCCCAACTAAAGCCATGGACATCAACAGAATGCCTCTCTGATTCCAGCTGCACACAAGTTAGGACACTGAGGAGTTGCATGGCCTCAGCAAGGCAATGCCCCCCCCCCCAGACCAGGTACTGGGTCCTGAGTGCAGAGCCACTGCACAACTAAAGCCATGTACATCAATGGTATACCTCCCTGATTCCTGCTGCACACAAGTTAGGACACTGAGAACTTGCACGGCTTGAGCCAGGTGATGCCCCACCCCCACCCCCTACACCAGATATTGGGTCCTGAGTACTGAACCAGAGCCCAACTAAAGGCATGCACATGAATGGTATGGGTCCTGATACCAGCTACGCACAAGTTTAGCACACTGAAGAGTTGCATGCCCTCAGTCAGGCAATGAACCTAGCTCCCTAGCCCAGATATTGGATCCTGCAGCTGGTTGCACAAACACTGGCTTAAGTCTAAGTCACAGTTTGAGACCTAAGCCACAAAAAGTGGTCTAGCATAAGCCCCCAATGTAAGACAGTTGCACAAAGCTGGAAAATGAAAGTCTTATGCTAGACCAGTCTAACTCTCTGGTTGCATAGCAACATGGACTGGACTTAAAATTTTAGACTTTGCAGGCCATTTCAAGATGGCTGCCAAAACAAAGAAGATTAAATTTATATTGATGAGAAGTTAACTTTGGTTGATGAGCTTATTAGAAAAAAGAACAAATGATAGGTAAAATGGATCTCAATTTAAAAAAAAAATCCAAAATATTTTTATGGTATTAAGAATGGAAAAGTAATTTTAAGAAGTTTATATTATTGAGAAAAGTGCAGCAGCGAGCTTTTAAACAAATCAGCGTTTAAAATTAGTCATGAGCAGCATACTTCTTGTGAGATCATCCACCAATTATTTTTTATTACTGATTAGTGCCTTTTTAGTGCAATTATGCAGGTATGGCTGGGCTGTGTGTCTCTTCCAATTTCCTCTCGCAGGCTTTATCCATTGAAATAAACCCCAGGCAAGGTACAAAGATCATTTTACTTGCTAGCCAGTACCATAATAAATTTGCGATCCCTCCCGCCCACCCAACCTGCACAAAAAAAAAAAAACACACAGAGCACTGCGGGTGCGCTTCAGCTTAGCTGAGATTTTATCAGCGCCATAAGGTTTGTTTCTTTTGAGTACCCTCCGGCTCCCGTCGATGCGATTGCTAGCACCCTCGTCGTGATTAATTTACCGCTGAATCCGGCGGTTTAGGTAAGTGGGAGGACGCGCTTTTAAACAGGCATCCTCCACCTCCAGACAAGTTGCTGTCTCCTTCTCTCCCATTTGCATGGAGCAGGCCGCAGCCTGAGCTCCGTTCGCGGTGGGAGTAGAAAGGTCGCCTGGCACCTTCACTTTTGTTCAGTCAGTTGCTCTGACTGCTGCAGCAGCTGCAGAACGTCTTCCTTTTGTCACATGCTAACTCCCTGTCTGCCAAAGCAATATAGCAGCCCAGAGACCCCACTAGATCCCAGGGTAATTATTTAATACAGCGAGGGTGAGCACCAGAGAAAGCAACCCACCAGGGACATTATTTAAATAATTGGCCCAACATGGGACAACTGCAGCACTCTTCACTATAAATACTTACTTATTTTATCTGTGCTGGACAACTACCCCAAATAGTCCCCACTAGCTCACCTTTACTGCTGTTAAGTTCTGGCCACTAGGGTTGATATGTTTTTTTATTTTGCTGGCCCCCACCAACAACAACCTGAAACATTTTTTTCCCCTGAATATTCTTTGTGCTGTTCTGGCCACGGGTAAGCCCCTCTCCTTCTGCTTCCTCCTAGTTCAGCTATCCTCCTACTGAGACCTTGCTGCAGCTACTGACACCTTCACCCCTGTGACAGCGTGGTGCTGCCCCGCCCAGCTTACGTGCTGGGTACACCATCAGTTTTTGGCATTTCTTCCCTGTAGTCATCTGACTACTGGGGGTGGGGTCCGATCCAGGAGTGTTGGTGCAGCTAGTGTCCAGCGCAGGGGCTTCATCTGCCTCGCCCTTGCGTGCACTTTCCAAGCCCCCCCTCACCAGAAGTGCATATTGGAATTGGCAGCTGGCAATGCCTGGTGGAGCCACCCTGTGAGTATGCTCCAGTGGCCCTGCCTGTCACTCACAGACCACCAAGAGCAGTGGGATGTGGGACCCTCCCTCCCCTGTGGAGGAAAACATCCTCTGACTGTCTTGGCTCATTCCCTAATCCGGGTCTTTAACACTGTGAGCAATAGTACTACCAATGTGCCAGTGGGCCAGCTCTGATTTGTCTATTATTATTAATTTTTTTGCTATTATTTTTTCCCCTCTTCTTGGCATACCTGGTCTGCACCCTCATAACTCCAGCCACCATCTGTCATCCATACTCCAGTCAGGGTCTGCTTTACATCCCCTGTGGCTTATCCCCCCCCATAGCGGGGTGGTGAGGAGCCCCCAACTCTCCCTCCCTGTCCGAATCCAGATTCAGGCACCCCCAAAGCCGATGTTTGTCGGATGGCTGTCAAGCTGCTCGACCAGGATGTCACACCTCTTTTCTGTTTTTTCTCCCTGGAGCTGGTGGTGTGCCATGACGCTGGTGGAGAGGAGAGTGCACGTGTCCACACACGCTCCCTCCAGGCATTTGCTCCAACTCCTCCCCCTGATACAGCGCAGTGCCCTGTCTCCCAGCCTCTGCCAGTGGGTAAACTGGCGCCAACTCTTGTGGACCCCTTCCCCAGAGAAGAAGAACAGTCTGTTGGACATGCAATCCTTCTCTTTCCTTGCCGACCCCAGTGACCCGTGCTCATTCCCGAACATGGGTTTTTGCTTGCACAGTGTGAAGAACAATGTCCATCGCCTCAGTGCCACCAGGCTGGCAGCTCTTCTTTATGAATTTCTTTCTTTCTTTGTATTTCTGTCTTCCTGCTTTGTCCTCTCTGTAACGTTTTATCTAAACTCCTCTTTTTTCTCTCCTATGCTACATACCCATTTCAGTATCTCTGCACTGTCTGTCTCAGACCTCGCTACTGGATTTTCTCCATAGTAACCTTTTTTTTTCTCTTTACTTTATCAGGTCTAACATGATGCTAACTCCTTGCCTATCAGATAAGTATCATTCTATGTCTAATCTGTTTTGTCCTCCCTGTTTACTCCCTAAAAACTATGGATCCTTTGTGACCCCTTTCTTATATTTATTTTACAGGTTCGACAGATGTCATCCATTCAAGTCCTACTTCTGGCTCCCTAGTACTCAGGTAAGAGACCCCTTGGCCCTTAATATTATATATGTTTTGAGGTTTTACTGAAAGATTGGCAGCGCCTGTTACAAGTGAGTGTGTGTGTGTGTGTGTGTGTGTCTGTCTGTCAGAGTACTCTGCATTTTGTTGCTAGACAACAGTATGGAGTGGGGCGAATAGTGTTCAGGTGATAATATTAACATATGTCTGTGTATGAACGTGTGTTTATGGTGGTGAAGTCTGTATCACTTTGTTGATATCCATCCATTTGATGGCTGACGATGTGTGTGGGGATGTATTGTGCTATAGTCTGTTTATTAATTCTTGTGTGACAGTGGCCATGTTATCTTCTACATATGAAATATAGGGTAGATTTGGCAGCAGGACAGGAGGGGAAGAGGAAAGTGAGGGGCCTACCTGGTGCCTGAGCATGGAGGTATGGAGAATCCTGGTGGGGCAGCAGAAGGCAGTGGATGTCATTGTCCATCTGGGGACAAATGACCTAGCAAGGGATGCAGCAGGGGTGGTATAATAAAGGTTTAGGGGGCTAGAGAGGGGCATTAACCTGCTAGCTCATTTGTTGGTCTTAACCGAGGTGCTACCTGTATCCAGCTGGTTGGAGGCTAGGACACTCCACACCACTTTCAACGACTGATTGATGGCATGGTGCATGGAGGTAGGTTTTTGCTACATCGGGGACTGGGGTCCCACCTGGTGGGATTGAGGTCTGTACAAGAGAGACAGCCTCCATCCATCCAGGAGTGGAATGGCAGTCCTGGGTGGAAGGTTTAAATGATACTATGATTGGTGTTTAAAACCAGCAAATGGGGAAGTAAGTAAAACAAGCATTTGTCAATGCCAGTGTTACTTGCTGTCATTAGCAGTGGAAGTGCAGGAGTTAGACAGATGCAGTATAGGAATGGCAGTGAAGTAGTAGACTGACACCAACTCCACCCAAGCTGCAGAGATGGACAGACATTGGGGTGTGCCTTTGGGTTGTCGTCCACAACGGTCACAACATTTCACCTCACCCTACCCTGCAGACACAAGTGTCAAGGTGTGCTTTGAAGTGTTTGGGCTTTACACTCACCTCATTACTTAAGGAAATACACTGAAACGGGTGCAGTATAGGAGAATGGGGTGAACTCTGGGCCCAAAGGGTCCAAGGCACGCCTCAATGTCTGCCACCGGCTGCAGGGTGTGGGTGGAATGGCATAAGCATTACTGTCGACAATCCCAAGGCACACCCCTGACGCCTGTCTGTCCCTACATGGTAGGGCGTTATGGTCGAAAACCCTAACACCCTGGGCATTTCTTGGAATTTTTTACTCCAAGTTTTCAACATAGGCTTTTTGTGATCCCACCACATGAACAGTGACACTATCAGTTTGTTAGCCAGAAGGTGATTTTGCACAGCGACTGCGCCATTCGGCGCCACAGGTGCAAAAACACATTTTGAACAGGATGTGAAAAATGACAGCTGTACTGTTAATGAGGAGGTGTAAAAAATGGCAATGTTGAAAATCTGAAGTGAAAATATAAAAAAACTGGTGAAGTCATGAGTGTGTGTGTGTAGTACAGCACCACACTGGAATCTGGATGTGTGCCACTGGACTGGAGGATGGTACATGTAGTACCATTACATGAGCGGACCAAGGGATGAACTGGGTAATTATCGTCCAGTAAGTCTCACCTCCATAGTGTGCAAACTCATGGAAATGATACTAATGGAAAGACTGGTGTTGTACCTGGAGGTCAGTGGCGACCCGGGTTTGGGAATGAGCCCCGGCAGCAAGGTATTGATAGGGGAGAGAGAGAGGATTAAGTGTTTGGAGGACTGCTCTCCTCTCTCAGGAAAGGAAGGATTGCCGTCCCACTTGTCAATTTCTCTCTGGCGGTGGGCAAAGGAGATGTGAGTCAGGAGGCACATTGCCAACATACGCTATCAGTGGGGTGGATAGAAATAAAGTGGTGGAAAATGGAGCTGGTAGACTCCATGATGGCTCTTCTGCACCAGTCCTGGCTCCCCGAGCATCTGGATTTTGCTCCAGGGTGGGGGAAACCTGGCACCCCTTCACCTTGGCCCTGTCATGGGGGGGGAGGGTTAACCCATAGGGGATTGTAGTGGAAGTTGGGCAGACAATAGAGAGCTGGAGACAGAGTCCTAATGAAGGAGGGACCAGAGCTGTCTACCAGGCTCCCAGGGGCAATAAGTAGTAATAGAAAATGAAGTTTAGTGCCACTCTAGTAGTATAATAAAAAAGGGTCGTAATTTCAGACCTGGAAAGTTGCCAGCAGCTCCCTTTACATCTTAATAGCCGAGATCCGCCCTAGCGCTCAGGCATGTAATGACATAGGACTAGGGAGAGAGTGGAGGCGCACCCCATTAATGTCAATGGGGTCACTTTTATGTCCAGTTTGTAACATAAAGATTTGATTAATGAAGGCTACTGCTCGACTAACAAGAGCAATCTTACCAGAGTGATGTCCTTCATTGATCTCAAATTGGTCATGTTTATGTTAAAAGCTGGAAGTAAAAGTGACCCCCATTGACTTTAATAGGGAGCACCCACACTCCTTCTGGTTCTATGTGATTATATGCCTGAGCAAAAGGGCGGATCTCTGCTACTCGGAAGTAAAGGTTGCTGCTTACAAGTTTCCAGGGATGAAAGGATGATCCTTTTTATTTGACAACTAGAGTGGAATTACATTTTAAAATGTACCCTAGCAGACATTTGCCACATACAGGCTTCCACACAGAGTAAGTGCTGCTCCATGCTAAGGGAGCTCATACATCTCTGTAATTACTGCACGCCCAAGTGGAATGTGAGGCACAGCCCTGGCACTTTCTCCTGTATGACCGAATTCTATGCACTTCATCTGGAGCCACCGGTGAAGCAGGCAGGGGCATCTAGGGTATGGGCTGGCAGTCCGTCTTCCCAGAGCATGGTATCCGATTTTCCTTTTTCTGTGGGTGTGACTTGCACCCCACCATCAAGGGAGAGCTCTGCCAATGCCAGTCACACCCTCCCTCCAAATGCTTTGCACTTGCTGCACCTCGGGCATCCACCTGAGGGCAGTCAAACACCCAGTCACATCCCCCCTCCCTCCCTCCCTGGAGAAGACGAGCGGTCCTCGGATGCTCAAGCCTTCTCCCCCCCCCGGCCGGCCCTCTGACTCGTTCCTGAACCCGGGTCATTGGCATCAAGTACGGGAGTGCTACCGCTGCACCGATGGGCCAGCCCTTCTTGGTGTATTTTTGTGATCAGCATGACTGTTAATGTGCCCACTTTGTGAATTTCCATAACCATTACTACTGTTTCCTTGCAAATATGCAGGTATGCTATATTTTCAGTTTGTTTAATTACATCAACCACTGGCCACTCCATTCACCTTTACAGTGGTCTCCATGGAGGGACCCACTATTCTGGACCAGTCTGGAAGGCGGTAGTGGGGGCCTGGGCAACTGACCTTGCCACAAAGGGCGTGAATTAGCATTTTGGTGCCCTCACTGGGATCATGTCGTGCACCTCTTAACCACTGATTTCTTCTCCAAGCTCTCCTTGTAGCCTATATGCAACTTTGTCAGTGTCTTTGGGGACTGGCATTCCCTTTTCATGTGCCCATCTTTCCCACAATTATAGCAAAACATACTTTCTGGAGTTTGAGCTGGCCGAGGCGCCACACTGGGAGCCAGGCGGGGTATTACTAACTGGAAACCTGGGTGCCATCTCTGTCTGCGTCGTGATAAGCATTTGGAGACATCTCGTCAGTTTCTCCACTTCCATGGTCAAGAATTGAGTTTGGAGCTGTTATCAGCAGGAGATACATGGTGGGTACCCCACCCCATAGCAGATGCAGTCGGATATAGGTCAGGGCCCGTACTTGCAGGCGTGGCCTTCATAAAGGACTTTTTTGAATTCCGGATCTCTCTCAACAGTTCGCCCATTGTGGCATATCTTTTCCTTGTCAGAGCACTCATTGACTGTCAACCTCTGCCCCTGAACTTCACTTGATGGGTCACCCTCAGTCACTGGTGCAGCCACAGCTGTTGGTGCAGGTACCTCCGAGGTCGCCTTTTCTCAACTCCTCAATTTCTCTCATTAACTCATCATAGGAGGTGGGGATTCCAGTCGATTTGCCAGGCGTAATGAAGCAACAGCAGTTCTGAGAAGGGGCAGACTTAAGGTTCTGTCCAGTCTGGTTCGGTCCAGTTCAATCGCTGGCAAACTACCCTTTCTGAGGCATTCTTGCAACAATTTTTCCAGCCGAGACATACACAGACAACAACTCCCTTGGTACTGTTGTGCATTTCTTACTCTCCACCATAGGTCCTCATCAGAATCTGGGCTCCCATACATTCTCCAAGGTCTCAAGATAGGCCTGTGCAGTCGCTTCAGGGTTTTTGGCCCGTTTAGCATGGATGGTAGCCAGGGCAGGACCTCGGAGGCTCTCACTAACCTCTTTCTTTCCGCCTTCCGAGCATTGCCATTCTAGCACTTGGGGGCAACATAGTCTATCCAGGTCTCCCAGTCATCCTCCTTGGGGGTGGGAGGGTGCCAGAGAAGATCCTCAACCTTCGGTAAGAGTCGTGACTAATGGCAGGTGCAGAAATAGAGTCTGCATTGGTTCAGCCACCATTACGGGCACTGGAGCAGGAGAGGGTGTTGGGGAGGAACACCCCAGGTGGCAAGAATAGTTTCTTCAAGTCCTCCACAGTTTTCCCTCTCCCAGCAACCATTCAGCAAATTTCTCCTCAAAAGTTTCAGATAGTGGTGGGGCTGATTCCCCGGTCTTTACTGTCCTTAGTTATCACTCTCCAAGCAGTGAGGGCTCCTCTGGGGTAATGTCTGTGGCACTTTGGAGCTATCTATGGGATCCTTAAACTCTACTAGGCCAGGAAAGTGTGGGTGAGCAGATTAGCATGCCGACCCACCACCACAGGGTTTTGTAAACCTTCCACCTTGGAAAGTACTCCCTGCACAGTGTCCGTATTGATACCCAGGGATGTCCAGGATAAGCATAGCATTTTGGGGTCGATCTCTCCCAGTACACCACTCCACCAGCCGGTGCACAGCCACTTCTGTCGGGTACCCATTTTTTTCTTAACAGTGGTTCAGAATATGGCCACTAGAGGACACACAATCCCAGCGGTGAGCCTCAAGATGTAACCCTAGATGGCGCTATCCCAGGGGCTACTACCCTGCCTGATTTGCCACTAACAGGTTGAGGGCCTGGATCCAATGGCGGGTGCCTCCACCCAGAGGTCAGGGTTTGCAATAGTTAAACTAACTTGGTCACAGCCCTCTGGGACACTGCAACCCCTTTCTTCCCACTAGTGGCCCCACAATATATCAGAATTACCTTCACAGTATACACTTACCCCCAGGTGGTTCCGGCACTGGGACCTCCTGTGAAATGAGATACAGTGCAACAATCACAGTACAGTACTTTAACATAGACAAATACCTCAGGCAGTATAACTTTGCTGAAACAAGCAGCTCTGATTTATTTAGGGGATATAACAAGGACAGGGGAAATCAGGTTAATTAGCTTATCACTCTAATAATCTACCTATGGCTCTGTGCACAGGCCTATCCCTATCAGTTACTGTCCCTGGGTACCCAAGCCCTAGTGGCTAGTCCAAACCGTGGCAGCTGGTGGGGCCCTTTCACACAGAGAAAGGAGAATTAAACAGTCAGCAGTACAGTAGTTCCATTTGGATTTAATGTGGCAATTCAACAGGAGCGACCCTGAATTAGTACTCACGACCTCCAAATAAGATAGGGTCCTTCAATGTCAGCAGGGGCTCACTTGAGGTACACAAACCTCTTCACACATCCATATAAAGAAAGCACTATACCAGGCAGGCTGCATCTGTATCGATCGCAATTACTGCACAATACCGGAGAACACACCAGATTCAGTTCCTGACAGACCGAGTGCAATTTTCAGCAATTCCTCCAGTCTTCTACAGGGTGAGCCTGGTTTCTACTCTTCAGAGATCCTTTGATTCTTTTCACAGGACGGATTCAGTCCTAACAAGCTGTTACACAAGCTGCAGACCGGAACTCTGGGCCTTACACCGTTTTTGACTAAACTGCACACTGAAAAGCACAGGGCTCCTTCCTTCTTCACTGTCAAAGCTCAACTGAAACTCCAACCGACAAAACGGCACTTCCTTTGAGTTCCTCCCAGTTCTTGACTGGATTGGCTGTCACTCACAATAGACTGCTGCTGTTGGTCCAAAAAGGCACTGAAGTCTAAACTACATCTCCCAGAGTCACTGCCCATACAATCCTCTTGTGGCTGGCTCAGATTATGAGTCCAAGTTCTGATTCGTCCAAGGCACCATTTTAGAGCTAGCTTACCCCACACTGATTGGTCCAGTTCAGCAGTTCAAAACTAGAATGGGAACTAGCAGACACAGTTCTGACTGCAAAAGAAAGCAGGTTAGACAAACTGTAATTTCATTATTACTCTAAATAATTTCTGGCAAACAGTTACATCTTTCAGATAGGTTCCTTTGCACTCCTAGTGACTGCAAAATGAAGTGAATTGGCAGCAGCTTGAGTGGTACTCAGAGAAGCACACAGTCCCCCCATACAAACTAATTATGTCTGCAAGCAGACAGCTCTTAAAGAGACAGTACCAGAGGCTCTAAAAACACTCACTGATAAATGGCTTAAATGCCAAACACCATTCAGGCTTGGAGCATTCAAGCAAGCTCCTGGAAGTCTTTTGGGAACCCCCATTTGCAGGGGGGTTACACAAGGATTAAAAGCCTTATGACAAAAAAACAAGAATATAAAATATTTTCTTCATGGTAACATATACACAATGGGAAATGGTCCCTAAAACAGAAAATCAGTGCACTCAAATATATCTATATATCTATCTCTCTCGCTCTTATATACACACACACACACTATGTGTGTGTCTGTATGTATATATATATATATATATATATATATATATATATATATACACACACACACACACACACTTTCTATAATTAAAATTAACTATGGCAGGATAAGCCTAACAACAAATAAGCCTGGTATATAGGAGGCTTAAATTAAAGTCTCTAAATAAGACCAATGGAATGTGAGACAATTTTTGTGCAACAGGCTTAAATTTTTTAAGTCCGACTTGTTTCTGTAAGACCAAAAACATGTCTTAAACTTGGACTTAACCCTTTTGTGCAACCGGCCGCAGAGTCCTAAACCAGAACAATAACCACATGTGCTGTGTGCCAGGATTGTGTCCTGAGTGCAGAGCCACAGCACAATGAAAGGCATGGACATCAATGGAATATATACCTGTTATAACTTGTACAGAAGTTAGGGTACTTGCAGTTGTTTTGTTAGCATAGAAATACATAATCATACCTATTTTAATACTTAAAATAAACACACTTTACATCTCTTGTTATGAAAAATATTTATGAAAATTATTTGCAAAAATATTTTAACAAAATAAATATTATCTGTTCTTTTACAAAAATATAAACTGAAAATCTTGATTTTAATAACTTTAATGTAATAGAAAAATATATAGTATCATTATTAAAATGTAAATCAATAATTTTTTTTTTTTTAAACAAACAGGGAGGTGTGTTCCCTGGTTGAGGCGGCACAGTCCAGGAAACTGGAGCCATGTGGAGGTGCAGCAGAAGTAAAAACTGGTGCGTCATGGAGGAGATACCGGCTGCTGTGCAGGGTCATTCAGCTGTGTCCAGGGAGACTAGATGTTCCTGCATGTGGTGAAGTGGCGGTGCTCTGTCCAGTTGGATCTGTGGCCAAGTCTACAGGCTCGAGCAGAAGGCTGACCATTCCCTGTTGTGCCTGCAACAGGGACAGTATTTGTTCCTGTCCCTGTAGCAGGCAGTCAACCTTCTGCTGCAGCCTGTCTACACAGTCACAGAGCTGACTCAACGATGGTGTTTGCTTTGAGCCTGTGAACAGAAAATAGACAAATCAATATGTTACATTGCTAAGTGTACTTTACTGTATATGCTGTATACAATCTCCATAAAAGGCTAAGTTTTGATGATTGATAGTTCAAATGACTCAGACAAGTACTGCCCCACACTTCTGCAGAACAGGCATAGTTTGATTAGTGAGATGTACATCTGAAGCTAAGTAGTAGACAGCCATTTTATCTCTTGATGGTACGACCTGGAGAAAAGTCACAAATATGAGTACTGGTATGTCGTCAGCCATGCATTGTACCACCCCCACCCACCAAGAACAGGCAGATGCTGATGACTGTGCAACCATATAACAATTTATTGGTCTGAGTAGCTGCATGGGGTCAGTTAGGCGATGAACAGAGGTCCGCTAGGCCAGGGATTGAGCTCTGCATAGATAAGTGTATTGACGTACAGGTATTTTACAGTTCAATGGTATGCAACTGTGTTGTTGCATTTTCTCAGTCAACTTGTTACTCCCCCCCACCCACACACACACATTCACGCACACATCTTGAAAATCAGGAAGGTGATCTTGAGTCCAGAGACACATTGCAAGTAAAGGCGTTTGCATGAATGCGATATATGTGTGATACTAGGTCACCATCAGTTAGAACACTGAGTAATCGCATGGTGTCAGTCAGACAGAACTCAAATCTTCTATTTCATGCACAGGATAAGTAGTGCAGAACCATGGCCCAAGCAAAGGCATCTACGTTATCTTATATGTGTACAATAGGGGGTGAGCTGCATTCATGACATTGACTACTTTCATGGGTACATCCGTAAAGTAACAGTGCGCACTACATGCCAGGTGCAAGATTCTGACTTCCAAGGTGTAGCACAAGTAACAGCATGAACATTTATGTCATATCACCCTGTTTGCCGTCTGGAGAGAAGTGAAGAGTGTCTTGTACGTGAATATTCATAGTGTCCACATGAACTAAACATCATTTACAGGAGGTTGAGTGTAGAGATGCACCTTGTTGTGCCAGCTGAACAGTAGTTAGTACACTGACAACTTCATGGCGTCACGCACAGTCATGCATACAAGATGTGGTACAGTGTCTTGAGTGGTGAGCCACATGTGAACTACAGGTATAAAGTGTTATACTATATTACTGTGATAGGAACTTAACATACATGTTGCAGCTCTCTCATACAAGCTGACGACAACCTAGGAGGCTGCTGAGGTGCACAGAGTCAGGTATGGAATGTCAGAACCACCTCTGAATCAGGCATTGTTTCCTGACTGAAGAAACATATCTCACATTAACTGATTTACATGTATGTTAGCTGTCCACAGATATCACCTGAATATAAGATATTTATCAGCATTTGACTACATTCTTGAGAAGAAGCAGCAGTAGTATGCTTTCCAGTTTACCACAAATGTGTGTTCTGTATTTCAACACTTATGCTGAGCACTGCTATCTGCCTCTTCCTTCACCGCATGCAGTGGGCAATCTGACTCAGTATCCCTGGCAGCTAGAACAAAGATATATCATTATTGATTAGAGATCATATTGCTATGTCTATGTACAATAAGACTGGTATTGTTTTTAATCTGTGTTTCTATGCTGCTATTACATCATATCATGAAGATAATGATTAACGCTGCGATATTAACATGTCACATTTTTGTGACAGTTTTCAATGGGAACAACAGTTATGTCTGATCATTACTGGAAGCGGATGCACACAAGTGATAACTGTAACCAGTATTGCAACATCAGTTAAGAGTTACAGCACAAATGGAGATAAACATCAATGGTATGCTTATCTGATACTATCTGTGCACAACTCATGCCACTACAGCGGTTTATGCCATTAGCCATTCAATGCCTGCAGAACTAGACCCCAACTAAAGACATGGACATCAACATTATGTCTACCTCATAACAGCTACACACAAGTTACGACACTATTACTTGAACGGATTGAAGTACGAAAAGGCCACCCCCCCCCCACCCCACCACCAGAACAGGAATTAATGGTATAGGTCATTGATACCACCTGTGTACAAGTCAGGGCACCACACCCCAAGAGGTACTGTTACCTGACTGTTGAGCTACAGTACAACTACTTCCTTGATACCAGCTGCACAGAAACTAGGGGCACTGAGGAGTTGCACAGCCTCAGCCAGGCAATAGCACCCCCCCCCAGAACAGGTATTGGATCCTGAATGCTTAGTCACTCCTCAAGTGAAGTCTTGGCTACCAATACTGTTACTAACAGATAGCAGCTGTACAGTACTTATTACAATATGGAGTTGCATGGCATCAGGCTGGCAATGGGCAGGTCTCCCCCCAAGAAGATGTGCTGTATGCTGACTAGTGAGACACAAGCCAGTGAAGTTATTTACATCAACAGTATGCCTCTCTGACAGCAGGTGAACAGAAGTTATTACAGTGAGCAGTTGCATGACCTCAGTAAGCCAATGCATCTCCCCCCAAAAAATTCAGCAAATGCTGTATCCTGAGTGCTGATGCACAGCCTAAGTGAAGGCATAGACATCGCCATTATACCTCCCTGATAGGGCCAACACAGAAGTTACAATTTCCATGGAGTCATGCGGCCTCAGCCAAGGAATGGCCCCCCCTGGCAACACTAGGTATTGTATCCCAAGTGCTGAGCGCAGGTTACTTGAGCTGCCCACCGACTACAGCGGCGAGACCGGGACCCTGCCTGCTGCCACCCGCCCACTGCTCTCCAAGCACAGGCAGTTGCCGAAGCCAGATCTTCTGCCCTCAGCGGCTATTGCAGCGAAGATCCTGGATTGTTTTTATGAATTCCTGGTGCCATCTGACTGCAGTGCCTCCATTGGCTGCTCACCATCTTGGTGAACTCCCTGAGTGGCAAGCTCTGGAATTCAGCGTGGCTGCTTTTCCAGGACTAATTGCATGCCCGTGCACAAATTTTGTAGTCTGTGCTGCCTGGCCCTCGCTACTAGTGTGTGCACATAATACCAATTACAGCTAAACTGAAAACCAGGATTCCTACTGTTGATTTTTTGTTTGTTTAAGGACTGTTACTAGCCTGTATTTGCTTATTCTGGTAGAAAAAAAAGAGAGTAAAATACTGTTTGTTTGCTTTGTTTTAGCCTAGCTCGACCCCCTTAATCTTCCCATTCTCTTCTTTGTGTGTCTCTTTGTGTGATTTTTTTTGCCTTCCCCCACCCCCGCCTCTACAAGTTCTTAAATACACCTAAACCGCTCCCCCTTCTGTGCACCTTCTCCCATTGGCCATCTTGCCCTACACAAATTTAAAGCTGCAGAACACCTCCTTGAGTGCGGCCCTGCCCCACAGAACTACATTTCTAACAGCCCCTTGCCTCACCACTCCCTCCTCTCCCCCCTTCAGAAGGCTGAACACACTAATTCTCTCCTACTACTTCCACCGAGAACCCTCCAGGGCTCCCAGCACATCTGCCGCAAGAACTGCAGCCACCTGGTGGTCGACGCTTCCGAAGCCGCTGCCCGAGACCACTTGCTCGGAATCCAGACCCTGAGAGGTATGGCAAAGCTGCAAACCAATCGGAGTGCGAGCACCTTCTCCAGGCTTGCTCTGATTTTTCCTTCACCCCTTCTTATCTTTTCTCTGTCTCCTGAGCTAAAAAGGCACTGTTTTTTTTTATACTTATGCTTGCTAATTTTTACTTATGCTTGCTAATGTATGCCTATTTTGTGAGAATCTGCCTGTAAACTGCCTAAAAAAAGCTGTAATACTTGCAAACTGCTCTTGCTAGATTGATTAAGTGAAACAGCCCTTTCCTTTGCCTCTGTAACTGCCGCCCAGACTTCAGGGCGCTAAGGAAATCGACCCCTTTCATTTGTAAATTAGTTTTGTCACTGGGTAGCTCGACCATTGTCTGGGACCAGTACTAATTGACTTTGCTTTCTCTTCCCTTTCAGTCAAGAACCCTCCAGGGCTCCCAGCTCATCTGCCACAAGAACTGTGGCCACCAGGCGGTCGGCGCTTCCGAAGCCACCACCCGAGACCACTTGCTCAGACTCCAGACCCAGAGAGGTAAGGCAAAGCCGCACATTTTATGCCCACCACCCATCCCCTCCTGACCATTATCAAATAGACCCTTACCCCCGCCCCTCTCCTGCATTGGCTTTCCTACAAATCTTTCCTCCCCTCCTCCCTAGGATGCCCACAGACATAAATTTTGGGCTGCTGCTTCAGGTTCAAGTGTCCCATCCAAACTAACCCACCACAGTCTCCCCTACCAATCGTCTCAGATCAGATTTGTGACTTCTTATTACTGTCCCTAGTTGCTGTGTCATAGTAAAGTCTCCTTGCTCCCTACAAGTGGTTTCAGCACCTACATCCCTTTGCTGACCCTGTGGTGTGTAGCCTTAGCTGGTGATACTTCTTAGATCAGGTTTACAACTTCTCATAACTATCTCTAGTCGCAGTGCCATAGAAACATCTCCTTGCTCCCTTCAAGTGGTATCGGCACCTATATCCCTTTTCAGACCCTGTGGCGCGTAGCCTTACCTGATGATACCTTGTCCAGCTTAAGCCCTTACAACTGTTTCTCTTTCTGACCCCCAGACTTTAACCATGGAACTTGCAATCTGGCTCTACCTATTTACTGTCTTATGCACCCTACCCTTATTAGGGTACACACCAGATGGAATTTACCCCAAAGAGGACTCGTATCCCCTACCACAAGAAAGTCTACTCATGGAGTCCCTATACAACTCGTGCTATGCCCCCAAGTTGTCGTACCCACTTTCAGCTGAGTCTCCCTCTTGGACAGCCACCGGCATCTCGTTACCTACCCAAGGAATGTTACCTACTTGGCCCAGTACCTGCATCTACTGGTGTCATATGGTTAGGGTCTTAGCATGTGTATCACTAGGACTTAACAGTACAAGGAACAGGTCCTTGCATTCCTATGCCAACACTCCCACTAGCCAAAGAAGGTTTAGTTCTTCCAAATTACAACTTGTTGCCCTGAGGAAAGTTGTACTCCTCCTCTTGCTATGCTCAGGTAATGTTAAACGTAACCCTGGTCCTATACAAGCAATTCCTTTACCGCCTGAAGTCACGAAGTATAAAGGTATCAGTTTTATGCATGTTAATGTGTGTAGCCTCTTAAAGAAACTCACCTCAATACAGGCTTGGGCTATCCACATGGAGCTGGATGTACTTGTCATATCTGAATCCTGGCTTCATCCATCCATGGCCAGACAAGGAGGTCAATATCCCCAACTATCTGTTATTCAGAGTCAATAGACTAACTAGAGGCGACGGTGTAGCCATCTATGTTAAGGACAAGTTTACGGTTGCTACCCTTGACACTACATCAATTGCCAATGCCTTTGAATGCCTGTCCTTAAAAACTGAAATATCTACATCAATGGCCCTCCATGTCATAGGATGTTATAGACCCCCGTCCTCGGGGTCACAGCTCCTGTCCCACCTATCATCTACTATGAATACCGACACAATTGAAACAATTATACTAGGGGACCTTAACTACGACTGGCTGTCAAGTGCATCTCTTCCATTTAAATCCTTCTGTGACTCTCATGGGCTCACTCTGCTTATTAATGAACCTACTCGCTGACTTCCTATACAATCACTGCCCTACGGTATGCTTGAACAAATTAGATACACTATACCATAGAGCTCTGAGGTTTATCACAGACTTACCATACAGTACTCACCACTGCTTGCTATACTCCGCAGTTGGTTGGCCTCACTTCAATATAGAAGGGATAGGAATGCATTACTATGGACTTACAGAGCAATATCACAGCAGCTTCCAAAATATATCTCAGACTGTTTTCCACAAGCCTCATCAAGTAATTATGCATTAAGAAGCCTGAACTTCATTACTCTTAAAGTGCCTAAGTTCCACTCTACATGGCAGACATGCTGTTAGTTATGTGTTATCCACCCTATGGAACACAATGCAAAAGACACTGAAAGTGAACAAGCTCATATCTATTACAGCCTTTAAATATCTATACAACAAAATATTCAAAGAAAAATGTAACTGCTTCCATCAACATTAGACTAACCCTCCATCTTTCCTACCAGCTGGACGACTATTCAAGGTAGCTCCTCAGCACCCTACGGGCAGTTGTTTCACATCTCATTAACCTTTACTACAATCCTTCCTTCTTAAGCATTATATACTTAGTCTCCTTATACTTTCAGTTTTTTACTTCCCCAGTCCATCCCCCTCCCCCTTGACCTACTATTGATCCCTCTTTGACACGGCCCTTTCCACTCCTTCCCTTTCACCACCCCTGGCCACAACACTCTATATACACTCCTTTCATCCCCCCTGTCACTGCTTCAGCTGGTATTTGCCTCCTACAAATTATTTCCTGTAGATATATCTTCCAGCTGTCCATACAGCTCATCACCCGAGCTCAAAAACTTTTAATAATTCCCCTGACACATTTAACCTTCGCCAAAAAGTGCAAGTTTCTAAAATATCCTCCACTAGCAAGCTGGCTACTTAATGAATCATGTGTATATCTTGGAGTTGTTGTTTTGTATTCATTTGCTATCCTTTCAAAGTTGTGTATTCTTTTTATGTTATATGTCATACAAATTGTATCTTGACCCTACCAGGTCCATCTTGCAAATGAGCATTGCTCAATGATGTTCGCCCTGGATAAATAAAGATTTGATTTGATTTGATTTGATTTGACTCGTATCAATAAGAAAAACCCTACGAAAAGTACACTATTAGATGTACTTCTAGTAAGCAAACCCCATTTCTTCTCCCATGCTGGGATCTTTTCTGCCAATGTTAGTGACCATTACTTTATTGCTGGCATAAGAGCAGTCCCTAAACCAACAGCCTCAGCAAAGTTCTCTACCAAAAGATCAAAATGGAATTTTGACCCGCTTGCATATATCAATGACCTGAAAGCTTCCCTGCTTTGGCAGACCTTTTATTTAACCAAATCAGTAGAAACAGCATATGCTATTTTCCACGAAATTTGTATCCAGCACTCTTAACACCTACGCACCCTTAGTCAAAACTTGCATAAAGGCTAAAAAGTGCCATTGGTTTACAGCAAACATCAAGGCAGCACTATTAAAAAGAGACAAGCTCTGGAAGCTAGCACACAAATCCCACAAAGCCAAAGACTAGCATCTTTTCAGAACAGCCAGAAATGAGGATCACGTGATGAGCTGATCGGGGAAGGACGTACTGAGCAGAGCTACCAGGCCCTATCGAACTAGTTTTAATATAAAGTTATATTTGATCCCTGTGTGGTGGTGAAAATAGGATAACTAACCTCCTAGAGTCTCCTGTACTCCCCTAAGAAACGTCTTGGTTCGAATTTTGAGTTTTTATTTGCTGCAGCGCGGAGGCTTACGGGGCTGACTACAACACTAGAGATGGAGTATGAAACTCCCGAGAGCCTGGATACATGAGCGCCGGCAACGAAGCGCCCAAAACTCCCATCACCTGTGCCGGAGGACCAAGGGCCTAGTTTGAAGATGGCAGGAGGATGACAGGCATCCCCCGAAGACATTACAGAAATCAAAACCTTACTTCAGGGGCTTGTTGCTGACTTTTCTGCAATAAAGCCAACACTGAATGCTTTGGCCCAAAGAATCGGGGATGTGGAGGCGCCTATGGCTTCTCAGGAGCGCAAAACTATCTCGCATGATCAAGATTTGGTGGCCCTCCGAAAGCAAGTACAAAAGCTAGAGGATCAAGTCGAGGACCAGGAATCTCACAGTCAGAAGAATAATTTAATCCTGGTGGGTCTCCCAGAGCGATCAGAGGGAGCAGATTGTAATACATTTATTCAAGATCTGCTAATGAAGCTCTTAGGCCCAACACCATATGGGGACTCATACAACTTGGAGAGAGCTCATCGTTCGCTCAGAGAAGTACCTCCACCAGAGGCCAGACTGAGAGTCATCATTATGTGGTTTCTAACTTTTAAGGAGAAGTCACACGTTTTAAACAAAGCCAGAGCACTTAAAAATCTCCAGTGGAATGGTGTGTCCCTGTTGGTATTCCAGGATCAAACCTCGGTGATCCGGGAGAAGCAGAAGGAATATGGGGAAATAAAGAAAAAGCTTTATTTGGCTGGAGTGAAGTTTAGAATTCAGCACCCTGCCACTCTGGTGGTGAAATTACAGTCCGGAGAGCGGAGGTATCTCATGGCGAAGGATGCAGCAGAGGGACTGCAACTAGAGCTCCCGGACCTTTTTAAATCTGCGACTTGAAAATGGCTCACAAAGGAAGGCTTTGACCAGATATGGTACTTTTAAGGGATCTGGACATATTAATGGAAGCTGGATAACAAGGAGGAAATGAACCAAAAATCTACCAAGAGGGGGAAGTGGGGATAAGGACGAAAGAAGAAGAGATGAAGAGTAAAAGGGAAGAGAAGAAGAGAGACAAGAAGGAAAAGGAACGGAAGAAAATATTCTCCCCTTTTTTTTGCAGCATCTCCTTCCAGGGGTCTGGGGGGGGGGATCAGGGCTGTTTTGTTTTTCATTTCTCCTTTAATATTCTAATCTGGGCCAGAAGTATATGGGGGGGCTGATTAATCTTACTCTGACCCAAGGACTCATTAAAAATGGCTTGGTTGGGTTGCCATTTATTTCAGGTGTAAATGTAGGCTTATAACAGACACTCGAATTTAACTCTAGATCTAAGGAGATTAGATTTTAATTTAGGACCCCACTGTGACAAGAATCTGTGATTTCACGTGGGGATTTTTTTTTATCTTTAGCCATGTTGGGCCATTGTTATTTGCTTCAGCCCAAGATACTATTGCTATCTTCTTTTTTCTCTGTATAATATGGTAGGGCATGCTTGAAGTTACGAGTGAAAACCAAGGGGGGTGATAGGGGGGAAGGGCTCACATTTAAGGGAATTAAGTAGATATAGAGGTGATAGTAAGGATTGGGAGGGTCTGGGGTTTCGCTCAGTAGATGGCTCATCTACGTATCTATCTGGGCTAGGAGGACGATCGAAGGATCGGGGATCAGGTGGAGGGGGGATTATTGGGAGTGGGAAAAGAGAGAGTCCATGATTTGCATATGTCCAAAGGCAGATTCTGTTGGAGCGAGAAGCAGGGGTGTAAACAAGATTGCATGATCAATATTAAAATTATTACCTGGAATGTTAAAGGCCTCAGAGGGAGAAGGAAAAGAATGGTGATGTTAAAATATATCCGTCAGCTGGGACCTCAGATTGTCGCTCTGCAGGAGACCCATCTATTAAAGAAGGAGCTGGGTCTCTTAAAGAAACTGTGGGTAGGACAGGTTTTTGGAGACGGAAATGCCAAAGCCTCAGGGGGGTAGCAATTTTGATTGGGAGAGACTGTCCATTTACAGTTCTACAAGTTAAAACTAGAGAAGACTACAGAGGGATCTATGTTGCGGGCACTATTATGGGTAACTTACTATGAATTGCCTCAATATATGCTCCCACACCACCTAATCCAGACTTTTTTGCTTCGGTGGAAGTGGATATTGCCCTTTTTTCATCCCATCCTCTAATCTTAGCAGGAGACTGGAACCTTTGCCTTAATAATAGGGTGGACAAAAAGCCCCCTTCAAAATGGCCGCCTTCTACAGCACAGGCAGCTATGGCTAAACTCCTGGAGGTAGCAGTGCTGGTTGACCCAATTAGGGTTTGTAACAAAGGGGGCCACACTATGACATTTTATTCTGGGGCGCACAGGACTCATTCAAGAATCAACTTTTTTTTGGTTAATAAAGAAGCAATCCAGGGTGCAAGGGAGCTGATTACTCATACTAGAATATTATCTGACCACTCTCCAGTCCAGCTGACCTGGATGATGGAAACTCTCCCAATGAAGCCATACAGATGGAGATTTGATGATTCTTTACTAGTAGATGAAACTGTGTTAGCTAGGCTAGAGCAGGCATTGGTGGAAATTATTCAGTCCCAAATCCCAACACTTTCAGACAAGAGATTAAGGTGACCCACCTGTAAAGTTTTATACTCTGGTATAGCTCAGAGGTTCACAGCTAGAAGAAATAGTATGAGAAGGGCGAGTGAAGAGTTTATTCTGGGTGCTATTAACTCATTGGCTCCCCTGGAGGGTACTTCTGAGGGGCTAGACCTAGAACTTAAGGAATTAAGAGATGAGATGGCAAGCATTCTCTATGGCAAGTTAGATCAGTGGTCTGAAAAGATCCATGCAAGCTATCTAATGCAGGGGGATGTCCCGGGTAGGCTTCTCGCAAATAGAATAAAAGAGTGGGAGGCGGCCCGTGTGATTCCACTGATAAGCTTCAAGGGGGAAATAATAACAGAGCCCCAGAAAATGGCTGATGCCTTTGCAGCTTATTTAGCAGAGATTTATCAAGGGGGTGTTTCGGTTAAGGAGGGAGATATTATGGGGTTCTTGGAAAGTATACCTCTTCTGAAGTTGGATCAAGAACAAGCCCAGTGGTTGGCTGCCCCTATTTTGGAATCGGAAATATTAGAGGTTATCAATTCACTCCCAAATGGTAAGACACAGGGACCAGATGGTTTAGCAGCTCAATTCTATAAATCTCACACTACAATTATATTGCCTCTCTTGAAATAATTATTTTCAAGTATTATGCAGGAAGGGGTTCCACTCCTGCCATTATATCAGGCCTATATCACACTCATCCCAAAGCCAGACAAACCCAAAGAACTACTTGAGAGCTATAGACCTATTGCCCTGATGAATCAGGACTTGAAATTGCTGACGAAGATATTGGCCAATAGAATTTTGAAAATTGCCCCTAGGCTAATTAGTCAAGAACAAGTAGGGTTTATGTCAGGTAGAGGGGCTCATGATGCACTTCGGAAACTTCACCATATATTACATAAGGCCTCTGTCTCTAAGTTACCTATGGCGTTAATTGCATTAGACGCCGAGAAGGCCTTCAATAGAGTTTTCCATGATTTTCTATTTGCCACTATGAGAAGTATGGGCTTCCCGGAGGGCCTTCTTAGAGGCATTAAAAATTTATATGCTGCTCCTACGGCTAGGGTTCTATGTAATGGTTACTTGTCGAAAGAAATTTGTCTTGATAACGGGACCAGACAGGGATGCCCTCTATCACCAATTCTGTTTAATATTTACTTGGATCCTTCATTAAGGGCGATACAGATGGAATCGGTGATACAGGGGATTGTTATTGTAGGGATGGAAATGAAAACTTCTGTCTTTGCAGATGACATCTTGCTACATCTCCAGGATCCGGCAAAGAGCTTCAAGAGGACATTGGAAATAGTTGAGAGTTTCTCTAGGGTGTCGAATTACAAATTAATCTTGAGTAAGACACAGGTTCTCCCCCTTATTGTATACACTTACAAAGCGGATTTCGAACCTCTGCAATTGAAGTGGTCCCCAAAAAAGATCAAGTATCTCAGCATTTGGATTGCAACTAATGAGGACGAGGGCCTCGAAGCAAATCTTGGTGAGATACTGTCTGTAATTAAAACAGATATGATTAGATGGAATAAGCTCCCCCTAAACTGGACAGTGAGACTAGGTCTGATTAAAATGAACCTATTACCTAGACTTTTGTACCCAATACATTTATCCCCGTATAATGTTCCAAAATGTTGGTTTATTAAAGTGCAAAAGCTCATTTCTAACTTTTTATGGAATGCTAAACCCCCCAGGAGAAAGTATAATATTTTGCGGCTACCCTATAATATGGGAGGTTTCAAAGTTCTGGATTTACACTTATATTATGTAGCTGGACAATTAGGGATAATGGGTCGATGGTGCAGACCGGTGGAAGAGGGGGGATATATCCCAACTTGGCTCCACGTCGAGAGACAGATGTTCATAGACTTGGGCATTTCCCCAGAAGCAGTATTGTTTTTTAATCCAGCAGTTTTACCAGATGAGGGAAAACAAACCCCAATCTATAAGTCAATGTTGGCCTGGTGGACTTTCTTGTCCTCAAATCAAAGGAAAGCCCAAAACGGCTCTAGGGAACAACCTATTTTGGGTAACCCAAATATGCTCATTGGTGGGCAGAAAATTAGGAGGCAATGGACTACTCAACTGCTCAACTTAAAATGGGCAGACTTTATAAGAGGCGATAAGGTGGTCTTCCCAGACCAGTGCAAGAATAAAACTTCTTTAAGAAAATACAGGTTACCAATATGGTGCAAAAACCAGAGAGAGGAAGGGTTGGACCACAGGACTCTCCGTTTACTTGGGATAGCGTTAAAGAAGTTAACTATTCCAAAAAAACCCTGTCCAGGATCTATAAGCTATTATTAGAGTTTCTCGGTGGAGATGCTTTTGTAAAAGTTTCATACTGGGATAAAAAAAGGACATTATCCCCCAGGGGCCTGACTGGAAAGAAGTTTGGAGGAGTAGTAGGTATATTACTATTCCTAAATGTAAGATCATGCAATTTTTTGTAGTTTCTAATATATACTACACCCCTGCCAAGCTATGTGCCAGGGGCCTCAGACAGACAGACCTATGTTTTAGGTGTGGTGCAAACCCAGGCAATTTACTTCATGTCATGTGGCACTGTTCCAAAATCTATACTGTTTGGGAGCAAATTAAACATAATATGGACCCGGTGGTGAACTATAAGGATTTTATTGTTCCAAAGATCTGTGTGTTGGGGGTCATAACTGATATTCCTAGTACACTTGTCAAAGGTCACATTTCTTTAATGTCCTCTTTAGTTAAAGCATTTGTCTTGAGGCACTGGAAAAATGATCAGATTTATACATATGACCAGTGGATGGGAGATTTTCTGAAAATGCTGAGTAGGCTTAGAAGGCAAATGCTTCGAAACGGATGAAAAGGAATCTATGATAAGAAATGGAGGACCTTGGAGGCGGTCTATACTATGCAGTCTAAAATCTCCCAACCGTGGGCCTGTCTGTCTGATGGTACGTAGTTAAAGATCTAAGGATAGGGAGTAGATGCTATAATAGTAGTGGGTTTTATTTAATTACTTCTAGCTTTTTGAGGTATATATACCCTGACCGAATATTATTTGGATCTGTTTGTGGAAGCCACAGAATCTGCCAAGTGTTCGTGGGTGGGGGAGACTCTCTCTTTTCCCTAGGGACGCAGCTGCAGGGTATTACTCTAAGGGCTACTGCTTTGGGAAACATGATTCTATAGGCACGCAGGGACGACTTGGGATATCGATTCTGAAATATAAATGTACCTTTGTAGGTAGAAGATGTCCTATATACTGTAAACGAGTATGGGTATGGAGAGTGTGGTTGAGGGCTATGCAATGCAGCTGTGTATGTATATAGTTAATAGTTAATGGCAGTACATAGTAACCACACTCAGTTTTGGGGTGTGGGCTTGGGGCAACCTGGGTATTTGTGTATGTTTGTCTAATGACCAGTGGAAGAAAATGACAATAAAGAAGATTTTAAAAAAAAAAGAACAGCCAGAAACCACTGTACAAAGCTAATTCGGGAAACCAAGTCCAACTTCTATTGCTCTGAACTCCACACTGCCTCCAACTGCCCTACCAAGTTCTGGTCCACAATAAAAGAACTTTCTGGTAATACCACAGGAAACACTCTCTCCTCAAAAAATTTTTCTGACAATGTAATTAACAACAACAATAAAGAGATACTACAAGCCTTCATCAATCACTTTGCTACTACAGGGCTAGCTTTTGATAACTCACCTGCATGCAACCTATGCTCCCAGCTTACCACTCAACCTTCAGAATCTAGTCCTTCAGATGCAGTCTTTTCATTCTCTCCTGCCTCACTAAAAGAGGTCAAAGATCTTCTCCTCCAGTTGGACACCAGAAAAAGTGCTGGCGCTGACACCTTCGATCCACACTACCTAAAGATTGCCTATCATGTCTTGGCTGTACCTATTATGCATCTATTTAACTTGTCCCTTTCTCAAGGGACCCTCCCCAAACTGTGGAATACCACACATGTTATTCCATTGTTTAAATCCGCAGACCCCTGTGATCTAAACAACTACAGGCCCAACTCCCTTCTCCCGGTACTATCAAAACTTCTGGAATAAATTGTGAATGCCCAGCTAGAATCTTTCATAGATGATATTGTATGATAATATGGTATGCTCCTATTAAGAAACGCAAAGTCAAATCACTGAGTAACCCTTGGCTCACAGGTGACCTCCTCAGGATGCTAAAAACAAGAGACCACCTATGGGAGCTGGCCAGAAACTCTGGAAAGCAAAACGACATCCAAAACTACAAACGTGCCTGCAATGACTGCACCAAAACCATCCGGCAAATGAAGTCTGCCTACTATAAGCATGCCTCACAAACTCCTGGGCAATGGTCAGGAATTCTGAAGAACATAAAGGAACTCACTGGGAATCCACCCAAAACCCCCATCAATACTCAACATCAATGGAACCACAACCCTCAACCCAAAACCATTGTGGATACCTTTAACAAAGCCTTTACTGACCTCAGCGCTGTCCTACCTCAGGACTACTTCAAGATGGTGTAGCCCCCTGTCTGGAATGAACACTACTCCCACCAGCTCCCCTGCTTCTACTTCAAAGCAGTCAAGGCTCACCAAGTACACAATACGTTACCATAGCCCTTGGTAAATCAAGATTCAGTAATGTCTCCTCGATCTCAAAATCCTGTCTCTCACACTTGATGAAGTGCTTAGTCCTCTGACCAGAATTTTCAACCTCTCCTCAGCCTTAGCCAGTTCCCGGACAGATGGAAATCTGCCACTGTCACCCCAGTCCATAAAAGTGGTGACAAAACTGCCCATGATAACTACAGATCTATCTCCCTACTACCCCCACTCTCCAAGGCACTAGAACGCATTGTCTCGGACCAGCTCACAGAATACCTGGATACATACAACATCCTGTGCAAGCAACAACACAGGTTCCACAAAGGTCACAGCACCTCCACAGCCCTACTTGAATTCACCGGCGCAATCCACAATGCACTTGATTCTGGTGAACTACTAGGCTCAATCTACATTGACTTAACTAAAGCCTTTGACACTGTCAATCACTGCCTGCTACTTCTCCAGCTTCAGAACACTGGGCTGTCAACTGACACCATTGGCTGGTTTAAGAGCTACCTTGAAGAACGGTCCCAAACAGTAAAAATCACTGATACACTCTCGGACCCTAGACCGGTCCACTCGGGAGTCCCCCAGGGCCCCATTCTGGGACCCCTCCTCTTCAACCTATTCTTAAACTCACTAATGTATAGCTGCCCAGAACAAATAATTCTCTATGCCGACAATGCTGTGATCCTCACCTCAGACCCTGATCCAAACCAGTTACAAAATAAACTTCAGCGGGCCTTCTCCTCCATCGAATCCTGGTTCCTAAATCATAAACTGCTTCTCAATCAGAAAAAAAAACAAGTCTATGGTCTTTTGCAGCCCCCACAACAAAACAAACAACTCCACCTTCCATTGCAACTGAACAAGGAGCCATCCTAGAGCAAACACAATTGTTCAAGTACCTTGGCATCACCCTTGATCCCCACCTCTCATATGCTGTCCATATTAGCAATGTGGCAAAGTCTGCCAATGCGAGGTTAGGCATATTATTCCTGCACAGGAAACACCTAACCCCAGAAGCACTGTCAATGGCCGTCCAAAGCTCCATTGTCAGCATCATAGACTATGGTCTTATCATATATGGGTCAGCAACTACCACTGCTCTCAAACGTATCGCGACCGCCCTGAATAAGGCCTGTCGTCTCATCACTGGCTCACATCGCCATACCCACACTTGTGACCTTTATTCCCAATCTGGATGGCTTCAACTGTACAAATGCATAAAATACCAAACCTGCATCACGGCCAAGAAAATCATAATGAGACTTGCCCCACCTGGTGTCTGTGCCCTCCTTAAGCCTAGACATAGGAATGTCACTACAAGGAGATCCAGTTCCCATCTACTACATATCCCACGATGTCGCACAACCCAAGGACAAAGATAATTTCCCTATTGGGCATCCAACTGGCTCAACTCTCTTGGCAGCGACATAGTGACCACTCCAACACTTGGCCTTTTCAAGTCCAAGCTGTGCCTCTCACTGCTTGTAACCTGCAATTGTCCATCTTAACATTTCCACCATTCCAGCTGCACATGCCCCAGCACCCAGCACTTACAATCAGTCTTTGCACCCCTAACACCTTACCTGGCATATTCCCTCGACAAGGCCCCCTGGCTGCACTGTCTCCCACCCTCGCCCACCTCCCTCCATATCTCCACTCCTGCCCCTGCCCCTACCCACCTCCCATACTCCCCCTTACCCCCTGCACCTCCTACCTCCCTCGATCTCCTACCCTCACTTCTCCCATCGACCCCTCCCTTGTCTTGCTCATAGCTCAAGTCTTGTACTGGTTATTACAGTCTGTAAGTCAGTGACGTTATGTTTGTAACTAAAAATCATGACTGTTGCACACGTTGACGTGGAACCTTTATAAAAGAGCCTCGGCTCAAAGGTATTGTAATCTTAGATTGAAATAAAAATAAAAAAATATTAACCTGCTAAACCCATTGCAATCTGGTTTCAGAACTGAATATAGTACAATCACGGCCCTGGCCAAGGTGACAAATGACTGGCAGTGTGAGCTAGAGAACAAAAAATTTGTCTGCGCCATTTTTCTAGACCTCAGTAAGGCCTTCGACACTGTTGACCACAGCCTCCTTCTTTCTTCATTAAAAGCTATTGGTCTAGATTCTACCTCCTTGCATTGGTTCCACAACTACCTTTCTGATAGGCACCAACAGGTCAAGGCCGAAGGTGAACTCTCCCCCTCAAATCTGTTAAAAAGAGGCATCCCGCAGGGATCCATCCTGGGGCCACTCCTATTTGCCATCTACATCAACAATATAGACTCAGGCATCAATAATGCAAAAATTCATCTGTTTGCAGATGATACAGTGATCTACCTAAGCCGTACAACTCCTGAAACTGCCTGTAGCAACCTGCAAGCTGACTTCAACATACTTCAATACCAGCTCCTTAGTAAAAAATTGCTACTTAACGCCAAAAAGACAAAGGCGATGCTATTTTCACCTATTAACCATGCAGCCTACCCTGCTCTACCCCCAATCACCACCCTACTAGGAGAAATCCTGGAATTTGTTCCAAAATTCAAATACCTGGGGGTCTGGCTAGACTTCAAACTCTCCTTTGCAGACCACCTGGAGGATTTGTTAAAAAAACTGAGGCAGAGACTAGATCTCTTCTTCAGGTTAAACCACCTACTAACTACAGAGGCCAAGGGACAGCTAGTTCAGTCTACATTCCTTTCCCTAATTGATTACACTGACTTTATATACAGCCAATGTGCTATTTCATACCTTGGTAAATTGGACATACTTTACCACATAGTTCTGCGCTTCATCACTGGTCTCCCCTTCTCCACCCATCAATGCTCCTTATATGCAGCCATAGATTGGACCTCCCTACACTACACATGAAATAAAAATGCAGCTCTCTGGACATACAGAGCTATCGCTGGCAAACTTTTGCAGTACATTGTTGATTGCCTGACTCTCAATATGCCTGGAACCTATGCCCTAAGAAGCTGTTCACTGATTTCTCTGAAAGTGCCCACAGTCCTAACGCATTTTGGGAGAGCTGCCATAGGATTCATTCTACCGACACTTGGAATGTGCTACAGAAATCTCTGCAACTGATGATTCCTGTTTGTAGTACTGTGTTTAAGTCCTTATACTCAAAACACATTACAGAAGCCTGCAACTGCTTCCAACGATCCTAGCTCTGGAATGTGCTATGGAAATCACTGAAACTGAGGACTCCTGTTATTTTCACTGTGTTTAAGACCTTATACTCAAAATACATTACAGAAGCCTGCAACTGCTTCCAATGATCCTAGCTTACTTACACCCCCTTCCACATCCTCCCTGCTTTTCCCATCCTCCTTCCTTCTATCAGTGCATAACTTGTCCCTGAGCCACCTACTTATCTACCGCACTAAATCTCACCCTCCCTCACCCACATATTCCTTGTATACCCACAGCATATCATTCCTTCACTCCTAGTATTATCCCAGTTCCAGACCCCCCCACTGGCTGCCCACTTCTCCCAACACGTCTCCCCCTTGATACGCCTGGGTCTATTTAAACTGACTATGTATGTCTCTTTGCTTGTAGTATCCACTTCAACTAATCTCTTCACTGGATTATAATGCCTTTACCTTACAGGAATACTAAACCATGTATGTTGTTGTATCTGGTATAAATTTTTACTGATTTGCTGCCCTTTTGTTATGTATACCTTTACCGACTGTCTTTTACCTGAACCCAAATGTATTTTTACTTATCCTGTCTATTGCAGGCCTACCTTTACTGTTGTACTCTTGCATCTACTGTCTATTTGTCTGTATATAAATGCATTGTTACTTGACTTGTGTAATGCAGGTCGACCTTGTAAATGAACTTGCTCAATGGCGTTCACCTGGATAAATAAAGAATTTGATTGATTGATTGATTGACTTGACATCATAGATATAGATGGGATACCTCATTTATAACACCTGCTTAAATGTTGGGGCACTAAGGGCTTGCACTGACTCAGCCAGGCAATGTAACCCCCCCATACCAGGTATTGTTACCTGAGTGGTGAGCTACAGCACAACTAAAGTCATGGATATCAACAGTATAACTAACTGATAACAGCTGCGCAGAACCTAGTGAACTGAGGAGCTGCATGGCCCCAGCCAGGCAGTGCCCCTCTCAAAAAAAAAATCAGGTACTGTATATTCATTGTAGAGGTATTGGTGCTCTGAAGTCATGCATATGACTGGTACTACTTCCCGATACCAGGTGCACACTAGTTAGGACATTGTGGACTTGCACGGCATCAGCCAGACAAGGCACTGCCCTCCCTACCAAAAAAAAAGGTTCTGGATATAGAGTGGTGAGACACAACACACGTAAGTAAATGTACATCAACAGTATAGCTCTTTGGTACCAGCTGCACACAAGTTAGGACACTGAGCAGTTGTATGCCCTTAGCTAAGAATATCCCCCACCCATTCCCAGATAAGAGGTATAGGATCCTGAGTGCTGACTCACAGCAGAACTGAAGGCATGTATATAAATGATTTAGGTCCATGATAGTGGCTGTACACAAGTTAGAATACTACAGAGTTCTACAGCCTCAGCTAAGCAATGACCCCCCCAGCTCAAACAGCAGATATTGGATCACGAGTGCTGAGCCACAGGTCAACTGAAAGCATGGATATGAATGGAATAACACATTAATACCACCCATGCACAAGTAAGGAGACTGAAGAGTTGCACTTGCTCAGATTGGCAATCCCCCCCCGACCAGGTCTTGTAGCCCAAGTGTTGAACTGCAGCCCAGCTAAGTGCATGCATACCAATACTATACCTCCCTGATACCAGTTGTGCAGAACCTAGGGTACCAAGGACTTCTGTGGCCCCAGGCACACCATCCCACACTACCCCCACCCCCCACAGAAATGGTGTTGGATACTGACTGCTGAGACAGAGCATAATTACAGTAATGTATATAGATATTATAGTTCACTGATAACACCTTTGTACAAGTTAGGGCACTCAGGGGGTGAAGACCCTTGCTTAGGGAATACCCAGCCCCCGCCAAACCAGGTGTTGCATCTGTACTTCTGAACCACAGGAAAACTACATACATGGATATCAACAGTATACCTATCTGATGACAGTTACACACAAGTTACTGTACTCGCAAGTTCTGCTGCCTCACACAGCCAGTGCCCCCATGTATTAGGTAATCACTTATTCATATTGTTGTAATTCATTTCTCTTACCTTCTGACTCGACAAGAATGACGCTGTCTGAGTCAAAGTGCTAGCCCTCCACAGCCTGTTGTGGGGAACACCAACGATGTTCTGTCAATTAATAATAATACATATTTTGAGTGTTGTATACATCACAGCAGAAGTTCAGTAGATATCTGTATAATTATTGCCAATATTCTCTACTACATAAGAACTGTCATGTCTTTATTGTTCTTTCACATTCTGGATACCTGTGTACTACTGCATGCTTCAACTTAAATACTATACTGAGGTCTATTCAGTTACATTATATGAAACACTATTCAGTAAAAAATTGTAATAGTCAACAATATAAGACAATGCCTGTACTGCAGCACAGATAGTATGCTAAGAGCTTGCACAGTCATATCTCTGTTGCAAATGTTTAGTATTACAGATTTGCTACATGTTCAGTGAGAAGCAATTATTCTTGCTGCGTTCAACTTTTGCAAGGTATAGGTTCTACAGAAATAGTGGACTTTGCACTTTTGTATGTTGTAAGATCTACATACTATCCATTATACAATGGGGTATGAAAAACCTGTAACTTCATTGGTCAAAACACATCACATGACCATGGTATATCCTGCAATAACCCACGGCTGACAAGTGGTATTATTAAAAAATATTTGTTAACACATTTTTTTATGTATTTTACATGTGTCAATTGTATAATTGCAATTATACCTTGGACAGAAGTGAACACCCAATGAAATCGTCAGACTGGCAGTTTACCACTGGTGTAAATCCTCTGATAACCAATGGCTAATGATGAGCAAACAATCCTACTCCTAATCCAAATCAGCTGCAGCACAGGAATAAATACAATAAAAACAAAAAACAAAGCAACAACTTTAAAAGTTGTATTTTATAATAGTAAAAAATAAACCTTGGTATTATCGCAATGAGCCACTCAGAGGATGTGGGTCATCAGGGGATTTACCACAGCTGGAGAGGATTTACTCACTCGGCTGTGCCTTGTGGGCAAACCACTCCAGCCATGATAAATCCACTGATAACCCACACCCCCTCATGGCTTATTGCTTAAATAAGGCATTCCAGGGTGTGGGTTATTGCTGGATTTATCTACTTCTTGTGTAGTTAAGTCAGTCGGCTGTACCTTGTAACACACCCCACAAGGCATGGGTACATCTGCCAATTACCCACACCCTGTCGTGTCTTATTGCTTAATTATAACTGCTAGTGCTACCAACTGTTACTGTACATCATTCTTAAAACTGTCATACATATTGTGCTGAGTAGGAATATTCTTCTATACTTATGATGCTGTAGGCACTCCCTCACCACAGGCTTGCCAGCTTGTTCCCATATTTCGTGAGCAAGGTAGTACCAGCATTGTCCAGTATCTCCCCATGTTTCTTCAGGCTGTAAAATTGCTGGTGCACCAGTTTCCACTTCTGCTTGCACATTTGAGCTGTTTTGTTCTTGAGTTTGAACCTGTAGCTCAAATGTGCATTTATGCACCTCCACATGGCATCCAGTTTGCAATTTATGCTTCACATTAGGATTTTGGGATTTCCTTTTGTTTCTGCCACCTCAACCAAGGAACACACCTCCCTCAAGCTCCACAGTCCCATCTTCACTGGTTTTTGTTTTGGCCTGAACTGCATAGTGAAATAGACAATAGTAAGTCACTATATGTTTGGGTAAGTCTTATTCTGAGGTAGCTTCATTCAGTTTTTACATTTGTTATCACCCATATGAGGAGAGCCATGGTAACTGACATTGTACAGTTTTTATGACAACTTTTAAGAAATCACTTCACTCATGTTTACATTATATGAGAAAGACAGCACACTCCTCCCCCCATGGTTGGTTTTACCCACAGTGCATAGGTATAGTCCAACCACAGTCCTAAATATTAATATTATATATAGTAACAATTCCAGGCAAGGCTGGATCATGAAGAGCTGAATGACAACATGAGCGAGTTACCCCTTCCAAGACAAATGCTAGCTATTGTGTAATGAGTGCATAGCCATATCTCAACAGAACTGATAGCCATTAATGCTACATGTCCCAGATAACAGCTCCATACAACTGAGTACAGTGAGGGCATCCATGGTGTCACCAAGGTAGTTGCCTGACAGTGTAAGAACACATACTGCATCATGACTGTCCACCCACAGACAACCTGTTATCTGTCACACTTGCACTTGGTGGGCCCTATTTCTCATGATACTGTGGCAACACAGATTTTATGTGTGTATGTGTCATGTGTGTTATGTATGCAGCTTGTCTATTTTTTGACCAAGGTTTTGTGGCTCTTAAGAGAACCGTTTTTTCAAGGGGTACATTTAAACAGTCTGATATTTTTAGAGCACTGTGAGGATTCCATCTCAAAGGTCTCCTAGGAAAAGACAATTGCCAGCATGAAAGAAGTGCACATCATCTGGTATATGTAGCCAATCATTACAATACTTAATTTCAGGGTGACGTATGGTGTGCATCCCAGACATGCACAGATATCCAGAAATTCATATGTTCACCTTTCTTCATGCCCTGTCAAGCAGATACATGTGCTGTTCTGCTTGCCAGACTCTACGCTCTGTAATGTCTGAAAACAGTATCTTACAGGCAGGTAACATACTCATAATAGAAGCAAGGTCCAATTTTGCTTCTGCTACTAAATCTACCCATCGTTTGGTGCCTAAATCAATTCCTCCTAGATGAATCAGCAGTATGTTCTGACGAGCTTGAGTGCTCAGTAGTCTGTGCATTGTTGGCATGAGGTGCTCCCACCTCATGCCTCCCCTGCCAAACCATGTAACAGAGCAATTTGGAAGCTGCAGGTCTTTACCAAACTGACTTCTCTGAGTATACTCTGAAGCTCGTCTTACTACTCTGCTGCCAATGACCCACACAGTCCATTTGCTTTTTTCTGCCATTCTAAGCTTTTAAACCGAGAAGTGGACAGAGAGCTACCAAAAATATCAGTGTTTGTCCTGCAGTGTCTAGTCACTACTGAATAAGAAACTGAGATTTCCCTCTCTGCTTCAACATTGCTTTGGTGGGCTGGTCCAATGCAAGGGATAAAATAAAATCATTGGCTAATAGTTTGTCATGGTTAACCAATACAGTGGATGCATGCACTACACCTACAGTTAATGGCTACAGGTCCTGTCAAGCAGAAATCTTGCAAAGTTTCCAGGAGGGAAAATATTACATTTTTATAGGCTACTTCAAACAATCACAAGTAAATGGCCAGCTATTATTGGTTACCTCTACTTTTATGAAACTGTACATGTGCTGTGTGCTTGCTGCCTCCATTTGAAGCTCTGTCTGTGCTGGTAAGTACTCACTGACTCACTGACTTTAAACAGTTATAACTTCTTCCCACTGCATAACAGATTATTTATATTGCTATAGTGAAATGGAGGAGTAAAAAAACATTTTGTTTAATGCTATTTTTTTGTCATTATCAGTTTTTATAATGCTAGTAAAATTGTATAGAACATTTCATGTACTTACACAGAGTAAACCAGGTTGTTTAGTTTTTTTCTAAGATGGCTGCTATGTCCTTCTTCTCCAGTCTTCAGCACTTGTGATTGGTTGCTTGACATGGCCTGAACATTGTTTTGTTCCACTGGTGTGAGCATCCATCACTCAAATACAAAGCAGTGTCTGATTGGCTTAGCCTTAAAGAGGGTGTTTTTTCAATGTGATTATTAGACACTTTCATGCTGACATCATTTTGCGACACTATCACAAATATTCAACACTATTATTCAACACTTTCATGCATTCAACACTATTTTGCAACCCTACTATTCAACACTGTCATGCTGACAACATAATTTTGCCACACTGTCATGCGCTCGACACTACTTTGCGAAAATGTCGAAAAAAATCTGTTTTTCAACAAATGTGTGTGTAGTGAAAACTTTTGTAAAAAAACTTTCAGCCATATTTTTAGATATTGTGGCATGTTATAACTCAGCTTCTGTTGTGCAACATCTAAAAGCATTGCATTTCATCTTCACTAGTGTTGTGCTGCGAGAAGGATTATGTGTGCAATGTTTTGTTAGCACTGCTTTCTATTCACGTACTATGACAGATGTACAATGTGTATGACTATGCAATGTTATTAAATAATTATTGCTCACCACTAAATATTTTTTTTCTCTATTTCTTATACAGGTGTCTGATACTCACAAAACATTTTCCCACACTACTGTGAATTTGTAGAGAAGAAAGATGCCTTCTAAGCAGAGACACAGTTCTATGCAGAGAAGAAACAGGTATCTCAGTAGTACACTGTTGTTTAAGAGTGGTACAAAAACCACACATGCTACATCAAGATGTAAACTGAATTATCATTCTGCTCAAGGAGTGACTTCACAGGTTGCGCGCTCTACAGAAATTGTGTGTACTTGCTCAACTGCAATCCAAATATGCACAGCTCAGCAACAGTTGTGGAAATCTTCCAGATGGAAGACTAATGTCACAAAGGCAAGCATAAACAAACTTACTAATCAAAAGCATAAAGGTATGGCTGCTGATGCTCACCTGAGAAAGCAAAGGTATTTCCAATCACTAGCTTGTAAAGGTAAGTTAGGTAGACTTATTGCAGCTGTGATGAGACATGAGCACAAAAAACTAAAGACTGATCTGTTTTTGATGAAATTGCATCTCAGAGTTCGTACATTTGTCAACAGAGCAGTATTTGTTCTTCAACGCCTGTGTCGTAAAATGGCACATGTACTTGAATAATTCAGAAAAGTTGTGTACAGCATTAAGATGAGGCTACAACTCTATCCCGTCTTGAACCAACACAACTTCAGTGACATTTTCACAAGTAGCTGGCTACACACACAGCACTCAGAGGCATATTTCTGGGAGGAGTCATATTACTCACAGAAAAAGGACAGCAAGTTCTGTATTGATGAGTCTGGTAAACTGTGCAATGTGCTGACTGTATGTGATGACATTACAGCTGAGTCAGATGATGAGCCTGAGTCAACTGTTCAGCCTCATGTCACTGTCTGGCATGTACATGTGATGCAACTTGCAACCGCAGGCAATTATCATTTGATAAAGTTGAGCACTTTATCAATCTGTTTGTCATTACTGATCATAAAAACAGACATAAATTGTTTGAGACTATAGACCTTTGTGAGATCCGTCCACATACTGGACTTATGGGTCATTCACTAGCATGCCTAGATAGTGATATTTATGACAGTGTATTTCACCACATGCAGATGCTGGCAGTGCATCAATCAGGGATACAGAACTTTGTGTATAGGGTCTATGAGGTGCGACGAGTTGTTGCGCAGTATACTCATCTTAATGAGTTGCTGCAGTCTGGTGACATGCATGGTGCCATGACATTTCTTAAACAGCTGCAGCATGACAGCAGTGTCACAGATACTGTGATTGATCAGTCATCAATTGCTGATGGAAATTTTGCCTCTGTCTTAGAAACAGATATTCTGAAGCAGTTTGGGAAATCCATTGCCAGATTTGAGCTGGCAAAGACAGAGAAATTTGACTCTGTATGTGTGTCATGTGATCGGCTCTGTTACCAGAAACAAATGGTCACAGTTAATCTGGAAACCTTGTCACCATACAATGACATGTGGTTTCGACTCTCAGCATTTCTGCTGTTAAAGTGTGACTGCCAGTTAAAGCCAATCATTGTGATTTGCAAGCACTGTTTCTCCAAGGTGAAGAGTAACGTTCTGCCACAAAGGTCATTGTTGAACAATATGGAGGCACATGTTACACCTGCATAGATTGCCACATTGAATATCTTTGAGCAGGTTCTTATTCAGACTATGAAACCATTTCAAACTATTCTACGTCTGAATACAAAAACACAGAACATTCCACAAAAAGAACTCATTAGGTCTCTAAAGGGTTCCGTTATGTATCTTCCACTTCCTCTGCAGAAAAATGTGGAGACAATCTCCAGTGAGAACAGTTTGGTGATTCTTGTCAATGATGTTCCAACAAAGTCAAAGGTCATCTGGCAGGATGTTGTCAATGTAGAGAAGGTGAAGCTTGTTCTTACTTACTTGAAGAGCAACAATCCCTTTTATGCAGACCTTGACATTGATTGCATGAGTAGTTTGTCTGCTGAACACGATGTGTTGGAGCTCTGTCAGGACAGCTGCAGATTTCTTTGTGGGCAGAAAAAGGTGCCAATGCAGGCAGAAGCCCAGTACAAAAGGGCAGCCTGCAGCGCCGGGAGAAACACAACGAGCGAGTGAGAGGGAGAAGTAAGCAAGCTCAACAGACCTCTACCATGAGTGCTGCGGATTGCTTTGTGGGCAGAAAAAGGTGGTAACACAGGCAGGAGCCCAGTACAAAAGGCCAGCCTGCAGCGCCGGCAGAAACAGAATGAGCGAGAGAGGGGGTGTGAGCTAGCTTAACGGATCTGCTACAGATTTTTTTGTGGGCAGAAAAAGCCACCAACAGAGGTGGCAGCCCAGTACAAAATGACAGCCTGCAGCACCAGCAGAAACAGAATGAGCGAGTGCAAGATGGGGAGTGACCCACCTCAGCAGAGCTCTATCGGGACAGCTGCAGATTTCTTTGTGGGCAGAAAAATGTGCCAACACAGGCAGGAGCCCAGTACAAAAGAGCAGCCTGCAGCACTGGAAGAAACAGAACGAGTGAGTGACACAGGGCAGTGAGCAAGCTCAAAGGACCAACGCAGACAACATTCAGCATTGACAAATGCTTGTTTATATTGTTTTGTGAGATTGATTTTGTGTACCAATTTCACTTTTAATTCAGCCTTTTTAATCAACAATTAATTTGGCAATAAATCTTTTTTTAGCCTTATCTAACTGTGTTGTGTCTTTTATTATATATAATGTCACAGTACTGATATCTATACTTCACTTGCTATTTTACTGCATACAAAGAAAGTACAATAGGTAAATCTGTGGATATTTTCTACTTAGCAGAGTACATGTACTATCGGTCAATGTGTCACACATATTACTGTCCTATTCAATTTATGTACGAGTTCATTTTAACATCTAAGGTGTAGCGCATGAACTATTGCCACATTAATAGCATCAGACAAGTACATCTTCTGATAAAGCTATCTATCTCTTGGTCAGAGTGTGGTGCACAAAGGGAGCCACGCTCTCACCAACATATACGGTGTAGTATGTAGATAATGTTTTTCTCAAAAAGACAGGAAATTCATGGCAAAAAACTCCATTTAATGCATCAGTTAGGGTTGTTCCACAGCGACAAAAGAGAGGAAATTTGGTCTTAGGGTTGAAAACCCTAACTCCGCATTCCCCACCCCCACCCCCAGCACCACACACACACACACACACACACACACACACACACACACACATGCAAGTAGGGGGGGAGGACCAAGGCAACACAACCAATCACAGACAACCAGCAGCAGGTGACAGAAATAACATGCAACTGTTTAAATGTTCTACAAGACACATCCATCATCATGGTCCACAAACTGTAGCATTTATGTAGCCATGGAGGTACACAGCATTGTGTGTATCTCCACAGGATAACATGCCAGAACAGTAGTACTCTACACAGAATACCTATGATATGCATCGTTTGGTTATGCTGGGATGATATCACGAGGCATTTACATAGAAGAAAGCATGGATAAAAGGATAAGTAATATTATGTGGTCATAGGCACAAAAATGACAGCATGGCACCCTTTGAGTAACATACAGCGTCCAACGTAACCATGCTCAAACCAAGATGGGCATGGTCACATTTACACACATGTGGTCTGCATAACAAATTATGGTCACAAATGTATGCACACATGCAGTGCTCAATAGTTTTAAGACAGTTCTGTAATTTTCTATTCAATATATTATGCATAAGGAATATTTGGTTATTATTCTGCCACATGCAGAACCAGTACTACAGAACTAACAGTGGCATGAATGCAACATAATGTTTTTAGCATAGGATAATAGCATTTTTCTTGTTAATATCTGAAACAATTTGCATGATAATGTCAACCATGGTCCATGATGATATTGAACACGTTTGTCCTATGGTACCACCTAGCTGCCCAAGTGTACAGGATTAGATGACAGTGCAGCAGCACGCTGTATATAATAGTATTCTAATAAATTATTTGCTACTGTTAGGATAACATTAGGAACCATTTACACACATGAAAGGTCAGTGTAAATGCTGTCTGATATTATCCATTAATAGTTGCAAAAAATTGGTAGCATGGTGTCTTTGTCCGCCCCTGCTACCAGAAATGTAGGAATTTCTATAGAAACAGGAACATGCGTTTATACTGACAAACTGACAGCAACACAAAGAGAGTGAAGTGATACTATGGAATCCTCTGGGTGACACAGTCCCATATACAGCTGTGCAGCTTCAGATAATAGTGGAGAAGGGCTCTGTACATAATACTGTGCTGATCTTTTTCTTTCTTAAGTCATGGTAAGATCAGGAGGTATTTATTCACATTAAACTGTGTAATAATACTGTCTGATACTACACATTCATACACACAAACATGTGAGCATGGACCATTTAAACAGCATGCCAGCAACAACATATCAATTACTAGAGAAACACACTTACCTGTTTCAAATGAAAAAAACTTTCCAGAATTCAGATATTGTGTAGTGTGACTATGTGACTTTTTGGATCTGACACTCCCACACAGATATGGAACTATACAATGCAACATAATGGTGCAGCAGTACTGTGTACATAATAGTGTATTGAGACATCATTGTCTTATTCCAGGGTAACATCAGGAGACATTGACAGTCAACAAAGGTCTCTAAAAGCACTGACTGACATTGGCATGTTGTTAGCATGATGCATTAGTGACACACTGTCATTCAGGAGAGATAACAAAAGTATTAGATATAAAAAAATGTTTAATGTGATCCACCAACTGCTGGCCAGTATACATGTATGCCAGCAAGTCACTCGGATGACAGGAAAACTCCTACAGTTCATGGACCATGATGATGGATGTATCTTGTAGTATGTTTAGACAGTTGTATCTTATTTCTGTCACCTGCTGCTGGTTGTCTGTGATTGGTTGTGTTGCCTTGGTCCTTCCCCCTACTTGCATATGTGTGTGTGTGTGTGTGTGTGTGTGTGGCACTGGGGGTGGAGGTGAGGAATGCAGAGTTAGGGTTTTCAACCCTAACACCAAACTTCCTCACTTCTGTCACTGTGGAACAACCCTAACTGATGCATTAAACAGAGTTTTTTGCCATGACTTTGTGTGTATATATATATATATATATATATATACACACAGTATATAGACTACATTCTGTAAGTACATATTGAATTCACTATTTCTACATACCTTCTTGTAGTAAAATATGTAAACAAGCAAAGAAGGCAGCTCCATGATGTAGTGATGCTAACAACATAAATGTAAACAACACTCACAATAAAAGTTAGGCACACACACACACACACACACACACACACCAGATCAGGAACTTCAGAAGATTTTTTACCACAAAGTTAATTCATACAAAAATTAAAATGTAGTAGAACCAAAGCCAAAAGCAGCAATAGTAAAAAACAGACCTCCCCACAGTACTGACATTTTGTGCTGTTGTTGTGATTTTTTCAAGCACATTACGAAATGTCTGTCCTGTGCAGAGGTCTGTTTTTCACTATTTTTACTTTTGTCTTTAGTTTTACATTTTGTTCCTTACTGTACAAATAAACTTTGTGATGGAAAATCCAAGAAGTGCCTTCTGGAGCTCCCGGTCCAGTGTGCATGTGTGCCTAACTTCTGCTGTGATTAAACTATGTATCTTGTTTGCATGCAAGATACAGAATGTGTAGAATATATGCAGAATATATATTTTTATATATGTTAGATATATTTTTGCAAATGTCTGCTGTGGTATTGTGTACATATTTTCATAACTAATTTGCATTTTTCAAAAATAAAGTTTATGAATGAAAATTATGATAATTTCTATTTTTAAAACAATTTTGAATTGACAGCATTAGCTTACAGACAAGAGGGAATGGCAAAGAGTAAAAAACAAGTACATGTAAGAACTCACCCCAACATAAAAGGGAATAAAATAGGGGTGATATAAATATCAATTTGAGCCTTTATAAATTGTGAGATCAGGAGGTACATCCTATGTGTAAGTATACATGTATAATCTGTAAGTATGTGGTAATGATGTATCATTTAAGCAATAATGCACAACAGGGTGTGGGTTGTGCTGGGATAACCTCATGCCTGGGGTGGTTGTGCACGAGGCCACAGGCCAAGTGCATCCAATGCCCCAGAAGTGAGGTTATCCCAGCACAACCCACACCCTGAAGTGCATTATTGCTATTACACAATGGCTCACATATTAAAAAAAGATTAAAAAGCATTTTTGTGCAAATGTTGTTCATTTATTATTGTGGAGGCATACAGAGGAAAAAAGTAGTTCATTTTTGACCAGTAGATGGAGCTGCTGGTATATGAGAGGCTCTGTGTGTTCCTCTGGTTCTCCCCTAACATGCAGTTTTCTCTTTGTTCTGCTTCATGAAGACTTTTTTTATATTGCAAATTACAGAGCGAGGTTACCTGTGCCATTGGTCTCTGTAACCCTGAACATGTTATGTCCACAAAGATGATCGTGGAGTGGGGACTGAGGCAGCAGAGTGAGAGCAGGGGTCAAGACTTTTGTACTTGAATAACAGGGAAGCAACTAGAATGGGACTTCTGTTGTTGTGAAATGGGTCAGTAACTGCCAGTCAGTAACCGAGGGGAGATTTTAGTTTGATCTTTGTACAGGAGGACTGTTTTGTGAATGTTTCTCATGGCTGCTGTCACTGCATGTGGCTTTGTAAGGAACGGGTGAGCATGTGCTTCCCTGCTTTCACTGAAGCTTAGTGTAAAGAAGTGGTCGCTTATTGGAAGTTGAGAAAATATTGTACAAATGAAAAAAAGGTTAGAGTTGGTGTGTTTTATTTTTTGACTGTGGCAAGGATCAGGAAAATGGTAATGTCAGCGGTGGCAGGAGTTACGACGTGTCTTCTTGGCATAGCACTTCAATGGCAAATTGGATAGTAAAGGAGTTGCGGTCAGTGTGCTGATCAATATTTTTAAGTTTGTTGTGGTCATTTGTGTCCGATCTTCATACAGTGAGGTTGTTCTGAGATAACCTCACTGTTGAAGGTGGGTACTGACCAATCAGAGTCCAGGAAATTTTCTTGCCTTTGTATAATAAAACATAATTCTATTATAGATATCTAAATGGGTATTAATAAGAGGAATTCCAAATGTACAGTTAAAGATACTATATGTTACATCAAAATTAATCCATTGTCTTTTCAGCTGGATATTTTAAGATATTTTTACAATGCATGTGTTTAAAAAAAATGCTTTATATATATGTCAACTACATGAAAACTTATATATTTTAAATAGTCAAGATAAATAAGCAAATATATATCATGCACCTATAATAAATATACCATGGATATATATTTATCATATATCTTAAATATATCTGTCACATATGTTCTGCAACTCAATGAGATATTTCAAAAACCAGCCAATTTGAAATATGTTGCATATTCTTCAGTCATATGATCAAAAATATATTTGAAATATACCTTTATAAATATATCTAAAATATATTTTTATTCCATATCACTGGCCCCCCACACAGCCTTGGTACACTCTTTGGCCACTTTTCGGTCATCTGAGATGATTATTCCCAAATCTCTTTCCTCCTTGGTGACCGTTAGTATCCCCCCCATCCTGTAGCTTTCCCCAGGGTTCCTGCATCCCAGGTGCATGACTTGGCACTTCTTTGTATTGAATCTTAGTTGCCACACATCAGACCACCCAACTTTCGTAGGTCCCTCCTCATTTTCTCCACCCCATCTGGGGTGTTCACCCTGTTGCAGATCTGGGTGTCATCTGCAAATAGGCAAACCTTTCCCTCCAGCCCTTCTGCAATCTCACTGATGAAGACATTGAAAAGGACTGGGCACAGGACTGATCCTTGTGGTACCCCACTGTTCAACTCACTCTCCTCAGATTGGACCCCATTTACCACCACTCTCTGCTTTCAGTCCGCTAACCAATTTCTAACCCAGTTTACCACCTTATGGCCCACTCCTGTGCTCCCCAGCTCAATTATCAGTCTTTTATATGGAACAGTCTTGAAGGCCTTGCTGAAATCAAGGTAGGTGACATCCACCACTCCTCCCTGATCCATCTCCCTTGTCAATCAGTCAAAGAAATCTATCAGATTTGTTTGGCATGACTTTCCGGTTGTGAATTCATGCTGCCTCAGATCCTGTGCTCATAGAAACATAGAAACATAGACTTTGACGGCAGATAAGGACCGCTAGGCCCATCTAGTCTGCCCATTTCCCTACCTACAGGATAGGCCACAGGTCCTAGTTAACCAATAGCCTATTTCTTCCTGCTCTGCTGGATTCCAGGTGTTCCACAATCCTTTCTTTAAGCAGCACTTCCATAACATTTCCCACTACTAAAGTGAGGCTGACTGTACCAGCCTCTTCCTTGCTTTCACTTTTGTGAAGAGGGACTACATGTGCCCTCTCCAATCCTCTGGAACCACCCCGTATCAAGTGACTCGCTAAACAGGGCTGCCAGTGGTGCTTCCTTTAATATCCTAGGATGTATGCCATCTGGTCCCATTGCTTTGTTCACCTTCAGTTTTGTGAGTTCCTCTAGGACTCTGTCTTCTGTGAAGGGACTGGTGTTCACCCCCCCCTTATTTCTGATACCTATATGTGGTCCCTCTCCCTCTCCTTCTTCTGTGAATACTGAACAGAAGTATTTATTCAGAACTGCTGCTTTTTCTAGGTCTCCCTACAGACACTCCCCCCTTCCTGTTTGAGCCTTATGATCCCACCCCTGGTCTTCCTTCTTTCACTGAAGTAGCTATAGAATGTCTTGTCCCCTTTCTTGATCATCTGTGCTATTCTTTCTTCTGCCTGCACCTTTGTGCTCCTAACTGCTTCATCTGCCTTCTTCTGTCTATTTAGATATGCCACCCTGTCTTCTTTCCTCTGTGTCCCACTGTATTTTCTGAAAGACAGCTTTTTAGCCCTTACTTTCTCCGCCACATCCCTTCAGAACCGCAGTGATTTTTTTTCCTTCCCTTGCCCTTACTTCTCTTCCCAGTGCACTGGTTTGTCACTTCCTCTATGGCTCCTTTAAGATGTGTCCACTGTTCTTAAACCCTTCCCACTTACTTTTTTCCTTGCCAAGGATTCTTTGATACATAACCCCATCCTAGCAAAGTCTGCCCTCCTGAAATCTAAGACCCTCGCTTTTGTGTGGCTTGCCTGCAACACTGTACGCATGTTAAACCAGACTGTGTGGTGGTCACTGGATAGTAGGTGCCCTTCCACCTTGACTTCTGTTATTCTATCCTCATTGGTCAGTACTAGGTCTAGGATCACACCATCCCTGGTGGGTTCTTGCACTAACTGCCTGAGGCTGCCCCTTGTAAGGATTCCAGGATGTCTCAGATCCTGACTGAGGCAGCCACCAGGATGGTCCAATTTACATCCGGCATGTTAAAATCACCCAGCAGCAGTACCTTCCCTTTTGCTGCCATCTGATGGATCTCTTCCACCAGCACCCTATCCACCTCTTCCCCCTGTGCTGGAGGCCTGTAGATCACACCTGTATGAACTGCTGTTCTGTAGCCAGACTCAAGGGTGACCCACAGTGTCTCGGCCTCCCCTGCCTACCCTGTACTGCAGTTGCTTTTATGCTGTCCTTGATGTAGAGTGCCACCCTGCCACCCTTTTTACCCTCTCTATCCCTCCTGAATAGAGTATAACCTGGTACAGCTACCTCCCAGTCATGACTTTTATTGAACCACATCTCAATTATTGCTATTGTAAGACCTCAACCCCTGCCTTTTTGCAAAACAACAGGTGGTATGCTGTTGAAGCTGACAGCAGGGGACTGGGTTCAGGGAGGACTAGGTTACTCAGCACAAGGGGTCTAGGTTTGGCTACTCTGCACAGAGGCACCCAAGTAAATCCGAACAGAGGAAGCAATAACTGTAATGTCCAATACCAGGAATGGGATTCTAAAGTGTGGCTTTTATTCACATCCAAACTGAACAAACAAAGCATTGATGGATCCCCACGGGGCTACATTCCTGATAATGCAGATAAGAGCAACAGAACACTTCTTCACTATTTCAGCCCTCAGGCTCTGAACCCACCAGGCACACAGCCTGGACTTGCATGCAGCTTTGGGTACACAGCCTGACTTGTACACTATTTAGGTTTTTCCTGGCCCAGCTCCCCTGCCAGCCTCACAATCCTGGTCCATATGGCAGTGAACCAAATTTTCGGTTGGTGGCTCCCCAAACCACCTTAGAGCCTTCGACTCCTTAAGGGAAATTTCCTTCCAGTCTCACGTCTGGGTACTTCCCTCATCACTGGTCAAGTGCATGAGGCAAAGTGGAAATCCACAGAGCAAATCCATAGAGGTGGACCTGGTTACTAAAGGTGGGGGGACTCCCACCTCCAACTCCCTCAATCCATACCTGGCCATTTCTCTGGATGTTAAACAACTCTTTTAAAAGCTTGGCAATGTAGATTACAGGGTAGACGTATAGCACATCCCCTCTACATGTCTTGACTTTCCCCTTGTGCTGGACTTGAACATTCTTTTACTTTGGCTAAGCCTATTCCTCTAGGCCTCCCACTAATTCAGCAGTCCAATCCCCACTTTAATGCAGTTGATGTGAAACATAGGCCCTTTGACAAGAGCAGAACTCACCCTTTGGTTGCAGGTGCCCCACAGATGAATCTTAACAGTTTCTTGTGCCACAACACATTTGGAAAAAATAAGGCAGCTTCTTCTCTAGCAGTTGCCAGGGGGTTGCCCCTGAAATAACAGGCAAACCTTCCACCCCCACCCCCTGAGGGATGGGGCACAGAGACCAGTATCAGCAGTCTCCACCACTTCAAGAACAGTTTACTGTGTTCCTCTTTAGGTGGAAACACACACCTTTCCCTAGAAGTAACTCTATATCAGAACTTAGGCTCCAAGAGCCTGTGGACAGAATGCTGTGCTCCTCTCTTCTTCACTGCTCACACAACTCTGCTTTCAAAAACTCCCAACATTCTAATCTAACTCCCTTCTGCAGATTCCAATGTGGTTCATGCAGCTGCGATAGTTCTATGGTGATGTCATCCCTCAGTCTCAGCTGAGACTGAGAACAGAGTGAGACAGTGTGAAATCCATTTAACTGGAGTTTCACAAGCTGCCTCCCTGCCTACCACTAGGCCTTACAGAGATTCTAGTAACCCCAGGTAATGGGGGGGTTACACTCACCCTGGGCCAGGAAAATGATTGTCCGCAGTCATTATTTACCCGACTTAGGCCATCCCACCCTATGTGCTACCTGCGGAGGGGGGTGATCAGGCCCCCTCCTACCATGTGCGAGCACAGGCAGGCAACACTAAGGTCCTAGAGGCCTTTAGCTGATATATCAGCCTCTACTCTACCCACTTACTATGGGTGCCTACTGGCTCTGGTAGGACTGTCCAGAGCATAGCCCTAATAGCTCAGCACTGCAGTCCCTATGGCCATTCAGGACCACAGCCTGCCTATCCCCCCTAGCCCTCTAGGGAAAATCTGTCTGCCTCTAACTTAACACCCCAAAACAAAAACAACCCGGGGACCTCCCCGACCTTGGGCACCCTGCAACCACACACTAAGAACTAATACCATCTATTACATTACATTACTGCCTCCTCCCCCACAACCACACCTGTGGAAGGAAAGGGTTAACGCAGTGACAACAACAATAACAACAGTACTTTAAATTACTACACACTAAAGTCCTGGTGAGGAACTCCAATTAGCTCCTTCTCCTCTTCTTGGCTTCTCTTCTTTCTTCTTCAGGAACACCTGCAAGAAAAAGAAAGACAACACACACTCCTAATCTGCATACACAGTCTACCTAACCCCTACGATCAAAACACTGGAGAATCCCAAAAAGAATTTTTTAGAAAAGGTAGAAAAACAGTACATACACTAGAAAACAGTAGAAAAACAATTACATTATTTACAATACACATTTAGGGGACGAGTGCCCTAAAAGTCCCATCTAGTGACCACAGTGCCCGAAGGCTAGTCCATTAAAGAGTCTCTCCTTGGCCGGAGTGCGGTGAAACACAGTTCTAGCAGGCCAAAGTCCCAAAGGGGAGAGTCTTTGAGGACAGTTCACACATTCTGGAGTCTGCTAGTGTAGGGTGTGTACTGCAATGTCATAAGGATAGAAAAGTTTGGACTTACCAGCCCCTTGTAGAACGAAAAATCGGCACCAACCTGCTCCTCCGCCAAAGATTCTCCCTGGCAGCATTCTTCCAATACAGCTGGACGGACATCTTCCGGGAACTACAGGAGGGCACATCTGGGAACTGCTGGGCTGATGCCATCTCTGGAGATGGAATCTTAGAACAGAAACAAAAAGGAAAACAGCTGGTCTGACGTCATCCAATTACCAGGCGATGGATCAGGATACAGCTGGTCTGCTGTCCTCTCTGGATCTGAAGTCATCTGGTGGACCAGTTGATAGATTCTGGAAAGGCCAGTACACTGTGGAACTGATGAATGTGGGGCACCTGAGTCCTGGATGCCCATACTGGCGGATCAACAAAGACAATGCAATGGCTGGTGTGGCAGTATTGACTACCACTGCTCTGCTTTCCATCTGGTAGGCACTGGCACATTTGCAGGGAAGTCTTTGCATTGAGGTCAATAGTACCGGGGTCAGGAGTTTGAATTATTACCCCGTCTGGGTGCACATAATTCACACTGTAAAAGGTTTCACGTCCCTCTCCACTATTCGAAAAGTGTCCATAAACAGTGTCCTGCCTCTTTTCCACTGGGTGTATTTCTCATGAAACAGTCTGTTCTTGACATGCTTGTTTGCACCAGGATGCACACATTTCATTGCTTCGGCCCAGATCCAGGATTTCCTGCTGTTCTCAATCTCCTCCCAGACTCTTCGAGGAAAGGTAGGAAAGGACATTCCATAGATTTCATTCACCTTTCTACGAACCAGTCTCTCCTCTTTACTAGCTTTGGTCAACCTGAGACCACTGGCCTGGCTTGAGGCCGGCCAGTCCAGGTTCTGCCAGCTACTCATTCTCAATGAGATGAAAAATGGATCCCTGACTTCTTCTTCTTGCACAGCCAGGGCAGTGGCATCACCACTCTCTTCCATGCATTCTTTCAAGGCAAGAGCTTGAGGCTGTGTACCCGTTCCTTTTTCACAAGGCCACATAGGTTCCCCCTCATCTTCTTCCTCACTGAGAATCTGTGCTCAGGGGCGAGCAGTCGTCCTCACTCCTGAGACTATCCACTCATCACTAGGTGCGGAGGTCGACACCTCCCATTCAAAGGCCTCCCTCATCTCATCTTCTCCTATGAGACTTGGGCTAGCCCCCCAAGGGGTGTACTGATGCTCTGTCTGAATTATCCTTCTGTGATCCAGCATCCGAAACATCAACATATGGTTCTGTCTCTAAATCTGCACCCTCTAGCTTTGTGCCACACTCCTCCAATGGGCCTTCTTCAACAGGCTCCGCCTGGTGCTGTGTGCTGCCAACTACAGATCCCTGAACCTTTGTCCATGTGGAAGCCAAATGAATCTTGGGCACTTTATACAAGCCATATTTCTCTAGGCACCCAGAACAGTGAGGTACCATGAAGATATCCCTTCCAGCATTTAAGCATATTTGACACACTTGCACTGGATATCCAGGAATTACCACATGAGAAGGCAGTTGTCCTCCATAATAACACCTTTCAATGTCCCTTAACCTATTTACTGCTGCTGTTACTGCAGCCCAGGCATGATCCGGGCAATGGGTTGGTTCTGAGGCCGTAACTGCAGGGAAAACAAGCAAATGCTCACTGTTACTGAAAGTCCCACTTCACTGAACACTTTCTTCTACTTTTAAAATGGCTCCTGTGCTACTGTGTTTACTTTACTACCCCACCCTGTAATGGCAGCAGCAGCACTCCCGCGCTTCAACATTCAGAATTTGGGTCAAGCCACTGCGCATCCAGTCTACACACACTACTGATAACTTTGCTCAAAACTGCTCAAACTTGCACTGTTCTTTTTCTAACACATTTATATGATTTGCCACAGACTTTTCACTTGCTGAAAACATTTCTTTAGCTCACAGTCCCTTAAAGCCTCAGGATTTCAAGCTCAGGATTGTCTGTAACTAGTGCTGCATGTTTGTCTACAAACTGTCTCTCTCAGTCTTTGAAACTTTAAACTGATGCTGAATTCATAACTATGCTCACAGTCAATGGCTTAACAGACTTGCTCTTGCTGGTAAAACTTGATACAGTCTTTATTTGCAAAGCGACTACACTGCTGCACACATATTCAGCTGGCTTTTGGCAAAAAATCACTTTTTGAGCAATTTTTACTGTTGGTATTCACTGTTATCAGTAGCTGTTTACTGCGATGGAAAAACGGCCTGCAGCCAGTCTTGGAGGCCTCAGAAAGGAAGCGGGTGGGCAGTCCTGCTGATCGTCTCTCCGATCACCACACTCACAATCCAGTCGATCGAGATGCTGGTTGAGCCCGATTTTAAACAGCAAAGTCTATTTTTAAAAGTTTTACAGCACTTTTTAATCACCGCAATGCTCCTCCACCAAGCCAGTACCTGCACTCCACTCACACTCCCTCTCGAATGCTGGGCAGTCACTGTAGAGCTGGCTGGGGGTGGGACTGATTGCAGCCTCACCAATCAAACAACACCATGCAAATGAGCCTCTTTCCCTTGTGAGTGCTCTTCTCTTCACGGCGATCACTGAACAGGCAAATTTTAACTGCAGAAACACTTTTTTTTTCTTCAACTGACACCACAGCGGGAGTCCATTTCAGCCATTTAGCATGGCCATTCACACAGCAAGTCTCTCAATTTACTCAAAAGCATTTTCAACGTCCAGGGCACAATTTTCCTGTTGCTACCCCTAGTCTTCCACACTTTTCATTATCACAACAGTTCTTTAAAAAGCATTTCCAATGTCCAGGGCACAATTGTCCTGTTGCTACCCTTAGTCTTCCACTGGGTGTAGGCAGGCATACTCCAAGCACTCCATAGGCAGGCATACTCCAAGCACTACATGGTGTGCAATTTTATTTAAGGGAGGTAACAAATAGGCTCCGAACTACTTCCTTTTTCCATGAAAACTAACAAAGAAAATACTGAACCTTTCTGTAATTTTATTTATAGGAGTCAAAACTAAAAGGACTGGTCACTACTACTCTCTTTGCATCCCAGGGACAATACAAATTTACAGGCTCTGGGCTAGTATGTGGGTGTCTTAGGGAACAATGCATGGCATTTGTATTTACCCATGCATGGCAACAAACACTGTCATGAGATACAAAAGTTGTATTTATTGTGCCAAATGAGGCAACAAACACGGTCCTGGTGCACATTTGTATATTGTTGGGCTACACCCTGGGGGGGTAGCTCAACCTAACAAAGGGGTGGTGGGGTAGCAGAGAGTCCACTTGGTGTGCAGATCTGAAATCTCTGGCTACACCCCTGCTCCACACTTTTCTTTACCACAACAGTTCTTTAGAAAGCTGGCAAAAATGCTGTAAATATTTGATGCAGGACAAGGGCATACTCTTTTAGCTTTACTGCTCCTTGGTAAACAGTTGGCATTTTAACAGCAGCATAAGAACCACAGCACACAGCGACACACTAGTTAAACTTGCTTCAGCTTTTTGGGCTACGCACTGCCAGATAACCAAAACGCTAGCCCCCTGTCCGAGCACCTTTCCTCCCAAAATTAAAATTCAAAGCAGTGCCTCCATTTTGTAAGACCCCGACCCCTGCCTTTTTGCAAAATGACAGGTGGTATGCCATTGAAGCTGACAGCAGTACCTGGTGGGGACTGGGTTCGGGGAGGACTAGGTTACACGGCACAAGGGGCCTAAGTTTGGCTACTCTGCACAGGGGCACCCAAGTAAATCCGAACACAGGAAGCAATAACTGTAATGTCCAATACCAGGAATGGGATTCTAAAGTGTGGCTTTTATTCACATCCAAACTGAACAAACAAAGCATAGATGGACCACCACGGGGCTACATTCCTGGTAATACAGATAAAAGCAACAGAACACTTCTTCACTATTTCAGCCCTCAGGCTCTGAACCCACCAAGCACACAGCCCGGACTTGCTTGCAGCTCTGGGTACACAACCCGACTTGTACACTATTTGGGTTTTTCCCGGCCTGGCTCCCCTGCCGGCCTCTCGATCCCGGTCCATATGGCAGTGAACTAAATTTTTGGTTGGTGGCTTCCCAAACCACCTTAGAGCCTTCGACTCCTTAAGGGAAATTTCCTTCCAATCCCACATCTGAGTACTTCCCTCATCACTGTCCAAGTGCATGAGGCAAAGTAGAAATCCACAGAGCAAATCCGTAGAGGTGGACCTGGTTACTAAAGGTGGGGGGTCTCCCGTCTCCAGCTCCCACAATCCATACCCGGCCATTTCTCTGGACATTAAACAACTCTTTTGAAAGCTTGGTAATGTAGATTACAGGGTAGACGTATAGCACGTCTCCTCTACATGTCTTGACTTTTCCCTTGTGCTAGACTTGAACATACTTTTACTTTGGTTAAGCCTATTCCTCTAGGCCTCCCACTAATTCAGCAGTCCAATCTCCACTTTAACACAGTTCACGTGAAACATAGGCCCTTTGACAAGAGCAGAACTCACCCTTTGGTTGCAGGTGCCCCACAGATGAATCTTAACAGTTTCTTGTGCCACAACAGATTTGGAAAAAATAAGGCAGCTTCTTCTCTAGCAGTAGCCAGGGGGTTGCCCCTGAAATAACAGGCAAACCTTCCACCCCAACCCCCTGAGGGATGGGGCACAGAGACCAGTATCAGCAGTCTCCACCACTTCAAGAACAGGTTACTGTGTTCCTCTTTAGGCGGAAACACACACCTTTCCCTAGAAGTAGCTCTATATCAGAGCTTAGGCTCCAAGAGCCTGTGCACAGAATGCTGTGCTCCTCTCTTCTACACTACTCGCACAACTCTGCTTTCAAAAACTCCCAACATTCTAATCTAACTCCCTTCTGCAGATTCCAATGTGGCTCATGCAGTTGTGATAGTTCTATGGTGATGTCATCCCTCAGTCTCAGCTGAGACTGAGAGCAGAGTGAGACAGTGTGAAATCCATTTAACTGGAGTTTCACAAGCTGCCTTCCCTGCCTACCACTAGGTCTTACTGGGATTCTAGTGACCCCGGGTAATGGGGGGGTTACACTATTATGTCCTGGCCATTCTCCACCATCAAGGCCACTAGGTCTGGGATTTCATCTCCTAGACTGTGTGCATTTGTATGCATGGCCTTCCATGTATCGCTGCCTACCCTCCTGCTCTTCCTGCTTTTGCCCTCTTTTGTCCTCTTTCTAACTCTATTTATTTCCTTTTGCTGTCTGCCTCTCTCTGCCATACCCCTTTCAATGAGTTCAGGTATTCCTGGCAATAACTTAGCTTCCTGATCTTTCCTGTTGGCTGCTGTAACCTGTGGGTGGGCAGGCTGAGTTTCTCTGCTTGCATACGTCATTCCCCTTGCCTAGTTTAAATGTTTGCCAATGAAGCATCCAAACTGTTCATTGAGGACTGCTGTCCCTTCCCTGGATGGTTGTAGGCCATTGCCCTTATACAGGCCTACATCACTCTAGGTGGGTCCCCAGTCCCCAATGAAGCCAAAACCTTCCTGCACGAATTCCCCAATCAAGCGTTGACATGTTTGGTGCAGAGATTTCTAGCCTCACCCTTTCCATGAACTGGCAGCACCTCTGAGAATGTCACAGAGCTCTCTATCTCTCTAAGGCACCTTCCTAGCTTCCTGAAGTCCTCCTGCACCTGCTCTATCCCTGCCTCATCCTTTGCTAGGTAATTTGTCTATGGATGGACAATGACCTCCAACCCCCTCCTTCCTATCATTCCAGCAATCCTCAGGATCCGCTCCCCATCCTTATGAGCTGTGCCTCCTGGAAGGCACTTTACCTCCCTTTCCACCTCACTACCTGTACACAAATCCATCCCTTGGACTATTGAGTCCCCCACTAGGGGGACCTGGAATATGCTTTGCCCCCAACTGAATTTTCAGGAATAGAGGAAAATGATAAGACAGGCCTAAATCTTCCATCCAGTTACATGCCAACTTATGCCCCAGTTCCTTAGGAACCAAAAAATAGTCAAGTCTTGAATAAATTTGGTGTAGGGCTGAAAATATGTATAGTCACAAGACTGACCATTCAGGAACCTCCAAGTATCCAAATAACCCAGCTCCATCAGCAACTTGTGAACCTTCTTTGCAATTTAATGGCCCCTCTTCGGGGTTTGAGATGCACTAATTGGGGCAGAAACATTAAATTAATGTCTCCTCCACAAATCAAAGAGTCCTCCCCCAGTCTGCCAGTAGAAGAAACAATTTGTGAAAGAAAGCATACTTTGAGCCAAGGGGGCATAGTTTGATGTCAATGTCAAAGAAGAACTCTTATAAACAAATTTCACTAAGGTATATCCACTCCTTATCAGTTTTGGTATCCTTTACCTTGAACGTCACCCCCCCTTCTCTGCTCAGCTTTATAAGATGAGGTGACAGTGGCCTGGTACCCGAACCTCCACAGCTTTTCTTGTTCAGAGGGTGTCAAATGTGTCTCCTGCAGGAAGATGAAGTCAGCATGGGATTTGTTAAGAAAATATTTTACCTTTTAACTTTTAACAAGGCTTGTTAAACATGGACATTGTAGGATAAAATAAGATAATAATGGTAGACATTGTCCTGGGTAAAACACATCAGGCAATCTGGACCATACAGCTCAGGTTGTCCTCTCAGATCAACATGTCCCCTCAAACCAACATGAAGAGCTTGTACAGCTGACACCATGAGCCGGATCATATAAACAGAGAACAATGAAAAGAGTAAATCAAGGATGACAGTCAACAAAACTATGTACAAACTGTGGTCTCTAACCAGTGTGCTTCCAAGACTGAAGATCTGGGCTGCCAGACCTCTATCCCTACCCTCTAGGCTGAAAAAAAGTGGTAAAACTGCCGGGGTGTGTGGATGAGGTACTGTTCCCCTTGCATCAAGAGACATCACCAAGAGCCGCACAGTGGATGAGCGGGCACAACGTGGCAGAGTACATATATAAAACCACCTCACCTCAAGTGTCTCGCCTCCACCTCTCAATTCAGTACCTTTTCAGAATAAGTAATAACACCCACAGATTGTAACAGGAAATATAGGTTATCAAGTAAAAACAATAGAATCCAAGTGTTGTGAAGTCCAGGAAATGTCTCATGTGCTCCTTCCCCCACTGCCATCATAGAAGAACCTTAGAAACTAAGCTAAAACTTTAAACAGTGCACTTATTCTGATGTAATAATGACTTGAGTCACAGTATAGTACACCCTATATCAAAGGGGATGGCAGAATGCCTCTGGCACTTTTCAGGAAGAAAGGACAGAGAGGGCAGGAAGGTGAGCAGCCCAGGCAAGTGCCAAGTGTGAGGGTCCCCACCACTGACCTAGGGAAATTCCAGGCCTCTGAGGGACTGCTGCCCATCCCAACACATCCTCAGTGCCTCAACCCCCCCCAAGCCATGCATCCAGGGCTGATCGACCAGAGCCCACGAGCTTTGCATTTGTACCCAAGTCAGAAAAAAAACACCAACCAAATTGAGGTGGGGGGAACAAATGACAATTAGCAATGCTGTTGCTTGAAATTCAAAAAGCAGAAAACTGCTGCCAGTCTCTGTAACAAAGTCCAACGTGTTTTGATAAAAGTGTCCACTGAGGGCCCTGTTCCAGATATAGGGAGGAAGGCTTCTGGGCCATCCCAACACACTGTAGGAAATGCAAGGAGCTCCCATAAAGAGCTGTTTCCTAGCTGACCCAGTTCAGGTGTCTGTGTCAGACTGGGAGGGGATGGTGTTTTTGTGGCACTGCAGGTTCTGCAAAAGATGCCTTATTTGGCTTATGACTCCTGGTACTGCAGGTCGGTCTGATGCTCTAGCTTTCTGCACTGTGACCATCTTCTACTCTACATTGAAGGTCTGTTTGTTGTCAGGGAGCTCCATCGGCAGTGGTACCTGCAAGCCCTTAATGGTAAATTCCTTCCTAGCCCCCTCTGGAGAGTTGCATACCACAATCCCATCTTTCATTTTCATTTCATTTCATTTTTTTTTTTTTATACTGGAAAGGCATGTGTGCAGAACTGACCATTTTCATAAGGGTCCAGTGATAATACATCAATACATAAAAGGATACTAAGCAGGGTCATTAGTTTTACAAAAACTTATTCAAGGAGTAGCATAACACAAAACAGAATATTGAGGCCACAGCTTTAAGATTTTACAGTGTATCTTGCCAGAATACTCGCAGCTTGGCTAGACATGGGGTATGGAAGCAATTTGGTTGTCTCTCAGCAGCTTCATCATGTCCCCATATGCCTGTCTTTATCATTGAATGTGGGATAGTTGTGGTCAAATAGTAATCATGCCCCTAAGTATGTGGCCTCTTTCTTTTGCCAGGTGCAGCAGAGAATCTCTTCTTTGGCTTTAAAGCTCGAAAATGTCATAATCAACAAGCAGAGTCTGGCTTTGGGGGTCTGTCAGTTTAGGGATCAGCACATGGCGTACACTGTACATTACAGCATGCAATGACAGTTCAGTCATTGACAGCCATGGAGGTGAGAGGAGGGATGTGCTGGTGCTGGTGCCGGTGCCGGCTCTGTCGAGGGATGGGGGGGAGTTGGGTGCTGGGCACTACCTGCTCAGTGGGGGGTGGGAGTCCACTTGATCACCAGGGACAAGGGGTCTTTGTTTCTGTTATTACTATTGCTACTGGGGAGAGGGGCATGTTACTGACATAAGCAATGGTGGCATCAGGGATTGGGAAGGGGCACCACTGGACCACTAGGTTTGGGAGCATTAATGTATGTAATAATAATGGGTGCTATCTGGATCAGGGAGGGGGGACTATTAGACCACCAGGTTTGGGGGAATTAATGCATATTACAATAATGGGAGCTAAATGGATCGGGGATGGTGATGCACAACAACCTGCAATGGGGGGCTAATTGTTATTGTACACTGGGGTCACATCAGGGATTGGGAGGGGGTAGCGCCTCCCACAGCACACTGCCAACTAGGCAATTCTCCCAGAGGTGAAATTTCTAGGCTCCATATCATTATAGCAAGGTGATTTTGATGAATGTCAATTACAGCAAAGTAATTGTAGCGACTACAAATACAGCGAATGTACATTACAGCACTTGTGTATTTCGGTGACTAACTAACTGTGTAGACATGTACTCACCAATCGATCGATGATTCCTGACCCAACTGCAGCTCCCTCCTTTTCACATGTGAGCTGATTCGGGTCAGAGGGTGCCACATCAGGTTACATTACTTTTCCAGGGAACACAGGAAACAGAGTTGTGACCGGACGACGGGGATCATGTGAAGGAGTCAAAGCTCTGCAACTATGCCACCAATTACCATAACTATCAAAACGAAGGAAGGCTATACCCACCTGCATCCCTCAGACTCCCCCCATAATTCATATTCGAACACCGAGCCCCCCTTGGACTCAAGAGTAGGTGGAATGCTTGCTGTTCCACATGTTGTCAGCCGCTGAAATGTCATGCTCGCTGAACTTTACCAGTCACTATAATTGCTTTCACTGAAATGGTTTCACTGAAATTGACTCACTGAAATGACGTGCTGCCAATTTATGAACATACAAATGTGCCAGCAGAAACAGACCACCTGGTCTATCTACGTCTGCTCGAGTGTGCAGCTAGCATCTCTAGTTTGCAACTGCCACACTCCCTCCCCTTTTTCATCCCACTGCTGCCCCGGCCCTCACTCTTCCCAATTTGTAAGTACTCTTCGACCAGCCCTGGCTGCTCTAAGGGAATTTCTCCCTCTGGGTGATTTCTGAGAATTGCATTTATGGGGCTGTGACAGCTTGCATTTTGCCACATGCTCCCTAGTGCCTTGTTGCAGTCCATTTCTGGGTGCAGGGGTGGTGCAAGTCCAGTTTGGAGCAGGCAGTCTGTGATTGGTGCAGGCTGCCTTTGATGCAATGCACAATTTGCACCATTCTTTGTGGTGCAAGCCCCTTGTGCCTTGCCAGAAGCTTTGAGAATCTGGCCCATTGTCTTCATTATACCTGTGGCCAAGATGGCTGGCTGGGGATGGGGTCCTACTGCCTTCGCAGCTTTGTAAGGGTGATCTGTCTGCATCCTGTAGTGCCAATTTTAGTTTCGACCTAGTGTGAGTGTACTAATCATCCTTAAAACTCCTTTCTGCCATTACTATAGACCTTGGAGTCTATTCTTGAACAAATGAGTTGCCACAAGCCCCAGGTGCACCAAACATTCATTGCATGGGGCCTGCAGCAATCCCAGGGCTAAATTTGGGATTCGCAAACCCCAAGTCCAGTGTACGCCACATATGGTGAGATAGGCCAGCTTTTGCTGGTCTAACTTCACTGACCTTTTTATGGGGCTTCTATGCAGTGTTTGATGTAAGCCACTGTAAAAAAGGTGTAGTATTACAGACGCACGACCTACGAGAATAGGGCACACCATGCACCAATGTGTTCAGGGCAGCTGTGCCATTGGCGCAGGGCTTCAGTACACCCTGTGCCATACTTTGAGAATGGAGCCTGCTGTCTGCAAAACTTTGCTTTTTAGGAGGCTTTGTTGAAGAGGCTGGCTGGAGCTTCTCTCTGAGCAGCTACACCAGTCCGTGATATCGTGAGAAGTCCCCATCTGTCACTTTTCCAGAGCATGAAAAAATTCTCTAGAAAAATAAATTATTAAAAAAAACACCCACTAAAGTATTTTTTAACTACATGTTTCTATAGATTTGTGCCTCACCTCACACCCACCCACCCATCTGAGTGTTTACAAGGTGAAAATTCAGAAGCAGGATATTAGCACATGCGACAACTTGGTGTGGGATGATCATGCTATTTACTTAAGATTGTAATTTCCTACCTTTAAAGGTCATGTTTCTCATTTTAAAATACACTGTCATTTTTCATTATTTAGAACCACCCTCCAAACAAAAAAAAATTGAAAAAACACAGGGCCAGTGGCGGCTGACTGCATTCTATAGGTAGCACTCCTGTCTCTGCACAATTAATGTGCAGGTTCAAATCATTCCTAGAGAAATTCTGTGTCATACTGATGTTCCTCCCCTACAACTCCAGTAATGCATGTTACTGTTAAAGGACTATGAAGTTGTTAGAGGGGCCATCCTAAGTATAAGACATAAAAACTGTAGTCAGCTACTTTTGATGGTAAGATCTACCGGCTCCTGTTGAAATCCTACTGATCCCCCAACCCTCCGGCTACATAGGAGAAAAGCAGCCATTCAACCACAGTAACATTTTCAACCAGTAAATTTATTGCTGACAGAGCATGTGGAATACTTACATAGTCTCTAGCATTTTGGGGAATAACCCTTTCCTCAGGGTGGGCAGGTTAACCCAAAACAAAAATTTTGCTGATAGAATTAGAGAAAGTCACATTTAAAACATTTTTGTGAGATGGAGTTCACACCACCACTTCAAGCAGTTCCTTCAACCCACAGCATTTAGGAAGTTTAAAGGCACAAGCTGGTGCTCCTGCTAAAATGGAAGTCAGAGGCCACGCTAGTGAGCAGATCAGAGAAAAGTAAGCATCATATTTACTTGAAACACAAGCACTATACTGGCATTGGCCAAACTTAGGTTAAATGTGTGGCAACAAAAATAATTGGTGTACCCTGTCACTGTGGCTTTTGAAAGGTCATATGTGAGTACACACAGAATTAACTAAACACTTACAAAAGTGATATCAGTTATCCTCAGGACACACCATTGCTATTTACAAGACCCTCCAAGACAGGTATCTTCCCAGTTGGGACTCCCACAGGATGAAATGGGCAAATGAGCTACAAGAACCATTGGAAACTGGAGTGTGCTGGGCTGAAGCACATCGGGCCTCTCCAGATCCCAAATTACAACTCCTTCAGAAGAAGATCTTGAGCAGATGGTTTAGGTCACCAGCCAAACTGGCTCAGATTGGCTTATGTACACTGGAGGTCTGTTAGAGGTGTGATACGGATATGGGGAACCTTTTTCACATTCCCTGGGGCTGTACTTTAGTCAAAGACTGGGGGTATTCCATCATTAACATGTTAGAGCAAAATTTAAATACCCCCCAACCCACTCTCCTCGTTTCTGGCTGTTGGGAGACCCTACTACGCTAATGTGAGACAATCTGTAGTACAAAACACTCTCACGTACAGCAGCATTGGATGCTAAAAGACTAATCCTGCTCAAGTGGAAGACCTCTCTCATTCCTTCAAAGACACATTGGATACAGGCCATGTCCAAAATGGCCTCTTTTCTTCAAGTTTTGTATTGGTGAAAAGAAGCCCATCCTACGTTTCGTGTAACGTGGTCCTCCTACCTAACTAGAATAGGGGTGAAGATGCATGATATTGATTAATTTCCAATATTAATAAGACTCCCAAATCTGTTTTTTAGGTTATTAGACTTAATAAATGGAGGTGGTCTATAGTTTTCTCACAGTGGTCATTTCCCTGATTCTTCACATACAGTATAGTAGTGGTATATCATTGCCATAGCATTTATCAAATATTATTACATTTGCAACATCAGCCCATGGTATCAGCTTAATCTGTTTATTTATATTATGATTTGTACATTTGGATCATGCACTTTGTCTATACTTCATTTCTTCTATCTTGTATGAAGGTTACACATATGGACTATCATTCTCACATTGTAGCTATTGAAATTCTTAATAAAAAGTTATTTAACAAAAAAAAATATTTGTGTACTTATTTATCACAGATCATGCTTTACGTATAAACATACAAAGGTGCCAGCAGAATAAATCTGCTTGTATTGCAGTCAGGGGCGTAGATGGGGAGGGGAAATTTAGGGTGTTGAAATATCCCCTAAAATGACCTCCAAAAATTGTTATTTATGTGATGATCCCAATTCCACATGCACACAGAGAGTGGGGTGCTGGCCCTTTAAATACACATCCATGCCAGGGGCGTAAGCAGGAATTTTTTGGGGTGGTGTTTAGATATGATATTTTCAGAATGGGACAAATAAAAACTGGCGGTCTGGGGGTTTACGTGCTCTGTGGTGAGTTTTGGGGCATTTCTTGAAGAAAAAACACACTTTTGTTACATGTTCCCCACCCCTAATTTTAGGAGAAATTTTTTCCTATGGAATCAGGAGTGTTGGAGGCTCTGGCATTACAGTCTGCAGTACCTCCAATCATTGTGGACAACTGCATGTCCAACAGGGCCAGCAACCACCCACCCCATATGCAGTTTTTATAATACACTATGATCTGTGAAAGACTTCTACATAAAGGCTGGGTAGAAACATAGAAACATAGAATTTGATGGCAGATAAGGACCGCTTGGCCCACCTAGTCTGCCCATTTTCCTACCTAACAGATAAGCTGCAGATCTTGGTTAACCAACAGCTTACTTCCTCCTACCCCCCACTAATACTGCCTAATGTCTATCCCATGCATTCTTGAATTCCTCCACTGTTCTTGACTCCACGACCTCTTCAGGGAGGCTGTTCCATGCATCCACAACCCTCCTGTGAAAAAATGCTTTCTCACATTACCTCTGAGCCATCCCCCCTCTATCTTCAAATTGTGCCCCCTTGTTCTTGCACCTCTCTTTTTCTGAAAGATGCTACCCTCTCGGACTTTGTTGATTCCCTTGAAGTACTTGAAAGTTTCTTATCATGTCCCCTCTCTCCCTTCTTTCCTCAAGTGTATACATATTAAGCTCCTTTATTCTTTCTTGATATGTCTTCTGGTGCAGACCGTGCACCATTTTGGCTGCCCTCCTCTGGACAGCCTCCACTTTGTCTATGTCTTTGCAGAGATGGGGTCTGCAGAACTGCACACAGTACTCCAGATGGGGTCTCCCCAACTGTCTGTACAGAGGGATAACAGCTTCCTGTTTTCTACTATTGATGCCTCTTCCTATGCATCCCAGTATCCCCTCAGCCTTACTTACTGCCTTCTCACATTGCTTGCCCACCTTTAGGTCATCTGATATAATTACCCCCAGGTCCCTTTCCATTTTTACTGTTGTCAGTATCTCACCCCCCCACTGTGAACGCTTCCCCTGGGTTTTTGTTTCCTATGTGCATTACCTTGCACTTTTTTGCATTGAATCTGAGCTGCCATACATTTGACCATTCCTCCAACCTTGCCATATCCCATCTCATCCTTTCTACTCCATCTTGTGTATCAACCCTGTTGCAGATCTTTGTGTCATCTGCAAAGAGATATACTTTTCCTTCCAGTTCCTCTGCAATGTCACTTATAAAGACATTAAAAAGGACCAGTCCCAGTACTGAACCCTCGGTACCCGCTAGTAACCCTCCTTTCTTCACTGTGTACTCCATTTACTACTACCTTTTTGTGTCCTGTTGTCTAGCCAATTTTTATCCAGGCTACCACCTTGGGACCCACTCCAAGGCTGGCTAACTTGTGTATTAATCTTTTGTGTGGGACTGTATCAAATGCCTTGCTAAAATCTAGGTAGGCCATGTCCACAGCCCCTCCATGGTCTACTACTTTGGTCATCCAGTCAAAGAAATCTATTAGATTCGTCTGACCTGACCTTCCCATCGTGAATCCATGCTGCCTTGGATCCTGTGCCCCACTGGCCTCTAGGTACTCAACAATTCTTTCCTTCAGAAGTGATTCCATCATTTTCCCTACCACTGAGGTCAAACTAACTGGTCTGTAGTTTCCTGCATCTGTCCTGCTCCCACTTTTGTGAAGAGGAATCACATCTGCCCTCCTCCAGTCCTCGGGTACCACCCCTTCCTCCCATGATTTGTTAAAGACAGTAGTCAGCGGTGTCACTAGTTCTACCCTTAGTTCTTTTAGAATTCTTGGGTGAATCCCATCATACCCCATTGCTTTGTCCACCTTCAATTTTATTAGTTCTTTCAGAACCCTTTCTTCTGTAAATGGACTGGTATCAGCCCCATCTTTAGAGTATTTCTCTTGTTTGGTTTAGGTACCTCCCCCTCCTCTTCCTTTGTGAATACTGAGCAAAAATATTCATTCAGTATTCCTGCTTTTTTGCTGTCACCCTCAACCCGCATTCCCTCCCCTTTATTAAGGGGTCCTGGGGTCTGGGGGCTGCTAGGCCCCAGAAACTCTGGGGGGGTGGGATTACATTCACTGTGGTGAGTTTTGGGGCTTTTCTTGAAGAAAAAAAAACACTTTTGTTACATGTAACCCACCCCTAATTTCGGGGAATTTTTTTTTCTCATGGCATCAGGGGTGTGGAAGATAGGCTGGTATTACATTCAGCAGCAGAACCTAATGGTTGTGGTAGACAACTGACTGTGCAACAATGTCATCCTCAATCACCCACGCACCCACAATATATGCAGTACAATATGGAGCTGTGCCTGGTGATGTTGTTACAGAAGTACTGTACAAGCCTCACTGTTGCAGCAGGTACTAGTGTTGAGCTGCTCCCCATACTGGCTCCCTCACCCAGAGCCAGCTTGGGGTGCCAGGGATCATCTACATGAGTGGAAACTTTTGGGAGTCAGCTATCTGCAGTACACTCACAAGTAGCGGTTTGACTGGGGCACAAGCACCTAAAAACAACTCAAACCCAGAAAGGGAACTGCTCCATAAGCCCTCAGTCTACAAATCACAATGCAGTGGAGAAAGAGACCCACTCACCAGTAATGTTTTAAGTATTTCTGTACACATCTGGACACTCAACCTCTGAGGTAGGAACCAGATTCCAGCAGGACTTCGATGCAGTTCAGCACTGATTTTGCTCAAATCAGTTCATCCTAAATGCCAAGAAAATCATCTCTGTGACCTTCAGCACAAGGCAGAGACTTTCAAGGCTTCACTACACTCCCTCTTTCCGCACTCTGGACGGGACTACCCTTGAGTCTAGCACCTCCAGCAGATATCTTGGGGTATGGCTTGACCAGCACCTAGTCTTCTCCACACACATCAATGCCATCCTAAAAAACCTGCACCCCAAGATAGGAGCCTTGTAACGCAATCATGGATGCATCCCCCTGCCAGCTCACCATGCAATTGTGCAGAAGATGATCCTCCCCATATTCGACTATGGGGACATAGTCTACAGTGCCACCCCGAAGTCCTTCCTAGCCAGACTGGACCCTCTCTTCCATTCCTTCTGCTGCTTTACCCTTGACTGTCTTCCTAGCACTCATCACTGTGTACTGTACTGCAACCTTGACCTACCCTCATTGCAGGGCCGGCGCTGCTCCTTCTGTGCCAGCCTCATGGTTAAATACTGGAAAACATTCACTCCCTCCTTATATTTGCTCTGTTCTCTCAGCCCATATCCAATAGGGCTATGGACTGAGGAATAATGGCTCGCACCTTCTGTCCATCTCACACATGACAACCTCAACAGGTCAGACAGCCTTCACTTATTGTACCCCTAAACTCTGGAAATCACTCCCCCCAGAAATCCAGCATGCCCCCCCCCAGTCAGCACCTCAACTCCCTTCTCATAAAACATCTTTCCCCCATCTGTACTTGCACCCTGTGAGTTCATGAATAGGAAACAGATCATTCTGTATCAGAGATTAATCCTTACTATTGTACTGTCCCTATCATGTGTCACACCCCTAAAACGTTAATCTGCAGCACTGTTCTGCATTTGCTTTGTGCACAGTCAGCTGGAGTGCACGTGTATCTTGTATGTTAAAATTCTGTGGGACCATGAATGTCTTCTGTATGTTCTATCTAGATATGCATAGCTCATGTATTATATGCTTGTACTCCCTTTCCCCTCCCCCCAGGGCGCATCTGGAATCGAGCAGTAGCCTGCTCAGCATGCTTTCCTGATAAAACCTTTAAATCAATAAATAAATAAAATGTTATTCCTACATTAATGTTACATTCATATGCCACACACTAAACTGCATGGATGTTTTGTGGTCCCTATATTGCAGTGACCGCCTCTTCAGGATGTTATGCCAGCCTATGTACGAATCATAAATATTTATAGTCTACTTACACCTCCCGGCCTGAATAAATTGAATTATTCAAAATATGTCTACAGAATGATTCTTCTACACATTTACTGATTTTTATATACCATTACCTGAAGCAGTACTCATTTTATTATGTTAAATACCAAATAACTTTAACGTGTTTTAATAAATTGCTAATCCTCTGTATCATTAAAGAAGATATCAAAAGTGCCACCATTATATTATACAAACATGGATAACTTTATGTCTTTCTCTTCTATTCTTTTCACTCCCATAATGTTTGATATTTCCTACTAACCCAGTGACCAGCAAGCTCAGCATGTTCCATTTTCTTCAGCCTGCCATAGCCAGGGGCCATTTATGTCCAGATTTCGGCCTCTGAGCCTGGACTCCAGGACCCAGAGTCTGGACATTAATGGCCCCTCAGCAAATGAATGCATCAACATGTAACCATGGTCCCTCGATGCTCCTAGGGTGCAAATGAGAAGTGCCCCCCTCCCCAGCTTAACACCTCTCCTCCCCTCCCTCCCATTCAATGCTGCTCAGTAAGGTTCTTGGGTTCCAGTTGAGCAGCAACAGCAGCCATCAACCAATGCAGCACAACAAATAGAGAAACATGGAATTTGTTGTCAGACTATGACTGCTTAATTACTACACATGTACTATAGCAGTGCTGGATGCAAGCGTCCTATTGCTTGCATCCATGATCACTCCTATCACTCCTTGCCATTTATTTGTTCTGCACACCAGCCCAAGTGACTGTTGTCTTCTTCTGTCATGTAATATTGCTTGCTTATCTCCTCGAGAGTCATCTGAGTGATTCCTCCTTTATTTACTGCAGTCTTCAGCAGAACTTGTCTGGCTCAGCTGGGCCTGACAAAACAAATGCCTGGCTGGACCCTCCTGGAGTGCCTAACAGCTTGGGGTGGGTGATGACCAATGACCGTCTGAGTGAGGAAGGGAACAGCGAGCTGGCCTAACGTGGGTCAAAAAAAAAAGTCTCTGTCTCTTCACTTCCATGAGTATGACTACCACCCCATCCTGTCCACTCTACTGGTACATCTGACTGAGTCTTCTTGACTTAATGCCTTCTTTTCCAGGCAGAGATAACTACTCCAATCCCGACTGCGATCTTGACCCTCAGATCTCCATACTGAACTGTCTGCCATCTGAGACTGCCACTGTCTCATTCCATCTCCTCCACAGCTCCACAAGTCAGACCAGCAGGCACAAACTATTTTATTTAAATTTAAACCCAAACTCTCGGAGAGTACAAAAATCCTTTGCTTCTCTTACTCTCGTCTCCACACCTGTGTCACTCAATGAGCAGCAGTGTGTGCACTGCTGTGCCAAGCTGCCACTTTTATGTGGCGCACATTAACTGCCTGCTGTTGAGAGAAGGCTTTTCATGCAGTACTGCAAGCTGCTTGGGCATCCCTGCGGGCATCACCACTCCCAGTAGCACAGCACCAGCAGCCAGGTGAGCCAGAAGCAGGCAGCCTAAACAAACAGTGCTTCATGCAGAGCAAGGGGAGTAGGCGGGGGGGGAGGTTCTTAGGGTGTTCAAACACCCCCTGAAGTGACTTCCAAAAATGTTTATCTATTTGATGATCTCGATTCACACACTGAGAAAGCAGGGCACAAGCTCTTTAAATGCATATGTCTGCGCCAGGGGCATAGGCAGAACTTTTTTTGGGGTGGTGTTTAGATATGATATTCAGAATAGGACAAATAAAACCCAGGGTCTGGGGGCCACATGCTCTGTGATGCATTTTGGGGCTTTTCTTGAAGAAAAGACACACTTTTGTTACATGTTCCCCACCCCTAATTTCCAGGGATTCTTTTTCCCAGTGGCATCAGGGGTGTGGGAGACTGGCTGTCATTACAGTCTGCAGCAGCACCTAATGATAGTGGTGGACAACTGAGTGTCCAACAGTGCCCTCATCAACCACCCACACCTACCCCATATATAGTACAATATGCAGCTGTGCCTGGTGATGTTGTTACAGAAGTACTGTACAAGCCTCACTGTTAGAGCAGGTACTAGCACTGAGCTGCTCCCTAAAGTGGCTCCCTCACCCAGAGCCAGCTTGGGGTGCCAGGGATCGTCTACATGTGTGGAAACCTTTGGGAGTCATCTATCTGCGGTACACTCACAAGTAGAGTGTGACCCAGCCAGAAGTACCTATAAAACAAATCAAACACAGGAAGGGAACTGCTCCACAAGCCTTCAGTCTACAAATCACAATGCGGTGGAGAAAGAGACTGATTCACTAGTAATATTTTAAGTATTTCTGTACACATCCGGACCCTTGACCTCTGAGGTAGCAACAAGATTACAGCAGGACTTCAATGCATTTCATCACTGATTCTGCTCAAATCAGTTCTCCCTAAATGCCAAGAAAATCATCTCTATGACCTTCAGCACAAGGCAGAGACTTTCAAGACTTCCCTTACACTCCCTCTTTCCACACTCTGGATGGGACTACCCTTGAGTCTTGCACCTCCAGCAGATATCTTGGGGTCTGGCTTGACCAGCACCTAGTCTTCTCCACACACATCAATGCCATCCTAAAAAACCTGCACCCCAAGAAAGGCGCCTTGTACCGCAATTGTGGATGCATCCCCCTGCTGGCTCTCCACGCAATTGTGCAGAAGATGATCCTCCCCATATTCGACTATGGGGACATAGTCTACAGTGCCACCCTGAAGTCCTTCCTAGTCAGACTGGACCCTCTCTTCCATTCCTTCTGCTGCTTTACCCTTGACTGTCTTCCTAGCACTCATCACTATGTACTGTACTGCAACCTTGACCTACCCTCATTGCAGGCCCGGCGCTGCTCCTTCTGTGCCAGCCACATGGCTAAATACTGGAAACATTCACTCCCCCCTTATCTCGGCTCTGTCCTTCAGCCCATACCCACCAGGACTATGGACTGAGGAATAATGACTCGCACCTTCTGTCCATCTCACACATGACAACCTCAGTAGGTCAGACAGCCTTCACTTATTGTACCCCTAAACTCTGGAAAGCACTCCCCCAGAAATCTGGCATGCCTCCCACAGTCAGTATCTCAACTCACTTCTCATAAAACATCTTTCCCCCATCAGTACTTGCACCCTGTGAGTTCATGAATAGGAGACAGATCATTCTGTATCAGAGATGAATCCTTACTATTGTACTGTCCCTATCATGTGTCACGCACCTAAAATGTTAATCTGCAGCACTGTTCTGCATTTGCTTTCTGCACTACCAGCTGGAGTGCACATGTATCTTGTATGTTAACATTTTGTGGGACCATGTATGTCTTCTGTATGTTCTATCTAGATATGCATAGCTCATGTATTATATGCTTGTACTCCCTCTCCCCTCCTCCAGGGCGCATCTGAAATCGAGCAGTAGCCTGCTCAGCATGCTTTCCTGGTAAAATCTTTAAATAAATAAATAAATAAAATGTTATTCCTACATTAATGTTATATTCATATGCCACACACTAAACTGCATGGATGTTTTGTGGTCCCTATATATTGCAGTGACCACCTCTTCAGGATGTTATGCCAGCCTATGTATGAATCATAAATATTTATATTTTACTTACAACTCCCGGCCTGAATAAATTGAATTATTCAAAATATGTCTACAGAATGATTCTTCTACACATTTATGGCCTGATTTTCGTACACCATTACTTGAAGCAGTACCCATTTTATTATGTTAAATACCAAATAACTTTAATGTGCTTTAATAAATTGCTAATCGCTCGTATCATTAAAGAAGACATCAAAAGTGCCACCATTATACTATACAAACACGGATAACTTTATTTCTTTCTCTTATATTCTATTTACTCCCTTACTGTTTGATATTTCCTACTAACCCAGTGACCAGCAAGCCCAGCATGTTCCATTTTTATCAGCCTGCCTTAGCCGGGGCCATTTATGTCCAGATTTCAGCCTCTGAGCCTGGAATCCAGGACCTGGAGTCTGGACATTAATGGCCCCTCAGCAAATGAATGCATCAACATGTAACCACAGTCCCCCAATGCTCCTAGGGTGCAAGTGGGAAGTTCCCCTCTCTCCAGCTTAACACCTCCTCTCCCTCCCATTCAATGCTACTCAGTAAGGTTCTTGGGTTCCTGTTGAGCAGCAACTGCAACCATCAACCAATGCAGTACAGCAAATAGAGAAACGTGGAATTTGTTGTCAGACAATGACTGCTTAATTACCACAAATGTACTGTACAGTGGTGGCCACAAAATGGTTCCCCACTGCCGTGGAATGTTGCAGCAAGTGAGGTACCACACAGTGCAGCAAAGCTTTGTTTTCAAGGGAGATATTCCAATTAGCCTGAGTCTACATACTCAAGACATGCTGCAGTAAGAGGAAATGTATTGCTCAGCATCATCAGCAAGTTTATATTGTTCTTTAGGTGTAGATGCCAGTAGTGCACACTGTACTCCAGAAGTAGCTGCACCAGTGACCTGAACAATGGCAGTATTACCTATTGCCACATGCTGCTTATCCCTCAAGCAATGCAGCCCAGCACTCTATTGGCCTTTGCTACTGCCTTCCTGCATTGCGTGGAGTGCTTCAGGTCACAAGTTATCAACACCCCCAGGTCCTCATCCTTCTTAGATTTGGTTACCTGTATCCCTCCCGAGCTATACTGCAACTTTGGGTTCTTGACTCCAATGTACATAACCTCACTTTTTTTTTTGCACTGAAGCCAAGTTACCAAATTCTGGACCACCTCTCGAGCTGTGCCATATCTTCCTTTGTCCCCTCTGCTATATCCACCTTCCAACAAAGCTAGCTGTAGTCCATAAATCAGCAATTTTTGCCTTTATGTTCTCCCCATTGTCACTGATGAAGACATTGAAGAGCACAGGGACAAGCACTGAGCCCTGTGGGACCCCGCTGGTGACTACCTTAGCACCTAAGAGTTTCCTACCACCACCCTCTATCTCCTGCCTTTTTGCCAGCTAGCTAGCACCCATTCAGTTTCTCTCTTACCCCCATATCTTCCAGCTTCTTGATCAATCTCTTGTGATGTACAGAATCAGTGGCCTTGCTGAAGTCCAAGTACATGATATCCACTTCTTGGCCTTTGTCCACTCTTTTAGTGACCAAGTCAAAGAAGTCGATCAGGTTTGTCTGGCATAATCTCTCAGCCATAAAACCATGTTGCTGTTCTTCATTTAGGCCACTTTCTTCCATGCATCCCATCAGCCTTTCCTTAATTGCATCCTTCACAAGCTTGCACACAATTGAGGTCAGGCTGAGCTATAGCCCACTGAATAACATTACTGCCTCACTAGCCTTCCTCTGACAGCCTTCCATGCCCTCCTCCCTCTGAGTCCTTCTGAACTTCTGATGGGCAGCCATCTTATCTTTGACTGCCAGGGCAACCTCTTGACTAAATCAACTGGCCCTCATATTTTTCCCTTAAGCCTAACACACTCCTTTGTGGCTGCCACTGTGCCCTCCTTAATGATGGACTTCTTTTGATTCACCCCCATGTCTACACTGATGTCCAGGTGCCCACTTAGCAGCTCCCCATCTTTCTGTAGTCCGCCTTTCTGAAGCCTAGGACTTTGGTCTTTGTGGGTGCCTCCTACCTGCTCATGTCCAACCTGAACCACACTGTGCAGTGATCACTCCTACCCAAGATATCCTCAACATGGATGTCCTGGATGTGGTCCCCATTTGGCAATACCTGATTGAGGATTGCCCCTTCCCTGGTGGGTACCATGAGATCCTAGGTCAGGAATCCACTCAGCACCACATTCAAGATTACCTGACCCCTGGCACAGGTCATGGTGGGATTTTCCAATCCACCTTGGGCAGATTAAAGTCACCCACAATTATCACCTCTCCCTTCCCTAGAGCTGCCCTTATCAGTGAACTCAGTTCCCTGTCCTTCCCCCCCTCCTAGTTGGGCAGTCTGTAAACTACCCCCAGTCTCAACTTCCTTCCTGCATTTTCCGCTCTTTATAGTGTCTCATTTTAAACTGCATGTTTTTAGGCTCTAACTCCATGTTAGAGAGTTAGAGCAAGCAGTCTAAACTGGCAATTGTCTCCTAGGTGAGAGCCAGGAGATGAAATGATTGTGCTGGATGTACTGGGACTGTTTTAGTTTTCAAGAAAACTCGGGGGCTGATACACAGTGACAGTGTGAAACAGCATCTACCTAACAGTTATTTAATCATCTGTATGGACGATTGTTTGGCAGTCTTTCTCTAGGGGAGGACTTGTAACTTAATTACACAAATTTGGCTGCTTGGATCACAACTTATTGAATGATTAATACTACTGTTTTTTTTTTTAAGTCTGTTTTTTGAGTGAGTCAGGGAGGGAATGTTGGTCAGAAATTGATATATAGGGTGTGACTGATGTATGTTGTGTGATAGACATGGGGAAGGTAGGGTGCCGTAGGACAGTAGCAAGAGCCAACAAAGTGCTGGGGTGCATAGCCAGAGGAATCCCCTCTAGGAGGGAGGAAGCCACCCTGCCACTTTATAGGTCTCTGGTGAGATCACACTTGGAGTACTGTGTGAAGTTCTGTGCCCCTATTTAAACAAACTCTAGCAAGAGTCACCATTGCTGCAGCCAAGGTCTGGTGGAGCACAGCACAGTTTGTCATGCCCAAGATGGCCACAAGAGTTCTCTGCACGTGCCCGATGACTCACACATGCACAGTGGGCTCAAGCAGCCATCATGGATATAGTGAAATGTGCCACTGTGCCGCTGGAGTTCACTGCCCATGCACGGGTCCCTACCTCAGTCCTTCCTCCTACCCTACCTCCCTCCCTCCACTCTGGCCTTCTTACTTGTACTGCCTACATTTCTTGCCTCTATCCCCCTCTCCTCCTGTCTTCCCTGTACCTTCCCCCCCCATTGGACACTCTTCTCCTTCCTCCATTGCTGCTGTGCATCCTTCATTCCTCTCTTCTGTCTAATCTCCATGGTCTCCTTTACTTGTACATGACCCCTCGGTCTTTCTTCTTCCCCCATCCTCAAGCCTAGAGCCACCTCAGCCACCCATCAGTTTCCATCCCTCCTCCCTGGGACCTCTCACCTTCTGAGGTAATGGTGCCCATTGCATCTGGATCCTCCTCTTCTCAGCCCTCCCTCGCTTGCAAGTCTCTGTCACTTAGACAGCCCCCACCTGCCACAGTCACCTGGCCCCATTCCCCCTTCTGTTCATCACTAGCTTTCCTAACTTTGACCTGAGCTGCATTACCTCTACCATCTAGTGATTCAGGTTCCTACACACAAACACTCTCCCGCCTACTTATCACAGCTTATTATATTAAGGAGAATAAACTCTTTGGGGTGCAGGTTAAGGGAGCTGCTTATGAATGGAAGCATTCATTAAAATATTTTTATAGTGTCCTTTTCAGAGTGATATAAACAGAGAATTGAGGTACTTATACTACTGAATTCTTCTTAGCTAAACATTTGTTGGCATCGGGCAGTACAACAGCAGCTGGTGTTGTCCCTCTTTGCAATGGTGGTATAAACTGTATCTCACTTACAATATTTTTCAGTGTGACTTTCTGTAACTATGTCAACTTAAATTTTTATTTTAGATTAACCTGCCACCCTGAGGAAGGAGTTACTCCCTGAAACATTGTTGGGGCTGTGGAGATAATCCACACACTACGTTGGCAATAACTTTATTGTTTGAATATTTTACTCTGAGTGAGTGGCTGCTTTTTTCTTATGTATCCAAGGTTTTTTTTTCAGATGACACACATAGGAATAGGCTAAAACCTGATGAATGTTTTTTCTTTTTAGTATCAGTGAAACCCAGATCCCTGTGGAGTTTTTGACTAACCCCGCCCCCAAAGACAAAGTTACCCATTAGGGTAGTCTTTTTTTATTTTCTTTCTAAAATAAAATAAATAGATATGTGTTGTTCAGCTTTTACAGTTATAGTAGGCTGGGTCAGGGTTGAACAGGGCAAGGACTAAAATGAACTAAATTATGCAATCAGTAGAAAAACACAGTACTGTTACACAGCAGGTCTGTGTAGCTCTCCCCCCCACCACCAAAAGTGGGGCCTACCTTTTTGGGCTCACAGGCCCTCAGTCTCTACCCCTGGCCAGTCAAGATAGTCCTTGTCACTCTCTGTTCCCTTGATCCATGGAACTGCATGATAAGGGACCATCAGGTCACCAACAAGTAGCAGGAGTTTGTGGTGAGAGTCATGCCTGTGGATCCTTTGATCTTTGCAGCCATACAGCATAATCCCATGATTCTAGCACCATATGTGGGACTGTGGGAGTCAAGACAAGTGAGACAGAGTGTCATCCAATGTAGCCCTGCAGCTCCCCAGACACAAGTGATTGGTAATGAGTCCAACAGTGGAAAACTCAGTACTGAAGTGCCAGTAGGGAAAACAGCATGGGTACAGCAAAGAGAGAGCCAGAGAGAGCAAGAGAGAGAGAGAGAGAGAGAGAGAGAGAGAGAGAGAGAGAGATCAGTTCCACTGCTGACTCTTTTTGTTCCCTGACTGGAGAATGGGTGGTGCCCACATGATATGGCTTGCTGTCCTAGCCTCAATGTAGGGAGCAGGAAAGGGACATAGTGCAAGCACGCCCAGGAGGGTACTGGGAAAGCAGCCAGAGCTGCATCAAAACTTGAGACCACATGCAAGCCCTCTGACACCAGGGACTGACTGAATGGGGTCACAACACCAGAACTGGACCAATGATGAAGTGGATAAGTCCCAAGCTGAGGTTCCCAGAAACAAGCAAGCACAAGCTGGCTCAGGCTCCAGATGCATGGTTTGCCCAGGAAATGTCTACCAATTACAGAACTCAATCCTCAAATGCTACAACAGGACCTCAGAGCCAATAATATGGGTTCAGTCTGGTTCAGTTCTGCCTAGCTGCTGAGCCAGAATGCTGTGTGACTAGAAGTCACCAGAAAGAGGCTGCCTTGCCTGTGAAAGAAAAGAAGGATTTGAAAGGGTTAGGGGTGCAAAGAATGGCATGGCCTACTTAAACTTCAGTAAGTCCTTTGATGCAGTGTCGCACATGAGGTTGCTACACAAGTTAAGAGGCTTATGTGCAGGGGACAAAGTAACACAATGAGTAAGAAACTGGCTGAGGAACAGAACCCAGAGAATAGTACTAAATGGGGAATTCTCAGAGGAAAACGGTTCATGGATGGAGTATCCTAGGAGTTGGTGCTGGGTCCCATATTTCTTCAATAGATGCATAGGGGACATAGAGTGGACACAATGAAGGGCACAAAGGCCATAACGAGGGACCAGGAAAGGCTAAACAAGTGGGACAAAATTTGTCAGCCAGCATTCAGTGCTGGAAGTGTAAAGTTATGCGCATCAGGTACAGAAACTTCAGAGCTGAGTACAGGATGGGAAGAGAGGTCATGGTATGTATGTCAAAGAAAGATACCTCGGAGTTATCATTACAGATAACCTGAAAGTTGTGGCATAGTGTTCAAGGGCAGTGGGGAGCACATACAGGAAATGGGTTGCATAAGGAGGAAGATAGCAAGCAGAAGGGAGGTTATACACCCCCGTAGAAATCATTGGTTCACTACCACCTTAAGTAAAGTGTACAGTTCTGGAGCCCTCCTACAGAAAGAATATTGAGAAGGTAGAGGCAGTGCAGAGGAGGGCAATCAAGATAATACAGGGGCAGCAGGAAAGCCCTATGATGAAAATCTGAAGTGTCTCAACATGTACTCTTTAAAGAACAGTAGTGCCAGAGGGACATAACTTAGAACTTCAGATACCTCTGGGGGATACACAGGATGGTATGTGAGGAGATTTTTAGGTTAAGAACAAACTTGGTTACAAGAAGGAGCACAATGAAGTTAAAAGGGAGAAATTTCAGAGGGAGGTTAGGAAGCATTGCTTCATGGAAAGATTGGTGGATAGCTGGTACAGGTGGCCTAGTGAGGTGGAAGAAGCAGAGAGAGTGACAAATTCAAGCATGTGTGGGACAAGCACGTGGGTATCATTAAAAAGAAGAATCACCCAGAGAGGGTGAGGGACGCTGGTGGCCACAAAGAGCCCCTTGTCACCACATATGGTTGGTAGGGTTAGGGCAGACTTGATTGGCCTTGTGGTACTTTTCTGCCAACACATCTGTGTTTCTATGCTCATGGGGATACTTGAAGGCCTAAAAGGTACCTGTTAGAGTAGTCCAAATGATTGACAGAAGAAACAAACTCTGGTCAGAATCAATACAGCTGTTAATGCATTAACCTGATAAAAGATAATGATATGTACCTTAATTGTAATTTGCTTGTATTATTGTGATATAAAAATCCCATATTTACTGGACAATAGGAAAAAGGCTTATGGCATACAGATTCAGCTACCCGTCGGGAACTACTTGAAGTGGGATAGGGATGTCAAGCAGCCAGTATACAATATTACCTATTCCTACATCATCTACAGCATTGCATTACAGCTGTGCTTTAGTCAGCACCCCCATTGGCTTTTTCCCTCTGAGGGGTTAAGACAGCAAAGTTCACCTTTTCTGGTTTTGCCCATACTCAGTGGACCCCTAACAAGAAACATGCATTCAATGTTGGAAATGGAAAGGATTCGCTAAGGGAACCCATCAGATTTGATCTAGTATCAAACATATCTATTACCAATAACCCTTTGCACAGTATCACCTCAGAGATTTCCCCTGATGGAATCAGTGATCACAGCCCACTGTTCTTTAAAGCGGGCCTTTCATAGACTGACCTGCATTCCTCCGTTGTATAGTCCTCCTATGTCCTTAATGTTTCCCAGTCCTTAACTCCACAAAAAGTTTATTGAAATTGGCTTATTTTTGGAGAAACCACGCTGCTAACCCAGAAGTGTGTAAGCCGTTTCAGAATTGCATTATGTCACATGGAGCTATATGCATTACGTGTGGTCCTGAGCTGTGTCTCTTAGGCGTGCCCTGGAAATACAGTACTGCCTGTTGTAGTGTATGTGTGAGTGTCAAAAAAGTGTATTTGTGCAAATCATACCAGAGCATTAATAACAGTTTTGAGCATTCCATTAAGTTGTTTGTGTCACATTAAACAGGGAAGAGCAATTTTTATAGAGACAAAGATTTGTGCAGTTTGAAAATTGAAACTAATTGCTCGCCATGGTAAAGCACCCTATGTCACAGTGAATGGTGTCTCAGTAGCAGTCAAATTAATTTGTCACATTAGTCTCCTTTGTGTGAACTTCTCTAGAAGCCATTTCATGGATGTTGTAGCATAAATCTGTATACAGTGTAATGCCAGATTCTAATCACAAAGCATGGTTTGTAATGCTGCCAGTATCGTGATGTATGGATTCTGTTCTTCATGTTGTGACAGTATGAAAGTTGCATTACTGCGAGTGCTTTCCTCCATTTACTGTCATATTACCCACCGTTTACAGAGGATAAATGTGTGTTATCATTTATGGTGATCACATCTGTGAATTTGTATGGTGACAGTGGTTTTCATGTAACTGTGTTTTCACGTTCTTTCTGATACTATTAACATTTTCAATACTTCGTCCTCTGCATCAGTTGCCACCAATATTCTGATGTATCCTATCAATGCATGTCATCCATGGTTGATTTATCTATATGTGGAGTGGCTTGATTATGGTCTGCCTCCCCCCACAAAAAAAAACAAACAAAAACAACTTAGATTGCATGAAGTGTCATCATGGCTAATTTCCCTGCTGGCATGCTTAGGTGGAGGAATCACAAGCAGAAGGTGGGAGGTAGTTATCCAACTGCAACAAATTCTACTGCTGTCCCACCTAGTGTACTGTTAGCAGGTCCGGAGGATGAATATTACAGAAGGATATTGACAGGGGGTATCAAATGTAGAGATGGGTGAATAAGAAGGTGCAAGGATTGCATCACAAAACATAGGACAGTGTAAAGAATATCTGTATGTACTCACTGCATGAGAGGAGGGATTGGGTGTACATGATAGAAACATGCAAGTACCTTCAGGACATAAACAAGGTTCAGTAGTCGTTCCGGTGGTGCTGAGTGTTGAGGCCCTGGACACCACACCTTGTGCTACACCAGTGACACATGTTCACGAATGAGCACGTGCCACTGTTGTTCAGCAGGGCAACAGAGGATTGAGTATCCTGATGACTGAATTTTACAATGTTCATCCTGTCAACTGCTTGGCCTGTATTCTTGGAGAGTGATGCCATCATTGTGGTTGTGGATATAGTTGACTATCAGTGTAGCCCTCATTGCTTACCTTGACCAAGCTTTTATTGTCTTGCTTCTTTTTTTCCCCCCTTTTAGCCTAGATGTGTAATGATGTGTGTTGTACAATGTGCTGACATGATGTCCACCGCAGCTTCACAGAAACATAGAATTTGATGGCAGATAATGACTGCTTGGCCCACCTAAGCTACCCATTTCCCTACCTAATGAATAAGCCACAGATCCTAGTTAAGCAACAGCCTGCTTCCTTCTACCCCCACTCTAACTGCCATATGTCTGTCCCATGCATTCTGTACTTCCCCCACTGTTTCTCACCACACTACCTCCTCAGGAAGGCTGTTCCATGCATCTGCAACCCTGTACATGAAAAAATAGTTTCTCACATTACCTCTCAGCCACCCCCATCTTGAAATTTTGCCCCTTGTTCTTGCACATCTTTTTCTGAAAGATGATATTCTACTGGACTTTGTGAATTCTCTTGACTTACTTGAAAGTTTCTATCATGTGCCATCTCTCCCTCCTTTCCTCGAGGGTATACATATTAAGCTCATTTACTCTCTCTCTTCATATGGCTTATGTTGCAGACCCTGCACCATTATAGTTGCCCTCCTCTGGAAAGCCTCTGCCTATGTCTGTGTGGTGATGCTGTGTCCAGAACTACATGCGGTACTCCAGATGTGGTCTCACAGACTGTTTGTATAGCAGTATAACAACTTCCTGTTTTTCTACTGGTGATGTCTCTCCCTATGCATTCCAGTATCCCACTTGCCATCCTTACTTTCTTCTCACATTGCTTGCCCAGCTTTTTGTCATCTGATAGGTAGTCAACAATTCTTCCTTTCAGGGGTGGTTCCACCATTTTCCATCATTTTCCCTATCACTGAGGTTAAACTACCATGTCTGTAGTTTCCTGCCTTGCTCACAGTTTTGTGAAGTGGAATCACATCTTCCCTCCTCCACTTCTCATGCACCACCCAATCCTCCCATGATTTATTAACGAGAGTAGTCAGTGGTGCCACAAGTCCTCCGCTGAGCTGTTTTACAATTCTGGGGTGAATCACATCTGGTGCTATTGCTTTGTCCAACTTCAGTTTAAACGCTTATTTCAGAGCCCTTTCTTTTGTGAATGGACTGGTATCAGCCCCCCTACCCAGAGTGTTTCTATTGTTTGGTTTAATTACCCCCCCCATCTTCTTTTGTGAACATTGAGCAGGAGTATTCATAGGTTATTCTGATTTTTAACTATCACCTTCTGCCCACATTTCCTCCCCTTTATTAAGCCTCAGTATCCATCCCTTGGTCTTTCTTGGTTCCCTAACACACCTCTAAAAGGTTGCGATGCCTGTTCTTGTACTGACCACCGTTTGGTGCCATCCAGGAGTGTCGCACTCACCGTTTCCCTCCACGGGAATGGATCGCAGTTCTCCAGATGCTCAATCCACTCTCTCATCTGCTGTCTCATGTTACCTCGAGTTCATTCCCACATAGACCCTCAGTGTCACTGTTCAGGATTATTGAGGTGTGCTGATGCACATGTATGACTATGTCATTATTTACCTAACCTTACTTGCCTGTTATGTGTTGATGATGAAAACTGCAATACATAAGGAATATGACATGATCCTTATCAAAGATGACATTATATTTTTTTAGTCTAATTGTAGTATGCTACAGGCATATGTATAACATAACATAACTGACAAATGCTTTTTCTGTGTTACCTACTGTTTTGCATGTCTAGAATAAGCAGATTTGCACCATGAGTAGCAGTGATAGTGTTACTTCAAGTGCCATCAGCAGTGAACATGAGAGCTGACTGTCACATGATACTGAACCAGAAATTGATGACCTAAGCTTGGAAGACCCATACATGTTTGATCCAGTGTACAGCTCTGAAGAGTCTGCTTCAGATGATAATACATACGAAAACAGTGCTGGAAGCAGTCGCATGACAAACACCGATTGGTGAGTTTGTAGGGGAAATTAATCATCCCTTCTTGGAAATGACAATGTATTTCCAAACATCCCTATAAATATTAATGGGTGTGTTATCAGCCTATGCATTCCTACAGACCTGACCATGCCAATCCTGAGGGCACATAAGGACCTCACTGTAACCTAAACTTGCACAGTTATGCATTTATGTTTGCTTCTTCAAGTTAACATGAAATTGTGTTTTCCTCTGCCACCTTTTGCGAGGATACCTTCTTTCAAAACTTGTGAGAAAACAAGTTTGCCTATTTAACCATTAGATTTCTTAAACCCAAAGCACACCAGACTATAATTATGTTTGTCTCATGCATTTTGACAGCAGATAAAGACAGCAAGGCCCATCAAGTATGACTATGTTTTCTACCTTATGAATATGACCTAGGCCTGTAGTCTGTCAATGGTCTATCTATTCACACTCATCTGTATTGCTGCCTTATGCCTATCCCATGCCTGTTTGATGCCCTGCACTGTATTCATATCCACCACCTCCTTATGTAGACCATTCCATGCATTCACTACCCTTTCTGTGAAAAGGAAGTTCCTCACATTACCCCTTAATCGGCCTCCATCTAATGTCATGCTGTGTCCTCTTGTCATGCTATGTTTTATGTTGGCTTGCATGCATGCGCAAGCAACATCTTGCACTAGTGCGGGTCTTGGGGGCGCGGCTGCTGTTGGGTGATTGCAGGGCACGCATCAGTAGGTGCGTCCCTCATTCCCCAATCAGCCTGCATGCCACTGCCACACCATGCATTCATAATAGGGTGAGCACATCAAAGCAAAGGTCCGCTGCAATCCGAGCAAAGTTCGTCATACACAGCAGTCCTTTGCTTGCTGTGCTCACCACCATTATGACCATGGTCGGCGAGTGGGCGGTCGCCTCACACTTCCTGACATCGGGGTGTCACCCACTCTGTCGGCACCACCCTCGGGTTTGTAAAGCCGACAGGAGCCCACTCCCCATCAGCATCCCCTGCAATTGTGGAATGCCAAGGAGGTGCCCAATCCCCTCGACTTGTGCCCCGCTTTCTTTACTCCACCCGGCCAGGGGGGCCCTCCCACGCATTACCCCCGTGTTGTGTGCTGGACAAGGTGCCCAACTCTGGTCACATTGATACCCCTAAAACCCACTTAGGTGGCATGCTAGGAGCTCACCCCAGTGTGCCAAATGCCCTGTAATGTAACTGTCCTGCGACGGTTTTCCTTTTTACCTGCAAAATGAAACTGTCCCTTGTAGTCTAGATGCCCCCTCCCACCCCACCCACCCACTGCACACCCTGCCTCCAATTTCCACCCCATACTTACCTCCGGACTCTGGGCGCAGAACGATCTTCCGTGGACTGGGAACACGCCTGCACTCTTCAAAGCCGACCGCTAACTGAGAAAATGCTGGTAAGCTGTATAATGTAATGAATAGGGTTTTTTCAACTTTGCTGCATATCTCAGGCATTTCTTGAATTTTGATCACAATTAACATGGGGTTTTAGTCCATCCTCATGAATTATGTCACTGTCATGGCGTTAATCTTCAAAGGTGATTTCGCAGTCACTGCATGAAATCACCTTTCAGGACCCATTAATGAAATGACAGTCAGTGTTCATGAGGTGGCCTCAAAAACCCTATGTTCCAAATTTGGTGGAAAAATCCAACAAATGCCTGTTTTACTAGCGTGCTATGCAGTTGGTATGCAGGGTTATAACTTCGCGCATTCTCATATTTTAATGCGATTTGGCATTGGTATTTTTGTGCACCTCCTTGTGAATAGTATAGCTGTCATTTTCAACTTGCCCGAATGTGTTTCCGCATTTCCGTGCAGCACAATTGCACAGTCGCTGTGGGAAATCTAGTGTTTGGGCCAGATTATGAAAATGACAGTGACACAGTTCATGAGCAGGGCTCCTAGAATCCCTATGTTGAAAATTTGGAGCTGATACTCCATAAAATGACTGTGTTACGAGCGTGCATTGGCAGATTGCACGCTTGCTTGTACCATCATGCATTTGTGATATTTTCACTCTGGATTTTCACCATTGCCATTTTCACACACTTCTTGATGAATAGGACAGCTGTCACTTCACATATTCTGCCCAAAATGTGTTTCAGCACTTCTAGCACAGAATAGCGTGGTCGCTGTGCGAAATCACTTCTTGGGACACTTTGAGGAAATGACAGTGACACTGAACATGAGCAGAGGTGCTAAAATGCCTATGTTGAAAATTTGGTGCTGAACGCCCATAAACTGGCAGTGCTGCAAGCGTGCCTTGCATATTTCCCATGCACCCTTGCAACTCCACAAATTCGGTTTATTTATATGTCACATTTTCAGCACTGGCATTTTATTACACCTCCTTATTGAACTGTGCTTCATTTTTCACATCCTGCCCAGCATGTTTTCCCACACTGCACTAACAAACACCCACAGGGACACCCTAATGCCTCTCACTCTCTGCAGGGTGGGGGTGGGTTGGCATCAGTTCAATACTTGACTGCCACTCCTATGCTGCATCTCTCTAACTTCTGCACTGCCAAAGACAGCAAGATAATATTCGGCACTGACAAATGCTTGTCTTATATTGAAACATGTTAGACTGTTTCAGCTTGTTAATGCCCTTAAGATGTTTGAAGATTTACATAATTTAACTCCTCTCCCTCCTCTGCTGTAGGGTATACATATTGAGCTCCAATAATCCACAGTCATATGTTTTGTGATGTAGTCCCTGCAGCATTTTGGTTGCCCTTCTCTGGGCTGCCTCCATTTTGTTAATGTCCTTGTGCAGGTGTGGCCTACAGTACTGCATGCAGTAGTCCAGATGGGGCCTAACCAGCGTCCTGAAAAGAGGGATTATTTACTCCCTCTTACGACTTGTGATACCCCTACTAATACACCCCAGCATCACTATAGCATTACCTATTGCTTTAGTGGTCTGCTTGGATGATTTCAGGTAATCTGTGATGATGATGCCAAAGTCACATTCTTCCCTTGTTATTGCCAGCAACTCCCTTCCCAACCTATAGGTGGCTTCATGGCTTCTCTTACCTGTGAATGATCTTGCATTTGTTTGCGTTAAACCCCAGTTGCCACTCTTCTGACCATTCTGACAATTTATTCAGATCTCTTCTCATTCTGCCCACCCCATCTGGATCATCTACTCTGTTGCAGATGTTGCTGTCATCTGCAAACAGACTAAACTTACCGTCCAGTCCATCTGCAATGTCACTGATGAAGATATTGAAGAGAACTGGCCCCAGGACTCATCACTGAGGTACACCACATGTGACTCACATCTTTTCTGACTGTATACCATTTACCACCACTCTCTGTTTTCTGCCCACCAACCAGTTTGCAACCCAGTTGAGCAACTTCAGACCCACCCCTAGCCTACCCAGCTTATCTTCTATGTGGAGCAGTATCGAAAGGCCTGATGAAGTCAAGGCAGGCGACATCAAGCCCCCCCCCCAGCAGTCCACCACTCTGGTTACCCAGTCAAAGAAATCTATGAGATTAGTTTGACAGGACCTTCCTGTTATAAACCCATTCTGTCTTGGATCCTGTGTTCCTATGGATTCCTGGTGTTGCACTAGCCTCACAGATAATTAACAGCAGCCATGGTGGTCAATCCTTTCCTCACTTTGTGAACACTGGAATTATGCATATCCATTTCTGAACACGTGTTGCTAGGGTGTTGTTCAGTGTAGCTCTGCAGAACATGATTATTAACCTTTTTGCATTATAAAAGTGTTTAAGCTTTGTTGCATTTGTTGCAGTGCAATCAACTGCAGAAAATTACACATGGTAAGAGGTGACACTGTGTAGAGATACAATATATGACTTGAGGTGCTGAAGTTCAACAAAGAGCAAATGGGCCTGTGGGTTACCATTTTGAATTCTATAAAGGGTATCAGAAATGCTGCAATATTAGTGGCTGTTAGGATCCCAACAGGCGTACATTAATTACTGTGACAGTGCCATGTACGTCCTGATAATCATGGCACATGGATTCTTTATGACAGCATTCCAGCCTGTAATGCTTGTGAATGAGTAGATCAATAATCTGTGATTCCGAACCACCATTCTTAAACTGTTGTTGTAACAACTGAGTGAGTAGAAATATCCCTCCACATGAGGCAAACATTCTACAAGTATTATTATGAGTCGTATTTTTGTAACAGTTTTTAATACTAGCAATAAGTCATTCCCATGAGATAGATTAACAGCCAGTTAATCGCACACTAGGTGCAATGTGGCAGTTTGCTGTGCATTGAGCCACATTGTACCTATATGTGTGAGAAATACACTGTTAATCTAACCCCTTGTCATGCATTGCTGCATAACTCAGTTAGGGAAGGAGTGTATGGTGTTAGGTGTATCAGGATATAAACTGTGAAACACAACTATGGCCTGCCAAGATGTAGGACTGTGAGTCTTAGGGTGCACGATCCATAGATTCACACCACCAGCAAACAATGGTGGTTGATGGATACAGAATGTAATGGCTAAGCGATATTTCTATGATGACACTTATCTGGTTGCTATTTTTCTATAGAGTCGTTATAGACACACACACAGGTTCTTAGTTCAAAATGTTCAGTGATGACATGCAATAATACGAACCATTTCCATCTAGATGCAGATGTGGCAACTGTGTACAAATGTCCACTGAGGTTGAATGTAGCTGCTGCCAGGAAATAATGAGGGTGGTCGATAAAATGAATGACACACTAAATGTTTAGCTGGATCCAAATGTACCCACAAGTATTATTGAACATCCGGGGTTTCCTCATGTCTGCTTAAGCATATGGGTCCTTGAAACAGTTCAGGCAACTTATCGGCAATACCACAATAATGAGGGATTGCCACTGCATGAGTACGTTCACAATAAAGCCACATAGAAAGTATTCAGCTTGATTATGTACATACAGTACTTCATTGTGTTCATACCATTCACAAGTTACTGGTCAGTAAATTAACATTTATTTTTAAAAAACACAGTTTATTATTTTACTGAGTACAGTCACAGTCCACTACAAACAATAAATTATTAGTGAAATAAAGATTGCCAGGAGTCATCCAAGCAGCATGTGCTTTAAACTTGTGACTGTGGAGTGTTTGGGCTTCAGGCAGACCATAGCATGCCAATCCATGATGGCCATGGCCTTCTCCCCCACGTGAGGATGAGGAGGCATGGACCAGAAGCACCAGATTGTGCGCGAGTGGGCTGTGATCTCTCATGGCGATGGCCGGGGGGGGGGGGCAATGTACACATTGGAGGGTTGTCATTATTTACACCAGGTCCATTTGAAACAAGATGCCATAGCTTCACTCACTGCTGTTGGTGGGTGCCATAGATGATGCGTCTGTCAGTGAAACTTTAGACACCCCAGGGCATGACTGGGACATAAACCTAATATGGAACACCATGATCATAAAGGACAGGGCTGTGTGCAGAGTAGGGTGATTAGCATTTCTCAGTGAGGATGGCATAGGGATAAGCAGGGTTGAGGAAGTGGAGGGGCTTGTGGAGGCTTTATGGGTCACCCTGAAGGCTCCATGGGGCAAGTGAGTGAAGATGGGGATGGTATATAGGCTCCTCATGCAAACGGAACACCTTGAAGAAGGCCAGTTAGCAAATATGATGGACCACTGTGTTCAGGTAGAGGGCAGATCAGTGGTTCTGGGGGTCCTGAATATGCCTGGAACTGATTGTGAACTATGGTCTCTGCATCAGCCAGGGAGCAGCATCTGCTGGATGTATTCCAGGATGTGTTTCTTTCCCAGCTGGTAACTGACCCAAGGAAGTTGGGTTGCATGTTGGCTGCGGTCCTGTCAGACTGTGATCTCATCATGGATGTAGTAGTAGTAGTGGACACAGTGGCGGGAACTGATCATGCCACTGTCAGGTTCACCCCCGGGGGGGGGGTTAGATTGCACTGAAATGACTTTAGTTGACTATAGGGGTGACGACTTCAAGGGTATTCAGCGGATACTCACAAGCTACCTAGGTAAGATGTGTCTAGGAATGTACACAGACAGCAGGTGGGAAATTACTAAAAAGGAGCTCCTGGAAGATACCAAGGCCTGCATGAAGTAGTGGCACAAGTCTGGTAGAGCCAGTAAGCCAATATGGTGTACAAGGGAGGTACAGGATGTGGTAATGGAAGAAAAGGCTGCTTATAGCTAATATATGCCACATATATATGCATTTGTCTGAGTTATAGACAAGAGGAGTATGATTTAATCAACAGGAAGGTCTCCATAGTGGTGAGGTCTGCTAAGATGAGGACAGAGTGGAGTTTTGCTCAAGGGATTATAAGTCTGAATAAATGGTCCTTCAGGTATAGCACTGAAAGTAGGAAAGGGAGGAGGCAGATTAGTAGACTGAGTTAGGGGAGTAGGTGAGTGGAAGAGGAAGTGGATAAGGCGTAGGTACTAAATGAGTATTTGGCCTCGGTCTTCAACAGGGAGAGGAGTGATATAGGGGATATGATCAAAGTCTTCCAATGTCTAAATGAGGTACATACAGCAAGCCAGGATAGGGTGTTCCAGCTGAGGGAGGAGGGGGCCACCAGGGGTCACCCTATGATGATGGTTGGCGGGACACTCATGGGGGGGGACAATGAGATGGTACTTCATTGAGAGGGTGGTGGAACCCTGGAATGCTTGGCCCATGTCACTGGTGTCTGTAGCAAGTGTTAAGTGGTCCTAGAGAGGCTGGGAATAGGCATAGGTGTATGGTGCATGTCAACACCCCAACGGAGGATGGATTTGAGGACCTCATGGGGAAGGTAGAGAGATCACAACAGTGCCCAAAATGGGCACTGATCCACGAGTAGACTTGATAGACAATTGTTCCTACTCTGCTGGCTTCACAGTATGTTAGTATGTTACTTTGTATGTTAATGTTCAAACATAGAAGTATATCATTAACATTGTCATCAACATTGTCAAGTCACACTACTTCTACAAAGAGATGGTGACACAAAACATGTTTTGTTTTTGCTTTGTTTTGTGCCTTCCCAGATCATGGTCAGCTTCTCCTTCAGGCCACCTAGTCCCCACTGTCACCCTGCCCCTGAGACCAGCCACCAACACTCCACATCATAACCCCCCGGGTAACCCAGTATAACCATTCATCGGACGGGTACCCCTACTCTGAGACAGATATGCACCATGAGTGGTCAGCCAGCAAACTCATTGTCTTGGCCTGAGTGCTGATGATGTGCATACACTGACATACACAATGCCCCATTAGGCAGTATGAATCAATGCGTTGCTGTGTCCCCCGCCTTCTCATGGAGACAGCAAGTGTCATATCATTTCTCCATCCTCCCCCAAGAGAAGGCGAGCAGTCATCGGATGCTCAGTCCTTCTCTCCCCTGCTGGAACTAGTGTCCTGAGTATGTTCCTGAACCAGGGTCGTTGGGGTCACAGGTACAAATCAAATCTCTGCGCAGATGCGCTGAAACAAAACATGTTATATATAACTGACAGAGTGTTGCTTCACAAAACAAGGAGTAGCATAACCTTACTGTTCATTATTTTTATCCATGCTGCCCTCCATAGACACCAGTTTTGCTTACAGTAACATTTATGAAATATTTCCAGCTGTACTTATGCCAGTCACCACGGGCACACACAAACATGTCGGTATGGTGACTATCTTAAAAAATCCCTTAAAATAATCCTAGATCACCATAGACTGATCCACAACTCCATCCACATCCTGCTGTCCTTGCAGCAAACCGCACATGTGTGTGTATAGACTGAGGGCACCATGGATATCAATTTCTGGGATATGTTTTGTGGCATGTGCAATGTACATGTATTTTCATCGCTGGTGCCAAATTTGTTGGCTACCAGTGTGATGGACAGTATTGTGGAGGATTGATACACAGTATGTTGTTGTCTTTGGATTAATATAAATACTGCATTCCACAAGTTGTAACATTTTCCATATTTTTTCCAGTACGCAGTGAAGCTCGCTGTGATGAAACACAGTCTTGCATGACTTTGAAGAACTCTACAGCATGGTGCAGTAGAGTTACTGCGTAAAACAATTAAGTAATAATGACCGATTAGCAGGTCATTTCCTAGAGATTAATGACTGGGTGTGGGGGAAGGGTGGCTCAAGGTGCAGCTGAGGGACACACCCACCCAGCCAGTCTTTAACCTCTAGGAAATGACCATCTATTTAGTCATTATTGTGATTATAAGTCTAATCACAATAATTATATATTTTTAAAGACATTTATTAATGTATTCTGTGGCGGCAGTGGGAGCGTGACAGTGTGAAGTGCAGAGAGGGTGCCACGCCGGTCACTTCTTAGAGATTTTAGACCGTCAGGGCAACCAATCACAGGCGGCGCTGATGTTATGAATACTTAATTAGACTTACAATGTAAGGTAAACTTCAATTACTCCTTTTTGTCATGCAGGAGACTATGCCATTCACTTCATCAGGGTGTGGTCACAGTTTACAACATGACAAACATTATTAATTCAGATTGACATTACATTGTTTACTGCATGTAACTGTGCTGCCCCACATTGCAGAATGCCTTCAAACTGGGTTTTATTCATGGTGATCTTCACTGTATATTGTGCCATGGAAAACAAAAGAATTATTTACATGTTTATATTATATTGTAACAATGCCCTAAACTTAGCAATAATGGTTACATCACAATTGAATATGATGGTAGAGTTGGTATTTACACATTTTGTTTCTCTCTTGCGGCCATCACCATTTTCTAGTGTACAGTAGCTTTGTGCAGTGGTGTTGGGGATGGTTGGGAAAGCTAGTACAAGTTGTTCTGCCTGCCTGCCTGGTCAATAGCATCTGAATTGGTGGAAACTCTGAAGTTAGTGGTGGAGGGACCTCTCTCTGTAGCCAATCCTGTTTTGGTTTGCCCAGCAGAACAATAGATTCCAGTGTTGTTAGAAGGTCATCAACAAATTCTGCTGTGTATAAACACAACGTTTGAATGTTTGATGTAATGGAAAGACAAGTAATAGCATTGTGACATTGTCAGATGTAATTGTCAGCTTTGATGCTGTTCAAAGTATGTTAAATGACTGTTTTGACTGAAAGTAAATAAAAAATATACTTTTTTTGACAAGGTTCTGAATCTCATAAATGTTATACAGTGTTCATGAACATACAACGTAATGAAGGTAGCAACACACAGTTCTTTGTTTTTCCAACCAGTACAGTGGATTAGTCTAAGACACATGTGTTATGTTCTAACATTTATTCTGGTCTTGTTCAACAAACTCACCCTGCAACAGGAATAGAGCAGCTTTCATTTTTATTCAGGAGCCTCTCTGGTCTCAACAACAACACTCTCTATCTGCTCTCTTTTTTTAGCTTACACATATCAGAATGCTGCCCTCAAGTGGCAGAAGTAACGCAATGCATTACCATTTCACATACATAACATTTCCTCCCCACTAAATTATATTGTTACCAAATAAACAAGTATTAGCATTATTCGCTATTATTAAGATTGTTTATACTATGCTAGAGGTAGGGGGTAGACTGCCCCAGGCCTCGAACCAGTCAAGGGGATTATTCTGCCCCGATAATCTGATCTGGCTCTCTAACTACACAAAACATTTTGTTCCTTTTAAATGTCTCACAGGTTCAAACGATCTGGAGGTTTTGAAATTCAGGATGGATAATGTTTCTCGTGAGCAACCCTTGGCATGGCTGCCCTGTCTGGTACCTCCCTCCGATCCTTGGTAGATGATTGTACAGCCTCACCATTGCTCCTCTCCACCTCCTCCTTTACATCTTCAGAAGGTGTTGAGACTTCTGTAGTGGGGCTTCTGTAAGCTACGGCAGATGGAATCCACATTTCCCGTGGGTTTTCTTCCCTGGAGGTGTCCCCATCTGTGCGCTGTTGAAGATCTAGGAGCTGTTCAGCATGACGCTTCCATTTCACCCCAGATTCAACATCAACTGTATATGACACTGGACCCGCTCTGAGATGTCACCACACCAGGGTCCACTTTTCCCCTTCCGTAATCTCGAACAAGCACTTCTTGACCAACAATGAACTGCCTGTCCTTTGAATGAGCTTGCCGGCGTAGTATTTGAGATTCTTGGTTCTTCAAAACCACTGCTGCCACATCTGGCTTAAGCAAATCAAGATGGGAGTGAAGCTTACACCGAAAAAACAACATTGCAGGAGATTCCTTTGTTGTAGCATGGGGTGTATTTCGGTATGCCAACAGGAAGTTATCCAACTTGTGTTGTAAGGTCAAAGACCCCCCCCCGCCGATTTCAGAGCATTCTTCATGGTTTGCACAAAACGCTCTGCTAGACCATTAGTCGAGGGGTGATATGGGGCACTTCGAATATGTTTCACACCATTGGACTTCAAAAATGCTGCAAAGTCACTAGAAATAAATTGTGGTCCATTATCACTGACCAGCTGTTCAGGAATCCTGTAATGGCTAAATAGTCCTCGCAGCACTTGAATGGTCTTACTGGCGGTAGTAGGTGTCCATGACTTGAATTTGGGCCACTTTGAGTGGGCATCTACAACAATTAGTACATTGTGTCCTCCCACGACCCTCAAAAAATCTACATGAATGCTCTGCCACGGTGCACCTGGCCACATCCAGAGATGTAGAGGTGAGGGACACGCATTTTCTGAACACGCTGACAAGTAGTGCATGTTTTTGCTTTTGCTCAATTTGCAAATCAATCCCTGGCCACCAAATGTAGCTTCTAGCTAAAGCCTTCATTCTCACTACACCCGGGTGTCCCACATGTAGTTCTTCCAAAACACGGGTGCGTAGCTTTGAAGGGACAATCACCCGGACACCCCACATCAAGCAACCTTGCTGTACTGAAAGCTCATTATGTCTGGTGTAGAATGGTGATAACTCACCGTGAATGTCCTGGTTCACAGTAAAAGTCCCTTTTGTTACTAAGTCCAAGACTTGAAACAACACAGGATCAACTTTAGTCTCCTTTTTAATTTCAGAACTTGTGATAGGTAATTTCTCAAGCTGATTAATGTAGAAGACATCGACAGTGTTCACCTTGTCACTGTGGGCTACCTGCAGAGGCAATCTTGAGAGCCCATCAGCATTGCCATGAAGAGCCGCCTTCTTGTATTCAATGCGGTAGTTGTGAGCTGATAACAAGAGAGCCCAACGTTGCATTCTGGCTGCTGCCATGGAAGGAATACCTTTGTGGGGCCTGAAAATGGTCGTGAGGGGGACGGTGATCAGTGAGGAGTGTGAATTCCCGACCATAAAGGTATTGGTGGAATTTGCGAACTCCGAACACTATTGCCAAAGCTTCTCTCTCGATTTGGGGGCATAGTTCTGTTCAGCTTTGCTGAGAGTTCTGGATGCAAAGACAATTGGCTTTTCATCCCCATTCAGTAGAACATGAGAAAGAACTGCTCCCACCCCATAAGGTGAGGCATCACACACCAGTCTGATGCTCAGCTGTGGATTATAGTGAATGAGCACATCTTGAGAAACAAGCTGCTTTTTAGCCTTCTTAAACGCACTCTCACAGTCCTTTGTCCAACACCAGGACTTCCCCTTGCACAGCAAGCCATTTAGTGGGTTGATAATCGTAGCCAGATTGTGAATAAACCTGCCATAATAATTTAACGGCCCAAGAACGACCATAACTGGCTCACATTTTCCGGTGCTGGGGCGTCCATAATCGCTTTTTCTTTCTCAGGCGATTTGTGTAAGCCCGCTGCATCTATGGTATGGCCCAAGTACTCCAATGAAGTCTTGAAAAATTCACACTTCTCCTTCTGGACACGCAAGCCAAAATCTTCCAATTGCTGCAGAACTGCATCCAGGTTCTTCAGGTGCTCTGCACCATTTCTTCCGGTCACCAGTATATCATCCAGGTAACAGTGAACATTTGAAAGACCTCGTAAAACCTGGTCCATAGCTCGCTGAAATATGGCTGGAGCTGATGCAATGCCAAAAGGTAGACGATTATAGCAGAAAAGACCCTTTTGGGTGGTTATTGTGAGATATTTCCTTGACTTTTCATCTACTCTCATTTGTAGATAAGCATGTGACAAATCCAGCTTACTGAAGCGTTGGCCCTGTGCCAGGGATGCAAACAAGTCTTCGATGCGTGGAATTGGATGCTGTTCCACACACAGAACCGGATTTATGGTTACTTTAAAGTCTCCACATATTCGCATGGAACCGTCTTTCTTTACCACTGGCACTACTGGCATTGCCCAGTCACTACACTGTACAGGTGACAAGACTCCAGCTTCGGTTAGGTGAGTTAATTCGGCCTCCACTTTCGGTCTGAGTGCATAAAGTACTGGGCGAGGTTGACAAAACTTTGGTTTGTGCTGCATCCTCAGAGACACTTTTGCCTCAATGCCCTTCATTGTGCCTAGCTTCCCTTTGAATAAAGGAGCATGTTTGTGCAACACTGCTTCTAGAGTGTTGCGGTCACTTGTATTAAAAGTCCTTACCTCCTGCCAGTTGAGGCATATTTTCTTCAGCCATTCTCAGCCTAAGACTGAAGGGTAGTTACCTTTAACCACGTACAGAGGCAGTAGTGCCGTTTGCCCATTTATTTTTACCTGCACCTTGATGACACCTTCAGGTGAAATTGCCTCGCCAGTGTATGTCCTCAGTGCAACGTCAGTCGTTTGCAGGGGTAGATGTCTCAACATAGTTTCATACTTGTCTATAGAAATCAATGAGACTGCAGCCCCTGTGTCCAATTCCATTTTCAGTGGTTTTCCTTCAATTTCAGGTGTTACACAGATGGTTGCCGTTTCCCCTTTAAGAGTCTGCACGTGCAATGCTAATTCAGTATCAGTGTCATCACTGCACGTTCCCTGTGTTTCCACACAATGTACTTTTCTCTTTCTACATTTCGCAAATTGCTTCCCTTTGCTTCCATTGATTTCCCCTCCTTTCTTTTTCCCTCTGCACACTCGCCCAATGTGGCCTTTCTTCCCACAGTTATGACATGTCTGTTCTTTAAACCAGCAGTCCTTATCACTGTGATTAGCCTTGCCACAACGACCACATTTATTAGGCTTCCTGGGAGAAGAGAAGGATAAAGCATTTACTTTCAGGGAATCACTTAGGTGCTGAGCCTCCCGTGCAGCTGTTTCCATCGATACAGCGATCTCTATCACTTTCTTGTATGTCAGCTCTGTTAAGAGACGCTTCTGTGTCGCTTCACTTTTCAAACCGCACACAAATCTGTCTCGGAGGGCATCATCTAAATGGGTGCCAAACTCATAATGCTCAGCTAATTTCTTTAGAACAGCCACAAACTGTGCAACAGACTCACCCTCTGCTTGGTTTCGTTTGTGAAAGCGAAATCTTTCAGCAATCACCACAGGCTTAGGAGAGAAATGTGTCTGTAAGACCTCCACAATACTGGCAAACGTTTTCTCCCAGGGCTTTTCTGGCGCTATAAGACTTCTCAGCAAACTGTACGTTGTGCTGCCCATGACACTCAGTAACACAGCCACTTGTTTTTCATCACTTATATCATTTGCTGTGACAAAATGTCCAAATTTCTCAATATAAGTTGTCCACTGTTCCACATTTTCATCAAAGGCATCAATATGTCCTATAGTCGCGGCCATCTTTTTGTGTTTCTCGCAGGTTCACCCGTGGGTCCAAAAGTTACGTCTCAGGAAAACCCTCACAGCAGTAATTCGTTCTGGTAAGGTACAGGAGAGTAACTAAACACAGCGTCGCCAATTATGTTATGTTCTAACACTTATTCTGGTCTTGTTCAACAAACTCACCCTGCAACAGGAATAGAGCAGCTTTCATTTTTATTCAGGAGCCTCTCTGGTCTCAACAACAACACTCTCTGTCTGCTCTCTTTCTAGCTTACACATATCGGAATGCTGCCCTCAAGTGGCAGAAGTAACGCAATGCATTACCATTTCACATACATAACAATATGCAGCATACATAAACATAGGTACAGCTATATGATAGCTATATGAAATGTTAACCACATTGTGCAGTAATAACTACAAACCAGACAGGCGGAACTAAAAACATTTGCCTACTGCAGCATACATTGGGAATAATACATATGCTTAAAGGACCAGTGATGTAGGTTAACAAACAGAATGACGTTTCACCAGGTTGCTGTATGTCACAGCTTTGACATTACAATACCGGGTGAAATGTCATTCCCTTTGTTCACCTCAACACACGGTACATATTAACCATGCATGTATTTCTTTTTTCTTGTGCTGCTGTGAACCACAGTAGTTTGACATGGTTCTATGTAGAGTTCTTAGTTCCGAGTACTGATTCAATTACCATGAATAGTGCATGAAATGCCCCGTTAGCAAGCTACAGTAAAAAGGTACCATTATGTTTCCGCACAGTAGGGACTTAGTTATACTCCGTCATGATGGCGCTGAGGTTTGAGGCATTCACCTCACCTCGCATATTGATGGAGCGATCTCGGTCTGCCCTTCATGTACCACAGTCTGTTCAGCAACTTGTGACGCCTGCATCACAAGTGGTGTTTGTACTGCTGGATCATTGGAACAACATAGCCTGTTTTTGCATTTTCGGTGCTAAGTACCAACCCATCCCAATCCACGTTGTCCAGAGGCACCATCCCTATCTACTTCCATATGTCTTATCCAAGGTGTCCGCTGTCATCTACCTTACTTCCACTAGTCATTTGACATTTATCCACTTTTAAGTCCAACTGTACTGATCAGACAACCACACACCATTTCATGAATGTAATGGTTTACTCACTGTATGATGCAGGTGTTTTCTTTGGATGAACAACACCCTGTCCGCCCTTGCACTTAGAAGGTCAATGGCATATCTTGGCATTCCATCCTTAGTAACAGCCTGCTATGTCTTGGAGTTATGGTTGAAATGTAATTCCACCAGGATCACTCTGAGAAATATAAAGTGTTTCATTACTGTGGAAATAATGTCAATTATAAAATACAAAGGAAATACAAAGGAAATGTCAGGGAGCAGTTCTTCATGGAGAGTGTGGTGGAGACCTTGAACAGGCTTCCAGAGGAGGTGGTGGGTTCCGAATTGGTGAGGGGTTTTAAGAGAGCATGGGACAGACATTTGGGGTTGGGAGGATGGCAGAAAATCCATAGTAGGTAAAAAGGAGGAGGGGGGGCAGGAGAAGGTATAAAGGTTAGACTAGATGGGCCAATGTGGTCCTTTTCTGCAGTCACAAATCAGTATAATCAGTGTAAGAAAAGGCTGCAATCTGATTGGTTGTTAGCCTTACATTAATCCATGTTATACTGTCATGTACAGCCTGATCACAGTGGAACATGTATTCTTTCTGTCACCATTCTATCCGCTGACACTACTGAATGTGTTAAATGAGGCATTCTGATTCTGAACCACTATTCTTAAACGGTTGGTGGAATAACTATTTTATGAAAACTGTCCATCTAAATGAAAAAAACATTCTGAAAGTATACTTTTAACACTTTTTTAGTGGAATAAGTTTTATAATAGCAATTATGCAGTCCCTGTAGTTAGATTCACAGTCAATCACACTCTAGGACATATATGCTGTGCCCCGTGCCACATTACACCTCTAGGGGTGAGTAAAAGACTGTTAATCAAACTCCTGGTCATGACTTATTGCTTAAATGCTGCAGAAAAGCACAACATTTTGACATCAGGCACCAATTAAAGAAGTCCTGTAATCCCACATTCACAAGTATTTTGCATAGCTGTAATTGCACGCATAACAGAATTAACATAATAACATGCTATGAATCAATCAGAGTAGGCATTATGGTCATTCCAGTCTGCTATGGGATCAGTGCCCATGCCAGGCATCTTTATGGTTTCTACAGATCCTCCCACCTGATCCTCCACCCTCATCACCTGACAGAGTCCTGATATGCACCCTACCCCTGTACCTGTTCTAGCCTCACTTGAACCCATCCACAGTTGTTATCATGAACAGTTCTGCTGGCAAAGCATTCCAGGTATCCACCACCTTCTCAGTTAAGTAGCCTCTCCTAATCTCCCCCCTGAGTCTCCCATATACCAACCTCAATGGGTGTCCCCCTGGTAGTCCCCTCCTCCCACAGCTGGAACACTCTATCCCGATACATCCACATGGAACACCTTGAGGTATTTGAACACCTCAATCATATCACATCCATCCCTCCTCTCCTGCAGAGAGTACAGGTTGAGCTCCTCGAGCACCACCACATTGGGCATCTCCCCAAGCCTCTGTATCATTTTTGTGCCACTCCTCTGAACCATGTCAGGGAGGGCAATATCCCTTTTTAAGGATGAACGCCATAACTGTACACAGTATTCCGGGTGTGGTATATCCAGGCAGTTATATAGTGGTAGGAGCACCTCCCGGGTCATTGATGTTATCCTCCTGGCTATGCACTCTATCATTTCATTTTCCTTTTCCACAGCCTCAAAGCCCCAACATAACCAAAGAGGATTTAACATTGTCTCACCTGGTGTGAATCCTCTTGTTTGTAAATGCCATGCTTTCTGGTGCATACTGTAGACTAAGCTGTGAAAGTTTTCCAGTGACGAGGTCTGATAGAATGGTAACAGTTTCTGAAAATCTCGTTTAACAAGATTTGATGAAAGAATGAGGTCCACTTTCTCAAAAGCCTTCTCGTCTGCCGCAGAAAGAGAAGATGGCATGTTTGTATGTCCATAAACACACCAGGACGTTACAGATGAGTGCTCCTTGCATATGTACTGTAAGTAAAGCAGGGGAAGCTGATAGGTAAGTGAAGATGCCAACAACTGAGTGTGTGGTACACACTGTGAAAAAGGGGACAATAAATTCAATGTGTACAACAGCTATAGGCAACTGAAGATAATGGACTTTGAGGTTTAACCTGTGAGGAGTGCATGGTTTGGAATATTGTTATATACAAGGTGATAATTTTAAAGAAATACTTGTGTTCAGTATTCACTATGGAGGGAGAGGGACAATGAATGCATTTCAGGAGAAGAGGAACAGGTGCAGTACGAGTACTGGACAACAGTCAATCAGCAGTGTGTACAGTTGTCAAAGAACTCACAAAGCCGAATGAGGATACAGCCATGGGCACAGACAACATTCACCAGTGGATATTAATGTAGCTACGAATAGAATTAGCTATGACTGTAACCACCATGTTCACAGAGTCACTCAACACAGGGTTGCTTACAGAGTACTGAATGATTGCGCGTGTGAACACTCTGATCAAAAGTGGCATAAGGGAGAAGATGTGGAAGAACAATCCAATCAGCATCACCTCATGGTTGTATAACATTGTGGAGATACTGTGGATGTACAGGATGGTATCACATGTGGAATTCGATGGTGGTCAGTATTGGATGCAGTAGGGATCCATGTCAAGAATGTATTTGTACATTGATTGTATTGGGTGACTAGGGAACTTCATCACAGATTGAGAGCACAGTTTTCCTAACCACCAGTCCTTATCTGATGGTCAAAGCAGTTGAATGAGCAACAGGGTACCAGGCTGCAGTGCTGTTCATAACAATTGGTAATCAGATAGCACAAAAGCAGCACCCATTGCAGAAAGACCATCAGTCAAGGCACAGTATATAAACACAAACTGGTCTTTTATTCCATAGAGGTGCAAAAATAGACAGCAGCAGCAGCAATAGTTAGTACGCAGACATAGCAGTAACATTTCTCCTAGCACCTGCGGCTTCATCACAGTGATCTACCATAAAATGCTCATTATTTGTAGTGCAAAATTTGTGTTTAAAACTCAGTGCAGCCAATCAAATGTCTGCATCGGACATTACATCTTAAAGGCATAATGTACATTATACAATTCATTACCATACAGACAATTTATCTCAGAAATACTAACAAACATGGACTATAGCTATGAGTATTGTAATGAATATCAAAGAATATAAAGTAAGAATTGCACTCATTTTCAATTTGTAATTTTTTTTACTAGCTTTTTACCACGGTTTTGGTGGGACTCAAACCTCTGAACCAGAACCATGTTAAAAAAACATTAAAATATTAAACACTTGTGAAATTATAATTTTATAACCTTTAATTGACTGCACTGAATTGCAAACACACCTTTTGCACTGAAAATAGTGATCACTTTGCATGTTATGGTTGACCACTGTGATGAAGCCAGGCAAAGGCCTGGAGAAACATTACTGCTATGTCTGAGTTCTAACTGTTGCTGCTGCTGTCTATTTTTGTATTTATATGGAACAAAAGACCAGTTTTTTTTGTATATACTGGGTCTTGACTGATGGTCTATCTTCAATGGGTGCTGCTTGTTTTCTCTTTATATGATGACAATGTCTATCTATATATTTTTAAAGACAGTCATACATTGTTATTGATGCAAGAACAGAAACTATGCATAAGTGACAGATCATCGGGGCATGATGGTGCTTATCCAAATTCATTTTGCAGGAAAACTATTTTTTTGTGTGGCACAACATTGTTGATGTTGGATTGCGACTGCTGCCTAATACCTGCAGACTGAAAACTGACAATTTAAAAATAACAGTTATGTGGACAACTCATGTGGCTTTAATCACTTCCGTCTTCTGACACTGTCGTCCAATGGCCCATGCGTACATTCTGGAAAAGAGGGTCATCATGGACGTGTATGTTCTGAACGTGATTAGTTATTGCATGAAGCTTTGCCAACATAACTTGACCATTTCTATCGGGGGTAGAGCTAGGTATCCAATATAACATGTTACGGATACTGTGTATCCATTCTCCAATAATTTTACACTCTTTTTGACCAGCAACTGCTTCCAGTTTCTTGGTTACACCTTTGAATGCAGAAAGACATCATCAAGACCGGTTCATAGACTATTACCACATAATCATCAGCCAATGTTAATAGATACCTTGCCAATGCTTTTTTAATAATGCCATGACCCACTGTTGATTGTACATGAGCACCCGGGCTCAGGAACAGACTCTGGTCACTGGAGAACTGGCTGGGGGAGACTCCTTCCACGTACGATGACTGTTCACCTTCTCCAGGTGGGAAGGTGGTGATGTGGTCCAGTGCACGCTGACCCCTGGTGCAGACCAGGGGTATAACAGTGCACCCACTGTAAAACAAACTAGGTTGTGTTGCAGACATTGGCGTACACCTTGACATCATGGCATGCAGTGTCCCAGTGGAAAAAAGTGGGAAAAAAGGGTAAAGTTATCCTACGCTCCAATGGATGACAGCCATCTGGCCCTCTTCCTCCATGACTGCGATGGTTGGACCCCAGAGGACACCTCAGCAGCACCCAAAGGGACAAATGATGCACTGGATGGCCAACGCAGGCATCTTTTTTCTCAGAGGAGGAGAAGCCATCCAGTGAAGTGCTACACTGAACTACCCCGAGGGTGGCTGCCATATGAGATGGAAGATGGTGGCAATGGGCAGGAGTGCAAGTGAGTGGTAGGGGAACAAGATCATTGATGGCCCAAAGGAGAGGTCGTTGGGGAAGACGTGGGGAGGACAAATAAATAACAGGAAAAAAAAGTTGCCTAATTGCCAGAAAGATCTATTGTGGGCTCTCCCCACCCAGGACTCTCAGCCCTCCTGCAACCAGCACCAGTGCTACAAACCGTCTGCAGCTTTTCTAAATCACCCTACATGATTCCTCGGTGTAGAACTTCCCTATGCCAAAGAACCTTCAACTACAGAACCTCACTCTGGTGGAACACACTTCCCAGTGCCTTAGCTGCTGAAACTAGGCTAGGCCACGTCAAATCCCTCATCAGGGAACATCTGTAATCCACTAGTGCTTGTGACTGCTTCTAGCCCCCATGGCACCCTGTCACACATTCCACTCAAGGAGCCTGCACACCCTGCCACATCCCTCCCCCTCCCTGTCACTTTTCATCCTTAATGAAGGATTGTCATCCTGCCATGCTGACAACTTTGTACCTTGAACATGCCATATAACTCATTGTGTTTGTTCATATTATGCCTCACTCAGTGTATAGACATTGCCTGTAACCCACTATGTACACAAACCTATTGTTTTCTGCCTATTGCTTTGTAAGTGACATGTAGCATTTCTACAGGAGTCCCCTGACACAAAGGTTGTAATTCTGAAATGTGCCAAAAAAACCACTAAAATTGAATACAGTGCACAGAGCAACGTTCTAATATGAATTAATTATGTACTTTTCACAAAATGCCAGACATCGTAGTAGTGGGTGATATCACTCTCATTCTCTCTCAGATACTTTTGTATCTGAGGGTGTCGGTCATTTATGACGCAGGTTGGTTTCAGACCGTCCTCTTTCCCAAGCTGCAATCCCCTCTTCAGACCCTCAAGCTCCATGTGATAAGAACTTTTAACCTTGTTACTCTAGAAAGATATATGAAGATGTGTGTATGTCATTCGGCATAAAATCAATGAAATATGTGTTCACATCATAAATGATGACAATGTAGTCATTACGTGAATGTATTTCATGTGTCACATTCATGATGTGAAGATTACCTTCACTAAGTTGACTGAAATTATTTTATGGTGCCTCATCTCCACAAGGGTGTATGTTAAAAATTTTGCAGAGTGACCAGGGTTGTCACATCGCCCATCCCCAGTCAACATGACATTGGGGTTATCCTGTTTTATTGATGTCACTACCCTGTCTTTCTCTTTTCCCCACACATTTTGAATTGCTGGCTGTAAATACAGTCTTGAATGTTGATAAAATGTATTATCAAAGATGCACTGGATGTTCATATGCTGTAGTACCCATAAAATCTTCTGTAGAGACACTCCAGAAAAACCAGTGCTGGCTGACAGTAGAATGTTTCCTGATGGATAATCATCCAGATTAGGCTTAGTGCACCAGGTACATTTATAGCCACATTCAGAGCACTTCTGCTCCACTGCTGCAAGTGTTCCCTTAACTTTAGACACAGCTGCCTTCGCTGATGCCATGCAATGCATACACTGTCCAAACAACTGCAGGAGTCAGTCTTCAAAGACTATAAACTTATGTGCTTGCCATAGACATTAACCAGCGTTGCTTGCACTATTTGTACATTCATCCCTGTGGAGTAGAGATCAAGTGTCATTTTTAAACATTTACCTATCAGAACTTAAAATACTTCTGCCCTGTGTTAGGACTGATATGGTTAATACTTCACTTGACTATCTCGTCCGTTATACACACTTGACTGTCATCATCAGAGACAGTGGGACTGTAAGTTTCATCTTTAGGATCATCCATGAATGGTGCATCAGACTGTGCATCAGAGGTCCAGACAGGTGTAGAGACGAGCAAGTGATGCACCATGGGCTCTGTTTGGGTGCTAGCAACTCACATTTTTGGTGATGTCTGTGTCCCTGTCAATAAAAATTTTCTTTTTTACTTCAACAAGTACAACATATGTTGTAAATTCTGTGAGCAACAATGAGCCATGCTCAAAGTGCTGCTATTTCAAGAAGTTCTATAAATAAGACAGGATTTTCAAATTCCATGGTAGTCTAGTGACCCCTGCCCGTGCCTGATCGTATATTAAAAAAACAATCAACCGTTCCTTTATGTCCAGTATAACACCATATCCACGATCATATTATGAATGCTAAGAATACATCCATGGTACTGAATTGCCCTCACCCATACATCCATTACCAACCATCCTGCACACAGTAAATACTATACGCCAGTCACTCATACTTAGTGGTACCCTATCCCAGCCAACATCAAAGCATACCACAGTAACCGATAGTGCCAAGGTACTACAGTGGACCACCACACACACACACACTTAGACACTCACACTCCACCCTAGTCACCCATACCAGGATGGCCATGTCCCAAATTTGTGAATGAATACTTACAGTACTCACTGCAAGCACGTTGGTCTACGATATCGATCAATGATAGTGTAGTGCTTCCTGTAAGCTGTCACATAATGCCAGCACAGTTGTCAGGCAGCCGTGGAGCTGTGCTGGTGGGGTTTGATGACCCCTGGCTATCATTTAAATCCTGGGAGTGGGGGAGCAGGTTGGGTATGTGTGTCTCAGTGGGCAGGTGGTGGGTTCACTGGAATACCTGTGCACTATCTTGCTCAGGTATTTGCTATGATTGTGGTTAGAAAGGGAGGTTCCAATAGACAACAGGGTTATGTTTTTTTTTCACATCGTCCTACACAACATTAAATAATTGTTGTATAACAGCAAGTTGACATTCACAGGAGTTACAGTAACAGGTACACAGTAAACACCAAGGGACAATGTTGAATTGTGCCACTCCTTGTGACTTTGTGAACTGATAAAGGGGTAATTAACAGACTGTTCCTGTAACACCACGCCACACTGTGGTTTGTCAACTTGCAATCACCAATCCATCTTTATTACAAGGAATTATTGGAATTGTATTGTACCTGGATAATATTATACCAAAAAACACTAAGATCCGTATTACTCAAGTAGTTGAATAACCCATGGCCACTATCATGCCTTTGTATGCGACTACCAATAACAAACTACATCAAGCAACAATTGATGTTGTCACAACAGTTGTGATATGGTCTGTGTATCAGTGTGAAAGTAAAATACAACATTGTGCCACATTCTAACAGTTATGAAGGACATTGTAACACTATACATGTCCGACCTGGAAAAATGTATGTATGTGGTGAGTGTGTGTTTCACCATATGTGTGTGTGTCTGTGGGGAGGGGGGGGCATGGTGACCTGGGTAGGGGCCATGCATGTGGCTATTGATGAGTATGTATTTGTGTAATTAGACAGGAAAATAACAGCAATTGAAGTACAACACCGCACTAACCTGTGCTTTTATGTGGAGGTCTTTGTAAAGATTTCTGTGTACCACATACAATTACATGGACACCAATGTCTACTTGTTCACCAATGTTTACTGGAACAGTATCAGTGGTCGTATCCTCACATGAATTGTGTGTAACTGAGTCTATGCTACCAGAGTCCTGACATTCCATTGAGTTTGAGGTTTCTTCATGGCTTGTTACCATGTACTGGCTAATAATCTGCAAAGGAAAATTGAGAATCAAGATTAAAACAATAAGACTCACATTTATGTCATCATACACATGCATTTGACATACAGGGCTGATACAACTGATCAAATGGTGTTAGTGCTCGGAATATGTTTTGCTTGCAGCATGCATCGACATGCTGCATGTCAATTCTCAACAAAGTCCATGCATTACATTATGCAGTACTCACCTTAAAATTAAGGCTGGCTATGTGGGTCACCACAGATGACATAGTCACAAGAAAGATAAAGTACTTCAGGAAATGTCATTGTCATGTAACAGTGTGATGTCGAACTGAAGATTTTGAATGATGATGATGACAAAAACATGGCATGTGTCTCGTGATGGTGTGGTCCAATAACAGGTGATGAAGACATCCACCCATAAAGAGGAACGTAATTTTTTAGGTTATCTTTCCCAACTAACACCATGTGAAACCACTCTTTGAAAGCCTCATAGGCCATCAACACTGCAACCCTCGACGACAACACAGTCTCTCAACCCTGACTCACAACCTACCGTTGTAAACTGATGTTAACCATACATGGTGAGGATCATTATCCCTCGAGGTGTAACCACTGGCTGGTACAACTAGGTATGAAGTGAGTCTGATACCATGTCACACCATGCTGTCCATGGCTTTGTTGTGGTGCAGGATGACAGATCACCACCTGGTTGCTGAGATGACAATTACAACTTTTGGTAGGCCATCCAGAAAGAGTAGCAAGTGTATGGATGGTGCCCAGAGGTGGGGACCGGGGGGGGGGCAGTTGAGGATTCAGACACCCTCCTAAGCTCATCACAAATCATTGTCGGGTAACTCAGGCTTGTACCACCCACAGGGAGGGAATCGTGCAATGGATGCTTGGTAAAACACATCTGTAATGCTTCACTGCTGTTACCAAGTCACAGTGCATTACACGGGTCCAGTAGCATGCACATGAACCATAATTGCATGGTTGCATGGAGACATTGCACATGACAATTTGATATGATTTTCAGTGACACAGTTCTGAAACTTTAAAGGCAGATGTCTGTAATTGTGGACCTGTGCAGAAAAGATAAATACTGTTGGTTGATCAGGTATGACATCACCCTTTACAAGGAAAGTGAATGACATCAATCAAAAAATGAGTAATCTATCTGAAGTAAAGGGTTAACATTTTTTCAATCTGTAACACTTGTGAGACTGAGAGATAGGTGAGTAAGGGGATGGTGGTTCAAGTAATGTTGTTGGTGTACATGGTTCATAGGGTTTAACATATGATGATGCACCACAGGGAATTGAACATGTTCTGACCTAGAGAAGATGGACACCGGGGTTGGGGGGGGTATGAACAAGATCTTAAACTACATGAAAGGCATACAAAGGATTGGGAAAAGAATGGTTATTCAAAGAACAGGAATGGAGGGATAACACGTATCATGATCGAAGACTGAAGGGGGGTACATTCAGAAGGCAGATGACAAGACAGTGTTTCATGGACATGGCAGTGGCATGCTGGAACAATCTGACAGCAAAGTTGATGTACTGTATAACAGCTGCTTCAAAAGGGAATGGGTAACATGGAGGATGAAGGGATGGGGGTGGGAATGGACGGAGGGAGGGACAGCTGCTATTGAGGGCGGCTATCAGCATAAGCAAGCAAGCAGACCTGATTTAGTGAATGACCTTTATCTGCTGCCAATTTTTGTATCTTCATATCTCTGTAGCAAATGAAACAATCACACATATACAGTTACACAGACACACATGTACTCAGAGACACACAGGTACACAGACACAGACACACACACACACACACACACACACACACACACACACACACACACTGCCAAGATACATCAATATGGCATGCGTGCTGTGTACCTAAAGGAAAGTTGTCAGAAAATACACTGAAAAAAGAAATACAAAGACACACACACACACACACACTCACACAAGCATAAGAAAATAAAATTCATGATGCACAGAAGGTGTAAAGTGTTTCACAGCTCTGACTGGCACATTGCAGAGTCCATAAGGACATAATACAGTGGCCAGCAGAAGGAGAGCACTTGGTCTCCCCAGTATGTTTGACATAATATTTATTGCTTCCAGTCTTCAGTTTACATCTGTGACCACAACCACACTTTACGGTTGGGGAGAGGGTTTATTATTTCAAATAGACCCGATAGACCGAGTGGTATCCTTCTGCGTGGCACTGTCTTATGTCCTTATGGATGCTGTAATGTGCCTTCCAGCTATGTAAACCACTTTTCCCATTCTGTGCATCATGATTTCTATTTACATAACTAAACAGCAATAGAAGATGAGCAGTAGGGAAAGGGAAACACATATTTTGTGAAACTGGAGGATACAGTGGTGGAAGTGGTAATAGCACTGTATGTGAAGAAATTAACCTACACAGTAAGGATGCATCCAAAAGGTAGTAAGATAAGTTGATAAAGGGATAGCAAGGCAAATCCAGTACAGTCATGCATGGCACCGCAAGACTAGATAATTCCCTTATGTGGGACACCCCTACCAAACCAGTGACAAGGATGCAAAATGGGAATTACAGACAAGTCACTATGTAAGCCATAGAGGGCCATGCGTGGGGGCATTAATCAAACGGAAGTGTTGGCACTGCATCACATTAATGGTGATTTGACCAGGGCACCTCAAGGATGTAAGGGGATCGGGGTCAGATGGGAGACTCCTATAATGAAAGGGGGGGTGGGATTCCACTGCCTTACGCATGGTCAGGGCTGTGTTTGGAGCATCAAGTTACAGACATGGCAGCAGGCAGAGTACGGGTACACCCGATCACAACTGGTTTTACTGTACTTTACTGAATGCCATTCCCTGAACATTTTTCCATACAAATTTCATGGTAAAGGCAGCTGCCCTTTCAGAATAGGGCACATATGTTGCCATAACCCCACCTTCCAACATGCTGCTGGGCAACCAGGTGGCTTAAGTCCAAATAATTAATACCAAATGACAGAACTCATGCACAAAAGTGCTACTTGCACCATTTGTTTTGACGCAAGACACTTCATGACTTGTGTATCCATTCTGGAAATCTGGCACAGTGTATCTTGATATCAGAAAGCTTTTCCTTATGTGCACCAGATCATGTTTTTCTGACACTTGCTGTATCTTGGTGTGTGGGATAAGGGATCTGTGATTGGTCATCCACAAAATTGTTGTCGAACGACTGTACAGTGAAACTGTTATGTTGACCTAATTTTCGGTCGGCACAAGGTTTATCACTGCCTACCATACTTACTTCAGTGGGCTTCGCCCCTCACTAAATATAAACATCTCCCAGGCACAGCTGATTAGGTGAAGGGTACAGGACACACAGAATACAGTACTGGGGTCCAGCGCAGACACTACAGCGACATGGTGCTGTACTGGCAGTACTGTTGGTCGATGTGAAAATATCACTGACAGAGGGGTATACAGGGGATAACATGGCAATAAGGGGTTGAAAAGGGACAGATGGACAGAACACAGAGGGTGGTTGAGGGGGTGGAGTTATGCAGCATCAGAGAGGTAACCAGTTGAGACCTTCATGGCTCTGTTATTTATCCACTGTTGAGGAAGTATTTTCAAAAAGGAGGCTTTGCAAAGTAAATGGCATACAGGACATACAAAAACAATAAAATGACATAATATTCTTACCTCTGCTAATTCACGCTTACTAAAAGCTCCACCACTTTTCCTGCATTTCACAGTCAGTTCAAAGGAGGCCTCCTTGCTGCTCGATGGACTGTGACAGACAGGACATGCACTGACAGTAGAGACACAAACATGACTACTAGCAGAGTTAGTAGGTTCTGGGGCATGTATAGAGGGAGCTGCATCCGGCTTTAACCTGAGACATTTGACAAACTTCATCTCATACTGCATTAAAATAGATGGATCAAATGTAGACTCCTCAAAATGATAGGAGCACAACACACTATGTTAACTGGGACCACTCCAATCAGTATGTTTAGTTCTCACAAACCAATTCCACAGTCTAAGGATATGGTTGTTTTTCAGAAATGTGAACAGGGAAAACCCAGTTTTATGTGTGTTTCCACAATTCCCAGTCACACGCCAAGAAGGCATTATGAAAATGTTGTTTTAAGAATGGACAGTATGTAAACAAATGAACACTTCAATTACAACTGACAGTTCAGTAGACAGTTTAGCACAGTGTTATCTCTGAAGTGAAGCAACTGAACAGTAGTGGCCAAATGATAAAATCCAGTCATTATATAATGTGCTACACATAAAAAATATCACTATTCTCTGCAGAACAGTACACGACAAATAAAAGACACCTTTGTGCTTATTTATGGTACAGTAAATAAAAATGGCAAACAGTTTTAACAACACATTTAAGTTTAAGCTAAACCAAGCACACTGAATCAATCTGTAACTACTTCAACTGGTATCATAAATCACTATGCTAATAAAAACATGAGTGCCACACAAGAAACATTGCAAGTTTGTGGTACTCAGCTGGGTGACTGGACAATACTATGACAGCAGCAAAATCAAATGACCTTAGGATAATGAGGTTCAGCACACTATGCGTGTCAGTCAACTGAACAACAGATACCGTCACTGTAAAAAACTATCTGAATAATGGATAATAATTGGTTAAACAATGACAAAACGCAAAAGATCCACATGCTAGCATGTCGATTGAAAAGGACCACAAAGTGAATAACATAGAATATCATCCAAACACCATCAACACAAATGAACACGTCTGCAAATGGCACCAAAGTACAGATCATTACAATAAGTGCCACCTTTATACTGCCAGGTAGTGTCACAGAAAGAAAATACTACTGGTGTTACTGACATAACAGCCAACGCAGGTAGAACTGCCTATCACACTTCAAATTTTACAGGAGGATCACCACAACAAATATTGGAGTTCCCACTAATAAGACAGGCAGCAGATGCGATTAAACCATTGGCAGCTCAGGAGCAAACATCACTTCCGGTTCACCGTGGTAAACAGTGCACACTGTGACAGCTGCTCACAAGCTGCATTGAAAAACAGGATTTTAAACGGGGAAATAAGTTACAAATCGATTTTGCCACTGCAGAACGACAGAGCACGCACAAATGTACTACAGGGTGAGTGGAATTTCTGCATTTAAAACCATGACAGCCCCACTTTAATTGGTCAGCCAAAGTGAACAAAAAGAAACATAGGATTATAAAATATAGAAGGCTTAAAGATCTGGACAAAGAGAAGTTTTTAGATGAAACACAGTTATTAGATTTTTTTTTGTGGGTAATATTATCAATATTGATGTAGCCTATCAAACATTTTGTGACCACTTCACTTCTATTTGTGATAAAGTTATTCCTTTTAGAACAATGAGGATTGAAGGGAACAAATATATCTGGATTACTTCAAATCTACTTAAACTGATTAGAAAAAGAAACAGGGCTTTAAGAATCTGTAGAAGGACAAAACAATTGAATCATCAGTCAATATATAAGGAACTTAGGAATAAATGTCAATCAGCTATTCAAGCAGCTAAAACTGACTTTTTTTAAACAAAATTCACTGAAGCTAAGGGAAATTCTCAGGCTACTTGGAATACACTCAACTTTTTAATGGGTAAGTCAAAAGGGATTGAAAATTATGCAATAGAAAAAGATGGTTCTACAATCACAGATCCTAAAATTGTCACAGAGACATTTAATTTACATTCTACTAATCTGGGGAACTATAGTTTTACTTTAGGTAGTTTAGATGGAGTCTGGGATCATTTTGGATGTATCAGTACAAAACACAAGGAGTAACTGTGTAAATGACCATACTATCCCAAGCTTCTACTGTACTTCCATTATCCACAATAGTTAGCTTTGTCTCTAAAATGAATCCTAGGTCTACCAGTGGACTGGATAATATAGATTTCAGGGTGTTGAAAGAGGTTATACATATAATGGCTACTCCATTAAGAAAGCTGTTTAATTATTCACTCTGCTACGGAGTTTATCCCAATGTGTGGAAAAGCGAAATTGTAAAGCCCATTTTTAAATCTGGCTTAAGATCCAATCTTAATAACTATCATCCTATTTCTTTGTTAGCTCCCCTTTCAAAGATCTTAGAAAAAATAGTCTCAGTCCAACTGACTGAACATCTTTCAAAGTAGAATCTCTGGACAGAGTCACAGCATGGTTTTAGGCCTAACCATAATACCAACACTGCCTTGGTAAGGTTCACCAGCCAAGTCACCAAAGCAATGGCTGATGGAAACTATGTTGCGGCTGCTTTTGTGGACGTCACCAAGGCATTTGACTTGATGGACCATACTGAGATCTTGAAATTGTTAGCTGGTGTATATTTTTCAGGTGAGGTGCTCTCCTGGTTTTTTGGTTATTTGTCTAACAGGAGTCAGAAAACATTAATCAAAGGAACATTTTCTGGACAGGCTATGTTAAGATGTGTAGTCCCACAGGGCTCCATACTAGGACCCTTGCTTTTTTCTTTATTTGTTAATTCCTCATCAGCTAACTTCACACAAACTGAATTAATTTTGTATGCAGATGATGTGGTTTGTTTTTTGTTCTAGTGCTAATTTAACTGCTCTTCAAAAAACATTACAATCAGATTTTAATTTACTACATTACTGGTTTGATAAACATAAATTGGTGTTAAACTCTGTTAAAACCAAGTCTATGTTTTTTTCTCACCCCAGGAGATCAACAACGTCTGAACTCACCATTTCTGACAATCTAGGCAATTCCATAGAGCAAATCAGGGTGTTCAAATAATTAGGCATACTGATAGATTGTCATCTAACATTTGATTTGATCAGTAGACTACATGAAAGATTAGGGCTTTTATATTGTATTAGAGGTAATCTTACAGTTGATATTAGATACCTACTTACACATAGTTTATCATTTTCTATAGTGGATTATGGATCGATAGGCTATGCATATACAACTGACAGGATCCCATCAAAACTTCAGGCTACTTATTACTCAGTCATTCGTTTTGCCACTGGACAACAAAGATTACCACACCATTGCTCCACCTATAAATATTTTTATTGTTTTTCATTAGTGGGGCATTTTAATTTTAGGTCATTGATGTTTCTGCATAGGATTCAATTGGGTACAATGCCACAAATATTCAATGTTTATTTCCAAGGACCTGTAAATTGGGCTATACACGACAGCAGAGTAAGGATGTTTTTTTTGATCCCATATTTTTTTACTACTTTTGCTCAAAATTCACATAACTTTGCTGCTGCTAAACTATATAATGGTCTCTCTAGTACTATTACCAGTCAACAAAAAAGTTAGTTACTTTTAAGACAACTCTTAGAAATAATATGTTTACCAATTCTGTCTGTGAATTTTTCTCATGAATGTACATTTTCATTGTCAGTCTATTGTATTGCATACTTTTATGTTCTGTATTTTTTTGTCTTAACTGGACGTCTGTGAAAATGGGCTTTTAGCCCACAGACCGTTCAGTATAAAAATGAAAATGAAAATTAAATATCTGACCATTGTCTCAAGATATGTTTCTTCATTATATGTTGCATTTTTACACTTAATTTAGTAAGGTTTATGCCTTTTGGGGTGTGCATTTTACATAGAAGCAATCCTTCATTTTACTGCTGGAACTGAGTCAGACTTTAATTGCACTCCCAGAACCGGGTTTCCCTGGGTCTATCTCTTATCATATCTCTCAACCTCTCAGTACTAAACTGAACAGCACTGGCCTTCAAAATTCAGAGCAAATTGCCATAATGTGTAGCTCTTTCTAATTTTAAAAAATAATATGTTTAAGAATAGTAGGCCTCATATGTTTAGTGTTAAGGAACATTTCTATCAATTTAGTTCAATGTTTTAATATTTTGCATGTCTATAAATAGCTCTAAAGTAATGAAGAACATCAGTGAACCTTCATGGAACAAGGGTAAATGTGAGTATAAAAATCATAGCTCTATATGAAATTCATAGCAGTCAAGAGGTAAGCCTCCCATTTCCACTTCTGTCTGCTTTAAGCTTGGCTAAGCATCCTTAAAATGTGACAGAAGGATGATATAGGGGTCTAGTTGTTAGATCAAATGCTTGGGAACCAGTACGATCAGGTTCAAATCCCACTAAAGCCACTTACTCACTGTCACCCCGAGGAAGCTGTAGAAGCTCTAAGTGTAAGACCGAGGTTCATGAAATATCAGAAATTATGGTGTTTTTCAACAGGTTAAACTTGGTTTTGCTGCACAAAAAGAGAGGACATAGCCCAGTAGGTTAAAGGTGTGTGAAACTTGTTTTTTCTGCTTTAGTAGAACTGCCGTGAAACTTTGCAACCTTCGCAGAAGCTTCCGAACTTCCACCTGTGGTGGATTGGAAAACTTCCAAAGGTTTGGGGTGAAATTTCACCCTGTTCCATTCAGCTATAGGAAAAAAAATAAAGTTACCTGGTATCCAGTGCTACTACCCCCACCCCAAGCCCTGCCCAAAATAAAAATAATAAATCCCTGTTGGCTAGCAGTCCCTCACCCCACCTGATCACCTGCCCCATATTTTCCATATTTAAAAAAAAAATCCACAGAATCCAAGGTGGCTAGTGGTCCCTCCCCCCACCCAATCAGCCAGCCCATATTTAAAAAAAATCCCTTGTAAAAATAAACTTAATTGCAAAAAAAAAAAATCCCTGGAATCTCTGGTGGTTAGCAGTCCCTCTCCCCACCTGATCAACCACCCAATCAGTCCATGACATCATGCTCTGATGTCCAGTATACCCTCCCACCATCCCAATCCTCCACCGTATAGTAAAAAAAAAAAAAAAAAAAAAAAAGAAGCTCCCTGGTGGTCTAGTACCCCCCCATCCCCAATCTCCAGTTTGTGAATTCAAATGTCATTCCCTGATGGTCTAGTGTACCCCCTGCCCCCACACCCCTGTAGGGAATGTCCCTCCACCCTCCTACCACTGTCCCAAACCCGAGTGGGTGACTGGCACAGCCCTCCTCTCTCCTCCATGGCTGGCAGCCCACTGAGCTGTCAACAAATGAGCGCATGCTTGTACAAGACATTGTCTTGCTGGAGATGCACAACCAGCTCAGAGGTGGGTCCCTGGCAAAAAGAACAGTGCCGTGTGCATACATGTATATGAGTGAAGATACACAGGCCTTAGGGAAGTCATTTAGAAAATTGGACAACAGGAAGGGGACAAAGATGGAGCCTCGGGAAACTCCAGACTCAATTGGGAGAGGAAGAGTCAAAAGCCACCTGCAAGGACAGCCTGGGACCTGTCCATCAGATAGGAGCTAAACAACTTGAACATGAAGTCAGATAGTCCTACCCCATTACACTACCCAGTAGAAGGAATGAGCAACATGTTGAAGGCCTTGGCCAAGTCAATAAAAATAGTACAGGTGATGTGACACCAATCCAATAGCTTCAGTGTGAAATTACTGAGTCAAAACAGAGTGGTGATAGTGGAGTGTGATTTCTTAAAACCGGACTGGAAGGGGTTAAGGAGTCCTGAAGATTTAAGGGAAAGGGGAGAGTTGAGGAAGAAACATATGCTCTTGAAGCTTAACCAAGCATGGAGGAGGGAGCTAGGGCAATAGTTAGTGGGGCAGAATGGTCATCACCCTTGTGAAAAAGGAATGACCTTGACTCTCATCCAAATGCCAGGGACTGTACCCTTGTGGAAAGAAAGGTTATGAAAATCTGAGATGGGGAGATGATAGCAGGTGCAGTGGTGAGACAAAGGAGTTTAGGATCTAGTCCATCAGGGCTGTTGTCTTTAAAAGGGTTGAGAGATTGTAAAGCAAAAAGTCTGATAACAAGTGTTGCTGGGGAGAAGGAGAGAGAGGGGAACATGGGTGGAAAGGAGGAGGAGGAGCAGTGAGAGGACCTGTTAAAGTTAAAGCAGGTATCACAGAGTTGTTTATACTCGGTGGAGTCTCTAGCATTCAGGCATGACATGAGCTCAGCAAATACAAGGGAGAGCTGAAATCCTTATATGCAGGCCTTACAGACTGGATCTGATTTTTAAAGGGCAAAACATGATTAATGTGACTCTCTATCCTGGCATGATGAACACCCATACAAATAAGGTAACCTGTAGACTAGGGCTGGGGGGGACTATTCTGTCCAAAATACGGGCCCCCAGATCGAACCCTGAATCCACAGACCTGGATAAATATGGACTTCACTGCAGAAATACAGTTCCATGTCCATGGAGATTAAGGCTTTTTTCTCTGCATGTCTGGTGCCTCACAGAGGGGGGCAATAATATTATTAATAGGGTCAAGATTTTCATTTTATTCCTCTTCCTGCCCTGGGCACCTGAGCACTTCACCCAAGTTGCCATGCCATTACCATTGATATACACTGGAGGTTTAAACAGCTGGAGGAATTGACGGTGCCAGGTGGACCAAAAAGAGAAATGGAGCTGAGCCCAGGAGCAAGAGGACCACTCATCACAGTCACGTGTAGTGTGGTGGAGCTCTCTGCATGGGCTGCAGCTGCTGTGATCAGTCGGTCGGTGACTCTCGGGTGAGCTGTGTCATCAGTCTTGTTCTCTTCATGATTTCTGAATGACAGATCAGAGTGGAGATTGACTTAGTAAGGGTACTGGGTCAATATAGCGATGCCAAAACAGTGCAGGAATAACCGTGCAGTCTAAAGTGAGGAATGAATTAGAGCGAAAGGGGTATAATAGCGGTAGTACCCCTGTTGCTCACTGTTAATTGGAGAAAAGGCTGAAGAAACCACAAGTGCTATGTATGGTTGAGCTGCTCTTGTGGTGGAGTGGCTAAGGCACAAGCGCCTGGCACAGTGGAGACCCCGGGGATTGGGGTTTAGTTCCCCATCTCCTGACATGTTTTCTTTTGGTAGAAAACTAAGTTCCCTCCTCCTGAGTTTTCCCTTATCAGCTCGGTCCAGGCCCCCCCCTCGGAGTTAGTCAATTTAGTTTCAAGGGGTGTGGGGGCCGAAGCACCCCATGTCAGAGTGTGCAGATGGCATAGCCCCCCTCAAAAACAAAGAAATTGGAATGTTTAACATTTCTTCATCTGGTCTGTGATGTAATTGTTTCGGTCAGTGTTTTCACCTATTCTGTTTTTTACATGCATTGTTTTGGCTGCGGCATTGTTTTGCCATGCTGTTTTTCCTACAGCATTATGACCCATGCCCTTAGTAAGTAGGAACTCACAAACTGCCTGACTAGTCTGTGCAGTAAATTCTCCTAGGTGAACCTGAAATGATTTGAGCAGTTCCTGGAACTCATCAGTAATTTGAGATGGGTCCCTGTATCCTGACTCCTGGCTAGTGGCTACTATAGTGTGGTATGCCCGACCTTCCTACCTACCACCTATACTTTGACTGTAACTTAGTGATACAGGGCCCCAGAAAATAGCTTTCCTGTAGTCTATCCTATGTGGGTTTGGAAATAACATATTGAATACCAGAAAGAGGGGAGAGGAGAGTTGTGTACAGGTCAAAGACAGGCTGGCAAAATAAATCATTGACTTGTTCCATCCAGAGGAGAAATACAGAGAGAGACTACTAGGGGCCAAAAAGAAATGTTATCGTCACAGAAATCGCAAATAAAGTTTATTCTTGGTCTTATTGTGGCTGGTTGTGTACAGGGCAAGGGCAGGCTGGCAAAATAAATCTTTGACTTGTGCCATCCAGAGAAGAAAGAGAGAGAGAGAGAGAGAGAGAGAGAACTACTGGGGCAAAGAGAAATTTTATAGTCACAGAAATCACAAATAAAGTTTATTCTTGGTCTCACTGTGGCTGACTGTGTACAGGGCAAGGGGAGATTGGCAAAATAAATCTTTGACTTGCACAGTCCAGAGAAGAAAGAGAAAGAGAGAGAGAGACACTACTGGGGGGGCCAAAAAAAATGCTATAGTCAAAGAAATCACAAATGCAGTTTATTCTTGGTCCCAGTATGGCTGTGTGAGTGCAGAGGGCAAGAGCAGGCTGGCAAAATAAATCTTTGACTTGTGCCACCATCCAGAAGAGAAAAAGAGAGAGAGAGACTACTGAAGGCCAAAGAGAAATTTTATAGTACACAGGGCAAGCACAGGCTGGCAAAATAAATCTTTACCATGTGTCATCGAGAGGGGAAAGAGAGAAAGAGAAACTAGTGGGGGCCAAAGAGAAATTTTATAGTCACAGAAATCACAAATAAAGAAATTAATCTTAGCCTCAGTGTGGCTATACAGTGTGTGTGTGTGTACACTGTACAGGGTAGGCAGGCAAAATACTGCTTGCATCTGTCTGTCTGTCTGTCTCTCTCTCTCTCTCTCTCTCTCTCTCTCTCTCTCTCTCTCTCTCTCTCTCTCTCTCTCTCTCCCAGCACACTCACATCATGGGCCCAAGCAAGATATGCCACCAGTACAGTCCATTCATAAAGCAGCTAGCAGTTATTGCTTTCATTTAGCAGTGTTGCTGTACTTTTTATACAAATCATACACTACATTATTTCCTTTTGGCCTCTGTGTTGAATATGACTGACTTTGGCCACTTTTATGCTTTTAATAGCATTTTTTTCAAATACTTATAAATAATTAGAACTAATTAGAACTCCACTGTGTTCTGGTTCTTATGTAAATAAGGGTCACAACTTCACTGAGTTCTCCCAGCCCTATTGTAGGCACATGACTAATGAGGGTATTACTTCAGCAAGAATGTATACTGTTAAAATATTAAATGAGGCAATAGGATTCCTGTAAGAGCCTACTACAAAGCTAAAGGCCTCAGTTAGTCACAGGCGTGAACTGAACGTTTGTAGATGTGCTTATAAACTCTCAGCCAATCAGTTTACATGATTACTGACTGTCTGATTACCCCACCAATGACGCTAGCATTCTTGAGATCCTGTCATTTCTGGATCAGTTAAAGAGTCTTTTCCAGTTTCAGATATCAGTCATCTCAATGTCCCACCAATTGAGAAAACATCTCAGACAAGACAGTGCTTATGACATATATTTGTAAAAATTCTTCTTGTTTTGCACAGAATTCCTAATTACAGCATAAAATAATTACAAAATCACACATGCCCACACAATGCAAAGCATCATGGACTGAATATGCAAATCACCACAGAATGTTATGCTGGTTCAACTTTAAGCAGAATTGCATGGTGCCAAAAGGCCTCTCACACAGTTTGCAAAGGGTGCTAACAGATGACATAGACACATGTTTCGTCCTATCAGGACTCATCAGTATGCCTCGTCTGTTTGACACCCTAGTGGAATGAACCAGCTACCCTAAGACGGTCTGTCTGGGTTATATTGTGGTGAACCCATTAAAATAAAAAAATATTTAAAAGACAAAGAACCTCTGTGCACAAACACTGAGGCAAGGGTTACCCCAAAGGGCATTTGGCTGGGAAGCCAAGTTTCAAGAAAATACAAAATCACACATGCCCACACAATGCAAAGCATCATGGACTGCATATGCAAATCACCACAGAATGTTATGCTGGTTCAACTTTAAGCAGAATTGCATGCTAACAGATGACATAGACACCTGTTTCGTCCTACCAGGAATAATAAAATAAATAATAAATAATAAAATAATTAGATCACCTCACCAGTCAACTCAGCAATTACCCCACTCCCTCAAAATAATGAAGAAGGTGCCTTTTGGTTTGCTAACTCAGGGATACCTCTTAGTGGTTTGGCCAGGATAAGGGCAGACTGGATAGGCCAGTTGCACTCCAAGCAAAGAGATTCTTGGCCAAATCGAATGTATCAGTAAACTTGTGTTTTATTTTGTAAATTACAATTACAGCCAATGCCAGTTTTAAATAAACTTTGTACACTGTGGCCCAGATATTCAAACTGCGCCAGGCTGTGGCGCAAGCCTGGGCGCAGAGCAACTTGGATGCACAGGGGCATTGACTGGGCGATATTCAATGGAGCTGCGCCATGGCACAGCATCATTGAATATCGCACCCTGGCCACCTGCAGTGCACATGGCACAGTTGCACTGCTCCAGCGTAAGTGGCCAGAGTGGAGCAGGGGGATGTGCTAGCAAAAGTTCTGTTGCGCTATACGCAACAATCACGATATTCAAAAGTGCACATGCAAATGGGGCCATAATGTATGCAAGGCACAAATGGGGTAATTTGCATGTCATTATAGTCCCATTTGCATGCATGTGCGCTGATCCCCGGCGACTTGCATCTGGCGCCCTGCCAGGCAGCAACCGTCAGGGACTGATGCCCCCTGCGCAGCGCGGCAATGTGCCCCACTGCCCGATCGCGGGCATATGTTGAGTTAAAAAACGTCCAATATCCCTGGTGGTCCAGTGGACCGCTCGCAGCCCGATCGCAGGCATAAGTATGAATAATAGAATTCCAATATCCCTGGTGGTCCAGTGGACCGCTTGCATCCCGATCGCGGGCATAGTTTAAAGAAAGAATTCCATCTCTGGTGGTCCAGTGGACTGCTGCCAGCCCAATCACGGGCATAAGTATGAATAATAGAATTCCAATAACCTGGTGGTCCAGTGGTACCCCCTCCCACCGCCACTGGGGCCCGCCTCCGCTCCCCAGTCAGCGGCAGGTGGCAGCACTCGCGCTCCTGCCCCCCGCTTCACTGACTGACACCGATGGAGGGCTGTCGCTTATTGGTCCACAGCATGAGCCACTGGGCATGCAGTCATTGCGACAGCATATCCAGATATGTGAATGATCCATTCACATATCTGGATTGTGTAGAGGTAGGCAGGCTGCACTCCCATTGGCTCAAGCTGTGACCAATGAGCCGCATAGCCCTTCTGTATGGTGTGTCAGTCGGTGGGCGCGGGTGGCAGGTGGTGGAATGTTGCCGCCCGCCGCTGACCGGGGGGAGCGGGGCAGTGGGGATCAGTGGGCGAGTGGGGAGGGGGGTACCGCTGGACCACCAAGGTTATTGGAATTCTATTCTTTACAACCTATGACCATGATTGGGCTGCGAGCGGTCCACTGGACCACCAGGGATATTGGAATTCTTTTTTTAAACTTATGCGCTCGATCGGGCTGCAAGCAGTCCACTGGACCACCAGGGATATAGGACGTGTTTTTTCAATACTTAAGCCCTCAATTGGCTGCGAGTGGTCCACTGACCACCAGGATATTGGATGTGTGTATGGGCTACAGATGCCCTGAGTTGGGCATGGGGGGGCCGCCACGGAAGGTGCAATTGAGTTTAGGTAGACCGCACTCCACAGATGGCAGCGCCGTGGTTGCGCCTGCAATATGGCAGCTCACCCGTGGGTGGCCAGCCGTTGTTCCTTTTTTTGGTTTCATTTCAGGTGCAGTAGGGGTTGCGATGATGGACTCAGCACATCCCGGCTAAACATCGGATATGGAGTATGCATGGGCACGCCTACCCGCGCTCAGATACATTACTGATGCACTTGGCACATCGGGATTTGTGCCAGGCACAAACCCTGTTTGAATGTCGCACTGAGGCACATCAGTGGGTTGCACATGGTGCAATACTGTTGCGCCATGTGCAACCCTTTTGAATATCCGGGCCTGTATAAAACTGGCACTGGCCGTAACTGTAATTTACAAACTAAAACTCAAGTTCACTGATAAATTTAGTTTGGCTGAGAATCTTTTTGCTTGGAGTGCATTCTATTTGGGACTGTACAATTTTAGGGGTTTAGCCACCCTTGGTTTGCACTCAGCTTCTCTTTTTCACTGGAGTGCAGAAACTAACTGAATGATGGATAGACCAGTTGGCCTTCTTTTACAGAAAGTTTTCCAACTTTCTGTGCCTCCAACAATAGCACCAAAGTCTTTTTTTTTTTTTTTGGTAACCGGGTAAGACCCACTATGCAAAAGTGGTTGTTGTCACCCTTAGAGCATTAGGAAGGTACAGAATGCAAGTGGACATTGAGTGAAACAAACCCATGTTTGCTGGATGCATCAAGCTAATTCCCAGCTTGTTACTCTAACCACTAAGCTATGCTGGTCTGACTAGACTATTGGTGAACCATCAAAGCAGTTCTGTTATTGCTATTTTACTGCACATAAAGCACTGAATAAGAAAAAGAATCCTAAGTTTTAAAACTGGATTTTGACATTTTTAGTTACTGCAAACCTGCATCCCTAATTTTCCTGTCATGAAAGTACAGCTCTGTGTTTTCTGCACAAGTGACATCATAGCTGTGAGTCTTCTGGCAGTGGCATCTATTTTACATGACAATGTTGCAGTTAACACCACAGAGTTGTTTTTATTTCTACAAATGTTATTCTGAAAATATACTACTGAAACTTGAATTGAACATGCAGTTCATATTTGCATTTGCATTAAATATCTAGTACACTGCCTGAAAATAACATATATTTTTTTAAGTAGTCAGCTGTTACTTTTTCTGTCTGAAGTATGTCCTCTTCCTCTTTGGCTAATTAGAATAATTTCTATGTGTCAGTACTAAATATGTCTGGTGAAGCAGTACTTTACCTGGAGGCTAACGCAACTCCTTCTATTCCCCTTTATACTTGATCTGCATTGTGGCCTCACTATGACATCACAGCTTTCCTGGAAGAGTCAGTCACCAGCTGCCACATCCCTCAGTTGCGAACGTCACCGTCAGTGAGATCACAATACTGATGAGTTGTAAAGAGGAATAGAACTAGATATGTCAGCCTTTAGGTAACATAATACTCTTTATATTACTTCTGTTACTGTCAGGTGAAAACCTTCTGATGAGCAAAAGGAAAAGGAAAAATACCTCAGAAATGAAAAGAAAGAACTGGGTATGTTTAAAAATGAGTAACCTTTACTGTCTACTATATTTGGTCCTGTTTGCTCTCAGAAGGCTTTGAACAGAGAAGCTTGTTCTACTTTAATGATCTCATTAGCTTCAGGAACCCTGCAGTGACCCCTGCTGGCCAGAATTATTTCTGCAAACTGGAGAATAATCGAAGATAAGGGAAGGGAAGGGACAGGAAGAGGAGAGGAGAGAAGAGAAGAGAAGAGAAGAGAAGAGAAGAGAAGAGAAGAGAAGAGAAGAGAAGAGAATGCAGATACATCTCACACCTCTTAGAGATGAAATACCCCAACGTGCCTGACAATCAAATTTGTGTTTATTCCAAAATCAGGCACCACTGAAATTTACACAAAAGAGCACCATTAATACACCAAACACTGTTAATTAAAATCTTACATTAGGCAGATGGCAACAGACAATTTAAAAATACATGCAGCTTATGCAAACCCCATAACACATGTGCCTATGTCAGAATTCATACACATCATCAAAATACTTTTGAAAAGTTAATATTGTCATTGGAGGACAGGGAGAGAGAGGCTGCCAGACACTTGACTGCAAATAGTTTTGTTTGGTAGAAGGAGAGACCCTTAATGTTCTAACAACATAAAGTACTTCGTTATTTTGGGAAAACCTACAAATTACCCCAGTATTTTTTCTTCAAATTCCATATTTGCCGGGAGTTGCTGCAGACAGAGGCAGTTTTAGGCACGAGCAAACCAAGTGGCCACTTGGGGTGCTAGCAAGAAGGGTGCACAGAAGTAGGAAGTATAAGTAGAAATCTTCTTGAAATGCAGAAAGCGTCAATCTAAAAATCAAAATTGTTGTCATCACCCTTGTATTCACAGAATTCTTATCACTTTTTGAATATGGGATGGGGAAGAAGGGAGGATGGGGGAAATGGGAAGTGTTGTAGGGGCACCATGAGTATTTCTGCTTGGGATGCCATTAAATATAAAAACAGTCTTGGCAGCAGACACTAGTACTGCGGTGCCTGCAGAAAACACTGCAGTTTTTGCACATTCTGTCTTTTTACAATTTATTTATTTATTTACTCAGGATAGCTCAGTTGAAATGCAACATGTCTTATTCTTTTCCACTGGGGTCCTTCTTTGAGCCACTGCCATCACTGGTTGGACCCAGTTCTCAGAGATTAAATGACTTGTCCAAGGTCACGGAGTGAGGTTTTGGCTCTAGTGTACTTTCAACCTGTTATCTTCTAGTTTAAAAGCAAGTACTTTAACCATTGAACTTCATTGCCTCAAGAATAATCCCCCACATAGTTGTGGAAAACTTTAGAATCTGTTTTATTAAGTGAAGAGATGTTGACCTGAACACTGGAACACTGTAATCCCCTACTCTTTTTGAAAAGTGCAGAGGGTTCTTTAACATCCTCCCAAATAACCACCAGAGACAGGAAGAAGTGACCTCAATTTAAAGTAAAAGCCAGAGGATGGTAACTGCAACAGTACAGCCCCCCTCCCACCCCACACCCTATAACACTGCACTTTGAGGCACCAGCATTAGGTATTCTTAGTGCAGAATTCGGAGACATTTACCAGTTCAAGCCCCAGAGCACCATGTAACTGCATGGTTGTGTTATGTGATGGCTCCATTTTCTAACCAATCATGATTTTTAGTATTATTTGATAGTGTAAATGAGCATCTGAAGCAGTGGTCTGGTTACAAATAAAGAATGTGTTATCTACGCTTCAGTTAAACTGCTTACCCTGTATCCCTACCAGAGATGCAAAGTATTGTGTTTGACAGAAAGGCCCATTCTCAAAAACATGATTATTTCATTTAAAGCAAAATACAATATGTGACTCTGATGATTACTGATACCCGCACAATGGGAGTTTATGACACTTTGGATCAAGTTTTTTTTTTTATTTTTACATTTTTTTTCTTCTTTTCATAAGGCAACAGGAACGATGAATCATAAACTATGACTAAATTTGTGATTACACATATACTGCATTGTGTTTCAGTATTACACATCCTGTGTGTGGAGTGCTGTGCTTCTGCTATTTCCAGCGCCTCCACACACGGAAGATGTGAAGTGCTGCTGGCAGGCGGCCTCCTTTCCATAATGTGTTTTGTTTTAAACGTTACAATCCCCCTACTTTTCTGTCTCTGCTAACTCCTCTTTCCTTCCTCACAATCTTGATGTCAATGTTCTTTTTTTTTTAAAGTAAAGCTCCCCTCTGTTCCTCCCTCTACTGGCTTTTTTTCCCTGACCTGACCCCAGCAGGTACTGCTGCAGGTGGTGGGAAGTACCCACACATGGAAAGAAAGCACTTGCAGAATTCCCACTCCCCACCTCTGCAGCAAATGAAAGCATCCAGAATGGGCTTTGTGCTGTTCCCCAATATGTCTGTACTGATTCTCTGGGAGTAGACCAGCAACTCGGCACTGCTCACAGCTGTGCAAAGTGATACATATAAATAGGCCTTAACAAGCCAGCAAAACCAAAAACATCAGACAGGAGAACGTTACAAACTGTATGTAGCACCCTCCCCCCATGTCTAGGGGTGTGGTGGTAAAAGTCCATAGGGAGGGGGGCACCCAGAGCAGCAGAAACACTTCCCGGCAGTCTACATTACCCAGGCCCTGTCAGAAACTGGGGTGCCCACTGACCACTATAATGTGGAGCTAAAAATGTAAAACACTGGTTAGCAGGAAAACAGTTCAAACAAACGAGACAACTCCTGTACTGCAGAAACAAACAAGATCCCTTTCAATAACCTGATGCAACTTCCAACAAATCACTCCATGGAGCAATGAGAAAATTAAATGGTGTGGAAAATAGCACATTGCTTCAGACTCACGGTGGTCATATTAGCAGCATAGTCCCTTGACCAAGGTCACACTCTGATGGAGTCCATCTAACCAGAGTCCATTATGGGGCATTAGCTGGACAACCCCAATCAGCACTGCAGATAGCTCAGTTCATCCTGAAACAAAGAAATCAGCACATACCTCACAGTCTAAATAGTTCTGCCCCCTCTTACTTTCCCTGGCCTTGACTGCTCAAATCGGACCATTGCCAGTATGTCCTATGGGGCTCTCTCATTACACAGGGCTGTTCAGCTCATCACACAAGCATTATGGGGCATCATCCAGGTGACACCATCAGTACTGCAGGCAGCTCAGTTAATCCTAAAACAAAGAAATCAGCACATGCCTCACAGTCTAACAGCTCTACCCTCTCTTTCTCCCTGGCTGTGACCGCTCAATTTGGGACCATTGCCACTATGTCCTATGGAGCTGTCTCATTACACAGGGCTATCCAGCTCACCACACAGCTCAGGGCTAACTGCTCCCTCCTAGTTCTCAGTAAAACAGGCCTGGCTATAGTTGAACACCTCAATTCCATTGCTCCACTGTCCATTTGTCCTTCCTTCTCCTCGGGACTGACCTGACATCTCCTGGCCACCTCCAAACATAATTGCTGCTGGACAATACTCCCAGGTGCTGACTCCATAAGCACTCTGGAACCCATTCTCCTCCCCACTGGCACTGTGCTCTCCCTCGGGCCTTCCTGTGAGGCACTTTCATCTCTGGCAGCACTAACCAGGGGTCTTGCTGAAATGGCCATCACCATGTCACTCGCAGCCTTAAATACTACCAGATCCCCAATCAAAACTGCCTCGAAGCTTAAGTGTGCAATTGGCTCTGCTTGATGCCTACTCCCCTCTCTCCCTTTCTCTTTCTCTCTCTGACCTTGGACTTCTCAACTTTCCCCGCACAGCTCCTTAAATCTCATCAAGTCTTACACTCCCAAAGTTTGGAAAAGGGTAGTCCCAAAGGTGGCAAAACTGTTAACTCTTTTTTGAGATGGACATAAAGTTCCCAAAACAATTATTTTAACTGTGCACATCCCAGTGCAAATGAATGGATCATAACTCACAAGGGCATTACAACAATGTACCCGGGGTGTTCATTAATCCCCAATAACTGCACATGCTGTCATAGGTTATTGCTTACGTAGTGGTCTAACCTTTTCATTTATGAAGTAGTTTTATTTTTCCTTTTGCTCATTAGAAAGTTTTTTATGTAACAGTATTATGTTAGATGTGTGGAAGAGCACTTTGTCTGACAGCTGACATACCTAGTTCTATTGCTCCTACTGCATCATTAGCATTGTGACCTCACTGAGTGACATCACAGGTAACTGACTTGGCAGTTTCTGAGTGGCTCCTTCTGAGCCGTTGTGATGTCACAGTCAGTGAGGTCATGACACTGGTGATGTAATGGGAGGAACAGAGTTAGAAATGTCAGCTCTCAGGTAGAATTCTGTTCCACATATCACACCTTTTAAAACTGGAAAAGAAAAAATACTTCATTTATAAAACGTAATATCTGACTACCTTTAAAAACTAATATTAGTTTTAGGCAGTACACTAGCTCATCATGTGTCTATCACTCAATGGCAGATTGCATTTATTGTAGCTGGCACAGAGACACAAAGAAGCCACATGCTGAGGTAGTGGAACATGGAAACAGATCAGACATTCCAGCTCATTAGTAGTAGTAAGGAGCTTATTTAGTAGTAAGGAACAGTTTGGTAAAGTGTTAGGGGAGGCAACCTTTTTTAACCCCTAAGGCACCTAACATGCAGTTTTCTTCAAAATGTACCAAGTGTTCAGTTATCAGTTTTCATTTGAATTTGGACTGCCCATACTTCTGTTCCCCTTCATACTTGATCAACATTGTGGTCTCACTGACTATGACACCATAGGTGTCCAGGAAAAATCAATCACCAGCTGCCACATTAGTAAACTGTGATGTCACAGTCAGTCAGTGAGATCACAGTACTGATCAGGTGTAAAGAGGAATAGAACTAGATAGGTCAGCCTCCATGTAAAGTATTTCTCTTTATATTGTACCTAATACTGTCAGATAGAAAACCTTCTTATGAGCAAAAGGAAGAAGAAAAATATCTCTGAAATGAAAAGAAAGAAATGGGTACTTTTAATAACCTTTACTGACTGCTATATTTGATTGCTGTTTGCCCTTTAAAAGGAGGGTTTGCATGGGGAAGTTTTTTCTATGTTAATGGTCTCACTAACTTTAGATAGCCTGCAGTGACCCCTACTGGCCAGAATGAGGGCTGAAAGCTGGAGAGCACCATGAATACATCAAACACTGATAGTCAAAGTCATACATTGATTAGACAGGTGGTATGGCAACAGGCAATTTAAAAATACATGCAGCTTATACAAAACCCCTAACACATTTGCCTATGTCAGAATTCAAACTCATCATTAACATACTTTTGAAAAGTTAATATTGTCAGTGAAGGACAGGGAGAGATATTGTCAGCCACTTGACTGCAGACAATTTTATTGGATGGAAGGAGAGCTCTTCAATGTACTAACAACTTACAGTACTATGTTATTTTGGAAAAATCTACAAATTACCCTGCAATTGTTTTCCTCAAATTCCATATATGCAAGAAGTTGCTGTAGAAGCTAGTATGCAGTGACTGCAGAAAACAGAGCAGTTTTTTTGCATTCTCTTTTTTTAATTACCTGGGGTAGCTCAGCTGAAATATAACATTTCTTTTCCTTTTCCACTGGGGTCCTCATTTGAGCCACTGCCACAGCTGGTTGGACTGGAGCACTCAGAGATTAAATAATTTGTCCAAAGTCATGCAGTGAGGTTTTGGCTCTAGTGTAGTTCGACTCTGTTATCTTCTAGTTTACAAGCAAGTGCTTTAACCATCAGACCTCTAGTTTACAAGCAAGTGCTTTAACCATCAGACCTCATTGCCTCAAGAATAATCCCACTCATAGTTGTGGAAAACTTTAGAATCTGTAAGTGAAGGGGTTGTTGGCCTGAAGACCAGAGCACTGTGATCCCCTACTCTTCTTAAAAAGTGAAGAGGGTTCTTTAGCATCCTCCCAAATAACCACAAGAGGACAGTAACTCTAACAGCACAGCCCCACCCCCAACCCCACACCCTGCACCTCATAACATTGCACTGTGCAGTACCAGCACTGAGTAATATAGAAATATAGAAATATAGAATTTGACGGCAGATAAGGACGGCTTGGCCCACCCAGTCTGCCCATTTCCCTACCTAATGGATAAGCTGCAGATCCTAGTTAACCAGCAGCCTACTTCTTCCTACCCCTACCCCTACCCCCTAGAATTGCCTTATGACTGTCCCATGCATGCTTGAATTCCACCACTGTTTTTGACTCCACAACCTCCTCTGGAAGGCCGTTTCATGCATCCACAACCCTCTCTGTGAAAAAATACTTCCTTAAATTACCTCTGAGCCACCCCCCCATCTTCAGATTGTGCCCCCTTGTTCTTGTACACCTCTTTTTTTGAAAGATGCTACCCTCTTGGACTTTGTTGATTCCCTTGAGGTACTTGAACGTTTCTATCACTGTCCCCCCTCTCCCTCCTTTCCTCGAGGCTATACATATTAAGCTCCTTAAGTCTCTCTTCATATGTCTTCCGGTGCAGACCCAAGTTCTTGATGTGCAACTGGGGGACATTTGGCAGTCCAAGTCCCCAAGCAGCACATACAGTAAGTGTGTGGTTGGTATTATTTTAGAGTGCAAAAGAGCATCTGAAGCAGTAGTCTGGTTACAAATAAGAATGTATTATCTACACCTCAGTCAAACTGCTTCAACCATATCCCTATCAGAAGTGCAATGTGTTGTGTTTGACAGAAAAGCCCATTCTCAAAAACGTGATTGTTTAATTTACAGAAAAATACAATATGTGACTCTGATGATTACTGTTACTTGCACAATGGGGTTTGTGCAATGTTTGTGCCAGTTTAAGTTACGTTTTTTTATTTTTACAATTTTTTTATTCTTTTTGTAAGTCAACAGGAATGATATAAAGATAGAGGAATCATATGCCATGACTAAAAGGTGTGATTACACATGTACTGCATTGTGTTTCAGTATTACACATCCTGTGTGTGTGAAGTCCTGTGCTTCTGCTATTTCCAGCACATTCACACACAGGATATAAGGAGTGCTGCTGACAGGTGGCCTCCATTCGCAGAGTATTTTGCTTCAAGTCTTATGACCCTCCTACTTCTCTCTCTCTGCTAACTGCTGTCGCTTTCCACCCAATCCTGGTGTCAACATTCTTTTTTTTTTTAAAGTAAAGCTCCCCTCTGTTCCTCCCTCTACTGGCTTTTTCCCCTGACCTGACTCCAGCAGCTACTTCTGCAGGTGGTGGGAAGTGCCCACACATGGAAATAAAGCACTTGCAGAATTCCCACTCCCCACCTCTGCAGCAAATGAAAGCATCCCAAGTGGGCACTGTGCTGCTCCCCAATATGTCTATACTGATTCTCTGGGAGTAGACCAGCAGCATGGCACTGCTCACAGCTGTCCAAAGAGATAAGCATAAATAGGCCTTAACAAGCCAGGAAAAACACAAATAACACAGGAAAATGTTACAAATGATAACTAGTAGTCAGAAGTAACTTTTTATTTCTGACTTATTTTTCTTTATCCCTTTCCTCATCAGAAAGTTTTTATGTGTGATAGTATTATGCTGGATGTGTGGAATTGCACTCTGCCTGGCAGCTGACATCTATTTCTATTCCTCCCACTGCATCATAAGCACTGGGACCTCACTGATTGACATCACAGGTGACTGACCTGGTAGTTATTGAGTAGCTCTTCTTGAGCCACTGTGATGTCACAGTCAGTGAGGTTACAATGCTGTTGATGATGTAATAGGAGGAACAGAGCTAGATATGTCAGCTGCCAGGTAAAATTCTGTTTCACACATCATACCTACTAACACTGGGACAAGAAAAAGTACCTCATATATGAAAGGTAATATATGACTACTTTTAAAAACCAATATTAGTTTTAGGCAGTACACTAGCTCTTCAAGTCTCTGTTACTCTAAGGCAGATTGCATTTACTGTAGCTGGCACAGAGACAAAAAGAAGCTAAATACTAAGGTGGTGGAACACTGAAACCGATCGGACATGCCAGCTCATTTCGTAGTAAGGGACAGTTAGATAAAGTGTTGGGGGAGGTTCTTTTAACCCCTAAAGAACCTAACATTCACTTCTCTTCAAGATGTACCAAGTGTTCCGTTATCAGTTCTAATATGAATTTGAACCTCCCATACTTGGAGGGAAAGTGCTTATAGGGCCAGTGTTTTTTTTTTAAGAGTCAGGGAGAATGGTTGTCCAGTAGTGCCTCAGAGCACTGCAGCTATGAGGCCTAGGTGAGTTTCAGGAGCTCAATGGGTGATGGTGTTATGAGGAAGTGTATGACCCCTGACCCCGGACAGGGCATGAACAACTCAAAGTCTCCCACGCCCATGGGTGTGTGTTAATATTGTTGTACCCCTGAAGTAGGACCTTTTAAAATGTTAGCCTCATTCTAGGTCATGGATAAGAGCCCCCCAAAATGAACAGCACAAAACACTGGAGGGCCCACAGTAGGGTACTTTCCCCCCCAATTCTTCATTCCTCTCCTGTCATGGGAAGCCTGCTAGTGGCCCGACTTTATGCAGCACACACCCTGGGAAGGGAGGGAGCAAGCTCTTTGGACCACACAGGGGTAGCTGCAGCACTGGTTGCCTGATGCCAAACCTCACCAACTGCAGCACGCTGCCTGGAAGCAGACACTGTGGTCTGGTCTGTCTCCAGATAGAGCTTCCCATACTTTTGTCTGAACTTGGGTCACCTGTAAATCAGCCCATCATGCTGCCACTGTACCATGGAAGCTTCACCCTTTATTTTAATATTTTAGTTGCTAATGTTTTTATTGAAAATTCCAGATGTAACAAAGAGCATGCAAAGCATTGCATGTATAATCAGGTCACAGTGGTGAGTGAGGTACAGCCAGTACAGATGAACTTACAATAAATGACACTAATGGGTGTGTATGGAAAGGCGAGCTAACAGCCCAACTGGTATAAGCCCAGTAATGTTTGTCAATGGTACTTGTATGCCATTGAAGGGGAAAATAGGCCCCTTGCGTTGCAGAAAAGACAAGTTCTGGTCAGAGCCACTATGGCCACTAATTCATTAACTTGATAAGGGTGTTTCATGGCCTTAAACATAAAGATGAATTGCCATATTTAGCTCTGTGTTTAAATTTCATCTTTGGTAAAGGTAGATCATTTATCTGGTTGAGCCTGCGTTTCCCATTTATTGAAAAGTGAGTGGCAAGTGCGTGTTGTACTATATGTGGAAGGAGAGGGAGATCCACACAAAGCCCTTCAAGTAATGGCAGAAGGAATGGTGCAGGGAGGAAAGGTATGTCTACATTAGGGACTGTTGGCCAAGGTAGAAAGGCAAGAATCTATACTGAGGAGATGGCCTGCTTTCATCCAGGAGGCAATCACAGTCCTCAGTGGAAGATTCAAATGATACTTCGATAGACATTTGAAGTAGTTGGTGGGGTTGATGGAAGAAATAGGCGAGACAAAAAGTGCGAAATGGCGTTGGGGAGTTCATTCACTTGTATCTAAGCCAGAGATGCACTGTGTTTTAAATATTTTAAAAGCATGGAACAAAAATGTGCCTTTTTACTTCCAAAATGGAGTAAGTAGTTAGTACATGGGTGGCATGAGCAAGTGCAGGGAATTTTTTTTTCATTACTGTACTGTTGTTATTTCCCCAGATGTACTGCTATTCCTGGACAATCTATTTTGCACATAAAAAGAGGCACAAAGTGGGCCACTACAAGCTGAGATAGAGAGTAGGGAGATCCCAAAGGGAGACAGTTCCACCAGGATGCAAGTAATTCAAGGAAGCAGGGGGTTAGCAAAGGAAGATGGGGAAAAAAGGACCAGTCAAAAGAGAAAGGTGTGGAAGGGGGAAAAATTGGAAAAAGGAGAAAGCAGCAAGAAGAGAGGTGAGGGCTTTCAAAATGGTGCAAGCTCTGCATCAGAAGCCCTATGAAGAGAGAGGGACTGATGTTCAATATGTACACCCTGGAGGAGAGGAGTGGGAGTGGGGATGTTATGGAGACCTTTAAATACCTCTTGGGTTAACAAGATACAGGAGGGAGATATGCTTCAGAGAAAAAGGAGCTGTAGAACAAGGGGTCATGATATGAAGCTGGAAGGAGGTAGATTCAGGAGAGATGTGAGGAAGTAATACATCACAGAAAAGGTGGATTCCTGGAACAGTATTCCATGGGAGGCAGTGGGGGTGAAACCAGTGGTGGATTTCAAAAATACCTGGGATAGGCACAAAGGAATCCTAGGAGGAAAGAAAGAGGTGAAAGGTGGAAGAGACAGTGCTGTAGTTCAAGTTGGATCTGCAGCAAAAGTGATCATAACTAAAAATGGGCAGAATAGATGGGCTCAGCAGTAATTATCTGCCATCAGTTTCTATGTTTACGGAATGCCCCCCTTTGGGAAATTACTGTTCTATTTGCCCCTCCCTGGGTTTTTGTAGCCTAGTTCAGCCCATTAGGGAAAAGGGTTAATTATTTTCAGCCCTCGGGTTGAGCCTCCTATGGGTCAAGAGGTCACCATGAGTGTGGTGGGAGAGGGAGTTCCAGTGAGAGGAGTGGGCAGTGAGGGAGTGAGAATGAGTTGGGGTGGGGAGCCATTGCCCACTCGGGCTCCTGGCTGGTGGCACTTGGGGGGGACACAGAGGAAGAAAAGGAAGCCAGTAGCCACAAGCTGCACAGTATCTTGGAGAGCAGCTAAAGTCAAGAGGGGAGTCAGCAGCTGCAAGTTTCAGAGTGTCTTGACAGCTTACGCCAATTCATGTAGGGATCCAGTGGGCAAGAATGTGGCAGGGAGTGTAATGTCCAAAGAGTGTTGCCTTGAATCTCCACAGGATGAGTCCCCCTTCTCAATTCAGTGACAGTTGCTGCCATTTCTGGGAAAGGATGCATGGGTCATGAAAGAACCCACAAATCCCCAAGCTGAGAGGAATGCATGTTCCGAGGGGGACCCACTGAGCCAGTGAGAGAGAGAGAGAGAGAGAGAGATATGGGTATCATTTGGGTGCCTGTGAAGAATAATGGGCTGTTAGGTACTGTGAATTGTTTTGGGACTTGTGCTAACTTCAAACATTTGTGACCATAGCTGTCCTGAGTTAATGCTGCCCTAAAGACTATGTGACCTTCTTGGTCCAGCTAAAAGCTACTATTATGACCATACTGGCTGTGAGAAAGCTGAATGTATTCCCCACGAATTAACTGATATTACCCGAAGCTATGTGTGAATATGTTTCATGAATTTGGGATCCCTGTTGTTTCTTCATGTTCCTTGTGGACATTCTGTTATTGAAAGGAACTGTTTAATATGAATTAACCTGTTATTTTCATCCAGCACAAACAAGGAAAAGGGCTCCAGTGTGTGACATCTTGGAATGGGTAATGTGGCCACTGAAAGTATTTCTGCTGTTGAGGGTGCCCCTTCTGACAAACATATTCCATCTGTATCCCTAGACACAGGGAGTCATGGATGCATTTCTATGTATGACAGGTTATGTGATTCAAATAGATAAGGCACACAGCTGGTACATTTTTGCACTGGCGCAGTTGGTGTACAAAGCAAGTTTAGATACAAATGTGTATGGTGGTTGGTGGAAAGGGTAAGGAGATGCAGGCTTGAGGATCAAACAAAACTAAAAACAAAACAATTTAAATACCTATGCCATTTAGTACTATACATTCCATCAAGCACAGCGTGATGAACTTTACAGACATACTCTGCAGGTTACAGTCAGTGATTTTAGAAATATATAATTTTTTTATCCAAGCCATCAGCCTCCATTCAAAGCACATTGTAAGCTTTATTTGTAAAAGGCTGGGCAATATTTGAAAAGTTTATGTAGACAAAAAAAATCAAATAAGTTATCTTATTTGGTCAGCTACACTTTTCAGCATTTCCCTGTATAAGTCTGGTTACTACATAGAGAGAGAGTGAGGGAGGGGAGGAGGAGTGGTGGATCTCTGTTTATTATTTAGTCTTAGATTGGTCCTGAAAGGGTTAACAAACCCTACAGATAGCAATAAATCATTGTACACTGGCAGACATACACACACATACATACACACACACACACACACACACACACACATATACACACACGTGGGAGAGAGAGAGAGGTGTAATCTGAATCTCTGCTGGAGCAATGCAGCCTTATTATAAACTCAGTTTTGACCAACAGGCAATGGTGTAGTGCTAAATTTAGAAGCATGGGGTCTCCATGTACTGTAATGTCCCAAACTCCCCACAGGCCAGGGGTCAGGGAGCTGCCTAGGCCCCCAGAAGCTATTAGGTTTTAGATACATTCTGGTGCATTTGGAGTGTCATTTTGAAACTATTTGGCCACTTTTAAAGTCTTCTTTAACTTGTTACAAATAACCAATATCACCATCAAAATAACTACTTTTTATTTTCTTTAAAACAAATTGTCAAAACTAAAGCAAAAAATCCCACTCCAGCTATGCTTCAAATGTCTGACTATATACTGTACTCCTTCTCTTAAGAACAGTCAGATACCACTGCAGCAAGCATTGCACCTGTCACCTTGCAACCTGAACAGAAGACTCTGCCCCTCCCCAACAGTGCGCCACACAGTCAGACATACAAGACAGTGAGAAGGACACACAAAACACCAGCCTGGAGGTGCATGTGTCTGTCACACAGCAGACACGTACACAGACCATCCATGCCAGAAAATGGAACTGATACACAGGACCCACTGGAGGGTCCCTCAAGGCCTAGCATTGACACATGATCTATATCATGTCATGAATGCTTTTTCTGCATGTCAGCTGAACTGATACGGTTGGAGTAGATATGGTAAAGCTCAGCCAGAACAGTTTCATGAAATACAGGGCTTACACTGTGACTTCATAGCCCACAGAACTGTCACTGCTCTACTGCAGGTTGATGGTTCCTATTCATATGCAGTGCATGGCAGCCAACCCCCAAATCCCTATATGTCATACACCAGAACCACAACACCATCAAGCCTTCCAGCATAACCCACACATGACAGCCAACCTACAGGTATGCACAGACAACTGTAACAGATGATGACCTAATGCCAGGCACATTCCAAGACATGTACACAGCCCAGTCACATGGCGAGGGCAGGGACAATGCCAGTGGTAGTCTCATCCCATCCTAAACACCCACTCAGAAGTCATCTCAGACACCAAAGCCAAAAATGCACATGACCTAATGCCTCATATGAATGCAGCACAGGCTTTAATGCTGAAGAATTGCTATCCACCATCAGATGCACGTGGACTTCACTTCATGGATTCCATGCTTGCTCACAGTGGGGGGGGATGGGAGGCTAGCAGCAAGAGGCAAGCTTGGGGGAAGAGAGATCACTCAAGTTGCTGAATGCAGACCAGCCCTTCACCATCAGTTAAGGCCATTCAATACAAACAAAATTATTGATACAATACAGCACACTAACCTCACTGCTCCTTTTATGATAGATCCAGGCTGGTTATTAATTCATATTGTTTTGCTGGCACCGACCATCTAACTCACTCAGTCCCGGCCAAGTCCCAGCTCCCAACTTGTGAGAATTAATCCTGCACAGACTCATACGGGGTGACTAGTCAGTTGCTCCCTGTTTGCACTCCACATAATAGCAGCCGCACCTCCAGTCACACAGGTACAGCTAGCTACTCACTGGGTTAGAGAATTTCTGCAGGGCATCCCCCAGATTGCAGATCTATCTGTCAAGTGAACAAAAAGTACCAACTTCAGGACAAGAACAAAGTTATCACTGCCAGGTTATTAAGTTACTAATCCTTCATGAAGAAGACATGTAAACATGCACTACTGCTTTTCCATATTAAATATGCTAATTAAATAAATAAGTCCACTATACTGCTCTATCCTGGAAAAATATATAGAAAAAGCTGGACCCCACTGAAAATGAGAAATTGCCTCTCATTTGGTCTAGCCTGGGTAAACACATTATAAAAATGGGTAAAAGGAGGACCCCACTGAAAAAAAAAAGATCTTACATCTATTACTATGTACTATGCTGGGTAAATATTATGTAAAAACTGGGTCAAACAGAACCCCACGGCAAACAAGATATCACATCTTGTGTGGGCTATCCTGAGTGAATTTATTGTAAAACTGTAAAAGCAGGACCCTACCACAGAACCCCACTGAAAAGCAGATGTTGCATGTAAGCTGATCTGTCCTGGGAAAATACACTGTAAGTGCATCCGGATAACCCAACTTGTAGCTGTCTAGTATATTTCTGGTGGTCTAGTAGTCTCCCCATGAGGGCATCTAACCCTCTCCCAACTCACCCTCTTAGGCACCCCCCAGCCCTGGTTGCATATTGCAAACTGCAGCAGTAGTGATGACTGGCACATCTTTCTGCTTACCACCTCATCTGGTTTTATTCTGACAGTCTCTGAGCAGTCGCAAGTATTGTACAAACACCTGTGTCTACTGTACTCATGATCGCTCACTGGCAACCAGATGGTGGCCAGCCAAGTTGGTGAGCAGAGGGCTGTGTAGGTCGCTGTCATTATTGCCATACTTTGGCTTAGGTGACCTGAGTGAGGGGGGGTTGTGGAGAGGAGGGTCCTGAGCATGCAGGTTGACAGAGAATCAGATGCCCTTACCAGGGAAGGGGGGATGACCACTAGACTACCAGGAATATTCAAGACAGCAAAATTTGGTCAATTGGGGGTGCAGGAACCACTACACCACTAGAAATATTCAAGACAGCTACAGGACAGGTGATCAGGGGGGTGGGAGACCACTAGACTACCAGGAATATTCAAGACAGCTATAGGACAGTCAATCAGGGGGCACAGGAATCACTACATCACCAAGAATATTTGAGACAGCTACATGACAGACAAATAGAGGGGTGGGAGGCCACTAGACCACAAGGAATATGTAAGACAGCTACAGAATGGAAGGGGGGAATGCACATATGTTAATGGGCCCATAATGGACATGCAAATGGGCCATAGTGGTCACTAGCATGTTAGGGTTAAATACACTCCACAGGAGCCATGCCACTATCCAAGTACATCTGTGCTACCTCCATTGTGCTCCTGTCAGCTATATTCAGTCTGAGCCTATGTCAGCATAGCGCAAAGTCACTATGCACTGAACTGACATGGTCCCATATTTAGACAGTTTGCATGCTACAATTGCAGTGAGCTAACTGTCTTAATATAGTGTATGTTGTAATGCTGTTATCGATGGAAATCCCTCCCTACTAAAATGTTGTTATGCTGTACTAGCTACACCAGCTAGTTTGTTATGTTGTACTAGCTATGTAGCTAGTGTAGCATAACAACTTAGAACGTGATCACGCATGTGCAGTGCACAATCTTCCCCCTACTGAGCAGCAGCAGTGAGAGATAGTCCATAGGAGAGCATCGCACAGAAAAAACAGCCAAAATAAGGATAAAATATTTAATGACAGCTCTTGTATTACTTTATTTTGGCAGGCTTACATATTTTGGGGGTAAATACACTATGAAAAACAATGACTGCCTAATGATCAGTAACAAGCTTCCTTAGTGCATCTTGAGGTTCCTATGGTGGCCAAACCTCTTGAGATGCACTCCTGAGGTTCAAGCAGTCACCATGCAAACCTTTCAATGAATTTAATGGCTTGTTACTAATAGGCATTCATTATTCTCTATATTGCACCCCCCAGGCAGGCTGTGCACAATCTGCCATAAACTGCACGTGGTCTGCTCTGAATATGGGAGTCTATACTCTTTAGCCCAGTGGAACCCAAAGTCCAAGAAACAATGGCTCATGAGGGTAAGGAAGGCCTGTCTTTGGCTTCAAGGTACTGTTTTTCTAACTTGTAACAGAATGAAATCAAACGTGTTTGGCACTGACTTATGTTTGTGTGTTTGGACAGCAAAACATATATAGCATCACCAAGTCAGCCAAATGCTTCATTTAATACAAACAGAAAAATATCACAGAAGTAGATATGTAAGAGACAATATGAAAAATCAAAGCAGAGCAGTGCACTTAATTCCAGGGTCCGTGCTATCACAAGTGCATAATTAGGCACCACCATAGGGCAGGTATCCACAAAGTGTAATCCCAGTTTAATGTCACAGTTACTCTGTCTTACTGTTTAGATGTTTGATTATAGTACTAAATAGAGAAGACTCTTGCTTACAGTACCTTGCATCTCCCAGAGGGAAGAAAGGCATTAGACACAGACACCACTAAAACTGTCTCTTTATTATCAATGAAGCAGTGTTTCCAAAAAAAATCCTTACAAATGCAAATAAAGTGTAACCACCCAAATCCTTCCACGGGATTGTCAGTACAAAACCTGGACAGAGGGTTGCAGGATCTTTACTTACCTTAGTAGGGAAAGTAACTTTAACTTAGCAAACAGATTTACTAATAAATGAGACTGCATCTTTTACTTAATTAGACAATGACTGTCTGCCTGTCCCAGTCCAGTGACCCCACTGCCACAAACTGAAACCTGATCTCAAATCACCATGTGCTCATCTGCACTATAAAACAAAGTTACCTTACAACTGTACTTCAAGAATATTCAGTTGCTGATTTAAGACTGTTGCCTGGAGAACTACATAAAAAAACATCTGTGAAGACTTTAAGAAGTATGGGAGCACTACACCCTTGTCAATAAGCAATTGTTTACATAAACATTTGTAAAAAGAGGGTTTTGATGTTCTATAAGACTAAAACAAGCTGCCTGTGCTGTTACACTCCACTGATTGTAATTTGAGCTGGCAGGAGAATGCTACGTATAGGAAAGGAACTCTCGCCACTATCCCCCACACCAGTGTAGTGATTTCATGTAATGGAAGGATCATAGTTGATGTCCAACACTGTGCTTCAGAAGGAGTCCGAAGTGCCCTTTTTCCCAAGTGATAGATAGACACCTGCAGGGTTCCACCCCATAGCCATAAAAATCAGTAGAATGGTTTACAGATCACAGATAAACAGTGATGTCCTAAAACTAGTAAAGGAACTATTTGTCTTCAAGACACTGAAAACTCAGTAGGTAATCCAGTTAAGATGCCCAGGTGATTTGAAAAGTGAATTGGTATGGGTCAGAGGAAGAACAGCTCATCCAACTTATTTATTTAGCTGAGAAAAAAATAAAAATGTTGATGCTTAGATTTTTCTGAGCATCATTCATTAGTAGGAAGTGATATCTTTTATTTTACTTTCTTTTTACAGGCTTAAATTAGTTTATTATAATAGTAAATCAACTTGTATTGTTTGTCCAGGGGGAATACTAGGTTCAAAAACACCATGTTGACCTCCTGTGACATTATAACCTTGTTTAAAAAATGGAGTCAATTTAAACAAAGTGTTTTTTTGTTTTGAAAATAGAAAGCAGTGAATCCCAGGGATCAACTTATGTTTTGCTATGGCCTTATAAACGTTTTACCAGTAAAGGCCTACTGAGCTCTGGCCAGCTTGTTTCCAGAAGCAACCAGGGGGAAAGGGTATAAGGAGAAAGCAGATAGGTGATTCAACAGTGCAGTTCTATCAGGTGTGCAGTATCAAACAGCAGTGAAATAATGTTCAAGAAAAACACCATAGTAAATAGCTTACCATACACAGTATGATAAACACCAATATTAAAAGGCTCAAGGAGCAGTAGCAGCAGCAGCACAGTCACTGAGCAAGAGAGTATGGAGGGAACAACTCAAGTTGGGTGCTTAGAAAAACCTGCAATATGACAGCGTGACCAGTTGAAGCAGGTATTTGTTACTTTCCAGTAACAGCAGTTTGCAAGTATGTCCTCCACAGAGTTATAACACACAAGCCTGGAGACAGCAGGTACAAGGATTTCATGGTGAATTTTTCCATAGCTGGATCCACCCACCTTGTGCTGGCCAGACCCCTCCAGTGGCTCTGCTTATATAAGGGTGGATGGCCCCCATCACCTTCATTTCATTATAGTCCTGCCAGAGATAACTCGGATCCCCATGAATATAACTAGATGGAGAAGTAGACCTGCAGATCTACTCAGAGATAGCAGGGGAACAAACAAAGAGGACCAGCCAGACTCAGCGGTTTGTCCCAGGAGGCAACAGCTGCATCAGCAAAAAGTGGGGGTTCAAATGAGGCACTGTTGACAAGAACCAAGAAACCTGATCCTGCCAATCACAGGAGAGGCAGGAAAGAGCTGCCCAGAAACCCCCAAGATGAGGATGGAGGGTAAGGGGGAAAAGGCTGTATAGAGGAGATCTTCATAAAAATGTACTGTTTCTGCTAAGTACCGAAGTACAGTAATCTTCTTCAAGGTTATCTCCTCCATAGAGCTTTAACACACACTGGATGATTCCCAAAGCAGTGCAAAACTCCATCATGGGAGGCAGGGAAATCGGAGTACCACATACTGAGGAAGTAGACCTTGCAGAGCTAGGCTCTAGGGTATAGCAAAATTATGGTTCATACTACAAGCAGATTTATAGAAAGTTGACATTAGATAAGCAACAGAGGTGACCACACCCATGGAGAAAAATACCCTGGGAAAGTGCCAGACAAATCTTGTCAACCTGCTGGGTAGAAGGAAAACCCCACAGGGAGACACTGTTCAGATCAGTGTACCCAATGTGCCTGAGGCAACTATGACAACTGAGAGAACAATGTCCAGTGTGGTCCAAAAAATAGAGGCCACCTCATTAAAAACACATAGCTCCCATGTCCCTCAAGCTGAGGTAAAGGCCACTGTAAACTAAGGTCACCAGAACAATAATCTGAAGCTTCTAAAATGCGCTCATGTGGAGGGAGCCAGATCAAGGCTCGAGCACCAGAGGCAAACCCTAGATTGGGACAGACATAAGGATTGGTGGCAACATGTAGGAGAACTACAACCTACATCCCTTCATAATTCTGACACAGACACAGTATCTACACTCATTGGCTGGAAAAAAGAACTGCTGGTGGTGGTAAGGGGAAAGCCCAAGCCCACCTTGTGTAGGCTGAGTTACAAGGAGGTGGTTCCAGACAGCCTAAGATGGGAGACTCCAACTATTGAAAAATTCCCTCAAGAGGCCTAGTGCCTGTTGGCTCTAGTCCAGTTTGTTTATATCTCTACGGAGGAGATACCGTTGAAAAAGAGGTAGAAGTACAGCAGCTTATTGGAGTGTGAGTTAAAGTAAAGTAGGGATCAGGAGTTAGCTGCAGAAAAAAATGTGAGTAGGGCGATCATGGAGGAGGGCTTTTAAGTCAGCCAGAGAAGTAGAGATGCAGTGAAAGTTTATTTCGCTGGTGAAATTCCAGTGAAATCACAAATCTTGCCTTACAAAATATTTCATGAAATTCTGTGCATTCCATGAAATATTTTGCATGTGTGAAATTTCAACCACAAAATGCAGAATTTCACCCATCACCGGTGGAACTTTGCCCAGGAGGGGGATGAAATTTGCATTTTGCTAGCAGAATTTTGCATTTCACACACAAAATAGTTCACAAAATGCACAAATTTCACAAAATATTTCACGGAACGAAAAACCACAGTTTTGCACAACACTACAGAGAAGAAGCTGAGATGAATTCTTAACTCTTGGGCAAGAAGTAATAGTAGTAGTCTTTACTTCTATCTGGTGCCCGTCCCCAGAGGCCCAGGGCACCACTGCAATAAAAGAATAAATACAATCATTGAACCATAACATAACAATAAATCATAAGAGTGTTACAGAAGTAGTGAAAGTTTGAGGAACATGAGGAGTAAAAGGAGGGAAAAGGACAAGACAGGAGGGAGTTGAGATAGCAGGGAATGGAGCAACACAGATTCTTGGAGATGAGGGAGCAGTGAGGGAGAGGTGTCTAACCACAACTGATGGGAGAAAGAAGGAGGAATAGTCTGAGCAGTGATGGGTGAAAGGTAAACAGCCAAGGGTAAATCGAAAGGAGTGGAAACATGGGTTAAGTCTTGTTAAAGTGCATTTTGAAATAGTGCCATAAACGACATCCCTGTAGTCAAAATATAGATCCTTACTTTCACAGTTGTCCCCCTCCAGATGGGGATACATGCTTTATTTGTGTACAGTGTACCAGGCATAGGAAGTAACTGGTATGGATGGCGTCATTAAGGCAGGAGAAGCCAAGGCGACTGTCAGACTATGCACCCACATATTTAAAGACTAAGGTCCAAATTTTCAAAGCATGGTACAGGGCATGCACCAAGCCCTCTGCCATGACACTTAGGTCCTGGTAGTGCACCAAACCCTGTCACCACAACCGCACCTGATTTTACAGTCTTGGGTGCATTTGCAAACAGTTTTCATGATTTATGGCAGCTTGCGCCAAACATCTAGTGCAAGCTCCGTAAAAAAGGCCCTCAGGATTGCCACAAGTTAGACCAGAAAACGTTGGTCTAATTTGTAGCAACTGCTGCATGGGGTAGAAAATGCCATAAGATCACTGCCTGCCCCATGCGCTGTATCATCAGTGCACCTGGGGCTTGCGGGGATCAAAGCCATTTGAAAATCCTGCCTTAAGCCTTTATCCAGTAGGCAGTTATCCAGAGTCATAAAGACCGAGGGTGACTGAAATTGAGTCAGTTGCTGCCTTGTGCCAAAGGACACTGATAGTGTCTCATTGATTTTTAATTTTTGTTGACCGGGTAAGTGCACTAGACAAATCCTGCCTATTTTCAGGCACGACCCAGGGAAGGGGGGTACAGATGAATGCCAACTGACCTTGAACCAGATTAAGCTGTTGGTGGTATTTTTCGTTAGTGAGAGAAATTTGGTCAGGACACTGGAGAAATTCCCCTACTCTTTTCAATAAGTGCCATGGGATCTTTAACATCCACCTGAATTAACACCAAACAAGGCAAATGGGACCTCGGTTTAATGTCTCATCCGAAACACGGCACCTCAGAAGTGCAGCACCCCTCTCATGCTGCATTACAGTGTCAGTACTGGGATATTAACCCAAGTGCCAGATGTGGGAACTGAACCCACAGCCCTCTGATCTCTCGGCCTCAGAGGTGAGTGTACTACCTACTGAGCCACTGATGCTGATATTTGAGGTAAACAGGTTTGCAAAACAAACAGCATTTGACATTGTACTGCTAGATTTACACAGTGAGCTTGAGGGAGAGGGTGCTGGCAAACAGAACCATGCTGTCTACATACATCTATATGAGCAAAAAGAGACACAGGCCTTAGGGATGTCATTTAGAAAAATAAAGAACAGGAAAAGGCCAAAGATGGAGCCTTAGGAAACTCCAGACTCAGTTGGCAGTGGACGGGTTAGGAGCCCCCTACAAGGACAGCCTGGGACCTGTCCACCAGTTATGAGTTAAACAACTTGAATGTAAGGTCAGATAGTCCTGTTCCCTTTAGATTGTTCCTTAGGAGGTGTGAGCAACTGTATTGAAGGCCTTGGCCAAGTTGACAAAAACAGCAGAGGTGATGTGACACCAATTCAGCACCTTCAGTGTGAAATTAGTGAGTCAAAACAGAGAGTTGATGGTGGTGTGTGATTTCTTACAACCAAATTGGAAGGGACCAAGCAGATCTGAAAAGTCAAGGGAAGGTGAGAGCTGTGAAAGAACCAGGTGCTCTTGAAGCTTAACCAGTGCAAGGACGTGGGAGCTAGGGCAAGAGTTACATGGGGTAGAATAATCACACCATGGACTGTACCTTTGTAGAAAGAAAGATTAAAGAAATCTGAGGTAAGGGAGATGATAACAGGTGCTGCAGTGAGCAAAGGAGGTTTGGATCTAGTCCATCAGGGTTGCTGCGTTTAAAGAAGTTGACAGATTGTAGAGCAAAGAGTATGACAGCAGGAATGGTGGGAAGAAGGATAATGAGGGGAATGGGGTGAAAAGGAGGAGGAGGAACAGGAGAAGAGGGAGCAGTGAGAGGAACTGGTAACATTAGCATAGGTGTTATGGAGCTGTTTATGCTTTGTCATGTCTCTAGCATTCAAGCATGAGGTAAGCTCAACAAAGACAATGGGGAGGTGAAATTTCTGTATGCAGGCCTTATAGACTGGATCTGATTTTACTGGTTAAAACCCAAAAAAACCTGACTCTCCATCCTGGCATAATGAACACTCCTACAAATAAGGTAACGTATAGACACATATCTAGTGAAGGTATTATTTCAGCAATAATTATATACTGTTAAAATGTTACATGAGACAATAGTATTCCTGTATTAACCCATTACACAGATGAAGGCCTCATAGATTATATACAGGAGTGAGCTGAACTTTTGCAGATATACTTATAAACTCTCTCAGCCAATCAGTTTACATGATTACTAACTGCCTGATTACCCCACCAATGACACTAGCATTCCCGAGAGCCTTGCATTTATGGATCAGTTGAACAGTTCCTTTCAGTTTCAGATATGTCATCTCAGTTTCTCACTATTTGAGCAAACATCTTAGACAAGACAGTGTTTGTGACAAATATTTATAAAAATTCTTCTTGTTAGCTGGCCCGGTGGCACAGACGACTGAAGTGCTGGACGCATTACTTTGTGCTATGCTGGTGACCCCAGTTCGGGAATGAACTCAGGTCACTCAGGAGTTGGCTGGGGTGAAGTTGGGGGACTCAGTGCTGCACTGTAGATTGAAATCCAACAGAAGCTGGGTTTTAGCACAGGTGTGATGCTAGAATGGGGTGGACCCATGCACAGGGCATAAGACTGCCTCCATGGAGGTGGAGACAGTAACCCCACCCATTGCACATGCGTGGGTCCAGGGATAAAATGGAAAAAAGGCTTGGAGCTGGCAAGCTCTGTGATGGCGAGATGTGCCCGTGCCTCCCCCTGGCAATCTGGATGTTGGCTTTGGGGGTTGGGGGGAGGCCGGCTGGCACCCCTTGCCACTGGCCCTGTCACAAGGGAGGTAAACCATGGGGGATGGCCAGTTGGCTGGTTGGGGTGGGTGCGAGGAAAGCACCCCGGAGAGACGAATCCCCTCTGAGGGAGAGGCCAGAGCTGCCTGCCAGCTCTGACGGAGCAGTAGAAAATGTATATGGAAAAAAAAATTATTTTTATTTTGTATAGAATTCCTAATTGTAGCATGAAATAATTGTGATAATTGGATCACCTCACCAGTTAACTCAGCAATTACCCCATTCCTTTGAAATAACAAAACTGGCACCTCGTGGTTTGGTCACTCATGGATACCACTTGGTGGTTAGGAAGGGATAAGTGCAGACTGGATAGGCCAATTGGCCTCCTTTTGCTGACAAGTTTCCATTTCTATGCCTCCAACAACAGCAGTAAGGTCTGACTATACTGTTAGTGTCCCATCAAAGCAGCTCTGTTATTGCTATTTTACTGCACATAAACCACTGAATAAGAAAAGGAATCCTAAGTTTTAAAACTGGACTTTGCCATTTTCAGCTACTACCTGCATCCCTGATTTTCCTGAGATGAAAGTAGAGCTCTATGTTTTCTTCACCTGTGAATTCAAAAGCACAGTTCTGTGTTTTCTCCACAAGTCACTTCCCAGCTGTGAGTCTTCTGGTAGTGGCAGCTATTTTACATGACAGTGTTGCAGTTAACACCACAGAGTTGATTTTATTTATACCAGTTTTATAAAAACTAAATAAATAAATTCCAGTTTTATTCTGAAAAGGTACCACTGAAACTTGAAAAGAACATGCAGTTAATATTTGCATTTGCAATATCTAGTACACTGCCTGAAAATATCATTTTTTTAAGTAGTAAACTATTACTTTTTATACCCAAAGTAGTTTTTTCGTTCCCCTTTGGCATATGTGACATTACTAAAGATGTCTGGTGAAGCAATACTTTCCCTGGAGGCCAACACTCCTCCATCTCCTTCTCCTTCTATTCTCCTTCAAACTTGATCAGCATTGTGGCACCACTGACTATGACATCACAGCTGTCCAGGAAGAGACAATCACTAGCTGCCATAACCCTCAGTTGTGATGTCACAGTTAATGAGATCACAATACTGATGAGGTGTAAAAAGGAACAGAACTAGATATGTCAGCCTTCAGGTAATGTATTGCACTTTAGATTACACCTAACTGTCAGGTAGACAATCTCTAGGCGAGCACAAGCAAAAAGAAAAATGTCTCAGAAATTAAAAGAAATAATTGGGAACTTTTAACAATTAATAACTTTTGCTGTCTGCTACATGTAGTGCTGCTTGCTTTTTAACAGAAGACTTTGCACAGAAATGCTTTCTCTATTTGAAGAGTCTCATTGTCTTTAGATACCCTGCAGTGACTCCTGCTGGCCAGAATGAGAGCTGAAAACTTGAGACTAGAATAGAATAGAATAGAATAGAATAGAATAGAATAGAAAGGAAGAGAATAGAGTAGAGCAGAGCAGAGTAGAGCAGAGCAGAACAGAACAGAGCAGAGCAGAGTAGAATAAAATAGAACAGAATAGAAAAGAGTAGAGTAGAGTAGAATAGAACAGAACAGAGTCGAGTTGAGTCGAGTAGAATAGAACAAAACAGAGTAGAGTACAGTAGAGCATAGCAGAGCAGAACAGAAAAGAACAGAGTAGAGCACAGTAGAATAGAATAGAGTATTGTAGAGTAGAGTTTAGTTGAGTAGAATAGAACAGAGTAGAGTAGAATAAAATAGAACAGAATAGAAAAGAGTAGAGTGGAGTAGAATAGAACTGAATAGAAAACAGTAGAGTAGAATAGAATAGAGCAGAGTCAAGCTGAGTCGAGTAGAATAGAACAGAGTAGAGTAGAGTAGAGTAGAGTAGAGCATAGCAAAGCAGAACAGAATAGAATGGAGTAGAGCACAGTAGAATAGAATAGAATAGAATAGAGTATTGTAGAGTAGAGTAGAGTAGAATAACATAGAACAGAATTGAAAAGAGTAGAGTGGAGTAGAACAGAACAGAGTCGAGTTGAGTCTAGTAGAATAGAACAAAACAGAGTAGAGTAGAGAAGAGCATAGCAGAGCAGAACAGAATAGAACAGAGTAGAGCACAGTAGAATAGAATAGAATAGAATAGAATGTTGTAGAGTAGAGTATTGTAGAGTAGAGTAGAGCAGAGCAGAACAGAATAGAATAGACTAAATCTCATACTTTTAGAGATGAAGCACTACAAAGTGTCTGACAATCAAATGTTTGCTTATTGCAAAACAAGTCCAAAGCAATACTGCACTCCAGATTTCGGAAACAAAGAACACTCAACAGTAAAGATGGATTTTTCTTTGCTTTTATGCTTACTAAGTGAATGTGCTGTAACATGATGACCACAACACCACTTTGCCCCCATCGGCAATATCGGTTACCATTGAAATTTGAACAAAGAAACACCATATATTCACCAAACACTGATAATCAAGATCCTACATTAGACAGATGGCAACAGACAATTTAAAAATACATGCAGCTTATACAACTTCTCTGACACATTTACCTATGTCAGATTTCATTCACATCATCAAAATTCCTTTGAAAAGTTCATACTGTCAGTGGGGGACAAGGAGAGATACTGTCAGTCACTCAACTGAAAACAATTTTATTTGATGGAAGGAGTGGCCTTCAATGTACTACAACATATTAGTACTTGGTTATTTTAGGGAACCTACAAATTATACCACAATTTTTTTTCTCAGATTCAATTTTGATAGGAGTTGCTGTACATACTAATATTGTAGTGACCGCAGAAAACACAGCAGATTTTGTCCATTCTTTTTTTTTTGTTACATTTTATTTATTTGCCCAGAATAGCCCAGGTGAAATGCAACATTTATTTTTATTTTCCGCTGGGGTCCTCCTTTGAGCCACTGTCTCAGCTGGTTGGACTGGACAACTCAAAAATGAAATAACTTGTCCAAAGTCATGCAATGAGGCTTTGGTTATAGTGTAGTTTGAACTTGACATCTTCTGAGGGACGGAGTCAAAATGCCAGATGGAAAACAGTGCAAATCAAAAACTACACATGGAATACAGTGGAAACAAAAACAGTGCCTGCCTAAAACACTGAGTACTATAACAGTGACACAAAAAACAAGGTGCTAGACTATGTGTTCGCAGGTGGCCCTGTCCCCCCCAAACACCCACAACTAAATATAGTCACCTCCAGTGGGGAAGCAACTTGGGGATGGGAAGGAATCCCAGGAAGGGGGGGAATCCTTGGGAAGGGGAGGAGGAATCTAGCCTTGAGTCGGGAGGGGGGAGACAAGAGAAAGTCCCACAAAAGAAAAAAAAAATGTCACCTGCTGCAGGACTCAAACTCTGCAACAATTTTGTTCTGCTGATTTCTGCTGCCTTTGCTGTACTCTCCATGCCACGGGATTTGATCGGCAGCACACCTCACAGCAGACGCTTTCCCCCTGTCCCCAAACAACTATACAGATAGCGTTAGACTTTATCAGCGCTAATATGTCCCTGTAGCTGATTTGCCCCGTAGCTGTTTTTCGCTTTTCTATTGTGACTTCTTGGTTTTCACCCGCACTGTTTTCCATTCGACATATTAACCTGGTACCATCTTGGGGTTCATAAGTAAGTGCTTTAATCACTAGACTCCATTGCCTCAAGAATAATCCCACACATGGTTGTGGAAAATTTTAGAATCTGTTTCATTAACAGAAGGGACGTTGGCCTGGAGACAGGAGTACTGTAATCCCCTACTCTTCTTGAAAATAGAGGGATCTTTAATGTCTTCCCAAGAAATCATCAAAGACAGGATGAAGTGAACTCAGCTTAAAATAAATCCAAAGGATGGAGGTCAGACAGTACAACCCCCCACTATGCGCTCCATAACACTGCACTGTACAGTACCAGCATTTGGTATGCACTCAAGTTCTTGGTGTGCATTTGGGAGATATTTGCTAAGTCCGGGCCCAGAGCACCATGTAACTGCATGGTTGTGTTGTTTGATGGCTCCATTTTCTAACCTATGGCAGTTTTTTTTATTATTTGAGAGTGTAAATAAGCATTTGAAGCAGTGGTCTGGTTACAAATTTGAATGTGTTATTTACACTTCAGTCAAACTGCTTCTCCTGTATTCCTACCAGAAATGCAAAGAAATGTGTTTGACAGAATGGCCCATTCCCAAAAACATGATTATTTAATTTAAAACAAAATACAATATGTGACTCTGATAATTATTGATACTTGCACAGTGAGAGTCTGTGCCCTGTTTGAGACCATTTGGGTCAAGTTTTTCATTTTTACAATGTTTTTTTCTTTTCATAAGACAATAGAAATGCAATAAAGATAGATGAATCATAAACCATTGCTAAAAGTATGATTGCACATGTACTGCATTGTGTTTCAGCATTACACATGCTATGTGTGGAGCACTGTGCTGCTGCTATTTCCAGCACATCCACACATGGGAGATGTGGAGTGTTGCTAGCAGGCTGTCTCCCCCAGTGTGTTGTACTTTAAAATCATACAGCCCTGAGCCGGCCAGGTGGTGCAGAGGGGTGAGGTGCTGGACACCTTAGCTTGCACTACGCCAGCTACCCGAGTTTGGGAATAACCTCAGGTCATCGGGGTGCCAGCAAGGGGGGAGGGCAGAGCAGGATCAAGCATGCCAATGAGCAGCTCTCCTCTCCCAAGGGTAATGAGGGTGGGATGGTGCCCCTCGTAGTTCTATCCCACTGAGTGGAGGTCCAGTGGTTAGTGTAGGTGAAGAGGAGGTGGCAAACACTTACAGGAGATGAAAGAGACTGAGCTGACACTACAGGGTGCATGCGTGCCTCTACACACTTGCATGGCCATGTACCAGGCCTCGGGGGGCAAGGGGAGAAAGAGCCGTAAGAAAACCTATGTGTCCCTGTCACCAAAGTTGGTGAGAGGAGGCGACAGGGACCAAATAGATATATATATATATACAGTATATATAAAAAAAAATCATACAACCCTCCCACTGCGCTCTCCACTAACTCCTCTCTTCTTCCACCCAATCCAGTTTTTTATGTCTGCATGTGCAGACTCCACAGATGTTATGTCTACACCTCAAAAGAGCACTGTGGGAGCATGTGACCGGACCACTGTCTGGTGTGCTTCCACAGTGCTGTGGCACAGTTTCCAGTGCTTGTGTTAATGTGGCCCTTCCCCTCTGCCAGCCACATAAACACATCCACTTCGGGGGGCACTTCTTTTTCTTCCCCAGCTAAGGAAGTGATGACCACTATCCATAAAATGGAGGTGCCAAATCATACTGTGAATGCACAAGTATCGCATGTGTGCAGTTCAGTCATCGCTGCCATCTTCTGCATGGCATACTCTGGTGGCACTCATAAAAGCTTGGCACATCCTTATCGGCTCTGACCAGAATTTGTTTTTTTTAAAGTAAGGCTCCCTCCTGCTCTTCCCTCTACTGGCTTTTTCTCCTGACCTGACTCCAGCAGGTACTTCTGCAGGTGGTGAGAAGTACCTACACATGAAAAGAAAGCACTTGCAGAATTCCCACTCCCCACCTCTGCTGCAAATGAAAGCATACCAAATGGGCACTGTGCTGCTCCCCCAGTATGTCTATACTGATTCTCTGGGAGTAGACCAGCAACATGGCACTGCTCACAGCTGTGCAAAGAGATAGGTATAAGCAGACCTTAACAAGCCAGGAAAACCAAAAATAGCACAGGAAAATGTTACAAGTGATAACTAGTAGTCAGATGGAACTTTTTATTTCTGATGTATTTTTCTTTATCCCTTTGCTCATTAGAATGTTTTTTATGTGATAGTATAATGCTGGATGTGCGGAAGCAGCTGACATTTATTTCTGTTCCTCCCACTGCATCATCAGCATTGTGACCTCATTGATTAACATCACATGTGCTTTCTGGCAGAAGAGAACTGGTTGCAGAGCAAGAAACAGAAGTCCAGAACTACAGATTTTTAACTAATTAATCACTTCTGTCTCAGCAGGAGTAGTACCTGTTTGGATTAAGCAAACAGATACTTTATTGGAAGAAGGGGGTCTCATTTAAGTAAAAAAAAGTGTTTTTTTTCTGAGGAAGGGGGCAGTATCAGCTTAATTTTCTGAGAGCAGAGAGTGAATCTAATTAGGGGTGTGGCTTAGCAGCTTAAGTGTTCAAAAGCACCTGTCTCCAATTACAGCTTCCGGCTCTTTCTGGCAGAAGAGAACTGGTTGCAGAGCAAGAAACAGATGTCCAGAACTACAGATTTTTTACTAATTAATCACTTCTGTCTCAACAGGAGTAGTACCTGTTTGGATTAAGCAAACAGATACTTATTAGAAGAAGGGAGTCTCATTTAAGTAAAAAAGAGTGTTTTTTTCTGAGGAAGGGGGCAGTATCAGCTTAATTTACTGAGAGCAGAGAGTAAATCTAATTGGGGGTGTGGCTTAGCAGCTTAGGTGTGCAAAATCGCCTGTCTCCAATTACACCTTCCGGCTCTTTCTGGCAGAAGAGAACTGGTTGCAGAGCAAGAAACAGAAGTCCAGAACTACAGATTTTTTACTAATTGCCCTCTTTCCCACCCCTCCATCCTCTCACCCAAAGCCAGTTCTAGTTTTATAGCCACTGAATTTGACTGGCAACAGGAACTTCCTGTTTGGCAGTAGGAAGGGAAGGATCACTGAGACACATTAGTTTCAGCAAACTTGAAGGAACCTAAAAAAAAAAAAATAACTCTTTATCCCCCCTGGCTGCTGAAGGTCTGAATCCAAGCACTGAGGAAGGAGGCTACTGAAGACTACAGGAAGTTCCTGTCCCAGAACAGGAAGGGTGAGAGTTGTAAGGGCACACAGGCAGTAGGAAAGTAAGTGTAAAAATACATAGAGGGAGGAGACAATAATCATACAAAGCAACAGGAGAGGGGACACAAAATAAGTCAGATGGGAGTGGTGCAGTGCAATGGCTGTGGAGCAGCAGTGTTCCAGGAGACATTCTGGAGGCTGCGATGCTGCCCTGTTTGCAGGCACCTCTCTGGTCTGAGGGAGGAGGTTGCCCATCTCCAGGCTGACCTGGCTAGGATTCGTGAAACCTCTTCCCCCACCCAGGGACCACCAGGGCCATCACCATTACCTCAGAGGTTGCCAAGAAAGAGGAGCGGTTGGACCAAGGTGGGCTCAGGGAGGAAGAGGGTGGTGGAACAGATGTGCATCCCTCCAGTTGTAGCTCTCCACAATTCATATGCTGTTCTGGCAAAGAATGGTTCCTCTATGGCGGCACCTGCAGTGAAGACCAAGGAGGATGCTGGGAACCTCCACAAAGGAGACCCACAGGAGGGTGGCATGAGACCCCATGGGGGAAGGAAACAACTCCTGGTGGGGAACTCAATCATTAGGGGGGTAGACATGGGGGAGGAAGGGGATAGAAAGGTAAGGTGCCTGCATGGCGCCATGGCTTGGAGAGACATGAGGCGAATCCTCAGGATCACGGCAGCAGCTGCATGAAGGAGGGAGCTGGATGTCATTGTCCACCTAGGGACAAATGACCTGGCTGTAAATGGGATCAGAGCAGTGCAAGAGAAGTTTGTGGAGGTGGGGAGGGGCCTTAGACAAGTAGCATGTACGGTAACCTTCTCGGAGGTGCTGCCTGTCTATGGCAAGGATTTTGCTAGGGTATTCCACACCTTGGGATTCAATGAATGGTTGAAAAACTGGTGTGGAGCTCAGGGTTTTGGCTTCATTGGGGACTGGGGAGCCACCTGGAGGGATGCAGGCTTATACTGGTGCGATGGCCTGCATCTGTCCGGGGGATCCAGGATCCTAGGTGACAGGTTTAAATGCTTCATTGGCAAGCATTTAAACTAGCCAAGGGGGAGGTACTGAAAAGGAGCAGGGGAAATCCCAGCCTCCCCCCACAAAGCGCAGTAGTTAGAGAGGTAAACACCAAGGCAGAGAAGTCAGTAGGGAGCAGGACAGGGATAACTGCAGAAAAAAGTGTTAAGGACAGGGATGGGGCTAAAAGGGGTAAGGCCATAAAAAATAAATGGAAGATGATGAGTACCAATGCCCACAGTTTGTGCAACAAGCTCCCTGAACTAGTGGTCTTGATGGAAGAGGGATGCCTGGATATTGTGGCAGTCACTGAAACATGGTACACAGAGAACCATGAGTGGGAAGTAAACATACCAGGATACACAGTCTACAGGAGGGACAAGGTGGGTAAAAGAGGAGGAGGAGTAGCTCTCTATATAAGGGAAGAGTTTAAAGCAACAGAACTAAAGAGTAAACAGGAAGTTGATGAGTCACTATGGGTCACCCTGGAGACAGGAAATGGCACCACAATTTGCATGGGGGGTTGTGTACAGACTCCCATCTCAGGGGGAAGAAATGGACAAGGAAATGATAGAAGGCATCCTTAAAATGGCACAAAAAGGGGAGTTACTGTTGATGGGGGACCTGAATATGCCAGATGTTAACTGGAGTACCTTTGCTGCAGGCACATCCAAGAGCAGGGTCATTCTTGATGCCCTACAGGGGGCATGCCTCAGACAGCTAGTGTTGAAACCCACTTGGGAGGGAGCAATCTTAGACCTGGTACTCTCAAATGGGGAAGGAGAAAGGATCTCAGATTTAGAAGTGGGTAGCCATCTGGGAACAAGTGACCACCAAACAGTATGGTTCACAATAAACACAGCCATAGAGTCAAGCCATACAAAAACAAGAGTATTGGACTTTAGGAAGGCTGACTTTGGGAAAATGAGAGAGTGCCTTAGAAAAGCACTAGCAAATGGGCAAGAGGGAGGGGTGGAGGAACAGTGGGGAATAATCAAAACAGCCATTGCAGAGGCAACAAGCCTTTGTGTAAAGCAAATCAATAAAAACAAAACGAAGGAAAAATCCACTATGGTTCTCAAAAGAGGTGGCAGGGATGGTTAAGGAGAAAATGATAGCATTCAGGAAATATAAGGAAACACAGAAGGAGCAGGACAGATAACTTTATTAGTTAAAGCAGGAGGCAGGGAAGGCAGTCAGAATAGCAAAGGCACAAACTGAGGAAAGGATAGCCAACTCTGTTAAGAAGGGGGATAAAACCTTTTGTAGGTACATTAGGGAGCAAAGAAAGACCAAGGGAGGGATACAGAGACTTAATAAAGGGGAGGGAATGTGGGCAGAGGGTGACAGTGAAAATGCAGGGATACTGAACAAATATTTCTGCTCAGTATTCACAACAGATGAGGAGGAGGAGGAGGTGCCTAAACCAAACAAGGGAGAAACTCTGAATAGGGGGGGTCGATACCAGTCCAATCACAGAAGAAAGGGTTTTCAAAGAACTCTTGACACTGAGTGTGGACAAAGCAATGGGGCCTGATGGGATTCACCCAAGAATACTAAAAGAACTAAGGGTAGAACTAGTAACACCACTGACTACTCTCTTTAACAAATCATGGGAGGATGGAGTGGTACCTGAGGACTGGAGGAGGGAAAATGTGATTCCACTTCACAAAGTGGGAGCAGGGCAGAGGCAGGAAGCTACAGACCAGTTAGTTTAACTTCAGTGGTAGGGAAAATGATGGAATCACTTCTGAAGGAAAGAACTGTGGATTACCTAGAGGCAAGTGGGGCACAGGACCCAAGGCAGCATGGTTTCACAGCAGAAAGGTCATGTCAGACAAACCTAATAGATTTCTTTGACTGGGTGACCAAAGTAGTAGACCAGGGAGGGGCTGTGGATATGGCCTACCTAGATTTTAGTAAGACATTCAACACGGTCTGACACAAAAGATTAATATACAAGTTAGCCAGCCTGAGAGTGGGTCCCAAAGTGGTAGTCTGGATAAAAACTGGCTGGACAACAGGACACAAAGGGTAATAGTAAACGGAGTCCACAGTGAAGAAAGGAGGGTAACTAGTGGGGTACTGCAGGGTTCAGTACTGGGACCGGTCCTCTTTAATATCTTTATAAGTGACATTGGAGAGCACCTGGAAGGAAAGGTATGCCTCTTTGCAGATGACATAAAGATCTGCAACAGGGTTGATGCACAAGGTGGGGTGGAAAGAATGAAAAGGGACTTGGCAAGGTTGGAGAAATGGTCAAATACTTGGCAGCTCAGATTCAATGCAAAGAAGTGCAAGATAATGCATCTGGGAAACAAAAACCCAGGGGAAGAGTACACAATGGGAGGTGAGTTAATAACAACAACAAAAATTGAAAGAGACCTAGGAGTAACTACATCAGGTGACCTAAAGGTGGGAAAGCAATGTGAGAAGGCAGTAAGGAGGGCTGGGATGATACTGGGATGTATAGGGAGAGGCATCAACAGTAGAAAACAGGAAGTTGTTATCCCTCTCTACAGACAGTTAGTGAGACCCCATCTGGAGTACTGCGTGCAATTCTGGAGACCCCATCTCCGCAAAGACATAGACAGAGTGGAGGCTGTTCAGAGGAGGGCAACCAAAATGGTGCAAGATCTGCCCCAGAAGACATATGAGGAGAGACTAAAGCAGCTTAATATGTATACCCTTGAGGAAAGGAGGGAGAGGGGGGACATGATAGAAACTTTCAAGTATCTCAAGGGAATTAACAAGGTACATGAGGGTAGTATCTTTCAGAAGAAGAGATGTGCAAGAACAAGGGGGTACAATTTGAAGATAGAGGGGGAACAGCTCAGAGATAATGTTAGAAAGTATTTTTTCACAGAGAGAGTTGTGGATGCATGGAACAGCCTTCCTGAGGAGGTTGTGGAGTCAGGAACAGTGGGAGAATTCAAGAATGCATGGGGCAGGCATAAGGCAATTCTAGTGGGGGGCAGGAGGAAGTAAGCTGTTGATTAACTAGAATCTGCAGCTTATCTATCAGGTAGGGAATGGGCAGACTGTGTGGGCCTAGCGGTCCTTATCTGCTGTCAAATTATATGTTTCTATGTTTCTATAGATGCCTGACCTGGCAGTTACTGAGTGGCTCTTCTTGAGCCACTGTGATGTCACAGTCAGTGAGGTCACAATGCTGATGATGTAATGGGAGGAACAGAGCTAGATATGTCAGCTGCCAGGTAGAATTCTGTTCCATACATCACAACTACTAACACTTGGAAAAGAAAAAGTACCTATGGTGGCCTGGATTCAATTCTCAGTAGGTCACATTATTTCTTTCTCACTACAATTTGTGATCTAAATTGCTTTAATACAGCACCCAAAGCATATAACTGCCATCACATATATAAAAGGTAATATCTGACAACATTTCTAAACTAATATCATTTTAGGCAGTACTCTAGCTCTTTAAGTCTCTGTCACTATACAACAGATTGCATTTACTGTAGCTAGCACAGAGACACGAAGATGCTACACGCTAAGGCAGTGGAACACTGTTACAGATCAGACATTCCAGCTCATTTCCTAGCGAGGAGCAGTTTGGTAAAGATTTTGGGAAGGCAACCTTCTTTTACCTTTTAAAGCACCTAACATACACTTCTCTTCAAGTCATGCCAAGAGTTCAGTTATCAATTTTTACTTGAATTTGAACTTCTCATACTTTGAGGGTAGGCGCTCATAAGGCCAGTGATTTGTTTTTTAGACAGGGGGATTGATTGTCCATTAATGCCTCAGAGCACTTCTGCTGCAAAGGACTTACATACTCAGATAGATTAAGGAAACTAGATCTACACACTCTCCAATTTAGAAGAGCATGGGGGGACATGTGCATGGTCTTCAAAGCACTGCAGAATGAACCAATAGCAAATAGCTATGGGTTGTCACTAAAGCAAGGAATGTATCAAACCAGAGGCCATCCATTACAGCTAACACTAGAAAAATGGAATTTAATAAAGAGAAGGCATTGGTTCAGCCTCAGGGTACACCCTTTATGGAACAACTTGCCAATTGAGGTAATCACAAGTAGTACCATAACTCTGTTCAAAACTAGGCTCGATAATTGTATAATAAATAACTACAAAATGACTTGAAATAGTAAGGCAAGCAGAATATGGACATAAGTCTAATTAATTGCTTGAAAAAATCTTATGCAATCTAATCTATGCAATCTATGTATGGACTCAGCTCTCTCTCTATTTTTTTAATTTGGATCTTGTATTCAGAATTGTATGCTGTTTTCCCCTTTCCCCAGAATGCATCTGGAAACAAGCAATTGTAGCTCAGTATGGCTTTCCTGATGAAACTTTTCAAAACAAATAAATAATATAATCTGAGGAGTTTCAAACGTTCCTTATATGTCTTATGTTCAAAACCCTTTTTTGTTGCCTTCCTCTGAATAAGTACAACTGTCTTCCTATTAGTAATAATAATATTTAAAGCATCCCAAAACTATGAGCAGTAATCTATGATAGGAACATATTTTATGAAGTTACTGCATTATGATTGTATATAGCTGTATACCAATGTTAAGTTATCTACATTATTCGATTTTATTTATTTTTTTTAACAATCCATACATTGTTTACATACTAATGACACAGCCAAGGATGCTCCTTACAATCTGTAACTTTTTTTAACACTGTATTCATTTTTGGGAAATCACTTGTAACCTGTCATGTGCTCTGTTTTGTTAGGTTAACAATGGGTTAACCTTATCAACTGCAATCTCTCTCTCTCTCTCTCTCTCTCTCTTTACATGCATTTATAACACAGGGATCATCCCCTTACCACCCACACCAGAAGAAACTATTTAGCTTCACATAACAAGGCAAAGTAAAGGAGCTGAAAAATGAATCTCACTGAACTAATTGTTTTATTAGATCTTTGACTGTAGACCCTTCTCTGTGTTGTGCTTCATTGACTTCAACTTTGGAATGTCAGTAATGAGGGGGAAGTGCACTGACTAGTAACTTAGCATAGTACAGCACAGCACTAATGTGATCCTTACACACAAGGTCCTCATCCCAGAAAAGCTGTGAAGGGATTATCTGAATATAAAGGAAATACAAATCAACAACAATCCCAGTAATCAGATATGTACAAGCTGTCAGGTCACTCAAAGCAGGCATGAGGAGAGAGACAAGAGAAAGACAAACAAGCTAAAGAAATAGTGTTGCAATTGGTCTACTCAACAGAGAGAAGAGAGTATTTCATTCAACTGGTGTAGTGATTTGTAGTTGTGGAAGGATACACTGAAAACTCCAGAATGTTTTGCTTCAGCATCCCGTTTTCAAAGCTAAAGTCCACAGCTGTAAAAACTGTGTGACTTTGGTGTACAGAATAGCATTGCAGGATTGATAAGAATTCAGCTGAGTGGGAGAAGCCAGAGGGTTGTTCTCAATACAAAGTACTCAGATGTCAGGGAGGTCACCAGTAGGGAGCCACAGGCATCAGTGTTGGGAACTGGTTCTCTTTCACATCTTCAACTGTGACACACTGGGTGGGGAGAACAGCAAGAGGACGGAGGTGCTGTTAGAACTTTACTACTCTAGTGGGACTAAAGAACTAGAACTCTGCTACTGGGACCTTCAATTTAGGATAAAAACAAAGAAAAAGTGTTTGTGTTTGTCTGAGTTGGGCAAGGAAATCATTATCTGTGCAGTTAGCTAGGTGAAGAAGCAAACTGTGAATTAGGGGGAGTGGCTTAGGCAACAGGAAGCCAAGTGTTTGGATTTAGAAACTGCCCTAGGTAGCTTTTGGCAGAGAACAGCAAAAGGAAGGAGGTGTTGTTAGAACTTTACTACTCTACTGCAACTATATTGCCCATCATCCCTCCCCTCCACCCTTAGCTAGTTCTACTTTTGTAGGCACAGGATTTGACTGACAGCAGGAACTTCCTGTTTGGGAGCAAGAAGGGAGTGATCACAGAGGAACAAAAGACTCATCATCCTAGAAGGAAAAAAAGTAGCTCTCCATTCCCCCCTCCAGCTGCTGGAAGTCTGACTCTGAGCAAGTAAGAAGGAAACTACTGAGGAATATAGGAACGTCCTGTCCCAGAACAGGAAGATCAGGAGCTTTAAGAGCATGGAGGCAGTAGGAAAGTAGGGGGATTTTTTTTTAAATAAAAAATTAAAACTAAATAAATAAACAGAGAGAGGAAAGAGTAAGCATACAAAACAACAGATAAGGGCCCACAAATAAGACATGATGGGAGTGGTGCCGTGCAGTGGCTGTGGAGCAGCAGTCTTCCATGAGACGTTCTGGAGGATGCGTTGTTGTCCCATCTGCAGGCACCTCTCTGGGCTGAGGAAGGAGGTTGCTCATCTCCAGGTGGAGTTAGCCAGGATTTGGGGGACCTGGTCTCCCACCAAGGGACCACCAGGGCCACCACTGCTGCCTCAGAGATTGCCAAGAAAGAGGAGCGGTTGGACCACAGTGAGCTCAGGTAGGGTGAGGGTGATAGAACAGAGGCACATCCCTCCAGTTGTACCTTTCCACAATTAGTATGCCATTCTGGCAGAGTTTGATTCCTCTTTGGAGGCACCTGCAGTGGAGACCAATGAGGATGCTGGGAACCTCCACAATGCAGACCCCACAGGAGGGTGGCATGAGACCCCAGAGGGGAAGGAAACAACTCCTGATGGGGGACTCCATTGTTAGGAGGGTTGAACTGGTGGATGGAGGGGAGAGGGAGGTAAGGTGCCTGCCTGGCACCATGGCTTGGAGGGACAGGGAGTGAATCCTCAGGATCACAGAAGCAGCTGCACGGGTTAGGGAACTGGATGTCATTGTCCACCTAGGGACAAATGACCTGGCTGGGAAAGGGAACAGAGCAGTACTGGAAGAGTTTGTGGAGTCGGGGAGGGGCCTTAGACAAGAAGTATGCATGGTAACTTTCTCAGAGATGCTGTCTGTCTATGGCATGAGAGAGGCTAGGGTGCTCCACACCATGGGAGTCAATCAGTGGTTGAAAAACTAGTGCAGAGCTCAGGGTTTTGGCTTCACTAGGGACTGGGGGTCCACCTGGAGGGATGCAGACCCATACTGGTGCGATGGACTGCATCTGTCCAGGAGGGGAACCAGAATTCTAGGTGATAGATTTAAATGCTTCATTAGCAAGCATTTAAACTAGCCAAGGGGGAGGCACTGAAAAGGAGCAGGGAAATTCTAGCCCCCCCCCAAAAATCAGGGTAGTTAGTGATGTAAACACCAAGATAGAGAAGTTGATAGGGAGAAGGGTTGGGGTAAATAGAGAAAAAGACAAAGTCAGTAAGGACAGGGATGGGGCAAAAAGGGGTAATGCCATCATAAAATGGAAGGTAATAAGTACCAATGCCCATTGTCTAGGTAACAAGCTCCCTAAACTGTTGGCCTTGATGGAAGAGGGATGCTTGGATATCATGGCAGTCACAGAAACATGGTACATAGAGAACTATGACTGGGATGTCAACATACTAGGCTACACAATCTATTGGAGGGACAGGGAAGGTAGAAGAGGAGGAAGAATAGCTCTCTATGTAAGGGAAGGGATCAAAGCAATGGAATTAAAGCATAAACAGGAAGGAGAAGAGGCACTGTGGGTCACCCTGCAGACTGGAAATGGCACCACAATCTGCACAGGGGTTGTATACAGACCCCCATCTCAGGGGTAGGAAATGGACAAGAAAATGGTGGAAGGCATCCTTAGGATGGCAGAGAAAGGGTAAATATTGCTGATGGGGGACCTGAATATGACAGATGTTAACTGGAGCACCTTTGCTGCAGCCACATCCAAAAGCAAGGTCATTCTCAATGCCCTACAGGTGGCATGCCTCAGACAGCTAGTGTTGGAACCCACTCGGGAGGGAGCAATCTTAGACTTGGTTTTCTCAAATGAGGATGGAGAGAGGATCTCAGATCTAGAAGAGGGCAGCCATCTGGGAACAAGTGATAGCCAACAGTGTGGTTCACAATAAACTCAGCTGCAGAGTCAAGCCATACAAAAGTGAGGGTACTGGACTTTAGAAGAGATGACTTTGCTAAAATGGGAGAGTGCCTCAGAAAAGCACTAGCAAACAGGCAAGAAGGAGGGGTGGAGCAACAATGGGGAAACATCAGAACTGCCTTCACAAAGGCAACAAGCCTTTGTGTGAAGCAAATAAACAAATCAAAACAAAAGAAAAAAAAAATATGGTTCTCAAAAGAGGTGTCAGGGAAGGTTAGGGAGAAACAGATAGATTCAATAAGTATAAGGAAACACACAAGAAGCAGGACAGAGAAGTGTACCAGTTAAAGCAGAAGGAAGCAGAGAAGGCAGTCAGAATAGCAAAGGCCCAAACCAAGGAAAAGCTATCCAACTTGGTTAAGAAGGGGCATAAAACCTTTTATCGGTACATAAGGGAGCAAAGAAAGACAAAGGGAGGAATAGTGAGGATTAATAAAGCAGAGGGAGGGTGGGTGGACAGAGAGGGACAGTGAAAAAGAAGGGATACTGAATGAATACTTCTGCTCAGTATTCACAAAAGAAGTGGAGGGGAGGTACCTAATCCAATCAATAGAAGCACTCTGGATGGGGGGGGAATCGATACCACTCCTTTCAGAGAAGAAAGGCTTCCAAAAAACTCCTTAAATAAAAGGTGGACAAAACAATGGGGCCTAACGGGATTCACCCCAGAATACTAAAAGAACTAAGGAGAGAACTAGTGACTCCACTGACTACCCTTTTTAACAAATCATGGGAGGATGGTGTGGTACCTGAGGACTAGAGGAGGGTGGATGTGATTCCCCTTCACAAAAGTGGAAGCAAGACAGCAGCAGGAAACTACAGACCTGTCAGTTTGACCTCAGTGGTAGGGAAAATTATGGAATCACTTCCAAAGGAAACCACTGTTGAGTACCTAGAGGCCAGTGGAGCACAGGACCCAAGGCAGCATGGAGTCACAGCGGGGAAGGTCATGTCAGATGAATCTAATTGATTTCTTTGACTGGGTGATCAAAGTAGTAGACCAGGGAGGGGCTTTGGACATCACCGACCTAGTCTTTAGCAAAGCATTTGACGCAGTCCCACACAAAAGATTAATAAACAAATTAGCCAGCCTTGAAGTGGGTCACAGGGTGATAGCCTTGGCAAAACGTTGGCTGGACAACAGGACACAGAGGGTAATAGTAAACGGAGTCCACTCCGAAGAAAGGGGGTTACTAGTGTGGTACCGCAGGGTTCAGTACTGGCTCTAGCCCTTTTTTAATGTCTTTATAAATAAAATTGCAGAGGGACTGGAAGGAAAAGTATGCCTCTTTGCAGACAACACAAAGATCTGCAAAAGTGTTGATACGCAAGGAGGGTGGAAAGTGTCACAAACGCGCCCCGCAGGTCAAGCCCTCTGGTTCCACAGTGCCAACCTCGAAGTGAAATAGTGTGAACAGGTGACAAACAGGGTAACCCTCCTGCCTGTTTTGGGTTTGAATCACCTACTAGCCTCGAGTTCTGGGAGTCAAATTTGAACCTGATGCTAGAATACCCAATTAACAGACTCAGATATATATTCTCTTCGGGGAAATGCAGTATAATCCTTCACCCAGGGGCACCCAGCCAGGTTCCCAAAATGTACCCTTATGACTCAATATGAGACCTAGGTGTATTCTTACCTTTTTCAAGATTAGTAATACATTTAAGCCCTTAACAGCTGTCAGACTTAAACACAGGTTTAGCATTCACATGTAAAAGAACTGAGAAAAGCACAGGCAGTATTTTAAAGAAAATATTGTTTACTAAAAATTGTAGAACATGTAAAATCAAACACAGAACAATTTTATCAATAACTTACAGTCACACAAAATACATGGGAAGTTACAGAACACAAAATACGACTACCACCAATACTTAAAGTTCTTGACTAGCTAGATGTTACCATAAAGTGCCTTTTTCAGACAAACTGAATGTCTCCGCCTCGAGAGGTCCAGAATTTCAAAAGCAATATTACCCTGAGATGTCTGATCATTTCAACATCCATCTCCCAACCCCCTTTGATGAGGTCATAGTTAGATCCTCCTATAACTTTAATTTCTACATCAGTATCCACAAGGATGTATGCTATTACTGTGAAAAATCAACAACTAGTAATTTTTCCAAGTATGAGTCTCTTTGATCAAAGCATTTCCTTTGCCATTTCATAACCCCACAATATGTCACTGGTTCTCTTCTAAATGAGAAAACCATAAAGGATCAACCAAGTGACTTCCATTCCTGCTATGACATAAAATGCATATTTAGTTTCCAACTTCAAAAGCAGGAGCAGGTTATAAGGGGTAATAAACTGTCCCTCTGGAAGGATGTCTTGATTAGTGGTTTCACAGGTCTTTTTCTCACATCCTGCTGCTCTAGTCACACTGACACATGAGGTCAAAGGTTAAGCTTACTTGCTGACTGGAGTGTCTTAAGCAGGCCATCACATACCATTTATTTATAATACAAATATTATACAGATAGCCATAAGCAGGGGGCAGAGCTTCACAGTCCTCCCCACCTAGACTGAATTTGGGGGTTCTATTCCCTGCATGGGATGAGATCCCCAAATCAGTTCATTGCTCATACTGATGCAACAGTCCATCAGCATTTTCATTGGCTGCCCCAGCCCTGTGTGATACAGTCATGTCATACCCTTGCAAGGCAAGGCTTCATCTTAATAGCCCACCATTTGTTTTACCAATTTGTGCCAGCCAAACCAAGGGGTTGTGGTCAGTTTGTACCTCAAAATGCTGCCTTTATAGGTATGGCTCTAACTTCTTTAGGACCCACACCATGGCAAGACATTCTTTTTCCACAGTAGAGTAAGCCTGCTCCCTGGGAAATAACTTTTAACTGAGGTATGCTATGGGATAATCTTTCCCTTGGTTGTACTTCTGACTCAGCACCGCCCCTGTACCCACATCTGAGGCATCAGTCTGGACTACAAAGGGTCTGCTATAGTCTGGACTTGTCGATACAGGAGCACTGCACAGTGCCTCCTTCAGTCTGGTAAAAGCTTGTTCACAGGCTGATTCCCAGGTAATTTTCTTAAGTATCCTTTTCATTAACAGGCCAGATGGGGGAGTGGCCAGGGCACTGTAATTTGGTACAAATGTCCTATAGTACCCTTCTGTCCCTAGAAAACTCCTGACCTGCTTATGCATTTCTGGTCTGGGCCATGCCTTGATAGTCTCTATTTTTGCTCGGTTAGGATGGAGCTGTCCCCGGCCTACAATGTGCATATTCCTCCCAGCTGGCACTAAAGATGGCAATGTCATCCAGGTAAGCCACAGCGTACTCCTCAGCACCATTTAACACCTGGTTCACCAACCTTTGGAAAGTGGCCGGGGTGTTCTTCATTCCAAAAGGCATCACTTTAAATTCAAATAACCTTACCAGAGTGATGAAGGCCAACCTCTCCCTAGCTCTGGCAGTTAATGCTACCTGCCAATACCCCTTTGTCAGGTCAATAGTTGTAAGGTATGTTGCCCCTCCCAACTTGTCTAGGAGTTAATCCATCTGTGGCATTGGGTGAGCGTCTGACTTCATGACTGCATTGAGTCCATGATAGTCCACAGAAAAACAAGTAGGGCCATCTGGTTTGGGAACAAGGACTACTGGTGAAGCCCAGGGGCTGTGGGATTTCTGGATTACCCCTAAATCCAGCATTTCCTCCACCTTCCTCCTAATGTCCTTTTGGACAGCCTCTGACACCCAATATGCTGTCTGCCATATGGGCACCTACATCTCTGTCTTGACATCATGCGTCGCTAAGGGGTTAGTCCAGACTTGGTGCTAAACAGTGGGGAAAAGTCTGTTAAAACCTCCCTTACTTCCTGGATCTGGTCTGGGTTCAACTGGGGTGACATTTTAATTGCCTCCACAGAGGACTTCCACTTGCTTTCTTCCAGCAAGTCCAGAAGAGGGTCTCCTTTGTCTGTCCCTTCCCCAGTGCTGCACACTACAAACACCAAGTCAGTCCTATTAGCATATGGCTTCATCATATTGACATATTGCATTCTTTGTGTATGTCTCCTGTCAGGTAACTCTGTAATATAGTTAATGTCATGTACCTGTCTGACTACTTTGTACGGTCCTGCCCACTCGGTCTGCAGCTTGTCTTTCCAGACCAGGATTAGGACCATGACTTCCTGACCCACAGTGTACAAGTGAGCTCTGGCTCTGCAGTCATGCCACACCTTCTGTTTTTATTGGGCAGCTGTCTGGTTGCTCTGGGCTGTCTCCATAAGCTCCTTCAGCTGTTCCCTAAACCTAAGGACATAATTCACTATGGGAGTTCCCTGGGTGGTGTGCTTGTCTTCCCAGTCCTCCCATAGATCAAGTCTAGGGGCCCACGTATCCTACATCCATATAAGAGCTTGAAGGAGGGGAACCCTGTCAACTCTTGTGGCATCTCCCTGTAAGAAAACAACAGGTGGGGAAGATATTTCTCCCAGTCCCCCCCCCCTTGCTGTTCATCAAATGCTTGGAGCATTGACTTAAAGGTACTAATAAATCTTTCCACAAGCCCATTGGCTTGTGGGTGATAAGGTGTCATGTGTCTCAACACCACCCCACACTTATCCCACAAACATTTCATCAGGCCCGACATGAAGGAACCCCCTCAATCAGTGATAACCTCCTGCGGAAACCCAATATGGGAGAAAATCCCTAGTAAGGCATTTGCCACTTTGTCTGTCCTCAGTGAGGATAGGGTGACTGCCTCTGGGTAAGGGGTGGCATAATCCACCACATTCAGGATGAACCTCTTCCTGGATGAGTTGGGGGTATTTAAAGGCCCACAATATCCATTCCCACCCTCTGGAATAGCTTCTCCACTATGGGTAAAGGAATTAGGGCAGCTTGGGTTTTCTTATCTGCCTTCTCTATTTCTTGGCACCGGTGACAAGACCTGCAGTACTCCTTCACCTGCTGGGTGAAGTTGGGCTAATGGAAATTCTGGGCCAACCGCTGCATAGTGCATGCGATTCCCAGGTGGCCAGACATGGGAATATCTTATGCAATCTTGAGCAACTGCTCACAGTACTCCTGGGGAATGACAAACTGCCTGCCCATCACCCCTTCCTCTGTCTTAGCATCCTGTGTATACATCAGTCCATTGTCCCAATAAACTTTATTTTTCCTGTGCCCTCCCTGTGCTCTGTCAGAGTCTGCCCAAGCCCTCAGCTTTTCTAGACTAGGGTCACTTTTCTGAGCAGCTGCAAACTCCTTGCATATTCCCAAGGCATGGCACAGATCCCGTTCAGTGTCTAAACTAGGGTCCCTAGCTCTAATGTCAGGGTATTCAGGATCACTGCCATCCCTAACCCTCTGACTATGGGTTACTCCTTCTTCCTTGGAGTAACCCTCTGTAGCTGTTCTGTTAACTGCTACTTGGGGAATTTCTACTCCACTTTCATTATTCTCCATATCAGGAGACACAGGCTGGGGAAACAGCCTTCCAGTAGTTTCCACAGGGGCTTCTATGGGATCCAGGAAACTACAATTTTCCTTTGCTGCTTGGCTGCAGGTAACTGCACACACCTTCCCCTGTTGGAGATTGTTGCCAATAATTACATTCACAGCTGAAGTTTCATCTACAGCAACCTTTTGTACAGTCCCCCATCTCACCCCAGTCTAGGAGGACATTAGCAAGTGGCAAGGTTTTCTCCTCCCCAGTGAATCCCTGTACAGTCACAAACTGATTGGGTATAAGCGCTCCACCAGATCCCCTTTAACCAAGGTCAGGGATGCCCCTGTGTCTCTTAACCCATGTGTCTGTACACCATTCACAGTGACTGGGTGTATGTGTTCCCTCATGTTTACTGGCATGCTTTCAGGGACACATAAACAACCAACTTCTTTCCTAGCACCACTTTGTGCACTGCTTGTTCTTTTGGGACAGTGTCTGGCCAGATGACTAGGTTCTTTGCAAACCCAGCATTCATTTCTTTTCTCAGGTAAATCTTTTCTTTGTATCTTGGGGCTACCAGGTTTCAGTAGAGGTAGGGAGGGTTTTAGCTGCCCTGAAGGTGTGCTCTTCCCTTTCTGCACTGCCACACCCTCCCCATTCACCCTCAGAGCAGGTCTGCTCCTGGTATAGCGGTCCACGAGTTCAGCAGCCTCTTGCACTGTTTTTGGATCTTGGTCCTCCAGTCAGGTTTTTAGCTCTGCTGGGCATGCCCCAAAAAACTGCTCTAACAGTAAAACATTTTCAATTTTTTCTACAGAGTCTGTTTCAATTCCTTCCCACCAATGTTTTAAAAGCTGATGTTGTTTAGTGGCTAGCTCCCCGTAGCTCATGTCAGGGCTTCTCCTGAGCTTACGGAATTTAATTCTGTATGCTTCTGCTGTTAGATCACATTTTTTTTAAGTGCAGCTGTAAGTTTACTGTAATCATTACTGTTCTCATTGTCCATTTGACCTAATGCATCCCAAGTTTTTCCAGTAAGTAGTGTTGATAGCTGGAAGCTCCATTACCCTCTAGGGATATTCACCTGAATACATAATTTTTCAAAAGAATTTAAAAAGGTATCCATATCTTCCCCCTCTTTAAATTCAGCTATCAATTTAGAATTTAATTTGTAACCCAGTCCTGGAGTTCCAGTTAACCTCAGGCCACTTACCTGCTCTGGTGCTGGTGTTTGGAGTCATAGCTTCTCCAGTTCATGTTGCCTCTGGCGCTCATGCTCTTCTCTCTCAGCCACTCATTGAAGTTGTTGCTTTCTTTCCTCTGCCACTCACTGAAGCTGTCACTCTTTTTCCTCAGCCTCTCTCTGAAGCTGCTCTCGCTTCTCCTCTCTTTCCATCTCCAGCCTCCTCGGTTCAAGCTCCCTTTGCTGCTGGGCTTCGAACCTTTTCTGTTCAAATTCCAGCTCCATTCTCTGCAACTCCATCTTCAGCCTGATCTCTTTTAGCTCCAGAATGCTGGTGACCTTCCCATGATGCTGTGGCCCTTGGTTTCCACTGGCCCTACTGTCCTCCTCACTGGATCTGGACACTGCACTGGACCCTGGCCTCCCATGCTCAAGGTTCAGTCCTTTTCAGTCACAGACTGTGACTCGAGGCTCTGAGCATCAGCTACCACCAGAGCCTCCATGAGGTTCTGCTTGTTGGCTCTCCCCTTGTGCTGGACTCCTCTCTTCTGGCACAGCTGCCTCAGGTAATCTGCAGTGTACCCGCTGTAGTTGGAAGCCATCTCCTCCCTATCTACAGCTACACTAACTTGCACTCGAGAAAAAAAAATAAAACAGGTAGGAAACTTAGATTGTAAGCACAATTATATAGTTCTGTTTACTTTTTTAAAAATCACTGCCTTATTTTGCATGTGAGCTGCACAGTATTAATCTGACACACTAAACTGTTAATGCTTGTGTTTCCAAATACTTTTAAATCCCACCGCTGCCAACCAATTCTGTCACAAATGTGCTCTACAGGTCAGGCCCTCTGCACCCGCAATGCCAACCTTGAAGTGCAATAGTGTGAACAGGTGACAAACAGGGTAACCCTCCTGTTTGTTTTAGATCCAAATTACCTACTAGCCTCACGTCCCAGGAGTCAAATGTGAACCTGATGCTAGAATACCCAATTAACAGGTTTAGATGTATATTCTCTTTGGGGGAAATGCAATATAATCCTTCACCCAGGGACACCCAGCCAGGTTTCCAAAAGGTACCCTTATGTCACAATATGAGACCTAGGTATATTCTTACCTTTTTGCAAGATTAGTAACACATTCAAGCCCTTAACAGCTGTTAGACTTAAACACAGTTTCAGCATTCACTGTAGAAGAACTGAGAAAAAGCACAGGCAGTATTTTAAAGAAAATATTGTTTACTAAAAATTGTAGAACAGGTCAAATCAAACACAGAATTATTTTATCAATAACTTACAGTCACACAAAATAAATGGGAAGTTACAGAACACAAATACGCCTACCACCAATACTTATAGTTCTTGACTAGCTAGATGTTACCATAAAGTGCCTTTTTCAGACAAACTGAATGTCTCCTCCTAGAGAGGTCCAGAATTTCAAAAGCAATATTACCATCAGATGCCTGATCATTTCAACATCCATCTCCCCACCCCCTTTGGTGAGGTCATAGTTAGATCCTCCTATAACTTTAACTTCTATATAAATATCCACAAAGATGTATGTTATTACTGTGAAAAATCAGCAATTAATAATTTCCCAAAATATGAGCCTCTTTGATCAAAGCATTTCCTTTGCCATTTCATAACCCCACAATCTATCACTGATTTTCTTCTAAGAGAAAACCATTAAGGATCAACCAAGTGACTTCCCTTCCTGCTATGTCATAAAATGCTTGTTTAGTTTCCAACTTCAAAGGCAGGGGCAGGTTATTAGGGGTAATAAACTGTCCCTCTGGAAGGATGTCTTAATTAGTGGTTTCCCTGATCTTTTTCTCACATCCTGCTGCTCTAGCCACACTGACACTTAAGGTCAAATTACAAGCTTACTTGCTGACTGGAGTGTCTTAGGCAGACCATCACATACCATTTATTTATAATACAAATATTATACAGATAACCATTAGCAGGAGGCAGAGCATCACAGAAAGGATGAGAAGGGACTTGGCAAGGTTAGAGGAATGGTCAAAAGTATGGCAGCTTAGATTCAATGCAAAGAAGTTCAAAGTAATGCACCTGGGAAACAAAACCCCAGGGGGAAAGTACACAATGGTGGAGGGGGTAGTAACAGCAACAGAAATGGAAAGAGACCTGGGGTAGTCATATCAGATGACCTAAAGGTTAGCAAGCAATGTGAGAAGGCAGTAGGGATGGCTGGGGGGATACTGGGATGTATATGAAGAGGTATCACCAGTATAAAACAGGAGGTTGTTGTCCCTCTGTACAGACAGTTGGTGAGACCCCATCTGGAGTACTGTGCGCCATTCTGGAGACCCCATCTCTGCAAGGACGTAGACAGAATGGAGGCAGTCCAGAGGAGGGAAACTAAAATGGTGCACGGTCTACACCAGAAGCCATATGAAGAGAGACTAAAGGAGCTTAATATGTATACCCTTGAGGAAAGGAGGGAGAGGGGGGACATGATAGAAACTTTTAAGTACCTCAAGGGAATCAACAAGGTCCAAGAAGGTAGCATCTTTCAGAAAAAGAGACGTGCAGGAACAAAGGGACACAATTTGAAGATAATGGGGGAGACAGCTCAGGGGCAATGTGAGGAAGTATTTTTTCACAGAGAGGGTTGTGGATGCATGGAATGGCCTTCCTGAAGAGGTCATGGGGTCAAAAACAGCAGGGGAATTCAAGAATGCATGGCACAGACATAAGGCAATTCTTGTGGGGGGGTAGGAAGAAGTAGGCTTTTGGTTAACTAGGATCTGCAGCTTATCCAATAGGTAGGGAAATGGGCAGACTAGATGGGCCAAGTGGTCCTTATCTGCCATCAAAGTCTATGTTTCTATGATTCTGGGGATGAGCTGCCACTTCACAGATAACACAGAGATCTGCAGAGGAGTATGTAGCAAAGAGGGTGCTAGGGTCATGTGGAAGGATCTAGAGAGACTAGAGAGTTAGTCCAGGGTATGGCAATTAAAATTTATGGAAAGAAATATAAGGTAATGCGCATAGGTGCCAGGAAACCAAGAACAGAATACAGACTGGGAGGAGTAGGTGTTGAGAGAACAGTGGAAGAAAGGGACTGGGGGTGACAATGATGGGTGACTTGAAAACATAGGCCCAGGGTAACAGGCCAGTTGGGAGGGCAAATAGAATGCTGGAATGTATAGGAAGGGGATCAGCAGTAGGAGGATGAGGGAGATGCTCTTGCCCCTGTAAAGATACCTGGCTCAACCACACTTAGAGTACTGTGTGTGGTTCTGGAGCCCACACATGAGGAAAGACAGGAACAGGGTGGAGGCAGTGCAGAGAAGCATAACCCAAATGATCCAGAGACAACAGGGAAATATTTAATATAGTAAATATGTTTTTAATAACCTATTTGGAGAGGTTGGAAAACATCAGTATGCACCCCTGGAAGAAAGAAGAGAAAGGGAGATATAATAGAGATGTAAAAGTGCATTCATGGAATAAACAAGGTGGAGAGCTGTTATGCTCACTTTGGGGGCTATGCACTAATGCTGAGCCAGGTATCTGTGATTCACACATGCCCAGCCTGCATTGCTCCATACCCCTGGACAGGCATGCAGTGGTTCATATGCATGCACACTGGCCACCGCAGTGTGCCTGACCACAGCCCTGACCCCCCCACTGCGCCGCTGTATGGGAGCAGATCGGACAAAGGCAGACATCCTGTTGGATGCCCATCATGGTCCTTTAGTGGATTCCCTGCTCTGTGCAGGACAGGAGATTCTGGGAAGACATGGGAGTGCAAGATTTTAAAATGATAGGTAAGTGCAAGCATGGCTGCCCCCAGCTGTACTGTCTCCCGGAGGTCTGGGACAGCATGGCGTGGGGGATGGGGTTGATTCCACCACATCCAGTGGTTGATATTCAGCGGGGGGTGCGCAATAGATAAAGCAGGGTCCCTGCTGCTGTGTCCTGCGCCCCCTTGGCTCAGCACTCTGTAGAGTGTGGACATGCCCCCAGACACCCCCTGGACCATCCACATGCATAGCTGTGCAAATGACCTGGGGATCCCGCGTGGATGGGATGTTTGTCCCTTGTGTGAATGCTGCTGGGGTGTGTGTCATTCTGTCTTAGGGTTGCCTACATGCCATGGATCCACGATGTGTAGTCAATGCACACCTACATGCATAGAACCTTTTGAGCAGCAGCACAGGCACTGGGAGAATTTACTGAAGCTATTAGGGTGGAACTATAAGAAGGATGTCAGAAAATACATTTTCATGGAAAGGGTGGTGAAAGGTAGAATGAACAGACAAGGGACATTGTCTGTGATAAAACAGTTAAAGGAATTCAAATGTGGGTGGGACAGACATACGGGACTGAGAACTAGTAAAGGAAGTAGGAGAAGTTGGGGGGGCAGGAAGGAGAAAATGGCCACTGAGACCATCAGTCCAGCCTTAAGTAGGACTGTGCAGACCAGAAAGGCTGAAGAGTACTGTATTTTTCTGCCATTCACTCTTATGTTTCTATGGTGCCTGCTACCTTGGACTGGTTCAACTGTACCGCAGCTACATAGATGTTGATGGCTGAAAAAGGCTCTTGGCTCATCCAGTCTGCCCACCCTACCTAGCTATTCTGCCTTGCCCTCATGCAAACACTCCCCTTTCTTATTGTCCCCAATTATTCTAACTAAACACCCCAGCCTGTCTCATCTCTGGCTTGAAGCAGCTGAAACATTCACCTGTACCATTTCTTCAGGTAGCTTATTCCATTTATCCACCACCCTTTCTGTGAAGTGTTTCGAATTTCCCCCTTGCCAGCTTCAATGAATTTCCACACATCTCTGTGTCTGAACTCAAGGAAGATAGTTCCTTTGTGTTTGCCCTGTTTAACTATTGCAGGTATTTGTACGCCTAAATCATGTGACCACTTTCTCTCCTTTTCTCAATGGTGTGCATGTTTAAGTCCTACAGCCTCTCCTTGTACGTCATCTCCAAGGTCGTGCACCATCTGAGTTACCCTGCACTGTACTGCATCCACCTTGTTGCAGTCTCTCTTCAGGTGTGTGCTCCAGTACCTTGCACAGTATTCCAGGTGTGGCCACACTAGTGACCGGTACAGAGGGAGGATCACCTCCTGCCTTCTACTGTTTATCCCCCTCTGTATATAAGCCAGCATCCTGTTTGCTTTGCTCACTGCCCAGATACAGTGTGCAGACATTTTTAGTTTATTTAATATCATCCCCCCTTCATCCTCCTTTTTCCATAGTACTATCTAGCACCACCCCATTCATATTGCACCCTTGGGTTACTTCTCTCAATATGCATTACTTTACATTTTTATGTTTGCTTGCATGCATGCGCAAGAAACATTTTGTGGCAGCTTGCTGGAGTAGCAGGTTATAGAGGTGCAGCAGTGTTGTGGCCAATGCTGCCTCTGCTTTTTTGGGCTTGTCTCTATGGCACAAATAAATGAGCATGGGGTCTATGACAGTAGTTGAGAAGCATCCTATCAACTTGAAAGAAATTTGCTGCTGCAATGAGGGAGTGCCCCTTTATTGCAGGGCGTAGCCACCCATATGCCTGGCATGCCACAGTGTGCAGCAGACCAGTGGGGGGGGGGGAGTAGGAGCCGAGAGCGGAGCCAGCCTTTCTGCCGAGCATGACTACAGCATGTAGGCAGGCATATGTGAATGCGTTGAGCCTTCCCACTGCTCCTGTTTTCCTTGCATTCCTCTTTGATCCCCCCAGCAGCAAATAACTCCCTCCCACTTCCTCCCACTGCTATCCTCCACACACCCTCGTTCTGTTCAAGGCCCCCCCACCAGCAAATCACTTCCCTCCACTTCCTGCCACTGGTGCTATCCTCCCCACACCCTCATTCTGTTCGAACCCCCCACCTGCAAAACAATCCCTCCTTCTTCCTCCCACTGCTGCTGTCCTCCCCACACCCTTGTTCTGTTAGAAGCCCACCCTGCCAGCAAATCAGTCCTTCCCACTGCTGCTGTCCTCTCCACACCCTAATTCTATTTGAGACCACATACGCACACAGCAAATCCCTCCCTCTCCCTCCCACTGCTGTTGTCCTCTTCGCACCCTCCGTTCCCCATCCCCACAGACACTAGGGAATGCACTCCCAGTGTCCAGAAATGTTCACTTCCTTTCCCTATCAAATACAAAAAAGAAAACCATCCTCAGTGTCTATTTCTTTAAACCTGGAAAAAAAGGTCCATCATTGTCTCCCGGCCCCTCCCCCATCCTGACCCTCCCACTGTGCACCCACCTCCCCGCACTCCCCCTTACCCATACTTACTTCCAGAGGTTGGGAGCAATGATCTTCTGTGGACTGGGACACGTCTGCACTCTTCAAAGCCTACCAGCAAAGTGAAGATTTCAAGGTAAGCCGTATAAAGGGAATCAATGGGGGGTTCAACTTAGATTGATATCGCAGCCATTTTTAGGAATTTTGGCCCTACATTTTCAACATGTGGTTCTCTGGACCCCACTTCCTGAACACTGTCACTGTCATTTCATTACTCAGTCCCAAAAGGTGATTTCACAGTTGCTGTGCGGAATCACCTTTTGGGATTGATTAATGAAGCAACAGTGAAACTGGTCATGAAGTGGGGTCCCAAAAAGCCTATGTTGCAAATTTGGTGAAACATTCTGAAAAATGACTGCATTACAAGTGTGCATTGTGCAGTTTCTACACACACTCCTAACTTTGCTAGTTTTTAATATTTTCACTTCAGATTTTCAACATTGCCTTTATTTCGTATCTCCTTATGAACAGTATAGCTGTCATTTTTTATATCCTGCCTGAAACATGTTTTCGCACCTGTGGCATCAGAATTATGAGGTGGTTCTGTGAAATCATGTTTCAGGATGAGTGAATGAAATGACACTGGCACTTTTCATGAGGTGGGGTCATAAGAATGCTACACTGAAAACGTGGTGTGAAAATATTAACAAACAAGCTTTTGAGCATGCACTTTAATTAACAAATGCAGGCTTGTACCTTTGGTACTTTTCAATATTTTGACCCTAAATTTTCATCATAGTCATCTCTTCACTGCAACTCGTGAAAGTGACAGCTGTCATTTTCCAGATCTGGGGCAAAGTGTATTTTTGCATCCCGAAAGGTGATTTCACAGCCACTGTGTGAAAGTACCTTTCAGACAATAGGTAAAATTGTACTCTTCCTTTCTTCAGGAGATGGCATAATAAGACAGCTATGGACCAGCATAATATTCTGTGGTGATTTGCATATGCAGCCCATGATGCTTTGCATTGTGTGGGCATGTGTGATTTTGTATTTTCTTGAAACTTGGCTTCCCAGCCAAATGCCCTTTGGGGTAACCCTTGCCTCAGTGTTTGCACACAGAGGTTCTTTGTCTTTTAAATAGTTTTTTATTTTAATGGGTTGACCACAACATATCCAAGACACACTGTCTTAGGGTAGCTGGTCCATTCCACTGGGGTGTCAAACAGACGAGGCATACTGATGAGTCCTGGTAGGACCAAACACCTGTCTATGTCTTCTGTTAGCACCCTTTGCAAACTGTGTGAGAGGCCTTTCGGCACCATGCAATTCTGCTTAAAGTTGGACCAGCATAACATTCTGTGGTGATTTGCATATGCAGCCCATGATGCTTTGCATTTTGTGGGCATGTGTGATTTTGTATTTTCATAAGACAGCTATGTTGTAAATGTGGTGTAAAAACACTAAAAAACAATGAAGTTATGAACCCATGTTGAAATCTGCAAACACCAGCTCATAACTTTCCCCTCCATGGCACCAGTGCACACGACAAACTTTTGGCATTGACAAATGCTTGTTTTTTCATTCCTCAGCTGATTGGATTCACTTATCCATGTCATGAAAGAAGATTGTGTGTGTGTGTGTGTGTGTGTGTGTGTGTGTAGGTGGGGAGGGGGTTAGTACCAGCATGATCTGACAATGCAAATCATAACCAAAGAGAAACATTTGCTGCTGTGAATGAATGAACCACAGCGGTGTACCTGGGAACTAAATTGAGTGTCGCTGAATGAAGAGGAAATTATTGCTATAAAGTGGTTAATTCATTGTGGGCCACTTTACGCCCTGTCCCACATGTAGCATCTGTCATATCGGAAGCAGAAGGAGAAATACAACTTGATAAGATCAATAATGAGAGGGAGGCTAATATTTCAGTAACTCTTAATATGGATGTGTATGGATAGGGGGAGGGGGTGCAGCACGTTTGACCCTGGTGAATTTACAAGTAATGGAGAACAGTGTAATTGAATTGCAGATAAAAGGATTAAAGGGCGAGGATGCAATGCAGCATTACCAACTGATATCCGCTCGCAGCCGGTTCACGTTTTGTACAGTACTGTCTAGTTTTTTGGTTTTCTGTCTCTTTGGTGTTTAAAGCAGCAGTGTTTGTGAGTGGAAACAATGTTGTCATACAGTTTTTCAATAATACTGTATTGCATTTCTGACAAACACATAAATATAGTCATTGTATTTCATTCCTGAACTGAGATACAGTATGGGTTTTTTTTTGAAGGCTTTTAAAACATAACCTGTCTCTGGTCGTACCCACTACTAATAGATGAAACATTTTGGTGTGGTGTGGTGTGGTGCTGTTTGCCATCAGACATGTGTGCCAGCACCCTCCTAATACATCCATGGTATGAATACAGTCTATAAAATCAAAAAGTAACCTTGAGGGAGTGGATTTGTTTTTTAAATTGCTAGTGGCAACCATCTTTAATGACTTGAGTCATTAATTATAAAATTAGTAATAAAAGCTGTTTTTAAAGCACCAGAGAAATGAAAATTTACAGATGATAAATTGATAATATAGTGTATAGTACAGCATTGTTCTATATAGAAATACATCCTTTTCAAAATACTGTTGTTCCACAGTTCAAAGGTCATAGAATGTGATTATACCCTTCTGTGGTAGAATAGCATTCTAGAACCTCTAGAGACTGCACAAGTCAGTTTCATTAAGAAAGAGAAAAAAAATACACAATGCACACATTTCCCGTAATACTAAACACTACAAAAAATACAGAATGAGTAACTAATGCATAACCTGCGTGTTCTGCCACCTCGGGTTTCTGATTCCCACAAGCTTCTCGAGCTTTGCTCTCTAGGTCAGAGGAAATTAGAACCCCTCTGTGGCAGAACACACTGGTTGTACATAGTTGCCCATCCAGTATTCTCTATATTAATAATGAGATAGAGGCTAATATTTAAGTAATTAATATGGATGTGTGTTGGGGCAGGGTGGATGTCCTCAAAAGGGGAGGCCCCAAGAAGGGAGTAAGAGGCCCCAGCTGGGGAGAAAGCAGCTTCTGGTGAGGGACTCTGTTGTTATGGGGATAGATGAGGGAGTGGGAAAAGGAAAGGAGAATGAGATGAAGTGCCTTCCTGGTACTTTGGGCTGGAGGAATGGAGAACAGATCCAGAGGATCGATACGGTATCAGGAGATGAGAGGAAGCTAGATGTCATTCCTCACCTAGGGACAAATGACCTGGTAAGGGATAGGGTAGAGGTAGTGCAGGGTCATTTCATAGAGCTAGGTAGAGGACTGAAGCAAGTAGCATACATGGTGGCATTTGCCGAGGAGTTATGTGTGTATTGCCAAGGAGAGGAAAAGGCAGTCCACATCTCAGCTATTATGGCGTTGAAGGCATGGTGCATGGAGAAGGGCTTTGGCTACATTGGGGACTGGGAATCAGCCTGGGAGCATATGGGCCTCTATAGGGAAGACGGCCTGCATGTTTCCAGGAAGGGGTCACAGTCCTTAGTTGTAGGTTTAAATGCCACTTAGATGAGCATTTAAACTAGCTGGGGTGGGGGTAGGCTGTAATACCAAAGGAGGAAAAGACTGTCTCCCTTCAGACAATTAAGAAACAAGGAGAGAGGGCCCAAGGTGAGTCAGATTCCTCAGGGCAGGAGCACAGGAAGACAGGGGTGGTACAAGGTGTAGGACAAGATGGGTATAAATCAGGATGGCAAGAAGAGAGGAGTAAAGGACACAGGTAACAGAGAGGGTAACAAGGGAATTAGGGGGTAGGGGAACTCCAGGAAACAGCACAGGTAGGAAGGGAGAGAGAAAGAAAGGAGGGAGGCAGGCTAGTGGGAAGTAAGGCTTGAAGAGCAGTCTATATCTCAACTATGTATCTTCTACCTGGAGGCCATCATGGAGAAGGATAACCTTGATTTGGTGGCCATAATGTAGTCATGGTGCACTGACAGGTATGACTGGGATATGGCCATACTGGCCTACTCTCTGTTCAAGAGAGACAGGGAAGGGAGGAGGGGAGATGGGGTTGGACTATATGTCAGAGAAGGAATCAAGGCTACAGAAGTGCAGGGGAACCTGAGGAAAAGGAAGGACTTGGGGTGCAGTGTGTCATCCTGGAGACATGCACTGGGGCCACGATCCTTATAGGGTGGCATTCAAACCACCAGCACAGGGAAAGGAGTTGGAAAAGGCACTTGGAAGGGACATCAGCAGGATGGTAAGAAAGGGGGAGGTGCTGCTAGTTGGTGACTTCAGTATGCCAGATGCGGATTGAAGCCTTCCATCTGCAGCTTCAGAAGGGAGCAGGGCCATTCCTGACCACCTACAAAGGGCCTTTCTCAGGTAACTGGTCAACAAACCAAATAAGAACATGGCAGTGCTGGACCTGATGCTTACAAACAGGGACGGCATTGCAGACATCACAGTGGGCAGCCCCCTAGGTACCACTGATCACCGTACAATGCAGTTTAACAGTAAGATGGGAGCAGAGGCTCCTGGACCTTAGGAAGACAGACATTAAGGAAAGGGGAGCCTGCCTCAGAAACTGCCTAGTGGGGGGGGGATGCCAGGTATGAGTAGAGGAATCGTAGGGAAAAATAAAGGAGGGCATAATTAAAGGCAACCAGCCTCTGCAAGAAGAAATTGCATAAAAGGAAAAGGAAAAAGAGACCATCATGGCACTCTAGGGATGCGGCCACAGTGGTGAAGAAAAAAGAGTGGCATTCAGGAGATATAAGGAGCACAGAGGAAAGAAGATAGAGCTGTTCCAAGTAAAATAGAGGGAAACAGATAAAGTAGTGAGGGGAGCAAAGGTGCAGGCAGAGCAAAGGATAACAAAAGGGGTAATAAATGGAGATACGACTTTATTCTGGTCCATAAGTGAGAAGAGAAAAGCAAGAGGAGGGACAGTAAGGATAAGGAGGGCAGCAGACGTATATTGCACAGAAGAGGACCAAGAAAAAGCAGACTTCCTGAACAGGTACTTCTGCACAGTCTTTACAGTGGAAGGAGGGGGGACAGACCACCAGTGATCAGCAGGAACAAAAGGAGAGGGAAAGCAAACTGAAGTCCGCTTTAAGAGGAAATAGTCTTGAATGGCCTTGCAGCTCTGAAAGTGGGCAAGGCTATTGGACCAGACAGGATACATCCAAAGGTACTAAAAGAACTCAGTGAAGTGCTGCCCTGCTGATGGCCTTATTCAACAGCTCACTGGAATCAGGCATGGTTCCATAGAACTGAAGGAGAGCAGACATGGTCCCTCTATGAAAGAGTGGCAGCAGGGAAGAGGCTAGTAACTATAAGCCAGCAAGCCTCACCTCAGAGGTGGGGAAATTAATGGAAGCACTGTTAAAGGAAATGTTGGTAGAGTATCTTGAATCCAATAGGCTGCAGGACCAAAGGCAATATAGATTTATGGGGGGGAGTCATGCCAGATGAATCTGAGTTCTTTCACTGGGTGACCAGGGAAATACATCAGGGGAGGGCAGCGGACATGGCCTATCTGGACTTTAGCAAGGCCTTACAGAACACTAAGAAATTCAGCAGCCATGGGGTGGGATCCAAAGTGGTGAATGCGGTTAAAACTGGTTAACTGATAGGCGACAGAGAGAGTGGTGGTTAACGGCACTCACTCTAATTATGGGAGAGTGACCAGAGGGGTGCCCCAGTGCTTAATACTGGGACAGGTTCTCTTCAATGTTTAAGTGACATTGCAGATGAACTGTGAGGGAAGGCATGTATTTTTGCAGATGATACTAAAATCTGTAATAGGGTGAACAATGAGGAAGGGTGGAAAGAATGCATAGAGATCTTGGGAAACTCGAGCAGTGGTCAAGAGCATGGCAGTTGGGGTTTCATACCAAAAAGTGCAAAATCATGCACCTAGGGCATGGGAACCCAATAACTGAGTATAGAAGTGCAGGAGCTACTGTCAGTCACTAAGCAGAAAAAAAGACCTTAAGGTTATCATGTCTAATTACTTCAAAGTCACAGGGCAGTGTGACAAAGCAGTGAGTAAGGCTAATGGGATACTGGGATGCATTGGGAGAGTTATTTCCAGCAGGAGGAGACAGGCGTATCACCCCTTTTCGTCGACACCCCCATGGTGAAACACGGAAAAAGACCATTATGGTGACATTAACGGTAATGGTCCTTTTTCTGTCTCACCTTCCCCAGTGTTCCGTCCCCTTCCTGAACCAATTCCGACCTGGAGCTGAAATCCTAGAGTCTGGAAGGGTGCAGGGGGCAGAGCCCCCCACAGAAAACACCCATTCAAGAGGTGTCACGATACCTGCGTCGGTATTGTGCCATCGCTGTGGGGGAGGTTGGCATTCTCGCTGATGGAAAAACTTGGTGATTCCGAAGACAGGTGGTGTTGACACAGTATCGCTCGCTGGTGAGACCCCACCCCAGTTCTGGAGGCTGCACCTCAGAAAGGACATAAACATGGTGGAGGTACCCCAGAGAAGGGCAAGTAAAATGGTGAAGGGGTTGCACCAAAACCCCTACTAGGAAAGAATGAGGGATCTCAATATGTACGCCCTGGAAGATCGGTGACTGAGAAGGACCGAGATAGAGACTTATAAGTACTTAACAGGGGTGAACAGGGTGCAGGACATGTATTTCTTTTAAATGAGGAAGAGTACCAGAACCAGAGAACATGTGATAAAGCTGGAAGGAGGGAAGTTTAGGAGGGATATGAGAAAATACCACTTCACTGAAAGAGTAGTGGGTGCCTGAAATAATAATAACAATAATAATTTTTATTTATATGGTGCCTTTTAATTATCAAGGAGCCTTACATATACAACAATTAAAAAAGTCATTAAAAATATCCAACAGAACCAGATCATAATTCACTAAACAGTTAAGTTTTCCAAGAATGCTTTTTCCCAAAGAAAACTTTTCAAACCCCCCTTAAATCCTTCCACAGAAGTCCACTCCCATAACTGATGTGGTAGAGAGTTCCAAAGGATGGGCACAGCATAAGAGAAAGCTCTAGCACTGGATGATTTCAAGTTCACCCTTGGAACCTCTAGCAACCCCTCGTTGGCCGAGCAAAGTGATTGATCGGGGCAGTAGGTTGCCAGAAGTTCTTTCAGATAGACTGGGCCCAGACCGTGTAGGGCTTTGAAAGTCAGCAAACCGACTTTAAAGGTGATCCGCCACCGTATCGGTAGCCAGTGCAGTTCGCGCAGCACCGGAGTAATATGATGGGATCTACACTAGCCCGTCAAAATCTGGGCTGCAGCGTTCTGCATTAGCTGCAGGTGACTGATTTCAACCCCTGAAAGCCCTAGATAAAGGGAGCTGCAGTAATCCAGGCGCGAGGACACAAAGATGTGGACTAAAGTTAGAAGATCGTCAGACGGAACAAGATGCCTAACCCTGGCAATGTTCTTAAGATGATAAAAGGAAGTCTTGACGACAGCCAACACCTGCGAATGCAGTGTCAGTCTATCATCAAGAACCACCCCCAGTCTATGCACCCATTCAGAGTTCGAGAGAGGAACACCTCCAAGAAAAATTCCGGAGGATGCAACACTACCCGACCCCCCTATCTGTCAACCAGGGTCCACAACCAGTACCTCTGTTTTTTCCGAGTTCAACTTCAGCCAACTAGAATCCATCCACTCCTGGATACCTTTTAGAAATAGACTGCCAGAGTAAGTGGTGGAGGCAAACACAGTAGGGGGGGCTTCAAGCATGCATGGGATAGACATGGGGCAATATTAGGAAATGGCAGGGAGGAGGGAGGGTCGCATAGACCTGATAGGGTCTGCAAAGACAGACAAGGCAGGGACTAGATAACCTGGGTAGACTGGGTGGGCAAGCAGACCTTTTATGCTGACAGTTCTCTTTCTGTGTATCTAAGGATGCCAGAAATACATTTTCAATAAAAACTACATGATGAAATGTTTTCCTAACTAACAAATACTGTTGCTTTAAATACAGTTCTGTATAGAGCCCACCCTCCCCCCATTGTAGGTGCTCCAACCAGTAACATCATATTAACCTGGTACTTTAAAGAGGAAGTAATCAGCCCACTGGTGCAGCAGTAGCGCTATTGCTTGCATTGCTGATAATCCTGGTTTGGCTGGTGGGAGGATGCTTGAGCGTCCACTGGACTGCACTCCTTCAGGTTGGGGGGTGGTGGTGCAGAGGTTGATGACTGCCTGACTCCAAGTGGTAGCTGGGGGGGAGCAACAGGCCAAGATCACCAGTGAAGGGAGTAGGAGAGGCAGATGCCAAAAAACAGGGCTTGTGATCCCACTGCCCACAAACCCAGGGCATGTGACCCCAATGTCCCCACCAAAAAAACAAGGCACGTGACCCTAGTACCCACAAAATCAGGGCACATGGCATCAGTTACCACACAACAGCCTGTGATCCCAGTGTCCAGAAAAAGAGCATGTGAACCCACTGTTCACAAAACCAGAGCATGTGACCCCAGTGCCCTAACAACCAGAGTACATGACCCCAGTGCCCACAAAACTAGAGCACTTGACCCCAAAGCCCATAAAACCAGGACAAGTAACCCCAATGCCCCAAAAAAACAGAGCACTTGACCCCAGAGCCCACAAAACCTGAGCATATGACCCCAGAGCCCACAAAAGGGTGGTTGGATCCTGGGGTGAGAGGGAGGGTGGGGCCACCAGACTTATGCACATCCCGGTAATGGCATCTTCTCTCAAGGCAGCAACTAGCCTATGCACCAGGCCACAAAAAGGGTATAGCCTTATAAAAAGGCTTGGGTCAATCAATCTTATTGGTTAAAACTGGTGATGTGACCATGTATTCAGAGTTTCCTTTCATTTTTCTTTACTTTTCAACTTCTAAGACAATTTTTTCAAGCACAGCAACAGGCTCCAGGGTGTACTATAATGCCATAAATTACTACACTTAGCAGGTGATTGAAGGCAACCAACCTGAAGCCTGCCCGTAATTTAGCAATACTACATACCCTGACATGTGTTATTGCATACATGGTATCCTCAATTGTTAGGTGAGGATGGGGGTGGGGTGGGGTGGGGTGGACTGCAAAACAGAGTAAATCTGGGAGGTGGATAAACAAAAAAAAAAAGAATTTTGTGGATCTTTAGACTGTGTTGATGTGTGGACCAGCTGCCTGCAAGACGGACCTTCCGTGTATGTGACATCTAGATAAATTTATCAGTGTCAACGGTGGAGATGAGCAAGGAAAAATCCCTGTTACACCTTGGAAAAAATGAATGTACTCCCCTCCTGAGTCACCAGTGAAAGAGACACCTGCTGCTATCCCTTTGTTGTGGTGTTTTGTTATTTGTTTTGTGCTTTTACAGTAAGCTTCTCAAAAAAGATGGGGGTTTTGTTTCCTGTTGATACTGCTGAGATGGTCGTCTTACCAGCCTGAGAGAGAGAGAGAGAGTTCAGGAGGGTAACAAGGTAGAGATTTATTTTGCAAAGGAGAGGTAGTGGAATGATTTACTGGTGGTGATTGCACTGGGTGGGGAGTGAGTGGGAGTTTCTTTGAATCTAATCATTCTAAATCTGTCAGTGCAAACTGACTCAGTAGCTTTTTTTCCCCAGTACAATAATAAATAAATATATCAACGGGAAGAAATCATTCAGACAAAAAAAAAAGGGATGCACGCACTGCCACTGAGGAGGGCTAGGGTCTATGGATAAGCCCTGGAAGTCCAAGCTGGAGGCAATGCACATTGCAACAGTGAGGCTCTCTGCTCTTGAGGAGGGAGGATACAGGCTGCAGAGAGTTTGTGCAACCCTACTACTCACCAGTCGTGGAGTGGCCTCAGTTCCCGCTATGATGGCAGCCATGGGCCCACCCTCTTGGACCCCATGATCATCTGGGTGTGGGGCAAGGGGGTCAAACAGCAAAAAATGAGGAGAAAATTATAATAATAATGGAAAAAATAAAAGAGCTCATCCTTTAGCAGTTTGGTAAATGTTTTCACACACGGGTATGATGGCCTTCTCAGTCCCGACTCCCCAGTACCATTACAGTGGGACAGGCTGGATGATCAATCAATCAATCAATCAAAATCTTTATTTTGCCAGGTGGAACATCATTGAGACAAGCTCATTTACAAGATGGACCTGGGGCAAAACAATTGCCAACAGGATTAAGACATAACAGGTTGAGTAAAACGTACATAACAATTACATAGTAATAACAACATAATATCATATAACCATCACATGTGACAAGATGCTTCCACCAGAACATAGCAATAGGTTCAGCAGGAGATAGTGCCATTTGAATACAACTGCATAGTGTGAGATTGTATGGGGTAATGATGGACCAATGAGGCAAAATAGCAGCAAAATAAAAGATGTATTTTATACAATGATCAAGTGGACTTAAGGCGGCAAAATAAAAGAGAAGCAAAATAACATAAAACAGTACAGCTAGAAACAACTAGCTTTCTGCAGGATGTTGACAGCTTCACATCCTCCTACACACTGACTTACTATTCAAGGTGAACAGGTTATATACTGCTCAGGGACATGTGATACTCTAACTCCGCCCCGAGTCTTTATTTTTCACATTTACCTTTAAATACCAAAACAATTTTTTATTTACAATGTTTATACATCTTTAAATCAATGTAAGAACACAAATATAGTTTGATAAGTGATTACACTCTTTTGGGTTTTTTTTTAACATCCAGACTAGCATCAGGAAGCACCGCCCCTTTTGGCTATAGCATAAAGATAGCTGGGATTTGGCCAGCTGGTTCTTAGGAAGACTGCTGCAGCTGGAGGAGGAGTTTTTTAGAAGTTCTCAAAACAGCAAGTAACCTTCTTGTTACACCTCCGGAGGGTATGTAAAGCATATCCTGATGGTTTTTGTAGCAAAAACACATTAGTATTAGCAGCGTTAATGAGTAAAATTCCTTTGCAATACTACGAGCGTATTTTACCAGCGCTTGCACTATCGTACTGCCACATCAGTACTCTTTTGGGAGTTTGTGCTTTTTTTAATATTGCTTTGGCTACAGGGCATTTGCTGAAACAAGCATAGCAGGGCTAAAATGAAAGGACCAGGAGGTTCTTTAATTATTTATTAAAACTTGCAAAGCACAAGCTAGCCCTCAAGAGAACAGTAAAGCACAACGGGGCTTTTCAGAGTATTTTAGCACAATGCCCCGATGATTTAAGATACAGAGGGCTTTCTTTACTAAACCCTTAGGCAAATGGGCTCAAAGCAGGCATTTCAAAACATGGGGAGCCTGCGAGCCTGTTTCAGTTTCAAAGTATCAAATTAACTAGGCGCATATTCATTTAAAATTTTTTAAGAGACGATCATACAGGCTCCAGACATTCAGACTGCATAGTAACAGTCCTGTCGGCACGAATATAGGTACAAGGTTTGTTTGTGAAATAAACATGTCCCTAGGATGCACTGGAAGAGATGGACATATGGACACACAAAGACAACACAAAACAAGTAAACAAAGTGGGTGGCCAGCCCAACAAACAAACACAGAAACCAACAACTGACAAACGGAAATGGTACATCCAGGGTCTTTATTTGAAAAAAGAGGGGGGGTTACCTTACCCTGGCCTATCACACATAGATACAGATATATGGATGTAAGGTAATGAGCTAAAGTTTATACAGTAAACATCATTAGAGGAGTCATAGTGAGCAGGAGTGGCAGTTCCTCTAGTGTCAAAGTGTGAAGAAGATTGAGATGTAAGAGTCCTTTAATAAGTACTGTAGGCATGACCTGGCAAGTGGGGTGGGAAGGGGAGGGGGGTAAAGGGAGTGGGCAGGGAAGGTCAGATGAGATAGGAGAGAGTTGGACATGATGGCCTAGGGAGGAAGAACTGTTCAAAGGGAGAAACATGAGATGCCACAGGCAATGGTTGGGGTTTAAGTCCAATATTTGAAGCAAAGACAGATCGTGATGTTGAGACCTTGATTTGGACAGACAGAAGGGAGGACTCAAATGATGCCTCAGACAATGGTTGCAGTTTAAGTCCAGAATTTAAAGCAGTAACAAATCATGATGTTAAAACCTTGACTTGAAGCAATGACAGACCTTGGAGAAGGTCCTCAGGAACAAGGATTTGAAGTGGGAGAACATGACAGGGGAAGCGAGCCTTAAGGTTTTCTGGATCTTATTCCAGAGCGTAGGAAGAGTGAAGCTTATTGAGGCTCTACCAAAGCACATTTTAACTTTGGCGATAGCCAGAGATAAGATGGTAAGACTTCTGAGAGAATAGGCACTAGGAATGCAGGAAGTTAGGCAGCTTGTGAGATACTGAGGTAATTTATGAGTGATTGTCTTATATGTCCATAGAATAGCATTATTTTGCCTCCTGAAGCTAAGGGATCTCCAGCCTATGGAAGAATATAGGATGCAGTGGTGTGTGTCATAAGGGGCATTCGAAATTAAACTGAGGGCTCTGTGGTATAGGGTATCGAGCTTGGAGAGAGCTGTGCTAGTACTATGGCCATATAGGAAGGCCGCATAGTCTAGAAGAGGCAAGGAGGTAGCTTGGACTAGGAGTTTTATAGCCTCCTGGGTTAGTGAGTGCTTGATCCTGAAGAAAATACAGAGTCTTTGATGCAGTTTCTCAGTGAGTTCTTCAATGTGATCAATGAAGGACAATTTGTAGTCATTCTAGACCCCCAGGTATTTGAATTGTTCCACAAACTCCAGGGCTTCTCCCAAAAGGGTGCTTATGTAAGCAACTGTATCTGGGTTTGTTTTTTTGAAATGAGGGGCCAGTGGAGATAAAATTATGGTCTTAGTTTTTTTTTTGGCATTGAGCAGGAGTTTCAAGTTGAGTAGATTGTTTTGGAGGATATCAAAATCGTTCTGGAGGTCCAAAATGGCTTGATCAGGAGTTGATCTGTCAATGTATAGTACTGTATTATCACTGAAGAGATGGGTACTAGATGACTTTAGGCCAGTGTCAATTTGATTAACATAAATGGCAAAGAGGCTTAGACCAAGTATGGATCCTTGGGGGGCACCTCTAAGGGGTATTTTTTTTGGAGATAGTTCTCCTTCAGCCTTGGCCTGCTGCTCTCTGTCCACAAGCTAGTTTGCGAACCAACTTAGGGCCAGGGTGTCCGACCCAACTTTCTTCAGGGTCACCAGGAGCAAATCATGGTCTACCATGTCAAAAGCCTTGCTAAGGTCCAGAAACAAGGTGCATTCATATTGTTTGTTATCAAGTGCAGACTGCCAGTCATTTATAATCTTAGCAAGGGCAGTGGCTAAATAGAGGATAATGTATGGTCCTCTATCAGTAACCGGTCTGTTAACTGTTGAGTGGTTGCCAGTGTGACCGTGTAAACCTCGAAAGCAAAGCTCAAGAGGTTTACTTAGCCATAAACAACCTCGAGGCGGTTAACGTGACGATTACCAATAGTGGGACCATACATTATTTTTTATAGTGTGTGGTCCCACACGTAAAAAAGTAAAATGTCTGCTTACTTTTGAAAAATAGTCACCGCCGTGGCGTTCAGTCCTTCCCAAACTGCTGCGTTCATCCGTCGGTTCCCTGTGTGTAAAAAGGCGCTTGTCATGAACTGTCGCTGTTGTTAACTTCTCGATGTGCGTAGTAGCATCGATAGGTTAACAACATTTCTACGTCACATCGATAGGTTCACAACCTTAGGAAATGATGATTTCCTATGGTTAACAGCGTTCTACCATACATTATTACCACATTAAAAGTGTAAAGCAGTAATTCTCTTAGCCAAATATGTTCTTAGCCCCCCCCCCCCAGAGCAGTGTCTTGGTGATAGTGTGTTACTACTCTAAAGGAGATCTGTGATGGAGAGGCAATTTGGCACCTTTGTTTACTGTTTCAGTAAAAAGAATGGCGGAAGATATGGGCAACACCATTTCAGGCAATTTGTAAGGACTTTTTTTTCATTACAATTTTAATTATCCTGTGTAACCCCTACAAAATCTCGTTTACAGTGGCGGGAACACAGCTTCTACCCTATTTTTTTAAACTTATATTTTATTATATTTTGAAATGCAAACAAATACAGTTGATGTACTGTATCTTCACAAGTGAAACATGGAGGCCAATGTCACATTAAGAGACATTGTCTCATGCCTGTTCTTTACTGACATGTGAAGGTTCATCACATAGCTTGTCGGAGCAAAAAAAACAAGGTGTTGCATCAGGGTGAGGGCTGAAAACAAAACAACAAGGTAATACAAAATGCACACTTAAAAAAGGGATGTAGATTTAGAATCAGTGTTTCAACAATAGATCTTCTTCATGAAGTATCTATAAAGAGAAAAAAAAAATTTCCATCAACTTTACTTTTTTCTCTTTATAGATAAATTCCTGAAAAAGACCTATGGTTGAGACATCTAGTCTATTTTCAGCATTCATTTAATATTACATTTTTATGTTTCTTTGCATGCATGCACAAGAAACATGTTGTGACAGCTTACTGGAGTAGCAGGTTGTGGAGGTGCGGCTGTGTTGTGGCCAGTGCTGCCACTGCTTTTTTGGGCTTGTCTCTGTGGCACCAGTGAATGAGTACACTGTCTATGACAGCAGCTGAGAAGTGTGCCACCAACTTGGAATAAATTTGCCGCCACAATGAGGGAGTGCCCCGTCATTGCAGGGTGTAGCCACCCATATGCCTGGCATGCCACAATGTGCTGCAGACCAGCAGGAGGGATAGCAGGAGCCAAAAGTGGAGCCAGCCTTTCTGCCAAGCAGGACTACAGGGCATAGGCAGGTATGCACCAGACACACCATGGCGTGCTGAGTAGCAGGGGGTAGCAAAAAGCCACCTGGCGTGTCTGCATATTCCTTTGTTTATTTTTTTTTCATGCGCTTCCAACCTTGGATAGTCCTCCTTGCATGTTCCGGGGGGAGGGGGTGCCAGTTGGCAAATTTAGACGTTTGCAACGCCAAGCAGATTTGATACAAGTAGCAGCCTTTATCAATCAGGTCCGCTGGGTACATCAGGAGGTGAGGTTATAAGGGCGACATGTTTAAAAGCCCCTGAAACAAACTACCAGCTCCACTTTGTTATTCCTGTTCAGGAGAGTAGGCCCTATTGCGCGTGAAGCCCTTGAGTCAGAGAGGAATATCATCAAGAGAGTTGACAGGTCTGACTGGAGCCACAGCCGTAGAGGGAGTGCCGCCACTGAGAAGCAGTTCAAGCAGCAGCCAGGACCCTCACCCACGACGGTGCCCCGCTAAGAAGACTAAGCACCACGGAGGAGCCATGCAAGTGTTGGTCACCATCTAAACTAAGATCCGAACAGAGCACTGTATGGATGGAGCTTTACCAGCAGCACCCCGGCCCTGCATGCCCAGCTGATGGCTGGCAAGAGTCAACAGCTTAGCTGGCCCCAGCCCACGCCCAACCGATCCATAGCCAAAGAGCCAGAGAGAGCCAGAGGAGTCGTGCTGCTGTGCTGCGTGCATCTACTGTCACTGCAGTATTGAGTCTGGGCTGCCTGAAGACCGTCCTCCCCCGAGACAAAATAGGACCTCTCACAGCAGAAACTTGTAGGTAAGAATACTACAGGAGCTAACTGATCAGTCTCGGCTCGCAACTTGCTCCTTAAGTTCCAGTTCTAGTCCTGCAGTGAAGTGTAACTGCTGTTATTTTAGTCATTGGGTTGCTAGTGGATGGTGGTTGGTATGGTACTAGTAGTAGTACTTAGTCCAGAGCAGTCCTTCACAGGCTAGCTAGTAGCAGCACTGCACCTGCAGCTGTAGAAGTGTATTTACACTGCTGTAGGTAGCTGTGAGCCTTTGAATTTCGGTGTGAAACAAGTGTTGTGTCTCAGTGGGTGAGGAAAATATGATATGAAGTGAACTTTCCTGAAAGGTAACAGATCATGTGGCAATATGCTTAAACTAAAGGGTTAGGATGGAAAGATGTCTTGTTGAGCCCACTCTGATACAAGGTTAATTAACTTGCTTGCTGCACAGTTTTGATCTTCCTGCATTAAGACACATAAGTGAAGAAATATGAGTTACGTAAGGTTGCAGGAAAGGTTGTCAAACAGAACCGAAGACAGAAATATTTTCCACTATGCTATAAGGCGATTTAATACATGTTGCTGCTGACCTTTGCAAGAGTTAATTATTATCTGTTAATGCTAGCTATACCCAGGTTTTATAGAACCATTGTGCATTTGTGTTAGTGGAAACCTTTCCTGCAACCTTACATTCATTTTTACTTATTATTTATGTTATGCAGTACTGCAGAGGGATAAAAAAATGTGCAGCAAATCGAAAATTAACTCTGCTTAATGCTCACCCAGCTGAGGTGCTGTCTCTCTCTCTCTCCCAATGGTGGTGCATATGTTGATTTGCCCTGCCATCTTTCATTTTTTTTTGGGGGGGGGTCCAAATGTACAGTACTAAGTGGGTGTTACTATTAATCCCAGAGTTGTTGCACCTGCTACAAGATTTACAGCAGCATGCACGATGCATGGTGCAGTTCTATGAGGCTAATACAGCGATGGGTGTTGGACATTTTATTCAAGTTAGTTTCAGAGTTGTTCAGTAAAGAAACATTGATAATTGTGCTTCTTAGTTTTGCCGTCCAGCAGATTTCACGAAATATTATTGCTTATTTGGGGGGCTCCACCCACCACACCCCCAATGTAGTTTTCTGCAGAAGTAAATGTACAACACAATAATCAACATTTACTGAGCAATACTACACGGAGGGAGGGGGGTGTAGGGGCGGAGTCCCCAAAAGAGCAATATTTAGTGAACAACTCTAAAACTTATTGCGTTCCCATAGCAATACTATACTACAGAAACTACAGCAGGGGTGTGGGGGGGGCAGAGCCCCCCCCAAATAAGCAATAATCTAGACTGAACTCAACATGCTACAGTGATGCATCCTGGGGTGGGGGTCACATCAACAAGTACCTGACTAATTACAAGTACCTAAGAACCGAATTAGAACTTTTTGGTTTCAGTGCTTGGTTGGTTTTGGAGCTTTTGTGCATTTGCTACCTAGCTTGGTGGTGCTTGATTTGTTCTTGTTTACTGTTGTGTTTACTGTGTTTAGTGTTTTGTTGTGTTTACTGATTAAGCACCACCATTTCAACTTGTCTTTCGTGGGTGGCTATCTGTCTATAACTGCACTGTTATTGAAGAATATGCAGGCTATTTTGTCCAACTGGGAGGGAGCCTGGTAGAAGATGGGAAGGGGACAACCCCATATTTCGTTGTTAGAAAGGTTCTTTATTAAGAAGTTCAGTCAGTAAGACCAATGTATAGGCAACTATTTTCATTAACCAATAAGTTTGCTATGGTACAAGCAGGTACCTTGTTTTGTCTGCCTCAGACTAGAGGCAGATCAGCCATTTTTTAATGCAAAAGTATGGTATACTAGTCATTATCTGGCTAACATACTGTATGTCTGGTGTTTTAGAATATGTTCAATAAAGTAAGGAACCTCACTGACAGAGATTTTATTGGCAGTGAAAAGAGGTGCCTACACATTTGATATTACTTTGTGTGAGCGATTTCTTAATAAAGAACCTTTCTGTCAAAGAAATATGGTGCTATCTTCAAATATGGGGTCATCCATTGCCAGTACTAAGTACACTCCCATTTGGAAAATGTAGGGAAAAAACATAATTTTGTATTGTTGACAAAGTGGTGTGTGAATGGACCCCTGTGGGACTGGCTTCCTTGATGTGGTACAGAGGCCTGTCACAATGCAACACTGTAACTAAAAGCCAGGCTGGTGGTGTTGCTAGTGGTGTGGTGTGGTGTGGTGGCATGGCTGGTGGTGTGTGACTGGACCTCAGTGGGACTGGCTACCTTGATGTGGTACAGAGGCTTGTCAGACTGTAACATTGTAACTAAAAAACAAAGAACCTCAGTACACAAACACTGAGGCAATAGTTACCCCAAAATGCATTGGCCAGGAAGCCAAGTTTCAAAGAAATACAAAATCACACATACCCCCACAATGCAAAGCATTATGGGCTGTATATGCAAATCACCACAGAATATTATGCTGGTTCAACTTTAATCAGAAATGCATGGTGCTGAAAGGCCTCTCACACAGTCTACAAAGCGTGCCAACAGAAAGACACAGACATGTGTTTTGTCCTACCAGTACTCATCAGTGTGCCTCATCTGTATGGCACCCCAGTGGAATGAACCAGCTACCCTAAGATGGTCTATCTAGATTATGTTATGGTGAACCCAATAAAAACAAAAAACAAAGTAAAAAACAAAGATGGTGTGGCTAGAGGTGTGGTAGCATGGCTAGTGGTGTAAATGGACATCTGGGACTGGCTACCTTGAAGTGGTACAGAGGCTTGTCACAATGCAACCTTGTAACTAAGAGCCAGGCTGGTGGTGCGGTGGCATGGCTGGTGGTGTGTGAATGGACCTCTGTGGGACTGGCTACCTGGCTTGATGTTATACAGAGGTTTGTCACAATGCAACAGTGTAACTAAAAGCCAGTCTGTTAGTCCAACAGCTGTGGATGATGATTTGGCTAGTGGTGTGCTGGTATACACCAGAGAAAATAGCGTTTGTCGGGTGAGTGGGCATTAACAAGGCATGAACGGGGGGGGTAGCCGGCCTGAACAATGGGGGGGGGACAGTGAGTCCACTTGCTGTGCAGACCTGAAATTCCAAGCTACACCCCTCTGTGCAGCATCTTCAAAGTGTACTGGGAGAGAGTGAGAAGAAGCCCGGCACAGGGCACTGCAAAAGAAGACAGCAGTGTGGCCATGAATTTGATGCAGCCAGAAATGGGAACAGCTGACTTTCGGTGACGTCACCTAGCACATGGCCACCTGATTTCAGAGCTCCGGGAGCCACCACATCAAAAAAGAATTAAAAAGAAGTTTAAAATAGCCATCCAATATCCTGACAACAAGAATTTACTAGAGGGAGATGGCTAGCAGCAAAATCAGCGGTAAAGGAATGCAGTCAGCAAAGCTTAAAGTGATAATGACCGGAGGAGGCAAACACAGCCTACCAGCAGACTCCCGCCCGGTATTCCCAGTCTCCAGCATTGCAGACTCCGAGGAAGGTCTGGAGCCATTAGATCACCGAGCCATAATGGGAAAGCTAGATGGTATAATCCAATCTCTCCACAGAGTTGAGTCTTTGGTGGCAGATGTGAAAGCAGAACTTTGCAGCATAGATAAACATACTATAGCCACTTAGCAGGCAGTGGGATCGCTGGCAGACTCAAGTGGACAACATGATAGTGCTATACTCTACCTCATGACAAGGGAAAGAGAATTGCAACTAAAATTGGACGACTTGGAGAATAGATTGCGTCGTAGCAATTTTCCAATCTTGTGGGTACCAGAGGGGCTAGAGGAATCATTTACTAATATGGAAACATTCATACTACATATGTTAGACTCCACACTGAAACTCACAGTAGACTGCTCACTTGTTATTGAAAGAGCTCATTGGTCGTTGGTGCAGAAACCAAAAGAACAAAAAGCTTGGCCTCGATCCATAATTGTCTGAATGCTTGACTACTGTGATCAGCAATTGATCTTGCAAATGGTGTGGAAATCGAAGGAAGTGACATTAGATGGGCAACGTTTGTCATTTGATCAGGACTTCTCAGACATACTTAACACAAAAAGAAAACAAGTAAAAGAGATCATTAAACAAGCAAGAGAGAAACAACTTAACATTCAGCTGTTGTACCCGGTCAGACTGCGTCTCTTCACAGATATAGGCCTACACATGTACCAGTCATTGTTTGAAGCAGCTCCGACCCTATGTAGGATGGGGATCAGGATCCCAGATTTCTTGATGACGACTCTGGAACAGGAAATCTCTAGGACAGCATGGCACAGAGCAGGAAGGCCACAACGCACTTCCCCCTACAGTTCTTTCTTGGCCTACACATCTTGGTGCTGACCTTAGAGAGTTGGTTGCGAGGGAAACTGCCACCATCATGGAGGAAGGAGAGATCCACTCAACGTGATTTCAGACCTGATGGCAGAAGCAACAGATGAATTTAAAGAAAAGCACGCTAGAATTCCAGAAGTTGATTTCCACTGTGAACAGTGTAGGATTTACTTAAAGAAACCAAGCTTCTTTCACTGGTGGGAGATTTATTTTATTTTGCCTCTCTCTCCCACCTCATGTCTCTCTCTCTAGTTGTGACAGGGGGACCCCTCCTAAAATATCTAAGGCTGATGGTCTCAATCAGAGGAAACCATTGAATACATATGGAGACAGGTTTATAAATTTATGACTTTACAATATGAAGGAACTGCATAATTATTTAACTACAGATACTGTAAAGCACTCTGGGTTCTATGTGTATTTGGGTTGATTTTTTTGGGGGTAGGGAGAGTGGAAAATCTTCTTGAAAATACTCAGGCAAAAGAAGTAGAAAGAAAGAAGGAAGGCTGATGGTACTTTTGCAGTGGCTCCCTGGGCTCTTCAGGCCTTTCAGATCTGGCCTACTTAAAAGAGGTACCACAACAAGGGAATTTCTCTTCTTTTATATCACCTCGCAGTTTATAACTTTGAAGGTTGCTGGGTGACGTACTAAATTACTGACCCACAGAATTGTGGGCATAGCTTGTGATTTAACAAGCATAGCAGCTATCGCTGCATTTTCTTTTCACACCTTGGAAGCATATCATGAATGTTAAAAAGTTTAGGATGTTCGTAGTTGTTGAACAAATAACCCTATGCTTAGGAAGTTTAAAAGCAGAGGGCTTTACGTTGATGTTACGTACCGGTTGTGTGAGGAATGTTTTAAGAATGGCTGGTTTGACTAAAATGTATATTTTTACAAGGTCTGAGACTGATATAGAAAGATGTATATGGAAAAAGATAATGACAGCTAGTGACCAACAATACAAGAGATTGGGGCAGACTTGGGGTGCAAGAAGTACATACAGGGCAAATAAAAATGGGATCTCTTAAAATAGTAACCCTGAATGTCCAGGGTATTAATTCCCCAACAAAGAGGATGAAGATCCTGCATTATTTACAAAAGGTCAGTATAGGTATTGTTTTTTTACAGGAAACTAAATTAACCCCATTAGAACATCAAAAGTTAAAAAGATTTTGGGTGGGACATATGGTTTACTCCTCACACCCTAAAGGTAAGAAAGCGGGAACAGCAATAATTATTAAAAAAGGTCTCCCCTTAGAGATAACTTCAGAAGTTTCCTGAGGAAATGGTAGGGGAGTGTTGGTTTCAGGGACATTATTCTCACACCAGACACACCTTATTAACGTATATGCCCCAAACAGGGATGAACTCTCCTTTTATACCAAATTGCTTGGAAAAAAATAACAGAACTAGGGAAGGGAATAATCCTAGTGGAAGGGGATTTTAACTGTGTCCTTAATCCGAGAGTGTACTGATCTTCCCAGAACCTAGAAACAGACAAGAAAATGAGTAAAACACTGAGAGGGGGCATAAAAGAGCTGGCACTACTGGATGTCTGGCGTGACTTGAACTGAAACACCAAAGATTTTACTTTTTATTCAAATCCCAACTGGACATATTCCAGAATAGATTATTTTCTTTGTAGTGAAACAGATAGAGCCAAATTACAAGATTGTATAATACAGTCTCAATGGATTTTGGATCATGCAGTAGTTTTTTTACAGCTTAAATTGGGAGATTGGGACATAGTCATTACATGGCGTTTCAACGCCTCATTACTAGAGAGGGAGGAGTTTAGAGAACAAATCAGAGTGACCATTGAGGACTATCAGTACCACAATCAGCCAGAAGACACTGGATGGAAGTGGTATTGGGATGGCCTGAAAGCTGCATTAAGGGGGCAGATAATCTCTTATTCCTCCAAACTGAAAAAGATTTATAAGGAAAGACAAGACGTATTAGAGAAAAAGGCTAGCAGTTAGAAAAAGAACATAAAGCCACAAACCAAAGGAATTTAGAAGAAGAACTACAAAACATTAGGAAAGAACTACAAAATATACTACACAAACAGGTTAAAGGGAAATTGCATTACTCAAGCCAGAATATTATGAGCAAGGAAATAAAGCAGGTAGACCTTTTGTATTTAGACTCCAGAAACTTCAGGCTGAAAGATATGTTAAAAAACTTAGGAAAACAGAAGGAGGGAGGCAATCGGAGGTTTACACCCCAAAAGAGATAGCCGAGGTTTTTTTGAAGTATTATGCTACCCTATATTAAGACCACGATAAGGGAGAGCAAATAAAGGTCAAAACTGATAAATTCCTGAAGGTCGTCCTGCCTAACTTTCAGAAGCAAATAAAACATTAATGGACGCCCCAATTACAACAGCTGAGGTCACTGAAGTGATAAAAGAGATGAAAAAAAGGTAAATCTCCAGGCCCTGACGGTTATATTATAGAATTCTATCAAAAATTTGCAGATCAGTTGATTCCTCCATTGACCAAATTATTTAATTCATGTGAAAACACACACAATTTCCCCAATACATGTAGACAGGCTCTAGTGGTGGTAATCCCAAAAGACAGAAAACCACCAGACAGCTGTGCCTTTTATAGGCCGATTTAATTATTAAATGTAGATTCAAAAATCTTTACCAAGGTTCTGGCTTCCAGACTGAATAAAATATTACCAACCTTGGTCCATCCAGACCAGGCAGGTTTTGTACCCCTTAGATATCTTCAAGACAATATTAGGAGGTGTCTAAACATTTTACAAAATGGCCAACAAGCAAAGATCCCACAAGTAGCCATTACAATTGACGCTGAAAAGGCATTTGACTGCCTTCAATGGGAATACCTACAAAAAACTTTAACTAAATTTGGTTTTGGGAAGAAATTTTTGAATTGGATACAGGCAATATACCAGACCCCCTACGGCCCAAATAAAAGTAAATGGCACAGATTCAGAGAAGATAGAGATCCAGTGAGGCACACAACAGGGCTGTCCCTTGTCACCCTTGCTGTTTGCCTCAAGCATACAACCTTTAGCAGATCATATTAGGACAAATCCAGGGTTAGAGGGACTCATAATAGGAGGAGAAGAACATCGCATTTCACTATATGCAGACGATACAATGTTATATCTTCAGAACCCAGTGGTTACTTATCACAAATTGGCAAACATACTAGAAAGGTATAGTGAAAAATCAGGTTTTAAAATCAACTATCAACTGAAAATATCAAAGCTACAGAAATTCAGAATACACATAAGGAGCCAGAAGAACTGTGGGTCACCCTGGAAACAGGAAATGGGACAGCCATAAGAACTGGGGTTGTCTACAGGCCCCCAGACCAGAGGGAGGACATAGACACATTACTGTTAGAAGATATACAAAACATGACAGCTAAAGGGGAGGTTCTGATAATGGGAGACTTCAACATGCCAGATACAGATTGGTCAATACCAGCAGGAACATCTGCCAGAACTAGACTCATAGTGGATTCCCTGCAGGGGAGGGCCTCAAACAACTGGTACAGCAACCCACAAGAGACAGGGCTATCCTAGATCTAGTACTGACTAACAAAGAAGGGATCACAGATCTCCAGGTAGAAGGTCACCTGGGGCCAGTGACCATCACATGGTATGGTTCAATTTGGCTACTACATCTAAATCATCCCATTCCAAGGCAAAAATATGGGACTTCAGAGGAGCTGACTTTGATAAGATGGCCAACAGAGTTAAGCTAGCCCTGGCAAAAGAAACACAGGTGAGGAGGTACAGGCAAAGTGGGCAAGCATTAAGGATACAATACTTGAAGCAACATCCCATTGTGTTAGACAGAAAAGAAAGTGCAAAAAAAGAAGGAAACCACTTTGGTTCTCAAATACAGTAGCAGAAAAGGTCAGAGCCAAAAGGCTGGCCTTCAGAAAATATAAGGGAACACAATGGGATGAAGATAGGGGGCATACCAAACTGCCCTAAGGGAAGCAGGTAAGGCAGTAAGGCAGGCAAAGTCCCAAACTGAGAAACACTAGCACAAACAGTAAAGAAGGTGACAAGACTTTCTATAGATACATTAGTGAAAGGAGAAAGTCCAGAGGGATTGCTAAGCTTAATGGAGAAAAGGGAGCATGTGAGGAGGAGGACCCTGTAAAGGCATCTATCCTAAATAGATACTTTTGCTCAGTATTCACTGAAGAGAAGGTAGGGCAGGGCCCACAGCTCAGCAGCATGGACACAGGGGAGGGAGGTGAGCACTACTCCTTCACAAAAAAGGGTCCTACACAAGAGCTTGCTAAGCTCAGGGTGGATAAGGCAATGGGACCTGATGGCATACATCCCAGGGTACTTAAGGAGCTAAAGGAGGAACTAGCAGAGCCATTAGCAGAATTGTTTAGTGAGTCTCTGAGCACAGGAGAGGTCCCAGAAGACTGGAGAAGGGCTCATGTGATCCCACTCCACAAGAGTGGTAGCAGGGAGGAGGCGGAGAACTACAGACCGGTCAGTCTTACCTCAGTAGTGGGCAAGATTATGGAGGCACTCCTTAAGGAAAGGATAGTGCAACACCTGGAATCCATAGGGGCACAGGATCCAAGACAGCATGGGTTTACAAAAGGAAGGTCCTGTCAAACTAATCTCATAGATTTCTTTGACTGGGTAACCAGAGTGGTGGACCAAGGGGGAGCAGTTGATGTCGCCTACCTTGACTTCAGCAAAGCTTTTGACACTGTTCCACATAGAAGATTGATAAATAAGCTAGGTAGGCTCGGGGTGGGTCAGAAGTTGGTCAACTGGGTGGCAAACTGGTTGACTGGCAGAAAACAGAAAGTGGTGGTAAATGGTATACAGTCAGAAGAGATGCAAGTCACAAGTGGGTACCTCAGGGATCAGTCCTGGGGCCAGTCCTATTCAACATCTTCATTAGTGACCTAGCAGATGGACTAGAGGGTAAGGCTTGTCTGTTTGCAGATGACACCAAGATCTGCAACAGAGTAGATGATCCAGATGGGGTGGGCAGAATGAGAAGAGATCTGGATAAACTAGCAGAATGGTCAGAAGAGTGGCAACTGGGATTTAATGCAAAGAAGTGCAAAATCATGCACATAGGAAGAGAAACCCTGAAGCCACTTATAGGCTGGGAGGAGTTGCTAGCAGTCACAAAGGAAGAAAGAGACTTGGGCATCATCATCACTGATGACCTGAAATCATCCAAGCAGACCTCTAAAGCAGTAGGTAAGGCTAGGGGTGTTAGGGTGTATTAGTAGGGGTATCACAAGTCGTAAGAGGGAGGTAATAATCCTCTGTACAAGACATTGGTTAGGCCCCATCTGGAGTACTGCGTGCAGTATTGGAGGCCACACCTTCACAAGGACATTAACCAAATTGAGGCAGTCCAGAAGGGCAACCAAAATGGTGCAGGGACTGCATCAGAAGACATATGAGGACAGATTAACGGAGCTCAATATGTATACCCTTGAGCAAAGGAGGAGAGAGGTGATATGATCGAGACATTTAAACACCTTAAGGGCATAAACAAGGTGAAAGAGTCTAACATGTTTAAATATAAGAAAAATAGCAGGACAAGAGGACACAGCATGAGATTAGAGGAGGCCGATTAAGGGGAATGTGAGGAAATTCTTTTCACAGAAAGGGTGGTAGATGCATGGAATGGCTTACCACAAGAAGTAGTGGCTATGAATACAGTGCAGGGCTTCAAACAGGCATGGGATAGGCATAAGGGAGCAATACAAATGACTATGAATAGATAGGTCACTGACATAGCAAAGGCCGATGGCACATTTATAAGGTAGAAAAAGAAATGGGCAGACTGGATGGGCCTTGCGGTCCTTATCTGCCGTCAACTTCTATGTTTCTATCTATGTTTCTATGTAACTATGATAAAACCAAAGTGTTACAGGTAAGTGGCCCCCACATGTTAGAACTGGAAAAAAACTTACCCTTTAAATGGATATCCAGCAGTATAAGACACTTAGGAATACATATACCGGTTCACTGAACACATTTATATAAAGTTAATTTTACTAGGTTGATACAAGAAGTCTGTGAAGATCTACAGAGATGGAACCTTTTACCCTTGTCATTAACGGGCAGGATAGACTTGGTCAGGATGAACATTCTACCAAGGTTTTTGTTCTTGTTTAGCTCATTGCCCCTTAATATACCTACAGCAGACTGGCAAAAACTAGAAAAAGCTTTACATAAATTTGTATGGAACCATAAAAAAACAAGAATAAAATGGAATACACTGCAGAAACCCAAGTCACAAGGACAACTGGGGTTACCTAATTTGAAGCTTTATTATAAAATGGCTCAGATAATACCATGGGTAGCACACTTAAAAAAGGACCCGGACAATGTTTGGGTTCACATGGAAAACACAGCTATACTAATGGTGACTCCAGAATGGACTTCACAGTCCCACTATCTGTACTGGCAAGGGCAAAATTATTGAACCCCTGGCAGGAACATCTCTACAAAATATGGGGAATGGTAAAAAGGGAATTATACATAATACAATCACTTTCTAGTCAAAAATCTCAGAATACTATGGGTTTGTTCCACCGAGACATGACCAGATGTTTCGGGCCTGGGGCAGATATGGTCTATCTTTTTTTAGTCTATTTACAACTTAGAACCAGATCAAAACCTTTGAACAAATCCAAAAGGAGTATGGATTACCCAGATCACACTTTTTTCATTACCTTCAAGTAGTCTCTTTCATACATATAGAGAATAATAAACAGAAAATTTAACAAAATCCCCACCCTTTAGAAAACCTACTTGAGAGGGCGGCCAAAAACCCAGAGGAGGGACATCTGATTTCCCAGTTAGTTAAGGTTTATACAGATAGTAAAAGGGGAAATCCCCAAAATGTCAACAGACATGGGAGAAAGAGACAGGTCAGGAGTTGGGAGACTGTCTGTGGGAAAGGGTATGGGAAGGAGTTTTTAGGACATCAGCCTCCTCCAACTGGAAGTAGTTCAGGTGGAAGCTAGTAAGTGCTTTTTCCAATACCCCATCAAGAACTAAATATTTCAGTCCAGGGGGGGTCGGAACTTTGCTGGAGGGGCTGTGGACAGGTAGGTTCATATTACCATATTTTTTGGGCCTGTCCAGTGATTGGACCTTTTTGGGAGGAAGTAAAGCAGTTGTACCTTGGAATGATGGGAATGGACGCTCTACTTTCTGTGGAACATGTGATCTTAGGTGTTCCCCTTAGAAAAATAAATACCAATGGTCAAAAATCATTCCAGGGTATACTTTTAGTGGCAGCAGGTAAAGCACTTACTAGAAGATGGTTCTCAATAGAGCCGCCTGGTATTCAGGACTGGATTGACATACTCAAAAGTATACAAAGAGAAGAGAAATTAACAGCAAAGCTTCACTTCCAAATAGATAGATTTAATGGAATATGGCTTCCTTTTATGACTTTACTAGAGGAGAGGGAGGGAATCTCAGTGTTGTCTCAACAGGCCTCAAAATAAGTTGGGGGAAATAAATTATAGGTCCTAGCCTGTCAAGAGGGAAAATATACTATTTAAAACTAAGTAAAGAAAAAGACAACCACAATTAATTACCAGCCAAATGTTCTTTATTTTTAAAGTTAAATATTGTGTACATTGTTGCTTGTTCTTTTGGTAACAGCTGAAAGGCACATATACATTTGGTACGTTGAAGGAAGAGGCACTCCAGCTGGAACTTTCGACCTAAGGGACATATATAAAAAAAAAGGAACATAAATGGAAAGTAAAGGAGAAATATTACTCTAATGTATTTGCTAAACCAATATATTGTGTCATAATGACTAATAATAATGTGAACATGGAATGTAACATTTGATTCATATGTGCTATATGACAATAAAAAAGTTTTAAAAACAAAAGAAACGGTAACAGTTAGTGGACTGACTGAGCCTAAGTGGAGGAGGCAGCGAGCTCCCAGCACCTGTGGTCAGTCGGGGAGCAGCTGAGACTCGCTCTCTGTAAAGAAAAGTAATTGAGTTCTTAGTGTTTGTTTTTTCTTGTACAGCGAGTCCGAGTCTGTGTGTGGAAATCAATTGCACTCTGTCCCACCATACTCCGTTCCAGTCATTCGGCTCAGCTGGCCCACCACATTTGGTTGTTGTCACGCCGAGACTCAGAGCAGCGAACACTGGAGAGAAAATGTCCTACTGTCTTGCTCAACCACTGGAAATAAGTGCAGCAGCTTCTGAGTTCTGACTGTTTTCACCACTGAATCATTCAAGGCATCGGGTACTGTTATTACACACTGACTGGCTGCAGTAGCTTAGCTTAGCTTCTTATTGCTTGTTGCCACCACTAGCACTACCTTTAGAAACAAAAATGCTGCCCCGACCTGCAGTGAACTGTGGACCATTTAGGTAAAAACAATCAGTTTTCATTATTTTGACATTTTGACCAGTAGCTCAGCTTTAGTTTTAAATATTAGCCCCCCCCCCCTCCATGACCTGCAGTGAACATGAGTTTTTTTTTCTGTCACCTCTAAATAAGTTAAATCTTGTATGGCACCTGGGTGGGTCTGGGTCTGGTAGAGACTCTGTGTGGATGTACAGCAGCAGGGAGTTACAGTAGTGTGGGGTGTGTGTGTGTGTGTGTGTGATGTGTGTGGGGGTATTGGGTGTTTTGTGTGTGTGTGGGGGTGTGTGGGGGTGTTGTGTGTGTGTGTGTGTGTGTGTGTGTGTGTGTGTGGTGGGTGGGTGTTGGGTGTTGTGTGGGTGTATGTCTGGTGTGTGGGTGGGTGTTGAGTGGGTGCGTGTCGGTGTTGGGTGTTGTGTGTGTTGGGTTTGTGTCTGGGGTGGGTGTGTCTGGTTGAATGGACCTCTGTGTAATTGGCTACCTTGATGTGGTACAGAGGCTTTATCACAATGCAACATTGTAACTAAAAGCGATTCTTAGTCTGACACTTGTGGCTAGCATAGTCTGTGTCTGTGTGAATGGACCTCTGTGGGACTGGGCACCTTTATGTGGTACAGAAGCTTGTCAAAATTAAACATTTTAACTAAAAGCCAGTTTGTTTGTTTGACACTGGTTATTGAAAGGCCTCTTACTGTATAAGAATGGGATCATGTGTTTTACATCTTTTCAGCCACTGACAGCCATCGAGGTGTGCCTTGGGGTTTTTGGCCCTAACATTCACTCCATTCTCTTATACTGCACCCATCTCAGCTTATTTCCTTTTCAAATGGGCTGAGCGTAAGGGCTGAATATCTCAAGGCACACTGTGACACCTCTTGGTGTCTGCAGGGTGGGGTAAGGTGGAATGCCATGAGTGTTATGGCTGACAACCTAATGGCACATCTCCAATGCCTGTCAGTCTCCGCAGGGTGGGGGTGGGGGTTGGTGTTACTTCATCACCATTCCCTATTATGCATCTCTCAAACTCCTGCACTACCAATGCCAATACCAGCAAGCAAACATTCAGCAATAATAAATACTTGTTTAGTGTTGAAGCTCAACTGCCAAATCTTGAACCAGTTCTCCAACCTGTCCAGATCTTCCCTTAGCTCCCTTCTCACTTTCTCCATATCTACCCTTCACAGATCTTTCTATCTTCTGCAAACAGGCAGATCTTATCCTTGATACCTTCACCAATATCACAGAAGAAGACATTGAAGAAGACCGGTCCTAGTATCAACCCCTGAGGATTCACATCCTCGCCTCTGAAAACTCCATTACTACCACCTTTTGTGTTCTACCCCCCAAACCAACTCAATCCAGTTTGCCATCTTATCCTCAGTCTCTAGATCTGTAATCTTTTTGATCAGCCTCCTGTGGGGCACTGATTCAAAAGCCTTGCAGAAGTCAAGGTATACTATACCAATAGCCTGCCCATTGTCTGCTGCTGTGGTAACCCAATTAAAAAACTCCACCAGATTCGTCATCTGGCAATAACATCACCTCATGAACCCACGCTGTCTGGGGTCCTGCAGCCTGTTGCCTAGTAGGTAGTCCACCAGGTCCTCCTTCAGTAGAGACTCCAGGATTTTACCCCACTATAAACGCCAGGTCAACTGGCCTATTGTTCCCTGGCTCATCCATCATGGCACTCTTCTGTAGCAAAATGGCATATGATGTCCTCCAGTCCCTAGAGACCACACCCATGTTTAGAGAGCAATTGAAAATGTCTGCTAGTGACTCTGCTATAACCCGTTCTTCCTCACATCACATCCTTGGGTATAAGCCATCAGGTCCCTTAAATATTACCTACTTTCAATTCTGTTAGTTTTTCCAGCACTCTTTTCTCAGATATCTAGACCATCCCTCAAGGTCTTTGCACTCCTCCTTCCTAACTTCACAGTCTGACAGTGGCCCATCTTTCTCTTTAGTAAATACTGAGCAACAATAATTATTCAGTAGCTCTGTCTTCCCCTTGTCACACGTTTCGCACTCCTCACTGCTCTTAAGGCCCCCTTTGGCTTTGCACTTCTTTCTTTTTTTTCATTTTTATGTTGGCTTGCCATGCTTGTGCGTAAGTCAACATTTATTTATTTATTTATTTATTTAGTTGTTTAACCAGGTATAGCACACTAAGCTGAAAGCTTTTTACAGGAGCGACCGGAGCGGAACATCTTGGGAGAGTGCAGATTTGGAGGCGCCGCCGCTGTTGGGTAAATGCAGGGCACACATCAGTATGTGCATCCCTCATTTCCCAATCAGCCTGCATGCTGGCGCCACACCATGCATGCTAATGTGGTGAGCACATCTAAGGAAAGGTCTGCTGCAATCTGAGCAAAGCTCGTGAGATGCAGCGGACCCTTCCTGCATGCTGCCACATTAGCAGCATGGTGAGCGGCCACCCAAGGGCCAACCTCGGGGGTGCCCAATCCCCCAGGCGGCTTTCTGTGGCCGCAGAAATTTGCTGATGGGGGAGCCCACTCCTCATCGGCATACAGCAGCCCCCCCATTTCCGATATGCTGAGGGGGGTGCTCAGTCCCCCTCAGTTCTTGCCTCCCCTCCACCTTCATTGTGTGCCAACAGGGGAGCCCACTCCCTGTCAGCATAAATCAGCCCCCCCGCATTTCTTATATGCTAAGGGGGGTGCCCAATCCCCCTCAACTCTTGCCTCCCCCCGCTGTCATTGTGTGCCGACGGGGGGTGCCCAATTCCCATCGGCATAACTTTATCTCCCATTGTCTGCCAACGAGGGTGCCCAATCCCACGTCGGCTGTAGCAACACCCCCCCCAAAACAGTTAGGTGGCATGCTGGGAGCCCACCCCAGCGTGCCAAGTTCCCTGAAAAGAAAAAACTGTCCCATGATGTTAGTATTTTTTCTTCCTGCAACAAAAAGGTCCCTCAGTAGTTTCCTGCCCCCACCCGCACTCACCCACTGCATGCATCCTGCTCCACACACACACCCCCTCTCACCCATACTTATCTCCGAGTCCAGCACAATAATCTTCTGTGGACCGGGAACACGTCTGCACTCTTCAAAGCTGACCACGAACTGAGGTAATGCTGGTAAGCTGTATAATGGAATGAATAGGGTTTTTTTCAACTTTGCTGCATATCTCGGGCATTTGTTGGAATTTTGGCACCAAATTTTCAACATGGGGTTTTTGGGGCCGCTCTTTATGAGTTCTATCACTGTCATGGCGTTAATTGGCCGCTAAAGGTGATTTTGCAGTCACTGCACGAAATCACCTTTCTGGACCCATTAATGAAATGACAGTGCCAGTGTTCATGAGGTGGCCTCTCAAAAAGCCTATGTTCCAAATTTGGTGAAAAAAATCCAACAAATGCCTGTTTTAAGAGTGTGCATTGAGCAGTTGCTACGCAGGCTCATAACTTTGTGCATTCGCAATATTTTAATGCCGGATTTTCAGCATTGCCATGTTTGTACACCTCCTTGTGAACAGTACAACTGTCATTTTCCACATCTTGCCCAAAATGTGTTTCTGCACTTCCGGCGCACAATAGTGCAGTCGCTGTGGGACATCAGTGTTTGGGCCAGATTATGAAAATGACAGTGATGCAGTTCATGAGCAGAGGTCCTAAAATGCCTGGGTTTAAAAATTTGGTGATGATACTTCATAAAATGACTGTATTCTGACGTCACGTTGGTAGGAATACATGCGCTCATACCGTCTGCATTTCTGATATTTTTTCACTCTGGATTTCACCATTGCCATTTTCCACACCTCTTGATGAACAGCACAGCTGTCATTTCACATATCCTGCCCAAAATGTGTTTTTGCACTTCTGGCGCAGAATAGTGTGGTCGCTGTGTGAAATCACTTCTTGGGACACTTTGAGGAAATAACAGTGACACTGTACATGAGCAGAGGTGCTAAAATGCCTATGTTGAAAATTTGGTGCCAAACGCCCATACAATGACAGTGTTCCAAGCATGTGTTGCATATTTCCCACGCACCCCTGTAACTTCAGAAGACCCCAATGCACACCGCGACACTTGTCGGTGTCTGCAGGATAAGGAGAGGTGAGATGGCATGAGCACTATGGCCAACACCCAAAGGGACACCCCAATGCCTGTCAGTCTCTGCAGCATGAGGGTGGGTTGGCATCAGTTCAATACTTCACTGCCATTCCTATTATGCATCTCTCTAACTCCTGCACTATCAATGGCAATGCCAGCAAGCCAACATTCAGCATTGACAAATGCTTGTTTAATTAATATTTTGTATTTATTTTTCTGTGTGTGAATTTAGTGCTTATGAAAGGTGCTCGATTGACAGCACTGGAACCTGAAGTCTTCAAATCCAGCACAGGTCAGTAGTAGTCAAAAGCCATTATCACCTGAGGGCTCTTCAGTGGCCTATGTGAAATCAGTTGATGTGGTCTCAGTCCAGTTCCCAGTGGCAGATGTCCACATCACAAAATCATCAACACGACTGGCACTAATTGGCACCCTAGTTGGCAGTCTCACATAAGAGGCCAAGGACTGAATGGGCATGAAGTCTGAAATGCCCTTTCAGCTATGTAATGGTCCCTCCATGGCATTATTGAGGCACATTGATGAGGCTGTGTGGAGAAGCATGCACTGTGTTCACCTGTGCTGTACATGTCATGGATAAAGGGCTTTGTTTTTTAATAACAGTACCTCTTAGGACACAGCAACTGAGCTTTTCTTTTTGTTTGATGTGCCAGGGAGTGGACCAAATGTAGGAAGGGGAATATGCAGTTTCAGGTGTCAATCATATAGGAGAATTCTTTTTTTTTTTCTGATGAAGACAACTGAGCTGTGGCATTAGGGTTGTGACTGATAGCACTTATAGCAACTGATTTAGCAACTTGCTACTTTTTTTTATTTTGTTGGCAAGCTTTCAAACAGCTGCCTACCATTGCTCTTCCTAGTCCCCATTCTATTTGTGTTTTTATAAATGGAACAGACTGAGGTGAAAGGCTAGGTTTGTTGGCCAAGGCACCTAGCTTCACCTGGGCTCTTTTCTTCTAGCTTGCTTGAAAGGACAGAACTAAGAACCTTACCAGAGTAAGAGAAAGGATTAAGACTTTTGGCTAGGCAGATTTACTGTGTGTTGTTGTTTTTATTTTGTACACACAGGGATTGTTACTGTTTGCTGCTAACATTTTATTGTTTTATTTTTCTCTGATTCACATTGCTGTTGCTGGGTATACCTTCTGCTGCATTATCACAAGGTGTGACTACAGGTGTGTGCTAACAGATTACTGCTGTAATCTTCTGATTCAAATTGTCTTTTGCAAGGTATATCTTCTGTTGCTTCTTTATTTTTCTCTGTTTCAAAGTGTTTCTTACAGAGTATATCTTCTGTGAAATTATTACAGGTGGTGCTTAAATTTTTGTGACTTTTTATCATTAGGCTAAATAAAATTACTGTTTGCCCCATTTTATTTATTTATTTTTTGCTGAAAAGTTGTTGTTTTTTGTCTCAGAGGTGTTGCAGTCTCCTTCTCACATTGAAGGAGCTAATTGCTTTCCTCCCAAAGCTCTTCCAGGGGATTAGGTATGTATCTGGGGGTGGAGATGGCAAACTGCCAGCAACTTCCAACAGAAAGAAGGGTTAAAAGGTCAGGTTAGTTGATATCTTGGAGGTGGAAGGCTAGGTTTGCTGGCCAAGGCACCTAGCTTCACCTGAGCTCTTTCCTTCTAGCTTGCTTGAAAGGACAGAACTAAGAACCTCACCAGAGTAAGGGAAAGGATTAAGACTTTTGGCTAGGCAGATTTACTGTGTGTTGTTGTTTTTATTTTGTACACACAGGGGTTGTCACTGTTTGTTGCTAACATTTTATTGCTTTATTTTTCTCTGATTCACATTGCTGTTGTTGGGTATACCTTCTGCTGCATTATTACAAGGTGTGTGCTAATAGATTACTGCTGTAATCTTCTGATTCAAATTGTCTTTTACAAGGCATATCTACTGTTACTGCTTTATTTTTCTCTGTACCAAAGTGTTTCTTACAGGGTACATCTTCTGTGAAATTATTACAGGTGGTGCTTAAATTTTTGTGGCTTTTTATCATTAGGCTAAGCAAAATTACTGCTTGCCCCTATTTTATTTATTTATTTTTTGCTGAAAAGGTTGGTTTTTTTTGTCTCAGGGGTGTTGCAGCCTCCGTCTCACATTGAAGACAGGGAGAGCGAGAAAGCAGCCACAGCTTCCTTGAATCAAGGAGGTTATTTTCTAGACTACACTGAACTGAATTATTACTTTTTGGACCTGTGTAAGTAACTAGTATTGATTCTGTTTTGGGGTGGACTTTTCTTAGTTTTAACTTTAATTTGCCAGGGACGAACTGTAGCTGGAAGATATTTGCAGTCAGTTGTGACTAGACCTGTTACTTAGCCTTTGTGAAATAGGTGTCTGAAAGAAAGGAAAAAAGGCACTCCCCGGGGTGGAGGGTAAGAGTTGTAGGTGATTGTTTCTGGACAGCATAGGTTTAAACTCCCAACCACCCTTCCCTCACCCCACCCACTCCAAGCACATAACTTCCTTTAAAGCACGGTCTCTGACATCACTTCCTCAAAACTGCTAACAACATACACCTGTTCATATCCTTAAAGGCACAGCACACTGAATAGGGGTAGAGACACTCACACACTTGCACACACTAAAACAAGAACAAAAACCAAAAAAGCATCTGCAGGGGACACAGACACGTGGGGAGTGGTGCAATTCACTGGTTGTGGAGCAGCAGTCTTCCGGGAGACATTCTGGAAACTGCATTGCTGCCCTATTTGCAGGCACCTCTCTGGTCTGAGGGAGGAGGTTGTTCGTCTCTATGCTGACCTGGCAAGGATTCAGAAAACCTGATCCCCTACCCAGGGACTACCCAGGACACTGCCACTACCTCAGAGGTTGCCAAGAAAGAGGAGTGGTTGGACCATAGTGGGCTCAGGGAGGGTGAGAGTGGTGGAACAGAGGCACATCCCTTCAGTTGTGCCTCTCCACACTTCATTCACCACTCTGGTGAAGCATGGTTCCTCAATGGAGTCACCTGCAGTGGAGACCAAGGAGGATGCTGGAAACCTCCACAATGTAGACCCACAGGAGGGTGGCCCAGGACTCCACAGGGGAAGGAAACAATTCCTGGTGAGGGACTCAGTTGTTAGGGGGGTAGAACTGGGGGAGGGAGGGGAAAGGGAGGTAAGGTGCTTGCCCGGCACCAAGGCTTGGAGGGGCAGGAAATGAATCCTCAGGATTGTGGTAGCAGTGGCAAGGGGGAGGGAGCTGAATGTCATTATCCACCTAGGGACGAATGACCTGGCTGAGAATGGGAACAGAGCAGTGCAACAGGAGTTTGTGGAGTTGGGGAGGGGCCTTAGACAAGTAGCACACATGGTAAGTTTCTCGGAAGTGCTACCTGTCTATGGCATGGATGAGGCTACGGCACTCCGCATCATGGGATTCAATAACTGGTTGAAAAGTTGGTGCAGAGTTCAGAGATTTAGCTTCATTGGTTGCTGGGGCTCCACCTGGAGGGATGCAGGCCTCTACAGGCGTGATGGTATGCATCTATCCTGGAGGGCAACCAGGATCCTAGGTGATAGGTTTAAATGCTTCAGTGGCAAGCATTTAAACTAGCCAAGTGGGTAGGCACTGAAGAGGAGAAGGGAAATCCTAGCCCCCCCCAAAAAAAATCAGGGTAATTAGTGAGGTAAACACCAAAATAGAGCAGTCAATTGGGAGAAGGAAAGGGGTAAATGGAGAAAAAGACAAAGGCAGTAGGGACAGGGATGGGGACAAAAGAAATAATGGCATAAAAAAATGGAGGGTAATGAGTACCAGTTCCAATAGTCTAGGTAAAAAGCTCCCTGAAATGGTGGCCTTGATGGAAGAGGGATGCCTGGATATTGTGGCAGTCATGAAAACATGGTACACAGAGAACCATGACTGGGATGTCAACATACCACGGTACACAATCTACAGGAGGACAGGGAGAGAAGAAGAGGAGCAGGAGTAGCTCTCTATGTAAGGGAAGGGATCAAAGCAACAGAACTAAAGGGTAAACAGGGAGGAGAGGAGGCATTGTGGGTCACCCTGGAGACTGGAAATGGCTCCACAATCCACAAAGGGGTTGTATACAGACCCCTGCCTCAGGGGGAGGAAACAGACAAGGAAATGATAGAAGGCATCCTTGGGATGGCAGAGAAAGGGGAGATATTACTGATGGGGGAACTGAATATGCCAGATGTTGACTGGAGCACCTTTGCTGCAGCCACATCCAAGAGCAGGGCCATTCACGATGCCCTACAGGGGGCGTGCCTCAGACAGCTAGTTTTGGAACCCACTCTGGAGAGAGCAGTCTTAGACCCGGTACTCTCAAATGGGGATGGAGAGAGGATCTCTGATCTTAAAGTGGGTAGCCATCTGGCAACAAGTGACCACCAAACAGTGTGGTTCATGATAAACTTAGCTGTAGAGTCAAGCCACACAAAAGTGAAGGTACTGGACTTCAGGAGGGCTGATTTTATCAAAATGGGAGAGTGCCTCAGAAAAGCACTAGCAAACAGGCAAGAAGGTGGGGGTGGAGCAACAATGGGGAACCATCAAAACCGCCATCACAGAGGCAACAAGTCTTTGTGTGAAGCAAATAAACAAATCAAAATAAAAAAAACACTATGGTTCTCAAAAGAAGTGGCAGAGAAGGTAAGGGTAAAAAATATAGCATTCAGGAAGTATAAGGAAACACAGAAGTAGCAGGACAGAGAACTGTACCAGTTAAAGCAGAAGGAAATGGGTAAGGCAGTCAGAATAGCAAAGGCCCAAACTGAGGAAAAGATAGCCAACTCGGTTAAGAAGGGGGATAAAACCTTTTATACGTACATTAGGGAACAAAGAAAGACTAAGGCAGGGATACTGAGGCTGAACAAAGAGGAAGGTGGTTGGGCAGACAGTGACAGTGAAAAAGCAGTGATACTGAACGAATACTTCTGCTCAGTATTCACAATGGAAAAGCAGGGGGAAATACCTAATCCAGTCAATAGAAGCACTCTGGATAGGGGGATTGATATTAGTCCTTTCACAGAAGAAAGGGTTCTGAAAGAACTCTTAAAATTGAAGGTGGATAAAGCAATGGGGCCTGATGGGATTCACCCCAGGATTTTAAAAGAACTAAGGGAAGAACTAGCAACACCACTGACTACCCTTTTTAATAAATCATTGGAGGATGGGATAGAACCCGAGGACTGGAGGAGGGCAGATGTGATTCCCCTTCACAAAAGTGGGAGCAAGACAGAGGCAGGAAACTATAGACCAGTCAGTTTGACCTCAGTGGTAGGGAAAATGATGGGATCACTTCTGAAGGAAAGAATTGTTGAGTACCTAGAGGCCAGTGGGGCAGAGGACCCAAGGCAGCATGGATTCACAGCAGGAAGGTCATGTCAGACAAATCTAATTGATTTCTTTGACAGGGTGACCAAAGCAGTAGACCAGGGAGGGCTGTGGGCATGGCCTACCTAGACTTTTAGCAAAGCATTTGACACAGTCCCACACAAAAAATTAATAAACAAATTAGCCAGCCTGGGAGTGGGTCCCAGGGTGGTAGCCTGGCTAAAACACTGGTTGGACAACAGGACACAGTGGTTAATAGTAAATGGAGTCCACAGTGAAGAAAGGAGGGTTACTAGTGGGGTACCGCAGGGTTCAGTACTGGGGCCAGTCCTTTTTAATGTCTTTATAAGTGACATTGCAGAGGGACTGGAAGGGAAAGTATGTCTCTTTGCAGATGACACAAAGATCTGCAACAGGGTTGATACACAAGGTGGGGTGGAAAGGATGAAAAGGGACTTGGCAAGGTTGGAGGAATGGTCAAATGTATAGCAGCTTAGATTCAGTGCAAAGAAGTGCAAAGTAATGCACCTGGGAAACAAAAACCCAGGGGAAAAGTACACAATGGGGAGTGAGATACTGACAACAAAAATGGAAAGGAACCTGTGGGTAGTCATTTCAGATGACCTAAAGGTGGGCCAGCAATCTGAGAAGGCAGTAAGGAGGGCTAGGGCGGATACTGGGATGCATAGAGAGAGGCATCACCAGTAGAAAACAGGAAGTTGTTGGCCCTCTGTACAGACAATTGGTTAGACCACATCTAGAGTACAGTGTACAGTTCTGGAGACCCCATCTCCGCAATGACATAGACAGGGTGGAGGCTGTCCAGGGGAGGGCAGCAAAAATGATGCAGGGTCAGCATCAGAAGACATATGAGGAAAGACTAAAGGAACTAAAGATGTATAGCCTCGAGAAAAGAAGGGAGAGGGGGGACATGATAGAAACTTTCAAATACCTTAAGGGAATCAACAAAGTCCAAGAGGGTAGCATCTTTCAGAAAAAGAGATGTACAAAAACAAGGGAGCACAATTTGAAGACAGAGGGGAGGACGGCTCAGAGGTAATGTGAAGGAATATTTCTCCACAGAGAGGGTTGTGGATGCATGGAACAGCCTTCCTGAGGAGGTAGTAGAGTCAAAAACAGTGGGGGAATTCAAGAATGCATTGGACAGACATAAGGCAATTCTAGTGGGGGGTAGGTGGAAGTAGGCTGCTGGTTAACTAGGATCTGCAGCTTATCCGTTAGGTAGGGAAATGGGCAGACTAGGTGGGCCAAGTGGTCCTTATCTGCCATCAAATTCTATGTTTCTATGAGACAACAAAAAGATAACTGAGTGCAAAATTAAGTCTTTTTGCCAAAACTGGCCAGCTAGCCCAGAATACATATGGCCCACTAGCCATGGGACTGTACTTTGCAGGGTTGTCACGTTGAGATGGAAAAACGTTTTTATGTTTGCTTGCACACATGTGCAAGAAAAATAGTGCCATAATGTGAGTTTTCGGAGGTGTGGCAGCCATCTTCCAATTCAGTCAGTGGGTTTGCAGGCACGGCCACAGTTCTCCAATGAATACTGTAGCTGTCTATGACAGCAGTTGAAAATGCAGTGCCATACAGTTGAAAGGGAGAGCTCTGCTTCAGTGAGCAGTGCTCCCCACCATGCACATGCACGCATGCATATTGCGTGCTGATGCGCTTCCCCCGCGCACATGCTGTATGGCTGGCCAGAGTGCCCAATCCCATTGGCTCCACGCCCCCAAAAGCTTTCTGGGTGCCACGCTGGGGCCCACCCCAGCAATTGTTATGGCCGATGGGGGTACCCCATCCCCCGTCTGCTCCACGGCTCCACAACCCCCCCCAAAAGCTTTCCAGGTGCCACACTGGGAGCCACTCCAATGTGGAAAAAATTGCTATGGCCAATGAGGGTGCCCAATTCCCCATTAGCTCCAGGGCCCCCCAAAACAGCCTTCCAGCTGCCATGCTGGGAGCCCACGCCAGCATGGCAAATGTCCCGTGTTGTCTTCCTAAAAAATAAACAACCTGTGAACAAAAAAGTTCCCTCGGCAGTCTCCCTGTCCACCTGCGCCCACCCACTGTGCACCCTGCCTCCCCACACACCCTCTCACCCCATGCTTACCTCCGGAGCTTGGCGCGACAATCTTCAGTGGACCAAGAACATGTCTGCATTCTTCAAAGCTGACCACAAACTGAGGAAATGCTGGTAAGCTGTATAATGCAATAAACAGGGTTTTTTCAACTTTAATGCATATCTCAGGCATTTTTTGGAATTTTGGCACCAAATTTTCAACATGTGGTTTTTGGGACCCCCTCCTCATGAATTCTTGAACTGTCATGGCATTAATCAGGCACGAAGGGTGATTTTGCAATCACTGCATGAAATCACCTTTCAGGACCAATTAATGAAACGAAAGTGCCAGTATTCATAAGGTGGGCTCTCAAAAAGCCTATGTTGCAAATTTGGTGAAAAAATTTCCCAAAATGACTTTTTTATGAGCGTGTGTTGCGCAGTTTCTATGCACTCTCGTAAGTTCGTGAATTTTTAATATTTGCACTCTGGATTTTCAACATTGGCATTTTACCACACTTCCTTATGAGCAGTACAGCTGTCATTTTTCACATCTCGCCCAAAATGTGTTTCCGCATGTAACGCACAATGGCGTAGTCGGTGTGCAAAATCAATTTATGGGACACATTAAGAAAATCACAGTGACACTGTTCATGAGCAGAGGTCTTAAAATGGCTATGTTGAAAATTTGGTGAAAAAAATTCCTAAAATATTTGTTTTACAGAGTGTACGTAAGTTCTCATATGACTTGTAAGTTCCACGAATTTTAATATTTGCATTCCACATTTTCAACAGTGCCTATTTACCACACCTCCTTATGAACAGTACAGCTGTCATTTTTTACATGTCGCCCAAAATGTGTTTCTCTGCATGTAGCTCACAACAGTGCAGTCAGTGTTCGCAATCAATGTTTGGGACAGATTAAGAAAATCACAATGACACTGGTCATGATCAGAGGTCTTAAAATGGCTATGTTGAAAATTTGGTGAAAAAATTCCCCAAAATTACTGTTTTAGGAGCGCACATTGCGCAATTCCTTCACATATCCGGACAGCCTTGTATGGTATGGGCTGCACGCCCATTGGCTCATGCTCTGAATCAATGGGCATGCAGCCCTACTGAGCTGTCAGTCGTCGAGCGGCGGGGCAGCAGGCGGGTGGGGTGCTGCCGTCCGCTGGCGGACGGAGGCGGGGTGGTGGAGCTCCGTGGGTGGGAGGGTTGGGGGCCACTAGATCACACATGGGATTCTGGATGTGGGGGGTGAGGATGCCACCCAGCGATCAGGCTAGTCGGGGTGGGGGGACCCCTTTCATAATATGCCCAGCGATAGGGCAAGTCAGTGGGGTGGGATATGTGTTTGCCCGTGATGGGCTAGTCTGAGGTGGGGATGCTACAGTATACCCGCGATCGGGCTACTCGGGGTGGGGAAAGATTTATGTTATGCCCCGATCGGGCTGCTGGGGGAGATTACATTATGCCCGCAATCGAGGCACCGGGAACAAGTGGAGGGCCACCCACAGGTAGCAGCTGCTGTGTGCTGTGCCCTGCAATGTGGCAGCTCACCTGTGGGTGGCCCTTGACTTGATCCTTTTTTTGGCTTAAAGTATGTAGGCCAGGTAGAGGGTTGTGCCTGCATAACTCTGCATGGCCCGGCTGAATATCGGGCTGTGCAGTTTATGCATGGTTCCTCCCCCTTTGGTTGCACATGCCTTCATTAGCATTGCGCTGTTGCTCAGCATGATTTGGGGGGCGCAACTGCCTCCTGCTGAATATCGCAGAATGGCGCATTTCGGACTTGTGCAGGCATAACCCTATTGCGCATGGCTCAGCTCTTTTGAATATCTGGGCCCAGATTTTCAACATTGCCATTTTATTACACTTCCTTATGAACAGTACAGCTGCCATTTTTCACATCTCACCCAAAATGTGTTTCCGCACATGTAGCACACAGTGGTGCAGTTGGTGTATGAAAGCAGTGTTTGGAACAGATTAAGAAAATCACAGTGACACTGTTCATGAGCAGAGGTCTTAAAATGGCTATGTTGAAAATTTGGTGACAAAAGTCCATAAAATTACTGTGTTATGAGTGAGCATTTTGCAGTTTCTAGGCACCCTCGTAAGTTCATGCATTTGTAATATTTTCAGTCCAGATTTTTACCAGTGGCATTTTTCCATACTTCCTTATGAAAAGTACAGCTGTCATTTTTCACAACATGGCTGAAATGTGTTTTCACACTTTCAGTGCAGAAATGTGTGGTTGCTGTGGGAAATCATTGTTTGGGGCAGATAAAAAAAATCACAGTGACCCTGTTCATGATCGGAGGTCCCAAAATGCCTGTGTTGACAATCTGCTGTAAAAAAATCCCCAAACTAATTACATTACAGGTGTGCGTCGCACAGTTTCTACGTATACTCATAACTTCACCATTTTTATGTTGCTTGCACGCATGTGCAAGAAACATAGTGCCATCATCGGAGATTTCGGAGGTGTGTCACCTCCTCCTCCAATTCAGTCAGTGTGCTGGCAGGCGCGGCCCCTGTAAGCCAATGCATTTTGGAGCTATCGATGACACACTCCAAAATGCAGTGGCATATAGTTGAAAGGGGGAGCTACGCTTCAGTGAGCAGCGATAAGAGGCTTCTCACACGCAGCTCCCCACCCCATGGCGATGCACGCACGCGTACACTGTACTTAACCAGCGGTGCCCAATCCCGTCGGCTGAGCTCGTCCCCCTCCAGTAGTAGGTGCCACGCTGGGAGCCCACCCCAGCGTGGCAAGCGGTCCTTTTGCTGACGGGGGTGCCCAATCCCCCATCAGCTGAGCACCCCCCCAACGTCCTTGTGCCATGCTGGGAGCCCACCCCAGCGTGGCAAACGTCCCAGACGTCCTTTTTTTTAAAAAACCTGTAAAACAAAAACTGTCCCGGCAGCGCTCGACCCCTCCCACAACCGCACCCACCCACTGCGCACCCAGCCTCCCCACATCCCCTCACCCCATACTTACCTCCGGACTCCGGCACGACGTCTTCGGTGGATCGGGAACATGCTCTGCACTCTTCAAAGCCGACCGCAAACTGAGGAAATGCCGGTAAGCTGTATAATGGGCTAGATAGGGGTTTCAACTTTATTGCATATCTCAGGCATTTTTGGGACTTTTGCCAAATTTTTCAACATGGGTTTTGGACACTTCTCATGAATGATGTCATTGTCATGTGTTGTTTGCCAAGGGTGATTTGCCGCAGTGACTGCGAAATCACCTTCGGGCCTGAATAACACCATGACAGTGACATCATTCATGAGAAGGGGTCCCAAAACCCCATGTTGAAAATTTGGTGCCAAAATTCCAAAAAATGACTGTTTTACGAGCGTGCATTGTGCAGTTCCTACGTAGGCTCGTAAGTTCGCGAAATTTCAATATTTTCACTCCAGATTTTCAACATTGCCATTTTACCACACCTTCTTATGAGTAGTACAGCTGTCATTTTTCACATCTCACCCAAAATGTGTTTCTGCCCATGTAGCACAGAATGGCGCAGTCGGTGTGCTAAATTAATGTACGGGACAAATTAAGAAAATCACAGTGACACTGTTCATGAGCAGAGGTCTTAAAATGGCTATGTTGAAAATTTGGTGAAAAAATTCCTAAAAATGACTGTTTTACGAGAGTGCGTTGCGCAGTTCCTCTGGACGCTCGTAAGGTCGCGAAATTTCAATATTTTCACCCCAGATTTCCAACATTGCCATTTTATCACACCTTCTTATGAGTAGTACAGCTGCCATTTTTCACATCTCACCCAAAACATGTTGCTGCCCATGTAGCACTACAATGGCGCAGTCGGTGTGCTAGATCAATGTAATGGAACAAATTAAGAAAATCACAGTGACACTGTTCATGAGCTCAGGTGTTAAAATGGCTATGTTGAAAATTTGGTGAAAAAATTCCAAAAAATGACTGTTTTACGAGCGTGCGTTGTACAGTTCCTAAGCACGCTCGTAAGTTCGCGAATTTTCAATATTTTCACTTCAGATATTCAACATTGCCATTTTACCACACCTTCTTATGAGAAGTACAGCTGTCATTTTTCACATCTCACCCAAAACGTGTTTCCACCCATGTAACGCACAATGGCGCATTCGATGTGCGAAATCAATGTGCGGGACAAATTAAGAAAATCACAGTGATACTGTTCATGAGCAGAGGTCTTAAAATGGCTATGTTGAAAATTTGGTGAAAAAATTCCCTTCAGATGTTCTGCAATATTACTAATGAAGACATTGAACAGAACTGGCCCCAGGACCGATCCCTGCAGCACCCCACTGGTCGTCCCTCTCCTAGACTGCATGCCATTTACCACCACTCTCTGCCTCCTGTCTGTTAGCCAGTTTCTAACCCAGTTTACCACCCTTTCCCCATGTCCAGCCTACCCAGCTAGTTTATCAGCCTCCTATATGGGATGGTGTCAAAGGCTTTGCTGAAATCAAGGTAAGCGTTGTCCACTGCCCCACCCTGATTCACTTCCTTTGTCACCCAGTCAAATAAATCAACCAGATTTATCTGACATGATGTCCCCACTGTGAATCCATGTTGTCTATGGTCCTGGGTTCCGATGGCATCTAGATGCCCCACTATCCTTTCTTTAAGCAATGTCTCCATGATCTTCCCCACTACTGAGGTGAGACTGAATGGCCTATTGTTCCCTGCCTCCTCCCTGCTGCCGGACTTGTGTAGAGGGACCACATGTGCCCTCCTCCAATTCACTCATGTTGAATGACTCAGTGAACATGGCTGCCAGAGGTACTGCTATCTCCCTTCACAGTTCTGTTAATATCCTTGGGCGTATGCCATCTGGTTCCATTGCTTTGTCTACCTTCAATTTAGTGAGCTCCTGCAGAATTCTTTTACCTTTGAATGGACTATTGTCCACCTCTTCACCCCCTTGGCAACTGCTGTACTCCTGTGGCCCTTGTCCTCCCACTCTTCTGTGAATACTGAACGGAAAGAAACAGTGGATGTCTTGGGAGGAAGGCATGAAACTGTCACTTCCAAATACCTAAACAGTACATACAAGCAAGCAACATTCGGCATTGACAAATGCTTGTTTTAAATATTTTCACTGCAGATTTTCAACATTGCCATTTTTCACACCTCCACATGAACAGTACAGCTGTCATTTTTCACATCCTGTTCGGAATGTGTTTTTGCACCTATGGTGCTAAATGCCGTACTCGCTGTGCAAAAGCAGCTTTCGGCTAACAAACTGATATTGCCACTGTTCATAAGGTGGGGGTCACAAAAAACCATGTTGAAAATCTGGACTGAAAATACCAACGAATGCCTGAGGCATTAGGGTCCCCGACCATAACGCCTCACCCTGTAGAGAATGACAGGCATCAGGAGTGTGACTTGGGATTCTCGCCTGTAATGCTCATACCATTCCACACCCTGCAGCCAGTGAGAGGCATTGAGGTGTGCCTTGGACTCTTCGGTTCCAAAGTTCACCCCATTCTCCTATACCACACCCATCTCACCGTATTTCTTGATGGACTGGGGTGCGCATAAGGGCCAAAGACCCCAAGGCACACCGTGACACTTGTCGGTGTCTGCAGGGTAGGGTGTAGTGAAATGGCATGGCCGTTTTTGCCTGACAACCCAAAGGGACACCCCAATGCCTGTCAGTCTCTGCAGGGTGGTGGTGGGGTTGGCTTCAGTTCAATACTTCACTGCCATTCCTATTATGCAGCTCTGTAACTCCTACACTACCAGTGCCAATGCCAGCAAGCAAACATTTGACATTGACAAAGGCTTGTTTTTAACAGCTGTATGACTTGGAAATCACAAGAATATTTTCATTGCCAAAAGTGGCCAGCTAGCAAAGCAGGATTATGGCATGCTAACCGACGGACCTCTACTTTGCAGGATGGTCAAGTCGAAAATGAGACAGCTCTTTTAAACAGCAGGGTAATTTGGAAAACACACCAGAATATTTGAGTTCAAAATATTTTTTTTTTTTTTTTTGCCAAAAGTTTGCAGCTAGCTCAGCATGCTTATGGCACACTATTCAAAGAGCTTTTGCTTAGTAGGCTTTTCAGGTCAAGACCAAGCAAATGTTTTGAACAGCAGGATGATTTGGAAAACACACAAGAATATTTGATTTAAAAATTAATTATTTTGCCAAAGATGGCCAGCTAGCCCAGCAGGTTGATGGTACTCTAGCTAAGGGATTCTGCTTTGCAGGATGGCCATTTTCAGACAGAGACAAAACACGCACTGGGCCAGTACACACCAGTACAGCCCATTGCCTGGCCACACATGTGAATGCATGCACATATCACACATCCTGTCTTCTGTGTGTGTGAAGATCACAGGAGTTCCTTTTTTATTTTATTTTCTTAGACAGGCTCCAGCAGCAGCACAAGCTGCGAGACTAAAGGTAAACCCCCGCACATCCCAACACTGTCTCTCTCCTTTCTTTTTATTTTTCTTTCTTTTGGTTGTTAAATTGTAATTTTTACTTTAAATCCACCTTCAGTGCCTCTTGTTCCAGTGGACGGCTATGACACCCCAAATCCACAACCCCTCGTAGTCTCCCCTGCCAACTACTGTCTAGCTGCCTGGTTTGGTTTTTTTTTTGTTCGTCATTGTTTTTTGCTTTATATTTCTTTTGGTGTTTGTACCATTTATTCCTGTGGCACAGACTGTGAGACCCCATGTTCCAACCCCCCACCCCACACTGTCTCTCTCTCCCACATTCTCTTAATTTTATTTGCTTTTGTTTTGTATGTCTTCTTTGTAAACTTTTACTTTTCTTATAATCTTTTTACTTTTTAGTTTGTCCATGGTTCATGACGTCCTCAGCCCAGCATCCAAAATCCCCATCCTGCACTGTCTATCACTTATCCTTTTTTGCTAGTAAAGTGTTCTTTTCCTTTATTTGATTTTAAACATAGTTTTCTTTTCTTTTCATAACCTTCCCCCCTCAGTCCACCTCCCAAAATCCTCAGCCCAGTGATCATTTGTGACCTCCTTCAGTCCGCTGCACCAAACCCCCACTCCATACCATCTCTAGTTTGCTTTTTTGCTTTATACAGTGTTTTTTTTTATTTCTTTTTTCTACTGCATTGACAATTTTGATCTTTTTGACCTCCCTCCCTCTCCCTCAAACCACCACAGTACCACTACCACCAAATGCCAAGTACACCCTCAGTCCCACTTAGCACTTCACTCATTCAGCTCCTTCCCTGGCACTGTCAGTAAAGGAATGGAACTGCAGTCCTCTTTTATACCCGCATGTCCAAACTGGGGTACATGAGGGACTGTGAACTGTTACTGATTACATTTCACCACTCTCTTAGCCTCCCAAGTAAGTCACATGACTGGCATACAGGCTAGAAGGCAAGGAGAGGCAAAAAAAAAGAAACAAAAAAAAAAAGATCCAAGCTGAGCAGCCAGTGTTAGGCACAGGTCTTGCTGAAACTGAACTGCATGAGTTTGGAACAACTCAGTTTCAAGATAGTTTTGGCCCATCCACTCCTCATTGGAACTTCTAGTAGCAGAAGTAGTAGTAGTAGAAGTAGTAATAGTAGTAGTCATAGAATAAGAAGTAGTAGTAGTAGAAGTAGTGGTAGAAGAATAAGTAGTAGAAGTAGTAGTAGTAGTAGAAGTAGAAGTAGTAGAGTAGTAAAAGTAGTAATAGTAGAATGAGAAGTAACAGTAGTAGAAGTAGTAGTAGTAGAAGTAGTAGTAGAAGTAGTGTTAGAAGAAGAAATAGTAGTAGAAGTAGTAATAGTAGTAGTCATAGAAGAAAGAAGTAGTAGTAGATTTAGGAAGTAGTAGTAGTAGAAGTATTAGAAGTAGTAGTAGTAGAAGAAGTAGAAGTAGTAGAATAATAATAGTAGTATGTAGAAAGTAGTAGTAGTAGTAGAAGAAGTAGTAGTAGTAGAAGTAGTAGTAATAGTAGAAGTAGTGGTAGAAGAAGAAATAGTAGTAGAAGAAGTAGTAGAAGAAGAGGTACTAGTAGTAGTAGAAGAAGAAGTAGTAGTAGAAGTAGTAGCAGTAGAAGTAGTGGTAGAAGATGAAGTAGTAGAAGTAGTAATAGTAGAAGTAGTAGTAGTAGAAGAAGAGGTACTAGTAGTAGTAGAAGAAGAAGTAGTAGTAGAAGAAGAAGCAGTAGTAGTAGTAGTAGTAGAAGAAGAAGTAGTAGTTGTAGCAGTAGAGGAAGAAGTAGTAGTAGTAGAAGAAGTAGTAGTAGTAAAATATTGTATTCATCATATGAATCAGATTCTCAGTTGAGCAAAACTAATTTTCAACGAGGTCCCATACAGTGCATGTGATACAAGCAGAAAAGGGAAAATATCATGTTAAAACATTGTTACGGCATTTGTGGTAGCAGCACCTGGGAAGGTACAGAAATACTGAAAGAAAGGGACATGAGTGCTAGAAATCTGGTATGATCTACAGAGGCTTAGTCCTCACCAATAGAGATGCAGTGAAGTTTTGATCCCCTAGCGAAGTATGGGCAAAGTAGCCCACTCCACATTCATGTGGGACTATGCAAAGTCCCCACTAAAATGAGCTACTTCACCTTTAATGACTTCGCGATGTGATTAAATAAGGCAAAGTCATTAAGAAACATATAGCCCACTGATCAGTGATCACATAGCTGACTGTCTCTGCAAGTCTTCGGGTCACATGATTCAGGGAAGCAGTTCAATTGGCACTGGCAGGAAATCAGTGTTTTACTTTCATGTTCTGTAGCGGAAACAGTTTGCAGTCCAGTCTGTTCTGCAGTGTGCAGTCTGACTCTGTACTGTGTGTTTCAGCGCTAAAAAAAAGCTATAGTTCTTTTTTTGTGTGTTAAATCTTTGTGTATTTAGTTGTTGTAGTCCTTCAGGAAAGTTTTATTTAATTAGAAACGCTTTTTTTTTGTTAAAAAAGTATTTTTTGTGTCTTTTTTTAGGCACTGTATTTTATTTTATTAGTACTTGTAATAGTGTTTTGTTTTTGCTTTGTTTATTTACTTTCTTGATGGAGTGTGGACATGGTGGGCCAAGTGGTAGCCATTGTGGCCCACGAATGTGGGGTGGCCACCCAGTTAGATTAAATCAGCAGACTTTGGGGACAGCACCTGCAGCCACAGTGAGCCCAGCAGCTGTGATTGTCATCCAGGAGCAGCAGCAGGAGCAGGTGGAGCAGCAGCCGCTGCAGGATCAGCAGGAAGAGCTGCAGCAAGAGCAGCAGGAACCATGGCAGGTTCTCGGACCTCAACCACCACCAGCACAGCAGCAGGTGTGTCATGGTGCCCCCCACCACCACCTGTACAGGGCCCTGCCCACAGCTCCCCTGTGTGGGCCTTTTTGTCTTCCTTCTTTGGTGACTCCAGCATGGTGCGTTGCAATCTTTGTAATGTGATGATCCGACAGGGGCCCAAGGGCAGCCACCTGGGCATGGGTGGTCAGCGCACCCATCTAGCTGTTCACCACCATGCCCAGTGAGAAGCGAAGCTGCAGGAGGTAGCAGCATCTCCAGCAGCTCTGGTGGCACAACCAGCTCATTTGTCTGCGCATCACTGTAGTAGATGGGAAATGTCATCAGGTGAGGTGGTGGCAGGTCCCCGAGTTGCCCAGGATGAAGAGAGGTCACATCAGCCAGCGACACAGGGGGACCTTGCTGAGCTGCATGCTGAGCTACAGGGGCTGAAAACAGTGGTGGAGGCAGCAATGCAGCGGCTGAGATGTGTTGAGGGGCAGACCGATGAAATACTATGATTGCTGTGTAGTAATAGTGGTGATGATGAGCAGTAACCACCCCCACAGGCTCATTAAGAAAGTTATATTGAATTCCAAATTGACCCCCCCCCAAAAAAAGTCTCCCTCCTCTTCTTTAATTTTTTTTCTTATTAATATTTTTCTTTTTCTGTATGAATTTTATGTTCAGGAAATGTTTTGTTTGTGATTTTTTTGTACTTATTACTTCATTTACTTTATTTGGAATTGTTTTTTTTGTTACATGAGTGATGGTCGGCATTGGAAAAATGATGGATGCCGCATGCTTTCATTCCAGGTGAAACTGTCATGCTGCCATGCACACTGCAATAAAAGGTCTTGAAGATAGTGTTTTGGCAGCACAATTTCAACTGCAGTAAAAGCACACAGTGTCTCCAAAGTTGGCAACCACATTACATATTACGTAACATAAAGTAAAGATGATGATGATAGATGAGACGAGTAAGACGTTAAGAACAAAACAATTTGTATTGCAGAATTGTTTAATGGCGTGAAGGGGGGAACATTTGGGGGAGGTAGGATGATGAATCGGATTTACCAGTATGAGGGACAAGAAAGATCAAGAAAGTCAATATTAACAACACCCCCACAAAATAAAATAATCTCTGCATTTATTTATTTTCTTAAGCCGTATTTTTTTCTTACATTTATGTTCAGTTAATGTTTTCTTAGCGATGTTAATTTTGTTAATTCTGTATTTCTTCAGCATCATACTGGTAAATCACTTTCCCCACCTCCCCCCAGTGCCCCCCACACCATTATGCTTTCAGCAATAGAAATAATTTTGTTCTTAGTTTCGTTTTATGCAATAAGTCCTGATGCCGTCCACTTTGCATACAACGCGTGCTTTCCTTTAATTGAATATTGTGTCTCCAAAACATCGTCTTCAAGACACTTTTATTGCAGCATGCATAGTGGCACTAGAGTTTCACCTGTAATGAAAGCACACAGCCTCTGCTATTTGGCCAACTATCAGTCATGCAAAAAATAAAGTAAATTAAGTAATAATAACTACAGAAATACTTGTTAATTTTCTGAACATTTACTTAAAAGGAAACTAACATGCAGGACTACATTTATCAGTATTATTAGCAATGGAAATTTGCTTTACATAAGCTATTGACCAAACTTGTAACACTTTTTTTGTTGCCATCAAGTTCTGTCATTTGTAGGAGTGTGATGTAGTGGCTAGAGCAGAAGTTTGAAGCCTACGAATGGGTTATAAATCATTCTGGCTCAAAATGTCTTACGGGTTCAGTCGAAATAGCTTATGTTAAGTAGTTTTTGATTGGTAACAACAAGATTGATAAATGTAGTCCTACATGTTACTTTCCCTTTAAAGCACCAGCACAATTATCTCAAACAATGCCATTACCACACCTACCATGCCCCACACGAATGTGCTATCTTTTGTGCTTTTGTCCCACTGTTTTAATGTCATGAAAAGCCCAGATTAAAAATAAAATGAGAGACATGCGTTGCATAGTGTTGTGTCCCCAGAGAGATAATGCTTCCTTTAAGTCAAATACTTTTGACGCACACACCTGACAAGGTGGTGCAAAGCACTTAAAAAGCTTGTCAGAGAACTGAAAATTGAGCCTGCCACTCCACACCACCACCAACACCACCACTTTGCAAGAAATGTGAAGTTGTGTCCCCAGAGAGAAAATGCTTCCTGTAAGTCAAGTACTTTTGCCACACTCACCTGAGAAGGTGGTGCAAAGCACATGTGAAGCTTGCCAGAGAACTGAAAGCTGAGTCTGCCATTCCAAACCACCACCACCAAGAGCACTTTGCCAAAAATGTGAAGTTGTGTCCCCAGACAGAAAATGCTTCCTTTAAGTCAAATACTTTTGTTACACACACCTGACAAAGAGGTGCAAAACACAAACATTTGACTGATAACTGAAAGTTGAGGCTGCCACACCATGCCACCAGCACTTTGCCAGAAATGTGAAGTTGTGTTCCCAGAGAGAAAATACTTCCTTTAAGTCAAATACTATTGCCACACACATCTGAGAAGTCAATGAAAAGCACATGTGAAGCTTGCCAGAGAACTGAAAGCTGAGTCTTCCACCCCACAACAACGCCACCAGCACTTTGCAAGAAATGTGAAGTTGAATCCCCAGAGAGAAAATGCTTCCTCTAAGTTAAATACTTTTGCCACACAGACCTGATAAGCTGGTGCAAAACACATGTGAAGCTTGCCAGAGAACTTAAACATATTTATCTGACTAAGCATTTCTGGGCCTGCCACCCCACTGCTTGCGAAGTGACATCTTTGCCTAAGTTGTGACGCCACTTGCTTCTGTTCTCCTGCTGATGTAACCGAATGAAAAGTCCAGATGAAGATTAAAATGCCAGAAATGTATCTCTTTTTCCCAAGTGAGAGCATTGCCTGTGTTGATGCCTGCTGCATCACCAATACATGCTGCCCTTTGTGTGCGCCTTGCCTTCGTACCACAATGGTAAGTTATTGTGCGTGCCACTATAATTTTTTTTCCAGAGACACTGCCATTTAATTTCTATCTATATAATCTTGTTCTGTGTTGTGAGCAGTCTGTCATATTTATTTCTTTATTTGAAAGTTTCACCGGTAAGGCATGCTGAGCAGAGTACTGCTCGATTCCAGATGCGTCCTGGGGGAAGGGGAATAGGGATAAATACATATAGAAATGCAGAGTGCAAAGAACATACAGGCAAGTACACAATCGTAAAGAACAGTGCGGTACAGAACAGCTCAGTTGGTCACTGTACAGGCAATCATCAGTTTAAATCACAGCATCACACTGAAATCTATTTCCAACATCACACTGAAATCTATTTCCAGTCATCACATTGAAATCTATTTCCAACATCACACTGAAATCTATTTCCAGTCATCACATTGAAATCTATTTCCAACATCACACTGAAATCTATTTCCAGTCATCACATTGAAATCTATTTCCAACATCACACTGAAATCTATTTCCAACATCACACTGAAATCTATTTCCAGTCATCACATTGAAATCTATTTCCAACATCACACTGAAATCTATTTCCAGTCATCACATTGAAATCTATTTCCAACATCACATTGAAATCTATTTCCAACATCACATTGAAATCTATTTCCAACATCACACTGAAATCTATTTCCAACATCACATTGAAATCTATTTCCAACATCACATTGAAATCTATTTCCAACATCACACTGAAATCTATTTCCAACATCACATTGAAATCTATTTCCAACATCACACTGAAATCTATTTCCAACATCACATTGAAATCTATTTCCAGTCATCACACTGCAATCTATTTCCAACATCACATTGAAATCTATTTCCAATCATCACACTGAAATCTATTTCCAACATCACATTGAAATCTATTTCCAACATCACACTGAAATCTATTTCCAACATCACATTGAAATATTGCTCCTTTTCTGGGAATCTTCACACTTTACCACGGTGGGCATGATGATGATCAAATCACATGAACATGCAAGCAACACATGTGTTGTGACTAGAGCCTGACAAGTAATGTGGTATTGTCAAATTCAAATGTTCTTTTTATGGGGGGCCTGTGGTACACTGAAAGACAATCATTTATGATTACTTTTTTTTTTTTTTTTTTCCAAGTCGTCGTGCATAGCATCAGTGGTCCACTACAACAAGTTTTGGATGCCTGCTGCTGAGTTTGGCTGCATGGAAACTGTCAACCCATGAAAGGTAAGTATTTTTTTTTGGGGGGGGAGCATTATTCAAAAAAGTAAAAAAAAATGGTTCATTAATGTTTTGATCATCTTTACAGGTCTTCAGTATATCATTAGAACTGAAAACAAAGATGTAACTGCTGTGATTCTTGAAGAATGTGATTTGTCACATGATAGTGACTGGTGTGACATGACTAATCAACTGTACACAAATAGCTACAGCTGTACTTCCATGACCTGTACCACCCCTAACACCCTGACTTGAAAACACATGTCAGTGAGTACAGTAGTCAAGCTGAGATACTATCTACAGGATTAAATAGAGCCTGCTTCTTGTGTGCACAAAGATTCAAGTGGGGCATCCTACAGAATGTGAACACAAACAGAAGCATTGAAGTACACCAAGGATCTTGAGTGGCATGACATGATATAACTGGGTGTCCCCTAGTCATTTTCCTGGTTCGTGATGAAATCAAAGACTTTAAAAAAACAGGGTTACATACAATGTACACCCCAAAAACTTAAAGTTGTGAAATTCGTGAATTGCGATCGTGAAGATGAAGAACATGATTTGCCTCTTGACGAGTGACTGGTGTGACATGACTAATGAACTGTATGGAGATACCTATGGCTGTACTTTCCTGACCTGTACCACCCCAAACACCCTGACTTGAAAAGACATATCAATGAGTACAATGATCAAGCTGAGATAATATCTACAGGATTAAATAGGGCTGGCTTCTTGATAACTTACACCCCAAAAACTTAAAGTTGTGTAATTCGTGAATCGTGATCATGAAGATGAAGAACGTGATTGGTATCGTGAGTGACTCATGATGATCGCCCTGACTTAAAATTGCCCATAAATGAGTACAATGTTGATGCCGAGATATGCACCACACCAGTACTCTGAAGGGAAGCCAAACAAACAACTGTGACTTAAGTTACAGATGGAGATTGGGCCCTAAAGAGATGCAGATGCACAAACAGATGGATGCTGCACTGAAGAGATGTGGCCACACAGGCACAACACCACCTTAACCAGTGGTCAAACTCGAGAAATCCAAAACTGGAACAATAATACCTTTTTTTTTGGGGGGGCTGCAGTAACAGTCCACTTCTGACCAAGATAGAAAGAAGCAGTAAAAATTACCGCAGATGGATAAGAGGTTTATTCAGTTCAGAGTCCTGTGATTACGGTGTGGCACAATAAAATGTGTGTGACTTGATGGCACACACACACACTACAGGTAATGCACAGAAAATTTAAAAGTTTAGTGCAGTACAACCAAATCTTTTAAAACAACTGAAAAAAATGCACAGCACAACAGCAAACACCAAAAAATGATCAAAACTTACTGAAAGTATTACTGTGTGTACATGAACACACAGATACTAACACATTATCTACCCAAAAACAATTAGAAAGACTGCCTTTCTCACTGAGTCAATGTGAATCTCCCTTCATCACACCCCTTCCTAGAAGTACACTTCTACAGTGTCTGTCAGTACATAGACTGAATCTTACAAATCAACATTCGAAATGCACACAAAACCAAGAAACACTTGATGATATAAGCAGAGGAGGGTTTCCTGCAATCGATGCACTAAATTTTGCCTAAAGTAATTGGCTCAAAAATGCTTTTTAAAAGGTTTCTCAATGGTTTGATTCTCAGAGCTCTGATGCAGCTTTCCACTACACACACTGCGCAGAACTGAGACTGTGCAAGACAATCTAGGGCCCATGTGACCTGCCAACCCCCATGATTCAATGCAAACTTTGCCCTGAAGTCCAAAAGCAAGGCAAAGTCAATGCAAAGTCAATTGAAACCAGTGGCACTTTGCATTACTCATTATGGTGAATTACTTTGCTTTGTACTGCGAAGTACTTCACGTAATTATCTATGTACACGAAGTGCTCACCGGAACAAAGTGCATGGACTTCTCCCACCACTACTCACCAAGACGTGCATTATAAACTAGGTATGAGGTCTGAGGCACAATCCTCACCCAGACATGTGCATTATAAACTGGGTATGAGGTCTGAGGCACAGTTCTCACCCAGATATTTGCATTATAAACTGTGTATGACATCTGAGGCACAGTTCTCACCCAGATATGTGCATTATAAACTGGGTATGAGGTCAGAGGCACAGTCCTCACCCAGATATGTGCATTATAAACTGTGTATGAGGTCTAAGGCACAGTCCTCACCCAGACATGTGCATTATAAACTGGGTATGAGGTCTGAGGCAGTTGTGAGGACAGACATGTGCATTATAAACTGGGTATGAGGTCTGAGGCACAGTCCTCACCCAGATATGTGCATTATAAACTGGGTATGACATCTGAGGCACAGTCCTCACCCAGATATGTGCATTATAAACTGTGTATGAGGTCTGAGGCACAGTCCTCACCCAGACATGTGCATTATAAACTGGGTATGAGGTCCTGAGGAATAATCCTCACCCAGACATGTGTATTATAGACTGGGTATGAGGTCTGAGGCACAGTCCTCACCCAGACATGTGCGTTGTAAACTGGATATGAGGTCTGAGGCACAGATCTCACCCAGACATGTGCATTATAGACTGGGTATGAGGTCTGAAGCACAGTCATCACCCAGACATGTGCATTATAAACTGGGTATGAGGTCTGAAGCACAGTCATCACCCAGACATGTGCATTATAAACTGGATATGAGGTCCTGAGGGACAGTCCTCACCCTGACATGTACATTATAAACTGTGTATGAGCTCCCAAAGGACAGTCCTCTCCCTAACATGTGTGCTATAATCTGGGTATGAGGTCCTGAGGCACAGTGCTCACCTGGACATGCATGATATAGTGGATATTAGGCCCTGAGGGAAATTCCTTGCCCAGACATGTCTGCTATACACTGGTTATGAGGACCTGAGGCACAGTCCTTACTGGAACATGTAGGTTATGCTGGGTAAGAGGTCTGGAGACTCATCTCTCATTAAGGCACATACTGTACCTCTGCTGTTGCCCCTTATTACAGTAAACACATTTCCTTTTGTGAGCTTGCGCTTTTGCTTCTGTTACTCGTTACTGCTAAATTTAAATACATTTTGTTCCTCTCAGTTTCTTAGAAGTTCCTTTTATTGTTCCTGTTTTTTCGGACTGAGCACACTGACATGACAAACAGCAGCAGACAGCAATAGCTTTGCAACTTTTATTTCACAAGCTTTTCTCTCAGTAGATATGTACTATGCTCAACCCCTTAGTGGACCGTCATCAAGCTATTATGTTTTAGAGAGCAGGCACGGGGTGTTGAGTCAACTTCCTTGTTTCCTCCTAGAATGAGATGGTGACAGATTATTTCAACCTGAGCAGGTGCTGTATTTGCACATAAGGTAATCACATGACTTTCTCTTCCTATCTTCTATGTTGCACCTTTTCGTGTGAACTGTTTTAAATCCACCTGTCAGGATGCAAAATCTCTAGATAAATAACCTTAGGCACTATTACTCTCAATTGCTGTTTGGGATCACTACCCATGGGGGCACCAGAAAGGGGCTAGCAATCAGACTTAGAAATATGTTCTTAAATTGCTTAACTTCATTCCTTTTGCCCTGTTGAAATAGTAGACATGAGGCAACACTGAGCTGGCAGAGACTTCCAAAAGGATGTCATATTAGGGGCAAATCTACACATGTCATGGGGAGGGCCATGCCTTCTAAGAGAAAAACATTCTGATTTGGTATATGCAACAGTAGATGGCACTTATTGGGGTGATTAAAATGGGGGTTTATAACCCTTGATCATCCGCTCTGGATTTACCACTCTGTAATTCCAAGAAGTTAATCGCTGTGGTCTCTATCTGGGGTATTTATTTATTTATTTTGCTTATTTATATTTAAAAGCAGTGCAAGTGTAACCTACAGGCTCCCTAAATAGGATACCCTTAGAGTGCAAATACCACATTCACACCACTACAGTGAAGACACAATGCGGGGGGGGGACTTTGTGGGATCTGGAGGGGAGTGCAGGGGGTTTGGGACACTGGTGAACAAGAGAGTAATCTGGGAGTTTGGCCATTTTCTTGGCTGTAGGAGGTTCCAGCACATAATGGTGGAGCTAGAAGCTGTGCGGGCTGAAATATGCCTCTTGAGAACTCAAGCCGTCAAGCTACATAGGGAACTGCTGCCACAAATACCTTATAGTCCATTTCAGGTTCACAAAGGCAGCTGGACAGTAGTGGAGGGTACAAAGGGAAGAAGGGGAAGGGAAGCTCAAACCCCAGAAACCAGGGCTGTGCTCCAGCAACACATTCATCCTGTTCCAACAGGAGATGCCCCAATCCCCCACCAGTAGAGACAAGGGAGCTGGCATGCCCAGCAGGTGGGCTCTGCTGTAAAGCAGACTGGGGGGAGGATCAAGCTCCAAAGGGAGCAAGAGGAACATACATGTATGTATGTATTTATGTATGTATGGAGGAAGGGAGAGACTAACATTGTGCTGCCCACAGAAACATTTAAATTGTTATGCAATTATGACGTTGGCTCCTGGCAATGTTGCATACAAAATATGTGGACAATTCAGTCATTCTGTCAAAGCATGTAATATAATGCAGCAACTACAAAATGACACTAATGTGCACACCCGGAGTAACATTTTCAGTTTTGAAACACTATATTAACTGGGTTAGAGCACTCATTTTGTAAAGAGAGTCGCTTTGCCAAAATCTGAAAAGTAAAGAGTTCTTTAAGTAATAACAGATTATTTATTTCGCTCATATGCATTAAAAATTTCCAGACTCACTCACAAACAGATTTTTCCCTTGCTCAGCACCATATTAAGCTCATGGACCTGAAGGAACATCGGCCAGCAGGCCTTCAAGGGGTGGGGGTCATATACAATTTATTTTTAGCCAAAATCTGAATAACTGTAACTTCTTCGTAAATCCTGGGGCATTTATGCATTCTGTGATCATAATAATGGCATTAGGACAACTGCAAACACATGCTTCAGAAATAAAAAAAAAAAGCTAACAGTGTCCCTTTAAGCAATGTATTCAGTATGTTCTATGCTGTGCATGTGGAGTCACTCAAGAACGAATGTAGTACCCCCTCAGTTAACTCCTCACTATATAGATTTATCAATCATATTTTCTAGGATGGCAAAACAATAGCAGCAAATGTGGCCAGAAAAAAATGGCTTCATTTTTTTGCTTTGCTGCATTTTTTGATTGGCCCTAAATTTAAGCTGCCCACGTAAGTAGGTGGGGGTGATGGTGGGGTTGCATGGGCCATTTTTCATTCCACACACTGGCTTTTTGTTATACAGGCCTGTCAAAAACGAAGAATTTTTAAACAGCAGGATGTTGTGTACTGTATCTCACACAGTATACTTTGTACTGTTACGCCACAGTCCCTTTACATTTCATGGTATTTTTCTCATGATAATGTATTTGATTTCCACCACTTATACAGTGGTAGCCATTTTAATCTTCCGTTTTATCACAGAAACATTTACCACGTTAAGGCACTGCAATACAGCATTTTGCACTTATGGCAATATTATTCAAAGTACCATATAAGCTGAAGTGTTACCTTACTGAGCTTGACTAAGAACAATAAGGTAACACTTTATCTTGGTTGTATGTGATAACAGCGAATGCAAAACTGTGATTGCAATTATCACGAGTGTATAGCGCCAAAAAGCAAATCAGCAATATACACTTGACAGCAACCCGACATCCTCAATAAAAGAAATATTTTTGCAGGGGGGCTGTGCCCCCCCACGCTCCCGATCTCATGGGGGGCTTTGCCCCCAGCACTCTCTGATTTCAGATTCCCAACTCTAGGGGGGTGCATGTCAGGAAGGGGGCACAGTCCTCAAGTAAAATAAAATTAAGTCCTGCAGCCACAGCAAAATTCTAACCCTCCCAGCCCACAGCCCTGAACCCAGTACCAGCTGCGCTGGTGCTAGCATCCCTCACCACCACACCACATGGCTGGCTTGGAGACAGCAGGCACACTACACTTCTTAACCCTATTCCGTATTCCTCCCCTTCCCCTTGCCATCTTCCCTGTCTCGTCGCCCTCCCCTACCCTTGAGGCAGCGGTGAGTTACTGCCCTTGTGGGTCACTCATGATAATATCGCGGAATATGAGTTACCTTCTCCCTCTCCTTCCAAAAACTACTCTTTAGCTAGCCCTGTTAGGACGTCAAAGTATGCACTTACAATTTGTCTTTTGTTACCTGTCTCAACTTGCTGATCATCCTAGATGTCAGCTGATTGAGTGAGTACTAGGCCCAAGATGTTTGCTGCCATGTTTTGCCTATCTCTGTCACAGATTTTTGCCTGCCATTTTCTGTGAAACCTCTGTGCCTTTGCGGTGGTCAAATGTATGTTTTCTGTTATCCTCACCTATTATCATTCATGTCTGAGAATGTGACATTTATTTTCTTCATATTGCTCTTTTAGATTTCATGTTTTAATGTTTCCCTCAACTGCAAATGGGGGTGTATCTGATAAATGTATGTATCCTCATCTCCTCCTCTGCTTTGTGTAAGCCATGGCCTGGCACCGTGCGCCTATTTCTGTTGTGCAGTGCTTCAAGCATGTGCATTGGGAGGCCCGCGCATGTGGGGTGCATAGCCACACCCCTACTCCCCCATGGAGCACTTGCCATGTACTTGTTCATGGGACGGCCCTATGCACTTTGCTCCAAGACATTTGTGCATGCCTGACATACGTGAGGTACGTGACCAGGGTACGTAGCTCCTTGCATACCTTCGTGAATAGGTCCCATTATTAGTGATCATGTTATTATTAGTGTATCAAACTGAGCTTCTGCCAAATTTAAGTATTGATATTGGTTGTTCTCAGGGTAGTGTCCATAACCTATGGTGAGATAAGTTGGTGCTGCATCCCAGAGGGCAGTATTGCATACATGCAAGTAAGTAAAAAAAAAACAGCACTCCCTGCACAGTATTGCATACATGACCTGGTCTGCTCATCTTTCTCTGGGCAGGGGTACCACACAAATGTTTTACTCTTTTCTGGAATGAACGCCCCAACAGAGAAATCTAATGAGCCCAGGCCCCCCACCATGTTTGTAACCTCTGCAAGCACAAGGCAGGGGTAGTAACCATGAATCAAACATCTGCATAGCAACCCAGTTACAGGACACATGCTATAAACTGCATATTAGGTCCTGATGCTCCACCTTAACTGGGATTTGGGCAATAAACTGGAGATATCTTCAGGCTCATTCCTCACTGGCTCATGTGTGTTATTAATTTGTTATAAATTATAGAGAAGCTCAGTCCTTATGGATGGGCAAAGCTGGGTTGGATTTGGATGTGGTTTTGGATTTCCCAAATCCAAGATGAGTTTGGATAAGGACTGTCCCTGAGACCTCATACCTGGTTTATAGCACATATGTCTGGCTGACATCTGTCCCTCAGGACCTCATACCCAGTTTATAATGTACATGTCAGGATGAGACCTGTGCCTCAGACCACATACCCAGTTTATAATGCACATGTCTGTCCTCACGACTGCCTCAGACCTAATACCCAGTTTATAATGCACATGTCTGGGTGAGGACCGTGCCTCAGACCTCATACACAGTTTATAATGCACATGTCTGGGTGAGGACTGTGCCTCAGACCTCATACACAGTTTATAATGCACATATCTAGGTGAGGACTGTGCCTCAGACCTTATACCCAGTTTATAATGCACATATCTGGGTGAGGACGTAGCCTCAGACCTCATACCCAGTTTATAATGCACATGTCTGTCCTCACGACTGCCTCACACATCATACCCAGTTTATAATGCACATGTCTGTGTGAGGATTGTGCCTCAGACCTCATACCTTGTTTATAATGCACATGTCTTGGTGAGTAGTGGTGGGAGAAGTCCATGCACTTCATTCCGGTGAGCACTTCGTGTATATAGATAATTACGTGAAGTACTTCGCAATACAAAGCAAAGTAATTCACCATAATGAGTAACGTAAAGTGCCACTGGTTTCAATTGACTTTGCATTGACTTTGCCTTATTTTTGGACTTCAGGGCAAAGTTTGCATTGAATCATGGGGGATGGCAGGTCACATGGGCCCTAGATTGTCTTGTACAGCCTCCGTTCTGCGTAGTGTGTGTAGTGGAAAGCTGCATCAGAGCTCAGAGAATCAAACCATTGAAAAACCTTTTAAAAAGCATTTTTGAGCCAATTACTTTAGTCAAAATTTAGTGCATCGATTGCAGGAAACCCTCCTGTGCTTATATCATCAAGTGTTTCTTTGGTTTTGTGTGCATTTTGAATGTTGATTTGTAAGATTCAGTCTGTGTACTGACAGACACTGTAGAAGTGTATTTCTAGGAAGGGGTGTGATGAAGGGAGATTCACATTGGCTCAGTGAGAAAGGCAGTCTTTCTAACTGTTTTTGGGTAGATAATGTGTTAGTATTTGTGTGTTCATGTACACACATTAATACGTTTAGTAAGTTTTGACAATTTTTTGGTGTTTGCTGTGGTGCTGTGCATTTTTTTCACTTGTTTTAAAAGATTTGGTTGTACTGCACTAAACTTCAAAATTTTCTGTGCATTACCTGTAGTGTTTGCGTGCCATCAAGTCACAAACATTTTATTGTGCCACACCATAATCACAGGACTCTCAATTGAATGAACCTCTTATCCATCTGCGGTACTTTTTACTGCTTCTTTCTATCTCGGTCAGTAGTGGACTGTTACTGCAGCTGCCACCCCCAGAAAAAGGTATTATTGTTCCAGTTTGGGATTTCTGATTTTGACCACTGGTTAAGGTGGTGTTGTGCCTGTGCGGCCACATCTCTTAAGTGAAGCCTCCATCTGTTTGTGCGTCTGCATCTCTTTAGGGCCCAATCTCCAACTGTAACTTAAGTCACAGTTGTTTGCTTGGCTTCCCTTCAGAGTACTGGTGTGGTACATATCTCAGCATGAACGTTGTACTCATTTATGTGCAATTTAAGTCAGGGCGATCATCACAAGTCACTCACGATACCAGTCACGTTCTTCATCTTCATGATCACAATTGACGAATTACACAACTTTACGTTTTTGGGGTGTAAGTTCTCAAGAAGCCAGCCCTATTTAATCCTGTAGATAGTATCTCAGCTTCACCATTGTACTCATTGATATGTGCTTTCAAGTTAGGGTGTTTGGGGTGATACAGGTCAGGAAAGTACAGCCATAGGTATCTGCATACAGTTCATTAGTCATGTCACACCAGTCACTCGTCAAGAGGCAAATCACATTCTTCATCTTCATGATCACGATTCACGAATTACACAACATTAAGTTTTTGGGGTGTACATTGTATGTAACCCTGTTTTTTTTAAATCTTTGATTTCATCACAAACCGGGAAAATGACTGGGGGATACCCAGTTATATCATGTCATGCCATGCCACTCAAGATCCATGGTGTACTTTGATGCTTCTGTTTGTGTTCACATTCTGTAGGATGCCCCACTTGAATCTTTGTGCACTCAACATCCTGTCTGAAACCAAGATGGTGGCCATGCTGGGTCTGCCACTATGTTAGCTTTGTTAAGCTTGTTTTTAGTATATTTTTAGCTTATTTTATCATCGTAATATTGTTATATTTGTTTTATTTGATTACTTCAACTGGAACTGCAATTCATCTGAGACTTCCTCGATAGTTATTCTTGTTGTTTTTCATCTGCTGCAGTGATATTGGCATTCTGCTGTTATTTGCTGATTATTGGTTTTGCTTCGTGCTGCTTTTCTAAACTTGGCATAACAAGCGGCTTTTTGAATACCTGCCTGCCCGAGGTTGGCTTTCGGAGCAGCTTTATTATTCTGCTGCCCTGAATTTGTTATAACAAGTGGTTCTCTAGGTATCTGCCGCCTGCCTGATATCTATATTATACTGTCCGATAATCGGCGTTGGGATTCTTGTTTTGGATCCAGATTTGGATTTGGCAGCCCGTCCTAGCTTTTCGGCAGTTAGTTGCTTTCCATGCTCCTGGACGTGGATTCTGGACTGGCTGGCAGTTTTGTGGATATCGACTGCGGTTTACTGCTGGAGTGTCATCGGATTTCTATTTTGGGAGGTGTTCAGAGCCGGACTTGGTGTGGAAATCGGGGGTTTTCGAATTGGCTTGTGACGAAATCAGGGTGCCCAGTTTTTGGGGATTTCCTGTGGAGGTTGAGGCTACCAGTCGGAGGGCTGGTGGAGAACCTTCCTCCTGGGCTCCTCATGGCCTCCTAGTTTGACTGAGTGGCTTTGGTGGGCTAAGTGGGGTGTCTCTTGATCCGGGCCCCCTCCCCCTTTTTCCTTTGGCCAGCACTATCGATACTACTTTCTCTGGATCTGACTGACAAGGTTTTGCTGTATTTATTTTCATCATCTCCAGGTACTGTAATTATATTTATTTTTCAGAAAGCAGTGAGAGAGCTTTTCATCAATATCAGGAACCTATGTATAACTCAAATTGCAGTTGATAGTAGTGAGAGTGCCTCAACTTCCCCAACTTTCTTAATTCGGATTTAATATCTTTTGATGTGGCAGTGAGAGCGCCACTTTTGTTTCCTTATTTTGGATTTATTATTATTTGTTTTTTATGAACTCAGCCACTCATGAAGACATTGGACATTGATTCAATTGGACAGTAACAGATGCTCAGACTGTTGCAGTTATTAAAATTGTATTTCATTGTTATTTGGGGTTATATTTTGGGCTGGATTTTTATTTCATTTTTTCTTTAATATGTAATATGTAATAGTGTTTGGTTTTTGTTTGTTTCCTTCCTCTGTGAGAGAGAGTGAGGAGTGAATTTATTTATTTTCGTTTAAGTTACTTGATATTGATAGGCTTATTTTTGTTAATTTATTTTTATTTTATTTTATTTTTTGCTTAGTTGTTGTTTATTATGTGTTGGGGAGGTTTAGCGATGGTTGGGCACTATTCCCCCACCAGGCTCACGGAATTCTGCTCCTTTGAATGACCCCCTTTGTCATCCGACACCTATTTTAGGTGTCGTGCATTGGGCATTCTCAGGAAGCGTAGGCAAAGGTGGAGAGCTGGGCCTGTTGGGGGACAGGAGGAGGCGGGCAGATTGGGGTTTTGGGGTTCAGGAGACACCCCGGGGCGAAATGGGGTCAGGATAGGAGTTATTCATGTCTTGTCCCCATACCCAAGGGTCCCAATTTTGATGGACAGGTGCCGAGGTCTTCCTCGACAGCTCATCCCAACTTGGCAGTGTTATGTAATGCCAGATCTATTAAAAAACAAGACAGCTATTATAGCTGATCTTGTTGGATCAAATGATCTGGCTTGCATCACCGAGACCTGGCTGGATGAAAACCCAGGTTCTATATTGGTCTCAGCACTTCCAGCCAGGTTCTTGGTGATACACCGTCCAAGGTTGGATCGTAGGGGCGGGGATGTGGCCATTATGTTTAAGACTGAGCTGGGCCTTGTGGATGTGCCACTGGGAAGTACAAGATCCTTTGAATATATCCTGGGAGAGGGTGTAGGCTGTGGGATTCTCCTCATTTACCATCCACTAGGTGACGGTGGAGAATTCCTGCAGGAGATAGCAGACTTCATCATCGACATGGTGTTGAGGTTTCCCCAGACTGATAGTTCTGGGGAACTTCAATGCCTGGGTCAATGATGCACTCTCATATTTTGGTCAAAATCTCATCCAGCTGATGATGATGCTGGGCCTAACACAGGTTGTTACCTCCTCGACCCATGTGAAAGGTCATTCATTGGATCTGATCTTCATTTTGGGTATGGAGATCGCTGATCTGGGGGTGGAACCAGTCAGCTGGTCTGACCATCACACCATAAAGTTCAGTCTCAGGGCCCCCCCATAGGTCTGCCCCTACGGAGATAGTTCGGTACCACCCTTTAAAGGGTATAAAACCCACTGACCTAATGGCGGTACTGGACCTATCGGGCCTGTGGAGTGAATGCATGAGTCCAGATGATCTCATACTAGCCTATAATAAGGTGGTGGGAGATGTTCTGGACAAGATTGCTCCTGTTCATGTTCGGCCTCTCGCCCTCCATCCAAGGAGCCCTTGGTTTGACGGCTCCTTGAAGGAGTTAAGACGTTTTGGCCGAAAGTTGGAGAGAGTCTGGCAGAAGTCCAGCAATGATGCTGACAGGCTTAGGTTGATGGCACATTACGATGGCTATCAATCGGAAATCACCCGTAAGAAGGCAGAGTTCCTGTCCATGGAGATTTCTGCTGCACAAAGCCGACTGGCTCAGCTTTTCCGGACTGTGGACAGATTGTGCAATCCAATCTGCCTCCAGCCCAGAGAAGTTTTTTCTCAGCTAAGATGTGAAGAGTTCGCTCGGTTCTTTGCAGATAAGGTTGCCAGCATCAGGTCTGGTATCGGTCCGACCTCTCCTGTAGGGGATTGCAGTGGTCGACAGGAAGTGACATGTACTCGGTCTGTCTGGTCAGAGTTTCACCAGCTGGAGTTCAGTGACATTGTGAAGATCATCCAAACACTGTGACCAACCAGTTGTAGTTTGGATCCGGGCCCTACACCTCTCTTAGTAGGATGTGTGGAAGTTATCTGCCCAATCCTTGCTGACATTGTCTGGAAGTATTTGGGGGGGTCTTTCCTGACCCCTTCAAGGAGGTGGTCATTCGACCACTCCATAAAAAACCCTCCTTAGATCCAGATTGTCTAGCTAACTACCGGCCGACCTCTAACCTGCCATTTGTTGGTAAGGTTATTGAAAAGGTGGTTGCGTTGCAATTGGATGATCATCTCATAACTCACAATGTCTATGATACTCTGCAGTTTGGTTTTAGGAAGAAGCATAGCACTGAGACTGCCCTTGTCAGGGTATTGAGTGATCTCCTAATGGCCAGAGATCGAAAGGCATGTACCATTCTGATCCTTCTCGATCTCTCTGCTGCATTTGACACTGTAGACCATGGTGTGCTATTGGATCACCTGCGGGTTTATTGTGGGCTGTCTGGTACAGTCCTCAAATGGTTTTATTCTTACCTCATAGACAGGTTCCAGAGAGTTGCCATTGGAATTTATTCCTCTGGCGCTCACTCCCTGCCTTGTGGGGTACCACAGGGCTCCATTTTAGCTCCCATGTTGTTTGCGGTGTATATGCTGCCATTGGGAGAAATCATCTGGTGATACAGTTTGGGTTTTCTGCCTGGCCAGGATGATGCACTCTCCATGCTGAACAATTGCCTTGCTGAGATCAGACTCTGGATGAGTTCCAGCTGGCTGAGACTGAATCCGGATAAGACTGAGGTACTGGTAGTGGACCCAAGTCGTCCGGGGGTAGGTTTTGGAGCTGGACAACCATCAGGCTTGTTACTTGGTGGTATGTCGCTCCCTACCTCCGATCAGGTGTGAAATCTGGGTGTTATTTTTGATGGCGGTTTGACCCTAAAATCTCAGGTGTAAGCTGTCATCAAATCTTCTTTCTATCATCTGAGGAATATCGCCTGGGTGGAACACCTGGTTCCTCCTGGTGATCTTCCAACATTGGTCCATGCCTTTGTCACTACCCATTTTGATTACTGCAACTCCCTTTACCTAGGGCTACCTGGGGTTGATATCTGCCACCTGCAGCTGGTGCAGAACGCAGCAGCCAGGCTCTTGACTGGTACACTTAGAACCAGTCATATTACACCTATGCTCCATGAACTGCACTGGCTGCCTGTTAGGTGGTGGATCACCTTTAAGGTTGGTTTACTAACCTTTAAAGCCCTACATGACCAGAGACCCAGCTACCTGAAAGATCTCCAGATTCCCTATTGCCCACTCCGTCCTCTCCACTCCACCAATGAGGGATTGCTAGAGATTCCCAGGGTTCGATTAAAGACATCAGGATCTCGTACTTTTGCTTTTTCAGCACCAACCCTGTGGAATTCTCTACCTCGTTGGTTAAGAGAATGCCCAACAGTCGATAGTTTTAAAATCGGTTTGAAAACATATTTATTTAGCCTAGTGTTTAGTTATGGTTGTTACATTTTAATGTGTTTTAAAACTTTTTATTATTATGCATTCGTTTAATGTACAGCGCCTTGGTTTTGAAAGATGCTATAAAAATAAAGTTGATTTGATTTGAAAGGAAGCCGGCTCTGTTTAATCCTGTAGATAGTATCTCAGCTTGACTATTGTACTCATTGATATGTGTTTTCAAGTCAGGGTGTTTGGGGTGGTACAGGTCAGGGAAGTACAGCTGTAGGTATCTGTGTACTGTTGATTAGTCATGTCACACCAGTCACTCATCATGAGACAAATCACATTCTTCAAGAATCACAGCAGTTAATTGTTTTTTTTTCAGTTCTGATGATATGCTGAAGACCTGTAAAGATGACCAAAACATTAATGAACCATTTTTTTTAACTTTTTTTTTGAATAATGCTCACCCCCCCAAAAAGAAATACTTACCTTTCTTGGGTTGACAGTTTCCATGCAGCCAAACTCAGCAGCAGACATCCAAAACTTGTTGTAGTGGACCACTGACGCTATGCCAACGATGACCTGAAAAAAAAAATAAAAAGTAATCATAAATGATTGTCTTTCAGTGTACCACAGCCCCCCCCCCCATAAAAAAGAACATTTGAATTTGACAATACCACATTACTTGTCAGGCTCTAGTCATAACACATGTGTTGCTTGCATGTTCATGTGATTTGATCATCATCATGCCCACTGTGGTAAAGTGTGAAGATTCCCAGAAAAGGAGCAATATTTCAATGTGATGTTGGAAATAGATTTCAGTCTGATGTTGGAAATAGATTTCAATGTGATGATTGGAAATAGATTTCAGTGTGATGTTGGAAATAGATTTCAATGTGATGATTGGAAATAGATTTCAATGTGATGATTGGAAATAGATTTCAGTGTGATGTTGGAAATAGATTTCAATGTGATGATTGGAAATAGATTTCAATGTGATGTTGGAAATAGATTTCAGTGTGATGTTGGAAATAGATTTCAATGTGATGTTGGAAATAGATTTCAGTGTGATGTTGGAAATAGATTTCAATGTGATGATTGGAAATAGATTTCAGTGTGATGTTGGAAATAGATTTCAATGTGATGATTGGAAATAGATTTCAATGTGATGATTGGAAATAGATTTCAATGTGATGTTGGAAATAGATTTCAGTGTGATGTTGGAAATAGATTTCAATGTGATGTTGGAAATAGATTTCAGTGTGATGTTGGAAATAGATTTCAATGTGATGATTGGAAATAGATTTCAGTGTGATGTTGGAAATAGATTTCAATGTGATGATTGGAAATAGATTTCAATGTGATGATTGGAAATAGATTTCAGTGTGATGTTGGAAATAGATTTCAATGTGATGATTGGAAATAGATTTCAATGTGATGTTGGAAATAGATTTCAGTGTGATGTTGGAAATAGAATTCAATGTGATGTTGGAAATAGATTTCAGTGTGATGTTGGAAATAGATTTCAGTGTGATGTTGGAAATAGATTTCAATGTGATGATTGGAAATAGATTTCAGTGTGATGTTGGAAATGGATTTCAATGTGATGATTGGAAATAGATTTCAGTGTGATGCTGTGATTTAAACTGATGATTGCCTGTACAGTGACCAACTGCGCTGTTCTGTACCGCACTGTTCTTTACGATTGTGTACTTGCCTGTATGTTCTTTGCACTCTGCATTTCTATATGTGTTTATCCCTTATCCCCTTCCCCCAGGACCCATCTGGAATCGAGCAGTACTCTGCTCAGCATGCCTTACCGGTGAAACTTTCAAATAAAGAAATAAATATGACAGACTGCTTACAACACAGAACAAGATTATATAGATAGAAATTAAATGGCTGTGTCTCTGGAAAAAAAATGATAGTGGCACGCACAATAACTTACCATTGTGGTACGAAGGCAAGGCACACACAAAGGGCAGCATGTATTGGTGATGCAGCAGGCATCAACACAGGCAATGCTCTCACTTGGGAAAAAGAGATACATTTCTGGCATTTTAATCTTCATCTGGACTTTTCATTCGGTTACATCAGCAGGAGAACAGAAGCAAGTGGCGTCACAACTTAGGCAAAGATGTCACTTAGCAAGCAGTGGGGTGGCAGGCCCAGAAATGCTTAGTCAGATTAATATATTTAAGTTCTCTGGCAAGCTTCACATGTGTTTTGCACCAACTTATCAGGTCTGTGTGTGGCAAAAGTATTTGACTTAAAGGAAGCATTTTCTCTCTGGTAACACAACTTCACATTTCTAGCAAAGTGCTGGTGGTCTGGGGTGGCAGGCTCAACTTTCAGTTATCAGTCAAACTTTTTGTGTGTTTTGCACCACCTTGTCAGGTGTGTGCAGCAAAAGTATTTGACTTAAAGGAAGTATTTTCTGTCTGGAGACACAACTTCACATTTTTGGCAAAGTGCTGGTGGCATGGTGTGGCAGCCTCAACTTTCAGTTATCAGTCAAATGTTTGTGTTTTGCACCGCCTTCTCAGGTGAGTGTGGCAAAAGTATTGGACTTACAGGAAGCATTTTCTTTCTGGGGACACAACTTCACATTTCTGGCAAAGTGGTGGTGGTGGAGGTGGTGTGGGGTGGCAAGTCCAACTTTCAGTTCTCTGGCAAGCTTCACATGTGCTTTGCACCACCTTGACAAATATGTGTGGCAGAAGTATTTGACTTAAAGGAAGCATTTTCTTTCTGGGGACACAACTTCACATTTCTGGCAAAGTGGTGGTGGTGGTGTGGGGTGGCGGGCTCAACTTTCAGTTCTCTGACAAGATTTTTAAGTGCTTTGCACCACCTTGTCAGGTGTGTGCGGCAAAAGTATTTGACTTAAAGGAAGCATTATTTTTCTGGGGACACAACACTATGCAACGCATTTCTGGCATTTAATTTTTAATCTGTGCTTTTCATGACATTAAAACAGCGGGACAAAAGTACAAAAGATAGTACATTCGTGTGCGGCATGGTAGGCGTGGTAAAGGTATTGTTTGAGATAATTGTGTTGGTGCTTTAAAGGAAAGTAATACGTAGGACTACATTTATCAATCTTGTTGTTACCAATGGAAATCTGCTTTACATAAACTATTGTGACTGAACCTGTAAGACGTTTTGGGCCAGAATTATTTATAACCCATTCATAGGCTTCAAACTTCTGCTCTAGCCACTAGATCACACTCCTACAAATGACAGAACATGATGCCAACAAAAAAAGTGTTACGACTTCGGTCAATAGCTTGTGTAAAGCAGATTTCCATTGATAACAATATTGATAAATGTAGTCCTGCATGTTAGTTTCCTTTTACGTAATTGTTCAGAAAATTAACAAGTATTTTCATAGTTGTTATTACTTAATTTACTTTATTTCTTACATGACTGATAGTTGGCCAAATAGCGGATGCTGTGTGCTTTCATTACAGGTGAAACTCTGGTGTCACTATGCATGCGTCAATAAAAGTGTCTTGAAGACGACATTTTGGAGACACAATATTCAATTAAAGAAAAGCATGTGTTGTCTGCAAAGTGGTCGGCAACAGGACTCATTGCATAAATGAAACTAAGAACAAAATTATTTCTATTGCTGAAAGCATAATGATGTGGGGGCACTGGGGGGGGGTGGGGAATGTGATTTACCAGTATGATGCTGAAGAAATACAGGATTAACAAAATTATTACAGCTAGGAAAACATTAACTGAACATAAATGTTGTAAGTAAGAAAACAATATGGCTTAAGAAAATTAATAAAAGCAGAGATTATTTTATTTTGGGGGGGGAATGTTGTTAATATTGACTTCCTTGATCTTTCTTGTCCCTCATACTGGTAAATCTGATTCATTATCCTACCTCCCCAAAATGTTCCCCCCTCCACACCATTAAACAATTCTGCAATACAAATTGTTTTGTTCTTAACTTCTTACTCGTCTCATCTATCATCATCCTCTTTATTTAATTTTATGTAATATGTAATGTGGTTGCCAACTGTGCAGACACTGTGTGCTTTTACTGCAGTTGAAATTGTGCTGCCAAAACGCTATCTTCAAGACCTTTTATTGCAGTGTGCATGGTGGCACGACAGTTTCACCTGGAATGAAAGCATGCGGCATCCATCATTTTTCCAATGCCGACCATCACTCATGTAACAAAAAGAACAATTCCAAATAAAGTAAATGAAGTAATAAGTACAAAAAAATCACAAACAAAACATTTCCTGAACATAAATTTCATACAGAAAAGGAAAAATATTAATAAAAAAAAAAAATTAAAGAAGAGGAGGAACTTTTTTTGGGGTCAATTTGGAATTCAATATAACTTTCTTAATGAGCCTATGGGGGTGGTTACTGCTCATCATCACCACTATTACTACACAGCGATCATAGTATTTCATCGGTCTGCCCCTCAACACATCTCAGCCGCTGCATTGCTGCCTCCACCACTGTTTTCAGCCCCTGTAGCTCAGCATGCAGCTCAGCAAGGTCCCCCTGTGTCACTGGCTGATGTGACCTCTCTTCATCCTGGCCAGCTCTGAGACCTTCCAACACCACCTCACTTGATGCCATTTCCCATCCACTACAATGACGCACAGGTAGATGAGCTGGTTGTGCCACCAGAGCTGCAGGAGGTGCTGCTACCTCCTGCAGCTTCGCTTCTCACTGGGCATGGTGGTGAACAGTTAGATGGGTGCGCTGACCACCCATGCCCAGGTGGCTGCCCTTGGGCCCCTGGCGGACCACCACATTACAAAGATTGCAACGCACCATGCTGGATTCACCAGAGAAGGAAGACAAAAAGGCCCACACAGGGGAGCTGTGGGCAGGGCCTCGTACAGGTGGTGGGGGGGCACCATGACACACCTGCTGCTGTGCTGGTGGTGGTTGAGGTCCGAGAACCTGCTGTGGTTCCTGCTGCTCTTACTGCAGCTCCTCCTGCTGATCCTGCAGTGGCTGCTGCTCCACCTGCTCCTGCTGCTGCTGCTGGCAGTGGTTGAGGTCCGAGAACCTGCTGTGGTTCCTGCTGCTCTTACTGCAGCTCCTCCTGCTGATCCTGCAGTGGCTGCTGCTTCACCTGCTCCTGCTGCTGCTCCTAGATGACAATCACAGCTGCTGGGCTCACTGTGGCTGCAGGTTGGGTCCCTAAAGCCTGCTGATTTAATCTAACTGGGTGGCCACCCCACATTCGTGGGCCACAATGGCCACCACTTGGCCCACCATGTCCACACTCCATCAAGAAAGTAAATAAAAAAAGCAAAAACAAAACTCTATTACAAGTACTAGTAAAATAAAATACATTGCCTAAAAAAAAACTACACAAAAAATACTTTTTTAACAAATAAAAAGCCTTTCTAATTAAATAAAATTTTCCTGAAGGACTACAACAACTAAATACACAAAGATTTAACACACAAAAAAAGAACTATAGCTTTTTTTTAGCGCTGAAACACACAGAACAGAGTCAGACTGCACACTGCAGAACAGAGTGGACTGCAAACTGTTTCCACTAGAGAACGTGAAAGTAAAACACTGATTTCCTGCCAGTGCCTATTGAACTGCCTCCCTGAATCATGTGACCTGGAGACTTACAGAGACAGTCAGCTATGTGATCACTGATCAGTGGGCTGTTTGTTTCTTAATGACTTTGCCTTGTTTAATCACATTGCGAAGTAAAGCGAAGTCGTTAAAGGCGAAGTAGCTCATTTTAGTGGGGACTTCCATAATCCCACATGAATGTGGAGTGGGCTACTTTGCCCATACTTCGCTAGGGGACTAAAACTTCATTGCATCTCTATTGGTGAGGACTAAGCCTCTGTAGATCATATCAGATTTCTAGCACTCATGTCCCTTTCTTTCAGTATTTCTGTACCTTCCCCAGTGCTACTACCACAAATGTCATAGCAATGTTTAAACATGATATTTTCCATTTTCTGCTTGTATCATGTGCACTGTACAGGACCTCATTGAAAATTAGTTTTGTTCAACTGAGAATCTGATTCATATGATGAATGCAATATTTTACTACTGCTACTACTACTTCTTCTACTACTACTACTATTTCTTCTTCTACTGATACAACTACTACTTCTACTACTTCTACTTCTACTACTTCCATTACTACTACTCCTTCTTCTACTACTACTTCTTCTTCTACTACTACTAGTAGTACCTCTTCTTCTACTATTTACTACTTCTACTATTACTACTTCTACTACTACTACTTCCACTACTTCTTCTTCTACCACTACTTCTACTACTACTAGTAGCTCCTCTTCTACTACTACTTCTACTACTACTACTACTTCTACTACTTCTTCTTCTACCACTACTTCTACTACAACTACTACTACTTCTTTTTCTACAACTACTATTACTTCTTCTACTACTTCTACTTCTTCTACTACTACTACTTCTAGTACTTCTACTACTACTACTTCTACGTCTACTACTACTTCTTCTTCTATGACTACTACTATTACTACTTCTACTACTATTTCTTCTTCTAACACTACTTCTACTACTACTTCTACTACTACTACTTCTACTACTGATACTTCTTCTACGACTACTGCTATTACTACTTTTGCTACTACTACTTCTTTTTCTATGACTACTTCTATTACTACTTCTACTACTACTTCTTTTTCTAAGACTACTTCTATTACTACTTCTACTACTACTACTTCTTCTACTACTACTCCTACTACTTCTACTTCTACTACTATTACTACTACTTATTCTGCTACTACAAGTTCCAGAGAGGAGTGGATGGGCCAAAACGATCCTGAAACGGAGTTGTTCCAAACTCATGCAGTTCAGTTTCAGCAAGACCTGTGCCCAACACTGGCTGCTCAGCTTGGATCTTTCTGTTTTTTTTGTTCCTTTTTTTTCCCTCTCCTTGCCTTCCAGCCTGTATACCAGCCATGTGACTTACTTGGGAGGCTAAGAGAGGGGTGAAATGTAGTCAGTAACAGTTCACAGTCCCTCATGTACCCCAGTTTGGACATGCAGGTATAAAAGAGGACTGCAGTGCCATTCTTTTACTGACAGTGCCAGGGAAGAAGTTGAATGAATGAAGTGCTAAGTGGGACTGAGGGTGAACTTGGTGGTAGTGGTATTGTGGTGGTTTGAGGGAGATGGAGGTCAAAAGAATCAAAATTGTCAATGCAGTAGAAAAAATAAATTAAAAAACCACTGTATAAAGCAAAAAAAGCAAACTAGAGATGGTATGGAGTGGGGGTTTGGTGCAGCGGACTGATGGAGGTCACAAATGATCACTGGGCTGAGGATTTTGGGTGGTGGACTGGGGAAGGTTATGAAAAGAAAAGAAAAGAAAACTAAATTTAAAATTAAATAAAGGAAAAGAACACTTTACTAGCAAAATAGGATAAGTGATAGTGTAGGATGGGGATTTTGGATGCTGGGCTGAAGACGTCATGAATCATGGACAAACTAAAAAGTTAAAACATTATAAGAAAAGTAAAAGTTTACAAAGAAGACATACAAAACAAAAGCAAATAAAATTAAGAGAGTGTGGGAGAGAGAGACAGTGTGGGGTTGGGGGTTGGAACAGGGGGGTCTCACAGTCTGTGCCACAGGAATAAATGGTACAAACACCAAAGGAAATATAAAGCAAAAAACAATGACAAACAAAAAAACCAAACCAGGCAGCTAGACAGTAGTTGGCAGGGGAGACTATGAGGGGTTGTGGGTTTGGGGTGTAAAAGCCTGCCACTGGAACAAGGGGCACTGAAGGTGGATTTAAAGTAAAATTTACAATGTAACAAGCAAAAGAAAGAAAAATAAAAAAGAGGGAGAGAGACATTGTTTGGATGTGTGGGGGTTTACCTTTAGTCTTGCAGCTTGTGCTGCTGCTGGAGCCTGTCTAAGAAAATAAAATAAAAAAGGGACTCGTGTCGTCTTCACACACACAGAAGACAGGATGTGTGATGTGTGCATGCATTCACATGTGTGGCCAGGCAGCGGGCTGTACTGGTGTGTACTGGCCCAGTGCATGTTTTGTCTCTGTCTCAAAATGGCCATCCTGCAAAGCAGAATCCCTTAGCTAGAGTACCATCAACCTGCTGGGCTAGCTGGCCACTTTTGGAAAAATAATTAATTTTTAAATCAAATATTCTTGTGTGTTTTCCAAATCATCCTGCTGTTCAAAAACATTTGCTTGGTCTTGACCTGAAAAGCCTACTAAGCAAAAGCCCTTTGAATAGTGTGCCATAAGCATGCTGGGCTAGCTGGCCACTTTTGGCAAAAAAAAAAAATAAATAAATAATTTTGAACTCAAATATTCTGGTGTGTTTTCCAAATCACCCTGTTGTTTAAAAGAGTTGTCTCAGTCTTAACTTGACCATCCTGCAAAGTAGAGGTCCGTCGGTTAGCATGCCATAATCCTGCTTTGCTAGCTGGCCACTTTTGGTAATGAAAATATTCTTGAGTGATTTCCAAGTCATCCAGCTGTTAAAAACAAGCATTTGTCAATGCCGAATGTTTGCTTACTGGCATTGGCACTGGTAGTGTAGGAGTTACAGAGCTGCATAATAGGAATGACAGTGAAGTATTGAACTGAAGCCAGCCCCACCACCACCCTGTAGAGAATGACAGGCATTGGGGTGTGCCTTTGGGTCATCAGGCATAACGGCCACGCCATTTCACCACCACCCTGCAGACACTGACAAATGTCACGGTGTGCCTTGGGGTCTTTGGCCCTTATGCGCACCCCAGTCCATCAAGAAATACGGTGAGATGGGTGTGGTATAGGAGAATGGGGTGAACTTTGGAACCGAAGAGTCCAAGGCACACCTCAATGCCTCTCACTGGCTGCAGGGTGTGGAATGGTATGAGTATTACAGGCAAGAATCCCAAGTCACACCCCTGATGCCTGTCATTCTCTACAGGGCAGGCCGTTATGGTCGGAAACCCTAATGCTTCAGGCATTCATTGGTATTTTCACTCCAAATTTTCAACATGTTTTTTTGTGACCCCCACCTCATGAACAGTGGCAATATCAGTTTGTTAGCCAAAAGCTACTTTTGCACAGCGAACACGGCATTTAGCACCACAGGTGCAAAAACACATTTCAAAACGGATGTGAAAAATGGCAGTTGTGCTGTTCATGGGAAGGTGTAAAAAATGACAATGTTGAAAATCTGCAGTGCAAATATTTAAAAAAATGGTGACGTCATGAGTGTGCGTAGAAACTGTGCAACGCACACCCATAATGTAATTAGTTTGGGGATTTTTTTTACAGCAGATTGTCAACACAGGCATTTTAGGACCTCCGATCATGAACAGTGTCACTGTGATTTTCTTTATCTGTCCCGAACAATGATTTCCCACAGCGACCACACATTTCTGCGCTGAAAGTGTGAAAACACATTTCAGACATGTTGTGAAAAATGACAGCTTTACTGTTCATAAGGAAGTATGGAAAAATGCCACTGATGAAAATCTGGACTGAAAATATTACAAATGCATGAACTTACGAGGGTGCTTAGAAACTGCACAATGCTCACTCATAACACAATAATTTCATAGACTTTTGTCACCAAATTTTCAACACAGCCATTTTAAGACCTCTGCTCATGAACAGCATAACTGTGATCTTCTTAATCTGTCCCAAACATTGCTTTCGCACATCGACTGCACCATTGTGCACTACATGTGCGGAAACACATTTTGGGTGAGATGTGAAAAATCACAGCTGCACTGCTCATAAGGAAGTGTGGTAAAATGGCAATGTTGAAAATGTGGAGTGCAAATATTAAAAATTCATAAATGTGTGCACGTTCGTAGGAACTGCGCAATGTGTGCTCCTAGAACAGTAATTTTGGGGAATTTTTTCACCAAATTTTCAACATAGCCATTTTAAGACCTCTGCTCATGAACAGTGTCACTGTGATTTTCTTAATCTGTCCCAAACATTGATTGTGTACACCGACTGCACCATTGTGTGCTACATGCAGGGAAACACATTTTGGGTGACATGTGAAAAATGACAGCTGTACTGCTCATAAGGAGGTGTGGTAAAATGGCAATGTTGAAGATGTGGAGTGCAAATATTAAAAATTTGCAAACTTACCAGAGTGCTTAGGAACTGTGCAACACACGCTCGTAAAACAGTCATTTTTAGGAATTTTTTGACCAAATTTTCAACATAGGCTTTTTGAGAGCCCGCCTTATGAACACTAGCACTGTCATTTCATTAATCAGTCCCGAAAGGTGATTTCACACAGTGACTGCGAAGTCACCCTTCAGGCCCGATTAACGCCATGACAGTTCAAGAATTCATGAGGAGGGGTCCCAAAAACCCCATGTTGAAAATTTGGTGCCAAAATTCCAAAAAAAATGCCTGAGATATGCATTAAAGTTGCAAAACCCTATTTATTGCATTATACAGCTTACTGGCATTTCTTCAGTTTGTGGTCGGCTTTGAAGAGTGCAGACGTGTTCCCTGTCCGCTGAAGATCGTTGCGTCAAGCTCCAGAAGGTAATATGGCATTAAGAGGTGTGGGAGGCAAGGTGCACAGTGGGTGGTGCTGGTGGGCAGGGAGACTGCCGAGACAACTTTTTGTTTACAGTTTTTTTTTTTTTTAGGAAGATGATGCAGGACATTTGCCATGCAGGGTGGGCTCCCAGCATGGCAGAGGAACTGTTTGGCGGGCCCTGGGCTGATGGGGGATTGGGCATCCGCGTCAGCCATAACAATTTTTGCCATGCTGGGGTGGACTCCCAGTGTGGCACCTGGAAAGCTTTTGGAGGGGGGTTGTGGTGCCATGGTGCCAACGGGGGATTGGGCACCCCCGTCAGACATACAGTATGTGCGTGGGGGAGAAGCGCATCAGCACACAATATGCGTGCGTGCAAGTGGAGGGGGGAGCGCTGCTCACTGAAGTGGAGCTCTCCCTTCCAACTGTACAGCACTGCATTTTCAACTGCCGTCATAGACAGCTACAGCATTCATTGGAGAACTGCGGCCACACCTGCAAAAACACTGACTGAATTGGAAGACGGCTGCCACACCTCCGAAAACACTGATGATGGCACTATGTATGTGTGAAAGCAAACGTAAAAATGTATTTCCATCTCAACGTGACAATCCTGCAAAGTACAGTCCCATGGCTAGTGAGCCATAAGTATTCTGGGCTAGCTGGCCAGTTATGGCAAAAAGACTTAATTTTGCACTCATTTATCTTTTTGTTGTCTAATAGAAACATAGAAACATAGAATTTTACAGCAGATAAGGACCACTTGGCCCACCTAGTCTGCCCATTTCCCTACCTACCTAACAGATAAGCTGCAGATCCTAGTTAACCAACAGCCTATTTCCTCTTACTCCCCACTAGAATTGCCTTATGTCTGTCCCATGCATTCTTGAATTCCCCCACAGTTTTTGACTCTACGACCTCCTCAGGAAGGCTGTTCCATGTATCCACAACCCTCTCTATGAAGAAATACTTCCTCAGATTACCTCTGAGCCACCCCCCATCTTCAAATTGTGCCCCCTTGTTTTTGCACATCTGTTTTTCTGAAAGATGCTACCCTCTTGGACTTTGTTGATTCCCTTGAGGTATTTGAAAGTTTCTATCATGTCCCCCTCTCCCTCCTTTCCTTGAGGCTATACATCTTTAGTTCCTTTAGTCTTTGTTCACATGTCTTCTGATGCAGACCCTGCATCATTTTGGTTGCCCTCCTCTGGACAGCCTCCGCCCTGTCTATGTCTCTGCGGAGATGGGGTCTCCAGAACTGTACACAGTACTCCAGATGTGGTCTTACCAACTGTCTGTACAGAGGGCCAACAACTTCCTGTTTTCTACTGGTGATGCCTCTCCCTATGCATCCCAGTATCCCCCCCCCTCCTTTCTGCCTTCTCACATTGCTGGCCCACCTTTAGGTCATCTGATATGACTACCCCCAGGTCCCTTTCCATTTTTGTTGTTGTCAGTATCTCACCCCCCATTGTGTACTCTGGGTTTTTGATTCCCAGGTACATTACTTTGCACTTATTTGCATTGAATCTAAGCTGCCATACATTTGACCATTCCTCCAACCTTGCCAAGTCCCTTTTCATCCTTTCCACCCCACCTTGTGTATCAACCCTGTTGCAGATCTTTGTGTCATCTGCAAAGAGACATACTTCACCTTCCAGTCCCTCTGCAATGTCACTTATAAAGACATTAAAAAGGCCTGGCCCCAGTACTGAACCCTGCGGTACCCCACTAGTAACCCTCCTTTCTTCACTGTGGACTCCATTTACTATTACCCACTGTGTCCTGTTGTCCAACCAGTGTTTTACCCAGGCTACCACCCTAAGACCCATCCCAGGCTGGCTAATTTGATTATTAATCTTTTGTGCGGGACTGTGTCAAATGCCTTGCTAAAGTCTAGGTAGGTCATGTCCACAGCCCCTCTCTGGTCTACTGCTTTGGTCACCCTATCAGAGAAATCAATTAGATTTGTCTGACATGACCGTCCTACTGTGAATCCATGCTGCCTTGGGTCCTGTCCCCCACTGGCCTCTAGGTACTCAACAATTCTTTCCTTCAGAAGTGATTCCATCATTTTCCCTACCACTGAGGTCAAACTGACTGGTCTATAGTTTCCTGCCTCTGTCTTCCTCCCACTTTTCTGAAGGGGAATCACATCCACCATCTTCCAGTCCTCAGGTACTACCCCGTCCTCCCATGATTTATTAAAAAAGGGTAGTCAGTGGTGTTAAAAGTTCTTCCCTTAGTTCTTTTAAAATCCTGGGGTGAATCCCATCATGCCCCATTGCATTATCCACCTTCAGTTTTTAGAGTTTTTTCAGAACCCTTTCTTCTGTGAAAGGACTAATATCAACCCCCTATCCAGAGTGCTTCTATTGACCGGATTAGGTATTTCCCCCTGCTTTTCCATTGTGAATACTGAGCAGAAGTATTCATTCAGTATCCCTGCTTTTTCACTGTTGCTCTCTGCCCAACCACTTTCCTCTTTGTTCAGCCTCAGTATCCCTGCCTCAGTCTTTCTTTGCTCCCTAATGTACCTATAAAAGGTTTTATCCCCCCCTTCTTAACCGAGTTGGCTATCTTTTCCTCGGTTTGGGCCTTTGCTATTCTGACTGCCTTACCCGCTTTCTTCTGCTTTAACTGGTACAGTTCTCTGTCCTGCTTCTTCTGTGTTTCCTTATACTTCTTGAATGCTATTTTTTTCCCTTACCTTCCCCGCCACTTCTTTTGAGCACCATAGTAGTTTTTTCTTTCGTTTTGATTTGTTTATTTGCTTCACACAAAGATTTGCTGCCTCTGTGATGGCGGTTTTGATGTTTCCCCCATTGTTGCTCCACTACACCATCCTGCCTGTTTGCTAGTGCTTTTCTGAGGCACTCTCCCATTTTGACAAAATCAGCCCTCCTGAAGTCCAGTACCTTCACTTTTGTGTGGCTTGACTCTACAGCTAAGTTTATCGTGAACCACACAGTTTGGTGGTTGCTTGTTCCCAGATGGCTACCCACTTTAAGATCAGAGATTCTCTCTCCATCCCCACTTGAGAGTACCAGGCCTAAGATTGCTTTCTCCCGAGTGGGTTCCAAAACTAGCTGTCTGAGGCATGCCCCCTGTAGGGCATCGAGAATGGCCCTGCTCTTGGATGTGGCTGCGGCAAAGGTGCTCCAGTCAACATCTGGCATATCAGGTCAACCATCAGCAATATCTCCCCTCTCTCTGCCATCCCAAGGATGCCTTCTATCATTTCCTTGTCCATTTCCTCCCCCTGAGACGGGGGTCTGTGTACAACCCCTGTGCAGATTGTGGAGCCATTTCCAGTCTCCAGAGTGACCCACAGTGCCTCCTCTGCTCCCTGTTTACCATTTAGTTCTGTTGCTTTGATCCCTTCCCTTACATAGAGAGCTACTCCTCCTCCTCCTCTTCTTCCCTCCCTGTCCCTACTGTAGATTGTGTACCCTGGTATGTTGACATCCCAGTCATGGTTCTCTGTGTATCATGTTTCTGTGATTGCCACAATATCCAGGCATCCCTTTTCCATCAAGGCCACCATTTCAGGGAGCTTTTTACCTAGACTATGGGCATTGGTACTCATTACTCTCCATTTTTTATGGCTTTATTTCTTTTTGCCCCATCCCTGTCCCTATTGCCTTTGTCTTTTTCTCCATTTACTCCTGTCCTTCTCCCAATTGACTGCTCTATTTTGATGTTTCCCTCACTAATTACCCTGATTTTTTGGGGGGGCTAGGATTTCCCTTCTCCTCTTCAGTGCCTCCCCCTTTGGGTAGTTTAAATGCTTGCCACTGAAGCATTTAAACCTATCACCTAGGATCCTGGTTCCCCTCCAGGATAGATGCAGATCATCACATGTGTATAGGCCGCATTCCTCCAGGTGGAGCCCCAGGCCCCAATGAAGCCAAATCCCTGAGCTCTGCACCAGCTTTTCAACCAGTCATTGAATCCCATGGTGCGAAGTGCCCTAGCCTCATTCATGCCATAGGCAAGTAGCACTTCCAAGAAAGTTACCATGTGTGCTACTTGTCTAAGGCCCCTCCCCAACTCCACAAACTCCTGTTGCACACATCTGATCCCATTCTCAGCTAGGTAATTCATCCCTAGGTGGATAATGACATCCAGCTCCCTTCCCCTTGCCGCTGCTCCCACTATCCTGAGGATTCATTTCCTGTCCTTCCAAGCCTTGGCACCAGGCAGACACCTTACCTCCCTTTCCCCTCCCTCCCTCCCTCAGTTCTACACCCCTAACAATTGAGTCTCCCACCAGGAGTTGTTTCCTTCCCCTGTGGGGTCCTTGGCCACCCTCCTGTGGGTCACCATTGTGGAGGTTCCCAGCATCCTCCTTGGTGTCCACTGCAGGTGATACCATAAATGAACCAAGCTTCACCAGAGTGGTGAAAGAATTGTGGAGAGGCACAACTAGAGGGATGCACCTCTGTTCCACCATGTTCACCCTCCCTCAGCTCACCATGGTCCAACCACTCCTCTTTCTTGGCAACCTCTGAGGTAGTGGCTGTGGCCGGGGTGGTCCCTGGGTGGGGGAGCAGGTTTTCTGAACCTTGCCAGGTCAGCATGGAGATGAACAACCTCCTCCCTCAGACTAGAGAGGTGCCTGCAAATAGGGTAGCAATGCAGCTTCCAGAATGTCTCCCGGAAGACTGCTGCTCCATGGCCAGTGCATTGCACCACTCCCCACATGTCTGTGTCCCTTCCAGTTACAGATGCTTTTTTGTTTTTTGTTCTTGTTTTGGTGTGTGCAAGCTTGTGAGTGCCTCTACCCCCTATTCAGTATGCTGTACCTTTAAGGTTATGAACAGGTGTATGTTGTTAGCAGTTTTGAGGAAGTGATGTCAGAGTCCGTGCTATAAAATAAGTTATGTGCTTGGGGTGGGTGGAAGTAAACCTATGCTGTCCAGAAACAATCACCTACAACTCTTACCTTCCACCCCGGGGAGTGCCTTCTTTCCTTTCAGACACTTATTTCACAAAGGCTAAGTAACAGGTCTAGTCACAACTGACTGCAAATATCTCCCAGCTACAGTTCCTCCCTGGCAAATTAAAGTTAAAATTAAAAAAAGTCCACCTCAAAAACAGAATCAATACTAGTTACTTACACAGGTCCAAAAAGTAATAATTCAGTTCAGTGTAGTCTAGAAAATAACCTCCTTGATTCAAGGAAGCTGTGGCTGCTTTCTCACTCTCCCTGTCTTCAATGTGAGAAGGAGACTGCAACACCTCTGAGACAAAAAAAAAAAACCTTTCCAGCAAAAAATAAATAAATTAAATAGGGGCAAGCAGTAATTTTGCTTAGCCTAATGATAAAAAGTCACAAACATTTAAGCACCACCTGTAATCATTTCACAAAAGATATACCCTGGAAGAAACACTTTGCTACATAGAAAAATAAAGAAGTAACAGAAGATATACCTTGCAAAAGACAATTTGAATCAGACGATTACAACAGTAATCTGTTAGCACACACCTGCAGGCACACCTTGTAATAATGCAGCAGAAGGTATACCCAGCAACAGCAATGTGAATCAGAGAAAAATAAAGCAATAAAATGTTAGCAACAAACAGTAACAATCCCTGTGTATGCAAAATAAAAACAACAACACACAGTAAATCTGCCTAGCCAAAAGTCTTAATCCTTTCCCTTACTCTGGTAAAGTTCTTAGTTCTGTCCTTTCAAGCAAGCTAGAAGGAAAGAGCTCAGGTGAAGCTAGGTGCCTTTGCCAGCAAACCTAGCCTTCCACTTCAGTCTGTCCCCTTTACAAAAACCCAAACAGAATGGGAACTAGGAAGAGTAATGGTAGGCAACTGTTTGAAAGTTTGTCAATAAAATAAAAAAAGTAGCAAGTTGCTAAATCAGTTGCTATAAGTGCTATCAGTCACAACCCTGGGAGAGCCATGTGTGTGCATCAGGTGCACTGTGCTTCCCGCCCTGCACTCTGGGGCGCGGTGGGTGCAGCAGGGTGGGTGGGAGGGCTGTGAGGGGCATACATGCACGGCAATGGCCATGAGTGCATCTGCCACCCACTTCTATGCATGTCTGCCAGCTACTATCTCGGTAGCTAGGTTCTCTTGTGCAGGGACACTGGCTGCTAGAGACTCTGCCATGCACCTCTGTGCCTGTACAACAATGTGCAGCTCCTTGGTCATCCACTCCTGTGCCCTTGCAGTGTCAGTCAGGACCCTTGTGAGCTGGTCTACAGTCTGTGTCTGTTCCCTTGTTGCCTGTAGCTGCTCCCGCTCCAGCCTCCATAGATCGGGGTAGTAGGTGGTCAGGGGGCTGCTGTCTGTTCCCTGTCTTGCACAGCATGCTGGAGGCAGTCTAGCTGATGTCCCTGGCCATTCATCCTGCATTGTGTTCATGGTGGCCTGTGTGTCTGTGACCTCAGTGAGTGTCAGCTCTGCGCTGTGCTGTTCTGGGCTGTTGCCTCTACCGTTGTTCACAGGACTGCTGGTGTCTTCCTCTCCCATTGATACCTTGATGGGCTGGCTGTCAGGGGTCTCCTCTGTCCTTGTCACCATGCCATCACAGGTGGTGGCCTGTGTCCTGGTGCTTGGGTTCAGTGAAGCGGTGCTGTCAGGTCCTGTGTCACTGTGTGTTGCCAGTGAGGCCTGCACTGGTGGTGTCGGTTGGGTGTCTGGCTGCATGCCACCTGCTGGGGGGAGCATTATTTGCTTCAGTGTTTGCCTGTGAATTCTGGAAACCTGTGCATGGCCACTGTGCAGGCACCTACCTCTGGCACTCACCATGTGCGTGGGACCTATGCTCTGGTCTGACAGCCCCTCATCCGGACTGTCATCATCATGCATTGTGGGGGGAAAAGATGACAGTCAACTGTTCCCAGTGGCACCCTGTGTGTGTGTTTGTGTATGGCGTGCTGTTGACATGGCAACATACCCTGCAAGCTGTCAATTCCATTGGGCTCACTGTCCCTTACCACATCACTGATGGTGTCACCCAAGAGCTTCTTGATGGGCATCAGTGGTGGCTCCGGAGGAGGGGGACCACAGCCTGTGGCACCGTGGGACTGCCGTGCATGGCACAGCTTCTGTTTCACCTGGAACTGGAGGTCCCACCACTTGTGCTTGATGGCGGAGAGCGTGCGGGCCTCTGGTCCCATGGTGTTGATGGCATCCTGTATATCTAGCCAGATCCATGCCTTTGTCCCACCAGGCTGGTCAGGGCCTTTGACCTGTACAGGATGTCATAGTGGTGGTGAATATCTGTCACCAGCATGGCCACCTGTGCACCTGTGAAGTTGGCGGAGCAGGGCCACCTTCCCCTCCCTCAGCTGGGTGGCCCATCACCCGCTGCAGCTGCAGCGGGCCAGGGTGGTGGGGCATGCTCCCTCCAGCCATCTGCAACTGTTGCTCATGCTTGCCAAGACTCCATCTCAACTCTTCATCTCGTGTAGGGCTACCCTGTAGCGGTCCTGCAACTCCTTATATCGCAGGGTCAAGGGGCGGGTTACTGGTTCCGAACGCCCTGTGGCCCACCGCACTCCTGCTGAGTTGCATGCCTGTTGGGGAATGCTGCACTGTTGATGGGGTATGCATGGAACATAGCTGCACGTCCCTACTTACGTTGCTTTCCCTCATTTCATCCACACTTTTGTGACTGGCTCCCAATATGCTTATACACAAAATTAAGAAAATAACAGGAGATAACTGCAAAAATCCTTGTAAAAGGAAAAGGGTGGTTAGTAACAGCAATAACAATCGTTTGGCTATACAGGCTCCAAAGGTGAGACAAGGCCCTCCCTCCCCCCACCACAGATAGGATCCCTTGGTGATCTGTACTGTTAGTCTCCATTATCCATAATAGTACCAGTCTTACAGAAACTGTTTCCATTCACCTGTCAATTTACATAGCCTATTAATTGCCTATTATCTTGTAAATATACCTATTTTATACCATAACCTATATATTACTTATGTGTTTGTGGTAACCTGTCTTACTAGTGTGGTGTTATATTATGTTTATAACGAATAATTGACATCTGAACACAGGACTGTCTTGTGAACAGGATTATAAAATCCTAACGACATGTATTCTCCTGCTTAAAATATAACGTTTTACCTTACCTACCTACAATAATAATTATCCCAACAAAGAACTGTACTTTTAAAAACAATTTACTTACGTCAGTTCTAAATAGGGTTGCTTGGAATCTGTACCTAGAATACCTCAGATTTTGGCCCTTTTTCTGGAATTTGGAATTTCAGTATTAAGGTCCCAAAGTCGGAATTCTGAAAAAAAGCACTCAGTTATGGATCCAGAACTGGAATCCAATTCTACCTGCTTGTTAAACTGCTTCCCACCTGTAGGCCAGCACAAGCACAATACTTAATATTTTCTGTCCCGTATATACCATTATGCAATAGTTCAAAGAAAGACTCGGGGTCCTCTCGACTGAGACCAGTCAGGCTGTGGCACTACTCACTGTCCCATGTCCACCCCACTCAAGTGTCCGCCATGTGTACAGAAGGATTTCATTAAGCCGGCAGGGTCTCAAGGAGTCTCTCTTCTCCTCCTCCACCCCTTCTTGATCCATGCCACACCTGACTTGTTCCTGGCCCAACCCATCCTCTTAATTTCTTCTCCTCACACAGGGGAGTGGCAGCTATAGGCAAATAAAGGTTAGGGCTGAGAACTGGGGCTGGCGCTGTGCTTGCAATCTCACTCACTGTTCCATGACCACAGGGTACAATATGTTGCGTGATGACCTGTCCCTGGTTGTAGATACCCTGGGAAACTGGAGAAGTAGAGGTGGCCTACCTTTAGGGCACCTTATTTTTTTTTTGCTTACATGCCTCTGCAGAATGGTGTCTGGGCTGGGGGATACCAGGGTTTGGGACAGGTAAGTCACCTCCTTAGGCATGGCATCATAGGAGTATGATGCCTTGAGTGAGCTGTCAGCAGACAGCAGCAGCATGGGATGGACGAAGGATGGAGCATGTACTCTAGTCTGTGTGATGACTGGTGGCCAGAGGTTTTGGTCTATATGTAGGATAGGACAGGTCAGGTCAGTTTGGGTGAGGGTCCATCCATCAGTCACTGACTGAACTGGAGACTACTCTCTGGCATTGGAAGCAGCACAGATCAATTGCAGTAGCAGTCACAGACTCGCCACTCATTGAGGTTGGGAGATTATGGTCGCCATTTACCAGTGTAGTCATGTGACTCACCAACCAAAAACAGCACAGCACCCACAATCCACTCATTTCCCTGGACCTGAATCAGGCAGACATCAAGCAAGACAAAAGATATGGGGGTTCTCTCAGGGAAACTAATGGCAAATTGACATACAACAGGAAATTTATTGTGATGGGAAGAACCAAGGTTACTACAGGTGGGATGGTTTGTAAAACTAAGTGATGTGGCAACGTGTGTGTCTGTGTGTGTGCGTGTGTGTGTTTACAGGTTTTCTGGTATTTAGATCTTTTGTACCAGCCAGGAGGGAGGTTTGATAATACAGACAGAGTTAGGATGAGAACTCTGAACTTCCAATTCTGTCTTCAATTCTGCTTCAGTACCTTAACTGGAGGTGCAACAGAATCGGACTCAGAATCAAAATTGCTTAAATTCCAAATTTTTTTAAATGAAACAGATTCCAAATAAGCAGTGCACCCCTTATAGCACTTATTGTCTTCTCTTAGTCATTTGTTGTCCTTACTGCATGTATTGTTCCCCCACAGCCTGATGAATGTCATGAGTTGTTCCTTTCTCCAATATCCCTCCTGTTTCCAAAAACTGCACTTCAGAACTTTAATGTGCTATCCCACTGTACCTGCTCCCTTATCATGTACCTAGTCTTACATTGTTAGAAACAATCAATGAATGTATTTGTAATTGTATTGCCATTTTCACTTGTATAAGCACAATGTCCTTAGTATTGTATTTATATTGTTGTATTTATATTGCCTCATCCTACTGTGTCCATCCATGATCACCTTGTAAATGGGTCCGCTTTATGGTGTCATTTCTGGTAACATAAAAATTGAATTGAATTGACTGCGGGGGAGACTAAGACTAGGGGAACCATGGTTAAAGGTGAGAGGAAGGGGAGCCTACATGTAGTTCAGTTCAGTTTTTTAAAAGTATGTACAGTATATAAAAAACGTCACATACAAAACTACAGCCAATAGACAACATTCAGACTTACAAAGTTAAAATTACTTTTCCCTATCCATACATATAAAATCATACAGTTCAGTCATTGATGGTTACAATTTATATATTCCATTTCAATTTTATCGCTACTTTATGTGCAAAACTTGCCATAGCAAAAATTTGTTTTGTTCGTTTGCAGTTTAGAACAGAGATTAATTTATCAATTCAGCGCAACTCATTAAGGTTACTAAAGTGCTGGTTAATATACAATTCCACACCCACATCAATACCCTGTCCTCAGCCATAAACTCTCGGATTGGCCTTCTCTATCACCACAGAGATTACTTCCCCCAAACCGCACTCTGACTGGCCATCAACTCCTCTGTCCTGTCCCTAGTGGACTACGGCCTACCTACCTATGCTGTGGCCGACAATACCGCCCTCACCAGAATCCAGATCTCGATAAACAAGGCCTGCAGGCTCCTGACCGGCGCATCCCTGCACACCTATACTTGCCTGCTCTATTCCACCGCCAACCTGCTCACCTTGGAGGAGCACCTGTGCTACCAAACCTGCTTACTTGCCAAAAAATCCCTGCTAGGACTCTCCCCCTCAGGGGTAACCGCGTCCCTGTGGCTTGCATCCCCATCTGTTGCCACCCGTAGCTCAGTTAAGGCGACCTTTCTGGTGCCCCGTACCAAGACCTCCCTAGCCCAAAGGTTCTTCCACTACCATGCCCCCACATGGTTCAACTCCCTCCCGCCCTCTGTCACTAAGTCTATCAAAATTGGTCCCTTTAAAGTCGCTCTCCGTAACCACCTCTTTAGTGCCCAAAACTGTAGTTGCCCTTAATCAACCTAATGTTGGGGTCCCTCCTTGTTTTTGGCCCATAGCCCTGACAATGTCCGTTGGACTGCTCCCCCCCCTTTTTTTTTCCCTCACCCCTGTTTCCCCCCCCACCCTTCCACATAGCTATTTCCCCAGTATGATCAGGGTTGTGACTTCTACTACTGTTATACTTTATATGATTGCTATTTACTGCATGTAACTTTATTCCGTAAACCACTGTTATATTGTGCTCTTTTGTTATCTGTATTGCACCTCTATGTTACCATTGTTGTATCTCACACTGTAACCATGTCTACCCTCCCTGAGACGAGGTGCCTTTGTAAATGAGTCCCCGTCTCAAAGGTTGTAAATCCGACTTTCAAAAATAAATAAATAAAATAAATAAATAAATAAAATTTCCTTTCTGTCATAAAAGCTTTACATTCAAAGATTAAATGTGCACTTGTAATATTTTCTTGCACACATCCTGAACAGACAGCCATACCATTAACATACAATTTATTGCACCATCCTGTAAAGATACCAAACCTTAGTCTTACATACTAAAACGCCAGCAGAATAGGCCTAATGGTCTCTGTTGAGTCTGCTTGATTTTTAGCACCCACACTGAGGGACGATTTTGGTGCCCCCCCTCCCCCTTGCGTTATACTGTCCCCAGTCCCAGATGTTCCACCTGTATTGGGCCTGGTCAGATTTACCTTCCCCCTGTACCTGTCCCATCCCCTCTTAAACCCATCCACAGTCTCCACCTCTACCAGCTCCCTGGGCAGTGCACTCCATGACTCCACCACCCTTTCAGTGAAATAACATCTCCTCCTCTCCCCTCTGAGCCTGCCCCCTTCCAGCTTACACCTGTGACCTCTTGTTGCCCCACCCTCCTTCCTTTTTGATCACCCTGACTGGGCCTCCTCTATTGATCCCTTTCATGTACTTAAAGACGTCTATCATGTCCCCCCGTCCCTCCTCTCCTCCAGGGTGTACATGTCAAGCTCCTTGAGCCTCTCTTCATAGGTCCTCTCCCCCAGGCCCCAGATCATTTTGGTTGCTATCCTTTGGACCCTCTCTAGGAATGTAATGTCCCTCTTTAAGTGTGGTCTCCAAAACTGTGCACAATACTCGAGGTGTGGCCTAACCAAGCAGTTGTACAGTGGAAAGATTACTTTCGCTTTTCTGGAGGTAATCCCCCTGGCGATGCATCCCAGCATCCTAGTTGCCCTTGCCACTGCCCTCCTAAAGGTCTCTGAGTTGTTCATTTTGACATCTATCACTACCCCTCAGGCCCCCTCACCCTCCGTGACTTGAATCATGTCTCCTCCCAGGGTATACCCCTGGCCTGGATTTCTGACTCCCAGGTGCAGAACCTTGCACTTCTCTGCATTGAATTTTAGTTTCCATTTTCCCGACCACCTTTCCAGAGCCTCCAGGTCCTCCTGCAAGGCCATCTTCCCCTCCTCCCCATCCACCACTGCACCCAGCTTTGAGTCATCTGCAAAGAGACTCATCTCACTCCTGATCCCCCTCCTGATGTTTGAGATATAGACGTTGAACAGGAATGGCCCCAGCACTGACCCCTGGGGAACCCCACTAGTAACCCACCTTGGGGATGAGGCTAACCCTCCAACTACCACCTTCTGAGTACACTCAGAGAGCCAATTTCCTATCCATCTTAACAACTGCCTCCCTTCCCCCATTTCCTTCAGCTTAGCCAGCATGCCACTGTGGGGTACTGAATCAAACACCTTGCTAAAGTCCAGAAAGAGGATGTCCACTGGCCTACCCTGGTCCAGGGCCCTCGTCACCCAGTCATAAAACTCAACAAGGTTTGTCTGGCATGATCTTCCCATGACAAAGCCATGCTGCCTATCGTCCAAGTACTCAGTTTGCTCCAGTAACCCCCCTAGCCTTTCCTTGACAATACCCTCCATCACCTTGCCAACCACCGATGTCAGGCTAACGGGTCTGTAATTTCCCACCTCCTCTCTTGATCCCCCCTTGTGGATCAGCATGACATGGGCCACCCTCCAGTTTTGTGGCAACCCCCCAGTCCTCAGAGAGATGTTGAAAAGCTCTGCTAGAGGGATTGCCATTACATCCTCCAGTTCCCTCAGCACCCTGGGATGTATCTCATCTGGCCCAGGTGCTTTCTCCATCCGAAGGGACCTGAGGGCTTCCCTTACTCTCTCTACTGGGATTTCAGCCTCCATGTCCTCCCCCTTTTCACCCTGCACTGCTGGGCACCCACCTGTCTGTGGTGGCCACTCCCTTTCCCCAGTTGGTACTTTTCTATGTTTTGCATGATCACATTTTAGCAAGTAGTTCTCTAATTTAAATTCAGTTGTTATAATCTTTAATGGGTTGTTTTCCCATGCATCTTGCACTTTAGTATGATCCATATTTTTAGCAATATCTTCTTTCCCTGAAATTGCCTCTTCCACAAATTTAACTGGATTTAACATACCTTCTAGCTCTCCAAAAACATAATTATATTCTAATCCATTTTTATTCAGGTCATCATTAAGTATTCCAAATCATGTTAGTTCCTTCATGTCTTGTCTTTTTTTTCATCAAGCCAGCAGTTTTGTATTATGCTTTCCTTTGCTGAGATAATTATTTTTTTCCAGTAAAGTAATGCTTTTTTTACTGTTTTAGCAAAAATTGAAATAGTGCCCTTTTCCATTCTGACCCCAGACGCTGAAGCAAAATTTGGTAATCCCAACAAATTTTTCAAATATTTGTTTTGGATCACCTCAAGTTCTTTCAAGTTATTTTTATTTGATAGTCCCCATGCTTCTTCCCCATAAATCATTTGTGATTCTACTTTGGCTCTTAAGCACCTGTATTGGGCAATAAAGGAGTTCCCTGCTATTGTATGGGCAAAATGTTTAATTCCATTCAGCATTTTTGCTGCCTTATCACTTACTATTACAAGATATCTTTTCCATCTTATATTTTTGGTAAATGTAACCCCTAAATAAAAAAAAAAAGAATTTACCATTTCTATTTGCATATCTCCAATTTTCCAGCTTTCTAATTTGGGTGATTTTTTTTCCCCTGATGTTATCACTTTAGTTTTTTCTTGATTCAGTGTCATTTCCAGTTTCTTTAATTTGTTCAGTGTAGCTAAAATCACCCTTTTTAGTTATAATGGAGTTTGGGCTAGCAATATCGCATCATCTGTGTATAACAATATTTGTATCTCAATCCCATTTATTTTAGGGGAAAAGGTCTCCACCTGTTTTAGGTCTTCCACTAGGGTATCAATATACAGATTAAATAATGTTGGTGCCAAAATATACCCTTGCATGACACCAACATTTATGTCTATTGTGTTTGTTATACTCCCTTCTTAATTATACTTTGTTACAGTTTTATTATCTGTATGTAAAAGCTTAATAACTTTTAACAGCATTACACACATACCTTTTACTGTGAGAATATCCCACAGAATTTTGTGATTAACTGAATCGAAGGCTGCCTTGATGTCAATAAATGCTGCATAGATTTTCGTTTTTTTAATGTTTACAAATGTTTGTATTATTTATCTTAGGGTAAAGATTTGATCAACAGTGGATCTTCCCCTGCAGAAACCAGCCTGTGCTGTTGATAACATTTTATTGTTCTCTATCCAGTATTGGATTCTCTTCAGAATTAATCTAGGGAATATTTTTTGATTAACATTCAATAAAGAAATGGGTCTATAGTTTTCTGGATTTTCTGTAGACCTTTTTTTTTTGTGTGCAGTGGAACTACCATTCCCACATTCTAGTTATTAGGGAGTGTCATATATTTTATAATATTTTTATATAGACCCATCAATATCTCGGCCCACCACTCAACATTTACATGATACAACTCTGCACCAACGTTATCAGTCCCTGGTGCCTTATTTTTCTTTTGAGATTTTATAGATTCTATTATTTCTTCTTTTGTAAACTCCATCCATCTACTTTCCTCTACCTGACTTAAATACTTTATTTCTGTCCATAGAGATCCATTCTTAAAAATTCCTTCATAGTTTTCTATCCACTTCTTGGGGTAATCACTGTTAGTGTGTTAAATCTGCTGTTATTTGTGCCATGAGCAACTAAGCTCCAAAAAGCACTACCATCTTTCTCTTTAATAGCTACTTGTAACTTACTCCATACGTCTTTATATTAGTTTCTTTTCTTTGTCTTTATCAGATCTTTATATTCAGATGTTATATTTATCAATGCCATATGAATCTCTACTTCATTAAATTTTACAATTCTTCTGCCCACTTGTTGAAATAATTTCCTTTTTAATAGACATTCTGCATCAAACCAGTCTGCTATATAAATATTATTTTCCTTTGATCTTTTTTTTGCTGTCCTACTAGTTCTTTAAGTATTCTTTGTTGAATTGATTTAAACTCTATATGTCTTTTGTCTTTTTTCCTAAATCTTTATAATTTAAATTACCCTCCAATTGTAAGATACATTTTTGTTTCATTCCCACAATCTCTTTCATTTGTATAACATGCTGTAACTGTTCTAGATATATTTTTTTGGCATTTTATTTGTCTGTTTTTCCAATTTCCATATTATTATCTGTCCATTCTCTTTTATTTTTATCTTCTTTATATATACACTTACTGTCATCCAAAACTATTTGGATTGGTCTATGATCACTATCCCAGTTATTTTTAACTTCCAGTTTCTGGATTTTTCCATAGGAAAAGACATCCATAATACCATACTCCAAAACACTCATTCCTTTTTTGTACACATATGTACAAATTCCATTCTTATCTCCACTGCATCTCCCATTCAGTATACACAAAGTTAATCTGCTCAGTATTTTCATAAATGGTTCTCCTGCTTTATTCTTCTTTTTATCCATTGAGACTCTAATTGGACTTGAGAGTGCATAATCAAGATTTCAATTTGTACCTTTTTCTTCTTGTTCTGAGCCTACTCTTGCATTACAATCTCCTGCTATCAAAATCATAATGCCTGGATATTGATTTTGCATGTTCTCAACTATATTAGCAAATGTATGTATGTACCCTGTAATGGGGGATGCAGTGGAATCAGGAGGAAAATAAGCATTTAACAGTAAACATTTCACTCAACAGTTCTCAGAGATCTCCAGCACCTGCATGTAATACCTCGCATCACTCCATATACATTTACAGTTCAGATTTACATACATTTTAATAAAGGTGCTAATTCCTCCTGATCATCTACCAAACTTAGAGGTTTTCTTTGCTTGAATATACCACCCTTGATATCCCTCAAAATAGCAATCAACTTTATTTACACAGGTTTCTTGCTACATAATTATATGTGCTTTTTGCATACATTTCACCATACCATTATCTCTAAATTTGCATAAAGCATCTGCTATATTCCAACTAAGTATTATCAGTTGCTCTGTTGTTTCCTTAATTTCTGCTTCTGATAGTCATAATTCTTCTCCAATTTCACTGGTGACATACAAAACTTCCTCCTCATTTCCACTCATCTCTTCCTTTACTTCAAAGCGATTGAGTACTACATCTGTTATCTCTAAACTCTGTGTCTCTTCCTGGCTAGTGCTATTATTTTTTCTGGGACTCCTCTGTTGTTTGCCTCTAATCATTTTTTCATACACGTCCTCAGCCAATATTTATTTATTTTTTTATTTATTAATTTCTGTTTTAGAGTTACAACCTTTGAGCCTAGCCATCTCTTTTACAAAGGTTCCATGTCATTAGAACACAAACAGTACAATACAGAGAACAAACAACAAGGCAATGTTGTTAAGGTAGGCAGCCAGGATAATACAGATTGGAAAAGGCTGTATCAGCAGAATGCCAAGACAACTTACAATAGAGATAACCTGGATAAAAGAAAAGTCAGGTAATCAAAGTAAACACGAGTAGACAAAAACCAATAAGTGGCAACTGTCTAGTAATCCCATAACTAAGTGCAGTAAGTGAGGGGAGTGGCAGCCAGACAGGCTTTGTCAGAGAAAGGTAGGGAGAGTTGGTGTGGGGTGGCAGGTAGCAGCCAGCATGGCATTGTCAGCAAAGGTGGTGTAGAGGAGAGAAAAGGGGAAGAAGGCAGAAGTAGGGCATAGTAGTAGTAGTCGGGGACAAGTGGGGATGGGTAAAAGCAGTGGAGATAGCCAGTGAATATTTAGTCCAAGGGCATGAAGGGATGAAAGGAGTTAGGGGGAGGAAAGAGATGAGATAGGAAGATAGGGAAAGCAAGGAGTTAGAGAGGAAAAGCTAACCTTAAGTACAGCAATCACATGGGGTGGATTCGGCCAGATGGGTGTGGAGGTCTTTTTTAAAGAAGCCTATTTTTTCACATTGTAAGAGAGTAGGGGGCAGGTCATTCAACCAAAGAGGACCACAATACAAGAGTGACCACTGGGCAAGTGTGGTTCTTTTAAAAGGGACAATAACGTGTGCTCTTTTTTGATAGACTTCATATAATTAGATATCCTTTGCTGGACTTTATTCTCAGTTTTCTTTCTTTCTTTTTTCTTTGGGGGTGTTTTCTCATAAACCACTTTTTGTCAGTTATTTCAAGGGGGATTGTCATGTATGCATTTATGACCAATTCTTTCAACTGTTCTTTTGCTTCTAGTATCATTTTTCCTGGTACTTTTGTTCTTTAATACCAGACAAATCCAGTTCTTTTCTTTACCACCATGATATCTATTTGTGGAGCCTTTCTCATTCCAGGTAAACTTATTACCCATTATTCCTTTACACACATTATATACTGTCAATTTTAATGCCATATGATTTTCATTTTTTGTTTTTGGAATACCTCTCAAGAAAACTGTAGGTAACATTTCTTCTTTCTCTATTAAACTTTCATTTTCCTTTATAATATTGATCTCTTTTATAGCACTGTTATCTTTTCGGTTCACCTCTTTATCCTTTCCTTCTCTTGTTACAGAACATTCTTCTATAATTCTGTATCTTTTTAATATCTCATCTTCCTCTCTTTGAATTATTTTTTCCATCTCTTCTCTATTCCTTCTCTCTCTAATTAGTGGTGGGCAAAGTGGCCAAAATTCACTCCGCGGAGTGATTCGCAGAGTAATGTGGAATCTGCAAAGTGCCCCACAATGTGAAGTGGTGTACTTCGCATTATAATAAGGAATGCGAAGTCCACTGAAACCAATGACTTTGCATTATTCCACCTTCCCCAAACCACTTCTCCACTAATTTTAAGGCGAAGTACATTGAAATCAACATACTTCACATCACTTTGCCTTGTAATTGAGCTCCAAGGTGAATTTCGCAGTGCTTCATGGGATTGCAGGTCACATGGGCTCTAGATTGTTCTGCACAGCCTCAGTTCTGTGTAGTGTGTGTGTGTAGTGGAAGATGGAGAAAGTTTCCTCTCAGAGCTCTGCAATTCAAATCCTCTAAAAGCTGTTAAAAAAAGCCTTTTTGAGCCTTTTTATTTGCTCAGAATTTAGTACTTACATTGTAGGAAACCCTCCTGTGCTCATGTCATTGAGTACTGATTGTGTGTGGATTTTGAATGTTAATTTAGAACAGTCAGTCTGTGTACTGTGAAGTGTGCTTTGGGGGAGGGGCATCTGTGGTATAGGTAGATTAACTGGGAGAAAAAGGCAGTCTTTCTGTTTTGGTTATATTTTTCTTATATAACTGTGTTAATGTACACACAGTAATATTTTCAGTAATTCTTGAAACTTTTTTGCTGATTGTTGTAGTGCAGCAGTGTATAATTTCAGTTTGTTTAAAACATTTGGTTATATTACTAAAGGTTTTCAATTTGCTACGCATTACTTGTAGTGTATATGTGTGTGTGTGTGTGTGTGTGTGTGTGTGTGTGTGTGCGTGTGCATGCACGAAGAGTGCCATTAAATCAGACACCTTTTATTGTGCCACAGAGTAATTACAGTAGTGTGAACCTGCTATCCACTGCACCTACATGAATTTTTTATACTGCTTTATGGTATCTTTACTGGTCGTGGACTGTTACTGCCGTGCACAACCCCGCCAACCAACAAAAGATATTCTTTCCCAGATTTGGATTTGTGACTTGTGAGCACTGGTTAGGTGTTGTTGTGCCTTTGTAGCTGCATCTCTTGAGTGCACAGCTCAATCTTAATCTGTCTGTGTGTTTGCACTTTGCAGTACACCACTAATTCTGGGAGACTTTGCATTTCTTGTTACACTCTCATTTCATTTTGTCAGCACTGGGGAATTTTCTGGACACAAGACAGTAGCATTTTGGGGTTGCACATTGATTCTGGTGACTGTGTGTGACCACTGCACGCATTACTGAGTGCACCACTAAATTCTGGGAGACTTTGCATTTCTTGTTGTGCTATCATTTCACTTTGTCAGCACTGGGGAATTTTCTGGACACAAGACAGTAGCATTTTGGGGATGCACATTAATTCTGGTTACTGTGTGTGACCACTGCATGCATGACTGAGTGCATCATTAATTATGGGAGACTTTTCATTTCTTGTTATGCTCTCATTTTACTTCATCAGCACTGGAGAATTTGCTGGACACAGGACAGTAGCATTTTGGGGATTTATATTAATTCTGGTGACTGTGTGTGACCACTGCATGCATGACTGAGTGCACCATTAATTCTGGGAGATTTTGCATTACTTGTTGAGCTATCATTTCACTTTGTTAGCACTGGGGAATTTTCTGGACACAAGACAGTAGCATATTGGGGATGCACATTAATTTTGGTGACTGTGTGTGTGAGGGGCTGCCAATATTGTTGTCGCACCACCTTATTTCATGTTAAAGTGGAATGACAACGCAAATTAATAATTACAAGGCAAAGTGAACCTTTTGCTTTGGCCACTCCAAGTAGTGAAATGACAATGCGAAGTAACCACTTTGCGTTCACTTTGCCAGTGGAATTTAATTTCACTGTATCTCTATCTCTAATCTGTCCTAACCCTGTTCTGTTCTTCCCTCTTTTTCAATGGTTTTTGTCCTTCCTTTTTCCTTCACCCTTTCCTTCACTGGTCCAGCATCCATCCTTTTTTCTGGAACCTTTTGATTTTTCCCTATTTCTCTTTTTTTACTTTGAATGCCTAGAACCAGTTTCTTTGTTTCCCTTAATTCTTTTCTATCAATTTCTTCTGTGGTTTTCCTGATCATTTCTTTATTGGTTTCTTTGTTTTTGTCATTGGGTATATATAATGTCCCCTCTTGTTTTTTCCCTTTATGTAGCAAAACCATTTCCCTTTCTTTATTTGTTTAAGCACTTATTAAACAAGTGCAATTAATTATTAGTTTGTTATTTAAAAGAATTCCATTTCGTATTTCTTGTAATAACTCTAATATGTTGCTATCATGTGTTTTATTTGTTTCAGAAATTCCTTCATTTTCTGATTTTTCTGTACTTTTCATTTTTCTTGAATTCTGACTTTCCTGAATAATGTGTGGGGTATCTGGAGGGTACTGTGTAGAAGGCTCTAACTTAGGTCTTAATATACAGGGGGTAAGGAATGCCTCAAAATCTCATAGAAAGGAAGCACTAGGACATCAGTGTGAAGCTTCTTTAATAGATTTTGCATCGTTCACCTTATTATGTTGATGGTTCTCCACAACCTGTTTTTCTCTCTCTTGATCCTTCCTTATGTTTCCTGATTTTTCTCTAATCTGGTTTTCTAGGCTTATTGCCCCTTCCTCCTAGTCAAATTGATTTGCACATTCTTCCACACTTTGTCCTTCCTATTCCAAACTCCTAATGGTTTTCATTAATGGGTGTTCATTATCCAAGATAGAATATCTCACCTGCATTTTTGTATGAGAGAGGAGCTTAAAGGGGGAAAAGTAGAGCTTTGTATCCTAAGTACCTCTTTTTTCCCTACAGATTTATATGGCTTCCTGGAGCTAGAATATAGTTTGTAATTTTCCTTTCTGATTTATTTGTCTTCCCCTGAATATTGTTCATGCTGGTTTTGTTTTTATTGTTATAACTTATAGGGTTAGCAGTACTTTCCTTTTGCCACTCTTGTATTCATTTCCAAAAATACTTATTTAAACTCATTTCACTTGGGTAACAATAAGACAAATGTATACAAAATTAACTCAAACATTACACCAAACACAGTCATCTTTTGTTTTTTTAAAAACTTGTTTCCATATAACCCTCCTTTTCCTTCTTCCTGCTGAATAATGATTCTTGTTTCACTCTTCTCTGAGTCCTTTGACTACAACTCTTCTTTTACACTTGTTTCCTTATGTTATACATATTTCCCTTGTGAGCCTTTATGACAGGTATTTCTCTTCTTGTGAACAAATCTAAAAAGATTTATAAGATTATAAATATATCTTTATACATCTGTTCAGTTTGCTTCTTAAATGTCTATGGTAACCATCTATAAAATCTGAGAACTAAAAACAGTTTAGTTTAAAAGCCAAACTCATCCAAAGTAATTGCATTTGTGTACCTCTGTTCCAATTCTTGGCTTTCTCTTTTATCTTTTTTGTCTTCTTTGGGTATTCCAGATATTTATTTTTGTTAAATGAATCCCGCATCTAAAGATTAAAATTTAAACTGATGCCAAATTACCAACTGTTACTTAACTCTCACCACGTACTGAACTCTGAAACTTCTACTTTAGCATTTGGCCAGTATATTGAAACATTTTAACCTTTAGATTTTATAGATTATTTGAAGGAGCTTCAGTTAGGCTTCAGTTTCTTAGCCTAGTTTCAAACATATAGAAGGCCCTCAGTGCCTTTCCTTTGCTGCATGTAGCTGCATGTGTCTCCCTTGAAAAATGGCAACTCTCCCAGCTAAATGCCACACATGTGCAATGACACACTTTCCTGTTGCAATCACAGATGCAAGGCACCTGTAAGTAACAGTAGTGATGTCACTTTGGCGTCAAAAATAAAATTAAGGTAAATTTACCCCAAATTTCTAACTTTTAGTATCAGCTGTTACCTCATGTACATAAATTTTGCAATAAATGTCCCTTTCTCCTTTTACACATTGTTTTTATTTCTTTTGCATTTCTTTTGTGTTTTATATGACGGGCAGACTCGAAAGTTATTTTACTAAGCGCTGTTATCTGGTGTTTACATTTTTAACTTTCTTTTAACTTTTTAAAAGGTTATTAGCTGCATGCACAACTACACATGGAACCTGTATTTACAGGAACCTAACTCTACAAAATAAAACAAGGTGAAAAAGGAGAAATCCCAGTAAATAGAATGAACAGTCACATTAACACTTTCAGATTTGTTTCTGAAAGTTTCAACTTTTCCAGTTCCCTTTCTACATGTTGGTATGCTCCTGCAGCTTTCACCATCACAGCCACATTAACTCTTTCAGATTTGTTTCCAAAAGTTTCAACTTTTCTGGTTCCCTTTCGACATGTTGGTATGCTCCTACAGCTTTCACCATCAGGCACAATCCAAAAGGAAAATGCTTATTTCTTCCTCTAGCACATTCTCCCCTGTCACCTCTCCATAAGTGGACTACACCAACAGTTCACACCAGCACAGGCATTCAAGGGACGAGGGTCTACAAATCCACCTCCGAAACCATCACAGGAAGGAACCCACAGGCAAACGCAATGTCCAACACAGTGTCCAAGTAAGTTCTTCAGAAAAACTTTCATTTATTTATTTATTTCATAATTCGGATTTACAACCTTTGAGTCAAAGACTCATTTACAAATGCACCTTGTCGCAGGGAGGGTAGACAACAATTGGTGGTGGAGTACAACAATGGAGAACATTACAGGTGAGATACAATATAAAAGAACACACAAAGTAATTCCAGTAATACAAAGGTGTACAAAGGCTTCAATTAGTTACAATTAGTCTAGTATATAAATAATAAGGTACCATTAGGGGTTCTAGGGAGTGATACCTGAGGGGGAAGGGGTGGTTGCTGGGGGAGAAGGCAGTCTGGAAGGATGTTGTCTGTAAATTGGGCCAGGCGGAGCTCTAGGTATGGGTCAGTCAGGGGCATTTACAGCTCTGAGTGTCAGTGAAGTGGTTTCGGAAGGCAATTTTGAAGGGGTTGGTTTTGGGGATGTTTGTGATATGAGTGGGCAGGAAGTTGTACCAAGAGGGGGCTCTGTGGTGGAATGATCTTTGGCGAGAAAGGTCTTGGCTCTTGGGACCTGGAAGGTGGCTTTGGTTGTGCTTTGGGTGGCAACTGAATGGGAGGCCAATTTTAGGGATGCAGCAACCCCTGGGGGGAGCCCAAGTAGTGATTTTTTTTTTGCCAGTATACAGGTGTGGTAGTGTAGGCACTCATCAAAGGTGACTAAGTTCAAGGAGGAGTACAGCTGGCATGTGCATTCTGCTGGGGGCACTGGTCAGGAGCCTGCAAGTCTTGTTGATTGAGGTCTGGACTTTGATGAGGGTGATGGGGTCAGCAGCTGCATAGATAGGGAGCCCGTAGTCAACCAGTGACAGGATGGAGGAGGCGAAAGCCAGTCGGAGGGCATTCTGAGGGAGGCAGTCTTTGTGGAGGTAGAGGAGTCCAATCTAGGTGTTTACTGCAGTGGACAGGGAATTAAGATGAGAGTGGAAAGAGAGAACTGAGTCGAAGGTGATGCCCAGATATTTGTATGCAGACACCTGTTCAAGGGGGTGTAGGGTGCTGGGTAGGATGAGAAGGAGGGCATTTCTGGAGCTACTCTGGCAGTGGGCAAAAAGCAGATTTTGTCTTCTTGAGATTCAGAACTAGATGATGGCTGAGGAACCATTTTTCAGCTTGGCTGAAGGTGAGTTGCAGAGAGTTCTGAAGGGTGATGAGGTTGGGGTGGGAGGCGACAAGAACCACATCATCGGCATATAGGAGCATACTGCCCAAGCAGGAGCTAGGAAGGGTGTTTAGAAAGAGACTGAACAATGTGGGGTCTAGGATGGGACCCTAGGGGACACCTGAGTAAACAGGTAGAGCAGCTGATAGGGTACCATTTATGTTGACCCGTTGGGATCTGGCATGGAGGTAACTGGAGAACCAGGCAAGAGGGCCAGATGAGAGGCCTAGCTGATGGAGGGAGTCAAGCAATAGGGGGTGACACACAGTGTCAAAGGCCCTAGATAGGTCAATGAACATTGCCCCAGCAACGTCCTCAGAGTCAAGTGCAGAGTGTATTTGCAGTGAGAACTCTAAGAGGGCTGTGGTGGTGCTGTGTCCAGGGTGGAAGTCATGCTGTTCTGGACATAGTATGCTGTATTTGTTAGATATTCCATGAGTTGGGTGGATACTATTTTTTCCAGGGCTTTAGAGAGTGGGGGGAGGATGAAGATCAGTCTGTAGTTATTTGGTAATGTGCAATCTCCATTCTTATGAATTGAGGTAATTTCAGCAGATTTCCAGGCACTCAGGAATGGACCGAGGCACAGAGACCAGTTTAACAGGTCTGTGGGAGGGGCTAGCATGACATCTAGAGTTAGACGGAGAATCCTGGAGTCAATGGGGTCACAGCTGGGGTTGTGGCTGGACAGGACTTTAGTAAGAGTGGTTTGGCTTCATCAGGAGATATGGCACAGAGGAGAAAAGGGGGCAATTCAGGGTGGGGGGTTGAGGTAGGGATAGGGTCAAAAAAGTGGACAGGAAGGACTGCACTTAGGTCAGAGAAAGCCATGTTGAGGCAGTCAGCAATATGTGGGGGGTCAGTGGTAACAGCACCGTTGACAGATATCTGAGATGGGGGGAGCAAGTTTTTCCATTGAGCTCTTTAATATTATCCCAGAATGCACGCGCAGAGCCCCAGGAGGTAGCCAGGTGATTTGGTAGTGTTTGGACTTGGCTTGCCTTATAGCCCAGATGCATTGGTTATGAGCGGCATTATAGGCCTGTCTGTCCACTGTCCTGCCTGACTCGACCGCAACATGCCAGAGGTTGTCATGCTGCCTCAGTTGTTGAATAAGGGAAGGGGAAATCCAAGTGGCATTATATCTTTTGGAGCGGGTACTGGTAAAGGGGGCAAAGAGGTCACAGGCTTTGCAGAAAGCTCTGGTGAGGTAGGCTAGCACAGTGTATATATCAGTCGTGAGTGAGATTGGGGACCAGTCAAGTTGAGCTAGGTACTGCTTCAGTTTACTGAAGCTCCCTGGGCAAAAGCGGTGGCGGGAGGTGACTTTGTGTGTGGGTTTTTGCATGGGAGAGGACCAGAAACAGAGGATAGGGGTATGGTCACTGAGGGAGTTAGCTAGGACATTAACAGTCTTGATTTTGTGGGAGCGGTTGGAAAGTATTATGTCAAGGAGGGAGCTGGTGCCACTTGACTGGTTAAATCTGGTAGGAAGAGTGACTAAATGAGCTAAGTCAAGGGCAGTGAAGGAGTCCTTTATGTTTGCAGCAATGGGGCCCAGCCAGTTGACACTGAGGTCGCCTAGGACGAGCTGCTCAGCTTTGTGGTGCAGGGTAGAGAGATAGTAAGGGAGTGTATTGCTGGTCCTTGGGCCCGTGGGGGTATGTATGTAGTGGCAAGATAGAGCACGGGGCTTCTCCTTTTCTCCTTCTCACTCTCCTCTCTGGTTCTCCACAGACCCCTCTGTTTTTTCCCAGACAATTCCAGGCTCCTCCACAGCAGGACTCCACAGACTCCCTGGGGTAAAACAAAGAATGGAGAGGGCAGAGAAAGAATATCCAAGACTGCCACACAAGTTGGTCTAGAAAGTGCTGTAATTCTATAATATGAACTGCTCAGGCAATGACGGCATACCTATTCTAGCCTTCAAACACACATTATACAGCACCTGCTCCTGTCTCTCCTACTCAGATATAGCATAAAGCAACCATCTTGGAATCATCACCTAGCACCTGTGACCTACATGTCACTAGTACTCCCTCATATGTGGGGCTTGTAGCAGCACAGTGGGTAGAAATAAGGTTGAGGTCCAAACTGGGCTACGGGAATGGGCAATAGACAGGTGGAACACAAAGTATACAATAACCAGAAAAAACAAGAAACTAAGAAAACCAGGGAAGAATAAGCGAGAGAGACAGATAAATAGCAAAAAAAGTTCAGGAGTTAGATGGAAGGTGATCTACTTTAACACCAGGAGCCTGGATAATAAAATCAGCAAGTTCCAGGCAATGATGGCAGACACTGAGATGGACCTTGTGGCCATCAAATAAACTTGGACCTCGGAAAATAAGTCAGGAGGGAGAGAGGAAAAGGTAGCGGGGAAGGGGAAGGCATAACCTTTTATGTCAGGGATGGCATTGAGGTTGTCTAAGATGGGTGCATCAAGGGCAATAAAGGGGAGACAGAGTCACTGTGAGTGCAACTCATGGAGGTCTCAGAGAAGAAACTATGGTTGGGGACAATCTATAAACCACCAGGGCAAGGGAAAAAGGGGGCAGGTAGCTCAGAGAAAAACTAGAATAGGGAGTGGTAAAGTGGGAAGTAGTGGTAGTGGGTGATCTGAACCTGCCAGATATCAATTGGGATGTTGCAGTGTCCGGGAGCACCAGAAGTCCAGTCTTGCTGGATACATTCCAGGATTGTCTACTGGTACAGCTAGTTAAGGAACTCATCAGACAGGTTGCCATTCTTAATATGGTGCTCACAAACTCAAAGGTGATAAGAGCTGTGAGAATAGGGAAGCCACTAGGGAACATCAACTACAATTCCATTTGGTTCGCATCGACCCTTGGGACCAGAAAACCCCAACTGAGAGCTGAGGTCCTTGATTTCATAAGAGCAGACTTCAACAGGTTGAGGGAACTGGTTAAGGAAAAGTAAGTCAGCGTAGATGGCATAGGAGGTGTGGAAGGGAAATGGGGCTCAATAAGGGGGCCATTCTCGAGGCATTTAGGTTATGCATGAAAATGGTAACCAAAAGTGACAAGTACAAGAAATGATTATGATTCTTGGTAAGGGTCAGAGAAGCAGTAAGGGCCAAAAAAAAAGGTCTTTACCAGGGACAAAGAAAAGCAGAGGAGGTAGAATGTGGGGAAAACAAACTGAGAAATATAGGGGCAAAGAGGGTGGATAGGTAGGCAAAAGCAGACATTGAGCTGTGTATTGAGAGGAGTCAAGAGTAGAGAAAAACAATTTTTCTAGTATATTAAGGAAGAAAGGAGGAAAAATTGTTAAGACTACCTGAGGGGAGTAGGGTGATACAGGAGGATGTGTCAAAGGCTACTGTACTTAACTTGTTCTCTACCTTCACAAAGGAAGACAGCAGGCCCATGCCAGAGAGTGGTATCAAAGCAGCCACAAAGGGGGTCCTGAAAATGAGGCAGCCAGAATTTACATGCAAAAGGGTCCGGAAAGAGCTAGTAGCCCTAAAGATAGATAAGGCCCTGTGATCAGATGGGATGTATCTAAAGTTGCTCAAGGAAATGGCAGCAGAGCTAACTGAACCCCTGGTAGTTCTCTTCAATAGCTCATTACAGATAAGGGCAGCCCTGAAGGACTGGAGGGTGGAAGATGTAGTTCAGTTCCATGGGGCGGGGGAGGAAAAAGGAGGGGAACTACAGAAATGTCATTCTTACCTCTCTAGTAGGAAAGCTGGTGGAGTCACTGGTGAAGGAGGACCTCATGGACTACCCTGACTCCAGGATAGAAAACAGCATGGGTTTATGGCAGGGAGGCCTTGCTGGTCTAACCTGATAGTTTTCATTGACTGGGTAATGATGGCATAGAATAGGGACCATACCATGGATTTACTCTAGTTTGACTTCAGCAAGGCATTTGACTCGGTGCCTCACAGACAATCACTGAAACAGAGGGTTGGGGCTAACGGGCTCAAACCAGAAGACAAGAAGGTCATGAGTGGGGTGCTGCAAGAACCTGTCCTGGGCCTTGTCTTCTTCAGCATGTTCATCAGTGACATTAGAGAAGGAATCCGGGAAAAGCCATCTCTTCGCAGATGACATTAAGCTTAGTGAGAGGGTGACAGTGATGAGGGAATAATTGAGACTAGAGAGGTGTGCTGTGGTTTGGCAGTTGAAGTTCAATGCCAAAAAGTGCAAGGAGATGCACCCAGGGAACAAGAACCCCAGGACAGAGTACTGGATGGGTGTGATAAGACTTAGCACTATGGATGAGAAACAGGACATAGGAGTTGTCATTAATGACTCCCTCAAACAATCAAGCTAGTGCAACAAGGCCTATAGTAAGGCAAATAGGATGCTGGGATGTATCAGGAGGGGTACTGACAGCAGAAGGAATGAGGTAATACTACCTCTATAGTATTGCCACTCCTGGAGTACTGTGTCCAGTCCTGGAGTTCTCACCTCAGGAAAGATAAGGACAGGCTGGAGACAGTGCAGTGAAGGTAGACAAAGATGATTCATGGCCAGTAGGTCAGGCCTAACAAGGATCATCTCAAGGCACTGAACATGTACTCACTGGAGACTAGATGGGAGAGGGGCAATATGACAGAGATCTTCAAGTTCCTGAAAGGAATAAAAAAGGTGATCTGTGGGGAATTATTTAGCATGAGTAATGGTTTGAGGTCACAAGGGGCATGAGTGGAAACTGACAGGAGGGATATTCAAGGGGGATATGAGAAAGTATCATTACACAGAAAGGGTGGTGGAATCATGAAACAGTCTACCGGAGGAGGTGGTGGGGATCAAAATCATTAACAGTTTCAAGCATGCTTCGGACACAGTGAAGTGTATAGTGGTTCCTTGGAGAGAGTAACAGAGGGGAATAAGAGGTGGATAAGAAGGGCTAGTACCTCTGTACGGACTTTAGTTCCTGGGGTCAGATAGGGAACCATAGGCAGATTGAATGGACCATCAGCTTTTTTCTACCATCATTGTCTATTTTACCCAGGTTAACTAACAGATGGAGGCCTGATGTGGCGGTGCCCAGGATCTTGCATTGGCACACTTCAGGATTCACTGCAAGCTTGCAACAATTAACCCCACCTGAATGGCTGTGCAAACAAATTGAGAACCAAAGCAATGATAATGATATTTCCAAATAAGAAAACTGTATACCAAACCGAACAGTTGTAATCCAGCAGGGACAACTTTACATGAAGTGTCATTAAACCCACTGGCAGGCTTGGTTAGTACTCACATGACTAGATCTCTTACAGGCTGGCATAGGTACATAGAAGCAGCTCGATGAGGGATGCCTCAGGTAGAGGCTAACACTGATGGACAAAGCAGGCAGACAAGGAGACAGGTCTCTTGACTATGGCCTAGTTGATCTTGCTGTCTGGCAGTTCCCTTTCTGACAGCAGTCACAGAAGTGTTGCAGGGTATCAAGGTCAAAGTGAGGCCTAAACCAGGTTGCTCCATTGCCTCTTCCTAGGGGAGCAGTCATGATAAGGGTAACAGGTACTCAGAGCCTGAGCTCATAACTTCACCATTCCCTTAGCCACACCAAACAGAGATGATGGGGGCTGATCTCCTACCTCTGAGTCCAGCAGCAATTCCTGGAAGTTTCCTGAAGCAGCACTTTTCACAGCAAACAGCAGCAGTTCTGTCCAGTCTGAACTCCAGCAGCTTTAAACAGCACAAAAACCTTTATCTCTGAGTCCAGCTAGGAGTTCAGTTCTCTCTTCTCAGCACATCTGTCTCCTTCAGATGCCTGGGTAGGACTGCCTGAAACCCCTTCTACTTGCATGAAGGTTCTAGTACAGATTACAGACATTCTGTCTCTGAATTGGCTGTTTAGGCTGTCAGTCACAGTTGTTGGCTTAGGATTGGTGTAAAAAGTAAGGCAAGCACACTGGCCCTCAGGTTTCCAGAGAGCAACAGTTATTTCTTCTTTGATCCTCAAATTCCAGTTGGCTATTCCTGAGGTCAAGGATCATCAAGTGATGATGAGTAGGCTGTTGCAGGCACTGCATTTCAGAGTTACTTATTTCACACAGCTTCTTGCCCAAAACTCTAGCAATCTGTTTGTTGAAGTTAGCCTTGCTGAAACAGAGGTCAAGTGTATTAGTAACAGTTGCAGTGGTCTTGTCAGACATCCAGGATCTACTTTCTTTGGTGGTACAGATCACTGGGAACTTATTGGCAACATTGTTCTTCTTCACTGCCTGGACTCCTTGTTCCAGTCGTAAAATGCAGGCAACTAGGGTGAACACATGAGCTTCAGTGGCTCAAGACCATTACCTTAGGGCTTACATTTTTCTTGAGCCTGTGGTTCTATGGGGGGGCAATAGCTCCTCCCTTATCCTCTACATAAACATTCTGTTAATGCCCCCTTTGCTTAGAGCGAGTCGCACTCGCTCGTGACGTTGCTGCGTGGTCCTGCGGCTACTCCTTGTTTCCCTCTCCATTTCTGTTGGCTTCTGCTCCTCCTCTTCGCTCATCTACTTTGCTGCTCTTACCTACCCCTTTGCTTGTTCATTTGCCCCCCCCCTTGGCTCCCTGTCCCCGTTCGTTCCTGCTGTTTTTTTTCCCCTTTCCCCCATACCTCTCGTTTTGTGTTGTTTACTCCTTTTGGGGTTCTTCTCGAGCAGCTGCTCACACCTCGCCACCATCTGTTGTTGCTGGATTCCTTCCACTTGGCGCCTTCTAGGATTGTTCCAGTGCTGCTCCAGTCAGGTTCTTTGGCTCCCATCTCTCTGTCCAGGGCTGCCTCCATTCGCCTCATGCAGCCACTGCAGACCACTGGATTCCTCCCTCTGCTCGGCGCCATTTAAGATTGCTATGGCGCTGCTCCAGTCTGTGTTACTTAGCTCCCATCTCACTGGTAGCGCTCCAAACTCCATTGTTCCTTGTCAGTGATCCTAGTCTTGCTGGTGCTCCAAATGTGTTGCCACTTCTGTACCCTTCTTTCTCCATTCTGTGCATGACCTGCTATGGGCTCCTAAGATTCCTCATTCCTTGTTTAGCTGTAGCTCACTTCCATAGCTTCATCAATATCATCCAGATAGACTGTGATTCATTCACACAAGCTTTTTGGCTGAGAGGACTCGTTTATGTTCATATTCCACTTTGCTTGCCTACCTCCTTCAGTAAGTCTACACATGCTCCTCTAAAGCTGGAATCAGTTACTAACTGCCAACTCAATTGCTCTGTCTCTATGCTCACTGCTGCTGTGCTATTTCTGGACAGTACTGTTCCTCCATGTCAGGTATGCCTAGGTAGTGGCCTAGCACGTTGCATTCACTTCTGCTTTTGTTCAGGCTGGCGGAGAGGTCTCGCTGCACCTTTTCCACCAGTACTATTCTGAAGCACAGGCGGACTGGCAGAAGATGGGTCTGCCATCTTCCATTATATCAATTAGGGGATATTGCTCAGTGCTCTGAGAGTCTTCCATGGCAGCCCATGTGAGAGTCCGCTATCCCCAACTACTATGCTCCTCAATGGGGCAGTTCTCCTTATTTCAAATATTTTTCCCTCTTTGCCCAGACAGTCCATGTGGGATTTCCCCCTTCCTTAGTCTGCCTGCCTGGAACCTGTCCTACAGTCTGACCATCTGAACTCTGCCTACAAAAGACCTACACTCCAGCCAGCCACATGCAGGTCTAGCCTATTGCTCATCATTTTTCAATTCTTCTACATTTCAGACTCCTTCTAGTTCTGGTTTCAGCTCAAGTGTGTATGCAGAACAGCTCTGTGTAACACATCTATATTCCTCAGATGTCCTAGACATTCCAACTTTCCTTCCAGGTTGTTGTTCCTCCTATGTGTCACAGGACTCATGGCAGCGGGGTCCTGCTGGTTCAGCTAGCCTACGTGGAGGCCTGGCTGGACTCACTTACTCTACTCCTTCCACAGGCAGACCTATGTGGAGGTCCTGCCATTTTTAGCTAGCCCATGCATGGGCCTAGCCTGCTACTCATTCGCTTTACTTCATGTCCTCTAGTGGACCACCTTCAGGGTCCACTGGTGTATCGGCTTGGAACCTCATCACACAGCACATCATGCTATGCCGAATCCTGTAATCCTGCAACCTTGGCAGCCAACCACACATGTCGCTATTCATGGCCTCCTAGCATGCCATTCTACTCATCCAGTCATCCTGCATGCAATTCTCCAGGTCAGCTTGTCCTCCGTGGGAGCCTCTGAAAGCTCATTCCATCCATGCTTACTGCAGCGACAGCAGATCTGCGGGGGTTTGCCATCCCAACCAACCATTGCCCACAAGAGGGCTTCTACTTTTCCCTCACAATGGACTCACTTGGTGTCATGTCCTCCTTACACTGGACAAAGGCAGACTGTGGGGGTTCCTGTCATCCTTAACTCGGACAACGCATCCAATGGCGATGGCGGAGAGGGGTCCCCACCATCTCAAACATACATTCCCCACGAGGAGGCCCTATTCATAGCCTCAAATGTACTTTAAGTCACTACAGACAGACTCATGTGGGATATTTGCCCCTATATCTCAGAGTATATTATACTGTGGCAATAGCTAATCAACATGGGGGTATCGCCATCCTGAATCCATCGTGCCCATGAGGGGCATTTCTCATTATTCTAACGTTTTCCATCTTCACTGAAACAGACCCACGTGGGGGTCTCATCTTTTGTAGGCTGACTACCTGTGACCTATTCTATCACTCGTGCATTTTAACACTGCCTACTCTGGACCTGCATGGGTCAATGCTCCAGCTAGCCCACATCCGGGCCTACCACACTTCATCATTCCTTTATGCTTATGCAATCCACCTTCTTCTGGCCCATTTCCAATCAAGGTTCTATGCCAGACATATCCGTGGAATATACCTCAATTCTTTGGACATCTTGAGACAATTATCCTTTCTGACAAAGTACTCAATAATAACCAAATGTTTCACTGTATTTACAGCTCCATGCAAACCTCCCATTTGCATAGACTCCTACCTCGTCATCGTTCCCTACTGGGCAACACTTCTGTCCAGTTCATTCTCTATGATTTCTACGTCCTCAAATATTTGCACTGTTAGCACCATTCCTTAACCATGCTGACTGTACATGTATGCTTTATAGGTGCTTTGCTCACAGCTACCTTGGTCACAGAATAACCGTCATCCCTCATACAGACATCATTCCTAGTTGGATCTCTTCCTCTGCCGGAACCTATGTCTTCTACGTTGACTTCCTGCTCATCATCGATCTCGAAAACAGGACTGGGAATTCTAACAGGTAAATCTAGCCTTCTCCTGTCTTTCTACATTTACTGTGTGTAGACAGCTGCCTTAACCTTCTTACCAGACGGAACCTATCTCTGGTACCAGTTAAGGAAAACATTTGCTGAGCCTACCTCCATTTCCCTCCTGAGACAGCATCGGAGGACATTGTCTCCTTTTGGGTCTACATCATGATGGCCTACCTCTACGGCCTAAGGTCTCAGCATTATCCTGGGAGATCTTTCTCTATTAGTGCTTCACCTCTCAAGGGGGGCCTGGCACTGGCTCAATGCATTCCATCTCACCTCAGCCAACCTATGTGGGGGTTGCGCCTTCTTACCATAATCTATGCACTGGTGGACCACATGCTGTCTCATCTCAGCTGATCCACATGGGGGTCTCGCCATCTCTATTGGAACCTATGCAATGGCGGACAGAGTGGGGTCCGCCATGTCCCCAGCTTCACCCCGCAAGGGGGCCTGGCTGCCTGCTCAACTGCATTCCATATCCTTGGTTGACCTACATGGAGGTCTCACCTTCTCTACAGGATTCTATGCAGTGGTGGACCACGTTGGGTCCTGCAATTATCCCTGCTTCACCCTGCACGGGGGACTGGCTGCTTGCTTTAATGCATTCCATCATGATCTCGGTCGACCTCGTAGGGGGTCTCACCTTCTCTACAGAACTCTACACAATAGTGGGTCACGTGGGATTCCGCCATTATCACTGCTTCACCCTGCACAGGGGCCTGGCTGCTTGCTCAACCGCATTCCATCATCACCTCAGCCGACCCATGTGGGGGTCTCACCTTCTCTACTGGAACCTATGCTCCTCACCTTCTTCTCCTACAGATATCATGAACTTGGATTAACTAATTTCTTATGCCATCATCGCCATGTTGGACTTTCATCTGCCAGTCCTAGACCTCATCCTCCAGGATTACTCTGTTCACCATCAAAATCAAGGATATGCCTCTACTACCAATAACCTGGATCTTGTATTATGACACTCAAGTCAGTACTCAGCCTAATTAGGATTACTCTCCTTTTAGTATGCCCAGAGGATGGGTAGGTCAGTAACAATGGTTCCTCGGAGGTTCCCCCTAAGGGGGGGGGTTCCTCTCTTGCATGCTACTGTCCATACTCTCCGGAGTTGGAGGAGGTAATCACAATGGTAATTAATTTTCTTTTGGACCTTCAATCCTACACTTATATAGCATCACGCCAAAAGGTGGGATATACAGAAAGGCCAAAGATCAAGTTTCTAATACCAACTATATCTCATCCAACTCAAACGTATCTAAGCACCAACCATATCTCAACCAGTTCCTAGGTACTACAAGCACTGAACTATGTACCAATCCAGCTGTAACATATCTAAGCACTAACCATATCTCATCCAGTTCCTACATACTACAAGCACTAACCTATGTACCAATCCAGTTCTAACATATCTAAGCACTAACCATATCTCATCCAGCTCTTACGTATCACAAGCACTGAACTATGTACCACACAGAATTACTGAAAAATTGGCATCCTTACCAATTCGGGTAGAGATAAAAGTCCAATATATACATATTTACAAACAGTTGGTTTAGACATATGATTCTTACCTAGGGAAAGACCACATACATACCAGCCATATTTACAACAGGCCTATTCTAGACAAAAAGATACCTGTTCGGATAACACAGTTCACAACCATTTAGACTATTCTAGACAAATGCATTCTGTTTCACGCAGCTTAGATCACATTCCCAAACTTTTACCAGTAAATCACCCAGCGGCGTTGCTAAAGGTGATTTGGGGGCAAAGACCTGCAGGTGATGTTAATAACTTTGTGAACCATGTGCATGGGTAAATCGGTCAAGCACAAGGGGTATCATATGAAAGCTTTACGATATGCTTTACAGGTCTTTCTGAGCATTTCAGAGGAACAGTCACTCCTGCCTCAGAACTCAGTTGTGTACTCCTGCACTCCTTGTCCACCGAGGGGCAATCCTCAGTCAAGATGAGTTCAAACACTTCTTCTGGTGCAGTTGGTTCCTCCAAAGTTGCAGGTTGACCAGCTTTCTCATGGTCTGCTGTGTATCCTGAGGCACAAATGACTCAGCTTCAGGGTTCAACAGGGTATCGTCATTGCTGGGCATCAACACAGAAGCAATCTTCTTCAGTAGGTGAGGAATGTCTATTGTGGAATAGTTCCATATTGGTTCTATCTAATCATCAGATGAGTCCTCCAGCAGCAGCTTTTGTGAGGCTGCAGACTGCTGATTGGCACTGGCACCTTGTGGTTGTGATTTGTTGGTGGGACAAGGCGTGTTCTGTCATCTGCATGCTACAGATCTGGTTTGTCTTTTTGTGGGGTGGTGCAGACATTTTCTGAGTTGCAGTTGACCAGTGAGCAGCAGATGATCAAGATGAATTGCCCTTGATGCTCCTAATCCTCCTTTAGGCTGAATCCTATACACTGGCATATCATAAGATTGTTCCATAACAGCACAGGGGATGTCTCTCCACTGGTTGGCAATCTTGTATTTTCCAGGCAACCTAAGATTCCTCACCAAGACCTTGTCTCATGATAACAGTTTTTTTAGCTCTCCCCTCCTGATCATGTCTTGCTTTCTTAGTTTGATTCCTTTTCCCAACTGCTTCTGATGCCAGTTTGTAAGTCTAGTTGATCCTTATCCAGCTGCACATACTGCAGGCACATTTCTGGGTAAGCTCCATCAGCTGAGACTCCAAAATAAATGCCCATGGGAATCCTAGCTTCTCTCTCAAACATAAGGTAGTATGGTAAATAGTCATTTGCATCAGAACATGTGTGAATGAGAGTGCTGACTAGTTGACCCCATTTTGACTTCTGCTTGGGTCCAAGGTACCAAGCCTGCTTAACAGAGTCCTGTTAAACTGTTAAGGCTGTGGAGCACCTTGAGGGTGGAAAGGAGTTGTTCTTGACTTAAGAATCCCCCACTGGGACAACAGCTCTTTTACTAGCTAACTTTCAAGTCTGTGCCTTGATCCTAGTGTATCCTCTAAGACACACCAGAGCAAATTATGAACTTCTCTAACAGTGCTTTAGGAACTGTAGAGGTTTTTTGGTCTTTGGTCAGGAGGGCCTGCACATATTACGAGAAATAATCAGTTACACGTATATTTTCCACGTGCAAATGAGTTCCATGGGGGTACTAGATGTGATATTAATGAGTGGCACAGCATGCTTTGGCAATATCTTTAATTGAATGCAGAAAATTTTCTGTCAATAGTATTTTTCAATATCTACTTTCATTCTCATTCAGTAGAATCTGTGGTGAATGAGAGCTAGCTTTCTGTTTAGTCTCAAGTGCCCCACTTCATCATCCAATGCTCTCGTGACATGCTTTTGAAACTTGAATGGTACCAACAGTTGCCATTTCTTATGTTTCTCAGAACCTTTAAACTCTATAGACAAGTCCATTGCAGAGCTTTAACTTGTGCCACTGTCTCAGTAACAATGATGTTTCCTGATGGACTACAGTCTCTTTTTTCAGCAGATTCCCTTCTCTGTAGTGCGGGAATAATGCCTCTAAAACAAGGATCTCAACACTGATCTGTCTGAAATTCTTTTTGATTTAAATGGAGTAATGATGACTTGTTAAGGTTCCATGTGATAATAGCTACTGCAAAATAGCGACCTTCAAAATAGCAACTGCCACTGCCAATAACAGCTACTACTACCTTTTCCTTCAACTGTTGTTTTTTGCATGATTACTTTCGAAGAGGTATGAGTAGCTCAAGATCCTCCATATTAAAGATTCTAACACCACGCCACTCATTGATTTCAGAGAGAATTACATATTCGGAACACTGTTATTATGAGTCGCTATTCTGTGTCATTTGCTATTTTGCAGTCACTATTTTGACAGTCGCTATTTTGCAGTAGCTATTATCACAAGACACTACTTGTTAAGAGCTGTAAAACTATAGGAGACTTCAGGCAAACATTTGGCAGTAGTGCCCAAACTATTGACAAGGCAGATGGCGAAGGAAGACCTGGACATTGTTGTGGTCACTGAAACGTGGTACATGAGTAAACGATTGGGATGTTACCATACCAGGGTACCTAATCTTCAGGAGAGACAGGGAGGGCAAAATTGGGGGACTGGGGGAGGGGTAGCTATCTACATCAGGTAGGGGATCATGGCAACATGGTTAAGGGGAAGAAAGGAAGGGAGAGAGGCACTGTGGGTCACCCTAGAGATAGGAAATGGCACCACTATCCACACTGGAGCTGTCTACAGACCTCCAGCACAGGAGGAGGAAATAGAGTGGGTATTATTGGATACCATCCATAAAATGGCACAAAAAGAGGAGGTGTTGCTGATGGGGGGACCTGAACATGCCAGATTTTAACTGGAACACCTATGCTGCAGCCACTGCCAGGGTCAGAGACATCCTGGACTCCCTGCAGCGGGCATACCTAAGGCAGCTAGTGATGGAACCTACCCAGGAAGGAGCAATATTAGACTTGGTCCTCACAAATGGTGACAGAATAACATACCTATCAGTGGGCAGTCATCTAAGGTCCAGTGATCACCATACAGTGTGGTTTAAGGTGAGGAGAGGGGTAGAGTTAAACCACACAAAACAAATTCTGGTCAGATCCACCACAGCTGCATAATGACGTTAGTGAAGTTGTGTGGAATTGTTAAGGAGGTATGGAGAAACAACACAATGATCTGTAAGTAGTAAGATTTGTTTTAGTTTCTGTTCTAAGGAAGGCATACATATTATTAGAAAAATAAATGGAGGTGTACATATTAATGGAAGTAATAGGAAGCAATATAGGTTTACAAAAGAACCCCAGAGCAAATGCCACTGAGGTATGCGTTATCCAGGTTGATATTGGCTGGACAGCCACATTTTAAAGAAAACACAATTGCACATACCCCAATAATGCAAAGCATCATGGGAAACATATGCAAATCCCCATGATGGTACAGAAGGTGGCAGTACATGAAAAAGTAATGGCTGGCATTTGTTCAGCCTGGGGATTATTTGCACAGTTTTTTTTGGTTTTTTTTTTAGAGAAACCGAGTTTTTGTCCATGAGGTGATGTAAGTTATATTTAAGCAATGTTTTGATGTCAGGAAGTCAGGTGTAATGATGGACTGTTAGCAGAGAAAATGTGATAGTAACCGTCGGAGGGATCCGCTTTTGAAAAGGGTAAGGTAGTTATGCTTGTGATAATGGGAATATTAGGAAAGTATGAGGTCTATGCAGAAGTAGAGTACAAATAAGCACAGTTTCATAAGTATGTGCTCAGAGTGCAGGCAAATGAGATATGCAGGTTTGTTTTAGAAATAGGTAAAAATAGCGATACATACAATTGATAAAAAGATAATGACATAGACTTATAGATAGAGAGAGACACACACACACACAGACAGACAGACAGGCAGAATAGGAATGGCAGTGAAGTACCTGAAGTGACGCCAACCCCACCCCAACCATTCAGAGATGGATAGGCATTGGGGTGTGCCTTTGGGTCATTGCCCATAACGCTCATGCCATTTCACCTTACCCTACGCTGCAGACACAGGCAAGTGTCGAGGTGTGCCTTGGGGTGTTCAAGCTTTACACTCACCCCATTCCATGAGGAAAAATGCTGAAATGGGTACAGTACTGTATAAGAAAATGGAGTGAACTTTGGGTCTGAAGAGTCAAAGGCACACCTCGATACCTGTCACTGGCTACAGGGTGGGGATGGGGGTGGAATGGTGTGAGCATTATTGTTGACAATCCCAAGTCACACCCCTGATGCCTGTCAGTCCCTACAGGGCAGGGTGTTATGGTCAGAAACCCTAATACCCTGGGCATTGTTATGTGACTTCTTAGCCTAGCAACAGCATTTAATGCATTACATTATAAGGACAAGTAAATGTTTTGAATACATGGACAGGCATTGGGGTGTGCCTTTGGGTCATTGGTCATAATGCTCATGCCATTTCATCTCACTCTACCTTGCAGACACAGACAAGTGTTGAGGTGTGCCTTGGGATGTTCAAGCTTTACACTCACCCCATTCCATAAGGAAATACACTGACATGGGTACAGTACTGTATAAGAAAATGGAGTGAACTTTGTGGCCGAAGAGTCAAAGGCACACCTCGATACCTGTCACTGACAGCAGGGTGGGGATGAGGATGGAATGGTGTGAGCATTACTGTTGACAATTCCAAGTCACACCCCTGATGCCTGTCAGTCCCTACAGGGCAGGGTGTTATGGACCGAAACCCTAATGCTCTGGGCGTTGTTATGTGGCTTCTTAAATCTAGCAACAACATTTAATGCATTACATTATAAGGACAAGTGAATGTTTTTAATACATTTACAGACAGTTAAATAAACGTAATTGTCTTCACAGAATAACTTAAATTTAGTAACAGAGGTAGTACAAAGCAATTACTGAGACAACTTGAAAATTATAACTACTTTATATTGTACATTGACACCCCATAAGGACCTCCTTGAAATTGAGATGCAAATGTCACACATTTATCTGTTTTCTAACTAGAATATTTTACTATCCTAAATACATTTCTTGCTTCAGTAACTGCTCAGCACATCTACTGCATGACCTGCTTATTGATATTTTACACCTGCTATGCGATGTAATGCTGCTTACTACACCAACATCATGAACCATAAAACAGATGACTGCCATAACTAGGAAGGCAGTATAGCACAGTGGTTTAATGCTCTGAGCTGCAAATTTGGAGATCTGGGTTTGAATTCCACAGCTCCCACTTGCATACTGGGTGACCCTAAGCAAGTCACTTAACTTCCATGTGCTCACAGGTTGCCCCTGTAAACAAGCTTTCAGCTTAGTGTGCCACTCCTGGTTAAACAATTGAAAGGAAAAAAAACACAATTTATTATTTTTCTTGCTTTATTTTGCTACTACAAGCTTTGATTAATACATCCATCCTTAAATGTACTTGTTATAGCTTATGTGTTTGTGACTTAGGCAGAACTACACTTCCGATCTTACACATAAATAAATAAATCATCAGAATAACATTTATTTCAGTAGTATTTCCTTCCTTCCTTTTCAGGTGCCGATGACACTATGTATATATATTTATATCTTTTAACTTCAAAGCACTAAACCTATTCAAATGCACAAAACACAAGACTTTATTCTCTTCACACATTACTGATAAACTTCAGGTTCCAGAGAGATAAAAATGTAAAGCTTCCCCTAGCTATTTAGCTGGGTGCTTCAGCTGTGTGTTTGGGGGGGGGGTATAAAAAGCTTTTAAGAAACAGACATTCTAGTATCCAATATGGGATAGTCTTCTTTGTGTGACATATTTTACTCCTTTGTGGGCTTATACCTTAATTGTCATTCTTGTGTTGCAAGTGCTTGCTTTTCTCAAGTGCTGTAATATCAGGATGCAGTTCAACAAGTGCTGTATAAGGATGCAGTCTCAGGTGCTCCTTAATTACTTTTTCTTTCCTTCTGAACCTTAAGATCTGATGCCTCAGACAGCTCTGATAGTTGTTTCAACATGATAGATCCACCTGATGCCCCTCCGACATGAACCAAAAAAAAGGTGGGGGTGGATCTTTATGAGCTTCTCAGATGGAGGTGGGGGTGGATCTTACCCCCCAAAAAAGCTAATGCTGCCTCCCATTTAAGAAATAAAATAGTGCCCTGCAACCATTGATTAACATGAAAGCGTATTTATTTGGGGGTGGAAAACATTTCTTGGAGGAAGGTAAGGTGGAAGAGACTATTTACACCTTCAGCCAGTTCCACGGACAGAAAACATGACATCAGCCCTTTTGTACATGCAAAACATCTGCAGGCCCTGCCCACTGCAGCCATAAAAAAGGGTCATATATTTTAAGGGGGCTGACTTTGCCAAATTGGGGGAACACCTCATGAAAATCCTGGCAAAGAAGGAGGATAAATGAACAGTGGGAAAAACTTAAAGGAGCCATAGCAGAGGCAATAAGCCTTTGTGTAAAGCTAGTAAACAAAGCAAAAAGAAAGGCAAAAATATGGCTTTCAAAGAAATGGCAGGTAAGGTCAGGGAAAAACAAACATGCTTTCAAAAAGTACTAGGAAACACAGAAGGAAGGAGACAGGGAACTGTATCAGACTAAACAGAAGGAAGTGGGGAAGGCAGTCATGAGTGCAAAGGTGCAAACTGAAGAAAGAATAGCTCAATAAGTAAAGAAGGTGACAGAACCTTCTGCAAGTATATTGGGGAAGGGAAAGGAAAACAACCAAGAGAGGGATTGTGATGCTGAGTAAGGGGGAAGTGCGTGAAGGGGGTCCTAGAAAAAGCTAAAATTCTAAATGAATACTTCTGTTCAGTATTTACAAAAGAACAGGAAGGGGAGGGACCACAAATAGGGGGAAGAAACACACATGGAGGAGAGGTGGACATCAGTCCATTCACAGAGGAGACAGTCCTAAAGGAACTCTCAAAACTAAAAGTGGACAAGGCAATGGGGCACATAGGATGCATCTAAGAATACTGAAGGAGCTCAGATGGATACTAGGAGCACCACTAGCTGCCCTATTCAACAAATTACTGGAGGAGGGCATGGTGCCAAAGGCCCGGAGGATGGCAAATGTCGTACCACTACACAAAAGTGGGAGCAAGTTAGAAGCTGGGAATTATAGGACAGTCAGTTTGACCTCAGTGGTTGGGAAAATAATGGAATCCATGCTGAAGAAAAGGATTGTGGCATATCTCAAGGTCAGCAGGGCACAAGACCCGAGGCAACATGGATTCACAGCAAGTAGATCTTGTCAAACTAATTTGTTGGACTGGGTAATCAAGGTGGTTGATCAGGGCGGGGCGGTAGACATGGCCTACCTAGATGACTTTAGCAAGGCATTTGACACTGTCCCACACAGGAGGTTAGTAAACAAGTTGGGCAGTTTGGGAGTGGGACCACGGGTGGTGAACTACGTTAGACATTGGCTGAGCAACAGAACACAGAGGGTGGTGGTAAATGAAGTTCAATCCTGAGAGAGGGGGTGACCAGTAGAGTGCCACAGTGCTCAGTGCTAGGGCAATTCCTCTTTAATGTCTTCATTAGAAATATTGCTGATGGGCTAGAAGGGAAGTTAAGCCTCTTTGCAGACAACATAAACATCTGCTATAGTTTGGACACTCCAAACGGGTCAGAAAGAATGAGAAGAAACCTAGGCAAGTTGGAAGAATAGTCAAGAGTGTGGCAGCTTAAATTTCAATGCAAAGAAGTGCAAAGTCATGCATTTGGGACACAGGAGTCCTGGAGAGGAATGCACAATGGGGGGGGAGATACTAACAAAACAAAACTGGAAAGGGCCCTGGGGGAATTCATAACAGACAACCTAAAAGTAGCCAAGCAGTGTGAGGAGGCAGTAGGGAGGGCTGGATGGATGCTGGGGTACATAGGGGGAGGCATCACCAGTAGAAAACAAAAGGTGGTGATGCCACCGTACAGACAGTTGGTGAGGTCACATAAGGAATGCTGTGTTCAGTTCTGGGGACCACATCTACAGAAGGATACAGACCGAATGGAGGTGGTCCAGAGGAGGGCAATGAAAATGGTGATGGGAAAGCACCATAAACCTAATGAGGAAAGACTGAAAGACCTAAATATGTATAATTTGGAGGAAAGGAGGGTGAGGGGGGATATGAAAGAGACATTCAAGTACCTCAAGGGGAAAAATAAGGTAACAGAGGGCAGCATCGTACAAAACAAGAGGTCACAATATGAGGATGGGAAGGGGGACTCAGGGGTAATATGAGGAAGAACTTTTTCACAGAAAGGGTGGTGGATGCATGGAACAGTCTCCCTGTGGAGGTTGTGGGGGCAAAAACAAAGGGGAATTCAAGAATGCATGGGAAAGATAGAAGGTAACCCTAGAAGTAGGTTCAATTGTGCTTACGCAACTGGATGAGATGTATGCTTGTGTGACTTTGATACATTGTGGCTGTTCACTTCTCTATCTGAGGGATATATCACCCTGGACAGGGACAACACAAGGAACCCTAGAGGAGAGTTCCCCCCTATAGGTAGGATAGGAATAATTTCCTTGGCTAAAGGTAGCATAGGAAGAAACCCAAAAAGAATACCTAAAAGGGTGTTGAGCATCAAGAAGGCAAGAAATCAGAAGAAACGTAGACCGGAAATAAATGTGACAGACATAGATAGGAAGGACAGGAGAAGAACGATATAAGGCTAGGACAATGAATGAAAGGAAATAAGACAAGATGCAGAAGGGTGGACTTCCTAAGGAGAAAATGAACAGCCGGGGCCACCATCTGACTCCATCCAATAGCGGAACCTAACTACAGAACCTATGAGAGCACTAACCCTGACTAATATTATGAACATTGGCACTGAGGAGAGGAAAAAAACCCTTTGAGGAGGAAACATCTGGGGATCCAAGGCTTAGGCTGCCTTTCCTCCAGGCTGAAGGATGTTTTGATTAGTGACTGTTCAGCTACTGCAGTTTAGAGTCGCAATCAAGTGAGAAGGAAAATATTCCAATTTAGAGGAAGCTCTCACTCTGTCCTTCTAAATGAACAGCTGTTGAGAGTTGCAAGTGATGTCTCTGCAACTAGATGCACAAAAGCAAGAGAGGAGAGAGGGGAGAGAGAGAGAGAGAGAGATGACTGCTGAGGCACTCAACTGGCCTATGTGAGCCTACGAAACAGACCAGGTGAACCAGAGGCGGTCCTGGTGGAGAATAGCCTAGAGGGTTCCTCTGAACCCACTTGGGCAGCCAAAGGGGCTCTGATAATGAGAGCCCCATCCCTCGCAGCCGGAAGTTGTAAATTCTACATCCAGAAATTTAACATTGAGTTGTGGTACAACCCTAACTATAGGTGTGGTACCGTACCCCTATGAGATAGATAGATATATATATATATATATTAAAATTGGTGACCGGGAAAGGCACAATGAGCCAAAGCTTGTTTCCAGGTGCGACCCGGGCATATTGGTGTACATAGAAGTTACATAGTGAAATGTACATCAAAATCATTTTTACAGACAGTATATACAACACTTCTTGGTTACAGATAGTCGTATATGTATATATATATATATATATATGAGATGGGGTCACAAAAAAGGGCATGTTGAAAATTTGGTGTCAAAATATGCAAGAATTGCAGTTATTTGTCAAAGTTGAAAACCGCATTGAAATATACTGAACTTCACTTTCCTTACTTTCTCATATTGCAGTCGTCGGTTCCAGTAGCAAGACATGTCTCCTGCATCAGAGTGGATCTTCACCATGGGACCTGTTCAGGTGAGTGAGGATCTGTGTGGGAGGCCTGGGAATTGCATGTTGAGTGGGAGGTATGAGTGGGGGGGTGCGATTGGCAAGGGATCTTTTTCTTTTTTGCAGGAAATAGAAAAACATCAAGGGGGGAGTCACGTGATGATCTTGCCAGAGTATCAGCTCTTTTCGAACTCTCCCGCTTTCCCCACACATTCTGAAAAAAAACCCTCACCTTTCTGAGAAGTCCTAAACCTTTCACCACGCAGATTATTCTTTCGCTACAACCCAAGAAGCATCCAGTATGTCGCCGAGTAAAAAGAACCGAAAATCCAGCAGTGATGTCAGAAGTCGAGATGCGACCGCGGTTCTTACACATACCCCCATGCAGACACCAGATAAGCAAACAAAACTCTCGAAGGCCCAGAGCTCAGGTTCAGGTCGCCCTCCTACTACTACTACTACTACGGTGCCTGACTCCCTATCAGAGGAGCTCTTTCTCCGAGAGTTTGAACCCTTCAAAGACTCTCTAAAAATGCTCACAGAAGAATTAAAATATTTGCACTCTGATCTCAAGTATATGGGCAGATGGGTGGGAGACATTGATACAAGAATAACTTCATTAGAGAAATGGAAAGGGGGCACTGAGTTGGACTCTACCTCCTTGTGCCAATGATTTGGGAAACTGGAAGCCAAACTAGAGGACCTAGAGGGGAGAAGTCAGAGGAATAACTTATTTTTGGCCTCGCCTCCCTGAAGGGAAGAGGGAGCCTTGCTGATTCAATATGCACAAAAACTCCTGGAAAGGGTAACTGGTACCTCACCAAATGGCTCTAAGAATATCGTGCAGCGGGCTCTTCTATCCCTTCTCCCTAAACCTCCAGGAATCTCCTCTCCTCTCACCGTCATACTTAAATTACTGAATTTTTTAGACAAACAGCACATTCTACAAAAAATCCAAGACCTAAAGGACATTTTATGGGAAGGCTCCAGACTGCAAATTGCCCAAGATCTACCAGTGGGCACCAGACAGAAACGTGCATCATTTCACCCCGTGGTGGCTAAGCTCATAGCCATGGGGATCAAATTCAGGATGCTTTACACAGCTCATCTGCAGGTTTCACTTCAAGGCATCTGGCAATCATTCAAGATGGTGTATTCTGCCATACAGGACCTCAAGGAACATCTGCCTGACCTATTCAAAAATAGGTGACCTTGGGGCCCACTTATGGGCTTTCCTACACTTCCATATTGGAACTTACAGTGGCTATTCTCTTATAGTCTGTGATGGATCTCTCAGGAAACCTACAAGCTTCTTTACATTCTTTTTTTCTGACATCACCAGGCTTTTAATCAAAGAACTTGTTCTCATGCATCAGAGGTTGTTCTGACCACCATACCCTAGCTGGATTGCATGGTCTGTTTCCGTTCATCTCTAATTTCATACAAAGACTTCCTCAGCAGTAAGACAATCGCCTACTCAGCTTTCATTACCTGTTATAGGCTTCATTTCTGGTAAAATCTGGAACAAAGCAATAATTTAGTTTTACTTCAAGCTGAAATCCTATTTTGATTTCCCCACTAGGCCACTTGGAATGTCATGGGTCCTTGGTCCAGCCTACGGTTTGTGAATTATTCTAGCTGCATCCCTAGTGTCTGAGCAGGAATGATCATATGTTAAACGACTGAACTATTACCCTTGGAACCCTATGCGAGTGGACCCAACCCTCCATGTTATTTTAAGGAGTGGGGGTGCTTCTTGCATATTGGGCCCGGGACTCTCCTGTAGTAATCAAAGGTTTTTGATTTCACTATGCAACGGGAAGTGGGGGGATACTGTTATTCTTATGACAGCAAGTCTGGCCCACAACACCTAGACAACGGATGCCTTAGTAGGTATCTTTTGTATTCTGTCTGCTTTTAATTTCATTTAAGCCTATCAGCAGAAATAACTAGGTATCTGTCCCCAATACTTTTAAAGATTATGTAACCTTTGTGATTTCTTCAAGTTGATTTTTTTTTTGGTCACAATAAAGGTGTGCGGGGTATGGGAAGTTCATGGACAGTTTAATGTGCACCTATGATTGTATTGCCACAGTTAATCCATAAAAGGTTGCATTAGGTTGAATGCTTGCTTCCTAGTTAAAAGGTTTTTAGGATGTTAGGTATTATAAGATTATGACACATTGTTGTAAGGTAGTGTACCAAGTTAAGTACAAGTTAACAAGTGGGGGTGGCTTGGAGGGAAGAGCATGGAGCTATGAAAGGTTAGAGCTTCATGCACTAGTTAGTTTGTGGCAGGGTTAGTTACAGTTATGGGGTGAAGGGAGGTAAGGGGTGAGTGGTATGGGCATTAATATGGGATTTACATCTTAAGGGGGAAGTTGGAGGGGAAAAGATGGGTTCTGGTCTGTTTCAGTTATTCCTGTTCTCCTGTTGTTACACACCTTAACAAGTGCATTGTGGGTTGCTTGGACTAAGGGTGGGGGTGGGATATGGGGGCCCGTCTCTCTTTTCTCCGGTTCCTAAATGGGATGACACCTGACACAAAGAGCTTTCTTCTATGGAACATTTTTATCCCTCTGATAGCTAGTATATATCTAAATAGCTATGGCATATAACTATAGATATTATTAATAAAATATTAAAGGAGCCCAGTCACCCACAAACGTGCAAAAGTTCTGCTTCATCTTCATAAGCTGCAGGTAGATGTGGCCTTTTTACAAAAGACACATCTTCCTCTGACACAGATGATGTTTCTCAGATGTTCCTGGGTTGGGCAGGTATTTGGGTAAGGTCTGGAGTCCCGTAAGCAGGGTGTGGCTATCCTGGTCTCCAGATCTGTCCCATTTCATCTTATCCAGGAAATTATCAATCCCCATAATAGATTTATATATTTCTCAGTGCCTTATTGGGCCACTCAGAGGTGATCCTGGGTTCAGTTTATGGCCCCAACATAGAGAACCCCTCCTTTTTTTCCCAGATTCCCTCTATCTCATCCCAGTGGGCCTCTCTTCCAATGATACTTGCTGGGGACTGAAATGTAGTCTTGGATAATGAATTAAACAGATCTTCCAGATGAGGCCAACCCCTCACATCAAGTCAGCTGGCCTTACGAGTCCTTATGAACTTGCTGGGCCTGAGAGACCCTTGGAGGATTATATATCCCGACTCAACAGAATACTCTTTTTACTCTATCCTGCATAACTCCTCCTCCAGTATTAATTTCTTTCTATTGAGTACTGAAGCTCTACCAGGGGTCCTTGTCAACTGTTACAGTGCTAAGGTAATATCTGACCACCACCCAGTTCTTCTACAAGTCAACCTGGCTCCCTCATTTAAAAAAGATAAAACTTAGTACCTTAATAACTTCTTACTAAAATGCCCAGCTATATCTGAGAAGTTACAGCTATTTATTGCAGAATTTTTCTCATTTAATCTACCCACAATGTCCAAATTTGATATTCTCTGGTGCTCCTTCAAGTGTGCCCTCATAAGTGAATTGATAAAGTTGGAAACCAGAAGGAAAAGAGAACTCTCTCAAGCTACAGCCTCCCTATTATCACAAATCAGGACAGCTGAGAGAGAACTCTCAGAATCCTTTCCATCAAGAGCCTGGGAGCATCTGGAAGCCCTTAAAGCAAAGTATCATGGTCTCATAGGAGAGAAAGCTGAACATCTCCTTTTAAGAACTAGGACCCAATACTTTGACCAGGAGGAAAAAGCTGGGAAGCTTCTTGCACTGTGCCTGAGCAGTTAACAGGCCGACAAGGTTATCCCATCCATCAGGTCAAATACTGGTCAATTGCTCACTTCACTTAAAGATATTGTTTCTCGGTTTCAAAACTTTTACAGTTCTCTTTACATGGCTCCCTCAACCTCTCTGGATCTCCCCACACTAGATGCCTTCCTTCAAGACCTTGAGCTATCAAGATTAAGTCCAACCTAGGTAACCTTGCTGAAGGCCCCTTTGACCCAGGAAGAAGTTACAAAAGCGATAGATTCTCTAGCACCGGACAAATCCCCTGGCCCAGATGGGTTCTCCACAAACTTTTATCAGAAGTTCCAGAATGTGTTGGCACCATACCTTCTGGAACTATTTCAATACCTCTTTCTGAAAGGTCTCTCAGACATCTCTCACGGCAGCCACTATAATCGTTCTGCCCAAACCTGGACGGAACCCATCATTGGTGACCAACTATAGACCTATATCTTTAATTAATGTGGCTTTAAAGATCTTAGCAAAAATACTAGCCACTAGATTGAACTCAGTTTGGGAATGTCTCCTTAGTAGAGAACAAGTGGGCTTTGTTTCAGACAGACTGTCATCGGATCACACTCGGAAAATCCTGCACCTCATCTCCACATCCAGGGATTCCTCTACGTCCTCTGTTCTGACATCTTTGGATGCAGAGAAAGCCTTTGATCGAGTCTCTTGGGATTGTTTGTTTCACCTACTTCCCAAGTACAGCCTTCCCTGTGAAGTTATAAAATGGATCAAAGTGCTCTACACTAAACCCACAGCTCATATTTTTTGTAATGGGGTTCTCTCTGATGCCTTTCCCTTGCAGCAGGGAACTCATTAAGGGTGCACATCTCCCTTTTTGTTTAATTTGTATCTTGAACCTCTGATTAGGAAAATCAACTTCTCTCTATAACTAGTATAAGATGAACTCCACTAATAAATAACACATATGTAGCAAAAAAAGCTCTTTATTTCAAATTTTTCCACACTGAAAAAGTCTGGGCAACAGTTTTGTGGTCAAACACCACTTCATCAGGCCCCATTCTGCAGTGTTGATCTCTTTTTGTTTTAAATAACTCTTATTTCTGTCTCCTCTGGGTAGTCTCTCCTGTTTTGTATTAGAGCGAGAGGAAAATAAATTACAAAACAGGACAGACTACCCGGATGAGCCACAAAAGGGTGGCATTTTAAAGGTGTAAGAAGCCACACAAGGGCAGTCAGAGAAGAATAAATTGTTCAAAGGAATTACCTTGTGGATGAAATACTGAAAATGTAACAAGAGATGTCTACACTGAGATAGAAATAAGAGTTATTTAAAACAAAAAGAGATCTCCCAAGAGTTGTGGCTAACCTTAGAACTGAAAAGGCTATTGCTAGTCTTGACAACTGGCTCAAAAGGTTCAGTAGAATATGAGGCCCCTTACAATCCTTATATGCCTTAAGCCAAGCTAATAATTGTACCTCCATCTCAATTACATAAAATACAACCAAGTGATACCTCTGTGTGGATGGGGGGGAGGGGAGATGGGGTGGTTTTGGAGTGGGGAAGGGGGAGGATAGATCTCATTTTATTTTTGTATATCAATGTTGCTTGTCACAGGTATGATATGGATCTATTCTCTGTATTATTAAAAAACTTCAATAAACTTTAAATGGAAAAAAAAATGAAACAAAAAGAGATCAACACTGCAGATTGTGGCCTGATGAAGTGGTGTTTGGCCACAAAACTGTTGCCCAGACTTTTTCAGTGTGGAAAAATATGAAATAAAGGAGTTTTTTCGCTACATATGTGTTATTTTTTAGTGAAATTCATCCTATACTAGTTACAGTACAGATAGATTAATGTGGCCATGATTTAGGATGACCCAAGATTTTATATAGGAATGTAGGATTATGGGGCAACCTGAACCAATACATTAACAGACAGTCAACTTCTCCCCACAGGTCCAAGGGATAACCATAGGTCCCTCACAATACAAACTTTCGGTTTACACGGACAGCATTCTCCTACATATCACTTCCCCCTCCACTTCTATACCAGAGGCCCTGAATATTATAGCCTAATTTGGTGCTCTTTCCAATTACAAATTAAATCTATCCAAAACAGGACTTATGCCCTTGAATGTCTCAACTCATTGCAACAGTATAGACCACCTGGGTCTTCTTTGGGTTAAAGACAAATTAAAGTATTTGGGGTTGTACCTTAGCACTGACCCGCTTGAACTCAAAAAATATTATCTGGATCAAATACTCTTCCAAACACAAAATGATCTTAACTGTTGGTCCTTGATCCCTTTGTCTCCATGGGGTCAGATGAACATCCTCAAAATTACTGTTTTTCCTAGAATCATATATCCCCTTCTCATGCTCGGTCTGGCTCTTCCTAAATAATGGTTCCTTCAGTTCAATAGAATTTTCTCCTGTTTTCTCTAGTAGGGGAAACCTACTCATAGGGCTTTGGTAAAATGAATGAGGCTTAGGGAAGATGGGGGCCAAAAAGTTCCCAATGTCTACCTTTACTATCTGGCCATACATTGCCCCTGACTCTCCCTTTGGAACTGCCTTACTTTAGGAATCTCACATACTGCCTTCACTCCTCAATGGTTGGACATAGCGGAGTTCCAGAGTCACCAGCTGGGCCTACATCCTAGCACTTTATTGTATGTCCCTATAAGGAAGATCCATGACCCCTTAAAAGCTACTCCTATTGGATACTTGCTTTATGCCCACCAGCAGCTATGTCAGCTGCTTGCCCTAAGTCACTGCCATGATGTCACACAACCTAGTCTCAAAAATCAGAATTTAAGGATTGCTGGGAAAGTACTGACCAAGTCTGCCTGGCCCCCCCCCTGGAATTTCTTTCAGTTGAGCATCTGCTGTCTCCAGCTATCTCTGTCTCTTAAGGAAGCACAGCAGAGATCTGGCTGGCCCATACCCATGTGCTTCAAATACCTACAGCTCCATCATATCTACTTTGGATCTGGCAGCTGGTCCAAGGATTACGGCAATATACTACTTCCCCTATTATTGTCCACCCCCACCTCTCATATTATATCTTTTTTTCACACATGGCTCTGGGACTTCCTTGCTAAAAAGGAACAGGCATTTTATTATTATTGGGACTAGGCCCTCCCTCATCCGGGTCACCCTCGAGACTGGTCCCACATTTGGAAAGGAGTGTATAAGTACATAAAATGGGACAGGTACCACTTTATGCAATTTCAGATCCTACATAATATGTTCTATACCCCCATTAAACTTCATAGAATGGGTAGGCTGCCCTTGGATTTTTGTACTAGATGTCAGGATGATCAGGACTCCTTACTTCACATTCTTTGGACCTGTGATAAATTTAGACTCATTTGGGAGGATATTAGCCATCGTATAGACCCCCTTTTGGGCCTTGACCAGGCCTTCACCCCAGAGATCTGTATTATAGGTAACTTCATGAGAACCTTACTGAGCATTCAGAAACCACATATGGCCCTAATAACAGCCTGTGCCAAAAAGGTGGTTCTGCTGCATTGGTGAGACCAAGCTATCCATACCTATAGGGAATGGTATCAGGAAATTCTATTTGCACTTCAAGCTGAACATGCCATTGCTAGTATGTCACACTCATACAAAAACTACAAACAAATGTGGGAGCCTCTTTATACCTTGTTATCATTGAATCCTGGGTGAAGGATAGGTGTGTTACTGCCACCTGACATTTATGGTTTACCTCTAGGGACTACCATTGATGATCTTACACTTTCTGTCTCAAATATAATTATACTACATTGTATATTGGTGCTTTTGTTGCTATGCCATCATTCATGTCATCCTTGTGATACAGGTCATACTTTGTATTCCGGAGATGGGAACGGGGGTGAAGGGGAGGTGGGATGGGGGGGTTGATATCATTATAACTGTAACTTGGTTGAGAAATGGGAAAAATTATTGGACACTTTTTTCTATTATTGTCCTGGATATTGATATGTATAATGGACACTCATGTATGTATCTTGCAAGTGTTATGTATCTTGTCTCAACCATGTTTAATAAAGTAATTAAAAAAAGACATCAAGGGACTGTTTTCTTTATTGCATTTGGGAATGACCATCAGAGGGTGGAAGTTGCCACTAAACACCAGGTTAACTAATAAAAATCAAGGTGGACAGCAATCGAAGGGTAGGGGGTGCCACTAAACACCAGGGGAAATCTTTAATAAGTGTGAGGATGACAATCAGAGGGTAGGCGGTGCCACTAAACACCAGAGACAAATATGACAATTATGGAGGGGGGATTGGAGGGTAGGGGATGCCACTAGACACCAGAGAAAAATCTCATAAGTTTGGGGATGGAAATTAGAGGGTGTGGGGTGCCACTAGACACCAGGGACAAATATGACAATTATGGAGATGGGAATAAGAGGGTGGGGGGTGCCACTAGACAGCAGAGAAAAATCCCATAAGTTTGGGGGTGGTGATCGGAGGGTGGGGGTGTCACTAAACACCAGGGACAAATTTGACAATTACGGGGATGGGGATTGGAGGGTAGAGGATACCACCAGACACCAGGGAAATATGTAGTAATTGTGGGGATAGCAAGTAGAGGGTGGGGGTGCCACTACACAGAACAGAAATAGTTAATTATGGGTATGGCAATCAGAGGGTGGAGGTGCCAATAGACAATAGGGAAATACTTCATCACCACAGGCAAGGCAAATGGAGAGTGGAGGGGGGTGCCACCAAACACCAGGGCAAAATTAAAGTATTATGGGAATGGAGATTGGAGGGTGGGGGGCACCACTGGACACCATGAAAAATATTAAAAATATGAGAACAGCAATCGGGAAGGGGGCCCACTAGACACCAAGAAAAAATTTAAAAAGTAGAGGAATGGTGATTGGGGGATGGGGGCAACACTAGACACCAGGGAGCAACTAACAAAATTATGAAACTAAAAAAATTATGAGGACAGCAACTGGAGGGTGGGGGTGCCACTAGACACTAGGGAAAATTAACAGAATTTTGTGGACTGCTTACAAAAATCCTTATTTTTTTTCTGAAGGCATCCTTTTCCATATCAAATGAAAAAAGTAAACAAAAAAGGATTCCTTCAAACAACAACAAAAATTGGCAAAGAAGTAAGTCTGAAATCCTTTCCCATGTGTGAAGGGATCTTTAATTTGTTTGAATGAAAATATCAAACTAAAAAGGATCTCTTCAAATGACAAAATAACTGCTAGAAAACCTAACTCTGAAATCCCTTTTCTGTGTAAAGGGATCCTTTTTTGTTTGAACAAAAAAGGTGTTACAGAAAAAGCTGGAAAAAAAATCTAAGTCCAAAATCTTTTTCTATATCAGGGCAGAGATCCTTTTTCATTTGAACGAAAAATCCCACATTGTAAAAGTGTAAGTGAATCACAAAAAAGGACTTAAAAACAATAGAAAAACACATTTCAGGGTCAGTTCTCCAGCAGTTAAAAGCCCACATGGCAAAAGTGGAAGCTAGTCATAAAAAATGAATTTATTTATTATTTATTTATTTTTTGTTGACCAGGTAAGTGCAGTAGGCAGATTCTGCTTATTTTCAGGCACAACCCAGGGGAGCAAGATACAGATGAATGCCAGCTGACCTTGAACCAGATTAAGCTGTTGGTGGCATTTTTACTGATCGGGGGAAATTTTGCCAGGGCACCGAGAAAATTCTCCTACTCTGCAGTGGGGGAGCTCGCAGCTGCTTGGCAGCTGACCAAGATGGCGGATGACAGTCCTGGGGAACCACTGGAAGCTGTGGAGGTGGGAGATCATGTTTCCTGTCCCATCCCATCTCATCAAAGGCAGAGACCAAGGCTAATGAAAATTCTGAAAGGCAGAAGTCGATATCTTCATTACCTGAGTAAGTACCTAGTGAGCACAAACTGTATATAACTACAGAAACCAAACAGGAGCAAGGTGAGCTGATGGACATGGCTAACGAATTGGATTCTCTTAAAGAAAGTGACACTGCATGAACTATTTTAGCCCAGGATACGGTGCAGACAGTAGAATTGCAGTGATTGTTGGAAACTGAGAAGCGTAAGTTTTTTTTTGTTTTTTGTTTTTTTTTTATAGGATTCTCTCGCCAAGTATCCACCCTGGTCACTGCCCCCTGAGGTCCTCCATGTCGGCCAATTCCCCCGGTCACCCCTGGCTTACCCCCCAGAGGATGAGGCCACGGAGCTGGCACCCCATATTCCAGCCCGCGGTCCTAGTAACTGGTTGGGGGATCGGCGACCTGAGAGGAACCCCTGGGGAGGGCTTCATAGAGGCGGAGTCCCTTATATATTTTTTTTTTGTATATTATATGCCCCCCTGGAGAGCCAGATGTACAATGACATCAGTGCACAACGTGCAGACATCTGCCGGCTTCTCCCCCTGTCCAATGCACACGCTGTTGGATGCCCAGCCTCCGCTGGGTGTCGCTGCAGCGGCGCATGTATCCCTCACCCACCTCGAAGGAAGGAGAGCTGTCATAGGATGCTCAATCCTTCCTTCCCCCTGCCAGCCCCCAGTGGCCCGAGTCCGTTCCCAAACCGGGGTCGCCGGCGTGGTGTGAGGTGTGGCATCCCGCGCCTCAACCCTCAGCGCCACCGGGCCAGCGCGTAAGTTCTTATTCACTAAGATGACTCTACAGCAGAAGATCTGATGGCTGTGGTCTGACAGCATGGCTGACACTGTCAGCAACACTCAGCTGAGAGCTCGTAACAGACCTTCAAAGGAGCCACCATCTGTCAGTGGATACAATGCGGAAACTGCCACCCATACCTCGGATTCCTTACCACTGAAACCTGTAAGTACTCATGAGACTTTTCATTCTTGTACTGTTGCTCAAAAACCTGGAACCTCTTTTCAGGTGAAAAATATAGCCACCAGATTAAATAAACAAATATGGTCTGTAGAAACAGCATTGCAAGGAGTGGGCTGGGAAAAACAACAGGGTTCAAATCAATGGATTTCTGGGGCCTCTCTGATTCGTATGCCATCTCCTACGGATTTCCCTGACATCCTTTCACATAATTCTCCAGACCTACAGGGACAAACAATTATTCAGGACAGTAACATCAGTGATCCCTTGCCTATTCCTGATGGGTTAGCTCTTACCCAAAATCCAGTTTTGAATCTGCGGCCTGCTACTACTCCACCCCAGCAGAATGCTGAAGCACCTACAAATATTTTACCACAGGCCGAGTCTCCCTTAAATAAAAAACCTGAAGGACAGAAAAATAAATTTCCTTCTCTTTTTCGACTCCCCATTATGCCTGCAAAGCATCACAATGCTGTCAGACTGTCCTGTGTGGGTGGTATGCCTGAACTCCCAGACCACCTCTTTGTTGCCAAAAACCTCCTGAAGGACTCAATGAAATTTTTTTCCAACGAGATTTCTGCGTTAATTCATATCTCTGAAAAAACTACCTTTGATATAAGCTTCAAAACTACTCGAGGATTAGAGATATTTGGGGCAAAATACCACTGTCTGAAACATACAGCTTTGTGGACTCCTTTTCTTGCTATACCCCTAACCAAGCCTGCATATAAAACAATTACTATTTTGTTTTGCAATGAAGGGGCCGGATATAGCTGATGTTCTGTACTGGTTAAAACTTTGCTGCATAGTAATTGGAGAACCGGAAGTCATCTTAGACTCAGAAAATATATGGACAGGGGGATGGAAAGTGAACATGTTATTAAAATCTGCAGACTCGGGGGTTGTGCACCTACCAAACTCCTTTTTCTTAGGTGTGACAGAGGGGTATTGTTTTACCCAGGCCAGCCAAAGGCCTGCTATAGATGTAGGGATTCTACTCATCTGAGAAATGACTGTGATATTGTAAAATGTAATCTCTGTGGGGAATTGGGGCATCTAAGTTCTACTCTCCTGAATGAATGTAAATGCAACTTATGTAACAAGCTCAGTCACACTTTTCAAAATTGTACTTGGGCAGCACACAGTCAGGAACACCATGGTGAGAGAGCTGATCAGCATTTTATAATCTCCCAAGAACAGAAAGCTAACATAAGAAATAGATCTGGTCCAGTGCAGTCTGTTCCATCCAAAAGATGTCCCCACAGCCCCTACCAGTCCACCTCTACCTCCTTTGGTGGAACCCCCTCCTGAGGTGCCAGACCCTGTAGTCCCCCACCTTCAGCATCTACTTCCTCTGAAGCTATTGTACAGAACCCCTTGGTCAGTCCTGAGATGCCTCCTCCTAAAGAGCCCACACAGTCTGCAGACATTCAGCCACAGCAAAGCTGAAAGTAGCCCCCCCAAAAATAAAAAAACAGCAACCCGGGCCTCCCCATCACTTTTGCCTATCAACATGAAATGTTACAGGAGACATCAGCAGACTCAGGTGAAGACTTAGATTCCTTCTCCATTACATCTTCGCAACCTGAGGGTACCACTGACACAGAAATATGTACAAAGGGGAGGGGCTCACAAAAAAGGAAATCTAAGTCAAAAATGAAAGAGACAACTTCTGCTGGTAGGAAAAGATGATCTCTAGTGGAAATTTAAGTTCTTTAGTGCTCTTTTTTTACACTGTAATAATATATTGCACAACACTTTCTCCTGTCATACTATTAATGTTAATAGTATTAAAAGATTGGAGAAAAGACATACAGTGTTTTCTTTTCTTGCGTCCTTGCACCTAGGGTTAATTTTTTCACAGGAAACTAGGCTTCACACCTCACATGAAATAAAACAGGCCCAAAGGGACTGGCTGCTTGCACCTTCCTTTTGGTCCATTGGACAGGACACTTGTTCTTGCGAAGGCATTTTAATTTGTATGCCAGAATTTAAGTTGTTAAAATTATATGACCTTGCCCCAATAGAACTCTTATTTTGGATGTACTTATACAACAGGTACCTTATCGTCTCATTAACCTATATGCACCTTAAACCAAAACTGCCCGGGTATAACTTTTTACCCTCATACAACCATATTTACACACCTCCAAGCCTGTTATCTTTGCTGGAGATTTCAATTGTGGCTTCAGTCTACAAGACAAAAGTGCACAAGCTAGAACTAAATAAATTTGTCATGATTCACAGGCTCTAATACAAACTGTACATATAGCACAACTATGGAATGCATACTTACATGAAGCATCATACCCCCACCTTTCAGAAAGGTGCTCTGACAACTAGAATAGACTATATCTTTCTGTCCCAGAACCTATGCATCACATCTGCTAAGGTATCGTCCCAAGAATTTTCAGACCACAGGATGGTATCTATTATCCTTGGCACCAGTCCATCCCTTACTAAAGGTCCAGGACTCTGGAAATCCAACACTTACTAACTGCAGGAGAATAAATTTCTAGGATGTCTAGCACAACTTCTGGTGGCCAGGAAATCTGTCCTGATTTGTTATGAAAACCCCATTGATTGGTGGGAAGATACAAAAGCCAACTTGATATGTTTTCTACAAAAAAATACAGTCAAAACAGGAGTAATACCTTCTATTTAACATACTTACAACAACATCATCATTTACAAACTTTATTAACAATCGCTAGTACTACAGGACAAGACCTGATACAACAGATACTGCTGGTATTGAGAGATATGCTATACTTTCACAAACAAAAAGCTACACAACTTTCCCACCAGCATAAGTTTGGTACATAATGAACAATGCAGGTGATTTGCCCCTTTGATCAAAATTTCAGTAGTGTGGGACAAAAAAACAATGTCATGCCTTGTTGATCAGACCGGTTCGCAGCATACTTCCCAAAATCCAGTTTTGTGCATGGTCACTGATTTTTTTATAAACTTGTTTTCCTCAATAACATCAGACACATGGAAATTGCAGGAGTTTTTTAATGATATTCAGGTACCGTCAGTCCCCTCTCACATAGCTACTACAATAAGTCAATCAATATCCCTCATGGAAGTTCTGGACGTTATTCATCATTTAAACAATAACACCACACCTGGGCCTGACAGCCTTCCAAATGAGCTGTATAAACTTTTAGGAGAACACCTAGGTGATGAAATCACTAGTGTTTTTAATGCTATGTTACAAACTGGTAATACACCATTAGACTTTAATAAAGTAACATTAATATACTTATATAAAAAAAGGTGAGAAGACAGATCTGAATAAATGGAGACCAATTTGTATGCTAAATACAGATTTTAAACTCCTAACCAAAATTCTTACAAAACGCCTGCTCTTATTAGCAGAAATAGTTATTTCCCTGGAACAATCCTGCTCTATTCCACATAGGAAAATTCAAGTCCACCTTATACTATTATGAGAGATAATAACCAAAGACTATACCAACACTTTCCATGGATATGTTATTTCACTAGACCAAAGGAAGGCCTTTGACTCTATTAGTCATGACTTTCTTTGGGCCACCTTACAGCATTACAATGTACCAGACACTGTGATAGGCTGGATTAAATCACTACATAAAATAGCCACTGTAGTCCCAGTAGTAAATGGATGGACAGGCCCAATGATACCAATTAAACATGGAGTAAGACAAGGGTGCCCCATGAGTCCCCTTTTATATGTATTTTTTATTGACCCTTTATTATGGAAAATAAATGGGCCACAGTCTATCATTCCAGTTTCCTCTCCAGATACACAAGGTGCTAGCATATGCAGATGATCTGTGTCCGTTAGTAGCAGATATGGTCTCCATATGTAACTCCCTATCTCTATGTACTACTTTTGGCTCCTTGTCAGGGGCTATACTGAATCTAGATAAATATGTTGGATCTCCTTTAGGAAATCCCCCCACATCCAAGACTAACATTTGTCCTATTCGGCTTACAAACAGCCCCATTTCTATATTAGGCATCAAATGTGGTCCTCCAGGTATGGAAAAGTTAAATTGAGAAGAAAAACTGACAATAGGGAAGCAAAAGGTGGTGCAATGGAACAGGAGTAAGATAGGTAAGAAGAAAAGTGTGTTCTTGATTAAAGCCTTTTTACTACCTATCTGCTTATATTTAAGTTATATATTCCCGATTCCTAGGTGGCTGGAAACATCAGTTTTGAGTCTATTTTTCCAAACCTTATGGGGCGGCCACCTCAACCCCATTAAAAGAAATATAACTTACCTGCAAGTTATTGATGGTGGTCTGTCTATGGTCAACCCTATTTTGTTTTTTAATAGTATTTTTTTATAGCCAATTTAAAACCACTCCTGGTTAATACACAGAGGGGTTGGGAACAGCAATTATATAATAATTGCAGGACCTGGTTTCACCAGTGGAAAAACGACTTCATTAAGAACACTAAGAGCCACAGCAACAACCCCACCTTGTCTTAGAGAGAATTTTCTCAGGCTAAAGCAATGGAAAGTTACAACTCAGCAGATTATTTCTTCCTCACAAAAGGCTTTATATAGGCAACTCTTGGTAACCTTGTGTGAGGTACCAGAACCATTTGAGAGATGCCCAATCCCCTACCTACAGTCCCTCTGCACTCTCTTACGCACGCTTAGGATACCGATTCACATGTGGGATTTCCACTGGCTGTCATGCCATGAGAAAATAATTATTAAGGACAATCACAAGCACAAACAAGTCCAAGACAGAATATGCAGCTGCCTTCAGTGCATCAACACCACCGAAACAATTGAACACCTCTTCTTTGATTGCTCCTTTTTTAAAAACTTCTGGGCATACTTAGCGCAACAATTGCAAGAACCTCTTTTTACAAAGGTCGCTTACTCTAATCTGATGTATGACCATTTTACTCATCATTGGAGGAAATGGAATATAAGCACCTTACATTTACTTTTTACAGTGATTAAATGGAATATTTGGATAGCCAGATATTTCTTTACCTTACAGCAGAAGGACAGCACTTAAATTGAATTAACCAGGAAAATAGTTAAAGATTTACAAAACATATATGTTTTGGAATATAATCAGCTGTCAATTCTGGACATTTTAGAATTATGGAAAGGACTTCCTTGGATAACTGATACAGATGCTGCAATTACGTGACTGTAATAATGATCTGAATTAAGGTTATTATATAATTGGTTATGTTTGTTTTCCTTGTTAGTTTTATTGTTTAATAGCCTGTATCACGTTTGGATGTATTCTGATTTTGTGTTTAATAAACTTTCCCCTACTCTTTTCAAGAAGTGCCATGGGATCTTTAACATCCACCTGAACTACCACCAGAACAGGCAGATGGTACCTCGATTTAACATCTCATCTAAAAGATGGAGTTCAAAAACAATAAAAAATACATTTTGGGGTCAGTTCTCCAGCACTTAACTGCAGAATCCACATAACGGAGTCCCGATCAGCAAGAGACACATTTTGGCCTTTCTGCAGGATATCATTTTTGGGAGTTTTGTAAATTTCTGTTTAAGAAAAACGTAAAACAAGATGGTGGCAAATGGAAAAGGATGCTTCCCTAATGGAAAAGAATTACCCCAAACAAAAAAGGATCATTTTTTGTTTGGACCAAATAATTTTTTAGTTCCAGGAAGCTATCCAAAGACTATACCAAGCATGCTCAGAAACTGAAATTTTAAAATGTCATAACTTTGTAAATAATTAACACCTTTTCATCAAACAAGCAAAAGGCACATCTGTGGGCCAAGCCCTAATTCTACACTGAAAATTTCAGCTCAAAAATCCAAACCATCTGGGTGCAAGGCGAAAGGGCCCTTGAGAGGGTGGGAGCGAAAGGGCCCTTGACAGGGTGGGTGAGCCAGGGATAATTCCCAGGGCCCAGCACCAAAGAGGGGCCCAGGCCAACTGGTATATTACTACTATATGCAGCTGCACAGGGGCCCCAGAATCTGAGCTTTTGCCGGGGCCCAAAATTCCTCTCCCAGGCACCTGCAAGGTGATGACAAAACAGCAAAAACAGCACATTTTTATGTTTTTCACTATCCGCATCTCGGAATCTGCACGTCACAGGATCATAGGATCATACAAGTATGAAAGCCATAAGCCTATATGACTCGCCTTACATTAGTCAGAAAAGGAAGTGGTTTTATCACCCATGTGTTTATCTGTTTTTATACTGGTCACCTTTTAATAAGAGGTTATGAAATCTAGTTTTGCAAGTAAAGGCACAACATAAAATCTGACTGGAGTCACAATGTAGTATTAGACAAAAAAGGAAAGAATTTGGGCATCAGAGTTGGCCAAGCAAAAAGCTCACAATCGATAGCTTAAAGATAATTTCATTTATTATTAAAAGCTGGGACAGCATCAATGTTCCCTCACTGCCAATGTTTCACATAATACTTTACGCTTTTTCAAGGCATGGTCGCACAAGCATCCCTATCACCATTTATAGTACCCACTTAAAGGCACAGTATAGCATTACATAGGACATAATAGGTGACCAATAAACCCCCCTCAGAACCATGTAGTGCATACTTAACAAACATTCAGTGCAAACATTGCAAGCAATGTAAGCAATATAAAGTGCTCACTATCAAAAATCTAAACTCCAAGCTACCAATTATTCTAAATACTACACTGAAAAACTGTACTGAAGAAAGACATATAAGTACATACAAATGCATATAAACACATATAAATAACGTATGTGCCATCCGGACAATTATCTAAGGCAGATCATTTTTACTGCATCAGGACCTATATTTCATTTATTTTCTTTTAAAAATGGAATACAACTAAACATTTCGTTAAGTCCATCATCACCACTGGCCCTTAAATTGTATTTCCATCTATGTTCTGCTTGCAAGAGCCTATTATCACGATCACCCCCCCCCCCCAGTTCCTTATTTAACTTGTTGAAGTCCTTGGAACATAAAATTGTGTCTACATCCTACTTGTTGCACATGCATAGCTAAAGTATTTGTATTGTCAGTTCATGCTATGCTCCACAAATGTTCACCGACCCTGAGCTTAAAGTTTCTTTTTGTTTTGTCCACATAAATCTTGTTGCAGTTCCCTTCAGCCACATACACCACATACGCGGTGTTGCAGTTCACGAAATCTCTGTTGGTATATGTCTGGTTGGTAGTGAGATGTACAAAAGTCATACCTGTAGTAATGTGTTGGCAGAAAATGCTATTACCACACATAAAAGTACCTGCTGAGCAGATTACCAGTACTAGTTCCAGGTGCTTTGTACAAGCTGCTAGTGATGAAATATGCCACATTTTTCTCATGTATGTACACCATTCGGGGCGGGGGGGGGCCAACAGTGTCCTTCAATTTGGGCTCAGTAGTTAACACATGCCAGTTTTCAGTTTTTTTTTATAAAATCTCTCTCATGTTGAAACTCTGCAGAGTAAAGTCTGAGACAAAATTAATACCATCAAAATAATTTGTTCTCACTCTTTTATTCAGCAGTTCCCCTCTTTCCATAATGTCCACTGTCTCCCTAGCATGATTAATGCATTCTTGGGAATATCCCTTGTTCATAAAACATTTACTTAATAGATCAGTACCTTCAACATATGTATCTAGAGCTGAGGGGTTTCTAGGTAAATGCATGAACTGGGCTTTGGGAATATTCTTTTATAAATGTCTAGGATGACACCTCTCATAAGCTAACAGTACATTCTCTCTGATTCTTTTCTGTAGTGGCTAGTTTTTATCCTACCTTCTTCACCTCTCTCTCTATTGTCCCGGATTTCTCCATTTTCCCTGACAAAAGACAGAGGTCATTGTATGTTGTTGTGCTCAGATTGGCAATTAATTTATTATATCATAATTCCATTTTCCATCTCATCATCATTTATTATTGAATCTTTCACAATTGTATTTTATTGCATCCATATATCAATCTCTAATCATCCCTCTTTCTTCCTCTTCTTGCTCACCCAGGTGAAAACCTGGGTGCCTTCTTCTTCTCTTTTCCTGTTAGGTAACAGTGAGAACCAAGACCTCTTTTCTTCCTTCAGCTTCTTCTTATTTCCATCCTTCCTTTTTCTCCCCCTCCCCCTTTTCCCCTTTATCTCTGCCATCCACCTTTGGCAGTCCATTAACCGTCCTACTGGCCAACGCTGTCATCCACCTCTGACAGACCACCCTTCATCTCTGCCATCCACCTTTGGCAGTCCATTAACCATCCTACCGGACAACTCTGTCATCCACTTCTGACAGACCAAGTAAACAGACCCATTTGACTGTCATCCCCTCAGGCTCTGTAATTTAAGGGTGGGTGGCAGGGATCCAAAACTTCAGCAAAAGTGGCTGAACCACCCTTGTGCTGTCCATTATGTACCTCCTTTAGCCCCTCCCCTTCCTGTTGCCTGTCTATTGTTCTGTCTCACTGTCCCTCCCTTCCCTTCCCCCCCCCTCCCCCTCTGAGCACACCATCTTCAGGCAAAGGGAAGGGGTGCACCAGGACAACTTGGTCTGCCCCTTAAAGGGCAAACTCCATTGTCCCGGATTCCCCCCTTTCCCTCACAAAAGACAGAGACCATTGTATGTTGTTGTGCTCAGATTGGCAATTAATTTATTATATATCATAATTCCATTTTCCATCTCATCATCATTTATTATTGAATCTTTCGTAATTGTGTTTTATTGCATCCATATATCAATCTCTAATCATCCCTCTTTCTTCCTCTTCTTGCTTCCCAGGTGAAAACCTGAGTGCCTTCTTCTTCCCTTTTCCTGTTAGATAATGGTGAGAACCGAGACTGCTTTTCCTCCTTCAGCTTCTTCTTCTTTCCATCCTATTCCTTTTTCTTTCCACCCTTCCCCTCCTTCCCCCCCCTTTTCCCCAGTACCCAGTCTCCAGCTTGCGTTGGATGACTGGCGTTCCCCTAATTTAGGGTATTGTTCCCCACCACTTAGGGAACCGCCTCCCTTCTCCTCTTCTCCTCTTTTTTTTTTTTTGCATGTCTCCTCCACGCTTCCATAGAACCCATCGTTTCTGTATTAAACAGATCTATGGCTAGATCTGACAGGTGCATGCCATCTGACCTGTAGAAACCTCTACCCACTCTTCCACACCTTGCAGTATTACGTGCCCCCCATTTTCTTTATCAGTGTTCCTACCCTCCTATTCATCTTTCTCCTGGCCCTATCTACCATTCTATGACTGTGTTCATGTCTCCATACCCTTCTTGGGCTCATATCTGACCCAGCAAGGCATACCCCTGGCCACCACTGCTGTATTTTCTCTAAATACCTTTTTACCTGTATGTACGTGTCCCCCCATGGCTTTTACCCAATGTTGATACCCCCTAGATGTACAATAATTAGGTCTGAAATGGGACACCGCTCTTTCCTGTCTTTCATGGTAGGAAGCAGTTGTGTCCATCTCCTCCCACATATGCCACTCCAAGCCAACCTACATTTCCTCACATCTTGGTCCAGCTGTCTTCCCCCATCCTTTTTCTCAGCTCTCTTTTCCGCCCGATAAATGTAGAGTGACCGCAGATCCATACTTCCTTGATCCTCCCTCTTCCTATGGGATTTAAACAAAATAAATATCTTATACAGTATATGTTCTTAGCTACTTTCCTGTATCCCAGCTCTATGCTCCCTCCCCCCAATGTGGTTCTGTTTCTGGAAAAACTAAACACAGGTGTTACATTAGTCTCCATCCTGTAGTGCTTGAATGTATCTCTTGTAACTGGCAGACCACCAGCTCCCCTTTTCCATCATATTAGTCACCGTCTCACCTGCTGCTGCCCACTCTGAAGCAGCCCCTGTTCATAGGGAGTGAGATGAGTAATTGCCTGGATCCTCCCCCAGGAATTGCATGCCTTTTTCAGCATGGCCGTGACTTGATAACTTGTGACCTTTTTTCCATCTCCATGCACAACTAATCTCCCTGTCCCACCCCCACGCTCTGTGCTGAAAGCCCACACAGCCTTTACTGGACACACTGTGTCGTCCACCTGAGCCTTTAGGGTTACAGTACAACCCTGTCCCCTTTGATTTGTCTTTGACTTCTTAATCATGGTTTGCATTTCTTTCATCCCCCAGCTTATGTCATCCCAATCCAACCCCCCTTCTTTGTCTTCACTGTCATGTCCCACAGCCTTGCTCACTTTCATGGCTCCTGCAAACAATTATCCCTGCATCATTCTTCTAATCAACATTAACTTCGTCGGGTCCTTTCAACCCTTCAGGCTGCAAATTAAACTAATACCTGCTAAATAGACCCCCCTCTTGGTGTGGGCCATTCCTCTCTGACATTGCTCTACTGTGAACTGCCCTAACTGTTCCTCCATAAGTGGCCCACTTACCTCCATGTGGTGTGTTGCCCTGAATGTTTGAAACACCCACCAGGCCCCCTGGTAGGCCCTCAGAGTCCGTGGTGCCCATAAGCTGTGAAATAACAGTTCTGCTCCCTCTTGCCAACGTCCCAGATGTTCATTGGTATGGGTGTTTTCGCTCCTCTGCTATAGGTGCCAGCCTCTGGAAATGATCCAGCTGCAGACGAGAAAGGTTGTCAGCCAGGCTATTGTGCACCCCCTTCTATGTGTTTTGGCCCTGAATGACATGTTCAAATTTAAGGGCCTTAACACCACTATCTCAAGACCCTCATGACCATTTCTGGCCTGGCTACTCTGTTGTTTAAAAACATCTACCATTGCCTTGTTGTCACACCAAAATGTAACCTTCCGATTTTGCAGCTCTTCCCCCCACCCAGGGTGCAGGCCCAAATGGGCATGATCTCCAACAGTGAGATGTCTTTTTCTTTTTCCATCCCTCAACCAGTCTGCAGGCCAAGGTTCTGCGAACCATCTTGGCCCTCAAATAGACCCCCATACATAAGCCCTCTGCTGCATCTGTGTAGAGATCAAAGTCCATGTGATAAACCCAGTCCTCCTGCCAAAAGGAACAGCCATTATAGGTGCTGAGGAACTCCTCCCACACCGTAAAAGCATCCCTCACTCTTTTTGTCATGTCTACCCAGTGGTGTGGTGTGGTCTGGTTACTCCCGCTGTGGCCCTTCCTAATCTTTTGGTGAAAGCCCTCCCTGGCCCCATTGCCCTGCCCGCAAAGTTGAGGTGTCCCCAGGACCTGTTGTACCTGCTTGAATTGCGCTCTTCTTCTACTTGTATCTACTTGAATCAGCTCCTTCAGCTTCAATATCTTTTTTTTTTTGCAACCTAAGGACCTCCCCCAGGGCATCTCTTTCAATACCCAGGAATTCTAAAACCTTACTGGGGTCTTCTGTTTTTTCCGGTGCCAATGGAAACCCTACTTCTCCACATAAATCTTGGAAACTGGCCGACATTCTTTCTGTCTCTCGCTTCCCACTGCTTAAAAAAAGAAATCATCCAGATAGTGAATGACCGTCTTGTAACCAGCTTTTTCTTGACGTATCCACTGTAAGCAGGTACTGAATGCTTCAAATGTAGCACTTGTTATGGAACATCCCATGGGCATTGATTTGTCAAAATAGTACTGTCCCCCAATTTTAAATCCCAACAGATACCAGTCTTCCCTCCTCACCGGAAGCAATCTGAAAGCGGACTCTATGTCCATTTTTGCCATCCAAGCATCAGAAGCTGCTCGGATGATCTGGACCGCTTCTTCCAATGTGGCATAAGTCACTTTACTATGTTCCTCATCTATAAAATCACTCACCGGGTCCACTTCCGGAAAGGACAGGTGGTGAATCACCCTGTATTCTCCTTGTTGTTTTTTGGGAAACAAACCCAATGGAGAAATTCTCATATTCTGCAATGGGGGGGGAAGGGGCATCGAATGTCCCTTCTACTCTACCAGCTGCCTCTTCCCTCTCTATTTTCTGTCTTAAGATTTCTTCCTTCCCTTTAACTGAGCCCAGGTTGTTCGCTTCTCTCTCTTGCCTCGGGCCTTCACACTGTAATGAAAAACCTGTCCAAAAACCTGTCTTAAATGTCTCTGCCCCTTTTTATATCTGGGTATCTTTCTAACTAGTCCTCCCATGCATCTATCTTGATGGGTGTTCTTGCTTCTTGAAATTGCTCCCCTGCCCTCTTCCTGTCCCTTCTGTCATACTCCCCCATCCTGCCATTTTCTTTGCCCTGACGGTCAGTAAATCTGACTCCCTCTGCCTGTATGCCTTCTGCCTCTCCCCCCTCTGATCCATGCCTACCCCCTATGCCCTTCTTGAAAAAACTGCTGATTTGTTCCTAGCCCCCGACCCTTGGGCCCCTTGTGTCCATGTCGTTCTGCATCTGCTCGCGGGTGTGTTCCCCCACATTTTGAGCATACATGCTGAAAATGGCATTGTGGCCAGGAGCAAAAGACCCTATTGTAACCCCAACAACACCTCTGGGGCATCGCGTCCCTCTTCCTCATCTCTCCTTCTGGTGTGGACTGGTCGGCTAGATAGTCCATCCACAAGTCCAACTGTTTCGTGTCCCATCTTACATCCCCGTACATGGCCATCCATTGTCAGGAGAATTCATCATAGTATATCCACTCCACCCCCCCTTTGCATTAGCCTGCCTTATTATCAGGGAGTACGTGATGAGTGGAATGCCCAATTCTGGTGTCTTCTCTAGTACTATCACTGAATACGTGGCAAAACCTACAAAACATCCACCCAAGTCTTCCCTTTAGTAAATTTGTCCTCCTCTTTCTTACCCAATAAAAATACCAATAAAACTACCGCTGCTGCCATTTCGTTCTTGCCTATATTCTCTGTTTCATCATATTTTGCTGCTGCTTCTCAGCTTACTAAAGCAAAAACCATCCACGTACTCCCCTTCCATATTTTCTCTTTTGTCACCAACGGTATGTGTTCCCCTATTCTCAACCCCGGAGCTCTTATCTCCCTTGTTCCTTTTCCTACACTTTCCCTCCCTGTCTTGTCCCCCTTCGTTGTCTCTTTATCCAACCTAATCTCTGCCAGTGCTGACTCCATCTGGCCCAGCCCCCCTGTCCCGAGTGCCAAAATAATTTGGCTTATATATTCTTTGCTGCTTTTTCCTACCGACCCGAGTACATTACCTGTGGCCTTGCCATTTCCCTTTGACCTGCTGTTCTTGTGATGCCCGGGTCCGTCCCCCTGTAGCTGGGTGGCTGGTTGCAATGTCAGCTGTGGAGGAATCGTCATGTTCAGGGGATCCAGTCTGGGTTCCATCAGGGGAACCCCCACATGATCATGGGAAGGTACTGACAGTATTGGGTCAGAGAGCTGTGTAGGTACTGGGCTAGCTGCTCTGGGAGGTGGCTGCACCCTGGTAGGGCTGCATGGCCTCCCTGCTGGCCGTTTCCCTCCATTCCCATTTCCCTTTTCCGCTTTTCTTTTCTCCCCGGATCTCCCCGGTTCCTCCCCCTCCACCATCTGCCACATTCTGATGGCTTTTTCCGCAAGCTCCACAATGGCCTTGTAGGCATTCTCTTTTGATGGCCTGTTCTTTTTTGGTGCCATTTCCTCATGTTTGCCTATAAAGAACTGTGGAGATAACTGACAAAAAGTCTTCTATTAATCTTCTGTTATAACTAGGCCTCTGTAAAGCTAGGCCAACTATCCCCTTTTTCCTGGTCCCTTACTGCGTGTAGAACCAGCCCTGTGCATGCTCCTCCCACCTCCTGTTTCCAGGCCTATCATATGGCCTGCTGTGCCGTAATGGCGGCCGCTGATCTCACTCCACCCAATTGTGGACCTCCAGTCTCCTTGGGATCATCGAGGGCTCCCTTTTGTCCCCCGATGCCTGAGCCCACAAAAGACCTGATTATATCTATTTGTATTTATTTATTTATTTATTTATTTAATTAATTAACTAATTTATTTATTTTATTTTTGTGTCACTGTTGCCACCGACTTGCCATGTCACTAGGCCTCCACTCAATCCTGGGGGCCTCTATCCACCTCTCATGGCCTCCCTAGGCCTAGTCAGCCCTCACTTCTGTGCCCCTTTCCTCCTTAGTGTGTTCCTCATGGCTTCTCGGCCTATCTAATCACTGCCCAACACCTCCGGAAGCATCTGTTGCAGCCCGCAGAGTATCACCCCAGTCTGCAGCTGCCCCCCCCACCCAGAATGGGCTTTGTATCTCCCAGTTCCTCTTTTCTTTTAAGCCCACCCAGTTCACTGCAAGCCCCTTTGTCTGCCACATGGTCTTCCCAGTGTGTGATGTCATGCCACATGGCTGCATGGCCCTAGCCCGCCCGACTGGGCCTCCCAACCTTTGTCTCTCCCTTTGTTTTTTGTCCTCACCATTCTGGCTGACCCACACACTCCCTCCCCACTCCCTAGTATTGCTCCCCTTGGCCTCTGCTCTTCCCACCCCTCCCCAGGGATGCTCCTCACCACGCGGCCCCTCCATGGCATGTGACATCACACCACGTGGCTGTCTGTGTCAGCCCCACTACAACCTTTTCTGTCAGGCCTCTCAAAATTGCTCTATCCCCATTTTTTTAGCTGAAAACAGTGCAGGTTCAAACCCTTCCAGGCCAGCGCTCATGCTGTAACTTTGTCCCCCATCCCAGGGCTCTGGCCTACCCCCTAGCCCATGGTCTTCTGCCGCTTTCTTCGCTAGGGCCACCGCTGGCCAAATACCACTGCCTGCTGTCTCCTCACAATTTCAAATGTCCCAAACGTCCCATCATGCACCACAAGCCCTACTCAGCTTCCTTCACTCGCTCTTTCCCCATCCCATGCTCTTTCAGCCGGTTCCCTCTTACTATTTTATTATAGAAACATAGAAACATAGAAACATAGACTTTGACGGCAGATAAGGACCGCTAGGTCCATCTAGTCTGCCCATTTCCCTACCTACAGGATAGGCCGCAGATCCTATTTAACCAACAGCCTATATCTTCTTGCCCCCCACAAGAATTGCCTTATGTCTGTCCCATGCATTCTTGAATTCTCCCACAGTTTTAGACTCTGCAACTTCCTCAGGAAGGCTGTTCCATGCATCCACTACCCTCTCTGTGAAATAATACTTCCTCACATTGCCCCTGAACCGCCCTCCTTCTATCTTTAAATTGTGTCCCTTGCTCTTGCAAGTCTCTTTTCTGAAAGATGCTACCCTCTTGGACTTTGTTGATTCCTTGAGGTACTTGAAAGTTTCTATCATGTCCCCTCTCTCCCTTCTTTCCTCAAGGGTATACATATTAAGCTCCTTTAGTCTCTCCTCATACGGCTTCTCTTGCAGACCCTGCACCATTTTAGTTGCCCCTCCTCTGGACTGCCTCTATCCTGTCTATGTCCTTGCGGAGATGGGGTCTCCAGAACTGGACACAGTATTCCAGATGGGGTCTCACCAACTGTCTGTACAGAGGGATAACAACTTCCTGTTTTCTGCTGCAGATGCCTCTCCTATACATCCCAGTATACCCCGGCCCTCCCTACTGCCTTCTCACATTGCTTGCTAACCTTAAGGTCATCTGATATGATTACCCCAGGTCCCTTTCCTGTTTTGTTGTTATTATCCTCCCCACCCATTGTGTATTCTTCCCTGGGTTCTTGTTTCCCAGGTGCATTATTTTGCACTTTTTGCTTTGAATCTTAGCTGCCATACGTCAGACCATTCCTCCAACCTTGCCAAGTCCCTTTTCATCCTTTCCACGCCTCCTTGTGTATCAACCCTGTTGCAGATCTTTGTGTCATCTGCAAAAGGCATACTTTCCTTCCAGTCCCTCTGCAATGCTACTGATGAAGACATTAAAAGGACTGGACCAATAATGAACCCTACGGTACCCACTAGTAACAGCCCTTTCTTCAGAGTGGACTCCATTTACAATTACCTTCTGTGTCCTGTTGTCCAGCCAATGTTTTACCAGGCTACCACCCTGGGACCCACTCCCAGGCTGGTTAATTTGACTAATAATCTTTTGTGTGGGACTGTGTCAAATGCCTTGCTAAAGTCTAGGTAGGCCATGTCCACAGCCCCTCCTGGTCTACTACTTTGGTCACCCAGTCAAAGAAATCTATTAGATTCGTCTGACATGACATTCCGCTGTGAACCCATGCTGCCTTGGATCCTGTGCTCCACTGACCTCTAGGTACTCAACTATTCTTTCCTTCAGAAGTGACTCCATCACTTTCCCTACCACAGAGGTCAGACTGACAGGTCTGTAGTTTCCTGCCTCTGTCTTGGTCCCACTTTTGTGAAGGAATCACATCTGCCTTCCTCCAGTCCTCGGTACCACCCATCCTCCCATGATTTATTAAAAGAGTAGCCAGTGGTTTCACTAGTTCCTTCCTTAATTCTTTTAGAATTCTGGGGTGAATCCATCAGGACCCATTGCTTTGTCCACCTTCAGTTTTAGGAGTTCTTGCAGACCCTTTCTTCTGTGAAAGGACTGGGATCGACCCCCCTATCAAGAGTGCTTCTGTTAATTGGATTAGGCACTTCCCCCTCCTCTTTTGTGAATACTGAGCAGAAATATTCGTTCAGTATTCCTGCTTTTTCACTGTCCCCCTCTGCCCACCCACCGTTTATTCTATTCAGCCTCACTATCCCTCCCTTTGTCTTTCTACGCTCGCTGATGTACCTATAAAAGGTTTTATCCCCCTTCTTAACTGAGTTGGCTATCTTTTCCTCAGTTTGGGCCTTGCTATTCTGACTTCCCTCCCTGCTTCTTTCTGCCTTAACTGGTACAGCTCTCTGTCCTGCTCCTTCTGTGTTTCCTTATACTTCTGGAATGCTATCTTTTCTTCCTGACTTTCACGCCACCTCTCTTGAGAACCATAGTGGCTTTTTCTTTTGTTTTGATTTGTTTATTTGCTTCACACAAAGATGTGTTGCCTCTGTGATGGCAGTTTTGATAATTCCCCATTGTTGCTACACACCTCCTTCTAGCCTGTTTGCTAGTGCTTTTCTGAGGCACTCTCCTATCTTGCCAAAGTCAGCCCTCCTAAAGTCCAGTACCCTCACTTTGTATGGCTTGACTCTGTAGCTGAGTTTAACGTGAACCACACTGTTTGATGGTCACTTGTCCCCAGATGGCAACTCACTTCTAGATCTGAGATCCTCTCACTGCCCCGGTTTGAGAGTACGAGGTCTAAGATTGCTCCCTCATGAGTGGGTTCCAAAACTAGCTGTCTAATGCCTGCCACCTGTAGGGCATCAAGAATGGCCCTGCTTTTGGATGTTGCTGCAGCAAATGTGCTCCAGTTAACATCTGGCATATTCAGGTCTCCCATCAACAGTATCTCCCCTTTCTTTGCCATTCTAAGAATGCCTTCCATCATATCCTTGTCCATTCCTTCCCCCTGACATGGGGGTCTGTACACACCCTGTGCGGATTGTGGTGCCCTTCCAGTCTCCAAGGTGACCACATTGCCTCCTCTCCTCCCTGTTTACTCTTTTGTTCAGTTGCTTTTATCCTTCCTTTACATAGAGAGCTACTCCTCCCCTCTTCTCCCCTGCCTGTCTCTCCTGTAGGTTATGTACCCTGGTATGTTAACATCCCAGTCATGGTTCTCTGTGTACCATGTTTCTGTGACTGCTCGATATCCAGGCATCCCTCTTCCATTAAGGCCACCAGCTCAGGGAGCTTGTTGCCCAGACTACAGAGCATTGGTACTCATTACCCTCCATTTCCTGATGGCCTTACCCCTTTGCCCCATCCCTGTCCTTCTTGCCTTTGTCACTTTCTCCATTTACCCTGCCCTTCTCCCTATCAACACCTCCATGTTGGTGTTTGCCACACTTACTACCGTGATTGTTTGGGGGCTAGGATTTCCTGCTCCTTTCCAGTGCCTCCCCCTTGGCTGGTTTAAAAGCTTGCCAATGAAGCATTTAAACCTATCACCTAGGATCCTGGTTCCCCTCCCGGACAGATGCAGCCCATCATGCCAGTATAGGCTTGCATCAATGAAGCCAAATCCCTGAGCTCCACACCAGTTTTTCAACCACTGATTGAATCCCATGGTATGGAACACCCTAGCCTCTCCTATGCCATAGATGGGTAGCACCTCCGAGAAGGTTACCATGCGTGCTACTTGACTAAGGTCCCTCCCCAATTCCACAAACTCTTCCTGCACTTCTCTAATCCCTTTCTTAGCCAGGTCATTTGTCCCTAAGTGGACAATGACATCCAGCTCCTTCCCCTGTGCAGCTGCTCTGGCAATCCTGAGGATTCACTCCCTGTCCCTCCAAGCCACGGCGCCAGGCAGGCACCTTCCCTCCTCTCCCTTCCTTGCCCAGTTCTACCTTCCTAACAATGGAGTCCCCACCAGGGTTGTTTCCTTCCCTGCAGGGTCCCCTGCCACCCTCCTGTGGGTCTCCTTTGTGGAGGTTCCCAACATCCTCCTTGGTCTCCACTGTAGGTGCCTCCATAGAGAACTGCACTTTTTCCAGAATGGCATAGGAATTGTGAGAGGTACAACTGGAGGGATGTGCCTCTGTTCCACCACCCTCCCTGGAGCCCACTGTGGTCCAAACACTCCTCTTTCTTGGCAACCTCTGAGGCAACGGCAGTGGCACTGGTGGTCCCTGGATGGAAGAGGAGGTCCCACAAATCCTGGCCAACTCAGCCTGGAGATGAGCAACCTCCTCCCTCAGCCCAGAGAGGTGCCTGCAGATGGGACAACACCGCATCCTCCAGAACATCTCCCGGAAGACTGCTGCTCCACAGCCACTGCACTGCACCACTCCAATCATGTCTTATTTCTGGCCCCTTAACTGTTTGCAATCCTTACTCTTTCCTCTTTTTTTTTTTTTCTCTCTCCAAGCTCTCCCCTCATTCCATGCTCTTATAGCCAGTTCCCTCGCTAGGCCTTCCCCGGCCACCCTGCTGCCTGCAGTTCAAATTCCTTTAGTCCTCTGCAGCAAACATTCGCTCTGCTTCCTTTGGGCAAGACCCACCACCAGCAGCTACCCTTCAAAAGCTACACATTTCTTGTTGCCTACTGAGGAGAGACTTTAACTCTCCCCCTTTTGCAGTCTGCTGTATAGCAAACCTTCCTATCGCTGTAATTTGCAGATGAACCTCAAAACAAACACATTTTTTTTTACATTGCACTCTGAGTTAAGCAACTTTTATACACATTGCTAGCCTCCTACTATTTCATTATAAACTCTTCTTCTATAGCATCTCTAAACTAACATAATTGTTTGTTTTCTTATCCTTTGTCCTGGTGCAGCAAACCTCCCATAATTAATCTGCCAGTCCGACATGCTGTAGTTTCAGTAAAGATCCAAAACTTCAGCAAAAGTGGCTGAACCACCCTTGTGCTGTCCATTATGTACCTCCTTTAGCCCCTCCCCTTCCTGTTGCCTGTCTATTGTTCTGTCTCCCTGTCCCTCCCTTCCCTTCCCCCCTCCCCCTCTGAGCACACCATCTTCAGGTAAAGGGAAGGGGTGCACCAGGACAACTTGGTCTGCCCTTAAAAGGGCAAACTCCATTGTCAGATCCAAAAAAATGATTTCATTCATATCTTCTGTCTTTGTAAAGTGCAAATTCTGATTGGTTGTTTCCAGATGTTTTTTAAAATCAGACAGCAATTCCATGGGGGCCCCTCCATACCAGGAAAATGTCATCAATAAAATGATTATACATCACAGTATGTGTCATAAACAAGTTTCTATCTGACACCATATACTCTCATTCCCACTGGGCTAAATATACACTTGCATAATTGGGGGCTCATGTGGCCACCATGGCTGTCCCCTTAATCTGTAAAAAGTAATCATTGTTAAACACAAATGTATTGTACTTGAGTACTTTTTCTGTAAGAGACACAATACACTTAGTAAAACCAGTAGTATATCCAGAATGACTGTACAGCATTTCTCAAAGTGCCTCTAACCCCTGATCATGTGTAATATTAGTGTATAGCGAAGTGATGCCCATGGTAACCAGAACATGAGCTTCGCCTAACACCACAATGTCCAAAATGTTTAAACAATGTGTAGTATCTTTAATGTGCACTGGCCAAAGAGGAACATGTGCTCGTCTACATACTTGGCCAGTGGCTTAGTCAGGGCACCTATACTCGCCACAATAGGGAATGTGGGGGGGGCTCTGCTGATCTTTGTGTATGTTTGGTAGGCCATAAATTGGGGCCATCACCAGGTTTTCAACAGTTAAAAATTAAATGATTGATCATATTATAACTCCATTACATAAAATTTCATTTAGATAAACAACAATGTCCATTTATACACGAGTCAGATCTCTAGGCAGTTTAACAGAAAATTTAGTATTCGATAACTGGTTATATCCTAAAGGCCAGTTCATGCATTTATGTAGAAACACCACAGATCTAGATTCATATGTTGAAGGTACTGATCTATTAAGTAAACTTTTTTTGAACAAGGATATTCCCAAGAATGCATTAATCAAGCTAGGAAGACAGTGGGTGTTATGGAAAGAGGAGAACTGCTGAACAAAAGAGCGAGAATAAATGATTTTGATGGTATTAATTTTGTCTCAGACTTTACTACGCAGAGTTTCAACACGAGAGAGATTTTATTAAAAAACTGAAAACTGGTATGTGTTAGCTACTGAGCCCAAACTGAAGGACACTGTTGCCCCCCCCCCGAATGGTGTATAGACATGGAAAAAATGTGGCAGATTTTGTCACTAGCAGCTTGTACAAAGCGCCTGGAAATAGAACTGCTAATCCTCTTCCAGCAGGTACTTTTACATGTGGTAATAGCATTTTCTGCCAACACATTACTACAGGTATGGCTTTTGTACATCTCACTACCAACCAGACATATACCAACAGAGATTCTGTGAACTGCAACACCGCGTATGTGGTGTATGTGGCTAAATGGAACTGCAACAAGATTTATGTGGACAAAACAAAAAGAAACTTTAAGCTCAGGGTCGGTGAACATTTGCGGAGCATAGCATGAACTGACAATACAAATGCTTTGGCTATGCATGTGCAACAAGTAGGATGTAGACACAATTTTATGTTCCAAGGACTTCAACAAGTTAAATAAGGAACTGGGGGGGGGGTGATCGTGATAATAGGCTCTTGCAAGCAGAACGTAGATGGAAATACAATTTAAGGGCCAGTGGTGATGATGGATTTAATGAACTGTTTAGTCATGTTCCATTTTTAAAAGAAAATAAATGAAACATAGGTCCTGATGCAGTAAAAATGATCTGCCTTAGATAATTGTCCTGATGTCACATGCGTTATTTATATGTGTTTATATGCATTTGTATGTACTTATATGTCTTTCTTCAGTACAGTTTTTCAGTGTAGTATTTAGAATAATTGGTAGCTTGGAGTTTAGATTTTTGATAGTGAGCACTTTATATTGCTTACATTGTTTGCAATGTTTGCACTGAATGTTTAAGTATGCACTACATGGTTCTGAGGGAGGGTTTATTGGTCACCTATTATGTCCTACACAATGCTATACTGTGCCTTTAAGTGGGTAGTATAAATGGTGATAGGGATACTTGTGTGACCATACCTTGATAAAACGTAGAGTATTATGTGAAATGTTGGCAGTGAGTGAACATTGCTGCTGTCCCAGCTTTTAATAATAAATGAAATTATCTTTAAGCTATCGCTTGTGAGCTTTTTGCTTGGCCAACTCTGATGCCCGACTTCTTTCCTTTTTTGTCTAATACTACATTGTGGCTCCAGTCAGATTTCATGTGCTGCCTTTACTTGCAAAACTAGATTACATAACCTCTGATTAAAAGGTGACCAATATAAAACAGATAAAAGTATTAGAAAGTAGTTTACTGAATATCTCCAAAATATGTCTTGACAAATACATGGGTGATAACATTCACTTCCTTTTCTAGTTAATGTAAGGCGAGTCATATAGGCCTATGGTTTTCAGACTTGTATGATCCTATGATCCTGTGATGTGCAGATTCTGAGGTGCGGATAGTGAAAAACATAAAAATGTGCTGTTTTTTACTGTTTTGTCATCACCTTGCACCCAGACGGTTTGGAATTTTGGCCTGAAATTTTCCGGGTAGCAGGGCTTTGCCCACAGATGTGTCTTTCGCTTGTTTGGTGAAAAAGATGTTAATCAGTTCCAAAGTTATTACATTTTAAAATTTCAGTTTCTGAGTCTGCTTGGTACGGTCTTTTGGATAGCTTCCTGGAACCAAAAAATAATTTGGTCCAAACAAAAAACAGTTTTTATTTGTTTGGGACTAATTTGTTTGGGACTAGTTCTTTTTCAATTAGGGAAACATTCTTTTTCATTTGCCACCATTATGTTTAACATTTTTCTTAAAGAGAAATTTATAAAACTCCCAAAAATGATATCCTGCAGAAAGGCCAAAACATGTCTGTTGCTGATCGGGACTCCGTTAGGTGGATTCCGTACTTAACTGTTGGAGAAGCGACACCAAAATGTGTTTTTTATTGTTTTTAAATCCTGTTTTGTGACTTGCTGAATAACTGCAACGTTTGCATACTTTGACACCAAATTTTCAACATGCCCTTTTTGTGACCCCACCTCATGAACAGTTACTGTGGAATTAGGTAAATCTGGTCAAAATACACTTTGGTCACTTGGTAAAATTACTTTTCAGGTGGGATTTGAACATTTTCACTGTCTTTTTCATGAGGTGGGGTCAAAAGAAGAGTATGTTGAAAATCTTGAGTCAACATGTATTAAAATGGCAAAGTCATGCATATCCGTTAGGGCTGCGTGAACCTCTAAAAGTTCTACCTTGCAAACTTTCTGAGTAGAACCCAAAAAAGTTCTACCTGGTTCTATCTGGTTCTACCAGGTAGAACCCAGTAGAATCGGGTTCTACCATTTATAATCAAGTTCTACCACGTAAAACCAGGTTCTACCAAGTAGAACCAGGTTTTACCAAATAAAACTAGTTCTACTATGTAAAAAAACAAGTTCTACTAAGTAAAACCAGGTTCTACATGGTATAACTAAGTTTTATAATATATAACGCAAAAAAAAAGTTTACATGGTTCTACTTAATTAAGAAATCCACAGAAGTATTGTTTTTTGTTTGGGAAAGTACATGTAGTACTAAGAATGGTATAAATACAATTAAGTATTGCAAAGCTTTGGTGCGTAGGATTCCGTCTCAGTGCTCGAAAACTTTGCAAAACTTACCATTCTTAAAGTTAGAATCTTAGTATTACATGTATATTCCCAAACATGCAAAATAAAATATGTGGATTTTTTTTTATAGTTAAGTAGAACCAGGTGGAATGGGCTTACTGCTTATATATTATAGAACCACCTGGTTACCCAGCAGATGCTTAAAAATACTAGTGTTGAAACAGATTTAACAAGCGGTAAAGGTCAGGGATGATGTATGACTCGTATATTAACCCTGACAACTTCAGCTTTCTAAACCTGGTTACAGGGAGCCCAAAGAGTTAACCCCCTGAGCTACACCCTGTTACAATAATTTTAAATCTTCCCCCACTGTTAGACTCAGGTACTAATAGAGCCTAGTTCAAAATAACTGGTGCCAAGTTTTACAGTACAAAATGTATTTAATCCACACAATGTGGTAAAGCAAAATGCCACACTGCCCCAGCGTTTCGGTACCTTACCTTCCTCAGTGCCCCCCCGGAGGAAGGCATGGTGCCAACGTGCTGGGGCAGTGTGACGTTTTGCTTTACTACATTGTGTGGATTCAGTTATGTTTCTACTGTAAACTTGTCTGTGTAATTATTAGTTTGGGGCTTTCTGTTATTCTGAGTAACTGTCAATATTAGTAATACATTACCCACCACACTCTCCTGCCCTGATCCCTATACCTACAATAGGTAACAATGTCAATACTGTATTACTTTATTTGTCCCACCCTCCCAAACATCTGTCCCTTCCTCATCTTTACTCAGAATAATTAAAAAACCCATAACGGTATACCATTTGCAAATTGTGTTTATTTATGATGCCAGGTCACGTGCATGGTTTGGTGTATAACAATGGAGGGTGAATAGTATTTGTAAGAGGGAGTGTCCCAGGGGGTTTGGAGGGTTTGGAGTTTCGGATGGGAGCTAGGATAAGATCAGTGATTTTTTTTTGGTTATTGTCATGATAGTCAGTTAGTGCAGCATGTGGGAACAGCATTTTGTAAAATCTATTTTTTTTTTATTTTCATTTTACAGGTTATAATGAAAACAGTTTCTATCTGGTGAATGGTTCCTTCAGATCAAAACATTGGATGTCATTGAGTGCAACACTGAAATTGGGAATGTATTGTAAAGTTTACATTTTACAGCAAAAAAAAACATTTTTTAAATTAAATTCCCATTAAATTCCCATCTGGAACTGAATAGAAGAACAGTTATTTATTACTTATTTATTTTATTAATGTTTTTGTTTGTTAACAGCCAGTAATATGTATTCATTGAGTGTGTATTTTGTAATAAAAATCCAATAAAACAAATGGATGAAGACAGAGCTGTGTGACAATGTGTAGTCATTTCTGGTTATTTTACCGTAGTTGAACTGCCATATGCAGTGGTCCTTCAGTTTCTGGTGATAGTCAGATTGGGCCTTAGTGGCACATGAGAACCAGCAGTGGATGTTTGTTTCTGAAATTAACGGAACTCCAGGATGAGGAGGAGACACGGGGACCCACCAGTGGAGGAAAGACAGCTGGAAAGGCTAGTGGCTACTAGTGGCAACAGAATCCTTCACCATCATCGTCATCAGCGTGGCATGATGCCATCTGTGTGCTGTCACCCTGCATAAATTTGGGACAGTATATGTTTTTGAACCGAGGCAGGTTAATTTTTTAAAAAGTGAGCCTCTCTACATTCTTCATGGAAAGACATGTTCTTTTGTCATTCACTATTGCCCCAGCAGCACTAAAAATTCTCTCTGAATATGTGCTGGCAGGTGGGCAACTGAGGTATTCAATTGCAATCTCAGTTAAAGAAGGCCAGATAAATTTTTTCTGTTGCCAATAAAGCAATGGTTCATCACCTGCAGTGAGATGTACAGTCTCCTCCATATAATCCTTAACCATTTTTGCATCAGGGACTTCTGGTACCACTACTGCTGCCTGAGCCTTCCCAGCTGTCTTTATTAGACCAAAGTCTGACAGCATGTCCCACAGTGGTTTGTCCTCTTGTGGTGTAGCAGCAGTTCTGGTTTGTGTTTGATGAGCCAAAACATCAGTAGTGGTGGCAGCAGCAGCAACAACAGCAGATTGAGCTCCCTCCCTCTCCACCAGATTTTGGTCAGAATTTGAATGTTGCCAAAAGGGCACTGATGATGTACTACTTTTCTGAACTATACATGCTGACACTTCCTCAATTAACAGTTCACGATAGTGTTCCAGGCCTTTAAAGTCATGTGGTTTGAAGAATGTCTCAATTGTATCCTTAAACTGAGGGTCCAGAAGTGTGGCCAAAATGTAATGTTCTGTTTTGTACATATTTACAATGCTGTCATCAGCCAGGAAGGTTTGTATCATTTTTCTAACAAGTGATGCAGCACTGATGTCATCATTGTCAAAGAACTGTGACTCGAGATGCTGCAGTCTCATCCTGAAGAGTGAAATTAAGGCTAGGATCTGACTTTGTCTGGCACCATCAGAGCTCACCACTTGGGTAGCCCCCTCATAGGGTTTAAGGATACAACAAAGATTCTCAGACGCCACTGATTGGGGCTGATATTCACATCTCCTTTCCCAATGCCATGTTGGACTGCATATTGCTGGATGGCTTTCTGTTGTTCAAGCATTCTCTGCATCATATAGTAAATGGAATTCCACCAGGTTGGAACTTCCTGTATAATCTGGTGGAGAGGGAGGCTGTTTTCAATCTGAATCTGCTGCAACAACTTTCGGGCTTTCACAGAATGGCTAAAGTGAGTGCACACAGTGCGGGTAGCTGCAATCAAGTTCTGCACATCTCACTGATGAAGTCTTTTACCACCAAGTTAATAGTGTGTGCAAAGCATGGTATGTGTGTAAACTTACCAAGTCTTACTGCTTTCACAATATTTGAAGCATTGTCAGACACTATAAACCCTGGTTGCAAGGACTTTGGAGTCAGCCACTCGGCAAACTTTTCTTCGAGGCCCTCCAGAAGATGTTCCGCTTTGTGATCTTTTTCAAAACCATAAATACAAAAAGCTCCCTGCCTTCGAACTGTGAAAGTCCCTTGCTTCTTGCTGCTGCTGCTGTCACCAGTGCCACCACATGATGATGATGATGATTGCTAAAATTGTTCACAAAGCAGGAGACAACATTGATGTCCTAGTACACATAGGGACTAATGATCTCGCCAGCCGGTCAGTTGTGGAGACCAAGGAACACCTGACCAGGCTGGGTGACAAACGATCATCGATTTTGTCCGGCATCTCCTTCTCTGAGATCCTGCCAGTCTGGGAGAGGGGAGCAGATGGACGGAAGGTCAGAGAAGGGGAGATAGGGGAGCTAAACATGTGGCTCAAGGGCTGGTGCCAGAAAAAAGGACACAGATTTGTAGGGAACTGGCAACAGTTCTGGGAGCGAAAGTTCTTTAAATTTGATGGACTGCATCTGACTAAGGAGGGAGTCAGTGCACTGGGGCAGAAGTTTGACATCTTTGCAGAATATTTAAACTAGCAAATGGGGAGAGGGGTGCAGCACCCCATACGTTGAATGGGAAGAACACCCCTCCCCCCTCAGCTAGTGGTCAAACAGGGATTCAGCATGTTTGCAGTTCATTTGCATCACCAGATAAGAAAAAAGGTTTGTCTCCCCATACGACGCACAGGGGTAATGCCAAACCTCACCCAACAACCAACACACCACACACAAAATCTGGCCAATGGAAAATCATGTACACAAATGCTCACAGCCTGGGAAATAAGATCCCAGACCTGCAGGCAATAATGTCAGAGGCTAAACTGGACATAGTAGCAATTAACGAGACGTGGTTTACCAGTAACCACACTTGGGAGACTTCAGTATCTGGCTATGTATTGTTCAGAAGAGACCGAGGTGCAAAAAGGGGGGGAGGAGTGGCCCTGTATGTCAATGAAAATATCAAAGCTACAGAAATTCAGAATACAGATAAGGAGCCAGAAGAACTGTGGGTCACCCTGGAAACAGGAAATGGGACAGCCATAAGAACTGGGGTTGTCTACAGGCCCCCAGACCAGGGGGAGGACATAGACACATTACTGTTAGAAGATATACAAAACATGACAGCTAAAGGGGAGGTTCTGATAATGGGAGAGTTCAACATGCCGGATACAGATTGGTCAATACCAGCAGGAACATCTGTCAGAACTAGACACATAGTGGATTCCCTGCAGGGGAAGGGCCTCAAACAACTGGTACAGCAACCCACAAGAGACAGGGCTATCCTAGATCTAGTACTGACTAACAAGGAAGGGATCACAGATCTCCAGGTAGAAGGTCATCTGGAGGCCAGTGACTATCACATGGTATGGTTCAATTTGGCCTCTACAACTAAATCATTCCATTCCAAGGCAAACATATGGGACTTCAGAGGAGCTGACTTTGATAAGATGGCCAACAGAGTTAAGCTAGCCCTGGCAAAAAGAAACACAGGTGAGGGGGTACAGGCAAAGTGGGCAAGCATTAAGGATGCAATACTTGAAGCAACATCCCATTGTGTTAGACAGAAAAGGAAGTGCAAAAGAAGAAGGAAACCACTTTGGTTCTCAAATACAGTAGCAGAAAGGTCAGAGCCAAAGAGCTGGCCTTCAAGAAATATAAGGGAACACAGCGGGATGAAGATAGGGAGGCATACCAAACTGTCCTAAGGAGCAGGGAAGGCAGTAAGGCAGGCAAAGTCCCAAACTGAGGAAACACTAGCATGAACAGTAAAAGAAGGTGACAAGACTTTCTATAGATACATTAGTGAAAGGAGAAAGTCCAGAAGGGGTATTCCTAAGCTTAATGGAGAAAAGGGAGCATGTGAGGAGGAGGACCCTGTAAAGGCATCTATCCTAAATAGATACTTTTGCTCAGTATTTACTGAAGAGAAGGTAGGGCAGGGCCCACAGCTCAGCATCATGGACACAGGGGGGAGGGAGGTGAGCAGTACTCCCTTCACAAAAGAAAGGGTCCTACAAGAGCTTGCTAAGCTCAGGGTGGATAAGGCAATGGGACCTGATGGCATACATCCCAGGGTACTTAAGGAGCTAAGGGTGGAACTAGCAGAGCCATTAGCAGAACTGTTTAGTGAGTCTCTGAGCACAGGAGAGGTCCCAGAAGACTGGAGAAGGGTTCATGTGATCCCCTCACAAGAGTGGTAGCAGGGAGGAGGGGGAACTACAGACCAGTCAGTCTTACCTTGTAGTGGGCAAGATTATGGAGGCACTCCTTAAGGAAAGGATAGTGCAACACCTGGAATCCATAGGGGCACAGGATCCAAGACAGCATGGGTTTACAAAGGAAGGTCCTGTCAAACTAATCTCATAGATTTCTTTGACTGGGTAACCAGAGTGGTGGACCAAGGGGAGCAGTTGATGTCGCCTACCTTGACTTCAGCAAAGCTTTTGACACTGTTCCACATAGAAGATTGATAAATAAGCTGGGTAGGCACGGGATGGGTCAGAAGTTGGTCAACTGGGTGGCAAACTGGTTGACGGGCAGAAAACAGAGAGTGGTGGTAAATGCTATACAGTCAGAAGAGATGCAAGTCACAAGTGGGGTACCTCAGGGATCAGTTCTGGGGCCAGTCCTCTTCAACATCTTCATTAGTGACCTTGTAGATGGACTAGAGGTAAGGCTTGTCTGTTTGCAGATGACACCAAGATCTGCAACAGAGTAGATGATCCAGATGGGGTGGGCAGAATGAAGAGATCTGGATAAACTAGCAAAATGGTCAGAAGATTGGCAACTAGGATTTAATACAAAGAAATGCAAAATCATGCACATGGGGAAGAGAAACCCTGAAGCCACCTATAGGCTGGGAGGGGAGTTGCTAGCAGTCACAAAGGAAGAAAGAGACTTGGGCATCATCATCACTGATGACCTGAAATCATCCAAGCAGACCTCTAAAGCAATAGATAAGGCTAGGGGGGTGTTAGGGTGTATTAGTAGGGGTATCACAAGTCGTAAGAGGGAGGTAATAATTCCTCTTTACAAGACACTGGTTAGGCCCCAACTGGAGTACTGCGTGCAGTATTGGAGGCCACACCTTCACAAGGACATTAACCAAATTGAAGCAGTCCAGAGAAGGGCAACCAAAATGGTGCAGGGACTGCATCAGAAGACATATGAGGACAGATTAACAGAGCTCATTATGTATACCCTTGAGCAAAGGAGGGAGAGAGGTGATATGATCAAGGCATTCAAACACCTTATGGACATTAAGAAGGTGAAAGAGTCTAACATGTTTAAATATAAGAAAAATAGCAGGACAAGAGGACACAGCATGAGATTAGAGGGGGGCCGATTAAGGGGGAATGTGAGGAAATTCTTTTTCACAGAAAGGGTGGTGGGTGCATGGAATGGCTTACCACAAGAAGTGGTGGCTATGAATACAGTGCAGGGCTTCAAACAGGCATGGGATAGGCATAAGGGAGCAATACAAATGACTATGAATAGATAGGCCATTGACAGAGCAAAGGCCGATGGCATATTTATAAGGTAGAAAAAGAAATGGGCAGACTGGATGGGCCTTGTGGTCCTTATCTGCCGTCAACTTCTATGTTTCTATGATGAGGAGGAGGAGGAGGAGGAGGCAGAGGGAGGAAAGTTTACCCAGTGGCCAGTCTCAGCCATATAGTCAGTCATCTGACCCCTGGTCCACATATCTGTCGTGACATGAACCTTTTTGCCCACTGAACTTTTCAGAGCATCAGACATGCTTTTCCGAACAGCATCATACAAATCTGGAATGGCAACACTGGAGAAATAGGTCTGTCTGGGGACCTGATACTTTGGCACAGTGATTTCCATGAGTGCTTTAGAACCTCGGTTAGCCACAAATGAGAATGGGAGCAAGTCAGTGGCTATCATCTCACCCAATTGCCTTTGTCAATCGCCTTGCCTCAGGCCTGTTGGGCTTATATTTCTGTGACTGCTCAAAGCAGTCTTACAAAGAAATTTGATGTCCGCTATGCTTGCTGCTATCACCTGATTTTCTGGGCTGTTTCCCTTGACCTTTACCACCATGAGGGGTGGATGTTGTGGCCATGGATGGTATATGACTCTGGTTGGGCTGTGGTGGTGGACTCAGAGGGGTAAAGAAATGAGTAATAGTGGATGCTGTGCTTTGACTGGAAGGAAGACTTTCATCATCCTCTACCTCCGCATCAGTTACTTCATCGCCTTGGTAAACATCCATTACCTCATCCTCCTCAGCTGAGTGCAGAAGTGCAACAATGTTTGTGTGCTCCTTTTGTGCTTTTTGATACTGATAAATGTGAGACTTGTTCATATGTCTTATCATTGTTGATGTTCCCAGTCGAGTACCCACTTTACCACAACTTAATTTTGTTTTGCATAATTTGCAAACCACATGGCTGCCAGATGATTTATCTTGTGTGAAAAAATTCCACACAATGGATTTCACAGATTTTGTTGCACTGCTGCTTATAGGGAGGATAGGTTCATTACTACCACTGCCACCGCCACCATAGCCACTACTATTTCCACTACCTCTTTGAGGTCTTTCCATGCCCATCTGCACGTAATTTTGAAGATGCACAACCTCTCTGACTAGTTAAACTGCATCTCTTTCTTCCCCTCGTGAAGCCTGTCCATCTTCTGTCCTCTGTTGTTCCTCTGCATGTGTGGGTGTCTGACTCTCCAAGTTATGCCCCACCATCATTAATGCTTTTTTAGCACCACAGCCATCCTTTCGAGAACTTGTTTTTGTTCTTTTTCTGCCTCTATATTCCTCCTCTTCATCCCACTCCCCAGAGCTACTACTACTTGACATACTGACTGCTGTCTTATCTACTACAAACTCAGGATCTGTTCCACTGATTTCCCCCTTACTCTCATCAGTCTTCTCCTCCTCTCCTCATCATCATCATCATCCATCACTCTGCTTACTAAAACTGGCTGCCGCACCATTATGGCCCTTGTGCTCATCCTCTGAGTACCATGACGGGTTACTCCTGCAACGTCCTGAATTTTCTGTACTGTTGTTACTGTTGCCTGGATTGCCTGAGAGGTGCTGCTATTTTTTTTACCACTCATGGCTGCATCGAGTCAAGTACTTTTAGTAAGACACAGGGAACTTTACTCCCAAACAGGAAAATATAGCACTGCTGACTGCATCAAGTCAAGTACTTTAAGTGGTAAGACACAGGGATATTTTCTCCCTAACTGGTAGATAACAGCACTGCTGGCTGCGTCGAATCAAGTACTTTAAGTGGTAAGACACAGGGACATTTGCTCCCTAACTGGTAGATAACAGCACTGATGGCTGCATTGAGTCAAGTACTTTAAGTGGTAAGAAACAGGGATATTTTCTCCTAACAGATAAATACAGCACTGCTTGCTGCGTCGAGTCAAGTACTTTAAGTGGTAAGACAGGGATATTTTCTCCCTAACAGATAAATACAGCACTGCTTGCTGCGTCGAGTCAAGTACTTTAAGTGGTAAGACACAGGGATATTTTCTCCCTAACAGATAAATACAGCACTGCTTGCTGCGTCGAGTCAAGTACTTTAAGTGGTAAGACACAGGGATATTTTCTCCCTAACTGGTAAATAACAGCACTGCTGGCTGCGTCGAGTCAAGTACTTTAAGTGGTAAGACACAGGGATATTTTCTCCCTAACAGGTAAATACAGCACTGCTTGCTGCGTCGAGTCAAGTACTTTAAGTGGTAAGACACAGGGATATTTTCTCCCTAACAGGTAAATGCAGCACTGCTTGCTGTGTCGAGTCTAGTACTATAAGTGGTAAGAAACAGGGATATTTTCTCCCTAACAGATAAATACAGCACTGCTTGCTGCATTGAGTCAAGTACTTTAAGTGGTAAGACACAGGGATATTTTCTCCTTAACTGGTAGATAACAGCACTGCTGGTAGCATCGAGTCAAGTACTTTAAGTGATAAGACACAGGGATATTTTCTCCCTAACAGATAAATACAGCACTGCTTGTTGCATCGAGTCAAGTACTTTAAGTGGTAAGACACAGGGATATTTTCTCGCTAACTGGTAAATAACAGCACTGCTGGCTGCGTCGAGTCAAGTGCTTTAAGTAGTAACAGAGGGATAATTTTTTCAGGTAAAAAAAATAGCCTAATGCCAAAAAACTAATATTATTTATTATGTTTGCTTGCATGCATGTGCAAGAAACATAGTGCCATCATACGAGTTTTCCAGAGGTGTGTCAACCTCTTCCAATTTCAGTCAGTGTGTTTGCAGGCGCAGTCGCAGAGCGCCAATCATTGCTCCAGCTGTCTATGACAGCTGAAAATGCAGTGGCATACAGTTGAAAGGGAGAGCTCCGCTTGGTGGCAGAGCTCTCCCCCACACACACACCTGCGCGCGCACACTGCGTGCTCTCATGCTCCCCTCCCCACTGTCACGGCTGATGGGGTGCCCAATCCTCCGTCAGCTCCATGCCCTCCAAAGCATCCAGGTGCCATGCTGGAGCCCACCCCAGTGTGGCAAAATGTTTTATGGCCAACGGGGGTTCCCAATCCCCCGTCGGCTCCACTGTCCCCCCCTGAGTACAGGGTGCTACGCTGGGATCCCACCCCAGCATGGCGACAGATGCCATGGCAGATGGGGGTGCCCAATTCCCCGTCGGCTCCACACCCCCCAGCCATCCTTCTGCCATGCTGGGAGCCCACCTCAGCGTGGCAAATGTACCGCGTCGTCTTTTACAAAAAAAAACCTGTAAAGAAAACAATGGTCCCTCGCAGTCTCCCTGCCCCCCAACCCACACCCACCCACTGTGCACCCTGACTCCCCACACCACCCTCACCCCATACTTACCTCCAGAGTCCGGCGCGACGATCTTCGGTGGACCGGGAACACGTCTGCCCTCTTCATAGTCGACTGCAAACTGAGGAAAGGCCAGTAAGCTGTATAATGGGATAGATAGGGCTTTTTTTGGAATTTTTGCACCAAATTTTCAACATGGGGTTTTTGGGACCCCTCCTCATGAATTCTTGCACTGTCATGGCGTTACTCGGGCCCGAAGGGTGATTTCGCAGCCACTGCGCAAAATCACCTTTCTGGAATGTTTAATGAAATGACACTGCCAGTGTTCATAAGGTGGGCTCTCTAAAAGCCTATTTTGAAAATTTGGTGGGAAAATTCCTAAAAATGACTGTTTTACGAGCATGCGTTGCGCAGTTCCTACACATGCTCGTAAGTTCACAAATTTTCAATATTTTCACTCCAGATTTTCAACATTGCCAATTTACCACACCTTCTTATGAGCAGTACAGCTGCCATTTTTCACATCTCACCCAAAATGTGTTTCCGCCCATGAAGCGCACAATGGTGCAGTCGTGTGTCTGAAATCAATGTACAGGACACATTAAGAAAATCACAGTGACACTGCTCATGAGCAGAGGTCTTAAAATGGTTATTTTGAAAATTTGTGAAAATTCCTAAAATGACTGTTTCTACGTGCGTTGCAGAGTTCCTATGCGCCTAGTAAGTTCATAAATTTTCAATATTTTCACTCCAGATTTTCAACATTGCCATTTTACCACACCTCCTTATAGGCAGTACAGTTGTCATTTTCACATCTCGTCCTACAACATGTTTCTTCCCATGTAGCGCACAATGGCGCAGTCGTGTGTGCTAAATCAATGTATGGGACACGTTAAGAAAATCACAGTGACACTGGTCATGAGCAGAGGTGTTAAAGTAACTATGTTGAATTTGGTGAAAAATCCCAAAATGACTGTTTTAGGACACATTGCACAGTTCCTACGCACGCTGGCAAGTTTACGAATTTGTAATATTTGCACACCAGATTTTCAACAGTGCCATTTTACCGCACTTCCTTATGAGCAGTGCAGCTACCATTTTTCACATCTCACCCAAAATGTGTTTCCGCACATGTAGTGCACAATGGTACATTTGGTGTGCGAAAACAATGTTTGGGACAGATTAAGAAAATCACAGTGACACTGGTCATAAGCAGAGGTCTTAAAATGGCTATGTTGAAAATTTGGTGACAAAACTCCATAAAATGACTGTGTTATGAGTGAGCATTGCGCAGTTTCCACACACACTCGTACGTTCATGAATTTGTAATATTTTCAGTCCAGATTTTCGCCAGTGGCATTTTTCCACGCCTCCTTATGAACAGTACAGCTGTCATTTTCTACAACATGGCCGAAATGTGTTTTCACACTTTCAGTGCAGAGATGCTTGGTCGCTGTGGGAAACCATTGTTCGGGACAGATAAAGAAAATCACACTGACACTGTTCATGATTGGAGGTCCCAAAATGCCTGTGTTAACAATCTGCTGTAAAAAAATCCCCAAACTAGTTACATTATGGGTGTGCGTTGCACAGTTTCTATGCACGCTCATGACTTCACCAGTTTTTTTAAGATTTTCACAGAAGATTTTCAACATTGCCATTTTTACATCCCCATGAACAGTACCGCTGTCATTTTTCACATCCTGTTCGGAATGTGTTTTTGCACCTGTGGTGCCAAATGCCATAGTTGCTGTGCAAAAGCAGTTTTCGGCTAACAAACTGATATTGCCACTGTTCATGAGGAGGGGGTCACAAAAAAACCATGTTGAAAATTTGGAGTGAAAATACCAACGAATGCCTGAGGTGTTAGTTCCAACCATAATGCCCCACCTATGAAATATGACAGGCATCAGGGGTGTGACTTGGGATTCTTGCCTGTCATGCTCATACCATTCCATCCCCACCCACCCTGCAGCCAGGTGAGAGGCATCAAGGTGTGCCTCGGACTCTTCTGGCCCAAACTTCACCCCATTCTTCCTATACTGCACCCATCTCACCATATTTCCTGATGGAATGGGGTGCACATAAGGGCCAAAGACCCCAAGGCACACCGTGACATTTGTCAGTGTCTGCAGGGTACGGTGTGGTGAAATGGCGTGGTCGTTATGCCTGATGACCCAAAGGCACACACCAATGCCTGCCACTCTCTGCAGGGTGGTGGTGGGGTTGGCTTCAGTTCAATACTTCGCTGCCATTCCTATTATGCAGCTCTGTAACTTCTACACTACCAATGCCAGTGTCAGCAAGCAAACATTCGGCATTGACAAATGCTTGTTTTTTTATTAGTCTGCACAAAGAAAAACAGTCTGCCTGCCTAATGCTGAAAAACTAAATACTATTTATTTTTTATTAATCTGCACAAAGGAAAAAAAACAGCCTGCCTGCTTAATGCCAAAAAAGAAAACCTGTGGCGAACAGAGTAGCTGAGCATTTGTGCAGCAATGTATTTTACACCTCCCCCTCCACACACTCTGCTTTGCTGCTTTGCCTTGCTGTGTACTGGTGTGTTTGCTGTTTGGCACTGTTCTAGTACAAAGAAAACAACTTCCCTTTAAGAACTGCTGGGGTTAATATTAGATTCACTTAAAAGTTTTTAGTTGATTGAACCATTCAATCACCACACCATGATGAAGGACGGATAGAGCCCCTTGCCCCTTAGACTGGACACGTGGCTCCTGAGCTCCTGCTGGATTTTCTTTTCTCCCTCGACCCTCGAGTTCCACAGTGCACTCAAGTCAGTTTTTCCCTTCCTACAGAGTAATGAAAAAAAAATAAACTAAAAAATGCCTTTTTTTTGCTTCACAATCAAAGGCCGTGTTTGATTTGATCCGATTGAAAAACAACAAGACAGTCACTGCTGTCTTCCGTAACTGTGTCTACGAGTCGCACACCAACTGCCACACTAAGAATTAGGTGGTGCTGCGAGTTTTACCCAGAGCCAACCACATGACTATTTGCTGTCACAGCCAACAGAGGGAGTTGTCTCTTCAGACAGCCAATCACCCACACCCTTTCAAATCTGTTCCAGGCGGGAACTTGGGAAGGAAAATGCCTGGTGGGGGGGTGGAGCTGCTGAGGCTGATGTGGAGGGGCTGCTGACAACACAGAGAATTAGGAGGAGGAGTCACATGATGGTGGAAAAATATGTGAACTTTGGTTTGCCTGGTTCGCCCCTGCAATGCCCATTATAAATTTTTATGGGTTCTGCAGGGGTGAACCGGACGAACCAGGTGAACCAAAGTTCGCACATTTCATTCACATGTTCACGTATATGCGGACTAGCGCGAACATCGGGGGTTCGACCATTTAGATAGAATGGTTGAACCGAACTTGCAGCCCTAATATCCGTTGACATTTTGCAATGCTTGCTCGTAACTTTTGTAATTTTAAATATTTTCCACCCAAATGTTTCTACATAGCCATTTCTTTACACTACCTCATGAACATGACAACTGTCATTTTTCAAATCTTGGCCAAAATGTCTTTTTATGTCTCTGGCACAGAATGACATTGCAGTGGCGTGGAATGACATTTTGGCAGGGAGTTAAAACTTTTTAGTACCGGATTCATGAGATAGGGTAGTAAGAAGGCTATGCTGACAATTAGGTTGCTGTTGTCCTAGAAATGCAACCACAAGGCCTGGAGGACCCTGTGCTTCCTGGAATCCCACATCAACATACCTATACATATAACCCTAGGTTCAGGGCCATAACATTTGCTCAGCATTATGCTAGGATTGTACTTCTGGACAGGGGCATCCAAGTAAATCTGGACTCTGGAAGCAATAACTGAAATGTCTAAACCAGGAATTGGGATTCTAGAGTGTGGCTTTTATTCACATAAACACAGAGAATAACAAAGCAAAGAGGGTACACTCACTGGCAATGCAGATTACAGAGATACAGAGCACACTTCCTCACAATCGAACCCTCAGGTTCTGAATGACTCTGGGCATACACGGCCTGAACTGGTAGACTTCTCTTGGATTCCTTGACTTGGCACCCAGGCCAGTGCTAGGACACTTTTCCATATGGCATGGAGGTTGAGGGTGGCTCCCTAAACCACCCACAAGCACTTTCTAGTTCTAAAGGGAACAAACTCCATAATCCCACATCTGGGTGCTTTCTGCAAACACTGGCCAAGTGCCTGGGAGAAAGCCATAGGTGCCCAAACTGAACCCAGAGAGGTAAACCTGGTTACTTCAGATGGGGGGTCTCCCACCTCTTGCTCCCAAATCTATATTCATCCATTCATTTGGATACAACACCTTTCTTTGAACTACTGGTTGTAGATGCTCTCTAGAAATATTTAGCACATTTAACATTCTACACTGCACTCAGGCAATGTCCTGACTTAAAAAGTTCTGTAAGTGGCTATGGCCATACCCTAGACCCCCGCTGTTTCAGATGTTTCCAAGCCATACACAAATTAAAAGCTCTATACTTGGCAAGTCTTCTCCTGACCCCACAGTAGGCAGATACTTTTACACTAATCTCTGTCTTGGTGAACATAGTCTCTATATCAGAGCAGAACTCACCATGGTATGCAGCTGCCCCAGGGCTCTTACCCACAAACTCAGATTTCCTGGTACTCTTAGTACGAATTCTCTCTCAGGCAGCTTTCCCTTTCCAGCCGGGACCAGGGGATTGCCCCTGAAATGCTGGATTTCCCTCACATCCCTCCAGGGATGAGGCACTAGAACAACACTGAGAACGGTCTCTACCACTTCTTTCCAGTCTCTTCTATGTTCCTCTTTAGGGTGAAAACACACAACCCACTTGTCTGATGTAGCTCTAAATCAGAGCTAGGCTCTGAGGGGCTGCCAACTGCAGCACACCTCTTCCTCTCTCGAGTACCCACTACAGACTGACTTGAATTCACCAACATTCTACAGTTAACCCCTGCTGCTAGCATTCCATTGTGGCTTATGCTGCTGCAAGAATTCTATGGTGACATCATCACTCCAGCTCAGCTGAGACTGAGGACAGAGTGAGACAGTGTGAAACCCATTTAACTGGTATCCCACAAACTGCCTTTCCCTGACTGCCACTGGTTTTAAATCGGATTCTAGTAACCCCTGGGAACAAGGGGGTTACACCCACCCTCGGCCAGGAAAATGACTGTCCGAAGTCATTGCTTACCCAGCACCAAGCCATCCTACCCTATATGTTAACTAGGAGAGTTAGCGTTACCTTCTCCTCTACCACGTGCCAGGCACAGGCAGACAACACTAAGGGCCCAGAGGCCTTTGGCTGATGCATCAGCCCCTACACTACGATCTTGCTATGGTTACCCAGTGGTCCTGGAAGAACTGTCCAGATCATAGCTCTAATAGACCAGTACTGCGGCCCCTACTGCAGTTCAGGACCACAGCCTTTATATCCCCCTAGCCCTCTAGGGAAAACCTATCTGACCAGAAACCAAAACTACCCAAAACAGGGGAACCTCCCCTCATCCCTGGACACCTGCAACCAAAACCAAGGAGCTAACACTACACTCTAAGCATTACACTCCCACACTCCCCCACAACCATACCTGTGGAAGGAGAAGTTAACACATGTTAACAACAACAACTGAACTTTAAACAACAACACTTTAAAGCACCAAAATTTGAACTTCGATGAGTCCATTTTCTCCTCTTCTTGTCTCCTCTTTGGTCTTCATCAGGAACTACCTGCAAGAGAAAAGACAACACACACACCCCTAATCTGCAAACACAGTACACTATCTAACCCCTACCATAAAACACTGGTGAATCCCAAAAATATTTTTTAGAAAAGTAGAAAAACAGTAGAAAAACATTAACATTATTTACAATACACATTTTGGGAATGGAATGCCCTAAATGTCTCATCTAGTGACAACAGTGCCCGAAGACAAGTCCAAGAAAAAGTCTCTCCTGGGCCAGAGCCTGGTGAAGCACAGTTCATGTGGACTGTAGTCCCGAGGGGGGTCTTTGTGGACAGTTCATACAGTCTGTAGTCTGTTAGATGTAGGATGTGCATTGCAATGTTAATAAGGTAAGAAAGTCTGAGCTTACCAGTCCCTTGAACAACAAAAATGGTATGGCACCTGAATCTCCAGCCAAAGACTCTCCCTGGCAGCATTCTTCAGATACAGCTGGGTGGAAATCTTCCAGCAATGATAGGATGGCACTTCTGGAAACTGCTGGGTTGATGTCATCTAGGAGATGGAACCTTGGAACAGGAAAAGGAAATAGCTGGTCTGAAGTCATCTGAAATCCCAGGTGATGAAAGAGGAAACAGCTGGGCTGGTGTCCTCTCTGGATATGATGTCATCTGGAAGGCCAGGTGATGGAATCTGGAAAGCCAGTCGATGGAATCTGGAAGGCACACTGCAAGGCTGATGAATCTGGGACACCTGGATCCTGGAACACCAGACAGGTGGAACGATACAGGCATGGCAATGGCTGGATGGCAGCACTGGCTACCACTGCTCTGCTTTCCATTTTGTAAGCACGGGCACATTCACATGAAGTTGGCTGCATTGAGGAAAGTACCATAACGGGTCAGGTGCAAGAATTATTGCCCCATCTGGGCACTCATAATTCACATTGTAGAAGGTTTCATGGCCCTCTCCATCCACAATCCAAAAAGCGTCTATGAACAGTGTCCTGCCCACTTTCCAATATTTGAATTTCATTGAAATTACTCTATCTCTGACAAATTGACTTGCACCGGGATGCACATATTTTGTTGCTTCTTCCACTATCCAAGATTTCCTGTTTTTCTCTATCTCCTCCCAGACTCTCCGAGGAAAGGTTGGAAAGGATATCCCATAGATTTCATTCACTTTCCTACGAACCAGTCTTTCCTCTTTACTACACTTGGTCAACTTAAGACCTTTGGCCTGGCTTGGAGGTGGCCAGTCCTGGTTCTTCCAGCTACGCATGCTAAATGCAATGTAAAATGGATCTCTGACTCCTCGTTGTGGTGACAAGGCTATGGAGTCACAAATTTCTCCTTCTTTCTGCTCCTCCGAGGCAAGACCCTGAGGCTGTGGACTAGCATCTTCATCATAAGGCCACATAGGTTCCCCCTCCTTCTCTTCCTCACTGAGGATCTGAGCCCAGGAGTGAGCAGACGTCCTCACAACGGAGATGGTCCACTTTTCACTGGGCGTGGAGGTCGACATCTCCCATTCAAGAGTCTCTCTCATCTCATCTTCTCCTATGAGACTAGGGCTTGGCCCCTCTCTCCACAGATCTGCTGATGCTCCCTCCGCACTGTCTCTCTGTGACCCAGACTCTGATACATCAGTACTACTTTGATCTGCCTATACATCCACACCCTCTTTCTTTGTGCAACACTCTGCTGGGCTTCTCCCAACAGGCTCCAGCTGGTGCTGTGTGCTGCCAACTGCAGATTCTTGAGCTTTGTCCACGTGGGAGCCAAACAAATCTTGGGTGCCCTAGTTAGACCATGTTTCTCTAGGCATCCAGAACAGTGAGGAACCATAAAGACGTCCCTTCCAGCCTTCAAGCACATTATGCACACTCTAATTGGATATCCAGGAATCGCCACATGAGGAGACAAATGTCCCCCGTAGTAACATCTCTCAATGTCTTTCAACTTGTTAACTTCTTCTACTATCATAGCCTGGGCATGATCCGGGTAGTGGGATGATCTTGATACCATGACTGCAGAGAAAAACAAAAGTTCACTGTTATCTCATAACTCACTTTGTTTGGAAAAGTCTTACAAAATGGCTCCCCTGCTGCTGTGTTTACTTTACTACCCCACCCTGTCATGGTGGTGGCAGCACTCCTGGCGCATCAATGTTCTGTTTCTGACTCGAGCCACTGTGCATCCGATTTACACGCTTTACTGATAAAGTTCACTCAAACTGCATTAACTGCACTGTTTGTTCTCTTAGCACATCTATATGGTCTTTTACAGGACTTTTCATTTGCTTAAACTCACTGTTCTTGCTTAAAGTCCCTAAAGTCACAGTATTTCATTGCACAGGATTGCCTGTATTTTTTGTTGCATCTTTCATACTACCCACAGTCTCTCACTTTGCTTTGAAAATCATACTGTTGCTGAACCCATAACTATGCTCAGTCTAATGCTCAGAATTCTTGTTTAGTTTGATTAACTTGCACAGTCCTTCTTTGCACAAACGATCACACTGCTCACATACAGATTCAGCTGGCTTTAGTAAAAATCACATACAGTTTGAGCTGTACTACTGGATGGTACTTACTGAATCAGTAGCTTGCATTTGTGATGGAAAATTCGGCCTACAGCCGATCCTAGAGGCCTCTGGATTGAAGCGGGCTGGCAGTCCTGCCGATTGTCCCTCCGAACACCATGCTTTCTCCCCAGATGATCGAAATGTGGGTTGAGCCTGATTTTAAACAGAAAAGTCTGATTTTATTACTTTTACAATGTTTTCAGTCACTGCGAAGCTTCTCCTGGCAAGCCAGTTTGCACACCACTCTCTCTCTCTCTCTCTCTCTCTCTCTCTCTCCTTCTCGAACACTGTGCAGTCACTCTGAAGCTGGCTTGGAGGCGGGACTGACTGCAGTCTCACCAATCACTTGATGCCATGCAAATGAGCCTCTCTCTTCTCGTGCTTTTCTTCTCCATGGCGATTGTTGAGCAGGCAAAATTTAAACTGCAAACCATTTTTTTTTGTCAACTGTGACTCCTTGGCAGGAGCACCATTTTATCCATTTTTCATGGCATTTTCCTCAGCGACTCCCCCAGTCCACACAACAAGCACTTTAAACTTCTAGGGCACAAATCTCTCTTTGTCTCCCACAGTTTTCCTTACTTTTTCTTGTCACAGATTGAACTTTAAAATCTGGCAAACGTTATATTTGATGCAGGACAAGGGGCACACACAATCTGGCTTTACTGCTCCTTGGTAAACTGGTGGCACAATTACAGCAGCACATGAACAACAGCACACAGCGGCACATTTGGATGGCAATGCTTCCAATTTTTTGGGCTACTTACTGCCAGACAGCCAAAATGATAGCCATAATCTGAGCAAACCTTTCTTGTTTTCTCCCTAAAATGCCAATCAAATCCTCAGCAGTGCCTCCATTTTGTAACCCTAGATTCGGGGGGGAAAACATTCGCTCAGCATTATGCAAGGTTTGTACTTCTGGACAGGGGCACCCAAGTAAATCCGGACTCTGGAAGCAATAACTGAAATGTCCAAACCAAGAATTGCGATTCTAGAGTCTGGTTTTTATTCACATAAGCACAGAACATAACAAAGCAAAGATGGACCCCCCACAGGGCTTCACTCACTGGCAATGCAGATTACAGAGGTACAGAGCACACTTCCTCACAATCGAACCCTCAGGTTCTGAATGACTCTGGGCTCACACGGCCAGAACTGGTATACTTCTCTTGGATTCCTTGACTTGGTACCCAGGCCAGTGCTAGGACACTTTTCCATATGGCATGGAGGTTGAGGGTGGCTTCCTAAACCACCCACAAGCACTTTCTAGCTCTAAAGGGAACAAACTCCACAATCCCACATCTGGGTGATTTCTGCAAACACTGGCCAAGTGCCTGGGAGAAAGCCATAGGTGCCCAAACTGAACCAGGAGAGGTAAACCTGGTTACTCCAGATGGGGGGTCTCCCACCTCTTGCTCCCAAATCTATACTCGGCCATTCATTTGGATGCAACACCTTTCTTTGAACTACTGGTTGTAGATGCTGTCTAGAAATGTTTAGCACATTTAACATTCTACACTGTACTCAGGCGGTCTCCTGACTTAAAAAGTTCTGTAAGTGGCTATGTCCATACCCTAGACCCCCACTGTTTCAGATGCTTCCAAGCTATATACATATTAAAAGTACTGTACTTGGCAAGTCTTCTCCTGACCCCACAGTAGGCATATACTTTTACACTAATCTCTGTCTTGGTGAACACAGTCTGTATATCAGAGTAGAACTCACCATGGTATGCAGGTGCCCCAGGGCTCTTACCCACAAACTCAGATTTTCTGGTACTCTCAGTACGAACTTCTCTCTCAGGCAGCTTTCCCTTTCCAGGCGGGACCAAGGGATCGCCCCTGAAATGCTGGATTCCCCCCATCCCTCTGGGGATGGGGCACTGTAACAACACTGGGAACAGTCTCTACCACTTCCTTCTGGTCTCTTCTATGTTCCTCTCTAGGGTGAGAACACACAACCCACTTGTCTGCTGTAGCTCTAAATCAGAGCTAGGCTCTGAGGGGCTGCCAACTGCAACACACCTCTTCCTCTCTTGAGTACCCACTACAGACTGACTTGAATTCCCCAACGTTCTACAACTAACCTCTGCTGCTAGCATTCCATTATGGCTCATGCTGCTGCGAGAATTCTATGGTGACATCATCACTCCAGCTCAGCTGAGACTGAGGACAGAGTGAGACAGTGTGAAACCCATTCAACTGGTATCCCACAAGCTGCCTTTCCCTGCCTACCACTGGTTCTAAATGGGATTCTAGTAACCCCTGGGAACAAGGGGGTTACATACACATCTATGGAGTAAGGAAATTTGATGTAAGGGTTTCAAACCCTAACATCCCTGCCCCACCCTTGAAGCGAATGAGGGGTGCAGTCATCCTTGGAGTTGTCAGCAGTAATGCTTACTCCCATTGCAGTAACAGAAAAGATGAGATGTGACAGAGCCAAGTGCGTATGTTTCTTGAGTGCATAGAATGGGGTGAGCATTAGGGTTGACAACCCAAGGAAGACTCCACCCCTCATTCGCTTAAGGGGTGGGGCAGGGAGAAACCCTAACATCAAACTTCCTTACCTTTGTTGCTTTATCCTGAACCCTAACTATTGCATTAACATAGTTTTTTGCAAAGAATGTCCTTACTTTTTGAGATAGTCTAATCATATCCTTATTTGCCTGTGAGAGCGCAGGGCCCTCCCATCCCTCCATAGATGTGTATACGTATGTTGCAATGGAAATGCAGGGCCCTTCCATTTGTCAGACAAGAGCAACCAGATTGTCACCATAGCATTCGTTTTACCTCATCTCATGCACCTGGTACTGATAATGTTCAAATCTCAGCCAAAATGTAATTCCGCGCAACTGCAATGCCATTCTGTACCACAGGTGTGAAAACACATTTTGGTCAGGATTTTAAAAAATGACAGCAGTGACATTATTGAGGTGGGGTACTAAGATTGCTATGTTGAAACTTTGGGGTCAAAATATTTAACAATTCCAAAGTTAAGAGCGTGCATAGCAAAATTTCAATGGATCCTCATTACTTTGCAATTTTTACATATTTTCACCCCAAATTTTCAACGTAGCCTTCTTATGACTCCACCTTATGAAGAATGGCAGTGAAAATTTTCAAATCCTGCTCGGAAGGTGATTTCACCAAGCAACTATGAAATCACCTTTTGGGTGGGATTCACCTAATTCCAGTGACATTGTTCATGGGGTGGAGCCACAAAATGGCCATGTTGAAAATTTGATGTCAAAATATGCAAAAATGGCCAAGTTATGCAACAAAGTTGAAAACCCCACTGAAATACAATGAACCACTTTTACCTTAGTTTCTCATATTGCAGTTGGCGGTTCCAGCAGCAAGATGTGTCTTCCATTGGAGAGTGGATCTTTGCCTTGTGACCTGTTCAGGTGAGTTAAGGTGTGTAGGGCGTACTGGGGGGGGTGCTAGGTGCTGAGCGGGAGGTGGGGGTTGGGGGTTCTGATCAGTGAGGGACTGTTTTCATTTTTCAGGTCTGAAAAAAAATGTTGAGGGACCATTTTCTTTATTGCAGCCATAGACAGCAGTCGGGGAAGGGGTGGGGGTGCTACTAGATGCCAGAGATATAGAATGTTATCATGGGGATGGTGTTCAGTGGGTGGGGGGGTACCACTAGACATCAGAAAAATATTATTTTATTCTGGGAATGGCAATTGGTGGGTGGGGGAGGTGCCACTATCTACCAAGGAGCTATTAACATAGTACTACAGTATCATTCAATTTATTGTTCGACCATTTGGATCATCACAATATTACAAGGGAAAAAGACATTTAAAATGTACAATAAGAAAACACAAAGCACAGCACTAAATATCAAACAGTAACTAGCTATATACATCCTTAAAAGTGTTCATATGGACTTAATTAGTCAGACAATGATCAAATAATCTGATTAAGTTTAAACACAGTAAATAATTTTTTTAACTCTTTTTTTTGCCCCTACATGCCACCAAACTCTCTCCAGCGACCTCTGGGACTGCAGTTTCTACCTCCCTACATGGCTCGGCTGCCCATCAGCTCCTCTCCAGCTCCGGGCATCCCCCGGGTCTACCCTCCGGGGAAGGGTCGCCCCCGCCCAGGGTGCTCTTTCTTTCAGTATTGAGACACCAGGCTGGGGGGGAACAACAGAGGGGGCCGAGTCCATTTCTGGGAGTGTGGACTGCGGAGGGAGGTACCTTCACCTATCAGCGGAGGGGGGGGGGTTGCCTGCTTGGTTATGCCCCTGTGGAACCCGGCTGTCAAGGCAACATACTGCTGCTGCTCCACCCCCCTGGCATACGCTACAATGCTACTTTTGGCAACCTCCAGCCTCCACCAGAGGTCGCTCTTTGAACGGTCATCTCCCCAACCCTCCCCGGGGAAGAGAAAGCCTGGGTTGCCAGCATGGCGCGAGGTGTGGCTGCCAGCGCCTCAACCCTCAGTACCACCGGTCTGGCAAAATAAATACATTTTTAAAATGAGATTTGAGTGTTTCAGCCATCTTCAGAGTTATTACAGTTCAAACTGTTATGGTCCTTTACTGTTCACAGTCTTTTCTGTTTGAACAGTAAAGTTGAAACTATAAAGAACTGCAAATAGTTATTTTCCATTTAAATGATCCTTTCCTAAGCGAGTGACAGGCAATATGATTCTCCCACAAAAAGACATATTTGCCCTGTAAATTTGTAAATCCTAAGCCAAAAATGGAACTAAGTATGTGACTGAGACCTAAATGCAAGTCTTGTTCACTCCTTAACAAGCAGTATTTCTTTAGAAACCCATTTTTTTTAAATGAAAACAACCCAAGATGCCTGACATTACAAACAGTATTTCTTTGAGCACGAAGAGTAAAGCCTTAACTATTAACGGTCTACCGAAATAATACCTTGCGTGTTTATACTATGATCTTTTGTATGATAGAAGGATGTTTCTTAATTTTTTTTTGTCTTTCAGGTAGGAAAGAAGTATGATAATTTTATTGTTCTCTGTAATAGTGTGATTGGATTGAGGTAGAGGAAAGGAGACTCCTTATGTTTTATTTTGTTGTACTCCTTTACATGTTCTATATGTTTTGAGCTTTCTGTTAACTAGCATTAAGGGAGGCAGTATAGCACAGTGGTTTAAGGCTCTGAGCTGCAAATCTGGTGCTATCCAGCAAACCCAACCTGGGTTTGAATTTTCCAGCTTCTACTTGCATACTGTGAGACCCTGAACAAATCACTTAACTTCCCTGTGCTCCCAGGTCACTCCTGTAAAAAAGCTTTTAGTTTAGTGTGCTACTCCTGTTTAAACAACTAACTAAATAAAAATAAATAGCATTGATTTCTTTCTTCTTGTAAAGCAGTAGCGGGAGTTCTCCTTCTGTCTATGGAAACCATTCCTTTTTTGTGTGGGGGGGGTTTATGTTTAGTATTTTTCTCTACTCTAGTTGGAACTGGAAATTTTTAATAGTGTCTTGTTTTGGGTGGGGGGAGCTGGAGCTCATTGTAGGGGGAATAAGGGTTGGAATGGATCACGAACAGAGGAGGACAGGAAAACAGGTCTCTTGGACCAGGTTAGGGTATATTGTGGTTATGTCTGTTAGTGATTGTTAATGTTTTACTAGGAATACTGTTTTTTCTTTGTTGATGTTTTCTGTTTGTTTGTCTTGTGTTGGGGGGAGACATGGTGTTTTGGGGTGGGAAATAGCTGCTTCTTCATGTGTATATATTTATAACTGCACCTGTACTAATTATTGTTTTGATGATAGCTTATTTATCAATAGTTCATTCACTTTTGTAACCTGGAATATTAAAGGCACTCAGGAGGTCAGGAAGAGGTATGCAGTTTCATGATGCCAGTGGCAAATGAGCACAGACATTGCCTATCTATAAGAAACACAATTAAAGAGAGGTCAAATTTCCCTTTTTAGATGTCAATGGGTTGGGAGATTTATGGGGTGGGAAATAGTTCTAAGAGGGAAGGGGTTTGTTTATTAATATATAGACAGCTCACTTTCCAGTTAATGTCTGAACTGTGGGCTACAGAGGGGCGATATATTTTTGTCCATGGAAGACTGGGTTTACAGGAGGTTTTGTTTGGCTCTGTTTTTGGTGCCACGATTGATGATCCCTGTTTCTTCACAAAATTAACTGCTTTATTAGCTCCTTAAACCCATATCCCTATTATTGTAGGGAGGGGACTGGAATCTTGTTTTCCAGACTGATTTAGACAGATCTAATCAAACTAGTAATGGTCTCTCCCCAGTACAGCAAAGTCTTAGGGAATTTATGACTCCTTGGTCTTATCGACCCCTGGCGGATGTTAAATATCACACACTGTACATATACCTTTTACTTCGCCCAGCATAATTCAATCTCAAAAATGGATTTTTTTTCTCATTAATTAAGACTCTGTTACCAGTGTAATGGAATGGAGACAACTAAGGAACATTTGAATCCTTCGTTAGAATTAAATGACTTGTTTACCCCTGAGGTGTGTATCATCGGGTCATACAAATCTGTTCTTTTTAGTTATCAAAGATACTATATTGCGTTGATCTCCGCAGCAGCGAAGATAGTTATATTACAGCATTGGTTGGATGCCAATACCTCTTCCTGTTCAAAATGGCATAAAAAAATTCTGAGCACCTTAAATCTTGGGTTACATATTGCAAATGTTCATCATAGATGTCCTCTACAAATGGGGTCTTCTATATGTTTCGTTGACAACTCTGTAAATTGTTTCCATTTTCCTGAATTTTCTTTTTTTTTTCTTTTTGTATGAACCCTTTTATCGGATTCAGATTTTGTTAAAAAACATGTGGTTATGTGTTTTTGAAGTTTTGGGATATTTTAAGGAGCAGCATTTGATTGGTCTTGGGATGGGGATTTAGGTGGATTTTGGGATTATGATTTGGGGCTTGTCGTTTTGGGTTTTTGTTTACTGGTTCTTGTTTGTCACTGTTTGTTTATCATTGTTTGTTCATTTGTATTTGAAAACTTGCAGAAACGTTTGGTTAATAAAAGAACTATTAAAAGTCTGATCATTTTTTTATCTGCATGTCTGGTGGTTATCACAAAAATTATTATAATTCAAAAATGTTGTGATATTTTTTCACCAAATTATCCAAAGGAATACCTTTGGCACAGACCCCATCATCCCCAAAAATTTCAGGAAAAAAATTCATGCCATCAGGGCTGTAAATGAGTGCAAGAAATCCCATGTTAAGTACAGGAAAAAGTGTAATTTTAGTCTCTTCCCCCCTCCATATCTCAACAACCATACAAGATGCTATCACGAAACGTTTCACATTTTGAGACTCCAGTAGACTGACCAAGCATGCCAAATTTTGGGCTATTTCATCAAAGTACACCAAAGTTACTAAGGTGCAAAATTTTGGATTTAACATAGAAGTGCTTATCCAACCCAACTATAGAGACACTACCGCACACCTATAATATATACACATATTTATGTAACCCCCCCCCATGAGTGGGGCTTACCTGGTCTGCCTGCCATCCATCTGGTCTCACCAGCCCTGGATCCCACGGTATCCTTCTGTTGCTCCTGCCAGGCCTTGTGTGCCTGCTTTGCTGGGGGTCTGGAGGAGGTGTGTAAATAGTTAAAAACCACCACCCGGTGGTACAGTGCAGCTAGTACTGGGCAAGCAGTAAAGTGCCGCACAGCTCAGCATGCACATGTTCAAGCTGGCTTCTGCTCAAACGTGCAAACTGGGGGTCTGTTCACAGGTTCCACTGCTGTTATCGGGCTCTACAGTACGGTAAACTTGTCCTTGTAGCTTAAGACAGTGTTTCTGTATGTGTTCTGACCTCTGGGATCCCAGGACACAAGTGAGGGGTTCAGACACATTTTGGGAGAAAGTAAAAGAAGTGAACTTTGTGTTATTACTTAAGTGTTTATTGTGCACTGTTGCTTTATGAACAGCTTTGTCTGACTGGAAAACGCAGAGAAAGACTTTCTCAGCACCCGTTCCACAACCGGATAACAGGGCAGCAAGGCAGTCTTTGGACTCTGTGCAATAGATAATTATCAAAACTGCTCTATTTGCCTGAAAAAAGGTCTTTAACTTGGGACCCCTGTAAACTGATTATATGGACGTCATTTTGGTAACCCCTGACCCTTATTTGCCCCCAATCGGTATTCGAGGAGCCCCAAGGACTGCTGCTATGGCTCCTGGGTATGTGGACTGGACAATGTTCTTGGCACCTTTAGTGGTGTTCAGTCGGATGTCAAAATGGGCTAATACATATTAATTTTACTGACCGACAACTGTGTTAGCCAATGAGGTGCTGTCTTTTTACATCAGCTGTTTGAAGGAGAATGCAGCTTGAGGCAGTTCTACCCAAGGCACTCTGTGTGAAGCAGGGAAGCATTGACTGAGCTAAGAAAAAGTCTGAAATTTGGCCTAAGGCTTCCACAGCTGAACAGTAGGAGACTTTCCATAATCTTTCTACCACCTGGAGAGGCCGCTCATTTGTTTGGAGAGCCTTTTACAGCTGAATTTTGCCATGTCTTAGAGACACCCTCAGTTTGTGAAGAGGATTGGACTGTGTCATGTTCAGGGTCTGAAGTGTTTCCTGGCTTTGAGCAACCAGACACAACTCACAGAAAATTCCCATTGCCTGGGAAATCCAGTTTGAAGCAAGAGAAGCCATTTTGTGGTTTGAACCTGCTGTTTGGAAAATGCGTGAGAGACTGTATGCTACTCCTAGCCCTAAGGGGTGAGCTGGACTGGTCTCCCGGGGCATCAACTTCTGCTAGCCACAGGGAGAAATGATTGAGTGAATCCTGAGCTCCAGGACTAGAACCTTGTTAGCAAAGATGGTCTGGGGAATTAGCCAGGTAATGTCACAGCCTGATGTTACCCATCATCTGCTCTGGAGATATAGATGTAAGGATGTGAGGGGTAGGTGTGCGGCCCTGGTCCTCAGTACTGGTCTGTTCCAGTAGCCTTGACCCAGTCATTCAGAAGGCGGCAAGCTGCCAGAGTTTGCCATATCTCAAAAGGTGACAAGCTGGTAGCAATCCTGCCACAGCCAAGTAATCTGCCAACCTGCCTGTACAGTTTGAGGCCCCTAGTTTGATTGACTGGACCTCCTCCTGTAATCCAGTTCCTGTGAGACTATCCTACAGAACTGTGAATAACCACAGGGCGTGCCTTGACCTGGGGTGTTATAAAGTTTATTCAACTTCAGTTTAAAAAAAGTGCACCAAACACCAGCCACCCAGCTGCACCATTCAGGTCTGCATTTGTACCACCTGGGTACCCGGACTGACTTTAGGGGGACACTGGTACCAGTGGGGAGGTGGGCTAACTGTGGTATGTTGGGGGTAGACATGGTTATTACCACTGTTATTGTTTTACCTGATGCACCAAATCTGCCAAGCTGTTATTTACTTTTGCATCCTTTTTCTTTCCTTCCCTCCCTATACACTAAATTCTTTACTGTTGTTCAATACTATTTATGAGTATATTATTAGTGATTGCCTTTAACTGCATGTGTTTTAAAGTGTTATAGCGTAAAGTGGCATTCTGTGTGTGGGATGATCTTGGGGAGGTGGGTAGGTACAGCATCCCGGGGGCTGTACCACACAGACAGCTGGCCCACTATAATTTACTCTGAGTGGAGGCACCACACTAATTATTTTATATCTGGGAAGAAACCCCTTTTCCACCAGAAACAAAGCCCAGGCCCCTCAAACTTGTTGAGCCCGCAAGGCAGGGGTAGTAAACCGAAAGTTACACGGTGACCCAGTTTTATATATAAAACTTATAAAAGTGTTTTAACTAGCTGGCTAATGGCCTAGTGCTATGCTTAGTCAGAGTACAGTCTAAATTTTTACCAGTGATAACAGACAGACAGACAGACTGTGTAATTATTTGTGTATTGAGGGAGCAGTGCCAACCAATTCATTACCATTTTGGTTTCTAAATCATTTTTTATCATTTCATGCTCTTTTAGTTTTCAAGACAACACAAATACTGTACTTTACTCATTGTATTATTGGAATTTGTCAGTGGTACAATGTTGCAATTTATCTAAGCTACCCTTAGGTTGTGTGTTGGTGTGTTAAGCAATTCCTTCATGTTTTATTATGAAATAATAATTGAAGAATGTAGACTGCAAACACACACACACACACACAAACACATCCTTGTCACATTTAGTAAACCAATCACTCTTGGTCTGACAGGAATTAAGAAAAAAACATTTGTACACAATAATTATTTCATAATAAAACAAGGACACTGTGAGCCGGATTTTCTATACCCTGATGCAAGCTGCGACAAAGGCAGCATGCAGTGAGTGTGGGTGTGTCCAGGACCCTGTGTTTGATATTCTATTCCACAGGGTCCCGGCTCCACAGTCCGTGGCTTGTGGCAAAGGTGGTGCTGCGCCAAACGGATGGTGCACCCATCCAGAATGCCGCAATGGCAGCAAGATGTCTGTGGCATCCATAGATGGGCAAGATGCTGGCTAGAGTGCCCCACCCACACCACCATGCCTCTGCCATCCCCTAACAGATTCGGCGACCGGCTGGCCTCCTCATACCATCAAAACGGCTGCGATGAACTGTCAGCGCGCCGCATTTCATTGTTTACAGCACGCACACTGACAGTTCATTCGCAGCTGGCCATGGTGGGTGAGGAGGGCTATGCTGGTCGCCGAATCTGGGGTATGGATGGGGGAGTGCGGGGTTGTGGGCACAATGCACTGAGTGGGGAGGGAACCAGGGGGAGTATGTCCAGCACATGGACAGTCGGGTTGGGGGGGCCACTGGATCACCAGGGATCACCTATCCTGGATGGATCAGGCAGGCTTCACAGTGCCATATACTGAATGACCCCCCCCCAGGAAAGATCTAAGTACTGTTAGACCAGCCCTTCACTGGTCTAATGGTACTTGGCACTCAGTTCCTGGGGAGGTCTCTGAAAATCGGGATTAGAGGGCTGCGGCACTCTGGGTCTACTACAAGCCCCCTAGCATCATGCTGCAGCCCCTTACATGGCACACGGTGGGTGCTAGCACACTTTGGTGCAGGAAGCCTGCTGGGTGATGCAGGCTGCCTTTGAAATTAGCACTTGGTGCACGATGCCTCTTGCGTCAGACCTGTTCAACTCAGGCACCTTGCATCGGTCTAAGGCCTTTGAAAATCCAGCCCTGTGATTCTTTTATTTATTTATTTAAAGTATCGGATTTACAGACCTTTGAGTCAAAGACTCATTTACAAAGGCACCTCATCATGAAAAGTACAACTACAGTACAGTTAGACAGATCATACAACAATAGCTCAGAGAGTGGACAGTGTTACAAACATTCTCAGGTGCTACATAGGTAGCAGTAGTTAAGACACAGTATATGTTTATTCTTATGCCAGGTTACTGTGCCCTGCCCCAGTCTTTAATCCTTATGACTCAGAATTTATTTTTAGGGACTTTAAATGATGCAGTACTCTGTACTTGGCTTCACGCTCTGGTAATTTAAAAAACTGTGATCATGTTATGCTTCATGCCGGAGTGGAATGAAATGCTATTTATATAATTATGCTTCTCTGTGCAGCCCTTGCTGTGGTTTTGTATAATTCAGATTGTTTGAAAAGGAGCTGCAACTCAACTGTAAAAGCCCTGATAGTAATTAAGGAAACCAATACTGTTTGCTATCTGCTATATGTTGCACACAACTGAATCTGACATCTAAACAGCATAAAACAAAAGACACTTTATTGTCTTATTTCACAGAGCTTTTTGCCCTTCATTGTAACCTACGCCTGCCATAGGGCCTTTAGCATGGCAGCCCTCAGCTCCATCTGCTGCTCCCCCATTATCTCACTGGTGGGGATCTGCATGGACTGGAGCCCGACTGCACTAGGGGCCATCACATATGACAATGGAAAGACATAGGCATTTCTGTTTTCTGCCACCCCGATCACAGAGCTGTGGTGGCATGGTGGATGCATGCACGTGGAGTTGCACTTGCATGCCCAGAACTGCAGCCTCCATTCACCCCCGCCCTGTGACATTATGTCAGCCCCCCAGACCTCCGCTCTGACATGCAACTGAATTTGACATCTAAAAAACATAAAACAAAAGACACTTTATTGTCTTTTTTCATAGAGCTTTTTGCCCTTCTTTGTTACCTACACCTGCCTTCCGGGCCTTAGCCTGGCAGCCCTCAGCCCCATCTACTGTTACCCTCATTGACACACTGGTGGGGATTTGCATGGAACAGGGCCTGAGAGCACTAGGGGCCATAAAATATGGCAATGGAGAGACATAGGCATGTCTATGTTTTCTGCCACCCTGATCCTGGAGTTGTGGTGGCATGATGGGTGCATGCGCATGGAGGTGCACTTGCACTCCCAGAACTGCAGCATCCATCCACCCGCCACCTCACCCCCATGACATTATATCAGTCCCCTAGACCTCCGCTTTGACACCCGGCCTCCACAAGGTGTCAGCAGAGAGCGAGAAAACGATACCCAGTCCCCCACTGGGCCAGCTAAAGACACTTTATGTTATATTGTATTACTCCATGTTGTGACGTACAGGTCACACAATGGTGCAGCGCCATGCTGAATAAAAAATAGTGTCCATGATTTTGGTCATTTGTCCCTGACCCTTGGGGGAAGGGCCCCTGATTTTGGTTCTAGCAGTTTGAGAGGTATGATCCCCGCTGTGAGACCAGATGCAGACACTCATCTGGTGGTAAGATAAAAAGACATTTGTAAACTTAAGGAGGGATGTACTGTATGGGATCTGGTCTCATACATTAGAATTCCAGTCCACAGTTTGTGAGTTGAAGTTAAGACCTCTAAGGAATTCTGGGAGAGAGGTGTAAGGCATTTTGTCAGTAGTTCAGTAGATGCAGCACTGAGAGCAATACATGTATCCTCAGCTAATAAACCAAATCAATAAACAAAGTATTTGGTACAACCCAAGCAATGTGTCTCAAAATCTAGAAACTACCAATATTCAGGACACCATGTATACTGCAGCAAAGTAGATCTACTTTCCATGGTAGTACCTCAGGCTTGCTGCAGCTAGACTGTGATCACTTCTGCAGCAATTCTACGGCAATTCTCTGATGGGCTTTAGATTCTGTGGCAATTCCAATGAACCCCCAAATGATATCTAGTTGCTCTGAAAGAATGCACAGAAAAAGGCTGACTGGTGCAGTTCAGTCAGGTGCACAGACAAGGCAAAACAAACCAATTCTGGCAGCATAACTTGGATCAGAGGTAGTGCACAGGGGAGTTGAAGGGTTATTCTTTTTTTTACTGCACTCTGTTTTATCCTCCCATGGTTGCTTCACACTTTCCCAGGGCTGGTTTATTACAGCGATACTCCTGTGGGTTCATCCCCTGTCTGGCCACTTGCTTCAAGAGTGGTACTGCCAGCTTGCAAAGCAATGCTGTTCCAATGGCTCCCTTCCTCCTACTCACTTACGAACATATTATCATACGAATGTGCCAGCAGAAACAAGCCACCTGGTCTATCTGCTTCTGTTCCAGTGTTCAGCAAGCATCCCTAGTTTGCAGCTGCCCAACCCCCCTCCTCTTTGTCATCCCACTGCCGCCCCCACCTCCCCCACCCTCACTCTCCCCTGTTCCCTGTCCCATGCCCTTTTGAAGCTGTTCACAGATTTACATGATACCACCCATTCTTGTAGAGCATTCTGTTTTGCTACCACCCTCTCCATGAGGTCACTTACATAAAGCCTGGTGATGCCAGTCTGTGCTGTAGCACTGTACCAGTTATGTCCTCTTGGTTACCCACTTCAACACCGAAGGTGCCATTTGCGTCAGTGTCGCCTGTCTTCCACAACTCCTCTCCTTCCCTGTAAGGCTTTACTGTGAGGCCAGAGAGCAGCTAGACCATTTTATATTAGACACAGGTCCACAAAGCATCCTATTTTGTGTTTTGCAATAATTATGGAACCACCATGTATTTTCAGGAAGCAGACCTCCTGACTTTTTCTCAAAGTTTTTACAAGGACATAGTGGTCATATGCTTCATAGCTGAGTGCCAGTGGATTGGAAGGGGTTATATCACTATCGCTGCTGCAAGCCGGGGGGGGGGGGGGTTGCAATGGAGCTGTCAGCAAACTCACGCTAATGCCATCTTAGGCTTGCTCACAATCATTTTTGCAGTTTAGTTGAGTGTTTTAAGTGGCAACGGACATCTTTACTACACTAACCATGCTGTTTCTGAGGCAGAGATATGTTTCCGTGACAGGACCATATTTCTGCAGTGGTTGCTGCAGCCGCAGAATTGCTGAAAACACAGGGCCCTGTCAATATTTTAAGAGGCTGCAGGAAGGAATTTAGCAACTACAGACCAGTCAGCCTAACTTCAGTGGTGGGGAAACTAAAGAAACCCCTACTAAAAGAGAGACTGGTTGATTACCTAGAAGCCAATGGGCTTCAGGACCACAGGCAACATGGGTTCACGGGGGGAAGGTCATGCCAAATGAATCTGATAGATTTCTGTGATTGGGTGATTAGGGAAATAGAGCAGGGGAGGGCAGTGGACATTGCCTACAGTATCTAGACTTCAGCAAGGCCTTCAACATATTACCACACAAAAGGCTGATTAGGAAGCTGACCATTTTGGGGGGATGGGGGCCAAAGCGGTACATTGGGTTTGCAACTGGCTAATGAATAGGAGGTAGAGGGTAGTAGTAAGCAGCACACACTTTAAGAACAGGCCAGGGACCAGTGGGATACCGCAGGGTTCACTGCTGGGACCAGTCCTCTTCACTATTTTGACAGAGGACATTACAGAGCAACTGGAGGGGAAGATTGGTCTTTTTTGCAGATGTCACCGAGATCTGCAATAGGGTGGACACCCAGGAGGGACTGGAAACAATGTACAGGGATCTAGAGAAACTAGAGGAGTGGTCAAAGTCATGGCAGTTGGTGTTCAATGCCAAAAAGTACAAAATCATGCACCTACAGCACAGGAACTCTGGTGCTGAATAATAGGATGGGAGGGAAGGTGATGGCAGGAAAGGAACCTCTGTGTTATTATTTAAGTAGACCTCAAGATGGCAGTTGATAAGGCCAAGGGCAGGGCCAATGGGATGCTGGGGTGCATAGGGAAGGGTATCACCAGCAGGAGGAGGGAGGTGATGCTGCCACTGTATCACTCTCTGGTATGCCCCCAGCTGGAATACTGTCTCCAGTTCTAGAGACTGCACCTCAGCAAAGACATAGACAGGGTGGAGGCAGTCCAAGAAAGGGTGACCAAGATGGTGCAAGGGTTGAAAGGGAAGCTCTAGTAGAAGAGGCTGAGGGATACTTGGAAGGACATGAGAGTAAGGGGTGACATGATGAGACCTTCAAGTACTTCACAGGGGTGAGCAGAGTGCAGGGAGGCAGACTGTTCCAAAAGAGGATGAGCTCCAGGACTAGAGGGAATGCAATGAAATTGTGGGGGGAGGGGGGATCAGGAAAGATGTGAGGAAATACTTCTTCACAGAAAGGATGGTAGAGGCAGGGAACTAGATGCCAGTCAAAGTTATGAAGGCTAGAATGGTGGAAGACTTTAAGCATGCATGGGATTGACATGGAGCCTATTAGTATAGAAACAGGGAGAGGAGTTTCTGGAGATCAGTTAGGGTCTGCAGAGGTACAATATGCAGGGAGCCCTGAGTACAGTGGGTGGGCCAACCAGTCCTTTTCTGCCAACAGGTTTGTATGTTTCTATATGTAACCAGCCTCTCTCCTCAGCAGGCTTGAGACAGGTTGTCAGTGAGCACTCAAAGGGTTAAGTCAAACCCTGAGAGCTGTTCTCTAGGGAGAACTGCCCAAAGACAGGATATCCAGATGTTCATGCTATAAGTGGCATGACTTGGCTAAGAGAGGGAAACTGGAGCTTGACTATACATAGTTCTGCCCTTTCTGAACTCCAATATAAGGGGAAGGCATCAAAGCAGTGAGAGCCGGGGGCCAGCTGCGGTTAGAGCCTGGGAAGAGAGAGCTGAGCAGTCCATCTTCTCTGGCTGTGACTGGGCCTTGGGGACCTACAGTCCCAGGGATGGTTGGCCCTGGGATCTGGATACACTGGTCTCCTTGTACCTGGTCTCCAGAGGAGGAGGAGGAGAAGAAGAAGACCACTGGGAGCAGCTGGAAAGATGGGGTCCTCTGGTAACTCACTTTGAGAAGAGACCATTAGTCCCAAAAAACCCATGTGGGAAAGTGGTGGGACACCCCTCAAGGGAGGTCACCAGAACCCTTGCAGGTTCACCCCCAGCAGTAGAAAAAATTGGAAGAAGTTTGTATGAAGAGCAGCTGTAAGTTAACCTTGCTAAATAGAATGCTCATTGTGTGAAGTCCTAGGCAGTTGGCAGTGAAACCCCTGGCAGGCAGGTAGCCAAATGAACAAGCATCAAGTAGAAGGGGACCTGGCAACAGCTGGGGTCAGTAAGTCACCATGCGAGGGGCCAGATATGGGAGTCTGTTTTTTTCAGCCACTAGGGCTATCAGTGGAATGTCGAAGGGAGGCACACACAGCTGGACTAACGTTACTTTCTGCACCCAGCAGTGATGTCATACGGTGATAAAATTTTCTATTTACCATCCTACTGGGCACATTGAAGCACATGCTGGCAGAACTTGCCCCCCAGGCAAATGCTTTCCCAGCTTTGGAAGAGTGCCAGGGCACAACTTGTCTTGGGAGTGCCAGGATTCCAGGGACCCTTCGAGGGAGGTTGGGGATTCGTGAGGCTGAGAGAGACTCAGTACTGTATTTGTAATGTACTCATGCCCCTTTGGTTCAGGGGGTGGACTTAGAAACTTTAAGAGAAGTAGGGTGGGTAATAGGTACCACAAGTTAGCAGGGTACCATTAGACTAGTTTTAGAACTAGTTTTATGAATAGATAAGCCACTGACAGAGCAAAGGTCGATGGCACATTTATAAGGTAGAAAAAGAAATGGGCAGACTGGATGGGCCTTGCGGTCCTTATCTGCCATCAACTTCTATGTTTCTATGTTTCTATTAGAAGCAGTAGTAGGAATGTATGCTGCACTGTAGGAGGGGGAGTTATGTAAGAACCCCAAGAGCTGAACAGACAACTGTGTAGGATATGGTCTGTGGAGATTTGATTATGTAGTATGAGTAATGTACCATCATGGAAGATTATGGCAAGGAAAATGATAGATAGATAGATAGATAGATAGATAGATAGATAGATAGATAGATAGATAGATAGATAGATAACTTTATTTTTAAAGTACCCCTTCCTGGAGACTTGGAGCGCTGTATAATACACACTATAAAACAAATACAACAATAAAACATTTCATAATATCACATTACAGAGCATATAAAACCTAAACTAAATATATATATATATATATATATATATATACAGTATGTATGAAACAAATATAACAAGGCAGTCAGTAAGACATATAAAACTTTCAACAATTATATCAGATCAAATGCCTGATTTAATAAAAATATCTTAAGCACCCACTTAATGGCTTCTACCGAGGGTGCCTCTCTCAAATGATCTGGCAATGAATTCCACAGGACTGGAGCAGCAATAGAAAAAGCATGGTCTCCTGACAGCTGCAGCCTAGCCCTGGAGACCACCAAGAGGCCTGCCTAGGAGGAATGGAGAGAGTGAGCCGGGCAGTGAGGGACCAGAGAGTGCCCAGAGAGCTGTGTAAATCTGGCAGTTAACAAATACACACCGTGCTGGATCCTAGCTCTGGTATGGACATGCTAATGTGTGTGTGGTCTCATGTTCCTGGTGCCCCAGAGTAAGATTAATGGTGCCCCAATCCCCATCACCCTGACTTGGGTGGTAGTGCATTTGCTGGTGGTGTAGACCTGGTATTCATAGCATGAGTGGGCCTGGGTGCCCTCTTTGATGAACTACCATCCATATCCCTAGATACAGGAGGGTGACCCAGGACTCTCTTACGTACAGTATGTTTCTATGTTTCAAAGCAATTGCCAATGCCATCACTTTTTTTTATTTCTTTGGTAACTGGGAAAGGCCCACTAGGCCACCGTAAGTTACTATCACACTGTCTTGCCTCCCTCTAGCTACAGGTGTCCTTCCCCTGCTCTACTGACATGTCATCGCATCCTCTCCCTCAATCTCCCTTCTTAGGGTTGGAGCCCCCACCCCCCTGGTCGAGACAACACCCCCAGCATCTTCTCCCTCCATCCCACATACCCAGTGTTCTACTTTTCCCTTACTACACCCTAGCACTACTTTTCTTCCCCCACCCTGTCCCTTATTCATTACCCTCTCTGCCCTCCCTCTCCCACTCCTCTCCTTAATCTACCCTGTCGCCCTGCCACCCAGGCACTTCCCTCCCTTTATTATTATATTATTTCTTTTCAACCCCACTGCCTCGTCCCTGAAGCTACCGCCTGTATGTACATGTGTATTGTACCTTGTACCTTGCATGTACTGTGCTATGACTATATGAACCGATATAATGTACTATCTTATCTATGCCTTGTATTATCTGGTGTACCTTTCTCCTGAATGTATTGTTATTGTGTGGTTTTGTTCCAGTTATGAATGTAATACCATTGTGTGGTCTGTTCAGTTGGTGAATATGTTCCAACCAGGTCCATCTTGCAAATGAGCATTGCTCAATGATGACCGCCTGGATAAATAAAGATTTTGATTGATTGATTGACTAGGCACAAGGCCTATTTTCAGGGGTGCCCTGGGACCACATTGGGAGGTTAAGTGACTTGCTTTTAGTCACACAGTATGCAAGTGGTTGTGGGAATCAAACTCAGGTCTGCTGGATGTACCATGTTCATTCACAGCTTGTTACTTTAACTTCTAGGCTATACTGCCAACCACCATTACTTCAGGCATGTTCGATACCGTCAATGTTTCTGTAACCACTGCTGCTATACATTTTTTTGTGCCCCTTGCTTTGACTGGCCATAGAAAACTGGTTTTAAACTGTTTAAACTGTTATCTCCCATTTTCGGGGTCCCTTTGGCACATGCACCCACAATACCATTTGCATGGTTACACCCTCACAAGCAGGGTGAGCACTGATCTCTGGCCTGTTTTTTTCTGTAGCATTCCTTGTTTACTTGATTGACCTCTCCATATTTGCTGTTGTCTACTTGCTGTTTGTAACCTTATGGATAGTATCTGAAAATACGTAGCTGTGCTGTCTAGCGTGTCTGCCTGGTCAACAAAAACTAAATAAAAATAAATAAAATACTCTGGGACAGCTGTACCTGTCTTGTCTGACACGCCATTGAGTGGCATCACACAAAATAGTAACCGGCTTTATGACTTCCTCCTAAATAATTGATACTGTAGTTGGTCTTCCTTTCAACCTCACAGTGATAGCCTTAGTGTTTCACAGCAGCTGGCACCCATGCCCTGCTCAACTCTGTGGGACTTAAATGACCTCATCTCTTGCCAGGCCCCTTATCTTTATGCCTCTTTACCATTTATCATTACCATACATTGCTTAGGGTTTAACTCGGTACACATTTAGGTACCACTTTCCTCTGGAACATTTCAAAAAAGGTTTACTCATCTAACAAAGTGGGGCTACAAGTTGGGAGCACTGCACTGGCCCTAGCATTTACGCTCAGCCTTTTTACACAGTGTGGGTGGTTTGGAGATTCTCACTGGTGTACACTTGTGAGTGCAAACTGTCCCAGCATCAAATTATATAGTACCTCTGCTCCTTTTCAATGTGTATCTTTTATGTTGCAATGTAAACGGTGGCACTTCACACATCACAGCCTCAGGAGAAACTAACACCACAATGCAATGGTTTTCCTTTCCAGATGAGACCCAGAGTGCAGGTAGTGAGCATAACTGACCCTAGAGAACATTTGCAAGGGCAGGAGTTTGGAACCAGTGTGGTAGTAGACTCCTGTTTCTCACAAAGCATGAATGAATGTGAAAATTGGCAACTTTGGTTTGGCTTTGATTTGGACCCCATCTTCAGTTCTGATTCAATAAGCCATGAAAAGACACTTCAAGGTCCTTGCCGTGGGGGTCTGTCTGGCTATAAATGGGGTAAGAGACACCCCTCCACCACACCTCACCCACTCCAGTCAATCCCAACATCTTCTACCCTCCCCCATTCCTCCAGTTCATTTTTAAACGGTCTGTCAGCATCTGGCACAGTTCCAGGAGCCAGGACACACACACACACATATATATATATATATGTATATAATATAAATATATATATTTATATATATATGTAATAGATAACCCACTCTTAGGTGTGCAGTAGCACTCTGATATACCTACGGTCATGTAATGTTCATTCTCCAATAAATTCCAAGCAATTTCCCTACCCATTTTATAAATATATATATAATACACATATACCTGTATGTGTGTGTGTGTGTGTATATATATATATATATAAATAAATACAATGTCTGGGGGAGAGTGACTTGTCTTGAGTGGAGAAAAGGGTGTTCTTTGGATTAGCCCTACACACCTAGTGAAGCTTAGCGTGTCATTTGTTTCATTATTTGGCTGAAAGCTGTAGTGATCTGAAGTGGCCAAATGTTTGATAGTGCCAACCTGAAGGTAAAAGTGCTGAATTTCAGCACATTCACCAAATGCAAATTCGACATCGGCTCATCTCTTCTGTATCCAACTGCCTTAATAAATGGGCAGGTGCAGACTGGCAGAGAAGCAGAGCAAAGCCCATTACACACCACGTGATGCATGTAAACATAGCTTATTTCACTGTTCCGTGCTGAATTATGATAAGGAATTGTAATAGTTTTGTGTTTGGTTTGGATCCTGATCTGCATTTGAATTTGCAGTAACTCCAGTATTCTGAAAACTAGGAGCACTTTACATGAACAGAAATGGAATTAACAGTACTGATTTCATCCTGTCAGCAGTGGCAGCTGCATCCAATAGGGTTAGACAGTTACGTTGAAGTAGTTAATAAGACAACTGAAAACACTTGTTAAACAGAAACATCCAGCACCTTGAGGGTGACAGCTGCAGGCATGCTTCAATCATTCCTAATAACAGCATATCTCACAGATATCTCAACAGATCAACAGTCCATTCTTCTCCTTTTACTGTTAAAAAATTATTCAGTGCCAAAAAAAAAGCAAAAACATTTTAAGCTTTAGACCTGTCAGAATGTGGAAGTCATGCAACAGATCAAAATACCTCAACAGCCAATTTGTTGAGTTGATCTTTTGCTGTCACCATGGAAGTGTTTACTGTATTGTGTAGAGCATGAATTGTTTCATTAAAACATGCAGCCTCCTCCAAATGGGGAAGGGGGTCTGATTTATTCAAATATAATGACTTCTTTCTATTAAGTTAATAGATATTTTAGGCATACCTCTCAACTTTTCTTCACCAAAATGTGTGACACGATGTGTGACAAATGAGTAAAACGCGTGACATATCATCTAACATGGCACTGGAAGCTGAGAACACTATAGCTATCAGTGCACTAATGCTCATAATGTTTTTTGATAACACAGCATAATAGATATTATGAATTTCTGCTTTAAAGTCTCAGTGGGGGATGTGGAACATCACCTTCCCCATGATGGACAAAGGGTTTCTGAGTAGTAAAATGAGTGGCGTTTGTACCTCATAATGTGTGACAGTTGAGAGGTATGATTTTAGGCCCTTTAACACAGAGCCCATACTCAAAGCACTCTGGTTTCCAACCACTCGCTCTGCTTTGTCTGCGCCACTGCATTTTAATCCATCTTTCGGATGAGACGATAAACCGAGGTCCCATCTGCCTGGATTGGTGGTAGTTCAGGTGGATGTTAAAGATCCCATGGCACTTATTGAAAAGAGTAGGGGAATTTCCCCGGTAACCTGGCCAAATTTCCCTCATTCACTAAAAATGTCACCAATAGCTTAATATGGTTCAAGATCAGTTGGCATTCAACTGTATCCTCCTCCCCTGGGTCATGCCTGAAAATAGGCAGAATTTGTCTAGTGCACTTACCTGGTCAACAAAAACTAAATAAATTATGCACACAGCAGCCCTGCAGCAGTCTTGTGGCTGTTCCGACATTTTTGCTAGCCTTCCAGCTAGCCAAGAGCCTGAAACTTGCTTGTGGGGTTGCATTGATGTGAGTGCAATGTGCTGTGATTATATAGCAACAGGATGCGGTGCACTACAGAGAACTGCAACAACGAATCCAGGAAAGCAGGGTACACCAGGACAATGAACGCTTCCCTTGGATGTGGTGCAGCTTGGCTTTACACAGCAGGGTAACATTGTAGTTGGTGCAGAGCAGATCATGTAACATGGAATTTTGATAGTGCTAGGTAAAGATTATCAAGTGTTCGGCTAGTCAGTTCATAGAAACATAGAAACATAGACGGCAGATAAGGACCACTTGGCCCACCCAGACTGCCCATTTCCCTTCCTATTGGATACGCTGAAGATTCTAGTTAATCAACAGCCTACTTCCTGCAACCCCCACTACAATTGCCTTATGTCTGTCCCATGCATGTTTGAATTCCCCCACTGTTTTAGACCCAACAACCTCCCCAGGAAGGCGGTTCCATGCATCCACCACTCTCTCCGTGAAACAAATTTCCTCACATTACCCTTGAGCCGTCCCCCCTCTATCTTTAAATTGTGCCCCCTTGTTCTAACATATCTCTTTTTCTGAAAGATGCTACCCTCCTGGACTTTGTTGATTCCCTTGAGGTACTTAAAAGTTTCTATCATGTCCCCCCGTTCCTCCTTTCATCAAGGGTATACATATTAAGCTCTCTCATTCTCTCTTCATATGGTTTCTGATGCAGACCCTGCATCATTTTAGTAGCTCTTCTCTGGACTGCTTCCATCCTGTCTATGTCCTTGCATAGATGGGGTCTCCAAAACTGCAAACAGTATTCCACATGGGGTCTCACCAACTGTCTGTACAGAGGGATGACCACTTCCCTTTTTCTACTTGTGGTGCCCCTTCCTATGCATCCCAGTATCCCCCTGGCTCTCCTTACCGACTTCTCACATTGCTTACCCACTTTTAGGTCATCTGATATGACTACCCCCAAGTCCCTTTCCATTTTTGTTGTTGTTAGTAACTCCCCTGCTATTGTGTACTCTTCTCCTGGGTTTTTGTTTCCCAGGTGCATTACTTTGCGCTTCTTTGCATTGAATCTAAGTTGCCATATGTCTGATCATACCTCCAACCTTGCCAAGTCCCTTCTCTTCCTCTCTACCTCCCCTTGTGTATCAACTCTGTTACAGATCTTTGTGTCATCTGCAAAGAGGCATACCTTTCCCTCCAGACCCTCTGCAATGTCACCTATAAAGATGTTAAAGAGGACTGGACCCAGTACTGAGCCCTGAGATACTCCAATAGTAACCCCCCTTTCTTCGGAATGTGTTCCATTCACTATTTCCTTCAGTGTCTTTTTGTGCAGCCAGTTTGCTACCCAGGCTACCACCCTGGAACCCACTCCCAGGTAGGGTTGTCAGAACAGGTTCGGCAAAGATTCGAACCCTCCTCGAACCCTGGTGTTCGAGTTCTAACTTAGAACTCGAACACTAAACGGTTCGCAAAAGGAGTTTGAATCACACGAGACACGAGACGACATGGGGTCGAAAGAAGCAATGCGAGCAGCGGGATCTGTGGGGGTATTTAAAGAGATGCGCCACGAGGAGGAGTGCCATTTGACTGAGGATCATCGAGACAGAGGCAGCAGCAGGCAGGCACCAGCAAACTGTAGCAAAAGCGTTAGCGCGGTCCGCTACTCTTGTCCAGTCATGGCCACTTCTTCTCCTGTGAGACTGAGAACAAGAAAAAGCTAAAAATCGGGGGAGACTGGGAGTGGGACTAGGGGCCGGTTCAGGACAGAAGGAGGGAATCAGGAGGATTAATCAAGATTGGGGAAGGGACTGGGAATAGGGAGGATTGATGAGACCAATATCAGGAGGACTGGAGGAGGACTCGGAGAGAGACTAAAAAAATAAGAAGACTGAAGATTATAAGAACCTTTGTGAATGTGAAATGTGATTATTTGAAACTGCAGCACACTGCACACCAGCAGCTACCAGCAACAAGCATACAAGGGGGCAAAAAGGCAAATAAATCTTTCTGAACCCTAGTGTGTGTGTCACAGAGAAGCCCAGTGTGTGCCCCTTGACTGCACTGTACTGTACCCTACCCAGTGTGTGTTACAGAGAGAAGCCCAGTGGCCAGTTGTGTGGTGGCATTAACCTTACATGACAGAAACGTAGGGGGCAAAAAGGCAAATAAATCTTTCTGAAGTAACCCTAGTGTGTGTGTCACAGAGAGAAGCCCAGTGTGTGCCCCTTGACTGCACTGTACTGTACCCTACCCAGTGTGTGTTACAGAGAAAGCCCAGTGGCCAGTTGTGTGGTGGCATTAACCTTACATGACAGAAACGTAGGGGGGCAAAAAGGCAAATAAATCTTTCTGAAGTAACCCTAGTGTGTGTGTCACAGAGAGAAGCCCAGTGTGTGCCCCTTGACTGCACTGTACTGTACCCTACCCAGTGTGTGTTACAGAGAGAAGCCCAGTGGCCAGTTGTGTGGTGGCATTAACCTTACATGACAGAAATGTAGAAATATAATTCTCATTCCCTGGTTTGCGTATGTGACTCTGTCTCCTGTGGTCAGCCCATCACCCTGCTGCTGTGTGCCCTTTGACTGCACTGTACCCTACCCAGTGCGTGTGTTACAGAGAGAAGCTCAGTGGCCAGTTGTGTGGTGGAATTAACCTTACATGACAGAAACGTAGAAATATAATTCTCATTCCCTGGTTTGCGTATGTGACTCCATCTCCTGTGGTCAGCCCATCACCCTGCTGCTGTGTGCCCTTTGACTGCACTGTACCCTACCCAGTGTGTGTGTTACAGAGAGAAGCCCAGTGGCCAGTTGTGTGGTGGCATTAACCTTACATGACAGAAATGTAGAAATATAATTCTCATTCCCTGGTTTGCATATGTGACTCCGTCTCCTGTGGTCAGCCCATCACCCTGCTGCTGTGTGCCCCTTGACTGCACTGTACCCTACCCAGTGTGTGTGTGTTACAGAGAAGCCCAGTTGCCAGTTGTGTGGTGGCATTAACCTTACATGACAGAAACGTAGAAATATAATTCTCATTCCTGGGTTATGTGATGTGACTGGCCTCCTGTGGTCAGCCCATCACCCTGCTGCTGTGTGCCCTTTGACTGCACTGTACCCTACCCAATGTGTTTTACAGAGAGAAGCCCAGTGGCCAGTTGTGTGGTGGCATTAACCTTACATGACAGAAATGTAGAAATATAATTCTCATTCCCTGGTTTGCGTATGTGACTCCGTCTCCTGTGGTCAGCCCATCACCCTGCTGCTGTGTGCCCTTTGACTGCACTGTACCCTACCCAGTGTGTGTGTTACAGAGAGAAGCCCAGTGGCCAGTTGTGTGGTGGCATTAACCTTACATGACAGAAACGTAGAAATATAATTCTCATTCCCTGGTTTCGTATGTGACTCCGTCTCCTGTGGTCAGCCCATCACCCTGCTGCTGTGTGCCCTTTGACTGCACTGTACCCTACCCAGTGTGTGTGTTACAGAGAGAAGCCCAGTGGCCAGTTGTGTGGTGGCATTAACCTTACATGACAGAAACATAGAAATATAATTCTCATTCCCTGGGTTGCGTATGTGACTCCGTCTCCTGTGGTCAGCCCATCACCCTGCTGCTGTGTGCCCTTTGATTGCTATGTGTATGCCTATGCCCAGCAGCCCAATCATTCTGTAAGCCTTGAACCTGGGATCCTTTAGTTGCAAACTGTCATATTCTTCAATTACTTTCAGTCCACGTATCACAGTGTCACACAACCAAAATAAAATTTTGGAGTTGTAGCCAGCGATTACAGATCACATTGCTTTGTTACACAGGAATTGTTTGGGTGTTGGTGTGTTCACTGCAGTATACTGGACTGTTAGTACTGGTACTTACTGTCTGTTATGGCTGACACCAACATAGATGAAGCATTTAGTGCTGGTGTTGGAGCAGGTGTTGGTGGTAGTGGTAATCCTGGTGCTAACAGAAATAACCAAAATGTTTCACGTGATAAAAATTCAACAAACAGCAAAAGAGCAACAGTGAAGTGTGGTAAAGTGGGACCTTTTAAGAAAACCTGTACAGCTGCTGTGGTCACACGGAGAGGCACCATAATGTATGCCATTCATGCCGTTAAGATCCCTGTGACTAGCAGCAATAATGCAAGTGACAGTGAGTCCCTCTCTGACTCAGACAGTAGCTCTTTGTCTCAGTCCCACACTGTTGTGTCTCGTGACAAATCATTACTTCCTCAACAAAGTGAAATGAGCAAGTCTGCTGACAATGAATCAGGTAGTGCACTTGCAAATACATCCAGCACTGTTGGCAATGAAAGGACATATCCATTGAATCCACCACTTCTGTGTTGGCCAGCAATGAAAATCCATCAGAGTCTTCTGTCCACTCTTCTAGCACCAAGGAGCATGTCCCAGGTTCTGTTAGGACAGGTGAAAAGACACAAACAGTCTTTAGCTATCTTCCTAGCACTCGAACAAAATCTGTCACATCTGAGGTGTGGAATTATTTCTCTGTCAGTAAAACTGATCCATGCAGAGCAATTTGTTCCCTGTGTAAACAGAGTGTAAGCCGTGGTAAAGTTGTGTCATGCCTTGGCACTACAGCTCTTAAACGCCATCTGAAAAAGCATTCAGTTTTGCTTGATCATCCAAAACCAAAACCCATGTCCTCCATCTTCCAGACCGCACGTGAGAAGGGTCAGGATCAGGAATCTGAAATGGATACTGAATTGTCTGAACTTGATGCGGGCAGAACCACTGCCAGCCCTAGGATCACTGTTACCACCAATGCCAGCACCATTAGTACCAGTTGCACATCCAGTGATGGCACTGAATGTATAAGTCCTAGTCCACCATCTCTGCGTCCATCTGCCTATCGAAGCACGGTGTATAATAAACCAGCAGGGACATGTTGCAAACAGCTAACACTGTCTCAGGCATTTGAAAGGAAGAATACCTTTACTAGAAATCATCCAAAGACCCTTTATCTTAATCACCGATTGGTGAACTTTAGTCGGAGCCCTTCTCCCATACTCTTTGGTAGATCATGAGGATTTTAGGGAGCTCATGATATTAGCAGAGCCTCATTACAATGTTCCTCATCGAAGGTACTTTTCCTATGTTGAAATACCAAACATTTATCAGGCTTTAAAAGCGACAGTGATGCTTGCACTTAAAACTGCAGAGGGTGGGGTTATTCATGTCACAACAGATATGTGGACCAGCACTCAAAACATAGATTACATGTCCCTTACCGCTCATTGGGTCACATTTTCTTGTGCTTCTTCAAAACAAAGACACCCCAAAGATGCGCTGCTGCATATAAGAAGTTTGGGCAAAGTCATACTGCTGCAAACATCTTGCAGGAACTAAATGACCTCCTTGACGAATGGGTTTATTCTCACGGTCTAAAATGTGGCTTCATAGTAAGTGACAATGGAGCCAACATCTTAAAAGCAATACAGGATGGAGGATTTCTGCATGCTTCTTGCTTTGCACATTGCTTACACTTAATTGTCATGGGATTTCTCAGCAATGAAACACAAGTGGATGGTATGATTGCTGTTTGCAAAAAAATTGTGACTCACTTTTCACATTCAACCAAGGCTATACGGACATTGTCCGAACTGCAAAAAAAAACACAAGCTGCCCCAGCAAAAGCTGATTCAAAATGTTTCCACTCGTTGGAACTCAACGCTTTATATGCTGCAGCGCCTCTTGGAGCAAAAGCAAGCTGTACATGAGTACTGCTCCAGTTACATTATTGGAGATGGCATTATGCTGTCTGTGCTGCAGTGGAAATTAATGGAGACAGTGTGCTGTATCCTAGCTCCTTTTGAGACAGCTACAAGGGACATGTCTTCTGAAGGTGCATCTGTGAGTCAGGTTATCCCACTCATAATGCTCATTTCACATCATCTTAGTGTTCTAAATCTACAAATAGAAAAGACAGATCTGAGCGCAGACAACATGTACGCCTATATCATGGGAATCTCGTAAAGAGAATGAGCAGCGCTTCAAAACCAATGACAAATTAGTTGCAATGACGAAATCAAGACACTACATCCTTGCAACTCTCTTAGATCCCAGGTTCAGGGCTATACATCTTCCAAAACAGATGATATAGAGCAGTACAAATGTATGTTGCTAGATGAGCTGCAGCACTCACAGGAGTCAAACACAGACACGCACAGTACCATCAGGTTGTCATCACCACAACATGCAGGTTCATCTTCACAAAGGGATACAGAACTGGAAAAGTCACCAAACATTAACAGTAGTTGTTCACAACTGCCACTTCTTCAGCCCTTAGTAGCAAGCTAAATCTGTGGCAAAACCTTTCCCAAATTGCTGCCATACCAGCTGCTTCTGCTGATTCCTCTTCTGAGCGGTCTCTGTCCAACATGGTAGACAGTTACCTGCAAGAACTGCCTATTCCTATTGATGCATGCCCTTTTGAATACTGGAGATCAAAAAAGTCAATTTGGACAGAGCTGTATGATGAAGCCTGTAAATATCTTGGTTGTCCTGCAACAAGTGTCTCTTCAGAGCATGTTTAGTACAGCTGGCAATATTGTGACAGACACCAGAAATGAGTTGCTGCCAGAAAATGTACACACATTAACTTTTATTAAAGTTAATAAGTCAAGATTTTTGTATCCCTACAAGAGTATACAAACTGATCCTGAAGTGATTGATGTTGTGGATGTTGATGGTGTTGATGACAACTCAGATGGTGGTGGCTGGTAAAAATACTGTGTGGGACGGAGTCTCTCTGCACCAAAAAGGAAACTTTTACAGACTGTGATGACTTTGGTTGTCGTCTCTTTCCTTTCTCGATCTACTACCTTGGACTATATACCCCCCAAAACTTTCACCATTTCATGGCAAACTGCTTTGTAGCTAGGGTCTAAACTAAAGTCAACAAGTTTTATATACAGGGCAATTTTAACATCAGTGGGAACAGGCCCAAATTTGGCATAAAAGGGACACTGTCACGTCAATCCTTTCTGTATCATATTATTTATAGTTAAAGTGCAAACATATATTTTGGATTTACCTTCTGTGACTTTGTGGTGTATCAGCATGGGCTGGGACAGAGACAGTCTATTTTTCAATTTTAAAGAGGACAAAACAATGAGTTCTAATTGGAAGCTGTTTATTATTTTTCAATTACAGAAATGTTAGCCATAAACGAAAAATGGATGCTAGTACATGGGTGAGGGTTGTGGGTTGGTTTTAACATGGGTGTAAGGCGGCATAGGTGCTACTGCACAGATGAGGGTGGTGGAAGAAAAGTGGAATGGGTGATGGGGTGAAAGGTGGGTGTTGTTTTAGTTCTTTCATTTACAGATTCGTGATCAGCTGGGGATGGTGAGGAAAAAATGATGACAGACCGAACCTACTGTACACATAATATATATTCTTATTAAATACATTGCAAACTGCTGCCACCTAGCACAATTGTCCTGTCCCCTTTAAAAAGAATAAAGGAATCAGAAATAAAAGAAAATCTGCATCAGCAGTTTTCACAGAATGTGACGTATCATAGTGTTTTTGCTTTATAAGTAGTGATAATTTGATACATAATGGGGTTGACGCTGTCCCTTAAACATCACATGCCAACTGCTGCAGCTACATAAATGTTCCTTAGTATGTGGTGAGAAACCACTGTTTTATTTATGTGACTGAAATACAGATTTATTGAAGTATCAGCTGCAAAAATGCATCATCTTAGAATTTTTGTATGTATTACTTCAATTTGCCAACAAAATGTTGGTATATGTATACATTACCTTAGAAAATTGCATGCATTTTGCCAGCAACAATGACTGGCATATTTTTTATTAAGAACAAAAGACACAGCACCAACACTTCCAAAAATATACTGTATTATGCGTTTTAACTGATAGCATCACAGTACAGAAAGCATCATGCAGGACAAAACAGTTTAAACAGACAAAAGGACCTTTTATGTATTTATTTATTTTACTGTGACTCTTCAAAACTTTCTTCTAATATATTTCAAATATTGATACTGTCTTTATTCTTGATATCAACTTTTCACACAGGCACAACTTAGGATTAGACAGCCTTCTTGTGGTTTCTGCAAATATTTTTTATTCCAATGTCTTGACTGAATATGTTATGACATAATATGTTTTGTAACAGTTCCACATGTTGCTGCTGTAGTACTTGGCTTGACTTTGTTATAAAGCTTTCTTTTAAACATAGCAACTTTTGATTCACTCATTTAAAACAGAAAGCAGCAAATAGCTGAAATTAGGTAATATCAGTTATTTTTCTCCTAATTCATGACGATGAGTATATATAGCTGAGTACATAAATGGCTAATGTGCCTCTTTCTTTCACTAAGGAACTATGATGCAGCTGCAGCAGGAAAACTTTTAACATATGGGTGGGTGGGTGGGCCTGTTACGTATTAAGTTGCTGACTTTAGCAAACAGAAGAAACTATAGATAAACCTAGTTGTATTCCTATCAATGTCACACAAGATAATTTCTCTCCCCTTATTTTGAACAGTTTTTCCTTTACATGTATTTTATTACTATCTTCGTTACTGGCAGCACAATAAAAAAATAGGGTTCGAGTTCTAAAAAGTTCTAAAAAAGATTAGAATACTAGAACTTTTTCAAAAGTTCTAGACTAGAACTAGAACCCAGAACTTCAGAGGGTTCTGACAACCCTACTCCCAGGCTGGCTAACTTGATTATTAGTCTTTTGTGTGGGACTGTGTCAAATAGCACTCATGCCCATCTGGGCCAAGGTCAAGTCCCCCACCAGAGACTTTGGCTGACAACTGAGCCTTGACAAGTCTGACATTACAATGTTGGGTGGGAGGGGTTCTGAAGTGACAGAGATACTGCCCTTCAGATGAGATATTGTGCTGATGTCTCTTCTGCCTGCTGTTCATGTGAAAGTTGATTATTCCAAGGTTCTTTTTGAAAACGGTAGGGGATTACCCTGTTTTCCTGGCCAACATTCCTTCTAAAAAAACAGGTCATTGTCCTAGATTGACTATGAGATGTTGCTGAGTGCATAAAAGTGGCTGCTGTCTTTGCATCCAGACAATCACTGTACTATCAGTGTCTAAGCTATTGCTGTGTGACGCACTTTGAGATAGTTTGTATGACAGGCTCTATAGAAGACATCATTTTATGTTTCATGTTCATGTTTAGACAGACAAAACTGCAGTATGTGGAAAGAGGTATTAGGGAGGCCTAGATAACCTTGAACACCCCCACACACATACACACACACACATGCAAAAAATGCGGTTTGGAATTTGGACTGCGATTTTGTCAGGTTATATGGCAGTCACCCTGTGGGACTAGGGCCTGACCTTGAAAACAGAATAGTTTATTAACAAGCATTTTTAAATGCCGAATGTTCGTCATGTGCACTGGTGCCATTTTGGTGGTGGGGGGGGGGTTATGAGCCGGTGTTGACAAATTTCAACACGGGTTCATAACTTCGTTGTTTTTTAATGTTTTTACACCACATTTTCAACATAGTCATCTTATCATACCACCTCATGAAAAAAGGAAGAGTACAATTTCAACTCCTGTCCAAAAGGTACTTTCTCGCAGTGGCTGCAAAATCACCTTTCAGGATCCAAAAAAAACATTTTGCCCAGGATTTGGAAAATGGAAGCTATCACATTCATGAGGTGCAGTGAAGAGATGGCTAAGATGAAAATTTGGGGTCAAAATATTGAAAAGTACCAAAGGTACGAGCCTGCTTTTGTTAATTTAAGTGCATGCTCATAACTTGGTTGTTTGTTAAAATTTTTCACACCAGATTTTCAATGTAGCTTTCTTATGACCACACCTCATGAAAAGTGCCACTGACATTTCATTCACTCATCCTGAAAGGTGATTTCGCAAAGCCACCACTCCATTCTGCGCCACATGTGCGAAAACATGTTTCAGGCAGGATGTGAAAAATGACAGCTATGCTGGTCATAAGGAGGTATGGAATAATGGCAGTGTTGCAAATCTGGAGCGAAAATATTAAAAACTGACAAAGTTAGGAGTGTGCATAGAAACTGCACAATGCACACTCATAATGCAGTCATTTTTTGGAATTTTTTCACCAAATTTGCAACATGGGCTTTTTGGGACTCCACCTCATGAAAAGTGGCACTGTCATTTCATTAATCTGCCCTGAAAGGTGATTCCGCACAGCAACCATAAAATCACCTTTTGGGACTGAGTAACGAAATGCCAGTGACAGTGTTCAGGAGATGGGGGTCCCAAGAACCCCTTGTAGAAAATCTGGGGCCAAATTCCTAAAAATGACTGAGCTATCAACCTAAGTTAGCCCCCCTGCCAATGATTCCTGTTATTCAGCTTACCTTGAAATCTTCACTTTGCCAGTTGGCTTTGAAGAGTGCAGACGTGCCCAAGTCCACAGAAGATCATTGCTTCTGACCTCCGGAGGTAAGTATGGGTAAGGGGGGAGAAAGGGGAGGTGGGTGCACAGTGAGAGGGTTGGGATAGGGGAGAGAGGACGGAAAGACAACGATGGACCATTTTTTTTTTCAGGTTTAAAAAATAAAGACATTGGGGACTGTTTTCTTTTTTTTACAGGACAGGATGCGTACATTTCTGGACACTGGGAGTGAGCTCCCCAGTGTCTGGGGGGACAGGGAATGGAGGGTGCAAGGAGGAGAGCAGCAGTGGGAGGGAGGGAGAGGGAGGGATTTGCTGTGTATGTGGGGGCTCGAACAGAACAGAAGGTGTGGGGAGGACAGCAGCAGTGGGAGGGAGCAGGAAGGATTGATTTGCTGGTGGGGGGCTCAAACAAGAATGGAGGGAGCAGGGAGGATAGCAGCAGTGGGAGGAAGTGAGAGGCAGTGATTTGCTGGAGGGGGGCTTGAACTGGAATAGAAGGAGAACAGGCACAGTGGGAGGCAGCGGGAGGGATTGATTTGCTTTTTTCATCTATGAAAGCACTTTTTTACGCTCCCGAACCAACTTAATTTATGTGGTAAAGCCCAGCATCCAGAACATGGCAGACACGGGCTCCATTAACTGTAATGGTGCGGTGCCGCACCTTTACAGTTAATGGAGCCCCATAGTGTCCTCCATAGTTCTGGGTGACGGACTTTTACTAAATAAAATAAAGTCAGTTTGGGCTCAAGAAAAAAGTTCTTTCATGGATGAAAACCTAAACTGGAAGGTATGTTTTTCGGAGGTGGGAGCCCCAGATTAATACAGTTTTAACACAGGCTCCATGCATTCAAATTGGCCATCGTCACTGTAAGTGCTACGGCAGTGTGAATGCACAACCAGGAAGTTAATGTAATGCAGTGCTGTTTACACATCAAAGCAACGAGCCACACCACTATTGTTTTGGCTCAGTCCTTTGAAAACTTTGCCAACTCAGCCCCCAAAATATAAAGTGAGTCATCAGTAGCCTGCCTACTGATTTGCCTACCACAGACCTGCCCCTTGGAACAGAGCTCTCCAGTGGATGCAACCCCCTCATGCCCCTCTATAGCAACTCTCATTTCAACGAGTTTGTCTGTGCTTGCACACACGATGAACTCGAAAAGGGGAATCCAAGGCTGGTCTGAAAATTGACAACCTAGCAGAGGACAAATTTGCTTACCACGCAGGGAATCAGAGTTTGCATTCCTTCCAAGTGTAGGACCCTCAGCTGGGCAGGAATGAGGCTGAGCATGAGATTGCAGATTATGCAAGGTCACGGGGGTAGGTGGACTGCTTGTTCCTGCTTGTCTTCCCGTTACTGGCTATATGCATAAAAGAAACCTTCATCTACTCCAGTATGTAAGGCACAAATTGTACATGCATCATGGACATGCAGGTCACTGGCTTTGCACTCCCACTGTTTACAGAGCTCTCTGACTGGACTAAAAAGAGAAGAAGATAAAGACAGAATTTACTGGTGAAAGATGGCTGAAATCCAGCTAACAGCAAACAACAATTACAGGTGGCTTTGGTGGAAATTAATTGCACAAATTAAGAAAAATCTAATTTTCAAGTGGGGGGGAGGGACTGTTCTAGAAACATACTGCTAACAGGGTCCCAATGCACAGTTGCAGTGATGGGTAGCAGGCTCTGGGGATGCAAAGAGGATCCTTCTGCCACTGACCTCTAAAACAGCTACAGTATACACAAACGCCTGGTGCTGTCTTCAGGGGCAAATTGTCCTCTGTGTCGTGGCCTCATAGCCTCATTATAAAATTGCTAATTCCAATGTAAGCGGTTGCACATACACTGTGTGACCACTATTGTGGTGGATTGTGACAGCTACAAGGAGCAGACCACTGCAAGGCACCCCATGCACAGTGCCATCCCATGGACAGTGCTCCAGGCACTTGGTGTTTCTACCATAGTCTCCCCCCACATTCATCAGCCTGTTGCTAGGTAAGCATTCATGGCTGTTGGCGGTCCTAATTTTCTTGGCACCAATGTTCATCCCTGGTGGTCCATAGCTCTGAAAGTAGTTATTTTGTCCATTTACTTTCCTGGTGCCCAGTGGATCCCCCTCTCTAGTCCTGGTCCTGTCTTTGCCTGAGTTTGGTGACAAGATGCACCACCAATGCCTCCCCCTTGCTGGAATGTAAGTTCAAGCTCACAAGGTAACAAGCTCTTTGAAAATGACTTTAAGCAGGTCTTTTGTCTGTGGGGATGCTGCACCTTGTGACCATGTGTTAGGGTGCTGGGGAGCCACCGCCATCAGCACAGTGCTCCGTGCTTACCAGTAGCCTTGGAGGTGACTGTTACAGTGTTTGTTGCACTGCAGCCAGCAAGCTCTTAACACTATGCCACTGGTGCTGGGCCTGTGCTAATGTATGCCTGTTTCCGTCCACAGGCACCAGTATGGCAGCTGGGAAGGGGAAGAAGAGAAGGCGGCCAAACTTCACACAGGATCAACTGCAGGCCATCATGGAGGCATACCTTATTCAAGAGAACCTCCTAACCTGCAAGACAGGTACCCAGCAGGAGCAAGTGAAAAGCTGGGAGGATGTGGCATGGGTAGTCAGTTCCCATGAGGTATACAACTGAGCACCCCAAGAGTGTATAAAATGGATAAACAGTGCATGCACCAGGGCCAGGGAGCAGCTGGCCACATTTAGGGCATCCCAGGGGGCTACTGGGGGTGGGCCTTCCACAGTACCCACCCTGTCAACATGGGAGGCAATGCTTACCAGCATCCAAAGCCACGCCTCTGTAGAGGGTGTCCCTGGTGGGGGCTTCGACATGTGAGGTGGGGCATCACTGCACTGTGAATAAGCACATGATGGTTACTGTTGAGGACTGCATGTGTCTGCCATCGGTGTGCTTGTCGTGCCAAGCAGGCCATAGCACTGTGTTCCCAGGGTGCCCTGACAGTACTCCATCATTGCCCAGCCCTTACATAGGCCACCGTGGCCTCTGGGGTGTTATGGTGTGCAACACAATGGTGGCACCAGGCCTGTCAGGTGCACAGGCACCTGTGACTGACCCTACCTACTGGGACATGGGTGGTTTGTGCATGTACACCCCTGTGGTGACAGTGAGGCCTGCAGCGGCACAACCAAGTTGGCCAGTGTGCTACATGATGCCTGCTGTGCGAATGACCCAGACAGTGGGGGGGGGGGGCTGCAAGTGGCTGGGCCCAGTCTGTCTGCGGTGGCTGTGTCCCACATTGTTCCCTGTTGGTGCACACACTGGAAAGATACACATCATGCATTGCTGCTGTGGTGGGTGGCCAGTACGGCCCACACTGGTGCCTGTGGCCTGTATGTCACCACCAGCACTCCCGTGGCACATGTGCACACCCCATGTGTGCACTTGGGTTGCGGGAACCTACTAGGGCTGTCTGATCCTGATCCCCTGTCCTGCATTGACTTACTAGATGAATTCAATATGCTGGCATCAGCCACGGATGGCAATGATGATGGCGATGGCAATGATGACACCCAGCTGGGGAACACCATCACTGACACTGCCCCTATCCATGTGGACCCGGTTGTCACACGGACAGCATCAGGTGGTGGCAACTGAACTGGGTCATCACATGCACCCCTCCTACCCCACCACATGCCGTCTGCTGCTAAGAAGGCCATGGTTGGCCAGGGGTGTGGTGCCACTGTGGGGCCTGGGGGAAGTGTCACCATACTGCAGGGCACTGTGCAATAGCAACAGCCTGCACAATCACACAGTGCGGGTAACCCATGGTCTTCTGTGCCTGCCCATGCATACTCCCCGGCCCAACAGCAGCCTGTTGTGCAGAGTCCACAGTCGGCAGATGTGGCAATGCAGGCTGATCCACCCTCTACCCATTATCCCCCGGACATGTCCCCTGTTGACAGGCTGGATGAGCACACTCAGCCCCTGTGCAACTCCATGGAGGCCATACATGGCCTGCAGGTGTGGGTGGATCTCATGGATGAGCATGCGGCCGTGAAGCTTACCCAGGTGCTTGGTGAGCTGCCAATTCTGCGGGCAGACATGATTTCAGAAATGCGACTCACACGGGTGGACATGACTGCAAGCCTTGACAAGACTGTATGGGCCATTGAGATGGGCTGTGCAGCCCTGGCGCCTCATGACCACAGGATTAACCACCACACGACATGCAGTGCCACCAGAAATCCTACACCATGGTGGCACATGACACCATTACTGCAGACGCTATTCCCTGCCAGTGCAATCCCCAACACCCCTGGATCCAGTTTGGTTTTCAGTACCACTATCCCCACATGCACCTGGTCATGGTCACATGTGTCAACACCCTTGGGGGATGAGGAATCACCCCGTGTGGCAGGTGAACACTCAGTGGAGTTCCCCTTGCTTGGGCATGGCCACCCACGTATCCACAGTGGCTGTCATAACAGGCACTGATGCCATCATGGTACTGTCAGCCTAGCCATGTTGCCCTGCAGCCATTGCTGCTGTCACACCTACAGAACACTACCCAGGCCTGTTTGCAGTGGTGCATGCACATGCCTATGGTGACCTTGTTCCTGCTGTCTGTGTGGCATCTGGGCATTGGGTGTGGGCCATGGTGTTGTGGTGCATGGCATGGGTGTGTGGCATGGGCATGATGAGAGCGGCCTTGGCTGTCCGCTGTTTGTGTGTGCTGACAGTGTCTCTCTGATCCATGCCATTCCCCCACATGCACCTGTGTTCCCCCTGGTATTGGTGCCACTGCAGTGGACATCTGTACATGGTCGTGTTCACATGTCTTTGCACACCTCAACATCCATGCAGTGGTCGCCTACCTGCCCATGGGGGGATTCTTAGGACCCCTCTATGTGTGTATCTGGCCACCCTGTCAGGTCCCCCTCTGTTACTCACCTCAGGTCACCAAAGTGTTCCTCCACAATTGTGTCCATGTGCTGCTGTGCCCTAGCTGTCAGCTGTGGATCCCTCCTGTCCAGGACTGGCTGCTCACCCTTGGCCTGCAGTTTCTCATCCTCTGAACTGTTGCCCTCCTGTGCCTGGACAACTATTCCACAGTCAATGACCATGCTGTGTAGCATGCAACAGGCCAGGAATGTGCTGCAGGTCTTGTCTGGTCTATATTGTAGGGCATCACCGGACCTGTCCAGGCACCTGAATCTCATTTTGAGCATGCCAAACACACGCTTGATTATATTGCGTGTAGTGATGTGTGCCTCATTGTAACTTTTCTCAGCCTCAGATGAGGGTCCCAGTATGGGGGTGAGTAGTCAGGGGCACAGGGGGCAGGTGCTGTCACCTGTGGGGGGAATGCAATATGTTAGTCTCATGCAGGCAACCATGGTGTCGTGACTGCCTACACTGGCCTGTGTTTACTGCCTGTGTCTTTCCACCCCATTGCCATGGCTATGCTCCTCGCCTGCTCACACCCTGGCACACCTCTGGGTGCCCTCCCACTGTTGGTTGTGCACTAACGGTACATGCACAGTGGGCCTGCAGGTACCAGGTCAATACCAAGCATGTATAACAGCACGGTATTAACTGCGCTATATATGCAGTGCTTGAAATCACAGCGAAGGGTAGAATAACAATAGGGGTTTACTGCTACCCCTGTCACTGCACACTGATGGAAAGACAGAAGAAGCTACCAAGTGCTGGGTACATAGTTGAGCTGCTTCTGTGGTGGAGTGGCTGTGGCACCAGCACACAGCACAGGTAGGAGACCTGGGACTGTGGTTCGGTGTTCCCCAAGGTCTTTCTTGCTACAACTTTTGCTGGCATGTTTTTTTTTTTTTTTTTAATCAAACTTTCCCCTCCTGAGTTTCTCTCCCACCCCTGAAGTCCACCCCGGAGTTTTATTTAAGTTCTGGGGGATGGGGTGCAGGGGTGAAGCCCACTGCAAAAAAAAACATAAAGATCCATTGTTTTCAATGGATGCGGTGCGCGGAACATGAAGGTGTTTTTCCCAACTTTGTTTTTGTGTGCCGCTGTTTTGCTGTGGCATTTTCAGCGATGCGGTTTTGTCTTACAGCAGTATGACTACATGCCAGGCCTGCACACTGTCCCATGGTGCACAGCCTGTTAGTTCACCTTGTCTATGTCCTGAATGTCTGTGGTGCTCTGCCCTGCCTCAGGCACTGGTCTGGCCCCAGAGTGCATATTGCTACATGCCCTGTCGCCTGCGCCTGCTGGGCAACTCAAGATTCTTCATGGATCCTTGCAAATGCCCGAGGGCTTAGCTGTCTGAATCCCTCTTCTTCTCCTCCCCCATCCCTTTTCCTCTAACCTTCCCCTCTGACCCTGTCTCATGTGTTATCATGTTGCTGCCTAAGTCCCCTACCCTCTCCTTTAGTACTCCCCTCCCTTATAACTATTTCACGTCCTTACTCACTCCTGTCTTGTCCCCTCCCTCTGCTGCATTCATTGTCTTCTCTACATCCTACTGCAGATTGCTGCATTGTTGCATCATATAATTTGCGTCATTATTGGACTATCTTGTTGCCAGGACCTGTTTTTACTGTGCTAGTATGTTGTTATGTACTACACCCATTGTCTTATTCAAAGCATGTTCCTTTTACTTTGTAAACCTGTTGTTGTACACCTGTCTTGTACTAGGATCTCCTTGTAAATGAGCGTACTCAATGGAGTTTTCCTACAATAGACTTGAATTGAATTGAATTGAAGACTCCAGGGGCCACCTATAGCTATCTGCAAAGGCACTTTGGTATCCCTCATTGGCCACAGCAGCAGGTGACACTGGATTCTTTGTGTGAATCATCATCCTTTGCCAAATTTGATATGGGCTGAGGGAGCTGGCACCAATCCATTGTCAGATTAATTGATCCATCTGTCCTACAGGCATGATCTGTGTTGCGCTTTGACGCTATTGTGGCTTCTAGCTTGTTTGGTGGCTACCCCTGGGCCTTGTTTGACATATGTTGGTTTTGCACCTCCCTTCTTTCACCCAGGGCCCACTTATTGGTTGCTGGTTTTCTGCGGGAGCTCACTGATGGGGTCTGTTGAATATTTCTCCTGCTCTACATGCTGTATCTTGGTTCTTGACCTTAACGATGCTGCCAGAGGTAAGATGTATGGAGACTGGAATGCAGCTGGCCCAGGGAAGCCCATTTGGAATAATAGTTTATTATGGTTTATTACCTGAAATTGTACTGCACAGAGGGTAGGCTTCTATATTTTCCCATCTGCCTTTCTGAGCAACTTCCATACCCCTCTACCCTGTGTGCTACAGTAGAGCCAGTGCTTTTGCCACCACCGTGCTGAATTTCTTCACTTGTATCTGACTGTGAGACTGATATGATACTTTTCCTGGCAGTGTATAGCATGGCTTAATACTGTTTTTATGTGGTTAAATTACTGTACTGTACACTGGCTTCTTTTACAGGGATGCCATCCCACACCTTGCACCTGCATTTGAGGTGGGGCGGATGTTTATTTATTTAGCTTTTGTTTACCGGGTGAGTACACTAGACAAGTTGTATGCCTATTTTCAGGAATGACCCGGGAGAGTACAACAGGTGTTACAGACCACATCGTTACAACAGGTATTACAGACCACTGCTTTTCTCTTTGCTGCCCTTCCTAGTGGGGGAGACCTGTGGTACCTTAGCCGGCCCGTCGGCGCAGCGGTGGGATTTATGCTTGCGATGCCGGCGACCGGGTTGAGAGCGGACCAGGGTGTCGGAGGAGCGGCCGGAGAAGGATAGAGTGTCCTATGGACTGCTCTCCTTCTCCAGGGAGGAGTGAGGTAAGCAGTCGGTACATGTGGACCCCTGGCGGAGGCTGGGGAGCACGCGGCCGATGCATGTCGTTCCGGGAGGCGGGGCAGACACTGGCGCTCATTGCACGCCTGCCCCCCAAAAAATGGTGGAAAAAAGGAGGTGGGCAAGGACCACCGTCGAGATGAAGCCCTCCCCGGAGGACCTCAATTCACCATGGTCATTGCGGGTCCCCAACCAGACACTAGCCCTTGGCTACCAGAAGTGGTGGCTGTGGCCCCGCCTTCCAGGAGGTAAGCCGGGGGTGACCGTGGGACTCTGGCAACGATGGACGGTGGCGGAGGTCTCCGGGGGCCGTGACCAGGGCTGAGGGCAGATGGTGGTCCTGCCAAAAAAAAAAAAGACCTGTGGTACCTTGACCAGGGGTGGACCCAGGAGTCCTATAGATGGGGGAGCTCAAATCAGATAAAAAAATAAAAATAATAGGCTGGGGGTCTGGTGGGCTGCCTAGGCCCCCAGAAATTAGTTAACATTTTGGTGCATTATGGTGCATTTTGGAGGGTATTTCTAATGCAATTTCTACCCATTTCCTCCCTCCCCATGCTTTGTGAGTTGCACCCTAGCACCATCTCCAGAATCCCCACAGTCCACATGACAGTATGTTGCCCCAAATACCCTCCCCCCAAAAATAAAACAAAATACCAAAAGACTGCTGCTGGTCAGCAACACATCCAAAACACATAAAAATGAGACAAGTTGAAAGAGACTTGGTGATAAAGACAAATTGCAGACAAATTAAATGACAATCCAAGTAAACAAGTTCACAAATGTCATTCACTCAAGCACGTTATGACATTACCATAAAGCCAACCTATCCCAGTTTGTCCAGCAGTACGGATTAACCTATCCCCCAACCTTACTTCAGTGAAAAAATAAATACAATAACTATAGAAATATGGGAACAAAGTCGCTTTGCTACCTAGTTTCTGAAAACATAATTTCAAGTTTGCTTGCTATTTTTACAAACCAAATTTTATTCTATAGAGCGACTTATTCCAAAGAAAATACATTTTTTAAATAAATAAAAACATTTTTATTGTTTTAACATTTCCTTTACTGGGATAACCCTATGGTATGAGCATCTCAATTGTATGACAGGCCCAAGAAGTCAGTAAGCAGACAGCAGAACAAATATAAAAATGCATTTTTTTTATTGGCAACAGCACTTGCTTGGGTACATCACAACTTGCACCCCCCCACACACACACACACACTTAACACAAATAACTACATAAACTAAATATTTGATTCTATCACTTTTGTTTTCGGTTTTGTAACTGCATGTGTCAATGTGCCAAACTAGGTCTTATGACTTCTGTAGCTAATTTTGCTCTCCAAGTATGCAGAAACTCCTGCACATGCCATAATACTCAGTAGAATACCTTCAAAACCCCATATGTCTTAATTCCCTATGTGCTCATTCATGCTGTACAACCACAGCTGAAAAGACAACACAGAAGCTTTTACCTCAGTTCAAAGGTCTCATGTACCAGTTTCTGTTGCTCCTGGTTCATGCTGTTGCTGAGACCAGCCCTGCCCCAGCATTAGCTTTGTACCACTTCTAGCATGCTACACAAGGGCATTACCCTCCAACTCCCTCTCCTGTGAATTCACACCAAAATCAATTTGCCATATAGGACAAAACCAGCAGTGACCTTAAACTATTTTAATTTCATGAATTTAAGCTCCCCATACTAGAAATTAATAACATTAGTACATTTATTACTCACCCAGTCTGATGAACACTAATGTTCTGTCCCATCCCAGCAGCCACCTCCCATACACCATAGTTTGAGACTGTGAAAGTCTTTCTTTTTAAAGCAAGAAGTACCTGATTAAATGAAGACTTGATCCATTTTCAGCAGGCTGAAGTCTATGTGCCCTAGTTGAGTACAGTCTCCGATCACCTGACTGCCAAACTCTTTCTCTTTAGACAATACACACTGACCCCATGACTCCTAATGAGACAGCTCTCAGCTGCAGCTTGCTTCAGCTACCAGAAGATGACCTGAATCTCACTCCATCCCCTTGTGTTGATTTACCAAGGCCACACCGACCCTGTGTTACTGAACTTCTGCCGCCTGAAACCCCGGGCTCTGCTCTTCACATGTGGGCTCCGCTATCTCTCTGTCTGCTCCTCAGTAGTACACTCACTCCTCTCTTGCTCCAACGTTAGTCTTCTGAGTGAATGAATTACAGCTCACTCTTGTTCCAGCAGCCCAGACATTTAAAGAAGGTGCCCCTTGCTAGCCACATCCACTACTGGACGCAACAGAAAATCAGGAACAGTGAGCACCAGGCGACCTGGTTGAGATCTGTATTGTTAAGGTCCACTCCACTTTGCTGTAGCTGTACCCCCCCCATGCAAAAACCCCCCTGCACATGAACAAAAGAGCTCCACCAAGCCTGCAAAAGTAGAGAATAAATGCTCAGGCTCACCAAGGCAAGACCAGCTGCTGCCACAGTGCTGGAACCTGACCACATGGCGCAGGATGAAAGTTAGTAAGAAATTCATGCTGGAGACCAGCTTTTCTGGGGAAGGGGGATCAACTGTGTAAATGGGTGGGGGTGGTTGTTTACTGCAATACCAGGACACTGGAGGACAGATGAGACCCATGTGGCTCAGGCGGCTTTCATGGAGGCATTAGTGCATACCGATTAAGAATGCAGCACAGTGTGTTACTAATAGAGGAGCTCAATGATGGGGGAGCTATAGCACCCTTAGCCCCCCCTCTAAATCCACCTGTGTTGACAGTCCCCTGATGGGTAGCATTTCAGTGAGTAATGAGCCAGAGTTCTCTTGCTTTCCCTTACCCCTCACAGCTCGCATTTATTTTATTTGGTTTTTGATTACTGGGTAGGTGCACTAGGCAATAATATGCCTATTTCCATGCACGACCCTGGGGAGAGTACAGTTACAGACAATTGTAAACACAATACAGTAAAAAGATAAAGAAGTTAACAATGTAAACTGGTACCTAGTTAAATTACACAAGCAGTAGAATATATAAAAGAGTGTATGGAATCAAAGCAGCAAAGAGAAAAAGAAATCAGCACAACTGTGGAAGACATAAGCAACAAAAAGAAAGATTAACTGGGCCCCTGGCTTTCAGTCTGCTCTCTGTTCAGTGTGGTCCATGACTTACTGCACCCTAGCATGCACTTTCAGTGCTCTATGCATGAATCCATGCATCGTTCCTCTTATTCAATACAAGATGCCATACAGCAGTTATTTCATGAGGGACTTCTCACTTAATCTCCTCATTTGGTCTGCCTACATACTTTGTATTTTGTATATTTTGCACTTCAGATGTTTGTTATTTTTTTTTTATGTTTGTACTCTTCTTCCCTCCACCCCCAGATTTCACGTGGAAACAAGCCTTGGCTCAGTGTGCCTTTCCCTGTTATGAAAATTTTAAATAAATAAAAATTAATCACAAAACAATTTAAAATAGATGGTGCATCATCCATAGATGCAAATATATAAATTAGCAGCAACAGCACACACTATTCAGACATCACAGGTATGGGGTCATGGAGGCAAAAGAAACAGGTACAAGAGTCAGAGACAATGAGATGGTGGTGTAGCTCCCCTTTGAAACAGGCATGGGAGGGGGACAGACAGAGGGCTGCTGGGAGTTCTAATATCTAGGGGCAAAGTGAGAGAAGACCTAAAGACCAATGTTGGTCATACACCTGGGAGCAGCCAGTAGGGACTGATCACTTGAACAGAGTGGTTAGGCCAGGTCAGGGGGGTGTCAGTATAGAAGCTAAGGAGGCAGGAACCCCATATTTAATAATTTTGTCAGTAAGCGCACCCAGAGAAAAAGAGCAGCTTGCCTCACGAGATAGCCAGTTTAGTCCAGAATAGATCTGGCAGTAGTGGGTGAGACAGTTTGAGGCCAAAGCAAAACAATAGATGCTACTATAGGTAGTGTCCCATTTGTGGAGGTCTGCTTTGGAGGTATGTGGGTAAATAACAGATCGTAAGGTAAGACTGGGATGGAGGATCCCAAGGCAATGGCAATTCGGGCAGAGGGTGTGAGGGCACACTTGGTTCTAAAGGTTATGCCAAGCTTTGTGTTTATGGCTTTACAAGTATCTGAGATGTGCTGAGCAAAATCAAAAGAAGGGTCAAGGGTTACACCAAAGTATCTGAAGCAGTTGATATTTTCAAGGAAGGAGAAAAACACCTGGATTTAACAGGAGGGTGGGATTACACACAACACAGTTTTAGAGTAGGAATGTCATGCCAAACAAACCTTCTACAATTCTATGAAAACATCAGCAAACAATTAGATATAGGAAATTCAGTTGATGTGATATATTTAGATCAGAGCAAATCATTTGATAAAATACCACATAAAGAACTTCTCGAGGAACTTCACAAGATAAACTTAGATACCAACATAATCAAATAAGTTATAGCATGGCTAGCAGATAGGAGACAGAGAGTAAACATCAGAGGTACACTATCGGGATGGCAGGGAGGGACCAGTGGGGTACTTCAGGGTTCTGTTTTGGGACCCATACTTTTTAACATCTATATGGCCTAATTGAATACAGGAAATAATGTTTGACTAACAACATTTGCAGATGATAGTAAGATAGGTGCAACTGTCAATAATTCCACTGATGTTAAGAGACTTCAAGAGGAACTAGATAAGATAGACACCTGGGCTAGAGACCACAAGTTATCCTTTAATCAAGAAAAATTTGCAGTCATGCATTCTGGGAAGTCTAACATATTGGCCAAATATACTCTTGGGTGTGAAATTCTTAGAGAAACAAATGAAGAGAAAGATTTAGGAGTCATTATTACAAAAGACAAATAATAATACAAACTACATGATAAACTCAAAAAAAGCAAACAGCATTTTAAATTGCATCTCCAGGCTTATTATTACCAGTAGAAACCGGAAGGTTATTGTTCCATTGTATGGCTCATTAGTGAGACCAGTCTTCGAATACTGTTCAGAATTCACTGCGCCTGTTACTCAGACAGATGTAAGGAGGCTGGGGGGAATACACGAGAGAGCGATTAGAACGATAAAAATGTTGAGAAATCTGAGCTACGAGGATAGAGTTAGAGAGCTGGGTATGTACTCTCTGGAGTACAGGAAGCTTAGGGATGATATGTGTTTTGTCTACAGTGCCTGCCTAAATGAAGACCTTCGGGAATTTCAGGGTTAAGCTTAAATGAAAAAAAAAAAAAAACTAGAAACCAGATTTCATAATATGCAATTAAAAGGTTAAATTTGTAGAACAAAAAAAAAAGGCAACATTTTTTAGTCAGAGACTGGTAAGCATGTGGAATCGTCTTCCACTATAGGTAGCTGGAAGCAATAGTTTGACTAAATTCAAAACCAATTTGGACAATTATTGTTTTATGAATTGAATAAAAGGATATACCCTTTGAGAAAAGGGTGAGCTGTATAACAGGCACATGCCACACTCGGCTCGAAACAATTCTGTACTCCCAGTGATCCCTATGCACCATCAATACTGGAGATAGCTAGGCGCCCAGTATACTTTTTTAGTCTGGGGGCTGAGCTGAATAACACTGAGTAAGATTTACTGGCATTGAGTTTTAGTTTGTTTTGGGAGAGCCAGGAGTAGATTTTATGGAAACCAGAGGTTATCTTAGAGTTAATGTCGGCCAGGTTTTTGCAGCTAAAATACACCACAAGATCATTAGCACAGAGAAAAAAGGAGCAGGATACGGGGTTTAGGGAAAGATCATTTATAAAGATAGTGAAAAGAAGAGGACCCAAGACAGAGCCTTGAGGAACTTATTGGTGAGTGGTCAGAAACAGCTGAATTAAACTTAACAAATGGTTTTCTGTGGTTGAGGTAGCTGTCATAGCAGGATACCATCTCTGAGGAGATGCCCAGGGATCAGATTCTGGTCTTTAGTAGTGATTGGTCAACTAGCTCAAAGGCCTTTGTAAGGTCAATACTTTACACTGCCCATGTGAGTAGACCTTTGTCCATGGTAACTTTGGTATCATTTGTAAATTGGAGCAGAGTGGTGGGATTACCGAGGCTTTTTCTAAAGCCATGTTGGACATCAGAGAGTAAGTTTTGCTCAATGAGATAGTTAATGGTTTGGATCAAAACAAGCTTCTCCAATATGTTACTCAGGACTGAAAGGATAGCTATGGGACAATAATCTGTGATAGATTTGGGGTTTCTTTTCTTAAAATTGGGGACATTTTTTGCAACATTCCAGACTTTGGGAACAATCCCAGAATGCAGAGACAGATTATAAATTCTGGCCGGAGGGGAAGCAAGGTAGGGGAGGCCAATTTTAGAAACCTGGGCTTGAGAAGGCCATTGTAGCCTAGACTACTGCAGTCAGAGATGGAGTCCAGTAGGTGATGTACCTCCAGGTTTGTGACTGCACCTAGGTAGAAACAGGGAGTGGATGCCAGAGTGTCAATGAGGAGGGTGGATGCTGGGGTTGCTAAGGTAGAATCTCCTCCCTGTCTTTTGTTTCCCCGTGATATGTCCACCTCCCCCTTGGTTTACCCCTAGTGGATTGGCTGGCTGTCTACATGGAAGAGGCTGCTGCTGCACTGTTATGAATAGGTGACAACCTTTCTTTTGGGTGTGTTGTTTCTGTTACCTGACTGGGTTGTTGCCTACACATGGAATACGAACAGGCATTCCTGTTCTGTTTGAACATCACAACCCTACTTGGAATCTGAGGTTGGGTGACCTGTAAGCTCCTTCGCACTTTTTTTTGATTGTCCGTTCTTGTGGATTTAGCTTTTCTTTTATTGTTCTGTCACAGATATTGTGCAAATTATTGCACTATTGACTAGCTACATTATAGATTTTACCCTTGTGCATCACATAGTTTGGTTTGTGAAGCAGGGGGTAATCCATATTGAGTTTGCACACCCTTAACTGCAGTCTGTGATGTTTGATTTGAAACTGTTGACTTGAAATGTTCACAGATTGAACAATTCAATCAAGAGACTGAAGGTCCATATACATTTACAGTCTTTTGGGTGTGATAATGTTATGTCACAAGAGTTGCATCTTACAGCTGCAGATGCAGTCAAGCATAATTCTATGTGGGTGTGTAAAAGTTTTCATAATGCCTTTAATTCCAGCCTGAGGGGTGTTGCTATTTTGTGCATCAAGAACCTCCTCCTTTCCCTTTCGAAAATATTGACTGACAAGGAAGTACTGTAAATTATAAAGGAATGCTCCCTTATGAGTGAACCCTTGGTACTCAGTAGCTTATGTATGTCAGATAATCCTAGTGCTTCCCTTTTCACCCAGTTTACTGACAGCTTCAAAAGTGCTAGTGAAAATATCTCATAGAGGCATTTCTATATTGTTTAAGACAACTCCCTGGATAGGAGTGTACTCCACCTAATCACCTTGACTAAGGCTTCCTTCACTCTGAGGGACTCTTTCCATGACCTGGGGACTATTGCATTGTGGCATGCCTGGCACCCCTATATGCACAACTATACACATTTTCACAAGTGCATGACACTTCTAGTCAGATTCATGCACTCTAGGTTGTTCGGGATCTCATGTAATTTACGTGGCATGCTGCCATTGACAATACTGGGATTTCTGACCACACCCCTGTAATGGGATCATTGGCATGGGGGAGTGCAGACTTGCCATGTACAAAATGGCAGTCAAATGTTTTCCTGCTCCTCCAGAATCCCTCTTTTGTATATCGGCTGCAAGGGCAGTTTCATTTATTTTTTCAAAAGAATGATCATCCTGACATTTTGCAAGCCATTTTGTGGGATACCCTTAAGGCCGTACTGTGGAGGCATATTACTGACAACTGCACTTGCCAAAAGAGGGATAGTGAGAGAAACAGGGTTCACCTGGAAACACACACATGATGCACTTGCTACCACCACTGAGGGCATCAGTGTACTCTTTGTAATGCACACTATGGGTCTTTGTATGAAGCAAGGCAAGCACCTGACCCGCCTGCTGTAAAAGCTTTCCTTGCACACCTACCCCTTCCTCATCTTACTTCAGTACAGTGTGAGTCTCTGTCCCAGAATTTGCAACTTTCAGTGGTGATGACTGCTATTATTACCTCCATGGCACAAGGGGAAATGCCAGGTCTAGAGAACTGGTAGGATTTTACACCACATTTGCAGATGATCTAGCTCCCCAACTTCACACCCCCCATTTTGGAAGTCAGAGTGAAGGGCCAAGTCACAGACTTTTCTACAGCCTTCATCTCTCCTATTCCAAACAACCATATTGGCTGTGTAGTTGCTGGAAATAGAGGCAAAAATTAACAAATGAATGACACGAGTTCTAATATGAAATTGCTTACATTAGCAGTTATTTTAAATGAATATACCCTTTTTGTGATTGTGACATTGTATCCTAATTCATGCAGGTCCCTTTAGAAAGTAAATAAACAGAATACTGGTGATATTTCAAGTCCAATTTTTTATGCCAACTCATTTCTTCTGATGCAGTACGTGGCCCGTAAGGCCATGACACACACGTCAACCCTTGTGAGGCAGGCTCCCCAGCCTGTCATCAGGTGTCACTTGTGTGACACAACACTGCACAGTACCTTCCTAGGCTCTGAGTGGTGGTGTATGACAGTGCTGGCCCCATCCTTGTGCTGCTCTGATGGTTCACCAAGCTCATCTTGGAACTCAAGTCACCGGCACGGGAACACAACCCACTATCCACTGGGCCAATGGCTGGCCCTGCACACAGCATTTCTTCATAACTTTTTTTTTGACATTCTGACCCCAAATTTTGTAACATGGTCTTTTTGTGCCCTCTTCTAAACATGACAGGTGTCATTTATGACACACTTTCCTCAAATGTCATTTTGTGTCACAAGTCCGAAAACACATTTTTAACCAGGATTTTGGAAATGGCACCTGTCCTGTTTATGAGGTAATGTGAACAAAATTATTATGTTGAAAATTACTAAAGTTATGTGTAACCATTGAAAAACATCAATGTACCTTCATAACTTTGGTGTTTTTCAAGATTTTGATCCCAAATTTTCAACAGTTCTTTTATGACCCCACTTCAGGAACCTGGTAAGTAAAACTTAAATTTCAATATCATCAAGTGCAAGGTGTTACATCTTGGGCGGGGAAACCCTAAACACAGGTACACCTTGGGAGGGGAGGTGCTGGAGGCCTCAACAGGGGAAAAAGACCTAGGGGTCATGGTGGATGCATGTATGAATAACTCTGAGCAGAGCAGGACAGCGGCTAGTAAAGCAAACAAGATGTTGGGATGCATCGTAAGGGGATCACCTCTAGGAGCAGGGAAGTGATTCTGCCACAGTACAATGGACTGGTTAGACCACACCTTGAGTTCTGTGTACAGTACTGGAGACCACACTTGAAAAGGGGCATACAGCTCCTGGAGAGGGTACAGAGGAGGGCAACTAAGATTATACGAGGACTAGGGGATTTGACGTATGAGGACAGACTTGAGGAGCTCTGCCTGTTTTCATTGGAGGAGAGGAGAGATGGGGAACATGATTGAGGTCTTCAAGTACCTCAAAGGGAATAAATAGGAGTAAACACAGAGGGCTCTTTAGACTAAAGCAGGAGGTATCACCAGAGGGTATGGTTTGAAGTTGGAAGGTGGAAGGGTGAGGGGAAAAGAGGAGGAGGTTTTTCACTGAGAAGGTGGTGGATACTTGGAACGCGCTGCCTGGCGAGCTGGTTCAAAGATCCACAGTGGAGGGTTTCAAGAGAGGGTGGGACAGACACAGAAAGCAGATGTATCAGATGATGGCCTGGCCCAGGGGGGTGGGGATGGACGATAGGGGTTTCTGGAACACGAGAGGGGGGGAGGGTCTCAGTACCCAACTAAGGATCTGAGGTTCCAGCAGACTCGACAGACAGTAAGGCCTAATCTGCCGGCAACTAGTATGTTAGTATGTTAACTTTTCAAATCCTGCCCGAAAGGTAATTTAGCGGAGTGATTGTGAAATCACCTTTTGGGCAGGATTTGAAAAGCAGCACCTGTCATGTTCATAAGGTTGTGTGAAAATGTGGCTTTGTTGAAAATTTGGGGTCAGAATATTAAAAACTGCTGAAGTTATGAGTGAACATTTAAACATTTCAATGTACAGTACCTTCATAATGTTGGTATATTTTAAGATTTTGAGCCCACATTTTCAACATAGTCTTTTTATGACCCCACTTCACGAACCTGGCAGGTAGAATTTTTCAAATACTGCCTGAAAGGTGATTTCATGGTGCAACTGCAAAATCACCTTTCAGGCTGGATTTGAAAAAAATCACCTACCTTGTTCATGAGGTTGGGTCAAAAAATGGCCATGTTGAAATCCTGATGAAAAAATATAAAAAAAAAATATGACAAGGTTAAGACTAAAAATTCAAAATGTACTGAAAATACATTGACAGCACTTACCTCATTTCTTCACTTCACAGTCAGCATTAAAGCAGAAGGACATGCTTTCCTCACAGAGAGGATTTTTGATGCTGGACTTATTTTAGGTGAGTGAGGCATATGGGGGTTGGGGGAACAAGGTGGAGTGGGTGGGGATTGAGGGGTTGGGAAGGCTGAAAAAGACTTTCAGGTTTTAATTTAAAAAAAAAAGAGGTGTCACTGGGAATTCTGTATCCCAGTGTCACAAAGGGGGGACACACATCAAGAGACCAGATTATTTTTTAAGCTTACACTATGCTTGCTACTTAATTTAATAAATTCGCAATGTAGCCTGGCAGTTTTTTAGCACTGACTGGCGACAGCAGAGCTCAACGTGACAGCAGCCATTAGAGGAGGGCTGATTCTAAGATGACAGATGGTGCAGCAATCTATCCAAGCTGTTCGCCTTATTTTTTTGAGGGGGTGCAATACAGTTTAGTCTGTGGTCATAATGGAATCACAATTGTATGAATGTAATAACAAAGGTCGTTCCTGGATATACAGAGAACAGTGCATTTGAGATTTGAGGCTGTCACGTTGCCTAGTTATTTTGTTCTTTCAGCTGTGTACTATCAAGGCATACAATCAGCATTTGGTCAAATAATGGGGCAAGGTATCAATACTACATACAGTTACAGGTGTTACTTTCATCAAGTGGGCCTACACATTGTTCATAATTACATACATTTAGAATACTAGCAGCGGTTCCAAGTACTAAGTTATCATCTGTAGGGCACCATGGTAGACTAAATCATTCACACTTATTGTAAACAGTACTGAGACTGGGTAGCATGCTGGGAAGGGGGAATCTGGCACCAGCCTTGGAGGCCACTAGGAAAGCATACTTGGCTGGTGGGGGGGTCACATTTACTTACTCAGACCCAGGGCTCAACATGCGGGGTGGCCAAAATTAGGATTTGCTGTTGTCTTGTTGTTAGGCCTTATGAAGGATTATATTATGGACTGTGTGGAGCTTGAGGGGGAAAAAAGACAATTCCCAACATGGATTTACTAAGGGACGTTCATGTCAAACAAACTTACTGGAATTTTACAGTAAAGTTAGCAAATCACTTGATGAAGGCAGTCCAGTGGACGTAATATTCTTAGACCTTGCAAAAGCATTTGACAAGGTCCCTCACGAACAATTGATCAAAACTATTTCTAACTTAGAGATACATCCTAAAATAGTCAACTGGATAGGAGATTGGTTGTCTGCAAGGAAACAAAGAGTATGCGTCTTTGGAGAAATGTCTGATTGGGCAGCAGTCACTAGTGGGGTCCCACAGGGATCTGTATTGGGACCATGTTTGTTTAATCTCTACATGTCTACTGTGCAGGTAACACTAGACATCTGGCTTTCCAAATTTGCCGACGATACATGTATAGGCCATCCAGTTAATAATATATCAGATGCTTCAAACTTACAGCTAGCACTTGGAGAATTGGAGTTATGGGCTAAGGATAATGGGGCAACCTTTAATGTGGACAAGTGTACGGTTATGCACTTCGGTAAAAAAAATCCAGAAATGAATTATAGTTTGGGTGGTAGTACCCTCAAAGTAGTACATGAGGAAACAGACTTGGGTATCATGGTCAGTAATGACCTCAAGTTCCACTCACGCTTTAATCAAGTGGTTAAGAAGACAAATGGAATTCTGAGATGCATACATAGACACATTAAAAGTAGGAAAAGAGAGGTATTGCTCCCTTTGTATACCTCTCTTGTGAGGCCACATACATAATATTGTGTGCAGTTCTGGGCATCAGGCTACAAAGGGGATATAAGAGCCCTGGAGAGGGTGCAGTGAAGGGCTACTAAAAAAATCTATGAAGTTAAGAATATGGCATGTGAAGATAAGTTGATGAAACGGGATCTATATCCCCTTGAATACCATAGGCTGAGAGGGGATATGTGCCTAATTTATCGGGCATTATCTGATAACCAGCTTTGGGAGCAAATGGACCTGCACCTTAGGGTACAGTCACATAACACCCATGCCCACACCTTACAGCTGAAGGTGGATAGATGTAGGACACAATCTCGTACGTTTTGGTTTTCAAATAGGGTGGCAAGAGTTTGGAACGACTTACCGATTGAGGTTGTGGTTAGTCAGACTATGATATCCTTCAAACAGTCTCTTGATATTTATTTAAGGGGCAGAAACATAGTGGGATATTAAATTCACTGATAAGCGAGCCAAATGGACATTAGTCTTTATAGAGCTCAGTATTACCAATGTTACCATTTTTTTATGGAGGTTTCAGCAGATCTTTGTCCTGTGGGGTCCCTGGGTTACCTGCTTGCCTTTGCAGGAAGTCCATAAAGGGGGACCACCTGGGCAGATAGGCCTTAAGGGAGTGGGTGGCAACATGAGTCATTCTAGAGTGTGTTGCTAGTGTCTCCATGGCCAAGAGCTACTCCTTAAGTGATGGGGTCTCTGTAGTGCACCACCTTCTCAGGATAAGTCTTTTTGCCTCCACTGATGCTTGCACTAGACAGAGTGCCTGCTGGTTCTTAAGGTGGGGCATGGTCAGGGGATTTCCAAGAATCAAAAATGCTGGAGCACTTGGTAGCTGAGAGCTGAGAATCTCAGAGCAGTGGGTGATTACCATTCTCCAAAATGGGCGGATGGGGGTACATGTCCATAGTACGTGTAGTAAGTCAGCACCTTCGTCTCCACACCTCCAGCATATATCATCCCCTAATAAACCCATCCGCCTGAGCTGCACTGGCATGCAGTACCATAGATGTTGTATTTTATTCTGGATTAGAAAGCTGTGGGGGTGCTTCCACACTTTCCGAGCAGTGACCCAGCCTGATTCCTAGTCTTTATCTGACAAAGGGGAACCTAGCATGGCCTGCCATCTGTGTTTAGCTGACTGTGATGGGTCAGGGTCAGTCTCTCTCATATGTTTATATATCCTGCCAGCTAGGCCTTTGGGTGCTCACATCCATTTATCTATGGGAAGCTTATTGGGAACTTTTTCCCCCAAAGCCAAGCATTCCTTACAGCTGCACTCTTTACCCTTCTAACTGTGATATAGGTGTCTCAACTGGAGGTACTTCCAGAAATCCCCCCTTTCTATCTGATATTTCTCCTGGAGTCAGGAAAAGCTATCCATTGAGAGCCCATCCTCCAACAGGACATCCCGCAGTCTATGAATGTGATTGTCCCTCCAGACCTCCCATATGACCTCCCGAATGAGAAGAGATCTGGATAAACTAGCAGAATAGTCAGAAGAGTGGCAACTGAGATTTAATGCAAAGAAGTGCAAAATCATGCACATAGGGAAGAGAAACCCTGAAGCCACTTATAGGCTGGGAGGGGAGTTGCTAGCAGTCACAAAGGAAGAAAGAGACTTGGGCATCATCATCACTGATGACCTAAAATCATCAAACAGACCTCTAAAGCAGTAGGTAAGGCTAGGGGGTGTTAGGGTGTATTAGTAGGGTATCACAAGTCGTAAGAGGAGGTAATAATCCCTCTGTACAAGACATTCGTTAGGCCCCATCTGAGTACTGCATGCAGTATTGGAGGCCACACCTTCACTAGTGACATTAACCAAATTGAGGCAGTCAGAAAGGAGCAGCAAAATGGTGCAGGGACTGCATCAGAAGACATATGAGGACAGATTAGCAGACTCAATATGTATACCCTTGAGCAAAGGAGGAGAGAGGTGATATGATCGAGACATTTAAACACCTTAAGGGCATAAACAAGGTGAAAAGAGTCTAACATGTTTAAATATAAGAAAAATAGCAGGACAAGAGGACACAGCATGAGATTAGAGGGGCCGATTAAGGGGAATGTGGAAATTCTTTTCACAGAAAGGGTGGTAGATGCATGGAATGGCTTACCACAAGAAGTGGTGGCTATGAATACAGTGCAGGGCTTCAAACAGGCATGGGATAGGCATAAGGGAGCAATACAAATGACTATGAATAGATAGGTCACTGACAGAGCAAAGGCCGATGGCACATTTATAAGGTAGAAAAAGAAATGGGCAGACTGGATGGGCCTTGCGGTCCTTATCTGCCGTCAACTTCTATGTTTCTATGTTTCTATGTAGATCTCCCATATGAATGGTTTTCTACCAATTGTCCAATGTGGATTATGCCAGAGATATGAGTATTTTCTAGGTTTGCACATGATTTGGTAATCATACCTAGCTGCTGCCAGGCATTGTGTGTCACTTTTATCATGAGCTAGTACCTAAATTGGGGGGGATCTGACCCAGATATCCTGTAAGATCTGACCCTTGTAGTGCCTATCTCTCTATGTCCACACACATAGGTTTGTTACATCCCTCACTCTGAAACAGCTTACACGCTCTGGCCACCAGAAAGGCATAAGCTTAGTGCTGGAAGTGTGGTAGGCACCAACCCCCTTTGTTCCAAGGAGCTCTTAGTTTGGCCCTACTGTATCTTGGGGGTTTGTGCTCCCATAAGAAGTTCCCCATCAGGAAATCCAGCTTCTGAAACCATTTTTTGGGTATCTGTACAGGCAAGTGGGCTAGCAGGTAGAATAATCTTGTTGCTAGCATCTTTCTGATGGCATCTAATTTACCAGGCATGGAGAGGTTCAGGTGTTTCCATCTCTGTGTCTCAACCTCTACGGTATGAATGAGAGGTAACATGTTTTTCTCCACCAGAATTTGAACCTTTGATTGGATCCTAATCCCTAAATATTTTATGCCCCCTTTTGCCCATGCTAGGCCTTACTGTGTTGCCATAGTTGAGTTCATGGCTACATTAAGAGGGAGGACCTCTGCTTTGCCTCTATTGATGCAAAGCCCTGAGATGTTTGCAAATGACTGTAGTAACTTTACAATATGCTTGGCACTTGCCTAAAAAACATTTGTCAGTTAGAGACAGTCAGCTGCATACAACAGTGAGTGAAAGGAGTTCCCTCCCATCCTCATGCCCTCTATCCCTGGGTGCTCCCTGATGGCACTCACTAAGACTTCGATAGCCAGGACAAAAAGCATCAGGGATAGGGGGCATCCTTGCCTAGTGCCCCTATAGAGGGTGAAGGGTTCGGAAAGGGTATTGTTCATTAGTATTTTAGCAGTGGGTTGGTTGTATAGAGTTTTAATCCATCTCCTAAATGTGGCACCAAAGGCACAATGCTGAAGTATTGCATGGAGAAAATCCAATTTGACCGAGTTGAAGGCTTTTTCAAAATCAACTGAGATGGATGCTGCTGGGGTGGCGAGGGAGTCTGCATTTTGTATTAAAGATACTGTACTAGGGTTCTTAAGTGGTCTGCACTGTTTCTTCCCTTAACAAAACCCACTTGGGAGGGGTGGATTAAGAAGGGAAGGACCTCTTCCAGGTGGATCGCTAGTACCTTTGCCAAGATTTTTGTGTTTGCATTAATTAAAGATATTGGCCTATAACTCACTGGTAGAGCATGGTCCTTCCGCTCTTTTGGAAGAACCGTTATAATGGCAGGTGCATGGCAGTTGTTCCTTCTGCAGTGCTTCACTGGACTTTCTTTCAGAGGTGGGGCTGCTTCCTCTGCTATAGTTTTGCAAAAAGCAGCCCAATAGCCACCCCCGGCGCTTTGTGAGGGGCCATGCTGCTTATGGCGGCTTTGAGCTCCAGTTCAGTGATAGGAGCATCCAGGTCTCTGCTCTGGCTTTGGGTTAGTTTTTGGAGATGAAAGCCTGACATAAAGGAGCCAAACTTCTGTTCATCCCATACTATGTGAGAACTATATAGAGATTCATAGAATTCCAATATGGAAGACTAGATTTACTGACAAAGGCACCTAGCCTCACTCTTTTCTTCTAGGTTGCTTGAAAGGACAAAGCAAAGAACCTTACCAGAGCAAGAAAAAGGATTAAGGCTTCTTTTGGCTAGGCAGATTTACTGTGTGGGCTGGATATTCAAACTGCGCTATTTTGTGGCGCAAGCCCTTGCGCTGCACAAAATAGTTACGCAGGGGGGTGTGTGGGGGCGGTATTCAAAGGGTTAGCTATTGACAGCTCCTTTGCAGACATCACCCCGACCCACAGCCAACTGTGCATGGCGCAGTGGAACTTAGCGCCACACAAGTGGTCAGAGTGGAGCATTCAAGTTGTGGTGGTGCAAGTACCATTGCGCCATGCTTACATTCAGTATTCAAAAGGTGACATGCAAATGGGGCCATAATTCATACAAGGTGCAGGGAGGGCCATTTACATCTATTTATGGCCCCATTTGCTTGCAATTAGCATGCAGGTGCGCTGATCCCGGAGGACTTGCGCTTGGTGCCCTGCCAGTCAGCAGCTTTCGGGGACCGACATCTCCTGCAGCCTGATCGCGGGCAAAAGTGTAAAAAATTCCCCCACCCCCAACTGGCATGATCGCGGGCAAAAGCATAAAAATTCCCACCTCTCCCCGACTGGCCCGATTGCGGGCAAAAGCTTAAATAACCACCCCACCAGCCAGATCGTGGGCAGCAAAGTCCCCCCCCAGAACATATCCCTGGTGGTTCAGTGGACCGCTAAGCCTGATCGCGGGCTGCAAAAGTTTAAACTCCCACCCACCAAGAACATATCCCTGGTGGTCCAGTGGACCGCTAAGCCCGATCGCGGGCAGCATAATGTGGCGACACACCCCTGAAGACCATATCCCTGGTGATCTAGTGTCCCCAACCCACCCACCCACAGCCCCACCACCGCTCCCCGGCGGCGGTGGGCGGCAGCATCCACCGCCTGCCGCCCGGCGCCAGCCCGACTGACTGCCGGTAGGGCCTGCCGCCCGGTGGTGTAGAGGCCAGAGCCAATGGGCGTGCAGCTATACCGTCCTGAACGATCCAGATTCATTCACGTATCTGGACTGCCTTATGCGGTATAGACTACCGCCGATAGCTCTTGTTCTGCACCAATGGGTGTGCAGCCTACTGGGCAGTCGGTCGGTAAGCAGTCAGGGCAACAGGTGGGTGGGATGCTACTATCCGCCAGCTGCGGGGGGATCGGGTAGTGGGGCTTCATGGGTGGGTGGGGTGGGGGATACTGAATCACCAGGGGATATGGTCTTGAGGGGTGCGCCACATTATGCAGCCCACGATCAGGCAGCGGTCCACTGGACCACCAGGATATGTTCTTGGGGGTGGGGTATAAACTTTTGCAGCCTTGATCAGGCTAGGGTCCACTGGACCACCAAGGATATGTTCTGGGGACACTCCTTACGATCGGGCTGGTGGGGGGTTTATTTAAGCTTTGCCCACGTCGGGCCAGTTGGGGGAGGGATTTTATGCTTTTGCTCATGATCGGGCCAGTCGAAGTGGGGATTTATTTACACTTTGCCTGATCGGGCTGCAGGGGCACAGGGAGTAGGTTGAGGGCCAGCCACAGGTGGCAGCTGCTGTGTTGCGCCCTGCAATGTGGCAGCTCACCTGTGGGTGGCCCTCAACTTACTCCTTTTTTTTTGGCTCAAAGTTGTGCAGGTGCAGGTTGGGGGTTGCGCCTGCACAACTCTGCACTGCCCGCTGAATATCGGGCTGTGCAGTTTATGCATGGTTCCTCCCCCTCCAGTTCAGCATGCATTCATTTGCATTGTGCTGTTGCTCAGCTTGCCTTGGGGGGTGCAACTACCTTCTGCTGAATATGGCAGAATGGCGCAATTTCGGACTTGCGCAGGTGCAACCCTGTTGCGCATGGCGCAACCCTTTTGAATATCCAGCCTTGTGTTATTTTCTTTTGTACTCACTAGGATTGTTACTGTTTGTTGCTAACATTTTGTTGCTTTATTTTTCTCTGATTCAAATTGTTGTTGCTGGGTATACCTTCTGCTGCATAATTACAGGGTGTGCCTACAGGTGTGTGCTTTCAGATTACTGCTGTAATCTTCTGATTCAAATTATCTTTTGCAAGGTATATCTTCTGTGACTGTTACTGCTTTATTTTTCTCTGTAGCAAAGTGTTTCTTACAGGGTATATATTCTGTGAAATTATTAGAGGTGGTTCTTTACAGGTTTTACAGTTTTTACAGTTTTATCTATCATTAGGATAATTTTTCAGGGATACTGCATTTTTTGCTTGCTGATTGTTTCTGCTCTTATCTCCTTGTTTCTTTAATCCGTGGTTCTTCTTTTTCGGTAGGGGAAGGGCCCAGCCACCCACCCACATCCCCAACCACCCCAGACTACACTCCTTTTATAGGGTAGCACAGTCGTGACACTTCCTGTAGCAAAAGCAGTAAAGGGGGATCAGAGTGGTATCCACACAGTGACCTCATTTACAGGGGCACAAGTAATGTAACTTGTTATAACAAGTTATACACAAGCAAACAAACAAAACACAGAATCAAACTTTTGCTTTCATTTTCCTCCTTCTAATTACTCTGACCAGGTTATAAACCCAGCAACTTATCGGAATGGATATTATTAACTGCAGGTACTCTGGGTCACTTTTCAGAAGGGCAGTTTTACAGGATTTAGGACACTGTCCTACCTGCTGGGCCATTGGAGATCTAAGGGCTCAGCTCCAGACAGGATGGGCAGAAATTGCGCTCCTCAAATCGCATATTCAGGAGGAAATATATTATAAGAACAGCCCGCCATTTCCCCAACATCCAACAGAAGTACCTCGACCACAGAGGTAGTTGGTCTGGGAGGTTAGCAGGTAGTTAGGAGGGGCAAATCGGGTGCCCCATCACTTGGTGCTCTCTAACATATCACCTTCATAAACCATATAAAAACTACAAACAGGTACCTGCCTCTATCTCCGAAATCAAACAAAGGGGCAGAGGGCACTGCAGAGCAGGACACTGCAGCACAGGAGCTAGCACAACAAAACTCAACCAAAACAGGAACCAAAACAAAAAAAGCAAAAAGAAAATCCAAAAAACTTCTGATCATAGGAGACTTCATGATTTGGGGAGTTGATACCTATCTGCAGCCAGGGATAATGGTCAGATGTCTCCCAGGTACATCTGCGTGGAGAGACACTGACCACATTGCTAAAATTGTACAGGAAGCAGGAGAAAACATTGATGTCCTGGTACACATAGGGACTAATAATCTTGCCAGCTGGTCAGTTGTAGAGACCAAGGAACACCTGATCAAGCTGGGTGACAAACTATCATCCATTTTGTCCAACATCTCCTTCTCTGAGATCCTGCCAGTCCGTGAGATGGGAGCAGATAGACGGAAGGTCAGAGAAGGGGAGATAGGGGAGCTAAACATGTGGCTGAAGGGCTGGTGCCAGGAAAAAGGATACAAATCTGTAGGGAATTGGCAACAGTTTTGGGAACGAAATTTCTTTAAATTTGATGGACTGCATCTGACTAAGGAGGGACTTAGTGCATTGGGGCGGAAGTTTGACATCTTTGCAGAATATTTAAACTAGCAGATGGGGAGAGGGGTGCAGCACCCGATACGTCGAATGGGAAGAACACCCTTCCCCCTCAGATAGTGCTCAAACAAGAGCTCAGCATGTCTCTAGTTCATTTGCATCACCAGGTAAGGAAAAAGGTCCGGCTCCCCATGCGATGCACAGGGGAAATGCCAGACCTCCCCCAACAACTAACACACTGAAATTTGGCCAATGGAAAATCATGTACACAAATACTCGCAGTCTGGGAAACAAGATCCCAGACCTCCAGACAATAATGACAGAGGCTAAACTGGACATAGTAGCCATTAGCGAGACATGGTTTACCAGTAACCACACTTGGGAGACTTCAGTACCTGGCTATGTACTGTTCAGAAGAGATCGAGGTGCAAAAAGGGGGGGGGAGGTGGAGTGGCCCTTTATGTCAATGAAAATATCAAAGCTACAGAAATTCAGAATACACATAAGGAGCCAGAAGAACTGTGGGTCACCCTGGAAACAGGAAATGGGACAGACATATGAATTGGGGTTGTCTACAGGCCTCCAGACCAGGGGGAAGACATAGACACATTACTGATAGAAGATACACAAAACATGACAGTTAAAGGGGAGGTTCTGATAATGGGAGACTTCAACATGCCAGATACAGATTGGTCAATACCAGCAGGAACATCTGCCAGAACTAGATACATGGTGGAGTCCCTGCAGGGGAAGGGCCTCAAACAACTGGTACAACAACCCACAAGAGACAGTGCTATCCTTGATCTAGTACTGACTAATAGGGAAAGGATCACAGATCTCCAGGTAGAAGGTCACCTGGGGACCAGTGACCATCACATGGTATGGTTCAAATTGGCCACAAGAACTAAATCATCCCATTCCAAGGCAAAAATATGGGACTTCAGAGGAACTGACTTTGATAAGATGACCAACTGAGTTAAACTAGCCCTGGCAAAAAGAAATACAGGCAAGGGGGTACAGGCAAAGTGGGAAAGCATTAAGGATGCAATACATGAAGCAACATCCCATTGTGTTAGAGAGAAAAGGAAGTGCAAATGAAGAAGGTAACCACTCTGATTGTCAAAAACAGTAGCAGAAAAGGTCAGAGCCAAAAGTCTGGCCTTCAGGAAATATAAGGGAACGCAGCGGGAAGAAGATAGGGAGGCATACCAAACTTCCCTAAGGGTAGCAGGGAAGGCAGTAAGGTAGGCAAAGGCCCAAACCGAGGAAACACTAGCACAAACAGTAAAAGAAGTTGACAAGACTTTCTATGGATACATTAGTTTTTTTTTTGTTTTTTTTATTTATCAAGTCTAGGATTACAAATACCTTTGAGCCATGGCTCTTTTACAAAGGTTCCATGTCAGAGAAATACAAATTATGGGGAACATCAAGACAGGGATTATAGCGAAAGAAGAAAGTCCAGAGGGGGTATTGCTAAGATCAAAGGGGATAAGGGGGCGTGTGAGGAGGAGGACCATGTAAAAGTAGCTAACCTAAATAGATACTTCTGCTCAGTATTTACTGAAGAGAAGGTAGGGCAGGGGCCCACAGCTCAGCACCATGGACATAGGGGTGAGGGAGATGTGCAGTAGTCCCTTCACAAAAGAAAGGGTCCTACAAGAGCTCAATAAGCATAGGGTGGACAAGGCAATGGGACCTGATGGCATACATCCCAGGGTACTAAAGGAGCTAAGGGTGGAACTAGCAGAGTCATTAGCAGAACTGTTTAATGAGTCTCTGAGCACAGGAGAGGTCCCAGAAGACTGGAGAAGGGCTCATGCGATCCCACTTAACAAGAGTGATAGCAGGGAGGAGGCAGGGAACTACAGACCAGTCAGTCTTACCTCAGTAGTAGGCAAAATTATGGAGGTACTCCTTAAGGAAAGGATAGTGCAACACCTGGAATCCATAGGAGCACAGGATCCAAGACAGCATGGGTTTACAACAGGAAGGTCCTGTCAAACTAATCTCAGAGATTTCTTTGACTGGATAACCGAGTGGTGGACCAAGGGGAGCAGTTGATGTCACCTATCTTGACTTCAGCAAAGCTTTGATACTGTTCCACATAGAAGATTGATTAATAAGCTGGGTGAGGCTCGGGTGGGTTAGAAGTTGTCAGTTGGGTGGCAAACTGGTTGGCGGGCAGAAAACAGAGAGTGATGGTAAACAGTATACAGTCAGAAGAGATGCAAGTCACAAGTGGGGTACCTCAGGGCTCAGTCCTGGGGCCAGTCCTCTTCAATATCTTCGTCAGTGACATTGCAGATGGACTGGTGGGTAAGGTTTGTCTGTTTGCAGATGACACCAAGATCTGCAACAGAGTAGATTATCCAGATGGGGTGGACAGAATGAGAAGAGATCTGGATAAACTGGCAAAATGGTCAGAAGAGTGGCAACTGGGGTTTAAAGCAAAGAAGCGTAAGATCATGCACATAGGTAAGAGAAACTCTGAAGCCACCTATAGGCTGGCAGGGGAGTTGCTGGCAGTCACAAGGGAAGAAAGAGACTTGGGCATCATCACAGATGACTTGAAATCATCCAAGCAGACCACTAAAGCAGTAGGTTAGGCTAAGGGGATGTTGGGGTGTATTAGTAGGGGTATCACAAGTCGTAAGAGGGAGGTAATAATCCCTCTTTGCAAGACACTGGTTAGACCCCATCTGGAGTACTGCATGCAGTACTGGAGGCCACACCTTCACAAGAACATTAACGGAATTGAGGCAGTCCAGAGAAGGGCAACCAAAATGGTGCAGGGACTACATCAGAAAATATATGAGGACAGATTAATGGAGCTTAATATGTATACCATAGAGCAAAGGAGGGAGAGAGGTGATATGATTGAAACATTCAAACACCTTAAGGGCATTAACAAGGTGAAAGAGTCTAACATCTTTCAATATAAGAAAAATAGCAGGACAAGAGGACTCAGCATGAGATTACAGGGAGGCCAATTAAGGGGTAATGTGAGGAAGTTCTTTTTCACAGAAAGGGTGGTGGATGCATGGAACGGCCTACCTCAGGAAGTGGTGGATATGAATACAGTGCAGGGCTTCAAACAGGCATGGGATAGGCATAAGGGAGCAATACAGATGAGTATGAATAGATAGGCCATTGACAGAGCAAAGGCTGATGGCACATTCATTAAGTAGAAAAAAGAAATGGGCAGACTGGATGGGCCTTGCAGTTCTTATCTGCCGTCAACTTCTATGTTTCTGTGTTTCTATGGCTTTGTTTATTAGATCTGGCCTAGATTGTTTACTCCCCTTGTTGTCCTGTAGCATGGTGCTGTGCCTCTCAGCCTGCTGTTTTTTTATGCCTGTATGCCAAGAGCTTACCCGCCCCCCACCCCCCAGCCCAGTATTTGTGCTGCATTCTTTGAATTTGGAGTTCAGCCTTTCTGGTGGATAGGGTGTTAAGTTTTATTCTTAGGGTCATTATTTCATACAGCAAGTCTTTATTGTGAAGTTTGCTCAGCTCTTTTTATGTATAATTTCTCCTCATCCCTCTGTTGGTTCTCTAGCTCTGCTGACTCTCTTTCTCTCTGTTTTCTGTAGTAGTTGGCATAACTCATTATTTTGCCCTTTAACGTTACCTTGAATGCTTCCCATATAGCAGCTGCGGAGGTCGTATCTGGGGGGGGTTATCCAACAAGTAATTGTTAGTTTCCCTTTTTAGCCATCCTTTAAACTTTTCTTCTTGTAGCAATAGAGGGTCTGCTCTCCAGTTTACTGATCTAGGGGTGGGTGTAGCTACTACTACGGACATAGTAAGTGGGGCATGGTCGGATATATAGAGTGGGGCTATGGTCACATCTAGCACCTGTTGGGAGACATATTGGGAGGTGAACCAGTAATCCAATTGGCTGGCTACTTGCTTGGCAGTTGAGAAGTATGTGTAATCTTTCTCAGCTGGGTGGGCAAGGCTCCAGGTATCCTGCAGTTTATGTAATTGAAGCAAATCACTCAATGCTCTGAATGAATGTACATGTGGTTCTTGTCTGGTGTTTGACCTGTCCATCAGGTAGTCCATCGCTAAGTTAAAGTCTCCCCCCATTATTATGTTAATTTCCCCCCCTGATAAATTAAACAATTCCTGGGATAGTTTGTGAAAGAACTCTGGCAAGTCTTCATTGGGAGCAAACACATTTACTAGTAGCAGTTCTCCTTTTGAGGTATCTACTTTTGCTATAACCCATCTTCCCTCGTTATCCGTTCTGTGTTCCAGCAATTTCCATCTCAACTTCTTGTGGCATAGGATTGGGACTCTTCATTTACCCTATCAACTGAGCTGTGGACCTCCCATCCACCCATTCTCTAACCAGCTGTTTTGCTTCCCCATGGGTCAATTTTGTTTCCTGTAGAAAGGCTATCTGTGTTTTAAGGGCCTTTAGCCTGGCCACATTTTTTCCCTTTTAATGGGCTAGTTTAAGCCACTCACATTCCATAAGATGGCAGGTACTATTTCAGGATTTGCCATTCTTAATTGTCAGCTTCTTGTTCTACCCGAATCTGATCGTAGTTCGCGCATATTTAGCCTTTGTGCAGAAAAATGATTGCTCCATCTCCCATATTCTATATCCCATGTGCCCTGTTTGTTACTCAACCGTTGTGTGCCATTTTTTAGTCTATTGCCTCCTGTAACCTTTAGGTGGGTTGTTTCTTGTGCCCCTGTAATGTCTGTCCTTGCTTGGGTACTGCTGGCCTTAGTGTCATGAAGCTTAGCTGATTGTTCCACACAAGACCGCACTTGGTCTCTGTATGACCTGTCTCAAGGTGCTATTTTTGTTTGTGCTGTGGACCTTATGTCCTTTGTCTGCTGGCAGATATTTACATTTCCTACTGACTCCTAACCTTCATAGGGAGTCACCCTTTAGCAGCCTAGCCGCCCACATCTGGATCAGCCCATGGCTTGGAGTGCATCTCACTGATGCAGGTCTGGCCATTCATTACTGTATTTACACTGTTGTTTCGTTTACTCTAAATGACCAACTACTAGTTTACTGGCATCAAACTAGAGACCCGAATAATGTAAAACAAGTCACATAAAACATTAGCATCGCTATCTCGTTTTCTTTTTTTGGGGTTATCATTCTGGATACATCAGTAATATGAAGAATAAAGGTCTATATTTCTTCCTGCCCTGAGTCTCCGTTACTCAAAATTTTTATTAAGCATCTCAGAATGGTCTGTGCAAGTAACATTTTGTTTATTTATTTTATTTATTTTGTCTAGGATTTCAAATGCCTTTGAGCCAAGGCTCTTTTACAAAGGTTTCACGTTGGTTAATAACATACAATACGGGACAACAGTGAAATAACAGTAAACAATGCATGTTACAATAGAGCTATTGAAAAAGGTCAAGTATAGGAAGAGTGAGGTGTAGAGGCCGAGGAGAAGTATGAGTAGTTAAGAGAGGCAGCTGTAATGAAATGGAGGAACATAGCTAGAAAGCATGTGCCCATAGGGAAAGGGTCGGGTCAGGTGCCCGGGGGTGGCAAAGAGGCAGGGATGAAAAGAGGGGGGAGGACGTGGATGCAGCTGGTGGCATTTGTCAAACAATGAATGGAAAGGAGTGACAGAGGGGTAAGTGGGGGCAGGGTGATGGGGAGGAAGTGCATAACAGGGCAAAGTGCTACAAGGGGGAAAAGAGAAGCTATAGAGGTGATATGAAAACCTAAGCATTGAAGTGGCACCTCAGGAGCTGGGGGGAGGGGGACCTGGGAGGGAGCCAGGGGATTAGCAGAATATCAGATGGGACAAAGGCTGTGTAGGTCATGAGCTAGGAGAGGCAATCACAGGAGCTAGAGGTAATGAGATGGGCCTGGAGCCTGGTTTTGAACAGACCTAGTGTTGTGTCAGAGGAGATGGTGTGGCTGAGACCATTCAGCCATAGACGAGCCCTGTAGGCTAAGGAGCATTGACCCTGCATAGTACGACAGCGACGAACTAGTAGATTCTGAGTTGTCGAGCTCCTGGTGTTCCGTTGATTGGTGTTTTGATGTAACAAGGCAGTAACACCAGGGGTGTGAGGCCAAAGTTGATTTTTTCCGCCATAGCACATGTGAGGTACTTTACACAGTTGGAGAGTTGGAGCCATCCAGATTGTTAATAAAGGGCACAGGTGTGGTGAGGCGGTGGGCACCAGTTGTAAGTTGGCATGCTTTGTTAAGGGCAGTTGTTATACATCGGAGGGCGGATGTAATGGCGGAGCCATAAATAATGAGGACATAATCAATAATTGACACCACAGAGCTCTGGACGGCAATCTTCAGGGCCTCTGGGGTAAGGTGTTGCCTATGCTTGTAGTGTAATCCAAGGTGTGTGTAGGTAGCTTTAGCCATGTTGTCAATGTGAGCCATATAGGAGAGATTGGGGTCAAGCGGAATCCCTAGATATTTAAATGAGTAAACTTGTTCAAGGACGGACCCCTGCTTGGTGGAGATAGCAAGGGGGTGTTGCTTGTGAAGGTTATGTGAACTGCAGAATGGCAAGGACTTGGTTTTCTTGTGATTGAGGACTAATTTATGATTGGAAAACCATGTTTCAATGGCACTGAATCTGAGTTGAAGGCTGTGTTGTAGTGGTGAAGGGCCCTTGTGCGTGGAAAAGACAACAGCCTCATCCGCATACAGGATTATTTGTTTTGAGCAGGATTGTGGTAGGGAGTTTTAAAAAAGTCTGAAAAGGAGAGGGCCCAGTATGGACCCCTGAGGGACTCCAGAGCGGACTGGCAAGATGTCCGAGATAACATTGGCAATTTTTACTCTTTGTGAGCGGTTGTCAAGGTAGCTTCTGAACCAGTGGGCTGAGTCAGGTGCGAGGCCAGCAAGGAGCAGTTGGTCATATAGCAGCTGATGATGGACTGTGTCAAATGCCTTCAATAGGTCGATGAAGACAGCCCCAGTAAGAAGTCTTTTATCTAAGGAACTATGCACTGCACATGTAAATTCAAGCAGGGCAGTGGTGGTACTATGCCCTTTTCTAAAACCATGCTGTTGTGTGCATAGAATATTATATTTGTCCAAATAATCAGTGAGCTGGTCCACACCAATACACTCAAGGGCCTCGGATGGTGGTGGCAATATGGAGATCGGGCGATAGTTAGAGTGGCAGGTCTTGTCCCCACTTTTGTGAACTGGGGACACAGTGGCAGTTTTTCATATTTCTGGGAATGTACTGCTGTGGAGAGAGTGGTTAAGAATTTCAGTTAGGGGACAGAGGACCTCGTCAAATGTAAGTAATAGCAGCTTAAGGTTCAGGGTGTCACTGCTGGTTCTGGATGTAGAGATGGCTGAGATGATGTGGCAGCAAGCTTCACTCATCTTAATCTCCCTGAAGTAAACATGTGGGTGGTTTGACAGAGCACAGGGTGTGTTAGAGGGGGTGTCACTGTCTGTGAAGAAATCAGGTGGGAGAACAGTACTGAGGTCAGTAAAAGCCGTGTTGAAGGTGTTTGCAATGACCATGGGATCAAGGGTAGTGGACCCTTTAACAATTAACATGGCTGGAGGGGACTTTGATTGTTTCCCAGTAATGTTCTTGATATTGTCCCAGAAAGCATGACCATTTCCCCAGGTGTTGGTAAGGATGTCCTTATAATGTGAACTTTTCATAAGGCGAATAGATTTTGTGCAGGCATTACGGGTATGTTTGTATTTTTGGATGTCAGATTGTTTGCTTGTGGCTTTAGCCACCACCCACAGGTGGTCCCTAGATTTCAGCTGGGAAAGGAGCTCCACAGTTATCCAAGGGTTACAGAGAGCTTTTGCTTTCCAATTTTTAGAAGGAGTGAAGATGTCACAGGCCCTATTGAAGGCGGTGATGAAGTAGCCAAGGGCTAGGTTAACATCCGTCGCCTTGTAGATGGGCAGCCAGTCTTGCAATGATAGGTGCTGTTTGAGATGGGTAAGTTGACCATGGGGGAGGACTCTGCTGGTAATGATTATAGGGGGTGGCTTTATAAATTTGTTAGACCATTCACATACAACCAGGGAGTGGTCACTGAGAGAGTCTGGGAGAATGGAGGTACGAGAGCTCTAGGTAGGGTGATTGTTAAGAACCCAGTCCAGCAGGGTACTGGTGCCTGTTTTATAATTTATCCTAGTAGGTGTGGTGACCAGTTGTGAGACGGTGGCAGCTTCAAGGGCATCCTTATGAGTGTAGACATCAGATGCGAGCTAGTATATATTGAAATCACCAAGTAGAATGTGTTAAGAGCCAGGAGATTGGGAGCTGATGAAGTTAAGAACTTCTTTGATGCCAAGATGTTGATCTTGAGGTGGAATATAGACAGAGACAATGGTGAGGGCTTTTTGATTGGGACCTAGAAGGATTTTAATGGGTAGGAGCTGGGCTGAGGAGGCAGGCACGGGAGTTGGAATAAGGTTCTCCAGGAGATTATCCTTAATGTAGATGGCACAGCCACCTCCCCTTTTAGAGACATGGTCCAGTCTGAAAACACTGTAGCCCTGTAAGGTGATTGCCAGATCAGGAACTTTTGGTGTCAGCCATGTTTCAACTACAACAAGGATGTCAGGATTATGTTGGCTGATAAAGGCTAGGAGTGCATCAAGCTTTGGTAACAGGCTGCAAATGTTAATGGTTGAGATGGTATGGGCCCCCTGCCTTTTTCAAGAGGCTTGAACAGCTCAGACCAGGGTTCGGATGGACGTTGCCTGAGATCAGTAGGAGAACTAGGAGGAGCTTCATAGAACAGAGGTGCAGGTCCAGGAGTGATAATTTGTGTTTCCTTTTAGTGTATGGGCAGCAGGTAGAGTCCATATGGCAGCCCCAATGATATCCATGTGGTACAGTAGGGATAGGCTGGTACAGAGACCAAACTTGGTGGTGTTAAGAAGCAGCCAGATATTACCGAGTGGAGGCCCATGGGGAGGACTGGGCGAGAGATGGAGCATTCCCAAGGTGCTGCTGATATTGATTAAGTAGATAGCGGGTATGGGGTGGGAGTGGCAGGTTGGGAGCCCGGAAGAGAAAGCAAGGGAGGAAGGACAAGGAGGGAGAGAAGGAGAAAGACCAAGTGGGGGAGGGAACTCATGGCTGGTGTAGGGCGAAAAAAAAAAAGGCAGGGAGAGGTAGTGAAAAAAGAGAGCTGAGAGTGAGCAGGAACGACGAGGATGGTATATGTGAGCAGCTGGGGACAGAGAGCTGTGTAGGCTGGAGCTAGGCGGGACAGAAAGGAAGAGAATAGGCAAGCAAGTGTTGTGTGCCAATAGGAGGGACCAGAGGGCAATCGAGGGTGGAGTGTGAGGTGAGGGGGTGGAGCTAGAGTGTATTTAACTAAGGTAGATGGGGGGTGGGGGCAGGCGTAAAATTTCAGGCAAAAGTCTGTGTAATTTAGTGAGCGCAGAGCCCAGTGAGCACAGCAAAGTTGAGATAGTAGAGGAGCCAATCAAGGGCAGAGCAAACAGCAGGAGTCCAATCAGGGAGCGAAGCAGCAAGCGCTTGTCCAATGGCGCCTACACTCAGCTCCCCTGACCCGAGGCAGAAATCTTACCCGTGGTTCTGGAGCTCCAAGGCAGGCAGAGGTGGCGGTAGGTGCGGCTGGCTTCAAGAGCCATGGCTGCTCCAAATTAGGGACCGGTCAAGGGCAGGATCTAAGGGGAGAAGGAGGAGAACATTAGCTTAAGAGGCAGGGCAGTGGGCGAGAAAAAAAATAAATAAATCAGGGGGCGTGTACAGCAGAGCAAGGCAGGTGGAGTGAATAGCGGCACAAAGATTACAAGGGGGGGGAGGCGGTCGAGGTCCGAACAAAGGAAATTGCAAGGCCTGGCACCTGGAGAGAAGAGGTGCAAATGACAGGAAGCTAGTGTGATAGGGCAGAGAAAGAAACAGAAATTAGCAGAGACTGGGGGGGTGGGGGGACAGGAAGAGGGAGCAAGAGGTCAGAGATAGCAGCAGCAGTGGAGGAAAGTTCACAGGAGTTCAATTAACTTTTAAACAGTATAAGCATTTCCCCAAGACAAAATCTCCAAATTAGAAGCAGTACAATAGGTTGAATAACACTGGGTGAAAATTTCAGCAAAAGTTTGTGTAATTCAATGGGTGCAGAGCCCAGCGAGCACAGCAAAGTTGAGATAGTAGAGGAGCCAGTCAGGGGCAGAGCAAACAGCAGGAGTCCAATCAGGGAGTGAGGTAGCAAGCGCTTGTCCAATGGCGGCTACGCTCGGCTTCCCCGACCCGAGGCACAAATCTTACCTGCAGTTCTGGAGCTCCAAAGCAGGCAGAGGTGGCGGCAGGTGTGGCTGGCTTCGGGATCCGTGGCCACTCCAAATTAGGGACCCATCAGCCCGGTTAAGGGCAAGATCTGCTAGCAAGGGCTCGGAGAGTGTGGCAGTAGGCTCTTCTCGCCGTGGAGGCATGTAGACCCCCATCTGAGGCGCTGTTAGCCGAAAGAGCTTTGAGGATGCCTGCTAGCAAGGGCTCGGGGGAGTGTGGCAGTAGGCTCTTCTCGCCGTGAAGGCATGTAGACCCCCGTCTGAGGTGCTGTTAGCCCAAAGCGCTTTGAGGATGCCTGCTAGCAAGGGCTTGGGGAGTATGGTAGTAGGCTCTTCTCACCATGGAGGCATGTAGACTCCCGTCTGAGGTGATGTTAGCCCAAAGGGCTTTGAGGAATTTGAAAACTGGTTACCAGGAAAGGCACACTGAGCAAAGGCTTATTTTCAGGTGCAGCATGGGGAAAAGGAAAGGGTATACAATGAATCAAACACAGTACAGTGCACTTTCTTCTGCCATAAACATCTGAACATCCTAAATTTTGACAGATAAATAAGGGTGGCACATGATAGAGGGTGGTAGTTAAAGGAAGAGATAACATTTCCGTAAAATAGGATAGGAGCTCACACTGGTGGTAAGCGATGGTGGTGGATAAAGGGGGCTGGATAAAGGAGGGAGCACTGTAGTAAAGAAGGCTTCCACAAAAATAAATGGCAACAGTGAAAACTGCAACATGGTGCAAGTGCAAATAACAATAACAGGTGGCAGTAGTTAGAGATATGAGCAGCACCACAGCTCAATGTAACTAATAAACAACAAGTTGAATGATTCAGTGCAGCAGCATTTGGGACAATAAACTGACCTCAGAAAGGGGATCATAGTTAGGGAGGACAGGGATCCAGGGGCAGATCAGGCAGGGCGTTGACAGCGTCAGGAGGGGGAGGTCAGAAGTTTGAGCTGGTGCCTAAGGAAAGCAGAGGAGGGTGAAAGAGGGAGAGAGGAGGAGAGAAGGAAAGCAGGTTACAGAGGAAGATGAGGTGACAGTAGGCTGACTTTCCAGAAGAGGAGTGAGGTTGGGGAGGGAGAAGGTGCAGATCCCTAGAGCAGAGGAAGTATGAAACAGGGGGAACAGGGGAGATGAGTGTGGCTAGGTAAGACAGTAGTAACTTCAACCAGTATTTGGAGATGAAGGATGCACAGTGAGACTGGCAATGGAAAGGAAAGTAGAGGATGGAGATGGAGGAGTAGAGTAGGCAGTGGTGAGTGTGAGTGGGGGAAGTTGGTAGGAAAACAACAGAAGTCGTTACATAGGGTGTCCAGTCTAGCAAGGGAGGAGGAGATGGTGGTACTGTAGATCATATCTACATGGTTGAAGACTGGGTGCACCATTTTGGTAACTAGTTCCTGGTAGAGCTGCAGAGACATGGAAAATTTATTATGGTAAGTAATTTGTTTAACCAGGAAAGGCACACTAAGACTAAGCTTGTTTCCAGGTGTGAGCTTGGAGCAGGAAGTTAAGTGACTAGCTCAGGGTCACACAGTATGCAAGTAGGGGCTGATGGGATTCAAACCCAGGTTTCCAGATTTGCAGCTTAGTGCCCTTAACCACTATGCTATACTGCCTCCTTACCAGTACACAGCACCAAGCCTGGGGTGGATCTTTTATTTATTTAGTTTTTGTTAACCAGGTAGGTGCGCTAGCTATAGAAATTATTATTTTCAGGCATGACCTGGGAGGTTACATAGTGGCATTACAGAAAACAAAACAAGGTATTGACAGCAGAAATAGAAAACAAGGTATTGACCGCAAAGTACAAAATAGCATGTTACAATAGCAACAACGAGATACAACAAAAATAACAGGTGGTATAGCAAGTGCATGTACAATTAAAACATATAGCAGGGATAACCAACATGGAAACAAGAAAATGCAGTGGGGCAAAAATAACATATGGCAGGGGACAGACCTGCATGGAACCAAATAATACAGTGAGGATTTAAATAAAATAAAACATATGGTAGGTATAGCCAAGAGGAAAACATATCATACAGTCATGAGATGAAATCACAAAATCATTACAATAAGAGCATCTGGGAGCATAGTTACACGGAACAGAGAGTTAGAACTTAGTTGTAGCAGGACAGGGCAAGGCTCAAAAGATAAGCAGATTTGCAGTAAATCAAGAAACAGGTAGGATCAGGGAGAAAAACAACCAGCAGGAGGTATCAGCCAGGTAAGCGGGGTAAGAGGAGAAGAAGAAGACAGATAGGAAGAGGATATGACACAGGGGGATATGGTAGAGAAACCAGGATGAGTGAGCCAGGGAGAAAGGAGAAGCAGGTCTAAGGGAGTTTAAAGCAAGTGCATTGATTTGTGGAGGTAAGGTAGTTACGGAGCTCTATTTTAAAGGTGCTATGTGAATGTGCTTGGTGAACAGCTAAAGGGAGGGAGTTCCGATGCTGAGAAGCATGGGGGCCAAAAGAAGTGGCACCTTTGGGGACTTTACTTTTCAGAACGCACACAAGGAATTTTTCAGCCAAGCATAGGCCATACCTAGATGTCTGAGGAATAAGTAAATCAGCTAATGTTTTGGGAGTTTGAGAGCTCATAATACTATTAACAAGAGAGCCAAGGGTGTAAAGTCTGGCAGCATTTGGAGATAGCCAGTTGAGATCCGAGTAGAGGAGGCAGTGGTGTTTCAGCCAGTGGGAGGAGGAGGCATGGCGATAGCTATTGTTATAGGCGATGCCCCACCTGTGAAGATTAGACTTAGGTATGGCAACATATGTCGCAACTCCATAGGTCAGGGTAGGTAAAAGTATTCCATGAGCAATGGCCAGTCTCACAGTGGGGGTAAGTACATGGGGTGTCCAGTACACTATGCCTAGCTTGGAGTTAAGAGATTTGCATGTGTTCTGTACAGTATGTGAAGATCAAAGTTGAAGGACTGATCTAACATTACCCCAAGGTACTTAAATGAGGTCACCACACCAGTAGCAAGAAACCTTTAAAATTGTTTTGAAAGGATTTAAGTTTTTACAGTTAGTCTCAGATAGCTTGATCAGTGTTTTGGTCTTATTGAGAACAAGTTTATGGTTTAAGATCCTGGTTTGAGTGCACTGAAAGTCAGAGGAGAGCCATAATTAATATCAAATAAATTTTTAGAACTGGCATTTACAACTATATCGTCAGCATAGAAGATGGAGGAGGTGAGATTAGTGGTGATATTATTAATAAATAATGAAAATAGGAGTGGCCTCAAGATAGAGCCTTTTGGTACACCAATGTTCACTGTTGCCTGGTCAGAACAGGTTGAATTGTACTTAAGGACTTGGACTCTGTTCGACAGGTAACTATATCAGGTGCAAAACCCATTATTTGTAGGGTGGCAAGAAGAATGGAGTGGTTTACCAGATCAAAGGCCTTAGTCATATCTATGAAAACTGTACCAGTAAGAAGGCCTGAGTCCATAGCAGAGAGGGTGTCGGTTGTAAATTTAATCACGGAGGTGGAGGTGCTATGGCCCTTTTGGAAACCAGGTTGGGCAGTTGTAAGAAGGTCATTGTTGAGTAGGAATTCAATAGTTTGTGTAGCGACTAAGTTCTCTAAGATTTTACTTTGAACCGACAAGATAGCTATGGGTCTATAATTTGATGGAAAGTTGGAGTCTCCTTTTTTTAAAAACAGGTGTGACTTTTAATCTTCCAGATGTCTTGAACACAGCTTTGATACAGGGAGAGTGTGAACATTTTAGCCAGTGGAGTGGCAGTGAGCCGGGCAGCTATTTTTAGGAGCCTGGGCTCAAAGCTTTCTGAGCTGGTGGTAGTGCTGTCTAAGATTGAGCTGAGAAGTTTTTGAACCTCCTGTCGAGTAATGGCCTTAAAGTGAAAGGAGGGGACCATAACTTCAGGGCTAGAGGATGCAAGAGGACCCATGTGTTGTGATGCAGGGAAGAAGGAGGTGGGTTTGGTTAAATCTGAGAATTGGTTGTTAAAAAAGGTTGCTATGGTCTGTGGATTGTTGCAGTGAATTCCGTTAAGACTCATATCATTAGGGGTGGAGGAGCTGGTTGAACCCAGGAAGGTTTTGATATAAGACCAGAACTTTTGGGGTCCCCCCAAGGCATTGACTAGCAAGTTTTTACAGTATGAGCTTTTGGCAATTCTTATTTCCTTTTTACAAGCATTCTGTGGTGTCCTATAGATGTTAAAGTCATCTGGACGAAGATCAGAAGACTTAAAAAGTTTCCACCTTTTGTCTCTCTCTTATTCTGGCAAGTAGGTTCTTTTTCAACCCCTTAGTTTGTTTACCCTTAACTCAACGAGTTAGAAGTGGGGAGTGAATGTCCTGTAAGTGCCTTCAATTCTTCAAGAAAAATGTCAAGGGCAGACTGCACATCACGTGCATTGTATAGATTAGACCAGTCAATAGTGGATACGTCATAAAGAAAGTTTTGAGGAACAAAGTTGTCATCGTTTCAAAACATGATATAACATGGTTTTGTGAGGTGGGGGGCTGAGACCACGCTCCAGATACAAAAGACAGGGGAGTGGTCAGTGATAGCATCTGCCAGTGTACCAGCAGCAGAGATGTGCTCCATGCAGTTTGCTTTTACCAAGTCAATAAAGGTGCTGGAATCAGAATGTGGAGCAATCCTCATGGGTTCAGAGACCAGCTGATGTAGGCTATGGCTCTGAATTTTAGAGAGAGAGATGTGGCTTGGCATTTCCCCAGCCAGTTAAAGTTAATATCCCCAAGAATGGGTGCTTCATTTTTCCCCCGAGCTGAGATGTCTTGTTTAGTAACTCGACCAGGCTAATTTAGCCACTGTTTGGGGGGTTGTAAGCATATACAAAATGTAACTTTTTGCCCCAAGGGTTAGGAGTGCATGGAGTGATTCACAGTGGGCCAGGGAAATTATTTTCATGGCAGTGAGATGTAGGTGTTCTTTGAAATAGATGGCTACCCCACCCCTCATTTCGGTGAAGGTCTGTCTCTCCGAGGGAGACTATAGGTGAGCAGGGAACATAATGAGTCAGAAATAGAGGATTTAAGCCATGTTTCCAACTGGCACAGTATGTCAGGTTGGTAGAGAGTCACCCATGCCTGAAACATGGCAAGGTTGTGCTCAGGGCGTCTGATATTGCGATGAGCAATAGGGAGACCTTTTGTGCCTGGCATGAATGGTTTCAATGCTGGCAGAGACACTGAGCCTGCTGTTAAGCAACACACTGAAAAACTTGAAGGAGGGGACTACTTTAGGGGGAGAACTATGCAGTGTGGAGAAGGGAGGGAGGGTTGAAAGCCTGGCCAGTTTCTGACTGGTGCCAAAGGTCATGAGCACAATTCTTTTAGCGTGTACCCAGAGTTGGTTGGACTGGAATCAGTGCAGGACATTGCAAAAGTCTTGCTGGAACGACATGCCCACAGCCGCAGTGAAGGGGCTTGAGGTATAAATTAGCATTTGAAGCAGTGGTCTGGTTACAAATTTCAATGTGTTGTCTATGTTTCAGTCAAACTGCTTCCCCTGTATCCCTACCAGAGATGCAAGGTAATGTGTTTGACAGAAAGGCCTATTCTCAAAAACATGATTATTTAATTTAATGCAAAATACAACACGTGACTCTGATAATTATTGATACTTGCACAGCGGGAGTCTGTGCTTTGTTTGAGACCCTTTGGGTCAAGTTTTTTTAATTTTTACAAGTTTTTGTTCTTTCCATAAAACAATAGAAATGGTATAAAGATAGATGAATCATAAACCATGACTAAAAGTATAACACATATATTGGTTTGTGTTTCAGCATTGCACATTTCAAGTGTGGAGTGCTGTGCTGCTGCTATTTCCAGTATGTTCAAACAATGATTTCCTGACACAGAAAAAGTGAAGACTTCTTCTGGCTTTTTGAATATGAAATGCTTCCCACTAAATGTATTAAACAAACTGTATATTTTTTGTTATTCTATCAGTTCATAGTTCATAGTGCATACAGTCTTAAGTCCATGAGCTGCTAGGAGCCATATAAGGACTTGCCATGGATTGGCGGATAAATTCCCAATTTTTATCACCCAAATTCTGATCCAGTAGCCGCTTGAAGGCTGACAAATTTTCAGCATTAACCACCTCAGAAGGGAGCATATTCCACAATCCCACTACTCTTTGATAGAACCATTTGCCCCTGTTGGTAGTCTTATACTGTTCTCCCCTTAACTGTAGTTGGTGGGCCCTGGTGGCTCTGCCCAAAGCATCCTTCCTGCACTATCCTGCAGATTCCCAAAGGAACTCATCCGTTAAAGATTTAAAAACAAAACACAAGTCGCCTCTGGTTCTGCAATAATTAGCAGAATAAATTCCCAATTCCTGTAACCTTGAAAGATATGGTTTGTTCCTTAACTTAAACACATGCTTAGTCATTCTCCTCTGAACCCTCTCCAACTGTCGACTACTGCTGATACTCTGGGGAGAACAAAAAGGGGCACCATGCTCCAGAACTGGTCTAACAATGGACTTACAGATGGAGATTCTATTCTACTGGCACTAGTACAGATCGTCTGGTCCTCGCTTGACTCGGGTGAATATCCCCTGCCCTTGAAAGAGGCAGTGGTGACATCCTTGTTGAAGAAATCATCCTTGGACCCAGAGTGTCTGGCTAACTATAGACCTATTTCGAACCTCCCCTTTGTAGGGAAGGTGATCAAGAAGGTGGTAGCAGCCCAGTTGGAGAACCACTTGACCATCCATAGCATCTACGAACCTCTTCAATCAGGTTTCCGTAAGAGGCATAGTACCGAGACTGCGCTGGTTCGGGTGCTCAATGATCTCCTGATGGTGAGAGACCAGAGAAAATGGTCTATTCTGGTTTTACTAGATCTATCATCAGCATTTGACACCATTGACCATGGGGTTCTTTTGGAGTGCTTGAGATGTATTTGTGGACTCTCTGGGGTTGTGCTCAGATGGTTCACATCATACCTCACCGGAAGAACTCAGAGGGTGGTGTCAGGAGTTTTTTCTTCTGATCCCATCTCTCTTTTTTGTGGGGTCCCTCAGGGCTCTATATTGTCCCCCATGCTGTTTGCGGTGTACATGCTTCCCCTTGGAGACATTGTGAGATGGTACGGGTTGGGATTTCACTGTTATGCAGATGATACCCAACTGTACCTGTCCTTTGCATATGACCAGGAAGGAACTGTCTTGGTATTTAATAGCTGTCTGGAGGAAATGCTGGATTGGATGAGGTCCAGTTGGTTGGAGTTGAACCCTGGGAAGACTGAGGTGTTGGTTTTGGATCCAGATCACCTGATAGGGGGACCGGTGGCCGGCTCCCCCTCTGGGGTGCTTTGTGAGGATGTCGAGTTACCGGTCTCTGAACGGGTATGAAATCTGGGGGTGATCTTAGATGCTGGGCTGTCTTTACGATCTCAAGTGTCAGTAGTGGTAAAATCTTCTTTTTATCATCTGAGAAACATCGCCAGAATCGAGCACCTCATTCCGTCCAGCGATCTGCCAGCTCTGATCCATGCTTTTGTGACCTCATGCCTGGACTATTGCAACTTGCTTTACCTTGGGCTTCCGGGGGTTGATATCTGCCACCTCCAGCCGATGCAGAATTCCGGAGCCCGAGTACTGACAGGTACTCCTAGATCATCTCATATTACTCCGGTGCTGCGGGGTCTGCACTGGCTACCAGTTCAGTGGTGGATCACCTTCAAAGTCGGATTACTGACTTTTAAAGCCCTATATGATCTGGGCCCTGATTACCTGAAAGATCTCCTGATTCCTTACCTCCCTGTGAGGTCGCTCCGCGCAGCCGACGAGGGGTTGTTAGAGATTCCTAGGGTTATATTGAAATCAGCTGGGGCCCGGGCATTTATGTTTGTGGCCCCATCCCTTTGGAATTCTCTATCCCATTGGATAAGGGTGTGTACAACCGTGGGGAGCTTCAAACAGGCTCTCAAATCCTTTTTATGGAATAGGGCCTACGGTGTCTCTGATTGATGTTTGCATTTGTTTTGAACAGTTTTTATTACTGTTTGTATATTTTGTTTGTTCTCAACCTTTGTGGAATGCACCTTGGTATTTGAAAGGCGCAATATAAATAAAGATTATTATTATTATTATTACACAGAGGGATCAATACACTTTCTTTTCTACTCCTAATATTTCGGAGGATATGGCTTATCATTTCTGTGCTCTTTTAGCCACATCTTTATTATGTAGCTCAAAAGTCAGTGAATCACTAATAATAATTCCCAAATCCTTTTCATTATCTACATCATCTATAACTTTCATGTTCACCTTATATTGTGCTCTCACATTGTTATGCCCAAAATGCATAACTTTACTTTTTTTTTCTCTTTAAATTTAAGTTGATGTTTACAAGCCCATATCTCCAGATTCTTCAACTGGGTTTGGAAATTATTAATTGAGGCACCATCATTAACTATTGATCCAATCTTCATGTCATCAGCATACTTACAAAGCCACACCCCTCTAGCAACCTGCATGGATGACACAAACAAATTAAACAGTATAGGTCCCAAAACTGAATCCTGGGGTACCCCACTAGACACAAGTCCCCAGTCCGAAAAGAAGCCCTGGATCTGAACCCTTTGATTTCTATTCTCCAGCCAAGATGTGATCCAGGCAATTAATGTTTCCTGCACCCCAGCCTCCAGCAAGAGCTTAACTAACAAATTGTGGGATACAGAATCAAAAGCTCTAGAAAAATCCAGACAGATCATATCCACAGGTAAACCTTTGTCAAGTGCTTGGCTGACCTGTTCAAAGAAGTGCAAACGGTTACTGGTACATGATTTCCCAGTGAAAAAACCATGCTGGGTGACATCAACCAAATTCAATTGCCTCAGATTTTCTTCTAGAAATTCCTTAATAAACAGTTCTAGAACCTTATCCAACACTGAAGTAATACTTATGAGCCTGTAATTTTCCACACTGGTTTTGTCACCAGCTTTATGAATCGGAGTAATGTGTGCTTGTTTCCATATACTTAGTAGGACTCTGTCTTCCTTTATTGACAAATTAAAGAGCACAGCAAGTGGACCTGCAAGTTCATCAGCTACACTCTTTAAAAACAATGGGTGTAACCCATCTGAACCTCCTAATTTATGGGAATCAAGCCTGCTTAGTTTCACCTTAACTTGGACTGCGGTAATATCAACTTCCCAAGTTGTATTATTGGATATCCCACACCCTGACTCTCTCACTTCATATGAGCTCTGATTCATGCTTAAACAGTGCCTATTAAAGGCATCTGCCATTGCGACCTCAGTATCCAAAATACAATCACCCTCCTTAGTTTTAGTTATTTGTTTTTGTCCATTTCTCAGACTACCAATATAGTTATAAAATTGTTTATTATTGGCGTTAGTTGCTAATCTTAATTCAGCCCTTGCTTTATCCCTCTTTATTGCTTTTTTGCATTTACTTACTAATTGCTTGTATCTTGACAACCGTTCCTGATTGGGATTGTCTTTATACTTTTTAAAATATGGTGTTTTTTTTATTAATGAGCCTACGTATGTTCTTGTTGAACCATACTGGGGCTCTACCCTTTTTATTGTATTTTACAGTTACAGAAACGTATTTGTGTATACAATCCTGAACTTTCTTATCAATGCAGTCCCAAACTTCCTGCAAGGATAAATACTTGAAATCCTCGTGCCAATCCCAAGTTTTCAACACTTGCTTAATTTGGACATAGTCTGCCTGCCTAAAATTCTGTATATTAGTTCTACCCCTAATATTAATAATTTCTTCCTTAAATGAACAGACCACCAGTTGGTGGTCACTGTTACCTAGGGGTTGGAGAGTCCTCACGTTTTGTATTGCCCCTTCAATGTTACATAAAAGTAAATCCAGAACACTATTTTCCCTGGTGTGGCACTCAATGTGTTGTTCAAGTAAGCTATTCAGACAGATCTCAAGAAATATCTCCTCAGCATGGTTACTACCTTGTAATGACTCCCAACTGATTCTAGGAAAATCAAAGTCTCCCATAATTATACAATTTTCAGATATGTGCATACTATCAATCACATCTAAAAACTGGAAGTTTTCAGCTTGACTCCAAATTAGGAGGCCTATAACAAACTCCTAGGGTGATGTTTTTCTTTCCAGTATTAAAACTGACCCACAACTGTTCTACTGGTAAATCATCATTAATTAGAGTTTCCAACTCAAATGCTTTTAAGTCCATGGCCACGAATAAACCCACACCTCCACCAGTTCTTTCTCCTCTGGATTTATGAAAGAAATCATAACCTGGGATGTCACTAATCCAATCATCATTTTTCAACCAGGTTTCAGTTATGCCACAAATATCAATGTTATGTAACCTCAGTATGCATTGTAATTCGTCCATCTTATTTTTAATACTTCTTGCATTAACCAACAATATTTTCAAATCTCTAATACCTGTAGATAAAGCGGCTGACCTATTCTCCATACCACCAGTAGGAATACTTCCCAAACTATACAGAGAGGAACCCCAACTCCCCCCAGCTCTTAGTTTAAAGTACTATCAATAATACTTTTAAACAATTGCCCCAGTTTCCTACTTCCTTTCCTGCTCAAGTGTAACCTATCATTACTGTATAAAGACAGATCCCCATCAAACACTTTCTAGGTTTTAATGCAGGAGTAACCACGCATTAAACATCACCTTCTGAGCCAGTTATTTACTCACAATATTTTCTGGTTCATTGTGGCATTAGCTCTTGGGATAGGCAAAATTTTGGAGAAAATAATAGTACCATTCACCTCTTTGACATAACTTTCTAGTACCATGTAATCAAGCAATATCTAGTATACTTTGCTTCATTCATGCCAGCATGTATCAATTGGATTGTCCTCCTCTTTCATAACAAATTTTGGTAGCAATCTTGAAACATCAGAGACCTTGGCACCCGGTAAGTAGGTGCTTATTACCCTATCTTTGCATTTTTTTTTAAGTATCTCTTTTTACCTCCTACATTTGTATCCTAGTCTCCGCTCCTTCAGGAAACACAGGTAGCAGTCTCCCTGCTTTTGCAACCTGCCTGATTCTATCCCTGGGTCCCCATCAAGCCGTGGCTATACCCCCCATGTGGGTATGGGGCGAGGCCACTGCACTCCGAGAATCTTGCATGTGTTGGACCCGGGGACGTCGGGTAGGTATGCGAGCCATTAGGGTCTCTGCAGTGGTCTCCATCATCTAGGAAACTAGGCACACCACTTTTCCTCTGTTCATAGAGAGCAGTGCGCACCAGACATCATGGCATCTCCACCAACATCGCTACTCCCCATCCCACACAAAAGCTGCGATGCTTGCTGTACATCCGACTGCTGCCTGAGGTCAGACAAGCGCCGAGCAGACCCCCCCCTCCTGGTAGAGGAGAGCTGTCCATCGGACGCCCAATCCTCTCCCACCCCTGCCGACCCCCGACGGCCCAGGCTTGTTCCCGAACCCGGGTTGCCAGTACCTTTGCATTTTTTTGTTGTATAAGCATCAGTGTACTTAATTCTTGAGTTACCCACTATATACATTCTATCATTTTTGACTTGGGCTGGTCTATAGTCTCAGTTTCCATTGCTGCATTATCCTGTTTGCTTATCACTGGTACTGATGTGGCGCTTACATTACCAATTGGTGTGTTTGGAAAAGACTGCCCTATTTGCATATCAAAAAAAAGTGTCTAAAGACATCATACCCAACAGGTATGCATCTGTGTAATTACCATATCTGTAGGCATATATTACACATTAATCTCGGATAGTTTGTAAAAATACTTATTTAAACTGATTTGCTTTTTTTATGACAAATAAAATACAGGGTCAATATAAACTCTTAACTAAATCTGTTCAACAACCAAACATCACAGCAAAACTGTTTATTATTCTATTATTCAACACTCATTTTATTTTTGAGACTTTTTAAAAAACATAATACAGGATTCATGGTAAATAAATAATTGTTGGGACCTGCAATGGACAATTTGAATAAAATAGTTGAAAAAAAGGCAACTTTTAATGCAAATAGCATGTATTATACATCCCTTACTAAATGATTGAATTAAATGTTTTTTGTTTAAATTACAACTTACAAAAATGTTTATAATATAAAACTGGACAATAGCAAAAAAATTTGCAGAACTATTTAGAAATCAGTTAATGTTTAAGACCATTTGCTTTCATCAAAATGTATTTTAAAGAAAGATATATTAAATGGCAGATGAACAGATCATATAATTTTTGAAGTGCCCAGTTCCAGGATGCGCAATGCTGCTTGGAATATTCTGTAAACTGTGGTAACAAATTATTTGGTGGGGTCAGGATGATTTGAAAAGTTTATACATGCAATAAATTATTAAAAAAACACACACTTCTTCTAGTTAATGTATTGGGATGTTTTGTTCCATCTTTTGGAATTTTAACATACACCAATATGAGCATTTAGTGTTCGGAAGCTTTTGTTGCATCACAATAATAAAAAATGTTGGCTAAACTTTGTAATTAGAAACATTTTGTAAGCATTCAAAATACAAACTATGAAGACACAGGGCACCTAACTGGGAAGTGAACCCAGTTAGATCACATTATCTCTTTTGAATGTGTGTTTCAAATGCTTACCACTGGGTAATACTGCATCAATCATTCCTTAGAATGATAAAGCTATAAAACACCTTCCATGAGCAAGTTACAGTATAAAACAGCTTCCCCTTTCAGTACTCCTCATTCTGATCAAAAGTAGATCTTAATGACTGCACTTTATATTCCATTTGCAAATTAGATACATAGTTGTAAAAAAAACAAATCACCATGAACATTTAGGCTGGTTCTGCTTTGAGCAGGAATGCATGGTGCCAAAGGGCCTCTCACACAATCTCCTTTTGCACTGAGGTTCTGTGTATTTTGGTTTTCTTTCTTATTTTGGGCCCACCATGACCCAAACCCGTAATACCAATGTAGGGCTGATTCATTCCCCTTGGGGTGTGATACAGACAAAGCACACTAATGAGTCCTGTGAGAACAGAACACGTGTCTGTGTCTTCTGTTTGGAACCCTTTGCAGAATTTGTGAGAGTCCCTTTGGCACCATGCATTCCTGCTTAAAGCAGAACCAGTCTAAATTTTCATGGTGATTTTTATTTATTTATTTATTAAAGAATCAGAATTAAAAACCTTTGAGCTAAGAACTCACTTACAGAGGGCCCTCATCAATCAAAAGAGGGGAACAATTATATGAGTTGGGAATAGCAAATGCAGCTAACAGGCATTGTCATAAACACATTAGTAATATATTAACAAACTAATATAATACAATAAATTGAGTATTAAAGACTGAAGAAAATTGTAAAGATTTGCATATACATCCGACCATGCTTTGCAGTAAAGAGGGTATGTGTGATTTTGTATTTCATTAAAACTTGGCTTTGTTGCTAATGGCCTTTTGGATAACCCTTGCCTCAATGCTTTTGCACTGAGGTTCTTTGTTTTATAGTTGTAAAAAGATTTGCCTGGCATGTATTAATAGCAACACAAAAAGATTCACGTTAAAACTCTTTCTTTTAAGTTCAACTGTTCTGAGTATTGAAATTGAAATTCTGTTTTTAGAAGCAAAACCAGCTGTGAAAAAGTGCTGCAAATAAAGACGTGCATGAACAATGAGGACTGGAAAAGCAGGAACAGAACATGGCAAACCTCACATTACATACATCCAATCTGCTTGGGCTGTTTCTATCCGGATTTGTGGTGTTTGTATCCCATGTGATCATAATCTGCATGAACTGTGTAAAGCATATTAAATGCAGCAATGTATGGTAAAAGAAATGCAAGCCCTTTAGCATAACACAGAAAATTCTTTACATTTTAAATCATTAGAGTGATTTCTACCAATCAGGGAACAGGGCCACTGTACCTCTCATCCTGTGTACAGTGTGCTGTCACGCAGGAGAGTTAGGAGAGAGTGCTGCACTTCAGCACCAGGGGAGGACAGCATAAGTAAATTTAAGAAAAGACTCTAAACCTATTACAAATCGCTCGAGTTAAACTCAAGTGATTTATAATAAGTTAATAGGGCCTCTGAGGACACCTCTCATGAGGTTTTGGCAGACAGAACAGCTCAGCTTCACTTCCCAGTCCTCTTGCCCAAACCCCATGCTCTGTGTCTCTTATACCATGAGAGACACCCCTCAGAGGCACTTTTAACTTAAAGAAGCAGGAGTCTCTCAGTGTTCCTCCTCTTCAATACACAAGTAAGCTGACAATACCATATTGTTCACCTCTGGCAACTCTCCTTCAGATGTGGAAGCCAGATTACAGCTTGACTTCATCAAGATCCACCACTGGCTTGCCTCCCATCAGCTCTTTCTAAACTGTAAGAAAACTGTCTCCATGACCTTTCGCACAAGGCAAAGACTTGCTAGGTTCCCCACCCTGCCCACCTTCTACACCCCGGATGGGACTACACTAGAGGACACTTCCACTTTTATATACCTTGGGGTCTGGCTGGACCAACACCTCAACTTCTCTGGTCACATTGACGCCATCCTAAAAAAACTGCACCCCAAGCTTGGAGCCTTATTCAGGAACCGTAATAGCATTCCTCTTATGGCCAGGCACAAGATTGTCAAAAGATGATTCTCCCTATCTTTGACTACTGCGATGTAGTCTATAGTGCCACTCCCAAATCCACCTTATCCAGGTTGGGCCCCCTTTTCAACTCGTTCTGTCGCTTTGCTCTGGACTATCCTGCATATATTCATCACTGTGATCTCTACCACTCTCTGTCTTTCCTTTCTGTGGCTAACAGGTCCCTGTCCCACTGTGCCAAACTTATGTCTAAATACTGGCTAGGATCTTTACCCTCATATCTATCCTCTTCTCTCTCTGCCCCTCCACCTCCTGCGCACTCCTTAAGATCCATTGACTCACATACCTTTGTTATACCCCGCTGTTCTACTCTTGCAGGCCAGTCAGCTATCATACATCGGTTTCCTAAAATCTGGAACAAACTTCCCCAGCAAATACACCACTCCTCATCCTCCCACTCCCTCTCCACTGTCCTTCACAACTTCCTATCCTCTAACTGCACTAGTGTTCCTCATTCTTAAGACTCCCTATCTCTCTTACACTTTATCTCCTAACTGGACTGTAACTTTCTGTGCTCAATCGCACTTACGCACAAGTGCTAGCACTTTAAATGTTCAATTAAATGTCTGTTCCAGCCTGTTGAATACTGTATACTGTTATTGCTGTATTTTTAGTATTTTTTGTATTACACAGTTTTCCTGCACTGCTGTATTATATTGTATAGAGTATGTTGTATTTCTTCCACTGCTGTACTTTTTATAAAGTCTCACCCAGTGTAATAACTGATACAGTATTGTACTTTTACTTTCGTACTCTCCTTGCTCTCCTTCCCCCCAGGTCACACCAGGAGATGAGCAACTTGATGTTCAGTGTGCCTTCCTGGTGAAACATTTCAATAAATAAATAAATAAAGGTACACATCTGTATTTTCAGCCTACATTTGAATAAACCTTTTTGTAGTAAACAATGCTTATCGAATATATATCAGCAATCTCAGTTTTGAAACATATTGCCTAGATACTGAAGAAACAGTGCTGCTGTTAATTCCCTGTTGGTCCTCCAAAACATAATTTAAAAGGCCCCTAACAATCCCATCTTTCTCTGTGCTGATTGCTGTCTTAGTCTTATAGCCAAAGGTCATGACAAGAAGAGTCTGTTTTAATGGTGTGGGAATAACCTTGTGCAGCTGCTGGTCCCCTGGTGGGGTTGTTCTTTTCTCTTTCTGTCTTCTGTTATAAAACCAAACGTGGACCACTTATTATGTTTGCTTGCGCAAGCAGTGCACAAGAAACATATTGATGTGAGTAGAGCATTGCAGAGGTGTGGCAGTGTGTGACCAATGCAGCCTATGCTTTCAGGGGCCAGTCCCTCAGCTACCAATCAATAGAAAAACTGGCAATGACAGCAGTTTCAGAGAGAGTGATGGACTTTAAAGAAATGTACTGCTCCAATCAGAGACAGTTTCATCACCCCTGATTGCAGCATCAGCTCCCCCCCTTGCAACAAGGAACACAGAGGCAGCCGACAAGACTCTCCGCCCATGCGCATTACAGTGCACAGTAATGCGCATAGGCGCAGTTTTCTTCTTGTCAGCTGCTGCCCTGTGCCCCCAGCCCTAGTGTGCCTTTCCTGGTGAAACAGATTTCATTATTTAAATTGACAGCTCCAGCCACTGGCCACACACTCCTGGGGAAAGCTGACATTGGGGTGCCCAATCCCATGTTGGCATATCCCCCCCTCATTAAGTGGCACTCTGGGAGCCCAGCCCAGTGTGCCAAAATATGGCAACTCCTGCCGTCTGCCACACAGTCCCCATAAGCCAACATGAGGTGCCTAATCCCCATGTTGGCACCCCCCCTTAGTGTGTCTTTCCTGGTTAAACAATTTCCTCTTTCTTTTCTGATACCAGGATGCTCACTCCCAGTGTCGGATGTGCCCCCCAGCCCATCAACACCCCTTGCTGACATCAGGGTATTCAATCCATGATTCGGCATTTCTCCCCTCTCTCCACCACTGTTGTGGTAAATGAAGAAAACTGTACGTTGCCATTTTTTTTAAAAACCTGAAAATGGTCCCTTGTTCTCTTCCCAGGCCCCCCTCCCCCATCCCTACTCTCCCTCTGCACACACACCCTCCCTGCAAACCCCTTTACCCCATACTTCCCTCCAGAGGTCCGGTGCTATGATCATCCGTGAATCGGGAACATATCTGCTGTCTTCTAAAGCCGACCGCAAAATGAAGAAATTCACAGTAAGTTTTATAATGGCATCAGTGAGGAGTTTCAACTTAGGTTGATAGCTCAGCCATTTTTGGGAGTTTTGGGCCCAGATTTTCAACATGGGGTTCTTGGGACCCCACCTCATGAACGCTTGAAGTGTCATTTTGTTTCTCAGTCCCAAAAGGTGATTTTGTGGTCACTGTGTGGAATTGCCTTTCAGGACGGATTAACCAAACAACAGTGTGACTGTTCATGAAGTGGGGTCCCAAAATGGCCATGTTGCAAATTTGGTGAAAAAACTCCAAAAAATGATTGCATTATGAGCCTGCATCATGCAGTTTCTACGTACACTCTTGACCTTGCCAATTTTCAATATTTTCTCTCCAAATTTCTTTTTTCACACCTCCTTATGAGCAGTACAGCTGTCATTTTTTGCATCCTGCCCAAAATGTGTTTTCGCACCTGTGGCACAGAATGTCGCAGTCACTGTGCGAAGTTAACTTTTGGGACAGAGTAAAGAAATCACAATGCCACTGTTCATGAGGCCATGTTGAAAAACTGGTTAAAACAATTCCAAACAAGCATTTGTCAATGCCGAATGTTGCTTGTTTCTATGTGCTGTTTAGGTATTTGGAAGTCATTGGAGTGCAAATATTGAAAATTTGCGAACTTACGAGCGTGCGTAGGAACTGCGCAACGCACGCTCGTAAAACAGTCTTTTTTAGGATTTTTTTCACCAAATTTTCAACATAGCCATTTTAAGACCTCTGCTCATGAACAGTGTCACTGTGATTTTCTTAATGTGTCCCATACATTGAGTTTGCACACCAACTGCGCCATTGTGCGCTACATGGGCGGAAACACATTTTGGGCAGGATGTGAAAAATGACAGCTGTAATGCTCATAAGAAAGTGTGGTAAAATGGCAATGTTGAAAATCTGGAGTGAAAATATTGAAATTTCGCTAACTTACAAGCCTGCGTGGGAACTGCTTAAACACAAGCTAAATAAAACAGTCATTTTGGAATTTTGTCACTGAATTTTCAACATGGGGTTTTGGGACCCCTTCTCAAATAGATGTCACTGTCATGGTGGTATTCCAGTCCGGAGGTGATTTTGCAGTACTGCACGGAATCATCTTCGGACTGAATAACGCCATGACAGTGACATCGTTTGCCATGAGAAGGGGTCCCAAAACCCCATGTTGAAAATTTGGTGCAAACATTCCCAAAATGCCTGAGATATGCATAGGTTGAAACCCCTATCTAGGCCATTATACAGCTTACCGGCATTTCCCCAGTTCGCGGCTCTGCTTTGAAGAGTGCAGACGGTTCCCAGTCCACAGAAGATCTCACGCTGGTGTCCGGAGGTAAGTGGGGGTGGGGGTGTGGGGAGGCTGGGTGTGCAGTGGTGGGTGCGAGTTGTGGGAGGGGGGTCGGGAAGCATCATGGGACCGCTTTTGCCTTACAGGTACAAAACAAAAAAAGACTTCTGGACTGCTTACACGCCTGAGGTGGGCTCCCAGCATGGCACAAGGGCGTTGGGGGCCGTTCAGCCGATGGAGGTTGGGCACCCCCATCGACAAGGGACTTGATTGCCATGCTGGGGTGGGCTCCCAGCGTGGCACCAGCTACTTGGGGAGATGACGTAGCTCAGCCGAGGGATTGGGCACCCGTTGGCTACACAGTGCATGCGGGGGCACGCACGCCTGCGGGTGGGGGAGCTGCGCGTGAGCAGCCTCTTATCACTGCTCACTCAAGCATAGCTCCCCCTTTCAACTGTATGCCACTGCATTTTGGAGCGTGTCATAGACAGCTCCAAAATGCATTGGCTTACAGGGGCCGCGCCTGCCAGATCACTGAGTGAATTGGAGGAGGAGGTGACACACCTCCGAAATCTCCAATGATGGCACTATGTTTCTTGCACATGCGTGCAAGCAACATAAAAATTACTGCATTATGAGTGTGTATTATGCAGTTTCTAAGCATGCTCGTATCTTCACCAATGTTTCATATTTTCACTCCAGGTTTTCAACATTGCCATTTTTTCACACCTCCTCATGAATAGTACAGCTGTCTTTTTTCACATCCTGCCTGAAATGTGTTTTCACACCTGTTGTGCTGAATGGCACAGTTGCTGTGTGAAATCACCTTTGGGGATTGAGTAATGAAATGATAGTGCCACTATTCATGATGTGCGGTCCGAAAAAACCCATGTTGAAAATTTGTATTGAAAATACCAACAAACACCCTGGGCATTAGGGTTTACAACCATAATACCCCACCCTGTAGAGACTGTCAGGTGTCGGGGTGTGACTTGGGGTTGTTGGCTGTAATGCTCATGCCATTGCACCCCCACCCCCATCCTGCAGCCAGTGACAGGCATCGAGGTGTGCCTTAAGGTCTTCAGCCCTAATGTTCACTCCATTCTCCTATACTGTACTCATCTCAGCTTATTTCCCTTATGGAATTGGGTGAGCGTAAGGGCCAAAGACCCCAAGGCACACCATGACATCTGCCTGTGTCTGCAGTGTGGGGTGAGGTGGAATGGCATGAGCTTTATACCTGATGACACAAAGCCACACACCCAATGCCTGTCAGTATCTGCAAGGTGGGGGTGGGTGCTGGCATTAGTTCAATACTTCACTGCCATTCCTATTATGCAGCTCTCTAACTCTTGCAGTACCAATACCAATACTAGCAAGCAAACATTCGGCATTGACAAATGTTTGCTTTTGCACAAGCACAAAGCAAACATATTGTGAGAGTACAGTAGCAGGCTTCAGAGGCATGTCACTGTCACATCCAATGTAATTCAGGCTGTAGCTGGCTCAGGGGTGACAGGTTAATGATCAGCGAGGCTGATCATGATGCTGTCCTGCTGGATGACGGGCAGAAATTTGTGTACTTGAAAGGAGGCAGCCACACCTACTAGACAGTGACTGCATCCTTTCATCTACATGACACTGCCTAGCAATCAACTGCACGGTGTCAGTATCATTCTGCTTTGTTATCGTGCTTTGAGTTTTCCTCTGGCTGAGGCAGTGCTTTCCATTCCCTCACTCTGCCCACAAACCAGTCACTGACCCGCATTCTTTTCTGTCTCTTCTCCCTCTACAAACGAAAGTCAGGGGCAGTTTTTCTGTCCTCCTCCCCGGCCCACAAAAAAGTTACTTTTTGGTAATTGTTTTTGTTCTGCCTCCTACCCTCCCTGCATGTAATGGTGAACATTACTTTAGTGGTCTACATAGCAACTGTTTTGTGCCAGTCTTTTTCATTTCTCCTTCTCCCCATTATGGAGGTGATGGGTGTCACTCCTGTTCTTCCCTGTCCCCCGTCTCCATGAAATGGCAAATCATAGTGTTAGCACCTTAATGGAAATAAAACAGAGAGCTCCAAAGCCCCACTCCCAATCCTCAATGTGAAAAGAAACACAGAGGTTCGGAGTGTCACTGGCAGCTTTTCCCATCTCCCCATTCCCAGAAAGAAGACCCGTGGTGGCAGCTCTTTTTGTTACTTCCCCAACACCTCCCATGTAACTCTAAATGCTAGCATAGTTCTGCACATATGAGGGCATTCTGTGGCACTTGAGAGCATATTTATTTAGTTAGTTATTTGAAAATTGGTGACCAGGAAAGGCACACTGAAACAAGGCTCATTTCCAGGTATGACCCAGGGGAGGGATAAAGAGGATGTAAAATACAAGGCACAGACACAGTCCATAGTTACAATAAGAGTGCAGTCAGAGAATATCATGATACAGGAGTTATGTGTAGTGAGGAAACAAGGTGAAGAACAGCAAACTCAGCATTTCAGCCACACCAGCACTGGGGTAGGAGGCAAACGAAGGGGGAACTGTTAGGGAGAGGTAACACAAGAGCGGGGGGGAGGAGTCTCAGCTGATATCTGAAGGAACCAGGGGAGGCAGTGAAGCAGAGGGATGAGTGGAGCTGGTTCCAAAGTGATGGAAGACAATAGGAAAAGGCTGATTGTCCAGGAGAGGAGGAGGGATATGGAATGGTGAAGGTACAATGATCCCTGGAGCGGAGGGAGCAGGAGGCAGAAGATGAGGGGCAGGAGTGATGAAATGTATGAGGGAAAAGACAAAAAACAGAATTCACTGTTTATATGAAGGAGGCCCTTGAATTTGGTGACAGGAGGGTAGAAGGAGAATGGATAATGAGTAAAGTGAGCAATGATGAGTACAAGCAGGGGAGTTGGTAGCAAAGCTGCACAAGGAGTTACAGAGGGTATCTATTCTGGCCAGGGGAGGTGGAGGGGTGGTGCCATAGACCACATCTGCATAGTCAGATGGGGATCGCCATTTTGGTGACATGCTCTCAGCAGACCTCTGAAGACAGACAATCTTTATTGTGGTACATGGCACCAAGTTTAGGCCGGAGCATGGTATGATGGCATCAATGTGGGCAGAGAATTCAAGCTTGCTGTCAAGCCACCCATCAAGGTACTTGAAGGAATGAACCATTAACGGTGGAGATGATTGGGGGTGAGACTGAGTAGGGGGTCAAAAAGGGAGTGGATTACCTTCCAGAACTTTGAGGGGGCATTACGGTTGTTCAGAAGGTCGGTCTTAAAATATTGCAATTTTGAGTCCTGCACATCCTTTGTGCTGGAGTTTCTGCTAGTTCTATGGAAGTGGAGGTCAGTAAGGGAGTGAGATAATTTGCAGGGAGCCCAGATGAGATCATGGGACTTGCACTGATCAATAATTTATTGGGTAATCCTGGAGTGATGGTAATTTTTGACTCTGGATATTCTGAGTGCACATGCTTGTCCTAAACGGAGGAGAATTTTGAGTGAAACAGGGAGAGGGCAACATCAATATCAGAGGTAGAGTGAATGGATGTCCAATCTGCTGCAGCAAGGTCGCACAGGAGAGCAGTGGTGTTGAGCCACCGGAGGGACCTGGTCCAGATGTATTTTGGTAAGAAGGGTGGATGTTGGATTTTCCTAATGCAGAATGTCATGAAGTGGTCACTGAAAGCATCCGGCAAGATACCTGCTGCAACAATGCAGTGAGGATGGGAGGAGAGAACCCAGTTCAAGAGGGAATGGTTTGTGGAGTGACGGTTGAACTGAGTAGGTTCAGTGATAATCTGTATGCGATTAGGGGATTCAACCTTGTGAGTGGTCAGCTTCGAGGCCAAGGAGAGCCAACTGACATTGAAATCCCCTAGAAGAATGAGTTTACCAGCAGAAGAATGAGAGGTGATGGTAGAGAAGAAAACAACTAGGAAGGAGGATGATATTTGAGGTGATGCATAGAATACACTAATGAAGAGTCAGAGAACAACAGCCTGACAAGCAGAAATTCATGGGAGAAGGATGCAGGCTCTCTAATAGCCATGGTACAAGAGAGACTCAGATAGGCACATATGGCAAAACTACTTCATATTCCTGGAGGAGAGCTAGGATTCTGAGGTACAGAAGATGTTCGGAGAGTATTGTAAATACAGACAGACAGGACGTCAAGTTTTGGAAGAAGGCTCAGAGAATTAAGATGAAATATGCTCAAGCCTTAGGCAGCAGAGGAGCCAGAGAAGGAGAGAGGGGAGGGACCAGCATTGGATTCCTTGTCCAGAAAACTAGAAAGAGAATGGTTAATTCAAACCCTCTAGCACTTGACCCAAAATAGAAATACACAATTAGAAATCAAAACACAGCTTACCTTCTGGTAAGAAACTTTGCCTTATTCATCTTGTGCCAAAACATGATAGAAAAGTGCTCAAATCATGATGATGAGGTACAGAGTGCTGTAGTGTTCATGGGAACACAGCAGAATATTAAATATCATGCTAGCACACACACACACACACACACACACACACACACACACACACAGTGCTTCTCAAACCAGCAACTCAGACCAGGTAGCCTGGTCTGGATTGCTGATTCGGGAAGCACACTGTGTAAGTGCTGGCATGATGTCTGTTTAATATTCTGGTAACTGTGTTACCAGAAGATAAGCTGCATTTTGTTTTCTAATTGTGCAATTCTATTTTGAGTCAGATGCTACAGGGTTGGGAATTAGTCATTCTTTTAGTTTTGTGGTCGTTTTTCTCTGCCTGAGAAGCACTGGACTTCGTGAGACCATTGAGACTGGACCCCCTGTTCTGCGTTCCCTTGTGCTTGGACTCCACTTTGCCAGAAAAGAGAAGGAGCAGGAAGAGATGCAAGAGAATGGAGTGAGATTTCTACCACTTAGTGTGGAGGGGGGGCAGGAGGAGTTGGGAAAGGAGGGAAGGTTGCAATGGCAAAACTCCGGGTTAAGGGAGGGGGAAGAGAGGAAACCAGGGTGGACAGGAGTTGAGGTGAGTAAAGGGGAGAAGTGAAGGCTGGATGAGAGGAGGGGGAAATGGAAGAAGGGCCAGTGGGATAAGGAAGGAGTGGAAGGAGTGGGGACAGAAGAGGGAAAGGGATAACCCAGATTAGGCAATATACATTGTAAACATGAGTAGAAATGCAATAGCCAACTGTTATGCAATACAGTAGTTTAGGAGTATGATGTAATGTATTGTCAAGCACTGAATAGCTGCACCTAGTAACAGGCCTAATCACTGACTAATCTATAAGATAACAGGCTATTGAGAGCTGCTGAGCAGATGGACACACAGAATACTGATATAATTTAGGCAAATCTGATTAGCAGGAGTACTGTTAAGTAGACTATATAACTTACAATGACAACATCTAAAATTAAAATGATTAAAGACAATGTGAAATACAGGTGTACCCAGATAGGGTTATAGTAGGAGTCATCAAAAAACAAATGATAAAATGAAACTACAGGCTGCAGGAGGCAGGATGAGGAACTAGCTAGCATAGGGGTGTCCGCAGCTGTGAGTTTGTATGCATTGTTGTAATGGCAAATTCTAGTCCTTGCACCGTAATTAAAAGAAAGAGTGAGCTACAGTGCCATTGCCACCCCCCCAGTCCTCAGTGGGCAAAACACACAGGTTGTGCAAGAAGTGGATCAGGATGGTTCCATGTCAAAATCGTGAAAATTATACGGGGACTCACAGAAGAGTGAGTACGTTTTGCTGAAAGCAAATTTGTCTATCTGACCAACACACCTAATTCCAAGACAGTGACGGCCAAGCGTGATATAATTTAAACTTTAATGTGGGGAGCTACACCACCCGCATTCCCTTTGTGAGGGGCAAGCCACCCACACATCCCAAAGTAAAATAACCAACTCCAGGGAGAGTGGACACTGGGGGTAGGGGAACACACCAGAGGGGGGATACAAAAAAATCTAAGCACCATAACAAAAAAAACACACCGGTAGCCGGTCCCAAATCGAGAACCATCACCGCTCTACGTGGTGACAGTAACCACTACACCAAGCGGCCAGCTTGGCAGCAGCAGGCTGCACTCACCTACTCAATTCGTAGCACTATTCCATTGCTTCCCTTCCCCCCGTCAGGGTTCCACATGATAACGGTGACAGAGGAAAGACAATTTGGGTGAGTGTACATCACCGAAAATCAATTTCGGTAATGTGTACTCTCAGCATACAGCAAAAGGGTGCCGGAGACGTAGATGATTTTTTTTTATGCGGGTGGATGTGCCCCCCCTGCACACTCCTACTAAAGGATTCTCAACTCTAGGGGGGCGCATGTTGGGGGGGGGTGCAAAAGAAAATAAAATCCCATACCAGCGCAAAAAAACTAGCTCATGCCCAGAACCGAACCCGGCACCCTCCCAAACCTAGCCTGCCACCAACCCACCATGCCACATGGCCAGCTCAGCAGCCCACTGCCACACTACACCCCACAAACCATCCCTCCCCTTCTGCTTGTCGCACAGCATGGTTTCTGCCCCCCCCACCAGTGTGTATATATAGTGACATCCTTTCAATATATTCGTTGACCCCCTATCCGGTCGCCCTCCCTGCCCAGTAGCCCTGTACACAGGTGTCATGATTGAGTCACCATTTTTGAAAGCGCTCAGTCGCCGTCATCATCATCATCACAGGCTACCCTTGTCATTCGCTCTTGCTATTTTATCCCTTCTCTCTGTTTCATCCCTTCACACTCGCTGTTCCCTCCCCTTGCTATATCCTCCCAGTTGCTAGTCCCTCGGGCATGCAAATTGAGTCACTCTTATATGAGTCGCTCAGTTTGCTTTGCCCACATTACTGGATACTGATCAGGACATTTGCAAAATCATGCTGGATACTGCAAGCCAAATATATCCCTTTTGCTGCTTTTCCCTTCTAGCTTTGCAGTTCCATATCTGCCTACCATCCATGGATTAAAACTTGAAATTTAAGCTCATGCCCTATACACTACAAGTGGTCAGCTTGTTTGCAACATCATGTGGGTTATGAACGCTACTTGAAAAAAACTTACAGACCTCCTGATTGCCCCCAGCTTTCAGTGAAAAAAAAATCACAGAGCTGCGGAGTCCTCTCTGCCTGGTAATGTGATGTGAAATGGTCACTACAAGCATTTGATTTGACAGCAGCTGTATTTGAACACCATCAACATTTTTCACATTTGATGATAGTGGCTAGTGTATCCCTTCTTCCCTTCTGCTTGTTGTAGGAAAAGCTACCCTGGCTAACAACCAATCTGTTTCAACTTTTCATCTTTATTTTATCCTGGGCCCTGTGTTATCACATTCAGAAATATTGGGACCCAGAGGAGAGGGAGCATAGGGGTCACTTTGTACGTTTACCCAGGCAATAAGGAAAAGAAGGGTGACCTTTTAGTATCATAGACCATGTTCCATCACAGACAGCTTCTATGCTGACTTTTGTAATTAATTACTCATGCCATTAAGCATGTCCACCACTTGCAATTTCTAACACTCAGTTCCATTGAGCTTACCTTTTCAAAGTACAAGTTACATTCATACTTGGGATGTAGTAGGATGATGTTATCATATATTTCATTTCTGATGGTAAATACCACAGCACTGTACCAATAGATGTCATTTTTACACAGAACCCATGACACAAGACTGGGAACTGTTGCAACCTTCAAAATCATATATCTTGCTTCAGAAATGAAACTATACAAGACAAACATAAGATTCACAAAGGTTGGTGCAAGCTGCACCGAAGGCAGCTTGCACCAACCGCTGGTGCATAAGGGATCCCGCGCCCAATTCAATATCAGTTATGGTCCTGGCGGCAAAGTCTCATGGCATGCAGCAACCCTGGCACAGCGCCAAACAGATGGCACATCTTGAAGGTGTGCCACAAGCCACAGGGCAGCTGTACTGCAACAGCACCATGGACAACAGTCCCTGGTGGCTATCGAGCCCCGATCCCAGTTATTAAATAAGAAAAAACAGCTCTGGTGGCTAGCAGTTCCCCACGCAGCCCAAATCCCCTGGTATAAATACAAACTGAAATCCCTGGTGACTAATAGTAGCCCCCAGCCCTGATCCTCGGTAATATTAAATGTTAAAGTCCATGGTGGCTAGCAGTCCTACCCCCCACCCTAATCCCCATTCATGAATAAATCCAATGTCCCTGATGCTCAAAAGGCCCCCAGAGCTCTGTTTATTAGTCCCTGGTGGTCTAGTGGACCCCCCACCCTGGCAGGCAGGGACTCACCACCCCACTCCCCCCATCCCATTCCAGAGCCGGTGCATGGCACAGCCCTTTCCTGTCCACCATGGCCAGGCGCCGACTGAGCTATCAAGAAGTGTACTGTATACATTGTCACAAACTTGCTCAGCCGGTCAGCCCTCTACTCCCAAAGTGCCAACCTCTGAGCGTATGATTTGTGTACAATGAACAGAACAAGGTAGCCCTCTTGTCTGTTTTGTGGGTTCAAGTCACCTTAGTCTCAAGCTCTGGAGGGATTCAAACTGATAACCTCTTGTTAACGTACCCAATTATCAGGCTCAGATAATTCTGTCTTCAGGGGGCCAGATATCTTTGCCTACGGGCACTCAACCAGGTCTTTCAAATGAACCCTTAGAACTCAATGCAAGATTTTAGAGAACTCTCCATTTCCCAGTTTGGTACACAATAAACCCATACACAGTGTTACTTATAACCTTTAAAAGCTCCACTTAAATAAAAAGAAATGTCAAGGCACTCCAGACAGTTCCATTGTAAAAATATCTCTTTACTTTAAAAATATCAAAACAGAATGATAATTACAGAACAAAATATATATCCCAACACATACAGCCTTAAAACAAACAGGAAAAAGTATAGTTTCTAAAATACATACATTTAGACTGGTCTAATCTAATGCTTACTTTCTTTCAGTGCTTTGAGGGTCTCTCTTCTCTCAGTCAGAAATATTGTCTTGTGTGTCTCTAAGGCTTGCTCAGTTGGATAAAAGAGTTCTGAGCCGGCCTCCTCTCAGATCATTAAACTCTGCTTGGTGTATTAAAAGTTATCTGTTACCACACAGGATGTCCCAACAAGATTTAAAAAAAATGATAAGTGACATACTCAATTGTCTCTCCTCAGGGTAACCGGTCAGAACTGGTTTTTGTTCTGCCACACGCACACACACACACATAAACAGGTTTGGTGATGTCCTCCCAAGGCTTCCTGGGGAATGTGTATTTGACCTTCCAAAGTCATCTGGGTCCTCCCTGGCTCAGACATCAAACCTCTTCAATGTCCATTCTGGCCTCTCTCTGACACCCCTCCCCACAAGTCCTTCCTGGAAACTATGCAAGTCAAAGGATCTCCCTGAGGACATTATGAATGGCTAATCTTATTTCCTGAGATGAAAGCAAATTGACAAGGTAATTGCACCCCAGATCTTTGCAGTTTAAAATACCTCCTGTCCTTTGAACTTATCCCTGGGGGGGTCTTGATGTGTCAGTTCCAGTAAGACAGTGGTTTCCTCAAACTGACCTTCCCATCATATATTTTATATGTAATAAAAAAAATTAATACAGCACTCAGAACTGGCTGTCTATGTCACACTCCTCCCCACCTAGACTGAATTTGGGGGATCCATCCCCTACATGGGATGAGCTTCCCAAATCAGTTCACTCCTATAGACCCTAGACAGTCCATCTGAGTTCTTATTTTTGGCTCTGGTCCTATGTATGATTTTCAAATCATACCCTTGTAAAGCAAGACTCCATCTTAGTAGTCTGCCATTGTTTTTCCCCATCTGTGACAACCAAACCATGGAGTTGTGGTTAGTCTGCACCACAAAAGGCTGCCCATACAAGTATGGATCCAATTTCTTTAGGGCCCACACTACGTCAAGACACTCCTTTTCCACTGTGGAATATGCTTGTTCCCTGGGAATAAGCTTCCTGCTCAGGTACACAACTGGGTGGTCTGTCCCTTGGCTAGACATCTGGCTTAGTACTGCCCCAATACCCACATCTGAGGCGTCGGTCTGAACTATGAAAGTTTTGCTATAGTCCGGACTTGTCAAAACAGGAGCACTGCACAGTGCCTCCTTCAGTTTGGTAAAGTCTTCCTCACAGAATGTACCCCAGGTGATTTTCCTTGGCATTTTTTTCTTTGTCAGGTCAGATAGGAGAGTAGCCAGGGCACTGTAATTAGGTACAAACTTTCAATAGTACCCTGCTGTCCCGAGAAAACTCCTGACCTGGTTCTGAGTTTCTGGTCTGGGCCATGCCTGTATTACTTCTATTTTTATCTGGTTAGGACAGAGCTGTCCCCGGCCTACCACATGCCCGAGGTATGCCACTTCTCCCATGGCCACCTGGCACTTCTCGGCTTTGACAGTGAGCCCAGCCCTCTGTATTCTGCCCAGCACTTCCCAAAGGTGTGACAGGTGTTCCTCCCAGCCGGTACTGAAGATGGCAATATCATCCAGGTACGCCACAGCGTACTCCTCAGCACCATTTAACACCTGTTTCTCCAACCTTTGAAAAGTGGCCGGGGCATTCTTCATTCCGAAAGGCATTACTTTGAACTCAAATAAGCCTATCGGAGTGATGAAGGCCAACCTCTCCCTAGCTCTGTCAGTCAACTCTACCTGCCAATACCCCTTAGTCAGGTCAATGGTCGTAAGGTAGGTCGCCCCCCCAACTTGTCCAGGAGTTCATCCTTCCAGGGCATCAGGTGGGCGTCTGACTTTGTGACTGCATTCAGTCCATGATAGTCTACACAGAAATGAGTCGAGCCATCTGGCTTGGGTACAAAGACTACGGGTGAGGCCCAGGGACTGTGGGATCTCTGGATTACCCCTAAATCCAGCATCTCCTCTACTTCCCTCTTAATATCCTTTTGGACAGCCTCTGACACCCAATATGCTGTCTGCCGTATGGGCGTCTGTGTCCCTGTCTCCACATCATGTGTTGCTAAGGGGGTTAGTCCAGGCTTGGCGCTAAACAAGGGGGCAAAGTCTGCTATAACCTCCCTCACTTTCTGGATGTGGCCCTGGGTCAGCTGGGGAGACAATTTTACTGCTTCCACAGAGGACTTCCGCTTAATCTCTTCCAGCAAGTCCAGAAGGGGGTCTTCTTCATCCATCCCCTCCCCATGACTACACACTGCAAACACCATGTCAGCTCTATTTGCATATGGCTTCATCACGTTGATATGGCACATCCTTTCTGTCTGTCTATGGTCAGGTAACTCCACAATGCAGTTTATGTCATTTACCTTCCTAACCACTTTGTATGGTCCTGCCCACTCAGCTTGCAGCTTGTCTTTCCGGGCCAGAATAAGGACCATGACTTCCTGACCTACCATGTACGAACGAGCTCTGGCTCTGCGGTCGTACCATACCTTTTGTTTCTTTTGGGCAGCTGCCAGGTTGCTCTACGCTGTCCCCATTAGCTCCTTCAGCCTTTCCCTAAACCTTAGGATGCAATCCACAATGGGAGTTCCCTGGGTAGTGTGCTTGCCTTCCCAGTCCTCTCGGATCAAGTCTAGGGGCCCACGTACCTGGCGTCCATACAAGAGTTTGAAGGGGGAAAATCCTGTTGACTCTTGGGGCACCTCCCTGTATGCAAACAACAGGTGGGGAAAGTATTTCTCCCAGTCCCTCCCATGCTGTTCAGCAAATGCCAGGAGTATTAACTTTAGGGTACCATTGAAGCATTCCACAAGCCCATTGGCTTGTGGGTGATACAGTGTCGTGCATCTCTGCACCACCTCACACTTCTTCCATAGACATTTCATTAGGTCTGACATGAAGGAACCCCCTCGATCGGTGATTACCTCCTGCAGAAACCCAACACGGGAGAAAATCCCAAGCAAGGTATCTGCCACTTTGTCTGTCCTCAGTGAGGAAAGGGCAACTGCCTCTGGATACCGGGTGGCATAATCCACCACAGTCAGGATGAACCTTTTCCCTGAGGAGCTGGGGGTATATAAAGGCCCCACAATATCCATTACCACCTTCTGGAATGGCTCCTCCACTATGGGTAAGGGGGTCAGGGTGGCTTGGGTTTTCTTGCCCGCCTTCCCTATTTCTCGGCACAGGTGACAAGACCTGCAATACTCCTTCACCTGCTGGGTGAAGTTAGGCCAGTAGAAATTCTGGGCCAACCGCTGCATTGTGCGCGTGATTCCCAGATGACCAGACAAGGGAATATCATGGGCAACCTTGAGCAACTGCTCATGATATCCCTGGGGAATGACAAGCTGCCTGTCTAGCATCCCTCCCTCCCTCTGTCTGTACTGCCTGTGTACACATAAGTCCATTTTCCCAAAAACCCTATGTCTTCTGTCACCTCCCTGTGCACCGTCTGAGTCTGCCCAAGCCCTCAGCTACTCTAAACTAGGGTCACTCCTCTGAGCAGCTGCGAATGCCTCACACCTTCTCAAGGCATGGGACAAGCCCCCTTCAGTCACTAAACTAGGGTCCCTAGCACTAGCGTCAGGGCTCTCAGGATCACTGTCAATCCCTACCCTCTGACAAGAGGTCACCCCTGCCTTCTTGGAGTAATCCTCTGTAGCTGGGTGGTTACTTGCTACTGGGGAAATTTTTACCCTCCTTTTATCAGTCCCCCCTTCTGGAGATGCAGGCTGGGGAACCAGCCTCTCAGTATCTTCCCCAGTGACTTCTGGGGGGCTCAGGGAACTACAATTTTCCCTGGCCGCTTGGCTACGGGTAACTACACATACCACCCCCTGCTGGAGATTGTTACCCAAGATCACATCCACTGCTAATATGTTAGCTACAGCCACCTGTTACACAGTTCACCCTGTTTTACCCCAGTCCAGGAGAACATTAGCGAGTGACAATCTTTTCCCTTCACCAGTAAACCCTTGTACAGTTGCGTATTTGTTTGGGATAAGCTGACCAGGCTATACTAGATCCCCTTTCACCAATGTCAGGGATGCCCCTGTGTCCCTTAACCCCTGCATCTGTATGCCATTTACCATGACTGGGTGCATGTTTTCCCTCATGTTCACTGGCATGCTTCCAGGGACACACATACAACCCACTTCCTTTCTGGTACTACTTTGCGTATTATTGCTTTCCCTTCTTGGTCACTGTCTGGCAATGTGCCCAGTTTCTTTACAAAACCAACAAACATTTCTTACTTCTGAGAAATCTCTTCTTTGAAACCTGAGGCTAACTGGTTTCGGTGGAGGCAGTGAGGGTTTTAGCTGCCCTAAAGGCGCTCTTTTCCCTTTCTGCGCTGCCACACTTGCCCCATTCGCTCTCAGAGCAGGTCTGCTCTTGGCATAGCGGTCCGAGAGTTCAGCAGCCTCTTGCACTGTTTTTGGATCTCGGTCCTCTAGCCAGGTTTTTAACTCTGCTGGGCATGCCCAATAAAACTGTTCTAATAAAATCACATTTTCAATTTTATCAACAGTGTTTGCCTCAGTTCCATTCCACCAACGTTTTAAAACTGAAATTGTTTTGTGGCTAGCTCCTCATAGCTCATATCAGGGCTTCTCTTGAGCTTACAGAATTTAGCTCTGTATGATTCAGCAGTTAATTCAAACTTTTTTAGTAGTGCTGCTTTTAACTTGCTGTAATCATCACTGTCTTTATTGTCCATGTGATCCAATGCATCCCGAGCTTTTCCGGTAAGTAGCGGGGATAGCTGGAAGCTCCAGGACTCTTTAGGAATTTTAGCCTGAATACAAACTTTTTCAAAAGAATTTAAAAAGGTGTCTATGTCCTCCCCATCCTTAAACTCAACTATTAATTTAGAGTTCAATTTGTAACCCAGTCCTGCAGTCCCAGTTAAACCCTAGCCACTTACCTGCCCTGGTGCCGCTGGTTGGAGTCATAGCTTCTCCAGTTCATGTTGCCACTGGAGCTCCTCTCTCTCCTCTCCTCTGCAGTTCTGCAGTTCTGCGTTCTCACTCTCTGTTCTCCTCTGCCTCTCGCTGGTGGTCACATTCCTCACGGTCTGCCTCCCTCTGTTGTCGCTTTGCCTCCAGTTCCATCCTGAGCAACTCAATTTGCAACTTGAGCACCTCTGGATTCAGGATACTGGTGACCTTCCCCTGCTGCTGTGGCCCTTTTCTGACAGTGGCCCTGCTGTCCGCCTCATTAGCTCTGGACCCCTCACTGGCCAATAGTTCTGCCACACTTGAGGTCTGGTCCCTTTCAGTCACAGATGGTGACTCGCTGCTCTGGGTATCTGCTACCGTCAGGGCCTCTATGAGGTTCTGCTTACTGGCTTTCACCCCAAATGGGACTCCCCTGTCCCTGCACAACTGCTTTAAGAAACCTACAGTGTGCTTGCTGTAGTCGGAAGCCATTTTCTTCTTCTCTCACTACTAATACTATACTGACTGGCACTTCAGAAAACAAAATAAAATGGGTGGGAACTTAACTGTAAATCAAGGGATATAGTTCTGTTTCCTTTTGAAATAAAACACTGCCTTTCTTTTTTTCAAGTGAGCTAAACGGTTTCAAGCTAACACACTGAACAACAAAGCTTATACCACCAAACTTTTTATGCCACCGCTGCCAACCAATCTGTCACAAACTTGCTCAGCCGGTCAGCCCTCTATTCCCAAAGTGCCAACCTCTGAGCGTATGATTTATGTACAGTGAACAGATCAAGGTAGCCCTCTTGTCTGTTTTGTGGGTTCAAGTCACCTTAGTCTCAAGCTCTGGAGGGATTCAAACTGATAACCTCTTGTTAGTGTACCCAATTATCAGGCTCAGATAATTCTGTCTTCAGGGGGCAAAGATATCTTTGCCTATGGGCACCCAACCAGGTCTTTCAAATGAACCCTTAGAACTCTATACAAGACTTTAGAGAACTCTATCCATTTCCCAGTTTGGTATACAATAAGCCCATACACAGTGTTACTTATAACCTTTAAAAGCTCCACTTAAATAAAAAGAAATGTCAAGGCACTCCAGACAGTTCCATTGTAAAAATATCTCCTTACTTTAAAAATATCAAAACAGAACGATAATTACAGAACAAAATATATATCCCAACACAAACAGCCTTAAAACAAACAGGAAAAAGTACAGTTTCTACAATACATACATTTAGACTGGTCTAATCTAATGCTTACTTTCTTTCAGTGCTTTGAGGGTCTCTCTTCTCTCAGTCAGAAATATTGTCTTGTGTGTGTCTCTAAGGCTTGCTCAGTTGGATAAAAGAGTTCTGAGCCGGCCACCTCTCTGAGATCATTAAACTCCGCCTTGGTGTATTAAAAGTTGTATGTTACCACACAGGATGTCCCAACAAGATTTAAAAAAAAAACGGTAAGTGACATACTCAATTTCCTCTCCTCAGGGCAACTGGTCAGAACTGGTTTTTGTTCTGCCACACGCACACACACACACACATAAACAGGTTATGTGATGTCCTCCCAAGGCTTCCTGAGGAATGTGTATTTGACCTTCCAGAGTCATCTGGGTCCTCCCTGGCTCAGACATCAAACCTCTTCAATGTCCATTCTGGCCTCTCTCCGACACCCCTTCCCACAAGTCCTTCCTGGCAACTATGCAAGTCAAAGGATCTCCCTGAGGGCACTATGAATGGCTAATCTTATTTTCTGGGATGAAAGCAAATTGACAGGGTAATTGCACCCCAGATCTCTGCAGTTTAAAATACCTCCTGTCCTTTGAACTTATCCCTGGGGGGTCTTGATGTGTCAGTTCCAGTAAGACAGTAGTTTCCTCAAACTGACCTTCCCATCATATATTTTATATGTAATACAAAAAATTAATACAGCACTCAGCACACTCAGAGCTGGCTGTCTATGTCACATACATTACTGTATACAGTACACTCCTTGACAACTCAGTCAGCCCCCGGCCATGGTGGAGAGTGGAGGGCTATGACAGGCGTTGGTTTTGGGATGGGACAGGGAGGAGTGGGGTGGTGGGTCCCTGCCTGCCAGTGTGGGGTGGGAGGTCCACTAGACCACCAGAACTAATAAATGCTGCTCGGGGGGTTGCTAGACCACCAGGGAACATTGTATTTATTCATGAATGAGGATGGTGGGGAGACCACTAGCCACCAGGGACTTTAATTTTTAATATTACCAGGGGATTGAGTCTGGGTGGGGGACTGATAGCCAGCATGGATTTTAATTACTAGGGGAGTAAGGCTTGGGGGAGATCGCTAGCCACAGGGGCATTGATTTTAATGTTACTAGGGATCGGGGTCGGGGAATGCGGCCAGCTTGGGTTCTCACCCTCCCAGAGAGCTTAGACCAGCTCTGGCTGGTCTAACTGTACTAGAAATTTGCCCTTGGAGTGTTTTGTGAGTCCCAGTTTATGGGATGTGGCAGTCTGAGTCTGCTGCAATGCCCCTAGTGCCGTGCCGCACCACATTTTGTGGCATGAGGCTGGTGCAGGCCCACTTTGGTGCAGGCAGCCTGCGTTTGATTCAGGCTGCCTTTGTGAATTGCTCCCAGGGCATTTTTTTTGTGCAAGCCACGCCTTGCACTATTCCTTGTGGTGCAAGCGGCTTGCGCCATTATGGGGAGCTTTGTGAATCAGGCTCAATGTCTCCATTGCATATTATCTCTTACTACAATAGCGCTCTGCCTTCATCATTCTCTGCAATACAACCAAAACCTAAAAAATACTTTCCCAGTACAGCCAGTACCTCAAAAAAAGTGTTTCAAAATTTTTTTTACTAGTTTCTGTTCTGGGGATAGGATAATTATCAGTATTGGCTTACGCAAAACTACAAACTAAATACTGGAAGTCAATCCCACTCACCCTAAGTAAATCAATACACCATTCTAGGTGAAAGTTTTTTTAATTAATAAATATTTTCCTTCCAGTACATTGTATTCTACATTTCAGGTTCATTACCCTTCCTCAGGAACTGGTTTCTACAATAAAAAAATGATACACCTTTTTAACATTATATTTCAAATCAATTTATTAAATATTTCTAAATACTACTACGTAAAATAATATAGGTCCATAATAGAACCTCACAGTAGAACCCCACATATAACCAAAGCCATCGCCTCTTTTAAATTTTCCTTCTGTGTCTCTTTTCTAGGTTCTCAGGTTTGACTCCCTCCACTGTTTAGCTACAAAGAAATAAAAAATACATGTCCATCTTCAAACACTAGTCCATTATAAAATAATATACTCTCTCTTACTACATTTTAAAATGTTGAGCCCTAGTTCATTTCACAAATCAGTACCCCCCCTTGCGACAGATTCAAAATCAGTCTCATATTGAAGGGTTCATGCAGGCAAGGTATGAAGCCATGATACACCTAGTACAGTAAGGGTGGGGACAACAGGGACAACAGAATATTTTTTATTTTGCAACTTGTTAATCCACGAGAGCCCAGCTGAGGTGCAACATCTCACTTCCAGTTCTACCCAATTCCAATTCTGTTTCAATCTGCAGCTGGGTGGACTGGAGCAACGAGAGGCTAAGTCGAACCTGTGCCTGTCCGTTCCCAAGCCAAAGCTCTAGCCACTAGAACACACTGCTTCTCACTGATATGAGGCACAAAATGGAGGAAATGATAACAAATGTTTACAAAGGGTTAGGCTACCCACCCTGCCATTTTGTTTTCCTTCAACTACTGAGAAAAACGTCAGTTGTCCACTTTGTGCCTAATTATAAATTCAATCCAAAAAGGCTAAAGCAGCAGCATTGTCTGCACTCATATCTGCCACAAACGAGGGGAAATACCAGCAGTAAAGGCCAGTCAGAATAGATTCATGGTCACAGTAACTTTATTGTGACAATGCAGTCATTCTTTCCAGCTAGAAATACAGAAGTCCAGAAATAGTAACAGAGAAATGTTTCCTTTTACAAGAGCAAGTATGTGAATAACAATGTGCAATTATAAGAACAGCCATGGGTGCAGTCTTAAAAGAATGCAGCCTTTTGCAAGTATGCTTATTGCAGCTTCAAGCATACAGTTTACTGTTTTTGCTCACTAATGTTCTTCATTTGCACAGCTCATCAGAGGCCGTTTACAATTATACATTACAGTGGTTCTAAATCATTTGCCCTATGCCCCCCCCCCGTCCATATAATTAAGCATTAAGTTAACTTTCGGTCTCCTCCACCTCTACATATCTTCTTAAATGTCTTCTGCATTGCAATTTGTTTTTCTCAGAGAACCACATTATTAAATCATGGGTTAATAAATACCATCCTCCACAGACCCCATTTATTGTCAAAAGCATCTCATTGTACACACACTGGGCTGAATTCAAGAATGAATACTGCCAGAAGTATTCACCCTTCCACTGGCAACCAGCCCCCATCTGATGCAGAACAGGGCCACTTGGAAATAGTCTGGGGCTGAACGCTCCCTACTGCACTGACAACCACAGTAGCAGCAAGACCAAATTTGCACGAGCTCCGCACAGGAGTAATGCATGCAGGAAACGGCCGGCTGGAGGGCATACAGGTGAACCTGAGTCAGAAATGTTTCAGATCTAGATATCCAGAAACCCCAGGGCTTCATGGATTCTGCTCGCAACATTAATGAGGCAGTCAGGATACATAGGAAATCATGCAGCAGTATATTTAGACTGCACAAGCAAAAACTCAAGAAAAGCCTCACTAGACATACAGAAAAGGAAAAGTACTGTAGTGAAGATGTTTGGCCCCTCAAAAAAGGTTGCTTATAGCTCAATCATGCAAACATTAAATAATGATGGCAATCATTCATTTATTCATTATTAGTAGTAGTAGCATTGCTAAGTATTGTCATTTTTAATATGTTTAAATGTGGGAGAGGGTGATTAAGGATGGAATTCAATGAATTCCTGTCATTATTATTATATCGGTGTGACATCAAGAGGTTGTTATACCCTCTTGACTACGTCACAACATAGCATAACAATTTCAGCAACTGTCCCGATGGGTTCAGGAGGAAAGGGGAAAACTGCTGCAGGGGTGGAGGAACCGATTCGAGCTACAGCTCCACTCCAATCACTGGGGCTTTAGTCTGCCACCTTACCTTGCCAACTATGTCCTTATGGGGCTTTTTTTTTTTTTTGAAGCCCATCCATTTCTCAGTAGGTGTTTCACCATCGCAGCTGTTCAGGAGGTGCGAGGTTTGCAGGGTGTCTTGTGCATGAGCATCTCTCAGACACGAACAGCATCAGCAGTGACAGCTGGACCTACAGGAGAATGGAGCAAAGTGAAAAAAAACAAAACATAAGGACACATTTCATTTACTGGTGCCCATGCACTATAAAAGCTAATGGATGGGCATCATTTCATAACCTCTCTGAATTCACTTCTCGAGGTTGCCATGGCAGCAGTAAACTTCTCAAGCTTTGCTCTCGAAGTGAATACAACATGGATATTAACTGATACCCATCCTTTATCCTCTATGTTATTGCTTGGTGGTATGCTTTTTGTTATTTTTTTTAATTTTTCAGTCTCATGATTGCTTTTTATTGGACAGAATTTTTTATTATAATTTTTTTTTTTTGGTAACTGGGTAAGACCCACTAGGCACAGGTGCCTGTTTACAGGGGTGACCTGGGAGCACTGGGAAGGTTAAGTGACTTGCTCAGAGTCACACAGTATGCAAGTGTAGGTTGTGGGAATCAAACCCAGGTCTCTCTGCTGGATGTACTATGCTCATTCACAACTTGTTACTCTAACCCCTATGCTATGCTAAACAGGATGATGAAAAAACTGAAGAATGCAATGATGCAAATAGGTCACAATGAAGAAGACACGGATTATGTTCATGTGAATGTCTCCAAATAAATGATGATGACAGTTCCCGAAGAACCAAGTAACGACATCAGGGACAGTGTGTGAAGTGAGGAAAAGAAGACATGGGTTGTATTCACATGAATGTATCCAAATAGTTGATGACAGGCACTTAAAAATCTCAACAAAGGTGTATGAACCCAGTGAAGTACAGCTAAGAAGATATGGGGTGTGGTTGTATGAATGAGTCTAAATAATTGATAATAGGTGGCTGAAGAATCAAATAGTTGGATAGGGGCCCTGGGAAGTATGGCAAAGAAGACAAAGGTTATGGTGATATCAGTACGTCTGAAACAAATAATAAAATACATAAAATAAATGCACATTGGTGGTGACAGTGTGTAACACTTCATCTGATGGCAATGATATGAGCCACTGATTATACTGAAAAATTAAATCCAGAAGGCAATAAAAAACTTTCTAGGATAAGCAAATCCTACCCCTTCCCCATGCATGGTTAAGTAACAAGCATTTGTCAATGCCGAATGTTGCTTGCTTGTATGTGTTGTGTAGGTATTTGGAAGTCAGTGGAGTACAAATATTGAAAATTTGCAAACTTACGAGCGTGCGTAGGAACTGCGCAACGCACGCTTGTGAAACAGTCATTTTTAGGAAGTTTGTGACCAAATTTTCAACACAGTCATTTTAAGACCTCTGCCTATGAACAGCGTCACTGTGATTTTCTTAATGTGTCCCATACATTGATTTCGCACACTGACTGTGCCATTGTGCGCTACATGGGTGGAAACACATTTTGGGCGAGTTGTGAAAAATGACAGCTGTACTGCTCATAAGGAGGTGTGGTAAAATGACAATGTTGAAAATCTGGAGTGAAAATATTGAAAATCCGCAAACTTACGAGCGTACGTAGGAAGCGCGTAACGCAGGCTCGTAAACAGTCATTTTAGAATTTTGTCACTAAATTTTCAACATAGCCATTTTAAGACCTCTGCTCATGAACAGTGTCACTGTGATTTTCTTAATGTGTCCCATACAGTGATTTCGCACACCGACTGCGCCATTGTGCGCTACATGGGCGGAAACACATTTTGGGCGAGATGTGAAAAAGAACAGCTATACTACTCATAAGGAGGTGTGGTAAAATGACAATGTTGGAAATCTAGAGTGAAAATATTGAAAATTCGCAAACTTACGAGGGTGCATAGGAAGTGCGCAACGCAGGCTTGTATAACAGTCATTTTTAGGAATTTTTCCACCAAATTTTCAACATAGCCATTTTAAGACCTCTGCTCATGAACAGTGTCACTGTGATTTTCTTAATGTGTCCCATACATTGATTTCTCACACCGACTATGCCATAGTGCGCTAGATGGGCGGAAACACGTTGTGGGTGAGATGTGAAAAATGACAGCTGTACTGCTCATAAGGAGGTGTGGTAAAATGGCAATGTTGGAAATCTGGAGTGAAAATATTGAACATTCACGAACTTACCAGCGTGCATAGGAAGTGCGCAATGCAAGCTCGTAAAGCAGTCATTTTTAGGAATTTTTCCACCAAATTTCAACACAGCCATTTTAAGACCTCTGCTCATGAACAGTGTCACTGTGATTTTCTTAATGTGTCCCATGCAGTGATTTCACACACCGACTGCGCCATTGCGTGCTACATGGGTGGAAACAAATTTTGGGCGAGATGGGAAAAATGACAGCTGTACTGCTCATAAGGAGGTGTGGTAAAATGACAATGTTGAAAATCTGGAGTGAAAATATTGAACATTCGTGAACTTACGAGTGTGTATAGGAACTGCGCAACGCACGCTCGTAAAACAGTCATTTTTAGGAATTTTTCCACCAAATTTTCAACATAGGCTTTTTGAGAGCCCACCTTATGAATAGTGGCAGTGTTGTTTCGTTATTCAGTGTGGAAAGGTGATTTCACGCAGTTATTGCGAAATCACCCTTTGGGTCTGAGTAACGCTATGACAATGCAAGAATTCATGAGGAGGGGTCCCAAAAACCCCATGTTGAAAATTTAGAGCAAAAATTCCAAAAAATGCCTGAGAAATGCAACAAAGCTGAAAAACCCTATCTATCCCATTATACAGCTTACCGGCATTTCCTCAGTTCACGGTCGGCTTCAAGAGTGCAGACGTGTTCCCGGTCCACCGAAGATCGTCGACCTGACTCCAGAGGTAAGTATGGGGTGGGGGGGTGGGGAGAGTAGGATGGGTGCGGGTGTGGGGGCAGGGACTGTGAGGGACCGCTTTTTTCTTTTACAGGTTTTTTTGTTTTAAAAGACAACACGGATGTTTGCCATGCTGGGGTGGGCTTCTCAGCGTGGTAGCTGAAAACTGTTTAGGGGCTGGAGCCGATGGGGGATTGGGCACCCCGTTGGCCATAACAAGCTTTGCCATGCTGGGGTGGGCTCAGCATGGCACGTGTATTCGGAGGATGGACGGGGATTGGGCACCCCGTCGGCTATATGATGAGTTGCCACACTGGGGTGGGCACCCAGCGTGGCATGTACAACTCTGTTTGGGGAGCGTAGCACAGTTGACGGGGATTGGGCACCCGCCGGCTATACAGTGTGGGGGCAAGCACAGCAGTGTGTGTGTGTGTGTGTGAGGAGAGCATGCATGAGCAGGCAATATCTTATCGCTGCTCACTGAAGCGTAGCTCCCCCTTTCAACTGTACTCCACTGCATTTTGGAGCTGTCATAGACAGCTCCAGCAGGCATTGGAGAACTGGGGCCGCGCCTGCAAACACACTGACTGAATTGGAAGAGGGCTGCCACACCTCCGAAAACTCAGATGATGGCACCATGTTTCTTGCACATGCGTGCAAGCAACATAAAAATGTAGAAGAGGCTGATGTATGGGGCTTTGAACAGATGAATGATGACAGATATGGAATTGTTTTCTTGCACCTGAGTTAGTCACACAGATGGTAATGAAGTATGTGAATCTCCTATGGCTGTCCCAAAACTAAAGGCATTTTAAAGTTGTGACTATGGCCAGGATATTCAGAAATGCTCCAAAGTCTGGCACAAGTCCAGCGCAGCGCAAATCCAATGTGCCATGGCACAACCGGAGCCATATTCAGAGGTTGTGCAGGCCGAACAGTGCCAGCGCAACATGGCTGAATATGGCATAGTTGCACCACAGTGCAAACAGAGTTGTACCATGGTGCAAACAGAGATGCTTCAGTGCAACCGTGGCAGTGCAGAGCAGCACAGCAACAGAGGGGGGCAGGGCACAGCGAACAAACCCAGAGACAGAGCCATGGAAGCACCATGACAGCAGCCACAGGAGGCCTCCACCAGCAGGGCACAGCAGGGCACACACAGGCACCATGACACTGGACCCCAAAACACAACAGTGGCATGGATAGCAGGCAACAGGAGGTGCCAACGGCCAACGGAGGGCCAACAAGGGTGCCCCCTACCCCCCCAGGCAAGTTGATGGCCGTGCCCCCCCACCATGAGACCATAGCAGGCCACACCCAGGTCAAAGCAGCCAAGCACACACATGCCACACAGGCACACAGGGAGCCCACACAGTGGACACTGAATGGGCCAGGATGTAGGCAGCATGGTAGACCACATGGGACAGGCCATGCAATGCCAAGGAGAAGACCGCAACACAGTGCAGATAGTACCCGAACAATGACCATGTCTGTGTGCCACCACCATGCACACACCCGCCACACACCCCTGACTGCCACCCCCATGGGCACCCAATGCACAGCCACTGACCCAGAGGATGGACACCACCACAGTGGGACACACCACAGCACACAGCAGGGAACTACAGAAGCAGAACACACGCCCCCTCTCATGCACGCACACAACATGGACAGACACTGGCCCACTGCAGCATGGCTCCTCACGCCACCTGTAAAGCAGACACAGACACAAGCAGGTAAGTCAGAAAACACTTATATGAAACAACTATTTACAATTAGAACAAGGACTGTGAAAGGGTAGGTACAATGAGGGAAGGGTACAGGGAACAGTGACTGTACAGTGGGAGGGGGGACTGTAGGGGAAGGTGCAACAGGGGAATCAGGGAAAATAACAACAACATCATCAACACTAGCGTCGGCCCCATCTGGCCACCCCAGCAAGCCGTCACTCCCTCTGGTCCTCCTCCATCATGCGCCGCATGGTAACAACAACCTCCAAAATTCTGGAGACCACCAGCAATGTCTGCTGCATCAGCCTGCTGAGCATTCATCTTGGTGCTCTACGCGCTGGATACTGGGCACCTATAGCAAGGGACAGGACGGGTGATCAGTGCAATGGCCTAAGGAACCATGCCCACCCACATTGCGCAATGGGCAGCAGGGCCACACACCCCTGAAGAGCCTGGAATGGACACCTGCAGGGAGGTGGACCAATGCCAGCCAGCAACATGGCACACCATGACATTGCACAGAGGTGGTCCCCACCACACGATGACCCCACAACTGCACAGTGACAGTCACATGGCACACTGCACTGGCAGCACTGCAGCAACAATGGTGGCAGCGGGCACACGCCCACCCCATCAACAGCCAGCACACGTGTCCAATGGACACACCACAGTGGCATCCACAATGCACAGTGTGACGCACACAGCTGCCACAGCACATGGCACAGGCGGCCATGCCTGCACCCACTCCACACTGCCACCCCCCATGTACAGTGAGAAGGACCATGACAGTGCTTACCTGCCCCCTGCAGTGCTGCTTATGCAGGTCCTCCCCCATCAGGTTGCGCCACCTGGGCGTGTGCTGCTTCAGCCCTAGCCTGACTGTGGTCCTCTGGCCCTGGGAATGGAAAGAAGACAGGTGCACATCAGTACCCAACCACAGCAGCTGCCCCCCCAGCCCTCTGTGCACAGTTCGTGCCCCTGCCCAACCCGAGCCACACACCAGCACAGCAGCATTGCAATGCAAACAGCAGCTGGCACTGCCACTCAGTGATGTGCACAACGATGGTGTACCCCACCGCAGGGCATGCCAGGCAGCACAGCCAACACCACAGTACAGCACAAGGGCAGACATGCAACATGGGATGACTTACCTGGCTGTGGCACCGCACCACACCTGATGCGTGCCTGAAGCCTCCGAAGCCAGTCAGAGTCCCTGCACATCAGGTCACCGTACCAGTGCCGACACTGCTCAGCCGTCCTGGGCACTCCAGTCCTCCTCTCCAGGCTGACAGCTATGTCCTGCAACACACTGCCCCTGGCCTGCTGCAAGGGCACCTGGCCAACCAGCTGTGGGCTGTAAGGTGCCACACAGGTGACCAGGATGACCACCTCCACATCTGACCATTACAGGCTTGGCAACTCTGACCCTGCACCATGGCTCTCACTTGGTTCAGCAGCATAATGGCAGGTACAGGCGCACGTGGCCGCCACAGGCACCAGATGCATGATGAGTGGGAGAATGCACAGTGCCTGGCTATCGCGCAGTGCTGGACATGCACAGTAGGTGGGGTCACAGGGTCATGGAGAGGACCCAGGGGTCAGAGGTCAGCAGCTAGCACACTGTGTGCATGTGCGCGATAGGGAACATGCCACTATGTGCAAAATGCACGTAGCTGGCCATGTGCAGCTTGCGCAGTGCCGATACATTGTGCTGCTCATGCATCTTGCGCAATTGACGCTATGACAGCACAGTGTGCCTGCACACTGCGCATGCGTGGGCAATTGCACCATCACTTGCTCCCTTGCAATACCATTGAACACAGTGCAATATCTTGATATTCAGATGCCACATGCAAATGCACTCATCAGCCAATGCATGGTACAGTGGGGTGCATTAGCATATCATTACCGTTGCACACAGCCTCATTTGCACATGTTGCACCTCATAAGCGCCATGGAACAGCACAGGCCATGTACTGGTATTGCAACCATAACAGGTAAGTGGTGGATGCTGCAGCAGCACACTGGGAGCAGACAGCACTGCAAGGTGGGACAGAACAGGGTGATGCTGCCACTGATACACTGTGCTGTCCATGTCCACAGGAGGCAACATGTCAGCACAGGAGGAGGGGTAAGAGGGGGGGGCCTGCACAGAAGTGCAGGCCCAACTTTACAAGGGGAGAGACAGATGCCCTGTTCGAGGCCTACCTCGACAGGGAGGCCCTTTTGAGTGGTGCCATGGGCACACCACAGGACAGGGCTGTTGGATGGGAGGAAGTGGCGACCTATGTGAACCAGCGTGGCAGCCACTAGCGGTCATCGCAGGAGTGCTGCAAGAAAGTTGGGACTGACAGGCGGTACATAAAGCAGAAGGTGATAGCCATCCCATACTACTACTGGAAGAGGGCCAGAGGATGCACCCGCACTGCCGCCAATGGAGGGGTTGGTGGCAGCCACCATCCACTGCACCTCAGTGGAGGGTGTGCCTGAAGGGGGCTTCGAGATGGATGGCAGCCTATCACTACATGGTATGTATGTCAGCCGCGCACAGCTGGTGGCCCAGAGGATGTGTGTATGGGCATGCTATCATGCATTTGGCCATCCTGCATGGTATGTGCATGTGTGCGCACCCACTCACATGCCATGCTGTAGGACACATGTGGCAGCAGTGTATGGGGGGCACATGTGGGTGCTGCATCACTGACACACCATCCTTCTCTTGCAGCACCAGCCTGCCTCTGTGCAGAGGATGGGGAGCCGGCAGCAGCACCCGTGGATGCTGGCACGGCCCCGGAGGATGGACCATCAACATCAACATCCACCAGCATCCATGGGCCCAACAGGCTGCAGATCAGCACCACGGTACCTGTGTGTGTCCTTGGCCTAGGGTCAGAGGAGGCCCTGATGTGATCCTGCAGGATGCCAGCCTTGGTGTCCTGTGTGCAGAGACACAGGTCGGGGTGGGGTCCGACTCCAATGACGACTTCACACATCTCTTGAACAGCATGGGAAACGTTGTGGGCGTGTCGCCCCTGCTGGTAGCACAGCCACATACAGCACCCAGTGCAATGCCAGCAGCAGAACAGCTGCCTGCCACCACTGTGGGTGCGGCAGTGTGCAGTGCCATGGATGTGCCCTGCATTGGTGGTGGTGGTGCGGCTGTGCAGGTACAGGGCGGTGAACAGCAGCCAAAGGAACAATGGCAGCAGGCTACAGGTGCCACCGGGCAGCCGGACACAGGGTCCGCTGCCAGTGCACCTGCCATGCCTAGTCCCCCTACAGACCACACTGTACAGTGTTCACCAGAGAGGGGGGCTATACAGCATGGCAGGTCACCCCCAGATGATCGACGTCCCCCCCGGGAGCCCTAGAATGTGGACCACCTGGCTGAGCACACCCAGCTGCTGCAGGCGTCCATTCAGCAACAGGTGGTGCGTGCACTGCATGTGGAGGTGCGCCAGTTAGCTGAGCAGCAGGAAAGGGGCACTGCGCAGATCCTGGAGGGGATGCAATGCATGCCGAACACCATGACTGCATCCTTGGATTGCATTGCCAGTGCAATTGTGGATAGCTTTGGGTTGCTGGATGCCACAGGGCATGGCTGTAAACAGGAGACCCCCCGCAGTGTGCTGTCCACCCCAGGGACCCGGTGTCAGGTGATTCCCTTACAGTTGATGCCAGGCTTGGATGTAGGCATGTCAGGCTTGGATGTAGGCATCCCAGGCATGCCTGGGGCGGGCCTGTTTGGGCGCCAGCACACCCCTGTGAGAACGCGGTCATGGTCCTGCTCTTCCACCCCTGGGGTTTGTTGGACACCCCTCTGGCTGATGCACAGCCTGTGGCTGCTGATCAGCCCCTGCAGGCTGCCCCCGTGGCAGTGTTGGCCATGGTACCGTGTGGCTGCCCTGATCTGCGTGCTGCCCTGACCACAGTCTGCGGCTGATGCCTTGTTCACCCATGGGCGGTGTGTGTGTGCCATACTGATAGTGACACACCTTTGTGATGTACCGCATGCTGCCTGTGTGTGTGCATGCCTGGCCGCTGGACCATGTGGCATGGGCAAGATGAGGGTAGTCTAGCACCAGTTGTGCCTGTGCACCAGTGCCATGCATCTGATCCATGCCACAGTCCGATGTCTGGGTGGGTGGGTGGTGTGTGTGTGTGTATGTGTGTTGCTGTGTGTTGGTGTGTGCCACTGACTCCCCTCCCCCTGCATCATTCCTCTGTGTGTGCATGCCCCTCGCCATGCACATCTCTGCATGTGTGCTGTACTTGTCTGTGTGGCCCATGCATGTGTACCGCACCACCTACCTGCGTTCCCAAAGTGTTCCTGTGGGACAATGTCACGGTGGCGTCATGCCTGCTGTTGCAGTCAGTGGTCCCTCCACCCAGAGGGTGGCTATTCACGCCCTTCTGGCCCCTTGTCTCCATCGTTCCCACTACTGTTGCCCTCATCTGCCTTGACAACTATCCCATGGTCAATGGCTATGTTGTGCAGTATGCAGCAGGCCAGACTGCAAAATCACCCTTCAGGCCCAAATACCACCATGACAGTGACATCATTCATGAGAAGGGGGCCCAAAACCCCCATGTTGAAAATTTGGTGCCAAAATTCCAAAAAATGACTGTTTAACGAGCATGCGTTGCGCAGTTCCTACGCAGGCTCATAAGTTCATGAAATTTCAATATTTTCACTCCAGATTTTCAATATTGCCATTTCGCCACACCTTCTTATGAGTAGTACAGCTGTCATTTTTCACATCTCACCCAAAATGTGTTTCCACCCATGTAGCTCAGAATGGCACAGTCAGTGTGCAAAATCAATGTACGGGACAAATTAAGAAAATCACAGTGACACTGTTCATGAGCAGAGGTCTTGAAATGTCTATGTTGAAAATTTGGTGAAAAAATTCCTAAAATGACTGTTTTACTAGGCGTCGTTCGCAGTTCCCTACATGCGCTCATAGGTTTGCTAATTTTCAATATTTCCTCCAGATTTTCAACATTGCCATTTTTCCACATCTTCTTATGAGTAGTACAGCTGTCATTTTTCACATCTCACCCAAAACGTGTTTCCGTTTCATGTAGCGCATAATGGCGCAGTCACAGCGAACTCAGTGTATGGGACACATTAAGAAAATCACAGTGTCACTGTTCATGAGCAGAGATCTTAAAATGGCAATGTTGAAAATTTGGTGAAAGAATTCCTAAAATGACTGTTTTACGAGTGTGCGCGTACAGTTCCCACGCACGCTCGTAGGTTTGCGAATTTTCAATATTTCCACTCCAGATTTTCAGCATTGCCATTTTTCCACACCTCCTTATGAGCAGTACAGCTGTCATTTTCACATCCTGCTCAAAACGTGTTTCCGCCTCATGAAGCGCGCAGAATGGCGCAGTCGGTGTGCAAACTCAATCGATGGGACACATTAACAAACCACAGTGACACTGTTCATGAGCAGAGGTCTTAAATGGCTATGTTGAAAATTTGGTGAAAAATTCCAAAATGACTTTACGAGCGCATGCTGTACAGTTCCTATGCATGCTCGTAAGTCTGCAAATTTAATATTTCATTTAAATTTTCAACATGTCCATTTTATTAAACTTCCTTATGAACAGCACAGCTGCAATTTTTCATATGTCACCCAAATGTGTTATCTATATGTAGCACACACAATGGTGCTGTTGGTGCGTAAAGCAATGTTTAGGACAGATTAAGAAAATCACAGTTACACTGTTCATGAGCAGAGGTCTTAAAATGGCTATGTTGAAAATTTGGTGACAAAAGTCCATAAAATGACTGTGTTACGAGTGAGCATTGTGTAGTTTCCACGCATCCTCGTTAGTTCATGACTTTGTAATATTTTCAGTCCAGATTTTCACTAGTGGCATTTTTCCACAGTTCCTTATGAACAGTACAGCTGCCATTTTTCACAACATGGCCGAAGTGTGTTTTCACACTTTCAGTGCAGAGATGCGTGGTCGCTGAGGGAAATCATTGTTCGGCACAGATAAAGAAAATCACAGTGACACTGTTCATGATCAGAGGCACCAAAATGCCTGAGTTGACAATCTGCTATAAAAATTCCCCACCCTAATTATATTACGGGTGTGCGTTGCACAGTTTCTATGTACGCTCGTAACTTCATCATTTTTTTAAATATTTTTACTACACATTTGCAACATAGCCATTTGTACACCTCCCCATGAAAGAGTACAGCTGTAATTTTTTATATCCTGATCGGAATATTTTTGCACCTGTGGTGCTAAATGCCGTAGTCACTGTGCATAAGCAGCTTTCGGCTACCAAACTGATATTCCCCCTGTTCATGAGGTGGGGTCACAAAACAAACATGTTGAAAATTTGGAGTGAAAATACCAACGAATGCCTGAGGTATTAGGCTTTCAACCAATCGCCCAACCCCCAGAGAATGACAGGAATCAGGGTGTGACTTGGGATTCTTTCCTGTGATGCTCATACCATTCCACACCTGCAGTCACGAGAGGCATCGAGGTATGCCTTGGACTCTTCGGCCCCAAACTTCACCCCATTCTTCCTATATCGCACTCCATCTCACCGTATTTCCTAATGAAATGGGCGATAAGGGCCAAAGACCCCAAGGAACACGTGACACTTGTCAGTCTCTGCAGAGTGGGTATGGTGAAATGGCGTGGCAAGTATAGCTTCGACGACCCAAACGCACACCCCAATGCCTGTCACTCTCTGCAGGGTGGTGGTGGGGTTTGCTTCAGTTCAATACTTCACTGCCATTCCTATTACGCAGCTCTGTAACTTCTACACTACCACTGCCAATGCCAGCAAGCAAACATTCGGCATTGACAAATGCTTGTTTTGTTATAGCTTTGACTGCAGCCGCAAAAAGAATCCCCAGAAATTACTTTTGACTATTACTGTGTTTACCCTTGGGGGGGGGGACACCCAAAATGAGATGAGCAAATTCCGACTTGAAATCACCTTTCAGGCAGAAGTTAAACATTTTCTCCACCCTTGTTCATGAGGTGGGTCATAAAAAGGCTATGTTGAAAATGTGGGTTAAAAATATTAAAAAACAACAAAGTTATGAGCCGGCATTGAAATTTACAATTGCAGGCTGATTACTTTGGTAATATTCAATATTTTGACCCCAGATTTTCAACATAGCCATTTCTTCACAGCACCTTGTAAATGTGACAGCTGTCATTTTGGAAATCCTGGCCAAAATGTGTTTTCGCACTTATGGCGCAAAATCACCTTTTGTGCAGGATTTGAGCATTTTCTCCATCTGTGTACATGAGGTGGGCTTATAAGAGGGCTATGTTGAAAATGTGGGGGAAAATATGAGAAAACAACAAAGTTATGAGTTTACATTACAATTAACATTTGGCTTCCGGGGACTTCGGAGCAGGTAAGGCTCCCCTGCAGTTTTTATACAAGGCACTAGAAAAGGTGCTATTTAAATAGCAGATCAACACTGGCACTAAGCCATCTGAAGGGAACCATTTCATCTGTTATAATACATACTCAGCTGGATGTCTGCATTGTTAGCTATTTAACATAGCACATTCTGCGTGTTCCTTCTTTGTTTGAAGTGGCTGCTTGTCTGTCTGTAGCTTAGTTTTTGTGGATTTACATGGTTTTCTGCTTGGAGTAACTACACCATTCTTGCTCACTACATCCGTGAAAGTCTTTTGAACTGGATTTCTGCAAAACATCATCACCAGGTACCTGCATTTTTCATTTAAAAATCAACTTTTTGGAAGCTATCCCATGCAAAACATAAGTCAAGCAATTAAGTCTGACAAACTCAGTGACTCTAGGTCTGCTTGAATCCACATTTTCGTCTGACCTGCTCCATGATCTGTATGTGGGCTTTTCAACAACCTCTTTGAATGACAAAGAAGCATGCAGACAAAAGGATTTCACATCCTGCATATGCGCAGGCACAGTTCATCACCTTCAGGAATTCTAACACATTCTGTGACTCTGGACCTCAGCTGTTGATAATTCCTTTTGGCTTATGACTTAACCACCAGGTATCTACAAGATGCTGAAATCCTTTCTCCTACAAATTCTCCTTATGCTGCTCCTGCTCTCAGGAAATGTTCACCCCAACCCAGGACCACCTGGGCAGCCAGCAGTGGCACCAAGCAGAAGGACAGGGACACTCACCATGGCATCCATCAATGCCTGCAGCATCCTCAACAAACTTGATTCCCTCCAAACATGGATCCTACAGCACAACCCTGATGTCCTCTCAGTTGTGGAAACATGGCTAAACCCTAAAATCCTGATACCCCAGTCTCTATCCCTGGCTACTGCATTTTCAGGCAAGACAGGATTGCTAAACGGGCCGGGGGCTACGCCATCTATCTTAAGGATACCCTTATGGGTCACATCATCCCATCCCCTAGTCTGAGCAACTCCTTTCAGGTCCTCACAATCAAAATCCTCCTTGGTGCACATAGCAAGGAACTCACTGTCATCTCAGTTTACCTTCCCCCAAGAGACCAGGCTGCTGGCTTCCATAGCATCATAGAATATCTAAGGGTCCAGCAACATAATTCTGAAACCATAATCATGGGTGATTTTAACATTAACTGGCCTCTGCTGAGGTCACACTATATGATGCAGCCGCTACGCATCACCACTCAACTGGTCAATGCCCCACTAGGCGTAACTATAGGACAGGCTTCCTTACGCTTCTAGACTGGATTCTATCTAACTGCCCTGAATGCATCTCCAATGTTTCTGTACTCCCGGATACAATAAGTGACCACTCACCTGCCATCTGCACCTGGTCAAATAAATACCACAAACCCCCTCCCAAGCTTATCTGTGCCAGGGTTATCAAACAAGGGCACCTCCAGCTGTTAAAATCCCATCTAACCAGGCTGGACTGGGCAGTGCTTGACTCCCTCAATGACACCAACAAAGCTCTGGACCTATTTATCAAATGTTTCAACGAAGCCTGTGACATCTATGCCCCAGTGAAAAACATGAAGGTCAAAGGACAGACCAACCCCTGGGTTACTACTGACCTTTTAACTCTGCTCAAGCACAGAGACCACCTCTGGCATTGTGCTTGTGCAGCTCTGATGCAAGTAAACATACAATTATACAAAGCAGCCAGAAATGATTGCACTGGAAAAATACGGAATGCTAAACGCAGCTATTACAAAGAGGCTCTGACCAACTCTTGGGGCCAGGGAAACAAATTCTGGAACAACATGAAAGTACTCACAGGCAAGGATCCTAAAGCACCACCCACTATGCTCAATCATCATGGCACTCCTACACTCGACCTAGGTACCATCACCAGCACTTTTAATAATGCATTTACAAACCTGGACAGTGTCCTTCCACCAAATTTTTTCAATGACCTCCCCTCCAGCTCCTCCCAAGTTACCCCCCAACTAGAACGTACAACCCCAAAGTTTTTTTTAAGGAGGTCCCACCACAAGTAGCTAGAAAATACATTCAAAAGGCCATCGGCAAACAAGGGTACAGTGGTGACTCCCTTGACCTGAAACTGCTGGCACAAGTCCTCGATGAAATCTTAGAACCACTTACAAAGATCTTCAATCTCTCGCTTAGATTGGGCCATTTCCCCTCTCTCTGGAAGAAAGCCACTGTCACACTGGTTCACAAAAGTGGAGATAGGACACTGCACACCAATTACAGACCTATCTCACTCCTTCCCCCACTATCTGAAGCGCTGGAGCGAATAGTATCAGACCAACTAGTTGAATTCCTGGATAAGTACAATGTACAGTGCCCAGAGCAGCATGGCTTCAGAAAAGGGCACAGCACCACCACTGCACTACTGGAATTTACAGCCTTCGTCCATGCCACGCTTGACAAAGGGAATTGTGGAGGGGCAGTATTTATAGACCTTACCAAGGCATTCGACACAATTAACCACCCCCTACTGCTCAAACAACTGTCCTCCATTGGGATCTCCAGTGATGCCCTTCCATGGTTCACCAGCTACCTTGATAATCGGATCCAATGTGTAAGGATTGCAGGGATCTCTTCGGATGAGAAACCGGTCCGCTCCGGAGTCCCCAAGGGGTCTATTCTGGGCCCTCTACTCTTCTCCCTCTTCATCAACAATCTCCTCAGTGCCTGCCACCAAAAAATATTACTATACGCAGACAATGCAGTCCTGTTTTTCAGCCACCATGACATTACAGTCCTTGAATCCCAGCTGCAGCTCGACTTCAAGTGCATTGAAGACTGGTTCAATTCTCATAAACTTGTCCTGAACCACAGCAAGACTAAAGCCATGTCCTTCTGTAACCGACAGAGCAGGCACAGCTCTCTGTCCCTCACCATCCAGAACCACGCTGGGAACCCACTCGAACATGTCAAGAAGTTCATGTACCTTGGTATTACCCTGGATAGTACCCTCTCCTAGACTCAGCATATTGACACTGTTGCCAAGACCGCCAATATACGGATTGGACTACTACACAAACACAAGCACTGTATGCCTGTGGATGCCCTTAAACTAGCCATCTACAGCTCTGTCATCACTATCATTGACCACAGCCTTGCCATCTATGGCTCTGCCTCAACAAGTGCCCTCCGCAGGATCTCAGTTGCTCTCAACAAAGCCTGTAGACTACTAACGGGTGTGACCCAACAAACTCACACCTGTGACCTCTATGCACAGGCCGGCTGGCTATCCCTATGCAGCAGAATACAATACCAGACCTGCTTACTTTCCAAAAAGATTCTCCATGGTCTCATGCCACCTGGTGTTAGCTCACTCCTTACTACCTACAGTGGCACTCAACAAACACGTGGTGCCCAATCTCTAACCTTTCAGGTTCCCAGATGTCGTACCTCCATGGGTCAGCGGTCCTTTATCTATAGAGCCGCTCATTTGTTCAATTCCCTCAACAAAGAAGCACTTTCCTCTGCTACACTTGGACCCTTTAAAAGGAATCTCAAACTTTACCTCACCTCTACCACTCAATGTGACTGCTTCTCTGAACAGAGATCTCTCTAAACACCTCCAGCTCACTCATGTCTCACAGCCCCCTTTCCCAGTCTCATTCCTCTGGCACTGGGCCTTCCTTGACTCCTTTCCTGCTTCACATCTCCACTGGTACAAGACATTTTCCACCACCATCGGACAGTGGCTGATTAGCCTGCCAACTTCCTCTCCCGGTTGCATACGCCTGCAATACAAACTGCCTATGGTGCCCTCTATCTCTTATTGTTACGCAGCCAGCTGCCTAACAAACTACGCGTTATATGAATATTATCTCAAGGTATGTTATAACTGAGTATCTTTATTTTTTCTTTTAGTTGTTTTGGTTGTTTATTGTGCATTCTTTTACCACCTCTGTATGTATGTTGACCCTCATCCTTTGAAGTGGAACCTTTGTAAATGAGCAGTTTCTGCTCAAAGGTATTTGTAATCCGAGATTTTAATAAATAAATAAATAAATAAATAAATAAAAATTAATGCTAGTAACTGTGGTACTTTTCAGTATTTTGACACCAACTTTTCAACATAGCCATTTTTTCACACCACCTCATGAATGTGACAGCTGTCATTTCTCAAATCCTACCCAAAATGTGTTTTAACACTTGTGGCACAAAATGAGGTTTCAGCTATTGTTTTATAAATGACACCTGTCATGCTCAGAAGGAGTGGTTAAAAAACAGATTATGTTGAAAATTTGTGGTAAAAATGTGAAACCAACTAAGTTATGAGGAAACAAATTGCTCCAACATATACTCATAACTTTATTTTTTGGAGATTGTGGCCCCTAATGTTCAACATATCCCTTGTGTTACCCTACTTCCTGAACATGGCAGGTGTCATTTTTCAAATCTCCTCCGGAACTTGTTTCCACAGTTACACAGTAAAATCACCTTTCGGATGGGAATTTAAAAATTCCACCTGTCTTGATCATAAGGTCAGATCATAAAAAGACTATTGGGCATTTTAAGTCAAAATGTGGGAGCCCACTTAAAAGTACATCGTTGTCTGTGGAATAAATGTTTATGCTTGTGCAACTTTGTTGTGGCTATACTCGATTCCTAATCTTTTTGACATTTAGCTTGATAGTTGGTAGGAACAGAGAGCCCAAAAAGGTGTTGGTCATCTCTTCGAACTCACAAAGAGTGGGACTGCTGTTGTGTGTGTGATCAGTAATGCACAGGAGAGGAAAAAAAACTCTTTGGGGAAAACCTCTGGGGACCCATGGTTACTGATCTGCCCATCCTCTGGGCATGCTAAGAGGAGATGATAGAAAAGGATAACCTTAATTCCAGTATAGGATTTGGTATATAAGTTTCGTAGGCTGATGATTTCCACCTTCTGAGCTTCTTGATGATTTGGCTGGGGATGTTGTTTCTGGATGCTGAAGAAGCAACTCCAATTCTGAATGAATGCCTGGAGTAAGTATCTGGGGTTGAGCCCCAGCCTGTGTAACTGAAGTCTGATGTGGGCAATGAACCATTTGGTGGTTATGGGTACATTGTAGGTGGAAGTTAGTAAGGGCATGGTGGGATGTGAACCAGCATGAAACAGCAAGAGTTTGTCCAGTTGAGCAACAGAACACCATTTGTTGTTTGAAGAGTAGAAGGAGGTTGAGACTCCTTTGTGAGCCTGGTTCATTTTGGATGAAGGCAGATGCTGGGCATAGAAATCATTTTCTTTGCAAAGGTTCGATTTCCTGAGGAATGAAGAAGATGTAGAAGTGTGGACTGAGAATTTCCCAGGTCTAAGAAAACCAAAATAGGCTACACATGTGGTGGAGGTGATCATCAGGCTGAGCGTTGGTTCAAAAGGTATTGAATTCAGCTAGTCCAGAAGTTGTCTGATGTGGGTCTCTTCTATCAGTAGCCTCTGAGGAGCTTTTGGGGAGCAGTTTTCTGGAAACCCAGCAGAAGGAGTTTTATGGAAGGATTGGACAGAATAGATGGGGTGGAAGGAGCTAATTGAGAATGAGAAAACTGGATTCCGGAGATGTACTGTTTAATAGTCCCATGAGAGAGATGTAAGGCCTGGTGGCAGTAGATCATGAAGGCTAGAATATGATCAATGGAGAGAGGAACTGCACTCGGTGTTGGTGAAGTGCAAAATCTGGCATATTTAGGCCAGGCTATGACATATGTTGCTCTAGTGGAAGTGATCTAGGTTTCCCATATGATGGAGGAAGACTGGCTGTGATAGTGTTCTAAGGTATGATTAGATTCTGGAAGGAAGATGGAGATGCCATATCTGTATCCGTTTCCAGACATACTCTGCGGAAAAACTGGAACTGGAAGCGGGACAATGCATCAACTGCTTAATTTTGATGACCCAAGATATGGAAACAATGGAAGGTGAAATTATGATGTAAGGAAAGCCAGATCAACCTCCTCACGAACATCATAATGGTCAAGGAGGATGAATGCCCTTTATTTATGATGTCTACTGTACTTTAGAAAATGGGCTAGATTGTAGGAGCTCTTTGATTGGCTGACACCTACAGCAGGGGAGTACATTAAGTTTCAATAAACACCTGCTCCAAAACAAGAGCCAATCGAGGGTGCCCTATTACTTGTGTTAACCTTGGGCACCCTGAATTTCAACAGTCACCATTTTTCTCCTCGCTTAGCGGGCCAGTTGAAAGCTAAGCAGTTCCTCCATACAGCATGTCCTCCATCCCTCCCCGCTATCGCAGAAAGTTAGTTTTTATGTTCTTGACAAAAACAAACTGCATAATGTTTAAAAAACATAAAATTATGCACCTCGTACTTTCTTTCCGTTTCTTTCACCCCGTGCCATGACTCCACTGCCACCGCTCACATCCCCGATCCCGATTGACTTCCGATGTAAAAAACAGAAAGTCCTCATTCAAAAAAACACTAACCTCAAAAAAAAAAAGAAAAGAAACCATAGAACACTGTGGTGCCAAATCGGACCTCACATTTTCCACTTCCTGCTTTCAATTAGCAGGGTCACGCAAGCTCACGCACATAACTAGCACATTCTCCCACCACAAAGTAAAGAAAATAAACAAAACGTTTGTAGAAACTGCACTGAACATGTGCTCAACTATAAACATGATGGCAATATAGTTCTGAGGTAAAATTTTATATCAATGGCATGTCTTCCTCTGCACCATTGTGGGGGGAGTAGAACAGAATGGCTCTTTGAAGGGTGGTAGACCAGGAATGAAACAGCACTGAGGGACTACTTTACCACATATGTGTTTTTTTCTATATTTCTATTTATTTTAAATGCCTGTTCCTCTATTATTCTGACTAATTAAAATGTACATGCATGCCCATTTTCTAAGCACAATAATACCCTCCAGGGTGGGCGGAATGGGCAATACTGGACCTTCCAGGGGCTATAAGGCCCTCGCCGGTGGTGTCGGGCCTCATTACGCCCCTGGGTGGTCCAGTATTGCCCAATACTGCCTATCCTGTCAGGTATTATTGCTTGCTTGGTTGTCTGAGTAAATGGAAACAGACTGCAAGGTCCAGGAGTGACCCCATAAAAAGGCAGCAGCAATAATTGGATAAATTTCAAACAGGGAAGCTGTGGAGAAGAATTCCAGGATGGATAGACTATCAGAAGGCCAAGGGGCAGTAAACCAAGCCGAATCACAAATGGCAGCAAATCCATAGGTAGGTGATGCATCAGTATTAATCTTGGAGTCGGAATCTGGGGATGGGTCTTTATAAAACATGGAGCAACCATTCCAATGGGCAAGGAATAGGGACCATATGGCCAGATCGGATTTTGCTGTGGCTGAGATCTGACCATAGTGATGGAGGTTGACAACTGTAGAAGCCAAGTCTAAGAGACAGGAAATAAATGATCTGCCTTGCGGTATGATTCTCATAGAAAAGTTCAAATATCTGAGCAGGGAAAGTAGCTCCTGCTTTGTACTCGAAGCTCACATTAAGAAAGCATGGATCATGGATTGGATGTGGAGACGTTTGTCTGTGTGGAGTTGAGTTCCCATGTGAATGGAGTCCAGAATAATGCAGAGGAATTAGAGGAGGTAGCCAGGCCCAGGGTTTTCTTGGCAGCCAGGGGGATATTCAAGGATGTAAAGAATTGAACAAGAGTCTGTAAGCTCTTCTCTGGAAAGGAGTCTGGTGGGTCTATGAGGAGAAAATCATCCAAGAAGTGCAGAATGTCAGGTCAATGGTAGACATGAAGTAAGGCCCAGCAGAGGGCTTCAGCAAAGTCATCAAAAAGCTTGGGGCTGCTCCTGCATCCGAAGGTCAGGCAGACTGCGAAGTAATGACTATTGTCCCAGTAAATACGGTAGAGATGCCATAAGGAAGGGTTGATTGGCAAAAGTTTGAAAGCCTTAGCAATCAGCCTTAACAATCCAAGCTGTTTGATAAGTGTAATGGCGTCATCAATGCAGGCGTAACATAGGGAGTAATCCTCGGCTGGGATTAAGGAATTGACACTGGAAATGGAGGAAGTGTGGGGGAGCAGAAAGATCCATGATAACCCACTTTTTGCCTGAAACCTTCCTGGTAGCTATGCCAAGTGGATTGATTCAGAATATGGGAAAAGGAGGTTGATCATATGGACCAATGATAAAGTCTTTTAGGAGCTCCTTCTGGAGAAGGCGCACATCAGTGTCAGGCTCAAGCAGTGCAGATTGCAAATTACGGCAAAAATAGGATTCAGATGGTAGGGCAGTAATGCCAGTGTGAAATCCTTGCTGGAACCCCAAAAGGAGGTGGTCAACTACAACACGGGAAGAATAGAAATGCAAGGTTGCTGCCACTGTGGGGACATTGCTAGACATAGAGGGATGGGGGAATGGTCATTTTTCAGAACAAGAAGCCTGAGGACAGATGCTGAGGGCATGGGCACCTCAGCAGAGACTGCAGACATGCAGACAACAGCAGTTGGAGTGGAGACAGCCAGAGGCATTAAAGCTGTAACAAACCTGGTGATTGCTCAAAGACAGGAGGGAGCGTAATGGAGTGGGGTGAGTCCTGGTATTCAGGAAGGTATGAGTGAATCCTGATGGAGCAGAAGGAGGTGGTGGAGAGGGCCCAGGATGCAAGGTTGAGGATGTAGAGGAAGCAGCCACCAACTGGCAGAGGAGAGCAAAATGGGCAAATGAACCACAAAGGGAGCAGGTGAGGGCCCTTTGGCCAGAAAAGTGATGGCAAAACAGCTCATTGTACAGGGCCACCCAATCTAGCTTTGTGTTATAATGATGCAAAGCAGTAGCCACTGTTGTGGAAAAGGATTTGTGATAGTCATAGAAAAAGGTATTGCCATAACGGTGACTGATATCTACCATGAGGTATAAGTAGGATTCCAATTCCGCCCTAAGGGCAAGGAAGGCAGAGCAAAGGACATCCCGGTAGAGACTAAAGGCCAGGAAAAAATTCAGAAATGATGAACTTATGAAGCAGATGGGGATTCTTGGCTTCGAGGATGACAGAGACGTCGCCACAGGAAACAATGCGATTATCAACAAGGTCTTGGGAGGAAACCAGAAGGGAAACCAGACTGATGTCCTTGCCAGCAATGATGTCCATGCGAAGATCATAGGATCATAGGATATATCAAGCATCATAGACTACAGTCCTGATAGCTTGCCAGTCCCTTGCTTTTAGAACTCAATAGTTCTGTCCCTACAGAAAAGGTCCAGTTTAGATTTGAAGATATCCATTTTAGGGCTGTCTACTACCATAGCTGGAAGATCATTCCATGATGATATTACCCTCTGGCTAAACCAATTTTTTCTAGTGATTAAATTCCATTTGGACAAGAAGAGTTGTTTGTTATGCCTCCTACCACTACACCAACTGGTCTTGAGTGTAAACCCTAATTCCTGCCTCAAGTTGATATCCCTCAAAGTTTTAAACAGCATGCACATGTCCCCTCTAAACCTCCTGTAATGGCATGAATAGAGGTTCAATGCTTCCAACCTTTCCCTGTATGATCTAGTTTTAAGGTTGACAATAGCTTTGGTAGCCCTTCTCTGTACCCCTTCCACTCTGAGGATGTCCTCCATTTTATATGGGGACCACACTTGGACACAATACTCCAAATGGGGCCTAACCAAAGCACTATACAGTGGAATCAGAATCCCCCACTGGATATGTGTCTCCAGATACAGCTGAGATTTTGGTTAGCCTTTTTGATCTGATCATTACAGTGTGGACTAAATTTAGATCAATAGTAATCTTAACTCCCAGGTCTCTTTCCTCGTGAGTTACTATTAGTGCATCAGTTCCAAGTTTATATGCTACTTCATTATTATGCCTACCAAGTGCATTATCTTGCATTTAGCTGTGTTCAACTCTAATTTGTTCAACTTGGTCCACTCTAATATTTCATTTATTGCCCCTTGTAAGCAAGTCCCCTCCACAGAATTATTGACAACCAACCCCACTCTACAGTCATCTGCAAACGTATAGAGCCAAATATTTGGATCTTTTATTTTTAGGGTGGAAATGTAGATATTGAATAGGCACAGCCCCAAAACTGAACCCTGCTGAACCCCACTGGTGATAGGTGCCCAGTCTGATAGTGCCCCTTTTATAATAACCCTCTGTTTTCTGTCCTGTAACCATTCCAAGATCCAATATACAATATTGGTCTCTAGCTTAAGCTCCCTCAGTGCAGTTAATAGTTCTAAGTGGGGCAGTTTATCAAATGCCTTAGCAAAGTCCATAAAGGCAACATCCACTGAATTCCCCCTGTCTAGCTCTTTATTAACTTTATCATAGAAGATAAGGAGATTAGTCTGACAGGACCTTGATTTTGTGAATCCATGCTGTAGGGGATTGGTCAACCCCTGCTCCTCAAGAAAGGCTTGAATTTTTTCTTTTAAAATACCCTCCAAGATTTTACCCATAATAGAAGTTAAACTTACTGGCCTAAAATTTGATGGAACTGTCTTCGGCCCTTTTTTTAGTAGTGGAATCACGATTGCAACCTTTCAGTCTTGTGGAACCTCACCACTCTTGAGGGAGGATTGAAAAATATGGGTTAGGGGTGATGCTTTATGATCTGCCAACTCATGTAACACTCTGGGGTGTATATTATCTGGCCCTGATGATTTACTAATGTTCACCTTACGTAATCTCTCCAGGATCTCATCTGGGTCAATTATTATTTGTCCAGGGGATGAGTGGTTATCATTTATGAATGGGATTGAAGTTTTTTTGTTAAAGACTGAGCAGAAATATACAGTATATTTTGAATGTCAGCCATTTCCTTATCCGAAGCTGTCAATCCATTATTATTCTTAAAGGGATCCACGGTACTCGGACTACTTCTTAAATTATTGATATGACTAAAAAATGATTTCTTGTTATCCTTAACTTTAGGTGCTAACAGGATCTCTTGCTGCACTTTTGCCTTTTTGATGACCCCTTTGACTTTCTTTGTAAGATACCTAAAAACCTGATGGTTAGCCTTTGTTTTGTCACTTTTATACTTTTTGTACATTCTATTCTTTTAATTTATCATTTTTTTATTTGATGAGTTGAGCCAATTTGGATACTTTTTCCCTGTAGTATTATATTTATTAAAACTAGGTATGTGTTTTTTGTCTGATCTCTTAGTATTGTGAGAAGCAAGTGCCACATCACGTTTACAGAACAATTTTTAAAGCCGTTATCCAAATCCCAATGTGAAAATTCCCTTCTAAACTGGTCAAAATCTGCCCTACTGAAGTTCAGCTTTATTGTAGATCCTTGGTTTATCAGAGTACAAGACTCCTTGATACTAAAATGAACTGTACAGTGATCACTATTACCGAGTGGGTTATCTACCCTAACATCATCTATTGTATCTCCCATATTTGTTAATAAAATGTTGAGGATGTTATTACCTCTTGTACTGTCTAGTACCTTTTGCTCTAACCCAAGTTGGTCAAAACTATCCAAAAACCCCATATCTGTTTATTCGCTTCCTTAGATAACTTCCAGTCTATACTGGGTAGATTAAAGTCTCCAAGTGTAAGTATTCTATCTGCTGGAGCCAGAGCAGCTATTTGATTTATCAAGACTTTGTCATTGTCTTCTGATATTGCGTGAGGTCTATATATCAAACCCATTATGATTTTGGAGCTATCTTGGGGTAGAAGTTTAACCCAGAGAGTCTCAAGCTCTGCTACGTCTTTTTCCAGTTCTATGCTTTTTATTGACTCATGTATATACATGGCAATGCCTCCCCCTTCCTATGCATCCCAGATTTTGAGAATAAATTATACCCTTGTACAGATTTATCCCAGGTGTCCTTTTCATCCCGCCAAGTTTCTGTAATTACTGCCAGTTGAATGTTTTGTGATGTTAGCAAGAATTTAAACTCGTCAAACTTGTTAACCAGACTTCTGGCATTAATCAGCAATCCTTTCCATTCTAGTATATTCTTATCCTTTTCTAGACAGTTAGTGATTTAATTACCTCCATTTACCATATTCCCTCCTTCCTCCAGTTTAAATGAAATTGTATCACTTCATTACATTTTTTACATCGTATTCTGGAACCAACTTGGTTTAAATGAAGCCCATCATGTTTAAAAAATGATTTGTTATCGAAGGTAATAGAGTTGTCCAAGAAACCAATGTTTTCTGTTTTACAAAAGTGTCTTAGCTATTTATTAACATCTGAAATTGTCCCATTTCTGTACGCTAGATGGCCAAAGGTTGGTAATAGCCCAGATATTATGGTTTCCCTCTTTTTTTCTTCTCTAATTCTGTTGGTTATTTTAATGAACTTAGTCTGAATATCTTTGAGGTCAGTTTTGTTGACATCATTTGTGCCCATGTGTAGAATTACTAAAGGGTTTTTTTGTGCTTTCTAGGAGCCCCTTGAGAAGATCTGAAGCATTATTCATTTTTGCCCTTGGGAGTATGCTAACCGTAGTGTGTTCCTTTTATCCATTACATACTGCAGCATCAATCCCCCTTGTGATGGAATCCCCAATCACCACTATATCCCTAGTATGAATGGCCTTAAAAATATTTTTCTTATCTGGTCCCTGAGGTGGTATATCTTGTTAAGAAATATTCCCCAACTCTTGTGTACCGTAATTACATGGAGAACTATTGGGGTGCTGGCTAAGTGTTTCAAATTTATTATGTAGTTGTAAGGGGGTGAATCTGGTTGTTTAGTGCTAGATTTCTTGTCAGTGTACTTGACTTGCTCCCAGGCCACCTCTTCATTGACTTCCCCTTCCCCATTCTGGAGTTTCTCTCTAATCCTGGAGCCTTGAGGTAATGCTTCGCTATCAACAATACTTTGGGCTGCCTCATCTATGTAGCTCTCAAGGAGCTCAATTTCTTTTTGAGTTTCCAGTCTTCTTAATAATTGTGCAATCTCCTCCTGTAGTGTACCAATAAGCAAACAGTTAACACAAATAAAATCTTTAGTAGCAGTTTCTTCCATGTACATTTTGCATTTTGTACATATCTTTTTACCCTTACCCCTTTTGCTTTTACCCTGAGACATTTCTATTCTGGTTATATGGGCTAAACCCACCTTCAGAGTGCTGTATTTCTTGTTATGACACTCACCCTCGGCCTAGAGACTCCTTTACCCAGCTTCCCAGTGTCATCTGCACGTGTCTTCGTGCATGATCCCGCACACACCCTGCTCTGCTCGCCCTGCTCGCAGCAGGGCTTCCTTTTACGGAGCTGCGTGACCCAGAAGAGTTTTATAGGGGTCACAGCTCATTTTTGTAGTTACTGCCCAAAAGAGCTATTTTTTTAAAATTTCAAGCTCCATGGGCAAAAACCACTCATATGTGGAGCTGGCTCATTGTAAATTCAATCAGTATTTGCCAGAAACAGTTTTAAAAATGTCCCCTCCGCAAGCCAGTAGTTCTTTGGATTTGCTGTAAAAAACTACTTGGCTTATCTTCCTGCTTCCTGTTAGGGAGATATGTGCAGGGCTCACTACAATTACACAGTTCACATCAACAATTTAGAAATAATATTTAGTGCTGGCTTACTGCTTCTACAAGGGGAAATATCACAGCCAATTAGCTTTTGAAGTAAAAATCTCCACCCAAATCCATCTGGAGATGAGATGGATGGGAGGAATGATTGGGGCAGAAGGCGAAGGTGATGTACCTGGAACAGCTAGAGGAGCAGAAATGGGCGCAGCAGCAAGCACAAATGGGAGAAACCAGAGGAGGTGGGATATTGCTTGGAAATGGCAGGTCAGGCGGAGGGGTGGGCAGAACATGCTTTGGCTGAGTCACCATACGAGATTCAATGGAGGACATGCAGGACTGTAGATCAGACATGGAAGAGGCCATCTGAGCCATGAAGGCATGTATCTTGGACATGGAAGAGGTAGGCAGTGGAGCAGGTGGAGCAGGTGCTGGAGCAGGAGCTGACTGGACTGCAGGGAAGTAGAGGTCATATAAAACCTGCTTACGAACAGAAGTGGGGTGAGCAACACCAAGGAAATGAAGTTCAGCAGTCAAACGGGGCACAGTTCAATCTGAAATGGAAAGGCGGGTTTTGGTAGTGCACTTCCTGCCAGGTGGAGGAGGCGAAGCTGAAGAAGCAACATTGGGCCCAGGTACAGGAACATCCAAAGAGGAGGCCATGACAGGCAAGTTCTGAAAGAAGGAGGAGGGAGATAAAAGCCAAGAAAACAAACAGAACGGTAAAACTCCCAACCGATGGTATCCACTGCTTAACAGGTGGCAGCAGCTGGAGGACAGAGCCTTGTATACATGACAATGCACAACGGGACACCATTCCAGGTAAATGGCACCTACCTGCACTTGATACCCCTAAGGCAGAGTTAGGAACAGGCCCACAGACAGTTGGAGCGTGCTGGGGGAAACTGAGCTGAAAAACATAAGGATAAAGAGAAGAGGGTAAAAAGGGGGAACAGGTAGAGGGAGGAGGCTGGAGGAAAGGAGATATGAAGAAGGAGGGTGGCCAGTGGGAATTGAACAGGCAACCACCAGGGGCTATGATGTTCCACCAAAACCCCTGCATCCTCCACCATAGGAAAAACAGGGAGCCCCCAGGAGGCACTGTGGACCACCAGAGGAGGCAACAAGGGAGGGTTGCCACGTGAGAAAAATGACTGACGTAAAGGGGGTGGGAGGGAAGGCACCAGAAGGAAAGGTTTGGGCCAGGAATAATGGCGAGGGGCAGAACACTGGTGCAGCAGCAGGTCAGAATAGCGAACACAAGACAACAGAATTGTTGTTTTATTTTGTTTTGTTTTTTTTTGTTTCTATTCGTCATGACAGTAGAGCAGCAATGGCTGACCTAGACATCAGAATAAGGGAGAACAAGGAAGAACAGACTGGCACAGGCCTTATTAGAAACCCATCCCAGACAGGAACACCGCTCTTCATATGAACATATGAAATTTGCTAGCAGATAAAGGCCTAGAGGTCTATCAAGTCTGCTCGAATGTGCAGCTAGCACTCCTTATTCCGCAGCTGCTCCTCCCTTCCATCCTTCCCTTTCATTGATCCTCCCCCTTGTCCTGTCCCATCCCCTTTTGAAGCAGTCCACTGTTCTACTGGATACCACTTCAGCAGGTAACGCATTCCACCCAGCCACCACCCTCTCTGTAAAAAAGTGTCTCCTCATCTCCCACCTGAACCTTCCTCCCTTCAGTCTCATATCATGGCCCCTGGTGTCCCTCTCTTCCCTTGCTTTGAACAGCCCCTCTGTACCTGTCTTGTTTATTTCTTTCATGTACTTAAAGGTTTCAATCATGTTCCCCGTCCCTCCTCTCCTTCAGCGAGTACATGTTCAACTCCCTCAGCCTCCTCTCGTATGATAAGTCCCCCAGGCCCTTGATCATCTTTGTCGCCCTGCGCTGCACCTCCTCCAGTAACTTAATGTCCCTCTTCAGATACGGGCGCCAGTACTGCACGCAGTACTCCAGGTGTGGTCTAACTAATGACCTATACAGTGGCAGAATCACCTCCTCCCTCCTCGAGGATATACCCACTTGCAATATAACCCAGCATTGTGTTGGCCTTTGCAGCTGCCTTCCTACACTGTGCCAAGTTGTTCATTGACCCTGTAATGAGCATCCCCAGATATTTCTCCTCCTCTGTCTGGGCTAGCTGCACTCCCCCAAGCTGGTAACTCCTCCTTGGGTCCTTCATCCCAAAATGCAGCACTTTGCACTTTTTGGCATTAAACCCCAGTTGCCAGGTGTCTGACCAGGTTTCAAGCTTTGCCACATCATCCTGCAACCCCTACCAACCCCCTAGGTCATCCACCACCACTCTTACCTTGGTATCATCAGCAAACAGACTGATCTTGCTGTTGATGTCCAATGATATGTCTGCAATGAATATCCCAAGCAACACTGGTCCCAACACCGAGCTCTGTGGAACACCACTCATCACTACCCTTGGGTGTGAGCACTCCCCACCCACCACCACCCTCTGTTGCCTTGCCTGAAGCCAGTTCCCTACCCATCTCACTAGCTTTGCACCTGCCCCGTGCCTTCTAACTTACTTCCCAGCCTTCCATGCAGCACCGAGTCGAACGCCTTAGTGAAATCCAGATACAGGACATCCACTGCATGGCCCCTGTCCAGTTGCCTAGTTACCCAGTCATAGAACTCCACCAAGTTGGTTTGGCAGGATCTGCCATGTATGAAGCCATGCTGTCTGCCGTCCTGTAGTCCTTTGGCCTCTAGAGGGGCCACCAGCCTCTTCTTCAGGATAGTCTCCATTAGCTTACCCACGATGGATGCGAGGCAAGCTCTCGCTGCCATGACACATAGGTAAAAACATACCTACAAGCTGGTTCCACAGTGTAACTTCACCACGATGCTAAGGTACAATCAAAGTGCCGAGGAGCAGCAGGAGAGTGCGCAGAAGAAGATATGCCAGTGCCGACAGTGGTAGGGCATATGAGAGGGCAAAAAAAAAACAGATAGGGTTCTCTTTTTGCACCCCAATGGGAAGGGGGGCTGGGAACAGGAAGAAAGAGAGGGGGAGCAGGGGCCAGCCCAGAGAAGCAGGATGAGGAGGCAGGGGGAGCTGACAGGGAACCCAAGCGACAGATGCTGGGACGGGCCATGGAGAGGAGAGTGAGCATGACCAGGAAACAGGATGACCAGGAGACAGGGAAAAAAATAAATAAATGAGGTCAGGCTGCAAACAGCGCAGTAGGATGGGGGAATACTGAAAACAGAAGGGAAGGAAGGGAGAGAGGAGAAGGAAAAGCGTCATCCCGAAAAGAGCCGAAAAGGAAAGGAGCTGGGGAAGCAAAATGGGCATGCCAAGGGCACTGCACACAAAACAAGGAAAGGGACAATGAGAAACAAAAGGGGGTGGAGAAAGGAAGAGAGCAAAGGGACTTGTGGGGGCACAAGCCAGGAGGTGCACCCAGGGACAAATAAAGACAATGCGAGGACAAACAAGGGCAAGGGAAGGAACAATGATGCCCAAACAAGCAAGGCAAGCAGGCAGACCAGTGGGAGCAACTGAAAAGGAGCACAGCACCTGAGGCAGAGACCGTGGCCCAGCCGAGAAGCAGCAAATTGGGGGAAAACACAACAAACAGACGGGGAGCAAGACGGACCAGGAGGGCATCGCCTACAACGGTGGCGGGGAAACCAGAGGAAGGAGCCAGGGTGGGGGGGGACTCACTGGCAGCAGAAGAAAACAGAAGAAGCAGGTGAAAATAAAAGCACAGAAAGAACCAGCACACTGCATGCAGGAGCTCAGGTAGGAAGGGACATTTTCTAAACTCTAGAGTGAGGGCTGTTGGGAGCAGCTGGTTTAAATAAACTGTGTAGGAGGAGTTTATTCCCCCACATTGAACTTCGGGCCAGCCCTGCAAATATTGCCTCTCAACTGCCCTATCCTGGGTAATTACAATCTAAAAATGTGTTAAAGCAGGAAGCCACTGAAAATGAGACACTGCATCTCATCTTCTGTATCCTGGGTAAATATATAGCAAAAATGTGTACAAACAAGACTGGGTACAACTACAATACCAGCGGGAAACATTCAGCATTGACAAATACTTGTTGTATACAGTATCAAATGCAGCTGTAGCCTCATTTATATGGGCAGAACTATTCAGCTGGTTTGAGAACACATTCAAAAACATGTTCATGATATTAAAAATGCTAAATTGGATCGGGCCTTGGCAGCTGTTTTCAAGAATGTCACAAACAAGACCCTAGGCACATGAAATTCTGTGCCTTTGAAGATATAAAACCTCTGCCCAGTGGTGGTGACAGAGTGAGATGGTTGCTTCAACAGGAATCTAGATGGAGCTGTGGTTTACAAGCCTTAACACCTAAGGATCTCAACAGGGAGACTGATAACTCTGTATACTAGAAGCTTGCGAATCTGACAGCTGAGTTTCACATGTCTATTAATCTGCCTTCGTCATCAGTTTGGGGATTGTAAGTATATACTGTCTTTATTTAGCCTTTTCTTGATTTGTATTAACCTCATTCACTTTTGTCTCAGCAGGGTCCCTTGTTCATTGGCGCAGATTAGGGGTGGGCGAAAGTTCTAATTCCACCTTGGTGGAACTTTAGAAATTTTTGGTACCTGTGAAAGTTTTCACACATTCACCTATGACGAGATCAGAAACTTCCGACCATTTTCCATGGATTTTTGCTCTTTTTCACGGAATTTTTGATCTGAATTGTGTAATAATACATTAAGCTGTGGAATTTATTCCATCCACAGTTTAAAGTATTATTTAGTGATACATCCCACCTCTCCCCGACAATCACTGGCCCCTGGCCCTGATTTCTTGTGCCCCCCCCACACTGATCACCAAGCCCATATAACAAAAATTGCTGTGTCCAGTCCCCCCACTCACCCACCATTCACCCCTCCATATCCAAAATAATAATAGCCTCAATCCTCATTCCATGGTGTGTCTACTGGCCCCCTACCCGCCGATAGCCAGCCACATATAAAAACAAGCATTTGTCAATGCTGAATGTTGATTGCGTTGGTCTGTTAAGCACGCTCACTGGCCGTCTGCCAGTCTCTCAGTCTGTTTCTTCTGGTGCTGCAGGCTGCTCTTTCGTAGTGGGCTCCTGCCTGCATTGGCACCTTGTTCTGCCCACTAAGAAATCTGCAGCTGTCCCAACAGAACTCTGTTGAGGTGGCTCACTCCCCCTCTCTCACTCGCTCATTCTGTTTCTCCTGGGGTTGCAGGCTGCCCTTTTGTACTGGGCTCCTGCCTCTGTTGGTGGCTTTTTCTGCCCACAAAGAAATCTGCAGCAGTCCTGACACAGGTCTGTTGAGCCTGCTGACTCCCCCTCTATCACTCACTTATTCCATTTCTGCTGGTGCTGCAGGCTGGCCTTTTGTACTTGGCTCCTGCCTGCATTGCCGCCTTTTTCTGCCAACAAAGAAATCCACAGCAGTCACGATAGAGCTCCATTGGGTTTGCTCACTCCCCCTCTCTCACTCGCTCATTGTGTTTCTCCCAGTGCTGCAGGCTGCCTTTTTGTACTGGGCTCCTTCCTGCGTTGGCACCTTTTTCTACCTACAAAGAAATCCACGGCTGTGCTGACAGAGCACCATTGAGGTCGCTCACTCCCCCTGTGTCACTCACTCATTCTGTTTCTGCTGGTGCTGCAGGCTGCCATTTTGTACTAGGCTCCTGCCTCTGTTGGTGCCTTTGTCTGCCCACAAAGAAATCTGCAGCAGTTACAATACAGCTCCATTGAGCTCGCTCACTCCCCTTCTTTCACTCGCTCATTCCGTTTCTGCCGGCGCTGCAGGCAGCCCTATTTTATTGGGCTCCTGCCTGCATTGCCGCCTTATTCTGCCCACAAAGAAATTTGCAGCAGTTACAATACAGCTCTGTTGAGCTCGCTCGCTCCCCCTCTTTCACTCGCTCATTCTGGTTTCCCTGCCAGTGCAGGCTGCCCATTTGTACTGGGCCCCTGCATGCATTGCTGGCTTTTTCTGCCCACTGACAAATCTGCAGCAGTCCCAACAGAGCTCTGTTGAGTTCACTCACTCCCCCTCCCTCACTCGCTCATTCTGTGTCTCCTGCCACTGCAGGCTGCCCTTTTGTACTGGGCTCCTGCCTGCATTGGTGGCTTGTTCTGGCCAGAAAGAAATCTGAAGCAGTCCCGACACAGCTCCATTGAGCTGTCTCACTCACTCATTCCGTTTCAGCTGGAGCTGCAAGCTGGCCTTTTGTACTGGGCTCCTGCCTGCGTTGCCGCATTTTCTGCCCACAAAGAAATCCGCAGCAGTCACAATAGAGCTCTGTTGAGCTCGCTCACTACTGCTCTGTCACTCGATCTTTCTGTTTCTCTTGGCGCTGCAGGCCGCGCTTGTGTATGGGGCTCCTGGCTGCGCTTGGCACCTTTGTCTGTCCACAAACAAATCCACAGCTGTCCCGACAGAGCTCTGTTGAGGTCGCTCAGTCTCCCTCTCTCACACGCTCATTCTGTTTGTCCTGGCGCTGCAAGCGGCCCTTTTGTATGGGACTCCTGCCTGCACTGATGCCTTTCTCTGCCCACAAAGAAATCCGCAGCAGTCCTAAAAGAGCTCCGGTGAGTTCGCTCACTCCCCCTCCATCACTCGCTCGCTCATTCTGTTTCTCCCAGTGCTGCAGACTGCCCTTTTGTACTGAGCTCTTGCGCTGGGCCCTTTCTCTGCCCACAAACAAATCTGCAGCAGTCCCAACAGAGCACAGTTGAGCGCGGTCACTGCCCCCTCTCGCTTGTTCTACCTTAATGTGTCCCAAACAGTGATTTCCCACAGCTACAGTGCTATTCTGCGGCAGGAGTGCAAAAACATATTTTAGCCAGGATGTGAAAAATGGCAGCTGTACTGTTCATAAAGAGGTGTGGAAAAATTCCACTGTTGAAATTGCGGCGTGAAAATATTACAAAATTGTGAAGTTACAAGGGTGCATGGAAACAGTTCAACGCACACTTGTAACACAGTCATGTTATGGAGTTTCGTCACCAAATTTTCAACATAGGCATTTTAGGACCTCTGCTCATGAACAGTGCCACTTCATTTTCTTAATCTGTCCCGAACAGTGATTTCCCACAGCGACCGCGTTATTCTGCGCTGGAACTGTGAAAACACATTTTGGTCACGATGTGAAAAATGACAGCTGTACTGCTCATAATGAGGTGTGAAAAAATTCCACTGATGAAAATCTGGCGGAATTACAAATCTGAGAAGTTACATGCTTTTGGAAAAGTGTGCAATGCACACTTGTAACACAGTCATTCGATGGGCTGTCATCACCAAATTTTCAACATAGGCATTTTAGGACCTCTGCTCATGAACAGTATCACTCTCATTTTCTTAATCTGTCCCGGACAGTGATTTCCCATAGCAACGCTCTATTCTGTGCCGGAAGTGCGAAAACACATTTCGGACAGGATGGGAAAAATGACAGCTGTACTGTTCATAAGTAGGTGTGGGAAAATGGCAATGTTGGAAATCTGGAGTGAAAATATTATAAAGTCACGAAGTTACGAGCATGCGTGCAAACTGCACAACGCACGCTCGTAACACAGTCATTTTATGGAGTATCATTACCAAATTTTTAACATAGCCATTTCAGGACCTCTACTCATGAACAGTGTCACTGTCATTTTTTTAATCTGTCCTGAACACTGATTTCCCACAGTGAACACGCTATTCTGCGCCGGAAGTGCGAAAACACATTTCCGCCAGGATGTGAACAATGACAGCTATACCATTCACTAGGAGGTGTGACAAAATGGCAGTGTTATAAATCTGGCATGAAAATATTGCAAAATCACAAAGTTACGAACGTGCATAGCAACTGTGCAGCTCACGCTCGTAAAACAGTCATTTTTTGGATTTTTTCCACCAAATTTGCAACATAGGCTTTTTGAGAGCCCACCTCATGAACACTGGCACTGTTATTTCATTAATCGACCACAAAAGGTGATTCCTCTCAGTGACCGCAAAATCATCTTTCGGGGCCAATTAATGCCATGACAGTTCAAGAATTCATGAGGAGGGGTCCCAAAAACCCCATGTTGAAAATTAGGTGGAAAAAATCCCAAAAATGCCCGAGATATGCAGTAAAGTTGAAAAAAACCTATATATTACATTATACAGCTTACTGGCATTTCCTCAGTTCGCGGTCGGCTTTGAAGAGCGCAGACGTGTTCCTGGTCCACTGAAGATCGTCGCACCGAGCTCCTAAGGTAAGTATGGAGTGTGGAGAGGCAGGGTGTGCAGTGGGTGGGAGCGGGTTGCAGGTGGGAGGTAGGGTGAGCGCCGAGGGACGGTTTCTTTTTTTCAGAGAGAAAAAAAGACGCTATGGGACCATATTTTCCTTTCCCAAGCATCTGGCACGATGGGGTGGGCTCCCAGTGTGCCAGCAGAGGCTTTTTCGGGGCAGCAGTAGCTGATGGGGATTGGGCACTCTGCCGGCAAACAGATGGGGGAGGAGTATCATTATGCCGATGGGGATTGGGCACCCCGTCGGCAGGAACAAAAGCAGTGGGAGGGTTACAGAATGCCAACAGGGAGTGGACTCCCCCGTCGGCAACATCATAAACACGGGAGCACCAAAGCCGATGGGGATTGGGGTCCCTGTCGGCAACTAAACATGGTGGGGGGGTTATATTGTATGTGAACACGGTGGCAAGCCGCCGCCATGTTCACAAACAATATCAGGGGTTTTACATCCCGCCCTGCAATGACGGGTCGCTCCCTCATTGCAGCGGATGGCTGACGCTGCAATAACGAGGTGACCCCTGATTGCAGTGGCTACTTTTTTAGAAGGTTGTGGCACGCTGACTGAACTAGTGTCAACAGTAGCGTGCCACAGCATTGGGGAAAGCAGGACAAGTCTTTGCAGGCTGTGGGGGCATTGGCCACAACAGTGCCGTGCCTCCACAACCTGCTTGTAGAGAAAGCTGCCGCAACATGTTTCTTGCGCATGCATGCAATCAACATAAAAATACCCTCATTCCTTGGTGTCTAGTGCCCCCATACCTGCCAATCTCCGGCCCCATAGAAAAAAAACATTTTGGTGTCCAGTCCCCTCCCAAGCTGCTGCTCGCCCCTCCATCACCACCCCACTCCCCCCATCCATTCCAAACCCGAGTGAGTGACCATCACAGCCCTCCTCTCTCCTCCGTGGCTCTCCTCCCACTGAGCTGAATGAATGAGCATGTGTCCACTAGACACCAGGGAATAAGGAAAGAATATTAAATTTTTTTATATGGAGGGACAATTGGCTACTGGGGGGGGGGACTGGATGCCAAAATGTCTTTTTCTATAAGGCCAGTGATTGGGGGATGGAGGGGGCCACTAGACACCAGGGAATGAGGATATTTTTATATGGGGCTGGCGATCAGTGGGTGGGGGTTCCACTAGACACCCAGGAATGAGGATTGAGGATATTAATTATTTTCTATATGGAGAGGCGATCGTGGGTGGGTGGGGGGACTGGACACAACAATTTTTGTGATATGGGGCCGGCGATCAGCGAGGGCCACAAGAAACCAGGGCCTTCGATTTGCGGGGGGGAGGGTTAATGAGTTAAACTGTGGGGGAAAAAGCCACAGAACTGAACACTGACAGTGATCAGTTCTGCAGAATTTTTTCCTGCAGTTTAATACATTAACTCGCAATTCTTACATTTATTCTACAGTTTTTAGGTGGAATTTCTGTGAAAGTTTGCGAAATTATTTCTGAACTTTTGCAGAAGCGAAAGTCTGACTTTCGCTGAAATTCCATCTGCGGAATTTTTTTTTTCGCACACCCCTAGCCCAGATCTTGCTAATTCATCCATGTACATCATCACTCAATGCAGCCATCACACTTCTATCTCTCTGGCACACAGGGTTCTTGTCCTTTCCTATTCAAAATTCTTTGGTGTTGGGTAAGCATTTAGTATCCTCATAGCTTCTTCCATTCATTGCCCATTGTTAATTTGTTCCCCACTATACCTCCTTTTTTGCAGTGTATCTTTTAATTCCTGTTACTTTCATTCTTTTTCTTTCTTTTTTTTTCTCTCCTCCATGACAGCACTCCTTCAGGGAGGCACTACAGCCCCATCACTCTGACCTCTGTCGGGACTTAATGCCAGTCATCTTGCCCCAGGGCTTGCCCCACTGGTGAGGAGGGTGAGGGTCCCAGTGCCTGCCAAGGTCTGGATCCTGTTTGGGCTGGCGAGACAAGCTAGTTGGGCACGGGGCCTGCAAGCAGCCAGTGGCATCCTGTCATTGGCATTTTCCTTGTTCTGGCCCCTGGAAGGCATGTCATGCAAGAACATCAAAGTGCATGCCATGCCCTCCTGCACGATGTGCACCGATGTCTGCCACACCTCCTGACCTTCTGGCCCAGGCTGTCTTTCCCAGCTTTCCCAAGGGGCCAGGCAGGCATTGGGCTTTACCCCCCTCCCCCGAGGAGGAGAGCAGTGCTACAGATGCTGGAGCCTCTTCCCCCGGCTGGCCCTCCAACACCCTGGATTTACTTTAGAACCCAGATTGTCATTTTTGCAAGGAGTAGTGCTACTGCTGCAATAGCTAGCTAGCTAGACAGATATGTGTGCAGGTTGCTATTTTCACTCCTAGGTGTTTCATGGTTTCATTGATTTTAATTTGTTCATTGACTACATCACCATTGCTATTTGAACACCATTGGGTGTTCTTTCCCTTCTGCCCCACCCTCCTTTCCTTCCCTCCATTCTTCTGCAATCACCTTCTCCTAAGGATGATCTCACTGTCTGGTTGTTACCCTTCTTTTCTAACTTTGATACTGCTTGGTACATAGCCAGATATATTTTATATTTGTTATTCATAAGAAGGTTTCAACTTTACCTTTATTTCTCCTTGGGAATAGCAATTGATGTAGTGCACCCTTAAGAGACTGAAATTGTTTTGTGGCTCCACCTCCTGATGAAGAGTCAGAGTGACTCGAAGCACCAGGGACCTTAGGAGCAATTGGGTGTATAGCTTAATAAACCTCTTTTGTACTGTCAACTGCTATGGTGCGTGCTATTCAATTCTTGTACATGCTGCCTTGGAGGCAACCTCCTGTCCCTCAGTACCAGGCGCTGCCTTCAAGACAGCGCCTCAACCAGTAGAGGCTGTGGTAGGGCACACACCACTGCGCACAAAGGTGCATCAGCACAGGAACAGTTAGCAAAGCAAAAAAAAAGAAAAGCTGTGCACACACCAACTAAGGTCCAAGGATGCTTAATTGGACTATATAAAGATGCTGAGACCAGTCAAACACCCCTTCGTAGCACCTCACACAGGAGGTTTCATCAAGGGATGGCATTTTCCATGACTGACACTTCATTTATACCCCTAGTGACATTACAATTACATGCTCATTGGCCAATTTCAAATTCCAGAAATTAAAAGACAGTGAGTGACAGTGAAAGTACAAAAACCCAAAAATAATTAGAAGAAAACAGATGAACAAAATTTAGATTAACATTTAGTACAAAACAGTTTATATACATGGTAGTATGTCCTGATAAAATGAAAATTAAATTGCAATTTCAATGTTTAACAATGCAAGGCATATTAAGCTAGACTACAAAAGACAGGCGATCTACTGACAGCTAATTATAAACATGTTTAGGTAAAATTCTAAACTGGATCAGAGAAAGAGAGGAGAAAAATGGAAAGAGTGGAAAAAAGGACAGTGAGTACATATTTAATTCCCTGAGCCTTTCCTCATAATTATTTTGATGCATGCCCTAGACCATTTTAGTAGCTCTTCTCTGCGCTGCCTCCACCTGGTTGATATCTTTTCTGGGATGGGGCCTCCAAAACTGGACACAGTACTCAAGGTGTGGCCTCACCAGTGACCTATATAGGGACAAAATTACTTCCCTGTTTCTACTTGTTATTCCTCTCCAAATGCATCCCAGCATCCTGCTTGCCTTACCCACTGCTTTACCACACTGACTAGACACCTTGAGGTCCTCTGTTATGATGACTCCTAGGTCCCTTTCCTGGTTAGTTGTTGCCATTTCTTCCCCTCCTAGTTGACAAGTTGCCCCTGGGTTCTTGTGCCCCATGTGCATAACCTTACATTTTTTAGCATTAAACCCCAGCTGCCATACCTTTGACCATTTCTCCAGTTTGTTTAAGACCCTACTCATACTATCCACTCCCTCTTGTGTGTCCTCCCTATTGCAGAGCTTTGTGTCATCTGCAAAAAGGCATACTTTCCCTTCCAGCCCGTCTACAATGTCTCCAGTGAATACATTGCATAGTAATGGCCCCAGGAATGACCCCTGCAGTACCCCACTTGTCACCTCCCTCTCTTCTGATCTCCCCCCATTTACTACTACCCTCTGGCTCCTGTTGCTTACCCAATAGCTTAGCTTAGGAAGAAGTAGGCTGTTGGTTAACTAGGATCTGCAGTTTATCCAATAGGTAGGGGAAATGGGCAGACTGGGTGGGCCAAGCGGTCTTTATCTGCCATCAAAGTCTATGTTTCTATGTAATTCTGCACCCACATCACCACCCTTGCACCCACCCCTAGACTGTTCAACTTGTTAACTAATCTCCTCTGTGGGAGTGAATCAAAGTCCTTCCTGAAATCCAAGTAGGCCTCTTCCACTGCCCCCCACCCGGTCCAAGACTCTCATCACCCAGTCGAAAAACTTGATTAGGTTAGTTTGGCATGATCTCCCCCTGTGGGCCCATGCTGTCTTGGATCCTGTAATTTATTACTGGTCAGATACTCCACCATTCTTTCCTTTATTAATGCCTCCATTACCTTCCCTACCACTGATGTCAGGCTTACTGGCCTATAACTCCCTGCCTCCTCCCAGCTCCGACTCTTGTGGATTGGCACCACATCTGCCCTTCTGCAATCTCCCGGTACTATCCCTGTATCCAAGGATAGAGTGAACAGGGCTGCCAGCGGTGCAGCCAGTTCTCTTCTCAGTTCTTTTAGTATCCTTGGGTGTATCCCGTCAGGTCCCATAGCCTTGTCCACTCTTAATTTCTCCAGTTCTTTAAATACCCTGTCCTCTGTAAAGGGGCTCATGTCCACCCCGCCACCCCACTTTCATTACTTTCTCCTTTATCTGTGGACCATTTCCTTCCCTTCCTTCATGAATACTGAGCAGAAATACTTATTAAGTATGTCTGCCTTCTTCTGGTCCTGCTCCACGCATTCACCCCCGAGTCTCATTATTCCTGCCTTATTTTTCTTCTTTCTCTAATATACAGCATCTGTAAAATGTTTTCCCCTCTTCTCACTGACTTTGCTGTGTTCTTTTCTGTGAGGGCCTTTGCCTCCTTGATCCCTTTTGCTGCTTCTTTTCTTTTGCTCCTATATACCTCCCTGTCCTATTCACCCTGTGTTGTTTTGTACTGCTTGAAGGCTATTCTTTTTGCCCTAACTGCCACTGCTACTTTTTGTGTGAACCAAACTGGTCTCCTACTCCTCTTATTCTTCGATACCTGTCTAATACATAGGCTCTCAGCTTTTTCTAATGCCTCCTTAATTCTCTTCCACCTTTCTTCTACCCCTTCCCCATTCTGTATCCTTGCCAAAGTGTTGCTAACTCCTTCCCCCATTTTACTAAAGTCCACTCTCCTATTTTGGTGTGGATTATGCTTGTTGCCCAACACCTAACTCAAAGTGTATTGTTTTGTGATCGCTCCCCCAAGGGGTTCCCCCACTGTGACTCTGGTGATACTGTCTCTGTTTGAAATTACCAAGTCTAGTGCAGCCCCCTCCCATGTAGGTTCATCTACGAGCTGTCTCAGCAATACCCCCTGCAGCTCCTTCAGGACCTCCCTACTCCTATTAGATCATGCCACTGGGATGCTCCAGTCCACATCAGGCATGTTGAAATCCCCCATCAGTATCACCTCCCCTCTGTTGGACATCTCCCCGATTGCTTTCCCCATTTCTCTATCCACTTCATCCCCTTGCATGGGAGGGTCTGTAGATAACTCTTGTCCTTATTACGGCTCCTTCATTTGCCTCCAGTGCTGCCCATAACATCTCTTCTTCCTCCTCCCCACTGTCTCTTCGTATTTATGTTGCTTTAATAGTGTCCATTCCATACAGTGCAACCCCCCCTCCCTTTTTTCACACTCTATCACTCCTGAATAGTGCAACTCTGGTATTGCAACTTCCCAGTTGGTGTTTTCATTAAACCAGGTCTCTGTTACTGCCACTATATCTATTTTCTCCTCAGCTATGACGGCCTCAAGTTCTGCTACATTATTCCTCAAGCTCCTGGCATTTGTGGACATCACCTTCCAGATATTTCTGCATGTTGTCCTAGTCCTGTGTTTCCTGCTGTCTGTATAGCCCACTCTGTGGATGCTACTAGTTTTCCTTCTGCCATCTCTTTTCTGTTTCCTAGCCTTTGGGGGTGGACAGCTATTTTCTCTGTCTACCAGTCTGCCCTTCCCCTCCCCCCAGTTAGTTTAAATGCTCCCTAATGTAGTATTTAAACTTTCATTGAGGATCTGAGTACCTCTCCAGGATGGATGCCGTCTGGCAGCCTTGAACAGTCCCCCATCCCTCCAGGTAGGCCTCCAGTCCCCAATGAATCCAAATCCTTTCTCTACACACCAATTCTTCAACTGTGTGTTGAAGTTGCTGGTACATATGCTCCTGCGCTCACCCATGTCCTTAAAAGGTAGCACCTCCAAGAAGGTGATGGATGTAGCCACCTGCTTCACACTCCTCCCCAGTCTCCTGAAGTCTTCCTGTACCACCTCTGGTTTTTCCTCAGCCAGGTCATTAGTGCCTAAGTGGACAATGATGTCCAGCTCCCCTTCCTGCCCTTCTGGCGATCCCTAGGATCCTCCACTCATCTCTTCTTGCAGTGGCGCCTGGTAAGCACCTGAATTCCTTGAATCCTTCCACCACCACCTATGTTCCTAGCTGCATTCCCTTCACTATTAAGTCCCTCAGCAGGATTTGCTTCCTTCTCCTCCTCTGGGGTCCTCTGCTTCCCCCTGCTGAGGTCACCACCTTGGTCGACCTCCACATCCGTCCTTTTCACTACCTCGGGTGTCTCTGATTGGCAGTCCCTCTCAGCCAATACAGCATAGGTGTCATGTAGTGGGGTAGGTGTTGGGATGTGCCTTCTGTTAACCTCCCTAACCTTCCCCAAGCCCACCGTCGTCCACGTGACTATTTTCTTGGCATCCTCTGGGTCAATGGATTTGGAATGGGTGGCCCCTGGATGGGGTTGTAGCCCGTTCTGACCCAAGCTAATTCATCTCTGAGACTGGTGACCTCCTACCTCAGTCCAGAGAGGCTCATGCAGATAAATACATTTGAGTGCCCTAAAATGGATGCCTTTGCTGCTGGAGTTGTCTTTTTCACTAAAGTGTGCACCCAAAGCATTGTTCATATGTTTATTAATTATGGTATGTATGTGCTCTTGGATGTGACATTTACATGATCTAGAAGTTCTGCCAACTTAAACGATCCCACACTTACACCATGCGACATGCCCAACAAAATCTGTCTGACAGTCTATGACCCTGTACACACTCGGGTGCTTAAAACATATTAAGCCTCTAACACAGCTTGTGGCCGCATTTAGCATAGAGTTAAAACATTTTTAAAAACCATACTTAAACCTTGCTAAATACCTAGTCTTGAGCATGGTTTTAAAAACTTTTAATCTTAACACGGTTTACCCGATAAGCACGTACGCGCTGTGGTGTTTAGCCCTGTTATCCATGATCAGCCAGTATCCCATAAACCCTTGTGTTCCATGATGCTTTGTCTACTAGAAACAAGGAAGTGTCCAATACTGCCAAGTTGACAAAGGGAGACAGCACTGTGCCTGGAGTCTGTTTTCAATCCCTCACACTGTCTCTAATTTTTTTTTCGCTCACAAAACCTGCTGCCAAACGACCTGTATTGCTGATAACAGCCTGGTTCTTACGAGTGGTGCTACCATGCTTGTCAAGCTGACAACGGGAGACGGCACTGATAAAAAATGAGGACAGTGCCTAGCAACCTTGCAATGCATATTGGGTGTATGAGAGATTGCTGGGATGCACAGTTCTCCGGTCGGCAGCTCGGTTCCATAAAAGTGCGTAGTGGAGTACAAATGTGAATGGAAGACATGCTTAGAACCATTTAAAAAATGGTTTAAAATCCAGTGTTTCCACATTGACACGATAAGGCATAAAACGTTTTTAAACCTGGTTTCAAAACCAGTATTGTAGTGTGTATTGTTTAAGGTCATGAGTAGTGCCATTTTGTAGGGGGTGAATGTGGGTCCTATGGCAGTGAAGCATCACATGTTGCCTTCTTCTACAACTGTAGAAGTCATTTTTGCCACGGGTTTGAATACTGTCATTAGAAGCAGTGTTATCACAATGAGTTTTGGTCAAGTTACGCCTGAGGCTCATACCGTTTTTGAAGGAAATTTGCAGCATTTCTCCTATAATTGTATCAATTTCCTCATCTGGTATGAGGACAGACTCCTATTCAAGACAAAAAAATTTATTTAGCATGGATCAACAGAGGCAGGTTGCAGGCTGAATTTTTACAACAGTAAAAATTGTAATAAATAACTGTCTGAAAAATTAGGTAACTAAATAAATAACTGAATAAATAAATACAAAGGTGCACCTCTAAGCATCTTTTTACTTTATCCTACTGCAGCTGCAATTACTTTACAGTACCGTTACAACCTGGTCAATCAGCTCTAACATATACTATATGCATATATATATATATATATATATATATATAAAATGTATATACAGTATGTCACTTTAAATACAGCAATTCAGTACAGGTGATCAAGTCTACTTCTGAGTACAGAGCAAGACACTTTGAAGAATTCATCATAGGATAGGAACCTGAACAGGGCTCCTGAACCAAAGGGTACACTTGTTGCAACAGGAAACTGATACTTCAGTGAGGGGCCTTAATTAGACCACTGAGACTTGAGACAGGCAGCGGTTTGCAATCTGGAAGCAGATTCAGCAGCTAAATGCCCCTACTGGGCCACTGGGACAAGGAAGGAACTGGGTTGCAACTTTGAAGTGGATTTGTCATCTAAATACTGCTACTTTACACTGGGACAAGGAAGGCACTGGATTGCAACTTTAAAGCAGATTCATCAGCTAAATACCCCTACTGGGTCATTGGGACAAGGAAGGCACTGAGTTGCAACTTTAAAGCAGATTTTTCACCTCAAACCCCCACCTGGGCTGTTGGGATAAGGACAAATAAGGAACTGGGTTGCAACTCTGAGGCAGATTCATTGGTGTAGAACCCCTTCTGGGCTGCCAGGATAAGAAAGGCACTCAGTTGCAACTCTGAAGAAGATGGAAAGCTGGTCTGTGGATGCTGGTATTTATTTTTGTTTATTTATTTATTTTAGTCTTTGGTAACCGGTTAAGGCCCACTAGGCACAAGTGCCTGGGGTGACCTGGGAGCACTGGGCAGTTAAGTTACTTGCTCAGAATCACACAGTATGCAAGTGGAGGTTGTGAGAATCAAACTCAGGTCTGGTCTGCTGGATGTATCAAGCTTATTCACACCTCATTCCTCTAACCTCTAGGCTATAATGCCATCCCAATTGTATTATAAAAGGAAACCCCACCCCACTCCACTGCATGACGGAGGCCCTCTCTAGTGAGCCGGTGTGGCTCCTATGCTTCCTTTGCTTCTTATTGTGGTGCAGATGTAGCTTGGCAATGTCGCACTTGGACCTGTCCTGACTATCCCTCAATGTTAGCTGAGTTGACCACCCCAAAGTTGTAATCCAGGTAGGCGTTGCTGGCCACACGCAGATGCAGAGGCAGCCTAGATAACATATGAAATGTAGACAGTTTTTAGGTAGTTGCAAAGTGCACCAAATTATTTTATGGGTTAGACTTAATTGCAAGCAATTAGGTAGTCTGATTCTGAGCACACAGAGATTTAAGGTAGTCTATATGAAGTCAATCACAGTGTAGCAAAATTCAAGCAGGCAGTCTATCAGTCTATTTTTTGGGCCAGTGAGTGGTTATTGGGTCAGAAGGCAGCTTAATAAAGGCACCAGAACAGTGTAGGCAGTATCTGCAAGGCACCTTCAGTTGGTGGACAGTTGGGTCAAGTAAGAGGCACCACACATCATGTAGTTCAGGTTAGGAGTATCACACAATTAGGCAATCTCTTTAAACAGCCATCAACAGATTTTAGGCAGTCACTAGAGGGTATTACAGTTCAGGCAGTTTGTTGAGCAACAGGGGCACCACAAGTTCAGGCAGTTCATGCAAGCTAAAGGGGCACCATACTAGTTCAGGCAGTCCATTCAAGAAAAAGGGCACCACAATAGATCAGGTAGTTGGTTCTAGCAAATGGGATGCCACACAATTAGGCAGTTCACTTTCAGGCAAAGGGGAAGCACCAAAAGTTAGGGAATTTGTTCAGGCTAAAGGGGTACCACACTATTCACAGTTAAGCAGTTTGTGGAGTAGAGATACACTGTCTCTTTAAATACTGTTCAATATGGCAGGCTTGTGACATTAGCACACCGTCTCTTTAAATGCTGTTCCATATGGCAAGTTCATGGATATTCATTAATCAACATAATGGTAAGTACACTGTCATTTCAAGTGCAATTTGTTACAATAGGCTCATGCATATCAATGTAATCCCCCTTGTTCTCAGGGGTTACTAGAATCCCAGTTAGAACCAGTGACAGGCAGGGAAAGGCAGCTAGGGAAATGCCAGTTAAATGGATTTCACACTGTCAAGCTCTAGTGTCAGTCTCAGCTGAGCTAGAGGGTGATGTAATCTTAGAACTCTTGTAGCAGCATAAGCCACATTTGTGCTAGCTCTAGGGGATGTTAGCTTTAGAATGTTGAGTCAGTCCTGAGTAGGAGTTCCAGGAGGAGGCTGCAGCTTGCTGTGCAGCTCCTCAGACAGATATGACAGAGAGGCTACTGTTCTAGGTCTGCGTAGTTTGTTCTCATCCTAGAAGAAGAACATAGAAAACAGTGATTGAAGTGGATGAGACCTTGCCAAGTGGTTTTCCTTTGCCTCATCCCAGGAGGGATGGGGCCAATCTTCAGGGTTCAGAGGCAATCCCCTCACCCAGTCTGTCTAGTGAAGATGCCTATGACAACTTCAGCAACTGTGAGTACTTTTGTGTCAGCCCAGGAGGGGCACCTGCATATTTTGGTGATTTTTTTCTGACAAAGGGACCCTGTCACCTAGACTGTTTCTGTTTTAAAAGTGTCTACCTACGTTGGAGTCTAGTGAGAGACTGTACAAGTACAGAACTTTTAGCTTTCTGACACCTCGGAGGTGTAACATGTAGTATGTTAAGTGTGAAGAACATTTCAAGATAGCATTTACAAGTTTCTGTGAGGGTGTTATTAACCAGATGAATGGCCGAGTACAAACTTGGAAGCAAAAGGTGGGAGAACCCCCCCCCCCCCATCTGGAGTAACCAGTTTACCTCTCCAGGTTCAGTTTGGGCACCAGTTCAATTTTCAGTTAGTGCATTTGGCCAGTGCCTGATGGAAATAGTTACCCAGACATGGGTTTTGGATTCTCTGTGAGTCTGTATGTGCTGTTTGGTGGTCGTGGGTGCCACTAGTATTCCTCATGAAATATGGAAAAGTATCCTAGTACTGGCCATGTGTGCCTAGTTGATGGGAAAGTGTCCTAGTACTGGCCGTGTGTGTCTAGTAGAGAAAAAATGTACCAGTAACTGGCCCTGTGTGCCAATCTCCATTTCAGAACCTGAGAGTTCATTGTGTGTCTTCAGTATGCCTATGTTAAATGGGAAGTTCAGGAATGTCTAGGAATACCCTTGACCTTGTGCTGGCAAATGGGGACTTTGTGAGAGAACTTACAGTGGAGGAACTGCTGTCAGGGAGTGACCACCAATCAGTATGGCTCACATTGGATATGGGCAAGGAAGGAGTGGAATCTGGCACAATAGTGCTGGACTTCAGGAGGCCGACTTTGGGAGGATGGGGGAAGTGGTAAAGGGTACCTTGCCAGAATTCAACCAGTATGGACACTAACCAGAGGTGGAGCTCATAAAGCTGGGGATAGTGGAGGCAACCAAAACCTGTTGCAAAGCCCAGAGCAAGAAGGCTAGGGCTAAGAAACTGATCTGGTTGAGCAAGGAGGTCATGGAAAAGGTAAGGAGGAAAAGAGCTGCCTTTAGGAAGTACAAGAAAACAGGTAGGGGGGAGCACAGGGAGGAGTACTTGACAGAATCGATGGAGGTGACAAGGGCAGTAAGGGGAGCCAAAGCATCTACGGAACTCAGGCTGGCACAAGGCATTAAGAACGGGGAGAAGGACTTCTTTAAGTACATCAGGGAGAAAAGGAGCTGTAAGGACCACATAGTAAGGATTAGGAAGGAGGGGGGTTGGGTGGAAGCAGGGTGCGATAAGGCAGAAGCACTAAATGAGTACTTCTGCTCAGTATTTACTAAAGAGAATACGGGGCTGACACCCAAGGTGGAAGAAATGGCAGAAGCAGGGGGGGAAGTGGTGACAGATGGGGAAATCATGGAGAGCAGAGTTCGAGAGGGTTTGAAGGCACTGAGGGTGGAAAAGGCACCAGGCCCAGATGGCATCCACCCTAGGGTACTGAAAGAGCTGGCAGAGGTCCTTGCAGGACCTTTGGCAGACCTATTTAATGCCCTCATACATTCGGGTGTGTACCCTAGACTGGAGGATGGCTCATGTGGCACCCTCCACAAGAGTGGCCCCAAGGATGAACCGGAAACTACAGACCAGTGAGCCTCACATCCATCGTGGGTAAGCTAATGGAGACTATCCTGAAGGAGAGGCTGGTGGCCCTCCTAGAGGCCAAAGGACTACAGGACAGCAGACAGCATGGCTTCATATGTGGCAGATCCTGCCAAACCAACATGGTCGAGTTCTATGACTGGGTAACTAGGCAACTGGACAGGGGCCATGCAGTGGATTTCCTGTATCTGGACTTCAGTAAGGCATTCGACTCAGTGCCACATGGAAGGCTGGGAAGGAAGTTAGTAGGCACAGGGGCAGGTGCAAAGCTGGTGAGATGGGTAGGAAACTGGCTGCAGGAAGGCAACAGAGGGTGGTGGTGGGTGGGGAGCTCACACCCAAGGGCAGTGGACGAGCGGTGTTCCACAGGCTCAGTGTTGGGACCAGTGTTGTTTGGGATATTCATTGCAGACATATCATGGGACATCAAGAGCAAGATCAGTCTGTTTGCTGATGATACCAAGGTAGGCGTGGGGTGGATGACCTAGGGGATGGCAGGGGTTGCAGGATGATCTGGCAAAGCTTGAAACCTGATCAGACACCTGGCAACTGGGCTTTAATGCCAAAAGTGCAAGGTGCTGCATTTTGGGATGAAGAACCCAAGGAGGAGTTACCAGCTAGGGGAGTGCAGCTAGCCCAGACAGAGGAGGAGAAGGATCTGGGTGTGCCATTACAGGGTCAATAAACAACTCGCACAATGTAGGAAGGCAGCTGCAAAGGCCAACAAATGCTGGGTTGTATTGCAAGGGTTTATCCTCAAGAGGGAGGAGGTGATTCTGCCACTGTATAGGTCATTAGTTAGACCACACCTGAGTACTGCGTGCAGTACTGGCGTCCGTGATCTGAAGAGGGACATTAGGTTACTGGAGGGGGCGTGCAGAGCGACAAAGATGATCAAGGGGCTGAGGGACTTATCATACGAGAGGAGGTTGAAGGAGTTGAACATGTACTCACTGGAGGAAAGGAGAGCAGGGGTGACATGATTGAAACCTTTAAATACATGAAAGGAATAAACAAGACAGGTACAGAGGGGCTGTTCAAAGTAAAGGAGGGGAGGGACACCAGGGGCCATGATATGAGACTGGAGAGAGGAAGGTTCAGTAGGGAGATGAGGAGACACTTTTTTACAGAGAGGGTGGTGGCTGGGTGGAATGTGTTACCTGCTGAAGTGGTATGCAGTAGAACAGTGGACTGCTTCAAACGAGGATGGGACAGGACAAGGGGGAGGGTTAATAAAGGAGAAGGGTGGAAGGGAGGGGCAGCTGCAGAATAAGGGGTGCTAGCTGCACATTCGAGCAGACTTGATAGACCTCTAGGCCTTTATCTGCTGGCAAATTTCGTATGTTCGTATGTTCGTATGTCTACACCTCAGTAATCTGCATTATAAGTATGAGTAACCCTGTGGGGGTCCATCTTGGCTTTGTGATTATTCTCTGTGTATCTGAATAAAAGTCACACTCTAGAATCCCAACCTGGTTTGGACAGTATTGTTATTGCTTCCATTGTGTCTGGATTTACTTGGGTGCCATGTCCAGAACTGCAAACCTAGCACAATTAGAAGCAAATGTTTTCTCCCAGGGCCCTGAGTTGCTGGCCATAGTAAATGGTCCCACCAGCTGTGTGCCAGGTAGTTGCCACACTTGGTTGCCTGTCGGTGATAGCAGGCTTAGAAATAGAAATGTGTGTACATGTTTATGTAAACCCCCATCCTCTCTTTTGCCCCTAGATTCTATGTGGTGAGAGGAGCAGCCCTGCTAGTTAAACCGGGGGCGGAGGGGGATTACATTAATTTGTTATGTTGGTGAGTTTGCCTCTCAGAAACCATATTATCTCTCATTGAACTTTTGTTGTCATGCCCTATGGGCAGATTTAATTCAAACCTTCCTACCCCCTGGTTGTTAGGCACTGTGGAGCTTTTGTTAAAATCATGCCTTCTGAGAGGTCCTGGGCTCTACCATAGCACACCCCCACCTGTAGATCCCCTCCCTATGGAGCTCTGAATAACTCCATCCTACTGGTAGTATGAAAGAAAGGGGCCTGGTATGGCCCAAGCTGGCTCCTATGAAATCATTTCTTCAGATGCCTCTGTGGGCAGCCTTGAGTCTGGGCCTACCCTCCCATCCACACAGCCTCAGTCAATTTGCCTAAGTACCAAGTTCACCAAGTTGTGGGGTTTTTTTATATTTTTTTTTCACAGAGATGGTGGTCAGCACTGCCTGCATATGCCACCACCATGACCCAGTTGCTGAGGGGTCTGGAGGAGAGATGCCATTCCCAAGGTGCTTCTGCTGACAGGAGGGAAGGCTTGGCTAGGAGACACTGCTGCTACTTCCTGCTGCCCTGAGCAGGGGGGGAACCAGAGAAGATGAGGGAGCTGGGAGGTCTCTCAGGAGTTGCTGCTTCTGATGTTGCTGCCGCTGCCACTAAGAGGAGAGGAGGGCTCCGGAGGAGCCCAACTGGCTCTAGAGTCTGCTGCCACTGACCACTGCTGCTGAGAGATGGTGGAAGGGCAATCAGACCACCAGACTTTCTCACCACTGTGACCATCTGCTGCTGCCATAGGACCAGCTGGGAAGGACAAGGGACAACGAAATTGCTTCAACCTGTTGAGATAAGCTCAGGGTCGCCATTGCTCTCTGTGTCCTCTTCCTTTGTGTCTCCACATGAACTCCCCAACTGATCCTTCTTTTCAAGGCTTGGGGTTCTTGCTGCAAACCCCAAGCACAAGCCACTAACAGCTCTGCCATTTCAAACAGCCTCAGCAAGTGTCTGGCTCCACATCCATGCTGCCTGCCTGGGGGTAGCTCAGTGCAGAGAGCAGGCAGTAAGGGAAAATTGTTTTAAAAACTGAGCCCTGGATTGGGCGGAGCAGTGGAACTGGCTGGCATCGGTTCTGGCTGAAGGGAGGGATTCAACTGCAAGGGGGTACTGTGGAAACTGACTACAGGGGACATGCTGGCTACTCTTGTGGGGCTACTGGCTACTGCAGAGGTGCCGTTAGTGGGTAAACTGGCTATTATTGGGACCTGCAAGGGATTTACTGGGCTGGATGTTGGGGAAACTGTTACAGGGGTGCACTGGGACTTATTGGAGGGGTTACAGGGGGTTACTAGGCGGTATGACCTTACATAAAAATGTGTGCTAAAACACTGTTCTTATAAGCCTCTGGCACAAAGGCCCCTCCCCCACTACACTACAGCCCCTAAGGGTCCTCAACTACTTCTGCATAGTTCCTAAGGGGTGTTTGAACACCTAATGTGCTTCTGCTGGCTACACAATGGTTCCTACAGGTCCCCAACCATTCTGTGTGGGCTATATGGGATCCCTGAGCACCTAACATGCTCTTCCTCTTCGCCCCCGGGGTCCCGAACCTATTTTTCTGGAGGGCCCCTACTCTGGGACACTACAGATTTGAGCCCTCCTATAAACAGATGTCTACATGTATTCCCTTCTTAACACTCTATAACTATTAACTATTAGCACTTAAATACTCATATCATTTTCTTAATACCTCTAAACTTGTCTATATAATGTCTACTAAGGAAATATATAAATTCTATAAAATATCTAGTAAACCTCTATGTTCACACTGTAACTAAGTGATCATGCCTCGATACTTTCCCTTCAGGGTACTTAAAATGGTGACTCAATCTGGAGGGTTCCCATCATGAATTGTTTCAGGAGTAACCCTTATGTGGACATCTGCGACCTGTGAATTTGAGGAACCTGGGGCTCAGCGGAAGGACAAACTGGTTCAGAAAAAATGGTTGCTGAGGGATTCACTACTGATTCAGCGAGAATGGTCCTCAAAGGATTCATGCTAGGCATGTAAACCCAGGGGTTTGCAAAAAACTACATAGGAGATCTCACTTTAGCAGACTCATGCTCAAGTCACTCCTGCCTGTCATTTGCCACAGGGCCAATCACAGTCCTTTCTCCTTACTCTTTCTGGAATATGCAATGTTTGAGAAGGTTGTGATGTACAGTCTTGGAACCTTTTCCATTTTCAGCCTGTATCTGATAGAATGGAAGGTCAGGGTATGGAATTGCTATGATGCGATAGAGTTCTGGTTCCCATTTTAAAGCAACTTTGTGGCATCAGTGAGTTCTTTTCAGTAAAACCTGTTCTCCATCAGCAATGGTGCTGCTTAAGTTTTGGCATCATACACTGCTTTCTGTCTCTGTCGAGCATTACTCATGCAATCCTCAAAAAATCTGTCCTGTTTCTTGCATTCCACAGTGATGCTCCTGCATTCAATCTGTAGTAGGCAGTTTAGCTGAGGTTTCTCCTGGGTGGACGTCTAGAACCAATTTCACTGGGAGTCTTCCATGGCATGCACACAATACGAAATTCACAGTGTAGCCTGTGGAGCAATGAACAGTGTTGTTATATATGTACGTGAATTCTGGAAGAATTGTTTGTAGATGTAGATAACATTTATTTATACAGTGATACCACCATTAGGGCTATGACTGCCATTTTCTTAAGGTGTACCTGTTTAAAGTGTTGAGTTACAATGACATGAAATACATGTACATAAGATCAAAAAACAATACATATCTCAATCTAACATATAACATTAAGGAAAAATATATCAATACCAGGGAAATACACAGACATTACAGTACTATATATTTCATCCCACAAAGACACCACATTGTCAATTCACATACATACTTTTCCTCTGTCCATTTTAAACTATCTATTACAAATACAGCAATGTTTGTCAGTGCACATGACGGTGCTCAGGATGAGCTCTTTCTATCCCTATCAGGGCCTGGTTCACCCTTTCATAGGCATGTGATCATTCCTATTTTCTGGCTTCCATACAGCTGGGATTCAAAGGAGGGTCCTTGATCTGTCAGGCTCTTAGTTGAATTTCTTTATTTATTTATTTTCTTGGAGTAATACCTTTGAGTTAGAAGCTTGTTTACAAAGGTTCCACATCAACACAAAAGCATTACAGTATGGAATCAACAATTTGAGTACAGAGTAGAGTACATGGTAGAATACATAGTGGAATATATATTTAGAAGACATAGTAGAAAACAAAATATATTAAACTTCCAGTTATGTACATATCAGCAGCATAATGCAGTCAGAGGTTGACTTTGTCAGGAGGGAGGGAGGGGTGGGGAGAAAAAGGTAAGCAGGATTTGGAGATGGGGGGTAGTATGGAGCTGTTAAGGAGTAGGATGGTAGGGGACAAGTGATAGGGCATAGGGACGGAGGGAGGACAAATGCAGGATGAGTGGGGTACTTAGGGTTGACAGTCACACCTGCTTAGAGAAGAAGGTGTTGGAGGAGTTTTTTCTTAAATGTTCCTAGTCTAGGCTCATTAGTTATAACAGGAGTTAGAGCAGTGAGCCAACAGGGCATCCTGTAGGTAAAGGATCACTGTCCTTGTGACGAGTGGCTGAAGGGGACTTGTAGGGAGTTTCTAGCCATGCCTCTTGTCCTGTGAGGGTTGGTTGTAGGGTTAATGAGATGTTGGATGGCTGGATATCCATAGGTTGCATCAACTGATGAAGAAGTGTATTGTGGTTCAGGCAGTGAGATCTTTTTTTTTTTCTTCTTTTTGTTCCCCCCATCCCCTTCCCCCACAGCAAGGAGATTCTCCTCCCTGCTCCACTCGCTGCTTTCCCCCCATCCCCAGGCTGCCTGCCCCGGGCAGAGCCACCAGGCATGCACCCCCCTCCAGGAAACACGGTCACAAAGCCCTGGCTGGCCCCCTGGGTGGGGTCACAGGAGCGGGACCCCCCCTGGGCAGACTTTGGTCTGCAGTGGTGAGCGGTGGCAGGGGCTGTCATTGGCGGCCAATAAAGGAATTTTTTTGTGTGGATTTTTTTGTTCTGAGGTGGGGGTGTGCAATGATGCCAGCGTCTGCCCCTGCCAGCATCTGCCCCACCCCATTATGTATGTCACCGGTCACGGCGGTACCCCCAGCCTCTGCCAGAGGTCCACATTGCACCAGTTGCTCTTCCCCACTGCCTCCGGAGAAGGAGAGCAGTCCATGGGACTCACAATCCCTCTCCCCCCAGCAGACCCTCTGACTCCTGAGTCCGTCCCTGAACCCAGGATTTTGATGCCACAGGTGGACACCTTGCCGCTTTGCTTGTGGGCTGCAGGCAGTGAGATCTTTAATGAGAGAAGTTACTATGAACTTGAAGTAATGGTCTGTTTTTGTCAGTACATATATCATGCCTTTCAGGCTGGATTCCAACTTGAGCTGGTCCAGAGCAACTAACTTGAGTAGTGCACTGCTGATGATTGGCTTGAGTGGGGCTCTTTGGTCACATTTGGTATTGCACTTCAAAGTACAGGATAGGCACTCCTCATACCATTTTTGTACATCTTCCCACATTGCAATCCAGTAGAAGCACCTGCGGATATTGGCTTCCATTTTCGTGTGTCCAAAATATCCAGAGTGGTTATGGTGTATCACAAGGATCACTTGTGCACTGTGCTGAGGAACCATTATCTCAGTTACTTCACAGTGGGTGTTTGGATCCTGATTTTTTTGGATCAGCTTGTTGTGCTCAATAGTCATGCTCTTTCTGTGTTTCAACAGCTTTACAAGCTCTGGGTCAGCCCTCTTTCATGCATCCTAAGCAAGATTCTGTCTTTCCTCTATCAGGTCTTTCACTTGACAAATTATGGGATTCTGATCCTGCATCTGTACCTATAGGTCTCTGTGTCCTGCTAGACTAGTTGGTGGTTCAGGTTCTGGCTCAGGAAGGGTTCTCTGTGTAGGTCTGGTAATAGGAATATACAATCTTGGGGGGGGGGCATGGAGAAAAGGTAACACCTCTAGAGTCTCCCTGGAGATATCATCTGTTTCCATTTAGGTCTGAGTGGGCAACCTTGAAAGTGCATCAGCATTTGCATTTGACTTTCCAGACCATTAATTAATGGTGAAGTGGTAGATCTACAACCTTGATGCCACCTTTATTCCATGGCTTTGAGTCTGGCAGTATTATAAATGAGCCAAGGGTTGTTATTCGCGAAAATTATAAATGGGGTTATAGCCAGGCAATTCTGAAATTTCTCTGTTACAGCTCATATCAGGGCAAGAAACTCCAGCTTAAAATAGCTGTATTGCCTGTCATTGTGCTCTTATCCTCTTAAACCACTGCTTGCATAAGCAATCACACGTTCTACCCCATCTTGCTCCTGGACCAACACTGCTCCTTGGCCTTGGTTGCTGGCATCTGTGTACACCCAAAATGGCAGCTTGTAATCTGGGTAGGTTAGGACTGGTACCTCAGTAAGTATCATTCAGCAAGTATAATTTTCAGCTTGTCAAAGGCCTCTTGCTGGGCTGCAGTCCATCACAGATAGCTATTTCTTGGAGTCTGCCCTTCCATCAGTCCTTATGTAGCTCATGAAGGGCGAAGCAAGCTTGGCAAAGTCCTTCACAAAATGTCTGTAATACCCCACGAAGCCTAGAAACTTTCAGACATTTCTAATGGTCACTGAGATAGGCCATTTTTTTACCACTTCAATCACTTCCAGATTGGGGGACATTTCGTTTGCAGCTACAATATGTCCCAAGTAGTTCACTTGTAGCTTCAGCAGATGGTATATTTTGATGGCTTGTCCTTAAGACCATACTTGTCTAGTTGTTTGAAAACTTTATCCAGTGCCTAATGTTTGCATACATACACTGTTAGTGGGACTGGACACACACTGGACTGTATGTGTTTGTGAGACTTGGGAACTTTATTGGTGGGGTTGAAATTGGGTTTGTAAATAACTGCAGTCAGTATAGAGAGAAACTGTATTCCAGGGGGAAGGGACTGAGAAAATGGGTGTGTGCCATTATAAACAGAGGGGGACAAACAGGGTGGCCATATTCCACCATGGCAGGCATCTTTGGAAGGGCTGTAGACTGCACAGGCTGTGGGATGGCAATAATTCTCAATTGGGCCTGGAGAGGAGGCTGCCCACTCTGTAGACAGCTGTCTTGTATCAGGGTGGAAGTATATTAGTTAAGGAGGTAAGCAGGGAGTTGGGGGGTGTCCAAGGATAAGGGGTGTGGATATGGGCAGCAGAAGGGTGGGACTGAGGGGAGGCAGGGGCAATGCTCTGAAATTACAGGACGTTATGTTACAGCAAGCAGGAGGGGGGATATTAGGGACAGAGGACCCTTAGATAGGGATGTTGACGCTATGGGGAAAGTGTACAGGGTGAACATTCCAAATACAAAGAGAGTGGAGGGGGAAGAGTCAGGAGAGGCTGTTGTGGGGAAGCCTAAAACAGCAGACTGTGGGAAGAGAGCTCCTAAGGAGAACAGAGCAAGAGGGGAGGAAGAGGGACAGTTTAGAGGTGTAGTCAGGGGAAACTCGGGTTACTTGATGGAGGCTGACATAGAGTGTCACAATAAATTTGAGCTACTAAGCAACCTAGAGGGGGAGGAAGGGGTTGGTGGAAATGAGGAAACTGATACAGAGGCCGGGCCGGGAGGGAGTCAATACCCATAGGGCATCACAGACCAGCAATGGAAAGGATAGAAATAGTGCCAGAGGGAGAAGGGGAAACATAAATGTTAAGCAGATGGGGAGATGCAACATATTGCAGACATGAGGGAGGACAGCATGACTGGAGAGAAACTGGGAGACAAGGAGGTGGGGAAGGAGCCCCCCTTCAGCACGGGGCTCAGTACCAAGGATGGGGCCCTAGCTAAAGGGGACCCACAGAGACCCTCTGGAGGTAGAGGTACTATTACAAGGGGGGAAGATGGTGGTGTGGGGGAAAGGAAAACCATCAGGGCCAGGATAAATGGTTCGGATAAGAGAGGGTTAAAGGGGGCACCTATTCAGAGGGGGGCTGAGTTAAGGGGCAAAATAACGAGGGAGGCAGAAAGGGGAGGGTGACAAGGGGGTCTCTAATAAGGCAGGAAGACTCCCATGGAATTGAGATCACGAATAAAGTGGGGATGGGGGGTTGAGAGTGCATAGTGGAGGTAACCATAAGGATGATGGCGGTGTTAAGGTTCTGTTATTGGGAGACTCGATGATTAGGGGTATCCAGTGGGAGGGACAGGGGGTGATGCCATAGCCAGGTGAAGGTAATGAGTATCTCTGGGCTGACAGTGCACAGAGCAAAGTTCATGGTGTACGAACTGGTTAGGGATTGTGGAGGGAAACCAGATTTCCTGGTGCATTTGGGGACTAATGATCTAGAGGGAAATAGCGTTTTGGAAATCCAAGCAAGGTTCCAAGAACTTGCCAGAGTCTGTCTTGATAATGAATGCAATATTTCCTTTTCGGAGATATTGCCAGTACCAAAGGCCTCAGTGGAGAAAAAAAATGAAGATCACAGAGGTTAATGACTGGGTCAGGAAGTGGGGTGAAGAGAGGTTGGGGTGTTAGGAACTGGAAAGGAGTTTGGGAGGATAAGGACCGTATGCCAAGGACAGGCTTCATCTTGCCCCATTAGAGTATGGAAGTCCTTAAACAGGGATGGCTGACTACATTCAAGAAAGGTGGGATTTAAACTTGTGAGGGGGAAGGGATAAGGGAGGGCTGACCAGAAGCCTCTCTCCTCCAGATGAGGGAGTAGCCTTCAAACCCAAGGGGAGGGAGGAAACAGACTGGGGTGGAGGTTTCAGGAGGAGCAGAGGAGAATGGAAGTATAAGGAACCTGGGTGGGTTCGACAAGGGCTGAGGATAAGGGTGGGGTTGGTGTTAGTAAATGCCAGGAACTTGGGAACAAGTTGCCAGAGTTTCAGGCCATGCTGTTCGGGGGGGGGGGGAGTGGATGTGTCGGTGGTCACGGAGACGTGAGCCAACAAAAACCATGACTGGGACCTAAAAGTGTGGGGGTACACTATGCTTAGGAAGGATAGAAAGGAGGGCAGAGGGGGTGGAGTGGCTATGTTCATTAGAGATGACATAGAAATTGCTAGGGTAGAAGAAGCAGAGGGAAAGGTGGAGGCCTTATGGATCACCTTATGATCCCCAGCAGGAGATAAGGTCAAGCTGGGTGTAGTATATAGGCCCCCCGGGATGGGTGATGTTCTGGAGGATGGTTTGCTGGACAACATCATTGCCCAGTGTGGACCAAAAGGGGAAGGAGTGGTGTTGATGGGGACCTTAATGCCAGGTACAAACTGGGGAACCATGTCCTCTAAGGTGGCCAAGGAGCAGAGGCTGCTGGATCGGCTTCCAGGATGTGTTCTAACACAGCATGTGATGATGCCCACAAGGAGGGGCATGTCCTGGACGTGGTTCTGCAGATGGGGATCTGGTAAGGGACCTGGTTGCAGAGATTCCCTGACTGGGAGCGGCCACAATCTGTCAGATTTCAAAAGCACATTGGGGAGGGGAGATCTAGGACACTGGCAGTGGACTTCACGGGGCAGACTTGTATGCTGAAATATTCTCAAGATCACTTGAAGGGATTACATCAATGACAAATGTGGAAAGTAGATGGAGGTCATAAACGGGACTCTATGAGGCAGTCAGGACCTGCGCTATGGTGAAACGTAGATAAGGTCACATAAACCATGCTGGTGGTCCAGTGAGGTTCAGGTAGTGGTCGAGAAGAAGGCGGCCTACAAAAAATATAAAACAACAAGAGGATAGGGATAAGGAAATGTACCATCTGCATCTAGAAAAGTCACCTGGATGGTGAGGGCAGAAGTCTAGTAAAGAGCAGCGGCAGCACAGGGGAATACATGGAGGGGAAAAGGGGTTCTTCCGGTACATTGGGGAGAGGAGAAAAACTAAGGGCCATCTCAGCAGATTGAGAGCAGAAGGAGGGTGGGTGGATGAGGCGAGGGACCAGGCAGAGGTATTTAACGAATACTTCACCTCTGCGTTCACTAGGGAGGGGGATGGGATATCTACAAAGCAAGGCACGATGGGAATAGAAGCAGCAGTGAGTGGGATCTGGGGAGCAACAGAAATGGAGCAAGAGGGAGGGAGAGATACCCCAGGGGTGTCACATCAGGATAAGGATAAAAAGGCCAGTAAGGTGGAGGGGAAGGATGATGCTATCTCCATCGAAAGGGTGTGGTTAGCTCTCAAGGCCCTAAAGAAAGACAAATCTCCTGGGCCGGATGGCATTCATCTGAGAGTACTATGGGAATTGGTGGACATACTGGCTGCACCCCTGGTGGAGCTCTTCAACGGGTCACTTGAGACAGGGAGGGTACCTAGGGATTGGCGAGAGGCACATGTGGTGCCAATCCATGAAGGGGGGGTCAAGGGAAGTACCAGGTAACTATAGACCCATCAGTTTGACCTCGGTGGTGGGAAAATTAATGGAGAGTATACTAAAGGAACGATTTGGGTGTACTTGGAGGAGGTGGGAGGTCTGGATAGTCGGCAACATGGGTTTGTGCCAGGTAGATCATGTCAAACCAATCTTGTGGAGTTCTACGAATGGGTAACATCAGAACTGGACAGGGGAAAGCCTGTGGATGTATTATTCTTGGACTTCAGCAAGGCGTTTGACTCTGTCCCCCACAATGGTCTGGTGGAGAAACTGATGGGGTTGGGAGTAGGCCCTTTGATGGTTAGATGGATTGAAAACTGGCTAGCTGGATGCACCCAGAGAGCAGTGGTCTGTGGGGAGCTCTCGACCCCTAGAAAGGTTGGTAGTGGGGTACCGCAGGGCTCGGTCCTGGGTCTGATCCTGTTTAATGCATACATACATATCGGACATCAGGGAGGGTATAGGGTGTGAAATGAGTCTCTTCATTGATGACCTGAGATGGGAGCAGTAGTTGAGGGAGAAGAGGGAGGTTGGCCCTGCAAGGGACCTGGACACCTGGAAAGCTCTGCTACATGAAATTAAATTTCAATATCACCAAGTGCAAGGTGTTACATCTTGGGTGAGAAACCCTAAACACAGGTACACCCTGGGAGGGAGGCTGGAGGTCTCAATAGGGAAAAAGACCTAGGGTCATGGTGGATGCATGTATGAATAACTCTGAGCAGTGCAGGAGAGCGCTAGCAAGGCAAACAGGATGTTGGGATGCATCGTAAGGGGATCACCTCTAGGAGCAAGGAAGTGATTCTGCCGCTGTACAATGGACTGGTTAGACCACACCTTGAGTACTGTGTACAGTACTGGAGACCACACTTGAAGAGGGACATACAGCTCCTGGAGAGGGTACAGAGGAGGGCAACTAAGATGATACGAGGGATAGGGGATTTGACGTATGAGGACAGACTTGAGGAGCTCTGCCTGTTTTCATTGGAGGAGAGGAGAGACAGAGGGTACATGATTGAGGTCTTCAAGTACCTCAAGGGAATAAATAGGGTAAACATGGAGGGGATCTTTAGACTAAAGCAGGGAGGTATCACCAGAGGGCATGGTTTGAAGTTGGAAGGTGGAAGGGTGAGGGGGGAAAAGAGGAGGAGGTTTTTCACTGAGAAGGTGGTGAACTTTTGGAATGCACTGCCTGGCGAGCTGGCTGGGAGATCCACAGTGGAGGGCTTCAAGAGAGGGTGGGACAGACACAGAAAGTGGATGTATCAGATGATGGCCTGTCCCAGGGGGGTGGAGATGGATGATAGGGGTTTCTGGAACACAAGGGGGAGGGAGGGCCTCGGCACCCAACTAGGAATCTGAGGTTTGAGCAGACTCGATAGACCATAAGGCCTAATCTGCTGGCAAATAGTATGTTAGTATGTTGCAGATGTCCTTGGTGGGTTCTCAAACAGATGATGATATCATCAAAGTAGAACAGTAAGATACAAAAAGTTTTTCTACCAAGACATTGTTCCACTAGCCTTTGGAATGTTCCAGTAGTGTTTCAAAGTCAGAAAAGGATCCTGGTGAATTCGAAAAGACCCTTTGGGGTGATGAATGCTGTCTTTTCCTGGTCCTCTGGTGTGATCAGAACTTGCCAATATCCACTGATCAAGTCAAGGGTTGAAAAGAGAGAAGTAGACCTAAGAGCAGTTAAAGAATCTTTAATTCTTGGAAGTAGATATGCATCTTTGTGCGTAATGTTATTTTACTTTCTATAGTCAACACAGAACCTTATCGTGCCATCCATTTTTACAAGCACTATGGGTGCAGCCCATGGACTGTGGCTCTCTTTGATGACTTGTGCCTCTTTCATTTCACATAGCATGTCTTTCACAGGCTAGTACATTGCTGATGGGATTAATCGGAATTGCTCCCTGATTGGAGGGTGTTGTCCAGTAGGGATGTGGTGCTACACAGATTTTGCCTATCTGAAATCCAGTGGCTGCTGGCTGAATGCATTCTGATGCATCTCGACTTCTTACATAACTTCCCTCTTCTGCTCCATCGGAGTCTCATGCATACCCAGGTTGATCTTGTCTAACCAGCTCTGGCTGGTAGTCAGTTTTGTTGCTGCAGCTGGCATCAATGTCTCATTATGCTGGATTACAGATGCATCTGTGTCATCACTGGGTTCCATAATGTCCTCTAAGCTCACTTAAAGAACTTTGCAACTGGCTGATTCTGCAGCAATTTCACGGGGTAATTGCCATAGTTCAAGATATGAACAGGGATCCAGCCTCTTGTCATGGTTACCACACTCCAATCCACTATCACTGGGCCCTCTTTTGCACTCTGATGAGGCTCCACAAGTGCTTCATAATCTTGACCTCAGGGTCCTGCTTTAATCTTGAACCATATAGTTGGCTCTGACCCAGGCATCAGGGCAATCAATCTGATATCTATGACTTGGCTGTTGCCAATCTCTTCATCTGGACTTGCAAAGTACTGATGACATTACAGTAGGTTGATGTTCTGTTGCTGCATGCACCTGTCAGATCAAAGTAGTTGTCTGGCTTTGTTTTTAAAGACCTTGACAAGATCCTCACAGCAGTGCTATAGGAAATTCATCTTGAGTATGATGGGTAGCAGAATATCACTGTTGGCATGACTGATGATGATGATGATGATGCTTTACTGGGAATGTGTCATCTCTCCCAGCTGTATGTCACCCTTGGTGTATCCAAGGTAAGGAACCTCCTCTCCATTGCTAGCTATTAGTTTGATCCAAGCCTTGGGTGGTAGCTTTAATTGAACTGGAGTTCAGTATTGGTAAAAGTATTGTCTCTGCAGAGTGGTGACTTGGGATCAACTGTCAAGGAGGGCCCTCAATTCAATGCCATTTACTTTAATTGGAATGGTATGGCACTTGTCAACAAACCAAAACCATCCTAGCTTACTTGGTGGACATAGGCTTATGCTACATGGTGGCTGGTCCTCATTCCAGGAACGTTCTGGAGGATGCAGTGTTGTCCCATCTACAGGCAACTCTCTGGGCTGAGAGAGGAGGTTGCTCATCTCCAGGCTGAGTTGGCCAGAATTTGGGGGACCTCCTTTCCCACCCAGGGACCACCAGGGCTACCACCACTGCCTCAGGCGTTGCCAAGAAAGAGGAGTAGTTGGACCACAGTGGGCTCAGGGAGTCTGAGGGTGGTGGAATAGAGGTGCATCCCTCCAGTTGTATCTCTCCACAATTCATATGCTGTTCTGGCAGAGTATGGTTCTTCTATGGAGGCACCAGCAGTGGAGACCAGGGAGAATGTTGGGAACCTCCACAATGGAGACCCACAGGAGGGTGGCAGGGACCCCACAGGGAAGGAAACAACTCCTGGTGGGGACTCCATTATTAGGAGGTTAGAACTGGGGAGGGAGGGAGGGCGAGGGAGGTAAGGTTCTTGCTTGGCACCATGGCTTGGAGGGACAGGGAGCGAATCCTCAGGATCATGAGAACAGCTGCACGGGGGAGGGAGCTGGATGTTATTGTTCACCTAGGAACAAATGACCTGGCTGGGAAAGGGATCAGAGCAGTGCAGGAGGAGTTTGTGGAGTTGGGGTCGGGCCTTAGACAAGTAGCATGCATGGTAACCTTCTCAGAGGTGCTGCCTGTCTATGGTATGGGTGAGGCTAGGGTGCTCCACCATATGGGATTCAATCAGTGGTTCAAAAACTGGTGCACAGCTCAGGGTTTTGGCTTCACTGGGGACTGGAGGTCCATCTGGAGGGAAGCAGGCCTATACTGGCATGATGGTCTGCATCTGTCCAGGAGGGGAACCAGGATCCTAGGTGATAGGTTTAAATGCTTCATTGGCAAGCATTTAAACTAGCCAAGGGAGGAGGCACTGAAAAGGAGCAGGGAAATCCTAGTCCCCCCCCCAAAGAAATCAGGGTAGTTAGTGAGGTAAACACCAAGATAGAGAATCTGATAGGGAGAAGGGCGGGGTAAATGGAGAAAAAAATAAAGGCAGTAAGGACAGGGATGGGGCAAAAAGGGGTAAGGCCATCAAAAAATAATAGTGAGTACCAATGCCCCTAGTCTAGGTAACAAGCTCCCTGAACTGGTGGCCTTGATGGAAGAGGGATGCCTAGATATCATGGCAGTCACAGAAACATGGTACACAGAGAACCATGACTGGGATGTTAACATACATGGGTACACAATCTACAGGAGGGACAGGAAGGGTAGAAGAGGAGGAGGAGTAGCTCTCTATGTAAGGGAAGGGATCAAAGCAATGGAACTAAAGGTTAAACAGCGAGGAGAGGAGGCACTGTGGATCACCCTGGAGACTGGAAATAGCACCACAATCCTCACAGGAGTTGTATACAGACCCCCATCTCAGGGGGAGGAAATGGACAAGTAAATGATAGAAGGCATCCTTAGGACAGCAGAGAAAGGGGAGATATTGCTGATGGGGGACCTGAATATGCCGGATGTTAACTGGAGCACCTTTGCTGCAGCCACATCCAAGAGCAGGGCCATTCTCAATGCCCTACAGAGGGCATGCCTCAGACAGCTAGTGCTGGTACCCACTCGGGAGGGAGCAGTCTTAGATCTGGTACTCTCAAATGGGAACAGAGAGAGGATCTCAGATCTAGAAATGGGTAGCCATCTGGGAACAAGTGACCACCAAACAGTGTGGTTCACGATAAACTCAGCTGTAGAGTCAAGCCATACAAAAGTGAGGGTACTGGACTTCAGGAGGGCTGATTTTGTCAAAATGGGAGAGTGCTTCAGAAAAGCACTAGCAAACAGGCAAGAAGGGGGGGTGGAGCAACAATAGGGAAACATCAAAACTGCCATCACAGAGGCAACAAGCCTTTGTGTGAAGCAAATAAACGAATCAAAACGGAAGAAAAAAACACTATGGTTCTCAAAAGAGGTGGTGGGGAAGGTTAGGGAGAAAAAGATAGCATTCAGGAAGTATGAGGAAACACAGAAGGAGCAGGACAGAGAACTGTACCAGTTAAAGCAGAGGGAAGTGGGGAAGGCAGTCAGAATAGCAAAGGTCCATACCAAGGAAAAGATAGCCTACTCAGTTAAGAAGGGGGATAAAACCTTTTATAGGTATATTAGGGAGAGAAGAAAGACAAAGGGAGGGAGGGATACTGAGGCTGAATAAAGAGGAGGATGGGTAGGCAGAGTGGGACAGTGAAAAGGCAGGGATACTGAATGAATACTTCTGCTCAGTATCCACAAAGGAAGAGGAAGGGGAGGTACCTAATCCAGTCAATAGAAGCACTCTGGATAGGGGGTCGATAATAGTCCTTTCACAGAAGAAAGGGCTCTGAAAGAACTCCTAAAACTGAAGGTGGACAAAGCAATGGGGCCTGATGGGATTCACCCCAGAATTCTGAAAGAACTAAGGGGAGAACTAGTAACACCATTGACTACCCTTTTTAACAAATCGTGGGAGGATGGTGTGGTACCTGAGGACTGGAGGAGGGCGGATGTGATTACCCATCACAAAAGTGGGAGCAAGACAGAGGCAGGAAATTACAGACCTGTCAGTTTGACTTCTGTGGAAGGGAAAATGATGGAATCACTTCTGAAGGAAAGAATTATTGAGTACCTAGAGGCCAGTGGGGCACATGACCCAAGGCAGCATGGATTCACAGCAGGAAGTTCATGTCAGATGAATCTAATCGATTTCTTTGACTGGATGACCAAAGTAGTAGACCAGGGAGGGGCTGTGGACATGGTCTACCTAGACTTTAGCGAGGCATTTGACACAGTTCTTCACAAAAGATTAATAAACAAATTATTCAGCCTGGAAGTGGGTCCCAGGTGGTAGCCTGAGTAAAACATTAAATGGACTAAAGGATGCACAGGGTAATAGTAAACAGAGTCCACAGTGAAGAAAGGGGGTTACTAGTGGGATACAGCAGGGTTCATTACTGGGTCTGGTCCTTTTTAATATCTTTATAAGTGACATTGCAGAGGGACTGGAAGGAAAAGTATGTCTCTTTGAAGATGACACAAAGATCTGCAACAGGATTGATACACAAGGTGGGGTGGAAAGGATGAAAAGGGATTTAGCAATGTTGGAGGAATGGTCAAATGTATGGCAGCTTAGATTCAATGCAAAGAAGTGCAAAATAATGCACCTGGGAAACAAAAACCCAGGGGAAGAGTAAACAACGGGGGGTGATATACTGATAACAACAAAACTGGAAAGGGACCTGGATTTAGTCACATCAGATGACCTAAAGGTAGGCAAGCAATGTGAGACGGCAGTAAGGAGGGCTGGGGGGATACTGGGATGCATAGGGAGAGGTATCACCAGTAGAAAACAGAAAGTTGTTATCCCTCTGTACAGACAGTTGGTGAGACCCCATTTGGAGTACTGTGTGCAGTTCTGGAAACCCCATCTCCGCAAAGACATAGACAGGGTGGTGGCAGTCCAGAGTAGAGCAACCAAAATGATGTAGGGCCTGCACCAGAAGACATACAAAGAGAGACTAAAGGAGCTTAAAATGTATACCCTCGAGGAAAGGAGGGAGAGGGAGAACATGATATAAACTTTTAAGTACCTCAAGGGTATCAACAAAGTCCAAGAGGGTAGCATCTTTCAGAAAAAGAGATGTGCAAGAACAAGGGGACACCATTTGAAGATATAGGTGGTACAGCTCAGAGGTAATGTGAGGAAGTAGTTTTTCACACAGAGGGTTGTGGATGCATGGAACAGCCTTCCTGAGGAGGTCATGGAGTCAAAAACAGTGGGGGAATTCAAGAATGCATGGGACAGACATAAGACAATTCTAGTGGGGGGTAAGAGGAAGTAGGCTGCTGGTTGACTAGGATCTGCAGCTTATCCATTAGGTAGGGAAATGGGCAGACTAGGTGGGCTAAGCGGTCCTTAACTGCCATCAGATTCTATATTTTTATGTTTCTATGTAACACTCTGTTTAAAGCTATTGCAGTACGAGGGGATTTTTCACATTGTTCCACATTCCAGTTCTCTTCCTTGGATACTGAAGTGGGCCACTGTGCTCCTGGCTGTCGCCTCTTATTACAGTATCCAGGAGGTTCCCTTCTCCAGTCATCTTTGAGGTCATGTGCTTCCTGGCAGATTTCCAATATCTTAGTGGCCAACACTGCAATTTGCACAGTTCCATAAGTAGTCACCGCACTCACACCTCAGTAAAATGAATAGGAAGTCCAGACCTGAATTACTGCAAAAAGATCTCCTCTCTGCAATTTGCTCTTTCATTTCTGCATTGGCACTGGCATTGTCTGCTTTGCGTGATTCTTGTGTCTGGGTCACCTGATGGTATGCCATATTCGATCCCTTTAGGAAATGTGTGGGCCCTGCCAGCTGCCTTTTCCATGAGTTCTTTCTGCCTGGGTCAGCCTTCCAGAGTACACACCCTGAGGTCAACAATCCTCCTGTTCTGGGTATGCAGTGGGACATCTTCTCCATGCTGCATGTGGGGTTGTCATGAGTTGTTGATAGGCTGCCATCTCCTGTCCTGGTCAACCAGATCCCAGCACTTTGATAACTTTCTTCTTGAAATCCAAGAAATTGGTATCAGGGCCTTGGAGGCACAGCATCCTCAGTTCCCATCTCAAAGTTTTGCTGCTGTCCTCTTCAGTGAACTCGTCTGTGAGAACACAGTCTGGGTCACAAACTTCTCTTGGGTCCATGCTCCTAATGACCTGTAATGCTTCCTGAAGACTTATCACACACTCTCAAAGTCTCTCTTGGGCCCTGTGTCCTGGAGAAAAATTGTTGTCTTTAGTTCTGCGCCAGTTCTTGTATCAAAGGTGCATTGTAGCTGGTATAAGAGTTGGTCTGCTGTGGCTTTGTCTCAGTTTGAAACATAGAAACATAGAAAAAATGATGCAGAAGGAGACCAAGGTCCATCTAGTCTGCCCAAGTTTTCCTGAGAACTTTTCTGATCATAGGCCAGGAGATCACTTCTTCGGTAGGCTGCTCCATCTAGATGTCCAGTCAATATGTTTACATCGTGGTGCACCAGGATGTGGTACAATCAGAACATTGTTTGCATCTTTGTGCGGAATTCTCCCAGACTGCTGGTTCTGCCACCAGTTGACTCTCCAGTGTAATGGGAAAGCTATGGGGCTCCAAAGTAGAAGAGCACTGTAAGTGGTGACAGATAAGTGCATCCCGGATTTCCTTCACCTTCTTCTCTGGACAACCCTTTGCTGTTCTCGATTCCAAGCAATCTCTTGCTCTGGGTCTTCTCTCTAGCTTTGATATCCTTGATGTTTAAAACCTTGCTCACTGCTTCAAGTTTTCATGTCATGCCCTCATGAGTTAGGTCATGATGCAGAAATGAGCTCTTCCTCACATACAAGAGTGTCACCTCAAGCAGGTCTTATGGTGAGGTGGATTAAAGGTTCCCAGACAGGACAGATATAGTCACCCAGCAAGTAGAGTCAGGAGTAGTACTCAGAGATCAAAATATAACCAGGAATTTTATTTAGCAGAAAAGTTGGCAAGGGTCACTGAGGCAGATTTCAGACTGCATTTCAACAACAATGGTAAAATTGGTGATAAATAGTTGTCCAAATAAATAGGTACAGTAAACAAGTAACAGAACAAAAAAATACTGAAGTGTACATGTAAGTGTATATTTACTTTACCCTGCTGCAGCTGCAGTTACTTTATGGTTCTGTTACCAGCCAGTCAACCAGCCATAATTTACACTGTATGCATGCATACATATGTCACTTTAAATACAGCTATTCAGGACAGGTGATCAAGCCTACTTTTGAGTCCAGAGCAAGACACTTTGAAGAATTTGTCAGAGAACAGGAACCTGATCAGGGTACCTTGGCTAAAGGGGACACTTGTTGCAACAGGGGACTGATACTTCAGGGAGGGCCTCAGTTAGACCACCCACTCAGGCAGTGGGTTGCAACCTGGAAGCACATTTGTTGGCTAAAACCCTTACTGGGCCACTGGAACAAGGAAGGCACCGGAATGTCACTGACCCCACATGAGCTCCCAACAGTCATGATGATCGTTCTTTTCAGGGCTCGGGGGTTCTGTCTGCAAATCATGAGCATGAGCCACTAATGGCTTTGCAATTTCAAACAGCCCACAAGTAAGCAATAATAACCTCCAGGGTGGGCTTTATTGGGAAATACCGGACCACCCAGGGGTGTAATGAGGCCCGACGCCGCAGGCAGAGGGCCTTATAGCCCCTGGAAGGTCCGGTATTTCCCAATAAAGCCCACCCTGGAGGGTATTATTGCACTTAGAAAATGGGCACAGTAAAAAGAAATGCTAGAGATTTTTTTTTTAATAAAAAAATGAATTAACATTACCTTTTTGTAATTAAATAGTTCTTCCGCCTGTATTGTAATAGAGGACTATTGGTCTAATTGAGGTGTTGTAGTTCAGAAAATAAAATGATAATGTTGGTTGCTTTCCCCCCACCCCCGTCGTCCTTATGGAGGAGTTCTCTTTTACGTTTGTTTGTTTTTTTCTCCCTTCATTGTTGTTTTAAATATTCCAGTTGAGTGCTGTAGCGATCCAGGAAGACAGGGGCACTGTCAGCTGTGCTCATCTGTTTTCTGACCAACAGCCTAATCTTTCAAAAATATGCCAAACTGGCAAAAGTAACACAGTTTGTGAGGTATAAGGGCATTCCTAACTCAGTCTTTGATACGTGTGTGCCAAGAGGCACACTACTTGTAGTTGAAAAAAAACGGATGAGCACAGCTGATAGTGCCCCTTTAAGTCTGGTTGGGGCGCCTCAGATATTTCTTTCAAGAAAAATGAAGAAATGTGCATTTTATTCTGTGGAGCTTCATTTTTCCCTTGTTCTGAATGTAATCAGTTTACGATTACATTCATTAGGGTTGGCAAATGCTTTGTTGGTGTGCCGAGAACGAGCGTTATCGCCCTGTGCAGTGCAGCAGAGGAACGGCATTTTCTTGGTTTTCATTACCGCAGATGGACATCTATTGGCGGTATAGAAAACTAAGAAAGACTCGGTGCTCTGCTGCTTAGGTTTGTCAGAGATACTGCTGAAACAGCATGCTGTTTGGGAACCGGAATGGTTTTTAACTTATGTGATGGTATTTTGTTTTGATAACTTTCTTTCTTTTGTGGTTGCCTTTTGTGGAAGGAGAAGAATGGCCCAGCTGCTATTTCTTTGGGTATCTGGTGACGAGTATCTCTTGCTAAGCGACGAAAAAAGATGGCCGGTATTTTAAATTTTGTTCGGTGCGTTCAGCCAGTGAAAACCTTGGCTGGCCACCACTGTGGAATGCTGTGCAGTGAGGTGCCACTTGAACTGGCACTTATTTTTCACTGGGCATCTATTGAAAAATAGATGCCCAGGTTGCAGGTAGCTTAAGCCAATGAAGACAGATAATCTAGTCTGCTGATTTTCTAAGGTTGGCTTAGTCAACAGCCCAGCAAATGGTTGGCTCTATGATCACGTTTCCTGTCTGAGGTGGGATCCATGCAGAGAGCAGGCAGCAAGGGGAGATTTGTTTTTAAAACTGAGCTCTGGATTAGGCTGGGCAGGGGAATGGGCTTACATAGTTTCTGGCTGAACGAAGGGATTTGGCTGCAGTGAGTTACTGTGGAAACTGGCTACAGGGGGCATGCTGGTTTCTCTGGTGGGGGTACTGGCTGCTGTAGGTGTGTCATTACTGGGGAAACTAGCTGTTATGGGGATCTGAAAGGGATCTACTGGTCTGGTTGCTAGGGAAACTAGTACAGGGGTGTACTGTGGCTTATTGGAGGGGTTACGGGGGTTTGCTGGGAAGCATGCCATTACACAAACTGTATCCCCCTAAAACACTCTTCTTAAGAGCCAAAAACTTCCCCCTCAATAAACTATAGACCCTAGGTTTCCCCAATTATATCTTCACATGCCCTGGTCCTGGAGCACCTATTGTGCTTCCCTTGGCTACAGAATGGGTCCCACAGGTCCCTTGCCCTATGGGGTCCCTGAGCACCTAACGTGGTCTTCTCCTATGTCACCATGGGTCCTGAATCTATTTTGCTGGAGGGTCCCTACTCTGGGGCACTACACGTCTTCTCACAGAACTATAAGGAGAGATAGAAATAGTAGTGCCAATCTTGGCTACCAAACATTACTAGGTAAATCGTGCCGTCATATTGGGGATGTCAAGACCCAGAAATGGTGCGCTGACGTCTACATTTTTCTGGTGGTGTGCTTAGTCTCCACAGCATTTTAAAATTAAATAAACACACATCTGCCATTTTTATGGCCATCAACAGAGCATACTTGGTGCAGCATCCTGAACTATGTCAGTTGGGGGTGGGGGTCCTGTCTGTCGGTTGGGGGGGTCCTCTATGTCAGCCAACAGTACTGCAGGGCTTTGAGCAGCACCACAGCAGCAGTTGTCTGCTATATCTTTCATTCCCTGACCCTCTCCCAAACTGTGCGGGGCTGCTGTAGGTGTAGCTGATCTGTGGAAGGGGAGGTTCCACCTGTAGGGTGGGGACCACTGTACATGAGTCTCAGCTCATTGGTTTCTCCATTAACTAAAATTAATAAAGAAATGAAAGTGAATCAAACATAATGGTCCAGTGGAGGGCATTAAATAATATCAGTTGCAAATCTCTGTACATACAGCACTGTGCTCTGAGAGGCATAACTGCATCACAGGCTCTGGAGTTCACCACTCTCTTTGAACACAGTCTTGGTGCACTCAGTGGCAGCAATTGAAATGTATGCTTGTATACTGGTCAGCAGTGCACGTTGCACAGCAAAGTACCTGCAATGCCCATTGCACAGCAGTGTGTTGGTATCATACATGTCAGTGGTATCTGTGACACATTGCAGTGTCCACAGTACATCTGGCTATGGATAGCAGTCCCAGCATGTGGATCAGCTGCTTAGTGCTACCTGTCTTGGGGACATGTCAGAATAAGAAAGGCAGCTCCACAAAGAAAAAATATATGTTTTAAAGCCTTCCTGGTTTGGGCTTCTCCTGCAGGGGAGGTTGTGGCAGTATATACTGGTGCATGTGCTTTGCTGGGGACTTGCTGGCGACTGGTGCAGCGCTGCTACCATGGGGAACTGGCTGCTGTGGTATCCGTACAGCAAGGGGAGGGATTTACTGTTGGCCATGCCACAGGGGAGTTCTGAAATGGGCAGCATGCCCTAAGTAAACATATTTTCCCACAAACACTGTTCACTGGGGCCCCTCTTCTCACTAAATGGGTCCTGAGGGATTTTGCAAGCACCTCAATGTGACCTGCGTCCATGGACAGATGGGTGTGGTGGTGTTCCAGCTGTATGAGAGTGGTTGTTGGGGGCATGGATGGCTGGTCAGTAGGCAGAAAGGGTGGTCAGGTTGCTCCATCTGCAGGGAGGGTGGTTGTCTGGCAGGGTACGCAGGCTTGGGGATTGTCGAGTGGTCCAGGGAGGGTGCTCAGCATGGGCATCACTGTTATTATGTTATTTTGACCTTCTCTCCTCCACTACACCACTGTAGGATTTCCTTTATTACAGGGCAATAGAGATGAGGTGCAAGACCCTCCATGTGAAAGGAGGGTACCCCCTGCATGTGGTGTGGGTGTGCAGCCCCCATGGGGTGTCGGCCCTGTGTGGATGAAGGGCTGCTGGCCCCTGTGTGGGAAGGGGGGGGTGTAAGCCCCAACATTGGTAAGGGGGTGTATGACTTTGTGTAAGGAGGTGACACACCCTGAGTTCCCCACCCTCCACTGCCCCACTTCCATAGCCATAACCCATACTCCCTGACCACTGACACATCCTTCCTCTACAGCTACCTTTTCATCCCCTTCCCTCCCAAACATCACCCCTTCCAAGGTCATTTGTGTTCTCCCCTAGACTTTTGACACGCAGCCTCCCTGCATACCTCCCCTGACATCACCACCCAGACCCATGACACACACATGCACCTATATGGGTCCAGACACTGTCCCTTCACAGGCCCTGACACTACCCCCTCCTCCACAGCCCCATAATCTATCCCTCTCCCTTCATGGCCCCTGACACTAACTACCCCTCCTTCCAAAGCCGCAGATGCCAGATCCAGCTCCTTCCATGGTCCCCTGACACTAGCCCCTCTCCCTCCACAGCCCAGGACAGTACCCCCTACCATCCACATTCTATCCCTGTCAGTACTCCTCACAGCCCTTTACAGTACTCCCACCCTCCACAGCCCTCAGCAGTCTCCTCCCTCCACACCCACAACACTACCTCCCAACCACAGCCTCAACACTAATCACCCCAAACTACTCCTTTCCACCATGCCCCCTCACTTCCTCCACAGTCCCCCAACACTCTTGCTCCATCCACAATCTTCAACACCCTACCTGCACAGTCCCCACCACCACTGCTCTCACTCCCTCCATGACATCCTGTTCACCTACCTCCCTTATCATTCCACAGGGTAACTCTTTCCTGGCTCACCAGGAACTCCTATCCTTCCCAGCCCACAGGGCACTTTCTTCCTTCCCCAGCCCTCTGGATACCCCTCAGTCCCCCAGATACCCTCTCTATCAGGTCACCCTGGACACTTCCCTCCCTCCCTAGCACCCTGGATTCCCCTCTGCTCCCTGACACCTGTTTCTCCAAGGCACATCCTTACCTGGCTGCAGACCACCCCCTTCCTCCTGAGAACCCCCAGGCTGCCCTCCCACCTGGGTGCCCAAGACTATCCTCCTTCTTCACCCTCTCTGGACACCCCTCTTCCTCCTGGGTCCCCTGGACATCCACTCTACAACTCTCTAGCCCCACACTAACCAAGCAGCAGCAGCTTTGCCTCCCGATCTTGCTTTGTTCCATGGCCACCTTGTCCTCAGCGCTCATCACATAGCCCAACCCAGCATTCAAGAAAGGGAGAGGAAGCATGCAAAGAGAGAGAGCTGACATGAAAAAAATTGAGCCCCAGCCCCTACAACATTCCCTGAGTGACCCAGAATCTACCATCTGCGACACCAACTGAGAGAAGTTCCAGATCACCCACAGCCCTGATGGCATGTTACCAATCTATAGCCCTGAGTTCATGCTCACAAGTCCCCCTACCCTCTTTGATCCCTAGGTCTCAGGCTCCCAATTCTCCACATCCCTAGGCTTGGGTTCATGACATCCCTAGCAATGGCAGCATGGACCTGGAAGCACAACACTGATGAGAGACCTGCTGACATAGCAGGAGTAGCATAGTTGTCAGAGGTCCTGGGGCAGCTGCTGTTACTGGCACAGCTCTGGGCTGTACCAGAAACAGCAGGCATAGCTCTGGGCCTCCTGTACAACTTGAGTTTGCTCAGATTTCCTCCAGGGCTGTGGTTTACCCCTGCTGCAAGAGCAACACCCATTCCATGCAGCCTGGCAGCAGCGAACACAGCTGTTACATGGATGGTTCAGTACAGTGGCACTGCCACAATGGGGTTCACCCTTCTGTCACACTCTTCCTTCTAGAAACTGGTGGTGAGCTCAGACTGGGAGAAAAATGTGAGGGAGGTAATAATAGTTATCTGGGGTACTAACTTTGTGTTCAGCAGTGCATTCTGAGGATCATGGGGTGAAGAAGTAATAATAGGTGTTAGAGGGGAATGTGGAGGGAGCTAGGGTGTTATGGAGACTGCGGATGGAGGGAAGCATGGTGGAAGGAGGAGGAGTGGGGGGTTAGTGGGAATAGGGTCCAGAGCTGTGGAGGGTGGTGAATGCTGTTGGACTATGGAGGGAGGGAAGGTGAATGAGATCTGGAGAAGAAATATGAGGGCAGCAAGAGGGAGTGAGTTAGGAGCTGGGAATGGCAGTGGAAAATGGAAAGAGTGGATCAAGCAATTAATTGGGAGCAAGGGGATAGAGAGGTAGTAGAACAAGCAGGAGGGAGTTGGGTAGGAAGTCCTGGGAATGAGAGAGGGGAATGTGTCTTCAAGGCACAGGTCAGGAAGCATAGGAAAAACCAGGAGCAGTTGTAAAATTCACAACAAGAGTTTTATTTGTACTGGCAGTTACGTAAAAAATAATATTGTTCAGTATAACTATTTACAAAGGCCAAATAAACAGAAAAAGTCCATCTGAGGTTTTCTTCAATCTCTGTGTCCATCTTGCAAGCAATTGCAGCTCTGTCTTATAAGTTCTTCCAATCCCCCCCATTCTTAACAAGCATCTTCCAAAGTGTTCTTGTATGTTTCAGGCAGGTGCTGGCAGGAACACAGTGTGCCTGAGCTAAGACCCCTTTTCCATAGCTCTACTGCAAAAGGCTTAAAAATTGCACTAAGGTAACCTTTTGATTTTCCAATAGCTTTTTTTCAATCATCTCAAACTATAATTATATACATTTCAAAAATTACACTATATAGTTTCCAAACAAAGGGATCCCAATATCAGTTACATTTCCACATAATGATCTGCATATATTTTTATACCAGCAGATATGCAAGAGAGGAAAAGACAAACAGCAAAAGAAGACTGAGAGATAGTGAGAGGCAAATAATTGCAAGACTGTCTGGGTGATCAAATCCTAGGCCTCACAGGAAAATTTGATTGCACAACCGGACAGGCAAGAGAGAGGAAAGTACAGATCCTTGCATTTAAGACTTTCTCCATGACAACTGGGACAGAGTCCTATTCAACCCTGTCACATATATCCCCCTCCTTAAGAGGGAAAATGTTTTATCAAACAGGTTACCAAAACTTTCCATTTATTCTCAAATAATATTAGCTTCTAATTTTCAGAAATTAAGCACATGTGCAGTATCCTTTTTATGTATGCTTGCATGCATGCTCAAGAAACATATTGAGGCAGCTTGCTGCAGTAGAGAGTTGTGGAGGTGCAGCAGTGTTGTGGCCAATGCCAGCAGTCCATTTTGGGGCTGGTGTCTGTGGCAGCAATAGAGGAGCATGCTGTCGATGACAGCAGTATTGGAGCATGCCACCAACTAGAAAGAAACTTGCTGCTGCAATCAGGGAGCACTGCATCATTAACAATCAGCTGTTTTTGCTCTTGGAGTAGTTCCTGATTACAGCAGTGAATTAAAACTTGCCTTGTGTGGTGTCCCATTTCAATAATCATGGCAGCGGCTATCACTGTCCACCTCTCACTGTCCCCATGAAAGCTGAAGGAGGTGCCCAATCACCCTTGGCTACAGACCCCACTCCCAACAAACACTCAGGTGGCATGCTGGGAGCCCACCCCAGCGTGCCAAACCACCTATAAAAAAAGAAAACCTTCCCACATTGTTTTTTTTTTGATCCCTGTAAAAAAAAAAGGTCCCTCCCCATCTCTGGTGCCCTCCCCACCCATCACCCACCCTCTGTGCACCCCATCTCCCCACATGCACCCTCACACCATACTTATCTCTGGAGCCTGGTGCAATGATCTTCGTTGGACCAGGAAAACGTCTGCACTCTTCAAAGCTGACCACGAACTGAAGAAATGACAGTATGCTGTATAATGGCATAAATTAGTTTTTTCCAACTTATGAGGATATCTTGACCATTTTTGTGAATTTTGGTACCACATTTTTAACATGGGGTTCTTGGGACCCCATCTCATGAATTCAGTGACTGTCATCTGGGTATTCGGTCCTGAAAGGTGGTTTCACGTTCACTGCGATCACCTTTCGGGACCGATTGATGAAATGACAGTGTCATTATTCATTAGTTGGGCTCCCAAAAAGCCTATATTGCAGATTGGCGAAAAAAATCCCAAAAATGGCTGCGTCATGAGCATGCATTGCGCAGTTTCCACGCACACTCGTAACTTCACGAATTGTAATATTTTCAGTCCAGATTTTCAGCATTGGCATTTTATTACACCTCCTTATAAACAGTACAGCTGTCATTTTTCATATCCTGGCCGAAATGTGTTTTGACATTCCTGAAGCAGAATAGCATGGTCGCTGTGGGAAATCAGTGTTTGGGACAGATTAAGAAAATCACAGTGACACTGTTCATGAGCGGAGGTCCCAAAATGCCTATGTTGATAACTTGGTAACAAAAGTCCATAAAATGACTATGTTACAAGCGTGCATTGAGCAGTTTCCATGCACACACATAACTTTGAGAATTTGTAATAATTTCACTCAAGATTTTCAACATTGTCAATTTTGTACACCTCCTTATGAACAGTACAGCTGTCCTTTTTCACATCCTGCCTGAAATGTGTTTTTGCACATCTGACACACAATGTCACGGTTGCTGTGGGAAATCAACATTCTGGACAGATTAAGAAAATCATAGTGACAGAGTTCATGAGCAGAGGTCACAAAATGCCTGTGTTGAAAATCTGGTGAAAGAATTCCACTAAATGACTGTTACAAGCATGCGTTGCACAGTTTTCACGTACTCTCATAAGTTCGAGCATTTTTAATATTTTCACTCCAGATTTTCAACACTGCAGTCTCTTCACACCTCCCTATGAATGGTACAGCTGTCATTTTCCACATTCTGCCTGAACTGTGTTTTCACACATCTGGCGCGGAATGGCACGGTCGCTGTTAGAAATCAACATTCAGGACAGATAACAAAATCACAATGCCACTTTTCATGAGCAGAGGTTCCAAATGCTTTCATGAGGTGAGGTTCACAAAAAGGCCATGTTGAAAATTTATAGTGCAAATACCAACAAATGCCAGGGGCATTAGGGTTTCTAAACATAACGTCCCACCCTGTACAGACTGACAAGCATCAGGGGTGTGCCTTTGGATTGCCAGCTGTAATGCTTATGCCATTCCACACCCACTCTGAAGCCAGTGATAGGCATTGAGGTGTGCCTTGGACTCTTTGGCCCCAGAGTTCACCCCATTCTCCTATACTGCACCAATTTCAGCATATGTCATTATGAAATGGGGTGACTGTAAAGCCGAACACCTCAAGGCACACCTCAACACTTGTCGGTGCCTGCAGGATAGGGTGAGGTGAAATGCTGTCAGCGTTATGGGCGACGACCCAAAGGCACACCCTAATGCTTGTCTATCTCTGCAGAGTGGAGGTGGGGCTAGCGTGAGCTCAATACTTCACTGTCATTCCTATTCTGCATCTAACTACTGCACATCCAATGCTCATATCAGCAAGCAAATATTCAGCATTGACAAATGCTTGTTTCTATAACAGTACAGCAAACAGTAAAGTTTAAATGCATACATTTGTTTTTCAGCCTTCAGAACCCTCAATTCCTGATCCATATCTTGACAGAAAATCAGCATTGCTATTCTCTTTATCAGATTTTTGTATCACATTGAATTTAAATGGCTGTAGTGCTAGGTACCACCTTGTGATTCTGGACTTTTTATCTTTCATTTGGTTAAGCCAACAGAGAGAACTGTGATCTGTTATAAGTACAAAGTAATTTCTTAGTAAATAAAATTTAAGGGACTCCATGGCCCACTTTGTTGCTAAACATTCCTTTTCAATGGTGGAGTACCTTTTCTCTCTGTCACGCAACTTCCTACTTACATACAGAATATGATGTCCCGTCCCATCTATATTTTGACTTAGGACTGCACCTAGGCCTACCTCTGATACATCTGTGCGTAATAAAAATGGTTTCTCAAAGTCTGGGCTTCTTAAAACAGGGGCTAAGCAAGATACAGCCTTAATGGCTTGAAAAGCTTCATCACAGTCTGAGGTCTATTTCACTTTACTTGGGTACCGTTTTTTCATGAGATCAGTGAGGGGAGTAGCTAACTCAGCAATGTTGGGAACATATCTTCGATAATAACCAGCCAGCCTTAAAAATTACCTGATATGTTTCTTTGTTTTAGGGACAGGGTTGTTAGCTACAGCTTCTATTTTAGAAACTTCTGGCTTAACATCTCCATTTCCCAACACATAGCCCAAATATCTGGTTTCCTGCATGTCCAATGCAAATTTGGCAGGATTAATAGTCAGACCTGCATTTTTGATAGCTTGGATAACTGCTCGTAGGTATTCCAGGTGGCTTTTCCAGTCTGGACTGTACACCACGACATCATTCAAGTATGCAGCACAATGACAAGTGTGAGGTGATAATATTACATCCATGTACCTCTGGAATGTAGCTTATGCACCATGTAAACCAAATAGCATGGTGGTGAACTGATAGAATCCAAAAGGAGTGGAAAATGCAGTTTTATCTCTGGATTTTTTAGCTAAAGGTATTTGCCAGTAACCCTTGGTGAGATCGAGGATACTGATATACTTCACACTCCCCAGTCTGCCTACCAAATCATCTATTCTGGGCATAGGATAACTGTCAAATTCTGACACTTGATTAAGTTTCCTAAAATCAAGGTGGATCCTAACACCCCCTTCTTTTTTGTTTACAATTACCATTGGAGATGACCAAGCACTCCTTGACTCTTCTATGATACCCAATTCTTTCATTTTTTGTATTTCCTTAACCACATCAGCTCTTAACCGCTCTGGTAACCTGTATGTCTTTTGCCTAATATGGCGAGCATTCCTTGTCACTATTATGTGTTTGATCCCTTTTGCTCAGCCTGGTACTGTGGTAAAAGTACTGTTAAATGTCTTTAGCACATTACGAATGTCTGCAGTTTGTTCTGAGGTTAAAGAAACATTCTCCTTTACAGCATCAGTAGTTACAGTTTGTTCCAATCAAGCTACATTAATATCTTCTTTATCAGTTTCTGGTAAAACTAGCAAAGTAGCTTTTGGCATTTTTTCAACCCATTTCTTGAGGAGGTTAGCATGGTATATCTTAGTAGGATTTTTCCTGTCAGGGGTCTCAATCTCATAGTTAATGGTGCCAGTACGTCTAAGCACTCTATGAGGTCCTTGCCACTTCATTAACAGTTTATTTTCTGTTGTGGGTAACAGTAGCAAAACTTTTTCACCCGGCTCAAAACCTTTTTCCTTTACCCCATGGTCATATTATACCTTCTGCTGATTTTGAGCCTCTTCCTTATTACTATTGGCAATTTCAACATATTTTGCCAGCTTCTCACTTAGGGCACCCATATAAGATGTTGTAGATCGTTTCTGAGTGGGGTTATCTTCCCACATTTCTTTTAGCACATCCAGTGGCCCTCTTGGCTGCCTACCATACAGCATTTCAAATGGTGAAAACCCTGTTGATGCCTATGCTGTTGTCACCACAGCTGCTGAAACATCAGGATTTACTCCTTCTTTGATTAATTTGGAAAATCCTGGAAAGTCATTTCCAATAATCACAGGTACAGGTAACTTAGGTACTTCCCCCACTTTCATTTGGTGCGACACACCCTTAATGGTCAGAGCCACTTGGGTGGTGGGATATTATCGAGTGTCCCCATGGATGCAGATGACACCAGTACCTGGTCCTTTTGCACAGTGTTTTCCTAGCACTTCAACATGCACTAGGGTCTGTCTACTTCCTGAATCAATGAGTCCCTTTACAGTCTTATCCCCCACCTTCACATCTGTTAAGTAATTGCCCTAATTTTCTAAGGACAAATCTGCTCCAGTGCCACTCTCCTTACTATGGCAGTCTCTAGCAATATGGCCTGGCTTATTACAGTTATAGCAAATGACGTCATTGGGCACAGATTTGTTACCCCCACCAGAGTTCTTATCAGACTTGGAGTTTAAATGGGAAAAAGAGTGTCTTACTGGTGCTTGGCTGTTACATCACTGCTGTGGCATCTGTCTGGCCATTTAGTAGTTCTCGGCCAAAGAAATAGCCTTTTCCCCACTGTCTGGTTGGTGTTCCTTTACTCAAAGCTGCACATCTGTAGGCAGGATGTTGATGAATTGCTCCATTGCAACTGTGTCAATGATCTGTGGGACTGTTTTGCCCTCTGGTTGGAGACATTTTATCAGGAGTTCTCTAAGTTGGGTGAAGGCTTCTTGAGGATTGTCAACTGAGTTGTACTTCAGAGATCGAAATCTCTGCCCGTAGGTCTCTCCCGAGATGTCATACCTTTTCAGGACTTTGCTATTCACCAGGTCATAGTTTTCTGAGTGTGTAGTGTCCATATTGCTGTAGGCAAGTTGGGCTTCCCCTGTCAGGTAGGGTACCAGTCTGATTGTCTATTGCTGCTTTGGCCTTTGGTAGGCTGTGGCAACTCAAGTTGTCAGGTATGCCTCAATATCATCCGAGGGACACAACTTTGTAAGTTTAATGGCTTTTAAGTTGCTTGTGTTTTGTTGCTTATCTGGACTTGTGCCAGATCCTCTGCCTTTGATAGCTTATAAGGCATCCAGCCATTGCTGCTGCTGTTGCTGTATTTCTTCTTTTCGCTATGCTTGTAAACATTGAAGCTGTTTTTCTCTATGCTTCTCCATCTCTTTTTGTTATATAGCCCACCATTTGAAAAAGTCCATCAGGCTTTCAGGTTCTGTCACTGCCTGTTCTTTTCTATAACTTGTGCTGGCTGTACAATCTCAGCTTGGACTTCTGTCTCTGCTAGTTTGGCTGCCATTTTCCTGGTAACCACTCCTGGACTTGCTGCTGCAGAATCCATATCTTTCTTCATGCTTCCCTGGTACTAGGTCCAGTACCCACGCACAAAACTCCTGGCTTAGAGTATGCATGGCATAAATCACACTTAGGCTGACACCATCTGTCATCGAGGAAAAGGTCAGGAAGCACAGGAAAAACCAGAAGCAGTTGTAAAATTCGCAACAAGAGTTTTATTTGTACTAGCAGTTACATAAAAAAGTAATATTGTTCAGTATAACTATTTACAAAGGCCAAATACACAGAAAAGGTCCATCTGAGTTTTTTCTTCAATCTCTGTGTCCATCTTGCAACCAATTGCAGCTCTGTCTTATAAGTCCTTCCAACCCCCATTCTTAACAAACATCTTCCAAAGTGTTCTTGTATGTTTCAGGCAGGTGCTGGCAGGAACACAGTGTGCCTGAGCTGAGGCCCCTTTTCCACAGCTCTTCTGCAAAAGGCTTAAAAATTGTACTAAGGTAACTTCTTGATTTTCAGTAGGTTTTTGCAATAATCTCAAACTGTAATTATATACATTTCAAAAATTACACTATATAGTTTCTAAACAAAGGGATCCCAATATCAGTTACATTTCCACATAATGATTTGCATATATTTTTTATAGCAGCAAATATGCAATGGAGGAAAAGACAAACAGCAAGAGAAGACTGAGAGATAGTGAGAGGCAAATAATTGTGAGACTGTCAGGGTGATCAAATCCTAGTTCTCACAGGAAAATTTGGTTGTGCAACCAAACAGACAAGAGACAGGAAAGGACATATCCTTGCATTTAAACACTTTCTCCATAACAACTGGGACAGGGTCTTATTCAATCCTGTCACAGAATGCAATAGGGAGTGGAGCCAGAAGAGGCAGTGAGGGTGGGACAGGTAATCACAGTAATCACATCCTTAGACAAACTGTGACACTCATAGCTTGATTTAGGAGTTATCTGCTTCAGCAGTGTTATCTTATGTCAATTAAATTTATATGCAGTAGGATTCTTTGTATGTGTGTTCCACCAAGCACCTTTGACCCAGGGTTCACCCTGGCTGAAGGCAGTATGGTACTGTTAAACTTCTCTGACATCATCTTCTATGTTTTAAATGAGTATTTTAAAGCAATGGGGATTTTTTTCTGTTTTTTTCTGCATTATCTAGCTGTTATAAGTATTGTATTTTCTAAAGAACTGCCATGAGCTTCAGAAGAAGGACTGGTTGGTCCAAAAGCTAGAGCACTTTGTTCTGGTTGTTACATCTATGTTGGTCCATTCAAAGGTGTCAAATCATTTGCTTCTGGATCTATTCTTGCAAGGACCAATACGGCAACTACTAAATCTAGATTTCAGTAACATAGAAACATAGACTTTGATGGCAGATAAGGACCACTCTACAAGTGTATGGTTTGAGCTGTCTTGCCTTTTGTAACTGTGCATTATGGATTTTTTTACACACCCAAGGTGTCTGATGACCCTTAAACCTCAAGAGTGAAGCTCGAGAGGTTTATGAGGTCACTACACACCAAGAGTGAGTACAAAAAATTCTTAACATCACACTATTTTTTATAATTACTAGTGCAGGGATTTTTTTTTCTCAGAAAGCAGAAGCATTCATCTCAGAAAGCACTTTTGTCAAAGAGACAGAGACACACACACACACACACAAACAGACAGAGACAGGTGCATGCACACAAATACAATCTCTCTCTCTCTCTCTCTCCCTCCCTCCTCTCTCTCTTTCTCCAATACAGACATTACTTTTCCTGTTCTGTTTTTATTTTCTTTATGCATTTTTTTTTGTTGCACTGTGGAATCGGCATGGAAGCTGCAAGAGTAGTCAGCCATCTGTGGTCTATTCCCGATCTGAGACGCTGTCTCCCCAGTCTCCAACCGAAGCATAACAGCAGGATCAGCAAGATAGAAACATAGAAACATAGAAGTTGATGGCAGATAAGGACCGCAAGGCTCATTTCTTTTTCTACCTTATGAATGTGCCATCGGCCTTTGCTCTGTCAATGGCCTATCTGTTCATACTCATCTGTATTGCTCCCTTATGCATATCCCATGCCTGTTTGAAGCCCTGCACTGTATTCATATCCACCACTTCCTGAGGTAGGCCATTCCATGCATCCACCACCCTTTCTGTGAAAAAGAACTTCCTCACATTACCCCTTAATCGGCCTCCCTCTAATCTCATGCTGTGTCCTCTTGTTCTGCTATTTTTCTTATATTGAAACATGTTAGACTCTTTCACTTTGTCAATGCCCTTAAGGTGTTTGAATGTTTCAATCATATCACCTCTCTCCCTCCTTTGCTCTAGGGTATACATATTGAGCTCCATTAATCTGTCCTCATATGTTTTCTGATGCAGTCTCTGCACCATTTTGGTTGCCCTTCTCTGGACTGCCTCAATTTGGTTAATGTTCTTGTGAAGATGTGGCCTCCAGTACTGCACTCAGTACTCCAGATGGGGCCTAACCAGTGTCTTGTAAAGAGGGATTATTAACTCTCTCTTCTGACTTGTGATACCCCTACTAATACACCCCAACATCCCTCTAGCCTTACCTACTGCTTTAGTGGTCTGCTTAGATGACTTCAGGTCATCGGTGATGATGATGCCCAAGTCTCATTCTTTTCTTGTGACTGCCAGCAACTCCCCTCCCAGCCTATAGGTGGCTTCAGGGTTCCTCTTCCCTATATGCATGATCTTGCACTTCTTTGCATTAAATCCCAGTTGCCACTCTTCCGACCATTTTGCTAGTTTATCCAGATCTCTTCTCATTTTGCCCACCCCATCTGGATCATCTAATCTGTTGCAGATCTTGGTGTCATCTGCAAACAGACAAATCTTACCCTCCAGTCCATCTGCAATGTCACTGATGAAGATATTGAAGAGGACTGGCCCCAGGACTGATCCCTGAGGTACCCCACTTGTGACTTGCATCTCTTCTGACTGTATACCATTTACCAGTTTACAGATATATATTTTTATCTTATAAAGGCAGAGAAACCACATAAATACTCAATAAATGTAATTAGTTACCTGTAAGGACTCAGAGAGGAAGTGATCAGTGCAGGTGCTCGATAATGGAGCAACAAAGCCATCATGTTGGCTGTGATATTCGGTCCACCCACACAGACTAAGAGCCAATGAGGTGGCTCACTAAGAATGAGTGACATAAAATACCATAATAACCAATTCTACCAGTTATTATGGCTTTTGAAACACAGGTAGGTTAGTTGTATTAAAGGAGGTCACCAATAATTATAAATGGAGTATCAAATGGGACTCTCTATTCAGTTACAAGTGGTAACACTCATTGAGAAGATTTCATGACATCATAAACCCCTATAGCAAAGCTCATGAGGTTTATGATGTCATGTAATCCCAAGGTGGTGTTACCAGCACTGTAAAAGATAGAGTCCCATGTGTTGTTTTTAGTAATACATGGGACCCTTTCTCAACTATTTCTTTTCTCAAATCAGTTTTTTTTTGGGGTGGGGCAAGCCACCTGTACCTCAGCCCCTTGCTTAGACCCATGGCATCCTACAACACATCCTCTAGGACTTACCTTCTTTTATCCCGGTACCCCCTGGATTGCCCCCCAGGGCAGGGCCACCGTACCAACTCAATCCTCATGACGATGGGACAAGGATGCTGGCAGAGATCACCACCAGCACTGCCTTCTTGGCTTTCCCCCCAAGATGGGGTGCGGGATCGGTTGGCAATAGCGGGCAATGGGATAGGGCGGGACTCAGAAGCACCACACAGCATACGGTAGGTACTGGCCAAGTGGGCTTCATTAATGGCGGCTGCTATTTTGTGGTTTTTTTCCCAGCGGTGGGGACATGCAATGACGTCCAGCACCTGCCCTGCCCCCTGCAAGTGAAGGCGCTGGCATGAATGTTCCCCCACCCTCTGCCAGAGGTCTGTGTTGTGCTGGACACTCTACCCCTTCCCTCCAGAGAAGGAGAGCAGTCTCTAGGATGCTTGATCCTTCTCCCCTGGCTGTCCTTCCAACATCCCGGGTCCGTTCTTGAACCCGGGTTGTTGGTGTCACAGATGGGCGTCTTGCCCCAGTGTTGGCATGCCGGCTGTTAACCCAGTTTTTAAGTTTACTCACCACAATGGCAATAATGCTCATTCACACTCACATCTGCTCCATGACAACAGCACCTGTCCCTGGATACTGAGTGTAACACCAGGGCAACAGTTGGAGTAGGTACAAGACTGCACCCCCCCATAGTGAATGGCCAGACTGTTTGGAAAACACATCTTCTTTACTGCCATGATGGTGGTGGACCGTGGGCAGACACAGAGGTTGATGTGGTGTTCATGCTGAAAAGGAGAGCAGATCGGGCTGCTGACCATTGCGACCTGAGAGGAAGGTACTTATCTAAATGGGATGTTGTTTACAACATATGCTGTATTGTCCTCTCTACCCTTTAACTTACTTATCATTGTGAATTATATAACAAACAAGACTGGCTGTCTCCAGGGATTTTTTTTTACTTTTGCTTTGAGCTGTTTCACTGCTAAAGTAGTCAGAACTGCCATCCCACCAGTTTTGGCAAAACAACTTAAGGCCTGTCAACCCAACTTACCCACTTAGGTCTAATGACTCATCTGTATTACTTGTTCCTAAAACCCATACATCGATGTGTGATCGGGCCTTTGCTGTCTGTGCACCTAGGCTATGGAACTCTCTCTCAGTACATACTCGTTGTGCCGCCTCTCACCACAGTTTTCGAAGGTCCCTATGGGATTACCTGAAATTTAACTCTTCCTGCAACTGCACTTAATTTCTGGTCCCCTCCCTCTAATGAATAGTGGGGCATGCACAAGGGGACAGTAGGGTAAGGGCAGGGAAAGAGAATGGAGCAAAAATGGGCAAGAGTAGGAAAAGCTAGTGGTGGGCACAAGGCAGGAAAGAAGGACATAACCTGGAGGTGCTGGATGGGGGCCCTTAATCACCCTGTGGCTTACCTTCATAGGCAAAGTCAGAGGATATGCAATCTGCAAGTGGGATTGTGTAGTGGCTACAGTAGGACCCCCCTTCGGACCAGCCCACCCCCTTCTGGCTGTGTGCTCCCAGGCACTGTTTGGGAGAGGGTCGGGAGCAGAAGATACACAAGGCACTAATGCTATGGTGCTGCCCAGGGTCCTGGCTTATTACTGCCTGTCAAACAGGAAAACTTCCCCTCTCTTCCACTCTCTGTCCCCAACACACAGACTTAAGATTGCAGGAACAGGTTTGCTCTGCTTGGCTACCACTGACATTAAAAATGTTTATTTAATCTATAAAATGCCATAGAAACTCAGCGATCCACCCAAAATATGTTGATGTTCAAGGGGCCCTTCTGAGTCCTGATGTGCAGTATGGCGACACACTTTACGTGTTCCAGGATGATGCATTGCCATTCAAGTCTTTCCTATCTGAGTTCTGTGGCTTCTGAGGGGTTGATGCCACAGAACTAGATGGGAAAGATTAGAATGGCAATACCTCTCAGTGTTGCTTGGTATGAGTACATAAGTGCACTGCCATATTGTGGATGTTTGTGTTGGCGGCAACTTTGTTGAAACACAGTAGTTGATCACAGAGCATTCAGTACCGCATGAAATCTAACAATGCATAAACCCAGAATACACACAGGATACATTTCACAAGTGGCACAAAAAACTCTCAAATAACACTTTTTTTGGAATGCAGTATACAGTTCCCAGCACGCCTCACAATGGGGCCTATGCATTATTGCATGTGAATTGCACCCAGAAGCGCCACATCAGCAGCGCACAACTATGCTCTGTGCTTGCCATCTGAACTATGCCCTTAATGCGTGAACACACACAGGGCATGCTAAGGCATTGGCGTGGCTTACAGTCATGCACAGTGCATGAAGCGTGCTCACCAGTCAGGCCCAAACCCTGTGGTCCCACCCCTTGACTCCACCATATATGGGCACTGATGCCACTCCATGCAGAAATGTGGAACTGAATACCAAGACAGATGGGGAGGACAGGCAGTGGCAGAGGAAGACAGGGTTGTGCCCCGAGATAGTCAATCCACCAGCAGGAACTGATGGCACCAGATGGGGCCATGCAGACCATCGTGGACATGGCTGTCACAGGGTGGTGGCAGGTCATGGTCCACACAAGCTTTACAACTGGTCAAGTGTCAGCTATGGTCATGAATATCCACAAGCACTATGCTATCCTCTATGGGGCAGAGTCCTTTAAGGTGCCATCTGAGACCAAAACCTGCCTGTGGCTCAATATATATGCCACTGTCAACGTAGCCAGTTCTGAGGCATGGACACTCTTAGCCATTAAACGCAAGTGGTGTGACCTCCATTCAGCTGTAAAGCATAAATTGACAGCCGTCAAACAGTCACAACGTGGCACAGGCAGAGGCTCACCCACACAGGGGCACAGCCTAACCACCATAGAGAGGATGGAGGTAGACACCCTCACTGAGGTGACCCTGCATGGGGGAGGAGGAGGGCATGGTCACAGTGCCAGGTATGTAGTACATTGCAGGGACAAGGGCTGTGATGTTCTGGACACCATGGGAATGCTAAGCACCCTGTATTCCACCCTACAGGCCCTGAGATGGAGCACACCTCCAACATGGAGGCAGCTCCCTCTGTTGTGCCCGCCACACATCCCAAGTCCCACACTGACAGCTAGGGACTGGAGGATGGTGCAGGCAATTGTCAACCTTGGTGACTCATAGCATATCATAATACCCCCCCAGTACTGCAGCATGTAACATCTGTACTTTCTCTCGGCCCCAAGTACAATGCAGTAGTTAGTGGCCATGGTGGACAAGGAGACAATACCAGAGGACACACTCACAGAGACAGTGGAGGAGACACAGGTTGCTGTAGATGAGCTAGATACTGCCCCCACAGACAGCCAACCCACATCCACCCTGTTTGGATTCCCTGCAACAGTCACACCATGGGCGGCAGGCCCATGGCACACAGAAGAGCACCGAGTACACCACACTGCAGCCACATGTGGTTGGTCTGTGTACACAGCCTGCCACCATACAACAGCCCTGTGACAGGAGGATGAGGGCCCCACAAATCACCCGTTCAGGTGGACATGGAGGCCACCAACCTGGTATACTCCACACTTACTACCTGGAGGTGTTCCAGCTAGAATGAGAATGACTTCAGGCACAGTGTCAGAACACAGAGGCCCAGAAGGACCTGACTGTTGAGGTGAGTGGGATGCGCAGAGGTATAGAACATATTGGTGACCTTCTTGGGAAGTTGACGGACCACCTGCTATTCGAGGCCATCACAGTCACCCAGTACATCTCTGTGCCATGCCTGGATTTCCCAGTCCAGCCTGCATTTGCCAGCCTTATATCCCCAAGGGACAGTCAGATGTCCCATACACCCCCCCACCTGCAGCCCTGTGTCTCTGAGGTGCAGCTGGATGCCCCTATTCACTCAACACCTGCCAGCCCCCATGTACCCAAAGCGCAGATGGATGACCCAATGCACTCCACACCTGCAAGCCCCAGCATTCTAGAGGTCCGGGGGACAGTCAGCCACAACAGGTGCCAGACACACAGTTGGAGAGATGGCCATATGGAAAAGGTTATAGCAAAGACCCAGCATCTGGGCACACAGTCATCCACACAGCTAGGAAGGCAACTGTCAAGGAAGCAGTGATTCCTGCCAGCAGCACCCTGCTGCTAACACAGAGTAACATGAAAGCACATACCTCACATGTACCCTGAACACTGTACACCACTACATATCATACCCCTCTTCACAGCCACTTATCCACCCCCCTGTACACAGCCACATATCAAGACTATTTACACAGCTACATATCAACACCTCATACAATCATGGGAATTTTCACTTATGCCCCACCCCATGGGCGGAAAGGCAGTCAAGGTGGAACATCATCACAGTTCCATGCCAGTCTGCCCCCTCATCAGTGGAATGCCCCCTGCATGGGTACATGATATGCCATCCATCTGGCCAGTGTCCCATCACCATGCTCCAGCAGCCCACCCACCATCGCCTAGTTAGACAACCCCCTGTCTGTCCCATGCCAAGGGTAGCCATCAGTGCACAGTCATGTTGTGCAACATGGCACATGCTGTGAACACTCTGCATGCCCTCCCCAGGGCAAGCATCATCATGCCACCTGTCAGATCCAAACACTGAAACCTCATCTTCAGCAGCCCTATTGACCACTTGATCACATAACATGTCTTCGTCTTCCTGTAGGCCTCATTGTATGCCTCCTCCCAACTGCTGTTTGCCACTAGATACGGGGTCATCAGGTATGGTCATAGTGGGTATCCACTGTTACCTATGTAGCCGGTAAACAACAGCCTTCGTGAAGTCCTGTGACAATGTATCCACCTGTGTTGTATCTATGCTGCCCATGTATACTCACCTATCAGCCATCCATCCCACCCCCACATGCAGTGAGGAAGGCACACAGCCTGGACCCATTGAAGATGTAGAAGTTGTGACATGACCAAAAGTACTTGGCACATATGGGGATGATACCTGCAGCATCACACACTATCTCACAATGCTGTGGTACCCCTTGTAGTTCTTGTATGCCTCCTTGTCCATTGTCAGTGCCAGGCCTGCCACATGCATACAGTTGATTACCCCCAGTACACTGGGCATGCCATGCATGGCATAGATTGCCTCCTTTGTGGACAATATATCATCCTCTGCAGTGGGGAACTCAATGTGATCATGCACATGCAGCAGAAGGGAGTCCTGTTACCTGTGGTTTTGTTACCTGGTGCAGTGTGCAGAACACAGATTATTAGCTGACACCCGTGACATCCCCCGCCATCATCTGAAAGAATCCAGCTACATAGTGGGCCAGTGCATACAGCACCTTTATCTCCACAGACATTGCCTGATGTCGCTGGGTACAGGGAGCCACACTGGCCCGGACAAGGTTATACATCCATGCGATGGTGCCATGATCCAAACAGAATCACTCAAAGCAGTGTGTGTCCTGCAGAGCATAGGCATTCAGACAGGGCTTGAATGCACATAGCTTTGGCCTCACCTGCATTGCCTGCACATGTTCCACCTCACCATCCAGCAAGAGAACATCCACTAATAGTTCTGGGTACACTCTGTGTACTCCTGTGGAGTTCTCAAGGACAGAGATGATGAGTGAGACACTGACAGGAATGCCACACAGCCTTCCACTTTGGCTATGAGCCCATTAAAGGGCCATCATTCCAGCACACAGGTGGGTAAAGCAGCGTACATGTGAATCTTTGGGTCACAACTGTCCGTACAGCAAGGAAAATGGTAGCAGCACAGGCTAGTTATGTGTCAGCACCACAGGTTGGACGGATGGGGGCATACCCCCATAAAACTGCTCAATATGTCCAAAAGGATATACATGAACAACCCAGAGGTAGGCACCATCTGGGAGCTAGCAGCAATGCGTGAGTATGAATGCAACAGGCAGGGTGCAGGGGGTATTTTATGACATGTGATGTGGGAGCTGTGATGTTGATTGCTGAACTCTATTTATGTGTCCACAGGACTTTAGAGGCCATCTGGACAAACTAGTCCTCATCAGCCAGGAACAGTTCTATAGGGCAGTGGCAGTAGTGGTAGCCAAGTAGTAGGCAATCTGGCCCTGCAAACACCACATTTTCTCTTGTGGAGGGTGGATAGCAGAGACATCTAATACAAAGATGATGATGCAGAGCAGTGGAGGGTGGCTGAGCTCTCAAAGGTATGTGTTGGGACCAGGTGGGTAACTGTGTGTAGCTTCTGTACATCAGTGGCCCTGCATGTGCATCCCACTCTTGCTTATCCTGTTGGTGCTCCTCTCATTGCAGGGGTACCATAGGCCACTACACAGACTCATCCTGGTGGCACATGGGTACACCTCCTCCATGCTGAGGGGGTCTACCAAGGACTCTATGAAGGAGAAGGAAGACCAGGAGCACCTCAGCTGATGACCTGACCTTTGACATCAGCTGCATTTTGCATATCATGCAGACATGTATGAATTGATACAGTACTAAATTTTACAAGCACATATGTCCATTGTCTGTGTCTTTATTCTGGACAGCGCTGGCATGCTGCTGTCTGGAAGGGGGTTGGTGACTGGGGGAGACATACAACAGGCCTGCTGGTAGTGCAGGAGGGTGATGCTGTGGGCTGTGTGATGTAAATGGAGGGGTGTACAATGTTTGGGGGGCAGTGGCACATGTATAGTGGGGGTCGTTTTCGCTATCAACTGGTGCCATTCTGTGGTCTAGAGGCGTATCTCTGTGCCAGCTATTATTGGGTGGCTGCATAACTGTTGCACGGCTGGATCCTGATCTCTGTTGCTCGGTGGGTGGGACTTTCACAGAGGTGGTCCTGAACAGCAAGTGCCCAGAGCCCCCGCAGTCCAAGTGATCCATCATGCAGGCCTTCACACCTGTGGTTTACAGCTGCTCCCCACATGACGTAGAGCTGCACGTGTGGCAGTACGTGACTGACAGTCATGTTACACTTATTGTATTACAACTGTAAGAGTGGTCTCGGTGGCAGTATTAACATACAATAGACCACACTGCCTACAATTACCCAACATGATGCCAGCACAAACAAATTATGCAAATGTCCATCAGTGCAAACAAATATGTAAAATGCCACTGCCACCATGATGACTTAGAATAATATTAGCAGAAAGAAATTTTTCAAATCTCACACGTGCAAAGCTGTTCACTAAATGGGGACATCATAAAACATCATGCAAAGCAACTGAACCACAAAAGGTTTTGGAAACTAGTCGCACTGGCACTTGGAAACATTTCTAAAAATGGTGTAAGCTATTTCCATGAAAGATTGCTTCACGCACTTGCAAGATCACAGCTGTGCTGATGCCTGCAAATGCCATCACCACAGGCCACACCTGGAATACTGCTTGCAGTTCTGGTGCCCGCACCTCAAGAGGGACATTAAGCTACTGGAGGCGGTGCAGCACAGGGCGACAAAGATTATCGAAGGGCTGGGGGACTTACCGTACAGGAGTAGGCTGAAGGAACTGAACATGTACTCGCTGGAGGAGAGGATAGAGAGGGGAGATATGATTGAAACCTTCAAGTACATGACGGGTATAAACAAGGCTTGTATGGAGGGGCTTTTCAAACTAAGGGAGGGGAGGGACACCCGAGGCCATGATAGGAGGCTTGAGGGAGGAAGGTTAAGGAGAGATATGAGAAGACACTTTTTTACAGACAGGGTGGTGGCGGGTGGAACATGCTGCGGCAGAGGTGGTATCCAGTAGAACAGTGGGGGCTTCAAGAGGGGAGGGGACAGAGTAAGAGGGAGGGTCAAGGGGGCAGGGGATGAAGGGGCAGCTGCAAAATAAGGGCTGCTAGCTGCAGAACCGAGTAGACATGGTAGAGCGTAAGGCCTTTTTCTGCTGGCGAATTTCGTATGTTCATATGTGTTATTTAAAATAACACTGTGAGTCATGGGGACCAGGAAATCTTCATGAGGAATTGCTGGCAGCCCCGCGTTTTACCTCTGTATTGCCTTTCTCTGATGTCATTTTCTGACTAATGATTTAAAAAATGGATGCCTGGAGCCGTACAAGGAGGGGGACTAAATGTGTTATTTTTCTGGGGACTAAATGTGTTATATTTCTGGCCCTAAAAGAGACGCAGGTTTGACCACTAGCTTATTTAGATTAGATTTCCCTTGGCAACTATATTGCCACTTTTCTTTGTAAATGAGTGTTCCCCTTTTGAGGTTATTCTAATTACAAAAAGAGCAAATGGGCTAAATTCGTCAAGCTATAAATCCATAGCTCTTCTGCATACCCTCTGGTATATAGACAATTATATGAATAAAAACAAAAAGTTGATTCTAATGTGCCAGAATGGATTTAGAAAATGTCTCACCATGGACACTGCTCTAGTCAAGTTTAACAAGCATTTGTCAATGCTGAATGTTTGCTTGCTGGCATTAGCAGTGGTAGTGTAGAAGTTACAGAGCTGCATAATAGGAATGGCAGTGAAGTATTGAACTGAAGCCAACCCCACCACCACCCTGCAGAGACTGACAGGCATTGGGGTGTGCCTTTGGGTCGTCAGGCATAACGGCCACGCCATTTCACCACACCCTACCCCTGCAGACACACTGGACAGCATCACGTGTGTTTTAGTCTTTGGCCCTTATGCTCACCCCATTCCATCAGGAAATACAGTGAGATGGGTCCTGTATAGGACAGTGGGGTGAACTTTGGGGGCCAAAGAGTCCAAGGCACACCTCAATGCCTCTCACTGGCTGCAGGGTGTGGAATGGTATGAGCATTACAGGCAGAATCCCAAGTCCACACCTGATGCCTCTCAATCTCTATAGGCTGGCTATGGTAGGAAACCCTAACGCCTCAGGTGTCCATTAGCATTTTACTCCAAATTTTCAACATATTTTTTGTGACCCCCACCTTATGAACAGTGGCAATATCAGTTTGTTAGCTGAAAGCTGATTTCGCACAGTGACTACGCCATTGGGCACCACAGGTGCAAAAACACATTTTGAACAGGATGTGAAAAATGACAGCTGTACTGTTCATGGGGAGGTGCAAAAAATGGCAATGTTGAAATTCTGCAGTGAAAATATTAAAAAAGCTGGTGAAGTCACGAGCGTGCGTAGAAAATGTACAATGCACACCTGTAATGCTATTAGTTTGGGGATTTTTTACAGTAGATTGTCAACACAGGCATTTGGAACCTCCACTCATGAACAGTGTCACTGTGATTTTTTTAATTTGTCCCGAACAGTGATTTCCCACAGCGACCACTCATTTCTGCGCTGGAAGTGCGAAAACACATTTCAGCCATGGGGTGAAAAATGACAGCTGTACTGTTCATAAGGAAGTGTGGAAAAATGCCAGTAGTTAAAATCTGGACTGAAAATATTTGAAATCCATGAAGTTACGAGGGTGCATGGAAACAGCGCAATGGTCAGTCGTAACACAGTCATTTTATGGACGTATTTCACCAAATTTTTAACACAGCCATTTAACACCTCTGCTCATGAACAGTGTCACTGTGATTTTCTTAATCTGTCCTGAACACTGATTTCGCACACCGACTGCGCCATTGTACGCTACATGGGCAGAAACATGTTTTGGCAGAGATGTGAAAAATGACATTTGTACTGCTCATAAGGAGGTGTGGTAAAATGGCAATGTTGAAAATCTGGAGTGAAAATATTGAAAAATCGCTAACTTACGAGCATGCGTAGGAACAGTGCAATGCACGCTCAAAAAGCAGTAATTTTGGGGAATTTTTTCACCAAATTTTTAACATAGCCATTTTAACACCTCTGTTCATGAACACTGTCACTGTGATTTTCTTAATCTGTCCCGAACATTGATTTCACACACCGACTGCGCCATTGTGCTCTACATGCGCGGAAACACATTTTGGGTCAGATGTGAGAAATGACAGCTGTACTGCTCATAAGGAGGTATAGTAAAATGGCAATGCTGAGAATCTGGAGTGAACATATTGAAAATTTGCAAACTTATGAACGTGCGTAGGAACAGCGCATCGCATGCTCGTAAAACAGTCATTTTTGGGAATTTTTTCACCAAATTTTCAACATAGGGTTTTTGGGGGCCTACCTCATGAACTGTGACACTGCCATTTCATAAACCGGTCCCAAAAGGTGGTTCCGCACAGTGACCACGAAATCACCTTTCGGGGCCAATTAATACCATGACGGTGACAGAATTCATGAGGAGGGGTCCCAAAAACCCCATGTTGAAAATTTGGTGAAAAAATTCCCCAAAGTGCCAAAGATATGCACTAAAGTTGAAAAACCCCTATTTATTACATTATACAGCTTACTGGCATTTCCTCAGTTTGCGGTCGGCTTTGAAGAGTGCAGACATGTTCCCGGTCCACCGAAGGTCGTCGTGCCGAGCTCTGGAGGTAAGAATGGGCTGAGGAGGGGGTGTGGAGAGGTAGAGTGCACAGAGGGTGGGTGCAGATGGGGGGAGATTGGGTCAGGACAGCCAGCGAGGGGAGGTTTTTTTCTTTCAGGTTTCTTTTTTTTTTTTTTTAACTTAGACGACGCAGGACTTGTGCCATGCTGGGGTGTGCTCGCAGTGTGGCAGCTGGAAGGCTGTTTAGGGGGGTGGAGCCAATGAGGGATTGGGCACCCTCGTCAACCATACGATCTGTTGCCACACTGGGGTGGGCTCCCAGTGTAGCACCCTGTAGTCTCTTGAGGGGGGCAGTGGAGCTGACGGGGGATTGGGCACCCCCGTCGGCCATATGATCTGTTGCCATGCTGGGTGGGCTCCCAGCGTGGCATCTGGAAGGCTCTGTTGAGGAGGTGGCACAGCCAACGGGGATTGGGCACCCGTCGGCTGCACAGTGTGCGTGGGGTAGGAGTGAGCCACGCAGTATACATGTCTTGTGTGTGTGTGTGTGTGTGTGTGTGATGGGGGCGCGCATGAGCATGTGATATCTTATTGCTGCTCACTGGAGCGTAGCTCTCCCTTTCAACTGTACGGCCACAGCATTTTCAACTGCTGTCATAAACAGCTGCAGCATTCATTGGAGAACTGCGGCCGCTCCTGCAAACACACTGACTGAATTGGAAGATGGGTGCCACACCTCCGAAAACTCAGATGATGGCACTATGTTTCTTGCACATGCGTGCAAGCAAACATAAAAAAAGTAATAGGCAAATCTTTTGAAAAAAAGAGCCAGACTGGAAGAGTGTTCATCAACATGACAAAAGCTTTTGACCTCGTGATCCACCACTTATCATTAGATAGGTTGCAAAAAACTGGTACACATCCTGAATCTCTGAGATGGTTCCAGGCTTCTTTTTCTGGCAAGAAAAGTACAGTTAGGTAAGAACTTAACCATAACAGTAGATCTTCGAGAAGAGCTCTTGCAGTAGGTAACACCATTAGGACTATGCTGCCATGCACTAGGACCCCACAGAAAACTACTAGCAAGCAGTCCAAGCCGGGGGACCACCCCCAGATGTTGGCCCCACCCCAGATGTTACCACTGATATAAAGGGGTGGTCTCCTGGCGCCACCTCAGTTTGCCTGCCAGAAACCCGGCTAGCATTAAGGATGGGGAACTGAGGAGTTCTAATATCCCACAAAGAGAAGAAATTTCACAAAAATTGTGGGGGACGGTGGGAGGGAAAGCATACCTGCTGCAAGAGCTCTTCTCGAAGATCTACTGTTATGGTAAGTTCTTACATAACTGTAGTATCTAACTGCGAGACAGAGCTCTTGCAGCAGGTACCAGCATTAGGACTCAGTAATAAGCAGTACATGGATACAATCTGGGTCAGATGGGTGGTGGTTCTAGTCAGAAGGAAACCACCAGTGCTCTTAAGAGAGCAGTCCCTGGAGAACAACAAGGCCAAAGCCGGCCATCCTTCTGGAAGCAATGTCCAGACTGTAGTGTCTAATGAAGGTGAGAACTGAACTCCAAGTGACAGCTGTACAGAGATCAGCTGCTGAGTCATTCCGTAGGGATGGAAACGAAGTGGCAACACCCCTAGTGAAGTGACCTTTATCCAGTCCCAGTAAAGGTTTGTCGTACTTTTGACAGCAGAAAACTATACAATTGACCAACCATTTGGACAATGTCTGCTTAGTCACTGGTGCCCTTAACATTCTTTGGACTAAAGAGACAAACAACTGGTCTGTTTTCCTAGGAGATCGAGTATGATCTACATAAAAATAAAGAATCCTGTGAACATCCAGAGTATGCAACAAGGCCTCCCCTTTATTTGAGTACTTGGGGTAATAAACTGGAAGCTGAATGTCCTGGTTAAGAGTGAACTCAGACACTACCTTCGGGAGAAATTTAGGATTAGTACACAGGGATACCCTGTCCCTGAGAAAAATCAAATAAGGCTCTTTACACATCAGAGCCTGAAGCTCAGAAATCCTCTTGGCTGAAGTAATGGCAATTAAAAACAACGCTTTCCAAGATAGGATACATAGCTCACAACTTGCAGCTGACTCAAAGGGAGGCAACATAGTTTTACTAACATGAACAAGAGATCCCATGGGGGAATAGGGTCCTGCCTGGGTGGCTTGATGTGCATAATACCATGCAAAAAGATCCAGGACAAGTCCATTTGCACCAGGGTCCTGCCATCCATTGGTACATGATAAGCTGACAGTGCAGAAAGGTGTACATTTACAGATGAATAGCTGAGGCCTGCATCAGACAGGGAATGGGTATACTCCAGGATTGAATTTACCAGATGGATGATTGGATCCAAGAGATGGGATGAAGCCCACAGGTAGAAATGTTTCCATTTCATTGCATATGTGGCCCTAGTCGAGGGTTTCCTTGCAGCCACTAGGACCTCTGCTACCCTTGTGGACACCACATACCTGTCCCTGACCAAGTCTGCAGGAGCCATGCATGTAGATGCAAAGACTGAAGATTTGGGTGTACTAGAGTGCCCTGCTCTTGGAAGAGCAAGCAAGGAAACAGGGGTAGAGGAACTGGAGGTTCCGATGCCAATTGCTGGAGCAATGGGAACCAAATCTGTCGAGGCCAAAATGGTGCTATGAGAATCATGGCAGCTCATTCCACTTGTTGCTTGAGCAGTACTCTGAAGCTGTGGGAAGGGAGGGAAGGCATAAAGGAATCTTCCTGCCCAAGAAAGGGACAATGTGTCTCACCAAAAAACACCAGGCTCTGGATCTAGTGAGCAGAAATTGGGCAGTTTGGTGTTGAGTGGGGATGCAAAGAGATCCAGTTCTGGAAGTCCCCACCTTTCAAAAAAGGTTGTCTACTACCTCTTGTAGTAGCTCCTACTTGTGAGCCTGAGATCAAGAGTGACTGAGGCTGTCGGTTAAGGTGTTTTGAACTCCTGGAACGTGAACTGCTGAGAATTCCTGGTTGTGCTCCACTGCCCAGTACCAGACTCTCATGGCTTCTCTGCAAAGAGGATAAGAGTATGTGCCCCCTTGCTTGTTGATGTAGAAGACCACTGGCATGCTGTCTGACTGGATCAGTAGGGGCCCTGGAAGAAGAACCATCTGGAACGCCTGTAAGGCATACTAAATGGCTTTCATCTCCAGCACGTTGATGTGGAGATTGCATTCCAGAGGAGTCCACATCCATCTTGTCCAATGGTCTTTGAAATGTGTGCCCCACCCTAGTCCCGAGGCATCCATTGTCAGGATCTGCTGAGGACTGGGATTTTGAAAGGGAGCCCCGGACTCTAGCCAGGAAGGGATGAGCCACCACTCCAAAGTCTGACGCACTGCTTTGGAGATCTGGACTGGCTGTTCAAGGTCGTCCAAATGCTGGTCCCATTGAACCCTGATGTTCCACTGGAGAACCCTCATGTGTAGACAAGCTAAGGTTTCTATCACAATGGTGACTGCCATATGGCCTAGCAGTTGTAGGACCATTCTGGCTGGAGTCTGGTTTGTGGAAGTAACCCTCTGAGCCAATGCCCTTAGTCGATTTGCCCTCTCTGAGGGGAGAAAGGCTCTCCCAGACAGTGTCCAAGATGTCCCCTATGTACTGTAACCTCTTGGTGGGCCAGGGGGATGACTTGGGAAGATTCAAGGTAACCCCCAGATCTTGGAACAGCTGGAAGGTGTCTTCCAGTGTGCAATGCAGCTATTCCCTTGTGGGAACTATCAGGAGCCAGTCATTGAGGTAGGGGTAGATGTAATATCCCTGCCTCCTGAGAGCTGCTGCCACAAACACCAGGCACTTCGTGAACACACAAGGTGCATAGGTAAAGCTGAACGGTAGCATTCTGAACTGGTAGTGCTCTCCCTGGAAGGTAAACAGGAGGTATTTCCTGTGGGAGCACAGCATTTTGATGTGCATGTAGGCGTCCTGCATGTCCAGAGACCATACCCATTTCCCTTGGTGAAGCATGGGCAGCAATCCCAGCAGTGTCACCATTCTGAACCTTTTGTATTCGACAAAAGTGTTCAGCTGACTGAAATCCAGGATGGGACAAAGGTCCCCTGTCTTTTTTGGGACTAGGAAGAAGTGGAAGTAATACTCCTTTCTCTTTGACTTGGTGGATCACCTTCTTGCTCAGTAGGGCTTGGATTTCTGCATGGATGAGGCTTGCATGGGATGGGGAGCAATGAGTAGGGATCGGGGGGGTTCTGGAGGGATTTGAGTGAACTCCAGTGCATAACCCCTTTCTATAATCTGTAGAACCCACTGATCTGAGGTGATACTGGACCAACCTCTGAGGTGAAGGGAGCATCACCCTCCTACTGCCTCCCCTTGTAGCTCTGCCGGAGGAGGGGGCAAGCAGGGAGTCATGCAGAGGTTGTTGCAGTGGGCAAGGGAGCTCTGGTGTTTTTGGCACTTAGGTCTCCGTGCCCCTGAAGACGGGGGGTGCCTTTTCTCTTGTGACCCCCTCTTTGCTGCTGTCATCTACCCTGCTGGCCTTGATGCCTGTGAAAGGAACTATGCCTGGATGGGGTTGGCTCAGATTTGTACATTTTGTAGCCCACAGAAGCTGCCTTTCCTGAGTCCTGCAAGCCAGTGCCCTTGGAAAGGGGTGTCCAAGATGGCATCCTGCAGATCCTGGCAGGAGCCCGAGACCCTCAGCCAGGAGTGGCGCCGTAGGCATATCCCTATGGCAGCTGCTCTAGTGGCAGTGTCTGCTGAGTCATATGAGCACCTGAGGATGTGCTTACCAACATCAGCACTGGACTGGAGAACTGCTAAAAGCTCTGTCTTATTAGCAGATTTATGTTGTGACCCAAGCTAGGTTCATGGCCTTATTCCAGAGAATATAGTGACCATACCACAGAAGTGGCCAAAGAGTACACCTTTCGGCCAAGATGGTTGAGTTTCTTGAACTCCTTATGCAGTGGTTGAGAGCTCATACGTGTTGGCTGTTGGGTTCTCCCATGAGCGGCCATGAGGATCATAGAGTCTGCTTTGGGCTGCTCGCTCAAGTGTGGTTCCCCCTTCGGGGTCCTATACAAGTGGTCAGCCTTCTTAGGAACCACCGAGGTCATGGAAGGATGTTTTCAGGCTACTTTTGTAACATCCTGTAAGGGCTCCACTAATAGTGGGATGACTAAGGTTTTTGGACCAGTGGCCCCTAGGAATTTTGCCAGGCGGCATCTCTCAGGGTCTAACTCTTCTGTCTCCCACTGGTTGAGGAACTGGATGTGTCTCACATCTACAAAGGAGGGATCATCTGGAGGAGACCTTGGGGAATCCCTCCATGTGTCCAGGGATGGAAGAGACAAATCATCTTCTGCAGAATCATAGGAGGAGGAGTCTCCCAGTGGGTTCCTCTGAAGATGTATACTGGTGTCCCCTAGAGCTGCTCTGGCATCTAGAGGAGGATCTGGATGATGGATGGTGACTGTGTCACCATCGTTCGAGTGATCCTTGCCCATCGTCCCCTGGAGTTGGGTGGGCTGGCATCTGGGGTGGTGAAGCCATGTGTGGAGGAGTCAGATGTCTAGGTGGAGCCAGGGCAGGGGTTCCCATGGGGCTGGGGATCTGCTCTGGTGGTCTGGGCAAAAGGTCCCCCTTAATGGTGTTCCACCAGCTGTTGAAAAGAGCCCCGACCTCAGCCAAAGGGACCACAGGGCCCAGCTGGGGTGCTGGCATTGGGGTTAGGGTGCCCAGGGGGCCTGGCTTTGGACCTTGTAATATGGTCCCCCCCCTAACATCAGGTCCAATAGTACCATTTTATTGGATGTCGGTGCTGCTGGGATGGTGTCGCCTGGAATTGGGTGCCCTGATATCTGCTTGAGCTCTCGAGTGGGAGGTAGAGGCAGAGGGAATTGATGCCTGATCTGTGGTATCCTCGGAGACAAGCATCAGGTCTCCTGACATCCGGTCTGTAGTCAGACCTTTGTTAGGGCCCTGCAGAATAGATGGCAGCTTAGATGGTGGTGTCTGGTCTGGCTCCATAGTGGAGACAGAGGGGCGTTGAGGCCTGACATTGGTCCAGAACCCCGACTGATGATGGTTTGGAAGGCAAGCTTGGTTTCTTATAGTGCTCATGTTCCTGATGTTTCTTGGTGTCATCTGACTCTGTTGTCCTGTCTGGCCACGGTCTTGCAAATGGCAGGCTCCGACCTGCCTACCGACGAAGAATGGGTCAGTCCCACTGGCTGAGACCCTAATGCAAGCTTGTGGGGCCAGATAGCCAGGGACACGGGGGCTTGAAAAAGCCCTAGCCCGGAAGACTTCTCACCATATGCCTGAGAGGAGGAGGGGGTCTCTTCGATGGTAACCCCGGGGACAGCCAGGGAGACCAGAGGGTCTGAGTCTGTCCTCACACCAGAGGCAGAAGTTTGGGAAGTCTTGTGTGGAGATCTAGGACAGAATTCTGACCTGGACCTGTCCTTGTACCAATGATGGTGCTTCCCTCACGATTTCTTCTCTCTGGGAGAGGAATCTTTAGTGGAGGAGGAAGACGAGCTGTGCCCCGAGTGGGTCTTCTGCATGGCGGCCACTTGCTGTTCAAGGAGGTATGCTTTCAGGGTCTTCAGGTGGCAGATTTGAATCCTCCTGTTGAAGCTGAGGCAATGCGGGCAGTCGTCTGGATTGTGGTTGGGGCCTAGGCAAAGCAGGTAGGCCGAATGGCTGTCTTTTGCTGGGATCTGCTCACTGCACTCACACTTTAATTTCTGCCACTCTGTAGAGGAAGATGGCTGGTTACATATACATGATGAATTCGTATTTTGAAGGAAAAAATGTTAACAGCGCGAAGCACGAAAATGACAGTTGACTGGAAGCAGGAAGCATCCGTGGAGTCAATATGCACCGGTCGATGGTGGGAAAAAAACTGGGGTGGTGGCAGGGGACCACCCCTTTATACCACTGGTGGTGTCGGGGGTGGAGCCGACGTCAGGGGGGCTGTCCCCTGCCTTGGACTGTTAGCTAGAATTTTTCTGTGGTGTTCTAGTGCCTGGCGGCATAGTCCTAATGGTGTTACCTGCTGCAAGAGCTGTCTTGAAGTAAGATCAACTGGTACAGATTAAAGATAAGTCTTTGGATGTTAGAGATTTGAACTGGAGGGGGTTCTGCATGTGTCTATCCTGGGTCTCCTCCTAGCCATAATTTTCACAAATGAACTGCCAAATGTTTTAACACAAAGAGACCAGGATGTTTGTCTGTGATACACTGTTGATGGCATCTACAGCTTCTAAGACAGAGTTACAATGTAAACTCCAGGAGTATGTTTTGGCTGCCCAGGGGTGGTTCACCAGGTCAAAGCTTATTATGTATGTCAGGAAAACACACAGCATGGTATTTAATGCAAGAATGCCAAGACTCTTGGATTTGGAAAAAGACATGGTAATAAAGGATTCTAAGAGAACTGAACTGAACAAAGTTAAATTGCATAAATATTTAGGGATTATCATTGAACTTGACCTAAGTTATTCTCTGTATGAAAAAGCAGTCATGACACTCACCAGTACAGATGTTTAGTGGATATAAAATTGAAGAGTCCACCAGAAATACAATCCTCTGCATATTTCAGTAGTGAGTCAAAAAGCATTAAGGAGAACGCTGGATTGCCCGAGTAAGGAAACTAGGAAAACATTACAGTAGTATCACACACACTTCTGCCTGTTTTGGAGTACGGCACTAGATTGTATATTCATTCAAGGAAAATTGATATGGTAAAACTGGATAGGATCTATAAAAGGATAGCACAATTTATTTTGTAACAGGAAATGAGTACTCAGTGTTGCAGTTTATATAAGGGGTTAAAGTGGGAACCCCTGGAAGTTAAGAGAGAAAGGAAGTGTGTTATAATGTTGCACTAAGCAATGAATTATGATATAAGTAAGCAATAACCCACGACAGGGCTTAGGGTTATCAGGGATTAATCAACACCCCAGGCACGCTGTGATGTACAAGGCTGCAGGCCGGGTGTCCTCACAGCACCTGGGGTGTTGATTAATCCCCAATAACCCCCAACCTTGTATTATATTGGCGGACCTGTTCAATACCTCTCTGAACTCGGGGTGCATGTCCAGGGACTGGAGGGAAGCACATGTGGTACCTCTCCATAAGAGTGGGCCCAAGGACAAACTGGGGAATTATAGACCGGTAAGCCTTACTGCAGTTGTGGGAAAACTAATGGAGACAATCCTCAAGGAAAGACTGGCGCAATTTCTTGAGGATAACAATCTCCAGGACAGCAGGCAGCACAAGTATGTCTCAGGCAGATCCTGCCAGACGAACTTGGTTGATTTCTATGACTGGGTTACGATGACACTGGACAGGGGACATGCAGTGGATGTTCTCTACCTGGATTTCAGCAAGGTCTTTGACTGTGTGCCACATGGTAGGTTGACCTGCAAGTTGAAGAGTCTGGGAGCACAGAGGAAACTGGTCAGATGGGTCGAGAACTGGCTGCAGGGTAGACAGCAGAAGGTAGTAGTGGTGGGGGAGGCATCTGAACCCAGGGCAGTAAAAAGTGGTGTACCACAGGGCTCGGTGCTGGGACCAGTTCTGTTTAACATTTTCATAGCCGACGTTGCAGTAGGGATTAAAAGCAAGATCAGTCTCTTCGTAGATAACACAAAGATTTGTGCCAAGGTAGATGAGGGGGAGGGAGCAAAAGTACTTCAGGAGGATTTGGAAAAACTGGAGGAATGGTCTCACACTTGGCAGCTTGGTTTCAATGCCAAGAAAGTACAAAGTGATGCATTTAGGAGGCTAGAACCCAGGACACAATTATTGGCTGGAAGGTGTCCCATTAACAAAATCTAAGGAGGAGGAGTAGGATCTGGGAGTGCTGGTAACTGGAGAGAGGAACCACTCTGCTCAGTGCAGGAAGGCAGCAGTGAAAGCAAACAGGATGTTAGGGTGCATAGCAAGGGGAATTACGTCTAGGAGCAGGGAGGTCATCTTGCCCCATACAAGTCCCTGTTGAGACCTTACCCAAAGTATTGCATGCAATTCTGGTGCCCCACTTGAAAAGGGACATCAAACTACTGGAGGGGGTACAGCACAGGTCAACAAAAATGATCCTGGGGTTGAGGGACAGACCAAATGAGAAGAGACTGAGAGAGCTCAATATGTATACCCTGGAGGAAAGAAGGGAAAGAGGGGAAATGATTGAGACCTTCAAGTACCTGAAGGGTTTGAGCAAAGTAGACACCAGGAGTATGTTCAATCTGAAGGGCGGAAGGGAATCCAGTAGACACTTTATGAAATCAGAAGGGGGCAGGTTCAAGAGGGAACTGAGGAGGCACTACTTCACAGAAAGGGTGGTGGCAGGGTGGGCACGCTCTGCCAGAGGAAGTTGTATCACTGCAGAGTGTTGGGGATTTCAAGAGGGGGTGGGAGAGATTCAAGGAGGTACAAATCAGGAGGGGGTGGGAGATGGGGGGAGGGCATATGAGGGAGGGGGGCAGCTGCAGTCTAATGGACTGAAGTGCTGCACACTTGATCAGATTAGATAGACCGAATGGCCTGTATCTGCTGGCAATTTCTTATGTTTGTAATAACCCCACACACACTGGAGTGGGTTATTGCACTTATAACATGGGTTATATTTAAACAAAAAAAAATATCCACAAAGGTGTCTTTTTGCTGTTTAAAGACCAAGAGAGGTACTGTGTCCTGCCAACTTGCACAATAGCTCCTGACAAAAATTGTATACTGCATTGATGTTTTACACATAGAAATGACAAACAGACACTACTAACATGATCTGTGACATTTCTTGCGCATAATACGGTCTGGTACATTGCCTATGATCCTTACTGTTGCCCCCCCCCCAATACAATCCTCATGCACAGTAGTGTCAACCTTCTCTGTCACTCTGCCCATCTCCCTCTCTCTCTCTCTCTCTCTCTCTCTCTCTCTCTCTCTCTCTTTATCTCTTACCCCTTCTCGCTGTCCTGGATATGTGACACACTCTGAGAATGCTGACCACGTGGAGGTAAACGTGTTCTTCTGCATAGCTGTGATGGATCTCTCTCTCTCTCTCTCTCTGTCTCTCTCTCTGTCTCTCTGTCTCTCTGTCTCTCTGCCTCTCTCTCTCTCTCTCTCAAATTCAGGGTTGCCAATGATATCCTACTGTGCCAAGCAGTGGACACTACTCTATGCCTGTCTCTCTAACAGTAATGTGCACTTCCGGTGTGTTACCTTGACAGCAATTGACACTTTTGTCCCGCAGGGAGCTCCATCTCTAGCCCTCTGTGACTGTCACTTCTCTGTCTCTCACTCTCACTGTTTGTTCCAATCGCTCCCTCACCTGACCACATGGTCATGGCTCTGTTCCAGGCAAGCACTATAAGTTGCATAGCTGGGGGCAAGCCACCACACTCACTTCATTGCAAGGCACGGCAAACAGCACTGCAGCAGCCCATCTTCCCCATCCTACAGTAAGCTCCCATCTCTTGCTCTCTCTGACTCACTGCTCTGTCTCTCTCGCTGTTTGTCACTCGTTCAAATCACTCCCTCACCCTCCCACATGGTCACGGCTCTGTCTCGGGCAAGTACTACAAGTTGCATAGCCAGGGACAAGCTGTGAGCTACCACACTCACTTCATCCCAAAGCAAAAAAAAGCATAGCAGCGCCCATCTTCCCCATCAGAGTACTGCCAAGGACGATCATTGCCTCCTTGGCAGCATATTCTACTCGACCGTATGCACCATCCCTGGCTCTGGCCACCCCTCCCACCTCCTTCAACTTGCACCTGGATTCACCGATCATCACAAACCACTCAGAACCATCAGTGAATCAAAATTTCCTGCCCCCCTTGCAGTTTACAATCTGTCCTGCATATACAGGGTGCCTTACAGAGTGACACAGAAACACACCAAGCCAGCACACAGAGACAGTCAGCAACACAGCAGCACAGTGGATGCTACAGAGATAGAGGCACAGAACCCACAGTGAGCTGCTGCCACTGTGACAGAGAGACAGGTCCAAATTCTGCACTCCCTCTCCTGATCTCTCTGTCCATGTGTCAGTCTCTGTAAATGCTATCCCTAGCTGTAAATTGGTAGGGGGGACCGGGGGTGGGGGTGGTAGGATGGAATTACAGCAGGAGTAGAAGCCGAACTGGGGGGACTGTCAGACACAAACAGAGCAGCGGAGCCACAGCAGCTGAACCTGAGGGATTGTCACCGAGAGAGACAGTCAGTGGTGAAGAAAGAGGAGCTGACACCAGTGGATTGCTGGCAATGTGCTTCTCTCTCTCTCTCTCTCTCTCTCTCTCTCTTCCCCCCCCCCTCACCTGCTGCTCCAGTAGTATGGCAAGGGACACACCGTTCCCTGTCACCGAAGGTAGAGCACTGATACCGCAGACCCAATCACTGACTCTGGATTTTTAATGGCTGCCAGTACACTTTGATGTGGACTGTATACAAGAACACCCAGTGGCAGTTCTTCAGAGTTGCTCTGCACAACCGTGGATTAATGGTAGCTTAAATCATGGAAATGCTGAGTGACTACACCAATGAGATTAAGCGTTTCCTCCAACCCATGTTATAAAAAAAAATAATTCCTTGTATAATCTCTTATATATAGAAAAGGACAGTGTTAAACTCTATAACATTTGTTAAATTGTGCTTACGCAACTGGATGAGATGATGGTTGTGTGACTTGATTTATGTTGTGGATTTCCGCCTCTCTATCTATGGGATATACCACCATGTAGGGGTACGATGCAAGGAACCCTAGAGGAGGTTTCCACCCCATAGGTGCTGTGGAAATGATGCCGTCGGCTAAAGGTAACTTAGGAAGAAGCCCATGGGTAAGAGAGATGAGCCGCTGGAGGAGGAGGGGTGGATGGTGGGCAATGAGAAAAGAATCCTGGGGAGGCCCAGGATGAGTGGCATTATAAGCCTGATGGGGAGTGACATAATTCCTCCACCCATTGAACCTCAGGCTTAAAAGCCCTCCCATTCAATTGTGCTTAAGCAACTGGATGAGATTATGCTTGTGTGACTTGATTTATGTTGTGGCTTGCCGCCTCTCTATCCATGGGATATACCACCCTGTAGGGGTATGACACGAGGAACCCTAGAGGAGGGTTCCCCCCATAGGTGCCATGGGAATGATGTCATCGGCTAAAGGTCGCTTAGGAAGAAGCCCCAAAAGAATACCCAATCGGGTGTTGCATATCGAAGAGACGAGGATGATGAATGAATGAATTCTGAGAAGATGATTAAGGGTGGACTTCCTAAAGAGAGAGGGGAAAGCCGGGGCCACCATCTGCCTCCATCCAACAGCAGAACCTAACTAACCTAAGAAAGCACTAGCCCTAACTAATATTATGACAATTGGCATGGAGGAGAGGAAAACCCCCCTTTGAGGAGGAAACCTCTGGGGATCCAAGACCTAGGTCGCCTTCCCTCCAGGCTGATGACGTTTGATTTAAGGATGTATGTCATTAACGAGAAGGATATGAGTAGGGTAGATGACGATGGGCTAGGAAAACAAAAAGAAAAAGGAAAGCACAGATCGAGGAAGGAACAGGAGGTAGTATGGACCCGAGAGGAGTATGCTCGAGTAGTCAATGGGAAGGAGGAGAGCCATGTAGAAGGCAGTGGGGTAATGGGGTATCCCGATGCTCTCATGGGAAGACTGAGGATGATGAAGACTGTTGATGATGATCACCACAGGAGTGCAGCAGTCCAACATGAGAACACTGAGGATGATGAAGATGGATGATGATGAACGCTACAGGAGCGCAGCGGGTCGATGAGGTAACATAAAACCCAATGAGGGGTACGCTCAATTGATCAATGTGCGTAAGCACACTCTGAGGCCAATAAGGCATGTTTGGAGCCGGATGGTATGTAACCTCATTAGAGCGATGTGATTAAGTAGACTCCAAGGTCAAGAAGGTAGGCCGGGAACCAGAGGCTATGCTTGGGTTGAGAGATTGATAGGAGCAAAATGGATGATGAGAAGTGAAGCCATGACTGGAGTGAATCCTGGATGGCTGGTACAAGAATAGGTATACCTGGAACCAGAGGGTAATATGGTGTTGTAGTGAATCCCTGAGTGGAGGAATGGCATAGGATTCAATGATAGGAATGCCTGAGTAAGTGATGTACATAGAGGAGCCATAAGGTAAGGAGGAGTGAATGATGACCAGAGTTATGAACCTTATATGGAGTCAGGAACCTGAGACATGCAGCAGGAGGGCCGCGGGTCGATGAGGTGGCATATGAGTCATGAGAGGTATACCCAAAAGAAATATCAATTGCAGGCCAGCCAGAGTCAGCCAGAGACAGCCAAATGATGCCGAGAAGAAGCCTTGATTGGAGTAAATCCATGATGGCAGGTACGGGATGAGAACAACAGGAAAGCAGCTGTTTGATAAGGAAGCATAGGATATGATGAGAGGTATACTGAGTGAGAGAAGGGCTTGAGACAGTGCTCAAATAATGAGGGGAAGGTGATGGCAGAATAGGGAAAACCCCCAAAAGCAAGGAATGGAGGGTGGAGTTCAGAAAAGGAATGAAACAGATGATGAAGAGAATGTTGAGGGGAAGAAGAGAGGGTCAAACTGTGGAAACAGTGGAAAAGAGATGCTACGGAGGGTGAAAAAATCCAAGGCGCCTGCCCCTGTAAGACGGGAAAGCAACATGTCAGAAACAGCAGCCGAAATGTTGGTGCATCATGAGTAGCACCAGGGCCTGCGTGAAATCAACCCCACGATGATAAGGGGCATAGTCAAAGGAACACATAGGGCTACACGAGAAATAACCACCATAAATGGAAAAAATATACCAGGCATCCTGACAAAGTACCAAAATCCGGGCACAAGATACCAGACTGAAAACTAGGCATTAAATGTCTTAGGCTGAACAATGAAGGACAAATGGTGCCACCTCCTAGACAATAGGAGAACCTGCCTGTGATAGAGCAGAAATCCTCCAAATTTAATGTAGATCGAATCGGACCAGACTGGGTTCTGAGGTATGAGGCAGAATAAGTCTTGATTGAAGCTGAGAGAGGTCTAAAGGAGGAGAAATGGAGACACAGACATCCAGTCCCCTGTGGCAGCAAGTCAGAAGGATGCGCAGCTGCATTTACATATTGTTTTCTTGTCGATTTTGTTCCACGCAGACCTCAATGGGGAAGAACAGGGAGGTCTCCAGGACGAGCTGACCACCGAGAGGGTGGGACATGGATAGAGAGAGACAGAGAGAGAGACAAACAGAGGCAGCCTACAGGAGAAGCCCAAGGCAAGGAGCATGGAAGAGGCAGAGAAGTGGTCCAGAGCAGGCAGCTGTGCAGCTTCAGGGGGTGTTGCTGCATACAATTGGCAGGAGCAGCGGCCCCAAACCGAAGGAGAGGCACAGGAGGTATGGTGAAGGGGGGGCAGAGGCAGTAAATGGAATGGAATGAGCTGTCCGCCAAAGTGGCAGACGGGTGGTGGGGAGAGGAAGAAACAAGCGACAAGACCGGGTGGCCGTGAGAGGGGCATGAGGATGAGTTGAGACGTGGGGGAGGGAGGAACGGGAGAGAAATGAGGCAAAATTGAGCAGAAAGCAAGGCCGATGCCAGAGAAGAGTGGCAAAAGCCACTAACGCAATGAGCAAGGGGCTAAGCAAAAGGACAAAAAACGAACAAGGGAGGCGAGAGCAAGGGGGCAGGAGGCTGCAAAGAAGCGGCATGACAGAACAGCGAGGGAGCACAGGGAGAAGCAAACTGGAGGGCAGAGACAGCTGCTGGAAAGCAAAATATGCACAGGACTGATAGAAATGTATGGGCAGCCGGAGGCAACTGCCGAGTAAGGGGAAGTAAAAAACACAGAATCCAGAGAGAGGGGAGGAGAGCAGCGCCTCCAGTTGCAACAAGAAAAGAATCCTGGGGAGGCCCAGGATGAGTGGCCTTATAAGCCTGAAGGGGGAGTGACGTAGTCGCTCTGCCCATTGAACCTCAGGCTTAAAGGCCCTCCCATCAACTCAGGCTCAGAGGGTTAATTGTACTGAGAATAATGACCCGATTTGGTGTGGTGGCATTGTTCTATACTGCAACAAAATCTTGGAACCAACTTAATTTAGAGACTAGAAACAAACCTTCTCAAAAGATGTTTAAATTAGCAATTGTAAATGAAGTAACCCTTGTTTGCAATTGTTTTTAGTATGTTTGTAACATTGAGTATGAATTGTGAAAATGTAACGCAGGAATGCCCAAATATGTATCGTAACTTGTATAAAAATAAATGACTACTACTACATAATGAACTCTCTGGAACTGCAACAAACACTCAGAAATTATAATGAACTCTCAGGTGCAATAAGAAAAATGTGGGTATTATAATGAACACAGGGTGCTGTAATAAACATTCTATGATTATAATGAACTCTTGGGTCCCATAACAAATTTTCAGGGATTACAATGAACTCTCAGGTACTGTAACATGCATTCGGGCATTATATTAAATCTTAGGTACCATAAAAAGACACTTAGAATTGTAACAAAATCTTGGGTGTGTTAAACAGTCAGGTATTTATGCAATAAGGCATGAGAGGGTTTTGGTGGTGCTAGGTTTATCCCAAGGTCAGGGGCTTAGTGAGGCACGAGGTGAAGCCGAGTGCCTTCAGCCCCCTGACTGTGCGGCAAACCTAGTACCACCAGCATCCCTGGAGTGCCTTATAGCCTATATAAAATGGGCCCATAGGTAGAGATGTAGTGAATTTAAAATCCACACATGAGGTGAATGCGAAGTGGCCACTTTGCGTTAGTGCAATGCTACACAAAGTGGCCATTGAGGAGTACTCACTTTGCCTTGTGATTATGACTTGACTTCTCGTTGATATTCCGCCTTAACGCGAAGTAAGGTGGATTGACAACAATAGGCACTTTAGGCAGCCCGCCACACACATCACATGGCTTACAGTACTGTAAGTCACATGCTTTAGCCAGGTAGGAAGGAAGTGAGTCATAACAATAGATACTTTCACTTTCTCCTTTGCAGCGGTAGAAGGAGGAAGGATAGTGTAGGAGAGGAGTGTGTATTTCTTGCTTAACTTCGTTTTTTCTACGTCATAAAAACCAACAGCTTTTTTAAAAGCTAATTCTCTAGTTTTTGTTGTACTGTTTTGTGAGTTCTTTTTTTGTGACTGATTTATTTGTTTTATAAGTTTTGTTTTGTGTGTGTGTGTAAGTCAGTCGTCGTCGCGTGACGCATCGGAGTGGAGAGGGAAGGAGAGTTATGGACCAGGGACAGTCTGTGGCCCGTGTTGGCCAGAGGGGAGTGCAGACACGTGGGGGTCAGCATGGGCGGGTGTCACTGGACCGCTCCAGATTATTTGGTCCAGCCCCCCCTCCGCAAGCAGCAGCACCACCAGTGCCACCGCCACATCCAGCAAGTCCACCGCTGCCACCACCACCAGCACCATCTGTACCAGCTGCAGGAGGTCCAGCAGCACCACCTCCCACTCCACAGCAGCAGGTGGAGCCCCCCCCAGGTGCGTGATGACAGTGCTGCCAACAATACATCTGCCCCTGTTGTGCCTAGTCCCTCCCACAGCTCGATAGTCTGGCAGTTTTTCAACTGTGTCGGGGGGACAGGAGCATTGTGGTGTGCAGGTGAGCCGTGGCTCCCGGGGGACACATCTGGGGACTGGGGGCCAGAGGACACACATGATTAACCACCACAAGGTGGAGTGGCAGGCTGCCACAGAACAGGCCAGGCCTCCACCTGCTGGCCCTTCTGTGACAGTGGCAGTGGATTCTGCTGCTGCGCATCACCAGAGTAGGAGGAGGGCCACAGCAGCAGCTGCTACTCCACCACTACCCCCACCACTGCCACCAGCACCACCACCACTACCTGCCTTTCCTCCTGCAGCAGTGGACCCCACCACGATGCCTGCAATGCAGTCAGAAATAGCACTGCTGTGGGCAGCGATGGAGGAAAGTAATCAGAGGATGGGTGCTGTCCAGCAGCAGATGGAGCAGATCGAGCAAGAGCAGCTGCAAATTGTGTCAATGCTTCATCTGCTGATGGAACATCATGGGTTTGAGCATTAGGTTTTGTTTTCTGCACCCCCCCCCCAACTGCTGTACTGTTTTGTGTTTTGTTTGTTTAATACCAGACAGAGGGAAGGTCACAGCATTAGTTTAAAGGAAAGCAGTCAGCAACAGAAGCACCTGCATCCTGCCCCCTGCAAGGCTTACCCTCCGGTTAAGCTTTTTAAGTATGTTACAGCATTTTTCTCATGCCGCAACGTACTTTATTATACTAAAGAAATGTCAGCGACCCGGAAGTATGGCAGATGCTATGGGGGCTCCATTATGTGTAAAGGTGCAATGGCGACACACCATGCGCTTCAATACAAAAGTATTTGAAGCACATGGTGAGCCACCGCTGCACCTTTCCTTTACACATAATGGGGCCCCCATAGCATCTGCCATCCTTCTGGGTCACTGACCTTTCTTTCTTAAAATAAAGTATGTTGTGGCACAAGAAAAACACTGTAACATACTTAAAAGGCTTAACCAGAGAGTGAGCCTTGCACTGGGCAGGACGAAGGAACTCCTGTTGCTGACTGCTTCTCTTTAAATATATACATGCACATACAGTCATACATGCTCCTTATATGGGTGCCTTACCTCCAGGGTAATCTTTTTTGCTCCACATGTCCTTACACTCCATAGTGCAATACTTTTCTGACAAAAACGCTTGTAATTTCAGTAAACTGGGGCCCGGAGGGCTTTCCGTTCTGAAGATCCGTCCAAGTTCCACCACCTTGCTCAGCAATGTTATGACATGATGCCAGGGAGAGCATGGTGGTGTCCTTTATTATAGTGAATGGCCGGCAACTTTCTGAATGTTTCTTTATGTTATAATGGTCAGTTTGTGGTGAAACATGGGCATGTTTCCACTAACAAGGCTCTTGTTAGTTGAAACATGCCATGTTTCACCACAACGCTATTGGAGCGGCAGAACTTATGCTCTTCAGAACAGGAAGTCCTCCGACCCAGTTTGCCGAAATTATGAACGCTTTTGCCAGAAAAGTATTGCACTATTTAAGGACATGTGGAGCAACAATGATTCTGGAGGTTAGGGACCAATATATTGGGTGCAATACAATCCATAACTATGTAACTTGAGGATCTCTTTAGTAGCAGTGCAACAATCTGTTGAAAATTTTGACTCATATTTTAATGCTTTTTTTACATTGCCACTTTACTATATCTGACTTGTATGATACTATTCTTTCCAGTATTTGAGTCTGCTTTAGTACTTTTTTTATGTGTGAGATAATAAAAGGAGCACTCCTTTTAATATGGTGCAGACCAGGTCTTCGGCAGTATTTTGCACTGTTTTTCTCCATCAGTTGTTATATATTACTTCTGCTGTCAAATTAACAACTATGCAGCAGGCAGTGTTTTATGACATCACAGAACAATAGTTGCTCAAAAAGAGCTGCAAATAGTGATAAGAACCTGGTCAGAACAATATTAAATGGTGTGCTCCTTTTTTATTTTCAGACATGAGAAAAAGTAGTAAAGCAGACACAAACTGTGTAAAGAAGGGTATCATACAAGTCATGAGGTAACTAGTGGCCGGCAACGGCGGCAATGTAAAATAGCATAAAAAAGTATAGGTCAAAATTGTCAGCACATTGTTGCATGCTGCTTTAATTTATAATTTAAGTATGACATTATGTGCTCACAATCACAACACACAAAATGCATCCGCTTTGTGTCCAGAAAATTGACAAGTGGTAACAAAGTGAAACGGGACTGTTTCAGCACATACAAAGTCACCCCGAATGTATTGCGCAGTCACTCATGTGCGCAGTGGTCACACAGAGTCCCCAGATTTTTTCTGCATGCCCAAAATGCATCCGTCTTGTGTCCAGAAAATTGACAAGAGTAACAAAGTGAAATGGGATTGTTTCAGCACATACAAAGTCCCCCAGAATTAATGGCGCACTCAATCATGCGTGCAGTGCCCCAGAATAAAATGATGACCGTGAGCGAACTGTTGCTGGTCCAATGTGTGCTGCGATTCAAGCAAATGCAATGTGATCATCTCAACTGGATGGAAGGGTGCCCTTTTTGTCTGTACATTAATAGTAGCCTTGGTGAGTTGATATATAGAGATATATATTTCTGTATTCTTTAGGTGAGAGGGGTTGACATGGACATGTACTCATGGTATTGTTTTGTATTACAGGTCACAGATGCTGTTGGTGTGCACATTCCAGTGCTCAATGAGAACTTTTTGCGTAGAAATTTGCAATGGATAACTCTCAAGCACATGAAGTTAAGTATTTTTTTTTTGGGTGGGGGGAAGCATATTTGCAGGTTTGTCTGTAATGGTTTCTTATTTTGCTACTTCTTTACAGATTTCATCTGCATCTTTCTCCAGTCTGGTTGTTAATGATGGTCATGGTCATCTAATGAAACGACTTCTGCATGTTGCATGTGCGCCCCAGCCCAGAGTGAGGGGGCCTGATGTTGAAGAACTTGTTTGGATAAGGCCACTTTGTCAGAACAACAAAGGATCTGGAAGTTTCCTAAAAAAAGAAATTAACGACTTCTTACAACTTAATTGTTATGTGTCCCTCCTTGGTTCTCAAATCTCAATCCTTAAAGTCAAGTTACATTTCAAAACCACATCTTGTCAACTAAACACAACCTGTGTGCAATATTTGCTGCAGTCTTTATAAAACAATGAAACGGATGAAATAAAATCTTCATACTTACCAGAATGGATTTCACATGAATATTACATCGCTTCCTCTCTGTACAGTACAGCTACAGTACCATTCCCAATGAGTTTTAGCGATGGAGCCTTTTTTTTTGTTACCCTGTAAAAGAAACAAACAAAGTGTACTGTATGTGTTTTACCACTGCGGCTCTGAAAAGTTACAGAAAACAAAACATACAACTAAAGGAAGTGAAGAAGCATAACAAACATGAGTACACATACTCACTTTATGGTTTTAATATTAAGAAGCTTTGTGTCTCTGGCTGATGGATGTGGTGGTCCACACAGACTAATGGTGGCAGTGGTGGCAGTGGCTAACATCAGTCCTGGTGGTGGTGGTCCAGGGGGGCAAACAGACTCCTGATGGCAGTGGCTAACATCAGTCCTGGTGGTGGTGGTCCGGGGGGCAGACAGACTCATGGTGGCGGTAGATAACATCAGTCGCAGCGGTGGTGGTCTGGGGGGGGGGGAGCACACCGCCTTTTAAAAACTTCAGTTAAAACCTGCCAACATTAACCACATCATCATCCTCATAAAGAAAGCTGCCCTCACAGTCATCAATGTCTGAAGTCTGACCACTGGGAAATTCTTTCTCCATTGTGTCGTCATCTACGTCAGTGGTGGACCGTTTCAGGCAGCCACTGCCAGTGCCACCAGGATGCTCCATTTCCACACCAGCAAGACCACCATGACTAGGCCGGGTTACACATATCGAGGTTGCAGTCTCTGCTGGTATGTGCCTCTCATTCATTTTAATGAATGTTAGTAAACTAACATTTGCAGGAGACAGGTTTGTCTGACGATCCCTGACTATTGCACCTGCTGAGCTGAATACCCTCTCAACACTTACACTGGAGGGTGGGCATGTGAGGTACTTCAGTGCCACTGCAGTCAGCTCTGGCCATTCACTGACCTTTCCACTCCAGTATGAAAGAGGATCTTCAGTTATTGTCAGATGCCTGTTTTCAGACAAATATGACTCAACCATTCTCTGTGCCGCACTAAGTCCAATTGTTGATGCATCATCCTGTTCTCCCGAATCATTTATTTCACAAATACCCACTTGGGACAAAGCCTCCTAAAGCGGGTTGGTGCCAGCCACTTTGGATAACAGACCACCTGGAACTGCAGTCCTCTTCCCTTTGCAGGATATGCTTGATGGTCCTCCAGGTACACCTTCAGCCAGATTATGCTGCTGAGGTTTGCCGACCTTAGCACGTGACTTCTGTGCCCCATGAACCAAGCGCACCAGTTGACCACTGATATTTTTTACCTGTTCAGGCCCTCCCTCCAGTACTGATGCAATTCCACATTTGTATCGTGGGTCCAGCATTGTTGCTATGGCAAAGTTGTCACTACGCTGACTGCTCACAACATGACGATTCTGGTCGAATACTGTCAGCATGTGTTGCAGCAACATGCTGCTACCACTGTCTCTGGCAACATCAAGGCTATGCTGTACATTCACCAATGTCTGCCTCGGCACCCGCGGCAGTGGAATTAATTGGCTAATGGAGGGAGACTTGCCACTCACTGCCTGTGTGGCTTGTTCAAAAGGTCACAAAATTGTTATTACAGAATCCATGAGGTGCCACTGTTCAGTAGTCATAGACATGGAGGCCCCGGAACTGTCACAGCTAGTGTGCATAACAAGATATTCTGAGATGGCTTTGTATTGATCATACAACCTCTCTGCCATGTATAACATGGAGTTCCATCGGGTGACAACTTCCAGCTTCATGCGGTGCTGAGGCAGGCTGTTCTGTATCTGAAACTGCTGCAGTTGGTCACGGGCCTTTCCTGATCTTGAAAAGTGAGAGCAGATACGTCAAGCAACGATCAGCATTTCCTTTATATCAGGGTGCTGCAGAAACTCCTGAACCACAAGATTTAAACTGTGGGCCATGCATGGAACACGAAAAAAATCACCATTCGTGATGCATTTCACCACATTTGACCCATTGTCACTTGCTATGAACTCAGCTCTCAGGGACAGAGGGTTTAGCCTTCTGTCTATTTCAGTCAGTACCATGTCCAACATGTTCTCACCAGTGTGTGAACAAGTCACACTGCGCATAGCAATCGTTGTATGCTGTTGAATTCCAGGAAGATTGCTACCGCAACAATCCACCTTACTGCACTGATTATTCACACTACCAACATCACAAACAACCCCCGGCACCTGCTCCCAGTGTGCAGTTATACACAGATATGAACTCCCCGCTGTTTTGCCACTTGTCCACATATCCATACTGAAATGGATGAATGGAGAGGAGGAATGCTGAAGGGTATGTCTCACTGAGTCAGACACAGTGCGGAACAACTCAGGAACAGCATGGGTAGAAAAGTATGTCCTGGATGGGACTTTCCATTTTGGACAGGCACGTGCAGCAAACCGCCGGAACCCAGAATTCTCCACAAAGGAGAAGGGCAAAAGATCAATTGTCAGCATTTCCGCTATAGCAGTATTGAGTTCACGTGACACTGTATGATTCGGGGGGGGTACTTCAGCTTACGCGTAAAAACACTTTGTAATGTGGGCTGACTTAAACATTTTACATGGGGTGTGTTGATCACAAATGGTTGTGCTCTGTGATGAATGGCATTGGCAGGGGATGGAGTGTGGACATTTGATGAAGATGGTTGCACAGGTGATGATGACAAACCCAGAAATGCTGTTATTTTGCCAGATTTGCCAACCAGGGTTGATGTACCACTTGCACTAAACACACTGCATTCACCACCACCACCACAAAAACTGCTACTCTCACCAGCACTGGACAACATTTCAAAGTCATTATGGTCCTCCACCTCATCACGCCTGCAGTAATCCTCTGCTCTCATTACCGCACTACTGCATACATTTAATTTCCTACTGTGCTTAACAGTCATGGAAGGCGATAACATGCTAGCTATGGTTGCCGGTGAGGCAGGTGAATGCCCCACTGTGGTGTTAGCTGCCAGCTTGTGCTGGGTCCACAGTGCCAAGTGCCTATTCTTAAGATGCATATGCTGTCCTCCTGAGCCCAGATGGCTCCCCTTTTTACCTCGACTCACATACACATGGCAAATCTGGCAGATTGCAACTGAATCATCATTTGCATCTTGAACAAAAAAATCCCAAACAAGGGATTGTGATGCTCTGCTTTTAACATGTCCATGATGTGGCTTATTTAAGTCTGTTATTTTAAGCACTGAAGTGGGGTGGGGCACATGATGTTTCGGGTACTGCACACCTGGACTGCAACTGACCACCATGACTACCTATCATATTGATTACTGGGTTATCATAATCTAAAACCAGTAGATCACAAGTTTTTACGGGGAAGGGGGGGTGGATTCCTGCAAACAGACTCAGACACAGCCACTTTTAATTTCTTTTTCTCCGGTTCGGGTCAATTACATCATTATCATATTCATCAGCGTCACACACATCCACATCTTCTGCTTGGATGCTAGCATGTGGACTGCATGTTGCAACAACAGCAACATCATCATCATCATCATCACATTCATCATCAGCATCTACACCACCATCACCTGATATTTTTACACCACACTGTGAATCACTGCATGGAAACTGTGTGACGTTAAGTGCCACGGTGGACGGAATATCACATTGTATGCTATCGTTGACATGATCATCAGAATCCTCAAGTTCAGTTACTGGGAAGTATGACATCATCTACGCTGCCACTCACTTGCACTGCTTCACGCTCAATGTTTTTGGAAATGGTACACTGGTCAGAATTAGAACTTGATGCAACAATACTAATACTACCTCCACCACCACTAACACCAGTAACACTAACACCACCAACTGGGAAAGCATCATCTCCTCCAACTATGAGTGAAGCTACTGATTGGGCTGTAAAAAACATTGCAGGAGAAATACCTTTCCTCACAGCAATGCACTTCTGCATCTGGGTACTACTACCACACCCACAGACCATCTTACTGCCAACACTGACATGACGAGAAACAGCTTTGCTTGCATGTCTTTTTGCAGGCATTTTGGGGGATCAACCACAAATATTATAACCAAATTCAGATTTTGATATGTTCACTCTCTGATTGGAGGGACACTAGATGTGAAGCCAAATAAACAACTGTGGCTTCAGCAACAGATAAGAGACTACTCTGAGACTGTCACAGAATTAAAATAACTTCAGTAACCAGTGGTGCTGATGAGGTCACAAAAACAATCCAATCTGGTAAAAATTACCTTTTGAACGTGGGGGTGGGGGGGAGCACTGAATACAAACAGTGCTGATTTTTATGGCACTACAAGCAGCAAAACTAAGAACAGATACCACGATAGCAGTCCAAAATCAATCAGCTGTAGTGGATAGCAGGTTCACACTGCTGAGCTTGCAATTACACTAGTCTGTGGCACAATAAAAGGTGTATTATTTGTTGCACACAACACTGCACATACACTCACACACAGAACAGTTTGTATACAATGCTGAACAAGGAATGCACTGCAAATGCAAAAGTTCAGTACTATGCCACGTTACGTATTGTAAATTTGTAATGTAAACAACCTGAACTTGTGAACTGCTGCACCACATCCACACAACAAACAGCAAGAACATTTCTACTATTACTGACAATATTACTGTGTGTACATTAACACAGTCAGTTATCTAACAAAAATATAACCAAAAAACAAACAAATCACTATTTCTCCAACTTAAATCTACCTACACCACAGATACGCCCTTCCCCCAAGGCACACTTTTACCACACACACTCAGTGTTGTAAATTAACATTCAAAATCCACACAAAAACAAAAACGCTCGATGAGCACAGGAAGGTTTCCTACAGTCGATGAACTAAAGTTAGATCCTCAAAAAAAAATTCAAAAATGCTTTCTGAACAGCTTTTACAAGATTCCTATCACAGACAGCTATCAGTGCACACTTTCTCCTACTCCTTCCTACTCATACTACCCTGAACTGAGGCTGTGCAGATCAATATAGAGTCCATGTGACCTGAAATCCCATGGATCACTGCAAAATTCGCCTTTGAAGCTCAAAAACAAGGTGAAGTGGGATGAAGTGCACTGCCCACAATGCACTTCGCCTTAAAATTGGCAGAGTAGTGGCCTGGGGAGGGAGTAACATGAAGTCATTGCTCCTAATGGACTTTGCATTGCTCATTATAACGCAAAGTACTCCGCTTCGCGGTATGGAGCACTCCGCAAATCCGCCTTGACTCCGCGAATCACTTTGCAGAGCGGATTGGGCCCACTTCACCCACCACTACCCATAGGCAACTTTTAAAAAATGAACACTCTAAGCATTTTCAAACCCACAAAAAATATAATAAAATGTTGCCAAATAATGTAAAATAGTCCCTTCACAGATGTTTTTCACCTGTCAGTCATCTGTCTTTCTGCACATCCAATACACTGTGTGATTGTTTACCATGGAATAGAAGAATTCAAAGCTCTGCATTATTCCAGGAGTAGAATGTCCCCCCCACCCCCGACACACACACAGAATGGTAGCATGGAATACATGAATTTAAAATTCTTCAGAGTTCCACTGGCATACACACACAGACACACACACATGCCTCAGGTGGAGCCAGGACTTCAATTTTATCTGTTACCAGATAAGTAGCAGGGAGTTCTCTGCCAAACTGGTAGGGATAGGAGGGAGATTTTTCATGGTCATCAAAGAAATACCAACAATGGAAACTCTGAATAGTACTGGATTTTTTTAATTTGTGTACATGTGTAAGAGAGATTCTTGAGTGAAAATAATAAATTATTTACTTACTTTATTTAATTTAATGGACTTTTATTTTTAGGGCCTAGTTGAAGCTTTTTATATATGGGTAAAGGTTGCAGCCATATTTGTGATGGGAATTAGGAAGTAAGTGGCTTATGAATTCTGTGAGCTGTCCTGGTTGGCAGGGACTTGATTTTAACCATTGGTGGTGCTTTATTACTGCCATGGCTAGAACCAACTCAGCCAATCAGGACACAGGAATGTCCTTGCCCATTTTATATTCTAGATTTTTATACAGAAATACCTCTGCATAAAGTCCATGACTGGACAGTGAGCTTCTGACTGAAGGCTTCTTATCTGACCAAAGTAGCATGTACCCTGGGAAACCTGAAATATAGAAATTATCCTGCCATATCTCTCTTACAGCCTTCCTTTTTATGAGGATTTTCAAATGGCTCCATTTCACATCTGTCTGCTGAGATTATCAAGTGCAAACTTGCATCTGTATCCATCGGCACTGTTAGACCATCTGCTGGGACAAATCTGCATGAAAATTTATGCTAACTGAATCTGCATCATTTGTTTTTCACCAGTTTCTTTTAAACTTTTATTAGCATCATAATACAGAATACATTACTAAACAGAAACATAAGGCATTATAATACAGAATTTCCCTTAAAACCATCAAATCAAATGTTGCAACAGAATTAAAATCATATTCGTTAGGCATCACATATTAATAAGATTTAAAGAGAAATCTACTTCCAACTCAACACTAAAAAGAAAAGAGTATGCATGAGTCCCTACATCCTGCTTTTTCATCTACAATATAAATTAAAAGGTATTAGCCCCTGGAGGTAAGACCTTGTTGCTAAAAATCTAGCCCTTGTTAAACATATTATCAGGGCTAGGTCTTTCATATACATGTCTCAACCCTTCTTTCTAAAGTTACCACCAAATAAGAATCGTAAAGGAGCAAAATCAAAGGGCCAAACAGCGAAAGGTATAGGTATAATTACAGAAACCACAAAAAAAAAAGAAAGTATTATCATAGGAATACAGAAACTAAGTATTGCTATCATTGGGATGATAGGTGAAGTTGTGGCCTTGACAAGGAAACTCTGCCATAAGGAGGATAACTTGGTTGAGTTTGAGCTTGTTATGGCATTGTGGTAGGTCAGTAACCTTCTGCCAGCTGGGACAATACAGATCTACAGTACCCTCCCAATTTTTGATCAAGTGCATAAAGGGAAGCCAAACTTCCACACATTGTCCTGATTGAAACCTTAGGTCTGCTGTCAGTTTCTCCATTCTAAAAATATTTCTGATCAACCCCACCCAGTCCTGTAAAGTGGGGCAGCTTTGAGTTAAGCAGCATTTTGTAATAGCTTTACGTGCTGCCGCTACTAAAATGTTCAAAAAGGCCTTCTGAAGGTTATTGCTATGTGTGGGGGGCCACAGTCCCAGGAGCAAAGTTTTAAAGTCTAATGGAGCGGTGGTGTTGGCCACCTGTCCCATCCTGGGGCCCATCTCTTGCCAAAATGATATAATAATGGGGAAATCCCCCAAAATATGAAATAGAAACATAGAAACATAGAATTTGATGGCAGATAAGGACCACTTGACCCACCCAGTCTGCCCATTTCCCTACCTAATGGATAAGCTGCAGATCCTAGTTAACCAACAGCCTACTTCTTCCTACACCCACCCCCACCCCCTAGAATTGCCCTATGACTGTCCCATGCATGCTTGAATTCCACCACTGTTTTTGACTCCACAACCTCCTCTGGAAGGCCGTTCCATGCATCCACAACCCTCTCTGTGAAAAATACTTCCTTACATTACCTCTGAGCCGTCTCCTCTATCTTCAAATTGTGCCCCCTTGTTCTTGCACACCTGTTTTTCCTAAAAGATGCTACCCTCTTGGACTTTGTTGATTCCCTTGAGGTACTTGCAAGTTTCTATCATGTCCCCCCTCTCCCTCCTCTCCTCGAGGCTATACAAATTAAGCTCCTTAAGTCTCTCTTCATATGTGTTCCAGTGCAGACCCTGCACCATTTTAGTTGCCCTCTGCTGGACTGCCTCCATCCTGTTTATGTCTTTGCGGAGATTGGTCTCCAGAACTGCACGTAGTACTCCAGATGGGGTCTCACCAACTGTCTGTACAGAGGGATGACAACATCCTGTTTTCTACTTGTGATGCCTCTCCCTATGCATCCCAGTATCCCCCCAGTCCTCCCTACTGCCCTCTTACATTGCTTGCCCACCTTCAGGTCATCTGATATAACTACCCCCAGGCCCCTTTCCATTTTTGTTGTTGTTAGTATCTCACCCCCCCATTGTGTACTCTACCCCTGGGCTTTTGTTTCCCAGATGCATTACCTTGCACTTCTTAGCATTGAATCTAAGCTGCCATACATTTGACCATTCCTCCAACCTTGCCAAGTCCCTTCTTATCCTTTCCACCCCACCTTGTGTATCAACTCTGTTGCAGATCTTTGTATCGTCTGCAAAGAGACATACTTTTCCTTCCAGTCCCTCTGCAATGTTGCTTATAAAGACAGAATGGGGTGCCTAATCCTCCACAGCCTCTCCAGCATTTATCATTATGGTCTGTGGTATAATGTTTTGTGTGGGATGGAGTGAGAAAGTATTGGGAAACCACATTCCAACAAAATTCTCTCCAGTTATTTGAGGCTGAGGTATGGAATACACCATACCATAATGTTTTGCCATTCTTGAAGTTTAGGGGTACAGCCCATCTCTACTTCCCAAGCTGTGTGGACATTGGATCATGGGTGTAGACAGGCATACTCCAAGCACTCCATGGTGTGCAATTTTATTTAAGGGGGTAGCAAATAGGCTCTGAACTGTTTCCTTTTTCCATGAAAACTAATAAAGAAAATACTGAACCTTTCTGAAATTTTATTCATAGGAGTCGGAACTAGAAGGACTGGTCACTAATACTCTTTTTGCATCCCAAGGACAATTCAACTTTACAGGCTCTGGGCTGGTATGTGGGTGTCTTAGGGAACAATGCATGGCATCTGTATTTACCCATGAATGGCAACAACCATTTTCATGAGATACAAAAGTTGTATTTGTTGTGCCAAATGAGGCAGCAAACATGGTCCTGGTATACATTTGTGTATTGTCTGACTACACGTCGTGGGGGGGTAGCTCACCCTAACAAGGGGGCTGTGGTTGCAGTGAGTCCACATGGTGTGCAGATCTGAAATTCCTGGCTACACCCCTGCATTGGATGAGTGAATATCATCCTCCCTCCCCCATAATTAGCCCTGTATCAAGTTAGAAATATATTTGTTCTTGATATCATCTTCCCCCACTCTTTCAATAATCTCAGTTAGGGGATGGGGGTCTGATTGGAGGTTTTGTAGTCTATTCCCTTCCCTGAGAAAGTGACTTGTAAGTACCGAAAAAAGTCTGAGCCTTTTATGTGGAATTCTCTTTGCAGTTGTGCAAACATTTTGAAGGTATCATTCTGTCGGAAGTGAGAAAAGTGGCTGAGACCAAGCTGCTGCCATCGCCGTAAAGTAGCATTTGTTATGGCGAGGAGAAACTCTGGGCATTGTGTTATATAAGTGTAATGGGTGAATTAGTGGGTAAGACCAAGTTCTTTACCTATCAACCCCCAGTTAGCACAGAGGTGTTTAAGCCATGGGTTGAAGGCCAAATGTGGTGTAAGTTTTTGCTATGGGGCATCAAAGAGTTCTACAGGGCAAGGGCCACTGTCACTACCCAATTCCATAGCTATCCATGCGTTGGTATTTGTCTCCTTTTTGTACTCTTTCCATGTGTAACCTCTAGGTGGTGCTATCCCAAGGGCTACTATCCATGCCTGCTAGGCTAGTTGCAGGTTAAGGGGCCTAGGTTCTGATACGGATGCCTCCACCTGGAGGTCAGGGTTGGTAGTGGTCAAGCTGACCTGGGCACAGCCCTCTGGGACACTGTAACCCCCCTTTTCTCCTTCTAGTGGCCTGAACAGTACACAAAAATCACTTTCACAATGACCCATATTCACCAGGCAATTACCCACACTGTTTGCACTTACCACTAGGGATGGTTCCTCTAGATTGACCCTGGGGACCCCCTGTAAAACAGGCTAAGCACAGCAAATAACAACAGTACAATACTCTTGGCACAAACTGGAACCACAGTCAAGCTAAATGCAAACAAAGTTAAATATGATTTTTTCAGGGGACTTGAACAAGGGAGGAGCGTAATCAGGTTGATTTGCTTAAAAACTATTAATCAGACAGTTATGCATGCAGTTCAGAGTCCCTACACAGTCACACACTCTGGGTACCCAGGTAGGAAAATGGTGGGCTAGCCAGGAACATTGCAGCAGGCTGGGACCCTGTGATAGAAGAAAGCAACATGCACAACACAGACTATTTATGGAGGGCTCAGTTTGTGAAAGAAAAGTCAACAAGACAATCAGATGACAACACTTTCAGATTTAGCTGTTGTTGCAGGGAGCTACCCTGATGTTTACTCATGATATCCAATACTGGACACAGACAGGATGAAATCGAGACTGCAGGCTGTTGAGCTGGAGTGCCCAGAGAAGCAGGGCCCACACAAATCACTGAGGCGTCGTTCCTGTTCAAGGCATTGAGCAGGGGGCTGATCCCCAGGCCGGTCTCTCATCAGTGACTTTCTCTACGTAGCAGGTATTCTGACTGGGCCAGTATAGCAGCACCCAGGCAAACGGAAATTGATACAGATTCAGTCTGTAGAGCTGGATACAGCCTCCAGCAAGCAAAACATAGTTCAGACACACAGTGGGGAACCAAATCATAACCCACTATAAGCACACAGCACATTCACATGTAAGGAAATTCCACTGTACCAGGCAAATGGCTCTCCAGTCGCAATTACAGAGTCTCTGCACAATCTGGGAGTTCAGAGGTAGCTGGAAGTCCTGACAGGCTGATCACATTCAGCAAATCTTCAGTCTTCTTCAGGTTAAAGCCTGGTCACAATTCAGTGGCTTAATTCACTCTCCAAGTTCGTATTCAGTCTGAAAAAAAAACACAAGTTCCCTCTCAGGAACAGCAGGCAGGCATGCAGGCCAAACTCAGGCCTTTCCACAGTTCTCCCATGCAAATCCACTATGGGTTGCTGCTCAGACCATCTTTAGCTGTTACTTCTTCACTTCCCAACTCAGATCTAACTAAAACTGCAAGCAGTGTGGGACTTCCCCCAAGATCCAAAAGGTTCAGTTGGCTGATCTGTCTGTCAGTCACAACAAGGGCTCCCCATCCAGGTTATTTCAGGCTCCAAAAGCCCAAAACTACAATTCCTACAAGTTTTGGCCGCACCAAACCCCTGTAGGCAGGCTCCATTTTAGAGTCCGAAATGTACTGATCGGCTCATTCTGCAGTCCAGGACCAAGATGATGGAAACAAACAGAACTGTCCTTGCTGCAAAGAAGGCAGGTTAGAACAAACTGCAATATTATTACTACTGTAACAAATGATCAGCAAACAAGTATATCTTCTAACAGGGCTCCCTCTCAGATTAATTATGACTGCAATCCAGACAGCTCTTAAAGAGACAGCTGTACACAGAGGCTATACAGGAACTCTCTGGCAATCACATTTAAACTGCTAAAACGCAGGACACTAGCCTGACAGTGAGCATTTAGGCAAGCTCAAGGAAGACGTTTCAGGAACCCTCATTTGTAGGGGGGGGTTACACCCTTCCCTGCCTGGAGAAAACTTGACGTTCGTGTCAAGTCTGTACCATCACAATATCAAACATGCAATATAAATGAGACGTATATATCATTAGCTTTTTGTTACATCACTATACCTTTCAACATACTTCGCATTACTTTTTTTTTTTGTACACTTTATTTATTCGCCTACCCTCCTGGGCATCCATCCGAGGTGTGCACTCGACCGCCAGCCTCTACTCCCAAGCCTGAGCCGTCCATGTTGGAAGAACTCCCCCGAACACCCAGACCGATCTAACTCCCTGGATCACCCTCCAGGGGAAGACCCGTCCACCCGCGACGGCCTATCTGAAATTAAGGAGATCGGGTCTGGAGTGAATCGGGTCAGCTCTGGAGCTCTCCAACCAATGGGCTGGCTGGCAGGATGTGGGCTGTGTCACTGGCACCCCCTTCATCTCCTCAGGCAAAAAGGGATATTTCTCTTCTAGTCCCCTCTGGAGAGCGGCGTGCAATGACGTCCACGGATGGTTCCCCTGCTGATGTCTGCCGCACTCCCACCCCTTCTTCTGGCTGGCATGCCTGAATTATCCTCAGTCTCCACAGGGGGTCATTAGGACACCGAGCAACCCCAAATCCCTCCCCTGAGAGAGGAGAGCAGTCCTCTGGACGCTCAATCCTCTCTCTCCCCTGCCAAACCCCAATGGCCCGGGCTCATTCCCAAACCCGGGTCACCAGCGTGGTGCGAGGTGTGGCATCCAGTGCCTCAACCCTCAGCACCACCGGGCCATACTTTGCATTACTACATCCATATTGACAATACTTATGCATGTTTCATACTGGTAATGCTGATTCCACTACGGTTAACACATTAGTAACATCACAATACTGCTTCAGGTAATAACTTCATGCACATTAAACAATGTAAGAGGGGGGCCTTCCTTATTAGCTAACTTGGGGCCACATGGGGCAGGGGCACCATGGTGAGAGGGAAAAACAACCTGGAATTCACCGTCAAGCTCAATTTGGGCAGTGAGCTTGGTGAGACGTAAACCCCTTTGTGAACCACATTGAGAGGCATATCCACTGGCCTCCCAGGGGAATCATAATGAAAGCATAGTACTGGCTTGACAGCTCAGCCATTCTTTCTTGGGGGGAGCAGCCACAGTCTCTTTACTTTCAGCACTAACTTTGGAGCTTTCGTCACTTGTGAGGGGTGCCTCTGCATGGATGGGAATGTCCAAACTGTGAGCACTGTCAGCTCCTTGGTCTGTAGGCTCTAGTTCCACAACACTGTGCTCATTACTATCTTCTGAAGAGGGCCCAGCTGGCTCACTGTGAGAAGGTTTGGGCACAATTAGGCTTTGTGGCACTGAAATGGGGCTGTCAGCACTCTCATACTGTTCTTCAAGTTCTGGTGTGTCACCAGGGAGACTCAGACCATCAGCCCCCTTCTTTGGGCAATTCACATAGTTCCACAAAACAGAGAGTCTGCAATCTCAGATGTGATGCTTTGCACCTCACTTTCAGGGAGGATTGGCTCCGAGGACGTAGCTGGGGGGTTAGGCAGTCCAGAAGGCCCAGCTTCATCCCCACAATTAGTCATGGGGTTACCTCGAAACAGCTGACTCAATTCATAGGAGGGGTAATAGGCATTGTCACACTCACTACTATCAGAGGTGGACTGACAGTCACTATCATTCTGGGCCTGCTGCGGGGGAAGCCTTAACTCTGTAACTACTGGGGTAGGTTGACTCTGTCTCATTTTTGCAGCAGCATGAGTCACCGGCCCAGGGGAGGTAATGTTTTCTGGCTCAGCTGCAATAATAACTTGGCCGATAGATAGCAAGTGGTTACAGTGCATGGTCTTGACAGCTTTGAAGTTATTCTCTGGGCGTACTTTGTATACTGGTAGATCATCCAACTTTCTAACTACTACATGAGGAAGATGGTGCCACCTATCAGCAATTTTGTGCTTGCCATGGAGTCCCAAATTGTGTAACGACACAAGGTCTAAGGACCGTAGCTCTTGAGCCTTTACTTTCTTTTTGTGCCTCTCTTTGTTGGCAAGATTTCTTTTAGCACCCATTGTCTGGGCCAGTTGATATGCATGGTTCAATTGAGCTTTCAGTTTCTGTACATACTGCAGGTAGTTTTCAGCTCGGACCCCATCTGGAGTGACCCCAAAACAGACATCAACTGGCAGGCGGGCCTCCCTCCCAAACATGAGGCAGTAGGGGGAGAACCCAGTAGCATCATTTTTGGTGCAATTGTACACATGTACCAAGGTGCTAATCTGCTGGCTCCACTTATGCTTGTCTTTTGGGTGGAGGGTGCCCAGCATGTCTAGAAGGGTGCAGTTAAAACGTTCTGGTTCAGGGTCCCCCTGCAGGTGATAAGGGGTGGTTCTTGACTTCTGCACCCCGCACAGAGACAGCATTTTTTTGATTAGCCTACTTTCAAAGTCTCTACCTTGGTCAGAGTGGATCCGCTGGGGGGTACCATAGTGGACGAAGAATTTTTCCACTAGCACCTTGGCCACGGTACAGGCTTTTTGATCTTTAGTTGGAAAAGCTTGTGCATACCGTGTGAAAAGATCCGTAACCACTAACACATTGCCAATATTCTGTTGATCAGGTTTTAAACACAAAAAATATATGCTGACCAGTTCCATGAGGGCACTGGTAGTGATACTGATAAGGGGGGCAGCCGTCTGAGGCAGGGCTTTTCTTTGGAGGCAATGACTACAGGTCTTTACATGGTGCTCAATATCGGCCCCCATCGTGGGCCAGTAGAATCGAGATCGTACTAGGTCGAGAGTCCTGTCAATACCGAGGTGCCCCATGTGATTGTGGAGGGACCTCAGTACCAAGTGTTTAAAGACCGTGGGCAGGACCAATTGTTGCTTGTCTACTTGACCATTACGATCCACTGTCTCTTTGTATAACAACTGATTGAGTAACTTCAACCTGGGGCCTTCTTTAAACAATAGGGCAGTTCGCAAGTCAGGGGAACAGAACTTAGACACATTCTTCCCTGCATGCAGTGCATCAAGTGCAGGTTGAATCATAGGATCTTAGGATTGAGCCCACTGAATACTGTCATTGTCAAGTTGAGGTGGTGCACTAATATCTAGAGCAGAGAAATGGCAATAGGCAGCCATTATGCAGGTATCAGGAGGGCCCAAGCAATCTACTAGACAGTCCACTTTGTTCACAGACATCTGTTCATCTCTGTCAAACTTTTGGCACAATGCTCAAATCTCAGGTTCAGACAACCTGATCCAATCACTCTTGGAGACTGGCCTTTGTGACAGGGCATCAGCATCAATATGGTTCAGTCCTGGCCAGGGCACCTGAAATCCGCTGTGGCATTCTCAGGAATTTGTAGAACCCCAAAGGGCAGATGAAGGCGGTTTTCTCATGGTCCTCCATGGCCATTGGAATCTGGTAATATCCGCTGCAGAGATCCAATACTGTGAACCATTTGCTCCCATTCAAGCAATCCAGGTCATCTTGTATATGGGGCATTGCGTACTGATCTGGGACGGTCCACCAGTTCAGGGTTAGATAATCAACACACATCCTCACAGACCCATTCTTCTTATGCACAACCACAATGGGAGAGGCATATGGGCTCCTTGATTCCTGTATCATGCCACCAGCGAGCATTTCCTGCAGGTATCTCCTCACATCATCGTTGGCTGCTGGGGCGAGGCGTTGGGATCTCTTTCGAAATGGCTGGTCATAATGCAGGTGTATATGATCCTATGCACCCTGGACACACTCCATGTCCCATTCTTTTAACGAAAACACTTGGTCCTCTGGGCGAGTTTCTTGCTAATCCTAGCCTTCCATTCAGATGGCAGCGGGGAATCATCAAAGTCAAATAAGTCTGGGGTCACTCTCTCCTTTTGGCCAGAGTACTTGTTACTGGGTAATACTGCAGTGTCTGCACAGTGCAGTCTAGCTAGAGTGCACCTCTGTTCACCCGTACCTCCCCATCTGACACATTTCGAATCTGGACCATCACTCGTTGTGCATAGGCATGGGCATGGGCAGGCAAGATGCTGGGTTTAACCAATAATCCTTCTGGCAACTTTCCATCACCTGGTGCATCCAACATTAATATTTTGTTCTTTACGTTTCCATTTAGACGGACTTCTCCATGGATTGTGCACTGGGCGTTGGGGGCCAATACCAAGGAGTCAGGTTCCTTTTTCCACACTATCCCCCTGGCTCATCTGGGTCCTCTTCATTGGGTTTCTGTTGTAAATCATATGCCCTTTTTACTAAGGCTGGAATTCTTCGGACCCGTCCAGCCAGCTGCCCTTGTTTCTCATGGCAGAGTTGTGCTAGTCTCCCAAACATGTGGGCGTTTATTCCAATTAACAGGGGAACCCCATCATACAGTCTGGTGGGGGTACACACTAGGGCCAGTGTCTCTACTTGCTCCTCTACACCAGTAACAGCTGCAGGAAAAGACAACCAGAGGGAGACATATCCTAGGTAGGGATAAGACTTGTCACTCAGCCCCCAAACATGAAGGTCTTCCAGGGATTGTAATGGTACATCAGATAAGTGTTTGTAATACCAGTCCTGAAATACAATGGTCACTTGTGACCCACTGTCAAACATAGCCTGAGTAGGAATACCATTCACAGCCACAGTAGTCTTCATTGAAGGGCCCACTATTTTGGACCAGTCTGGAGGGACAACAGCGGGGGCCTGGACAGACGATTTAGCCACAGAAGGGTTTAAGTTAGGATGGCCGAAGCCTTCACTGCGGTCATTTCGTGCACCCCTTGACCACTGACTCATTTTCCGAAGCTCTCCTTGAAACCAGTTCACCACTTTCTCTAAATCCTTCTCAGACCAGCATTCCCTCTTTATATGGCCATCCTTGCCACAATTGTGACAAATGACAGGCTCTTGGGGCATCCTTGGGGAAAACAGAGCAGGGGATGCTGGAGCATCGACTGGAGATTGTGATCTGACTTCTGCTGGTAGTGTACCATGTCTCAAAAGTTTCTTTAGGGTGGCAGTCAATTCCTTGAGCAGATCCAAGAAACCACCCTCAGTAGAGGATGCCTGAGGGTTCACCCCCACCCCCATAACAGTCACGTCCTAACAGGGGCCAGGGTCTCTGTCAGCTGGGGATACCTCAGCAAACACACTCAGTTGTACTTTTCTGACTTGCTTCAGCAACTCCTCCCCCCACCATTTAGCCCACGGCAGGACACTCGTAGTGGTCTCCATTTTGGAAGGGCCTTCTGGTGCCATGATCACTTGGGCTGCACTCACCACATAATCACAATCTCCCTCTTCACCTTCTACCTCCCGGAGTTCTTTTATCAAGTCATAGTAGTCAGGTGGGTTACCTTTCCTATTCTGAAGCCTTAACTGGATGATCTGCAGGTTAGAATGCTTGGCATGTTGCAGTATGTGCCCCAATCTCACACGGTTCAAATCACTGGCGGCTACCCCACCTCTCCGGTAAGCTTTCTGAAGTGCTCTTTCTTGGCAAGTAACATACACAGACAAACTTTCCCCCTTCCATTGTTTGGTACCTTGGAATTTCCACATCAAAGTCTCCCCTGACTCAATGCTCCCAAAATTGCCTTCAAGTACAAATAGGTACTTCTGAGCAGATGCATCAGGGTTCATGGACCTCAAAAATGTAATGGCTTCAAGGATGGGACCCCTCAAATTTTCTATGATTCTTTTCCACTTCTCAGCCTCAGCACACTGCCATTCGGGTACCAAGTGGGCAATATAGTCGATCCAGGTCTCCCAGTCACCCTCTCCCTGGGGGGTTGGGGAGAGTGCCCAAGAAGATTTTTAGCCTTCGGTAGGAGAGATGACTAATGGCGTGTACAGATATAGGGGCCAGCATTGGCATGGGCACAGAAGGTGGGGTAGTAACAGATGCTGGAGTGGGAGGGAGTGTTGGGGAAGGAACACCTTGGGTGGCAGGAATAGTTTCTTAAAGTCGTCTATGGTTTTCCCTTCCTCCAGCAACAGCTTAGCAAATTTGTCCTCAAAAGTCTCAGATAATGGTGGGAGCTCATTCTCCCCAGGGTCTTTACTGTCTTTTGTAATCACTCTCCAGGTATCTAGGACCCCTTCTGAGGCAAAGTCCGTGGCACTTTACAGCTGTTAACTAAGTCACTACACTCTACCAAGGCTATGAAAGTTTGGGCGATCAAATCAGCCTGTAGACCCACCACCACAGGGTTTTTTAAACATTCAACTTTGGAGAGTGCTCCCCCTACAGTGTCCTTACTGGTACCCATGGGAATATCCAATATAAGCAGAGCATTTTGGGGGTAGATCTCCTGCCCAGTACAATGCCCCACCAACTGGTGTACAGCCATTTCTACTGGGGTAGCCATTAATCTTTAACAATAATTCATCATTTTTGGCCACTAGAAGGCACAAAATACCAGCGGTGAGCCTCAAATATGTAACCCCTAGGTGGCACTATCCCAAGGGCTACTATCCCTGCCTGCTTGGCTAGTTGCAGGTTAAGGGGCCTAGGTTCTGATACGGGTGCCTCCACCCAGAGGTCAGGGTTGGTAGTGGTCAAGCTGACCTGGGCACAGCCCTCTGGGACACTGTAACCCCCCCCTTTTCTCCTTCTAGTGGCCTGAACAGTACACAATAATTACTTTCACAATGACCCTTATTCACCAGGCAATTACCCACACTGTTTGCACTTACCACCAGGGCTGGTTCCTCTAGCTTGACCCTGGGGACCCCCTGTAAAACAAGGTTAAGCGCAGCAAATAACAACAGTACAATACTCTTGGCACAAACTGGAACCACAGGTTAAATGCAAACAAAGTTAAATCTGATTTATTCAGGGGACTTGAACAAGGGAGGGGCGTAATCTGGTTGATTTGCTTAAAAGCTATATTAATCAGACAGTTATGCATTCAGTTCAGAGTCCCTATACAGTCACACACTCTGGGTACCCAGGTAGGAAAATGGTGGGCTAACCAGAAACATTGCAGCTAGTTGGGGCCCTGTGATGGAAGAAAGCAACATGCACAACATACACTATTTGTAATCTGGAGCCGGAGAGCTCAGTTCGTGAAAGAAAAGACAGCAAGACAATCAGATGACAACACTTTTAGATTTAGCTGTTGTTGCAGGGAGCTACCCTGATGTTTACTCATGATACTCAATACTGAACACAGGCAGGATGAAATTGAAACTGCAGGCTGTTGAGCTGGAGTGCCCGGAGAAGCAGGGCCCACACTAATCACCGAGGTGTCGGTCCTGTTCAAGGCATTGAGCAGGGGGCTGATCCCCAGGCCGGTCTCTCATCAATGATTTTTTCTTCGTAGCAGGTATTCTGGCTGGGCCAGTGTAGCAGGCCCCAGGCAACCAGAAATGGATACAGATTCAGTCCGTGGAGCTGGATACAGCCTCCAGCAAGCAAAACACAGTTCAGACACACAGTGGGGAACCAAATCACGACCCACTATAAGCACACAGCACATTCACATGTAAGGAAATTCCACTGTACCAGGTAAATGGCTCTCCAGTCACAATTACAGAGTCTCTGCACAATCTGGGAGTTCAGAGGTAGCTGGAAGTCCTGACAGGCTGATCGCATTCAGCAAATCTTCGGTCTTTTTCAGGTTAAAGCCTGGTCACAATTCAGTGGCTTAATTCGCTCTCCAAGTTCGAATTCAGTCCGAAAAAAAAACACAAGTTCCCTCTCAGGAACAGCAGGCAGGCATGCAGTTCAAACTCAGGCCTTTCCACAGTTCTCCCACACGAATCCAATATGGATTGCTGCTCGAACTATCTCTAGCTGTTACTTCTTCACTTCCCAACTCAGATCTAACTGAAACTGCAAGCAGTGTGGGACTTTCCCCAAGATCCAAAAGGTTCAGTAGGCTGATCTGTCTGTCAGTCACAACAAGGGCTCCCCATCCAGGTTATTTTAGGTGCCAAAAGCCCAAAACTACAATTCCTACAAGTTTTGGCTGCACTAAGCCCCTGTAGGCAGGCTACATTTTAGAGTCCAAAATGTACTGATTTGCCCATTCTGCAGTCCAGGACCAAGATGATGGAAGCAAACAGAACTGTCCATGCTGCAAAGAAGGCAGGTTAGAACAAACTGCAATATTATTATTACTCCTCTAACAAATGATCAGCAAACAAGTACATCTTCTAATAGAGCTCCCTCCCAGATTAATTATGACTGCAATCCAGGCAGCTGTTAAAGAGACAGTACACAGAGGCTATATAGGCACTCTCTGGCAATCACATTTAAACTGCTAAAATGCAGGACACCAGCCTGGCAGTGAGTATTTAGGCAAGCTTAAGGATACTTTTCAGGAACCCCCATTTGTAGGGGGTTTACACATGGCAAGAGTTGTGCCATCTGGTAATAAAATTTCAGATTTGGGAGGCCTGCCCCACCCTCCAGTTTTGACTTCTGTAGAACCGACCACTTGAAATGGGCTGTTTTGTTACCCCAGGCAAACTGATGTAAGGCTTTGTTAATTTTTTTCCAGTCTGTTTTGGGGACCTTAAGTAGTAATGTCTGGAAGAGAAATAAAAATCTTGGTAACACATTCATTCGAATGGTTTCTATTTTCCTGAATAGTGACAAGGGTAGCAGCTTCCAACAGTGAAGATCGGTATAAACTTCTGCTATTAACTTACCATAATTTAGCTTTTTGTAGCCCTTGTAAACCAACCGTGATATGAATACCAAGATAATGGATCTGTGTGGAAACCCACTTGCAAGGGATCAAGTTATGAAGTTCTGGGGTTTGCTTTCCACTAAGAAGAACTACTTTGGTTTTATTTTCATTGATTCTGAAACCCAAAACTGAGCTGTAGTCCTGTAGGATTTGTCGTAATATAGGGAAGGTATGGGTTAGATTTCTTAGATACAGCATGGTGTCATCTGCATATAAGGATATTCTGCTTTCCTCCCCTCCTACCAGTATCCCTTCCAAATGTCTGTGTTTCCAAATTACTGTTGCTAAGGTTTCAGTACTCAGGGCAAATAGAATGGATGACAGGGGGTATTCCTCTCTGGTGCCTCTGTTAATAATAAGGGATCAGAAACCATGCCGTTAATTTTAATTCGGGCAGCCGGGGAGTAGTAAATGCCCTGGTGCAAGGTGAGGAATGTATGCCCAAAGCCAAATTTAGTGAGGGTAGCAAACAAGAAATCCCAGTTCCACCTAACAAAGACCTTTTCTGCATCTGCTTTTCACAAATTGGGACTTCTTTGTCACAGACTTAAGGATCATTTGAAAAGGATCCTTGACAGTCGGTCGGCAAGTTATTTGTTGACAGACGTTACAGTGACTCCCTTATGTCAACTGCATTTGCGGTCGGCATGAAGGGAGTCACAGGACAAGTGTTTTCTTTGGAAGCTTTGCCCCCCGCACCCTCCGCTACTAAACTAATCAACTCTGAGTCAGAGTTGTTTCAGGAGGGTGCTCTGCCACCGGAAAGCAGTGGTGGGGTCCTGTGCCGACACTACAGCGACCTGGCGTGTTGTCGCTGTAGTGTCAGTCGCTCTCAGATTGTCAAGGTAGCATCGGCATACCATTTGAAAATAGGGTGTTGACATTACATTGGACATGAGCGCACACAAATGCAGGTAGATCACACTTTTCCATCTGCGTCCACTTGCTTTGAAATTTGAGCACACTGTCTGCCATCCCCTTCCTATAGATCATCTTTGGCCCTCAGAGGTTTTCAGAACTAGCACAACAGAGGTAAGGCACTGAATACCTCTCCCCATTTAGCTCTGTTTCCTGATAACGTGTTTAGAATATTTTCAGACTGAGCGTGCTCTGGGGGGGGGGGTTGCAGCACAATAAAGAATGCCACAGCAGACAGCACAGGAGGTCTTGCACACTACTCTAAGGATGCTTATACAGTGCATTACATGTGCCACAGAAGCACTGAGGCCATTTGGCTCCATTTCTTGATAACATGTTTAGAGTGTTTGCAGACTGAGCATGCTTGGGGGGTGTAGCACCATAAAGAATGCCACAGCAGGCAGCACAGAAACACAAGGCTACTTGCATACTACTCTAAGACTGCTTGCACAGTGTATAAAGTGTGCCACAGAAGCATTGAGATCACAGTCCATAGGATTTGCTGTAGAAGGGGTCTTTCAGGTACAATGACTGACACATCACTGCCGCTGACTTGGAATGAGAAGGGGGGCTGAATTTAAAGATAATGCCCTTACAGGCCCTCCAGCTCCCAAAGCTCAAAAAGCATAATTCCAACACTGATCCTGCTAAAATATTCACCTACATAACATTGCCCTCTCAGGCTGGCCTCTCTTTAAACAAAAGAGATATTTTGGGGTTACATTTTTGAATAGTATACTGAGAAGACAAACCGGATAATTTGTTAAATTATTTCTTAGACGTGCTGTCAAAAGGAGCAATTGAAACTTGTCTTCACTTTTACCTCAAGGCTAGATGTTTCTTGATATGAAGGATTTTTTTTCCAGCTGTCTTCAATTAACCCCTTCAGGACTGTTAACAAGGGAAGTAATGCAATAGAATATATATATGCTCATCACAATGTAATTGTGCATGCTTCTGGTAAGACACACTATCAGATGGTGACAAAATAACTCTGCGCTTCTGTTTGCAGCACTGCATGCTCAGCGTATTGGTGTGTACAACTGGTTGTCTTACAACAGCTTGCAGCCAACATATTACACACATAGCAGCAACATATAGAAAAATTCAGCTGCTGACTGCAAAGTCCAGTGCCACCGAGTGAGAGATACTCAACAGGCACATGCACGGTACCCACAACAAAATGGCACCCTGAAGAGCTTTTGAAGTAAATTACTTAGCTTAAGGGAGCTTAGGTACTTCCTCTGTGGTAATTACCTGATTTTGCCATTGTAAGCTTTGGACTAATAAATGATGTAATTTACTTCAAGAGCTCTAAAGAGCAATGTTTTTTTGTTTGCACTTAGTAGTAGTCAGGTTTATTTGTTTGACCATGAATAAAGGTAATTACAAACATGATACATATTAAAAAGACCTATCAGGATATACAATAAAATATACTTAACAATAGCAATGGATTTCCAGCAACTAAAATATATTAATATCAAGCAGACATCTTTCAATTCTACACACATTTGATAGCAGTGCAGCAAGCAGGAAAAATTCTAAAAATATCTGTAAATGGCAATCAGTTGTTAAATATGCGTCTCAAATTAGCTTGCTCCTTGGTTAACATTATAAAATAACAATGCATTCTATGCTATAATATGTTCACAAGCTTTACTTTTTTCATGTAAGTCATTTTAATTTATCATATAATTCACTAGGCCCTGCTAATTCATTTTTTCTACTTAAGGAGAGCCTATTCTAACCTCTCCAAACCCAGACAAAAATCAGTCCAGGTTAACATTCAAAAAGCAAAGCCAAAAGACAGAGATCAGGTCAGGTAGCACCACGTTGGATTAATCTGTCCCATGGAGTTTACCTTACCCAATCACATCCTGTCCCATCTATACCCACCTGGTAACCAGTTGGACATGCTAAATCTATGGGGAAAATCCATCACTGGAACCATGCAGCACATGCTGCTACATACCCCACAGACCACTTCCTAACCAGCCACTCCAGTCAACCATTCCTGAGGCGCCTAATGTGACTATGTGATATGAGAGGAGCCTGCCTGATCACACCATGTCCCAACTATGCCTACCTTGTAGCCAGTGGGACATGCTAGCTTTGGGGGCGTATCCATTTGGGGCACCATGCAGCGCATGCTGCTCCATGTCCCACAGACCACCCCCCCATCTGGCCACTCCTGTCGGCTACTATTGAGGCATACAGTGGAACTCCATGCCACAGTTAGGATCCATCCATCCACATCATGTCCCATCTGCACCTACCTGATGGCAGTCAGACACGCTGGCATTGAGGCTTGTCCGTAGGTGCACCATGCGAGTCATGCCGCTCCGTGCCCCACTGAATTACCCTCAGTCTAGCCACTCCTGTTGGTTACTCCCGAGATATATAATAGGACTCCATGTCACAGGTAGATCCACCCATTGAGGGGCATTTTGTCCTAACAGGTGACACCAGAAAGCCACAGGGCAGTTGAACGTCCATCTCCTGCCCTGGTAGCCGTCATTGGTCTCCCAGCTGATAAATGCTCAATCAAATAGAAGCACATACCAAATTTCTGCAACTATATGCTCATTTAGGAAATTATAAATAATATTTATCCCCAGTTTAATAGAGCTACCCCAATCAAAAGAACACCCTAAAAAACAGTGCTAATAGCAATTTCTTAACAAAGACAAACTTTTAACAGCTGCTAAATATATGCTTAATAGGCACTTGTGTCTTCTATACAACTCTATCTCCAAAAAGGAGTCCCACATAGCACATTGCTTTCCGATTTTAGCAACAACCATTTCTTTGGTTGCCAAGTTCATCCACCAAATCTGGGCCTTATCAAAAAATGCCCCAAAAGGTCTCCTTGCAAAAGGCAATATGGCCTCTATATTCAGACATGGGGGATGCGTGGCGCATCTAGATTCACCACCCAAAAAGTTGCACCTGCGCATCCAAATGCTATATTCAAACAAGATGGGCAATCCCAACAGATCGTGCATCATGTCTGAATATACCAACTTGGGTGGGTGGCACAAAGTAAGATGTTCGCCAATACGCCTGGTGTGTCCAGAGCCTAGGCTGGATACCGTGAATTGGGATGCGTGGTGCATCCCCAGATGCGCCTGTCCCAAATTCCCACTATTAAGCCAGAATATGCAAATGAGTTCATTGGTCATGCATGGTGCAAACGGCCCTCATGCATGCCCATTATGGGCTCATTTGCACTCCTGCACTTGCCAGGATGCACTGGGACAGCCATCCCCTTCCCTGGCCGATCCCTGTCCATAAAACTCCACAGAAGACACCAAAGGTACCATAGTATAGGGTCCCCCCACCCCGTCATGTTCCCTGGTGCCCTTACCAAGATATGTAAACTCCTGTTTAAATAGTGTAGTGGATCCCCCACACTGTCCGTACCCCGATGCCCATGTACCTATAATAGAACCCCCAGTTCCATAGCATAGGGTACCCCCCTCCCACCCAATCCCCACTGAGTAGCATAACATGGCCAACTTCCCTTTTCCATAGTGTAGTGGTCCCCCCACCCTGGTGCCCCAACCCCTTTTCCAACCAGCATCCCACACCGTAAATGGCCCATTGAGTCTGTTCCCCCAACCCTGTCCCCGACCTGCACTCCCCATTCACAAAATAATCACCATTTGCAAACTCAAAACAATAATAATGTAAATTGTAAGAAGCTTTTGGTCTTTTGCCCTATATTGTACGAATATCACACTTCAAGCTGATAAATATCCTCTAGGACGCCATAAACCAATGAATGATCCGACGACTATACAAGGGCAAAAAGAAACACTACATCACTTTTAGTTAAACAAAAAGCACTTGTCCAGACATAATGAGTAAAAATAATATGAGTTTCATATACAGAGTTTAACTAAAACTTTCTGATAAACAATCAGCAAACAATGAACAGTGTGCTGCAGGGGAGCAGAGCAGCACCACAGCCATCTTGCTCTGTTTGAACTTATGTCAGGAATATATCCTGCCACCAGCTAGTACAGTCTACAGTCCCACCACAAGATCAGCTGTATATGTACTATCATGGGTGTTGGAAGGTGCAGGGTATAGGTCAGCTAGTCAGCACAGCGGCAGAGCTGCCACTCATGATGCCTGTGACCTGGGAATGGGAATGAGCCAGGGACATCAGAGGACTGGCTGAGGGATGATCAAGCATACCAAAAGGCACTCTCCTTCTCAGGGTGGGGGAGGGCTGCAGACTCCTCAGCACTACTGCTACTTGGATGATCATGGGTGGTGCAGCTGGAGAGAGCAGTAGCATTGTGGATACCATCTGACTCCTGCATGCCCTGATATTGATATGTGTGCACATGTGCCCTTGAGCCCTAGTCATCAGCATCCTGTGTGGGTAGGAAGTAACAAGAAAAACCCACAAGACACACAGGATGAAGTAGGAACCAACCGTTCATTTGCCTCCCTGAACTGTGCTGCTTAGTGGGGGACTATGGGTGTCAGCTCCCCATGGTCTCCCCCAAAGAGGGGTAAGCCCAGAATTAGAAGAGGTGGGTAAGCAGCCCAGAAGAAGAGGATGGTGCTGGGAGGTCATCTAGCTGAAGGATGCTGCTGCAGTGAATAAGGAGCAAAAACAGAACATTTTACAAAAAGATGGCACATGCTATAAATACTCCAGTGTAAAATTCTGTTTTGAAAGGAGCAAAAAGAGGAGTTCTGTACCTCCAGCATTGCCCCACATCCTAATTCCCTACGCTTGCATCATCTTTCCTGTAAGTTCAGACTGAAGTGCTAGCCAGTGTAAGTGTCCTTGTGTCTTTCCCAGTAATCCTCTAGATGCTAGTTGGGTCCTTGGGATTTGGGGGGAACTATATCAGCACTGTAATGTGGGTGCCTAAGGGAAACAAAGTACTTAGGACTCGATTTGCAAAGTAGGACAACATAAAATGGGTGCAAGGTAGCCAGAGAGGACAAGCTGAGCCAGACATGAATCCTGGGAAATGGGAAGCTCTGTCCATCCACATAGTGAATCCCCTGCTCTGTTTCTGTAGGGGATCCTGGTATATGGCAGTCCAAGAAGGGGACTGCAATATCCCCTGACAAACAATGGATTTAAAAACATTTCTCTTCTAGCTGGCACCCTGTCCCCAGATTCCTCGGTGTCAAAGAGGAAGGCTGAGTATGGGCAGGCAATTTACAATAAGGGTGCTCCCAGCCTCAGGCTCAGAAGTCCTCCTTACAAAATGTCCATACAGAAGGGTAAAGAAGAACCCTTCTGCCCTCCTCAGACATGAATATGAGATGTATTAAAAGCAGCAGGTAGCTGCCACTGCCCCCCATACACTCCAAATCCAGCCTTCTATGTTAGTCTGTGGAACAGCCGAGATACAGGGGCACATGCAGGTCAACAGGAGGAGTTAGTGAATGCCCCAGGGGTCTCCCTACCCCCCACATTATTTGGCAAACAAAAGTATCAGTACAAACATTGTGAATCTGTCCCTTAGTATTTAATGACTCTTGGGAAGAGGGGAGATAGAAGTATGGTCATTTTTACTGCCACTAGCAAATAACATGAATGAATACAATGGATGCAGTTTTACAGGTCCCGATTTCACATGCTTGGAAGAAGGCCCCTTTCTTGCTGCATGTGTGATCCTTGTACTAGAATTGCACACACCACCCCAGGGTCTATAGACACTCTTCCACCCTCCAATCAGCTTTTATTTTTTTGCCCTGTCCTAAGAGAAAAGTCAGTGGAAGAAAAGGTAGCTGCAAGCCAATTTACAAAGTCTAAGAGAGAAGCTCTTTTTTTCCCTAGGAAATGTTATTGGTGAGCTATAAAATACAATAATGAAGTTTTATTTTATAATGTGTCATATACAATATATCACAAAATCATTTACAAAGTAATCCATATGAAGTGGTTACACATCAGAATAAAGAACAGCAGATAATAACACAGGAACAGCAGAGGTACTTGATTACAAAGAACTGTATGAAATATAAATTTGTTAAGTAAATTTATCAGATTTGGATGTAACCATGGAAATAGGCCATTAAAACAAATAAAATACAAAGATTTAATAAATACATACAATCAGGTCCAGGAATAATTAAGGGGCTGAGTGGTCTAGCAGCTAGAGCACAGGCTTGGGAATCAGAAGACTCAGGAGACACAAGTTTAAACCCCATCTGAGTCCTTAACACACTGTTTGATCTTGAGCAAGTAGCTTCAGTACTCAGTGCTTCAGTATATCCAGCTGAAAAATGGGTAAAAGCAAGACCTCACTGTAAATTAAATGTTGCCTCTCAGTTGCAATAGCCAATGCAAGTAAAAAGGAAATGCAAAATAAATAATAAACTATAAAAAAATTAAGTGGAACAAATTTAGTGAAGACACTGCAGCAAACATAATGTCCTCCTATCAATATCAATTGACGGCAAAATTGGAGAAGGAACTGGATCCTACAAATATCTATAAATCTATCATTGAAACATATCAAATTATGGTAACTTATTAAAAAAAGCTATCCGTTGCTGCAACAAAGAAATAATAAATCATTTTACAAAACTTGTAGACAAAAAAAAAAAGGAACCAGCAAAACTAACATGAAATACAAAGAAAAATCTGACTAAAGCAAACCTATTGACTTTAAATAAAACCAGAAGACAGTATAAAGAATATAACAATAAATCAAAAAGATCTGTGGGAAAAAATGGAAACTGTTATTGATGAAAAGGATAATAAGAACTTCTGGAGGCTTGTACCTCTGGGAACAAATCGATACAGAAAACAATCTGATTCATTTATCTCACCTGAACACTGGATAGCCTACTATACTGATATTTTCAATAAAACAATATCTTAAAATTCCTTTGTATAATTACCAACAGAGGTGGATGAACACTTTAAGTGGATTACTAAATCAGAGGTCAGAACATCATTAGCCAGTTTAAAAAAAAAATAAAGCTCCTGGTCCAGACGAAATTGCTTTGGATTTCTATCTTTTAGATCAGGAATGGTGTTCAGAAATACTTGCAGATTTCTTTAATAAAATCATATTGTATGATTATGCCCCCAGTACCTGGAGTGGTAGCCATATAATTCCTATCTACAAAAAGGGCAAAAGAACTCAACCTGCTAATTATTGCCCAATTAGCCTAATTGATACTATGGCTAAAATGTATGCAAAGTTATTACTGAATGGGTTATTAGAATGGATGGATAGACAAGAAATCATATCTCCCCTATAAGCAGGATTTAAAAAGGATACAGAACTACAATGCAAATGTATCTTCTCAATCATTTAGTGGAAAAATATTGTAGGATTATGAATTATAAACTATTTATAGCATTTGTAGATTTCAAATCTGCTTTTACCTCTATCATTCGGGAACATTCATGGGTAAAACTGTCCAAGATGGGTATAGATCCAAACTTAATAACTTTGATAAAACATCTATATACAAACACATGGACAAAAATCCAATATAGCAATATGCGTGCATTAACGGACAAAATTCCAACAAACATTGGTGTCTGGCAAGGATGTGTCCTGGCTCCTATGCTATTTAACATCTATATTAATTAATTGATTATCGAACTCAAAAGACCTGAATATCATCCACCAAAAATATGCCAACAAGTGATACCCTTGTTGGCCTATGCTGATGATTTATCCATACTCTCTATGTCCAGACTAGGCCTACAAAGGAGCTTAAATAAGCTAGACTCAGTATTTGAGAACCTAAATCTTAAACCAAATGCATAAAAAATAAAAGTTAGGGTGCTTGAAACAAAAAAGAATCATATAATAAACGTGCCTTGGCAGGCAAGCTACTAAATTTTGTCACTGAATTTATCTATCTAGGAGTTACCTATTCAGCCAGTATGTTCTGGAATAAACATATATAGATAACTCTGGAAACAAATGACCAATTCAGCCATGGCATTAAAGAGATTCAATATAAAATATGGAGGATATTCCATCATCCCTGTGTTAAGAGCTTTAAACTCAAAGGTGATTAATCAGGGACTTTATACAGCAGAGACATGGGGAACTGCTGATTCCAACAAACTTGACACTACTAAATAACGTTTACAAAGAGCTGATTAGAGTACCTCAGGGAACTCCTAATACACTTATTAGAACACAAGTTGGACAAATACGTTCTCAATACCTAATATACATAAGGATGATCAATTTCTGGCTGAAGCTAAATTCTTATTCTGAACAATCTCTACTGAGGAAAGCACTTGTGAATAAAAGGACTGGCTTAATACAAAGCAACAAACTTGGCTATCAAAGATCTATAAGCTGTTACTTTATTATAATCTTAATTACTTGAAAATCTGGCTAGATTTGAACATTACAATAAACTCGGCATACTCCCGGATCGTTACAGAAACTATATTTAAAATAGCTAAAGAAGATGACTTACTGAGCATAAAAACAATGAGTGTCAACATGGTTAGTAAATAACACAAGAAAACATGCTTTAATGTATTATTTAACTCAAATACATACTCCAGAATACAGGAACATCATCACTATGTATAGATTTGAGACATTTCCCAGTAATATGTTGACAGCAAGATATAACAAAAGTAATGTATGTCCTATAAATTGTTACTGTGATCTGAATGAGCCAGAGGACTTACATCATATCATTTTTAAATGTCCATAGTACAAAAATTACCAGTATAAATGGTTAGGTAAAATCACTGGCACACTGATACTGTCCACAAGATTCATTCTAGATCTTTTATTTAACTCAGAGTATATGGATACTTTGGAAAAGCTGGCTATATATTTATTGGATGTGACAAGAACTAGAATGAAAAAAATTGCTTCCTTGAAAATAACCTAAATGTCAATATAAGATGTCTAAAATAAAAGTGTTGAAAGGTTTAAGATAAATAATTTGCATGAATTTACAGTATCTAAAAACACAGTATTTATTTTTCTACTCTGAAGGTAAATGTGCAATATGATTTTAATTACTTGCTTTCTGGAATGTTAGTAAGTGTTATTGTATATATAATGTTTGTCTAATTTTTTTCTTTTATATTGTAATGACAAAATTGTCAATCAATAAACTATTTACTACCACTACTACTACACTCAGTGCTTCAGTACATCCAGCTGAAAAATGGGTAAAAACCAAGACCCCACTGGAAATTAAATTCTTCCTGTCAGTTGGGATAGCCCGCATAAGTAAAACTGAAAGGCAGAAGCTGGTCTGGCAGCACAGTATTAGCGCTACTGATCACCGCACTGGCGGCCAGATTTGGGTGGGGATGCTGCATCCCACTGCTTGACTGCCACCTAGTGGAGGCCAAGTGGTAGTGCAGTAGGTGCCCATTTGAGGGGAAGGGACCACCACCAGACACCAACATGCATGTGCAACACCACACACATGCATGAGTGTCATTGCATTCCACCACCATTAGAGAGGAAACATGGGGAAAAAGCCAGGGCCAACCAGAGTTGAAGCCAACACCCCCTACTTTCCACACATGTCCAATGTGGCAGGTCACCCTCCACCATGGTGATTCTGTGTAAGGAGTGGTTAACCTGTAAATCCACAAGAAGGTTAGTAATGGGGCTGGGGGTTGCCATCAAGATTGGGGGGATGAACCTGAAACAGAGGAACAGGAAAAAAAAGCCACCATAACAAAAAGAGACAGACAGAGAGACAGAGAGAGAGAGTATGGTAAAACAGCCATACTCTCAGTGCAGCCTCAGGACCCTAAAAAAGATAATGTGCTGGGCGGAGTCTGTCTGTCCAAGGGCACACAGTACATAAGCCAAATCATCAGTGTAGGACAACCCACTTCAACACACCAAATATGGTAAAATATAATTTGTTGTGGAAATATAATAGTAAATCAAAACAGGTTCACCAGTGTTTCTCCCACTCATGTCTCGAAATATCACTGCAACTACCACAGGGTGATTAATTGGGATCCTAATTGGGATATATAATAAGTAACAACAATAGATAACACTGAATTCAGCATTAAAAAATAATTTCAAAGCTGACCAGGCCCATATCCTATGAATCACTCAGGAGACATATCTGTGACATGACTGATACAATAGATCTGTTCTATGGAGTTTGACCCTGAAATAAATCAAACCACTGACAAATGACAACAAATCATGCAAAACAGCTAGTCAGTAAATCCACTCATGATGGGGCAATCCTGGACCTGGTACTCACTAACAGGGACAGTGCTACAGATGTCAAGATGGGAGGCCAGCTGAGGACCAGTGATCACCATACAGTGTGGTCCAATATAAGGACAACTGTGGAATTGAACCATGCAAGGGCAAGGGTCCTGGACTTCAGAAGAGCAGATTTTATAAAGATGGGTGAATGCCTCAGGTGTAACCTGGCAGGAGGGATGGCCTGGGTGGGGTGCAGGAACAGTGGGAGAAGATAAAAGGGAGCATAGTAAAGGCAACAAACCTCTGTGTCAAACAAGTGAGCAGAAAGCAAGAGGAAAAAGAGACCGTTATGGTTCTCGAAAGAGGTGCCTGAAAAGGTAAAAGTAAAAGGGTAACATTCAGAAGGTAATAGGAAACACAGAGGGAGGAGGATAGGGAGGTATGACAGGCAGAAACAGAGGGAAGTAGGGAAAGCAGTCTGGAGCGCAAAGGTGCAAACTGAAGAGAGAATAGCCCGGGAGGTAACAAAAGGGAACAAAGCATTTTTTAGGTGTGCAACTGAAAAGAGGAAGACTGGGGTGAGATTGTAAGGTTAAAAGGGATGGGGGTTGGGAATGTGCAGAGGAGGCCAGGAAAAGGCACACATCCTGAACAAATACTTTTTGTTCACAGAGAAAGGAGAAGGGGAAGGGCCACAAAAAAAGTAACAGAAAATTTGGAGGGAGGGAGAGAGGTGGATATTAATCCTTTTTCAGAGAGGGTCCTGAAGGAGATGGATGAAGCAATGGGTGCATCCACAGGTATTAGGAGAGCTCAGGGAGGTACTGGCTGCTCCTCTGACACTCCTATGTAACATCTCACTGGAAACAGGAATGGTTCCGTAGGACTGGAGGAGGGCAGATGTAGTCCCACTACACAAAAGTGGTAGCAGGGAGAAGGCTGGCAATTATAGGCCAATCAGCCTGACATTGGTAGTGGGAAAGTTAATGGAATCACTGGTGAAGGAAAGGATTGTGGAATATCTTGACTCCAGTGTGTTATAAGACCCGAAGCAACATGTGTTCCCAGGGGGTGGCCATGTCAAACAAATCTGATAGATTTCTCTGACTGGGTTGACCACTTTTGTTGCCTGGATTGGTTCCTTATACTCCCACTCTAGTGCCAAGATGGGGTCTTTTCGACCACTTTCCCATTACAGTTCAGAACCAGGCAACGTTGCCCACTGTCCCCATTATTATTTAACTTATATTTAGAACCTCTCCTGCATCAATTAAAAGCCTCCCCATCTCTGAAGGGCATCGTGATTGGGCCCTACAACTTGAAAATGTCCATCTATGCTGATGACGTCCTTCTGCATATTAGTAACCCCAGTAATTCTATTAAGGCTGCACTGCAAATCATTGGACAGTTCAGCAGGGTTTCCAGCTATAAACTCAACCTCAGTAAAACCGAGGTAATGCCCCTTAATTTTCTTATGACCAGAAGTGAGATTGCTCCATTTTCCATGGTCTGGAATACCCGACTTAAATGCCTAGGTATCTCCCTCCGTATCTTTAATGTAAAAACTTAATTTGGATAATCTTGTTTTGAATATCAAACAAGACTTAGATAGGTGGTCTCCTCTATACTTGTCCCTTCAGGCAAAGGTCAGTGTCATTAAAATGAACATGCTGCCCAGATTGTTCTACCCATTAAACATGTTAAACATCCACCTTCCTCTGACCTGGTTTCACAAGCTTCATGGGATTATCTCTCAGTTTTTGTGGCAGAACAAGCCTCCACAGCGGTTGTATAACGGCATCAGGGCTCCAAGAAACCTAGGGGGTCTTAAACTCCCTAATTTCTATTTTTATTACTTGGCTAGTCACATGGCCAAATATATGCATTGGGTTAATACCCCCCAGAAAGTGAGGGATTCATTGTATACTCCCATCTGGCTGTAAATTGAATGCCACCTAATTGCAACTTCAGGGATTTCCCCTACTAGTCTTTTGCACTTGTTGTCTCAAAAACTGCCAGTTTCCCTTTGCAGCTCAGTCATACACATCTTTATAAAAATCCACAGCCAATTTTGCAAATCCCTGAAATATGATAACCAACAGGACCTCTCGCAACTGTTGTTTGGAAACCTCAGCTTTCGTCTAGGTGGCCAAATGGTACCCCACCCCCCGGGTGGATGTGTTGTTTTCCAGACTTTGGTAAGTGATCTTTTCGTGAATAACAAATTAGATACCACACCTGAGTTACTGGCGCACTTTCACTTGCTTAGTAAATACTCCTCTTTCATTTTTCAGATCAAGCATATGTTAATAAAATGGTATGGTCCTGGTTTGTGGACTGTGAACAAGTTTGTTCTCCTTCAGGACTTCCTTTGTCTCACTGAGCAGCCTCATGCTGTCTCCCGTCTGGTTTCAGTTCAGTTTGGCAAGCTTAATCCCAGTATTACTGGTCACTCTCCCTACTGGTCAAACACTTTTCCTAATGACAATTTCTCTTGGGAAAAGATCTGGCAAGAGATCTACTCCTATACGGCTAATGATAGATTGAGGTTATCACAATTTCATATCCTGCATAATATATATTATGCTCCTATCAAAATGTATGGGATGGGTAAACTCCTGGGACAGGACTGTTTCAGATGTGGCCAAGAACCAGGTTAATTACTCCATGTACTTTGGGAATGCCCCAAGGTCGCTCCTCTCTGGCATCTTATACAGGATAAAGCTGACCCCTTATTAGGTCTCTATGACTTATTCACACCACAGATATTTATAATAGGGGACTACACCACAATACCGGTAAAGGAAAGGCGTTTTCATATTGCCCTAATTTTTCTAACAGTCAAAAAGTTGGTTCTCCGACATTGGAAGGACCAACAAGTGATATTAAGATTAGTACCTTCAAAGCTGGGCTCAAATCTCTCCTTGACTCTAAAATGAATTGTACCTGCTTGCGCTAATGTCATAGTACCTTGCCCCCGTTTTCCATTTACCTACCCCTCTCTACATCTTTCTGCTATATACCACTTTTTTTAACCCATTCCCCTACCTATAATTACCTGATGATGGCCTCACTTGGTTGAAAGTTCCACCTCTTTCCCACCTCAGACAACGCCACCTCTGGCTGACCCTCCCAACCCCCTCTTATCTAATCACTCTGTTAAAATGTACTAATTTGATGTGTACAAGTTCAAATTTTACTATTACTGCCTGTGTATATGCTTCAATGATTTTCTTTTTTTTCTCTGTAAACCTTTTATTTTTGTAATGTTTGTTCAACATGGACATGGAACCTTTGAAAATAAGTCCTTGGCTCAAAGGTATTAATCCCAAACAGAAATAAATAAAATAAATAACTATCTTATGTAGAATTGGTGAATGAACTTTTCCACAATCTCAGGATTGAAAGGGCACTTGCCATATATGGCCTTAATGGAAAAGGGATGCCTGGATATCGTAGCAGTCACAGAAACATGGTACACAGAGAACCATGACTGGGATGTTAACATACCAGGGTACATAACCTACAGGAGAGACAGGCAGGGGAGAAGAGGGGGAGGAGTAGCTCTCTATGTAAAGGAAGGGATAAAAGCAACTGAACAAAGAGTAAACAGGGAGGAGAGGAGGCACTGTGGGTCACCTTGGAGACTGGAAAGGCACCACAATCCGCACAGGGTTGTGTACAGACCCCATGTCAGGAGAAGGAATGGACAAGGATATGATGGAAGGAATTCTTAGAATGGCAGAGAAAGGGAGATACTGTTGATGGGAGACCTGAATATGCCAGATGTTAACTGGAGCACATTTGCTGCAGCCACATCCAAGAACAGGGCCATTCTTGATGCCCTACAGGTGGCAGGCATTAGACAGCTAGTTTCGGAACCCACTCGTGAGGGAGCAATCTTAGACCTCGTACTCTCAAATGGGGACAGTGAGAGGATCTCAGATCTAGAAGTAGGTTGCCATCTGGGGACAAGTGACCATCAAACAGTGTGGTTCATGTTAAACTCAGCTACAGAGTCAAGCCATACAAAGTGAGGTACTGGACTTTAGGAGGGCTGACTTTGGCAAGATGGGAGAGTGCCTCAGAAAAGCACTAGCAAACAGGCTAGAAGGAGGTGTGGAGCAACAATGGGAATTATCAAAACTGCCATCACAGGACAACAAGCCTTTGTGTGAAACAAATAAACAAATCAAAATGAAAGAAAAAGCCACTATGGTTCTCAAGAGAGGTGGCTGTGAAAGTCAGGAAGAAAATAGCATTCAGAAGTATAAGGAAACACAGAAGGAGCAGGACAGAGAGCTGTACCAATTAAGGCAGAAAGAAGCAGGAGGGAAGTCAGAATAGCAAAGGCCCAAACTGAGGAAAGATAGCCAACTCAGTTAAGAAGAGATAAAGCCTTTTATAGGTACATCAGCGGTAGAAAGACAAAGGGAGGAATAGTGAGGCTGAATAGAATGAGCGGTGGGTGGGCAGAGGGGACAGTGAAAAAGCAGGAATACTGAGCGAATATTTCTGCTCAGTATTCTAAAGAGGAGGAAGTGCCTAATCCAATTAACAGAAGCACTCTTGATAGGGGTCGATCCCAGTCCTTTCACAGAAGAAAGGGTTCTGCAAGAACTCCTAAAACTGAAGGTGGACAAAGCAATGGGTCCTGATGGAATTCACCCAGAATTCTAAAAATTAAGGAAGGAACTAGTGAAACCACTGGCTACTCTTTTAATAAATCATGGGAGGATGGTGTGGTACCCGAGGACTGGAGGAAGGCGGATGTGATTCCCTTCACAAAAGTGGGACCAAGACAGAGGCAGGAAACTACAGACCTGTCAGTCTGACCTCTGTGGTAGGGAAAGTGATGGAGTCACTTCTGAAGGAAAGAATAGTTGAGTACCTAGAGGTCAGTGGAGCACAGGATCCAAGGCAGCATGGGTTCTGGCGGGAAGGTCATGTCAGACAGATCTAATAGATTTCTTTGACTGGGTGACCAAAGTAGTAGACCAGGGAGGGGCTGTGGACATGGCCTACCTAGACTTTAGCAAGGCATTTGACACAGTCCCACACAAAAGATTAATAGTCAAATTAACCAGCCTGGGAGTGGGTCCCAGAGTGGTAGCCTGGGTAAAACATTGGCTGGACAACAGGACACAGAAGGTAATTGTAAATAGAGTCCACTCTGAAGAAAGAGGGGTTACTAGTGGGGTACCGCAGGGTTCAGTATTGGGTCCAGTCCTTTTTAATGTCTTCATCAGTGACATTGCAGAGGACTGGAAGGAAAAGTATGCCTTTTGCAGATGACACAAAGATCTGCAACAGGGTTGATACACAAGGCATGGAAAGGATGAAAAGGGACTTGGCAAGGTTGGAGGAATGGTCAGACATATGGCAGCTAGAGTTCAATGCAAAAAGTGCAAAATAATGCACCTGGGAAACAAGAACCAGGGAAGAATACACAATGGGTGGGGAGGTAGTAACAACAACAAAACAGGAAAGGGACCTGGGGTAATCATATCAGATGACCTTAAGGTTAGCAAGCAATGTGAGAGGCAGTAGGGAGGGCCGGGGTATACTGGCATGTATAGGAGAGGCATCAGCAGCAGAAAACAGGAAGTTGTTATCCTCTGTATAGACAGTTGGTGAGACCCCATCTGGAATACTGTGTCCAGTTCTGGAGACTCCATCTCCGCAAGGACATAGACAGGATAGAGGCAGTCAGAGGAGGGCAACTAAAATGGTGCAGGGTCTGCAGAGAAGCCGTATGAGGAGAGACTAAAGGAGCTTAATATGTATACCCTTGAGGAAAGAAGGGAGGGGGGACATGATAGAAACTTTCAAGTACCTCAAGGAATCAACAAAGTCCAAGAGGGTAGCATCTTTCAGAAAAGAGACTTGCAAGAACAAGGGGACACAATTTAAAGATAGAAGGAGGGCAGTTCAGGGCAATGTGAGGAAGTATTATTTCACAGAGAGGGTAGTGGATGCATGGAACAGCCTTCCTGAGGAAGTTGTGGGGTCTAAAACTGTGGGATAATTCAAGAATGCATGGGACAGACATAAGGCAATTCTTGTGGGGGGCAGGAAGATAAAGGCTGTTGGTTAACTAGGATCTGCGGCCTATCCTGTAGGTAGGGAAATGGGCAGACTAGATGGGCCTAGCGGTCCTTATCTGCCGCCAAAGTCTATGTTTCTATGTTTCTATGCCATCCTTCATGGGAGGCAGTCTGTATACCGGGCAAGATAGGAAAAGCTGCACACCTTGTGGTCTCTTAACACCCCCAAGTAAAACCACTTTTCGACTGACCCAGGTACTCCTCACTTGACTAGTTATGGTGTAAGGGATTTAGAATACTGAAATATCATTGGGCACTCAAACATATTAGCCCTGTGGGAGCTCCTATGGTTATTGTTTTTTCTCACACCCCCCCCCCCTTTTTTTAACACAGGTACCTTAACTGTAAGTGCAATGCTGGCTCCCACTGGTACAGGCTCCGGGGTGGTGGGTTGGTTGGGTGGGTGGACATGGGGAAGGAGATTTGAGGTCAGGGCTGGGGGACTTGGGGCGGGGGCATTTTAAATTAAAATGTAATCTCCTGCAATTTGCTCTTTGTATTCCATGCTATGTACGTATGTTTTCTGTTGGTTCCAGTACTGTATTTCCTACACGTATTTGAATAAAATATATTAAATGAAAAAAAAAATTTCTCTGACTGGGTGACAAATGAATTAGATCAGGGTGAAACTGTTCATGTGGCCTACCTAGATTTCATTAAGGCTTTCAACACCATTCCACATACGAAGCTAATAAGCAAGCTGGAGAGCTTAAGCATGGTTCCAAAGGTGGTATACTGGATAAGAAATTGGTTAGGGAATAGTCGACAGAGGGTGATGGTAAACGGAGTTAACCCTGAGGGAGGGATGGTGACCAACAGTGTGCCTCAAGGTTCAGTGCTGGGACTGGTCCTCTTTAATGTCTTTATAAGTGACACTGCAGAGGAGCTGGAAGGGAAGATCTTCCTCTTTGCGGATGACAGATAAATCTGCAATAGGGTAGACACTCTGGGGTGGGAGTATGAGCAGAGATCTGAGAAAACTAGAGTGGTCAAGGATATGGCAGCTGGGTTTCAATGCAAAAAGTGCAAAATAATGTACTTAGGGCAAAAAAGCCCAGGGGTGGAGTACAAAATGAATGGCGTGACATTGACAACTACCAAGCAGGCAAGAGACCTGGGGGTAATCATATCAGATAACCTAAAGGTGGCCAGGTAGTGTGACAAGGTAATTGGGAGGGTTAATGGGATGCTGAGGTGCAGAGGGAGTGGTATCACCAGGTAGGTGATGCTGCCTCTGTATAGATCACTTGGAAGACCCTACCTAGAGTACTGAGTCCAGGTCCAGAGGCCACATCTCCAGAAGGACATAGAGTGAAGGCAGTCCAGAGGAGGACAACTAAAATGGTGCAGGGTCTGCATCAAAAGCCCTATGAGGACAGAATAAATGACCTCAATATGAACACCGAAGAAAAGAGGAGGGGGAGGGGACCTTTAAGTACCTCACAGGAGTAAATAAGGTACAGGAGGTAAGTAGTTTTCAAAAAAAAATGTGTACAAGAAGAAGGGAACATGCTATGAAGCTGGAGGGGGTAGATTCCAGAGAGATGTGAAGAAGAAGCAGTACTTCATAGAAAAAGTTGTGGATTCCTGGAACAGCCTTCCAGTGGAACTGGTGAGGGTGCAAACAACGGTGGGGCTCAAGAATGCATTAGATAGGCACAAGTGAATCAGAGTGGAAATGAAGATGGAGAGGGAGAAAGAGCTGCAAATCAAGTACAGTCCGCAGTAATAATGTAGGTAGGGAAAATGGGCAGACTGGGTGGGCCAAGCAGTCCTTGACTGTTATCAAATTCACATTCTATGTTTCATGCAGGATAAATAACTAATTTCTCAAAGTCAAATACAGGCTTCAAGCATTCACTTTCAGACTGAAAATGTTGACAGTGTTAGCATCATTGATGAATCCCCATACATATGGATGTCACTATGATTGGATGACGTTAAATGGGGAATAGATGTCCAGATACAAAGGAATCTACACTTACTGGAGCTTTTGGTGGATGGTTAACAGAAGATCAAAGAAACAGAATATTAATTAAAAAGTAAAAAAAAAATATTTCTTCTTATAAGAGGTATAAGATTAACCCTCAATGGGCAAGGACCAGTATTTAAATGCAGAGTGCAGGATCATTATTGAACACATGGAGGTCGATATTTTCAGTTTGATAGTAAATCTTGTTGGGGTCGTTCCCAAATTTCAGGAAGGGTGTAGTTGGAGTAGGCCAATGGGAACTGGTAATGATGCACTGCTTTTGATCCCCTTTAAGAATTTTAAATCTAAACCCAGCCCACGAGTGTGGAGAACTAAAGCGTTGGACACCTTACCTGCCGCCATACTGGCAACCTGGTTTTGGAAACAGACTCGTGTTGCTTGGGGCTGGCTGGGAAGAGAGAGGATTGAGTGACCATGGGACTGCTCTCCTCTCCTCTCCCTGGGAGGGAGGGCTTGCTTGCCTGGCCTCTGAATGCCACCAGGTGGAGGCCTGGTGGTAGTGCATATGGGTGGCACACAGGCAGGGGCTGTGGCTTTGTAACGCATGTATGCTTCCATATGTACACAACAAACATCAGCCACAGCAGAGGAATAGGTCAAAAATCAAAAAAGGGAGCTGGGGCTTAATGAAGACCTGTTCATCTGACCATGGAGCTGCACTGTTGCCTGGGACCTTCTCAGTCCAAAACTGAATTTGCGTCTCGGGGGTGGGAGGATGGTACCCTCTCCCCTGACCCTGCTATGGTTACTAGGCAGGTCAGAGGAAAACAAACAAGGTGGCTCCATAAAGTCCTGCTTGCAAATATGCACCTTGGGGATGAACACTGGAAGTGGTACAAATGTACTGGACTGCAATCAGATTTAAAAACCTATAGAGCTCTGAGGAACTCGTGTAAAAACAAGTCAGGTTAGCAAAGAGTATATACTGTAAAGACCTACTATTGAGCTCAGCTGGTGACCCCAGGAAATCCTGGGCTCATGTTAAAACTTTTCTTGGTGCCTCATAATCAGTTATCCTTGGTGAAATTATATTAAATGGTATACATTGCAATGACTCTAGCACCATAGCTAACTCTTTCAACTGAATGTTCTCTGACCTGTCCCAGTATACCCCCTCCTTCCTGAAAGCCATTCCACTCTCTCAGTCCCCACCCACAAACCAGCTGGTCACCTCTATTACCATATCCTATGAGCCACCAAATGACCCACCTTTCTACTTTAAGGCCATAACTAGATTAGAGGTCCCGAAACTTCTCAGTACCACTTCGGACAATACTAGCTCTGGTTCAGATTCAATTGAACCATGGCTTCTGAAGCTTGCTGCCCCTCTCATTGCTTCTCCGCTGGCAAAAATTTACATATTGTCTTTTTCTCTCAGTGTAGTTCTGGACCTATGGAAGATTGCACGCATAACACCTGTCCTCAAGAAAGAAGACCCGAAAGAAATCAACTACAGGCCCATTGCTATTCTTTTGGTCCTAAGTAAAATCCTGGAGAAGCTTGTGGCCAGTCAAACAACTGGCTACCTAATCAAGTTGAATCATCTCTCTGAAACCCAGCATGGTTTTAGAAAAGGCCATGGTACATCGGCAGTTCTGCTCTAATTCACGACTGATACTCTTTCTCATTTGGATGCTGGGCGACTTACAGGAGCAGTAGTTACTGACCTCACTAAGGCCTTTGACATTGTGGATCACCCCATGCTTCTGTCCGCTCTCGTAAATTGAGTTTCTCTCTCACTGTTGTTGACTGGTTTAGCAGCTATTTGTCTAATAGGACCCAAATTGTTAAATTTAACTCCTCCCTATCTGACAGCTCCTCCATCAATATTGGTGTGCCTCAGGGCTCTGTCCTTGGGCCCCTTCTCTTCTCACTTTTTATAAACAATATTGCAGATGTCTTTTAATACTGTTCATCTATTCTTTATGCAGACGACCTGGTCTTTTACACCAGCTCCACAAACATGGCCAGCATAAAGTCATCTCTTTCCGCAGACTTCAAAAATGTTCAAAACTGGCAGCATGCTCATAAATTGGTACTGAATGCACAGAAAACTAAAGCCAGTTTCTAGGCTCTGCTCCGATGCTAAAGGCTTGTTCTATGCCCCTGATCGTATCTGACTCAGGTGGGACACAAATTGAGTCTGTTGAGTCTTTTAAATACTTGGGAGTCCTACTTGACCAATCCCTTGACTTCAATCCTCATATACAATCCACCTGCAAAGCTTTAAATGCTAAATTGGGTGCGGCCTACAAAACCAGTTACTTACTAATGCCATCAGCCAAGCTGGCTATTGCCAGAGGTATCCTGCTCCCTGCTCTCACTTATGGTGCTCCCATTTTTGCTACAGCTCACAAAACAACCTTCCATAAGTGGGACGTTACCTATTATAATACATGCCAGTATGCCTCATTGTCTCCTCATCTCAAGCACCATTGGCAACTGTACAGTGACCTTAAATGGCTCTCTCCCTCAACTTGCAGGCAATACTCTCTTGGCTCACTTACTGATTCTATTATCAGGGGAACAAACTCCTTCCTTACTTGCAGCATTTCTAGCTCCCCTAAACTCCTCTCATGGATTATGATCAGCAGATAAATCTCTACTCAATATAGCAAGATGTCGCACGTCTAAAGGGTCTGGTGCCTTCCAATTCATTGCCTTTCAGCTATGAAACTCTCTTCCCCTAGTCCTTACATAGTCGAAGTCCCATCTTTGCTTCAAAAAGAGCTTCGCTGATATTTATCTCTCACTGACTCATGCGCTTGCTTTGATCCCACTTGATACCACTGTGTCTCCTCATTCCCCATTCCCACAGTGTCCCTCCTGGCTCCCATTACTGCTATCTACCACCTTACCTCCACCATCATTTCTACCTACAATCCTTTCTGATTACTCCTTGGACCAGTTCGTTTCTCCCTCTAACTAAGGCCTGCGTTGCTCTTATTATTTATTCTTCTCTGTCTGTTGTATTGTTTAAAGTACTTACCTTCACCTGGCTCCTTCCTACACTGGCTTCTTCCTATTTTGTCACAACATGTGTTTGCTGTATCATATCCCTATACTAACTGTTCCTTGCTCTATTATGTACAATACCGTTCTTGGTATCCTTACCTTTTGTAGAGCTATTCTGAATACTTATGTTAAGTCATTGATACTGTTTTTGACCTACCATACTTGTAATTGTCCTGCACTCATGTAATGTTGTCTATTATACTTTGCTGTACTCTCCGGGGCGTGCCTGGAAATAGTCCTTTAACCCGGTTAACAAAAACAAAATAAATAAATGGTGGGTAATTCACAGGTGTGCCCTGACTGAAGGAAGGTCCCAGGAGAGACAAGCGTTAGTCTGTGGGGAAAACGACAGGGCTATTAAGCCACCCCAGTGTTCCCAATGGAGAAAAACCTCTATGGAAAAACAAATTAAATCCACATGGAGTATATGCTTGGTGATAGTCTTCCTTATTGGCACTGGATCATATTTAAAAGTTCCCACTAAAAAGAACTGCATTTATTATTGCAGTTTGCTATGACCACTTCTTTTGTTTTCTTAAATGTACCTCTAACCCTCTAGTTAACTTTAGCTGCTGCTGTATATTTTTACACAACACACACACACACACACACACACACACACACACACACACACGAGTGACTCTGATGAAAGCAGCCCCAGCTTCCTGAGGCTAATTACTGCTCCCCAAAGGCCATGTAAGGCACACTGGTTCAAAAACTGGAGAGAGTGTGTGTGTGTGTGTATGTCTGCGTGAGTTTATGCTCAAGTGAGTCACATGCTGTCTGTGCAACCACGTTGACTGGTTACAGTCAACTCTTTCTTCATTTGTGGCATGCACAAGCTATATCAGAACTCAGAATAGCTTTGACGGGAGGTGGGGAGCATCGTTATTGAGCTTGGCACTCAGTTCTCACAAGTTAAAGTGCTAACTGCAAATAAACATGCCAATACCTGCACAGGCAGACACACATGAGCAAGGAGGAAGTACTGTTTTTTATGCCCCTCAGGGTGGGGGCTTACCCTGCTGCCTCCAGCCCGATTGTGCCTGCCAGTCCCAGCCTGAGAGGGCCCCTGAATGCTCCTGCCAGCCCCATTGTTTCCTTTCCCTGCTTAGGGGACCGAAGGAGTGACTAAGAAATGTAAAACCGCTCGCTTGGTGGTTCAGCCGATTGCCGCTGCTGCGTTCGGCTGTCTGGTTCCTCGTTCTCCCTCTCTGTGTGAACACTGCAGTGCTCCAATGTAAAAGCCACTCCATGCACTCCAGCAGCTTCCAGTGAGTGCCCCGCCACCTGTGGACATAAATAAAAGTGAAGGGGGTCCAGAGGTACTAGGGAGGAAGAAATAAATAAAAAATAAAATGTTTTGAAAGTGCTCTTAAACGCTATTAATGTAAATAGGCACCGGTAATTTTAAGAGCAGCAGAGGCTGCGTACTGAATATTAATGAGTTCTGCTTGTGTCCTGGGGGATAGCGTTACTGAAGTAGCAATGGGCAAAAAAAGCCCTTGTTAAGCCCCTTTGGGAAATTGAATGCAAGGGCAGAGAAGTAGCTAAAGGTGTGTGGGGGAGAATAAATGTAAAGCTTTACTGTTTTTCTGCATGATAATGTAACAGTTGGGACGTTATGTGAACTGTCTTGCCAGCAGACATGTTTGCCAGCCAGGGGACCTCAGTACAACCAATCAGCAAGCCAGGAGCCCGAGGAGCTGCAGTGATGGCTTCTGGGAAGAGGGGTGGTGCCAGATTTTGCCTCCCAAACAGCCAGCCAGTAGGGCATCGAGTGATCCCATTGACTACCATTTTTCTGTTTGCATCAGTCAATCAGTGGCTGCCATGGTCCCCTGAGAGATTGTTCTGGCCAATCAGGAGCTGCCTTGGCTCTTGAAAACCATGTGGAGAGATACAATTCAGTCAGTTCGGCTGGAGCCCCTCCTGAGGAAGAGTGCTCCTGCCCCTTGCTCCCTGATAGTGTGTGAGTAAAAGAAGAAGGCCTGCCTAGGGGTTTGTTTAGCCAGTAGCCCAGAAGGCACCTGTGTTGCCTTCCAATGACTGGAAGGAGAAGTTTCAGTTTGAATTGCGATTTGCTGTCCAGAGGCTCTAAAGTTGCCTAAGAGCTTTCCTGAGGGAAAGGAAGTCTCCCTGTATTTTTTTCAGTGCAGAATAAGGCTTGCCTGGAGGCTTGTTCAGTCACTAACCCAGGAGGTACACGTGTTGTCTTCTACTGAATGGAAGGAGTACTGCCAAAACGAAGATGTTGCTGAAGCACTGTTAAGGTATTTGGATGGGAGTGCCTAAACGGAAGGGAAGGGAAATTTCCCAAGATGCCTGTGATGTCTGAAGAGGTATGGAGGCCTACTTGGAGGTTTGCACAGCTGAACAGCCAAGGGAAGCCTGCCTGAAGTTTCCAGTAGATGGAAAGCGAATGGAGAAGATTCAGTCTCTGTTCAAGTCTGAGCCTGTAATGTGAGAAGACGCACTCTTCTGTTTGAAACTGCACCTGTATGGTGAGATTTTGTTCTTCTAGACAAGCCTGCACCAGAATGTCTGTGCCTGAGAGACTGGTTCCTGTCAATATTTTGGAGGAAACCCAAAGACTGTGTTTCAGTTCGTGTGTCAGTGGCTCAGTAGGTAGCACACTCGTCTCTAAGGCTGAAAGATCAGAGAGCTGTGGGTTCAGTTCCCACATCTGGCACTTGATTTAGTATCCCAGTACTGGCACTGTAGTGCAGTATGAGAGGGGTGCTGTCTTTTGGATGAGACTTTAAACCGAAGTCCCATCTGCCTGGATTGGTGGTAGTTCAGGTGGATGTTAAAGATCCCATGGCACTTCTTGAAAAGAGTAGGGGAATTTCCCTGGTGTCCTGGCCAAATTTCCCTCATTCACTAAAAATACCACCAACAGCTTAATCTGGTTCAAGGTCAGTTGGCATTCATCTGTATCCCCTTCCCCTAGGTTGTGCCTGAAAAATAGGCAAGATTTGTCTAGTGCACTTACCCGGTCAACAATAAATAAAACCACTGCTGCTCACCAGCAGTGTGGTTGAAGCCATCTGAATCCTTTTTTTCCCTATTATGTCTTTATGGTGCTTTTTCCCTTTTGTTCCCAATTCCCCGTCTCACCCTCGTGTCCTTGACATAAGCGCACGCATGTGGAGGTACGTGTAAGCCACGCAATGCGGGATGCCAAACCCACCTGAGCCACCACCGGGCCTCCACCCAGTGACAGCGGAACTGTGGGAGGTGATCCACCCCTCCTGGAGAGGAGAGTCGCTGCTCAGTCCTGCTCCCACCTCCCACCTCGTGCGGCACCCGAAGACCCAAGGTTGTTCCTGAACCTGGGTCACTGGCATGACGTGAGGTGTGGCATCCAGTGCCTCAGCCCTTAACACCACTGGTCCAGCAAGCTGTCTGTATCCTGCTTGATTCCTGATCTCCAAGAGAATAGTCCCATTCAGCAGAAGACAGTTTGGGGAATCAGCCAGGTAGTGTCACTGCTAGGCATTACCACCCCCTTAGGGTTAGTTGCCTGGATTCGTGGAGTTCTAGACCTCTGATTGGTCTTTCCAGCCTGCTGTCATTGCAGGTAAAGAAGATGATAAGCTGCAAGAGGAACTGAGAGGGTCCAGCCTGCTAAAGTCGGAAGAGCCTGCTGCAGAGGAAAAGTTCCAAGCCACAACAGCCAGCTGCAGAGGAAAGGTTCCAAGCTGCAACAGCCAGCTGCAGAGGAAAGGTTCCAAGCTGCAAGAGCCTGCTGCAGAGGAAAAGTTCCAAGCCACAACAGCCAGCTGCAGAGGAAAGATTCCAAGTTGCAAGAGCCTGCTGCAGAGGAAAAGTTCCAAGCCACAACAGCCAGCTGCAGAGGAAAGGTTCTAAGCTGCAAGAGCCTGCTGCAGAGGAAAAGTTCCAAGCCACAATAGCCAGCTGCAGAGGAAAGGTTCCAAGCTGCAAGAGCCTGCTGCAGAGGAAAAGTTCCAAGCCACAACAGGCAGCTGCAGAGGAAAGATTCCAAGCTGCAAGAGCCTGCTGCAGAGGAAAAGTTCCAAGCTGCAAGAGCCTGCTGCAGAGGAAAAGTTCCAAGCCACAACAGCCAGTTGCAGAGGAAAGGTTCCAAGCTGCAAGAGCCTGCTGCAGAGGAAAAGTTCCAAGCTGCAAGAGCCTGCTGCAGAGGAAAAGTTCCAAGCCACAACAGCCAGCTGCAGAGGAAAGGTTCCAAGCTGCAAGAGCCTGCTGCAGAGGAAAAGTTCCAAGCCACAACAGCCAGCTGCAGAGGAAAGGTTCCAAGCTGCAAGAGCCTGCTGCAGAGGAAAAGTTCCAAGCCACAACAGCCAGCTGCAGAGGAAAGGTTCCAAGTTGCAAGAGCCTGCTGCAGAGGAAAAGTTCCAAGCCACAACAGCCAGCTGCAGAGGAAAGGTTCCAAGTTGCAAGAGCCTGCTGCAGAGGAAAAGTTCCAAGCCACAATAGCCAGCTGCAGAGGAAAGGTTCCAAGCTGCAAGAGCCTGCTGCAGAGGAAAAGTTCCAAGCCACAACAGACAGCTGCAGAGGAAATATTCCAAGCTGCAAGAGCCTGCAGCAGAGGAAAAGTTCCAAGCCACAAGAGCCTGCTGCAGAGGAAAAGTTCCAAGCTGCAAGAGCCTGCTGCAGAGGAAAAGTTCCAAGCCACAACAGCCAGCAGCAGAGGAAAAGTTCCAAGCCACAACAGCCAGCTGCAGAGGAAAGGTTCCAAGCTGCAAGAGCCTGCTGCAGAGGAAAGGTTCCAAGCTGCAAGAGCCTGCTGTAGAGGAAAAGTTCCAAGCCACAGCAGCCAGCTGCAGAGGAAAGGTTCCAAGCTGCAAGAGCCTGCTGCAGAGGAAAAGTTCCAAGCCACAACAGCCAGCTGCAGAGGAAAGGTTCCAAGCTGCAAGAACCTGCTGCAGAGGAAAAGTTCCAAGCCGCAAGAGCCTGTTGCTGATTTCAGCCCGTCATATTTTTCTGTTGAGTCCAAGCACCCCAGATCTACAGTCTGATTGCCACCCAGGACTGGTTATCCAAAATCCTGAGCAAGCGAGCTTGCCCTACATCTGGGATTGTACATAGTTCTACCACAGTTTGGTTTGGTCATCCTGCCAGAATCTACCTTGGTTCTTTTAAAAGCCATTTTCACAATTGCATGGCCTGTGAGGTTGTGGGTTTGAAATATGTTTTAAAAGTGCACCAACGCCGGCCAACCAGCTGCATCATACAGGCCTGCAACTAGACCCTGGGTACCCAGATAGGACTCATAGGGGTTTAAACTGGTACCAGTTGGGGAGTTGGAAAATGTGTTACAACCTGTGGGCTAACTGGGAGGCAGTATAGCGGAGTGGTTTAAGGCTCTGCGCTGCAAATCTGGAGACGTGGGTTTGAATCTCACAACCCCCACTTGCATACTATGTGACCCTGAGCAAGTCACTTAACTTCCCTGTGCTCTCAGGTTGCACCTGTAAACAAGCTTTCAGCTTAGTATATCTCAGCTGGTTAAACAATTGGGGGAAAAAAAACACCTGCTGTTTAAAGTAAAATGCTGGTGGGAGGCTGGCACTGGAAATGTGTTTGATTTTTATCAACAAAGTGATTGATTATTTACCAAATTCCAAATGCTAAAAATGTTGTTTTAACCTTGCATCCATTTTACCTTTTCCTGGCCTTCCCCCATGTAAATAAATAGTTTATTTACTTTTTACAAATGTCTCATGAGCGTATTCTTAGCTTAAGTCCATAATTACAAGTTCTTGAAGATGTGTTTTTTGTTTCAGGTATTCAATGTGTGGGATGACTGTGAGGGGAGGTGGGAGGTGCAGCATCCCAGGGGTTGTACTACTAAAAATGATCTGACCCACTTTGTATTTTACTCTGGGTAGAGGTATCACGCTTATTGTGAAATCATTTGGAAATGAACTCCCAGACCATTCTGGGACACTCAACCTTGACTGTGTATACAATGCAGTGGTAGTAGCCCTCTTTAGACACAGCGCCAGGGTTATATTTATAGCCCCACATTTCTCCTGCCCCCTCCCTTTCCCTGCACCATTTCTTCACTTTTGGATCATTGTCCAAATCAGTACTGTCTTCCAGCGCTAGGATTGCAGTAGTGCTGCAAGGCTCTCGAAGCAGTGCCATGCCACTTGTTCGAGGAAAAGCTCTTGTAATGTCTAGCTGATTACAGTAACTGTTATGCCAGTTTCCCCCTATAGAGTGTTTATATGTATAGTGGTAGCCATCCTAATCCAGTGGTAGCCATCCTAATCCAGTGGTAGCCATCCTAAAATTCTGCTTTACCACAGGACAGTTTACCACATACAGGTGCTGCATTACAGGGCAGGGACATTAGCTCAAGCTGTGGACCCTGCAACAGGAGCAAACTTGCTAGACCAAATGGCCTTCTACTGCTGGCTTCTTTGTATGTTCATATGTTCGTCTTACAGCACTTCCCCCTCACTATAGCATCATTCAAGGTACCGCATTATCTGAAGCGTAACCCTATTGTGCTTAGTCAGCACAAAAAGGTAACGCTTCAGCTAATTCGGTGCTCTGAATGATACTGCAGTAACAGAGAAGTGCTGTAATGTAGAACCTTAATGTGGTAAACTTCTCTGTGGTGTATAAAAAAGCAGAAGCTTTGGATGGCTACCACTGTTAAACTACTGTGTCTTTTATTGTTATAAGAGTACCAGGAGTGTTTAGCAATATGCAATCAAAATGGGACAATGCCATGATCTGGACTGGACAAACACATCTGCAGCCTTGTTTGGGATCAAACCTTGGACCCTGAGTCCAGAAGGCAGCAACCCTGATCATAGAACACAATTAAAATGTCCACGAGCCGAGTGATTGGAGTGCTCCTTTGACCTGGACACATTGCAACCTCAAGAACAACCAACAGAGGTATTTCTGATTAGGATTGCACAGAATCTGATCAGTTGGATTCTCGTTAGTTTTCAGGGTTTAGAATTTTCAGAATTGAAGACTGAAAATCCTAAATACACAAAACAGTTTAACTGGACTCAGAATCCTATTATGGAGTCTGAAATGTGAAATCTGATATTGACTGCATGCAAGAAGTGAAAACCTATACTTCTCTGCTATTCTCTTAAGGAATTTTCTGAAACCATAACAAATGCTATCAAAAGTGACTTTGGTGAATCTAGTCAGCTCTATTTCTGATGTTGCAATTACTTGGCAATGTATGACTCTGATGTTTGCAACTAGGTATGTGCAGGTTTACTTTTTCTGTTCTGATATGTCGGGCCTGGCCAGGCTGGAATAGTCAAATTAGAGCCATATCCAAAAAAGATAATGTATGATAAAAAAATGTTTCAATCATTTAAAAAAACACAGGCGCTCAATATTTACTGCAATCAAAAAGCGACTTCTCTCTTAGGATCATGGATAGAATATAATTGTACATTGTTAAACCATGCTTGTACCTGGTCAGCAACCCTGGTCATTCATGGTTTGTCCATGATTTTACCCATTTATTCAAGGACAGCGACTGATGGTAAAGGCCCAGGACAGCCCATACATGAACATGGTCAATGCAGCCTGAAAATTATTCCAGCCGACCATGGCCATCCATGGTTAGCCATGGTTGCTAATTTCAGATGTTTCCTGCCTTATGAAACTAATTTCTGTACAGCTCAAGTAATTCCATTTTTCTCAAAAATCTTAATGTAAGCCATGCTCTCAGCTGGGGACTTGTATCTCGGGGCTCACAGGCCCCCCCTTGCTGCCTTCTTCCCCCTGGCTGGACCTTGCAGCATCTTCACCCTTCAGTCCCCCGATGTGCTGGATTGTGGTGTGGGGACTGGCAGGGCAGTGTAGCACTCCTTTCAGGGGCCCAGGCAGGAGTCATACCTGGCTTACAATCTTTGCAGCTGAAGCCACATGTAGTGTCCTGTGATCCCTGCCCCAGGACTGGCATAGGAGGCAATGATCAGGACAGGAAGCCAGCACCATTTTGGCCCAGCAGAAGCTGCAACATTTGTCCCCTATCCCAGTGCCGGCAGTGAGGTCAGGAAATAATGAAGTCCAAGACTGGAACCACAGTCTTGGCCATGTGTGTCCCATACTTAAGGAGCTACAGCCCATTTTCCAAACCGTGCTCAGCACCTAGCAGCACAAAATGCCCCTCTCAACTCTACAGTGGACTATGGGCCCAATTAAATCAAAATATATTTCTGGTCCCCGGGCAGGCAGCCAGACCAGGACAGGATGGAATAAAACAGCAACCAGGGGCTTAACTAAACATAGCCAGGGGGCTGAATTGAAGAAACTGGAATATGTAAACAAACATGGTGACTGCCATGAACTCCAAGCCCTCTGCCCCTACAAATAATTATGGGAGTAAGTGGTGGTGAAGCAGAGAATCTGCCTGAGAGTTTGAGCCAGTCTGCAGCTTGCAAAGTTTCTAAGACTGCATGCATGGTTTGCATGGCTGTGTTAACAATCTATAGCCCGGTTTGCCCAGGAAATGTTTAAACAATGTCAGGCTGTAATGAGTATAAAAAGAGACTGCAGAGAAAAATCTGGGCTCACAGTGTGTGTCTGAAACCGGAGGAACCTGTGATCCAGTGGCTGTCAGGAACTGCAGTCGTAGCAGCTGTAGCAAAGAAAAAAAGCTGTATGAGACAGAGTAAAAAAAAAACACAGCATGGAGCAGGGCTTGAGCTGTCTTAGCTGTGCCTTTGCCCAGATAGAACCATACCCAACCCCTGAAATAACACTCATGATCACTAATATTGATTTTGGCAGAAAAGGCCGAAAATTTATTTCGACTTGATTGTCAATGCTAACAAAATTCATGTTACATCAATCAAAATTGGTTACAAAACACAGACAGGAAATATCATAAACATCATCACAAGCATTATATACAGTTTTACCCTGGGGCAGCAGATGACATGAACTACAACTGAACCATTCAGAAACCAAGCCAACCCTCAGCCAAAGAAGACCCGACAAATCCCCACTGGGCCAGCCAGCTTCCTTGACAAGACTGCTTAATGGACCAGTATCGCTAGGCCACAGCTGTACAGTTGTTCCCTCAAGGAGCCTCAACTGCCTGCTCATCACCCCCCACAGTTGCTGACTCTGCCCAATGCAGTGCAACGTCTCTTCTGGAATGTGCCCTCACCGGACCACCCCCGTTCACATTTCAAATACAGTGTTACTTTCTCCAAAAAAATTCCAAGTCATCCACCACAAGATCCGTAAATTAATTTATGAATCCTCCACCAACGCCCCAGAAGAATACTATACCCACATCTCCAACACATTCTGAATACTCAGGTTGAAAATCACCTGCCCTATGTCCGACAGGTACACCCCATCTGAATCAAAATAACTCTCTTTCCCTGGTGCTATGTCCTGGTGGCAGATGATCTGTATGTCTCTTGGAAGGCAGAAATGCGACACCACCCTATTTACCTCCCTGTGGGCCTTTCATAGAAACATAGAAGTTGACGGCAGATAAGGACCGCAAGGCCCATCCAGTCTGCCCATTTCTTTTTCTACCTTATAAATGTGCCATCGGCCTTTGCTCTGTCAGTGACCTATCTATTCATAGTCATTTGTATTGCTCCCTTATGCCTATCCCATGCCTGTTTGAAGCCCTGCACTGTATTCATAGCCACCACTTCTTGTGGTAAGCCATTCCATGCATCTACCACCCTTTCTGTGAAAAAGAATTTCCTCACATTCCCCTTAATCGGCCTCCCTCTAATCTCATGCTGTGTCCTCTTGTCCTGCTATTTTTCTTATATTTAAACATGTTAGACTCTTTCACCTTGTTTATGCCCTTAAGGTGTTTAAATGTCTCGATCATATCACCTCTCTCCCTCCTTTGCTCAAGGGTATACATATTGAGCTCCGTTAATCTGTCCTCATATGTCTTCTGATGCAGTCCCTGCACCATTTTGGTTGCCCTTCTCTGGACTGCCTCAATTTGGTTAATGTCCTTGTGAAGGTGTGGCCTCCAATACTGCACGCAGTACTCCAGATGGGGCTTAACCAATGTCTTGTACAGAGGGATTATTACCTCCCTCTTACGACTTGTGATACAAAGAGGCCTAGCCACTTGTCTCTTTCTCCATTTTCGCCACCGCACGATCCTTGACCAGGCTAACTTTTTGTCCAGCATCTGCCTCCTTATCCAACCCAAATCCACCATTATCCCCCTCATCACATCTATAGATGACAGACTCCCCAGATCATTTTCCCCCAGGTGAATTATCAAACCCTGTGGAGGCTCCCTGATTAACCCCAGCTTTTTCAATACTGGTATGAGGTTCCCCCACCTCATGCCAGTGATTCTGCACCAGTATATATTTGCTTTGTCCACCGGAATGCCCAGTTGATTGCCTTTCCCCTGCTAGGATGCCCAAGTGCACGCTCTCCTAATGAAAGAGTGGCCAACCACGTAAAATGTTTTGATTCCAGGAGGTGCACTTGTAACATAAAAGAAGCAGTTACTGGTTGATACTTTTTTTTTTTTATTGTGGAATGCCCCCTTCCAACTCCCCCACTCTGGGCCTGATGTAAGCTTTGTAGACTCTTGACTGCCATTGTCCAATTGTCTTAATCTCAGCCTCCTGGCAACCCAGCCTTGCTGCCTCTGTAGCAGCCCCAATCCTGAAAGAGTGCGTGCTAAAGGATCTGGGGTCCTGACCAGCTGCCCTAATCCCCATCCTGAAGACCACCCCAAATTGGTACCTGGTTACCGGTTTTCCATCAGCATGGGTGAAAAAGGCACCCTGCCCTGCTCCATGTATTCTTTGATTATGGCCCACTGACACAGAACACACCCTTGAGCATGATGGAAAGTGATTATCTTGCTGGGGCCACACTGTGCCATTTTGGACTGGTGCAGCAACAGCTGTAGCGTATCACTTGTAAATCTGACATCACCCCACTGAAGGTTGTACCCTGCCTGCATGAGAGGATCTTCCACCAATTCTGACACCCTGAAAGCACTGAAGAAGGTGCAGGTGAATAGCCCTTTAAAGAGTCTCGCTTCATCCTTGGATGAGCATATCCCTGCCAGTTTGCCCAATATCTCAATTAACAGATGACTGTCCAGTGGACACCTCCTATTCTTCCTGGTTCCCCTAATTCAATGTCACCCTTTTATAATTTCCAGATTGTGAAGGATCCAGTTATGTCCCACAAACCGTGCATCTTTTCCATGAAGGTGATGCCCAACAAATGACTGCGGATGTAAGATGGGGCCCTGTCTTCATCAATCATATGGTGCACAAATTGCTCCAACAGCTGAGGCCACAGCAACAGTTCATAGTTTTGATGCCTATCCCCACAGAATACCCAGAAGGACTTTAAATGTGCTCTATACTTATGACATGTCCCAGTGGCCAGAGCGTGTTGTACCAGGTTAGCCATTCTTGGATCGCTGCTTGCCACAGAAAAGCCGGCACTTGGACGAGGTGTTTCTCTGCTGATAGAGCCATCTGCCAAAAGCAGTTGAACTGCAATCGAGACAGTGCATCCGTGATTACATTCACAACCCCTGGAACGTGGCTTGCCCTGAAGGGTACATTGAGTTGCAGGCACCTTAGGACAAAGATCCTTAGTAGCCTCATCACCTCCTTCGAATTGGATGTTTGTGTGTTCAGGATGGACACCACTCCCATATTGTCTGATCGAAAAATAACTTTTTTGTGTCTAAGCCTGTCCCCCAAATGAACACTGCCACCAGAATGGGGAAAAACTCTAACAGGGTCACATTATACTGGTAAGATCTGCCTCCACCCAGCTGCTGTCAAACCAGGAACCCTGGAAGTATGCCCCGTAACCAATGCCCCGGGCTGTGTCCATAAACATTTGGCAATCTTGGCGGAACTCCGAGCCTGCCTGCCAAATGGATACCCCATTAATGTGCTGAAGGAAGGTGTCCCAGACTGCTAAGTCTGCATTCATGTCGGCTGACACCTTGATGTGATGGTGCGGTTGTAAAGTGCCCTTTGTAACCCAGGACAACCATCTCATGAAAGGCCTACCAGGTGACACAGCTTTGCATGCAAAGTTCAGGTGTCCAATTAGCGACTGTAAAGTCCTGAGGGTCACTTTCTTGGCTGCCTGAACCTCCGCCACTAACTGTCCCAGCCTGGCAACTTTGTTCTGTGGCAATCAGGATGCAATGTGGATTGTGTCCAGCTCTATGCCTAGATAAGTGAGCAGGTTGACAGGCCCTTCGGTTTTCTCTTGTGCCAGTGGTATGCCAAACCAATCCATGAGTTGGAAAAAAGAAGCTAGTGAGGCTTTGCATGCATCTGTGTTTGGGGCCCCTATGAACAAGAAACCATCTAAGTAGTGTGTAATTAAATCATTGTCACTGTGTTGCCTGGTGACCCATTCCAAGAAACGGCCGAATACCTCAAAAGCTGCACATGAAACTGAGCATCCCATCAGCATTTTTATTTATTTATTTATTGAGATCTAGGATTAAACATCTTTGAGCTGGAAGCTCATTTACAAAGGTTCCATGTCAGTGGAAGGGTAGACAATAATTACAAAGGTTATACAAACAAGACTGTAAAAAATGTGACAATAATAGGTACAATACCATAGGTTTGAGTACACAGTAAGCAATTAATGTGGGCAAACTTGAGCATAGTTGGCAAACAAATAGTAGGAGAAAGGCAGATAAGAGTTAGAGAGGGGCTAAAGGAGAAAGTGGTTTGGGGAGGGGTGAGAGTGAGGTGTGGAAGAGGGGCAGCAGTCATTGACATTGTCATAGTGAGGGGGTGGGAGTGAGTGAGGGGGTGGGCTGAAGGTGGCCAGGGGGCCATGTCAGTGCAGGGACCCACTAAGTGACAGGGTAGAGACTGTTGGCAAGGGGGACTAGGTGTTGCAGTCACAGGTGCTGGATACAGAAAGTTGTTAGCGAAGCAGTCTTTTAAAAGGGCCCAGAGTAGGTTGGTTGGAAATGTCCCAGCTGAGGGCATTAAACCAGAGGGGTGCTCTGTAGGCAAAGGAGCATTGGCCCTGTGTCATTCGAGGATGAAGAACATGGAAGAAGTGGGTGCTAGAGTGTCTTGTGCATTGCGAGCTGCTGTGCAGTTGGAGTAGGTTAGCTGTGCCAGGGGGAAGGATACCAAGAAGAGCCTTTTTGGTGAGCAGACAGGATTGGTAGTGTATCGTCCCACTGAGTTGGAGCCAGCCCTTTTGTGCATAGAGGTCACAAGTATGGGTGAGATGTGCAGCCCCTGTGAGCAGTCTGCAGGCCTTGTTCAGGGCAGCTGATATTCTGTGGAGAGCAGTGTGGCAAGCAGCACCGTAGATTACCAAGCCATAGTCTACTACAGAAAGGATGGAGCTGTTGATGACGAGTCTAAAGGCGTCCGAAGTGAGACAGTGCTTGTGCCTGTGGAGGAGACCGATCTTGTAGTTGACAATCCTGTGAACATTGCTGATGTGCTGGTCATAGGATAGACAGCTGTCAAGACTGACCCCAAGATATTTAAAGTGGTGGGTATGTTCGAGCAGAGCTCCAGAGCGGGTACTGATGTTAAGAGCATGGGACTTATGCTTGTTCCGAGAGCTGCAGAACATCATGACTTTGGTTTTACTGCTGTTCAGAATTAGTTTATGGTTGTGGAACCCTTCCTCGACTATCCCAAAGCCACGTTGCAGATTGCCCTCAAGTTCCTCTGGGTCTGGGCAGCTTGTGAAAATTACTGCATCATCTGTGGAAAGGATACATAGATACATACAGTAGATACATAGACAGTGTCGGCAGATAAGGGCCTACGGCCCACCCAGTCTGCCCATTTGAGCTTGTAAGTTCAGTTTATGTTTTCCTAGAAGTCTGTTGCCCCTTACCCCTGATCTCCAGAATTCCTTTATGTCTATCCCATGCATTCTTAAATCCCGTGATTGTTTCAGCCTCCACCACTTCCTCTGGCAGGGTGTTCCACTTGTCCACCACCTGGTCTGTGAAGAAATTCTTCCTCACGTTTCCTCTGAATTTTCCTCCCCCCAACTTCATCCTATGCCCTCTAGTCCTGGAACATCTTTTTTGCTTAAAAATAGTGTATTCCTGCACTCTGTTCCTCCCTGTAAGATACTTGTATGTCTCTATCATATCCCTCTCTCCTCCTCTCCTCCAGGGGAGTACATGTTCAGTTCCTTCAACCTGTCTTCATAGGACTTGTGATGCAATCCATGCACCATCTTTGTTGCCCTCCTCTGAACCTTCTCTACCCTGTCTATGTCCTTACGTAGGTAAGGGTCTCCAGAACTGTACACTGTACTCCAGGTGGGGCCTCACTAGTGTCTTGTATAGCAGAATTATGACCTCCTTTCCCGCTGATGATGCCCTGCCTATACATCCCAGCATCCTATTTGCTTTACCTGCTGCCTTGTCACACTGTTTCCCTACCTTGAGGTTATCAGAGATGATAACCCCAAGATCCTTTCCTGCTTGGTGCATGCTATATCCTCACCCTCAACTGATATATTGTGCCAGGGTTTTTGTGCCCCATATGCATTATCTTGCACTTCTTTGCATTGAATTTCAACTGCCAAACCCCTGACCATTCTTCAAGTTTCTGCAGGTCCTTCTCATTCTGTCTACACCCTCTGGTGTGTCTACTCTGTTACAGAGCTTTGTGTCATCAGCGAACAGTGAAATTCTGCCTTCTAGGTCCTGCATAATGTCAATGATGAAGATGTTGAATAGTACCGGTCCCAGCACTGATCCCTGTGTTACCCCACTGGTCACTCTTTCCTCTGTGGAATGACAGCCATTTACCACCACCCTCTGTGTCCTGCTACCCAGCCAGTTACCTACCCACCACACTACTGTCCTGCCCACACCCATATTCCCCAGTTTGTGTAATAGTCTTCTATGTGGCACAGTGTCAAAGACCTTGCTGAAGTCCAGATAGGCCATGTCCACTGCCCTCCCTGATCCACCTCCTAGTCACCCAGTCAAAAATTCAATGAGGTTGGTCTGACATGACTCTCCCTGGTGAAACCATGCTGCCTTGGGTCCTGTAGTCCATTGACAACCAGATGCTCCACCAATCTCTCCTTCAGTAGTGCTTCCATGATCTTCCCACTACCGAGGTGAGGCTGACTGGTCTGAAGTTCTCACTTCCTCTTTGTTCCCACTTTTGTATAAGGGAACTACATCTGCTGTCCTCCAGTCTTTGGGTATCTCCTGTTTCCAGTGATCGGCTAAACAGGATAGCCAGAGGTTCAGCCACCACCTCTCTTAGTTCTTTAAGGTCCCTAGGGTGCACCCCATCTGGCCCCATTGCTTTATCAACTTTATTACTTTCAGTTCCTTCAGGACCCTTTCTCGTGTAAGGGACTTGTGTCCATTTCTGCACCATTCTCACCCCTTGTACTCCCTTCAGACCCATTACCTCTCTTCCTCAGTAAAGACTGAGCAGAAATACCTGTTCAATATGTCAGCTTTACTGTTGTCATCCTCACAGCCCCATCCTCCCCTTCAGTCTCACTATCCCTCCCTTTGCTTTCTTTTTTCACTTATGTACCTGTAAAGGTTTTGTCCCTCTACCCACTGATTTTGCAATGTGTTTTTCTGTCTGAGCTTTGGCTTCCTTACTGACCTCCCTGCCTCCCTTTGCTTCTCCTGGTACTTCTCCCTATCCCCTTCTGCCTGTGTCTTTTTGTATTGCCTGAATGCAATCTTTTTGGCTTTCACTTTCTTTGCTACCTCTTTGGAAAACCATAATGGTATCCTCTTCCTTTTCCTCTTGCTAACCTGCTTAATGCATAATTCTGTTGTTCTTGTAATCCCATTTTAAATACTGCCCACTGTTCCTCAACCCCTGATTCCTGCCCCATTCCCTTAATGCCTCTTTTCAAGTATTCCCCATTTTCCCAAAGTCTGCCCCCTAAAATCCAGGATACGTGTTTTTGTGTGGTTTGGTCTCTGCTCTTTCTGTGATCTCAAACCACAATGACTGGTGGTCACTGTTCCCAGGTGCTCCCCCACTGTTACCCCCATCGCACTGTCCCTGTTTGTGAGCACAAGGTCCAGTATTGCCTTCTGCCGAGTTGGTTCCATGACCAGTTGCTTGAGGAAGGCACCCTGAAGGGAGTCCAGGATAAATCTGCTCCTAGTTGATGCTGCTGCTGGGATGCTCCAGTCCACATCTGGAATATTGAAGTCTCCAACCAGTACTACCTCACCCTTGTCTGCCATCCTTTGGATAGCTAGCATCAGCTCCCTATCTGTTTTTTCCTCCTGGGCTGGTGGTCTATAGACCATGCCTGTGCGGATGGCTGGCCCCATTTTCCTTTCCAGCTTAACCCACAGTATCTCTCCCCCATTTTGTTCCTCCTGGATCTCTGTGGCTCTTATGTCATTTTTCACATACAGTGCCACTCCTCCTCCCTTCCTGCCTGCCTTGTCTCTTCTGAATATGTTGTAGCCAGGTATGGCCATCTCCCAGTCGTGGTTATCATTATACCAGGTTTCAGTGATGGCCATAATGTCCAGGTCTGACTGCACCATGACAGCTTCCAGATCTTCCATCTTGTTGCTAAGGCTCCTGGCATTTGCACACATGGCTTTCCATGATTTGACCTCCCTAGACTGTTTCTACTCCAGCCCCTTCCTTGGTTGTCCTTTATCCCTGGTTCTCCTTGCTGTCTGCCCTTCTGCTGAATTTTGCCCCTTTTCTGCCTATCCACCTCTTGGGCGCTAATCTCCATCTTTTGTACAATGCTTTGTAGAAATAGCCACTCCTCTTGTTCACTGGTTCCACTGCTAACTGTGGGGGGTGAGCAAGTAGGTACCCTCCTTGCTGGCCTGCCACCCCCATTTGCTAGTTTAAATGCTTGACAATGTAGCATTTAAACTTATCATTGAGTGCTTGGATTCTCCTCCAGGATGGATGCAGGTCGCCAGGCTTGAACAAACCTCCATCCCTCCAGGTGGGTCCCCAGTCACCAATGAATCCAAACCCTTCCTCACAGCACCAGTTCTTCAACCATGAGTTAAAGTTCCTGTGCATGCTTCCTATGCCTCCCTTGCCTCTTGTAGGTAGTACTTCTGAGAAAGTGACAGAAGTAGCTACTTGCTTGAGACCCTCCCCAATTTCCTAAACTCTTCCTGAACTTCCTTTGCTCCCCATTTGCCAGGTCATTAGTACCCAGGTGGATAATGACATCCAGCTCACCCTCCTGTCTTGCCTTCCCAGTGATCCCCAGGATCTTCCTTCCATCCCTCCATGCCGTGGCACCTGGTAGGCACCTCACCTCCCTGTCCTCCCCCTCCTGTGTTCCTAGCTGGATTCCTCTTATGATGGAGTCCCCCACCAGGATTCGCTTCCTCCTCCTCTGGGGTCCACTGCTTTCCTCGCTGAGGTCACCTCCTTGGCTAACCTCCACATCCTTTCCTTCCACTTCTCTGGGTACCTCTATTTGGTTGTCCCCATTTGCCAGTGTGGCATATGAGTTCTTGAGTGGAATAGGATCTGGGAAGTGCCTCTGCCTGACTGCTCTAACCCACCCTGAGCCCACTGTCATCCAAGTGCTCCTCATTCTCGACATCCTTTGAGGCAGTTGCATTGGACTGGGTGGTCTCTGGATAGGGGTGATGGTACTCCTGACCTAGTTTACTTCCGCTCTGAGTCTGGGTACCTCATCCCACAGTCCAGAGAGATGCATGCAGATAGGGCAGCACCTCAGTGTCCAGAAGGTCTGCCTGAATATGGCTGCCCCACAGCCACTGCATTGCACCACTCCCCACATTATACTGCAATTATACTGCTATTCCACTACTTGTCTGCTACTGAAGCTCTCCTAGTTCCCTTTTTATTACTTTACTGTCCTAAAAATCCTGCCACTGATCCTCAGATACTTTTCTTTAAAAAAAAAAGAAAAGAAACCAATAAATAAATAAATGAGTCAAAACACTTCTCGTGCTGAGGGTGGGCTTCTTCCCCCTTATGCCCCTCCTAGTCCACACCCCTTACTATATCCTGTGTTTAGCTCCTGTCAATTAGATTTAACAGGGCATATAATTAAGAGTTGGGGAAGGGAGGGAGGGGGCAAAATTCAAGCAATTAAAGACAGACAGATACACACACCACTACGTTTTAAATTTTCAACAGCCCAAAAACAATTCTAAGTAAAGACAACAAAGAAAGTACAGTGTCACTAAAAGCTCACAATCTAAGTTTAAAAGAAAAATAGGAATTACCAGTTACTGTAAGGCACTGAATTGAATATGTTTCCTTCCCCTTCTGGCTTCTTCTGAGAAAGGGGTGAAGAGGAAGGGGAGAAGGAGCATCTGTTGTTGGCAGTGGCATGATAGATTGTTGAGAAAGATACTGAAAAGGAGTGGTCCTGATATGGAGCACTGGGGGACACCAGATCTTACAGGCAGATGGTCAGAGAGGACATTGTTAATTTTCACCCTTTGTGAGCATTGCTCTAGATAGCTTTTGAACCAGAGAGTTGACTTTGCAGAGAGGCTGTTGGAGGTTAATTGGTTTAGGAGTAGGTAGTTGTGGACAGTATCAAAGGCCTTTGAGAGGTCAATGAAGACTGCCCCAGCTAGGGTTCCTTGATCCAACGACTGATGTATGAAACCAGTGAGTTCCAATAATGCTGTAGAAGTACTATGGCCTTTACAGAAGCCATGCTGTTCAGGGCTTTAAATGGAGTATTTTCCGAGGTATTCGACCAACTGGTTGGCCATTATACGTTCTAGTCCTTTGGAGAGCAGTGGCAAAATTGAGATGGGCTGGTAGTTTGACAGCGATACCTTATCTCCATTCTTGTGGACTGGAGTCACAATGGCCGATTTCCACACCTGTAGGAATTGTGAGTGACAGAGTGACAGGTTGAGGATCTTAGTTATGGGAAGGAGAACTTCTTCGACAGTGAGTGCAATAAGTTTGAGGTCCAGTGTGTCTGCACTTTGTCATGATTTCCCAAGCACTTTGCGAAGGTATTTCTGACTAGCAATGGAGTTAGCTTCTTGAAGTAAAAAGGGGGGGCAGACTGATGGTGCGAGTCAGTAGTGGTGGTGTTGGTGTGTGGTGAGTCCTCGAAGAAGTCTGGGGGGATTATCCTGGACAGGTCTGAAAAAGCTTCATTGAAGGCGTTGGCTGAAATTCGAGGGTCCTGGGTTGGGGTACGTTGAATGTTGATCAGGTTTGGTGATGACTTTACATCCTTCCCTAAGACTTCCTTCATATTAGTCCAGAAATGTTTACCTTGCTTCAGGAGGCAGTAAGCAACTCCTTGTGGTGGTTGGATTCAGCAAGGCGTATTTCCCGAGTGCAGGCATTTCTGCTTACTTGTAAGCTAGTATAGCTGAGGGTTTACCTGACTCTCTAGCTAGATGCCAGAGGTGGTCACGATTCTTCAGTCTGTTTATGAGATCAGATGATAACCAAGGGTTCACTGACCCACGAGCTTTAAGCGTTTTGAGGGGGGCCTGCATGTCACAGACCTTCGTGAACTGTTGTATAAAGTATTACAAGGCAGTATTGATGTCTGGAGTGTCATCAATTTGTGACCAGTTGGTGTTGGCAAGCTCTTGTTTCAAGGACTCCAGATGCCCATGCTTTAGTACCCTACTATAGGTGAAGCGGGATGGTGGCTTGAAGAATTTATTAGTCCAGCTGCAGGAGACTGGGGAGTGGTCACTAATTGCATCCGGGTGCACTGTCACATTGGTGAGTCTTTCAGGGTTGCTAGAAAGTATCCAGTCTAGCAGGGTGCTGGTGCCAATTTTGTAGTTAACCCTGGTGGTAGTGGAGACAAGCTGAGTGAGGTGGACTTCAGAGATATCATTCTGGTAAGGGCCTGCATCAGGGGAAAGCCAGTTGACATTGAGGTCACCTAGTACTATGGTCTCAGAGTTAGAGGGCAAGCCACGGATGAATTCCATGAAAGCCCTTTTTATGCTCATTTGGGGGAACATAGGCAGAAATAATAGTTAGAGCTTTGTTGTGCAACCCGAGTAGGGCTTTGATTGCTAGTGCCTGTGCGTTAGGTCCTAGGTCAGCCTGGGGGAGGATGTGTCCTTTGATGGTGTCCTTATGGTAGATCACACATCCGCCACCTCTCTTGGTAGTCCTGTCAAGCCTGAAAAAGTTGAAGCCTGGAAGAGCAACCACATTACCTGGGATCTTGGGTGAAAGCCTGGTTTCAACCACTGGCAGAATGTCGCGGTTATGCTGTGAGGACCAGGCTTGTAGGTGATCCAATTTGCTTGGGATGCTACGGATGTTTATTGAGGCTATCTTGATTGTTCCTTGAGTTGGGTGGTTAGAGGGGTGTAGTGGCTTAGCTGGGCCAGGGTTTGGGTGCACATCACCAGCCCTGAGTAATATCAATCGGTGGGCTGCTAACTGGTACCCACACAACTTTTTACAGAAAAGGTTTCTGTTCTGCCTGCAAGTACAATGTGTGCAGGGCGTTGAGAGCCAAGAGGGTTTGGTGTGTAGAATGAGGGTGGGGGGTAGGTTGTAAGTCCTCAGTGTAAACCACCCTTGCGGGGGTAGCAGGAGCCAGTGAGTGGACCAGGCTCCTTTAGCAAGTGCAAAGTAGTGCCCGGTGACACAGTAAGGTTCGTTGTGGATGTTGATGCCTGGGTATGTTGGTAGTTGGGGAGCCTTGTGACATCTTGTACTATGGCCATGGCACAGGATCGCTAGGAGGATAAGCTGCTGCAATAGGGTGCAGAGACTAGTCATGTTTCGTAGTCTGGGCAGACTGCTACCAACACCGAGAGGAGGTGTGTAAAGTGCGACTAGGAGACCTGGTAGCAGGAGTAATTCATTGCAGAGCCCCTAGTGGTGGTGAGGTATAGGCTGCAGATGGGAAAGTTGATACTTAGGAATTTACAAGACCTCGTGACTAGCCTGCCTTATAAAGTAAAGTGTCCAGATTGCAGCGCCAGTGGGTTTGCACTTGGCGGCTGGTGCCGTACCTTGCTGGCCTCATATCTGGGTTGGAGGTCTCGGGCGATGGCCTGAGAGGTGCTGAGCGTTCGGGGAGCTGGAGCAGAGCTGAGGAGCTCTGTGGAGGGGAGTCCCAGCTGCTGAAATTAAATGCTGGCTGTTGGACAAAGGAGCAGACAGCACAGCAAGGGTCAAATTAGCAGGACAAGGGGAGCAGTTAGTTTGGGTGCCAAAGTCTGGTTCCCGAGAGAGAAAAATTCAGGAAATACTGTAATCACTTCAATATCAGGCAAATAACACAATTTCCTTCAAGGATTGCACTCTTTTCAGTACATTTTGGTAAATCTTAAACTTAGTAGCTATAGAGATAGCAAGTTTTAGTGGAAGTATGGTGAAAAATCAAAGGGAGAAGGTTTGGACCAATCAGAGCGGGCCAGAAAAACAGCACTCGCATTCCGATTGGTTGGCGGTTGGTGCCGTACCTTGCTGGCCTTGTATCCATGCTGGAGGTCTCGGGCAGTGGCCTGAGAGATGCTGACCATCAGGGGTGCTGAAGTGGAGCTGGGGAGCCCTGTGAAGGGGGGTCCCGGCTTGCTGGCCTTGTATCCGGGCTGGAGGTCTTGGGCGGCAGTCTGAGAGGTGCCGACCGTTCAGGGGGCTGAAGCGGAGCTGGGGAGCCCTGGGAATGACATATCATAGTAAAACTTCCCCTGGAATGAAAACTCCAGCAAGTAAAAAGCCTGTGGACAGACTGGCAGCAGCTAAACAGCCGACTTATGGTCACTTTTGACCAGCTGAGCACCCTTGCCTGCTCACTGAATGAGCTTGACTCCTGTATCAAAAGATGCATAGCACACAGCACTGTCCTCTGCACTAATGAAATCATTCACTGAGGCCCATTTCAGATACGTTAGGTGGTGTATTAGCCTGAATTCACCTGACATCTTTTTAGGAACTATCCCCAATGGGGAGATCGTCAGGGGTTCAGTGGAGGATTTACAAATGGTCTTGCTACCCTACCAGCAACCACCTCTTTGCATACCTTCTCTGCCACCATGTGTCAGAGTGTTCTGGCTGACTTCAGATTGCGTGCAGTGGTAGATACTCGGAGGCCCTGGTATGGAATGCGGAAACCAGAAGAAAAACCATATAGTAAGTACTCTGTGTCTTTTCTGCAAGGGTAGCGGTCAAGCCAAACTGCTATGTGTTCAGTGTTTATTGGCGACATTACCAGGCTGCTTGGCATATCTGTCTCCCTGCTTACTTTTGGCTGGTTGACCCTCACCTTTCTTGTAGCCCCTCCTCCTTGGCAGGTGCTAGCTTTGTGCTTACCGCCACAGCTGCTGCAGTCATGCCTGAATTTTCAGTATTCTCGAAAACATTTCCTTGTGTTGCACTGTCTACAGGTACCAACACCTTTTTGCCCAGACCAGGTGGTCTTAATGACCGTGTGTCCACTGGCCATGTATGCTTCGTTTGTGGGCCTGGCCTGTGTCATGTGCCTGCCCCATAAGTCATGGTCAATCTTATCTCAGCGCATCTCTGGAGATCGCGGGATTCTCATGAGGAAAAGCTCGTCATAACTCAATCACGCATTGCCCTCAAACTCTAGTGGGCTGTTTTGATGTTGTCCCTATACTTGAGCAGTTGCCCTATCTTTTGCAGGAACTTGGCGCAGTAGATGGAGACAAAAATATCAAACTCCACTGCCCAGTTTTCGAATGTGCAAGGAGCCTTTGGCCTTTGCAGCTTCTCCTGCTTCAGTCTATCTTTGCCCCCAGCATCCGGCAATTCCCTGTGTAATAATTCAAATATCTCTGTATACTCCCCTTTCCAGACTTTTTTCTGAATAGCTGGGGTCAGATGGGTGTCCGTCAGGTTGTCCACCCCTAAGTAGGCTCAATGGTCTGGCCCTGGAGATGAGGGAGTGGCTGCTGCAGGTTGCTGCTGTGGTGTGGGTGGGGCAAATGCCGTGGTCCCCACTGTCTGCTGATGTTCTGTGCCCCCTGCCACTGGTCCTGCTACAGCAGCTCCTAGGCCCCACACCTACCTGACGGTATCATCTACACTGGCCTGTGCCATCATCACTCTGGCCTGCAATGGCTCATTAGCCCTCGCTGGGGGACTCCCCCGGCCGACCCCAGCACTGCTGCTTGGACAGCCACTGAGGTGAGTGCCTGAGACATTGCAATATTGTTTCCAATGTTGCCGCTCCCCCCAAAATTGTTGTCTGCCCCAGGGGCCCCATGGCCACATCTGGAAAGCCAATGGGAAAGTTGGGGCCCCCAATCCCTCCCTGGCCAGTGTAGCTGGCCCGGATCCATTGGGAAGTGCATCTGGTAAATAATGGAAGTAACCACAGGATTGGGATAGGCCACCAACCCTGCTGCCCAGTGGCTGCTGGTCCTGGGGCTGACACAAGGGCACCTTGGGCTGGCGGCCCTCCTGCCCTGGTCTCCCCCAGGTGGCCTACTCTGGCCACTGTTGCGCACCCTGCACAAGGCCTTTCCCAACAAACACCTGCCTACCATGGATGCCACCTTCCCCCAGGCCTGTCTTTTGTTTGACTGAAAGGGCCCTTTACCTTCCTTGCCTGTCCTGAATTTTGCTTGCCCCCGCCGAGCGTTAGCTATGGCCTGCCCTGCACCCAACTCACCATCCTGTAATGCTGACAGTGGCACTGTGCTGGCCCCCTTACCTATACTGTCATCCGTGTCCACACCTCTGTCCACCATATCTATGATCATGACTTCCTGGTCCTGCACCATCACCTCCATCTGCCCATCTTGACATTCTTTGACAGCCACTGTCTCCAGCCCCCTCTAGCCACTAGTGCATCTTGCATCTTCTTTGAGGGCTTCCTCATCCATTTGGGAGCTCATGTGGCATTGGGCGCCCCATGATGTTGGGTTGGCGCATTTTGCATGGCTATCTGGAGCCAGTTGGGATCACCCAATGCCATCAGTCATTGCAGGGTATCTCTGAACTCCTGTGTCGGTGGGTCAAGCTGGACTGGGATCATAGAGGCCAGTGCCTCACCACCCCCAGCCATGCTGCATCCTCCTTGTTACTCATTTTGCTGAAACCAGAATTGTACCAACCTGTTGAAAAGGAAAAAAACTGCCCCATTAGTGGTGTAGAAAACTGCCTGCTGTGATCAGCCTCTACTGCTCTGAAAGCATACTGCAAAAACGCTTTGTGGGGGGGCATGCCTACTGCCCCCGTGGCCTCTATTGCCCTCGTTAGTTTAAATTGTGATATATATTTATTTATTTATATATTGTTTTTGCAGAATGAGCCCTCCCCCACCCTTCCAAAAAACCCCATGCCCAGTTCGGGGAGGTCTCGAGATGCCCCCTACTGACAGCCCCAGGACAGCCCCATTCCCGGAGGTGAAATGTTACGTCCACCACTATAAACCCACCCCACCATGTTCCCCAGTCACCTGGCGGGAGCAGTCTCCTATGGTTATTCCCCAAAACCACCCACTGAGAAGCTACGATGCAGAGAATTGTGCTTCCATACCAAAACCCCACACTGTTTCATTTATTTATTACTGTATTCATTTTCTGTCCAGCTGGCATAGAGTAAATCACATGTGTGTTCATGGCCACACTGCCCTAACGGGCATCTACCAAAAACCAAAATGGCCATGAATGCTGCTTCTATTATCCTCCCCCTTTTTTTTTTTTGAGATCCTGGAAGAGAGTGGTGGCTGTAGAAAAGCCATCAGCCATTCCCCAATATGGCCACCGTGCATGTTGAGGCCAGTCATGTGTGCAGGACACAAATTGAGCTCTGAGCTGTCCCCCCCCAGTTGATGGGAGTAGCGCCGAATCAGCGGGGTTGCGCACCCTGCCAGAGCTACCTCCTGAGCCAGCACTGGGCATGAGAGGAGGACAGTCGAGAACTCGAAGAGCAGGTGGGACCGGGGCCAAGCGACCTAAGGCCCTGCCACACCACCACCAAGCTGCCCCCTTTGAAGTGCAAACAGTGCACCATGCCCTGTGACCCACCCCAGCCATTGGCCAGGACAGCAAGAGGGAACGGATCACCCAGGTAAGCACCAACCACTACAATGAGGGAGCCTGCTGGCCGAAACAGGGGTCAATGGTCATGGTCTCCCTCATAGTGCTCTCCGTACTGTCTAGAACGGAACCGACTGGTCAGGGAGTGAGGGGAGTCTCTCAACATGCTGGGGGGGGCAGGGGAGGTCGAAGAAAGTAGTGAATGCCGATGAAAGGATGGGAGGCAAATGAGAAGCGATTTCCTCCCTCTATGTTGACTTGTATTTTGTTTTTTGTAATCCCAGCTGCTGACGCCTAAGGAGATCGGACCCTTGGAGGCCAGCTCCCAACCTGGCACTAGAAACCAGAATTGCAGGGCAGGGGGAATGGGGGGTGTCCTGGACAGTCCTCCTAAAATGCCCGTATTGCTAGCGATTTGCACCATCTGCCCCTTGCCTGGGCTCTAGCGGGGACCTGCCTGCAGACCGTGGAAACCTAAAGCATTTTCCTGAGCACCTGGCACAGGGCCAAAGTCATACCCCGACCATTGTGTCTAGCAGCCCACAACTAGCCATCCCCACTTCTGGAACATTAATGTGCAGCCTGATTGGATAATAATTCACCCACTACCTCCTCTTGTTCCCCCCCTTTTTTTTTGCATAACAATGCCTCGCTACGTTATAGTATTTTATCTCATCCTGCCCCAGTTCCTCCCCCCAGCACCCCACCTAGACCTGAGGTCTCAATGGTTAACTAGGCCCAAGGCCCAGCCCAGCCCTACCTGGAGCTACATGTAAAGCCTTCTTTTGTGTTTCTTCTGATGTCTGGTCAAAAAAAGGAAGATCCTCTACTGTCCATTCCCTATGAAGCCTGGCCTCTGCCCCTCCCAGCTCTGGGCTACTCTTAGCCTTTCACCCTCGGGGCAAAGGCCATTGGTCACCTCCTTCCTGCTCCTTGGACATAGGAAAGTGGTGACCAGGGATTGGTTCTTGGTCACTGGGCAATTGTCTTCCCAGAAATTCCAGGAGGAACCATTTCCCACTGGGGAACTGCCTACATAGTGTTCCTAGAGCCACTGCGTCTGCAACAAAGAGAGCTAGAGAGGGTGAGTACCAGGACCAGTAATACCAACTCAGCCAGCCCTGGGGGAAGCCTGCCCTGCAGCTAGGATAATGTGTAGCATATTGTCTGTTCAGCTAGTCACCATAAAGGCATCCTGAAAAATCAACAGAACCATTAATAAACCCTGGGGTTTTGGCCCTGCTTCTGGAAAGGGACATTGTGTGTTGCCCAAATGAACAAAGTCCTGGATGAACTGTCTAAAGGTATTAGGCCCAGGTGCAGACCTGCAGAGGCCAGCTGTATCACTATCCCTGGATTACAAATAGGGCCTTTTTTTTCTAACAAGTTAAAGTTGTTTGTTTCATCTCTATTTGTATTTGCAACAGTTAAGTGCATCAGTGACTCTTCAACCCTGCCAGCAGCAACTGCATTCCCAGTGTGGTATCTACTGCAACTTAAAGCGCACTCACACATGGCCTGTTGGAGAGCATAAGCCAGGTGCACCCAATTTTGAATTAATGGACTGATGAGGGGAGGGAAATGTGGGTGTGGGATTTTTACTGCTAATCCATAGAGTATAAGACTATTGCTGCTACCACATTTCTCCCATTTTCCTTACTGCTCCCTTGTTTTTCCCTTATCCTACCTTTTTAAAGAGGTGCTAACGCCTCAAAGAACATTTTGAAAAACTCCCTACTTCATGTCATAATCCTCTGTGTGACATCACGCTCTGTCACCATAGGAGTAACTGTGAAATCATAAGCAGTGCTTTATGACTTCAGGTAGGGAGAAAGCAAGAGGAACAGATGAATTCTTCAGGAGCAAAGATCCTGTTTTCGTGCAGATTACATCCGTAATAAATAATGGGGAGCAGGAATACAGAACTAATGTAAAATACAAGCCAAACTCTGTATGAATATTATATTTTGTTGAAGTTCTCCTGAAGGCGTCAGCTGCTCTTTAATAAAATGATTGGTTGAACTGCATTGTCCAGTTTGGGGCTGTTATCGTCTAAAGTGTTATGGGGCTGGGAAGGGGATATGTGTGCAGTGGTTATGTTAATGTTCATAGGGAGTGACAGTAAAGTGCATAACAGCCAGGTACCCTATTGCTATTCAAGGTACCACATCATTGCAAGACCTGAGTGTCTAGTGTAGGTCAATTACTGCAACCTAGGCTGGCCTCCTTGGAGAGTCCAGAGGTGAGTGTGCCTTGAAGGTGCCAGATGGTCTCTAAGTTAACATTATGTAATGAATGTATATCCATTCATAATTTTGAAATAGATTTGGTTCCCTTACACGTCACTGCTGGTGTTTCTCTTTCTTATTGAGTCTCTCCTCATGCATAACTGCTGGAATGGCCAAATTGCTATTTATACTACCATCAAATACAACTCTTTTAATATGTAGTGAGTTTTCCTAAGATTCTTGTATACTCAAGTAATTAACTTCTTTTTGCATACATTACTTTTCTTCTTAAATTGCAAAACGTGTTGTGATTTTTATATTAAGGTGTCAAATTCTACATTCTGATATAAAAATAAATTTTGCAAATATGGCTGCTATCCCATGTTCTTATGATCATGGACAACCCATGGTCAAACAAGGATGAACCACAGTTAACCATGGTTGACAATGGTATGTCCTGAACATTTAGAAAAGATATTGAGAAAGGCCATAATACATAGAGAAGGCAAGCAGAGAAGTGGAACAGCAAACATCCTAGAACTACAAAAAATTCCAACACCTTGGAGTCTTTTGAAATTTACAGATAATAAAAAGCTGAAGAGTAGCACGTCCCTCACTGGTGCTTAACATTTCGCATCACTGCTTCACGCTTTTTCAAAGGCATCACAGGTGTGCCAAAACCACATTTGTATATGTTAAAAATGCAAATTAGCAGCATAGACTAGATCATCTTAAAGTGATAGTTACAGTATATAAAAGAGCATGAAGCACCATACTAATTATGTGCCTACAGAAGTGCGTATTCATAATATCTATCATTAATCATGGGCATTGTCCCACCACCTATCTGTATTGCACTATATTGTAAACCCAAAAAGGGTTCTCACCCTTCCCCCCTTAATTTTTCCCTTATTCCCCTAAATCTTCACTATATGCTCACTATGGAATAACCTCCACTCCTCCCTATGTTCCCCGGATCCCTCTCTAAATCTAAATTCCCTAGTAAAAATGCACTTTCTGTCCTCCACAGCCTGCGTCTGCCCACAGGCTGCTAGCAAGGCTGCATCTCCCTTGCGCCCACCTTTACCCCCTCCTTCTCTAGTGCTCTGCTCTCCTCTCCCACTCTGAATACTATTGTTATTCCTAGTGTTGAATGATGGAGCAACCTTACCCTGTTTACCTAAATGTTATATATCTTGGTATGCTCAACTGTTGATGTATCTGGTACTGTTTACCTTATATTTTTTCTGTCAGTGTGACCTACACTGGACTCCCTGTTATGTTCCCTGTATGATCCATGCTGTTCTCGCACTATATTTTACACTGTTTGTGCCAGTTTCTGGCCCATGTCATGCCTGAAAAAGATCTTCATATCAGTGCACCAACCCGGTTACCAAATGAATAAATAAATAAATAACTCTTTGTACATAATTAACAGAGGTATTGAGGTTTATAATATGTTCAAGTAGATAATTTGTTATATCTATTGATAGTCTTTTTTCCTTATATCCTCATCCCCCTTTTTCATTTCCTTCCTACTGTTCCCTTTTCAGGTTTACAATATAGTGCAAATACAGATAGATGGATAGGTGCCAGTGAGGAGGGTGCTACTGTTTAGCTTTTATTAGCAATACATTTCAAAAGACTCTAAGGAGTTGGTGAATTTCTTTGTAGTTCTTCTTGGATGTTTGCAGCTCCACTTCTCCAATTACCTTAGAAGTACCCACATGGGTGCTCCATCCATTGTATTTATGCTGCCTCCTCCAAATTCTATAATACACAGAGAACCTGCTTCAAAAATTCTAAAGCAATTTTGACCAAGAATAGCAGCCAAATGGAACCAAAATAATACATTAATTAAGGTGTATTGATAAACTGTAGATTTTAGGAATACAACTTCAACTTGAATACATTTTGAGAATTGTTTTGTACTTTGTAAAACAAAAAAAAGATATGCTGGGTAGCTGTCAGTTACATCTACAATAATCAATCAGTAAATGAATCTTTATTTCACCAGGCAAAACATCATTGAGGTAAAACTCATTCCCAAGATGGACCTGGACAAGTAGACATTACAGTATGTAACACTAACAATACATATAGGTTTAGAAATATAACATGTGACAAGTTGTATAGCAGTAATCATTGCACAGTAAACAATAACAATAAGCCCAGCACAATGGTTAATGTTGAAAAAACAGGCAATATATATACTGTATATATATAATATATAGAAAGCATATGTTTGCACACAAATAAGTGCAAGTCCATAGAGTGGTCAATGTCAGGGGACAAGGAGGCAGAGGTAGGAATGCAGTAGGATGGGGGATGAACATGGCACTTTCTTCTGCAGAGTATGGCTTAGCAATTGCAAGACTCTGAGAAGGCGCAGGCAAATAAGGTTTTGAAGGTAGAGAGTTGGACAAAGTAGGTTAGCTTCAATGTTTTCTGTACTTTGTTCCATGTTTAGGGGAGGACATAGCATATGGACTTTAAGCCATAACAGTTTCTGATCTTGGGAATTACCAGGGATATATACGAAAGACTTCTAAGGGTGTAACTTCCAGGTGCGTAAGCTAAGAGGCAGTCAGTAATGTATTGGGGAAGTTGTTTTGTAATGGCTCGGTACATCCAAAAGACAGCATGTTTTTTGCATCTGAATTTTAGGGAAGTCCAGCCCACTAGTGCATAGAGTGTGCAATGGTGGGTGGAGTAGGGTGCCCCGTAATAAACCATAGTGCGTTGTGGTAGGGGGTGTCAAGCTTTGCTAAGGTTATACTAGAGCCTTGACCATACAAGAAGTTGGCATAGTCCAGTAATGGAAGGAAGGTGGCTTGGACAAGTTGGGTTTTGGCTTCAGTTGTGAGTAGATGCTTGATGCAGAAGAAGATGCCAAGCCTCTGTTTAAGTTTTTTAGACAATTCTTCTACGTGGACAGAAAAAGTTAGTTTGTGGTCAATTCAGACATCAAGATACTTGAATCTGGATACAAAATCAAGAGGTTTCCCTAGAAGGGTAGTTATTTGGGGCAGCAAGTCCAAGGTGACTTTGGCTAGATGTCTTTGACAGGGGTGCAAAAAACATCGCCTTCAGTTTTTTTTTTTTGCATTCAGCTGGAGGAGATTTTGTTGGAGCTGATTGAACTCGCTTTGGAGGTCTTGGCAGATTGTTGCTGGTGTGGACCTGGCAATATAAAGCACAGTGTCATCAGCAAACAGGTGTATATTAGCGGTTTTGATGCCAAAGTGGATGTCATTAATATAAATGGCAAACAGAAGTGGACCCAGTATATAGCCCTGAGGTACACCTCTAAAGAGGGTTTTTTAGTGGGGAGAGGTCATCTTCAGCTTTAACTTGCTGCAGGTGACCAATTAGATAGCTATCAAATCATGTCAATGCCATGTTGTCTAGATCAATATTGCGGAGGATGTCAAGGAGTGGGGTATGGTCCACCATATCGAAAGCCTTGCTTAGGTCCAGGAATAGGGCACACACGTAATTCCTGTTATCCAAGGCATTCAACCAGTCATTTGAGACCTTGGCAAGTGCGGATATGGTACTGTGGCATGGTCTGAAGCCAGATTGGACAGGCTTGAACAAGTTGGCCGAATCAAGATGGTTTCTGATCTGTTGATTAACTTTTCGAGCCTTTTGAATAAAGTAGGAAGAAGCGAGATGGGCCTATAATTATTAGGATCACTGGCATCTCCATCTGTGAATACTGTGATGACAAGAGCTATTTTCCAGACAGTGGGAATAGATCCTTGTTACAGAGACAGATTAAGAAGGTGAGTAATGGGGGGGGGGCTGGATGTGGTAGCTCATTTTTAGGATATGCTCATTGATGAGATCAGCACCTGCTGCTTTCCTGATATCCAAATTAAGGAGCAGGTTCTCAACCTGTTTCAGAGTAACCGAGCTGAAAGAGAAGACTGTTTCCGGGGTTGACAGGGCTGCAGTAATGGGGGCCTGTGACTACCTATAGTACTGATCTCAAAGTTTCCGGTCGGCGGAGGTGTCAAAGGCCAACCCGGCAGTAGCAAAGTGATTGTTCAGGCATTCTAGGATTGATGGTTTGTCCGTGAAGGTGGATCCTTTGGAGGAAATTTTAGAGGAAATTGAGTTAGTGGATCTATGGCCTTCTACTTCTTTCGGGGTTTCCCAGAATTTGGAGGAACAGTTTGTAGAGGTGACTAATTTAGTACTATAATAGTTTGATTTAGCCATTCTGATAAGCTTTGTACACTGGTTCCAAGCTGTTCTAAATGCATTGCCGACCAGTCAGAAGGGAGCTTTGTTTTCCAAGCTTTTCTCCAAAGAGAATCTTTGTGAAGTAATGCAGCTTTTAGACTGGAAGAGAACCACGGACAGGATTTTGTCTTGGTTATTTTAAGCAGGGGGCATGCCGACTGATGACACTTATGAGTATTCTGTGGAAGATCTCAAATGCTTCAACCACAGAAGGTGCCAGGAAGAATTCCTGCCAGTTTGAATAATGGAGCTCTGACAGGAAGGCACAGAGGTCCAATTTATGGTAATTCCTCTTGTAAATATATCTAGAGGTTGAGCTAGGATTTGATGAAGACCCGACACAGGCAATGGTGCAGTGGTCACTGAGATCTTTAAAGAAAATTCCTGAGTATGTAAACAAGTGGGGCTTGTTTACCAGGATTAAATCCATTAGGGTGCTACTGTCTGAATACTTAGTGCTGGGGCAGGTGGGTTCAGATATTAGTTGAGTAAGGCCAAAGGAATCATTTCATTCTTTTAGGGGCTAAGAAGTATCAGAAAACCAGTTAAAATTAAGATCACCCTTGATGATGAATTCAGAGGTGGAGGAGGCAAGGATGTCTTTCAGATGCATCAGTACCTTTAGCCCAGTTGACGGTGGTCTGTAGCACCCAATGACAAGGAAGGATTCAGAGGAGGAGAGATGAACTCTTTTTTTTTTATTATTCAATAAACTTTATTTAAATTTTTCAATTTGTTTACACCATCAATTACAGGAAAAGGAAACAGTCAATATCGGGAGTTCAACATTTAGATACATTTGTAAGACTATATGCCAGGCTTAGTTATGTCTAACACAAACCCCCCAATGTAAGAATCCAACAAAGTAGAACAAACACTACTAAAACAAAATCAGTCCCAAATTAAATCTTAATAATCCCTTCCCCTCTTTTAAAAGACATTGAGTGTTTAGGTTCACCTCACTACCAATAAAAGCATAATCAGTGCCAGTTCTAGTGTGGAGATTACATTTATCAGTTTTTCCATGCAGATAACAAAGCATCCAAAGTGCCCCATTTGTCTAAATAATGTGGCAGTCTATTACTCATCCTGGCAAATTGTTTTTCTACCTGAAGGGCCAGTAATACTTCTCTATGCCATTCCAATAACGTAGGCAAAGAATCATGTATCCAGTGCCTCATGATTACAAGCTTGGCAGCAGCAGCTATTAGGGCTATGAAGGGTTTCCTAGATTTTACAGTATCTACGGGACAGTGATTGAGCAAGCAGATTTCTGGCAGAAATAGGGGATCCAATTCTAGTATAGGATCTAACAATTTCTGGATATTATGCCAAAATACTTGAATTTTAGGGCATGCCCATAGCATATGATATAGATCTCCATTAGATGCTAAACACCGGGGACAATGAGAGGAGGGAAGCTTCACAATCTTATGGAGTTTCTGGGGGGTAAAATAGAGGTTATGCATAATATTAAATTGTGTGAGATGTAATCTATCTTGCTTGACAAATCTGTATAAGTTAATCCAGTTTCGATGCCAGAAGTCCACCTCAGGTGGGAGAGATATTTTATGGACCCAGTAGTAACATATGCCTATGGGTAAGTGGGTATCTAGGACCTGCAGTTCTTTATAGACTTTAGAAATTGGATGTGATTGACCCACAAAGTCTAAAAGTGAAGATAGGTCAGCCTTGGGAAGATCGAATTTCCCCATTGTAGCTAAAAAAGAGATTACTGTATGTCTAACCTGCCAGTATTTAAAGGGGCATTCCTCAAGATTGGGAAAGTTTTGAAGGAACTGATTATGTGATAAGACTGTACCATTAGGAGCCATATCCATAAGTCTCTTCCCCAGAAGAGAGGGCCAAAATGCTGCTGGAGTAGGTCGATGCTGAAGTTTAAAGTGCGGGTTATTTAAAAGTGGCAGTTCCCTGGCTACATGCTAGTTTTAATTCAAGTGGCGTTGTAGTTGATGCAAAGCTCGCAATTATCATCCCATTGGATTATTCCAGAGTTATCTGGGGATATGTTTCGGGGAGAAGTATACTAGTGCAGGTAGGGAACATAAAGTTTTAGATGCTAGGGTTCTTTTGATATCTAACCGGGAAGGGGAATATGACCCTGTACATTCTCCATGTGGTAAGGATGTCCACTGTGCTAACTTAGTAACATGGATAGTGCCATAATAAGTGAAGAAGGATGGTAGAGAGAGAGGACCCCTTTAGATTTTGGCACAGTTAATTTTTGATATGCCCTACAAACTGTTTTATCTTTCCAAATATATTTATTAAGCAATTTCTGGAGAGTGAAAAACCATGATTTGGGGAAATATGGAGCTAACATATTTAGGGGGTATAAAATTCGGGGCAGCACATTCATCTTGACGGTGCTAATCCTTCCCCATAGTTATATAGGTAAAGCACTCCACCTCTCCAGATCAAGTTGTATTGTCCAAATTAATTTAGTGAAATTCTCTTTAATAATTGTGGGAAACGCTATGGAAATTTTAATGCCCAAGTATGTTAAGGTTTTGGCTTCCCAATTTAATCTGAATTTTTCCACATCTGCATGCAGAAGTTTATTGTTTAAGGGAAAGATACTAGGTTTTGCTATATTGAGTTTATAGTAAGATACCTTGGCAAAAGATTCGATCTCTTGTAACAGGATTGGTATGCTGTCAGTAGGGTTTTCTATAGGCAGCAGCAGATCATCAGCGTAGGCTGATAAAAGGTGTTGTTGTGTTCCTATGTGGATTCCCTGCAAATTTAGGGTTGTGAGCAATTTCCTTATGAAGCGCTCAAGAGAGATGTTAAAAAGAATGGGAGAGAGGGGACAGCCTTGCCTGGTACTTCGACACAGTGGGAATGGTTTAGAGAGGTAGCCATTGCACTAGACACGGGCTGTGGGAGACGTATATAACAATCTGACCCAAGTAACAAATGACAGTGGAAAGCCAAAACGAGATAAAGCCATAAAGAGGAAGTGCCATGAGATGCAGTTGAACATTTTCTCCGCATCGAGGGCAATGAGGGCAGTTGGAATAGTTGAGTTACCAGTTAGGGAAAGAAGATGTAGCAGGCGATGCATAACGATCAGCCGAGGATATACCTGACATAAAACCAACCTGTTCTTTAGTAATGAGTGCGTCTAATAAGGGACCCAGGTGGTTGACTAATACTTTAGCCAGAATTTTGACGTTTATGTTGAGTAAAGAAATGGGACGATAATTTCCAGTGTAGTGGGAATCCCGACCCGGTTTGGGAATTATAGTGATCAAAGTCTCAAGAAATGTATGGTCAGTAATACCATTTTCATACCAAGCATTAAATACCTTTGTCAAAATAGGGGAGAGTTCCACGACGTATAGTTTATATAGATTAGCCGGTAGGCCATCTGGACCAGATGATTTATCTGTGGGGAGTTGTTTAATCACTTGTTCAACTTCCCATTCTTGAATAAGAGAACTCAAAGAAGGGCTCTCATCTGTGGGAAAAGTTGGGGAGGGTCAGTTGATCAAAATAATTTTTAATTTGCTGTTCAGTCAGGATCTCTTCTTCTGATACATTATACAGATCTCCATAGTATTGTGCAAAACCTGAGACTATCTCTCTCGACTTAGTAACTAGTGGGCCGTCTCTTGTAAGGTATAAATCAGGAACCTGTTGAGTAGATTCAGCCTGTTTGATACAGATAGCCAGGAGTTTTACAGCTCTTTCCCCGGACTCTAAATATTTAATGTTGGTTCTTTTTAAGGAAATTTCGGCTGTTTGGGATATAAGCTCAGAGAATTGGGAGTGGAGCAGATGTAGCTTAATCCAATCAGTTTCTAGGGAATGTTGACTAATGGAGATTTCCAGGGATCTAATATCCTGAAGTAGTTTATCTTTCTGAATTTTAAGTTTCTTAGCTCTGGTAGAAGCTAGACGTATACTTTCCCCCCTCAGTGCACATTTTAAGGATGACCAGACTAATGTAATGCAGGGAACTGAGCCAATATTGCACTCTAGGAAAGATGTAATAAAGTTTTTAAGGTGGGATTTAGTTGTGGGAATTTGGAGTAATTGCATATTTAAGCGCCAGAGTGAATCTCTTTTAATTCCATGTCCCAGAATACATGTAAAGGAGATGGGAATGATCAGATATAACTCATGGGTGAATTGTTGCACCCAATATACCTGGTAAAATGTGGGAACTAGTCAGAAAATAATCTACACATGAGCATGTACGGTGGGGAAAAGAAAAAAGTATATTGTTTTTCAGTAGGGTTCAGTAGTCTCCAGATATCAAGCAGATTTAATCCCTTGATAAGTTCTTTTAGGGCTCTCTGTGTGGGCGAAAGGCCAGACCATTTAAAATCTGATCTATCTAGTATAAGTTGTGGGGTAATATTCCAGTCTCCTCCTAGAAAGGTTGTTCGGGGTGAATTGGAGGAAGCCAGTTCTAACAGATTTGTTAAAAATTTTGGGGAGTCTACATTCGGGCCATACATAGAGCCGATGTAATTTGGTGGTACCCAAGACACCCTGGAGTAATAAGTAGTGACCCTGGATAGCCCAGAGCTCACATATCAGTTGAAAGGGGACATTTTTATGTAATAAAATTGCAACTCCCCTCTGGTTAGTGGATGCCCCTGCTCCAAAGGCTTGGCCTACCCATCCTCTGCGTAGGAGGAAAACATCCTCTCTTTTGAGATGGGTCTCCTGCAAGCAGGCAATGCTTACTTTGAGATTCTATAGGTGCTTAAGGATAACCTGCCACTTATATCTATCCCTGACACCTTTCACATTCCAGCTTAAGAATATACAGTATATGGACCAGACATTCTTAATTAACTAAGCGGTGATATGGAACGCTTTGTAAGTAATAGTAAATTTGTACACTCAACTTTTTCTAGTTCGAGTAAAAAAAGATAATCCAGTAATTCTTTGACCCTCCTTCCCACACTTCTCCTAGTTCTACCAACTGTACCACTAAGTTTAATCTGTCAGGTGATGTCATAAAGCAAACCTATAGACAACAAATGCCTTTGCAACCACTCCCCCACCCTCCGTTTTTTAACAAGTAAAGATACATTCATAAGAGAAAGATACTGACAAGAGGTAATACAGAATACTCAAATTACTGTAAGTAATAGAAGTTAACTTATCTGAACTATTCCTCTTACTTAATGAGGGCATCTCTCTTGGCAATAATGGAAAGTCTGTCATTCTATGTCCTGGTATACGTCGATATATCAAAAAAAAGATTAAGAAAATGGTTCTAAAGTAGTACAACTACAAGCAAATAAGTGATTCTCTAAACATGGCTTGTTACTTCCCAAGCAGCCTCTGGAATCAGTCACCATTCGTTTTTGCAGTGGACAGTCCACAAAGTCGAACATGAAGTTGTATTAGTGTGAAGTCTTTTCAATAAAAAGCAAGGTCCGTAGGGTTGATGGTAATGAGATACATACTGAGAGGCTCTCCGATTCAGGCGAAAAAGTGAACTAAATAGTGATGTAGATCATCAGCAATATTACCACGTTGCAATCACTGTAAAAGTATGGTAGCACTGGCACTAAAAAGCTGCCACTACCGCCACTTAGCTGAAATAAATAGACGTTTTATTACAGGTGAGGGGTTCATCTGAACAGATCCTGTAGTGCAGTTTTCAGCTCAGACAAGGCCTGATCTTGTGTTTCATAGGTCTGCTACTGTTCCTCCAGCTTCACTTGTAGAACAGCACGATATCTAACACAAAATGGCTTGCCAGCTGTGATCAGCTTGGAGACAAGTGGATGTAATTCTTGATGTCTCAACCTGACTGATTGGGGCAAATCTTGAGTTATTCTCACTCGTTTTCCTTCCCATAAGACCTCCTGTAGCATTTTCACCCGGGCCAAGATGTGCTGCTTGTCCAGAAAGTTAAGTAGTTTAAAAATAATAGGCCTGGGCAGAGAACGGGGTGATGGAGGCGGACGAAGTGCCCAGTGAGCTCTCTCTACTACATATGTTGTACCATTTGGAGAAGGGCCTGCTATTTTCTTGCAAAATTTCTGGATAAAAAGAATAGGTGAAGCGCCCTCTTCATGTTCTGGGATACCAATCACTAGGAGATTATTCCTGTGGCTTCTCCCCTCCAGTTCTTCAAGTTTCTCCTCCAAATTTTTTAAGTCTCCGCTGTACTAGAGTTTGGTCTATGGATGACTTATCTTGCTTTTTTCCAAAGAAATTATGCGAGCTTCTGAATCGCCGACTCGCTTTGCAAGGGCATCAGTAGCTATTTTTATTTCATGCAGCTCTTCCATGATATTAGTGATTGATTCCTGCATTGGTTTCATGATTTTCAGAAAACATTCTTCAGTTAATGGATTGGTCCCAGTAGTAGCTTTTGGTGTTTGCTGCTTAGGCCGCTTCAGGGCCTTGTCCTTCTCGGAAGATGGTGGCGGAGAGTGTCTTGGCGGCGATTTGCACATGTAAGCTTCCATAACTGGAAGTTATTAGAAGCCAGTAGGTGTTTAGATGCTGGGTCAGATAAATAACTCGCAAAGTCCTCAAAAACAGTGATTTAGCAATGGTTTTTTGTGGGCTCAGAATGGAGCGAAGGGAGTCTGTTGCTTGCTGTCTTTGCTGCCATCACGTGACCCGTCGGAGAGATGAACTCTTAATGTAAGGCATTGAAACTCCTTACTCACTGATGTGGAGCTGATAACTGAAGCCTGGAATTTATTGTTTAGATAGATAGACACCCTTCCCCCTCTAAGTTGTCTGTCGGTTCTGTGTATATTATAAGAAGGAAGGTTGACATTGTGGTCTTGTGTGCCAGGTTTCAGAAATCACAATGACTGCAGGAGAGGTATGATTAATCCAGGTGTATAAGGAGTCAAAAACTTTTTTAACAGACTACAAGCATTAATATGGACAAGACTCAGTCCCTTAAGGTGTGTAAGATCAACTGGAGACTGGACTGGAGTTAAGTTCAACATTGCCTGAGCAGAGAAGTATGATCAGTAAAATCTGTTTGAGGGCATGTAGGAGCATTCTCAGTGGTTTGTAGTGTACCTTTTTTGAGGAGCGTGTGGTATAAGGAAATTGGTCATCAGATTGGAGCCAGAGAGGACTCAAGGAGGCAAACAGCAATATCCTAGCAGAAAGCATACAGGATATATATTATGAAAATGTACTGAAGGAACTGATGAAGGAGAGGGCCATACATGGTAGTGCTACGGCTACAGATGGAGGTAACATATAGAAGTGCGTTCATACAAATAGGCATTAAGTTTAGGGTGTTCATAATGCTGGGGGGGTGTGTGTGGATTGTTTGGGAAGGGAATAATAGGCAGTGGTTCATAATTCAGATCTGTTAGTCTTAAATTTGTGTGGGGGTTTAGTGATGACAGTAGCATGCCAACTAGGCAGCAGACAAAAACAGGACAACCCACCATGTCAAGTCATAAGGATAGGCAGCAGTCTGTTAAAGGATGGTAAGACAGAGGAGTGCAAGTGCTTCTTTAAAACCACTGTAGTCAACCACAGCCCACATGGGCAGGGAGAAACTGTATAGGAACCACCAGTAGAAATTTTTACTCTGGCAAAGGGGCGGAGAGTAGGTATATTTAATATGGACAGGGTGGGGGGGGGAATTAGACTAGGAGTTGTGCAGCGCAAAACAATTTGGGCCAGGAAAGTGGCATGGCAAAAGCCGTAAATGCCTCTGTTGAAATTCAGGCTGATTGCAAAGCAGCCAATCAAGAGCTGATGAGTTCCTGCTGTAGCCAATCACTTTCCCGGGCTCTACGTTCATAGGAGCTACAATGCTGCTAAGCTGTACCTGGGAGTTGCTTCAGTGGCCAGGAGGGCTTTTGGATGCTGCTGCTGGCTTCTTGGGTGCCACAGTTGCCTGAGGCAGAAGACCCTGGTAGGGCTTGCCTGGGAAAGGAAAGAGAGGGACCTTATTAAAAAGAGACATGGTCACAGCAGGACAAAGCTGCTAAATCGCTGGGCGGGGAAAAAAGCAATTTAGGGCAAGCTAGGGGCAGAGGTGGAAACAATTTAGCTAAATGCTGGCATGAGTTATGAAAAAAATGAAGAAAAAAGAGAAAAAAGTTAAGCAACAGGACAATGGAGGAATGAGAAGGGGGGTTGCTAGGTAGAGTAATGGATGTCCGGGGGGTTCAGGGTTGGTGCCGCTGAGAAGCAGGGCAATTAAAATGCCTAGGCGCCAATTCCTACAGACAGTTAGCATGGGAGCGGGGGGCAGGAGAGCAGTGGAACAAAATTACAGATAGAAAATTAGCAACAGGTAGGCAGAGGGGTAGAGAATGAGAGTTGGAATTTCAGTGTATACAGCTAACAATGGCAAGGCTAACACTTTCAAAAACAGTATAGTTGTTACAGTTACAGGATAAGGCAGCAAACTACAACTCTAATTAATAGTACTACTAGGACTAAGTTTAAACAGTTCTATGGGACAAGAGTGCTAGTTTTCACATAAAAAAATCAATATAAAATTAAATAAAAATAAAATTAAAATAACAATTAGACGAGGAGTTGTGCTGGGCAAAACAATTCAGGCTAGGAAAGCGGCCATGGCAAAAGCCGCAAATGCCTTTGTTGAAATTCAGGCCGATCGCAAAGCAACCAATCAAGGGCTGATGAGTTTATGCTGCAGCCAATCACTTTTTATGGCTTCCAAGTCCGTAGGAGCTACAGTGCTGTTAAGCCATACCTGGGGGTTGCTTGATGGCCGGGGAGGGCTTTTGGATGCTGCTGCTGGCTTTTTGGGAGCCATGGTCGCCTGAGGCAGAAAAGCCCGGTATCAATATAAGAGATGGCATCATTTAGTTTGAGAATAAAACTCATCCTGGCAAGGCTTTGGCTGGATTAAGATTAGCTATAATAAAAGATGGGATATATTTAAAAAAAAGACTACCTAGAGATAACATAAATCAATAGTTATATCTTTCAGTCTATCGTCACACTTGGGGTTGTTTAGTTTAGTTTAGTTTAGTTTATTGGTCTAGAAATTAATACCTTTGAGCCAGGGCTCTTTTACAAAGGTTCCACGTCACATAGAACATACGACAAACAAAAACATTACATGTATTAACAGAAAAATGTTGCATAAGAAATTTGTTCAGCAATTTCCAAGGCAGTAATAAATCAAAACAAACTAATTTTCCAGGAAAGTGAGATACTCAGAGGCATTCGGGGAAGAGTAGAGTGGGAAAAGTAGGAGGCAGTAAAGGGAGAAAGAGAAAAAAGAGAGAAAGTAGAAGAGATTACAGTAGCAGACTGGACCAGTTAGTGGTATTAAAGGTTTCTTTGCCAAAGATGATAGACCATGTTGAGGGATGGACAGCGGAGGGATAAGTCTTTAGTCAAAGCAGTCACAGGTGCTGGTGGCAGAGAGGTGGGCGTAGAGCATGGATTTGAAAGCTCCAAGAGATGTGGAGGATAGAGTAGGTAAGCTTAGTGCATTGTACCAGGTTGGGGCCCTGTAAGCAAATGATCTTTGTCCCTGAGCAGTCCGGCATCTGGGGACCAGAAAAGGTTGGTGTTTAGATCTTCTGGTGGGACGCGTGCCATTATTCAGACGGAGTAGGTCTTGGATACACAGTGGAGTCAGTCCCAGGATTGATTTTTTTGCCATTAAGCAGGTGAGATACACAAGGCGATTTGATAGTTGCAACCAGCTGGTTTCAGAGTAGAGCTCACAGGTGTGGGTCAGTCTCTGTGCCCCGGTGAGGAGCCGACATGCCTTATTTAGTGCGGTTGAGATGCGTCTTAGTGCCGTGGTAGTAGCTGAGCCATAGATAATTAGGCCATAGTCTATGATTGCGATTATGGAGCTTTGTATAGCAATCCTCAGTGCAGCTTGGTTAAGGAATTGGCGGTTTCGAAATAGTATTCCTAGGCGTTGGTTCACTGTTTTCGCCGTGTTGTCTATGTGGGTCGCGAAGGTAAGACCTTGATCAAAAGTGATACCAAGGTATTTGAAAGTATTCACTTGTTCAAGTGTATTTCCAGTGGAAGTTTTAATAATGAGTGGAATATGTCTATTTCTATTTTGATGATTGGTAAAAAGCATGGCTTTGTTTTTTTGTGGTTTAGGACTAGCTTATTATCAAGAAACCACTTTTCGACACTGGAAAAGGCAAATTGTAGGCTCTGACGTAAGGGGTTAGGATCCTTGTGGGAAGAGAGAATTACAGCGTCATGAGCATATAAGATTAATTTTTCAGGGCAGGATTCAGGGAGAGAGTTTAGGAACAGGCTAAAGAGGAGAGGGCCTAGGATTGATCCCTGCGATACGCCTGAGGTTGATACCCCTAACACCACTTAAAGGACCATTATAAAAGACTTAAGTGAACCCATCTCAAAATGAGGCTAAGATGACAGTCAGAAATATTTTATAGTTACACAGTACTTTTTAATCTATACCATAAATAGTTTAAATAATGGAACTATTAATGTGATAAAAAACTGTATTTTAACCAGGATGCCATCCATGATACAACCTTAAAACAGGATACAAACAGACTACATTTGACTAATAGCATTGTTAAACACCATTCCATAAAAACCATTATCAAGCATGGGCATTAAGAGCCATATTTAGAATAGAGTCAATCCTGGCTGCTACCTAAAATAATTGAAAATGCTGTATTATCAGAAGAGTCATTTTTTTTCACTTACCCAATTAAAAATGAGTTTAGTTTTTCTGATTAGTCTCTCTTGATTGTGTATTTTTTCCAGCCATTTGTGTATCAACCATTGGAAATCTTGTCCATAATCATGGACAAATGATGGATGAAGCTATCATGTGCAAAGATCATGACAGAGTAGGGATGACCATGGATGCCTATGGATAACACTGTCTGTGAAAACATAGACATCTCAACAGTTGGGTAGCTTTACTTTCTTCTCCTGTACAATCCCATCAACCCTGCTCTTCTGGTATTTGTTCATGCAAGTGTAATATTCTGGATGTGATTAATCCAGCTAATGTAATTTTAAGGAAATAGGGCAAGATTTGTTGTAATCCAAAGTAAACAATATGCTGCTTTTAACAGCAACTAAAAATGTTAAACCCCAATTTTTGCATGTTAATAACTGTGCAGCCATTCAATGGATTTACATGAAATTTAGAAAGCTGGTCTGGCATGGTAGATCTCTTGATTTGTCAAGTTGCATTTTGGTCGGACTTATGGTTTCTGCTCAATGAAGTGCTGAAAATGCATTTTTTGCCACTTTTGACGCGTTTTTTGCCCATCGTGCTGTGATCCCACCGTTTGATGTTTTGGTCTGAAAATTTAGAATGTAAAAAGAGTTTGGGTCAAAGAACAATCCAGCATTAGTTTGGTGAAAAAATATTAATCCATTCAAAAGGTATTTAATTTTTAATTTTGGGGTTCTGAGCATGCTCAGTTCACTCCAAGATTTATATGTATGTTTTGCAAAAGAGGATTGGGCTCACAGTCAAGGATTTTGTCAGCTCATGAAAGGGGATTTAAAAAAATCCTAGTCTGTGAGGAAAAATTCCTTGTCCGTGAGCCGCCATCTTGTTTTCATTTTTTCCTCCAAACAAAATGTCTTAGTTACCTCCACAGGTGACTTCTTGTTGAAATAAGGCATGGATTTTGTTCAGGGTGACACCCTCTACAAATCAATACCTTTGATTTACTTCGTTTTGGCCAAAAAACATCCATTTCAAATTTTGAAATTCTTCTTTTGTGACTCGCTTTTGATCCTCTTTTGAAAGCTGACAAAATCCCAGTCCAAAAGCTGATCCCTTTTCGCGAGGCAACAAAATCCTTCATCGTAACTTTGTGACCAGATGTCCCTTCTCGTGGACAAGTATTGACTCATGGTCAAGGATTTTGCAGCCTCTGAAAGAGGAGTGGCTCCGGACTGGGATTTTGTCAGCTCACAAAAGAGGATTGGGTTTTTAAATCTTCTTTTGTGAGCTGACAAAATCCTAGTCCACAAGCTGTCAAAATCCCAGTCTGTGAGCAATCCCCTTTTGTGAGGTAGCAAATCCTTTGACCATCACTTTGTGACCAGATGAACCTTCTCGCAGATGAGGACTGACCCACGGTCAAGGATTTTGCTGCCTCACGAAAGAGGATTGGCTCAGGGAATGGGATTTTGTCAGCTCATGAAGTGGGATTTGGTTTTTGAATCCCCTTTCATGAGTTGACAAAATCCTAGTCCTGAGTCTGCCTGGTGGCACTGAGGGTTGAGGCGCTTGGACGCACACCACGCTTACGCTAGGACCCGGTTCGGGAACGACTCAGTGGCCAGGGGTCGGCAGGCTGGGGCTCAACCCAATGCTTCATTTCCCACTTTTGTCACTTTAACCCTAACTGATGCATTAAACACACACATATATATATATATATATATATATATATATATTTGGTTCCACGTCAACTGAATGAAATTCAATTTGCTGCGGTAAAATACAGTGAGATCAAAACACTGCAAGACAAAAACACGCATGTCAGAAACAACACACAATTCCCTCAGGTACAAATTTATTATTCTAACACCATGCCACCATGGATCACCACTCCAGCGCACTTCAAGGGATGTACAGATTAATTATTCCAACACCACACCACCACCATAGACCACCACTCCAGTGAAATTTGAGGTTGTGCAGTTAAGGTTCCTTGCTATTTTGTACACCACGCAGTTTTGTCTTGTGGCATTTTGACTATGTGTTATTGACCATGTTCCTTTTGTCCATGAAGACTTGACATGCTTACCTATTTTTTATGCACAAACTGATTTTTTGGGACGATTGGCTCCCATATTCCTTTACATGTCTAAAAAATTAAAAATCTATACATATGGGTGGGGATATGCCATAGGCTGGCTAAAATACTACATTTAGTTTTATTTGCAGGTTTTAACCTCTGTTATGCACTGTAAAGCCATGAGTGAGATCTATACAGGTCAATCTCTGCAGATAAAAATAAATATATTTTTATCAAGCCAATGCATACATAATTTATACAATGACAACACCTCTCTAGCAAGGTTTGTCCTAGTCCTCAAATCCTAGTAATTGATAAAAAAAAATAACTTGAACGTTTTGATTCTGAACTTTTTTCTCTTCCAATAGATCAATCCGCTGTTGCAATGCACATTTAAATGGACTGTTTCTAATGAATACATGCAAATGAATGAAGCATTTCAGGAATTCCAATCAAGCCCTGCTAAGAATGTACATCATTCAGGAATTATCACAGGAGTTCTGGAATCTGATGATATCCTGAGGTGGAAATATCTATTATGATGCTCTTTTAATAAAATAAACATGTACACAGATTTTAACTTGTGATATAACTAGTTTAGGCATAGTGTAATATTTTCACACTAGTGATATGAATCACCATGTTGTTTGCATAGCTCACATTGTAGGCTCTATAAAAAGTATTCTTGTTACATAACCTCTGTTTAGCATTGTGTCCCTAAAGTACATACTGGCTCTTGTAACCTTCTCGGAGGTGCTGCCTCTATATGACATGGGTGAGGCTAGAGTACTCCATACCCTGGCATTCAATGAATGGCTGAAAAATTAGTGTGGAGTACAGGGTTTTGGCTTCTTTGGGGACTGGGGGTCCACCTGGAGGGATACAGGCCTATACTGGCACGATGGTCTGCATCTGTTCAGGAGGGAACCAGGATCCTGGGTGATAGGTTTAAATGCTTCATTGGGCAGCTTTTAAACTAGCCAAGGGGGGGGGCACCAAAAAGGAACAGGGAATTTCCAGCCCCTTCCAAACAGGGTAGTTATCAAGGTTAACACCAAGGTAGAGAGGTCAATAGGGGGCAGCACAGGTGTAAGTGGTGAAAAAGGCAAAGGCAGTAAGTGCAGAGATAGGGCTAAAAGTGTTAAGGCCATCAAAAAATGGAGGGCAATGGGTACCAATGCTCATAGTCTAGGTAACAAGCTTCCTGAACTAGTGGCCTTGATGGAAGAGGGACACCTGGATATCATGTCAGTCACAGAAACCTGGTACACAGAGCACCACTACTGGGATGTCAACATACCAGGGTACACAATCTACAGGAGGGACAGGGAGGGTAAAAGAGGAGGAGGAGGAGGAGGAGTCGCTCTCTAAATAAGGGAAGGGATCAAAGCAATGGAACTAAAGGGTAAACAGGGAGGAGAGGAGGCACTGTAGGTCACCTTGAAGACAGGAAATGGCACCACAATCCACACAGGGGTTATATACAGACCCCCATCTCAGGGGGAGGACATGGACAAGAAAATGATAGGAGGCATCCTTGGAATGGCAGATAAAGGGAAAATATTGTTGATGGGGGACTTGAATATGCCAGACATTAACTGGAGCACATTTGCTGCAGTCACATCCAAGAGCAGAGTCATTCTCGATGTCCTACAGGGGGCATGCCTCAGGCAGCTACTGTTGGAACCCACTTGGGAGGGAGCAGTCTTAGACCTGATACTCTCAAATGGGGACGGTGAGAGGATCTCAGATTTAGAATTGCGTAGCCAGCTGAGAACAAGCAACCACCTGACAGTGTGGTTCACAATAAACACAGCCATAGAGTTAAGCCATACAAAAGCAAGGGTACTGGACTTTTGGAGGGATGACTTTGGCAGAATGGGAGACTGCCTAACGAATGCACTAGCAAAAGGGAAGGAAGGAGGGGTGGAGGAACAATGGGGCAAAATCAGAACTGCCATTACAGAGGTAAAAAGCCTTTGTGTGAAGCAAATAACCAAAACAAAACAAAGGAAAAAAACACTATGTTTCTCAAAAGAGGTGGTGGGGAAGGTTAGGGAGAAAAAGATAGCATTCAGAAAGTATAAGGAATTACAGAGGGAGCAGGAAAGTGAACTCTATCAGTTAAAGCAGAAGGAAACGGGGAAGGCAGTTAGAACAGCAATGGCCCAAATTGAGGAAAAGATAGCCAACTCAGTTAAGAAGGGAGATAAAACCTTTTATAGGTACATTAGTGAGCGCAGAAAGACCAAGGGAGGGGATAGTGAGGCTTAATAAAGGAGAGGAGGGTGGGCAGAGGGTGTCAGTGAAAAGGCAGAGATACTGAATGAACACTTTTGTTCGGTATTCGCAAAAGAAAAGGAGGGGAATGTACCTAAAGAAGACACTAGAAGCACACTGGATAGAGGGGTCAATACCAGTCCATTCACAGAAGAAAGGGTCCTGAAAGGACTCTTAAAACTCAAGGTGGACAAGGCAATGGGGCCTAACAGATCCCCCCAGAATTCTGAAACAACTGAGGGGAGAACTAATGACACCACTGACTACCCTTCTTAATTTAATTTTAAATTATTTATTTTACCAGGAGAGACACACTAAGCTGAAACCTTGTTTACAGGTGCGACCTGGGAGCACAAGGAAGTTAAGTGACTTGCTCAGGGTCACATAGTATGCAAGTGGGAGGATTGTGTAGTACCTGAGGACTGGAGGAAGGCGGATGTGATTCCCTTTCACAAAACCGGGAGCAAAGCAGAGGCAGGAAACTAGAGACCTGTTAGTTTGACCTTAGTGACAGAGAAAATGATGGCATCACTTCAGAAAGAAAGAATAGTTGAGCGCCTAGAGGCCAGCGGGGCACAGGACCCAAGGCAGCATGGATTCACAGCGGTAAGGTCATGTCAGACAAATCTAACAGAGTTCTTTGACTGGATAACCAAAGCAGTAGACCAGGGAGGGGCTGTGGACATGGCCTACCTAGACTTTAGCAAGGCATTTGACACAGTGCCACACAAAAGATTAATAAACAAGTTAGACAACCTGGGAGTAGGTCCCAGGGTGGAAGCCTGGGTAAAAAATTGACTGGACAACAGGACGCAGAAGATAATAGTAAAGGAGTCCACACTCCGAAGAAAGGGGGGTTACTAGCAGGGTACCACAGGGTTCAGTATTGGGACCGGTCCTCTTTATTGTCTTTGTAAGTGACATTTCAGAAGGACTGGAAGGAAAAGTATGCCTCTTTGCAGATGACACAAAGATCTGCAACAGGGTTGATACACAAGGGGTGGGTGCAAAGGATGAGAAAGGACATGACAAGGTTGGAGGAATGGTCAAAAGTATGGTAGCTTAGATTCAATATAAAGAAGTGCAAAGCAATGCACCTGGGAAACAAAAACCCAGGGAAAGAGTACACAATGGGGGGGGGGGGAGGAACTAACAACAACAAAAATGGAAAGGGACCTGGGGTAGTCATATCAGATTACCTAAATGTAGGCAGACAATGTGAGAAGGCAATGAGGAGGGCTTGGGAAATATTGGTATGCACAAGGAGAGGGCATCATCAGTAGAAAACAGAAAGTTGTTATCCCTCTGTACAGACAGTTGGTGAGACCCCATCTGGAGTACTGTGTGCAGTTTTGAAGACCCCATCTCTTCAAGGACATAGACAGGATGGAGGCAGTCCAGAGGAGGGCAACTAAAATGGTGCAGTGTCTGCACCAGAAACCATATGAAAAGAGACTAAAGAAGCTTAATATGTATACTCTTTAGGAAAGGAGGGAGAGGGGGGACATGATAGAAACTTTAAAGTACCTCAAGGAAATCAACAAAGTCCAAGAGGGTAGTATCTTTCAGAAAAAGATGTGCAAGAACAAGGGGCCACAGTTTGAAGATAGAAGGGGGACAGTCCAGGGGCAACATGAGGAAGTGTTTTTTCACAGAAAGGGTGATGGTTGCATGGAACAGCCTTCCTGAGGAGGTTGTGGGGTCAAAAACAGTGGAGGAATTCAAGAATGCATGGGACAGACATAAGACAATTATAATGGGGGGTAGGAGGAAGTAGGTTGTTGGTTAACTAGGATCTGCAGCTTATCCAATAGGTAGGGAAATGGGCAGAATGGGTGGGCCAAGCAGTCCCTATCTGCTGTCAAAGTCTATGTTTATGTGTTTGTAAGCATGCTTGCCTGCCTACTAACTTTGGCTGATACCCTGCTTTACAATCAAACATGCTGTGCTGGCCATTCTCCTTTCTCTGATTTCACACTGCCTGACGTACTAACAAGCCATAATATGAAGATGCATGGCAGTTATCACCACCTTGTATCCAGGGATTTGTACTGGGCCATGGTGTACCTGCTTAAGCTATGCTGAAGGGGTGGTTTAATACCCCTATAGGCTAAGGTTTGCTCCCTCGCCCAGGTAATACTATCCCTCCTTTTACTGGCTGGTGATATTGTTCCATATCCTGGTCCCTAATCATTTGTACCTCCAAGTGTTATGCAGCCCCTGGTACTATGTTAAAGGATTTAAAACTGCCACATCACTAGAAGGAGCCTAACTAAAGATCTGAACAAGCTCACAGTATGGGTTAATCATTACAAGCCTGACATACTTGAAACCTGGTTAAAGTCAAACATACCTGATAACTTTTGTGCATTTCCCAGTTACAATTATTTTTTTTTAACCAGGAAAGACACATTAAGCTGAAGCTTGGTTACAGGTGCTACCTGGGAGCACAAGGAAGTTAAGTGACTTGCTTAGGGTCACACAGTATACAGGTAGGGGTTGTGGGATTCAAAACCAGGTCTCCAGATTAACAGCCCAGAGCCTTAAACCACTGCACTATACTGCCTCCTCCACTACACTATACTGCCTAATTTTACGTCTCTAACATTGCACACCATACCTGACCAATAGAAGATATTGCACAGTGTACCAGTGTTTAAGAAAGGTGATAGTAAGAACATTGACAACTACAGGTCCATAGCAATACTTCTGGAACTCAATAAAATACTTGAGAAATTAATTGCCTCTCAATTCACCCAGAACCTTAATGCTTAGTGAGTCTCCTGTGTCTTGCACAACATTATTTTCAGAAAGACCACAGCACTACCACTCTGCCCTCCTATCGCTCACCAGCAACATTGCCTCTGCATTGGATAATGGCGAGCTTGCAAGTGCAGTTTTTATTGAACTCACCAAAGCATTTGATTTGGTTGACCATTCCTTACTCACTGGAAAGCTTACTGTACAGAGTGTTTCCTCCACTGCCCTATCATGGTTTAAAAGTTATCTGGCTAATAGGTTTCAACATGTTAAATTAAGCAACTCTCTGTGTGGCCCAGCTCCTACATAAGTTGGAGTCCCTCAAGAATTGATACTGGGCCCCCTCCTTTTCTCTCTCATATCAACTCGATCCATGCCAGTCTCTCACATAGCACTCCCATCTTGTAGGCTGATGACCTAGTCCTTTTTGCAAGCTCTCACAATGTCTAAATCATCAGCTGTTTTCTGATCTGCAGTCAATTCAAGGATGGCTCTGAAATAGCAGGCACCTCATAAATGTTACAAAGACCCAGACCATGCTGTTCAGCTCAGCTCCAACAGCAGAAAAGTGCCTCTCCATTTTGATGATGACATGTGAGAATGGGTCTTGTCTCACTGCTATTTCCTTCTTTAGTTACCTGGGGGTCACACTCAATATGTCACTGAACTTCTCAATGAATACAGTGACTGTAAAGCTGTGAATATCAGGTTAGGGTTCTCCTACAAGATCAGTAACAACCTCACTCCTAAAGCAAAAATAACCATCGCATATGGCATTATGCTCCTCAAACTTCCATATGGGATGTTGGTCTACTTCTCAGCCTCAAAAACTGTCCTACAGAAAGAGGATGTGGCCTATAATCTGCCTGGATTGGTGGTAGTTCAGATCCCATGATCCCATGGCACTTATCGAAAAGAGTAGGGGAATTTGCCCGGTGTCCTGGCCAAATTTCCCTCATTCTCTAAAAATACCACAAACAACTTAATCTGGTTTAAGGTCAGTTGGCATTCATCTGTATCCCCTTCCCCCAGGTCATGCCTGAAAATAGGCAGGATTTGTCTAGTGCACTTACCCGGTCAACAAAAACTAAATAAAATGAAAAAAAATAGTATCTGTAGATTTGCCTTGGCCAGAAATAGATATACTCACCACTGTACCCTCTACTCCAAACTTGATTGGCTTCCATCAACTGCCCTGCACAACCACACTATGGGAAGTGTTGTTCATAATGGTTTTTTTTTTCCTCTTCTTTAAGGATCATACTTAGGATGTGTGAGGAGCAAGGATACTGAGAAGCCCATAAGTGCTTCTATACTAATCAATTATTATAATATGAAAGATTGTATCCTGTGGAAATCAGGTTGTCTAGAAGACATTTGAATACGATTTTTGTTTTGGCTAAACAGGCCCTACTGTTCCTGGCCCCTCTTCTTATGCCTGACAGTGTATCCTATCCCCTAAGGTCCAATGTCCCTGGCTCCTTGGCCATCCCCAAAACCAGAACTAAGATAAGGGGAACTGTCCTTCTCCTAGTCTGCCCATACACTTAGGAACTTCATCTCAGCTACGGTTCATCTATGTCGAACCAACTGAGATTGGATACTGCTCCCAGCTACTCATGACCTCGATATGTACATGTCCATAGTTGCTGCACTTGCGTGTATTGCTGACTGCTAACTCTAAATGTTTGAAACATCCCTGTAGTTGTTGCTTGTCTTTTATTGTTGCACCTTGCCCTGTACCTTGCATCATGCTTACCATATATTATATTTGTTTTTTTGTTTAGTTCTTTATGTTACTTTTAGGCAATTGCATAGACCCTTTGATTACACTTTAAGTGTCAGTTACATACCCTGCAGTTCCAGTGTGTAACTACACTGTAACTGCATTGCAATTGCAATGTAGTTGCATGCAACAAGCATGTAACTGCAGTGTAATTACCATGTTGCTTGTAATTAATGATTATTTAAATTGAAATGGACACTTAAAGTGTTACCTACAAATATTTTGTCCACTGCACCTACCTGGTAAATAAAAACTAAGTAAGTAAATAAATAAATATTGCATGAACTAATTTAAGATAAAGAAGAAGAAGAATTTGTACCTTACAAACAATCAGACTGGCAGTGAAGTAACTGTAAAAGTGCTAATCAACAGTCACACACAGCCATGGATGCTCAATTCCCTGTACCAGTTTTGTGTGGAGAGGAATAGTAGCCTGGTCACTGGGTAAAATATCCATCTATTGTGAATAAAATGCTTTTTTTCCTACTTAAAATGAGTTTCTGGGGGTGGAGCTAACAGCCTGGTACATGTTGTTTTGTGCTCCTGCTTGGTGCCTGTTAATTACACTTACAATATAAGATTTTAATCCTCTTGATGAGACTTGGGTTTTAGGATCTAGTTGCTATTTATCCTGAGCATAATTTGAGACAATGTATAGCAAAATGGGATGTAAGGGAGTGCAGGTATAGCAAGATTTCTTTCAGCCCCAGAGCAGCCGAAAGAAAACTATGGAGCTGGGCGCATCTGCTGCAGTCATGGCAGAGCATCCTGTGATTGTGAATTAATTTCAGCAAGTAGTGGCCACACTGACTCACTAGATTCAGTGGATTGAAAATACAATGGACACTTTTACAACCAAGCCTGGGGTGATGGAAAAAAGGGCACAGTACCGGAATTGGCGAGTGCAGCTGAGAAAGCCATGGCTGCCATAACATCTAGCTAGTATGAACAGCATCTTCTCTAGGCCCAGCTGGAGCAACTGAAAACACTGTGTGGGCAGCAAACCCTTGAATTTTAGGACTCCTGGAGGGTGCAGAACTACCAGATCCAATGGGGTTTGTATCCTCTTGGTTATCCCTTCAGCTAAAACTACCAGATAGTCTCCACATTTCAAAGGCATACAAGATTGCACCCCACTGGGCTCAAAACAAGCTTGCAGTCCCCTCCACACCTATGCTTCCGGCAGTGCCTGTGATAGGGAAAAAGTGCTAAAAGCAGTGCGGCAAGCACGACAGATTTATTTTGAGGGCACCAAAATTATACTGCTCCCTGACATTTCACATACCAAGAGAATCAGAATGGGGAGGCAGTATATTGTAGTGGTTAAGAGCACTGAACTGCAGATCTGGAGGACAGGGTTTGAATCCCACAGCCACCACTTGCTTACTGTGTGAATATGATCAAGTCACTTAACTTCCCCGTACTCCCAGGATACACCTGGAAAAAAGCTTCAGCTTAGTGTGTCTTTCCTGGCCAAAACAAATGTAGCAAAATAAAAAATAAAATGAAAAGAAAGGCATTTTGTTTGTGTGACATGCTGTTTCAGGGACATGGGCACTCCTCATAGATTTGGCGTTCTCGGACTGACGTTACCTCTCCTTGGGAGCCAAACTTTCTGTAATGTTGGATCATAAAGAAGCAGCAGCGTGGGTAGAGAAATTGCAGATGTAACGGATGGAGGAATCTTACAGAAAACAGGTATCAGATGAAGGAGCAGATGCTTGAAGAACTTAAATGAATTAATTTTCCTGTTGCTTATTATGGTTTCAGGTACCTCAAACCAGCCCCTCTAATATTCTGAAGTGTTTATGCTCCAAGTATTTTTATATCAGACTGTTTAATTATATGTAGTATTTGAGTCTTTTTTTTCTCCTGTATTGGGGAAGTGTGACTGTGGGACTTTGGGTTAAAGTGGCTGGCGATACTGGTATGATGTTACAAACAATTTGATTTCAAGGCCAGATGGGTTAACTTTTTAGAATTATTAGCTGAGGGCTGTCTTTGCCAGTGCAGTTATTTCAGTACAACAGCACTGGATAAAGATCCAGCAGCCTTTTTACACTAAAATCAGTACTAACCACACATCCCTTATTGCCATCACAAACATGGCTGTCACCTTCAAAAACTAAAAACCTTCAACTAGGCCCTAAACATAAAACTGCCTTAAATACAAAAAATAACAGTAAAAGAGTTCCACATTGTAGGAACATGGATAGAGAAAGCAGACTGGCCTGCTACAGATATAAAGTGAGGAATATAATAGGAATAAGCATCAGAGGATCAGAGGGAGCATGAGGACAGGATGGGGGGGGTAGGGAGAAAGAAGAGGTAAGTGGAAACAGTGGTAAATCAGTTTTTGTCTAGACAGGAGGAACAGTATAAGAGATTCCAGACCTGTATGGCATGAGAGATAGATTAAAAAGAGAAAGTTGTGATGGATGAGAGATGGAACGCTAAGGGTGAAGAGGCAGAAGGAGTAAAAGGGGGCTAGCCTGGCAAGTGTAGATGTTGAGTCATCACTGTAGACTACATCCACATGGTCAAACATGAGCAAGATTATCTTGAGGATGATATTACAGTGGACCTGGAGAGGCAGGCAGGATTTGTTGTGGTACAGCATGCCAGGTTTATGGGCACAGTTTCTAATGCATGGCATTGATGTGTGTCAAGAACTGAGGTTCTGGTATAGCAACACTCCTGAGTAATTGAAGTGGGGCAGCAGTCATCATCCAGAGTCTTGAAAAGTGGGTTAAGTCGGACCCTCACTGGCCTCTGCTTAGTGCTAAAAGTCAGGGAAACAGTCTTTTTGGCATTTAGTGAGAGCTGGATTGACTGAAACCAGCACTGGGCATTGTCAAAGTCATGTTGGAGTGATGATTCCAACTCAGGGACCGAAGGACCAAAAGCAAACAGAACTGTGTCAGCCATACATATGCAAATGTGTAGGAAGATCAGGCAGCAGGTAGTTTGTTTAAAAAGACAGAGAAAAGATTAAACACTAAAAGAATATGGATCATTTGACAATGTAAATATCATTTTTGAGGACAGGAACATTGCAAACAACTGCAGCTACAGAAAAATGTCATCTTTCCTTTTATAGGTACTTTTATGTTTCTTGTCACCTTTGAGCAAAAAGAGCGGGGGTGGGAGGAGGTAAAGGAAATGATTCACCTCTGTGTTTAGGCCACCACAAAAATAATGTTGCATTCCTTGATAAGCTGCTCAGCTATCACTCTGCAAAACTAATACTCTTTATTTCTAATATCTGTGAGCAATGGGCATCTCATAATTCTGTATACTTAATGTCTCAGTTACTTAGTTACTTTGAGTTAATAAATCCCCAGTAACCATGGGTACAGGGATAATAGGTAGTCACAGAGAATTAAAAATATTCTGCGCAGAGTAAATTGTAAACTCATTTTGAAGTAAGAGGTATCATCTTTCAGTTCTGTTCATAAGTTATCTTGTTTCAGTAAATCTGCAAAAGAATCCAAGACATGAGCTTGTCCATTTTCCACCGTCTCATCACAGTCGGGAAGACTTTCCACTGTCGTGTCACCAGACACCTAATTCCAGGTATTTGCTTGCCTGGTCTTAGGTCTGAGTCATCAAAAAGAAAAATCTTCCCATTGTGTACCATGCAAAGTCTGGAAGGATACAAGCTAGAGCATACAGCTCCCAACTTAGTCAGTGCATACTGAACAACTACTGTAGCATACTCCAACAAATTGCCCATGTCATCCTGACCACATCTGATACTGCATGCATCATGGTATTATTCTGAATCCAAAACATAAAGATATTCCATAATAAAGAGCACCATGAAACTAAGAAGGACATGTTGCTCCAGAAATGAGCATGCAGCAGTATCTCCTATTTTGCACCTCAGTATTTGAATGAACATAAAAGTGTTTTTGTTTGTAAAATGTTTTTCATTGAATTTCAGATCAGTTATATAAATCAAGATCCACAACACACTGTCACCCACACACACACACATACACAAACACACACACACACACACACCACCTACCTAGGTCTGCAGCATTCCTGCATTGCTCCCAGACCAGTTCCTCCAAGGCCCCCACCCCCTCAACAGGGCCCCAACAGTCAACCCGTGCACTGCCTGCCATCTGGGAAAAGCTCTAGTCTGCATTGGGAGTAGACAGCAGCCTGGTGTTTGATACCTGGGTTAAGTAGTGTTGGCTCCATCACTCTGCTTCTGCTTTTGAAGCATTTTTTTATTCCCTTTCAATGCCCACCCCACCCCCACGCTCACCATGCTCATCCTATGGTGTCCCGCATTGCATTCCTGTGGGTTGAAATTCAGCTGATGTTGTGCGATCATCCTCCATGTTCCCTCGCTCCCACCTATTGAAGGTGCTCATGGAACAGAATGCACTAATCCTCCACCGAGGCTGGTGTGCGATATGTCACATCATGCTCCAAGCCCCAATGGCCCAGGGTGGGGGGAGTTGGGATCAGGACTTGATTTCAAGCCTACCATGTGATGGTGTGGTGCACCAGCAGCTGGCGCCACTGAGCCAGGGAAATATAAAGTTCATAAAAGAGATGGACACCTTTTATACTGATATGTTTATATCGATACAAATACTATTTTATAAGTGTTTTCTGTTGCTACATGGTGGCGCCAGCCAGGTTCAGATGCCTGATCCTGCAGAATTTTCACAGTTCTGAGGGAAACAATGCAGTCCAATGGCAGTTGTCATGCAGGAAACTGTATAACAGAGTCTGATTCTGGCAGACATCATTGCATGTGCTCATTAAATTATTGTAGATCGAGGCAGCGCTCCCCACCAGTTGGAGTGCTCCTTTCCTCTCCGTGAGAGATATTCATATTCAGCAAAGAGTGTCTCATGCACAGCTGCCCTGGAAACGGGCGCATTCTGGTAAGGTTTTTGAAAAATGAATATGCTGCACTCTAGGAAATATTCACGTTCATTTTATTTTCACTGTTTTGATGGTTTTGAAAAAAATGCAAACCTTAATGGATGCTGTAGTGAAATAAAAGGAATGCGATCTAATGTGAAGCATATTCAGTGATTTTTATTCTTTAGTGCTTACCACCTCACACCCAGCATTAGTCAAAGTTTTGAGGGAGACAGGAGAGAAGTCACAAAGGCTTTTGTGGGTATGCTGGCTGCCCCAATTAACAGCGCTGCTCTGCCTGTGGGGCTTAAAGTCTGTGACCAGGTCCATGACCATGACTCAAAGTCAGGACAGGAGACGAAGACACAGAGGCTTTGGGATGGGTACACTGGCTCTGCAGTTACCAGAAAACAATGGACATGAATCACTGGCTTCCTCCTTTAGCCACATTGCTGTCTGCCTGTGGAGCTTTACAGTCTGTGGCTGTGATGTGATACATTACCAGAAAACAACAAACCTGAATCAATCTAAAGTGCAGCTTTCAATTTTTATTGACACAATAACAATAAAAAAAAAATAAAGCAACAATCAAAATACAGTATGAAGACATTCATTTCAGTATTCATTTCATTCACTTGCTTTCTCCACTCTTTCATGTGCTTCTCTGTCCCTTGAATCTGTAAAGGAAAGACAAGCCAACAGGAAGAACTTCAGTGCTTAAGGAAGCACAGTGGTCAATGTAATGAAAGTTAACATACCTCTCTGTCCATTCAGACAGTTTTCATGTGCTTCAACCATTCCTGCTCCCACAAATCCATGGATGCAATCATTTTTTTTATTCTGTTAGATTATTGAAACTGGACTCCGGCCATCGAATGTGCTTCTTTTTAGAATGGACACTGTGGGAGACTAGGTTGCTGGCAAAGGCATCTAGCTTCACCTGAGCTTGTTTATGTTTGCTTGCATGCATGTGCAGGAAACATATTGCTATCATCTGAGTTTTCAGAGGTGTGGCACCTGTCTTCCAATTCAGTCAGTGTGTTTGCAGGTGCGGCCACTGTTCGCCAATGAATGCTGCAGCTGTCTATGGCAGCAGTTGAAAATGCAGTGCTGTACAGTTGAAAGGGAGAGCTACACTTCAGTGAGCAATGATAAGATATCGCTTGCTCATGTGCGCCTCCCACACACACACACATGCACACACACGCATATTGCGTGCTCATGCGCCCCCCCATGCACACACTATATAACTGATGGGGGTACCCAATCCCTTGTCGGCTGTGCTGCACTCACCCCCCCAACAGAGTTCCAGGTGCCATGCTGGGAGCCCACCCCAGTTTGGCAGCAGTCTGTATGGCCGATGGGGGTGCGAATCCCATCGGATCCACTGTTTCCACCCCCAAGAGACTATCAGGTGCCACGCTGTTCCTATGGCCAGCGGGGTGCCCAATTCCCCGTCAGCTCCATGCCCCCAAACAGCCTTCCCGGTTACCACACTGGGACCCACCCCAGTGTGGCAAGCGTCCAGCGTCGTCTAAGTAAAAAAAAAAAAAACCTGAAGAAAAACCTTCCCTCACTGATTGTCCTAACCCCCTCCCCACCCACTCCCACCCTCTGTGCATCCACCTCCCACCCCCCCTCACCCATACTTACCTCCGAGTCTGGGCGATGATCTTGAGTGGACGGGAACATGTCTGCACTCTTCAAAGCAGACCCATGAACTGAGAAATGCCAGTAAGCTGTATAATGTAATAAATAGGGTTTTTCAACTTTAGTGCATATCTCAGGCATTTTGGGGGAATTTTTTCACCAAATTTTCAAAATGGGGTTTTTGGGACCCCACCTCATGAATTCTATCATTGTCATGGCGTTAATCGGCCCCAAAAGGTGATTTGTGGTCACTGCGTGGAACCACCTTTTGGGATCAATTTATGAAATGACAGTGTCACAGTTCATGAGGTAAGCCCTAAAACCCTATGTTGAAAATTTGGTGAAAACTCCCAAATATGATTGTTTTCACGAGCATCGTTAAGCTGTTCCTCACATGCGCTCATAAGTTCACGAATTTTAATATATTCACTCCAGATTTTCAACATTGCCATTTACCACACCTCCTTATGAGCAGTACAGCTGTCATTTCTCACATCTCTCCCAAAACGTGTTTCCGCCCAAGTGGCGCACAATGGCGCAGTCGGTGTGCAAAATCAATGTTTGGGACAGATTAAGAAAATCACAGTGATGCTGTTCATGAGCAGAGGTGTTAAAATGGCTATGTTAAAAATTTGGTGAAAAAAGTCCATAAAATGACTGTTACTAGCGACCATTGTACAGTTTCCACGCACCCTCATAACTTCATTAATTTCTAATATTTTCAGTCCAGATTTTCACCACTGGCATTTTTCCACACTTCCTTATGAACAGTACAGCTGTCATTTATCACACCATGGCCAAAATGTGTTTTTGCACTTCCAGCGCAGAAATGCGTGGTTGCTGTGGGAAATCACTGTTCAGGAAAGATTAAGAAAATCACAGTCACACTGTTCATGAGTGGAGGTTCCAAAATTCCTGTGTTGACAATCTGCTGTAAAAATTCCCCAAACTAATTGCATTACAGGTGTGCGTTGTGCATTTTCTATGCACCCTCGTTACTTTACAAGTTTTTTAAATATTTTCACAGCAGAATTTCAACATTGCCATTTTTGTACCTCCCCACGAACAGAACAGCTGTCATTTTTCACATCCTGTTCGAAATGTGTTTTCACACCTGTGGTGCCAAATGGCGTAGTCACTGTGCGAAATCAACTTTCGGCTAACAAACTGATATTGCCACTGTTCATAAGGTGGGGGTCACAAAAAACCCATGTTGAAAATTTGGAGTGCAAATGGGTTTCCGACCATAATGCCCCAGCCTGTAGAGACTGACAGGCATCAGGGGTGTGACTTGGGATTCTCGCCTGTAATGCTTATACCATTTCACACCCTGCAGCCAGTGAGAGGCATCGAGGTGTTCCTTGAACTCTTTGACCCCAAAGTTCACCTCATTCTCCTATACAGGACCCATCTCACCATATTTCCTGATGGAATGGGGTGAGCATAAGGGCCAAAGACCCCAAGGCACACCGTGACACTTGTCAGTGTCTGCAGGGTAGGGTGTGTTGAAATGGCATGGCCGTTATGCCTGATGACCCAAAGGCACACCCCAATGACTGTCAGTCTCTGCAGGGTGGTGGTGGGGTTGGCTTCAGTTCAATACTTCACTGACATTCCTATTATGCAGCTCTCTAACTCCTACACTACCAATGCCAATGCCAGCAAGCAAACATTCAGCATTGACAAATGCTTGTTTTTTCTAGGTTTGCTTATAAGGACAGAGCAAGGAACAATATTATCGGAGCAAGGAAAAAGATTAAGGCTTCTTTTGGCTAGGCAGATTTACTGTGTGTTACTATTTTCTTTTGTGCTTACAGGTTTTGTTACTGTTTTTTGCTTACATTTTACTGCTTTATTGTTCTCAGATTCAAATTGCTGTTACATAGTATAATTTCTGCTGCATTGTTACAGGGTGTACCTACAGGTTTGTTACTGTTTTGTGCTTACAGATTACTGCTCTAATCTTCTCTGATTCAAATTGTTTTTTGCAATGTATATCTTCTGTGAAATTGTTACAGGTGGTGCTTACAGGTTTTACAGTTTTATCTATCATTAGGCTAAGCTTTCAGGGCTAATTACAGGGGCACATACGAGATACAGACTGAGGGATAGTGACTGCATTTGTTGTTGGTTGACTGTTTCTGCTCTTTCCTTTTGGTTTCTTTCATCTGTGGTTCTTCTTTTTCGGCAGGGAAAGGGCCTAACCACCCACTTCCATCCCCAACCACCCCATGCTACACTCCTTTTATAGAGTAGCACAGTCATGACATTTCCTGTAGCAAAGCAGGAAGGGCAGGATCAGAGGGGGTATCCACACAGTGACCTCACTTACAGGGGTACAATTAATTTAACTTGTTATAAAAAGTTATATAAAAACAAATAAACAAAACAAACAAAAAAAATATTTAAAAAAATCAAACGTTTGCTTTCATTTTACTTCTAATTACTTGAACCAGGTTATAAACTTGGTAACTCAACTGGAATGGATATTATTAACTGTAGGTGCTGAGGGACACTTTCAAAAGGGCAGTTATACAGGATTTAGGATGCTGTCCTACATGCTGGATCATCAGAGATCTAAGGGCTCAGCTCTGAGCAGCATGGGTAGAGATTGTCACCTAAAATGGCATATTCAGGATGAAATATAGTAAAGAATCACCCGCCATTTCCCCAACATCCAACTAAAGCTACTCGACTGCAGAAGGTAGTTGGTCCAAGAGGTAGGCAGGTGGTTAGGAGGGGCAAATCAGTGCCCCAACACTCAGTGCTCACCAACATATCACCTTCACAAACCATATAAAAACTACAAACATGTATCTGCCTCTATCTCCAAAATCAAACAGAGGGGCAGAGGACACTGCAGAGCAGGACACTGCAGCACAGGAGTTAGCACTACAAAACTCACCCAAAACAGGGACCAAAACAAAAAAGGCGAAAAGGAAATCCAAAACACTTCTGATCATAAGAGACTCCATGATTCAGGAAGTTGATACCTACCTCCAGCCGGGGGTAATGGTCAGATCTCTCCCAGGTACATCAGCATGGAGAGACACTGACTGCATTGCTAAAATCATGAAAGAAGCAGGAGAAAACACCGATGTCCTGGTACACATAGAGACTAACGATCTCTCCAGCCGATCAGTTGTGGAGGCCAAGGAACACCTGATCAGGTTGGGAGACAAACTGTCATCTATTTCATCTGGCATCTCCTTCTCTGAAATCCTGCCAGTCTGGGGGGGGGAGATAACCAGAAGATCAGAGAAGGGGAGATAGGGGAGCTAAAAATGTGGCTCAAGGGCTGGTGCCAGGGAAAAATGACACAACTTTGTAGGTAACTGGCAACAGTTTTGGGAGCGAAAGTTCTTTAAATTTGATGGACTGCATCTGACTAAGGAGGGACTCAGTGCATTGGGGCAAAATTTGATGTCTGTAGAATATTTAAACTAGCAAATGGGGAGAGGGGTGCAGCATCCGATACATCGAACAGGAAGAACACCCTTCCCCCCTCAGCTAGTGATCAAACAGACGTTCAGCATGTTTGCAGTTCATTTGCATCATCAGGTAAGGAAAAAGGTCTGGTATGACGTGCAGGGGAAAAGCTGGACCTGGCCCCACAACCAACGCACTGAAATCTGGCCAATGGAAAATCATGTACACAAATGCCAGCAGTCTGGGAAACAAGATCCCAGACCTGGAGGCAACAATGACAGAGGTTTAACTGGACATAGTAGCCATTAGTAAGACAAGAGACATGGTTCACCAGTAACCTCACTTGGGAGACTTCAGTACCCAGTTAGGTACTGTTCAGAAGAGACCGAGGTACAAAGGGGGGTAGTGGTCCTTTATGTCTATGAAAATATCAAAGCTACAGTAATTCAAAATACACAGGAAATGGGACAGCCATATGAACTGGGGTTGTCTACAGGCCTTCAGACCGGGGTGGGGGGGGCATAGACACATTACTGTTAGAAGATATACAAAACATGACAGCTAAAGGAGAGGTTCTGATAATGTGAGACTTCAACATGCCAGATACGGATTGGTCAATATCAGCAGGAACATCTGCCAGAACTAGACAAATAGTGAATTCCCTGCAGGGGGAGGGCCTCAAACAATTGGTACAACAACCCACAAGAGACAGGGCTATCTTGGATCTAGTACTGACTAATGGGGAAAGGATCACAGATCTCCAGGTAGAAGGTCACCTAGGGGCCAATTTGGCCACTAGAACTAAATTATCCAATTCCAGTGCAAAAATATGGGACTTCAGAGGAGCTGACTTTGATAAGATGGCCAACAGAGTTAAGATAGCCCTAGCAAGAAGAAATACAGGTGAGGGGATACAGGCAAAGTGGGCAAGCATTAAGGATGCAATACTTGAAGCAACAACCCATTGTGTAAGGGAGAAACGCAAGAGCAAAAGAAGGAGGAAACCACTTTGGTTCTCAAAAATAGTATCAGAAAAGATCAGAGCCAAAAGGTTGGCCTTTAGGAAATATAAGGGAACATAGCAGGATGAAGATAGGGAGGCATACCAAATTTCACTAAAGAAAGCAGGGAAGGCAGTAAGGAGGGCAAAGGCCCAAACTGAGGAAATACTAGCACAAACAGTAAAAGAAGGGGACATGACTTTCTATGTCCAGTGGGGGTATTGCTAAGACCAAAGAGGATAAGGGAGAGTGTGTGGAGGAGGACATAGGAAAAACATATATCCTAAATAAATACTTCTGCTCAGTATTTCCTGAGGAGAAGGTAGAGCAGGGTCCACCACTCAGCACCATGTACACAGAGGGAAGGGAGGTGTGCACAAGTCCCTTCACAAAAGAAAGGATCCTACAAGAGCTCGCTAAGCTCAGGGTGAACAAGGTAATAGGATCTGATGGCATACATCCATCCCAGGGTACTAAAGGAGCTAAGGGTGAAACCAGCCGAGCCATTAGCAGAACTGTTTAGTGAGTCTGTGAGCACAGGAGAAGTCCTAGAAGACTGGAGAAGGGCTCACGTGATACTGCTCCACAAGAGTGGCAGCAGGGAAGAGGTAGAGCATTACAGACCAGTCAGTCTTACCTCAGTAGTGGACAAGATTATGGAGGCACTCCTTAAGGAAAGGATAGTGCAACACCTGGAATCCATATGAGCACAGGATCCAAGACAGCATGGGTTTACAACAGGAGGGTCCTGTCAAACTAATCTCATAGATTTCTTTGACTGGGTAACCAGAGTGGTGGAACAGTGGGGTGCAATTGATGTCACCTACCTTGACTTCAGCAAAGCTTTTGATACTGTTCCACATAGAAGATTGATTAATAAGCTGGGTAGGCTCAGGGTGAGTCAGACATTGCCCAACTGGGTGGCAAACTGATTGGCGGGCAGAAAACAGAGAGTGGTGGTAAACAATATACAGTCAGAAGAGATGCAATTCACAAGTAGGGTACCTCAGGGATCAGTCCTGGGGCCAGTCCTCGTCAATATCTTCATCAGTGTCATTGCAGATCGACTGGAGGGTAAGGTTTGCCTATTTGCAGATGACATCAAGATCTGCAACAGAGTACATGATCCAGATAGGGTGGGCAGAATGAGATGAGATCTGGAAAAACTGGCAAAATCGTCTGAAGAGTGGTACCGGGGTTTAACGCAAAGAAGTGCAAGATCATGCACACAGGGAAGAGAAACCCAGAAGTTACCTATAGGTTGGGAGGGGAGTTGCTGGCAATCACGAGGGAAGAAAGAGAATTGGGGCATCTTCATCACAGATGACCTGAAATCATCCAAGCAGACCACTAAAGCAGTAGATGAGGCTAGAGGGATGTTGGGGTGTATTAGTAGGGGTATCACAAGTCATAAGTAGGAGGTAATAATCCCTCTTTACAAGACACTGGTTAGACCCCATCTGGAGTACTGCATGCAGTACTGGAGGCTACACCTGCACAAGGACATTAACAAAATGGAAACAGTCCAGAGAAGGGCAACCAAAATGGTGCAGGCACTGCATCAGAAAACATATGAGGACAGATTAACAGAGCTCAATATGTATACCCTAGAGTGAAGGAGGGAGAGAGGTGATATGATCGAAACATTCAAATACCATAAGGGCATTAACAAGGTGAAAGAGTCTAACATGTTTCAATATAAGAAAAATAGCAGGACAAGAGAACACAGCATGAGATTAGAGAGAGGCCAATTAAGGGGTAATGTGAGAAAGTTCTTTTTCACAGAAAAGGTGGTGGATGCATGGAATGGCCTACCTCAGGAAGTGATGTATATGAATACAGTTCAGGGCTTCAAACAGGCATGGAATAGGCATAAGGGAGCAATACAGATGAGTATGAATAAATAGGTCACTGACAGAGTAAAGGCCTATGGCACATTCATAAGGTAGAAAAAATAAGCAGACTGGATGGGCCTTGTGGTCCTTATCTACTGTCAACTTCTATGTTTCTGTGTTATGCAGCTTCCTGTCCATAAGGTGAGCAGACTTACAGGGTTAGGTGGAGGAGCAGAGGATAGGAGGAGATAAATTTAAACTGTGGTTTATTCCAGGTCAAAGAATCTGATTGATGCAATTATGGGACACTTACAACTGCGTGTTATTAGTGGTTGAATACTGTGATTGCAGACGTTAACAGACATTCGCAAACATCTAACTTAAATAGCTATATAAATATACAGAATATGGGATTTTGAACAGGTGGTAATACAAGGACCCATCAGCTGAAAATACATTCCACACATTTGGTACAAAGGCATTTTAAGGCAAATGACCGCAAAAACATCAGTGAGGTTGCAAGAAATGGGCTAGGACCACTAGCCCTATAATTATAGCCCTAGGATTCCCAGAAACAAATAGCGTGAGTTTATACTTAGCCGCAGTCACAGGTGGAGGTGAAGTGGGCTTTGATGAGGGAATTGGGTTTGAGAGTTGCGAGCATGTGCTGGATTACCAAGGGAAGGGAGTTCCACAATTTAAGCATGCAGTGCCTGAAGGCTGCCTGACCCACAGAGGAAGTCATGTCCAGCACAGCCAGGAGCTGGGTGTTGAAGTTCCTGAGAGGGCACGGAGGAGGTGTATGGGATGAGTTGACTGAGGTAAGGTACGGTGGTAGTGACTGAGGCCAGAACTTGGCCATGAGATATGTACAGTGGGACAGTCTACAGTCCTGGAGTGAGGTGAGGTAGAGAGTCCGGTAGAGAATGCAGTGGTGTGTGGAGGGTGGGCAATCGAGAGTGAAACTGCAGAAGGAGTGTAAGAGGGGGACCAGTCTGGCCAGGGTGGACTTTGGAGTGGCACTGTGGATCACACCTCCATAATCAAAAGCAGGGAGAATCATTTTCTGCACTAGCGCACTATGGGCTGGCAGCGGGATGAATCCACGGTTACGAAATACAGCACCCAATTTAGGGTGGAGCTTTTTGTGGATAGCATCAACATGTGCAGAAAAGTCAAGGTGTTAATTGAGCCAGACCCCAAGGCATCTAAAGGAGGTTCAAGCTTCCAGAGTGGCACTGTCCACAGTGTTGAAAGAAGAGTGTGGAGGATAGCCAGGAGAGTCTGTCAGAAGCCGAAGATCATTGAGACCATTTTGTTGGCATTAAGAAATAGCTGATTTGCTTGAAACCAGAGCTGGACTTTAATGAAATCCTGCTGTAGCTTGGTCACCACCTCAACGGTCGAAGGGTCTGATGTATACAGCACCGTTTCATCTGCATACATGTGAATGGATGTGTTTGGGCAGGCAGTGGTCAGGTCGTTGAGGAAGATGGAAAATAAGAGTGGTTCAAAGACCAAGCCTTTGGGCACTCCTGAGGAGACTGGAAGAGAGGTGAATTTTTACATTCTAACAGATTGGGACCTACCTATTAGGTAGGAGTGGAACCAGCTGAAGGCCACGGCAGAGAGCCCTGCAAGAGTGAGCTTGTCCTGGAGGAGAGCATGGGAGACCATGTCAAATGTCTTAGCAAGGTCAACAAAAATAACTAAGGTGATATGGCCTTTATCCACCCCAGCCAGAATGGAACCCATGAGCCTAAGAAGGGAAGTTGCAGTGGAGTGGGACTTCCTGAAGCCAGACTGGTAAGGCGAGAAGAAGGAGGAGGAGGAGTTAAGGAAGGAAAAAAGCTGGGAGAGGGAAAGGTGCTCCTGGGGTTTTGCCAAGATGGGGAGGAGGTAAATTGGGCGGTAGTTACCGGTGGCAGAAGGGTCTCTGCCCTTTGGAAGTGGGATGACCGTTGTGTGCTTCCATTCAGATGGGAGTGAAACTAAGGAGAAAGAGAGGTTATAAAGAGTGGCCAGGGGGATGGCAATGGCAGAAGCAGAGAGGTAGAGCATTTTGGAGTCCAGGCCAGAGGGGCATTTGCCCTTGAAAGGATTTAGGGCCTTCAAGGAGTTGAAAACTTCCAAGGGGTGGCCTCACAGAGAGAAGGAGGAGTCAGGAGTTGTGGCCTATTGAGGAGGGTGGGGTGGGAGGGTTGCTGGCAAGAGGTGTGGACAAAAGTGCTGAGGTACAATTTGTGAAGGAGTTAAATACAGAGGCCACTGCAAGGGGATCCGTTACAAGGGTACCACCTACGTTTAAGACAGGGGTAAGAGGCTGGGAGGAAGGGGAGAAAAGTGAGTTTACCACCTTCCAGAATTTAGCTGGGTGGTTTAAATTTCAGTGGAAGGAGTCTTTGAAGTAATTTGCTTTAGCCTGGAGGATCAGCCTGGTGCAGATGTTATGGAGAGAGCGGTATTTGGCATGTTTGGCCAGGGAGCCAGAGATTTTTAATGACTTCCAAGCCTGATCTCTGGCTGTGGTGTGTGCCAATGTGTTGGTTGTGATCCATGGCAGGTGGGCGCTGCTCACATGAGACCACCGTAGAGCTGCATGGTGATCCCAAACTGCGAGGCACTTGGACTTCAAATACCCCAGAGCAAAGTCAATAGACGTAGCCTGGGGGATAGGAGACCAGTCTGTGCCAGCCAGGTCCCTTAGTAGTGATGGAAGTCCAGGGGAGCGTTCGGCCTGAAAATTTTACAAACCGAGTATATCATGTGATGATCACTTATGGCATCTGGCAAGAGCCCTGAGGCAATTATTCAGTGTTGGTGAGAGGTAAGAGACCAGTCCAAAAGAAAGTGGTTTTGAGATTTAGGGTTCAGTCTTGTGGGTTTAGAGATCAGTTGGATCAGGTTAAGAGGTGTGACCTGGTTCCGGAATTTGGAGGTAGCGCTGGAAAGCCAATTTAAATTGAAATCCCCTGGATATGTGGCTTACTCCCTGAGGCACTAAACTTTAAAGTGCCCAGATGGTCCAGGATAGAGGGGAGTCAAGGAGTCAGGGGAGCAGTAGGAACCAGCACAGAATATGGGGATGGTGTGGGGTAGGGAAAGCTTGATCAGCAAAGCGTTAATGGACAGAGAGGGCAATGGTTGGTCAATAGGGGTAAAATGGAGGTTAGACAAGATGTACATTGCTACGTCACCACCTCTTTTGTGGCCTTGGTGGTCATGGCGGATGACTATGTAGCCTGGGATGATGATTTTGGCATCCTTGTTGTGTGGCTTTAGCCACATTTTGGAAATAATCAGGATGTCAGGCCTTGGGAATATGACAGTTGGGTGCAGCACAGCTTGTTTAGGAAGTAGGCTGCAGATGTTAAGGTGTAAATGTTTTAGGCCCCGTGGTAGTGTGAGGGGTTGGGGTTTGACGTCACCTGCAAGAAGGAGAAGTAGGGTAACCAATAGCTTGGGGAGTGCCAAGGGGCCTAGAAGCTTACAGGTATGGGAAGTTTGTTTAGCAGCTTCCAAAGGGGCACTCTGGGTGATGGTATTTAGGGTTGATAGACCAAAGTGAAAGTTTGGCGGGAGGAATGATGGGCCAACTCACCAATTTAGTAGTTGGAGTGCATAGGGCAGCGCAACTGTGGAGGTAATGAATAAGAGTGGTAGTGCTCATGGGGTGCTTAAAGTAAAAATATCTGCCAGCTCTGTGGGGAATGAGGAGGGAGGTAGTGACATTAAGGGAAGGAAGGAAGCAGTTAGAGCCAGGTAGAGTGGCAGCATGGTGGAGCTGTTTATGTATTATGCTAGTGCAGGATTTGACTAGGGCAGAGGGCACTAGTGGGAGGATAATAGAATCTGCAGATGGAAAAACCAACTGATTGGTTAACATGCCACGTGACTCATACTATAAAATGAGAAGATCACCAAGACTGGTGGTGAGGAAGATGGGGTAGCCAACACGTAGCATTGGCGGAGCAAAATCCTCAAACAGCAGCGCGACAGACTCAGTGGCTCGAAGGACCACCGCACCTGTTTCTTTCCTGAAGATGCGGTGGAGGGCAGCTTTGGGGCCCTCACAACCTTCTGAGTGAGGAGCTGTTTCTTTCTTGGAGATGCGGGGGGAATGCAGCTTCGGGACCCTCATGACCTCCTGAGTGAGGAGCTGTTTCTTTCTTGGACATGCGGAGGAGGTCAGCTTCAGGGCCTTCACGACCTCCTGAGTGAGGAGCTGTTTCTTTCTTGGAGATGCGGGGGAGGGCAGCTTCTGGGCCCTCATGACCTCCTGAATGAGGAGCTGTGGGTAAAAGGACAGAGGTAAATCTGTCAGAGAGCATTTAAAGCAGGTAAAAGGGGGGCAGGATTAACTGAGGAGGGACAGTGGTTCAGAAAGGAGGGCTAGTCACTCCTCGGTACTAGAATTACCCAAAGAGAACCAGATCTGAGCTAGCAAGGTACTGAGGAAGTCTAAATATATCCAACATTCACTACAGGAAACCTGTGCAGTTCCATGAGAAAATGGACTGAATTTAGTAAATCCGGGGAACTCGGCGAGTACCCAGAGCTGTTTAAATTAGATAATCTGCTTTTTTAAATTGCAGAACTCAGCAGAAAGCAATTTCAGGGCTCTGCAGAAAGCCTGTGCTGCTACAATTAATATGAATTAGAATACAGTACAAGTTGTGTTAGAACAACACAGAAATTACTTAAGGAATACTTAGAGACAATAAGTAGCTCAGTTAAAGTATCAGCTGTAGATAATTTAAGGTAACTCAGTAGAAACCCAGCTGGTAAATTAATTGGACTAAAAGTTCTTAAATCAACCTACGTAAATAGCTAAGCAGTGTAATTTACAGTACAAGAGGATCATAAACAATCTATTTTCATTTATACGCTGACAGTTGGTTAGTTAGCATAATCCTGTGTTTGAATTTCAAGTGTTGGCGCCAAAAATCCTAAATCCTCAAACAGCAGCGCGACAGCCTCAGTGGCTCGGAGGAGCACTGTATCTATTTCTTTCTTGGAGATTTGGGGGAGGGCAGCTTTGGGGCCCTCACAACCCCTGAACATGGAGCTGTTTCTTTCTTGGAGATGCTGGGGAGGGCAGCTTCGGGGCCCTTATGACCTCCTGACTGAGGAACTGTTTCTTTCTTGGAGATCCGGGGGAGGGCAGCTTCGAGGCCCTCATGACCTTATGAGTGAGGAGTTGTTTCTTTCTTGGAGATGTGGGGGAGGACAGCTTTGGGACCCTCATGACCTCCTGGGTGAGGAAATGTTTCCTTCTTGGAGATGTGGAGGAGGGCAGCTTCGGGGGCCCTCATGACCTCTTGAGCAAGGAGCTGTTTCTTTCTTGGAGATGCGGGGAAGGGCAGCTTTGGGGCCCTCACGACCTCCTGAGGGAAGAGCTACCACCACCGAGACCAGTCTTACGGTTGTAAGAATGGTCTCATGTTCTTAGGGTATCAGAACCTCTCACCTTGGGTTTGCAGTTCTCATGCCCTAAGAATGTGCATGAGATCACTCTTACAACCTTAAGAGTGGTCTTGGCGATGGTATTAACATTCATAATAGCAGTGTGGTGCCATTGTTTCAGTTAGGGTTGAGTTAGTACACAGGGAAATGGCAACAGCACTCCCAAGCTCCTGAAGATGCAGCCATACAGCATTACTTCATCTGATAAAACAAAAAATGGTGCACACACCAGGTATTAGATGGCCGAATGTAATTTATTAGTGCAAAGCCGCCTGAAGAAGTCACAGAGCATGGCAATGTAAAGGTGTGTTTGGTTGGTGGTTCATTATGCTTTGCACTAATAAATTGTATTCAGCCATCTAACACTTTTGTGTGTGCACCATTGTATGTTTTCTCAGGGTTGACTTACTGACTTATTTTCTTTTTAGCTGTTGACCGGGAAAGGAGAGCTAGGTATTGCTGCCTATTTTCAGTTGGTATACAGATGCAAGCTGACAAGTTGAATCAGGTTGACCTGTTGGGAGTATTTTTTTAATGAAATGGGTGGGGGGGGAATTTACATAGAAACATAGAAACCTAGACTTTGACAGCAGATAAGGACTGCTTGGCCCACCCAGTCTGCCCAATTCCCTACCTATTGGATAAGCTGCAGATCGTAGTTAGCCAACACCCTGCTTCCTCCTATACCCCACTATAATTGTCTTATGTCTGTCCCATGCATCCTTGAATTCCCACAGTGTTTTTGACCCCACGACCTCCTCAGGAAGGCCGTTTCATACATCCACCACCCTCTCCATGAAAAAATACTTCCTCACATTGCCCTTGAGCCGTCCCCCCTCTATCTTCAAATAGTGCCCCCTTGTTCTTGTGCATCTCTTTTTCTGAAAGATGCTATTCTCTTGGACTTTAATGATTACTTTGAGATACTTTAAAGTATCTATCATGTACCCCCTTTCCTCAAGGGTATACATATTAAGCTCTTTTAGTCTCTCTTCATATGGCTTCTGGTACAGACCCTGCACCATTTTATTTGCCTTTCTCTGGACTGCCTCCATCCTGTCTATGTCCTTGTGGAGATGGGGTCTCCAGAACTGCATGCAGTACTCCAGATGGGGTCTCACCAACTGTCTGTACAAAGGGATAACAACTTTCTGTTTTCTACTGGTGATGCCTCTCCCTAAGCATACCAGTATCCCCCAGCCCTCCTTGCTGCCTTATCACACTGCTTGCCTACCTTAAGGTTGTCTGATATGACTACCCCAGGTCCCTTTCCATTTTTGTTGTTGTTAGTACCTCCCCCCATTGTATACTCTTCCCCTGGGTTTATGCTTCCCAGGTGCATTACTTTGCACTTCTTTGCATTGAATCTAAGCTGCCATACATTTGACCATTCCTCCAACCTTGCCAAGTCCCTCCTCATCCTTTCCACTCCCCTTGTGTATCAACTCTGTTGCAGATCTTTGTGTGATCTGTAAAGAAGCATACTTTTCCTTCCAGCCCCTCTGCAATGTCACCTACTGTATAAAGATATTAAAGAGGACTGGTCCCAGCACTGAACCCTGTGGTGCCCCACTAGTGAACCCCCTTTCTTCAGAGTGTACTCTGTTTACTATTACCCTCTGTGTCCTGTTGCCAGCCAATTTGTTACCCAGGCTACCACTCTGGGACCCGCTCCTAGGCTGGCTAACTTGTTTATTAATCTTTTGTATGAGACCATATTAAATGCCTTGCTAAAGTCAAGGTAGGCCATATCCACAGCCCCTCCCTGGTTTACTACTTTGGTCACCCATTCAAAGAAATCTATTAGATTCGTCTGACATGACTTTCCCGCTGTGAATCCATGCTGCCTTGGGTCCTGTGCCCCACTGGCCTCTAGGTACTCAGCAATTGTTTCTTTCAGAAGTGATTTCATCACTTTCCTTACCACTGAGTCCAAACTAATGGTATCACGTAATAATAGTGACCCAAAATGAGCGATTACAAAAACAGAGACTCATTTTGGGTGCTGTTATTCTGGGCTACCCTGCAGAATAGCGAGGGTATGCGATCACAAATATGGGGGAAGGGCAAGCGGAAGGGGGGAATAGCAAGGGGAAGGACAGGGAAGGGGTTAAGAAGAACTGGATTACCTGCTGCTGCTGAGCTAGTCATGTGGCATGGTGGTATGGGTGGCTAGCTGTGGTACAGCAGGTACTAGGTTTGGGACTGGAGCGGGTTACATTTTGCTGCAGCTGCGACACTTATTTTTTCCCAGCATCTGGATTTTACCCCTTCCACAACATGCACCCTACTGCAGTTGAAAATCCGAATTCAGGGGGTGCCAGAGGTAAAGCTCCCCCTGAGGGGGAGTCCACTAAAACACTTTTTTTTTTTTACATCCGGATGTTGGGTCGCCTTAGAGTGTGTATCACTGATTTGCTTTTCGGCAATATACACTCGCCATAATAGCAATCGCTGTTTTGCAATCGCTATTATGACATGGAACCAAACTAACAGGTCTGTAGTTTCCTGGCTCCGCCTTGCTCCCAATTTTGTGAAGGGGAATCGCATCTGCCCTTCTGCAGTCCTCAGGTACCGCACCATCATCCCATGTTTTGTTAAAAAGGGTAGTCTGTGGTATCACTAGGTCTCCCCTTAGTTCTTTTAGAATTCTGGGGTTAATTCCATCAGGCCCCATTGCTTTGTCCACCTTGAGTTTTAGGAGTTCTTTCAGGATCCTTTCTACTGTGAATGGACTGGTGTCGACCCCCCTGCCCAGAGTGCTTCTATTGTTTGGTTTAGGTACCTCCCCTTCTTCTTCTTTTGTGAATACTGAGCAAATGTATTCATTCAGTATCTCTGCCTTTTCACTGTCACCCTCTGCCCACCTCCCCTCCCCTTTATTAAGCCTCACTATCCCTCCATTGGTCTTTCTTTGCTCCCTAATGTACCTATAAAAGATTTTATCCCCCTTCTTAACTGAATTAGCTATCTGTTCCTCAGTTTGGGCCTTCGCTATTCTGACTGTCTTCCCCACTTCCTTCTGCTTTAATTGATACAGTTCTCTTTCCTGTTCCTTTTGTGATTCCTTATACTTCATGAATGCCATCTTTTTCTCCCTAATCTTCCCCACCACCTCTTTTGAAAACCATAGTGGTTTTTTACTTCGTTTGCAGAACACTGAGGAAATTCCCCTACTCTTGACATATAGAGTAGATGTATTTAGATAGATTCAGAATGGTTCTTTACACTGTGTTTATAAGAATATGAGGGAGGGGTTGTCTGATTTATTTTAATTACTGTTTATTAAATGTTTTCTACTCTATCATTTTCACAAAGTGAGGGATGCTGCCTGGGTCTGGCTGTTTTCTTTTTATGGGCTTCTATTCCATTAATTTCCTCTATATATATATATATGAGTGAGACCTGTGGTGGTATTAGTTTTGCTTCTTTTAATGAAAATTCCCCTACTTTTTCTGAGAAGAGATATTTAATGTCCACCTGAACCACACAAACCCTTGGTTTAAAGTCTCAACCAAAAAGATAGCACCTCAGAAGTGCAACAACCCTCTCATGCTGTGTTATAGTGTCAGTATTCAGATTTAACTCAGTTTCCTAGTGCAAGGCTAGAACTCACAGTCTTCTGATCTTCCAGCTTCAGATGGGAGTGTGCAAGCTGCTGAGCCACTGAGATGGCTGAAACTGTGTTTCATGACATGATATAGACTGTGTTTCATGACATGATATAGACTGTGTTTCATGACACGATATAAACTGTGATTCATGCCACGATATAAACTGTGATTCATGACACGATATAGACTGTGTTTCATGATATGATATAAACTGTGATTCATGGCAACCCTTATTATCAAGTTAGTTCAATAGAAGTAAAAAATGTAATGCTGGTAAAAACTGGTTGCCATTGAAAAGAAGTTACGTGTTACTAACACGGATGTAGAACCTAATCATATGCTGAACAAGGTTTAACACTAGTTAAAAACCTTTTTTATATTATACAGTGCATCCCACTTAAACACATACCTGATAAACGCATAGCCTGCATAAATGCATAGAATTTCCAAGTCCTGATTTTTTCCCTATACTTCCTGTGTTAAATAGACCTGTTAAACGAATACAAGGATCCCTTTTAAATACATATTTTTTCCCTCAGTTTTCTTGTTCAGGTGTGGACTGACTGGCCCAGTTTTACTGACACTGCTTGTAGCTGCCTTACTAATAAGCAATTAATTGTCTGTTAATAGGCTGCTCTGTTTAAAATGGGGTGTTCTTCACCTTTTAACCATCAAACCCACATCATAGAAGCACCCTCCCTCACACTTAAATAAAAGCAAACAACCCAAAATAACCTCACAGAAGCACTTATCATGAATTCCAGAAGCACCCTCCCTCACACAAGAATGAGACCAAAGAATGCCACAGCATGTCCCAGATCACTTTATCCCAATCAAAGAAGCACTTGAGTGCTACTGGCATTTCTTTTCCCTATCCAGCCTCCTGGAACATACTGCAATTTGTGTGCACCATTAAAAGAATACAAGATCTGATAAATGCATAGCCCTCTTAAACACATACTTTTTGCTGGTCCCAAGGGTATGCATTTACAAGGACTGCACTGTAATAGCAATCAAGCATTCCCAGGGGATGCATTAATGGTCAGTTAATCACCCTCTAGGGGCATGTGGCTACGCCTCGTGCAACATTACAGCCCTAGAAGGTGATTAACAGACCATGAACGTAACCTCTGGTCATGTCTTATTGCCTAGCAAGTCTGATGTTTAAGATGCTTCTTCACAAAAAAACTATATCTTTAAGGTTTTAGAGACATTAATCCAAAGGTAGTGCGATTGTATTTTTCATAAAAGATGCTCTCCTCCTCCTCCTCCTCCTGAGAGGGAGGGTCACCTGCTCCACTGCCACCTGGGTGACCACAGCTGGTACTGCAGTCAGAGAGACAATGAGGGAGGGAGGGAGGACACAGGCTGGTGCCTCACTACAACACACGGTTGCATGTGTGCACATGCGCACCCTCGTTATGTGTGTTCCAAGGGAGAGGGGAAAACCAGAACAAGGAAAAACCCCAGCCAGGCAGGATCAGCACCAGTGCTTCACTGGCCCTGCACCAGTGATGTAGCACTCCTCTGTCTAGGACCTGGCCTGTGCGGTGAGAGGCTTGGCCTGCTGCCCCTTAGAGGGGGTGAGACAAGTGAAGGACAGAGTTAAAAGGTAAGCAAGCAAGAAGCCGGTTGATGGGGCTGGGTGAGCCTTTGCAAAGGAGGGCCTGGCCGGAGAAGGGGGGTGATTTGATTTTTTTTAACTCTATGCACCCTGCAACCCAGGCATCCTTCCGGGGTGCTCTCACGGCAGAGGCCTATACTCTCTGCCCGAACCCTTGCTACCATCTTCCTCCCCTCGAACACCCAGGCAGGTCCAGCCTTCCAGATCACCCCTGGGGGAGGTGCCTGCCCTCCTGTGGTGGCCTTTCTGAAATTAGAGGGACCTACCTAGGTGCTGGGTCAGCCATGGGAGTCCTCTGGTGCACTAGGCCAGTGATGGGATGTGGGCCTGCTCCTGGAGTCCCAGTCATCTCCACAGTGCTGAAGAGGGATTTTCTCCTTCTGTGTTTCCCCTGAGGGGCTTGGTCATGCAATGACAGCTGGGACCCTTTACTTGCCGCAATCTGCCACAGCTCCTCCCTTGCTGTACATGGCATCGTTGACTTGTGATGCACCTGACTGCCACCAGGTGGCGCTGAAGAGCAACGCAACCCCTGAAACCACCCCAGGGAAGGGAGAGCTGTCCTCCAGATGCTCGATCCCTTCTCTCCCCTGCCGTCCCCCAGCAGCCCTGGTTCATTCCTGAATCTGGGTCACCGGCATGGCGTGAGGTGTGGCGTCCTTCACCTCAACCTTTGGCACCACCGGGCCAGCAGGAATTTGCATTTATTAAGATGATTTAGTGGTATATCAGTATGTCATAAAGATTTTTCTCAAAAAGGGGGCTTGTCATAGTCATATTGCTCAACACTACTGGGATGAGGCATATGATTGCAGTTTTTTGTCCTGTTTTTGCAAGGAATATGGTTTAATCTGTATTCCCATTCAATATGTCACTGTTTGGGCCTGTAATCCTGTGAAATGCAACAGTGTATTGACCTGCATTCTCCTGAAATGCAATGGAGTTTCCCTGTTTTCACATGAAGTGTGACAGTGTACAAAATTATTTTTGTTTTTTGTTATTTTTAGAACACTTTTTTGCTCCTCCATCTGACAGGACAGATGTACCACTTTCTGCCCATGTTGGACATCATGTAGCCGGTGGGAATTACCCCTTAGTTGCCCCCCTCTGTTGGTCCCCTCTCCGTGGGAAGTCAACACTAGGATAGCTTTCCTGGGGAAACTTGCATACACACCCTGCCATTTGCTCTGCTTTGTCCCCCATCTCCTCTGCCCAGTCTGCTGTACCACTGCTTGTACTCCTACAGGTAGTGGTGTCACATCAAGGTGATGCAGAATTCCTTCCCTCCTTCCCTGGAGATCAACTTCTGGGACACTTGATCCTCCACCCTTCAGCTGACCAATAAAGTCTCAGGCTTATTCCAGAAGTCAAATCACTGGCATCAGGTTGACAGCCCTGCCACTGCGCCAACTGGCTGACCTCAGTGTGTGATTTTTGACCCCTCGTATCTCATCAATTTTAAAAACTATGAGCTTGAATTGGAGTATGTCCCACCTATGAATCAGGATCTATTTTAGTGTTCCTTGGGTGAATAGTGATTAAGCTGGAAAGTGGAACCACTAGGATGTGGCAGATGCTGACAACAGATTTAATTTATTATCTTCTTCAGTTTTCGCAGGCAAAGTCTGTGAAAACAATACAGATTCTGTGATCATGAAACATTAAATGAAGAATTCTGCAGTTGTTATGACATCATTGTAGTTTTTTTTCCCCAAATGGATTATGATTCTGAAAATGAATGGAAACTTCTTTATTTGATCAGAATGATATTATGAACTAAAATCTGGAAAAGTGAAAAATATATATTTTAAAATTTTGAAAAAATATTTATAAACTATTACTGATATTATTTCAAAATATCAAAACAGGCATACTGCAGCGATATAACTATTCTTTCTTACACTGACTCCAAGCATTAATAAAAAAAAATGAAGTTACTAGCACTAACAATGTCAAAGTTAACACTTTCTAAAGATAATTTCTTTAACCTTGGCAATTTTTGGATCCATTGAGGCCAGAAATATTAATAAACTTTTAAAAGTATCTATACAAATTTGAAGTATTGATAATTGAAACTTGTAGCAATATACTATAATTATCATGTGCTACCCAAACTCCAAACTTCCATAAAAAAAAAAAGTTTTGCCACTCCAGCAGCCTACTAGTTAAGGCATTCACCTTCCGCTGGTTTGACACGTTGACCTGCAGTCCCAATCAGTTGTGTCATGAGGTGACGAGGCAGTCTCCTTGATGCATACTCCCTGCTGGGTTGGGAGTTCCGTGCGGTCCGGGGGTATGGGAGCTGTTCCAGTAGGAATCTCCTGTTATTTTTGTATTTCCAGATCACAGTAGGAGCAAGGGCCCATTGGTGGAAGGGTGCTGAGGTGTTGAGACTAGGTCCATCTCATTCAGAGCATGGGGTGCTTAGCCAGTCACAACTGTAGTGGTATCCGAACTCCCTGGGAGAATAAGTCAGGAGTGCAGGACATGGAAATGGTTCAGGGAGAAAAAGAAAATATCAAAAATAGAATGATGAAAAAATGAAGTTTCTAGCCCATAGGGTTTTAAAATGACCTCTTACTAAAGACAGTTTCTTTTAAAAGGGTTAACATTGGAACTGTTAGGGCTAGAAAATAAATATAGAATAATGCACGAGCAAGTGTGATTTATGGGATTTTATGCACACCCAAGGTGTATCATGCCCCAAAAATCCCGAGGGTGACGCCTGAGGGGTTTACATGGACATCACACACCAAGGGTGTGCATAAAATCCCCATTAAACCTCACTTCTTCATTTTTTTATCATAGGTGATAGATCATTTTTCTTTATTTTTCATCTTTACTGCTTTTTGTGTGAGAACCAGCAGAAGAAGAGGGAGTACGTAGCAAGCAATAGGGACGTGAAGTAAACCTACCAGTGGAGTAAGGTTGTTCTGTCAGCTGTGCTGTGTGCCTGTCCTCTGTCTCCAATTCCCTAAATTGTTCAGCCAGCAGTCATGAGAGGGTTGGGTCATTAGAGGCCATCAGGCCTCCATTTTCCAGCCCCTTATTTTAAGTAAAGGTTCCAATCCCTCAGTGGTGGCAGTGCCCACTGAAGCCACATTAGACAGAGAGAGAGAGAGAGAGAGAGAGTGAGAAGAAGAGGATCCATCGAGTAGCACTGGAAGCCCTTCAAGGCCCCTGGATGTCCTGTGCCTGCCTGCCTGCAAGAAAGATTCTCTCATCTGCCAGAACCTCCCACCTTCCAATCCAGTTTCCCTGAAGCCTGGTCTGGGGTGGTGAGTCTGCATTTTGTTAAATGGCTTAGTGCTGTGGAGAGGGGTGGGCTCAAGTACCGAGAAGGCTGTGCTTTGTGCTGGTGGTTTCCGAGGGAGTGCAAGGGAATGGTCAGCATGATAATAGACTGCTGGACAAGTGCGCGAGTGCATTGCAGTCTATTTTTAGAAAGGTGATTAATGTAACTTTGTTATTCACACGTGTGTGAATAACTGAGTTTTTGAGGTTGCACCAGCAGTTGCTAATAGGCACTAACCAGTAAAGACTGTGTTTTATTTACTGCTTATCCTTACCAGTGCCTGATGCTTCCTTCTACATGACTCCTCCTGTCTCACCCTCACTTTCTGTGGGACATACTTCCTATCTTCCGTGGATTACCCTCCATGATGGGGCTGTCAGGGATAGATCAGCCCACTCCAGAAACTACTGTACACTTAGTGGAGAGCCCAGTCAGTGAACAACATATCTTTTTCATGTATGCAGTGGGCCACTCATTTTATTTATTTGTTAACCAGGTTGGCACACTGAGCCAAAGGTGCTTTTTCAGGCACGTCCCAAAGCTGCACCAGGCAGTTAAAAAAGATGGAATACATAGCAGCTACAACACTGTAAGTGAATTACACTTGCAATATGCAGGTGCAAAATATATAAGTGAGAACACACTTTTCAATATGAAACATTACAAACAAGTGTATACCGAATTATCAAGCAAACGATCCTTTAGTCTAACTTTAAAAATTGCATGAGTATTTTCACTGTGAATGGTAATAGGAAGATCATTCCAACATTTATCGGCAGAAAACAAAAATGCACACTGACCCATTAATGTAGTGACTTTTGGCACAGTAAGCAAATAACTTACATCAGATCTCAAATTTCTTACATTTTTCTTAAAATACACTAAAGATGGTGAAGGTGAGTCAGAGTACAGTCTGACGATCTTGTCAATTAAACAACAGTAATGGTATAATCTATGATATGCCATGGTCATCCAACCAAATAACGTGTTCTACAAGGAGTATTCAGCACAAAGCAACAATTATTTTATATGTTCTGTTAAAACAAGTCAGTTCAGATTTCCCACTAGCCGAAATATTTAGCAAGTCATTGGAAGATGGCATAGTGCCACAGGACTGGAGAAGGGCCACAGTTGTGCCATTGCACAAGGGTGGTAGCAGGGGGTTGCAGGAAATTACCGCCCAGTCAGCCTGACCTCAAAGGTGGGTAAAGTAATGGAGACATTGCTTAAAGAAACCATAGTGGAGTACCTGAAAGAAAATGGAAAACTTGATCGGAAGCAGCATGACTTCACGGCAGGACACTCATGCCAAACAAATATAACAGAATACTTCAACTGGGTTGCAAGAGCAGTGGACCAAGGTGTGGCTGTGAACATAGTATATCTGGATTTTAGCAAAGCCTTTAATATGGTTCCACACAGAAGGCTAGCAAATAAATTGGAGCAAACAGGTGTAGATCAGAAAGTGTGGTCAGCTGGATAAAAAGCTGGCTACAAGACAGGAATCAAGGAGTTATGGTAAATGGCACCTTGTCGGAGGAGGGGAGAGTAACCAGTGGGGTTCCAGAGGGATCATTGCATGGCAGTCAATCAATCAATCAATCAATCGATTGATTCTTTATTTTATCAGGTGGAACACCATTGAGGCGAACTCATTTACAAGGTGGACCTGGGTTCAGAACACGATATATACATACAAGGGGGCTGTGTAAAAATCATTACAAGGCAAAATCATAAACACACATCAATGTATAATCAATACAAGGCAAAAATCATAAAGCACACAAAATTGTTTAATCTCATAACTACAAAGAGCACATAGACACATAGTGCCCACATACATGTATACAACTACAAGTGTGCCATGATCAGCTAATGACGTGTTTGGAATATGCACCCACTCCTCCACAAAGTAGCACCACAGTCTATACAGTTTTGTACCTGATCATGCAATAATAAAATTATTAGACATAGAAGGGGGTATTCAACTGAAGAGTACAAGAACATCTGGAGTTCAAACAGTCTATACAAATTAACAAAGACTACAAACAGACTATACATGTTGTGCCAGTTGAGCATGGTGGAGGGAAAGGAAAAATGGTATTCAAGGTGATAAATAAAGGGGGGTGGAGAGTAAGGGGAGGAGGCATACAGAAAAGGGAAGCAAGGAAGTATGTCACAGGGGTATAAGGAAGGGGCAACTGGGCTTATTAGTGCAACAGTTAGAGTAGAGGCAATCAAGAGGATTTTAGGAATAACATTACGAGCAGCTACGACAGTATGATAGTGGATTGAATCCCTTAGCGAAACAATTACAGGACTCCTTAAAAGATCATAAAAACAGGGTTTTGAAAAGAGACAGTTTCAGCACGGGGTCAATATGTCGCACAGCAGAATGCCATGCAGCACAAGTGTGTTGCACAATTGCTGCCTGTTATTGTTCTGTGGGGGGCTCTGCCCCTACACCCTCCGTTACGGGGGCTGTGCCACCCTGAACCCCCCACTAAAGATTCTCAACTCCAGGGGGGTCCAACTTGGACAGCGCACAGGTCCGGTTTCTCCATAATGTCATACTCTATTATGTGTGCAACATTATGACCCGGTGCAGACACTTTCACGGGGGACAACAATGTTTTCTGCACATTGTTCCAAAAACAGGAAGGGCGTGCCCTACCGAAGCACATTTTGACCTTGGGTATTGTAAGAGATAAGTAGGTGAGACTTCTTAATGGATAGCTACCAGGAGTGCAAACAGAAAGACAGTCAGAGATATACTGTGAAAGTTTATGAATGATAGCTCTAGAGGTCTATAGCACTGCATTTTTCTACCTCCTGAAACTAAGAGAATTCCAACCTATGTTAGAATAGAGTGTACAGTGGTGTGTATAATAAGGTGCACTGGATATCCTATTCAACATATTCATCAGTGACATTACTGAGGGACTGAAAGGGAAAGTCTGCCTGTTCGCAGACGATACAAAGCTCTGCAACAGGGTGGACACACAGGAAGGGGTCCAAGGAATGGAGGCAGATTTAAGAAAGCTGGAGGAATGGTCCAGGAAATGGCAGTTGAGATTCAATGCCAAAAAGTGTAAGGTATTGCACTTGGGTAAGAGGAACCCAGGAAATAACTATGTCCTGGAAGGACAGCAATTGGAAAAAACAAAGATGGAATAGGATCCAGGCGTGATGATATAGGACAAAGCAGCACTAATGGCAAGTGGCATCCTTGGATGCATAGGTAGGGGTATTACTAGCAGAAAGCATGAGATAATCATCCCACTCTATAGGTCCTTGGTAAGGCCTTACTTTGGAGTACTGTGTGCACTTCGGGAGGAGGTCACACCTAAAAAAGGACATAGACCATCTGTAATCTGTGCAAAGTAGAGCCACCAAGATGGTGCAGGGACTAAACCAGGCACGAACCTTACAAAAATAGGCTCAGCCAGTTAAATCTATTCTCCTTAGAGCTGAGAAGGAACAGAGAAGACATGATAGAAACATTTAAATTTGTTAAAAGGATAAACGCAATACATACTGGTAACCTCTTTCAGGAAAATAGGACTGCGCGTACAACAGGGCATAACTTACACCTGATTGGCAGTAAATTCAGAGCCAATGTTAGGAAGTGCTTTTTTCACAGAGAGGGTCATGGACCCTTGGAACAGTCTGCCACCGGAGGTGGTGGCAACTAAGACTGTCAGAGAATTCAAACGGGTATGGAACAGTCAATGTAGTCACCTCAACAAGAGCAGTAGATGGGGGATAGACATCTCAGACAGACTAGATGGACTGCACGGTCTCCTTCTGCAGGCAAATTCTTATGTTCTTATTGTGAAATATTCAAATAAACAAATTACATACAAGTCAATATTGGTAGTAAAACATCCATTATGATTCACTTCTGAGTGTCTAATGATAAACAGTTTTTAAGTCTATATAAAATGCCCAACTTTTGATTAACCTGCTCAGAGATGTTACTAACATGACAAAAAAAGTCAAGTTTGGATCAAGAAAGGCAACCAAATATTTAAAAAGTTCAGCTTGTTCCAGTTGAGCACCCTTTAAAGTCCAAAATATTAAGACCTGTAGAACATTTAGTTAATTTAGGTCTTGAAACGAAGATATGACCCTCCCCTTTCTTTGCTTGTCACACTGGGACCATGGATGTCCACCTTCCCCAAAACAGGCAAGTGACTGCTGGAGTGCACAAGTCACCTCTCTCTGCTGGTCCTCTTGCAGTCCAGACTTGTCTCTGTACCCAGATCAGCAGTGTGTCAGTGGCTCAGTAGGTAGCACACTTGCCTCTGAGGCTAGGAGATCAGAGAACTGTGGGTTCAATTCTCATGTCTGGCACTTGGGTTAATATCCCAGTACTGATACTGTATTGCAGTATGAGAGGGGTGCTGCACTTCTGAGGTGCTGTCTTTTGGATGAGATGTTAAACCGAGGTCCCATCTGCCTGGATTGGTGATAGTTCAGGTGGATATTAAAAATCCCATGGCACTTATGGAAAAGAGTAAGGGAATTTCAAGGGCAATTCAAGTGTTCAAGGAGTGAAAGGGATCGAGGGGAGTATGAGCTGATGGCTAGAAGGGCCACTAGGGTGGTGAGGGTGGCTAAGGCAAGGAAGGAGCAGAACCTGGCCAGGGAAATCAGGAGAGGGAACAAGGGGTTCTTTAGATACATTGGGGAAAAACGAAGGGTGAAGGGGCAGATTAGCAGGATTAAATCAGGGGAGAGATGGGCACAAGACCCAGGGGAGCAGGCTGAGATACTAAATGAGTACTTCACCTCAGTTTTCACCAAGGAAAATGGGGGTGCTGCATCATACATGGGAGGGGACAGAGATACTGAGGAAGGGGAGACCCTTACCGATCGGTGGGTCTGGGGAGAGGGAGGCATCACTGGCAGGAGGGGGGAGCGCTAAGCAGGGAGAAGCAGTACTGGAAGTGGAAATCACAGCAGAGAGAGTGAGGGAAGCCCTCAGCTTCCTTAAGACGGAGAAAGCACCGGGGCTGGATAAATTACATCCCAGAGTGCTGAAGGAACTTGTGGATGACCTGGCGAAACCCCTGGCGGACCTTTTCACCATCTCTCTGAGGACAGGGTGGGTGCCCCAGGACTGGAAGGTGGCGCATATAGTGCCTATCCACAAGGGGGATCAAGGGAGGTGGCAGAGGAACTACAGGCCTGTCAGCCTGACATCGGTGGTGGGCAAGGTGATGGAGGGCATTGTCAAGGAGAGGCTGGGGGGACCTGGAAAAGTCAGGGTGCCTGGACAATAGACAGCATGGATTCGTCTCGGGGAAATCATGTCAGACAAACCTTGTGGAGTTCTATGACTGGGTGATGAGTGCCTTGGACCTTGGTAGACCAGTGGACGTCCTCTTTCTAGACTTCAGCAAGGCATTTGACTCTGTTCCTCCACGTGCCTGTTGGATAAGCTGGGAGAAATGGGGTGGGGAACCAGATGATCAGATGGATAGGCAATTGGCTCAGGACCAGACCCAGAGGGTCGTGAGTTGGCAGGATAGTCTCATCCCCAAAGAAGGTCATTAGTGGGGTCCCACAGGGATCAGTCCTTGGGCCCCTCCTGTTCAACACCTACGTCTCTGACATAAGGACAGGAATCAGGAGTGAGATGAGTCTCTGCGGATGACTCAAAACTGGGGGCAGTGGTGGATGGGGAGGAGGGAAGGGTGGCCCTACAGGGGGATCTGGAGGCTCTGGAAAGATGGTCTAGAAAGTGGAAGCTAAAGTTCAATGCTGGAAAATGCAAGGTACTCCACCTGGGGGCCAGAAACCCGGGCCAAGTGTACACCCTGGGGGGGGAAATGTTACAAGTCTCGATGGCTGAGAGGGACCTGGGGGTGGTGGTGGATGTCAAAATGAACAACTCGGAGACTTGTAGGAAGGCAGCAGCCAAGGCCAACAGGATGCTGGGATGCATTGCTAGGGGGATCACCTCCACAAGGAGAGTGATGCTCCCTCTGTATAACTGCTTGGTGAGGCCACACCTTGAGTACTGCATGCAGTTTTGGAGGCCACACTTAAGGGGACATTAAACTCTTGGAGAGGGTCCAGAGGAGGGCAACCAAAATGATTTGGGGCTTGGGGACAGGACCTATGAGGAGAGGCTTGAAGAGCTAAATATGTACACATTGGAAGAGAGAGAAGGACCGGGGGACATGATAGAGGTCTTCAAGTACATGAAGAGGGTAAATAGGGGAGGAACAGTCAGGGTGCTTCGAAGGAAGGAGGAGGGGGCCACTAGAGGGCATGGGTGGAAGCTGGAGGGGGGAAGATTCAGGGGAGAAAGGAGGAGGTGCTACTTCACTGAGAGGGTGGTGGAGCCATGGAATGCACTGCCTAGGGGGCTGGTGGAGGCAGAGACGGTGGAGGGGTTCAAGAGGGACTGGGACAGGTACAGGGAAGGGTTCTGGAAGCCAAACCAATGCAGCAAGAATATCTGGAACTGGGGAGACAGAGAGAAGGCGAGGGCAGCAAGGTCAGCACCCAGGGTGGGGCTGACCAATCGAGCAGACGCGAAAGACCGTTAGGCCTATTCTGCTGGCATTTTAGTATGTTAGTATGTAATTTCCCTGGTGTCCTGGCCAAATTTCCCTCATTCACTAAAAATACCACCAACAGCTTAATCTGGTTCAAGGTCAGTTGGCATTCATCTGTATCCCCTTCCCCTGGGTCCTGAAAATGGGCAGGATTTGTCTAGTGCACTTACCCGGTCAACAAAAAATAAATAAAATCTCAAGTGGCAGTGTTGCCGCTGCACCATTGAGCTGGCTTAGAAATGTAATTATGTTTTAATAAAAGTTTGGAGTAATTTCAGCATGACTAACTTATGTTTAAAGATATACAAAATCACACACACACCAATAATGCAAAGCTTCTTGGAAAGTATATGCAAATCACCATGAAAGAGTTTAGACTGATTCTGCTGTAAGGAGTGTATGGTGCCAAATGGCCTCCCACACGATCTGGTAAGGCTGAAAACAGAAGACACAGACAAATCGTCCTTCTCAGGACTAGTTAGCATGCCTCATCTGTAACAGTAATCCTTCAAATAGTTGACTTAAACTGAGTGACTCAGTTTGAGCACCTTGATTAATAGGGACAGTTACAGAATATCAAGGAGGAAGGAGAGTAAATGGAGAAGAGAGCGAGTTATGGCATAGCGAGGGAAGGTATGCGGGAGCATGCAAAAGAAGGTCATAGGTTTTTTTTTGGCAAGGCCGATTAAGCTCGCCATCTGGTGTGGTGGGTAGGGCTGTGGTCTGCGATGATGGTGGGCCGCAGTTTGGTACTGGTGTGGGGTTTATTTTGTTGACTGTTGTTTTGTCATGATTTTTTGGGGAATTTTTTTGGGTGGTGGTTTTTATGCCCCAACTGGGTGTACCCACGCCCGCAGGTTGCTCCATCCCTACATTCTCCCCCTGTACACTGCCATCCCATCGAGTGGCCCCCCTCCCATGTTTGCCTCTTTTCCCCAGTGTCCCCCCGAGTTGGTTATTTAATAATGGGGGGTGCAGGTGGCACAGTCCCCACATTAATGTGATTTAACATGTTTAGTTTTGTTTTTGTGATGTGCTGTCGCTTTTGTTTTTGTAGCTGTTGTGCTGATTGCCAAAATTTGTTTTGGCAATTTGTGGTCGCTGTTGCAACACTCATTACTTTTGTTTTATCTGTTATCATGATGGTACCATCAGTAACAGCCCAGGGGAAGGATGAACCAGCCCTATGATGGTCTTAAGGGTTTTGATCATGGTGATCACAATGCAGGAAAGCAATCTAAAAGACAAAGAACCTCAGCACATAAGTACTAAGGCAAGGTTATCCAGCAGGGGCACAGGCATCAAAGCCAGATTTTAAAGAAATTTGAAAAAGTGTCATTTGGATGTGAAAAACAACAGGGAGTCAGCCATGGAGGAGGTCTCTCTGTATTAGTATCCTAACTTGGCACTTTGCACAAGCTGTATGGTTTTGCTTTTAATAAAGAAGCTGCACTTTACAAAAGTGGGTGTCTTAGTATTGTCTTCAATAGGTGGTGAGTGCCCTGATTTCACTTCTTTTTTATGTTTGCAGTGCATGCATGCACAACAAAAATTTTGTTAGGAGAGTGGTTTTTGAGAGGTGTGACACTGTCATTCAAGTGCAGAGTGGTCTGCAAGGGGCTCGTCAGTGTAACACCAATCATCAGCCAGGCTGATCATGAAAGTGTTCTGGCTTGCTGGAAAGAAACTGTCTACACCTGACCCAATCATAGGTCAGCTCTTTCCTTTGATCTACGCCACCCAGCAAGGGGTCATCCACAATACAGTAAAAACAATTTTGTTGAGGAAAATAGCCACACAAGCAATGGAGTGAAATAGCATGGCAGGCAATTTGGCTGGGAGGGAGAGAGAGACAGGGAAAATACTGGCCATGAAGTACATGCTCCCACAAGTTGGAGACAGCAGACAGACATTAGGGAATCTCTACCAGCCCCTCAGGAATAAGTCCCCACTCATTTATGTGTTGCAGCCCCCATCACGAGGGTCTGTGCTCCCCGCACCCTCCCCAAAATATATATGAACAACTCCACCCTCCCAGAACAGTGGGGAAGTGGAGACATACACACAGGGGAGCAGGAGTGGATGCGTTTCACACAACACCCAGTGACCGCTGATACATGCACCACACATCCACGCTCACCCCAGACACACTTACCCATCAGCACAGCCACATTTTCACATGCTCCAAACACCTGCTGTTGCATATTGCATTCACCATCATGCATTTGTTCACATCGCCCCACACTCGTTCCTCTGCTCTGTTGACAGGATACCCCATCAAGCACAGCTGCTCTGTCATGATCAGCCTGCTGAGGTTGAATTACACCCAGTAACAAAAAAAAAAATGTCCCTTGATGTCTGTTGCTGCCCCACCCTTGCTGTCCCCCCACCCGATCCTCCCACTCAGCATCCACCACCCCACCCCCTCTCCCACTAACGTAACACCAACACAGGGCGGTCCCCAATCACCAAGTGTCACAATCTGAAATAAATAAAACCATCCCTCATAGTTTCTTTAACTAAACCCTGCAAGACAGAAACATGTCCATTGATGTCTGTTGCAGCTGCCAATACTGCCACACACCTCCCCCCCCTCCACGCCCAGCTCATTCTCACATTCATATACACCAGTTTGGGAGTCATTTGCTTCTGCAGCAGTTCAGCACTATACTGCTGTACTTTTAGATCACTTACATCAGGCACCCAGACACCTTTGGGGGAAAGTATCCACCTGCTTCTGGAAACACTCTCTCGGGGGACCAGGGTGCACTTTGTAGTTGCTTACTGGAAGACCTCAGTTTTACAGGGGCAGTTTTCTTTATCTCCAGCATTTTTTTTACTTCTTGTTGGCTTAATGCATTCTTCTACATCTGTCTACTGCGCATCAGGCAGCCCCTCAACTAACTCGTCGGCAGTCTGTTTAATCCGCTGCAGTATATACAAGAGTTCCCTCTCTCTCTCTCTCTATCAAAATGTGCCTCCTCCTCAACAGCTAAGGCCAGTAACCTTGTCTTTTTTTCTGCCAGAGTTTCTTTCGGCTTCTGCTCCTCTTGACAAACCTGCTCATCCACTATAGTAACAGCCAAATAACACTTTATCTACTGTGACAGATAATAGTCATTTGAGGCACGCTGGTATTTTGAAAGAATTTGAATGAAATCAAGACTTTATCCATTCAGGGTCTAAGTACACAATGCTAAGGAAAGAACATTTGTTCTGTGCAGATGTTAATTGGGTCAGGCCAGACATAGGGGTACTTGCTATGAACTGACTATATGTGGCCAAAATACTTAGTATAAATCAGACTATTCCAGCACAGGGGAGCACAATCCCCCCACCCTGCTGCTTTTAGTTATGCAGCACCAAGGAGCCCACCCCCGTCCTGCCAAACATAACACTGACACTGGGGGAGCCCAATCCCCCAATGTTGCCACCTGAAATAAAGAAAACAATCCCCCATCATTTTTTTTAAAACTCCCTGCAAAACAGAAAACTATCAATAGATGTCTGTTACTGCCCTGCCCTTACTGCCCCCCAGCCGACCCTCCCACTCAGCATCCACCACCTCACACCCCCCACAAATATCACACCAATACTGGGGGTGCCCAATCCCCTAGTGTCACCACCTGAAATAAAGAAAACCATCCCATGTCATTACTTTTTTAACCCTGTAAAAAAGAAAAACATCCACTGATGTCTGTTGCTGTCATTACTGTCCCCCCTGACGCAGGTACGTGGGTAAAGATAACATGGGACACAGTATATATGGTACAACACACCACAGTGTGGTCTTATTTTATACAAAAGTATAAAAATCATAAATAAAAATAATAATATTCACAAAAACAGAGAAAATAAACACCAGCCCAAATGCTATTTTCAACAGACAAATTCATCTTCCTTCAGGCTTCAAATACAGTTCCAATATGTCAGCTTTTCCTGCTGCATTGATGCCAGCACCTATTCGGGTACAGGTCCTCTCTCTCTCTTGCCTTAACCTCAGGCAAGTGAGACCAGCTTCTCAGCTCATCTGGCTTTGCTTGATCCTGGAGGGTTTATATAGCCCTCCCACTTAATTTTAATCCCACCCCCAAAAGGCAATTAAACATTTATCTGCTCTCTAAGGCTCACAACAATGTCTATACATAAAGAAAGTGGTTGCTTCTAAGCCTGGGTTATTAGAGCATGTCAATCTTCTGAAACATCCTCAATATCACAGTCCTGGCTAGTTTTATTAAAGTTTTCAACATAAGTAGACATTTAAACTAAGCTCCTCCCATTGACCAGTCAGCATATCTCTGTATAAATATAGGCCACTATAGAATTATTTTATTCAAGAGAAGCTCCTCTGCAGATCAGAAAGAATGCATGCATGTCCTAAAGCTAAGGACTGCTATATCATTAATCATTTTAAACAAGACAACAACAAAAAATAAAGGTTTCTTAGAGCTGAGGAAAACTCCACCCTCATATCTTCTAAATGTTATTTGTTTCCATGTCAATAGACAACTCTTTTCATGTAGCTGTTAAGGACGTATGCAAATGTTTTAGTCTGTTTTTACAGTTCATACTAGGCCCTGTGACCGCCCTGGGAGTCTCCATTTCATGGTTGTTGAAACTGCATGGTCCCCAACAAAGGTATGAGCCTTCATTGAAATTTGAGAACACAGGCTTGTAACTTTGGTAATTTTCAATATTTTGACCCCAAACATTCAACACAGCCATTTCCTCACAGCACCTTATGAATGTGACAGCTGTCATTTTGTCAAATCCTGGCCAAAATGTATTTTTGCATCCTGAAAGGTGGTTTTGCAGTTGCTGTGTGAAATCAACTTTCTAGCAAGAGTTGAAAATGTTCTCCACCCTTGTTCATGAGGTGAAGTCATAAGAAGGCTATGCTAAAAATCGGGGTAAAAATATTTAAAAAAACAACAACAAAGTTGTGAGCCTACATTGAAATTTATGAATTCAGGCTCATAACTTCAGTAATTTTCAATATTTTGACCCCACATTTTCAACATAGCCATTTCTTCACATCATCTCATGAATGTGACAACTGTCATTTTGTCAAATCCTGACCAAAAAGTGTTTTTGCACTTGTGGCGCAAAATCACCTTTTGTGCAGGATTTGAAAATGTTCTTCATCCTTGTTTTTTTATTTTTTCATTTATTGAACATTTTGGGTTTGCAACCTTTGAGTCAGAGACTCATTTCCAAAAGGCACCACCTCACTAGACAAGTAAACAACAGTTAGGTCAACATATACAGTTTGGGTACATAATATTTTACAGTAGATAAACATTGGAACAAGAGAAAGTCGCAGTCAGGATACAGGCCTGACAGAGTCGAGTACAACAGTTAGGTCAACATATATAGTTTGGGTACAAATGATTTACAGTAACTACAGTACAGTTTTACACTAGATAAGCATTGGGACAAGAGTCAGTCATAGCCAGGGCATAGGCCTGACAGTGTCAAGTACAACAGGAACTTTGAGAACAAGGGGTTACTCTTAATTAGAAAAATAGAGCTGCAGCTAGGGCGAGGGAGCAGGAGAAGAGTCCATTGTCAAGGGTCAAGGTGGTTAAAGACAGTCGCAGTCATTGATGGTCTGGAGGTGGCCTTTGGGGAGGGTTTTGAAAAGGCCGAGTTTGGGCTCAGACGTAATGGGGGTGTTCATGAGGTGGGCTCATAAGAAGGCTACATTGCAAATTTTGGGTAAAAATATAAGAAAACAATAAAGTTATGGGTCTACATTGCAGTTTTTCAAAACACGCTTGTAACTATTGTAACCGTCAATATTTTGACCCCAACTTTTCAACATAGCCATTTTTTCACACCACCTCATGAATGTGACAGCCGTAATTTCACAAATCTTACCCAAAATATATTTTAACAAGTGTGATGCAAAATGATGTTTCAGTCATTGTTTAATAAATTACACCTGTCATGCTTAGAAGGAGTGGTCATAAAAAGATTATGTTGAAAATTTGGGATAAAAATATGAAAAAACAGCTAAGTTATGAGGAAACAAATTGTTACAATATTTACTCATAACTTTATTTTTTGCAGATTTTGGCCCCTAATGTTCAACATATCCATTGTGTTACCCCACCTTCTGCACATGGCAGGTATCATTTTTCAAATCCCCTCTGCAACTTGTTTCCACAGCTGCACAGTAAAATCGCCTTTAGGATGGTATTTTAAAAATTCCACCTGTCTTGATCGTAATGTCAGGTCATAAAAAGACTCTTGGACATTTGAGGTCAAACTGTGGGAGCCCACATAAAAGTAGTATATTGTCTCTCAACTGCCCTGTGCTGGATAATTACAATTTAACAATGTGTCAAAGCAGGACATAACTGGAAATGAGATATTGCATCTCATCTGCTCTGTCCTGGGTACATATATACAGTAGTAAAAATGTGTACAAGCAAGACCCAGTACAATAGCAATACCAGCGGTGATCATCCGGCATTGACAACTGCCTTTTTGCAAAACATATGTAAATTAAAGACTCATCAGAATAGTGAAGGACAAAACTATGGGTAAGAAGAGAGATACAGAATTTCTGTGGCTAAATTAGTGGAGAAGTGCAAAAGCTTGAGGACTGGAATGGTTTACAGGCTAAAAAGGCTTCCAAGTCAGGCTGGTGAGGCAAGCAAACTGTTCTCAGAAGAGATCCTAAAGGAAGAAGATTTGGGACAACAGTCAAGGGGATTTCCATTTCCCTGGTGTAGACTGTGTAGTGTCAGAGGAAAGGAGAATCAGAAGACAGGAGTTTATCAAGGTCTTTCAGAAGTCATAAAGTCATCCTTTTACCATCTGAGGAACATTGCTAGGATCAAGCACCGTGTTCCATCCGGTGACCTTCCTACATTGATCCACGCCTTTGTGACCTCTCGCCTTGCTTACTGCAACTCCCTTTACTTAGGGCTTCCAGGGGTTGATCACTGCTTGCAGCTGGTGCAGAACGCTGCAGCCCAGTTATTGATGAGGACTCCCCGGTCATGTTACATCACACCAGTGCTGTGCGAACTGCACTGGCTGCTGGTTCAGTGGCGGATCACCTTCAAAGTTCGATTGCTGACATATAAAGCCCTTCACGGACTTGGCCCAGACTATGTGAAAGAGCTTCTATCTCCTTACTGCCCAGAGTGATGTCTCCGCTTGACTGATGAGGGGTTGCTAGAGACTCCAAGGGTATCATTAAAATCCTCAGGGGTCTGTGCATTTATATACATGGTCCCAGCCCTTTGGAATTCTCTACCCCATCAGCTTTGGGAATGCACGACCCTGGGGGACTTTAAATAGACACTCAAAACTTACCTCAGGGGCCAGGCCTTTATTAGATAAGTATGTTTAATGACAGATTTTATTGATTATCTTTCATATTGTTGTTTTATGATATTGTTTTATCCACTGATTTTATCCATCTTTTGTAAAGTGCTTTGGTAATTTTGAAAGGCGCTCAATCGAATAAAGATATTATTATTATTTTTTCAGGACTGCATTCTCCAGCAGTGGGAATGATAATCTGAAGTTACAAGGGGGGGGGGTGACCTTGGACCTTGCATTGTCAAACCAGGACATTATCATTAACCATAGAGTAGAAGACCCCTTGAAAATAAGAGACCACAACACTGTGCACCTATACATAGTTCTGGGGGCTCAGTGAGCCATCTCAGACATGTTGGTTCCAGATTTTAGAATGGTAGATTTTGGTAGGTGGGAGGAACTCTTCTGGACAGACTTAAAGGGTTAAAAGAGGGTGAAAGGGTAGCGGGCAAATGGGCAGCAATCAAGATGGAATTACTGGGGGTGACAAAGGACTGTATAAAGTATGTTAGCAAAAGCAAGACACACAGAAGGCAAATCTGGTTCAGTAAGGGAGTGAAAGAGGCAGCCAGAGCATGAAAAATATATTTTATAAAGTATTTAAAAAATGCTAGATATAGGGGAGCAGGGAGGAGTAATGTGTACAAACTTAAAGTTACAGAAGATATGATCAGGGAAACCACAGCAAATGTGGACCTGAAAATAGCAGAAGGATTTAAGGAAGATAATCAACTACTCTTTAGGTAGATAAGGGAAAAGAAGAAAGACTAGGAAAGACATTGAAAGATTAAAACATGGCTTGGGTAAGTACAGAGGAGGATGAAGAGAAGTCTAATACCCTGAACAAGTACTTTAATTCATTCTTGATAAGGGAGATGGGGGGTATTGCCAGAGAGCAGGGTGCAGCTTAAGGGCCCCCAGTGGCAGAGGTTGGAGATTAGGGATATCTTAGTAGGCAGGGTTCTCAATGATCTAAAAAGATTTAAAGGTAAACAAATAACCAGGCCTTGATGGTATTCATCCCAGGATACATATGGAAAATGGGATGTCACTGAGGGGATCACTAGCAGATCTTTTCAATTGCTCCTTGAAAACAGGAGTAGTGCCTGCAGACTGGAAGGTGGCAGATGTGGTTCTGCTGCACATGAGCAGGAATAGGGATGATCCTCCATTGTGAGCAAACTCCTAGAGACCATACTTGAAGAAAATGTAGTACAGTTCCTAGAAAAGAAGAAGTTATAGGACAGGAGATAACATGGACTCATAAAAGGTAGGCCATGTCAGACAAATCTGATAGATTTCTTCAGTGCTGTAATGAAAATAGAGAAAAGACAAAAACAACTCCACTGCTGTAGGAGGGTGCAAGAAATAAAAGAACTAGATATTGTACCACAAAAATCAACACACCTCCGCTTGGCATCAAACAAGGCATAAATTTATTAAGATACAAAAGCAGACGTCACAATAAGCCAAAAAGTATTCAGCAACACAAAGTCCCGACTGGTTTTGTACTAACAGTATGTCATCAGGGGGTGGTCCATTAATTCTCAAAGTACTATATAAATAGGGTGAAATTTAAAGTTCCATGCACCTTTGAATATATATTTAAACATATGTAGACATCACTGTGATTCATATGTGCACACATTGTACAGATTCTAATACATGTGCATCATGAAATTCACATCAGAAGATACATAAGCATACAAAATTTGAAAGGTTTAAAGCTCGACCATGTTTAAAGCTAGAATGTACAATAGACACCGTAAGTATATAAAGTGTTAAAAACAGATGCTGAATTAGCTTAGATTTTATCATGACATAAAATATAAATACTGTACTAGACTAGAGAGCAGCTCCCAGCATCCAAGACACTCAATATAGTGCTTCATGTCACAGTGGGTAATTTTAGATCAATTATACCTATGGAAAAAAAAAAACAGAAGACAAACATATAAACATAAGGAAATATACACAGATGACAAATATATGTCAAAAGCAGAAGAATGTATACAAAATTGCATATCAGATGTATACCCAGATACATGAAGACAATGGACAAATAATAAGAGACATATATAGTTAGATACATATCTTGTTCTCTTCACTTTAAAGAGACTGGAAATGGAATGGGGTGTGGGTTTTTTTTGGGGGGGAAGAAGGGGGAAGGAAAGGGAAAATAAGATAAGAATAAAAAAATCACATAATTAAAACATCAAAACATTGGAAAAGAATTAACTCCTCTTTAAACACGGTAGTAGATCAGTTCTATCATTCAGACCTGGAGCCACAAGGGCTCCCAAAGTGTAGATCCAGTAGGATTCTCTATACTTCAATTTAGCATCCAAATCACCCCCTCTTGGGCCAAGTTTAACGACTTCCAGACCACAAAATTCAAAAAACATGTTCATGAATATTGATTTTGTTCATATTACAATGAATCTCAAGTGCACTTCTGGTGTCATTATTGGCTATGGAACGAAGATGTTCACCCATACGTACCTTTAGCGCCCTGGCTGTCTTACCTACATAGAAATCATCACTTTGGCAAGTTGCTAAGTAAACCACATTCTGGGAGCTGCACATGATAAAGTCCCTGATCTCATAGGGCTTGCCACTATTATAGCTGGCAAAGGTGCTACATTTTAGTACCGAGTTACAGAATTTACAATTTCCACAACTGTGTATACCTTTAGTAAGGGGAAGCCTATTTGTTTCAATCCTCATGGTGGGAGATCCTGTATTGCTATGTACTAGTCTATCCTGCAGGTTAGAACCTCTTTTATCCACCATTCTCGGTTTAAACTGGGTGACTTCTGTCAACAATGGCTCTCCTTGCAAAATGTTCCAGTTGGCATTAATGATGTTTTCTATTGATTTTGCGTGTCTAGTATAAGTTGTAATGAAATTCATTCTGAGATCTTTCTGTTTTGGCACTTTGGGTTTTAAAAGATCAGATCTCTCAATACATCCTACCTCTCTAAAGGCTTCCTGTGTAGTGTGGTAAGCATAACCTCTCTCCAGAAACCTATCACACAGGTCTATACCAAAAGTGAGGAAATCTACATCACTGCTACAGTTATGTCTGACTCTTAACATTTGTGCCTTTGGTATATTGGCTGTCATATGGTGTGGGTGGCAACTCAAGGCTAGTAGTAAAGAGTTCCTATCTGTCTCCTTTCTAAAGAGTTTTGTTCCAAGACAACCATCTTCTTTTTTAAAAACACTAACATCCAGGAAGGAGACCGAGTGGAGATCATGTTGCACTGAGAATTTTAGATTTTTATCACTTATTTCCAAATATCCAATAAATGCATATAATTCCTCGAGTGTGCAACTCCACACTTTAAAGATATCATCAATATAGCGGCACCAGATATCAATCATGTCATAAATCCTTAGGGGATGTAGACACTACTGGGGAAAAACTACAATGGAATCATATCTCCAAGTGGGTCGGTCTCCTTGAAGCCTAAGAGTTCTAAATAAACCTGGTTATGGCTGGGATCGAGTGAACTTTGTTTCTGATTGGAAATATTCACTCCAACTTGGTACGAATGCATTGATCAATACTGTTATTAAGGATCATGATGCATAAAGAGATGAAGTAACATCTGATATCAGAAACAAAGAGAAAATTACCCCCGTTTAAAAGAAGACCCAGATTTTAGTAACTTTGAGAAGAAATTAAAGGACAACATACTAAGGGAAGAAACCAAGACACGGCAAATCAAATTGATAAAATTTGAACGAGACAGGCTTGATTACCTGAATGACAGGGTTTGGGGCTGGAATAAGGATAAATCTCAATATCACAAATGTAATGGTGGTAATATCGGTCGGAGAAGAGGAGTAACTAACCTAGAAACACAACCCAAATCCATACTACGGAATAGAATTGATTCACCTAATTATAATACTTCTGCTAGTGAATCCGAGCAGGAGGATTTTTACGAAGGGGACTCAGAACATCTAGATATATAGTGGTCTGTACAATTTCAGGAACCAATTTTGGAACAGAGAGCTCTGAGGGGCAAACATCAGGTTTTTATGCCGATTTCAACAGGAGCAAATCCACAAGGAGGGGTGGAAGGAAACATGGGAATCAAAACAAGAGGCAGAAAGGGAAAATAATACCTAAGAACATTGTAATTAATATCTCTGATGTCACATTAAATGAGGATCAGCTTTCAGTTCTACAAAAGGGATTATCGTTTGTTCCTACACAAGATTCTAAACAATTTGAACTTTATTTGGACCTTCATCATTTCACGAGAAATTTAAATTTAAAGGCGTTCTTTAACAAATCAACCATGTGTTTGGAACAGGCTGGTGTTGATGCCAATGCTCGTAATACATCACCAGCTACATCAGAGGTAAGGAAATTTAAACTTCCTTCTGCTTTCATGCCTCTGTGTAACAATGCGGTAAAAGTTTTTGAGGCTACCTGTGAGAGACAATTTAGGACCCTCCTTGATAGAAATGCTCAACCTGATTATATTAATATTTCAACAGCAGAAGCAGAAGCTCTTAAAAGCTTGGAATGTAACATTGATCTGACTATTAAACCAGCTGACAAAGGTGGCTCAGTGGTGGTAATGAACACATCTAAATATATTGCTGAAGTAAAACACCAGTTAGGTGATGTGACATTTAACCAATCACTGACTTTAAATCCCACAGAACTTTTTGAACAGCAAATTGATGCATTCCTGTTTGAATCTGAATGTGAAGGTTTGGTTGATCATGGGGAAATGTTGTTTTTAAGTGTAGCTAATCCCGTTAGAGCTAGTATCTACACATTACCCAAAATGCATAAAAATCTGCAGGACCCCCATGCATCCTATTTTGGCCGGTATTGGCTCCTTGGTGGAACCACTGTCTAAATATGTGGATTCCACATAAAAGATTAAGTTACTGTTTTGCCATCATATGTGAGGGACACAGGTCAATTTTTGGAGATTCTAGATAATATGCAGATTGAATCTGATTGACATCTTGTTTCTATGGACATCACCTCACTATACACCAGTATACCCCATGAAGGTGGTGGTCTACAGGCACTGGATTATTGCTGGTCTCTAGATGCAAAATTAGATCATGGTAAAAATAACTTTCTTTTGGAATGTGCTGAAGATGTTCTCACTAAAAACTACTTTCTCTTTCAAGACTCATTTTACTTACAAATTTAAGGGACGGTTAATGGTGCAACTTTTGCACCCATTATGCTAATCTTTATTTAAGCAAATGGGAAAATTGTATGATCTATGACAGTCAAACAAACCCGTTTTATGACATGATTGATATCTTTGATTATAGTAGTGATGTGCTACTATCTACCTTACAGTATAGTAAAGCTTATGGGAAAGCCAGCAGGATGCTGGGATATATAGGTAAGGGCTTTACCAACAGGAGAAAGGAGGTGTTCCTTCCACTGTACAGGTTCCTGGTCAGACCATAGTTGGAGTACAGTGTGCAGTTCTGGAGCCCACATCTGAGGAAAGACAGGAACATGTTGGAGACAATTCGAAGGAGGTTGACTTCCAAAGGTGCAATAGGGCAACATGGTTGCTAGGACTAGCATGCTAGAGACACCCTAAGCCTACCACTTTCAGAAGCCAGAAAAAGCAAAAATCGCTCTCTGCAGTAAAAAATAGAAAGTTAAAAGAGCCAAATGAAAAAAGTCACAAATTATTGCAAACTTTGTGCCTAGAAAAACACTGTGGGGCAGGTAGGCACCAAACTTGCAATAAATTGTGGCTTTTTTCATTTGGCTCTTTTAGCCTTTTATTCTGCACTCCAGAGTGTGATTTTTGCTTTTCCTGTTGTTGCTTGAGGTTAGCCACTCCATATCTGCACCACCCATTTCCTTGTGACATGCTTGTTTTGTTCTGCTACTTCCAGAAGCCAACTGTCTGAGATTACAGGAGACAACTGGGGACAAAAGTGGGAGAGTCAACCCTGACCAGGATCTTCAGGAGGGGCTATACAGGGAGGAAATGGGGACCCTTATGGGGCAGACTGGTTGGACCAAGAGGCCGTTTTCTGATGTCAATGCCTATGACTAAAATGATACAGTGCCACCAAGGAAAGATATATATATAAGGAAAGGTTGTGAAACCTAAATGTGTATTCCATGGAAGCCAGAGGGGAAAGAGGGGTATAAGATAGAAACTTGCAAGTTTCTTCATGGGATCAACCAAGTGGAGCCCTCTGAACTGTTCACATGATATGAGATTTCATACACTAGAGGGCACAGCAACAAATTGGTGATGAGCCCTGACAGGAGGGACATGAGGAAGTATTTCTTCCCTGGGGAGGTGATGTCCAATTTGAATGGGTTGCCTAGCAGTGTAGTCAACACTAAAACTGTAGCATAATTCAAGACCAGATGGGGCAGATTGAAGGAGCAGGTACTTATGGCAGGAGGGAGCATGGAAAAGGAACAAGAATCTGTGATGGAGGCATCCTCAGATTGCTTCACCTAAAATGGCATGTCACTCCTAATAGCTAGAGTTCTTGGGTAAACTGAAAGGATCACAGGTGTTTTTCTGTCTGTAAATTTCTGTTCATAGAAAAAGCACATGCATTCCAATGAAATAAGGTGACATATGTTCACTGGTTCAGTGGACAACTACTGTAAGGATGGCGTAACTACTGGTGATGATTAGTAGAGTAGCTACTATAGTGAATGCATGTGCAACATACTGTAGGATGGTACTTGTCAAATGAACTGGATGAGGGTAGTACTGTCAGTTAAGATGTTGGCAGAGGTCAGAGAACTGAGGTGGTCAATACAATGTTGGATATGTGTGGCCTTTCATGTTGTCTGTCCTCAAGAAACTACCACCTTTTTGAGGTACCAGTTGCACAGAAACCCTCTTGAGGAGGGTTCCACACCTAGAGGTGCTACAGGAGAACAGGACAATAGGTCACTTGGCTAAAGGCAACTTAGGGGAGATGCACAGAAGGAGAGAAGCCACAGAAAGAGGAGGGCAGATGATGGGAGCAAAGAAATGAGCATCCAAAGGACACTTGGGTCATGTGCTCTGTAAATTGCCTAGTGAGGGGGTTGTGGCGAGTGACACCCGCTATCCACTGAACCTAAGGCATCATCTCACTGGTTCAGCAGGCAATTACAATATTTATGGAGTAGCTACTAATGCTACTGGAGTAGTCACTATAGTAAATGCTTCTGCAACACAGTAGGTACTAGTTCAGCAAAACTGGATGAGATTACTGAGTAAAGTTAGTAAGCTCAGTACTGCTGGTTAGGAATTCCTTGGCAAAAGTAGAAGGATTGAGGTAGTTGTAGAATGTTTGATATGTGCAACTTTTCAAATTTTCTGCTGCCAAGGAACTGCCACTCTTTCAGGGTACCAGTGATTGGGGGAACCACTATCCAAGTCCCAACCTAACTGGTGAAATGGAACTAAATAACAGAAGAATAACTATTTTTATGACATTCAGCATCAAGTAGAGGAAAAACACCTTGTAGAGGAAACTTCTGGTGAGTCAAGGCATTAGATTGCAATCTCTGTTGGCTTAATACCATCACATAAAGCCTGAAGGGATCAATGCCTGAGTGAGGAGATAGCTGCCAGACTTGTATATAAATTAGGAATGGTAGGTAAAGTAGTAGATTTGTTTAAAGATGGCCCCCGAGGAGAGGACTGGACAATTTCCTGGCAGGCTCGTGGGTATGGTTAAGTAGCAGAGGACTGATATCCCAAAATAACATAAGGACTGGAGCATAGCCACAGTGGTGGATAGCAGAAAAAAGGACAGCAGAAACACAGTAGCAGACAGATTCCAGAAGTTGTAGCCAGAACAGCCAAGCAGGGAGGAGACCAGGCCCAAGTAGACCCATGGCACATAGGCCATAGTGAGGCTGCCAGAAGGGCTGAAGTGCAGGAGCAATCCAGGAGGCCTGGGAAGGGGGGGAGTATCCAGAAAAGCAGAGGCCCAGGAGACAAGATGGCTGGCCCAGCAACAACATCAAAACAGACTGCCAAACCAGCCAGGACAAAAAACAGAGCACAGCGGGAGGCAGCAGGGAACAGGAGTAACCAAAGAGCTAGGAGTGATCCCAGAGAGCAGAACATTGGAAGGACTGAGGATGGCACTAGGCTGAAACAAAGAGGAAGACAGCAGCACCAGAAGAGCAGCAGTTAAAAGGACGATAAGCAGGAGTCCCAAGCACAGCCAGGCTGCGGGAGGTAGGCAGTCCATGAATGCAAAGGAAGTATTGAACAAAACTGTCTGCTGAGCAGGTCTGACTGCCACAGAAAAGCAGCCAAGTAAGGGAGCAGCAGGGCAAGGAGCAGGAAGTCCAAGCTGGATGTAAAGATAAAGAGAGCTGCATTGTGTTTTCTATCTTCTAATAATTCAAGTCACTCAGAGTGATTGTTTCCCTTTGGTTTATTTTCTTTGCGAGTTCATCAGTTCAGTATACATGAATATTCTTCTGATTTGGTGCTAGCTCATTCAATTTTTATACAGGTTTATATAAAGAATTGTTACCTTGAAGAATGGCAACACCCCATTGTAAGCCAATCATATAACAAAATAACATATTAATCTTATGGTGTGGTGTACCTTTTCCTTCAAAACAGAGGTATTACGCCATTTCTTACACAACCTCATAGGTGTTTACTACGTTTTCCTTAATACATTTGCCAGTAGGTCAACATAACCTAGGCAGAACAATAAGTTTTACTTAGACCATAGCAACGTACACCAACTTAAGGCTTGCCTTTTCATGTTGTTCAAAAATGCATTGCCCAAACATGCTGTTTTCTAATACATTGCCCAAACATGCTGTTATCTAATACATTGCCCAAACATGCTGTTATCTAATACATTGCCCAAGCATGCTGTTATCTAATACATTGCCAGAACATGCTGTTATCTAATACATTGCCCAAGCATGCTGTTATCTAATACATTGCCCAAGCATGGTTTTCAATAAGGTAAACGCACATCATCTTTAAAAAGATTCTTTCTAACATTCTAGCACTCCTTCCTAAAGAAGGTTATACACAGACCATTTGGTATTATATGTTTGTGAAATAATCATATTACAAAAATAATATAAAAGGTGAAAGCTAAATATCACAGAATGTGAAATATTACACTACAATCCATATTAATAAATGTTACACTACAATATCCCCCATTTGTGGCTCTAATTGTAGATCACATAAGACAATGTTGCCATTGTAACACTTGTATTTGTCGAATCATGTGTCTCATTTTACGAAACAATAATAATTGTATAATAACAAGAACACAGATTACTGCAATACTGCATATTACCATTATTAGGGTTGGACTAATACCCAAAACAGCTGATCCCCAATCCCACCAGGATATAGTAGGGATATACGATGACTGTTTCTTTACCTCTTTAGCAGAGGCCTTTTGTGTTAAAATAAGTCCTTTTGTTTGTTGTCGATACAACAAGGCACCAAGTGTCATTTTATCAATTTTGGGTAATTCGAAATGAAGTGAAGTTGCCAAATCAGTGAGTAAATCCAAGGCTACACTGGAACCATCAATATGGGTAACATTTGTTCGGCTATAGGCAGGACATTCCCAGAGGGTCCAGTTTGCAACCCACCAAGTTTTGTCACTACACCCCCATACATTCCAAGGTTGACCTGCGATTACACATCATGATTGGTTCCATCTCATAGCTTGGCAGTATTCATTTGCAGACGTTAGGGTAAATTTACATTGAGCAGGAAACATAGAATTTGATGGCAGATAAGGATCGCCTGGCCCACCTAGTCTGCCCATTTTCCTACCTAACAGATAAGTTGCAGATCCTAGTTAACCAACAGCTTACTTCCTTCTACTCCCCACTAGGACTGCCTTATGTCTGTCCCATGCATTCTTGAATTCCCCCACTGTTCTTGACTCCACGACCTCCTCAGGAAGGCTGTTTCATGCATCCACAACCCTCTCCCTGAAAAAAATACTTCCTCACATTACCTCTGAGCTGTCCCCCCCCCTCTATCTTCAAATGGTGCCCCCTTGTTCTTACACATCTCTTCTTCTGAAAGATGCTACCCTCTTGGACTTTGTTGATTTCCTTAAGGTACTTGAAAGTTTCAATCATGTCCCTTCTCTCCCTTCTTTCCTCAAGGGTATACATATTAAGCTCCTTTAGTCTTTCTTCATATGTCTTCTGGTGCAGACCTGCAACATTTTGGTTGCCCTCTTCTGGAGGGCCTCCACTCTGCCTATGTCTTTGCAGAGATGGGGTCTCCAGAACTGCACACAGTACTCCAGATGGGGTCTCACCAACTGTCTGTACAGAGGGATAACAACTTCCTGTTTTCTACTATTGATGCCTCTCCCTATTTATTTTTATTTATTTATTTAGTTTTTGTTGACCAGGTAAGTGCACTAGACGAATCCTGCCTATTTTCAGGCACGACCCGGAGGAGGATACAGATGAATGCCAACTGACCTTAAACCAGATTAAGCTGTTTGTGGTATTTTTAGTGAATGAGGAAATTTGGCCAGGACACGGGAAATTCCCTACTCTGCTGGTGCTAGTGGCCAGTAGGGTGTGCAGGTCAGTCATGGCCATTGCAACTTTGGAGGCTAAAGAGGAGGTGGTGTTGGTCGGTGTTACCCGGCGAGGCCGCTGGCAGGCGGCAGTTGTGCAACCTGAGGCTCGTTTTGCAGCGATTCCACGGAGACCTCGGTAAGCCATGTGGCGAGTGATGTAGCTCGATTTCCCGATTAGGAGAGTCTTGCTCTAGCTTCAGTTGCTGAGATCCCGAGTCAGTTCTCTAAAGGCATCGGTGCCTTTAACTGTCATAGCAGAATGCACAGCAGCGTCCCACATGACGAAGAGTGAAACGGAAGCAAGTGGGCGGTTGAGGTTTGAGCGTAGCGGCGGTGGAACTGGTAGGCAGCCGGACGAGATAAACAACTTCAGGATTGGACTATAGCAACGCAGTCTCGGTCCGAGTCGCGTTGCAGAAAGCTCCCGTGTACAGAAGAAGGAAATCAGGATCTTAACACAGGGAAGGGCAGTTCAGCATCGTATAGCGACTAAGTACTGCTCAATCAGTTGTGTCCTTCCCCACTTTCCAGTTAAAAAGAACTTGGTTTAGTGTTTAAACCTCCGTCCTTGACCAAGGGAGGAAGTTATGAAAGACTCAGTCATTTTCAGACTTGAGAAGGGGTCTCAAGAAGGGGTAGCGGAGTTTTCCTTTCAGGATTATCAAAGACTCCTACTACTTCTAAAAACAAAGTGGAGTCAGAGGACAGTGATTTACTGAACAGTTCCCCATTTCCTCGTTTGGAACACGATGATGAGCTGGTCCCCTCAGGCAGCTTTAACGGCTGCTGGCTGGAAATCTCTGGGTTCAGGAGTTTGGACACCAGTCTCTGCATGGGACAAGACTTTGGACTTGACTAATAATGAGCCAGAATGGCAGCCTAAGGTACTGATTTAAAAGTTGATGTTACAGAGGTGTCTGTTGATAAACAGGGGTGGGGAGAAGTTAAGGTCCTAATATCTTGCAAAATGGTTTAACTGGTCAGCAAACCCAGTCTAAAGTAGCTGTAGAAGAGGGAGTAAGATTGAAAACCCCTTATGTCTAGTCTCTTCTCTCCAGTGTAAAGAGAGGCAGCTCAGGAGAAATGCTGTTCAGTATTAGATATAAGGAGGGCTACAGGACAGGCCTGACAGATATTATGTGGGCAAAACTTTACTTAAAGAGTCTTTAAAATTTTCACCACAGGATGTTTTGCTTTTATTCATATTTCCGGGGAGGATAACTTTGACATCAGCTTTCGCTCCCCTGCTTTATTAGATCTTTTTTGGGAAAGGTACTCTCAAGTTAAGTTTTCCCCCTTATGGACACCTTTTTTAGTTATCCCTTTATCAAAATCCCTGATTAAATATGTTACTGTCATGTTCAGGAATGAAGGTGTTCACGTTGACGACATTGTTTTTTGGTTATCCCAAAAATGTGACTTACAGAGTGATCCAGAACCAATCCTAGATACCGAACAGTTTTGGACGGGGGGGTGGAAATTTAAAGTAAAGTTACGTCACACAACAGCTGGTATAGAGCACATTCCTAACTCCTTTATGTTAGGTAGGGACCGGGGGGTGGTATTTTATAGCGGTCAGCCTAGAGCATGTTATAGGTGTGGTGCCAAAACACATTTATCAAGTGCATGTGATCAGCCAAAATGTGATAATTGTGGAGAAGTGGGGCATGTCACCATGTTTTGTGCTAACTCTATCAGGTGTGATTTATGCGAAGAACCCAATCATGCCTTCAGAGATTGTCCCTGGGCTGCACAAAATAAAACAGTTCAAGGGTCTTCAGAGTTTTTTATACAAAAAGCTCAAGAGGCCAGTGATCTCCAGGCTATGGGAAAACCTTTACCAAACCCTCCTTTAGGGCCACTAAACCCTGCAACCACATTACTTACTATAGATAATACTGTTAGGATACAGGCCTTGTCGATTTGAAGAGGAAAGGAATGCGGGACAATATTCCTGAGCTGTTCCAACGGTTTGTTACACAGAATCAAAGGGAATCTTATTAGATAAATTATCGGTTCCTTCAAAACCCCTACCAGTTCTTAGGCGATCAAGCAGGGCTCTCAAAACTCAGTTACCTCCTGAATCTGAAGGCATCGACACCAAAACTCTTATGAGGCCCTTGGTTGGGGGATCGGAGAGTGGGTGCTTGCAGACACAGATGCAGGTTTCAACTCAAGGCGGCCTAGTGCCCCCAAGGATGATTATAAAGGAAAAAAAGAAAGCGTAGGAAAAGTAAAGTAGGTTTCTAGGTATTCAGTTGTAATTGTATGGATTTAAATTTATCATGGGCTACCTTAAACACTCACAGCCTTTTAAAACCTTTGAAGAGACGTGCAGTTTTCATTTACTCCATGACTTAAACATCTCAATTGTTTTCCTACAAGAAACTTGGATGTTTACAAAAATCAGTGTTAGACTTCGCTAGTGACTGGCCGTGGGGGCCTTCTTATTGGTCTTTCGGGGAGGACAAGGCAGACGGTGTGGGGATCCTCTTCAATTCATATGGCTTCACTCTACATAAATTAATTGACTTATGTCCCGGGAGGACGTTGATACTTGAGGGGAAATGGTTTTCACACCTTATTCGTTTAATTAACATTTATAATCCTCAGACCAAGGCTGGCAGGGTACTTTGTCTGAAACAGATACAACCTTTTTGGTAACTGTCCCTATTTTATGGGGAGATTTTAATTGCAGTATAGAGGCAGCCAAAAAGGTGGTGTGTGAATAGGAAAATTTATTGTGATGCGGCATGTCTGTCAGATATTATTAAAACCGCAGGATTATTATCCTGTATGGATGTGAAGTCAAAGGGCTAAAGGTACTTTTTCAAGAACGGTACAGGGTATACAATTGATTACCTTTTTGTGTCACAGAACATTCTGTTCCATCAATTACAGATAATTCCGGTAGAATTTTGGATCATGCTTTAGTACAGGTTAATATTGGCCTTCTGACTGCTAGTGGAAACAGAAGTCTAGATGGAAACTTAACACTTCTGTGTTACAAGATAACTTGGTCCAGAACTCCATTAAACTAATTTACAAGCAAGACTGTCAGTGAGTTTCTTATATCAGGATATGGGACACTGGTGGCAGGAAACTAAAACTGATTGTATAAAATGGTTTAAAAACACAATAAAGTAGTTCAAAAATAAGTTTTCAATTATCTAAAATTGAGAAGTCAGTTGCAATTTTATTATCCTGTGCTAACACTTCTAGAGATAATTTCTCATCACAAATACAGGAAATTAAAGAAACATGAAAACTTTGCAATATGACAGGGCCAAAGCGTTACATGCTATTATGACCAATCATATGCGAAATCAGTAATCGGGGATCCTTTTGAATTATGTAAAGAGGTTAAAGAACATATATCATTATGTTAAGCAACAGGTACCTAGGACAGCTTTTTCCTTACAGGAGATCGGGATATAATACATACTCATTTTCAGGACTTAGAGCCTCAGTGTCACCTCTCTGCATCAGATTAATACTGTGCTAGGACCTCTATAATGCAGGACCTAGAGTCAGACCTGCTTAATAGGCTTCACCAACCCTTTTCTTCTGAGGAAATTAATGTAGTTCTATCTTCACTAAAACCTAATGTGGCCCGGGGCCAGAGCCTTCTAATCTATTTTATAAATCTTTTCAATCAGAACTGAGTCACTGTTTAACATTAGTATTTAACCATTTCTTAGAGAATGGTGTCACGATAACCTCCTTTTCTGACAGCTTACAAATTTATATTTTTAAATCAGGTGATAGGGTAACTTCAATAATTGGAGACCCATTACTTTACTTAACTCGGATTATAAGATATTGATGTCTTTGATCAATATTAGACTTAAAGAATTAGCTCAACATAGTTTACACAAATACAGCACTGTGGTATTCCTGGTCGAGGTATTCAGTCAATTTATGTTTAATTAGAGATTTAATTAAAAACTTAACGAAATAGGGAATTGGCTATTTATTGACCTTGGATCTAGAAAAGGCCTTCGACAGAGTAGATCACATTTTTCTATTCTGCACTGGAATTTTTTCGAGTGCCTCAAACCTATTATCTTTAATCAAAAATCTATATGGTTCTGGTATGGTTTTTCCATACATTAAAGGAGAGAGGGCTATGGGTTTTCAGGTAAAGTGTGGGGTGAGACAGGGTTGCCCATTAAGCCCCTGTTGTATAATTTTCCTTAGAACCCCTTTTAAGAGTTATGAGTTTGGTCCCTCTATGGCAGGGAGTTCGTGTTCGGATTCTGACTCAATAATTAATATCCAACTTATGCAGATGATGTCTGCCTTTTCTTTACAGATGTATCACACATAAAAATTTTTTACAAAATTTGAGGAATACTGATTAGTAGCTAATGCTAAGATTAACTTATCTAAAACCAAGGGTTTATTGCTCGGTGGTAATTTTCAACACCCATTGGTCTGGAACTCTATTCACATATCATCTGAGCCCTTAACAATTTTAGGGGTCTCATTTAGTTCACAGAACTGCCCGAAGTGAATTGGAATTCGGTATTAAACAAAATTGAGAGTAAGGTTATCAGATGGAAAAGGTTCAGATTTTCTAAAATGAAGAGAATCCAGGTCTTAAAACAATTTATCCTCCCCTGTCTTCAGTATATTGCAGCAATATTTCCTTTACCGGTTAAATTTGAAACTAGATTATATAGTATATGCTTTCAATTACTTTGGGGGAATAGACTTAATCCAATTAAACGGTGTTATACATATCTAGGGAAAAAGGAGGGGGGACTAGGCATGGTAGATCCAGTGTTTTTCTGTTATTCAATTTTCTTTTCTTGTTCACTGAAAATTATTTTAAGTGAGACTACCAGAAAGAAGGCTCCTTTTTTTCGAATTTATTGAGCCGCTATCTTACTGCCTGGATACAGTGTGCCCCCAAACTTTCCAATCACTTAGCTTTGCCAGTTTTTTTAAACCAGCGGCTCAGAAATTATTTAAATGGCAGGTCACAAAACAACAAATTCTTAGATGTTCTTCTAAGGCCTTATATAAGGAATTAATGGCTGCAATCTATTCAGAAGTCCCTTGCTTTAGGAATTGTCCGAGTATTCGGAACGAGGATGTTTTAAATCAATTGAACAACTCCAAGATTACCAGAATATATGTGGAAACTAATGGCTTACTCTATATGGTAAATTAAATGTTAGAGGAACAGCTAAATATAAAGCCAGAGAGGAGAGGATTTGCCCTTATAGTGATTGTATTAACCAAGAAGAAACTATGGAACATTTTCTTCTTCAGTGCTCAGTGGCATAAGATTTAGGACCATTTGCCAGCCTGGAATTTACCATGGTTGGCTAGACTTACTTATGATATTCTGGTACTTGGGTTCTTTCCTGTAAGTTTACGAGTACGAGAAAGGGACTCTACAAGGTTTTATTGCTTGTCTTAGGTATTGCTTATGGCAAATAAGGTGTCAATGGGTTATCCATCAAAAAGCCTTCAGCTTTGGGTTACAGAGAATATTAACTAACGCTTTTAACCAAAATATACCTTTCAGAATCACAATTGTATAATGTAAGGAAAGTTAGAATGTGGTGGAAAGGTTTCTCCCATATCATTAAATTTAAATGAGACCTTTCTTTTCCTTCCTTTGCTCACTTCCGAAAACATCTGAGGGCTACCAATTAATGATGGGCTTCTCTTATGGAAAGTCACTAATTATATCTAGTGGGTTATTTATATGGATGGAGGGAGTAGGTTGTTACTAAAGTTTAGTGTTCAAGTTTCTGTCCCTTTTTTCGCTAAGCATTAGGAATTTGATGTATAGTTAGTCCTTTTTTTTCTTGAATTCCATTAATGAGAGTCATGTATTTTCATTTCCTCATGTCTTACTATTTTTTTTTCATGTCTTGTTTGCTGTTTGTTGATTATTTCAATAAAAATTGCCCCTACTCTTTTCGATAAGTGCCATGGGATCTTTAACATCCACCTGAACTACCACCAATCCAGGCAGATGGGACCTCAGTTTAACGTCTCATCCAAAGGACGGCACCTCAGAAGTGCAGCACCCCTCTCATGCTGCACTACAGTGTCAGTACTGGGATATTAACCCAAGTGCCAGATGTGGGAACTGAACTCACAGCCCTCTGATCTCCTGGCCTCAGAGGTGATTGTGCTACCTGCTGAGCCACTGACACTGCATCCCAGTATTCCCCCCAGCCTTTCTTACTGCCTTCTCACATTGCTTGCCCACCTTTAGATCATCTGATATAATTACCCCCCCAGGTCCCTTTCCATTTTTACTGTTGTCAGTATCTCACCCCCCATTGTGTACTCTTCCCCTGGGTTTTTGTTTCCCAGGTGCATTACCTTGCACTTCTTTGCATTGAATCTGAGCTGCCATACATTTGACCATTCCTCCAACCTTGCCAAGTACCTTCTCATCCTTTCCATTCCATCTTGTGTATCAACCCTGTTGCAGACCTTTGTGTCATCTGCAAAGAGACATACTTTTCCTTCCAGTTCCTCTGCAATGTCACTTATAAAGACATTAAAAAGGACCGGTCCCAGTACTGAACCCTGCGGCACACCACTAAAAACCCTCCTTTCTTCACTGTGGACTCCATTTACTACTACCCTTTGCGTCCTATTGTCTAGCCAATTTTTTATCCAGGCTACCACCAAGGGACCCATTTCAAGGCTGCCTAACTTGTGTATTAATCTTTTGTGTGGGACTGTATCAAATGCCTTGCTAAAATCTAAGTAGGCCATGTCCACTGCTCCTCCCTGGTCTACTACTTTGGTCACCCAGTCAAAGAAATCTATTAGATTCATCTGACATGACCTTGCCATCACGAATCCATGCTGCCTTGGGTCCTGTGCCCCTCTGGCCTCTAGGTACTCAACAATTCTTTCCTTCATAAGTGATTCCATCATTTTCCCTACCACTGAGGTCAAACTAACTGGTCTGTAGTTTCCTACCTCTGTCCTGCTCCTACTTTCATGAAGAGGAATCACATCCACCCTCCTCCAGTCCTCAGGTACCACCCCATCCTCCCATGACTTGTTAAAGAGGGTAGTGAGTAGTGTCACTAGTTCTAACTTAGTTCTTTTAGAGTTCTTGAGTGCATCCCATCAGGCCCCATTGCTTTGTCCACCTTCAATTGTATTAGTTCTGTCAGAACCCTTTCTTCTGTAAAGGACTGGTATTGACCACCCTTCTGCAGAGTGTTTCTCTTGTTTGGTTTAGGTACCTCCCCCTCCTCTTCCTTTGTGAATACTGATCAGAAATATTTGTTCAGTATCCCTGCTTTTTCACTGTCACCCTTTGCCCACATTCCCTCCCCTTTACCATGGGGTGGTTGATGTCTCTTCCCCACATATCAAAGTTTCATGTTCTTGTACACACTGGGCTGGATATTCAAACTGCACCCAAAATGTGCACAATAGCAGGAGCAAGCACAAGTCCATTACGCACATGCACAATAGACGTGATATTGAAAAATGGAGCAAGCCAAATTGCGCAACCAGCCAACATCTGAATATCGCACAACCTGCGCCATAGCGCAACCAGGAAGGGGAAGCTGAGCAGATATGATGCGCTATAGCGCAACAAGGGCAGCCCAGCTGAGCAGCCCAGAGGCACCATAGCGCAAGCAGGGAGTCCCCCAGCAGTACAGCAATGGAACTGCACAACCAGGGAGGTAGGCAGGGGCCCACCACCCATGCCACAGATGGGCACAGGAACACACTGCAGAACTGACAATGCACCCCCACACCCCAAGCACAGCACAACTGGGGAAGGGATGGAATATCCACCAGCCCATGGGGACAAGCAAACAAAGCACAGCTGGGCCATGTTGCCCCAGCACACCCACTGGCAAGCTGAGACTGCCACACAAGAGGGGGACCACCCCATTGTACAGCAGCTCCCCCATGCACAGCACACCCTGCATTGTGACCCCAAGACACCCCCCATGAGCAGTGACCATCACTGCAGGAATCCCCATGCATACCCCTCCATCACACTGCAACCTCATGTACCACAGAACCATACAAGCCAGAGCCACCATGAGCACCCAGCAGTGGGTGGCAGCACACAGCAATGCAACAATGGCAGACACAGTGCCAACACGCACAACCACCCTGAGGCACAGCTGAGAGACCAAACATGTGTCGCCACAAGTGGTACCCCACACGGGAAAGAGTATGCCCCTGACACCACTGCCATTGATACAGCACCCTGCACAGTAGACAGGTGTCATAGCGCGACCCACCACGAGCCACAGCAGCCAGCACAGCACCCACAGTGGTGCATGGAAGCAAGCAGCACACCAGATGCAACACAGTGCAGGGGCAAACACACACCCATACCCTTGGGGACACCAACACAGGGACGCAGTAGTGTGGCAACCAAGCCCCCAGTGTGGACACATGCAAACTGTGCACACACAGCCTGCAGTCCACCATGGCACAGGGGTGACACCCACCTTTGCATGTACTATGGCCCTGTACAACACCAGCATACACCTGGATCACAAGTCACAGACAGTGCTGCACAGCCCCTCCAACACACACAAGACACAGCATGGAGGTGGGACAGCAACTGTGGAGGCCACAGTGTCACCCGAGGCAAACATGCACCCCACCAGTGACAGGTGGCAACCCAGCATTGTGACGGTCACAGTGGATGACCTGCAGGGACAGCCCCCACTGACAAGGCAGCAGACCTGGCAGGCCACAGACATGCAAGGGTGTCAGCTGCACAGGCCAAGGACAGGTTGACAGGGGCACAATGGACACAGAGCAGGCACCATGGAACACTGCACACAGCAATGCAATGCACAGAGAACAACACACACCACAGATACTGACTGAAAGCCACTCCCACACCAGAGACATCTCCCCATGCACACACACATACCCATGACTATACCTCCCCAGATGTCATGCACATCACTGCAACTGAGCACCTATAGCCAGCTGCAAATCAGAGACCACCACAGTATTCATATCAAAATATCTGTATTAGAAAACCAACAAGTACAACAACAACATCAACAACTATTTACATATATACAAAACTGGGGTGGAGGTATGGGTACAAGGTAGGGGTGGGTAAGGGGCAGGGGTGAACAACTGGGAGAGGGAAGGCGGGGTGTGAGGGTTAGTCAAAGGGGGGAGGTAATGTCCAGCTACTGCTCTCCAGCCTGCTCCCCTGCTGCCTGGTGCCGGTCCTGGGGTCGCTGTCTGCTCCGTACCCCATGCCGCTGGAGGTCCTGCAGGATTACCAGGGATTCTGTGGCCACCCACAATAGCTGCTGCATGGATCGCTCAATGCATAGGAGTATCCGGACATCTAGGACAAGGGATCAGAGTCAATGGGTGTGACTGTCCATCTCTCTGCAGCCCACCCATCATGTATGGCATACAGCCAAGTGCCCCGCTCCTGTGATGGTGTGCACCCACCCACAGTGACTGTGTGCACAAGACATGCCCAACCAGACAGCAACAGCCATGTGTACCACTGCACACACACACCGCCCATGTCCAGCACAGCACAACCAAGGCTGTACAGTAACGTGGCTATGCGGTGGGCAGGCAGTGCCACAGCCATGTGCCCAGTGCATGCATGGACCACCATTGACGCAATCCCAGACATGCAGTGCCACTGGACAGTGCTGACTGTCACATGTCGCGTGCATGGCAGTGGTGTCCATGGATGGTGGCCATGCCCTGCTCCCCACCCTGTCACACAGCATGCAATAGCAATCATGTTGTCATGGCACTCACCCTCATCGGGCTGTTGCTGGTGTTGTGGTTCTTCACCACCATGCTCAGGTACTGCAGCCACCACCCTCTGCTGCTGAGCCATGGCCCTGCTCCGCTCTGCCACGCCTGTGGGAAACAAAAGGTGAGAAACACATCAGTACAATCCCAAAGCATATTCCCCCTGCCCCTATGAGTGTGCCTACCCACCCAGCCAGACCCATACATCATATACCCTGTAAACACTGCCACAGCCAACCCTAGACCAACCCTCCCCCATATGCTGAACACAAAAGACAGTGTTACCCATATGGACCATACAGGTGCGTAAACGGATCACCCACCTGGTCGAGGCACCACGCCCCTCCTGGCACACGACCGCAGACATGCCAGTAGCTCCAGCTCCCTCATCCTCAAGTCCCCATAGCGGTGCCTGCATTGTTTGGAGGTCCTCCTTCGGCCAGTGGCCGCCTCCAGGTCAATGGCCACCTGTTGCCACACCTGAGTCCTGGCCCTGTCCAGGGGAACCTCCCCATACAGTGGGCCATAGTGAGGCTCCACAATGGCCACCAGGTTGGCCAGCTCAAGGGCACTCCATTGGGGGGCTCTTCTGCGTGCCATCTCCAGATCTATAGTAGGCAATATGGCGCTCCGCAGTGCGGCAACCCCACTTGGAATTGCTGCACAATACAACGCCATTATTCCCTATTGCGCTGTCACCGAACAGCACGATAGAGCTGCAGACATGCCATACATACAGTGCCAAAGGGGCAAAGGTCTGGCACAGGGTCATGGGTCTCTGGCGAAAGACCACGCACAGCACCATCGGACGTCTATGCGTCCAGCGTGATTGGTCGCCTGTGTGCAATTGCCATAGCGAACTATTGCGCAGTTGTGCCACAGCGCCATGTAGTGACCATCGCCGTAGCACTACTGGCACAACGGTGGCCATGCTCTGAATTGCCTACCATGCCAGCACATCATCAGTGCGGCAGGCGCCCGCTGCAAGCTACTCTGGGCATGCATAGTGCGTGTACCACGCAGTCACAGAACTGGCGCCATTGGCTCAGCACGCTCAACCCAGACAGCAAAGTGCAACAGCGTGATATTCAGCCGTCATATGCAAATCATCCGATCAGACATTCATGGCGCAGCAGCACGATTTGCATCTCATTAAAGTTGCTCCACACCTAATTTGCATGGATTGCGCTATAAAAACTCGCGACACTGTTCTGCAGTGGGCATATTCGGTTACTGCAGTTGATAGGTGAGTTGCATTGTGTGCTGTTCTGGACTATGGTCTCAGGGAATTGCTGGGTACTGCACAGCCATTGGCTTATCACCTCACCCATACAGGCTGAGAAATGACCAGCCAGGACTGGGTGAGGAGGATGATGGTGGGCAGAGAGGAGGCCTAATTTTACAAAGGCTGAGATGGAGGCACTCTTTGAGGCCTACCTGGATGAAGAGCCACTGCTCAGTGGATGGCGGGGCACCCCTCAGGCCTGTGCTGCTGCATGGGAGGGGGTGGCAAGTGCCATCAACCTGCACGGCAGCCACCAGCACTCTGTGCAGGAGTGTAAAAAGAAGATGGGAACCGACAGGAGAATGGTGAAGGAGAAGGTGGCTGCCATCAGGGCGGCACGTGCTGCAACAGATGGGGGCCAGCCGGAGGTGGTGCAGCTGACACCGGCAGAGGACAGGCTCGCTGCAAGCATGCAGTGCAGTGCCATTGAGGGCGTACCTGGAGGTGGCTTCCAGACAGGTGGTAGCCCATCACTGCATGGTATGTCATGGTCTGTGGGGGGGAAGGTAGATCCCATGCACTAACGTGTCTTTGCTTTCTGTTACAGATCCTGTGCATCTGCAGAGGTCAGTGGTGGATGGCCTGTCCCCTGTGAACAGCCATCTGGAGTTGGAGGAGGGACCATTCACCTCCGCTGGTAGCCGGCGTGCATTGCAACAGTGTGCACGCCTGGCTGCCAACACTGAGGTCATTGAGACAGGTGTGGGGGTGCCCTTTGTTCCAGCGGTCTGGAGTCCAAGCATGCCAGCATGCTGTGGCTGTGGCACAGACCTGCACCATTGATGATGCAATGACCATTATGGGCATTGACATGTGTGCGTCACAGAATGGACACACAGCAGGACAGCACACGCCCATGGATCTGGCTGGTTCCGATGTGTGTGCCAGCACGTCAGCAAAGTCCCAGGCTGCACCTGTCAGCACCGGTGGGGCAGCACCGGTGGCTGTTCAGGTCAGTGGCACTGTTGTGGCCACATCAGCGAGACAACTGATCCCTTGGGCACAGCAGGCGGAGGGGCAGCAGCAGCAGTCACCCACTGGGACTGGGGGTACAGGGTTCAGCGATGGCATATGTGCACCACCTGTGGACTTGCCCATACCTGGTCCTGGTGAGCAGCACCCACCCTCAAGGGGTGCTGTACATCAGACCCTTCCATACCCTGAGGGACAGGCTGCTGATGTGGCAGATGACCACTTTGACGAGCACACCCGCCTGCTGCAGGCATCAGTACAGCAGCAGATGCGGGTTTGCAACGTCCATGGAGGCAATGTGTGTGGCTCTGGAGTGGGTTGAGGAGCAACACAGCAGGGACACCGAGAGGATCCTGTCTCGGATTGACCATTTGCAGATGGATGTGACCGCAGCCATTGACAGGCTGACACAGGCGGTGGTCGCTGTTGTGGCCACATTGGGCACACAGTCAGGTGCCCCTGTGCCACTCACACCGTGCAGTACACTACCCACTTCCCGTTCCCGGTGTCATGAGACACCCACCCTGTCGATGCTGGGTTCAGCTGTGGGCATCCCGAGCACTCCCGGTGTGGGTATGTTCGGTGTGCTGCAGACACCTGTGTGGGCACGGTCGCGTTCGCACAGTGGAACCCCTGGTGGACCATCGGTGCCACCCCATGAGGCCTGTGCTCAGCCTGCCAGTGCTGCTGGGTCTCGGCGGGGCTGCCCATGCATCCGAGGTGGCCGTGGCACTGTGCCGCAAGATTGAGCTGTCTCCCAGTGCAGGCCCTGTCTGGTGCTGCCCTGTGTGCAATGTGTGTTTTGGTGGGCAGTGCACTGGTGGGTGCCCAGCCCTACACACAGACACACAGACCACCTGTACACCCTCCCGACTGCTGTCCACAGGTGCGTGTGCATGATGATGCCTGCATTGCGCTGTACACCAAAGTACGATGGTGCCAGCATCTGACACATGCACATGGACAGTCAGTGGACATGGTGGCCTGTGGACATGTGTGTCTTTAGTGTCTGTGTTCCGGCTCTGTTTTGCACCTGACCCCTGTGCACCTTGTGCCTATTGTGTATGTGTGTGTGTCCGTCCATGTGGCGTGTTACTGTTCACCCCTCCCTGGTTGTCTATGTGTGCCTCTGTGCCCTGCCACTTCCCTTGCCATCATGCACCCCTGGTGTGTTTCCATGTGTGTACGTGGGTTGTGCCTTAGCCACTGGTGGTTGCACATGGCCCCATGACTTACCTGTGTTGGCTGAAGTGCTCCTCTGTGATGGTGTCCCAGTGCAGCTGGGCCAGCCAGATCAGTCAGGGGTCCTGTCATCCAAGGGGGGGCTGCCCATCCCCATCTTCACCGGCATCACCGTTGTCCCCATTGCTGTCCCCCTCTTTGACCTGTAGAGCTATCCCACAGTCTTTGGCCATGTTGTGCAGGATACAACAGGCCAGGAATATTGCACAGGCCTTTGAGGGACTATACTGTAGGGCACCGCCGGAGGTGTCTAGGCAACGGAAGCGCGCCTTCAGCATTCCAAACACTCGCTCAATGATGTTGCGTGTGGCGGCATGTGCCTCATTGAAGCGTTGCTGCGATGGGGTCGTGGGCCACCGGTAGGGTGTGAGCAGCCAAGGACGGAGTGGGTATCCACTGTCACCTGTGTGGAGATAGTGGAGGTTAGTGTCATGTTCAGGCTCAAATTGCCCCTAACCCTGTGTGTCATACCTATGGCACCTGTGGCTTAACCCTCTTTGCCCACGATTTGTCAGTTCTACATGCATACTCACCCACTAGATGTCCTGTGGGGATGTCCCCACTCTCGAATCAATGGCACAGTGCTGACTGGTACCATATGAATGAATCGTGTACTCCCCCAGGGTGTGTGGCACAGACATTCATGATGCGCCCACTGGCATCACACACCACCTGGCAGTTGACACTGGCATAACCCTTCCGATTCATATAGGCAGCCCCATCGGGGCCACGTGGCGTGCGAATGGCCACATGGGTGCAGTCTATCACCCCTAGCATGCCAGGCATACATGCTACCCTGTGGAACTCCTGTATGTTTGCTGTGCACTCCGCGGTGCTGGGGAAATGGATGTACTCCACAGCATGTGGCAGCAGTGCACTGAGGAATTGGGTGAGGATGCGTGATGTGGCTGACTGTGTTATGCCTGTGGTGTTCCCTGTTGGTCTCTGGAAGGTACCCGTGGTGAGCAAGCACATGCAGGCTGTTACCTTTGTCTCCACTGACCGAGCGTGACTCCGTCGAGTGGGTGCCTGCATCACATCACTGCACAGCTCACACAGCCACCTCAGTATTGCCCTGTTCAGGCAGTACCGGCCCACAATCTTGACATCTGAATACAGCTCAAAGTTGGTGTGGGCTCGATACTGCCTGTTGGGGGCATACCGCTGACAGGCCCTTCCATGGCCATGTCCCCCTGCAGCATGCCTTCTCCCCTCATTACGGCTTCCATGTGGAAGGTGGCACTGTCCATGTCCCTGGCTTGTGTCCCCCCCCAGCTGTTGTTGCTCTGTTCCCCCCACTGTCCTGACTGCTACCTCCACTGCACCAGGTACACTTACTGGCTTCTGCACTCTGTGGTCCCACACACCTTCCCTTGCCCCTATTTTGTCCTCTGATCCACCTGGCCTGTCCTCTTTGTCCCTCTGGCCTTGTCTCTCTCCCTACCTCATGTGGCTTCCCTGTAGCATTCTTGCACCTCTTCCTTGCTTCTTTTTATTTTGGCTCATTTCCGCTATGGCGCAACTTCCGCCTGATCCACTGTTGCGCATTGCGCAAGTCTTTGAACATCGCACTGCGCACTTTATGCATGGTTCCACCCCCTTCGGTTGTGCATGCCTTCATTAGCATTGCGCTGTTGCTCAGCATGTTTTCAGTGGCGCAACTGCCTCCTGCTGAATATCGCAGAATGGCGCATATTCTGACTTGCGCTGGCGCAACCCTATTGCGCATTGTGCAACCCTTTTGAATATCCAGCCCACTGTTGTTTAGGTAAGACAACATATTTACTGTGTACTGAGATAATAGTGTCACCTGGTATTTGGAGTCTCATGATCTGGTCATGTAGTATTACTCCCAAATTACTGATTTGCCATGATATTTTCGGTGGTTTAAAACATACAGATATTATCACTAGTATGGGAATCACATGTCACAGCACTTGTGCATAATGATTTGGTGAGTTCCATACTTTTATCATAGCTAGAGGTGGTAAGAACACAATGGGATGATCCAATAATTTAGTCACATTGGTCTCACCTATTCCTAAAGGTAACCTATTTGTTTCAATTCTATTTAACTCAGTAACTAAATAAGCATGCACTTCAGCAGCTAATTGAGAGCAAGCCAGTTTTATATAGCTTTCTTTAGACATATTAGAAAGTGAATTATAAAAATGGACTGCTATTTGAGCAATAATTTTAACATTCTGTAAGGTTTCTCCAAATGCAAACCAATCAATTTCCTCATTATCAGCTGCTAAACTTACAGTAGTTGATAATGGTCCAGTAGCCATATCCTTTAAAGTCATTTCTAAAGAACGAATATGACCTTTTAAAACCATAGACAGAATACAGACTGGGACTGGGACTGGGAGACTATGACATCCTCTGTGTCCAGGGAACAGAGGTTGTTGGATGTCTTTCAAGACGCGTTCCTAACTCAGCAGGTGAGGGAACCGACCAGGGAGGCACGGGTACTGGATGTGGTCCTGGCAGACAGTGACCAGATTGGGGGCCTGGAGGTAAAGGACCCATTGGCGGGGAGTGACCATGCCATGGTCTGGTTCTGCCTGGACCTAGGAGGGTAGAAGGCTGCACAAAGACGGAAGTAACCGACTTCAGGGTGCGGATTTTAAGGAAATGGGAAGGATCCTAAGGAGCATTTGGATGGGATTGGGTCAGACATGGACGCTGATAGTAGGTGGAAATCATCAGGAGAGGGGTGCAGGATGCTACCAGCACCTGTGCAAGAGTAAGACGAAATGTGGTAGGGCCCAAAATCCTGTTGGTGGACCAGGGAGGTCCAGGAGGTGGTGCAGGGAAAGAAAGCAGCCTATAAGCAATTCAAGTGCTCAAGGAGTGAAAGGGATCAAGGGGAGTATGAGCTGATGGCTAGAAGGGCCACTAGGGTGGTGAGGGTGGCTAAGGCAAGGAAGGAGCAGAACCTGGCCAGGGAAATTAGGAGAGGGAACAAGGGGTTCTTTAGATACATTGGGGAAAGATGAAGGGTGAAGGGGCAGATTAGCAGGATTAAATCAGGGGAGAGATGGGCACAAGACCCGGGGGAGCAGGCTGAGGTACTAATTGAGTACTTCATCTTAGTTTTCACCAGGGAAAATGGGGATGCTGCATCATACATGGGAGGAGACAGAGATACTGAGGAGGGGGGAACCCTTACCGATCGGCAGGTCTGGGGAGAGGGGGAGGCATCACTGGCAGGTGGGGGGAGGGCTAAGCAGGGAGAAGAGGTACCGGAAGTGGAAATCACAGCAGAGAGAGTGAGGGAAGCCCTCAGCTCCCTTAAGACAGAGAAAGCACCAGGGCCAGATAAATTACATCCCAGAGTGCTGAAGGAACTTGCAGATGTCCTGGCGAAACCCCTGGCAGAGCTTTTCACTATCTCTCTGAGGACAGAGTGGGTGCCCCAAGACTGGAAGGTGGCGCATATAGTGCCTATCCACAAGGGGGGATCAAGGGAGGTGGCAGGGAACTGCAGACCTGTCAGCCTGACATCGGTGGTGGGCAAGGTGATGGAGGGCATAGTCAAGGAGAGGCTGGGGGGGACCTGGATAAGTCAGGGTACCTGGAAGATAGACAGCATGGATTCGTCCCAGGGAAATCGTGTCAGACAAACCTTGTGGAGTTCTATGACTTGGTGACAAGTGCCTTGGACCTGGGTAGACCAGTGGATGTCCTCTTTCTAGACTTCAGCAAGGCATTTGACTCTGTTCCTCATGTTGACCTGTTGGATAAGCTGGAGGAAATGGGGGTGGGGAACCAGATGATCAGATGGATAGGCAATCGGCTCCAGGACCAGACCCAGAGGGTCGTAGTTGGTGGGATAGTCTCATCCCCAAGGAGGGTCATTAGTGGGGTCCCACAGGGATCAGTCCTTGGGCCCCTTCTGTTCAATGCCTACGTATCTGACATAAGGACAGGAATCAGGAGTGAGATGAGTCTCTTTGCAGATGACTCGAAACTGGGGGCGGTGGTGGATGGGGAGGAGGGGAGGGTGGCCCTACAGGGAGACCTGGAGGCTCTGGAAAGATGGTCTAGAAAGTGGAAGCTGAGGTTCAATGCAGGGAAATGCAAGGTACTCCACCTGGGGGCCAGAAACCCAGGCCGAGTGTACACCCTGGGGAATGCTACAAGTCTCAATGGCTGAGAGGGACCTGGGGGTGGTGGTGGATGTCAAGATGAACAACTCGGAGACTTGTAGGAGGGCAGCAGCCAAGGCCAACAGGATGCTGGGATGCATCGCTAGGGGATCACCTCCAGAAGGAGGGAGTGATACTCCTCTGTATAACTGCTTGGTGAGGCCGCACTTTGAGTACTGCGTGCAGTTTTGGAGGCCACACTTAAAGAGGGACATTAACCTCCTGGAGAGGGTCCAGAGGAGAGCAACCAAAATGATTTGGGGCTTGGGGACAGGACCTATGAGGAGAGGCTCAAGAGCTAAATATGTACACATTGGAAGAGAGAAGGGACCGGGGACATGATAGAGGTCTTCAGGTACATGAAGAGGGTAAATAGGGAGGAACAGTCAGGGTGCTTCAAGGAAGGAGGAAGGGGCCACTAGAGGGCATGGGTGGAAGCTGGGGAAGATTCAGGAGAAAGGAGGAGGTGCTACTCACTGAGAGGGTGGTGGAGCCATGGAATGCACTGCCTAGGGGCTGATGGAGGCAGAGACAGTGGAGGGGTTCAAGAGGGGGTGGACAGGTACAGGGAAGGGTTCTGGAAGCAAAATCCAATGCAGCAAGAATATCCAGAACTGGGAAGGGAGAAGCCAGAGAAGGCGAGGGGGACAGCAAGGTCAGCACCCAGGGTGGGGGCTGACCAAATGAGCAGACACGAAAGACCGTTAGGCCTATTCTGCTGGCATTTTAGTATGTTAGTAATACCATTAACAATTCCCAATCCTGAGCCTAACCAGCCCCACACGTCTCTTTTATGATGAGATAAACTTTGTGATGCCTCTACAGGATTTTGAAATGGCCACACTTTGTGTCTATCATGGTATTGATTCAAAGTATTATTATAATACTGTTGCCACAACAATACTGAAGCCCGATCCTTACACTGAAGTGGTAATCATGGAAAAGGCAAATGCAGCAACACATTATAATATTCCAACTTACATGGATAACACAAAGGATATATATTTTGCATCAAAATAATTTCATCTGATGGGGGCTGTTCGATTAACATTACATGCCATACCTGGCAATTGTGCATCTATAAAAAAAACACAAATACATTAACAATGTATATTCATTTGTTAATGGCAATATTGTAAAAAAAACTGCTTTAACCCTACTGTTGCTACTTTAGAAGGATTATATAAAAAAATGCCACATATTACATCTTGAACCTGTATAAGATGCATTTAACAACGTAATATTAGGTGGATAATGTAACATGTCCTTCAGTTTTATTCAAAATAAATCTTGTTTCTCTTTTGTCAGATTTGTAGCATCCCTCAAAGTGGAGCGGATATAGATATTCTTTTCTAGGCTGTTGTGTTCACTACACACATCGCCATGCCAGGCCAGGCTTCTGGTGAGCATCCCTATGTCGCATTTTGACATTGTCCATAACAAATAAAGTACCATTTGATAAGACGATATCCAGTATGTTCATGTCGTTCTCCTAACAATACTGGAATACCCCATGCAGTATGATTGACATAGTTCTTGTTATATAAACTGTTCCATATGTGCCCTGGGCATCCATTGTATATGTCGGAAGTTGTCAAGATCAATAAGGTACTACACAGTACAAGTAAAAGGAACATCATTGTCTTTCACCTATTGGGAAAAACAGAGCAGTATCAGTTGTCATCATTTAAAGGCTGATACAGTGTACATTGGTCCACATGGACCCATTTGGTCTCTGTAGACCCTTGTCAAATTCATCAGACCTGAATGACCCATGACCCCAAAACATCCATGATGGTATAGGACCCCATCCAATTAGCGTCCCATGGTCCCTTTTGACCAAAATTTTTCACCATGACGTGATGACCCTTTCAATGGGTGGTATCACTTTTTCATCATGTCTCTGTTTGTTTTTCCAATGAGTCTGTGCCATATTTCTGGAAGTATGGGGTAAAATAAACAGCTAACTGTTTTTGTAGCTGTTGCAAGAACACATCAGTTTTGATGCGGTCTAACACTGGTGTTGATAGATCTGGATCGGAAGGATAATACAGCTGCATATCCCATCCAGTCATCAGTTGATATGGGCTATAGCCAGTACTCTTATTTTCAGTACCTCTAATACCCATTAGAATTCCTGGTAAGTGCATCACCCACCCTTTACCAGTATCCAACACGCCTTTTTCAGTGCATTTTTCAGAGTGCAATTTAACCTTTCCACCATCCCTGATAATTGTGGATGATAGGGTAAATGCAAACATTGAGTGATACCCAAAATATCACACAAAGCTGTCATTATTTTCGTTGTAAAGTGAGTTCCTCTATCACTTTCAAGTATTCTGGGAAAAACCCATCGCGAGAACACCTGTTCCCATAGCGCTTTTGCAGTAGCTGTAGCACTATCATTTTGTATGGGCAATGCTTCTACCCATTTAGAAAATATGTCAACAATGACTAATAAATATCGGAACCCCCCACCTTTTGCAGTAGGTAAGGGCCCCAAATAATCAATTTGTAAGCTGGATCAAGGAACGTCCACCAGGGGTATATGCCCTAATGGAACCCTCTTACCAGGCACTGGAGGATTCATCTGTCCACATATGAGACAAGCCTTCAGGCATTGTTTGACATCTTTTCCCATTTTTGGCCACCAATATTTTTGTGCCAACATTTTACAAGTTTTGTGGAGTCCACAATGACCCCCAATGTGAAGATTATCCATGATAATATATTTTCTAAATGAAGTGGGTGGTATCCACTTCTTAAATGCAGGTTGTCATTCCCATACTACCATATCTTCCCATATGGTAACATGCTTGGTTGCACACTGTCCAGTGTCTTTCCATTGGTTCTGACAACCCACTATCCAAGCATCTGTATCTTGGATATGCCCTAAACTGGGGACTTGTGAGACAGCAGCTATCCATTTAATATGGTGTTTGTCAACTTTGTCCATCTCCCAGAATTGTGCAGAGTCACCTCCATAAATATCTCTTGCTTCAGTATTTGGTTCTGCAGCAAATATGGGTTTAAAATCAATTCCCATTACAGTTCCACAATCATGTGCCTCTCCCTCCCATGTCATTAATTCAACTAACATAGGTGAGGTACATTTTTCTATAGTGATATTTTTCCCTTGTAGAGCTAAAGCCCATTTAATCAATCACTGTGAAGACACACTTCTCACATCCCTTTCAAGTAGAAATTTCACTGGAGTGTGAGACATTTGCAGGATAATTCTGTTAAACCCCACAATATGTTTTGTAGCTTGTATAGCCCAATATACAGCTAACAAATATTTTACACATTCTTCATATATATCTTCCACAGGTGTTAGTACATGAGAAAAATATCCCACAGGACATAAAGTCCCTGCTTTCTTTTGTAATAGTACTGCATTGATTACCTGACCTGTTGCGTGTACCTGTATTACAAAATCAGAGGCTTCAGAAGGACTAATGAGAGCTGGAGCTGTCATCAGTGCTTGCTTTAGAGCCAAAAAAGCTATCTGATGTTCTGGTTCCCATCTGAGGATATCAATTTCCTTTCTTCCCTTTAGTAGATTATACAGAGGTTTTGCCATACTAGAAAAGGCTTCAATAAAATCTCTGCAAAATCCTACCATGCCCAAGAACTGTCGTAATGCAGTCTTTGTCTTGGGTCTTGGTAGTTGTTGTATCATCTGATTTTTATCAGGATCTACAGTTCGTCCTTCTTTGTTAATGCATATACCCAAAAAATTAACTTGTGACTGTCCAATTTGTCCTTTGCTAGGGTTCATTTTTAACCTTTCACCTAAGACTGTTAGCAACTCCTTCAATAAACTAACATGTTCTTGGTATGTATCAGTCTGCAATAAAATATCATCAACATACTGTATTATTGCTTCTGGTACTGAAAAACCTAATAATAGTTCCGCTAAACATTGATGAAATAAAGTGGGCGATGAGCTGAAACCTTGTGGTAAACATTGGAATGTGTATTGCTTATCCTGAAAAGTAAATGCAAATTTACACTTATTGGAGATAATTAATCTGGAAAGTGCGAACTTGATTCTTCCATACCCCATCCATAATGGCGAAATTTCAGGAGGGAGGAAAAGCGTTGGAGGGGATGTGGGCATAATCAAGCAGCTCAGACATACATCCTGTGGGCCTGTAGCCTGCTCACACAACATTGGGAAGTAGTGGTGCAGGAAATAACAAATATATATGAATGTCCAGAATTACTTACCCCACAATATATCCTCACCTTTATGCCTCCAACAGATTATAGAGTCAGTAAAATGCTTTACAAACAGACGGCTACACTCATTATGGCAGCACTGAAGGTAGTGACACGGCTGTGGGGCATGGTGAATATCATAACAAAAGAGGCGTGTAACCTACAGGTGAGAGAAATCTATACCCTAGATAGGATAGCAGCCAGAGTGGGAAACCAAATGAAAGGGCTTGAACTAAAATGGCAGAAATGGACTAGGTATCAACTCAAAAACTATCCAGACTTTGTATCATAATCTGTAATAGATGTAAGGAGGACAAAGGGTTTAGAATAAACACAGAGGGCCTAAACCCTAACAACCTAAGAGGAAGAATAGAAAATTTACCCTCAAGGGAGATGTGTAGCTAAAATGAATTTCGCCTGCCATAGATTGTACATAGTTGTTTTTACTTAAAAGAAAGAGAGAGAGAGAGAGAGAGATTGAATTAAAGATAAAAAGGAAAATATATAGCATATCAATCAGATCGAATGTAAAATTAAATGGCAATGTTAACAAAGAAAATGACATGTATTAAAGATATTAATGTGATGGATTGAATGTATATGAAAGTGCAAAATTATCTGAATAAAAATTAATATTACAAAAAAAAAAAGAAGTATGGCAGCTTGGAGTTGATGCAAAGAAGTGCAAAGTAATGCACCTGGGAACCAAAAACCCAGGGGAAGAGTACACAATGTCGGAGGAGGTAGTAACAACAACAAAAATGGAATGGGACCTGGGTGTAATCATATCAGATGACTTAAAGGTTAGCAAGCAATGTGAGAAGGCAGTAGGGATGGCTGGGGGATACTGGGATGTATAGGGAGAGGCATCACCAGCAGAAAACAGGAAGTTGTGATCCCTCTTTACAGATAGTTGGTGAGACCCCATCTGGTGTATTGCATCCAGTTCTGGAGACCTCATCTCCGCAAGGACATAGACAGGATGGAGGCAGTCCAGAGGAGGGCAACTAAAATGATGCAGGGTCTGCAACAGAAGTCATACAAGGAGAGACTAAAGGAGTTTAATATGTGTACCCTTGAGGAAAGGAGGGAGAGAGGGGACATGATAGAAACTTTTAAGTACCTCAAGGGAATCAACAAAATCCAAGAGGGTAGCATATTTCAGAAAAGAGATGTGCAAGAACAAGGGGACACAATTTGAGGATAGAGGGGGGAAAGGCTCAGGGGCAATGTGAAGAAGTATTTCTTCACAGAGAGGGTGGTAAACACATGGAACAGCCTTCCTGAGGAGGTTGTGGTGTCAAAATTGGGGGGAATTCAAGAATGCATGGGACAGACTTAAGGCAATTCTTGTGGGGGGTGGGAAGAAATAGGCTGTTGGTTAACTAGGAGCTGCAGCTTATCCAATAGGTAGGGAAATGGGCAAACTAGGTGGCCAAGCAGTCCTTATCTGCCATCAAAGTCTATGTTTCTAGTATTGACTCTTCGCCTGTCTGATCGCTTTTGTACAGTCATTACAGGCCTTTTTATATCACTGAGCATTGGCTGCAGAGCCCTGCGATCAAGCTTTTAGACAGTATTGGTCTCTTAGGTCAAGAAGCACCAGGAGTTCAGGGGTACTCCATGGGTTAATGGGTCCTTTAGAATTCCTTGTTTTGACAGGGGTGTGTTTGTCACAGACCATGGTACATTTTGATATAAAGAGGTTGAGCGCTGTGTCCACATCTTTGGATTCTCTGAGGTCTGACCAGTTGATGAGTTTAAGATTAGCCTTTAGTAGAGGCAGGTGGCCCTTTAAGAGCATCTGTTTTTTTATGGTTCTGGTTGGGGGCTTGCAGTAGTTAATATTCCATAGGCATTTGACAGGGGAGTGGTCGCTCATGCCATTGGCGAGAATGGTAAGATCGGAGATGTGCGCCGGGCGGTTTGTGAGGACCCAGTCCAGGAGTGTGCTGGTGCCAGTCTTATAGTTGATTCTAGTCAGAGTATTCACTAGTTGCGAGAAATGGATTGTGGAGAGGGTATCCTTTATAGCAGTAGATGCAGGTGATTGCCAGTTAATAGTAAAGCCTCCTAGCAGTACTATTTTAGAGTTAAAACTCTGTGTCCTGATATAGTCCATTAGGTTGCTAGTGCCAGCCTGGGACCATTTTGGTGGAATATAAACTGAAAATATGGTTAGCACTATATTGTAGGCCCCTAGCAGCAGTTTGATGTCCATAGCTTGTAAGTTGTCACTGCCACATGGTGGGGGTATTATGTGTCCCTGGAGGTGATCTTTGGTGTAGATGATACGGCCCCTGCCTCTTTTAGATTGTCAATCCTTTCTGTAAAGGGTGTAGCAGGGCAAGGTGACAGCCATGTTGGGTATCTTCAGAGATAGCCAGGTTTCCATAATGGAATGCACATCAGGGTTATGGTGAGTGACCCAGGCCTTCAGGCAGGCTAGTTTGGGGAGCAGGCTGCAGATGTTTAGTGAGGCAAGCACAAGCCCAGGGGTTTTCCGCAAAGAAGCATTGTAGTTTGGAGTAGGACCAGAGTTGGGATGCACATTGCCAGACATTAGTAGTAGGAGTAGTATAAGCAGATGGAGGAGATGTTCCTGTACTATTTTTTTTATAGGTGAGCCGCAACCTTTTGCTGGTTTCTCTGACTTTTGTGTGTTCTATGTGGATTATGAGACCATTGAGTAGTGGCACCATAGACAGGTCATATGCTGTGAACTCAGTTCCAGAGTTAAAAGGAAAAGTTGTTATGAAAAGAGTTTGAATGCAGGGATCTGTTCTGTTCCATTCCTTTCCTGTCTCTTGTCTGTCTGATTGCACAACCAAATTTTCCTGTGAAACCTTGGATTTGATCACCCCGACAGTCTCACAGTTCTGTGTCTCTCACTGTTTCTCAGTCTTCTCTTGCTGTTTGTCTTTTCCTCCCTTGCACATCTGCTGATATAAAAATATATGCAAATCATTATGTGGAAATGTAACTGATATTGGGATCCCTCTATATAGAAATTATGTAGTGTTAATTTTTAAAATGCATATAATTATAGTTTGAGATGATTGCAAAAAGCTATTAGAAACTCAAGGGGTTACCTGAGTACAATTTTTAAGCCTTTTACAGAAGAGCTATGGAAAAGGGGCCTCAGCTCAGGCACACTGTGTTCCTGCCAGCTCCTGCCTGAAATATACAAGAACACTTTGGAAGATGCTTGTTAAGAATGGGGGGTTGGAAGGCCTTGTAAGACAGAGCTGCAATTGCTTGCAAGTTGGACACAGAGACTGAAGAAAAACTCTGACGGATCTCCTATTTTATTTTGCTTTTGTAAATAGTTATACTGAACAATTTTATTGTTTATATTACTGCTAGTACAAATAAATATTTTTTGTGAATTCTACAACTGCTCCTAGTTTTCCTATGCTTCCTGACCTGTGCTTTAATGCAAAAAGTGTAAGATTATGCACATTGTAGCCTAGAACTGAAGACAGAGTTCAGCCTAAGAGGGGTCCTGGTAACCAAATCAGAGGAAGAAAAAGACCTGGGAGTTTTGATCACTAGTGACCTGAAGCACTCCACACAATGCAGAAAAGCTACAGCAAAAGCCAACAGAATGTTGGACTGCAGTGCAAGTGAGATAAGCAGCAAGCAGCAGGAAGTTAATACTGCTATTTTACAGGTCACTGCTGCAGCTGCTCCTGTAGTACAGTGTTCAGTACTGGCGTCTCTACCTAAAGGACATAAACCTGGTGGAGGCTGTACAAAGAAGGCAACAAAGATGATTAAAGGTCAGCAGGGCAGGACATATGAGGAGAGGCTAGAGGCTCTGAACATTTACTCACTGGAGGAGAGGAGGGAGAGGGGGGATGTGATTTGAGACCTTTAAGTATTTGAAAGGTATAACCAGGGTGGACAAGGAGAGCCTTGTCAGACTCAATGGAAATAAAATATATGGAGGATTTGACTTAAGTTGGAGGAGATTAAGAGGGATACCAGGAGGCATTTCCTCATGGAGAGGGTGATGGCAGAGAGGAATTGGCTCCCTGAGGAATTAGTATCACTTGAAACAGTGGATAGTTTCAGAAGGGGATAGGACAGAGTACAAGGGTAAGTCAGGACCATAAGGGGTTTAGCTGGATAGAGGGGACATCAGTTGGGGAGGGGGTGGAGTCTTTTGCTAATGTTGGGGACTCTGTAATCTGAGTGGCCTAGATAAGCCACAAGACCTCATTCTGCTGGCAACTTCATGTGTTCATATTACTGTAGCTTACATTGGGCCATGGTAGACTTAGCAGTTTTGTATACTAATACACAGCAGATGCAAGCCAAAATCACTCCCCAAGTAAGCTACAGTAATAAATATAAATTAAAGAGTCACACTGACCCCTCAAGAAGAACTTTGAAACACATAATATTTAGACACAGAACTGTTTATATTTCTCATGTGCTCTGTATTTCTTATTCCTGTTATTACTGGGGTCATGTGCATGAAAACAGGATAGTTGTTCTTTGAAGGTTCTTCAACTCCTATTACTTCTTCCCATCCTGATGTCATAATACTCTGCTTGTTGCATCACAGTTATTCCCATGGCAACAGCCTGTGATGTCAAAACATAGCATTATAACTTCAAATAAGGAATATGCTATAGAGGCAGATGAACTTAAAGAGATAAAGGACTTGTTTCTGTGGAAATTTCTTTGGTAAAAAACAATGGAGAGGAGAAATATACAAACGATATATAAAATGTCAACTAAATTATGTCTTAATATCATGTTTTCCAAAGTTTTCCTAAAGGCGTTAGCTGCTCTGTAATATTCATTGCTGACCACAAGACTTACCCCCGTTTGTAGTCTGCTTTACCCCATGCCAATTACTTCTTTGTGAGCCAATGAGGTTTGACTGAATTCATGAAGCTCAATGGAATTTATGGGCCCCAATTCAAAACCAAACTGAAGTTACCAATGGCTCACTTCTCTCCATCTTACTTTGGGACCAGGCCCTTCAGGCATGGCTGTGGCAACAGGTGGGTCATGGTTGCCTGTAAGCTGGTGCTGGTGGTTGACTTGGCAAGACAAGTGATAGGCTACGGGGAATTGTTTGTATGATTGATATAACTATAGGCAAGCATATGTTCTGTGTGTTGTATTACAGTATTTTGTTTAAAAAATATATTTTTAATAAAAAACTTTGTTTTATTCACTTGTGTGTGTCTCAGCCATTTATTTGCGCTCATGCATTCAGTGACCAGGAAGTGACGTAGCTGACGATCAGCTGTATTTACTTGCAATTGCTAGCACTTATGAGTTTTAAAAAATATATAAAAGTACTGTATTAGTTTTATCCTAGTTGTCTAATATTAAGGCTGAGGTAATTAGTGTTTTTGTTTGTTTTTTTTTTTTAAATCTATAGTTAACTTAGAAAACCAAGCTGTTTCCCAGTTTGCAATCATTCACATAACAGCTTATGCTGTCATTATTATAAAGTATCTGTGTCTGCAGACTGTAAAGTTAAAATCAAATGCATTTGACAGTATCCGTCTGGTGATTTGACTTTAACAATATCAGTTGATAAGCCTGTATTTTCAACTTGTTTTATAACCTTATTATATAGCGCATGGAGGAACGTGGTTGTATATGGAGATCCATACACATTAAAAAGTAATTCTGCTGCAGTAATGGTGTCCATACCAATACAGAACAATGTTTGGTAAAACAAATTTCAGTATATGCAGACAACTGCCAGGTAAACAATATTATGGAACTTTGAAATGATTTCCCAAAAGCTGCATTATGTCTGTTGTATTTTTACTGCAATAGTAAAATAATTTTTATATAGTCCACATGCAATGTCTGTCATTCAAAATGGCACATTGTTCAGATATTGGATGTATCAATATTTTGCCATGAAGCTGTAGAATTTATCTCATCCTAGGCAGTCAGAGTAAGACTAGCCTGAGTAAGAGAACCTGTCTTTTGGTGGTGGTGGTGGAGGAGAGGGGGTTGTAAAACAGACAACACTGCCTGGTATATAAACTTATGTGTATGTAACAAATGAGTCTCTGCAAGATACAGTGAGACAACATACAGATATGGGATGTAGCAGGATTTTATTGAGGTGCTGCATCACTGATCTCATCTTGTGAAGTGGAATTTAGTATGAATGGAGAGTGTGTATGGGTGTGGGGGGTGTTTATAAAACTGACTTCATTCTTGATAAGCACCTGCATGGTACATAAAAATTATGAGACTTAAAATTATCATGAAATGGTGTTTTTCTTCTGCTACAATCATGCTACAGGGAAATTATAAGTTTACATTAGCCACAGTAACTTGTTGTTTCTAGGCTGACTGAGCAAGCATGTATTTGTATTGACAGGAATTTTCTGTGAAACTTCAGTACTGATCACTTCGTATCTTCACATATTCACATATTTAATTCAAATTAACTTCAAGTATGGTAAAAAAAAGTTATGTCTAATACATAATCTAAAAACAATTGGTCAGTATCAAAGATTTCCATCACTGCAGTCTACATGTGTAACTGAGTTGGATGCATGAGAGGGAGAGGTTTGGAATGCGATACAGAGGTTGAATGGAACTGGCATTGATTTCTACATAGCATTTAAAATATGAATACCAGTTTGTGATCCTTAAAATATTAACAACTGACAATGTTGGTATTTGCACATGATGTTGATGTGATTTTTTTTTTTTTATCGAGTAATACAATATTTCAAAGAAAGGATGTATTACAACAAAGTGTAAGCAAAAAAAAAGAGCATCTGTACTTTACTTTTTTTTAAATTAGGAACAATCAAGACAGATTCCACAGTAATACTACTACCAGTTTTATAGCTAGTTCAGTATATAAAACACTTCACACAATTCAGCTATTATAGAAAAAACTTCATGCAGCCTTGAGATTCCTTGCATAACTGTCAGATGTAACATGATGTGAACAGAGTACGATGCATCGGTCTCTAACATCAGGTAAGTTATTTCATGTGATAGCTGCTTTCCATTTACTTCCTGCCAGTTTGCCTTTAGGGAATCAATAAAAGAAATCTCAAGGCATCTGACCTTGTTAAATGCATTGCTGCACCCAACCATGCAGCAAATCATGTTTTCTAACATTTTAAAGATCAATGGCAACCATTTTACACATTGTGAAAAAAAAAGCCTAAAAAAGCCTGCATTCAGATCCCAGTGTCATAAGTAGTGTTTCCTGAAAGTTACAAGCTATTTGGTTTAGCGGTTTGCTTTAAAACAGTATTTGTTAACTTGTTCTGCCCTAGCTGAAAACAGTCAGGCTGTTTCTGTCCCTCTGACTGATCCTGGGAGAGTGATTACATCATATTGGACTAGGCTACAGCTTCAGAAGTGTAAGTGCCCGCTTGACTGAAGAGCTGTTAACTTCCCAATTAGAACAATCTGTGAGGTAATTGTTTGCTGTCCAGTGTTTTTACAAACTCAATCTCTGGTGTTTGTTCAGATGAATCAGCTGAAAATCCACATTTTGTTCTTCTAAAGAGATGATCATTTGAATTTCAGTGCTGAACTGAGGTGGTATGCATTTGAGAAATCAGCTTATCTGTATCACAGCTGCTGCCAGTTCTTTCTCATCAAAACTCTTGTGTTTTTTTTTTCTAGCTATAACACTGGGTTGTGTATTTAGTTCAATAGTTCTCAGACTTTGTCACAGTGAGCCTCCCCAAATCCATGGAAAAGATTTTGAGCCTCCCCCAAAAACTGAAATAATCTTGGGCCTCCCCAAAGACAAATAACGTACTGTACTTTGCGCAGTACACCATGAATACATTGAAACCCTTTTGAGTACTTGGCTCACATTCAGTTCTTTGTCTTGTACTGACTAGGAACTTTTGAAAAAGAGCTCCTATGCTCAAAGGTGTTATCTGAATAACAAATAAAATAAACAAATATTATTATTCAGCTTATTGTAACCACCCCCCACAGGCCAACCTTTTTGAACCATTGTTATCCCTTGTTGCAGCACTTTCATGGGTCAGACTACTTCCTCTGTTTCCTCTCTATATGAAATAACCTTCCTGCATACTTTGTCTCTCCCCCTCCTTCTCTGCTCCTAAGCAACATCTCGGGGATTACTTTGCTCCTTCCTGCTATTGCTCTTAGCACTTCTCTGCTCAACCCTTGTATTTGGGCTGTTCTGATATCAGTTTACAAACTGATCAATTACCACCACTCATTATTAATTTATTGTTCATATTTATTTGCACTATTGTTCAGTGTATATTTCTTGACTGTTTTGCAGTTACCTTCTGAAATGTATTCACTCCCTACCCTTCCCTGGGTACACCTGGAATGAAGCTTGGCTCATTTACCTTCCCTTGTCACCTATTAGAAAATAAATACATAAAATTCATGTGCTGTTATTATCCTCTTTCAGTTTGTGTCCTCTATTCATATAAAATATATAAAACCCAAAATTTAAATGCAGTACTTTTTCAGACTTGCTTGAGCCTCCCCTGGAACAGGTTGGAGCCTCCCAAGGGAGGCTGGCCTCACCATTTGAGAACCCCTGATAGTTGATTTAAAAATAGTCTAAAGTTTGTTAGCTCATACAAGTAGTTGGTCTTTGATGTAGTCTCAATAAATAGGTTCATGTAAGAACATTATTTTCCTCTCAGATTGACAGACAGGTGACTGCCACACTCTGCTATTTCAGTCACATGTACTACATGAACACGCATGTTTCAGTTCTTTGATGGTCTATGAGTTAAAATACATTGGGCTGGATATTCAAACTGTGCCCAAAATGTGCGCAATAGCAGGAGCAAGCACAAGTCCATTGCGCACATGCACAATAGACGCGATATTCAAACATGGAGCAAGTCAAATTGCACAACCAGTCAACGTCTGAATATCGCACAACCTGCGCCATAGCGCAACCAGGAAGGGGAAGCTGAGCCATGCTATAGCGCAACAAGACCAGCCCAGCTGAGCAGTCCAGAGGTGCCATAGCGCAAGCCCCCCAGCATCAGAGCAATGGAACTGCACAACCAGGGAGGTAGGGAGGAGCCCACCACCCATGCCACAGATGGGCACAGGAACACACTGCAGAACTAACAATGCACCCCCACACCCCAAGCACAGCATCACTGGGGGAGGGACGGACTATCCACCAGCCCATGGGGACAAGCCAACAAAGCACAGCTGGGCCATGGTGCCCCAGCACACCCACTGGCAAGCTGAGACTGCTACACAAAGGGGGCGGACAACCCCAGTGCACATCAGCCCCCCATGCACAGCACACCCTGCACTGGTACCCCAAGACACCACCCATGAGCAGTGACTGTCACTGCAGGAATCCCCATGCATCCCCCCGTCAAACTGCAACCTCGTGTACCACAGAACCATACAAGCCAAACCCACCGGGAGCACCCAGCAGTGGGTGGCAGCACACGACAAGACCGACTGAAAGCCACTACCACACCAGAGACACCACCCCACGCACACACACACATACCCAGGACAATACCACCCCAGATGCCACACCACTGCAACTGAGCACCTATAGCCAGCTGCAAATCAGAGACCACCACAGTATTCATAACAAAATAGATTTATCTAATTAACATATCAACAAAACAACATGAACAGACAGAACTATGTACAACTATATACAATACAAGGGTGGGGAGTGCGGGTACAAGGTAGGGTGGGTAAGGGGGGTGAACAACTGGGAGAGGGAAGGCAGGTTGTGAGGGATGGGTAAAGGGGGGAGGTGATGGGCAGCTACTGCCCGCTAGCCCACTCATCAGCTGGCTGCTGCTGGTCCCGGGGCCTCCTCCTGTGCCTGATTCCACTGTGCTGCATGTCCCTCAGGATCTTGAAGGACTCCATTGAGACATTAAGGAGCCGGTGGACTGCCCGCTCGATTCTTCACAGGATCTGGACACCTAGGACAAGGGATCAGAATCAATGGCTGTGACTGTCCACAACCCTGAAGCCCACCCAACATGCATGGCATACAGCCAAGTGCCCCGCTCCTGTGATGGAGTGCACCCACCCACAGTGACCGTGCACAAGACAAGCTCAACCAGGCAGCAACAGCCATGTATGCCACTGCACACACACACCACCCATGTCCAACACAGCACAACCAAGGCTGTACAGTGACGTGGCTACATGGTGGGAAGGCAGTGCCACAGCCATGTGCCCAGTGCATGCATGGACCACCATTGATGCACTCCCAGACATGCAATGCCACTGGACAGTGCTGACTGTCACATGTCACGTGCATGGCAGTGTTGTCCATGGATGGTGGCCATGCTCTGCCCCCCCACAGCATGCAATATCATTCATGATGTCATGACACTCACCCTCATCATACTGCTGCTGTGGCTGCTGCTGCTGCTGCTGTGGCTCGACACCAACACCACCACCACCACCACGTACAGCCACTGCTGCCACCCCTCGCTGTGCTTCAGCCTGGGCCTGCCTCTGCTCCACCATGCCTGTGGGAAACAACAGGAGAGAAACACATCAGTGAAATCCCAAAGCAGACAGCCCCCTGCCCCAATGAGTGTGCCTGCCCACCCAGCCAGACCCATACATCACACATCCTGTAAACACCGCCACAGCCAACCATAGACCAACCCTCCCCCATGTGCTGGTCACAATACACAGTGTTACCCATGCAGACAATACAGGTGCATAGACAGCTCACCCACCTGGCCTAGGCACCAAGCCCCTCCTGGCACGTGAACGTAGTCATGCCAGTAGTGCCTGCTCCCTCCTCCGCAGGTCACCATACCGGTGGCTGCACTGCTCTGCCGAGCACCACCGGCCAGTGGCCTCCTCCAGTGCAGTGGCCACCTGCTGCCACACATATGTGCATGCCACATTCAGGGGTTCATCCCCAAACAGTGGGCCATGGTGAGGCTCCACTATGGCCACTAGGTTGGCAAGCTCCACCGCACTCCATTGTGGGGCTCTCCTGTGTGCCATCCCTGCATGTATGTAGTAGGCAATATGGTGCTCCACAGCGCGGCAACCCCATGTGGAAATGTTGCAGAATACAACTCCGTTAGTCCCTATCGCGCTGTTCGTATAGCGCCGCCAGTCCCTATCACGCTGTTACCGAATAGCACGATAGAGCTGCAGGCATGCCATACATACAGCGCGAAGGGGGCAAAGGTCGGGCACAGGGTCATGAGTCTCTGGCACAAGTCCAAGCACAGTGCCATCGGACATCTACACATCCAGCGCAATTGGTCACCTGTGTGCCAATGCCACAGTGGAGTATTGCGTAGTTGTGCCACAGCGCCATGTGGTGACCGTCGCTGTAGCACCACTGGCACAATGGTGGCCATGGCCCAAATTGCCTATCGCACACAGCACATCATCAGCACGGCAGACACCTGCGTAAGCCACCTGGGCATGCGCAGTGCAGTGTACTATGCAGTCACAGAACTGCACCATTGGCTCAGCCAGTTCAACCGTATTGCGCAAAGCGCAACAGCGCGATATTCAGCCGTCGTATGAAAATCATCCGATCAGCCATTCAATGGTGCAGCGGCATGATTTGCATCTCATTAAAGTTGCTCCAGTCCTAATTTGCATGCATTGCACTATAAATCTGCGACACTGTTCTGCAGTGGCCAGATTTGGTTACTGCAGTTGATAGGTAAGTTGCATGCATTGTGCTGTACTGGACCATGGCCCCAGAGAATTGTTGTGTACTGCACAGTCACAGGTGACCACTCTCACCCATACAGGCTGTGAAATGACCGAGCGAGGACTGGGTGAGGAGGATGATGGTGGGCGGAAGAGGAGGCCCAACTTTATGAAGGCGGAGACAGAGGCACTGTTTGAGGCCTACCTGGCTGAGGAGCCACTTCTCAGTGGACGGCAGGGCACCCCTCAGGCCCATGCTGCTGCATGGGAGGGGGTGGCACGTGCCATCAACCTGCATGGCAGCCACCACCACTCTGTGCAGGAGTGTAAAAAGAAGATGGGGACCGACAGGAGGAGGGTGACGGAGAAGGTTGCAGCCATCAGGGCGGAACATGCTGCAACAGGTGGTGGACAGCCGGAGGTGGTGCAGCTGACCCCGGTGGAGGACATGCTCACTGCAAGCATGCAGCACAGCGCCATTGAGGGTGTACCTGGAGGTGGCTTCCAGACAGGTGGTAGCCCTTCACTGCATGGTATGTCATGGTTGTGGGGGAAGGTAGTTCACATGCACTAACGTGTCCTTCCTTTCTGTTACAGATCCTGTGCATCTGCAGGGGTCAGCAGTGGAGGGCCTGTACACTGCAGACAGCCATCTCGGAGTTGGAGGAGGGACCATCCACCGCGAGATTGCCGGCGCGCACTGCGGTGCAGTGTGCACACCCAGCTGACCTCTTCACTTGATGTGGGGACAGGCGGGGAGTAGTTCTTCCTGAAACCCAGTGTCTGCGCATGCAGCAGCATGCTGCGGCTGTGGCTGTATGACCTGCACCATCGATGATGCACCGACCACTATGGGCATTGAAATGTGTGTGTCACAAAATGGACACACAGCAGGCCAGCTCACACCCATGGAACTAGCTGGTTCCGATGTGTGTGCCAGCATGTCAGCACAGTCCCAGGCTGTGCCTGTCAGCACTGGTGGGGCAGCACCGGTGGCTGTGCAGATCACTGGCACTGTTGCGGCCACAGCTGTGGAACCACTGATCCCGTGGGCACAGCAGGCGGCGGTGGGGCAGCAGCAGCAGTCACCCACCAGGACTGGGGGTACAGGGCTCAGTGGTGATGTAGGTGCACCGCCTGTGGACATGCCCATATCTGGTCATGGTGAGCAGTGCCCACCCTCAAGGGGTGTTGTACATCAGGCCCTTCCAGACCCTGAGGGACAGGTTGCCAATGCAGCAGACGACCTCTTTGATGAGCACACCTGCCTGCTGCAGGCATCAGTACAGAAGCAGATGTGGTTTGCAACATCTGTGGAGGCACTGTGTATGGCTCTGGAGTGGATCGAGGAGCGACACAGCAGGGGAAACTGAGAGGATCCTGTCCCAGATTGACCATATGCGGGTGGATGTGACCGCCGCCATCAACAGGCTGACACAGGCAGTGGTCGGTGTCGTGGCCACATTGAGCACACAGTCAGGTACCCCTGTGCCGCTCACACCACACAGTGCACTATCCACTCCCCATTCCCGGCCGGGTTCAGCTGTGGGCATCGAGCACCCTGGTGCAGGTATGTCTGTATGCTGCAGACCCCTGTGCGGACAAGGTCACGTTCGTGCAGTGGGACCCCTGGTGGTCCATTGGTGCCACCCCATGTGGCCCACACTCAGCCTGCCAGTGCTGCTGGGTCTCAGCGGGGCCGCCCAAGCATCCGAGGTGGCCTTGGCACTGTGCCGCATGACTGAGCTGTCTCTCAGTGCGGGTCCTGTCTGCTGCTGCCCTTTGTGCAATGTGTGTTTTGGTGGGCAGAGCACCAGTGGGTGCCCTGCCCTACACACTGACACATGAACCACCTGCACACCCTCCCGACTGCTGTCCACAGGTGCGTGTGCATGATGATGCCTGCATTGAGCTGTACACCAAAGTGCAAGGGTGCCCAGCATCTGACACACATACATGGACAGTACAGGTGGTGGTGGTGGCCTGTGGATGTGTGTGTATGTAATGTCTGTTCCTGCTCTGTTGTGCACCTGGCCCCTGTGCACTTTGTGCCTGGTGTGTGTGTGTGTGTGTCTGTCCATGTGGTGTGTTACTGTTCACACCTCCCTGGTTGTGTGTGTGTGCTTCTGTGCCCTGCCACTTCCCTCGCCGTCATGCACCCCTGGTGTGTTTCCCTGTGTGTATGTGGGTTGTGCCCTAGCCACTGTTGGTTGCACATGGCCCCATGACTTACTGTGTTGGGTGAAGTGCTCCTCTGTGATGGTGTCCCGGTGCAGCTGGGCCAGCCAGATCAGTCAGAGGTCATCCCCATCATCACCGGCATCACCAGTGTCCCCATCGCTGTCCCCCTCCTCAACCTGTATGGCTATCCCACAGTCTTTGGCCATGTTGTGCAGGATACAACAGGCCAGGAATATCCCACAGGCCTTTGAAGGGCTGTACTGTAGGGCACCACCAGAGGTGTCTAGGCATCGGAAGCGTGCCTTCAGCATCCCAAACACCTGCTCAGTGATGTTGCGTGTGGTGACGTGTGCCTCATTGAAGCATTGCTGTGATGGGGTCGTGGGCCGCCGGTAGGATGTGAGCAGCCAGGGACGGAGTGGGTATCCACTGTCACCTGTGTGGAGATAGTGGAGGTTAGTGTCATGTTCAGGCTCATATTGCCCCTAACCCTGTGTACCACTCCCATGGCACCTGTGGCTTACCCTCCCTTGCCCCCACTTTGCCAATCCTACATGCATACTCACCCACTAGATGTCCTGTGGGGATGTCCCTACTCTCGAATCGATGGCACAGTGCTGATCGGTACCATATGAATGAATCATGTGCTCCGCCAGGGTGCGTGGCACAGACATTGATGGTGCGCCCACTGGCATCACACACTACCTGGCGGTTGACACTGGAAAACCCCTTCCAATTACGATACACAGCCCCATCGGGGCCAGGTGGTGCGCGAATGGCCACATAGGTGCAGTCTATCACCCCTAGCAATCCAGGCATACGTGCTATCCTGTGGAACTCCTGTATGTTTGCTGTACGCTCTGCCGCGGTGCTAGGGAAATGGATGTACTCCGCAGCATGTGGCAGCAGTGCACTGAGGAATTGGGTGAGGATGCGTGACGTGGCCGACTGTGTTATGCCTGTGGTGTCCCCTGTTGGCCTCTGGAAGGTACCCGTAGCGAGCAAGCATATGCAGGCTGTTACCTTTGTCTCCATTGACAGAGCATGACTCCGTCGTGAGGGTGCCTGCATCACATCACTGCACAGTTCACAGAGCCACCTCAGTATTGCCCTGTTCAGGCGGTACTGGCCCACAATCTCTACATCTGAATACAGCGCAAAGCTGATGCGGGCACGGTACTGCCTGTGTGGGGCATACCGCCAACAGGCCCTTCCACGGCCACGTCCCCCTGCAGCATGCCTTCTCACCCCCCTCATTACAGCTTCCATGTGGAAGCTGGCACTGTCCATCTCCCTGGCTTGTTCCCCCCTGGCTGTTGTTGATCTGTTACCCCCGCTGTCCTGACTGCTACCTCCACTGCACCGGGTACACCTACTGGCCTCTGCACTCTGTGGCCCCACACACCTTCACTTGCCCCTATTCTGTCCTGTGCACTCCCTGGCCTGCACTGTTTCCTGTTCTGGCCTGCTCTGTCTTCCTGCCTCATGTGACTTCCCTGTCGGGTTCTTGCACCTCTTCTTTGAGCCTTTTTATTTTGGCTCATTTCCGCTATGGCGCAACTTCCGCCTGATCCACTGTTGCGCATTGCGCAAGCCTTTGAATATTGCATTGTGCACTTTATGCATGGTTCCACCCCCTTCGGTTGCGCTTACCTTCATTAGCATTGCGCTGTTGCTCAGCATGTTTTCTGTGGTGCAACTGCCTCCTGCTGAATATCACACAATGGCGCAATTCTGAACTTGCGCTGGCGCAACCCTATTGTGCATGGCGCAACCCTTTTGAATATCCCACCCATTATGTATATGTATAACTAGAAACACTACATGGTATTGTGATGCCCCCATCTCCTACCGACAGTTGAGGTAGCAGCACTCTGCTGCCCCATGTCACCTGCCACACATGCCCACTGTCTCCTGCCCCAAATTTGAAGATGCTGCACCCTGCTGCACACTCTCTTGTCCCATAGAGTCAGGGCTGCACCCTGTTGCCCCATTCTGGTCACCACAGTCAGGGCTGCTGTGTACTTCTATACCCTAGAATCCCACATCCCCTGCTTCCACATTTGGGGCTGCTGCATCATGATGCCCATGCCATCAGAGGTGGGGCTTTTATTGCACCCTGCTATCTACATCCATTTTCCCAAATGGGCAGGGCTGCTACACCATGCACATCCCATCCCACAATCAGGGCTGCTGCCCCCCCCCATGTTCTACCCCATAATTAAGGCTTCTTCACGATGCTGTAGTCTGTCTCCTTCCACCATAGCCAGAGTTGCTGCACCATGTTCTTGTCTACACAGTCAAGGCTGCTGTACCCTCTTGCACCCTATAGCCCAATTCCTCCAAAGCCCCATGATTCTGCAGTTAGGGTCGCTGCACCATGCTGCCCCCTTCCACCAAAGTCAGATTTGTTTGTTGCACTGCCCAAAAGAAAAAAAAAACAGAAAAATGATTTCATCTTGTGTTATGGGGTGAAGGAAAATGGGCATTAGGGTGCGGAAGTCCCAACTGTTTGGTCAGGAGACAAGGGAAGCTTTAGGGTATAGCAGCCCAAACTGGGGCACAGGATGCAGCAGCCACACCTGGGTGGAACTGACACAACTATGGAGGCAGAGGACAGGGGGCAGTAAATGCCCTAACTCTTGTGGCAAGTGGTAACATGGTGCACCAGCCCTAACTATGGAGGCAAGGAGCTCTAGGGCACATCATGCCACAGTATCCTTGCCTGAGTAGTCAGGAGCAGGGTGCAACAGCCCTAACTATGGTAGTAGGGGATGTGGACAGCATAGTGCAGAATCCTAGACTGTGTGGCAGGACACAGGGGCATCATGGTACAGCAGCCCTGACTGTGGGATGGGGTGCTCATGGTGCAGCAGCCCTGCACATTTGGGACATTGGATGTGGATAGCAGGGTGAAGCAAAAGCCCCACCTCTGGTGGCATGGGCATCATAGTGCAGCAGCCCTAACCTGTACAGGCAAGATACAATGGACACTAGGGTGTAGCACAGCTCAGCAGTCCTGACTGTGGAGACAGGAACAAAGGGCAACAGGGTGCAATGTCCCCAACTGTGGGTTTAAGGGACAGTGGATAGCAGATTGCAACAACCCCAAATGTTCTGGCATGGGGAAGCATGGTGCAGCAGCCCTGACTGTTCAGTCTAATGGTGGGCAACAGGGTGAAGCAACCCCAACTGTGTGGGAGAAGACAGTGGACAGCAGGATGCAGTGGCCTTGAATGTGGGGCAAGAGACAGAGGGCTTGTGGGGGCAGAGGACAGGGCATCAGAGTGCAGCTGCCTCGACTATGGTGCAGGAGACAAGGGGCATCAGGATGCTATACACTGTTTCTAGTTATACATTATGTATTTTCACACAGAAACCATAAAAGAACTGAGATTTGTGAGTTCATATTGTACTTGTGCCTGAAATAGCAGAGTGAGAAAGGCACATGTTTGTCAATCTGAGAAGAAGAAACATTGTTCTTACATGTACATACTGTACTTACTGAGGCTACATCAAACTACTTGTATGGATTAACAAACTTTGTAACATGGCATAAAAAATGACACTGAAATGGAGAGCATACAGTGGTCAAAATGCATCAGGTGACCAAATGTGAGAGGTGATTAGCCCAGCAGTACTGCCCGCTTGCTCAGTAGCTCAGCTCTGCACAGGGAAATCGCCGATTAACGCCCGCTGCGGTAGTACCTAGACTGTCCTTGAGGCAGAGGGTGCAGCACTGAGCCTGGAATGAACAGGCGACACACCGAAAGCAGGAATCGGGAGCGCACCTGGCAGCAGTGGTAGACACAGCCAGTGGGACTAGGTACCTGTACAAGCCTGTAGATGGGAGCAGTAATGAAGCACCGAGGAAATCTTTGGTGGAATTCGGGCTCCTCCCCCCAAGCTGGACGGTCTCACACACACCAAATTAGTTAAAGAACTGTTGCGAAAAGGGAAGCAATAGGAAACATACAGATATCGTCACACACAAAGAGAAAAACGATGGAAGTGCAGTAGAGCCACAGTAAGTGTCTGAATAGCTGTTAGTGGGAGTCAATAGGTGTCCCATGGTGCACTGCTTCCATCGGCGACTGCTATATGTCGGGTAAGGCAAATCCATAGAACAGGTCGAGAGACATTCCAAAAATCTGCCTTTCTTGAGTCTGTTACACAGCAATATGCTGTTCCTGTCTGTTGAGAAATAGGCGCCACTATCTTAAAGATTGTCCTCTGTCAATCGTGAGTGCACATGCTATCAGACGATCACAGTGAGTAGAATGCAAGCAATAGTACCATAGAATAGGAAGCAGCAGTATCACGCTCTGGAACTCCTGTGTATTTCCGAGTGATCAACAGCTCGCACACTGTCCCCATCGCTCTTGCCATGTTACAAGCGCATTAATCACCTCCAGGTCGGGCTCTGCCGGTGATTAATACCCGCTGGGCGGTTGGACCCCTCGGGCTTCGCCCTTGGGCACCAACCCCCCTCCAGCGGGCATTAATCTACCGGCACAGCCCTCCTCTGTCGGTGATTAATGCTTACTTAGAATTATTTTATATTCATTAAATAAACAACCCAGTGTTATATAGCTAGAAAAAAATGGAGTTTCAATGAGAAAGGACTGACAGCAGCTGTGATACAGATAAGCTGATTTCTCAAATGCATACCACTTCAATTCAGCACTGAAACTCAAATGATCAGCTCTTTAGAAGAACAAAATGGGATTTTTAGCTAATTCATCTGAACACCAGAGAATGAATTTGTAAAAACCCTGGACAGCAATTAATTACCTCACAGATTGTTCTAACTGGGAAGTTAATAGCTTGTCCAGTCAAACAGATACTTACACTGCTGAAGCTGTAGCCTAGTCCAATATAATAATAATGAGCTTTATTTTTATGGTGCCTTTCAAAAACCAAGGTGCTGAACAAAGTTTAAAACACATCAGACAGCTCAGTGTCCTAAAAATATAAATCAGCAATAAAACTACTAATACAGTCAGAAAAAGAAATTAACCACCAAATACTTGCCTCCACAAATAAGTTTTCAATTCCTGTCTAAATCCCTCCACGGTCGTGCACTCCCATAACCAATGGGGTAGAGAATTCCAGAGAGTAGGAGTCGCAAACATAAATGCCCGGGCCCCCGAAGATTTTAAACACACCCTCAGGATCTCTAGCAACCCCTCATCAGCTGAAAGGAGCAATCGCCCAGGGCGTAAGGAACCAGGAACTCTTTCAAGTTGTCCGGGCCCAGTCTGTGTAGTGCTTTAAAAGTCAGAAGACTGACTTTAAAGGTGATCCACCACTGTACTGGCAGCCAGTGCAGTCTGCGCAGCACTGGCGAAATATGACTGGACTGAGAAATTTCTGTCAAAAGCTGGGCCACTGCATTCTGCACCAGCTGCAGGCAGTGAATTTCCACTCCAGTTATCCCTAGGTAAAGGAAATTGTAATAATCCAAGCGCATGGACACAAAGGCATGGACCAGCATAGGAAGATCAATGGACGGAACAAGGTGCTTAATCCTAGAGATATTCCTCAGATGGTAGAAAGAGGATTTGACAATGGCAAACACCTGTGAATGCAGAGTACGCCCTTCTTCAAAAATTACCCCAGGTTCCACACCTGTTCAGAGGTCGGGAGTGACAGGCCCCCAAGGTACAACCCCAAGGACAAACCAACCCCCAAACTCCCTGTCCGGTGTGCCGGATCCACAACCAGCACCTCAGTCTTATCCGAATTCAACTTCAGCCAACTCAAGTCCATCCACTCCTGGATTTCTGTGAGGCAGTTGTTAAAGACCGAGAGAGCTCCATCCTGGTCAGGTTCAAAAGAAAGGTAGAGCTGGGTATCATCAGCATAGCAGTGAAATCTCAGCCCATACCTTCTTACAATGTCTCTGAGGGGCATGTACACTGCGAACAACATGGGGGACAATACTGAACGCTGAGGAACCCGACAAGACAGAGAAACTGGGTCTGAGAAATAAACCCCAGACACCACTCTCTGTGTTCTTCCGGTGAAGTAAGATGTAAACCACCTGAGAACTACACCAGATAATTCCCAGATAAACCTCAGATGATTAAGTAATACCCCATGGTCTACAGTGTCAAATGCTGATGAGAGATCTAGGAGAACCAAGATGGAATGGCTCTTCTGATCTCTAGCCATCAGGAGATCATTGAGCACCGGAACCAGCACTGTCTCAGTATTATGCCTCTTTTGAAAACTGGACTGGAGAAGTTCACTGATGTCATGGATGGTCAAGTGGTTCTCCAGCTGTATGGCCACTACTTTCTCAATCAACTTCCTTAAAAAGGGAAGATTTGAGATTGGTCTGTAGTTCGCATGGCAGTCGGGGTCCAAAGAAGCTTTCTTCAAGAGGGATGTTACCACTGCATCCTTCAGGGAGCTATGAAACTCACCTGTTTCCAAGGAGCACCCAACTATCCATGCGAGGACTGGACCTGTGAAATCAATACAACCCAAAATAAGGGAAGTTGGTCCAGGATCTAAACTACAGCATGTAGGGTGCATACTCTGGACAATCTGCATGACATCCATGAACTCGGGTTGGTTGAAGGTACTCCAGGAAAGCTGAGGTGCAGCAGCCACACACTGGTCCAGAGCAACACACTTAGAGTGTGCTGGATGGAGTGCCACCCTGATGTCGGGCACCTTATTTGCAAAGAATTGAACAAGTTCATTGCACTCTACTTGTGAAAAGGCTTTTTGCACTTGTAGGTAGGCTGGGTTGCACAGTCTGTCTACAGTGCAAAAAAGCTGAGCTGGTTGATTCTGAGCAACAGCAATCTCCTTGGACAGGAATTCTGCCTTCTTACGGGAGATTGCAGATTCATAGGCTTGATAATGCTCCATCAATTTAAGGTGGTCGGCATCAAGGGAGGATCTCCACCAGCAATGCTCTAACCTTCGTCCTAGTTGCCGCATCTCCCTCAAGGTCCCATCAAACCATGGGGACCGAGGGTGAAGGGAGAGAGGATGAACATGGACAGGAGCAATGACATCCAGGGCCTCCAATATAGCCCTATTATAGGTTACCACAAGGGCCTCTGGGTCGCTGTTTGCAACTGGAAGGGATGAAAAGGTCAAGTACTGCCGCCAGGCCTACAGAGCTAATATCTCACAAAGGGCGATACCTCCATCTCCACCGGGTAGGCCTACAAAGGGGGCACTAAAACTTAACCCCACAGTGTAGTGGTGGCACCATCCAACTGGTTCCACCCCCAAGTCAGAGGCCTTGATCCCCAGGAGGAAGACTAAGTCAATGGAGTGACCATGTTTATGGGTAGCAGTAATAACTATCTGTGTAAGGCCCAGAGATGACATTAACTGGAGGAAGTGTTGTCCAAATGGCGAGAGTTTGTCATTGATCCACACGTTGAAGTCACCCAGAACTATCAGTCTGGACGACTTGAACACCATGTTGATGACAAAGTCTGCCACCTCCTGAAGGAAGCACTTCTCGTCTTTGGGTGGATGGTAGACCACAACCTACACCTGCTCCCATGTTACACTCAAAGGACTCAGTCTCCTCAACTGGTACACTTGCAAGGTTAAGTTCGGTCTTGAAACAGACCGCACCCCCCCCCCAATCCAATCTCCAAGATGGGGCCAGAGTTCTCATCCAGCCAGGTCTCGGAGATGCAAGCCAGATCCACCATTCCTACAAGATCTGCAATAATTGCAGTCTTGTTTTTAAAAGACCTGGCATTGCATAACATCGCCCTAGTTGGATTAACCTTCAGAGCCGCCTGAACCACCTGCCCACCAATAGTGATGTCATAACTCTCCCAGGCTGAGTCAGAGGGACAGAAACAGCCTGACTGTTTTCAGTTAGTGCAGAACAGATTAGTAAATGCTGATTTAAAGAAAACTACAAAATCAAATAGCATGAATTTTTCAGGAAACACTACTTATGACACCGGGACCTGAATTCAGGCTTTTTAGGCTTTTTTTTTTTACAATGTGTAAAATGGTTGCCATTGATCTTTAAAGTATGTGTCAGCTTGCAGTCTGACTCTACTACTTGCATTTATAACATGGGCACCTACCTGCCTGCGAAGTGACTGGTGGAGATGAAGCAGGTGGCCATTCGTTAATTCCTATTACCCGAACAGTATCTGTTTGTGGTGAACAGCCCCCAGGCACACATATCAATCAGCACACCAAACTAATTATTCCAGGCTGTGAATCACTGTGAAAGGCAGCCATTGTTTCTGCACCTAAGCGAGAGTGCCCACCCATCCACCCAGTGGACTTTGAAGAGCCTAGGGATACTACATATCCCTGTAGTAAGAGAGCTATTAATTCTTGAAAGATTTGGCTGTGCATGGTCAGCAATTTTTGCAGTTTCTCGTCTTGTTCACCATGAGTAATGACCACCCGATGTACTATAATGTGGAGCATCTGCTAGTCATCAGCTTGAGCAGCTTCCCCTAGGAGTACAGCATGTGCAATATTGGGCAAAAACATAAATCTGTACTGGTGAGCTCTCTGTTCATAGCACACTAGTAAATTAGTCTTGTGTATTAGTAACCCCCCCCACACACAATTCGGCAAAGTGATGTTGGGGAAGTTTGTGCTCCTTAATGACCTGTCCTGTGAGCGATCTGTGACTCAGGTGCATCGTGTATGAAGAGCTGTTTTCGCCACTGTTAGTAAGCGGTGAGAGAGAGAGAGATTCAGCAGATGACAGTAAGTAACGCGTTAGCGGGAACCAGCACTGAAGATCACCACCGTGCCTGTGTTGCTGTCTTTCTGTGTGTGACAGTAATTGGAAATGTAGGTGACACACATGATAGGGATCAAGTGTGCAGGACCACAGAGTCACTGGAGAACGTTTGCCAGGTAGTTGGTTAATAGAGGGGTTGGCATGTAAAGAGAGAGCGAGAGAGTCAGTACAGAATGTTTGGCATGTAGTTGGTTAATATAGGGGTTGGCATGTAAAGAGAGAGAGAGTCAGTACAGAATGTTTGGTATGTATTGCTTAATGTATAGGTTGGTGAGTACAGTCTCACTGGTATGTACAGTAACACAGTACATTGTCAGGACACAGAGCAATACGGCACCATGCTATCAGCACAAGAAAAAGTTGCACTTGCTCCTTCATTCTACAGTGTGTGGCCTCTTCACCACAAAGTTTAGTGTTGTGAACTATTTTTACTATGGCAGAGCACAGAAAACTGTGGTTCCACTGCCAAAAACAGTGGAGGAACACTAAATAGCTCCCACATCTTTTGTCTCTTATTAGAACAGGTCTTGTTCATTTCTTTCCAAATTTGGCCCATGTTATAAGCTCAATAACCCACTCCAGGGTGTGTGGTTATTGGGGATTAATTAACACCCAGGGTGCTGTGAGGACACTCAGCCTGCAGCCTCATGCCTTGCAGCCTTACAACGCACCCGGGGTGTTGATTAATCCCCACTAACCGCACACTCTGTCATGAGTTATTGCTTACCTAGCTGATCATAGTAAAGAACAAGAACAAAATTATGTGAACGTACTGCTACAGTTCAGGACTCAGAGCTCCCAGACTTGAAACAAAATTACACTTGATGCAACAATGTATCAATTCACACTTTATTTGACTGATACCTACATAAGAGCTATCAAACTTTAACATAAATAAATGCCCAGTACGTGAGAACTCTGTATTCATTTTCAGGACTAGGACAGAAACCTTAGATGATAAAGGTAAGGTTCCGGGCTATGGGGTATTTAAGTTTCAAATGATTGGTGTATCCTTGGGGTGGTCAATGAGCAACAGGTTGGTCTCATCAGGTGGATGGAGAGAGAATCACATGGCCATGAGGTTTTCAAAGTCTCAGAATGTGAAACAAATACAAGCTGCTAAAAATGAGCTAGTCCCCCCGCCCCTACACACACATCCAATATTATACTGCTGTAAGTAAAAGTGATGTCCAGTGCAGTATTTCTCTAGAAAAGTCACTATGGCCACATGTGGCCACCAGCACTGTTTTCTGTGGTCAAGGAGCTCTTTACAATTGCCAATCAAGAATATAATGGAACTGGCACTTTCCTGCCTTAAAAACATGAAGAATACATCTAGGGCAAAGGTAGACATACTGTGTGAAATGAGATTTAATATATCAGAGGATTTTGGGGGGGGATAAAGAGGGAGCCCAGCTGTAAAGTCTGGTGGCCACACTTTAAGGACACCTTTACTTGGAGCATGAGAGCCACTGTTCTAGTGATTGGAGCACTGCACTGTGTAACAGGAGATCACAGGTTTGAATGCCCACCACTGTCCGCTAGCTCACTGTGTTACCATGACAAGTTGAATCTTATAGAAACATAGATTTCACACATTGCCTACATATTCCCCCATGACCTATTTTCAAACAGGATTTTTACCTTGGGATCTACTCCTCTATCCCCCAGCTGAACCCCGATCCTCTTTCTACTTCCTCCTTGCCCCTCCTTTTTGTGCTACAAGCCTCCTGTTTGTGTCGCATCTGATCTTGAACCCATTTAAAAACATGGCCCCTACCCCTTCTTGTAAGTACAGTAAGCAAAGGCAGTGTGGTCTTGTGTAGTGTTTCTCAATAGAGGCAACCATGGCCACATGTAGCTACCAATTGGACCCCAAGATAGTGGTCATGAAGCAGACCATATCAAAATTAGAAGATAAAGTGGATGAACTTGAGAGGCACAGCAGAAGAAACAATTTGGTTCTTCTTGGTCTGCCAGAAAAGGGGAAGAAGGACCTAATACAGTGGAATTCATACAAAAGTTCTGCCTGAAAATTGTTGACCTATCTCCAAATGGCCCCAGCTACATCATCAAGAGGGCTTACTCTCAGACCTAAGCCAGCTCCCGGTGAGCCCCCCAGACCGATCATTTTCAAATTGTTGAACTTCTTGGACCGCAATCACATCCTCAGAGAAGTGAAGAAATTGACTTTCTTTCAGAGGTCCGGACTGAAGCTGAGGATTGTTCAAGACCTGACCATTAAGGTGCGGCAAGCAAAAGTTGCATATCGACTCTTACAGTTGAAGCTCTGGGCTGCACAGATAAGGCACAGTATATTGTACACCACCAGGCTAGAGGTCCATACCAAGGCCAGTATTCAATGTTTCAACTCAGCAGACCACGCTGCAGCAGAACTCCTGATGTTCCTTCCAGATTTATTTGGGGAGAAGGCTGGCTGAGAATGTGAACCTCAGCTAAGTTTATGATTTTAGACCTGTTGGACCTGACATTCACTGTCTCTCTAAGATTGGATTTGAGGGAGCAATATCCTTTGATTTATAGACCTTTATTACGTTATTCATTTCAAGTTCTGAACAGCTCTTCATTTTGACTATACATATGCCCCAAGCTTGTTAGTGGTTGATTTAGGGCTCTATAATAACCTTATTTATTATGTGAGATCACCCCAAGGACTTGCTCGATGAAGCAGAACTATATTTAGAGTATTGGCCTTAGCTCAGTTCATGTTCATTGACTATTCACATAGGGCCAGATATTCAAAAGGGTTGCGCCATGCGCAACAGGGTTGCGCGTGCGCAACTCCAAAATTGCGCCATTCTGCGATATTGAGAAGGGGCCAGTTGCGCCATCGAAAACACGCTGAGCCACAGCGCAATGGAAATGAAGTCATGCGCAACCGAAGGGGGTGGGTCCATGCATAAAGTGCGCAATGCGATATTTGAACACTTGCACACTGCGCAAGAGTGGCTCAGCCGGAAGTTGCGCAGTACCGGATTTGAGCCAAAATAAAACGGCTCAAGGGAGCGGCGCAAGAACTCAAGCAGGCCGCAAACCGGGGGAGAGAGACAGAGAGAGAGAGAGAGAGACAGAGACAGAGACAGGAGCAGGAAGGACAGAGAGGGACAGTGGGTCCTGGAGGACAGAGAGGCCAGTGGGGGTGCCCGGTGCAGTGGAAGCAGCAGTGGGGGCAGTGGGGGTAACACAGGAACAGCAGCTGGGGGGGCAGAAGCCAGGGAGATGGACAGTGTCAGCTTCCACATGGAAGCTGTAATGAGGGGGGTGAGACAGCATGCTGCAGGGGGACGTGGCCGTGGAGGGGCCCGTCGGCGGTATGCCCCCGACAGGCGGTATCGTGCCCGCATCAGCTACGAGCTGTACAGTGATGTTGAGATCGTGGCCCGGTACCACCTGAACAGGGCAATACTGAGACGGCTCAGTGAGCTGTGCAGTGATGTGATGCAGGCACCCTCACGACGGAGTCACGCTCTGTCCGTGGAGACCAAGGTGACAGCCTGCATGTGCCTGCTAGCCACGGGCACCTTCCAGAGGCCGACAGGGGACACCACAGGCATCACGCGGTCGGCCCGTCACGCATCCTCACCCAATTCCTCCGCGCACTGCTGCCTCATGCTGCGGAGTACATCCATTTCCCCAGCACCGCGGCAGAGCGTACAGCAAACATGCAGGAGTTCCACAGGGTAGCACAAATGCCTGGCATGCTAGGTACCATAGACTGCACCCATGTGGCCATTCGCACGCCACCTGGCCCCGACGGGCAAGCATATCAGAACCGAAAGGGCTACTCGAGTGTCAACTGCCAGGTGGTGTGTGATGCCACTGGGCGCATCATCAATGTCTGTGCCACACACCCTGGCGGAGCACATGATGCCTTCATATGGCACCAATCTGCACTGTGCCATCGATTTGAGAGTGGGAACATCTCCACGGGTCATCTAGTGGGTGAATACACATGTATGGAATGCAAACTCTGTGCAAGGGTGGGAATGACACAGGTGCCATGGTAGTGGCACACAAGGATATGGGCAATATGGACCTGACCTAACACTGATCTCCACTATCTCCACACAGGTGACTGTGGATACCCTCCGTCCCTGGCTGCTCACACCATACCGGCGCCTACCACCCCAGCGCAGCACGGTTTCAATGAGGCGCCGCAACACGGAACATCATAGAAGCGGGTGTTCGGGATACTCAAGGCACGCTTCGATGCCTGGACACCTCCGGCGCCCTACAGTACAGCCCCCAAAGGCCTGTGGGATATTCCTGGCCTGTTGCATCCTGCACAACATGGCCAAAGACCATGGGATAGCCGTACAGGTCCAAGAGGGGGACAGCGATGGGGACGCCAGTGGCGCCGGTGATATGGGTGATGAGCCGCCCCCCCTAGGACGGAGGGACCCCCGACTGACCCGGCAGGCCCAGCTGCACCGGGACACCATTGCAGAAGAGCACTACGCACAACACAGGTAAGTCAAGGGGACATGTGCAGGCAACACTGTCTATGCGCAAACCACAGGCACACAGGGGAACACACCGTGCATGAAGGTCAGGGGAGTTGAAGGGTTTACGCATACCAACACATTAGCAGAGAGCGGTGAGCACTCAAATAAACACACACACACACACCAGGCAGCATACAGGGGCAGCAGCACAGCACTGCGGAAATTACACGCTATCACACAGCACCACCAACCACCCTCACCACCTGGACTGTCCACGTATGTGTGTCAGGACCTGGGCAACCTTGCACCTTGGTGTACAGCGCAATGCAGGCATCATCATCCACACGCACCTGTGGACAGCAGTTGGGAGAGTGTGCAGGTGGTCCGTGTGTCAGTTTGGTGAGCAGAGCACCCAGCAGTGCACTGCCCACCATGACACACATTGCACACAGGGCAGCACCAGACAGGGCCTGCATTGGGAGACAGCTCAGTCCAGGAGCACTGTCCACGGCCACCACGGATGCGTGGATGGCTCCACCGTGGCCTAACAGCACTGGCAGGCTGCGCGAGGTACATCGGGTGGCACTACTGCACCACCAGGGGTCCCAGTGCGTGACCGCGACCTTGCCCGCACAGGGGTCTGCATCCCGCGAAAGAAACTTGCACCAGGGGTGCTCGGGATGCCCACAGCAGAACCCGGCGTCGACAGGCCTGGTGTCGCACGACACCGGGAATGGGGAGTGGAGTGCGCACTGTGTGGGGTGCGTGGTACAGGGTCACCAGACAGTGTGGTCAATGCGGTCGCCACACAGACCACTGCCTGGGTCAGCCTGTCGATGGCAGCGGTCACATCCGTCCGCATATGGACCATCTCGGCCCGGTCCGAGCACTCCCCTGCTATGCCGCTCCACGGACACAGTTGCCTCCACGGACCTTGCAACCCACCCTGCAGCTGTACCGACTCCTGCAGCAGGCGGTGTGCACGTCCAAAGGGTACTGTGCCCCAATGGCATCGTGACCCCAGGGTGTGGATGGTCCTGGTGCACAGCACTCCTTGGGTGGCGCTGTTCGCCAGGACCAGGTATGGGCTGATCCAAGGGCGGTGGACAAGTGCCACTGCCTGGCGCTGTCCCCAGGCCTGGTGTGCAACTGCTGCTGCTCCCCTCCAACTGCTGAGCCCCCAGGTCCACCTGTTTCCACCCCTGTGCTGTCAACAGTGCCAGACACCTGCTCAGCCACCGGTGCTGCCCACCGTGCTGACAGGCCCAGCCTGTGACTGTGCCAGCATGCTGGTACACAGGTGTGGAGCTGGACGGCCGGGGCACGTGCTGGCCTGCCGTGTGTCCCTCGTGGGACACACACCTTCACTGGCCATTGTAGGCCTGCCATCCTCAATAGTGCCGGTGCTGCCACTGCCATAGGCACAGCATGCTGGCACACCTGCATGCCAGACTGCTGTGACACAGGCTGTGCACCCCTGCACCGTATCACTGCCGGCGGAGTTGTCAGCCCAGCCGGCCTGCTGCTGGAGTGCGTGCAGGCTGCTGGCGGAGGTGGAAGGTCCCTCCTCCTGGTCCAGCAGGTCTGCCTCACTGTCAGCACCCACCACCACTGTCTCCTGCAGACGAACAGGATCTGAAACAGAAAGAGAGTACATGTGAGTGCATGTGAACAACAGCCGCCCCCCCCACAACATCACCATGACATACCGTGCAGTGATGGGCTTCCACCTGTCTGGAATCCTCCGCCAGGAACACCTGCAATGGCACTCGGCTGCATGGCCGCGACCAGTGTCTCCTCAGTCGGGGTCAGCTGCAACACCACTGGTGGTCCCCCACCAGTGGCAGCACGTGCCACCCTGAAGGCTGCCACTTTCTCCTTCAGCCTCCTGCAGTCAGTCCCCATCTTCTTGCGGCACTCCTGCACGGAGCGCTGGTGGCTTCCGTGCAGGTTAACGGCCAGAGCTACCCCCTCCCATGCAGCTGCACGCTGCTGAGGGGTGCCCCTCCACCCACTCAAAAGCGGCTCATCCTCCAGGTAGGCCTGGAAGAGGGCCTCGGTCTCTGCTGTGGTGAAGTTCGGCCTCCTCCTCGCCCGCCGTCCCACCCCCGGCCTGGTTCTCCGTCAGTCATGCTGATCTGTATGGGTGGAAGTGGACACCTGTCACTCTGCAGTCCACAGCATTTCCCCATGAGCATAGCTGCAGGCCGGGGGAGAAGCCCCCTTCCTCGCTGCCTGGCAGATACTGATGGAAAGGGTGCCCTCTGCCCCTTCTAAGTGCCCTCATCATTTCAGCCCCCTCATCCCGTGACACCCTCCAGCACCCCTGCCCATGTGCATTGTCCTGAGCATCACACAGCATGTAACTCACCTCTCAGCTGCAACAACCAAATCTGGCCGCCACAACCCAGTGTCGTATTTTATAAGCGCAACACATGCAAATGAGGTGTGGCGCACTTTAATGACATGCTAATCGCCGCCACTGCACCTTTGAATGGCTGATCGCCTGCTTTGCATATATGCGCTGAATATCGCGTGAAATGCGCTTAGCGCAATAGGGAAGGTCGGCAGAGCGATGGCGCATGTTTGTGGTTGTAATGCTACTGCATTGCGCATGCCCGGGACGTTCGCATGCGGTCGATCGCTGCAGAACTGCTGAGCGCGATAGGCTATTCTGGACATGGCCACCATTGTGCCAGTGGCGCTGCAGCACTGGGCACTATATGGCGCCTGTGGCACCTCTGCAGCGATAGTCCCCTGTGGCACTGGTGTTGTGCCTCAGTCGCGCGCGGATACCTATGCATCCTATGGCGCTCTGCGTGCGCTTGCGTCATTGCCGTGACCTTGGGTATGCCCTCTGACCCTGGTGCTGAGTGCATGCCATGTATGCGTCCTAATGCGCTGCCTGGCTACAGCGCCATGTAAAATGGCGGCTGTGCGAACAGCGCGATAGGTTGCCTGTGCTGGTCTGTTAACCAACAACTCACGTGGGGTCAAGCGCAGCGGCGCCATATTGCCTGCTGTAAAGTTGGTGCCATGGCTAGGAGGAGGGTGGTGCCGTGGAGCCAAGTTGAGGTGGCCAACCTGGTGGCCTAGTGGAGCCCACTATGACCAACTGTATGGTGAGGCCCCCTCACTGGACCGAGACCCATGTGTGGCAGTGGCCACTGACCTGGTGGGGTCACTGGCGGGGCCGGTCTGCGGAGCAGTGCCGGCACTGGGTCAGTGATCTCCGCCAGAGGACCGGCTGTTAAGCGTGGCTGCGTTCCGTGCCAGGCGGGGCCTGGTGCCTAGGAACACATGAGTGTACCATCTATTCACCTATATTCTCTGTAGGGGTGTGTGTGTGCCTGGGTGGCTGTGCATCGGTGTGTCAGTGTGTGCAGCTATGCGATGGATGGTTATGGCTGTGTGGGCAGGCAGTCTTACTGGGGCAGGGGCACTCTGCTTTTGAGTCACACTGATGTTTGTCTCACCATGTTCTCCCACAGGCGGATGGTGGCCGGCGCGGGCGCGGCTGATGTGGGCCATGCCAGAGCCCCAGTCCCACAGGCCGTCGGCCCACGGCGGCAGCAGCAGCATCAACAGCAGCAGCAGCAGCGGCAGACTGAGCTGCTGGAGGGTGAGTATCATTCGTCATGGATGCTATTGCATGCTGGGGGCAGGACCACCAACCATGATGGACACAACCAGATGGGTGGTAGTAGTTCCACTATACATAACACTAGTGAGTCCCCACACTGGAGTACAGTGTATAGTTCCGGAACACATAGCTGCGTATGGACAGGGACTGGGTGGAGGCGTTCACAGGAGGCGACATGGATGGTGCATGGATTGCATCACATGTCCTATGCAGACAGGTTGACGGAACTGAACATGTACTCCCTGGAGGGGAGGAGGGTGGGGATATGATGGGGTCATACGGTATTGTACAGGGGAACAGTGTGCAGGAACCAATATTTGTCAGCGTAGAGGATGTTCCAGGTGTAGAGGGCATGGGATGCAGTTGGAGGGGCTCGTTTAAAGGGAAACATGCGAATGTGTTTCCTCACATTATGGGTGGAGGACGGTGGAACACCCTGCCAGAGGATGTGGTGGGGGGCTGACTTGGTCACGGAGATCTGTGTGTGGGCTCGCCATGAGGACTTCTGGAGGTCAGGGGTGAGGGGAATGGACTTATAGGACATGAGGTGATTGTACAAGGCCAAATGGCCAGACTAGGTGTCCCATAGGCCCTATCTGCCGACACTGTCTATGTATCCATGTATGTAGGCGTGACACAGGTGACCTGCATCACAGTGCAGCATCACGACACGTCTGTGTATGCATCACAGGTGGTCCAGGCATGCACTGGGCACATAGCTGTGTGACTGGCATCGCCAGCGTTGCAACATCACATGACAGCCTAGTTTGTACTGTGATTGGCGGGCAGTGTGTGTGGCGGTGGTGCGCATGGCTGGTGCCGCCTGTTTGTGATGGCCATGTGCATGTTCACTGTGGGTGGTGCATGCCATCACATGTGCAGCACATTGGGTTAGCTGGGTTGCAGGTTGGGTGGTGTTCAGGGTTGTGGTCAGTCTCAGCCATTGACTGTGTTCCCATTTTCCTAGGCCTCGGTGTGCTTGGGCGCATGCGCGATGTCCGGCGCCTGACACAGCTGGCGGCGACAACAGGAGAGCTCCTGCAAGCCCTACAGCAACAGGGGAACAGCGGCACAGACACAGGAGGGAAGGCGGCAGGGGAGGGCAGGAGCCTGCTGGGCGTAGCCCACCTTTTATTGCCCTTCCCCATCCCTTTCACCCTGACTTCCCTCTCAAGTTGTTTTCCCTCCCCTTGCACACCCTGCCTTTTACCCGTCCCCCAACTTGTACATAGTTTTAGCTGTATTGTTACCTCTTTTGTTTGAATATAAAATACTATTTTGGTACAACTGCTGTGTTGGTGTCTGCTTTGCAACTGGCTCTGGGTGCTCCGTTGCAGGGTGTACATGCCATCTGGGCTACTATGGTCCTGGATATATGTGTGTGTGTGTGTGTGTGTGTGTGTGTGTCCATGGGAGGTATCACCAGCATAGCATTGCCTTTCTGTTGCTCTCGCCATCTGCTGCCACCCACTGCTGGGTGCGGGGTGGGTCTGGGTGGTCTGCTTCTCTGCAGCATGGGGTTGGCGTGTGGCACGGGGGTGCATGGTGTTTCCTGCAGTGCCTGTCACTGCACATGGCGGTGTCTTGGGGGCACGGTGCACGCTGTGCTGTGTGCGTAGGGGGACTGATGCACTGTGGTTGTCAACCCCTGGGTGTGGCACTCTCTGCCTGCCAGTGGTTGTGCTGGGGTGTCATGGCTCTGCTATGCTTTAGTTGGCTTGTCCCCATGGGCACGTGGATCAGCCGTCCCACCCCAGTGATGCTGTGCTTGGGGTGTGCCAGTGTGGTGTGGGTTCTGCAGTGAGTTCCTGTGCCCATGTGTGGCATGGCTGGCGGTGGGCCCCAGCCTGCCTCCCTGGATGTGCAGTTCCATTGCTCTGGGGGCGGGGCTGGCTTTGCGCTGGCTCTGCACTGCTCAGCTGGGCTTCCATGGTTGCGCCATAAGCGCATTTGCTCAGCTTCTCCTTCCTGGTTGTGATGGCGCGGTATTGCGATATTCAGAGTTGGTTGCTTCGCAATTTGCTCTGCTCCATGTTTGAATATCGCACCTGTTGCGCATTTGCGCAACTGGTTTGTGCTTGCTCCTGCTGTTGCGCCAGTTTTGAGCGCAGTTTGAATATCTGGGCCATAGTTCCTAATTTTAGAAGAATGCTAAGGGGTTTCAGGTCCCCAAATATGTTTTGGTTTTAGAACTTTCCAGATTTTTTCTCTGAAGGCCTCTGTAGTTCAGCTGCATAAACAGCGATCAACTGCTCCTTCTATTGGACTTTTTCTAGTTGTTATTTGTTCTGGTCATTTATGTAAAGTTTTAATGTAGACTCATGTTTATAGTATTGCACTGCATTTAATCTTCATTTAGTTGTATAAGGGGAGAATAGTTCACATATTGCTTTAGACATATATGTATATTAATTTTTTTTTGGAGGAACCTCTGATGTTTTAGGATGGTTGTCCTTTCGTTTTCTGTTCTTGTGGAGTATCATATCTATCCAGATATGTCAGTGTTTTTTCCACGTGTGCCGTGAACTGTTAATATTTTGTATGGAGATTAATCCATCTATGGGGCTGGGATCAGAGTGTGCTCCTAGTTCTTATATGTGAATCCTTCCCTATTAAGTTTATTTATTTTATTACCCCTGCCCACTAAGTTGGGATACTTAATGAACGCATCATTTTTTCTCATTTCTTTTTTACAATGACTACCCCTCAACTGTTAGTTTAATACTAATTATATAGTGTTTTTTTTTTGTTTTGTTAAATGGAGGTAACTTTCCTTTTCTTTAGCGGTCTAAATAAGGGTGGGGGTATGAGTCAAAAGATTTCATTAGGGTTGTTTGGTGCAGTCTATCTGCTAAGACAGTTAATAATTGCTCCTCTACTGTGATAGTTGGGTTGAGGAGAAGGGGGGTAGGTAGAGAGAGGAGTTTTTCTCTCTGTTTGTTTCAATAATTTCTCTCACGATGGTCTGGATGGAGGTGTCTTCAATTCAGTTCATGGACCAAAATGGTTGGGAGTGGGCAGATGGCTCGTGTAACATTTTTTTTTATACCACATTCTTTTTGTCCTTGTTGTTGTGGAAGTGGGGGCTGTATTAAGGGGTTTGGGGGTTTTGTTTGGGATGGGGATATTCGGGGGGGGGCACTTTGTGCTCTACTATGGTATTTTGAGCCGGTAAGTATTCACATATTCACTTAATTGTTTATAGATAATTTGCTTAATATTGTTACATGGAATATTAAGGGAGGGAGGGACAACACTAAAAAAATTGCTGTCTTGAAACATTTATCCAAATTTCACCCTCAAATTGTTTTTCTCCATAAACATACCTTCTAGAAAATCAGACCTCCCATGTATGTAAATCCTGGGTTAGACAGGCTTTTGGGGGTGGGTAATAGTCCCCAGTGTAGGAGTGTAGCAGTGTTGCTTGCCAAATCAGTCCTCTTGGCCTTTCTTAATGAAGTCAAGGATCAAGAGGGAAGATTTTTGTTTGTGCATGGCAGACTGGGACACATGGAGATAGTTTTGGGAGCAGTATATGGGCCCAATTTAGATACCCTTTCTTTTTTCATGCTTTTAGCTTCTGCCCTGGCTCCCTATAGTCACTTATCTACAATAATTAGTGGGTACTGGAATCTGGTCTTTGCTAACGACCTCGATAGGTCATATAGAACAAGAGCGGGGCTGACGCTGGCCCAGTGTGCTCTTTAGGCATTTGTAGATCATTTGGGTCTTGCTGATCCCTGGAGACTATTCTATCCCACCACTGCAGATTTTAGTTTTTTTTCTGCACCACATGGTGTCTTTTCTAGGACAGATTATTTCCTGACTAGCAAACAGTTGTTAACCTTTCTTGTAGACTGTCAGATTTAGGCCCAGGTCTTATCGGATCGTTCACGTGTGGTTTTGTTTATGAAAATTCCCCATTTTGCAGCTAGACCCCATACCTGGTCCATAAATAACTTATTAATAAAGGACCCTTCCCTGGTTTCTTATTTTAGAGCCTTTTTTACTCACTCTGTACAAGATAATCAAGACACGATTCAGGCCTATTATGTTTTTTGGGGTGCTTTAAAAGCCACATGGTGGGGTGAATTTATTCACCTTGCCACAGTCCATAAGAAAAAAGCACAGGCCCAAGTAGATATGTGGCTTCATAAAATTTGAGCTTTGGAGAAGTTGCTCTCTGCCTCTTCTTCCAAAGATATTCAAATAGAGTTAGTTCAGCTCAGAATCAAATATTCGTCTTACACAATGGAAATGGTGGACAGAGCAGCCACACACCTAAAGGCTATCTATGTTGGCCAAGACAACAATGTGGGCAAACTCCTGGTGCTCCACGTCAGACAGCAGGGTGCCTTGTGCTGGATCTCTCCTCTGGTTGATCCTCAGTTAAATTCCTTAACTAGTAATGCAAAGAAAATGACAGTCATTTTTCAAATTTTTATCAGTCTCTTTATTATGTTCCTACCCCAGACCTGGTTCCCTTTGCTGTCATGGAGGAGTTTCTATCCCATGTGTAACTTCCTTGTCTCTCCAGAGAGCAGCAGGAACTCTTTCTGGGACCCATAACAGAGGCTGAAGTAGCCACAGCTATCTCCACTCTCCCACTAGACAAGGCCCCTGGACCAAATGTTTTCTCATCCCTTTTCTATAAAACCTTCAAGGAGGAATTGCTTCCCTTATTTAATTACTGGGGTATCTTCCCTGTATAAGAAACATCTTTATTTGAAGCCCATATTGTCCTTCTGCCCAAACCAGGGAAGGACCCCACTAAGACTGAAAATTACTGGTCTATTTCTTTATTAAATATTGATGTTAAATTCTATGCTAAAATATGGGCTACTTGTTTATCCAAAGTATGGGTTACACTCTTAGGCCCAGAACAGGCAGGATTTTTTGCTGGTCAGAATACCAGTGACCATTTCTGCAAACTGCTCTATTTCTTTGCATCCAGTGGATCAGAAAAGGATTCAGTGCTGGTCTCTCTGGAAGCAGAGAAAGCATTTGACCATGTGGTCTGGCCCTGTTTATTTGAAGATCTTAAGAGATACGGGCTCCCTTCAGAATTTATTCAAAGAATTCAAGTTTTATATTCAAATCCTTCAGCTCATATCCTTTGCAACAATGAGCTCTCAGACATTTTTTGGTTGGTCAGAGGGACACGCCAAGGTTATCCTCTGTCACCTTATTTGTTTTATTTATATATTGAACCCTTGGTGCATATGAAAACCTTACTGGAGATATCCAAGGTATCAAAATTGGGGGAGGGGTAGAATTCTAGTTGTTCACTTTTGCTGATGACATCTTGCTTCACATTGCCAATTGGAAGACATCTTTGCCAGCGGTGCTTCATATTATTTCACAGTTTAGTCAGTTTGCTGGCTATAAATTGAATATGCACAAAACAGTGGTCTATCCACTATTATCCCTCTATGTCAAAGATGACATTTTGGAATTAGGCCTCCAATAGGAACCCAAATCCTTATTCTGTTTAGGCATTGACATTTCTTATGATTTAAATCAATTAAAGACTTTGAATTTGGACTCTATCCTTAAGCAAGTGGAAGGAGATTTAGTGGTGGTGTCAGCTGCCCCTTTCATTGTGGGGTAGGGCCATTGTTATAAAAATGAATGTTTTGCCGTGCCTTTTATACCCCCTAAATATGCTTAACATTTTTCTCCCTAAAAGCTGGCTTGTCAAAATTCATTCCATGTGCTCAGCCTTTCTTTGGCTGGGCAAACTCCCATGCAGGGCATACAGTAAGTTAGGGAGGCCACATCAAATGGGAGGGTTAGAGCTTCCAGACTTTTACTGTTACTATCTATCCCTTCATGAAGCAAAGTACTTTCAATGGGGTAATTCAGAGGGCACTAACAGCTCTCTTACAAGTTGGTTAGTCATTGAACACACTGTGGCAGGGATTTATCACTTCTCTCTGGCCTCTCTGTTATATGTTCCTCTGTCTAGTGTGCCTACAGAACTCCAGTCTACCGCCATTGGTTGGGATATTAAGGCCAATTCATAGTTATGTAAACTATTACATCTTTCACATCAGAAAAAACATCATCCGGACCCTTTTTTATAACCTCACTTTCTGTATTTCTGGGGCTCGGCTGCTGTCTAAGCATTCAAGTGGCTTGACAACAGACGCCATTAGTGAGGTCATCCATGGAGACAAAATCCTGTCTATTCCGAGCTTAGTAACGAATTCTCCATCAGCCCCAACTATTGTTTTAAACTGACACAGATCTGCCATTGTTTGAATAACTTCCTGTCCCCCCCCTCCATGGGACAATTTAGTGGGTATAATTTTAGCAAACTAACCACTCTGTCTCTTAAGGATAAACCCATTACTTGCTTTTATCAGGAGCTTAGCCAGCAAACCTGGAATCTAACTAAGCCAACAGCCTTTTATTGGAAGAACTCCCTAAACATTGATCATCCAGACTCCCATTGGCGTACCATTTGGTCTGATACGTACTGTTTTATTAAACAGGATTGTCTTAGACTCCTGCAGTTTAATATCTTACATGATCTATATCACTCTCCTTTGGAATTATTTAGGATGGGCAAATTGCAATCCTCTCTACGCGAGACTTGTGGTACAGAAGATGGCACTCTGTATCATATGTTGTCGACTTGCCCTAAGATAAAAGCCTTTTGGACCTTAGTAAAGGAAAATATTTCTCCTTTCTTTGGTCACTCCAACGTTTTTACAGCAGAAGTCTGTATTCCTGGGGATTACACTTCCATTCCCCCCAGTTAAAAGAAAGCAGCCCAAAACCAGACTACCACATCTTGTAATGTATTACCTTGACATTATCCATTTGGTGAGTGTCCTCCTTGTTGTTTCAATTGGTGCTTTTAATTTTTATATTTAAATACTGGGTACTGCGGTGCCATGTTACTGATTGGAGCGGCGATCACCACAACACCTATGTAAATGAGCACTACGTGCTCAATCCCACTGAGGGTGACTGCGTTACCACTGGCTCACACTTTCACAGCCAGACATTTACTGGGACGGTAGGCTAGTGTTGATAGCATGTGAAGGATATGCAAGCGTGTATCAGTATAGCGCTTCCTCTGCGGCACTTCCGGGGTCACGGTGCAGGAGACATAAAAAGTGTTAGAATAGGGCTTTGTTGCTGTAGTCCCAATTGGGACTGTTACATTTGTTTGTTTATTGATATGGATGTTATTTTGAAACCGGAATTGGTGCTGCACAGCCTGAATCGCATTCTTTTTTTTTCTACAGCCATAGTAACAATATGCCCTGTTTCAGTAGAGATAGAAGTACCAGTACTCCTCCATTTCACTAGCTAATAAATTGCTGAGGTGTTTTCTTTGCAAAACACAACATACGATGAAGTTATGGCTGTAAAAAAAAATCGATATTCAGGCTATGCAGCACCAATTCCAGTTCCAGAATAACGTCCGGATTACTAAGCAAACAAATTTAACGATACCGATTGGGACTACAGCAACAAAGCCCTGTTCTAAAACTGTGTATGTCTACAAGGAATTTGTTACTTTATGTTCAGCCCTTTTCCAGCTCAGAAAGTGTGCCAAACTATCAGTTTCCTATTCAGACTTCTGTCCTGTGCTTGTAGGGCATCAGAATACATGTGGTGCTTCCCTGTTGTGCAGGAAGGTTGATACACTTGTGTTCTGATGGGGTGTTGTGCTCTGCTATATTTGTCCTGTGTACGGGACAAAGGTGGTTTGTTTATGGATAAAATGTGGGATCCACTTCCCTAGTGTTGTGGCTTGTTCTGCAGTTTGTTGTGTCAGAAGGTGCACAGCACTTGTGTGCATGCTATTGGGGAGCAGTTTGCTGTGATTGATTAACAATGGTGCTGACAGAGGGGCAAGGACTTCAGAACTGTGGTGTTTCATGCTTGTGCCACATAGTGCAGTGGCAGGGTTTCAGTGTTATGGCACTAGGTATGAATGCCAATACTTCCTGGGGCAATGACGTTATCACTGTGACAGTGTCATGGAATGAGAAGGGGGATAGGTCAAGTAAGGAGGTGTTGACCGCAAATGAAGAATACAGCAAACAGAGGGAAAAAAAACAGCTGACAGTTCTCTTTTTAATGTAAGAAAAGTACACTAGCAGCCACTATTAGTACAGCATGTGGAGCACGATGAGAAGTGTGGGACACTCGCACAACACTGAATGAGCTGGAGAAACATGGAACAGAAAGTCATTCAAGAAAATGTGTGTGCCTACAGACTAAGCGTGTGCATGAGATAGGAAGGGGGATGAGCATAGCCTTCTGGTGCTGCACTCTAACTGGAATAACCCCACGATCCACATGAAGACCTAGAAAAACAAAGGGTTAGTGCAAATATAAAAATCACTTTAGCGATCTTGCATAATGCGACTTGCAGCTTCACCAGCGGTGGTCCGACTTGAGTGGTGTTATGCAATGCCAAGTCTGTTAGGAACAAGACAGCAATTATTACTGATCTTGTTGGGACAACAGATCTGGCTTGCATCACTGAAACCTGGCTTGATGACAGCGCGGGCCCCATTTTGGAAGCGACGGTCCCATCTGGGTTTTCGGTGCTACACCACTCAAGATCGGATCACAGAGGAGGGGGGATTGCTATCTGTTTTAGATCAGAATTGGGCCCTACTGGTGTACCAGTTGAGGCAGCCAGATCATTTAAGTTTACTGTAGTAGCAGGTGTGGTCTGCAGGATCATTCTCATCTACCATCCACCCGGGGGTGAGAAATTGTTCCAGCAGGAAGTAGCAGACTTCATCATCGACGCGGCATTGGAGTCGCCCAGTCTGATGGTCCTGGGCAATTTCAATGGCTAGGCTGATGATGAACTCTTGCAGTTTGGTCAAGACTTCCTCCAACTTATGTCTTCATTGGGGTTCACACTCTGCTCTCATAATCAGGGTCACTCACTGGATCTAGTCTTCCTCCTGGGGATTGAGTCCTTTGACTTGGTGGTGGAGCAAGTCATATGGTCTGATCACTACACAGTAAGATTCAATGTCCAGCCCCCCCATAGGCCTTCCCCTGTGGAGATGTTCGGATACCGCCCACTGAGGGGTGTAACCCCAGAGGGTCTTTTGGTGGTGTTAGGCCTATTGGGTGTTCTGAGGGCAGGCGCGGATCCAGAAAATCTAGTTTTGGCTTATAATAAGGCTATTACTGAGGCTCTGGATGCTATTGCCCCAATCTGTGTTCATCCTCTCTCACTCTCTCCATCCTCGATCTCCTTGGTTTGATGGGACCTTGAGGGAGTTGAGACATGTAGGACAAAGGTTAGAGCATCGCTGGCAGAGAACGGCCCTTGAGGCCGACCACCTTAGATTTATAGACCGTTATTAAAGCTATCAATCAGTAATCACACATAAGAAAGCAGAGTCCCCGTCCAGTGAGATTGCTGCTGCTCAAAATTCACCAACTCAGCTCTTTCGAACCTTGGATAGGTTGTGCAACCTAACCTGTCTACAGGTTTGAGGAGCATTTTCACAAGATAAGTGTGATGAGTTTGCTCGATTCTTTGTGGATAAGGTGGCTGACATGGGGGCCAAAATCTGTTCAGCATCCTCTATGGGGGTTGGTGGTGGTCGGTTTATGGTCACCTCCCCTCGATCTTCTTCTACAGCTTTCAACTGGCCATAGATAGGAGACATTGTGCGGATTGTCCAGAATTTGCAGCCAACATGCTGTAGTTTGGACCCAGGCCCTACACACTTATTATTAGGGTGTATGGAGATCATCAGCCTGGTCCTCGCAGAGATTGTTTGATGCTTCTTAGACTAAAAAGAGTTGCCTAGCTCCCTAAAAGAGGCAGTGGTGACACCGCTTCTTAAGAAAGCTTCTTTGGACCCAAACAGCTGTGCAAACTACAGACCCATGTCTAACCTTCCCTTTGTTGGGAAGGAGATTGAGAAAGTGGTTGCGCTGCAACTGGAGAACCATCTTACCATCCATGATGTCCTTAATCCTCTCCAGTCAGGTTTCTGGAAGAGACATAGTACTGAGCCCGTTCTGGTTCGGGTGCTCAATGATCTCTTGATGGCGAGAGACCACAAGCCCCATTCCATCCTGGTGCTTCTGGATCTCTCCTCAGCATTTGACACTGTGGACCATGGGGTTCTGTTTGAGTACCTGAGGGTTATCTGTGGCCTAGCTGGTCCAGTTCTCAGATGGTTCCACTCTTTCCTAGCCTAGCTTGTAAAGCCTGGTGACAAACTGTATGAAGACTTAGTAAAACTATTGAAAAATCACATTAACCCAAAACTGAGTGAAATTGTACAAAGGTTAAAATTTAATTCTAGAAATAGAAAAGCTGGAGAGACTGTGGGAGCATACGTGGCACAGTTGAGAAAAATGGCTCAGGACTGTAATTATGGAGAAACTTTAGCAAAAATGCTGAGAGATAGACTGGTTTATAGAATAATGATGATAGAATTCCATGAAGATTATTGTCAGAAACAAATTCAACATTTGAAACAGCATTGAAGTTGGCACAAGCAGTGGAATCTGTTAGTCAAAATGTAAAAAATTTACAGCTGCAGTCGAAAGAAATGTCTGGGCCCAGTTGTAGATCACAAAAGCCATAGGACTCCGTAAACAAAATGTTTAGGAACAAAGAGCAGGCAAATAAGACCATAACAAAAAATTGCTACCATTGTGGGGGCCAGCATTTCCCTCGGGAGTGTCACTTTAAAAATGAAAAATGCCACATATGTGGAATGAAAGGCCACATCAGTAAAGCCTGTAGAAATAAGATTAAAGAGAAAAGGGAAGCCTGCACATTAAAAAAGACAGGGAAACAGAGTAAGAGCAGTCCCAAAAGCTTCCAGTATACCCTTCACTTGCAGGGGGAGGAAGAAAGTGAGTATATGGAGGAACAACAGGCTTATGCTATGCATAGTATGAAGGAGGCAAATATTCCCAAAGTAGTACCGATCATTCAGATGTTGGACATTAATGGCAAAAAATGTAAAATTTGAGGTGGATGTAGTGTTACCATCATGAATCAAGCAGGATGCTCTGAGTTGTGGAATAGGAAGGAAGTCCCAGAGCTGGAGAAGTGTGCAATTAAACTGAAAACTTATATAGGAGAACCTGAAGAGGTACTGGGGTCGGCGAGAGTAACAGTGGTGTACAAAGAGACAGTTAAAGAATTGCCATTGGTAGTGGTGACGGGGACAGGCCCAAACTTGTTAAGCCGAGACTAGATTGCTGAACTGGCCATGGACTGGACAACAGTCAATCAGGAGACCAAGGGTGCCGGAAGATGGTGAAAGCTGGGGGAGCTGACAATCAAAAGGGCACTTCTGATACAAAGGGCACTTTTTCTATATTAGTTTTTACCATGCAGAAATAAAAAGTGGAGGGGCTACCGCCCCTTCCGCCCCCCCGGTTCCGGCACCTATGCAGGAGACACAGTTACAGCAGTGGACACTGCAGAATGTGCTTGCAAAACATGAAGCAGTACTCAAGGGAATGTCTAGGAACTTTACAGGGTACCACAGCAAAAATATAACTGGACAGTGACGCAACTCCATGTTTCTTTAAACCAAGATCTGTACCTTATGCAATGAAACCCAAGGCTGAGGCTGAACTTGATCGTTTTTTGAGAGAGAAGATCATAGAACAGGTCCAGTTTTCAAGCTGGGCTGCACCCATTGTTTCTGTACTGAAGCCCAATGGCTCCGTGACAATATGTGCAGATTATAAACTGACTGTTAATAGAATGATGATTTGTTTGCAGTTCTTGCAGGAGAAGAACAGTTCACAAAGTTAGACATGAGTCATGCGTACCAACAGATTGTACTGGATGAAGACTCCAAGCAGTATGTTACTGTGAATACCCACAAAAGTCTGTTCAGATATAAACGTTTACCCTTTGGTGTTTCATCTGCTCCTGCTATTTTCAAATGAACCATGGATAGGTTGTTGCAAGGAGTCCCCTATGTGGCAGTATACCTAGATGATATTTTAGTAACATGCCAGATGGAATGGGAGCATCTGAAAAACTTGAAAGAAGTGTTAGACTGGAAAAAGCAAGACTTTGGTTAAAACGGAGCAAGTGCACTTTCCTAGGTAAGAAAGTGGTGTTCTTGGGACATAAAATAGATGCAACAGGACTGCGGCCTGTAAAAGAAAAAGTACAGGCAATTTAAAAAGCCCCCACACCCAGCAATGTGTCTGAGTTGAAAGCATATCTGGGACTGTTGAATTATTATAACAAGTTCTTACCAAACCTATCAACCCTTTTGATGCCCTTGTATCAGCTCTTGAGGAAAGGAGTGAAATGGCATTGGGGAGCTGAGCAAGAGAAAATGTTTGAGGCTTTCAAGAAATTAGTTCAATCATCAGATGTGTTGGTTCACTATGACGGAAAAGAAGACCTCATTCTCTCCTGTGATGCTTCACCATATGGTGTTGGTGCAGTTTTGTTGTACCACATGCTTGATGGAACTGGCAAACCTATTGAATTTGTGTCAAGAACTTTGACAGCTGCTAAAAAAAATTACTCACATCTAGACAAGGAGGGATTGGCTGTGATGTTTGGGGTGCAGAGATTTCACAAATATATTTATGGGTGACATTTTGTCATCTGCACAGACAACAAGCCCTTGATTTCTCTCTTCAATGAGATGAAGGCTGTACCACAGATGGCCTCGCCAGGGATCCAGAGGTGGTCTGTCACACTTTGAGCTTATGAGTATACCACAGTGTAAGGACCATGGTAATGCTGATGCCTTGAGTTGTCTTCCCCTACTGGAGGGCCCAACCAAAGCTCCTTGTGAAGAGTGAGTGTTGTTAATGGACCACATGGTTACCTCACCAGTGACAGCTGCTCAGATCAGGTTCTGGACTGGAAAAGACCCTGTGCTGGCAAGGTCCGGGAGTACGTCTATGAGGGGGGCCCAAGGCAGTTCCGGAAACTCCGCTCACACTATACTTCAGAAAAACTAAGCTCAGTATGCAGGATGGATGTGTCTTATGGGTGGCTCATGTTGTAGTGCAGCCCCAAGGTCATAAACATGTCCTTGAACAGTTGCACCAGTGCCACCATGGAATAACACAAATTAAAGTACTGGCTAGAAGTTATATGTGGTGGCCCAAGATAGGGGAAGAAATTGAAAGTAAGGTTCAAAGTTGTGACACATGCCAAGAACAAAGGAAAGCTTCAGCCACTGCTCCACTCCACCCATGGGAGTGGCTTGAGAAACCCTGGAGGCGATTACATCTTGATCATGCTGGTCCATTCCTTGGAAAAATGTTCCTGGTTATTGTGGATGTACATTCCATGTGGATAGATGTTTATCCAATGACTCCAGTGATGTCAGCAGCTACCATAGAGAAACTCTGATTGAGCTTCAGTAACCATGGCATACCAGAGATGGTAGTGTCTGACAATGGAACTCTTTTTGTTAGTGTGGAATTTAAGGAGTTTATGAAAATAAATGGAATTACCCATATACAGTAAGTTTTGCTCCATATCTCCCTTTGTCAAATGGATTAGCAGAAAGAGCAGTACAAACGTTCAAGGAGTGTTTCAAGAAAATGTCTGGAGGTACATTAGAAATAAAAGTAGCTTGCACATTGTGCAGCTACAGAATAACACCACAGTCAACAACAGGAGCGTCACCAGCCTAGATCTTAATGGGTCGGAAATTAAGGTCAGCCTTGGACTTGTTACACCCTGATTTTAAAGGAAAAGTGATACTGAAACAGTTAAAGACCAAGGAAAGGCACGATAAGCACGCAAAAGCACAATGTTTTGTGACAGAAGAGTCAGTATACAGTCGCAACTTTGGTCTAGGAAAGAGAGGGATACCTGCAATTATTCATGAAATGACAGGGCCTCTGTCCTACAAAGTGCTGCTGGGAGATGGCAAAGTAGTACGCCATCATGTGGATCAAATCCACAGGAGGTACAGTGAATCAGACAGAGCTGTGGACATAGAGGTTGACAACTTTGTGAAAGGGGCCAGTTTCCAAAGCCAACCAAATTCCTTAGAGATTCATGAGAAATCAGGAGAGTTACCATTTACCATGAAGTCCCAAGTAATTCAGAGACATCCGTTATTGACATGACACCTATACCGCTTGCACTGAAAATTAAAGAAGTGACTTCGTCAACTGTGTTTGGAAATTCCTCACCTGTACATAGTTCAGTACCAGATTTAGAGCTTAGAAGCTCTTCAAGGAACAGAAGACCTCCCTCATTTTTGAAGGACTATGAATGTTAAATAATAATCATAATCCTAATTATTAAAAAAAAAGTAGTAGCCTCTTTGATGGTGAAGGATATATATGCAAATGTAGTGTAGAATTATGAGGCACCACTAGAGGGTGACATGGACTCTAAAATAACATAGATCTTACGCAATAGTAGTAGTGTTGTTATAAAGATCCAGAATCTCTCTCTCTCTCTCTCTGACTAGGATATTCAAAGTAATTACGCATGGCACAACTGAGTTGTGCCAGTGCAAGTACGGAGATGCGTGAGGAGCGATGTTCAGTGAGAGCCACGGCACAGCACAAAACCCATTGCGCCAATGCTCAACTATAAAATATGCGGTGCAAGTGCAGGGGGCATTCCCATGAATATGCGGCACAATGGTATATTCAACTGTGAAGCCATGGCACAAGTGTGGAGCAACTTGAAGATGTACTTACCAGACTTGTTCCTATAAAACCGGGGCACAAACACTTAGACAGCAGTTGTGCCGAGAGAGGGAGAGGGAGAGATAGTGAGAGAGAGACAGACAAACAGACACAAGAATAGACAGACACAAGAACAGACACAGAGGGAGAGAGACAGAGAGGTGGCATGGGAGAGGGAGAGAGTGGCAGACAGAGAGAGACACACACACACACAGATACACAAACAGTGTACCAGTGTGGCACACAGACAGCAGCGAGCCACCCAGGGGGATACTGGACTGCAGGGGAGATGGAGAGTGCCCCCTTCTTGATGGAGGCAGTAATGAGGGGTGTGAGGAGGTGGGAGGAACAGCTATGTGGCTGATGAAGGGTCCATTGGTGGTAGGCCCAATGCAGGCGGTACCATGCCTGCATCACCTTTGAGAACTAAAGTGACACCGAAATCAAGGTGCTATTACCATCTGAACAGGAACATTCTGAGGCAGCTCTGTCAGCTGTGCAGTGAGGAGATGCAGAAACCCAACAGACGGAGCCATATCATGTCCGTGGAGACCAAGGTGATCACCATCATGTGCCTGCTCAACATGGGCACCTTCCAATGACCAACAAGGGACACCACAGGCATCACCCAGTTGGCCATGTCCCGCCTCCTCACACAGTTTCTCAATGCTCTGCTGCCATGTACTTCAGAATTTATTCATTTCCCCAGCACACAGGTGAAGTGTACAGCAATCATGCAGGACTTCCACAGGATGGTACGCATGCCTGGCATGATTGGGGCCATTGACTGCACCCATGTGGGCATCTACATGCCACCTGTCCCTGAGCGAATGGTGTATATCAACAGGAAGGAGAGCCCGAGTATCAACTGCCAGGTGGTGTGCGATGCCTCGGAGCGCATCATCAATGTCTGCACCACACACCCTGGGAGTGCACATGACACATTCATTTGGCACAGCTCTGCACTGTGCCACAGGTTTGAACATGGGGACATTGCCACAGGTCACCTAGTGGGGGAGTATGGCACGGGCAAGGTGCGATGGGCAGAGCAGACTTGGGAATGGGGGTGGGCAGGGTGTGCATGGTGGCATGGGCACCAGGGACAGACAAGGGACATAATACAGAATAGCAGAGGGCTAACCATGTCATTCTTCACACAGGTGACAGCACATACCCACTGAGGCCCTGGCTACTAACCCCCTTTCAGCGACCATCGTCCCCAGCAGAGGAACGGTACAATGAGGCACATGCCAGCATGTGCAACATCATCGAGCACATCTTTGGCATGCTGAAGGAACAATTCCATTGCCTAGACAGGTCAGGCGGTGCTCTACAGTACAGCGCCTCAAAAGCCTGTGGCCTATTCCTGGCCTGTTGCATACTGCACAACATGGCCATTGACCGTTGGATAGCTGTCAAGGCTGATGAGGGCAACAGTAGGGGGAATGATAGAGACAATGGGCCGGAGGGTGGTGGATAGCTACCCCCTAGGCAGAGGGACCCCGACTCCAGCAGCAAGCACAACACCACTGCGACACTGTCACACAGGAACACTTTGGCGTACACAGATTGGTGGTGCGGTTCACATACATGGACCACACAGACAAGTACAACACACATGCAGGGATGTGCATGGCAAGGGACATGCACATACAGAGGCACGATGCAGGGTTGGGGGTCAGTGGCACACAACCACACACAGCAATACACACACACACACACACACACACACACGTACCCACCCACCCAGACGTTGGAATGTGGCATGGATCAGACGAATGGCACCAGTGCACAGGCACAGCTGGAGCTAGACTGCCCTCATCACGCCAACGCCACATGGTCCAGTGGCCAGGCATGCACACACAGGCAGCATGCGGCACGAAACACAGGTGAACCACCATTGGTGTGGTGCATACACACACTGCCCATGTGTGCGCAGGGCATCAGCTGCAGACTACGGTCAGGGCAGTCCACAGATCAGGGCAGCCACACAGTACCATGGCCACCACAGCCAAATGGGCAGCCATGCCTGGGCTGATCACCAGCCACCAGCTTCACATCAACCAGGGGTGCTGTCCAACAGTCCCCCAGGGGTGGAAGTGTGGGACCATGACCGTGTCCTCACAGGGGTGTGCAGGCACCCAAACAGGCCAGCCCCGGGCGTACCTGGGATGCCTACATCCAAGCCCATCATCGACTGTGATGGGGCCACCCGACACCGGGTCCATGGGGTGGACAGCACACTGTGGGAGGTCTCCTGTCATGGCCACACCCTGTGGCAGCCAGCAACACAAAGCCATACACAATTGCACTGGCAATTCGATCCAAGGACGCAGTCGTTGCCTCCTGCATGCACTGCATCCCCTCCAGGATCTGCGCAGTGCCCCTGTCCTGCTGCTAGGCTAAATGGGGCACCTCTACATCCAGTGCACACACCCCAGTGGTGAGCAGCACCTGTTGCTGAATGGACTCTCACAGCAGCCAGGTGTGCTCAGCCAGATGGCCCACATCCTGGGGCTCCTGGGTGGGATGCTGATCATCTGGGGTGACCTGCCATGCTGCACAGCCCCTCTCTGGTGGATGCTGCACAGTGGGGTCTGCAGGGGGAATGGGTATGGCAGGTGCACCAGCAGCAGACCCTGTGTCCGGCTGCCCGGTGGCAACCGCAGCCCACTGCAGTCACCTGTCCGGCTGCTGTACGCCACCTTGCACCTGCACAGCCACACCTCCATCATCACAGGGCACATCCATGGCAATGCACACCACTGAACCCACAGTGGTGGTAGGCAGCTGTGCCACCACTGGCATTGCACTGGCCATGGTAACTGGCTGTGCTGCCAGCAGGGGCTCCCATGCTTTCCAGGAGGTGTGCGAAGTCATCATCAGAGTCAGCCCCCCGCCCCGATGTGTGTCTCTGCACACATGACACCGAGGCTGGCATCCTGCAGGATCACATCCAGAGACTCGTCTGACCCTAGGCCAAGGACACACACAGGCACCATGGTGCTGATCTGCGGCAAGTTGGGCCCCCGGATGGTGGTGGATGTTGATGGTTCATCCTCCAGGGCCGTGCCGGCATCCACGGGTGCCGCTGCCATGCCAGTGCCCCATCCTGTGCAAGGAGGTGTGCTGGTGCTGCAAGAGAAGGATGGCGTGTCAGTGATGCAGTGTCCACATGTGCCCCCGTACACTGCTGCCACGTGTCCTGCAGTATGGCATGCACGTGGGTGCACACACATGCACATGCCATGCAGGATGGCCACATGCACAACAGCACGTCCGTGTACAGACCCTCCAGGCCACCAGTTGTATGCGGCTGACATAGATATCATGCAGTGATGGGCTGTCACCTGTCTGGAAGCCTCCTCCAGGCACGCCCATCACTGAGATGCAACAGATGGTGGCTGCCACCAACTCCTCCATTGGCATCAGTGTGATGCATTCTCTGGGCCTCTTCTGGTGGCATTATGGGCACTCTGATGGCTGCCACCTTCTCCTTTATGCGCCGCCTATCAGTCCCGACCTTCTTGTGGCACTCCTGTGATAACTGCTGGTGGCTGACGTACTGGTTGACACAGGTCACCACCTTCTACCATCCAACAGCGTTGTCCTGTGGTGTGCCCAAGGCACCACTCAGCAGGGCCTCCCTGTCGAGGTAGGCCTCGAACAGGGCATCCGTCTCTCCCTTCGTGAAATTGTGCCTGCACTTCCTTGCAACCCTCACTCCTCACCCTCCTCCTGTACTGACATGTTGCCTCCTGTGAACTTGGACATCACAGTATGTCAGTGGCAGCATCTCCCTGGTCTGTCCAACCTTGCAGTGCTGTCTGCTCCCAGTGTGCCGCCGCGGCATCCACCACTTACCTGTCATGGTTGCAGTACTGGTACATGGCGTGTGCTGTTCCGTGGTACTTATGAGGTGCAACGCATACAAATTAGGTTGTGTACAACAGTAATGATATCCTAATGCACCCCACTATGCCATGCATTGGCTGATGAGCTCATTTGATGTGGTGTCTGAATATCGAGATATTGCACTGTGCACAATGGTATTGCGCCAGAGCAAGCAGCGGCACAATGCCCAAGCATGCATGGTGCACGGCCCTGCAGTGTGCATGTGCACTGCGCTGTCATGGTGTCAATGATGCAAGATGCATGACCAGCAGAATGTACCTGCACTGCGCATGGCCAGCTACGTGCATTTCAAGCATGGTGGCATATTCCCTATCGCGCACATGTGCACGTTGTGCTGGCCGCTGACCCCTGGGTCACCTCCATGACCCCATGACCCAAACCAGGCCATGGCCTACTGTGCTGGTGCAGTAATGTGGGATGGCCAGGTACTGTGCATTCTCCCGTGCATCGCGCATCCGGCATCTGTGGTGGCCACGTGCACCTGTACCCTTCATTTCACTGCTGAACCGAGCGAGAGCCATGGCGCAGGGTCAGAGTCATCGTGCCTGTAATTGGACAGATGTGGAGGTGGTCAACCTGGTCACCTGTGTGCTTAACAACCCACAGCCGTTTGGCCAGGTGCCCTTGCAGCAGGTCAGGGGCAGTGTGCGGCAGGACATATCTGTCAGTCTGGAGAGGAGAAAGGGGGTTCCCAGGATGGCTGAGCAGTGTAGGCACCGGTACAGTGACCTGATGCGCAGGGACCCTGACCGCCTTCGGAGGCTTCAGGCACACGTCAGACATGGTGCAGTGCCACAGCCAGGTAAGTCATCCCATGTTGCATGTCTGCCCTGGTGCTGTATTGTGGTGTTGGCTTTGCTGCTTGGCATGTCCTGCAGTGGGGTACACTGTCATCATGTGCATCACTGAGTGGCATTGCCAGCTGCCGCTTGTGTAGCGATGCAGCTGTGCTGGCATGTAGGACATGTCGGGCAGGGACACACCCTATGCACAGGGGGCTGGGGGGGACAGCTGCTGTGGTCAGGTACTGATGTGCACCTGTCATCTTTCTATTCCCAGGGCCTGAGGACCGTAGGTGGGCCAGGGCTGCAGTGACACATGACTAGGTGGCGCACCCTGATGGGGAAGGATCTGCACAAGCAGCACCACAGAGGGAAGGTAAGCACTGTCACGGTCCTTCTCACTGTACATGGGGGGGTGGCAGTGGTGGGGAGTGGGTGCAGGCATGGCCACCTGTGCCATGTGCTGTGGCAGCTGTGTGTCGCAACTGTGCGTGGTGCATGCCACTGTGGCTCATCCATTGGACAAGTGCGCAGACCGTTGGTGGTGTGGGCATGCACCCACCTGCCACCATTGTTGCTGTGGTGCTGCCAGTGCAGTATGCCACATGACTGTGCAGTTGTGTGGCCATTGTGCGGTGGGGACCACCACTGTGCAATGTTGTGGTGTGCCATGTTGCAGGCTGGCATTGGCCCACCCCCCTGCAGGTGTCCATTCTGGGCCCTCCAGTAGTGTGTGGTCCCACTGCTCATTGCGCACTGTGGGTGGGCATGGTGCCTTGGACCATTGCACTGATCACCTGTCCTGTCCCTTGCTCTAGGTGTCCATTGTCCGGTGCGGAGATCACCCCCAAAGAATGCTCAGCTGGCTCATGTGGCAGACATTGCTGGTGGTGTCCAGCATATTGGTGGTCGTCGTTGCCATGCTGCTAATGATGGAGGCAGAGTGGAGGGAGTGACGTCTTGCTGGGGCGGCCGGATGGGGCCGTCGCTAATGTTCCAGTTATTTTTCCATTTCTCTTGTTGCACCTTCCTCTACAGTCCCCTTCCCGCTGTACAGTCCCTGTTCCCTGTCCCATTCCCTCGCTGTACCTACCCTTTCCTAGCCCCTGTTATATTTGTAAATAGTTATTTCATATAAATATTTTCTGACATACCTGCCTGTGTCTGTATCTGCTTTACAGGTGGTATGTGGAGCTATGTTGCAGTGGCCCAGTGTCTGTCCATGCTGCGTGCATGAGAGGGGGTGCTTGTTGTGCTTCCGTGGTTCCCTGCTGTGAGCTGTGGTGTGTCCCACTGTGGTGGTGTCCATCCCCTGGGTCGGTGGCTGTGCATTGGGGTTGTCAGGAGGTCTAAACCTCACTCTCAGGTTCTTGGCAATATTGAGAATGCAAGGAATCAGACATGTTGCATAAGAGTAATAAACTTGTTTATTACTACCAAAAGGATAAATCACAGTTACCCTAAGCAGTTCTTACAATACGAACCAGGAGCCAATGTTAAGCATTCCCTATACCTTGAGGTTTCTCTATGTCTCTTGGGGTCTCCGAGGTATAAGACTCAGTGTCTCACATTATATACCTACGATAATTACTATGGTTACTGTAAGATAGAAACATTTCTCGTTACAGAGATGAGCCTTATTGGCTAATTAGAGGTGGCTCCACGGTCCAAGATAACATTATACAATTTTGTAGTAGTCATCACTTTGTGAAACAAAAGAGTACAGTTCTTACAGTTCTTACACAAATCAGTGTAGCAGTACAAATCACCAAAAGGTGACAATGCCGACTTATATATCATATTCATTACAAGGACACAGATGTCCTTACATCTTGTGAATAAGAAATACATAGAAAATGTATATGTATTAGAAAACAAAGTGTATAACAATAATATGCATACATATCCTGACATCTACTTTTATACAGTAGATGTCCATAGCCCTATAAGTTAGTATAACATATGCCAAAGCACTAGCTGTCTACGGTGTACCTCTGGGGTACCAATATGGGTGCAGGGACTTCGTGTAACAGGGTGCCCATGGGGCAGCAGTCAGGGGCGTGTGACGGGTGTGTGCATGGTTGTGGCACATGGCCATGTCATTGTTCGAATACTGTCCACACACTGTGTTGGGGTCCTCTGCTTGGCATTGTGTGGCCTGTCCCATGTGGTCTGCCATGCTGCCTGCATCCTGGCACATTCAGTGCCTACTGTGTGGGCTCCCTGTGTGCCTGTGTGGCGTGTGTGTGCTTGGCTGCATGGTCCTGGGTGTGGCCTGCTATGGTCTTGTGGTGGAGTGGCACGGCCAGTAGCCTGCCTGGGGGGGGGCTCCACTGGTGACCCTCTGTTGACCGTTGGCACCTCTTGTTGCCTGCTAGCCATGCCACTGTTGTATTCTGGGGTCCAGTGTCTGGGTGCCTGTGTGTGCCCTGCTGGTGGAGGCCTCCTGTGGCTGCTGTCACTGTGCTTCCATGGCTTTGTCCCTGTGTCTGTTCTCTGTGCCCTGCCCCCTCTGTTGCTGTGCTGCTCTGCGCTGCCACGGTTGGGCTGGAGCATCTCTGTTTGCGCCATGGCACACTTTTGTTTGTGCCATGGCGCAACTCTGCCATATTCAGCCACGTTGCACTGGTGCTGTTCGGTCTGCACAATCTCTGAATATGGCTCCAGTTGCGCCAGACTTGTGCCAGCCTTTGGCGCATTTCTGACTATCCAGGCCATAGAAGACGGCAGCCTTGTGAGAAGCATGTAATAAAGCTCTGCAGTTCCTAAAGAAGTTCCCTGTGTACATAGCTTGGTTTTTCACAATACGTTTTCAAAAATGGCAAATTCTATTTGACAAAATATTAAAATCCATTTTTTTCATTTTTTCCCTAAATCGAGGGCAAATCAGCATGTTTTGTATAAAATGTGGCTTAAAATTGAGCGATTTGCCTAAACAGCTGGTGCAAAGTAGGATTTTTCATAAAATATTGACTCCCAGGCGCTGGTTTAAAAATGACTGATGAAAATGGAAAATCATTTACCCTAGTTCCATATGCCCACTGCACTGCACCCTTTTGAATAAAAATGCAATGATCTATGCAGCATCAGCTCATGCATTAAAGAAGAGTAGGCTGTTTCTGGAAGTTCCAGGTTTCATTTTGCCTTGGTGGCGCATCTTAGCACAACAGAATGGTGCAGTACTCTGAGTGGCCTGAGTTCATATCCTACTGTAGCTGAGGCACTTATTGTCTCTCTTCTGTTTGTTTGGTTCCATATATGTGCACACCACATCCTTGTGAATTATTTTTTAAATGACGTATTTGTGGCCAACATTCAGCAGAAACCAGTAAGAATGACATAGTATGTATGTGCATCTGTATCCCAAAAAAGAAAGGGTGGGCTGGTAAATAAAGAAAAAGGTCCCCCCATCACAAACTGCCTTTCACATGCAGTCCTCATTCTCCATTATACATTGCCAACAAGCAGTTTGAAAATGGACACTAGCAAGGAACTCAGGAGGTGTGTGATAACTTTATTAGAACAATTAAAAGCATTTCTTCCTACTGGCCATTCAGATTTTTTGTAGTTTTTTGTGACTCCAGACAGGCAATATCAGACTTCAGGGGTGAGAGGAGGGAGAGCCATCTCCATCTGGTTTCTCCTCCCCCTACATCAGATCATTGCTTTAGCTCCCTGTCACTGGGACCAGTAATACTTTTGCATAATTAGCCAATTGGGCTGATTCACATCCTTTGCTCCTTTCTCTTATAACCAGTTTCTATATCTGTCCAGAGTGCTGAGGACCACAGCTCAAAGGACATCTTCTAAGTGGAGCCTGCCTGGAGTCAGCAGTTGGCCAGTCACACTGTCGTCCAGTTTTCACATCCACAAGACTCCCTCTTATTTCCTACCGTGACTGTAAGATTTTCTTCCCTTACTGTACAAGCCTTAGTGAGCTAAAGAGACTTCTCTAGTCACTAACATGACTGTTTATTATCTTGCTAAATGATCAGGTATCCTAGCTACACCCTATTCTAGGTATTGCCTTATCTCATTTCCTCACAAAATGTTTGCATTGCAGTTTTTTCAGTTGTTTTTCACCATTATATTGTATGCTTGTTGCTTTTGCCAGTTGCTAATTAGTAGATATCCTTGTTACACCCTATCCAGGTATAGCCTTATTTCAAGTTTCTCTACAAATTTTTTCATTCCATAGTTTATCGGTTGTTTGCACCACTGCATGCCAGTTGCTTTTGCTAATAGTTAATTATCAGATATCCTAGTTACACCCTATCTGAGTATAGCGTTATTTTAACTTCCTCACGAATGTTTTGCATTGCACAGTTTTTTAGTTGTTTAGTTGTTTGTAACTTTCATCCCTCTTTCCTCTCCTTCTTCCTGTCACACCATGATCCCCACCCTCTCCCATCCTCCTTCTACCCCTTCACTAATCTCTTCCTCTGCCCTCCATCTGCTTGCCCCCCCCGTTCATCCTGGTCTCCTTCCCTCCCCATCCGTGAACCTGGAGTTCCTCTACTGGGCTATCCTGTTCCTTCTCCATCCCTCACCCCTCCTCCCCAGCCAAGGAAATGCAAGTTCCAATCCATCCTCCCCCTCCTCCTTATCTTGCTTCTCCTCCTTTCTGTCGATGTGGAAACTAACTCTGGTCCCTCTCATCCTCTCTTCTGCCCCTCCTCAACCCTTTGAGGCCTTAGCATTTTCCACCTCAGTGCTAGGAGCCTTCTCCCTAAAATGGATCTCCCTAATGTATGGGTCTCTCAACACTCTTCAGACCTCCACTGAATCTCCAAATCCTGACTCTCCTCCAGAATTCCTGATTCTAGCCCAGCCTTCCCTGACTACCACCTCTTCCGGCAGGATCATGACAAATGTGGTGATAATGTTGTCCTCTATGTTCAGCTGAGCCTTTCCAGCACCATTGCTCTTAGGGAGTCTGAACCCTCCTCCTATGGGTTTCTCCTTAATAAACTTTCCTTTTCCCTCTTCTTACCCATCTTCATTGGGTTTTATAATTCTTCACCTAAAATCTCCCCTCTTTATTGGTTGACTCAGTCTCTGCCATCATCTCACTCTCTTGTTCTGGTGAACTCATCCTCCATGGTGACTTCAATATTAATTGGCATTCCCTGGCCAACCTACCTCCAGATTGAACCCCTGAACCTCTCCCAACTCATTACCGAACCCGCGCAGTTCAATCCTCACTCCGCCTAATCACAGCCTCTTGGACTGAGTTCATTCCCGAAGTCCTCACCACATCATAGCAGCAGGTATTCTGCAGGATGCCTTCAGCGACCAGTGTATGACAGGCAGTGTCAGAAGAGTCTGGCACCAACCACCTCCACCAAGTACATCTGGTCTAGGTCCCTCCAGTCCTTAACCTGGTTCTGTGCCATAGCGGTAGGTCGTGGAATGGCAGTTGCAGATTATGAAACAGCAGTATCCATCGCCAAAAGGCGATGTACACTGCAGCAAAGAAAAACTGGCAAACACGGAAAGGTTGTTCTGCGGGGGTGCCCCTGCACCCTCCCTTACTAAGGATTACTAACTCCAGGGGAGGTGCATGTTGGGGAGAGGGTGAAACTTTGAAAAAAACATTAATTACGGATTAAAAAAAAATATATATACATCCCTCCCCAGCCCCGAACCCTGCACTCTCCCCACTGTAGTCAGCCACCCTCACCACTCTGCCCCGGTGCCAGATTGGCAGCTTCACTCCACACTGCCCCTTACATATCCCCCCTCCTCTTCCAGTCTTCCTCCCGTTCTTCCTGTTGTCCTGTTCTTCACTGGTCGCTACCCTTGCAGGGTAGCCCACATTCCAGACGTTGAGATTGAGTTGCTCATATTTGAGTCACTCAATAACAGTCACCCTTTTGATGGTATACCCTTAACATCAATGCTTTCCGAAGTGACCTTGCTGCAACTGATTGGTCCCCTATCCTCTTTGCCCATGATGTGGCCCTCTCTCTGCTCCATTCCAAATTTATTTCTGCCTGGGACAATTATGCCCCTCTCAGAAAGTTCAGGGTTAAACCTTCCCACCACCCTGGATTACTCCCAATCTCATTGATAAATGCAAGTGCCATGATCAGGCCTGGGCCTGGTTCAAATTATCCTGCTCCTCATCTGACTACCTCTCTTATAGAGCACTTAGAAATACATACACAAAGACTGTCCACACTGTTAAATATCTCTGTTTTAAGGCCAACCTCCAGAACAACCTTAATTCTTCAGCTAAATTCTGGGAGGTGATTAATTCCCTTTTATACTTTCCTGCTCTGTTCAGTCCCTCAGTCCTCATGATTAATCGTTTGCATGTCTCTAGCCTTCCCTCAGTAGTTGCTCAGTCTAATGAGTTCTTCATTGATTACTGTAACGCCCTGTACCTAGGGCTACCAGGGGTTGATATTCACTGCTTGCAGCTGGTGCAGAACGCTGCAGCGAGGCTGTTGACTGGGCAGCCTCGAAGCTGTCATGTCATGCCTGTGCTGCGTGGCCTGCACTGGCTGCCTCTTTAGTGGCGGATCACCTTTGAGGTCGGCTTACTGACCTATAAGGCCCTACATGGACAGGGACCGAGTTATCTGCAAGATCTTCTTCAACCCTACTTCCCCTCCCGGCAGCTTCGCTCCACCGACGAGGGATTGCTGAAGATTCCCAGGGTTTGTTTAAAGTCATCTGGGGCCCGTGTGTTTGAATTTGGTCCAGGTCACTCCTGTAAAAAAGCTTTCAGCTTAGTGTGCTATACCTGGTTAAACAACTAAATAAAAAAAAAAAAAATTGTGGCTCCATCTCTGTGGAATTCTCTACCTCATCAGATTCAACAATGCCTGATGGTGGAGAGTTTTAAGACTGCATTAAAAACTTATTTATTCAATTTGGCTTTTTTTTCAATGCTACTTGATTAACTACAGATTTTTTTATATGTTTGATAAGTGTAGTTGTTTTTATGTATTTTATGACTATGTACTAGCGCTATGGTTTTAGAATAGCGCTATCTATAAATAAAATAGATTTGATTTGATTTGATTCACTACTTGTGCCCCCCGGCTCCTCTCTCCCATTTCCACCCTCCTGTCTGGCCCACCGTTTCCTGGGATTTCACTTCCCCCATTACTACCCAGGAAACTCTGCTTGCCCTAGCCTCACTCAACCTGTCTAAACCTAGCTCTGATGGCCTGTACCCTAAACTTCTCCATCTCTCAGCTCCTGCAATCGCTTTCCCCTTGTTCACCTCCTCGACCTCTTCTACTCCCTCTGTGCTATCCCCCAGTCATGGAAGATTGTCAGTGTTCTCACCCTTCACAAAGGAGGTGACCCCTCCTCCACTGGCAGCTTCCAGCCTATCTCCCTCCTCCCTTCTCTTGCAAAGCTGCAAGAGAAACTTGTGTACTCCAGGCCTGCTGACTTCTTCTGCTCTTCCAACTTCCTCTCCCCTTCCAGTCTGGTTTTTCAGAAGTGCCATTCCACCATTTCCTCCCTGCTGTGGGTCACTGACTCCATCCTCGCTGGGATGGATCAGGGCACATCACAATGGCTATTTTCATCAATCTGGCCAAAGTCTTTGATTCAGTGGTCCATCCACTCCTCCAATACAAGCTGCGCTCTGTCAGCCTCATAGTCCCCACTGTTGACTTGTTCTTTTCCTACCTCTTGGGCCATCAACAGTTGGTGCAGGTGGGAGGCATCCTGTCACCTCTCCTACCAATTCAGGCTGGAGTCCCACAGGGCTCTATCCTGGGCCTCATTCTCCTCTCCATTTTCCTGAACAACCTCCTCTCTGTCTGTGCCAACTCGCATATTTGTATGCATGCAAATAACACAATTATCTACACATCAAGCCCCGGGAACGTGGAAGTGGAATGCTTGCTCCAGCAAGACTTCACAATGTCCTGTGCTGGTTCCACGCCAACAAATTCTGAGTCAACACTAAAAAAAAGTGTCCATGACCTTTGGCACTAGCCAGAAACTGGCCAAGTTCGACACACCCCAGATGGCACCCCACTCAAAGTGGTTTCTTCCTTCAAGTATCCCGGTGTGTGTTTTGATAGTAGGCTTGATTTATCTGACCACATCAATGCTATCCACTCCAAGCCCCACCCCAAACTTGGTGCCTTGTACACAACAAAGACTGCATGTCTCCCCAGGTCTGTCAGGAGCTGGTTATCAAAATAGTTCTCTTGGTCTTCAACAAAGTGGATGTGGTCTATGGCACCCCACCCTCCTCTTCTCTTGCCAGAATGGGCACCCACTCTAATGCCTTTTGTTGCTTTGCTACCAGCTCCCCCACATATTCACCACTGCTTGCTCTACTCCTCCATATCCATCCTCCTCCTACCCTCATGTCACCAGTCCCACTGCATGTCCTTCATCTCCAAATACTGGTTTGGGACCCTTCCATCTTACCATCCTCACTCCTCTCACCAACACCCTCTGCCTCATACTTACTCTGCTTCAGGGATCCTCACACCTTCTCCCTTCCCCATCCACAGTCCCCTACTAGGCAGTTTAACTTCTCCTTTCACCTTCCCTCTCTCTCTGGAACCTGCTTCCCTCTTCTCTCCATCTCTCCACCACCACCCCCTGTCTCCCTTAGGCACCAGCTAAAGTGTATCCCTGCACCCAAGCTCCTGTCAGCCCTCTATGAGACCCTCCCCTGTTGTAGCCCTTTCCACGACGGTTGTTGGACCTCTCCGCCTGGGTTCTACCTCTGCCTCAAGCAGTCATTTTCCCAATTACCATTGCAGTGCCATGTTTTAACCTGCTCTTGTCACTTTAATTGTACATTGGAGTTGCTCATAACATCAACTACTGCACTTGTACCATGTTGAATTGTACACTGTTTGCACTTTGCACTGTACTGTCTTATTATTACTGTGTATGCTTTATAACTGTATTCTCTTTTCCTTTCCACTGGCTCCCACCTGAAAATGAGCCTTGGCTCAGTCTGCCTTTCCTGGTTACCAATTTTCAAATAAATAAATAATACTTTGTTGGTCTTGAGTTTTAATTTGTGATGACCGATTACTATACAGTGGAAATTAAGGCTGTGTGAATACCTTTTTTTTTCTGCATATTCCAGAGAATACTTGGTATTTGGAGGTCAAATATTTGAAACCTTTGGTATTCCTATTCAGCCATATTGTGAGAGAAAAATGTTAGCAATAACCTATGACAGGGTATGGGGTTATAGGCATTTAATGCATGCCTGGGGTGTGTTGTGAGGTATGAAGCCACAGTCTGAGTGTCCTCACCGCACCCCAGGCATGCATTAAATGCCTATAACCCCACCCTGGAGTGGGTTATTGCACTTTATATCATGGGTTCTGTAAAAAATCCAAAAGAAATGGCTTTTTGCTGTATGGAAAAACAGAAAAAGGGAGTGTATCCTGCTGCCTCCCAAAGTAGTCCCTCAGAAGAAAAGCACACTGCATGGGTGTTGTCCACGGAGAAATGTCACACATATACTATGGATGTGATGTGTCACATTTCTGGTGTCTCACACAGTTGTTTACTGTGTGAAGGACATTTGTCTAATGTCCCTCCCAAAATAAAAGCCGCACGGAAATCTATGCACCAGAAGGGAAAGGACTACACCTACTACTCTGTGCCTCATGCTTTGTATTCTAGAACTGATTACTTTCTGATATCTAGGAGTCTTTGCAATTCAGGAATTTTCACCAGTATAGTAAATAATATAATTTCTGCAATCCTGCTCCAATTTAAAAAAAAAAAAGAGCTGAAACTCTAAAGAAATTAGAAGAAGATTTAGAAGGACTGCTGATAGGGTGCTTATCTGTGTGTATGTGTGTGTGTGTGTGTGTGTCTCTCTCTCTCTCTCTCTCTGGCTGCACATGGTTAAGCAACGTTGATCGCTGCAGGACAGTGTTCAGTGTGGATGGCAAGGTTGACAGCCGCAAGAGAGAGCACATAAATTGCACCTCTAAATGGCATTTGGGGACTCCACAGACAGACACAGAGAGTGACCGGCACACTGTGGGGACATTGGTCCCCCACAAACCATGGAAGATCGGCGGGGAACATGCCCTGTCACTCTGCCTCTTGTGACAGCTGTCACAACTGCTGTGAGCTGCTCTCTCTCTCTCTCTCTCTCTCTCACTTTCTCATTTTCCATGCAAAATGCTGCTGTCTGCAGAAGACAACAGAGGAAAAAAAAACACAATTTGCCCAGAGTGATCATTGATGCCTGGGACTCGGCTACGCTGAACTAGGGGAAAGGCAGGACAGCAGCACCCAGCAATGGTTCCGGACAGTACAGTGTCACATTCAGAGATTGTTTCATACGTACACACACTTGATCAGGGTTGGGGGAGGCCGGGGACGATTCTATCTCTCTCTAGTCTCTCTCTCTCTCTCTCTCTGTCGGATGGTGGGGCACATGATGGGGGATTGCCAAGGTTACTGGCATGTGTGTGGGCTTACATATCTGATATTGGGCACAATGTCAGGAATTTTTCATTCATGATGTAACATTGTCAGCCACGAACACTTCAGTTGCTGTGTCCCACTTCACCACTCTTCAATGGCTGCCTTCCTCATTTTTGCTGACTGAAGCATACAATGAGTTCTGAGGGCAGATCACTCAGTCATTCTGTGGAACTGTGCATTAAAGAGGGGATTTAATGCACAGCAATGCAAACTGACTGCACCAATAGGGTTGTGCGTTTTTGCCAACCCATGTTATAAACATCTTTAACCTTCTCTTGGTTGTCAGGGTTAGTCTTCTAGACACCCTCCCTCCCTATTACAATCTTTCCTGTCCCCTGTCCCCTGTTCCTCTCCCCAATATCCTGGGGGGGTGCTGGCTACTGCCTCTGCACTGTTGTGTAGCTTGTCACCACCAGCCAACTCCCACATTCACAAAAATACACAATTGTCATCTGAACTTGCCCCATTCATGACTGTGTGGGGGTCTAGTAAGCAACATATCCAGCTATGTCAGACTCCTCTTCCATGGTGCACTCTACCCACTCCACAGTAGTACTGAATGAATAGAGAGACCAGGTGCATGATCAGAAGAGGAGGAGGCAGGGCAGCAGTATCTTCAGTGGCACTTGTCAGCTTGACCAATAATGTTGCCTGTCATTATTAATGATGCTACTGGCCTGCCTCTCTTCCCAGTCGCACACTCACTCACTTGTTCCATCCTTTCAGTGCTACTATAAAGAGTAGTGGGCAGGGCACAATGGGAAGAAGCTGGCTGCACTGAATGGAAATTTTCCAATAGTCCCCCCCCAAACATTATGGATGGGGGTCAGGGACAGAAGATGCTGGAAAATATTTTTGTGAATGTGAGAGCCAGACAAGCAAGGGGATGACTGTACTGTAGTGTGGAGACAAGAGCTAGCACTTTTGCAGGTGCACAGTTTTCCTATAGTATGCTGGGGTGGGGTTGGTGGGGTGCTAAAGTAGAATGGAAGTTATGTTCAAAAAGGTGAGTGGGAAAACAAATTACTGGGATGGGGAGGGGCCTGTGGACCTTACTATGAATACTACTGAATAGTGAGCTATTTAAGAACTGGTCACACATATTTTGGAAGACTATTATTTGTTGTACTTGGGAAGTAATATTTGACCCTTGCACAGCCCTGCTGTAGCCTAATTGTATACAACTGAGGGACTTAAAATTGTTTTGATATAAGTAACTTTCCTGTTTGTGCTATAAATTCCAAAATGACAATTTCTGATTAAATGAACAGTAAATGTGTATGTTTTCCTCTGTTTCCAGGTATGAACTTAAGCTATTTCCTTTAAATTTCACAACAGTCTTTACGACTCCATTCTGGTGGACAGCTTGGGCCAAGTTCACGCATGAGCTCATGATGGAATGAAGGCTGTCAGGAACATGGTGGGAGAGTCCAGTGATGCTGTAAGGGATGGGTGGCTTGAGAGTTGCTCTAAGAGACTAGAAAGAGGGTTGCACAATACAACCATCTGCATATTTTTGAATGTGTACCCCCAATCTTAAAGGGCCAAAAGATGCCCTTACTTAAAGATGCCACAAGCCATCATTTCTCAATGCACACATAAACTACTTTGTATTGTTTTATTGAGCAAAATGCAAAGAAAGTTGTAAAAAAAGTGTTGCAGTTCTTTAAATTATTAAGCATATATATGGTATTTGAGGGTGACAAGGTGAAACACATTAATATGAAATATAAAACATGTAAATCAAGGCATTTCATTTCATGATATATTTTAATATTTTAGGTCAAGTTACAAAACAGTTTCATTTTAATCTATCTTAAAATGTAAAACATAAAATCACTAGAAAGTCACATATTCACTTTTAGATAGATTTCATGTGTTGAGTGTCAAGGGAGGTGAAAATTAAGGTAGTAACATAGATTGGTACAGAAACATAATAATAGTGGCCGATTCCAGAGGTCATCTAAATATTTGGGAAGCATAGTCTTCATGGTACTTGGGAAATATTATTTGGCCCATGCACAACAATTAAAATTAAGTGCTAACAATTTTAGGAAACTAGGGATTGAGATTAAGGGCTGAAATCCCTAATTTAGGTGCTCCAAGTAAGGCCAAGTTAATTTAAGATTTAACCCATTAATTTACCCCTGAAAAGATGCACAAATAAATTAAGAATAAAATTAAGGCATTGTTAAGCATCAGAATTAAGTGTGATTCAAGGATTTCACAAAACTAAATTAAGTATAAAACTAAGTAATAAAATATATTTTACTTTATTAAGGGCTTGCAATTAAGTGTAAAATTAGACACTAAAATACATTTAATTTAAAATATTATGGGTTAAGATTAAGTGTAAAAATAAATACTACAATATATTTAGTTTTGGTGTTAAGGGGTTATGATTAAGTACAAAATTAAGTTCAGAATTATATTTCATTTTAGATATTCAGGGATTATGAATAAGTATAAAAGTAAGTACAAAAATCTTTAATTTTTAATATTAAGACAATAAAAAGCCTTTAATGCATCTCTTCTGATTAAGGATGAATTAAGCAGAATTATAAAATGGCTTGAATCAAACAAGCAATCTGATTGGTCAAAACTGTTCACATGACCATGTGATAATTTCAATTCTCACGCAACTCAAATTTTACTTTCTTTTTTCCTGCTTTTTTTTAACTCTTAAAACCAATTTATAAGCACAATAACACACTCCAGGGTGTGCAGTAATGCTATAAATTGCCAGACTTCCCAGGTGGCTGAAGGCACTCGGCTGCACCTCTTGCCTCACAACCCACCTGGGGCATGTGGTAATTAAGCATTTCCACACACCCTGTCATGTGATATTTCTTACTTTAAGGATGGAAACACCTTAACACCTTAATAGATGACTAACTGTCAATGAAAAATTAAGGGTAAAATTAAGGCATTTTTCAAGGGCAAAATGAACGGATGATTGTTTGATAGTGTCTGCAGAAAGAGAGATTTATTTCTTACAAACATGATCCTGACAGAAAAGTAACATGAATACAGGTAGATCCAAAGATAAATTAAATAAGATGAAACCACACTAAAATCAATGTTACAGTTTACACTTGACATCCAACACTTGCATCAGATAAGAGATATGGACTAGGCTCATGTCTCACAGGAACAGTGTTCTGTACTCTTAAAATGTAGCTATGTCAGCCAGTGAAATTGGATGCTCTTTGCAAACAAAAAAACAGTATTTGCAAGATAAAATAAGTACTAAAACCCAGAATTATACAGTGGATAATGAACAGCCGCTTTTAAAACAAATGCATTTTAATGGAATCCCCCACACTTCAGAATGGAATAAGCAAGCTGAACAGTGGCAGTCAGAGTCTGAAGAGATGGGGCAGAAATAAACGGGGGAAGGGTGAATTCTTCTGTTTTTTTATTCATGATTCAGTTCTATTGCTGTTACATGTATTGCTGACAGACAGTATGAGTTTAATTATGAAGAGCTATGAGGGAAGAAAAAAACTAAAGGGGCAGTGTGGTTTAGTGGTTAGAACACCCACTTGGAAAACTGAAAATTACAGGTTTGAACCCCACCAGCGCCAAATGCTTACTGTATTATCTTAGGCAAATCTGTTCCAGTTCACCCAGCTGTAAAACTGGAAATAACATGTTGCATCACATCAGGACTATTCTTGACAAATAAATTGTAAAAATGAATATAATTAAATGTATTTATTTATTTAACAGGTAGGTGCACAAGAAAAACGGCTGCCCATTTTCAGGCACAACCTAAAATTAATATATTATCCCCAAGTCCTTTTTCTTTGCTATGCTTTCCACTAATACATCCCCCATTCTGTAGTCATTTTTATGTTGTCTTGCGGTAGTATTAGCACATTGAAAGGTGTGTCAGTGTTGGCGAATGCAGGGCATGCTTTAGTAGGTGCGCCCCTCATTCCCCAGTTAGCCAGCATGCTAGTGCTGACACAAAAAATATGTAAAGTGCCACCAACTTGAAAGAAATCTGCTGCTGCAATCAAAGACAAGCTCATCATGCAGCGGCAGAGATGACACGCCTCCCATACATACCGTTCCTGGTGAAACATTTCAATAAACATGGTGGCGGCAGGACAATTCGCGTACAGAGCCGACATCGGGTGTGCAGACCCCGTGTCGGCATGTCCTCCACCACCCACATTGTGTGGCACACTGGGAGCCCACCCCAGTGTGCCACTGGTCACACAAAACTGACCGTGTCAGCATGTTCCTCCCCCCACCTCCCTTGTGTGGCACACTGGGAGTCCACCCCAGTGTGGCCAACCAACCGTGTTGCTATGTCTGTTTTTTTTTTCTACCTAAAAAAAAAGACAACTGTCTCTCGCTGTCCATGGTGTTCCACTCCCCAGCCCGTACCCACTCTCTGTGCACCCCACCTCCCCACACCCCCCCCACACCATACTTACCTTCTGAGGTCCAGCACTGTGATCTTCAATGGAGTGGGAACACATCTGAACTCTTCAAAGCAGAACTGCAAAATGAAGAAATGCTGGTAAGCTGTAGAATGGCATCAATGCGGGGGGGGTTCAACTTAGGTGGCTATCTCAGCTATTTTTTTGAATTTTGGCTCCAAATTTTCAGCATGGGGTTCTTGGGACCCCACCTCATGAACATGTGCACTGTCATCTCATTATTCGATCCCGAAAGGTGATTTTACAGTTAGGACTGATTAATGAAATGACAGTGCCACCATTCATAAGGTGGGGTCCCAAAAAGCCTAGGTTGTCATTTGGTGAAAAAATTCCAAAAAATGACTGTGTTACGAGAGTGCATTGTGCAGTTTCCATGCATGGTCGTAACTTCTGCAATTTTTGTTATACCTCTCTCCTGGCATACCTAGTCAGCTCCTGCATATCCTGGCAGCCCCTTTTGAACTCTGGCTGCCATCCAAAAACCTCGCACTCCTTCAGGGTCCCTTGCCTTCTTCCCCTGCAGCTTACCCCCCACAGTGGAGTAGTGGGGATCCCCCATCTCACCCACCCTGTTTGGATCCAGATTCGGCGACACCCTCAGAGCCGGTGTTCCATTGGATGTCCATCAAGCCGCTCAATCAGGATGCCATCTTTTTCTGCTTTTCACCCTATTAGGCAGTGGAGCATGCAATGCCATCAAGGGATGTACCACATGCACGTCCACCCACAGTACATCTGATGGCCGTTCATCTGCCTCCACCTTGTAGACACAGTGTCAGTGTGCCAGCCCCCAGCCACCGCTAGGGGCCAGGCAAGCACCGACTGCTGGGAGACCCCCCCTCCCCAGAGAAGGAGAGCTGTCCATGGATACTCCATCCTTCTCCTCCCCTGCTGACCCCCGGTGACCCACACTAACTCCCGAACATGGGTCATTGCCGTGGTGCGAGGTGTGGCATCCAGCGCCTCAGCCCCCAGCTCCACCGGGCTGGTAACTTCGACAATGTTTAATATTTTCACTCCAGAATTTCAACATTGTCATGTTTTCACACCTTCTTATGAACAGTACAGCTCTCATTTTTCACATCCTGCCCGAAATGTGTTTTTCGCACATGTGGCGCACAATGGCATGGTTGCTGTAGGAAATCAACTTTTGAGACATATTAACAAAATCAAAGTGCCACTGTTAATGAGTGGAGGTTCCAAAATGTCCATGTTGAAAATCTGGTTAAAAAATATCCCCAAATAATTGTGTTACGGGCACGCATTTCACAGTTTCTATGCATGCTTGTGACTTCACCAATTTTTTGTATTTTCACTCCTGATTTTTAACATTGCCATTTTTTACACCTCCTCAAGAAAAGTACAGCTGTCATTTTTTCACATCCTGCCTGAAATGTGTTTTCGCACCTGTGGTGCCTAATGGTGCAGCCACTGTGCAAAATCACCTTTCAGCTAATGAACTGATAGTGCCACTGTTCATGAGGTGGGGTCACAAAAAGCCCATGTTGAAAATTTAGAGTGAAAATACCATCAAACACCTGGGTCATTAGTATTTCCAACTGTAAAGTCCCACCATGTAGAGATTGACATGCATCAGTGGTGTGACTTGGGATTGTCGGCTGTAATGCTCCCGCCATTGCACCCCTACCCCACCCTGCAGCCAGTGATAGGCATCGAGATGTGCCTTGGACTCTTCGGCCCCAAAGTTCACCCTATTCTCCTATACTGCACCCATCTCAGCGTATTTCCTTATGGAATGGGGTGAGCATAAGTCCCGAAGACCCCAAGACTCACTGCGACATTTGTCAGTGTCTGCAATGTAGGGTGAGGAGAAATGGCATGAGCGTTATGGCTGAAAACCCAAAGGCACACCACAATGCCTGTCATTCTCTGCAGAGTGAGGGTGCGGTTGGCGTCAGTTCAATACTTCACTGCCATTCCTATTATGTATTTCTCTAACTCTTGCACTACCAATGCCAATGCCAACAAGGCAACATTCAGCATTGACAAATGCTTGCTTGTATTTTTTACCCCTAGACACATTACTTCTTTGGATAAAGTTTTAGCTGGCACACTTTTGTCCACTTTTGTGATCTACCCAGGTCCTCTTTTGTAATTCTGACCCCATCCTTACTATCCACCTGCACCCACACTGCCCTGCTCCCATGCAGCCCCTTGCACTGCCCTCATGTAACCACTCAATGCAGCCCCCCTGCCCTGATACCATTCAACCCCCACCCTGCACCATGCAGCCTCCCTGCCACTATTGCTGTACCTGTCCACAGACATAGGGCACTACTCACCATGGAAGGCTCCATGTTAAATCAGATGGTACCATGCCCACCATAGTACACCTTCAGCATCTTAAGTGACTCTGGGAGCCACATTGCTCGGGGCAAGTGCCACCTGCCACAGGGTGCATGGCATGGCCCACTGTCAGTAGCCCCATCATAGGAGAATCTCCTCAGGCTGTTCCTGCAAAGGCTAAAATGACATACAAGGTAGATATCAGGGACAGGTACAGAGCAACCCCCAAATGCAACATGCAAGAGTGTACCCCACAAACACATACATATCCTAGATGGATGCACCACAGTTCAGATGCTGCCAGAGTGCATAGGGAAGAAGGGCCCATGCCAAGATCAATGCTCACTGTTTGCAACACACACATGTATTCATCAGGGAGTGGTGTGTATGCCGAGGGTGTTGGCTATGCCCCACCACACCCAATGCTACCTGTGGGATGTTGCTGTTCTTCAGGGGGATGCAAACCACAGGGCCCATATAGCTATAGGTAGTCCTGTATAGTACAGGTACAGGGCCATCTACAGAGTACCTGGTCCCAGAGATCTGCTTTGGGTATATGGGAAAATACAGCAATCCAGCTGCCATGAGGTATTATGTACCCCACAGAGCAATACAGGACAACTGCAGTATAGGGAACCTACCACAGCACTCTGGGAGCACAGACATCATCATGGGCTAACTATAATCAGATCTGGCAGCAGGAAGACATCATATAAGGGTGACCCAACAGTGCCCCCATGCTGGAAGAGTGAGCCACTCACTGTTGATGCAGACCCTGCTGTGGGGTATGGATGCTGCACTAGAGGAGAAGGACTGCACAGGACCTGGGCCATACATCTTCATTCCCCATGCACACAGGAGCATGTACAATACCCACTGCCTGGAACAGCTTTAACTAGATCAAGGCACCATCAGTGAGCTGTGTGACCTGGTTGGGGACACTATACAGCCCTCTACCAGCATGTCTAGGGCCATGTCTGTGGAGATCAAAGTGATGTGTGCCCTGGCCAACTATGTCATGATTCCTACAGCAGGTTACAGGTGACAAATCAGGCTGAGCTAGTCCTCCGTATCATGTGCCCTATGGCAGGTGACCACAGGTCATGTGGAGGACTACATCTAGTTCCTCATGGAGTAGGGAGGATTTCATCTAATTCTTCATGGACCAGATGGGTGTACATGCAGTAAAGGAGGCATTCTGTGATTAGTATGGATTCCTGAAGGTTTGGGGCACCATAGACTGCACACGTGTGCTGATTCTGGCACCCCATCTCAAAGAGGAGGCCTACAGGATCAGGAGAGAATTCCACAGCATGAATATGCAGGTGGTTGTGGATGTGGAAGATATTGTCATGAATGCTAGTACCATGCACCCAGGATCAATACATGATGCCTTCATATTACAGTAATCACAGCTAAGGATAGTGCTGGCCAACAATGGTAGCAGGTCAGAGTGGCCACTATGTGTACTTTATGAGCCATGAGGGCATGGGACATGCCTGTGTTTGCGTGAGTGTGTATGTGTGTATGTGTGTGTGTGTGTGTGTGTGGCAGGAGGGTGGAGGGAATGCACAGATGGGCGTGATGGCCATGTCAGTGGGCTGAGGATCAGGGTGTCGGTCTTGAGTGCCAAATTGCACCCCCCCCCACCCAGCAGCTGGCCATTCAATCTCATCCAGGCAGGTCCAGTCCTGTTTGCCATAGATGACCGATCCAGGGGGGCAGGTTCAGGGGTTGTGGGCTCTGTGGGGTTGTTAGGGCTATCTCCCTGTGTGGCACTGGGCTGTGGCATTGCGGTGTTGTTACTGGCATGGAGCAGTGGTGGAGGGATGGGTTGTGCAGGTGGCATGCTGCCAACACTACTGACTAGGAATGTGAGGTATCCCAGCATGCATTTGAGCTGATTATCCACAGTTCTGAAGACTGTATAGAGCCCCTGCACCTCTATCATGAGAGTACAGAGCTGGGCACTTTTGTCCTTGCTGGCCTGTAGCCGGTCCTGTTCCATCTGCCACACTTCTGGGAAGTACCTCCTAAGTAGGTGTACAGCAGCATTACCCCTTCTGTATGGCCCTGTTCTGCCTGACAGGGCTTCATCACCACTACCTGGGCCAGGATCACTTGCTACTTGATGACATGCCAGTGTGTTGTTGGGTGATCCCGCCATTTGGTGTTGCCTTTATATTTGTCACTGCTGTGTGTGTGGATGTTGGTGTGTGTGGTGGTATCAGGTACCAGTGTTGTGGGAATCTGTGCTGCATGCCCCTTTCCATTGATGTCCATGTCTGTACCCTCTCCCTGCCAATGTTGGTGCACTGGGCTCTGTGACTGGAATGGGTAGTGAGGGGTGCCCTGTGTGGGGGTGGTGACTGGCTACCTAGTGCTGTTGCTAGCCAGTCCCTCCACATGATGCTGCCAATTTCCTCTTTCTTAGGATCGCTTCCTGTGCTTACCTTGCTGGCATCTGTGTGGGGACAGGCATTAAGTTAGTGGCTGGGTAGGATGTAGTTATGGGTGATACAGTGTGCTATTGTTGTACTCACCATCATGCATCAGCAGGGTCCTGTACTGGTCAGTGGTGTTCAGCAGGTCAGCTGTGTGGACACTGGTCATCACCATCATGTCATTCTCACCCTTCTCCTCCACCAATGACACAGGCTGATCTTCAGCAGTGGTAGAGGGAGTGCCACAGTCACTGTCACCTTAGTGTGCACTGTGCCACATGTGTAGGGCTGTGTACATTCACCTGGCATGGTGTACAGATCTTTTTCCTTGCCATCCACAGTCACCTGGCTGATGTGTCCACCACCATATCCTCCAGTGGTGTGAGCTCGGTGGTGATGGTGGGTCCCCACCAGTGGCATTCCATGACTAACATTCACTGCCCAGCTTCTTCTGGACTGCTGTCCTCAGGTCCCTTCACTTGTGCTTGATGGCCTCAAAACCACCTGGGTACCAGTCCTGCTGCACTGACGTCAGTCTGGATGGACTCCCAGATGTGGACTTGGTGGCTGGATGCACTCTGGGGGGATTCCCACCTGTACAGCGTGGCATATTTGTTCTGGATCTCTGATACCAAAGATTCTGGCATGGTGGCACCTGGCACCACTAATATGTACACTGCCACCGGTGTGTGGCTGTTGTGTTCTGCTGAAGGGGGCACTCCTGTGGTGCCTGCTCTGCACTCTGTGTGCCATCGGGTATCGCTGCCCTGCTGCCAGTTACCACTGTCATAGTCAGGGGAGGTATGCCAGCTGTCCCTGACCCCACCCACTCTGGCATGCTGTCACAGACACCTGTCCCCAGACTCCTGTGTTCCCCTAGGTCCAGCTGCTCATACCTGTCTTACTGTCTGCCACTGCATGGTGACATTGCTGGCACTATCCCCCTCTGTGTCACCAGTAATTGGCATGCCTGTGTAGTAGGTGTGCACCCCTATCAGCAGATGTCCAACTATGTTGGGGTTATGAGGCATTCCCAGGTCTGCAAGGTCCACCTGTCCTTACTTGTGCACAGCAATATGCATAATTAGGTGGCTAGTGAGCACCCCAACAGCAACCTTCCTCTCCATAGTGCATGCCATTGTGGGATGCGTGTTTTCATCCTGCATAGTTGCGCACCCACTTTATGAGGCACCGTTGCACCTCTGTGCATTGTTCTTACGTACAGTCTATCCATTTTACCCACATTTTGAATGAACATTTTGTTGTTTTGGTATCTCAGTATTCTTTGCAGGCATGCATTCCTTGTCTTTCTATAATATGAATTAAGCATTTTTTTCTTAATACGATCCTTAATTAAGGAGAAGTGAGGTTTTTATTCATTATGGACTGTATTTTAATTCAGGGAATTTTTTTAAAATGTTCTGCTTATTTTAAGCCCAACCAGAATTTATTAATTTGTACCTGAATTTTAATTAAGTACATTCTGTTTCAGTAATTAAGGATAATTAGTGACTTTTGTATTTTCAAAATTCATATTTAAGGCATTGTTATTTTTTAAGTAAGGGGTATATTCAAAATTCAGGGGTTAACTAATGGAAAATTAAAGAGATTTTAAGCACTTTTTGTCCCCTAGTGTGTTGTCCACCAGCAGACAATTTCAAAAAGAAAGTTCTGAGCTTAAGGGGTTAAATTGGGTTGCCATCTGAATTTGAGTGTTCAACATTAAATCCCAGTTATGAAACCTTGTCTATCTGCCTTTCAGATACCTTTTTGTTCCTTGGTGAAGCCTCACACATAAACCTGATACCATTAATTATCAGATTTGAAAAAATATCCCATTCAGAGTTCTGATCTGTTATTAGGTTGCCAGGGTTACTAAGACACCTGGAGTGGAATCCTTCAGCACGAAGTGAATGCAGTAAAGGCTGGGGCACACAGCACCTGTGGGGCTCATAAGTGTACTCCTGAGCAAAGTAAAAAAGAAACAAGTCCAGTTTTTTTTTAAGAACACCTTTTTGAATTCTGATGTTGTTACCTAGGAATTAAATACCCATGATTCTTCCACCTCTCCAGATTCCTTATGTTACCTGGATTTCTGTGCCCTACCAGTATACTCCAACATTGTCAAACTGCAAAGTGGGATGTTGGCCCTGTGCTCCAAATAAAGGGACCACCTGGGGGACCACCATATTTCTCAGCAGAACAAGTTGCCCCTTGCTGTTCCTGACTTCAATCAGGCTACAGGAATACTATCCACTTCCTCACCTCCTAGCAGTATTGGTCAGTACTGCCTTGCTAAAAGCAGGGGTATGCTCAGTGCACTCACATGCCCATGTTTTCTTTTCTTCCTGCAGGCAAGTTTTGTAATGTGATTTCAGCCAATCAGCACGCAGAGCTACTATAACTGTTATCCAGTGTACAGTGTGCTCTCGAGCAGGAACACCAGGAGGGAGTGATCCACTCACCAATTCAACTCTGGGGGGGGGGAAGCACAATAAAATCAAAAATAAAAAGACTAAACTTGTTATAAATCAGTCAAACTAAACTTGAGTGATTTATAAGAATCATATGGGGCTGGCAGTATAGCCTAGAGGTTAGAGTAACGAGCTGTGAATGAGCTTGGTACATCCATTAGACCTGGGTTTGCTTCCCACAACCTCCACTTGTATACTGTGTGACTCTGAGCAAGTCACTTAACCACCCCAGTGCTCCCAGGTCGCACCTGAAACAGGCACTTGTGTTTAGTGGGCTTTACCCAGATTCCCTGCAGGGGGAGGGCCTCAAACAACAGGTACAACAACCCACAAGAGACAGGGCTATCCTAGATCTAGTACTGACTAACAGGGAAAGGATCACAGATCTCCAGGTAGAAGGTCACCTGGGGGCCAGTGACCATCACATGGTATAGTTCAATTTGGCCACTAGAACTAAATCATTCCATTCCAAGGCACAAATATGTGACTTCCGAGGAACTGACTTTGATAAGATGGCCAACTGAGTTAAACTAGCCCTGGGAAGAAGAAATACAGGTGAAGGGGTACAGGCAAAGTGGACAAGCATTAAGGATGCAATACTTGAAGCAACATCCCACTGTGTTAGAGAGAAAAGGAAGTGCAAAAGAAGAAGAAGGAAACCACTTTGGTTCTCAAAAACAGCAGCAGAAAAGGTCAGATCCAAAAGGTTGGCCCTCAGGAACTATAAGGAAATGCAGCGGGATGAAGATAGGGAGGCATACCAAACTTCCCTAAGGGAAGCAGGGCAGGCAGTAAGGCAGACAAAGGCTCAAACCGAGGAAACACTAGCACGAACAGTTAAAGAAGGTAACAAGAATTTCTATAGATACATTAGAGTAAGGAGAAAGTCAAGGTGGGGTATTGCTAAGATCAAAGGGGATAAGGGGGCGTGCAAGGAGGAGGAGGACCATGTAAAAGCAACTATCCTAAATAGATACTTCTACTCAGTATTTACTGAAGAGAAGATAGGGCAGGGCCCACAGCTCAGCACCATGGACACAGGGGGGAGGGAGGTGTACACTAGTCCCATCACAAAAGAAAGGGTCCTACAAGAGCTCAATAAGCTCAGGGTGGACAAGGCAATGGGATCTGATGGCATACATCCCAGGGTACTAAAGGAGCTAAGGGTGGAACTGGCAGAGTCATTATCAGAACTGTTTAGTGAGTCTCTGAGCACAGGAGAGGTCTCAAAAGACTGGAGAAGGGCTCATGTGATCCCGCTCCACAAGAGTGGTAGCAGGGAGGAGGCAGGGAACTACAGACCAGTCAGTCTTACCTCAGTAGTGAGCAAGATTATGGAGGCACTCCTTAAGGAAAGGATAGTGCAACACCTGGAATCCATAGGAACACAGGATCCAAGACAGCATGGGTTTACAACAGGAAGGTCCTGTCAAACTAATCTCATAGATTTCTTTGACTGGGTAACCAGAGTGGTGGACCAAGGGGGGAGCAGTTGATGTTGCCTACCTTGACTTCAGCAAAGCTTTCGATACTGTTCCACATAGAAGATTGATTAATAAGCTGGGTAGGCTCGGGGTGGGTCAGAAGTTGGTGAACTGGATGGCAAACTGGTTGACAGGCAGAAAACAGAGAGTGGTGGTAAATGGTATACTGTCAGAAGAGATGCAAGTCACAAGTGGGGTATCTCAGGGATCAGTCCTGGGGCCAGTCCTCTTCAATATCTTCATCAGTGACATTGCAGATGGACTGGAGGGTAAGGTTTTGTCCGTTTGCAGATGACACCAAGATCTGCAACACAGTAGATGATCCAGATGGGGTGGGCAGAATGAGAAGAGATCTGCATAAACTGGCAAAATGGTCGGAAGAGTGGCAACTGGGGATTGATGCAAAGAAGTGCAAGATCATGCACATAGGGAAGAGAAACTCTGAAGCCACCTATAGGCTGGGAGGGGAGTTGCTGGCAGTCACACGGGAAGAAAGAGACTTGGGCATCATCATCATCACAGATGACCTGAAATCATCCAAGCAGACCACTAAAGCAGTAGGCAAGGCTAGGGGGATGTTGGGGTATATTAGTAGTGATATCACAAGTCGGAAGAGGGAGGTAATAATCCCTCTTTACAAGACACTGGTTTGGCCCCATCTGGAGTACTGCGTGCAGTACTGGAGGCCACACCTTCACAGGGAAATTAACAAAATTGAGGCAGTCCAGAGAAGGGCAACCAAAATGGTGTAGGGACTGCATCAGAAAACATATGAGGACAGATTAACGGAGCTCAATATGTATACCCTTGAGCAAAGGAGGGAGAGAGGTGATATGATTGAAACATTCAAACACCTTAAGGGCATTAACAAGGTGAAAGAGTCTAACATGTTTCAATATAAGAAAAATAGCAGGACAGGAGGACACAGCATGAAATTACAGGGAGGCTGATCAAGGGGTAGAGTGAGGAAGTTCTTTTTTACAGAAAGGGTGGTGGATGCATGGAATGGCCTACTTAGGAAGAGGCGGATATGAATACAGTGCAGGGCTTCAAACAGGCATGGGATAGGCATAAGGGAGCAATACAGATGAGTATGAATAGATAGGCCATTGACAGAGCAAAGGCTGATGGCACATTCATAAGGTAGAAAAAAAATGGGCAGACTGGATGGGCCTTGCAGTCCTTATCTGCCATCCAACTTCTATGTTTCTATGCTAAAGAATAATAAAGAAAAAATAAGGCCTTGGAGGGTTATCTGTTATGGTATGAGAGACTCCTCTCCTGAGGTTTGGGCAGAAAGAACTCTGAAGCTTTCTTGCTTAAACCTTAAGCTTTGTCTCATACCATGAGAGGCATCCCTCTGCGGCCCTATTGACGTATACTGTAAATGGTTCTAAGGCCAGTTAAAAGAAAAAGGGTTTGGAGGTGAAATCAATGGAAAGTCTTTATGTAATTTCTGTGCTGAGGGTGGCATTTTATAAAATTAAGTCATAAAATATCAACTAAAGTTAAAACTAGGTGGTGCATGAGGGGTATGGCTTTCACACCTAGTCACGCTCTGTAAAAAAATGAGGATTTTTCCCCAAGTCAGTGAGAGGCTGCCTGTACTGTCCAGATTCTTCATCTGAAATTCAGTGCCCTAGTGCCCTTACATGTCCATCCACCCGACTGTTCTGTACCTTACTCCTGCTTGGGCCTTTGACAAAAGGGCTCTGTCTTATGTGCGATGTGGAACCTTTGTAAAGGAGTCTTTGACTCAAAGGTGTTATCCGATATTTACCAATAAACAATAAACAAACTCTCACAAACTGCTTTGTTCTCTCCCGATTGCCTCTGCTAAGACCTGTGGGTTCAGCATAATTAACATTATCATGTTACTAATGAATGTAAAGCCATTTAGTATTGCTTTTAATATAAGCACCATTTCTATCCTGTTTTATTAACCAATGTAACACAGTAGAACCATTGATCACTTTGGAGGAGTCTTGCCGTGATTCTGCATTTTCAGAAAGCACTCATCAAGCCAAAAAGATTTCTTTACAGTGAGAGAAGCTGCAAAGAGAGAACAACAGCTGCCCATGTTAAGGCTTCGCAACATTAACCCCTACACCTGTAATGTTAAGTTGCAGCATACATGTCTGCTCACCAGAGCTCTAAGGGATTTCCTTTTGAGGAGAGGAGGAATTGTGGATTGCACTTTTTTCCCTTTCAGCCGCATTTCTCCAGCCCCAGATTTACCCTCCACTTCTCTATCAAGAGTTCATTGAATGGTCTGTGAACACTGAAGCGGTGGAGCCAGGGGTCAAAGAGAGGGGACCTGATTCTCAGTCACAATGTTATAAGTAGTCATGCTTGGACACCTGAGGATCCCACTGTCCTCTGATGGATAGTGCTGGTATCCATCTCTGGATTCAATATTTGTCTAAATGCAGATGTTGGATCTAAGGTCATATTCCTTGGCTCCAAAGTTGGATCCTTAGATCCAAGGCTGGATCTACAGGTCAGATCCATGGATCTACCCATATGATCGATGAATCTGACCATCAGATCCAATGGATCTGAATAGTCTAATCAGATCCATCCAGTCCCTAGAAGGAAACTGCCCACTATTCAATGGTGTACGACTTTGTCAAATACTATCTGAACACGTCTAGTTATGAGTCACAAAACAGGGGCACAGTGAGGCATCCCACTGCTATAACCCATAAAATTATTATTCTCAGAACTAAACTTATGCACCATGGGGGGGGGGGAGTTCTCCAGGCACAGAACCTGGAATTCAAATTAGGCACTTCAGCTGTTACTGGGCCCAAACTAGGCTTTTCCCATGTAACATCGCAAACTAAAAACTCACGCAAGGCTATGTCTGGCACAGTTTCATGCACAGACATGCACGATCATGTTTTGCACAAACATGTCCACCCACCCGACTGTTCTGTACCTTAGTTCTGCTTGAGCCTTTGACAAAAGGGCTTTGTTGGTTTATGAATGTTTTACCTAGTAGTCCAGTGGACCCTCTCCTCATCCCCAGCCATAAAAGCTCCTCGATAGTCCATGGATGCCCACATTGTAGCTCAGTTCTCACAAAATGTGTCAACAAACTCATTGCACCCTTGGCTATCTACCCCCCCCCCCGACAAGATTTCATGTCCAGTTGCACTGTAGCGATGCTTTTTTGGGGGCGGGGGGAGGGTTGTTGCAAACATGTAGCTAGCCCAGAGGAGGTTGTCTCATATCAATTCATGTCACTTTATGTCTTCAGCATGGAGACCTTGCTGCCTTTCACGCACAACTGCACTTTTAAGTTTGATGATATGGAAGCGGATTATAACTACTTTTCAGCATAGCTTTGAGGGTCATAATCTAGGGACTGGCACAAAATGATTGATATGACAATTCTGATACAGTCACCTTAGACATATAATAGGGCCACAGGTACCTACTAAAATAAAATATATAAAACCATTATTTTTAGTAATTTCCTTTGATGTTTACTAGCTTGAGGGCTTTGTTCTCTAATCTTTCTTTTAGATATTGTATGTCACATTAACAAGTACTTATTTCAGTCACTGGGTCTGTTTCAAAACTGACCTCACAACTATAGTGTTTGTGACATCACCTTCTGTTTTCACATCAAACACTGTGATATCATGACAAGTAACTCTAAAGTGAGAAAATCCTGATGTGTGTTCATAATAAAGACGTCATGGATATGTTAACAAAAAAGTACAGCAACATCTGGGAAACATAAATGAAATTGTTTATTAAACATGTTCTGTAATAAATTGTAGTTGAACAGAGCATGTTTATGAAATGATGCATTGATGCGGATACCTGCTTTTTGACCTGCGAAAGCATAGCTTTAAAAACATGTTGATAATGCTAACGCATTGTTCAGGAAAAGAAAAATACTTTTTGAAGTGCTTAATCAGACTGCAGGAAGACTTACTGCAGTCCTGGAACAAGCAGGAGAAGAAAGGAAACAAAAAGAGCGAATGAGGAATTGCTGGGCTCTGGAGGAAAGAGAGAGTGTAGGTAAGAGGCCTTTGGAAAGAGAAAAGCAGAGACTTACAGGGCATCCAAAAACATAAATCAAGATGCTTTTATTTGTCCAAGCAGAGAAAATGTGTTAAATAATTACAGGGAAAATTATGTTGGAAAATTATTTTCAGCCATATTAGAAAAAGGTGTGAAGGACTTCCAGTGATGGCATGGCTGGAACAGTAGCTTGAAGAGTGAGCTCCCATCCCTCCAGGGAACTAACCTCCCCATCTCATCATTTAAAGTTCTTCAAATGGAGCAATATGTCAGCCCAGGAGAGAAGCGAGAGTAGGATGACCAGATTTAAGTCTGAGAAGGTACAAACACCCATGGATGGCTCTAGATTCAGGGTTCTTAGTTCAGATCATAGCTCTAGCCCTTCACCAGCCAGCTCACATGGCTTAGCCTGTGACACCAATCGGGAGGATGAAAAACTCACCAAAAACAGATTTGAGACACTGCTGCAGGAAATCAAGGCATCCAGAAAATAAAATAAAATGAAATTCAAAAAATGCCGTGATCGCTTTACCGGACTGGAAAAAAGGAGTTAGAAGGTGGAGGGGAGAGTAGCGGTCCTTGAACATGGTACCATACAGCTGGGCTCTGCAGTTGATGCTATTTTGCACTATACAGAAACTCCACAGGAAGAATGTCTTGATCTGGAAGCCAGATCCAGATGACATAATTTGCTTCTATTGGGATTTCCAGAAGGAGTGGAGACTGGTAATATGTGTCATTTTGTACAAGATTTGTTCTGAGATGTACTAGCATTCCCCCAACTGTGGATCCATAGATCGAGTGGCTCACCATTCTCTTTAACTGAAACCTACGGACCTATCAGCAAGTCTCGGAGCAGTACTGATTAAGTCTGCCAGCTTTCAAACAAAGGAGGAGACTCTTAGACAGGTGTGGCAGAAGGGGGATATCAGATGTAATGGTGCCAGACTATATTTCGATCAAGATTACCCCCATGAAATACAGAGACTGTGCCTTCAATATATACCCATAATTAAAACTTTGAGGGCTAAACAAATTAAGTTCCAGATGCCTTACCCAGCAAAAATCCAGATCTCTGGATAGATGGGACATGGCTCTATGGCATGCCAGAAGACGCAGAGGCCGCCCTGAAGGCACATGGAGTGGCATTGGAGGAATGCCCTCAACCTTTTTTCAAATCAACAAACTGGAATGAAGGGCAGACCCTGTGGTGCTGAGGGCTGAGGTGCTGGACACAACACATTGTGCCTTGCCAGCGACCCATGTTCAGGAACGAGCACGGGGCACCGGGGGGCGACAGGGGAGGAAGAGAATCAAGCATCTAACAACTGCTCTCCTCTCCCAGGGAAGGGTGGGCATGTTATCCCGCTCCTTGGCTGCCACCAGTGGAGACTAGAGGGTAGCGCCAGAGTTATGGAGGTAAGTAAACGTGGCTTTGTGATACGAATGCACCTCCATGCACACACATTCATGGCCATAAGGGGTGGGAACAAGAAAAACAAGAAATGTGGCTGCCGGCTCCATGAAGCCCCTCCCATAATCTGGTGCCGCCACCTCAAGGAACTCCTGGGCCCGCTCCAGTCATGTGTACTCAGGAGGGCGGGAGGACGGCCCTCCCTCCTTCCACCCCACCACAGGTGGTAATCCATGGGGGATACAGGACTCTGGAGATGCCAAGAGGTGAGGCAGTGACCAGGGGCTGGAGGAGGATGGAAGCATGCTGGCATGGCCGAGGAGGAAAAAATACAATCATAAAAAACAAGCAAAAAAATTGGAATAAAGAAGGAGATGGACAGAGTGTCTCCAGGAGGAGTGGTGGGACAAGGAACTGAAAGAAAACAATGATGGACATCCGCTCCCTGCTACAGATGCAGACACACTCGTTGACACAGCAATTGACTGGTGGAGCATCACATTGAGCAGCTGACCCTGGCTCCTCTGAAACTGTTTTCAATACCTGGAGGACATCGGATGGCAGGATTTCTGACTGCTGCAAACCCTGGTAACGCACATTAATATTATCAGTAGTGCTACTGAAAGAGCCGACACTTTCTCTTGGGAGAGTTACTGGGGGAGATTTGAAGTGAGGGACTGATACTTCTTTTATTGCTAGGCTCTCCTCGCTGATCCCTGTTATAAAAGAGAGTCCTGCATTGAAGCAGTGACTGCAATGAAGAGGGTTTTCGGGAACTGGAGTTGTGATCATTCACTAGTGAACTGACTGCAGCTGAATGGGAGGCAGGGGTAGAACTACAGTTTTTACTCTCTGCATAGGGGTTATTAGCCTCTCAGGAGCTGTGTGTTCCCTTATGTCTTATGTTTTATCTCCAACTCATTCCCTCCTCATATAGATATATAAAGACATTGGGTTCCACAGCTACAGCTTCTGATTTGAGCCTCTCAGTAGTAAGCCATCCACTACTGCAGGAAAATATGGAAAATCAAGGATTAGAGGTTGGGACTAGTTCAGTGCTTGTGGTACCCGATGATTAATGGTCAAGTCTCCCCCTGGACATGTTTTACTTTGGTGATCCTAATTTGTTCTATTGTTCTGTATTGTATGGAGCACTCAGACTCATAAGTTCTAGCATATTTAAAGGGCACAATGTCAATACCTGATGCTAGGAAGAGGTGTCTACTCTACAGGGATGGGAGAAGGGGGTGATATTATAAACCCGTACCACATGGATATGAATTACCCTGGGGTAACTTGCAAAGTTTTTCTCATGCACCTATTTTCATATGTGGGAGTAGTGGGGACTCGTGGATGGGGGGAAGAGTATGGAGTAGAGCCGCCTGTTGCCCCTCTGTGAAGACGCTGGCATAGAATTGCTTTGGACTGTTTGCCACCTTGAACTGGAGTCCTGACAGTATTGACTTTTAGCTGGGACAATTCATATGCCTAGCCAGCTTTCTATGCAGAGATGAGCATAAATTATGTTTTTTTATAGCCCAGCCCACTTCATTGGTGGGTATGTTATGTCCTTACAGTGGGTTAATCACTCTGTACCCTTTGGGCGCGGATCCTGCTGATGGAGGGGGGCTATCTTTAGTTACACCGTATGGAAGGAGTGTGCAGCTGGGATTCTTAACAATACAGTGTATCAGCCTGTGTATCTTTTATTTTCATTTTAACACCCACAGGCCTCTCTGTACTAGATCCCACTGTTAAACCTACCCATGTTCATCACTGAAGGGGGAAATGTAACGAGATAGAATGGAGCTGTTGTTCTGGCTGTGGAGAGTATGCTTTTGGTTTGGCTATTTGTGGATGCAAGGTGCATTGTTAGGTACCTCTCCACTGAGGGCAGCCTTAGTAGTGGCCCTAGTAATATGGGGGAGTGACACCACTACTACTCTGGTCAGGAGGTGGGTTTATTACCTCCTCTCAGGAGATAGGGAGCATATAATTATGCTCCCCAACCTTGAAAGCTTAGTTTGTTTATAGTTTGTTATGTTTACAAAATGTTTAACTTGGTTATATAATAGTTTTAAGGGCATGTTTTGGTATAGCTTGGTGGATCCCTGGCAAGGAGAGAGGTGAACATATGGCTGTCCCCCAATATGTTTGGAGTGGCCGCCAGGTGGGGTTAAATCTCTATCATGACAACTATGGGTACTAGGGTTTTAACATACAATGTGAATGGCCTGTCCAATCATGTTAAAAGGAAATAGGTAATAACATATATAAAACATACTAAAGTGGAATTTGTGTTGTTACAGGAAACACACCTGTCTGAGAAAGAACATCAAAAGCTGAAACAGTTTGGGTATGCAGAGGTCTGCTCCTCCTCATATAAATCTGGGCAGAGGATGAGTGTGGCCATTCTCATCCCAACCTGGGTCCCATCTGAAATGGCAGACATGATAATAGATAATGAAGGCTGCTATGCCATCCTGAAAGGAAGGTTTAATGGTCACATGGTAACTGGTTTGGTTTTGGTCTATGTACCCCTGGACTCTCCCTATGTTTTCTATCCTAAACTACTGATGCTAGTAACAGAGAAAGCCAAGGGAACATTTGTATATGGTGGGGACTGGAACCTTACATTAGATCTTCTACTAGATTTTACATCCCATATTCCGAGAAAGTTTCACAAAGTAGCTAAACATGCAGAAGGTTTGCTGGGGATGCTGTGTCTCCTGGATGCTTGTCGGTATTTGAAGGAGTCTGCTTGGAGGTATACCCATTTTTCCCCTGCCCATAGAATGTACTTGAGATTGGATTTTTTTCTCCTTCCACAGAAGGTTATTAACCAATTGTCCCATTGTGCACTGGGAACTTTAGGCATTTCAGATCATGCTCCCCTCTATATGCCCGTACTCAAGCTATTAAAATGAACCTCCTGCCCTGATTTTTGTATGTCTTCCAATGTGCCCCAGTTAAGCTGGTCAAGCAATGGATTTTAGATATACAAAAAAAGATACACAAATTCATCTGGGCGGATTGGAGGCCAAGAGTAAGGAGTGCTCTTCTTTTAGCAAAAAGTAAATGGGGAGGCTGGGCAGTCCCAGGTTTAAAAGAATATTGGATTGCCACACAGGTGCAGTGGGCACTGGTGTGAGGGCAGCCACAGCGTACAGCTCATTGGCAGCAAACAGAAGAAAATTTGGTGGGCGAGAGACTACTTTGGTCCATCCTCTTTGATACTACACAAAAGCAACCATGCACAAATGATTGGTTTTCAGCCATTCATATTACCCTGTCCACCTGGGACAAATTTCAGTGGTACCCTATGGTACAGATGGATCACAGGAGATACCGGTGGTTTGCATGAAGTGCTGATTTCCTTCCAGGTGCTATGGACCAATGGTACTCACATCAGGCAAAGGGGGGCTTAAAATACCCTGCACAAATGTTACGGGGTAATTACATTCTTACCTTTGAAGAGTGTTGTGGGTCTTTTGGTTGGTTACAAACAGACAGGTTAAGGTATTCTCAAATAAGGACCTATTTACAGACTCAACTGAGATGCCAACATAATCTTAAAACAACCCTAGCAGAAGACCCATCTCTAAGAGAGCAAATCACACTTTCAGTACCTTGAGGTGCCATATCCCTCATATATCAGTTCCTAAACTGTCTAGAGTAGACTCCTTACAACATATTATTGCAAAATGGGAAGCTGAAGTGGAGTTTCATCTTACTCCTGAAGAGTGGCATAGGGCTTAGGAGGGTACCTTTAAAACTACTTCCTCGCTTTGCTGGCAGGAATTTATGTGGAAAGTGAAAACAAGATACTTTATTTCTCTTATATTCCAAGCTAAATGAGATGTCACAAGTACACATCATTGCTGGAGAAACTATGGTGAACAGAGGGCTTCACATTTTCATATTTTCTATTCCTGTCCAGTGTTGGACAGATTTAGATGAGCAGTAGTAAACAGACTAGACACCCTTTCTCAGCCTATCTATTCAATTGAATTCCATTATCTGATATTTGGTTTGCCACAAGGGGAGGTGAAGGGAGTTAATGATAGAGATCTGTGGTACATTTGTATTGCTGCAGTGGGAAAGGCTATAACACATAAGTGGCTTAACTCTGATCCACCAATGGTGGCCGACTAGAGTCAAATTGTTAATGAAATTCAGGAAATGGAGAGAATAACTTATCTTACTCAGGATAGAATAGAGAAATTCTTGGAACGTTGGACTAGATGGACAATTACTATGAACTGACAGATCTTCTACCTCAGTGTACAGGGTGGGAGACTGATATAAATGCGTAGACTGGATGGACAGGGCAATTATCAGGGAGTAATCACTAAAATATTCTATTGTAGTGCCTTTAATGGGAATAGGTTGTTCTCCTCTCCTCCCTGACTGGGGAACTGTACGAGAGCCATGCCACTAAGTTTATGTATTTTTACTCCAATTTGTATTGTTGTTTATATTTAAGTTGTTAATTTCTAAATGGAAAGTTGCTATATTGTGTAATCCCCCGGTTCCCTGGGGTTACTAGAATCCCATCAGTGTCAGTATTAGGTAGGGAAGGTAATTGATGACTATCTAGTTAAATGAATTTTCACCTTGCCCCTCTCTGCTGCTTGGTTTCAGCTGACAGCAGAGAGGTGATGTCATTTAGAACTCTCACAGCAACATAAGCCACACAGCTTGTGTGAGAGTGGGGAGTTTTAAAATTCTGAGAGAAGTCTTGTGCCAGAGCTCAGAGAGTGAGCAGTGTCTGTATTTCTCATCCTAGTGGAGGACATCTTTTGCCTATTTGTGAAGTAGTAGAAACCGTCTTCAGGGGTTCCTGTGCCTTTATCCCATGTGGGATGAAGGGGACTGCAGATGATTTTAGGGACAATCCCCTGATCCAACCCAGAACTTTTGTGAAGCTGCCTTTGTTGTACAAACTGTGAGTAGATTTCTGTCTGAGTTACCCAGGGTAGGTACATGCCTTTTTCTGTGGGGTGAATCTCTGATAAAGGGCCCTTTCACCCATTTCTGTGAGGATTCCCTCAAGAAGATTTGTGTTTTAAAGATCTCTGACAATAGTGGATGTCCCATACGCAACTTGCCCTTTGTTCAGGACTTTAATTCCTGATGTTAAATGCGCTAAACATTTCAAGATAGCATCATTTTTTACAGTTCCAGTATTTATGAGGTGTAACTCTGAAAGAATGGCTGGGTGTGGACGTGGATGCAAAAGGTAGGAGACCCCCATCTGGAATGACCAGTTCAGCACTTCAGGTTCTGTAAGGGCACCTGTTTTCTTTCAGAGCATGTGGCCAATGCCTGAAGTTTACCCCTTGTATGTGGGTTTCTTTCTAGTTTTGAGCCCTGAGTTCCATCATGGCCAGTGTGCCACATTCTAATCCTATGCCATATGGGAACTGTTCTAAGCAATGGCCTAGTGCCACTTTCCAGAAGAGTTTGTGTGTTTTCACAGTGGCTAGTTCCACATTCCAGATTTCTAATCCTATGTCATATGGGAACTGTTCTAAGTACTGGCCTAGTGACACTTTCTAGGAGAAATTTTATGTGTTCACCATGGCTAGTTCCAGAATTCCAGATGTTTAATCCTATGCTATATGGGAGGCTCGAATTTTGTTTTCTACCGTTGTGTTCTGCATTGTCTTGTGCCATGGAGTGTAAATCATTGGGGTCCATCTTTGCTTTTGTGTTTCCAATTTTGTTTCGGAATAAAGCCACACTCTAGAATCCCAACCTGGTATGGACAATCTAGTTACTGCTTCCTGTGTGGATTTACTGGGTACCCCTGTCCAAAAGTGCAGATCTAGCATAGGCCTTAGCAAACATTCTCTCCTCAGGACCTGGCTTTTGGTATAGGTTTGTTTGTGTCTAGTACACATTCTTTGCTTTTCTTCTGCTTTTGCAAATTGCTTTGTACCCCCACCCCTCTCTTTTCCCGTAGACTATGAAAGGTGTGCCTACTAGTTAAATAAGGGGCTGGTGGGGAGTTACAATTGTACTTTCATAGATTCTGTGAGCCTGGTAAGATGTACTGTATAGCTTACAGGAGTTTGATGTGCAATTTTCCCATATGCTATGGTGTTAGTATTCAATGTAACAGCTGTCTTGTACTGGAAAAAGATAGTTACTAATAATGTAAATATAAAGAAAAAGAACAAGGCATGGAGAGTGTCCTTGCTAAAAGAGTTGCATGGTGATACCATCATCATGTTGCCAAGGAAGGGTATTGGCAACATTCTCCATGAAGAAGGTGGATACTGAGGGTGTTTGGAATCAACTGATTTAGTTCTGTTTGCATCCAACAGAATTTTTAAAATTCTGAAACCAGTTTTGTTCTGGTTTCACTATGCCCTCAGGAGCTGGAATCAGAATTTCCGATATCACCGCTGATTAAATCCTACAGCTCCAGTTACCTGGCTAAACTCTACCATGGCCATCCCACCGCCACACAATTAATTTGAATGTACAGGTAATAGTACAAGACATCCATCTCCCCCCCCCCCCACACACACACTCCATTCTCCCTCTCATCACTTTTACCTCAGAAACCAGGTGCCTGTCATGGCATTCATTCTGGCTGCCACTGACAGTCTGCAATCTGTTTGCCTGCCTCCATTCATTAATCTCCTTTAGTGAGTATGTTAGTGTGCTCTGCATCTGCTGACCAAAGAAGAATGTGCTGCACCTAAACTGCCAGTGCCCAATCAATATGCTTTCCATCAGAGGCAGAACCTGTGCTCAGCAGGGGGAAGACATGCCAGAGGGAGTTCCATAGCAACTCGCTTTTATTTCTTTTTCAAAATGCAAAAATACTTACTTTTTCAATGCATGCTTTGTTTCCAGTGGTTCAGATATTGGTGGTGGATGTTTGGACATGATCAGTCATGGAGAACCCTGTAACCCCACATACTCTTATTTTTGAATTGTTTAAGCAGGAGTGGCACACTAAGCTGAAAGCTTGTTTACAGATGCAAACTGGGAGCACAGGGAAGTTAAGTGATTTGTTCAGGGTCACATGGTATGCAAGTGGGGACTGTGGGATTCAAACCCAGGTCTGTAGATTTGCAGCTTAGAGCCTTAAACCACTGCACCATACTGCCTCCAACACCAGCAAAGAAAAAAGCCTGTAACCTGATGGATATGTCAGGGCTCAGTGGGCCACCTGCTGGAGCATGCAGAGTGGTGGAGCCTTCAAATTCCTCGCTGATTCAAGTAATCCATGATTTAGACCAAAAAGTAGAAGAAATTAGCAACAAATGTATTGCACTAGAAGCCAGAATGGATGGTCTATTTGGAAAGGTCAGACAGGAGACAGACATTGTCAGCAGTACTTTGTTGGCAGTCAGTGGTATAGTAAGAGACAGCAAGTTGCTCAGGCTGAGGTTTGAGCCTTAGAGAATGTTGCAAGGATGAGTAATGTGCACCTTCTCGAATTGCCAGAACATGCAGAGGGCCAAGATGCTGTTCAGTACACCACCTAGTTACTGTCTGCCTTGTAGGATTTGGATTTACATGATCTCATCACCAACGTTTATGGAATCACTCCCGGCATATTACCATCAGACCAAAAGTAACCGTGCACTATGTAAGTGATTACCAGCAAGCCCCACATTAGTGACTCCATCCCAAATGCAGCAAAATGCATGAGTCAACTGTTAACACCTGAAAGAGATGATGTGTTTTGTTTCCCAGATCTCAGCTTTGATACAAGAAAATGACAAAAGTCTTTTGCTGCAGTCCAAACTGGTCTCTGTGCCTGAAACATTGTGCACAGTCTACAGTTTCCTGCCAAGCTTCATCTGAATTACGTGGGTAAGACATATATTTACACTGATCCACTGGAAGTGGTGGAAAAAAACAGGAACATATTAGGAAGAACTTCAATTCCAGGCACCTACCCTCAGAAGGGGAAGAGGAGGACTGACTATGCTTAATAACTGCCTAACTTATTTGGTGCTCAGACATTCAATGTTAATGCACACTATATGGTGTTAGCAAATCAATATCATTGACGATGTACCATCCTAATAAAAAAAAAAAAAGTATGTTTCATACCTGGGGCATATGACTGGGCAGCTGAGCCCTGATTTAAATAAGTAAGGTAGATACAAGAAAGGACTGGCACCACTAGTATTTCAAGACTGACGGAGTAGGTGGTCCTTTACCATAGTGAATAAAAAGGGGGAAGATTGCCACTGCCTTATGGCTTTGGGATTTAGAGCACTACATGCACACAAGCCATCCCCTCACACACAGTGGTACAAGGTAAGCTTCCTAAACCTGGAAGAGACAGCCACTCTACAACAGAATTGCGCCTATTCAAAACAATACAAGCACTACAAAAGGAATAGCACTGGCCACCTAAAAGCAGTTACTGCAATAATTCATTTATTAAAAAACTGTGGTATAAAAAACAGCAACTACACTAAGAATGTCTACAGGAGGACACCACTCCTCTTAATCAAACCGCCCGACCGTTTTTGCACATGCCCGCTTTGTCAGAAATGGCCAGGCTGCTGCACTGTGTGGTCCTAAACAGTGTTAAATTTAAAATGACAGTACTATGCCCGTTTAAATGCCCAGAAACAAAAGGGTGGCCTCAAACTACCTAATCTATTCCTGTACTACTTGGCTGCTCATGTAGCTAACTACGCAAAATGGTCAGTGCCTCTTCCTTAACACAGGACCACAATTGTATACCAACCTGGCTCTGAATTGAAAGATTTCTTATCGCAGAGTCGAATATTTCCCCTGACAGTTTGCTTTTTATCTCTCCTAAATCACTGCTGCTGACACTTCGCAAATCAATTATATTTACTTCCCTGAATGTTCGCGCCCAACTTTGTAGAGCTCTCCAGTATAATAATTTGAAAGATGTCTCTCAATCTATATGTTGCAACCCTAGTTTCAAAGTTGGAAACCAAATGGTGACTCCAGTGAGATTCCCCCAGTTTGAAAAGAAAATAGTTAAGGGTTTTGTTTCTCAGGGCAGGATTAGCACTAGTCAAGACCTTCTGCTTAAGTTTCATCTGCCAACTCGGGACATTTTCAAAGTATACCAGATTAGACACATGTTGATTAATTGGTTTGGGGTACAATCTTGGGCCACCAATCAAGCGGATTTGCTTAATTTGCTTTGGTCCCTGGTTGGGCAGCCTCCTCTGTTTCACAAATTAATTCTGTTTTGCTTCCTACACTTTCCCAGACCCCACAGGACACTCTCAATACTGGTCTTCTGCCCTCCCGAATATGGATTTCGATTGGAACCATATTTGGACAGATCTTTATACATATACTGCCAATGATAGAGTTCACCTTACCCAGTTTTATATTTTGCATAATATTTACTACACCCCTGTTAAACTCGTGGCGATGGGTAAGGCTGTCTCCCCCTTTGCAGTAGATGTGGGCAGGACACTGACTCCCTGCTTCATATTTTATGGGAATGCCCAAAGGTTGCCCATCTTTGGGAACAGATTAAGCAAAAAGCAGACCCCTTCTAGGTTTGGATGATTTATTTACCCCTGAAATCTGCTTAGTTGGGAACTATTCATGGGTAGCAATCAAAGAGAGGAAATACTATATGTCCCTCATATCGTTGTCAGTAGAATGGGTAGTGCTGCATCATTGGAAGGATAACTTGCCCATCCTATACCCTGAATGGCTGAATGAACTTCTAGCTAACCTCTGCCTGGAAAAAATGATGGCTAGCCTCTGTGGTCAGCTGGCTGGCTATAATAAAAACTAGAGCAAGCTCCATGCTTTGTTTTCGCTCCCTAGTTCCTTAGGTGGCGCCATGCGTGAGTGCGCTACTCTCTTAACCCTGTTTAACCCCCAAGTGCCCGTGTCATCTAGGGGTGATCTCCTGGAGTCTCTCCTTTAAAAGACCTTTCTATTTTAGACCTTTTGGATTCTGGGGATTTTGGGGGGTTGTGGAAGGGGTTGGGGGATAAGATATTAGTAATGCATTAATATATAGTCATTGCTGTTTCTCTATGTTGTTGCTGTTATTGAAAGTTCAATAAAGTATGTTAAATCTGAAAAAAGTGACAATGAAAGTGCAAGTTAACAGTGCAAACAGCAAATAATTACTGCAAAGAGATAAACAGCTCTAACATTTCATACTGCCACTAAGAGATTACAATATACTGTAAATTTTTATAATTTATTTATATTTTATATGTTTTTATTTATTTATATTTTATTAACTTTTACAATTTACAGCGTCTCTAATAAAAAGTTAACAAAGCAGTACCATTAGATCAGCTGACCTGAGTGAGTCGCTCTATGGAGATACAATCTAACTGCACCTATGGTAAGTACATAACAGAGTCCATTAGAAAAAAAGAACACAGAAAAGAGTTAACATACATTAAATCTACTACACTTCAGCTAAGAGGCTTGCTAGTGAGGTAGGAGCCTTATTCTCAGGCAAACTAAAGAAGATCTGGCCATCTGCTGCTGCTGTGCTGACTCACTTCAATATACATACGAACTGAAGTACACCACTGGAAGATAGGGTGAGATGGAAGGGTGAATCCCCCTCGCCTGCTAAACTTCAATAAGGGGTCAAAGAAACCTCAGTAAAAATATCAGGTAAACCAGATGGACCTGGACCAGTACGGGGGTTGAGCCACAGTCACCCAACTGGCATTGGAATCCCCACATGATCTAACAAAGGCTTCCAGACACGGACGAATTTACCACCATTACCCATAGCAACATACGATAACCTCTCAAAACTAGCTACTCGAAGCATACAGTCTATCCATTCATTGTGAGCGAGGCTATCTGGTGAATGCCAACAGTGCAATAACAGGTGCTTAGCTTCCATTATAACTGTCTTGAACCAGGCACGCTGATAAGCATTTAGTCAGGGAAGTCTCAAAGTATGCCCCAGAACCATTATGGAGGCATCTGCCTGGATACACAACCCCAAACTTTGCCCCATAGTATGAAGTACTCCTTTCCACCAGGATGCAATCTTCAAACGTTCCCATAGAATATGAACCAATGTACCCTTTGCTTTGTCACAACACCAACACCTGGGCTGGGATAGGAGCCTCATACAAAATAAAGAAGCCAGAGTTCTATACCAATGCAATAAAGTTTTCAGTTGCATCAAGTGGCCTGAGGAATCCCTTCATGCCCCATACGCGTTGGCCCACACAGTACTCCACTCATCCTCATCTAAAGAATACTACAGCATGTCAGCCCATCTCTGCAGAACTCTTCTAGTCTCAGGGAGGCATACTCCAATAGGACCTTATAATAACTGGTGGCCCTGATATCAACCCATTTTTGAAACCTGTAAAAAGCTCTATCAACCCACAAGTTGAATATGGCAAAGTCATATCAACCCGTGCATTGATACAACTTTAATTGTCTCATGCCAGGTCGTGTGTACCACCCTTGTCCATGAAAGACTCTGAGCTTTTATATATTTAGCACCAGTTATTATAAAAAATAACACATATGAAGGTGTGTGATCTGAAGTTTTTTTACGCACCCTCAGCGTGTAAAAAACTGCATATCACACACATATGCATTATTCTCTGTATAAACAGCCCCAAACTTAGGAGGAATTAGAGCTTCCCAAATCATGTCCCTTTCCCAAAAACTTTTTCCCATAAAGGAGCAGTTGGTAACTTGAGAGAACTTCCTACCATAGAGCTGATCAGAAGACGAAGTTGGAGATATCCCCAGTCCTGTGAGGATGGAAGAATAAGTTGATGCTGGAGTTCCTTAAAGGACTTAAAATAGCCCAATGTAAATGAAAAAAAGGTCCTTTACCCTCTTGAGATGCCACTGAACCCACAGTGGCCAATGGAAAGAGGCACAGCCTATTTTCAGCTGGGGTTGCACCATAAAGGTCATAAGTACAGGTACCTTCCACTCAACTCCCAAATACTTCCTCACCAGATTCCAAACATAAAATGCATATTCTTGTGTAGGCAAGTGATGAGCAGAGCCAGAAGGCTACAATAAACCACACTCTGGGGGGCAGTTATTATTCCCATTCCTTTCTAAAGCTAGCCAACATATGGAGGAATCCCATTGTTCCAAATGGAGCCACATCCATACATGCCAAAGTCCAGACCCGATGTAATACCCTTGCACCCAAGGCGAGTCCCCCTCCCATCACTATACGGTGCTATAAGCTTCTTCATGGAAATCCTAGGGGTATGACACTCCCAATAAAAGGAAGAAATAACAGAGGTGAATTGGAGACACCAGCTCTCCGGAATCTTAAGGGGAAAGTAGGTGCCTAATAACATACAAAATCTTGGGCAAAAAAATCATTCTTGAGGCCTAAATATTACCCCATAATGACAACCGGAGATGATACCACCTCTCTACATCCCCCTTCAGATTAGCCAATAAGGGCTGGAGATTTAAAGTAACCCAATCTGAGATATGCAGGAAAATCAAAATCCCTAAATATTTTATAGATTCAGAGGTCCAGTTGAGACCAGAGATGGGCAAGGGAGAGGCCTTACCTCCCGGAGTCATTGGAACAATCTCTATTTTATTCCAGTTGTTTTGTAAACCTGAGAGGGAAGAAAAGTCATTTAAGAGCTGAAATAGGTTAGGCAAGGAAGTATCTATATTTCTCGAAGACAACAAAATGTTGTCTGTGAACAACATAGTTCTATAAACCTGAGAGCCTACCTGTATACCTTCAGTCTCAGGAGAGGATCTAATTCTCTGAGCTAATGGTTCTAAACCTAGTAGGAAAAGTGCCAGAGAAAGGGGCACCCTTGATGGGTCCCCTATCCTAAAGAGAAGGTAGGGGAAACATTGCCGTTAGTAAGAACCAACACTCTAGGAGCAGAGTACTTGATTTGAATCTAGGCTGTGAACTGCTAACACAAAGCAAATTTTGCCTAGGTTGCTCCACTGAGCCAAAAGCCTTTCCAGTGTTCAAGGCCACCACCACTGAGGTGCCAGGTAACCCTCAAGAGACATCAAAAAGGCTAATCAAGTGGCGAATATGATTGGCCCCATCCCTCCCTCTGACAAACCCCACTTATTCTGGGTGGGTTAAGGAGGGCCATCCTATTAGCCAGGACTTTCACTAAGAGCCTGTAATCAACATTAAGGAGGGACACCGGGCAATAATTCGCACACTAGAAAGGATCCTTTCCTTTCATAGGCAAAACAGAGATTATGGCATCATTCATGGTAGGGTGAGCACTCCCTGAAGCCTAGCCCACTCAACCACTTCTGCTAACAACGGACAAACTATATCTCCTACCACTCTATAAGATTCTATGGGGAAGACATCTTGGCCTGGACTTTTGCTCCCTTGCATTTACCCTATCATCGCCTTGATTTCCCCGGTGGTAATAGGAGCCTTCAGCATGCTGCAAATCTTCCGTAAGTGTGGGAAGCATCACCGAATCCAAAAAAGCCTGGATATCTGTCCCTTCATCCCCTTCCCCCCTCCTAGTAGTATAAAGCTGATGATAATATTCATAAAAAGTCCCATTAATCCCTTCTGGGTCTAAAAGCAACCCTGCAGCATTTTTGATTCCTGCAATAATTGAGTGGACTTACCTTTCTCTTTGTCCCTCGCAAACAACCAAGTCACAGGAAAGTGGTCAGTAATGAGAATAGACTCAATAATAGTATGTAGGGAGTGTCTCACTAGGGTCCGAGACACCAGAATTAAATCGATGCAGCTATATGTTTAATGTATGGTGGAGTAATAACTATAGTCTCAGATATTGGGATTACAGAGGCACCAAACATCACAAAGGCCCTGGTCCTTTGCCAATTGAGATAGTGCCCAGGAACCTGCAGTTGACAATTTGGCCGGGGTACCACTATGGTCACAGACTGGGTCTGGAACTTCGTTCAAGTCACTGCCCAATATTATAGCCCCCTCGGCTTTATCCTGTAATATTTAGGATAACATATGAAAAAAAGAGTCCCCCGTCCCCATTCAGTCCGTACACTGACAGGCGGGTGTATAAGCAATCATCTAGGGTGCCCAAGACTAGAAGTCAATGGCCATGAGGATCCCTGACTACCTGTCTAACTACCCAATTTAGCTCTTGAGCAATTAATATCATCACCAACCTGCCTTTTAGATGTGCAAGAGGCTGCATATATTTGACCCCTCCAACTGGATTTAAACTGGTCAGCCTCTTTGGGAAGCAAGTGGGTCTCCTGGAGAAAAATGAGCTAACACCAGCCCGGTGGCACTGACGGTTGAGGTGTTGAACACCACATCTCAAGCCACATTGGCGAATCGTGTTCAGGAACGGGCATGGGCCGCCAGGGGTCAGCAGGGGTGGGGAAGGACTGAGCATCCAGAGGACTGCTCTCCTTCCCCGGGGAGGGGGAATCTGCAGCACTGGCACCTGGGTTCCCCCTGGCAGAGCCTGGAGAGCAAGGTGATGTGCATGAGCATGGGGGGAGCCGAGTGCAGATGCATTTAGGGGAGCATGCACGGAAGCATGCGAGTTCTGCCTCGGCCAGTGTCATTGCATGCACCCAGCTCCAGAGGGAGCAAAATAGAAAATCCCACCACAGCAGCTCCATGACGCCACCTCGCCGCCCCTCCTCGCTCTCAGGCTGGCTCCCATAACCCGACCCGTGTCCATAACACCTTGGCCAGTGCCACGACCCCACCCTGGGGGGTAAGCAAGGGGGCAACAGGAGAACAGCTGATTTGGGAGTGAGGGGTGACGGGGGCCATGACTGGGCTGAAGCCAGCACTAAGATGGACAAAAAAAAAAAAAACGAACTAACACACCAATTTCTTGATGTGAGAGAGAGATCACATTTATGCTTAATCAGCCCATTCATACCCCGTTCATTCCAGGAAAGTACCTTAGTCAATGCCAGGCCCCCAGAAGCCACATCAGGGGAACCCCCCCCATCTCCCCCTGAGTGCAACAACAGCAGTGCCCTACTACTAATGTCCTACACCAGCAGCCTAATTGAAAAAAGGAACTATAACAACTGGAGAAACCCAAGCAACTACCCACCCTTCACAACCCTAAACTATATACAAAAATGCCACTAGGCAGAGAACAGTTGTACATCTTAGGAACATTATAAACTCACCCAGGTACTCTCTGGGTCACGGTCTCCGCTCCACTATGAGCACCTTTATACTAAATCACTCCCCCCCCATCCTATAGCCATATAAACACCCCTTCTTTCCAATAACCAACCATTGTTAGGCCCCTTGTAACTATCAAAATGGGTAATCAATTGGAAATCCTGAACGAAAATACCAGCAAAACACCATTTACGACTCCTTAATCCCATATTGAAACTATTCTCCAGGGGCTACAGATAAAACATAAAAAGACAATAGTTGCTAAACATAAAACATGCAAATATGTACCCCATTCCAATCCCCCCATTCCCAAATCCCCAAATATAGGTCTAAAGAAACAAAATAAGCATTTAGAAAGCCAGTACAGAGCCAGGCCCTAAGAAGCAAATATTACAATAAATGTCCTTGCCCTCCCTCCCTCACCATATACATAAAAGTGTAAACCATGCAGCACCTCCAAGCACCATCGTGGCCCAAGGCCAAAGTAAAATGCAAAAGGGAATGGATTACACATAAATGGCCCCACTAAAGGATAGCTGTGGGGATCTAGGTCAAAAGCTTCCATAAACACAACGTACTCAAGAGAGCACGGGGATGATGTACCACTCCATCTGCTTCCTAGTAGCCCACAACATAATCCCTAAGATCAATAATAGAGGGGGGGGGAAACAAGTAAAGCAATAGCAAATGGGATATATCCTGCTCTTTTCCCCAGTCAGTCAGCCTCAAGGTCATCACTGTAAAGCAAAATAGATAGGAAAGTGGAACGATCGGGGCCCTTTGAGAAAATACTCAAGCTCCCTGCCCTCCTCCTCCTGCAGCATGACACAGAGTTATTAGTCGAGAAACATTCTCCCTAAAAGATACATGCAAACCGTAGCACAGCTATAAGCTTTTCAAGGGGGGAATCAGTATGATATACTTCTGAGCAACTGTAACTCTAACTCAGGACAGCTCTCCACAAGCATGGGGCATTAAACAAAACAGTTATCCCTAGGAGATAAATGTAAGTAATGACATGGCAGGACACTCATCAATATTAAGTAATATACAATATATGTTCAGCATCACCCTGAGAGTCCCCCCAAAAGATCCCTATACTAAAAGGAATCTAACCTCGAATTTAATATCAAGACAGCTCCCCACTGATCTTAAACACTCTCAGAGTTGCTGTTCCATTGGCTGGGCTAATAAATGTCTTCATCCCCCATCTGATATCAGTCCATAGTGTCCTCATCTCCTATAGGGCTTAGAGTAACCAGGTCAGTCAAAGCTGCTGATGGGTCCGACTGCACAGACACCCGTGGAGAAGTATTCTTCACACTTTGGGGCTGAGGCGAAGGTCTGTCTCACCGAAAGCCTTTGGAATCTCCTTCATTTTCTTCTCTGAACTGCACCTTAAGAAAACAGAGGGCATCCGAGGAGGAAGTGAACCATTCTGCCTTGCCATTAACCAACATTTTGAGGGTGGCTGGAGGGATCAAATAACATTTCAAGCCTTGCAATCTTGCCAGATCCCGAGCCTGGTCGAAAGACTTCCTATGATCGATTACTCTTTTAGGAAAGTCCTGATGAAAGGTGAGGAGAGCACCATTGTAACGTATTTCCTTTCGAATCCTAGCATCTCAAAGGATCTTCTTTTGATCGGGATAATGCAATCATTTAAAAACAACCGGTCTGAGTCTAGCTGTGGGATAGGGTGGAGGGGTACCCACATGGACCCTATGCACCCTCTCAATCTCCACCACTGCGTCAGAGTTCCACTGCAAACAAAACGCCAAGTGCTTTGTAGGAAGTAGAGCATATCAGACCCTTCTGAATGCTCTGCCAAGCCAAATAGCTGAACGTTACTCCAGCAATGCCGGGCTTCCAAATCGTCAACTTTGTACCTCAAGAACCGGATCTCTCGCTCAATAAGGCCCAGTCTCCACTCTGTAAGTCTCGCCTAATCCTCTATCTGGCCAATTCTGGCCTCCACATGATCCATTCTGTGCCCCAAGGCTTCTTCAGAGACTCGAACAGTAGTTAGTTGGACAGTGATGTGGTTCAAATCTTGATGAATGCCACCCATGAAGGTCTTTAGCTCAGCCAATTCTCTTGCCACTAAACTAGAGTTGGATTCCTACTCTACCTGGATACCAAGGCTAGGCCCCATTGTGCATCAACTGCTGGAGGCGATGCTGACAGTTTATATTTCTTTTTTACTCCAGCATTGTCAGGGTCGACTTTAGCCGCGATCAGGGATGCCTATAGATCAAAATCTGACAAAAGATAAGCACCAACGGGGGCAAGAAAGAGCTTTTTGAACACAAGTGGAGCAGAGCTGTGAGACTGTGCTGCTTCTAGCTCAGTGCCATCACGTGGCTCCCATATTTTATATATTGCAATAAAAAATACAAAGAAAGACGTGACTAAAGACCAGAGTCCATATGCTGAAGTCCCATACTTTCTGTTTGATGGAGTTTTTAGAAGTACGCTGAAAAAATAATTCATTAACAATTACTACAGAGTGTTAGCAACATTGTATTCACTTTTCTTTTTTTCACTTTTTTTAAAGGGGACCACATCAAAGCTATCATTAAATCTAGGGTAACGCAACGCTCCCTACTGATAAATCCAGAAAGCTTCTCTTTTAAAAGCTTATAATCTAAGTCACCACCTCTAGGACCCAAGATAACCCTCTCTATCCCTAGAAAAAAAAAATCATGCCCTCTATCTTCACTACCCATATCCAAAATGTGCTTTACCTGGGCATTTTCATTGTCACCTTTCTGAATATCAATGAGGTGCTCCCCCACCCTCAGTTTAAATATTCGCTTTACCTACATAAAATACATTACAGCTACAGACTGCAAGGTAAACTACCCCTGTACTTGAACAATTAATAAATTGCCAAATGTTTTAAGTCCTTTCTGCAACAGCCATTGTAAAATTTTTGTTCTTCATTATAACTGCACAGAACTTACAACGGGTACATTTATAGCAACCCCTTGGCTGGTCAGGTAGCCACCCCTCATTGAGTTTCACTGTAGGCTGGAATGAATGTAATAAAACATCTGATAAATTCTTGTGCCTTTTATATACCATTCTTGGTAACCAATCAACCTCACCCTTTAATGTTGATTCCATGACTAGGATGTTCCAGTTCTTGGCTATGATTTATTCAATTACTCTCAAGTTATTACTATGGATGGTCACAAAATTCAAAGGCGCACTCCGCCTTCCCTTCTCCTGTTGTTGTACTGTAACAATCCATCCCTCTCTATACTTACAACTTCTTCCTTAGCAGTTTGTAACAAAAACAAGGCACTGCGTCAGCATGTGGTCTAAAAGCAAAACAAAATGGTTATATTAAATGCAAGCTGAGAATAGAAAATAGAGTTAAAAATCTACGTTTTGACCGTAGGTCTTCTTCAAGAAATATCTAAAACAGAAAAGAAAAAAAAAACAAAGTTAGTGTAGAGGGGAGGTACATTGATATATATATATATATATATATATATATATATATAGTGTGTGGGGGAGAAGAAAGGGGAGGCTCAGGGAGGAGAAGTGATAAATGGTAAGTTTAAGAGAGAATCTGTGAAACAAAAAAGTGATGTTGGGAAAGATAAAGCATAATAGGAGTGAAGGAGCTATGAAAGTTCCCAGGTGGGAACTAATTAACAGGGCCTAGTAAGAAGGCTGAAAGGTGACAAATGTGTGGGAAGGAGACAGAGATGGAGACATATGGTGAAAATGAAAAATAAATTAAATGCGTACAAAAACAAATAGACTTTAGGGAAAAAAAAGGGATGGCTGAAAGATGTTAGTGGAAAATAAGTCTATCATTTAAACCAGAGGGCTGCTGGGAGCCAAGGCAGATGATCAGCTTGGCTTCCATGTTTTTTCTATGGTCAGGATCACAGAAGCCCTGCTGAAGGACACAAACAGAAAGGTCATTGACATTGTGGTCCCTGGAGATAAAGTGGGTTTAGCAGTTTCACCATTCCTGACTGCTCTGTAATGTTCCCTGAAATGGTCAGCAAGGCGCCTACCAGTCTCTCCGATGTAAATAGCTGTACACTTCCTGCAAAGAATACAATACACCACATTAGTGCAGGTGCATGAGAACTCCTTGGTGATGTGAAAAACACCTGTAGGCCCCCGAATTTCAATCACACTGGAAATAAATTTGCAGGTGTAGCAGTGAGTCCTGTTGCAAGGTTTGGTATCTGGAAGGGAGGAACTGTTAAGAGTAGGTAGGCTGCTTTTAACCAGGAGATTCCGCAGGTTAGGTGGGCGGCGGTAGGAGGCAATAGGTGGTTCTGTAAAGGAAGCACCAATGTTTGGGTCAGTTTGCAAAATGGGAAAGTTACTGATGATGATCCTGTGAAGACAAGGTGTGCTCTGATGGAAAGGAAGCTCTAGTGGAATTCGCCGTTGTTCTAGTGTGACAGTATCCTTCCTGCGGGGGTCTAGGTTACCAGTTTGTAACAAAGCCCTGCTGTAGCCCCTTTGGGAAAACCTTTTAATCATTTCATCTGCACATTTTTTGAAGTCTGACTCAGCACTGCAATTATGTTTGACCCACATTAACTGTCACTTTGGGATGTTGCTGATGATGTGGCATGGATGACAGCTAAAGGCATTTAGAATTGTTTTTCTGTCCGTATTATTTTTTCAGAGCAAATCAGTTTTGAGAGTTCCATCAGGATTTTTATGAATTCTTAAATCCAAAAAATGAATCTTCTCTCTCGAACCATTCACTGTAAATTTTAAATTTGGATTTGAATTATGTAAATACTGCACATCATCCATAAATCTTCTCTATAAATTGATTAAATTGAAATATGGATTCTTCGTTTGGTCACACTGTATATTACCTCTTTTTCCCAGGGTCCCAGGTAAAGGTAAGCTCCCCCCACGTCCTCCCTGAATCTGCTTTTCACTACTTGGATACGTTTTATAACCAGGACCTAAATGTTTGTAAGCTTTTGTGTATGGGTTCTGACATTGGCAATGATAACCGAGTTTCTCATTTCTAGTTGTAGGCCTGCAATCAGAGCCCATGCACATAGTGCTAAGAATACCAATCTACACAGCCCTTTTGAGTGAAAGGCCTGTTCCTGTTTTGTTTATCTCTGGTTTTCTGCAAATCATTTTCATGAACAATGCTGCTAGGCATGTTTGCTATGTGGGTTAAATTTGCAATGTGTTTCACAGTTCATTACAGGATGCTGCCAACTTTTAAGATACTAACATGGACTCAATCATTACACAGATTAATGTTCAGGGAGTTATACGACCCATGATGAATTTTTCAGACTTTACGTTTCTGTGATCACGCCATGGCTTTACTGCTATATATCTCTTTATGAACTTTTCTTTAGCAATCAAATGTTAAAGAATAGCCCCCAAGGATGAAGTAATGTTGGATATGAAGTGTCACTTACTACTGTAATTATTTTTGCATTACCTTTAACCTATACTCTGTTTTGGATTGAATAATGTGATTTTGGTCATATATTTAATAAACATAATTTATAAAAACAAATGCTCTCCATCCAGTTAAGCAACAAGTAATCCAATAGTGAGTCCTGACTCCCCAAAAATAACAACTGAGCACCCTGACTGGGCACTCTGTTTTTAAGGTAATGGGGAGAAGGGGAAACAATTGGGGTTGCTGTCTGCAAGGGTGGAGGAAAGGGGGTTGTCTTTAATTTTTGTGTGACTCACTGTGTGCACTGTGCAGACTTAGGCAGACACTCAGGGCCTAGTTTAACCAGGTAGGTGTAGGGTTTACTGAGGTGTAGAATCATAATTTGATCAGATTCCAATTTGGACACTTTTTGGCCTGCAATTCTGAAAAAATCCCATCGTTGTCTGCCATACAGGATGATCAGCTTAACTGGGTAAGTGCCTCAAGCAGGCATGACTACCACTGGCTTTCTCTATTTTACAACCGTGCACAAGAAAAAGCACATAGTTATTTCCTAGCCCTTTTCGCGCAGTTGAGCAACACTTCATTTAACAGTGGCACTTACTTTCTCAATTCCCAGGATGAAGCATGAATTTGGTAGAAAGGCCTTTACATTTGCAGCACAAGACACCTGGAACGAACTCCCTCTCCAGCTGAGAAATGCTTCTAGCTTGCAAGAGTTCAAGTTCAGTCTTTCCAAACACCTCAGAACACCTTGTATTTGTTTTGGTCCTGAATATACGTCTCCCTAACCATGATTGTGTTGCATAACAATGCTCATGTTCATAGCTGTCATCCCACTTCGTCAGCTTGCTTTGATTATGGTTTGGATGTACTTACCTTTATTTATTTATTTTTTCTCCTGTTTATATTTTAGTCTGCATGCAACTACTGTATTTCTTCTGGATTCTGTTAACGTGTTGACTACATCCTCCCTGGACCCCCATGAAAAACAGATGCTGCACCTCATGGGGTTATCCTTGTTGGAGTGCTTTTAAAGAAATAAACAATGGTTGGAATCTGACCAAACCAGTTCTGTGTCTTGAAATGTGAGCAACCATAGTGGATACCATAAGTCTGCCAAGATAAGCTTTGGTCCTGCCTCAAGTTTATTTATTTATTTCATTTTTTATTTTGCTTTTGTTGATCTGGAAAGGAAGGCTAGGTAATTTTGTCTACTTTCAGTCGGGTCCCTGAATGGTGGGGGGGATAGGTTACCGATGCAAACTGATATTGAATCTAGTAAACTGTTGGTCATATATATATATTTTTCCATATAGGTATTTATCCTGCATGGCGCAGCTGCTTGTCCACCAACCTTACCGGACCCCGAGGTAGTTTGGGATCTTGAATGTGATGTGTGTCCCAGAAGACCCCCAGAGCCAGCCCAGAAGCATCATCCTGCTGTAGCTCCTGACTTTTCCATATTTTCTCCCTTCCCCAGTTATCCAGGGCCCCAGACAGAGAGGTGCATGTGCATGGAGGCACACCTGCACCCTCTTGCTCCAGTGATGGCCCCTTCCTCCCACCCTGTTGGCCTAGTGCTCTGACTCCCTTGGCTTGCACTGCCCTCTTGCCTCCACCATGAGGCAGTCAAGAGCTGAAGGAAGCCTGAATCCCTCCCCATACAGGAGAGCTGCAATCCTGCACTGCTCCCTCTCCCTCTGGACCGACCACCAACGGCCTGTGCTCATTCCCAAACACGGATTGCCTGCATGGTGAGAGGTAAGGTGTCTGGCGCCTCAGCCCTCTGCACCGCCAGGCCAGCCTGATATTTGTTTTCTTTAGTTCTCCACTGCTGTGGAACCGGGAACCTCTAGAGAAGTGGTTGATGTCCAAATTATGGGTCATGCCCCAGATTTGGGCTGTGGGATGTTTGATTTGGGCCACAACAGGTAACAGTACTCATCATTTAAATTTAGCTGAAAACCTTTGCCACTCAGATGGCTGTTTCTAAAGGGAAAGTTGATCATTTCCATGCATGTTGTTCGTGTATTTCACTTAACCATTTGAAAGGGGCCACATTCAGAATGTTAGATGTGGATTTCACCAAAAAGGAAGTTCTAGCCTAGCTGAAACTAACTCAGTCAGATTGCTCTGCTGGCCATGACGACCATGAGTCCAGTCTTTTCAAATTGGCTGCCCCTGTGATTGCTTCTCTTCTTAGAAATCTGTTCAGTATGTTCCTCCTCCTGAGAACTATCCCAGACAAATGAAAAATTGCCCTTGTGGTACCAGTGCCCAATGGTACTCAGCACAAAGAAAACTAAAGCCATGCTATTTGGTAAAAGGCACTTGGGAATGCAGATGCAGACTCTGCTTAATGAGCACAACTTCTGTGTCACAGTTCAATGTTGTTGGGTCCATCAAATGTCTAGGCAACCTGCTAAATTAAGAGCTTACCTTTTGACCTCATGTAGATTTGTTTGAAAAAACTCTCCACCAAAAGCTTGATCTGCTGTACAGGCTTTGGGCCTTCCTCAGTAAAGATGCGTGACTCACCATCTCTAGCAATAAACTTCTTCTTGTCTCACTCTGAAGTGCCCTGATCCTGCATCCCCTTAGAAAGCAGAACTCAGCAGCCTCAAAGTCCTATACGACAGAACTGGATACTTTGCTGCTGATGCCAGCTCCAGAGAACATTACTGTGATGTCTTTTCCTGCTTCAGCTGGCCTTCTCTTGAATGTAGATTGAATTACACAGTACTATGCCTGGCACATGGGCTCATTGGACTCTACTCTCCTCCGATGACCTGTGATTACGGCGACCGCAAAAAGGGCGATTGATTTGGGCAAGTGCACTAACGGCGACTGGGGTTTTCCCCCTTCCCGAGTTGCACCCCACTTGCAGTTAGTATATTTAGAAAGGGGTGTGGGGGGCAAATCCCCCTGAAGATATAGGAATTGCTGTATCTGCACTCACCCAAATGTACTCGCCCTTTTCATGTGTCACCAAAAAAGAGTAGCTCTTATCACATGGCAACTCATCCTCCTAGACTGCAGGGCATTTTGGAAATAAAGCCCCAATGGATGCTGTTCCGCTCCTATGCTTCCACACTGTTAATCATCACTAGGACCAAATCTGGCTCTGATGACTGAGCCTTTGCTCACACTGCCCCTTACCTATGGAACAAATTCTCCACTGATAGCCAAAGCATAGGTAACTCTAATACTTTTAAGGCCAGCCTGAAGGCCTGCCTCATTGGCTGCAGGTGATGCAGCTGTGATCATTGAACCCTATTTGCCCTTTGTGAACTGTTTGCACCCTCTTGTGTTGATCTGTACACCACTGTTACTTCACAAACTTGCTTTAAACTGTAATGCTTTATGACTTTGTTGTACTGCTAACAAATATATTGTAAACCTGTACCTGTGCTTATTGCCCTATGTTCTGATAATAACTGTATCATGCTATGGTTATGTTTCCCTGCCTTTGGCCCCCATGAAAAAGGGATTATGTCTCAGTGGGCTTAACCTGGTCACCAGAATCCAATAAACAAATAACTTCTGGGACTCAAGCAAAAAAACTGAAACCCATTGCTCTAAAGTCAAAGGTTTCAAAGTGGCATGAGTCAAGCTGGAAGGAGACAATATCATTTTTCTAGTACGACTGTAAAAGGGGGAAATAAAAAGGAAAGACTGAGAAGAGGAGTCACAACTCAAGAGCCCCTGATGGAAGAGGTTTTCACATAGGAATCAGGCCAGAAAGACACTTTTGTAATGGCTTAGGGCAGTTCAGGGAAACAGCTAGAAATAGACAGCCACCAGCAGAAGGGTTTTTATGCCAAAGGGCGAGGGCATGCTCGTGGAAGGAGTCAAAGTCATAGGACCATCAAGCAAAAATTATTAGGAATGGGATGTCAACCATCCATGGCACTAGTCTGGGCTATCTTGTTGAAATACTAAAAATGGTTTACAGAAGTAAAGAACTATTCAAAGCTTGTGCACCTCTAGCAGAACTACATATCCCCAAAACTACACTTTCCTCCTATTTCTTACTCCTCTTTTGCACTTGTCCACCCCCTCCCTTCTGTTCTACTCCTCTGTGCTGCTACCTATCCCTTTGTGCCTGCTCCTCGAAAGGTATTTCCATGTAACCAATGGGGCTGATCCTCAGATGGGGGTGGTCTCCCACCCTGTTCTTGTAGAATTTACCTGTTTGATGAAGCTTGAGCTATTGTACTGTATAATTTTTTTGCTCTCATAGTTGATTTATCATATGAGTTTTGTTTTCTGTTTTGTTATTTTAAAGGCTCCATTAATCAGCCCGATACATATTGTCTAATACATGGGTTAGTGTGTATAATGAGAATTTTACACACACCCAAGGTACTGGATGCTACATAAACCCTGAGGGTAAAGCTTGAGGGGTTTATTAAAGCATCCAACATGGAGAGTGTGTGTAAAATTTGAGTTTTACACACTACCCCATGTATTGTTTTACATAATTGTTATTGAGTGTTTCTTCACCTCAGCAATTATATAAATAGATATTGATCTCTGTGCTGGTAGCCACTGGTTGAAGCGCAGTTTAAACTTACATTGTACTTTGTCCGCAATTTCTCCAAAAGTACAAAGTATACCAATAAGAACTGGATTAAAACAAGTCTGTGATTGTAAAACACTTACTCCAGAGTCTGAGTGCATGTACTGAGAACTGATGAAGTGTATGTACGAGGAAGGCAAGAACGCGTTGGGCACATGTGTGGAACAAGACCAACTTTTTATGTATTCACCACAGTAAATTATAACTAGGTTACCCTATAGGGAAGAACACTCCCCAGTTATATTATACCATTTATGTACCCAATTCAGTATACAAAATCAAGGAGACATGGACTTGAAAAGGCCATGTGACATTATATTGAACAGAGCAAGCCCTGAATGCTGGGTAACCTTTCAGCAAAACTCTTTAACATCAATGTCACTGACTCAGTTGGTAGCAGCCACCCTTCTGCCCATGATGGAAGTTAAAGGTCCTATTGCACTTTTTGAAACAGTGCAGAAGTTATTCCCACATACTGACCATCATTCACTCAGTTATACATGTTCTAATGTAATACAGGTGCACAAGTAAATGTGGGTGTGTTTGTGGGCGTGTGTGTCTGTCTGTGCATGTGTTAGTTGAAAGCACACCACATGGCTACTGTATGAATACAACAGTCTTTGCACTACCACCATCAAACTCATTGCAATGTAAAATACTTTGATATACAGTGTCTATGAAAGGCACTATATAAAATCAAATTATGTTTTACATGCTCAATAGTGTTATCTGTGGAATTTTGTGACACTGTTGCTTTAAGTGTTCATTTCTAAATTTCATAGTGCTCTGACTCACATCTGTGTTGTGGATAATGTCAAGTCTGTAGGATGAGGCTAGGTGAGTGGGATTATTCTAAGGAGTTGTTTGTAGGGATTGGAAAAATAAAATCATGGTGGTGTCCTGCCTAATGCCTGTAATACATTATTGGTTATGTTAATATAGCACTTAAGATATATATTTGCAAGGACAATATTGGAACAAGTCTGCGAAATAGTGATGCAGAGAAAATTGTTCACTCCTAGACATGTGTTTTCTGAGAAAGTATGACTTCACTAGCCACAGATGCAAAACGTAGACAACAGATTGCATTCAGAATGAATTGTCAACACTTTGCAGACTAAAGACAAGTATACTTGTCTGTCTAAATATTTAATTCCATTTTGGGCATGGTTTCCATCCCTGAACCACTCTCCTGGTGTTATAATGACCTTTTTATTTAGTATACTTTATTAACATTTTAACCACAAAACAGAACATAAAAAGCAAAATTAAACACTTAATACAGAACACGGCCCACAGCAACCTTTAAGGAATCAACCACCCTTCCACTATCAAATACCTGAACATGGACTTCCCAACACATCACATTACACTGCAGTTAGCCAAAGGCACCAACTCCCCCTACAGGATGCATGGAGACACTGCATGCCTTGCAGTAGCACTCGGTTTGGTTCCAGAGGTTTTGGGAGCAGAGATGGAGTGTAAGTGGTGGTTAGCTAGCACAGGAACTCTAAAAACTGAAAATGAGGTAGAGTAGGGCAAATCTTAGTAAACACTATCAACGAAAACAAATTCTATCTTCATCCATAATATTAGTTTGGTAGAGATTTCAAATTTTGTTACAACTGTAGCATCAATCTACGTGAGTTAAAATGTGCATCAGTAATCCCCAATAGCAGGCCACAGCCACAGGAAAAAGCAATTTGTTTTACAGTTTTGATGAATGCTAAGGGGAACCTACAGTATGCCTTGGTCTGACTTTCTCCCATACTGTATATATGCACTATATGTACCGCACCAGTGGTGAATAAATTGGGTAAATAAATCATGTTATTTTGGGATAAATATTTATTTTTATTTTTTTTTTTTAAGTTGTTGACCGGGAGAGGCACACTGAGCCAAGGCTCATTTCCAGGTGTGACCCAGGGGATGGGGAACAGGGAGCAAGATACAAAATAAGTCACGTTTTACAAAGAATTATGCATCAGTTTGAATACAGTTATTTTACAGGTACATTAGCAGTTGGATTACATAAGAATGAATTAAGTTGGTCATCCAGAGCAGTGCTTAAGGCTGGTTAACAGCGAGAGAGAGAAGGAAAGAGGAAAACAAGGAGTGTATAATGATGTAAGAAGACGTACTGAGGGAACTCACATGAGCAGGAGACAGAGAAAGGAGAGTGCTCAGTGAGGGATCTTTTGAGGACAGACGAGAAGGAGGAGAGATGAATGGGGAGAGAAAGAAAATTCCACAGAGAAGGGAGCCGGAAGGCGAAAGCAGCGGAGCCAGTGCAGGATATGGGGCGAGGGAGGAAAAAAGTGTGGCAGTCCCTGGACTGGACGAGACAAGAGAGCTCAGCCACAGGGGAGAGGAAAGAGGATAGGTAGGAGGGGAGGGAACCAAACCAGAATTTGGAGATGAAAAGAGAGGAATGCAGTTTGCAATAACAGTGAAGTGAGGAGAGGGAGAGGGAGGAGTACAGGGTGCAGTGGTGAGTGTGGGAAGGGGCGTTCGATACAAAGTGGCAGAAGGTATTGTAGAAGAAGTCAAGCCTAGCCAGAGAGGGGGCTGGGGCAGTGCCATAGATAATGCTGGCATACTCAAACGTGGGTAGGATGGTTTTTGTGAGGAGTGCAAGGTGAGCATTCTGAGGAGGGGGAGTCTTTAGTACGATATAGAGCACCTAGCTCATGGAGGCTAGAGTAGCTATGCGCAATGTGTTTGGAATAATCCAGGGGGCAGTCAAGCTAGACACCTAAGTATTTATAGTAGGGGATGTCTTCCAGAGTGGCCCCATCCAAGATTGTGAAATTGAGCGAGAAGGAGAGGTTGTTTAGTTTGTGAGGGGAACTGAAAGTCATAGATACAGTTTTTTTGTTGTTAGCTTTGAGGTGGTTGGCATGAAACCACTGTAGTACTGAATGAAAGTTGGCTTGGAGCTGGAATTCAACATCAAGAGCAGGAGGGTCTGAGACATAAAGAATAGTATCATCAGTGTACATCTGTATGTTTGAGGTGAAGCAAGCTGACAGAAAATCATTAAGAAAAATAGAAAAGAGTATCGACCCCAGAACTGAGCCTTGAGGGATGCCGGCATAGATGGGGAGGGGGTGGAAGAGTGCGCCACCTATATTGACAAATTGGGAGTGACAGGAGAGGTAGGATTTGAACCAGTTTATTCCTGGAGCAGAGAGTCCTGCAGAGCGAAGTTTATTTAACAAGATGGGGTGGGAGACCAAGTCAAAGACCTTGACCAGGTCAATGAAAATGTCAGCTGTTAGGTGGCCTTTATCAATACCATAAAGGATAGAGTTAGTGACATGACAGAGAGAAGTGACTGTAGAATGATTGGCTTGAAGACCAGATTGGAAGGGAGAGAGAGATAGTCTATGGAGCTCAGGAAGTCTGTAAGTCATGAGAGGACTAGGGATTCCTGAAGTTTAGCCAGGGAGGGTAGAAGGGATATGGGGCGATAATTGTCTGAAGTGCATGCATCCCCTCCCTTGTGTAGGTGGTATTACATTAGCAGTTTTCCAGGCCAGAGGAACCTTGCAAAGGGAGAAAGAGTGATTTAGTAGGTGGGAAAGTGGGAGAAAGACGGCAGGTGCGGACATGCAAAGGAGGAAAGGATTGAGATTGTCTAAGCTGGATTTTGGGGGGTTGTGGGCTGTGAGGGCATTTTAGACTGCAAGGCAGGAGACTGAGGGAGAAGCTTAGCTGCTTAGGAGCTGGAGGTGGGAGGGGAAGGGGAAGAGGGAGTGGTTGGGGGAAACTGCACAGGTTACAAAGAAGGTGTTGCGTTCAGACGCAACAGAGCCTGGGTCAGAGACTGGAGTGCCATCCACAACAAGTGTGGGAGTGGACTGCAGGGTGGGGGGGGTCAAGGAGAGAATGGATTGTGCACCAGAAGTTGGCAGGGGAGTTATAGTTTAAGTGAAGCTGGGAGCAAATGTATAAGTCTTTAGCAGACCTTTTAGCCTTGGTACAGGTGTTTCTCAGTGTCCTATAGAGCTGTAGGTAGGAGGGAGCACTAGAGGCTTTGAAGCCAGCCCAGACTTGGTCATGAGACCTACATAGGTGTATGATGTCAGCTGAGATCCAGGGCTGATGATACCACTTAACCTTGCACCTCTGTAGTGAAGCATGGTGGTTCCAGGCACCTAGGAGGTAATGTGTGAAGACAGACAGGGTGGTGTCTAAGTCAGGAGCTGAGTACATTAGAGATCAGCCACAGAGTGGAGATCGTGTAGGAGAGCTACGGAGCTAGGGGTCTGAGGAAGCAAACCCATCTGTAAATGAGTGGGGAGTGTAAAGCTTGCAGGTACAAAAGATCATAAGGTGATTGCTGAAGATGTCAGGAAGGGTGCCAGCTGCTATTATTCGACGGGGGTGGGAGGACAGGATCCAGTCAAGGAGGGAGTGGTTCTATGTGACAGGATTTGGATGGGTAGGTTTCAGGATTAACTGTATCAGGTTTAGGGATTCAATTTGCTATACCTGATTAAACAACTAAATAAAAAAAAAAAATTTACTCAGTGATAGGTTTATGTGAAGGTGAGATCCAGTTTAGATTGAAATCACCTAGTGTTAGTTGCTCTGTAGATGATGCTTTAGTAACAAGGGAGGTGATGATTTCTATGAGTGAGGAGGGGGGATTTTGGGGCATAGAGCATGACAATGGAGAGAGGGAGGGAGGGAGGATGGGAAATTTAGGGAGACAGTCAGACCTTCAAGTGAGGAGGCACTGGTTTCGCTGTAGGTAGCATGACATGGTAGATTTGACTGAACATAAATAGCCACACCACCTCCACGCTTGCCACAGTCTTGACAAAATATTCTGTAGTTTGGGATGGATACCTGGGAGTCAGGAGTTCATGATGAGAGTCAGGTTTCAGTAACGCATAGGAGGTCAGGGAAGTGTAGGGTGATCCAGACTTAGATAGCATCAGTCTTTGGGAGGAGGTTTCTGGCATTTAGGTGACAGACTTTAAGGTCTTTGGGAAGATTGGGAACGGAGTGGAAGAGGGGGCTAGGGTTGGAGTGGATGTTGCCAGAAAGGAGAAGGGAGGAGGAAACAGTGCTTAAGTTTAAGAGACTTACATTTTGGGGTTAGGGGAAGAGAAGGGTATATTCCAGAGAGGTGAAGATAGGCAATAAAGGAGTTCAAGGTTGAGAAAGCAGGAGGCAAGGAGGCCTGGGTGAGGGAGAGAGTGCCAACTGTGGGTGATGGGGTGTTGGGGCGGAGCATGGAAGAAGTTAATTTGGGAGGGGCTGGTGAGAGAAGGGGCAATGGCAGGTGTGGGCGGGAGTGCATTAAGAGGAGGGTAAGACAGTGAGCTGGAAGCATATGGAGGAGTGCGAGGACAGCAGAGGAGAGAGAAGCTGAAGTGAGAGAGATAAGAGTAGGACTATCAGAAGGAGAGTCATAGTGGAGTGCTATGGGAGGTTGGGAGGGAGAGGTGGTTTTAGTGATTGGGGTACAGAGCAAATGTACCAGAAGGAGGAGCTGTCAGTGCCTATGGCTTTTTGAGAGGCAGAAGTGTACAAACATGGACAGAAGCTGACACAGGTGGGAGGAGAGAAAACCTGCATACAAAGGAGAGGAAAGGAAGAAAGAGATGCAATGGAGGGGTTCAGTAGAGACGAGTTGAGGAAGCACATTACTCAGGGGAACATTTTGCAGTTTAAGGGATGGCTGATTGCCTTAAAACGTAGCCTTAAGGAATAATACAAAATAGCAGTGGAAAAGTAGTGAGGGTGAGATAAAGCTGAGATTGAGTTATAGAGCCAAATTTGGGTCTGTCAGACAGTTGCAGCAAAGAACTATGAATATTTGTGGAAAACAATGTCATGGTGACACTGAAACAAGGAAGACTGACTAGGCAGAAAACAGTTCAAGAGCACAGACTGAGAAAGGGCACACATCTAGAGCAGTTTGGGGGAGAGGCTAGGCAGAGTTGTGCTTGGAAGGGACCATTATGTTGGGGAAGGGGCACTAACTGGCGGGCGGTCCAAGTGCTTTTGGAAGGAAGGGTGGAAAAGTAGGCTGATTGTTTCAGCAGCGTTACAGGTAACGCCTGCTTAAGCATGCACACCCTGGGTGGGTGGGGGTGGATGGGGAGATGGGCGGTAGACTGAATTTCATTTAGAACACCATTTATTTAACCTAGAACATATGGATGTTTGTGGATGTCACTGTTGCTGCAGCATGGCTTCAAAAGGAACACCAGGAGCAAAGCAGACTGCTCTTATGCTTGCCAAAAAGGTAAAGATTCTGACTGTAATTGACAAGTTACCCAAAATGAGCATCCGTGACATGGCTGTCCATTATAACCTAGCAAAATCAACAGTGGGGGACCTGAGGTGGGCTAGGGAAGAAATCATGGCACAGTGGCACAGAAACCTGAATCCCGCAAGAAAACAAAAAAGGAAAGGGAAAGATAGTGCCATTGAGGATGCTCTTCTGTATTGGTTCACCAATGCCAGGGGTAGGAGGTTATGCTGACAGGCCTAATTTTAAAGCAGAAGGCACAGCAATTGGCACTAGTGTTGGAGAAATCACACTTTATTTCAAACAAAGGAGTGGTTACAAAGATGGAAGACATGCCATAACACTGGCTTTAAACTAGTCCATGGTAAAAACTGAGTGCAGACCAGGAGAGTGCCCAGAAGTGGGTTACCGACGTGCTCCCTGATCTGCTGACAGGCTATTCAGCTGATGACATCTACAACGCCGATAAAACCGGCATTTTCTTTCACTGCATCGGCTATGAAACATAAAAATTGTCGGCAGATAAGGACCGCTAGGCCCATCCAGTCTGCCCATAAAGTGTAACTCCCACTGGAACGTGAACCCAGACCCCTAGCATTCCATGCTAGTACTCTAACCCCTAAGCTTTCGGAGGAGAACCCTAACATTTAAAGCCTCTGGGGATGAAGCAGGCGAAGGAGAGAGTGTCTGTCATGTGCTGCTGCAACATGAGCAGCACAGATAAAAAAGATTTGGTGGTGGTGGGGAAAACAGCAAAACCAAGATGTTTTGGGGGTGGGTGCACCACCTGCCCATTGTGTATAAAAACAACAGGACAGCATGGATGACTGGGGACATTTTTACATTGTGCCTGAAGGAATGGGACAGGGCACTAAGACCCAGGAAGATATCACTCATTGTTGATAACTTCGGTGGGCATCCGAATGTGCAAGGGCTAAGAAGCATTTGGCTCATCTTTCTCCCACCCAATACAACTTGTATCATACAGCCACCGGATATGAGTGTCAAAATGTCTTTTAAAAGATGTTATGTACACTCCCTATGTACAAAACATCTTGATGCACTGGACTCGACAGAAGAACTTACAGCTACAGCATGCATGAAGCAGACTAACTTGCTTAATACAATTGGATTGTTGAAATCGGCAAGGGACACTGTGACTCCAACCACCATACAGAACTGCTTTTGAAAAGGTGGTTTCTATTGAGCTGACAATACAGAGGAGCCAGAGGATGCTGTACAGGACCATGCAGAGACTATCCCCCCCCCACCACCAGATCGCACAGATGAAGAGTTCAAATCCATATGCTGCCTGGGTGAAAATGAGGAAGAGGAGGGTCAAGAGGCAGATGACATCACCGAGGTGGTGGAAGCGATGATGGAAGCCTCAATCAATGATGCCAACACAAATGAGGTGCAAGAGGATAACGACAAGCAGCAACCAACTGTCTCAGGATATGATGTTAAAAGTGCTCTCCTTACACTGAGAAGAGCTAGGTAGCAGCAAGATGACATTGTCCCAGAATTGGGACAATCTGTAGAAAATGGAGACCATGTGGTGAAGCTACTGCACTACCAAACAAAAGCAGATCACTATAAAGGATTTCTTTGCTCAGAGATGTGGTGTTAGCAATGTGATCAAAGTTTAATAAAGTTAAAAAAATTTGCACATGCATTCCCTACCCCAACACTATACAACCCTACCCACCCCAAGTACTACAGAATTGTGTTCGCAAACACACAAGCATCAAGAAAAACAATCCATTTAAGTGAAACGGACATTGGGTATAACAGACGATTCTGCCTCTTACACTTATGTCCGTTTTAAGCAGTGCATACTATATATGTGTTATTCCACTGCAACCCATTATGTATTCCCTATATAATTAATGGGTCTTCCTTTTAACCGAAGGAAAACCGTGGCATTATTTGCCATAATGAAGGAGTGTTTATTAAGGCAAACATGCAGTTTTCCTTCGGTCTACGCATGCACCCGCGGCAGCTCTTCCTTCTGGACCATTGACCGTCTTGTCTTTCTTCACCAGATGGAACTGCCACTCAGACTCGGTGGTAAGTTTCTCCCCCAAAAATTAAAACTTTTTAAAGCAATATTTCCCCAGTGGCACTGAGGTCAGAGGCGCTGGTCGCCGCACCTCACGCCACGCCTGCGAGCTGGGTTCCGGAGTGAGCATGGGTCACCGAGGCCTGGCAGGAGAGGAGAGGAGAGGGATCGAGCATCTGATGGACTGCTCTCCCTCTCCGGGGAGTGGGGTTCAAGACAGCCAGAGTCCGACTGCCCCCTGGTGGAGGCTGGGGGTCAGGGACGCACGACGTACACTGAAGAGGAGTCAAGGCAGATGCCAGGATGGGGGTGCACTCCCAGCTGCCAGCATCATTGCATGCCCACTGACTTGGAGGAATTGCAAACAGTGGAAAGTGGCACCTCTCGCATGGCTTGAAGGCCGACTGTGAGAGTTCATTGGGCGATGGCACCCGAGCTGGATCTGTGAAGGTTGGGGGAGTTAGGGGCCTCCCTGCTTCCCCACTGTGGGGGGCAAGCTGCAGGAGTTGTAGGATGCCTGCAGTCCTGGTTGAGACAAATGGTGGCCTGATCCCCGGCAGGATGCAAGGGAAAAAATAACGGGAGTGCAGAGAGGTGGCCAAGGAGGATAAATAATAATAAAAAAAGCAATTTTTCACCTGCGAGCCCAAATAAATGAAAAAAAGAAAAAAGTTAAATAAATTAAAAAAAAAACTACCGCGGACCACGCACTCAAACCAAAGAGTGGACCACGGCCACACAGGAGTCAGAAATGATTTTTTTTATTTTATATAATCGCTGTGGCCAAAAAGGAAGAAGCAGCAATTACATAAAATGAAATATGGGATGCTGTGAGTAAATTCAAAATTTACACACCCTTGGGGTTAGATGCTTGCACAAACCCCTCGAGCTTCGCTCTCCGGGTTTATGTAGCATCTAACCCCTTGAGGTGTAATCTTCTTGTTACACACCCCACCCCACACTTTATTCTATATATATATATATATATATATATATATATATAGAGATATGACATGGCCTGACTGAAGATATCATATTTATCTTCACTCGAGCCCAGTGATAATGATATCACTGGGCCCCGAGTGAAGATAAATATGATATCTCTCAGTCGCCATGTCATATTCTGTTTATACAATGTATGCTTTGCCCCCCTCCCCCCCAATACAACTCACCACATGCCCCTTTCAGTGCAATGGGTGACATAAAGGTGATGGCCCTAGCAATACAACCCCACTTACAGAAACGCTGCCAAAACAGCAGTTGTCATTTATTGTTTAAAAAATATCTGGTGGATCCTGCTATTTATGGTTAGTTTTAAAAAGCCTTATCTGGTTTATCCTGCCATGTCCCCCCCCAACAGAGCTGCACATACTCTCCCAACCCCCCCCAACCTAACAGATTACATAGGGTTTTCAAATATCTGGTTGATCCTGTCAATTTAAATTACTAAAATATCTGGTTGATCGCTTCCTTTTACTGTTCAAAAGCCACCGGCTCGGTCACTGCTGCACTCTATGTGCAGTCGGCCGCTTTTTTTCAACAAGAGACAGCAAGCTAAGCATAAAGCACAGCGTTTTCTCACTTACTGAACCCGGGGCACCTACTAGAAAACATTTGGCAATGTAGCAATCGTCAGTGTAGATAGCGCTCGGTCACGATGCAATTACAGTGAAAGTGAAAGTGCTCAGAGTGGCAGGATCAACCAGATAAGTTTCGATATGACGTATAGGAATGTGGAGATAACAAACGACATATAGGAACATGAAGATAACAATGTTATCTTCACCGACCATCTGAGATATCATGTTTTATACTGTTATTTATCTGACAACATACATTGTATAAATATATATAGATATATACATATATATATATATATATATATATATATATTATAGGGGAGCGATAGTGCCCTTTTGTTAGGATTTAGCAGACTGCTCAATGTTAAACCCAAATTTTGCACCTTGATAATTTTGGTGCCATTCAATGGCATAGCCTCTGGAACACTGATTTTGGAAAAAATGAAGATTTTTCCATAGACTAAACATGTTTGTTTTTTTTGCTCTCATACATAGCCTAGCCAGCACAGAATTTATTTCACAAAACTTCCAGAGTAGAAGCAGCCTATGCTGAAGTGGTGCTTTTCAAAAGCTTTATAAAAAATATTAAACAGTTCCAGAGTTATAAGGATTTAAAGTTTAGTTTTTGGATAACTCTCTGATATAGACAATAAAAAAACAAGTTGTGAGAGCTTATTTTTCATGATTTACTTGTCATGAGAGATTCAGAAGGGACATCTGTAAGCATTATTTCACAGAAAGGGGAAGACAACTGGATCAAGCTGCTGGAGGAAGTGGTACAAACCAAATCAAGCAAGGATGGGACAGGTACATAGGATTAGTTAGACAGCAGGGGGCAGAAACCAAGGGGAAGGATGGCTACTAGGGCACGTACAGAGTAGTTAGGTAGGGTATGCACACTGGATGGGCCAACAGGCAAGTTTCTGCAGTCATTGTGTATGTATCTATGTGCCGCCTATATTAAAAAGAGAAAGCCAGGTTTGGAGAGAACCAGGTTTAGAGAGAGCCAGGTTTAAATTCCCTCTGGTGAGGATGATTTAAAATAATTTAACCAAAGTCTTGTTGGCATTCTCAGATCAGAGGTAAGATAAGTTCTACTCATGATCTACAATATAAAATGTATTTTGTTTTGTTCCCACTCTTAAAATTTGCTTAAGATATGTTTGTAACAAGATGCTGTTTATTTCATAGAATACTGTTGTAATGTAGCTCATGGTTTTGTCACTGCTGCCTCACCGAGTTCTCAGCACTGCGGGCAGCAGCAAGTTGTCATGTTAGCCTGCACAGTTTTCTTCCTGCTGGCAGAAAATTGAGTTCCTTAATATAAAAACAAACAGTTGATAGTGTCAATATAACTATATATATATATATATATATATATATATATATATATATATATTCTTTGGAAAAACTCCATTAATGTATCAGTTAAGATTGTTTCTACACCGACAAAAGTGTGGAAATTCCAGGTTAGGGTTACCACCCACCACCCCACCCCCATGCCTCTCCTCAAACCCTAACTCATGTTCCCCCCCACCCCACCCCACACATGCAAGCAAGGGAAGGGCCAAGGCAAGACAAGTAACCAGGGTCAAGCAGGAACAGGTAACAGAAGTGACAGACAACTCTGTAAGCGTTCCACAAGACACAGGCTTTGTCACAGTCCACCAAGCATATGAGTTCTGCAGCCATCATAGTGGCTTGGGGGTACACATACATGCTGGGCAATCATGGCGCAGATGCCCATATTTCAATAGTTAACAGCTGATGAAACACACAGTATGTTATGCGCACATAGTGTATTAGAAATAACAGTTTCTGCAAGCCTAGCGACAGACACTGGATGTTTGCATTTTGTTTTGTGATACAGTGAGTCAGTCCTAATAACAAACAGTGGTAGTAATAAAAGTAATGTCTTGTAGCACAGTTTACAAGTAAGATGTAAAAGCAACAGCTGTAACATGTAAAGGTAACCATACCATACTGTTAATGAGTATTTCCAGGTAACGCAGCAGCATAATAACATGTGTTGGCGGTAGTTTCCCACCAGAGCAGTATCTCCACAGTAGTGTGTATGTGTCAGGTGTATCTGTCCTGCTACCGCATGCCTATGTGGTAGCGGCGATACTTGCAGTGACCCAATTGTTGGATAATGACACATATAAATCAATATTCTGAAAATGTGTACAGACTAAGTGTCATTGTATTAGGAAGATATGCCAGCAATAATGTGTCATCACACTGTGCTGACAGTATAGAGTCACTTATACTGTATTTGTGTTTCCATTACATAGTGGTATGTGAAATCAGTACAGTGTTGTGATTATTGTCATACAGATGTGCCAGAATGGTATAGTGTTGTACAATGTTGCATGTGTCTTGCATGTGTGTGTGTGTGTGTGTGTGGTGGGGTCGGGTTGGGGGAATGCAGAATTAGGGTTTTGAGGAGGGGGCGTGAGGGTGGGGTGGTGGTGGTGTGGTAACCCTAACGTGGAATTTCCCCACTTTTGTCAGTGTGGAAACAACCCTAACTGATGCATTAATGAAGTTTTTGCAAAGAATTTCCTTTCCTTTTTTAAAAGCGTAATATCAGTAGTAAATGGAATATATTGGGGGCCCCGCGTTCCCACCAAGCTGCCCAGTTGTGCATAATGACATGTGTCTGTGGGAGCACTGGCCCTCTGGGCCCTGCACTTCCACTTATACATGAGTATGGAGCCATACAGCAGCCCTATAAGGCAATGAGCCCGTGTAACACTAATTTGCCCATATCTCAGGAACTGTAGCAGCTAGAAAAAAAATTCAAGTGTCATTGTAATCATGAAAGTGAGTAGTTCTCACAGCAGAACGCTGATCAAATCCGTATCTCACATAGTTTTCAAGATTCCGGCACGGAAAAACGCTGTGACTGCTAATGCTGAGGGCATAATAGTGGCCTACTCACATGAAAATAAGCAATTGGAACACTAATTGGAAAACTAATTTGCAAATATCTCAGGAACCATACAAGGTAGAAAAAAAATTCAAATTTCATGGTATTCATGACTTTCCAACCTACTTCTATGCTTAGTCCCCCCATAGGGGACTAAGCATTTTTGTGATGAAAAGTCTGTATCTCGAACCGTTTTCAAGATATGAGCCCCAAAAGTCATCATTGGCACTGTAATGTTATCCTACAGGAAAATTTCTGAACTTCAGAATGCCGTAAATATGGGCCTGTTCAATGTTTCCATACCAAACCACCAAAAGGCACATCTGTGGGAATAGGGCTGTCCACCCTGAAAAGTTCAGGCCAATAGCACAATATACATTGCCTCAATGAAGGGACAAAGAAAACAACCACCGCAAAGTTATCCTATGGGGAAATTTCTTAACTTCAGAATGGTGTAACTATGGGCCTGTTGAATCTTTCTGTACCAAACCTTGGTCTTGCCACCCTGAAAATTTTCAGCCAACAGCACAAACCAGCTTGTCACAATCAAGTGACAAAAAACCCAACACATAGCAAAATGTGTTCGTGCAGTGTTGCCACGATAACATTAATTTTTGCGCGATTCTCCTATTTCTATAATGGGAATGTTATCGAGCACAAAAAAAAATTTTAGCGTGGTTAATTTTTTTTAGTTAGCGTGATTGTTTGCATAGCAACATAAATGTTTGCGCAATCAAAAAATGGAAAACATTTAAAAAACATATTTCCAGACTAGCTGGTGAAAACCTAATGCCAGGGGCATGTTCCTTGGGGTCCGATTAGACAAACCCAATGGTTGGTGTTTTGTAAAGTGCAGTATTTTTTGAAGTACAGTGCTTTTTCCTCTCTCGCAAACTGAAAACAAGATGATGGCAGCACAACAACATTATGGGACAAGGTCAACAAAATTTGTTTGTGAATGTTTTCGCAGTGCACATATACATTTTTTCATAGGCTACAATGGGACATGAAAAAATGGAATAACTTTTGAACTGAGCCATATTTTTTTCATCAAATCTTCAAAAGGCACCAGTGCAATACAGGACACATGTAGACAACCCAATTTGAACCCACTTAAATGTATTCTTCAGTGCATTATGGGTTGACAAAGAATTTGCAACATTGGGGAAAATTCACTATTTCAACGCACTACACTTCTGCAACTGTACATCAGACTGAAACGACAATTTCAAGATCTAGAGATCTATGATAGATCTTTTTACATTCCAAATTTCAAGCAAATCAGATAAATGGTTCAAAAGTTATTAAAGTGCATAGTTTGAGGTTTAACATAGAAATGGCTACACAACCCTAACTGTAGTGGCACTACCATGCCACTATAATATATATATATATATATATATATATATATATATATATATATGTATATATATATATATATATATATATATATATACACATATATATATAAAATAGATAATCGACTTTAGGTGTGCAGTCGCACTCTGATAGACGCATGCCTTGGTGTGCATTGTATAGCCGAGTGCGTCAACCACCCAAGGCATGCGTATATTAGAGCAGCATGACAGCACACTGTAGAATGGGTTATCTATCTTATAAAATGGCAAAAGTGTTTTGGGGGGTAAAAGTGCAGGTGTGCGGTCATGCTCTGATATACACACGGTCATGTGATTTTTACAATCAGAACTTTGGATTTGGATATTGATTCTTTATCCATTTTATTTTATTTATTTAACAAGCTTGGGTTTACAATCTTTGAGTCGGAGACTCATTTACAAAGGCACCTCATCGTAGGGAGGGCAGACAGTAGTACATTGTGCGAGATACAACAAGGGCAACATTACAGGGGTGAGAGAAACATTGAACGTATAAAACACTTAGTTACATATCATCATATAATACTGGTTACAGTCAATGATGTACTAAATCCATAGGAGATACAGAGGGCTACATCCTTACATGAACCTGGGGGAAAGGTGTAGTGGGGGAGGTGGGTAGGCTGTCCAGGGGACATTGTCAAGTTAGGTGGGGTCATGCAGGAAGGTCCTGCAAGGGGAAAAAAGGGGAGGCAGGGTTAGTTACATCTACAGCAGTGGACATTAAGTAGATGATTCCTAAGGGCGGTTTTGAAGAGACCAATTTTGGCGGTGCTGGAGATGCAGATTGGGAAGGAGTTGAACCAGGTGGGGGCTCGGTAGCAGAAAGACCTCTGGGGAAGGGAGGTCTTGGTTCTGGGCACCAGGAATGTGGCTTTAACAGAGTTACATGTGGCGACAGACAGAGAAGCATGCCATAGGGAGGCAGAGATATTGGGGGGGGGGGGAAGAGTCCAAGCAGGGATTTCTTAGCGAGTAAGCAGGTCTGGTACTGCAGTTGCTCCTTGAAGTTGAGCAAGTTGGCGGAGGTGTAGAGCTGACAGGTGTGAGTGCAGCTGGGGGCTCCAGTCGAGAGCCTGCAGGCCTTATTAATGGAGAGTTGGATTTTAAAGAGGCGTTGTTGTCAGATGTCGCATAGATGGGCAGGCCATAGTCCACTAGGAACAGGATGGAGGAGGTGATGGCTAGGCAGAGGGCAATTTGGGGTAGGCAATCCCTATGGTGGTAAACTAAAGCAATCCGGGAGTTTATGGTGGTAGAGTGGGTGTTGATGTGGGTGTAGAAGTTGAGGGCAGTATCGAAGGAGATGCCTAGGTACTTGTAAATGGACACTTGCTCTAAAGGGTGGAGAGTGCTGGGGATAATCAGGAGGGTGGCATTTTTAGCCTTATTTTGGTGATGTGAGAAGAACACAGACTTGGTCTTCTTGAGGTTTATGACTAATCCGTGATCAAGAAACCACCTTTCAGTTTGATTGTAAGCATGCTGGAGGGATGATTGGAGGGTGAAGGGATCGGGGGATGCGAGACAAAGAGAACTGCATCATCAGCATAGAGGAGCATTTTGCCAGAGCAGGAGCTAGGGAGAGTGTTGAGGTAGAGACTGAAAAGTACGGGGACAAGGATGGAGCACTGAGGGACCCCGGAGTGAAAAGATCTAGTATTGGAGAGGGAGCTGTTTATCTTAACACTCTGGGTTCTCGCCAAGAGGTAGCTGGTAAACCATGCAAGGGGCCCAGCAGAAAAACCAAGTTGATGAAGGGAGTCAAGTAGGAGGAGGTGACAGACAGTGTCAAATGTCTTGGAAAGGTCTATGAACACTGCACCGGTGAGGTTGCCAGAGTCAAGAGTGGAGTGCAGGTATTGACAGAACTCCAGAAGAGCAATGGTTGTACTGTTTCCTGGGTGCAAGCCATGCTGCTCCGGGCACAAAATGTCATACCTGGCCAGGTACTCAGATAGTTGGACAGACACAACTTTTTCAAGGGCTTTGGAGAGTTGGGGGAGGATAGATTGGCCAGTAGTTATTAGGGGCAGACCGATCTCCACTCTTGGGTATAGGAGTGATTTCTGCAGTTTTCCAAGCACTGGGGAACTGACCAAGGCAGCAGGACCAGTTAAGTAGATCCGTCAGGGGGACTAGGACATTGTCCAGGACCAGGCGGAGGATCCTGTAGTCGAGGGTGTCACTGCTAAGGTTATTGCTACCAAGGGCTTTAAGCAAGTACGGCCTGGCTTCAAGAGGGGATAGGATGTGAAGGTAAAAAGGGGGTGATGGAGGATGGGGGCAGAGGGCATAAACTGGGTCAAGAAAGCTGTTGTGGAGGACAGAGCTTAGATCGGAGAAGGTGGTATTGAGGTAGTCAGCTATATGAAACGGGTCTGTGGTAGTAGTGCCATTGACAGAAAGCAGAGATGGTGGGGGGAGTGGGTCTTTCCATTTAATTCTTTCATGCTGTCACAGAAAGTCTGGGCTGAACCCCAGGTGGTAACAAGGGTGGCCTGGCAGTGTTCCGCTTTGGCCTATCTAATGGCCCAGATACGCTTATTGCGCTCCGCATTGCAGGTTTGTCTATCAGAGGCATTGCCAGTTTCTACAGTGATATGCCAGAGATTATCCCTGTTCTTGAGCTTCTGGATGAGGGATGGGGTTAGCCAAGGGGTACTGTGTTTTTCAGTGTGGGTCTTGGTGGGGAGGGTGAAAAGGTCATAAGCCTTGCAGAAGGCACTTGTGAAAAAGTCTAGAGCTGAATCGATATCTGGAGCTTGACGGATAGGGGACCAGTCTATCTGGGCTAAATGCTGTTTTAGTTTTCTGAGGTCACCAGGGCATAGGCACCAGCACAGAGTGACCTGGGACACTGGTTTTGGGGTGGAGGATAACCAGTGACAGGTGACTGGAGAGTGATCACTGAGGGAGCTGGGAAGGACTGTGATATCCCAGATTTTATATGGGCGGTTTGATAATATAACATCTAGAAGGGTGGTGGTGCCACTAGATTGGATGAATCTGGTGGGCTGGGAGACTAACTGGGACATGTCCAAGGCAGAAAAGGAGTCTCTGGCTTGGGAGGTGATGGAAGCAAGCCAGTTATCATTAAGATCACCTAGAATGACCTGCTCAGCCTTATGCAGTAGGGATGCAAGGTAGTCGGTGAGGAACTGGACTGCTTGGTTCTGGTTCCTCGGGGGTATGTAGGAGACTGTGAGGAGGAGTGGGTCTCTGGCAGGGTCAGGAGTAATTCTGAGAATAAGGGTTTGGGTGCCATGGTCAAGTTCGGGGGCAGGGAGTGCATGACCTATTAAGGTGTCCTGCATGTATATTGAGCACCCACCACGGCATTTGCCTATGTAGTCTTCCCTGAAAAGGGAGTACACCAGGAGGGAGATAGTGGAGTCGGGGGTGGATTTTGAGAGCCACGTCTCTACCAGTGCAACAATGTCGGGTTGATGCTGAACCACCCAGCACTGGAGAGCAGCAGTTTTCTTTAGGAGGCTGAAAATGTTCAGGGATGCAAAGCGGAGACCGGTTGCAGTATGGGACTTGGGTGAGCTGGCAGCTAGAGGTCCAGGGTTGGGGTGTACATTCCCAGACAGTAGCAATAGCAGTGTGATTATTTTAAGTATGGGGTGGTGGCGACAGGGGCTTGTGGTTCAGTGCCCAGATGAGGACCTGATTGTGAGGGTGCAGGGGATAGATAGAGCATGAAGGGTGGGTATGGCAGGGAAGAGGTGGGTCCAGGATGGGCACAGGAGGGCAGGGGGAGCTGGGGTGTGGGCAGGGGGTGTTGAGGTGTTGGGTGTGTGGTCAAAGTGGGGGGGCAGGGTCCCTGTGGGGTGGCCTAGGGGTGTGGTACTTGACATGGTGGGTGGGTGCACAAGACGGGGGAGGACTGAAACAGGAGGATAAATCTGAGAAGACTTAGTAGCAGAGTGCTAGTGCCCATGGTTCTTTGCTTAAGGTAAAAGGATAAGGGTGGTAGTCGACCTTCAATGAGGGTGACTGCCACCATGGAGTAGTGATACTGCAGCCAACTTCGATGAAGAAGGTATCAGGTCTGAATACCCCAAGGGGGAGTTCTTAGAGCCTTTCAAAGAGGTTGTCTAGGGATGCCAAGGGGCTGTCTGAGGCTGGGTTTGGGGTGGAAAAAGGGGGGGAATAGTGACTCCTAGTGGTCACAAGGGGAGTAGGGGCTAGGAAGCAGGTATGGGGGTTAGGTAGGCAGGGGGTGGGGTTAGGACAGAGTAGGGTAGCAGGGAGATGTGCAGTGTGGTTTTCTAGACAGGGGGCTAGCAGCTAAGTTAATGAGTATGCATGAGTGTCTGAGAGTAGTACAGAAGTAGGGAGGTAAGGAGTGGCTTGGCACACAAGGGGGAAACTCCCTCTAGTGGGAGACAAGTATAAGCTGCAAATGGAAAAGTGGGGACTTAGTTCCAGCAGTAGCAGGAAGTTGTGTGACAGAAAAATTACAATAAATTGAGGGTTGAGCTTGGGCTTGGTTGGTGGGTAGGTGGGGCAGTCGGCGCGCACTGCCAATGGGCTAACACCCCTGACAAAAGCTGTCCAAGGGGGAGGTCTTGTGTTACCTTCTGGTGCCTCACAGTACCGCTGCAACCCTGGAGAGAGCTGCTTCTGGCATTTATAAATATATATATAACATAACTCAGTAGCATACCTTTCCATGAAAGTGTAGGCGAAGAAGTCAATCAACACTGATATGACTAAGGACATGATGAGGACCTTGTGGTCTGAGAGATCGGGAAAAGGGAAGCATTGACCACATTCTGTACTCAGTCTGCTTAAACTGAGTCATTTAATTACTAACAATATATGCTGCCAGTATAAATAAAACAAAATACATGTTATATTGCCAACGATCTTCAATTAGAAGAAAGTAGCAGTGGGAGCAATAAACAGAAAATAACTGGAGGCCTGTAACAGTATCTTTCGATGCAGGATATAAGAGTGTGCAGCACTGAGGAGAACAGAATTCTGTTTGCAATAGCTGAGCATTGCACCACCATCTGCACTGGGGTGGTCTACAGACCTCCAGCACAAGGGGAGGAAATAGATAGGGTGTTAGTGGAAACAATGCACAAAATGGCAGAGAAAGGGCAAGTGTTGCTGGTGGGGGACTAAACATGTCAGATGTTACCTGGAACACTTACGCAGCAGCCATCATGGATGTCCTGCAGGGGGTGTGCATTAGACAGCTAGTGGAGGAGCCCACATGGGAGGGAACAGTATTTGACTTGGTTCTCACCAATGATGACAGAATAACAGATCTATCAGTGCACAGCCATCCAGGGACCAGCAAATCACCATACAGTGTGGTTTAAGGTGAAGATGGTAGTAGAGTCAAGCCACACAAACATAAGAGTCCCGGATTACAAGAGGGCTGACTTTGCAAAATTGGGGGAACACCTTAAGAAAATCCTGGCAATGGTGGAGGGGGTAGAGGAACAGTGGGAGAAACTTAAAGAAGCCATGGCAGAGGCAACAAGCCTCTGTATAAAGCAAGTAAACAAAGAAAAAGAAAGAAAAAAACACTATGGTTTTCGAAAGAAGTGACAGGGAAGGTAAGGAAAACAAAACAAGCATTCAGAAAGTACAAGGGAACACAGATGGAGGAAGAGAGGGAATTGTGTCAGGCAACACTAAAGGAATTTGGGAAAGCAGTCAGGAGCGCAAAGGCGCAAACTAAAGAAAGAATAGCCCAATCAGAAAAAGAAGGAAACAAAACCTTCTTCAGGTATATCAGGGAGAGGAAAAAAACCAACGGAGGGATTGTGAAACTAAATAAACGAGGGGGGGGGGTTATACAGAGGGAGACCAAGAAAAAGCAGACATTCTAAATGAATACTTCTGCTCAATATTTACAAAAGAAGGGGAAAGGGAGGGACCAAAATTAGGTGGTAGAAACACACATGGAGGAGGCGTGGACACCAGTTCATTCACGGTGAAGAGTGTCCTAAAGGAACTCTCGAAATTAAAAGTGTACAAGGCATTGAGGCCAGATGGGATGCATCCTAGAATACTGAAAGAACTCAGAGCGGTACTAGAGGCACCACTGACAGCCCTATTTAACAAATCACTAAAGAAGGGACTGGTACCAAAGGACTGGAGGAGGTTGAAAGTAGTACCACTACAAAAAGTGGGTGTAAGATGGAGGCTGGGAATTACAGGCCAGTCAATTAAACCTCAGTGGTGGGAAAAATAATGGAATCCATGCTAAAGGAAAGGATGGTGGAATATCTTGAGGCCAGTGGGGCACAAGACTCGAGGTAACATGGATTCACAGCAGGTAGAGCTTGTAAAACAAATCTGATAGATTTGTTTGACTGGGTAACTAGGGTGGTTGATCAGGGAGGGGCAGTGGACATGGCCTACCTAGATTTTAGCAAGACATTCAACATCATCCCACACAGGAGGCTAGTAAACAAGTTGGGCAGTCTGGGAGTGGGTCCCAAGGTGATAAATTGTTCCAGAAATTGTCTGAGCAACAGGATACAGAGTGTGGTGGTTAATAGAGTTCAATCCTGGGAGAGGGGGTGAACAGTGGGGTGCCGCAGGGCTCAGTGCAGGGGCTGGTCCTCTTCAGTGTCTTCATTAGCGGCATTGCAGAAGGGCTGGAAGGGAAGGTAAGACTCTCTGCAGATGAAACCAAGATTTGCAATAGGGTGCACACTCCAGACAGGGTGGAAAGAATGAGAAGAGACCTAAGCAAGTTGGAGGAGTGGACAAGAGTATGGCAGTTCAAATTCAATACAAAGAAGTGCAAAGTCATGCACTTATGGCACAGGAATCCTGGAGAGGAATATAAAATGGGGGTGGGGGAGATACTAACAGCAACAAAACTAGAAAGGGTCTTGGGGATAATCATAACAGACAACCTGAAAGTAGCCAAGCAATGTGAGAAGGCTCTAGGGAGGGTCAGAGGGATGCTGGGGTGCATGGGAGAGACATCACCAGTAGAAAACAGGAGGTGGTGATGCCACTGTACATATAATTGGTCAGGCTGCATCTGGAATACTGTGTTCAGTTCTGGAGACCACATCTCCAGAAGGACATTGACAGAATAGAGGTGGTTCAGAGAAGGGTAACGAAAATGGTAAAAGAAATGCACCAGAAAACATGAGGTGAGACTGAAGGACCTCAATATGAATACCCTGGAGGCGGTTACTCCTCCCCTCACAGCGACATTTCACAAGCGAGGTCTCCCACAGTGACTACAGCATCTAGCCGCAGTGGCAGACCCGCTAGAACCCAGCGCTGTCTGTCGAGGATCCTGCACTCCCCCCCAATCAGCTCTGATTGGAGTTGAGAATCCTGCAGAATGTGGTCGACCTGCCTGTGTCGCTGATGGGACATTCCACAAAATTTTTGTCGGACTCCTGTCATGGATCCCCCTGAAGGAAAGGAGTGAGAAGGGGGATATGATAGAGATTTTTCAAGTACCTCAGGGCATCAACAAGGTCCATGAGGGCAGCAACTTTCAGAAAAAGAGATGTGCAAGAACAAGGGTTCACAATATAAGGCTGTTGGGGGGGACTCAGGGCTACTGTGAGGAAGTACGTTTTTCACAGAAAGGGTGGTGGATTCATGGAATAGCCTCCCTGCAGGGGTCATAGAGGCTAAGACGACAGGTGAATTCAATAATGCATGGGATAGACAGAAGGCAACCATAGTAGTAGGAAAGAGAAGGTAAGCTGCAGATCTGTTAGGATCTGGAGTTTATGTAGGTAGGAAAATGAGTAGACTAGATGCCAGGCTGTCCTTATCTGCCATTAAATTCTATGTTTCTATGTTTATATTGATTGACTGATTGATGTGATTCACTGACTGACTGATTGATTTGATTGACTGATTGATTGATTGATTGATTTGATTAAGTAAAGTGATTGACTAAGTAAAGTGAGCAAACACTGCACTCGAGCAAAGTAAGAGCAAAGTACGCCTAAAAACTACAAAATTAACAAGCATTCGTCAATGCTGAATGTTGTCGTGGTGGCATTGGCAGTGGTGGAGCTGGAGGCACATAATAGGAATGGCAGTGAAGTATTAAAGTGGCGCCAACCCCACCCCCACCCTGTAGAGAGCGACAGGCAGTGGGGTGTGCCTTTAGGCAGTCAGCTTTAATGCTCATGCCACTGTACCTCACCCTACCCTGTAGACACTGACAAGTGTCATGGTGTGCCTTGGGATCTTTGGGCATTATACTTACCCCATTCCATAAGTAAATACGCTGATGTGGGTGCAGTATAGGAATGTGGGAAGAAGTTTGTGCCGAAGTACAAGACACACCACAATGCCTGTCAGTGGCTGCAGGTGTGGCGGTGGGGGTGGAATGGTGTGAGCATTATATCCGATGATCCCAAGTCACAGCCCTGACGCCTGTCAGTCCATACCGGTTGGGGTGCTGCAGTTGGAAACCCTAACACCATAGGCATGTAGTGGTAGTTTTACTCTACATGTTCAACATGGGCTGCTTGTGAGGCCACCTCATGAAAAGCGACACAATCACTTTGTTAGCTGAAAGGTGGTTTTGCATTTGGTGACAGAGGGACGAAAACACAGTTTTGGGCAGGATGTGGAGAATGACAACTGTATTGTTCATGAGGAGGCTTAAAAAATAGCAACGTTGAAAATCTGGAGTGGCAATATGAAACATTGGTGAAGCAATGAACATGCATACAAACTGCGCAGCAGACGTCCGCAACCCAATTATTTGTGGGAGTTTTTTAGGCACATATTCAACATAGGTATTTTGGGACCTCCCCTCATGAACAGTGGCACTGTGATTTTGTTAATGTGTCCCAAAAGGTGATTTCCCACAGCGAGCACACCTTTGTACGCCACAGTTGCGGCAACACATTTTGGGCAGGCTGTAAAAAAGTGGCAGCTGTGCTGTTGATAAGGAGGTGTGCACAAATGCCAGTGGTGAAAATGTGGCATGAAAATATTGCAAATGTATGAAGTTACAAGGCTGCGTGGAAGCTGCGCAACGTACGCTTGCAGCACAGTCATTTTCTGGACTTTCGGCACCAAATTTTTCAACAGAGCCATTTTAGGACCTCTGCTCATGAACAGTATCATCGTCATTTCCTCAAACTGCACCGAAATCTGATTTTGTGCAGTGACCATGCGATTCTGCACCGGACGTGCGAAAACACATTTCAGGCAGGATATGTAAAATGCCGGCTGTACTGTTTATAAGGAGGTATGGAAAAATGCCAATTTTGAACATGTGGAGTGAAAATATTACAAATGCACGAAGTCATGAGCATGCGTGCGAAGTGCGCAACGCACGCTCATAAAACACTAATTGTATGGATTGTCGGCCCCAACTTTTTGATATAGGTATTTTAGAACCTCTGCTAATGAACAGTGTCACTGTCATTTCCATAAAGTGTCTTGAACATGGACGTTCCACAGCGACCGCGCTATTCTGCGCCGGAACTGCGAAAACACATTTTGGTCAGGATATGAAAAATGACAGCTGTACTGTTCATAAGGAGGTGCAGAACAATGGCAATGCTGAAAATCTGGAGTGAAAATATTATAAATTCACGAACTTATGAGTGTGCGTGCAAACTGTGCAATGCACGGTTGTAACACAGTCATGTTATGGAGTATCATCACCAAATTTTCAGCATAGGCATTGTAGCACCTCTGCTCATGAACAGTGTAACTATCATTTTCATAATCTGCCCTGAACACTGATTTCCCACAGCGACCGCAGTATTGTGCGCCAGAAGTGCGGAAAAACATTTCGGCCAGGATGTGAAAAATGACAGCTGTACTGTTCACAAGGCGGTGTAGAAAAATGACAATGCTGAAAATTTGGCATGAAAATATTGTGAAATTCGTGAAGTTACGAGCGTGCGTAGCAACTGTGCAACGCACGCTCGTAAAACAGCCATTTTTATTTTTCCCAAAATTTGCAGCATAGACTTTTGACAGCCCCTCATGAACACTGCCACTGTCTGCATTAATCAGTCCAAAGGTGATTCCTCACTGTGATCACGAAATCACCTTTCAGGAATCCATTAACGCCATAACTGTAAACAGAATTCATGATGGGGGTCAAAAACCCCATGTTGAAGATTTGGTGTAAAAATTCCAAAAAATGCCCAAGATATTCATCGAAGTTGGAAAAAACCCTATTTATTCCATTATACAGCTTACCAGCATTTCCTCAATTCGCGGTCGGCTTTGAAGAGTGAAGACGTGTTCCCGGTCCACCGAAGATCGTCACGCCGGACTCCGGAGGTAAGTATGGGGTGAGTGGGGTGTGGGGAGGCAAAGTGCACGGTGGGTGGGTGAGGGTGATGGGTAGGGAGACTACGAGGACCGTTTTATGTTATGGGGGTAAAAAACTAACATCACAGGACAGTTTTTTTTTTTCAGAGACTTGGCACACTGGGGTGGGCTCCCCAGCGTGCCACCTAACTGTTTGGGGGTTGCAGCCCGACGGGGATTGGATACCTCATCGGCACACACAACAAAAGGAGGGTTAATTTATGCAGACGGGATTGGGCATCCCATCGGCACACAAGGAAAGCGGGGGCAAGAGCTGAGGGAGATTGGGCACCCTCTCTCGGCATATAAGAAATGGGGGACTGCTTTATGCCGATGGGGTGGGCTTCCCGTCTGCAAATTTTGTGTAGAGTAAGCCGGCAGCGGGATTGGGTACCCCTAAAGTCGGCAGTTGGGCAGCTGCCCGCCATGCTGGCAATGTGGAGAGCACGTAGGAAGGGTCCACTGCATCTGACAAGCTTTGATCGGATTGCAGTGGACCTTTCCTTAGATGTGCTCACCACATTAGTATGCATGGTGTGGTGCCAGCATGCAGGCTGATTGGGGAATGAGGGACGCACCTACTGATGCATGCCCTGCATTCGCCCAACAGTGACCGCGCCTCCAAATCTCCACTGCTGCAAGATGTTGGCTGAGCAAGTGCGCCAACACAACAAATGAGCCTCAGCTCTTCATCAAGTACTGTTTTTTGTCAGGGGGCATGGCCTCATGTCCATACATCCTGGCTATTATTACTTTGACTTTAATGGTACATCAGCACTTCTCATTACCACGTTTTAGGTCAATAATTCATTTCTGTGCAACTCAAGATACTGAACCAGTGTGTGTGTGTGTGTTTGTGTGTGTGTATGTGTGTGTGGGGGCGGAGGGGGAAGGGGAAGGGGAAGGGAAGAGGATAGAGAAGGAGTGTTCAGGTGTGGGGAGAGGTGGGAGTGATGGTGGAGGGGAGACTGGACCAGCAGGGTAGTGTGGGTGGCAAGGAACAACAAAATAGAAAGAGAGGTGGGAAAAGGATGTGTGTGATTCTGTGGAACAGGGTAATGTATGGGAGGAGGTAGTTAGGAAATGAAAATAGGTAAACAAGGGTGACACAAATAGTGAAATAATGCAACATAAGCAAAAGAACAGCATCAGCAGATCAAGAACACACCAGGACTATCATCAACAAATGTGAACGCAGCCCCTGGGTATGCACTTCCAGATGACCCATAATTCTGATCCATCCCGCCCATGAAAAGGGGAGGTGAGAGGCTAAAAAAACTCTTCCAGAAAGAAACCAAGTAGATTGTTTCACAGAATACAGTCCACCCACAGGGGCTTAATGAGGAAGATGATGTTCCTTATTTATAGCAACATTTTTACTGAAAGCTCTTCAATCATATACTTCGTACTAGAGTTAACTTGATTCTGTGTTCTCTTCTTTTAGACTGCCTCCTGGTATGGGTCCGGTTTGGATTTACTGAATATATCAGTGTGTTTTATTTCCATAGCAGACATTGTATTCAGGTAGCCTGTAAATCTGACCTCAAGGATAAACTTAATACAGAGCTGCTTTGAAAGACTTGCATCTTGCAGCCCTAGCAGCTGTTTTTGCAGTAACCGCCTGGTTATTATTTGCAGGTCCAGTTCTTTTGTTTTATGTTGCACTTTGCATTTACATTTGCTATTAAGTTCTGACCCTGTTACTATGAATAGTAGGATCAGTACTTACTGTGTCCCGTTGCAAAACTGTTATGTGCATGTCTGCTGATACTGCTCCTTGTGTATGTTGAATTGTTACTTCACTATTTGTGTCACCCACGTTACCTATTTTTACTCACTCACTACAGTCCATCCATCCATCACCTTGTTCTACAGGATCACACACTTCTTTCCCCCATCCCTTGTCCCTTTTGTTACTCCTGGCCACCCACATCATCCTGTTGGTCCAGTCCCCCTCCACCATCACCGTCACTGTCACCCCCCATTTCCCACCAGACCTGCACAATCCTTCTCTATCCATTTCCCTTTTTCCCGTATGCCCTCCCCTCCCACCAGCAATGCTGTAGCTTGAATTTCCTTGAAATGCATTACTGACCAAAAATGTGGTAACAAAAAGTGCAGATGTACATTTAAAGCACAAATAGTCAGGATGTATGGACGTGAGGCTAAGTACCGGACGAAGACCAGTATTCAGATGAAAGAAGAAAAAAAAATTATTTTAACTAGTTTGTTATAACTGTTTTAAGTCACATCACAATGTTTTGAAATTGGATAAAGGTTTTGCAAGCAAAATAATATAAAACAATACATGAAGAGATAGATAAGATAACCGTTTTATGCTTACTTTCTGCATCTTAAGAGGCATCAGCCAGGATTTTTAGTCAATTAGGGCCCCATTTTCAGAAGGTTAGCGTAGTGCTAAACATTACACTATTAATAGTGTGGTTGGATTAGTGTCATATTCAGCATCCCCCGATGCTACCCTGATCATGTGCATGTGCATATGTACTACAAGGGCCATGCAAATGAGTAATCCTCTCCTACATACAGAGAACAGTGCTATGCAAAAGGTTTCCTTCTTAGTGACCTTCAGTACCTCCCCCCACATTTTATACTCTGCCTCTAGGTTTCTATGCCCTACATGCTTGATTTTGCACTTTTTTGGCTTTGAATTTGAACCACCATGTCCCATACTACTCTTAGAGTTTTCTAAGGTCCCGACTCATTCTCTCCATCTGCACCTGTCAACACTATTACAGATTGTGGTGTCATCTGCAAAAAGGCACATCTGCCCTTCCAGTTCTTCTGTAATGCCACTAATAAAGATATAGAAGAGGACTTGTCCCATTACTGATACCTCTGGTTCCCTACTGGTCACTCTCTCCTCATTGGAGTGAGTGCCATTTACTAAAGCCTTCTGTGGCTGTGCACTATCTAAGGAACAGCACTTAGGAGTGCTCAACCCTAATGACTGGCTCTGAAAATGGGGGCCCACGTACCACTGTAACAGGATTAGAACTGCTCTGTGATAAGCATGGCTGGTACTGTTTTAAAAAGCATTCTTCTGTGCAGTGCTAACCTGTTAATGTGGCACTATGTTTTTTTTTTTTTTGCACAGGATTACTAATTGCAACCAGGTTCTCATACAACTGGGGGTTACTCTAATGCATATAAGGTGTACAGCTATATTAAATGCTTTCTGGAAGTGCTAACACACTGCCACATTGCCTGGTTAGTTCTAGTTAATGATTCTTGGAATTGTGTTTTAACTGCACAAACGCAGCCTGCCAGCAACCTCCCCCACACGCACACACACACACACACACACACACACTGTCAGTCCTGGACACAATAAAGAAATATATAATTCCTTGGTAGTCTGGTGGTCCCCTGCTCACTTAATCCAGGTGGAGCTAGAACATTTATCGCTCATTCCTGCTGCTGTTATACTACACACATTTCTCAGCCTGTCTGGTGCTGGGGAAAACAAGTTTCAGCATTAGCGACCAGCTAGAAAATAACTAAAAATGCTAAATTTTGTATTGAACCATCAGAGGGAAAAGGCTACTAAACAGCAGAGCTTCAGTGAAGACTCTTGTGGGAAAAATACCGGGGACAAGCTGGACGCCTTTTTCAGCAGCCAGTGAGCTGTCAAGGGAACCTTGTACATGTTAATTTTGGTTGAGGACAGTGGCTCCTGCCAATGGGGAGCGGCCAGAAAGCTCCCAGGGGGAAAGAACTTTGGATTCTGAGTTCAGTTCAGTGGGAGCCCCTCCACTGGGAGGGGGTCTCCAGCCCCTAGGGATAAGATGGGGCTATAGGGCTGTGAGGGGGACTGCCTGGGGGCTGCCAGCGGTCTGCCCCCCAGAGCTGGTTGTGCCTTTCCCCATCTAGAGAGAAAAGAGAGGAGAGGATTTTGGGGCAGCTCTGCAGAAAGGGAGAACTACATTATTCTTTAGCTGCGCAGAAACTGCACCACAGCAGTGAAAGTGTTCAGAGTAAAGGTTAAATGGATTGTGAAAAAGGATTAATGAAATGGACAGATTTGTGTCAAGAGAATGGGGAGAAAGCCTCTTCAGTTTCATCTGTGCCACATCGGTGAGACACGAATGATCGAGGATTTTTGATGAGAGAAGTAAGAAAAAGAGTAAAAGGTTCTGTCTGACTCTAGTAATGACAAGGCATCTACAGGAAAAGTGAAAAAAAGGTTAAAGGACTGTTTTTTGGCAGAGAAAACTGGATTGAAGAAAATGGATATGAAAACTGGATTGGAACCCAGGTTTTAAAAAAGCTGAAGAGGGAACCTCTTCTGTCTGGAGTCGACTAGCTCCTGCACGGTGAGAAAAGAGACTTTCTTGATGTATTTCTGAAAAAGAGTTGTTGATGTATTTCTGAAAAAGAGTTGCTGAAGTGGAGACTGAGGTTCAATGCAGGGAAATGCAGGGTATTTCACCTGGGAGTCAGAAACCCGGGCCAAGTGTATACCCTGGGGGGGAAATGCTACAAATCTCGATGGCTGAGAGGGACCCGGGGGTGGTGGTGGATGTCAAGATGAACAGCTCTGAGACTTGTAGGAGGGCAGCGGCCAAGGCCAACAGGATGCTGGGATGCATCACTTGGGGGGATTACCTCTAGAAGGAGGGAAGTGATACTCCCTCCATATAACCGCTTGGTTAGGCCACACCTTGAATACTGTGTGCAGTTTTGGAGACTGCTCTGAAAAAGGGACATTGCACTCCTGGAAAGGGTCCAGAGGAGGGCAACAAACATGATCTGGGGCTTGTGGGAAAGGACCTATGGGGAGAGGCTCGAGAAGCTAAATATGTACACGTTGGAAGAGAGAAGGGACGGAGGGACATGATAGAGGTCTTCAAGTACATGAAAGGGGTAAATAGGGAGGCTCAGTCGGGGTGCTCTGAAAGAAGGAGGGGGGCAACTAGAGGGCATGGATGGAAGCTGAAGGAGGTAGACTCAGAGGGAAAGGAGGAGGTGCTACTTCACTGAGAGGGTGGTAGAACCATGGAGTGCACTGCCCCAGGGGACTAGTGGAGGCAGAGACTGTGGAGGGGTTCAAGAGGGGTTGGGACAGGTACAGGGGAAGGGTTGTGCAGGCAAAGTGCAATGCAAGGGGAATACCCTGGACAGTCTCCCCAGAGCCTGATATTCGGGAAGATAGCCAAGACTGCTTGACTAAACACCATAGCAGGTAATTGGGGAAAGAATGGAAATGATCTGAAGAATCCATCCTAAACCCAGTGCCAGGTGGGGAGTTCACTGACCCCAATCAAGTGGGGCCATTGGCTGCAAGGGATTGTGGGTTTGTGCCTGGGTGCTGGGGTGCTCTAACCTGTGGGACAGCCAGGCTGTGGGGACACTCCCATGTCTGGGTCCCTTGTGGCTGGCGGGCCTTGTGTGATGTCCTGCAGCGGGCCTCTGTGGGCTGGGGAGGGACGGGCTGCAAGACCTTTGGTTCTGCTGAAGATTCAAGCTGCAGCTTCTACACCTTCAAGTGTTAAGCATCAGGCCCGGTTCTGCATCTGCTGATTCAACTACCCCTGCCATCCAAGGACTAATACAGCAGAGCCACGAGTGAGGGCAAGAATTGCCCTGCACCTGTGGAATATATATATATAGTTATCTATGTTCAAGTCCTCAGGCGCTGAAAGCCAATTCAAGGTTTAAAGCAATCAATGGGAACATGTGGGGGGTTGCTTGATTCAGGTGGGCGTGCCGATGCCAGCTGACCAGCTGCACTTCAGGCCTGCAGCTTGGCATTTAGGTACGCAGGGATAAAATTCAGGGTGTCATTCTGACCTGGTACCACTGGGTTAGGGTTTGGCAATACCTGCAGCAGTTAGATTATCAGGTAGTTTGGTGGTTGCATAATGAAAAGGTGATTTGGGTTAAAATCAAAAGGGGAATGCTGTTTGGGAAAATGTTAAAGCTTTAAAATGCAAATTTAAAAAGTTGCTTAACCTCTATTCCATTCTATCCCATCATAACCTTCCCTGTGTAAATAAATTATGTTGTTACTGTTTTAAAAAGGTCTGACTAAAAAGTCTGATTTTAGTAAGCATGTTATTACTAGAAATGAATGATGGACGATGTGGAATGTGGGGATGTTCGATTCTGGTAAGTTCATGTATGGGACAACTGTTGGGGAGGTGGGTTGCTACGACAATACAGGGGTTGTACTGGTAGATATCTGACCCACTTAAATGTACTCTGGGTGGCACCACCATTTTCTTTGTAATCTTGGAAAAGGACCCCCAGTAATATCAAGTATGGGAGCCCAGGCCCCTTAACCGTGGTCAGGCCTGCATAGCAAGGGTAGTGGCCCTCTCTAGGATGGTGGAAGAGAGGGTCCATAAGCCAAAAACACAAATTTTGGTTGTTGTGGTTGTCTTAACCCATGTTTCAACACAAATCCCTTCCACACTGACGTCAGCATGAGTTAAGGCGATAGTGTTGGTCTAAAACTGTGCTCCTGCCTACCTCTGAGCAGGGTTTGAGCACAGTTTCAGAACTTGAATTTTTGCATGGCTTTTACCATGCTACAATCTGGAAATGTATTAATTGAAATGTTTCACCAGGAAGGTCACACTGAACAACAAGTTGCTCATCTCATGGTGCATCATGGGGAAAAGGGGAATGGGAGTGCACAGTGAAATTCATCAGCATGAAGCAGTAGAAGGTACATTATTGTATTGCAGCATACAGCAATTAAACATTAGTAACTACAGACATGAGGGCACAGAACAGACTAGCATGACATCAAGCAAGACATCCTAGAGAATGAACATACAGAGAACGAGACATAGAAATAAACCTTTTAGACCATTTAACAGAGTTACAATGATTTTAAAAAGCCCTAAGGCAGAATATTTAAGCTTTTTTGCGAGTGTTAGACAGGTTATCAATTTGCTAATCCCAATTTGCACCTTTAAAGCAGGATAGTACTGCAAAGGGCCATATGATTGCTTAGCCTTGCCAAGTCACTAGCCCATTTATGGTGGCCTAATCCATCCATGTGCACCCATAGCAAAAGCAGCTGATAGCACCCCTTGCACAGACACCTTCGGCATGCTGGGAGGTTTGGGAGGTGAGCTATCCATTAGTGCAATACTAGTTACTGGATCCCCAAACCAGGTGTTATGGGCTGTGCGTTTCTACACTCCCAACACCTGGCCATGTCATGCTACCACTAGCCCTGGTTCCCCCACTGTTATATGGCATAACTCTCCAGGTGTCCAGTGCCCCATCCCCCAAATTGCATGTCTGTGTAATAAGATATCTGTCTCATGTGTCCAGCAGACCCCCCCTTCCCTGATCAACTGGGCCCTAATCAGACACTTGAGAAGATCAATAATTCATTTGTGCCATTTGCCTGATATCCATACCAGGGTTCCACACGTGCCCCAATTAGTAGTCTGGCAAGGGCTGTAATTCTTCCATACCACATCCTTGGTGTTGAGAGGTTCTTCCGCCCCTAAAGTATGATATCTACCCCCCCGACCAGCCCACCTAGTAACACTACAATTGTCCCCACTTGACCCCAACCTATGGTGTACAGTGACCAGCACAGACCCTCTACTCACATCAATAGCAGCCACCAACTGAATGACAACTCTAGTAGTAAAAGCTGTTTCTATAGCAGGTGGTTGATCATGAACATAGAAACAGAAACACTGAATTTGTCATCAGAAAAGGACCGCTTGGCCTACCTAGTCTACCTAGATGTTTGCTGCTTCATCTTCCTCCTCACATGCTGTCTGGTCTCCATCTATCCTCCCACCTCCCAGCCTCTTCTCTAATATACCGCTATGTCTATGCCACACATGCTTGATTCCCCCTACTGTTTTAGCCTCCACCACTTCAGCTGGTAATCTGTTCTAGGCATCTACCAATATTTTCTCACATCTCTCAACCCCCCCCCAACACGCACAGCTTCACTGCATTTCCCCTGGTCCTGGTGCTCTTTCCCATTTGAAAGAGACTCCCCTGGACACTGTTCACTCCTGTAAGATACTTTTGTAGGCCTGTATCATGTCACTTTTCTCTTTCCTCTCTTCTAGGGTGTACATGCTGAGATCCCTCTGTCTCTTCTCTTAGTACTTTTCATGTAAACCCTGCACCATTTTAGTTGCTCTCCTGTGGACTTCCTCCACCCTGTCTATGTTCTTTTTGAGGTTTGTTCTCCAAAACTATATTGTATTCCAGGTGGGGTCTGGCAACACCATCTCTATCCTCCTGATGGAGATACTCTCCCTACACACCCCAGCATCCCACTAGCCCTCCCCACTGCTTTGTCACAGTGCCACCTTGAGGTCCTGAGACATAATAAGCCCAAGATCCCTTTCCTGTTTATTGACTGTCAATAGTAGCCCTCCCCCCATCTTATATTCAGCTCTTGGGTTCCTATGCCCTAGGTGCATGATGTTGCACCTTTTGGCATTGAAGCCAACTGCCAAGCTTTTTACCACTCCTCAAAATCCATAAGATCTCTGATCATTCTCTCCCCCCCACTCCTGGGTGTCCACCCTATTGCAAATTTTGATACCATCTGCAAAAAGACATACCTTCCCTTCAGTTCTTCTGCCATATCCCCTACGTTTAAAAGGATTCGTCCCAGTATTGAGCCCTGTAGTATCCCACTGGTCACTCTCCAATCATTAGAGTGAATTCCATTAACCACCATCATCTGTCTCTTATCCATTAACTAGCTACTGTACTAATTGGAAGGCTACAGCCTGTAGTTCAAGGTGGCGGTGCAACAGGACACCCCCCCCATTCAGCCCATTTAAGGGCTGCTGTCCTCACTTCACACACAAGCATTTTTTCCTTGCCCCTCCATTGACCCCTCCTCCTCCTCCTGCAACACACCTCTCTTTCCCGTGGACTTCTTCCTAAGGTACCTTTAGCCAAGGGAATCACTACCGTGGTACCTCAAGGGGTGGAACCCTACTCCAGGGTTCCTTCCCTTCATACCCGTACAAGGGTGGTATATCAGAGAGAGAGAGAGAGAGAGAGAGAGGTGAACAGCAAAAGATTATCTATGTTATTTAAGCACAAAACCAGTTACACAGACACACTGAACCCAATTAACCATTTTGGATCCCACCCCTAGGCCATTCAGTTTCTTTATCAGATTCCTGTGTGGCACAGTGTTGAAGTCCTAGCTAAACTCCAGATCAAGCATGTCCACTGCTCTCCCCTTACCTATTTCCCAAGTCATCCAGTCAAAGAAATCTACCAGATTCATTTGGCATGACCTTCCCCCATGAATCTGTGCTGCCTGTGGTCTTGCACCCCCACTGGATTCGATACTCTGACAGTCTTTGTTTTAGTATGGATTCCATTAATTTTCTCATGACTCAAGTAAGACAGACCAGACTATACTGTACTTACTAACCTCCTCCCTGCTGACTCTCTTACAGAACAGGACTATGTCTGCTCTCCTCTAGTCCTCTGGAACCACTCCTGTTTCCAGTGAGTTGTTGAATAAAGCCATGAGTAGTGCAGCAAGCACCCCCCTGCCTAGTTCCCTTAATATCCTTGGGTGTATCCATCCGGTCCTATGGCCTTGTACACTCTAAAATTTGAAGTCCCTTCAATAATACTCTTTCCTTTGAAAATGGACTTGTGTCCACTTCCCCCTCCAGTGTTTGTGTTGCTCCCTTGTGAACTGTCCCTGTCTTTCTCCACTGTGAAAACAGCAGAAGTACCTGTTCAGCATGTCTGCTTTTTTTCTGATCCTCCTCTGTGCAGTCTTCCTTCGTCATCCTACTTATCCTCAGAATCCCTCCCATTGCCTTTCTCTCCTCGCTTGTGTACCTGAAGAAGGTCTGGTCTTCTTTTGATAACCTTTAGCTATCCTTTCTTTTGTCTGAGCCTTTGATCCCCTCATTACCTTACCTGCTTCCCTCTGTTCTACCTGGTGCCCCTCTCTATCCTCGTTCTTCAGTGTTTCTTCATACCTCCTGAATGCCACCCTTTCACAAGTTTCCGAAGAAAGCTATTCTGATGTATCTTCAAATGTCAGTGAAGTCTGCCTTCTTGAAATCCAAAACATTTGCCCTCATGTAACTAGACTGGGTCCATGTTCCCATGCTAAACCACACTATATGGTGGTCACAAGATCCCAGTTGCCCCTCCACTCAGACATCTGCATTCTGTCCCCATTGGTCAGTATCAGGTCAAGAATGGCCTTTTCTCTGGATCAAGCTTAAGCTGCCTGTGACCTGCCCCTATAGGGAATCCAGGATGTTTCTGCTTCTGGTTGAAGCAGCTGCCTGGGTGGACCAGTCCACATCTGGCATACAGAAATCCTCCAGTAGCAGGACTTCACCTTTGCTGCCATCTTGTGTATTCCATCCACAAGCTCCCTGTCCACTTCTTCCCCTGTGGTGAAGGCCTTAGATCACCCGTGTATATTGCTGAGCCTTTGCCAGGTTCAAGGGTGACCCACAGTGCCTCAGCCTCCCACTGTCTACCCTGCACCTCTGTCGCCTTTATACACTCTCTGATGTACAGGGCCACACTCCTTCATTTTTAACCCCCCATCCATCCTGAATGGAGCATAACCCAATGCATCAATGTCCCATGATTAACAGTGTACCATGTCTGTTATTGCTACTATGTCCAGGTCTGCCTCTACTACCAATGCCTCCAGGTTTGGAATTCCATTTCCCAGGCTGTGGGCATTTGTCACCTGCCTTCCATGTTTTGTATCCTATCCCTCTCCTTCCCATGCTGCTGCTCCCCTGCTTCTTTCCCCTTCCCCTCCTCTGCTTCATCCCCCTTCTCCAGTTGTCTTTCTCGTGTAGCCTAGAATTAATTGCTTCCCACTCTCCTTCTGCTCTCAATGTCCCAGTCTTAAGTTCATTTTCCTGCATGTGCCCGGGGGAGGGAATACTAAGCCACCTGACCTTCCTGACTCCCCGCCCCCCCAGCCAGTTTAAATGATTGTCAGTGAAGCATTCAAACTTCTTACTCGGGTTCCCTTCCCTGATGGATGCATTCCATTATCTTTATACAGGCTCGCATCTGTCCAGGTGGGGCTCCAGTCCCCCATGAAGCCAAAACCCTCCCTTCCACACCATTCCTTCATAGAAGAGTTGAATTTCTGGATGTGGAATGCCCTAGCTTCTCCCCTGCCATGGACAGGTAGCACCTCCAAGGAGGAGACGGAGTATTCTACCTGCTTCAGGCTTACCCCAACTTCCTGAAATCCTTTTGGATTCTAACTACTTCCACTCTGTCTCCTGCCAGGTCATTCATTCCCCAGGTGGAAGAGAACATCCAGTTCCTCCCTCCTTGCCATTACCCTTGCGATCCAATTAATAATAATAATAATAATAATCTTTATTTCTTTTGCGCGCCTTTCAAGATTATCAAGGCTCATTACAATAAATTAAGCTAAAATAAAAACAAATAAAACAGCAAGATATAAAAAAATTCACTAAAATCCAATAAACAGCATTAATAATTAGGGTAAGCTTGCATCCGTAAAAATGCCTTCAGTGCCTGTTTAAAACCCCCCATGGTCAAGCATTCCCAGAGTTGACGTGATAGAGAATTCCAAAGGGGCGGGGCTGCATACATAAAAGCATGGGCCCTGGAAGATTTTAAAGATACCTTTGGAATCTCTAGCAACCCCTCGTAAGCCGAACAGAGCAGTCACTCGGGGCAGTAAGGGATCAGAAGCTCTTTCGAGTAGTCCGGGCCAAGACCGTGTAGGGCTTTGTAAGTCAGTAATCAGACTTTAAAGGTGATCTGCCACTGAATCGGCAGCCAGTGCAGTTCGCACAACACTGGTGTGATGTGATAAGTATGGGGAATCCCAGTCAGCAACTGGACTTCAGCATTCTGCACTAGTTGCAGGCGGCGGATGTCAACCTCCAGTAGCACAACATAAAGGGAGTTGTAGTAGTCAAGGCGCGAGGTCACAAAGGCGTGGATCAATGTAGGTAGGTCACTGGATGGAACAAGATGCTTGATCCTGACGATGTTCCTCAGATGATAAAAGAATGGCTTAATGACCGCCAACACCTGCGATTGCAGAGTCAGCCCATCATCAAGCATCATCCCCAGGTCCCACACCCATTCAGAGGAAAGGAACTAGGAGCCCCCCAGGAAAAGCCCCATGGGCTGCCAAGCCCCCAACCCCCTGTCTAGCGACCAGGATCCACTACCATCAATTCTGTCTTCCCAGAGTTCAACTTCAGCAAGCCAGAATTCATCCAGTCCTGGATTTCAGTGAGGCAGTTATTAAAGGCCAAGAGAGCACTATCCTGGTCCGGTGCGAAGGACAGGTAGAGCTGGGTATCATCAGCATAGCAGTGAAACCTCAGCCCATACCATCTTACAATGTCTCAGAGGGGCAGCATGTACACCATGAACAACATGGGAGACAGCACTGAGCCCTGGGGCACCCCACATGACACAGAGGGTCAGAGGAATAAATCCCCAACACCACCCTCTGAGTTCTGCCAGTGAGGAAAGATTTAAACAATCTGAGGACAACACCAGTCAGGCCACAGATGAACCACAGATGATCCACTTTTCATCCTGCCATGCAGTGCTTTCTGAAATGCATTTTACCTCCCTATCCATCCTGCTAGGTTCCCCTAACTTCACTCCTTGGACAACTGAGTCTCCCAAGAGGAGAAGCTTCCTCCCCCTCTGGGGTTCTCTTTCCCCCTTTCTTAGTGCTGCATCCTGAAGGATCCACCCATCCTCCTTGGTCTCAGTGGTGGGTGCCATTGTGGGGCTGTCCCACTCCTGCAAAACAGCACAGGAGTTGCTTAAACCCCGCCTGGTTGAGGATGTGCTTCAAACACCTTCATGGCCACTTCCCTACAGTAACATAATTAAGCAATAAGGCACGACAGGGTGTGTGTTATTGTCTAATAACATCCCTCCTGGGGTGGGTTGAAGCACAAGGCACAGCTGAGTGCTTCCATCACCCCAGGAGTGATGTTATTAGACACTAACACACTCCCTGGATTGTCTTATTGCTATTATACAATGGCTTATTTTAAAAATAATAATAAAAGCTTTAAAAAATTGTAACATTTTAATTTTATTCTTTTTGTATTGGAGCCATATTTTGGTAATATGAGAAAAAGTAGTCCAGTAGGTGATGCTGTTGCTTATACTGCGGCTTTCATGTACATGTGCCCTCCCCCGCCCCACACACACACTCGTTGTGTGGTGACCTTTACTCTAAAATGAGATTTAATCTGTGTGGTTCCCCAGCTTGTCCTGGGACCTGGCGAAGATGTTTTGTTTTGTTTTGTCTCCCCTGTGAAAACTATAGAGAGTAAAAATGACAATAGCGGAGCTGCCTAGACACTTCCGGTTCCCAGTGTTCGCTCTGTAACTGGACATCATCGGAATGTGTGAGTTACAGAACTGTCCTGTTTTTTATTGTTAAACTGGTTTCTTTGAATAGCCAGTGTATGTGGGTTTGGTGAGAACCTCCATGGGTTTCAAAGAGAATACGCATTACATATTTGTTTTTTGTGGAAAAGGCCAAATGCGCTTTTACTAGCCTAGGGCAACATCTGTGAAGTGAAAGAGGCAGCAGCTGTGTTTTTTTGTTTTGTTTTAGTGAAGCCGACAGCTTTTATCTGAATTACTGAGACACCCAGGCACTGAACTTTGTGTGTGTGTGGGGGTGGCTAAGCCATGTCAGCTTCAGGGCATCGTCGGCTTCACAATGACTTGCGTTGGGAGGGAGGAATTTTACTGTGCTCCGGTCATTTGTGTGCCTGGACTTAATACAATGATGTTGTTGTTCAATAACATCACTGTGCCAGGCACACACTGACCAGTCAGGATAGGGGAAATTTATTTGCTATTGTACAATGGTCCCTTTTATGTTGTCTTGCATGCAGGCACAAGCAACATCTGCTGTAGTACCACATTGAGAGGTGTGTCAGTGTTGGCGAATGCAGGACACACTTTAGTAGGTGCGTCCCTCATCCCCCAATTATCGGGCATGCTAGCACTGGCACAGAAATTATGATAAGTGCCACCAAGTTGAAAGAAATCTGCCACTTCAGTCAGAGACAAGCTTGTCATGCAGCGGCAGATGACACACCTCCCCAATGTGCCTTTCGTGGTGAAACTTTTCAATAAACATGGCAGCTCCTGCCATCTGCCACACACAGTTCCCATACTGACATTAAGTGGTGGCCAATCCCCTGTGTCAGCATGTTCCCCCACCCCACACACTTTCTTTGCCAATGGGGCCCAATCCCCATCAGCATCAGTCCCCCCCACACACACATATACCTTCTTTGCCAATGGGGCCCAATCCCCGTCAGCATCAGTTCCCCCAAAACTCATGGGGCACACTGGGATCCCAGTGTGCCCAATATCCCCCCTGAAACTCATGGGGCACACTGGAAGCCCACCCCAGTGTGCCTGATATCCCCTCTAAAACTCATGGGACACACACTGGGAGCCCACCCCAGTGTACCCAACATTCTTCCCCCAAAAAAACTCATGGGGCACACTGGGAGCCCAACCCAGGGTGGCCAACATTTTTTTTAGTTCACCTGTAAAGAAAGAAAACCATCCTTCGATGTCCATTTTTTTGTTTCTCCTTGTAAAAAGAAAACAGTCCTTCATAGTCCCTGGTGCCCCCTCCCCAACCTGCACCCACCCTCTGTGAACCCCACCTCCCTGCACCCCCCTCACCCCACACTTATCTCTGGAGGTCCGGCACTGCGATTGTCTGTGGAGCGGGATACATCTGGGCTCATCAAAGCTGAACTGCAAAATGAAGAAATGCTGGTAAGCTATATAATAGCATCACTGGGGGGTTTCAACTTAGGTGGCTATCTCAGCCATTTAATTTGAATTTTGGCTCCAAATTTTCAACATGGGGTTCTTGGGACCCCATTTCATTACCTCATGCTCTGTCATCTTGTTATTCAGTCCCAAAAGGTGATTTTGCAGTCACTGCACTGAATCACCTTTCAGGACCAATTAACAAAACAACAGTGCCACTGTTCATGAGGTGGGGTCCCAAAAAGCCTATGTTGCAAAGTTGGTAAAAAATTTCAAAAAAATTACTGCCATACGAGCGTGTGTGGTGCAGTTTTCATTCACAATCGTAACTTTGACAATTCTTAATATTTTCACTCCAAATTTTCAACATTGCCATTTTTTCACACCTCCTTATGAACAGTACAGCTGTCATTTTTCACATCCTGCCCAAAATGTGTTTTCACACGTCTGATGCACAATGGTGTGGTCGCTGTGGGAAATCAACTTTCTGGACCAATTAACAAAATCACAGTGCCACTGTTCATGAGCGGAGGTCCCAAAATGCCTATGTTGAAAATTTAGCTAAATAAAACCCCAAAAATAATTGCGTTCCAGGTGTGCATTGCTCAATTTCTAAGCACGCTCATGACTTCACAAATTTTTCATTTTTTCACCCCAGATTTTCAACAGTGACATTTTTTTACACCTCCACATGAACAGTACAGCTGTCATTTTTCACACCCTGCCCGAAATGTGTTTTCACACCTGTGGCACCCAATGGCACAGTCGCTGTGCAAAATCACCTTTCAGATAACAAACTAATAGTGCCACTGTTCATGAGGTTGGATCACAAAAAGCCCATGTAGAAAATTTGGAGTGAAAATACCAACAAATGCCTGGGGCATTAGGGTTCCAACCATGACGTCCCACCCTGTAGAGACTGACAGGCATCAGGGGTGTGACTTGGGATTGTCGGCTGCAATGCTCACGCCATTCCACCCCCACCCCCACCCAGAAGCCAGTAACAGGCATCAAGGTGTGCCTTGGAATCTTCGGACCCAAAGTTCACCCCATTCTCCTACACTGCACCCATCTCAGCATATTTCCTTAATGAATGGGGTGAGCATAAGGTCCCTCCAGGAACCTTGGGGTGAGTGCCCACAGATGGTGGAGACCTGGATCCTGCAAGGCAGCATTAGCCTGCTGAATTTATCAGGTTCCCTCCAGGAACCTCGGGGCGAGTGCCCACAGATGGTGGAGACCTGGATCCTGCAAGGCAGCATTAGCCTGCTGAATTTATCAGGGTCTTTCCTGTAACCTCAGGGCAAGTGCCCATGGACCATGGAGACCTGGATCCTGCAAGGTAGCATTAGTCTGCTGAATTTATCAGGTAGCCCAATCCGCTGCCCTTTTTTGGCACTTGGTGCCATTTTCAAAAGCTGAACTATGCAGTCAGCTTCTTGTCCCAAATTTGATTATCAGAGGAGCTGAGAAGGAACATGAACTTGTGTGAAATTGCTAGCTTCTGACTTTATGCTAGCACTGTTTACTGCCTTAATTTACTAGATTTAATTTAAGTGTTTTTTGCTGGATATGTTTTCCTGCTCTACTTAAGCGAAACAAAGAAAGAAAGAAAATTACACTCATTTAATCATGGCTTAAACTGGCTTTAGGCTTACTCCCTGCTGCTAGCTGCTCAAAATTTTTCCCACCCACCCATCCCCCAACCCTACACTCTATTAAATGGTCGTGAGACCCTTCTAGCATGCCCCCAAAAATACAGCCATCCAATCGTACACTGTTTGTGTAAGGAAAACCCTGCTTAAAGAGATACACTCCTCTTCCTCAGTCCTTGCAGGCAACACAGAATCTTACTCTTAACAACACAGGCAAATAAACAGAAAGTTAGCTGCTCAGTCATAGCTTATTGTTAGGGATTGAAACTGCTCTGTGTATTATTTGCTACATTAACTCCTTAACTCCTAATCAGAACTATAAATTATGTTATCATCTGTTCTTCTCCCAAACCACTAGGCTGTCAATGAATCAACAAGGTCCTTTCCTACTCACCACATATATGGTGCTCCTGACCCTGTCATGGCTATCCCTGTCCCCCTGCTGTCGCAGTGCTGTGCAGCAGACACACAATATAGATGATTTCACCTTTTCCAACCAGCTAACCATAAAACTAGAGACCCATGAACTTTGTCCACTGCTACTTCCTAGATTCACCATTTTTATTTCAGCTCATTTATCTATGGCAAAAATAAAACACATTTATTTATTTATTTAGTTTTTGTTAACCAGGTAGGTGCACTAGCCAGCAAGTGACTATTTTCAGGCATGACCTGGCCAACTACCCACCCTTAGTGCACCAAAAACTGTGGTACCTTCTGCTTCTTGCACTATTACTCTCAGGTGATGTTGAAATGAACCCTGGCCCCCTATCCCAGTAATCTCTGCCCAGTGCTGGCTGGACCCATACTAAGGGGCTCTGCATAGCCCATATGAACATTAGAAGCCATCAGCAAAATTTTGCTGAGCTTGAGTCTTGGGTATCGTGCTTCCAGCTGAATGTTCTCTGCATTTCAGAGACCTGGCTAAAACCCGCAATACCTGACTCTGCCTGCACCTTAAGTGGGTATAATTTGCTTAGGTGTGATAGACCCTCTAGAAAAAGAGTGGGTGGTATAGAAATTTACTCCAAGGCACACCTACATCTTTCTAGCATGCAGACCCCCACAGCTCTTACCTGTGAATTTCTGCACACTTTTCACCTTCTGGGCTCAAAGAAATTTAACATTATATGTGCCTACAATCCCCCATGAGGATGTGCTCCTGGGCTGACCGAGCTCCTTGACTACTCAGTTAATGCAGTAGGGCAAAATTAACTGCTCATCCTAGGCGATGTAAACCAGAACTAGTTAGGCAAAAATCATACCAGTCTCCTATCCCTAGTACAAAGCTATAACCTGCATCAAGTGATTGATGACTCAACTAGGGTAACATCCTCTAGCATCCCTGGCACTCTAATTGATTGAATATTAACAAATCGTATCGACAGACTAGAAGCTGCAGGCACTCTACTGGAGGTGAATAGCGATCATTCTCCCTTTTTTTGTAACTGGTGTCCCTCAGTTACCCTATCTCTGCCACCTTGTTACATTACCTTCTAAAACTTTGCAAATCTAGACCAAACCACTTTCCTGCTTGAAGTCTCTTTGATTGGTCCTATGTATATCGGGCACAGGATATTCAGGATGCACTAGACTTTTTCCTGCAAAATTTCTGGGCTCTTCAAGACAGACATACTCCCTCGATCACATGTCGTGTTCAGGGAAAGAGTACCAGATGGCTCCACAAAGACCTCCGTGCCACTCTCTGTACCAGGGATAAAAGCTGGAAATGTTTCAAGAAGTCAGGCTCTGAATCAGATTTTAATTCCTACAGGGCACTAAGAAACTCCTATAAGAGAAAAATCAGACTAGCCAAAAGCTCCTATTGCAAAGAACTCCCACTGGATGCAGCAGGTAACTCCAGGAGGTTCTGGAGTCATGTAAAATCAATCCTAGGTTCCAAACAGGAATGTAAGGCTAATGATATGGTACTAAATGGTGCTCACTGCAATGATCCTCAAACCATTGCCAATGCTTTCAATAAACAACACTTCTCAGACCTTTCTACTTTCACCTCCTCATTCCCTTCCACACCTACTACACAGTGTTTTCCCCTGGATGACCCTAAACTACCCTACCCACCTTTCCACTTTCGGGCAATTATAAAATCTGAAGTCCTCAAACTCCTAAATAAAATCTCTGACACCACTTGTGTTGGCTCTGATACCCTGGAGCCCAAACTCCTGAAACTAGCAGCCCCTTTTATAGCTGGGCCCCTGTCCAAAATGTTCACATTATCCCTCTGCCAAAATTATGTCCTGGATATCTGGAAAATTGCTAGAGTAACTCCAGTCTATAAGAAAGAAGATAGAAATATGATCTCAAATTACTGCCCAATTGCCGTACTCTCAGTTTTGAGCAAAGTACTGGAAAAGCTAGTGGCAGCCCAAACTCTGGACCATCTTCCTAAACACAATCTCTTCACTGCTAAATGACATGGCTTTTGCAAGGGTCACAGTGCCTTCACTGCCCTGCATGAACAGCATTCAAACTGCTATGAAAGCAGGCTCCCTAACTGGTGCAATTTTCATTGACCTCACAAAAGCCTTTGATCTTATAGACCACCCACTTCTTCTCTCCTGTCTTAGATCCCTTGGTTTCTTGGACCTGACTGTTGACTGGTTCCGTAGCTACCTGACAAATAGGGAACAGGTTGTAAAGTATAACTAGGCTGTGTCTGAGCATGCTACTATAAACATTGGTGTTCCTCAGGGATCCATCCTTGGTCCTCTACTCTATTCTATTTTTATAAATCAGATTGCGTGAGCCACCCCCTCCTGATCCTCAATTCTCTACGCTGATGATCTGGTGCTTTACTCCATCTCCAGTTCCATATCTGTGAGCAACCTCTCTCTCACCTCTGCTTTTCTCAACATCCAGGAGTGGCTCTCCAAGCATAAGCTGCTACTAAATATGAGCAAGACCTAATCTATGCTTTTTATATCTGGAATCAAACTAAAAAAATGCCATAACCAATTTAGAATCCAGTGCCCTGATGGAACCATTATGGAGAAGGTCAGCTCTGTCAAATATCTTGGAGTTGTCCTTCATGAGTCATTGAACTTTGACCTCCATATCCAGATCACAACAAGAGCTGTAAATACTAAAAGTGTCATTGCCTACAGGATGAGCCATTCCCTCACTCCTTCAGCTAGACTGGCCATTGCCCGGGGCATCCTTCTTCCTGCACTCGCGTATGGTGCAGTCACATATGTGAGAGATACAAACACTGCCCTCAAGAAATGGGATATGACATACAATAATATCTGTCATTTTGCCTCTTCGTCCCCATGCCTAAAGCATCACTGTCAGCTTTACCATGATCTCAACTGGCTGTCCCCTTCAGCTCACCATCTCCTTGCACTAGGATCTTTGATAGACAATATTGTCAGACACGCTATACCGGATGAGCTTGCCTCCATGTTGCGCCCTCTTATATCTTCCTATGGGCTACGGTCCACTGAAAAGTCCTTATTTCAAGTGCCATGGTTAAAAACAACTAAGGGTTCCTGTGCTTTCTCTATTATATCCCCAAGCTACTGGAACTCCTTACCCCTGGATGTCCATAGTGCACCCAGCCATGCACTCTTCAAAAAAATGGCACTGTTTTTTTGTTAGGAATTTTTCCCCCTGTACTTGCTTCAATCCTCCCTAAACCACTCGCCTCTGCCACCTCATTCCCTGGTCCCTAAATCTACCCCATAAATTCCCACACCGACTCTAGTTTCTTATGCTCCTCCTATCACACTAATAGTCCCCCAACCCTCTCTTCCTGCCTATCTACCCCTCCCATGCTAACTCCTTAAATCGGTTTATCCTATCTTCTCATGGAATTAGGATTCTTATGTCAGGCGCTGCACTTAAACTTTAATTATCTTGTCTTTTGTCCTTTGTTTTAGCATACCTGGACTTAGCACTTATATCCTCTGTAAACATGTTACCCTCTGAAATTGCTGTAACCTCATATTCTGTATTGTAATCAAATTCTGTAACCTTGTATTCTGTATTGTATCAAATTTGTTATTCATTGTTATGTGTCTCCAAATTGCCTACCTGTATCTTGTAAGCTCCTGGGTCGTTCCTGAAAATAGTCACTTTGTGTCTAGTGCCCTTACCCGGTTAACAAAAACTAAATAAATAAATAAATAAACATAAGGCCCGAAGACCCCAAGGCACACCGCAACACTTGTTGGTGTCTGCAGGGTAGGTTGAGGTGAAATGGCATGAGCGTTATGGCCGACAACCCAAAGGCACACCCCAATGCCTGTCAGTCTCTGAAGGGTGGAGGTGGGGTTGGCCTGAGTTCAATACTTCATTACCATTCCAATTATGCATCTCTCTAACTCATGCACTACCAAAGCCAATGCCAGCAAGACAACATTCAGCACTGACAAATGCTTGTTTCTGGTTCTATGTGATAACGGAAAAAGCCTAAAGGTGATCGTTATTATCACGAACTCAGAGTGCCGAAAATCAATTTCAGTACTCTGACTCCCCAGCGCACAACAAAACAGCACCGGAGACTTGTTTTTTTATTTTATGTAGGGGCCTGTGCCCCACACACCCCTTGGGGCATTGACACCACACCTCCCTGCTTAAGGATTCACAACTCCAGGGGATGAAATGACAGGGGTGAAAACATTAAAAGAAACTTTGAGCAGGGTGCAACAAAATGCACCAGTGCCCAGACCTGAATCCAGTACCCTCCCCACCAATGCCGCCAACCCAACCACCACACCACAGGGTCAGCTCAGCAACCCACCATGGCACCACCCCTCATAATCCCTCCCACCCCTCGCTGTGCATGCTCACTCCCCCCCCACATGCGTATGTATAGCGACATCTCATCGCTATAGTAGCCGACCCCTCCCATCCGGTCACCCTACCCTACACTTAGCCCCGATGACATGCACCAGGGATTGGGTTGCCATTATTGTAGGCACCCAATTGCTTGTGCCTATGTCGCAGGCTACCTCTGTTTTCCTGCTTTTGCCTACTTCCTTCATGCAGATGCTGAATGCCCTCCCTTTGCTTTTACTTAATTTTCTCCACTGTTCCTCTACCCCTCTCTGACAATCCTCCCCTGCTAGGCTGCTTCTGAAGCAGTCTCCCATTTCTTTAAAATCCAGCCTACTAAAGTCCAGGACCATAGCCTTTTTGAGGCTTGCCTCTGCACTCACCTTAATGTTGAACCACACTGTACAGTGATCACTGGTTCCCACTGGATAGCCCACTGTGACATGACTAGGCACTATCACAGCCTCCAGTAGGACAGGGATTCAGAGGAGCAAAGGGAGACAGCATGTCCCAAATAGGATAGCACCTTTACCCCATAAATCTTTTTCAACTCTCAGCATGCTAAGTCCAAAAGGCAGGAAAGGTGCTAATGGGACATTTGCCGGCCCATATGGGCTAACTAACATCCATGCACAGTGCTGCTGTGCATGATTGCATGGAGGAATTGCACACAGCAGTGCCAATCCCCACCTCCTGATCACCATTCAGATATCCCTGAATTATAAGAAAATGATCCCTGACATCTAGTAGTTCCCCCCAGTCACATTCAGATGACCCCAATTAGTAAAATGATCCCTAGCATGTAGTATTTCCCCACCCCCAATCACCATTTGGATGCTCCTGATTAATATATTAAGAAGATCCCTGGCATCTTGTTCACCCTGATTGCAAGTCTGAGACACCTCTCAATTCCACCCATTAAGGTCCTTCCACCTTTCTCCCCATGGTGGCCCATAAATTACCTCAGCTGCCAGTCCCTCCTACTGCGACAGTGACAGGCCCAGCCCCCTCTGTTTGCCACCTCGGCTGGCCACTTTCTGAGTGACAGGGAGTGCACATACACCTAATGTACTATAGAAACAGATGTTCTACAGTAGGTGCACACTCACTCCCTTTCACTCAGACAGTGACTAGCCAAGGTAATGAGCTGAGAGGCTGTACCGATCACAGCCACAGGGAGGTGGCTGCAATCTTGGGTAAATTTATTTATTTATTTATTGAATTTTGTTGACCTGGTAGGCCCACTGAGACTAGAAGTTCCTTTTTCAGGGGTGACAGGGAGGGAGGGGGGACACAGGTGGTAACCAACTGAAACTGAACCAGATTAAGCAGTTGGTGTTATTTTTAGTGACTGGGAGAAATTTGGCCAGGAAACCAGGGAAATTTCCCTACTCTGACTCTAGGGGGAGACTCTGTCCTCTTGGCTCTGGGCCAAGATGGCCAACGAGGTGCAGACAGGAGAGGAGATAGAAGGTATGGACCTTAGAGAAATGGAGGTTAACCCAGAAGCTACAATATTTGCGGACTTACCAGCTGAAAACATTGTGGAAACAACTCCTGTGCAAGACCAGAATTTACCTGAGCTTCCTTTGGAAAGTCTGTTGGATCTAAGCAATGATGAGGAAGAACTTTTTAATAATGAACCTCCAGATACAAATCCTGCATTTAAAAATATACAAGTGCAACTGGAAAAAGAAGAGTGCTGTTACCATGTTAAAAAAATGCAACTGGGAAAAATGCTTGAGAAAGCTACAAACTGACAAGCAAGATGGGCCTGTCAAAACAGCACAGCGGGGCAGTAATGATGCAGCAGCACAAAAGCCACTGACTGCCAGCTAGGCATCGGCAGTAGAGAAAGCTGAAAGGGAAGCCCAAAGGATACAAGAACCAGCAATCACGTCCGGAATTGGCACAAACAGACGAGCACACATCTGGCCTAAGACACGCTGGAGAGAACAATGTATCAGAAAATCAGCCTTGGTCTGCAGACAGCGCAATAGAAGGAGCTAGATGGAAGTGAGATGCTGCAACAGGACACTGGATTTCAGGCAGCAAACCAATACAGATTCCACAACTGCCACAAAGAACTGTAAGTCACCAGAGTAATCCAACCTCAAATACTGTAAATATAGAGGTACCTCCTGAACTGACCCTAACACAAAATCCTATGTAACCCCCCTGTTACCCAGGGTTACTAGAATCCCAGTAAGATCTACTGGTAGGCAGGGAAGGCAGCTTGTGAAACTCCAGTTAAATGGATTTCACACTGTCTCACTCTGTTCTCAGTCTCAGCTGGGACTGAGGGATGACATCACCATAGAACTATCGCAGCTGCATGAGCCACATTGGAATCTGCAGAAGGGAGTTAGAGTAGAATGTTGGGAGTTTTGAACAGTCAGTCTGTAGTTGGAGATTGTTGTGAGAGGAGCACAGCAGTTCTGTGCACAGGCTCCTGGAGCCTCAGCTCTGAAATAGAGCTACATTTAGGGAATTGTATGCGTTTCCACCTAAAGAGGGACACAGTAAGCTGTTCTTTAAAGTGGTGGAGACCACTGATATGGGTCTCTGTACCCCATCCCAGAGGGGATGGGGGTGGAAGGTTTGCCTGCTATTCCAGGGGCAGCCCCCGGGCTACTGCTAGAGAAGAAGCTGCCTTATTTTTTCCCAAGTGTGTGGGGTACAAGAAGAATTCAAAATTCACCTGTGGGGCACCTGCAACCGAAGGATGAGTTCTGCTCTTTCTAAAGGGCCCATGTTTCATCCTGAACTGTGTTAAAGTGGGATTGGACTACTGAAGTAGAGGGGGACCTAGAGTAATAGGCTTAGCCAAAAGTAAAAGTATGTTCAAGTCCAGCACAAGGGGAAAGTCAAGACATGTAGAGGAGATGTGACATGTCTACCCTGTAATCTACATTGCCAAGCTTTCAAAGAGTTGTTTAGTGTCCAGAGAAATGGCTGGGTATGGATTGTGGGATCTGGAGGTGGGCGACCCCCCCATCTTTAGTAACCAGGTCCACCTCTACGGATTTGCTCTGTGGATTTCTACTTTGCCTCATACACTTGGCCAGTGATGAGGAAAGTACCCAGACGTGGGATTGGAAGGAAAATTTCCCTTTAGGAGTCGAAGGCTCTAAGGTGGTTTGGGGAGCCACCAACAGGAAAACTGGTTCACTGCCATGTGGACCGCAATCAAGTGGCCGGCAGGGGAGCCGGGCCAGGGAAAGAACCCAAGTAGTGTACAAGTCGGGCTGTGTACCCAAAGCTGCATGCAAGTCCAGGCTGTGTGTCTGGTGGGTTCAGAGCCTGAGGGCTGGAATAGTGAAGAAGTGTTCTGTATCTCTAATCTGCATTACCAGGAATGTAGCCCCATGGGGGTCCATCTATGCTTTGTTTGTTCAGTTCGGATATGAATAAAAGCCACACTTTAGAATCCCATTCCTGGTTTTGGACATTACAGTTATTGCTTCCTGTGTTCGGATTTACTTGGGTGCCCCTGTGCAGAGTAGCCAAACCTAGGCCCCCTGTGCCGAGTAACCTAGTCCTCCCCGAACCCACTCCCCACCAGGTACTACTGTCAGCTTCAACAGCATGCCACCTGTCATTTTGCAGAAAGGCAGGGGTGAGGGCCTTACAAAATGGAGGCACCTCTTTGGATTTTAATTTTGGGAAGAAAGGTGCTCAGACAGGGGGCTAGCATTTTGGTTATCTGGCAGTGGGTAGCCCAAAAAGCTGAAGCAATTTAACTAGTGTGTCGCTGTGTGCTGTGGTTCTTATGCTGCTGTTAAAATGCTAACTGTTTACCAAGGAGCAGTAAAGCTAAAAGAGTGTGCCCTTGTCCCACATCAAATGTTACAGCGTTTTTGCGTGCTTTTTTAAATAACTGTTATGATAAAGAAAAGTGTGGAAGACTAAGGATAGCAACTGGAAAATTGTGCCCTGGACATTGGAAATGCTTTTTAAAAGAACTGTGGTGATAAAGAAAAGTGTGGAAGACTAGGGATAGCAACACGAAAATTGTGCTCTGGACGTTAGAAATGCTTTTGAGTGAACTGAGAAACTTGCTGTGTGAATGGCCATGCTAAATGGCTGAAATGGGCTCCCACCGTGGAGTCAGTTGAAGGAAAAAAAAAGTGGTTTCTGCAGTTTAAATTTGCCTGGTCGACAACTGCCGTGAAGAGAAGAGCACTCGTGAGGAAGAAGAGGCTCATTTGCATGGGCGTCGTGTGATTGGTGAGGCTGCAATCAGTCCTGCCCCTCAGCCAGCTCTACAGTGACTGCCCAGCATTCGAGAGGGAGTGTGAGTGGAGTGCGTGTACTGGCTAGGTGGAGGAGCGTCACAGTGATTAAAAAGCACTGTAAAACTTTTTAAAAATACCTTTGCTGTTTAAAATTGAGCTCAACCCACATCTCGATCGACTGAATTGCGAGTGTGGTGATCGGGGAGACAATCGGCAGGACTGCCCACCCATTTTCTTTCTGAGGTCTCCAAGACTGGCTGCAGGCCGTTTTTCCATTGCAGCAAACAGCTACTGATAACAGTGAGTACCAACAGTAAAAGTTGCTCAAACAGTGATTTTCTGCCAAAAGCCAGCTGAATATGTGTGCAGCAGTGTAGTCGCTTCGCAAAGAATGACTGTGTCAAGTTTTACCAGCAAGTGCAAGTCTGCTAGGCCACTGACTGTGAGCATAGTTATAAATTCAGCATCAGTTTAAAGTTTCAAAGCCAGAGAGAGACTGTGAGTTGTAGCCAAATGTGCAGCACTAGTTTACAGGCAAGCCTGTGCTTGAAATTCTGAGACTTTAAGGGACTATGATCTAAAGAAATGTTTTCAGCAAGTGAAGAGTCTGTGTCAAATCATGTAACTGTGTTAGAAAAAGAACAGTGCAAGTTTGTGCAGTTTGAGCAAAAGTTATCAGTAGTGTGTGTAAATCAGATGTGCAGTGGCTTGACCCAGTTTCTGAATGTTGATGCACAGGAGTGCTGCCGCCGCCATTACAGGGTGGAGTAGTAATGTAAACACAGCAGCAGAGGAGCCATTTTAAAAGTAAAGAAAGTGTTCAGTGAAGCGGGACTTTCAGTAACAGTGAGCATTTGTTTGTTTTCCCTTCAGTTATGGCCTCAGGACCAGCTCGCTACCCGGATCATGCCCGGGCTGCAGTAACAACAGCAGTAAATAGGTTAAGGGACATTGAAAGGTGTTATTATGGAGGACAACTGCCTTCTCATGTGGCGATTCCTGGATATCCAGTGCAAGTGTGTCAAATATGCTTAAATGCTGGAAGGGCGCTTCATGATACCTCACTGATTCTGGGTGCCTAAGAAATATGGCTTGTATAAAGTGCCCCAGATTCGTTTGAGCTCCCACATGGACAAAGGTTCAGGAATCTGTAGTTGGCAGCACACAGCACCAGGTGGAGCCTGTTGAAGAAGGCCCTTCGGTGGAGTGTGGCACAAAGCTAGAGGATGCAGATTTAGATACAGAACCAGATATTGATGTTTCGCATGCTGGATCTCAGAAGGAAAATTCAGACAAAGCATCAGTAGACCCCTGGAGGGGGGTGCCTAGCCCAAGTCTCATAGCAGAAGATGAGATGAGGGAGGCCTTTGAATGGGAGGTGTCGACCTCCATGCCTAGTGATGAGTGGATAGTCTCAGGAGTGAGGACGACTACTCACTCCTGGGCTCAGATTCTCAGTGAGGAGGAAGATGAGGGGGAACCTATGTGGCCTTGTGAAAAAGGAACGGGTACACAGCCTCAAGCTCTTGCCTTGGAAGAATGCATGGAAGAGAGTGGTGATGCCACTGCCCTGGCTGTGTAAAAATAAGAAGTCAGGGATCTGTTTTACATCTCATTGAGGATGCGTAGTTGGCAGAACCAGGACTGGCCACCCCCAAGCCAGGCCAGCGGTCTCAGGTTGACCAAAGCTAGTAAAGAGGAGAGACTGGTTCGTAGGAAGGCGAATGAAATCTATGGAATGTCCTTTCCTACCTTTCCCTTAGAAAGTCTGGGAGGAGATTGAGAACAGCAGGAAATCCTGGATCTGGGCTGAAGCAATGAAATGTGTGCATCCTGGTGCAAACAAGCACGTCAAGAACAGACTGTTTCATGAGAAACATACCCAGTGGAAGAGAGGCAGGACACTGTTTATGGACACTGTGCGAATAGTGGATGGAGAGGGACCTGAAACCTTCTACAGTGTAAATTATGTGTGCCCAGATGGGGTAATAATTCAAGCTCCTGACCCCTGGTACTATTGGCCTCAATGCAAGGACCTCCCAGCAAATGTGCCCGTGCCTGCCAGATGGAAAGCTGAGCAGTGGTAGTCAATACTGCCATACCAGCCTTTGTAGTGCCTTTATTGATCCACCAGTATGGACATCCAGGACTCAGGTGCCCCATATTCATCAGTTCTATAGTGTACTGGCCTTTCCAGAATCCATCAACTGGCCCACCAGATGACTTCAGATCCAGAGAGGACACCAGCCCAGCTGTATCCTGATCCATCGCCTGGTAATCGGATGACATCAGACCAGCTGTTTTCCTTTTTGTTCTTGTTCTAAGGTTCCATCTCCAGAGATGACATCAACCCAGCAGTTCCCAGGTGTGCCCTCCTGTAGTTCCTGAAAGATGTCCGCCCAGCTGTATCGGAAGAAATGCTGCCAGGGAGAGTCTTTGGCTCAGGAGCAGGTCGGTGTATCTTAATCTTTCTACAAGGGGCTGGTAAGTCTGAACATTTCTATCCTTATGACATTGCAGTACACATCCTACACTAGCAGACTCCAGAATGTGTGAACTGTCCTCACAGACTCTCCCCTTCGGGACTTTGGCCTGCTAGAACTGTGCTTCACCGGGCTCTGGCCCAGGAGAGACTCTTTAATGGACTAACCTTCGGGCACTGTGGTCACTAGATGGGACTTTAAGGGCACTCCACCCCCAAATGTGTATTGTAAATAATGTCATTGTTTTTCTACTGTTTTCTAGCGTATATGCTGTTTTCCTACCTTTTCTAAAAAAAAAATCTTTTGGGGATTCTCCAGTATTTTGATGGTAGGGGTTTAGGTAGACTGTGTATGCAGATTAGGGGTGTGTGTTGTCTTTCTTTTTCTTGCAGGTGTTCATGAAGAAGATGCAAGAGAAGACAAGAAGAGGAGGAAGGGCTCATCGGAGTTCCTCATTAGTACTTTAGTGTGTAGTAATTTAAAGTACTGTGGTTGTTATTGTTATTGTTACTGTATTAACCCTTTCCTTCCACAGGTGTCGTTGTGCGGGTAGGGAGGCAGTAATGTAATGTAATGGTATGGTATTAGTTTCTTGGTGTGTGGTTGCAGGGTGCCCAAGGTCGGGGAGGTCACCGGGTTGTTTTTGTTTTTTGGTGTTAAGTTAGAGGCAGACAGATTTTCCCTAGAGGGCTAGGGGGGATAGACAGGCTGCGGTCCTGAAGGGCCCTAGGGACTGCAGTGTTGAGCTATTAGGGCTATGCTCTGGACAGTTCTACCAGAGCCACTAGGCATCCATAGTAAGCGGGTTGAGTAGAGGCTGATATGTCAGCTAAAGGCCTCTAGGCCCTTAGTGTTGCCTGCCTGTGCTCGCACATGGTAGGAGGGGGCCTGATCACCCCCCTCCGCAGGTAGCACATAGGGTGGGATGGCCTAAGCCGGGTAAACAATGACTGGGACAGTCATTTTCCTGGTCAAGGGTGAGTGTAACCCCCTGTTACCTGGGGTTACTAGAATTCCAGTAAGACCTAGTGGTAGGCAGGGAAGGCAGCTTGTGTAACTCCAGTTAAATGGATTTCACACTGTCTCACTCTGTTCTCAGTCTCAGCTGAGACTGAGGGATGACATCACCATAGAACTATCGCAGCTGCATGAGCCACATTGGAATCTGCAGAAGGGAGTTAGAGTAGAATGTTGGGAGTTTTGAACAGTCAGTCTGTAGTTGGAGATTGTTGTGAGAGGAGCACAGCAGTTCTGTGCACAGGCTCTTGGAGCCTCAGCTCTGAAATAGAGCTACATTTAGGGAAAGGTGTGTGTTTCTGCCTAAAGAGGGACACAGTAAGCTGTTCTTTAAAGTGGTGGAGACCACTGATACGGGTCTCTGTACCCTATCCCTGAGGGGATGGGGTGGAAGGTTTGCCTGCTATTCCAGGAGCAACCCCCTGGCTACTGCTAGAGAAGAAGCTGCCTTATTTTTTCCCAAGTGTGTGGGGTACAAGAAGAAGAATTCAAGATTCGCCTGTGGGGCACCTGCAACTGAAGGGTGAGTTCTGCTCTTTCTAAAGGGCCCATGTTTCATCCTGATCTGTGTTAAAGTGGGGATTGGACTACTGAAGTAGTGGGAGGCCTAGAGTAATAGGCTTAGCCAAAAGTAAAAGTATGTTCAAGTCCAGCACAAGGGGAAAGTCAAGACAAGTAGAGGAGATGTGACATGTCTACCCTGTAATCTACATTGCCAAGTTTTCAAAGAGTTGTTTAGTGTCCAGAGAAATGGCTGGGTATGGATTGTGGGATCTGGAGGTGGGAGACCCCCCCCCATCTTTAATAACCAGGTCCACCTCTACGGATTTGCTCTGTGGATTTCTACTTTGCCTCATGCACTTGGCCAGTGATGAGGGAAGTACCCAGACATGGGATTGGAAGGAAAATTTCCCTTTAGGAGTCGAAGGCTCTAAGGTGGTTTGGGGAGCCACCAACAGGAAAACTGGTTCACTGCCATATGGATCGCAATCAAGTGGCCGGCGGGGGAGCCGGGCCAGGGAAGAAACCCAAGTAGTGTACAAGTCGGGCTGTGTACCCAAAGCTGCATGCAAGTCCGGGCTGTGTGCCTGGTGGATTCAGAGCCTGAGGGCTGGAATAGTGAAGAAGTGTTCTGTATCTCTAATCTGCCTTACCAGGAATGTAGCCCCTTGGGGGTCTGTCTATGCTTTGTTTGTTCAGTTTGGATGTGAATAAAAGCCACACTTTAGAATCCCATTCCTGATTTTGGACATTACAGTTATTGCTTCCTGTGTTCAGATTTACTTGGGTGCCCCTGTGCAGAGTAGCCAAACCTAGGCCCCCTGTGCCGAGTAACCTAGTCCTCCCCGATTCCAGTCCCCACCAGGTACTGCTGTCAGCTTCAACAGCATGCCACCTGTCATTTTGCAAAAAGGCAGGGGTGAGGGCCTTACATCTAAATTACATTTTCTTGAGAAACAACTGCAGTCTGCAGATTTAACACCCTTACAGCCCAGTGGATGCCTTGAGGCGAGCACTGAAATGCCACAACAGCCCTTAAACATGAGTAATAAAGAGGCACCAAAAACATACTCTTCTTTCTTTAAAACCCCGATTTTGCCTGCAAAGAGGCAGTGCTGTAAGACTGTCATATATAGGAGCTTCTTGATCGATTGTTTGTGGCAAGAACTTTGTTATAAGATACAATGAAATGCTTCTCAAACAAAATATACACTCTCATTCATATATCTGGAGAATCTTCGTTTGAAGTGAGTTTCAAAACGGTGGGTGCATTACAGCACTTTTGGATAAAATACCATCATCTCAAAAACTCCAAACCATGGTCTTCATTTTTGGCTACCCCTTTAACCAGACCTGCACAAAAAACAGTTACTGTACTGTTCTAAAATGAAAGTGTGAGTGTCTATGATTTAAAGTACTGGTTGCAACAGCGATGTACCATAATTGAGGATTTGGAAGCCATCATGGACTCGGAAAATATTTGGACCGGGGCTGGAAAATTAAAGTCATGTTAAAAGCTATGGATACTGGAGTAGTGCATCTTCCAAATTCCTTTTTTTTAGCGAGGGACAGGGGCATTTTGTTTTATTCAGGTCAGCCAAAGATGTGCTATAAATGTGGGTTAGTTTCACATCTAAGCAGCATCTGTGATAAACAGTGCAGTACAGTGTGCCCAGAGTTGGGCCATTTGAGCTCGCAATGTTTAAGTGAATGTAAATGCAGTCTTTGTGACCAGCGAGGGCATACGTTTCAAAATGGTAAGCAGGTAGCTCACAACACCAAAGATCAGGCTGATTGGGAGGAGCAGAGGCTTTTAATAACCCTTACACAGAAAAAGTCTTGGTAACCAAAGAGAGCCGGAGAATCCTAGGCCACAAAATCAGGGAAATAATCATGACCCCCAGCTTATAACGATATTCCCTGTGAGTCACCCACAAGGGCAGGACCCAGTCCCCAAGAATTAGCTACTATGAGTACTAATACCATCAGTACAATGCAGATTCCTGTAGCAGAGATGGTAAAAAAACTACAACACAGAAGGATCTTATATGTGGAACAACAGATATCACTGCAGGCATGATGCCCCCCCCCCCAAGTCCTGCAGTAGAAGAAGTAAGATGGCACACTAGACAAGCAGCTAAGGCTGTTCCCTGACAGAAGCTAACAGAAGTCTCAACCTCAAACAGGTTTGATGTTTAACATTCATAGAATTCGAAGGGTGAATCAGATGATTCATCTTTAGTCTAATCAATTCCAGAGGGTACTATTGACACTGAAAGGCAGGACGGGTCGAAAGGCCCAATAAAAATGAAAGCAAGGATGAAATCCAAGCACAAGGAGCGGAGAAAAGGGAAATATATGTAAGCCCCCCAAAATGGGCTTATCTGCTGGGACAAAGAGAAAAGGCATCTTTACCCACCCCCCTCAAAAAGCAAGAGAGGAGGAAGACTGCCTGCTGGGAGGGAGGCTCTCTGGATACCCCTCCCCCGCAGCAGGAAGAAAAATGAGAGGAGAAAGGGAAAGCTGGTGGGAGAGAGAGAGCAAGAGGTTTTCCTAGAGGGGCTGGGGGCTAAGGGACTGGACTGGAAGGGACAGTTAAAGTGAGCCTCTGGCTTTGGGGACTGCTCCATGCAGGGGCCCTTGAATTCCAGCCAGGGGAGAGCCCTTCAAGCTGAGTGGCCACTAGCCCAGGTCTGGCTGAGGGGAAGCTGATCCACCCTGTGTCTTCAGTGTGAATCCACTGCTGCAGTAGAAACCAGAGAGACAGAAGGACGAACAGGCCTACCTGGTGAATACTGTATACAAAGGCCCTCAGGCAAAGCTGGAAAGGCCAGGCAGGTGAAGAACAGTGGCTCCTCCACCCTCCATGCATATCCTTTAATCAGAGAGATCATCATCCTCAATAGGACAAGATTTGTGCTCAGGATTCGGAATAATATTTAGACTTGCAAAACTCAAAGTATTAAAAATGTTCGATATAGTCCCAGGAAGGATTTTGAATCTAGATGTGGTAATACAGAAACAAATAATAGATTAATAAATCACTATGTACCACAGACAAAAGCAGCAAGATGTGAGCTTTTAAAAAATATACAACCTTTTTGTATACAGCACAGCATGTTATTTTTGTAGGGGATTTTAATTGCCTTTTAAAAGCCAAAATGGCTAAGCAATACTGTGATTCGAATTCATTAGCACAACTGATACATAAGGCTCAGTTAAAAGACGCTTTTTTCCCATACAAAACATGACGCACTCACTTTTCAGAAGGCCCACCTAGTCTCCAAGACTGACTATATGTTTACCTCAGAAGAAGTAAACACACTATGAGCAGATATAATCCCATCTGAATACTCTGACCATTGTATACTGTATGGCAGATTATATTAGCGGTCTGTTTATATTTGCTGAAAGCAAAGAACCGCTAATATAAACAGACCGCTAATATAATCTGCCATGCTAACTGTACTGCAGCAGTAAGCACTAAGTATTAAATATATCAGGTGCTAATATGTACAACTGGAGTCATCATGCTAAATATATCAGGCGTTAATATTAACTGCTATACAGTAGTTTCAGTCAAAATTGGGGCATCATCTGCCATACAAAGAGGCCCAGGCTTCTGGAAATTTAATATATCATTACTGACAGATAGAGATATCTCTAATATAATTTGAGAATTTTTAGAAGCCAGGAAATCAACTTTTATTTGTTTTGAAAATCCACTTGTTTGGTGGGAAGACACAAAAAAAGATATGGTCAATTTATGTAAAAGAATTAGCAAATTCCAAAGTAGGAAAGTATATTTTCAGTATTTACAAAGTAGGAAACTGTTACAATATTTAATGCCAACTTCTCATGAAACAGGGCAGAACTTGACTGAGCAAATTAAGACAGTAAAAACACACATGATGGAGTATCATAATGCAAAAAGTAAAATGTTATGTCATCAGCAGCAATTTGGGGTGAAAGGGAAAACAGACCTGATTTGTCCTTTTGAAGCCTTCATTAAAAAAGTTCAGGCTAAAGGCATGTCTTCCCTGACAGATGAGGAGGAAAATGTTCTGGTAGAAAAGAAATAAAATTTTAAATTAGTATCAGAATACACTCAGAGAATGTATGCTCACCTTGACAGTGAAAGTAATAATATACAGGATTTGTTTTAACAGCTTACAAATCCCTAAGCCTGAACAATCAGTACTAGATGCTCTATCACAACTCATAAAAGAACAGGAGGTGAGTTAAGCACTATCTACTTTATCAGGGGGAAAATCACCAGGGCCGGACGGCCTACCATATGAGGTTATTAAAATCATGGGCAAGACGTTTCTCTCAGAGTTAACAGAGGTGTTTAATTATATTCTAAACATAAACCATATGCCACTTTACGTGAATATGGGCATTTTAACATATATATATATATATAAAAGTGAGAAAACTGACATCAGAAACTAGAGGCCATTAAGCCTGTTGAATTCAGACTTTAAGGTCCTTACTAAAGTTTTGGCAAAAAGATTAACTACCATAGCAGAAACTGTTATTTCCCAGGCACAGACCTATGCAATCCCTGGTAGACAAATCCAAAATCATATTTTATTAATTAGGGAACTTGTAGAACTGGGGAAAACAGGCGAAGTAGATGGTTTCTTGATCTCGCTTGATCAAGAAAAAGCATTTGATATGGTCCTCCACATGTATTTATGGGAAATTCTGAAAAGGTGTCATATCCCAGAAACAGTAATTAACTAGCTAAAATGTATTTGTCGCACAGCAACAGTTGTCCCAGTTGTACACGGATGGAAGGGCCTTTAATCAAGCTACAAAGAGGGGCAAGGCTGGGCTGTCCTTTAAGTCCCATCTTATATAACTTTTTCGTTGATCCATTATTAAGAAAAATTAATAGTAATGATAAGATTGGTGCAATCAACATAAAAGGACAACAATTTCCGTTAAAGGCTATTGATTATGCAGATTATATGAATGTTATAGTAAGTAACCCATCTTATATTACAGAAACACTAATGACGTGTACAGATTTTGGAGAATTATCGGGAGCATCTTTAAATATTAATAAATGTAAGGGTCAGAGGTTAAATTATTTACTAAATGATAAAAATACAGTTGTAGACATCTTAATACAACCTGACTTGATAAATATTTTAGGTATTTAATTTGGACCTGGGGAGCTAGATATGATAAATTGGAAAGCTAAGATAGAGATTGGGAAAGCAAAGGCGGCTCAGTGGAACAGATGGAAGATGGGGAAGAAAAAAATAATATACTTGATAAAAACCTATCTTATTCAAGTCTTCTTGTACACTAGTTATATCCCCACCAAAAGGTCTTGAAACTGTACTTCTTAGTGTATTCTTTCAAGTCTCCTGGGGCAGCCGCTTGAACCCTTTGAAAAGAAATATACTACATCTTCCACTTCAGCAAGGCGGATTGAATATGCCTAACCCGATTTTATTTTTTTAACAGCTTTTTTCTTAGTAATAATATTAAGCCACCATTTAAGCAGCAAAATACAGGACGGGAGCCCTAATTAAAAGAAAAGTGTGTGAACTGGATTAATCAATGGGAAACGGAAACCCTCAGATCTCTGAAAAAATTGGTCACAACTCCTGAATATATCAGATGTACATTTCTTAGAATAAAACAGTGAGGTATAATGATACAACTGTTAATTACAATGCCTAGAAAACAGTTATATCATCATTTATTATCAACAATATGTAAGGAAGAAGTAGTCTTTGTCAAATGTCCTGTTGAATATACAGTAGGGAGTCTCTTAAGCTATTATTAAATAACAAAAGAATGCCAGAAAAGATGTGGGATATGCACTGGCTAATAAGTCATGAGAAAATCAATGGGAAAGCAAACCAAAAACACAAACCAGTACAAGAGAAGATTTGTAGTAGGCTAAAGTGTGTACAAGAAGAAGAAACAATTCAGTATCTTTTTTTCCACTGTACATTTATATTGGGATTTGGGGATTTTTTAGCACAGCAGTGGGGTGAAAATATTTTTAGTATGCTTACATACAATAATCGCATATATGGAGTATTTGATCAAGGTTGGGAAAAATGGCGCTTAGGGACCTTACACCGTCTAATGACAATATTTAAGTGGAACATTTGGATTATCATAGAATAGTTTTTATTGTTTCCATTTGTACAACCTGTTAGAACACAGGACAAACCCTGTGAAGCAAATGGTCCAGAAAGAAATCTTGAAGTACATAGCTATTAATACAGCTACAGTAGCACCTAACAGTAAGAAGACTGAGAAACTTCAATCTTATAAAGCATCTAAATTATTTAAATAGTGCTCTTCTATCAATTTATAAATCTAGTAGAAACAGTTCAAGTCAAAACTTCACCAATTCCTAGCTTAGCTTACATACTGACCACAGTTGTCATTATCAGGTCTCTTAACAGCCTCGAGGGGGCAGTCATGTCATTGAATTACGGAATGTCAGAGAGAGAAGAGAGGCGTACAGCTGATCCTTAGTATAGCGGAAATCAGGGGGATTCAAGTAGCTATGCAACGGTCTGGGTTAGTATCTCATCCCTTAAACTAGACCGATGGTAGGTATCCTTTTGGTTATTGCCGGGGTGGGAGGGTCCTGGATGGGGGGGTGTTACCCGGCATAATGCTGAATTAAGGTAGGCTCCTCATTTGCTGATGTAAGTGTTGTGCTGTCCTCTACTGGTATAAATGAGTCTCTCGAAGGTGACCAGCCTGGCTATGGCCAAATGCCAAAGAGAGGGAGAGGGAGGCTGAGGGTTTCGCCAGTGCATCAGAAGGAGCTGTTTGGCCTCCAACAGGACCCCCAGCATGCAGTTTTGCTGCTGTAGACCTAGGTGTGTCAAAGGAGCTCAATCTCCTAATAGCAGCATGGGGTGGGAGAGATCTATGGGCTGCCCCAGCACCCCAGAGCAGTCCATTTGTACAGTAAACCAGAAGGGAACTAAGTCCAGACACTGTCACAGGAGATGCAGAATATTGGCAGGGGCATGCTTACACCTCCAGCATTGTGCATGTGAGAGGATCCCCCATTTATGCAAAATAGCTGGGGTGCGATACCAGCAAAGGAGGATCTTAAGTTGGATTAGTTGGCTCTTGGAGTCTTTGAAGGGGAGTGTGTTAAGCGCAAGCAGCAGGACCAGGTGTCAGGTGCTATGGGGAGCCCCAGGTCCTTACTCCACGCCTCCCTACAGGAAGCAGTGTGGTCAGGCTGTGCCTCTCATAAGGTGGTATAGAATCAACCTGACCAGACCTCAGGAGGAGGGTTTGAGGTGCAGAGAGGCTAGCCAATGCCACTTCGACTCTGCCAGAGCAGTCCAGTCCGAAGACTGTACTGCATCGTGAATCTGCAGGAACTTCCAGAAGTCTTGGTACTGCAATGCGTTGTGGGCTTTAAGTTGCTCAAATGACATAACTGTGGTAGTACCTGGCAAGTAGAGGTCTTGGACAAGGCATATCCCTTTCCTCTCCCTTGAAGGCCAGTGAAGGGGTTTGTTGTCCACCCATAGAAGTTGGTTGCGCCACAGACCAAGGTACTGAAAAGGTAGGTAAGCACTCTGGTTCTTGGTCTTAGCTGCCTTCATAAGACGGAACCACACTTTCCTGGTTTCAGCCATGACCGGAGTGACCTTGAGAGAGGGGGGGATGGTAATACTGGTTAAGAGTAGACTTAGAGGGGTGTGCTGCAGATTTGCCCATCGAATTGTACCCACGGTGCAGGAGGAGAAGCAGTAGGTACAAACCATTTGGTGGCCTGAGCTGCAAAGAAGGACCAATGATAGCCCTGTAGCCATGGAAGGCCCAGACCCCCCCACCCAGACCAGTGGGCTCGTAATTTGTGGGTACCCCACTGTGGTCTTTTGCCTTCCCACAAAAAGCATGAGATCAATTTTTCTAAAGAGCGAAAGACTTTGTCAGATAGGGCTATTGATAAATTATTCAGTAGATAGGTAACCCTGGGGAGCAGAAGCATTGTGATCATGGTGACCTTCCCTGAGAGGGAAAGATTGAGGCGTCACCAGCGTGCTGTTTCAGTCATCAGCTGGTTGAGTAATGGTGCCAAGTTCCTAGATTCAATCTGTCCCCAGTCAAAAGGTATTTCAATTCCCAGGTATGACAGAGTGTGAGGAGCCCAAGATAGCCCCAGACCCTGCAGGCAGTCTTTGGAACAGGCCGCGTTCAGCGGGGTAACACTAGTTTTGTTCTGATTAACTTGGAGGCCGGATATATGGGCAAAGGTCTGCAGGGTATCTAGGACTGGGTGAAGAGACTCATGTGAGTGGGCAAGTGTGAGGAGTAGGTCATCTGCATAGGAATTTGTTAGGTATGTGTGATCCCCTACCTGGATGCCTTTAATCGCCTTATTGGCCTGAAGTGCTCGGGTAAGGGGGTCCAGTGCTAGTAAGAATAAAAGTGGCAACAGTGGGCACCCTTGTCTAGTGTCACAATGCAAGGAGAAGGGTGAGGAGATGACTTTGTTAGTGAGTATTTTGGCCGTGGGCTTATTGTACAGGACATGAATCCACTGTCTAAAATATGGGCCAAAGCCATAAAGGTTGAATATCTCGTGTAGGTAGGGCCATTTAACTGAGTTGAAGTCTTCCGAGAAATCTACTGCAATTGCTGCCATGGGAGTGGGAGAGTGGAGGGCTAACCACGTCAAGTTCAGTATGAGATGAATATTGTCCATCACCGCTCTGCCCTTGGTGAACCCAGCCTGGGATGGATGCACTAGCAATGGTATAACATCTAGCATTTGGTTGGCAAGAATTTTGGCCACTATCTTAGTGTCAATGGAGATTAGTGATATGGGGCAAAAGTTTGCACAGTTCAGTTGGTCATCTGATTTCTTAGGGATAAGGGTGATTAGGGTCTCTTGCATAGTTGATAGAAGGATGCCATCCAAGTGTGCCTCCTGTAGGGCAGCTAGTAGTGGGGCACTGATTTCTGGGCTAATTATCTGGTACAATTCGGTGGTCATGCCATCTGGCCTTGGGGATTTGCCTTTAGCCAGCTGGGAAAGCGCCAAGTTAAGTTCGGGCTCAGTAAGGTGGCTGTCCAGTGTGTCCTTCACTGTCTCTGGAAGTTGAGGGATATGGGCCCCAGCACAGAAGTCCCTTAGCAATTGCCCTATCTGGCTCTGCTCTTGGAACATATGTGACTGATACAGCTGTTGATAGAACTGTTTCATGCACTCATTGATTTGTTTGGGGCCAGTGCCTACTTCTGCCTTGTCGTTTCTAAGGGCCTGGATGTGAGATGCGGCTTGTTGCTTCCTTAATTGGTTGGCCAACAGCCTCACATCCTTGTCCCCCCCCTCCGTTCCCAGTAGGCATGTTTAGCCCTAGCCATGATCTATTCCGCCTGTTGGTAAAGCATTGTGTTGATGTGGTATTTTAAGCCAACTAGCTCCTGAAGCTGTGCCGTATCTGGGCAACCAGCTGTGGATGCCTTAAACTTGGCTTCCAGGGTTGACAGTTCAGCTTGGAGTTTGGTAAGCTCCGCTCTCCTCTCCCTATTCCTTTGGGCTGAGAATGCTTTAATATGCCCTCTGAGAACTGCTTTGAAAGCTTCCCAGATCGTAGCTGCGGAGGTGTCCCCTGGCCTATTATTTGTGAAGTAATCCTGAGACACATCCTTTACCATGCTGTGGAAGAAGGGGTCCTTAATCAATAAGGGATTGCAGTTCCATTTGGTGCCTATGCCTCCTTGTCCAGCAGGTGTGTAGGTGCAAGAAATAGGGGTGTGGTCCAAAATTAAGATATTACTTATTTTAGAGGATACAAAGCCTTGTGCTGCAGGTGCATTTGCAAGCCAGAAGGCTATGTGGCTGTAGGTTGCATGCACTGATGAAAAAAAGGAATAGTCCCTTCCGGTGGGGTTATCCTGTCTCCAGACATCAACCATTCCCCATTTCTTAGACTTGTCCAGAAATATGTTCGGCATTAAATTGAAATCTCCCCCTACCATAATAGGGATGTTGTGGTGGCCCACTGTAAGAGACTCCGAGGCATGGTTTAGGTCCAGGAAGAGCTCAGATGAGTCTGTGTTGGGACTGTATACATTGCCCAATACTGCATGACCTCCCGGATAAGAAAATCTGGCTACTATCCAGTGGCCCTGGGTGTCAGTGAAGACCTTGTCCACTGTCCAAGGACATGTTTTCCTGATCAGGATAGCAACGCCCTTGAATTTGTTTGTTGTGGAGCTGGCAATTACTACCCCACCCACAATTTTTTAAGCCACCTTACAGTTCTTGCAGTGAGGTGCATCTCTTGAATGAGTGCTATATTAGCCTGCAAGGAGTGTAAATGCTCGAGAACCACAGACCGTTTGGTGGGGTGATTCAACCCCTTCACATTCCATGATATGAATGTCATCCCCATTCTGAAAATAAGGCTCTGCTGTACTTAAGATTGGAAAGGATAAGGTACTCACCTTCGAAATCCAAAGGAGGTAGGATGATATAAGCAGACAGGATACCTGATAGAGCTAATCAGCGTGATAGGTCAGGCTGAGTTTGCTAGAGATTGACACAGTGAGATTGACGTAGTAACAGGAAAGGAGAAGAGCACAAATTCAAATGTCTATAAAAGATACAGAACAATCAAAACTTGACAAGTTAACAAACGTACCCACTAATATGTGGGAAAAATAGAGTACTTAATAACTCGCTGACACCAATAATTAACAGAAGCACTGTAAAGTGGTGCAAGCAGTAAGCTAGTGAGATTTGGTGTAAGCCCAGTGGTGCAAATCCTTCACCAATGACGAGGAGAAGCACGCTACCGTGCTGACCAAGTACCCACACAGGGGAAAGAGGAGTTGAGCCAATCAGCATCCTAAGGCTCTCTCCCAAGCCATACAAGGGCAATCATATTTTACTACGCCACCTAAGACACATAGTAGTTAGGTGGGGCATCCAGGTTTAAGAAGATAAAAGGGGGGGAGGCTGAGGTCTGCATGTCATGGGATGATTTGTCATCTGGTCTTCAGCTCAAAGACTGAGCAGGGTGTAGTCCAGATGCCGTAGACGCCACACTTGGCCTCACCCCCAGCGGGAGGTGGGGGAGATGAAGTGATGCATCTTGGGAACAGCCATTGTATGATGCCATGTGTTAAGAGAGGAGATCTCTGAGAGAAGAGTGCACCTCGCCATGTCTAAAAGGGCATTGAAAAGGGGGCATAGGAGGCGGGGTTAGGCGCAGTGCGCCATGAGGACACAATGCCACTTTAGGTGCCCTTAATGGAAGGGCTGGCTAGGTGATGGGAGTCAAAATAGGGAGAAAAGGCGATTCACCACACCTCATGAACCCACCATTACCATTACCCCTATGTGAGCAGGGAAGAAACCTGCACATTAAGGGGGGGGGGGTGTACTGTGGTCCCTGAAAGAGAGAGGAGAAAAAACAGAAAAGACCCTTGGGGTATTCAGTCTGGGGTAGCAGCTTTCTCATGCGGTGTTGAATTGGATGCTGTGCCCTGCAAGCCCTGTCTGTCCTTTGACAGGGCTTCTGCAAATGTCATTAGTCCTGGTTTGACTGGGAGTGTTGTGGTTATGGAGAGCTTGTCTACTTCTGGAGAGAATCTGCCCAAGAGTCCATAGCTGCCACTTCTATTAACATCTCGTCAGGTATATCTGCAGCGTCTATCTGAGCAGGAGGAACTTCATCCTTGGTTAGCTTAGCTGGGGGTTCTGCTTCAGACCTACCAAGACATGAGTCTAGTTCACTGTGGGATTGATGCCTTATTCTAGTTGTGGGGAGAAGTCCCCGCTGAGGTCTGGGAGGGGGGAGGCATGAAGAACCCTGGTTGCTTTTCAGGTTCGCTCTTGTGTGCAGCTACAGCTCTGGGAGGATGGAATGGCCTGGGGATCTATTTTTTCTGTGGGATGGCCCGGCTGCTATTTGGTCCCTCTGGAAGCTGTTGCCAGAAGATTGGTTCCCACTGTTACTTTCCCTATGTCCTGAGTGCCAAAGCTTTCTGGGGGATGTAGTTTGCAGGGACCATCTCGGCCAGTGTTTCGAAAGCCACATCTCTACCTCTTGAGGGGACTCAGCCACAATGTCTTTCCCTTCTTTGGAGATGAACAGGTAGGCTAATTGGCGAAAACCATATTTAAAGTTATGCTGTGCCAGATGCCTTTTGATGGAGATAAAGGCCTTCCTGCGGACCGCCACCTCTGCTGAGAAATCTCTGAAAAATGAGTCCTTTACTTCACGCCATATTACTTTTCCCAGATCTCTAGCTGCTTTTAGCACCCTTTCCTTAGAAGAATATTTGAGTAGATAAGTAACTATAGGTCATGGTGATGGATTCATGGATCGAGGACCTCCAGGGATCCTGTGCGCCCTTTCCACCTCGATCGGGCCATGCCACCTGTCCCCCAGCATTATAGGAATTTCTTCTTTTGGAAATTGTTCAGTATTGGATCATTCTAACCTCTGTTGTGCCTCCCACAATTTTCTTGATCCTCGGCCCTACGCCAAAGGATAGCTAACTTCTCCTCATGCTCCTGAATATGTAGCAAAATTCTGGCCTGGCTCCCTTCTAAAACCTCTGTTTTCTGTTCCATCACATTCATTTTATCATTTTGCACATGGACTTCAGCAACAGTCCCAGCCAGTGTAGATGAGATAGAGTTGACCCTGGTTAGTAATGTTTCAAGTAGGGTTGTTATATGCAGAAGTGAGCTGCCAACATCAGGCGAGTGAGCAGGAGGCTCCAGGACCACAGCGGTCAGGACCCCTGTTTGCTGTGTGGAGGATGCCATAGGAAGGCAGGAGCCAGTTGATGCTTAGGCATGTGTTGTAGCCCTGAAGAGAGAGAGCCACTGCTTGGAAGTAGAGGGTACCAATTCCGGTGGCTGACTGCTTCTTGGTGCCTTGCCTTGAGCCCTCAAGTGCAAGGTTAGATTGAAAATTCCTGGCCTATACAGCCCTGGATCCTAGGTCGAGTTACGTAAAGGACTGGTGCAACAATGCAATTGACCGTGCCCCGATCGCACAGATTTCCTCACCAATCAGTCCAGGTGTAACTACGGAGGCATTATATGGTGTGTGGGGGGGGGGGATTATCCCTGGATGCCCGTGTTTAACTTCAGATTAGCTTGGCTAGGGATCAAGCTGCAGATCTAAGCGGCCATCTTCCTTGGCGTCCCAAGCCATGCCCACTGAACATTTGGATTATGAGATGTGGATATACTCTGCAACAAAAGGAAGGCAGTCATGTAGAACTATATAATAAAATCATGCAATATTGCATGCAATTATCTAGGTGGGAAAAGGGTAAACTATCAAATGTGATAATATTGGAATTGTGGAAACTGTTCCTTGGATCACAGACATAGATGCTCCAATTACTTGAATTATTGTGTTTTTTGTAATTGTTTTGCCTTATAGAAGCCTTGTAAGGTGTTTTTTCCTTTTTAGTTTTTCTTTAAGATGGTTTCCTTGTATCAGCTTTCATAAGATAATGGATGACTACGTGCATTTCTTAAATGTTTTATTTTAGGTTAAATGTTCTGACTTTGTTTTGATGTATCAATAAAAAAAAAATTCCCCTACTCTTTTTGAGAAGTGCCATGGGATCTTTAACGTCCACCTGAACTACCACCAGAACAGGCAGATGGGACCTCGGCTTATGTCTCATCCAAAAGATAACACCTCAGGAGTTCAGCATCCCCCTCATGCTGCACTGCAGTGTCAGTATTGGGATACTAACCCAAGTACCTCGTGTGGGGATAGAACCCACAGCTTTCTGATCTCCCAGCCTCAGAAGTGAGTGTGCTAACTGCTGAGTCACTTACACTTAAATGGGAGACCAATGGAGAGGGGGGGTGGAGGGACCTGGTTGGATGGCTTTGGGAGGGGGCTCAGATTTGCAACTGGGTTGGGGTTACTAGATGACAGAGATCATGGAAATATAGAAACACAGAAACATAGACAATGTTGGCAGAAAAAAAATAACAATGGTACATCCAATCTGCCCCTAGTCCCCTATTAAACTGCTGGACTTACTGTCCATACAGGGTACTAGCCTTCACTGTCTACTCCACTCTTCCCCATCTTACTACTATCAACCTGAGTAACCATTATACCCTTCACTTTGTCACCGCCATGCTTGAAACCATTTTTGGTTTTGGTGCCTGCCATCTCATTTGGCAGACTATTCCACATTTCCACCACAATTTCTGGAAAATAAAACTTTCCAATATCCCTCTTGAACCTCCCTCCCATCAGTTTCTACTTGTGCCCCGTGTCCTTGAACTGTTACTCATGCTAAGTAGTTCTTCTCTGTTCACCTTGTTTATTCCTTACAGGAACTTTAAAGTCTCTATCATATCACTTCTCTCTTGTCTGGTCTCTAGTGAAGACATGTTCAGTGCCTTGAGCAGATCCTCATATGATCTGTCCTGTCAGCTCTGAATCATCCTGATCACTCTTTGTTACACAATTGTCAGTCTGTCCTTATCTTTCCTGAGGTGCGGTCCTCAGAACTGGGCACAGTACACCAGGCGCAACCTCATCAACGATCTATAAAGAGGCAGTAAACCTCTTTTCTTCTACTATCAGAACCCCTTCGGGTACATCCTAGCATTCAATTTGCCTTACTAGAGGCCTCACTGTACTAGCTTGATTATTTAAGGGAGTCACTAATGATGACTTGGTTCCTTTTCTCAGCTGCAGTGCTCAGCTCTAACCCTCCTATCCAGTACTCTGTCCTGGGGTTCTTGTTTCCTAAGTGAATAACCTTGCACTTTTTGGCATTGAATTTCAACTGCCAAACCTTAGGCCACCTCTCTACTCTTTGCATGTCACTCTGCAGTTTCCTACTTCCCCCATCACTGTCTACCTTCCCATGAGCTTGGTGACCTCTTCAAACAGTCACAGCCCCAGATTCATTCTCAAACGTTGTTAATGAGCATATTGAAAAGGACAAGACTCAGGATGGATCCCTATGGCATTCCACTCATGACCTCCCTCTCTTTTGATTTGGCACGATAATCATGACCCTCTGCTGCCTCTCTTTCAACTAAAGCCCCCTCACCCACACCAAAACACTGCTTATATTTTCCTTCACATTCCTGGACCTCACCCCCTTGCACTGTGACTTAAGCCACTCTGATTGGTCCCCTATCTCATTGGCCTCCTCCGTTCACTCCATGCAAACGTATTTCAAAATGAAATTCCTTGAAATATGGGACTGCCATGCCCCCAACCCCCAGTGCAGGATACAAGAAAAGGTACCCCACCTACCCTAGATCGCGGCAAAACTCGTAGCTTGCTTGCAAGTGCATGATTTGGCCTGGACAGAAAATAAACGTAACCCATCCTCCATGGCCTCCAGAGGTATCATCACCTCTGCAACATCTGTACCAGGGCAATAAGGCTTGCCAAAGGTGAGTATTTTACATCCAATAAACAAAAAGGCCAGCATTCCTGGAATTTGATGCAATAAGTAAATAAAGATTTATTCTGTTGACAAGGAGGAACGGAACAAGCCCCTAGCACCTAGACCATTCGGTCTTCTGGCAGAAGTATTTTACATCCACCTTCAGTGCCAACATTGGTCATCTGTCTAAATGTTGGAAGGTTGCCACAGTCTCTTCTCTCCTCTCACTCAATCCCCTTTGCCTGTCCTCAAAGTGGGTAACACCCCAATCTCTAATCCCTCCTTCATCATCACAGAGATTTAATCCCTTTTTGTATCACCTGAACCTCCTCTCTCCTTTCCTCTCCTCCCTCTCCCCTTCCTCACCTTCCTCTCACCCCTGCCAGCCTGCATGACCTCCTTCCTTCCCCCTATTTTTCCTTCTCTCCAGTAACTCTATCTTCCATCACCAACACCCTTCCTGTCCTTAATCCTTCCAAGGGTAGGAACCCAGATGGCCTGGATAGCAAGCTCCTCCATTTCTCTGCTTCTGTAATCTTCTCCCCATTGGCTGACCTCCCCAACCTCTCTTTCTGTTGTTCCTCCATCCCTGCTGACTGGAAGACTGCCACTGTTACTCCTCTTCCAAAAGGTGATGATCCATCTGCTACTAACAGCTACTGACCCATTTCTCTCATCCCTCCAAAATACAGGAACAAATTGTCTTGTCACAGCACTCTCCCTTTCTGGACTCCTCTTCCTTCTTCACCCACTACAAGTCTGGTTTCGCTTCTGCAAGAACCACTCCACCACCATCTCCCTGCTCTGGCTCACCAAATCATCTACAATAATATGGATCACAGCCTAGTCACCTCTGTTATCTTCATCGATCTAGCCAAACTGTTCAATACTGTCTCCCACCCCAGTTATTAGCCAAACTCCAGGCTGTAGGCCTTTCTGACTCAACCATTGGCTGTTCCACTCCTACCTCATGGGTAGATGCCAGGCAGTCAAAATGGGTGACCCCCTCTCTCCTCCCTGCCTGTATCCAATGACTGGAGTCCCACAAGGATATGTGTTAGGTCAACTACTTTTCTTCATTTTCCTTAAAGATCTCCCCTCCATATGCTTGTCTGCATCCATTTACATGCACACAGATGACACGATCCTCTTCACAGCAGGCCCACAGACTCTAACTGGACTTCAGTGAAGTTCAACCCTGGCAACACACAAATCAACTCTTCCTCAGTGCCAAGAAGAATGTCTCCATGTCCTTTTGGCACAAGGCACAGACTCTCTGGGCTCTCCCCTTTCCTGCTTACCACACCCTGGATGGCTTCCCTGTGGAGGATGTTACCACCTTTAAGTATCTTGGTATCTGGCTAGACCAGCACCTAAACTTTTCTGACCGAGTGGATGCTATAGTTAAAAAGCTGCATCCCAATTTAGTGCACTTTATAGGAACTGTGACTGTATCCCACCTCCAGTATACAGTGCTATTATTCAGAGAATAATCCTCCCAATCTTTGAGTATGGTGATATGGTCTACAGTCCAGCCCCAGCAACTACCCTTGCCAGACTGGACACACTCTTCACCTATTTCTGCCATTACACTCTCAACTGTCCTCCTAGGACTCATCACTGTTCTATGTATACATTTCTCTCCTTTGCATCTCTTGTGGACAGACACCATGCCCACTGTGCCTGCTTTGTGGGCAAATTCTGATTTGTTTCCTTACCCTCCTACCTCTCTGCCCCCCCACAGCCATACCATCAGAAGCTCAAATGTTCACACCCTAGCAGTCCCTTCAGTCTCCACAACCATCGGCAAAGCTGCATTCAACCACTGATTCCCTAAAATCTGGAACTCCCTCGCCCCAGCCATTCACCAATCTCCCTTCCCAGGTACATTCAAACCACTTCAGAGGTTTCACCTCTCCCTCCTGCATTTGCTAATAAATTTTCCCTCCTGCTCTTCTATGACTTGTTTCCAGTTTTGGTACAGCTATAATTTAGGCACTTATGCTCCCACTCTAGGCATTATGCACAAATGTTTACAGCTAGTGTTGATTTAAACTGCTCTGTATTTGATTACCAGCATATGTTTGTGGCTCCTGACTGCACTGTATATGCATTGTCGATTGTTTGCTTGTCATGCAAGTTCTCACATCCTGCATTATTATTCCCAGTGTAATTTGCAATTGTGTGCTACTCTCTTCTGCTCTGTCAATGGTCTTCCAACATTATGTGTTGTTTTTTTAACTCTTGTGCTACCTAAACCCCACTTGTACAAGTTCCCCTTCCTCCAGGATGCATCTGGAAATGAGCTCCCAGCTTAGTATGCCTTTCCTGGTGAAACTTTTAAATACGTAATTAAGTAAATAAATACATTCTATACCTATATTTTTATAATAATCAGGTAATCTTAATGGCAATTTTTTGGGGGGAGACTAGACACCAAGAATTATTGTACTATAATAACTGATGCCATTTAAACTACAATCAGGGGGGTGGAACCTTTAGATGCCAAGGATCATTCTGGTGTACTACTTGGGAGCACCAGAGTAGTGATCAGAGGTAGGATGACAATATGCAGCACTGTGTGCTCAAATGAAGGCAGGATTTGTGGAGGCAGTAAACAGTATTGCAATTTCAGTTGTTAATAACTTTCAGAACCTTTTATATAGCACTGTGCTCTGTATGCAGTAGGGGATCCCTCATTTGCATGGCAGCAGTAGTACATACACACATGCATATGATCAGGTTAGCATCGGGGACTTCTAAATATATGGCACCTGTTCAACCATGCTGTTCTCCCACATGGCACGGTGCTTAGATGTTTAGCACTCTGCTGACCTTCTGAAAATGGAGCTCTAATTGACTAAAAATTCCCTGCTGATGCCTCTTAAAATGCAGAAAGTAAACAAAAATGGATTATCTTATTCTGTATCTTTATGGGGTTTTTTATGTTATTTTCCTTGGAAAACTTTTATCCAATTTAAAACATTGTGATGTGTCTTAAAATATTTATAGCAACTATAGCTAAAATACAATTTCTTCTTTTATCTGAGTGCTGTTTTTAATTTACTTATAAAAATACAGTCTGGTGGGCTGGCTTAGCAGCTTGGTAGTAACTGTACTGCCTCCCATGTGAGTGGCCTGGCTTTGGGGGAGGACCTGGGTCAAACAGTGGTTAGCTGGTGGGAGAGATGATTGAGCATCTTGGGAACTTCTCTTCTCTCGGGGGGGTCTGACCACCTTGCTCTTTAACAGCCACCTAGGTGAGGAAGGCTGCCAGGGCATCAGAGTGGCATAAGGGGTAGGGCTCAGGCAGGCACAAAGCAGTACTTGCCTTTAATTGGATTGGCATCATTGCATGCTTGGCTTCCCAAGGGATAAACCAAAAGTAGAAAACCTCAAATGGCAGAAAAATCCAGCAACCTGCCACAGGCTTTGCATTACTAACCAGACTCTGTTCCTGTCTGAATATGTGTCTCCTTGTGAATGGCCCTCTCCCACCTTGTCTCACCAGGGGGATGGTGGGGAGGCCATGGGAGATCTCACAGCAAGTAAGTCCTGGTTATTTTGGGTGATGGGGATGGACAGGTCAGTGGGCAAGGGGGTCAGTGAGTGACCAAGAAGATAAACATCTCCATGGAAAAATAAATAAAACAGTTTGGGAATCTCAAACTCAATAATACAGTCATACCATATAAACAGCATAACTATGCACTATGTGGCTAGACCAGGGCAGGTTTATTAGTGGAGACCAAGTGCCTGGCAAAGCTCTGTCCACCTTTCAGTGCCCCGCAGATATGTAATAGGGAGGTTAGGAGCTGTGAGAGCCACCAGTGAGGCATCATAGTGAAGTTATTCAGAACAGAAAGTGCAGATTATGCATATGCCAGCTGAGCTCCTGACAAGAATTGGGTCCTGAGCGATTGCTGCAAAATATATATATTTTTTTCTTAACCATGAACCTTTATTAAATAAAACATTCAAATAAATCAAAACTAACTCAGTAGAGTACAAATTAGGAAAGTGCTTGGCTTACACTATCACAGCTTCTGCAGTGATTTCCAAGCATTCAGCTCAGATAAGTTGCTGGACTAACACAGTAATTAATTAGATATAAATCTGATCAAAACTTCAACTTAGAACAATGCATGCATTTCCATATGTTTATATGATATGAGTGTGATATGTTAGGAATATCCTAAGTATTAACCTCCCATACAAATGTGTTTTAACAGTAAATGAGGCCAGCACTTATTTAAAAGAATAAACTACAGCATTTTTAATTAGTTCTAAAAGTTTCGTTTCATGTCACAATGTTCTGAAATTTGATTAAAGGCGCGTAAGCAAAACAAGATGGAAAAGCCAAAAAGAATTAGAATAAGAAAGAGCCCTGTTCTGTTGTAGTTTTAGACATCCTCTCATCAAGCTAGCAGCTAAATGAATGCAACAGGAAATGAGTAGAGGGGCAGGCCATTCAAGGAGGAGGGGCTGGGGATGGGTAATTTCAGAATGTAGTCCATTTAAGTGTATGGTTTATTTGTTTCAGTATATAGTGCATGTGGATTTTTCAGTCCATAGTGTATTTGTTTCACCATGTAGTGTATTTGTTTCAGTATATAGTGTATGTGGATTTTTTATTTATGCTGTGTATGTATTTCAATATGTAATGTATGTCTTTCAGTATATAGAGTATGCAACATTTTTCAATAAAGTGTTATCATATATAGTGTGCTTGTTTTAGTATATAGTGTATGCAGATTTTTCAATGCATAGTGTATTTATTTCAATAGATAGTGTATGTGTTGCAATATAAAGTATAGATGATTCAATATATAGTGTATTTGTTTCGGTAGACAGTGTATGTGGATTTTTCAGTGTGTAGTGTATGCATTTCAATAAACAGTGTATGTATGTCAATATGTAGTGTGTTTGTTTCAGTATATAGTGTATGCAGATTTTTTAAATCTACAGTGTTTGTGTTATAATGTGTAAAGTATTTGTTTCAGGAGATAGTTTACGTGGATTTTTCAGTCTGTAGTGTATGTATCTCAATAGGTAGTGTATATGTTTCAGAACATAGTACATTTGTTTCAATATATAGTGTATGTGGATTTTCAGTACTCTGTATGTGTATTTCAGTAGATAGTGTATATATTTCACTATACAATTAAGCACTTCACTATATAATGTATACATTTCACAATGTGATATATGCATCTCAGTATACAGTATATGTATTTCACTATATGATGTATATATTTCAGTAGATAGTGTATGCGGTTCACTGGATTGTATATGTTTTTCACTATATAATGTGTATATTTCACTATATGATGTATGTATTTCACCATATAGTGTATGTATTTTACTATACAGCCAGAGATTCTGAATTATGCCACTAGCGGCTTGCCATACATCTCCAGAGGACTTTTAAAATTGATCTAGTTCGTAATGTATATCATAACACAAAAAAGTGTGTAAAGAGCTCAGAGTCAACAAACTATTGCTCATCAAAGCACAAGAATAAGAAGCACATCTTTCTAAACTTTTTGTGAGGCAAAATGCCTGTCTGTTTAATGAAACCATGCTCACTGCTGTTCAGCGTAGCGTATATCACTTTGCTCACTATCACAGTGGCAAAACTCTGCAGAGTGTGTGAAATAAATGATCTCTTGACTGGGTCCAGTGGCACCTTGTACATGACAGCAAAACTTATAACAGTATATTTATTGTGCAGCTCTTCCTCTTCCCCCCATGGCTATCCTTGCTAAGGAATATAAAGGTTAAAGGAGGTGCTCTGGTCACTAGCAAACCAAAAAAATGTTATAACTAGCAACTGCGGAGCTCATTTACACAACATTCTAAATATATTTGAATATCATCCCATTCTGTTATTTATCATAGAAGGCATGTAGATGAAAACTAACTCATCTTTCCTTATACAGATAATGCCTGTTGCATGTTGTATTTGCTTGTGCTGGGTTCTGGCATTTCAAGAAATCTGTGTGTATATTAGGCCTTTAAAAAATAATTTGTTTCATCCCTGTTGGTTAGAGATGTCCCTTTCCATTGGTAACCCATCTTTCTGTGTCTATATATTTTTGGGATAGTAACCTTTCTAGGAGTAAAACAAAATCCACTGGGATTTTATTTATAAGATGATGCTCTTTGATCATGTGACTAAACAGGATGGTGCTACAATTTACATATGGTTTGTTTCCATTGTACTTTAGAATCTCTTTTTTTATGTTGTCTTGTGCATGCAGCGCAAGCAACATGTTGTGGTAACATGGTGTGGAATAGCAGGTTTTAGAGATGCAGTCATGTTGTGACCAATGGCGCCACTGCTTTTTCGGGCTGGTCTCTGTGGCACAAATGACATAGCACACTGTCTATGACAGCACTGCCGAAGTGTGCTACCAACTTGAAAAAATTTCACCAGTGCAATGAGGGAGCTCCCCATCATTGCAGGTTGTGCCTTGCCTGGTGTAATATTTCAATAAACATGGTGGCGGCTGTTGCTGTCTACCTCTCAAAATCCCCAGCAAGTTGACTTTGGGGGGTGCCCAATCCCCCTGTCTGCATGCCCCTTCCCCAGTTCAATTGGTTTGCCGATGGGGAAGCCCAATCCCCATTGGCATAATGTCCCCCTACTTTAAATTGTCTGCTGAGGGCCATGCCCCATCCCCCTCGGTATCATGCCCCCCCAAACACAGACATGTTTTCTTTGCCAACGGGTAGCCCAATCCCCATCTGCTCCAGTACCCCCCAAAACACCCAGTGTGCCCAAAGCAAACCTGGAAAAAAGAAAACCTTCCCACAAGCATAATCTCCTTGTACCATTCCATGTAGGCAGGAGCATTGGGTTCCAGCCAATGCCTCAAAATTACTTTCTTGGCACAGCTTGATATTAAGGCCATGTGCGCTCTCTGCTGACTCCCTTGTAAACATGTGTAACCACCCAAGATACACATTTCTGAATTAAAATTATCTGATAATGCAAGAAGTGGATCAAGATGATTTTGGATGCTAAGCCAGAAAGGAGTGATTTTATCACATGACCATAACATATGAAGCAAGTCAGCAGGGGCTTGTTGACATTTGGGGCATTGGTTAGAATAAACCCTTCCCATTTGGTGAAGTTTAAATGGTGTATAAAATAGATTATGATTAATATAAAATTGCATTAGTCTATATCTGTCCCACTTAATGTATTTATATAAGTGATTCCACATTTTAGACCAGTTCCTGGAAGGGGAAGTCAATGTTAAAACATTATCCCACCAATAGAACCTCTTACCTTCCAGAGTAGTGACATTTGCTAGGAGAAATTTATATGAATAGGATATTATATGAGAAGAGGGGATAGAGCTAATATAAGGGAGTAAAGCAGACATAAAGGGACTGTCCCATCCCCCAACCCAAAATAATGTGTCAACAAGTGGGATATCTGAAAATATTTAAAATCATGTATGGCAGGCCAGTTGAAAAGGTGACTGGCTACATTATAAGGGAGCAGTTTTTTGTCCTGAACTAACTGGCTCACTCTTAGAACACCCATATCAGGCCAAAAAAGGTGAGATTTAATTACCTTGCCCGAAATTAGAAAGTTAGGGTTTGAGAACAAGGGTTGGGCAGTGTCTTTGTAAGCGTCAGCTTTGAGGGAAATAATTAATTGATGTTGTGTATGACGTGAAGAGCTTAGTGGTGTATCCTTTAGGGATTTAGGGAGGTTCTTTCTAGTAATAAAAGGGAGGGCCTTAGGGTCAATGTCTTTTTCAGAGTAAAGTGCTTGTTCAGTTCTGACCCAGGAAGGACAATATGCAGGATCTAGACTATTCTCTGGGGGTTGTATCCAATATCTAACCCTGGCCAAGTGCATAGCTAAATAATATATGTAAAAATTAGGGGCTTGAAGACCACCGTCAGTTTTTAGATGCTCAAGTTTATAGTAAGTTTGTCTAACTTTTTTCCCTTGCCATGTAAAAGTATTGATAATTCTTTGTATCTGGGAAAACCATGATAATGGGAGAGCCCCATTAAACATTTGTAGGGGATATGAAACACAGGGTAAAACATTCATTTTTATTATAGTCATATGACCCCATATAGAAAGAGGTAATTTTGACCAGCGTCTAAGATCTTCTGTTAAAATTTTAACTAGAACATCTAAATTAAGTTTTTTCATGATGTGGGGAGAGGAGTGAAGGTAGAACCCTAAATATTTAAATTTATCGGTGTTCCATTGTAGTCCCAAATGTTCGATGTCAGTCCTCACCATGTATTTATTGAGGGGAAAAACTTCATTTTTTCCAATATTTAACTTGTAATTTGAAACTGCCTCAAATTTGGAAATGACGTGAAAGACAGCAGATAAAGATTGGGTAGGCTTAGAGACATGGAGGAGTATATCATCTGCACAAGCAGAAATTTTATATTCCGTGTTACTTATTGATATACCAGATACAAGTATCGAATTCTTGATTTTCCTGATAAGAGGCTCTAAGTATAAGTTGAAAAAGAAAGAAGAAAGGGGACACCCTTGGTGAGTACCTTGAAATAAAGTGAAATATGTGGAAAGGACACCATTACATTGGATTTGAGCTGATGGGGAAGTGTACAAAATGTTAACCCATTGTATAAATTCCATTGAGAAGTGATATTTGGGTAATAACATAAAAAGATAGTTCAAAAAAACCCTGTCAAAAGCTTTTTCTGCATCCAGGTAAACAAGTGCTGCCAGTACAGATGAGTCCCTGGACACAGAAGAGAGGTATGCTATTTTCCTAAGGTGATCAAATGAAAGCCTTCCCTTTACAAACCCTACCTGCGCTATACTTATCAAGGAATCCCAAACCTGGCCTAATCTAGAAGTGAGAATTTTTGCAATAATTTTGAGATCCATGTTAATTAGGGAGATTGGTCCCAGAGCAGACACACCAGAGGTAACAGAGTAGACACACCAGAGGGTGTAGACAGAATGAGAAGCGACCTGCAGAAACTTGAAGAATGGTCAGGGGTTTGGCAGTTGAAATTCAATGCAAAGAAGTGCAAGATAATGCATATGGGGCACAAAAACCCTGGCACAATATATCAGTTGGGGGGGTGAGGATATAGCATGCACCAAGCAGAAAGGATCTTGGGGTCATCTCTCTGATGACCTCAAGGTAGAAACAGTGTGACAAGGCAGCAGGTAAAGCAAATAGGATGCTGGGATGCATAGGTAGGGCATCACCAGCAGGAAAAATGAGGTCATAATTTCACTATACAAGACACTAGTGAGGCCCCACCTGGGTACAGTGTACAGTTCTGGAGACCATACCTCTGTAGGACATAGACAGGGTAGAGAAGGTTCAGAGGAGGGCAACAAAGATGGTGCATGGATTGCATCACAAGTCCTATGAAGACAGGTTGAAGGAACTGAACATGTACTCCCTGGAGGAGAGGAGGGAGAGAGGGGATATGATAGAGACAAACAAGTATCTTACAGGGAGGAACAGGGTGCAGGAAAACACTATTTTTAAGCGAAAAAGATGTTCCAGAACTAGAGGGCATGGGATGAAGTTGGAGGGAGGACGATTCAGAGGAAACATGAGAAAGAATTTCTTCACAGAGCGGGTGGTGGACAAGTGGAACACCCTGCCAGAGGAAGTGGTGGGGCTGGAACAATCACGGGATTTAAGAATGCATGGGATAGACATAAAGGAATTCTGGAGGTCAGGGGTATGGGGCAACAGACTTCTAGGAAAACAAACTGAACTTACAAGCTCAAATGGGCAGACTGGGTGGGCCATAGGCCCTTATCTGCCGACACTGTCTATGTATCTGTGTATCTATGTATCTATGGTCTATAATTAGGAATCAAGAGAGGATCTTTGCCGGGTTTGGGGATAACAGTTATTATAGCTCGAGTCAAAGAGGTATCAGATATGCCCTTCTCAAAGATATAATGAAAGGTATCTAAAAGAATAGGGGAAATTATCTCCTTAAATTTTTTATAGAAATTAGTAGTGAAGCCATCTGGGCCTGGGGATTTGTCCGGGGCAAGAGAGTCTATGGCATCACAAATTTCTATTAAAGTAATAGGAGCTTTTAAAATATTAGTCTGGGTATCTGATAATATGGGGAGATCGATATCTTGAATGAAATTGTCAAATTGTTGAGGCAAAGAGGGGAGTACAGATGCTGAATATAGTTGTCGGTAGTAATCATGGAATGCATTCATAATATCTGGGGGGAGGTTAATAGGTCACCTGACATCAAGTAAATAGAGGTAATTATTTTATTCATTATTTGGGTTCAAAGACGAAGAGCCATAAGTTTCCCTGCCCTTTCACCATGATCAAAATAGGATATTTTAGAATGGAGCATAAGGAATTCAGCCTTTTCTGCTATTAATTGATTATGTTGAGCATGAAGAAACTTGACTTTCTCCCACTCTTCTATAGGAGCCAAAGGAAAGAGATGCCTCTCCTGGTCTTCTATCTGGACTAAAATAGAAAAGAGAGCCGCTGCTCTCTGCTTCTTACACTTAGTCGCTAACCGGATTAACTCGCCTCTCAGTGCACATTTCAGGGAACCCCACAGAAAATCTTTTTTAGACATGGATGGGGCGTTGATTTCCATAAAGCTAGAAATGAATGTTTGAATGAGTTGTATTTGATCCTCAGATTTCAGAAGCTGATTATTCAATTTCCAAATTCTGTCTCTATGGATGTTGGGAGAAAGATCTAGATGAAGATGAACTGTACAGTGATCTGAAATAACCTTTGAAGAGTAATAGGCCTGAGAGACCCCCGGAAGATGATCAACTGTTATAAGAAAGTAATCTATCCAGGAAAAAGAGTGATGGGGAGAGAATGAAATGAAAATTCTTTATTTTCTGGATACATTATCCTCCAAGGGTCTGTCAGGCCAACAGAGTTCATTAACACATGTATCGCCTTTTGTCCCAGTGATAATTTTTGCAGACTCTGACCAGATCTATCTAGGGAATTAGATGTCACCTGGTTCCAGTCTCCACCTAGTATAATTGGAAACGTGGTCCACGGGGCAAGGAGAGTCATGAGATTTATGAAAAAAGCAGGGTCATCACAATTAGGCCCATAAATGGAACCTAATACCAATTCAGAGTGGCCCAGAAGGGCCTTCAGTAAGATAAATCTACCATTGAGGTCAGTAATTTGTTGTATAAGACGAAAAGAAACTCTGTGGGCTATGAGAATGGCAACCCCTCTTCTACGGAAGTCAATACCCAAGCCAAAAACTTGACCCACCCAATTTCTAAGTAAATCATGAATATGATTGACCTGGAGATGTGTTTCTTGCAAAAAGGCCACATCAATTTGCAAACTTTTTAAATGAAGTAGAACCTTGGATTTCTTGGCTGGAGTCTGGGCCCCTTTTATATTCCAGGAGCAGTATTTAAAATTTGCCATAAAAAAGTATAAGATATAATAGAGTAAAATATAAGACAAAGAAATATAACCAATCCTGAATACATAAAAATAAGAATATTTGACCCCTTCTCAGTGGCAGACAAACCCTTAATTATTATCCTTTCTCCCTCCTCCTCCCCCTTCAAAATATGAAAACCATCGTAGCTAGGACCTAAAAGACCTAGCTCTGAACCCCACAAATTATAATGAGAAACTAAACTAAGAACAATCCCTAAATGGGATATTGATTTAGGAGGTTCAAACCCCAATGTTTGATTCATGACTGCTTTTCCTGCAGCTAAGCAACCATGCATTCCCCCCTCCCACCTCAACCTGTTGAATAGGTGCTAAGGTTAACAATTAACAATTTTTTATGCTTAAAAAACACAGGTACCTTAACCATACTCTCTATCTACCTATTATAGATAAGTTCAAAAATTATATTATCTTATTTGTTTTTAAATTACCCATTAGTGATCTGAAGGCTGTCAAATCAAACTCAATATATCTCAGTATTCTGGTAAAACATTGAGAAACCTTTCAGTAATATTCTGGAGTTATAACACAACATAGTAAACCAAAAAAAAGGAAAATAAATTATTTCCAAATGCCATCCATTTAAAAGAAGAAAAACACGCAAGAAAAAGGGAAAAATAAAAATAAAAAAAATCTAACATGACCAAACCTTTTTCAACAACCACCTTTGTTGTGATTTGAAGTACTTTTAAAACCTAAATCACGAGATAAAAACACAAGTTTACAAGTAGGTCATGTGTCAAGGCATAATGTGTCTGATTTATATTAATCTAGAATGAAAGTTAAAGCTCAACAAACTATTTACTTGTAACCAACCAAACCAAGTTCTGTTTATAACCACACAGGTGAATCAGCAAACACTGTAGTAATAGTGCTGACCCAATACTGACCAGAGAGTCTGAATAACTTGCAGCAGCTGGTCGATAGTGCGCATCTCCGTGTAGACCAGCGCACTCGCATCTTCTTGTTGAGTGAGTGAAGCATCCAAAACCAAATAACAGAATTAAAAACATAGAAACATAGAATTTGATGGCAGATAAGGACCGCTTGGCCCACCCAGTCTGCCCATTTCCCTACCTACTGGATAAGCAGCAGATCCTAGTTAACCAGCAGCCTACTTCTTCCTACCCCCACCCCTAGAATTGTCTTATGACTATCCCATGCATGCTTGAATTCCACCACTGATTTTGACTCCACAACCTCCTCCAGGCACGTTCCAGCATCCACAACCCTCTCTGTGAAAAAATACTTGCTTAAATTACCTCTGAGCCACCCCATCTTCAAATTGTGCCCTCTTGTTCTTGCACACCTCTTTTTTTGAAAGATGCTACCCTCTTGGACTTTGTTGATTCCCTTGAGGTACTTGAAAGTTTCTATCATGTCCCCCCTCTCCCTCCTTTCCTTGAGGCTATACATATTAAGCTCCTTAAGTCTCTCTTCATATGTCTTCCAGTGCAGACCCTGCACCATTTTAGTTGCCCTCCTCTGGACAGCTTCCATCCTGTCTATGTCTTTGCAGAGATTGGGTCTCCAGAACTGCACACAGTACTCCAGATGGGGTCTCACCAGCTGTCTGTACAGAGGGATAATAACTTCTTGTTTTCTACTGGTGATGCCTCTCCCTATGCATCCCAGTATCCCCCAACCCTCCTTGCTGCCCTCTCACATTGCTTGCCCATCTTTTGGTCATCTGATATGACTATCCCGAGGTCCCTTTCCATTTTTGTTGTTGTTAGTATCTCAACCCCCATTGTGTACTCTTCCCCTGGGTTTTTGTTTCCCAGGTGCATTACCTTGCACTTCTTAGCATTGAATCTAAGCTGCCATACATTTGACCATTCTTCTAACCATGCCAAGTCCCTTCTCATCCTTTCCACCCCACCCTGTGCATCAACTCTGTTGCAGATCTTAGTGTCATCTGCAAAGAGACATACTTTCCTTCAGTCCTTCTGCAATGTCGCTATAAAGACATTGAGAGGACCGATCCTAATACTGAACCCTCACGGTACCCCACTAGTAACCCTCCTTTCTTCTGAGTGGACTCCATTTACTATTACCTCTGTGTCCTATTCTCCAGCCAATTCTTTACCCAGGCTGTCATCTTGGGACCCACTCCCAGGCTGGCTAACGTATATTAATCTTTTGTGTGGGACTGTGTCAAATGCCTTTCTAAAGTCTAGGTAGGCCATGTCCACAACCCTCCCTGATCTACCACTTTGGTCACCCAGTCAAAGAAATCTATCAGATTCATCTGGCATGACCTTCCGCTGTGAATCCATGCTGCCTAGGGTCCTGTGCCCTCTGGCCTCTAGATACTGACAATTCTTTCCTTTAGAAGTGATTCCATCATTTTCCCTATCACTGAGGTTAAACTAACAGGTCTATAGTTTCCTGCTTCTGCCTTGCTCCACTTTTGTGAAGGGAATCACATCTGCCCTCCTCCAGTCCGGGTACCACCCCATCCTCCATGATTTGTTAAAAGGGTAGTCAGTGGTGTCACTAGTTCTACCCTTAGTTCTTTTAGAATTCTGGGATGAATCCCATCAGGCCCCATTGCTTTGTCACCTTCAGTTTTAGAGTTCTTTCAGAACCCTTTCTTCTATAAATGGGTGAGTATCAACTTCTGTATCCAGTGTTACTACTGTTTGTTTATGTACCTCCCCTCTTCCTTTGTAAATACTGAGCAAAAATATTTGTTTAGTATCTCTGCCTTTCACAGTCTCCCTCTGCCCACCCTCCCTCTCCCTTTATTAAGCCTCACTATCCCTCCCTTGGTCTTCCTTCACTTCCTGATGTACCTATAAAGGTTTTATCCCCCTTCTTAACTGAGTTGGCTATCTTTTCCTCGGTTTGGGCCTTTGCTGTTCTGACTGCCTTCCCAGCCTCCTTTTGCTTTAACTGATACAGTTCTCTGTCCTGCTCCTTCTGCGATTCCTTGTACTTCCTGAATGCTTTCTTTTTCTCTCTTGAACCTTCACTGCCACTTCCTTTGAGAACCATAGTGGTTTCTTACATCGTCTTGTTTTGTTTATTTGCTTCACACAAAGGCTCGTTACCTCTGTGATGGCAGTTTTTATTATTCCCCATTGTTCTTCCACCCCTCCTTCCTGCCCATTTGCTAGTGCATTCCTTTGGCACTCACCCATTTTGGCAAAGTCAGCCCTCCTAAAGTCCAGTACTTTTGTCTTTGTATGGCTTGACTCTATTGCTGTGTTTATTGTGAACCATACTGTTTGATGGTCGCTAGTTCCCAGATGGCTACCACTTCTACATCTGTGATCCTCTCTCCATCTCCATTTGAGGTATCAAGTCTATATTGCTCCCTCTCGAGTGGGCTCCAGTACTAGTTGTCTAAGGCATGCCCCTGTAGGGCATCTAGAATAACTGCACTCTTAAGTGGCAGCTGCAACTGCACTCCAGTTAACATCTGGCATATTCAGATCACCCATCAGCAATATCTCCCTTTTTCTGCCATTCTAAGTATACTTTCTATCATTTCCTTGTCCATTTCCTCCCCCTGAGAAGGGGGTCTGTATACAAACCCTGTGTGGATTGTGGTGCCATTGCCTGTCTCCAAATTTACCCACAGTGCTTCTTCTCCTCCCTGTTTACCCTTTTGTTCTGTTGCTTTTATTCCTTCCCTTATGTAAAGAACTATTCCTTCTCCTCCTCTTTTTCCCTCCCTGTCCCTCCTGTAGATAGTGTATCCTGGTATGTTTACATCCCAGTCATGGTTTTGTGTGTACCATGTTTCTGTGACTGCTATGATATCCAGATGTTCCTCCTCCATCAAGGCCACTAATTCAGGAAGCTTGTTACCTAGACTACGGGTATTGGTACTCATTGCTCTCCATTTTTTGATGGCTTTACCTTCTGTTGCAGCATCCCCCACTGACCATTCTACCTGGTCTTTTCTCATTTAGTACCCTGGTTTGTAGGGAGAGGCTGGGATTTTCTGCTGCTTGTCAGTGCCTCCCCATTGACTAGTTTAAAAGCTTGCCAATGAAGCATTTAAAACCGATTGCTCAAAGACTTGTTCCCTTCCTGGACAGATGCAGACCATCCTGCCAGTATAGGCTGGTGTCCCTCAGCGGAACCCCAGTCCCCAATGAAGCCAAACCCCTGTGCTCCGCACCATTTTTTCAACCATTCATTAAACTGCATGGTGCCAATTACCCTCACCTCACCCATGCCTTTGACAGGTAGCACCTCTGAGAAGGATACTGTGTGTGCTACTTGTCTTAGGCCCCTCCCCAACTCTGCAATGTCCTCCTGCACTGCTCCAACCTCATGATGAGCCAAGTCATTTGTCCCTAGGTGGACAATTCGTCCAACAGAATCCCTTGCAGCTGTTGTCGTGATCCTGAGGATCGCTTCCTGTCCCTCAAGCCATGGCACCAGGCAGGCACCTTACTTCAGTTTTCCCAGCTCCTCCCAGTTCTATCCCCTAATAATTGGGTCCCCACCAGGAGCTGCTTCCTTTCCTTGTGGTGTCCTCTGCCTCCTTCCTGTGGGCCTCCCTTGTGACAGTTGTCCTCAGCCTCCTTAGTCTCCTCTGTGGGTGCATCCATAGGGGAGCTATGCTCCCCCAGAATGGTGTATGGATTGTGGAGTGGAACAACTGACTGGGTGTGCCTCCGTTCCACCATTCTCACCCTTCCTGAGCCCACTGTGGTCCAACTGCTGTGTTTTCTTTGCAACCTCTGATGTAGTGGTGGTGGCTGTGGTGCTCCCTGGATGGGGGAGGTTCCCTTCCTACTGTCCAGTGTGGCCTGGGGGAAGGTCCCCGTACTACTGTCCAGTGTGGCCTGAAGATGGGCAACTTCCTCCCTCAGGGCAGAGGTTGTCTGCAAATAGAGCAAGCATCTCAGCCTCCAGAAAGACTCCCGGAAGACTGCTGCCCCACAGCCATTACATTGCACTACTCCCACATTTTTTTTTGTGTGTGTGATTGGTTTGTAATATAGAAATATATATTTATAATATACAATGTGTATGCTTATATTGTCAGTGCAGTGTGCTAGAGAGGATATGACAGTGACATGCACCTTGCACTCTTGAGGAAATGATGTCAGAACCCCAGGTATAAGGAACTATTTCCAGGGGTGGGTGGGGTGAGGGTGGGAAGGGTTGGGCCTAAACTGTGCCCTCATAAAACAATCAGCTAAAAGCTCTGACCCACTGCTGCAATGAGTGCCTTCCTGTCAGCAAGATGCTCTACACAACAATTTGATAGAGAAATGCCCTGCTAATCAAGCAGGGTATAAAAAAGAATATTTTAAGGCTCTTCCTCAGCCTGATGAGTCTGCATACCTCTCGGAGATTAGGCAGCTAGCTCAAAAACAAAACCTTTATGGAGCACTTCAGGACGAGGTAAACAGAAACACCTGTAAGGGAGAAAACAGGACCAGACATCCACCGGGTCAAAAAAAATCACACCCCCACCTCCAAGAGCCCCCAAGTTAAACTTTTCTCTGGAACGAACAACAGAAACAGTCAATCAGTATTCAATCTTGCATCTGATGTATCCTCCAGTCAACTCCAGGCACTCCATAGGAAAACACAGTGATGAAGCCTCAGCGTGAGGTGAAAAGATCTGGGAAGAGGGCTGCCAGCTCCCTCGTAGCCTGGTCTGCATTTTCAAATGTTTTCTAGCTGCCTGAATATAAAATGGATAGCCTGGCGGGGTAGAGCATCTGGAATTTTATTCCAGCGGCTATTAATTTAGTAACAGAAAGATGATATTCAGTCCTTTTTGGCATGTGGCAACTGGCAAATCTTGGGAAAACCGAATCAGGGCTTCTTCTCATTTAACCTCATGAAGATCTTTGACTGCTGACAGGACATGTTGTCGATCAATATAACTCAGCAGTTTCAAGATGAACGGCCTAGGTTTTGCACCAGCAGGGGGTCTGGGCCTTAAGGATCCGTGGGCTCTTTCAACTGCATAGGCCATTGAGTGTGGAGGGGGGCAGCTATTTTAATGAGCAATTTTTGTGCAAAGGTAACTGGCGAGTGACCCTCTACTTCTTCTGGAAGGCCAGAAATCACCAGGCTGTTACTCCCATTTTGGCCTTCCAGATCTTCCAATTTTAATTCCAATTTTTGTAGTTTGTGTATAATAGAAGTCATTTCTGGTTCCGTTCTGGATTTCCAAGACTCAAGTGAAGACGTGCGAGCAGAGACATCTGAGAGTGCCTTGTTTGTTTCTTTCAGTTCTGCCTGCATATCTTTTATGTCGGAGGCAAAGTCTGCAAAAGCCGCTTTAAGTGGGTCCATTTCAGCTGAAAATCTGTCTTCTGAAAGCAGAGCAGCAGCCACGGGAGGTTGAGAACCCTTCCCAGTGCTAGCGGTATGCATCTTAGTTCTTTTCGCTTGTTTGTCTGGGGTAGTAGGCAGCGTTCTGGATGGGAGGGCCTGTTTCATTTTGGCCTCCATTTCTCTTGGCTTGTGCTGTTAATTTGATTAAGTCAGCATCCAATTCCTGCCTTGACACAAAGAAAATCAGTATGGATTAAAGTTTCAGTGCCTGTTGAGCGATTTACCGATTTTGTGAGTTGATTAGGCTGTTGAGGTGGGAGCGGAGCACAATGCGTCCACTCAGGAAGAAGGCATCACATGATTTCATCCAGCCACCCATTCATCCATCCATCTATCCATCCATCCATCCAGCAGGCCAGGCATGTGCTTGATGAGAGGCATACATTTGGCAGGTGGGACACTGGGCACTGTTCCTCCTTTACTGGTAATGACACCCCAACTGCACCATTCCAAGCTACAAGACGAAGGTTGGGGCATATTCATTTGGGGGCCAACACTTGCTTTCCCCACCCAGAAGGGTTACTAGGGGCCTTCTTTCAGGGCCACGGATCACAAGACAGAGGTGGAGTACCAAGTCATTCAGCTGGAAGAATACCTATAGGCTGCAACACTGGGGATGTGCAAGTCCTCTGTTTCAGGTGGCAGGGAAGCTTTGCTGCAGGTGAGCTGACTTTGAGGAGCTCCCAAGTGGGAAAATAAAGGTTTGGAAGGAAAAGCTGTATAATCACAGCATTGTTCCAGCTTGGATTCACTGAGAGATCTTGCGACTGTGTCAGAAGCCTGTAATGCCCCACAAGGCCTCTATCTCATTAGGAGAAATGGTTCAGGTAACTGTCACCTGTTTGGGATCCAAAGTTACAGTATGCTGCTGGAGGTTTTCAATATAGAAGCCTTTTCATTAATTAATATTAGCAGTGTCAGTGGCTCAGTAGGTAGCACACTCGCCTCTGAGGCTGGGAGATCAGAGGGCTGTGGGTTCAGTTCCCACATCTGGCACTTGGGTTAATATCCCAGTACTGACACTGTAATGCAGCATGAGAGGGGTGCTGCATTTCTGAGGTGCCGTCTTTCGGATGAGACGTTAAACTGAGGTCCCATCTGCCTGGATTGGTGGTAGTTCAGGTGGATATTAAAGATCCCATGGCACTTATCGAAAAGAGCAGGGGAATTTCCCCGGTGTCCTGGCCAAATTTCCCTCATTCACTAAAAAAAATACCACCAACAGCTTGATCTGGTTGAAGGTCAGTTGGCATGCATCTGTATCCCCCTTCCCCTGGGTCATGCCTGAAAATAGGCAGGATTTGTCTGGTGCACTTAACTGGTCAACAAAAGCTAAAATAAAAAAAATAATGTTTTGTTGGCTATAGAAGAAAACATTGACATGTACTGTGCCACAGCCTCTCAGGGAAAGTTTAAAGAGTGCTGAAGTTACACTAACCTTTGTCTAACCAACTTATTGGTGCTTATTTATACCAGGGACATAAAACAAACCCTGTGACCTGATTGGCCAACAAAGGTTTTTAACCACGAATACATCCTACAGTAACCCATAACTGAGGACGGGCATTTATTAGAAATCAAAACATAATTCAACAGATTGGAAACAGTGCAAAGGAGAGCTACAAAAATGATACAAGAACTGCTCAACAAAACATATGACAAACATCTGCATGACCTGAACATGTATTCCATGGAACAGTGTAGGGAGAGGGGAGACATGATCGAGAACTTCAAGTTTCTAGAAGTATTAATCAGGGCGTAGGTTCAGGACCTGTTTAGGATCAACAGCCAAACAAGAACCAGGGGGCACAACATGAAGCTGGAGGGGGGCAGATTCAGGGGCAACACATACAAATTCTTCTTTACCGAGAGGGTGGTCAATGCATGGAACAGCCTTCCACAAGGAGTCATGGAAGCAAAAATGGTGAGAACCTTCAAAAATGCATGGGATAGGCACAAGGGCAACATAATACTAAATAGCAGTTAAGGGAGTGGGTAGGCTTAGGTGCGGACTAGATGGACCATATGGTCCCCTTCTGCCATCACTTTCTGTATTTCTATAATTAAATACATGTTAAATTTATTTTCAGAAATTGTAACAAATTATTGTACGGAAGTTGGCCCAGAGGCATGGCTTAGTGCAACCACCTGCCAAACTGGTGACCAAGGTTCAAGACTGAACAGGTGTTGCAGAGCTTCAGCTGGAGGGCAAGGATCAAGTGTCTAGATGACTGCTGTCTTCTCCCGGGGTGGGTGGGTTGTGCCTCTTGCAACACTTCTAACACCTAGCAAAGGCTGGGCATTGTGTCAGACAGGAGGCCCAGAAGGTGAATGATTAGACAGACACTCCATGTTATTGCACACTGATGTCCCTGGGGAATGAAAAATGTAGGAAAAATACCCTGCTGGAGCAGGATGAAGGATAGCCTGCCCCTCACACAGGCTTGGCACCACCAACCTGGCACTATGCTAGATTATGTTTCTAGGGGGGCAAGGTCAAGTCTCCCCCAATCCCACCATAAGTTGCCAGTTGTAAGAATCTTGAGTAAGTACCGGAGATGGCAGATGACTGAGGTGGGGTGGGATGTCCAGATGGGGGTCAGCATGACAGTAAAGGGGATATAAACTTAAGTGAAAAACAAGCATTTGTGAATGCCAAATGTTTGTTTGTATTTGCTGTGTATGTGTTCAGCAGTGATAGTGCAGAGGCAATAATTAGTTGATAACAGAAGTTATAATAGTGAAATTGTCATGATTAGGAAATGAAGAGATTCACACATAATGTTATCGTTTTTTTTAGACTGTGAATACATTTTCAAAATACTAGTTTTTTTTTTGCCCAGCATGTAGAACACAGAATATACAATTTGTCAGCAGAAAAGGACCAATGAGCCCATCTAGTCTGCCCTATTTTACTTGCTTATTTCTACACCTTGGACCCTATTTGGTCACAGGTGTCCCTCTTTCCTCCCTTTCCTGCATTTATTATGCCTACATGCCTATCCCATGCATGCTTGAGACTCCCCACCATCTTTGCCCTCACCACCTCCTCTGGTAGGCTGTTCCAGGTGTTCACCGCCCTCTCTCTGTAGAAGTATTTCCTCATATCCCTCGTAAACTTCTCCCCTTCAAGCTTAATTACATGCCCTCCGTGTTCTGGTACTCCTCCTCCTCCTCCTCCTCCTCCTCCTCTGAAAGAAATTCCACCTTGCACCTTGTTCACCCCTGTGAGATACTTAAAGGTCTAAATCATGTCCCCTCTCTCTCTCTCCTCTCCTCCAAGGAGTATGTGTTGAGCTCCCTCAGCCTGTTCTCATAAGGTTTCTTGTGCAACCCCTGCACCATTTTGGTAGCCCTCCTTTGAACCACTCCCACCCTGTAAATGTCTTTGCGGTGGTGTGGCCTCCAGAACTGAACACAGTACTCTAGGTGGGGTCTCATTAATGAGCAATATAGTGGCATCACTACTTCCCTTCTCCTGCTAGTAATCCCCTTCCTTGTACCATGAAAGCTGTAATTTATGAAATGAGACCAAGACATTGTTTTGTGGAACGAAGGCAAAAACTAGTTTTGGAGGGGGATTTGGTAATGACACCTGCCATGTTCATTTGATGGGGTTAAAAAAACATGTGTGTTGACAATGTGGAAGTAAACATTGAAAATGTAAATGTTTATTCTTGATTTTTTTTCTGTTTTACCAGTTTTAACCTCAAACATTGAATAGTCATTTATTATGCCACCTTATGAACGTGGCAGGTCTCATTTATGAAATCCTGTCCAAAATGTCATTTTGAGACACGAGTGGGAAAATACGTTTTGGGCAGGATTTGAAAAATGACACAGGTCATGTTCATGAAGTGGGGTGCAAAAATGGCTGTGTTGAAAATCTGGGGTCACAATGTGATGAAATAGCAAAGCTAGGAGTATAACATTGAAGAATGTCACAATTTCTTCATAACTTTGTTGTTTTTTGAGATTTTGACCTCAGATTTTTAACATAGTCTTATTACAGCCCCACCTTATGATCAAGACAAGTACAATTTTTAAAATCCTATCTGAAAGTTGATTTTATAGAGGGAATGTGAAAATATGTTTCAGATGGGATTTGAAAAATTACACTTGCTTTGGTCATGAGGTTCAGTAAAAGAAAAGGACATGTTGAAAATTTGGGATCAGAATCTGGAAAAATAAAATATGACAAAACACTGAAGAATTTCAACGTTGCTTCACAACTTTTTTGCTGTTTAAAATTTTGACCCCAGATTTTTAACATAGTCTTTTTATTACCCCACGTTATGGTCAAGACAGGTGGAATTTCTTAAATCCCATCTGAAAGGCAATTTTACAGAGTGACTTTGAAAACAAGTTTCAGAGGGGATTTGAAAAATTACACATGCCGTGTTCTTGAGGTGGGGTAAAAAGAGGCATGTTGAAAATTTGGGGTCAAAATCTGGAAAATAGCAAAGTTGTGAGTAAGCGCTGAAGATTTTCAATGTTGCTTCATAATTTTGTAGTTTTTGAGATTCTGACCCCAGATCTTCATCACAGTCATTTTATTACCCCACCTTAAGATCAAGACAGGTGATTTTTTTAAATCCCATCCAAAATGTGATTTTGCAGAGTGACTATGAAAACGCATTTCAAGGGCAAATAGAAAAATGTTACCTACCTGGTGTGATGTGGACAGCCATTTCTGAGTACTGTATCATTTTTTTTAAACAAAACATATTACTTACTGTCTCTGCTGAAAATTTGATTCTCTAGAATGACCTCACTCATCCCCCCCAGGTTTCAGCTGAAAGATGAAAGCCATGAGAAAATGCTGAAAACAGCATGTGAAATCACACACACAGTTTTAGATACTAGGTGTTACAAGGAAGGCCTTGATTAAGGATCTCCTGTTTGTCTGAGTTAATTACAGCCGTAGTTGCTAAATCATATCCATTTTATGAAGTTGGAGGGAAAACCCAGGTTATTACATAGAAGTGCGAAATCATAAAGATGCTTTCATGTCCTGGAAGGAGGAAGCTTATCATGAGATCAACGAAGTGTCATTTGAAGGACATGCATTATGCTGAAGTTGCAGAATGGAACACTTTGAAGAGACATCCTGTTTTGTATAAGATATTTTTTTTTATATCTATTCTGACAGAGGAGGAGCTAGTGACCTCACACAAAAAGAGGTTGGCAAATACAGTTTGTTTAAGGAATATTCTGTTTTACTTGGACACTTTTATCTAGACTCTGAAGAGGATACATCTGTAAGCACTTTAAGCAGGACTTTAGAGAGAGAGAGTCAAATCTAAGTACTGTAAGTAGGAATTTGCACTGTTTAAACCTTGTTCTTTTAAAAGATGTGTATGTCTTGTGATATAACAGTTCTGTATTTTGTGTATTACAGTACATGTTTTTATCTATATTAGTAAAATTCTTTTTAGAACATATTTGGTCTGTCTTTGAATTTCTTTTAGTTGTAAGAAAAGTATATATGGTTATAGCAGACACTAGGCATAGCTTGAATGGTGATACCAAACTGAAAAGAGAAGTGTTTTAAATCTGAGGTCTTTATTAAAGTTTTTAAGTGTTCATCTCTGTATACCTGGTTAGGTGCCTGTAGGCAAAGATATCTGGCCCCCCGAAGACAGAAACATCTGAGCCTGTGCATTGGGTATGCTAGCAAGAGGTTGACAGTTTGAATCCCTCCAAGACTTGAGACCAAAGGTTGATCCAAACTCACAAAACAGACAAGAGGGTTGCCTTGTTCTGTTACACTGTTCACAAGACTGCGCTCAGAGGTTGGCACTTTGGGAGTAGAGGGCCTGACTTGCTGAGTAGGTTTGTGATGGATTGGTTGGCAGCGGTGGCATAATTTTGGTATCACAAGCTTTTATTGTTCTGTGTCAGCTGAGACCGTAAGCTCTCTTGCAAAGAAAGAAAAAGACAGAGTTTTATTTTAAAAGGAAACAGAACTATATATCACTTGGCGTACAGTCAAGTTCCTACCCGTTTTATTTTTTTTCCCTAAAGTGCAAGTCAGAGTAGCCGTAGTCAGGGTAAAAGATGGCTTCCGACTACAGCAGGCACACTGTAGGTTACCTGAAGCAGTTGTACGGGGACAGAGGAGTCCTGTTCGAGGTGACAGACAAAAAGCAGAACCACATAGAGGCCCTGATGGTAGCAGATACCTAGAGCAGCAAGTCACAGACTGTGATTGAAAGGAACCAGACCTTGAGTATGGCAGGACTAGTGGCCAGTGCTGTGTCTAGATCCAGTGAGGATGACAGCAGGGCCACTGTCAGTGAAGAGCCACAGCAGCAGGGAAAGGTCACCAATATCCTGAATCCAGAGGTACTCAGGCTGCAAACTGAGTTGCGCAGGATGGAGCTGGAGTTCCAGGAGAAGAGGGAGCAAGAGAAGTGAGAGGTAGACCGTGAGGCAGAGTGAGAACAGAGGGAGGCAGACCACAAGGAGAGTGAGCACCAGTGAGCTGCAGAGGAGAAGAGAGAGGAGCACCAGAGGCAACATGAACTGGAGAAGCTACGACTCCGACCAGCGACACCAGAGCAGGTAAGTGACTTTGGTTTAACTGGGACTGCTGGACTGGGTTACAAATTGAATTCCAAATTAATAGCCAAGTTTAAAGAGGAGGAAGATATGGATGCCTTTTTAAATTCTTTTGAAAAAGTTGCTATTCAGGCTAAAATTCCTAGAGAGTCCTGGAGCTTCCCGCTATCCCTTCTACTTACCGGGAAAGCTCGGGATGTATTGGATCAAATGGACAATGAGGACAGCAATGACTACATCAAACTAAAAGCTGCACTGTTAAAAAAGTTTGAATTAACTGCTGAATCATACAGGGCTAAATTCCATAAGCTCAGGAGAAGCCCTGATATGAGCTACGAGGAGCCAGCCACGAAACAACTAAACAACTTCAGTTCTTAAAATGTTGGTGGGAAGGAATTGAGGCAAACTCTGTTGATAAAATTGAAAATGTGATTTTATTAGAACAGTTTTATTGGGCATGCCCAGCAGAGCTAAAAACCTGGCTAGAGGACCGAGATCCAAAAACAATGCGAGAGGCTGCTGAACTCTCGGACCGCTATGACAAGAGCAAACCTGCTCTGAGAGCAAATGGGGCAGGCATGGCAGTGTAGAAAGGGAACAGCATGCCTTCAGGGCAGCTAAAACCCTCACTGCCTCCACTGAAACCAGTTAGCCCCAGGTTTCAGAGAAAAGATTTCTCTGCGAGAAGAAATGAATGTTGGTTGTGTAAAGAAACTGGGCATGTTGCCAGAAAGTGTCCCAAAAAGGCAAGCAATAATACACAACAGGGTGCTAGAAAAGAAGTAGGTTGTTTGTGTGTCCCTGGAAGCATGCCAGTGAACATGAGGGAACACATGCACCCAGTCATGGTGAATGGTGTACAGATGCAGGGGTTAAGAGACACAGTGGCATCCCTGACTTTAGTAAAGGGGGATCTGGTACAGCCTGGTCAGCTTATACCCAATAAATACATCACTGTCCAAGAGTTCACTGGTGAAGAGAAAACATTACCCCTCACTAGTGTTCTCTTAGACTGGGATGAAACGGGGGGACTGTGCAACAGGTGGCTGTAGCGAAAACATTAGCAGTGGATGTGATCCTGGGTAACATCTCCAACAGGGGATGGTATGTGCAGTTACTCAAAGCCAAGCGGCAAGGGAAAACTGTAATTCCCTGAACCCCATGGAGGCCATTATGGAAACCACTGGGAGGCTGGTTCCCCAGCCTGTGTATCCTGATATGGAGACTAGTAAAAAGGGGGTAGAAATTTCCCCGCTAGCAAGTAACCACACAGCTACGGAAGGTTACTCCAAAGTGGGAGGGGTGACCCATTGTCAGAGGGTTGGGACTGACAGTGATCCTGAGGGCCCTGACGCTAGTGCTAGGGACCCTAGTTTAGCAACTGAAGGGGACCTGTACCATGCCTTGGGAATGTGTGAGGGGTTTGCATCTGCTCAGAGGAGTGACTCTAGTTTAGAGTAGCTCAGGGCTTGGGCATACTCGGATGGCACACAGGGAGGTGACAGCAGACATAGTGTTTATGGGGAAAATGGACTTATGTATACTCAGGCAGTACAGACAGAGGGAGGGATGCTAGGCAGGCAGCTTGTTGTTCCCCAGGGGTATCATGAGCAGTTGCTCAAAATTGCACATGATATTCCCTTGTCTGGTCATCTGGGAATCGCATGCACTACGCAGCAGTTGGCTCAGAATTTCTACTGGCCTAACTTCATCCAGCAGGTGAAGGAGTATTGCAGGTCTTATCACCGGAGCCAGGAAATAGGGAAGGCGGGCAAGAAAACCCAAGCCGCCCTGATTCCATTGCCCATAGTGGAGGAGCCATTCCAGAGGTTGGGAATGGATATCGTGGAGCCTTGAAATACCTCCAGCTCCTCAGGGAAGAGATTCATCCTGACTGTGGTGGATTATGCCACCCGGTACCCAGAGGCAGTCACCTTATCCTCACTGAGGACAGACAAAGTGGCAGATGCCTTACTTGGGATTTTCTCCTGTGTTTGGTTTCCGCAGGAGGTTATCACAGATCATGGGGATTCCTTCATGTCGGACCTGATGAAATATTTATGGGAGAAGTGTGGGGTGGTGCAGAGATGCACAACACCATATCACCCTCAAGCCGATGGGCTTGTGGAATGATTCAAAGGTACCCTAAAGTCAATGCTCTGGGTGTTTGCTGAACAGCATGGGAAGGACTGGGAGAAATACCTTCCCAAACTGTTGTTTGCATACAGGGAGGTGCCCCAAGAGTCAACAGGATTTTCCCCCTTTGAACTCTTATATGGATGCCGGGTACGTGGACCCCTAGACTTGATCTGGGAGGACTGGGAAGATAAGCACTCCACCCATTGTGGACTGTGTCCTTAGGTTTAGGGAAAGGCTGAAGGAGCTTATGGGAACAGCCCAGAGCAACCTGGCAGCTGCCCAACAGAAACAAAAAGTGTGGCATGACTGCAGCGCCAGGGCTTGCTCGTACATGGTGGGTCAGGAAATCATGGTCCTTATTCCAGTCCAAAAAGACAAGCTGCAAGCTGAGTGGGCACGACTGTACAAAGTGGTTAGGAAGGTAAATGACGTGAACTACATTGTGGAGTTACCTGACAGAAGACAGACAGAAAGGATGTACCATATCAACATGATGAAGCCAAATGCAAATAGGGCTGACATGGTGTTTGCAGTGAGTAGTCATGGGGAGGGGATGGACGAAGGAGACCCTCTTCTGGACTTGCTGGAGGAAGGTAAGTGGGAGTCCTCTGTGGAGGCAGTAAAATTGTCTCCCCAGCTGGCCCTGGACCAGATCCAGAAAGTAAGGGAGATTTTAGCAGACTTTGCCCATTGTTTAGCTCCAAGCCTGGACTAACCCCCTTAATGACACATAATGTGGAGACAGGGACATAGACGCCCATATAGTGGACAGCATATTGGGTGTCAGAGGCTGTCCAAAAGGACATTAGGAGGGAAGTGGAGGAGTTGCTGGATTTAGGGGTAATCCAGAGATCCCATAGCCCCTGGGCCTCACCTGTAGTCCTTGTGCCCAAGCAGGAAGACTCAACTCATTTCTGTGTGGACTATTGTGGACTGAATGCAGTCACAAAGTGAGACGCCCACCCAATGCCCTGGACGGATGAACTCCTGGACAAGTTGGGAGGGGTGACCTACCTTACAACCATTGACCTGACCAAGGGGTATTGGCAGGTAGAATTGACAGACAGAGCTAGGGAGAAGTCGGCCTTCATCACTCTGATAGGCTTAATTGAATTTAAAGTAATGCCTTTTGGAATGAAGAACGCCCCAGCCACTTTTCAAAGGTTGGTGAACCAGGTGTTAAATGGTGCTGAGGAGTACGCCATGGCATACCTGGATGACATTGCCATCTTTAGTGCCAGCTGGGAGGAACACCTATCCCACCTTAGGGAAGTGCTGGGCAGGATACAGAGGGCCGGGCTCACTGTCAAAGCTGAGAAGTGCCAGGTGGCCATGGGGGAAGTGGCATACCTTGGGCATGTGATAGGCTGGAGACAGCTCCATCCTAACCAAATAAAGACAGAGGTGATCCAGGCATGGCCCAGACCAGAAACCCAGAAGCAGGTCAGGAGCTTTCTAGGGACAGCAGGGTACTGCAGAAAATGTGTACCCCATTACAGTGCCCTGGCTGCTCCTCTATCTGACCTGACAAAGAAAAAGATGCCAAAGAAAATTACCTGGGGCCCAGCCTGTAAGGAAGCCTTTACCAGACTAAAGGAGGCACTGTGCAGTGCTCCTGTTTTGCCGAGTCCTGACTATAGCAAAACCTTTATAGTTCAGATGGATTCCTCAGACGTGGGTATTGCAGCAGTACTGAGTCAGATACCCAGCCAAGGGACACATCACCCAGTAGCGTACCTGAGTAGGAAGTTGCTTCCCAGGGAGCAAGCATACTCCATGGTGGAAAAGGAGTGTCTTGCCATAGTGTGGGCCCTAAAGAAATTTGAGCCATACTTGTATGGGCAGCATTTTGTGGTGCAGACTGACCACAAACCCCTGGTTTGTCTGACGCAGATGGGGAAAAACAATGGGAGACTGCTAAGATGGAGTCTTGTTTTGCAAGGGTATGATCTAAAAATCGTACATAGAGCTGGAGCAAAGAACCAGAACTCAGATGGGCTGTCTAGGGTCTATGAGGAATGAACTGATTTGGGAAGCTCATCCCATGTAGGGGATAGAACCCCCAAATTCAGTCTAGGTGGGGAGGAATTGTGACGTGGACAGCCAGTTCTGAGTGCTATATCATTTTTTTTTAATGAAATGTATTACTGACTGTCTCTGCTGAAAATCTGATGCTCTAGAATGACCTCACTCACCCCCCAGGTTTCAGCTGAAAGATGAAAGCCATGAGAAAATGCTGAAAACAGCATGTGAGATCACACACACAGTTTTAGATACTAGGTGTTACATGAAAGGCCTTAATCAAGGATCTCCTGTTTGCCTGAGTTAATTACAGCCGTAGTTGCTAAATCATATCCATTTTATGACGTCGGAGGGAAAACCCAGGTTATTACATAGAAGTGCGAAATCATAAAGATGCTTTCATGTCCTGGAAGGAGGAAGCTTATTATGAGATCAACGATGTGTCATTTGAAGGACATGAATTATGCTGAAGTTGCAGAATGTAATACTTTGAAAAGTCATCCTGTTTTTGTAAAAGATATATATTTTTTTATATCTATTCTGACAGAGGAGGAGCTAGTGACCTCACACAAAAAGGGGTTGGCAAATACAGTTTGTTTAAGGAATATTCTGTTTTACTTGGGAACTTTTATCTAGACTCTGAAGAGGATACATCTGTAAGCACTTTAAGCAGGTATTTAGAGAGAGAGAGTCAAATCTAAGTACTGTAAGTAGGAATTTGCACTGTTTAAACCTTGCTCTTTTAAAAGATTTGTATGTTTTGTGATATAACAGTTCTGTATTTTGTGTTTTACATATTTTTATCTATTTTAGCAAAATTATTTTTAGAACATATTTGGTCTGTCTTTGAAATTCTTTTAGTTGTAGGAAAAGTATATATGGTTATAGCAGAAACGAGGCATAGCTTGAATGGTGATACTAAACTGGAAAGAGAAGTGTTTTAAATCTGAGGTCTTTATTAAAGTTTTTAAGGGTTCATCTCTATATACCTGGTTTGGTGCCCGTAGGCAAAGATATCTGGCCCCCGAAGACAGAAATATCTGAGCCTGTGCATTGGGTACACTAACAAGAGGCTGACAGTTTGAATCCCTCCAAGACTTGAGACCAAAGGTTGATCCGAACTCACAAAACTGACAAGAGGGTTATCTTGTTCTGTTAAACTGTTCACAAGACTGCACTCAGAGGTGGGCTCTTTGGGAGTAGAGGGCTTGACCTGCTGAGTGGGTTTGTGACACCTGGTACATGAGGTGGAGTTTAAAAAGGTCATTTTGAAATTTTGGAGCAAAAATACTTATTAAGAAATGACAAAGGAATGCGTAAAAGTTCAAAACACATTAAAGGGCCATTAACCAAACTTCCCTTACTTTATCTTCACTTCCTGATGGAGTTCAGAAGAAGCAGGATGTTCAAGAAGGAGCAGCGATGGACCAAATAGGTAAGTATGGGGTAAGGGTGTCTGGGGTGGGGGGTGCTGAAAGGTGGGGTTGGGGTGGGGGCAGAAGTTGTTGTGGGACCATTTTCTTCTTTTACAGGTTTACAGATGGGGCAAGGGAGAAGGATCAGGAGGTGGGTGGGATACCTGGCAGTCTGATGGATCTGTTTTTCAATGGACAGGGTACAGAGAAGGACTGGAAAGTGGGTGGGATACTTGGAAGTCTGAGGGAGTTGTTTTTCAACAGACAGGACGTAGGGAAGGATCAGGAGGTGGGTGGAATATTTGGCAATGGGAGGGAGTTGTTTTTCTTTTTTGTTTCCCTCTTGTGTTTATCTCCTACTTCTCTGACTGACCCCTTCTGTCAACCCTCCCCAGCCCTATCACCCCAGTATTACCGGGACTTACCTTCAGCCCGGTTGCTGATTGCAGAGCCTGCGGAGGGTCGGATGTCATCCTGCCACTGGGGATTTCGTTTCCATTTTTTTTCCTTTTTCCCCATTGCTAGGGTGCACATAACCAGACGTGCATGCGTGGAGGTGAGTGCATGTCAGCAGTAGTCCCGCAGCGCCCTCCCCTTTTAGATGCCCAACAGACCTGTACCACCTGCAAGCCTCCACCTGGGGGTGATCATACAGCAGGAGCACCAGTCCTCCCTCCCTGGGAGAAGACAGCTGTCCTCCAGACGCTCAATCCTCTCCTTCCCTGACTGACCCCGGCAGCCCGCTTGCACCACGAACATGGGTCAGGGGTGTTACAGTAGGTAAGGCATCACTGCCTCAGTCCTCCATGCCACTGGTCTGGCTTAGGGAGTTGTTTTTCAATGGATGGGGCATGGGAAGGATCAAGAGGTAAGAGGGATACTTGGCACTGGTATAGAGTTCTTTTTCTACAGATGGAGCATGGGGAAGGATTGGGAGGTGGGCAGGATACTTGGCAGTGGGAGGTTGTTGTTTTTGCACATCTCCTCTATGTATGGGGGGAGTCTTAGAACTGATTGTGATGCTGCTCAGCTGCTTGCTGGGTGATGTCATGCAGACGAAAGGACCAAGCTGCTGTGTGATAAGATTGGCTCGCTCCTTTCAACTACACAAAGTTTCCACCCTGAAAGCAGAGAACAACGTCATGATCAGCATTGCTAATCACTGGGCTGTCACTGTCAAGCCCACTGCAGCCTGAGCTGCATTGGACTCGACAGTGACACACCTCTGAAAGCCCTTGTAATGATATGTTTGCGTGTGCATGTGCACATGCAAAACATAAAAATGTATTGTGCTGCTGCTGTTTCATACAGGACACCATTGGACATGAGTCCATGCTCGGTTGTGTTATTTGTATACCTCCTGTTCTAAACAAAAGAAATAAAAAAAAATCTACACTTTAGTTCATTGTATAATTGCAATAATGCACTCTCCGATGAAGGAGAGCAGTTTCTGGGACAATCAATCTTTCCTTGCAGTACTGGCCCATGATGATCCACACTCTTTTCCATTTATCATGTGATTACATCACTGTACTGCACCTTGTGACACACCACACAAGGCACGGGTAAATCCCCCATTATAAAATGGATTGCGAATTTCCTGCATCCTCATTGGCCAAGATGGTTCGAACCCAGTGCCTTACTGGGGAAGCAACCAATGGCCCAGGAACCCAATCAGCAATCAAGGCTCAGTGTTCCCAGATATCCATGCTTACCAGAAATTTGTTTAAAAGATTTCAGACAGCCACGTTTGTCAGGTAAAAAAAAAGAAGCTTTTAACATGTGTGACTTGCCATGACTTTAAAAACAACATTTTACCACATTTAAACCCCCCACCTAACAAACGCCTAATATGTAGCAAAAAAGAAAGCATTTGAAGACATCCCCTCACTTTTTCTATTCAATTAAGCTTTGTACCTCCCTCAGATCTTCCCACCGGCACCTCCCTAGCCCCATCGCTGACCTTCTCAAGAACTTACCAGTTATCCATTACTTATCCAGGATTACATTGTGGTGGTGGCCAGCCTTGCAAGAGCCCACAGGAGGTATTAGCATATAATTACTGGTGACCCTCCATATTAACTCACTTCAGATGCTGTTCAAAAGATGTAATATCGCCGTGTCACATCACACTGAATTATTACGTCATTTTCGGCCTTGTGCTGTCAGTCTCAAAATACTTTCTGCTAGTCATGCTTCAGTTCCTCTTGAAACTATGAGGGGAAGGACTGCTCTCAAGACAGACGGTGGCAGCAGGGGGTCGTTTGGTAGGCAGTGGAGGAAACATGCAGGGAACCATCTGTCAGTAAAATTAAAAGATATCTGGTGGTCTGGAGTCAGCGATTCCAGTGCTTGTTTTCTTGCTCCCTCCTGCAGTGTAGTCTGGTGGTGTTCCAAGTCACAGTGGTGACAGTGACCTCAAGAAGTAAGGACAATGCAGCTACAGTTTTAGTTTGGTGATCCGGGGTGGCAGAAGTAGAACAGCGTGCTCATGCTAGTAAGCACTGGTCCTGACAGAGCAGTGTTGGTGGGTCAGGCCTTGGGGTTAAGAGAGAGCAGAGAAGAGGGATTGAGCCTGCAACAGCAATGAAAACCACTTACACTACAGTTTCTGACTCCAGCCACAGTGGTGATTGCATTGATGCCTTGCACCAGTAATTATGAAAAATAATACATAGTTGACTGGTTATCTATGAAGTTTTTTTTACACACCCTCGATGTGTAATGACCCCATAAACCTCTCAGGCTTCGCTCTTGAGGGTTATGGGTCATTGCACATCTTGGGTGTGAAAAAGAAACTTCATAGTACACAGTCGCCTATACATTATTCTCTGTTTAGAAAATGGGCTAAAAAATCTAAGGATCTTGAAAGGCTACCACGTATACCGGGGGTACATTAACTTTCAGATAGAGCCCACTAAAAAACAGGGGCAAATTCAGGGTGCCCCATTACATAGGGAATCCAAGGGCACCCCTAATTTTCAACTGCCTCTCTGCCATTTTTCACCCCTCGCTAATAGGACTTAAACCAGCTCTTCCTCTGTCTCCCATAATAAAACTTGGGGCAAAGCAAACTATATCAAACCTTTCTAAGAGAAACTGACTCCCTAATCACAAACAGTGCGACAACGACCACTACCTCTGCTACCCCTACTGAGTTCGAGTTGAGCTGCATTTTGTTTGTTTTCACCAGCACTACGGAAAACAAACAAAATGCCACTCTTCTCAGGCAAACTAGCGGTAGTGGAGCAACCGCTCTCTCCCTCCTAAAATAGTAGAAAATATTCTTAACTGCAGCACTTTATGTGAAATGTGTACTTAGCTGAGTGATTTTCTGTATGTCACCTGCAGCTTGAAGTAATAAGACCTTCCTTGCACACCCATTGTCCCAAACAGCGCTTTCTTACGACAACAGATCACAGCTCCAGTATTAAAACAAGAAGACACCACAGCTAGTCCACCAAGTAAAAATTAAACAAAAATAAAATGTGGAGCATGGGGGCAAAAGTATTTCATAACAGCTGACAGGAAGGGGGGGTCCTACTAAAGAAATACAGTCTGCTGTGTGACATTAACAGCATTCCACCAGTTTTCTTTTTTTTTTTTTAACAATGGAGTCTACATGGGGACATAAGTCCTTCATTCCAATGCAGGCAGAGGAACTATTTAATTACAAAACTCAATGTAAAGCATTTTTTTTATTAACAATGTTTTATCAAACTTTTATTTTTAATTTTTTACAGTGCCCATTTTCTAACTGCAATAATACCCTCCAGGGTGGGCAGTATGGGCAATACCGGACCTTTCAGGGGCTATAAGGACCTCCGCCTGTGGTGTCGGGCCTCATTACACCCCTGGGTGGTCCAGTATTGCCCAATATCACCCACCCTTTTGGGTATTATTGCTTGTGTAGGAGTCTGGCATTTTCCATCAATGGTTTTCTCCCCAGGGATCACAGCATGCAATTATGCAAGCATGTATGCGTGCTAGTGGGTACAAGCATGCCAGATGTCCGATGTAGCTCCTTCCCTTTCATGTGCTCCCATTTGTGCTGCCACCCAGCCTCCACCAGGTCTGGCAGCAGTAGTATTGTCCCTCCCTCCCCGAGGAAGGAGAGCAGTCCCTAGGATGCTCAGTCTTTTCTCCCCCAGCCGGCCCATGATGATCGGAGCTCGTTCCCTAACACGGGTTGCTGGCATAGCAAGCAGTAGTGCTAGCGCTGTACTACCAGGTCAGCTTACTCATCTTTTAAATCGTTTTTCCTAAAGTAGCTTTCACAGGCCTGCGATCCTCCATCATGATTTTGAGCTTTGCACAGCTGCAGGGCATCGGACTGGTATCTCTATCAATCGCCTCCCCCCACTTCACTCCTGCTATATCAGTTTATTATTTCACACAAAGATGACAGTTGTCTTTGTTGCAGTACTAACCACTGCAATTTAGATTAGAAATCCACTGAGCTCAGTGATTAGAGCACCGGGACAGTATTCCAGGGGCCTGGGTTCAATTCACAGTAGGTCACATTATTTCTTTTTCATTACTATTTGAAACATAGAAACATAGAAACATAGACTTTGACGGCAGATAAGGACCGTTTGGCCCATCTAGTCTGCCCATTTCCCTACCTAAAGGATAGGCTGTAGATCCTAGTTAACCAACAGCCTATTTCTTCCTACCCCCCACAAGAATTAAATTACATAATTTATTTCATGTAAGGCATTATCACATCATCTGCCTCCTCCCCACCCCAACATCACTGGTAACTCTGCCACGAACCGTGTGGTGCCTAGCTTAAAAAAAAACAATACTCGTATCTCTGCCACTCATACCTCATAGCCACACTTCCAGGGCCATCTGCTCCATCACACAGCAGTAATAACCCTCATGCACGCTGGTTGCCATTGCCATTTCTCTGACTTTGAAGTCTTTTAAAGCTGTCAGTTTCCTCCATTCAACTTCTGTAATGCTATATGGATCTCCCTATTTAACCACTATCCTTTCTATTTCTGTAACATAAAAAACACAACTGAAGCATATACCAAACGTGCTAACCACACATAATGCAGCCATTCATTAGCAGACAGTGCCACATTGTGGCACAAACGGGGAACTGCAGCTATTTATTTATTTGGATTTTGGTAACTTGATAGGCCCACTGAGATAATGCAGTCCCTTTTTTGGGGTGACCCAAGTCAAGGGTACAAAGCGTTACAACATTGTTCCAAAAATTTTACAGAGTATGTGAGAAACATATGTACAGCAAATGTACACATTAGTACAAAGTAGATATGAAAAATATAAACATATATACATATAAACAACACAAATACATTGTGATCAATGAACAGTGCAGTAAATGTTTCATACTGAGTAAATTAGAGTAGATCAAAGCATAAGCTCGATTGTTCTGTAGGTGAATAACCAACAAAATATCATACATACCCCCAAACAATTGACCATGGATGGTACATGGTACTTGACTATGAGCTATTTTTTTAACTGGAAAAATATTTAAAATATAATCAGAACTCCCTCACTAAAATGTATAGAACTGCAATGTCTAAAATGTATATAATTGTATTTTTTTCACAGGGGGCCCATTTTATAAGCACAATAAGATTCCAGGGCATCAGTTGTCTGGGGTTATGCACTCCCATGTGCTAAAGACACTCAGTGCAAGTGCTTCTTGCCTTATTTTGCACCTGGGCATGCATTTACTCTAGACAACCAACGCCCTGTCATGTCTTATTGCTTACACATCCCATGTCTTGTCATGCTTTATTGCTTAAGCCTACCGCCTACTAATCACAGGTTTTAATTTTTTCTTTTATTCATAAAAGTTTCACCAGGCAGAACCTAATGAGCTGAGCAGAGGAATTTTTCCTTGTAAATAAACAAGCAGCATGTGTGAAGCAGCTATTGACAGCCCTGTCCAAGGCTGGTCTTAAGTGAAGAAGTGAGTTTTGAGTGACTGCCGGGTTGTAGAGTCTCCTCCAACAGATACTTTAACAGGTAACTTGCTACTTCTGCTATGAGATGTGTTGCCCCAGACAGGTGTGGAGTACCTTCTGAATTCTCCAACCCACTTTTGTCTTCAGCCTTTATCGAAAGTGTGTTCAAGAAACCCCGGTCAACCCCCTCTCTGTGTGAAGAAATCCCACAAGGGCCCCAGTTACTTATCTTTAGTAGAGTGTTCATATAACAGGAGGAATCAGTGTAAATAACAGACTTCACTGTAATAAGAAGACAGCTCCATCCATCCAGTCATTTAAAATAGTAGTATTTGTTAGTTATCAAAACATTTCACCATACATATTGTATACTTGGAAGAAATGCAGTTGGCATTCGATTCATAATCAATACATTCAAAAATCTTTCAGATATTTTTTTAATTCAAGGTTTTTAGCCTCCGATTCACCAACCAGCCCCATCTGCCCCAGTCCTCCCAGACCCCTCATAGAAGTCCATTTGGTGCAGGATGTCATGATCTCATCCTGCTCAGTCAGGTAGTTTACTCCACGTTTCGCCCAAGGGCTGCCGGTCATGTAATAATGCACTGTGCATGCATGCGTGCAGAGGCATACTTGCATGTATCAGTGCCTGATGATGGACCCTCCCTGAGTTGATGCTCCCGATGTGCTGACACCCGACTTCCACCAGATGGCAGGCAAGAAGCAGGGCAACCTCTGCCCCTTCCTCAAAAGAGGACAGCAGTCTGTGGGACACTCCATCCCTCCCCAGCTGTCCCCTATGCAACCTGAGTCCACTCCTGAACTCGTGTCACCAGACTAGTAGGCGGTAGTGCTACTGTAATGCTACCAGACCCTCAAGTTTTCACATATTTTGAAAGCCAATTTTGTTACATGCTAGTTTTGTAATTAGTACTGCAATTAAGGACCAGTCAATAAATATAGCCTCCCTCAGTAATTTAAAAAATGTCTCTCCTGGGGTGACTCTTTGGATGTGCCCACTGGATACCTACTGTAGCTGTATAAGGTTGGTGCCAGCCCACCTTTCTGATGGTGGCACAAAAGTGCACCAAGATGCTTAGTTTAATCACAGTGGGCATAGCAAGAGATTTAACAGACCTCAGTGAAAACAAAGCAATTGCTACTCTGGAAGGGGTATTAGCATCAAAGCCTAGTGTCAAATGAATATAGAATTACACACATCCCATTAATGAAAGGCATCATGGGTAGTATATGCAAAGCACCATGAAGAACTTTAGGCTGGCTAGGCTGTAAGCAGAACTGTAAGATGTCAAAAGACCTTACAAACTATCTTTAAAACCTGAACACAGCAAGCCATAGACATACAAAATTATGCATACCCCAATAATGCAAAGCATCATGGAAAGTATATACAAATCACCATTAACAAATATAGATTGGTTCAAACCCACCTGCAGGAGTATATATAGGTGCAGAATCCATATGCTTTCAATCATATTCAGCACTCAGTTGTAAGGGTGCTTAATGGCCTGTCACACAATTTACAAAGGCAAAAACTGAAGACACAGACATGTGTACATTTAAAAAGTACAGACATGGCTGGGCTGGTGATGCCGAGGGTTGAGGCGCTGGATGCCACACCTCGCGCGATGCCGGTGACCTGGGTTCTGGAACAGACTTGGGTCGGCTGGTGAGGAAGAGGACTGAGCATCCACAGGATGGCTCTTCTCTCCCAGGGTGAGTAGTGGGCATCGTGCCACTTACCAGTGGCTCCCAGTGGAGATCAGGGGCACTGCAGTTAGCAATGCCACAGTAGGGATGGAACAGTGGCAGGCATCAGCATGCAAGTTTCTCAGGTGCCATTGCACATCCATGTTCCAGGGACAAAGCCAGAGCCCTCCCCCCACTTTCTGGATAGGTGACAGCACCCTCCAGAGCCCCGACTTTCACACCCCCGAGGTCAGGTTCGATCTTCCGGCTCTCCCTATCCCTCCTGAATGTCCTGATCCACTGATGGTTGCATTCCCCGCTCAACAGATTGGATAGTTAGGGGGAGTGTCTGTCCCTGATTTCCCAGAGAGGAGAGCTTCAGACAGGACAGTAGAAGGGAGGTGGCAAAACAGTGCCGCTTGTGAGAAATCCTGGGAGTAGTGGTGATAAATAAAGTCCACAAAAAAAAAAAGTACAGACATTAAATTTGCAGACATGTTTCCCCCTTAGTAGGAGTCATCTTAGAAAGAGAGCGGTAGGTTTTAAAAACTTCAAAATAATATATCTCACTTCAGATCAAATGGAAAGAAAAATACGGTATTGCAGATTATATTAGCTTTCTGTTTATATTAGCTATATTAACTGAAAGCAAAGAACCGCTAATGCAAACAGATTGCTAATACAATCTGCCATGCTAACTGTACTCCAGCAGTAAGCACTGAGCGCTAATTATATCAGCCGCTAATTCGTACAACCAGAGTCATTGCGCTAAATATATCAGACGCTAATATTAACTGCTAACAGTAGGTATGCTGATGTTTTTAACTGTGCTAACTGCTGATGAAATTATCTAAGTTCATTTTTTGGCTATGGCACTAGCTTTGACCCCTTTTTGAAACAAGAAGCTAATTTTATATGGCTCAAATCCACACACTGTACCACGAACACTCTAGGAGGGTGTGTGCAAACACGAGGGCAGCCAGCCCTGCATAGTGAACCAAAATCTGACCAGTCTGCACTCCTGAAACATGTAGAAAGCACACACTCACAAATGGATAAATGAAAATATTGGCTTTATTGCTGATAGTAGGAGTGTGTTCAGAACACACACAGTTTTATATGGCTGCCTGGACTACTCAGAGATAGCGATGCTTGCTGCCATGCAGATTACAGTACTGTGTGCATACTGACCTGAGGAGGTGGAAGGATATATAGTAATCCCCTTGCAGTATAGAGCTATAGTAACCACAAAAGGTGCAGAGACACTTGCAGTCTGAGTATTGAATTACCGTACTTGTTATACAGTATGTATTTTTACCATTAATTAGCTTTTTTTGTACTGCAGCTGCAGGTTGCACCTGAAAATGGGTCTTTGGCCCAGTCTGCCCACCCAGTAAATAAATAAAATGAGGCTAGCAACTATAGGACGGTACAGGAGTATCAGACGTTGGGGAAATTAATGGAAACACTGTTAATGGAAAGGTTGGTTGAATATATTGAATCCAATGAGCTGCAAGACCAAAGGCAGTATGGATTCATGGGGGAGGGGCTGGTTATGCCAGATGAATCTGATTTATTTATTCACTAGGTTACCAGGGAAATAGATCAGTAGAGGGCAGTGGATGTGGGCTGTCTGGACTTTAGCAAGGCTTTTGACACTGTGCATAGGAGATTGATAAAGAAATTGAGCAGCCTAGGGGTGGGATCCAAAAGTGAATTGGGTAAGGAACTAATTAATGGATAGGCAACAGAGGGTGATGGTTAATGGCCCTCACTCTAATGCGGGGAGAGTGTCCAGTGGGGCGCTGGAGGGCTAAGGACCAGGACTGGTCCTCTTCAATGTCTTTATAAGTGACTTTACAGAAAAACTGGAAAGGAAGGTATGCATTTTTGCATGTAAGCCCTCCCCCCAAAATCTGGGGGCTTACCTGTGTCTTGGATACGAGCCCTGTTACCCCAATGTTGATGTTTCTTTTTTTTTTAATTCAAAGTTTATTATTAAATTTTCATTACAAAAACAGATCTACATAATACATGGAATACAAGACATAATCATAATTTCTGGGAGATCCAACCACCCTTCCTCCTCCCCCCCCCCACCTTCCCCCCAAACCTTTCCCTCCTACACCCCTCCTCCCCCTCCTGTCCCTCCCAAAAAACCCTAGTACGGTGGAAAGCACAATCTGATTACAGAGAACTATGAGTAAGCGGCAACTTCAGGTGGGCTGCAGGGAGTACAGAGAGTTTAAGGGGCCCCAAATCTTATTGAACCTTGTTTGCTTATTGCAGAGACTTGCAATTGTCTTCTCTGTTCTAAGATTGGCAAGTAACTCATGCAACCACTCTGTATAAGTAACTACTTTCATGTCTTTCCAATGTTTAAGTACAAGTTTTTTAACAGACATCAAGATTAGGGCCATATGACATTTACGATTACGGACAGCAATCCCAGTGAAATTGCCTAATAGGCAAATTTCTGCTGTGAATAAATCCTCAAGGCCCAAAAGGGGTCCACCCTTTGCTTGATAAGGGCCCATAATGGGGCCACTTTGGGGCAATTCCAGAAAATGTGAAGCAATGTGCCTTCTGCCTGTTCACACCGTGTACAGGTGGAAGAGGCTGCCATGCCAAACTTGGCCAGACTTTGTGGGGAATAATACAGGTTGTGAAGGATATGAAATGGCATAAGGTAAAGCCTGCCCTGAGTTACAAATTTATTACAACCCTGCCATAATGCAGGCCAGTCCACAGTTATGTCCGAGAAGAGAGAGAACCAGTAAGCGGATGGGCCTAGATATTCTGGATAGATCCGGTCATATAAGAACACAAACACTTTAGACACTGCTTGAGGCTAACCCACAAGGGGGCCCAACTCAGAATGAAAGGGCACTCCTGGTGGCTACAGGGGAACAGCTCCTAAGACTTTCACCAGAAGGTGTCATAGTTGAAATACTTTAAAAATGTGGGAATTTGGAATACCTGCTTTGCTCATAATTTCAGGAGAAGTGAGCCATGTCCCATCCTCCTTCATAAAATATGTGAGCAAACAGTCACCCAACTGGGGAAGCCAGAGAGGAGAAAGTACCCTGCCTTCTAGTCTAAGATTAGGATGACCTCTCAGGTGCCGGATCAGATCATGAGTATTGTTATACTTGAGGAATGCACAAAGTTGGGAATGAACATTTATAGAGATAGCTATTGGGGAAGTACGTATTTGTGTAGGGAGGGCTTTAAGATTTGTATATAGAAGTGCCAGGAGAGGCTATGTGATTTGATTTGGGCCAGTTCTATTTTAAGCCAAATAGGCATGTAAGGGATAACCAATGTTGCTGTTTCTGCTTCTGGTTCCCTGGGATTGCTGAATGGGACTGGAGGACTGTATTCTGGGGCAGCCAGTGAGATTCAGGCCAGGGCTTCCCTCCGATGTTTGCAGCTCTGGCTGTCAGAGTTCTGTGTCCCTTGGCCCCATAAAGGAAGCAGGGCCAAGGTCCATGACCTGTTCTGCATCTACGGACAATTTGGGGGTCATTTGTCTGGTTCAGCAAGCCGTCCTGTGGCCAAACTGGAACATAAACAAATATGGCCATGCACAAGGTTTTGTGCATGCATGGCCAGGGATCTTAAAGGAGCCATGGCTCCCAGTAGTGTGCTTAACTGTGCATAGATTCCCAGCTCCAGGGCAGGCAGTGACGCTCGGGATAAAAGGGGTGTGCCCCTGGCACAGTATTGGTGGGCTCAGCAGTAAAAATGGGCTTAAAGTAAATAACAGGGGTTGCATTGTACTGCAGCAGAAATATAAACAATAATGGCAGCCCCCATGAGTTCTTCCTGCCACAGGGGCCGCTGCCAAGAGGTGAGAGGGCACTAGCAGATCCTGAAAACTGTCTGGCCAGTCAAGTGTGGAATTGAGAGGCTGATATAAAAAGAAGCAAAGCCCGGGAAAAGGAGAGATCTGAGAGAGAGCTCCCCAGGGAGAGAGAAGGGCTGCACCAGCCTGAAGGCAGCCAGGGTGCACAAAGTCCACTCTAAGTCCAAAAAGTGGGAGGGAGGCAGAATGCCTTCAAGAACATTTAGCCAACAAGGGACAAAGTGGACTGCTGATTTTTGTTTCCCTGTGGGAGAACTGAACCTGCACTGTGCTTCATAATGTGCATCCTAAAAACATTTAGAGACTGTTGGAACTGTTCCTAGCCTAGAAGAGAAATTGTATGTACTGGGTTCAAGATTGCTTAGGAGTCCAGCTGTGTTTCAGTTCAAGGGGAAGGGGTGTATCCAGTTGGATGTCCTGGGTGACTGCAAGCCTGCCAAGACATCCTGGATCAATGGAAGGCCAGAAGATGCAAAGACAGTGAAAGGCCTTAAAAGCAAAGACAATGAAAGGCCAGAAGAGGTGAAGATGACGAAAGACCTTAGAGATGAAGACGACAAAAGGCCAGTAAGGTGAAGGCAACAAAAGGCCTGTCACGGGTGAATGGTCCTGCAATTTTCTGTCCGTTCACAGCCTGTTGATACAGTGCAAAGAAAGAATGACTCCTGATACCAGAGTCATGGCACCGCAAATCTGTGTCCTAGTTTAACCCATCCTGAAGTCGTCAGAGACTGTAAGTACCTCTAAGCTACGGTCCTGAGAAGTTCTGCTGCAATTTAGTTAGCTAGCTATATAGTATAAGGGGGTGAAAGTCCTGGGCAGGACTTTGTAATCTTCAAGATAAGCCCAGGCAGAAAATCAGAAACCAAAGTTCATCTATATGTTTATTCTGTTGGGGGTTCCACCAATTGTTCAGTTCAAATTTACACTGTTCTCATTACTGCATACCAATGTTCAGGCACACTGTCCCTGGTGTCTTCTGGTTGGCCACCAGCAACTCAATGAAGTACCCATTGCAGTAGACCGTTACTGTCAATATGGCCATTCTAAATTAGAACTCAAACACCAGAAGGTTCACATAAGGGTTCGGATTTTTTTTTTTTTTGGGGTCTTTCTGGCTTGCATCAAATTACACTGCTCCTTCGTGACCCTCGCTACAGTGAAATTCAAGTCTGTCAGTCTGCCACAGCCTGCAACTATACAGAGCCATTCAGCAGAGTGGCAGCAAAGAGCACTTACTAGTATGTGTTGTCCTGGGGGCAGGCGCTGATTCTCAGTTGCAGCAGTACTTCAACTTAAGCTGCAAACAGGCATTCAAAGGGCAGCCTGTGTGGTCCTTCATGGAGCTTGCAGCAGATAGGAGCACAAGACACTGGGCTGACACCTGATTGGTCAGTGGTGTCTGAAAGCGATTTGCTTCATCTGTTGTGAGCCAGTGTGTGGCGTGTGGGCAGCAGTCTAGAAGCAGCTCCATAGGCGCTCACTCTGCAGCAAATTCTCAGCCGTTTTGGAGTGATTTATTTTGAAAGACTTGTCTTTTCGTCATGAAATTAAAAGTTACTTTGAAACCCTCCCCTATGGTCACAGGAGCGAAGGGAAAAACAAGAGTTGGGGACTGAAAATGATCTCGGGAGGTGGGATCTGTTTATCCTCAGTCGAGGCAGTGGTGCTGGGGAGAGATCAAAGTGGCAACAGAAAGAGCAAGGTGGGGGAATAGACCAAGAGAAACTAGAGTGGGGGACTGAAAACAATCTCAGGGAGAGGGATCTGTTTAGCTTCAGTCGAGGTGGTAGTGCTGGAGAGAGAACAGAGTGACAACAGAAGGAGCAAGGTGGGAGAAACAGAAGGCAGTTAGTGTGATACTGATAGCTTCCCCTTTGTCAAGAATTACTGGGGCAGGAAGGAAGCAGAAATGTATTAATTAGGGCAGAGAGGAGTGGATAAATGGGAGAACTAGTACAAGGATTGATCTGAAATGTAAAATCTGGGACAGAGTGGGCAAAAATGTAAGAAGTGGGCCAGAGAGCGAACAGATACAGTATGTAAAAACTGGGACAGTGAGAGGGCAGACACGTGAGAGCTGGAGCTTGAAGGGGCAGAAATGTGAGAGCTGGGTCACAGAGAAGGCGGGGATGTGAGAATTAGGGCAAGTAGGGTAGCAGCAGATTGTGGAATCAGATAATGATCATACTGTACAGGGGCAGAGTGAGAAAATTCCTTTAGTTAAAAATATCTGTGACCCCTGGGTGCGATAATTCTTACAATATTTGCTGTGCCCTCTTGGACTCCACTGACTATACCTAGTGTGTGTGTGTATACGTGTGTGTGTGTGTGTGTGTGTGTGTGTGTGTGTGTGTGTGTGTGTCGCCATCCATCACTAAGTGTGTAGTATTTTGCAAATAAATAAATCCTAGAAATATTTTAGGTGAGTGGAGAGAAGAGAAAATCCATTATTAATTAAAAAATATCTGTAAATCCTGCATGGTGTACTTGCCATCTGTGCTGCTGTGTTCCATTTGACTGCACTGTACCCAGTGTGTGACCGTGTGCCAACTGGCAGTTAGTACATGGTATTTCATATGGGTGGGTGGGTTGGTGGTACTGTAAGCACTCATAAGTGTCTAGCTTTTACTACTAGCAAAGGAGAAGAAACCACAGATAATCCTAGCTAGATCATGTCAATGTCACACATGATCATCTCTCTCTCCCACTGTAATTAAAAGATTTGTTTTGGCCCCGGTTCCATGATATATATTTCACTATTGTCTTCTCTATTTTCAACTCAATCAAACAAACAGAGTTCAAGTTTTCAAAAAGATTAGAACTCTTGAACTTTTTCAAAAATTCTAGATTAGAACCAGAACCCAGAACTTCAGTGGGTTCTGACAATCCTAGCCCTGAGGGCCCCAGAACAGTCAAGTGATAGTGGGGATGTTACATGCAGATGACACCAACATCTGCAACAGGGTGGACAGTCAGGAGGGGGTTGAGAAGATGCATAGGGACTTTGGGAAACTCAAGGAGTGGTCAAGAACATGGCAGTTGGGGGTTCAATGCCAAAAAAGTGCAAAAAGCATGCACCTAAGGTGCAGGAACCCAGAAGCTGAGTACAGGACAGGGGGGAGGTACTGACAGTCAATAAGCAGAAAAGCAACCTTGAGGTAATTATATCTAGTGACTTCAAAGTGGCAGGGCAATGTGACAAAGCAGTGGGAAGGGCCAGTGGGATGCTAGGATAAATAGGGGTGTGGTATCTCCAGCAGGAGAGGGAGGTGGTGTTGCCACTGTATCACTCACTTGTGAGACACTACCTGGAATATTGTATCCAGTTCTGGAAGCCGCACCTCAGAAAGGACATGGACAGGTTGGAGGCAGCCCAGAGGATGACAAGTAAAATGGTGCAGAGGTTTCATCAAAAGCCCTTTGAACAGAGACTGAGGGATCTCAACATGTACACCCTGGAAAGAGGAGAGCGAGAGGGGACATGATTGAGACCTGTAAGTACCTCACGGTGATGAACACAGTGCAAAAGGGGAGTCTCTTTCAAATATGAAAGAGCACCAGGACCAGAGGACATGCAATAAAGGTGGGGGGGAGGCAGTTTAAGAGGGATGTGCGGAAGTAGGGTTGGGGGATTACCTTATTTTGAATACTCAGCTGAATATTCGTATTCGAACCCCCTAATATTTGGAATTAGGTACTCATATTCATTATTACTGTTCCTGTAGGAGGGCGGAGTTAAAAACAGCACCCACCCTTCTCCTCAGACCAACTGTTTAAACATCCACAACCCCTCAGCACCCACCCACCCAGCACCCACAGTTAAGTGTTTAAAAAACAATCCCACCATGGGTGACCAGTACAACCCACCCACCTCCACAGCCAGCTATCATCTCTCGTAGTCCTGTTTGTTTTTTAATACTGTCCCCTTTCAACAAAATAAATAATCACACCACCCCACTACCCCAGCACCAGCACCCAACTCCCAACCCCCCCAGCACCCACATTTCCTTATTTAATGCCCCCCAGGCACAGGAAGGTGATTGGCACAACCTGTCCTCCCCCATGGCCAGCTGCCTTCTTGTGAATGAAAGTGCTCTCACACGTTTCCTTGCATAGTAAAACATCTGATTAGTTGACATGCCTGGGGGCATAAATAAGGAAATGTAGGTGCTGTGGGGGGAGGAGGTTGGGAGTTGGGTGTTGCTTCCAGAGTTGTGGTGTAGGGGGATTATTTATTTCATAGAAAAAGGACATAGAAACATAGACTCAGACAGCAGATAAAGGCCGCTTTCCCATCCAGTCTGCCCATTTTCCTTACCTATATTCTCACCTCAGACTCTACTTGATCTACAGCTCTTTCTCCCTTACCATATTAAAAAACAAACAATGCTACGAGAGACAGTGGCTGGTTGTGGAGGTGGGCAGGTTGGGCCTGCTGTCCATCATGGAATCATTTTTTAAACATTAAAGTGTGGGTGCTGGGGGGGTTAGGAGGGTGAGCGGGGGACAGGGATTATGTATGCTGAAACAGCTCAGTTGGGGAGGAGGGTGGGGGGCTGTGTTTTACTTTTTAAATTTTTTACCAAATATGAAGAATAGTGCCACTATTCATTATTCATATCTCAATAACGCATAGTGCATTATTCACGGTATTCAGGAAAAACTATTCATCCCTCACACACCCCTATGAGGAAGTACTTCTTCACTGAAAGAGCAGCGGACACCTGGAACGGACTGCCAGCAGATGTAGTGGGGATGAAAACAGTACGAGGCATCAAGCATGCATAGGATAGTCATAGGGGAATATTAGTAAACAGGCAGGGAGGAGGGAGGATCACTGAAGATCAGTTGCAGTCTCCAGAGAAAGACTAGACAGAGATCATCTGGGTAGATTGGGTGGGACATGTGATTCTTTTCTGCTGGCAAATTCTATGTTTCCATGTTTCTAATGCAGAAGCAAGGAGGTAGCATAAGGGAGACAAACAAAAGGACAAAGGCTCCCAACTCTTCAGGAAGATAGCTGGATCTGTGTCCTGCCACCTAGCCCCAGAACAGTGGGCCCTATTGGGGGGCACAGTGGAATCGTCCTGCAAGAAGATCAGCATGGGCACCAAGGAAGTATGTGTCTAGTGAAACAACAGGAAGATAAAAAGAAAAATTACCAAAAAATGAAATCAACAACAGACAGGACTTACTTTTCTCAATACAGCAGCAGCAGTTTATACTGTTTGAGTGTACAGGCTGATGAAAAGAAAAAGCTGTAAGGTGATGTAATGTACACCAATTAATAGCTCCTGTTCTGGCAAGAAAACATCCCAAGAGAGCCATGTAATTTTGGGATTAGCATCTACACCTTTTTCCTTCCTGCTGCCATCAGGAATTGGAAAAGGTTACTCTATGGAGCTTACAATAGCTTGAAAGGGCAGTGGCAGGGAGTTTCAGTACAAATTTAACATTTTTGGAAGAGGTCAAACACGGTAGAGGGATAGCGTGCTGCTTCATTTGCAAATATAAGAAATGTAAATGAAAACCTGAAAAATCAGTGGGGTAACTGCCTGTGACAACAATCCATCCTCATTACAACAAGGTTGAAAAACTCAGTGATAAATGGTTGCTGTAGTGTAACACTGAAGAAGGAGTGACAAAACACTGAACCAGTGTGTGTGTGTGTGTGTGTGTGTGTGTGTGTGTGTGTGTGTGTGTGTGTGTATATGTGTATATGTGTGTGTGCATTGTGTGTGTGTGTGTGTGTGGTGTGTGTATGTGTGTGTGTGTGTATGTGTGTGTGTGTGTGTGTGGTGTGTGTGTGTGTGTGTGTTTGTGTGCTCTTTGCTTCAAGGAACACAACATTGGTAGATAGGTGAATGTACATAACAGCTACACTGACTAAATGTAATGGTTACTTTGGATGTGTATAGCTCTACATGCAGATATTACAATGTGTATGGGGGGGAAGGGGTTAAGGCAGCTCTAGGACTAGGAGGTCTGTTTATCGAGAGATAATCACACTTATAAAATAGACTTCAGAATGCCTCATAATCCTAGCAAACTTATTGGTCAAAACCCGTCACGTGCTTGTTCTTTAATTCTCAGTACATGTGTGGTTTGACACCAGCCTAACATAATCTGCTGTACATAGCAACAGCATAACTACACACAAAAAACACTTTTTCCATTTTATAAGTGCAATAACCACTTCAGGATGTGCGTTTCTTGAGAACGAATGCACTTTTCAGGTGCATTGAATGGCACTCTGCTATTGGCTTTATGGCTTCCAGTTCACCCGGGGCATGCAATGATTTTCTAGAAATGCACACCCTGTCATGGGCTACTGCTTACATATAAACCTGAACCTCCGCCCTAATGTTCTGCCTCAGTCGTATCCTAGTAATGTTGCAGGAGTGTAATATTTACTTAAGAACTGTGCCTTTTGTCAGCATATCATTTTTTTGTAATCAATTGATCTGTAACCTTACTGTGGAAGTTAAGGATTTCCTGATTGTTGGCATTTTAAACCAAGACAACATCAGGACCAGAATGGTCAGCAAAGACAATCAGGAAGACAAACAGCAGGGGCACATTTTTTTGATTTGAGAGATCCTGTATGATCTCTTTGCAAGCCGCATCATATTCACTCCTAACCCCAATGATCCTCTAAAGCAAAATAATTTCCCCCAGATTTGATTATATCAAATGTTGCGGGGTAGGGGTGGAGATTGTGAATCATATGAGTCTGCTGAAGCAGGCCTTTGGTGGCATGGTGTATAAACAGAGCACATTTACATAAACAAGCATTTGCCAATGCCGAAAATTCAAGCGTTAGTAAACGAGCAGCGTGGGGACGCACTCCATAGAGTTTAATGGGAGAAATTTTTAAAAGCTTATTTTTATACTTTCCAGTGACAATTTTATCAAAGAAAAGCAGCTGCTTAAGTAACAAGGTCCTTGTTAGTTAAGCAACAGCCTTTCTTTGACAAAATTGTCACTGGAAAGTATAAATACAACCTTTTAAAAATTGCCCCCATTAAACTCTATGAAGCACGTCCCCACGCTGTTTGTTTACTAATGTGGCGAACATTTTCTTACCAGAGTCACTGCTACACTTTTCTACATGCTCAGTGCCCAGGGAGTTGTATTCTATGCTCTATGCTCTATGAGCTCCACCTCTGTGAAGGGACCAGCCTGCAGAAATGTCAGGGAACTAACCAGGAATGGGTTTTGCTCACTGTCCCCATTAAACTTTATGGAGCGCGCCCCTGCACTGTTAGTTTCCGCACATGCGTAGAAGCAGGGGCACTACTACGCATGTGTGGAATCTGCTACATTCCACACATATTTGTTACATGAACAAACAGCGATCAGTTGTACGGTGGCTCTTTCTTTCGATGTTTTCTCACACACCACTAGTACCAAGACGTTCACAGCATGCAGACATGGCAAATTTAAAAAGAGCTTAGTCATGTGAAAGAATAGATGCTGCAAAAAGTGTATTCCTCAAAGGAGGTTTGTAGATTTGTATAGCAGCAAAACCATATAATATCAGTGACAGCAGTTAAATTAGTAGGACGCCCCAAATCACTCCTGAACCCAGGTCACTGCTTTGCAACACACGTGGCTCAGTAGGCTACATGCTCTGCTCAGGGGCTGGGAGATCATAAGGTTATGGGTTCTAGTCCTATGACAGGAACATGAGGCAATACCCAAGAAAAAATTACTCACCTTAGTAATGTTGTTTCTTTCAATGGAGTCTTGCTATATTATAGACATTAGCAGTTTGTTCCAGCTCTAGAACTGCCCCGGAGTGAAATGGTTAAAACCATTCCAAAATAGAATTTTGGCACGAGAGCAGCTCTATCTGTGTCATTTCAAACTTGAACTGTCAGATCTTTACGAGCCAATCTCACTAAGGTCTGTGTGGAAGCTGTAACCTCACACTAGCCAATGGCTACCTAAATAATAACAACCATTGATGGTCCCAACACCCAAGACTCAAGTCAGGGGACCAGAAATACTAACACCGTTCTAATAATATGAAAATGGAACATAAGTGTAATAAAACACACACACGCGTACACATACACACCCCCAAAGTCCCAAAGGGGACAAAATGCTAACAGGACATAAGTAGTGCCCACACTAAGTTGCCCGCACCCCACCAAGTAGAGATTCTGAGAGGGGCAGGTTGGGGGGGAGGTCTATAATATAGCAAGACTCCATTAGAAGAAACAACATTACTAAGGTGAGTAATTTTTTCTTCAAACAACATGAAGTCTTGCTATATTATAGACATTAGCAGAATACACAGCAGTACCTCCATGGAGGAGGGGCAGAACCTACTTAGGGAATAGGCTCTGAAGAACAGCTGTGCCAAACCGAGCATCTCTCCTGGTCTGGACATCCAGGGAGTAATGCTTGGTAAAATGTGTACCGTTTTCCAAGTAGCAGCCTTGCAAATCTCTAATAAAGGGATATCTCTGGCAGCAGCTAGAGATGCAGCTGTACCCCTGGTAGAATGAGCCCTCAAACCGGGGGGCTCTGCCCACTTTCTGATAACAAAATTGGATACAAGAGACAATCCACCTGGCTATTGATCTCTTAGTGGCAGGTTTGCCTTTCCCAACTTCACCATAGGTAAGGAAAAGTTGGAGGGATTCGAACCTGTGACCTTTGGTACGCTCTATATAATAACTAAGAGCTCTCTTAACATCCAGGCTGTGCAACCTCCTCTCACCCGAAGAGGAGTGATCAGTGAAAAATACTGGAAGGGAGATAGATTGATTAAGATGGAAATCTGAAACCACCTTAGACAAAAACTTCCTATTTGTCCTAAGGACTACCTTATCCCTGTGGAAAGAAATAAAGTCAGTCTCCACTGACAAGGCTTGCAATTCACTTGTCGTCTGGCAGAAGTGATAGCCACTAGAAAAACAGTTTTTCCAAGTTAGGTACTTAAGCTCTGCAGAAGACAGAGGAGGTTCAAAGGGGTTGCATTAACTGGGCAATGCAAACATTAAGGTCCCAAGCAGGGGCTGGTTCCCGAAAGGAGGATTAGTATGGAGTAATCCTTAAAAACTTGGAAAACACAGGATGAGAGGAAAGAGGGGATGACTTTCCTGCTGACACAAAAGCAGACACAGCTGCCAAATGAACTCTCAGGGTAGCTGGTCTGAGACCAAGGAATTAAGATGTACCATGTAATCTAACAAAATGGGCAATTCAGCAGATTCTGGGAAATATTTTCCCAGCACACCAAATGGAAAACCTTTTCCATTTAGAACTATAAGTAGCCCTAGTGGAAGGCTTTCTGGAAGCCTTTAGGATCTCAAGAACACCCTGAGAGAGGTGTAAATCAGCAAACTCTAACTCCTCAAGAGCCAGGCCTTGAGGTTGAGAGGATGGTCCGGATACCAAACCCTTCCCTGGGCACAGGTCAACAGATTGTGATTCCTGGGGAGGCACAGGGAAGATGGACTGTCAGAGACAGAAGGAGTGGGTACCAGGGCTGCCTGGCCCAATCTGGGGCAATCAGAATCACCCTGCAAGGCTGAGATCTGATTTTGACTAGTACTTTGAATAGGAGAGGAAAGGGGAAAGCATAGAGGAACCTCCCTCCCAATCCAGAAGAAGGGCATCCAGGGAACTGAGCCCAGCACTGGAGCCTGCAACAGAACAGAGAGGAAGTCTGTGATTGTCTGGGGCTGCAAAAGATCTATCTGAGGGATGCCCCACCTGGCAAAAACTATCCCAGCACTTGAGGATCCAGGGACCATTTGTGATGGCCCTGGGAAATCCTGCTGGGGGCATCCGCTAGGACATTGTCCTTCCCTGGAAGATGAACTGCTATGAGGGAAGATTCAGGGAATAGGCCAGAGACCACAACTTCATTGCCTCGGTGCACAAGGCCGAAGACTGAGTACCCCCCCTGTTTGTTGATGTACCACATTGTTGTGGTGTTGTCTGTTCTGACTTGTATCACCTTGTCATGGACAGATGCAGAAAAAGCTTGAAGAGCTAAAAAGACAGCTCTGAATTCCAGCAAATTGATGTGGAGCAGAGATTCCTGGGGGGACCAAACTCCCTGAGTGGAAAGGTCGCCCACGTGGCTCCCAACCCAGAAGGGAAGCATCTGTAGTGAGAGTCAAGTCATGAGAAGGGAAATGAAGGGACCCCGCTCTTAAGTTGCTCTGATCCTGCCACCACTGGAGAGCTAGGATCAAGGTTGAGTCACTGGGACCAACTTGGAAAGGGGTCTCTTCTCTGAGACCAAAAGGTTCTCAAGTGAAACTGAATGTCTCTCATCTGAAATCTGGCTCCCTGCACAACAGCTGTGGATGCAGCCATGTGCCTCAGGAGCTGCAGAAAGTGTCTTGCTGGTTGAGAGACCTGCAGAGTGAAGGAAGAGGCCAGAGCCACTAAATTCCTTACCCTTTCTGGGGGAAGAAAGGCTCTGGCTAGCTTTGTGTCCAATTCTGCCCCTATAAAGGTGAGTACCTGGACTGGTTCCAGAACCGACTTTGGTAGGTTTAGCAGAAAACCAACGGAGGTGAGAAGCTGCTGGGTGACCTGCAGGTGAGATTTTACCTGTTCTGGGGACTGGCCTACAATGAGCCAGTCGTCTAGATAGGGAAAAACAGCAATCCTCTGCCTCCTTAAGTGGGCCACTGCCACTGCTAGACACTTTGGAATACCCTTGGAGCAGAGGTAAGGCCGAAGGGCATTGCTCTGAACTGGTAATGACCTGAGGGCAGTTCGAATCTGAGGTACTTTCGATGGGATCTTCTGATTAGGACATGGAAATAGGCATCTTTGAGGTCCAGGGAGGCTAGCCAGTCCCCTGGCCTTAGGGAAAGTAAAATTATTACCAGAGTTACCATTTTGAACTTTGGTTTCAAAAGATGCTTGTTCAGATATCTGAGATCTAAAATGGGCCGCCATTCTCCTGTCTTTTTTGGGGTAAGGAAGTGTCTGGAATACAGACCCCTGCCCTGATGCAGGGGAGGAACCCTTTCTACTGCTCTAAGAGCTAACAGGGATGAGACCTGTTTCCAGAGCGAGGGTCTCTGAAGCACTTGCAGGTAGAAAAAGTCTGCTTCTCAACTTGGGAAACTTTTTGAAGCTGAGAACCAGACCCTGGCTTACTACTTCCAGAACCCACTTGTCTGAGGTTAAAGCCCAATTCTGACTGAAGTAAGCCAGCCTGCCCCCACTGGTACAGGAGAATCGGCCCTGGGCACCCCATCAGGGTGCCTGTTTTGCAGGAGCTTTAGGATGGGGGTGGGAGCAGGTCTGCCCACCCCTCGTCTGACCCTGCCTCTGAAGAAGCCCCTCTGAGCATAGGCAGAGGAGGCCTGAGTCTGGCAGAAAGGCCTGTGAAAAGGCCTACCCCTACCCCTGGGGGCATGCCTTTAAGGAGTGGCTTGTGCTCCTTAGCCTGGGCACTCTTGTAAGTAGTCTTTGATTCATCCATCTTCTTCATGTAATTCTCTGTCTGCTCTCCAAACAGAGAATTTCCCACCCCAGGAAAATCCATAGCCTTAGTCTGGGTATCCTGTGACAAACTAGTACACCTGAGCCAGGCCAACCTATGAAAAGCTACAGATGTGGCAATGACCCTAGAGGAAACATCATTAACATCCAGAGCAGCATGAAACTGAACCTTAGAGGCTTCAACGCCATCAGCAGCCACCTGTTCTAGTTCACTAGCCAGCTGGCCATGGGCCTGCTTGGCCAATTGCATAACAGTATCCCATCTAGATTTCTGATACCTAGCTACATAAGCCATATAATTTGCTTGCCTGAGTCCCAGAGAGGCTGCCATTACTGTTATTTTGCCATGGCATCAATTTTCCTGGAATCCTTGTCAGGAGGATGTGAAGCCAAGGGAATATTAGCTTTATCACAGGCAGTAGCCTGAACTACTAACATGACTGCATTGCTGAGAAAGGAATTCTGTATCAGGGCCTGACAATGTATACCTTCTGTCCATCTTTTATCTACAGGAGGCACAGAATTAGGAGCTTTAAAATTTTAATTGTTTGTTTCCTAAAAGACTTATGTAAAGGAATAGACAATCTCCTAGACTCTGGAATATCCATCATTTCTACAAAATCAGGCTCCTCTTGCTCATCCACAGCCTCTTCTAAAGGAAGCTGGAGGTTTCAGCAACTTTTATAAAACATAAAATGAGATGGGGACTCAGACAGCATAGGGGAATTCTAAATGTCTGTCAGGAGATGTCCGGTTCAATGGGCACACCAGACCTTCCAGCCACATTCATTTGTTCATAATCCTCCTCCCCTTCCTCTGGTTCATAAAATTCCTCAATATTATAATCCTGAACCACTGGGACCGGACGAACCAACCTTTTACCAGATAGTGGTGGTTGGACGGACCCTGAGACAGTGACTGGACAATTTGTATGGCTTTGCTATCTCTGCAGCAGTTGGAGAAGGAATTTTGGACTCCAGACCTGCTGATTTTCTTGTTTTCTTTACTGGAATTGGTTCCTCAGAACCAGCTTTTCTTTGGCCCGAGAAAGTCTGGCCCTGGTCAGAGGGCACTCACTCTGGTTCGGTTGGCACCGAACCAGGCTGGCCATCTGGGGCAGCAGACTTTTTGGCCTCTGGTTCCCTGAGCCTGCCCAATCTTTTTTCCAGGGTGGCTGCAGGGAAATTCTTACATACCTGGCAGTCTTACTGGAGGTGGTCAAACCCCAGACAATAAACACATGTGGTGTTGGGTCAGCCTTGGCAAAGACTTCCCACAAACATCACAGTGTTGAAACCAATGGGCCTGGTTTTCTTTGGGTTTCTCAGACATAATGCAGCCTAACCAAAAACTTGCCCTTTTAACGGCAGTGCCAGGCAAGACACCCTTATTGGTTCCTAACCGTGTCACGGGTATTGGAAAAAAACGTAATAAATCCGGTTTTTTTAGAACCGATAAGAACGGGAACCGTACTCTAAAATAGTAACTTTTAGTTTTAAATGAGTTTTAAACCCACTGATCGGTTCAAACACTGAACCGATAACTTACAAGTTCCACACAGACAAAACCTTCATTTACTTACAGTTTACCACAGATAGAGCTTGAACTGAACGGTTTTATGTTAAATAAAACTATTCTCGTTAAATCCAACCAAGAAAACACTTTTTAAACCGAGAAATGAACCAAGCAGAAGGAGAAATCTCCAGAGCGACTGTTCACTGAGGCGGAGTAAAGAATCTGACAGTTCAAGTTTGAAATGACACAGATAGAGCTGCTCTCGTGCCAAAATTCTATTTTGGAATGGTTTTAACCATTTCACTCCGGGGCAGTTCTAGAGCTGGAACACACTGCTAATGTCTATAATATAGCAAGACTTCATGTTGTTTGAATACTAACACTGTAGTGCATCCCTGTTGAGATGCCATCCTTCAGATGAGACATTAAACTGAGGTCCCTTTTGCATTTACCTGGTGGCTGTCCAAGCTGAGTTTAAAGATTCCATGGCACTTATTTCAAGAGATGGGGATTTTCTCCAGTGTGTCAGAATCCTCCAACCAATAAAACAGGTTTGCTGGCCAAGGCACCTAGCTTCACCTGAGCTCTTTTCTTCTAGGTTGCTTAAAAGGACAGAGCAAAGAACCTTACCAGACCAAGGGAAAGGATGATGGCTACTTTCTGCAAGGCAGATTTACTGTGTGTTGTTATTTTTATTTTGTACTCACAGGGATTGTTACTGTTTGTTGCTAATATTTTATTGCTTTATTTTTCTCTGATTCAAATTGTTGTTGCTGGGTATACCTTCTGCTGCATTATTACAGGGTGTGACTACAGTGTGTGCTAACAAATTACTGCTGTAATCTTCTGATTCAAATTGTGTTTTGCAAGGTATATCTTCTGTTACTGCTTTATTTTTCTCTGTAGCAAAGTGTTTCTTACAGGGTATATCGTCCTTGAAATTATTGGAGGTGATGCTTTACAGGTTTTACAGTTTTAGCTATCATTAGGATAAGCTTTCAGGGCTACTGCATTTGTTGCTGGCTGATTGTTTCTGCTCTTACTTCGTTTCTTTCGTCCATGGTTCTTCTTTTTCGGCAGGGGAAGGGCCCAGCGACCCACCCCCATCCCCAACCACCCCACACTACACTCCTTTTACAGGGTAAAAACAGTCACAACATTTCCTGTGGCAAAGCAGGAAGGGGCGTATCAGAGGGGTATCCACACAGTGACCTCATTTACAGTGGAACTAGTAATTTAACCTGTTATAGCAAGTTATACAAAAACAAACTAACAAAACACAAAATCAAACTTTTGCTTTCATTTTCTTCCTTCTAATTACTCTGACCAGGTTATAAACCCAGCAACTTATCTGGAATGGATATCATTAACTGCAGGTACAGTGGAACACTTTTCAGAAGGGCAGTTTTACAGGATTTAGGACACTGTCCTACATGCTGGGCCATTGGGGATCTAAGGGCTCAGCTCCAGGCAGCATGGGCAGAGATTGCACACCTCAAATTGCATATTCAAGAGGAAATATATTATAAGAACCACCCGCCATTTCCCCAACATCCAACAGAAGCCCCTCGACCTCAGAGGGAAGTTGGTCCAAAAGGTTGACAGGTGGTTAGGAGGGGCAAATTGGTTGCCCCATCACTCAGTGCTCTCCAACATACTATCTCCAGAAACCACATAAAAACTACAAACAGGTATCTGTCTCCATCTCCGAAATCAAACAAAGGGGCAGAGGACATTGCAGAGCAGGACACTGCAGCACAGGAGCTAACACATCAAAACTCGCCCAAAACAGGAACCAAAACAAAAAAAGCAAAAAGGAAATCCAAAAAAACTGCTGATCATAGAAAACTCCATGATTCAGGGAGTTGATACCTATCTTGAGCCAGGGGTAATGGTCAGATGTCTCCCAGGTACATCAGCATGGAGAGACAATAACCGCATTACTAGAATTGTTGAGGAAGAGGGAGAAAACATTGACATCCTGGTACACATAGGGACTAACGATCTTGCCAGCTGGTCAGTTGTGGAGACCAAGGAACACCTGACCAGGCTGGGTGACAAACTGTCATCTATTTCGTCCGTCATCTCCTTCTCTGAGATCCTACCAGTCTTGGAGAGGGGGGGGTAGATGGATGGAAGGTCAGAGAAGGGAGGATAGGAGAGCTAAACATGTGGCTCAAGGGCTGGTGCCAGCAAAAAGGAAACAAATTTGTGGGGAACTGGCAATGGTTTGGGGAGTGAAAGTTCTTTAAATTTGATGGACTGCATCGGACTAAGGAGGGAGTCAGTGTGCTAGGGCAGAAGTTTGACGTCTTTGCAGAATATTTAAGCTAGCAAATGGGGAAAGGGGTGTAGCACTCCATACATCGAATGGGAAGAACACCCCTCCCCCCTCAGCTAGTGGTCAAACAGGAGTTCAGCATGTTTCTAGTTCATTTACATCACCAGGTAAGGAAAAAGGACCTGCTTTCTATATGACACACAATGGGAAATGCCAGACCTCCCCCAACAGCTAACACACATAAATATGGCCAATGAAAAATCATGTATACAAATGCTCGCAATCTGGGAAACAAGATCCCAGACCTGCAGGCAATAATGACAGAGGCTAAACTGGACAATGCAGCAATTAGCGAGACTTGGTTTACCAGTAACCACACTTGGGAGACTTCAGTACCTGGCTATGTATTGTTCAAAAGAGACAGAGGTGTAAAAAGAGGGGGGGGTGAAGTGGCCTTGTATGTCAATGAACATCTCAAAGCTACAGAAATTCAGAATACATATACAGAGCCAGAAGAACTGTGGGTCACCCTGGAAACAGGAAATGGGACAGCCATACCAACTGGGGTTGTCTACAAGCCTCCAGACCAGGGAGAGGACAGACACATTACTGTTAGAAGATATACAAAACATGACCACTAAAGGGGAGGTTCTGATAATGAGAGACTTCAACATGCCAGATACCGACTGGTCAATACCAGCAGGAACATCTGCCAGAACTAGACACATGGTGGATTCCCTGCAGGGGGAAGTGCCTCAAACAACTGGTACAACAACCCACAAGAGACAGGGCTATCCTAGATCTAGTGCCGACTAACAGGGAAAGGATCACAGATCTCCAGGTAGAAGGTCACCTGGGGGCCAGTGACGATCACATGGTATGGTTCAATTTGGCCACTAGAACTAAATCATCCCATTCCAAGGTAAAGATATGGGACTTCAGAAAAGCTAACTTTGATAAGATGGCCAACAGAGTTAAGCTAGCCCTTGCAAAAAGAAATACAGGTGAGGGAGTACAGGCAAAGTGGGCAAGCATTAAGGATGCAATACTTGAAGCAACATCCCATTGTGTTAGAGAGAAAAAGAAGTGCAAAAGAAGAAGAAGGAAACCACTTTGGTTCTCAAAAACAGTAGCAGAAAAGGTCAGAGCCAAAAGGCTGGCCTTCAGGAAATATAAGGAAACGCAGCAGGATGAAGATAGGGAGACTTACCAAACTTCCCTAAGGGAAGCAGGGAAGGCAATAAGGCAGCAAAGCCCAAACCGAGGAAACACTAGCACAAACAGTAAAATAAGGTGACAAGATTTTCTATAGATACATTAGTGAAAGGAGAAAGTGCAGAGGGTATTGCAAAGATCAAAGGGATAAGGGGCATGTGAGGGAGGTGGACCGTGTAAAGCATCTATCCTAAACAGATACTTCTGCTCAGTATTTACTGAAGACAAGGTAGGGCTGGGCCCACAGCTCAGCACCATGGACATGGGGGGGGAGGGAGGTGTGCACTAGTCCCTTCACAAAAGAAAGGGTCCTACAAGAGCTTGCTAAGCTCAGGGTGGACAAGACAATGGGACCTGATGGCATACATCTCAGAGTACTAAAGGAGCTATGGGTGGAACTAGCAGAGCCATTATCAAAACTGTTTAGTGATCCTCTGAGCACAGGAGAGGTCCCAGAAGACTGGAAAAGGGCTCATGTGATCCCGCTCCACAAGAGTGGTAGCAGGGAGAAGGCAGGGAACTACAGACCAGTCAGTCTTACCTCAGTAGTTGGCAAGATTATGGAGACACTCCTTAAGGAAAGGATAGTGCAACACCTGGAATCCATAGGCTCATAGGATCCAAGACAGCATGGGTTTACAAAAGGAAGGTCCTGTCAAACTAATCTCATAGATTTCTTTGACTGGGTAACCAGAGTGGTGGACCAAGGGGGAGCAGTTTATGTCGCCTACCTTGACTTCAGCAAAGCTTTCGATACTGTTCCACATAGAAGATTTATTAATAAGCTGGTAGGCTCGGGGTGGGTCAGAAGTTGGTCAACTGGGTGGCAAACTGGTTGGTGGGCAGAAAACAGAGAGTGGTGGTAAACGGTATACAGTCAGAAGATATGCAAGTCACAAGTGGGGTACCTCAGGGATCAGTCCTGGGGCAAAGTCCTCCTCAATATCTTCATCAGTGACATTGCAGATGGACTGGAGAGTAAGGTTTGTATGTTTTCAGATGACACCAAGATCTGCAACAGAGTAGATGATCCAGATGGGGTGGGCAGAATGAGAAGAGATCTGGATTAACTGGCAAAATGGTCAAAAGAGTGGCAACTGGGGTTTAATGCAAAGAAGTGCAAGATCATGCACATAGAGAAGAGAAACCCTGAAGCCACGAATAGGCTGGGAGGTGGGCATCATCATCACCAGTGACCTGAAATCATCCAAGTAGGCCACTAAAGCAGTAGGTAAGGCTAGGGGGATTGTTGGGGTGTATTAGTAGGGGTATCACAAGTCAGAATAGGAAGGTAATAATCCCTCTTTACAAGACACTGGTTAGGCCCCATCTGGAGTACTGTGTGTAGTACTGGAGTCTGCACCTTCACAAGGACATTAACCAAATTGAGGCAGTCCAGAGAAGGGCAACCAAAATGGTGCATGGTCTGTATCAGAAGACATATGAGGACAGATTAATGGAGCTCAACATGTATACTCTAAAGCAAGGGAGGGAGAGAGGAGATATGATCAAAACATTCAAACACCGTAATGGCATTAACAAGGTGAAAGAGTCTAACATGTTTCAATATAAGAAAAATAGCAGGACAAGAGGACACAGAAGTGATGGATATGAATACAGTGCAGGGCTTCAAACAGGCATAGGATAGGCATAAGGGAGCAATACAGATAAGTATGAATAGATAGGTGATTGACAGAGCAAAGGCCGATGGCACATTCATAAGGTAGAAAAAGAAATGGGCAAACTGGATGGGCTTTGCGGTCCTTATCTGCCATCAACTTCTATTTTTCTAAGTTTGTATGTTTCTATCACCCCCCCCCAGGGTGACCTGGAAATGAGCAGCCTCGGCTTCATGTGCCTTTCCTCATAAAAAAAAAATAAATGCTCCTGGACTGAAACAACTGGGTCAGTCAATGTCAATTTTTGTTTTTTACAGTTTATACTGGTTCCATGGATTTTTGCATTTTTACTGTTAGCAGATATAGTGGACGCAGAAAACTGTGTACTGCAATTGACTGTACTTTTCAATAAATTCATTAAAATGCAATGTCTGCCTGATTCCTGGAATGGGACAATTACATATCCTATTTTTACAAAGAGCAAAATCACAGACCCCTGCAATGTATGGTCCCGTCAGTCTCCTGGATTCCATTTTTAAAATCTTTATGAGGATCATGTGCTTACGGGCTATAAATCATTCGGACCACTTTAAATTCATTTCAGAGTTGCAGGCAGACTTTAGAAAAAGTTGGCCAATGTTTAATCAGTGTTATATTCTACATCACATTTTAAAGAAGTACGTACCAATAAGAAAATAGACTGTTGCTTTCACTGAAGTAACCAGAGCCTTTAATCCTCCAAAGAGAAACCTTTTGAGGAGGAACTTAGTTGATACACAGTTGGATCCCACTTTAGTCAGGTTAATTATGGATTTATATTCTGAAACCTGTTGCCATATAAGACATACTATTTCAGGGACTCTTACTAAGAAAGTTCAGGCTAATAATGGAGTAAATCAGGGATGTGTATTTGCATCAATTTTTATTTAATGTCTACATAAATGATCATATTACTATACTAGATAATACAAATTTGGGTTATGCAAAAATAGGGTTGAGATCTTATCTGATATCAGCCTATGTGGTGTCTCTCTGTAACTAAACGAAGGCAGCAGAAAAGATTTAATCTCTTAGCACATAAATGAAAAGAATTGAACTTATTATTAACCCAAGAAAAAAAACAAAATAATGTAACCCCCCCCAAAGGTGGAACTTACCTATTGAGCCATGGAGGCTCAGGGTGTGTCCAGCTGTAATGCCTGCATCCTTTGGCTGGGACTGGTGCTAGAGGATAGGTAACAGGAGTTCCAGGTTAGTTTGTTTTTCTTGCTATGTGCCACCATTAAAGGGGGTGCCTCTGGGCCCAAAGATGGACCGGAGGAATCACTGATGTCACCACCACAACCAGACCGCAAACTCAGCTGGCTAATGTGTTTAAAAGTTAAAGTATTCAGTGAGCAGCAAAATAAACTGAGTGTAACACCAGTAAGTTCAGTGTGCAGAATGTTAACAAATGGATGTTGCAGTCTTGTTGACCTCAGACCCCCACACTCAGCCAGCCGGAATGCAAAGGATCCAGGCAGAGACTAAGAGCAAACACCAAAACAAGTATTGCTATGGATACTCTCAACTGGGATTGACACTTCCCCTCTTTTGTGGTTTGTGGGCTGATAGAGGCACTATTGATCCCAAAACACATAACTTGAAAAATCAGCCACATCAATATGTCCTTTATTTCGCTGCAGAATTTTATTTTTCCAAATTTACTTCAAGCTTTGGCCATGTTTCAAACACCACCTGATGTTTCACCCTTTTGAAGGACTTCATCAGCGGATGGACCTGGCCAATTTTTTATTTCTGTTCTTCTTTGTGGCTCGGTTCATTATTTGTCTCCTTGTATGACATATGTATCTTAAAAGCTCAAGTCTTCTGACCTGCTTTATGCTGTCAGGAGCAACCTTTCCTACCTGCTCTTTCTAGCATTTATGAATGCCAGAACTAAGCCATGAAGGAGATTGCAAAGAAAATGTTGGCCAGGTTCATCCTCTGATGAAGCCCTTTTAAAGGGTGACAAGTCAGGTGATGTCTGGAACATGACCAAAGCTTGAAGTAAATTCATGAAAATAATATTGTGAAGAGACATAAAGGACATATTGGTGTGGCTGATTTTTCAAGTATTGTTTTAAGAGACTAAGAACACTCTGGGAGAGCACTAAGAGCACTCTGGGAGAAAAGCAGAAGAGTGCTTGGCACCCTTTTCTAGCCAGTAGGGAGCTGGACTCATCAACTGTATGTTATGCCTATCAGCTAATCAGAAACCAGATTGGGAGTGAACTGAATTGAACCCTTCCCACAGCGTACGAGGAGTTTTAGCCTTTCCTGCCTGAGCATTTGGAGAAGAGAGAAGTGCTGAGGAGGAGAGCTAAGGGCCTAACCAGGCCTCAGAGCCAGAGATCCTGGTGGAATCCTGTTTGCATCCATTGGAATTCCATCCGAACTGTGTTAGAGTGTTGGTGAACCCTCAAAGCTGCAAGGGATAAAGTTGGTACATTTCTGAACAAATCTGCTGTACTCAGAGCCTGAGGTAGGAACTAGCCATTCTGCCTGTCTGGTATGACAAGGGAAGAGGTGGTCAGGAGCTTGCCTCTGAGTACATGGTATCCTTGATCAAGAGATCACCCACTGGAGTGAGGTGGGGCAGCCCTTTGCACTGGGCTCCTTTGAACTTGCCATACTTCCACATGCTGCTGGAAAAGAGAGAGCTGTGAAGTGAGTGACCAGAATCCGTACCATATCCCAACTCTTAAAATCCCAACAGATGTTTGCTAGACTCTGACTGCCCAACACAGTCAGAATACTGACATTTTAAATCCCGACTATGCAAAGCCCAATTTGTAAAATACCAGCGGTGGTACTACAGGGATTTACAGTGACGGTGTACTGACCGTGTTGGGTAATCTGAGTCAGAAGACTTTTTTTTTCTGCAATGAACTACTCATTGTGAGTCCAGTCAAGTGTGATCATGCAAAGGGGCATTTTTTGTGGCACTATATGAAGCCCAAACACATTTTTCATACAGTGCCATCTATTACTTGGCAGCATACTGCGGGAAATAAATACAAGTGTCAGTCCCATATTTGGCACTGTCACAGTGTTCTCAATAAGACAGCTTTCGCAAAAACAGTGTGTCAGTTGTTGCTCAAGTTTCAGAATTGTGGGTCTGAGATGGAATGGCTACATCGGTGGAAATTCTGAAGTCACCCTCTAACAGAGAAGATCTACTGCATACTACATGATTTCCAATTGCATTTTTTGCCACCATGAATACGAGTGTCAGCCCTATATTTGCACACTTTGAAATACAACAAAACATTTTTTGCAAAGTTATAGAGTGAACGCTGTCTCCATGTTCTGCTACTCTTAAATACTGCTCATGTTTTAAATGTACCTTTAGATGAGAATTTACATCTCCTGCCAGTGCTGTCTGTAGTTCTAATTTGTGGAGAGGCCTGTAATCATGCCACAGGGACAAGGGTTCAAACTTGTACTTGCAGCAGCTTTAATCTCCATCACTGTCACAGCCTTCCCAGTGAGCCAGCTTTCACCTGTCAGAGCATTTTTCCCACCCTGCAGCACAGAGAGCAGAATCAGCAGATGAGTCAGCTGGTAAGTCTTTTGCAGGAGTCTGTTTCCCCCTAAAGTTTTAAAATAATTCTGCTGCCTTGTAAAAATGCCCTTGGGCTTTGTATAGTGTGGCTAGACCCAGGTTTTAAATGCCCATTAGTTCTAGTAGTTAGTAGTTCTTTCCCCGAGTGAGTGCTGTCTCCACAAAATATGAAGCAAACATGGTCAATATTTTCCATATCGGGCTTTCAATAGTTGGGATTTACAGTGTCAGTATACTAATCATGTTGGGTAATCGGAGTTGGGCAAACATCTGTCAAGGATCTAAGAGTTGGGATATAGTACCAGACTCGAGTGACCAGTCCCAGCCTAGACCTGCTTCAAACATCTTCCTCCTGCTGCAAGACCATCTTCTAAAAACCCTTCTGTAGCTGTTTCTATACCAGTCCAGGACACGCGAATAGTGGCCTAGCCAGTCAGAAAGCTGCTTTAAAGTGTTCCTGTTGGAATGCAGTCTTTGTTGCTGGATTTCCCTATTTTGGAATACAAATAATTGTTTTGATAAAAGTGCTAGCCAAAAAGCCTACTGGATGGGCAAAAATGAAGCTTGCATTCTTTAAATGCACAAACGCAAGATCACAGGCACCGAGTCATCAGGCCTGCAACTGTGTGTATTTTACCTGAGAACTCAGTAGTTCAACTGAATCACAGTTTGAATGCAATATTACTGAAAGCATATTGAGGCTATGTACGAAAAAATGTAAAGCCTATGCACTGGGTCTCTACGGCACATAGGCAACTCTAATACCGAAAGCCGTGCATCGAACTGGTGGCATTCATGGAAGAGGCATGTGCCCCTTCTGCACTCGATACCCTGGTTTAAATAGAACTCAGTTTATAAGTAAAAGTGTTGAAAGTAAATGGAAACTGTGGCGATCTGCTACAGAGAGTAGCATGTGGCCTTACAGCACAATAGGCCTTAGCCTTGTAGGTTGTTTGCTTGGGGTGAAGCACAGCAGTTATTGAAAGTGTTGGTTATGTGTTCATTGCCATAAAAACATTATTAAATTGCTCATTGCCTATTCCCATCTCCATCTCCTTCACAGGATCTGTGTTCCAGAATATTGAAGTCCTGTTGCTCTTAAAATTGGTGTGTGATTGCATTATGAGAGATCTACAGTAATTGATACTAAAGTGTATTTGGTTAAAAGTAAAGTGCGGATACTGGTTCTGGTACTGGTTGGTCTCAACAGGGTGTCCAGAAATGTACTGGGGAGGTGGGTTGGTACTGCATCTGAGGGGGCAGTATCTCACTCATTACCTGGCCCACTATTTCCTTCTCTGAGTGGAGGCACCAAGCAACTCCTTTTTGTTCCCCGCCCAAACCAAACCCTTTACATGAGGAGTTTAACAAGCCCATGTCCCTCAACCTTGCTCAGCTTCCATGGGTGCAAGGCAGGGTTGTAACCAAGAAGTAACATCTGTAACATCTGCATGGTGACAGGGTTACATAATGACAATTATAAAGGGAAAAGTGGGAGGCAAGGAAGTTAGTTTATATAAGGGGAAAAAACAGATCTTGCAGAGGAATACACATATCTTGGCCTGACCTTTAATGAATTCTTTACATGGACAAAACTGACAGAAGATCTACATAGGAAAATGGCACATGCCAACAATGCTGTTTTATATTTTAATAATATATATAGGGGCAATATCATGGAAGTTGCAATAAATGTTGTAGACGCTAAAACCCTTATGCAAGCACTGTGTGGTACAGAGTAGAGATGGATGAATTTTGTCTTCTGCCTGCAGAATTCTGGCAAAATGTTGATTATGCTTCTCTAAAATTTTCCGGAATTTCCATGAAAAGTTTGTGACATTTTGCAAAAATTGTGATTTTGCTTATTTCCATCTAATTTAAAAAGTGTTTGTTAAAATTGCACCAAATTTGGATAGTTGAATGGAACGGTACCCATACAGAAGTGTGTCATGTTTCAGATGTCTGCTTTTAAACATGACTGAGTTATAAGCCTCCAATATACAGACATTTTAAAATTACTGTTAACTACGTAAACTAAAAGCATTTGTACAAATTGCACCAGATTTTGAATAGTGATATAACCTATGCCCATACATACGTGTGCCAAGTTTCAGATCTCTAACTTTAAAGGTGATCTAGGTATAAGCCACACTTTCCAACATTTTGAAATTATATTTCGCAATTACATAAACTGCTGAATGTTAAGCCCCTATAAGTTTAAAGATAGAGAACAGAATATCACCAATGTTATTAAGTTCACTGACCCTAAATATTAGGCTTTAAGGTAACCACCATGGTCCAGCATCAGAACGTCATGCTGCCATGCTGATGACCTGGATTCAAAAGTGAGCCCTTGGAAATTGTGTCAGGAAGGCAGGTGGTCATAGCTAAACCTTATAATCTCTATTTTGGAATTTCTATGAATCTTCCAAGAACGTATTCATGTAAGTTTTCAATTATCTAGCTTTAAAGGTGGCTAAGTTCAAAGCACAGAAATATTTTCAGAAATGTTCACATGAATATTAAATTGCTAGACCTTGAGCCTCTATAACTTCCCCACCCTTCATCCAAATGTCATGAAACTTGGCAAGATTTTAGAGCCTGTCCACGACAATAAGCATGCCGAATACCTAGCTTTAATACAGACCATGTTATGGCCAATGAAAGAATTTTTGGAAATATCTGAAAAAAATTGTGAAATTTCTCAGACATTTGTGGAAATGTGTGAAAATTCCATGAATTCAGAATTTGCTAATTTTGCCAACCTCTAGTACAGATATATGAGGGTATGCATTTAAAGATTACCTTGAGAAACCAATGGATAAAGTACATTAAAAAAAGTGTTAAGACTGGCAACCTTCACTTGTAACTACTTCGCAAGAATAGAACTGGGTCAAGCATCAGTTCCTCACAAGCTAAATGGAGGTCTATAAATTATTGGCTAGCCATAAAAAATTCTCAACTGCTAGTGTGGCACTGCCTAATGAAACAAACTCTTGTCAGAACCGAAATAGCTGTGGAGAGCTTTTGGGATGCTTGTGAAAGTGTGCTGTTAAATCTCCAAATACCTGTCTAATTCTGTTTCACAAGTCTACTGCAGTAGCACTCTCTGAATATCTTTACTGTCCTTTCCTTTACTTTCCCCCTTTTTAATTCCCTTTTTCCAGGCAGGCCACCTGGATAAGAGGCCCTTTCTATCACTTTCATTTCATTAAAAAGACAGGTATGGAGCTTCAGTACCCCCCCCCCAATGATAGGCTACAGTGTATAGACCTGGGGTTTAGCATATTTGGGCTAGTAGTTCCTCTTCATGTTTAAGCAATGCCAGGAAACAAATGTGAATGCCAAATATAGGGGAATTCTCCTCACAGTACAAACACTTAGTTTATTTAGGCAGAGAAAAATAAAGATAGTAAAAGGATTCAGAGTCTGCCTGCTGGTCACCCAATCCCCTAGTGTGTTGTTGTAAGGTTCCCTAGCTATGCCTTAGCAACACTATTTTGACCCCAAAACAGTTTACTTTTCCTTACTGTTTAACTTTATTATTTTTGGTAAGGTAACATGGAAAGGCAAAATGCCAGCAGCACAAATGGTTTTAAACATAAGCAGATTTGAAATTAAAGGGACTGCTTTTGTTTGCTTGTGCTGCAATGTGTTTAGCACTCCCAAAAGAAACTCCTAAACAAAAATATGCAGTATTTCAGATATTGTAAAATAAATAATGGTCCTTTTCAGTTTTACTCCTTTTCATAGCAGTCTGGCTCCTGTTAATATTAGAGAGTAAAGCTTACCACATAATGGATATTCAGGCCTTTAGCCAGAGGTAGTCCTTGCAGCCATTTGCACTTGTTGCTCTTGCTGTTTTCCTAGGAGGCAGCGGACCATTTCTCACTATGGTTATACTGTGGATAGGTTGAGGGAGGGGCTAAACTTGGTAAGAGTACTGTTTTAGTTAAACCTGTATTATATTTCATTTCAGGGATGTCAATGTTTTGTAATAAAGATATATTGAATGTCCCTTGGCTTAGAATGAAATAAAATGTTTTATAAATGAAAATTTGTATTAAAAGTATGGGGCGAGTCTGGAGTGATCACCTGATGATTCCCTAGGATAAAAGGAGACTCATTCTTGTGATACCTTCAGATTCGTTTTGGGATCAGCCAGTACTGATCCATTTGAGGAGTCTGCACTTACAGACTAAGATAACTGAAATCCCAGGCGGCCTTTTCGTTTGCTGATATTGCCTGTGGAAACATTCATTTATTTTTGTACCTTTTATGTTTCTTTCTGTATTCCTGCAAAGTTAATAGTTATATATTTTCTTTTTTTTTTGCTGTTACTTTAATAAAGCTTTAGGCTTGGCACTTTTTTTTAGCCTTGCCACATTACCTTTTTGTGTCAGTGTCCATCATTACACCCACAGCCTATGACACTGGTGGCAGTGGTGGGATGTTTTGATGATACTGGTGCTTCCCAGTAACTGGACATTGAATGCAGGAGAAGAAAGAAGAGCAGATCCTTGACAAGCCCAGCGGTGTCCTCACACGAACCATGGCTGCCAAGTATGGAGAGACCCCTTTGCCAGGGTTGGGGCCAGATGTCCGGCGAAAAGCAGCCAAAGAGGAGAAAGAGGAGGTGCTGAGAGAGGAAGGTGAGGATGGGACCACTACAGAACAAATTGCTGATGAACCTCCAGAGGACATACATAGCCTGTTGCGCTGGTTGTGTGTTAAGCAACTTGCCATGGATAAACAAAGGGAAATGGATCTTCAGAGAGCTGAGTCCAGGTGGAATGATACATTAAGGGCCATCAGAGACCTTGGGACACGTAATCTCCCCCTGTAGATGGACCTAAGGACATAAAACTGACCAAATTGGGTGCCACTGATGACATTGAAGCATACATGACTACATTTGAGCGAATAGCTCAGGCATGTGGGTGGCCTAGGACCCAATGGGTTATCGCTAGTACCATACCTATCCGGAAAGGCACAGCTGGCCTACAGCCATATGGACAACCCAGGCTGAGAACTATGATGCTGTTAAGCAGGCAATCCTGCAAAGGTATAATATCAGCCCTGAAACATACCGGCAACGTTTTCGGACATGCAGATTTCATAACACAGACACTCCCAGAGAAACATATACCAAATTGAAGGACTTATGCCAGAAGTGGTTGCAACCAGGGGTAAAAACGATAGAACAAATTTTGGAGATGGTAATAATGGAACAGTTCATTCGTATACTACCCTCAGATGTACAGGTGTGGGTGAGGGAACACCGGCCAGACACCTCGGAAAAAGCCATCACACTGGCCGAGGACTATCTAATGGCCCGTCCCAACCGACAACGAGGTCAACCTGGTGCTGGTCTGACTTCTGCCACGGTAAGACCTACTTCTTCTTCTTCTTCCCATCTGGTACTGGTAGTGGGGACTCCAAGACTGTTCCATTTAATAGACCATTTAACCCCAACATCATATGTAGGGAGTGCCAAGGAAAGGGCATATAGCCCGATATTGCCCCCAGAGGAAATCCACAGTTGCCCAGTTGGCCCCTAGCAAATTGGGGACAGTATGTCACACCAGTGAAAATTACAACAGGGAGGTTACTGGTTGCTAGATTCTGGCAGCAAACAAACGTTAGTGAGAACTGATTTGGTTCAGCCACAGAACACAAAAGGGGACAAAAGCAACAGTGATCTGCATTCATGGGACATCCATCAGTATCCTATGACTGATTTAACTTTACAGGTACAAGGGAAAGTGCATGATATGACTGTTGGTTTGGTTCCCCATCTGCCTGTTCCCATTATACTTGGACATGATTTTCCTGACTTTTCCAGCCTGATGCAGGTGAATGAGAGTGTTTGTGCCTTGACAACCCGGGCCCAGACCAGACAAGAACAGCAGTGGGCTCAGTTGTTCCCATTTGATGATGAGGTCTATGGGGAGCCGGGAAAAATCCCTAAATCTCGACAAGAAAGAAAAAGGGACAAACATCAATGGACACAAAAACATATGCTGAAAAGGGTGATATTAAAAATGTAGATGTTACAACTGTTGATGTTGCTTCTGCTGGCAATAAGGGTATATCTATATCTAAGGAAGAAAGGTTTGAAATAGAACAACAAAGGATGAAACCTTACAGCCATTTTTTCAGATGGTAGGGGTTATAGGAAGAGACCATGAGCCCTCATGTATTTTAACAGATGGTTTACTGTATAGGAGATGCATACACCCCTGCTACGGGTGAACAAATTGACCAGCTAGTTAGTGCCCACTAGATACAGACAACAATTACTATCACTGGCTCATGAACTTCCCTAGCAGGACACTTGGGTAGGGACCGTACTTTACAAAGGCTGTTATTAAGGTTCTACTGGGCAGGTATTCATGCTCAAGTAGCAGAATACTGCTGCAGTTGCCCGGAGTGTCAGAAAGTGGCCTATGTTACAAAAAAAGATAAGGTCCCTCTCCAACCACTGCCTTTAATTACTGTTCCATTCAGCCGTATAGCAATGGATGTAGTGGGACCTTTACCTAAGAGCTCAAAGGGAAACCGATTTATATTGGTAATCTGTGACTACTGCACCAAGTATCCTGAGGCTATCCCACTCCGCACTGTAACTGCAGAAAAAGTAGCAGATGAATTACTTAAAGTATTCAGTCGGGTGGGGATACCAAGGGAAATCCTAACAGATAGGGGGTAATTTTTGTTCACAGATGCTATGCGACTTTAATAAGCAACTTTAGGGTGGAGGCTATCCACACCACCCCATACCATCCCTAAACAGACAGTCTGGTTGAGCCATTCAACCAGACCTTGAAAAAATGTTGAAGAAATATGTGAAGATGAGGGAAAACATGGGATATTTACCTTCCACTCCTATTGTTTGCATATAGGGAGGTCCCACAGGCTTCTACAGGGTTTGCCCCTTTGAGTTACTTTATGGGAGGAACCCCAGGGACCCCTAGATGTTGTCAAGGAGGAATGGGAAGACAAAAGAACACACCAGTACCACCCTCGAATATTTAACTAACTTGTGCTCCAAACTGGTCAGATACACACAGATTGCTCATCAGCACAATCTCTGCAAACAGGCAGTGCAGAAGGAGTATTATGACCAGGGTGTGGAACTAAGTCATTCCAAGAAGGGATAAGGTACTGTTGTTGTTGCCCTCCTCCTCTGACAAGTTACTGATGAAATGGCAGGGCCCTATACTATCTTAAGACAAACAGGCCCTGTTACATATGAACTTGAACTACCAGACAGGCGTCAGAAAAGGGATTTACCATGTAAACTTGTTAAAAGAATGGGTTGAAAGACCAACCCCAGGGTGTTTTATTTGCCCAGAGAGTGATACCAACGAAATGGAAGTAGCCTATAGGCGCTAGAGAATGATGGAGAAATGAGTGATCTTACAATTAATCCTATGCTGATGACAGAGCAGAGGAGAGTTAGATCACCTTCTTAGTAAGTATTCCCAGTCATTCACCTCTAAACCTGGGTTGGTACATGGTTTTGAACACCGAATTGAAGTTAATTCCCTAGCCCTATCCGACAAAAACCATACCGGTTACCTGAGAGGACCAGGGATGAAGTAATAAAAGAAGTAAAGAAGATGCATGAGTTGGAGGTAATTGAACCATCAAATAGTGATTGGGCATTTCCATAGTTTTGGTAAGTAAAAAGAAGGTGGTATACGCCTCTGTCTGGATTTCAGACGTCTAAATGCTGTTTCAAATTTGATGCATACCCTATGCCAAGGATTGATGACATCATGGATAGACTTGGCAATGCAAATACATTACCACCTTTGACCTGACAAAGGGTTACTGGCAGATCCCTTTGGATCAGACTTCAAAAGAAAAAACAGCATTTACCACGCCTATTGGGTTGTACCATTTTGTCACTATGCCCTTCGGCCTACATGGTGCACCAGCCACGTTCCAGCGCCTAATGGACCGAACTTTACAGCGTCATGAGTCCTATTGCGCTGCATATTTGGATGATGTGATAGTGTACAGCCCCACTTGGGCAGCCCATTTACAACATCTAGATGCTGTCCTCCGTTCTCTTACAACAGCAGGGTTAACTATAAATCCCACGAAATGTAGTATAGCTATGCAAGAGACTAGATATCTGGGGTTCCTAATAGGTAATGGGAAAGTTAAACCTGAAATAAGTAAAATTGATGCTGTGGCCCAATGTCCCAGACCATTAAATAAAAACAAGTTCGATCTTTCTTGGGACTGGCAGGTTATTACAGGAGGTTTGTGCCTAATTTTGCCACCTTAGCTACACCCTTACTAACCTGACAAAGACGACACCCCAATGCTGTTAAATGGACACCAGAGTGCGAAAAAGCCTTTTGCACTATTAAGGCACATCTTTGTGCAGCACCAGTACTCAAAGCCCGACTTCACCCTTCCTTTTTGCTGCAAATGGATGCTTCGACTCGGCATAGGGGCTGTTCTGTCTCAAATAGTAAATGGAGAAGAACATCCAGTGATATACCTGAGCCGTAAGCTGCATGAGAGAGACAAGATATTCAGCCATAGAAAAGGAATGTCTGGCTATCAAGTGGGCCATTGAAGCCCTCAAGTTTTACCTGTGGGGCTCAGAATTTGAGGTTTTAACTGACCACAACCCCCTTTGTTGGCTTCATAATATGAAGGATAAAAACCCAAGAATAATGCGGTGGTACTTGGCCTTACAGCCTTATAGGTTCACAGTACACCACCGACCTGGAGCAGCAAATAAGAATGCTGATTTTATGTCCCGATATGGAGCAGAACAAAATACACATGCAGACCTCGGGGAATTTGAAAGCAGTAAGAAGGATTAGGAATAACCTTTCATCTATGTATTATTTAATAAGGGTCCCCGAGGTGGAGCTTTGGGAGTGGGTGGGCTAAAGCTCCATCTCTCCCTTTCTAAGAGCGAGAGATCTGTTAATTTTGCATAAGACTTAGTAGTTAGGAAACTAGGGATAGAAGTAGGATAATGTACCCCCTATAGTTTCCTCTTAAGTGGGGAGGAAATGTGAAAGTGTGCTGTTAAATCTCCAAATACCTGTCTAATTCTGTTTCACAAGTCTACTGCAGTAGCACTCTCTGAATATCTTTACTGTCCTTTCCTTTACTTTCCCCTTTTTAATTCCCTTTTTCCAGGCAGGCCACCTGGATAAGAGGCCCTTTCTATCACTTTCATTTCATTAAAAAGACAGGTATGGAGCTTCAGTACCCCCAATGATAGGCTACAGTGTATAGACCTGGGGTTTAGCATATTTGGGCTAGTAGTTCCTCTTCATGTTTAAGCAATGCCCAGGAAACAAATGTGAATGCCAAATATAGGGAATTCTCCTCACAGTACAAACACTTAGTTTATTTAGGCAGAGAAAAATAAAGATAGTAAAAGGATTCAGAGTCTGCCTGCTGGTCACCCAATCCCTAGTGTGTTGTTGTAAGGTTCCCTAGCTATGCCTAGCAACACTATTTTGACCCAAAACAGTTTACTTTTCCTTACTGTTTAACTTTATTATTTTGGTAAGGTAACATGGAAAGGCAAAAATGCCAGCAGCACAAATGGTTTTAAACATAAGCAGATTTGAAATTAAAGGGACTGCTTTTTGTTTGCTTGTGCTGCAATGTGTTAGCACTCCCAAAAGAAACTCCTAAACAAAAATATGCAGTATTTCAGATATTGTAAAATAAATAATGGTCCCTTTTCAGTTTTACTCCTTTTCATAGCAGTCTGGCTCCTGTTAATATTAGAGAGTAAAGCTTACCACATAATGGATATTCAGGCCTTTAGCCAGAGGTAGTCCTTGCAGCCATTTGCACTTGTTGCTCTTGCTGTTTTCCTAGGAGGCAGCCGGACCATTTCTCACTGTGGTTATACTGTGGATAGGTTGAGGAGGGCTAAACTTGGTAAGAGTACTGTTTTAGTTAAACCTGTATTATATTTCATTTCAGGGATGTCAATGTTTTGTAATAAAGATATATTGAATGTCCCTTGGCTTAGAATGAAATAAAAATGTTTTATAAATGAAAATTTGTATTAAAGAGTATGGGGCAGAGTCTGGAGTGATCACCTGATGATTCCCTAGGATAAAAGGAGACTCATTCTTGTGATACCTTCAGATTCGTTTAGGATCAACCAGTACTGATCCATTTAGAGTCTGCACTTACAGACTAAGATAACTGAAATCCAAGCGGCCTTTTCGTTTGCTGATATTGCCTGTGGAAACATTCATTTATTTTTGTACCTTTTATGTTTCTTTCTGTATTCCTGCAAAGTTAATAGTTATATATTTTCTTTTTTTTTGCTGTTACTTTAATAAAGCTTTAGGCTTGGCACTTTTTTTTAGCCTTGCCACATTACCTTTTTGTGTCAGTGTCCATCATTACACCCACAGCCTATGACAATGCTTTTACTCATTATTTCCAATGAATTTGCACAATGCAGATCTGCTGAGAGGCAGGTTTAATGTGGTCTTCCTTTTATACATTTTTACAATGAGCTTTCCTAGAATATGCCTGCTGATTGCTATATATTTAGCCTGGATAGTTCACAGAAGACATGGCATCTTATTTTTAGTGGGGCTCTACAGCTACACAATATTATTCTGCATTGTGTAAAATCAAAACACACTGAAAACAATATTTTACATCTGGACTAGGCTACCCTGAATAAATATATTATAGAAACGGTAAAACCAAGACTACAGTGAAAACAAGATACAGCATCTAATCTGGGACATCCTGAGTAAATACAGTGCAAAAATGTGTAAACTGAAGATTCCTATGACAATGAGATGTAGCATCTCCCCAGCGCTATCCAGGATACAAATTATAGGATAAGAAATATTTAAAGGAAATCTACTGTAAGCAGAACTTCACTGTGTTCACTGACATAAACAAACAGTTTCTTTATTGTTTTATAACATATTAGATTATAGTATTTCAGGGTTTTAAATAATTGATTAGCAGTTTTTTTCTTGGGACAATACTAACTTTTCCGAAAGTATTTATATAGGTTTTCTAGAAGTGTTAGGTTTGTTAAACACAGTGAGGCAGGTGCTATGCATTTTCACAATGTTTTAGCACTTTTATGAGCAAAACACTAATCAATTTTTAGAGTTAAATAAAACCCTGTATTTATTTTGAATGTTGTGGCCATGAGGATGATGTGTGTGTGTGTGTGTGTGTGTGTGTGTGTGTGTGTGTATGTATGTGTGTGTGTTTGCTGTAGCTTAGTATATTTTGTCCCCAAAAGGCATAGTAAAAAAATGCCTTCTGATTGCTATATATTTATCCTAGATAGTTCACAGAAGACCTGGCATATGTCTGAGACAGTGCTTATCAGATTGTATCTTGAGAGGTTAGAAAAACAGTGTAAATCTTTTTGGGAGATTCCTTGCTGAAAAAAGGGTGCCATTTATGAGGTATGAATCTCTCTTGAAAGAGAATACCTGCCCAACTGAAGCTAGTAGCAAGAAAATGTTTGAATGCTAATTATTTAAATGTGTAAGTTGTTGCATTTCAAAGGGGATAAACAAATCTCCAGTTTAATAGGCAACCAATATTTAAAAAGCTGTTTCAGTTTCCTAATGTCCGTCTGATAAGCAGCTTGAAGTTATGTCTCCAAGATTATAAACAGAAAGAAGGGAGTATTTTATTTCATTTGGCATAGTGATTTGTAGATGTGGAAGGATACATTGAATACTCCTAAAATGTGTTCCACGGCACTCCATTTTTCCAGCTAGACAGCAAGATGGCTGTAGGCTCCACCCACATCCATGAAAACAACCTCCTGGAACATAAAGATTGTGGTATGCCTTGGATTAAAATATTAAATATAAAATAATACATAGGTGGGTATGTGTAACCAGAATTTTACACACACACTCTCAAGGTGTGGGATGCTACATAAACCCTGAGAGCAGGCCTGAGGGATTTATAAAAGCCTCCCACACCAGAACTCAAACTCTCCATGAACTTGTCTTGGCCTATTTCTTGTACCTTCCTCCTATAATTCCCTTCAATTGCCCACTGTCCTCTTCTGATTCTTTCCTTTTCTCTCTCTCTCTCTCTCTCTCTCTCTTTTTTCTCTCTCTCTCTCTCTCTCACACTACAACCTTTCCTCAGTAGTGACTAGTATGTGAAACAAACTTCCTGAATCAGTCTCTGCCTGGATCATTGCCTCACCCTTTCTGCTCAAATTCCTTCTCAGAACTTACATATACTTGTTACCCAGGGCCCTCCACAAAATCAAGATGTTCTCATGCAGTTATACAGATGGGTGGAATTTTAAATAAATACTTAAATACCTATGTTCTACTTGCTTATTATTGCTATTAATACAACCCTGTCATTTCTGAGCTTTTCAGCCAACTCAGGATTTCTGGGGTTGATGCAAGTCATAAGGGACATAAGTCCACTTAGCAACCTCTTTGTGAGTGTGACATAATACCTTAATAGCTGTAAATATAATTATTTTCTGGTATGGCTATATAATGTTTTTGCTTCTGTGTGTTAAACTTTCCATAACAAGTTGAAGCAGGGAAGCTAGTCAGTTAAAACTGTTTGGAAAATTCCTCCGGCCTCTGTTTACAGCAAACAGTCAGGTAGTTACCATGATAGACACTTTGTAAATAAAACTGAAGACATTATATTATCACTATACAGATCATATGTCAGACCACACATTGATTATTGCTCATAATTTTTAGGTGTATTAAATGAGACTGCATCTGACTAAGGAGGGAATCAGTGCATTGGGGCAGAAGTTTGACGTCTTTGCAGAATATTTCAACTAGCAAATGGGGAGAGGGATGCAGCACCCAATACATTGAATGTGAAGAACCCCCTCCCCACCAGCTAGTGATCAAACAGGAGTTCAGCATGTTTATAGTTCATTTGCTTCACCAAGTAAGGAAAAAGGTCCGGCTCCCCATATGATGCGAAGGGGAAACGCCGGACCTCACCCAGCAACTAACACACTGAAATCTGGCCAATGGGAAATCATGTACACAAATGCCCACAGTCTGGGAAACAAGATCCCAGTCCTGCAGGCAACAATGACAGAGGTTAAACTGGACATAGTAGCCATTAGCGAGACATGGTTCACCAGTAACCACACTTGGGAGACTTCAGTACCCGGCTATGTACTGTTCAGAAGAGACCAAGGTACAAAAAGGGGGGGGGTGGCCCTTTATGTCAATGAAAATATAAAAGCTACAGAAATTCAGAATACGCATAAGGAGCCAGAAGAACTGTGGGTCACCATGGAAACAGGGAATGAGACCGCCATACGAACTGGGGTTGTCTACAGGCCTCCAGACCAGGTGGAGGACATAGACACATTACTGTTAGAAGATATACAAAACATGACAGCTAAAGGAGAGGTTCTTATAATGGACGACTTCAACAAGCCAGATACAGATTGGTCAGTTCCAGCAGGAACATCCACCAGAACTAGATACATGGTGGATCCCTGCAGTGAAGGACCTCAAACAACTGGTACAACAACCCACAAGAAACAGGGCTACCCTAGATCTAGTACTGACTAATGGGGAAAGGATCACAGATCTCCAGGTAGAAGGTCACCAGGAGGGGCCAGTGACCATCACATGGTATGGTTCAATTTAACCACTAGAACTAAATCATCCCATTCCAAGGCAAAAATATGGGACTTCAGAGGTGCTGACTTTGATAAGATGGCCAGCAGAGTTAAGTTAGCCCTGGCATGAAGAAATACAGGTGAGGGGTACAGGCAAAGTGGGCAAGCATTAAGGATGCCAATACTTGAAGCAACATCCAATTGTGTTAAAGAGAAAAGCAAGAGCAAAAGAAGGAGGAAACCACTTTGGTTCTCAAAAACAGTAGCAGAAAAGGTCAGAGCCAAAAGGCTGGCCTTCAGGAAATATAAGGGAATGCAGTGGGGCGAAGATAGGGAGGCATACCAAACTTCCCTAAGGGCAGCAGGGAAGGCAGTAAGGCAGGCAAAGGCCCAAACTGAGAAAACACTAGCATGGACAGTAAAAGAATGGGACAAGACTTTCTATAGATACATTAGTGAAAGGAGAAAGTCCAGAGGGGGTATTGCTATGATCAAAGGGGATAAGGGGAAGTGTGTGGAGAAGGACTAAGGAAAAGCATCTATCCTAAATAGATACTTCTGCTCAGTATTTACTAAGGAGAAGATAACGCAAGGCCCACAGCTCAGCACTATGGACACAGGTGGGAGGGAGGTTTGCATTAATCCCTTCACAAAAGAAAGGGTCCTACAAGAGCTCGATAAGCTCAGGGTGGACAAGGCAATGGGACCTGATGGCATACATCCCAGGGTACTGAAGGAGCTATGGGTGGAACTAGCAGAGCCATTAGCAGAACTGTTTAGTGAGTCTCTGAGCACAGGAGAGGTCCCAGAAGGCTGGAGAAGGGCTCATGTGATCCCGCTTCACAAAAGTGGTAGCAGGGAGGAGGCAGGGAACTTCAGACCAGTCAATTTTACCTCAGTAGTGGGCAAGATTTTGGAGGCACTCCTTAAGGAAAGGATAGTGCAACACCTGGAATCCATAAGCGCACAGGATCCAAGACAGCATGGGTTTACAACAGAAAGGTCCTGTTAAATTAATCTCATAGATTTCTTTGACTGGGTAACCAGAGTGGTGGACCAAGGGGGTGGAGTTGATGTCAGCTTCGTTCACCTCAGTAAAGCTTTCGATACTGTTCCACATAGAAGATTGATTAATAAGCTAGGTAGGCTCGGGGTAGGTCAGAAGTTGGTCAACTGGGTGGCAAACTGGTTGGCGGGCAGAAAACAGAGAGTGGTGGTAAATGGTACACAGTCAGAAGAGATGCAAGTCACAAGTGGGGTACCTCAGGGACCAGTCCTGGGTCCAGTCCTCTTCAATATCTTCATCTGTGACATTGCAGATGGACTGGAGGGTAAGGTTTGTCTGTTTGCAGATGACACCAAGATCTGCAATAGAGTAGATGATCCAGATGGGGTGCACAGAATGAGAAGAGATCTGGATAAACTGGCAAAATGGTCGGAAGAGTGGCAACTGAGTTTAATGCAAAGAAATGCAAGATCATGCACATGGGGAAGAGAAACCCTGGAGCCACCTATAGGTTTGGAGGGAAGTTGCTGGCAATCACAAGGGAAGAAAGAGACTTGGGCATCATCATCACAGATGACTGGAAATCATCCAAGCAGACCACTAAAGCAGTAGGTAAGGCTGGAGGGATGTTGATTGTATTAATAGGGGTATCGCAAGTCATAAGAGGAAGGAAATAATCCCTCTTTACAGGACACTGGTTAGGCCCCATCTGGAGTACTGCATGCAGTACTGGAGGCCGCACCTGCACTAGGGCATTAACAAAATGGAGGTAGTCCAGAGAAGGGCAACTAAAACTGTACAGGGACTGCATCAGAAAACATATGAGGGCAGATTAATGGAGCTCAATATGTATATCCTAGAGCAAAGGAGAGAGAGAGAGAGGTGATATGATCGAAACATTCAAACATCTTAAGGGCATTAACAAAGTGAAAGAGTCTAATGTTTCAATATAAGAAAAATAGCAGGACAAGAGGACACAGCATGAGATTAAAGGGAGGCTGATTATGGGGTAATGTGAGGAAGTTATTTTTCACAGAAAGGGTGGTGAATGCATGAAACAGCCTACCCCAGGAAGTGGTGGATATGAATACAGTGCAGGGCTTCAAACAGACATGGGATAGGTATAAGGGTGCAATACAGATGAGTATGACTAGATAGGCCATTGCCAGAGTAAAGGCCTATGGCACATTCATAAGGTAGAAAAAATGGGCAGACTGGATGGGCCTTGCGATCCTTATCTGCCGCCAGTTTCTATGTTTCTTAAGACAAAGGTGGAGAGGGTACAAAGAAAAGCTACTAGGATGATAAAGGGGTTGGAGAATAAAAAATACTCAGGTAGATTAAAAATCTGGGGTTGCATTATAGTCTCCATAGGAGAAGTATGAGAGAGGACCTATCAGTACTCTTTACAATTTTTTTTTTTGATGTATTATTTCTTCTGAGCTCCCAGCTTCTGCCATCAGTTGTCCCCAGCGCACCCTCCCCCTGAAGGTTAGACCCTCTCCCTTGTGCACGCCGCGAGTTACCCTTCGTGGCAGGGTGGTGGGGAGCAACTCAACCCACCCCAAATGGATCCATGCCAGGGAGGTGCCGTCTCGGAGGTGGCGCGCTGCTGGGACCACGTCATCCAGCTGGAGCTTTTTTCTGCTTTTCTCCCCCTGTGAGGAGGCAGGGCATGCAATGATGCCTGCGGTAAGAGTGCGCATGCTACCGCACGTGCTCTCACCAAGCGTCTGTCTGTCTCCTCCCCTTCAGCTGTAGCATCAGCGTGCTGCTCCCCAGCAGCTGCTAGGGGCCAGTGGAGTGCCGACAGCTAGTGTCCCCCCCACCCTGGAGAAGGAGAGCAGTCCAACGGACACTCAATCCTTCTCCTCCCTGCCAACCCCCGATGACCCGTGCTCGTTCCCGAACACGGGTCGCCGGCGTGGCTTGAGGTAAGGCGTCCAGCGCCTCAGTCCTCAACACCACCGGGCTGGCCTCTTTACAATTTTCAAGTATCAATCAAGTTTTTATTTATAAAAATCACAATTCCAGATGTTCACAGCTCTTGTACAGTATAAGACATAAAAACTTAAATACAAACAGACTCTAAATTAAAAACAATACAGTTATTTAAAACCCATATCAGTAGATCTAAAAATAGTCAGAAAAGGCAAGACCAAATAAGTAAGTCTTAAGAGTGGTCTTAAAGCTCTTGAAGGTCAGGCACTCTCTCACCCAATGAAGTAGAGAGTTCCACAGGGTAGGGGCCACAAAAGCAAAGGACCGAGCCCCCCGAGATCTTAAGTTGAACCCTGGGAACCTCTAGCAATCCCTCGTCAGAGAAGCAGAGCGGGCAGTAAGGACAAAGGAGATCTTGCAAGTACCAGGCTTCCTGACCATGTAGGGCATTATAGGTCAGTAACCTGACCTTGAAGGTGATCCACCACTGTACTGGCAGCCAGTGCAGGCCAAAGAGCACAGGCATTATGTGGCAAGATCTTGATAAGTCAGTCAACAGCCTGGCCACCGCATTCTGTGCCAGCTGCAAGCGACGGATATCAACTCCAGAAGCCCTAGGTAGAGGGCATTGCAGTAGTCAAGGCAGGAGGTCATGAAGGTGTGGACCAGAGTTGGAAGATCGTCAAGTGGGACCAGATGTTTTATCTGGGCGATATTCCTCAGATGGTAAAAAGAGGTCTTGACAATGGCTGACACCTGGGATTTAAGTGTCAGACCATCATCAAAAATAACACCCAGATTTCGCACCTGGTCATAGGTCACCAGCTGGATGCAACTGAGCCAAAGCCCAGAAGGCTGTCCTGCCAGCCATCCCATACCCTGATGACCTGGGTCTACCACCAACACCTCAATTTTATCCGGGTTCAACTGCAGTCAGTTGGCACTCATCCAGTCCTGGATCTCAGAGAGGCAGTCGTTAAAGATCGAGATAGCTCCTCCCTGTTCAGGCACAAAAGACATGCATAGCTGAGTATCATCTGCATAGCAGTGAAAACTCAGTCCATACCATCCATACCATTTAATAATGTCTCCTAATGGCAGCATATACACTGCGAACAGCATGGGTGACAAAATGAAGCCCTGTACCACCCTGCAGATAGGGGGAGAGGGGCCGAGGAACAAATCCCCCAACACCACTCTCTGAGTCCTACCTGTGAGGAAAGATCAAAACCAGCTGAGAACTGTACCCAACAGTCCACAGATCAGCCACAGGTGCTCCAGTAACACACCATGGTCCACAGTGTCAAATGCTGCAGAGACATCAAGGAGGATCAAGATCAAACAGGTTATCCGATCTCTCGCTATTAGGAGATCATTAAGTATCCCAACAAGTGCCGTCTCAGTACTATGCCTCTTCCTAAATCCAGACTGAAGAGGATCATAGACATCACATCATGGGTGGTCAAATGATCATCCAGCTGAAAAGCAACCTCCTTCTCAATAACCTTACCCACAAAGTGCAGGCTAGAGACGGGTCTGTAGTTAGCCAGACTGTCCCAGTCGAGGGAAGGTTTTTTAAGGAGAGGTCTCACCACCACCTCCTCCTTCAGGGCATCAGGAAACACCCCTGTCTCCAATGAACTCTGAACTATCTCAGCTAGGACCAGGCTGATTACCTCAACACACCTCACAAGGAGGTGCATTGTGCCCTGGGTCCAAACTACAGTATGTTGGTCACAAAGTCTGGATGATCCTCACAATGTCAGTGATCACTGCCTGGGTGAAGTTAAACCGGGTAAATTGGGCATTCGCAACCTCCTGTTGACCTCAGCAGCTCCCAATAGAGGGAGCAAGAGAGAGATTCTGTATCTGATGGTGGCAACCTTATCTGCCAAAAAGCGAGCAAACTCAACACACTTATTTTGGGAAAACGCTCCCCCAGTCAGAAGACAGATTGGATTGCACATCTGTCGACAGTCCGGAAGAGCTAAGCCAGTTGATTTTGTGCTGCGGCAATCTCCCTGGACAGGAACTCTGCCTTCTTATGGGAGGCTGCCAATTGATAGTCTTTATAATGATCCATCAATCTAAGTCTGTCATCAATCAGACCCATTTTCTGCCAGCACCTCTCTAACCTAATCTAGGAGGCAGTATAGTGCAGTGGTCTAAGGCTCTGAGCTGCAAATTTGGTGACATCCAGCAGACCAGACCTGGGTTTGAATCCCACAGCTTCCACTTGCATACTGTGTGACCCTGAGCAAGTCACTTAACCTCCTTGTGCTCCTAGGTCGCTCCTGTAAAAAAGCTTTCAGCTTAGTGTGCTACACCTGGTTAAAAACAACTAAATAAAAATAAATAAAAAAAACCTTCATCCCACCCTCCTTAACTCCTTCAAGGTCCCATCAAATCAGTGAGACCTTGGGCGGAGGATGAGGAGGCGAACACGGTCAGGAGCTGTGGAAACCAGGGCCACCATCACTGCCTTATTGAGACATAGAACTAAACCCCGGTCCATACCCCACCAGCACCTACCAGTCCCTCACTTTACCTAGAGATCTTAAACTAGTGCACCTCAACATCTGCAGAATCCTGAATAAAATCACAGCCCTGCAACCGATCATTCTAGCACTTCAGCCAGATGTAATGATAATCACTGAGACCTGGCTGAAACTTCATAACTTGAACACAGAAGTATTTATACCTGGCTACTCACTCATTTGCCAAGACCACCCAGGCAGGAAAAAAGGGGGAGGCGTAGCCATGTACATCTCCTCTATGATTCAGTTCACCCAGGTACAGCTCCCCTCGCCCATACTGTCCATCAACTCCCTACTAATCAAACTCTCCTTTCCCCACTCCACTCCATTATATGTTGCAGGGTCTTACTGTGCCCCGGATACCTCCCAGCCTGATGTGCTGGATCACCTTGGCACCCTAAAATCTACCCCCTCCAGGGGTGAGCTACATATTCTAGGGGATTTAAATTTCAACTGGCTCACAAACAACAACTCCAAACTTCGCAGCCAAATCACAGCCCTAAAACTCACCCAACAAATTTCTGAACCCACTTGTCTGAATCACAAATCTCAAAACCATTCTCTCTTGGATTTGGTCCTCACCTCTCAACACCATCGGATCGTCAAAGCAGGACTACTCCCGGACTCCTTAAGCGATCATCACATGATATATGCTGTAAGAAAAATATTCAGACCTAAACCACCTCCACCAAGGATGTTGCTCACTAGATCATACAAAGCATTGAAACTAGATGCGCTTCTTAGGGACCTGGCACAAGCCGATTGGTCCTCTCCCAGGCCTCCTCCCTAGACTCAGCCCTAAAATTCTTTAAGGATACTTTCCTTGCTGTGTGGGACTCCCACATGCCCCTCAGAAGAAAAAGAGTATAGGGGTGCCCACCTACCCTGGGTCTCTGCCGAACTCATTACCCAGCTCCATGCTAGTGACCGAGCCTGGAAAACTTACAAAGCAACAGGCACACAGGCGGCACTCCAGTTATACCGTTCCCTTCGTAACTCCTGCACTAGGCAAATCCAACAGGCCAAAGCAGCCTATTTCAAGGCATCCTTCCTCACAAACCTCAATCACCCTACTCATTTCTGGAAAACAATCAAGTCACTCTTCTCTCCCCCTGCCCAGCCGCCCACCCCTACCCTTAATGTGGATGGTTCTATTGTTTCCGAACCCCCAAAAGTGGCTGCAGTCTTCAACACCTTCTTTATCAGCTGTGCATCCTCACTTCTAGCCTCTCTACCTCACACCCCCAAGTATACACCCTCCCTGAAACCAACACCCTCTCAGTTAACTGGCTTCTCTTTTCACCGGGTCACCCTGCTTATTGTGCTAAAAGCCCTGCGGTCTCTCAACCCCTCAAAAGGCAAGTGGCCTTAAGTGCTTGATTCCAAAATGTTACATCTATCTGCCCCTGCCACTGCCACCCAGCTGGCCACGCTGTTCAATCTCTCATTTTTTCTCGACGATGTACCATCAGACTGGAAGCATGCTACTGTCATCCCCCTCCTGAAAGGGGGTGACCCCATATCACCTGGTAACTACTGCCCAATCTCCCTTCTCCCAATCCTTGCCAAGTTACAGGAGCGCCTTGTCCTAGCCCAACTCTCCCTCTTCCTTGGCTCATCCTCTTTCTTTACATCCTACCAATCAGGTTTCAGGAAATCACACTCCACCATAACCTCCCTACTAATTCTCACCGACGCTATACTAACGGGCATGGATAAAGGGCACACCACCTCAGCCTTCTTCGTTGACCTCGCAAAAGCCTTCAATATAGTCTCCCATTCCCTACTGATCTCTAAACTCTCTAGTGCCGGACTCTCAGGTGATGCCATCAGCTGGTTTCATTCTTACCTGGTAGGTAGATCCCAACCTGTAAGAACTGGATCCAACAGCTCCTCCCCCGTACCTGTTACTTCTGAGGTCCCACAAGGCTCAGTCCTCGGCCCACTACACTTTTCTATTTTCCTAAATGAACTACCCTCTGTCTGCTCCCACACATCCCTACACCTGTAAGCCAATGATTCTGTACTGTATGCTACAGGCCCATGCCCCACTGATGTAGCTGCCACATTCCAACAAGATTTTAACATGTTACAGCACTGGTTTCATTCAAACCAACTTTTTCTTAATGCCAAGAAAACATTGAGTGTGTAAAAAAAACTCGGAATGTGCAATGCCTTAGACATTACTCCATATGTATTGTATTTTATTGTATTGTGTTGTAGTACTCAGGTCATGTCTGAAGAATGTGTTTTGGCATCAGTGCACTTACCCAGTTAACAAAGTGAAATAAATATTTATCTTGAATTCCAGTTTCACTGCTGCAATGAGGGAGCAACCCGTCATTTCAGGGTGGTACCTTGTCGTCTGCATGCCCCGACTCAGTTCATTTGCCGACGGGGAACCCAGTCCCTGTCGGCATAATGTCCCCATCCCCAAGTTTCTGTTGTATGCCGAGTGGATGCCCAATCTCTCTCAGCATCATGAGTGCCCCCAACAGTCTTTCTTGGCCAACGGGGCACCCAATTCCCATCGTCTTCAGTCCCCCCTTCCAAGTTAAATTTGCCAATGGGGGAGCCCACTCCCTGTTGGCATAACGCCCCCCCCAATTTGTTGTCTGCCGAGGGAGTGCCCAATCCCCTCAGCTCTTTCCCCCCAACACGGTATGTGCCAACAGGGGTGCCCAATCCCCTGTTGGCTACAGCCCCCAAAACACTCAGGTGGCATGATGGGAGCCCACCCCAGCATGCCAAATGTCCTTGAAAAAAAAAACAGTCCCGTGATGTTTTTTTTTTTTAACCCTGTAAAACAGAAAATAATCCCTTGTTGAGTCCATGGCCCCTCCTCCAACCCGCGCCCACCCTCTGCACACCCTCCCTCCCCATACACCCCCTCACCCCATACTTACCTCTGGAGCCCAGCGAGATGATCTTTGGTGGACTGGGAACATGTCTGCACTCCTCAAAGCTGACCGCGTACTGAAAAAATGCCGGTAAGCTGTATAATGGCATAAATAGGATGTTTTCAACTTTGGTGCATATCTCAGACATTTTGGGGAATTTTGGCACCAAATTTTCAACATGGGGTTACTGGGACACCTCCTCATGAATTCAGCCACTGTCATGGCGTTATTCAGTCCCAAAAGGTGATTTCATGGTCACTGCACGGAATCACCTTTTGGGACCAATTAACAAAACGACAGTGTCAGCGTTCATGAGGTGGGCTCTCAAAAAGCCAATGTTGCAAATTTGGTGGAAAAAATCCAAAAACTGACTATTTTACGAGCGTGTGTTGCGCAGTTTACACGCATGCTTGTACCTTTGCAAATTTGTAATATTTTCACTCCAGATTTTTAACATTGGCATCTTTCCACACCTGCTAATGAACAGTACAGCTGTCATTTTTCACATCCTGACCAAAATGTGTTTTTGCTCTTCTGGCACAGAATAGCGCAGTCGCTGTGGGAAATCAGTGTTTGGGACACATTAAGAAAATCATATTGACACTGTTCATGACCTAAAATGCCTATATTGAGAATTTGGTGAAAAAAGTCTATAAAATGACTGTGCTACAAGCGTGTGTTGTGCGGTTTCCACGTATGTTCAGAAGTGCGCAAATTTGTAATATTTTCACTCCAGATTTTCAACATTGGCATTTTAACCCACCTCCTTATGAACAGTACAGCTGTTATTTTTCATATCCTGCCCAAAATATGCATTTGCACATCTGGCGCACAATGGCACGGTCGCTGTGGGAAATTAATGTTTCGGACAGATTAAGAAAATCATAGTGACAGTGTTCATGAGCAGAGGTCACAAAATGCCTATGTTGAAAATTTGGTGAAATAATTCCACTAAATGACTGTGGTACAAGCATGTGTTGTGCAGTTTCCCTGTATGCTCAGAACTTCGAGCATTTTTAATATTTTCACTACAGATTTTCAACATTGCCATCTCTTCACACCTTGCTATGGATGGTATAGCTGTTATTCTTCACATCCTGCCTGATCTGTGTTTTCACACATCTGGCACAGAATGGTACGGTCACTGTGGGATCTTGAAGTTCGGGACACATTAACAAAATCACACTGCCACTGTTCATGAGAAGAGGTCCCAAATGCTTTCATGAGGTGGGGGTCACAAAATGGCCTTGCTGAAAATTTGTAGTGCAAATACCAACACACACCCGGGGCATTAGGGTTTCTAACCATAATAGCCCACCCTGTACAGACTGACAGGCCTCAGAGGTGTAACTTTGGATCACCAGCTGTAATGCTCATGCCATTCCAACCCCACCCTGAAGCTAGTGACAGGCATCGAGGAGTGCCTTGCACTTTTCAGCCCCAGACTTCACCCCATTCTCCTGTACTGCACTCATTTCAGTGTATGTCCTTATGAAATGGGGTGACTGTGAGCTGAACATCCAAAGGCACACCTCAACACTCGTCGGTGTCTACAGGATAGGGTGAGGTCAAATGCCATGAGCATTATGGGCAGTGACCCACAGACACACCCCAATGCCTGTCCATCTCTGCAGGGTGGAGGTGGGATTGGTGTGAGTTCAATACTTCACTGCCACTCCTATTCTGCATCTGTCTAACTCCTCCACGTCCAATGCTAATATCAGCAGGCAAACATTCTGCATTGACAAATGCTTGTTATAAGGCAGTCAGAATTGCAAAGGCACAAACTGAGGAAAAGATAGCCAACTCTGTTAAGAAGGGGGATAAAACCTTTTATAGGTACATTAGGGAGCGAAGAAAGACAAAGGAAGGGATACAGAGACTTAATAAAGAGGAGGGAATATGGGCAGAGGGTGACAGCGAAAAAGCAGGGATACTGAATGAATATTTCTGCTCAGTATTCACAACAGAAGAGGAGGGGGAGGGACCTAAACCAAACAAGAGAAACACTCTGGATAGAGGGGGTCGATACTAGTCCATTCAAGAAGAAAGGGTTTTGAAAGAACTCTTGAAACTGAGGGTGGACAAAGCAATGGGGCCTGATGGGATTCACCCCAGGATTCTAAAAGAACTAAGGGTAGAACTAGTAACACCACTGACTACTCTCTTTAACAAATCATGGGAGGATGGGGTTGTACCTGAGACTGGAGGAGGGCAGATGTGATTCCACTTCACCAAAGTGGGAGCACGGCAGAGGCAGGAAACTACGTGCCAGTTAGTTTGACCTCAGTGGTAGGGAAAATGATAGAATCACTTCTGAAGGAAAGAATTGTTGAGTACCTAGAGGCCAGTGGGGCACAGGACCCAGGGCAGCATGGTTTCACAGCAGGAAGGTTATGTCAGATGAGCCTAATCGATTTCTTTGACTGGGTGACCAAAGTAGTAGACCAGGGAGGGGCTGCGGATATGGCCTACCTAGATTTTAGCTAGGCATTTGACACAGTCTCACACAAAAGGTTAATATACAAGTTAGCCAGCCTTGGAGTTGTTCCCAGGGTTGCAGCCTGGATAAAAACTGTCTGGACAACAGGACACAAAAGGTAATAGTAAACAGAGTCTACAGTGAAGAAAGGAGGGTAACTAGTGGGGTACCGCAGGGTTCGGTACTGGGACCGGTCCTCTTTAATGTTTTTATAAGTGACATTAGAGAGCATCTAAAAGGAAAAGTATGTCTCTTTGCAGATGACACAAAGATCTGCAATAGGGTTGATACACAAGTTGGGGTGGAAAGGATAAAAAGGGACTTGGCAAGGTTTGAGGAATGGTCAAATATATGGCAGCTCAAATTCAATGCAAAGAAGTGCAAGGTAATGCACCTGGGGGAAAAAAAACCCAGGGGAAGAGTACACAATGGGGGTTGAGATAATAACAACAACAAAAATTGAAAGAGACCTAGGAGTAATTATATCAGATGACCTAAAGGTGGGCAAGCAATGTGAGAAGGCAGTAAGGAGGGTTTGGGGGATACGGGGATGCATAGGGAGAGGCATCAACAGTAGAAAACAGGAAGTTGTTATCCCTCTGTACAGACAGTTGGTGAGACCCCCATCTGGAGTACTGCGTGCAATTCTAGAGACCCCATCTCTGCAAAGACATAGGCAGAGTGGAGGCTGTTCAGAAGAGGGTAACCAAAATGGTACAGGGTCTGCACCAGAAGGTGTACAAGGAGAGACTAAAGCAGGTTAATATGTATACTCTTGAGGAAAGGAGGAAGGGGGGACATGATAGAAACTTTCAAGAATCTCAAGGGAATTAACAAAGTACAAGAGGGTAGCATCTTTCAGAAAAAGAGATGTGGAAGAACAAGGGAGCACAATTTGAAGATGGGGGGAGGGCTAAGAGGTAATGTTAGAAAGTGTTTTTTCACAGAAAGGGTAGTGGATGCATGGTACAGCCTTCCTAAGGAGGTTGTGGAGTTGGGAACAGTGGGAGAATTCAAGAATGCATGGAACAGACATAAGGCAATTCTAGTGGTGGGTAGGAGGAAGTAAGCTGTTGATTAACTAGAATATGCAGCTTATCCATCAGGTAGGGAAATGGGCAGACTAGCTGGGCCAAGAGGTCCTTATCTGCTGTCATATTCTATGTTTGTGTATCTATCTGGATAGTTCTGGGGGACATACCAAATACCTGTTGAAACAGAGGAGGTACACAGGGGAATGGTAGGACAAAAGCCTGTGGGATTATGGGAGCCAGATATACTATCTCTTGTAGCATACAAATCAGAAGTTTTCTTTTTTCTTAGTTCTATAAGGGTTTTACCCAAGAACAGTGCTGAGTGTTTGCTGTCTATTATAGCATTGAACAGGGTCTTTTCCTAACTATTGTGTGATCAGTTTGGGAAAGAGAAGGATATACAAAGTTCTTTTTTTGAGCAAACCTCTGTAGTCAGAACCAAAACTTCAGTTTAGTTGAATCTCTTTTTTACTTGTCTACAATTCTGTCTGTAATCCTTGTCCACAAGGATTGTCTAAGCCCTGGAACTTGATGCGTTGTCAGGGGCTTAGAGTGCCTGTCCTTTTGGGAAGATAGTCTTGGGTGCAGTGGTAACTGGTATTGGTACAAATGGTGCAGTGCCTCCCTCCAAGGTGACACCTTTCTAGAGCAGGTCTAGAGGTACCGTCCCTCACGAAATACAGGTGAGTAGGTGGCACTTGGCATTTATCCCCTCTAATGGTAAGATACTCCGCAACTTTTTTGGGAAAACAACCTATGGACTGGATTTTGAACTTGCTGTTGGTGAAGCCATCTGAGGGAACTCATGGGGGGAGGTTTCCATTTCAGATCATTCATCTCTGCACATTAAGGCACTAAGCTGTTACATTTCCTCAGTAGTGTAGCCTAAACCTTTGCCCACCTAAAGCTGTTACATTTCCTCAGTAGTGGGTCCTAAACCTTTGTCCACTTTAATTTATAACATGTCCTCAGTAATGGAGCCTAAACCTTCCTCCACCTTGCACTGCATCTCTCCTGTGAGGAGTGACTGTTATCAATCAATCAATCAATCAATCTTTATTTAACCAGGAAAGGCACTGTTGACTGAACTCATTCACAAAGTGGTCCTGGGACTCAAACAAGGTATGAAATCAACGATCAATACAGATAGGCCATAAGGCAATGACAGATACAACATACATTCATGATAAATTAATGTATGTTGTATCTGTCATCCACAAAGGAGGGCTATGGGAGAATCCAGGCAATTACAGGCCTGTCAGCTTGACATTCATGGTAGGTAAGATGATGGAGACCATATTGAAGGAGAGGCTGGATGAGTTTCTGGGGGCAGGGGGCCATTTGGATGATCACCAACATGGCTTTGTGTACGATAGATCATGTCAGACTAACCTTGTGGAGTTCTCTGATTGGGTGACTAGGGCACTGGACCAGGGCAGGCCAGTGGATATCCTCTTTCTAGACTTCAGCAAGGCGTTTGACTCAGTGCCACATTCCGGGCTGAGGGATAAGTTGGAGGAAATGGGGGGAGGGGAAGAAGATAGTTAGGTGGATAGGAAACTGGCTAACTGGGCGGTGGCAGAGGGTGATGGTTGGGGTGGTCTGTTCTCCTAGGAGGATCATCAGTGGGGTACCACAAGGGTTGGTACTTGGTCCACTCCTGTTTAATGCTTACATCTCTGATATCAGAAGAGGTATCAGCAGTGAGATGAGCCTTTTTGCCGATGACTCAAAGCTGGGGGTGGTGGTGGTGGATGGGGTGGAGGGCAGAAGAGCCCTTCAAGAGGACCTGGAGACCCTTGAGTGGTGGTCTCGCAACTGGGAACTGATGTTTAATGCTAAGAAGTGTAGGGTTCTCCACTTGGGGCTTGGAAACGCATCTCAAGAATACTTTCTGGGAGGTGAGAAACTGCAGGTTATGGATGGGGAGAAGGACCTTGGGGTGGTGGTGGTGGATGCCAAAATGAATAACTCTGAACAGTGCAGGAGGGCAGCAGCCACAGCAAATAAAATGCTGGGGTGCATTGCAAGAGGGTTTTCTTCCAGGAAGTGGGAGGTGAGTCTCCCTCTGTATAACTGCCTGGTTAGACCGCACCTTGAATACTGTGTGCAGTTTTGGCAGCCGCACTTGATGAAAGACATTACACTCCTGGAAAAGATCCAGAGAAGGGAGACCAGGATGATACAGGGGCTGGGGGAAAAGACCTATGAGGAGAGACTCAGGGAGCTTAACTTGTACTTTCTGGAGGAGAGAAGGGACAGAGAGGATATGATAGAAGTCTTTAAATACCTAAAGGGGGTAAATAGGTCATGCCCTGATAGGATTTTCCAGTTGAGGGAGGCAGGGGCCACCAGGGGGCATCACCTGAGGCTGATGGGAGGGAGACTTAGGGCTGAGACTAGGAGATGCTACTTCACTGAGAGGGTGGTGGAGCAATGGAATGCATTGTCAGTGGAACTGGTGGAACTGAAAACGGTGGAGGGCTTCAAAAAGGGCTGGGACAGGTACAGAAGGAAGATTAGACTAAGTAATTCTGGACCTAGAGATGCACCCCCGATGGGGGAGGAGGTGGGGGGGCAGTTAATTATGCATCTACCGGGTGCTGATCTTCAAGCAGACTAGATAGACCTTTGGGCCAACTCTGCTGGCATCTTAGTATGTTAGTATACACAGTATGTACAGTATGCTACAGGCAATAAAAGAAAAATTTCCTACAGGCAGTAAAATGCTCAACAATATATGCATATAAATGATTTGAAACAGCTGTTACCCTGCAGGCACTTTCCACACCCTCAGGATCAGTACCTGCCACATGGCTAAACAACAGAAAGAGATACCACTACAGCTACAAGATTACAGCTACTACCCCCCCTCAAGATGGCGGCCACGCTGGGCTAGCCATTGCACTGCATGTTCGTTTGTCCGTTTTGGAGCTGTTTTGGAGCTGCTTGTCTCATTCCCTCTGCCCTCCTGCGCGTTTTTGGGTGTTTTTGCCGGAGGAGTATTGTGTTTTTTCCGCTAATTATTTCGGAGTTCGAGGGGAGTTGAGGCGGCGGCGTTGCAACTTGTATATTTTCGCAAACAGCCGGTTGGATATTTACGAGAGGCATGGCTGCTGTCGGAGGAGGATTCGTCTGCTGCTGATGGAATTGGGCTGCATTTTTTTCCCTACAATGAGTGGATAGCGACTGGAAATACTCTTGGTTCTCTTGGTTCTCGTAATACTACTCAGATAAAAAACCGTGAGTTGTACTGGGTTTTTGGGAGTTGGGCTGGACTGTTATTGGAGTTATTTGAGCCCCTGAGGAGTTACTGAGTTGGAACTGTTGATTTGTCAGGGGAGACCTTTTGGAACGCTTGGCATTGAACTGTATGATACTTCGGGGTGTCTGAGGCTGGTGAAGTTTTGGGAGGAGAGTGTGATTGTGCAAGCCCCCTGGTCTCTGCTGCCTGATTGCGAGGAGATTTGAAGAGGATTTGTTCTTCTGGATTTTGTGGCTTTTGTGGTGGTCTTGGCTTGGAGGTGTGTTTCGGGATAGTTGCCTGGGGTGGTTGGTGCTGGCTGGGCCCGAGGTGGGTGACTCTGGCCTTGACCTGCTGGTGGGCGGGTGTGAGTTGCTGGAAGTCTCCTGAACCTACTGGAGGGGTCTACCGCTGGGCGGACACCATTCCGGGGGTCATTGCTGAGGGTCTGGCTTGGATCAGTAATCCACTCTGGGGTGGCTATTCTCCATCACACGATTGCTGTGATACCTTTTCCTCCAGACTAGAACTGTCTAAGTTCCATCCTGTCCATCCTGTCCACAAGACAGCCTGACTCTGATTGTCTGGGTTTTAGAGAGCCTGGAGTTCCTAAATTTGAACACTTGATGATTTTTGAAAGATTGTGACTGCTTGCATCCACTATTACACTATAGTGAGAACTTGTGCTGAGCAAAACTTTATATTATCTGGTTCTTAGACTCATTATCCATCTTTTTATGCTTTCACACATTCTATGATATTATTTGAGTCTATATTTTGTTACTGGATTAATAGTAATTTTAATATAATTTTATTATTCGTTTTATTTTATTTTATTATTGGTTTTGTTTGGTTAGTATAATATCTGTTTAATTAAGATAGATTGTTCTAAGTTGAGATAGTTTGTTAGATATTGGTTGTTAAGATGTGTTTGATGGGGTCTACGACAGTCAGGCGCTATTCTCCAGCTCTGCTCCGGGGCCTCCGTCCTTTTCACTGTCCCCGCTTGCCTACTGACATTTTTAATAAGTGTCATGCTGCGGGAATAGTGAGAAGGCATTTAAGGGATGGATGGGCTGGACAGAGTGGGAGACTGGAGGGCAGTGGGCAGATAGGGATAGTTGGGACGAGGAGACGCCCTGGGGCGAAATGGGATCAGGAGAGGGGTCCTCCTTGCCTGATTCCCATACCCAAGGGCTCCACAGATTGTGGGCAGGTACTGCTCTCCTCTCCGAAAACCCATCCAACTCGGGCGGTGTTATGTAATGCCAGGTCCATTAGGAACAAAACTGCAATTATTGCAGATCTTGTTGCAACATCTGACCTGGCATGTATCATTGAGACCTGGCTGGATGAGAACGCAGGTCCTATATTAGACTCTGCTGCTCCGGCTGGGTTCTCGGTGATGCACCGTCCGAGATTGGATCGTAGGGGCGGGGGAGTAGCCATCTTCTTTAGAACAGATCTGAGTCTTGTGGAGGTGCCAGTGGGTAACACCAGATCTTTTGAGTGTATCCTGGCAGCAGGTGCAGAGTTTAGGATTCTCCTCATCTACCGTCCACCCGGTGATGGTGGAGAATTCCTGAAGGAGTTCACGGACTTCATCGTTGACATGGCATTGGAGTCGCCCAGATGGTTAATACTGGGTGACTTCAATGCCTGGGTCGACGATGAACTCTCACACTTTGGAAAGAACTTCCTCCAACTTATGTCTATGTTGGGCCTGTCACAGGTAGTTACCTCTGCTACCCATATAGGGGGTCACTCTTTGGATCTGGTGTTCCTACTGGACTTGGATGTCACACATCTGGGGGTGGAACCGAATGTGTGGACAGATCATCACACCATAAGATTCAGCTTTGGGGCACCCCCTAATAGGCCTGCCTCTACAGAAATGGTCCAGTATCACCCTTTAAGGGGAGTTAACCTAGAGGGCCTACTAGCGGTACTGGACCTATCGGGTATTTCGGGTGAGAGCATGGGTCCAGGGGACCTTGTTCTTGCCTATAATAAGGCGGTGAGCGAGGCCTTGGACCAAATTGCTCCTGTTTGTGTTCACCCACTAACTCAGCGCCCAAAGACTCCATGGTTCGATGAGTCTTTGAAGGAACTGAGGAGAGTGGGGCGAAGGCTAGAGAGAGCCTGGCGGAAATCTTGCCTGGATGCTGACAGACTTAGGTTGATGGATCATTATGGTATCTATCAATCGGCAATAACCCATAAGAAGGCAGAATTCCTGTCCAGGGAGATTGCTGCCACATGGAACCGACCAGCTCAACTCTTTCGGACTGTCGACAGACTGTGCAATCCACTCTGTCTACAGTCTGGAAGAGATTTTTCACAAATAAAGTGTGATGAGCTTGCTCGGTTTTTCGCAGATAAGATTGCCAGCATTAGGTCAGATATCGGTCAGGCTAACTCTTTAAGGGTTTGCGGTGATCGGCAAGGGGAAACAAACACCTGTGTCACCTGATTTGACTTTGGTAAGCCGGAATTCATGGATATTGTGAGGATTGTCCAGACTGTACGTCCAACCAGCTGTAGTTTGGATCCGGGCCCTACGCCACTATTACTAGATTGCGTAGATACTATCTGTCCGATCATTGCTGAAATTGTTTGGAAATCTCTGGAGCAGGGGATCTTCCCTGATCCCCTAAAGGAGGCGGTCGTTTGACCACTCCTGAAAAAACCTTCACTGAATCTGAACTGTCCAGCCAACTACAGACCTGTCTCTAACCTGCCCTTTTTGGGTAAGGTTATTGAAAAGGTGGTTGCACTACAACCTTACAAATCACAATATCTATGATACTCTTCAATCAGGATTTAGGAAAAGACATAGTACTGAGACTGCCCTTGTCCGTGTTCTAAATGATCTCCTGATAGCGAGAGATCAAAAGGCTCGTACTATTCTAGTACTTCTTGATCTCTCTGCAGCATTTGATACCGTGGACCATGGTGTGCTCCTGGAATGCCTGCGGCTCTATTGCGGACTGTCTGGTACAGTTCTGCAATGGTTTCGATCTTTCCTCACGGGGCAGAGACAGAGGGTTATCACCGGAATTTATTCCTCTGATACCGTTCTCCTGCCCTGTGGGGTTCCGAAGGGTTCCATTTTGGCACACATGTTGTTTGCTATCTATATGCTGCCATTGGGAGACATTATTAGGCAATACAGCTTGGGTTGTCACTGCTATGCAGATGACACCCAGCTGTATTTGTCCTTTAGTCCCGGATAGGACGTTGCAGTCTCTATACTTAACAGCTGTCTATCCGAGATCAAGGATTGGAAGAGTGCCAGCTGGCTAAGGTTAAACCCGGATAAGACTGAGGTGCTGGTGGTGGACCCAGGTTGCCTTGAGGTGGGTTGTAGGGCTGAGCTTCCTTCAGGCATATGGATCGATGGTGCCCAGCTCCCAACCTCAGACCGGGTGCGTAACCTGGGCGTTATTATTGACAACGGTTTGACCCTGAAATCTCAGGTGTCATCCGCTGTCAAATCCTCCTTTTACTATCTTAGGAATATCGCTCGGGTAAAACACCTAGTTCCTCCGGCTGACCTTCCGACATTGGTCCATGCCTTTGTTACTTCTCGCCTTGATTACTGCAATGCCCTATACCTAGGGCTACCGGGGGTTGATATCCACCGCTTGCAGCTGGTGCAGAACGCAGCAGCCAGGCTTTTGACTGGGACATCTATGAGAAGTCATATCACGCCTGTGCTACGCGAACTGCACTGGCTGCCGGTTCAGTGGCAGATCACCTTCAAGGTCGGGTTACTGACCTACAAAGCCCTACATGAACAGGGACCGCAGTAACTTCAAGATCACCTTATTCCCTACTGTCCCTCTCGCTCACTCCGCTCCACCGACGAGGGATCGCTAGAGATTCCCAGGGTTCGTTTAAAACATCTGGGCATGGGCATTTTCCTACGCTGCCCCACCCTGTGGAATTCTCTACCTCGTCGGATACGAAGCTGCCTGACCGTCGAGAGTTTTAAGTCAGAATTAAAAACGTATTTATTCTTAAAAGCATATGAAGAGTGATTTTATTGTGATTTTACTGTGATTGTATTGTTATTATTGTTGTTGATGTTATATGTTTGTATTTTAATTGCCTGCCTATTTGTACAGCGCTTTGGTTTTGAAAAGCACTTAAAAATAAATTTTTACTTACTTACTTACAGACTGGAGGCAAGACACAAGGCTATACTCTGAATAATAACTACATGAATTTATTGGCAAGTGCAAAATGAAGCCAGAATCCTCATGAAAGTGCTCCGGTGCAACAGAATTAGAGTATCAGTCTCTGCCGTATGGCTACCCTGGTAACTGAGGATTTAACTCACAGGCATCATACTCATGTGGATCGTGATATCAGACTCATGGCAGCTCTGGCCTAGCATCTCATCCTCCCTTGCCTAGCATGGAATACCTGTGCTAGCTGGCACATTTAGAGTGCAAGTATGATCACTGGAACTGCCACATCCAGTGTCACCCTAGAACTCACTCCCAGGCGCAAGGAAGGATCTATTTAAATTCTTACTTTCCACAGAGTGCTGCCTCAGAACCCTTCAGTAATTGGCATGGGGTCATAATGTTGCACAGACAATAACGTGACACAACAATACCGCAGTCAAAGCAATGAACTGAAAAAACAGAGTTGGTGAAAATTCCAACTGAAACAACAGTAGTGCACACCAGATGAATAGGAAACATTCCCATTTCTTTGTTTTTTTCCGGGGGGGCTCTGCCCCCCACACTGACCAATGTGGGGAAACTTTGCCCAGCCACACACACCCAAACTAAACTAACCAAATCTGAGGAGGGTGTGGATCGAGGGGATAAGGGGAAACTTGGGAGCAGGGGAACATAGTTTTTTATAAAGCAAAAAAAAATATGTCAGGAAACGGGGAATCAAACCCTGATCCACAGCTTTCTACTGCACCCACTGCTTGTGCTTTAGCCACCCCACCATGGGATCAGCTCGACCAAGTACACCACCTGTGACGTCTTCAGTCCTTCCTCCAGTTCCTAGTCAGTGACAGGGGTAGCGGTGGTTTCCTTTCGCTATTATACCCCTGTCACTGTATTTCATTCCACGCTTTAGACCATGCAGTTATCCTTATGCTGTTTTGGCAGTGCTATAGTAACCCAGTACCCAATAATTTCAGCTGCAGTTCACGTGAACCTCACCATGGCACATGGATTGCAACCATACAAGGCCACCCTATACAATTTCCCTGTTACCAACACTCTGACAACACTCTGACAAAACTCACTCTACACCCCACACTTGAGAGACATGAAACTTGTTTAGACTCCTTACAAGAAAATAACCTATTGGTCACCTTCTTGTGTTAGCGCCCACAGGTTTCTATCACCAAACATTAACTGCAGTACAAAAACTCTGGCCAGCACCCCTTGTATTAATGCTAACTGTAAACTGTAATTGCATTACCATGTGGCCTTTACTGAAAGTGCTCCTTGACTCACTTATACACTTTCAATGTCTTTTATCTCTGACTCTGAGATTTATCACTGCTTAGTGACTCTGAGATTTATCACTGCTTAGTGGCCCCAGCTACCCATTGGAAACCCATGCTTGGCTCACCAGAGAGGTCAACTTTATGGAGGCAAGCAAGATCATTCTATGGACATGGAAAGCCCCAAATGGACCCTGCAAATTTTCAGGGTAACCCACAGATGGTACAGGGTCCCCTGTCTTAGCAATCCCTAACCCTTTCTCAACTTGAGCTGCCATAGTCAATCCTAATACAAGATGGTTTCCTACAGTTGCTGCTCTACAGATCCCCAGGGCCCATACCCAGTTCCAGTCTCATGAGTACTGGTATTCTTTCATAGATTATTCTTGTGAGCTGGCACTGTGCCTCATGTCCCACAGACCAGTCCCCTTGAGAGCACTGACCCTGTCTCTCTGTCTTCTACATCTCTCTGGAACCAACTTCAGTTTTTCTGCACAGAACATTTTACTCACTATTTATACTCTCTGTGGCCATAGCAACTCTTGCTGGTCCATAGCAAACTATTTCCTGCCTGTGACATTGCGTTTTGTTTACAGTGCTACAGAAACAGAACACAGAACATTCTGTACTCATCCGTTCCCAAGAACAGACTTGGCTTTATGTAAGCAATAAGACATGGCAGGGTGTTGGTAGTACTGAAATACCGGCACACCCCAGGAACGTTGTTAGGCATGAGGCCACAGGAAGAGTGCCCTCAGCCCTGGGTGTGCAGGTATCTCAGTACTGTCAACACCCAGCAATGTGTTATTGCGCTTGTAAAATGTGTTTAACTGTTTAAGAAATACAAAAACTATGAAATAAAAAAATCAATAACCTCCATCTGCCTGCAGGGGTGGGTTCTATATCATTTAAAATACACTGATTTTAATTTATCTTGTGTGTACACTATTTCTCCATTTATCTAATCCATCTGTGAGAGTGAATTGCTTTTAAATGGTATAGGTAATTTATTTTACTGGCAATCTACAGTATGTGTCATAACCGAGTGCACGTTACCGAACCAAAGTGAGACACCTTCTAGTACAGAAACAGGGACAAGGGTTTCTGATATGAACAGATGCTCCTATATCCAGGTCATGTACTGTGTGAGCACATAAAGGAGAATGAGAAGGTAACAATCTAGTGTTGCATGCACCCCCCCCCCCCACCACCACCACTACGTGACTAAGAGGCCCTTTTGTGTACAGCCCCAAGTGTAAAGGTGCAACAGCAAGGCTGTTTACACCCTGTTGTGTGCCTCCACATTTCCTCCTGTTCTCATTGTACTTTATTTATCTATTATTTAAAATCTGGTAACCAGAATATGTGTGTTGATCCAGAGTTGGTCTCCAAGCATGACGCAGAGGTGCAGTAACAGAGGGGAGAGACAGCAGTAAATATTGAAAATGCAGGTAGCAAAGTGCATGTACAAAAACAGTATGCAAAATTCAATCTACAAATTTTCAGAGTGAAAATATACCACATGCAAAAGTTGCTGAGATAAACTAGGGTGTGCAGCGTGCAAGGGAAGTGGCATGGACATGGTGCATGCACAACAGCAGCAGAGGTGCAAAACAGACATTTACAGATTTACAAAATATACAAAAATAGAAAGCAAAGGTTGCTAAGGAAGAGGGGGAATACTGTAACAGCTGGGAAAAGGGTACAATGCAGAGATAGTTGATGTTAAGGATAGCTGCATGAGCTAGCATTAGAGAAGTGTGCTGGAAGGAGTGGTTTGAGAGAACGGGGTAAGGAGGTGAGCCAGATAGGGAGAGGGGGAGTACTGCAGCAACCGGTTGAAGGAGACAATGGAGGGACAGGCAGTGATATGGCTACGTGTAGGAACGTGCATTAGAGAAGAGTGGTTTGAGAGTCTGGGGTGAAGAGAAGAGTCGCATGGGGAGAGGGAGTTTTTTCTACTGTTTTGGAGACAGATCAGAAAGGCAGTCTGACCTGACATAGGTTTGCAGTGAAGGGTATGGGAGGATCAAGTAACAGTTGAGTGGATGGAGTGAGAGGATGGGGACAATGAGGGAGGAGAAATACGGGAAAGCAGTGACAAGCTGGTATTTAGGCAGTAAGGAAGTGCAATGTGAGAAGTAATAGACCTCTAAGGAAGGGAGATGTCTGCATAAAGAAAACAATGATGAGTGACTGAAGGTGCTTTAAGTGCAAAAAGACAAAAGGAAAGGAAAAGGGGATCCAGTCTGGTAAGTGCAGACTTAGAAACAGCTCTGTAAGCCACATCTATGTAATCAAGTACCAAGAAGATGGCCTGGTGGTGCTGAGGGTTGAGGCACTGGACACCACACCTCACACCACGCTGGCTACCTGGGTTCGGTAACAGACTCGAACCATCAGGGTTCGGCAGGGAGGGGAGAGAATTGAGCATCCTGTGACAGATCTCCTCCCTCTGGGGTGGGTTAAAGGGTATGCATCACTCTTTTGTGGCCCCTGACGGAAGTCAGAGGCTCTACAGGTGCACGCATTGAAGGGGGGGTTGGAGCAGGACAGATGTTGTCACCTAAGTGCGCTTACATCATTGCACATCCTGCACCGGCAGGGGAGAAAAGTATGGTGGAAAACTGCAGGGTGGTCATGGCGGCTGTTGGCCATGCACTGTGCCCTAGGACCTGAAGATGTGTGCCCTCCAGGTATTGGATCCAGGTCCCCCGTGGGGGGGGGATACTTCATGTGCCAGCCTGCTTAGGGAGAGTGAGTCGCAGATGGACCTGGGTCCTGGGGTGCAGGAGTCAGCAGCTGGATGACTTGCCAGCCCTCTTCACAGAGGAGAAAAAGGAAAAAAAAAAAACAACACCCAGAAGCTCATATCGCAGATGATCTCACGGAGAATCGGGAATGGAAGGCAGGATTTGTTACAATACAGTGTGCCAAGCTTGAACGGAGTTTTTATTATGCATGGCATCAACATGGATGGTGAAACTGAGGTTTTGTTTTAGCCACACACCAATATACTTGAAGTGCGATACCCCATCAAGTGGGTCACTATTCAGAGCTGTGAAGACTGGGGTAAATAGATCCTTGCTAGTCCTACCTCGTGCCGAAAATAAACAGGACAGTCTTTTTGGCATTATGTGAGAGCTGGTTTAAGCAGAACCATTGCTGGGCATTATAAAAGTCCCACTGGAGCATACGTTCTACAGTAGCGTAGGGACTGAGGCACCAGACACATTGAGTACTGTGTCATTCAAATGCATGTGAATGCATGAGAAGGCACAAAGCAAAGGTCATTTAAAAAATATCAGAAGAGAATACAGTCAAGAATGGAACCAAGAGGGATACTAGACCTGACAGACAGGAGATGAATGTAGCATTTTCACCCTGGACCAAGCAAAGCTGGTTCAAGAGGTTTTAGTAGAACCAAGAAACAGCCAGGTTGAACACAACCACCCCAGCCCCCACTTATGCGAAAGGAAGGGGATACAGTATTGAAGGACTCTGCCAGGTTGATGAAAACAGTTACTGTGAATTAGCTCTGATCCATATCTTTCAATATGGAATTTGTGACCCAGAGAATGGGGGAAGATGGTGGAGTGATGTTTGTGGAAGCCAGCCTGGAATGGAGAGAGGAATAAGAAAGCATCGAGGTTGGAGAAGATCTGAGAGAGTACGTCTGTGCTGCACCTTGATCAGGGCAAGCAGGAGGGAGATGGGCCAGTAATTTACTGGTTAAGAGGAATCCCATCTTCTAGCGACTGAGGACTTTTGCCTGCTTTCAGATTTTACTGAGAGCTACTGTATGGTTTCAGCGTCTCCTGTTATTGGCTATTTGCCTAGGAATGAACACTCCAACTTCACAGAAAACCACTCCGAACCTCATAAATAGTGAACCCATGCACTGGTTGACTTAAATTGTAATAAAAAGGGTATCTTTGCCCTTACTGTCTGGCACCATTCATCAGTCCCCTGAAGAAGATGCAAAGAGAAAGAGAGAGAGACAGCGATAAAGAGAGAGAGAGAGAGAGAGAGAGAGAACAAAGTTGTCTTGATCTGCATCCACAGAGTAACTAGCTGAAAATGACTGTACTGATAGCTGTAGTTTTAAGGTCTTCTATTGCTGGCTCTTTATACGGAAATGAACACTCCAACTTCACAGGAGGAAACTCTGAACCTCAAACCTATGTGCACCTGTGTGTTTTTTATTCTGAAGAAACAGTGCAGATTTTTTTGGGGAGAGGGGGAAGGAACACAGTTTGTGCACAGTGTTAACTAATTCAAACATAGTGTAGTACTGCTCTCCAGTGTAGTGGATACAATCAGATACCAATGTATTCGTAAAACAGTCAGTTTTGGAATTTTTCCACCAAATTTTCAAAATAGGCTTCTTGAGAGCCCACCTTATGAACGCAGGCAGTGTCGTTTCGTTAATCGTTCCAGAAAGGTGATTTCGTGCAGTGGCTGCGAAATCACCCTTCGGGCCTGAATAATGCCATGACAGTGACATCATTCATGAGAAGGGGTCCCAAGAACCCCATGTTGAAAATTTGGTGAAAAAATTCCAAAAAATGCCTGAGATATGCAACAAAGTTGAAAAAATCCTATCTATTCCATTATACAGCTTACCAGCATTTCCTCAGTTTGCGGTCGGCTTTGAAGAGTGCAGACGTGTTCCTGGTCCACCGAAGATCATCACGCCAGACTCGGAGGTAAGTATGGGGTGGGGGGTGTGGGAGGCAGGGTGCCCAGTGGGTGGGTGCGGGTTGTGGGAGGGGCAGGGAGAAGCGCCGAGGACAGTTTTAATTTTCAGGTTTTTTTTTTTAAATGACTACGCAGGGATGCTTGCCACACTGGAGGGCTCCCAGCATGGCACAAGGACGGCTGGTTGGGTGTGGAGCCGATGGGGGATTGGGCACCCCATCAGCCATAGCATCAGTTGCCGCGCTGGGGTGGGCTCTAGCGTGGCACCCTGTACTCTGGGGGAGGACAGTGGAGCCGATGGGGGACTGGGCACCCCGTTGGCTTCTCTGATGACTTGCCACGCTGGGGTGGCACCCAGTGTGGCATGTGGAAAAACTTTGGGGGGCGCAGCACAGCCGGCGGGATTGGGCACCCCATCGGGCTATAAAGTGTGTGCATGGGGGGGGCAGCACGCAGTATGCGTGCGTGTGTTTGTGTGTGTGTGTAGGGGGAGCTGTGCATGAGCAGGCGATATCTGATTGCTGCTCAGTGAAGCGTAGCTCCCCTTTTCAACTGTATGCCACTGCATTTTGGAGCTGTCATAGACAGCTCCAGCATGCATTGGTGGACTGGGGCCGCACCTGCCAACACACTGACTGAATTAGAAGAGGGGGTGACACACCTCCGAAAACTCAGATGATGGCACTATGTTTCTTGCACATGCGTGCAAGCAAACATAAAATTGGGTAACATAATCTCAAGTTCTGTACCAATGTAATTCACAATGGGATCCCTCAAGGCTCCATTCTGGGGCCTCTTCTGTTTTCAGTCTTCATCAACAATTTGCCAACTATCTCTAAACTCATACATACTCTTCTCTATGCAGACAATGCAGTTCTATACACACGTAGCAAAGACAACAACATTAATCATGTACTGGGAAACAGCTTCACAAACTTGCAGGAATGGTTCATTCTAGAAAAAATGGTCCTGAACCTACTGAAAACCCAATCAATGTTGTTTAATTCTAACTACAGCCTAAAAAACACAGCCCCCAAGTTGTGCATCAACGCAAATAATGGGAAGTGCCTGGAAAAAGTCAGCTGCTTTAAATATCGCAGAGTACACTTAGACTCTACCCCTTACCTTCGATACCCACATTCAAAACACTACCAGCCTGCTTCACCAAAGGCTTGGCTCTCTCTATAGAATCCGCATGTATGCAATGCCCAAATCCAGACATAGAATTGCACAGGCAAATCTGCTCCCTATACTGGGCTATGGCTCCTTGGTCACCGATGATGTTAACAGAACTATGCTACAGAAGAAGCACACTCTTTGTCACAAGACTGCCAGATTTGCAACAGGTAGTAATAGCAAGGCACATCACTGCCTTTCTCTGAACACTTTATACTGGCTCTCACCAGAGCTCAAATCCAACCTAACACTCCCAAGATTTATTAAAAGAACTATGGTTAAAACCTCTCCTATCTATTTAGCTGAACAACTCGACTTTGTCAACTTGCCATGCTCTCGATCCACCCTGCAAAATAACTTAAAAGTTCCCTCTTTTTTTTAACAAACACTGGACAATGCTCCTTCAGCTACTGCACCTCCTCACTGTGGAATACAATCCTTCCCCCCATTAGAGAATCACCAACTGTCTCTGCTTTCTCAAGCAATCTAAAAGAATGTTATCTATCACTCAGTGCCTGTGACTCCTTTGTGAAATTATCACCTGCTCATACCCCTATGCATCTGCACTCAATGTAGTATCTGCACTAATCAGCTGCGATTTCTATGTGTTGCAAGTATGTAATTCTCTATCGATGTGTGCACGTTTCATTTTCTGCAACAAGCACACAAACATGTGTGTGTATGTCCTCAAATGTCTGTGCAATTGCACCTGGGTCTTGACTAAAAAAGACACTTTGTGCCAGTGCACTTATCCGGTTACCAAAGTGAAAATAAAATAAATAAATAAATCTTTGCTGGCAGTTCTACATGTAGGGTGCTGGTATTAACACCATATATGTAGAACTGCCAGCAAAGATAATCGTAATACCTACGTACAGACAGCCCCTTCCCTGATCCTAATAGTAAATACATAAGGAACTACATGGAGAGCCTACAGCCGCATTCCCCTACCATGCGTCATCAAAGTACTGTGCTTCAGGTGGGGCAGCAGTGCTCAGCGATCAGTGGGCTGGTTTACCAGAGTTACGAGGGGAGCTAAATAAAGGACAATTAATGCCTTTAAAGTATGTAAAAAATATTGCTCACTGGCTCATTTTGCTTATCGGGCAGGCAACTCACTGGAATGAGTTGCTTGCCTGAAACTTGTCAGTGGCTCTTTAAGGCTGTGCAAATACCTTTTCCTGAATATTCAACTGTATATTCAGGTCCCAGGTATTCAGATATTCAGTATTCAGCCATAAAGGTTTCTGTAACCCCCCGCTGGGGTTGGAGGCTTATCTGGAGTCTAGTGCGCTGTTCCTGAACTTTCCTGCCTGCCTCTTCCCTCACTCAGGCCCCCAGGACTGCTGCTGGAAAGGGAGCCGGAGGAGCAGCAAGCAGAATTATTGCACTTGCATGCTGCATTGTGCACAGGATTGAGCCGCAGTCAGCTTGAATATTTTTCAGTGCTGGAAGTGTCTGCCCACCAGGAGCCCTAAAAGCCACATCAGCAGTCACCACAGCACCTCCCCTAGTGTGCTGCAGCCCAGGGACTTCAGTGTAGGGTTGTCAGAACCCTCTGAAGTTCTGGGTTCTAGTTCTATTCTAGAACGTTTGAAAAAGTTCTAGGGTTCTAATCTTTTTTAGAACTTTTTAGAACTCGAACCCTATTTTTTTATTGTGCTGCCAGTAATGACGATAGTAATAAAATACATGTAAAGGAAAAACTGTTCAATATAAGGGGGAAAGAAATTATCATGTGTGACATTGATAGGAATACAACTAGGTTTTTCTGTGGTTTCTTCTGTTTGCTAAAGCCAGCAACTTAATACGTAACAGGCCCACCCCACCCACCCATATGTTAAAAGTTTTCCTGCTGCAGCTGCATCATAGTTCCTTAGTGAAAGAAAGAGGCACATTAGCCATTTATGTACTCAGTTATATATACTCATCGTCATGAATTATGAGAAAAATAACTGATATTACCTAATTTCAGCTATTTGCTGCTTTCTGTTTTAAATGAGTAAATCAAAAGTTGCTATGTTTAAAAGAAAGCTTTTATAACAAAGTCAAGCCAAGTACTACAGCAGCAGCATGTGGAACTGTTGCAAAACATATTATGTCATAACGTAGTCAGTCAAGACATTTGAATAAAAAAATATGCCAGTCATTGTTGCTGGCAAAAATACATGCAATTTTCTAAGGTAATGCATACATATACCAACATTTTTGTTGGCAAATTGAAGTAATACATACAACTTTCTAAGATTATACATTTTTGCAGTTGATACTTCAATAAAATCTGTATTTCAGTCACATAAAAAAAAAAGTGGTTTCCTCACCACATACTAAGGAACATTTAATGTAGCTGCAGCAGTTGGCATGTGATGTTTAAGAGACAGCATCTGTCAACCCCATTATGTATCAAATTATCACTACTTGTAAAGCAAAAACACTTTATGATACGTCACATTCTGTGAAAACTGCTGATGCAGATTTTCTTTTATTTCTCATTCCTTTATTCTTTTTTTAAAGGGGACAGGACAATTGTGCTAGGTGGCAGCAGTTTGAAATGTATTTAATAAGAATATAAATTATGTGTACAGTAGGTTCGGTCTGTCATCATTTTTTTCCTCATCATCCCCAGCTGATCACGAATCTGTAAATGAAAGAACTAAAACAACACTCACCTTTCACCCCATCACCCATTCCACTTTTCTTCCACCACCCTCATCTGTGCAGTAGCACCCATGCCACCCTTACACCCATGTAAAACCAACCCACAACCCTCACCCATGTACTAGCATCCATTTTTCATTTATGGTTAACATTTCTGTAATTGAAAAATAATAAACAGCTACCAATTAGAACTCATTGTTTTGTCCTCTTTAAAATTGAAAAATAGACCATCTCCTGTCCCAGCCCATACTGATGCACCACAAGTCACAGAAGGTAAATCCAAAATATATGTTTGCACTTTAACTATAAATAATATGATACGGAAAGGATTGATGACAGTGTCCTTTTATGCCAAATTTGGGCTGGTTCCCACTGATGTTAAATTGCCCTGTATATAAAACTTGTTGACTTTAGTTTAGACCCTAGCTACAAAGCAGTTTGCCATGAAATGGTGAAAGTTTTGGGGGTATATAGTCCAAGGTAGTAGATCGAGAAAGGAGAGAGACGACAACCAAAGTCATCACAGTCTGTAAAAGTTTCCTTTTTGGTGCAGAGAGACTCTGTCCCACACAATATTTACCAGCCACCACCATCTGAGTTGTCATCACCATCAACATCCACAACATCAATCACTTCAGGATCAGTTTGTATACTCTTGTAGGGATACGAAAATCTTGACTTATTAACTTTAATAAAAGTTAATGTGTGTACATTTTCTGGCAGCAACCTATTTCTGGTGTCTGTCACAATATTGCCAGCTGTACTAAACATGCGTTCTGAAGAGACGCTTGTTGCAGGACAACCAAGATATTTACAGGCTTCATCATACAGCTCTGTCCAAATTGACTTTTTTGATCTCCAGTATTCAAAGGGCATGCATCAATAGGAATAGGCAGTTCTTGCAGGTAACTGTCTCCATGATGGACAGAGACCGCTCAGAAGAGGAATCAGCAGAAGCTGGTATGGCAGCAATTTGGGAAAGGTTTTGCCACAAATTTAGCTTATACCAAGGGTTGAAGAAGTGGCAGTTGTGGAACAACTACTGTTAATGTTTGGTGACTTTTCCAGTTCTGTATCCCTTTGAAGATGAACCTGCATGTTGTGGGGATGACAACCTGAGGGTACTGTGCGTGTCTGTGTTTGACTCCTGTGAGTGCTGCAGCTCATCTAGCAACATACATTTGTACTGCTCTATATCATCTGTTTTTGGAAGATGTATAGCCTTGAACCTGGGATCTAAGAGAGTTGCAAGGATGTAGTGTTTTGATTTCGCCATTGCAACTAATTTGTCATTGGTTTTGAGCTCGCTCATTCTCTTTCACGAGATTCCCATGATACAGTCGACATGTTGTCTGCACTTCAGATCTGTCTTTTTCTATTTCTAGATTTAGAACACTAAGATGATGTGAAATGAGCATTATGAGTGGGATAACCTGACTCACAGATGCGCCTTCAGAAGACATGTCCCTTGTAGCTGTCTCAAAAGGAGTTAGGATACAGCACACTGTCTCCATTAATTTCCACTGCAGCACAGACAGCATAATGCCATCTCCAATAATGTAACTGGAGCAGTACTCATGTACAGCTTGCTTTTGCTCCAAGAGGCGCTGCAGCATATAAAGCATTGAGTTCCAACGAGTGGAAACATTTTGAATCAGCTTTTGCTGGGCAGCTTGTGGTTTTTTTGCAGTTCGGACAATGTCCGTATAGCCTTGGTTGAATGTGAAAAGTGAGTCACAATTTTTTTGCAAACAGCAATCATACCATCCACTTGTGTTTCGTTGCTGAGAAATCCTGTGACAATTAAGTGTAAGCAATGTGCAAAGCAAGAAGCATGCAGAAATCCTTCATCCTGTACTGCTTTCAAGATGTTGGCTCCATTGTCACTTACTATGAAGCCACATTTTAGACTGTGAGAATAAACCCATTCATCAAGGAGGTCATTTAGTTCCTGCAAGATGTTTGCAGCAGTACGACTTTGCCCAAACTTCTTTATATGCAGCAGCACCATCTTTTGGGGTGTCTTTGTTTTTGAAGAAGCACAAGAAAACATGACCCAATGAGCTGTAAGGGACATGTAATCTATGTTTTGAGTGCTGGTCCACATATCTGTTGTGACATGAATAACCCCACCCTCTGCAGTTTTAAGTGCAAGCATCACTGTCGCTTTTAAAAGCCTGATAAATGTTTGGTATTTCAACATAGGAAAAGTACCTTCGATGAGGAACATTGTAACGAGGCTCTGCTAATGTCATGAGCTCCCTAAAATCCTCATGATCTACCAAAGAGTATGGGAGAAGGGCTCCGGCTAACAGTTCACCAATTCGGTGATTAAGATGAAGGTCTTTGGATGATTTCTAGTAAAGATATTCTTCCTTTCAAATGTCTGAGACAGTGTTAGCTGTTTGCAACATGTCCTGCTGGTTTATTATACACTGTGCTTCGATGAGCAGATGGGCATGAGATGGTGGACTAGGACTTATACATTCAGTGCCATCACTGGATGTGCAACTGAGTACTAATGTTGCTGGCATTGGTGGTAACAGTGATCCTAGGGCTGGCAGTGGTTCTGCCGCATCAAGTTCAGACAATTCAGTATCCATTTCAGATTCCTGACCCTTCTCACGTGCAGTCTGGAAGATGGAGGACATGGGTTTTGGATGATCATGCAAAACTGAATGCTTTTTCAGATGGCGTTTAAGAGCTGTAGTGCCAAGGCATGACACAACTTTACCACGGCTTACACTCTGTTTACACAGGGAACAAACTGCTCTGCATGGATCAGTTTTACTGACAGAGAAATAATTCCACACCTCAGATGTGACAGATTTTGTTGAGTGCTAGGAAGATAGCTAAAGACTGTTTGTGTCTTTGCACCTGTCCTAACAGAACCTGGGACATGCTCCTTGGTGCTAGAAGAGTGGGCAGAAGACTCTGATGGATTTTCATTGCTGGCCAACACAGAAGTGGTGGATTCAATGGATATGTCCTTTTCATTGCCAACAGTGCTGGATGTATTTGCAAGTGCACTACCTGATTCATTGTCAGCAGACTTGCTCATTTCACTTTGTTGAGGAAGTAATGATTTGTGTGCGAGACACAACAGTGTCGGACTGAGACAAAGAGCTACTGTCTGAGTCAGAGAGGACTCACTGTCACTTGCATTATTGCTGCTAGTCACAGGGATCTTAACAGCATGAATGGCATACCTTATGGAACCTCTCCGTGTGACCCCAGCAGCTGTACAGGTTTTCTTAAAAGGTCCCCCTTTTCCACACTTCACTGTTGCTCTTTTGCTGTTTGTTGAATTTTTATCACGTGAAACATTTTGGTTATTTCTGCTAGCACCAGGATTACCACTACCACCAACACCTGCTCCAACACCAGCACTAGATGCTTCATCTATGTTGGTGTCAGCCATAACAGACAGTAAGTACCAGTACTACCAGTATACTGCGGTGAACACACCACACCCAAACAATTCCTGTGTAACAAAGCAATGTGATCTGTGATCGCTGGCTACAACTCAAAATTTTATTTTGGTTGTGTGACACTGTGATCCATGGACTGAAAGTAATTGAAGAATATGACAGTTTGCAACTAAAGGATCCCAGGTTCAAGGCTTTCAGAATGATTGGGCTGCTGGGCATAGGCATACACATAGCAATCAAGGGTGCACAGCAGCAGGGTGATGGGCTGACCACAGGAGCGGAGCCACAATCGCAACCCAGGAATGAGAATTATATTTCTACGTTTCTATCATGTAAGGTTAATGCCACCACACAACTGGCCACTGGGCTTCTCTCTGTAACACACACTGGGTAGGGTACAGTGCAGTCAAGGGACACAGCAGCACGGTGATGGGCTGACCACAGGAGCAGCTGCTCACTAACCCAGGGAATGAGAATTATATTTCTATGTTTCTGTCATGTAAGGTTAATGCCACCACACAACTGGCACTGGGCTTCTCTCTGTAACACACACTGGGTAGGGTACAGTGCAGTCAGGGGCACACAGCAGCAGGGTGATGGGCTGACCACAGGAGACGGAGTCACATACGCAACCCAGGGAATGAGAATTATATTTCTACGTTTCTGTCATGCAAGGTTAATGCCACCACACAACTGGCCACTGGGCTTCTCTCTGTAACACACACTGGGTAGGGTACAGTGCAGTCAAAGGGCACACAGTAGCAGGGTGATGGGCTGACCACAGGAGACAGAGTCACATACATAACCAACAACTCAGGGAATGAGAATTATATTTCTACATTTCTGTCATGTAAGGTTAATGCCACCACACAACTAGCCACTGGGCTTATCTCTGTAACACACACACTGGGTAGGGTACAGTGCAGTCAAGGGGCACACAGCAGCACAGTGATGGGCTGACCACAGGAGACAAGTCACTACCAGGCAGGGAATGAGAATATATTTATATGTTTCTGTCATGTAAGGTTAATGCCACCACACAACTGGCCACTGAGCTTCTCTCTGTAACACACACTGGGTAGGGTACAGTGCAGTCCAAGGGCACACACTGGGCTTCTCTCTGTGACACACACACACTACACTGGGAAGGTTCAGATTTATTTGCCTTTTGCCCCCTTGTATGCTTGTTGCTGGCAGCTGCTGGTGTGCAGTGTGCACCACTGACTGAGCAGTGCTGCAGTTTCAAATAATCACATTTCACTAAGGTTCTTCACTTCTTCTTTTTTTTATTCTCTCTCCAGAGTCCTCCTGAGTCCTCCTCCAGTCCTGATATTGATTGATCTCGGTCTGATCCCTCCCTATTCCCCAGTCCCTTCCAATTCTTGATTAATCCCTCTACCTGTCCTGAACCTCCCCTAGTCCAACTCCCACCCGATTTTGAGCTTTTCAGCCTTTCTCTAGTTCTCGGTCTCACAGGAAAATGGATGATGGAAGTGGCCAGTATTGGACAAAGAGTAGCCAGTCGCTAACCGCTAATGCTAGTAGTACAGTTTAGCTGGGCTGCTGCTGCCTCCGCTCCGATCCTCAGCAAATGGCGCTCCTCCTCAGCACATCTGCCTAAATACCCCACAGATACCCGGGGCTCGTGCAGCTTACTTTCAAAGCCCCACAGCCCGTACGTGAGGTAGCGCAGAGCAGACAGCGTCCGCGTCACCATGGTGATTGAACCCTTTGCGAACCTTTTAGTGTTCGAGTTCTGAGATTAGAACTCGAACACCAGAGGTCGAGGAGGGTTCGAATCTTTGAAAACTGTTCTGACAACCCTACTTCAGTGGGCATCAGGGGACATGGGGCACTGGGAGGAGGAGGAGGAGAAGAAGGAGAAGGAAGACCCAGGCAATTTGGAGTGCAGCACCTTTAAGAGAGCGTGGACCTTGCCAGCATTTTGGGGGGGGGGGAGTAAACAACAGAACTCCAAACAGGGAGCATACAAGCCTTACCCACTCCTCACCACTGATCAATAACATCCCGGGGGGGGCTGCAACTACCTCCTAGACAGCACACAGAAGGGGGTGCAATCTTAAAATAAACACTTTGGGAGCACAAGGCTCCATTCAAGTATGGGAGCCATCATCTTGGTGACCCATAACCCATTCAGTAGCCAATCAGTGAGCAGCAGAGCAGTGTGGTGGATCATGGAAGGATGATGTAAGAGGTTCCTCCCAATGTGACTGGAGAGCTTTTTAAGCCAATCAAAGTGCAGGGCAAGACAGAAGGACTTATGGACAGCCTTATCTTCCCAATGAGAGGGACAAAAGAAAGAAAGAAGAGTCTGAGCCCTCCAGAAGGAGTAGAGCAGTTTGACTGGGCCACAGAGATGCTGTTTGGAGCTAGGGCCTTCCCAGGCGTGCTCCACATGGGTCCTCCCCAGGGCCCACTCCATAGTAGTTATGTGCATCCTTCCCAGGGCCCACTCTGAGAACATTTTGTGGGCTCTCTCCTTGGCTCAAATTTATCAGAGAGAGAGAAAGAGAGAGAGATGAAGTGTTAGTGCCAGAAGGGGCACCATCAGGGCTGGAGTGTTTGTGCCAGAAGGGCACCGACAGAGCTTTTTTTAATTTATTCAAGTGTTTCACAAGGAAGACATACTGAGCAGTATAGCGCATTTCCAGATGCGTCTGGAGGGGAGGGGAGGGGAAGAGGAGTAGTACAAGTACATAGGCATGTGAAAATAAAGAGAACAGTAAAAATGAACAGCATACTGTAAGGAGTAGCCAGATACATTACAAACAAGTACAATCTGATATATATAATAATTACAATATACATACAAAGGTGCAATTAATTCATAGCAGCCAGAAACATTACATCAAGTACAAACAGATATTAAACAATATTTGCTGCATAAATACAAGGGTGCAATGAATTCATTGTAACAGCAATATTATCAAGGTAAGGTGGGGTAGGTAGGCAGCTAAGCTGGCAAAAGGGCAACAGTTGCTAGGGGCTAAATAGGGTCAGCCCAGTGGGATGAAGAGTTTGAGTTTGTGCCGGAACAGCACCATCAGAGCTGAAGTGATTGTGCCAAAAGGGCACGACGAGTGGAAGACAGTGGCCTGCCCTAGATGGGTCATACAACCTCAAACTCCTCTCCTGGGCTCATCCAGAAGAGTTATTGGAGTCCTCTCCAGGGCTCATCCAGAAGATTCCCGGTAGTCCTCCTCAGGGCTCCTTCCTTGTGAACCTATGTCTGGATTCACCCACTTCCAGAAGCTGTTCCTGAGTGGCCTGCAGAAAGTGTGAATCAAGGGATCCCTACTGATACAAGAAGAGACAGAGACTGCGTCCTGACATCTTCATTGTCACCACGCTAAACGAGCCTCTGGAAGTTGTAACCAAATTTAAATATCTGGGTATCTGGATCAACAATAAATTATCTTTCAATGACCACATCGAAGATGTCTCTAGAAGGTTAAAAGCAAGGTTAGGTTTCTTCTACAGAAATAGGCCCCTTCTCCCCCTTGAAACTCGAAACAAGCTTGTACAGGCCACTTTTCTCCCCCTACTCGACTATGGCGATGTAATCTATTCCTCCACCACTCTTGCAAATCTAAGTAAACTGGACATCCTTTATCACCGTGCGTTACGGTTCATTACCAACTCCCTTTACCGTTCGCATCACTGTGACTTATATGCAGCTGTTGGTTGGACATCCCTTACTACTAGACACCTGCTCCATGCTGGGCTATGGACTCTTAAACTGCTCCTGCAGAAATTGCCAAGTTATCTCTCTTCCCTTATTAGTATCTCACATAGTGCATACTCGTTAAGAAAATCTGACTTTATTATGCTTGACATACCAAGGAAGCGGACTTCCTTTGGTAAACGTGCTATTGCAAATGCCCTTCCCTCCATTTGGAACCAATTACAAACCGTACTGAAACTAACTAGCACTTCTACAAATCGCTAAGTTCAGCCAAAATAAAAGACACCTGTAACTGTCATTAAGTCTCTTCCTTCCCCATGTGTGCCATATTTATCCACTGGTAAGGTATAATTGATTTGTCATATTAACTGCTTTCCCTTCCCCTTCTACTCCTGGCTTTATCTATGCTTACACTCCACTGCTACTCTATCAAATCACTCCTCCCCCATATCAGTGGTAGTCTGTTTGTTCTAGCTGCCAAAATATATGTATTGCACACACCAGTCATCATGTTTCATTTATCAGTATGCAACCTGTAAGTCACTTCCCTGTTTCATATCAATGTTTACCACCTGCGGTCACCCTATCTGGTACCCTTGTATGTATATCCAGCCTGTATCATGTAACGTGCATTTCATGTATATACTGTTATTACCTATCTGTGTTTGTACTTTAAGTGTTTATGTCACAGGACCTCCTTGTGAATGAGCTTGCTCAATGGAGTTTCCTGCAATAAACTTGAACTTGAACTTGTTCAGGCCACCTCAGAACCAGTTAAGGGGCCAGCTAGCCCTTATCAAGTGGGGTGGATCATGGAACAGGGTGCTACTGGCATGGGCCTGAGTGCTAGGGTACTCCTGACCCCCTTGTGGGAGTTGGACTGAGGGTCGCTCCTGGGGTCTGAGCTCTTTGGGAATCGGGAAGCTGCTACACAATGCTCCTGCATCCTGGATGTGACTTTGAAGAGCTATGACCAGAGAAGGGGTGCCAGAAGGGTTTTGCATTCAGAGGAGTGTTAGCCAGAAGGGTTTCAAAGGAGGGTGAGCTGAAAGAGCAGCATTTGGAGAGTTGAGCTAGAATGGTTGCAGCTTGAGAGCTGAGACAGAACAGTTGCATTCCAAGTGGTGTGAGACAAGAACATCTAAACCGTTATTGCCTGCTGAAAAGAATCCTAGGCTTCTGGGCTGTTTTCCTGCTCCTGTGTGCTGCTCTCTGCTCCTTCTGAATCGCCATTCTGCTACTGGTCTGCTGCATCCAAGGATCACGTAAGTTTCTTTCTTTTCTGGCTGAATTTTCTGTCCTCCCTGTTTGGATTACAATTGTGTTTTCCAATTTGATTCAAAAGTTCAAGCAAGTTATTGGGACTTCATTTCTCTTTAAATTTGTGCTAGCACACTATGGCCTGTTGGGGGATTAAAACACAAGCGTGCTGAATTTTCCATCAAGTGTACCACCGCAAGATCCCAGGCAACTCTACAATCAGGCCTGCACTGGGACTGTGTGATAATATCTGGGTACACAGAGTCCAGTGTTTAGTATTGTACTTGTGCTTATAGTTTTATTATTGGTACCCGATAAAAGTTATCACACCTTGTGTAATGTAGCCATCTTATGTTCCTCCTTGCTTGGCACAAGTGTGTATATGCAGTGTTGTTTGAGCGGAATTGCCTGATGGTGACTGAGCGGACAACAACTTGTTATTGTCTAACCACTGCTTTCTCTACAGTGTATGGGCCTGTGTGCCAAAATAAAGCACAGTTTCATTTGTTACAGTTTATCATTGTGTGGGTGTTCAGTTTGTGCATCCTGATTGAATTATTGTTGGGTAAAGGTAACAGCTGTCGGGGATCCGCAAGGGATGGTATTGTCCAGTGTAGGGAGGTGGGAAGGTATTAATTCCCAGAGGGCAGTATCACACACAACATCTGGCTCATTCATTCTCTATGGGTGGAGGCACCATGCTATATACTAGTTTAAGATGAATCTCCCTACTGCAGGAGAACAAACGAACCCAACCCCTTCAACCAGGTGTGCCACGCTACAGACACCAGGCAGGGGTGTGAACCTGGCCACCGCGCCTGACCATGGGAGTTACATTTCTTTTTAAAGAATTGTTATAAAAGCCCTAAAAGTGCATCATTAAACCCTCTTTGAATGTGGCATTCCATAAACATTTGCACAACACTGGGATGACTGATTCAGAGTTGCCAGCGATGCAACACAAAGTAGTGGACATGTCCAACAGTTCATCATAGTTATTTTGTACTTGAATGTGGCACAGAAAAAGGTGACTTTGTAAAAAATACTTTAAAAACCAGTTAACTGACACCATTAAACCATTTTTCAAGAAAATGCTGTTCTAACAACTCAGAGCCACCTTAACGAGCAACACAGAGCTGGCAGTAATGGAACACACAAGTTATTCGGGTCCCCTGTATTATCTGTTAGCTAGCTATGATTTGGCCAGGAAGTGAGTCAGGCTAATTTAAAGCAATTAAGACACCATTAAACCATTCTAAGAACTCAGTGCTCCATAAACACATCAAGGACACACCAATGACCTTCACACAGGTGTCAGTAACTCACAGTACTTTAGTTGTGGCATCCTTGATCCACTTTCACACACAGACCAGGGAGTATCAGTGCAATAAGTATTTATTTATTTTTTATTTATTTAGTTTTTGTTAACTGGGTAAGTGCGCTAGTCAGCAAGTGACTGTTTTCAGGCACGACCAGGAGGTACATTACAATACAAAAGTACAGCCAGATTATTAAGACAACGAGTACAAAAAATGCAGAGAGAAATACATATGGCAATGTAACATACATTAGTAAACAAAAATATACTTTAGCACTTGATCATGGAACATACTCAAAAATGTGAATAGTAGAAGGCAGAAAATAAGAGAGGATAGGCATCAGTAGAAAAGACACAAGGAAGGAAAACTGGCAAAGGATGGGAGGGAGAGATTAAGTGGAAAGGAGTGCCGTCGAATCACGGCAACAGCGGGGTGGTACCAACCTGCGGCCGGGCCTATGGAGCCGAAAGATGGCAGGCGAAGAGAGGGTGGTGGGGGGAGTGGCAGTAGACGGCAACAGCGGTAGGAGGTAGGAAAATACAGCCGGTCTGGTGGAACCGATAGGCGGCAGAGGATGAGGATGCCAGTGAGAGGGGGGATAGGCGGAGGTGCAGGCAATAGCGGCAAAAGTGTCAAAGTCAAGCCGAGCCAGTGGAACCAAGAGACGGCAGGGCAGGGAAGGGGGGTCGGTGGACGGTGGAGTAGGCGGTAGTAGGCGGAGAGAGGTGACTAAGCACAGCCAGGAGGGTGGGGACTAAGGAGGGGCATGGATGAGGTAGGAACAGGTAAAGGTGAGTTTGGTGGGGAGTGGCAAAAAGGGGGGAAGAGGATATAACAGAAGAAGGGGGGGTAGCCTAATATGGTCACACAATTCCACAGCGCTCTGTTAGCAGAACTTGACTCCTCCTTGACTGTACTACTGGACGGAATGTTGCATTCCACATTAACATGTTGCCATTGTTGCATAATCAGATCAATCTTCTATTTCTAAATCTAATCTGCAGCGTAATCTTATTGTTACATGTGAGCAGGTCTATTCTGGATTTGGACGTTGCCTCCTCACACCAAGTTCCAACTCCTTCCTTCTCCCTTCATTCACAACCACTAGCTCCGTTGTTTGAAAAGTCAAGTGTAAGTCTTCTCTTTACCCCTTTTCTGAAGTGAGAGTGGTAGTTTTCTTCATCATCTTTAATTTAAGGAAAGGAACAGAGTTGTCAAGATCCATAGTTCCGTGCATTGCTGTCTGATCCCCAATATGTATGTAGACAGTAGACACAGTAGTAATTACTTGTTGTTGACTGTCATGATGTCCACACTCACAGTAATAATGCTTTCCTCCTGTTTTCCTATATATTAACACTCAGTATTGGATATGCAATCCATTTTTCCTCTCAGGTAAAAAAAAAAACCTTTGTTTTTAATCAGATCTGGCAGGAACTACACAGCAACAGGAGGTAATCACCCTGGTGATAAAATACCTGAAAAAAAACAAGAACAAAACAGGATCAACAAGCATTTGTCAGTGCCGAATGTTGCTTGCTTCTATGTGCTGTTTAGCAATTTGGAAGTCATTGGAGTGCAGATATTGAAAATTCGCGAAGACATAGAGGCATGCGTGGAACTGCACCAATGCACTGCCGTAATTTTTAGAATTTTTTCACCAAATTTTCAACATGCCATTTTAAGACATCTGCTCATGAACAGTGTCACTGTGATTTTCTTAATGTGTCCCATACATTGATTTCTCACACCAACTGCAACATTGTGCGCTACATGGGCGGAAACACATTTTCAGTGAGATGTGAAAAATGACAGCTATACTGCTCAAAAGAAGGTGTGGAAAAAAGGCAATGTTGAAAATCTGGAGTAAAAATATTAAAAATTCGCAAACTTATGAGCGTGTGTAGGAACTTCACAACGCACACTCGTAAAACAGTCATTATTAGGAATTTTTCCACCAAATTTTAAAAATAGGCTTTTTGAGAGCCCAGCTTATGAACACAGTCAGTGTCATTTCGTTAATTGTTCCAGAAAGGTGATTTTGTGCAGTGGCTGTGAAATCACCCTTCGGGCCTGAGTAACGCCATGACAGTGCAAGAATTCATGAGGAGGGGTCCCAAAAACTTGCATGTTGAAAATTTGCGAAAAATTCCAAAAATGCTCGAGAAATGCAAATAAAAGTTGAAAAACCCTATCTATCCCATTATATAGCTTACCGGCATTTCCCTCCAGTTGCGGTCAGCTTTGAAGAGTCACAGATGTGTTCCGGTCCACGAAGATCATCGCGCGGACTCGGAGAGTAAGGTATGGGGTGAGGGGGGGTGTGGGGAGGAGGGGTGCGCAGTGGGTGGTCACGGGTTGTGGGGGAGCAGGAGACTACGTGGGACCGTTTTTTCTTTACAGGGTTTTTTTTTAAATATAGCTGAGCCATCGTTTGCCATGCTGGGGTGGTTTCCCAGCGTGGCAGAAGGATAGCTGGGGGGCGTGGAGCCGACGGGGATTGGGCACCCCTGTCAGACATGGCATCTGTTGCCACGTTGGGGTGGGCTCCCAGCATGGCACCCTGTACTGGGGAGCAGACAGTGGAGCTGACGGAGAATTGGGCACCCCCGTCGGTGACAGCATGGGGGGGAGAGACTGTGGAGCCGATGGAGGATTGGGCACCCCCATAGGTCATAACATGATTTTGCCACGCTGGGGTGGGCTCTCAGCGTGGCACCTGGATGCTTTGGGGGAGATGTGGAGCTGATGGGGGTGGGCACCCCGTCAGCCCGTACAGTGATGGGAAGAGGCGCGCGAGGCACGCGGTGCGTGTGCGGCGATGTGTGTGTGGGAGGGCTCTGCTCACTCAAGCGGAGCTCTCTCTTTCAACTATATGCCACTGCATTTTCAGCTTGTCATAGACAGCTGCAGCAATGAATGGGGAACTGGGGCCGTGCCTGCACACACACTGACTGCATTGGAAGACGGGCTGACACACCTCCGAAAACTCAGATGATGGCACTATGTTTCTTGCACATGCGTGCAAGCAACATAAAAATGATTGCAGATGGATTGCCCTCTCCCTCCAAAAACACACACAGAATTTAAAATTGAATACTTTATGTACCTTTGCTGATAGGACATATGGGGCTCGATTCTTAAAGGTTGACGCAGGACTTGCATCAAACCCAGCAATGCACCGAAAACATTGTCACGCCCTGTACTTGATTCACAAAGGTTGCATGCATTTGTGGCAGTTTTCCTCCTTTACGGTGGTTTGTGCCAAATCTTTGATGCAAACCCCGTAAAAAGGTCCGATGATTGCCTCAACGTTAGACCAGCAAAAAGCTAGTCTATCTTGTGGCATGTGGCGCATGGGATTGAGAACCCCAAATGCTGGCCAGGGAATGCCATGAGCCCCAATGCACCATCTGTTTGGCACACCAGGGGCTTTCAGCATTTCAACCCATTTGAGAATCAAGCCCATGGTGTTACTTGAAGATCACAAACATCCAGATCTGGCTTTATCATCCAATGTAGCAATTATTTGTTGTTGACTGTTGCCCATATTAATATTTTTTTTCCATTTACCTCATATATTAATCCTCATTTATGGACAAGCAATACATTTTCCTCTCATAAGAAAAAAAATTCTTAACTAGATCTGGGCTAAAACTACACAGCAACAGGAATCAATCACCCTGGTGATGAAATACCTGAAAAGACAAGAAAAACAGGAGCAAAAAATAACTAAAGACAGAATGTTTGATGAGACTTATGCCTCACCCAAAAACAGAAACAAAAAACTTAAAAAAAATGGCATACTTTACTTACTTTTGCTGGTATGACACACTGTGTTCCTAAACATCACAAACATCCAGATCTGGTTTGAGTGGTCATTAACATCCAGAATTCTTCATCATAATTCTGTGCCAATTGGACATTGTAAATGGGAATGGTACTGGTCTGGACAAAAGTGAGTTGTCATCACCATCCTTAACGTATTGCAGGAGTGTACTCGAAACACTTCTAGAGACTGGTGGCAGGCTCACTAGCTCTTATTTCAGGAGTGGAAATACTTGGAGACTGATGGTGCCACAGTGGTAACTGGCATATTTCAGGAGTGGAAATACTTGGAGACTGGTGGTGCCACAGTGGTAAATGGCATATTTTAGTAGTCAAAATACTTGAAGACTGGTGGTGCCACAGTGGTAACTGGCATATTTCAGGAGTGGAAATACTTGGAGACCGGTGGTGCCACAGTTGTAACTGGCATATTTCAGTAGTGGAAATACTTGGAGATTGGTGGTGCCACAGTGGTAAATGGCATATTTCAGTAGTGTGAATACTTAGAGACTGGTATACTAGTGGGGCACGTTTGTTGTTCATAGTGTGGTTCTAATTTATGTTTCAAATGCAGTAATCAGGCAATAACTGGAACTGGGGGGCCACCACACCAGGGGAGAGGAGCAGCAGCACAACCAGTCTCCATTGGGTAGGGAGGTGTTGTCTACGAGCAACAGCAGCTGGAAAGCTTCTCTTATCATAGGTGGAGTTGGGGAACCACTAGCCCAGTGGTGAGGAGAAACAGCAACACCAGCCTCTGTTGGGGGTGTAGTCTACTAGCAACAGCAGCTGAAAAGCTTCTACCATGGTAGGTGGAATTAGGGAACCACCAGTCCAGGGGAGAAAAGAAGCAGCAACGCAAGTCTCATTTTGGGGAGAGGGGGGTAATCTGCTAGCAACAGTTCCAAAATGCCTGTGTTGACAAGCAGCTGTAAAAAATCCCCAGACTAATTGCATTATGGGTGTGCGTTGCGCAGTTTCTACACTCACGCGTGACTTCACCAGTTTTTTTAATGTTTTCACTGCAGATTTTCAACATTGCCATTTTTTTCCACCTCCCCATGAACAGTACAGCTGTCATTTTTCACATCCTTTTCGAAATGTGTTTTCGCACCTGTGGTGCCAAATGGCTTAGTGGCTTTGCAAAATCATCTTTCGGCTAAAGAACTGATACTGCCACTGTTCATAAGGTGAGGGGGTCACAAAAAACCCATGTTGAAAATTTGGAGTGAAAATGACAACGATCTCCTGAGATGTTAGGGTTTCCTATCATAATGCTCCACTCCTTAGAGATTGACAGGCATCAGGGGATTCTTGTCTGTAATGCTCATACTATTCCACACCCTGCAGGCTGCAGCCAGTGAGAGGCATCGAGGTGTGCCTTGGACTCTTCAGCCCCAAAGTTCACCCCATTCTCCTATACAGCACTCATCTGATGGAGTCGGGGTGAGCATAAGGGCCAAAGACCCCAAGGCACACCGTGACACTTGTCAGTGTCTGCAGGGTGGGGTGTGGTGAAATGGCGTGGCCATTATGCCTGATAACCCAAAGGCACACCCCAATGCCTGTCAGTCTCTGCAGGGTGGCGGCGGGGTTGGCTTCAGTTCAATACTTCACTGCCATTCCTATTATGCAGCTCTCTAACTCCTACACTACCAATGCCAATGCCAATGCCAGCAAGCAAACATTTGGCATTGACAAATGCTTGTTTATGTTTCCTTGCACATGTGCAAGAAACATCTTGTGGTAGAACAACACATCAGAGGTGCGTCAGGGACAAGTCCAATGCACAGCAATCTACAGTGGGCTTGTCCCTGGAAGACCAATGAGCGTGCAGCTAGACTGTGACACCAGTCACAGTTTCACAGCTGGAAGCCATTCTCTATTTGAAAGAATTAAGTGCTGGAATGAAAGCACTTCATTCCTTTCATTCATCCCCTTACTGATCTTACCATTTGTCTCCCCACCCATCCTGCAGATGTCCAGGTACCCAGCCATACACTGCATCCCCCACTCTCTGTGCCATAAGCAGTAAACAGTCCTAGCAGTAAAGAACAAATAAATATTATTTATCATTCCTCAGACAGACATCTGCATTGAACTTGTTTGTGTCTCTGTGTGAATGAGAGTGCATGTCCTTGTCCCTGAGCTCCTCTCTCTCCAGTGCTTCATCTGTGCCACAATGCCCAGCCTGAGCATTCCTGTCTGGGATGGTACCCCCTGACCTGCCCCATGGATCTCCTAGTGTCCATGCTGCCTCAGTGTGCCCCCCACCCTGTCGCACAATACAAGGAGCAAGAGTGCTGAGAAGTGAGGCAGCATTGCCTGCAGAGCTGTAACTTAACCCTGGATGGTGGAGGGGGGGGAGAGACATGGGCTGTAGGGACAGACACTGAGAAGGAGAGGCAGCAGCCCCCCCCGAAAGAGAGTGCAGGATTGAAAGAGATGGTGAGTAGCACCAGTGTCAGGGACAGAGCGGAGAGAGAGAGCCCCCAAAACAGTGACAGCAACATGCTGAGATGTGGTGAGTAAGTAGAATGAGAGTGATCACTAGGTGACAAGCTGTCACTATTGCAGCACCATCTAGGCAGTGTGAAATTGGGAGCAGTGCAATGTAGTGACTATAACCATGATGACCGGTGGCTCACAGACCTGCACGTGAACAAACATTCATTTAAGTGGGTGACTTGTCCCCTAGCAGTGTCTACTGAAAGTTGGAGTAGGCTTTAGGTGACTGGCACTTCCTCACCCTGTGCCACACCTCTACACTTGCAGAACACTCTGCTTCCACCAGAGGATCTCCTACCTAACGTGCTCTACCCGTAGAAAGCACTCTGAGGTACTGAGATTTAAAAATATGGATCTTGTATCTGACCCTCCACAGTTGTTCCCACTCTGCTGGGTGGATGGGGGAATAGGATACAGTGGATGCTCCTGAGTGACTGGTGCTCCATCCCACACCCCCACCTATCAACCCAATACTTTACAGCAACCAGAGAAGAGATGTGGATTACACATCTGCCCCATCATAAACTGTGCCCATTCCAAAAAGTTTCAAACAAAGGCTGGAGTGGGGTCTAGGATTCTGGCCATTAAATGACTGTTCCACCCCCCATCCCACCTCCACACATGGGGAGCACTCCCCCCTCCATTACACATTTTCAGATAGAGAGAACTCCTACCCCTCCATGCCTCTTTTGCATATGGGGAGCAAGTCTCCTTCTCCAGTCCTCTTCCATATGGTGGACATAGTGTTTTATGTAATCATGTTTGTTCTCAATACTTGTTGAAAGCAACATTGCACATAGTGTATATACTAATGTAAAGAAAATTGCTTTATGTTAATTTATATTGTGTGTCCTCACTTTTTGTATATCACACCACGTATTGTCTTTATCATTGCTTTTACAAGGGACCTCCTTGTAAATGAGCTTGCTCAATGGATTTTATCCCTTCACAATAAACCTGAATTTGAACATGGAAAGCACGCTTCCCTTCATTCCATCTCCAAACTTAAGTATCAGTGCTCCACCTCCATCCCACCTCCATACATTGTGAACACTCATCCCCAACTCCTCCAGTGCTTCTCCTACCAGGAGAAACCCACCTGTCTCCTCCTGGTCTTAGTTGTTGACGTGGATCCTGGGGCCTGAAGAGGAGGTCTGCCTTGATCTTGCCTGCTGGGGAGGAGGATTTTTTCCCCTGAACTCCTTCTGGTTCGGGTTCCGACTTCACTTGGCTTATTTTTGGTGTTGCCTGCTTGCTGGCCCCTGGATTTTGTTGGTGTTGGAGAGGACTCTTGATTGCTGAGGTGAGGGCCAGTTTTGGGGGGTTTCTTTGGACTCCTAGTGGAATTGGTGGGTGAGTGCCTGTACTGTTTCTTCACTTTTGTCTATTTAGCTCGTGGGAGAGTGGAGTTGCTTTCTACTCTAAATGCCTTAAAAGTCAGCTCCTGGAATGCCAAAAATATTGCACTAAAATAGTGGTGCCACATTGAAGAACTGTGGAACTTTGGGAGTGAGAGCTCTGAAGTGTTTCGGAGCTCTGGTGATGAAAGCTCCAGTTTGATTTGGAAACTACACCTCTACAATTACCAATCTCGAGGCTTGGTTATGAACTTGGACACTAGTTTCATTTCAGCTAATAATTTGTTACTGAACTGATTTGCTGCAGCTCATATTCCTTGCTGTGTTCTCCCCGTTTGTCCTTTTATTTTGTGTTTTGTGGGTTAGGGAGGTACCGTTTCCTTGGAGGCTAGGTTTATAGGGTTTGCTTGTAGTGTGTGTGTATCTAAATAAGTATATTTGTATAGCGTTTTGCATGGTTCGTACGTATGAGTCGTGGGGTATGATTGGTTAGGTTTTATCGAGGCTGTCTGACTGGGACAGAATGTGTCTGGGGAAGTTGGGGGGTCTGAGGTGGGCTAGGATTGTGTACGAGGCATCCTAACTTCTCAGTCTGTACCCTTTACTGACCTTCCAGTTTCCAACATTACAGCTCGTTGCTGTCAGGAGGTTGGAATGAAGAGGGCTCGCATTGATCGTTCTTGGCGAGGCATCTCAGGCACCTTAAGAGAGGGGTGGATTGAGGTTATCAGTAGCAGAAGGCACCCTGGGTGTTGATGGGTCTTAGGGAGAAGCCAGACATGTTTGGTCTCCATCCCCAGGGTTTCCACCAGATCGAGTGGACTAGCACCCAGAAGGGCTACACACTGCTCACCAGTCCACTCAGGGCAGTGCTTCGCAATGCTAGATCGATCAGGAATAAGACCATGACTATAGCAGACTTGATTTCCACGGTCAGTCTGGCATGCATTACCAAGACCTGGATGGATGATGATGCTGGCCCGATTCTAGAGGTCACCATCTCCTGGCTAGTCGGTGGTGCACTGCCCCAGAGTGGAACGCTGGGGAGGGGGAGTGGCCATCTGTTTTCGATCTGAGCTTGGCTTCACTGTACACTAGGTGGGAAGACCAGGTTCCTTTGAATGTGTGGGCTGTTCATGGTGGGCTGGGCGTGGGCTGCAGCATTCTCCTGATTTACCATGGTGGCAGGCGAATTTCTGCAGGAGGTAGCCGACTTCATCATCGGTGAGACGTTGTAGTCCCCCAGATCTTTAGTCTGGGCTGAGGATGAATCTTTTGGGCTGGGTTATAACCTCCTCCAGACAATGTCATCTCTGGGCCTGTCACTGAAAGTTACTGTGACCCACTAGGGCGGCCACATGCTGGACCTGGTATTCTCACTTGGGCTTGATGTTAGCAACCTCAAGACTGATCGGATCATTTGGTCTGATCATTGCATGGTGGAGTTCTCATTCAGGGCCCTCCCTGAGAGCCCTCTCCCTGCTGGGATATTAAGCTACCACCCTTTGAGGGGTTTGACCCCACAGGGTTTTTTCATGGTGGCAGATCTATCCAGTGTGAGTAGTGCATGCATAGGGGGTGTGGGTGAGGCTGTCACCGCCTATACTAGGGTGATGTCAGCTGCGCTTGACTCTCTTGCACTGGTCCATGTATGACCCACTCACTTGAGGTCTCCATGGGAGCTCAAGCTGATGAAGATAATGGGTCAGAGGTTACAGCGCTGCTGGCGGAGGTCCAGGCTGGAGGCGGACAGACTGGCCCAGCACTCTCACTATGTAGAGTATCAGGGGGAAATCGCCCGTAAGAAGGCAGAGTTCCTGTCCAGGGAGATTGCTGCTGGGAAAAATTGACCAACTGTGCTCTTTCAGCCTGTGGACAGGCTGTTAAATCCAGCCTGTCTGCAGCCAAAAAAAGCCTTTTCTGACACTTTATGCGAAACGTTTGCTCAATTCTTCTCAGATAGGGTGTCCACTATCTGGCAGGGTGTTCCACCAGTGTGCCACACAGTGGTGGACAGTGATTGCCTATGGCATTCGGAAAGAGCACTCCACCTGGCTGAGGGGAGTTTAAACCCGTGGAAGTGGCTAAGGTCATGGAGGTTGCCCTCGGGCTGAGGCACATATATTGTGAACTGGACCTGGTGCCAACACGTTTCCTGATGAGATGTACCGACTCCATTGGCCCAGTGTTTACCATGATTGTCCAGTGTTCTATCTGAGAGGGGGTCTTTCTGGATGCCTTGAAGGAGGCTTTGGTCAGGCCCCTTCTGAAAAAAACATCTTTAGACCCTGATACCTTGGTGAATTACTGCCCAATCTCCAACCTCCTATTTTTGGGGAAGGTTGTTGAGAAAATTGTGGTACAGCAGCTAGAGGAGCACCTCGTGACCTTTGACCTGTATGAACCCTTCCAGTTGAGGTTTCGGGTGAGGCATAGCATGGAAACTGCATTAGTTCAGATGCATAGTGCCCTCCTTAGGGCACGAGATTGAGGAGAGGGGACAATTCTTGTTCTCCTTGATCTCTCTTTGGTATTTGACACGGTAGACCGTTGCATGTGTTGCTTGATTACCTGAAGGAATTTTGTGGACTCGCCAGCACTGTCATCTGCTAGTTTGAGTCCTATCTCATGAACAGAAAGCAATGGGTAATGATGGGGAATTTCTCCTCCTCCCCAAGCCTCCTGACGTGTGGAGTACCTCAGGGGTCGGTTTTGTCACCGATGTTGTTTGCCATGTACATGCTGCCCCTGGGAGAGCTCATTAGGAAATACAGTTTGGGTTTTCATTGCTATGCCGATGATGGCTCCACTATGCTGCGGCGACAAGAAATTTGTAGACCGTTGGCACAGAGACACCACAACACAGCCAACTGGTGTGCCATGACTGGGGGAACAAGTGTTTTCTGTGGGGAGCTTTGCCCCCACACCTCCCATGTAGGGGGGCTCTGCTCCCCGCGTCCCCCTGCACTAAGGATTGCTAACTCCAGTTACAGTTAGTTTGAGGCGGGGGGCAAACACCCTGGTGACAACAATGTCGGAATACATGGAGACCATTACAGTGAACTACTGAAAATATCGCTGTGGTGGTCTTCATGGTATTCCCGTCGCTGTGCCATCGGTATACGACTGATGACACCCAACTGTATCTTTCCTTTGCCCCTGGGACATCCAATATGGTTGAAGTGCTAAACAGATGCCTAGCTGAGATCAATGACTGGATGACCTCCAGCTGGTTGCAACTGAACCCCAATAGGATGGCGATACTAGTGGTGGAGTTGAACAGAAGGCATGACAGGATAGCCTCTAGCACAGATACTGGATTATTTCTGGGTCTGCATCATTAAAGACCTCCTCTAGGGTGTGCGATCTTGGCGTAACTTTTTTTTTTTTAAATTCACACTTTATTAAAGTTTTACAATGAAACTTTAACATGAATCATATAACAAGCATTGTTACAGATAAAAGCATGAGAGCCAAAGATCCATGCTAAGGTCCTTCCCCCCACCCGATCCACCCCCCCAGCTTGGCATTTTCACTTCCGTAACAATCGGATAACAGTGAGGCCTTGTCATATACATCTCAATAGGAAAACAGAAATAAGAAATTTGCATGAACTACTGAACCAAAAGATGAGAGCTAGGGACAGCTGCATATCTACTATGGGGGCACACTGGTCTGGAGAAGATATAATGTATGCAAGCCCTCCCAGATACATTTATAGCAGGGTAGGGAGTTTCTGAGACTAGCCTTGAGTTGTTCAGCCCAGAGATTGAATAGAAGGTCCCCCAGCCATTTAGTGTATGTTATACTATGGTTATCCAGCCAATGGCATAAAACCAGTTTCTTTACGGCATGGGATGTCATAGCCATATGGAATCTGCGAGGTTTGATCGGTATTCGGGAGAGATCCCCCAGAAGACAAATTTCAGGTGTAACTAGATCTTCAAGGCCCAACAAGGGGTCCACTCTTAACTTGATCATTTCCCATAGGTCTTTAATCGTGGGACAATCCCAGAAAATATGCCTGAGGTCACCAGTCTGCTGGCGGCACCTGGTGCATAGGGCATCCTGAGATCTGCCCAGGAACTTGAGTTTACTGGGACTGGGAGTCCAGTACATACTGTATTATTACAGAATGAGTGAGCTACTGGGTGAATACTGGGTGAGCTTCAATCTGTCTTGAGAGACTTACTTGTGCAAACACATCCAGATCAAGCTACAGTTCTCTAAAGCAGAGAGGAATTGGGCAACCCAGTATTTAGAAATTCCCGATGCCACATCCAGTACACTCTTCTGAAGAAAAGCATACATTAGAGAGATGGCATGGGGCTTCCCACTAAAGGAGATCAGGGGTTAATCTGGTTCTGGCCTGTCTCCATCTCTCGTGGATTCGAGAAATGTTGCACTAGAAGATGATATAGTTGATACACCCTGAATATGCTGCTTCTACCCAGTTTAAATACAGTCATTATTGACCCAGAGTCCAAACATACTCCCTCTACAAAAAAATCTTTCACTCTGAGGTTGTTGAGTTGAGGGAGCCAGAGTGCGGAAATAGACTTACCGCCTATCCTTAAGTTAGGATTAGCTACCACTGGCTACTCGGGATCTCTTGTATTCTGATAGTTGAAGAAGGCACATAATTGTGTGGGGATTCATATAGAGAAGGATATCGGGGATCTATTCAGCTTAGAAGGAAGAGCTCTAACAGGGATGTCCAGGAGGGCCCCAAGGGGAATATTCATGCTGGATATTAGATCTAACTCCAAAGTTAGCCATTCTGGGATATAAGGATAGGAGGCAAGCTCTTCTGGTGGAATATACCATTTGAGATATTTGGCCACTTGGCTAGCCCAAAAATATAACCCAAAACGTGGGAGTTTCAGGCCCCCAGACAATGGAGAAGCTGTTAGTTTTGAATATGCATGTTAGAGGTATCCAAAGTTTAGCATACTAAGTGGATAAAAAAGTCTGGTAATATGTTCATTTTTATAATATTAACGCGGCTCCATAGTGATATGGGAAGGGATTGCCACCTTTTAAAATCCTGCTGGATGGTGCCTAGGAAAGAATCAAAATTCAGTTTTCTCATCAAATTTTCACTCGTGGAAAGCATTAGCCCCAGATACTTCAGAGACTTAGGGCTCCACTGAAAGCACAATGGGGAAATAACACTTTTCTGGAGCCTTTGGTTAAGGGGAAAGACAATGGTTTTAGACAGGCTAATTTTATAGTTAGAAAGCACTCCTTAATCTGTAATAAGAGACAGCACCACAGGAAAAGAATGGGCTGGATGAATCAGATGGAGAAGCACATCATCAGCATATGCAGAGAGTCTGAAAGTAGGATTACCACCAGTGGGAATTCCCTGAACCCCATCATGAGCTCGTTAGGTAAATAATAATGGCTCAAGATAAATATTAAACAGGAGAGGGGAGAGGGGATAAACCTGCCTGGTTCCAGAATGCAGGGAGAATTTATTGGCACGCTCGTAAGTTTGCGAATTTTCAATATTTTCACTCCAGATTTTCCACATTGCCATTTTATTACACTTCCTTATGAACAGTACAGCTGCCATTTTCTCACGTCACCCAAAATGTGTTTCCGCACATGTAGCGCACAATGGTGCAGTCGGTGTGTGAAAGCAATGTTTGGGACAGATTAAGAAAATCACAGTTACGCTGTTTATGAGCAAATTCTTAAAATGGCTATGTTGAAAATTTGGTGACAAAAGTCCATAAAATGACTGTGTTACGAGTAAGCATTGCACAGTTTCCACTCACCCTCGTAAGTTCATGACTTTGTAATATTTTCAGTCCAGATTTTCACCAGTGGCATTTTCCACGCTTGCTTATGAACAGTACAGCTGCCATTTTTTTCCAACATGGCGAAATGTGTTTCACACTTTCAGCGCAGAGATCGCGTGGTCACTGTGGGAAATCATTGTTCGGGACAGATAAAGAAAATCACAGTGACACTGTTCATGATCGGAGGTCCCAAAATGCCTGTGTTGACAATCTATGTAAAAATCCCCAGACTAATTACATTACAGGTGTGCGTTGCACAGTTTCTATGCTGCTCTCGTGACTTCACCAGTTTTTTTTATATTTTTACTGCAGATTTGCAACATTGCCATTTTTTACACCTCCCCATGAACAGTACAGCTGTCATTTTTCACATCCTGTTCGGAATGTGTTTTTGCACCTGTGGTACTAAATGCTGTAGTCGCTGTGCATAAGCAGCGTTCGGCTAACAAACTGATATTGCCACTGTTTATGAGGTGGGGGTCACAAAAAAACCATGTTGAAAATTTGGAGTGAAAATTCCAATGAATGCCTGAGGTGCTAGGGTTTCCAACCATAACGCCCCACCCTGTAGAGAATGACAGGCATCAGGGGTGTGACTTGGGATTCTTGCCTGTAATGCTCATACCATTCCACACCCTGCAGCCAGTGAGAGGCATCGAGGTATGCCTTGGATTCTTCGGCCCCAAAGTTCACCCCATTCTCCTATACCGCACCCATCTCACCATATTTTGTGATAAAATGGGGTGTGCATAAGGACCAAAGACCCCAAGGCACACCGTGACACTTGTCAGTGTCTGCAGGGTAGGGTGTGGTGAAATGGCGTGGCCATTATGCCTGATGACCCAAAGCCACACCCCAAAGCCTGTCACTCTCTGCAGGGTGGTGGTGGGGTTGGCTTCAGTTCAATACTTCACTGCCATTTCTATTATGCAGCTCTGTAACTTCTACACTACCAATGCCAATGCCAGCAAGCAAACATTCAGCATTGACAAATGCTTGTTTTAATTTGGATTGATCTAAATCTGGGGAGAAGGGAAGATTCCAGTCCCCGCCGAGTATCCATGGGAGGGATGAGAAAGGCTCCAGTACTTGTAGCAGGTCTGAGAAAAAGGAGGAAGAGTCTGCATTCAGTCCATAAATGGACCCTAATACTATTATAGTATATGGGTGCTGCCTATTGTGAATGGATTTCAGCAACTGCTGAAATCTTGTTGTAGTACAGTGCAAAGGTCAAAAAAGTTGTTGTACTATCGTTCTGATGTCACATCGATAGTACAACTTTTTACCCTTGGCCTGCTGCCTGATTGGCTCAGACAACGTCTCTAAAAAAAAAAAAACAAACATGGCGGCGCGATTTAGTGAGCGCCGAGCATCGGAGCCACCGACTTAGAAGTCAGGAATCAGGACACGGAGAGCCATACATGGCTCCCTTTCTAAAAACAATTGCTTCCTTTTTTCTCCCCGATTTAAAAAAAATGATGTGCAGAGGAGAAACTGAGGAGCAGGATGGAGCATAAGCGGGGAGCAGGCAAGCAAAAGCACCAGAGGAAGGAACAGCGCTTATGGCAAGTAATGAAAAAAAAAAAGTAAAACAAAAAAAAACATATACTATAAAAAACAGTGGATGGGTGAACATCCACAACTAAGTCTGCGGCCCCATCTTGGGCAGTTGATGTCACGTGATGTTATCAACTCCCTCGATGGAAACACAGCCTTGTTGTGGATGTTCACCCATCCACTATTCAATATATGTATCTATCTAGCACTCCTCTAACAAGAAGGTATCTGCCTTGTGGGTCTCTGAGAATGTGTTCAGAAGTGAAGGCGGTGCTCTGGGCCACCAATATAGCTACCCCCCCCCCCACTTTGAGTACTATTCCTAGCGTTAAAAACCTAATGGTCCTGACCCACGTATTACCTACAAAGTAAGTCACCTTCCGATTCCAAAAGGTGAGTCTCTTGGAGGAAGGAAATTTCTCCCATTAATAATCTGATGTGCTTCAATACCTGACATCGTTTGATCTTAGTTCTGAGCCCCTGTACATTCCACAAAATAAAATTTTTATAACTTGCCATATTCAGTAAAAGTAACATCCAGTCTTATATCGCACCAGTTACCCTTTAAGAAGTTGACTAATGCCCCCCAAGTGCCAAGCCAGGTTGCCTTCCCCCTTCCCCCAAATCCCTGCCATAACACACTATACATCCTCTGAGTATGTTTCAAACAGAGATAAGAAAACAAATGATTACCCCCCCACCTATGTTTTCATAGTACATAACTCCCACATAATAGCCTCCAACCCCCTCCCGCCAACCCCCACAAAACTCACTCAAGCAATTATACCCTCAGACCCCCCACCACCACATAAGCAGTCCCCTGTAAATAATCAAAATTTAAATGCCCGCTATGCTGTACTCCAGTATGCCAAATTCACCGGGTACAAAACAAAATTAGGAAAATGCCAATAATAGCTATAGAACCTTCCCACAACAATCCCTTCATAGCCCAACAAGGAGATATTATCACTTCATCATGGAAATGAAGGTAGACCCTTGAAAGCTCGTCCCATTAACTAGAACCTACCCTGGCAATCTAACTGGCCCCCTTAGTGAAGCCTGTAACCATCGCAGCTACTAAAGGAAGGGTCGGGGTGGAATGCCCCTGTAGTAGTTAGTCCAGAGGACAATAAGAGAAGTTTCTGGGAGAAGGGCCCTCATCTTGTATCATAGCCCTTATATACAGCACCCCCATATGACTGTGACTCTAGCGGGAGTAAAACCCGGAGGTGCATGTCCAGATCAAAAACTCTTCAAGAGGTCTCCCTGTAGCCAGCTGCATCAGATGTTAACACAGTCTCTTGTGGAAGTAAACTGGGAGGAAATGCAACAACAACTATATATAAAAAGAAAAAGGAGGATTAAATGATCCGGGGCCTGAGTCCACCAAGGCAAATGTGGAGAGCGTGGAGAGCAGGAGACCTTTATACAGATACACTACTCCTAGGTGTCCTTGTAAGTTCTGTCGAAAAGTCAATCTCTCCCAAAGAAAAGAAGTCTTTCACAACCGTGGAGTTAAGTCCAATGTAATAAACAGTTCCAAAACCAGTTGTAGTAAATTAGGAATAGCACTCTGTGACACCTTTGCATAGAACACTATCACACACACTCACTGCGAGCAGACCAACATAGAAGCTCAATTCCAAACCATTCGGTTAAAGATTTCGTCGATAATGGAAAAGGTTAGGCAGCATTTTCTTCTGCTCTGACACAGCAGATTGTGGCTCCTCTAAGGGCATCCATTTTCCATCCATAGAAATCTGTAGGTTTGCAGGAGATAGCATTCTGAAACGAATATTTGCAGCCAAAAGCTTGGTGACTACCCTATGATATTCTGCCCTTTCCTGTCGCACTGATGGTGGAAGAGCCTGCGTATTTCGTATCGGTGAGCCCTCCCATAGTACTTCTTTTAATTCCTTGACTTTTGCTAGTAGATGTTGACATTCTTGGAAGTTTAGAAATTTAAATATAAACGTTCTGGGCTGGGCACCTGGTGGAGGTATTGGTCTCAGGGCATGGTGAGCCCTGTCAACTATGTACTCCGAACCAAAGGGTGAGGGGCCTGCAATTTTTGTTACCAGCCACTGTGCAAATTGAACAGGGTGAAAGCCTTCTTCTCATTCAGGCAGACCGATAATAACTACATTATTACGGTGGCTCTGACGCTCTAAATCCTCGATTTTAGTTTCCATCTTTGCTATCTTTTTTCGGGTGGCTGCCATGGCAGGATCAAATTTTTCGACTCACTTTTCCATTGAAATGATCCGTACTTCACAGTCTCCTATCTTTTGAGCAAGATCCTCTAGTTTACTCAATATACTTTTCACCTCGTCCATCAGTGATCTAACCTCATCCCTAAATAGATGGAATTTCTCCAGAAATCTGTCTAGGGTGAGGAGATGTTGGTCCAAGGCCAAAGAGGATCATCTGGGTGGCTGCGCAGTTTGGGCCTTGGCTTTTTTTGCAGCCTTCTCCAGCGTAGCAGGTGGAGTGTGGTGAGGAGGAGTGAATCGCATTTCTGCTTCCATACCTCAAATTTCTCTCTGGAGAGCTGGTGTTGTTATCGTCACTTATTCTGGCACCCGAAGTTACCACTGTGGGGATCCAGAGCATAGACAAGCTGGTGGAAAAAGTGAGTTTTTCAGGGAGAGTAGCGGGAGCGCACCACAGCACTGCTACCCATTCAGGAGCATCACGTGATCTGATCTTGGTGTAACCTTTGACAATGGATAGACATTTGAAGCTCAGGTGTCATCCATTGTCTGGACCAGCATTTACTATTTGAGGAATATTGCCAGGATCAAGCCCTTAGTTCAGCCTATGGCCCTCCCCACTTTGGCGCATGCCTTTGTAACGTCTAGGCTGGTTTATTGTAATGCGCTCTACTTCAGGGTCTTGGGAGGTATCCTCCACAGGCTGCAGCTAGTGCAGAATGCAGCCGCCAGGTTGTTGACGGGGCAGTCTAGATACTGTCACATCACTCTGGTGCTGAGTGAACTGCACTGACTGCTGGTCAGGTGGAGGATCCTCTTTAAGGTGGCTTGCTCATCTTTAAGACCCTACATGGACTGGACCCTGGGTACTTGCCTGACCTTCTAACACCTGCTCTCTTGGCCCGCTCCCTCCATTCCTCATTTGAGGGCCTCCTTGCGATTCCCAGGATGAGGCTTAGGCCCGCTGGTGACAGAGCTTTTAGTGTTGCTGGCCTCATTCTGTGGAATTCACTTCCACCATCTGTAAGGGAGACCCCCCTCATTTGAGGTATTTAAGGCCCGCCTCAAGGCCCTTCAGTTTATTCAAGATTTCCCAGACATGGTTTAGTAGTATTTAGTTCTGGAATTGCTTCTTATATTGTATTTTAATCATTTTATGTTATATGGCTTAATTATTAGTATTTAAGATATGTATATGTCTGTGGTTTTAGGACTGGCTATTATTGTTGTACAGCATCCAGAGCTTCTGGGATTGGGCGCTTTGAAAAATAAACGTCGCCTTGCCTTGCCTTCTCCCACTGCATTTCACATCCCCTACATGGACAGCACTTCTCCCACTGCATCCCACCTTCTGCACTTAGAAAGCACTCCTCCCCCTCCATTCAACCTCCACAAATAGGGAGCTTCCCTCCCACTTCATATTAGTTCTGTACATGGGGAGCACACCACCCCTTCATCCTGCTGCCCCTACATGGGAAGCATTGTTCCCCATCCATCCCACTCCTACACATAGGGATACCTCCACATATTTGTATCACTCCTCCTCTACCACCTCCTACCTCTGCATATAGAGAGTACTCCTAATCCCATTCCACCTTTGCACATGGGAGCACTCTGCAACAGCCAGAGACGAAGATGTCAGTCAGGCATCTGCCTTTCCACACCTATTCCCACTCCACACGATAATACTAAGAAAAATCAGCATTTATATAGCACTTTTCATACACAGTGTATCCCAAAGCATTTTACAAGCAATGCTAGACTGGTAGTGAAGTGACTGAATGTGTAGTGGCAGCCATATTGCACATCAACACCCACACGCATCCTGGACACTAGCATGATCTGATTTATAGGAAGGGGAATGTTGGCCAGAACACAGGGAATGTCCCCTACTCTTTGTAAAGAGTGCCCTGGGTTCTTTTACTTCCACTTGGACACCCACCAGGACAGCACCAGGATGGGTAGAAGAGACCTCGATTTAACATCTCATCTGAAGGATGGCACACCCCAACAGTAGAGCATCCCCCTAATACTGCACTCGGATGCAAGTGTTTTAGGTACAAGTCCAATCCCAGTGTGGGATGAGAACTCACAACCTTCTGATCCAGAGGTAGATGTGCTACCCACTGCGCCACACTGACACCAAGTTGTACAGAACATTGGTGGGATCGAGATGTAATGAGTGGGTTGCCCGGGGACATGGTGCCAATCCCCTACCACCTCTCTGAATGACAGAAGCCTCCCCCAAATCAATCTTCATTCTTTTCTCCGTTCACCACTTTTCTGCTGATTATCCTCCTGTTTGCTTGCCTTACCAGTCGCTCCCCTTCCAAGACAAGACTACAGGCCACTAGGCCAGGGTAGATTTTTACTTGACTTCTCCTGTCTTTTCTTCAGACAACACCACCAGTCCAGCTAGCATCCAGCACAGTTAAGAAGACATGCAGTGCGTTACTGTCATCTCAGCATTAGATGGGTCAAATTCTTTCTCTAGCAGACCATACTTCAAGTTCTCCCACAGTCCAACTGAGGCTAGAGAAGACCAGCACACAGTCCAACTCTACCACCATGACAGTCGACAGGACATGACAACTTGCTCGATGCTGTACAAATGATGCAGCATGCTCACTGGTCAGTCTCACCAGGCTTCTCCAGCTTTCTCTGTTGGTGATGTCTCCATATCCCCTAACCACTAATGGTCCCATGCATGCACATTGTGTTGCAGCTAGCTCCAACTGCTATGGGGACTGCTGAGACACTGAGTTTTTTTAGCAGCTGAGCCCGAGCCAACCCAAAAATAAAATACAGGAATTTTAAATTTTCTGAGGTAATTTCGAGGGGGGAGGGGTTGAACACCCCCCTGCCTACGCCCATGCAATCCAAAACAGTTCAGAAACATGCAATGTTTACACTTAAAGGCACTCCCTCCAGCCCAGCCAGCCCTCCTGCCTACCCCGGCACACAAATGAATACCAACCGTGACCCCTCCCACTTTCTCTGCAAGCAGCAAGGATCCCACACTCTCAAGCGGTCAGTCCTGTACAAGTAGAAGAGTTGGGGGTCTGGGGCTCCTGTCGGACCTGCTGCTGTAATGGAGCTCGAGCCTGCCTGAATACAATAGGACAGCTAAACTGAGTCCCCGTAATCCCTGCAGATGGAGGGCTGTTGCAAAGATGATTACTACAGCCACTCAGGCACCACCAGGGATTTAAAATAAGAGCCAGACTATGGCAGGCAGCCTGCCATCTGCCTCCTCCTCCTCCTACACTGACTGCTTGTAGCACTTGCCCAGCTCCTCCTCTGCTACCAGTGCCCACCAACGGTCAGTAGTGTTGGTCGGTGGCCCCCGTTGGAGTGGTCAAGCGAGCTCCTCAACTTGTTACTAACCCCCGCAACCGACACTCTCTTTTGACTTCCTTCTGTATCTGGTTGCATTTGCCTGTTTTCAAACACCCAATAAACCTGTTTTCCTAGTGTCTACTTATTTATTTATTTACTTATTTATTTAGTTTTTGTTTACCAGGTGGGTGTACTAGCCATAGAGATGACTATTTTCAGGCACGACCCGGGAGAATTACAGAACAAAGTACAGTGAAGTTACAGACAGTGGCAAATACAGAAAAAGGTTCAAGAACAAGGTAAAAATTACACCAGGATGTCCAATATACATACAGTATATGGTACAAAGTTAAGAAAAGGTTACATAAACAGAGGTAGCATATGTTAGCTCGGTAGGTTCAAAACCTTCACTGAAGTTAATAGTCAGATTTTAGAATTAGTTTGAACAAATTAAACTTCATTTTGCCAGGTAAGTGCACCGGCAGAATAAACAGGACTAAATTTTTGTCTTTACACACCCTGAGATGTTACGGTGAGGCGGAGGTAAACAGTGAATACATATCATATCCTGAGAGAGAGGCACAAAACAGAGATTAACAAGGATAAATGGTGTAGGGTACATACACAATACTAAGCTGAGAAATACAACACAACATGCAGACAGCAACAATTAGTTTCAGGGCATCAAACATAGCCATTAATGGCTTAAGTGCCTGGAGTGAGGAGAGATAATTTCAGCAGGGGGAAGAGTGGCAGCAGAAGCAGGGTGCCAAGTTCAGGGGGGTTTGAAGCACGTACTAGAGACCTGGCTAAAGAGGAAGGAGGAATATTTGATTTTGAAAGTGTTATGACTAGGAGCTAGACAGACATCAAGAGGTAGGGAGTTCCAGAGTTTGGCTGCCGAGTGTGAGAATGCTAGGGTTCCTTCATTAGATTTGCATCTAGTTAGTTGCAGCAAGGCTTTTTCAGATGATCGAAGACTGCGACGAGGAAGGCAGTGGGGTAAGCAGTGAGGCAAGTGAGACGGGAATACCTGCTGTGAGAATATTGTCAGTCATGCTACCAAGGACAAGAGCTCGAGCAGAAGTAGGAGGTAGCCAGTTTAGATCAGCATAGAGCTGACAGTGATGTTTTGACCAGAGGGAGGCAGAGGCATACCTACAGATGCTGTTATAGGTGGTATCCCACTTTCTGAGGAGCGAGTGTGATGCATAGAGATAGGTGACTACCCCACAGGACAGCGATGGAAGCAATATACCTCGAGCAATGGCTAATCTAGCAGACTGTGTGAGGACATAGCTTGTTTTGTAGGCTACCCCTATTTTAGCATTGACTGCTTTACAGGTAGCTGTTATGTGCTTATCAAAATTGAGATTTTCATCCAAGAGGACACCAAGATACTTGAAAGAGCGTACCGACTCAATGTCAAGCCCTCCCTGACAAGACACCTTAAATAAGTCACGGTATTGATTTAGTTTGACTGCAGTTCCAAACAGCATAGATTGAGTTTTATTAGCATTAAGGATTAACTTGTGAAGGGAGAGCCAGGACTGAGTAGACATGAAAGCTGATGAAAGAGTATGGTTTATGTGGTCAGTATTCTTGTTACTGCAGTATAGTACCAGGTCGTCAACATAGAGGATCGTGGAACAATTTGGGACAGCAGATGGGATGCTATTTATGAAGACAGAGAAAAGAAGGGGGCCTAGGATCGACCCCTGAGGTACACCTAGGTCAACTGGTAAGGCACTTGACACAGATGAATTGAATCTGACAAGCTGGGTTCTGTTAGCTAGATAGCTACTAAACCAGGCCACAGAGTTACAGGAGAAACCAAAGGCTTGGAGGCTTTCTAGTAGAAGAGGATGGTCGACAAGGTCAAAAGCCTTAGTGAGGTCAACAAAGAGTAGATACAGAATATTAAATATATCAAAATAAAATATAATTGCTTTGAAGAAGATAGCAGCCTTTATTATGGCTTGGCTTCAATGTATGGCTGGAGAATGCTGAAATCTCATCTTAATTGTTTTACTTCCTTATTGCTGTTTTATATTTTCAGGTTAAATCTAATATAATAACATATATTTTTTTTTTTTTTTGAGAAGATAGAAACTTTTATTATGGCTCTTTTTGGTTTGATCCATGCACACTGAAGTGTTGAAGCAGTGAGATTACCGTGATTTTGTCAGCCTTGCACCATTCCTCTGAGCCTAAAAATATGTATCACAATGGTTGTATAATTGTTGGTCTATATTCAAATGACTTTAATTCATTATAATTATACACTAAGAAGAATGGTCTTAATGAGTTCATTTAAGGTTTCATAATTTGACTTTTTGCAATTTTAATGACCTCCCAATCCTGGAGTCTTCAATTTGTTTTGTCTAAACATTTCTTTGCTCAGTTCATCAATAGTCCAATACGATTTAGAATAAAATTACTTTAGAACAAACACTGTATAAACTTTGGGTTTAATCTTGCGCAAATATTAACTTCTCTCTGAGCTGAAAATGCATAGGAGATTAGTTGTACATACTTTTGTATTTCTCCACACTTTTACTGTGGAAATCTGTAAAACAAAATATGAAAAACTAACACTTGACCTTTTGCACAAGTCTTGGCCTCCCATAAAGGGAATGGCCTAAAACTTATCTAGGAGTCATTCAAGAGTTATCCCAAGGTCAAGATTTAGTAAACTATACATTAAATGCATTTTAATAATATATGTTGCCAAAGAGGACATAATAAATGAAAAAATCAGTGTTGCAGCATAGATGCCTAAAAGTTTTACAAAGAGCCATTGTTTTTATTCTCTGTCTTCCTTCTACCCCCATCTGGTCAGCGTCAGCATCACATATAGATCTCATACGATATTGCTGACTAATAATTACTAAAATTAATCTGCTGCTTTTGTTCTAAAAAATAATTAACATGATCCCATCCTGAAAAGATCTAATGTGACCCCAATAAGCAGATCATTTTGTTTCAAGCTGGTAAGCACTAAAAAAATTCCATTGAAGTACTAGTAAGTCAAGATCTCTTGTTAAATTAGGCATGACAAGATGGTCAGGTCTCATTTCACTTAAAGTGACGGTAGTGCTTTAGACTAAGAGAAATGAGGCTGCTATAAGTGCAATAGGAGTTATGCAAAACAAATGTTAATATTAAAAGTATACATATTACACATAAACCATCAGTATGAAAGTTTTTCAGTACAAAATGACCTTTCAAATGAGCCTATTCATTAAGCTGCACTAATGATATTTTTTTAAACTATGGTCATCTGATTACCTGAATTTTCATTTTTCTTCACAATTTTCACCTTTTGGATGGCTATATTTAAAAAAATCTAATGAATTCAGATTAGAGACCACCCTCATTTGAAAGTCATCTTGTCATGAACAACCTTTATGTGGTTGTATATTGGTAACTTTTATATTTTCTGAGATATTTACACTTATTTGGCATGACTCCTACTGTGTTCACTCAAAGAGAAAAAAAATAGGTTGTTTGGAAGACCATATTTTACCAAATATAAAGAATTCAGATTAGTGACTACCCTCAGGTGAAAGGTCTTTTTGTCCTGAACATCTTTCACACTTCTTGTTTTTGTGCACATTGAACAGTTTTAAAGATATTTAGATTTATTTGGAAGGTATACACATTTGCTCTCAGACAAAAGCAGGTTTGGGTTATGTGTCCATCATTCTAAAAGGAAAGAAGGGAGTATTTTTTAACTGCTGTAGGGATTCGCAGTGTTATGGAAGGATACACTGAAAACTGCTAAAAAATGTGTTCTATGGAAACCCCTTTTCAAGCTAAAGCGATATGGCTGTAGGCTCTGCCCACAGCCATAAAAAATGACTCTGTAGTTTGGAATTTAGAACAGGAACAAAAGCTGCTAAGATTTATGCTTTTTTGATCATTTTAATAAGTGGATGGAAGTAGATTGCTTTTTCACAGCAGCTAAAATGTCTGTCGCTCTTGTCTGTAGCTTCTGTGAGTGCTGAGTTATATGAGCTGCCTTTAGTAAGCTTCCAAAGTGGCCTCTGATTAGACAAGAAGTCTGGGGCAATCTTGAACTCCCTTTGAATAGCAAAATGCAGAATAGCGCTGAATAGTACCAATTATTCATTTTTCTTCCCAAGAAACAAATAGCCTATTATTCGTGGTATTCAGGAAATACCATTCATTACTCGCACACCCCTACTGAATACGCAATCATGTTAAAAATAGTGGCAGTGAGCTGGGAGTTGAGCATATTATGTAGATCTGTGCGGAATATGGAACTCCACCAGCGGAATTCATGCAGAATGGCAAAACTCCACTTTTGAAATGCTTTGTATAATTTATTTTTTTATTCCACAGAATTCTGCAAAACATTTCTATATATTCACTTATAACGGGGGTCTGGGCCATGCCCAGCCTTATATCACCACCATGCTCCCAGATATATTTTGTTGGCTCCTGAGTTCAAGGGGCTCATTACTTGTGATGGGCTAGTTTTCATAGAGCTCCATGTGCACAGTGCCTCCAACCAGAGATACTTGAAATGGGTAGTTGAGACTGCAGCACATCCATCTGGGAAGCTCACCTCATCTCTAGCATGACTGCTTCTCCCCAAACAGGATTGTATAACTGTTCAGGCAACAAAGATACCAAAGTAGCATAACACACAGGTTTATTGAAGCATCAACACTTGCAGAGAAACCAGTACAGTCACCCTGCTATACATCCATTCCCAACTAGGTACCTTACCTTCATAGATGGAGTGCAAACTACTGATGCATCACTATTTAGATAAATTCCTTCTGGTGAGCAACAAGGCAAAGTTTCTGTCAGCTGCAGTTAACAAGGCCCAACTAGACGCAGCACCATTCATCATCAGACACAAAATTACCCAGCTCCAGTTATCGTAGCTCACCTGCACTGGAGCTCACCACCCTCTTTCTCCTGGCACCAGGATTTTTAATTAGATGTCATGGGAACACCCATGTGGAAGGCCCTGGGTACCCAGTGATGAAGTGTGATAGGCCTGCTGAGGTTGCTGTGAGTTGGCCAGCATCAATGCAGTTAACTTGAAAACACAGTTAAATGGGAACTCTCTGCTCCCCAAATGAACAGCAGCAGGACCTATAGGTCCCAATTTACTAAAGCACAACAAGAGTAGAAGTTTTAAGCTGCTTACTAGTCTGCTATATACATATTTATATGGTTGATCCCATGACTCCACCACATCCCACCATTAATAGCACCTAATACTCCCAGAGTCCCCCGCTGCTATCCCTGTGATGAAGTGCACAATGGGCTAAGTTCCGGGGGACATCTGTATGCCTTTAAGCATATAGTAACTTCTAACTCCATATTCAGCACATGTCCATGCTCATATTGCCAGTACCAATCAGCCTGAATAAAGGGTTGGAAGCTAATATATGCTTAAGGGCATGTAGGTGTCCTCCACTGCTTAGTCAGTCATGCATGTCATCAGAGGGCTGTCCACAGGGGACTCTGAGATCATTAGGTGCCAGTAATGGTTAGTGGTGGGAGGGGAGTTGCAAGATCAACCAGATAAATATGTACTGTATATAACAGACTAGTAAACAGCTTAAAAATTATACTGTTGTTGTATTTTAGTAAATCAGGACATATAGGTCCTGTTGCTATTTGTCTGGGGAGCTGAGAGTTCCACTTTAATTTCACCAAACCCCATTGGCCATGCAATTGCTTAAATAGTGGTTACCTTAACTGTGGTATTTGTAATCTGGCCCAATACACAACTTGTAAATCCAAGAGCAAACTCACACTGAAACTAGAATAAGCACATCTCTTCCCACAGTTAATCAGTTGCCAGGATCACTGAGAGGCTACTCCCTATCTTGGGTTCTCCTGTTCAGGCCCAAGGCCATGCAGTTCAGTCCATGCCAAGGCCAGCAGGTTCCCCCAACAGACATCATTCAGGTGCCGAAAATTATTTGAGTATGTACCCTTCACAGGTTGGCATAGATATGCCACTTAAACACCGTTCCTCTAGACACAAAGCCTAGGATTATGTACTTTTTTTATGATTGCTACACAACATCTGCTCACTTTGGGATCCTGCACAGCTCTGCCTGTCTCTGTGTCGCCTCTCCTTTATACCAGGCTCTGTTGGATTTCCACTTGCAACACTGGCAACCCAGGTTCAGGAATGGACCCGGGATGCCAGAGAGCCAGCTGGGGGGGAGGAAGCTTGAGCATCTCATGACTGCTCACCTTCTCCTTGGGGGGAGGATGGGGATGCAGTCCAGCACCTACTGGCTCCTGGTGGAGACCAGGAGAACAGCATGTTGTCTGACCTGCTGACTTGGGGAAGGCATGGTGAATGTCAGCATATGCCTTGATGTTGGGGTAAGCCATGCCCCCAGGGCAGAAAGCAGGAAAAAGCTCCCCCCTTGACTGGATGATGGTCACCCAGTCTCCTGCTGCTACAGTAGCCCTGGGATTGGCCCCAGAAGACCAATGCAACAGTGCCTGGGGGGGGCCAAGGAAGAATGTGCTGGCCACCTCCCACTGGTGCCTTTTCCCTCGGAGAAGGGGGACCCCACCCAGTGAAGGGTTACACTGGGTTACCTCCCCTGGGTAGCTGGAATGTGTGGTGGTGGCAAAGGTGGCCAGTAGGTGAAGGCAGAGTGAGTGGCAGGGTCCATTGGTGGCGCAAAGGAGAGGCTGATAGGGAGAGGTGCAGGGCTGGTTACAGAAGCAAAAAGTGTAACTAATTTTAAAAGTTTGTCAGTTAAATCCTTTAGCTTAGTCAATGAGTGTGAATGTTTGTAAAGTTAAATGTCTGTGAGCTGACTGTATGTATTGCAATTGTAACCCTGGTGCCATACATCTGAAGGGCTACACTACCCCTGTCTTGCAGGCCTAAACAAGGTTGAGGGGCCCTGGGTTCCTATTTAACTTTAAAACTGGTTCTTTCCCAAGACAACATAAATGTGCAGTGCCTCCAGCCAGAGTACACTTTTTAGTGGGCTAGAATAAAACCTAGTACAATCCTCTGGGATGCTTTACCCACCCAAAATACCATAGTGCCACCCCAAACATGACCCAATGTGCAATTCCCCACATTTTTGACATTTTGAATTAGTGATTCTCACTAATGACATGCTCACGACATTATATAGATGCAAAACAATAACAATTTATTTACATGGGGAGGGTTAGGAAATTGGGTGCAGAGATCATGCTATTTACAATTTGTTAATAGTATATGGTTAGGGCTTACTCTAGATGGAAATCAGTGGCTTTTCAAATGCTGTTGTAGGACAGTTCAAAGGTCAGAAAAAATTGCTGTACTATTGATCTGACGTCACATCAATAGTACAACAACATTCCTGTCAATCAAACACAAACACACTCCCACGTTGACGCTCCATCAAGAAAACCGGCAAAAACATGGCGGCAATGCTTAGCGAGAACCTCTGACCCCGAGACAGTTGACGGAAAGAGCCTCATACCGCTCCGTGCCCCAAAAGTTAATTTTTTTATTTAGTTTTTAAAACCTCACCACCAAACCCAAAAAAGAAATGAAGGACAGAGCGACTCAGCGAATGGGAGCATGGAGAAGTGGGATCAGGGAGAAGCTGATGTTAGCGCGAGCAGCGAGCCGGTGAGTGGACGAGTGAGCCGGTAAGGAGAAAAGAACAGAAAGCCTCTTGTGTCCTGCACTTTGGAACCATATACTATATAAAATAGTATATGGACAATCCTACACAGACAAGGCTGTGTTTCCATCTTGGGGTTGAGATGACATCGGGACCTCTCTAGCTTCGGTCTCGAGGTCCCTGTGATGTCATCTCAACCCCTCGATGGAAACACAGCCTTGTTGTGTATGATTGTCCATACACTATTCTATATGTGTGATTAGGATTAATTTAGTTTAGATTATCATTTTGCCTTGAGATTCAAATAGTAATCACAGTGGCATCCACCAACCTCTGATGTAGTTAGCATTTCATGGGCCAGATCAGAGCATTGTACCTGGCGCAAAACCATTGCACCATGACTGCGCCACATTAGCGCCGTGGCGCAATATTCAAAGGCTAAAATAGTGCCAGCACAAGGCTATAGCGCCAGCACTAAAAGATAATGTATGTAATGTGCAAACTGAGGGGAAGGGACATGCATACTGGTGCTAAGCTATATTCAAAGGAATAGCGCTGTGCAAGGCCAATTAGCACCACCCATTGTGTGGCGCAAGTTACCACCTGTAAAAGGCAGGTCTAAACTTAGGTCAAATCATGGAGGGGGGCACGGACACACACCAGGAAGAGGATGGCTATGGCAAACAATGCTGTGACTGAAGTGCAGGAAGAGGAAGAGGGGGAACAGGTCCACCCTGGCCCACACCGCAGTCCAAATAGGAGCTACGCTGCACACAGGCTGTACTGGCCCAGAGTGTCTTTTGAGACACTCCCAGATGACTATCTTGCCATGGTGGAGGCTGTGCTGGATGATCCTGGCTGCCTACCATGTGCCACACTGCAGAGCACCACTGGTGCGGTGCTGGCCTGCACTACCTGTCAGCAGCTGGGCACCCAGCATCACCTCCTTAATATTGGCAGTGAGGTCCCACACAGCCCCAGTGAGGGCACTAAACCCATGGTCAAGGGCAATATGGTGCTATTCATCATGGTCCTCTGCCCGCTGCTCGGCCCGCAGAAGGGCAGTGGCAGCTGCCTCATGGAATAGGGACAGTTCTTGCCGCACCTCCATCCTGAATGCATGTAGCTTCTGCTGTGCTGCTGACTGTGAGTCCACAGCACTGCGAAGGAGCACTCGAGTACCCGTGTTGTCATGCCCCTCCTGTGGCTGAACACCCTGGATGAGGGCAGGGGTGGGGCTGGGGTATGTGCATCGGCTGTGTTTGTCATGCAACTGACTCAGGCACCTGTTTGCCCATAACAGCCTCAAGCCTTCCACGACACCCCTGTGGAGGCAAGGGCATTGCCGCCTGGGCCACTGCATGTTGCTGTTGTGTCAGGGGTACTATTCAACCACCACCTGCCTGCTGACCATCCCTGGTGGCATTAACAATGCTGTTTGTGTTGGCAGTTGCTGCACTGCTGCTACACGATGCCACCACAGCTATACCAGTCTCAAACAGTACCAGTGACTCTGGCAGGACAAAGGATATGGCCCACCTAGCAGGTGATGTGTGTGTGGCAGCACTCTGGTCACCACTGACAACCATGGAGAGGTCCTTAGGTCCAATGTTGAATCCCAACAGCAAGCCCCTATCCCCAAATTCAATTTCCACTAGGCAATCCAGCCCTGGTACAAAGGTCTCATCATCACCACCATCATCATCATCATCATTGTCATCCTCTTGATAGGCCATGGCTGCAGTGGACCCCCTTGAGGTGTGATCCATAGCCATAGTGTCCCATCCACTAAGCCCCTGCAGGCCTGAACATGATGGTCTTGGCTGCCCGTCGTCACCTCCCTCCACCACATGGGCCACTGCTACCTATCTGATGGTCTGGGCTGTAGAGCAAGAGTAAGATATTGAGTCCACTGTACATGGCACAGTGTGCCCACACCACCACCACCACAAGCATAACACCAGGGTGCTCCCAATATCACACAGTGCAAGCCTCAACCCAGTGTACCATGCCCACACACCACTACAGGCAAGGTGCACAGGGAACCACACCCAGACCATGCATCACAGGGTGCATGTGAAGTCCTGTTCCCACTGTGTGGCACACTCACCCACATAATGACAGGCACATGATACCTGTGGGATTTGCACCACAGACTGTTCCCCATGTGGTGTACTGCGACACAGCATGGTGTATAGGCACAATTGCATGAGGCATGCATGCCATGCGGCACAGCCTGCTTATGTGGTTGTCATGGCCTGCAGTGATAGGCACATGCAGCATGCATGCCCACACACTGCGGAAAAGGGTCACAGCATGCATGGCACCACCGGGTCAGGCACGTGCACACAGGTGTGCACGTCAGGCACATGACATGCCCCAACACAGGTATGGATCCTACAAGACACCCAGATGTTGACATGCACAACACTAGCCACATGGCCTGACACTCACATGCCCTGTGCAGCTCCAGTGGTGTCTTACATCCCCCACCCTCCATGCCCGCCAGGGCCACTGGCCTGAGTGTGGATACAATGACATCCATTATTGGGTCTGCCCTCCTCAGCTCGGCTTGCATGGGACTGTCTCCCATCCCCATCAGCGACCTCAGCCACTGTGCCTCTTCCTCTTTGGCATGCCTCTGAAGATCGTGCCATCGCTTCCTGCAGGCATCCACACTCCGTCCATGTCCACCCACCGCATTGATATCTGTGGTGACCTCAACCCACATTAGGTGCATAGTGGCATCGGTGTTCTTGTATCTCTGCATCTGGGCCAGCCTGTTCTTGTATGCAGACACCAGGGCCTTCAGTTCCCCATCAGACAATTTGTACACCTGTAGGCACATGTGTCCCTCATTAGTGTCTGTGTGGGGAACAGGAGAACTGTTGTGAGTGACTGCCAGTTCCATGGCATGCCTGTGTATGTGTCTCTGCATGTGTCTGTCATGCCTGTGTGGGGCCCCCTCATGCATGTGTCCCACAATGTGTGTGTGCCACTAGCCATGGCAGAGCACAGTTGTAGGGTACACAGCTATAACTGTGGTACCATGACACAGGCACCAGGCATGGACAGGTCCCACAACTGACAGTCAGAACCACAAAATAGCAGGACTGTGTCAATGTCCCAAAGACGCTGCACACATAGCTGCACACATACAGCAGCTGCAGGATCCCACACGCGGCTATTGACCATTGGTGGCATGGCCTTGCCATGCCCAGTCGACCCTGTCATACTGTTGGAATGGCATGCTGCAGACATTCAAGTGCTGGTGGGTGCCCAGGCATAGGCCACTGTGTGCCTGTCAACCCAGCACAGCACGTGGCACCTGTGGCATGTCCATCCATACCACCGAACCCACCGATGTGTGCAGTCCCTCGGCCAACAGATCACTGAGAGTCACAGCACACAGGTAGGGCCTGTCGCCAAGGGCCAGATGGCTGAAACACAGTCCACGAGAGTGACAGCCATCGAACAGTGCATGGTGATGCTTGGGCGGTGGACTGTGTCCTGCACATTTCACCAGTGACACACAAATAGTGTGCCTGTGCTGCACAGAAGCATACCACAGTGCCTGTGATGCAGGCATTGCTGTGTGCATATGGTTCACCCCCCCCAGTAATATTACCCAGTTGCTGTGGTATTGCTGTCATCTATACTCAGCTGTATGTGCAGTCAATGTCACATGCAGATAGACCAACAGACATGGGCATGTCCCCCATGCTGTACTATACCTCCAAACTGTCCCTGATATTCAGGTACATCCCTGATTTTGCCTCAGTGGTGTACTCTGTCCCTCCTACAATTTGTGTTTCTGTGACATAACAGTGGAATTTATAAGCACAAATGAATATCAAACATTACAGTTCCAGACATGTTCTTCCTTACGGAATGCATGTAACACTAAGCCACTTATCCTACCAGCTTCCTGAGTGGATAGCACCAATTATGCAGATGTGTCCCCGATTCTAGCCCTTTGCCCATGATTGTTTTAAGCCTTATCCCTGATATATGAGGCAGGATGTTGAGAGATATGCACTGCACTTGGGATATGTGTGCCTGTATGCAGGCCCTGCAGCACTCAGGCCTGCAGTGTTATGGGGGGGGGGGGGTTCATCATTTGGGGCACAGCTGGTCCCCACCACACAGTAACAGTGCACTGACATGTATCTGTGGGCTCACTGTCCTGCCATACAATACAAGACTATGTTCACAGTGTCCTACATACCTGGATCTGGCTGCTCATCCTGCTGTGACATGCTGTTGGGGTTGTTAACCTTTGATAGTCTTCCTCTATACACCTGCTATACCTCACAGATCTGTAGGTGGAGCCCTGTGAGGCCTTAAATAGCCCGACTGGGCAATCCACATGCTATTGTGTATCCAGATGAGCCTATAAAGTGCTCCATCGGGTGTTTGCCCTGTGAATAACTAAGCAGGGTCATTTGCATACAGCCTTTGAATATGGCAAAATTTAGCCCTCTGTAAAAGCATTAGTGCCAGGCAAACCATTGCGCAGCGCTACATGATCAGCGCCATGCAAGTGCGCTTTGCACCACGTCAACAGCACATGCACAACAGTGTGGTGGCATGGGGGTCACACAGGGGTTGTGCATGTGCAGTGGCTCATGTTTGGGCTTGCACAGTGCTAAGCCATTTTAGTGCAATCCATGGTTGCATAGCACGGAGCAATTGCGCAAGTCCCACATTTCCTGTGCCACTATGTGTGCTGTCAGTGTGAGAGGGAGTTACCGGTGCTAGCAATAACATCAGGGTACAATGCCTGAGTCTAGGAGACAAAGTGGTGCAGAGGGACCACAGATAGGCTGAGGCTGCACTTGCCAACCTTTTTCAGCTTGTAGTGCAGAGGGACCACCAGCTGTTTAGGGAGGTGATGGAGGGGGATAGGCCTTGGCAACAGGTCTGGGTCTTCATTGCCCAATACCTGTCACAGAGGACAGGTTACACCGAATGGGATACAGAGCAGGCACAGATACATAGACCTGCAGCGCCGGGAGAGGCAGCACCTGGAGAGGTTCAGGAGGATGGTTTGGGTGGAGATGGTGCCTGCACCAGGTAAGTGTCCAACACTGTCATGGCACTGCTGTTCACATGTCACACTGGTACATGTGTTGAGTGTGGGTACATCTGTGTTGTGCTGCCACACAATCGGGGGAGCCAACTTGGACCAGGCCTCTGTGTGCTGTACAGTGTGACCGGTGTAATGTCTCTGTGGTGACATGTGTTCCATGTCTGGGGGGGGTTGCTGTCATGGTGTGTGTTATGTGCACACACCACACAGCATGGCCCACCATTGGTGCATGGGTCGCTGCTGCGCACAAGTCAGTCAGGCATCCCCTGCACCAGGAGTGTGCAGCAGTGGCATTCACAGCTGTAGTGACCTAGTGGTTTTATGTGGGGTGGTACTGTCCATACAGTCATGACCAATATGTTCTCCCTTCCCTCTGCAGAGTACAGCACAGATTGGATGAGCCAGCCCACCAAAAGGAGCCAGGACAGCGGCCGTAGGGGCATGGACACGAGTGACGGGCAGCGGGATACTGCACATGAGTACACCTACAAGCCATTGACACGCATTGCTGCTACAGGGTAGTGGGTCATAGGTATTGTGGGGGGATCTCTGGGGGGCGTTGTCTGCAGCCATGTGTGCATGTGGGCTTGGTGCCACACTGCAGTCTCAGTCATGGCGTGTGGGGGAAGGGGCGGTACCATGGCTGCACAGGCTGTTGATGACATTGTTGACTGTGTCTGTTGGCTTGTCCCTGGTCTGTGTGCCCTGGGATGGTAGTGTTGTTTATTAATGTCTTATTATATAAGAATATCACCTTTGGGCCAATGGCTCTTTTACAAGGGTCACACATTACGAAACAAGGACGAGTAGAGGTTTTCAAAAACAGACACATATTATTTGCAAGACATACAGTACAGTATACAATAAGGAGCCAACGTTAGTGTTGTCTGGGATTGTAGTGTGAATAATGTATGAAACAGGACAATACAGTAGGCTTTTGCAATTTATGCCTAGGGAAGTTGCATGAGATGTTAGAGCAGTGGCAAGTGTATTACAGTTGCAGAACACATCATTGGTTACTACAGTAATGAGGGGTGGAGGACAGCAGCTCAGAGAACATTGTCAGGAGGGGAATAGGTGAGACTAAAGGGTACTTAGGGAAAGGGAGGGGAGGTGCTGGGGTAGGATGTTGGGTGGACAGAGAAATAGTGAGTGGGAGAAAGAGTGGAGAGACTTAGGAGCTTGCAGGGTGTATGGGGCAATTTGGGAGGGGTGGTAGTGAGAGGGTAGGCATGGTAGGGGGTGCAGGGTGTTAGAGGTGGGGGGTGGGGTAGGCAATATGTGTAGGGACTCCAGAGGGAGGGAGAGAATTGAAGGGAGGCTATGTGAACAAGGAGCAGGCTACACTGTTGAGGTGGCAGTGGTGCAGGGGGTAGAGGACGTGACAGGGTGGTGTGTGAGAGTAGGAAGGGGGCATGAAGGGAAGCAGACCATGAACAGATTGTGTGTGTGTGGCATAGTGTCTGTACCTACATTACAGTGGGCAGCATGCCCCAACCGTTGCATTGCGTTCCTGTACTGTTTGTGCTGTAGTCCGGGGGTGGGGCATTCTGCTGTCTAGTAGCCACCGCCTTGCTCAGACATGGTGCATATTCTTGGACATGTGGGTGTCAGCAGGGAACTTATGGCCCTTCACATGTGCTTGGGGTGGCTGTATGGCCATGTTGTATTCCACTGTGGCTTACATTCACAGTGCTTGTGGCACGTGTATTGCTTTCCTTTGGGTACATGGCCATGGTTGTTGGGACATACTGTTCACCCCTGGGGCATCGTCCTGGGGGATTGCTGTGCTCTATATTGTCAGTGCATCAGCCTTACATGATCGTCTTTCTGCCCATAGGTCCATGGCAGCACGCATTCTGGGCTACCAGGCTTTAAGAGGAAAAGGGGCAGGATGATCTTTCATGGAGGATAGTTTGCCAGCAGAGAACACTCATTGAGCAGCCGGCTGTCTTGATTTCTGAGATGAGGAGGGTTGCCAGGATACTGGAGGAGCATCTCCCTGCATTTGCACAACCCCAGCCAAGGGACAATTGAGGACACTTCCATTGTTTAGCACCCTTCTCGGTTCCCAACCCCCTTTGTTGCCAATTTTCGTTTAAGTCTTCCAGTTTATTGTTCTCTTTTTGATATCCCCCGCCAGCCAAGAGTTTTTTGTAGATAGTGTTGATTCCTGCTGTTGTTGTTGTTTCACTTTTAGTACACCTTTTCTGTTTTTGCATGTCTGTGTTCTGTGTCTTTATTGGCTGCGTGTTATTTCATTCAGGTTACTGTTCTTGTCTTTGGGTTCTAGTTCTTGGCACATGTTTGGTGCCATGCGATTGCCTTTGGTTACTAGTTTGCCACTGTTTGTTTACTCCACTACTGTATATACTGTAATTGTGCCCAGTTCCAGGGCTGCACATCTTTGCCTGTGCACCCAGTGGTCATTTGTTTCCCCTCTGCACTGTGTTGCTGTTTGCAGTGCATGCCTGCTATATTCAGACTTGTCTTTGTTGCTATATTCAGTGCTGTCTTCTTTGCCGGGCTATTTTGCACTGCACTCACAGCCCTGTTTGCACAGCTTACTTTGCGTGCTATATTCAGCAGGTTTTGCCCTGGGATTATTCCTTTGAATATTGCATGCTAATGGTTCGAGGCTAATTTAGCACACCCTGCAGTGCTAATTTTGCCCCAGGGCAAAGTTTTGAATATCTGGCCCCTGATCTGGCTATCTAGCTAGCTGCATAAAGCAGTTTAAATGTTTCCCATTAATACATACACACTGGTACCAGTCCCAGACATTATAGAACCCCAACAATTTTATATAGTTAACCTGGATACCCAGTACTAAGAGTTGTTAAAGGTCCAGGCCTGTTATACAGTGCAGCTGTTGTTGGCCAGCTGTTGGGGCCCTTAGAAAAAATAAGTAGATTAATCTATCTTAAATTTGTAGACACACATCATGACTGTAGTAAGACTGATTTTTAAAACCTTTTCTTGATTTTAGGAACTCAGTCCATAATTACTGAACTTAACAATGTTGACTATTTACAGTCTCTCAAGATTTGGAACAGGGCATGGACCCTGTGTACTCATGAGTTAGTGGCCATCAGGTAGGTCAAATCAGGCTGTACAAAGTAGGACTTGGTGACTGCAGCACCTCTATGGGCTGAAATCACCTTCTGGATCAGACCAGGCTGGGACCAGAGCCGGCACACTTCAGACCCCACGTCTAGGCTATGCCCCTCAGAGGAAGCGCATATGGCATCGCCTAGGTGGCACACTACCAGGCTGCGTCCCAGGCCAGTCTGAGATGGATACATTGCATTCAGCACATTTATCAATAGTACATTTATATTTACTTAGCTGGTTGCAGTCACATCAACCATGGGCCAGCGTGGCCGCCATGGTCCTTTGAACTCTAGATACAGATTTGTACATCGCAGGTGCTTGCTTCCTATGGCTAGGGTGACTCAACTGCTTATAGTCCACACAAGACCAATTCATTTCCATGATGCACTTTAACACAGAATGGAACCTGAGGCACTGCTCTCCACCACCTAGTTTACTTTGACTTGGCAGTTCAAATAATTATTGTAGCCTCTGTCAAGCACATATCACACAGTCATGGTCCCTTGTGGCTTTGCTGGTGTTAGCAGATCCAAACTGGATGATTAAACAAATCAGAAATTTCCCTCTTGGCTACACTGGTGTTAGCGGCTCCAGTTGGACAGGTACTGTCCTCAGAGGCAATGTCAGGAAGAGCAATGTGCTCTGGGTACTCCCCTTCCAGTCCTATAGGCACTTTTTAAAACAGTCACATAACCATTCTCAAATATTAGACCCTTCTCTGGTCACTTGTAACAGATGTCCACCCCTTCTCATCATTAGACAGATGCAGGGTGCAGACAGGCAGACACTCTAAACTTGCTGGGCTTCACTGCCCCTTCACTGCCCCTTACAGATCTCTCACAACTTGCACTTGTAAGTAGAGGTTTACTCACTCAGAAGGATTTTCAATACTTTCCTTTTCTGAAAGGTAAAAGAAATCATTCAGCATCCTCACTGCTGAGGCAGAAGCATTTCTTACAGCCCTCTCACAACTGCAGGTGGATGCTGGCTTCTTTTCCACATTTTCCCAATGTGGAAAGGACAAGGCTAACCCTGGAGGACAATTTCTGGCAACTCCTAGGCTAACGACTTCTGTTGCTTGCAGCCACTTGTCTCTCTGGCAGAAGGGGAGCCTCCTCCCTTGTGGAGAGGCTCACACTGAATCACTAGGCCCATTTTGTCTAGCTGGGAACCTGTGCCCCCTCCCTGTGGAGGGGCTCCTGCATGAACAATAGCTCAGCCTGGAAAAACACTGGGTTTTATGGAGTCCTTCCAGGGCTCCTGATTGACTGAGTCCACTTGGGTGTCCAAATGCCATGGGCTTAAAGCACTTGTCAGTCAATAAAATGAATATTCATTAGGCTCACTCCCTGCTTTTCCTCCACAAGCACTTGGCAATGTTGCAAGAGTCTCTTGCAAAAGTCCCAAGAGTCCTGGCTGAAATCCTGGCTTTCTGATAGGCTGCCAGCTGCATGAGATGGCTGGTGAAATACGCAGTCCCCTTGCAGTTTAATACAGTCCCAGTATTGAGGTTCTGATGCAGCCAGGCTAGATACTTTTGTTTATTTTGTGCCCCACAGTTCAGTGGCCATAACTGTGTCCTTTCAAATGCTGCCCAGATGAAGTCCACCTCTGCAGTCCTTAGCCTGCCACTGCTGCCAAAATATGCAGTCAGCAGGCAGCAGACAGATGGCTCACCAGAGTCCCAACATTAACAGTCTGGAGCAGCCAGCACATTTATTTTTATTTGTTTGGCCCCACTATTTATTAGCCCCTTTAGTGTCTTTTTATCCATTGCCCTTATAATACATTTTGTTTCACTCCACAGCCTGTCGCCGCTGCTGAAATCAACAATCCCCTGCAATGGACAGGCAGCTCATGAATGTTAATGAGGGCTCTTATGCATATTTATGATCCCCGTTTTTAGCTCTCTTAGCGCTTCTTATTTAAACTGTACAATGGGCTCCCTTGGCCCTCCAATGGGTCACCAGTCCCCACTGTGGCTTCTGATGGGACCGGGACCTCCAGAAAAGTCTCTGTTGGACTGCAAGACTGGTGCTTGGGATATCAAAGGCACTACATGCACATACGCAGTCGCTGGACACTCAGGAAAATGCCCAAGCTCTTTCCATTGATCTATGCTGCCCAGCAAGCTGATCTGTCTGCTGAGGAATAGAGCCTTAACCCGTCCACTACCTGACACTTTCAGAGAAGCTCATTATCACATTTTCCCCCTCCCCTCTCCAGCTGTCCTCCGGTCTGTTTCACTCAGTCACAAAATGAAGTGTGTAAAGCCCTAGCCCAAGTTAAACTGCAAAATTTATCACAAGCTAGAGAAAGAGGAGGAGCAGGGGGAGGATGGAAGTATAAGGAATCTGGGTGGGGTTGGCCAAAAGGATCAGGGATAAAGGGGTGGGGTTAGTGTTAGTAAATGCCAGGAGCTTGGGAAACAAGTTGCCAGAGTTCCAGGCCATGCTGTTAGGGGGTGGATGTGGCGGCAGTCACGAAGCGTGGCCAACAAAACCATGACTGGGACCTAAATGTACGGGGGTACACTATGCTTAGGAAGGATAGAAAGGAGGGCAGAGGGGTGGAGTGGCTATGTTCATTAGAGATGACATAGAAATTGCTATAGGTAGAAGAGGCAGAGGAAACGTGGAGGCCTTATGGGTCACCTTACGATCCCCAGCAGGAGATAAGGTCAAGCTGGGAGTAGCATATAGGCCCCCCGGGATAAGTGATGTTCTAGAGGATGGTTTGCTGGACAACATCATTGCCCAGTGTGGTCCAAAGGGAAGGAGTGGTGTTGATGGGGACCTTAATATGCCAGGTACAAACTGAGAACCATGTCCTCTAAGGTGGCCAAGGAGCAGAGGCTGCTGGATGGCTTCCAGGATGTGTTCTTAACACAGCATGTGATGGAGCCCACAAGGGAGGGGCATGTCCTGGATGTGGTTCTGGCAGATGGGGATCTGGTAAGGGACATGGTTGTACAGGACCCCCTGACTGGGAGTGACCACAATACTGTCTGGTTTCAAATAAGCATTGGGGGAGTGGGGGTGAGATCTAGGACACTGGCAGTGGACTTCAGGGGGGCAGACTTTATGGGCATGGGAAATATACTCAAGGATCACTTGAAGGGGATTACCTCAATGACAAGTGTGGAAAGGAGATGGGAGGTCATAAAACGGGGACTTCATGAGGCAGTCAGGATCTGCGCTAAGTTGAAACGTAAGGGAGCAAGGTCACATAAACCATGCTGGTGGTCCAGTGAGGTCCAGGTAGCAGTCAGAGAAAAGAAGGCGACTTACAAAAATATAAAACAACAAGAGGGATAGGGATAAGAAATGTACCAGCTTGCATCTAGAAAAGTCACCCGTATGGTGAGGAGCAAAGTCAGTAAAGAGCAACGGCTGGCACAGGGGATACATGGAGGGAAAAGGGTTCTTCGGTACATTGGGGAGTGGAGAAAACTAAGGGCCATCTCAGCAGATTGAGATCAGAAGAAGGGTGGGTGGAAGAGGCGAGGGACCAGGCAGAGGTATTTAGCAGTACTTTGCCTCTGTGTTCACTAGAGAGGATGGGATATCTACAAGCAAGGCACAAAGGGATAGAAGCGGCAGGAGTGGGATCAGGGAGCAACAGAAATGGAGCAAAGGGAGGAAAGGTACCCCAGGGGTGTCACATCTGGATAAGGATAAAAAGACCAGTAAGGTGGAGGGGACAGATGATGCCATCCCCACCAAAAGGGTGTGGTTTGCCCTCAAGGCCCTAAAGAAAGACAAATCTCCTGGGACGGATGGCATTCATCCGAGATTACTATGGGAATTGGCGGACATACTGGCTGCACCCCTGGTGGAGCTTTTCAACAGGTCACTTGAGACAGGGAGGGTACCTAGGGATTGGCGAGAGGCACATGTGGTACCAATCCATAAAGGGGGGTCGAAGGAAGTACCAGGAAACTATAGACCCATCAGTTTAACCTCGGTGGTGGGAAAATTAATGGAGAGTATACTAAAGGAATGATTGGGGGTTTACTTGGGGAGGTGGGAGGTCTGGATAGTCGGCAGCATGGGTTTGTGCCAGGTAGATCATGTCAAACCAACCTTGTGGAGTTCTATGAATGGGTAACATCAGAACTGGACAGGGGTAAGCCTGTGGATGTATTATTCTTGGACTTCAGCAAGGCGTTTGACTCTGTCCCCCACAATGGTCTGGTGGAGAAACTGATGGGGTTAGGAGTAGGCCCTTTGATGGTCAGATGGATTGAAAACTGGATAGCTGGACGCACTCAGAGAGTAGTGGTCTGTGGGGCTCTCGAACCCTACAGAGGTTGGTAGTGGGGTACCACAGGGCTCGGTCCTGGGTCCAATCCTATTTAATGCATACATATCAGACATCAGGGAGGGTATAGGGTGTGAAATGAGTCTCTTCGCGGATGACTCCAAGATGGGAGCAGTAGTTGAGGGAGAAGGGAAGTTGGCCCTGCAAGGACCTGGACGCCCTGGGCTGGGCTCACACATGGAAATTAAATTTCAATATCACCAAGTGCAAGGTGTTGCATCTTGGTCGGAAACCTAAACACAGGTACACCCTGGGAGGGGAGGTGCTGGAAGCCTCAACAGGGAAAAAGACCTAGGGGTCATGGTGGATACATGTATGAATAACTCTGAGCAGTGCAGGAGAGCAGCTAGCAAGGCAAACAGGATGTTGGGATGCACCATGAGGATCACCTCAAGGAGCAAGGAAGTGATTCTGCCGCTGTACAATGGACTGGTTAGACCACACCTTGAGTACTGTGTACAGTACTGGAGACCACACTTGAAGAGGACATACAGCTCCTGGAGAGGGTACAGAGGAGGGCAACAAAAGATGATCACGAGGCTAGGGGATTTGACTTACAGGACAGACTTGAGGAGCTCTGCCTGTTTTCATTGGAGGAAGGAGAGACAGGGGACATGATTGAGGTCTTCAAGTACCTCAAGGAATAAATAAGGGTAAACATGGAGGGATCTTTAGACTAAAGCAGGGAGGCATCACCAGGGCATGGTTTGAAGTTGGAAGGTGGAAGGGTGAGGGGAAAAGAGGAGGAGGTTTTCACTGAGAGGGTGGTGGACCCTTGGAATGCTCTGCCTGGTGAGCTGGTTCAGAGATCCACAGTGGAGGGCTTTAAGAGAGGGTGGGACAGACACAGAAAGTGGATGTATCAGATGATGGCCTGTCCCGGGGGGGGTGGGGATGGATGATAGGGGTTTCTGGAGCACAAGGGATGGGAGGGTCTCTGCACCCAACTAAGGATCTAGGTTCGAGCAGACTTGATAGATCATAAGGCCTAATCTGCTGGCAAATAGTATGTTAGTATGTTAGTAAAACAATATTTCCACAGTACAGAGCTACAGTTGGAATACTTAACACCATTTTGCTAAGTGCCTAAGTAGACCCTGGACACACTGGGGAACGTAAAACAGTTTAAGTTCCTTAAAACAGTTTAAATCCTCCTAGAACTGTTTGCAGACAGACTACAAGCCCCTTAAAATGTTTTAACAAAAGTGTTTCTAAACCCTGCTAGATACCTAGTCTTAAAACCATTTTTAAAAATGTTTTGGAGCTAGCATGGTTTTACTCACAGGTCTGTCCAGGAGTAAAAACATTTTAAGCTGTAATGGATTAACTAAAACATTTCTGTAGTGTGTCCAGGGCCTTAATGTTGCTTGCCAGCCAAGTAGTTGCCTTTGATATCCCATGTGCACTGAGGTACCTCCACAAACCAGCACTGTCTGGTGCTCTGATGCATATCAAAAGAATCCCAAAGCTGAGGACAAAAGAGGAGAGGAGAGGAGAGGAGAGGAGAGGAGAGATGAGATATCAGGTATGTGGTTCAATATATTTCAATGGGGTTTTGAAGTTAGTGGTATAACTTAACCATTTTTGAGTATTTTTGACCCAGATTTTCAGCATGCCTTTTTTGGGACCCAACCTCATAAACAATTGCAGTGAATTTAGGCACATTGGTCTCAAAAGGTGATTTCAAGGTCACTGTGTGAAATCATCTTTCAGGCAGGAGTTGAAAATTCTGTCTGCCCTTGTTCATGAGACAGGGTCCTGAGAAGGCTATGTTGAAAAGCTGGCATACGAACTATTAAAAAAACAACAAAGTTATGAGCCTACATTGAAATTTGTAAACATTGCTTCATAACTTTGGTCATTTTCTTCAATATTTTTTTTATCTCATCTTTATTACTTGCACCCACTGCGGCCTGTACCGGCGGTGGCATCCAGCCACTGGGTCTGCCCATGGGGAGAGCAGCAGGCTCAATCACATGATGAGAGGGTCTGGCACTGCCATAGCTGAGCTGCTGGAGAGCTCCCCCATCCCTATCAGAAGGACCAGCACCGACCCCCCCCCAGTGCAATTTTACGACAGTCCTCCTGACGAGGCAGGACACAGCTATCAAGCTGCATATTCACATCCAGCCTTTTTTCCTTTTTTACCCCAAAGGGAGTGCGAACATGCAAAGATGTCTATCCACAAGCATGCAGATGTCCGCCGTGCTCCCTCCCTAGTGCTAAAGAACGTGCACCTACAGTGCCTCTGGGCATCCCCATGGACCTCCCAGAGCACGGTGTGGTTCCCATCCTTTCCCCAGGACTAGGAGAGCTGTCATCAAATGCTCAAGTCTTAGTGCTCCCCTACCAACCCCCGACGACCCGGGCTCATTCCTGAACCCAGGTCGCCGGCGTGGAGTGAGGTGTGACGTCCAGCAGCTCAACCCTCAACGTCACTGGGCCGGCATTTTCTTCAATATTTTGATCCCAAATTTTCAACATAGCCATTTCTTCACAGCACCTCATGAATGTGACACCTGTCATTTTTCAAATCCTGGCCAAAATGTGTTTTTGTGTCCCAAAAGGTGATTTTGCAATCCCTGCATGAAATCTCCTTTAAGACAGGAGCTGAAAATCTTCTCTGCACTTGCTCATGAGGTGGGTCATAAGAAGACTATGTTGACTATTTGGGGCAAAAATATGAAAAAACAGCAAAGTTATGAGCCTGTGTTGAAATTTATGAATGTAGGCTCATAACTTTGGTAATTTTCAATATTTTGACCCTAAATTTTCAACATAGTCATTTCTTCACAGTTTATCATGAATATGACAGCTGCCATTGTTCAAATCCTGGCCAAAATGTGTTTTCACACTTGTGGTGCAAAATCACATTTTGGGCAGGATTTGAAAATGTTCTCTGCCCTTGTTCATCAGGTGGGCTCATAATTTCAATTTCAATTTTTTATTTTACCAGGAATAACACCATTGAGCAGCCTCATTTATAAGGTTGTCCTGGATGGACACAACAGAGGAAATGCATTACCATACATACATTGAATAAGTGCAATACAGTAAATGTTTTGGCTTTTACAAGGTGGTCCTGGATATGCACATAAGAGGAAAAGGCATTACAAAACTTGCGCTGACTGGTTGCAATATGGTAAACATTTCTAACTAGGATGTATAAGTACTCAACAAAAACAGCAATACAGTGAAGTATAAGCAATAACATTCTATAAAATATAAATGTTTGGAGCAAGGGAGAAAGAGAAGGGAAAAGGGAAATACCTATCATACTACAACAGACTGGGTACAGGGCCATTAAGTGCTGTGTAGGCAGTGCAACACAGAGCAGGCATCCTTCTGGGAAAAATGGTACAGTTTAAGAGTAACAATTACAATTTTCCAGCAGGGAGCAGTTCAGCAGGGATTTGAAAGTCTGCAAACCAATAATTGTAGTACATTCTAACAAATTTTGGAGGATATTCCATATGGTTGGGTGGTGTTGGGAAGTTACTTTTAAAAAGTAATCGGTTACAGTTACTAGTTACTTTCAAATAAACGTAATCAGTTACAGTTACTTATATAAATGTAATTAGTTACCAGTCTGGGTTTCGTGCAAGGCATAGCACAGAAACTGCACTAGTTCGGGTGCATAATGACCTCCTTAGGGTTAGAGATCGAGGGAAGGGGACAATTCTTGTTCTCCTCGATTTCTCTTCAACGTTTGACATGGTGGACCATAGAGTGTTACTTGACTGCCTAAGGGAATTCTGTGGAATTGCCAGCACTGCCATTTGTTGGTTTGAGTCTTTTCTATCTAACAGGAGGCAGAGGGTAGTGATGGGGAATTTCTCCTCCTCCCCTGACAACCTGTCATGTGGAGTTCCCCAGGGTTCGGTCTTGTCACCGATGTTGTTTGCCATATATATGCGGCCCCTGGGAGAGCTCATTAGGAAGTACAGTCTTGGTTTCCATTGTTATGCTGATGATACCCAGCTTTATCTTTCCTTTGCCCCTGGAACATCTTGTGCAGTGGAAGTGCTAAACAGCTGCCTTGCTGTGATCAATGACTGGATGGCCTCCAGCTGGTTGTGGCTGAACCCCAATAAGATGGAGGTATTGGTGGTGGAGTTGAACAGAGGGCATGATAGGTTGGCCTCTGGTGCAGAGACAGGGCTTTTTCTTGGCTCTGTACCATCGAAGACCTCCTCTAGGGTGCGGGATCTGGGCATTATTCTTGACAGCAGATTGACACTTGAGTTTTAGGTGGTGTCTGTTGTCCATACTAGTTTTTATCATCTGAGGAATGTCGCCAGGATAAAGCCCCTAGTTCCACCACAGGACCTCCCCACCATGGTGCATGCCTTTGTGACATCCAGGCTTGACTACTGTAATGCACTCTATCTCGGGGTCTCTGGGGGTACCCTACGCTGACTGCAGCTGGTGCAGAATGTGCTAGTGAGGCTGCTGACAGGACAGCCTAAGTATTGTCATATTATTGCGGTGCTGTGTCAACTGCACTGGCTGCCAGTTAGGTGGAGGGCCCTCTTTAAGGTGGGCTTGCTCACTTTTAAGGCCCTACACGGCCTGGGCCCTGGATACCTGAAGGACCTCCTTACACCTATTGTCTCGGTCCACTCCCGCCACTCCTCCTCTAGGGACCTCCTTGCGATTTCCAGGACTAGATTAAAAACAGCTGGCGACAGAGCATTTAGTGTCACCACCCCCGTCTGTGGAATTCACTTTCTCCAGCTGTTAGGGAGGCCCCTTCTGTAGAGGTATTTAAAGCCTGCCTCAAAGCCTTCTTGTATAATCAGGCCTTCCCAGACTGTGTTTTATAGTCCTTGCTGCTTTCAGAACCTTATTTTTAGGTTAGCCTTGGCTTTTTAAGTAGTAGCTGTTGCTGTGTAGGGTAATAGTTCCATAACATTTTGTTTAATTGTTGAAATATTGTATGTTTATATTTAATAGTATGTTGTTACATATTTATTATGATGTGTAGCATGCATTTTTAATATGTTTGGTGCCCATAGCCTCCGGGATGGCTGTCTCTTAAATAAAATTTGCTTTGCCTTGCCATTACTTTTATATAAAAAGTAATTAGCAACTGTAACTAATGCATATTACTCTTCATATTACTTTATATTACTTTTGATAACGTGGCTGTATTTACTCATCGAACATTGTTATGTGCTCATGAAATCCCTAGAAGTGTATAAAAGAAATAAAATAGATTCTAAAGACAATGAATATGTTAATTTATAACACAGTGCCTATCTAACATTGCCAGCCACAACAATTTCCTTTACATTTCCATAAATAAGAGTGCTATTAAAATAAAAACACTCAAACGTACACCCTGCATTTACTGCTGCTCTCCACAATATTTTCCCCCCACAGCTGGATCCTGGCTTTGCCATCTACTGCTGTCTCTGACCTTTTTCATTTCCATAATACCCACACTCACCCTCCAACATACACACTCCATGCATCAATCAAATGACCTGCTGTGGCAGTTTGGCACATGTGGTGTTGATGGAAATGGGCCCTGAACCCTGCCTGCAGATGGACTACTTGTCTTTTTCCCTACAACAGCTATGCTTGTCCCATGCCATCAGGGTTCACAATGAAAACCACTGAAGGCCATGACTGACAATATGCAGGGGTGTAGCAAGCTATCTATAAATTGCACATCAACTGGCCAATCTGTTGCCCCCTCAGACAAATTTCATCAATTCCTATAGTGATTCTTAGCTGTGCCATGTAGTGGAGCATAAGTAATATAATTTGCGTATCAAATGATGCAAAATGATATATTTTAATAATAAACTGACAAATAAAATGATGTTTTCTGACTTGTATTTCCACAGCACATGTTACAGATGTAGAACAAAATGGTAGTATTAAATGCATGCTGAAAACAGAAAACGGAGTTAGTATCAATGTTTCAACCATAGGTCTTCTTCAGGAATTATCTAAAAGAGAAAAAAGCAGTAAGGGAAATAAGAGACATATTTGTGAGGAAAGAAAATGGGGGGAGGTTTTTAGGAGAAATATAGAATAATAATTGGGTGGTGTGTTTAACAAGATTTTACAGACATCCAAGGTGTTGAATGCCACATAAATCCTGAAAGTGAAGCTAAAGGGGTTTATTTAAGCATCCAACATTGAGGATGTATGTAAAATCTTGATAGAATCATACCACTCCATGTTTTATTTTATATAATTGCTGGGGAGCATTTTGTCGCCACAGCAGTTATATAAAATAAAGCCACATCTCCATGCAGCCACTATTACAGGGTTTCAGCACGGTCCGCTATCTGAGATTTGCTGCTGAAACATTTTCTTTCCCCATATTTTCATTGTTTTTTACAGCTTAAACATAAATAGTAGACATAGATCAGTTATTTCTTTTTTTTTCAGTTAACTTACCACCGAGTGCCAGTCACAGTGAAGTGAGCAGGCATGTGGTACTACAGAAAGGCAGAGGGACAGAAGAGCTGTGGCTGGCCATGCATTGGCCAAGAAAAAAACAGCATGTGTTCACCGTTATAACCCATGGGTTATAATGGGAAATTATTACCCAGTTTAGGAAAAAAATGCTAGCCAGTTATTATAAAGTGTTAATAGGTAAGGTAAGAATGGAATCTGGAAAATGAAAAGGTGATGATAGGTATGAAAAGGCAGTGTAGAAGTGAATGGGCTGAGGAGTTCTTAAGTGGGGTCTAATAAACAGGCCTTGTAAAAAGGCTGAAAGGTGAAAGCTATGTGTGCACACTCATTTTCATTTTCTACAGATAAAAAAAATACTCAGACTGTAGGGGCCAGTGAGTTACACCAGATATGTAACAACTGGCACAAGAACACTCAATGCAATGACACCTCATCAAAGCCATTCAGCATAACAATATTTTCTGTAATGAGACAAATGGCAAAAACAACCCCAATGCCCAATGGCAGTGAGACTGCAACCATGTAGAAAGCAGTGGTGCAATAAATGAGGCTACCTTGTAGTTGTAGCTACCATGTTAGAACAAAGATCTCATAGGGCAAACCAGTATTAGGTCAGAATATCTAGGCTTAATGTTACAAGGCATCTGGAGTCTTTGCTCCAGTTGCTGTGCCACGGGTTTACACCACCCCATAGCTCTGGTAGCTCATAATACCTACACTGTGACTACTCAAACCTGAATATCAGCATGGCTATAAAAAATGCCACCTTACAGCCATAAAATGTTGCCTAAACTTTTTATTGAGAAAAAAGGCAAAAAATGGTACCAACTTGCATTCAATGTGCAAGGTGAAGATGCTGGGTGCTCACGCAGTGCATGTCAGAAGGCAATTTTTTTTAGCCTGATTTTGTAATAAATAGAGCACGCAGTCAGTTGAGCAGCTTTTGTTTGCACTGAAACCTGGATATTAAAAGAGACCTGCACAATCTCTGGAATTCTGTGATATAATCACTAGCCAGAAATTTTTGTATTGAGAGAGCCAGTTGATATTTGCTGTAATAACCCACAGGTTTTTATGGCACTCATGTGCTGTGCTGATCAAAACATGCAGCTCCCACATTGGCTTGCATTTTCTAGCTGGGTGGTCTGAACACTTCCAAAAACATGGTGGATCCCTCTTTCCATTACTGAGGAGCTGCCATGGACAGAGCAGCAACAAACACACTCATCTCTCATCTTCCGGTAATTGTCTGCCACATATCACTCTATCATTGATCCTACCTTAATACTGTAAAGAAAAAATAAATTATCTGGTTGATCCTGCTGTTCGTCGGCTTCCGACACAGGCTGGTGAGTGTGAGGAGTAGTAACAGTCCCCGAGATGACTGGCACGATACCCAGTGGAGACTGTAAGTTAAAAGAAAATAGCAAAAACAACATTCCCATTCTAGAAAGGGAGGGAAAGGGAAAAACAGACTAAGTGTGTGTGTGTGTGTGTGTGTGTGTGTGTGTGTGTGTGTGTGTAAGAGACAGAAGTCAGGCAGCAGTGCGTGCGTGTGTGTGTATGACAGAACTCAGGCTGTAAAAAAATTGCTGACCAGCAATTATATAAAATAAAAGATGGGGAGATGTGTGAAAAACCCTGAATTTAATGCAAACCCTCGATGTGGGTGATTTAATAAACCCCTCGGGCTTCCCCCTCGGGGTTTATGTAGCATCCCACACCTCGGGCGTATGTTAAAGTCTCGTATCACACACTTCCCTATCCTTTATTCTCTATGTCATAAACTTTAAGCTTCACTCTTGAGGTTTATGAAGTCACAAGAACCCCTTGATGGATTACAGCAGCCATAACAGATGGATGCCTATCTGTTATTCTGTTAATATTACTATTTATATTACAGTAACTAGTTACTTTCAGGGAAAAGTAATGTCATTACAGTTAGTTATTACTTTATTTTAAAAAGTAATCAATTACTTTTACTAGTTACCTAGAAAAGTAATCAGATTACAGTAACTGGTTACAAGTAACTAGTTACTACCCAACGCTGCAGTTGGGAGACCATGACTGCCTGCTGATAAGAAGTCTATGTGTGGTCATAAAATGGCTATGTTGAAAATTTGGGGTAAAACTATGAGAAAACAACAAAGTTACAAGTCTACATTGCAATATTTCAATGCATGCTTGTAACTGTGGTAATTTTCAATATTTTGACCCCAACTTTTACACGTAGCCATTTTTTGACACCGCCTCATGAATGTGACAGCTGTCTTTTTTTCAAATCCAAGCCAAAATTTGTATTAACGCTTGTTGCGCAAAATGATGTTTCAGTCACTGTTTTACAAACGACACCTGTCATGCTCAGAAGGAGTGATTATAAGCAGTTGTTGAAAATTTGGGGTACAAATGAGAAGAAACAACTAAGTTATAAGGAAATGAATTGTTCCAACATTTACTCATTATTTTTTGCACATTTTGGCCCCTAATGTTCAACATATCGCTTGTGTTACCCCACCTCCTAACCATGGCAGGCGTCATTTTTTCAAGTGTCCTCTGAACCTGTCTCCACAGTCACACAGTGAAATCATCTTTCAGATGGTATTTTAAAAATTCTACCTGTCTTGATCCTAATAACATCAGGTCATAAAAAGAGTGTTGGATATTTGGGGGTCCAAATGTGGGAGCCCACTTAAAAGTAGATATTGCCTTCCAGCTGCCCTATCCTGGGTAACTACAATCTCACAATGTATTAAAGCAGGACATCACTGAAAATGAGATATTGCAACTCATCTGCTATATTCTGGGTAAATGTATAGTAAAAATGTGTACAAGCCCCAGTAATATTTACAAGTCAAAGGTTTAGCTTGTATGCACAGATGCAAGTATTGAGACAGGGTGGCAGCTGCAAAATACATTATGAACATCTTTTATGACAATATTTTTAGGCTTAGTGGGTCATTATCTGAAAACAATTGTTAAATCTTAATGCTCTGGGAATGATTGAGAACTGGAACACAAGCATCTCCTCTACCAGGACTGCTCAGAGATGTTATTTATTTATTTATTTATTTGTACATCAGTTTACAACCTTTGAGCCAAGGGCTCATTTTCAAAGGTACCTCGTCACAAAGAGGACAATACAATGCAGACATTCATGTTACAGAATGTAGGTTACATGGAATTAACATACAGGTTTGTGAGGAACATGATAGATACAGCAGTACATACAAAAACTCATTTAAGGTTACAGGATATGGGTACATCAGTAAATAGGTGATTGGCCGATATTACAGAGAGGCCAGATTGGTTATTGTGGCAACATAGAGACTGGAAATGGAGCAGTCAGTGGAGCAGTGGTAATTTAACAGGCTACAGCAGTATATAATGGTAAGAGCAGTCAGGAGCAGTGGCAAATTAACCAGGTTACAGCAGCACATAGTAACACTGCCAGGGCGAAATCAACAGAGCAATTTAAGCCAAGTTACAGCAACATATTGCAATACTGCAGGTTAAGCAGTCGGCAGAACAGTGGTAATTTTGCCAGAGGAGATACGTGGTGTGGTTTGGATGCTGCCCAGTGGGCATTGTCAGGGCACAGTGGAGCACCTCAGATTATACAGGTGCAATTTAGATGCGGTGAGCAGTTCACTTCTGAGTCGCGGTTTTGAATTTGAGATCGTAGGGGCATCTGTGATGTGGAGGGGAGTGAGTTGAACCAGGAAGGGGCTCTATGGGGGAAGGATCTTTGACCATGGGAGGTCCTGGCTCTAGGTGTCTGGAAGGTAGTCCTGCAGGAAGTCCGTGTACAGACCAGGGGTTTGGCTATGGGGAGGGAGGCCGTCAGCCCTGGGGGGGACAGTCCTAGGAGAGTTTTTTTTGCTATTAGGTATGTTTGATAATGCAGCCGGTCATCTAGGTTCAGCATTGTTGCCAGCACATAGAGCTGGCATGAATGTGTAAGTCTAGGGGCCCCAGTGATTAGTCTGCAGGCCTTGTTAAGTAACAGGCGGACTTTGTTGAGCGCAGTTGTGTAGGCAGACCCGTATTTAGCTTCAACATAAGCCACAAAGTGCACCACAAAACATCTAGTACTCCAGGCCTTCTGTACCAATGACGAATATCTGGCATTGACAAATGCATGTTTAATTCAGCATTTTACCCAGGATAGCCCAGATGACATACAAAACCTTTATTTTAGCAGTTCCCAGTTTCTACCTGATTTTCCAGCTGGGATGTCAGCACAAGTAGAGCATGTGACTTGCTCAAGGTCACACAGTGAAACAGTAGTGGGATTCAAATCCAGAATCTCCTGTTTCAGTGTTTTATTTGTTATTTATCTATTTAGGTCTTGGAATAACACCTTTGATCTGGAAGCTCGTTTACATAGGTTCCATGTCAACAAAAATAACACATTACAAACATTTTATAAACTGGAGCTAGCACAGTACATATATTTTGGAATTGGAACAGTATAAAACGTGTAAGTGCTGTAAACAGGATACAGTTAATACAGAGGAATATAGGGTTTCATACAATGTGAGCACAGAGATACAAAATATGACATATTAAGCAGAATAATATTTCTTTGTCAAAGTTTAAAGAGAGGGGGTAGGAGGAGAGAGTTATGTGTGGAAATAAATGTCTCATGGAGGAAATAGCAGATGTGGATAAGGCAGGGGACTAGTTAGGGCTCACTGGGGTGGGGGGAGGAGGTGGGAAGGCAGAGGGCGAAGAGGATAGGAGGTGGGGATCAAAAAAGAAGGAAACAGGGGCTAGCAGTCACAGCTGCTCAGGTTGGCTAGCAGTGTTCATTGCTTTAATCCCTAGTATGCCCTACCTTTCCATCTTGGAAATGAAGGGGATCTGCACTGAACTTCACTGCTTATCATAAGAACATAAGAATGGCGTCGGCAGATGGGGACCACTTGATCCATCCAGTCTGCCCAAGGTGGCTACTCCTCTCCCCTTTAATTGTTCCAGCCAACCTGTCCACACTGTCTGTCCCACACTAGTTTGCATTCTCTTATTGTTTTAGCTGCCACCACCTGTGCTGGCAGGCTATTCCATGGCTCTATCACCCTCTCCATGAAGAAGTACTTTCTATAGTTGTTCCTGAACTAGCCTCCCACCAGATGTAAGTTGTTCCCCCTTGTCTGAGTTCCCTTGTTTTCTTGGAAGACGTTCTCTGTCTTGTTTATTCCCTTGACGTATGTGAACGTTTCTATCATGTCACCTCTGTTTTTTCTCTGTTCTAGTGAGTACAACTTCAGTTCCCTGAGCCGAGTTTCAGATGTCTCATGGTGCAGCCCCTGCACCATTTTTGTGGCCCTTCTCTGCACCGTCTCTAAGTTAAGCAAGCCAAGAAGACAGTTCATTGGAATTGCCACTTCTTCCCATTTGTTAATGCACTGTGTTGCACTGCTACTGCAGTTTAATTCTGCTGGTGGGAGGGGGGGTATAGTACTGCTGGAAGCTGCTGGTCTACTAACACCAGAGATTGGTGTAACAGGACCTGACAGTAGCAGTACCTTTGTTCATCTGTCATGTGACTGATTCTGCTATTGCTGCTGAACCTGAATCACCACTGGGTTCTGCTCAATTGCCAACTCGTCAGTGAAGAAACATTTTTAACATAATAACAGATTTGAAGCAGCCTTCTAATTGTTTCAAAAATATGTCAGCAAGCTGCTGTGTTTGTTTACTGTTGCTAGCAGGGAAACCAGGTATGTTGTATCATCACCGCAATCATCACTACCACCATCCTCATCACCACCTGTGTGCCACCAGGTGTTGACATGTTTGTTACTTCATACACATTCTTCAGTGGTAACTCCAGAGTGCATACATCTGGCAATCTTCTCCCCTCACGCTACTGCCCAAGTACATTAAACAGATTATTCAAAACAATTTCAGGAATGATTTCTTATCAGAACTAAAGAAGCGTCCAAGGCATTTTTCAGGGTAGGCTCAATGGATGCATGATTTGTTTTCTATCCTTAACCACCTATGCACCTATTACTGTATCCAGTTATGACTGATCCATCTGGAGCATCAGTAAGGGTGAGTGAAACCTAAATTTAGTTTTCAATGAATATTAGCCACATACTGTAGAGAGCATTCATGTATTCGACTATATTTCTGTATTCAGAATACATACCCCAAGCCTTTTTGTTAACAAAAAAAAAGACTTTTACAAGTCTTTACCATCCTCCTTACATGTAACAGTGTTGCTGACCCTCCTTCCCATACCGATCACTCAACAATATACCCCTCCCCCCACACATAGCACCACATCACCGTCACCACCACCCGCCCAGTCCCAGGCGCATTATTATTGAAATAAAGGTCCCAGGTTATGATTCACAAAATAAATTTTTGGCTGCCAGAGGACAACCAACCCCTATCTCCTTCCTGTGCCCAGCCGCATGAAAACAGACACCCCCTGCACTCTAACACATACTACTCTACTCCCACCCACTCTCACTCAGTGACATCCATACAAAAATAAAAGAAAGGCAGTCCCATGGTAGGTGATCAGCACAGCCTTTCCTCCACCTTGGCCTGCCACCATCTATTGAATGTATCTGGTGCATACTCTGTAGTAATCCCGGATTGGCCCCAGCTAAAGCCACTCAGCGATTACTGCAGAGCACCCTCCTGGTTCCATTTGATAGATGGCAGCTGTCTGAGGTGAAGTAAGGGCTGTACCAGTCACACACTGTGGGACCACCTTTCCTTTTTTGTGTAGGTGAGTCAGTGGAAATGGGAATAGGGTGGTGGGTGTCAGAGGGTGAGGGTATCTGTTTTAATGATACTGGGCTGGAGAAGATGGGGTTGTTGGCTACTGGAAAATGGGAATTAATGTTTTTGATTGGGGCTCTGAGCAATATAGTGATGCACCTGGGATTGGGGGGTGGTACTACATGGTGGAGATTTCTCAGTCATTGAGATAGGGCAGGAGGATGGGCTCATTGCTACATGGGTTGGAGATTGGTTAAAGACTTTTTTACATTCTATTTTTAATGGGTTATTTTTATACTGAATACTGCTGCCAAGTACAGCTGAACACAGATGGTACTGAAATTCAGACGAATACAACTAGTATTCAGCAGTCTGTTCAAATTTTGTGCATACTAGGAGTGGGTAAATACCTTATTTCAAAAATTCAGCTGAGTATTTGATCCGGGGGTCCCCAGTATTCATTAATTGTGTCTTCTTCTTAACAACAGTGTGTCAGAGTTCAGCATCTCCCAGGACTTCCTGTCCAATCAGAGGCCAGTTTGAAAGCTCACTAAAGCCTCTCCATATGATTCAGTACTTAATGAAGCTGGAGGGAAGCAAGATACACATGTTTGCAGAGATCTCTGCTCTGAAATCAATCTGTTTTGAAAAGTTTGTTAAAACTTCCAAAGTAAACACAGATTTTAACAATTACGTGCACTTTTTAAGTGTCAAGCTAGAGTTTGGTACATAGTATGTTTTTTTTCAGATTTTTGTGTAATACATTCAGCAGCTTAAAGGAGTGTTTCTTTGTAATGGGGAATACAAGGATAAGGAGCCACAGTTATCAGAATGCCTTGATAGAGGGTCAGGAGTAGAATTCTGTGGATAGGGCAGTGGGCTCCAGTAAGGTGTTGGAAGCATAATGATGCATGGTATGTCAGGAGGTCTAAACCTCACTTTCAGGTTCTTGGCAATATTGGGAATGCAAGTAATCACAGACATGTTGCATAAGAGTAATACACTTGTTTATTACTGCCAACAAGGATAAAATCACAGTTACATTTATTACTACCAAAAAGGATAAAATCACAGTTGCCCTAAGCAGTTCTTCCCAATATGAACCGGGAGCCAGTGCTAAGCGTTCCCTATACCTCGAGGTTTCTTTGTGTCTCTTAGGATCTCTGAAGTACAAGACTAGTGTATCACATTATATACCTATGATAATTACTATGGTTACCGTAAGACAGAAACATTTCTAGTTACAGAGATGAGCCCTGTTGGCTAAATTAGAGGAGGCTCCACGGTCCAAGATAACATTATACAATTTTGTAGTAGTCAGCAGTTTGTGAAACAAAAGAGTTCTTATACAGAGTCGTACATAACTCAGTGTAGTAGTACAAATCACCAAAAGGTGGCAATGCTGACTTACATATCATAATTATTTCAAGGACACAGGTGTCCTGGCATCTTACAAGTAAGAAATACAGAGAAAATACATAGAAGAATATATATATATTAGCAAACAATGCGTATAACAACAATATGCATACATATCCTGACATCTACTCTTATGTGGTAGATGTCCTTAGCCCTATATGTTAGTATAACATATGCCTAAACACTAGTTGTCTATGGTGTACCTCTAAGGGTACCAATAAGGGTGCAGAGACCTCGTGTAACAGTAACTTGCATACTGCATGACCCTGAGTAAGCTACTTAACCTCCCTGTGATTCTGATACAGACCTGAAATTTAGCTTTAGTTCAGTTTGTTTTTCCAGCCAAAAATCTGCAAAATAAATTTAAACAAGCATTTGTCAATGCCGAATGTTTGCTTGCTGGCATTGGCATTGGTAGTGTAGGAGTTACAGAGCTGCATAATAGGAATGGCAGTGAAGTATTGAACTGAAGCCAACCCCATCACCACCCTGCAGATAGTGACCGGCATTGGGGTGTGCCTTTGGGTTATCAGGCATAACGGCCATGCCATTTCAACACACCCTACCGTGCAGACACCAACAAGTGTCATGGTGTGCCTTGGGGTCTTTGGCCCTTATGCGCACCCCATTCCATCAGGAAATATTGTGAGATGGATGTGGTATAGGAGAATGGGGTGAACTTTGGGGCCGAAGAGTCCAAGGCACACCTTGATGCCTCTCAGTGGCTTTAGGGTGTTGGTGGGGGTGGAATGGTATGAGCATTGCAGGTGACAATCCCAAGTCACAGCCCTAATGCCTGTCATTCTCTACAGGGTGGGGTGTTATGGTCGGAAACCCTAACGCCTAAGGCATTAGTTGGTATTTTCACTCCAAATTTTCAAAATGGGTTTTTTGTGACCCCCACCTCATGAACAGTGGCAATATCAGTTTGTTAGCTGAAAGTTGCTTTTGCACAGCGACTACGGCATTTGTCACCACAGGTACAAAAACACATTCTGAACAGGATGTGAAAAATGACAGCTGTACTGTTCATGGGGAGGTGTAAAAAATGGCAATGTTGAAATCTGCAGTGAAAATATTAAAAAAACTGGTGAAGTCGCGAGTGTGCATAGAAACTGTGCACCGTGCACCCGTAATGTAATTAGTTTGGGAATTGTTTACAGCAGATTGTCAACACAGGCATTTTGGGACCTCCGGTCATGAACAGTGTCACTGTGATTTTCTTTACCTGTCCCGAACAATGATTTCCCACAGCGACCACGCATTCCTGTGCTGAAAGTGAGAAAACACATTTTGGCCATGTTGTGAAAAATGACAGCTGTACTGTTCATAAGGAAGTGTGGAAAAATGCCACTGGTGAAAATCTGGACTGAAAATATTACAAATTCATGAACTTACGGTGCGTGGAAACTGCAAATGCTCACTCATAACACAGTCATTTTAGGAATTTTTCACCAAATTTTCAAAATAGCCATTTTAAGACCTCTGCTCATGAAAAGTGTCACTGTGATTTTCTTAATGTGCCCCATACATTGATTTCGTACACTGACTGTGCCATTGTGCGCTACATGGGCGGAAACATGTTTTGGGCGAGATGTGAAAAATAACAGCTATACTACTCATAAGAAGGTGTGGTAAAATGGCAATGTTGAAAATCTGGAATGAAAATATTGAATTTTTGTGAACTTATGAGTGTGCGTAGGATCAGCGCAACAAATGCTCGTAAAACAGTCATTTTTGGGAATTTTTTCACCAAATTTTTAGCATAGCCATTTTAGCACTTATGCTCATGAACAGTGTGACTGTGATTTTCATACTGTGTCCCATGCATTGAGTTTGCACACCGACTGCGCACTGTGCGCTACATGCGCGGAAACACATTTTGGGTGAGAAGTGAGAAATGACAGCTCTACTGCTCATAAGGAGGTGTGGTAAAATGGCAATGTTGAAAATCTGGAATGAAAATATTGAATTTTTCGAACTTATGAGTGTGCGTAGGATCAGCGCAACAAATGCTCGTAAAACAGTCATTTTTAGGAATTTTTTCACCACATTTTTAACATAGCCATTTTAGCACTTCTGCTCATGAACAGTGTGACTTTGATTTTCTTAATGTGTCCCGAACATTGATTTCGCACACCGAATGCGCCATTGTGCGCTACATGCGCGGAAACACATTTTGGGTGAGATGTGAAACATGTCAGCTGTACTGTTCATAAGGAAGTGTGGTCAAATAGCAATGTTGAAATCAGAGTGAAAATATTGAAATTAGCGAACCTCTGAGTGTCGCGTGGAACAGCAATGCACTAAGTAAAACAGTCATTTGTCAGGAATTTTTTCACCAAATTTCTAACATAGGCTTTTGAGAGCCCACCTTGATGAACACTGGCACTGTCATTTCATTAATTGGTCCCAAAAGGTGATTTCACGCAGTGACCATGAAATTGCCCTTTGGGCCCTGAATAACCTACCATGACAGTGACAGAAGTCATGGGGGTCCCAAAACCCATGTTGAAAATTGGTGCCAAATCAAAAATACCTGAGATATGCAACAAGTTGAAAACCCCTATTCATTACATTATACAGCTTACGGCATTTCCTCAGTTAAGTAGTCGGCTTTGAAGAGTGCAGATGTGTTCCGGTCCACGAAGATCATCGCGCGAGCTCGGAGGTAAGTATGGGGTGAGGTGGGGGTGTGGGGAGGCAGGGTGCACAGTGGGTGGGCACGGGTGGGAGAGGGAGTGAAGACAGCAGCAAGGGAAGGTTTTTTTCTTTCAGGTTTTTTTTTATTTGGACTATGTGGGATGTTTGCCATGCTGGGGTGGGCTCCCAGCATGGCAGTGAAAACTGTTGGGGGACAGTGGAGCCAGGTAGGTTGGGCACCCCGTCGGCCCATAGGACCCTGTTGCCCGCAGCTGGGGTGGGCTCCCAGCATGCGCGATAGTCTGGGGAGGACAGTAGAGCGATGGGGATTGGGCACCCGTCGACCATACAGACTGTGGGTGGCGGGGGACAGTAGAGCTGATGGGGGAGTGGGCACCCCGTCAGCCATACAGTGTCTACGTGGGGGAGGTAGGAGTGCATGAGCATGCAATGAGCGTTCGCATGTGTGTGTGTGTGTGTGTGTGTGTGTGTGTGTGTGGGGAGGGGGAGCTCTGCTCACTCAAGCGGTGCTCTCCCTTTCAGCTGTACGGCACTGCATTTTGGATCGTCGCACTATGTTTCTTGCACATGCATGCAAGCAAACATAAAAAGGACAAACTGCCACTGGAGATATGGTTAGTCCTTCTTCTGCCAACCAAATTCTACATTTTCATTCCTGACACATGACAGCTCATTGCTACCACCTGATGTATGTCACTCTCATTCTTGAGTTCTTTCAGTTCATTTGAATAATAATACACATCAGCAGCAGTTCTGATCTGGATTGGAACAACACAGCAACAGGATCTGTTATCATCTACATGATTTCTACCTGCAAGAATACAAGACAGCAGAACAATCATGTTTAAAAGGATGAAATGCTGTACAGTTAAACCTTTCCCACCTGTAGGTTCCTTCCCACTCCCGCCACCCCCCAAAGAAAAATTCCCTGGCTACTTACCATTGCTGTTAGGACACAGTGTGTTAAGTCATTCCCACCTGTAGCTCCAGCCTTTCACCCCAACTCCCCCCCCCAAAAAAAAATCCCCAGAGATACTACTTACCTTTGCTAGTAGGACACAACATGTTATCCAACGATCATCCTCCTGATATGGGCTGGTCATTTGTAGCATTGCAACACAGTAGCACTTAACACTTCTCTCATCATTGATCACATTCACGATGGTGGGTTGGATTCACAGGGTAAATCAAATGCAGTCTAATTCAGAAGTAATAGTAATTTCTTTGTAGCAGGACTCAAGCTATCTCCTCTTCTGAAAAAGGCTGCCATGACTCGTATCATGACCTGGAGCTCTGGCTGCCACTTGAGCTTTCAGAATTGCTGCTTTCACTTGACCAGACCCACACCCTGCTTTTTGTTTTTCATGCTTTTAACATCAGGGCATAACACAAAGCACAAAAATGTGCACAACTGTCGATGATTCTGATGGTAGTTACAGGCCTGTGTCAAAAAAGCATTTTATGTGAGAAGAATAAATATTGCACAACAATTTACACAATTGGCAATGCTGAGTCTGGTGGTAGTTACAGGCATCTGACAAACAGGTACTCTACATAAGACTATAATAATGCAGAACTGTAGTCAAGCCACAGGCATACAAAAAGGATATTTGAAAGAGCGTTAACAAGACACAATTGTAAATTTATTTTTATTATTATTTATTCAAAACTTTGGTGACCGGGTAGGCCCACTGAGCCCTGAAGGTCCCTTTTTCAGGGGCGACCCAGGATAACCATACATATTTTCCTACAGAGAAAGACTTGGGTTACAGAGTAGTTTCAGGTGTGTGAGCAGATTACAGCCATGGTTATCATCAAGCATCAGTCCTTACAAATATGTTGACAGTAGAATTAACAAACGATGCAGAAGAAATGTAATTTTATATGGTAAGCTCATTGTTTACTACTGGCATAGTTCAGTGGAAAGTTAGCTGTGGTACTATGCCTAGAGGGAAGCACCGTGGTACCTGATAAGGTGCTTGGAGGATCTGGATGTTAGGAGGATAGAAGCAAGTGGGAGGAAACCAGTGTAAGTAAGGCAAACTAGGTTTGCAAATCCTCCTTATTTTGAAATAATGATAATGGTAGGATACGTGTAGTAGCATAGGTCACTCACTCAGCAGCTGTAATTTGAACATAGCCAAAACATACAGAACATTTCCATTATCCATTTTTTTAATTTCTCCAGAAAAAACACGCATATTAACCCCAACTTTCTGCCAGTAAGGCTTGTTCATAGGAGTGTTCTCATCCCACAAATGAAAAAGGCAGCCTACTTCTATGGATCTTTTTAAATATTTTCATTTCATTTTCAAGGAGCTCCCAAGGGCATGACCTCACAGAACATTTTTTATAAAGCACCATGTTGGTCTCCATGCAGGGAATCCCAACCTATTAGGAGTTAAATAGAGTGCACTCAGAATGTTTTGGTTCTTACAAATGAGAAGAAAAAAACAGCCCCATAGTGCTACAGTACCATGAGTACTGCTGACAACCCCAGCAAACATGAGTTTCTGAATGGATTTGGTTCCTCAGGGGCCAGCCAGGGAAGGAAGGAAGGAACGACTGAGTATCCATGGATAACTCTCCTCTTAGAAAGGGTGGGACACAGTCAGTGTCCCCCTCTCAGAGCACAGTGGATATAAGGAAAAATATAAAATAAAAGCCTTTAGGAAGAGCAATGAAAGCAGGCAGCCTTTTTTATTTGTGAGGTAAATAACAGCCAGCAATAAAGGAATAGAAACATGGTGAAATGAAAACAGGGAAATGCTCTCCTGAAGAAGCCCTATGGGCAAAACATTGGAGTTGTGTGGGTTTTTGAACAAAACAAGAAGATTTTGTAAAACTTGTTTTTGTTGGCATTGTGCAAAAGCTAAGTGCATGAGTTACACACCCAGTTTCTCAACCTCATTGTTAGGAAGTCATAACATAAACAAAAATGAGAACCTGAGAAGCTTCACTGGATTTTGGCTTTACCATGGGGCTATTACACATTTTTAGCGTCCTTTCTGTTTCTAATATACATGGTAATGACATGTATTAATACAACAAAAACAGAACTGATATATGGTTCAGAAAAAGTTAATGCATTTTAAGGAAGGTGAAGTGGTGCATGAAAGAAGCACAGGGGAAAATACCCAACTAAACTTTATGGAGAAAAACAGCAAACGCAGACATGGGCAAGGATGACATCCCCACTGGGACCAGAACATTGGATTTTAGGAGGGCAAATTTTAAAAAGATGAGAGAAGTGTTAAGGGAAAACCTGGAGAACATGGAGGAAGGTGTGGGTGAATCAATTATGGGCCACCATTAGGGGGCCATTCAGAAGGCCACAAGCAGTTGTATTAAAATGAGAGGGAAGGACTCAAAAACCAGACCACCAAGCCGGTTTACCGGGGAGTGGTCAGAGTGGTAAGGGAAAAAAGGGCAGCATATAGAAGATTCACAAGAACAGCAAAGGAAGAGGATGAGAAAGAGTGTTGAAGGCTAGATAAGGTGGCAAGAACGGAGGTGCAGCAGGCAAAAGCACAGAAGGCTCCAATAGCCAAAGGAATAATAGATAGGGAAAGAGCTACTCGTGATATAAGCGAAGGAGGGATAAGAAGGATAGCATTGTTAGGCTGAGGAAGGGGGATGGTTGGGTTGATGAAGACAGGAGCAAAGCAGAGGTATTAAACGAATACTTCTGCTCTGTCTTTACAAAGGTAAAGGATGGACCGGTGCCACAGATAGGGAGAAGGACGGAGGCAATGGGGGGGAAGCCATAGGGGTAATCAGAATTGAAAGAGTCAGGGAGGGACCGATGGCCTTGAGGGTGGACAAATCCCGAGGTCCAGACGAAATACACCCCAGGGTGCTGAAAGAGTTAGTGGAGGATCTGACTGGCCTGCTGGCTGTTCTCTTCAATAGATCTCCGGAATTGGGAGTGGTGCTGCTGTAGTGGAGAATGGAACATGTGGTGCCACTCCACAAGAGCAGACCCAAGGATGACCCAGGTAACTATAGGCCAATCAGCCTGCCCTTGATAATATGTAAACTCATGGAGACCATACTAAATGATAGGCTGGTGAGATACATAGAGGAGAATGGTCTATAAGACAAAAGACAGCACAGATTTGTGGCAGGCAGATCATGTCAAATTGACCTGATCAATTTCTTCGATTGGGTCATGAGGGCAGTAGACAGGGGCAGTGGACAAAGGCCAGGCAGTGGACACCATATACCTGGACTTTAGCAAGGCCTTTGATTCTGTACCACACAAAAGGTTGATAATGAAGCTGAGGGATCTAGGGGTGAGGGAGAATATGGCAAGATGGGTTAAAAACTGGTTGAGTGGTAGAACTCAGAGAGTAATTGTTGGGGGTGAGTTCTCCAGCACCAAGAAGGTCATCAGTGGGGTCCCACAGGGACTGGTGCCGTGGCCTGTGTTGTTCAATGTCTTCATAACTGATATCGGGGAAGGCATTAAAGGCAAAATGTGCCTGTTTGCAGATGAGACCAAACTGTGTGAGAGAGTGGACACCAAGGAGGAGATACAGGATCTGAGGGAGGACCTCACCAGACTAGATAGTTGGTCAAGAATCTGTCAACTTAGTTTTAAAGCCAAAAAGTGCAACGTGATGCACATAGAGGTCAAGAATCCTAGTATTACATAGGAGGGGCTTAGGTAACTGCTTCCAAAGAGGAAAAGAGGCTAGGGATAGTGACTACGAGTGACCTGAAACACACCTCTCAGTGTAAAAAGGCAGTGGCAAAGGCTAACAGGATACTGGGGTGTATTGCAAAGGGATTCAGTAGAAGGTGGAGTGAGTTTTTTTTTACCATTGTACAGGTCATTGGTGAGACCACATTTAGAATATGGGGTGAGGTACTGGCATCCTTTCTTTATGAAGGACATCAGCATGCTAGAGGGGTTCCAGAGGAGAGCAACTAAGATGATCGAGAGGTTATAGGATAGGTCCTATGAGGAGAGGCTGGAAGCCCTGGGGATGTACTCCTTGGAGGAGAGGAGGCAGAAGGGTGATATGATAGAGGCTTTCAAGTACATAAAAAGAATTAACAGAGTGAAAAGGGAGGGTTTCTTTAAAATGAGTGACAACAGCACCACTAGGAAATATAGCCTAAAATTGATTGGGGGGGGGAGTTTCAGAAGGGATGCAAGGAAGCATTTCTATACAGAAGAGGTGGTACCGACCTGGAATGAGCTTCCAGAGGAGGTGATATCAGCAAGGATGGTGGAAGCATTCAAGAGAACATGGGACAAGCACAAAGGGAACCTATGAGACCAGGGAAGGGAAGAAGGAAGGAGGAGGAGGAGGAGAGACAGTTTGGGGGCAGGGTCATTGGCTTAAATTGGAAGGCCAGACCATGCATCACTTACTGAGCAGATGCAATTGACTGGGTGATCTTCTTCTGCTGGCTTTTTTTTTTTTGTATGTAGCAGAGTGAACAGAAAGGGGACGAAAACCCCGTCTTTTATGGAAACGGAATGAGAAGGCAACATGACCAGCAGGAGATTTAGTAAGAGGGAGAGCAAAAGAGAGATATGAGAGTAGAGAGCCAGACCACAATTTGGAGGTAAAAGAGCGCGGTGGGAAGGTACAATGCCTGGCATCAAGAGAAGGGAGGGAGGGTAGGGAGGGGAAGAATACAAGGTACAATGATGTGTGCACAAGGGTTTATCAAGGGCAACGTAACAGAAGGAGTGAAAGAGAGGGTCCAGGCTAGTTGAAATGGACTTTGGAGCAGCACTATAAACTAACAACCTGGTTCCAGAAAAGCTTGAAGAAGCAAAGATTCTGGCATAAGGGGCAGACTGGCTGAGCCAAAGGCAATCTGCCAACATCTATGTATCGATGTATGTCTCCATAGTTAAAAACAGGAGCTATACGCACATCCGTAAGTAAGCACTGTAGTACTTCGTTTTTTTATTTATGTATGCATAAAGAAGAGAAAAATGAGGGCAAATTACATTTCTCATTTTTTATATTTAAGGCAGTTTTATTTTTAGGGCCTAGTTGAAGGTTTTTAGTGAGTAAAGGTGACAGCCATGCTTGAGATGGTGATCAGGGATGTGCGGTCAGTACTGACTTTAGTGTAAAGAGGCTGTTGGATTTTTATCCAGTGTTGTGCTAAGATAACTGCATTGGGAAAGATGGTCCTCAGCCAATCAGGTTTCACGATTTCATGATTATTAAAAGCCATTTTATTATTTAGAATATGCACTGCGGGGATCAGTTGACATAGCAAAGCAGTAAAAACACTTAGGTCATGAGCGCGCCTCTCAAATGGGGCAAGTACATTGACCATGGTGTCAGTCAGTGACCAAACATGGTAGCCTAGGGCTCCCCCAATGTCGCAGTCCCTTGCCATTTCATGCAGTGTCCTCAAGTACTTTCTTCAGCTGACTGGTACTGGTACTGGTAATATAAGCACAATTATGCACTGAATATGTCTTTTACAATTATTATATACATAAAAGCACCTAATGTCCCCCATGGCTTAGAATGTTGTGCATATCATCAGAGGGATAGCTGTGGGGGACTCTGGAAGAAATATGGGTGGCGGGGGCACAGGATAAACCAGATGAAAAAAGAAAGATTTAGAAAAGTAAATACAGCACAAGTTATACTCATTAGGGGCTATGCACGGGCTGGATATGTGCGATTCACACTTACTCAGCCCACGTAGCTCCACACCTGGGGACAAGTGCAGGTTGCATGGTATGCACAACCACATCCCTCTGCAGGGTGCCTATCCATGACCCTATCCCCTGGCATGCAGCTCTATGGTGGGTGGTTAGAAAGAGACACTGGTGGCCATCCAATCGGATGCCTGTCCTGGGTCCGGAAGTGGATCCTCTGCTCCATGAGAGCAGAGGATTCTGGGACTGTGCAAGACCATCTTATTTTAGATGTATGGGTAAGTGCCTGAGTGGACAACCTCAGCCCTCCCTGTCAGCCCAGTGGGCTGGGGAAGCACAGTGGGAGGATTCCCTGTCCCGCTGCAGCCAGTGGGTATCACAGGGGCACGCAAAAGATATGGCTTGGTCCCCACTGTTGTATCTTGCACCCCCTTGCCTGGCAAACTGCTTGCAGCATGTTGCTGTGTGATCAGCCAGGGAATTGAGGTGCAAGGGGTGGTGCTGCTGGGGGTCCACTGGACCCCTGGTTCACAGCATTCTGACTTAGGGTTGCCTGCCTGCAGCGGACACATGGCGCATAGGCAATTCATGGGTTTGTGTATCGACCCCATTATGCAGGTTTGTGAATTGGGACCTATAGGTCCTGCACTGTTTGTTATAGGGAGCAGGAAGTCCCCCTTTAAGTCTGACAGAGATTTCCCCATGCTTATAGTGCTGTTGCACAATGTACACATGGTATTTTGCTATCCTCTTTTACTAATGTAACATGGAGTCCCACCATTCTTTTACTGCCGTGGACACCAATCATTCTGCTAGTACCACCAGTACCATCACCATTCTTTTTGCCTCCACTGGGCTTTTTTTTTTGGACCAGCTGTGGTTTTTTCCCTGGCACCACTGGTGCCCCTGCAACTGCTCCACTTGGTTCTTCAGGCTGGAATGGGGCCTGCTGAAAAAAATTGCCTCAGGATATCTTGCTGGATTTTATTGGGGTGCAGGAGCCATATGTTTCTTTCTGCTCCGACTACTGCCACCTCTAGAGGTCAAGGTTCTTTTGCCAACCAAAGTTCTTTGTTTATGGCACTCAAGGTAATGCCAGTAGTCTGCCTCATCATGCAAGGTTCTCAGGGTGGCCTTATCAGATGATATGTCACTTGGTAATTCCACTGCTTGTGGGAAGTACTCAAATCCTTATTGGTGCTCCTACTCATCTACACTATCATGTTCTACAGCAGAGATATTCTGAGAAACAAGAGGGATCACAGTAGGGGTAGACACTGACAAAATAGTTATGGTACTGGCTGGGTCCACAGTGATAAAGGGGGCCTGGGTGACAGTGGCAAGTGTGGTATGAGTCACAGTACAAGGAGTGGCTGCCAAGGCCACTGCTGCAGCAGAAACTGGGGTGCTAGTAGTGGCACTGGATGGGAAGATCACAGCAGTGGTGGATGAGGCTGAGGTGGCAGTGGCAAGGGATGAAGAGGACACATTGGTAGTATCAGTGGCACTATCAAAGGATAAAGAAGACACATTGGTGGTATCCGTGGAAATCAATAATGATAATGCCCTTCTAGCAATACTACTGTAGTTTGACTACTTTCCCTGGTGTCAGCTGACACTTTAAGGACACTGTTGGAAGCAGTAGCTTTGAAGCTGTAAAATATAGTCTGGTGCTGTGAATGTGCCCTGACTGTCGCTAAGTAACATGCTCACCCTCACCTCCATAAGCTGTTTGCTGCCGTTCAACTGCTGCAGCTTTGCTGGGGCTGGACCAAGTACATTTTCTACCTCCTCTGTCTGCCAGAGTCCTTATACTGCCTGATAACTAAATGAGGAGGACACGGAACACCATTTGCAAAACAACAGTGCATATTCAGAGCCGTGTGTACATAGGAAAAAAATAACAGATACCTTGAAGCATCGGAAATCAGCTGACTGCCCACTGGCTATGCAGTTGCACAAGTGAGACCTGAGTCCAGGCTCCACACAGAAGATGATATTAATTATTATTAATACAACCACAGTAATACCAGTGAGTTAAGCAGGTGATTGCCTTCTGCAAGTACAGGCTGCACTTGCACAAGTGGGACCTGATTGAGGCTGCTGTGGAGTCAAATTTTCCAGTCCATAAAAGAAAAAATAATAATATACAAAAGTGGTGCACAGCTTAGCAAGTCAGTATTCAAGCATGACTGCTAATTCTGAATGCTTCTTTGTTTCAGACAAAAGTCTGCAAAAAAGTAAGAAAACACTTAAAATTGCTATACTGTCGCTAACTGGTTCTCTCCCAGAACTCAGCCTGTGCCTGTGACTGTTACCAGATTTCTCAACCCTTTAGATGCCTGCAAGGGTACCTGGATATGCTACTACCAGTCAGTATGACCTACACTTGGGGTATCTCTAGGTGGCAATCTCACCAGAGTCATTTCTCACACACAGTACATTACTCCTTACCAAAGGGCAAATGACCCACCCCTTTTGTTACAGCTGAGAACATCTCACTTTAAATATGGTAACAGTGGTCTTCCTCAACAGGTGTCCCAGTTTTTGTCAAATATAGTAGCTGCATTCCCCAGACTCCTTAATTTTGGAACCTTTTAGCTTCCCTTTTTGTTCAGGCACAGGCTGGGTTTCCTTAGGTCCTCTCCTCCCCCCACAGGGGTTCCCTTAAAACCACTTGATGCTCCTCCCTATTGTTTTAGTACTAAGTAGATGGTTAGCTGTATACATTATGCTACTGATTAGCAACTGCCTCCTTCCTGGAACGCGGAGTCCTATCCAGCAACCTTATTCTCAGCTCCTTTAAGACCTGTACCATGAGTAACAAATCTTTCATCTGTTCCACAGAGCTTTCCTTTGCACCCTCTAACTATTGCTCTAATAGATTGCCTACTTGTAGACACATTTCAGAACAGCTATCTCCTGGTGCCTTCTTTCAACCTCTAAATTTTTTGTGTGTGGGCCTTGGTAGGCAATTCAAAATGCTTTAACAAGGCCGGCCCGCCGGCGCAGTGGTAGGGCTACTGCTCACGATGCCAGCGACCCGGGTTTGGGAACAGACTTGGGCGGATGGAGGGCTGGCTGGGGGGAGAAGGATTGAGCGCCCATGGGCTGCTCTCCTTCTCCGGGTGGGGTGGGATGCAGGTCCTGCTGCAGTACTGCCACCTGGGTGACCACAGGTGGAGGTGCAGCGAAGACAGCATACAAAGGGAGGGAGGACGTCTGCTGGGAGCTGGAGCATTAGCATGTCCTGATGTGTGTCACTCCTTGGTCCCCCTTGCATGAAGATGTCCTGTGGGCTAGGAGAAAAATGGAAATACCCTGCTCCAGGTTCTGGTAGATGGGACCTGGTCATCCCGAGAAAACCCATAACTGGGCTCTTGAGATGGGGCCAACTGACTCCTGATGCATACTTGAGGTGTGATAGAGGGTAAGGGGAGACCCTCTCCTCCCCGCCCGGGGGGGGGGTAACTGTGGCAGGATGGGGGCAGGCAGCTGTTACCCGGAATGGAGGTACCCGGGGTGGGACTATGGGAGTGCACGACCTAGGGATCACTGAAGAGTAGTTCCTGGAGCAGTGAGAAGGGAGCATAAAACAGTAAGTATAAAAAAAAAAAAATGCTTTAACAAGACATTTTTTCACTTTGTTACAGTCCATATAGTCCTCATTGTTCAGTCTGTTGAAGGCTTCTAATGCCCTTCCCGTAAGAAGTAACGAAAACTAAGTTGTCCAAGAAGCCCTATCAAATTCAAATTGCCCACTAATTCTCTCAAAAGAGTTTAAAGACAAATCAAGATCATCCCCCCTCCTGAAACTTGGAAAACATATTTGGAATTAATTTTGGCTTTCTTGGCTCAAACCCCTGATGCCAGTACTTACAGTTCATGGTGTTGTCTTCTGGCGCAGAATCTCCATGTCCTGCTCATACTGGCACTGTCTTTCTCTCTCCTCACGCTCCTCTGTCATCTGGATCTCCCAGTCTCTCATCTGGATCTTGTGCTGTCTCAGCGAAACTCATGCTGGTGCTGCTGTTCTCACTTCTCACGCTACTCTCTCATCTGGATCTCATGCTTTTTCAGTGAAACTCATGCTGGTGCTGCCTTTCTCACTCCTCACGCTCCTCTCTCATCTGGATCTCCTAGTCTCTCATCTGGATCTCGTGCTCTCTCAGAGAAACTCATGCTGGTGCTGTCTTTCTCGCTCCTCTCTCTCCAGCTTTATCCTCTGCAGCTCCACATCTGCCTTTTGACTCTCAGCTTCTGCTTTCACCTAAACCAGGACAAGCTCCAGCTGAATCATTTGTATCCATCCTGTTTGTGTAGTTGCTTCAGTAATAAGCTCAGGCTCATCTTCACTCACCCTAGCTTCCATATCATGACATTGGCTAGCAGTGATCACTTTTGCATGGCTTTCCTGGTCACTTTTTTCAAGGCAGACTATGAGGTCTGCCCAAGGCTTGCTTTCCTCAAACACAAGCCTTCTCCTTTTGTATAGCTCCTCAAGGAGTGGCAACTTCAACTTTTTGTATTGCCCAGACATAATATCTTCTAGCTATCTGCTGTTATTTATATAAAAATATAAAACTTGTAGAATATGTAGTATCCCCTTCCGTGTATCCTGTTCTGTGACTGGACAGATACTCTTAATTGACAATATATATCCGATCCCACCACTGTCACTAGTTTGTCACAGACTGGTTCTCTCCTAGAACTCAGCCTGCGACTGTTACCAGTTTTCTTAACACTTCAGATGCCTGCAAGGGTATATAGATATGCTGCCATCACTCAGCGTGACCCTCACTCAGGGTATCTCTAGGTCTGAATCCAACTGCTGTGTTGTATCACAAACTGGTTCTGTCCTAGAACTCAGCCTGTGACTATTACCAGTTGTGTCAACCCTTCAAATGTCTGCAAGGGTTCATGGATATGCTGGCATTACTCAGTGTGACCCACACTTGGGGTACCTCTAGGTCTGAATCCTACCAGAGCCACTGCCCACACCGTATAGTGCTCCTTACTAAAGGGCAGGTGACCCACCCCTTTTGTCACAGCTGAGAACACCTCTTTTAAAATATGGTAGCCTTCCTCTAGCCTGATTATCTATAACAGAAATGACTCTGTCACAGACAGCATGAAGTATACAGAAATAATATTTAATACTTTAATAGAGTTGCAAATGTTAAACGATAATACACTCTAATACTATGGAGGAACAGTATAGCTACAGAGATAAAAGCAAAGATTTATGATACTGATATAAAACACACAGAATAACCTAATTCACTTTTATCTAACTACTAAGCAGAGTAGATGCTTACTCCAACTGGGAACTCAGTGAATTTAGTAAGACTCAAACCCTTGATGTTGCTTGCTCGGTGTCTCAATCCCACCTGCCTTCTCAGGTCCACACAGACCCCAAATGCCTTTAGCTGGCTGGTCCACCATGCTGCATCATCATGCATGTCTCTCTGACATCACAGGTTTTGCCATCTCTTTGTTCCCTGGGGGACCACCCATCTGGAGAACAGATCAAAACTAGATGTGTTATCTCTGGCTTAGTCATGTGGATTCTAGTCACAGCTTTTAGTTCTCCCCATCTGGCTTGGCTTTCTCCATGGGGGTTCTATCTCTTGCCTTGACCTTGTTTATACTCACAATGTGTCTTTTTAGATATGAAAGGGAAGCAGGCCCTTTGAAGTTCAACACCACAACAAAAGACTTTTAGATGACAGGGATTCTTGCAGTCTACACCCAACAGGCTTCTCCAGCCAGCCCTATTTGAAAGACTGTAATGTGGTTTCCCATATCAGCTATTTTATCAAATAAAAATGGACAGTAGGATTTAAAAAAGAGAAAGAAAGCAAACATTGCAAGTTGCCACATATACACAAAAAATGAGCCCCCTACCAAAATGTAAATGTACTTAAGGTGTTTAAAAGTAAACCTTTCACAGTTTGGTTCTGTTTACATGCACAGACACAGCCTGCACGTGTGATGTGACTGCTGTGCACACTGCATTCAGAAACAGGCCTTGTTTCACTTCATTTTAGAAATAAACACTCCTAGTAGTTCTCCTGACAAGCACTGAATTATCACACAGAAGTCTGAAAAAAACAACCCTATTTACTAATGTCTAGCTTGGCACTTAAAAAGTGTACAAAAACTGTCAAAATATTTTTTTTCCTTTAATAAGCTTTTCCAAACAGATTGCTTTTAAAAGCAGAGCTCTGAGCAAACAATGTCTGCCTCACTTCTCTGCAGCTTCTGCAAGTGCTAGGTCACATTGGATGGCTTCACTGAACTTCCAAAGTGGCCTCTGATTGAATGGGAACAAGTAACATGAGACTTTGGAACTCTCACCATATAGTCATGAATACCACAGTTGTTTTTATTTCTGAATAACGAATAGGCTATTGTTCATGGTATTTGGGAAATACTGTTCATAATCCATGCATGCCTAGTATACACACTTAATCATCAGTCCCACAAAAGGTTCTTCATCACCATATTTCACAAAACTGATAACAATTATGCCCCTTGACTATATCTGAAAGTTAAGATGGTCCACTGTCTGTGAATAAACGTGGACCTAATAGATCTATTTAGACAACAAAACTGGCACAAACATAAACAAACCAAATAGCCTGCAGGCAAGGAAAAGGTAGACATCCTAGGACCAGACTCAGCATACAGACTACAAATTCCAAAACTAGTAGTTACTATCGGGATTACTTTCTTGCAACCTTCATTTTCACCTGTACCCTACCCTACCCCAGCAATCAAATTTCCAGTGGATGCACTCTTCCACTGACAGGAGGGTGGGTAAGCAGTTGCCATCACAGAAAATGCTGCTGGTTTGGGAGAAAGATGGCTTGGGTAGGGTGAAATAGGCATGGCCAGTGACCTAGCTAATGCCACCTGGGAGGGCTTTCTCAAGGAGGTTTAAGCGATTTTGTTTGACCCTATAAATCTCAATGCATTTGAAATGTGGCAAACTTTTCTTGAGTCAAAATGTGCATGATCAAACCTAGGGAGGTGTATACTGTACTCCATAAGAAGCTCTTCACAATTATTTGCAGAAATTCTAAGGCATGTACTAACTTTAGGTTATCTTCATTCAGATGTAATGCTCTGATCTGTTAGGACAAATTTCAAAATGTATTATTAATGTCAGGATCCATGAGCTATACCTTCTCTCTTTAAGGATTTGTTAAATTGTAACTGCGTTGCTGATTATGTTTGCTTGCCAAAGGCCAGCAAACATATTATGAATCATAATATGTTTGCTGGCCTTTGGCTAGCAAACATAATTAGCAACGCAGTTACAATTCTCTTCTAACTTTGAAAATTATGTATTTATTTTTGATACTTTTAACAAACATGATGCTGAATTATTATGTGTTCAGTTTGATGAGTACTTTGCAGAACCATTGCCAACTAACAGTGAATTAGAAGTGCACACATTTTGGAGGGGTAAAATGAAGCTGTGGCCAGAACTGAGTGAATGTGTTCTGTCAATTCTTGCACTGCCTGTCTCAAGTGTCAATGTAGAGAGGGCCTTTTCAGAGATAAGGGCATTTATTGCCAGGAAAGAGAGAGGGAAAATATCAAAACAAGCACTAAAAATGCATTGCATGATTTACTATAACAAATTCGGCATTTAAAGTTGTTGCTGTGTGACAGTATGTGCTAATAATGGGGTTATGTGAAATTTTAATTACTTTGGATATTTATTCAACATAAACATCAGTGCAAACAGTGCCTTTAAAAAAAATAATAAACACTGAAATATACTGAAATTGTCTGTTTCTTTTTTTTATTTGCACTGAAATACACAGAATTTTTCTACTATAAAAGGGAGCGAGAAAAGCTGAAAAATAAACACCTTTTTTCCTGATTCATAAACACCTAAAACCAGAAATCCTAATTATGATCAGTCTGATCTCTGCAAGGACTTTTGGGAGCACATGACCATCCTTCACCTGTCACAGCTTCTGAATCCCCAATCTCTACTCCAATTCTGTTCACTTTCTGCCTTCGTGCTGCTTTCTGTTTTGAAGTATGTAACCAGTTAGAATACTGGAAAATACAGGGTGGAAGTTGGTTTTATTTTGCAGTTTGTAGTTCCTAGTACCAGTGTTTCCTGTGCTGTTTGTTCCTGGTATCTAATGCTGTGCAGTGCTTTGTTTTTCAGCTGTCCTGGGGTGGCAGAGATGTTGCACAACAGTATGTCCCTGTCAATGTTTACCATGTCAGCTATGCAATTTGGCAGCACTTGTTTTGTCTCACACCCCCACCCACTGGAAGCGCCAGTTCTGAGCCCAAACCCCAGTGATGACAACCCCCTGCTACAGTCCAACAACAGGGAGCCCAACCCCCAGTGCCAACGAACACCACCACACAACTCCACGAGGGGTGCTTCCTGATTGCCCAACAGGGCAGCTCAAGCACAAGCCACAGAGATGTTTCATGATTGTCACATGGTGTGGCTTAAGCCTCAGAGGGGTGTTTAGTGCTTGCCATGTGGTACAGCTCAAGCTTGAACCACAGAAAGGCATTACATGATTGTCCCAGTGATGCTGATTAAGCCCAAGACCCAGATTGGCATTTCATGATCACTGTATGGTGTGGCTCAAGCCTGAAACCCAGAGAGTGTTATCTTATTGCTGAGCAGTACAGCTCCCAGCCTGAGCCCTGGAGGGTGAAGGATCGATCCTGTTCCATGCAGCTGGGGAGAAGCAGAGGGGAATGGTCTTGCCATTTTAGCACTGTAGAAAAAGTTACTCTGAAAGATCCCAAGAAACTGGCACTTCTTTTTGCAGTGCATGTCTTTCAAAAGCTTCATTGCCAGCTAATGCCACCTACATGAAGTTTTGCTGAAAACAGGGTTCATCTTGAGGCTGTTAGCACAGGTAACTCATGTAGATCCCTGTAGTCTTGGGGCTATGTTGAGGCTCATTTTCTGGATCCTGGATTACTCTATGGGATTTACTAGTAGCAGATTTCCATTGTGCTGCCGTCAGAAACTGTAGAGACTTGTAGAGGTCCCTAAGAAGAGGAAAACACAGAAATTCTTCAAACCATCTGACACAATGTCAAGTTTTCATCACATTGGTGGTATCATCTCTCTTTCTGTGTGCAGAAGGTTCTTTCAGTAGCTTCATTAGCACTCTGATGTAAGAAGAGTTTTTAAACACTGTGGTAGGGTCGGTGGACCCCCCCTCCCAAAAACATTGATATGCTCATATGGATACAGAGCATATGTAATTACCTGCCTGTGTATTGGAGGTAGGGAAGGTGGACGCTATAGCCAAGAGTCCTCGTCCCCTCACTAAAAAACATGTGCATTCATTTTTAGGCCTAGCAGGCTATTATAGACGTTTTGTGCCTCAATTTGCTACTTTAGCTAGCCCTCTGATTGAATTAACAAAAAAGAACAAGCCCTCAAAAGTAATCTGGAATTCAGAATGTGAAGAATCATTTCTAGCCATAAAAGCGATACTTTGTTCTTCCCCAGTGTTAAAAAGTCCTGATTTTGATAAACCGTTTTTGTTACAGACGGATGCTTCTAATGTTGGTTTGGGGGCTGTGTTATCTCAAATCCCACTTCTGACACCAAATGTGCACATGGGGGTGTCCAATAAAGTCCAGAAAGCAGTCAGGATCCAATACTTCAAAATTTATTAGAAGCAGAAAAAAATAAAATGAACTTAAAGCGGAACTTGTACATAACTTTCAAAAAAAACATAAGGCACAGGAAATCATATCTTAACAAGAAATAAAAATTCCTGCCAAAAAGGCACCTAGAATCTGGCTAGGCATCTGGTAGGTTTGCCTTCCTACCACACACTGACTCAACATTTCACATTCACTTCCTTTTTATACAAGTGGAGGAGCACATGACTTAGTTAACTCCTCCCCCAACTTGCATCATAAAAGTGGGTCACCAAGGGCCGCTCAGTCCTATAAGGAGTTTGGACTGAGAGGAGGCTGGAAGTACTTTACAAGTAAGTTGTTAGTCTATGCTTTTATTGTACCACATTAGGAGACTTTGGTCCTTTTAAGTTGAACATTTTTCATCTCTCTCCTTTTAAATGTGGCATGCATTGCCTTCTCCCTTTTAAAAGTACTAGTTTAACCTTTTTGTGTAAGGAACAAACAAACACCACTTTTCAAATGATTCTCAGTTAACATTCTGAGATATACCATAATTCTGAGCTTCTCATACTAAAAACTAACAAAAAGGCTGTTAACTTGTTCATAAATCACCAGATAATGAAAATGCCATAACAAACTCTATACAATTTACCCTGTTGCAATTTATACATTGGAGGTGTACCTTCCACCCCATCAGCAATAACCTGGGAAAACAAAGGGGTTAGTGTAGGGTCATTCTTTTGGTCACTGATAAAAGAGTCCAACTTTACAGTTTTTATCATGGCATCATCACAACCTAAGTCCTTTGTTTTATTCCATGTCCATTTTTCTAGTTTCTTTTGTTTTTTTGGTTTCACAGTTTTTCCAGGAACATCAAATAAGGTATCATCAAAAGGAAACAGTTCATTGTCTATTTGTTCCTGAGGTGCTTGAGATTGTGTAGCCACAGCAGATATGGAAGAAGAGGCAGTCAATAAATTGCTAAATACAGGAAAGTCATGTCCCAATATCACAGGTACAGGTAGTCTAGGAACCACGCCTATCTTCAGATGATGTGCCATGCCTGATGCAGTAATAGTAGCTTCTTGTACAGGATAGAAATGAGTGTCCCTATGAACACAAGTCACCCCAGTTTTCTCCGAGTGTTGCTTTATAAGAGCACCACTGAGTAAATCAGCATGTACCAGGGTTTGCTTACTTCCTGAATCAATCAATGCCATCACATCCTGTCCTCCAACATTAACAGACACAGTATATTGCCCCCAGTTTGCTAAGGCCAGATGAGAAGGATCAGATTTTTTTCTTGGGGCAGAATCTAGCGATGTGTCCCTTGGTCTGACACTCGTGGCAAATAATATCTGGGTTAAATGTTCTCATACTTTTTCTTTCCTCTTTCATCTTAGTAGAAGGACTAGTGGGTAGATGTTTTATTAATACTTGGGAAGTATTTGTCCCATGAGACCCTTTCTGACGTTGTGGGCAAGCTGTAATATAATCTTCAGCTAAACTGATAGCTTTTTCTACTGTGTCAGGTCGGTGTTCTCTTACCCACATTTGAACCTCATCAGGTAGTATTTTTACAAATTGTTCTAACACAACTGACTCGACCACTTGATGTATGGTATGAGTTGCAGGTTGTAGCCATTTTGTACATAGGTCTTGCAATCGAGCACAAGCTTCTTGTGGGGACTCAACAGTATGATATCTGAATGCTCGAAACCTTTGTCGATAAGTCTCTGTACTGGTGTCATACCTTTTTAATATTGCTTGTTTAACATGATCATAGTTAAGTAACATTTCCAGGTTCTACATGACTATAAACTAGCTGAGCCTTGCCTGTGAGATATGGGGCTAAACAGATAACCCACTGATCCTAGGCCACCCACAAGCTGTTGCCACTCTTTCAAATGTTGTAATGTATGCTTCAATATCATCATTGTCCATTAGTCTGGAAATTTTAATGTCCTTTGGGCTCCACTAGGTAGAATAGGTCTAGTAGTTCCAATATCCTGAATAGCCTTAAGAGTCTCCACCCACCTGGTCTCATTTTGTAGACGGTCTCTCTCATTTTGTAGATGGTCTCTCTCTCTCTGCTTCTCCAGATCGCACTGTCTCACACATAACCATCTCAGCAAATCATGTACTTCGGAAGGGGGTTCCTCCTCCTCCTCCTTGACATCTTCGCCCCCAATAGCTTCTTCTGCTGCCTTTGGTTTACCAGTCTCTTTCCTTCTGACATCACCCAATCCAGCTGCTAGGGGTAGTTGAAATTTATCCACCATGGTTCTGGTCCATGTACCTTCTGGTGCAGACATTTCCACTTTCTCCATCTTCTTCTGCTCCTCCATAATGACACTGGACAATATCCACAAGAAAGGTGGCTCTCCTTCCCTTGTGATCCCACTTCTGACACCAAAGGAATGCAAAAAGCATTTTTTCTTTTGATGCTTCCTCAAGCGGAATTTGCCAGTATCCTTTAGTTAAATCAAAGTATGCTGGCAAATTCAACGGAATTTGCCAGTATCCTTGATTTAAATCAAGGATACTGGCAAATTCCGCTTGAGGAAGCATCAAAAGAAAAAAATGCTTTTTGCACTCCTTTGGTTTTAGAAGTGGGATCACAAGGGAAGGAGAGCCACCTTTCTTGTGGATATTGTCCAGAGTCATTATGGAGGGGCAGAAGAAGATGGAGAAAGTGGAAATGTCTGCACCAGAAGGTACATGGACAAGAACCATGGTGGATAAATTTCAACTACCCCTAGCAACTGGATTGGGTGATGTCAGAAGGAAAGAGACTGGTAAACCAAAGGCAGCAGAAGAAGCTATTGGGGGCGAAGATGTCAAGGAGGAGGAACCCCCTTCCAAAGTACATGATTTGCTGAGATGGTTATGTGTGAGACAGCTTGATCTGAAGAAGCAGAGAGAGAGAGAGACCGTCTACAAAATGAGAGAGACCATCTACAAAATGAGACCAGGTGGGTGGAGACTCTTAAGGCTATTCAGGCTATTGGAACTACTAGACCTATTCTACCTAGTGGGGCCCAAAGGACATTAAAATTTCCAGACTAATGGACAATGATGATATTGAAGCATACATTACAACATTTGAAAGAGTGGCAACAGCTTAGGGTGGCCTAGGATCAGTGGGTTATCTGCTTAGCCCCATATCTCAGGCAAGGCTCAGCTAGCTTACAGTCATGTAGAACCTGGAAATGTTACTAACTATGATCATGTTAAACAAGCAATATTAAAAAGGTATGACATCAGTACAGAGACTTATCGACAAAGGTTTCGAGCATTCAGATATCATACTGTTGAGTCCCCACAAGAAGCTTGTGCTCGATTGCAAGACCTATGTACAAAATGGCTACAACCTGCAACTCATACCATACATCAAGTGGTCGAGTCAGTTGTTTTAGAACAATTTGTAAAAATACTACCTGATGAGGTTCAAATGTGGGTAAGAGAACTCCGACCTGACACAGTAGAAAAAGCTATCAGTTTATCTGAAGATTATATTACAGCTCGCCCACAACGTCAGAAAGGATCTCATGGGACAAATACTTCCCAAGTATTAATAAAACATCCACCCACTAGTCCTTCTACTAAGATGAAAGAGGAAAGAAAAAGTATGAGAACATTAAACCCAGATATTATTTGCCACGAGTGTCAGATCAAGGGACACATCGCTAGATTCTGCCCCAAGAAAAAAATCTGATCCTTCTCATCTGGCCTTAGCAAACTGGGGGTAATATACTGTGTCTGTTAATGTTGGAGGACAGGATGTGATGGCATTGATTGATTCAGGAGGTAAGCAAACCTTGGTACATGCTGATTTACTCAGTGGTGCTCTTATACAGAAACACTCGGAGAAAACTGGGGTGACTTGTGTTCATGGGGACACTCATTTCTATCCTGTACAAGAAGCTACTATTACTGTATCAGGCATGGCACATCATCTGAAGATAGGCGTGGTTCCTAGACTACCTGTACCTGTGATATTGGGACATGACTTTCCTGTATTTAACAATTTATTGACTGCCTCTTCTTCCATATATGCTGTGGCTACACAATCTCAAGCATCTCAGGAACAAATAGACAGTGAACTGTTTCCTTTTGATGATACCTTATTTGATGTTCCTGGAAAAACTGTGAAACCAAAAAAACAAAAGAAACTAGAAAAATGGACATGGAATAAAACAAAGGACTTAGGTTGTGATGATGCCATGATAAAAACTGTAAAGTTGGACTCTTTTATCAGTGACCAAAAGAATGACCCTACACTAACCCCTTTGTTTTCCCAGGTTATTGCTGATGGGGTGGAAGGTACACCTCCAATGTATAAATTGCAACAGGGTAAATTGTATAGAGTTTGTTATGGCATTTTCATTATCTGGTGATTTATGAACAAGTTAACAGCTCTTTTGCTAGTTTTTAGTATGAGAAGCTCAGAATTATGGTATATCTCAGAATGTTAACTGAGAATCACTTGAAAAGTGGTGTTTGTTTGTTCCTTACACAAAAAGGTTAAACTAGTACTTTTAAAAGAGAGAAGGCAATGCATGCCACATTTAAAAGGAGAGAGATGAAAAATGTTTAACTTAAAAGGACCAAAGTCTCTTAATATGGTACAATAAAAACATAGACTAACAACTTACTTGTAAAGTACTTCCAGCCTCCTCTCAGTCCAAACTCCTTATAGGACTGAGCGGCCCTTGGTGACCCACTTTTATGATGCAAGTTGGGGGAGGAGTTAACTAAGTCATGTGCTCCTCCACTTGTATAAAAAGGAAGTGAATGTGAAATGTTGAGTCAGTGTGTGGTAGGAAGGCAAACCTACCAGATGCCTAGCCAGATTCTAGGTGCCTTTTTGGCAGGAATTTTTATTTCTTGTTATGATATGATTTCCTGTGCCTTATATTTTTTTTGAAAGTTATGTACAAGTTCCGCTTTAAGTTCATTTTATTTTTTTCTGCTTCTAATAAATTTCGAAGTATTGGATCCTGACTGCTTTCTGGACTTTATTGGAGACCCCACATGCACAAACACACTACTATAATTGTAGTGTAGTTTTTTTATTTGTGGTTGTTAGTCCATGGGCCTGTACTGTAGTTGCGCACTACTGCACTTGTATCTTCCACATGCCTCCTCCTCATTGCCAGGGATGTTGCACTGCCACTTGACGGTCTTTTGCACCCCTCATTGCTATGACTGTTACATGAGGCTACGTGGCAATACTTGTTTATTTCTGCTGCCTAATGTGGCTTGGTCCAGAGGGGTTTTTGCATTTATTTCTGCCACTTACTGAGGCTCCCAACTGGGCATTTTGACACTACTGTGCGACTCCAGAGGAATACTTTGTCATTGCTATGTGATGCAGCTCACAGTATGAGGTGTAGAAGGGGTGTTTTGTCACTGCCACTTGGTGCAGCTCCTGGCCTGAGCCCCAGAGGGGCATTTTGCTCTGCCACATGTTTTAGCTTTGAGCCTGAGACCTGAAGGTGAAATATGTCATTGCTGCCTCATGCAGCTCCCAGTCCATGTCCTGGAGGTGCATTTCTGCTCTGCCATGTAGTATATCTCCCAACCTGAGCTGTGTAGGAGCAGTAATGCTCTGCCTTGTGGTTTAGCTCCCTTTCTGAGCCTGAAAGGGCATTCTGGTGCTGCCAGGCAGTGTGGCTCAAAGACTGAGCCCTGCAGGCATGTTTCATCACTGCCATGTGGTACAGCTGACAGCTCAAGCCCTGATGGGGTGTTTCATCTCTGCCACACTGTGACTCCCAGTCTGAGCCCTGGAGGACACTAAGAAAGACTTTGAATGCCATTTAGTAAGTTGAATGTGCCTGGAGCTTTACTTAACTTTCGCTTACTATAAGTTTTTTTTTGAGAAAGAATTATGCATATGAGGTTCACAATGCTCAGAATACTTTATTAATTTCTGATGCTTTATTGATAGTGCCTATCATATTTACAAGGGCTGTAAATGACAGACAGGTGAGCCTGTACACTGATCTTTACTATTACAGGTTTAAATCACAATAATCCCATAAGTTTAACAGTAAGCTTCAAAATGACAGTCAATGGATACATATGAAGGAAGGCAGTATGAGTTTTATTACCATGAAACAATTTAAAAAACTGTTGTAAAAAAAGTAATGCAATTTAAAACTCCAAGTGTGACAGTTCTGTTACCACTGATCATTATATGCATCAGTTTCATCTGCCTACAGCCAACAGAATATGGCTGGAACTTTCAGAGATACATACAATCCCTTCTGGATTAAACACTGGGCTATTCAAATCTTGCTACTGAAGTTTAATCAGTGAAGAGCCGAAGCGTTGATATTCTGTATTCAGATGTTCACAATGAAGCATGTTTTAAGGAGTAGAACAGCAATAAGGCAATTATTCCTGGACCTTTGAAATGAAGCTACACTAACTCTGTTCTAGTAGATGTGCCTTCCTACTGATATTACTTGCCGCTATGATGAAATGTCGTTGAAACCTACGAAACACAATACAGACACACATATTTTCTCGCGGGTAGCATATTATGCACCAACCATGAATGTTTAATGAAGTGTTAGGAATTAAGCCAAAATCCAAAGAGTAAAGGTAATTAATCATGATGTACATTAAAGCTGCATGAATTGCTCAGAGATCAGGTCTTGAATAGTCAGTGCCCCAGCAGAAGAACCAGCAAGAGGTGCACAGGTAATTCCTCCACATTCCATGGGTAATACTAACAGCTGCTGTATGGTACACATAATAGCCCCCTTCCCAACACAGATACACACACACACACACACACACACGCACACACACACACACACCTAGCAATGGCAGCTCCACTACTACTTCATAGAACCATCTGCTTCTGCAGTTACTAAGCATAATTTCATACCAAATCGGGAAAAAAAACATGATTGCTTTGGCAATTGCTTGTTGTAATTGTAACTGATCCTGCATACACCTTTAATGTCAGTCATGTCTAAATGTATTTTTTTGTCATGATTTTGTTCTGATTGCAGAATACTCTGTTAAATTTTATATGCAAATGTGTAAAACTGCATTTGCTGTACTCCCTTGTGATTTGTATTGTGCCATTCTCCGGGGCATCTTTGCAACTGAGTTTCACTCAGTGGATCTGACCCAGTGAAAAGAATTACAGTACACTACAGTACAATAAAATACAATACAGTACAGTATGATACGATTCGATACGATATAATATTATATGATACAATACGATATCAATTTTTATGAGTTACAAATGATGATGGAGTAATATTATTACAAGATTGTAAGCTGAAAAATTTGTCTACAAAAACTTTTTTGTCCCTATACGATGGTATACAGTGGCAGCCATCTCTACAGATAACTGTTTTGTGCCAATGCGCTGGGCATCAGTCTTTCGATGTTATTTATTTTTCTATTCCACTCCAACATTAGAATTTTTTGAGCAGTGTAGTTCTTGCAGCAGCCACCAGATGTCACTATATGGCATTTATACAGCACACGTGTTACTCTCAAGCACAGTCTGGGACAGCTGTGCAGAGGTGCTCCATGTTATACGTCACCCAGCATAATACATACTCCAGTATCTACTCTGTCTACTTGTAATATCCTACCCTTCAGTTCTCGACTACGGTACCTACAGCAGTACTAGTGTTTTCCAGGGGGGTTATTTCCCCACTACCACATCCCATGTTTCCTTCCTCAATGCCTTACTACTTTTCCCCTTGGTCAGTATTAGGCCCTTGGATCTGTCACAGTCATGTTTCTATTTTGCACCCTAAAAAATGTATTATGAAGTCAATGTTCATAGCATACGAGGGCAGCACCTTTTCATCTGTCACCTTCATTTCTCCATAAACTTGATATAAATATTCATCTGTCCTCGTTAAATCATTCATAGTTTCATTAAGTTTTTAGTGTTTATTGATGATCTGCAGCTTGGCGTCTCACCCCTGGCAACTAGAATTAATTTCTGTATTATGGCAGACATCTTGCCAGGAACACATTGCTTATTTCATTTCAGCTGCCTTATTTGGCCAGTCTTTCCTGTTTTATTTTTATTTCTATCTCACTTTTGTAATTGTAACCCCCCTGTTACCCGGGGTTACTAGAATCCCAGCAAGACCTAGTGGTAGGCAGGGAAGGCAGCTTGTGAAACTCCAGTTAAATGGATTTCACACTGTCTCACTCTGTTCTCAGTCTCAGCTGAGACTGAGAGATGACATCACCATAGAACTATCGCAGCTGCATGAGCCACATAGGAATCTGCAGTTGGGAGTTAGGTTAGAATGTTGGGAGTTTTTGAACAGTGAGCAGCAGCAGTTGTGTGTGAGCAGTCTTGAAGAAAGGAGCACAGCAGTCTGTGCACAGGCTCTTAGAGCCTAAAGCTCTGATATAGAGCTACTTTAGGGAAAGGTGTGTGTTTCCGCCAAAAGAGGAACATAGTAAGCTGTTCGTGAAGTGGTGGAGACCGCTGTTACTGGTCTATGTGCCCCATCCCTGAGGGGATGGGGAGTAAAAGGTTTGCCTATAATTCCAGGGGCAACCCTCCTGGTTCCGGCTAGGGAAGAAGCTGCCTTATTTTCCTAAGTTGTGCTGCGGCACCAGAAGCTGTCAAGAATCGCCAGTGGGGCATCTGCAACCAAAGGGTGAGTTCTGCTCTTACATGGGGCCTATGTTTCACCTGAGCTGTTGTAAAGTGGGGATTGGACTGCTTAATCAGTGGGAGGCCTAGAGGAATAGGTTAAGCCAAAGTAAAAGTATGTTCAAGTCCAGCACAAGGTGAAAGTCAAGACATGTAGAGGAAATGTGCTATGCATTTACCCTTTAATCTACACTGCCAAGCTCTTTAGAAAGAGATATTTAAGTATGTTCGAGTCTAGTACAAGGGGGAAAGTCAAGACATGTAGAGAAAATGTGCTATGCATTTACCCTTTAATCTACATTGCCAAGCTTTTCAGAAAGAGTTGTTTAATGTCCAGAGAAATGGCCGGGTATGGATTGTGGAAGCTAGAGGTGGGAGACCCCCCATCTTTAGTAACCAGGTTCACCTCTACGGATTTGCTCTGTGGCCCCTTTTACTTTGCCTCAGGTACTTGGTCAGTACTGAGGGAAGTACCCAGATGTGGGATTGAAAGGAAATTTCCCTTAAGGAGTTGAAGGCTCTAAGGTGATTTAGGGAGCAACAGGAAAATGTGTCCATGTCACATGGAAGGTGTTCGAGTGGCCGGCAGGGGAGCCAAGCCAGTGAAAACCCCAATAGTGTACAAGTCGGGCTGTGTACCCAAAGCAGCATGCAAGTCCGGGCTGTGTGCCTGGTGGGTCCAGAGCCTGAGGGCTGAAGTGTTGAGGAAGTGTTCTGTTTCTCTTGTCTGCATTACCAGGAATGTAGCTCCGTGGGGGTCCGTCTATGCTTTGTTTGTTCAGTTTGCATGTGAATAAAAGCCACACTTTAGAATCCCATTCCTGATTTTGGACATTACACTTATTGCTTCCTGTGTTTGGATTTACTTGGGTGCCCCTGTGCAGAGTAGCCAAACCTAGGCCCCCCTGTGCCTAGTAACCTAGTCCTCCCCGAACCCAGTCCCCACCAGGTACTGCTGTCAGCTTCAACAGCATGCCAACTGTCATTTGCAACAAGTACAGGGGTGAGGGGCTTACAAAATGAAGGCACCACTTTGGATTTTAATTTAGGGAGGAAAGGTGCTCAGGCAAGGGGTTAGCGTTTTGGTTATCTGGCAGTGGGTAGCCCACAAAGCTGAAGCAAGGCTAACTAGTGTGTCGCTGTATGCTGTGGTTCATATGCTGCTGTTAAAATGTCAACTGTTTACCAAGGAGCAGTAAAGCTGAAAGAGTGTGTCCTTGTCCTGCATCAACTATTTACAGTGTTTTTGCCAGCTTTTTTTTTTTTTAAAACTGTGTGTGATAAAGAAAAGTGTGGAAAACTAGGGACAGCAACAGGAAAATTGTGCCCTGGACATTGGAAATGCTTTCTAAAGAACTGTTGTGATAAAGAAAAGTGTGGAAGACTAGGGGTAGCAACAGGAAAATTGTGCCCTGGATGTTGGAAATGCTTTTTAGTAAACTGAGAGACTTGCTCTGTTAATGGCCAAGATAAATGGTTGAAATGGGCTCCCGCCGTGGAGTCAGTTAGACCAAAAAAAAAAAGTGGTTTCTGCAGTTTAAATTTGCCTGCTCAACGATCGCCATGAGGAGAAGAGCACTCGCGAGGGAAAGAGGCTCATTTGCATGGCGTCATGTGATTGGTGAGGCTGCAATCAGTCCCACCCCCCAGCCAGCTCTACAGTGAATGCCCAGCATTCGAGAGGGAGTGTGAGTGGAGTGTGTGTACTGGCTTGGTGGAGGAGCGTTGCGGTGATTAAAAAGCACTGTAAAAGTATTAAAAATAGACTTTTCTGTTTAAAATCGGGATCAACCCGCATCTCGATCGACTGGATTGTGAGTGTGGTGATCGGAGAGATGATCGGCAGGACTGCCCACCCGCTTCCTTTCTGAGGCCTCTAAGACTAGCTGCAGGCCGTTTTTCCATTGCAGTAAACAGCTACTGATAACAGTGAGTACCAACAGTAAAAATTGCTCAAAACAGTGATTTTTGCCAAAAGCCAGATGAATATGTATGCAGCAATGTAGTCGCTTTGCAAATAAAGACTGTGTCAGGTTTTACCAGCAAAAGCAAGTCTGTTAAGCCATTGACTGTGAGCATACAGTAGTTATGGGTTCAGTGTCAGTTTAAAGTTTCAAAGCCAGTAGAGAGACTAAGTTGTAGCAAAATGTGCAGCACTAGTTACAGGCAATCCTGTGCTTGAAATCCTGAGGCTTTAAGGGACTGTGAGCTAAAGGAATGTTTTCAGCAAGTGAAAAGTCCGTGGCAAATCATGTAAATGTGCTAGAAAAAGAACAGTGCAAGTTTGTGCAGTTTTGAGCAAAGTTATCAGTAGTGTGTGTAAATCGGATGCGCAGTGGCTTGACCCAATTTCTGAATGTTGATGTACAGGAGTGCTGCCGCCGCCATTACAGGGTGGGGCAGTAATGTAAACACAGCAGCAGAGGAGCCATTTTAAAAGTAAAAGAAAGTGTTCAGTGAAGTGGAACTTTCAGTAACAGTGAGCGTTTTTTTGTTTTTCCCTGCAGTCATGGACTCAGGACCAGCCCGCTACCCGGATCATGCCCAGGCTATGGTAGCAGCAGAAGTAAATAAGTTAAGGGACATTGAAAGGTGTTACTATGGAGGACAACTGCCTTCTCATGTGGCGATTCCTGGGTACCCAGTGCAAGTGTGTTTAATATGCTTAAATGCTGGAAGGAACGTCTTCATGGTATCTCACTGTTTGGGGTGCTTAGAAAAATACAGCTTGTTTAAAGCACCCAAGATTCATTTGGCTCCCACATGGACAAAAGTTCAGGAATCTGCAGTTGGCAGCACACAGCACCAGGTGGAGCCTGTTGAAGAAGGCCTCTCGGGGGAGGGTGGCACAAAGCTAGAGGGTGCAGATTTGCAGACAGAACCATATGCTGATGTTTCCGATGCTGGATCGCAGAGAGATAATTCAGACAGAGCATCAGTAGACCCCGGGGGGTGGGGCCTAGCCCAAGTCTCATAGGAGAAGATGAGATGAGGGAGGCCTTTGAATGGGAGGTATCGACTCGCGCCCAGTGAAGAATGGATAGTCTCAGGAGTGAGGACGATGGCTCACTCCTGGGCACAGATTCTCAGTGAGGAAGAAGAAGAGGGGGAACCTATGTGGCCTTGTGAAAATGGGTACACAGCCTCAAGCTCTTGCCTCAGAAGAATGCATGGAAGAGAGTGGTGATGCCACTGCCCTGGCTGTGCAAGAAGAAGAAGAAGAAGAAGAAGAAGAAGAAGAAGTCAGGGATCCATTTTTTGTCTCTTTGAAAATGCGTAGCTGGCAGAACCAGGACTGGCCGCCCCCAAGCCAGGCCAGCGGTCTCAGGTTGACCGAAGCTAGTAAAGAGGAGAGACTGGTTCGTAGGAAGGCGAATGAAATCTATGGGATGTCCTTTCCTACCTTTCCTCGGAGAGTCTGGGAGGGGATTGAGAACAACAGGAAATCCTGGATCTGGGCTGAAGCAATAAAATGTGTGCATCCTGGTGCAAACAAGCATGTCAGAAACAGAATGTTTCATGAAAAATACACCCAGTGGAAAAGAGACAGGACACTGTTTATGGACACTGTTCGAAAAGTGGATGGAGAGGGACATGAAACCTTTCACAGTGTGAATTATGTGCACCCAGACAGGGTAATAATTCAAGCTCTTGACCCGCTGTACTATTGGCCTCAATGCAAGGACCTCCCTGCAAATGTGCCTGTACCTACCAGATGGAAAGCAGAGCAGTGGTAGTCAGTACTGCCACACCAGCCATTGCAGTGCCTTTGCTGTTCCGCCAGTATGGACATCCAGAACTCAGATGCCCCACATTCATCAGTTATTCAGTGTACTGACTTTCCAAAATCCATCGACTGGCCCACCAGATGACTTCAGATCCAGAGAGGACACCAGCCCAGCTGTATCCTGAGCCACCATCTGGTAATCGGATGACACCAGACCAGCTGTTTTCTTTTTTGTTCCTGTTCCAAGGTTCCGTCTCCAGAGATGACATCATCCCATCAGTTTCCAGATGTGCCCTCCTGTAGTTTCTGGAAGATGTCTGCCCAGCTTTATCGGAAGAATGGTGCCAGGGAGAATCTTCGGCAGAGGAGCAGGTCGGTGCTGTTGGTTCGTTCTACGAGGGGCTGGTAAGTCCAAACTTTTCTATCCTTATGACATTGCAGTACACACCCTACACTAGCAGCCTCCAGAATGTGTGAACTGTCCTCAAAGACTCTCCACTTTGTGACTTTGTCCTGCTAGAACTGTGCTTCACCGGACTCCGGCCCAGGAGAGACTCTTTAATGGACTAGCCTTCAGGCACTGTGGTCACTAGATGGGACTTTTAGGGCACTCCATCCCCCAAATGTGTATTGTAAATAATGTCATTGTTTTTCTACTGTTTTCTAATGTTTACAGTATACTGTTTTTCCACCTTTTCTAAAAAAAAAAAAAAAAATCTTTTTGGAATTCTCCAGTGTTTTGACGGTAGGGGTTTAGCTAGACTGTGTATGCAGATTAGGAGTGTGTGTTGTCTTTCTTTTTCTTGCAGGTGTTCCTGAAGAAGATAGAAGAGAAGACAAGAAGAGGAGGAGGGGCTCATCAGAGTTCCTAAATAGTACTTTAGTATGTAGTATTTAAAGTACTGTTGTTGTTATTGTTGCTACTGTGTAGTAACCCTTTTCCTTCCACAGGTGTGATTGTGGGTGTAGGAGGGAGTAATGTAGTAGAAGATGATATTAGTTCCTGGTGTGTGGTTGCAGGGTGCCCAAGGTCAGGGAGGTCCCCAGGTTGTTTTTGTTTTTGTGTTTTAAGTTAGAGACAGACAGATTTTCCCTAGAGGGCTGGGGGGATAGACAGGCTGTGGTCCTGAACAGCTGTAGGGACTGCAGTGCTGAGCTATTAGGGCTATGCTCTGGACAGTTCTACCAGAGCCACTAGGCACCCATAGTTAGTGGGTAGAGTAGAGGCTGATATGTCAGCCAAAGGCCTCTAGGCCCTTAGTGTTGCTTGCCTGTGCTCGCACATGGTAGGAGGGGGCCTGATCATCCTCCTCCGCAGGTAGCACATAGGGTGGGATGGCCTAAGCCAGGTAAATAATGACTGCAGACAGTCATTTTCCTGGCCCAGGGCATTTACCCTTTAATCTACATTGCCAAGCTTTTCAGAAAGAGTTGTTTAATGTCCAGAGAAATGGCCGGGTATGGATTGTGGAAGCTAGAGGTGGGAGACCCCCCCCCATCTTTAGTAACGAGGTTCACCTCTACAGATTTGCTCTGTGGCCCTTTTACTTTGCCTCAGGCACTTGGCCAGTGCTTAGGGAAGTACCCAGATGTGGGATTGAAAGGAAATTTCCCTTAAGTAGTCGAAGGCTCTAAGGTGGTTTAGGGAGCCACAGGAAAATATGTCCATGTCACATGGAAGGTGTTCGAGTGGCCGGCAGGGGAGCCGAGCCAGTGAAAACCCCAATAGCGTACAAGTCGGGCTGGGTACCCAAAGCAGCATGCAAGTCCAGGCTGTGTGCCTGGTGGGTCCAGAGCCTGAGGGCTGAAGTGTTGAGGAAGTGTTCTGTTTCTCTTGTCTGCATTACCAGGAATGTAGCCCCTTGGGGTCCGCTCTCATGCTTTGTTTGTTCAGTTTTCATGTGAATAAAAGCCACACTTTAGAATCCCATTCCTGGTATTGGACATTACAGTTATTGCTTCCTGTGTTTGGATTTACTTGGGTGCCCCTGTGCAGAGTAGCCAAACCTAGCCCTTGTGCCGAGTTACCTAGTCCTCCCTGAACCCAGTCCCCCACCTGGTACTGCTGTCAGCTTCAATAGCATACCACCTGTCATTTGCAACAAGTATAGGGGTGAGGGACTTACACAATGATCATTTTTTTATTATGGGACCTACACATCTGTTTCACTCGCTTCCACTTCATGGCGTCAAACATGGTGCAGTATGGGTACAGACATGCACGTTATAATAATCCTGTTTGCTTTTTGTTTTCATTGCTTAGTATTTATTGCACAAGAAATTATGCAATATTGCTATAGTTGTGAGATATAAAAAGTGCTGTTCTTGTCTGTTACCCTCCCCCCCAACCTACAGTCAAAGAGTCAGCCTCAGGCTGGAAAGCAAAGGAGTACTGCTCTACTGTGAATTGGAAAAATATCCATCGTTTCTTGTTATTTTTATTTTTCAATTGAAATTTTATTAGACTTTAGAAAATATATAACAAGGAATATAAAAACTCAGTACAGCCAGCGACTACATAGTTGGAACTCCCAATAATAATAAAATATGGCTGCTGATCTCTTTTTTACATCCAGAAAAGAACCATTAAATACAAAAGAAACTTCATGGAAATCCAACTGAAACTACACAGGTTTCTTCTATATAGGAATGGAAAACTGTAATCCATAACTATCACAAGTCATTTTTCTCTACTACACAACTCTATAAGGATAACACTAGTAATACACATTCTGGTCAGCCTGGTACATAAATAGTCACTGGCATATCAGATCACATATTCAGAAAAACGTATAACTAGAATAAGAAAAAAGAAAAACTAAAAAAAGGCGAGACGAGCCGTAATGGCTATACAGTACAAACTAACATCATGGGTTGAGATACTATGGGCACAAATAAGGCATAAAGACCCAGTGCAAAGCCTAATCTAACAGAAGTAGTAAGCGGAGAGTAAACGGATGCAATTAAAGATATGGAAATACACTAACCACTAATAAATAGTGACCATAGGATAGTGATGTTCAAAATAAATATAAAGCCCAAAAATTAACAGGAAAGACAGTTGTAAAGAATTACCATAAGGCAGACTTTGAAAAAATAAGAAATGACCTGAATGATTGGGAATGGGACATTGAAAACCAGACCACAGAACAATTATGGTCAAAAGTGGTGGCCTCGGCCCATGCCTCTGGACGGAGGCAAGGTACTGCAATCCTAATTCCACATGGTACACAGTTTCAAATGCAAAAACAGATCATAGACCAGATGGAAACTATGTAATTGCTGTGGGTCAACTTTATTTGAAGAAGATCACGTTAGCCTCGTTCTACCTTCCCCCGGGGAGTAAAGTGACAGTGGTGCGAAGATTCCTGGATACCTTATTGCTAGCCATTCAAGGCATGTGTGTTATTGGAAGGGACTTAAATATCACCCTGAATGTTAAGCTGGATTCATCTAATCCTACTAAACATCGACAGTCAGCTATCCAGAAATATTTAAGACAAACCCTTCCTGAGTTGGGACTCATAGATACTTGGGGCCACTTTTTCCCTTCTGTAAAGGCTTTTACACATTACTCGCTCAAAACTAATATCTCAGCACGACTAGATTATTTTCTAACTTCGATTGAACACCTTGAGTATGTTAGATATATATATATATATATATATATATATAGAGAGAGAGAGAGAGAGAGAGAGACATCCCCTTTATCAGACTACACTCCTGTTTTCTTAAAAATAGATGTGGAAAGACCTAAAAAACAAAACTTTTGGAAGTTTAATATAACCCACTTACAGGATCCAGAATTCATTCAGCTGGTTAAGTCATGCACATCGATTATTCAGGCAGATAATGCTTCACCTGATACAACAGCTACTGTTAAATGAGATACCCTCAAAACAGTGCTCAGGGGTGATATTATCAAATTCGCTTCTTTGAAAAAAAGAGGCAGAGAAAAAAGAGAATGGGAATTACTAGAGGCTTTGTCGAGGCCAGAAGCTAAGTTTTGTCAGGGTGATATCTCTGTCAAACCTGAGATGTTAATAATTAAGAAAAACTTCAAAAAATAACTGACCAAAAAATAGTGCAACAACTGCTATACTTGAAACTAAATTCAGTGGAAGGGTGGCCCAGGGGAGCGAGGAACCTGGTTAGACGTCTCCGAGAATCCAGAAGCAGGGCTGCGGTTGCCAAACTTCGGCATCCACAAACTAATCATTTATTGTCCCATCCCACTGCCATCAGACAAGCTATGGCTGATTTTTACAAACTTTTACATACTGAAGATATTTCCCTGAACCCACATCAACTAGCCCCATACCTCCAGAGCACTAAATTACCATGTCTAAATGTCCACCATGCCGAATCCCTGATATGCCCTATTACTGACCAAGAGATTATGGCTAACCTTAAATTGACCAAGACTCAAAAGGGCCCGGGACCAGATGGATACCCGAATGAGTTTCTTAAATGATTTCAGAAACTACTGATATCCATTCTGTTACCAGCTTTCAGAGAAATACAGGAGGGAGGTCCCCCCCCCATCCTGGCAATATGCTGAAATTACAGCTGTTCCAAAACCTGGAAAAGACCCGACCCTTGCTGCTTCCTATTGTCCAACATCTAAATTAAACTGTGACTATAAAGATTTTATGTCTATTCTGGGTCACAGATTAGACAGATTTCTACCTCAGCTAATCGATAGAGATCAAGTGGGATTTATTATGAAGCGCCAAGCCCATGATGCAGTACAAAGGGTTTTACTGTTAGTTGAACATGCCACTCAAAGAAAAATTCCTTTAATTTTACTCGGACTAGATGCTGAGAAAGCCTTTGATAGGGTGTTGTGGCCCTTCTTATGGGCTACCTTTAAAGAATTGAACTTCCCTGAAAAGTTTATATCCCAAATCCAAGCCAGGTACTGCTCCCCAGTGGCCTATCTGAAACTACACAGCTTGATTTCTTCACCATTTACTTTACACTGAGGTACATGACAAGGGTGCCCCCTATCCCCACTTCTTTTTGCACTTTATTTGGAACCCCAGCTGCCAAATTAAGGGAAAATGGTAACATGCAGGGGATCCCATTAGGAGGCAAAATGTTTAAATTATCCCTTTTTGCAGACAATATTTTGTTGACCCTGACTTCCCCAGAGACATCTGTTCTGGCGGTTTGGGAACAACTTCAGCTTTTCATCACCTTATCTGGCTATAAAATAAATTGTTCAAAAACCGAAGCACTTAATTTTTCCTTTTCTCCCTCCATACGAATGAAACTGGAATTTCCTTTCCGCTGGCACAGACTTGAGATGAGGTACCTAGGGATAAAAATCCCAGCCAAGCCAATACACCTAGAAATGGTGAATATGGAACCAATTACACAGCAAATTACTTCAGATATGTCTAGAAGGACACAACTCCCCGTGGGTTCAATTCAGCAAAATATTTTCCCTCATTTATTACTCTTCCTACAAACGTTGCCAACTGTTCCCTCTGACTTTTATTTTCGATCCTGGGATAAGCTCATTTCTAGGTTTATCTGGGGTGAAAAACCCCAAGGGTAAAATACACCTTATTACAACTTCCTAAGACACAGGGAGGGCTAAATTTACCTAACCTGAAAGAATATTCCAGAGCAACTCAAATCTGCACAGCCCTGTTACTCATTAATCCCTCTTACAAGGCACACTGGAAAACAATAGAAATAACCTTAAATGGACTGGAATCTTTACCAATGTACCTGCTGGGAGACCTCACCAGATGTTATCCCCTGACCTAGTTTCTGAAAATGACTGCAGAATTTTTAAAAAACTGGCTTTATGTGACTCGGTATAGGTTAACCTCTCAGGAGAAATACTTTTTAAATGCCTTAGCTCCTAATAAAGGTCTTGTCCCTTCCTCGCTGGAGACAGATCTACTAAGATGGGAGCATTATTCCATCAGATATGTATTCCAACTGGTAGGCCCTTCAGGAATTCATCCATTCACATATTTACAATCCTCATATGGATTACCCTAGAGAGAGCTCCCAATTTATGTGGCACTACATACTGCTCTACTTGAGATGGTTGACTCTTTAACTGGAATAGCAAAAGGCCCGCCTAAAAAGGTACAATTGATTATCCAGGCCATAGAAGGTAGATCACAGGAACATATCATAAGTAATATATATCAGGCAATGCACCCTATGTCCGCACAGGAAAATGACCAAGTGAGAGCTAGATGGGTAAGGGAACTTAAATTAGAACTAGACCAAGATAGATGGTTACAATCCACCTACTTTTATTCTAAGAATTCAGCAACATCTTATTGGAGGGAATTTGCCTGGAAGACCAGGGTTAGATTTTTTAGAACTCCAGGTATCCAGGTAAAATTAGGGGCACCAGATGGAAGTCTTTGCTGGAGAGGATGTGGATATTCTCCTGCAGCCCAAGAACACATATTATGGGATTGCCCCCTCCTATCTGACTATTGGAGGAATATCATAGCGGAACTTAGCAACATTTTTGGCAACCCTAATCTATTTACCCCAGGATTTATCCTGACAGCAACACCACCACAGGATATACAGATCAACTGGTCTCAATATAAACTTATCACACTTTTAATTTTAATAGCTAAAAAAGTTATCACCAGACTATGGCTTAGTAAAATGGCCCCTGATAAAGCCTCTTGGAGAAACCTCACCTATGAAGTATATAACTTGGAACGTCTCTCATGTAAGATAAACAACAAGGTAAACACCTTTAATACTAGATGGGGACTATGGGTTGCACATCAATTAGAGACCTATGCGGAATTTGTACCATGAAACAAAAAGATGAATATCTTATGATTTTCAACTTAAGTATATCATCGTGGAGTCTTTGCTGGTAAGGGGAGGAGACCCAGATTGAGTGGGATGTTGATCTGGAAAACATGGGAGGGGGAAGCTAGGGAACAATATTTATTTAAGACTACAGTCTATGCGATCTTATTCTGGTCTATTTACCCAACAGAGAAAGATAGTAGGATGCTACTACAGGGATATGTTAAACAGTCCTAGGTGTATAAATTAAATGCCTGTAAATTAATTGCCTGTATATGCTGTAACAAGGAACCTCAAATAACTAATATGCTGCATAAAATGTGATTATGTATGTGATATTCTATCTCAAAATAAAATAAAAAGCTATATTAAAAAAAGAACAATTATGGTCAAGTATAAAAAATAAAATATTACAACTTGAGGATATACACATCCCAAATAAACCAATGTATAACAATAGAGGAAAGGTTCCAATATGGTATACCCATATGGTAAAAAAAATCTGCTCACAAAAAAGAGGCAAGCCTAAAGGGCAATGAAAAAAACAGTAGCCAGTATAACATTATTAAATATAAACAACAGCTCAGAAACAGTAAAATGGTCATTAAATCTGAAAAAAGCAAAGTATAATTTAGATTGGCTAACCCTAAAGATAATGGGAAATCTTTTTTTGCACACGTCAACAATAAATCAGTGGATAGGACAGTGGGGCCAGGAAAAGTAGGATGAAGCAAGGGACAAAACACAAGGAGGGAACAAAAATATGTCACATTTCATAGAAGTTCATGCACACAAATGCCTGCAGTCTAGGGAACAAGATCCCAGACCTGGTGGCTGCAATGACAGAGGCTGATCTGGATGCAGTGATGATAACCGAAACATGGTACACCAGCAGCCACAGATGGAACATAAGTGTACCAGGTTATGCACTGTTCAGAAAAGATAGGGAGGGTAAAGGGGGAGGAGTTGCCCTCTACATCAAAGACAGCATAAATGCGACTGTAATCCAAAACAGGCATGAGCAAATGGAGGAAGTTTGGGTCACCCTTGAGCCAGGCAATGGAACAACCATTCGTACAGGGGTAATTTACAAACCTCCAGCTCAGGTTGAGGAAGTTGTTAAGCAGCTGCTAGAAAACATGCATGAAATGGCAGCAAAGGGGGTGAGGTACTGCTAATGGGAGACTTTAACATGCCGGAGGTAGACTGGTCCATCCCAACAGGGGCCTCAGCTAGGACACAGGACTTCATGGACTCCCTTGAGATGGTTGGCCTTAGGCAACTGGTTCAGGAACCTACCAGGGACCAGGCAATCCTGGATCTGGTGTTGACTGGTGGGGACAGGGTAGCAGATCTTAGGATGGAAGGCCAGTTAGGGTCCTGTGACCACAATATGGTGTGGTTCAAAGTGGAAACAGGGATCCAGTCAAACCATACAAAGGCAAGAGTCTTAGGCTTTAGAAGGGCAGACTTTACCAGTATGGGACTACAGCTAAAATAAACCTTGGAATAGAGGAGGATAGGTGGGGACATTAAGGAGAAATGAGAACACATCAAGGAGGCTATAGCAGAGGTAACAAAACAATGCGTTAGGTCAATAGACAAGAGTAAAAGGAGAAGAAACAACTTTTGGTTCTCGGGGGTTGGGGGGTGGCAGAAAAAGTAAGGGCCAAGAGGCTAGCCTTCAGGAAGTATAAGAAGACACAAAGGGATGAGGACAAGGAAATGTACCAGAAGTGTCTGAGAGAGGCAGTAAAAGGCAGTGAGGAGCACTAATGCACAAACGGAGGAGAGAATAGCTCAGTCGGTTAAAGGAGACAAAACATTCTTCAGGTACAGTAGCAAGAGAAGGAAGGCAAAGAGGGTAGTAGCAAAGGATAGAGGGGACAGGGGGGAGATAGTGGAAGGAGACAGGGAAAAAGCAGCAATCTCGATGAATATTTCTGTTCAGTCTTCACTGTGGAAGGGGATGGGCAAGGCCCACAGCTGGACTTCAAAGTATGTAATGATAAGGAGGTAATCACCTGTCTATTCACAAAGGAGAGGGTCCTAGAAGAACTGGTGAAGCTAAAGGTGGAAACAGCTATGGGTCCAGATGGCATACATCCCAGGGTCCTAAAGGAACTGAGGACTGAACTGGCAGCAACTTTGGCAGCCCTGTTCAGTGAGTACTTACACACCAGAGTGGTCCCAGAGGACTGGAGAAGGGTAAACATTGTCCCTCTTCACAAGAGCGATAGTAAAGAAGAAATGGGGAACTACAGGCCAGTTAGTCTAACCTCTGTAGTTGGAAAGATAATGGAGGCACTCCTTAAGGAAAGAATACTGTAGTGGAACACCTGGAAGCAAATGGACTGGTGGATCTCAGGCAACATGGGTTCTCTGCAAGTTGATCCTGTCAAGCTAATCTGACAGATTTCTTTGACTGGGTGACAAAGGCAGTAGACCGGTGGGGGGGGGGACCAGTAGATATTGCCTACCTTGATTTCAACAAAGCCTTTGATGTGGTCCCACATAGGAGACTGGTAAACAAGCTAGGCAGCCTGGGGTTGGGAAGCAAGGTGGTGCACTGGATTGTAAACTGGTTAAGGGACAGAAAACAGATGGTAGTGGTGAATGGAACCCAATCAGATGAAAGGGAGGTAACCAGTGGCATACCTCATGGGTCATTTCTGAGGCCAGTCCTCTTCAATATCTTCATCAGTGACATTGCAGATGGACTGGAGGGAAAGGTTTGCCTGTTTGTGTATGACACCAAGATCTGCAATGGGGTGGATACTCTGGAGGGGGGGGAAAGGATGAGAAAAGACCTGGAACTGCTGTAGAGATGGCCAAGGGCATGGCAGCTAATGTTTAATGCAAAGAAGTGCAAAATCATGCATGTGGGGAGCAGGAACCCACGGGGCGAGCTACAGGTGGGGGGCTGCCGGCAGTAACTAAGGAGAAGAGGGACTTGAAGGCCATAATCACAGATGACTTGAAGGCCACTAGAAACATAGACTTTGATGGCAGATAAGGACCGCTTGGTCCAGCTAGTCTGCCCATTTCCCTACCTATTGGATAAGCTGCAGATCCTAGTTAACCAACAGCCTACTTCTTCCTACACACCACCAGAATTGCCTTATGTGTGTTCTATGCATTCTTAAATCCCCCCACTTTTTGACCCCGTGACCCCTCAGGAAGGCCGTTTCATGCATCCACCACCCTCTCTGTGAAAAAATATTTCCTCACATTGCCCCTGAGCCATCCCACCTCTATCTTCAAATTGCATCCCCTTGTTCTTGCACTTCTCTTTTTCTGAAAGATGCTACCCTCTTGGACATCTTGGACTTTGTTGATAACATTGAGATACTTGAAAGTTTCTATCATGTCCCCCATCCCTCCTTTCCTCAAGGGTATACATATTAAGCTGGTTTAGTCTCTCTTTTTATGGCTTCTGTTGCAGACCCTGCACCATTTAGTTGCCCTCCTCTTTACTGCCTCCATCCTGTCTATGTCCTTGCGGAGATGGGTTCTTCAGAACTGCACTCAATACTCCAGATGGGATCTCATCAACTGTCTGTACAGATGGATAACAACTTCCTGTTTTCTACTGGTGTTGCCTCTCCCAGTACATCCCAGTATCTCCCCAGCCATCCTTGCTGCTTTCTCACATTGCTTGCTTACCTTTACGTAATCTGATATGACAACTCCCAGGTCCTTTTCCATTTGTGTTGTTGTTAATACCCCCCCTTCCCCCATTGAGTACTCTTACCCTGGGTTTTTGCTTCCCAGGTGCATTACTTTGCACTTCTTTGCATTGAATCTAAGCTACCATACTTTTGACCATTCCTCCAACCTTGCCAAGTCCCTTCTCATCCTTTCTACCCACCTTATGTATCAACCCTGCTGCAGATCTTTGTATCGTCTGCAAAGAGGCATACTTTTCCTTCCAGTCCCTCCGCAATGTCACTTATAAAGACATTAAAAAGGACCGTACCTAGCACTGAACCCTGCAGTACCCCACTAGTAACCCCCTTTTCTTTGGAGTGGACTCCATTTACTATTACCTCTGTGTCCTGTTGTCCAGCCAATCTTTTACCCAGGCTACCACCCTTGGACCCACTCCCAAGCTGGCTAATTTGTTAATTAAAATATTTTGTGTGGGACTGTGTCAAATGCCTTGCTAAAGTCTAGGTAGGCCATGTCCACAGCCCCTCCCTGGTCTACTACTTTGGTCACTCAGTCAAAGAAATGTATTAGATTCATCTGACATGACCTTTCCATTGTGAATCCATGCTGCCTTAGCTCCTGTGTCCCGCTGGCCTCTAGGTACTGAACAATCCTTTCTTTCAGAAGTGATTCCATAATTTTCCCTACCACTGAGGTCAAGCTAACAGGTCTGTAGTTTCCTGCCTCTGCTTTGCTCCCACTTTTGTGAAGATGAATCACATCCGCCCTCCTTCAGTCCTTAGGTACCACAGGCAGACAGCAAAGGCAGTGGGTAAGGCCAGTGGGATGTTGGGGTGTATTGAAAGGGGATTCACAAGCCAAAGGAGGGAGTGGTAATAGTTCCACTGTACAAGACCCTGGTGAAACCTCAACTTGAGTACTGTGTACAGTTCTGGAGACCACACCTTCAAAAGGACATTGACAAAACAGAGATGGTACAGAGGAGGACGAACAAAATGGTGAAGGGATTACATCACAAGCCTTATGAGGAGAGAGTGAGGGACCTCAATTTGTACATGCCAGAACAAAGGAGGGAGAGAGGTGATATGATAGAAACATTCAAGTACCTGAAGGACATTAACAAGGTGGAAGGGGACAACATAGTCCACATTAATAGTAATGCCAGGACAAGAGGACGTGACATGAGACTGAGGGATGGTGGCATAATGGGAAATGCCAGGAAGTTCTTTTTATAGAAAAGATGGTGGATGCATGGAATAGCCTGCCCAAGAGGTGGTGGCAGCCCATACAGTGGCAGGCTTCAAACATGCATGGGACAGAAACAAAGGAATAATAGAGATAGAAAGAAAAAGCTAAAGCCAATGACCAGATAGGGTCACTGGATGCTTCATTAGGCAGCTTAAATGGGCAGACTAGATGGGCCTAGTGGTCCTTATCTGCCGACAGCATCTAGGTATTTATGTTTCTGAGAGTAGGGGATACAGAGATTATTGAACCTACCAGTTAGGCCAAGATTTTTAATGAGTATGTTTGCTCTGTTTTTGAAAAAGACACTAGAAATATAGTAGGAGGTTTTAGATCAGATAGTACTTGCCAGACTCCTATAACAATCACAAGGGAAGATACAATTAAGAAACTAAATAATACTAATCCATCTAAATCAGCAGGATCAGATGATATACATCCCAGAATGATAAAAGAAATAAGTACATGGTTGGCTGAGCCACTTTACAAACTTTATAATATGTCTATAGTTACTGGGGATGTTCCAGAGGATTGGAGGACAGCTGTGGTGGTACCATCCTACAAACAAGCATTTGTCAATGCAAAATGTTTGCTTGATGGCATTGGCATTGGTAGTGCAGGAGTTAGAGAGATGCATAATAGGAATGGCAATGAAGTATTAAACTAACTCTAACCCCCTTCCCCACCCTGCAGAGACTGACTGGTGTTTGGGGATGTGCCTTTGGGTCGTCAGCCATAATGCTCATGCCATTCCACCTCACTTCACCCTGCAGACACCGGCAGGCGTTGCAGTGTGCCTTGGGGTCTTCGGCCCTTACACTCACCCCATTCCATTAGGAAATAAGCTGAAAAGGGTGCAGTAGAGGAGAATGGAGTGAATGTTAGGGCTGAAGACCCCCAAGGCACACCTCAATGCCTGCCACTGGCTGCAGGGTGGTGGTGGGGGTGGAATGGTGTGAGCATTAAAGCCGATGACCACAAGTCACACCCCCATACTAAGAATCATATTAAGAACAATAAGGTGCAAAAAAGGCTACTTGGCCCCTCGAGCTCCCAAACTACATATAGACGGAGGACTTTTTATGTAAAAACAAATAGCTGTCCATCATGTTCTAAAAGTATTTTTATTTGGACTAATAATGATTTCAAATGGCAGAGCGTTTCATGGTCTGACAACTCTCTACGAAAAATAGGAGGCCCTCTTTTTGGGTCTAAATTCACTTCTCATTAGCTGAAGTGGATGACCTCTAGTATTGACGGATATTTGCTTAAAGTCCAAACCACTTTCAAGTGCTAAATTGGTGTCGTGAATGATATCCCATGAAAATTAAAGGTCACCCCAAGACGTCTTTATTCTAAGGACATTAAATTAAATTTTAATAGCCTATTCTCATATGAGAGTGATTTGTCAGAAATGACTGATTTTGTGATTATTCTTTGAATTTTCTCAATTCTGTTTATGTCCTTTTGCTTAAAGGGGCACCACAATTGGGAAAAATAATCAAAGTATGGTCTACATATGCGCAGTAAAGAAGTAGAAGAACATCTGGGACCCTAGAAGTTATATTTTGTCTAATTGCCCACCATGTTCTGTTATCTTTATCAATTGTATTTGTGATGTGAGTATCAAAGTCTAAATTAGAATCAGTAATAATGCCAAGATCCCTTTCATTATCTTTGTTAGTTAATGGTTCATTATAAAGGTGATATTGCTTTTTGAGATTGTTTTTTCTGAAATGTAAGATTGTGCATTTAGATATATTAAACATCAGGTTCCATTTTTTTGACCAAGCCTCTAACATGTCTAAATCTCTTTGCATGGTTGCACAGTCTTCTAAAGAACTGCAAGTATTTGAGATTTTGCAATCATCCTCATATTTAATAATGTTATATTGAACATTGTGTGATAAATCAGATATAAATATTTGAAATATTACAGGTGCTAAAACCGATCCCTGAGGGACCCCGCTCCTAACAGATTCTCAAGTGGACTTATAGCTATCTATAACTACTCTCTGTTTTCTATCCCTTAACCAATTTGCAATCTAGTGAATAAACAGAGGACTAATTTTGTGTATCTGCATCTTTTGGATAAGTGCCCAGTGTGGTACTGAATTGAAGGCTTTTTTGAAGTCCAGAAGGACTATATCACATGGGGATTTTTTTGTCAAGCTTGTCACTAATGAAATCATAAAACCACACTAAGTTTGTTGATACAGAACATCCGTTAATGAAACCGTGCTGGCTGGTGTCAATAGAAGTTACTGTCGGTGTAAGTTCCTCTTTAATAATTCTCTCAAGTATTTTACCAAAAATTGAGGTGAGACTAATAGGATGGTAGTTATCAGGGGAGCTTTTCTCTCCTTTTTAAAATAAAGGAATCTCATTAGCTTCCTTCCATTCAGATGGAACCAGACCAGAGTTTAAGTTTTTTCAGGTGAATCATGTCCCCTGAAATGCCATCTGGGCCAGGACAGGACCCCTTCTTAATGGTGTTAAGTTGGTTTTTAATGGTGTCTAGGGAGAGGTCCATATGGTCATGCAAAAAAACAAGGTATTTACAAGGATCCGATGATGAATTACTAAATGATTTACAAAAATGTGAGTTAAGTGCATCTGCATTTCCTTTTAGTGTGTAATATCTGTCCCATTTATAATTAATGGTCCTACTTTACATTCTTGTCTTTTAATTGAATTAATATAACTAAACAAAATTTTACTGTTACCCTTTTGTGCTTGTAATGCAATATGTTTTCCATGTCTAATTTTGCTTTTTAATTTCCTTTTTGCATTTTTTTTATATTTTTAAATGTTGACAATGTTTTAGCATATTTGTTGGCAGTATAACTCTTAAATAGTTTGTTTTCTTTTTAATAATTTTCAGTAGATTCCTGGATAGCCATTTTGGGTGAGATTGAAGTTTTCTTTTCTTTACTTTTGGTATGAAAAAATGGCAATGTTGAAAATCTGGAGTGAAAATATTAAAAATTGGAGAAGTTATGAGCATGTGTAGAAACTGTGCAACGCATGCTCATAACGCAGTCATTTTTGGAATTTTTTCATCAAATTTGTAACATGGGTTTTTTTGGGACCCCATCTCATGAACAACAGCACTGTCATTTTGTTAATCAATCCTGGAAGGTGATTCCGTGCAGCAACCGCAAAATCACCTTTTGGGACTGAGTAACCAAATAACAGTGGCAGTGTTCAGGAGGTGGGGTCCTAAGAACCTCATGTTGAAAATGTGGGGCCAAAATTACTAAAAATGGCTAAGATATCAACCTAAGTTGAACCCCCCCATAGACTGCCATTATTGACTCCAAGATTAGTACCTTCAAAGCTGGGCTCAAATCTTTCCTTGGCTCTAAAGTGAATTGCACCTGCCTGTGCTAATGTGATAGTACCTTGCCCCCAGTTTTCCATTTACCATTCCCCCCTACATCTTTCTGCTATATACCACTTTTTTCTTAACCCGTTCCCCTACCCCCAATTACCTGACAATGGCCTCACTTGGTTGAAAGCTCCACCTCTCTCTCCCCCACCTCAGACGATGCCACCTCTGGCTGACCCACCAACCCCCTCTTATCTAATCAATTTATCTGTTAGTACATGCTAATTTGATGTGTGTAAGTTCAGATTTTACTATTACTGCCTGTGTATATGCTTCAATGTTTTTCTTTTTTTTCTCTCTCTGTAAACCTTGTATTTTTGTAATGTTTGTTCAACACTAGTGTGGAACCTTTGAAAATGAGTCCTTGACTCCAAAGTATTAATCCCAAACTGAAATAAATAAATAAAATATATAAATACATCTTACCATCATTTTTTCTGTTTGCCAGTTGGCTTTGAAGAGTGCAGACGTGTCCCAGTCCATAGCAAATTGCTGCTCCCAACCTCAGAGGTAAGAGTATGGGATGGGGGTGCAGGGAGGTGAGTCCACAGAGGGAGGGTGGGGAGGGAATGGGGAGACAATTAGGAACCATTTCCCTTTACAGGGCAAAAAAGACTTTGGGGATGGTTTCTTTATTTACAGGTTACCAAAATATTTAGGCACACTGGGGGTGGACTCCCAGTGTGCCACAATAATGTGCGTGTGTGTGTGTGGGGGGGGCATGCCGACATATGGATTGGGCAGCCCAATGTCGGCACTTGAAATATTTGGGCTGGTGGGAGGGGGCATCTGACACTGGGAGTGGGCATCCCGGTGTCAAACATAAATAAAAGATTTTTTTGGCACACTGGGGTGGGCACCCAAGGTGTCACATTAATGGGGGAGAGGAGATACATGCCGACACAGGGATTGGGCACACCAATGTTGGCTTTCCAGAGAGTGTGTGGTGGGTGGCAGGAGCCACCAATGTGGAAAGCCATGCCATGGCTCATTTATTTATTTATTGAAATGGTTCACCAGGAAATGTACACCGAACAAACAAGGTGCTCAGTGGCAGGAGCCGACAAGAACCATAACTTCGGCCATGCACATTACTGTGCGCTGTAATGTGCAGGGCCAGAGTCTTGTCAGCTGCTGCCAACAGAGAGAGAGGCTATGTCTGTGTGCCTGGTTGCAAGGGAGGGAGAAGGTCCCGTTGCAATAAGGAAACTGTCCCTCATTGCAGCAGAAGATTTCTTTCAAGTGCGATCCTCTTTCTCAAACTGCTGTCATAGACAGCTTGCTGATTCATTGGTGCCTGAGGGACAAGCCCCATAAAGTGACAACTCATAACCATCCCTGACTGGAGTGGCACTTTTCTTTCAAGTGAAGACTGCTTTTCTCAAACTGCTGTCATAGACAGCTCGCCAATTTATTGGTGCATGAGGATGAGCCCCATAAAGCATCAACTGCATTGGGCTGAAACTCACACACCTCTAAAATGTCATACTGTCCAAGATGTTTCTTGCGCATGCATGCAAGCAAACATAAAAAGGTGATGGGGAGAAGTGGGAAACTACTGACCCATAAGTCTGATGGCCATCTTAGGAAAGTTGCTAGAATCTATAATCAAGGATAAAATAGAAGATGAAGTTAATAACAAGAATTTGAATGATGAAACTCAGCATTGGTTCAAAAAACATAGATCCTGTCTAACAAATACCTTAGTATTTTATGAAATGGCCAGTAATGCATTGGACAACAACCAACCAGCAGATGTAGTGTTCTTAGATTTCAAATAGGCTTTTGATAATGTTCCACATAATACTTTAATGCTTAAACTAACAAACCCTGGCATAAATAACAAAGTGCTAAGATAGGTACAAATGTGGTTTACAGGAAGAACACACAAAGGTTAGGATAAGAGGACATGTGTCTGATAATGGACCAGTAATGAGTGGCATGCCACTGGGCTCAGTGTTAGGGCCAGTCTTGTTTGCATTATTTATTAAAGATATGAATGAGGAGATAAAGAGTTGGCTTACAAAGTTTGCTGCTGATTCAAAATTAGGGGCAGAGGTAGGGAACTGAAAGCCATGAGAGAAGACATAAAAATAGTAGAAAATTGGGCAGCTACAAATGGAATGATATTTAACACGGAAGAGTGCGTTGTGATGCACCTCGGGGTAAAAAATATGAAAAACAGCTACCAACTAGGAGGAATACACTTAAAAGTGGTAGAAAATGAAAGAGACCTAGGAGTTCTAATAAGCAATGATTTGATCTTTAGTTCCTACTGTGGGAGGTTATTACAAAGTCCAACAAAATCATAGGATGTATCAAAAAGCATTTCTCTCATGAAATAGAACGTGCATGATCCCCCCTCTATAAGGCCTTCATCCAACCACATCTAAATTACTGTACACCACTTACTTAAGGAGAGACATGGACAGCTTGGAAAGAGTGTAGAGGAGATTTACCAAGCTTATTCATGGTCTAGGTGATAAACCATATGAAACTAGAATGCAGAAGTTGGACTTATACCCATTGGAGCTCAGGAGAACAAGAGGAGGCCTATTGGAAATGTACAAAATTGTAGGGGATAGCCAACTCATAGATAACCTGGGTATCCAGTTCAGGACAGAAACTTTAACTTACTAAGTCATCCAAAACAGATAAAATTAACTTTCCCAAAGAAAAACACTAGGAGGTTCTTTTACACCCAGATTGTCATATCTATATGGAATGAGTTGCCCAGGGAGATAGTAATTGCTGACTCCTTCATCTCCTTCAAACATAGACTGGACAAACATCTATTAACAAATAATGGAATATGATGGCCCCACTAACGTGAGAGACAAACACTGTCAGCATATAGCCTTTTGTTTGTCTCACAAAACTAAGTATAAGTAAGTATAAACTGCATATAAGGCCAGGTGTCAGCAAAGCTTAGCCTAGCCTGCAGACAGTAGCAGGCCACAACTCTATAACCCTAAATCTTTAAGTGTTACAATAAGAACATCAGATCAGGTAAGATTCCCACACTTGTCCATATAAGACAACCTTCCCTGCGGCCCCATAGGAGAGGTGTTCCAGGCTGACCAACCTATGCATACCATCTTCCCATTCATCTAAAGTGGGAGCCAGCTCAGATTGTCACTTCCTTTAGCTTCTGTGATAGCTGCCATGAACCAAAGAGAAAGGGGTTTACATCGAACAGGTAAATGGTTAATATTGCCTAAGGTCAAGAAGGGCACATCCAAAGCAACCTTACAATTTAGCACTGCAGAATGTCTCGCCTGAAATAATGACCATCAACTAGCCAATTTAGGACAGGACCAGAGAATATGTAACAGAGTGCCAGCATGCCGATGACACCTCCAATACTTAGAATTGGCAGCAAGGTTCATTTTCCTCAACTGATCTGGCATTCTGTACCAAAATTGTAAGGACTTTCATTGCTTGAGTTTCCCTCCCAAATTCTTACAGGAATCAGACATGTTGGACCAGCAACAATCCCAATCTGCTTCAGTTAGGGAGCAGCCAAGCAGGTTCTCCATCTAGATTTCAAATTAAGGGTTGAGGGGACATAGTCCATGAGAGTCCTTTATAAATACAACCCATTTGGGGAATCAAAGCATACAAGCCTCAAAACTAACCCAGAATGTCTTCCCAGATCCCCCATAGGGGAAGACAAAGTTGGGGGCCTGTATAGATGGATATCAGGTGACAAATTTGGAAAAATCTCCATAAATGAGATTGAGGCAATGACGCTTGTGACTTAAGAGTTGCAAAGTCTTTAAACTGACCCATCACTGGGTGAAATTGATCTGCTACCCTTAGGATCCCCCCTTGAGCCCAATGGGGCAAAAACATAGGTTAGCCCCCTATTAGCAGCTTAGGGCTATTCCAAAGGGGCCACTGAGAAAGCAGAGCTTGCCATGGTGAGGGGGTCACTTTTGGCACCAGTTTCCAGATCCCAAGGATATAATCATGAATAGGGTAACTGGATTGGGCACTCGAAGGGTCCCATAAAATCAGTTCAGGTGCTTTTCCAGGGAATAGATCTTCTTCCAGAGCGAGCCTCCAGGTTGAGTCTCTACACTGATCTACAAACAACCACATCCAAACCTGCCTAAGGCCAGATGCCCAGTAGTAGCCCTTGAACCATGGTACCTGAAGTCCACCACCAGCCACAGGAGCCATCAACCGAGCCAGTGAAATTTGAGGTTAACCTCCCTCCCACAAAAAGCACCTAATCAGTTTGTCCAAAGACTTCCAAATAGACTCAGGAATAGGCAGGGCCAGATATTGAAGTAGACACAGAACCCGTGGGAGAATCATTATTTATAGGCTATGAGACTAACTTCAAAGAGAAAAAGTGTAGATGTCTCCACCTGTCAACATCTTCCTGTAGGGACTTTAACAAAGGAGAAAAATTAAGATGAGCCCATTCTCTCCAATAGGGGAGATAAGAATGCCAAGGTACTTTACCGGGTGCTTCACCCAATCGAAACCTAGAGCCTTCAGGGAGATAGAGGCACACCTTGAATTTAGAGGCATGACTTCTATTTTTACCCAGTTATTTCAAAGCCCAGATAAGACTGCACACTAATTCAGAAGCTCAACCAAGGCCGGAATAGACTGGGCCAGGTTCCTGAGGGTGATGAGGATGTCATCTACAAACAACATAGGTTTAAAGACTTCCTCATACAATAGTTATCCTGGAGATGGCAGAACTTTTGCAGAACTTCTGGGCCAGATGTTCAAGTGCTAGTACAAAGAGTGCAGGGGATAAGGGGCACCCCTGCCTTGTACCCCTTTTCAGGGGAATCACAGCACAGGCACACCCGTTTGTAATGACTGAGGCCTGCAGGGCCGTGTAAAGAGTCTGTACCCATCTCACAAAGCCTTCCCCAACTCCAAAAGCTTGAAGGGTAGCAAATAAATATGGCCATTCGAGAGAATCGAATGCCTTCTCCATATCCAATGCAACTGCTGCAATCAGACCCAGAGATGATTCCACTACCCTCATTAGATTGATCAAGCACCTGATTTGATCCACCCCATCTCTCCCCACCACAAAACCAACTTGGTCTCCATGCACTAACCAGGGTAGTACTGCCTGCAACCTTAAAGCCAACACTTTGGCCAAGATCTTATAATTGACATTCAGGAGAGAGATAGGGTGGTAACTGGAGCACAAATAAGGGTCTTTCCCCTTTTTTGGAATACAGAAACGCTCACCTCCATCATAGAATTTGGCAGGGAGAGCATTCCTCAGGCTTCATGGAACGTGGAGACAAGTAGGGGCAAAGGATGCCCTGAAACTGCTAGTAAAATTCTATAGGGAGACCGTCGGGACCAGGTGACTTGCCATTAGATTTCTGACTAATAGCTGCTCTCACTTCATTGGCAGAAATAGGGGCATCCAGGGTACTGACTTGTTCACCTGACAATTTAGGTAAGGTGACTGAACCTAAAAACGAATTAATAGCCTCATCTTTCTGTTCTCCTGGGGTCAATTTAGATGAGTAGAGTCCCAAATAATAATTATGAGAGGTAGCTAAAAGAGCAGATCCTTCCCAAACATCTGTTATTTTACACTCCAATATAAGCTTCTTCAGACAATAGGCAAGAAGTCGATCGGCCTTTTCCCCTCCCTCCCAGTAGGCCTGTCTAGTCCAGCAGATAGCAAACTCAGCTTGCTGTGAGTGTATAACATTGATCCTATACTGATGGCTCCACAGTGCGTGTAACAGCACAGGGGAGCGATCCCCTATCTTATGCTGCTGTTGTAATTCAGACAACTGTCGCCACAGGGCTTGAAGATCTTTAAGTTTTTCCTTTTTCTTAGTTGTGGCATAAGCAATAACACAGCCCCAAATGTAGAGCATGAAACCCTCCCAAGATCACTGCGCTGCGGTTTCCCCAGGGAAGCTAACATCTAAATAAACTTAGATTTCTTTCTGCAACCACAAAACAAAATATGCATCATAACAAAGACTGACATTAAAATGCCATCTTTTAGTTGGGTTTTTGGGGAAGCCAGGGTCAAAACTGTAGGTCACCAGGGAGTGATCAGAAATTAAAATGGGTTTGATTGTCGACCGTAGGGCTCCATGAGCTGCAAACCAAGAGGCCAGGACCATATCCAATCTGTTGTAAGAGTTATGTGGGGCCGAGAAGAGTGTGTAATCTCAGCTGGAGGGGTGCTCCAACTACCACACATCATAGAGACCATGGTCCTTCATCAATAGCTTAAGGGCCCTACTACTCGCAGAAGAAAAAGATGAGGGGGACCTGCTCCTATCACATAATGGGTCAATCACCTGGTTCATATCCCCGCCCAGCAAGATGAGAGTAGGACCCAAATCCAGTAAAATCTGAGAAAGATTATGAAAGAAATGGGGGTCCTCAACATTGGAACTGTATATTGAACCCAAAATTAAGTGCTTCTCATTGAATCTACCCCCTGACAAAAAGCCAGCACCCCTCCTTGTCTCATTTAACCTGATCAACCACCCAATTTACTGTCCAGTGACATAAAATTGCTACTCCCATTTCTTTGAAGTAAAAGAAGATTCATAGACCGTGACCCCCCCCCGAGCCTCCCCAACTTTTCAACTTCTTTCTTCACCAAATGAGTGTCCTGCATGAATATTATTTGGCCTCCTAGTCATTTAAGATGAGTGATAACCCTCTTCCACTTAATAGGGCTGTTGAGCCCCCAAATATTCTAAGTTATAACCTTATATGCTATATGGAAGGGAACACAGTCGAATCTGTAACCTGCCCCTACTAAAGTACATTAAGCTGTACCATGACTGTTCGTCTCACCTTATAAAACTACAAACAACAAACAGTAAAGGCTAAACCATGAACGTAATGGAAAACACCACTATGGGTGAACTATATACAAGACAATCAAAGGAAAAGGGTCCTGGAGGAAATAGACAAGTTAAAGATAGATAAAGCCATGGGGCCAGATGGGATACACCCAAGAATACTGAAAAAATTAGGGAAGGAACTGGCATCCCCCTTAGCAATGCTCTTACACAAATTGTTAAGAAGCAGGGAGGTGCCAGAAGATTGGAAGAGTGCAACAGTAGTACCACTCCAGAAGAGTGGAAGCAAGGAAGAGCCAGGAAACTATCATCCAGTTAGTCTAACATCGGTCATGGGAAAACTGATGGAGTCCCTGCTGAAGGAAAGAATCATAGCATATTTGGTGCAAATTGGTCAGCTTGACAAAAATCAACATGGTTTCATGGCAGGGAGGTCCAGCCAGACCAACCTGGTTGATTTTTTCAGTTGGGTCACCAAAACAGTTGATCAGGGTGTGGCAGTGGATGTGGTATACCTGGACTTCAGCAAAGCTTTTGACTCTGTTCTGCACAGGAGACTAGTGAAAAAACTGGAGAACATGGGAATTGAGCCCAAGGTTACAAACTGGGTCAGAAACTGGTTGCATGGGAGAACTCAGAGAGAATTAGTAAATGGCACTCTGTGGAGGGGAGGGTGACTAGGGGGTCTCGCCGGGCTCAGTTCTGGGTTCAATCCTCTTCAACATATTCATCAGTGACATTGCAGATGAACTGGAGGGAAAGGGGTGTCTGTTTGCAGATGACACCAAAATTGACAACAGGGTAGACACAATAGAGGGACAGCAAAGCATGGAAGCTGATCTCTGAAAACTGAAAGAGTGGTCCAAGACCTAGCAACTGAAATTCGATGCCAAAAAAATGCAGTCATGCACCTGGGAAAGCATAACCCAGGGAAACTGTACTCAATGGGAAGGGAGCAGCTGGTGGCTACCATTCAGGAGCGAGAACTAGGGGTGATCATATCAGATGACCTCAAGGTCAATAGGCAATGTGAAAAGGCAGCACTACAGGCTAGTGGTATCCTGGGATGCATAGGGAAGGGCAACACAAGCAGAAGGCATGAAGTAATCATGCCCCTGTATCTGTCCCTGGTCAGGCCTCACCTGGAGTACTGTGTCCAGTTCTGGAGGCCACACCTCAGGAAGGACATAGATAGGCTGAAGGTGGTACAGAGAAGAGCAACAAAGATGGTGCAGAGCTTGCATCAGAATCAGTACGAGGCAAGACTGGATGACCTCAAATTATACTCCCTAGAACAATGCAGGAATCTTGTGGACATGATAGAACCATTCCAATACCTTAAAGGCAACAACAGGGTGCACGTGCAGAACCTCTTTCAGGTAAAGGACTACAGCAGGACTAGAGGGTACAACCTTTAACTTAAGGGAGGAAAGTTCAGAAGCAATACGAGGAAATTCTTCATCACAGTGCATGTTGTGGAACCATGGAATAGCCTGCCGGAGGGGCTGGTGAGAGCCAAGACAGAGGGGGAATTCAAGTGGGCATGGGACAGACACTGTGGGATACACAAGCAGGCAGCTAAGTAGGGGGGTAGGAAGCCAAGGGAAGACTTGATGGATCGTATTGTCCCCATCTGCTCATAACTTCTATGTCCCTATGTTTCTAGAATGTAACACTGATCTAGCTCAATTAGTTAGGCAAACCTCCAGAACATAGCATAATTGGCCATCCCAAAGGAATGGGTAGAAGTAAGTCACCACTGTAGCACTGTTGACAGAAGATGACTGAAAGAAAGTCAAAGGGGCCCCTCTCTCACCCAATCCTGGGATGGTGCCTGAAAATGATGTTCTCAAGTGGACATTTCCCAACCCATAAACTTAGAAACCCAGTCAAATATGCTTTCTATATGTCTATGCCAGTATACCTGAAAACAAAAATAAAAAAAGGGAGGGGGTCTCAAAACTATGACAGGACAAGGGGAAAGAAGGTATGCAGCCCCCTCTACTGGCTGCTATGGGCACCCAATGAGCATAGATAAAAACAACATAAAGCCATAATGGTGTAAATTGAATGCAGAGAACCAGGTTGGGAGCATGAAGTGTAAGACATCATGGAATCTCCACAGGCATTTCAGCAATACAAAAGGAGATCCAAAGACACCATATATCAAAGACAGAACAGAAGCAGTCCCAAAATGCAGAGATCCCAAATATAAGAAAAAGCACACACACACACCCATACACATGTAGTTGAGTAACTAATATACCAAGGAGGTCCAAGATACACCTGTAACAAAGGATTCAGAGCCCTCTGATCTATGGAAATAATCCCCCTAGGTATACAGAGGCAGAAAAAGGATGATGATCAAGCCTACAAATCTTGTAGCAGCCACTAGCACACTTAATAGGGACTTCCCAACCTGCAAAAAAGAAAGGGAGAAAAACTTGCTATGAACCAGCTGTGTGTGAGTGTTACCACCAAGTCCAGGCATAAAGAAAAGTCAGGTTACAGTAGGATATGTGTCTGTGCCTTCTGATTCTTCTACAGGGTGCTGTAGAGAGGTTACATCTTGTTTAACAGCCGAGTCCTCCATAGAAGCTGCTTCCAAATAATTTGGCAGTGGTCATCGTGGAGGTGATGATGCTGAACCCGATGAGTGCTGCGACTTAGGAAGTTGGTTTGAAATAGAATTCTGCATTGAGCCAGGAAGCCCCAAAGAAAAATCCTGCTGCAGGAGGAATCACCGAGCATCTGAAGGGGAAGTGAAGGATTCAGAGGATTTCCCCACAAAGATTTGCAAAGTTGCCGGCGGGGGGCTGAGAATATATCTGATGCCGCACTGACAGGCGAGGTCCTGAACTCGGTTGAAGGACTTGCGATGGTCCACGACCCATTTAGGATAGTCAAGTTGTAGAAACAGCTTAGAATCTTGCCAGATTAAATCTTTTCGTTGCCTTGCTTTAAAGAGTATGAGCTCTTAGTCTTGGTATCGCAGTAGTCTGAAGATGATCGGGTGAGGGCGGGAGCTGCAGGAGTTGGAGGAGGACAAGACAGAATCCTGTGGACACAGTCTATTTCAATAGGTGAGTCCCAGTAGTCATCTAGCAGCTTAGGTAACAGACATTGCAGAAATGTAATGTGATGGTGCCATCCATCGATTCAGGGACACCCAGGAGCCACAAATTGTTACAGCGGCTCCTGATTTCTTGATCATCAGGTCTGTCCCAGAGGAGTTGGACATCCAACTCTAATGTGGCAATACAGTGGTTGGTAGGATGGGTCCAGTCTTCTAACTTTCCAACCCGCTCTTCAACCTCCATAATGCATAATCCTAAAGTGTCCACAGCTCCTTTTACAGCGTCCAAGGCAAGGCTCATCGGAGAAAGTTGAACCATAATATTGTCCATAAAAGCCTTAATTTCAGTAAGCTTCTGAAGCACAGAGTTACTGCCAGGGTCTGATGGGGGAGCCATCATCTTAGACAATGGGGCTCCGGAGCTCTCCGAGGACTCCTCCGTTTTTGTTTTTTTGGACATGTTAGTCACCAAACAAATGCCTGTTTCAAGTTTCCTGACCCCCGGTGGAGGGGGTTGATAAGTCATACTCTTGTAGACAGGCAGATGAGAAGAGGATTGCAATGGATTCAAAGAAGAACTGCAGAGTCTGAGAGCCAAGCTCCTCTCAGCTCAGCTGCATCACGTGACCCTTCTTTTCTTGTTGTTGTCTCTCCCCCAACTCACACATCCACTGGTTCAACTCACTTCACCTTTAAATGATTCTGTTGGTGTTCCATCTCTCCAATCTCTACACTACATTTGAGTTAACGTATCCAAGTGGGTATTTCTGATTTACATGTTGCTGGTAGGAACCAGTTCAAACTGTATGATGTAGTGTATGCCCCTCTTCTCTTGTATTGGTGGCATAACTACATCATACAGTTTCAAAACGGCACTGACTACTGTACCATATTCTAAATCAGAATTGCTTACTGTAGGCTGCTAAACGGACTATATAGATGGAACAATGACAGACTTTTGAAACTTTATTCCACTGAAATTACTAAACAGCCAGTAAAGGTTGAATGATAACAGCACTGTAAGTTGGACATTATTTGAAACATGGCATCTACATACAGTACAGCATACTGTAACACTTCTCCTCTAGTATCAAAATATTATCAAATGACCAAATAAAACAAATCGATACACCTATGAATTGTCATATATAATTTTTGTATATATTGAGTACTTTCACATGTCACACATGAAGCTAGTTCTAATAGCCTCTATTTTGTGGCAAGATAGAAAACAAGAATAAAACTAAAATGTTATTATTCCACATTTGTATACAGCACTGTGTTACATGTCATGCACAATCAAAACCCTAGCAGCATTTTAACAGTTTTGTATGCCCCCCAGCCCCACTCTTTTTTCCTCATGCCCCCAGCCCATCCTCTGCCCCAAAGACACTAGAACAGTACCATTTGTTTACTCATGATAAACCACACCTCTGCATACTCTGTGTAGTGCACACTGCTGACATGAGGTAATGCCGGGGGATGGGGCATGTGGCTTGGGGACACAGAGGGGTATGGTGCACGCCACTAGTCCTCCTCCACCAGTGATGTACACCATGACCCCCCAGTCCTCTGCCCCCCCAGGCAGGGGATAGTCAGTAGAATAATACAAACTACTGGTCCACCTCCACCAGTGGTAAGCACCCTAATCCCCCAGTCCCCTTGCCCCTGTAACCACCTTGGGGTAGTACCCCCCATTCCACTGCAGAACATTTTTCAATTAAAATTTAAAGTATTAAGTCCCATTTTTAGTCCAAACAGTCCCCATGTTTTTTCACAGTTCCACAGACACCAGCAGGAGGTAATGCTGGTGGGTTTGGGCAGCGGGACTTGGGGACATGGTGCCCCTTGGCCCTCCCATCTAGGAAACTGGAGGGTATGGTGCACACCACAAGTTCCCCATCTACCAGTGGTTTGAACCATGTCCCCCCAAGTTCTCTGTCCTCACAGGCAGTGGTCTGGGGGGCATAGTGCAAACCACAAGTCCCTATCCACCAGTGTTATGCACCATGTCCCCCCAGGCCCCATGCCCCCCCAGCATTACCTCAGTCTAGTTTACCTCCCAGTACAGTAAAGCACAGTGCCATGCCATAATGTGTCCTCACGATCCTCATAGAGGAGCACTCCAAGCAAGACTAGGGCATAGGGCAGTGACACCTCGGCTGAACCTTTTGCTGTGGCCTCATCAGCTTTGGTGTCCTCATTGTGCCCTGCTTCTCCTTTGCTGTCTTCATCTGCAAATTCCTTTTACAATACCATGCTCTCCACCTGCCCACATGGTTCAATCCACTTGCATGAGGTAATGTTGGGGGGGTACAGGGGGCTGGTCGGCATGCTGCCCCCAAGACCCACCCCCAGGCAGGGGACTTGTAGGGGCATGGTACAAATCACTTATATTCATCCACCAGTGGTATGCACCATGTCCCCCCAATCCTCTGCCCCCCAGCATTACCTCAGGCTAGTGGTTCTCCCAGCCCCTGTCCCCCACAAAACAAATAAGTTAAATAAACATTTAAATAAAACATGATTAAGTAATCAGTATTCAGACCAAATTGTCCACATATTTTCATGGTTCCACAAGCATTGCTTCAGTCAACACTTCATGCACCACCAGAAAGTCACCATAGGATGCTAGTAATGCTGCCCACTCCCGTTCATCCAATGGCTCTCTTGATGGCGTCTCAAGTATCTCCTGAGGCCCTCCTGCTGAAGTAGCATTCTTGTCACGTGGCCTGCAGACACCTGCAAGAGAATTCACAAAACGGATTAATCCACAAATTAAATAAAATAAAAGTACACCAATATACAGTAATTACTATCTTTAATTATGTATTTTATTTATTTTTTCCAAGAGTTTTATCAGGAAAAACATACGGAGCTAATAGCTCATTTTCTGATGTGTCCTGGGGGAAGAAGATGTGGAGAGTGCAGTAATAAGTTACGTCAGTAATGTTACAATTATAAAACAATAATAATTATGAAAGTAAAAATTTTGCAGTAGACAATTGAAAGGAAGCACAAAGTAAGTAGTGCAAAGCATAGCATATCAATAGTAACAGTTCAGCAATTGGCAGCAAAATGAGGAAGGGAAGAGAGGCTGCAAATAAAAGGGAGAAGTGAGAGGGAGAAGTGAACCAATAACTCAGGGCAGTAGGGGAGGGAGTAGTATGGAGGGAGGAGTAGTGGGATTAGCTTAGGATCAGCAACAGTTGTAGGAGTGAGTACTGAAATCATAAGCCCTGTTTACACGGCAGCCTTTGTACCATATTAACCCGTGCACTTGCGTTGCTGTGCCACAAGACCCCTGGTGTGGACACTTACTGTATCGTCGCAAGACAGTCAGTACTGTGTTCCCACAGCTGCATCCAAGTTAGGACTGTGAAGTGTATTAGCCTGATGAAGCCACCGTGTGGACTGGAACCATCACATGTACCAGCTCAAAGCAGATGCTCCTATGATGCTTTCTTTTCCCACCCCATGCCCCTCGAGCTCCCGAACAGCAACAGGCACAGCTTGCAGCAGTGCATCGCACTGCAGTGTGGACAGAAGTGACATACTTCAGTAAAGGTACGGAACATTTTATGTCAACTGAGTCTGGAGTTGGATCAGCCATATAAACATGGCTATAGAGGAGGGATTTTAGTGATAGAGAAGAGGGAGCATTGTGAATAGCAACATGGAGGGTGCTCCAGAGTTTGGGGAAGCAGAAAGAGAAAGCCGGCTGACCAGCAGAAGAATTTACAGGGGGAGAGAGTGAGGGAGCAGGTGTCAGAGATGCAAAGAGAGTAGGAGGCGGAAGGAGGGAGGACAGGAAAGATGAAAGGTGTGTGGGGGAGGCCCAGCCAGAATTTGGAGACAAAGGTGGCACAATGAGCTAGGTACCTCTCATCAAGGGAGGGCAAGGAGAGGGCAGAATACAGGGAACAGTGGTGGGCTCTGTGGAGGCAATCCAGGGCAAAGTGGCAAAAGGAGTGAAAGAAGGGATACATCCTGGCAAGAGTGGACTTGGCAGCAGTGCTATATACAATGTCATTGTAATCAAAGATAGGTAGAATCACCTTTGTGACTATTTCTCTATGAGCAGGAAGCAGGATACTTGCTTTGTTCCTGTAAAGTGCCCCCAAAGTTTAGGGTGCAGCTTCTTGTGGATGGTGTCCCCATGAGTACAGAAGTCCAATCAACAGTCTAACCATACCCCCAAAGTATTTAAAGGAGGAGACATCCTCAATCACTACACTGTCAAGAGTTTGGAAAGAGGGGGGAAGGGAAGAGCTTGGCAAGTCTCTGCCTAGTGCCAAAGGTCATGGAGACTGTTTTTCTGGCATTGAGAGGCAGCTGGTTATCCCAAACCCAGTGCTGAATGTTGGTGAAATCCAGCAGATGGGTAGTGAGGTCAGAGACAGAGGAAGCAGAGATGTAGAGAACCATGTCATTTGCATACATATGAATGGATGCAGAGAAGAAGGCGAGGGGGTAGGTTGTTTAGAACCGTGGAGAATAGGATGGGGTCAAGGATGGATCCATGGTGAACACCAGAGTAAAGAGGGAGAAGAGAGGAGCTGGCATCACCAATAAGGCAGCTTCAGTTCTACCCTCCAGGTATGAGCAAAACCACTCATCAGAGGAGAAGGAGGAGAGCGCAGACACTTTTAGCTTGCCAAGGAGGATGGGGTGGGCAACAGTGTCAAAGGTTTTGGCCAGGTCAACAAAGATGGTGGAGGTGACCAGCACTTGGTCCATGCCAGAAAGAATGACGTCAGTGAGCCTGAGGAAGGACATGGTGGTGGAGTGGTATTTCCTGCAACGAGACTGGAAAGGAGTGAAGAAAAAGTAGTAGTCAAGGAAAGAGGAGAGTTGGGAAAGGATCAGGTGTTCCTGAAGCTTATCCAGGGAGGGGAGGAGAGAAATGGGATGGTAGTTGCCAGGAAGGGAGGTATCTTCCCCTTTGAGAAGGGGGCTATGACAGTGGCCTGTTTCCACAGATCAGGGACTGAGGCAAGTGACAAGGAGCAATCGAAGAGGAGGGTGATGGGAAGGGCAGTGGCAGGGGTAGAGAGACAGACAGGAATTTGGGGTCAAAGTCATCAGGGCTCCCTCCTTTGTGTAGGTTAAGAGCAAGTAGGGCCTTGAACGTTGAAGAAGTAGTGGTAAGGGAGAAGGAGAAAGGATGGTGGGGGGAGGAGTGGATTAGGCAGAAGGGGAGGGAGAGTGGTGTCATGCCCATAGGGCCCGAGGGGGGCATGTGCCCCCCCAATATTGTTGTGCAGTCTATTAAAAAAAAAATTAATTTAGTATTTTATTCTGTGGAGGACTGAAAAAAAAGTGCTGTTTTTTTCAAAGTATTTTTGGTGAGGGGTGGGGGTTCTGAATCCGATTGGTGTGTGGTGACAGCCACTGGTGGTTTTAAAAAAAATTTACTTGTTCCCACTGGACTGGTGACTGGCTTCAGGGCTGAGCTGAGCACCTGTGAAAAACAGAGTAAGAGTGACAACAATCAGCCCCAATCATCACTGGACTTCTCCTTTTTGGTTTGCTTTCCTTAAGCCAATGCCAGCCAGCTAATCACAGCCGAGGTGTGAAGAAAAAGCGTTCATGCGGCAAACTATTTCATTCATCGATGTTCATTTGAGCAGCACCATTCTTGGACCTCAGTCAGAATTCTGTTTTTCAATCAGATCGGATGACAAGAGAGCACGGTGTGTTCCTCCAGACCAGAACACAAGAAGACGTTAGTTCCACCTGGCTGCTTCATCCTGGTTTAAGGAAAAAAAAAGAGGTCAGTATACCGCTGAGCAGCAGTAGCAGGGGAAGGAAGCAAGCAATTAAGGTTAGGAAGCAGTTTTCACCATTGGCATTGCCACCTCCCATCTACCTGTATCAGCAAATTACTGACTGTACCAGCCATAACACTCTCTTTCGGGATGACGGGATCTCACCCCTTTGGTTAGTTTCCTAATTCATCTCTAATTATGCTGTAAAGTATTTGAAAAGCTGTTTTCTTGTTTACCTTTTTTTGGTGTCTTGCTTCGGGGAGGGGATTCAGGAAGAGGGCGTAGTCAGAGCTGAGAAGAATTGAATTCCTTGCAGCATGGATAGGTCTGGTAAACTTCGTGAGAGCCGCTGATAATTAGTGGTTTCAAATGATAAATATTTACGCAGCACTCCTTACTTTGTCTGAAAAGTGTGGGAATAGTAACTTGGATGGATCAGTAGTGTTCAACAAGTAAAATGACTGCCTTGTCATGTTAGCCTAATTCCAGGTTTGTGCCAGACAGCATAGCTCCCTCTGGTCCCAATGAACACATCCATCCCCTAAGACCCAGGAACACAACAATTGTAAAGACGGACATGGCTGAAACATTACTATGGTAGAAACTGTTTTTGTGTGTTGATGTGGAAGGTTTCTATTTTTAGCTACCTGACAAGATTCAAGGTGCTTGTGTAATTGGACATTGGACTTTGGAATATTGTATTTTTGTGAGGTGGTTAACCTGTATTTTTTCTAATTACTTTTGCGTTGCCTGTAATTGAATTTTTTTTTCATTTAAAAGATCCCTCATCAAATAGTGCTCTGTAACTGTCACTCGCTGTCTTGTGCCACAACGTCAGAGAGCTTGCATTGTTTCTTACCTGTATTTTCAACAGGATCCTTCTTCTCAAACATACAATGTGCAAATCCAAATGGATAGGTCTGGTAAACTTGGCAAGAGGAGAGCCACTGAGTTTGAGATCTTGTATTTCGCGGTTTTCAGATCTTTACGCAGCGCTCCTTATTTTGTCTGAAAAGTGTGGCCAGCTGGCTGCTTATCACGGTAACTTAGATCAGTAGTGTTCAAGTAAAATGACTGTCTTGTTGTGTCGTCCTAATTCCAGGTTTTTGCCAGACAGTATACAAGGCTATCTTTTTAGAGAGTCTTTGTGGGACTGCCACTGGATGGCACCAATTTAGGTAGAATGTCCACTGCTGCTGCCTGCTGGTGTTTTGTGAGAGTGAACAAGTGGATTTTAGCACGGGCGCACCACTGTTGTTCTCTAACTGGTGGAAGAAAAGTGCAACAGAAGGATTTTTGTATGGGCAACACTAGTGTTTCCTAAAGTGTGTATGTGCATGTGTGGGGGGGCAAGTGAGCAAGTCCCACAGAGTGTCTTTCCTAACTGGCACTACCAGTATTTTCGGAAGAGAAGGTGGAGGTAGAGGTAGAGGAGGAGGAGGAGGAGAGTGGGGGAAAATAGTAGATCAAATGCCTCTGAACAGCTTTCATTACATGTAGTTACTGACAATAAAAATGGTGCACATGCTAGAGAAGAGAGTTTAAAGGCATGCTGCAGGAGATTCTGGGATTTATAGTAAGAGAAGATGTCAGCCTAGAAGTAAACAGTCTGATACAATCTATTATGTTGCAGTAAATAGTAAGTACTAAACTAAAATGTTTTTGCACACATGGCCAGCTGCCACAAATTTTACAATGTGGTCCTTGTCCCCCACCTGCTGGAATGCACTCTGGGCCTCTGAATTGTAATTACAAATTGCTGATCTTCTCCAACCTACATAACCAGTTCCACTCCACATGGCAACTGGCACAGTCCACTTCTCACACTTCCTTGGCTGACCACCATCTGAACTGATTTACACAGACCTCATTGTTTGCGTGCTCAGACTGTCTGAATTTTTTCAGCTGTTGGCCTGACAGAGATAAGAAGGGGCTGTGCCAGTTGCCATGGGTGGGGTTCTGAGTGACTGTTTGCCATTGGACACCACACTTTTGCCATATGCAGCTGAATAAGTTGATCTTGGTTCTTACTTAGCATAACCTGGTTTCACCACACCACCATTTGAGTTCAATTCTTACAAAATTTCTTTGGAAGTACAAAGTTCACTGTCCAGACTGAACAAAGACATATAACAATGTATCAATACTCTATCATTATGATGGCATTTAGCATGTTGGGGAACAGCTTATTGGCCTGCTAAAAGTCACCAAAATGCACCATTTGACCTCCATATTATAACATTTTCACGGGGGAGCATACCCCCAGACCCCCCTAGAGAGGTTTGGATTTTGTGCCCCTTCAAATTTTCTGGTTGCATGACGCCCCTGGGGAAGGAGTGTTGGGAAGGTGGAGGAAAGGAGGTCGAAGGCACAGGTGGTGAAAAAGGAGTTGAAGAATGAGACCCTGCAGTGGAATCAGAGATGGATTAGTCACTCACCCTGAGGATGGGACAGAAGGCTGGGAGAGTGGTGAGAAGAGGGTGTGGATGACCTTCCGGAACTCTGAAGGATGGTTAATGTTTTTCTGGAGTATGGATGGAAAGTAGTTGGCCTTGACAAGCCTAGTGGCTCTGACACAGGTGTTACGAACAGACTTATATTTTGAATGGTCAGATGGGGAGTCAGTAGGCTTGCAAGTCTGCCAGGCAAGGTCACAGGCATGGTGACAGGCCAGGAACTCAGCTGTGATCCAAGGGAGGTGTGAAACTTGGACCTGAGTTTTCCTCCGGGGATGTGATGATCCCTGGCTAACGGGAATTTGAAACTAAGGAACTCGAGAGGTATGTTAATGTTTTTGGCTGTTAGTATGGGGGACCAGTCAGATGCCTTCAGGTCAGCAAGTAATGAGGCTAGATCCAGGGATCAAAAGGATCTAAGCTGGAGGAATTTGGGGGGCTTTGGGGCTGTGGATCTCACTCACACAGTAGACCACATGATGGTCATTAAGCACATCAGGGAGGGTACCAGTATTTACAGTGTGATGGAAGTGGGAGGAGAGGATCCAGTCCAGGAGGGAGTGATTTGGGGTTCTGGGGTTAAGTCTGGTGGGATTCAAGATCAGCTGGATAAACTGGAGCAATTTTACATTTTGGCATCATTTATGGTTGGAGGATGAGAGCCAATCAAAGTTGAAGTCACCTAGGATGAGCAACTTGAAAAAGGATTCATCTGAAATGAGTCTAGGCATGTTTTTTTTATGGGCATCTCAATAAATCTGGCACTTTTTTTGAACTGTGAGATGCATTCTTACTTCATTACAGGTGATGAGTGCTGTATTTTTGTGTATTTAAGTCCTTTGGAAATATCTGAGCACCCCAACTATGTGCACCACCTTTTTATGAGTAGAATAGATGTAGATGTCTATATATACTATGGGGATAGAGAATGGGAGAGAGTTTCAGGAGGAACATCTCATAGGTGGGAGGAGAGGACACAGACAGTACAGGTTCAAACTGGCTGCCAGAGGACAGATAGATGGCTATGCCTTTACCTTCTTAGTACAATCCTATTGGACAATTGAGAAGCCTGGTATGGCCATGGCAGTATCCAGAATCTTGAGGGAAAGCCAAGACTCCAAGATCACCAGGATATCAGGGTTGAGGTTTACCACTTGGGGTTGTAGGAGGTCAGTTTTGGAGAGGAGATTGCAGCTATTAAGATGAGTAACTCTCCACCCTTTGAGAAGAGGAGAAACAGTTGGCTGGGCAGGGCAAGGATTGAGCTGCCTGCTAGAATGAGTAGCAAGAAGACAAGAAGCTTAACAGTGCCAATGAGATGTTTGTGTGAAGTAGAGGGAGGGGAGGGGGAGTGAGGAAGTGGGAGTGAGGGATAGGGAGGGAGGAGTGGTGGAGGCTTCTGAGTGCGTCAAGATGGATCCAGGCAGAAGGGAGAAGGCTATACCTAGGAAGCCAAGGTGAATGTAGGAGGGGAAGGCTAGCAGAAGGGTGGGTGAGAGAGGAGGAGGGGGAAGACAGATGGGAGAGAGGGAGGAAGGAGCAGAGTGGGGCTAGGAGGGGGAGGGGGGAGGACAGCAAAGGTAATGAACAGCACAGTGAATAGGTTATATGCAGTTGCCCTGACTAATACAATGGGCATATGGAAGCTTTAAAAATAGTAGGCTGTACCCAGAAGGGAGGCCTGCAAGGGGCTGGGGGTATAATAAATTCAGTAAAGGGAGGGGAACCAAGCAAGAAGGAGTATGGGAATATCACACGGATAGGGAGTAAGATAATAGTAAGGATTATACCCAGGAGGAGCAGCAATATTAGTACTATGAGGCGATGTAAGCTGCACCCACATAGGGAGAACAATATAAGTAGCACTAAGGCAGGGGAAACAGAAAGGCAGTATGGCAGTGTGATAGCGCAAACAGCAATAGACAGTATGACTTGAGCAGTAAATTAAAGGGCTGGATTATTGTAATGTAACTACAGCAAAATAATGATGCTAACTAACAGCAGGCGGAATAAATTAGAAGTACATTAATGGACCGGTAACTGGCAAATAACTAAAGCATGAAAATGACACTAAAATGCAGCATGCAGAGTAATTTGCAGTACATTATCTATGGCATGAACACAGAAACAGAATTTGATGGCAGATAAGGACCACTTGGCCCACCTAGTCTGCCCATATTCCCTACCTGTTTCATATACCGTAGATCCTAAATGATTTGCGGCTTACCCTTTCTTTCTTGTCACTAGAGTTCCTTTTTGTCTGTCCCATGCATTTTTGAATTCCCTTACCATTTCTGCCCCTAAAACCTCTGCCGGGAGGCTGTTCCATGGATCCACCACCCTTTCCGTGAAAACATACTTTCTCACGTTACTCCTAAGTCTACCCCCTCTATTTTCATATCATGGCCCATTGTTCTTGAACATCTTTTTTTTCAAAAGTTGATACCCTCTTCTACCTTATTTACACCCATGAGGTATTTGAAAGTCTCTATCATATTCCCCCTCTCTGTCCTCTCCTCCAGGGAATACATATTGAGATCCTCCAGTCTCCCCTCATATGACTATTAGTGCACCCCTGCATCATTTTTGTCACCCTTCTCTATACTGCTTCTACTCTATGTATGCCATTCCGGAGATGCGACCTCCAGAACTGGACACAGTACTCTAGATGAGATCTCACCAGTGTTCTATAGAATGGCAAGACCACCTTCTTCCTTCTGCTGCTCTGCACACCAGTATTCCACCAGCTTTCCTGATAGCCTTCTCACATTGTTCGGTAACCTTAGATCATCAGATATGATTACTTTCAGGTTCCTTACCTGTTTGGTGGCTGTCAGTACCTCCCTTCCCATCATGTATTCCTCCCCCACATTTCTGTGCCCCATATGCATGATCTTGCACTTCTTTGCATGGAATCTTAGCTGCCACACCCATGACCACTTCTGAAGCTTGCTTAGGTCCCTTCTCATTTTCTCTACCCCTCCTGGAGTGTCAGCCCTGTTGCAGATTTTCATGTCATCCACAAAGAGATACACCTCCTCTTCTAGCCCCTCTGCAATGTCGCTTTTGAAGACATTAATAAGGGCTAGTCCAAGGACTAATCCAACTGGTCAACCCTCTCTCTTCAGATTGAACTCCATTCACTACCACCCTCTGGGTCCTATCACTCAGCATATTTTTGATGCAGTTTACCACCCTGGGACCAACTCCCAGGCTGCCCAGCTTATTTACTAGGCTTCCATGTGGCACGGTGTCAAAGGCCTTGCTGAAATCCAGATAGGCCACATCCATAGTCCCTCCCTGGTCCGCCTCCCTAGTCACCCAGCCAACTTCTCACTGTGAATCTGTGCTGCTTCAGATCCTGTGTTTCATTGGATCTGAGATATATTACAAGCCTTTCTTTTAGTAGTGATTCCATTAGTTTACCCACCACCAAGGTCAGGCTGACTGGCCTGTAATTGCCAGCCTCCTCCCTACTCCCACTTTTGTGGAGAGGGGGACTACATTCGCCCTCCTCTAGTCCTTTGGTACCACACCTGTTTCCAGCAAACTTGAACAGGGCTGTTAGTGGTGCTGCCAGCACCTCCCTGAGTTCTCTTAATACTCTGGGATGTATCCCATCTAGCCCCATTGCCTTGTCCACTTTCAGATTAGAGAGTTTCTTTAAGACTCTTCCCTCCTTAAATGGACTGGTGTCCACCTCCCTCCCTCCCAGCAGTGCCTCCGTTACCTAACTTTGGTCTCTCCCTTTACCCTTCTGTGAATACTGAGCAAAAATACTTGTTCAGGATTTCTGCTTTTTCTTGGTCCCCCTCTGCACACTTCCCTCCTTCCCTTTTTAGTCTCACAATCCCACCCTTAGTCTTTTTTCTTTCACTAACGTACCTGAAAAAGTTATTGCCCAATGGTAGCAAATTTATTGTTTAGCAAATAGCTATTACAATAGTACAACATAAATACATCAGACATTAATTAAAAAAAGTTAAAACTATACAGATACCATTCCTATTGCACATTCGTAATTATAAATAATTCTGGAGCTTATTTCTACTACTAGATTCATATAAAGCACCATTTTATCTGCCATTAAATTAGACAATACAACATTTTTCTGTCTGCTTATAATGATCATATGTTTCACTTCAGATCACACTGTTATCAACATTCTTTTCTTTGCTGATTGCGTTAAAGTATCCTGCTAGCTTCTTGACAGTGAATGTATCCACAGTATGGATAAGTATACTTGTGAGAGTTCCCTGATCAATTTGATATCAAGACTGAATAAATGTATTAAGCCAAAATAATTCCTCCTCGGAATAATATGTACATTTCCAGAGAACGTGTTCACGGTCTTCTCTATTGCCTTCAGTACAATCACAGTTTTCCGAACAATCATAATTCTTACCATATCTTCTGTTTAAGACATTACTGTCAAATTGTTCTAACCTATATCTTGAGAAAACTGATCTTAAATGTTTAGCCACTAGTATATCTAAGTAGGACTTAAAGTAAAAAAAAAATTGTTTTTACTAAACCAACGTGAGTATTTTGATTCTGAAATACAGGTTAGATCTTGAGTTTTCCAATAATTCGCTATTTTTCTCCCTATGTATTTTTTATATTGAAGACTCAATGTTATTCCCTTATCTACTCATTTTTTTAGATTCAAAAGAGAATGCTTTTTCAACAGATTCATAACTGGGGTGAACCAGTATCCACTTCTGTATTCAAGTTTAAATCAATTTTCTTTTTCAGTAACACATTGTTTTATCACCACATGCTCAGGTAATCTAGTTATTTTTAACCAATAGTTTAACTTCCTAGTTTCGATCTTTGCTGTTACGTCTATTAATCCTAATTCTGGTCATAAATAGGCTACAGGGCATGATTGTCCTAATCTTAATTCAGATCTTAGAACCTTATGAGTTGGGACTAATAATTAATAAATTTTGTAGTCCTTAAATACCCATACTTCTGTACAGTATAAGTATTTGTGCCTCTACTTTTTCTTGGAGGACGTTGACTAAAGGCCTCAGTGAACATCCTCCGTATTTATAAGTAAACCTAGCTATGCCCCCAGTAGTTTTCTTTGTCTTCTCAAGAAGAGTTGTAAAATAGGTATTCCATTCAGTATTTGCGTTAAAGTCCACCCCAAGATCAGTGTAATTCTGTACCACTTCCACTTTCTGATTTTCAATTATCCAATACCCAGACAAACTTTTATCCCCAAACTTAAAAACTTTTGTTTTTTTTGAATTAATCTGCAATTTTAGTTTTTCAGATTGTGAAGATCTGTAATTCATCTTGATCTGTAAACCCTTTTTGGAGAGAGATAATAACACAAGATAATCTGCGTACGCTAATAAGGGACAAAATTCTGCTCCAATTTTAGGGGAGTCAGAAATAACATCTTCTGCACCGCTTAACATTTTATCAATGTATAAAAAGAATAAGAGTGGTGCCATAACTCAACTCTGACGAATAACCTTGTGTCCCTTTACTTCCCAATCTTACACTAGCCCATGATTCATGATAGAAAGATGCTATCACATGAACTAAATTTGTGTCAATTCCCCTCTCTGTCATCAGGATCCACAGTATGCCGTGTGATAATGAGTTGAACGCAGATGAATAATCAATAAATACGGAATATAATTTCTGTTTATATAGCACTGTATATTTCTCAAGGAGGTGATGTCAAATAAACACATTGGCCCGGATATTCAAACTGCACCAGGCTGTGGCGCAAGCATGGGTGCAGGTCAACTTGGCTGCGCAGGGGTGTGGCCTGGGCGATATTGAAAGGAGCTGTGCCATGGCTCAGCAGCTTTGAATATCGCACCCTGGCCACCCCCAGTGTGCATGGGGCAGTAGCAGTGTGCCAGTGCAAGTGGCCAGAGTGGAGCATGGAGATGCGCTAGCTCAAGTACCATTGTGCCATTCACAGCACCCATGATATTCAAAAGGTGACATGCAAATGGGGCCATAATTTATGCAAGATGCACATGGGGCCATTTGCATGTCTTTATGGCCCCATTTGCATCCCATTTGCATACAGGTGCACCGATCCCTGACAACTTGTGCCTGGCACCCTGCCAGGCAGCAGCCATCGGGGACCGATGCCCCCTGCAGCCCGATCGTGGACATTTGTTTAAAAATAAATTCCTCATCCTATATCCCTGGCGGTCAAGTGGACCGCTTTCTGCACAATCGCGGGCATATGTTTAAAAATATATTACCCATCCTATATCCCTGGTGGTCCAATGGACCACTATGTGGCCAATCACGGCATGTGTAAAAAAAGACTTCCTTGTTCGATAGCCCTGGTGGTCCAGTGGACCGCTACATACCCAATCATGGGCATCTGTTATAATAAACCCCCCCCATCCAATATCCCTGGTGGTCCAGTGGACCGATTGCTGCCCAATCGCGGGCATCTGTTTAAATAAACCCCCCTGTCCAATATCCCTGGTGGTCCAGTGGGCCGCACTCTGCCCGATCGCAGACATCTATAAAACATAACCGCCCTATTACCCTGGTGGTCTAGGGTATCCCCTTCCCACCCGCCCACTGAGCCCCACCCATCCTGCTCCCCGGTCAGTTGGCGGGTGGCAGCACTCCACCCGCCTGCCGCCCTGCCACCCACCGACTGACACCTTGGTAGGGCTGCACACCCATTGGTTCACAGCATGAGCCAATGGGCGTGCAGCCCATACTGTACTACACATTCCAGATACATAGATACATAGACAGTGTCGGCAGATAAGGGCCTATGGCCCACCCAGTCTGCCCATTTAAGTTTATGTTTTCCAGGAAGTCTGTTGCCCCTTACCCCTGACCTCCAGAATTCCTTTATGTCTATCCCATGCATTCTTAAATCCCGTGATTGTTTCAGCCCCCACCACTTCCTCTGGCAGGGTGTTCCACTTGTCCACCACTCGTTCTGTGAAGAAATTCTTCCTCATGTTTCCTCTGAATCGTCCTCCCTCCAACTTCATCCCATGCCCTCTAGTCCTGGAACATCTTTTTCGCTTAAAAATAGTGCATTCCTGCACCCTGTTCCTCCCTGTAAGATACTTGTATGTCTCTATCATATCCCCTCTCTCCCTTCTCTCCTCCAGGGAGTACATGTTCAGTGCCTTCAACCTGTCCTCATAGGACTTGTGATGCAATCCATGCACCATCTTTGTTGCCCTCCTCTGAACCTTCTCTACCCTGTCTATGTCCTTACATAGATTACGTATGATTTCATTCACATATCTGGTCACATATCTGGAATGTGTAGTACGGTATGGGCTGCATGCCCATTGGCTCACGCTGTGAACCAATGGGTGTGCAGCCCTATCAAGGTGTCAGTCGGCGGGCGGGGTGTCAGGCAGGGGTGTTGCCCCGCCAGCTGACTGGGTGGGGAGAGCGGGGCAGTGGGGCTGAGTGGGCGAGTGGGGAGGGGGTAAACTAGACCACCAGGGTAATAGGACGTGTTATGTTTTACAGATACCCGTGATCGGGCAGAGTGCAGTCCACTGGACCACCAGGAATATTGGATGGGGGGGGTTTATTTAAACAGATGCCCACGATTGGGCAGCAAACGGTCTACTGGACCACCAGGGATATAGGACATGGAATATATTTTTAAACATATGCCCGCATTTGGGAGAGAGTGGTCCACTGGACCACCAGGGATATTGGATGGGGGGGTTTATTTAAACAGATGCCCACAATCGGGCATAGGGGGGTGCCACCAGGTGTTGCCGGAACTCGGGTGGCCACCCACAGGTGGCAGCTGCTCTGTTGCACCCTGCAATGTGGCAGCTCACCTGTGGGTGGACATCAGTTCCTTTTTTTTTTGGCTTAACTTTGTGCTGGCGCAGGTAGGGGTTGCACATGCATGGCTCTGCACATCCCAAGCTGAATATCAGACTGTGCAGGTTATGCAGGGGCACACCCCCCTACCTGTGCCTGCATACATTACTGATGCACTCCGGTGCATCAGGATTTGTGCAGTGCACTTTTCCCTTTTGAATATCGCACCAGGGTGCATCAGTGGGTTGCGCATGGTGCAACAATGGTGCACCATGCGCAACCCTTTTGAATATCTGGGACATTGTCTGTAGTAGAATAATTTGTTCTAAATCCTGCTTGATATTTTGCAATTCCACCAGTTTTCTCAACCTGTACTTTTAATTTGTCTAATATAATTTTGGAAAGTATCTTTAAACTTATATCCAGGGGACTAATCGGGTGATACATGGCAGGATCAGTAATGCCGCCCTTTTTATGCACAGGGATTATATTTGCTCCTTTACAAGTGAGAGGAAAATCATTATTTCTGATATATTTATTAAAATATATAGTCAACAATTTACACCAGAATTTAGGTTGGCTTAAATATACTTCCACCAGAATACCATCCGAGCCTGCAGCTTTATGTTTTCTAAAGGACGCGATAGCCAAATAAACTTCAGTAGTTGTTATGTATATGTCATTCTTATTATTTTTCTAGGTTGATGGAATCTCTGTTTCTTCTTTTGAATTGAAAAAAAATTCCTGCAAAATGTTTGCCTATACATTTTCTTCTATGTAAGTATCAATTGTGTCTTTAAAGACATGAGTCCCTTTAGCCACAAGCAACCGAAATGTTTTGACATTATTTGATTTCATGGCCTCCAGCATCAGTTCCTATGTTTTTTCATAATAAAGTTGCCTCTTTTTTTTTTTTTTTACCTTTTTGTAGTTGCTACATTTTTCATTAAGTTCTTTCAATATAGCTTTAGTTGGATGTTTCCTATATTTTTTTATATAATTTCCTTATTTCAACTTTAAGTTTCTGACACTCAGTATCAAACCAACCATTCTGTTTGGGATTATTGTTGTTTTAATAGGTTGTTCCAACTTCTGTCTTATTGCTAAAAATAGATTATCCATCATTTGGGTCATTTCCAAAAATGGTATTTTCTACAACTTACTCATATTGGCAGGCTAATTAAATAATTCTAGAATTGCTATCATTTCATTCTCAGCATTATTATACCACCTAATCTTTTTAGAAGGCCTAATATTTGAAAACTGTACTAGATTATCTATAGGCACCTCCAAATGTAACCTGCTCCATATTGCAATAGCCCCAGACCAGAAAGCTAAATCAATCAATCACAGAAGAACCTCTTGTAGAAGTGTATGTAAACTCCCCCGTATTATCCCCGGGAATTCTACCATTAAGTGGATATAGGTCAAAATTATTTAAGATATCTAATATTTTTTTCCCTGAAGCATTCACTTTAGTATCCCTGGAACATCTTGGCAACAAAGATAGGGGGGTTTGAAGTATATTGGAAGACTGATTTATCAATCAGACCATCCCAAGACCCTATCCAGGCATTAAAATCCCCCACAAGCAACATATCAGCTCCTGGATATCTAAACAGTGCTTCAGTGATTAAATCACCCAGTCCCTCCCACATAGAAGGAGAATAAAAGTTAGATTTTTCTGGAGGGACATATCTACTAATAAGCAGAATGTATTTTTATCAAACCCCAGTAAAAGTGATATACAGTTATTCTGTGTTTTCCAACAGTGTAATAAATTAAAGATTCCTATTTTAATAAAGACCAATAACCCATCAGACTGTCTGACAGAATTACATTTTCTTTTCCCCAAGACCTGAAAACATTCATAACCATTCAAATTAATCAAGTCTGTCTCATTATGCCGTGTTTCTTGTAAGCTTATAACATCAAACCAGGTGATGCAAATTCTCCAAGCCCCATCAGCAATTCTAGCATTCCACCCTGCAAGATTCCATGATATTAGAATCATATTGGCTGTATGATATTCCTGGGAAACATTCTATGGTTCACATTCAGTCGGTAAATTATTTTCATATCCTGCTATTGCCATAAATCTGTTATTCAGGGGAAGATTCTAATTTTATCCTTCTAAGATCTTACCAGCAAAATTTGATACAACAATTAGGCCATTGCTATCACAGATGTTAATGCTAAAACCATCCATGTTATTACTTTTCTGAAGAACATCATCAGCCAACTTCCTAGAGAATGTGTAGATATCTATTTGTGTGCTACCATCCTGCCTATATACCTCAATTGTATCCTCATGTCTGAAGGGTATCTTTAGAACATTTACTAATAGGTCCTTAACCAAGTTAGTTAATTTGGAGCGAGTTTCTCGAGACATAATCTCTAAGCCAAACATGCATAAGCATGCTTGAGCTGGATCCTAATCTTGTCTTTCTTGTGTTTTAGCTGTGATAACAGATTTTTGATTGGATTGTCCCCTATTTGGAAAGGTTACTAATATTTATTTATTTTACAAATTTCCACTATTTGCCCATTGTAATTAGCCAATCTTGGTGAATGAAATTCAATTTCAAGTAAACATGTTTCATGCAAGGGGATATTAATTACCTCACCCACATCATCCAGATCAATTTTTAACTTGAGCTCTGTCTTCAGAAAGTTAAGTACACCTTCTCTAGAAAAAGTAGCAGAATTGCCCCAATTAGAGGGTCCTAGAAATCTAATAAAAGGTTTGTTGTTAGCTACCTGATTGAATCCATGTACATCTTTATAATTATTAACAAAGGTACCATTTCTGTTAGGTGTAACACATTCAGATGTCACTTGGAAGATTGCATTACTATTCTCCTCTTTATTGTCTGTGTTTAAGATATTATGTTCTACAACCACACTAGTATTGGCTGATTTTTGTAATTCTCGATTTAGCAATTTTACTTCCACTTCCAGAATTTTTAGATGTGTTTCCATATTTAAGTGATGTGACCTACTGGATCCTACAGGGATAATTTCTCTAGCCATTTTCTCATCAGTTTCTATAGAGAGAGGGGCTATGCTTGCTTTCTCAGATGGATCTTCCTTGATCATTTTTTTTACTCTCCTTTTCAATAATACTCATTTTTATATAATTTTTTTATATTATTCTTTCTACTTTTCTTTTTCTTTTTATTCCTCTCTTTTTTTTGTCTTTTTGTTTCCACCTTTTTGTCTATTCTCAGGACTATCTGGGGTACTGATGGTGCTAAAATCTGGTCTGAGTGGAGTACTTGGTCTTCTGTCTTGTGATTTCACATTTACTTCATTGTCATAATTATGTTGAGGCAATATAGTCAGTATTTGTTCTACTTTACCTCTATTAATAGCAACATCAGCTCTCAAATTTTCCATGATATCCTTATTTATCATCAATTGATCCATAATCATGAGGCTAGCCCGATGTGGGTCTTTTAACAATTCTACAGTTTCCTCAGAAAGATGAATGGGGGAATATGGACAGACTAGGTGGGTCAAGCAGTCCTTATCTGCTGTCACATTCTATGTTTCTATGTTTCTATATGTCAGATTTTGCACACCCTCTACTGAGTCAACCCCCCCAAGAGCTTGCTGCTTCCTGGGCCTCAGGCAATTTCCCATTCCCTCGACTCTCACATTATTTTAACCATTGATTGTGGCCTGTAAGTTTTCCATAATACTACCCAGAGTATTGATTTTAATATAATGCTCCACGGTTGTGATACTAGAATCGGAGGGCCATAGAACTGGAGTAGAATCCAAATTTTCCAGCTCATCCCTTTGGCTGCTACCCTCTCCTTCCTCATAACAGCTAACACTCTTAGTAGATTCATTTAATAAATCATCCTCTTTCCTGTTTCTATTTGAGGAACTTTCTAGTCTAGGTGTAGAAGTTCTACTATTGGGTATAAATAACATATCTTTTTTTTGTCTGTTTTTTTGGAGGAAATATTTTCTTATCTGAGAGTTCTATTGCTAAGGGAGATAAATCTGGGTTCTGCATCCTCTGCAGATGTGTGTTGACCATGGTAGAATATTAAATAACACAAGGTAGAGGCAATGAATTACAGAACCAATTGGGAATTTGCTATATAAATTTAAGAAATATATTCACACTGCAAGGTGAAAATAACAACTCACTATCCAATAACTTAATGAGGGTAGAAAGTAGTTATAACCTACTGGGTCAAACACTCCAAAATCTGGAAATACTAATCCAGTTATCTAATTATCTAACAGCTATCCACATTATAGGAAGAAAAGATAAAAGGAAACTGCCACATGGCTACAGTTCTCAAATATTAGGAAAACCTAGTTAATGACAATTAGACGGTAATCAATAATCATCAATCATTGAGCACTGATATATAACACTCCTAACAACTTCTAAGTAATAATCAAATAAATACAAAGGTTTTCAGCAGCTAATTATCTCCTTCAGTTGCAATTCCCTCTTAGGATAGTTCTTCATAAGCCATTATTAGATCCAATATTCATGGCTGTTACCATATTACCGCATTTAAATGTATTTAAGATACCATAAAGTTCCAGGTCTAATAGAAAAAGAGCCTCATAGGAAATTTCAGAAACATCAGACTTTATCCACAAGGGGAAAAAAGAGTTTATATTGGTCGGCTTGAGTATATTCACTTTACTGCTCAGCAAGTTGTCACTGACTATGATGTCGCAGTCCACTCCAACCCCCTCACAGTGACCTGAGGTTTTTCCTTGTTTTTCTTTGGAATGGACAGGATATGTAGAAATTCAAGACAAAAGATGTGTAATGCAGAGATATAATCAGAGTGGCCACTAAATTATAAAGAAAAGAAAAACTCGGTGAGCCAGCTCTGTTTTGACTTACGTGGCCTTGTTAATCATCAAATAGATAATCAATTTTAAAATATAGGAACAATACAGCTCTCCTTAGTGCTCAACAACTCAGCCACTCAGTGATTATTTGAACATTAATCAATATAAAAATGCAGATCATAATATAATGTAAGATGAAATAAAACCAAACAAAACAAAGTGCAATTATTAAATTAAAATACAGCTGATAAAATAATGATAAGCCTGACTATATGTCGTGCATATGCTCTATGTGTTATGTCTCTATACTAGCTTATATTTAAGTGTGGAACAAAGTAACTAACTAGTTAACATCAGTTTGTAAATTTATTGATCTAGTAAAAACTGATAAAATCTTACTTTATAGAGTCCTGCTGTGTTAATATAATCTTGTGCTTTAATTGCAACAGCATCTGTTAATAGCAATACATGGGGCCTCTTCTCCGTTTAACATATACGTTTCTGATGTACAAAGCTCACCGGATGGCCAGTATGTTGGTAGTTGCCAATAATTGCAGCCTCCAAAACTACACTTTTTAAAATTACTGTGAGCACTTTCGGCTTATCTAGCTGTCTCTACCTGAACCTTTTAGCAGGGTCATGGTAGAAAATAACAGCACAAATAATAGCAGTGCGGAACCAAAGTTAAAACACAAATAGCAAGTGCTAAGTGGGACGGTACACGACCACACTGTCTCGGTGGTAAATGGAGAATAAAACTTCAGATACCACAACCAGAGCCTGCGCAGTTTTATGTAAGTGCGCCACATGACCATGTATCTCCCAGTGGTTCAAGAACTGAATTTATGTGTATGTTGCTGTTTCTTTAGATTAAATCTCACTTCAACAAAGTATGATATTACATACAAGGTGCACATAACATAAAGAACCACCTATAATCTCTTTGTAGTTTTCATTGCCAAAGCACCATAGAAACAATCAGTTTAAAACAGTTTAAAACAGGCTAGCAGACTAAAGGCTAGCAAGCAGGCAACATGATATTGCACACTAGATAAAAACAAATACACACACAGCTATAAAACCTTTATAAGGAGAAGACAAAAAAAAACCTTAAATGTCGCCAAGTGCAATTTTCAGTCTGATTTTTTGTACAGACATTAGATACACTCAGTCACAAGATCCGACAGTCCATTTCAAGTCTTCCCTTGCTGTAACCATTTGGCCTGCTTCCTTGCTCACCACCCAGATAGAGCACCTCCTCACAGCTCTCCTCCTGCATGCAGCAAGAAAAACAACAGGGAAACAACTGCCCAAACCAGTTGAAAAATGCAATAAGAAAGTCCGAAAAGACTGCAAACACTAGGCAGTAGGTGGCATACCTTTTATAAAAATAAAACGAGCGACGAAGTCCTTCCTCCAGTGGCTTCTCCTCAGATGCTGGAGTGAGTAGCAAAGTTCAAACATCACAGTAATGCCTCCCAGAATTCTCTGTAAGCTAGTGGAACTCAACAGTCAAGTTCTTGTCCCCTTTTGTTATTGTCTGAGCTATTTTTTCTTCTGTTTGTGCTTTTGTGCTTCTGACTGCTTTCCCCACCTCCCTCTGCTTTTCCAAATACAGTTTCCTGTCTTTTTCCCTCATTGTTTCCTTGTACCTCATGAATGACACCCTTTTCACCCTTACCTTCTCAGCCACTTCTTTTGAGAACCATAGTGTTTTTTTTCTTTCTGTTTTGCTTACTTGCCTAATGCAGTGGCTTGTTGCCTCTGCATTGGCTCCCTTAAGATTCTCCCATTATTCCTCCACCCCCCCCTTTTCTCCTTCCCTGCCAGTGATTTTCTAAGACATTCTCCCATCTTTGCAAAGTTGGCCCGCCTGAAATCCAGGACCCTTGCTTTCAAGTGGTTTGACTCTTCTGCTGTTCTCACACTGAACCACACAGTACTGTGATTACTTGATCCCCACTTTTACGTCTGTAATTCTGTCCCTGTTGGTGAGTACCAGGTCCAACGTTGCTCCCTCACAGGTGGGCTCCATCACTAGCTATCTTAGGCTTGCCATCTACAGGGCATCCAGGATGTCTTTGTTCCTAGCTGAGGCTGCAGCCTGGTTGCTCCAATCCACATCTGGCAGAATGAAGTCTCCTACCAACAGCACCTCCCCTTTAGTTGTCATTCTGTGTATGGCTTCTGCGAGTTCCTTGTCCAGCTCCTCCCATTGTGCAGGAGGTCTGTAGATCACACCAGTGTGAATGGCAGTGCCTTTTCCCATCTCCACGGTGATCCACAGTGCCTCCGCCTCTCCCTGCCTTCCCTGTACCTCAGTTGCCTTAATTCCTTCCCTGACTTAGCTAGCCACTTCTCTTCCTTTTTAACTTACACAGTCCCTTCTGAATAGAGTGTAACCAGGTAATGTCATATGCTAGTTATTGTTTTTCCATGAACCATGTCTTAGTAACAGTGACAATGTCCAGGTTCACCTCAGCCATCAGAGCCACTAGGTCTGGGATTTTGTTTCTCAAACTGCGGGTATTTGTGCACATGGTCTTTCAATTTTTACTGCCTCCTCTCCTAATAACTCCCCTCCAATCCCCATGTCTTTCCTCTAAACCCCTCTTGTCTTTACTCCCATTCTGTCTTTTTTCTGCATTTTTTACCTATTTTAGTTTTAGCTTTCTTTAGCGATTCCTCAGTCTTAGGGTCCTCTCTGCCATCTGTATCATTTTGTGAGGGGGGTGCTGTTTGCTTCACCCAGCTTATTTCCTCCAGCTCCCTTGGCTAGTTTAAATGCTTGCTGATTAAATATTTAAACCTCTCACTGAGGATCCTGGTCCACCCCCCCTGGAAAGATGCAGGTCATTGACCCTGTACAGCCCTGCATCCCATCTGATGGAACCCCAGTCCCCAATGAAGCCAAATCCCTCTGTTCCACACCAGTCCTTCAGCCATGCATTTACTGTCTTGGTGCAGAGTACCCTGTTCTTCTCCTTGCCCTCGACAGGTAACACCTCTGAAAAGGTTACAGAGCATGCCACCTTTCTAAGACCCCTCCCCAACTCCCTGAACTGCTCTTGCACTACCCTAGCCTCATCACATGCCAGGTCATTTGTTCCCAGGTGGACAATGATGTCTAGCTCATCCTCCTGTCCCACTGCCCCGGTGATCCTTAGGATGCACTATCCATCCTTCCAAGCCATGGCGCCAGGTAGGCACTTGACCTCCTTCGCTCTCTCCCACTTCTGGCCCCAAGTCTATCCCCCTGATGATAGAGTCCCCCACCAGGAGTTACTTCTTTCTACTCTGGAGTCTTCTGCCTCACCCCAGGGTCTCCGACATGAAGGATCACCACATCCTCCTTGATTACCCCTGTGGGTGCCTCTCTGGGACAGTCCTGCCCTGCCAGAGCAGCATAGGAGTTATGAAGTGGAACCATAGGAGGAATGTGGCTCTTCCCCACTGCCCTCACCCTTCCCAAGCCCACCATCATCCAGCCATTCCTCTTCCTTGGCAACTGTTGAAGCAGCGAGGTGGACTTGACTGTCCCTAGGTGGGAGATGAGGTTCCTCCTAATATCAGCCAACTCAGCCTGGAGACTAGTAAACTTCCACCCTCAGCCCTGAGAGGTTCCTGCAGATGGGGCAGCACCACAGCCTCCCGAAAGTCTCCCTGAAGACTGCTGCCCCAAAGCCGCTGCACTGCACCACTCTTATCCTGTCTATAATTGTCCTTCCTGCTTTAGGGTATTTTCTTTTTCTTTCTATCTTTCTTTCTTTCTTTCTTTCTTTCTTTCTTTCTTTCTTTCTTTCTTTCTTTCTTCCTTCCTTCCTTCCTTCCTGTTTCTCTCCTTCCTTCTCTACTTTCCTTCAGTACAGAAACACCCTTGCTTAGTTGCCTTTGTGCCCTGTAGCTGTTTCTATATGTTCCAGTGAACCTTTCCTCTCTTCCTGACTCCACAGTAAGTATCTCTCTCTGCAATCACCCCATAGAGCCTATAAAAATGGAGCTAGCCCTGGGTGGGAGGCAGGACAGTATCATTCATATGTGTGTGCAAGTGTGTGTGTGTGTGTGTGTGTGTGTGTGTGCCTTGTGTGTTGTGTGTTTCTTGTGTCCCCTCTTTCCCTTAAATTCCTTTGCTGCTGGTTGGTCAGAGACCCTGTAGTAATTAATTTTTAGAAGGCACTAAGCCTCTTTCAGCTCCACCCCTTAATTAAACACTTGATTCACCAGGCTTCCTGAGTCTACTTACCCCAAGATTAAGTTTCTGATCTATTTTCCTCCATACCACCTGTTACAATTTAAAACCCAAGTTTCAAGGTAACCCAGTCACTGTCTACCAAGTTTCAAAGTGTGCCAACCACTGCTTACAGATCTTTTCTCCCCCATGCTCTGCTACTTTCAAAAGGAAAAGAAGTATAAATAAATACTAATATACCTTTAAGGTAAAGCTAGGTGCTTTCACTCAGATGTATGATACAGGTTCGACAAAAATGTTGTTAACTGGTATTACAGCAACGACTTTATGTTGACCACAAATTGTGATTGGCATGAAGCCATCAGGTAAACTGTTTGTTTTTTTGTGGGGTGCTCTGCCCCCCTCCCATATTTCAATATAATCAACTCCAAGTCAGAGTTGATTTGGGGAGGGGGTGCAAGACCCGGAGAAGCAGTTCCGGGGTCCTGCGGGCACATTACAGCAGCAACATCAAATTGCCGCTGTAATGTCATTCAGTTTCAAAATATTGCTGTTCAATCAGCATACCCTTTCACTCCACTCTTTCAGCAAGCTCTGGTCTGAACTAAAAAGCAGCAGGCAGAGTAATTAACAGCACATTAGCTATGGCATGAAAATTAACTAAAAAGCAGCAGGTAGATTAATTAGCAGCACCTTAGTTGTGGCATGAAAATGAACTAAAAGCAGCAGGCAGAGTAATTAGCAGCACCTTCACTGTGGCATGAAAATGAACTAAAAAGGAGCAGGCAGAGTAATTAGCAGCAGCTCAGTTTTGGCATGAAAATGAACTAAAAGCAGCAGGCAGAGTAATGGTAGTTTACTTACCTGGTAAAGGTGATTGTGGGGGAACACACCTCTGAGGCACTCCACATTCATGACATCATGGGTTGTGTACACCTGATAGGTTGCTTGATGCACGTGTGACTTGAAGAAAGTCCATCCCCCAACTGAGAGGGGGGTTTGCTCTCCTAAGGTCAGTTCGATGTATTCCAAAGCTGTATCTGTAACAATAATCTGTTAATATCTTTTGTTGTTAATGAGTGTAGATATGTAATGACCACTTAGTGGTAGAAAATTGTTGTGTAACTTTATTTTGTTATTACACTATACATATAGATGTCGGTGATGTCCAAATCCTCTAATTTGTAATAGCGAGTTTCATACATTCATACAATGTATGAAAACTTGAGTCTTTCACACATCTGTTGGGCAGGATGTGGAGCTCAGAGATGTATTCCTCCACAGTCACCTTTACCAGGTGAGTAAACTACCATTGTGGGGGATAATCTCTGAGGCACTCCACATTCATGACATCATGGGTCATTAAAAAGCAGTAATCCTCTGCTAGGTTGGGTGAGACGTGTTGTCTTGTACCTAGTCCTTACATGCTGCTAAAGATTTCCTCTGCAGTATTCCCATTTTTCTCTGCCCAGGAAGTTGTGATTGCTCTGGTAGAGTGAGCCTTCAGATCTCTTGGTGCAGTCGAGTTATTCACTCTGTATGGTTCCGTGATTGCTGTTTTAATGTAGATGGTAATCAATTATTTTGAAGCTGGTTTTCCTTTTCCATGCAGCATTACAAACAGTCTGTTTTGTATATTTCCTCTGTCCTTGATAGGAATGTGCTAAGTATCCTTTTCATTCCCAGCATTTTAAGCTGAGGGTTGTTTTGTATTTCCCCCTGAGGGGATTCTGCAGATATTTCAATAGTTTGGTTGATGTGAACTGTCAATGATACTATTGGTCAGAATGACATTATAGGTCTAAGGGATATTCTGTCAGTGTAGAATGTTAGGAAAGGTAAAGGGAATTTCAGTTTACAGCTTAGTACTTTAAACACTAGGCTACACGGTCTGCATGGATCTGCATGAGTGTGCCAGTAGTTCTCCTCCACGTCTGGCAGATGCTAGTGCCATCAGGGAGGGGAAAATGTCTGTGCCAAGTCTATGTCATGCACTGGGCCCTGTTTGCTCAAGAATGGTATGAGAGGTGTCATGTTGCACTTGGCCCATGGCACTATGTCTATCAATGATGACATTACTCCCAGTACTTGTGAAACTGCTTGAAGTTCTGGGTTTCTGTAATTATGTAGTCTGTGCAATAATTGAGTGGACTTGGGCATTTACTGGGTTGCCGAGACCCGGATTTGTGTCGATCAGTGAGCCTAGACTATCTATAGACTGGTTGGGGATGATGGGTAGCTTTCTGATAGGTTATTACACGGCTGTGATTTTGTAGGCAGTGTACTACTGCATTTGTTCTAGAACGGACTGTTGTACTGTTCTGGTCTTGATCAGCCGATCGTTCAATAGGGTATTACTTGTATGCCCTTAACTCTTTTACCATCGTGAACACACTTGGGGTTGATGGTAGGTTGAATGGTAACACTTGTATTGGTATCGTTTTCCCAATATGTGAAATTGACGGAATTTGTAGTGTGATGTATGTGTCCTACAAATGTAGTGAAGTTAGGTAATCTCCTGAGCTTATAACCATGAGGGTGGACCAGATTGTTTCCATTTCTAGGGTTTGAATTGTACAGAATTGCTAAGGTCCAGAACTGGGCATAGCCCTCGGGTCCCTTTTTGGGTACCTTGTCAAATATGGAGGGTCCTCCTTTTCCCTGTTTTGTAATGTGTTACCCTGTCTATGGTCTTGTTGTGCAGTAAGTCTGCCAGTACTGTTTGGACTTGTGTCGGGGTAACAAGTTTTCAGCACAGGGAATAGGACTAGAAGGTTCTCTGTTGGTATGCGAGAAAATTATATCACATATCCTAGTTTTGTTACTTGTAGGACCCACCTGTCTTGTGTGATTTACTCCCATGCCTGCATGAAGAGAAGTAGCTGGTCACCGACTGGGAATGTTTTGGTATTGCTTGTAGCAATAGTAGTTGTTGTTTCAACTGGGTTCTGTGGGGGGAGTAGTTTCCTCTACCTTGCTTGGGAACCCTTTTTGCTCAATATCTGATGCAATTTTTTTTTTGTGGGTATGGCTGCCTGTAGTAGTGTAGCCTGTAGTTGTAATTGTCCCTGTCTTGTCTTGAAAGGAATGAGAACGGTATGTTTGTCTAGCTGGCAGATAAGTGGATCTGTTTGACTGGTCTTTGGTATCGTATCCTCTTTTCCCTTGAGGTATCTTTCTAGACCTTAACCGAACAGTCTGTTTGTCTCCTGTTTGCACTTGGTGAAGTTGAAATGTTGCTGTATTTCAGTGTGCGCGGGGGCATAGGCGGTAGTTATCGTGGAATCTCCGCGATGGTGAGATCCCGCTGTTTTGCCCCTCAGAAAGATGGCAGCTGAGGTCTTGAGAGCGTTGAGAGTCAATCAAAGGGCTGCTCCCATGTTGAGCAAGATCTCAAACCAGAAGAGATGAGAGGAAGAGGAGCGAGTTGTTTGGGCATTTCTATGGACCTGGGGGCCATAAAAAAACATTTTGATCGGCTCCATGTTGGTCTGCAACCTTAAATACCCTGTATGGGGTACACCAGTAGTGTTGAGGTTGTGAAAAGCCGCATTTCAGTCAGGTTCCACAATGGAGCTACAGGCTGTTTGAATGGTGACATGCCACAGTGACTGGGATACTTGGAATGGAAGTAGGGCCACTGTACTGCACTGAGACACTGCTCTAAGGGGTGCCAGGTTGATATTTGCCTTGCCCTCCTTGTACGGGTCATTTGATGAGCCTTTTTTGTTTTGGAAGAATTTGATCCTGTAACCACTAGCAGGGGTATCCAGTTAGTCAATCTCCTTACATTATAAGGCCCAGTGGATACTTTATGGATGTTTACTCCTGGGACCACTAGCAGGGGTATCCAGGTAGTCAAATCTCCTTACATTATAAGGCCTAGTGGATATTTTATGGACGTTTGCTCCTGGAACCGCTAGCAGGGGTATCCAGGGCGTCAAATCTCCTTACATTATAAAGGCCAGTAAATACTTTATGGACATTTGCTCCTGGAACTGCTAGCAGGGGAATCCAGGTAGTCAAATCTCCTTACATTATAAGGTCCAGTGGATACGTTATGGACGTTTGCTCCTGGAACCGCTAGCAGGGTTATCCAGGTAGTCATTTTCCTTACATTATAAGGACCAGTGTATACTTTATGGTAGTTTGCTCCTGGAACCGCTAGCAGGGGCTTCCAGGTGGTCAGTCTCCTTTTTTGTAACTTGCACTGTTCTACTTAAAAGCCTTGTAAATCGATGGTGTGCTATACTCAGAAGCTATGCATCATGCACTAGTTTTCTGTACTTTTTGCCTGGTATATTCTAGTGGTATAAGCACAAACTGATAACCAGAATCCTGGATTTTGATAGCACCCTGTATTTAGTGGCAATTGTCCTATAATTTTTGTATGTATGGCTTATAGTGAACTATTATGAGTCTTACCTTTGCCTCTAGATTTCTTTAAATATGCTGGAGATGTAGAGTATGCTGCAACCTTTGTTCAGCTGTGGCTCTTTGTTTTGGCCCTGCAGTAAGCTGAGAAAGTACAATGAGAGGGTTTATTTTGATTCTTCCCCTGCACAGCAATCAATAATGTTCTGCACTGTGCAGACTATTGCTGAGCCTGTGCATTAAAGTGTGCACTGTCCCTTTAAATGTGATTAGAGTGAGTGAGGGACTCAGTGTTAAGATGCCTTGCCCACAGATGTGGTAATGGTGCTGCCCCCAATGTATTTTCCCCATTGTTAATTGATTTTCAAATTGTTGCCCTTACATTTAATTATTCACATTGTGGTCTGCTGTTGCAGATCGGTTGGTGCTTTTAACAAATGTGCTCTGTTGTGGTTGAACATTTATGAGCATAGTTAAACGCTCTCTGCAAGATGGCAGCAGTGACTCTCAGTCAATCTCCTGTCTGGCAACCACCTACTGAACACCCTTAATCCCGCATGGGTAAGGGGTGAGGGGAGAGCTTTTCTGAGATCACAGCAGCAAGTCTCGTGATATTCTTTCTCGCAGCTGCCAATCTGGATAGGCAAGTTAGGTTAGTTTCTCAATGCTCCTCCTCCTCATGAGACCTACTTGTTTATGGTGTTTTGGTCAGGTAGATGATAAAGAAGTTTCCTCTACCTTTTGATAGAAGAAGGTGGTGAGTTTAAAAGACATAATGTGCCATAAAAAAAGTCTAGAGAACATGTCATTTTGAGGTGAGGCACAGAGGGACTGAGAATTTTCTTCAGAGACTGTTGTGTAGTGATGTCTTGAGTGAGCACTTCAGGTGCTACTATACTTGTAATGGGGAACTTTGGCACATTAGTTAGTATTTTAGAAGTCTGGGATGCTGGCAGGGTACTCCGGACATTCTAAAGTGGCCACTTGCTCACTTAACATTGTATAGACTCTGGGCCCACTGGCAGGGCTCTAGGTCATCAGGCATCTTAGTAAGGTGGCATGCTTGTTCTAAACAGCATGTAGGAGAACTTGGATAATATGTCCAAGTAAGGAATGAGAGCCTTTAATTATGTAGTAGCCCCTGATGTATTGAGCACCTGGGACCGCTGGTAGGGGTTTCCAAGTAACTGTGGCTGTGGAATCTGTTGGGTCATCTGTAACAAATCTCAAACAATACATGACTCTGTTAGTATCCTTTAAATATAGCATCCTTTAAATTTCAAAAATGTGATAAATTATCTTGGTCTGACCCTTTTTTATTAAATTAATAGGACCAGTCATGCATTCACATTGGTATGCATTACTTTTGTCACACACAGTACATAGTAGTAGCTCCTTAATTAATATGTGATTGTGCCTTTAAGAGAGAAAAAGCAACTGAATATTAGTGAAAGAAATGACTATTAAAGTTCACTATTTCCCAAATAGTTATTTCAATCAAACCTCATTGTATGGTCACCCAGTATAGTACAGTGCTGTGTATCATTTTTGGCCCTTTTTGTATGCCTTGGTTATCTCTGGGATAAAGTAGGCATGTACCTTTGGAGAGGGCAGGCTGCTTTAGCTAAACCTTGCCTTGGCTGTGGTAAACTGAGTGAGGGATCATCTGCATTGCCGGCTGCTATTGTAATAGGATAAGGTTTGGGGCAGAAGCATTTTTTGTTCTGTAAAACATGTTTCTTCAGTTCTCTCTCATGGTCAGTAAGTTAGGAGACTTTGCCTTGAGAAGCTGTAGCAATTGCTAGCTCCATTCTCCACTGCAAGATATGTTGGATTTAGTCAAATCTTGTTTGTTTATCCTCATCTAAGATGGTAGTAGAAATCTCGCGAGAGCTGAGAGCCAGTCAGCTTGCAGCTGTCATGTAGCAGGAGATCTGTAAACTAGAAAGAAGTAAGGGATGGTCATGCTGGTAGCAGTTGTTTGAGAAACTGGGGCCATAAAGAAACATTTGTATGGCTCCCTTTTGGTCCATAGATCTTCATTTTCTCTGTGGTACTGTTTTTGTGTAGAAAATAGCACAATGTGGTTGCAGGTGCTTTGATTTAGTGCCACGGAACTCCAGTAATGTCTGAATCCAGCTCAGGCATTTTAAGCATTTTCTAGTGCAAGGAAACTTTTCTGGGTGAGTTTGAGAGTACCTTCCTACAAGTTACGTGAGGCTAGCAGGGTCACCAGATTCTTGTTGGTGATTAATACAACTCAGAAACCAGGTTGATTATTTATTATATTACCTCATGTAATCACTGCATAGATTCTGTGTTCAATTATGTGGGTCAGACAATATTTTAGCTCCTGCACTGCTAGCAGGGGTGTTCAGGTAGCTAATAATCTCTATAGTTGCACAATGTCATAATGTTCATAATTTGAATACTGTACTGGCAATTTCTCAGCCAACATTTTCCTAGACAACTGACGCTAGTAGAAGTCGCAGTGCTAACATCTCTAAGACTGGCAGTTTTGCGATTTTAAACAGTTGTATATCTGCAGAAACATACTCGTGGTCTTGTTTGATCTTTGTTTAGGATATTAATAAATGGCTTAGCCAGGTGGCTTCTTACCTTAGTAATGAAGTTATTCTTTATAATAAACATTTGTTCTTTACAAGAAACACACTGGAGCTCTAGGGTGTGCTTGCAACCTGTTTTTGATGCACATAAAAACTGACCTTAGGAGAGCAGACCCCCCTCCCCCCGGTGGGGGATGGATTTTCTTCAAGTCACATGTGCATCAAGCAACCTATCAGGTGTACACAACCCATGATGTCATGAATGTGGAGTGCCTCAGAGATTATCCCCCACAATTAGCAGCACCTTATCTGTGTAATGAAAATGAATTAAAAGCAGCAAGCAGAGTAATTAGCAGCACCTTAGCTATGGCATGAAAATTACACTAATATGCTCTACAAAAGTCATGGAAACTCTTTGAAATGGGCAAATGGTTGGTCACCGGCTGCCTCTACAGCTGACTCATAGGTAGACTCCTTAGTTGCCCTTTGCACTGCAGCTCTTCACACTTAGGACCACATCATAGAGGACTGCTTGGGACTGACAGCTATTGAGCAGGGAAGCTCTTCCCACAAAGTCAGTTGGAGTCACTTAGTTGGCTCCTGGGCAGCTGTGTTTTTGGGCTCCCAGTGGCTCTTTGGGGCTGGTACAGTTATTCCATGCTGGGGGAGGGTCATGGCTTGGAAGAACCCCCTTTGTGACCCAGATGCAGCTCCTGGCACTAGAACATCTGGTGAGAGGGGAGAAATACTATAGCAGGCTTTAGGACAAGCAGGCATACATTTGTAGATGTATATGTGTGTATTGGGACATTAGTCATAGAAATGTTTTCAGAAAACAAAAACAAATAAATTCAAACTCAACAAAGCATATTAATAAAACATTTTGTTTTATAAATTACTGCATTGTAAACCTTCAAAGTACAGACATTATATTCAGAAATGTAACATTTTTTCAGAAAGAACAAATAAGTTCAAACACAACAAAGCATATTTATAATTTTATTCATTAAAGTCTTAAACTGCTGCACTGTAAACCTGCAAAGTACTTTTAAGTTGTCTGTGCTTTACTTGTAGATGAGATGATGGCATGCAGGACTGGTATGAAACCAAATTTTTCCAGAACAAAAAAAAAAAAGAGGAACAGTAACTTACAAACACTTGTTTGCATATTTTTAAAGCAGATTATTTCTAAAGTCTTCAACTAAACCTGCAAAATGCTTTTCGGTCATCTATCAACTTTAAAACCGATGACTTGGAGGACTGGAATGAAACCAGATTTTCCAGCGTGTTCACATATTTATAAGACTTGGTATTTCTAATGTCTTAAACTATACCTGCAAAGTACTTTTTCGGTTGCTTGTATTTTGCTTTCAGACAAATGGCATACAGGACTCGTACAAAACCTGATATTTCCAGAACAAAAAGCAATCTATAACTTACAAACACTGTATCAAATATATAACTTACACTGTATCACATCTTTTTAAAATGTGAATCTTATCTCTGGCATTCCCAGCACAAACCAAGACTTCCTACATTCATCTAAATAGCATCCCTTGATCTGCTCCAAGCCTCTGAGGAGTGCCATTGCACTTGCATCTCTGCAGCCCCTACCATGTCCACTGCTGTGTCTCTTGCATTTGCCCAGCCACCAGCTTGCATTCCACTGGACATCCCCTGAACAGGTTAAAGATAGAAAAAAGAGAGCAGTGAGCAGACAGCCATGAAGAAATAAATGGATGCACATTAACACCCCCACAAGCCCCCATTAGTTTTATACACAAACATCACGTACCTTTTTAGGAACAGTGATGTGCCATAGTGTGCCTTAAAGTCCTCATAGATGAGAGCTCCAACCTGACCAAGAGAATATGGCAGCACTTCTTCTGTTGACCCTTTTGTTGTGGCTCAGTTGGTGTTGCAGGCCTCATAAGTGGACAGGGAGGAAGGCACTCAGGGAGGATCTAGCTAAACTCAAACACTGGTCTAGGTAGTGGCAGTTGGGGTTTAATGCTAAGAAGTGCAAGGTCATGTACCTCGGAACAAGAAATCCCAAGACCAGCTACTGGCTAGGGGGAGTGCAGATAACAGCTTCAGAGGAGAAAAGGGACCTTGGGGTAATAGTCACAGGGGACATGAAGGTATCAGCATAGTGTAGGAGGGTGGCAGCAAGGGCAAATAGGATGCTGGAGTGCATTGCCAGAGGGATCATCTCTATAAAGGTGGAGGTCATTCTACACTGATATAGATCACTGGTGAGGCCACACTTGGAGTACTGTATGCAGTACTGGTGCTCATACCTCAAAAAGAATGTGAGATTACTGGAGGGGGTGCAGTGCAAGGCTACGAAAATGATCGTGGGACTGGGGGAGTTGCCATATGAGGAACGACTGAGGGAGCTCAACATGTATTCACTGGAAGAGAGATGGGAAAGAAGGGACATGACAGAGACCTTTAAGTACTTGAAAAGATTAAATAAAGCCAGAGAGGGAGGATTGATCCACTTAAAGGGATGGGGGAAGGGTCACTAGGGGCACAGTCTGAAGTTGGAAGGGGAAAGGTTCAGGAGGGAGATGAGGTTGCACTACTTTACAGAGAGAGTGGTGGTGAGATGGAACGCAGTGCTAGAGGAGTTAATCAAACTGAGGACAGTGAATAGCTTTACATGGGGTTGGGATAGAGTCAAGGGCAAGATTACTACAGATAAGAATACAAAGGGGAGAAAGACCAGGAAAGAGGAGGAAGAGCAGGGTTTGGGCGAGGCTGGGGCAGCTTTAGTATTATGAAACTAAGAGCTGCACAATCAGGCAGATTTGCTAGACCTGTGGGCCTTTTTCTGCCGGCAGTGTTGTATGTTCGTATGTTCCTATAGACCTCTGTCCCCATTACTGTCTGCATCTGCATGATCCTTCTCCAACACCATGCTGCCGAAAGAACAAAGTTAAGCATGACTTCAAGTCTGGGAGCACTAGTACTGTATGTGAGAACCTCCAAGATGCTCTGAATTTTTCAAAGAGCCCCTAACACTGCTTAGACAAAAGCACTGCACAGTTTAAAAGACATGGATTTACTCAGTGCTCTTACAGTGACTTAATATTTCACCTGTAAGCCCAGGTCACATTTTGTGTGTTTTTCAACACATCACACTATTTATTTAGTAGCAGAATTGATCTGTTTTAATGCATAAGTACTGCATGTCGGTGGAAAGAATGTTCTCGCATGCCTGTATTTTCCAGTAGTGATGTTTATTGTTAATCAGCTTTTCTGACTGTGGTTTGAGACAAGGCTTTGCATGCCCTCCCCACAGTTTCTTAACAAAACCTGTACCTGTTCTTTAGAATTTGAAACCATCCATGAATTCCTTCAAAAAACCTCCCCCACAGCCTGGATTAGCAAAACAGAACTCAAACCTCTAGATCCTGCCTGGCTAGGTGTTAGAACATGATACCTTCATGATGTGGAATACAAAAAGTGACAAAATACATTTGAATTCCAGAGTTTAATTTTATTTAATGTTCACATACAAAACATATGGTGTTCAGTAATCATTAGCTGTACATTGCTCCCGCACAATCAGTGGCATGAACAACAGCTGGCACAACGTTATCAAGGTGATCAATTTAGTTACGGCAGTTTTACACTATCAGCATTCTCCAGCAGAAATGTCTGATTCCCCATATCAGCTGTGCATGGTTCTGTGATTTTACCCACCTCCTGATGTTGTTCTTCATCTGATGGTACACCATCTCTATTGGGTTCAGATCTGGTGATTCGGGTGGCATCCTGACCCAGTCCATGCCATGTCTTTTATATAGACTCCTGATGCTGCATGTTTTGGGTCATTGTCTGTAAAATAGAAAAAATGCAGGTGTTACACAACCCACAGAACAATTCTCTATGCAGTCAGTATGAGATTGTTTAATCCCTGAATACAGCGTAACTGTCAACAGGAATTCTGTATGAGTCTAGCAAGAAATGTCATTTAGTGCAAACTACAGTATCATTAACTGGGTTCCATGTCATAATAGTGACCGCAAAACAGAGATCGCTATTATGGCAAGTGTATATTGCCGAAAAGCAAATTAGTGATATACACTCTACGGTAACCTGACTTCTAGATCTAAATAAAGTATTTTGTGTGCCCCCCTCATGTGGAGATTTGCCCCCAGCACCCCCCTGAATTAGGATTCTCAACTCCAGGGGGTTGCATGTCAGGGAAGGGGGAAAAACACATAACTTGCAAAAAAAATTAAGTGCCACAGCTCACAGCTGCAGCAAAACGTAACCCACTCCCAGAATCAGTACCTGCACTGCCAGAGCTAGCTTTCCACACCACCACTCCACATGGCTAGCTCAGCAGTAGCAGGTACACCAATGCCTAACAACCCCTTCCCTGTCCCTCCTCTTCCCCTCACTATTCCTCCCTTCAGTTCACCCTTAATCCTAGTCACTTTCACATATCCTCACTATTCTGCAGGGTAGCTACAACAAAACTGACCAAAATGAGTTGCTATAATTCTCATTTTGGGTCGCTCATATGACGTGATACCCATTAACTGCTGCCCCTGGATCAAACTTTGGAAAAGCCAATGCCCAGCTGCAAATACTTGTTCTATAAAGGGCACCAATGTACTGGGCACTGTCTCCTCTCTGCAGGAACTGCTCTTCATTATGCCAGTGAAAAGTAATATTGGCCCAGGCCCTTGGCATGCAATGGCATTGCAGATGTATATTTTCAGTGGTGTTTGGCTGTGGTTTAATACCAGGAGTCCTTCCTTCTTAAAAGCAGTGGGGCAAAAGGACTGCATTGCTGTAATATTCTCATCTGTAAAAATCACATCTGAGAATTTGTTGTTGGTTTCCATCCTCATATTTGCCTGTTCCAACTGCTTAGTTTTCTTAACTTCACAGATCAGAGAACAGGCCCTGCAGAGGAGAGCAAAAGCTGCCAGCATCAGTTATAACAGTACAGTACCTAGAAATGACAGTCCTACCACCTAAATTTTCCCAATTTAGCAACTGGTCAGTATCATGGAATATGCCAAACAGATCCCCGTGGTTTACAGTGGGTAGAGCCCTTACCGGACTTTGATATAAGGCCATCTCTTAATGCATCTCATTCATCGAATTGAAGATTCATATAATGAGTACCCACATTCTGTGAGTGTCTGATGAACCTCTTGAACATTGCTCTTATTATCCTCCATTTCTGGCTGATCCACAATGTAGGAAACTTCCCTGCAAAGAAAGTAAAAGACATAAGGTAATGGCCACAGTGGCAGCACAGCACTGTACAGTACCTTCGCACTGCCACATAATGTGGCTTGCTCAAGGCCTCTGTGGCAGCACAGTACCATTTCACTTCTGTGAAATATGGTTTGCTCAAGGCACTGTGGAAGCATTGCACAATCTCATTGACATGGAATGTGGCTAGCTCAAGGTCACTGTGGCAGCATAGTGCCTAACAGTACTGTACTATGGTGTCACAGATATCCACCTAGTGCACGCATTCAGCTTGTGTGGATGTTGTTTGCAGGGACAAAGGTGACTGTAAAGGCCAAAGGGTGAAATCAGAATTCCAGCCACTGCAAGGTAGTCCTGTATTGCCTTCATTAGAGTCCTTTTTTTGCATATTTAACAAACAGCAATGCTCATTTGTGAATCCAACTTCTTGACCATGATGATAATGTAAAGGTGTTGGCTACTCATTCTTCAAATGACCAACAAAAGTTTGGATTAAATGCCACTAAACTGCAGAGTGCTTATATAGAGATACATTGGCATGTCTCTGAAATGAGACCAATCACAATTTGGGATTTCAGGAGTGAGCCAGTCAGATGCTGGGGCACAAACAGGCAAGATGTAGCTATGATATGAATAAAATATGACCCATTCCAAGTTGTGCCTAAAAATAGGCAATTTATTGTCTAGTGCACCTACCCAGTTAACAAAAACTAAATAAATAAACAGTTGTGTGCTTGATGACTTGAAGTTGAGGAACAGTATTTATGGTGGGAGCTTCTTGGAGATTGAAGTCTGCTATAACGGACATCAGAATGCAAGGAAAGATAATGTACTGTACCAGTGTATATTGGATTGAAGATGACCTCTAGATTCAGGACAGTGAACTTTAAGGAACAACAAAGGCAAGAAGACTTGGCAGGAAAAGAGCATTGGCGGTGCCTGTGCTAAACAGCACACCAGTAAGCAGAAAGAGAGGGGGAAAGAAAATTCCACTCTACATGCAAAGTGCACAAAAAAATTCAGAAAGGAGAAAAAAAGTACACTGTAAGAAAATACTCTTTTAAACTGTAAATAATAAATCATTTATGTATATAAATATAAATGTAAATAATTAATAAATTGTAGATAATATTGGTTTTGATTATGTTTTCCGCATCACCCTTGGCTGTACTCTCAAAAAGTATTTCTGTCTTCCAAACAGTGTGATCTCACCATCAGGGATGAGGAATCCTCCTTTCATAAAAACCACGAAAAACAGCTCATGCTGGTGCTGAGAAGCAAGTGGAGGCACTGATAGAGGAAAGGGAAGCACCCTAGTAGCAGGGCCATACCATGGAAAAGACAGTACCTGAACAACAGGCACCTCCTGAGGAAAGGGCAGCACCCAAACAGCAGGAACACCCCAAGGAAAGGGCAGCACTGAAGCAGCAGGCAGAGGCACACCCTATAGAAAGGGCAGGTCCAGAGCAGTTGGTGAATCCAGAGAAAGGGCAGCTCCAGTGCTGCAAGGGACAGGGTTGATTTCAAAGCCAGCAATGATACCAAAGAGAAGGGGACAGAGCACACAATTGTAGTGTTTTGCAAGGAACAGCATAAAACAATTTCAACTGGAATGACAACAGATGAAGGTCACATTGGTTTAAACAATGGCCAGACAACTCCAGCTGTGATCCATGATGTAAGAGCTGAGAAGAGAATTTAGGGAGCTATGGCTACCAATAACAGCACCATGGGTATCTATACTGATGGAGAGTCATATAACAGATCATCTTTTTGAGGGCAAAGTAACAGGCAGAAGAAATGCCAGCAACAGCACCTAGCACTGTTCTTTTTCACTTGTCAGTGGCATAAGGTCCTTGTCTGGGAGAATGTTCAGGCCACCCACTGTGTCAGAGACACAGTGAGGGGAGCACACAATGGGTGGCCTGAACATCCCTTGTGCCACTGACAAGCAAAAAAGAACAGAATCTGAGGTGCAGGTGCGCTGATAAATCAGAACACTTTGCAGTAATGTTTTTTTGTGCCCCTGTGCTACTTGGACTATATGTACAAGGGTCAAATAATGTGAACTGTAATGGCACAAGGAGCAAAAAAGAGTTGCCCAGGAACCTGATAAATGTATTCCTAACCTATGTCAGGTAGTACTTTGACTCCACCTACTGTATGTATTCTTGTCATAATAAGGAACAGGATAAATGAACAGTTACAAATGGTGCATAAATGTGAACCGCACCTGCTGATATTAAAAAGCACATAGTCACTATGTTTTAAATGTTTTGAATAATATAATGCAATACTAGCACTGCTTGTCTATATTTGTATTTGTATCTCTGGTACTTCTGTTTGTATGTGTATTTGCATATTAGTGTTTGCAAAATATATTATTGTACTTTTCAGATTTGTTTCTGTTATGCCATTGAAATATAAAAGTTAATACAATAATTTAACTTCTCTCTGTTATTTTGTCAACATATAGTGGTTCAAAACATTAAAATGGATGGTTACATAAATGTCATGTGATAATAAGGGACAAATGTTAGGTAGCTTGTGATCGCTTTTCTTTCTGGTGTGCTTGTTCAGACACAGGGGTAGGGAAGATTGCAAGTGCGACCTTACATACAGTACAACATTTTGTGCTTCTAGACACAAATATGTATTCTCTGTTGCTTATAAATATTTATTTGGTGTTACCAGCAACTAAGTGAGCACACCAAATAAAATAATGAATCATAAGCCACCTAGCGACAGATGGAAGATTTACCAAAGTCTGCATTTGTTGCTCGGACATTGGACCTCCCATTAACGATCTGATAGTGGACCACAGTGTGCTATAACATCTGATATTGTTCATCGTGGTGATAATTACTACTACATTATATGGCTTTCAACAGACATGCAAACCACAGTGTAGCAACCTTATATAAGAAGTATTGTTATACATGTAACCCCTTTACTTTTATGGGGCTTACTAGTTTGTTCCTTTGAATGCGTGTGACTTTTTGCAGAACACCACTGCTACAGTGCATACCAAAAGGATACAGAAGTTCTTGCTCATCTATTCAGCTTCAGGACTGACAACCTGACTACTTGTTATGAAGGACCATAGTGTGTACTTTTGGAGCACAAAGCAGGCAGAAACATAGAAACATAGACTTTGATGGCAGATAAGGACCGCTTGGCCCATCTAGTCTGCCCATTTCCCTACCTACAGGATAGGCTGCAGATCCTAGTTAACCAACAGCCTATTTCTTCCTACCCCCCACAAGAATTGCCTTATGTCTGTCCCATGCATTCTTGAATTCTCCCACAGTTTTAGACCCCACAACCTCCTCAGGAAGGCTGTTCCATGCATCCACTACCCTCTCTGTGAAATAATACTTCCTCACATTGCCCCAGAACCGCCCCCCCCCATCTTTAAATTGTGTTCCCTTGTTCTTGTATGTGTCTTTTTCTGAAAGATGCTACCCTCTTGGACTTTGTTGATTCCACTGAGATATTTAAAAGTTTCTATCATGTCTCCCCTCTCCCTTCTTTCCTCAAGGATGTACATATTAAGCTCCTTTAGTCTCTCCTCATAAGGCTTCTCTTGCAGACCCTGCACCATTTTAGTTACCCTCCTCTGGACCGCCTCTATCCTGTCTATGTCCTTGCGGAGATGGGGTCTCCATAACTGGACACAGTACTCCAGACGGGGTCTCACCAACTGTCTGTACAGAGGGATAACACCTTCCTGTTTTCTGCTGCTGATGCCTCTTACTATGCATCCCAGTATACCCCAGCCCTCCCTACTGCCTTCTCACATTGCTTGCTAACCTTAAGGTCATCTGATATGATTACCCCTGGTCCCTTTCCTTTTTGTTGTTGTTAATATCTCCCACCTAGTGTATTCTTTCCTGGGTTCTTGTTTCCCAGGTGCATTATTTAGCACTTCTTTGCATTGAATCCTAGCTGCCATACTTCTGACCATTCCTCCAACCTTGCCAAGTCCCTTCTCATCCTTTCCACTCCTCCTTGTGTATCAACCCTGTTGCAGATCTTTGTGTCATCTGCAAAGAGGCATACTTTTCTTTCCAGTCCCTCTGCAATGTCACTTATGAAGACGTTAGAAAGGACTGGACCCAATACTGAACCCTGCAGTACCCTACTAGTAACCCCTCTTTCTTCAGAGTGGACTCCATTTACAATTACCTTCTGTGCCCTGTTGTTCAGCCAATGTTTTACCCAGGCTACCACCCTGGGACCCACTCCCAGGCTGGTTAATCTGACTACTAATCTTTTGTGTGGGACTGTGTCAAATGCCTTGCCAAAGTCTAGGTAGGCCATGTCCACAGCTCCTCCTGGTCTACTACTTTGGTCACCCAGTCAAAGAAATCTATTAGATCTGCCTGACATGACCTTCCTGTGAACCCATGCTGCCTTGGGTCCCAGCCCCACTGGCCTCTAGGTACTCAACTATTCTTTCCTTCAGAAGTGACTCCATCACTTTCCCTACCACAGAGGTCAAACTGACAGGTCTGTAGTTTCCTGCCTCTGTCTTGGTCCCACTTTTGTGAAGGAGAATCACATCCGCCTTCCTCCAGTCATCGGGTACCACACCATCCTCCCATGATTTATTAAAAAGAGTAGCCAGTGGTTTCACTAGTTCCCCCCTTAATTCTTTTAGAATTCTGGGGTGAATTTCATCAGGCCCCATTGCTTTGTCCACCTTCAGTTTTAGGAGTTCTTGCAGAACCCTTTCTTCTATGAAAGGACTGGGATCGACCACCCGATCAAGAGTGCTTCTGTTAATTGGATTAGGCACTTCCCCCTCCTCTTTTGTGAATACTGAGCAGAAATATTCATTCAGTATCCCTGCTTTTTCACTGTCCCCCTCTGCCCACCCACCGTTCATTCTATTCAGCCTAACTATCCCTCTCTTTGTCTTTCTACGCTCGCTGATGTACCTATAAAAGGTTTTATCCCCCTTCTTAACCAAGTTGGCTATCTTTTCCTCAGTTTGGGCCTTTGCTATTCTGACTTCCTTCCCTGCTTCCTTCTGCCTTAACTGATACAGATCTCTGTCCTGCTCCTTCTGTGTTTCCTTATACTTCCAGAATGCTATCTTTTCTTCCTGACTTTCACAGCCACCTCTTTTGGAGAACCATAGTGGCTTTTTCTATCATTTGATTTATTTGCTTTACACAAAGGCTTTTTGCCTCTGTGATGGCAGTTTTGATGATTCTCATTGTTACTCCACACCTCCTTCTAGCCTGTTTGCTAGTGCTTTTCTGAGGCACTCTCCCATCTTGCCAAAGTCAGCCTCCTGAAGTCCAGTACCCTCACTTTGTATGGCTTGACTCTGTAGCTGAGTTTAACGTGAACCACACTGTTTGATGGTCACTTGTTCCCAGATGGCAACCCACTTCTAGATCTGAGATCCTCTCACTGCCCCCGTTTGAGAGTACAAGGTCTAAGATTGCTCCCTCATGAGTGGGTTCTGAAACTAGCTGTCTGAGGCCTGCCACCTGTAGGGCATCGAGAATGGCACTGCTCTTGGATGTGGCTGCAGCAAATGTGCTCCAGTTAACATCTGGCAAATCCAGGTCTCCCATCAACAGTATCTCCCCTTTCTCTGCCATTCTAAGAATGCCTTCTATCATATCCTTGTCCATTCCCTCCCCCTGACATGGGGATCTGTACACAACCCCTGTGTGGATAGTGGTGTCCTTTTCTGTCTCCAAGGTGACCCACAGTGCCTCCTCTCCTTCCTGTTTACTCTTTTGTTCAGTTGCTTTTATCTCTTCCTTTACACAGAGAGCTACTCCTCCCCCTCATCTCCCCTGCCTGTATCTCCTGTAGGTTATGTACCCTGGTATGTTAACTTCCCAGTCATGGTTCTCTGTATACCATGTTTCTGTGACTGCTACGATATCCAGGCATCCCTCTTCCATCAAGGCCACCAGCTCAGGGAGCTTGTTGCCCAGACTACGGGCATTGGTACTCATTACCCTCCATTTCCTGATGGCCTTACTCATTTTTGCCCCATCCCTGTCCTTCTTGCCTTTGTCACTTTCTCCATTTACCCCTGCACTTCTCCTTATCAACACCTCTGTGTTGGTGTTTACTGCACCTACTACCATTATTTTTCTGGGGGGGCTAGGATTTCCCTGCTCCTTTCCAGTGCCTCCCCCCTTGGCTAGTTTAAATGTTTGCCAATTAAGCATTTAAACCTATCATCTAGGATCCTGGTTCCCCTCCTGGACAGATGCAGCCCATCGTGCCAGTATAGGCTTCACTCCAGGTGGACCCCCAGTCCCCAATGAAGCCAAATCCCTGATCTCCACACCAGTTTTTCAACCACTGATTGAATCCCATGGTACGGAATACCCTAGCCTCTCCTACGCCATAGATGGGCAGCACCTCCGAGAAGGTTACCGTGCATGCTACTTGTCTAGGGCCCCTCCCCAATTCCACAAACACTTCCTGCACTTCTCTAATCCCTTTCTCAGCCAGGTCATTTGTTCCTAGGTGGACAATGACATCCAGCTCCCTCCCCTGTGCAGCTGCTCTGGCAATCCTGAGGATTCACTCCCTGTCCCTCCAAGCCATGGCACCAGGCAGGCACCTTACCTCCCTCTCCCCTTCCTCCCCAGTTCTACCTTCCTAATAATGGAGTCCCCCACCAGGAGTTGTTTCCTTCCCCTGCGGGGTCCCTTGCCACCCTCCTGTGGGTCTTCTTTGTGCAGGTTCCCAGCATCCTCCTTGGTCTCCACTGTGGGTGCCTCCATAGAGGAACCACACTTTGCCAGAATGGCATAGGAATTGTGGAGAGGTACAACTGGAGGGATGCACCTCTGTCCCACCACCCTCACCCTCCCTGAGCCCACTGTGGTCCAACCGCTCCTCTTTCTTGGCAAACTCTGAGGCAACGGCAGTGGCACTGGTGGTCCCTGGATGGAAGAGGAGGTCCCACAAATCCTGGCCAACTCAGCCTGGAGATGAGCAACCTCTTTCCTCAGCCCAGAGAGGTGCCTGCAGATGGGACAACACCGCATCCTCCAGAACGTCTCCCGGAAGACTGCTGCTCCACAGCCACTGCACTGCACCACTCCCATCATGTCTTATTTCCAGCCCCTTAACTGTTTGCAATCCTTACTCTTTCCTCTTTTTTTCTCTCTCTCTCTCTCTCTCTCTCTTTCTCCCCTTGCTTTCTGCCTGTGTGCCCTTTAAGCTCCTGATTGTCCTGTTCTGAGACAAGAATATCCTATATTTCTCAGTAGACCCCTTACTTGCTCAGAGGCAGACCTCCAACAGCTAGAGGGGGCCGGAGAGCTACTCTTGCCCTTCTAGGATGGTGGGTCTTTGGTGGCTCTGTGTTCACTTACTTCCTGCTCCCAAACAGGAAGTTCCTGTTGTCAGTTAAATCCTGTGCCTATAAAAGTAGAACTAGCTTTGGGTGGGAGGGTGGAGGAGAGGGAAGGAGGACAATACAGCCCCAGTAGAGAAGTCCAGTCACACAGCAGTCCTTTCTCCTGGTGTGTTCTGCCAAGCTACCAGCAGAATCTTTCTAAGGCAGTCTTTAAATGTAGCTTCCTTCTAGCTAAGCCACTCCCCCTACTTACTAGATCTTTCTACAAGTGATTTAAGCCTCACAGCTATCAAGTCCTTTTAATCACCTGATATTTACATCTGGATAACTGTTCAGATAACCATTCAGTTCAGTTAACTCAGACAAACACACACTTTTATTGTTTTGTTTGTTAGTTTTTTTTACCCTAAATTAAAGTTCCAAGTACAAGAGTTCTACGTCTTTAGTCCCAGCAGAGAAGTCCAGCCACACAGCAGTCCTTTCTCCTGGTGTCTTCTGCCAAGCAGTGTGAATAAAGGCACTGTTTTCATGCAGCTAGAGCTAATTATGACAGACACCATATGAAAAGGTTAACACAACTCTTGGGCAGAGACTTGCTTAATCCACAGTGCATTTCCTACAGACAGAGGGCAAAATTGGCAGGCAGTTGGCTGGGTCAGGCACCAAGACAAGGTGCCAACACTGAATCAAGTTGAATAATTATGGGAGATACATGCATTGAGATTGGAGTGAGTGCCATAGCCAGTCCACACAGTATGTTGTGATACAGCACCACCCCTTTGTGACTGAATCAATGGGGAGCTGCCTGGGTCAGCCTGATCAACCCAAGTGTTGAGGCAGAGCTGTTCTGAGCTTGGAGAAGAGTGCAACCAGTTCCTACAGCTGTGTGTGTGTGAAAGCAGGTCTTGGTTTGGTCTGACTTTGTGTTGGACTCTCAGCAGTGAGAACTCTTGAATGGAAGAACATTTTCAAACCAGAGACTTTGTGAATCATGACAGGTAACTGCCTGACAGTGTTACCAAGTTCCAAATTTTAGCCCAAAACTGAGTGCTTTCAGAAGTGAAGTGTTTTTATCATTTCTTCACCTTGCGACCTGCCCACCAGCCAAGAGCTGTCATCATGGAAGACTCTACATAATAACGGTAGAAGAGGAGTGAGGAGGAAGACAAGTGTGTTCTGAAAAATGAAGAATGAATACCCAACATGGGTCAGCAGATTCATCATGGCTGACAGACGGTGACAAATTTCACCTCTGCACAAGCCATCATGTACAGTGACCTGGTTTCCTGATTTCAGCTTGCTGGTTCATCCCTTGAGGTCTGTGGCAACTGAGGAATGGAAAGCAGTGTTCCAGGACTTTCTCAGTTTTGTGACTAAACTATTAGAGCTCTGCAACAGTTGGGTTTTGGCTAGATAAATTATTGCCTCATGCTCCTCAGGAGCCATGATCTGTGCACACTTCTCAAGGCAGAAGCCTTGCCATGTTAACCCTTTGTCAGATTACAGTTTGTATTGCCCTAGTTGCCATATGTTGCTATCATTCTCCACTATCCAGACTGTCTAACTGACACCATCCAGCACTGAGATAGCACCATGCATTGAGTGAAGCTTTTTGGCACCACAAAGTGTCTGGTTAATGGAGTTCCTAAAATTTAAGGAGTATATTTAATACTGGTGCAGAGGCTTAGCTCAGCTCAGTGATGTATGTGTGGAATTGATTTGGCAGTAAGCTAGTGAGGAGTGGAGTGGAGTGGGTGGGTTATCTGTGAGCACATTATTTTGGTTTTTCTGTATTGTTACATTATTTACCTAACCTTTACCTTACTTCTCCTGAACCTTGTTCAAGCCTTTCCCTCAATCAGTCCCATGCTCTGACTGCATGTACTGTGTTCAGCCATTTTATTGCCTGTTGTTTTGTTACTGCCACTGGTTTATTGTTTGATGTGGGTACTATGGGAAGGGTCTATTGGGGGTCTGTATCATATTTTTCTGGGGGGGTAGGGAACTTACTGCTGTTTTGGTAAGTCAAGGGTCTCTCTGAGTGGTGGCACTGCCATTTTGTTTTTTTAAATCTACGCTATACCAACATACCAAAGGCCCTCTACCTGAGGGCCTAAAGACCACGCCTCATTAGCTACTAATGGACAGCATCACAGACCTGGCAGGTAAGTGGTGATATCTTATGGGATCCTCTCTGTGTGGAGAAAATTCTGTTTAAAGAATTTGACATTTTCCTGGAGAACTCTGAGGTACTTAAACAGCTAAAAAATATAAACCACACAAAAATGGAGGCCTGCACAGATGGATGCAACCTTCTTTTGCTACACTTTGGAACTATCCCCTATCTGGACTTTTAGCATACCATACAACCCCCATCTTAACAGTAGGGGGAATACCTATAGTCTGCAAACAAGACAAAACAATTCATATATAAGGATGCCAAGTGCTGGATGACTATTTGACCATAGCTAAACTCCCAACTACAACCAAAATTTTAAAGAAACTTTTCTAAAACCAAATTAGTAACTTTAATTCCAGAATAAACCTTCTTGACCCACATCCTATCCAATCTGGCTTCAGGCAATGTCAGTCTATCATCACAGGCATATTAAATGTGTTGGCTCATGGCTGCTATCCGAAAAATGTTAAAGAATCTTGATATAGTCTCCTACCATAGTCTGCTTAGCAAAACTGCTAATATGAGATTCATACTTAAGGCCCTTACATAGTTTAATAACTACCTAGAAGGTAAGAAGAAGTTAACTTGATGGAGACTATCAGAAGTACAGATCATTAAAATTGCTGTTCCCAAGAGTTCCACCCCTTCCCTCAGCAGACACACACACACACACACACACACACACACACAGTTCTCTGCATTCATGAATGATCAGCTACTAGCCTGTGTCAGTACCATCATATATAGAACAGTGTATGGACAACCATACACAACAAGGCTGTGTTCCCATCGAGGGCTTGTGATGACATCTTAGAGACCTCGAGAGTGTTGCTCAAGAGGTCTCAGATGTCATCACAAACCTGAGATGGGAACACAGCCGAGTTGTGTATGGTTGTCCATACACTGTTTTATATAGTATATGACAGCCCTAGATTACAATAAAAACAAAAGGAAAAAAATACACAGAGACGTTGTTTGCTATTAACGATATGTATTTACTCATCAGCAAATGAAGTATACAGAAACAAAACTGAACAGAAAACGAGATGGTACACATTAGGTAACACTCGGTACAGTCCACTAATTTTACTAACAAGGTAAACATATTTGGAATTGAGAGGCATTTCATACAGAGAACGAGATGCTGCAACACACACTACAGTCCACAAATTTGTCTAACAAGCCAAGGTTAAAAAACAACTGCACATATTTATTTGAGTCAGTACAAGTAAACAAATGTTGAAAATCATTAAATTAGTACAAAGGATACAGGAGATTTCTGTGTTTCCAGTACTTCTAGTCGTTCTTTCCGAAAAGGAGACACAGAGAAAAAATGTCCTGTTTACTGTGCAGTCGCAAGTTTGGTAACCCCCCCCCAACCCGTCAACAAGGGCAGTTTACTATTTAAATAGAAGGCGTTTTTCATCTCTGTGATGTGACTTACCTAGTCAGAGTCATCAGATTATAGATAACTGCTACTCTGCGGCGCTTCTCCAGTTTCGGGTCAGGTTTCTTGTAGTGATTTATGGTGACAGTTACTCCTTGCTGGAATATGCAGTGCTGGCCAAAGATTTGAACAGCCAGTGTTTCGTCTAGGGTGGTATTTGGACCTTGAACAGGAACTGATGTAATGGGGTTGGCTGTTCCACTGGGAACTGTTTCTGAAGAGGAAGTAGTTGTAGATGAAGAGGTTGACGGGCCTTCGGCTGCTATTCCTGAGAAGATGGAAGAATTCCTAAACTGCTTATTTTCTGACAAGACGCTGTACGAATTTATGCTTTGTAAGTTGCGATGCCCTGAGATTTGCGCTACTTCTGTGGGGGGCACATTATGGTCAACTAGTGTTTGTATTAAGGTTTTTCGAGTCAAGTGGTTTGTTATTTTCTTCGTTTCTGGTACGCCTGCTGCTATCTTCATGGTATGCATCAGATTTCTGATTTTGTTTTCACCGATGGTCATGTTACGGTACCACAGCGAGACTCCTGGCTTATAATTTAGATTAGGGGCAAGGCAAAATGGGGATTCTGGGGTATTCATTGATTCAGACCTCTGGGATGCATATTTACAGTATGCTGTGATCAGGTCTCGGTCTTTTCTCGAGGTGTTTTCATACATGCGAGGTTTAACAATTCTAATGTTTCTTGGGTTTTCCCCAGTGCGGGTCTTGGTCTGCCACTCACTGTATTCCAAATACCTGTGGCCATTTGTGTCAGTAAGTAGTGACAGATCTCCCCATTTTAATCTATATTGCTCCATGGTTCTTAAGGCAAATATAAACCTATGTTGAAAAATATCATATTCAGCAACGATGTGGGGTTAGTGAGCCCTAGTGTGCCTGTGCTGTATAAGAGGTTTATGTCCATTTCTGACAGGGCTTCTGCTGTGTTAGGCTTGTTGCCCTTGCCTTGCTTTTTTAAATATTTTAACTTTGCAGTCATGGTTCGGAGCGTTTCTGTGAAGGGATTGTTTTTGCCGTGGTAGATAGAGTGACCGTAGTTATTTTTTATTAAATGCCTGTCTACACTGCCCAACATACCTCTAACTGTGCCAGGTTCATAATCAGTGCCGTCTACTCTCTTGACAGTAAACACGAGGTTGGCCATTAAGATGTCAAGCTCATCTACTGGGATAGCGTACAGCTCTCTGGATTCTCCTTCATTTCGCAGGTAAGTTTTTACTATTTTTATATCTGCTGCCGTTTTTTTGAAGGGTCCTGGCATTTTCCTGATCGTCTATGAACTGCTGGCGTTCAGAATTACATTGAGAGTTTGCCATTGCTGCTTGTTTGTTTAATTACGAGGATAGGATTATATATGTTCTGCTTTTTGAAAAAAGTCATTGGGGATGCGCTGAGAATCAGTGACAGCTCGCGCTGCTTCAAAGGAACTGAGAAGTTGTTGTACTATTGATCTGATGTCAGAACGATAGTACAACAGCTTTTTTTGACCTTTGCACTGCCCTACAACAAGGATTTTGAAGCTTCTGAATTCTGTGTACAATCGAGGGCTGTCGGATACTATATACCCCTGGAGGATAAAGCTCTATCAAAGCACCACTACAGGTATCAAAGTCCTTGTGCCGCAAGCAGTAGAATACCAACATAGGTACTTTATAGTTACAGCCTGGTGACAACAGTTTTGAGGCTCCATGTAAAGAAGCCATGTTCATTCAACTACTACTGCCTTCAAGGAGAGATAGGGGGACAATAACTGGTATTGACATGTTGTATCACCTAATGTAAACTTTGTGGTGCAATGTGCCCTCTGATATGGATTATTCACAATATTGAAACTGAGGAAACCTTGAGTTGCACCTACCAAATAATTGCTAAACAACTGAGAAGTCCATTCAGGTTGCTCAGTCAAGCTGCAAAGATAACCTAATTGATAATCAGGGTGACTAACATGTGGATCACCACTATCTGGGTGGAGAGAGTATTTAAATTCAGTCAGTGGTCCCCAACCTAGTCCTTTTTAACTTGCATACAACCAAGCTGTTTGGACCCCATTTTATGCAAGAAACTGAAGCAAAAGTGGATTCTCTAGAAGCCATGAACTGAGGAAAGTAGTACATTGAAGAGCACCTTTCATGATGGTCCAAAATGTTACATTTTGTAGTCATTATATGCAGTACTAGACCTGAAAGGGTGTGTACATTTGTTATTTTTGGCCAAGGTTTACTCTGCCTTCCATAATTTGGTTTGTTTTGGAGTCTTGATGCACTTGCTTTTGCTGTTCAGCTGCTGGGCTGCTGACTTCTGATGACATCACTATAGGGCAGATGAGTGACTCACACTGTGTAGTACTGTGCAGTGGCAACATTGTTGCAAGGGAAAACTACCAGTACTCCGTGTACATACTGTGTTCCCCCTTTCCCAAGACACCCTGTTAGCAATGCATTATGCCAAAATCTAAATGCCTGTTTTTTTTTTTTGTGAAATTGACTGTGCCCTAAAATGGTGTCAGCAGTACAACCCTGGGCCCACAGCAACACCAGGCTTGATACAGAAGCTCTGGTACACCCTGCAGTTTTTTTGCAGCTCAGAATGCAAAAACTAACTGCAGCAGATATTAATGAAATACAATTCCAGAATCAATGCAAGAAGAGGTAATTAATGCATTAAAGTCAAAGTGTCTGGGGAAGAAGGTCCTCTAAGACAGACAACAGAACTGCTTGGTGAAGAAATATCTGTGGCGGGGACTTGGAAAGAATAGACTGAAAGGCATCTGCTGTTTCCATGGCCTAAACGTTCTTTGACCTTGTCCAGCAACACTGTAAGGAAACATCCAACTTCATATGTTAAATATGTTACAGTATCCAGGCATCATGTTACATGTGAGCAGGCTAATCTCTTAAACACCCACATTTTTTAAAATGGCCCTTTTATTAATAGATTTTCTGTTTTACATCACATAACAGATACATAACAACAATTCAGTTGTTATATCCATACACTCTAGTGGATATAGGATAGAGTAGGTACTTTAGGATATTGATGACAGGCTTCCTAATATTGTTTAACAGTTGCATAGTGTTTAAGATATTATATACACTGTATGTATTGTATTATGAAAAAGATCCAGAACTTATGACTTTAACGAATGAAATCTACTCTTTTAGACATAATATATAATACCCACCTCCTCCATAGTAATTCGAATTTGGGTAGGGATGGGGAAAGCTTGACTATGAATTTTTCCATTTCATAAATATTAATCATAATATCCTGCCACATAGTGACAGTGGGTAAATTCTGTGTGAGTCAGTGTCTTGTTATTGTTTTTCTGGCCATTAGTAAACAGATGTATAACAGTTTTTTGGTTGATGAGGTTATAAATCCTATAGGAAGATCCAGAAATAAAAGTGTATGCAGAGCTAGGATAACAAGCATTTGTCAATGCTGAATGTTGCTTGCTTGTATGTGCTGTTTAGGTATTTGGAAGTGATAGTTTCATGCCTTCCTCCCAAGACATCCACTGCATCTTTCCGTTCAGTATTCAGAAAAAAGTGGGAAGGGCAAGGGCCACAACAGTACAGCAGTTGCCAAGGGGGTGAAGAGGTGGACAATAGGCCAATCAAAGGCAAAAGAGTCCTGCAGGAGCTCACTAAATTGAAGGTGGACAAAGTGATGGAACCAGATGGCATATGCCCAAGGATATTAACAGAACTGTGAAGGGAGATAGCAGTACCTCTGGCAGCCATGTTCAATGAGTCATTCAACATGAGTGAACTGGAGGAGGGCACATGTGTTCCCTCTACACAAGTCCGGCAGCAGGGAGGAGGCAGGGAACAATAGGCCGTTCAGCTTCACCTCAGTAGTGGGGAAGATCATTGAGACATTGCTTAAAGAAAGGATAGTGGGGCATCTAGATGCCATCAGAGCCCAGGACCATAGACAACATGGATTCACAGTGGGGACATCATGTCAGATAAATCTGGTTGATTTCTTTGACTGGGTGACAAAGGAAGTGAATTAGGGTGGGGCAGTGGACAACACTTACCTTGATTTCAGCAAAGCCTTTGACACCATCCCACATAGGAGGCTGATAAACTATCTGGGTGGGCTGGGCATGGGGGAAAGGGTGGTAAACTGGGTTAGAAACTGGCTAACAGACAGGAGGCAGAGAGTGGTGGTAAATGGTGTGCAGTCTAGGGAGAGGGGGCAACCAGTGGGGTGCTGCAGGGATCGGTCCTGGGGCTAGTTCTGTTCAATGTCTTCATTAGTAATATTGCATAATGTCTGAAGGGAATTTTTTCACCAAATTTTCAACATAGCCATTTTAAGATCTCTGCTCATGAACAATATCACTGTGATTTTCTTAATCTGTCCCAAACATTGATTGCACACACTGAATGCGCCATTGTGCACTACATGCACGGAAACACATTTTGGGTGACATGTGAAAAATGACAGCTGTACTGCTCATAAGGAGGTGTGTTAAAATGGCAATGTTGAAAATCTGGAGTGCAAATATTAAAAATTTGCAAACTTACTAGCGTGCGTAGGAACTGCGCAACACACACTCGTAAAATAGTCATTTTTAGGAATTTTTTCACCAGATTTTCAACATAGCCATTTTAAGACCTCTGCTCGTGAACAGCATCACTGTAATTTTCTTACTCTATCCCAAACATTGATTGCGCATACTGACTGCACCATTGTGCACTACATGCACGGAAACACAATTTGGGCAACATGTGAAAAATGACATCTGTATTGCTCATAAGGAGGTGTGATAAAATGGCAATGTTGAAAATCTGGAGTGCAAATATTGTAATTGCAAACTTACTTGAAATGTAGCGAGAACTGCGCAACGCATTACCTAGAAACAGTCATTTTTAGGAATTTTTTCACCAAATTTTCAACATTGCCATTTTAAGACCTCTGCTCATGAACAGTGTCACTGTGATTTTCTTACTCTGTCCCATACATTGATTTCGAACACCGACTGCGCCATTGTGCGCTACATGGGCGGAAACACGTTTTGGGCGAGATGTGAAAAATGACAGCTGTACTGCTCATAAGGAGGTGTGGTAAAATGGCAATATTGAAAATCTGGAGTAAAAACATTGAAAATTCTTGAACTTATCAGCGTGCATAGGAACTGCTCAACGCACGCTCGTAAAACAGTCATTGTTAGGAATTTTTTCACCAAATCTTCAACATAGACTTTTTGAGAGCCCACATTATGAACACTTGCAGTGTCATTAAGTTAATCAGTCCCAAAAGGTGATTTCATGCAGTGACCGTAAAATCACCCTTCAGGCCCGATTAACGCCATGACAGTACAAGAATTTATGAGGAGGGGTCCCAAAAACCCCATGTTGAAAATTTGGGCCCAAAATTCCCAAAAATGCCTGAGATATGCAACAAAGTTGAAAAAACCCTATCTATTCCATTATACAGCTTACCGGCATTTCCTCAGTTCGTGGTCGGCTTTGAAGAGTGCAGATGTGTTCCCAGTCCACCAAAGATCGTCACGACGAGCTCCGGAGGTAAGTATGGGGTGAGGGGGTGTGGGGAAGCAGGGTGCGAGGGTGGATGTGGGTTGTGTGAGGGGGCAGGGAGAAATGTTGAGGACAGTTTTTGTATTTACAGTTTTTTTTTTACTAAGACGACGAGGGACGCTTATGGCAGCTGGAAGGCTGTTGGGGGCTTGAGCCGATGGGATTGACACCCTATTGGCCATAACATCATTTTGCCATGCTGGGGTGGGCTCCCAGCGTGGCACCTGGATGTTTGGGGGCGCAGCTGACAGGGGATTGGGCACCACAGTCGGCCATAAAACATTTTGCCATGCTGGGGTGGGCTGCCAGCATGGCTCCACTTCCTGGATGCTTTGGGGAGGGGCATGTGACGACAGGATTGGGCACCCCTGGCCGCCATACAGTGTGGGGAGGGGAAGGTGCATGAGCACGCAGTGTGCGTGGCATGCAGGTGGAGGGGGAGCTCTGCTTACTGAAGCGGAGCTCTCCCTTTCAACTGTATGCCACTGCATTTTCAACTGCTGTCATAGACAGCTGCAGCAGTGATTGGGGAACTGGGGCCATGCCTGCAAACACACTGATTGTATTGGAAGACGGGTGCCACACCTCCGAAAACTCGGATGATGACACTATGTTTCTTGCACATGCGTGCAAGCAACATGAAAATAGGATTGAATAATTCTTGCAGTTCTAGTTGTACTTGATTCCAAAATTGTTGTAGTTTGAGACACTGCCAGAAAATATGAACGTGGGAGGCTCTTGCTGTATAATAAAGTCTCCAACACTCCTCATACTGTGCAGCTTCTTTAACCTGTTGCACTGGGGTGCAAAAATATCAAATAAACCCTTTCCAAGAAAATTCTTTCCACATTTAGGAGGAAGTGCATTTGTGGATATAGGTTGTGTTCTTGTACCACTGTTCTGGGGGGATTTCAGCAGCTAATTCCTTTTGTCAGCATGATTTTATATAATCTGTAGAGTGCCCTAAAAGTGGGACCAGAGCTGCATATGTTTTTTTTTTAATATAGTTTTATTGTTTTCACCATTACGTAAACAGATATGCTCAATGTAATTACAATTAAGAAGGAGCAAGCTTACAAGGGTTCTTACAGAAGTACAATAAATAACATACATGAGCATTACAGAATGAATATGTATAATATCACTCTCAGACAATTTCATATTTACAAGTTCATTAATGGAAGTAATAATTCAGTTAATTCCTTCCATGAGCTAATGCCCATATCTTTCTTAACCAAGTATTCAATAATATAACCCAGTTTTTCAGAAAGTAGAGTATCTTTAAATGTGTACCACCATTCATTTTTGGCCTCCTTATTGGAGTGGGGGGAGAGCGAGAGAGCATTCCAGTTTTTTAAGATTACTCTTTTTAAGGCTAGAGCAGCTAAGCTGATTACCTTATTTTGTGTTTGATTAGTCTGTAGTGAATCATATTGGTTTAAAAGAAGTATGATAGGTGAGCATGGGATATTTATTACTTGAATATTTGAGAATTCTTTTGCGAGATCTTGCCACCAAGTTTTAATAACTGTGCAGTTCCATTAATTATGAAATAATGTTCCTTCAATGGTACACCCATGCCAACAATTTCGTGAATATTGAGGGTTAATTTTTACAATTATATTAGGTGTAATATATGCCCGGTTTATGCTTTTGTGTTGAATACTTCTATTTTTTGCTTAAATAATTTTAGTATTAGCTGCTATTCTAATTGCTTTCCATTGATTTATTTGTAAAGTAACACCTAAGTCTTTCTCTCACTTTCTATATTGTTTTGTTTTTACATATTTTTGTGGCTTGATAATTTGATTATAAAATAATGATAATCTTTTATTTTTTGCTAGAATAATTGTTCTTTCTTCATTTTCCCATTTCCTGAGGCGGTTGTCCGATTCAATCCTATTTTTAAACAAAAATTCTTAAAATGTAAAAAAAGATTTAAGTATGAGATATAATTTTGAATATTCTGATTCCTAAATACATCTTTGTATTTAGTATAAGTAATAAATTTGTCATTCTCAATAAAGAAGCCCCACTGATTCATATATTGTTTCTGTAGAATATGTCCTATTTTGCATAAATTATTAGTCTGGGGTTATGGGCGAGATAATTACAGGTGAGTGTAACCACAGAGTCATGTGAGATATACTGTAACTTTTTTCTTTGAGGTAGATAGTTGCACTAGAATAGTATATATAAATTAAAAGTCTTTCAGTGTTTTAAAGTTATAAAAAATAACAAATCTTGAATTTTAAAGATATAACTTTTCTTTCTAATAATTTCCTGCATCATAAGAGCATCTTCTTGAGGTGAGTCAACCCAGCTCCTTAATAAAGCATAAGTTTGTCCGGATAGGTAACTAGATGGATCTGGACACCCAAACCCCTCCTCCCTAACAGGTAATATAAGTAGAGACCATGCAATTCTGGATTTACCACCCCTCCACAGAAATTTTGAAAAAAGTCTTCCTATGTCATCAAATCATTTAGCATTGAGAATCCCAATTAAAGATTGCAGAACAAAAATTAAATTAGGAAGAACCATCATTTTAATAGCCTGAATACATCCCCATAGTGATACGGATAAGTTGTTCCAGAGTTGTAATTTTCCCCAAATCATTTCCTTTGCTCTCTGATCATTCTATTTAATTGTTTCTCTAGTATTTGTTAACATAATTCCTAAATAAGTTAATTCCTGGACTTTATTGAAGTTTATGACTGAGGTAAATTCTTGGTTAATATTCCCTTTCAATAAAGGTAAAATCATAGATTTTTGTTGGTTTAGCTAATATCCAGCGAATGAGGAAAAATAATCTATAATTTTTAATAAGGCTGCTACTTTTTTTTTAAGTCTGTGAAAATTAGGAGACTGTCATCAGCATATACACTAAGTTTATGCTCGACCTTGTCAATAATCAGACCCTGAATTTCTTTAGATTTCCTGATATTATTCAATAAAGGTTTGAGACATAAGAAGAAGATTATGGGGGAGAGGGGGCAGCCTTGCCTCACTCCAGCATCCATATTGAGTTCTGCCATTAATTTGCCATTAATCAGAAAGTTGATTATGGTGTTACTATAAAGAATTTAAATAATTTGTAATAATTTTGAAGGGAAGTTCCATTTATCCAAAATATAAAACATATAGGTTCTATTAACTAAATCAAAAGCCTTAGAGGAATCTCTGGCTAAAGCATAATAAGGTTTATTACAACTTTGAACATATTCAAAAATAATTGGACTCTTTTAACTGTGGTAGATGCTGTCCTACCTGTAATTACGCCTTTCTGGTCTGTGTGGATGTATGGGGCAGCTCTTCAAGTAATCTAGAAGCTACAATTTTAGCAATAATTTTGTAGTCACTGTTCAAAAGAGCAATTGGTCTGTAACTACCTGGTACAACTTTTGGCTTACCCTCTTTATGGATCAATATAACCTTTGCTTGCAACACTGAAGGGGGGGATTTGCCCCTCCACATCCACCCACTCCCGAAGTAACTTCAGTAACCATGGAGCTAATAATTTGGAAAAGGTAGGACTGCACATGTTTGTGAAATTAAAGATTCTACAGCCTATAGTTTGATAATTTGTAAAATTAAAGAAATCAGCACGGGGGGAGGGTGGTCTTTAGGTGTAGCTTTTTGTCGCTGTTGTAGATGTTTTAATCTGTCCATATCAGAAAAAAATCTGATTCTCTCTAGTTAAACCAGTCTACCTCTAACAAACTCTAAACATCTGCATTCTTTTTCCCCTATTCTACTCTAAAAACCTGTCTGTGTCTAAAGTGGGCTGTGAAGCACCCTAAGGACTCCCCTGCTTGAACTAATAGCCCTGATCTTTACTGCTGTAGTCCCCATTCCCAATACTATTTTTCTTCCCTCTGAACTCTCAGACCACAATTCTTGTGTTCATCCTCTGTCTCCTCCATTCCCCCATTTTTCCTGGTTTTGCAGCTAGCTCCAGTAAGCCCCCCCTCAAGTGTAACAGCTCTTTTGTGAAGGTGTTGTTCAGCTGCATTACTAATCTGTCTGCCCTGCAAACCTCCCCCTGGTTTGTCTCCTTGTCTGCTAGGTTTCTAGTACCCATTGTCCCTGTTAGCCTTAAATTAACGGACCCTTCTCCCCTCCACAGGCACCCTGCCCAGAACGGGAGACTGCCTCCTCCTGCAAGCCGCAGAAGCTGCTCGGACCCCAGCAACTGTTCTGCGCTGACCCGCCTACCTCACAGTTTATGACCAGGTAGGGATTTTGAAGAACAGCCCAGAGCCACCGACGGGATTGAACTTGGCACTTTTTGCCTTTCTGGCCAATTGGTTGCACTACTATTGCTCCTGAGCTCTGATTGGGTGCAGCACTATTCCCCCTTCTTGTGTTGGTTCTTGCCTCTACTCTTTGCACGCTGTCTTTTTTTAAATACAAAAACTTCTAATGCTGAGTTTTCCAGTACTGACTGTTTAGCAGAACAGGATTGTTAAAGTTATAGTTTGTCCCATCCCCCCCCCATTTGCAAATCATACTGCAAAGCCACTACAGGGCAACAATTCACGGAGGTTGCAATCCTCTTCCCACTACTCTCCCCTAACACTTCTAGTCCTGGGTCCTTCAAAATCTTGACTGCTTCATGGTGGCTGTATGCTCCAGCTTTAACTGAACTTCCCTCAGATTGTTGGAATGCCATACTCAGCCTAAATTCACCCCGTACTATCAGCGACAAGAACTCTGTGATCACTACAATGCCCTTCAAGTCCAAAGGGATTTCTGTGAGCCTTGTCCTGCTCACTATAATATCACTTACAGGTCCACCCAGTGGACTGCGCCCTCAACCCACACAATGGATTGCCCAACTAGCAATGCTAAATGCTTATGGGACCATCACATCCCACGGCATTGGAGTCTCCCAGCACACCTCATACGGGCGCTCTCTGCCCTGGTCACAAGAATACCAACTTAATGGTCAATACACACTGTCACTCTTCCCTGGGATGGTGACACAATTCAACACTGTGAAACAGCGACCATCTAGGAGAAGGAAATGAGGAAGGGATCTAAAACTCCTACAATGCCATCTTGCTCGCCTGCTCATGCTCCTACTCCTATTATCGGGCAATGTGCACCCCAACCCAGGCCCACCACCACAACAGGTGAATTGAATGACCAAGCCAGCTGGACATACTCTTGCCTCAGCTAACATATGCAACCTGCTCCCTAAATTGGATAACCTGAAAGCATGGGTTAGCCGACACAGTCCGGATGTTCTCTCAATGGTGGAGTTTTGGCTCTCTCCCAAAGTACCGGACTCCGCTATCCTTTTACCAGGTTACACCTCATTCATGCAGGACCATCTCTCAAAAAGAGGTGGGGGCTGTGTCATGAATGTCAGGAATTCCCTGCAGGGGCACATCCTCCCCTTCCCCAGTAGTAGTGATAACCTGCAGGTCCTGACTGTAAAACTCCTTCTGGGGTCACATAGCAGGGCTCTCACTGTACTCTCTGTATACATCCCACCCAAACTCACTGGTGCTGGTACCGGGGACCTGATGGACTATGTGAGCACCCTGAGTCGTAATACTGAAATCGCGATGCTGGGAGATTTCAGCATCAACTGTCTCTCCTCTACTGTCACCTCAATCAAAGATGCCTTAACAGCCATCCTTTTGTCACAAATGGTTGATACTCCAACCCGTGTCAACTACAAAATTGGGACAAGCACACTCCTTGACTGGGTTCCATCCAATTGGCCTGCCTGCCTCCACAACACAACTGTTCTCCCTGATTGCCTGAGTGACACCACTCTCCGGTCACATGTACTTGGTCCTTCAACTATTATAAATCACCCACCAGAAAAATTACAAACCGAGTCTTACTAAAAGGGCACCAGAAGCTGCTAAAAATGGACCTCAAGAGTGCAGACTGGACAGTACTCTATAATGCCAATAATCGACTTCAGCCAGCAAATGATCCACCTCCTGGGTTTGTGTGGTGGCTGCTAGTCTGTGTCTGTAGCTTAGTTTTTGTGGATTTACATGGTTTTCTGCTTGGAGTAACTACACCATTCTTGCTCACTACATCCGTGAAAGTCTCTTGAACTGGATTTCTGCAAAACATCATCACCAGGTATCTGAATTTTTCATTTAAAAATCAACTTTTTGGAAGCTATCCCAAGCAAAACATAAGTCAAGCAACTAAGTCTGACAAACTCAGTGACTCTAGGTCCTGTTGAATCCACATTTTCATCTGACCTGCTCCATGATCTGTATGTGGGCTTTTCAACAACCTCTTTGAATAACAAAGAAGCATGCAGACAAAAGGATTTCACATCCTGCATATGCGCAGGCACAGTTCATCACCTTCAGGAATTCTGACACATTCTGTGACTCTGGACCTCAGCTGTTGATCATTTCTTTTGGCTTATGACTTAACCACCAGGTAGCTACAAGATGCTGAAATCCTTTCTCCTAAAAATTCTCCTTATGCTGCTCCTGCTCTCAGGAAATGTTCACCCCAACCCAGGACCACCTGGGCAGCTAGCAGTGGCACCAAGCAGAAGGACAGGGATGCTCACCATGGCATCCATCAATGCCTGCAGCATCCTCAACAAACTTGATTCCCTCCAAACATGGATCCTACAGCACAACTCTGATGTCTTCTCAGTTGTGAAAACATGGCTAAACCCTAAAATCCCTGATACCTCAGTCTCTATCCCTGGCTACTGCATTTTCAGGCAAGACAGGATTACTAAATGGGGTGGGAGCTGCACCATCTATCTTAAGGATATCTTATGGGTCACATCATCCCATCCCCTAGCCTGAGCAACTCCTCTCAGGTCCTCACAATCAAAATCCTCCTTGGTGCACATAACAAGGAACTCACTGTCATCTCAGTTTACCTACCCGAAGAGAGCAGACTGCTGGCTTCCATAGCATCATGGAATATCTAAGGGTCCAGCAACATAATTCTGAAACTATAATCATGGGTGATTTTAACATTAACTGGCTCTCTGCTGAGGCTGCTACCTATAAGAATGCAGCCGCGGCACATCACCTCACTCAACTGGTCAATGCCCCCACTAGGCGTAACTATAGGACAGGCTCCCTTACGCTTCTAGACTGGATTCTATCTAACTGCCCTGAATGCATCTTCAATGTTTCTGTACCCCCGGATACAATAAGTGACCACTCGCCTGTCATCTGCTCCTGGTCAAACAAATACCACAAGCCCCCTCCCAAGCTTATCTATGCCAGGGTTATCAAACAAGGGCACCTCCAGCTGTTAAAATCCCATCTAACCAGGCTGAACTGGGCAGTGCTTGACTCCCTCAGTGATACCAACAAAGCTCTGGACCTATTTATCAAACGTTTCAACGAAGCCTGTGACATCTATGCACCAGTGAAAAAGATGAAGGTCAAAGGACAGACCAACCCCTGGGTTACTACTGACCTTTTAACTCTGCTCAAGCACAGAGACCACCTCTGGTATTGTGCTTGTGCAGCTCTGATGCAAGTAAACATACAATTATACAAAGAAGCCAGAAATGATTGCACCCGAAAAATACGGAATGCTAAACGCAGCTATTACAAAGAGGCTCTGACTAACTCTTGGGGCTAGGAAACAAATTCTGGAACAACATGAAAGAACTCACAGGCAAGGATCCTAAAGCACCACCCACTATGCTCAACCTTCCTGGCACTCCTACACTCGACCTAGGTACCATCACCAGCACTTTTAATAATGCATTTACAAACCTGGACAGTGTCCTTCCACCAAATTTTTTCGATGCCCTCCCCTTCAGCTCCTCCCAAGTTACCCCCCAACTAGAAGGTACAACCCCAAAGTTTTTTTTTAAGGAGGTCCCACCACAAGTAGCTAGAAAATACATTCAAAAGGCCATCGGCAAACAAGGGTACAGTGGTGACCCCCTTGACCTGAAACTGCTGGCACAAGTCCTCGATGAAATCTTAGAACCACTTACAAAGATCTTCAATCTCTCGCTTAGATTGGGCCATTTCCCCTCTCTCTGGAAGAAAGCCACTTTCACACTGGTTCACAGAAGCAGAGATAGGATGCTGCACACCAATTACAGACCTATCTCACTCCTCCCTCCACTATCTAAAGTGCTGGAGCGAATAGTGTCGGACCAACTAGTTGAATTCCTGGGTAAGCACAATGTAAAGTGCCCAGAGCAGCATGGCTTCAGAAAAGGGCACAGCACCACCACTGCACTACTGGAATTTACAACCTCATCCATGCCACGCTTGACAAAGGGAATTGTGGAGGAGCAGTATTTATAGACCTTACCAAGGCATTCGACACAGTTAACCACCCCCTACTGCTCAAGCAACTGTCCTCCATTGGGATCTCCAGTGATGCCCTTCCATGGTTCACCAGCTACCTTGATAATCGTATCCAACATGTAAGGATTGCAGGGATCTCTTCGGATGAGAAACCGGTCTGCTCCGGAGTCCCCCAAGGGTCTATTCTGGGCCCTCTACTCTTCTCCCTCTTCATCAACAATCTCCCCAGTGCCTGCCACCAAAAAATATTACTATACACAGACGATGCAGTCCTGTTTTCCAGCCACCATGACATTACAGTCCTTGAATCCCAGCTGCAGCTCTACTTCAAGCGCATCGAAGACTGGTTCAGTTCTCATAAACTTGTCCTGAACCACAGCAAGACTAAAGCTATGTCCTTCTGTAATCGACGGAGCAGGCACAACTCTCTCTCCCTCACCATCAAGAACTATGCTGGGAACCCACTTGAACATGTCAAGGAGTCCAAGTACCTTGGTATTATACTGGATAGTACCCTCTCCTACACTCGGCATATTAACACTGTTGCCAAGACCGCCAATATATGGATTGGACTACTACACAAACACAAGCACTGTATGCCTGCGGATGCAGTGCCCTCCACAGGATCTCAGTTTCTCTCAACAAAGCCTGTAGACTACTAATGGGTGCGGCCCGACAAACTCACACCTGTGACCTCTATGCACAGTCCAGCTGGCTACCCCTACTCAGCAGAATACAATACCAGACCTGCTTACTTACCAAAAAGATTCTCCTCGGTCTCATGCACATGGTGTTAGCTCACTCCTTACCTACAGTGGCACTCAACAAACATGTGGTGCCCAATCTCTAACCTTTCAGGTTTCCAGATGTCGTACTTCCATGGGTCAGCGGTCCTTATCAATAGAGCCGCTCAATGGTTCAATTCCCTCAATAAAGAAGCACTTTCCTCTACTACACTTGGACCCTTCAAAAGGAATCTCAGACTTTACCTCACCTCTACCACTCAATGTGACTGCTTCTCTGAACAGAGATCTCTCTAAACACCTCCCAGCTCACTCATGTCTCACAGCTCACCCTTTCCCAGTCTCATTCCCTCTGGCACCGGGCCTTCCTTGTGACTCCTTTCCTGCTTTGCATCTCCACTGGTACAAGACATTTTCCACCACCATTGGACAGTGGCCCATTAGCTCTGCCAACTTCCTCTCCCGGTCGCACCTGCAATACTAACTGCCTATGGTGCCCTCTATCTCTTATTGTTACTGCAGCCAGCTGCCTACTCAAGCTGCTCGTTATATGAATATTATCTCAAAGCATGTTATAACTGAGTATCTTTATTTTTTCTTTTAGTTGTTTTGGTTGTTTATTGTGCATTCTTTTAGTACCGCTGTATGTATGTTGACCCTCATCCTTTGGCGTGGAACCTTTGTAAATGAGCAGCTGTTGCTCAAAGGTATTTGTAATCCGAAAATTTAATAAGTAAATAAATAAAAATGTGGACACAGCCCTGGACCACTTCATAAAAAACTTCAGCGCCATCTGTGACAAGCATGCCCCAATAAAAACTAGAAAGATAAGAGGGCACAGTAACCCCTGGATCACCCCTGACCTCCTAGAGCAAATAAATGCCAGAGATCACTTATGGCAGATAGCGAGAGCACACGGCACCACCGTTAACATACAGAGGTATAAAAAAAAAGCTCAGAGTGAGTGCACTAAAACCGTCTGACTCACCAAAAGCAAACACTACAAAGAAGCCCGCTCCAGCACCTGGAATGACAGCAAGTCATTCTGGAATAACCTCAATGACATAATCGGCAGGGACCCCAAATCTGCACCAGCCATGCTCTTGATCGATGGCGTATTGTCCTTGGACCACATGCACATTGCCAACACACTTAACATTGCGTTCACAGACCTAAGCAGTGTGCTACCAGCAGACTATTTCAACCCACCACCGAATTATGCTAATACGGCCAAACAACCATCACTTAACCGCCTGCTCTTCTACTTTAAAGAAGTCTCTGAAGCCAAAGCTAGAAAGTACCTGGAGAAGGTGCTGGGGAAATCTAGACATAGCTGGGACACTCTGGACCTAAAATTCATCGAGCTGGCCCTGGCTGAAGTCCTAGGCCCACTCACCAAACTAATTAACCTCTGCCTCTCACAGTTCCCCCAGAGATGGAAATCAGCCACAGTAACTCCAGCGCACAAAGGTGGCGATAGTACCATACATAACTACAGACCCATCTCCATACTCCCCCCCACCCAGAGCCCTTGAGTGGATAGTGGCAGACCAGTTAGTCGAACATCTGAACCAATACCAACATCTCTGTCCTGAGCAACATGACTTCCGATCAGGTCACAGTACTACAATATCACGGCCTTGCTCGAATTCACCAGACACATTCGCCATTCAATTGACCAAGGTCTCCTGGTTGGAGCAACTTTCATTGACCTATCAAAAGCATTTGATACAGTGCATCACAAGCTCCTGCTGGACCAACTGCCAGCTACGGGACTCTCCTTGGACTCAGTACGCTGGTTCAGCAGCTACCTTCACAATCACTCACAAAAGGTCAAAATGGGGGGTCACCTCTGATAACAGACCAGTCCACTCAGGGGTCCCACAAGGATCAATTCTGGGACCCCTACTGGTCAGTTTATTCCCAAACAACCTGCTATCCGCATGCCCGGGCTGAATACTCCTATACGCAGATGACACGGTCATATTCAACAGCAACCCTAATCCTGAATAACTGGCAGTGGATCTCCAAAAGGGGTTCTCAGCCACTGAGAAATAGTTTATGGATCACAGACTAGTCATGAACTGCAAACAAACTAAGACTATAATGTTCACCAGCACACAGAGCAAGCAGAAGAGCCCCCCTTGCAATCAGGAACACCAATGGGGACCCACTGGAACATGTCCAGCAGTTTAGGTACCTGGGCATCACACTCAACGCTACACTTTTGCCCAACACATTGACAACACAACAAGGGTGATTAATACAAGAATAGGGATCCTATACAGGCACAGACACTGCCTTGCACATGAGGCATTGAACCTGGCCATCAACAGCTTGATAGTCTCCCTCGTCAACTATGGCCTGGTAATCTACAGGTTGGCAACAGACACAGCCCTAAACCACATCACTACTGCACTAAACAAGGTGGGCCAACTGCTCACAGGTGTGGAAACGCATACCTGTGAGTTCTACACCCGGGCAGGTTGGCTACAACTAAAGGACAGAATAAATTACCAAACCTGCCTCATCGCTAAGAAATGCTCCCATAACCAACTACCCACAGGTTTCCAGAACCTCCTAACTCCAAACTCAAGCACCTGACCCATAAGGAACTCCTCCACTCAGACCTAAAAAGTTCCCAGATGCCGCACAGCCCTGGCACAACATGCCTTTTACTATCGTGCTCCACTATGGACCAATGCCTTACTTCCTGACATTATCAATGCCACATCTACTGGACCGTTTAAATGCAGACTTCAGCAGCACCTAGTAAAATCTAGTAAACCTGACTGCTACCATTAGCACCCTCCCAGAGTATCAACCAACTACCTGCACTTACCTCCTGACAACTCACTGGGTTGAGGGACCCCAATCCCAGCACTTTAGGTTACACCTACCCCCCAATCATGACATCGCTCCCATTTCCCTACCCCCTCAGATGCTCCCAACTACCTTACTCCTTCCACCCATGTTTGCAACCCCTCCTTCTCACCTCTGAGAGCTTCCAAGTAGGGTGTTCATCTATTTATTTATTATTTATTTGAATTTTAATGACCAGGTAGATCAGCTGACACAAAGTCCCTTTTTCAGTGATGACCCGAGGAATAAAGCATTCCAAGAACAAAACATAATACAATAATATACATAGAATAGTGCAGTGAGTCACAATAAACAGTTAAGCCATAGGTAAATAACAACAGTACCCGAGTAGGCAATAACCAAAGGATTCAGGATTACAGGCAGTTTGCAGGTAGCCAGGGGAGGCAGGAGGCAGATTAACATTTTATACCATGTGCAGGGACATTTATGCCATTCACATACCAGATGTCAACAATTTAAACAGCAAGATAACTAAGAATAGCCAGATTCAACTGCGTTTGGTTAGAGACATAAGTTACAGTCAGATGTTATTCTAGGTAGAGGAGGAGTGAGAAGTGGGGAGAACAGCTTGTCTTTGAGATAGGAGAGAAGGGAGGCTGTTTGTGACCATTGTGGAGATTGAGACAGATGCATAACATTAGTCACATGTGGCCTTACTTGTTAATAAGAGTTACCTCTGCATTGGGAGGGGTGTGAAGAAATTGTCCTTGTAGAGTTTTTTGAATTGGTTAATGATTTTGCAGGAAAGTAGAGGGTGGGACAAATTGTTCCAAATTCTGGGGGCAGTGATGTGTAGGATATCTTTGGTCTATCATTAGCCTGGCCTTCAGGAGCTCCAGTAATGGTGGTCTGGAAGATCTTAGTACACGAGGGGTAGATTTTAGGGATAGTAGGCCCATCAGACTGGGGGAAGGGGCAGATGAATCAACTTAAAGGTGGTACAGTGCACGGGGAAGTCAATTTTGTTGTCAAAAGTTGGCCAACTTAGTTTGTTGAGTACAAGACAGTCGTGAGTATAGGCAGGGCCAAGGCAGCAAAGTGAGCTGTCCTATGGTATGTCTTTCTTTCTTTGTTCAGTAACAGAGCATTAACAGAGTGGATGACAGGTGTTGCATAGAATAGACCAGGGAGTAGGGTGGCATAGGCAGTGGTCACTCTGGCATGCTTTGAGAGGTAGGGTGCTGAGAGGTAAAGCAACCCAAGTTTTTGAGTAGTGGTTTTGATGGTGTTGTTTATGTGTGCTTCGAGCACTGGGTTCTCATCAAGCGCGAGTCTCAGGTACTTGAATGATGAGACATTTTCCAGTGGAGTAACCGAGGAGGTTTTTTAGAGGAAGGGTGTGGCATACAGGGTTTTGAAGGAGGTGTGACGAAAGAGCATAGTTTTGTTTTTTTTTCTCATTGAGAACCAGATGGTTATTTAAGAACCAAGATTCTAAGGCGTGGAAGTCTAGCTCAAGATTCGCAGTCAGTGTGTTGATATCCTTGGAAGATCTGTAGAGTATTGCACCATCCACGTAGTGTTGTACTGGTGCACCACCACAGTTAAGAGGCAGGTCATTGATGAATATAGAAAATAGTAGTGGACCAAGTATGGACCCTTGCCGTACCCAGTCAGTGATTGGTGCTAGAGGGGACAGTGTGTTTGCCCATTTGATACATTGAGAACGATTTGCTAGGTAATTTGAAAACCACGCGAGGGAATTATTATCCAGTCCGATGTGGTGAAGTTTAGCTATGAGCAGGAGGCAATTAAAGGAAAACTACACCTTCATATCTTCTAAATGTTATTTGTTTCCATGTCAATAGGCAACTCTTTTCATGTAGCTGTTAAGGATGCATGCAAATGCTTTAGTCTGTTTTTACAGTTCATACTAGGCCCTGTGACTGCCCTGGGAATCTCCATTTCATGGGTTTTGAAATCTCATTGTTCCTGAGAGCTGCATTAGCATATGAGAACATGATGTCAGATCACCCATTTATACCATGTAACTATATGCTGAAAGAATAAATACCCTACAAAAACTCTCTGGAAACTCATAAACTGAATGAAGTTTAAAGGAAAAAACCCTGAATTATAACTCAGATAGTTTGCAAAGCTCACTGAAGGTAAATGTGGTATGTCACACCTTTTTGCAGCTTGTTTCTTTTAAGACTACCGTAATTAAGCAGGCACTCATACTGGGGAGTTTAAAGGGTGATTACGCATCATGTTCTCATGTGCTAATGCAGCTCTTAGGGACAATGAGATTTCAACAACTACGAAATGGAGACTCCCAGGGCAGTCACATGGCCTACTATGAATTGTAAAAACAGACTAAAGCATTTGCATACATCCTTAATAGCTACATAAAGAGAGTTACCTATTGACATGGAAACAAATAACATTTAGAAGATATGAGGGTGTAGTTTTCCTTTAACAAGGTCAAAGGCCTTAGTTAGGTCTATAAAGACTGCACCGGTGGCTTGGCCCAGCTCCATGTTATTGAACAGGTCAGAGGTGATGTGAAGGAGGGCAGAGTCAGTTCCATGGTGTTTACAGAAACCATGCTGAAAGCCTGTGAAGATGTTTGTTTGTTCAAGGAATGAGTACAGCTGTTCGTAACAGATTCGTTCGTGAATTTTTTATTTTTTTAAATTACTTTTTATTCTCCCACTCTCGCTGGAGTCCCGCTCCGTCAGGAGCACGCACACAACAACCCCACTTCGCTGCCTTACCTGTAACCTAGGGACGCCTATGAGTCCGGGCTGTACCCCAAGTGGGTATGAGGTGGGGCCTGTACACCCCAAGAATTCAACTTTTCGTCAGGTCCCTCCGGTGGTCAGACATGCTGGAGCCATTAGGGTCTGCTTAGGCGCTCCTTCCTCTCAGTACTCCAGCATATTTTCTCCTGTTCTAGAGGAGTGGCACACACCCTGACATCATGGCGTCACTGCCGTCACCACCCCCTAATCCTCTCTGTATGCATCAACACTTGCTGTGCCTCTGGCTTCCGCCAGAGGCCAGTCAGGCGCCGAGCTTGGATCCCCCCCTTCCTCCCGGGAGAGGAGAACTGTCTTCCAGATGCTCAATCCTTTCCCTCTCCGACACCCTGGGCTCATTCCCAAACCCGGGTCACCAGCATGGCGCGAGGTGTGGCGTCCAGCGCCTCAACCCTCAGCGCAACTGGGCCGGGCTGAATTTTTGCAATAAGGCAGAGGATAGAAACTGGTCTGTAGTTTTGGGCTGTATCAACTTGGCCGGATTTGTGGGCAGGCACCACTAGTGCTGTTTTCCATTTGTCAAGGATAGAGTGGGTGATGAAAGATCGATTAGCATTGAGATGGGCAGGGCAAGCGCTGATACCCCAGTTTGGAGGAATTTAGGGGGTATGGTGTCAAAGCCTGGAAAGCCATCACATTTGAGTCTCTTGAGCAACTTTAGGACCTCAAAATTGGTGGTAGTTTTTACATAAAAGGAGAGACGGTTGGTCTCGTGTTGATGTTGATTGGTATTGTAGTAAGAGCAAGAGTGGGAAAGACCATGCTTGTAGGGAGTAAGGTCTGTAAAGAAGTTGTTTATTCCAGTGGCAATGTCCAGAGGTGTTGTGAGAGTGGCTCCATTAGCAGTCATTGTTTGGGGAACAATGCATTCTCTACCTTTTAGTAGGGTATTCATCTGGCACCAGAAGCTTTTAGGGGTGGTAAGGCTTGGTTCTTGAAAAGATATAAAATAGTCTCTTTTGGACAACTTTATTTTATTTTTGCATAAATTGCGGAGCTGATGATAAATGATCCAATCAGTATGTACCCCATATCTCTTAAAGGTCTTCCAGGCTTTATGACATATGCACAAGAGATCCCTCAGGTCATTAGTTAGCCAAGGGGCAGGAAAGCCTTGGGATCTTCTGGTTTTATATGGGGCAGGAGAGTCAAAGGCAGCTGTGAACATTGAGATAATATAGTCAAGTGCCTGATTTATATCACGGAGGGTGTTAATTGGTGACCAGTTGATGGAGGCTAGGCAGCTGTTGAATTCTTCCTCGTTGAACTTGGTCAAATCCCTGGTTTTGATTATTTTGGGGGGGTGGACGGGGTGCAGAGCTGTTCCAGACACAATAGGTGGGTGAGTGATCACTCAGGGAGTCTGGGAAGATAAAAGCAGCTTTGATGTTAGCTGGCGTGCTGGCTATGATCCAGTCAAGGAGCGTGTGTCTCCCAGACTTCATGCTCAGTTTAGTGGGTTGCTCTATGATCTGCACAAAATTAATTGTCTGCCAGAGCAGAGTGGCACTGCACATTTTGTGAGCCAAGCCAGTTAAGGTTAAAGTCACCACATACCACTGTGTCATGTCTGGGGATGTTGTCCAGGCTGGTGATAACCTCCTCATAAGAGGACGAGTGTCTAGGAGGCAGATAAATGCAGCCTAGCACTGGACCCACCAAGAGTGATGGTGATGAAGATATGCTCAGCCAGAGGGTGGATATCCAAGTCATCAATTTCATCAGCGGTTAGTTCAGTCCTGGCATAGATCACAACACCACCACATTTTCCATGACCCGGCCCTTCCTAAAGATGGAGAATCCAGGAAGGATAACCTCATAAGATTTGACGTTAGGTTTTAGCCAGGTTTCAAATATGCATAGGATGTCAGGTTTATGAAGCTGGGCCTATGCTTCAAGCTCAGGTATCTTACCTCTGATGGTTTGGATATTCATGTGAGCTATTTTGAGGCCTGGGGTGTTGGTCCAAGTGGGCAGCTGTCTCAGGGAGTTTGGCACGCTTCCACAGGGGGTGTTAGTGGTGCGGCCTGAATTCAGCCCAGGGTTTAGTTCAATGTCCCCGGATGGCAGCATAGTACAGAGGTGGCTCCTTCCACCCACCCGGGTGGTAAATACCTCAGCTCCACCCCATGACACCAGATCTTAGCCCGCTGGAAGCAAGGTGATGCACCCAAAGCTGGGGAGGTCGGGTGGGTGCGTGTGGATGAACAACATATACCACTCCTAGAACTACTGTTACAGGCGAGTAACCTGTTTTTCTAGGAGTGTGGATATGTTGTTCATCCACACTCTTTGGCAGACTCCTAGCAGTTCTCTGGGAGGATGGAGGCAAGGCGCACACCCCCTACTTAGGAAACAGAGATTGAAGAACCGAGGCCCCAAAACCAGCATCCCAACATGACTTAAGGTCGATGTGGTAATGGGTGATGAAGGTGTTTGCTGACTTCCAGGTAGCAGCCCAACATATTTCCTGGATAGGGATGTCCCTGGAAGCAGCCACCGATGCAGCAGTATGGCGGGTAGAATGAGCTCTTATCCCTCTGGGAGGCTCCTTGCTTACCAACTCATAGCACAGACCTATGCATGATGTAATCCATCTTGCAATGGTCCGTTTGGCTGCAGGTCTGCCAGAAGCAGCTTCAGTGTAGGTGACAAACAGCTGGCGAACCTCATCCTGAATTTCTGCCGTCCTCTCCTTGTAGTAGGAGAGAGCACATCTAAGGTCCAGGGTATGGAGCCTGTACTCGGTGTCCAAGGTGTAGTTAGGGTAATATACTGGCAGAGTCAACACCTGGTTAAGGTGAAACTCTGACACCACCTTCGGAAGGAATTTCGGGTGGGGGCGCAGGACAACTTTGCCCCTGTGAAAGACCAGACAAGGGGAGTCCACCAAAAGTGCCTGGAGCTCTCCTGTCCTTCTGGCTAAGGTGATAACCACCAGGAAGGCAGTCTTCCATGACAAGTGTAAGAGCTCACACTTGTGCATGGGTTTGAATGGCTTGCCATGAGCTTTGCCAAAACCAGCAAAAGATCCCATGGAGGTGGAGGTTCATGCACCGGAGGGGATATGTGATCCAGGCCTTTGAAAAAGCACCCGACCATTGTCTCCTGTGCCAATGTCGACTGACCAGCCTGCGCCTGGTAAGCGGAAATGGCTGCCAGGTGCACCCTAAGAGTCGATGACCATAGACCCCCTTTGGAGAGAGAGACCAAAGGTAGTTTAAAATGTTAGCCACAGAGTAGGATAAGGGGTCCAGACTCTTACCCTGACACCAAATGGAAAACCTTTTCCATTTGAAGGCATAACATTTCCTGGTCAATTCCTTATAAGATGCCTGCACAACTGTGTAGATATCCTTGGAAAGACCCAGAGCCTGGAACTCTAGCCACTCAGGTACCAGCCTGTGAGGTGCAGGGATTGAAGGTCCGGATGGAATACTTCCCCTGGTTCAATGATATAAGGTCCAGGCATGTACAAAGCCGTTCCAGGGCCCTGCAGCTGAGGCTGAGGAGATCTGGATACCAGAACTGGCGGGGCCAATCTGGGGCTACCAGGATCACCTTCGCCTTGTCCCTCGTCACCTTGAGTAACACCTTGTGGATCAAGGGAAATGGAGTGAAGGTGTAGAGGAGGCCTGGGGTCCATGGCCTCGAGAAGGCATCCCCTTGAAGCGAGCCCTGCTGAGGGGGCGTGCATGGTACAGCCACAGCTTGGTGTTCTCCCTTGAGGCAAACAGGTCCACCAATGGTTTGCCCCAACAGAAGAACAGATTGCAAGCTACTGTATCTCTGGATGGAGAGACCACTCGTGGGATGTCTGGCCTATGCAGCCTAGAGCATCCGCCAGTTGGTTCAAGACTCCTGCCACATGGATGGCAAGGAGATCTGCCTCCAACTGGCTGATGAGGGTCCAGATCTGGAACACCTCCTTGCATAGCAGATGGGAGTGTGTGCCGCCCTGTTTGTTGAGGTAGTACATGGTCATGATATTGTCCATCTGGACTTGAACCACTTGACCCCAGAGCTGAGGAGCGAAAGCTGACAGTGCCAGTCTGACTGCTCTGAGCTCCAGCAGGTTGATGTGGCATTGGGACTCCTCGGGGGTCCAGAACCCATGGGCTCTGTTGTCCCCCATGTGGGATCCCCAGCCCATGAGAGAGGCATCGGTCGTGAGAACGACTGTCGACTCGGGGCAGACAAACGGGATCCCTTCCTGCAGATGACCTGGAACAGTCCACCATTGGACAGCATCCCACATCTTCTGGGTGACAGTGACCAGCTGGTCAAAATGACCCTGGCGCTGTGTCCACTGAGTGGCCAGCTCCCACTGGAGGGGGCGCATGTGCAATCTGGCCCAATGGACCACTGAGGTGCATGCCGCCATGTAACCCAGAAGGTGCAGGAAGTCCCAAGAAAGGCGCAAGTGCCCAACCAGAAATGACTGGGCAAAGGAGGAAAGAACCTTTGCCCTGTCCACCGGGAGCCAAGCTCTGGCTTGACAAGAGTCGAGCTGTGCCCCAATAAAGTCCATCACCTGAGAGGGCACGAGTTCCGACTTGGCCTCGTTGATCAGGAGGCCTAATTGGGAACAAGTTCAGAGGGCCAGGTCCCTGGACCTCTCCACCTCCTGCAGTGAGGAACCCGCCAGGAGCCAATCGTCGAGGTAGGGGTATATCTGAACCCCTTGATGCCGTAGATGGGCCACCACCACTGTGATGCACTTGGTGAAGACCCGAGGGGCCGATGACAGGCCGAACGGCATGGCTTGGAACTCGTATAGGGTCCCTTCCACCCTGAAGCGGAGGAACCACTGGTGGGACAGATGGATTGGGACATGGAAAAATGCATCCTGTAGATCCAGTGAACAGAACCACATGTTTCGCTCCAGCGATGGTATCATCTGATTCAGAGTTACCATCCGGAAGGTACGAGACCTGAGATATTGATTCAGGTTGTGGAGAGCTAGGATGGGGTGCCAACTCCCCATCCACTTGGGCACCAGAAAGTACCTGGACATGAAGCCTGGGTCTGTAGGAGGATCCAGCACTGGAGCTACTGCCTCCTTGTGGAGGAGCTGAGCTATGTTGTCTCAAAGGGCCAATTGAGTGCAAACTGAGATCCTTTCCCCCCCGAGGGGCACGGGCTTGGCAGGGAGGGTACTGCTCGAATTCTAGAGGCAGTCCCCGACCGACCACTTCCAGGACCCACCTGTCCGAAGTGATACCAGACCAGGTGGAAAGAAAGTGGCGGAGCCAGCCCCCAACAGGAGGACCCAGAACTGGTGTGACGGGTGTAGGGTGGCCACCCCTGACCCGTCACTGAGCAGGCTTAGAAGAGGAGGAGGCTCCTGGACTGGCACCTCGACCTCCTTCGCTGGGCTGTTGGGGACCCTGCTTGGGCCTGGAGCATCAAGCTTGAGCCTGCTGTTGCTGCTGGTGCTGCTGACCTCCTTGGAAGGAGGGCTGTCTAACCGCAGGAGAAGAGTGCCGAAAGGCTTCTTCTTGTGCTTCTTCTGGTTCTTGCCTGAAGAACCCATTGCAGAAGTGGCATCCAAGGTGGCATTGGACTGCTCTTTGTGCTGGAGGTGACCTGCCACTCCTGGACCAAAGAGATCAGTGCCAAGGAAGGGCACGTCAGCTAACTTGTGCTGAGTATCCGCCGGGAAAGAGGATAACCTCAGCCAGACCCTGCGGTGAGTGGCCACTGTGGCTGCTAGTGAGCGGGCACAGGAATCTCCAATATCCAAGGCCATCTGGAGCTGCTGTTTTGCAACAGCATGGCCCTGGTCACAGACCTGCTTAACCGTGGTCTGCATGTCTGCTGGGAGATGAGGGAGGACTTCATCTAGTGACCAAAAGAGGGCGTGAGAGAAGTGTACCATGATCACTGCCGAGCTGGCCTGACGAAGGCCCAAGGATGAGGCTGCATACACCTTCTGGGCAGAATGGTTCATATTCTTGGTCTCCTTGTCTGGAGGGTGGTCAGTATCCGCTGAGCTACCTGTGCTTCTAAACACAGAGGCAGTCACAAGGCTCTCGGCCGAGGGATGCTCTGTGAAACCCGCCAAGGACCGCATGGGTACAGTGTACTTGCGAGCCATGCAGGCAGATGGAGCCAGACAAGAGGCAGGGCACTGCCATAGCTCAAGGGCCGGGCCAACAATGGCTTCGGCCACTGGGAAGGCCTCCATTGGGGTATCCCCCCTCTTAAGGATATCCGTGAGAGGATATTCCACCTTCTTTTGGTTAGGCTCCAAGGGCATACCGGTTGACTCTGAAATAAGGCGGAGGATGCCCTGGAAAGAGGAAGGACCTTCCTCCAAACCTGTCACTGACAACTCATCATTGGGGTGTGAGTGTAGACCAGTGGTATCCGAGTCCGAAGAATCGGGATATAAGGGTCTCCTGCCTATGTCCCCTTCAATACGCCGAGGGTGCTCGGGGACAACAGTGATGGACAGATGATGGGGCAGGCCCGTATCTGTCCAGTCCTCTTTTGAGGGAGCCCCTCCCTGAGGCTGCTTAGGCAGTGGCTCCACCAGAATTGGTGGGGAGACTGTAACAGGCTGAACAGGAATGCGTGCCCGTCCTACCAGAGGAAGAACCAGAGTCTTCAGTTCTGGAGGGGTCGGCATCAGCCTAAGAGGCTGGGGCAAAGTAATGGCCAGTGTAGCTGGAAGAACTGGCTTATGATTGGTCAGAATTAGCTGTTGCCACATAAGGTCCTCATAACGCCGACGGAGCTTCCGTCGAAGTCTCTCCTCATCCGAGGAGGATGAGGATCAGTGGCGATGCCTCTTCCGAAAGTGTTTGTGACCTTTTTTTGTTTTTTTGACCAAAGGGGTCTTGGTCCTCAATCGAGACCGACGGGGTCGGCTTGTTCTATCGGCAGAGGCCGGAGTCGGTGAAAACCGAGGTTCCGGCTCCCGTCCCTCGATCGGGATACCCAAGAGCTGGGTCTCCACGTTGGGGAAGGAAAGGATAGGTGTCCTCTCCAATGAGTCATCGACGGGGGTTGGCTATAACAGCTTGACCGGGTTGAGAGGTATCTCAGCCGGTTCGGCCATTTCCTCGACCTCAGTGCCTTGGCCTGATGGAAAATCCAAGAAGCCAGCAGCCAAGGAAGCGATCTCGACCGAGGCTGAGACCACAAGGTCCTGGGATTCAGACATCTCTCAGACCCAGGAATGTCTTCTCCGAGAAGAAGACTTAGGGTCCTTGTCCTGTTTTCTAGGGCTGGAGGAGTGCATGCCCAAGGGCGCCTCACCCCTGGTGGGGAGAGACTGGCACAGCTCCTGAAAGGATCCCGTGAAGATAGAGCCAAGGTTTAGCGACATGAAAAAACCTTGGCTGGCTGAGGCTTGGGCAGCTTCTTTTTCAAATGCCACCATCTGGTCGAGCTGCTCAGTGGATTCCACGGCCGTGGAAACCACCCACCTTGCCTACTTCGATTTCACCAGTGGATTGCGAAGCTCTGGTCTCCCCAGCTTATGGTGCGCCTTGCGGTCATCCAGAATGTTGGGATGGAATGCCAAGCAGATGGTGCACGAAGAGGTGTCATGCATGACACCCAAACAATAAACACACGAGAGGCGGGGATTGGTGCATGACATTTTCTGTTCGTAGGGATACTGGCGAAACCCGGGGGGACGACTTGTCCTCCATGTCCAATGCGCTCAGATCGGAATCATAAACTCGTATGAGTTTCAAAGAAAACAACTGCGGTGAAAACTGTTGATTAGTATCCAGGGCCTATGATACTGCAGAAGTAGCACGAGGGAACCTGAATCTTCCAGCGGAAAGGAAGATCTGGTGTCACGGGGCAGAGCCGGGGCATTTACCACCCAGGTGGGTGGGAGGAGCCAGTCTGAAGACTTCCGGCCAGATTTAAAGGGGAAAGGGACATGCCAAAGAGTGTGGATGAACAACATATCCACGCTCCTAGAAAGGTAATTTTCACCACAGTCTGATTAGAGTCGGAGTTAGGGGCTGTTTTACATCACAGGGCTAGTAACTGGAGACACGGATGCTGTGAAAACTCTAGACAGTGAGGGATATGATGTTGGTTGAGGATAGGGCATTGATTGGAGGTCATTAGGGACCTTGAAGTAGTGAGGGCTGGTGATGGCCCATAGTGCAGCAGGAGTTCCAAGCAAATTAGTATTACTCCTGTACCTTTTAAGAGTAGCATGGTTGTGGAATGTAGTGGGACTTTCTGGGAGCTGTTAGTCTGACCAAAGAGGGGCCAGAGATGGTAGAACTAAGGATCACTTTGAAGTGTCCGGCCAACCACAGCATAGCTGGCAGTGACTTATGAGCATTTAATGGAGATCTGGGGCGCCAAAACCGATGGCGTAGCATTGCAAGGATCAGGCGCTACCTACCGGGAACCAGGGCTGCTTTTACCCAGTAGGGAGATCCATGGAGCCAGCTCAGCCACGGTGTACAAGTCTGATGAAGCTTCTGTCCAATAGGGAAGAGACAGCAGTGCTTCTAACCAGCCCTGTTAGGGTAGCACGGGGCCGTGGGCCAATGAGCACAAAAGCCATAGAACTAGGTGGCAAGCAGTACCTTACTGCCAGAGGGAGTGGAGCGGGCCTCAGCCTTCAGCCGGGTGCAGAGCTTCTGTTGTGGGCGACGGTCTGCAGCATCACTCGGTCAGTGCTTCGAGGAGGTGTGGAGCTGCCTAGGAAAAAGAGAGGGGAGAACAACAGGTTAGGTGGGGGTTTTTATTAAGGGGAAACAATGGAGAATACAAGGGCTGGGTAATTTGTGGGTAGAAGTGAGAAGCTCTGAGGTGAAAATTAAATAGGAGCTACGGTGAGGAGGGGGAAGGGGTAGCCAGAGAGGCACCAATGCTAGACAAAAAGCAGGGTAGAGCTGTAGGCAGAAAAAAATAATTCAAAAATAAATCAAGAAAGGGGCTGTAATTTCACTTACAGAAGTGATTCAAGAATTTAAGAATAAAACAAAATGGAGCTGTATCCGGGAAAAGTACAACAAAAAAATAAATAAATAAAAATAAGCTACAGCAAATTTAGCGGGATCTGTTCATACACTTACTGGGAGAACCAAGTAAATTAATTAAATCAGGACTACATCAAGAAAACTTTGCATTCACTCATTAATGAAAATTCAGTCCTAGCACAGGTTAGCAGTACAAGTAAGGCTTGCAAACAGCCTGGCCTTGGGGTAGGCTGATATAAGTCCAGTACAAAATCCCACTTTCAAAATTAATGAATTCCACAAAAACATTAAGGTTTGTAAAATCAAGTGCATGACATTGCAAGGACCAGGCGCTAACTACCAGGAACCAGGGCTGCTTTTAGCCGGTAGGGAGAGCCACGGAGCCAGTTCAGCCATGGGGTACAAGTCCAATGAAGCCTCTGTCCAACAGGAAAGAGGCAGCAATGCTTCTGGCCATTCCTGTTAGGGTAGTGCGGGGCCCTGGGCCAATGAGTGCAACAGCCGTAGAACTAGGTGGCAAGCTATACCTTAGTGCCAGAGGGAGCGGATCTTGGCCTTCAGCCAGACGCAGAGCTTCTGTTGGGGCACAGTCTGCAGCGCCGCTCGGTCGGCACTTCGAGGAGATGTGGAGCTGCCTAAAAGAAAGAGAGGGTGATGCCTGCTAGCTACTATACTGCCTAAGCTGTTTAATGCTTTTGTACCCAGTAACTTACCTGTACCACATGTAACCCTGCCATCTGTATTGTAGTGTCTATGTAACTGACGTGGAACCTATAAATGAGCATCTTCTCATTGGTGTAATCCAAGACCTCAATAAATAAATACAAATTAAAAAAAAACACTAGCACCTTGTATTACATTAAAAAAGGGGAGGTTGCCTGCCAAAGACAATGTCCTGGCAGATTCACAGAGCAAGATGGGCCAAGGCAACCACACAGTGGTCACTGAATCAGTAAGTACTGACTAGGCCTAAGGATACTTACAGGCACAAGCACTGCCAAAGTGGCTGACCGGAACACAAATAAGGGGAAAACCAAAGAGTTCAGACTTGCTTTAACAACTAGTGGAGAAGAACTTAAGATCTGCAACATTTGTTCTGTGACCCTGTTGAAGGTGTATATCTTAGCAAGATACCAGGTATTTACTGTAAGAGCATTAGGAGGAGCTATCAAGAGTGCTATAACATTAGAATGTGGGATTTAGACTAAACTCCACAAAGAAAAGACATTTGTAAAATGGATTCTAAAACTCCTACAACTTCAGTGATCAACGTACTACAGGACAGTGGGTTAAGAGAACACATAACTGCTCTGAAGTACTATGTAATAGGTCTGAGCCTTTAGGAAGACAGGGTTCTGGCCTTGCAGGGAATGAAACCACATGTTTCAGCAACACACTGGGTGAATCTTTAGACTTACTGTCCCTTTTTGAGAGCAGGGATCTGGATGGCTGAAGCTCAAAGAAGCAGTATTGCCTCACCAAAGACTAGATGCCAGATTCCTGGCTGCTCTTGCCAAGGGAGACTCAGACCAGGTGGCACACATGGCATCAACTTGGGCGACTGATGCATCTCCTTTTTCTGACACCTAGGTAATCGGTTTAGTGGATGCCATCAGATAAAGCAACTCGGTAGGCACTGCAGTAGTTGTGCCCATTTTGTCCAAAATGTTTTAAAGCTTTACACCTGCATTCTGTGTAGCCAGAATGAAATCTTGGAAAATTCAACAGTTTTTGATGTTGTGCACTAGGCCCAAGCAACACACACACAATTCTGGGTTGTCTTTACGAAAAATCTGCTTTCAACACTGACAAATGCAAAAAAGCACATTACTCAACAACAACATATGCCTGCAAACAAACTTTCCTGCAGAATTAGTTACCAGAGGAAAACAGTTTCCATCAGCAAAAATCGATGATAGGACAACAATTTCCACTGGTTCGATATTCTCTCTTGACAGCAGAAGAAAAAGAATGGATGTGCTTGGGCCCACTCCCATTATCAATTCAATTCAATTCAATTCAAACTTTATTTTTAAAAGGCGCTTTTCTTAAAACCAAAGCTCCTGTACAGTTTCATAAAACAATAAATAAAATAAAATTAAAACTAATATAAATCACTAAAAGCTATCCTAAAAAGGTGGGTCTTCAAAGCTCCTTTAAAACTAAGGACGGTCGGGCAATTTCGTACCTGACGAGGCAGAGAATTCCACAGGGTCGGTGCCATAAAACTAAATGATCTAGCACCCGAAGTTTTCAAACGAACCCTGGGAATCTCTAGCAATCCCTCGTCAGTGGATCGGAGAGGGCCGGAGGGACAGTAGGGGCAAAGGAGCTCTTTCAGGTAGGTAGGTCCCAGATCATGTAAGGCTTTATGGGTCAGCAAACCGACCTTGAAGGTGATTCGCCAAAACACTGGCAGCCAGTGCAGTCCGTGAAGCACAGGCATTATATGGCTGGATCTGGAAGAACCAGTCAACAACCTGGCTGCAGCATTCTGCACTAGCTGCAGACGGCGAAGTTCAACCCCCGATAGCCCTAGGTACAGGGAGTTACAGTAGTCGAGTATCGAGGCAACACTGTGCGCTGACTACATGCATGTAGGTACACTGACATGCATGGCATAATTTTATACAACCTTGCCGCAAGGTCTTGATGCCAGCAGACTACAGTACAATGAATAAATGAAATAGAACTAAAGGAATCGAAAAATAAAAAGGCACAACAAGCACAGGTAATGGCAGTCGACTGTAGCTGCGGTGTCCGCTAAGGTCCAACATGCGTGGGTCGACAGCAAGAAAGAACTGAGATAGGTGTAAGGGACCACCCACCTATAAAAGCTAGGCTGACGCCAGCTGACTGAAATCAGCGGTGGGCGGTCCCCCATGGTAGACTGCAAGTTAGAAGTTTTCTGTGTGGTCCTGGCGCCTGGTGGCTTAGTCTAATTGTTGTGGCCTGCTGCAAGAGCCTTCCTCAAAGAAAGATCTAAAATTAAGGGTTTTGGAAAGGGGGTATGAGGAGGCTTTGTTGGACAGTGCTCTTGAGGTGAGACATATGGACAGGGAACCCTTTTTGGTACTGTACCTAGATGAAACACAGGGGAGATAACTGATAACTGGGGTCCTATTACATTCTCCATTGAATTCAACAATACTGCAGGGCAGACTGGGAATACTATCTGGAGGAACTGACATATACTGCACAGCGATGAAACAGTGGGGAGAATAGTGAGCAGGACAACAAGACTTACTTTTAAAAAGGCTCCAAGCTTAAAAGATAAACTATACATAGCCAGTTTTTCTATCCATGGTGGGAGCAGAACATGCTGGCTTCCACAATCAAAAGTTCTTTTCCAGTGTAAACGTAATAGCCATCAACAAGGTGTGCAGGGCCAGCAATTTAGAAACAGTAATGTGCCTTGAGAGATTGCTATCTGAGACTTTATATCATGCACAACTAATTATGTTGTCTACATGCTCTGACCCTGCGGACTTTGTTATGTGGGTAGGACTGCATGAATGCTAAAGGAAAGAATCCAGGAGCACGCAAGATCAATCGTAAATAAGAGGGTCGATACACCTGTGGGGAGACATTTTGTTGAAAAACATGAAGGAGATTCGAGTTTGCTAAAATTTATGGGCTATGACCATGTCAGGGCACCCAAGTAGGGGAGAAAATAGGTTCAACTTACTTCTCAGAAGGGAGAGCTTTTAAACATATAAGCTCCAAACATTAAATTCTAAGAGTTTCAATGAGTATTGAGATTTAAAATCCTTTTTAAGGGATTTGTAATAACATAGTCAATGCTAAGAATTTTTTGAACATGGTGTCTCTTCCCTCATTTGCTATTCTCCTATTTCCATTTTTCAATCCAGTTATTCAGTATTTTACCACTTTCACCGAGCATACTCTATTGTTTAGTGTGCCTTTCCTGGTGAAATGTTTCAATAAATAATACCTACTAAAACTGTTCTTCCTCCCTCCTCCCCCGTGCCTTCTGCCTTCCAGTAGACTGATATCCCAGCCCCTGGTCCCCTGTTTATTTTGGAAAAAGTGTGAAATACATTCCTACAAAATATTGATTCAGAAATGAATTTTGCAAATTTATTGCTGCACCTTTCTGTTGGATGTATTGTTTTTTTTTTGTTTACAGGTCTATTTTTCAGCACTGGATTTCTATGTGTTCTGATAACCAGACAAGCCACAATTGATTTCTGCAGATCACCAGTAAACAGGATGGTTTAAGGTTACCGTTTGATCACAGAATTTAGATACCAAGTGTGTCTGCATATTGGGAACTGTAAAAACAGCTGGTATCACGTTATGGACTTTAACTTACCGTCTTGCTTGCAGTATGCCTTTTCTAATGGTTGCCCAGTTTGCACTGACTAATGTTTTTTAATTACTTATCAACACAGGTGTTTTTGCATTAGATTTTACATCTAATTGATTCATTAATGAGGAAGCTGATAGAAGCGCTATTTTGAGCAGTAGTATCCACCCCAAGATGAAGCCTTAATAGCAAAGTGCTGGGGTTTGCAGTCCCATGGTGTGTTTGGCAGAACTTGTTCACTTTAGCATATTTAAAATAAGGTAGCAGTGTGATGCATAAAGTTTGTGTGTGGACAGTACTTCTTTTTGGTGTCAGAGTGCAGTGGTCTCAGGACTTTGGGAAAACATAAATCAGAAACCCTCCACTACGGACAGAATGATGGCCAATGGTACATGTCGATCCCTCCCTGGATCTCAGATGACTTAATGGCAGAGGAAGAAGTTGAAGGGGCTGGGTGGTAGCTGGGATAAGACAGAGAGACAGAGGTGAGAGGAAGACGGCAGAATGAGAAAAATCAAGATGGAAAAATATCTTCTTCAAAAAAAACTACACTATTTAGGCATCAGTTATTTATTTTTTTGGTTTTGTTTACCAGGTAAGCACACTAGACAACAAGTGCCTATTTTCAGGTGCGACTTGGGAGGTTACAGAATACATGAGAAACATTATACAGTGTCAGGGTGACATACAGGCCCACGTACAAGAAAACAGGAAGGGGGAGGACAGGGAGGAGTACTTGACAGAATCAAAGGAGGTGACAAGGGCAGTAAAGGGAGCCAAAGCATCTACGGAACTCAGGCTGGCACAAGACATTAAGAAGGGGGAGAAGGACTTCTTTAAGTACATCAGGGAGAAAAGGAGCTTTAAGGACCACATAGTAAGGATTAGGAAGGAGGGGGTTGGGTGGAAGAGGGTGAGATAAGGCAGAAGCACTAAGTGAGTACTTCTGCTCAGTATTTACTGAAGAGAAGAGGGGGGTGACACCCAAGGTGGGAGAAATGGCAGAAACAGGGGGAAGGGGTAACAGATGGGGAAATCATGGAGGGCAGAGTTCGAGAGGGTTTGAAGGAACTGAGGGTGGACAAGGCGCCAGGCCCAGATGGCATCCACCCCAGGGTACTGAAGGAGCTGACAGAGGTCCTTGCAGGACCTTTGGCAGACCTATTTAATGCCTCACTACATTTGGGGTGTGTACCGCAGGACTGGAGGATGGCTCATGTGGTGCCCTTCCACAAGAGAGGCCCCAAGGATGAACCGGAAAACTACAGACCAGTGAGCCTCACATCCATCATTGGTAAGCTAATGGAGACTATCCTGAAGGAGAGGCTGGTGGCCCTCCTAGAGGCCAAGGGACTACAGGACAGCAGACAGCATGGTTTCATATGTGGCAGATCCTGCCAAACCAACCTGGTGGAGTTCTATGACTGGGTAACTAGGCAACTGGACAGGGGCCATGCAGTGGATGTCCTGTATCTGGACTTTAGTAAGGCATTCGACTCTGCGCTATGGAAGGCTGGGAAGGAAGTTAGTAGGCACAGGGCGGGTGCAAAGCTGGTGAGGTGGGTAGGAAACTGGCTTCAGGGAAGGCAACAGAGGTTGGTGGTGGGTGGGGAGCTCACACCCAAGGGCAGTGATAAGCGGTGTTCCACAGGGCTCGTGTTGTGACCAGTGTTGTTTGGGATATTCATTGCAGACATATCATGGACATCAAGAGCAAGATCAGTCTGTTTGCTGATGATACCAAGGTAGGGCGGTGGTGGATGACCTAGGGGATGGCAGGGTTTGCAGGATGATCTGGCAAAGCTTGAAACCTGGTCAGACACCTGGCAACTGGCTTTAATGCCAAAAGTGCAAGGTGCTGCATTTTGGGATGAAGAATCCAAGGAGGAGTTACCAGCTGGGGGAGTGCAGCTAGCCCAGACAGAAGAGGAGAAGGATCTGGGTGTGCTCATATACAGGTCAATGAACAACTCAGCACAATGTAGGAAGGCAGCTGCAAAGGCCAACAAAATGCTGGGTTGTATTGCAAGGTATATCCTCGAGGAGGGAGGAGGTGATTCTGCCACTGTACAGGTCATTAGTTAGACCACACCTGGAGTACTGCGTGCAGTACTGGCGCCATATCTGAAGAGGACATTAAGTTACTGGAGGGCTGCATGCGCAGGCACAAAGATGATCAAGGGGCTGGGGACTTATCATATGAGAGGAGGTTGAAGGAGTTGAACATGTACTCACTGGAGGAGAGGAGGGACAGGGGTGACATGATTGAAACCTTAAATACATGAAAGGAATAAACAAGACTGGTACAGAGGGATGTTCAAAGTAGGAGAGGAGGGCCACCAGGGCCATGATATGAGACTGGAGGGAGGAAGGTTCAGGAGGGAGATGAGGAGACACTTTTTTACAGAGAGGGTGGTGGCTGGGTGGAATGCGTTACCTGCAGAAGTGGTATCCAGCAGAACAGTGGACTGCTTCAAAAGGGGATGGGACAGGACAAGGGGGAGGGTTAATGATGGGGAAGGGTGGAAGGGAGGGGCAGCTGCAGAATAAAGGGTGCTAGCTGCACATTCGAGCAGACTTGATAGACCTCTAGGCCTTTATCTGCTGGTAAATTTCGTATGTTCATATGTTCGTACGTACAAGTGGTTACAGAGTATGTGAGAAACATAATACAGAGTTAGGGTAACATACAGGCCCATGTACAAGTGAGTGGGACAGCAAACAGTACACATGGCATTATACAGTAAAGTAGGCAGTTAGGGGATAAGCACACAAACACAAAAAAAGACAACAGTAAAATCAGGGTAAAAAGTCCCCACAATCTTCATGTCATTTTTCCTATGTTCTTCGGGGTTTGAATGACTGCACTATGCAGGACTGGATTTACCTTAACTCAGCACCACATTTTGGGGCAATAAAATGTGCTTGTACACAGATGGTTTAAAAGAGGGGGTCTGCCAACACTACATCAAGCAATCATTCAAAACCAAAGAAGAACCACAGCCCATGATCATGAATATTCCAAGGACTTATTACCCAAACATCATATTTCCCAGCTTCTGTAGTTTTTTTGCTTCAGTGCTAATGAATTCCAATAACTGCACTGATTTTTTTCTAAGTTCAGTCTTGCCCTACTGATAAGTGTTACACCTAGACAATATGCACCACACAGATTTCTCCCCTTATTAAATGTATTTATTCTTGTTTGCTAGGTGAGTTCACCGGAACCATTTTTTAAATTTTTTTTACTCGTTTACTAGGTCAGTTTAATCGAAACAAGTTGTTTTTTTTTTAACATCATTTTCCAGTACAGTCTTGCTGTCAGTCTTGCATACACCTTGCATTTTATATCGGTATGGGGAAGAAAATTTAGTAAACAAGTAGAGCAGTAACAACAGCATGCCAGCATACTGAGGTACTGTCACACCCAGCGTGTGGTGTGGCCACATGCATGACTTTACCTCAGCCTACCATGACAGGTTAATACTGCTATTATAAAACTGGTTTAATGAAAATAAAAGGTTGGGTAGCCAAGAGGTTAGACAGCTGGCTGAACTGTAAAACATGAGATCCCAGGTTCAAGTTCCACTACAGCCACTGGTCCACTGTGTGACCGCGGGCATCACTTGGCATCCCTTGTACTTCAGCCCTCATAACTGTAAAACTGTGTATACAGATTACCCCACAGCAAACAGGAGACCACATATCCACTGGGCTATCATGAGTCAAAAAACTATGAACAAAACAAAAAAAAAAAGGGAGCCATTTAGTGACCCTTGTAATGCAGGAATATACATAAAGAAACTACACTGCAGAAGTTCCAGGCCCATCAGGATCACGAGGCTGATATCTCGGATGATTGACTTTTTATGTTAACACTGCAAAGAACAGTTAGTTACTGTAACAGTAAATCTTCACCAGAATCTCCTCCATTGAGCCACATCACGGACCTCTAAGCTGTTAGCATCAGGACCAAATAGAAACTTTTATTAGAAGAAGAAGAATTAGTATTTATATAGCGCTTTTCATACGCAACTGTATCCCAAAGTGCTTTATAAGCAATGCTAGACTGGTAGTGAAGTGACTGAATGTGTAGTGGCAGTCATATCGCACATCAACACCCACACACAGCCTGGATGATTGCATGAACCGGTTTATGGGAAGGGGAATGTTGGCCAGGACACCAGGAATGTCCCCTACTCTTTGCAAAGAGTGCCCTGGGTTCTTTTACTTCCACCTGAACACCCACCAGGACGGGTAGAAGGAACCTCGGTTTAACATCTCATCCAAAGGACGGCACACCCCAGCAGTACAGCACCCACCCCCCCAATACTGCACTCGGATGCCAGCATTTTAGGTGCAAGTTCAATCCTGGTGTGGGACAAGAACCCACAACCTTCTGGTCCAGAGGCAGATGTGCTACCAACTGAGCTACGCTGACACCTAGCTGAGGCCATCCACACTGATGTGGCTCTTTGCTGCCTATATACTGTGTGAGGCCCCAACACACTTCAGTTCCCCACCAGAGACAAGCTCAGTTGATCACTGGACCAGCAGGGACCAAAGCAACCAGGACTAAAACCAGGCACACAGGAGACGATATGGAACCTAAGAATTAGTATGTTCTAATTGGGCTGAGAAGGAAAGCCAGCATGCAACTGCAGCAGGACATCCGGAAAAACTACCAGAGGTATAAAGGGGGAAGGTGGGAAGCGAGCTATAGCTCAATGGAGGAGGTTCTACTGAAGATCTACTATTATGGCAAGTAGCTATTCTGTCTTCTTCTTCAAGGACATCTCCCTTCACTGAGCCAGATCATAAAGTGATTCCCAAGCAGTGCCAGAGCATGGTGGGAAGCAGGAAGGATCTAATGACCCTAAGACATGAGGCCTTGCAAAGCAGTAAGGCCAAAGTCAGCATATGTACAAGAGACAATGTCCAAACTGTTGTGTTTAGTGAATGTGTGAACAGTACTTCAAGAGGCAGCAGCACAAATCTCAGCAGCAGACACATTGTAAAAACAAGCTATGGAAGTGGCAATGCCATCAGTGGAGTGTGCACAAACAGGACAGGAAAGCTAGCTGCTTACCATACTTCCCATAACACAAATGTAATCGCCCTACAAATCGGGGTTCCCGAAAAGTCTTCCTTGAGCTTGCCTAAATGCTCACTGCCAGGCTGGTGTCCTGAGTTTTAGCAGTTTAAATGTGATTGCCAAAGAGTGCCTGTGTAGCCTCTGTGTACTGTCTCTTTAAGAGCTGCCTGGATTGCAGTCATAAGTAATCTGAGAGGGAGCTCTGTTGAAAGATGTAACTATTTGCTGAAAATCATTTAGAGTGATAATGATAATGTAGTTTGTCTAACCTGCCTTCTTTGCAGCAAGGACGGTTTTGTTTATCTCCACTATCTTGGTCCTGGACTGCCGAATTGGACCAATCAGTACTGGTGGGACCTAAAATGGAGCTACAGGAGCTGTCTGGAGTCAGAATCTGTAGGAATTGTATTTTTCGGCTTTTGGAGCCTTTTTGCACCTGAAGGGGGAGCCTTTGTTGTGAATGACAGACAGATCAGCCAACCGAACCTTTTGGATCTTGGGGAAATTCCCAGGCTTGCTGGCAGTTGAGTCAGATCTAAGTTAGAAGCTGAAGAAGCAACAGCTCGAGACAGTCTCTGTGGAAAGGCCTGAGTTTTGGCCTTCATGCTGCCCCTGAGAGGGAGAAGACAATCAGTTTGGACTGAATCCGAGTTTGTGAGAAGGAAGTAAGCCACTGAGTTGTGACCACGATCAACCTGAAGAAGACCGAAGATTTGCTGAATGCATCAGCCTATCAGGATTTTCAGCTACCTCTAAACTCCCGGTGTATGCAGAGACTTTGCGATTGTGACCGGAGAGCGGTTTGCCTGGTATAGTAGAATCCCTTACATGTAAATGTGCTGTGTGTTTATAGTGGGTCGTGATTTGGCTCCCCACTGTGTGAATTGTGTTCTGCTTGCTGGAAGCTGTATCCAGCTCAAATGGACTGAATCCGCATTCATCTCCATACAGCCTGGGCCTTGCCACACTGGCCCTGCCAGACTACCCCACTGCACAAATAAAGCTGTCAACGAGAGACCAGCCTAGGGATCTGCTCCCTGCCCCATGCTTGAACAGGAATGATGCCTCAGTGAATCGTGTGGACCCTGCTTCTCCTGGCACTCCAGATCAACCACCTGCAGTCTCAATTTTTGGTCAAGCCTATGTCCAGTCTTGGGTATCGGGAGTAACCATCATGGTAGTTCCCTGCAGCAACAGCTTAATCTAAATGTGTCATCTGATTGTCTTGTAGTTTCTTTTCTTTCACGAACTGAACCCTTCGGCTCTGGGTTACTATTAGTGTGTGTGGTGCATGTTGTTTTCTTCCATCACAGGCCCCAACCAGCTGTGACACCGGCCTACCCCAGGTAACGATCCTGGCTAGCCCACCTCTTCTTCACCTGGGTACCCAGAGTGTGTGACTGTTTATGGACCCTGAAGTGCATGCATAGCTGTTTGATTGATACAGCCTTTAAGCAAATTAACCTGATTACGCCCCTCCCTTGTTCAAGTCCCTTAAATAAATCAGATCTAACTCTTTTTGCACTTACTCTGACTGTGGTTCCAGTTTGTGCAAGAGTACGGTACTGCTGTTATTTGCTGTGTATAACCTTGTTTTACAGGGAGGCCCCAGGGTCGAGCCGGAGGAAAGCCCTGGTGGTAAGTGCAAACAGTGTGGGTACTTGTGTGATGTATCAGGGGTATTGTGAAAGTGATTACTGTGTATTGTTCTGGCCACTAGTAAGGAAACAGCTTGACCACTACCAACCTTGACCTCCGGGTTGAGGCACCCATTTCAGAACTCAGGCCCCTTAACCTACTCTTAGCCAAGCAGGCATTGGTAGTAGCCCTTGGGATAGCACCACCTAGGGGTTACACTAAGTAATGCAGCAGGCCAACCATTTGGAAAGGTTCCTGCTTAGAAATAGGGGAGCCCACTACCCTAAGGGTGAAAGACACAAAAAGATGACATTTTCTACAATCCTTAGTAAGATTACGGTACCACCATAGCGTCCTACGGACATACAGTGTGTGCAGACAACACTCCCCACTATCCGTGGCAGTTGAGAAGTAAACCAGAAGGCCAACAGTCTGATTCAGTGTGAAATCAGAAACCACTTTCAGCAGAAAATGAGGACTGGTACACAACGTAACTCGATCCTTGTGGGGAAAAAAGAAAAGGAGCCACTGCAACCAGAGCTTGCAATTTAGAAATGCGTCTTGCAAACATAATGGCTACAAGGAATGTCATCTTCCAAGACAGGAACCGCAGCTTTCGAGTAACAGTAGAGCTTACTTCGAGAGGGCTCTTGCCGTAGGTACTAACAGGTAGGACTAAGCCGCCAGGCACTAGGAGCACATGGAAAACTTTTAGCTAGCAGTGTCTAACAGTAACCCCCATTACATGACCATCGACAGCGTCTGCTATATAGGGAGGGTCCCCACACCGAGCACGACCAAGACATCGGGATACGTAAGAACGTTGCTTTTGTCGGCTCCATCTTGATGAGCATGTCAGCTAAACTTTTGAATTTAACCTTAAATATTAACATTTTTTTTCTGGAAGGAGGTAAATATATGTTCTGTATGTCGCCTCCCGGCGTCAGCCGAATCACATAAAAATAAATGCGACTGCAGGACTCCAACTCCCCACAAGGATGGCCATTCCTCTGCCTTTTCTGTCTGTACCCAGACCACAAGACTGAGGAGTGAGAGATCTGCCAGGGGTTTAACCAGGCCACATAAAAATGCTGTCAGCAGTCTCTGGAAGACCAACTTCTAAAACAAAAAAGGGCCTTCATGGAGAAGGAGCTGAAGAAACTCAGGAGCTCTTCTTCTTCCTCAGAAGGCCATCGCAAGAAGAAGAAGGACAAGGAGAAACATTGGGAATGGGAAGAGTCCCCTTCCAAGCTGTGGGCCCCATCTGGGGCCACAGCCCAGGAGGTAGCTTCCCCTCCAGGGAAGAAGCCTTCATCCATGGCTGCCTTTGTGGCTATGGAAAGCCATGGCCTCCCACCCCCATCAGGCTCTGCCAGATTAGCTCAATGGAGCCTCCGGGAAAGGGAGGTTTTCACACTCCCACTAAGCCTCTCAAGATTTAGAGGCCTAGTGGCAACAGTTGGACCGGTAAGTCAAGAGCCAGCCCCTCTGACGCTTGCATGGACCTGGCTGGTAAGATGCCCATCGGCTCCTTCCGACGGCCACACAGTGCTGTCACCTCAGTCAGGCCCCAAAAACAGGTCTGTTGTTGAGGAGCAGGAACAGATGATGTCTGGACCACAGCTGACCCCAGAGTCTCCTCCGGTTTCTTCCCCTGCACTGTTAGTGGTAGTCCCTCCGGCCACAGAAGGAAGAAAGCCCACCATCCAGGTCCATTCTGACCCCCAATGCCGGAGCTACCCATGGCTGAGGCACTGCCAGACCGAACGAAGACCGCGTTGGTACTAAAAGGCCTGTCGCTCCCCCAAAAGCTGCCATCCAGACTGACGCCAACCCCATTGGGACCTTCAGGGCATTCGTCCCCTCCCCTGCAACCTCTGTCTGGGCCTTCTGCTCTCCCATCATGGCCTATAGAGGAGCCTGCAGCCCTGCTGTCCTGCCCGAAACCTGAGCCATCTGCTCCTACGTCTGGGCTTCTGGGTTACCCGATGCCGGGCTACCCAAAGCCACATTATCCCATGCCGGGGTATCCAGCACTGCAATATCAACAATGGGGTACACTTTGCCAGGGTTCCTGATGCCGGGGTATACATCACCGAGATTTAACTACCCCCTGCTATATGGGTTACCCGGGATTTGCACACCCCAGCCCACCTCCTCCACCTCCCCACCTCAGCCTCAGGTGGACCTTCAGGCGATGCTGCAATCTTGATGGAATGATGCAACATTGCAGCTCACATCAGAGCTTTCTGGGACAACTGGAGTCTAAGATCAGCTCTCTCCAAGACTCCATGTTAAGAGAGGAAATGGTGGACATGGTCAAGTGGGCTAGAAGGAGGCAATATAGTGCAGTGGGTTAAGGCTCTGAGCTGCAGATCTGGAGACCCGGGTTTGAATCCCACAGCCACCTAGGTGCATACTGTATGATCTTGAGCAAGTTATTCTAGAGGAACCAGTAGGAGGAAGCTTTGCAAGACACCTACCAAGATGGGAGACTATAGACTCCAGAAAGCTCTCTCTAACCGCCCTCTCCGTTCTTCTAGTGGGGGCCTCCTGGCCATTCCCAGAACAAGGCTTAAATCTGCTGGTGATAGAGCCTTCAGTGTTGCGGCTCCCATTCTGTGGAATTCTTTGCCAGCTGAGGTCAGGGGAGCACCCACTGTGGTTACATTCAAGGCTCGCCTGAAGGCCATCCTATTTTCCCAAGCTTTTATTGGATAAATTATAAATTGTAGTAGAATCTGAGACTATTTGTGGAGTTATTTTTTTTTTTTTAGTTTAAAAAATGTTGTGATGTTCTGTTTTAATTTTATGCTGTTTTACTAATATTTTTGTACGGCACCCAGAGCCTCAGGGATGGGGCTTCTTTTAAATAAAGTTTGCCTTGCCTTGCCACTTAACTTCCTTGTGCTCCCACGTCGCATCTGGAAACAAGCTTCGGCTTAGTGTGTTACTCCTGGTTAAACAAAGTTCCCTTTCCCCTTTCCTTTTCCTAGATTGGCTAGCAGACACACCCTGAGAGCCACCTATGATGCTTTGGACAGCTAGCCATTCAAGACGCACCTTTCTGAGATCCAGTCTTGTTTGGAGGGGATGTCAAAAACATCAATACAGACTTGCAGGACAAGGGCAAGGCCTTGCACTCCATCCAGTTCATGTATAAACCCCCTCAGAAACCTAAGCAGCCATTTTTGTGGCAGCAATGTCGCCAGCACAGGCAGCCCCAGAACTGATGTCAGAACAAATGTTGGAATCCTTTGGCAAGCACAGTGTCCCCTGCAAAAATCCCATAGGGCCATGGGGGCCACTGTTTCCACCTTTCCCACTGCCTCCTGACTCACTGGACCCCCTTCCTCCTCTGGAACGAGTCACAGAGGAACCAGTAGGAGGAAGCTTTGCAAGACACCTACCAGGATGGGAGGCTATAACCACGTACTCGTGGGTACTCCAGCTGGTGGCTCAAGGCCACACGAAAGGGTTCACAGAGAAACCTCCAGAAAATCCTCCAGGTCACTTGTCTTACCCGCAAAGCCACATTCCCTTAGTAAGACAGGAAATAAGCTCCCTGCTAGCAAAAACAACAATAGAGTCAATTCCCACAAAGCAGTAAGGGAAAGGGTTCTATTTGCACATCTTCCTGGTGCCCAAGAAGACGAGCGATCTCAGACCCATTCTAGACCAGAGTTCCCTGAACCTCTATGTGGAATACAAGAGGTTCTAAATGTTATCTCTGCCAAGCTTGATTTCTGTCTTACAGAAGGACCACTGGCTATGTCCGCTGGACATGCAGGATGCCTACCTGCACATCCCAGTTTTTCTGCCACACCACAGAGTCCTCAGATTCTGTTTTCTGGGAGAGCATTTTCAGTTCAAAGCTCTTCCCTTTGGCCTTTTGTCAGCACCAGGAGTGTTCATAAAATGCCTAATGGTGGTAGTCGTGGCCTTGCACAGACAAGGGATCCGTACCTCAACTATTGGCTTCCTTCGGCCCCATCGAGGGACCGTTTAGCCAGTTCCCTGGCCATTACTCTGGACCTTTTTCAGAAGATGGGCATTACTGTCAACCATTCCAAATCCCACCTTTTTCCTACACAACAACTCCAATTTATTGGGGTGGTGTTGAATATGGTCCGGGGGCAAAGCTTTCCTGCCACTAAACAGGATGGAAACCCTGCATAAACAGGTGCACTTTGTGGCCTCACAGAGAAGGATGTCGGCCAGGATAATTCTTTGCATTCTCGGTCTCATGGCTGCGGCAACCCCTACGGTTCCCCTAGGCAGACTTCATATTAAAGTCACGCAATGGGCTCCCAGGGTACAATGGGACCAGTGATCCGATGATCTGAACCACGAGATCTTGGTCTGAGACCCGATGGCTCGGGATCTGTTGTGGTGGCAGGACCTGGACAACCTCCTTCAGGGTGTTCTGTTCTGTACAGTCCCTCCCTCCCAAATCCTAACAACAGATACCTCTGGATTGGGATGGGGAGCCCACCTGGATGCTCACAGGACTCAGAGCTCTTGGTCCGACAGCAAACGCCCTCTACACATCAATGTGTTGGAGATGAGGGCGGTACTGAATGCTTTACAAGCTTTCCAGCATTTAATATAGCCGGGGCAGCTTATGATCCTGACAGACAACATGTGTGTCATCTGGTACACAAACAAACAGGGTGAAACGCACTCATACCCCCTCTGTTACAAAGCGATGAGAGAATGGTACTGGGCAGTTGGTCACAGCCTTCTTCTGACAGCAGTTAATGTTCCAGGCATTCAAAACATCCTGGTGAATGCGCTCAGTCACACTCAAGTCAGAGCCCATGAGTGGAAACTGAGAGTCAGTGGTAGACAACATCTTTGAAAGATGGGGAAGACAGGACCTAGATCTGTTCATGCCCCCATCCAATGCAAAGCTACCAGCTTTCTGCTCACTCACTCCATGGCGTGGTGTTTTCTGGCAAGACGCGCTATCTCTGTGTTAGAAAGGGAGGTTCGTGTACGCATTTCCTCCACTTCCACTGATGCAGAAAGTTCTTCTGAAACTTCAGGCAGAAGGGGCATGAATGACTTTGATTGCTCCCTTCTGGCCAAGGCAAATTTGGTTCTCTCTACTTCAGCAGCTGTCAGTGGACCCTCCAGTTCCACTACCAATCTGCCAAGACCTACTGGCACAGGAACACGGAACCCTGGTCCATCCAGGCCTGCTGCCCCTTCATCTTCATGCATGGCACCTACTGACATAGCTGCTGCCCACTTTGGGGTCTCCCCTAGGGTGGCACAGATCCTAGTGGAGGCCAGAAAGCCATCCACTAGGGCTACATATGCCATGAAATGAAAGAGATTTTCAATATGGGCCGGATCTAAGGAGTTGGAACCCTTTTCCTGACTGGTTCCTCAGGTTCTAGACTACCTCTTGTACCTCTCTGGCCTGGGACTTAGTTATTTGACACTAAATGTCCATTTGTCTGCCATTTCTGCCTATCATATCCCTGTGGGTGGCAAAACTTTGGCTCAGCTGGAAGTATCCAAGACTTTTTTGAGCGGATCCCTTCATTTGAAACCCCCAGTTAGGAGCCCTGCTCCTCCCTGGGATCTGAATTTCATTTTGGAGAAACTCACACTGCCCCCATTCAAACCAGCGGCAAGTCGTGACATGTGCTACCTTTCATGGAAAGTGCTCTTTTTGGTTGCCATTACTTTGGCTAGAAGGATTTCCGAGCTTCAGGCCCTGATGAGTAAGGAGCCTTATTTGATTTTTCAGAGAGACCGGGTGGATCTATGTACAAATCCTAAGTTTCTGCCTAAGGCAGTTTCAGAATCCACCTTAAATCAGTTTCTTCAGTAGCCAGTGCATTACGCTGAGCATTCTAATCGGGGAAGCAATTCTGCACACGTTGGATGTACATAGAATTGTTTGTTATTACATGAACAGGATGAAGCCAGTCCGTAAAACTGATCTGTTTGTTTCCTTTGCACCCAAAAGGCAGGGTGTTGCAGTTTCAAAACAGTGTTTGTCTAAAAGGTTGCAAACTCTATCACCTTTTGTTATCAGAAGTATAACAAACCCCTTACGGGGAAGGTTAAAGAGCACCTTTCATGATGGTCCAAAAAGTTACATCTTATAGTCATTATGTTCAATACTAGACTTGAAAGGGTGTGTGCATTTGTTATTTTTGGCCAAGGTCTACTCTGCCTTCCATAATTTGGATTTGTTTTGGAGCCCTGCTGCACTTGCCTTTGTTGTTCAGCTGCTGTGCTGCTGGCTCCTGATGACATCACTATAGGGCAGATGAGTGACTCACACTGTGCAGTACCGTGTAGTGGCAACATTGTTGCAAGGGAAAACTACCAGTACTCCGTGTACATACTGTGTTCCCTCTTCCCCAAGACACCCTGTTAGCAATGCATTATGCCAAAATCCAAATGCCTTGTGAGTATGTCTTTTTTTTTTTGTTTGTTACATTGACTCTGCCCTATAGTGATGTCTGCAGTACAACCCTGGGCCCACAGCAACACCAGGCTTGCTATAGAAGCTCTGGTACCCCCTGCAGTTTTTAGCAGCTCAGAATGCAAAAACTAACTGCAGTGGACAGTAATGAAATACAATTCCAGAAACAATGCAAGAAGGGGTAATTTATGCATGAAAGACAAAACGACAATTGTGGTACGCTGAAAGGTTCCCTAAACAATTATAGGACAGGCCAGATGAATCTGGAAGGAGAGGCAGGAAGCTTACTTAGTGACCAAGATGCAAAAGATTTATTTGCAAGGGATAAGGAGAACAAGAAGCAACTGTTTTCAGCAATGTTACAAGATAAAAAAATAAATAAACAACAACACAATGTAATTGGGACCCACAATTGGTCGAACCAAGAGCAGGGGATAACCCCTCTTAGTCCAAGTCCTGCGTGCACTTGGCCGAGATGATACTACTATGGACGAACCAAGCTTGGACTTTCCTGAGCATCGGCTGATCAGCAGGTGGGCATTGACCCCACAAGGAGCTTGTTACAAACAGGCCATAATGGGGCACCCCTCGGATGAACAATACACAAAGAGGAACACTGTTAGCTGGACATGGAGGAAGGCGACGATCCACTGCGACTCCAAGCAAGAAACTGAAGACTTCTAGTTGGCTGATGGTTCTCTGGACGATCAGCAGCAGTGCCCACTTACAGGTCCCCAGCACCCAGGACACCTCCCAAGAAGAATATTGCTGGCAATGTGACCCTCTGGCGATCTCAGCAGAGCGACACAGGCACGTGCACACTCACAGATAGCTGGCGAAATAAGAAAAGGGCATACACAACGGTAACTGTGGTCCCTTAAGCTTGAGCCGGGGTGACTCCTAAGCTGACTCACTACTGGATACCTCACTAGCGGCTCCCTACCACTTTCCGTCGCAGAGCTGATGCTGGAGCACTTGTGGCAGAACTTCTGAACTGGCTGTCATCACTGGAGGTGGTCCTGCTGTAGATGGTGGATGGGCCAGGAACCTCCCTGGGTCAACCTCAAGCTCTGGTGAAGCAAGCTGGTCCGACAGTAAAGGCAAAGCTGGATGCCTGGTTCACCAAGGCAAAATTCAGTAACACAGTTCCATGGCAAGCAAACAGTTCGAATTTTTAAACAGACAGTTCAGTCTTTGTATGAAATACAGTCTATAGGGGGTGCCAGGCAGGCAACAGCATAGTTCGGTTTTGGTACTGGGCCACTTACTGTAGGCATAGGACCATTCCCCCAACACACTTTTTCCACAGGTTGCTGCCCCCTACAGGTCTTCCCCCATCCTGGCTATCTTTGCAGATCTGCCCCCACTTTGTTAATGGTAATAGCTACTCCTGGGCCTTGGGTAGGGCCTCGTCCACTATTTCCTATGCTTGAGGGCCTGAATGCTAGACCTTCACATCTAGCCCCTCCTTTATGGCAGCCAGCCAAGGGCTTCCACCTCCCAGCCCTGCAGTCTGACACAGAATGGTGGTGAAGAAGGCAACAGGGCCTGAACCCCACCCCTTCTCCCTCCCGGACTCAACTCTCTGGGCTTCCGAGTCACCACAGCCCTGTCCCTCTAGCTTGAAATGAGCTGCTATTCAGCTCAGACTGTCCTTTCCCGGAGAACACTCTAAACAATAATGCCAAAACCCAGATGACACAAACAAACACCCAGAAAAAAAAAAGACTTTGTGGCCTCTGGCCACAACTGGGGCCCCCTCTGTGTTTATAGGGCACTCAGCCCATGGCCCTGGTAATTCCTCTCTCTTGGGCATTTGGCCCACTGCCAGGCTTATGCTCCTCTCTTAGGGCTGTTCGTCCTCTCTGAGAGCTCACTATGCCCTCTTCTCCTTCTTTTGGCACTCCATCCCTTTAAATCCCCTCTCCTAGCTTTCCCCTTCCCACTCCCTGCCTGGCCCCATGGGAAGGGTCTACCTAGACCCTACTCTCCCTAGGGTATTGATCCAGCACCCTAACTAGCCTCCCCTGGGGCTCATGCCATGTGGTGCCCCTTTTTGCTTTGGGGGTACTCTGCCCCCCGATATCCTCTTTCACTCTAAGGTGCCTCTGGCATTAAGTAAAATAATCTTTGGGCTTGCAGCCCACTTACCAGCATGGCTGAGGGATGATCACTGCTGCTGGTGTTTCAGGGATGTGGCCAGAGGGCTGCGCTCCCACCTAGTGGCTCTCTTATGCTGCTGCAGGGGCCAGGAGGAACTAGTCAGTCTGGGGTGCATTGTCCACATGGAACAATTTTTAGCTGCTCATTTTGGTCCACCCTGAAAACTGTTCCCTCCACTACTCGGTGCTCAAGAAAGATAGCAGATTGTGTCAGGGAGCTGCTGTTTCACTCAACTGTCTGTGCCTGCTGCTACTGCTGCTCGACCTGTGCTGGAGGGGAGCACCACCGGAGGAGACAAGGACCAACCCTCAGGTAACCTTTTTTTGTCTGGGCTCCCTTCGTCCTCTACCTTCCACATTCAGCCACCAAACTCCCCTCTCAAGCCACTCCCTGGCGCTCTTGTAGGGCAGGGGAGATCCTGGAATTCAGCCAGGAGATTAGGCATTGCAAGCCCCATAGGGAGGTTCTTCTGCCACGACCCCCCTTCCCAGTGTTGAACGGAGTGAAATTAAACAAAGGGATAGGGAGGGATCGGTGGGACTGCGAGAAAGGAGGGGGTGGAATGGAGGAAAGGACGAGAGAGAAAAAAAGAAAATTTTCACATTAGGGAAATGTTCCCCATTTCCTTGTGGTGCCCCATAATTTGGGGGTACTACACTATGAAAGGGGCTCTTTAATTCAAAAGTACACTGAATGTGTAAGGCTTGAGGTCACATGGGTACCTGAGAAAAGATGATGGACACCTGAGCTTTTGGCTCCTGAATGTCTTGGCAGTATTCCACAACATCCTACAGAAACTGGGGTGGGGAATGTTTGTTGCCACCAGAGTGTGCCGTTGAAGGGGTTGTCAACATCACCTGCCTAAGAAGGGTAACCTGTTAATGTAGATAAACTGAGTTACCAGTCTTTCTAAACATCTATAAATACGGTAGGAAGTTTCTTGCAATGTGATTTGCTGAGAAGATTTTAAAGCCATGTGGCTCAGGAAAAGAAACCCACGGCTTCTCGCTTCTGGCAACCTGGATGCACTGCACATAAATATCCATGCCTCCAAAATGCTATATTCAAACATTTTATGGCAACCATCTTAGGTAAGTTGCCTATATAACAATGCCCTCTAGCCATTAGTATAAATCTTTGCAAAAAAGAGCCTTGTACATCTGCATCTGTTCAGGATTCTGCTATCTCCAAAAGAAATGAAATTATCTGCAAAACAAAAATGCATTAATGTACCAGTTAGGGTTCAAATTAACACCAGATAGGGATATGTGGAGTTAGGGTTTCCAAACCTAGGGTTTCCAAACCTAACTCCTCACCCCCCAACCCCAGGCAGCAAAAGGAAAAAATATTAGGGTTTTGGGTCTCCAGAGTCTTGGTGAATCAGTGGTGGGGTCTTCCTTACATGAAGAAAGGACATCACATCTGACATTGGTCAGCCCTATAAATAGGCAGCACACTCCCAGCATAAGTTGGATGATGGGCAGCTGAGGTGGAGTGCAGAGGGATGTACCACTCACCGTCCATCACTGCAGCACCGACCTGCAGGGTGAAGGATGGGGGTGGTGTTGTCAGTGCAATGGGGGGCACTGGCTACCAATGAGGGGTCAGAGGAGCCAGGATCGGGGGTCATGGGGTGTGACACTGCCATGCAGACTGGGGACGGGGTGTATGTGTGTTGGGGGGGTGTTCTGTCTTGCTGGATAGGGACAGGGTACAGATGTGTTTTGGGGGATGGGTTGGCTTAGGTGACTGGGGCAGGGGTTCTGATGTTGGGGTGTATACACCTTGTGTCAGGACCAGGATGAGGTTCTGTGTGTACAGGGCTCGGCGAGTATAGCAGTTGCAGCAGGGTCCTCCCTGTTGTATTCAGCACCCTCCTATGCCCCTTTATGTGCAGCACTATGTGCCTTTGTGAATGTTGTGTAGTGTGGACACCCTCCCATTTCTGTCCCTGGATTGCCCTGGCATGTTGCTGCCCAAGCAGCTGGGGACTTGGGTGCACACCTGGCAGCACACGTTTGGTGAATGCCTCCGGGGATCCACGGGACCCCCTCTGCCCAATATTCCCGCATATGTATGCCTATGCACCCGGTTTACATGGTGCATTGGCATTGTGCACAGGGCCCATTGTTTGTTTAGGGAATGAGTGGGAGTTAGGGTTGACTACCCAAAGAAGAACTCACCACTGATTAGCCAAGATTCTGGAGATCCAAAACCTTAATTTTATTTCCTTTTGCTGCTTGGGGGTTGGGGTGGGGAGTTAGGGTTAGAAACTCTAATGCCACATTTCCCTAGTTTTTTGGTGTTGACTTGAGAACCCTAACTGGTTCATTAATATAGTTTTGTGCAAAACAATTCCTTTCATTTGGAGATAATGGAATTATATCCTCATTCACACAGGTCCCTTTGAGACCTGCATGTACAGATGCAGACACGTAGAGCCCATTGAGCCCTGTACCAAGGAAAGAGTCCATCTGTCTACAGATGTGCAGGGCCATTGCAGGCCCTGTTCATCCGGTTGCAGCAATGAATGTGAAGAATTCATGGGACTGTCTGGTGGGCTACAGCAGCACAGCACCTTCTGGTCCCTGTGCTTGCATCTGTCCAAAGCTACAGATGCACAGGGCAAGCAGTACATCTGTCAACCAATGTACAGGCCCTCTGCCACCCATGGGCGCAGTGATGCAGGACCCTATGCCAAGAGAAGAGCTGTCTTCACTGTATGGTATCTGAGCCCATGCAGGCAACCTTGCAAGTTTCATTCCCAAGCTGGGAGAGTGGTGTCACATAACAGCATCATCCCAGCACCCTTACCCCATGTAGGTAGGTCACTAAGCTTACCCTCGATCTCCCACAAAGCGTACATCCTGGAGTGAATTCTGGCACTGCCCACAAAGTGTCTTAATAATTTTTTTGTATTTTGACCCCAGAGTTTCAAGATACAGTAGTTGTTTTATGACTCCCCTTATAAACATGACATGCAGCATTTATAGTGTGTGAAACATCATTTTGTACCACAAGTGCGAAAACACATCTCGTCCAGGATTTAAAAAAATTACACCTGTCACGTTTATGAGGTGGTGTGGAAAAATGGCTATGTTGAAGGTTTGGCATTAAAATACTGAAAATTAGCAAAGTTATGAGTGAATGTTGTAATATTGCAATATTCACTCATAATAACTCAGTCATTTTACCATATTTGTACACCAAATTTTCAGTATAACTTATTACTCCTCCTCATGAACCTAAGTAGACAGGTGAAAATGTTCAATTCCTTGCTGGAATGTCATTCCACGCTACAGGTGCAAAAACACATTTTGGCCAGGATTTGTCAAACTTTACCCCACCTAAATACCAGCATACCATTTAACTGCCTCTCCCTGCTTTGATTGAGGGTGCCCTTGTCCTCCCTACACCACCCCACACCACCCCTTTTTCTTCTCCCCTACTCCACCCCACCTCCTGCTCTCCTCCTGTCCAATGTACCCCACACTACCTCTTGCCCGGGTCCCACTCCTACTTTCTCCTCCACCCCACACCCCATGCTGCCCCTGCCCAAACTGAACTTCCCTCTCCCCCCCTCTCTACCGCCTAGCTGCATTTGCCCAAACCTCAACTTGGGCCTCTGCACTTAACTTCTCAGTTTGTTGCTCATTGTACTTGACTACTGGGAAACAGACAATGCCTCCAGCAGCTTCGTTTATATTTTGACATGTAAAATTTGTAACTTGTATTTGCTGCCCTTTACTACGTAAACTCTATGTTAGTTTGTGTTACTACTTTGTCAAAACTGTCTGCTGCAATTCTGCTGTTGCAACAAAATGTATCTTTTAAAACTGTTGACGAGGATCCTTTGCAAATGAGCTCTTAGCTCAAAGGTTGTAATTCCGATTTCTCAATAAATAAACCAAATAGATTTGAAAAATGACAGCTGTTGCGATCATGAAGTAGTGTGAAAAAATGCTATGTTGAAAATATTTAGACAAAATGTTGCAAATTACCAAAGTTATGAGTCAGCATACAAAAATTTCAGTGTACACTTATTACTGTCATTTTTGTGTTACTTGCACTCATGTGCAAGAAACACATTGCATCAGTCAGCAGTTAGGGAGCAGGTCACAGTGCATCAAGAAATTCGGCCACGTCACCACTCAATCAGCTGTTTTGGTGCATTACAAGCTACCAAAACAGCTGATTGCATGGTGTTGCCATGGCGATGACTTCTCCATTGGTCTCTCACAGTCCCCAGGAAGCTGACGGAAAGCCGCCGCCCGCCATTCCGTGAGCCTTCCTGATGAAATATTTCAATAAAAAAAAAAGGCTGACAGGGTGCCCAATACCCTGGTCGGCATGACCCCCTACCCAGTTCATTTGCGATGGGGTAGCCCAATCCCTGTCAGCATAATGCACCTCCCCGTGGCTCATGCGTCCCTCCCAGCACACTGTATAGCCGACGGGGTTGCCCAATCCACCGTCGGCTCCACTGCCCCCCCAAACAAACTTCCATCTCCCACACTGGGAGCCCACCCCAGCATGGAAAAAGTCTCCTTAGCCAACAGGGGTGCCCAATTCCCCATCTGCTCCACTTCTCCCCCAACCAAACTGCCTGGTGCCACGCTGGGAACCCACCCCAGTGTGGCAAAAGTCCCTATCATCATTAAAAAAGACCTAGAAGAAAAAAATGGTCCTCATTGATTCTCTCTGCCCTCCCAACCCGCACCCACCCTCTGCATACCCCCACCTCACTACACCCCCACCTCACCCCATACTTACCTCCAGAGCCCAGCACGACAATCCTCGGGGGACCGTGAACTGAAGAAATGCCGGTAAGCTATATAATGGCATCAATTATTTTTTTTTAACTTTGGTGGATTCGGCCATTTTTATTATCAAATTAACATAGTTCTGATTTCACCTCATGAATCAGTCACTGTCATTTTGTTATTGGGTCTTGAAAGGAGATTTTGTGGTCACTGCACGGAATCACCTTTTGGGACTGATTAACAAAACAACAGTGTCACAGTTCATGAGGTAGCCCCCCAAAAACCCTATGTTGAAAATCTGGTGAACATATTCCCCAAAATGACTGTTTTATGAGTGTGTATTGCACAGTTTCTACGCACACTCATAACTTAGAGCATTTTTTTTTTTGAAATTCAAAATTTTATTGAGTTATATAAAACCAACAATACATGAGATAAGGACTGCTTGGCATGCTATACACGGATCAAGTAAAATACAGTTGATGAGATAAACAAACCTCTATGGATTAAAGGGAGACAATGAAAACAAAAAGCCAACCCAGGCCCCCCCCCACTCACCATCCCCCGGCCCCGGAGAGTGCCATGACAGAAGGGAGACTGAATCAAAGGAGAAGGGTATTGGAGAGGCAACACCAAATAGCAGTGTCAGTACAAAGGAGGCAAGTTGAGTAGCGACTGTCAGAGGCCCATCTTATTTGGAGATTATTTCAGATATAAAGCATGTAGTTTACCCCATTTCTGATTGAAAGAAGCCAAATGGTTTCTGGAACTAGCTATTAACTTCTCGGTGTTAAAACAAAGGGACATCTCTTTGAGCCATTCCGAGTATGTAATAGAGTCTTGGTCCATCCAATGTCTAAGGACCAATTTTTTTGACTACTATAGAGATCAGAGCCATATGGTACCTCCGTTCCTTCACCTCAATGTTGGAGTATATTCCTAGAATACAAACTTCTTTGATGAAGAGTTCCTTTAGCCCCAGAAGCCGGTCTAGATTATTACGTATTGTGTTCCAAAGGGGTGCTACCCTGTCACAATCCCAAAGGATGTGCAACAGGTTCCCTTCAGTAATGCCACATCGCGTACAGTTAGGTGATTGGAGTTTGCCAAATTTAGCTAATTTAACTGGCATGTAGTAGAGGTTGTTCAGAATATAGTATTGGATTAATCTATGGTTATCCTGGGAAAGGTATTTGTATATGTCCTTCCATATCGGTTCCCAGAGAAGGGGGGAAGGTCCGATATAAGAGATGTCCAGATTTTAGAGGCCCTCCAGGGTATTAGGGAGCAGGGTGTCCAACAAGTAGACATATATCCAGGCTGTACCGTGGGGTTTAACGGCAGCTTCATGGATCTTTCCAAAAGGGGCCTAGTTTTGGATGGTATATATACAGGCCCAAATATCTTAACTATTAGGTGTCTCAATTGAAAGACCTTAAAGATATATTTCTTGGAGATGTTAAAGGAAGTTAAAATATCTTCCGAAGGTAGGAATGAGCCATGCGAATACAGAGATTCCACTAGTGAGTCATGAATTTGTGGGAGCCACTCCGAGGTCAGCCATTTGCCCCCGATTTTAATGTTGGGATTTAAAATGAGAGGTTGTGCCAGGTCCTTGGTGTGGGGTATGTTGAAGAAACTCCAACATTGGGATAGAATTTTAATAGAGAGACCAATAGTGGATTCCTGTATGGCTACAGGTAGTGTGGAGAGGGAGTAACAGAAGATATGGGGGGGGTCGTAGATTATGTTGGTCCAGCAGTTTAAGCTCCAATTGTAGCTATATTGGTTGGGGTAGATTAAGTTGGGAGGTTGACCATTTCCCTATTTTATATAAGTGGCTAGCCCAGTAGTATAGTAAGAAATTAGGTAGACGAAGGCCCCCTTTATCTCTAGTTGCATTAAGTTTAAGAAAGGCCCATCTAGGTTGTTTTCCTTTCCAGATAAAATTGGATAACGCAGAGTGTGTTTATTTAAAGTACAATCTAGGGAGCCAAATATTTAATCGATTAAGGGGACAGAAAATCCGGGGTAATTCATTTATTTTAACAATGTTGATGCACCCCCATAGGGATAGTGGTAAGTTCTGACACTGGTCAAGATCTCGTTGGATCCTTATCAACAGATCATCCAAGTTGAGCTTCTTGATCGTTTCTGCCTCACGGGCTAAGTGGATGCCTAAGTACTTAAGTGAGGCCGAGGACCAATTCATGCCGAACTGGGTAAAGCCAGCCTGAAAGGTGAGAGAGTTTAATGGAAAAATAACTGATTTAGATACATTTAGCCTGTAGTTAGACACCTGACCAAAATGTTCAATGATTTGAAGTGCTTGTGCTAAGGATGATTCTGGGTTAGTAAGGTGTAATAAAATATTATCTGCAAAGACCGACAGTGTTAGTGGAAGTTGAGAGATAACACAGCCTGTGACCCGCGTTGAGGCTTTAATACTAACTAACAGGGGTTCTAAATATAAATTAAATAGGTAGGGGGATAGGGGGCAGCCTTGTCGTGTACCAGAACACAGGGAAATTGGGAGGAGAAAACCCTGTTGAAGTAAACTTTGGCTGAGGGTGCCTTGTAGATCGTCATAATCCACTGGATAAAGGTGACAGGGAAGCCCATTCTCTTCAAAGTAGCCCACAAAAAGTCCCAGTTCACCCTGTCAAAGGCCTTCACTGCATCAAGTGCAATTAGGATCATAGGGGACTGTGAGTCTTGGGCCATTTGAAAGATGTGGGACAGGGTTCGCAGGTGATCTGCTGCAGATTTGCCTTGGACAAAACCAACCTGTTCCGGGCTCAACAGATGTTGCCAAATCTTCTTGATTCTAAGAGCAAGAATTTTGGACAGTATTTTGATGTCATAATTTAGTAGTGAAATTGGACGGTAGCTGGCTGGATCCAGTAAGGGTTTATCTGGCTTTGGAATTAAAATTATCGTGGCCTCTAAAAGAGAGGGGTCAAAGCAGTCTGAGGAAAACATGTATTCATATAATTTCAAAAGCAGAGGGGATAATTCTTTACAAAAGGCTTTATAAAAATTAGGGGGAAAGCCATCGGGACCTGGGGCCTTGTCCAGAGGCAGACCTTTAATTGCTTCTTCTTCTTCAGTTAAGGTGATGGGCGAGGATAAGATATCGCAGTGGTGTACCTGAAGGGAAGGGAGTTTGACCCCTTGTAAAAACTGCTCTATCATATGGGAAGATGGTTGAGAGGCACCCTTGCCATAGATCTCCCTGTAGAAAGATTCAAAAATTAGGGCGATATTTCTAGGCAAAGTTTTGATGGAGCCATTCTGAGAGTTTAAAGCTGGGATTAACCATGAGCTCTCCATCTCCCTCAATCTAAGAGCAAGCAATCTTCCCGGTTTTTCTCCTTGGTCCAGATAGCGGGTCTTAGTTTTAAGCATGGCGTACTCTGCTTTCTCTCTTGCTAAATCATTGTATTCACTCCTGAGTTTAATTAGAGCTTCCAGGTCTTTTTGAGAATTGGAGTGGAGGACATCATCTTCGGCTATCCTAAGTTGGTTGGACAGTAAAATAATTTTGGCCTCTCTTGTCTTTTTCCTATGGGAAGCTACCTTTATGAATTCACCCCAATAAAACATTTAAGAGAGCACCAGAGTATGTCATCTCTGTGGACAGACCCTTGGTTGAATTCTAAGAAGGATAGGATCTTATCTTTGATCTGGGAGACTGTATGATCCTCCTTTAGAATTTGCGTATTTAATTTCCATGAGGTATCTCTCTGTCCCTGTAGACCGAGGGAAACCGTGATCCATACCAGAGAATGATCCAAGATAACTATTGGTTCTATACCTACTTGATGTGTGTTGCGCAAAAGGGTAGAGCTAGTTAGTATGTAGTCAATTCTTGACCACGTTTGATGAACCTGGGAGTAAATGGAAAAGATGCGGCTATTGGGGTTGAACAGATGCCAAGGGTCGCATAACCCTAGCAGGTGCATAAAATCAATGAGAGCCGGTTGGGAGGGAGATGAAGGTTTTAAAGGCCTGTAAGTTTTATCCATCTCGTTGGATGGAGCTATATTCCAATCACCACCAAGAATGAAAAGAGAGGGCAGGAATCTACTCAAACTGTCTGCTAAGGACATTAGGAAATGAGGGTCACCTCCAACTGGACCGTAAATCGCACCTAGTACCACATTGCTGTTATTGAGGTGGTCCTTGACCAAAACAAATCTGCTGTCTTGATCGATAATACTATCCTCCATTACAAACATGATATGTTGCTTAATTAGTATGGCTACCCCCCTGCTAGCGTGCAATCCACTAGCTGTAAAAATCTGAGAGAAACCCAACCTACGTAACCCTTTAGCTTCTGAGGCTGCCAAATGTGTTTCCTGCATGAAGATTATGTCCACATTTAGTAAAATACAGTTCTGGAGAACTTGATGCTTTTTAATGGGGTCCTTAACGCCTCTGACATTCCAGCTAGCAAACATAATCGACCTCGTAGCCATGTGGTGTGATGCTATGTAAGAGAAAGTCCTAGAACAGTAACCCCTCTAGTGTGATCCGAAATGTTTGGCACTCTCCGAGGCTCCCCTCTTCTCCCCCCCAACCCCACAAAAGATAGCAATTAACAACAAGCCAGTCCCCCAAGTCAGGAACATAGAATTGTACATTATAGAGTCTGTACACAGAAAACAGCATCCTATAACTGTTTAACCCAGACAATAAAGTACACCACCACCCCCCCATTTGTTACTAACCCTACATATAGCTAAACCCCCCATAAACTATGTACAAACAATCCCCTTAGGTCCAATAGAACGTATCCTGGCCAAGCATGAGTACTGAGTGAGGACCGACCCCAAGGGCTAGCATACCCGAACTTAGGTAAAGTAATCGTCTGCCCAAAGAAACCTTTAACTCTTAACATTAAAACAAGTTCAATCATTTGGAGCAGACAGGGATAAGATGATCTCCTGGGTGCTGCTGCCCACTCCCTACATCGCAGGCTGCAAGGCAGTTCGCCCAAGGCTAGCCCAATCTTTGCGCACCCCCAACCCAGCCAAAATATTTGGAAACTTTAACTTCATGGCCGCTCAGAAAGAGGGAGCAGTAAATTAAACAGGCCTTACCAATCCTTTCCAAACATGGAGCGATCTCGCTATGCTGGGGTTCCGCCACACCTGGGTTCAGCTTAAGAACTCCACAGCCAAAGTACTAATTGTGGGCAGACGGAACGTCCCAGTGTAACTTCAGGCATGTGAGGGGTATAGTTCTTGTTATGATGCGTAAGGCCTCCATGTTACAGGAAGAGGGAGGGGAACACAATATTGCTAGGACCAACTGGTCCGTCGGGGAAACGGTCCGACGGAAACTGTTAGCAAGGGAATGGTTCCTACCCCCCCCTTCTCCAGGGCCGGACAGCAGACCCGCGACTACTCAACCAAGCACCTAGGCCGCACCCGGAACCCGACCAGCACCCCCTCAGCCTCTAACAGCAAAAGGATCAACATCAGAAAACCCACCAGGTAAGCAAACAGCAACAGAAAAACAACACTTATATCAGGTAAGCAAACATTTAAGGCCATTCTTAAAGTTCACAGTTCAACCAGCTTTGAACAGGCTGGGCAGCTTTTGGGACAGAACTTCTTTGGCTTGGTCCAGCTTCTCAAATGAATGCCACACACCATCCAGCAATACTTGCAGCTTGGCCGGGTAGTTCATCCGGAATCGAATACCGGCCACTATCAGCTTGGTCACCATCGGGTGGAAAGTTTTCCTTTTTTGCCGGGTTTCAAATGGCAAGTCCTGGGTGATTCTCAGCTTGTTATTTTCCCAGAGAATCATTTGCAGATCCCTGGTCTTGCTCAGAATGTGTTGCTTCTCCAGATAACTGAGCAATTTAATAATTTTAGGCCTCGGAGGGGTACCAGGCAGGGGCTTTGGTTTTAAAGACCGGTGTGCCCTTTCAATATGGTACTGTGGGTTGAAAGGAGAAGGGCCCACTATCTTGGTCAGCAGTTTTTGAATGAAAACCAGGGTATCTACACCATCTTCAGCTTCTGGTAGGCCCAGGATTAAGATGTTATTTCTTCTACTACGACCTTCGAGGTCTTCTGTTTTCAGTTGAAGTTTGGCTATTTGTTGCTTGAGAAGGACAATTTCAGGGTCAGCTTCCACTCTCCATGTTTCCAGCGAGCTGGTTCTGGCTTCAGTGTCACCAACTCTGGTAGTAAGCAAGGCGAGGTCGCTTCGCATGGATTTTAATTCTGACGATATATCTTGCAGTGTTTCCCGAAACGGGATTAGCTCTTGCAGAAAATGATCCTCCGTGAGAGGGTTGGAGGGAGAGCCAGAGGGGCTGGTTTTAGCTCCGTGTCCCACATTCTGTGTCTTTGATTTTTTGGAAGCTTTCTCTGGGGTGTTCGGTGGTGTGCTTGGCCTCAGCAGGCTTCAATTCGGCCTCCATGGTCACCGTGGAACCAAGGCGCTCTGATTTAAAATCTGTTCACAAATCTGGCACAGGTGCCTTGTTGACAGTTAACGAAGGCTGGTGGATGGTTAGGGTTGAAGAAATGGCCACAAAGTCGGCGAGAAAATCTGAAATTAGCTGGTTGGTAGGAGAGCGTAAACGACTATGCTGGCATAAGGTGCACTGCATCACGTGACCTCCAATTTAGAGCATTTTTAATATTTTCACTCCAGATTTTCAGCATTGTCATTTTACCACACCTCCTTATGAGCAGTACAACTGTCATTTTTCACATCTCACCCAAAATTTGTTTAATGAGCAGAGGTCTTAAACTGGCTATGTTGAAAATTTGGTGACAAAAGTCCATAAAATGACAGTGTTATGATCGTACATTGTGCAATTTCCACACACCCTTGTAAGTTCACAAATTCGTAATCTTTTCAGTCCAGATTTTCAATATTACCTTTTTTCCACACCTCCTTATGAACAGTACAGCTGTCATTTTTCACACCCTAGCCAATATGTGTTTTCGTACTTCCAGCGCAGAATAGCACAGTCACTGTGGGAAATCAGTGTTTGGGATAGATTAAGAAAATCACAGTGACACTGTTCATGAGTGGAGGTCCCAAAATGCCTATTTTGAAAATCTGCTGTAAAAAAATCCCAAAACTAATTACATTATGGATGTGCATTGCACAGTTTCTATGCACACTCGTGACTTCACCAGTTTTTTCATATTTTCACTCCAGAGTTTCAATATTGCCATTTTTTACACCTCCTCATGAACAGTTCAGCTGTCATTTTTCACATCCTGTTCAAATGTGTTTTCGCTCCTGTGGCGCCAAATGGCGCAGTCACTGTACAAAAGCACCTTTTCGCTAATGAACTGATAGTGTCACTGTTCATGCGGTGGGATCACAAAAAGCCCATGTTGAAAACGTGTAGTAAAAATACCAAGAAACGCCAAGTGTGTTAGGGGTTTTAACCATAACGCCCTACCCTGTAGGGACTGACAGTCATCAGGGGTGTGACTTGGGATTGTCGACAGTAATGCTCCTGCCATTCTACCACCACCCTGCAGCCAGTAGCAGGCATCAAGGTGCACCTTGGACCATTTGGCTCCAGAGTTCACCCCATTCTCCTATACTGCACCCATTTCAGTGTATTTCCTTATGGAATGAGGTGAGTGTAAAGCCCGAACATTTCAAAGCACACCTCAACATTTGTAAGTGTCTGCAGGGTAGGGTGAGGTGAAATATCATGACCATTATGGGCAACAACCCAAAGGCACACCCCAATGCATGTCCACCTCTGCAGGGTGGGGGTGGAGTTGGTGTCAGTTCAATACTTCACTGCTATTCCTATACTGCATCTAAGTCCTGCACTTCTACTGCTAATGACAGCAAGCAACACTTGGCATTGACAAATGCTTGTTACGTATTCTGATGACAGATTTTCAACATAGCCTTCTTATGACCCCCCCCATGAACAAAAGTGGAGAAAATGTTCAAATCCCACCTGAAAGGTGATTTTGTAACATGACCAAGAAATCACCTTTAGGGCCAGATTTACATAGCATAACCATCATTGCTCATGAGGTGGGGTCACAAAAAAAGATCATGTTGAAAATTTGGTGTAAAAATATTCAAAATTCAAAACTGACAAATTTATGAATAAAAGTTCAAAGCCCATTGAGTAAGCAATAATACCCGACCGGGTTGGTGGTATTGGGAAATATCGGACCGACCAGGGACGTAATGAGGCCCGACACCACAGGCGCTTAGAAAATGGCCCATATGTAACATTTTTAATAAGTTAATAAGTGTTGAAAAATAATCAGCACATGTGTTTCTTGTAAAGTAGTCCCTGTACTGTGCTATGCTTGCCAGTAGAGGGTGCCCCAATGTTTAGGAGACATGAGTGCATAGCATCCACAGGGTTTATGTGAGTGGTAGTTCTATTGTAGGAATGTCGCGACGTTGGCAGCGGTGGAGTCGGGTCCATTGTTTTTTTTTATTGAAGTGCAAGAGGAACCCTACTGAAAGCAAGCTGCTATTTATGTAAAATCTGTGCATTTGGTGGCATTCTGTGCTGGAGTTTTGAGGGAGGAGCACGGTCTGTGGTGACAGAATGTAGGAACAGGAGTTGACTGTTCCTGGAGATGAGTGAGAGGGGGTTGGGAATCGCAGATTGGGAGTTGCGCTGACAACGTAGAAGGGCTGGAGTGACTGGGACAATGCGGATGGAATTGGTGGCAGATGCTCCCCCGATTCTGAGGCACATTCCTAGGTTGACACAATTACTAAATTGGATGGCTTTTGAGGTACTGGGAGCCGTGACTTGCTCTCTTATGTTATTTTAATATGGTGTGGCTCAAAATCTAAGGAAAGTATTCAGGTTATCGGAAGTATGCATTTTTTTATGTTTTTTTAATTTTTTACATTTATTGAAGAAAATATTGAATGAGTTTGGGGGACAGTTGTTTGGCTAACCACCAATTCGCATGCTAAGTGGGACAAAAAGAATGGCAGCTGGTCAGTTTGACATTTTGGGGTGCCCAGTAATACCATAAGTAATTGGGCACCCCAAATTGGTACTTGTAGAGGGCTCTATTGAAAAATACCCACCCGCTACTACTTCTGTCCTAGTCATCAGAATGCTAGGGTTTAGTTAGTCATTTTCTAAAATACTTTAAAAATCACTTACCTGATTTTCTCATATCGAAGTCACCAGTTCCAGCAGCAAGATGTGCCTTCAGTTACAGACGGGATCTATGCTCTGGGCATGCTCAGTGAATGTGTGTGTGAGTGTGTGTGTGTGTGTGTGTGTGTGTGTGTGTGTGTGTGAGTGTGTGTGTGTGTGTGAGAGGTGTGTGTGTGTGTGTGTGTGTGTGTGTGAGTGTGTGTGTGTGTGTGTGTGTGTGTGTGTGTGTGTGTGTGGGGTGGGGAGGTGTAGGTGCTGAGTGCAAGGTCAAGGTTGGGTGGGTGAGGGGTGTAGGAGGGTCAGATTGGCAAGGGACCATTTTCTTTTTTTAAAGGGTAAATAAAAATCATTGAGGGACAGTTTTCTTTATTCCAGGAGACATATTCCAACACTGTGGGTTGGGCAACCCACTGTTGGGCTACTTTTCAGTGGCATCATCCCACTGTCAGCTTAGCTGAATACAAAACTGCATCCACGTGCGTATACAGTGTGAGTATCAGAAAACTCATGGTTTTAAATGCAGATCACTGGAGCCAAAACTTGGAGGTCCTGTCAGTGTTATAAAGCTGTCACCAGTACTAAATGTAAACTGAGTCCTGGCTGAACAGTTATTCCATTTTTTTAAAACTAAGTTGACAGAAAGTGTAGATCATTCAGAGAGGCACTATATATGTTCTTCAGCAATCAGCATTTAAGACCATGGGCCAGATATTCAGAAATGCACCAAAGGCCTTCGCAAGTCAGGCACAGTGAAAATCCGATGCACCATGGCATAATGAGTGCGATATTCAAAGATTGTGTATGGCTCTTTCTCCCTTGCTCTTATGGATTTTGCCCCTCCACCATCATGTGCCACTCTCTCTCTCCCTCTCACCCCTGGTGCAAGTGCTGTCTGTGTACTTGCGCCCTGTATTTATAGGCTAAAGTCTGCTTGGCACATCTGGGACTTGCTCCTCACTTGCACCATGGTTCAGCGGTTGAATGTCGCACTGTGCCGCATATTCATGGGCACATCCCCTGCTCTTGCGCATGCATTCATTAGTGTTGCACATTGGTGCACAGGGAATTGTGCTGTGCATTGGCTCCCACTGAATATCACTCCTTGGCGCATTTCCGTACTTGCGCCAGTGCAATTCAGTTGCACCATGCACAACTGCTTTGAATATCCCGGCCCATGAGTTTTCTGACACTCACACTGTACACACACTTCATGCAATTTGGTATTCAGCTAATGCAAGGTATTTACAAAGAGCTATGATTTTAACAACTGCACTTATCAAGAAATACAGGAGCTGATTATTAAAGATCAGTGCAGAGTGATTAGTTTAAATACAGGTCCTTGAAGCAAAGAACAGTCAACAACAATGAGGAGTGGTGGCATTGCAATTCAGAATAAAATCATTAGACTTTTTTTAATTTCTCATGTACTGTGCTGCAATTATTGATTCAATCAAACTAACTGTCATGCCACTTAAATTTTTGCTGGGAAAGACACATGAGTAGCTCAAGACATTTGCTCAGATATTCAGACAACATGACACTCTCATGATGCTGTCATTGACAGCAGTTCTTGAATCACATGAATGACATTCAGCTCAAAGCTGAGATCACAAAAAAGCAGAAGTCAGGATCAGTCTGGGATACAGGGCACCCACCTAGAAAGTTGATGCATGGACCCACATGGAAAATCAATAAGGGAAGGCCCAGGGTGACACATTCTTATCAGTATTCCGCTTACATTTCATACATTAGCTCCATGTTTGCATCTTGAATTTACTTGCAGTGCCCCCCCCCCCAAAATACATTTAATTGGAAAATAGATGACAAATCCAAGTATTTTCAGAGTTCAGAAGATGGCCAGGTACCCTACAGAAAAGAGGAACACCTGGAAATTTTCAGGTATCAGGGCAGACCGATCCAACTCTGGCAAAAGTATATTTCAGGGACTGACACATCTCAATCAGGACCTTGCTTATGTGTATGTAGTAGAAAAAAAATCACAGGACACAGTATATATTGGTATTTACTTGACATTTTTTTTAATAAATGCACACAGTACAAAGTTGAAATTTGACTTTTTTGTTTCTCTAGTTGTCATTGATCTTTAAACTGCAGCATAATTCCTTTCACTTCTCCCAACCCCATGCAACTGCACTGACACTATTCAGTGCATGCAGTAGTTATCTTCAAGCTTGACTGCCAAAGTAGACTCATAAACATTAAAAACCTGATTTTTCAAATGTAAATATCTCAAAAAGTACAAAACTCCCAAGTATCAACTGTCTCCAGCAAATCCTTCCCTACCAACCTACACAACATAAAAAAAAACACAATTTCAAGATTTATAGTTTTTTTTATGTAGATGAGAGCAAAAATTCAGAAACAAAATCTCTGAAATCAAAAGAAAAATTGCATTGTTTCAGTTTATTATCTCTAACAATGGTAAACCAATTTACAATAGACAATTATGGATTCTGTCACGTACAACAAATCCTGAAAGTTTCATGTAAATCTGTAAAACCATCTTTCTGCAAGCAGCAAAGAAAAAATTAAGTTTAACATAGAACTCATCAACCACCCTAACTATAGGGAGTTACCGCACCCCTATAATATCATAAAATGTAAACCTCTGGCTGAATATCCACCATCAGTCCTCAGCTCTAGGCAATAAATCATTAAAATTAAATCTTTTAAATATTCCTTGTATCATTTTCACTCCTTTCGTATAACTGAAAGAAAAAGCCCAAAAAGCATCCTTCCCTGAATTATCAAGTCCAACTGTGTGGTTCCCAAGACCAGATTCATTGTCATGCTTTGTGCTTGGCTGCATTTGATAACTCAGAAACCAGTTAAGCTCATGGTCAACTTCCCATTGCAGCTGCTGCCTGGCATCAATTTCGCTCCTGCTCCCCTGCATAACTTTAACTTAATTTATGCATTTAATTTTTGTCTCTCAGACTGCGTAGTCTGTGCTGTACTACATTTAATTTTCTATGTCTCAAACCGCATAGTCTAGCCTTGAACTGAGTTCCTCATTTTATTGAAATGTTTTCTGTAGTCTGTGTTAGCTCTATTTTAATCAGTTTAGCCCTGTTCTAATTAGATCTAGCCTTATCGAGTGCTGAGCTTTCAGGAATGTGTAAACTGGTAGTCCGTGTTAGCTATTGTATTAAACATAGAACCTTATTTTGAGCTTAGCATCTTGAAATTTTTCCAGTTTATAATTTTGTTAGGTCATAGAAGTTGCCCAACAGTCTCAAGTTTAGCATTTCTTTTGTTCTACTTAGTCTGAATGCTTCTTCTCTGCTTCTTCTGTATTTCCTAACCCCACCCCCCTCTTTAAGCTACACTTTAATAATTGCTCTTTATCTCTTTTTCTTCCCTTTCCAACTTCTTCTCTTGTGAACCCTAGCCCCCTTCCCCCTGGCCTGCATACGGGGACCCTCCCATCATTTTGCACCTCTTTACCTTGTCTCCCTACCTCTTGCTGTGTAACCATCTCCATGCCCAGTCTGCCATGCCCTCCCACAGTTCACTGTCTGTTTATTAATCCCCTCTCTTCTCTCTCTCTTCCTTTTCAGCTAGCCCAAGCAGCGGGTGCCTCCCTGAAGTGAGCAGCTCCCTGTTGTCCCAGGCCATGTCATCTCCTCTGGCTGCCGCTCCCCCTCCTCTTCCTCGAGATCAAATGCAATTAATTCACAACTGTGCTTCAGAGCCTGAACTCTTGAATATGGCTCCTGACCTGATTGGTGTACCTTGGGGACTTCTAACTCTGCCATTGGCTGTTTGCAGTCAAGACTGCTGCAGATTGACTAAACTGGGGCTCCAAGAAATTCCTACCTAACTCGGTCCCTCTTGCTACCATAGATGGAAAACTGCTCCTGGTGGCTTTCGCCACTTTCTGCCCTTGAATTTTGGTGGCTTTTTCTGCTGCTAGTATTTACTAGCTAGTGTATTTTTTCCCCAACTGCCCACCCTGACTCTGACCTCTATTAAATTGGAATAAACCCCTCCCACTCACCTCCCACTAGCTCTTAATTGCCCTTTCTCTAGGCAAATAGCCACTCATCAATCCCGCTTGTAATACCTCTACCCCCCTTGCTCACCCTCACCTCCTACTTGTCCTTTCATTCTCACCAGGACACAAACTTTCTCATCTCCTATCTTTCCATCTAAATTTTATCCTACCACCCCTGAACTCTTTGCTATACATCTCTCCACCCTTTTTAAACTGGGTCTGCAGGGTCTGTACTTCTGCTAGGGTTGCTCTGTTGCCCATCCCAACTAGGTAGCTTCTTGTCCACTGCACCTCTGCATACACAATGCTCCTACTTAGAACAATTTGCTACCTAGCAGCTTGGCAGTTGCTGGCACCTATTGTTACAATCACACCAAATTCACCCCTAAACTATTCTATACTTCAAAAACAGTAATTAATTTATCGCCCTATCAGCACTGCCACAAGTCAACTTCCTCTCAGAAATTAAATATATCCTCCAGCACAAAACCTCCCTTCTGTTCACAAATGACAGAGGTATACTCTATATACTCTGTGTATCCCATACCTCCACCAGTCACAAATATGACAATAACCTGCTCCATGATGAAGCAGAACATGTCAAAAAAACTGACCTGATCACAGGTAATAAAAAACCTACAGTGGCAGGCAATCTGCCTGGCCTGGCTACTGTTACTTCTCTCTGGGAATATCCACCCAAATCCTGGCCCCCTGGCAAATACAATGGCACAAATTTGCAGGTAAAATGGATTGACCCTTGCCTCCATCAACATTTGTAGCCTTCTGGCAAAATTAGACTCATTACAAGTCTGGGCCGCCCAACACCAGCCTGACATGCTATCAGTTGTTGAAACCTGGCTTAATCCTAATATTACCTACACTGCCATTCAACTACCAGGCTATACCATGTTCAGGCTTGACAGGGTAGGCAAACATGGAGAAGGCTGTATCCTCTACATTAAAGAACACTTTCAGGCTCATGTACTACCCCCCATCAAAACTAACTGTAACACACAACTCCTTGCTGTAAAAGTCCAACTAGGCACAAATGGTAAATCAATAACTGTGGTATCAGTCTATAGTCCCCCTAAGGCCCAAATCAGTGGTTTCAAAATTATACACAACTACCTCATGGGCCATCGTTGGAGTGCTGAGTTAATAATGATGGGGGATTTTGACATAAACTGAGCATCCCCTGAAGCAGCCCCCTACAGAGATGCCTTATCTGCTCTAAACATGGTGCAAACAGTAAGCTCCCCCACCTCCATAAACTATTGTATGGGTACTAGCTCCCTCATTGACTGGATTATCACCAACTGCCCAGATATAATAACACACACAACAGTCCTTCTGGATTCCCTAAGTGACCATTCGTCCATCCTTTTCAACTGGACTAATAAGTCCACCCACCAAGATACCACCAAGAACAGTCACAAACAGGTTGCTGAAAAAGGAGAAACTTGCCTCCTTGAAAACTCACCTAGGGCTTCAAGACTTGAGCTTCTTAGACACAATAGAAGACATTGATGCTGCCTTAGATGGCTTCATACACAAATTCAATGAATCATGTAATATCTTCATGCCTTTCTCAAAGTGGAGAGCTGGGACTCCCACAACTCCTGGATCTCTCTTCAGCTCCTAGATATGATGAAACACAGGGACAACCTATGGGTTAAAGCAAAAAGAACAGGCTCCCAGGCTGACACTCAGCTATACAGAGCTGCACAGAACAGTTGCACCTGGGCAATCCATCAGACAAAAAGCCAGCATTTTAGGGCAGAACTTACTAACTCCTGGGGTGACAATAAGAGGCTCTGGGAGAACATAAAATCACTGTCAGGTAAACCTAAAAAGACTCCCCCATCCATACTCAGTGTTGATGGCACACCCACCCTTGACCCAAACATCATAGCCAATGCATTCAATAAAGTATTCATGGATCTCAGTGGTATCCTGCTTTCTGACTCCCTCCAACCAATGGATACTGAAAATCATTCACAAGACCTCGGGACCACCCCCCACAACCCTCCCTTCAACCTGAAAATCTCATCCCAGCTGAGGCAAAAAATATCTCACTGTAGCAACTGATAAGTTCAGAGCAAGCAGTGACATGTTTGACCTCAAATTTGTAAAGCTCACCCTTGATATTATCCTCATCCCCCAACCAAAATTATAAACCTATCTCTTACAAATGGAAAATTCCCTGGGGTCTGGAAAGCTGCCATGGTTACCCCTGTCCACAAATCTGGTGACAGAACCTTCCATTCAAATTACAGACCAATCTCAATACTTCCCTCTCTCTCAAAAGCTCATAAAAACGTAGTGTTTGACCAGTTAACGGAATACCTCGACAAATGCCAACTACAGTGCCAACAACAACATGGATTTCAGAAGCTGCATAGCACTTCTACTGTCTTAGTAGAATTCACTAGCTATATTCAAAATGCACTAGACCATGGGCTCTTGGTGGGGGCAACCTACATTAACCTCACCAAGGTCTTTGACACTGTTAACCACTAACTGCTACTGAACCAAGTCTCCCACACAGGTCTATCTGAAGAGTCCGTATCCTGGGTCAGGAACTACCTCACTGGGAGAATGCAAAGTGTAAAAATTCAAAATGTCCTCTCTGACAGTCAGCCCATGACTACAGGAGTGCCCCAATGCTCAGTCATTGGCCCTCTCTTTTTAGTCTATTTCTTAACCACCTTCCATATGCAGTTACAGACAATGTCTTCTTCATGCAGATGACGCTGTACTTTTTTCAAGCAGCCATGACCCCTCTACACTAGAAAGGCTGATGCAATCTAATTCCTCTTCAGTGGAGAAATTGTTTCTTAACTCCAAATTACTTTTAAATTGCAAAAAAATGAAAACCATGACCTTCGCTTCTGCCCACAATAAGAGCAGGTCCCACCAGCTAAATGTCTGTAACAATCTTAGTTCTCCCCTTGAAATGGTACAAAGCTTCAGATATTTTGGGGTTACAATGGACCGCACTCAACCATACTCGCAACACATCAACACTGTGGCTAAGGCCACTAATGCTAAACTAGGGCTGCTCTACTGCAACAAACATTGCCTAACCAACAATGCCCTAAAAATTGCTGTTACAAGCTCAGTGCTGTCTGCCATTGATTATGGCTTAGTGGTATATGGTGCTGCCACCCCATGGCCCTCAATCAAATCAAGTCAACACTCAACAAGGCTTGTCGGCTTGTGCTGGATGCTGACTGGATGACACACGCGTGTGACCTATATGCCCAGGCTGGTTGGCTAAACCTAGACAGTAGATTATGTTATAAGACCTGCATTCAGGCAAAGAATGCAACCCTAGGTCTCACCCTCCCTCTGGAGTAGAAAACCTCATCCTGGTACATGACTCATCCAAAACACTAGGGGCCTGAACAACCATTCTCTAAAAATCCCCTTTCGTCAGACCTCACAAGGTCAGTAGTCCTTTGAATATTGCATACCTATGTGACTAAACTTTCTTGGGTTAGAGCTTCAGAATGAATGAAAGCTTGGAGCATTCAAAGTAAACTCAGGGCTCTGCTAACTCTAAATGGAGGCTGTGAGTGTGGGAACTGACATTCTACTCTATTTCCCCTCCCCAGGTGCACTTCCTTCTCTACACAATCTACCCCGTCTCCTCCTTCCCTCCTGTTGTACCTTGCCTCCCAATTCCTGCCTCTACTCCACCCTGTCTGCCCTCTCTCCCCTACCCCTCTAGAACTTGAACTCCTATGCACTACCCCTCTATTGCAGTAAGGTTGCAACCTTCTATCTTTCCCTCTTTGCACTTTGACAGAAGTTTCTGTTTCTTTATTTTGACCTGCCAGTTACCTTGAAACCTACTGTATGGTTGTACTAATTATCTGAGTGCTCCGTTATGTTTTATTCTCAATATTTGTGTTTTGTATATATCATTATTTTCTGTTTGTTTCAATTGATGTGGAACCTCCATAAATGAGCCCGTGGCTCAACAGTCTTTCCAAAAATATAAATAAATAAATAAATACATACATACATAAGCAAAATGGCCACCTGATCTACCCACCACTGGCCACACTTTTGCTTTTAAAAACAAACCAGAGCACACTCCCTCTTGCCAAGTTACCTGCTTCAGCAATTCAGTTGAGAGAGAGAGAGAGAGAGAGAGAGAGAGAGAGGGAGAGACAGAGACAGAGACAGAGAGCAACATGTAGGCTCAATATTTAAACATTTAATGCAAATATGTGGTAGACGAGAGCAGTTTCAGACATGGGGGTGGTGATATTGAAAACCTTATGTGCCTAAACTTCCAGCTCCAACTAGTGGCCAAATTGAAATCAGCACACATTAACACAGTCTCATCAAGGACTTTTTTATGTTTTTTTTTTTTTTTATCTTTTATAAAAATAACTACAATTTTTTATTAAAAAAGTTTGTTATCCATGCCATTTTAAAAGTGCATCACAGATTTTATAAGCAGAATAAGACACTTCAGGGTGCAGGCACCTCATGCCTCACAACACGTCTGAGCATGTGGTTCAGGAAAAGAAAATCACAATGCCCTGTCTTATTTCTTATTCAATACATGGTGTGCTTGTTAATGATGGACCCCTTTGAGGTACTTGTAGGTCTCTATCATATCTCTTCTCTCTCTTTCTCTCTCTCTCTCTCTCTTGTTAGCTGGTTCTGGCAGAATACTCTGACCTGATGGCAAAACACTATGCAGAAATAAGTATTGCAGAGTATAAGGTTAATTCTCCGGTATACACATAAAACAGCTTACCTAAACAACTGGGAGTTCGGTACCTCTCTAAACACCTGGGTGATCATGCAGCAAACTCAGTGAACAAAGAACTTGCATGATGTTATATAGTTCTGTTGAGAAGGTCCATTACCTGGGTAATGGCTCATCTGCCAAGCAGTGCAAGGCTCTTACTGGTGGGTTAGGTGGACGTCTGGCAGCCAAAACTATAAGTAATATTTCTGGCTAACACTACTTTTGGGTAAGAACAGAGCTTTTCAGTAGGTTATGCTAAGCTGTGCATATTAGCTAATGTCAGTAGGTGGCGTGCTAATACCACAACTATACCACTACATCATAATACTGTTTTCCCTTATACTGTGAACTGAAGGCAGTCTCCATGAGGAATTCTGGGTCAGACAGGTCTACATAACCCCCTCCCTTGTTGCCTGAATCAGGAGGCAACAAAAAAGATGGTAAGTAGGTTGGTAATATACTCAATTACAGCCCAGCTGCAAAAGCTTTGAAGAGAAACTTCAGTTGTTCACAATGTTGCTTAAGGGTGCATCTTAAACAGCATAAGGTAGTATTCATGAAAACTGTCATAAAACACTTGAATAATGACAACACCTTTAAAAGTAAGTCCTAACCAGGTGTTGGTTAAGGCAGTGGAGAGATCTTCAATATGAAACAAGGAATTTAAAGAATTACCAACTTTAGTAATATTGTTGCTATTATGTATCAAAAGTGAATCCTTTCTGTCTAACAGAGTTTTAAGATTTAGGGTGAGTGGTTGATATGCACATTAAACACTAGTAAATTCTGAGAAATAGCATTGAGATAGTCAAGGTCACTATCAATGTAATCTGGGTCAGGAGTAGGAACAGGGTGATAATCATATGATCAATGACAGTGCTCTGTTGGGGAACGAAGCAAGTTGGACATCATGATATTGCAAATGAGAGATCCATAGGAAAGAGTTTTATGGTTGGTTATGACACAATAGAGTCCATCAGAGTTGTATGACACATGAACTTCAGGAAGTCTCCACTTGGTGAGCAGAATAGGGCAAGTAAAGGAAGAGTTGATGATCTTGCTGGTGAGGTGCTGAATGTCTTCAGGACAGGCAACAACGGCAGGCTTGTAGTTGTCTGATTTAGGTGTGGCTGGCTTGTCTTCAACAGATGTAGATGTAGCATTAGCAGTATCACTTGTGAATAGATCCATGTTAAGGGTATAAGACCAGTCCTTAAAACTCGGAGCATAGCCACAGACAGGCATGATCACATTGAAAACATCACATCTGCATAAGTAATGGTAACCAGTTTTGCACAACAGTTGGTATGCAGGGCAACCCAGGCATCACATTGAGGATGAAACACCAGCAAAGGAGTCAAGTCCCTATGTTCACGGTGGATATTGCCGTCAAGATGACCCATGGAGTGGATGGTTGCCAGCTTGTCGAGTAAGGAAGATTCTGGATCAAAATGTGGTAAAGACATGGTAAAAGTCACGTACATCTTATCTTTCAAAGTACATTGACGTGTGTCGTAACAGGGTTCCCAGCTGGGGTGATGAGTAGCATAGATCAAGTTTCTTGCTGTACAGTAGCTAGGGAAAAGAAACAGTTCTGTCCACACATTGATTGGTGCATGTAAGTGTGTGGCATTCAGGGCAGTACTATTTAGCCATATATCTATCATGAATCAAATCTGGGATTTTACCTGACTCCAAGTCCTGGAAGAGATTTGTAATTGTGTTAATAGCAAAATTACCATAAACTGAGCAAATTATTTCCCAGCCTCTGGGATGCTCAGAGGCTTCTTTATTATTCTGAAAGATCAATTCATAAATCTTAATTTTAGACTCATTAACAGACGTGCCATATTGTGCATGATGTATACCATAAATCTTTCCTCTTGTGAAATACCATATATACTGTGTAGCATGGGCTGCATGATATTTTGGCCTAAACCATTATTAAATTTCTGTGTTTGACTCTTAATTGTAACCAAATCAACTTGGTTCCAAATTGACATTCCAGTGCCAAATAAACCTGTAACAGCGCCTGTTGCACCTGCTACGTTAGCAAAAGTGGCCCTTTTGGGATGCCAGAATACACCTAAATGTTCCATGGTATGGGGCCCAGCTACAAGGTCTTGTGTACAGTATGTGCTTGATATGTTGCCATTAGAGCTAACAACATTACAGCATGAAACTTAGATGCATTTGTAGAGGAACAGTAGCCAAATTCTGCCGTGTTCCAGTGAGTAAGATTTAACACCACAGGCACGTGCATGAATTGCATGCTATTGATTAGAGTCCCCAGCAAAGAAGTTGCCACCAGTCCACTGGGTGGGCCTGGTTCTTGGATTGTGCATCTTCAGATGGTGGGAGTACTACAAGGAAAAGTGCAGCGCTTGCCATTTAATGACTAGAACAAAATTGGTGGAAAGTGTCATTTGGGAACTTTGTACAAAAGTCTGGATTCATCATAGCTGTAAGATTATAAAGACATGTGTGCTGCTGTTGGGTTTGACAAATAGACAATGTTCCATTAGGGGCAATGCAGGTGTCCAGCCTCAGAAAGTTCCTTTGGAGAGGTGGGCCACAGGGATTTGTTATCCATTTGGGGTGTCAGTTTTCCACTCTATTTGTATGGTAAATTGATCAGGTGATACCACTATAGCATTGAGGCAGGCATCCTTGCCTTCTTGAACAGTGACAACTTTTTGGGGAACATTGAAAGCCACTCCTGTGGCATAATCAGGTGATGGGGGCCCATGTGGGGTTTCATGGATCAGGACATGAAGGAGCAAATGTGCTTGTATCCTCTCGATGTGGTCAATTCTCTTGCACTCGCCAGTGCTATTAGGGGCAAAGGAGGTATATTATGATTGCTGAAAAGAGAAGTAAACAGAAAACTGATTAACTTGCAGATCCCCCTCCCCTCAGTAGGAGGACGGAGCATGAATCAAGAACAGTTTAATCCCTTTGAAGAGCTTCAGTTGGTTCACGTGGAACCACTTTTCGGTTGGCTTTTTATGATCTGTCAGACGTACTTAGTACACTGCTGGGCTCAATTTGTTGGTGATATCATAGGTGCCCTCCCATTTGTTCTGAAATGGATGGGCTGGGGTGGAGAATTTCAGTACCATGACTTGGTTTCCTACTTGCCAATCAACTTCTTTAACATTTTTGTCGAAGCACATTTTGGTCTGTTGTTGGGCATGGCCCACGTTCTGGGCTGCAAACAGGTGAATGTTTACCAGGTTGTCTCTTGGCTGCACCACATAAGTGTCCATCAACACTCTGTCTGTGGCAGAGTTTTTTGCTCTATTATTTGTTTAGCCATTTTTCCCCCATTTTCATCCACCCTCATGTTTCTTGGCATGGACTTGCTCATGTGGAGGCATGCACACATCACATACTGCAGGATGCCCCACCCTACCGGTCACCCATTTTCTGCCTACACCACCACCGGACCTTCAACCGGAGATGGTGGGGCTGTGGGAAGGCAACACCCCCTCCCTGGGAGAGGAGAGCCACTGTTAGGCAGCTCGATCCTGCTCCCACCCTTCCCCTCATGCTGGCTCCCCAATGACCCAAGTCCATTTCCAAACCTGGATCACCGGCATAGTGTGAGGTGTGGTGTCCAGTGCCTCAACCCTCAGCACTACTTGGCCAGTGGTAGGGGTTTTAAGATCAAACCACATGTGCTCAGGTATTCTCATTTGACTCCCAGTCATTACCTTGAAAGGAGTATACCAGGTATCTGTTGCTGGGGTTCCCCTGATTGCCATTTGGAGTAATGGCAACATGGTATCCCAACCCTTGGGGTTTTCATTTGCAAATTTATACAACGTGAGTTTTATCTGTCTGTTTGTTCTCTCTATCTGTCCTGATGATTGTGGATGATATACAATAGGAAACTTCTGACTCACACCTAGTAAATTTAAACATACTTGCATTAACTCACCTGTAAAACTGCTTCCTTTGTCAGAGTCTACCTTAAGAGGTAGGCCCCACCTGGTAAACACTTGATCTACCAGAATGTTGGCAGTAGCCTTTGTTGTATTTGCTTGACACAGGAAGGCCTCTATCCATTTGGAGAAGAATTCTGTGATAACAAGTGCATACTCGTTGTTCCTGTGGTGAAGGGAAAGGAATCAATGAAGTTAATCTGTATTGCATTCTAGGAACCTGATTGCCTCTGGAGTAGTAGTCCGGCATTTTTCTTACCAGGGATTGGATTGTTCTGTGCACACATTATGCAGTTGTCCACATAGTGTTGGACATCCACTGTCATCCCTGGCCACCAGCCAACAGTTCTTAATCTCTGCAGGGTTTTGTCTACCCCTTGGCGTCCATCTGTAGGGGTATCATGGACCTGATGTATGAACTCAGGTCTGAGTCTTTTGGATATAACTGAAAGTTTTTGATTGTCAGATCGGTAAAATACCAGCTGTTGTTCTGCAGAGAGGTGAAGGTTATCCGCATGTCTTTTGAATGGATTGTTCATAGACATCTCTTTCTCCATGTCTTTAGAGAGGTACTCAAATACCTCTTTGATTTCTGGATCTGCTCTCTGTACTGCATTTAGATCCAGAAGGACCACTTTTGTCTTCTTGTTGGCAGCTACTATGTGTGCCTCAGTGGGAGGCAACATTATCCACACACATCCCTTGAGCTCCATCCTTGGCCAAGCTGTCTACTCGGTCATTCTGGTTCGGCCTCAGAGTGGGTCTTTACCTTGTGAATGTACAGTCTGAAAAGAAATTGCTCAGCAAGGCTGACAAGGTAGATGAACAAATCTCTGTAGTTTACAGGAGTACCTTGTGATAAGGCAAAATTGTGTTTCCTCCAAAATGGAAGAAACTCAGTTAAGGAGTTGCATACCCATGAGGACTCAGAAAAGATGGTAGTATCCTCTTTTCCCTGTTGGACCACTTCTAGAGCACATACCACAGCAGCACGTTCTGCATACTGTGAGGACCGAATGGTACATTTTCTGGATACTTCAATGGTGTCCCCTACTGTAAATCAGAACCATGACTCCAAATCCAGTAATTTGTTCTCCCTCGAAGTATAAGGAGGATCCATCTGTAAAAATGCAGCAAAATGTGAGATCTGTTAGGATCCCTTCTGTTGCTGGCAGGAATGAGCCTGTGTCTGGTAGAATGGGTGGCTCTAGGACACACTCATGTCGTTCTCGTGGGTATGGGAAACCATGTGCCAAAATGGATGGCCTTTTGGCGGGAAGGACAATGATGTCACGATCTTGCATTAGTAGTGACCAATGAGTAAGTCTGGTGTTAGACACATTTCCATCTTTGATTCGGTCATTTAGCAGAAAGTTGGTGGGGGGTGTGGTTGGTGTGTAACACAATAGGGGAGAACCCTATAGTGTAGGTGAAGTGCTTGACAACCCAGAAGGTTGCCAAATGTTTCTCTCACACAAAGAGTACTTTTGTTCCACAGGGGGAAGTATTTGGTAGGCATAGGCAATGGGCCTAAGAGTCTCATTCGCTTTTTGTGTCAAAACTGCTGACATGATTGCCTTAGAGGTGGTAGTTTCTAGATAGAATGGCAGGTCTGGGTTTGGATTGACCAAAGCTGGGGCTGAGACCAATGCCTTTTCCAGAGAGGTGACAGCAGCTCTGTACTCAGGTCCCCAGTGCCAGTGGACATCCTTTTTTAAACAAAGAAAGAAAGGAGCACTCAAAACATAGTAAATAAATGCTAAAATAGCATTTTATTTATTGGCAGTAATGAATGAAACAGGGACTCCTGCACTTTGGCGTTCGTGCCTTCGAAGGGGGTATGGCTAGCTAAGGATACAAAGACTCTTATATGCAACATCTGACCTCGTCAAATTGAGACATAGGAAAAACTTAATTAACACACCTGTGCCTAAATGTGCTTAGTTAACAAAAGAAAGTGAAGCCCAATTTCTATCATAACATATACATTGCAAATGAATTTTTGTATTTTATCCTTTTCTTTTGCATACAAAAACAAAGGAACAGAGAAGCTCAATATCATACTGATTAATTACATTTCTCCTTCTAGTCCATCAGTAAATATTCATTCTCTATCCTTTATGGTTAGGGAAACACCAGTATTGAACTTTTTCTTTCAATAGATTAAGGTCATATTTCCATTAATAATATTATAACTTTAATACAGACCATATCTCTATGGATAAAAAGGTGTATCATAACCATAATGTCATTTTTCACAGAAACCTACAAAGTCTCCTTCAATTCTCTCACCTCCCTGCATCATATTTAATATAACTCTATTTCTATCTCATGCATGCTTGAAGCCCCCCACTGTTGTATCCTCCTTCGCTTTCACTGGCAATCTATTCCACACATCCACTACCCTTTCAGTAAAGAAATACTTCCTCACATCACTCTTGAATTTCCTTCCCTCTAGCTTTGTTGCATGCACCCTGGTCCTGGTGTTTGTTTTCATTTGAAAGAGATTCCCTACCTGTAACCTATTCACCCCTTTGAGGTACTTGTAGGTCTCTATCATATCTCTCTTCTCTCTCTCTCTCTCTCCTTTCTTCCAGGGTGTACATGTTGAGATCCTGCAATTTCTCTTTGTAGGGCTTCTTGCGCAAACCATGCACCATTTTAGTTGCCCTCTTCTGGACCCCCTCTAGTCTGTCTATGTTTTTTCTGAGATACATTGCAGTCCCACACATACAGCTTAATGAAAGCCAATGGTTTGGTGAAATATTAGGAGCTTTACTGTGGATTTCCATGTGTTAGCCTGAATAGGTTTTGCTTCATGTGGTGAGGATTAAACCATTTTAACTTGCAACACTACGTTGGAATTTTTATTGTATGTGTGGGAGTGTCATGACTGTTTTTTCCAAGTACTGTAGTCTTTGTCATTGAGCACCCAGAACCTGGTTGAGGCTGTTTCTACCTAATCTTTTCTGAGATGTGGGCTCCAAAATTGAACACAGTACTTTAGATGTAGTTACATCAGTGAGCGATATAATGGCAACATCACCTCCCTCCTTTTGCTGAAAATAACCCTCCCTATGCATCCCAGTATTCCACTAACCCTACCCACTGCCACACTGCGCTGCTACCTTGGGGTCCTCAGATGTAATAACCCGGAGTTTGTTTTTCTTATGCCTAATGACTGTTAGCATTTCCCACTTCCCACCCCCACCCCTGTCATATACTCAGCACCAGGGTTTCTATGTTCTAGACACATTCTTTTATTTTTGGGCATTTATGACTTTTGATGCGTAAGTGCACCAAACGTATTGCTACAATGAAAAGGAATTTCAGGGGGGTGTCACTGCTGAGCCTGTTGCAGTTCAGAATGACAGGGGTTCAGCAGGCTAGACCAATGACCACACACTGTGGCCGTGACATCACTTGCTGATTGCTGGGCGGAAACTTCTTGTACTTCAAAGGACTGAGCTACTCCAATTAGAGAGAGCTTCAGGCCTTTGATTTGCATGAAGCCAGTCAGCACAAGCAGCTTATCAGCTTTCAGTGTCAGGAGCTTGTCATGACAGTTTTCATTGCTTACTGGGCAGAAACTTCTCATTCTTGAAAGTGACATGGCCACTCTTATCAGACAGTGGCTAGCTGCCTTCATTTATGAGAGACCGCCCAGCAACCAAATGAGTTTGCAGCATGTAGAAGAAAAACCCTCCCACTCTTTCCCTCTGTGTACTGTCCACCCCCACTCTCTGTTCCTTGTCCCCATATAAACAAAACAAAACAAAGAAAACTCCTGCTCCCTCCCTCTGTGTGCTGTCCTACCCCGCCCACCCCATTCCATGACCCTGAATACAGCTGGCAGTTTTCGTATGCCTCTGTACATTATTTTAAGCAGCAGTGAATGACAAGTTGAAAACATATACATAGATACATAGACAGTGTCAGCAGATAAGGGCCTATGGCCCACCCAGTCTGCCCATTTGAGCTTGTAATTTCAGTTTATGTTTTCCTAGAAGTCTGTTGCCCCTTACCCCTGACCTCCAGAATTCCTTTATGTCTATCCCATGCATTCTTAAATCCCATGATTGTTTCAGCCCCCACCACTTCCTCTGGCAGGGTGTTCCACTTGTCCACCACCCGTTCTGTGAAGAAATTCTTCCTCGTGTTTCCTCTGAATCATCCTCCTTCCAACTTCGGCCCCATGCCCCTAGTCCTGGAAACATCTTTTCACTTAAAATAGTGTATTCCTGCACCCTGTTCCTCCCTGTAAGATACATATGTCTCTATCATATCCCTCTCCTTCCTCTCCTCCAGGGAGTACATGTTCAGTTCCTTCAACCTGTCTTCATAGGACTTGTGATGCAATCCATGCACCATCTTTGTTGCCCTCCTCTGAATCTTCTCTACCCTGTCTATGTCCTTACGTAGGTATGGTCTCCAGAACTGTACACTGTACTCAGGTGGGGCCTCACTAGTGTCTTGTATAGCAGAATTACGACCTCCTTTTCCTGCTGGTGATGCCCCTGCCTATACATCCCAGCATCCTATTTGCTTTACCTGCTGCCTTGTCACACTGTTTCCTACCTTGAGGTCATCAGAGATGATAACCCAAGATCCCTTTCCTGCTTGGTGCATGCTATATCCTCACCCCCAACTGATATATTGTGCCAGGATTTTGTGCCCCATATGCATTATCTTGCACTTCCTTGTATTGAATTTCAACTGCCAAACCCTGACCATTCTTCAAGTTTCTGCAGGTCCTTCTCATTCTGTCTACACCCTCTGGTGTGTCTACTCTGTTACAGAGCTTTGTGTCATCAGTGAACAGTGAAATTCTGCCTTCTAGGTCCTGCGCAATGTCACTGATGAAGATGTTGAATAGGACCGGTCCCAGCACTGATCCCTGTGGTACCCCACTGGTCACTCTTCCTCTGTGGAGTGACAGCCATTTATCACCACCCTCTGTGTCCTGCCACCCAGCCAGTTACCTACCCACCACACTACTGTCCTGCCCACACCCATATTCCCCAGTTTGTGTAATAGTCTTCTATGTGGCACAGTGTCAAAGGCCTTGCTGAAGTCCAGATAGGCCATGTCCACTGCCTCCCTGATCCACCTCCCTAGTCACCCATTCAAAAATTCAATGAGGTTGGTCTGATATGACCTCCCCTGGTGAAACCATGCTGCCTTGGGTCCTGTAGTCCATTGACAACAAAATGTTCCACCAATCTCTCTCTTCAGTAGTGCTTCCATGATCTTCCCACTACCGAGGTGAGGCTGACTGGTCTGTAGTTCCCTGCTTCCTCTTTGTTCCCACTTTTGTATAGGGGACTACATCTGCTGTCCTCAGTCTTTGGGTACCTCCCTGTTTCAGTGATCGGCTAAACAGGATAGCCAGAGGTTCAGCCACCACCTCTTAGTTCTTTAAGGACCATGGGTACACCCCATCTGGCCCCATTGCTTTATCAACTCTTATTACTTCCAGTTCCTTCAGGACCCTTTCTCGTAAAGGGACTTGTGTCCATTTCTGCACCATTCTCACTCCTTGTACTCCCTTCAGACCCATTACCCTCCTCTTCCTCAGTAAAGACTGAGCAGAAATACCTGTTCAATCTGTCAGCTTTACTGTTGTCATCCCATGTGGCCCCATCCTCCCCCTTCAGTCTCACTATCCCTCCCTTGTCTTTCTTTTTTTCACTTATGTACCTATAAAAGGTTTTGTCCCCCACCCACTGATTTTGCAATGTGTTCTTCTGTCTGAGCTTTGGCTTCCTTACTGACCTCCTGCCTCCCTTTGCTTCTCCTGGTACTTCTCCGTATCCCTTCTATCTGTGTCTTTTTGTATTGCCTGAATGCAATCTTTTGGCTGTCACTTTTTGCTACCTCTTTGAAAACCATAATGGTCTCCTCTTCCTTTCCTCTTGCTAACCTGCTTAATGCATAATTTGTTGTTCTTGTAATCCCCATTTTAAATACTGCCCACTGTTCCTCAACCCCTGATTCCTGTCCCATTCCCTTAATGCCTCTTTTCAAGTATCTCCCATTTTCCCAAAGTCTGCCCCCTAAAATCCAGGATACATGTTTTGTGTGGTTTGGTTCTGTTCTTTCTGTGATTTCAAACCACAATGACTGGTGGTCATTGTTCTCCAGGTGCCCCCCACTGTTACCCCATCACACTGTCCCTGTTTGTGAGCACAAGGTCCAGTATTGCCTTCTGCCAAGTTGGTTCCATGACCAGTTGCTTGAGGAAGGCACCCTGAAGGGAGTCCAGGATAAATCTGCTCCTAATTGATGCTGCTGCTGGGATGCTCCAGTCCACATCTGAAATATTGAAGTCTCCAACCAGTACTACCTCACCCTTGTCTGCCATCCTTTGGATGGCTAGCATCAGCTCCCTATCTGTTTCTTCCTCCTGGGCTGGTGGTCTATAGACCACACCTGTGCGGATGGCTGTCCCCATTTTCCTTTCCAGCTTAACCCACAGTATCTCTCCCCCATTTTGTTCCTCCTGGATCTCTGTGGCCCTTATGTCATTTTTCACATACAGTGCCACTCCTCCTCCCTTCCTGCCTGCTCTGTCTCTTCTGAATATGTTGTAGCCAGGTATGGCCATCTCCCAGTCGTGGTTATTATTACACCAGGTTTCAGTGATGGCCACAATGTCCAGGTCTGGCTGCACCATGACAGCCTCCAGATCTTCCATATGTATTTGTTTCCAATAAAGTGAATAAAACAAGCAACACTTATTGCTTTGTTTACTGTTTTCCTTTTGTGTATCATGCCTGTGTCTTTTTTTAATTTATAAAAATAAATATTAAAAGATGCACATCTTTTTTTACTGAGACAGAACCACTGCCAACTCAGTGTTGGCCCATGATTCAGAGTGTATGCGCATGCTGAAAGGATTTGTGGCTGCTTATTCACGTGTTGTGATTGTTTTGGTAACATGGATGAACAATGCACAAAACAGCTATCCTCAAGTGCTTGACAGCTGTCATGAGAGTGGGTTAAATGCTGAGTTCCATGATATTCATGTCTTGTAGTCCTCTGTGCTTTTCTTTGATGTGGCTAGCATCACAACTAATTTTTTTTTAAACTGGTCTCACTTTGCAAGGACTATTATGGCTTCATGCAGCACAATTATAAATTGCTCCATTTAGACCAAAACTATGCTGCTTCTGCAGCTTAACAGTTAATTAACTTTGTAGGCTGCAGAAAATATACCTATTCTAACAACTTTGCCATTGATTGATTTTTTTTTTTCTAAATAGCCTGAATATGTATTTTATCTTATTCTGAAATCTGTGTTTGCATTAGGGCACTTTAGAAAATGGGTATGAAAAAGGCAACTTTCTGATTGGCTAACACCACCATCTAGCTGGTCAGGTATCAGTCAGTAGAGACCGAAAAATAATGAGTCCCAGTCTCTGGCCACCTGATTACCTTAGAATGTAATTGGACTGATATAATTTTCAATTTTAAATAGCAGCCATTTTTTTTTTCCTCGGCTAGCGAGAGATAGAGCTCGCCATACCATGGTGTAACAGAGAACAGAGTGGCTGGACAGCTCACAGTAAAAAAGAAAAACAAACAGTAGGTCCTCACTGAGAAAAAGCAAACTGAACTGCAAGGGACGTAGCTAATCTGTTTCCAGTGTAACTGACTGGATAAATAAATTCAAATGCCTGTATCAACCCAAGCATGGGCATAACATCTCGTAGTCAAAAGCAATGTCAAACGGTGAGCTAGACAGTGATTGTACTGCAGACAAAGTCACTGAATTGGTGGGAATGTAAGCTGCTTTCTGTGCATTTACTATGGGTTCAGCGGCACAATTTAAACACATCACCAGCAGCGTAGCTTTCAAAATGACAGCGCGTGCCTCCCTACAGTAACACAACTCTTGTCTTGCTTACCTGTGCTGCCTGCCTCACACTGACCCTGACACAGTCTCTCTTCCTGTAGCAAACAACAACAATTTGACCCTACAACAGGAGCCTTTACGTATTTTAAAAAATGCAGACTACCTGTTTTTTTTCTGAAGTTTGCCACTCGACTTCTGTGCCAATTCCACAGCTCAGCCGCTCACTCCCTGCTCATGATCTACCAAGAAAATTAATTTACAACGGGGTTATAACGAGAAGGAAAAACTCATGGATGGGGTGGGGGGGATGTTTAAACTAACAATGTCCTGAATACTACTAGTTTCAAAAAGTGACACTGCAATAAAAACAATCTCACAAACAGCAGCACCCTCTAGTGGCACTAAACCAGTAAGCCAGTAAAGGGACTATTTTACATAATCTGATGTTTCTGTGCATTTTTACTAATATTCTACACTCTTTTTGTGTTAAATTATGAGTAAAAAAAAGGTAAGCCCATTTTCTAAGTGCAATAATACCCACCAGGGTGGGCGGTATTGGGCAATACTGGACTGCCCAGGGGCTATAAGGCCCTCTGCCTGTGGTGTCGGGCCTCATTACACCCCTGGGTAGTCCTGTATTGCCCAATACCACCCACCCTGTTGGGTATTATTGCTTGCATAACCATGTTTTAACATGTTTTTTTCTTCCAGTATTATCCCTCTCCCCACGGGTCACACCTGAAAATGAGTCTTTGGACTGCAAGACATCACAGCTGCCACTGTTTTATGAACAGAATTCTTTTACTAAAGTGCAGACATTGTGAACAAGGCAACATGAACACCAGGCTGACAATGTGCTATTGTGCAAAATGTTAAGATGAGTAATGCACGAGTTGGCTGTCTTCGACTGCTTGACAGCTGCTATGAGAGCAGGTTGAATGCTGTGCTCAGTGATACTCATCTCTTATTATGGCTGCTGTTTAAGAGTTCTGTGTGCATTACTTTGATGCAGCAGGCATCTTAACATTTTGCTCAACAGCAATTGGTCAATCTGGTGTTCACGTTGCCGTGTCCACAATGTCTGCACTCTAGTAAAATAATTCTGCTCATCAAACAGTGGCAATTGGGTTTCTTGCACTCCACCTGACCCTTCCACTCAGCACTCACCACCCCACACACCCAAAAACCGTTAATTACCCACTGGTAGTCCAATACTGTAATCCTTTCTGGACAGCAGACATGTCTTCACTCTTTAAAGCCAGACTGCAAACTGAGGAAATCAGATATGCATTTCAATGCATTTCAATGTGGTTTTGAACTTAATGGCATAACTTGGCCATTTTTAAATATTTTTGGCCCCAATTTTCAACATGCCTTTTTTTAGGACCCCATCTTATGAACAATGGCAGTAAAATTAGGCAAATCTATCCTAAAAAATGATTTTGTGGTCACTGCACAAAAAAGCCTTTTGGGCAAGAGTTAGAAAATTTTCTCCACCCTGGTTCATGAGGAGGGGTCATAAGAAGTCTAAGCTGAAAATTTGGCATAAAAATATTAAAACAAAAAACAACAAAGTTATGAGCCTACATTGAAATGTGCAAATGCAGTCTTGCAGCTTTGGTAATTTTCAGTATTTTGACCACAAATTTTCAACATAGCCATTTCTTCACAGCACCTCATGAATGTGACTGCAGTTATTTTTCAAGTCCTAGCCAAAATGTGTTTTCATACCTGTGGCATGCAATGACGTTTCAGTGGCGCAGAATGACGTTTTGGTGGGGATTTGAAAATTGTCATCTACCAGGTTCATGGGGGGAGGTAATAAGAAGGCTATCCTGCAAATGAGGTGTATAAATACAGTAAAATGCCCAGATTATGACTGAATGTCACACTATTTCAGAGCTGACTCATAAATTCACAAATTTTTTATATTTTGACTCCAAACTTTCAACATTGCCATTCTTCCACACCACCTCATAAATGTGACATGTATGATTTTTAAAATCCTAGAAGAGATGTGTTTTCACACATCTGGTGTGAAAAGACATTTTGGCCAATATACTATCAATGGTATATGTCATGTCTATAAGGCAAATCCTAAAACAAGTATCTTCAAAAGTTGGGATCAAAATAAAAAAAAAAATGTTTAACAATCATTAAATATTTGGCATTGACAAATGCTTGTTTATTTAGTTTTTGTTAACCAGTTTGGTGCACTAGACAAGAAATGCCTATTTGCAGGCATGACCAGGGAGGTAATAAAAAACAGTTGAATTTTCCCACCCCAGTTGCCATTCTTTTGACCATTCCTTGAGTTTCCTAAGATCCCCTCACATTCTGTATACCCTTCCTGAGTGTCCACAGTATTGCAGATTTTGTATCATCTGCAACAAACTCTGGTCAGAGGTAATACAGCTGCAATATTATGTTATTGATGCTGGTGAACGGTGTTGTCAGGAGGTCTAAACCTCACTCTCAGGTTCTTGGAAATAATGGGAATGCAAGGAATCACAGACACGTTACATAAGAGTAATACACTTGTTTATTACTACCAAAAGGATAAATCACAGTTGCCCTAAGCATTTCTTACCAAATACGAACTGGGAGCCAATGCTAAGTGTTCCCTGTACCGCAAGATTTCTTTGTGTCTCCAGAGATCTCGGAGGTAAAAGACGTAATGTCTTATATTATACACCTATGATAATTACTATGGTTACCGTAAGATAGAAACATTTCTAGTTACAGAGATGAGCCCTATTGGCTAAATTAGAGGTGGCTGCACAGTCCAAGATAACACTATACAATTTTGTAGTAGTCATCACTTTGTAAAGACAAAGAAAGCTCAGTTATACATGTATTAGTGTAATAATACAAATCACCAAAAAGTGGTAATGCTGACTTATATATCATTATCATTACAAGGACACAGTTGTCCTATCATCTTATAAACAAGAAATACATATATGTATTAGAAAGCAAAGTGTATAACAATAATATGCATACATATCCTGACATCTACTCTTATACAGTAGATGGCCAGTGCCCTATATGTCAGTATAACACATACCTAAGTATTAGCTGTCTACGGTGTACCTCTGGGGGTACCAATAAGGGTGCAGGAACCTCATGTAACATTCCCCCCCTTGTTGCCTCTCAGGGCAGCACAGCAGAAGTAGGGATGTGGAGAGAGAGTTGGTGTCATTTACAAACCCGACATGCGAGCTTTGTAAAGGAACTCCAGCTGCTCACAGTGTTGACACAGTGTGCACCATAGGCAGCAAAGCATAATAATAATAATATCAAAAATGCTTGTTTAATAACAAAACCTTTGAATGTAATCTCTAACCAAGTGTTAGTTAATGCACTGTTCATATCACCACCTTGAAAACTACAGACCTATCTCTAACCTTCCCTTTGTTGGGAAGGTGATTGAGAAAGTAGTGGCTGCACAACTGGAAGACCATTTGACCATCCATGACATCTATGAGCCCCTTCAATCCAGTTTTTGTAAAAGACATAGTACCGAGATAACACTGGTTTGGGTGCTCAATGATCTCTTGATGGCTAGAGATCGGAAGAGTCATTCCATTTTGGTTCTCCTTGACCTTTCTTCAGCTTTTGAGACCGTAGATCACATGGTGTTGATAGAACACCTGAGGCTGTTTTGTGGAATATCTGGAACCATCTTAAGATGGTTCACATCATTCCTCACTGGGAGATCACAAAGAGTTGTGTCCGGGGTTTCTTTCTCAGATTCAATGGCTTTTTCATGTGGGGTGCCTCAGGGTTCAGTATTGTCACCTATGTTATTTGTGGTGTATATGCTACCCATCGGAGACATTGTAAGGAGGTATGGGCTGAGGTTTCACTGTTTTGCAAATGATACCCTGCTCTACCTTTCTTTTGCCCCTGACCAGGAGGGAGCTCTCTCTGTCTTTAATAGCTGTCTAAAAGAAATCCAGGAGTGGATGAATTCTAGCTGGCTGAGGTTGAACTCTGATAAGACTGAGGTACTGGTTGTGGACCCGGGTCAACAGATAGGGGGATCGGGTGCTGGTGCATCTTCTGGAATTTTTCTTGGAGGCATTTCTCACCCGACCTCTGAGTGGGTGCAGAACCTGGGGGTAGTTCTTGACAATGGGTTGACACTGCATTCGCAGGTGTCAGCAGTCATCAAGACTTCTTTTTACCATCTTAGGAACATTGCCAGGATTCGGCATCTTGTTCTGTCTGCCAACCTGCCAACGTTAGTCCATGCCTTCGTGTCCTTGTGCTTGGATTATTGCAACTCCCTTTATCTAGGGCTTTCTGGGGTTGAAATTCATCACCTGCAGCTAGTGCAGAATGCTGCAGCCCAGCTTTTGACAGGTTCTAGTAGATCCTGTCACATTACTCCGGTGCTGCGTGAACTGCACTGGCTGCCAATTCGGTGGTGGATCACCTTTAAAGTCGGACTGCTGACTTTCAAAGCTCTACACGATCTGGGCCCAGTCTATCTGTAAGAACTTCTGGTTCCTTATCATCCTAATCGATCACTTCGCTTGGCTGATGAGGGGTTGCTAGAGGTTCCAAGGGTGAATTTGAAATCTTTGGGCGCTCTGGCTTTTGCGTATGTGGCCCCCACCCTTTGGAACTCTCTAACCCATCAGTTGTGGGAGTGCACTTCTGTGGAGGGCTTCAAGAGAGGTTTGAAGACTTTTTTATGGGAAACTGCATTTTTAGAACATTGATTGAAATTACTGTTTTGATCCAGCTGTATTTTTTAATTATTTTTATTGTTTTGATCTGTTATTTATGTACGGCACCTTGGCAATTGAAATGCGCCCTATAAATAAAATTATTATTATTATTACTATTAATTAGTGCAAGGACAGCTTCAGTAGTCTTAGTGATATTATTGCTGATATGGATGAAATGAGTATCTTTCCTCTCTAACAATGATATTAATGTCATTGTGAAGGGGTCAACGTGTACTTAAAATACAGTAGATACTCAGATAGGGTGACCAGATAATCAGGGTTACCATCAATGATATCAGCGTCCGTAAGAGGGACGGGTGTTATAATGGTATGTCCAATAACTGCTTTTTGATGAGGGACAAAGCAGAAGTTGGGGTGATCAATAACACATGTTTGAGTTCCGTAAACATAAGACTTTACATTAGTAACAACACAGTACTCTCCGTCAGAATTATATTGCATTGTAACAGTGGGGAGTCACCACTTTTGCAACTGTACTGGACAGGTGTAGGTAGTCTTCGTCATCCGTGTTGACAGGCAATGAGCCTTCTCTCGATAAGATTGGTAAAGCTTATCTGGAGCCAATGTTGAGTCCAAAAAAGTCTGTGCCATTAGTGCTGATGTCATCATCCATGGAAAAGGAACAATCTATACTGTTGGGAGAATAACCACATACAGGTTTGATAACATCAAATACATCACATCGACACAAGTAAATGTATTGCTTTTTCACACTGCAGTCCATGTGTGAGGTGACCCAGGCGTCCAGGAAAGGATGGAAGACCAGTAGAGGAGGCAAGTCAAGGCATTCTCCGTACATATCTTCATCAAGGTGTCCGACTGAGTGGACAGTTGTAAGTTTGTCAAATAGAGCTGTAGTGGGATCAAACCATGGTAAAGAGACAGTAAAAGAAACAAACATGGTATCCTTAATAGAACATTTCTGAGAAGTAAAACATGGACCAGTGTTAGAGTGCCTGGTCACAAAACCCAAATTCATAGCTGTGGAAAGTGGAATGATCAGAGTTTGTTGCCTACACATTGCAATACAGCTAGAGGTTTTAGACCGTGGACAATATCATTTAGAGATACATCTATCATGAATGATATCAGGGATCTTTCCAGATTCCAGATCACAGAAAATATTATTGATGGTAGTGATAATATATGAGCCATAGGCTGAGCACAAGATTTCACGGGCAATGTATTGTCTGTCTGCTTCTTTGTTATTTTATGCAATGAGAACGTTAATCTTATCTTTAGAGTCTGTAAATGCCTTAGCAATGTCATGCATATTATATACAGTATATCTTTCTTCCTGACTAAGGCCATCCACACCATGCAATAATTGGGGTACTATATAATTTACCAAACCAGTTTGGAATTTAGCCAAATGTGATTTGATAGCAGCAGTGTCAGCCTTGTGCCAAATAGACATAGCCGTAACAAAAAGACCTGTTATGGTGCCCCTGGCACCAGTGACATCAGAGCTGTCAACCTCATGGGTATTACATTTGTGACTTTAATCATCAGTATTAGATTTTCTCCTGAAATTGCCTCTATGCTCGGTGGTGCGAACCCCGGCAATAGGGTCTTGAGTACAAATCTCAAAAGCTGCTAAACTATCAAACAATAAAATACTGTAAAATGCTGAAGTGTCAATAGTATGACACATACCAAATTCTTTCACATTCCAGTAAGTTAAATTGAACAAAACAGGTATATGCATAAATTGTAAGTTATTAATAAGTGTACCAGGTAAGGCAGTGGCTGTTAGACCACTACGGGGACCAGAGGTATGTTTTGAAGATTCCAAAAGCTGTTTATCAGTCGGGGACAACACAGAAAGGTACATGGCAGCTGAGGCCATGTTGTGTGCAGCACAGAATTTCCTAGCAGAGTCTTTAGACAAGGAACTACAATATGAGGGATCAATCAAGGTAGTGATATTGTGTGAACCAGAATGTCTGAGAGCAGTCTGGAGCAAGGACAGCGAACCATTAGGGGATAATTTTGCATTGGGGCAGCTGTGGAAAGTTCCTTTTGAAAGCTTAGTCACAGGGAGAATTTGTCCTTGGGACATGGTTTGCCACACAATTTGTAGGGTAGATTTATCAGGAGCAACAACCAAGGCAGTGAGGTAGGCATCAGAACCTTCCTGGACAGTAATAAAATTGTCGGGTATATTGATAGAAACTCCCTCTGAGGCAGATGTTGGAGGATCAAGATGAGGAAGGAGGTGCTATACTATGCCTTGGATGCAGGGGATAACTCCTGAGATGAGGAGAAAGTGGAACAAGATAGCCATCTTGTCAGAGTACCTGAAAAGAAAAACCAAATATTAGTAAGTTAGTACTATTCTGCCAAATGGGGTGAGGAAAAGTAATTATACTCCTTTATACTGTTTCAACTGGTTTGCATGTAACCATTTGTCAGTTAGTTTGTTGTTGTGCATTAGTCTAACCTGATAGACTGCTGGACTGAGTTTGTTGACAATGGGGTAGGAGCCTTCCCACTTATTGGAGAAGGAGTGTGTGGGATGTGCAAATCTGAGAACCATTACCTGATCTCCAACTTGCCAATCCACTTCCTATGTGTGTGTTTGTCAAACTGTATTTTGGACTGTTGCTGGGCCTTGCCCATGCAGTTAGCAGCATACAAGTGTGTGTGTATAAGGTCTTGTCTGAGTTTTTCCACACATTGGGCTACAGACACACAGTCTGCTGTGGGGGTATGCAGGTCAAACAACAAGTGTTCAGGTAATCTTATTTGTCTGCCAGTCATCACCTCAAATGGTGTCAACTGGGTGGTGGCTGAGGGTGTGCACTTGATTGCCATAAGGAGTAACAGCAATAGAGAATCCCAGGTCTTGGGATTGTCCTCAATGAGTTTGGAAAGCATTTGCTCAATCCGTCTGTTGGCTCTTTCTACTTGACCTGAAGATTGTGGGTGATAAGGTATGTGGAATTTTTGGTGAACCCCGAGGAGTTTGAGTGCTTCTTTCAACAACTGACCTGTAAAACTAGTTCCTTTGTTGGAGTCTACCTTGAGAGGTAGTCCCCACCTGGAGAAAATCTGTTCCACTAGGATTTTGGCAGTGATTTTAGCAGTACATGTCTTAGTGGGGAAAGCTTCCACCCACTTAGAGAAAAGATCAGTCACCACAAGGGCATATTTGTTATTTCTGCTGGTACTGGTCAATGGGCCAATAAAGTCAATATGTATGGCATGCCAAGGGCCAGAATGCCTTTGTGGTAGTAGTTTGGCATTTGTTTGATGGGAATAGGATTGTTTTGCACACAAACAAGGCAATTAACTATGTACTGTTTGACTTCCTTGGTGATACCAGGCCACCAGGCGGTGGTCTTGAGTCTTTGGAGGGTGTTTTCTAACTCCTGGTGTCCACCAGTAGGGGTGTCATGCACTTGGTGCAGAAATTTGGACCTAAGGTGTCTGGGGACCACCCACAATTTGGTGGGGGTATCATCCGGTTGATACCAGATGAGCTTGTCATCAGGAGATAAGTGTAACTTACCTTCATGCCTCCGGTATGGGTTGTGGGTAGGTAGGTTTTGTTCAGTGCTCTTGTCAAGGAATCTGAACACATCCTTGAGTTCAGAGTTGGCATGCTGGGCTGCTGACAGGTCCAAGGGGGAAAAGGGTTTGGGTTTCTTTTTGATTGCTGCAATGTGTACAGCCACCCTGGCTTCTGGGTGATCCATCATCCAGGTGCCCCCCCCTCGGGCCTCTTCCTTGGCAAGAGTGTCTGTGGTATCATTGAAGACATGATAAGGGTCATGTATGTAATGAGCTGCAACTTTGTGTACATAGAGTTTGTGTGCAAACTTCTGTGCCAGTGAATGTATGTATATTACCAGTTCTTTGTGTTTCACTGGACTGCCATCAGATGAAAGGAAGGAGTTCTTCTGCCAGAATGGGAGAAATTCTGTAAAAGAACAACAAACGCAGTTAGAGTCTGTGAAGATGATGGTATCCTTGGTCCCATGCTGAATGAACTCGAGAGAACAGCCCACTGCTGCCATCTCGGCATATTGTGATGATGCCACACTGCAACGCTTAGAAGTTTAAGCAGTGTTACCATAAGGATAAATCAATAGAATACCTATCCCTGCAATTTGTTCTCCCTGGTAATAGGAAGCTGAACCATCTGTAAAGATACAACACAATGAGGTGCTCTCAAGTATTTGTGGCATGGCAGGGAGGAAAGGCCTGGATCTGGAAGATCAGGTGGTTGCAATGTACAGTCATGGGGTTCTTCTTGAAAAAGGAGGCCATGCACCAGTATGGATGGCATTTTGGTTGGGTGGACCTGGATGTCCTTATCTTGGAGAAAGAGTAACCAGTGTGTCAGCCTGGTATTGGAGACTGACCCATTTTTTACTCTGTCTGATAGCAGAAAGGTAGTTGGGGTGTGGTTTGTGTTGATGATCAGTGGAGAGTACCCAATGATATACAAGAAGTGCTTGACAGCCCAGTAGGTTGCTAGAAGGTTCCTTTCACAAAGATTGTACTTCTGTTCCACTGGGGTCAAGAGCTGCGATGCATATGCAATGGGTCTCAAAGTGCCATGATCCTTTTGGGCCAGCACTGCTGACATGGCTATGTCAGAGGTGGCACATTCCAGATGGAATGGCAAGGCTGGATTGAGGTTGACCAGAGCTGGAACTGAGGCCAAGACCTTTTTCAGTGATGTCACAGCCTGGGTGTGAATGGGACCCTAATTCCAGGGAATGTCCTTTTTCAGTAATTCATACAGAGGAGCAGCCTTATGAGCAAAGTCACAAATAAAATCTCTGGAATAGTTTACCATACCTAGAAATCTCCTAAGAGTGGCCACACTAGTGGGTAATGGCAGATCTCGCAGTCCTTGCATCCTCTTCCAGGAAGGGTTTTGGCCTTGATCAGTTATTCTCAGGCCCGGAAAGAGTACCTCTTTCTGACATAGTTGCGCTTTTGCTGGATTGCATTTGAGGCCTGCTTTCTGAATGAGAGTCAGTAGTTCATCCAAGAGATCTGAGTGTTGTTCCTGTGTGGCTGTTGCCAACAATAGGTCATCCACATACTGTAAGAGACACTTGTGGGTAGAGAAACCCTCAAGGGCGTCCATCATATGGAGATGGAATAGGGACGGGCTGTTATGGAATCCCTGTGGTAAGCAGGTCCACATGTACCGTCTACCCTCAAAGGTGAAAGCAAACTTATATTGACTTTTGCGGGCCAATGGCAATGACCAGAAACCATTGGAGATGTCCAAGGCACTGAACCATTTTTGGTCAGGGGTCAAGAGTCTCAGCACATCAGGTGCTGAGGTCACAGTTGGGGCACAACTGTGGGTGACCTGGTTCAGTCTCCTGCAGTCAATAGTAAGTCTCCAGGCACCTGTGGGTTTCTTCACAGGCCACACTGGGAAGTTGTCAGTAGAGACACATGCCCTGATTACACCTTGCTTGAAGAGTGATTTTATTGTTTCTCTAAGAGAAGGAAAGGCCTCTGGTGGAAAAGGATATTGCCTTTGCCTCTCATGTGCTCGGCTTGTCACTTCTGTGTCAGTGTACATTCTGCCACAGTCATGCTTTTTGGTGGCAAATGCCTCCAAGTGTCTTTGTAGAATGGAGAGGAGCTTTGGGAAAGCTCATGGTTCTTAAACAAATCTACTGTATGACGTCATACTCTTTATTATTGGCAGATATCGTTGACACCACATATGAATCAGAAATCATGATGGCATGGTACTGACCCCGAATCTGTATCAGTAACATATTGGCTAGGTCCACCACACAGCCATATGGTGCTAGAAAGTCAATTCCAATTATACTAGGATGGTCATGCAATACCATTAGCTGGAAGGTGTGATAGGCCTTCAAGTGTCCCAACTCTACAGGTAGTGGTAGAGAATGGTATGCAGGCAAACTAGTGCCATCCACTCCTGACATGTTGGTCCTCTGTCCAGTGGACCAAGGGGATGTCTCTGGGTGGTCATCATGTAATGCAGATACAGCCACACCTGTATCTAGTAGTACTGTCAATAGGTGGCCCCCAACCACAGCCTCAGTGCACGGCCTTCCATTTGCATCCAAGACCAGCTTGTTTACAATACAGACTGGGGTCTGTAATTGTCAATCTGTACCTCTGGAAGCATGGAGGGGTTGGGCCTGGTTCCTTTGAACCACCTTACCATGCTGCACTGATGCAATATAGGGAGCCGCTTCTGGGTTCAGGACTGTATGGGCCTGAGGGCTTGTACTTCCAGTATCTCCATGGCCTGTTGAGGCCTGGGCTCCTGGTTGTGTGGCTGCAAGGGCCTGAATGGGAACAGCATCTGCTACAGAGAGCACTTGCCCCAGAAGTTCTCAGAACTTCCAATTCTCCTTAGCTATCTCCCTATAGGAAGGGCCTGGTCTTTGTTGTTTACTCTTGCTGTTCTTATCGTGTTTCTTATTCTTATGATAATTCCCGGTTCCCACCCCATTGTTGTTGTTGCTGCAGTTGTTGGGCCTGCTGGGGGTGTTGGCTTTCTACGGGGAGGGACTGTTTCTCGTGGGCCTGCCCTTCCACCATGTAGTGCGCCGTGGCCTCTGGAGTGGTCTCCACAGCGGCTACCTTTTTGGAACCGAAGCCCAGATCATGGACGTAGAGTTAATAAACTCTCTCGGTTTTCCAAAGAATGTCGGCAAACCTCTTCATGGTAGGATAAGTGGTTGGCTCTACTTTCTCTCCCACTGCAGGGATCATGTTCCTAAGGAACAGGATCTTATACTCAATGAGGTCTACATTTGCAGCTTCCTGTGCAAGGTGCTTTCCTGCTCGGTAGGCCATTCAGAGCCTCTGGTGATAAGTCGCTGGACTTTCTTTTTTGCATTCTGTTTCACAGGATATGCAAGCATCACTCCTACTACACCTGGGCTGTGTGCAGAAATGAGTTTGGCTGTGACCTCGTCAAAGGTGGCATGGCCGTCTTGGCAGATGGCAGCGGGGGGCTTAGCCCACAGTCCAGGATCAATGGTCTGGCGTAGGATCTGGACCTGGTAGTCTGCAGTGAGATTAAGCATTTCACATTTAGTATGCACCTTTTCCAAGTGACAGCTGAGGTTGTCGAATGGGCTTATCTGACCAATACTGTCAGCTATTTGCTGAACAGAGTGGGCCATTTGTAGGGGATTATTGGGCCGATCAGGCAGAGGTAGATTGCTCCGGGCATCATCCAAACCCGCCCGAGCTGCAGCCTCAGCCGAAGTATGAATCATGCCCTCCTGAGTGCCAGCCTCATGCAGAAGCTGCCTAATTTGGGTTTTAAGGACCTGTTTGTTTCTCTTAGAGATGGGTACATTGCCTATCGCATGCTCAGTCATCATCTCTATCTCCTGCCTGTCTTCTGCATTAATAACAGCTACCGGTGGAGCTGTCAGGACTAGGCTTTGGCCTACTCCCCCCCCATCATGGAGTCACCATGTTGGCATCACCCATGATGTGTGTCATGACGTCGGTGACATATGACATGTGTTGGGTGTGATGGGGGTCCACCATGTTGTAGATGGTGGGGTTGGGACTCTGAGCCATAGTAGGGGTGTGACTGGGTGTTGTGCTGTGAGATATCATCATCTGTTGCCTCCCCTTCAGATGACATAGTTAAGGCAGGGGCTACGCCTTCCATCGCCTTAACATGTCCAGCCAGAACCTCTCACTGATGGCACAGTTTTGCCATTTTGGATTCATATTCAGCATGATTCTCATTTGCAGCATTCATGTCTACCTCATCTTGTACCTGTTTCTGCAACATTCTATATGCGGCGCTCAATTCGTGATTATCCCTAGTAGCCACTTCTAAGTCATTACATACCTGGTTTATCTCATCCTGGACCTCTCCCAACTCCTCACTCAATTGCTCATTCTTTCTAATTAACAAGTCATTCATCTGCAAACATTACTCTTATCCTGTCTCAAACTTTCACACTCCTGCTTCAGCATACCATGTTCCTGCTCACCTGCCTGGGTGGAATGATGCAAATGGAAATCCTTTTCATTTCACAGAGTTTGGAGTTCAGATTCCAAATCCTGCTTATGTCTCACAGATTCTGTTTCCTGCAAACCCATCTCCTGTTTAAGAGAGGAGATTTGCAGTTCAAGGGTTGAAACCTCACTTTGGAGGCTTCCAGAGCAGCATAGAGAGCAGCAACCAACAGCCCTTTAGCTTCTCACTTTCTGGCTGTTTGTCTCATCTCTGAGTACTGAGTTGAAGTTCCCAGTACAGGGTTGTCAGATTGACTTGCATCCCATGCGAAGTCAGCCCATCCTCCATGGGTGGCAAGGAAGTTCAAGACATCAAGTCTCAATTCTATGCAGATATTTGATACTGTGGCCATTGTGTGGGAGGGAATGAAAAATCAAACCATGAAAAAGACACTGTGCTGTGTATCGATCCACAGCAGGAGCACTTTGTTCACAATCAGGCTGCTGTGCACCTGTAAGCTTGCAATTCAGAACTGCTGTGGAGTGGGTCGAGTTGGCATCGACCACACCCAGAAAGCAGCCAGACTTTGCAAGTTATTACAAAGTGGTCATAGAATGGGACAGGTGATGCGGAAAGCACACCTACAGTCCGCGTTGGGAAGGGAATAGTTTGAAGCAACAAGTGAAACTTTGCAAACACCAAATATTGCCTACATGCGGTAGCCAACTGTCAGGAGGTCTAAACCTCACTCTCAGGTTCTTGGCAATAATGGGAGTGCAAGGAATCACAGACATGTTGCATAAGAGTAATACACTTGTTTATTACTACCAAAAGGATAAATCACAGTTGCCCTAAGCAGTTCTTACCAAATATGAACTGGGAGCCAGTAATAAGCATTCCCTATACCTTGAGGTTTTGTGTCTCCAGAGATCTCTGAGGTATAAGACATAATGTCTTACATTATATATCTATGATAATTACTATGGTTACCGTAAGATAGAAACGTTTCTAGTTACAGAGATGAGCCCTATTGGCTAAATTAGGGGTGGCTCCATAGTCCAAGATAACGTTACACAATTTTGTAGTAGTCATCACTTTGTAAAGACAAAGAAAGCTCAGTTATACATGTATTAGTGTAATAATACAAATCACCAAAAGATGGCAATGCCGACTGATATATCATTATCATTGCAAGGACACAGTTGTCCTAACATCTTATAAGCAAGAAATACATATATGTATTAGAAAGCAAAGTGTATAACAATAATATGCATACATATCCTGACATCTACTCTTATACGGTAGAGGCCCAATGCCCTATATGTTAGTATAACATATACCTAAGTACTAGCTGTCTACAGTGTACCTCTGAGGGTACCAATAAAGGTGCAGGGACCTCATGTAACAGTGTATATGAAAGAAGAATAGTAGTACAGTGTAAGACTCTGCTCATGCAGCCCACAAACTTTGTATTTGAAAATGCCTAATTCCAGACTACTGTTTCTATCACTGGTGCAAGTCCTACCATGGCCACTTACTACCTTGATTTCTGACTGGAATTTTAACATTTTTTATTAGTATGAGCTATAATCATTACACTCAATCTATGAAGCATTTCTTCTTCTCTGAGCTCCATGTTTTCCATAATCTTATGGCTGATTAATACTTACTCATATACAGCAGTGGTAGTGCCAAAACTGAGAACCATATTCAGGCTTCTAAGTGAGGATGTAATTTATTTCTTTATTGAAAAACAGACAAAAAAATTAATCACTGTGCCCAACTAACTTTTCTTCATACTACTTCTATATGAATTGTTATGCAAGTCAAAAGATCAGTGTAGCTGGCATTTACAAATAGGTGGGTTGTCCAGCAGGCTTCCTTCAGTGGCTCAACATGAAGTTCTGTTCTCAAATAATTCTTTATTTTCTTGTGAAGGATGAAACCTGCAGGCCAATATGCCCATTTGTAAATCTCAACCTTTGCTGTACACAGGGCCAGTGATGAGCAGCCTCTATAATTTAGACTGGGTGAATAGATGTGTAAAAAAACTGTCTTGCCCAGATTTAGGTTGAAATTTACTTTCAGATAGAAATACGGTGTAAAAGTCTGCTTATGCAGTTCATAAACTTTGTATGTAAAAACAGCTAATTCCAGGCTACTATTTCTGTGTCTGAGCTCCATTTCTTGCATAACCTTATGGCTGATTAATTCTTATTCATATATTGCAGTGGTAGCACAAATGCAGAGAACCACAACTATTACTTGGGGCAGTCTTCACTGAGGAAACAGATAAAACTTTCACTATAACTAATAAAAACGTATATATCGATATTACACCTGATGAAATAAGACAAAATATACAGACCGTAAAGAACAACACTGCACCAGGCCTTGATGATGTTAACGCTTATCTCATCAAAGAAACTATGTAACGTGTTGCCTACCCCTTATCCATCATGTTTAACAGATCATACAGAAGTGGTGTTATCCCTAAAGATTGGAGGAGAGCTTTAGTGGTATCCATTCATAAGAAAGGAAATAGATTAAATACATCCAACTACCAACCCATTAATCTAACGTCCAATATACAGTGGTAGTTATACATATGTGCTGCGGCAACCAGGTATACCTCGGTATGTGCGGTGCTGAGGATGGTACCGAGGAATGCCTTATTACTGCTGTCACTAGGGTATTCACAATATGGTTGCAGTATGTGAGTGCTGAATCAACTTATTTCCATTTTTGGCAGTTTAAATGCACCAGGTGGTGCCATTTCCAGTTAATCTGCCGTGGTGCGTGTCAGATCTCCAGCAGGTGTCCCCATAGTCCTCTTCTTTCCAGTCCCTCCTGAAAGAGAGCCAAGCTAATCCTCCAACCCAACTGATAAAATATTATTAAAACTTCCTTACTCCTCCCTGTCCTGCTCTCTGACAACTGATCCAGTAATATTTTCGCTTGAACCAAAAAGACGAGTTACATTGGGTTAATCATGCATAGTTCCCCTTACACCTACATAAAGAAAAATCCAGTGTTCTAGCTTAAAAAGATATTTAGTTTGTATTTATACCCAAAGTTCATTATAGAGTCATGCACTTTTGTTTTGGTACCAAGCAAAATCATTTTACATCCCCTAGCCCTTGATTTCCATGTCAATTTCTCTGCCACAGAAAACTGCACTTTAGAGCTTTTCCAACATACTGTACAGCACTTTAAAATTAATAGGAGAAAAAAATCATCCATTTTGTATGATAATAGGTAGATTATGGCTCATTGACCTGTTTACTGTATGTTTCTGAATAAACAGATTGTAAGAAACGTGTATCACTTTTTTTATTTAATTACCTTCTATGATTGTTGGTTTGCCAGATTCATAGTAAGCCTGTGGCTGCACATTCTCAGACTTTCAGAATTCTGAGTCATGTCAGTCTATCAGGCACAGCTGAAATTGTGCGCCTTGGCAATCAACCAACATGTACTGTACAACAGCAGGAGCTATTGTGTCTGAATGTGAGGAAACCAGTGTTAATGATTTTTCTCTGCTACTTCACATTTGTTTCACATGTCACAGGTAGTACAGCCCTATAGGTACAAGCCACTTCAGTGATCCTTTTTAGTTAAGTACCTGATTAGCTGTGGCTATCCTGGCTAAAATAGCATCATGCTATTGCCAGGACATCTGTCCTTAATTTTTGTCATACAGGCTTATAACATATTTATTAGCTGTTAGGGATAGATGAGGTTTGGACTGTGTATCTGTTCAAAAGTCTGTTAACAGATCAAAGTCCAGCTTGAGAGTTGCATCTGTAAGTTGGGTGCTCAGTGCTTACCAGGGATGTGGCAAAGACCAAGGGAACAGTTCAGTTCTGCAATCCACTGAGAAGAGTTAGGGGAGGGTGGAAAACCCCAGCTCTGTGTCAAGCTATTCATTTAGTTATTAAAAGATAGCAATTTTCAATCCCAGGCTGACACCCACTGATGAGATCCTACTGATCCTACCAATTCCAAAGTGCAAAGTGTTGCTCCATGCTGATGCCCCCCCCACACACAAGGCATGCAAATCTTGTTCATTAAATTTTCATTGTTTAATCCCTGTCCCATCTCTCCATGCTCCAGGGTCTGCTGTGTGAGAAATTGAGGTCATGCCATTGGACAGAACCAAGGAGTGAAGCAGTTCTCTACCGCAAGACCTGTCACCATCTGCCATCTTATGCCTCACTGAGTAAACTCCTCACCATGTATGATCAGGCAAAAAGTATTAAAGCATAGTAGCCTGTGCGGCTGGCAACATGACTATAGGATTGAAACAGCTAAGCCAAGCTTCAGGCTTCATACAGTATGTGGGTATACCGAATCAGGTCACTTTTGCCAAGATCAAGAGAATGTCGAGTGGTTAGTCCCCAGTTAAGGGTGGGTGTCTAATACTGTATACGAAGAGAGCAGATGGCAGGAAGACAATTTCAAGCACGTGAGCAAAGGTCTCAATATATTACTTAGTAAATATAACATTGAATGTTGATCAATGAACAGGAACAGGAACACAGGGTGGGGATCTAATGCTAAGTAACCTACTGGTGATAAATTAGCTGTGTCAGAGATGGCCACTCTCCCACTCCCCCAACCCCCAATCATGTCTTCAGAGACACCAAGTGTTGTTGGTCCTCAGTTTTACACCACCAACCTGTTACTCTTTGATAAAGATGGGAGCCTGAATTCTCAATTCACCCTCAAGGATCAGTGTCATTTATGTTTTGCAGCATAAACATGCTCCAAAGTGTCTGCCAGGGACCCAGGTTTGTGAACTGAGGCTGATCCTGGTTCAATGGAGGGACAGCTGGAAGGAGGATGGGCCCCTGCCTTCACTGTGCCATCGCCATCCGTGACAGTGGCAAGCAATAAAAACAAACATAGTGAAGAACTGTTTATGTAAAGTGACTTTATCCTATAAGAAATAGTAAACTAGTAAACTAAGCTGTCAAATGTTTTTCTTCAAAGAAAGAATCTCCCATGGTATTAAAATGTTGAAACCCCGTATTTTCTAAAAAACAACAACAACAAAAAATTTCTTTACACAGTGAAGTACTGTATGTCCACGAAGAACAAAAACAAATAATCCATAGGAGGTTCAGGCTGGGCAATGGTATCTGCCAAGCTGCATCCCATGGGTTACACCTTTTCTAACATGGAGTTTTTTTTATCAGTCACTAGACAGTTACACTCTGGCAGCATTTACTCATGACTGACACTGTGGTGCCTTGCTGTTAGACAAAGTGTATGTTCAGCTTGTATATGTGCTGATTTTTTATTACTGCTTTTACCCTCCTCCCATCTTGGGTTTTCCATTTGTCCTCAGTCCTTGGAGCATTAAATTGGACCTCTATTAGTTTTGTAATAGACACATTACATTTCTGAGTACAGCAGCTATGCAGGCAAGTGCTGGATACTCTCACGTAATCTAATGGATACTATTTGCTTTGCTTTAAGTGGTAGGTCAATAAATGTAATGAAACACTTTGACAACCAAGAGTACCACCCTCTTTACAAGATATGACCCCCCCACACACGCATTTATTAAAGTAGCTGCAGTCCAATTTGCCACTTACATACAGTATAGCATCTCAATTCCTCCAGGGTCCCCATCAGTTCCAGGGTCCCCATCAGCAAGAATCATCTTTCAGTTCCTGCCTTCAGATTTTAATCTCTGTGATGCAAGCAAAAGCCACAACATTTCTAATGTTAAAAAAGTCAATTTGATGTTCCTGGAGAATCGGGGTTGGATATCAGATTGGAAACACTCCACCAGTGGACACCAAATGATATCCCTGAGTGTCCATAAAAAATGAAAAACAGCATGTAAGTAAATCACCATATACAAATAGATAACAATACATCTAATATCTACAAGGGTGAGTCAGCACCTGATTGCTTTATTATGCTGCAAGCACAGTATTTATAAATATTATGTCATGGAAGTGTGATTTAACATCCCGGTGATCCCCTTACCCTTGGAGATATGAGAGGTATACAGTAGTTATCTGTTTGAACTGTAAATGGCGATTTCATTATACCCTATTTTTGATTGTTTACAGACTTACAGTAAGAATGGCCTTTTGAGTCTCCTGGTTGGGGATTTCCAGTTTGATATCGTACACTGAGTCATAATTTACTGAATTATACAAATATTTTATTTTTGTTCCATAAGATACACCTTCCCTTCAGGGGGGAAAAGAAACAGAAAAGATGAATTTTGTTTCCACTTGCATGCCTTTGCTGTGACAGAATAATCACCAGTGTGCACATTCTAAGGTGGAGTTGATATCATGTAATCAAGTCCATTGTCTCCTTCCCGCCCTTGCTTCTCATTACTACACTGTTACCTATAGGTCTCTATGCCAACAAATTGCTAACAATTAAGGCAATCTGGGTGTGCTAAGGATTTAATGACTTAATGGGGCATAATGCAAAATATACTTGTCTCTTGCTGTGCTGTTCTATTCAGCTGAAGAGAGGACAGAGTAAGAGACACCCTCCCCCTCAACCACCCCTCATCTCAGGACTGTGAGGGAAATGGTGAGTGTAGGAACTTCAAGGACTGTAGTCCACCCTCTGGCTGTTTTGTTGACTGCCTAACACTGCCAACATTCTAAATCTAATCTGTCCCTCTCCACTGTTATCTTATTAATAAACAAAAAAAATGCAGGCAGTCCTGTGTCGCCACTCTCCTCCAAGACAAGTGCTTCTACTGCGTTATACGTTCTGCATATTAAATGTATGTTATACTGTACATATGCAAAAGCTAGGGACATTGTTAATTGTACCATTTGTGTTTTGCAGTGAGCACCTGTAATGGAGGAGAGTGGTCACACACTTCCATTGTATTTGTCTGTAGTCAGAGAATTAACTTCATGTGTGTTCTTATTTCTGACAGAAATATCTCAGTATTTCTTGCCATAATTGCTTTGCTTGTATTGCATAAGAAAAGCACAGTTTTGTGTTTAAAAAGCGATGAAACAAACAAAATAATGTTCAATTATTTCATAGAATGTTTGACGACTGTTAATATAAAATGTATATTCCATTGTTAAAAACCCTTCAAGTTGGTGATACAGCATCAGAAACTAGCAAGTAATAATCATCATAAAAAAAGTGTAACTAAGATAGGGACAGCACTAGGACATCAGATACAGCATCAACTAAAATGCTGGCACTTCCTACAAAATACAAGTGTCACAAACCACACACTGCATTTGAAAGTAATATAATAATAATAATAATAATTTTATTTGTATAGCACCTTTCAATATATCAAGGTGCTGAACAACTTTGACAGTTCAAACACTACATAAACAAACATATACATAAAATCAGCATACAACAAGATAAAATATATAATAATAAAATCCAAAGCATTAATAAATAACTAATTATCTAAAAAAGCCATGCTCCACAAGTAAGTTTTCAGATCCTTTTTAAAGAGTTCCACGGAGGTGCACTGCCGTAACCGGCATGGTAGAGAGTTCCAAAGAGTGGGTGCAGCATATAAAAATGCTCTGCTGCCAGAAGATTTCAAGCTCACTCTTGGGATCTCTAACAACCCCATGTCAGCCGAGCGGAGTGATCGGTCAGGGCAGTAAGGCACCAGGAGGTCTTTCAGATAGGCTGTACCCTGGTTGTGAAGGGCTTTGAAAGTCAACAAAATGACTTTAAAGGTGATCCGCCACCGCACAGGCAGCCAGTGCAGTTTGCGTAGCACGGGAGTAATATGACAGAAATGACTTGTCCCAGTCAAAACCCGGGCTGCAGCATTCTGCACCAGCTGTAGGCAATGGATTTCAACCCCCAAAAGCCCAAAGTACAGGGCTTTGCAATAGTCTAAGTGTGAAGATACAAAAGCATGAACCAAAGTAGGCAGAGAGTCAAATGGAACAAGATGCTTCACCCTGGCAATGTTCCTGAGATGATAAAAGGAAGTCTTGACAACAGCTGACACCTGAGCTTTGAGAGTCAGCCTGTCGTCAAGAATGAATCCAAGGCTACGCACCTGTTCTGAGGACAGCAAAGATACTCCACCAGAATAATTCCAGATGGAGCACCGATATCCGGCCTCACCACCCGACCACCAGGATCCACTACCAGCACCTCTGTTTTCTCCGAGTTCAACTTTAGCCAACTAGAATCCATCCAGTCTTGGATCTCCCTCAGACAGTTGTTAAACACCGAGAGAGCTCCATTCTGGTCGGGTGCAAAGGACAGATAGAGCTGGGTGTCATCCGCATAGCAGTGAAACCTCAGCCCATATCGTCTAATGATACCTCCGAGGGGCAGCATAACACTGCAAACAACATGGGCGACAGCACGGATCCCTGGGGCACTCCACACAACAGAGGGATTGGGTCAGAGGAAAAAATCCCCGACACAACTCTCTGCGATCTCCCGGTAAGAAATGACGTGAACCATTGCAGAACGGTTCCAGACATTCCACAAATTTGCCTCAGGCGAGCTAATAGCACCATGTGGTCCACTGTGTCAAAGGCTGCAGAGAGATCAAGAAGAACAAGAATGGAACGTCTCTTCTGATCCTCGCCATCAGAAGATCATTTAACACCCGAACCAGCGCAGTCTCGTATTATGTCTTTATGGAAGCCCGACTGGAAGGCTTCAGAGACATTATGGATGGTTAAATGGTCATCCAGTTGAATCATTACCTTCTCAATAACCTTCCCAATAAAGGGAGGTTAGAGATAGGTCGATAATCAGAATAAGAGTCCGGGTCCAAGGAAGCTTTCTTCAAGAGAGGAGTTACCACAGCCTCTTTCAAGGAACAGGAAACTCACCTAATTCCAAGGAGCACCAGACTATTTGCGCCAGGACCGGACCAATGATGTCCAAACAACCCAGAATAAGGAGTCAGACCGGGATCCAAACCACAACTTGTGGGTCGCATAAAATGGATGATCCTCATAATGTCCACGAGCTCAGGTCGTCGAAAGGAACTCCAGGAGAAATGAGGCACTGTCATCTCATGCTGACCAAAAGCTTCACCCATAGAGCTTGCCGGACCCAGGTTCTTCCTGATGTCGGCCACTTTAGTTGCAAAGTATCGAGCAAGCTCGTCACACTCTTCTTTGGAAAAGCTTTCCGAACATGCAGGCAGGCTGGGTTGCACAGTCTGTCTACAGTTCGGAACAGCTGAGCCGGTCGATTCTGAGCAACTGCAATCTCCCTGGACAGGAATTCTGCCTTCTTATGGGTGATTGCAGATTGATAGTTAACATAATGTTCCATCAATCTAGAGTGGTCGGCATCAAGGCGGACCTCGCCAGCGACACTCTAACCTTCGCCCTGTCTCCATGATCTCCCTCAGGGTCCCATCAAACCATGGGGCTCCGGGCGTAAGGGATCTGGGTGCTTGCAAACAGGAGCAATGGAATCCAGAGCCGTCATGACGGCCTTATTATAGGCCAACACTAATGCTTCTGGGCCATTACTCACCCGAATCGAAGGATGAGAGGTCAAGGACGCCGCTAGACCTTGTGGAGTTACATTCTCTGAATGGGCGGTACTGACCATCTCCACAGGGGCTGGTCTTCTCAGGGGTGAAAATTGAACCTCACGATGTGGTGATCAGACCAGGTGACTGGTTCCACCCCATGTCGGATGCGTTGATCCTAGAAGGAAGACTAGATCTAAAGAGTGTCCAGATTTGTGCGTAGCAGTGGAAACCACCTGTGTAAGGCCCAAAGAAGACATCAATTGGAGGAAGTCATTACCCAAATTTGAGAGTTCATCGTCGACCCAGGCGTTGAAGTCACCCAGGACCATCAATCTGGGCGACTCAAACGACATGTCGACGAGGAAGTCTGCTACTTCCTGTAAGAAGCCTCTCCCATCTCCAGGTGGACGGTAGATGAGGACGATTCGAACGCCTACACCTGCTATGACTGTACACTCAAAGGACCCAGTCTCACCAACTACCACATTCGTGAGACCCAATTCCATCTTAAAACAGACTGCAACTCCCCGCTTTCAGTGTCCAATGCGTAGTATCAATGGTACCCGGCCGGAATCATGGCCTCCAAGATGGGGCCAGAATTTTCATCCAGCCAGGTCTCGGTGATGCAGGCCAGGTCAGCCGAACCAACAAGATCGGCAATAATAGCGGTTTTATTCCTAACAGACCTGGCATTGCATAACACCGCCCGAGTTGGACAAACTTCAGGGGTTGTCAAGCCTATCTGCCCACTAATCTCTGTGGTAGTAGCTGCATGTGACATCAACAGAAAATTTTATGTCACTCCTCCTATTAGAGGCTGCACTGTATTCAACAGATAGCAGCAAAGAGGGAAAACCCCCAACATACAACACAACATATGGTAAGGCACTTGCACCAAACTAGACTGCAACTCTCAGCAAGCGTTATTCATGTACTGTAGGTTGGCTGACTCAATCTACTGTAGATCACATGATAAATGGATGGTGATGGCTTGATTTAATTCTGAATCTTAGTGTGCTTATTCTGTAGAACTGCGCAGAAAAAAAATCATTGACTATGGTTTACAAAAAAGTCAGTGCACCTGTTTGCGCACTATTCTGTAAAAGCAGGCAATGTAATTATCAAATATTCGACAACATTACCCAAAGTTGTACAGTACTTATTAAATAAAATGAACACAGCATGTACAGTATAGAGGATGACTAGGTAGTTAAGACACACTACTGACATGGAAACAGGAACAGATCAGTTTTCCATTTGGACACTAACCCTGTATAATGCTAGATTAATAGCATACTATTCTGCATTGCGCTTAACTGATAAGTCTGTGGCACTTTACTGCAAGTTAGCAAGCTGACAGCCACTTTAAACCCTCCATTACACCTGCATGCAGATACTGTAAGTAGAACAGAAACTAGGTACTTAAAGGATATAACTGTGACCAGAAATCATTGATTAGCTGTAACATGCAGGAATATTGTAAAGCACATTGTAGTTTCTGTAATACAACGTTAATGCATGTCATTAAAGTAACTGTGCAATATCTGTAGCTATATCCACATCTTATTGGTGCCCAGCCCATGGCCATGGTCCCACACATATCTACACATATCTGGTCCTGTGTAGTACAGTTTTGTTTGCAAGCCCATTGGTCCAACCTGTGGACCAATAAACTTACAGAGCATATTGTACCTGTCATTCAGCAGATGGCCAGGTGGTATGCGAGTGGGGTGCTGCCACCTGCCAATGATGGGGGGGCTAGGTGGCCGGGGGTCCTCTGTGGGAGGGTGGGGAAGGGGGTACCACTGGACCACCAGGTACGTCTATGTAAGTGGCAACTGCCCACTATCGGGCTGCAGGGGGACTGCTAGACCACCAGGGTTACTTGTCTTAATTCAGATGCCCATGATCTGGCATGGGGGGACCGCTAGACTACCAGGGTTACTTTTATGTATTCAGATGCCCATGATCGGGCATGGGGGGACCGCTAGACCACCAGGGTTACATTTATGTATTCAGATGCCCATGATTGAGCATTGGGGGGGACCGCTAGACCACCAGGGTTACTTTTACAATTCAGCTGCCCACGATTGGCATACAGGATGGGTGGGTGGTTCACTGGACCACCAGGGGAATATGTGTGCTTGGCAACGGTGTTCTGGGTGGGTGGGTGGCCACTCATGGCTCGCGGCTGCTGTGTTGCACCTTGCAATACAACAGCCCACCTGTGGGTGGCAGGGACTTGCTCCTGCTTTTCTGGGGCTCAACGTTGAGCCCCCAGTGTGGCACAATGCAGGGTTGCACTGGCATATGTGCCACACATCCTGGCTGAATATTGGGATGTGCCGCACATGCATGGGCACACCCCCTGCATCTGCACCGCATAGGATTACATTGCACCCCAGTGCATTGGGAATTGCGCTGCACCTGGCAGCCTTTTAAATATACCGCCGGGACGCAATGCAGGGTTGCACCAGCGCAACTCAGTTGCACCAGGCGCAACCCCTTTGACTATCCCAGCCTGTCTATAATAACAAGAAAGCACTGATTAAATAACTAGACGACAAACTATCATATGCTGCTTGCGTATTCTTATGCTTAAACCCATATATTTTCTGCCTCACTTGTAACATCCACAGCTTATTTTTTTTTTATAAATATATAACAGTTTTGTATAGAATGTATTCTGTGTTTCACCCATGGAAAATATAGACTACTAGTGCCTTAGAAAATACTTTTCCTTACTTCAAAGTGAACTGCATTGTTCAGAGTTTTTTATCATATTGTTAGCATCGTGGTTTGGGTCACTTTAAACTTCAATTCTGTTTGTACTTACTGCACAGCATACACACCATAAAAGAGGATAACACCAGAGTGAAATAGAACTAATTCCACTCACTCAGTGTAGCCTCTGACTCTCTATTGCTAAAATCATTAGTGAGGCAGTATGCACCAAACTCCTATCTCTTAATTTATTTTATACTTATTCAAAGCACTCTGTTAGTTCCAGTGTCTGCAATAATATAGAAGCAAGTTTATGTTTTCTCTTTTTCCTTTTTTTGGTTTTGTAGGCTCAAAACATTTCCTAAACTTGTTGTAGCAACCCCCAACCCCATCCCCTGATAGTGATGTTTTATAGACTTGTTCGTACAGTATCTGTCACTGTAAGGATTTACTTTGTCTTTTAGTCGGTAGTGCTTATTTGTTTACAATTTTGGCAGATCAGTATAACCTGTTCTGAGTAGTGGCCATAATTCCCTCAGCATCCCAGTTATGTTAAGTTATTTAAACCCCCTTCTCTATGAATGTTAATGTGTGTTTGTCCCAGCACGTTTGAGACCATCATACCCAGATAAAAAAATAGAGTAAGATGTGTTCACCTTCTTTACTGTACGTCACGTCTGAGCACATTGAACCTTTCAGTGACAGAGGTGTGGAGAAACTGCCTGGGCTAATCATAAAGCACCAGGTTGGCCTTGGACAGTATCTACTGCAACAAACCCTTTTTAGCTCTTGTAATGCCTGTCTAGATTGGTGTAACCCCCCCCACAAATGGGGGTCACTAAAACGCCTTCTTTGGGTGAGCCTAAATGCTATCCACCAGGCTGGTGTCCTGTATTTCTGCTGATTTAAAAGCATAATTGAGTGAGAGTGCCTAATGCCTCCATGTACTGTCACTTTAAGAGCTGCCAAACTGCAGAATAATAAATTTGAACTGGGGGGATCTGTGTGTTTCCCTGCTTGAGTCCTACCTGGGCCACTGAGCAAATCACTCCATTTCTGCAGTCGCTATATGCGCAGAGGAAGCTCTTTCAGAAGATGTAATTGTTTGCTTGTAACCTGTTAGAGTAATAATGAAAATGCAGTTTGTTCTAACCTGCTTTCTTGTAGCAAGGACTGTGCAGAGTAGCTCTTTCATGTTGGTCCCGGACTGCTGCATTGGACCAGTCAGTGTGGGGGACCTTTAACCTGTAGCCTGTGTGGACGAATTAGAGCTGGGGCTCTCTTGTGGAGCTTACTGAAGTGGGGCTATATGGAAGATGTCTCTGGGAACTGTAGTCTTTGGAGTTCTGGTGCCTTTTTGCACCAATAGAAGGAGCCTGTTGTGACTGACAAGGAGAACTGGCCAACTGGAACCTGTTGGATCTGAAAGAAAGCCCCAGTGCTATCTGCTGGGAAGCCAGACTAGAGGTGACTGTGAGAGGAGAAGGAGCTCAACTCCTTGCGGTGAGTAATTTGTGCGGAAAGCACGTGTGGGGCCCTGAAGTCGGCCTGCAGCCACTTGTGAGTGTCAGTTCAGACTGAATCCGAGTTTTGAGAGGAGAAAAGAAGAACCAGAAGGTGGAAGCCAGGCTTAACCTGTGGAAGACCGAAGATTTTGCTGAAGTGCAAATGGCCTGTCAAGGACTGAAGCTGCTGTGTGTGCTCCCGGTTGTTTTGTAGTGTTTTGCAATCAGGGTTCGAGGAGCAGCTTACCTGGTATATTAATTCCCTTTACATATAAATGAGTCTAGTGCTTGTGGGGAATCACAATCTTATTTCCCCCGTACTGTGAATTGTGTGCTGAAGCTGGAAGCAGAACCCAGCTTGATTCAGACTGAGTCCACCTGTTTTTCAAATGCAAGTGAGTCCTGCCACGACAGCTGGGCCAGCTATTCTGTTTCTCCTAGCAATATAGGACAACCTGCATCCATCCAGTTTTCAGTATTGAGTCTGTGAGTACAAATCAGGGTAGCTCCCTGCAATCTGTTCAGCAAATTGCAAATGTGTCATCTAATTATTGCTGTTTCATTTCTTCATGAACTGAGCCCCAGGGCTCCGGATTTCAATTTGTGTGTGCATGTGTTTTTTCCATCAACCAGCTGCATCAACCCTGGCTAGCCCCCCACCACCCTGGGTACCCAGAGGGTGACATTTTGGACCCTATATGCATGCACAGTACTGTCATTTGAATATTTCCAAACCAAATCAACCTGATTGCCCCCTTCTTGTTACTGCCCCCTCTAATAAATCAGATTTGTTGTTATTGAATTATATGCTGTCTGTGGTGTTAGTACAGGTAGAAAAAGCATTGCATTGTGTTTGTGTATATTGCCTAACCTTGTTTTATAGGGGTCCTCAGAGACGTGCTGCAAGACATCAGTCCTGAGGGTAAGTGTTACTGTATGTGTAAGAAGAGTGCATTTGTGGGGTATTGGGAAGGTAACTCCTGTGTATTGTGTGGGCCACTAGTGGAAACAAAGGGGAGTCACAGTGTCCCAGAGGGCTGTACCCAAGCTAGCCTAACCACTATCAACCCTGACCTCTGGGTAGAGGCATCCGCCATTGGACCTAGGCTCCTCAACCTGTTAGTAGCCAAGCAGACAGGGGTAGTAGCCCTTGGGATAGCACTACCTAGGGGTTACATTAGTAACTTTGAAGATTTCAACGTTCATTCATCTTATGATCTCAATTATACTGCAGGCATTTCAGCCTCCCCTATAGCTGTACCAAATCTTTCTTGCTTTTGCAGGCTTTGCCTCTGAAAGCACTGGAAGATGATAAATAAGTACATACAGTAAGTAAATATAATGTCAACAGGAGACTTTCATACAGGGCCTACAGTTCTTCAAACAATTACTTTTTTTTGTTTTTTTTGGCACAAGAGAGCTGCTGGAGCTGTTGGAGCTTCTTGCCTTGGGTGAACCTTGTCCATTGATTCTTATAGCGTCCACTGCCTGATTTACACATGGGCAGATTTTTTTTATACTTATATTTTATTTCATTTATGCTTAGCACAACAGATAAAAATGTCCCTAGCCGGGGATATCAAACACATGAACGACATGTTAATTCAGATGGCTTATGACTTTCCTCCCCTTCCCACTACTGTGAGCTATCTTTTGGGCTAGAAAAATAATATACTGTGCTGACAATATTTGGGAAGAAGTACTATACATCTTCTTTGATCCTGATGAATTACAGCAATTTATAAGTGCTAGCAAAATGGGAAGATATTCAAAGAATGAGAATGTTTTTCTTTTTTTTTATTAGTGAAATAGTGGGGAGACATCGGGGATGGGTGGGGAAAGTTTTTTTTTTTTTACTACATACTCAGGGCAGCTATGTGGCTGGGGAGAGGTATCTGCTACACAACAAGGGAATTATTTTTATTTTTACTTACAGTAATTAAATAGTGGGATATTTTGAGGTCAGGAATGAACAATGCTGAATTGTGTTTAAGAACTTATGTTGATTAATCCAAAGGGGAAATGAAGCAATAAAAACTTTGTGGAATTCACTGTTTGTGAAAAATATTAGATACGGGATGTCCATATTTTTATCTGTTAGTCTCTGATTTGGATAACACAGGAGAATTGTCCCCCTTCCCCAAAGATTCTGCATCTCAACTGACCTAGGGGGTGTATGGCAACAAACAGTTCTCTAGCTCTAAGAGTGGTTGAGTTACAGAATACTGCAAGTCACCAACATGTGTTACAGTTTGACAAAAGTTTACAATTATGTAAACTGCAAGATTTTAAAACCCATCATACCCAGATAAAAAAATGCAGAATCAGATGTGCTTGCCTTCTATACTGTACGTCACATCTGAGCACATTGAACCTTTCAGTGACAGAGATGTGGGGTAGCTGCCTGGGCTAATCATAAAGCATCTGGTTGGCCTTAGACAGTATCTACTGCAACAAACCCTTTTTTTAACTCTTGTGATTCCTGTCTAGATTAGTAACTCAGAAGATTTCAATGTTCATTCATCTTATGAACTTAATTATATTACAGACATTTCAGCATCTCCTATGGCCGTACCAACTCTTCCTTGCTTTTGCAGGCTTTGCTTCTGAAAGCACTGGAAGATGATAAATAAGTACATACAGTAAGTAAATAAAACGTCATCAGGAGACTTTTGTACAGGGCCTACAGTTCTTCAAACAATTACTTTTTTTGGTTTTTGGGCACAAGAGAGCTGTTGGAGCTTCTTGCTTTGAGTGAACCTTGTCCATTGATTCTAATAGCGTCCACTGCCTGAGTTCCACCTGAGCAGATTTTTTATATTTATATTTTATTTAATTTATGCTTAGCACAACAGATAAAAATGTCCCTAGCCGGGGATATTAAACACATGAATGACATGTTAATTCATTTGCCAGCAGAATAGGCCCCAAGGTCTATCGTGTCTGCTCGGAAGCTAGCCCCCTACTGGGAGCTCGCTCCTCCACTTCCCCAGCCCCAGAGGTGGCCCTCCCTGGCCTCAGCTTCCCCCTGTACCTGTCCCAACCCTTCTTGAATCCTTCCATTGTGGTCTCTTCCACCAGACTGCTGGGCAGTGCATTCTATGGTTCCACAACCCTCTCTGTGAAGAAGTGTCTCCTGCGCTCCCCCCTGTACTTCCCCCCCCTTCCAGCTTCCACTCATGCCCCCTGGTAGTTCCCCCCTTCTTAAGCCTGAACACTTCCCTAGCTCCGCCCTTATTTATCCTCTTTACATACCTGAAAGTCTCTTTCATGTCCCCTCTGTCCCTCCTCTCCTCCAATGCGTACAAACTGAGTTCATCCAGTCTCTTCTCATAGGTCCTTCCCTCCATGCCCTGAATCATCTTGGTCACCCTCCTCTGGACCCTCTCCAGCAGCACTATGTCCCTCTTAAGATGGGGTCTCCAGAACTGCACACAGTACTCAAGATGTTGCCTAACCAGGGCATTATACAGAGGGAGGATCACCTCCCTCCTCTTGGAGGTAATTCTCCTGGTTATGCAGCCCAGTATCCTGTTTGCTTTTGCTGCAGCTCTTTGACAGTTCTCTGTGTTATTCATTTTGCTGTCCACCAATATCTCTAAGTCCCTCTTATCCAATGTGACTTGCAGTGTGGTCCCCCTCAGGGTGTATGCATGTCCTGGGTTTCTGACCCCCAGATGCAGCACCCTACATTTCCACGCATTGAACTTCAACCCCACTTCTTTGCCCACCCCCCCCAGGGCATCCATATCCTGCCTATCTGCCAGTGCTCCCAGTTTTGAGTCATCCACAAAGAGACTCAACCTTCTCCTAACACCCCACCCTATGTCCAAGACATAGGAATTGAACAGGACTGGCCCCAGGACCAAACCCTGGGGGACAACACTGATGACCCTCCTGGGGCAGGAGACTATCCCTCCAACCACCACTCACTGTATTTGCCCCATAAGACAGTTTTTCACCCACCTGAGCAACTGCCCCCCACCCCATCCCCCCAGCTTTGTTAGCAGGTCATTGTGGGGTACCAAATTGAACGCCTTACTGAAATCCAGATAGAGGACATCCACCAGCCTATGTCAGTCCAGGGCACCCATCACCAAGTCATAAAACTCCACCAGGTTAGTCTGGCATGACCTCCCAGGAACAAAACCATACTGCCTGCCATCCAGATGCCCCAACCTTTCCAGCTGCCTCCCCCAGCCTCTCCTTGATAATGCCCTCCATAACCTTGCCTACCACAGATGTTAGACTAATGGGCCTATAATTTCCCATCTCTTCTCTGGACTCCCACTTGTGGATAGGCACTACAAGAGCCACCTCCAATCTTGAGGCACCCACACTGTCTTCAGGGAGATGTTGAAGAGGGAGGCCAGTGGAGCTGCCAGCACATCCACCTGTTCCTTCAGCACGCTTGGATGCAACCCATCTGGCCCCAGCACCTTCTCAGTCCTTAGTGACTGGAGGGCCTCTCTCTCACCCTATCCACTGTGATTTCACCTTCCCATCCCCCCTCCTCATGCATCCTCTCCTCCCCTTCTAGATGCAACCCATCCCCTGCCCTAGTCTCATCTAGTCCTTCAGCTTCCAACTGACCTCCTGGTTCAGTGGGCTCCTCTACCCTCCCATTGGGTTGGAAAGATCCCCCACCTCCCCCAGTAAAGACAGAGGCAAAGTACTCATTTAGCACCTCTGCTTGTTCCCCAGCTTCCTGCACCATCCCCCCCAGTTCTAATCCTGCTGAGCTGTGCCCTCACTTTTCTTTTCTCCCCTATGTATCTATAGAACCTCTTTCCCCGTGGATATCCCTGGCCAGGTTAAGCTCTTCTTTGCTTTGCCCCCCCCACCCACTTACTACCCTGGGGACCCTCTTAATGAAAATCATACTCTCTCTCCTAGCCCCCCTTGAGCACTTTAAGCGCTCATAGGCAGCCTTTTTCTCCCTCACCACCTCCTGCACCTCCCGGGTCCATCAATATGGCTTACTGGCTCTGCATTGCTTGCGCCTTACCTTTGTGCAAGCCCTCGAAGCCTCCTGCACCCCTTTCTTAATTGTCTCCCACAATCTACCAGCATCCATGTCTGGCCTTATCTCATCCAAGCACCCTTTAAGAATCCTCCCCATGCCCTCAAAGTCCACCCCCCTGAAATCTATTACTTCTGTGTTAGTGCAAATTTCCTCTCCCCTTAGGAACATAAGAAACCAGACAGTGGCATGGTCACTGCCTGTCAAAGGGCTGCTCACCTAAAGGTCCATTATCTGGTCACTATCTGCTAGGACAATGCATAGGATCTGATTCTGCCTAGTAGGCTCCCCCACATGCTGGACTAGGAAGGCATCCTGGAAGACATCCATCAGCCTCTGCTCCCTGGCCACCGAGGATGTCACAGTGCCCCAGTCTGCCCCCAGCATGTTCAGGTTGCCCATGATCACCATCCTGCCCTTTCTGAGGCCACAGTGACCTCTGATGTTCTCAGCCAGATCATCTTCCAGTTCCACTTCCATTGCAGGGGGTCTGTATACCACCCCTATTTTTAATCTTTTACCCCCCCCATTTGTAGGGTTATCCAAATTGCCTCCACATCTCCTTCTGCCTCCTCAGTTCCACCAACTACTATGTCGTTTTTGAATATCAATGCCACACACCCCCTTCCCACCCCTATCCTTCCTAAACATTGTATATCCCTCTAAATTTAGGTCCCAATCATGCCTCTGGGTGGCCCATGTCTCCGTAATTGCTGCCAAGTCTGCTGCATCTCAACTAGCATTGCCTGGAGCTTTGGCATTTTATTGCCCATGCTCCTGGCATTGATCAGGACCATCCTCCACCCAACCCACTTCCCTCTCTCCAGTCTTCTCAGTGCAGTGCAATCCCCCATCTCTCTTCCCCCCTCAATTCCCCCTAGTCATTTAACACTACCCGCAGCCCACTTTGCATGATCTAGTCCTGAACCCTCAAGCTTCCTCACTGGGGCATTCAGTCTTTTTATCCCTCCCCCCTTTACAAGTTTAAACCCCACCTATCACCAATGAATCCAAAAAGTTTTAGTTTAAGGATCTCCCTCCCCTCCATGTTGAGGTGCAGCCTATCCCTGATATATAGCATCTTGTCTTCCCATGTATCACCCCAGTCCCCCATCAATTCATACCCTTCTGACTTGCACCACTCCCTGAGCCACTGGTTAACCCCCTAAGTTTTTGCTTATTTTCCCCGCTTGCCATTGGTACTGGCAGTATCTCAAAAAAAGGAGAATGAGCATCCTATAGAGTGGCAAACCCTGGCCAATTCCCTGAATCTTGCCTGTATCTCCAGTTCACTGTTCCCCTTTAAATTGTTTGTTCCCAGGTGAACTAGAAAGTCTGGGGATCCTCCGCATTCCCTTGCCACTGAGTATAGCTGGAATTTGGCCTTATTTACTGATAAGCCTGGGATATATTTAACCTTGACTGGGCTGCCTTTTCCCTCCCCAACCCCCTCCCATGGGATACCTCTAATCATGGAGTCACCCAGCAGCAGCACCTTTACCTCTCCCCCCAAGTTACTAGCCCATTTTTGCCCTTCCATGCTCCTTCTTCTGTCTAAGTCCCCCAGCTTGTTCCTTGCACCCCCCCACAGCCTGGATGTCTCTATTTCATTTGTACCCTTCCAGACTCCCTCTTCTGCTTATGTCACCCAGTTTTCTCCTCTCAGCCCCTGCAACTTGGGGGTCACAGGTCTGTATGTGCCCTTCCAGGCTCTTTCTCCTGACTATGGCCCCCTGCTTGCTCCTTGCCCCTCCCACAGCCTGGGCATCACTAGTTTGAATGTGCCCTTCCAGGCTCCCTCTTCTGTCTTCCTCTCCCAGCTTGCTCCTCACACCCCTCACAGCCTGAATATCACTATTCGCCCCCTTAACTCTTCCCCAGTTGGTCTGTTGCCATTGACTTCTCCACCCAGGCCTCCTATTCCTGCTTTCCTTCTCCCCCCTCCTCCCTCAGGTTCTGCAGTAATGGATCCTTGTGCCCTAGTGCTCTCTACACCCCCCTCTTCTGGAGATTCCAGTCTTGGAGCTAGCCTACCCAGAGTGCTGCCCTCCTCACCCCTCCTTTTCCACTTTCCCTTCCTCAACTCTGCCCTGTCCTGGGTTCTGGCCTTGTCCATCCTGACTCTGTTCTGTGTGTTCCCTCTGCCTTGCCTTCCTCAGACCTGGGCTCCTGCCCGCCTCCCCACCTGATGGTCCTAGTCCTCTCACTCCCACCCCTATACCCTGGGGTATGCCATTTTGTCCTCGCCTATCATTATATGGTTTCTGCCCTCCTTCCCTCTCAGCCCACCCCACTCCCTCCCTCCAACTGCTTCCTGATCCTCGATCTCCCTCCTGAGGACTGCCAACTGGCAACATACTGGACATCCCCCAAACCTCCATGCCCAATTCAATATTATGGCTTCCCCACACCTCGTACACCCAATCACCCTCCCAAAGATACCAGCTCTTGCATCATTTGATCCCAACCTCACTGTTAGGTGTGGACAATATGGGTCCCTCTCGGCAATAAAAGTACCCTCCAATCCATATACATGCAAACAATCTACAATCTAAAAGTACCCTCCAATCTGTATACACTCAATCAATCTGCCCTTTTTCCAGCAGTAGCCATCATATGCCTGAGCAATCAATACAAACAGTACCCAAGGTGCAGTAGCCAGCACTACCTAAGCATCACCCTAATAGGATTAGGATGTTGCAAGGCCTTATGGGACTTACCCAATAAATGTAGAGTGAGCCTTGGGGGTGGGTGGGTTGTGGGATGGGCGGGTGGGAGTACACCACAGGCTGTGTCAAAACACAATCAGCCAAGGAGTCTTCTGGCAGTGACACCTCACACAATCACTAACTTGTCTGCTAGAATCCCTTACTCCTGCCCAATAAATAAAAATAAATAAAAGCACAATAAATGGCAGTTAAGACCAGCCCTCAAATACAATTACAAACACACAGAAATACCAGGTAAGAAAATCTTTCAGATCTATTTACACTCACAGCCACCAGCTAGAGGCTGCTTCTCCCCTTCCACTAACTGAGGACTAACTGAGATGGCAGTTACACCTCACATTCAAACAGCACTAATCCCCTGTAATATGATGCCTGCACTTACAGGCCAGACAGCAACTTTGAAACACACAAACACCAACTTATCTGCTAGAATCCCTTACTCCTGCTCAAACTAAATGTAAAAGCACAATAAATGGCAGTTAAGACCAGCCCTCAAATACAATTACAAACACACAGAAATACCAGCTAAGAAAATCTTTCAGATCTACTTACACTCATAGCCACCAGCTAGAGGCTCCTTCTCCCCCTCCACTAACTGAAGACTCATTCAGATAGCTTATGACTTTCCTCCCCCTCCCACTACTGTGATCTATCTTATAGGCTAGAAAAATGATATATTGTACTGTGCTGACAATATTTGGGAAGAAATACTGTATGCCTTCTTTGACCCTGATGAGTTACAACAATTTATAAGCGCTAGCAAAATTGGAAGATATTTGAAGAACGAGAAAGTGTTTTTTATGTTTTTTTAATTTTATTAATGAAATAGTGGGGAGACATAGGGGATGGGGACAGTGTTTTTTACTACTGTACATACTCGGAGTAGCATTGGGGATGGGGAGGGGGTGCCGCTACACTACAAGGGAAAGTTTTATTTTTAATTTTAATTACAATAATTAAATAGTGGCCCATCTGGGGATCATGAAGGAATGATGCTAAATTGTGTTAAAGAGCTTCTGGAGATTAATCCAAAGGGGAAATGAGGCAATACAAATGTTGTAGAATTCACTGTTTGTGAAATATGTTAGCTACCGGATTTACAAATTTATTTCTGTTATTCTCTGATTTGGGTAATACACGCATCCCGTCCCCCCCCCTCGAGATTCTGAATCTCAACTGACTTATCCAGGTGTGAAGAAAAGGCTTGCAAAGGTGGATGAAGCATCTGTAACAATGATATATCCAGTGTGCTCTATCACCTTGCCGCTTTCAGTGCCAGCATGCAGGATGTGATCCATTTTATGAGAAAGTGCGTTTTTATTAATGAAATAGTGGGGAGACATCGGGGATGGGGAAAGTGTCTTTTTTTACTACATACAGTACTCAGGGCAGCATTGGGGATGAGTAGAGGGGTCCGCTACACTACAAGGGAAAGTGCTTTTTTTTACATTAATTAAACAGTGGGGCATCTGGGGATCAGAGAGGAGATATGTTAAATTGTGTTTAGGAGATTATTTTGATTAATCAAAAGTGAATGACATGCCATCTACTGGTACATTTTGAGGGAGAAAATGTATCTATGCTTTAGGCACACAGTATTGCTGTGACGGCTCTTGTAGCTATCCTGTGGTTAACTGAGGTATAGCATCCAAACAACTGCTACTGCTGTTCGGCATGCAATGCCATGGTAATGCAGTACCACCTCTCTAATGCTTGCCGCTGAGTGGTCCCAATCGTTATACTGGGTTACCATGGAAACTTACCTATAACTACCACTGTATGTAAACTATTGGAAAAATCTATCAAAATTAGAGTTGAAGCTGAGATACAGACATTGGGAATATCAGACAAAAATCAACATGGGTCCCATACTGGAAGATCTTGTACAACAAACTTGGTCCAGTTCTACAAAAATATCAGTAGTAGTATGGACAATGGCATTCCTACTGATAACATTTATCTAGACTAAAGCCTTTGATTTAGTTTCCCACTATCTATTAATTCAGAAAATGATCAGGTTAGGATTTAATGGCTTTACCATACAATGGGTGACAAATTGGTTAACAAAAAGAACACAATGTGTTAAAATAAGGGATGCTGTCTTTACACCATTGGCTGTCACTAGTGGGGTACCGCAGGGATCGGTGCTGGGCCCTGCTCTGTTTGGCATTTTTATTGGTGATTTACACATAGGGGTAAATAACTCAGTTACCAGATTTGCAGACGACACAAACATTTCATCAGAGGCTGATATGGAAAATAAAATATCCCAATATAAATCAGATCTGCAAACAATTGAAAAATGCACTTATTCAAATAAAATGGAATTTAACAAAGATAAATGTTCAATCATTCACATGGAGCAAAAAATACAAACACCACATTTTTTTAATGCATAAGTAAAATTAACTCAGTAATTACTGAAAAAGACTTAGGGGTCATAATAAACAACCAGTTAACACCAGGTGACCAATGCAGGAGTGTTGCGCTTACTGGAAACCAAATTATTAATGCTATTAAAAGAACTTTCCTGTGCAGGAATGAAGCCTGCATTATGTCACTTTATAAGGCATTCATTAGACCTCACATGGGCTATGCTGTGTCATTCTGGGCCCCCTACCTTTTAAAAGACAAAATAATTATTCAGTCAGTCAATCAAATCTTTATTTTACCAGGTGAACATCATTGAGCAAAGCTCATTTCCAAGATGTACCTGGACAAAACATATAGTCACACTTACACTGAACAAAAGTCAAGGGGTAAAATAGCATATAATTACAGAGACTAGATGATCCCTTCAGTAGGCCTAGACACATTATTTACAGTGTATACACATTTCATTGGTCAACAGCAGATTAAATGGTGTACTCAGGATTAGACATAGTATTTACAGTATATACAGACATTTCCTTGGTCCATATTAGATTAAATGATGCAATCAGTAGGGCTAGCCTTATTGAAAGCTCACAGCGTACAGCTACTAAGCTTATCCTGAGACTCACCAGCTTGCCCTATCCAGACAGGGTAAAGGCCTTGGACTCTATAATCTCCAATTTAGGAGAAATAGAGGGGATCTGCTTTTGCTGTACAGCATTCCTAATGATCTGGATCATAAGTAGCAGGGTTTTAAATAATTGATTAGCACTTTTTTTCTTGGGGCAATGCTAACTGTATAGAAAGTATTTATACAGGTTTTCTAGAAGTGTTATACTTGTTAAACACAGTGAGGCAAGTGCTATGCATTTTCACAATGTTTTAGCACTTTTATGAGCAAAACGCTAATCAATTTTTGGAGTTAAATAAAACCCTGAGTAGGGATGTAAAATTGTTCAAGTTAACAAAACAGCAAACTTGAGATCCCACAAGAAACAGATTCTCATTCCAAAATCCACAACAAACAAACATAGACACTTTTTTTGCAATTAGGACCTCCGAAATGTGGAATATTCTCCCCAACCACACAGCAGAAGAAAGCAATAAAGTACAGTTTTAGAAAGCACTGGATGTTTACTTACTTCAAAGGGAAGGCTAATAGCCCCAACCTGATGTGGGGAAGGTGGTACCAATGGGCTAGTAGCCTACTTCCACCTTGGTAATCGAGTAATACTGAGTAATACTGAGTAATACTGTAAATCTTTATGCTTCTAAGTGACAATTTCATTTCATTGTTTTATTGGAAAAGCAGGTAAACAATTAATCACTGTGTCTCATTAACCTGGCTACTACTTATATATGAATTGTTATGCAAGTTGGAAGATCACTGTAGCTGACATTTACAAATGAGTGGGTTGTCCTGCAGGCTTCCTTCAATGATTCAGCATGAACTTCAGTTCTCAAATAATTATTTCTTTTTTGGTGAAGGAAGGGAGCCTGCAGTAAGTGTACCCAACTGTAAATCTCAACCTTTGCTGTATGAAACACCATTGATGAATACAATCACAGGGCTGACTTATATGCCACAATAATTGTATAAAAGGTGCTACATTCATGGTAAAATCTGTTGTCAGGCTAGCCAAATTGCTAGGTAGATATGCATGCCATGACTTGTATGCCACACTAATTCTATTACAGGCACTAGATTGATGCCAACATCTGCTGTCAAGGTTGCTGAGTTGCTAAGTAGGTACGTGTGCCCACTGATGACAAAACTGGGACAATTTATTTCTTACACATGGGCTCTATAGTTTAGGCTGGGTGAATACATCTGTAAGAAAACTGTCTTGCTCATATTAGGTACAGGTTTAATTTCACATAGTCTGCTTATGTAGCTCACAAACTTTGCATTAACTTGGACTATTACATAGTCAGGCTTCTAAGTGAGGATTTCATTTATGGTTTTATTGAAAAACCAGACAAGCAATTAACCACCGGCAAAGAGAAGCACACCAAGAAAAGATATGTTCCCATGAATTTGAACTGCTTCATGCAGCACACAACATACTCTGCCAGTGAACAGCTGCTTTCTACAACAGACCTTGGTTATGCAGCCATATTCACAAAGACTTCTGTAGTAAGCACAGACTAGGAGAAATTATTTTGTGACTATGGCCCATACAAGTAGATTACAAGTGTCAGTAATGAAACTAAGCTAAGCCACAAAACAGAAATGATCTAAGAAAAAACAGAGTAAGAGTGTTAGTAATGAAAGTCACCTAAGCCAGAGACAGAGAGGATATGAAAAAAAAACTGAAGCAAGAAAATAATGTGGTGGGGGGAGGAGGAAGAAGCTGCACTGCACTGAATAGAGGTGATGCAGAGAGATGTGCTTCAACTCCACGCAGTGGAAGGCATCAACTGTGGTGCATTTGCTGCATTGTGCTACCACAGCTGCCTCGTCAATGTGATTGCACTACATCATGCATAGCTCTTGCTATACCGCTGTAAAAACATAATGAGTGCCAGCTCCAAACACAAAGAGTAGCGTGCCACCTGACCCTGTAAACACAAGAGGTATGTGCCCAGACAGGTGTTAGAAAGTCAAAAATGGCCATTGAGCTATCAGCTAATTACATAATTTGCCTTCCATCCCCCCAGGCTTAACAAGAAGTGTCTATAATATATACACACCTGCAAGGTGTGGTGCAAATGTCATATAAAAAACAACTCCTGCATAATGTTAAGTCCATGTGAATTGTGATTTACAGGCAAGTTCTCACCAGTTGATTGACTTAACCCCCTCAATAGTGAGGTCATATCAGCAAGTGTCACATATAGAACAGTACCAGATCAGTATAATCTGGACTGACTGGACTGGATGAAAACTATGCAAATACTGCCTTTGTTTATCCACCCACACTGGCTGGATGGAACAAGCCGACTTTAACTATGTGGTCCAACCAGGTTCATGTGGTCCAGTTTTCACCTCTGCCTAATATGTAAAAACTGGAGGATGAGACTAGATTAGATCAGTGGAAGACAGACCAGTCCATCCACATTTCGAGTGACCAGATCAGCATTATTCACGCAACTTGCACTGGACCAGTGGTCCAGATGTTACCAATCTGGTCTGGACCAGAAGTCTACTTTTCACCAAGTACCACTTAAGGATGCTGAGAGGAAAAGTTTCCACCTTAGACCTGTCAAATTACATTGGCTGCAAAAGTACCAATAAATTGAGAGGTGCGCAGTATATTTTATAGCCTCGCAATATCAGCCTGAACTGTAGACTTGGGGGGGGGGCAGTTTGAACAGATTTGCACAAAATTTGCACCTGAAATGGAAGTCAGTTACCAAGCAGCCATTTTAAGAGCTGCCAGATGGCTGCATCACTGCAAGTAGTAGTAGTGCACTAACAGGAGAGTTGCTGCAGTCTCAACATTCAGTTGAAGCAGTCCCTGAAGGATCAGAGAGAAGTCTGCATAATATTAGTTTGTAGCTGCAGGGTTTCAAACCTTGGCCCCACCAGTTTTTGTGTTTTTTTTACTGAGCAGATCAAAACATACATTGGTTTATTTTCAACTATCAGTAAGTAATCAGTTGATCTTATGCCAGCAGTGCAATGTAATAAAATGTGCATACAGCAACAAAACAGTACCTGTATGGGTCATGCCTACTCCCATCATCTTCACTGCAGCTTCCTCCTTTTTTGAGCACAGGCTGTCAAGATTAATTTCCTTTTCTTTGTCTTCAGCCACCTAGATGGCCACTCAGTTTTGCACTTTTGTGCCCATTTCATGTGCAGCCTCCTTCTCCTCTCCTTATATTCTAGATGCCCTACAGGGGGCATGCCTTAGACAACTAGTACTGGAGCCCACTCGAGAGGGAGCAATATTAGACTTGATTCTCTCAAATGGAGATGGAGAGAGGATTACAGATGTACAAGTGGGTAGCCATCTGGGAACTAGCGACCATCGAACAGTATGGTTCACAATAAACACAGCAATAGAGTCAAGCCATACAAAGACAAAAGTACTGGACTTTAGGAAGGCTGACTTTGCCAAAATGGGTGAGTGCCTAAGGAATGCACTAGCAAATGGGCAGGAAGGAGGGGTGGAAGAACAATGGGGAATAATAAAAACTGCCATCACAGAGGTAACGAGCCTTTGTGTGAAGCAAATAAACAAAACAAGACGATGTAAGAAACCACTATGGTTCTCAAAGGAAGTGGCAGTGACGGTTCAAGAGAAAAAGAAAGCATTCAGGAAGTACAAGGAATCGCAGAAGGAGCAGGACAGAGAACTGTATCAGTTAAAGCAAAAGGAGGCTGGGAAGGCAGTCAGAACAGCAAAGGCCCAAACCGAGGAAAAGATAGCCAACTAGTTAAGAAGGGGATAAACCTTTATAGGTACATCAGGGAGTGAAGGAAGACCAAGGAGGGATAGTGAGGCTTAATAAAGGGGAGGGTGGGTGGGCAGAGGAGACTGTGAAAAGGCAGAGATACTAAACAAATATTTTGCTCAGTATTTACAAAGGGAAGAGGAGGTACATAAAACAAACAGTAGTAACACGCTGGATACAGAAGTTGATACCGGCCCATTTACAGAAGAAAGGGTTCTGAAAGAACTCTTAAAACTGAAGGTGGACAAAGCAATGGGGCCTGATGGGATTCATCCCAGAATTCTAAAAGAACTAAGGGAGAACTAGTGACACCACTGAATACCCTTTTAACAAATCATGGAGGATGGGGTGGTACCCAAGGACTGGAGGAGGGCAGATGTGATTCCTCTTCACAAAGTGGAGCAAGGCAGAAGCAGGAAACTATAGACCTGTTAGTTTAACTTCAGTGATAGGAAAATGATGGAATCACTTCTAAAGGAAAGAACTGTCGAGTATCTAGAGGCCAGAGGGCACAGGACCCTAGGCAACATGGATTCACAGTGGAAGGTCATGCCAGATGAATCTGATAGATTTCTTTGACTGGGTGACCAAAGTAGTAGATCAGGAGGGGCTGTGGACATGGCCTACCTAGACTTTAAAGGCATTTGACACAGTCCCACAAAGATTAATATACAAGTTAGCCAGCCTGGGGTGGGTCCCAGATGACAGCCTGGGTAGTGGCTGGAGAATAGGACACAGAGAGTAATAGTAAATGGAGTCCACTCAGAAGAAAGGAGGGTTACTAGTGGGGTACCCCAGGGTTCAGTATTAGGACCAGTCCTCTTCAATGTCTTTATAAGCGACATCGCAGAAGAACTAGAAGGAAAAGTATGTCTCTTTGCAGATGACACTAAGATCTGCAACAGAGTTGATGCACAGGGTGGGGTGGAAAGGATGAGAAGGGACTTGGCAAGGTTAGAGGAATGGTCAAATGTATGGCAGCTTAGATTCAATGCTAAGAAGTGCAAGGTAATGCACCTGGGAAACAAAAACCTAGGGGAAGAGTACACAATGGGGGGTGAGATACTAACAACAACAAAAATGGAGAGGGACCTGGGGATGGTCATATCAGATGACCTAAAGATGGGAAAGCAATGTGAGAGGGCAGCAAGGAGGGCTGGGGGGATACTGGGATGCATAGGGAGAGGCATCACCAGTAGAAAACAGGAAGTTATTATCCCTCTGTACAGACAGCTGGTGAGACCCCATCTGGAGTACTGTGTGCAGTTCTGGAGACCCAATCTCCACAAAGACATAGACAGGATGGAAGCTGTCCAGAGGAGGGCAACTAAAATGGTGCAGGGTCTGCACCGGAAGACATATGAAGAGAGTTAAGGAGCTTAATATGTATAGCCTCGAGGAAAGGAGGAGAGGGGACATGATAGAAACTTTCAAGTACCTCAAGGGAATCAACAAAGTCCAAGAGGTAGCATCTTTCAAAAAAAGTGTGCAAGAACAAGAGGGCACAATTTGAAGATGGGGGTGGCTCAGAGGTAATTTGAGGAAGTATTTTTCACAGAGAGGGTTGTGGATGCATGGAACGGCCTTCTGGAGGAGGTTGTGGAGTCAAAATCAGTGGTGGAATTCAAGCATGCATGGGATAGTCATAAGGCAGTTCTGGGGGGTGGGGGTAGGAAGAAGTAGGCTGCTGGTTAACTAGGATCTGCAGCTTATCCAGTAGGTCGGGAAATGGGCAGACTGGGTGGGCCAAGCGGTCCTTATCTGCCGTCAAATTCTATGTTTCTATGTTATAACTCATCCACATCCACCCCTAATTCCCTGGATTCCTCAGCAACTGAGCCACCACCTAGGGGCTGACCCTTGCCTCCCACCTGAGTCCATCCTCTTGGCATGATCTGCCACAGTGGTGAAGAGAAATTTCCCTTCCAGCTCTGCCCTGTGGGTCAGGGGGCAGGTCCCAGGCAAACTCAGGCTCTTATTCAAGGTCTGGAGCTAATAAGGTGCCCTGATGTGGCAACTGAACACCTACCAAACCTTCCAGAGCCTCATGGTGCAGATCCTGGGGCAGCCAAGGGTGGTGAAACTGGAAGGAGTGAGGCTGTTGAATGGCACTAGGAGGAGGAGGAGGAGGAGCTGGCAGCAGCAATGTCAGCAGCATTATTCACTTCTTGATCATCTCAGGCTTGTCTCCTTTCATATTGGGCACTGGGATTTGACCAGTGCCTCCCACCCAGCTTGCCAACCCACAGCTGACCCTGCAGGTAGAGGGGAAGTAGAAAGGTGAGCCAGTGGCTAACAGCTTTGCCCAGGGGGTGATCATCTCAAAGCTTTGCCCAGGGTGGTCATTGTCTCTCAGAGGGGCCTAAACTCACTGTTTAGTGCGCATCATCCAAGCTGTTTGCTTCAGCTCTCAGGAATTTGAGGTCTGCCAGGAAGACACCATATTGGAATCTATTCATATTCATTTCTGCTGTAAATTGGAAAATTGGATTAAATAAACTGAGCTAAAAGGATTTAGGCTTTCTAAGCATTACTTAAGTGGAAACATCAAAGAAGAGTTGTTGGTGCTGGTGGGTTTGATGGTTGTCCTTCATTTTATCCATCAGAAGTGAGAAGCCCTCTGCCCCACATTGTATATTGATGACTAGCTGCTCCCTATAACAGACCTCGCTTGTACAGGTATATTCACAAAGATTTCTGCCATAAGCACAGAATAGGGGAAATTATTTTGTTAATATGGCCCATACAAGAAGAATGCAAGTCTCAGTAAATAGTAGTAATGCCAGAACTATACAAAGATATCACAGGGGCACAGGTTATGGAGCATGAAAATAGTGCGACGAGGGTATGGAGGAAGCAACTGCACTGTACTCAAAGGAGAGGATATGGAAAGATGTGCTTCAACTCCACTTGGTGGAAGGAGAAAGGCTGTGGTGTGTTCTCAACATTCCAGAGCCACCATCTCAACGTATTGCACTACATCATGCATCGCTCTTGCTATGCAGCCATAAAAGGCATACCTTCCCTTCCAGCTCCTCTGCAATGTCTCTTATAAAGATTTTTGAAGAGGGCCAGTCCCAGTAGTGAGCCCTGTGGTATCCCACTTATCCCACTCCCTCTTTAGAATCAGTACCATTAACCACCACCCTATGTCTCCTAGTCTTTAACCAGTTTCTAACCCAGATTACGACTATGGATCCCACTCCTAGGTTGGTCATCTTCCTAATCAGCCTTCTATGTGGCACTGTGTCAAAGGCCTTACTAAAATCTAATTAGGCCTTGTCCACTGCTCTACCCTGATCAATTTCTCTGATTACCCAGTCAAATAAATCTATTAGATTCATTTGGCATGACCTTCTTTCCCCTGGTCTGCATGACTTTCTTCCCTTGGCCTGTAGTTGCTAGCCTCCTCCCAGCTGCTGCTCTTACTATACTGTATGTAGACAGACAACATCAGCCCTTCTCCAGTACTCTGGAACCATTCCTGTTTCTAGTGAGTTGTTTAAGAGCCAGGACCTCCCTAAGCTGTTTTTGTACCTTGGTGTGAATCCCATCAAATCACATAGCCTTGCCCCCCTTCAAGGCAGCAAGTGAACCAAACGAAGATGCACCAAATGAAGGTGGCAGCCATGTTTGTGATGGCAATAAGGATTCAGAAATGAGTGAAGTGGCTCATGAATTCTGTATTTGATTTGTCCAAATTCAAAATCACACTGCCAAACTTTTTTCAGTATGTGCTGTTGTAGGGAATCAAAGCAGCAGTATTAGTCAAATGAAAGTTGTTTTTTTAATAAACAGAGTTGCTCCCCCGCCCCCACACACACGCATGATTTGCACTGAACTGGTGTTTTTCCTGCAAGTTTCAGTGTTTTCAGGTTCAATACTGTTACTTTAGTGTGAATAGCCAGTGAGTTTGTTTGTTTATGTACTATGCTGCACCTCTCGGTCACGCAACCTTTGCCTCTGATAGATGGAGTTCTTCTGGTTTGGTGTGCACATTCACAGTCTACATGATTTCTGTGCAATGCAGCATGGCAGTGGATGACAGCATGATCTCTATTAGTATGAGCATGAGCTCCAACCATGCTTATGTCCTGCCATCATATATATTTTTTTCAATTACATTATGTGTCCTAACACCGTCCTGCTACATTCCCTGGTGTCCAGTGGTCCTCCCATGATTACAGATTCAGATATAGCAAGGCTGCAAATACACATTCCCTGGTTCTATTGGCCCCCACCTTGTTGATGATCACCACTCCAATTCCCATTACCCCCCATGAAAATTCTGACCAACACTCCTGTCCCACCCACTCAAGTCCCTCCACCCATCCCTGTCCCCCACTTATACAAGTAGAATTTATGGTGACAGCAATCAGCAAATGCTCTTGGCTCTCCACCTCAGCCAGACATTGTCTGAATAACAGTAAATGACCATGTGCCTGTATAGCACATGCTCATCACTCACTGTTAGTCAGACAGCAGCTGGCCAAGATAGTGAGCGGAGGGAATTTGCCAGTCACCATCAAATGGCAGTACTTAAATGAGTTCATGTTTCCAGGACATTATGTGCTACATGGGGGGAGGAGTGAACTGCCATGATAGAAGGGTGGTCTCACACTGGGGGTGGGGATTATCATGGTGGGTGATTCTGCAGTAGGCATAAGAGTACAAACAGGAAGGTTTGGGAGGGCAATAGGTAGATTAGCAATTGTGGAGGGTAAGGATCCAACAAAGGAAGGTAGCACAGAATATAAATTAAAATAAAAACACAAGGTTATTAGTAATACGTAAGACATTTTAATGAAACCATACCAGAAATGTCACTCACTTCTAAAACACTAGCACATTGGCACTTTATTATTTTTCACACTGTGACCACAGCTTCAGCTAGCACTAGGTGATAATGAAAGCACAACACTTGGCCAAAATGGAAGTAAATGAAGGACATGCAGGAATGCGACTCGGGAGGGCAGCTGTACATACAGTGCCTGACATATTTTTCTGTGGATTCACAGCAGTAATACATTTTAAGCAAGGCAACTTTATTTTTATAGTGTCCTTTCCCAAGATCTCAGGATGCTGCCCAATGAAACGACTACAAAATCAGCAGATTAGACAGATAACATATGAAATCAACAATAAAGAAGGTAAACTTTAGAGAAGGTCTGAGTAAATTAAAAAAAATATTTCCAGAATAGATTTAAAGTAAGTCAGCATCGGAAGAGCAGAGTGGGTTAAAACGTTTCCAGATTAGATTTCAAGGCCTCTGCCAAGCGAGTAGATCTAATATAGTCTGGCAGAGCATTCCATAACATGGGTGCCACCGCACAGAATGCTCTGTCCTCAGATTGTTTAAAGGGAAGAACAGAAAGCAAGCCAGCATCGGAAGAGCAGAGTGGGTAAATTGGGTGATAGGGAACTAGGAGATCTTTTAAGTAGTCTGGTCTCAGACTATGCAGGGCCTTGAAAGTTATCAAGCATATCTTGAAGGTTATGTGCCACCACATAGGTAGTCAGTGCAGCACATGCAGCACTAGAGAGATGTGGTCCTTATGAGAGGATCTCAAAACAAGCTGGGCCACAGCATTCTGACTAGCTACAGGCATCAAAACAAACCTCCAGATAACCCTAGATGTAGAGCATTGCAATAAAAAACAAACCTCCAGATAACCCTAGATGTAGAGCATTGCAATAATCTAGCCTAGATGTGGCAAAAGCATGCACTATCATTACCAAGTCTGCAGGGGCAAGATACCATTTGATCCTGGTGATGTTACGAAGATGGTCAAAGCCAGCCCAGGCAACTACTGATACCTGTTGATCAAGAGTCAGCTTGCTTTCCAGGATGACCCCAAGATTCTTAATGGCATCTATGACCCTGTGCAGTTGTCCTTCCAGTACAGGGCTCAAGGGCAATCCACTCATTGTAGCTGAGCCCCATCTACTAAGCTTAACAATCATGACCTCTGTCTTGCTGGGTTAAGACATAGTCAGTTTGAGGTCATCCAGTCATTAATGTCAGACAAACATTTCTCCAACACTGAGACTGTACTAGAATCATTAGGAGTACCAGACAGGTAGAGTTGACTGTCATCTGCATAACAGTGAAACTCAATGCCATACCATCTAATGATCTCAACCAGTGGCAGCATGCACACTGAAAACAACATGGGAGCAAAGACTGAGCCTTGAGGAGCACCACACAGCAGTGTCAAGGCCCTGGAAAGAAGATTTCCCCAGGACCACCCATTGCATTTTCCCACATAGGTAGGACTCAAACCAGCATAAAATAGTGCCAGTGAGTCCCACATGTCTACTCAGGTGATCCAAACTTAATCTGTGGTCAACAGTGTGAAACACTGCTAACAGATACAATAGAACCATGATGATGCAAAGCCCCCAATCCCTTGCCATAAGGAAATAATTTGTAACTCTGATGAGAGCTGTCTAAGTGCTGTGAAGTGCCCAAACACCCAGCTGGATAGGTTCATAAATGCTAAACTGCTCAAGGCATTCAACAAGTTGGTCAGCCACCACCTTCTCTATAATTTCCCCCAGGAAAGGAAGACTAGATACAGGTCTGTAATTCCCCAACACATCAGGGTCCAGGGAAGGTTTTTAAGAAGGGGCCTCACCACTGCCTGTTTGAGGGCAGATGGAAAAACACCCTTCCTTAAGGAACACTCAGTGATCTGAGAAATAAGTGGGGCCAACACTTCCAGCACTCTATAAGAAGTCAGGTAGGTCCTGGATCTAACAAATAGTAGGTGGGACGCAAACCAGCCAAAACACTGACAATCTCGTCCTCTGAAACCATCCAAAACTAAGCCCAGGCAGGCAGATCAGCAGTGCCACTATGACCCTAACAATCACTTGCCCATAATAGACCACTTGAGCAGATTCCCGATCTGATGGATGACACCTAGTCAGTGAAGAAATCTCCAAACTCATTGCATTTTTCAATACAGAAAACTTGAAGGATTTAACAACCTGTCAATGGAGCAAAAGAGCTGAGCTGGATGTTTTCTTCCTGCAGCAATCATCTGCAACAGAAATTCTGCCTTTTTCTGGGTGATTACTCATTGGAACTTGCCATAGTGAGTTTTCAACACATGACTTTTTTTTTCCATAAACTGAGTGCTATGCCAGGAACGTTCCAATCTCCATCCCTCAGTCTTCAACCGGCACAACTCATCACAATGCATGGGACAGATACATTAGGAGGTCAAGGAACAAACACAGTAAGGTGCTAAGAAAAACAAGGCAGACATTAGAGCATCATTATATTGTTACGTGGCATTCTTGGAACCCTGTGCACAAGGGAGCATCATGCCTGAGATATCCAACACCCCTAGGAGTTTGCAAGGTTCAAGATTGTGCTTTGGATGGTAGCAGAACGTCTCCACCAGAGGGGTAGAAAGACAGGGGACCCCACAGAGGAATGACATGACATGATGATCTGACCAAAAGACTGGGTCAAACTTCATCACCCTTATGTCAAGACCCAATGAGAAGATTAGGTCCAAGATGTGACCCTGCTGATGTGTGCCAGAAGGAACTGCCTGTGTTAGCCCCAGAGAATTTATCAACTGGAGGAGTTGTTGACCAAAAGGCAAAGATTCATCGTTGACCCATGCAAAAGAAAACAAAGTTCAGTTTCAAATAAAAGCTGTGGATCATGAAACCAGAATTGAAGTTGGACAAGTACATCAAAAATGATGTAAGTGAAAAACACTTCCTACTTAGCTAGTACTGCAGCTTTGAGATATGGCCTCAGAACTTGTTTAGCCAAACAGGGAGTCAGAAATGTCCAACCCATTTTATAATCTTGTTCTAGAAACAGAAACTTAGACTATGTCAGGAGAAAAGGACTGATTGGCCTACCCAGTCTGCCCAGATGGTCCCTGCCTAGTCCATCACTACAGACCCTAACTGGTCTATGGCAACCCTACCACCTCCCTGCCTATTTACAAATATTCCCTTATGTCTATCCCATGCATGCTTGAAGCCCCTTACTATTTTTTCCTCCACCTCATCTGCTGGTAGTCTGTTCTAGGTGTCCACCACTTTTTCAGTGAAGTAGTACTTCTTCACATCCCTCTTAAATGTCCCCCCTTCCAGCATCATTGCATGCTCGCTAGTCCTGGTGCACTTTCTCATTTGAAAGAGACTCCTCTCATGTACCATGTTCACCCCAGTAAGGTACTTCATTTTTTTTTTTTTTTTTGTTGACCGGGTAAGTGCACTAGACAAATTCTATTTTCAGGCACGACCCGGGGGAAGGGGATACAGATGAATGCCAACTGACTATGAACCAGATTAAGCTGTTGGTGGTATTTATAGTGAATGAGGGAAATTTGGCCAGGACACCGGGGAAATTCCCCTACTCTTTTCGATAAGTGCCATGGGATCTTTAACATCCACCTGAACTACCACCAATCCAGGCAGATGGGACCTCGGTTTAACATCTCATCCGAGAAGACGGCACCTCAGAAGTGCAGCACCCCTCTCATGCTGCACTACAGTGTCAGTACTGGGATATTAACCCAAGTGCCAGATGTGGGAACTGAACCCACAGCCCTCTGATCTCCCTGCCTCAGAGGCGAGTGTGCTACCTACTGAGCCACTGACACTGACTTGTAGGTCTCTATCATGTCACTTCTCACTCTCCTCTCTTCTAGGCTATATATGTTGAGATCCCTCAGTCTCTCCCCATAAGGCTTTTGATGCAACCCCTGCACCATTTCAGTTGCCCTCTTTTGTACTACCTCCACCATGTCTATGTCATTTCTGAGGTGCAGGCTCCAGAACTGGGCACAGTACTCCAGGTGTGGTCTCACCAGTGAGCAATATAATGTAACACCACCTCCCTCCTCCTAATGGTGATACCACTCCCTAGGCATCCCACTGGCCCTACCCACTGCTTTGTCACACTGTTGTACCACTTTGAGGTCATCAGATATGATAACTCCAAGGTCCCTTTCCTGCTTAATGACTGTCAGTACTTCCTCCCACCATCCTGTACTCAGATCCTCAGTTTATATGTCCTAGGTGCATGATTTAGAACTTTTTGGCACTGAACCCCAGCTCCCATGCCCTTGACCACTTCTCGAGTTTTCCACAGTCCCATTGTATTCTCCCCAACCCCTCATGAGCATACATCCTATTAAAGATTTTGATGTCATCTGCAAAAAAGCATACCTTCCCTTCCAGTTCTTATGCAATATCACTTATGGAGACACCAAAGAGGACTGGTTCCAGTACTGAGGCCTGCGGAACCCTGCTGGTCACTCTCCACTCATTAGAATGAGTGCCATTAACACCACCCTCTGTCACCTGTCAATTAACAAGTGTCTTACCCAATTTACTACTCTGGATCCCACCCCTACATTGCTCAATGTAGCCCAGGTGCCCTGTGCCAGTGGGTTAAAACCCCTGCCTGTTGACTACCACACAGGTTAAGGGGCCTGGGTTCTGTTGTGATGATCATGTGTAGAGGCAGCAGCCCAATAACTCTCACCCAGGAGCCAAGTAAATGCACACTGCAGACAAAATTGAGAACTCGACAAACTGGAAGGGCATGAAGAATCCACAATGATAGGAGGCAGTAAACCATTTACTGAAAAAGATATGGACGTACAATGGACTACATGGAAAATAGCAAGTGCACCCCCTCATGACAAACTGGGTGTGGTTGACATTTTGAGTCGCTCTGACTAGGCCCCCTTCTTATAGTGCCATGCTGCTAAGAATCTCCCAATTGTTTAAAGTGACAGTGCAAATATAATAAATGCTATAATAATAAATACACAAACAGAAGTAGGATATTTGAGCAATATACTACGACAGGGAGTGGGTATATTGGTGGATTTACCATGCCTGGTGTGATTCGGTCATGAGGTGCAGTTGAGTGACTTAGCCACACCAGAAGTGGTAAATCCACCCATATACCCACTCCCTGTCATGGTATATTGCTGTTATACAATGTTCAACTTGTTTTTTGTTTTTATAGTGATATAAAACTTTTACAGTGGGTATACTGGAGGATTTATCACAGTCATGTGATGTGTTTTGGCCAATGAAGTAACAGGATTTTCATACCGCATTGTATAACAAGTGATTAACGTGTCAATAGCAAATGTAAACGTAATCCAAAGTGCTGCAGACAATTGTACAGGTAATAAAAAACAAGTTGTTTCTGTCTGTGCTGAAGAGTTAATTAATAAAGGAATAATGCCCGACAGGGTGGGTGTTATGCTGGGATAACATCCCACCTTGGGTGGTTGGGCCCGAGGCCAATGGCCGAGGGGTGCCCAAACCAAGGCTGGATGTTATCCCAGCATAACACCCACCCTGGAGGGCATTATTCCTATTATACAATGGCTAACCTTTAAATAAAAGAATAAAAATAAAAAGATATATGTTTTAAAGAGTTTTTTCACTCATTTTTTTTTGTGTGGAAGAATATTTATCTATAAAGAAGTTCCTTTTCCCTGTTTATCCTATAGGTGGAGCTGTGTGGGGGATTGGATTTTTTCTGTAGTTCTGTATCTGCTTGGTTGTCTTACAGTACGTGTGCTTTCACTTCATTTCGTTGGTCCTTCTTCCTATCCAGTGTGTTGCACTTCAGGTTGTCCTGGTAGAGTTTTGTATGGGGAGATTTTAAAGTTGTGATATTTTGCCCTCAAGAGCAAGCACCGCTGCAACCTCCCATTAGCTGCTGCTGCCCACTGTGCCAGTGCCATGAAAAGTAACTGGTAGGTGAATGATTTTACTGTTTCTGTTTACGTGCTGAATTAAAAAAAGAGAGTACCTATAAAAAATTGAGTTGAAGAGCGAGCGAGCGTTATGGAGAAAGGGACGTGGTGACCGTTGAAAGGCTCGCTTGCTGGTTCAGTCCATCAGTGTGCTACTTCCGTGAACGCGACTCTAACGTCTTTTTTTTTTTAAATAAGAAGATATTTTGGGAATTTGGGGAGAAGTGCATGTTGCTACATTAGTTTGTGCCTTTTTTTCTGTTGTGGGACTCGGATTTGCAGTTTTGTGGAGAAGTGGAAATTCAGATTTTTGTTGAGAACGAGAAGCAGTGAATACGATTGGAGGAATGGCTGTGCAGTGTTTTTTACCACTTAATGCGGTCAGTAGAGTGCTGGGACTAGAGTCGGGATGTTATGCTGGGATAACATCCCTGGTCCAGCCCCAGACTGACCAATCACAGCCCAGCATTCTTTCTTGCCATTGTATAATGGAGCATGCAGCACACAAACCCCCATATACTCAAATGTGCACTACTCAAACATTTATGCAAGCATTAATAATTTAAAATAAATATGTGCAAAATTTGCAATTTACAACTTCCCTTTTATACAAAATACACTAAGTACTAAAAGGCTATAATAGCCAGTATGAACAACTAAACTAAATACATATGTTTATGCACATATAAAAAAGGGGGATGTTTTTGAAGAAAAAGGGAAAAAAGGAAGGGAGATTAAAGGAAACGGAGGGGAAGTGCAGAGTGGGTTTGATATGTTCTACAGCAAACCTACAAATAAGTAAGAATATGAACAAAGAAAGCATTATGCAGATTGTATTAAATATACACGAATAGGTGCCTATAATATAAAATGTGCATCGTTTAAGATAATTGTCTAAGGGTTTTCATATGTAAGGGACAATCTAAAGATGACAAAAATTCAAGATAAAGCAGTTTTTACACAAAATGCTAGCTATTCAGCACTGGTAAAATATTGACAAAGGGAATATCTGGATAGAAATAGAGGGTCAAACATTTTCTGTGGACTAAGAGTGTTCAGCTTCTTTTGAGGAAGGAGGCCAACTGGAAATGTTCATTGAGGCCTGGATAGCTGCCAGTGTTTAATCTATATTGCCAGCACGTTTCTTGGCATAGGAGCTTGTTGTCAAGGTCCCCACCTTTGGGGCCCAGTGTTACCTTCTCCAGTCCCTGAAAGTTAAAAAATGTCCCTGGCCTACATGGTTACAGTGAACTGCTTATGCATTCTGTTCAGTTCACTGTCTGATGTGTCTGACGTTCAAGAATTCTTTCTCTAAGTTTCCTCTTTGTCTTTCCTACATAGTAACAGTGACTGGTACAAGTTGCTAGATATACAACAGCCTCAGTGTTACAGGAGGTAAAAGATGTTACCAGTAGGCTGTCATGAGTTCTGGCAAAAAAACATTTCTTTCCCCACCGTAATGTAGGAGCATGCAGAACAATTGTCACATTTGAACATTCCTGCAGGCAAATTCTCCTTTCTTCCTGGGACTGGTTTGAGGCTGTGGACCAAGATATCTGATAAGTTCCAACCTTTACAGTACGTAATCACTGGGCCTGGAGTAACCACTTCTTTCAATGCTGGTTCCACAGTAAGAGTGTGCCAATTGCTTCTAATGATCCCCTCAAGCTCTCAAGCCTGTGTGTTAAAAGTTGTGATAAAGTTAGGACCTCGAAATCTAGTGGTTTTTCTTTTTGTTATTATTGTTAGCACTATAATTTCTAGTTTGTCCGATAGACAATAACTAAGATTGTCTATCTAACTGATCTACTTTCCTTTTGGCTATTTCTAAACATTTCTGACTATAGCCTCTTGCTAAGAAGCTATCAGTCAGAACATTGGCATCTACATCATACATTTCACCAGTATTGCAATTGTGTTTTACACACATATACTGTCCAAGAAGTATGTTCAAGGTCACATGCTTAGGGTGGCAGGTCTGGAAATGTAGGATAAGAGTTTCTAGCCATTGTCTTTCTAAAGAGAAAAGTATTCAGCCCCACCCCCCCGACCATCTTTCCTAATTTCTAGGTCCAAAAAGTGGATCTTTGTGATGTCATATGTTAGGGTGAATTGCAAGTTGAGGTTAGTCCCTTCTAGATACCTAACAAAATGTTCAAGTTCCATGACCCCACCCTTCCAGATTATCATAATATCATCGATAAAGTGACAATAGAAATCATTGTGTTCAAAAAAGGAATTTGTCTCAGGATCATATATATGCTGTGTCTCCCATTGTGCCAGATATATAGTGGCATAGTTAGGGGCCATTGCTACCCCCATTGCTGTCCCTTTGATCTGGTGATACATGACTGTCAGAAAAGAAAAAAAACATTTTTGGTCAAAATGACCTCAGTGAGATCCACAAGGAATTCAAGTAAATCTGGTATCATATGTGGTACCCTCACACAGAGCTTCCCTAAGTGCTTCAAGTCCCTCACTGTGGGGAATGTTAGTGTATAAAGATTTTATGTCAAGCGTGGCAAGTATCCACTCAGGTTCTACTGCCATATCTTGAATCATGCCACGAATGTGAGTGGTGTCCCTAATGCATGCTCTAGACTATTGGGCCACTGATTTGATGTAAAAGTCAACAAACTGTGCCAATAGTTCCGTGACAAAACTAATGCTGGAGACTATGGGCCTCATAGGTGGATTTTCGAGATTTTTGTGAATTTTTGGGAGGCCATAGATACTAAGCCTCAGTGGATGTTCTACTTTGAGAAAGGTGCATGTTTCCTGGCTAATAGTGTCACATATGAAGCTTCATCCAACATACAATTGATTTCCTTTTTAAATCTGGCTGTTGGATCGAATGTTAAAGCTTTATAAAATTCAGCATCATTTAGTTATGATAACTTTTCTTAGTTATGATATAATTTCCTGAGTGTACTTTACTTGGGCAGTCACCACAAAGGCCCTCCTCCTGTCGATGGGCTTTATGGTGATGGTTTGATGATCCTGAAGCCTTTGTAATGCCTCTTTTTCCTCCCTGTTGCAGTTGTTATGAAAGGCTGTTGGATGGGAGTATTCTTCAATCATGCTACATCCTGCTCACATGCTTTTAAGAATATTCCCACAGCTGCATTCATCGGTGGGATATAGTTGAACCTTTTCTTCCATCTTGGGCCAATTTAATTGTCTTCACCTTCTTGAGAGCTACTATTCTCTGTCAATTCCAAAGTCATATTTTGATTATTGTCTTTATAGTATAAGACATATAAATTAAGCTTCCGAGCATAACTGTTAAGATCCACAATGGTGTTAAATTTGTTTAAGGGGTGTGATGGAATGAACGACAGACCCCTATTATGGATAGATAGTTCAGCATCTGCCAAGTCCTGCCCCAAAATATTAACAACTAGGGAATTATACTGTCTAATATGGTTATTGTGAATTTTCACTGGCTCTTCCTCCTTCTCTGGTTGCCCCACCCCCTTCCCCTCTGATTCTGGTTCTCTGTTGGCCTCTCCATCTGTCTTGTGGCCAGTCTCTGTTGCTAAAAGTTTGCCCTGACCTTTTCCCACCCCTTCCCCCTTGAACTCCTCCTGATACCTCATCTTCAAAGCAGACTTGTCTCGAGCTCCATCATAACACTCCTTGGGATAGGATTAGCAATTGTGGGAAGGGGTATGCCTGATGTGTGGGCTGGTGAGGCTGTGCATTCAATTGCCCCAATGGGCATCTCAGGGCTTCCTGATTCAATGGGGGAGTGCTGTCGGGGATGGTGTGAGGTTGAATCTGTTGTGGGGCTAGTGAAGATGCTGAGGGGGAATTCACTGTCTGACCCCTCGGGTCTCCAGTGAGGGGTCTTGCGTCTTTGTTCTAAAAAAAAAAAAGCTGCTGATTGTCATTCCCCCATATTTTCCACTCTATCTTCTGGCTCTGAACCTGATGTGCTAGTGTACACCTCGTTATCTGGTTCTGATACTCTTATTTCCCTGTTTGAGTATAGATCTGGGTTTGCTATAAGAGTTCTGCACTTTTCCCCCACTCAAAAATATGACCATTTAGGTAATCCCTACGATCCCTTTCAAATTTTCTGGCCTCGGCTCTTTTAATTCTCACATCTTGTTTTTGTATGGACTCTTTGAGTCTGACCATGTATTCATTATATTATGGGTAATTTTGAAACTCATTAAATTTTTATTCATATTCTTGTAGTTCTGCTTTAACTTCCTTCTCCATAACTGCAGCATTTTTTAATATGATTCTAATAAGCCCAGCTGCAGATTCTAAGAGATGGATTTGCCATTTCCTCAGAAAACAAATTCTATCTGTGCCAAAAGTGGGCTGCTTTACAAGTCTCAGCCCCCTCGGGACCCTGCTTACCTGTAAGTAGGCCTCTAGAATCATTCTCTGCCAATACAAACATCTGGCTTTTAAGGCAACCCACTCTAGTTTCACAGATGCTTGTTTAATGTTTAAAATAAAGGATTCCATGCTGCCATTCAAATTGCCAGTGACTCGATTAGTATTAGTATGTTCGTAAAGCAAGAGTTTTACATATCCTTCTTGAAAGAATAAATTCCCAAGCACAGTAGTATTCACTCTTTCCTCAATGGGGAAATTAGAGTTCAGCTAGGTAAACAAAACAGAGAGGATGCTACTTACTCCAGTCTCTGTCCCTACTGCCATTACCGACGAGAGTGTTGCCCGAGTGCAAGCCTGCCCAGATAATGCGGAAGTCCGTGTGTAGAGCTGGCGGCTCAATAACACTCACCCCAGTGCCAAGTAAATGCACACTGCAGACAAAATTGAGAACTCAGCTAACTGGAAGGACACAAAGGATCCGCAATAATAGGAGGCAATAAACCATTTATTGAAAAAGATACGGACATACAGCTCACTACACGGAAACTAGCAAGTGCACCCCCCCCACAAAAAACTGGGCATGGTCGATGTTTCGTGTCGCTCTGATGCTTTTTCAGCGATGCAGGGGCTCCAACTAGGCCCCCTTCTTATAGTGCCCATGCTACTAAGAATCTTCCAGTTGTTTAAAGTGACAGTGCAAATATAATAAATGCTATAATAATAAATATACAAACAGAAGTAGGATATCATGTTTGTTGCAAGGGGGTGCACTTGCTATTTTCCATGTAGTCCATTGTATGTCTGAATCTTCTTCAATAAGTGGTTTATTGCCCCCTATCATTGTGGATCCTTCATGTCCTTCTAGTTAGCCGAGTTATCAATTTTGCCTGTTGTGATGGTGTTTGGGGGTTCTATCCCAGAATGGAAAGAGAGTAGTGTGGTGCCTCCACCCAGAGTAAAGAAACAGTGGGCCAGGTGTCTGATTAGTATAACCTCCTGAAATGCTGTACCTACCCACCTCCCCTTCCAGTCACCCCACACACTGGATACCACGGTGTGCACCAATACTGTAAAACACATATACTTAACAGCTAGTACCAATAAAATGTCCACAACACAGGGATTACAACAAACAAACCACAGCTTTATTTTAGGACTGAGGGCTAGGAAAGTGAGTACCGGGAACAGATTGCCGTGAAAGAGAAAATTTGGTTATTTATGTTAACAGGGCCTGAAGGCCAAAACATACACAATGCCCACCCCCATTCGTACCAGTACAAACCCGCTATGTCCTGACAGTCCTAGTGGGTACCCAGACTTAACTCATTCAGACCTAGATATGCCTGTAGGTGGCATCTGAAAGTACAGCCACTCAGGCCAATAGCGCCTGTAGACATACTCAGCTGACTTACACTCAGGCCTAGAAACGTCTGAGGAAGTCAGCAGTTTTTACCTAAATAGTAAACAAACCAAGTTGCTTAGAATTGATTGCATAGCACCGTTAGCAAGGTAACTTCATGCCAAACAATTTTGCTGCCGGTACTTTGTGTCTATCATGTATACTTTAGGAGTTCTTTTGTATTTGATTAAGGTATGGTGTGCATGGCTGACATCTGTCTCTCAAGCCTCACCCAAGCACCTTAAATAAATTTGAAAAAAAACCCACAGTTTCTTGGTATTCCAAGTAGTATAAATTGAAAACTAAATGGATTACAATTGATTGCATAGCATCATTGGAAAGGTAATTTTGTGCTGCACAATTTTACTGCTGATAATTTGTGTCTACCACATACACTTTAGGAGTTATTCGCATCTGTTTAAGGATGGTGTTCATGGCTGACATTTGTCTTTCAAGCCTCAGCTAAGCACCTTGAAAAAATCTGAAAAAATCCCACAGTTGTTTGGTGTTTCAGCTAGTATAAAATAAAAATCAAATTGATTGCATAGTACCACTTAGAAAGTAATTTTGTGCTGAACAACTTTCAACTCGTACTTTGTGTGTAGCACTTACGGTTCAAGAGGTAGTCACATTTGTTTGTGGCATGCTGATTATGGCTTGACTTTGCTTAGAAAGGCCCAGGATGCAGTGCTAAGAGTATACAGGGCACAAGTGGTGGAAGTCTCAAAGAGCTCTTGTGGTGTGAATGAGTTAAGGCACATCTACTAGATGCTGCGTGTTGGATGGCTTTGGAACCCTTGAAGTAAACTTTCCTAAGATGCTAGCACTCAAACCTTTTACTCCCCTTTTGGCAGGACAACCCCTGGGTTACTCACGGTCCTGAAGCACTCGGCATTTTGCTACTGACACAATTAGCAGTAAGTTCTGGTGGTCCAGGAAACAGGCAATCAATCACACCAAGGGCGGCAAGCAGATGGGGCAGGAGAGTGCTGGTCAGCCTTGAACTTGCTTGAAGACTCTCACAGCTTGTCACCTTCTGACTTGCTTGAAGATTCTTGCAGTCTGTCCCCTTCAGCCTGCCCCACAGGCCAGATCACAGAGCCCAGGCACAAGGCCTACCAGGCCACAAGGAATCCAGACCCGGGAGTGATTCCACAGTCTTGTTCCCCTAATGGGTCCAGAGTGCCCTAGCACTCAGGCACATGCTTGTGGCCCACTGCAGTCCAGTCTGCCTCACTCAGTAGTGGTTGGCAAGTTCCCTACCTGGCTTCCAGTTGCAGCTGTGAATGATTTTCTACTCTCATTTTTCTCCTGGGCAGGAACAAACAGCTCCAGTGTGCAGCAAACAAATTCTCTGAATCTTCATCTTTCCAGTGGCCTTTGGCTAGTGACTTGTGGTCTCTTGATCAAACCTCTGCCTTCCCACAGCTGGCTTTCAGCCAACAGGCTCCTAAATGCTAGATACATGCAAACTTTTCCTTTCTAATATCCTCAGATTCAAGTACAGAGCCAACATTTAGCTCTGGTACGCACACACAGCTCCAAACCACCATTTCACTGGCTCAGGGTTTTTTTTCTTCCAGACTGATGCAGGCTCTCTACAACACTCTATCTCCACTAACACCAGGAGCTTTCACAAAGTGCCTTGCCCATCCAGCAGTAACACCACAGTCCTTTTCTTCAAAAAGAATCCTTTATTCCAATCCTCAACCAATTCACCATACAACCAATTGAGCCCTAAAAAAGGCCTCCTTTATTTCCAGCACACAGCACTGAGCCCCTCTTGACTTGAGCAGAGCCCAGAACAGACTGTCTGAACTGTTCAAAATTCCTGGGGTTTCACAGAACAAATCCCAGCTTCCTAGTTGTTGAATCCTGTTATCAATCACAAATATTAATAATCATAAGCCCAGTCTGGTTATTGATTGGAAAGGGGTTTTGGCACCTGAAACAAAGTTCACACCCCTCCCATGAAGCAGTTCACCAGTCTTTGTGTGCCTAAACTATTGATTGGTTGCTACAGAGGATCAAAATACTAAAGATGGCTGTTTATTGCATGGGTACCCACAATTTTCACAGCAGTTTCAACTTTTAAGAGTTTGTGCAGCCAGGCAATACAGTTTTCAGATACAGTTGCCACCTGTTTCTGTAGTAGCCTTCCCCCCTTCTAAGCAGCTGCAAAATTACATTTGAAAACAGCATAGTTTGCCTGTCACTGCCCCTGTTATGCTGTCCCCACCAGGCAGAAATCAGACAGCTCAATATTATATATGAGTTCTCATTAATATGTATGATCCCCCATATTGCAGTGCCTATAAGGGAACCACAAATTCAGACTCCAAGCATTTTTCAAGCACCTCTCCCAGGTCTCCAGTCCCAGATTAGCTTAATTTTAGGACCAGGACCACTGGAGAGGCATTTGTTTGGGCCCCCTAAGATGGCCAAATACAGCAATGCACAAGTGCACATGCATGGACCACTGGATACCCTTAATAGAGAAAATGAAGCATGGCAGCTCCACGGTGTAGCTCCTTGGCCCTCTTGCATGCCAGTGGTTTCAGACACTATGGGGGAAACAGAGCAAAGAACAGGCGGCACAGAAGGTAAGCCCCAGGAGCCTTGTGGTGACATCATGAGTCTGTGAACAACACACGAGAGTCACTCTGCTGTATACTGCCAGTTAAAAGTTGTTTGTTTTGCAGCTATTACAAAAATATCACCTGAAAAAAGATATGAGGAGGCTTCAAACTGTGTGCAGTGTCTTTCAAGGCACTCTCCCTGTCTGAGTCCACCAATGCAGACAGCTATAATGTTTGTGGCTCTGACAGCGAATACTCATAGAGCTCCAGGACCATGTGCCAGAAGAGAAGAGAGGCCACAGACCTTGGGAATCAAGTGTTCCATTATCAGATACATGTTACGTTAGCAGAATTGCAAGGATTTAGAAAAGAAATGAAGTTGAACACTTGTGCTTTGAGGATTGACATCATTAAATTAGAGCAATGTCTTACTGACACTGATGATCAGCTCAACTCCCAGGACAGCCACCTAGACATTATGGAGTGAGCTGCACTATAACTCCACACACCCCACTACAGGCTGCAGGACTGGGTCCACAATGCAGAAACAAGCTGAGGATTGACAACTTGCCTGAAGGCGCAGAGGGACAGAACATCGTGACCTTTCTTCTGATCAAGCTTCATTCTGCGCTACCAGTCCCCCTGAGCTTTCTTTGGAACTACAAAGGACACACTGTGCCCTGGGCCTAAAACCCTCCAATCCTGAAGCCCAGCCCCAGTCTGTAGTCCTGCTTTTCCTTTGACATATGGACAAGAAAAGATTCTTCACCTTGCTTGGCAGCAGAAAGTCATTTATTATAGAGACTATCAACTTTATATACTCATAACGACTACTTGATACCAACCTGTGGTCTAGAGAGATTCAGGGGTTCAATCTGTTCTATAAAAACAGAATAGATAAAAAGGATGGAGGAGTCTACTTGTACATCAAACAAATATATGAAGTAATGGAGATTATTGTAAACAGTGACCCTAACTTAACTACTGAATCCATATGGATCCAGTTCAAAATTCCAAACAAAAAAGCATTAATAACTGGAAACTGCTACAGCCCCGCAGCTAGTAGTCCAGAGTACAATAAGCAATTAACAATAGAAATTTTAACAGTGGCAGAAAACAATGATGTCATCATCCTGGGTAATTTTAATTATCCAGGTATAAGCTGGGAGAGCCTTACTGAGAATTCTTTACAGGAACAAACATTCTTGGATTCTGTTACCACAGCAGATCTTGACCAACTGGTCAAGCGCCCCACCAGGGGCAAAAATATCATGGACCTAGTCTTAACAAATTTAAATACTGGAATATCCAAAATACAAATCAAAGCACCCCTAGAAAGCAATGATCACAATACATTATTCTTTACATATGCAGGGAATTGGCATGTTAACCAAAATAAAATACTGACCAAGAACTATAACAAACCAAACTATTAGAAAATACAGGAAGTGCTTAATTCTTTTACATGGGAAAACATAATAGAAAATAAATCAGAAGATGAATGTTGGAATGCACTAAAACTATTATTAAGACAACAGAAGATTGGTACATACCAAATAAATCAATTGGTAACAATAAAGGGACTATTCTTCTCTGGGTGACAAATAAGTTAAAAGGACAGATATCAAAAAAAGAAAAGCTGTATAACCAATATTAAAAAAAGATGAGCTCCCAAGCATACTCTACATACAAAGAATAATTAAGAAAAACTAAACACATGATTAAAAGGGAAAAATGCAATCTTGAATTTTAAATTGCAGTATCCAAGGGAAATGGAAAGACCTTTTTTTCCCCTACGTTATCAACATGGGTAAGGGAAAAAACTCTACAGGAGCACTAAAAATAGATGGAAAAGCAATAAATGACCCATTAGAAATGCCAAATATCTTTAAGTACTATGTTATAACAGTATGCACTACTAAGGATGATTTTACCATATCTAATTATAATATTAACCAAATCATACAGTTATTTGCAGTTAAGGAGGTAACAACTAGTTTACTATCTTTGAAACCCCATTCCTTATCAGGTTTGGATGGGATACACCCAAGCTACCTAAAAAATCTTGCACCCTGCTTAATATTTCCTCTACAACTACTTTTTAACAAGTCCCTTACCACCAGGAAGGTTCCACTTGAATGGAAACAGGCAGCTATAACCCCTATATTTAAGAAGGGTAGTGAAACAGCCCCTGAAAATTGCAGACCAATTAGTCTCACTTCTGTGCCAGGAAAAGTTCTAGAAAAACTAATAAAAACTAGGTTAGAGTAAGAAAGCTCTAATATTGGTTTAAAGGCCAACATGGGTTTGTTAAAGGAAAATCCTGTACTATCAACTTGATCACTTTTTATGAATCGATTAGTGCAAGCTTAGATTCTGGTAAACCATGCGATATAATACTTCTAAATTTTAAAAACGCATTTGACATTGCACCCCATTCAAATCTTCTGATAAAACTAGTTAACATGGGATTTAGTCACTATCTAACTAAATGGGTACAATCCTGGCTGTGTAGCAGGACCATGCAGGTGAGACTCCAAGGGAAGACATCATCTGAGGGAGGCTGTGACAAGTGGAGTCCCTCAGGGGTCCGTCTTGGGACCATTCTTGTTTAATTGCTTTATCCATGACCTTCAAGTAGGATTACAAAATAAAATAATCAAATTTGCCAACGATTCTAAAATAACAGGGTAAGTTGATACCAACCCCAAATATTTATCCATTCAAAAGGACCTTGAACAAATTGCACAATGGACCACAGAAAACAAAATGGAATTAAACTTAAATAAATGCACTGTATTACATCTGGGCCATAATAATCCTCTAAAAATTTATTATATAATCACCTGCTACCTATAACTACTATGGAGAAAGATCTCGGAGTGACAATTGATAACTCACTATCAACGCATGCCCAAATACGTAAGTCTACCCAGGTAGCTGATAAATGCATCAATATAATTAAAAAGGCTTTAATTTCCAGGGATGAACACTGCACTGTATAATGAATCTATACAGGAACTATGTTAGACCCCATCTAGATTACGCTGCTGCCTTTTGAGCACCTTACAAAAAGCAGGATAGTCTGTTGTTAGAGGGAGTACAACGAAGGGTAACAGAACTCATACCAAGACTTAAAAACCTTCCCCTATGATATGAGACTCCAAAAATTAAACCATATGCAACTAAGTGAAAGGAGAATTGGAGGTGATTATCTACAGTTCTTCAATATAATAAATAATGAAGAGCTTAGAACAGGTTACAATATTGTACCAATAAGGAGGGACCTGGAATCAAGACCACACAGTAGACAATTTAAAGTACACAAAAGTAACACAAAGAAAAGGGAAACTTACTTTACATTCGAGTACCAAGATTGTGGAACAAACTACCCCATTGTCTGGTAAATATCATAAACCATGAAACATTTAAAAAGTAATTAGACAAGTATATGGGTTACTAGTATGCAAATGTTCCACACAAAGTGGGAGACAGTCTTGATGGGCTAATGCCTTCTTCTGTCTACAACTTACCAAGTTATTTAAAAGCAGTAAAGGCCCAGAAGAGAGCATACATTAATTCCTGGAGTCACATCATCCATTAGGATTGCCAGCTGCAATTAGTGGCAGTTGCAATTATTTTTAATTGCTCTGCCTAGCCACCATAAATGTGTGGAGTCACATTTTTCAGCTCCAACTACTAAGTTGCTTCTACCCCCCCACTCCTCTCCTTCCGAGAGTCCAGAGTCATCCCCTTCCCTCCTCTCCTCCAACTGAAAGGAACAGACATTGTATCAGACACCTCTTGTTTCTCCTAATGCACATGGGTCACTTCCTTGTAAAGCGAGAACCCCCTCCCCGACTGTTGATCTGCTGCTGACCGACAATGGTTAGCTGCTTCTTCTCATATAATCTGTCTGATTGCCCAATGACAGGGTGCAAGCCAACCAAATTGTGCAGGTGATCTCCCTTCTCCAATCAGCTGATCTGGAGGAACCGGACTCACTTGGCACATGCTACACATGTGCCAGCTTACTCAGCTGGCAGGCAGCAGGCTAGATTGGAATTCTGTGTTGAATAGAAGCAGGCAGCATCTCAAGCCACCACACAGTCATGGAGAGCTAGTGAGTTAGTGACTGAGGGAGTGAGTGGAAGAGCATGTCGAGCAGCAAGGAGGGCACTAGGCAGGTGGGCATTTGGGCAGGAAAAAGCACCAGGGCAACAACTAAGCAAGACACCAAGTTCCACCAGCAGCAGGTGGCAGCAAGATACTATCTAGCCGACTGAAAACTGGCACCACCAGGCAGCACACACCAGCTGAGCCTGGGATGGAATGAGAAGAGCGAGGAGGATACAGAGTCGAGACTGAGTGATAGAGCAGAGGTAAGTGAGGAGGAGATGAGGCACAAGGGGAGCTGGATCTCAAGAGAAGGTTTGGACAAAAAAAATATATTAGGTCAGGCCAGCGGCAACAGAAGCACTTCATTGATTTGATGGGCTGTCAGGTGAGTGACTAAATTGACTGTGTTGGAATTGGCTGAGAGTCGGAATGCATCAGCCATCTTTATTCTGTGTGGGGTGGCCTTGGGTTTGTGGTGGTAGGGTGCAGCAGCTGGGTGGTCGCTCTTATTTTTTAAGTTGGGGGGCCAGGATAAGAGAGGCATGAAGCAGGGTGATCACTGTCTGCATTAATGTTTAAGGGCAGAGTGAGGGATGCAAAGGTTGGTGGGGAGAGAGGATGCTGGCTGACTGCTTTAGGCCGGTAGGTGCAAGGGGCCATGTGTCCAACAAACTGCATTGTTGGGAGGAGAGATTCAGAAAGGCAGATGGAGGCTAAGGGATTTTTTTTTAGCTTGCAGGGGGGATTGTGGTCCTGGCCACCTAGCATGGGGACTAAGAGCTGAGGAGGATGCCAGATACAGAGCCAGGAAAGTGGGCCAGGAGAATGCCAGCCTGCTTGAGGTCAGCAGGTTAGTGAGCAAGGGCAGGCCCAACCAATACAGTCAATGACATTGGGCATGTACTTGACAGTACAGGCTGCACCCTGGTGGGGGGTCTGGGAGGGTGCAAGCTGTAGGCTAAGGATTTTCTTTTGTTTTCAGTACGGCACTGTTGGGATTGTCCTGGCATGGCAGCCTGGGAGATGGACAAAGGAGGGATCTGGGGGGATCTAAGGGCTTAAAGATGCTGCCAGCTGCAGGGACTCTGGGAGAGGAAGATGTTAGCTTACCTGAGGCCAGCAGGGCAGGGGGCCAGGTCCAGGAGCCCCAACAGCAGCCATTGTTATTGAGCACTTGACACACAGTACTGCATAGCAGTGCTAGGCCCAGGTGGGGGTATGCTCCCATGGAGGTAGATGTGGGGTACAGTCAGGCTTTCTTTGAGTTTTCAGCACAGCACTTGGAGTGGGGGCAGGGTATAAGGGCTTCTGGTACTGCTCTGGGCCATGTGTGTGGACCATTAGGTTGATGCCATCAGCCATCTTGTAGCAGTAGGTATATAGTTAGTGGACCAGATAGCATGCCACGTGGTCAGAGGGCTTACTGGAACAAATTGGAGCGGATGGCATGGCAAATTAGGCAATGAGGCTATTGGCCTCAAAACTGCCTGTGGCATTTTTTTTTTAACCAACTGGGGTGGGGGAGACAGGGAGGTACTGGGGATTTGGGAACTCTGGATCTGGGTGGGTTGACTTGGGGTTTTCAGCAGTGTACTGAGTGGGGGGGGATAGGTAAGGCACTCAGATCAGGATTTGGGGGCTTGGGGTTTAGGGACTGGATCATTGGCAGACTGTGTGTGGGACTGGGTGGGTCAACTAAGTGAGCTTAAGAATGGACACTGGACCTATAAGGTAACAGACTAGGTGACATTGCCTTATTGAACAAATTGATGGAAGGAAGCTGTGGGCACAGGCATTTTGATGTATTGCTGCGGTAGTAAATTAGTGACCGTGTTCCAGACAGGGGCCAAGCAGCGAAGTGGAGCCGTAAAAGCTATCCTCCAGTATCCTATGTGATGATGGCAGACTGAAGACAATCCTCTTAGGATTGCTAACAAATAGGGTTGTGGGATTGCTGAATTTTTCTGGGGGGTTTTGTTACTTAAATGTGTCCACTCAGACTGAAGAACCAAACAAGAGCCTCCTGATTGTTACAATGTGCCCCTTCCACATGTGTCTTTCCTCGGGTGTTCCTTTTTCTTTTTTCTCATTGTTTTTTGAACTGCCTGTGTCTGAAATGAAGGAAAAAGATAAACAGTGAAAAGTTTGACAAGTCACAGGGCTTTTAATGTTTAAGAAAAAAGTTGGAAAAACACCTTGTCGCTTGTGTTTTTCTGTGGAGGTGGCTTGTGATGATGTTGCAGTAGTGGCACTGCCAGGGTTTTGATTTACAGAAAGTAATGTTACTGGACTATCTTGCCACTTATGGTTCATGTACACCGTGTTTCTTCAGTGCTTTTTGGAAACTGATAATCACTGATAGAGCCATTCGAGAAAATAAGTCACGGTTCTGAATGTGAATTGTTTCTCCACAGCTGCCCTAATCAGAATCATGCAACAGACAACTAGACACACACAGTTTACAGGAGGCATGAGCATGGTGTACAAAACAAGTTAGATTTTTAAAACACTGGTTTCAGAAACTGGCTGCATAACTCACTGTTAAATTCACAGATTTTGAGTGTGGTGACGTGATCACTGGACTTCTGTGTTGTGCATATTATATTACCACACTCACATGTATTCTGTGTGACCTTACCAGAGTTCTTATCTTCATTAAGAGGTGCTTTGAGCAGCTATGACCTGGATTTTCACCCCGGGTCAGGGACATCTGGTACACCCTGGATCAGGGACATCTGATGCACTCTGGTTCAGGGACATCTGGTGCACCCCAGGTCAGGCACATCTGGTGCACCCTGGGTCAGAGACATCTTGTACGCCACGGGTCAGGGACATCTAGTGCACCATGGATCAGGGACATCTGGTGCACCACGGATCAGGGACATCTGGGGCACTCTGGGTCAGAGACATCTGGTGCACCCTGGGTCAGGAACATCTGGTGCACCCTGGGTCAGGAACATCTGGTGCACTTTGGGTCAGGAACAGCTGGTGCACTCTGGGTCAGAGACATCTGGTGCACTCTGGGTCAGGGACATCTGGTGCACCCTGGGTCAGGAACATCTGGTGCACTCTGGGTCAGGGACAACTGGTGCACTCTGGGTCAGGGACATCTGGTGCACTCTGGGTCAGGGACATCTGGTTGGTAACCTGTAATATAGGTGACAGATTGAGCGACTCGCATATGAATGACTCAGTCTCAGTGCCTGTAATGTGAGCTATCCTGAAAGGGTAGTGATGGAAGAAGAATGAAGATGCAGATTAGCGAGGGAAGAACAGCAACAAGATAGGGATGGCCAGTGGAAGGGGAAGGATGAGCAAGAAAGTATGTGGGAGGTAGTGCAGCACAGTGTTGTTGAGATGCCTTGTGGTGTGGCGGTGAGGGTGGCTGGCTCTAGGGAGCTACATACAGGGTTCAGGGCTAGGCAGGGGAAAGCTTTTTGTGTGGGCTTTTTTTTTTGTGACCGTCTCCCCCTCCCCCCTTCCCTAACGTGCACCCCCCCTGGAGTTAACAAACTATAGTTAAGGGGGTGCGGTGGGTGTCTAGTTCTTACTGGGAGTGTACATTGCCATTTTTATTTTTGGTGATGTACAGTCACTGTAACTGCGATCGTGGTTTGGTGATTGCCATTATGACATGGAACCCATCTGGTGCACTCTGGGCCATGGACATCTGAAGCACTCCGGGTCAGGGACATCTGGTGCACTCCTGGTCAGGGACATCTGGTGCATTTCAGTTCTGGGAAATCTGGTGTACCCTGGGTCAGGGAAATCTGGTACACCCTGGGTCAGAGACATCTGGTGCACTCTGGGTTAGGGACATCGGGTGCAGTTTGGGTCAGGAACATTTGGTGCATTCTGGGTCAGGGACATCTGGTACACCCTGGGTCAGAAACATCCGGTGAACTCCAGGTCAGGGACATCTGGTACACTCTGTGTCAGGGACTTCTGGTCCATTCTGTGAAGTGGTGTTTTGACATCTATCTGGATTCCTCCTCCCTTGGGGAGGGAGGGTGCCTCTTTCCACTGCATGACTGCTCCTTGGTAGACCAGGGGGAGGCGTATCATGCAGGAAGTGTCATGTGGGAAGTAACAAGCTGTCTTTCTGGGGTGACCTTGCTTTGTCATTGAGTGACATGATGGCATCACATGCCCAGAGTAGGCCATCAGGGGAGTTCTGAAGGTAGGGTGGGTCAATGTGTCCATGACAATTATTTTGAGAAACTGCCACTTACTATGCGGCATCTATTTATTCTAATCCCACATCCTACCTAATGCCACAAGAGCATGCAAAGCTCCCATAGGTGGCTGCAGATGCACAGTGGCCATTCTCATTCCCCACCTCACTCCTTACCAAAAGCACTTGACATGGGCTGATCCAAATGGACATCCGGTGATATTCCAAAGATCGTTGCATAGAATGGTGAACATATACCATCCCCCAGGCTTCAACTCCCACATGATTTGTATGCTTTTGGACTGAGTACTCTCCCTTTCAAAGGGAATACTCCTCTTGGCAGGAAACTTTAATATTGCTCCATACCCCAAGCTGGGACTCCTCCATTACAATCCCCCTCCCAACAGGAAAACACATCAGTTGCTCCCCAAATTACTAAAGTTAAGGCTGATCTTGATACGATATGGCTACAATAGATGGAGATTGCCCTCACCTTCCTCCATTGGTGCTTTTATGAGGGAGAAGCTAGGTCCTCCCATCTCTTGGCATATCAGGTACATCACCAAAGAAAGACAGCAACAATCCCAGCCCTGCTGCACCTCACTTCAGGAACACACCTCACTAAATTCCAAGAGATAGCTCAGGCATTCAAATGCTACTATGAGATTTTATACACCCAGAGGAGGTACTGCTTTAGGAGCTAATTGATTCCTTCCTCTGCCTGCTTGGTCTTCCCACCCTTGCACAAGAAAGGGGAGAACAACTGCTGTCCCCAATTACAGCAGAGGAGCTACAAGGAGTAATCTGGACCTCTAAAACTATGAAACCCCGGGTCCAGATGGTTATGGGGATGAGTTCTGTAAAACTCATCAGAGTGCTCTGTATACAACCTCTACTGTCCTCATTTAATGAAATTCCATAGGGCAGTTCCCCCACACCCATCTTGGTCTCATGCTGCTATATCTGTCATCCTCAAACCCGACAAAAATTCCCTGCTCTGTCTGTCTTACTGCCCCATCACAGTACTCAATGCCGATTACACATACTTTGTCAGTCTTTTCCAAACTGCTGGATAGACTACTGCCCTCCATAAACAACCATGGCCAAACTGGTTTTGTCCATTGCCATGCTGCTGCAAATATTATCCATTGCACTCTCCATATACTCCACTATATGCAATAATCAGTCTCCCCTTCACTTCTGCTTAGCTTAGACACTGAAACAGCATTCAGCCAAGTGTCCTGGCTGTACCTGTACTCTGTGCTGGAGCAGCTGGAATTTTTGGTCCTCTTACCCAGATGCTTCAGTGATTTGACAGCTTCCCAAAGGTCCCCATTCAACTGGGTGTAATGGCTGCACCTGTACTCTCTGTTGAGGTGGCGGGGAATTCCAGTCTCTCTTGTCCAGCTGTTTCAGTGAATCTATAGCTCCCTAAGGGTCTGCATTAAGATAAATGGTAGCCACTCCCCTGACTTCCCCCTTCCCCATGGAACTAAAATTGGGTGCCCGCTTTCACCCTACTACATAGAAACATAGACGCTGACAGCAGAAAAAGATCACAAGGCCCATCCATTCTGCCCATTTTACCAATTTGCTCCCACTGCCTCTACTAGGTCAGCAACCTCAGCTATGCCCCCTCATACGGTATGATTTCCTTGTGCCTATCCTATGCCCTCTTGAATCTTTCCACTGTATGTGCTCCCACTGCCTCCTGAGGCAGGGCATTCCATGCATCCATCACCCTCTCTGTAAAAAAGAACTTTCTCATGTTACCCCTTATGCGACACCCCACTCCAAATCAATGTCTTGTCCTCTAGTTCTACTGTGCTTTTTGTACTGGAAGATGTTATCCTTTTCCACCTATTTAAGCCCTTAAGATATTTGAAAGTCTCAATCATGTACCCCTTGTCCCGTCTCTGTTCCAGTGTGTACGTATTGAGGTCCCTGAGTCTATCCACATATGCCTTGTCATATAGACCCTGCACCATCTTAGTTGCCCTCCTCTGCCCTGTTGACAACCTGTCAATATCCTTACACAGGTGCGGCCTCCAGAACTACACACAGTACTCTAGGCGAGGCCTAACCAGCGTCTTGTACAGTGGGATCCCACCTCCCACCTATGACTTGTAATACTTCTTCCTATACACCCTAACATCCCACTAGCCCTCCGTACTGCTTTTGTGGTCTGTTTGGTGGCTTTCAGGTCATCTGACAAAATGATTCCTAAAATACCTCTTCTCTGGTTACTGTCAACAACTCACCCCCAACATGTAGCTCCCCACAGGGTTTCTGTTCCCCACGTGCATGATCTTGTACTTCTTCCATTTTCTGGTATAATATAGAATCTCTGTCCCAGGCCATTAAGGAGGCCCCACCTTTCAAGGTGTTACAGTGGAGGAGACTGGATATCATACTGCCTTATACATGGACAATGTTCTGCTATACCTGACAGACCCAACGGTGACTCTTCCTGAGGTATTTGATCTGCTAATACATATTGGAGAGGTCTCAGGCTATTGCCTCAATACGTCCAAAACCAAGACCCTAGAGTTCCAATACCCTGCATCTCAACACATCAAAGAGCATTTCCCGTTCCATTGAGACCTTCAGAAGTTAAAATACTTGGGTATTAAAGTGGTCCGCTCCCCAAAGATGGCTTATTAGGATAACTTATATTCCCTCCATGCAACAAATGGGAACACTCCCCCTTAGTATTTCCTGAGAACAGAGGTCATTAGCATAGTAACCCTCCCCAGGGCTCTCTATCTATAGCAGAATGTTCCTTTGGCATTACCAGCCTCCAGATGGACAGCTTTGAACAAGGAACTCTCCCTGTTTATATGGACAGGATAGAGACCACAAATTAAACTGCAACAGTTATTCCTTGCTAAACAAGAAAGCAGCCTTGCCCTCCCTCACCTGCAGCTATATTACTGCGTAGTCCATATCCGTTTTATACTACGCAGACAACTGGGTGGCTCACATGGCAAGTGACTGTACCATAAGTGGGAGTTATTCCCCAACAATGACTTTGTTCAGGCACTGTTATCAGTGGACTGCTCCCTAAATCTCATTAAGAACCTCAACCCTTGGCTCCAGGCCCAGGTGAAGGTTTGGCACAAGATGAAGTGCTCTCTCCACTTAGTTCCATTCCTCCCTCTCTTATGCCTCAAGGCACAACTGGAGAATATTAGTCTGGCCCAGCTAGAGCCAGGTTCTGGAACTGGAAGCATTACTCCCTCCAGTACATTCACCAGTTTATGACTCCACCTGTGGTCCAGACCTTCATCAAACTTCAGGCACCATATGCTCTACATCGGTCAGAGTTCTATTGGTATTTTCAGATTAAACATTATATCCTCTCCTTCTCACATGGGCATGCACCCTGGCAAAGCATCCAGCTAGTGTCACTTACTTTGAAGGGTTTTTTTAAAACGGGGTTCAATCCCACATGATCTCATAGATATCTAAGGCCTTGTTGCCATTGTTGGGAACTGACACTTTGGATATGGCACTTAAATGGGGGGAAGAAACTGGGACCCCCTTAGACAAAGACACGTAGTATCACGTATGGGAGACCACCTCCATGTGACTAGCTCCCATCAGCGGAGGGAGTTCACTTGGAAACACCTGACCCAGTTCTTCTGAACCCCCGTTATCATGGCTCATTATCTCCCCACTAACTCCACAGCTTGCTAGAGAGGCTGCAGTGGAAACTGGGCCCCACATACTCCTATCATGTGGAGCTGCCCACTTCTATGCTCCTTCTTTTGACAGTTCAAAACAGAATTGGAAGAATTACAGTGCTCCCTCGTTTATCCACCCCTCTTTTATCTGCCACTCTCAGTTACTGCCAATCTACTCTTGTGCACCATTCAGCTACAATGTTAATTCCCTCATTTAACCGCCACTCTCTCTGTCCACCATTCACTAGGTATTGCTGCTGTACAGAATGTACTGGAAAAAGTGTTAAGCTCCCTCACTTATCCACCAGGTGGCAGGTGGTGCTAGTTTGACATGACTGGAAATACCTGTGTAACAGAGTGTACCTGTATTTCTGTGAACAAAACTTTTTGAATAAACTTCATGGCAGCACTGTTACCGAGGAATCTGTTGGAGGATGGCGGCAAGCGAAGCTAGTTTGGGACACAAAATGCTGACAGCAGTCTTGCTATAACCAACAAAACTTGAATCAGCTTCATGGCAATGCTGTTATGGAGGAGCCAGTCAGTGGCAAGCAAGGGTGGTTTGGGACAGACTAGTGCTCTGCCGATACGCTTTGTTACGAACATACAAAATTGCCAGCAGAACCAGACCTCATGGTCTATCAAGTCTCTTCGAGTGTGCAGCTGGACCCTCATCTCGCAGCTGCCCCTCCCGCCCCCCTTCCCAGTATCCCTTACCCTTATCTTGTCCCAACCCCTCTTGAAACTGCCCACTGTCTTACAGGACACTATCTCATCTGGTAAGGTGTTCCATTTGTCCACCACTCTTTCTGTGAAAAAATGTCTCCTCATCTCCCTCTTGAATCTTCTCCCTCAAATCTCAGTCCATGCCTTCTCGTGTCCCTCTCCCTTCTCATCTGAAAAATCCCTTATGTGTTGGCCTTGTTTATCCCCTTCACATACTCAATGGTCTCAATCATATCCCCCATCCCTCCTCTCCTCTCCTCCAGTGAATATATATTCAGCTCTCCCAGCCTGCCCTCGTAGTGCTTGATCTCCAATCCCTGGATCATCTTTGTGGCTCTTAGCTGGATCCCCTCCAACAATCTGATGTACTTCTTCAGGAATGGGTGCCAGTACTGCATGCAATACTCCAGGTGGAGCCTGGCCAATGACCTATACAGGGGCAGGATAACCTCCATCCTTCTGGAGGGGATCCCTCTCACAATACACCCCAGCATTTTGTTTGCTTTTGCTGCCACCTTCCTGCACTGAGCAGAGTTGTTCATGCTCCCCGTAATGATCACTCCTAGGTCCTTCTCCTCTGTGGAGCTCACCAGCTGTACCCCATTTAAGTGATAATTCCTCCCCTGGTTTCTGTCTCTGAAGTGCAGAACCTTGCACTTCTTGGCATTGAACCCCAACTGCTATGTTTCTGCCCACTCCTGCAGCTTAGTCAGGTCCTCCTGCAACCCCTTCCACCCCTCCGCATCATCAACCACAGCTCCCATCTTGGTATCATCTGCCAACATACTGATCTTGGTCTAAATCCTATATGAGATATCTGCAATAAAAGTACCAAACAGCACCGGTTCCAGTACCGATCCCTGTGGTACTCCGCTCATCGCCCGTCTCTGTGACAAGAGGTCTCCCATCACCACCACCACCCTTTCCTGCCTTCCCTTTATTTATTTATTTATTTATTTATTGAATAGAATCAGAATTACATACCTTTGAGTCATAGACTGTTTTGCAAAGGCTCCACGTCAGATAAAGGTAGAAGTACAGAGTAAACATAAGAAAAATACACATACAATAATAATGTAATAATACAAGGTCAGACAGTCCTGGCTTAAGCTTACTATGTGGGTTACATCAGCTGGGAGCATACAGAAGGTCAGAGTTAAGACAGGATACAGTTTTATAGGATCTTGAGGGACCCAGAGTCGTAATATCTGGACAGGGGGATAGGGAACATAGGAGAGACATAGGAGGGAGGAAGGCTAGCAACAAACTAACCTTTTGCTACAGGATATTTACTGAGATAGAGTAGGCTCCTGTGTACCATTTGTCTCTGGAATGAGGTTCAAGGGGGGGGGGTTGAAATAGAATGTGTGTGGGTTTAATTACAGTCACAGGTTGTTGAGTCAAGGAGTAGGGTTTTGAGACCTGACATAAATAGATTGAGACTATGGGCCAAGCAGATGGAGGACGGTAGACTGTTCAGCCATAGAGGGGCACAATAGCGGAAGGATCTTTGTCCAAGAGATGCCCTACAGTGGGGGACTAGAAGGGTAGGGTTAGCTGCATGCCTTTAAGTCCGCCTATGGGGGGCTCTGCGGATAAGCGGGTGGAGGCTGATTGGGTCTTGCTTAAGTTGTATCTTTTTGGCAAGGAGGTAGGTAAAGTACTTAAGCCGACCTTGGAAGTTTAGCCAGCCAGTATGTTTATAAAGCTCATGTGTGTGTTAACCTGTCACATCCCATGACTAGTCGGCAAACTTTGTTAAGGGCGAGGTTGATGCTGCGTATGACAGTTTGATCAGCTGGCCCATATATGACTATTCTGTAGTCCATCAAGGATAGAATAGATGAGGACACAGCAAGATGCATGGCCTGGGGGGGTAGGCAGTGCTTATGCCTGTAAAGGTTCCACAATCTAGTGTTAATAGAGGAGAGATATGTATGTGAGAGTGGTAGGAGAGTGAGGTGTCTAAGGTGACTCCAAGATATTTGAAACATGAGACCTGCTCCAGCGTAGAGCCATGGGTGTTTTTTACAATTAGAGATGCGTGATAATGGGGGCTTTGGCGGTGTGCAAAGATCATGGACTTCATTTTCTTGTAGTTGATTATAAGACAGTGTTCAGAGAACCAGGTTTCTAGCTCCCTAAAGAAGCCCTGCAGGGCAGATTGAAGAGAATTTGGTTGAGGGTGTTTCCAAAAAACTACTGCATAGTCAGCATAAAGCAGCATGTGACCACAGCAAGATTTAGGGAGGGAGTTTAGGAAGAAGGTGAAGAGTAGGAGGCCAAGTATTGACCCCTGCAGGACACGAGTACGAACCGATTTGCTTGTGGAGATAGTTGTATTTATTTTGACTTGTTGTGTGCAACCTGAGAGGTAATCTTTGAACCAGGCGGTGACCTCTGGTGCAAAGTTAAGGGATGGAAGGGTATGGAGTAGTAGTTCATGACTGAAGGTATCAAATGCCTTGGTCAAATCAACGTAGATAGCCCCAGCCACTGAGCCTTATTCTAGGGCCTCATGAATAAAAGTAGTGAGTTCAGTGAGGATGATGGAGGTGCTGTGGCCCCTCCAGAAACTGTGTTGTTCATGGCAGAGCAGATTTGTGTTTGGATAGGTAGTCCATTAGTTGACCCAGTACTATTTTTTCAAGGTCGTTAGAGAGGGGTGGCAGGATTGACATTGGTCTATAATTGCTTGTGGCGGTGGGGTTGCCACTCTTCTGGATAGGGGTTATTACTGCTCTCTTCAAAGCCAAGGGGAATTGGCTGAGGCATAAGGACAGGTTGAGGATTTTGGTGAGATGAGGTAGTGTCACATCCAGTGAAAGCCGAATGAGTTTGAGGTCCAGGGCATCACTGCTATGACGAGAGTTCGCCACAGCTTTGGTGAGATAGCATTTTGCCTCATTACAAGAGATAACTTTTAGCCTAAAGGGGGTTGAGATGGTGATGGCCAAGGTGATGGGGGGGGTGGGTGGTTGGGTCAAAGAAGTTTGGTGGGAGAATATGAGAGCGGTCAGAGAAGGAGGTGTTGAGGGCATCAGAGATAGCAATAGGGTCCTGGGTGGTAACCACATTTACTATAAGCTGAGCAGGGACAGGGGAAACAGTTTTCCCACAGAGTTCCTTGATATTGCTCCAGAATCTTTTCCTAGAGCCCCAAGAGGAGGTGAGGGTTTTTTTATAGTACATGATTTCGGCTTGCCAGGTGGCCCATATGCGTTTGTTTCGGGACTCTCTGTACGGTTGCCTGTCCTGCAGGAGCTGTGAGTCAAGGGCCTTATGCCGTAGGTTATCCCTCTGGTGCATTTGGTCAAGTAGCGCTTGGGAGATCCAAGGGGTGTTTCTTTGCTTTACTACTTGTTTGGAGAAGGGTGCGAATAAGTCACAGGCCGTATTGAAGATGGCAATAAAGTAGGTGAGTGCAGCACCAGTTTGTGATCCATTTCACCATTTTTGGTCCCGCCCCCACATATTCCAGTTTCCCCCAAACCTCCCATACAGCACTGACTCAAAGGCCTTGCTGAAGTCCAAATACAGGACATCCACTGCATGGCCCTTATCCAGTTCCTGAGTCACCTAGTCATAGTACTCTACAAGGTTTGTCTGGCGGAATCTGCCCACTATAAATCTGTGCTGATGACCATCCTGGAGACTGTTTTCCTCCAAGAAGCTCACTAGCCTCTCCTTTGGTATGGTCTCCATGAGCTTTCCCATGATCGATGTGAGGCTCACTGGTCTTTAGTTTTCTGGTTCATCTTTTGGGCCACATTTGTGGATTGGCACCACATGGGCCATTCTCCAGTGCTTTGGTACACATTCCATGTCCAGGGAGGTATTGGACAGGTCAGCCAGTGGCCCTGTCAGGACCTCTGCCAACTTCCTTAGTACTCTAGGGTGAATGCCATCAGGTTCATGTGCTTTGTCCACCCTTAATGCCCTCAACCCATCTAGCACCCTGCTCTCTGTAATCCCTACATCTGTCATCCCCTCCACCCACCCACACACACCCTCACCTGGGGTATCTGCCCCCACTTCTCCTGCATGAATACAGAGCAGAAGTATTCATTCAGTGCCTCTGCCTGCTCTGCCCCTTTCTCCACCCACCCCTCATCCTTCTTAATCCTCACAAGCTGATCGTTGCTCTTTCTTTTGTCTCTGATGTAGCAGAAGAAGTCTTTCACTCCACTTTTGATTCCTTGCACCAGTCTCAGCTCCCTGGACGCCTTGGCCATCCTGACCAGTCTGGTAGCCTCCCTAGACTTCCCCATGTACGTATCCTTATCTTTCCCCCTCCCTAATTTCCTGTACTTTTGAAACGCTGCCCTCTTGGCCCTCACCCCTTCCATAACCTCCTGTGTCAGCCAGCTGGGTTTCTTTGCCCTTCCCTTCTTGCTTTCCTTCCTAGTGCAAGACTCTGTTGCCTCCACCAGTCCTTCCTTTATGATTTTCCATTTCTAGTCTGCATCCACGTGTGACTGCATACCTGCTAGGTGCCTGCCCAAACTTTCCCCATCTTCTTAAAGTCTGCTGTTAAACTCATTCACTCTTGTACCCATGCCCCTTGTTTCCCTCTCCATGTTGAGAGTGAACCACACTGAATAGCGAACACTCCCAGCCAGTGGTTCCTCCATGTCCAGATTCCTTACAACTTCCCTGTTATCTAGTACAAGGTCCAGAGTCCTTTCTAACCAAGTTGGTCCCTGGACCAGCTGTGTCAGAAAGCTGTCTTGAAATACTTCTAGCAGGACTCACTTCCTTGCACTTATGGTGGATGTGGTGCCCCACTCCACCCCTGGTAGGTTGAAGTCCCCCACCACCACTGTGCTCCCCTTCCTGCAGACCCTCCTAATTTGTTCAGCTAATTCCCTGTCCAGGTCAATCCCCTGAGCCAGTGGCCTGTGCATCAAACCCTTCCTCTGTGTCCTATTCTTTGCATCTTGGAACTGCATCCATAGAGCTTCTGTCCTTCCCTCCCCCCCTTCCTCCTTTTTCACTTTATCCCCTCCCTTACATAGATCACCACTCCCCCCATTCCCCTCAGCCCTATCTTTTCTGAATATTCTGAACCCCAGGATCATCAATATCCCAGTCCTGGTAGGCCCACATTTCCATGATGGCTACAATGTCCATCCCCTCCACCGCCAAGAGAATAATAATATATACACTAATGGATGGGGAAGTGTGCTTAATGAAAAAATAATGGTTGTTTGAGGTGTGGGATGCTACATAAACCCCGAGGGTGAAGCCCAAGGGGTTTATTAAAGTATCCCACACTGAGGACAACCATTAATTTTGAATTTAAGCACACCTCCCCATCTTTTATTAGTTATAATTGCTGGTCAGCAATTTTTTGCCTAAGGGGATTGTGCTGCTGTTACAAACACACACACACACACACACACACTCACACACACATGCACTCACTCACACTCTCTCTTAGTGAGCAAAGAGAGTTTCATCGTGAGGAGTCTTTTTTATGTTGATTGTGCGCATGCGCAAAAAACATATTGTGGCAGCTTTCTCCAGAAGCAGGTTGTGGAGGTGCGGCACTATTGTGGCCAATGCTCCCACAGCCTTTAAAGGCTTGGTCCACTTCCCCCAATGCTGTGGCACACTGCTGCTGACACTAGTTCAGCCAGCATGCCACCAACTTGTAAAAATTTAGCCACTGCAATCAGGGGCTGCCTCGTCATGCAGCCTCAGCCATTCGCTGCAATGAGGGAGCGACCTGTCATTGCTGGGCGGAACTTTCCAAGTGCAATATTGTTTGCGAACATAGCGGCAAGGCTTGCCATGTTCCTTACAAACAATATTAACCTCCACGCCAAGGTGCCCAATCCTCAGCAGCATGCTTCCACAACAGGTTGTGTTTGCCAATGGGGGCCCCAGTCCCAGTCGGCTTCAGTGGCCCTGCCCTTTGATGTTGCCAATGGGGGAGCCCACTCCCTGTCAGCATAATGCCTCCTCACAAACACCCAGAACATTTGTGCTGAGGGGGTGCCCAATCCCCCTCGGCTCTTGCGCCCCCCTCTTTAGTGCCGCCGGGATGCCCAATCCCTGTCGGCATGATGTGGCCCCCTCCCTTTTGTTGTGTGCCAATGGGTGTGCTCAGTCCCCCATTGGCTACAGCTGCCCCCCCAGGAACGAGTCCGTTGGCACACTGGGAGCCCATCCCAGTGTGCCACATGCCCCTGAAAACAAAAAACAGTCCCGCAATGTCTTTTATTTTTTTGACCTGTGAGAAAAGGAAACAGCCCCTCAGCAGTCTTCCTGTCCCCATCCCGCAACCCATGCCCAGCCACTGCACACCCTGTCTCCCCGCACCCCCCCTCACCCCATACTTACCTCTGGAGCTCGGCGTGACGATCATCGGTGGACCGGGAACATGTCTGCACTCTTCAAAGCTGACTGGGAACTGAGGAAATGTCAGTAAGCTTTATAATGGAATAAATAGGGTTTTTCCAACTTTGATGCATATCTCGGTCATTTTTTTGAATTTTGGCACCAAATTTTCAACATGGGGTTTTTGGGACCCCTCCTCATGAATTCTGGCACTGTTATGGAGTTAATCAGCCCTGAAAGGTGATTTTGTGGTGACTGCACGGATCACCTTTTGGGGCCAATTAACAAAATGACAGTGCCAGTGTTCATGAGGTGGGTCTCAAAAGACTATGTTGTAAATTTGCGGAAAAATCCAAAATTACTTTTTACAAGCATGCATCGCAAGTTGCTATGCACCTTGAATTCGCTGAATTTGCAGATATTTTCACACCAGATTTTCAACATTGGCATTTTTCACACCTCTTTGTGAAGGTACAGCTGTCATTGTTCACATCCTGGTCGAAATGTGTTTTCACACTTCCGGTGCAGAATAATGCGGTCACTGTGGGAAATCAGTGTTCGGGACAGATTAAGAAAATGACAGTGACACTCTTCATGAGTAGAGGTCCTAAAATGCCTATGTTGAACATTTGGTGATGATACTCCATAAAATGATTGTGTTACGAGCGTGCGTTGCGCAGTTTGCATGCACGCTCGTAACTCCGTGAATTTATAGTATTTTCACTGCAGCTTTTCACAATGCCATTTTCCCACAACTACTTTTGAACAGTACAGCTGTCATTTTTCCCATCCTGGCCAAAATGTGTTTTCGTACTTCTGGCGCAGAATAGCGCTGTCGCTGTGGGAAATCACTGTTTGGGACAGATTAAGAAAATGACAGTGATACTGTTCATGAGCAGTGGTCGTAAAGTGCCTATGTTGAAAATTTGGTGATCATAGCCCATTAAATGACTGTGCTACAAGTGTGCATTGCGCACTTTCCATGCACCCTTGTAACTTCGCAGATTTGTAACATTGTCACGCCAGATTCTCAACAGTGGCATTTTTTCACTCCTCTTTATGAGCAGTACAGCTGTCATTTTTCACATCCTGACTGAAATGTGTTTTCGGAGTTCTGGCACAGAATAATGCAGTCGCTGTGGGAAATCAGTGTTCGGGACAGATTAAGAAAATGACAGTGGCACTGTTCATGAGCAGAGGTCCTAAAATCCGTATGTTGAAAATTTAGTGACGAAACTCCATAACATGACTATGTTACAAACGTGCGCTGAACTGTTTCCATGCACCCTTGTAACTTCGAAAATGTGTAATATTTTCATGCCACATTTTCAACAGTGACATTTTTTCACACCTCCTTATGAACAGTACAGCTGTCATTTTTCACATTCTGACTAAAACATGTTTTTTCATTCCTGCTAGAGAACAGCACAGTTGCTGTGGGAATCAGCGGTCAGAGGGGGCAATAAGAATGCAGGAGGTCTTGCAGGTAGCTCGGTCCCTGTCCATGTAGGGCTTTATAGGTCAGCAAGCCGACCTTGAAGGTGATCCACCACTGAACTGGCAGCCAGTGCAGTTCGCACAGCACAAGCGTACTGTAACTGGTTCGAGATGATCCAGACAACAGCCTGGCCGCAGCGTTCTGAACCAGCTGTAAGCAGCGGATGTCAACCCCCAGAAGCCCTAGGTAAAGAGGGTTACAGTAGTCAAGGCGTGAAGTCACAAAGGTGTGGATCAAAGTTAGAAGGTCCCCAGACAGAACTAGGTGTTTAATCCAGGTGATATTTCTCAGATGTAAAAAAATAGGAATAAACCATGGCCGACACCTGAGAATGAAGTGTCAGACCGTCGTCAAGTATTATCCCCAGATTTCATACCTGTTCAGTGGTCAGCAACTGGGACCGCTCCAAACCAAAGCCCTGAGAGACTGCCCATTCCCGACCCCTCTATCTGGTGACCAGGGTCCACCACCAACACCTCAGTCTTGTTGGAATTCAGTTTCAGCCAGCTAGTATTCATCCAATCCTGGATTTCTGTCAGGAAGTTGTTAAAGACTGAGAGCACACTATCCAGGTTGGGTGCAAAGGACAGGCAGAGCTGCATATCATCTGCATAACAGTGAAACCTCAGCCTGTACAATCTCACAATGTCTCCTAATGGCAGCATACACACCACGAACAACATGGGGGACAGCACGGAACCCTGCGGCACCCCACAAGGCAGAGAGAATGCCTTAGAGGAATAAATCCCCGAGACCACCCTCTGTGATCTACCAGTGAGGAATGCATGGAACCATCTGAGAACCATACCAGACAGGCCACAGATAGCATGCAGGTGATTCAGCAGCACTCCTTGGTCCACGGTGTCGAAGGCTGAGGAGAGATCCAGAAATACCAAGATGGTACAGGATCTCTGGTCTCTCATGATCAGGAGATCACTGAGCACCCGAACCAGAGCTGTCTCGGTACTATGCCTTTTATGAGATCCGGACTGGAGAGGATCGTAGATGTCATGGATCGTAAGATGGTTCTCCAACTGTAGTGCCATGGCCTTCTCAATAACCTTACCCACAAAGGGAAGATTAGAGATTGGTCAGTGGCTAGCGGGGCAGTCTGGGTCAAGTGTGGATTTCTTGAGAAAGGGAGTCACCACTGCTTCCTTCAGGGAGCAAGGAAACTCGCCTTCTCCAGTGAGCACCAGGCTATCTCCACAAGGACCGGGCCAATGACATCAATACAGCCTAATAACAGGCGAGTAGGACCCAGATACAAACTACAACAGGTCAGGCGCATATCCCTGAGAATCCACATGACATCCTCAATCCCCAGCCAATCAAACTTCATCCAGCAAAATCAAGGTGCAGTGACATTCAGCCAACCACCGTCCCCCTAAAGAATGAGCCCAGTGGATCTCCGACCTGATGTCAGCAACTTTATCAGCAAAGAAGTGAGCAAACTCCTCACACTTTTCATGAGAAAAAGCTCTCCGAACTTGCAGACAGGCTGGATTGTACAGTCTGTCCACAGTTTGAAAGAGCTGAGCTGGTCAATTCTGAGCTGCATTGATTCTGAGCTTCAACAATCTCCTTGAAGAGGAATTCTGGCTTCTAACAGAAGACTGCCGACTGATAGTCCCTAAAATGTACCATCAGTCTAAGTCTGTCGGCATCCAGGCTGGTTCTCTGCCAGCTACATTCTAACCTTTGCCCCTCTCAACTCAACTCCTTCAAGACCCCATCAAACCAAGGGAACCAAGGGTGAAGAGTGAGAGGGCGAACCCGTACAGGAGCCAAGGCGTCCAGAGCCCCCACCATAGCCTGATTATAGGCTTGTAGAAGGCTCTCAGGGCCCTCATTTGTACCCGGTAATCCTGATAGGTCCAATTCCACCAAAAGACCATCTGGGGTCACTCCCTGCAAAGGGCAGTATTGGACCATCTCCACAGGGGCAGAACTGTAAGGGGGAGCAAAGAAACTGAACCCTTTGAGATAGTGATCAGACCATCCAACCTGTTCCACCACCAAGTCGGAGGTTTCCATCCACAGGAGGAAAATCAGATTCAACTAGTGGCCTTTAATGTGAGTCGCAGAGGCAACTGCCTCTGTGAAGCCCGATGAAAACCTAAGTTGGAGGAAGTCCTGACCAAATAGCGAGAGTTCGTCGTCTACCCAGGCATTGAAGTCACTCAGCACCATCAGTCTGGGGGACTACAATACCATATTGAAAATGAAATCCATGACTTCCTGCAGGAACAACTTCTCAGCTCTGGGTGGACGGTAAGTGAGAATGACCCTGCAACTCACACCTGCGACCACGATACACTTGAAGGATCTGATTCAGCCTGTAACTCCTCTATTCTATTCCTTAGGCTTCTTGCATTCAGTGAGACCACCCTCCATCCTGTCTCCTGCCCTTCCCTACCCCTATTCTTCCCCCCCTTTATCCCTCCCTGTGCCACTTCTCCACTGCCTTTACCCATAACTGGGGAGGTGAGCTCACTAGTCTCCCCTTTCTGGACCCTTTTCCTATCAGTAGTCCCCTCACCACCACCCCTCCTAGTTTAAATCCACCTTAGTTGATATATACCCCTCTGTTACCCATTTTAGTACTCCCTTCCTCTCCCTGTTCAAATGTAACCTGTCCCTTGTATATAGGTCACTATTGCCCCTGGTCCTGCCCCAGTCTGACACTAATCCATACTCCCTGGTATGGCACCAATCCCTCAGCCACTCATTGAACTCCTCTATCCTTTTTTTCCTCACTGTACTTGCACGTGGTAACAGTAGTACCTCAGAGAACACCACTGACCCCCACCTCCTCACACTGCCTACCCAACTCCTCGAACCTCCCCTTTACCACCTCTACCATCTCCCCCACCAAGTCATTGTACCCACATGCATCACTATGTGATATTCCTTCCTCCCCCTCCATGCACACTTCAGAAGTGCCTGCCCCACCCTGCCCATGGTCAACCCAGGAATAGTCTTGACCCAGATACTACGTACTGTGCCTTTCTCCCATTCTGCCCCATCTGATCCCATTCAATATAGAACCCCCCAGCACTAGTACATCCATCTTCTTGTCTCATACCCCCACCTCCTGTTTTCGCTCTCCACATTTCCAGAGTCCACACTGCCCTGCTCCTTATTACCTCTAGCCACACCATTTGTGACTCCTACATCTTCCCCCCTTTTTCCACCTCTCCCGCTGCCGCTACCCTGCTCTGCCACTCTCCACTTCTTCCTTCTGCAGCCTGACTCCTGACTCCTGGGCCTTCACTACCCTTCTTCTCCCCTTCCTCCATGATCTCCGACACCTCCACTACCCCCCTGATGCCAATGCTGCATACCTATTACTTGCTAACCCAGCAGGGGTGCTTATCTCCTCTTTCCCCCTGCCCTCAGCCTTCCCTCCACTTATTGCCCCTCTGCTCTCCTCATCCCCACCCCCTCACTACATCCTCATGGGATTTAGCCCTGACATTCCTCCTCTGCTTCTCCCAGCTACTCCTCTCCAGGGGGTCCCTCCTGCCCTAACCCCCTCCTTCTTCACCCTATCCAGCTCCCTTCAGAACCCCTGTACCTCCTCTTCCAGTCTCCTCAGCCTGTAACAAATTGGACAACCTCCCACTTTCCATAGTATATTCATCCAAACAGTCACCCACAACCATTGCACCCTACTATCCTCCAAGTGCATGCCCCCCTCACTCCATGGTGTCCACAATTCCATCCAGTATTCCGATGTCTCCTACCACCCTTATTCATGCTCATCCACCCAGTGCAATCCCCCCATAATGCCACATTTTCCATCCCTCCATTATTCACACTTAACTTAAATGTAACCTCAGTTCATTATCACACAGTCTGTACAGCGATAGCTGGATACCATATGTGACCCTACTAGTTTGCTTTTGAGTCCTTCTTTACCCCATTCTCCCTAGCATGCTAGCTCAGAAACTCTATTTAACACATTTATACATAACCTTGCCAGTTTGAACTTTAGACTTTCAACTTTAAAATATGCAGTTACCCTTCCTTAACCCAAGCTTGTCAGTTTGACTTTCAAACTTGCAACTTTAAAACATTTAAACTTTAAAATCCAACTAGTAAAAGTGTCTGAACTTTTCACCACTTGACTATTAACTTTAAGTGGACAGTTTGCAGCTCTCCAAGCCCCTTTCTCTCAGCCTCCAAGCCCAACCTCCAGTGGCTTTCTAGTATTTAAGAAAGGCTGGTGGAGGGGGTTGGTGGCAGGATTTTTCCAGCCAGCAACAGTTCTCCAGATAAGGAAAGATTTTAGCTACTCCCAAACCAACAACAAACTCACAAAAAATCAGTTATAGAGTTAAACTCACCCTCCTACCTCTCCCCACAACCAGCAGAATGAGCAGACAAACTGGCTCTGTGAACACTTAAATAGAGATTCAAACTGTATTCCAAACAAACTTGATTGGCTGATCTGTCTCTGGGCAAAGAAACCCCTCCCCAGCCAGCCAGCAACAGGCCTCCAGTAAATCAGTTACAGAGTTAAAGAGAGATTTATGCTACTCCCAAACCAACAGCAACTCACAAAAAAATCAGTTACAGAGTTAAAGAAAGATTTAAGCAACAGTCCTCCAGTTAAAAAAAGATTTGAGTTACTTCCAAACCAACAACAAACTAAAAAAAAATCAGTTATAGAGTTAAACTCACCCTCCTACCTCTCCCCACAACCAGCAGAATGAACAGACAAACTGGCTCTGTGAACACTTAAATAGAGATTCAAACTGAATTCCAAACATACTTGATTGGCTGATATGTCTCTGGGCAAAGAAACCCATCCCCAGGCCAGCCAGCAAAAGTCCTCCAGGAAATCAGTTATAACCCTGGAGCCATTATACCAAGGGCTACTACCCCTGCCTGTATCCCTGACTGCAGGATGAGGAGCCTGGGTTCGTTATTAGGGGTCACTATGGTGTCACTACCAATAGTAAAACTACAATTATGGTGCCTCCAACCAGAGTAGTTATTTAATGGGTTAGATCTTGAACTGATAAAGCCCTCTGAGAAGCTATATCTACCCACAGCCTCACCTAGTGGCCCCACACTTGAAATTACAATAACCACCTTGTTTTGCATTCAATTCACAATTAATGGAGAGTGCTAATAATGTACTCACAGTAACCACTTACCAACAGGGTCTGGAACTCTGCATTTATCCTGTGAGCCTGTAAGAGCAGTTAGCAGCAATAACACAAAACCTTTCAGTTGTTTGCATTAAACCAGCATTCAGTAATAATATGTTCATGGACTAGATTAACATTTAAACAACAAACAGACTTATTTAGGGGTTTAACTAAGAGGTAGGGGATGCAAATTAAAGAATGGTCAATTGGAACTTTTGGTTTTAGCAGTATTTTGACTTTGTATAAACATTCAACCAAATACATTAACCTCTTTGGATGGTCCAGTTAACCTCACTTGGTACCCAGGATGAGCTACATTGCAGGCCTGAAGCAGTGCTGTGGATTGTCCGACGTCGCAGCTGGCCAGGGCCATTAAATAAAGAAATGGTTAAGGCTTTAATTTGTACTTGGCTGTAGAAATCATAAAACACCTTTTTGAAACCCAGAAATTTGTAGTCCCCAGGCTCGAAGGCCTGCAAAGACCGTCTAAACCAAAGCGCAGACTTGAAAGGCAAATCAGTTGGAACAAACAGGTTAATTGGCATTGCAGGGTAAAACCCTGAGGTACTCACTGAACCTTGGACCTCAGGATCTAGTCTGATTTCCAGGATTGCTCTTCTCGAGGCAGGATGTGGTTGCAGGCTACAGGACTTCGTCCTTTCTGGCAAGGACCAGGATACAGGGACCAGAGCTAGCACAACTCACCCACTCATCAAGGCATAGCCCCTAAGGGTGGCCGCAACCCGTGATGAACTTCCCTGCATGAGCTGAGTCCCTTCTCTCATCATCTGGCAGCTTGGCTTTTACAGGCAGCAACTGTATTTTAGGCACATTACTTGGCTCACCAGTTCAGCTTGGATACAGTTCACTAATAGGCCACACAGCTTACTCAGTTGCAAGTTGCAGTCCTGGAAATGTAAGCTGACACACAGCAATGTGGGTCTCCCACTGGCAAGTTGGCTAGAGACAATTTTGGTGACCATAGGCACTAAGTTTAGATGCAGTCCCTGAGGCAAAAACAGCTTCTCACCGAAATGCAGATTTGGGATCTTTTAGCAACTCTGACCTCAGTTTCAATCTGGCAATTTACTCTGAGGAATTCTCCCTTTTTGGAGGATTGCAGGTTGTTCTGGAGACTTGGCAGTCCCAACACTCACTCAGCAGTGGTTTAGGCTGAGAAGAGGCAAAGCAGGCCTCTCCCCATATTCCTCGAGCTACAGGGAGGCTCCTTTTCCTTCAGGAGCTCCAGACAGACACCTTTGAACTGCTGTTCAAACTTCCTCTGGACTCCCCCTGGACTGACTCAGTTCAAACAGTCCCTCCTTTTATAAATGGCAAAAATCCTATAATCCGATTGGCTGTCCAGGCTGATAATCACAGTCCCAAACCTTTTATTGGATGGCATTTTGGCACCTAGATTTTGTCCCTGCTTATCCCCCACAAGTCTCTGGTACTGTCCCAGGAGCCTCTTGGCTTAGTCCTGGCTTCCGAATGGCCGATAGGCACAAAGATGGTGGCTGCATATACAGTCTGTGGCAATCTATTTATTGTTCCCAGATATAAAGTCCTGGTGCAGCCAGCCATATTACTTTAATTCAATTATAACCCCACTGTCATGTAGCCCCAACAGTTCCCTACAACACATACTCGTTTATTTATTTATATTTTGCCCCCTTACGCTGTTGCTGCTGCCGAAACATACACCCCCTAGGTGGCAGGCAGCTACTCATTAATATTCATGCAGTGCTCATTAATATGCATGAGCCCTGCTTTTGCATGATTTAAAACTTTATTTTTTCTCCTGGGGTTTCTTGCTAACCCCTTAGTGGTCACCGGTCACCATTTTGCTCAGAGGGGAACTGGGACCAAGAAAAACTCCTCAGTTTGACCGCAAACTGAGCGGTCAACATCAACAAAGCACCGCAGGGTGCATGCATGAGCGCCGACGGCACAGGAACATGCCAACAGCTTCTGATTTGATTTTTAAGCCTGAACTGGGCTGAATTAAAGATCTGGGCTGCTGCAGGGGGCAAAGGGAAGCTTGTGGCACTAGAGGGAATGGCCAGGCAGCAGGAGATGCTGCCGGGAACTGGTAGATACTGTGGCAGTGGGAGAACACCCAAAGGCATTTAAAGGTTAGTCCCCCAAATGGGGGGGGGGGGCATTACATAGTTACAGAGTTAATGAGAGGTTTATGCTACTCCCAAACCAACAGCAACTCACAAAAATCAGTTACAGAGTTAAAGAAAGATTTAAGCAACAGTCCTCCAGTTAAAGAAAGATTTGAGCTACTCCCAAATCAACAGCAAACTCACAAAAATCAGTTACAGAGTTAAACTCACCCTCCTACCTCTCCCCACAACCAGCAAAATGAGCATATGTAACAGAGCAATAGAGTCAGAGACAGAAAATGCTGACAGCACTCTTGTCACAATCGGTTTCTCTGCCGAGTCACTTCCAAAATCACCTTGCCTTCATTTCATGGTAGCTCTGTGACCAAGGAGCTGGTTAGCAGTAAGCAGGGGTGGTTTGGGAAAATGTTGACAGCACTCTTTCTATTTAGCTTCTCCACTGTGTTATCCACCCCCAATCTGCTTGCCTGTCAGCGTCTTGTCTTCAGGTCATGGCGGTGCTGTTATGGTGTAGCCGGCTGGTGGTAAGTGAGGGTGCTTTGGGAAAGAGTGGTGCTATGCTGAGATGTTTTGTTAATGAAGCCTGCAAGACAGATTACATGTTCATGGTAGTGGTGTTATCAAGGAGCCAGTTAGCGGTAAGTGAGGGTGGTCTGGGAAAATGCTGACAGCACTCTTTCTATTCAGCTACCCCCAAATCAGCCTGCCTTCAGCAACAACAGAGTCCATGACTGAAGCCAATTAGTGGATGGCAGTAAGAGAGGGTAGTTTAGAAAAATGTTACAGAGCAATGAAAGAGTCCCAGCCTATTACCAAAGGTATAGTGTCACTGCATTATATTTAAAGTGCTGTCATCATCCATCATTTAAGTACGTGGGAATAACTCCACATTACCTCCCCTCTCCAAGGCCATTGAACACATAGTAGCAGACCAACTCACCGATTACCTGGACAAACACAATATCTTGTGCTCTCAGCAACATGGGTTCAGACAAGGACACAGCACCACTTCTGCCCTTCTGGAATTCACTGGAGCCATCCACAGTTCTCTGGATAATGGTCACCTAGCCGGGTCAGTCTTTATTGATTTAACTAAGGCTTTCGACACCGTCCACCATCGTCTTCTACTTGAGCAGCTTCTGAATGCTGGGCTCTCTCCTGACTCCACGGCCTGCTTTAAAAGCTATCTGGAAAACTGATCCCAAAGAGTTAAAATTGCAGATGTCCTCTCTGATGCTAGACCTGTCCACTCAGGAGTCCCTCAGGATCCATACTGGGTCCCCTTCTATTCACTCTCTTCCTGAACAGCCTTCCACAGTCTTGCCCAGAACAAATCATCCTCTATGCTGATGATGCAGTAATTCACACCACCCATAAGGCTCCCCAGTCCCAACAAAACAATCTACAGCTAGGCTTCTCCTCAGTTGAGAACTGGTTTAGTAAACCCAAATTGGTCCCAAATTATGAGAAAACCAAGTCAATGCTTTTCAGCAGCTCCCACAAGTACAGGCTACACCCTCTGTCACAAACTGCCTTGGAGCTGCCCTCGAATAGGTGCAATCTTTTAAATATCTTGGGATCTCTCTTGACTGTAACCTATCCTATGGTGCCCACATTGATAGCATCGTCAAAGCTGCAAATACTTGCATTGGACTACTCTACAGGCACAGGCAGCACCTTACTCTTGAAGCCTTAAGGGTTGCTGTTCAGAGCTCTGTTGTCTCCATAATTGACTATGGCCTGATCATATATGGCTTTGCTACTGTAACCTCCCTCAGATGCATATCCACGTCTGTCAACAAAGCTTGTCGACTCATCACTGAAGCTCACCGTCTCACTCATATGTGTGACCTCTATGCACAAACTGGCTGGCTACAACTCTCAAACTGCATAAAGTACCAAACCTGCATTATGGCAAAGAAAATAACCATGGGCCAAGCACCCCCTGGAGTCCAAGCTCTCCTTTGCCCCAGTAGTAACCCTCGCTGCACTAGGGGGTCCATTCCGAATCTCGACTACTGTAGGTCCTTCGCTGCCTTACCACCCAGGGACAAAATCCTTTGCTCATAGGGCCCCTAGTTGGTTGGTCTCAGCAGTGATATCTCCTCCATACCTAAGCTTGGCCAATTCAAATCCAGGCACCACCTACTCCTCTCTGCCTCTAGCACCTGCGACTGTCTCCTTTAATCAGCCCTCCTTACCATTACCCAATCCTTGTCTCAGCTCTTTCTACATAGCACTTCTATTATCTACCCCTAATCTCCTACAACCCCCTTCCCCACCCTCTCCTCCCTCCCCTGCACCCCCTCCACCGCCTGTTGCTCGTTCTGTAATGTGACAATGCCTCTGCCTGCTCTTACTTTTTGTGTCCTTGCCATGTCTTGTAACACTATTTACCCCGTCAATACCTCTGGCTTTAGTTTAACCCAAATGTATGCATTCATATTCATGTAACTGATTGCTGCCTTTGTTACTTAATATTCTTTTTTTTTTGTGTTATTGTACTGCAGCTGACGTGGAACCTTTGTAAAAGAGCCTTGGCTCAAAGGTACTTGTAATCCTAGATTCAAATAAATAAATAAAACTATCGACTCCTCATTGACATACTCCCAACATATAGACAACATTGCTAAGGCAATCAATATGCTCATTGGGATGCTTTACAAGCATATACACAATTTGACCACAGAAGCATTGAGCTTGGCTACACATAGCTCTGTTGCCTCACTGGCTGACTATGGCCCCGTTATCTATGGATCAGCCACAGACACGGCTCTCCACCATATCAAAATGGCCTTAAACAAGGCATGCTGACTCCTCACTTATGCTGGGCATCTTACCCACACATGTGACTTCTATGCTCAGTCAAACTGGTTGCAATTCAGTAGCAGACTTAGATAGAAAACATGCCTGATTGCCCAAAAAGTCAGCTTTGGAATGATACCCCCTGGAGTTTTGGGCCTACCCCCCAGAACCACGTAGTACCAGAAGATCTGGCACCCAGATTTTCCATACCCCCCCCCCCCATGCTGCACCTCTTTTGGGCAACGATCCTTTGTCTATAGAGCCCCATTCTGGATTAACTCCCTGCCATCTGACATTTCCAACGCTGCTTCACAGGGCTCTTTTAAGCGTTAGCTTCGGCAACAACTTGTGTCCTTGGCCACCTGTGACTGTTACCATTGGGTCCCTCTGCTCTGACCCTCTTGGCCCTTACTTTCTTCCTGTCCTACCCTCCCTCCCTCTCTCTCTTTTTCCTTCTTGTCTTTGCCTTGTATTGACTTCCTATTCCTCCTCCCCAGGCTTCCTACTACTCCCCATGTATGTAGCTGTGTAAACTAATGATGCTGGCATTCCATGCACAATGCCTAATAATGGGTTGAGTCTTTCTTTATAGTTAACTAAGTTCCCATCTTCAATTATGTCATATATTCCTATGTTACCTCTGTTCTCCATTATGTATCACTTGCCAGCTTGTAATACTTAATGTATTCGCCTGTTCTCACCTTAAATGTAACCGTTGTTTGTATTACTGTCTGACTATGTTTATTCTGCTGACGTGGAACCTATGTAAAGAGCTTCTGCTCAAAGGTTTTTAATCCTAGATTCAATAAATAAATAAATTTACTGAACTGCAATATAAACGAATGAACTAATGAGCTACAGAGCATATGCTGTGGAGGACTGGTGGTGTACAAAACACTCAATTTTGTACAGAAAGTGGCTACCCTCTTTTATCCACCATTTTTTGGAAGTACCAAGGTTGGCAGATGAAAGAGGGAGTTCTGTGCTTAGCAGACCATTCCCGTCCACCTCTGAGAGTTACTTATGAGCCCCAAATTCTGGCTGTTTAATGGGAATTCTGCTTATTGTAGCCAAGAAATCTATCACAAAACTCTGTCTCTTTACTCAGTATCCTGATCTGACCTCATGGAGGCCCTCAGTTAACCAGATCTATCAAATGGAAAAAAATCACCTGTTCCTTAAATGACCACATGGAGATCTGCTCCTCTTCTGCATGCTATGAGTAAAGACTCCGCTTTTGTCCCATAGACTCTGACTTAACCACAACTCCATTAAAAGGAGGTATGGTCCTACCCGCAACTCCTACCCATGGGTTCCATCACCCTGTCCTAGAACTCTTTGGTCAGGATGCTTGTCACCCTGGCAGGTTTCTTCCTTCTGCCCAGGGCCCCCCCCCCACACCACCACATAAGGCCATCGTACAGAATATGACTGTGCATCTCAGCACAGTGGACACTGGAGTAGAGAAAAAGAAGTGTTCTTGAAGGCCCCCTCACACTGCACATAAGAAGGTATTAACATATATGTCAGTTACAGTGTAGGTGAGCACTGTACTGTTTCACAGAACAAAGACCCAACACAGTATGTACAGTCAAGATTTTATTGACATCTTTGTGTTTTCTGCAGACTGAGTTAAAACATAATAAAGATGATATTAACAAAAAGAAATGTGCTCTACTTACCTTTCCTTTAACAGGGTTTCCATTAATTTCCCCACCGCTGGTGTCAGCGTGGCTCAGTTGGTAGCACATTTGGAGGAATGGTCAGAAGTATGGCAGCTTGGATTTAATGCAAAGAAGTGCAAAATAATGCACCTGGGAAACAAAAACCCAGGGGAAGATTACACAATGGGGGGAGGTAATAGCAACAACAAAAATGGAAAGGGACGTGGGGGTTATCATATCAGCTGACCTTAAGGTTAGCAAGCAACATGAGAAGGCAGTAGGGAGGTCTGGGGGGATACTGGGATGTATAGGGAGAGGCATCACCAGCAGAAAACAGGAAGTTGTTATACCTCTGTACAGACAGTTGGTAAGACCACATCTGGAGTACTGCATCCAGTTCCGGGGATCCCATCTCCGCAAGGTCATAGACAGGATGGAGGCAGTCCAGAGGAGGGCAACTAAAATGGTACAGGGTCCGCAAAAGAAGCCATATGAGGAGAGACTAAATGAGCTTAACATGTATACCCTTGAGGAAAGGAGGTTGAGGGAGGACATGATAAAAACTTTTAAGTACCTCAGCGGAATCAACAAAGTCCAAGAGGGTTGCATCTTTCAGAAAAAGAGATGTGCAAGAACAAGGGGACACAATTTGAAGATGCGGGGACAGCTCAGGGGCAATGTGAGGAAGTATTTTTTTCACAGAGAGGGTGGTGGATGCATGGAACAGCCTTCCTGAGGAGGTTGTGGGGTCTAAAACTGTTAAGGAATTCAAGAATTCATGGGACAGACATAAGACAATTCTTGTTGGGGGGTAGGAAGAAATAGGCTGTTGGTTAACTAGGATCTGCAGCTTATCCTGTAGGTATTGAAATGGGCAGAGTAGGTGGGCCAAGCAGTCCTTATCTGCCGTCAAAGTCTATTTTTCTATGTTTCTGTCGGCCTCTGGGCCAGAAGATTGTGAGTTCTAGTCCCACACCTGGACTGGGCTCATACCTACATGCTGGCACCCGAGTGCAGAACTGGGGGTGGGGCTGCACTGTTGGGGTGTGTTGTCCTTTGGATGAGATGGTAAACTGAGGTTCCTTCTACCCATCCTGGTGCTGTCCTGGTGGGTGTACAGGTAGAAGTAAAAGAACCCAAGGCACTCCTTGCAAAGAAACATTCCCAGTGCCCTGGCCAACATTCCCCTTCCCATAAAAACAATTCATGCAATTGTCCAAGGCTGTGCATGACTGTTAATGTGTGATATGGTTGCCACAATACATTCAGTCACTTCATTACCAGGCTAGCATTGCTTGTGAAGTGCTTTTGGATACAATGTGTATGAAAAGTGCTATATAAATGCTGATTCTTCTTCACTGATGTGACTCTGACAGACCTGTAGTTGCTAGTCTCCTCCCTGCTTCTGCTGTTATGGAGCAAACCACATCTGCTGTCCATCTCTCTGGAACCATGTCTATTTCCACTGAGCTATTAATTAAGGTAATTAGTAGTACAGCTAGCACCTCCCTGAGTTTTTTTAGTACCCTTAAGTGTATCCCATCCGGTCCCGTGGCCCCGTCCACTTTCAGAGCTGCAAGTTCCTTCAGGACTCTTTCCTCTGAAAATAGACTTGTACTTTCCTGCCCCCCCCCAAGTGCTCCTGCTGCTCACTGGTGGGCCCCCCATGTGACAACCAAGCAGAAGTACCTGTTTCGGATGTTTTGGAGGGGATGGTGTTCACAGTTGGTAGGGAGAATTGGCAAACGTAAAACTGAGAGGGAGGGTCTACAGGGATTTAATGCCTTACAAAATAATTCCCCCCAGACTGTGTAAACTCTCTTTAGTTAGTTAAGTTAACTAAATAAAGATTTTACATTTTAATGAGACACTTACAGAGTAACCATTGCCTTTGTTCTTATTGTCCTGGGGCTTTACGAGCCATCCACTAGAACTAATATTTACTTATTACCTTCAGCAATAAACTTCCTTATAAAACCCAATATTCACACACAGTAAGACATATAAAGTTAAGAAACATCTTGGCTAAGCAAGATTTTGAATAATGTCTTATGTTCTGCATTAGATTCACATTTATTATGAGCCCCTACCTACACAAAGACACACTTAATACATATAATCTGTCCCCTCTAGACATAACAGACACTGGCCATAATGCACATTTATTTTATGTTATTATTCATTGAATTTTGGTAATTGAGTACACCCAGTGACAGCAGAGGTCCCATTTTCAGTGGTGACCTGGGATTAATTACAGGCAAATATATATGCAAGTACAAGTTCAAAGTATACAGTCATTTACGAGAGATCGGAATAATACTATACAATACATAGTGCACTCCAGAGAAATTACCTGATTGCATAGTTAAGGCAACTTGTCTATTCATGTGAGTTACAACAACAGACAAGGGCAACTTCTCTTAGAACAAAGCATAGAAAGTATATTCAGTGTGTTCCTAGATCAGCGGCAACAAGTACATTTGCTGCACTCTAGTAGGAGGGTCTTCAGTCCTTTTTTAAAGCCTACAAGAGAGGAGTTTTGTTTCTGTGCTGGAAGAGAGTTCCAGTGGGACAAGGCAGAGTAGGCAAAGGTCTCCTGCCCATATTGGTCTGAACTCTGGGTACCTAAAGAAGGTTACAGTAAAAGAACCAGAGCAATCATCTCACAGGTTTAGGAACTAATACACCATTTAGGCTCAGTGATGCATAAACTTGGGTTAATTTAAATGCCAGGCATAATAGGGGATACAGCATGCTTCCTTCCAAGGAAGGACAATATAAGGAGGAGAGAACCTCACAGTGATGTTTCCTGGGAGAAGCCCCAGATATAAAGCAACTAATTTTGTTATACAATATAGGACTTTGAGCCTGTTAGTTTCTGAGCTCCTGAGGGCCTGAAGTACTGTGGTGCCAAACTACAGCATAGGGAGCAAAGGGCTGTTTGCAATGGCAAGCCTCTTGTCCATGGTAAAGAAATCACCCAGAAGGTACAGCAGCCCAATTTTTCTAGTGCAACAGTTTTGTGATGTGGTTCACATGCAGCCTGAAAGTGATTTCCTGGTCAATGTAGACCCCAAGATACTTGCACTAATCATGTTGACAACAGCAGAAGTTCTATACAGGACCACATCATCTGCATCAAGCTACAGGTGTCCTCCAACACCATCTTTAGGCATATCATTGATAAATATAGAAAAAAGTAGGGGACCCAGCATTGACCCTTGAGGGACGTCATCTGTGATAATCCTCTGACCAGAGTGGATGCCCTTCCATTTTACCTCCTAAGATCTGTTTGTCAGATAATGTGAGAACCAGCAGTGTGAGGCAATCGAGGCCCAGGTGTTTTTGTTTATCAAGCAGCTGAACATGATCAACAAGATCAAACGCCTTTGTAAGATCAATAATTACAGCACTGGTCAGTATCCCTCTATCCATAGCATTTAGAACATCTGTGGTCAGATTTACCAGGATGGTATCAGTACCATGGTACATTCTTAAGCCACGCTGCCTAACAGATATTAGGTGGCACTGTTCTAGATATTCCTTCAGTTGATTAATCTGTCCTGTACCTTAGCCAGCAAGCTATGCAGAGAGATGGGGCAGTTATTTTCCACTGACATCCTAAGGGTAGCACCCCATGTAGAGCGCTGATTATTGAGCGACTCAATAATAGCGCTCTACAAGATAGCGAGTGGTGCATTACCTCGCTATATCCTGTATAGCAAGTACAGCAAGGAGCTGTACTCACTACTGCAGGATATAGCATCCTTTGAGGCCAATTCCCATTGAACTGCTTGCATAGCATAGTGGTGTACGCCACCACTTGCGATGCAAGCAGACTCAGGTCTGGCTACAGGCAGAAGCATTGTTTATTTCAAAATCCAGTAACTTGTCCCATGGTCCACACCTCCCTAGGAATTAGTTATTTAAGTTTGGGGGGTGCAGGGGGATTGCTCGAGCAAGGGGTGGGGGTGCTGGGGGCACATTCCCCCCACATAAAAAAAAATGTCTGTGTGATTTAGTTAAGTATTGTAGTGACCGTCGCTATTTGCAATGGTCAGTACAATATCTGTCGTCCTTTTGACTATGGGCTCAAGTTTGCTCACTCTATGTGATAGGCAGTCTTTCAGACTCGCCTTTACGACATAAAAACCTCCCTAAGAACACCTTTGTGTACTGGCACTACTACATCCACTTTCTATTTAACAGGAACTTTCCTCTCCATTAAGGACCTATTGAGGACCATTGTCACTGGGAAATCAGTCACAGGGGCTGCTATTTTGAGACGTTTGGGTTCAAATTTGTTAAACCCAGCAGAGCCATTTGATTTTGTGTGCCTTAACAGGGCTAGAACCTTCTTTCTCCAGACAAGCCAGAAGTGAAACTTGGGTAGTTGATTCCCAGTCACAACTTGGTCGGGGGGTCTAAAGGGAATGGGTTTGGACCTAGCTAAATCCATAAAAATAAAAAAAAAATATTGAAGGTGTCAGCAATGGCCTGGGGGTCACTAATATACTGACTATTAGCCACTATGTCCTTTTCGGAGGAATCAGTGTGTCCTTTCAGCAGGGAATTGATCTCTGAACAGAACTTCTTGGGGTCAGTCAGATTTTTTTTTACCTTGTAAACTCCTTAAATAATCACTCTTTGCTGTTTTAGCCTTCTTTTTTTTACACAGATTTCTCAACTCCCTGCATTTGTCCCATTCTGCCTTATGTCCCATTCTCTTAAATAGATCCCTAGTCTTGTCTCTCAGAGTTATTTGTTTCTTAAAGGAGCTAAGACATTATTTTTAAATAATTAATTGCCCTTCCATCTTCCTTTCCATGCTAGTTATGTGTTCTGCCAAGTTTTTTTTTTTTTGTGTGATCTATTTTTCCACCTGCCATGCTCGCTGGTCCACCACTCCTTCAGACTCTACCAAGTTCCCCCCTTAGCCCCTACTGTCCTTACCCAGCCCTCCTCTGATCCTCATATTTCAGCCAACCCCCCAGGATATCCCAGCATATCCCTTCGCTGGGCAGGTCCCCCTCCTCCGAGGGGGAAGGCACTGGGGGAGAGGCATCACCCCAGCACATACTTCTAGGGCCCAGGGATGCTGCTGCTGAGGAACAGGAGGCCCTAGGAAGGCACTGGAGGCCCTCAGGGAACAGAGAGCCATTATCCAGTGGCCATCGAGCAATTTTCCTGGCTTTCTTAAGGTGTGTGACGTCCGGACGTCAAGGCAAGAGCCAACATCTGTCACACACCACCCCAATGATCCTGACGTGTTGCTCTACCCCTGGCCTCCACCAATGGTCGCTTCAACACCAGGTCACAGCCAGTTCCCTCCCTGAAGACAGCAAGCAGTTGTGGGATGCTCATGCTGCCTCCCTCTGGCTGGTTTCAGCGACTCCGAGCTCGCTCCTTAAACCGGGTCACTGGCATCGCAAGTGGAAATCCAACTGCTGCGTCGACAGGCCAGCTGTTCTGCCAGGTTTTGATGTATACATGACCTAGCTTTGGGGTACCTCAGATATACATAGAGTTCCACTCTCCTCACCAACCACTGCTATTTCTTTTCATAGTTCTAAGACATTCTATGACAGTAATAACTCCCATTCCATTCTATTCATCTGAATGGCCTGGAATGGTGTTACTGATGTCGTAGAATGTTCTGGTCATATGAAAAGAGTGAGCAGTAACTGCTGAGGAGAGGATGATTTAGTATAGCAATAAAGGCAACAAAATCGGATTATTAATTTAACAAGAAAGGTCTAAAACATATTTGAATAGTGGGATAGACACTAAAAGGACAACAGAAGGGCATCTAGAGCTGTGAAAAACTGTTTCCTAACACCTTTAAGTTCAGGGACTTATCATTTATAACATTTACATTTTACTAAGAGAATTCTGAAAGGGGAATGCTTAAAGGCAGCTGAGATAAAGCTGTAAGTAAAGAAATCAAGGGCAGTGTCAACGTTAGGAAGCTCTCTGACTAAAAGGGAACTAAAGTCAAAATTCACAAAAAAATGCTGAGCGGAGTGTGTTGATGTGTAGGTGGACTCCCAGTAAATCCTTTCCTTGGTTGCTGAAAGGAGTTTTTTTCTAAATTTGCTTGCTGGTTTTATATCCTCTGGGGAGCCACATGTTTGAATTTTTTATGGTTCTTCTTGCTCCCATAATGCCTCCTGTCCCATGTGACAGTGAAGCTTCCAGGACCATTGATTCAGATAGTAATAACTGTTACAGTAGCAATCTACTCTTAGGAGCCTGATTTTCTGGCTTCAGCTAAGTAACTCTGTCTAATGGCTTGGCTTAGTGTGTCTTTCCCGGTTACCAATTTTAAATCAATCAGTCAACCAGCCTGGAGACATGGAGGGCTGAAATGAAGTAGATTAGGACACCTCTACCATTTTTCTCAATTCTGTCTCTTCTAAAAGCAGTAAATCCATAAAAATGGGTGCACAGATTTGTCCATTAAAACCAGGTTTTGCTTTGTACCTAAAAAGTGAAAACATGAAGGAACATTTTGCTACCAATGATCTTTTGTACATTGTCCATGTCTTCTATGATCCTTGAATTTTTATTGTGTTCAGGGTAAACTGCAACTTCCTGGGACTTCAATTTCAAATTGGAACGACTGATCTCAGTTCTGAACAAGAGCATCCAGTCCTTTTTCCTTCAGCCCTTTGATCTGCCTCATAATCATTAGCATTACTGTAATTAGAAGTGACCCAGAATATTTGGGGTTTACGCTATGCCAGTACATACGAGAGCTCAAACATTCACATAAACTATATGTCCTGCAACATCCAGGAGTAGCTGGCAACAACCATTAGAAGAACATAGGTAGGGTGAGTGAGACTAAGGAAAGTTAAGGAAAGCTCAGGGGAAGAAAACAAAAGAGGAGGAGGAGGAAGAAAGATGATGGGGGTGATCCACATAGGTGGCCAGGATATGTTCAAAACAAGCATATCCCAGCTGAGTTTCTTTGCACTCCAGTGCCCATCTGCATGGGATGGCATAGAAGCCCCCCAGTCACCATCCTCTGCCCATACAAAGCCGCATATCGGGGAAAGGGGCAGTAGGGGTCGGTAAAGTTGTTCCAAACCCAAATAGCAGTTGTCAAGGGAATTATGTCTAAAGCTAGAGCAGTAAATAAGGGTGTGTCACAAGATCAGTTCCAGGACCACTCATGTGTAGTATATTTATTGATGAGCTCACAAAGCTATGTACTAGGTGTACAGTGAAACTGTATGCCAATGACTTGGTCCTGCTCTTCCCTGCGGAAAACCGATACAGTGTGGAATTAAATTTGCAATCCGAATTTAATAACTTGGGATACTGGTTAATGGAAAACAAGCTTGTTCTCAATGAGAAAAAACTAACATCATGTTGTTTAGGTCTGTGGCAGGGAGGAGCAGCACCTCATCAGACAAACTTATGATACACTCAATTAAGGGACCTATGATTGAACAGATAAACGCAAATATTTAGGGGTCTGGGTTGATTCAAAATTGAAATCTGATGGTCATAAAGACAAGATTTGTACTAAAGTATCCCAAAAATTCGATGCTGTCTATGGACATCAATATTGTATGACCAGGGATATAAGAGCAAAGGTCGTAACCTCAGACATATTTCCCTAATTGATTATGGTAGTATAATCTTGTGTTTTGCATGCAAAAACAGTCTTCAGAAACTAGACAGGCTGCAGTACTGTATGGCCAGATTTGTTCTGGGTTTTGGTAGGTCCACCCTCAATATTTCATCACTGCTCACTATCATTTCAGCTGGATTGGACATCTCTTGAGATCAGAAGGGAGAGGCTTATATGTCATAGCCGGCCTTAAGGATAGGCGAAATAAGCAGCCGCCTAGGGCGCTATTCAGTAGGGGGGCGCTGTTACCGTCAAACAAAGTTGCATTTTTTAATTATTTTTTTTCTATATTTTTTTTCTTTGCAAGTGACCTTCAGGAAAACTTTAACAAAACATAATATTTAGACACAGTTTAGCTTGTTTTTCACATTAGGTTTGTATTTCTTCTCCCTATTATTTATTACTGAGGTCACTTGCAGAAAAATTGGATCTTTGATCCTGAAGTCTTTATCTATTCCTGTTGCTTTTTCCCTAGCGGAGGTCATAATGCACTCTTTGTGACATCACAATTACTCTCATGGCAACTGATTGTGTCACAACGGAGGATTATGACTTGAAGCAGGGAATCAGCTATAGAGGCAGATGGACTCTAAAGGAACTCTAAGTGATAAAGATCACATATTCATGCAAATTTTCACAGTAATTAATAACATGGAGGACAAATCTAAGGGACATAAATGTAATGCAAGTAGAATTGTACCTAATTATCATGTTTTTTTAAATTTTACTTGTGGTGTCAGTAGCTCTTTAACATAGCCAAATTTGATGTCATTTGGGGGAGGAGGGGGTGAAGACCCTTCCATCAGATTTGTGGCTGCATGCCTGCCTGCCTGACCCACCCATAAAAGAGCCACTCCCATTTCTATTAGCTCTCTGCTGCTGTCTGCTTTATGTTTGGTGCCAGAGCAGTTGGAGTGCATGCACAGAGTGGTGTGTACTGGGAATGGCTGGCAATTGGTATAATCAGTTCTGGTGATGCGTGCAGACAGCCATGAGGCAGTAAGGGATTGAGCGGCTGTGTTAGCGAGTGGTGAGGGAGAGCTGAGTTTGGTTTTAAACTTGCAAAAGAAATGAGACAAACCCCAAAGAGGACTGGAGGTCTGTGTGTAGGGCAGGGGAGCTACTGGAGAGGTGAGTGCAGGGGCGCGCTGTGCTGCTGAAGGTACCAGGGCTGGCTCGCTGTGACATGGGAGGGATGGAAGCCAGCATCAGCCAAGACTTGCTGAGTACCGATAGAAACATAGAAGCTGATGGCAGATAAGGACCGCAAGTCCCATCCAGTCTGTCCATTTCCCTACCTACAGATAGGATCAGGGAGAGGACAAGGTCTGAAGGGTTAGCATGAAGGGCGACAGGATGTATCTGACCATCATGGAGTTGCAGTTGAGGAGAGGTTTCTCATCACCAGTGAGTGGCCTGGTAGTCAGTCAGAAAAGTCAATAGAGACCCCTTGAGAGCGGGGAATAGAATGGTGGGAGTAAAGTAAAAATACCCACTACCAGTCTTGAATAGGGCATGCAGGTCAGTGACTGCAGAGAGAGGAAGAAGTAGCCAGCCAGCTGGGGGAAGGGGTGAGTAGAGCAGGCCTAGGCAGCAGGAACAGCCCAGATTTGGCTGTGTGGAGGAGACTGGCAGTCCACTTCCCCCCTCCCGGCTTCCCAGAGGAGGAGCTTTTTATCCCAGACTCGAGACAGAGGAAAAAACAACAACTACCTATTGTTGGAGTCAGGGGGTCTCGAAGGGTCTACTGAGTATATCTGGTCCTGGACTGGTGACAGTCATGTTGTTTCCTGAGGTGCAGCCAGAATAGCAGAGCAGCAGTTTGGTAAGAGGAGGACCATTATGTCTAACAAGGTCAGTGACAGACTGAGTGATGATTCTGAAGTGATGCAGCCAGTCAGCTGAGCTAAAACAAAAAATCGCAATTTGCTGACATTTTGTTTCTTGTTCCTGAACTTCCTGGACTGTGGACCCTCAGCTCCAGTTCTGACTTGCCCCAATTCCCCCATGGTGGAAACGCTGTGCAGTATAAGATGATTATATAGTACTTTGTTGTGTAAAATAAATTAGTCACCTGTGCCATGTGGCAAGACCCAGTTGTGAGGTGCTGTATCAGTCCCTGCTTGGTAGAAAGAGGGAAGGAAAAACAAAAGTTGTTTTTCCTGGTGTGGTTGCTGTCAGAAAGTTTATTATCTGCAGCAAACTTGGCCTAAAACAAAATGCAAACTCTTGCAGGCAAGTTGCAGTTGCATTTCAGTAAACAGAAATGGGCACTAACTAGCCTGTTGAATCTAGTTGGGATTAAAGAATGTAGTGTTTTGTGACTGAATTGTTAAAGGAAAAATATGTGTTGCTGAGGTACGGGTTTTCCACTGTTTGGGTCTGTGACATGTTTTCGTAACCATATATATTCATTGTGAAGTATTTCCCTCCTTCCACTCTCTTTAGTGTACAAGATGCCCTTAAAAGATAATGGAACTTTGTTTTGTCTTCAACATAAGCCTTAAAATGCACCAAAAAGCACCCAAAACCCCAGAGCTTCTGGGGCTTACAGCACCAGACTCCTAGCTTTTACAAACATTTTTACACACTATGTGTGCAATATACCTTACCACTCACTGAAGATCCTCCCCCCAGAAAATCCAGGTAACAGGCCTGTCGGCATGGGCGCCATTTGCAAGTTCACCTAGGGGCGCCACATACCCTAAGGCTGGCCCTGTTATATGTATTTGTATTTTTAAATATATGAAAGATTTTGCTCCATGGTACCTTTTGAAATGAGTAACCGCTGTATCATCTTCATATTCCTTGAGGGATGTTACTGGTAGAGGCTTAAAAATTCCTCAGACAAAAACAAAATATGGACAAATGACCTTTGACTACAATGCCGCTACTACTTGGAACTCTCTCTTCTGCCAACATTGCAAAATATGGACACACTCTTTAGTTTCAAGGCAGCTGTTTTTAACTGGAATCCTTTTTTATGTTCATGTCATTCATTTTCAATGTTTTATTATGTATTTGTCTATTTGCTTATTTTAATACAACTTTATGTATTACAACGTGTATCTACAGGACAGCCCTGAAAACAAGCTCTGCATGTGCCTTATCCTGTCTAAATATAAGTAAACTTCATACTTCAATGGTGTGCATCCTGCACATAGGGGCACTCCACAGCTTTTCCCAAACCTAATGACATGCGGACAGGCCAGAAACCTTCCAAGGTTCAAGTCCTAATTGATTTACTCAAGGTCACACAGTGACTAAATGGCTGTGGTGAGATTTGAACCAGACCTTCCGGTTCACTGTTTTGTATTATAACCACAAGACTGCATTGCATTCTAGGCAATTCTATTATGACTTTACTTTCATCTTAGTAAGACTCCAGTTTATCCCACTTCCCTTATATAAAAGAGACAGGAATTCTCCCTGAAGTTAATGAATAAATATTTCATCCTCAGTAAAATGTCAAAAGGAAATCACACACTCAATAAAAAATGGAAGTAAAAGAAGACAGAACTTGTAAACTGAGATGAAAGAACATAAATGGAAATAAAAAGATGCTTACCCATCTATGGTGGTCTCACAAAATGTTACATTAAAAATGCAGTGCACAACAATAGTCCCCCGATGAAGAAACAGCAAGGTTTCAGGAGCCAGGGCTTTTTTCCTGTCTGTGTGTGCTTATAGCATTTTGCTGTTTAAAATAAATATTTGCACAAAAAAGAAATAACTGCTTAAGTAAGGTTCTGTGCTAGTTGGAGTGCTGCTCACCTTTGTCTGTCTGGCTGTCATAGCAGAAAAGATGCAAGGGGCCTTCCCGAACAAAACACATTTCTTGGTTATTTTCCAGCGGTACCTTGAATCTTGGAGTGGCCTTCTTGTTTTCTCGACAATGGATATTAAACATTATGGCACAGATATTCAAACAGGTAGCACCATGCCAACAGGATTAGTGCTATGCTAAATATGAATAGTGCTGGCCGACAGCTTGTTAGTGTGGCCACGCTAACAGATACCCCTATGCAAATGAATTCATGGCATGTGAACTGATATAATCAATGGATTTTGGAAGTGCTAACAGGCAGCTTGTCCAGCACTGTTTAGCACTTTCAAAACATTACTTTTACAAATGCCCCAGCGATGTGAATCTCCCTTCTACATTTGTGTTGCCATGTATGTAATAAAATCCCCTTCTGCTGTGATCCCCATCCAAATGTTATTGATTGTAAAGATTTCCCTGGTCATCTAGAGCATGGGTACTCAAGCCCCAAATCCTTGTGATATTAAAGAACCTCAAAATGTGCCCACCAAAACTTACTGGTAGCCTCACTCCATTTTTTTTCACCTCAAATGTAGAAACATAGAATTTGATGGCAAGTAAAGACTGTGTGGCCCTCCCAGTCTGCCCATTTTCCCTGCTTATTGTTCCTGTCATCGCAGACACTATCTGATCTCCAGCTTCCCCCCACCCTTACCTCACTGCTAAGATTCCCTAGTGTCAGCCCCATGCATGCTTGAAGCCCACCATTGTTTTCACCCTCACTACCTCCACTGGAAGACTGTTCTAGATATCCAAACTCATTCAGTAAAGAAGTACTTCCTCACATCTCTCCTAAATTTGCTCCCTTCCAGCTTCATTATATGTCCGCTTGTTGTCATGCATCTTTTCCTCTGAAAAATATTCTCCTCCTGTACCTTATTTAACCCTGTGAGGTATTTATAGGTCTCTATCATGCCCCCTCTGTCCCTTCTGTCTTCCAGGGTGTACATATTCAGATCCTTTACTCTCCTAATGGGGCTTCTGATGCAGCCCCTGCACCACCTTAGTTGCTCTCCTCTGGACAGCTTCCACCCTGTCTATATCCCCCTGAGATGTGGTCTCCAGAACTGGACACAGTACTACAGGTGGGGGTCTCACCAGCGATCTATGCAGTGGTAACATCAGCTCTTTCTTTCTGATGGTGATACCGCTACCTATGCCCCCAGCATCCTGTTGGCCCTATCCACTGTATTATCACACTGTTTTGTCACCTTGAGGTCATTAGATATAAGTACCCCGAGATCTTTCCTATTCAGTGACCATCAATACTACTACTTCTATTTTGTACTCCACCTCTGGATCTCTGTTCCCTAGATGTATGATTTTGCACCTTTTTGCATTGAAAACCAGCTGACATGCCTTGACCACTCCTCGAGTTTTCTCAGGTCTTTGTACATTCTTTCCACCCCTCTTGAGTGTCTACCCCACTGCAAATGTTAGTGTCATCTACAAGGAGGCATACCTTCCCTTTCAGTTCATCTACAATGTCACTTTTAAAGACATTAAAAAGGACTGGTCCAAGTAATAAGCCCTGAGACACCCCACTGGTCACACTTCCTTTCCGAGAGTGAACTCCTTTTGCCACCACCCTCTGTCTCCTATCCATTAATCAATTTCTTACCCAGTTATCTACTGTAGAGTCCACCCTAAGCTGCCCATTTTCCTTAAGAGCCTTCTATGAGGTAAATGTCGAATGACTTACTAAAATCTAAGCAGGCCACATCCATTGTGCTACCCTGATCTATTTTAAAGACAGAGAATTAAGCACAGGGAAGTTAATTGACTTGCTCAGGGTCACACAGTAAGTGGCTTCTGTGGGATTTAAACTGTGGTCTGCTGGGTCTCCAGCTTCACAGCTCTGTGCTCTAACTACTAGGCTAAATCTCCTGATATAACACGTTTTTTCATACAGTATTTCACTTGAAATGCATCTCTCATGTTTTTATTGGTAATAAATTGACCATTTAATTGCATTTGTAATTCAAGCACTTCTGTGGTCGCAAAAAATCATGCTGATGGCTGCATGCAGCCACGGTAGCCCCATATGAGAAACACTGGTCTAGAGGATCCCCTCAATCACCTGATTCCTGCTGGAAATATTATTAGAATGCTGCACCCTTCCTGGTTGCCTAGTGGGCCCTCTCCCTCATCTAATCTCTGTAAAAAAAATCAATAATGGTGTACCCTCCCTAATAATCTAGTGAACTCTCTCCTTCACCTAATCCACATTGGAAAGATACATATATATTCTTTGCAACAAAAATAATTGTTAATGCACCAGTTAGGGTTCAGATTAAAGCAACAAAAGTAGGAAAATGTGGTATTAGGGTTCACAACCCTAACACCCCACCCCACCCTGCAGGCAACAAAAGGAAAAAAAAACATTACTATTTCACCTCTCCTGAGTCTTTGCAAATCAGGCCTGGTGTGTTCCTTGGGGTTGTCAACACCAACATTCACCCCATTCCATCAGTAAAGAAGCTGAGATGTGCAGACTATATGAGAATGGAATGAGCATTAGGGTTAACAACCTCAAGGATCACTCCAGGCCTGATTTTCACTAAAAAAAAATACCACAAACAGCTTAATCTGGTTCAATGTCAGTTGGCATCCATCTGTATCTCCCTCCCCTGGGATGAGGCTGAAAGTAAGCAGAATTGTCTAGTCCTCCTTTCCTGGTCAACAAAAAGAAATAAATACATTTGTAAAGACTCAGGAGAAGTGAAACAAATGTTCTTTCCTTTTGTTGCCTGCAGGGTGGGGTGGGGTGTTAGGGTTGGGAATCTGAACACCTCATTTCCCATCATTTGTCAGTTTAATCTGAACCGTGACTGGTGCAGTAACGTTTTTTGCAAAGAATGTCATTACGTTTTGAGGTTGTATAATTGTATCCTCATTCATGCAGTGAACATATTCATTTGCTTGTGGAAGTGCAGGGACCTCCATCCTTCCATAGATGCATACATCCATGTTGTCGTAGAGGGCCCTGCACTTCCATTTGTCTCATATGTACCAATAGTGAAACATACAGCAATTTGGAACAATGCACAGGATGTTAATTTAACTTTCTATTACTTTCCAGGATGATTGTCCATTATTCCAACTTAACTGTCAAAAAAGTCCAAGAAATTAAAGTCCAGCAAGGTAATATTTGTAGATGAGTCCACTCTCACCTGTTTTACTACTCACAGGATATCAACCAAAATTCCTCACCCCTCACAGGATAGAAAAATAAGAGTGGAAGGCTGGTCTCCCCAAAATGAAACCTAAAAGGAAAATATACTGACAGTATTGGTTCAACTAAGTTAAATTTCACCCCTACCTCTCTAGCACATACCCAATGGCTGATGGACAAGCAAAGTTCTTACAAAGGAATTTTTAAAAGTTCACAAATTGAGCTGAGCTAAATCCCACTCCTAAAATGATCAGGTTTCAAATTCGGCCAGGATATAACATAAAAAATGCAAATATTGTTAGAGCTAATACAGCACAGCTCTTAAACTGGAAATATAACAGTAAACAGGAGCTGCAATAATGTTCAGATACAGTCTATTTGAACTTGATTGTAAATCAGTACGCTGAAAGGGCAAGACAGGCAAATAGAAAAAACAATTTTAATGTTTCAAAGTTCAGTCATTAGAGTTCTTTTTCTGATTCAATGTCCTCCTCCACATTTTTAGGAGTTTGCAGGTCAGCAATCAACTTAGTGGCAAATACTGCTGCTGCTTCAGGGTCAGTGAACACATGAGTTTTACTGCCTTGCTGCACCTGCAGTCAAGCTGGGAAAAGAATTTGCGCAGAGATGCTGTTTTCAAGGAGTAATTTCTTAGTTCCCTGTAAAATCTTTTTCCAGTTCTGAGATTGGGAGGATATATCTGGAAAAAGAGCTATTTTATTACCTTCCCATATCATATCCCCCTTCTATTGGGCAGCATGCAATAAAGGGCTCAACAGGGTCACTATCGCGGTGAGCGGACATTCTCTAGAGGTACTCTGAGGGCTCTGATGGGAATTGCAATGGCCTTTGTGATAGAAATACCCAAATTCTCAAGTAATAAGTTTAAGTCCAAAAAGATAAGATGAGTTGCAGCTGATACAATCTCTGATCTTCCAGCAAACCTGGGAGGGGGATTCCAACAATTTGGATGTTAGCCTGGCAGTGTGTGTTCTCAAAGGCTTCCACCTTGGCACGGAGAAAATGAAAGTCCTGCACAAAGGCTGCATTCTTCTCCCGCTGCCTTTCCACCTCCGAGGTAAGTTCCATAAACTGGGTTGTGTTATTTTGAACTTTGGCATCCAGTTCAGTAAATCTGGCCTCCACCATGGCTAGGCAGTGATTTGTATCCTTCCCCAATGCTCACATTTTCTTGAGCATTGCCATTATTTGCGGGTTCAGAGTTTGTGAAGGTCCCAGGTCTGAAAGAGTGAGTAGGCCACATCCTGCACCTCTTGATCCCATCACTGATGAAAGAAATGTGTCCAGTTTCTGAGCAGCTTGTTTCTCCTTCTTTGGGCTAATTTCTGGTTAGTTCAAAAGTTATGTTATTATTTGACACCAGTTGAGACAGTTTGGGCTCAATAAAGACTGCCGATTTTAACTTTTTATTACAAGTCCCGTCAGCCATTTAAAAGGAGACATCTGCCATGTTGAAAGCTCTGCAGTGCCCCCCAAGATCACTGTTTTGATATATAGATTGTCCCTTAACTGCAAACATATTTGAGGGAGTTATGGCTTGTTGAAGTTGAAATATGGAAACAAATCCAAGTCCAAATTCTTTTTTCGTATGAAGGGATCCTTTTCACATGAATGAGACAACCTCACAAAAAGGATCCCTTCACACAAAAAAAGAATGTGAAAAAAATGAGACAACCTCATGAAAAAGGATCCCTTCATACAAAAAAAGATTGTGAAAAAATCGAGAACCTCACAAAAAAAGGATTCCTACACAAATAATTAAATGTGAAAAAACCATAGTCTTTTTTCATATGAAGGCATCCTTTTTCATATAAATGAAACAACCTCATGAAGAAGGATGCCTTCATATGAAAAAAGAATCTAAATAAAAACTAAGTCCAAATTCTTTTTTGAATGAAAGCATTCTTTTTTGTATGAACAAATAAAACTTGCGAAAAAGGTTCCCTTCATATGAAAAATAATTTGGACTTAACTTTTTTCAGATTCTTTTTTTCATATAAATGGATACTTTTTTGTGAGTCTTTTTTTTGTTCATACAAAAAAGGATTATTTCACATGAAAAAAGACTTTGGACTTAGTGGTTTTATTTTTCAGATTCTTTTTTTATATGACGGGATCCTTTTTCATGAGATTATTTCATTCATATGAAAAAGGGTGCTTTCATATGAAAAAAGAATTTGAAACAAAACTAAGTCCAAATTCTTTTTTGTATTAAGGGATCCTTTTTTGTATGGCCCAATTCGCTTTCATATGGCCATATGAAAAAAGAAAACACGAGTAATGAAAAAATATTTAAGAATGTATAAAAAACACATTTCTGTGTCATTTTTCCAAAAGGTAACTGCAGAATCCACCTAATGGGGTCCTGATTAGCAAAAACACATGTGCTGGTGTCTCTGCAGGATCTCATTTTTATGGGTTACAAAAACAGAAACAAAATGGCAGCCATTCAAAAAAAGAATTTTTCTCACGAAAAAGGATTACCCCATGTCAAAAAAGATCTTTTTTCATATGAACCAATTTCTTTTTTGTTCCAAGTAGCTATCCAAAAACCATATTGAGCATGCTCAGAATGAACATTTCAAATTCTTATAACTCTGGAATGGATTAATATTTTTTCACCAAACCAGTGAACGACACCACTGTGGCCCAAGCCCTTGGTACCCTAAAAATTTCATAGTAAAATTCCAAACTGTCTGGGTGCTAGGCAATGACAAAAAACAGCAAAAATAAAAACCCTGATTTCTTCACTTTGTTTGCTATTTGGATCGCAGAATCTGCACATCCAACCAGAACGAAACTTGGCACTTCAAGAGATCTTCACCCCATGACCATCGGCCTGATTCTAGAAGGGATATACCTGGTGTAACTTGACTTGCACCAAAACAAATGGTTCAAGTAGCAAGTTATGCCAGCAGTTGCAACATATGGTATTCTACAAAGTGGACTTATGTCAGCAGTTACGCCTGCAACCTCCTGCAACATGGTGCTAGGGGGGTTTATGGCAGCAGTTGTGCCCTGTTCTGGAAGGACAGCAACAAAGTCCCCAATGCCACAGTTCTACAACAACCCCCAGAGGACATCCGTCAAAGTACAGTTACACCAGCATTTAGCTGGTGTAAGTGTATTTACACCCTCCGGGGGTTGTGCAGACCTGCCACCAGACCAGCATGAATCCATGTGCCCTTCCCCCATGCCCAGAACACCACAGTAAGTGCCCCCACAGGGCATCGCTCACCCCTGGCCCCCAAACTGTACTAACCCCACAGGGCTTTTTACACATACACCCCTGTCCCTGAACCCTTACCTTGCTAAGAGGCCCTGCAGGGCAGCTCTGTCCCCCCAACCCATTCCCTGACCCCAGAACACAGGTCCCTCCAGTGCCATACACTGTAAAAATAGAAGAACATGCAAATACCCTAAGTAGTCTAGTGACCCCAGCCCACCCAGCAGTGCCGAGGTCACCTGCACCCCAACCCATCCCCAGCTGATGACTGGAAAGCAATTTTCACACAGTTAGCTACTGATTGAGCTCCATAGAGCATGTACTGTATATACACACCTCAATGAATGAACATTCATTCATTGAGCATATATATACAGTATGCACTCCTATGGAGCTCAGTCAGTGGCTGGTCATGGTGGTGAGAGGTGGGCTGTGCAGTCGCTGGCTGGGGATGGGTCGGGCATGTGTGGAGTGGACTGGTACTGCTGGGTGGCTGGCCACTAGACCACCAGGGACTGTCCAGTATGTGTACTGTACCTACTGTACAGTACAGTACACGGATGACATGGAGTGCCATCAGGAGTCAGTGTGGGGGGATTTGTGTGGCACTGGCAGTGATGGGGGGTCCTCTAGCCCTGAGGGGCTCTGTCTACACTGTCTGAGGGATCGGGGCATTGGGGGGCACTTTCCCCATGCCACACAGTGGTTGCAGCTTGTGACTAACTCACAAGGTATGTCCTCTGTTCAGCATACCTGGCTAGATGTCACAAGTCACAGGACTTAGCCGCGGGGACCCTGCCCCTTCTAGAATCGGGCACATGGTCCTTGTCACAACTGAGTTTGGCACAAGTCACCTTTGGCGGTGACTTGTGCCAATCTTCTAGAATCGGCCACCATGCATGCAAAATGTTGTACAGATCTGTTGAACAATAGTGAAGCTAATAAAGTGCAAAGTTTGGGGTATAACACAGAAACCCCTGCTCCACCCTAACTATAGTGGCACTACTGCACCATACATATATATATATATATATATATTTTTTTTTTTTCATTTAGGTTTTGTTGACCGGGTAAGTGCACTAGACAAATTCTGCTTAGCACGACCTGGGGCATGGGGATACAGATGAATGCCAACTGACCTTGAACCAGATTAAGCTGTTGGTGGTATTTTTAGTGGATGGGGGGAATTTGGCCAGGGCACCGGGGAAATTTCCCTACTCTCTCTGCAGGGGTGCTGTCACTTCCTGTGGACAGGATGGAGGGTCCCAGTTTGGAGCTGGACAGAGGAGAAGTAGGTTGTGCTATGCCTGAGCAGCCTAGTACTTCAACTTATTCTGAGGAGGAGGACATGGATGCTATGCAGATGGTATCAGGGGTGGCTGGAAGGCACCCTGCTGAGGGTGGCCAGCTTAACACCCACAATTTGACTGCTACATAAAGAGAAAAAAAAAAACTTTGAAAGGCGTTTCTGATAAAGAAGGAAACATAGTAAACCCTACAGAAAACACTGGTGAAGAAGACCTTGCCTTCCAGGAAAAAATGCTAATTGAGGAAAAACAAAAGAAAACTGAAGCACTCTTTTCACAAATAAATGCAATTGAACAGGCTTACCTGACTGAGAAATTATGTTTGGAGGAAGAAAGGAATGAAAAAGACAGATTGAAACCTCTCTGGAATCGAACACTGGTAAAGTGGCAAAAGTAAAAATTTTTGGTTTTGGGAGCACGCTCATCCCTGATGCAGCTGTGCAACATCAAAATCCAGGCATCCCAGCAGCTGCCATGATGGATGACTGGATTCCAGATTCGGTGCTTGCAAATGCAGGCTGGACTAGAACTCAAACAGGGACCTGGATTCCAGATCCAGCAATCCTCCCCCTCCCAGGCTCCAATAAACCAGGCTTGGGGGAACTGCCGCCTACAACACGGGACTCAATAAAGAACACAGCGGTGGTACCACTCAACGAAATGCTGAAAGCAAACACTCAAGAAGCAGGTATTTCTTTTTCTCCTGCTACAACAGGTACAGAAATATTTTTTAAGCACTTGCTGAGGTGGCGCCACCAGAAATAACTATAGACAATACTCACACCATCAACTCTAATCAAATTAACGTTGATAACGAAAATAATGTAACATTACAGGACAATCCTGCTCCAGCAATGACTTATGCCAGCCTTCTCCAAAAAACACTGGAGCAGGCTAAAAGATAACGTGCAGTAAGATTAAGGCATTTGGGAGGCTTAGAACAACCTCAAAACAGGTTTTATGTGGGGAGGTTTTTCACCCAGTGAAGTATATGCTCTGATACACACCCTGGGTGAAACAGCATTTGATGTCAGTTTTAGAAATGTTGATTTATTAGATAGATTTTGGACCTTGTACTCTGCTCACAAAACCACCCCCTTATGGTCCCCCTTTCAGGCTATTCCATTAACAAAACCCACTTTCAAGATGGTAACCATTTTATTTAGAAATGAAGGGGTTAACATTGCTGATGTGGTCTGATGGATTTATGTGATAATGGCGAAAGCTTAAAGGTGATCACCATTATCACAAAGCCAGAGTGCCGAAAATCAGTTTTGGCACTCTGACTCCCTGATGCACAGCAAAATGGCACCGGGGACTTGTGTTTTACATGTTTTATAAGGGGGACTTCACCCCCGAACTCCCCTACTTAAGGATTCTCAACTCCAGGGGGTGCATGTTGGGGTGCAAAAACATGTAAAATGGGTCCGGGCTAACAAAAATGCACCAGCGCCCGGACCTGAAGCCAGCAACCTGCCCACCAAAGCCACCTACCCACCCACCACACCATGGGGCCAGCTTGGTAACCCACCACAGCACAATCCCTCACAATCCCTCCCACCCTTCACTGTGTGTGCTTGCTCCCTCCCCATGTACGTACATACGTATAGCAACATCTCATCGCTATATTCACGACCCCACCATCCAGTCGCCCTACCCCATCAATAGCCCCAATGACATGCACTGAGGATTGGGTCACCATTATTGCAGGCACTCAATCACCAACACCCATGTCACGGGCTACTGGTCTTTTGGTTAGAGAAGAAATATGACATACAGAACACACTGGATCCCATTGTAGATGAAGCAGGGTTCCAGACAGAGAGATGGAAAGTGCTAGTAAAACTTAAACAGGACGACTCGGGTATTACACACCTCCCCAACTGCTTCTATCTAGGAAGAGATAAAGGCATATAGTTCTATCAGGGACAGCCACAATCCTGCTACAAGTGCGGTTCTCACTGCCACATTAGTAACAATTGTAAAGTACTAAAATGCTTACTATGTGAATCCACAAATATACTATGATATCCCGAAACTCGGTATGCCGACGCTCAGCATGCCGAGTAAAACAACAAAATGCCAGGCCCGAATCACTGACATGCTTGATACAGTATCACTAATTTCAGGCACGCCATAAAAACAAATGTAAAATAATGGGGGCTTTGCCCTGCACCTCCAATGTGGGGCTCTGCACCCCCACACCCCTGGTAACTAAATTATCCAACTCCGAGGTAAGCAGACCCCAGAGTATAATGTTAATAGTTATGGGGGTGCAGTGTGTAAAATGCTATGACCCGGTCCAGAACCCAGGTCACATGCAATATGCTGACTGAGCTACCAGTGGTATTCCCCTCCACACCACTGGGGCAGCTTGGCCAGCAACCCCATTCAGTCATCCTTTCTCTTGGAACACACAGGATAAGGTAGCAATCCATCACATCTGCTACCTTACCCCGTCAGGAGCAATAGCGTCGGGTGTACAAGCATCAGTTTACAGCCTGTATCAGGCAATGCTGACCAGGACAGTGCATGTCAGGCAGCACAGTTTCCATATAACGTAAGTATACCGGATCCACATAACACTCAGGTTTTCATTACACCCAAACACCAAGATGTCACCTCTGTGATGAAGAGGGACATTCCTTTAGAACCTGCCTTTGGGCATCTCACAACAGTTAGGCAGATTATGCAGAACAGGATTTTTACATCAATAAAGCTACAAGACTCAAAAACAACTCCCCCCTCCCCCACCCCCTAGGCTGAGACCTACCCATACACGCAGGAAATCAGAGACCCCAACACCCACTTGAACAATTATAGTGAATGACACTGCAGACAGACAACCACAACAGACTCAGAACTGTTTCAGTTCCACTGGCCCAAGAGGAAAGGCCTCCAGACATAAGAGAGGAAGTTGAGATTTCAATGCCCCCTCTCCCTCCACCAGAAGATCAAGCCTTCCAACATGTTACAAAAGGAAATAAGAAAGGAACAGAAACCAGAGTTGTGGCAGAGGAGGGTATACCCTTACATAACACCTACTCAGTCCTGCAATGGGGGGACACAGAAATGGAGGTAGACTCTGATGCTCACTCAGAATCCTCTTCACTGATGGAGGAAGTATCAGGTACAGAACAGCAAGTAACATCACCCAAAGGAAAGTTCAAAAAGAAAAGAATGGGGACTAGATACAACCTTTGAAAGAAAAAAGCTCCTGACTGTTTAAAATACATTTAAAATGGAATGTGACATTTCTTTGGCCTCACTCAATGCAAACAGTCTAAAGTCAGAAAAGAAAAGCATAGCAACATTTTCCTCTTTTAACACATATCACTGCGATGTAGTATTTTTTCAAGATTCAAGACTACCTACATTGAGTGACATTCAAAAAGCCAGTACCTCCTGGCTAGGGGGCACAACACACTGGTCAATTGGGGAAGACTCTTGTAGTGGGCTAGGGATTTGCCTAAATAGCCCTCTACTGAAAATAACAAGTGTTCTAGACATTTTTCCAGGGCAAGCTATGCTCTTAGAATTTTGATTTTTAAATATCTGTGTCCCCCAGGATAAGGCAGGAAGGGTACAATTGTTCACCATCCTCCAACCCTATTTACTTACAGCTGGAGCAGTCCTCCTAGGTGGAGATTTTAACTGTAGTAGGCTTAAAGGAGACTGAGGCCTCCAAACTGATAAAATGTACTGTGATGCAGCATTCTTGAATAAGATGAATACACAAACAAAACTGAAAGATGTATTTCGTGAAAGGCACAAAACCACCCAGTACACTTACTTTAGAGGAAACCTGAAAACAAGAATTGATTACTGGTTCATCTCCCCACATCTACCTGTAGTAAAATCAGTTATTATACCAATGGCTACATCACACCACGCCCTTTTGGAAATTAAAATCTCACACTCCCCAGAAGTTTCTATAGGAAAATGTTATTGGAGGCTGAATAATATGTTACTGGAAGATAGTACCATACGGCAAGGTATACTTGATATCATTACAGCATGGAAATCAGTATACCCCCTTTATGATACTCCCATAGAATGGTGGGAACAAAGCAAGAGTGATTTTTCAGATTTCCTCAAATTAATAGGGAGACTGTCAGGAAGTTTCAAAAATACAAAATATGCAGAATTCTGTCACCAACTCTATAAATTATTTTCAGCACAAAATGAGTCAAATCAAGATTTTTCAGCTCAAATTAAATTATTCAAACAAGAAATGCAATCATATCAAAATGATAGAGGGAAATCCTTGGAATTTGAACAACGTTTTGCAACTTAAGGGAATCAATATCAAATAATCCAAAATAATCAAATAATAAAAAATCCAACTAGAGTTACTAACAATCAAGTTGTAGGTACTATACTAGACCTAATATTTGTTTCACAAGATCTAGAAGTATTGAGTCAGGAGATACTGTCTTTGAATTTGAGTGACCATAATCCAATAGCATGTGTAGTTAATTTAAATACTAGGATGAAAATAAATAAAACATTGTATTGGACAAAAGATTACACTAGGTTTAATGAGGTAAAATTTAGGAATTCTCTAATAAAACAAAACTGGGAAAGGGTTTTCCTTATTCCGGATATAGAATTAGCAGTCCAAGAGTTTAGTGATATAATGTTATTATGTATTCAACAGCATACCTCAAAAGTAAAAAAGATAGTTAAACAATTACCTTGGATAACAGAAAAATAAAAAAAACAAATAAGAATAAGGGATAGAGTACAGAAAAAGGCCAGAAAGTAAAGGGAATCTGAGACCTGGTAAAAATTTAAATATTGGAGAGATAAATGTAAGAAAGATATAAAAAGAGCACAAGTTCAGTACTATTTGGTTAAATTAAATAAGGCACAAGATACAAAAAAATTCTGGAGACAAATTTCCAATTTGAAGGATCCTATAAGATCAATACAAAAGATTAACTTAACTCAAGGGGAAAGATTAATAAAAGATCAAGAAGTGGTTGCAAATTATTTTAATACATATTTTATTGACTTGCCTGATCTAAATATTCCTAGGTTAAGTAAAAAGACATCAGAAATTTATTTAGATAATATTAAAAGAAATATGGAAACAATTAATAAGGTGGACTTTGGACTCAAATTTAAATTTAGAGATATAATGGTAAAGGAAGTTGAAAGGGAACTTAAATGCTTGAATGTTTCAAAATCTGGAGGTTTAGATGATACTGAAGCTAAATTTTTGAGATGTGGGGCAGAGATTATTGCTCCTGTTGTAACATATCTTTTTATTTGGAGTATGCCATGCTCTAAGGTCCCAAAGGTTTGGAAAATGAGTAAAATTATACCTATTTTTAAAGGTGGAGATAATGTAGTAGTATTGAATTACAGACCAATTGCCTTATTGCCAATAGTGTCTAAAATTTTGGAAAAGCTAGTCCATGTGCAGTTAAGTCAGTATTTGGAAGAGAATCAGTTACTGACAAAATATCAATATGGATTTCAAAAAGGTAAGTCACAAACACCGTCTTGCTGGACTTTAATAATTTAGTGGCAACATCGCTGAATCAAGGTAGAAGTACAGGGGCGGTGTTTGTTGATTTAAGTAAGGCATTTGATCTGGTACAACATGAAGCTTTGTTAAAAAGTTTATATGAATTGGGTATTCAGGACGAATCATTAAAGTGGATGAAATCATATTTATCTGATCGAAGACAATGTGTGGCTCTTGGTAATATTACTTCAGGCCAGGGAGAAGTTTTTTGAGGGGTCCCACAAGGATCTATTTTGGGTCCCCTCTTGTTTAATGTTTATGTGAATAATCTTCCAAGGCAAATAAAATACTGTGATGTTAGAATGTATGCAGATGACACAGTAATTGTGGCATCTGCAGATAGTATGGAATAACTAACTCATAAGCTTCAACAGGATATAAATCTATTACATATTTGGTTTAATAACCTTGGTTTGTTGTTAAATTCAAAAAAACCCACAAAGCATGGTTTTTAGAGGATCTAAAAATAAAGGGAAATTAAAATTACAAATAAAACTTGCTGAGAATATTCAGATTGAAGCAGTTGATACTTACAGATATTTTGGTGTACAAATTGATTGTGGTTTAATGTATACAGAACATGTTCTTATACAAGTTAAAAAGGTAACTCAAAAATGAGGGGTGCTAAGAAGGGTAGCTGGAAGCTTGACTAAGAAAGTTAGGGAGAAAGTGATTGGACAACTGTTAGTTCCAATTTTGGAATATGGATCAATGTTATATATGGAATCTAACACCACAGTATTGAATAAAGTAAATCAGGTCTACTACAAAATGAGTAAATGTATAACAAGAAGTAGGCATGGGGTGCATCATTGTGACTTATATAAAAAATTAGATTGGTTAAATCCAAAAGAGAAAAGGGTTTATATTTGGTATACATATTGTTACCAAATATTAAAAAGTGAACCTAGACATTGTCTGTTTGATCATATTATAATTAAAGGTGATAGGTTATTAACTATTCATAAAATATATTTTGGTAATGAGATCCCTATGATCTGATCTTATAATAAATATGGAGATATAATACTTCAGAATACTATTGCTTATTATTGGAACAAATTGCCTCAAAGATTGAAGGCTATTGAAAATTTATGTACCTTTAAGTGTAAAATAAGAGAATATTTGCAATTAACATGTACCTGTTTTAAGTAATTTTGATTGTGTAAATGTAATGTAAATGTTTTGTCATTTTGTATTACGTGTTATTTTTTAAGACAGGACTTTGTTGAAAATGGGGCTGATGTTCCAACAAATGTATTTCCTGTATAAAAATAAATTTTACAAATCAAATCAAATATCAAGCCAACCCCTTTGAAAGCTGTATAGCACAAACTAAGAAAAAAATCATAGCTTCCTTAAATATAAATCATGAAGTCATCACAGGATCCACCAGAATACTAAAAGCTGTAGAACAACACATCTCATCCACATTTAGCAAAACACAATCAGCACCACCAGGAATGCATGCCTGGTTATGGGGCTGTCACCTACCACAACTCCCACCATCAGACATCCCAACCTTGATAGCCCCTATTACAACCAAGGAACTGAACAAGGTTATAACCCAACTTAATGTAGGGACAGCACCTTGTCCAGATGGACTAGCACACATCTTTTATAAAAAAATTTGCTTCCTTTACGCTAACAGAATTGATAGCATTATACAATTACATGTTATCTCAGGATCACCTATTAGACGACATGTATAGAGGTCTACTTATATTGATACACAAAAAAAGGTAGCATGGAAGATTTGAACAACTGGAGACCAATCTCCTTATTGAACATAGATTTTAGAATGTCAACAAAACTACTGAGAAATAGATTAATAGCAGTATTAGAGTCATTAATACACCCTACCCAAACATGCTCCCTTCCTGGAAGGAAAATATCGGACACCTTAATTCTACTTAGTTAAGCTAACCCTGGCAAAAAGAAATACAGGTGAGGGAGATGCATTAAGGATGCAATACTTAAAGCAACATCCCATTGTGTTAGAGAGAAAAGGAAATGCAAAAGGAAAAGGAAACCTGCTGTTGGTAACACAATGGATTTGTTTCAATTCCAGTGTATTAGCACTGCTGCCACTGTGGTACCATGTACCACAGTGGTAACATAGGACTGATTTCCATATCCAATGGTGACACAATGAGCTGCCATTGCAACACCATTGAAACTGGTCTCACAATGGATTTGTTTCAATTCCATTGCCATACCATTGTGGACACTGTGGTACCATCTGTGTGCAATGGTAGTGCCGTGGTGCTCTGAGGGGATGCTGGTAGCTCAGTGATGACATTGCACTACCACTGCTATTGGTAATCAGGGGGGTAGCGCATGTTCATACAGTGGTTCTCATGTGGTATGACATCGACCACTCGAGGTCCTCCCTCTAGTTCCCCCCCATCCATGATATCAGACTGACATCAGGTCCTTCCCCCAGTTCTCCCCCCTCCCCGCATGCCTCCCACACCCTCCACTTTGGCTCCCCATACCTGTCTTCCTCCTCACCAGCTCCCACAGAACTTAGGTCTACAGCTGCACAATAAGGATCACACATGCAACTGTTTTGCTAGGTCATAATAATTTTTAATCAGTACTTTTGGTGATGCTAAATCATTATCTATCATTATCAATCAATACCCAAAGCCACCATAAACTATAAGTTTTCTTTCACTGCTGATGGCATTTTCTTTTTATCATGATTAATCGTAGTTAATCAATACCTAATACAGGTTATTGGCAGCTAATCAGAGTCTGCGTCACAGATCATACTTGGTCATAGACATTCACTGAAAAAAAAAAAAAATACCAACTGCTTAATCTGGTTCCGTTTCAGTTGGTTACTATCTGCATCCCCCTTACCCCTGGTCACCCCTGAAAAAGGGACTTCTAGTCTCAATGGGCCTACTGGGTCAACAAAATTCAATAAAATAAACAAAAAATAAATAGGCTTGTAATATTTGACCATGATTAATCATGAGTGATATACCTGGCTCTCATTGACTGCTCTGCTGTAATTCATTTGCATAATTTGTTATGTTTAATCATGATCAGTCATTGCCTTTTAAAATAAAGGTGTAACATTCTGTATTGGGCTTCGTTAAGCCCATCCTGCAACGGTGATAGTCTGTCCATGCAGCAGTTATAAAATGTACTGCTGTCCTGTAAGGGAGGGAAGAGATGGTAACTCTGGCGAACTGCTGTCCAGCCGACCCCTTACCACTTCCTAGCCTGCCTGCTCTGCCCCCACATTCTGACATTACGCGATGTCTCCAGAGAGGGCACAGGGAATGCACCATTCAAGTCTATGGGGCTCATTTTCAAATTGGTTTTACAGACATTTAAGCAACCTTTGATAGAAAATGAAAGCCACTGCTCAACAAATAGGGACCCTCCTGAATGCTAATGTTTTTGCCGTAACCTTCCCCAATACTTTCTCTGAAAACCATAGTGGTCTTTTTTTCTTCTTGCTTCTGTTTACATGTCTAACACCTTCACTATAGTTCTTGTTAATTTCGCCCACTGTTCCTCTACTACTCCCTAGTTCCCCTTCCTGCCAGGGCATCCCTGAGGCAATCACCCATCTCTGTAAAGTTTGCCCTCCTGAATTCCAGGACCATCGCCTTTGTGTGGTTCAACTCCACCCCTGTTCTTATATTGAACCAAACCGTTCGGTGATACTGGTTCCCAGGTGGCCACCCACTGTGACGTCTGCAGCACTGTCCCCATTGGCGAGTATTAGGTAAACATTGCTCCGTCATGAGTGGGCTCATTTACTAATTACCTAAAAATGCCCCCTGCAGGGAGTCCAGGATATCCCTACTCCTAGCTGAAGTTGCAGCCAGGATGCTCCAGTCCACACCTAGAAGATTGAAGTCTTCCACCTGGAACACCTCCCCCTTAGTTGCCATCTTATGGATGGATTCCCGTAGAACCCTGTCCATTTCCTCCACATGTGCTGGAGGTCTGTAGATCATCCTAGTGCAAATAGCTGCTCCATTTTCTGGTAATGGGGAAAGTTAAGTTACTTGTACATGGTTATACAGTGTGTAAGTGGGCAGGGGCTGTGGTATTCAAACCTGTGTCTCTATATTTGCCACTCAGTTCTCTGCCATCAAGCATATGGTGCCTGAGTGACCCAAAAACAGCACATAATGTCCCCACCACATATACATATAGTATAGAAACATAGAAACATAGAATGTGATGGCAGATAAGGACCGCTTGGCCCACCTAGTCTGCCCATTTTTCTACCTAACAGTTAAGCTGCAGATTCTAGTTAACCAACAGCTTACTTCCTCCTACCCCCACTAGGACTGCCTTACATCTGTCCCATGCATTCTTGAATTTGACCACTGTTCTTGACTCCATGACTTCCTCAGGGAGGCTGTTCCATGCATCCACAACCCTCTCTGTGAAAAAATACTTCCTTACATTACCTCTGAGCCGTCCCCCCTCTATCTTCAAATTGTGCCCCCTTGTTCTTGCACATCTCTTTTTCTGAAAGATGCTACCCTCTTGGACTTTGTTGATTCCCTTGAGGTACTTGAAAGTTTCTATCATGTCCCTCTCTCCCTTCTTTCCTCAAGGGTATACATATTAAGCTCCTTTAGTCTGTCTTCGTATGTCTTCTGGGGCAGACCCTGCACCATTTTGGTTGCCCTCCTCTGAACAGCCTCCACTCTGTCTATGTCTTTGCGGAGATGGGGTATATATATGTATAGTACTTGTTGCAAAACAAAAACACTACATTAATGCAGGCATTAGAATGCAAAGCACACAAAGCAAGAAAATGAAAAACAAGGTTTGAGCCTCACGAGTCTTGGCAAATTGGTTGTGTGGTGTTCCTTGGAGTTCCCAACCTTAATGCCCATCCCCTACCCCCCAGCCCATAGCCTCCTTTCTAAAGCACAAGGTAAAGCAGCCATTCATACCTATAAAACAAGAACAGCAATGGGCTCACAAAGGATCTGCAGCTCGTTATGAACTACTGGATGGAAAACAATGAAGGGCAAACAAAATAAAAATACTTATCTGATACGTATGGCCAGTGTCCTCCTACACCTGGTCAATGTCCTGTCAGACCTGTAGATATAAAAGGGAAAATGGGTCCATATGATAAATAAAAATACTGATCAGCTGGGTCACTTGCGAAGGATCTGTAGAGGTTAAAAGGAAAAAAGTGGGTTGTGTGTTGGGGGGGAGATACCAGACCTGTACCACACCATCAACCTGGCTTTTAGAATGGACTCGGTCACTCAGGGGATGTCATGGTTGGGGGAGGGAGGAAGATTCATTGCCCCTGTGCCCCTAGAACTGATCTTTTTCGGGGGTAGGAGGCCATGTTGCGCCACACATCTACCAACACAGGGCAGAATAAAGACACCAAGGGACAGATATTCAAAAACGTTGCCCAGGCACAATGAATGCTTCCCTGGTGGTGTAGTGGATCCCCCCTTCCTTTTCCCAATCTGCCTGTAGAATACATAGGAACATAGGTGTGTGATGGCAGAAAGGGACTACAGGCCCACCTAATCTGCCCAGTTTGCCTAGATGTGCACTAGGCCTTTTCTGTAGTTCTCCCCCCAATGCCAATTGCCTTCTGTGCTTATCCCATGCACTCTTGAACCCTCCCACCATCTGCTCCCCCTCCACTTCCCTCAGCAGCCCATTCCAGTTGTCCACCACCCTCTCAGTGAAGAAGTGCTTCCTAATATTTCCTCTAAATTTCCCCCGATTTGGAATTTTCAACCACCAACCATTGCAGTATAGCAGACCGCAGCAGACCAATTGTGACTATCGCAAGGCTGACATCCCCAGCCACAACCAGTTCAGAAACTCCCTGCAGCTGCCACCAGAGCAACAGGCAGCAGTATAAGCTCCAATAGCCGACAGTGCATGTTCAAGTTTCCACAATCTCTGATCAGATGTTTTCCACTTCTGCTTTTCTCCAGGAGCTAAGTTCAATCCTCAGTGACAGAACTTAGCCCAGGGAGTACAGTGGTGCCAGTAAACAAGATGAGAGCATATATATACTCTTAACATGCACTGTAGGACACAATCTCCCAACGCCACCCACCATACCAAAGCCAGCCACAGAGGACTCCAAGATCTGCTGCAAATGAAGCTGTCAGTGCAGAATCAAGTGTAACCCCCCTACAAATGGGGGTTCCTTAAAAGTCTTCCATGAGCTTGCCTACACACTCACTGCTAGGCTGGTGTTCTGCGTTTTAGCAGATTAAATGTAGTGCCAGAGAGTGCCTGTATAGCCTCTGTGTACTGTCTCTTTAAGAGCTGCCTCGATTGCAGTCATAATTAATCTGAGAGGGAACTCTGTTAGAAGATGTACTTGTTTGCTGATCATTTGTTAGAGTAGTAATAATATTGCAGTTTGTTCTAACCTGGCTTATTTGCAGCATGGACAGTTTTGTTTGTTTCCATCATCTTGGTCCTGGACTGTCAGAATGGGCCAATCAGTACATTTGGGACTCTAAAATGGAGCCTGCCTACAGGGGCTTATTGGGGCCAGAACTTGTAGCAATTGTAGTTTTGGGCTTTTGCCACCTAAAATAACCTGGAGGGAGAGTCCTTGTTGTGACTGACAGACAGATCAGCCAACCGAACCTTTTGGATTTTGGAGAAAGTCCCACACTGCTTGCAGTTTCAGTTAGATCTGAATTGGGAAGTGAAGAAGTAACAGCTTGAGATAGTTTGAGCAGCAATCCATAGTGGATTTGCGTTGAAGAACTGTGGAAAAGCCTGAGTTTGGCCTGCATGCCCGCCTGCTGTCCCTGAGATGGAACGTGTGCTTTTCTCGGACTGAAACCGAATTTAGAGAGCGAATTAAGCCACTGAATTGTGACCAGGATTTAACCTGAAGAAGACCAAAAATTTGCTGAATGTGATCAGCCTGTCAGGACTTCCAGCTACCTTTGAACTCACGGATTATGCAGAGACTCTGTAATTGTGACCGGAGAGCCATTTGCCTGGTACAGTGGAATTGCCTTACATGTGAATGTGCTGTGCGATTATAGTGGGTCGTGATTTGGTTCCCCACTGTGTGTTTGAATTGTGTTTTGGTTGCCGGAGGCTGTATCTAGCTCCATGGACTGAATCCGTATCCATTTCTGTTTGTCTGGGCCCTGGCTGGCCCAGCCAGAATACCTGCCACGCAGAGAAAGTCATCGACGAGAGACTGGCCTGGGGATCATCCCCCTGCTCAACGCCTTGAACAGGAATGACACCTCAGTGATTCGTGTGGGCCCTGCTTCTCTGGGCACTCCAGCTCAACAGCCTGCAGTCTCGATTTCATCCTGCCTGTGTCCAGTATTGGGTATCATTAGTAAACATCAGGGTAGCTCCCTGCAACAACAGCTAAATCTAAAAGTGTTGTCATCTGATTGTCTTGTTGATTTTCTTTCACGAACCGAGCCCTCCAGCTCTGGATTACAAATAGTGTGTGTTGTGCATGTTGCTTTCTTCCATCACAGAGCCTCAACCAGCTGCAACGTTCCTGGCTAGCCCACTGTTTTCCTACCTGGGTGCCCAGAGTGTGTGACTGTGTAGGGACTCTGAACTGCATGCATAACTGTCTGATTAATACAGCTTTTAAGTAAATCAACCTGATTACGCCACTCCCTTGTTCAAGTCCCCTGAATAAATCAGATTTAACTTTGTTTCCATTTAACCTGACTGTGGCTCCAGCTTGTGCCGAAAGTATTGTACTGTTGCTATTTGCTGTGCTTAACCTTGTTTTACAGGGGGTCCCCAGGGTCAAGCTAGAGGAACCAGCCCTGGTGCTAAGTGCAAACAGTGTGGGTAATTGCCTAGTGAATAAGGGTCGTTGTGAAAGTAATTATTGTACATTGTTCAGGCCACTAGAAGGGAAAGCGAGGGGTTACAGTGTCCCGGAGGGCTATGACCAGGTTAGCTTGACCACTAACAACCCTGACCTCCGGATGGAGGCACCCGTTTCATTACCAAGGCCCCTTAACCTGCTACTAGCCAATCAGGCAGGGATAGGAACCCTTGGGATAGCACCACCTAGAGGTTACATCTTGGAGGCTCACCGCTAGGATTTTGTGCCTTCTATGGCCAAAAATTACGAATTATTGTTAAAGATTAATGGCTACCCCAGTAGAAATGGCTGTACACCAGTTGGTGGGGTGGTATACTGGGCAGGAGATCAACCCCCAAAATGCTCTGCTTATACTGAATATTCCCCTGGGTACCAGTAAGGACACTGTAGAGGGAGCACTCTCCAAAGGTGAATGTTTAAAAAACCCTGTGGTGGTGGGTCAACAGGCTGATTTGATCACCCAAACTTTCATAGCCTTGGTAGAGTGTAGTGACCTCATGGACAGCTTTAAAGTGCCACAGACTATTGCCTCAGAAGGGGTCCTAGCCACCTGGAGAGTGATACCAAAAGACAGTAAAGACCCTGGGGAGGACGAGCTCCCTCCTTTATCTGAGACTTTTGAGGAGAAATTTGCTGAGTTGTTGCTGGAGGAAGGGAAAACTGTAGAGGACTTCAAGAAACTATTCCTGCCACCAGGGGGTGTCCCTTCCCCAACACCCCCTCCCACTCCATCACCTGTTACTGCCCTGCCTTCTGTGCCTGTGCTAATGCTGGCCCCTATATTTGTACCCGCCATTAGTCACGACTCCTATCAAAAGCTGAGAATCTTCTCAGGCATCCTCCCCACCCACCAGGGGGAGGATGACTGGGAGACCTGGATCGACTATGTTGCCCCCTTGGTACCCGAGTGGCAGTGTGCGGAGGCTGAGAAGTGGAAAAGAATCATAGAGAGTTTGAGGGGCCCCACCCTTGAAGCCATTACATTTTTGAGGTCCATGAACCCTGATGCATCTACTCAGAAGTACCTATCTGTACTTGAAGGCAATTTTAGGAGCACTGAGTCAGGGGAGACTTTGATGTGGAAATTCCAAGGTACCAAACAATGGAAGAGGCAAAGTTTGTCTGTGTATGTTACTAAAGGAATAATGCATGACAGGGTGTGTGTCGTGCTGGGATAACGCCATGCCTGGGGGGGTTGGGCATGAGGCCGCAGACCGAGTGCGTCCAATGCCCCAGGCGTGGCATTATCCCAAACGACACACACCCTGGAGTGCATTATTCCTATTATACAATGGATCGTTGTTATACAGAATAAAAAAAATCATTTTAAAGATGTTTTTGTTTTTAAGAGAAGATGAAACTATCAAGAAAAGGCTCCATAAAATGCTCTTCTACAGGTTCACAGTGAGGCTGAGACTAGACCCGTGGTGTCGAGCTGGGATAATACCATGGGTCCAGCCCCAAACTGACCAATCACAGTCCAAGATCATCAATCATCTCTAAACCTACAATCTACTGAGAATCAAAAGGTTGCTTCCACATTCTCATTCAAACCGATATTGTTCAAAGATGTAGAAGACCTCCTACTCCAACTAGATACCACCAAAAGCGCAGGTGCAGACTCCCTGGATCCCTACTTTCTAAAAGTAGCACTGTATGCCTTAACACCCCCCTCACCCATCTCTTCAATCCTATCACTTGTCACTGGTACTATCCCCTCAATATGGAAAACAGCTCAAGTGTTTCCACTACTTAAGGCAGGTGATCCCATGGACCCTCAATAATTATAGGCCCATCTCCATCTTACCAATACTATCCAAGATGCTTGAGAAGCTGGTAAACTCTCAGTTAACTGCCTACCTTGATACCAACAATCTCCTAAATCCAGCTCAATCTGGGTTTAGATCTATGCATAGCACCATCTCTGCTCTAGCAAAAGTCAGTGAATGACAGGACTGCCCTAGACAAAAGAATAATACCTGTGCTGTGTTTCTGGATCTAAGCAAGCCTTTGACACTGTGGATCATGATCTCCTAATCACCTCACTAAACTCCATAGGCCTTGACTCACTCTCCATTAAATGGTTCAGATGCTATCTCTCTGGAAGGCTACAACTGGTAAAGAATGATGGTGATCTATCTACCCCTAAGCCACTCCTAAGAGTGTACCACAAGGCTCCATCCTGGGTCCCATCCTTTTTGCCATCACATCAACAATATTGACTCCAATCTCTCTTTCTAATATCCACCTTTTGCAGATGACACTGTACTTTATGTGGCGATCCTCACCATCAAAAGCCTGTGAGCTCCTACAGTCTCAATTCTCCTCCTCCAGCATAACCTATTAAAAAAGAAATTATTACTAAATGCTAAGAAAACCAAAGCTATGTTCTTTTGCCCACAAGAACTGTTCTTCCTCTATCCCATCATTCACCCTCCCAACTCTCTACCATCCTTGGTGAAATCTGGAATATGTTGACAAATTCAAATACCTAGGAGTATGGATAGACATAAACTAGGCCTATACTACCCACGTTGAAGAGCTCCTGAAAAGCTAGACAAAGACTTGGTCTATTCTATAGAATCAAACACTACCTGACCAAGATTCCAAACAAAGATTAATCCTTGCATCATTCATGTCCCTCATTGATTATGCTGACTTCCTCTATGGTCATTGCTCCTCTCCCATCTAAACAAACTAGACACCCTGTATCATAGAGCAATTAGATTCATTACTGACCTTCCCTCTAGCACCCATCATTGCTCTCTACAATGCAGTCAGCTGGACATCCCTGCAACATAGAAAGAAAAAAAATGCTGCTATCTGGATCTACAAAGCTCTGACAAACAAACTCCCTTCCTACATCTCAGATTGCTTCATCCAGATCACATCCAGGCCCTACACCTTGAGGACTTCAACAAACTGATCCTGCTGGAAGATTCCTTACCTGCACCTGCATGGAAGAGCTGCAATCAGTTATTCCCTGGCACTTATCTGGAATTCTATCCAAAAGACCCTGAAAATGGAAACATTGATCCCCTTACATCCTTCAAAAAGCTGTACCCAGCCAATCCCAGATTCATGCAATTGCTTACACAAGGCCTAGTCCTCCCACATCCCCACCCCCCACCCTCTCACTCCTCACCCCCTTCTAAATCTCCTCCCTATTCTTCTATCATTGCTCTGGTCCTTTCCTCATCAAACCTCAAACATATATGCCCACCCATGTACCATTATCCAAGCCTTATCCCCCACCAGACTGTTTGTTTCTCACCTTTAATAGGTTTTGGTTTACTGTCCTTTGCCTTGTATATATGTAAATAATTGTACATCTATCTCACTCATAAATGTTTGTATTTGTGCTATTTCAAAATCATGTTTTTGTATACACTCTGTAACCTTTTTTGTTATGACCACTCAGGTCCATCTTGTAAATGATCTATGCTCAATGATGTTCGCCTGAATAAATAAAGATTTTTGATTTGATTTGATTTGATTTGAAGATTATTTCTTGCCATTGTATAATCACCTACAAAGAGCTCTGCAGAAAGTTTACCAGAAAGGTTGGGTAGCCGTCAGTGATTTGAACCGTGCGAGATTGGGGCACATACTGCAACATGCCAATCATGCTAAACTTCGTATCATCCAGTTAAGACTCCAGGATAGGAGAGGTAACCCACCTGACTACTGTGACTTGATAAAAGAACTCTGGGAGGTAGAAGGTGAAGAGGGAGATTGTAATTATGGTGTGAGTGCAGCCCAAGTGATCATGGCACCGGAAGGCCCTTCTGAAATGGAGACCATTACGAGTATCCCGCAGTGGGCTAAACGGTGGAGGACGAGTTACTTGAAGGAAGTCGAAAGACAACCAGGTGCATTCGTAGAGTATCCTGCTGACAGAGACCCTGGCCTCTGTCAGGATGTGACTACTATGGGGTGGGGTGCACCCTCAGTTATCCTCTACTGAGGGTGGCTTCTGTGAGCTCAAGGAATTGACTGCCACCCTAAAGGAACTTTTGAGACATGATACACTACCAGCAGAAGTCAGATCACAATCTCCCATCAATGCTCCAGCTTCCCCTGCTATGATTTCCCCAAGGATGCCCCAAGAGCCTGTCATTTGTCACAACTGCAGCAAGGATGGCCATATGAAGAGGGAATGCCAGTCTCAGCAGGACTTAGAGAAGGTGGTGAACCGGCTTCAAGGAGAGGTTTGGAAAATGAGACAGTGATCAAGGGGTGCACGAAATGACCACAGTGAAGGCTTAAGCCATCCTAACTCAAACCCCTCTGTGGCTAAATTGTCTATCCATGCCCCTGCTGTTGTCCCTCCAGACTGGTCCAAAATAGTGGGCCCTTCAATGAAGACTACTGTGGCTGTGAATGGTATTCCTACTCAGGCTGTGCTTGACAGTGGGTCACAAGTGACCATTGTATTTCAGGACTGGTATGACAAACACTTATCTGATGTGCCATTACAATCCCTGGAAGGCCTACATGTGTGAGGACTGAGCAACAAGTCTTATCCATATCTAGGATATGCCTGCCTCTGGTTGTCTTTTCCTGCAACTGTCACTGGTGTAGAGGAGCAAGTAGAGACACTGGCCCTAGTGTGTCCCCCCAACGGACTGTATGATGGGTTCCCCTGTTAATTGGAACAAACGTCGACATGTTTGGGAGACTAGCACAACTCTCGCTATGAGAATAAGGGCAACTGACTGGAATGGGCCCTAAGAATTACAGCCTTAGTAAAGAGCATATGACTTATAACAGAAACCCAGTGAAGAGGACCCAGATGAGCCAGTGGGGATAGCGTGGAAAAAGGAACCTGACTCCTTGGTATTGGCCCCCAACGCCCAGTGCACAATCCATGGAGATGTCCGCCTAAAGACAAATGTAAAGAACAAAATATTAATGTTGGATGCACCAGGTGATGGAAAGTTGCCAGAAGGATTATTGGTTAAACCCAGCATCTTGCCTGCCCATGCCCATTCCTATGCACGATGAGTGATGGTCCAGATTCGAAATATGTCAGATGGGGAGATACGGTTGAACAGAAGGTGAACTCTTGCTACAGTACACTGCACAGACACTGCAGTATTACCCAATAACAAGTACTCTGGCCAAAAGGAGAGAGTGACCCCTGACTTATTTGACTTTGGTGATTCCCCGTTGCCAGCTGAATGGAAGGCTAGGATTAGTAAGAAACTTCCACAGAGAGACAAAGTGTTTTCGTTAAAAGAATGGGACGTGGGGTGTGTCCAGGGTGCAGAGCATCAAATACGCCTGCATAATGACCGGCCATTTCGAAAGAGATCCTGACGCCTCGCCCCAGTGGACAAAGATGATGTGAGGAGACACCTGCAGGAAATGCTCACTGCTAGCGTGATACAGGAATCAAGGAACCCATATGCCTCTCTCATTGTGGTTGTGTGTAAGAAGAATGAGTCGGTGAGGATATGTTTTGATTATCGAACCCTGAACCGATGGACCGTCCCAGATCAGTACACCATGCCCCGTATACAAGATGCCCTGGATTGCTTGAATGGGAGCAAATGGTTCTCAGTATTGGATCTTCACAGCGAATATTACTAGATTCCGATGGCCAAGGAGCACCGTGAGAAAACTGCCTTCATCTGTCCTTTGGGGTTCTATGAATTCCTGAGAATGCCACAGGGGATTTTGGGTGTCCCGGACAGCTTTCAGTGACTGATGGAATGTGCGTTGGGAGATATGAACTTGCTGAAATTCCTAGTGTACCTAGATGATGTCATTGTGTTCGGACGCACATTAGAAGAACATGAGACCCGACTGTTTAAAGACCTAGACCGACTGGAAGACTTCAGCCTCAAGCTGTCCATTGACAAGTGCCATTTTTTTCAAAACTCTGTGAAGTATGAGGGGCACATAGTATCTGCAGAAGGGATAGAGACCAATCCCAGTAAGGTCGAGTCACTGACTACTTGGCCTCAGCCCCATAACTTGAAAGAACTACAATGTTTCCTGGGGTTCTGTGGCTACTATTGCAGGTTCATAAAAGACTATTCATAGAAACATAGAAACATAGAACCTGATGGCAGATAAGGACCACCTGGCCCACCCAATCTGCCCATTTCCCTACCTAATGGATAAGCTGAAGATCCTAGTTAACCAACAGCCTACTTCCTCCTACCCCCCACTAGAATTGCCTTATGTTTGTCCCATGCATTCTTGAATTCCCACTGTTTTGACTCTATGACCTCCTCAGGAAGGTCATTCTATACATCCACAACCCTCTCTGTGAAAAATACTTCCTCATATTACCTCTGAGCCATCCCCCATCTTCAAATTGTGCCCCCTTGTTCTTACATCTCTTTTCTGAAAGATGCTACCCTCTTGGACTTTGTTGGTCCCTTGAGGTATTTGAAAGTTTCTATCATGTCCCCTCTCCCTCCTTTCCTCGAGGCTATACATCTTAAGCTCCCTTAGTCTTTCTTCATATGTCTTCTGCTGCAGACCCTGCACCATTTTGGTTGCCCTCCTCTGGACAGCCTCCACCCTGTCTATTTCTTTGCGGAGATGGGGTCTCCAGAACTGTACACAGTACTCCAGATGTTGTCTTACCAACTGTCTGTACAGAGGGCCAACAACTTCCTGTGGTGATGCCTCTTCCTATGCATCCCAGTATCCCCCAAGGTGATTCACCCACTCCTGAATCTCATCCAGGGTTACCCCCCTACCAACCGTAAATACAAGGAAGGGGCTGTCAAAGAACCCGAGAAAGTATACTTCCAAACAGATGAAACTTTTGGGCCCCGCTGGACACCCAAATGTGAAGTAGCATTCCACAAAGTCATATACCAGCTCACCCATGCCCCCATCATTGCCTATGCTGACCCTACGAAGCCCTATGTGCTGCATACAGACTCTAGCCTGCAGGGCCTAGGAGCAGTGCTGTATCAAGACCATGAGGATGGTTTGAGACCAGTGGCTTTTGCCAGCAGGAGCTTGACCCCATTTGAATGAAACTATCTTGTGCACAAGCTGGAGTTCCTTGCCCCAAAATGGGCCATTGTTGACCAGTTTCATGAGTACCTCTATGGGGCAAAGATATTGGTGAAGACCAACAATAACCCATTAACCTATGTACTGACTTCAGCTAAGTTGGACACCACTAGGCACCGGTGGCTCTCTGCCTTATCAACCTATGATTATACTGTTGAATACAGGCCAGGACTGAACCATATTGATGCTGACGCCCTGTCACGAAGGCCATTCTCCAAGAGTGATTGGGTCAGGTTGTCTGAACCTGACATCCGAGCCTTGTGCCAGAAGTTTGATAGAGATGAACAGATGTCTGCAGACACAGTGAACTGTCTACTAGATTGCTTGGGCCCTCCTGATACCTGCATACCAGCTGCCTATTGCCATTTCTCTGCTCTAGATATTAGTGCACTGCCTCAACTTGACAGTGACAATATTCAGAGGGCTTAATCCCAAGATCCTATGATTCAACCCGCACTTGATGCCCTGTGTGTGAGGAAAGATGTGTCTAAGTGGCATTCCCCTGACTTGTGAACTGCCCTATTGTTTAAAGAAGGCCCCAGGTTGAAGTTACTCAATCAGTTGTTATACAGAGAGACAGTGGATCATAGTGGTCAAGCGGACAAGCAACAATCGATCCTGCCCACAGCCTTTAAACACTTGGTACTGAGGTCCCTCCACAATCACATGGGGCACCTCGGTATTGACAGGACTCTCGACCTGGTACAATAGTGATTCTACTGGCCCAAGATGGGGGCCGATGTTGAGCACCATGTAAAGACCTGTAGTCGTTGCCTCCAAAGAAAATCCCTGTCCCATAGGGCTGCCCCCTCTTGTCAATATAACTACCAGCACCCCCATGGAACTGATCTGCATAGATTTTTTGTGCTTAGAACCTGAATAATGGAATATTGCCAATGTGTTAGTGGTTACGGATCATTTCACATGGTATGCACAAGCTTTTTCAACTAAAGATCAAAAGGCCTCTACCGTGGCCAAGGTGCTAGTGGAAAAATTCTTCGTCCACTATGGTGCCCCCCAGTGGATCCACTCTGACCAAGGCAGAGACTTTGAAAGTAGGCTAATCAAAGAAATGCTCTCTCTGTGGGGGTGTGAAAGTCAAGGACCACCCCCTATCACCCGCAGGGGGATCCTCAACCAGAATGTTTTAACCACACCCTTCTAGACATGCTGAGCACCCTCCATCAAAAAAGATAAGCATAAATGGAGCCAGCAGATTAGCACCTTGGTACATGCATACAGTTGCACAAAAAATGACGCTACTGGGTTCTCCCCCTACCACCTCATGTTCGGGAGGGAGGCCAGACTGCCAGTTGATGTCTGTTTTGGGGTCTCTCCAGATGGGGTCTGAGTCGAAAACTACCTGCAGTATATACAGAAACTGAAAGCTCAATTGAACCATGCATATCAACTGGCCCAGACAACGGCTGCTAAAAGAAATCTCGCCAACAAAGAGATGCACAACAAGAAAGTAAAGGCTCAAGAGCTACGGCCCGGAGAACATGTGTTGTTATGCAATTTGGGACTACATGGCAAGCACAAAATTGCTGATAGGTGGCACCATCTTCCTCATGTAGTAGTTGGACAGTTAGATGATCTACCAGTATACAAGGTACGCCCAAAGAATAACTCCAAAGCTGTCAAAATCATGCACCATAACCACTTGTTGTCTATCGGCCAAGTTATTATTGAAGCTGAGCCAGCAGACATTGCCTTCCCTGGGCCAATGACTTGTGCTGCTGCAAAAAAGAGACAGAGTCAACCTACCCCAGTAGTTACAGAGTTAAGGTTTCCCCCGCAGCAGGCCCAGAATGATAGTGACTGTCAGTCCACCTCTGACGATAGTGAGTGTGACAATGCCTATTACCCCTCCTATGAACTGAGTCAGCTGTTTCAAGGTAACCCTATGACTAATTGTGGGGATGAAGCTGGGCCTTCTGGACTGCCTAACCTCCCAGCTTTGTCCTTGGAGCCAATGCTTCCTGAAAGTGAGGTGCAAAGCATCACATCTGAGGTTGCGGACTCTCTGTGTTTTGTGGAACTGTGTGAATTGCCCAAAGAAGGGGCTGATGGTCTGAGTCTCCCTGGTGACACACCAGAACCTGAAGAACAATGTGAGAGTGTTGACAGCCCCCCTTCAGTGCCGAAAAGCCTAACTGTGCTAGAGTCTCCTTAAAATGAGCAACCTGGGCCTTTGTCAGAGGATAATAATTAGCAAAGTGTTGTAGAAACAGAGCTTACAGAGCAAGGAGCGGATGGTGCTCCCGGTTTGGACATTCCCATCCATGCAGAGGCACCCCTCACAAGTGAGGAAAGCTCCAAAGCTAGTGCTGAAAGTGCAGAGACTGTGGCTGCTCCCCCCAGAAAGACTGTCCAAGCTGTCAAGCCAGTACTATGCTTTAGTTATGATTTCCCTGGGAGGCCAGTGGATTTGCCTCTCAATGTGGTTCACAAAGGTGTTTATATTTTTTAGAGCTCACTACCCAAACTGAGCTTAATGGCCAGTTTCGGGTTGATTGTTCTTTCTTCTCAGCATGGTGCCCCTGCCCCATCCAGCCCCAAGTTAGCTGATAGGGAAGGGCCCCCTCCTACATTGTTTAATGTACAGGAAGTTATAACGTGAATCAGTATTGTGATGTCACCAGCATGTTAATCATAGTGGAATCAGTATTACCTGTATGAAACATGCATAAGTATTGTCCTTTTGGATACAGTATCATGAAGTGTAGTGAATATGTATAGTAAAGTAATAAGTTTATATTAACTGATGCATGATGGTACAGACTTGACGTGGATGCCAAGTTTTCTCCAGGCAGGGAAGGGTGTAACCCCCCCTACAAATGGGGGTTCCCAAAAAGTCTTCCATGAGCTTGCCTAAGTACTCACTACCAGGCTGGTGTTCTATGTTTTAGCAGATTAAATGTATTGCCAGAGAGTGCCTGTATAGCCTCTGTGTACTGTCTCTTTAAGAGCTGCCTGGATTGCAGTCATAATTAATCTGAGAGGGAGCTCTGTTAGAAAGTGTACTTGTTTGCTGATCATTTGTTAGAGTAGTAATAATGTTGCAGTTTGTTCTAACCTGCCTTATTTGCAGCATGGACAGTTCTGTTTATTTCCATCATCTTGGTCCTGGACTGTCAGAATGGGCCAATCAGTACATTTAGGACTCTAAAATGGAGCCTGCCTACAGGGGCTTATTGGGGCCAAAACTTGTAGGAATTGTAGTTTTGGGCTTTTGGCGCATAAAATAACCTGGAGGGGGAGCCCTTGTTGTGATTGACAGACAGATCAGCCAACCGAACCTTTTGGATCTTGGGGAAAGTCCCACACTGCTTGCAGTTTCAGTTAGATCTGAGTTGGAAAGTGAAGAAGTAACAGCTTGAGATAGTTCGAGCAGCAATCCATAGTGGATTTGTGTGAGAGAACTGTGGAAAGGCCTGAGTTTGGCCTGCATGCCTGCCTGCTGTCCCTGAGATGGAACGTGTGCTTTTTTCGGACTGAATTCGAATTTGGAGAGCGAATTAAGCCACTGAATTGTGACCAGACTTTAACCTGAAGAAGACCGAAGATTTGCTGAATGCGATTGGCCTGTCAGGACTTCCAGCTACCTCTGAACTCCAGCATTATGCAGAGACTCTGTAATTGTGACCGGAGAGCCATTTGCCTGGTACAGTGGAATTTACTTACATGTGAATGTGCTGTGTGCTTATAGTGGGTCGTGATTTGGTTCCCCACTGTGTGTTTGAACTATGTTTTGGTTGCTGGAGGCTGTATCCAGCTCCATGGACTGAATCTGTATCCATTTCTGTTTGTCTAGGCCCTGGCTGGCCCAGCCAGAATACCTGCCACGCAGAGAAAGTCGTCGATGAGAGACTGGCCTGGGGATCATCCCCCTGCTCAACGCCTTGAACAGGAACGACACCTCAGTGATTCGTGTGGGCCCTGCTTCTCTGGGAACTCCAGCTCAACAGCCTGCAGTCTCGATTTCATCCTGCCTGTGTCCAGTATTGGGTATCATTAGTAAACATCAGGGTAGCTCCCTGCAACAACAGCTAAATCTAAAAGTGTTGTCATCTGATTGTCTTGTTGCCTTTTCTTTCACGAACTGGCTCCCGATTACAAATAGTGTGTGTTGTGCATGTTGCTTTCTTCCATCACAGGGCCCCAACCAGCTGCAACATTCCTGGCTAGCCCACTGTTTTCCTACCTGGGTACCCAGAGTGTGTGACTGTGTAGGGACTCTGAACTGCATGCATAACTGTCTGATTAATATAGCTTTTAAGCAAATCAACCTGATTACGCCCCTCTCTTGTTCAAGTCCCCTGAATAAATCAGATTTAACTTTGTTTCCATTTAACCTGACTGTGGTTCCAGTTTGTGCCAAAAGTATTGTACTGTTGCTATTTGCTGTGCTTAACCTTATTTTACAGGAGGTCCCCAGGGTCAAGCTAGAGGAACCAGCCCTGGTGGTAAGTGCAATCAAGTATGGGTAATTGCCTGGTGAATAAGGGTCATTGTGAAAGTAATTACTGTATATTGATCAGGCCACTAGAAGGGAAAGAGGGGGGTTACAGTGTCCCGGAGGGCTGTGCCCAGGTTAGCTTGACCACTAACAACCCTGACCTCCGGGTGGAGGCACCTGTTTCATTACCTAGGCCCCTTAACATGCTACTAGCCAAGCAGGCAGGGGTAGCAGTCCTTGGGATAGTGCCACCTAAGGGTTACACAAGCAAAACCAGTTCACCATAATCCACTACACTACAGCAAACAGTAGGCAAACAGAAATGGCTCCACATGCAAAGTACACATTGGCCCCAGACCCACACTTGTGTGGGACCCCTGGCACAAGCCAGCTAGTTGGTGCAGTGGTAAGGAGGGACAGAACATTTTACATGCAGGTACATAAGTAAGAAAAGGAAGGCAAGGGGAGGCATTGTGAATCTGAAAGGGGAGGATGGAGGGAGGGTAAAGGTTGACCACCAAAAAGCAGAAATACTGAACAAATATTTCTGTTCGGTTTTTACAAAGGAGGGAGCAGGAAATGGGCCAACATTAAGTAATGAGGATAGGGAGATGACAGAAATGGACATAGGTCCCTTCGCAAAAGAAAGGATCCTCATGGAACTGGCAGCAATAAGGCTATGAGGCCAGATAGGGTGCACCCCTGGACACTGAGGCTCTGGACACACTGGGGAACTTAAACAGTTTAAGTGTCTTAAAACAGTTTAAATCACCCTAGCACTGTTTGCAGACAGACTACAAGCCCCTTAAAACATCTTAACAAAAGTGTTTTTAAACCCTGCTAGAGACCTAGTCTGAAAACCATTTTTAAAAATGTTTTGGAGCTAGCATGGTTTTACTCACAAATCTGTCCAGGAGTAAAAGTGTTTTAAGCTGTAATGGTTTATCTAAAACAGTTCTAGCTGCAGTGCATCCAGGCAAGCACAGTTCTGTGTGTTGGACTTAGCACAAAATAGTTACAAGGAGAACAGGTTTTGTTTTTTAAATTCCAACTTTATTGAGATTTACAGATGCCATAACATAGAGCACTACACGTACAAGGACAAATAGGAAGCCAAAATACAAATGCCCCATGTTATGCCCCACCCCCCGGATTGGCACTTTATTAACTAGGCTATCCATATCAAACTAGGAGTGTAGTAATACAACTGCATAAATAGATGAGACATAGCAAGGATGGCAGGGCCTTTAGGGTGGCCCCAGGATGGCGGTCAATGGGCTAACCCGCTGAAGATCCAGTTTGAAGCAGGTATAAGACATGAAAATGTTCCCAAATTCTTTTGTATCGGGAGGTGGACCCCCAGAGGCTGGCTTTTAGTTGACCCACCCAGAGATTAAATAGCAGATCCCAAAGCCACTCTGTGTAGGTAATACATTGCTCATTCGGACAGCGGTGCAGAACCAACTTTTCCAAAGTTAGCATTATCAGATCTATGTGATACCTGCGAATCCGGACAAGAATCTGGGAAAAATCCCCATCTAGGCAAATCTCAGGTGTGAATAAATCCTTAAGCCCCAGCAAGAGATCTGCTGTAGCCTTGATTGTTTCCCAAAGGGTTTTAATCGAGGGACAATCCCAAAATATGTCTTTAAGATCCCCCTCATGTTGACGGCATCTGTTACAGAGGCCCCCTGAAGTTCTGCCCAGTTTCTGAAGCTTAACGGGGGTCCAACACATGTCATTTAGGCCAACCCCTTACCGGCTGATTGGACAATTTAAGATCAGCCACACCTACAGCCCATCTACAATCTCTAGACAACTCTGCCCTCTTAAAGAAGAGTTATTTAAGAGGCCTATCATTCTGGTGCACAATCACAGCATTTGGTGACAATTCTCTAACAAAATGCTGCATATAGATACTGTCCAATGTAGCTGCCTCATATTTCTAATTCTTGCATCATTCACAATACCAGTTCCTAAGCCATTTCAAAGCCAAAAAATTACCTTTGACAAACACCAAGACCTGCCCCTTCCCAATATACTATGGCAACTCAGAACAGGGACGTCTCCTATATGGTCATGTCCATACTCACACCAGACAGCATCCAGAGACCTTGTACAAATGCCCCTATCTTCGTTGGCGTTAGCAATCATCTATACATTATCCTCATCTAACTACGACAATACCCAAACAAAAGCCACTACTAAAATATCCTATACAAGACGAAACAACAAAAGACTACTTAACAGATTAAGACAGTATCTTAAAAAATTACTATTACTTCTCCTACTCTGCTCGGGAAACATTGGACTAAATCCAGGCCCATCCATTCTTCTGGATACCCCTGCAGACCTTCCCCAGTATAAATGTCTTAGCTTTCTATATGTTAATGCTTGCAGTTTGCTGAAAAAGCTAGACCGGATACAGACCTGGGTCCTTCATGCAGCTCCCGATTTCTTCATGATATCTGAATCCTGGCTTATGCCATCGATGCCAGACAAATCCATCAACATTCTGGGATACAATACTTACCACTGCAATAGGCTAACTAGAGGAGGAGGGGCCGTAATTTATGCTAAGAGCAAATTTGCAGTTACGGTCATCGACTGTACCTCGAAGCCTAAAGAATTTGAATACCTGGCTCTAAAATTCTCCCTTAGCAAGGAGAAGTCACTCCTTATTGCAGCCTGCTACCAACCCCCGTCAGGTGGCATGGCTCTCCTACCGCATCTCCGAAACCTAACTGTCTCAGCTAATATGGAGTGTATCCTCTTGGGGGATTTCAATACAAATTGGAATGATGGCAGTTCCAAGAAACTGAAGGATATCTGTGATGCAGTTGGCTTGGTACAAATGACACCTGCAAACACCAGGCCAAATAGAAAATTCCCTCAGCGTAGCTCTCTCTTGGACCTTATGCTAGTAAACAAGCCTCACAACATTTCTCATGCCGGAGTGTTCTTCAATTATATAAGTGACCATTGTGCTACTGCCTGCATTAGACACCCTCTGCAATTAAATCAGGCTGCCAAATTCATATTGAGAAGAAGCATGAAAAAGTTCTCCCAGAATGAATTTCTGAAAGACCTAAGCAACACCAGATGGCAGAATTTCTATCTAGCCCCCTCCATTAGCGAGGCATTTAAAATCTTTCATAGCCTCTTAGTGGGACTAATCGATAAACATGCTAAGGCTGATCAGATCTCTCCCCTTTTGAAGAAAGTGCTTAGGGACAGGGACTACTGGTGGAAAAGAGCAAGGAAATCTCATCTGGAGGCAGATTGGTTACTATTTTCCACCTCTAGAAATGCCTGCACCAAGATAATTAGATCTGAAAAAACTAGGTATTTCCAAGCAGAACTAGAAGCCAACAAAAACAACACAACCAAATTCTGGAACATCCTCAGAGAAGTTGAAGGTTACCCTGCTGATTCATCTCTACCAGCCAAAATTATGTCCGCTGGATACACCTGCACAGACAGAGCAGATATTCTTGAGCAGTTAAATGATCACTTTGCCACTGCAGGGCTAGCTTTTGACACCTCACCTATCAACAAAATCAACCCACTGGGTGACCCCACTGCCGACTTTAATAATAATCCTAAACCTAACTTACCTCATTCTACCGTATTTAGCTTCCATACAGTCACATTTAAATAAGTAGAGGACATACTACTTTCCCTAGATACCAACAAGAGTGCAGGTGCAGACAGCATCGAACCGTACTTCCTCAAGCTCGGCTATCCCTACTTGACTGTTCTCATTACACACTTATTCAACATTTCGCTAAAGCAAGGAGAACTTCTTTTGCTATGGAAAACTGCCCATATTCTACCTTTATTCAACTCGGGGGATCCGTGCGATCTGAATAATTACCAGCCCATATCTATACTTTCTGCTCTGTCAAAATTACTCGAAAACATTATTAATGCCCAAATAAGAGAACATCTGGATTCGCATGACTTACTAAATCCTGTACAATCTAGCTTTAGAGCCAAACATAGCACTGTATCTGCACTAGCAAAAGTAACCACAGATTGGCAAATTGCACTGGATTCTAAGAAACATGTGTTTGCCCTTTTCCTTGATCTTAGCAAGGCCTTCGATGCTGTGGACCACAGTATCTTGCTTACAGCTCTAAGCAACATCGAACTCGATAGCCCTGCAATCAAATGGTTCTCCAATTACCTCACCAAGAGGTTACAACAAGTCAAAGCTGCAGGTGATTTGTCTTCACAAAAATCCCGACTATGAGGTGTTCCCGAAGGCTCCATACTAGGCCCAATCTTATTTGCAATTTACATCAATAATAATATTCCTCCTTGGATATGGCACACGAGAACTTACAGTGAGACTTCATTACTCTCCAACATAATCTCATTAAACACAAGCTCCCTTCAATGCCAAAAAGACTAAAGCCATGATCATCTCACCAAAAGCAGACCTCGGACCAACACATACTCCTCTGATTCTAAAGCTTCTTGATGAACCACTCAAAATAGTTGAAACCTTTAAATTCCTAGGATTCTGGGTGGATAATAAGCTTAACTTTCTATGCCATCTGAATGAAATTTCGAAGAAATTAAGACAGCGGTTAGGCTTATTCTATCGTATTAAACATCTGTTTACCTTAGATGCTAGAAAGAGACTAGTACAATCTACATTCTTACCCATTTTGGATTATGCTGATTTTATCTACACACATTGTCCCTTAACGGTGCTCAGCAAACTTGACACTCTATACCACCGGGCCCTAAGATTTATTCTCAACCTACCCTTTCGTATCCACCATTGCCTACTATACCAGGAATTGGGGTGGCCTTCACTTTCAATTAAGAGGAAAAGAAATGCTGTTCTCTGGCTTTATAGAGCACTTTCCAATAATCTTCCTACATACATCTCAAGTTTATTCATGCGAGCCAAAGGTTCTTATGGCCTGAAACGTTTCCCTATACTCTGCTTCCAGATTCCTAGAGTAAAAACAAACTATGGCTCGGCCGCAATCAACTTTACGCGCCCATCACTATGGAACTCCATGCAAAGCTCACTAAAATTGTCCTCACTTCCAAGCCTATTCACATTCTAAGAGTTGCTAGCTGCATTTTTGAGGGAAACTTGCAACTGTTTCAGGCAACGATAAGCCATCAGCAACCGACCCTTTTCACAAGTTCTGCAATTAGTACATTGCTTAAGACCCATCCCTATAGGGGACATCCAGCACCTATAGCCTACTAGCTTTTACCCTGGCCCTCTTCATCCCTTCTTCTTCTTCTTCCCTTACCACACCCTTCCTCTGCCTTCCCTTTCCCAGCTTACCGCCATCAGCTGGAGGTAGTCTAGGATTGATGGCTGTCCTCCATCTCCTGTAAATTTATTGTTTATGAACTGCATTTCTTCATAACTTTGGCAGACCAGTAGATACTGACCTTTTGTGCCTCACCTGTACAATGTTTTTCGAATTATTGAGCTTCCATATCTGGGACCATGTACTTTATTGTATTGTATGTATTATATTGTTCTATGTCCAGGACCACTTTGAAAATAAGCTTGTTCAATGGTGTTTATGCCTGGTTAAATGAAGTGATTGATTGATTGATTTAGAAATTGATACTGAGTGAGCCTCAATCTATCTTGAGAAATGTACATATATGTGTTCTTCCAAATGGCACCCCACATATCTAGGCGATTGGGAAATTGGGAAGACCAATATCTAGGAGGCTCACCATGGGCATCTATTGCTCTTTCCTGGAGCACCGTGTATACCAGGGATACCACATGAGGCTTGCCACATCGATTGACCAGAGAATCAAACCAGATTTGCCCCTCTTCAGCCTCACACAAGCTTGAGAAATGTTTGGCTAGGAGGTGGCATAACTGGAAAACTTTGAAAGTCTGGCTTCTGTCCAGATTATATAGGGATATAATTGCTCCAGATTCCAGACAGACCCCACATGGGAAAAAGTCTCTTATTCTAGTGCGGTTCAGTTGAGGTTGCCACTGAAAGGAGATAAAGAAGAACAGGTTTAACACTAGCAGTGTGGCCACACTAAACCGTTACCAAAAATGGTTACTGAGTAGTATGGCTCCACTGAAATGGTTTAGCTAAACTGGTTTTAAAAATGGTTTTCAAAAACAGTTCTGTAGTGTGTCCAGGGCCTTAGGGAGCTAAGAGAGGTGTTAGCAGGGCCTCCAACTATCCTGTTCAACCTGCCATTGTAAACAGATGACGTGCCCAGGAATTGTAGGAGGGCTGATGTGGTCCATCTATACAAAAGTGTTAACAGGGAGGATGCAGGGAACTACATACTGGTCAGCCTGACCTCAGCAGTGGGAAAAGTCGTGGAAATACTGCTGAAGAAAAGAACAATGAAACACCTGGTTGTCAATGGTCTACAGGGGAAGGGGGGAAAGGCAACATTGTTTAACCAGGAGTAGCACACTAAGCTGAAGCTTGTTTACAGTTGCAACCTGGGAGCACAAGAAAGTTAAGTGACTTGTTTAGAATCACACAGTATGCACTTAGGCAGCTGTTGGATTCAAACCCTGGTCTCCAGATCTGCAGCTCAGAGCCTTAACCCACTGTGCTATACTGCCTCCAGGACCCAAGGCAGCTTGGTTTTATGGGAGAGAGGTTGTGCCAGACAAACCTAATTGAGTTTTTGACTGGGTAACCAGGAATGTGGATTGGGGTGTGTGTGTGTGTGGCCTACCTGGATTTCAGCAAGGCCTTAGACACCTTGCCACATAGAAGGCTGGTAAATGAGTTGGAAGGCTAAGGGATGGGACAGAAAATAACAAGGTGGGTGGAGAACTGGTGGAAGGACCGAAGCCAGAGGGTGGTGGTATATGGGGTGCATTCCAGGGTGGAAGGGGTGACGAGTGGTGTGCCCCAGGGGTCGGTGCTGGGACCCATCCTTTTTTAAAATCTATATCAACGATATAGCAGAGGGACTGCAGGGGAAGGTGTGCCTATTTGTAGATGATACGAAGATCTGCAATAGGGTGGACACCCTGGGGGGGGTGGAGGCAATGAGGGAGGGCCTAAAGATTCTGGAGGGGTGGTTGGAAACTTGGCAGCTGAAATTCAATGCCAAAAAGTGTACAGTAACGTGCATGGGTGTGATAACCCACAAACCATTTACACATGGGGGGGTAAGGAAATTGAGCAAGAGAGAGATCTGGGGATGATAATTTCAGATAACCTTAAGGTGGGGAACCAATGCAACATGGTGGTGGGCAAAGTGAATAGAATGCTGGTGTGCATAGGGAGGGGTATAAAACAGAAAGAGGGAGGTGCTGATGCAGCTTTATAAATCCAGGGTGACGCCTCACTTGGAGTACGGGGTTTAGTTCTGGAGGCCTCTCCTATGCAAGGACATAAGACAGGATTGAAAGTGTTCAGAGAAGGGCAACCAAGATGGTGCACGCTATGCATAGGAAGCCCTATGAGGAGAGGTGGAGGGAATTGGATCTGTACCCACTGGAAACTAGTAAGGTGAGGGTGAGAAGCTTATTTACAAGGAAAGTAAGTGCTAGAACTAGGGATCATAATCTAAGATTAGAAGAAGGAAGGCTTAGGGGCAATGTGAGGTACCATTATGTCACTGAGAGGGTGGTGGAGTCCTGGAACAGACTACCAGAAGAGGTGGTGGAGGCAAAAATGGTGAAAGGATTCAAGAGGGCATGGGACAGACACCAGGAGTTGACCAGTGGGTGGAGTGGGGCGTCTCTTGACAAAGGAGATGAGTGGGGGGTGTAAGGGGCAGGCTCAATTGGCCAAAATTGTCCTTTTCTGCCACCAGATTTCTATGATTCCAAGGCAGTTAAGGAATTAGGACTTACCTGCTCCATCATAGTCAGGGAGTTCACAGTTGGGGTGTCCTTGGTTCGGGGTATTCTGGTAGGACCTGAAAGGGAAGAACAGATAAAGTTGAGGGGACACAAAGGGTTGGAGGTGCTAAAGGAGATATTAGGGTGTTCGAATTAGACAAAGATATTTATCTGATTGGTATACAGTTTGGTCAGACCGGTAGAAATAAAGGGAAAAATCGATCAGTATGAGGAACTTATAGTAGCGAGAGTAGAGAGATACAAAAAGGGCACTGTTCAGCACAGGAGAAAAGGAAGGGGAATTTTAGAGGAAAAGAGAAACTAGGTAACAGTAAGGAAACTGGAGATAGAAAAAAATGCAGACAACTAAGAACAGAGAATAAAGTGATATTTGGATCTCAGTAAAAAACCCCTTAGCACCCCAGGTGACTTGTAGGTAGGCAGTAAATTTAAAAAGTAGTCCAGATGTGCAGGTGGGGATGCTTTTGGGCTAGTGGCACCTATATTATTTAAAAAAGGGGACAATGGTGGTTTAGGGGTCTTGAGTTGTCCCAGGAGGCCAGTGGTTTAAAAGGTATAGCTCTGGTGGTGTAATGAGCCAACTCCCTCGTGGACGGTGGCAATTTTTTTTTTATTATCTTTACCTGGCATCTAGTGGGAGGGATGTCCTTGGGCCCAGATTATACGTAGAAGGCAGGAGGCTGTTCTGAAAACCACTGACTAGAAATGCTGTGACTGTTGCTATGCAGCCAGTTTAGTGCTACAGTGACAGTTATGGCAGGCACTTTCAACTGCCAGCCCAGAGGAGGACAACTAAAATAGTGAAGGGTCTGCACCAGAAGCCATACAAAGAGAGATGAGCTGAATATGCATGCCCTTGAGGAAAGGAGGGAGAGGGGGGGACATGCTAGAAAATTTCAAGTACCTCAAAGGGAATCAACAAAGTCCAAGGGAGTAGCATATTTCAGAAAAAGAGATGTGCAAGAACAAGGGAGTCTGAAGATAGAGGGGGATGGCTCAGGGGCAACATGAGGAAGTATTTTTTCACAGGGAGGGTGGTGGAAGCATGGAATGGTCTTCCTGAGGAGGTTTTGGGGCCAAAAATAGTGTGGGACTTGAAGAATTTATGGGACAGACATGAGGCAATTCTCTTGGTGGGTAGGAGGAAGTCGGCTGTTGGCTAACTAGGATCTGCAGCTTATCCACTAGGTAGGGAAATGGGCAGACTGGGTGGGCCAAGCAGTCCTTATCTGCCATCAAGGTCTATGTTTCTATGATTCAGCCCAAAGAGTTCAGGCTGTAGCCTGCTCCATGTGTGGGGGAAAGAAGATGGGAGATTTTTGGGAGGGGGAGGAGGCTAGAGCAAATATGCCTGCCTCTACTGATCAGCAACAAAGTGGCTGTGAAACCCCCAAGGGGCAGGTTAAGAGGGTCTGGAGGGTGGGCAGCCAGCAGTAGGTGGCAAGAACCTTTAGCTAAGCCACATGGTGGCAGACTGTAGGTGCCCTGAGGGACTTGGTAGAAAGGGACTGGGAGAACAAATGCACAGAATAGGGGCCACAAAGGAAAATCCACAGTGCAGCTGAAGACCAATGCCTGAAATTGGCTTAAAAGTAGCTGTGGGTGGGAAGCAAGCAGGGGAAATAAGTGGGCTCCCTGAGGGGAACATGAAAGAAGCAAACACTGCATACAGTAGAGTTGCACAGCAGCTAATGTCAAAGTACCATGGGCTAACAAAAGGGTTTAGAGGAGAAAAAGAACAGCATAAGGTGACAGAGAGCCCATAATTAAAAACACTGAGCAGTAAACAGAAAGAGCCCTGTTGAGCTATTAATATAAGTAAATGTATGCAATAGAGGTGGACATAAATGGAGTGTGATGAATCAATTTATCTGAGTATGTGTATACATGCAGAATCCTGCATTTATACATATAGCTATTATTACGTCATCCTTGGATTAATGTACATAGTGGACTGCGTCACACATCCCCATCCCTCACCCCGCTGTTTGGCACTACTTACTGGTATCTCGCTTTTAGTTTTGTTTCTTCCAGGTTGCCCGTCCCTCAGCCACACCACCTGCCAATTAGTCATACTTCTCCCCATTCTCCCCACTATCATACAGTGATAATTTGTGTCTGTTGAACAGTTTTGATTTTTTGCTTTTTTACCAATGCTTTGTTCAACTAGCTGTTCCAAGCTGCGCTCCAGCTGCCACACTCCCCTGCATTCTGCTGCTCTTTCCTCGCCACACCTCTTGATATACAAAACAGACAAATATTTTTTTAAACTGCTTCCTCTAAAACTGATGAGCCTTCACTTCTACTCTTCCACTCTTCCACTCTGGTTTCCCAACCTCACTACAACTGCCACCAGAGCTCACCCCAACACATAGAAACTATCAGATATTTTTTTCCTTAAACTGCATACTCGCAACCCCCACTGCTGATAAGCCCTCACTCTAGGTCACACTTCTGCTCTGGTTTCCAGACCTCACTACAACTGCAACCAGAGGCTCCTGTGAAGTTCTTCTCTGCAAGCTCTAAATGGTCTCTTGTGGCCCTTATGGCCCTCCCTCTTCCCTGCTTATTTACTGATATTCCCCAACGTCTATATGCCACACAAGTTTTAAGCCACCCCCACCGTTTTTCACTCCTGACCTCCAACATTAATGCTGTCAGTCTGTTCCAGGAGTCTACTACCCCTTCAGTGAAGTAGTAAGCCCCTGACGCGAGCTCATTCCTGAACTAAGGTTACCTGCGCCGCAGGCCATAACGCTACTGTTGAGCCAAAGGGCTAACATGTTAACCAGTTTCTAATTAATTTCACCACTTTGGATCCCTCCTAGGCTGATCAATATCTTTAGTCTTGCCCAACCCCCCCCAAACAGTCAACCACCCTCCTCTCTGCTAGATCACCTTTCCAGGCACCAGACTATCCTCCATGCAGCTGGACAACCCTTTTAGCCCCAGCCTCTAACATGAGGAGCAACCCCACTGGAGCTAGAGCACCACACAGGCTCCAGACCAGCCTCTTCACCAGCCAGCCACCCTCCCTGCATCTGGACCAGCCTCCAACTCCATGCTATACAACCTCCATGTAGCTGAAGCACCACCCCAAGCCTCCACTCCAATAGACCACATATCTGAAGCTGTCCCTCCAAGCCCCTGGACCAGCAGTCCCTCAGCCAACCACTCAACCTACAGTTAGATCCACCAGAAGCCCTGTACCAGCCTCACCATCCAACCACCCACCCTGCAGCTGAACCTCACTTCCAACCTCGAACTAGCCGCACCACCACCAGCCACCCTTCCTGCTGCTGGCTCACTCTTTCATGCCCTGGACTAGCCTCCCATAGCAGACAACCCTCCCTGCAGCTGGACCCCTGTGTTCATTCCCACCTATAGACCAGCTCCCCTTCCCAGGTTGAGCAACCTCCCTGGAGCTGGACATCCAGATAACCACTCTTCCCAAAAGCTGGACCCACCTTCCTCCCAGAGCAGAACCTCCCCCTGACCACCCTCCCTACACCTAGACCCCCCCAGTCACCCTTCCACAACCATGGACCCCATACTTCTCAACGTAGTATAAAACAAAACGTGAGACACTAACATATAAAATATAAATTCATGCAGTCTTCAGCAAAAAAAAAAAAATGTACACTGATCCTTAGATTACAAAATGCATTAACATGTGCAACCGTTTTAATCAATTACAAATATTAAATGCAAAAAGCAGCTCCCCCACAAACACACTCAAATATCTGCAGTAAATAATCCTTCCTTTATCTGCAGGCTACTCTAGATTTTCTCAGATTAAAAAAGTTGTAGTCTTTTCTCTGTAAATATTGTTAAATAGGCTACTGAATGGATACACACAGAAAATGCATTCTGAATTTGCTCATTTATACAATCTTCCTGCTGTTAATTTCCCTGCCCCACCCCCACACTACTTTAAAGTAACTAAATCCATAAAAAATCCACAAATAACAAGTAATCTAGAGGTATAATCCATACTACACACTTTAAGGAGGGATTTGATTGAAAATAAACTGTTTATTTCAAAGGTTTTTAGCTATATGAGTTCAAAGCAGAGACATTTTTTTATAACAAAACATTGATTGTGAAACCTGCACAGCATTTCATTTAGAAAACAAAAAAAAACCTGACTGATAATTCCCTTACTGTATTTAACATTTCAGGGAGTTAAAAAGATGTACGTTTTCTATTTAAACATAAGCACTTACCTTAACATGTAAATCTTAGCTGCAGGAAACACCAGTTTTTCCAAAATGGAGACCACAGTCAATGCTCGTGCAGTTTCATCAAGCTGAGCAGGGACAGGAAGTGATTCTGAGAAATGTAGTTCACTGACTGAGTAAACTTCTGGAAAATGTAGTTCAGTATAGACTTTTAAAGGGACACTGCCAACTGTTTTTTTGCATCATATTATTTCTAGGTAAAAACCCACATTTTATGATTGCTTACCTTCTCTAAAATTCATTGGTGTTGCTGGTTATTTAATCTGTCTCCTTGCTTAGTAGCACTGAAATGCATGCTAATGTACACAGCCTTGACTGGCTAATTTAAATCCTTGACTTACTCGGCTGAGTAATCTTCATTTATGATTCAGTAGTATTAAAAAAAATTGTACTTTGAAGAGCATTACAGTTTGATAGAGCAGTATTAATGTCTTAGCATTCTTGATAGAGCAAAGGTTATTGTAAAAGAAGTGATCATACTAAGGATCATACTAAGGTAATGAGGGAGCTAGGAGGCTAATGAAGCTATGTGCTGCTATCATCTACAGTGCATAATAATCAAGGTTTTATGCCCCATGATCAGAATGAAAATTAACAAGCGTGCATATAAAACAAACAGAAGTAATAAAAAGTCTTCATTTATCATTCAAAAGTATTCAATAATGTGTACTTCTAAAATGTGTGTATAATATTCATTTCATTTACTCTTAAAAAAACAGTTACAGTTGAACTTCTTAGACTTAAGTATTCCTACAGGCAGTATTTTTCTGATGATTACAGAAGATTAAAAATGACTAAACTTAGTCTTAAAAGACAAATTAATTACTGCTTTAAGACTAAATTTAGCATTCCACTTCAGTGAGGGAACTGTTCTTTGATACCACCATCTACCCCACTCCCTCCCACATCACCACACCTTGGCTTTATGCCAGGCCACAACTTTTACTGTACCAGCTTCTTGTTCTCATCTCAGTTCAAGGCACCCCCCACCTGAAACTACTAGGTGCCTGTGTCTGTGTGCTGCTGTACTGTGTGATTGCCTCTTCTTAGTGCCCTGAAGTTCCAGAATCTGAATGCACCCACCCAGGCCCAGCACAACACAACAGCCCCCCTTCCCCAGCCTGGCAGCAGCCCAACCAGCTGCTGTGCAACTGCAGCACTTACTTTTTTTGTTCAGTCAGTCGAGTCGACTCCCGAAGTTCCATGTTGTTCAGTCTGAACTGAAGAAGACTCAGGACTCCTCTGACTTATTCATAGGCTGCAGCAGTGCAGCCGCCAGCAAGCCAGCAGTAACTCCCCATCCCCAAGCTGGCCCTGATCAGTCCTCCGGCTCCTGCACCATCCTCTCTCCTCTGTCATGCACTTCCGCGCCGGCTGAGTCCGACTCCCACTCCAATGACACCGGCATCCACAGACCTCACCACCACAGTCCCACTGACTCCCCCAAGGCCCACAATGATTGTTCAATCAAAAATCAACCTCAAGCCAAGTCTTAAGAGGCTTCTCTAAGCAAGCCAGTGCCCAACAGTCAGAAATGCAGCTCCTTGAATTTATTTTCATCCCCCTTTTGGTGTTGGATCTGGTTGGTTTGAGGTCTGGAGTCATAGACGGACCAATGAAAAAAATGAGCAGCAACGAGCAACTCACTCATAGAGCCACAGGCAGGCAAGTCAGCTCAACTCAAGTTACAGCAGCAGGCCGCTTCTCTTTCTCTCCTGCTGTCTTTAATGTCCCATGGTGAGTCAGGTTGTCTCGTGCATGCACGCAAAAGCTCACAACTGCTACGGATCTTGGGACAGGTTTTTTTTTAAATAGTGTAGGGAGGGCAACCACAAAATAAAGGACAATAGTAGTCCCATATGAATAGCAAACAGGACAGGAAATGTTACCAGTTGGAATAGTAAATGAGGGTTAGCTGGCCCCAAAGTTTTTTTTTTATTGTTTATTCTTCTGTTTCTATGTATTTAATGTATTTTTTATGGATATGGCATTCTTAAGTGGCAGTATGGTGCAGTGGTTTAAGGCTCTGTGCTGCAAACCTGGAGACCAGTGTTTGAATCCTACAGCCCACACTTGTATGCTGTGTGATCATGAGCAAGTCACTTAACTTCCTTGTCCTCCCAGGTAGCACCTGGAAGCAAGCTTCAGCTTAATGTGCCTCTCCTGGTTAAACAATTTCCCCATTCAACTTGCATGACCTGTATAATTGTGTTTTCCACTACCCTCTCCCCTAGGACACATCAGGAGATGACCAACTTGTTTATTCAGTGTGCCTTTCCTGGTGAAACTTTTCAACAAATAAATAAATTAAATAAATGTATTCAGAAATAAGCACCAGGGCCAGTTAGGTTAAGTAAAACACAGAGTATAAAATGAGAGTGTCCTGGTGATAAAGATGGCTATAGCTAAGTGGCAAACAGTAGCCAAGCTAGTGTTGTGAAATTGTAGAATTTACTGATTTAAAGTGCTCTTGGGTATCAGTTTCAGTCAGGAGCAAGGGGAAGGGAGTGGACCAGGCAGTTACCCACATGACCAGCATAGTTGCCATAACCCTAGCCTGTTATCCACACCAGCAGCATAGTTGCCAAAGCCCTAGCAAAGGGCTAGTAACCTGAGTAACTGATCCAGAGACCCCCTATAACACTAGCCTGGCAACTGGAGGCAGCTTGGCTACTAGTCACCTGTATCATCCTGGGGCACTCTGACTTTATAATCTGCAGCTAAAAAACCTCTGGGACAGCTAGCAATTATTCACTAGCCCAACTGGCTAGCTTGGCTATAACAGGGGCCTTTACTCTACCCTTGCTCCTTCTAGCCCCCTGTGTACTATCTAATTCAGGGCCTGCCTGCCCTCTGTGCCATCTCCAATAGCTACTTAATTTGAATGCTGCCCACCCCTGTTCTCTATTTAGGAGCGTGAGTTAAATAAATTTATATAATTTTGAATAAGGCCAACATCTCACCATATGTTCCTGTCCTGGACTGATTTTAAATACGTTTGAATAGATCCACCCTTGGCAGTCCCTTGCCCAGACCATACTAACATCCACGGCCATCCTTTATTGTATTGCACTCACTGTGTGAAAAGAAACATCTTTTTTTTTTATTTCAGTATTAGTTCAGGTGGACAGTGCCTGCTTTATAGCACTGTCACCAACTTATTACCTCAAACCAGGGAGAAGTTGAGGAGACAGGAGGTGGGTTAAGTGTACGCTGGATGCCCTGCTGGCAGCCGGCAGGTGGGAGGTCTTCCTTTGATGGGTAGCTGGCTCTCCTGATGCTCGTTCATCTGATGCTTTCCCGCTTGTGGTGGCCACCGCCAAGGGACTGGCATTTACTTTTTCTTTACAAAAAAAAAACAACAACAGACTGGACTAAACAGAATCCACGCTGCTGCTGCCAACTGCTGATGCTGGGGACCGTCACAACTATTTGACCACTGACACTGCTGGGACCACTGAGATTGACACAGGGATGAGAGGAGGACTGCAGGTACTACCTTTTGCTCTAAAGTTACTTCCCAGTGTCCCCTATCCCTTCTGCCGTACTTTCTTCATGTTTTTTTCTTTTCTTCTGGGTATATAAAATAAATTTGGAAACCATAACTTAAGCAGTAAACCACACTTGGATAATTGTTTTTTATACTTAAAACTGAAAAATGGTGGAAAGTTCATTAAGGTTCAGATTTATAAAATGAAAACTTGAAGGCATGTGGTAGAAGTTCAGTTTGCATATTTTACTATTTTATAATGGTTGGAAAAGTTATACATGTTTTGAGGGCCAGGCAACAAAAATACTCTTTTTTTTTTCAGTATAAAAAGATCATTATATATGATTGTACTTTATTACTCAATGTATGTCGATTCATGTTCAATGTTCTATTTGTATTTCTAAACTAGACCTCTGTGTGAATGAGCTCATGGAGCCTTTTCATGGTAAATAAATTGAATTTAATTGAATGGACTGTGTAAGTTTGCTGATTTTCAAATACTAGCCCTTAAATAGTACACAGGGTACCACGTCGGCTCCTGTGTTTTCTATAAAAATTCTGTGGGAAAGTGCAACCAGATTACAGAGAGAGTGCAGGACTAAAGAAGTGTAATAAAAATGATAGTGTTGCCAGTACTACTGCAGTGTACAACAAAAATTAGTGAAGGAAATACAGTGCTAAGGAAGTGTGCATGAAAATCTAATAATTATTTGCAGTGCTCTTACAGTCTGCATCAAAAAATAAGAAAGACTGAGCAGTGGTACAACAGCATAGCAGAAAGTCAATGCAGTGTATTAACAGTGCACTGACGAAAAGCAGTGCTTTGTCAGTCTGGATTGTAAAAACACTGAAAGATGGAAGTGTGCACTCTACTTCCCTCTGGGTCTGTACCACCTGGGGTGAAGCCCAGGGAAGAGGTTCTCCCTTGAGCGGGCCCTCTGGTGAAGGTGAAGCTATCTGTAAGAAGTGTTGGCTCCTTTTGCTCTCAATGGGCTGTTGAAAGGCCTTGAGCTGTGCAGCAAGGTGACTACTATGCACCCTAGGAGCACAAGAAACAAAGGGGGATGCATTGGTGATAGGTCTGCAGTCAACGAGTAAGAACAGAAAAATCTGAAGTGGGGGGGAGAAAGGAAGGGGAGCCCCCTTGGAAGGCTGAGCCGAGGTGCCAGACAACACCTCAGGGCCACTGGAGCAGCAGTATCGGGGAGAGTGGTTGTTGGGGGGGGGTGTTACAGACCACATTCTTTGTTTTGGGACGGGGGCTAAGTGTGAAGAGAAGTCCGTGTCCAATGAGCCGTGGGTAGCTAGGGAGGCATGGCCCTTGCAAAGGCACTAGTACAGCATGCTTACAAGACTTAACCCACACACTTAAGCTGCCTGCATTGGATCTAAAACAATCCCCCCTTCCTCCACACATGCAGGCATATTGATCCGGGTCCATCTGAATGAATTCTGCAGTAGAGGGTGGTGCATGTCCCCCCGATATGCTGTGGATCAGTTCTTCATCCACCCCTGGGCCAGGATCTTACAATGAGGAAGAGCGTGGTGCTGGCCAAGGCTTCTGCCCACAAAGTGAAGTTCGGAGACCCCAGTCAAAAAGTCCAGGAGTAATGCAGGTTTGCCATCCGTGCTCCACTAAAAGAAGGAAGGTGGGGGGATACCTCTGCCGCTTGTCCCATCAGCAGTATGTCTCAATGTACAGAGATTAGGGCATGCAGTCATTGTTGCAGATGGTCAAGAATACCCCAGCCCATGTTAGAAGGGGGGAGGGAAGGCACTAAACCCTGGGGAGATGCCTTAAAACAGGAGTACTGGCAGAGGGGGGACCATAAGCACCTCAGGCGGTCCCCACATATGCGGCATGAATTACTGGATTGAGCTCTGACCGGGGGAGAATTTTCGATGGGTCTACACACTAGCAGGAACAGATGCCCCCCCTTCCTAGCACCTCCATTTCATCGTGGAACCTAGCAGAGCAAAAGGCCAGCGTGGACACCGAAGAAATCCCTCCCTATATAGGAGTGGGGTCTATGTAGCATCGGTGACCGGTTCAGCTAGTGGGGCTCTCCAGAGACGGGGAGAAAACCATACCGGAAGGGAAGGGATGGGATCCAGGCCATCGGGCCAAAACTCGACCTGGGTCTCTTGCTTGTAGTAGGCCAGCGTGGAAGCCCAATCCCAACAGTCCTCCCTCCCAGTCCCTTGATCTCCCACCAGTTGCAAACAGTAGTTACACTTGAAGAACTGGCTAGATAAAAGACAAAAAACAGCTACTTATCTGATGCTCCGGGAGCCAGGGTCATCAAGGCTGAAGTGGATAACTGCACAGGGGAAACAGCTTGGGGGCTGCATGTAGTGTTCCGGAGCCTGGGAGGTGATGTCCTCAGTGTCAATGGATCAGCTAGGTCTGGTGCATTGGTGGCCTTTATGCAGGGTTCACCATGTCCAACCAGGAAGCTTGTGGAGATGCCAGGTGACATTGTTGCTGGCTGGGAGCAGATAACTGGTCTCTGGAGGTCTTTGGATGCAGCTCTGGTGTACCAGGCCATATTGCGTCAAATCTGTTCTCCATGGGGAAGTCACATAGTGCATCACAGGGGGTCAGGGCAATGCAGCGATCGTCCAGACTGTCTCGTTGTGGGCTTTCTGTGGGGTGATCTCTTTTACCATGCTGGCATGAGGACTGCTGCTCCCTGTTGCCCCAGGAGGGAAGTTCCCATGAGTTATCAGGCCCAGCCTGCCAATCGTGATCCCTTGGTGCTTGCAGGGGGGGACCGCCTGTCTTGACCATCTATGCCCTCCCCAATGTCTCAGGTGGTTGATTTTGCAGGCACACAATCTTGGGCCAGTTCTTTTGGAGGAAGTCCATGAGGGCCTCAGGTACCGAGAACAGAAGCAGAGCCCCATTGTGTTCTACCCTCATCGTGGCCGGGCAGCGGAGGGAGAAGGTACAGGCAATCTGGTGCATGATGTGGTGGGCCTCCATACAGGTTCATCATCTGTCTGACAGTTCTTTCGAATAGTCTGGATAAATGTTGATCCAGTGCTTATGTCAGGTTAACTGCTGAAGTTCCCAGGATTTGGCCATAATCAGTTCTTTTTGTCTATAGTCAAGGAAGTGGGCAATGATCGGCCTGGGCTTTTCCTGTGGCTTAGGCATGGGGGCGAGGGAGCAATGGGCCCACTCCACTTGCATTCTACACGCAGGGTCCAGGTGCAGGAACTCAGACAGGGCAGACTGCAGGAAGGCTTCAGTGTTCCTGCCTTCAGATCTTTCAGGGAAACCTAGGAACCGGAGGTTGTTCCTTTGCCCCCGGTTCTCTAGGTCATCTAGTTTATCCTGCATTTTTTGTATTAATTGTTGATGCTCCCTGAGAATGGCTCTATGGTCCTGGGTGTTGTTTTCAGTTGCAGCCATGCGGCTCTCATTTTGAAACATACGAGCTTCCAAGGACTGCAGGACCTGGGCAGTGTGGTTAGTGGCCATAGTGACCTGGGCCATTTGAGTTAGTAACTACCCCAACATTCCTTCCACCGAAGCATGCTCCCATGCTGCAGGCTGAGTAGGGTGTGCCATACTAGTGCTTAGGGCCCCAATAACCTGGATGAAGTTGAGGTCAATTTATTTCTTGTAGGAGTGGTAGTAGCTTTGTAATATTTACATTTTTAAAATCTTTGGTTCCAGCTGCATAGCGCTGAGTAGTTTAAAGCTCAGTTAAGTACAGGATGTCACAGGATAATTAAGGATTCAGCCCTCTTGGCAGGAGAGCCTGTAGATCAAGCTGCCATCTTGGTTAGCACCCCTAGTGGCAGTCCCTGATGTGCAGCACCCCAGCATTTTGCTGGCCTTGCTATAAGCTTTGTTGCATTGGCTTGTCTGTTTAAGAGTGCAGCTTATGATGACACCTAGGTCCCATTCTTCCTGTGTGGCACTGAACTGGACTCCGTTGTGATGGTACTCTGTCCTTGGGTTCCCTTTACCAAAATGTAGCACATTACATTTCTTTGCATTGAACTTCAGCTGCCAGATGTTGGACCATCTTTCCAGCCTCTGTAGGTCTTTTTGTAGGTCCTTAACTGCCTCCTCACTGTCATCCCCTCCTCCTAGCTTGGTATTGTTCACAAATAGGGAAATTGTGTCCTAAATACCTATGTCAACATCACAGATAAAGGCATTAAACAGGACTTGTCCCAACACTGAGCCTTGGGGCACACCACTGATAAAGGTACCTTCATCAGACCATTGACCACTACTCTCTGTTTTCTGTCCCGACTAAGCCAATTACCTACCTAACTGACTAGGCACTTGGCTGCACCCAGGTCATCCAACTTTTTCAGCAGGTGGTTGTGCGGCACCAAATCAAAACCTTTACTGAAATCGAAGTGGAGGAGGTTCACTGTGTGGTCTCTGCCTAGTTCTCCAGTGACCTAGTCAAAATATGTGATTAGGTTCATTTGGCACGACCTTCCCACCACAAACCCGTGTTGCTTGTCATCCTGCAGACCGTTCTTATCTAGGTACTCTGGCAAGCCTTGTTTTGTTAAGGTTTCCATCAGTTTCCCCCACAACTGACATAAGGTAGACTGATCAGTAGTTGCCTGCTTCCTCCCACATACGAGGAGTGCCTGGAAGCATTAAGTATCTTGTCACTGAAGACAAGGAGGGAAAGGGGAGATATGATTGAAACATACAAGTTCCTGAGAGGAATAAATAAGGTGCTGTCCTCAGACCTGTTCAACAGAGTCTCTGACTCTAACACTAGAGGGCACGAGTGGAAGTTGAGGGTGGGAGCTTCAAGACAGAGCTTAGGAAACACTATTTTACAGAAAGAGTCATGGAGCTATGAAGTAAACTACCAGCTGAAGTAGTGGAAGCAAAGTCCATGACATCATTCAGGCTGGGGTTGGACAAGGCTAAAGTGTGATCAAAAGCAACAGGAGCAGTAGGGGGCATTAGGCAGAAGGGGAGGGTTAGGTCTTGGGATCTGAGAAGGTCCAAGGAACACATGGGCAGACCAGATGGACCCTTGGTTTTGTTTTGCTGTTTTTTTTCTCTGTATATACACAAAGTTGTGAATGAAAGCTTACAGTACACACTGCAAGTCCATTGGTCGACAGTGTTGGCCTGTGATATTGTAGTGCATACTGTAAGCTGTCATTCAGTAACAGCTCAGTTGGCGGGCAGCCATGGAGGTGTGCGGGTAGGTTTTACTGCCTATAGGCATCATTGGCCATGCTGCGATGGGGGAGTGGGGTGGGGTGTGGGTACCTCAGTGGGTGGGGGGTCCACTGGACTACCAGGAAGATCTTGGGGGTCATTTTGCATGTTTCGGTCGAGGCTGGGAGACTACCATGGATGTTTGGTTTATGGTTATTCTACAGACAGGGTTCAGGGATGGGGGGGCCACTAGACCACCTGGGTATTTTGGAATGGTCTTTTATTATTACATCAGGGTCAGGGACAGTGGGGGGTCCACTGGACTACCAGGGTCAGGGATATGATTTATTTTTTCATACGATGGGGGCTGGGAAGGGAAACACTAGACTGCCAGGGACAGGGAAATGATTTAAATTTTATATGATCGGGGGTGGGAGAGGGGGACACTAGACCACCAGGGGGATGTGGTGTGTTTGTTGTACATTCACAGGGACTTTGCAGGGGTGTCCAGCACATTCTGCCGGGTGCATCCCTGCCCGAGCCATGTAAATGGAGCCATAATGGCAGCAAATGGCCCTGTTTGTGCCTTGCATGGCTAATGGCTCATTTGCATGTGGCGGTCTGAATATCTGGAATTTGCGCTCAGCACAACCCCAGGAAGTGCCACGCATCCCCATTCCAGGTATTCAGACTGCACTATGGGATGCACTGGTGCATCTTAGGTGGCCCCTATTTGCGCAGTCCACATCTTTTGCTATATTCAGACGGGGTGAGCGATAACGCATCTCATTTGAATATAGCAAGTTTGCTCTCTGACGCACATACTTGTACCCTTTCCGGGCACAGTTTGAAAATCCTGCCCAATGTTTGAATGTAATGCTTTGAGGAACATTAATGTTTGTTGCATCTATGGTAATGCTTTGAAAAGAAATCCGGTTAGGCAGGCAGTTTCCACTGACAGTACTGCTACATAAGCTTTGTGATAATATCACTTGCTGATGTATGCACAGTATGTATAAATGTCAGATAATATAACAGTGCCTATGTCAGCAGGATTTATTATATGCCCACCTGGCATTAAAAAAACAAAACCTTCGCTGGCCCAGTGGCGTGGAGGACTGAGGCAGCGATGCCTTACCTGATGCCATGCTGGCGACCCGTGTTCGTGGTGCGAGTGGATCGCCAGGAGTCAGCAGGGGCGGGAGAGGATCGAGTATCCAGAGGACAGCTCTCCTCTCCTGGGGAGAGTGGGGAACAGACCAGAGTGGGGGCTAGGTGTTGGCATGCGGGTTCTATACAGTAGGGGCACGGAGGTGGAGCAGCCAACTGGTGTGCTACATGTGGATACGTGCGTGGTTTGGCCATTGTCAGCACTGCACACTCCCCTACATGGAAAAGCAGAAATAGCTGTCCTGGTCAAGTGGCATGATGGCCATTCGTTGCAGGTGTCACCCCCGAGAAGGCACCTCCCGAACACTGGATCCGGTCTTGGTGGGTCAAGTTGGGGCTCACCACCATCTTGCCACGGAAGGTAAGCAGTGAGAGTAGGAAGGTAGGTGCCTGAAGGTCAGGGGACAGGGCTGGAAGGACAGCAGGAGAAAGGGTCAACTGGGACTAGGGGAGAAATACCATAAAAAAAACTTCTCTGGTGTCTAGTGGCCCCCCACTATGGCACCAGGCACCCAGCCCCCAGTCCCCTTACCAGTATCCTCGGTGCCACGGGTGCATACGGTGACAGACACAGCCTTCCTCACTCCTCCTCTGCCGGCCACCACGTGTTCAGGTGGGGAGTGCACCTCTTATTTACAGAACAGGGCCCTGTCCTATAAATAAGAGGTGCACTCCCTGCCTGAACATACGGCGACCAGCCAAGGAGGTGTGAGGAGGGTTGCACCGGTCGTCGTATGCACCCATGGCAATGAGGATACTGGTGGGTGGGGACTGGGAGGTGGGTGCTCGGTGCTGCAGTGGGGGGGGCTGTAGATGCCAGGAAGGGTGTTGTTTTTTAAATCTGGGTGGGTGATCGGCGGTAGGGGAGACCACTGGCATCAGGGAATCATATATTTCATGCCAGCCAGGTGATTGGAGGGAGGAGAGGGGACAACTAGCACCAGGGAATTCTTTATTTCATGCTGGGTGGATGATCGGAGGGAGGGTGACCACTAGCACCAGAGAATTATTTAGTTAATGCCAAGTGGGCGATCGGAGGGTTGTAACTACTAGCAACAGGGAATTCTTTATTTCATTCCAGTAATTTAGGCACAGTTTTAAAATGGCTTCTAAGACAATCATATGAAAAAATAATTTTTCCAGATTCTTTTTTGGTATGAAGTGATCCTTTTTCATATGGCCAAATACTTTTTCATATGGCCATATGGAAAAATGGAAGCAAGTCACAAAAAAAGATTTTAAAAGGAAAAAAACACATTTGAGGGTCATTTTTCCAAAAGTTAACTGCAGAATCCACCTAACAGGGTCCTGATGAGCAAGATACATGTGTTGGTGTCTGTCCAGGATGTTATTTTTGTGGATTTTGAAAAAAAAATGTTTTTTTCAAATAGAAAAAGTTGGCCATACGAAAAAGGATTTTTTCCTCATGAAAAAGAATGACCCCTATACAAAAAAGTATCCTTTTTCGTATGGACCAAATTCGTTTTACCTTCCAAGAAGCTATCCAAAAGACTATACTGGGTATGCTCAGAACTGAAATTTTATAATGTATTGACTTTTTTTTACTCATTTGCAATGTAACATGTTCTAATAAGGCTCACTCATAAGTTGTACATACATTTTATGGTGATTATACTATACATGGGGGGGGGCTGCTGCTGTTGATGGCCATACTTACACTTAAATCAGAATCCAGCACCCCCGAGTACAGCTGAGAAAGGGTATTGATATTTCAGACTGTTTCATCTATTCATATTTCTTCCATTCTTAGCTCAGTCAAGTATGTGGTACTTACTTTTTTTTTCCAAACTGAAAATTTTATTGGGGTAATACATCAACAGAATAACACATACTGGTACAGACAACAACAGAGGTCTTGATCTGAGGCAAGGTAGTTACATACATTCTTTCATGTTAGATTTGAACATTTTCTGCTGGTCAATGTTGTCCTAGCCCTTACTAATATTATTCTGTACAATTTTAACCACTTGCCTCCCTTGATGTAGATTCCATCTTAACTTTTACCAGGGTCAGCTCAGGCCTCCCCCACCAGTTGATTGTGACCCACTGACCAACTTTAACAAACTGTTGTGTGAAAGGTAACTGATTAGCTAATTACTATCTCACTTTAGCGTAGATCATCACCTTAAACTATTTACATACAGCAATCACAAGAACATAGTTGAAGTTATTATGCTGGTACAGTAGAGACACATAGACTTAGGACAATACAGGGTTTAGGGAGTTGCAGGCTCTGAGACTTCTACCTGGGGTTTGTGAAAGTACTCGGAGTCTAAGAAGGGATGCGGCTACTTAGTTGGGGAAGGAACTGACCTGCAGTATCCAGGCCCCTTGCTCCGCTACTTCACGCAGTCAGTTCATTCAGGTTTGACCCTTTCATATGTGGCAACTTGTGCCATAGCTCCCTACAGTTCTGTCAGGGAGGGACAGTCGGGGGTGCGCCATCTCGGTAGCCGTGTCTGCTTTGCTGCAGCTCCTAGCACTGTGGCCCATAGGGCTCCGGGGTCAGACTTGCGGGTTGCTTCTGAGATGCATCCCAGCAGAAGCAAGGGAATGTCGATATGGGAGCCAGGGAGAACTGCTTGCACCACATCAGCAACCAACTCCCAGAATGGTCAGATCTTAGGGCATGCCCATAGGAGTGTGACATACGTGCACTCCAGGTAGACCGCATCTCCAACACTCATCAGTCGGCATTAAGCCTAGTTGTTTGAGTTTGGCCAGAGTGTTGTACCATCTCAGCAAGGTTTTGCTCATTATCAGACATGACCTGCCATCCCAGCATGCCTGATAAATTCTAGTGCAGCAGTGGGACCACTGTCTGTCCAATATCTGAGAACCTAGCTCCTGTTCCCATTGGCTTTGGCCGGCAAGGATGGGTCAAGTTGGGCCTCCCTCAATGCCTGGTAAATTCAACTGGCCCTCCCTTTGCCTAGCTGATGCCAGGCGATGAGTAGTGAGGTAGCCCTGTGCTGGCTGTTTGCCACCGTAGAGGGGGATGGCTGCTTTATGGCATCCCATATTTGGAGATATCTCCCAAAATGGTTGAGTGGTAGGTGGTATCTCTCTTTTAGGGCCTGAAAAGTGTCCACTACTTATTGCCAGGGATCAGCAAGTCCTGTACTACCCTAACTACTTGAGCTTCCCACACTCTCAAATGTATAGGGGACTTCTCCACGGTCACAGCTTGGTTTGCCCATAAAGGCATGTGCATCCAGGGATTCAAGGGCACCTGTAGGATTCTGTTTACTTTATGCCAGTGTTTAAGCAATAATAAGCTAGGAGATGGGCAAGTTCTAGGTACTTTCCTGGTGGAGTAGATTGCTGTGGCCAGGGATGGGGAACCTATCAACTTTGCTTCGAAGCCTACTCAAATCTGAGATTCTGCACCGTGGTATTAAAACCATTTAACTGTTTGGGCAGTAATAAATGCCAGGTGGTACTGGTACGCCTAAAACCAGGGCAGCCCCCATACTCCAGTGCTGTGATAGTTTCTGCCTACTAAAGTGGGGGGGGCACCCTTCCCACTAGAACCCCTTATCAGGGTGTCTAACTTGTGGAACCATGTCTGGGTAATACCCATTGGGGTGTGGGCCAATAGATAGAGGATCTTAGGTGCAACCATCAGCTTAATCGAGTCTATCTTCCCTGCTAGGGATACTTTTAGTGATTTCCGTCGGGTCAAAATCTCCTCAGATAGCAGCCAGCATGGACTTAAAGTCGGACTTTATCTGCATTGCTGGTTCAGGGTGGATTATGACCCCCGGATATTTTATACCATCAGGAGACCATAGTAGGCCCAGCACTGTGAAGTTGTGGGCTTTACAGGCCGGATTCGTGGGGAGTACCTCCGTCTTAGTTTGACTGACCCTATAAGACCAGATACTGCAGTGAACTTTCCTAGGATATGTAAAATCTCTCAGATGGCCGGGGGAGTGTATGGTGTGCTGATCAAAAGATTGTCTGCATATAGAAATGTTTTGAGCGTAGTCTTACTTACTTGGACTCCCGGTATTCCCCTGGCCTCCCTAGTGGCTATGGACAGTGGTTCTATTGCCATGACAAACAGCAGAGTTGACAGGGGGCAGCCCTGTCTGGTGATCTTGTGTGGTTCAAAGGAAGGGAAAGAGAGGGGAGGGAAGACTAACTTGGTGAAAACCAAGGCCATGGGTGACTTGTATAGCAGTTGTATCCAAGTTCTAAAGTTTGCACCCACTCCCACCCACTCTAGGATGCACATTAAGTATGCCCATTCAACACTGTCACAAGTTTTTTCAAAATTTATTGCTAAGGCCACCGCGGGTAAGAAGGACTTGTGTGCTTCATGCATTAGTGTGGCCAGGGTCGTATGATGGTCCTGCCCCAACCTCCCTTTCATGAAACCTGTCTGTGCTGGGTGAATCAAACCGGGGAGCAAAGTTTCTAAGCGAGCTGCCAGAACCTTTGCCAGAATCTTGGCATCTGCGTTTATGAGGGAGATCAGCCTATAGCTCTTGGGGTTTCGTGTTTTTTTTTTGTTTTTTTTTCCCCTTCTTGGGGAGAACCATTATGACCATTTCCATCAGTGTTGGTGGTAGTGCCCCTTCCCCAAGGAGTCTAAATATGCCTTTAATAAATATTTTGCCACTTCCAGTCCTGGGGTTTGGTAAAAGTCAATAGGGGGCCATCTTTCCCTGGAGATTTCTTTGGGTTCATACTCTTTATGGCTGTCCTCACCTCCTTCTCTGTCAAGGGTTCCTTCAGTTCGGCTGCTAGCATGCTAGCTAGTCAAGGTAATGGGAGATCTTTTTAGGAATTCTTCTATCTTCCTATTCCCAGTGGGGAGGGAGAGAAGTACAGGGATTCGTAAACCTGCTCCATGGCTTGTTTTTATTTATTTTTTTTATCTAGTGTACTTTTTGTCCCTGGTTGCTCTTCCATTAGCCCCCACTCCATTCACCTGCCTTGCTCTCCAGTGTCTGCCTTCCACCACCAATACTCCCTTGCTTACCCCCCAGGGTGGGGCTACGACACCACAACCTGCCCGTCTACAACGGGGAAAGGTGTCGGCGAGCCGACATTGCCTCCCTGGCTTCCCCCCAGGGTGGGGTTTGGGGCCTGTGGTGGCACCTGTGGAGCCATAATTATTCAGTGAGTGGAGTGGCGGAGAGCCATAGAGGCCAGGCATCGGAGTGGCATCATCCAGAGTGACTGAAGAGGTTTTTCCTGCATTTTCTGGGGGCCGGGTTGTGCAATGATATCCAGCATCTGCCCCGCCTCCCTGAACACTCAGATGTCAGTTGCTGCAGTACCCCTGGCCTCTGCCAGGGGTCCGTCAAGCACCATACGTACTCCCATCCCTACCCCCAGAGAAGGAGAACAGTCCTTGGGATGCTCGATCCTTCTCTCCCCAGCTGGCCCTCCGATAACCTGGGTCCATTCCCTAACCCGGGTTGCCGGCAACGCAAACAGAAATCCAACCACTGCGCCAATGGGCCAGCTCCACAATGACTTGGTTGATGCCTGCCTGTAAATTTATTTGGGCTCCAGTTCTGTCCTCCAGGCCTTGGCTGGTCTTGGCAGCCTGCCTACTTTTAAGGCAGTAAGCCAAGAGTTTACAAGATTTCTCTCATCCCTCCCAATAGGAGTGACTGATCCTCCTTAGGTTGAACTCTACCTGTCTGGTCAAATGTAAATTCAACATCAATCTAGTGCTGGTTAGTTGAGATAGCAGGGCCTTGGGGGGGTCTGTGTTAGCTACCTTTTTGTACTGGCTCTCCATTTCCGCAAGTTTGAGCTTCAGTTTGGCTTGCTCTGCTTGTATTTTTTTCCCTCCGTGCTGAGGCGAAGGCAATAGTTTGGCATTTTATAGTGGCTTTAAATGCCTCCCATAGGGTGGAGTCTGAGACTTCCCCATTGTCATTGTTGTTCCAGTAGTCTTGGGTCTCAGTTGTGAGCCACTCATGGAACTGGGGATCTTCTAATAACAAAATGTCTAGTCTCCAGGATGAAACCGAGGGTTCCTCAGGTCCTCACTCCATCCTCAGTTCCAGGTGTGCGTGGTCAGAAATTACTATCTGGTGGGAGTGATCCTTGACCGCCTTACCATATGCAGAACTGGAGAGCAGACACATATCTATCCTGCTCGATGATCCCCAAGTGGCTGAAAAACAGGCGTAGTCTCATACTCCCAGGTTTTTGGCGCACCAGGCATCTAGCAGAGAGTGTTCTGTCATCAGCCTGTGAACTGTCTGTGGGGCTCCACATTCCCCCTACCCCTATCCATAGCAGGGTTTAGGGTGAGATTGAAGTCCCCCCCCCCGCATTACCACCTGGCATTTGTTTACCTTGAAGTCAGAAAGAAGCTGGTTGATTTGATGGAAGAATTCAGGGGTTCCTGATTCAGTGCATATACATTAAAGAGAATCAGATGACCTTGGTGTGTATTCATTGTCACCATCAACCACCTTCTTCCCTTCCTTCCTTCCTTCCTTCCTTCCTTATCTTTCTTGTACCTGCCCATCTTCCATCCTAAGTCCTTGTGCAGGAGGATGGATACCCCCTTTTGTGTGAGGGGGCAGTGCTTTGTACTTTTTCCCCTACCCACCCCTGGTGCAGCTGTTGGGCTTTCCTCGAGAAGAGCTTGGTTTTTTGTAGGAACACTATCAGAGGGCTTATTCTCTTGAGATGCAACATAACTTTTTTTCTTTTAATGGAGAATTGAGCCTTCTGATGTTCCATGACACCATGCTAACCTCCATGAAGTGTATCGTGTATCCAGTGTTTTAGTAGCCCTATGTTCATGAGCTGGATGGGTACACCCAATCCCAGCCCCCGCTCCCTTCCATCCATTGCCCTTACCCTGTCTTGTCCCTCTGTTTCTCTATGTGCTTTATTCTTGATTGCTTTTACTACACGGTAACACATATTCATCTGTACATAACATATCCAGTTAGGACATTGACCATTAATACAAAAATAACATGAGACTGAAGAGTTTGTACCCCCCCCAAGTCTAGACCTGCAGACACTTTCTCCATCGGCTAACAAGTAGCCCAGATGCAGGCGTTGGTCAGCAGAGTTGTTGTTAGCTCCATTAGTTTAGGTAGACAGCTTCCTCTATACACTTCCCTACCCTTAAATGCCATTTCTGCTTCCCACTTGGCACATGACTCTAATTTGTGCCTGAACCAAAGCTGTTTTCTATTGTATGACTACCCTTATTCAATCAGGCCAATTGGAAGGAGTCCCTGCTGGGGTGGAAAGACCCTCTGTAACACTTGCCTGGAGGAAGTTAGGTCCCTGAGGGTCTGTGAGCCTGCAAGGGGGTTATCCATAGTTATCTTAGTTCTTTGTCCTTCCCCCATAAGCTGGCATGCCGGAGTATTCTTTGTGCCCCACCCCTTAGGCCCCATATTATCCTCCTAGTGGCTGTCCACAGGGTCTGTCTGCGGTATTGAGAAATAGCTCCCTCCCCCATGATCCAGCCTTCCTGTCCTTTCCATGCTTCATTGGCCCTCCACATAATTTCTATGTTTCCCCCATCCTGGAAACATATTTTTATTTTATTTAAAATTTGGTGACTGGGAAAGGCACACTGAGCCGAGGCTCGTTTCCAGGTGTGACCCGGGTACAGAGGTGTACACAGAAGTTATCCAGAAAATAAGTACAACAATTCATTATTACAGACAGTATGCACAACAATTCTTGGTTACAGACAATAGGTACAACATCTAGAGCATACAATAAAAACATTTGTCATGCAGTATGGTATAAATAAGTGCAGGAGTTGTACAGTAGAGATGCAGGATTTAGTTATAGTTTGAGATAAGCGTAAGCAATATTTGACCAACTGAGGCCACCTGGTGCGGGAATTAGTCCCTTGTAGAGGTGGGTCCCAAGGCGCATCTTTGGCATGGAGGGGATGGGAGGAGCCTGAGGAGTTGCTTAACTGCTGGGAATGAGGAGGCCTGGCGAAGGATGGGTGGGAGGTTGTTCCATAGGAAGGGAGATGGTATGAAAGTGCTACACGGGAGGCAGTGGAGGAGGAGGTTGAAAGTGGCATTCCTATATGGAGGGAGTAGCCAAGGAGTTGGCTGGTGCAAGACGTGAGGTGAGGTAGAGGGGCAGGGAGCCCAACCAGTCTTTAGCTATGAGGGAAGCACTATGGATGGTTCTCCTATGGGAGAGTGGGGCCAGGGAGAGAGTGGTGTAGAGGGGGCAATGATGAGCAAGTGTGGGGGGGGCGGTGGCAAAACAACAGAATGAGTTTAGTAAGATGTCCAGTTTGGAGAGGGTTGAGGTTGGTGCTGTGCTGTATATCATGTCCGCGTAGTCCAATACAGGCAGGATTGTTTTACGTACAAGTTTGCTGCAGGCGGGAAGAGGAAGGCTGGCTTTGTGGTGATAGAGGATGGCAAGTTTGGGCCAGAGTTTGGTGCAGATGGCCTCTATGTGGGTAGAGAAATTGAGGTGGCTGTCTAGCCAGACTCCCAGGCATTTGAAGGTGGGGACCAGGTCAAGTGGAAACCCGTTCAGGGTGCAGATTACTGGGGGGGGCAGGTAAGGAGGCAAGCTTTTTTCTAGATCCAAAGACCATGGTGACTGTTTTGGAACTCATAAGGGCCCTTATGAGTTCCAAATACAAAGCACAAACCAGGGCAGATCACATGGACTGCACCACCCAGGAGGTCTACATGCCTGCTCATTCTTCAAAGCCCAAAGATCAGTCTCCTAAGCAGAAATCTGAGGCTGTAGCATGGCTCTTACACCAAGGCACAACCGCCAGAACTGGAGGAAACAACCCCCAAAGGGGTCCCACTTGGACAAATCCCAGAGGCTCAGATCTAGAAGCCGCAGCCACAGCCAAGACTCTGGTGAATCTTCTGAGATTTGGAACTCATAAGAGCCCTTTTGTAAGTCAGCGCCCTGTGGTATTTCTTTCCCCTGAGCCCAGGATTACCAAGGACACAAGGTGGCTATTTACAGGGTATGGGCCATCCAACAGTAACTGAGCTGTGCGCCTGCACTTAAGCCCTTTCTTGTACTGGCAAGTAACTATACTGAAAAGAAAAACAACCTTCAGTGTTAAACTGTAAAACCTTTAGTGCCCCTTACAACAAGTCAGAACCAACTGTGGGAGGGGGTAGAAAACTTGGCCCATTGTCAGGCCTAACATTGTAAATCATCCCCCCCCCTCAAGTTACCTGCAGATTGGTCAAGTGATCCCCTCTAGGTCAAGCCTGGGTTTGTTGCCAAGCAGGAGTCCAATGTTCACAGAGGCTTCAGACCTCTGTAGTCAGTGATTCAGCCCACTGCTTGTTCTCGTGCCTCCTTTGGTGGGAAAGAGAAGAGACCCATCCCTCGCAACTCACTCTGGTCAGTGATTGGATCAGGCCCTCCATTACCTACATTTCCATCAGCAGTCACTTCAGCCCACAATACCGGTACCTTAGGTGTGCACATCTCGCTATGGGCCGGGCTCAGAGAACTGCCCAGGATTCAGCATTGCCAGAGGGTCTTCAGCCGGTAAGTCCTTGAGCGCGATGAAGCAGTTGGAGCCGGGCAAGATGTTGGGGATCTCAGAAGACTCACCGGAGTCATGGCTGTGGCTGCAGCTCCTAGATCTGGGCCTTGGGGATTTGTCTAGGGGGACCCCTTTGGGGGTTGTTTCCTCCAGTTCTGGCAGTTGCGCCTTGGTGTAAGAGCCCATGCTACAGCCTCAGATTTCTGCTTAGGAGACTGATCTTTGGGCTTTGAAGAATGAGCAGGCATGTAGGCCTCCTGGGTAGAGCAGTCCATGCAATTTGCCCTGGTTTGTGCTTTGGGGTAACCCTTGCCTCAGTGTTTGCGCACAGAGGTTCTTTGACTTTTAAATAGTTTTTTATTTTAATGGATTCACCACAATATATCCAAGGCACACTGTCTTAAGGGTAGCTGGTCCATTGCACTGGGGTGTCAAACAGACGAGGCATACTGATGAGTCCTGGTAGGACGAAACATGTGTCTATGTCTTCTGTTAACACCCTTTGCAAACTGTGTGAGAGGCCTTTCGGCACCATGCAGTTCTGCTTAAAGTTGGACCAGCATAACATTCTGTGGTGATTTGCATATGCAGCCCATGATGCCTTGCATTGTGGGGGCATGTATGATTTTGTATATAGGCTAGGATGGTAACTACCTAACTACAGAACTATACCCAGAGACTAAACTGTACAGGCTAAACGCTAACTACTGAATTATACCAGAGTCCATACTAAAAATAAAAATACTGCTGAAACAGTAACTACAGATCTACTGAACTATACCTAGAGACTAAACTATAAATACAGGCTAAACAGTAACTACAGAACTAACTGCCTCTAAACTAAAATAGAACTGAATAAACTATACAAAAGATAGGAAAATTATGTACAGAAATTACAGTTAGTGCAATGCAATGATGCAGTTTCTGCAGTCCACCTTAATGCACAGTAAGAGCAGTGTTTTAATCCCATCCCTGTTGCAGCTTGCTGAACTTTTCTGCAATGATCTTTAATTGTTCTGCTTGCAAAACAATAGGGGCCATCTCCTTCAAGCTGTAGCGGGCCATGAAAAATTTGTATTTTCTTCACGCTGTCAGTGTCCTGCCTTCATGGCCAAGAAAAAACACTCTGACGGTTCTGTAGGAAGTTCACTGAGAACAATTGCTTTACGGTGTCTACTGCTGTAACTTGACCAATATAGAATTCCTTAGAATAGTAGACAGCATAGAATTTATCAATCTCTGGTTCCAACAATGTTTTTTTCTTCTTCTGAACTTTTTGGTTGCTTGAAGCGGACCTGTCCAATTGTGAAACAGTGCAGTGATTTGACGTGCTTGCATCAGTGTGTATACCCCTGTCTTGCAAAGTGCTAAAAATGGCTGTGGTGGCTGCTGTTGCGCCAGGAACTGCAGGAGCACTGGAAGCAGTCATGTCACTGGCAGATGGGTGGGCATGAGTGTCAGAGGATTGCACATGACCAGACACAATGACCACAGCTGCAGGGCAAGTAGGAGCAGTGTCACTTGTGTTTTTGTGAACATTAGCAGCGGCCACAAATGTAGCCGAACTAATTTGTTTCTTCGACTTCCACTCTTCCGCCAGACTATGGTTCTCACAGAGCCCAGCTTCATCAAAGTAATGTGTACAAAAACATGTAAGGTTTCTTGTGGCCACCACACCATCTACTAGCAACTTCACACTTTGTACGAGTCATGCTCCGGGTACAGCTTTTACATCTCCTCTTGGCTGTCTTTTTATTTCATTTTCACCCACCCAGAAAAATGTTCTCCTGTGGTGAGTGCACCCTTCAGTGTCAGTGCCTTTTGTTAGTTCACTGTGGCAGTACTTGAATAGTTCTTTTGCATTCCAGATTACTGCCCGCCGCGATCACATAGAAACATAGAATTTGACGGCAGATAAGGACCGCTTGGCCCACCCAGTCTGCCCATTTCCCTACCTAATGGATAAGCTGCAGAACCTAGTTAACCAGCAGCCTACTTCTTCCTACCCCCACCCACTAGAATTGCCTTATGACTGTCCCATGCATGCTTGAATTCCACCACTGTTTTTGACTCCACAACCTCCTCCAGAAGGCCGTTCCATGCATCCACAACCCTCTCTGTGAAAAAATACTTCCTTAAATTACCTGCGCCACCCCCATCTTCAAATTGTGCCCCTTGTTCTTGCACACCTCTTTTTTGAAAGATGCTACCTCTTGACTTTGTTGACTCCTTGAGGTACTTGAAAGTTTCTATCATGTCCCCCCTCTCCCTCCTTTCCTCGAGGCTATGCATATTAAGCTCCTTTATATTAAGACCCTGCACCATTTTAGTTGCCCTCCTCTGGACAGCTTCCATCCTGTCTATGTCTTTGCGGAGATTGGGTCTCCAGAACTGCACGCAGTATTCCAGATGGGGTCCCACTAGCTGTCTGTACAGAGGGATAATAACTTCCTGTTTTCTACTGGTGATGCCTCTCCCTATGCATCCCAGTATCCCCCCAGCCCTCCTTGCTGCCCTCTCACATTGCTTGCCCACCTTTAGGTCATCTGATATGACTACCCCAGGTCCCTTGCCATTTTGTTGTTGTTAGTATCTCACCCCATTGTGTACTCTTCCCTGGGTTTTGTTTCCAGGTGCATTGCCTTGCACTTCTTAGCATTGAATCTAAGCTGCCATACATTTGACCATTCCTCTAACCTTGCCAAGTCCCTTCTCATCCTTTCCACCCCACCTTGTGCATCAACTCTGTTGCAGATCTTTGTGTCATCTGCAAAGAGACATACTTTTCCTTCCAGTCCTTCTGCAATGTCGCTTATAAAGACATTGAAGAGGACCGGTCCTAATACTGAACCTGCGGTACCCACTAGCAACCCCCTTTCTTCAGAGTGTACTCCATTTACTATTACTCTCTGTGCCCTATTCTCCAGCCAATTCTTTGCCCAGGCTGTCATCTTGGGACCCAGTCCCAGACTGGCTAACTTGTATATTAATCATTTGTGTGGGACTGTGTCAAATGCCTTGCTAAAGTCTAGGTAGGCCATGTCCACAGCCCCTCCCTGATCTACTACTTTGGTCACCCAGTCAAAGAAATCTATAAGATTTGTCTGGCATGACCTTCCCACTGTGAATCCATGCTGCCTTGGGTCCTGTGCCCCTCTGGCCTCTAGATACTCGACAATTCTTTTCTTCAGAAGTGATTCCATCATTTTCCCTACCACTGAGGTTAAACTAACAGGTCTGTAGTTTTTCTGCTTCTGCCTTGCTCCCACTTTTGTGAAGAGGAATCACATCTGCCCTCCTCCAGTCCTCGGGTACCACCCCATCCTCCCATGATTTGTTAAATAGGGTAGTCAGTGGTGTCACTAGTTCTACCCTTAGTTCTTTTAGAATTCTGGGATGAATCCCATCAGGCCCCATTGCTTTGTCCATCTTCAGTTTTAAGAGTTCTTTCAGAACCCTTTCTTCTGTAAATGGGCTGGTATCAACTTCTGTATCCAGAGTGTTTCTACTGTTTGTTTTAGGTACTTCCCTCTTCCTTTGTAAATACTGAGCAAAATATTTGTTTAGTATCTCTGCCTTTTCACAGTCACCCTCTGCCCACCCTCCTCCCCTTTATTAAGCCTCACTATCCCTCTCTTGGTCTTCCTTCACTCCCTGATGTACCTATAAAAGGTTTTATCCACTTCTTAACTGAGTTGGCTATCTTTTCCTCGGTTTGGGCCTTTGCTGTTCTGACTGCCTTCCCAGCTTCCTTTTGCTTTAAATGATACAGTTCTCTGTCCTGCTCCTTCTGTGATTCCTTGTACTTCCTGAATGCTTTCTTTTTCTCTTAAACCTTCACTGCCACTTCCTTTGAAAACCATAGTGGTTTCTTACATCATTTCATTTTGTACTCCCATGCTTGCCTTAGACTTCACCACTGTGCTTTCCTCATCCGAGGGACCCTTCCCATGTCTTGATCCAAAATAAACGCGTTCAATTGGAAATCCATACTTGCTGTTGGAAAAGGAAATATCATAAAATGACCATTTTGATTTGTACTGCGCACCACAGCCATCTGTGAAGTGAACTTGCTTGACAATGTTCAGTGATCAAACGTTCGTGAGGCGTGCATTTGCAATTTCAACAAATGCTATACAGCATAGTGATCATGCTTGAGATCACTTGATAGGAAAATGAGAGTCTCTGGACAGTGGCTTCACAGAGATTACAGTTGTAATATGTAACCACAGGGTGAACTGTTGCTTGCTCATGGTGCCAGTGGGCTGACTGTACTTCATCCTGTAGTTTACAGGTGTAGTTCTCCCAAGTCTAGCACCATCACCACCCAACCCCTGGGTATGAACTGCCTTATCTGGTTAAACTGATGCTGCTGCCATGCTGCACATGCATATGATGACCCGGAAGAAAAGGTCATCTTTTAGGACTTCTACCAGCATTTGGACAGTAGAGCATTTATTTTCAAAACCTTCCTGGACTGTTGCACTGGGGCCATCAGCCCTTCTCATGATTTTAATACTGTCCCACTGCCGCCATGTTGTCCATTCTGTCCATGTTTCTGGACCAGGTCCTTCACCATCAACAAAATTTTCAGTGCTGCACTGCTGATGTTTTGCACACAATCATATTTGAAGAACTTTTCTAAAGGTAGTCTGGGACACATAGTAATTTCAACTGCCTGATTAAGATCTGCAATTTTGCAGCATGGAAGTTTATATTGATTGACAGGACGACTTATAGCCTTAAGCTTCAGTGACGCATTAGTGTAATATTCACAAAGACATTGTTCAAGTTTTTGCTGCCCTGCAAGTTTAATGTGCCTTGGTCGTAAAGTGCCAAATTTTCGTGCTCTGAGTGGTGTGTCTGCATTCTGTTGCATGAATTCTTCGTGAAGACGGTCAATAGGTTTGTCGAGGTATGACCTTGTTTTGCCTGACCGTTTAGAAAAGACCTTTTTGTGCGGCAGAGTTGTGGCACTCTCTTCAAAGAATTTTTCCACTCTACTCACAGTTTCGAGTGGCAGTGCAGAGCAGTGTGTTTTTTTTGGTTTCAGTCTCTGTAGAAGATACTCTCATAAGCCTCTTCCAGCTCACCCTCAATGTTGAGCTCGCAGTCCTTAGCAGCTTGTATTTTTTTAATACTACAATGTTTTTTAAAAATTCCTTGTTCCTCTGTCACTTTTCTTGCGATTGTTTTTTAGCTGGGACAACTTCTCAGATACAACTGACATAAGTTTATTTTCCAGTTGTGTTCTTGGAAGCTCACCACGCTTGGCCAGGGCCACTTTCTTTGATGGTGAGCAAGATGCCAATATCTGCTCCAATGTTATTGCAAATTTAGTGGGTGATTTTGGCAATGCCTTTCTTGCTCTTTGCACTGACTTTCTTAGAGCGGCATTATACGGTTCTACTGCTGTTGTGAATGGCTCTTTTCCTGGCAGGATCATCGCTGATGATGGTGTGGTGATGGCAGCCACTGGTGAGTTGTTGGTGGCCACTGGTGGGGTGTCCATGGTGGTGGCCATTGAAGAGGTGACAGTGGGTACTGGTGAGGCAGTGGCAGGCACTGGTGAGGCAGCAGCGGCACATCTTTTTTCATGGTACTTTCTGCATTGCTTCTCATTTATTCTTCTTCTTTTCTGACTTGTCATGTTGGCTCACTGTTCTCTTTTTATCTCCCTCCAGCATTCCCTCTGTGGCAATGCATTCTGATCATTAGGACGTGTTCATTTTGTTAGCCTACTACTTTTTCAGTGCTCCCAGATCAGGCAAAGCATTTTCCTGTAGTGCACCCTAATTTTCCCTGTATTTTCCCTGTAAAACTGGGATGAAATTCCTATAGATTTTCCTGTATGCACAAATCAATGTAAGTATGCAATTGGTGTCATTGTGCCAGTCAATAAAATCACTAGGACAAATGTTCAGGCTGTTTTATGTGTTCTTATTTATTTTAAATATAAAAAAGCACCTACAACGTATCACACAACTACTCTACAACTATAAGAACTTTATATATAACAATATAATACCATCTTGAGGTTCTGGGGAAATGCCCAGTTCTCAAGGTTCACATGTCTCCAGAACCTCCTGAAGGTATTATAACTTTGTAATAATACAGTCCCTCATACAGTATTCTATTTATAGTATGAAATGCCTTAACTTCAAATTTACCCTTTTAATCACAGACTGATACATTTTGTGTTCTGCTCACAATGCATGAAAGGGGCAAAGGGATGCACAAAATGCTCATAACCCACCCTTGCCCCTGCACCCCGCGGACAGGTGCACCCATACTGGCATTCTCCAGTGCCGACCACCTATCCACGGCTCCTCCCCCAATGCACAGGACTCTGCAGGGTGGCTGGGGGAAGGAGTTGTCCCAGGCAGACATCCAATGGCATGCCCCCCTGGGACCCATAGTGGATCTCACACATAGGGTGGCATGGGTCTGGGACTATGCATGCCGATAGCATGCACCTGGACTGGCACAGCACCCTCCAGTCCCAGTGCTGCCTCACATAAACTTTCCGGGTGCTCATCCATCCAGCTGCCCCTGCCGATTCCTGCTGCCCAGCAGTCGTGAGCAGCACAGTGTGCACTGTCCTGGTCCCCCAGTGACTGAATACCTGTGTTCATGGGGGCATGCTGTGGGTTATGGCAGGGTCTCCCTGGTGTGCGCTGCACCACCCTCTGCACCCATGCGGCCAGCACTACATGGGTTAGTGAATACACGTAGTGCTGGCACACCCCGGAACGTCCCCATCGCGGAGCTGTCTGCAGACATGGGGGATCGGGTGCGGTGGGTCTGCATGTACCCCCTTTGTGCATGTGGGGGGGCAGAGGGGGTGTGGAGTAGCTACTCACCCCAGATATGCGTGCATAGCCACTGTACACCAATCGTGCATTGGGCCTACAGCTCTGTGTACCTGTAGTGCTCCATTAATAAACATTGTTTCAGTGTATTGTTGTGTTTTTCATTGGCATGCTTAAGCACCCCCCTACACAGACACACACACACACACACACACACACACACAGCTTTCTGCACTGAAATCTCAGAGGTAAAAATAAATATTCACTTATTTTTTCATTGATTTTACTAACCTTAGGCCAGACCAGGGTCTATGGGTCCCTTCTGATCTCACACATATAATTCATAACTCCTGCTTATCTTGATGAAGACACCCCCATACCCTTCCCAGGCTCACAATTAAATAGAAACACTGTCTAATTTTTTTTCAAATAACCTCAACTTCTAGGCTGGTCAGAAGAAGTGCTGCCTTAGTGATCTTTTTAAAAACACAACTCTGCTCTGTGCACCAAACAAGCCAAGTAGCACTTAAGCACTCTTTGTGTCCCCGTCACCCTTTAAAGCCCACCATCATCGAGTCTCTTGTCTGGCTCACTTTTTGCACTTCATGTGTTTAAAATAGACAAATTTGCAAAACCGAAGGTTTATTTGCCTTGGTGGTTTGGGGCGCTGCTTCCCTCAAGCACTCTTTCTTGCACCCCCCCCCAAAGCATATCATCATCAAGTGGTCAGTCTTTTGTCTGACTCATTTTGCACTTAAAATGAGTTTAAAATAGACTAACCTGAGGCTGCCCGCAAGAAGGCTAGTTTAGTTTCAGTGACTTAGGCTCTCTGCTAGTCCAGAACAGTGGCATTTGAGATGCAGCTTGGCTGACATAACGGTGTTGCTGTTTTGAGTGGGGCCACATGGCAGGTGTTTGGATCATGCAGCAGCTCACTGGTTCTTGATCAGAATTCTGAGTTCATCCTCAGAAAGATGCACTGCCAACACATTACCTTATTACCCCAGAGAAACACAGGCTGCAAATGGACCAACAGAATTGCTTAGTGTAGTAAAGTCAGCAAACTGAGCACCAATTGGAGGGCTCTGTATGGATCTTGGGAGCCATGAGATTCATAGTGGGCATTTTACCGAAGCGTTTGTCCATTTCCCCTGATATTTTAAAAATAAAAGATTTCCTTCCTGTATCCCGTTTTTGTAGTAAAAATCCCTTAAAATACAGGAATCCCTGTAGATCTGGGAGCACTGCTTTTTTCTACAGTTGATTGGGTCTTTTGTTTCTGTGCTTCTCTGTACCTTCTCATTCTCTCTTTTGCCATGTCATTATAATGGCTACGCTGATCCTCAGTCAAGTTGTCTCTGTTTTTCTTGGCACGTGTTGTATTTTTTTTTCCAAATATGCTTGACAGCGGCCTTCATCCTTCTTTATATTCGCTCTGTAAAGCCGGTTTCTTTCTTTGCTTGATTGAGCAGTAGCGGTATTATGCAATACTTCAGTGAGCACTGCTGCAGCAGATAAACATGGTTGTCTTCTTGATTCCATCCTTAAGAGTTTTTAAAAAGTCTGTAGGCAGCAGGCAGCTCAATCAAACAGATTGGAGGAGGCTGAAGACAGAATCTCCCACTTGGAGGACGAACATTCCGAAGAGCCAAGGCAAATTGCACAACTGCAAAAGGAGTTAGAGGAGCTTAGAGAAGCAATGGACTACCAGGAGAATTATCACCGACGGCTAAACCTAAGGCTGAGAGGCTTACCTGAAGGAGCGGAGAAAGGGGATGTCCTGGGATTCTGTGCTCATATACTCCCGGAGCTGCTTGGGGTACAAACTAAAAACCGGAGCATTAAGCTGGAACGGGCTCACCGAGCCGTAATGCTGCGGCCCTCAGGAGATCAACCGCTGTGACAAGTAATCATGCATTTCCATGCTTTTCAGGACAGAGAGTCGATTATGAGAACCTATAGAGAGAAAGGGAAGCTGGAACATGAGGGGTCACGACTATTTTTATCCCCAGATTACTCCTTACGTCTACTGCAAAAAAGGAAAGTATTCAACCCATTAATGGCCCAGTTGAGGAATTTGAAAGTTGAGAACTTCATGGTATACCCTGCGGTGTTAAAAATAAAGTATGAGGGCGCGACATATTCCTTTTGGGAGGTTAAAAAAGCAGAAATGTTCATGGCAGACTTACAGAAGAAGCAAGGAAAATGAGGACACGGGGAAAACCGTTAGGAGTTGCACGTTGAAATTTTGAACTGTTTATAGTTATAATTTTTTTCTTAGTCAAAATCACCTTGTGTTGTGGCCACCCCTCCTCCCCGGTTCCTGTTTTTGTTAGGGGGGCAGCGAAGATAGGAAGGAGTGAACAATAGACTATTCGGCTGAAATCTGAGAGGCCGACCCAGAGAGTCCTCCGCAGTGAAAATGAAAAGGAGGGATAGGCCTGTACAGGGCAGGACCGGAGGCTCTGTTGGGACAGCTTCGGGTGGCAAGGAGATGAACACTTGCTGGAAGTTCATGAGAATAATGGAGAAGATGGTTCACTAGAGGGATGGGAGGAGGGCCTAGCGCGTAGGTTGGAAGTGCAGCCTAACCTCCTGCCCTCGAGAAGAAGGACTTGTATGACTGGGAAATTGTAATGTTCACTTGGGGTGGAAAAACTTTAATGGGAGAAAGAATGGGGAGCTGAGAGAAGAAACTGCTTGAGAGTTGCCCTGATGCGATGCAGTTAGAGGATTGATGGAAGCAAAGCCCACAAAGGTCGATATTGCTAGTTGGACACAAGTGAGGTGGGGGTAGTATAGAAAACGGGAATAAGTGGGAGAGATAAACACGAGTTCAAATTATTTCATAAGTAAGCTACATAATAATAACAACAAAAGTTATTCTAGTGCTTTCTGATATAATAGACAATGGAGGCAATGGTGAGGGGAGGCGTGACAGATGTCGATTTTGGGGATCGGTAGACACTCATGTGAGGAATGCATTTAGTGTCAGATGGGGGAGGGAGTAGGATTAGAAGGAAAAGTGAGATGGGAATAAAAAGAGTATAGAGGGATAATAGGCTGTAGAGGTAAGTTGGGAGGGAGGATGGGGGACGGGCCTCCACATATGGGGGTTTGTTGTTGTTACTAATCTCATGTTTTATGATTGTTACACTAAATGTTTACTGTTATATGCATCTCATGTTGATGTTGAAGGGCGGGGCTGGGGGGTGGGGGTGGATGGTCAGCTCCTGTGCAGGAAAAGAACATGTAAATGAATATGGATAGTAGGCGCGATTTAACAGTGGTATCCTGGAACGTGCGAGGGATCAAGAGCCAGATTAAATGCACAATGTTGTTAACAGCACTCAGAAAAAAGAGCGCACAAATCGCATTACTCCAGGAAACCCACTTAACAGAGATTGAGCATGCGAAGCTGGCTAGGGGATGGGTTGGGAAAGTTTTGCAGCATCTTATTCCACACGGAAACGTGGGGTGGCAGTCTTGGTACATAGGAGCCTACCATTCGAAGTCAAGAGGGTGGTAAAAGACCAAAGAGAAGGCAGATATGTCTTTGTGGTGGGACAATTGTGGGGAGAACAAATCACTATTGGTAATGTATATGCACCTCCGGCCTATGATCCGAAATGTTTTCCTGGGCTGCTGGATCTACTGGTTAAGGAGCAGTTCCCTGGCCTGATATTGAGGGACTTTAACAGCTGTCAGACCCCAGCATGGACCACTCGGGAGGGAAAGGAGAAGACCGAAATGATAAATCAGTGGTGGCTAGGGGTAATGGACCTTGATCTAATAGACAGTTGGAGGACAGTAAATCCAGGGGCAAGAGAATATACTTTTTTCTCGAACCCTCATGGAACATGGACAAGAACAGACTATATTTTACTCCCGAGTGATTGGAATGATAGACTGATTGATGTTTCGCATGGTCCGATATATATTTCGGACCATGCGATGGTAATTGGGAAAATAAGGATGCAAGGGCTAAAGGAAGGGTTAATGCAGTGGAAATTCCCTACATATATGCTCCCTAATGAAGAGTTTAGGGGACATTTATGGAAGCAGTGGGAATTTTATAAAGAAACTAATCAAAGATCAGAAGTGCATAAATCTGTGTTTTGGGATGCAGGGAAAGCCTTTTTACGAGGCTCCATAATTGCATACATGGCTAAGGTCAAGAAAGAGAAACAAGAAAGAAGGAAGAAACTGGAGAAGCAGCTAAAAGAATTAGAAAAACGGGTGGCCCGAGGTGAAGGGAATATGGTAGGCCGTGTGTTGACAGCAACGAGGGAGGCACTGAATGCCCTAGTACGGGGAGAGGCCAGGAGATCATGGCAATATGCCAAGCATCAGCTGTATGAGTGGTCCAATAAACTGGGCCCGTTGATGATACGGCTCATGAGGGGTGGTAAATGTCCCACGAGGATAACTGGGATAAAGGATAAGGAAGGCAGGATACAAAGGGAGTCAGGAGCAATGAGGGAATGTTTTCGAAGGTTTTACGCCAAGCTATATAAGGCGGAGTGTGGGGGGGAGGGGATGCAGGAATTTCTGGAGGGGATAGAGCTACCTAGACTATCAGAGAGACAAAAAGAAAGACTAAACCACCCAATCACAAAGGAAGAGGTTATTAAGGCTATGGGTAGAATGCAGAGGGGCAAGGCGAGTGGCCCTGATGGATTCCCGCTGGAATTCTACAGAACACTAGGGGATCAACTAGCAGACACGCTCAGTGAGGTTTTCCAGGGGGAGCAGGAGGGAAGGCAGCCCCAGATACCAGATATATGCTATGATGCAGCGGTTTGTCTGATTCCTAAACCAGGCAAAGAATTGATGGAGTGTGCCTCGTATAGACCAATATCGTTAAACTGTGATCTCAAGATTTTCGCCAAGATCTTGGCGATGAGGCTGGAGATATCCTGCCGGAGTTGGTTCACCCAGACCAGACCGGGTTCATAAAAGGCAGATTATCATATCATAATATGCGTATATTGCTTAATGTGATCTGGCGGGCGGGGCAGGGGACAGAGAAAACATATGTCATTTCCATGGACACGGAAAAAGTGTTCGATAGGGTAGAATGGAGGTACCTCTTTGAGGTGATGACCCGGTTTGGCCTGGGTGAATCATATGTTGCCTGGGTCGGGGTGATGTACAGAGCCCCTAGGGCAAGGATCCTGGTTAATGGGGCACTAACGGTGCCAATTGCCTTGGAGAGAGGCACACGGCAGGGGTGTCCTTTATCCCCACTGCTGTTCGCCCTGGCATTGGAGCCATTGGCAGCTGCAATAAGGCAGGGTCAGGGGACACGGGGAGTCGAAGGGGAGGGCAAAACCATACATAAGGTTACCCTATATGCAGATGATATGTTGGTTTTTGTTAGGGACCCGCAGAAGTCCATGCCAGAGCTGTTAAGTTTAATAGGGAAGTTTTATTCTGAATGGTTGGCAGAATTTCTTTCGAGCCTCAGGACCGAGAGGATGATTGCCATATTGCACAATGTGTTGCCCCGTTTCGAGAAAATCTGGTCTCCATTAGTAACAGCTTACTCATAAGGAACCTATAGTAGTGATGCCTCTTTTCTTTCTCTCCCAGGTAGTCTCTAATCGCAGTGCCTTGTATGGAGGGGTGGGGGGTGGGAGTGGTTGGGTTGGGGGGACTTGCGGAGACTGTATGTATCTCTTTTCTTTTTTAGATTGTACTGATTGTCCTTTGTGTGACCCCATCTGTGTTTTATTGCTTATTTCTACATTGTCTCCGCAAGTACATGTATTTAAATGTTCAATAAAATGTTAATTGCAAAAAAAAAAGTTTAATAAGGAAGTTTGCTGCATTTTCGGGATACAAAATTAACTTAAATAAGTCTGAGATGTTATGTCTCCCTAGGGTGGAAGCTGCGGATAATCAGTGGGAAATACAAAGTCGGGACTCATGCATTACCTATCTGGGTATTAAAGTGGGTAGGACAGTTGGGTCCTTGTATGAGCTGAACTACACGCCCCTTCTCAGGGTAATAGAAGCAGATTTGAGGAGGTGGCTGCAACTGCCTTTAGCTTGGATAGGACGAATTAATTTAATAAAAATGAACATCCTGCCTAGGATTCTTTACCCCATGCAAATGATCCCTATGAACTTGGTTAAAGGGGATATTAAGAAGATAGAGAGGTGGATTACACAGTTTATTTGGAGAGGACACAAACCGAGAATACGACTGCAGAGGTTAAAAGCTGAGATGAGTAGAGGAGGCTTGAATTTCCTGGATTTAACAAACTATTATTTGGCTATTCAGTTGAGATTTGTTGCTCATTGGTGTACTACCAGTGCGTGGCGTAGAAGGTCACATTGGAACAGTGGGATTGCTAGGGGCGATTATCGCGCATTTACACTCTAAGGGTAGACAGGCCTACATTACTCAAGGTGGCCGTAATCCATTGGTTAAAATGGTTTTGGAGGCATGGAATCTAACTAGGAAACTTAGGGGAATTAGTAAGGGGGAAACACCACTGTTGCCCCTGGAGGGAACCCCTTCTTCCTGCCAGGGTTAGAGGATGGAGGGTTTAAGGAATGGGAAAGATCAGGTATTAAATGTCTGGGCAATTTGGTAGGTAAGGACGGATTGAGGACTTTGGGAGATATTGTGAAAAAGTGGGGGCTACAAGGTCAGCAAAATTTTCGATTCTTACAGCTACGGGCATTCATATCAAAATGGAGAGAGGTGGGGGAGAGGCACATGGGTGGGGGTCAGTGGAAAAATGGTATATAGAACGCAAGCAGATCCCAAGGGATGTATAGGTAAAATGGTAAAGATAACGAGGGAATTATACCTGGACCACACTCAGAAAATCAAACAATTATGGGAGACGGATCTGGGGATTCAGATTAATGGGAATAACTGGGAGCAAATGTTGTTGGGACATATGGGTCTTTCGGTCTGTAATAAGTTTAAGGAAGCTTATTTTAAGTTTCTGCACAGGGCATATCACCCGCCAACGGTGGTGCATAGGGCATGCCCATCTGTTTCACCAATGTGTGGTAGGTGTGGGGAGGAAAGAGGGACGTATATGCACTCCTTTTGGAACTGTAGGGTATTAAGAGTCTTCTGGATGGAGATTTGTTCTCAGATAGCACAAATGGGAGGGATAACTATACCAGTGGATCCGGTGGTGGGACTGTTTGGTATGTCTTTGGGGGAGGAGGAGGATTGGGAGTATCTCCCACGATGGATCAGGATAATGCTGGTAATGGCTAGACATTGTATCCAAAACACTTGGGTCAACCATGTGACACCTACCAGTCAGCAATGGCATCAGTTAATTATACAAAATTTGTCCCTAGAAAAATTGACTCTGATACTAAGAGGAAGACAAGAGACATTCTATAGAGAATGGGCCCCCTTACTGGCAACATTGAGTAATGAGGAAATGATCACTCTACAAGAGGGGACAGAGTAGAATTGATTGGATCTGTAGACAAGGCTTGTTGCCCTCTCTCCTCCCCCTCTCTTCCCCCCCTCCGCTCTCCTCCGCCGCTTCTTCCTCCCTCCACTCTGCATTTTGGTCTCTGGTTTATGACCATGACCTTCCCCTTGGCTCAGTTTGGCCTACTCCCCTTCCCCCATTGGTACTATTGGTGCTATCCTACCCTAATGGTTGAAGCTGGAAGAATGGGGTTAAGATGGAAGCAATTAAAGGGTGGGTGGGAGAAAATAAGATGAACAGCCCTAATGTGTATGCATGTATGTTTAGTGAATAATGAGATGCATTAATTTGTGTATATGTGTTAGTGTATGTGTTGGTATGTCACTCTGTATTGTGTTGTTTATTTCTGTATAAAATTTATAAAATCAATAAACAAATTATACAAAAAAAAGTCTGTAGGAACAGAAGAACAATGATTTAAGAAAAGAGGTCTCTTCTGTTAATGGAATTGACATTTTGGAATAGAAATGCCATTCAAGATGTGGTTAATGCCACACTGGCAAAAATATACGAAGCGAGAAGCAGTAAATTCTGGAATCGACAAGGCAAGTCACGAGAACAGGTTAATGGAGCAGTGCCAAAGGCATGACCCCTGAAGTGGTTTACAGAGGCAAAAGTATAAGATGAGATGCACGGCGTGCTTCACAGGACAAAAGTCCAACAACAAAATGGAGGTGCAGTGCCAAAGGCATGACCCCTGAAGTGGTTTACACGGGCAAAAGGACAAGATGAGACGCACAATGTGCTTCACAGGACAAAAGTCAAACAACGAAATGGAGGCGCAGTGCCAAAGGCATGACCCCTGAAGTGGTTTACATGGGCAAAAGGACAAGATGAGACGCATGACGTGCTTCACAGGACAAAAGTCAAACAACGAAATGGAGACGCGCAGCCACCTGCCTGCAAACAAAATGGAGGCGCGCAGCCACCTGCCTGTAAACAAAATGGAGGCACGCAGCCACCTGCCAGCAAACAAAATGGAGGCGCACAGCCACCTGCCTGCAAACGAAATGGAGGCGCGCTGCCACCTGCCTGAAAACAAAATGGAGGCACGTAGCCACCTGCCTGCAAACAAAATGGAGGCGCGCAGCCACCTGCCTACAAACAAACTGGAGGCGCGCAGCCACCTGCCTGCAAATAAAATGGACGCGCGCAGCCACCTGCCTGAAAACAAAATGGAGGTGCGCAGCCACCTGTCTGCAAACAAAATGGAGGCGTGCAGCCACCTGCCTGCAAACAAAATGGAGGAGCACCTGCCTGCAAAGAACACCACACTCAGACAACACTTGGTAAACAGGCCTTGTACAGTATGGGTATACAATACAAAAAATATACAGATAATGTATGATTAGCCTGTTGATGTCACACTATCAAAATCCCCATTGAGGTGCCCCCAACCCTAATCAAACTTCAGAAGACATCAGACTGCATGGCATGGGCCTTTATCTGGAAGGCTGCTGTGGCGTGTAGGCCTCGAGTGGATCATTTGGAGCCCAATAGGAAATATTCACTTTGGGTACCAATGATCCACCCGAGCCCACACACCACAGCAGGCTTCCAGATAAAGGCCCACACCATGCGCCCCCCCAGCAACAGTTTTAATTACAGCAAAACAAAAACAGATCACTTTTCACCAGTTCAAACAAGCAAGAGGGTGGATTTGGCAACCCCCACCCACCCAGGCAAACATCGGAGAAATCAGTCGACATGGTGGGCATTTATCTGGAAGCCTGCAGTGGTACGTAGACCTCAGCTGCACCATTTGAAACCCTAAAGTGAATCTTATGCACAGGTGGATGCAGCATTAACAAAATGATGCTGTGCCTACCAGTCGTACATCAAAGATTCACTTGTGGGTGCCAAATGATCCACTTGAGGCCTACACACCACAGCAGGCTTCCAGATAAAGGCCCACACCATGCGTCCCCCCCCCCAGCAACAGTTTTAATTAAGCAGCAAAAACAAAAACAGATCACTTTTCACCAGTTCAAACACAGCAAGAGGGTGGATTTGGCAACCCCCACCCACCCAGGCAAACATCGGAGAAATCAGTCGACATGGTGTGGGCATTTATCTGGAAGCCTGCAGTGGTACGTAGACCTCAGCTGCACCATTTGAAACCCTAAAGTGAATCTTATGCACAGGTGGATGCAGCATTAACAAAATGATGCTGTGCCTACCAGTCGTACATCAAAGATTCACTTGTGGGTGCCAAATGATCCACTTGAGGCCTACACACCACAGCAGGCTTCCAGATAAAGGCCCATACCATGCGGCATCCCCCAACAAACACCAAGCAGCATTTTTCTAAGAATCCCACATTCGACCGGTTCAAACACAGCAAGAGCACTGGTAGTTTTGCTACATGAGAGGCCTCTACCATCCAGAAAACATCAAACGCATGGCATGAGCCTTTATCTGGAAGTTTGCTGTGGGGTTGAGGATCATTTGGAGCCCAATAAGTGAAAACATTCACTTTGGGTGCCAAATGATCCACTCAAGGCCTACACACCACAGCAGCCTTCCAGATAAAGGCCCACACCATGTGTCCCCCCAGCAACAGTTTTAATTAAGCAGCAATGTCACAAACAAAAACAGATTTCACCAGTTCAAACACAGCAAGAGGGTGGATTTGGCAACCCCCCACCCACCCAGGCAAACATCGGAGAATCAATCCACATTGTGTGAGTACCAAATGATCCAGATAAAGGAGCACACCATGTGGCACTCCCCCCCCACCAAGCAAACACAGCAAGACGGTGAGCTGCCAACATGAGGCCTCCCCCAAACCCAGGGAAAAATCAGTCGGATGCTTCCAAAAAAATGCACCACACCATGCGCCCCCCCCCAGCAAACAGCAAGCAGCATTTTAGTCTAAGAAATACTACAGCAACAGCATTTTGCTACATAAGGCACCCAGGCACCCTACCTGTAAGCATGTGGCCAGAATGAAAGAATGCAGACTCTCTACCCCACAATGGTCAGCACAAAAACAGCTCAGCACACCCACACCCATCCAGTTTCCTCACTTTCCAAATTATGCCTTTTAAACTGATTCGGGCAACATAAAACAGTACTTACAGGAGGCACAGTCATTACATTTTTAGCACTGCAGCTTTTTAACTTCTCAGTATGGAGCCTGCCACACCATAAAATGAATCATGGAGGTCAGCCAGTATGTACCTCGGAAAAGGTGCCAAACGAAGCTTTTAATAAGAGTAAAATAATTTACTAATGTAGATGCCCACAACACAGACAGGGATCAAGATAGGGAGATAAGAACTGTGTCTAGATAGTGGTATCACGTCAATTCAGTTTAAAAAATTAAGCGCAAACAATTCAGCGAAAACATCTCAGCATAAATCATTCCCGCTAACAGTACATTTCAGGGCACAGCATTTCAACACATTCTGTATGAAAATCAAAAAACATTTTATTGATTTGCTAAGGTTTGTGACCTGTTCCCTTGCCCAGGTTTAGGTTTTTGAGAGCGGAAACACAGAATTGCTCTGGGAGACATGCTCTGCTCCGTGTCCTCATGGCTCATCCCCATTAAAATGCACTCAATAATGGATAAACCTGTTAGAAAGATAAAGAAATGTATTCTTTTTTTTGTCAGTATACCTTCATGTCACAGGTTCCTTCTTTATTCTTTTCTTCTTCCCACCAGTCCGGAGCCAAGGGAAGGAAGCGAGACCACAGAGCTGTCTAAACCCTGCTCAGTGCCCGCTTTACCTTTCTATATGCAAGTCATAATAAGAAGTGCTGAAGAAGCCACGACCTGGAAATTTTAGAATTAATTTTGTACTGAGGGCTAAAAACATAAGCTCTACAGAGGAAAGTATTGGGAAGGAGAGCTTTCATTATGAATGCCGAAAGCTGTGCTGCTCTGGGCTCTTACCTGAATAGCATGGTGCAAAATGATGGTCGTCGATAGAGCCTGCCGGAGTCTTGCCACGTAATGCTGGGGACCAAACGACTTCAGTGCTGGATTGTGGCATGAAGAAAGGGACACATTTGTTTAGGGGTGTTTCTTTTATACACCCTTGATGCCCAATGCACTATAAGGCCACATCACTTCATGTCTCGTGTTCTCGTGCGGCTCCCCCACCCCGCGACCTCTCGGCATGAATATCTGGGCAAGTGGACATGAACCTGTTGCCAGGTGAATGTAATCGATGCTGATCGAGAAATAAAATGGGGAATTGAAAACAAGCCTGTCTGTAGGCTGAAAGGGACAGCAATGGAGGGAACCAAATAAGAAAATTGGGGAAAATTAATTATAAAAGGGCCCCTTTGCTAAAATGTCCAGACGTAACTAAGGGGGACATATGAAGTTACATCCAAGACTGATCTTCTTCAGGCTGTTTTTGGGGGAGGATGTAAGCAATAAAAAAGTAATATGTATGAAAAAATGTTATTCCACAAGATACAAACTTTTACAACACAATTAATACACATAATGCTGGCATGGGAAAAAATGTCACAGAGCTTGCACCAGTTCTTGTTGGAATTTGCACACAAAGATCTGGGAATTTACCATTAAGGAATGTGCCATGGCATTCTGGTTAAGTTTTTTATCTGCTTGCACTGTATTATTTCAAAAACCACTGCACTACATTTAATAATGGTTTTCCCTGCATTTGTGTTTTGATAATGTCTTGGGGACATTAGAGGGAAACTATAGGTAATCCATTTTAATGCACTGACCCATATACAGTATGTATTACAGAATCACTGATAACCCCAAATGGCCTGCTCATATAGACAAACATTGCTGCCCCTCCTCCAGGAGAAGCCTTCTAAATTTCTGTATTGCCCTGTTGTGCTGAAGACTTGTGACAGACACTTGCTCTTAGATGAGAGAAGTATCTCAAAGTCTGTTAAATAAGATGGTCAATGCTTCATTGAGGTGAAGGGCTGCCACAACCCATTCTCACTGGAGAAAGTAGTTTATGCTGCCCGCTCAGCACTGGGGAGCTCCTGCTGCTTAACAAAGAAATTTAAGTACCCTCTCTGATGCAGATTTTGTATCGGGATTTGAGGCCTTTCCTCTGTGATTACTATTATTGCTACCTCCGGAGATGGACAATTAGGGTTTCCTTTTCCCCAGATTTTATTAAAGTAAAATAGCAGTTTAAGAGCATGGTGAATTGATGATTTTTTTCAGGTGTAGCCAAAGACTCAAGAGAATGTATCAATAATGAATTGTGTTTCTTTATAGATGCAGAAATGCCTTTAGAGTATGGCCTCTAGATTCCTAAAAGATTGCTCTGTACATTGAACATGAGTGAGGGGTACAGTCCTGGGTCAGCAGAAATCATGCCCAATACGCCCTGGGTGAAAGACTCCTGACTGAGTTCCCTAGCACTGGACAAAGGCCTCAGTGCCAGGTTGCCAATATCCCAATAAACAAGTATTTTTGAGAGGATCCTCCTTTACATTCCCTGTCTAGGCAAGTTGCCACAAAGTAGCTAATATTGCCCCTTTTGGGTTTCTACTTGTGTAGGCCTAAAGTAGGAGGAGAGTGTACACTTTTTTCCAGAGATACCTTAAGGGGGTCAGCCGATGTCCAGTGCTTCTTCAGCATACAGCAAGACGTTTAATGAGTGAGCATGTAACCCCCAGGGGTTCGTAGATAGATCCCCTGTACTCTACAGAAATGTTGTCTTGAACTTTCCATGACAGTCGTGCCCTGGAGGGAGTGATTCAACTGGTGGAAGGGGGTAAAGAGAGAATCCTGTTTAGTCATGAAAGAGAAGTAAGGTAAAAAGGAGAACAGAGATGAAGAAGACTGTCAAAGCCTGACCCTCAAGTGGATGCCTCATTGCACCCAGCCTGATTCCAGAACTGTTTTTACAACTGTAGTAGAGTACCAAACTGCCAAATTAAGTGTTTTCTCCTCCAGAGAAGAAATTAGGAAGGGAGGATAAGTAAGTTGGGGACTGACTCATTCACAATTAACTGGAGTAATGGATAGACTGGGTTTAGAATATTGTCTTCCAGCATGAGGTCATCAGGTTTGGAACAGTGTGTGTACAGCGTCTTTTGGGACTAGCATGCACCTTCAGGGGTACTGGGTCAGAACAGCACCAACCACAATGCCACTGGCAACAATAGCGTGGCAATAATGCCATCAGTTTTATTTTTGCGTGGGGCTGCACCCTTCCCCCCGGACTGAAGGATTCTCTCTCCGGGGGGAGCGAATCATGGGGAAAGTTAAAATATTTGGGGACATAGAATACAGTTTCCACAGCCCTGTGTCAAAGAAACAAAGTCCCAAGTGCACAAAAATGTTGGAGATCAGGATTAGAACCCTGGTCTCCACTGCTGCTGGTTGAATTTCTTTATGCCCTAGCCCTCCACGCCACAGGAGTAGCTCGTCCAGCCTTCTGGATCCTGGTGCTCTTGTTTGTGGTGAGCACCACGGACAGCAATCTGGGGAGTGTTTACTGAAAGCACTGTAGATCCCCTCTCGCTGTCCGTGCTAGCACTACACAAACTAGCACTCTGTAGACTGTCACTATTCATGCAGCGCTATTCTAACCGGGTGCCTCCTGCAGGTACAGTGAGAACCTATCACTTGAACCTCTGAGAGGTAAAGTGGAAGTTGGACTTTGGATATAGGACAGGGTGTAGAATTGATCTGACCTATAAATCATGATGCCCCTGATATAGCCATGGTGAAGATTTATTCAGCATGTGTCTGAACTACATGCCCGGAATGGCCACCGAATGAGATTAGGGTCTGGATGTATCAGTTTCATAGAAACATAGACCATGATGGCAGAAAAAGACCAGATGTCCATCCAGTCTGCCCATATTCCCTATATTCCCTGGAACCTTTCTTAGAACCTATTGTTCCTCCAGGGTACAGACCCTCCCTGTCCTATCCCCATTCTCTTCCCTGGTCTTGTCACAACAGGGGACCACTGTTTCCTTCATTTTATCCCATGCCTGCTTGAATCCCCTGGCTGTGATTGCACCCACCACCTCGGCCAACAAACTGTTCCAAGATTACACCACCCTTTCCATAAAGAAGTACTTCCTTATGTCCTTTTGAACCTCCCTCCTGTTAATTTCTACCTATGACCATGTAACCTCGAGTTGGTATTCAAGGTAAAAAATTCCCCACAGTTTACCTTGTTAATTTCTTTAAGGAACTTGAAGGTCTCCAGCATATCTATGTCATATTCACTAAAAATACCACCAACAGCTTAATCTGGTTCAAAGTCAGTTGCCATTCATCTATATCCCCCTTCCCTGGTCATGCCTGAAATTAGGCAGAATCTGCCTAGTGCACTTAGCTGGTCAACAAGAACTAAATAAATAAAATAAATAAATATCTCCCCTCTTCCTTCTGGTTTCCAGTGAGTACATATTTAGTGCCTTGAGGCATTCCTCATAGGATCTGCCCTGCTGGCCCTGAATCATTTTTATGTTCACTTGCTGCACTTGCGTGCAAGTCAACATCTTGGGAGAGTGCAGATTTGGAGACGCAGCCGCTGTTGGGAGAATGCAGGTCAGGCATCAGTAGGTGCGTCCCTCATTCCCCAATCAGCCTGCATGCCCGCACCACACCACGCATGCTAATGTGGTCAGCACATCTAAGGAAAGGTCCGCTGCAATCCGAGCAAAGCTCGTCAGATGCAGCGGACCCTTCCTGCGTGCTGCCACATTAGCACCATGGCGGGCAGCCACCCAATGGCCGACTTCGGGGGTGCCCAATCCCCCAGCCAGGCTTTCTGTGGCCGCAGAAATTTGCTGATGGGGGAGCCCACTCCCTGTCGGCATAAATCAGCCCCCCCGGCATTTCTTATATGCTGAGAGGAGTGCCCAATCCCCCTCAGCTCTTGCCTCCCCCCCCAGGATGTCACTGTGTGCCGATGGGGGTGCCCAATCCTTCGGCATCAATGCACCCCCCATTGTCTGCCCGGCGAGGGTGCCCAATCCCTCGTGGCTCCAGGCCCCAAGCAGCCTTCCGATGCCACGCTGGGAGCCCACCACAGCGTGGCAAACGCCCCTTGTCGCCCTCCTTAAAAAAAAAAGTCTCTGAAAGAAAAACAGTCTCGCGGTCTCAGTGGCCCCTCCCCACCTGCCCTCACCCACTGTGCACCCTGCCTCCCCACACCCCACCCCATACTTACCTCCGACTCCAGCACGACGATCTTTGGTAGACTGGAACATGTCTGCACTCTTCAAAGCCGACCGCGAACTGAGGAAATGCCGGTAAGCTATATAATGGAATGAACAGGGTTTTTTCAACTTTGCTGCATATCTCGGACATTTATTGGAATTTTGGCACCAAATTTTCAACATTGGGTTTTTAGCCCTCCTCATGAATCTACCACTGTCATGATGTTATCGGCTCAAAGGTGATTTCACCAGTCATCGCCGTAAATCACCTTCGGGACCCATTAACGAAATGACAGTGCTAGTGTTCGCGAGGTGGCTTCTCAAAAGCCTATGTTCCAAATTTGGTGGAATAACCAACAAATGGCCTGTTTTACGAAGCGTAGAAGCAGAAGTTGCTACGCAGGTCAGAATTTCGCGCATTCGCAATATTTTAATGCTGGATTTTCAGCATTGTCATTTTTGTACACTTCCATGTGAACAGTATAGCTGTCATTTTTCACATCCTGCTCGAAATGTGTTTTCGCACTTCCAGTGCACAATAGCGCAGTCGCTGTGGGAAATCAGTGTTTGGGCCAGATTATGAAAATGACAGTGACACAGTTCATGAGCAGAGGTCCTAAAATGCCTATGTTGAAAATTTGGTGATGATACTCCATAAAATGACTGTTTTACAAGCGTGCATTGGCAGATTGCACGCACGCTTGCACTGTCGTGCATTTGTGATATTTTCACTCTGGATTTTCACCATTGCCATTTTTCCACACCTCTTGATGAACGGTATAGCCGTCATTTCATATATCCTGCCCAAAATGTGTTTTCACACTTCCGGCGCAGAATAGCGTGGTCGCTGCTCAAAATCACTTCTTGGGACACTTTGAGGAAATAACAGTGACACTGTACACGAGCAGAGGTGCTAAAATGCCTATGTTGAAAATTTGGTGCCGAACGCCCATAAAATAGCAGTTTTCCAAGCGTGTGTTGCTTATTTCCCGCACACCTTTGTAACTTCGCACATTTGCTATATTTACATGTCACATTTTCAACACTGGCATTTTTTTTACACCTCCTTATGAACTGTACAGCTGTCATTTTTCACATCCTGCCCAAACTGTGTTTTCGCATATCTGGTGCACAATGGCTCAGTCACTGTGGGAAATCAACTTTCGGGACAGATTAACAAAATTGCAGTGCCACTGTTTATGAGCAGAGGTCCCAAAATGCCTTTGCTGAAAATTTGGTTAAAAGATCCCCAAAATAATTGCATTACAGGCGTGCATTGCCCAGTTTCTATGCACGCTCATGACTTCACCAATTTTTCATATTTTCACTCCAGATTTTCAACATTGCCATTTTTTTGTACCTCCTCATATAAAGTACAGCTGTCATTTTTCACATCCTGTGCAAAATGTGTTTTCGCACCTGTGGCGCCAAATGGCACAGTCGCTGTGCAAAAAATCACCTTTTGGCTAACAAACTGATAGTACCACTGTTCATGAGGTAGGGTCACAAAAAGTCCATGTTGAAATATTGGAGTGAAAATGCCTCGCGCGTTAGGGTTTCCAACTGTAATGCGCTGCCCTGTAGAGACTGACAGGTGTCAGGGGTGTGACTTGGGATTGTTGGACGTAATGCTCACGCCATTCCACCCCCACCCCCACCCTGCAGCCAGTGACAATCATCAAGATGTGCCTTGGACGCTTTGGCTCCAAAGTTCACCCCACTGTCCTATACTGCACCCATCTCAGTGTATTTCCTTATGGAATGGGGTGAGCGTAAAGCCTGAAGACCCCAATGCACACCGCGAGGTGTCTGCAGGATAAGGAGAGGTGAAATCGCATGAGCACTATGGCCAACACCCAAAGGGACACCCCAGTGCCTGTCAGTCTGTGCAGCGTGGGGGTTGGTTGGCATCAGTTCAATACTTCATTGTCATTCCTATTATGCATCTCTCTAACTCCTGCACTACCAATGCCAATGCCAGCAAGCCAACATTCAGCATTGACAAATGCTTGTTGTTACCTTGTACCACACTGTCTCCAACCTATCACTGTCCTTTCGAAGGTGAGGACTCCAGAACTGGACATAGTACTCCAGATGAGGCCTCACCAGAGATCTGTATAGGGGAAGTTTTACCATTTTGCTTCTGCTACCAAAAACCCTCCTGATACATCCCAGCATCCTGTTACCCTTACTATAGGGCTTGTTGCACTGATTCATTTGTTTAAAGGAGTTGCTGAGAACTCCTAGATCCGGTTCCTCTTCTGTAGTGCTAAGTCTCACCCCACCCATCCAGTACTCTGTCCAGGGATTCCTTTTCCCTAGGTGCATTACCTTGCACTTTGTGGCACTGAATTTAACTACCAGACCTTTGACCACCCCTCTAGTTCTTGTAGATCCCTCTGAATCAGGTTTCCTGATGAGACTCCATGTCTCAACCTACTTCAGGAAGGTAGGGCAGTGTAGTAAGGAAAAATGTAAATGAGTAATCATAGTGGTTGTGGGGTGCTGCTTTAACATCACTGATGAAGAAAACTAATCTGTGAGAACTCAATAAATTCTGTACTTGAGAACTCCAGAACTCCAACATTGTGATTATTGGCTATGTTTTTAGACCCCGCACCACAGCACCCCTCAGGACCACACACTGTGTGCCAACCTTAGGGTCTCCTTAGCACAAGGAACCATTCCCACCCCATACATAACCTGACTGCTGGGGGAAGGGGGCAGTTTACAAAACCGTATGTGGTGGGAGAAAGAAAACTGTCTTAATCTTTTTCTTCTACTGTAAAGCACAGCACCCAGGCACAGGCCTTTTATATCTTTTCCCAGTTTACCACATAACCTGTTGTATATCTATGAAATGAACCGTCTTTCAATACACACACACAGTAATTTTCAATATCACATTAGCAGCTTCATTCTCTTATCTAGGCTAAGTTCTTCACCCTTTCCAGTGGTCCCTGATGAAAACTACACAGTTTTGTGAAGGCACAGGTCCTTACATCACTCGCTCATGAGTTCATAGACTCCTTGCACTGCAACTTAGCCGTCTACTCCCCAGATCTGCAATATTTTCCTGGCCTTTCTTATTTATACCCCCTATGGCCATAGCAATCCTGACTGGGGCTCGGCAACAAACATTTCTTAGTGTAGACCCTATTCACTTTTTTTCAGAGGTAAAGAACATCTTGTAATTAACACTCCTTCAAGAGAGCAGACTTGTTTATGCACTTTTGTAACCTCTGCATGCTGTAAAGGGGTTATACTTCTAATGTGGAATACTTATTTGACAAGTACATCAAAATGCTGTAGCAGAGACAGCATGTCGGTACAGCAATAGAGCTACCCGGGTTTGGGAATGAGCCTGGATCGTCAGGGGCCAGCTGAGGGGAGGAGGTCCAAGCATGTCATAGAACACTGTCCTTCTCCTGGGGAGGAGGAAGGTGCCACTTCCTGCTGCAGCACTGCTGTCTATAGGTGTGTTGGTGATAGGGTGCCTGGGACATGGGGAGGAAGGGAAGTGCCACACTGTGTATTGTGCAAGCATGCCACCACACTTTCATGTTGGGGACATAGTTCCAAATGCCAGCATCCCTATGGAGAGGGGTAGAGCAGCAGTTCATGGGGGAACAGAAGAATGGAAAATCACCATGGCTGGCAGGATGATTGCTGTCCTCTGCAGACCCTGTACCTGATGACTCAGGCTCCTCCCAGATCTGTATCCAGACCTTGGTGAGTCGAGGGACTCCCTGATGCCCTGCCACATAAGGCAAGCTGTGGGGGACTCAGGGAGAGTAATTCCTGGAAGAAGCTGGGGTGATGGAACTGGGAGGCTAGGTGGGAAGGAGGTCCAGCTGGGAGACAGAAGGAGAAATTGTGAATAAAATAAAAAAAAAATGCATTAGCATGTCTCATCTCGGAGGGCTGGTAGCAGATCAACATGGTCAAGTAAAAGTTTTCCATCTGGATTTTATGTGTAGTTTGGTGTTTATTGGTGGATTGTGACTTCAAGTAAAGGATTGCTAGATGTGATCTGATCAGCCTACACTTATGGGAACAAGGCACTCCTGCGACTGCTCCCCTGGGCTGCTGCTGGTAAAGAGTTCAAAGATATTTACATGTGATACAGTTTATGTTTAAGTTTTGACCGCTTAAAACATTTCCATGCAGGAGCTAGAACTGAGGTTACAGGGTGATGAATAGCAGAACTTTGGAGCAAAATAAGTTTGACCCATATTACTTTTAATCCTGGGTACTAACACTTGGGGATCCAGAAGACCTTAGAGAATATTTTCTTCATGAAAAAGAGAGCATTTGATGCAAGTTTGCTTTGTTTTCTATAGACATTATTTTCTTCATAAACATATACAACCAATATTTCTGATAAGCTCCAGAGAAAGTCAACCCAGTCCATCATAAAGAAGACAACAGCGTTGCCATAAGTGAGAAAGCATTATTAAAATTTGTCTTAGTGTTGTGTTTTGTGCTTTTTGACCTGTTTAAATCAGAGAACTGTCCCTCCAATATAAGACCCATGTATTATGTTGTTTCTGTTGATATACGAGGCATGGAAGGCTTCCAGAAACTGATAAAGAGAGAGAGAGAGACAGACAGACAGGCAGATAGATGGATAATGGATAATGGATAATGGATGGATAAACAGATGGACAGACAGACAGATAGACGTGTGTAAGTGTGTGTGTGTGTGTGTGTGTGTGTGTGTGTCATGCATGTTAAAATACATCAGTGAGAAGAAATGATTGGCTTGGTGTGGTGCTGGAATTTCTTCACTAACAATCATGGGGCCCAATTTTAGAAGGTCCCCTAGATCGGCACAAGATGTGCCAATCCATGGCTGTGGCAAACTCTGGATGTGTCAGAAGCCCTGTGCCCTACTCTAGGAAAAATGGGGGACCCCTGCTCCAAAGTCCCGAGAGTTACCCCAGTTGCAGGGTTGCGTCAAACCTTTGGTGACCTGAGGGTTTGATGGAGGGTCCCATCAAGCCCTCCAAAACCTGGCGTAACCATAGTGGAGCCGTGAAAGTGTGTGTGTGTGTTGTGGGGGGAAATAGGAGGGCAAAATCAGAGACCAGGGGCACAGGAACAAATGGGGGTGCCATAGTGGGTGACAGGGGAACAGCGGCAGTGGCAGAATTCTGAGGTGGCACCTGGTGGAGTTGCCATGCCCACTGGGACAGGACTGCTTGGCCCAGGAACATGGAGGCTGGCACGGATGGACCCTGTCCTGGACCCCAGGCGGCAACAGCCAAGACACCTGCCCCATAGGTGACACAGTCCTAGACAGTTTAGTTGGGCATCAGCCTGCCTCCATGCGGTGGGCTGTGTACCAGGGGAATGTCACAGTGCCTTGGGAACATTCCCGTCCACTGACTGCACCCCCAATCCTGAAGCCAATGCACTAGCTGCATGTAGGAGACTTTGTCATCTCTGGGGGCATGTGCCTGGGCTCTTATCACCTGGGATCCAGAACAGGTACTGTCCGTGCCAACCTCTGTGTACTCGGATTAAGTGGCCTTGTCCCAGTAGGCATAGCACCTCCATCGGGTGCCACCTGTGAATCCAATTACCTCCACTATTTCCCCATTGCCCACTATGGCACCACCACTGGTCCCTCTGCTCTCGGTCCCGACCTTGCAGCCCCCCCCAACTCACCTCCCTCTGAGGCAGTGGTACTTTTATTTTAAGTATGCAGTGTTGTGCAAAGATACAAATGAAAGTGCAATACTCACTCAAGTACAGGCATGCAGCATGAGAGAATTCCACTAAGGAGCCCCAGTGTTTTGCACCCCAAGCTCCAGATGCTTTATCAAGGTGTGTGGCCCCTAACAGACCTGCTCCTTTTATTGCAGGCTCTTAAAGGCACATGACACTAATAATAATATAGTGCGTAGTGACCACCAAATAGTGTGTTCAAAAACAATTAAACAGACACAAAAATGCTAACAAGTTTCAGGAATCATTCGTGATATCTTCAGTCAAATACTGAGTGTGCAATTTGATGTGTGTGCACTCATTTACACTGTTGTCTTAATCCTGGAGAGACACACATCAATGTACAACTTGAAACATGCACAGTTGACCACACTGTTCTTCCAATCCCGGAGAGACATACATCTGTAAAACATAAACGAACAGTATTAGTACAGTAGATATGGTAACACAAAAGGGGCACTGATTAAATTTGGTTGTTTTGACCAGGCCAAGACAATGCCCCCAAACTACAAAAAGTTGTCTGCATCCTGATTCTATTGGGTGCTCTACAAATAATAACAGCAGAAACAAAAAAACGGAGCACTCCAGCTGCTATGTTGGGTTAAATATACTTATTGAAAGTGCTCTTCCATGCCTTTCAGTGTTATATTGTTGTGCTGAGCAATGAATATAAACTGCATATGTACAGTCTGTAGAAAGTTACAGCTGTCCAAAATGAACCCGACAAGCCCCTGCGCTTCAACTGCTTGTTTTCCTCAGGGGACATCAACCAATGTGTTGGAAAACACGAGGGCAACAGCCCTTAAAAATAGCAAGTCAGCACTTGCAATACCTGTAGATAGAATGGATGTACCTGAGGAGCACCAACCTGTTTTCATGGGTGTTGAAAGAGTGAGTTTAGGGCCTAGAGGGGGAGACATTGAAAAGAAGCTTGCCTACAGGGAAGCAGAGTGGATTTATTAGTTGGTAACATTGTCTTGACCTGGTTTAAATTACCAAATTGAATTAGCACCCCTATTATGAGACTATATGTACTGTACTAATACTATCTATTTATGTTTTACAGATGTGTGTGTCTCCCAGGGACTGGGACAACAGTGTGATTAAGTGCATGTTTCAAGTTGTAAGTTGATGTGTGTCTCTCCAGGATTAGGACAACAGTGTAAATAAGGGAACATCCACCAAATTGTGCATTCAGTATTTGAATGAAGATATCACTGATGATTTCAGAAAAACTTTAGCATTTTTATGTCTAATTGTTTTTTAAACACACTATTTGGTGGTCACTTTGCATTTTAATAGCATTGGTAAGGCTTTGCCTGGAGTTCAGTGGCCAAGCAACCAGCCACTCCCACTTCCTAAGCTATATAAGTAGTTCCTCTCAGCCTCACTGTGAAGCATTTTTTTCTTTGCAGCCAGAGGCTATGTTGATTTGTCCTCTGAGCTGGCTGAGGCCTACCCCCCCCGCCTGCTGTTTCTGTGTGTCTCTGCTGGACTTCGGTGTTTGTTTTCCTGCTTCTGGCTTGTATTTTTCCTCGGGCTGTGTGCTTCCCTGGGTGAGATATTCAAAGGGGTTGCACATGGCGCAACAGTGTTGCGCCACACGTAACCCACTGATGCGCCCCGGTGCAATATTCAAAAGGGGATGTTGCGCTGTGCAATTCCTGATGCGCCACGGTGCACCAGTAATGTATATGCGTAAGTGCAGGGGTACATATGGGTAACATCCCGATATTCAGCCCGGGATGTGGGGCGTATATGCAGGCATAAACCCACCTTGCGCCGCATGGGGGGGGCACAAAGATCGGCCCCTGAAAAGCAGGAGCAAGTCCTGGCCACCCACAGGTGAGCTGCCATATTGCAGGGTGCAACGTGGCAGCCGCCAGCTATGGGTGGCCACCCGACCACCCCAGACGCAGTTCAGGAGTTGTGCCCCCCCCGCCCGGACACAGGCATAATGAATCAATATCCCTGATAGTCCAGTGGACCCTAAAACTAAGCCTGATCGCAGGCAAAGAAAGAATTTAAATCCCTGGTGGTCCAGTGGACCTGCTCCCCTGCCAGATCAATCAATGGCACATAAAGAAATGTACTCCCTGGTGGTCCAGTGGACCCGATCCCGAGCCCAATTGTGGGCAAATGTATAATGTAATGTCTCCCGATCCCCAGCCCAATCGCGGGCATCAGTTGTAAATGAACACCCAGGTGAGTCGTCGTACCCCTCCCCACCGCTCAGTCCGCCACCCTGCTTCCCCCCCGGTCAGTGGCAGGCAGCAACTCCCAACCGCAATCGCTCGCCGCCACTGACTGACATGCACAGTATGGCTGTATGCCCATTGGTCCCCTGCGTGGGCCAATGGGCATCAGACATCTATACCACACAGTCCCGAAATGTCAATGAACCATTCACATTTCAGGACTGTGTAGTACAGTACTTTCTGCATGCTCATTGGCCCAATGGGGACCAATGGATGTACAGCCATACTGTATGCTGTCAGTCGGCTGCGCGGCCAGGTGGCTTGGCGGAGGGGAACTCTGCCCACCGCTGACCATCGGGGAGCGGGTGGCGGGTCTGAGTGGGTGGGTGGAGGGGTACTGATGATCCCACCGGGGCTTTTATGTACTACTAAAGCCCATGATCGGGCTGGAGTTCAGGTCCACTGGACCACCAGGGAATACTTCCATTTCTAAAGCCTGCGATTCGGCAGAGGAGCAGGTCCACTGGACCACAAGGGATTTATATTCTTTCTTTGCCTGTGTTCAGGCATTGGGGTAGGGTCTACTGGACCAACCAGGGAATTAATATCTAACCACAGCCTGCAATCAGGTGAGGGGCATGTGGCGTCGGTCCCCGACGGCTGCAGCCTGGCAGGGCGCCAGGCACAAGTCGCCAGGGATCGGCGCACCTGCATGCAAATGGGGATAATGACATGCAATGGCCCCTATTTGTGCCTTGCATTCATAATGGCCTCATTTGCATGCACACGTCTGAATATCGCTCTTGCTGCACCTAGCACAGCTGCACTTGTGCTGACACAGCCCCCTTCTCCTCACCTGCCACTTGCACTGGCACAGTGCCACTGAGCTGTGCGCAATGCAGGCGCTCCCAGTGCCATATTCAACAGTGCTGAGCCATGGCACAGCGCCGTTGAATATCGCCTGGTCCATGCCCTGGCGCAGCCCAGTTGTGCTGCACCCAGGCTTGCGTCCCTGCCTGGCGCATTCTGAATATCCTGCCCCCTGTGTTTTGTGTTTCTTGTTTTTGGGCCTTTCCCTGTTTTCTGTTTTACTGTGTTTTGGTTTTGTCTTTTTTGGGTGGCTTTGTTTCTAAGCTCCTAGCATACTGCTACTCAGAGCTCATGCTACAGCTTTCAGTTACCTACAGCTGCAGCCACTGCTGCTGTTTGCTTTAATTACTATTGTACCCAGTGCTTGTGTTTTTACACTGTGCTCCCCACACTCAAATGACTGCAATGCAACTGCAATCATTATCTGTGTGTTTCAGCTCAACCATAGCTGCTCCATGTTGCATACTCAGTTCTTTTCACCTGACACAGTTTACTCTGACCCTAACTGTGCTGCACTCATTCTACTTGCAGCTTCATTGCACTGCCTGGCTACACCTGTTTTCAGAGCATTGTCTCCATGTTTCATTGCAGTTATAACTCTGAGGTCAGCCAACTAAGCTCCTGCTGAGGCTGTTAATATAGCTTGTTATTAAACCTTGACTCACCGCTGAAAATCCTCTGAGTGTTTGTCACCTTGATTTGGCTATTCATGTCTGGCTGGCTTGCCCCAATTCAGTGCTGTTTCATTGCTATACAGTATGTTATGCAGGTCCACCTATCACTACTACTGCTTATTGACCTATGTGCAGGTCCACACTTGCTTACGCAACCGTTGCTCCTTGCTTATGCAAACTATTGCTTCATGACTACTGCCATTCCCTCAGCTTCAGCCTCTGGGATTCTGCTGCACTCAATCTGCATTCGACCTTGCAAGGTCTCAGCACTCAATGCTCACTAACTAAACTATCCCAAGCCTGGAGGGAAGGTGACCTAGGTCTTGGATCCCCCAGAGATTTCCTCCTCATAGGGTTTTTTTTCCCCTTCTCCGTTGCCTCAGGTCATAACACTTAGCATAGTTGTTTCCCTGGTTTCTTTAGGTAGGTTCCACTGTTGGATATAGGTGAAGGATTTCCTGCTGTTCTCTGTCTCCTTAGGGAATCCCCTAATCTCAACGCAGTCCATCAGTGTCATGCTGCACAAGCCTGGGTATTCATTATGTTATCCAACTGAGCATCTCATGCATTATCAAACTGCCTATGCTTCTCCGCTGATACGTTACAGTTACTGCTCCTATGTCACAGTTACTGCTTGTTCATATGCTTTGTGTTGCCTCCTTTTTGGGGATGATACTACATTTCTTTTGGGGATTCCTAAGGTACCTTTAGCCACGGGAATCATCCCGTGGCACCTGTAGGGGTGGAACTCTCTCCAAGTGTTCCTTGCCTTTGTACCCCTACAGGGTGGTAATTCCTCTGGAATAGAGAGTGTGAACAGCCAAAACCAAACTAACACAGTTGCACAAGCATAACACTATACTGGCTGCTTAGGTTAGTGAATTGGTAAGGCTTTGCCTGGAGTTCAGTAGCCAAGCAGCCAGTCACTCCCACTTCCTGAGCTATATAAGCAGTTCCTCTCAATCTCACTGTGAAGCATTTTTTCTTTGCCCCACCATCCTCCCCCTCCTCCTCCAGTGGCAGCCATCTCTCCTTAGGGGATTCCTTAGGTACCTTTAGCCACAGGAATCATCCCGTGGCACCTCTAGGGGTGGAACCCTCTCCGAGAGTTCCTTACCTTCGTACCCCTACAGGGTGGTAATTCCTCTGGAACAGAGAGTGCAAACAGCCAAAACCAAACTAACACAGTTGCACAAGCATAACACTATACTGGCTGCGTAGATCAGTGAATTAATGTTATGTGCCTTTAAGAGCCTCTGATAAAAGCAGCAGGTCTGTAGAGGGCCATACACCTTGACAAAGCACCTGGAGCTCAGACTGTGAAACTTTGGGCCTCCTCAGTGGAATTCTCTTGTGCTGCATGCCTGTACATTTGTGAATGTTGCACTCTTTTTGTCTCTTTGCACAGCACTGGGCATTTAAAATAAAAGTGCATGCACACAGCTGAGCTGTCTGTGTATCGTTTATGTTAAAATACAGCCCACTATTCCTAAGGTTTCCTGGTCCACATCTCCTTACCAACAAAACAGTGCACAAAAAATCATATGATACAATTAGAAGACAAAGAAACTCAGGGATGCAATCCTGATTCCTCTAGTTGCCACTAAACTAAACTGCCATGACATACATGGTAGTGTTTACTTTTCCTACACTCATCATGAATGCAGGGGTGGTAGGATTATTTTAAATGACAGAAGTTAAAATTAGAGGTACAGTAGTTGACTCTGTCTACCCTCTAATCACTTTTAGATTGTTAGGATTTTTTTTGGGTGGGGGCAGCAAGTTTTGATGTAACTTTCAATGTAGTCAGTATTTGAATTAACTCCCCACTTCTCCTTTTGCTAAAACTTTGCCATCCAGGCTGTTGAATGCAGGATGTTTACCCATAACGAGAAAGTACATGAAAAAGGACATTCCAAGCATGAGTAACACTGCGGCAAAAGTCTTTGAAATCCTCTGATGAGTTTGCTGAAAAATTCAACACAGGGCCCATTATGTGTGCAGTGTCTACAAAAGGCATTGAAGTGCCTGCACCTTTAAGGGACTGACATTTCCTAAGAACCTAAATTACCATAAAAGGCCTCCTGTCAACACCTTGGCTCCTGTTTAAAGAGAATTAAGCTGTTTACCACTCTCTCTCTCTGCAAACTGAGACATCCACACTCTGCTGTGAGCTCAAGCCCCTGCTTAAGACAGTAACTATCATTCATCAGGCTGTCAGAGCTGGGGATGGGAGGATGCAGAGTGAATCTGGGGTTTCTTTCCCTCTCTTCTGTTTTGTGCCCTATAAAATCGTTACAAGCAACTCAAGACATGGACCCGCGCCCTTTACTTACATTACTTCCTCCTCGGGGTTTCTTTGTATTTAAATTTCTTCCCTAGCAGAGGTCACATGATGAACAGTACCCATGGTGGGATCTCTTGGTATACCATTCCATGCTATGACTACAGGACCAACCTGACAGGCACTCCTGTGTAATCATGCAACACACAAGCAGCAGCTGATGGCACTGTGGTGAATACCAAGGCTTAATATGTGCTGAAAAACCTACCAGGTAAGGTCTGTTCTGGCCACAATTTTATAAAGATGGAACTGAGGTGGAATCCTATTGTGGAAGCCCTTTTGTACTTCGTGGTGCAAAGTACATCTTGTCAAAATATATATTAACAGCAATCCTTTCATTACAAGCACACAAAACATGAAGGCTATCAGTTAATCATACCTTTGTCCATATCCACTTGAAGGCATGATAATGGGATAAATACCTGGAGTGAGGCCCTTCACATAAGATCCTGTGACATCCCTAACCCTCACGAGCCCTACAAATCAATCAAAATCTTATTCCAAGTGATCTGAGTCCCCTCCAACCCAACATACATTCAACTCTGGAGAGCACTTTGCACTCCCAGTAACAGTTGCCAGACACACTCATGATATGTGGTATTTCATCTTCACACAAGTCTCAACCTGGGAAGAGAAGGCTTTCTGATGGCTTCCTGATGGACAGTTTAAAGCCACTCTTTATATTATTCTATCCATCAGATGAGATGTTAAACTAAGTTCCCCTCAGCCCATCTCTGTCCAGGTGGAAGTTAAAGATCCGACGGCACTTATCAAAGAAGAGTCTGTGAGATTCCCCAGTGTCAAGGCCAACATTCCCCCTGCCATTTGAACAGGCCATATAACCCACCCATCCCCCAGGGCACCATTGGAAATGAGCTGCAACAACTCAGAAGGCATTTCCAAATCAAAATAAATATTGTGAATTACAAATTATCAGTAGCTGCTGTTTGAGAAAATTCTTCATGGCAGGATTGGTATTTAATTTCAGGGTTACACATTTTAATAGAAGTACAAGAACAGAACATTCTGAAATATAAAGAGGATTTTGCATATGACATTATCCGAACAGCACACTCCCTTAGCAAGCAGTTAGAAATTAACCCAATCCTTTGATATTTTGATGAGGATAGACCACATAAAACACTTCTGATGGTGATGAGAACTCTGGTGGCATGATTTTCAAGTATTGCACTGAGTGGTTTTGGAAACATTTCAGGGTATTCAAGTGGAGCAAGTGGTGTGCTGAATGTGTCCTGGCTTTACAAGCAAGGCGGTTAGAGGTTCAAGTCCAGGGAAGAACACATATTAAATAGGTGTCTTGTGGCACAGAGCTCAAACATAAATATGCCAGCAACAACCATGGTCTAGACAAGGCCTGAATGCCACTCATTCAGCAAGGGCAAATATTTTAGAAGAAACATGTAGGAGGGTTAAGGAAAGTAAACATCATGGAAGTGGTGCAGTGCAATGATTGTGGAGCTGCAGTCTTTTGAGATAACTTCTGGAGACTGAGGTGCTGCCCCATCTGTACTCACTTCTCTGGGATGAGGGCACAGGTTGCTGGACTTAAGATCGAACTGCCAAAGGTACAGCGGACCTTCTGTCCCACCCAGGAGCCACCAAGTCTTCTGCCACTCCCCTAGAGGATGCCTAGGCAAAGGCAGGGCAGAAGGAGCTTGGTGGGCCCCGGGAGAGTGGGGGTAGTGGAAAGGGTGCACACTCCTCCACCTATCCCATTGCAGAACTCCTTTGCCATAGTGGCAGGGATAGGTTGGCTGAAAGGAAGTACCTGTCACAGTGGGAAGGGAGGTGGTGGGGGATCCTCAGAAGTGGAAACCTCAAGGAGAGAGGCCCCAAGCCCAAGAGGAAGCAGTTGCTGGTGGGAACCCTATTGTGGGAGGATATATCTTTGGAGCTGGATGGGAAGATAAGGAGGTGACGTGCCTAAGGGGTGCTTTGACCTGGAGGGAGAGAAAGCATATCCAAAGGATCGCTAGGGCATCAGGAGCTGGGAGGGAGCCAGACACCACTGCCATTTGGGGATGAATGACCTGGTAAGGGAGAAGATAGAAGTAGTATAGGGAAACTTCAGAGAGCTGGGGAGGGGCCTCAAACAGATGGCAAGCACAGTGGCTTTTTTCGAGGTACTACTGATGTATGGCCAAGGACAGGCAAGGGTACTTTACACCAGGATGGTTGAAGGCATGGACCATGGAAGAGGGCTTTGGGGCTTTGTAGCCATTGGAGACTGGGGACCAGCCTGGGAGGATATGGGCTCCTGTAAGGGAGATAGACTGCATCTTTTAGAAAGGGACCACAGTCCTTGGTTGGGGATTTAAATGCTACATGGATGAGCATTTAGACTAGCCAGGAAGAAGGCAGTAAAACCAAGGGAGGTAACAACTGCCCCCCCATGGTGAACCATCATGGAGGATGGGCCAGAGGGGAGAAAACTTTCCTATGGCAGGAGCAGAGACAGGCAGGGTTGGGGACAAGTCAGAAGAAAAGGGGATATAACTCAGGTAAGCAAAGACAGAGGATTGAAGGAGGCAAGGAGTGGTAAAGGTTAAAAGGGAAGATGGGAGCCGAGGAGCTTCAGGGAACAACACAGCCAGGTATAGGAAAGGGAGTACAGTAGTAGGCAGGGGGGGGGAGAATGTGTGGAGAGCCGTGTGAGCCAATGCAAACAAAATTCCAGAGCTGGAAGCCATCATGGTGGAGGCTAACCTGGATATAGTGGCCATGGCAGAATTATGGTGCACTGAGCACCATGACTGGGACATGGCCATACCGGGCTACTCTCTGTTCAGAAAAGACAGAGTGGAAATTAGGGGAGGAAGGGTTGTATTATATATGAGGGAGGATATCAAGACCATGGAAACACAGGGGCACCAAGAGGAAAAGGAGGGTCTTGAGGTGCTCTGGGTCATCCTGGAGACAGGCTCTGGAGCCACTATCCATATTGGGTAGCGTACAGACCTCCAGCATAGGAAGAGTAGTTAGGTAAGGTACTTGAAGAAGCCTTCATCAGAATTGCAAGTAAGAGGGAGGTGCTGTTATTTGGCATCTTCAGTCCACCAGATGTGGAGTGGGGCCTTCCAGCTGCAGCTTTGTCAATGAGCAGGGTCATCCTTGACATCCTTCAAAGGACTTTTCTCAGGAAGTAAGCAAAATAAACACACCAGGGATGGGACAATACCAGACCTGGTGCTTACAAACAGACACAGCATTGCAGACATCACAGTTGGAAGTTTTCTAGGTACCAGTCATCACCTTACAGTGTGGTTTAACATAAAAATAGGAGCAGAGGCAAACCACATGAGAACGAGGGTTCTGAACTTTTGGAGGGTGGATTTTAATGAAATGGGAGACTGCCTCATAATCTACCTCAAGGGGGTAATTGCCAGTGAGGGGTAGATGCACAGTGATGAAAAATAAAGAAGGCCATAATAAGAGCAACCAACTCCAATATGAAGGAAGTGGGTAAAAGCAGAAGAAACAAGCATTTTTTAATGCCAAATGTTTGCTTGCATGATGTTGTACTTGGACCTTCTTGAACGCATTTTTACTGTATATTTACCTAAGATAGACTAGATGAGATGTAATATGTCATTTGTAATGGGGTCCTCATTTTACACATTTTTTTACTGTGTTTACCCAGGATATTAGAGGTGAGATGCGATATCTCATGGAAGACCAGATTTTGCTGACAGAGTGGAGCAAAAGCACGCACCTAGCTTTTCCTTAAAGATATATTAATATTTAATTATACTTCCCTTTCTTTTGAAAGTAGTAGGGTAAGTGTAGAGAATAGAAGAGATCTGTAAGCAGTGTTTGGGGCACCTTGAAACTTGTTAGACAGTGTTGGGTGTACCTTGAAACTTGAGTTTTAAATTGCGAAAGGTGGTGTGGGGGAAACTAGCTCAGGAGCTTAATCTTGGGGTGAGTAGATTCAGGAAACCCTGTGTATTAGGTGTATAACTTGGGGGTGGAGCTGACAGAGGCTTAAAACCTTCTTACAAGAGCACTACAAAAGTACTTCCACTCTAGCGTGTCCAGCACATTTGTGTCCAGTGAGTGAGTGGAACAGCAAACGACTGGAACAGTTGACTGGCATTGTAGGTATAGTCTGGCATTGGCAGACATCAGCAGATGGAAGTGGAGGACTCTGCCAGTTGACTAAGGCAAAGAATCTGTTCACTACTGTGTAACAGTCACTGCTAGGAAGGGTTGCAGTCACTGCTAGGAACGGTTGAAGATCAAGGGTAGGCCACAATTGGGAATAGATGCAACACCCTCTCTTGGATAGGAGTATGAAGAGATTTAAACAAGGCACAGGGAAAGACAAAGAGAAACAAACACACAAATAAATGGGAAAACTAAAAACATTTTTCAGTGGTAAGGGTACAAAGGTATTTCCAAGTAGCACAGGAAGAATAGAAGTTGAAATTGCTGGGGGTAGTGCAGGGCAGTGGCATGGGGCAGCAGTATTTAGAGACATCTTTTGGAGACTGCAGTGCTTTTCTATCTGTACACACATCTCTGGGTTGAAGGAGGACATTGCTAGACTCCAGACCAAGTTGGCTAAGATTCAAGGAATCTCCTCCTCCCCCACCAGGGGCCTCTAAGTCTGCCACTGTTACCTCAGCGGATGCCAGGGAGGAGGGACACCTGGACTGTGGTGGGCACTGAAAGGGTAGGGATGGTGGGACAGAGGCACATTCCTCAACCGGCATGACTACGTAATTCCTGTGCCACTCTGGCATGGTGAGACAGTTGAAAGGAAGCATTTGTGGTAGTGACCAGGGAGGAAGTGGGGGCCTTCCATAGTGGAGTAGCCAAGAAGGGTGGTAGAGGACACCAGAGGAGGAGAATGCAATTTCTGGTGGGGAATTCGAATGTGAGGGGGATAAATTTGGGACTAGGAAAGGGGGGAAGAGGCAGGTTAGGTGCCATGGCCCAAAGGGATGGGAAGCAGATCCTGAGGATTGGTATGGCAGCAGGACAAGAGGAAGAGCTGGATGTCATTGTTCACATGAGGACTAATGGCTGGCTAGGAACAGGGTTTGGATAGTGCAGGGGGAGTTTAGGGAGTTGGGGAGGGGCCTCAGGTAGCTCATTCAGTGGCTTTCACTGAGGTGCTGCCTCTCTATGACATGGGTGAGGAGAGGCATCTCGGCACCAGGAGCTTCAACTCATGGCTGAAGGAATGGTGCAGAGAGGAGGGATTCTGCTACAATGGGGAGTGGGGACCCGCCTGGGAGGATAAAGGCCTATACAGTGGTGATGACCTGCATCTATCCAGGATGGCAACTGCAATCCTCAGTGGACAGTTTAAATGTCACTTCAGTGAACATTTAAACGAATCAAAGGGAATGGCAGAAGGAATCAGGGAGGCAGAAACTGCCTCCCCCCCCACACACACAGGCTGATGTACAGAGTAAGGATAACTGATGGGAATGGAATCTCCCAGGGTGCAAATTAATAAAGGAAGCAGGGTGGCAGAGGTAGAGGGGGAAAGGAACAGGAGCATTAAAAAGAGAGGGGGAAGGAGGGAGACCAAAAAGGAAAAAAATTGGGACAACAAGCAGAGTGGATACAAAATCTGGAAGGCCATGTGTGTGAATGTTAGAAGACTAGGAAATAAGATTCCAGACCCAGAGGCCATCATGGCAGAGGCCGACCTGGATATTGTGGCCATTTTTGAATCATGGTACACTGAAAACCATGACTGGGACGTGGCCATACCAGGCTACACTGTGTTCAGGAAGGACAGGGTGAGAAGGAAAGGAGTGAGTGTGGTGCTTTATATGAGGGAAAGCAGAAAAGTAACAGAGATACAGGGAAAACAGGTGGAGGCAGAAGTACTGTGGATTGTCCTGGAGATGAGGAATGGAGTCACTATTCACACTGGAGTGAACTGCAGACCTCCAGCACAGCAGGAGAAATTAGATAAGGCACTGGTGGAAGCCACTGGAAAGATGGCAGAAAAGGGGGAAGTGCTGCTGCTGCTGGTGGTGGACTTCAACCTCCTTGATGTAGATTGGAGCCTCCCAGCAGCAGATTCAGCTAGAAGCAGGGAACATCCTGGACTTTCTGCAGGGGGCGTTCCTCAGTAAACTAGTCAGTGAACCCACTCATGGAGTGTTATACTGGACCTGGTATTCATTAACAGGGACAGTATTGTGGATGTCAACGTGGGAGGCCACCTGGGGACCAGTGATCACTGCACAGTGTGATTCAATATAAGGACAGCTACAGAACTGAGACACACAAGGACGAGGGTCCTGGACTTCAGGAGGGCAGATTTTATAAAGAAGGGTGAATGCCTCAGGGATGACCTGGCAAGGGGGGCATGGCCTGGGAGGGGAAGAGGAACAATGGGAAAAGCTGAACGGGAGCATAATAAAGTCAACAAACCCCTGTATCAAACAAGTGAGCAAAAGCTAGAGGAAAAGGAGACTGCTATGGTTCTCAAAAGAGGTGGCTGAAATGGTAATGGTAAAAAGAGTGATATTCAGAAGGTATAAGGAGATGCAGAAGAGGAGGTTAGGGAGGTGTATCAGGGGAAACAGAGGGAAGCAAAGAGGGGGACCAGGAAAAGGCAAACATCCTGAACAAGTATCATATCATATCATATCAAGTCTTTATTTAACCAGGCTTTCAATTACTCGCTCAAGTACTTTTGTTCAGTGTTCACAGAGGAAGGAGAAGGTAAGGGGCCACAAAAAAGTAACAAAAGCTTTAGAGGGAGGTGGACATTAGTCCTTTTTTGGAGGAGAGAGTCCTTAAGGAACTCACTAATCTGAAGGTAGAAAAAGCAGTGGGGCCAGATGGGGTACATTCAAGGGTATGGAGGGAGCTCAGGGAAACACTAGCTGCACCTCTGACAGTCCTGTTTAACAGCTCATTGGAAACAAGAGTGGTTCTGGAGGACTGGAGGAGGGTGAATGTAGTCCCCACTAAGCAAAAGTGATAGCAGGGAGGAGGCTGGCAATTATAGGTCAGTCAGCCTGATGGTGGTGGAAAAATTAATGGAAGCACTGCTGAAGGAAAGAATTGTGGAATATCTTGAATCCAGTGGGTTACAAAACCTGAGGCAGCATGGTTCCACAGGAGGGAGGTCATGTCAAACGAATCTGATCGATTTCTTTGACTAGGTGACAAAGGAGTTAGATTAGGTGGAGTGGTGGACATGGCCTACTTAGATTTCAGTAAGGCTTTTGACTCTGTTCCACATAGGAGACTAATAAGCAAGATGGGTAGCTTAGGAGTGTGTCCAAAGGTGATAAACTGGTTAAGAAATTGGTTTGGGGATAGTTGACAGAGTGTGGAGGTAAATGGAGTTCACTCTGAGGAAGGGAGAGTGACCAACAGGATGCCTCAGGGATCAGTGCTAGGACTGGGTTCACCACAATATATCCAAGGCACACTGCCTGTAGGGTAGCTGGTCCATTCCACTGGGGTGTCAAACAGACGAGGCATACTGATGAGTCCTGGTAGGACGAAACACGTGTCTGTGTTTCCTGTTAGCACCCTTTGCAAACTGTGTGATAGGCCTTTCCGCACCATGCAATTCTGCTTAAAGTTGGACCAGCATAACATTCTGTGGTGATTTGCATATGCAGCCCATGATGCTTTGCATTGTGGGGGCATGTGTGATGTTGTATTTTCTTGAAACTTGGCTTCCCAGCTAAATGCCCCTTGGGGTAACCCTTGCCTCAGTGTTTGAGCACAGAGGTTCTTTGTCTATATATATATATATATATATATATATATATACACACACACAGGATAACCCAGCTGAGATGCAATATTCAATTTTCCCCTGATGCCATTCTGTAGTCCCTGGTGTCTAGTGGTACCCCTGTCTTCTGATCACCTGCTGCCATGTCAAGTAAGTTGTCCCTAGCATCTTGCAGCCCCCTTCCTGCACTGCTGGCACAGAGCAAACCACCTTGCCACCCCCCCCACCACCACCACTGTTGTTGATGCTGCACAAATTAAATATGGTTACTGGCACAGCCCTCCTCTCACCACCCTAGCTGGCCGCCACATGGACTGACAAGAAGCACATGTCCTATGTACTGTAAAGGAAGTGCATGTACTTTCTACAGTAAACAGTATGCATCCTCCTTTTCCAGTACACAGGATGCATGCTCCCTGTCAGTCCATATGGTGATTGGCTGAGGTAGTGAGAGGAGAGCTGGGCAAGTCACCCCACTGTATCTGCACAGCAACAGCAAAAGTGTTAAGGGGTTGACAGGGTGGTTTGCTCCATGCTGGCAGTTCAGGAGATGAGCCACTAGATGACCGGGACAGCTTGCCTGACATGGCAGCAGGCAATGGGTCAGTGGAGGGTGCCACTAGACACCAGAGACTACAGAATGGCATATAGGGATGGGAATTGGAGGGCATGGGGTGCCACTAGACACCAGGGAATATTTCAACATGTACAGGGATGGGGTCAGGGGGTGGGGTGCCACTAGACACAAGAGAATATTTAAACATGTACAGGGATGGGGGACTGGAGGAGAGGGCACCACTAGACATCAAGAACTACAGAACTGAGTACAGGGATAGGGATCAGAGGGTGAGGGGTGCGCCACTAGACACCAGGGAATATTTCTTCATGCACAGGGACAAGGATCAGAGGGTGGAGGGTGCCGCTATCGGCTGATTGATTGATTGATTGATTGATTGATTGATTGATTGATTTCAAAGCTTTTACCAGGAAATACATACTGAGCTGGTAACAGCTGGTTTCCAGATGCTTCATGGGGGAGGGGAAGAGAGGAGGAGAGAACAGATGCAAAATACAGAGTGAAAAACACATAGAATGGAACAAGACAATAATGCTTAAGAATTAAAATTGCCAAACAATAAATTAAGTACAGTAAACTGAAGAATTAATGAAAGAATGAATAACTATTAAACAAAATATCAAAATATGAAGGAGAGGGATTAGTGAGGCAAGGAAAATAGGAAATACTAAAAAAAAGTAAGAGTTTCAGGAAAAGGGGTTTCAAAACAAAATCAGAAACAACCGCAAGAGTGGGAAGAGAAATCACAGAGGAGAGCTTTAAAAACAGAAAAGGAGGGAACAGAGCAAATAGAAAGGGGACTAGAAAGGCAGGGACTATTTAACATGATGGACTATTTAAACATGTAGGGGGATGGGAATCAGAAGGCAGGGGTGCCACCAGACACCAGGGAATATTTAAACATGTACGAGGACGGGGATCAGAGAGCAGGGGGTGCCACCAGACACCAGGAAATACTTAAACATGTACAGGGATGGGCGATCAGAGTGAGGAGGCAAGCTGCCACCATGCCCAACATGGTGGCCAGTCACAGGGGTGGCACACATCTGCCACCACTTCCCCTGCAGATGAACCAATAATGGGCATGCATAAGGCCCCTTAGTGCCTTGCATGCCCAATGGGCTCATTTGCATGGTGCTGGCGGAATATCGCACCGGGGTCCTGGCGCTAACATGTCTGGGGGCGCAGTTTTGTGCACTTCAGAATGGACTGCATACAGCCCAGATCCATGTCGAGGCAGGGCTACTTGACTTTATGCTGCCCTTACAAGGCCCTATTTTCCATTGGATAGCGCCGGTGCACTGTTTCACTGAATGCAGCATCCTCTGGGTCATGGACAAGGGCAAGCGGAGTGAAAACCTTTGCTCTCCACTTTTGCCCATTACCCAATATCTGGCCCTGACACAATGATCAAGACAGGTAAAATATTTTAAATCCCTTCTGAAAGGTGATTTCACTGTGAGACTATGAAAACGTTTCAGAGGGGATTTAAAATGTGACAGCTGTCATATTCATTAGGTGGGTTGACACAAGGGATATATTATACATTAGGGGAAAAAATCTGCATAAAATAAAGTTATGAGTAAACATTGGAACAATTCAATGTTTCTTCATAACGTAGTTGTTTTTTTAACATTTTGACCCCAAATTTTCAACGTAGTCTTTCCACGACCCCATGTTATGATCAAGATAGGTGGATTTTTTTTTAAATTCTGTCCAAAAGGTGATTTCACAGAGGTAGTGCAAAAATATGTTTCAAAAGGGATTTATAAAATGCCACTTGTCATGTTCATCAGGTAGGGTAACAAAGGGCTATGTGCACATTTGAGGCCAAAATCTGAAAAAAAAATCACAATATTCTAAGTAAAAGTTTAAATAAATTTAATGTTTTCTCATGACTGTTTTTTTTTGTTGTTGTTTTTTTACATTTTAACCGCTTTGGCCTGGGGTCACTTTAAGAGTGTCATAGCATTGTTCAAGACTTCCAGATTCCCCACAAGGATTGCATTTCTTTAATTAAAGGAAAATTACATCCAAAACTTGCAAAAACATATGTTGTGCAGAGTGTTTTGATTTGTATGTTAAGTTGTTGTGTGTCCTTCCCTCTGTCTGCTAAGAAGAGTTTTTCCTAAATTAGCCTGCTAGCTTTATGGTGGTTTTACGACCCCTTGAGATCTCCATATGAAACAGCTTAATTGTATTTCTTTGTCCTACAATGCACCTTGTTTCATGTGACGGTGATGTAGCAGAGACCATAAATCCAGCAGAAAGCATTGCTTTACAATCAGTTCACAACAGTAGAGATGGCTATATTTTAAAATCTGTAGAATTCAGCTTGGTGACCACCCTCATCGCAAAGGTTTTACTGTCCTGAAAAACTTTGCTGCTGGTAATTTTTGTGCAGCTTGTAAAGCTTCCAAGATATTTAGTTTGTTTGGCATGTGTGTGCTGAATGTTGGGTCTCTCTTACATCACAGTCACATGAGACAAGATGCACTGTGGGAACAAGAAATACAATTAAGCTATCAGGGATGAAGAGCTCCAGGGGTCGAAAAACTAGCATAAAGCTAGCAGGCTAATTTAGGAAAAACTCCCAATACCAGTCAGAGAGAAGGAAACACTAGAACTTCACATACAAATTAAAATACTCTGCACAACATATATTTGTTCAAGTTTTGGGTGTAGTTTTCCTTTAACCCACTTTATAAGTCACAGCCTTTTTCAGAATGGATGCATTTTGGGCACCATGATGGATGATGAATTTGTCCAGGATAATACAAGCAACCGTGGTGGTGGTGGTCTTCTGATCCTTGGTTGGGTAAGCCTGGGCATACTGAGGAAAATGATCTGTAAACACTAAGATGTTTGCAATATCTTTTTTTTTTTAGTCTAGCTACAAGCTGAAGAAGTCAATAGAGATTCATTGATTGGACTGCCTTTCTAGGCAGGGTTTTTTTCTTGCACACAGTGTCCACAATCCCTTCAGGGGTCCTCAATCTCACTTCCTCTTCTAGACCAGAAGAATCAGGCATGGGCCAGCTCCAAGGTCCAATTTATTACCAAACATCCCATGTCGTCATGAAAGGTTAGGCCACCATTTTGAAGAATTTCATCGTCAACAACAGCTGTTGTCATAGGAACCCATTTGGTCCTTTGGGTTGCCCAATACAGCACATTGTCCTTCAGCTTTAAGCACACTGATTCTTTTACCAGTAAGTGGGTGTCTCCATGCTTGGTCATAACTTTGGAATTATCCCCTCCCAACTATAGAACTGAGATGATTTCACAAAAGCTGGGGTCTCGTCTTTGTTCTTGCTGCAAATTGAACCAGTTCAGGTGGGGCAAGGATTTTTGTTGCAAAGCCGCGATGTTGCAATATGCAGTGAGGAGACAATCACCGGTGGGTTCCAAACTGTCCACAAACAGATTGTCATTGGAGAGGGATGGTTGCTTATCAGGACCAAGCAAGGTCCAAAAGACCTTTACTGTAGATTCTGGGGGCCTGATTCACAATGATGCAGGGCTTGCTACAAGCTCTATGTCAAACCCAGCGGTCTGCACAGCCATGCTGACCTCTTTGCCGCAACCTGCGCCTGATTCAAGAAGATCAGGTGCATTGGCGACACCCTTCCCAATTTATGGAAACCTGTATCAAATATTTGGTACAAGCCCCGTAAGAAGAGTACCTGAGATTTCCACAAGTTGGATCAGAAAAAGCTGGTCTAATTCACGGCAATCAGTGCACAGGATCGAGAATCCCGACTGGCCCTTGGGGAATACCACAAGCCCCATACACCATACGTTCAGCACACCCAATGTTTGCGGCATTCTTGAAACATTTGTGAATTGACCCGTGGGAACCTTACTCAGTTGGCATCTACAAAATGTTTGTCCAAGGGTTGCCAAAACAGAGCACCACATTGATGTGGTTCAAGCCAGGTAATATTCTAATGAGTAAATGTATGTTGTACAAGCAGACAACTAGTCATGTCCAGCAGCATCTAATTGTGGCCATGGTTTGTACATATGTAAGAGCATTATTATCATTTTTCTTGTGTTCTGGCACCCTACAGAGTCTTGGAATTGGTCCACAATGGGCCATTTCAGAGCCAGAAATTCTAGTTTGTGGACAGGGTAATTTCTTTCCACCAGTGACAAATTTTGACTAGCAAAAGTAACAGATCTCAAGCCAGCATGTAATTCTTGATACAAAACAGTGTTCAGCCTACTGAGTCTGGTGTCAATGTGCACTACATAGGGTTTTGCAGGATTGGCATAGGCAAGCATAGGGGAGTCCATTAATCTTCAAATGATCTCTGTAAACACCACATCAGTCCTCAAATACACCTGGGGCTCTTTGTCTTCCTTGGGGTTAATCTCCCAGGTTCTGTCAGTGGATAGGTACCCCATGTCAGGTTAAGAAAGGACCTCAGCACAAAGGTATAGTCCTTCATGAACCAACGGTAATACCCACAGAAAACCAGTAAGTCCCTGAGGTTCTTTGGATGATGTCACATGGTCAGCACTTCTACTTTACTTGGGTTAGTCTGTATCTCATCTGAAAAGAAGATGTGCCCCACATATTTCATGAATGACTGAAAAAAAATTGTATTAGTCCTTGGGCAATTCCTCTAACCAATCCAACACCATGAACAGGTAACTTTATGTTCTTCCAGGGTCTTTCTGACAACAAGGACATCATCAAAGTATAGAGATGGGAGGGAGACAGTACTTTTTATTATTCAACTGAGTACTAAATAGTTGTTGACTGTATTTGTTGAATAACAAATACAAATAGTGAATGATGACACAAGGCTTGTAGTCTTTATTTTCATTTCTGTTTCACTTATTTTTCATTTAAGTCATATAAAGCCATAATTTAAAAGCAAAGTGAGGTAGTGACAGTCACTGTGCAAAACTGCATTTGACATTTCATGTTTCATTGTTTCAGCCTTTGCAGAAATAGAATTTAGCAGCTTTTTGAGGGTAGAGGAATATTATGGACCAAATATAGGGCTGGGAAGCTTGCTCAAAATGCAAAAATGACTATCTGGTATTAGGTCTGTTTTCAATTAGGTATTCAACTGAATACGAATAGTTGGTATAGTCCACTATTTGGGTACAAAACAAATACAGAGTGAATATTCATCCCATCCCTATCATAGTAAACAAAAATCTCTAACAGACTCATATCCCCACCACTCACTCAATGAGACTCTGGAAGGTAGCTGTGGTGCCAGAAATGCCTTGGAGTATGCACAAGAATTCATAGAATCCTAGTGGACAGAAGGATGTGGTCTCTTTGTCAAACATAGCCATGGACATTTCGCAATACCTCCTTCTAAGGTCTAACATGGAAAACCAACAGCTCCCATTCAGGCAATCTAGCACATCTTAGATCTGAAGCATGGTGTGCTGATCCGGGATGGTGCACTTATTTAGAATCCGATAATCCAGATATAGCCAAGTACAGTAGTCCCAGTCTGCTTCCAGACCATGATGATGGGGTATATGGATAGGCTTCTTAATTCTAGTAGTATTCCAGCTGCCAAAAATTCTCGTAAGTGACATCGTACATCATTGGTATTCATGAGCACTGGTAGTGGGAATCGCTCTATGAAAGTTTAAGGTCATGGAGCTGGTTGTGTTGCTCCTCTCCAGTCACTCATATTGTGTCCCATTCACTGGTGGAGATTTTAGTCCTGGAGACTAACATCTTTGTGATCCTTTTCTGCCATTCTGCAGGCAATCAGGGCTCTTCAAACTCACAATCACACGGGTCCAACTTTTCTTCAGGCCCATCCCACCTCTGGCCTTGTGCTGTGCTACAGTATCCAAGCAGTACACTCTCACCACAGTCTTGCCTTGTTGCATTATTAAGGGTCACATTCTGAACCTACAGCGTGATGTGTCATACAGTGGAATGTGCACAAGCTAGCAACTAGCAGCTTGATCATCACCTGCCTTGCCAGAATGAGATGCGATATTACTGAAAGAAGAGTGGGATTTACTGTGTAGTCTACTACCAGGGAAAGGGCAGGGGAAGGAAAGAACAAAGTAAGGGACATAAAGAGTTCAGTGGGGCAGCAGAACAGGTGAGGGAACAATGGGAAGGTGGAGGTGGAGGGAAGATAGGCGATGTGGAGGGTGGTGTCTATAAATGCCAGGAGCCTGGGGATTAAGATAGATGACCTACAGGCCATGGTGACAGAGGACTGAGTGGATGTGGATGTGGTTGTGGTCACCAAGACCTGGGCAGCCCCGAGGGTCAGGTGGTACTGACTGAGGTCATGGAGGTGGAGCCAGCTGCTTGGGTCTGAACAGCCCAGGAAGCTGCAGTGGAGTAGTTCCTGCCTAGTGAAAGTGATGGCAGCCTCTCCTAGTGCACACTGTTGTTCCTGCTGAGTGTGTTCCAGAAACTTCTTCGGGAACATGCAGAAACCGTACTTTACTTGTGTCCGGGGGGGGGGTGCCCTGAAGCCGATGATCCTGGAGATTGTTGTACTTAACAAGATAGTGAGAGAAGCCGGGCCGGTGGAGCTGAAGTTTGAGGCATTGGATGCCACACCTCACGCCATGCCGGCGACCCAGGTTCAGGTTGGCTGGGGGGAAGGAGGAAGCAGAATTGAGCAGCCACTTGGCAAGCCCTCCTCCCCTAGAGAGGGATCTTGTGGTTCCTGGTGCAGCAGCAGCGCCCAGTGGTGACTGAGTGCCTCTGCAGCTGGGACCACGTCAGAAGGGCATGGAGAAGGCGGAGGCCTGCGTGGGCCATACGGGAGCATACAATTTGATGTGCAGGCATCACTGTACGTCCTTCTCCAGGGGAACCACACAGAACCCCCCCCCCAAGAGCATGCAGTATGAGGCCCTGATTGACCCACATTCTCCTGGCCCAAACAAAGCCCAGCAGCAGGCGGGGACTCAAGGGTGATGTGGTCTCTACCCCCCCGGGACCCTCCATGAGGGATAAGTCACAGTCCTCCCCGTCCTGTCATTGAGGTGGAGGCTGGGTCAGGGGGAGCTTGAGGGACTAGCGAATCAGGCCAATAGGGGGGTCAAGTGTCCCCCCGCAGCTCTGAGAAGCATAAAGAAAATTTAAAAAATTAAAAAACAAGAGAGTGAGAAAAGAGATCTGTTACAGTTTTGAAGACTTCTTAGAGAAACAGAAGAAGGCACTGCAGTAAAAACTGGTAACATGAACACTGGCATGTTACTTTGAACTGTAAAAGGTTTAAGTGACTAACCTGGAGGCAGGCTAAAGCTGTGGCAGGCAGAAGAAATAAGTTAAACCTAAGTAAAACATCAGCCATAAATGTTTATGGGTAACATGTAGTAAAGAAGAAACTAAAGCAGGGCAGTGCTGGAGAAGGTGCACAGACGTAAAACCCTCAAGTGAGGGCCAGTGTCTGGGGGAGCCAGGTGTGTTCCCTGGATCAATTATCGCCATGATACAAGACAGTCAGAGCCCTTCAGCCTTAGGATGCACTGACCTGCAAAAATGACCCTGGGTGGGGTCAAAAGGGAAGAAGCTGTATTAACCTGAATGCCTTTACTGAAATGTTGCTATAAGAGAGCATGCCTGGATAGTGAGAGTATCCATTCTGGTGTCACTGTAGGACCCCGTGTAATTTTAACACTATCTTTAATTTTGGCTACTAATTAACAGAGTACATGAACAGCAAGTTAACTCAGCCGCATTCTGACATCTTAACCGGATGGGACCTCAGGTAGAAAGTACAATATTTATTCCTTTGGGCAATGTGGAAAAAAATGAGGAAAAGTCTATAGTGTAATACTGGAAATGTAAAACATGAAATGCTTGTGCAACAGTAATAATATGCTCATGAGACGTCATATCAGTAAATCTGTGGCTAGACTTTCAAATTAAGTTATGGATATTGAATTACTTATGCACTTTTTAATTTATAGTTAGAACCTTTAATTAGGCAGATTAAGCTCAACCCCAACATACTGGGCATTCCCATTGGTAACATATCACAAACCGTTTCCGTATATGCAGACACTGTACTTCTCCACTTTTCATATCCAGCAGATTCTATTGCGAGGTTTTAAAAACCATTGACGAATTTGGAGCCCTCTCGAACTACAAGCTCAACTTGGACAAAACCAAAATATTACCCCTTAACTCCCATATAAATAAATCTTACTTAGCTCACCTCGGCATGAGATGGACTCCCCGGTTCCTTAAATACCTGGGTATCTATCTGTCCTGTGACACCTCAGGTATGAAAAAATTAACTCTGGAGGACCTAACTATAGTTATCCAACAGGAGCTTGCTAGATGGAGGTCTCTTCCCCTTGTCTCTTCGGGGTAGAATCAGTATAATCAAGATGAACATCCTTCCAAGGATATTCTGTCCCTTAAATATGTTAAATCTCTGGTTGCCTCTCTTATTTTTCAAACACATACATACTCAAATTATCAAGTTCATATGGCTTGATAAAATCCCCAGGAGATCTGTACCAAGCTCTCAGTGTCTCAATTGGCAGGTGGACTCAGACTTCCCAATTTCTTATTCTATTATTGGGCAAGTCACTTCTACAAATGTTTTAAATGGCTTTCCTTTAATCACACACACACTCTGTTATTCTGACTACACCCCTATCAAAGAAAAAGCCTCTTGCAGGTGAAACGTCGGAGCGCATTTTCTTCTCCTCCTCGACTCTGCTGGGTCGTATATTCATCTGCTGGCTGCACAAATAAACAAGATGTTGCTTTAATAACATTAATGCTTAACTGTCTTGTTTTAAAATCTGGTGCTGAGGTGAGTGCCGTGACTGTTGTTCTTTGTATTTAGTTTGTGTCACAGAGCACCCCTAACCCTCTCTGTGCGACTCTGTTCTCTTCTTTAAGAGGGCAACCTCCTCCATATTTTTTGGTCCTGCCCGTAAGTGGCCCCCTCTGGGCCCTTATTGAAGCCAAGGCCAATCTCCTTTTAGGCCTTGACAGACTTTTCACTCCAGAAATATTCATTTTAGGGGATTATGGTTTGATCCTGGTAAAAGAGAGGCACTTCTGTATATCCCTGATATCCTTTGCAGCTAAAAAGCTTGTCCTTAAGCACTGGCTGGATCAGACTCTCCCATCTTACCAGGAATGGTTCCATGAACTTTTATTTAACTTAAGAACTGAAGGTATGATTGCCAGCCTACGCTATAAAATGTCCCTCTTTGAGAAGCAGTGGGGCAGGCTCTATACTCTGTACACCAAATAGTGTCATTGCTTCCCCTTTTTTGCACTCCTGTTTTTTTCTTTTTTCTTCCCCGTCTTTTGTGGCCAGTTTTTATCCATTTACTGTACACCATTCACTCTGTGGGGTGGGTATGGGTGGGCAAGGGTGGGAGGTAGTTTTCAACAATTGGGGGGGGAGGTCTTTCTTCTGTTTCTTTTCTTCTTGCCTCCTTTTCCCCTTGGGGGGTTAATGGGATTGTTATGGTTCATGGTTTTATGATACTGAATCACATTATCTTGTTCATTGTTTGAGGTTTTCTGTGTGACTGTGTTTTCCTTTTTTTTCTGTTTTAAACAATAAAGATTATTAAATTTGAATTACTTAAGCACCAGTGTTGTTGATAACCCCCAGTTGATTTGCAGCCCTGCAACCGCTAGAAAACGCCAGCTTAAGAGGGAGGTCACCACATATCTGGTAGGTTAAGGTGAGTTCTTTTGGTGTTTGCTCCCTTCCCTAATGAACTGTTCCATCAAATACCCCTAGACTGGGGAGAGGGGTGTTACATGAGTTAAAAGTAAACTATTTTACAAGAGTTATTTTTACTTTACAGTAGTCCGATTAAGTAAGGGAGCTTAGATACTCTCTTATGGAAGCAAACAAGCAGTGCCATTTCTGAACTATTGCTTAAAGTCTTTTTTTATACAAACATCAGTGTTCAGTTGGCAAAAATGCCTTTTAAACACTGAGATCTGCAGCCAAAGGTTAAACAAATATATTCCCTAGCAGAATGTGAGAGTTGAAAAAATTCTGGTTTTAGAAGTGCATACTGAGGGAGATAGTTTTCTGTAAAATCCTATTAATGTTACAAGAGACACATATGTAAGCCCCCCTTCCAGGTGTGTGTGAGTATGCCATATGGCATCTTGGTAGAAAAGGGTGGTTGTTCAGCCAGAAAACACAGTCCAGAAAATAAATATGCTCATTACCTGATTCAGGAGATGTTGCGAGTTGGCTTCTCATGCATGTCCAAAGCCTTCGACCTTGTTGATCATAAACTGCTTGGCTCACAGTTGTGGTCACTTGGCCTCTCCCCCCATGATATGCAATGGTTTACGGGCTACCTGCATGGTCGAAAGCAATGGACCTGCTTCAATAAAATCCTCTCCGAGCCCCTACCGGTGACCTCTGGAGTCCCCCCAGGGTTCGGTACTGGGACCCCTCCTGTTCTCCCTCTTTATCAATCAACTACCCAAGGTGACAACCAGCTGTAGTGCCACCTTGTACACAGATGACTTGGTGATACTGGCTCACTCCCAGGATGCCGCCACTCTAAACCAGTGCTTGTCCTATGACTTTAACAATATCTGGTCCTGGGTCACCAATCATAAACTGGTCCTGAATCTGAAAAAAACTCAGGCTATGCTCTTTGGCTCCAAGGCCAAACTCAAAGCCTCATCGGCCTTGCTAAACATCACCAGTGCCGATGGATCCCCACTACCGGTAGTGACCTCTATCAAATACCTAGGGGTAACACTTGACCCCCAACTTGACATGGGGAGTCATAGCCTTAGTATCTGCAGGGCAGTGAACTGTAAACTAGGCCTGGCCTACAGGGCCAAGTACAACCTTACTCCGCGGCCAGACTTGCCCTTGCGAGAGGAGTACTTCTTCCCTCGCTCAGCTATGGTCTGCACCTATTTGCTCGCTCCCCAAAAACTCATCTCACTCGGTGGTGCACGGCATATAACAGCATCTGCCATTTCGCTCTGGCTGCCCTCCATCTCACCCACCGATGTGAGCTATATGATAAACTTTGCTGGCTCTCCCCAGCCAGATACCTTGATTTCGGGGTCGGGTGCCTCTCGGGGAAAGTGATCAGAACTGGCATCCCCCAGGGGCTAGCCCTGCTCTACCACAAATGGACGCTACCCCTACCATCTCAGGTCCCAGACCTCGGGGATGCTCAAAGTTCCCTCCACCCGTACCCTCATGGGGGATCGGGATTTTGCCGTTAGTGCACCCAGACTTTGGAACTCCCTCCGTGGTGACATCTGCTCAGCCCCTCCTATCAGAGTTTTCGTAACTCCCTGTAGGGCTACCTGAAACTAGCCTCTATGTGTGACTGCCCCAAGCCTCCCTAGGGGAATCCTAAACTATTTGTCATACCTGCCCCAATGCTGTCTTCGCTGAAGCTGCTTGACACTTCTTACGGACCCCAATGATCCCAAAAAACTCTTTTCAGTTTCCTGGGTTTCTGACTGTTGGGTATACCTTTTTTGTCCACAGCACTGCACCATGATCATAAGTTGGACTGTCCACTCCCATGCATCCTGGTCCTGCCTTAATTTATATGTCTTAATGCATGATGACTTTGTGGAAGATTGTCTATGAACCTCCGTGCGCTGGGGTGCTAAACTATATAGTTAGAAGTTTAAGTTATAAGTTATATTATGACTTACCATTCCTTTGGATAGTGTTCTACTCCTGTATGTTACTCTTATTAGTCAATGATGTACCTTATTTCCCATATGTCTTGTTATATTTGTCATGATGTACCTGCAACCTTTATGTACAGTTATTTGTATCCCTTTGTTGTATTCTCCCGGGTCATTCCTGAAAATAGGCATAATACTTGTCTAGCATGCTTACCCGGTAAACAAAAGCTGAATAAATAAATAAATGCAGGGGGAGCAGGCATTTCACTTCGTTGGGAATGCTGCAGGGGCAATGTTCATTAAACAGGCAACAAGCATGAAACAGTCCTTATTAAGTAAATCCACTGTCCACACCAAAATCAAAAGTGCAAAAACTAATTTAATGCAACAAATCAAATTATTAATCCACTCTATGGAGCATTAGGTACTGTACATAACGTGATGGGAGCGACTTCGCAGACACAGTACCTTACATTAAATCTGTAGCAATCTCTTTTTCCAACAGACTGACTTTATTTCATGCAGAAATTCCCCTTGAGCCAAAAAGGCTACATTCCTGACAGCAGCACTTTAAACTTTGCAATGTCCCTTTACATACTCCTTGCACTTCACACATTTTCCATCCACCTGTACATTTACTTGAACTTCTTTCTCTTGGTCACTTAAATACTTAATCAGAGGTAGCAAACTGAGACAGCACGAGACATTTCTACTGCTCCAGTCCCATTTCTTGTCTGCCTTCTTAAAACAGGGTGCACTTTTATTACTGGGAGCACTTTCCTTTCCATGTCGGTGTTAACTTTTAGCATAAACAGTACCACCGAAAACCCTCCTGACACACAGTAACTGATGCCACATGCATGCTCCAAGCATCCCAAGGAGTTTCATATATCCTTGGCAATCCTAGAGACCCAAGGCACTTTCTGCTTATGCAGCAGTTCCAGTTCAGGATTGCCTTCACCCACGGGCTGGCTGCAGTGCCACATGAAGCACCCATGTGGACTGCCACCCTGCCTGGGGTCCCAAACAGCTACTCCCCATGGAGAACTTTTCATGCCTCCACAGGCTGCACTGCCTCGACAGCCCCAAACACTGCAGTGGTGCTCAGCCAGGGAAAGGGAATAGGCTGCCACCTCAATCCCACCAATGATCCAGGCTGCCTCCCCTGGACTGTGTCCCAGACCCCTTCTGCCATAACAGACCCAGCCACAGACAACTCACAGACTCTCAGGCTGTACTCAGCCATGGGTGAGCATTTTATTGGATGGGACCCCCTCTGGTGCCTACCCAACCAAGGTACCAGAGATCACTTGGTGGGCTCCATTACACTTCTTACCCAGTTCCAGCTCCCAAAAACTGGCACCAAAGGGACTCCCTTATTTGCTCCACAGCTCTGTCATGACTCTCCATGGCTCTAAACCACTGCACACACTTTGCAGGTCTTCGAGGGAGGAGGGCCGGGGTTGCCAATGGCCCACTCTGGCCCAGCCGTGGCCATCACAGCTGAACTTGTGGGCCGAACCCTGACTCTCTCCTCCTTATCTGCCTCTCCCCAATCTGGTGCCAAAACCCTCTATTTATAATTTATATCCCTTATGGGAGGGGTACCCCTTCTGGCAGCAGTCAGACCCATATCACATACTTGCAGGCACCATAGCTTTTCCTACTTAACTACAAATAGCTACAGAAAATTAACTAATAAGCTCCCAAAGGGGTGCATACACATATATTTATTCCCAATGCACTTAGCGTTCATGCCATCCTCCACTGTCTTGGGTGCTGCTTGGACAGCACGATACACAGCAGCATCTACTGGCACAGGCTGGGGCTGTGACCCCAGTTCCAACACCCTCAATGAATATGAAAACCCTGCCAAACCTTGCAAGTAATCCAGCAGCATGTGCCAGCACAGTCAGTGCTGGGAATCCCTCACAAGGAGAGAAGAGAACAATCTTTCTATACAATAACTCACTTGGCAGACAGGCAGTGCCAGTGTAAAAACTCCTTGCCTGTAGCACTGCTGACTGCATAAGCAATCTCTGTTCCTAAAGAATAATTCAGCTGTTTTATGACATGTTAGAAGCAGGTGTGGAGGTGGATAAATGCCAGGCAAACCATTTTTTCCAGCCAGACCATGAATCACAATCTTGATGCAGACAGCAAATGTAGAAAAGAAATGTAAACTGCTCCAGGAGGTACGGTAAATATCAACTGCTGCAGATCTCCTTTTACTTTTGCAGAACAGGAGGTGAACTAAGATCAGTTTTGTTCAGGTACCTGCCACTCTGAACAAACTGTAAAAGATATGAAAAGTAAGGGGCAAGTTGCACAACACCTTCCCTTCCTTTCACAGGGAAGGTCATAAGTTATCCCAGCTAGGAAGAGGAGAGAAGCACTGTTGTTCACAAAGAGATGTACTCAGGGAAGATGGTTCCCTGTGTAAAAGAATAGTTACCTGCAGTAACATTAGCTCTTCAAGAGAGTCTCCTCCATTGAGCCATATCATGGAACTGTAAGTGGTCAGTGTCAAAACCACTCAGAAACTATTTACAGATTGGGACTGCCCACATCAGCATGCCACGTTGGCACCTATATAGTGTCAGTGTCCCCAGCATGCCTCTGTTCCCCACTGGAACTGATCGGACTGGCAGGGATCAAAGCAACCAGAACAAAATAAAGGCACACAGCAGAGAATATGAGAACCTGATTACAGATGTCTTAAATGAAATCGGCGGGGAAACAGCATGTAACAGCAAGTAGAAGAGTCGCCGATCATCTGACAAGGAGGGAGGGAAAACTGAGGCTCAATGGAGGTGATTCTCTTGAAGAGGTATCCTGTCAAAAGGGTGCAGGAACAAGGGCACTGTAATGTGGGTGCACCTTATGTGGGCATCCGGGACTTGCAGGCATGGTGCACTGAAGGTGTCACTCTGCCTCCTGCTCCCTGATATGCCCCAGAGTGGAAGTGATGATATTTATTTCAAGGGGACTCAAGGTGGTGCGAGTGCACACTAAGTTAGTTGCATGGTCTGTGTGTTTGGCACAGTTGCCAGCTGCTGTCATTACTTGTGGTCTTTTGACTGCGCCCAGCTTTCCTATACCGCATTTATGTTCACCCAAAAGTGTATGAACCTCTTGAAGATCTACTGTTGCAGTAGGTAACTATTATATCTTTTTCAAGGATATCTCCCTCCATTGAACCACATAATGAAATGATTCCCAAGAAGTACCAAGCACTGAGGGAGGGTAGCAGGACCTAAGGATCCTGAGTAAGGAGGCCTTGCAGAACATTGAGGCCAAATCCAGCATGTCTATAAGAGATAATATCCAGATTGTAGTATCAGAGGCAGCCACCCTGCTGGTGGAATGAGCATGCACAAGACCAGGAAGCTGCTTACTGCGTTTCTGGTAACAAAATGTAATGCAACTGGGCAACCATTTGAGCAGGCCTTGTTTAGAAAGTGGGGAGCCCACCCTTCAGGGGGCAAAAGCAATAAACAGTTGAGAGGATTTTCTTGAACCCTTTGTATGATCCAGGTACCAATGCAGCATCCTACAGATGTCCTGCATATATAAATGATGCTCCCCATTATTCACGGGAGAGGAAAGAAATATGAAGGGTCATTGCCTGATTTAGTGCTTATTCAGGCACAAACTTCAGAAGAAAACAAGGATCGGTACATACACTGACCCTAGCCTTGTGAAAAATAATAAATGGAGGATCTGTGACTAGAGATTGTAACTCCGTGATGTGTCTATCAAACTTCATAGTTACTAGATATAGGGTCTTCCAAGACAGTAAGCACATCTCACAAGTAGCTGTGGGCTCAAAGGGAAGCACAATGAGGCCTCTAAGGCCAAATTAATATCCCACACCGGAACTGGGTCTTGGGCCGGCGGAGTTTGAAAAGGAGGATGCCACTTAGGAATCTCTGGGAAATTTCTAACTGGACCACCATCTTACCCTCTGACAGGGCATAAAATCTGACAGAGCGGACATGTTGACCTTAATAGAGGAGTACCCTTGTCCTGAGTGTATTTGGGACACGAGGTAGTCCAGAATAGGAACTAGACAGGTAAAGTGATTCAAATCATGTCCAGTATATCACACAGTAAAACATTTCCATTTTTGTGAATAATAGTACAGTACTATGTAGATGACCCTCTAGCCACCAACAGCACATCCGCCACCACTGGGGAAACATCAAGGCAGGAGAGCTCTATGTCCTCATGAGTTGTGCTTGAAGGTGCAGAGATTGAAGATCCGGATGCTCCAGTACGGTCTGCTTCCATGTTAGCAGTTCCTCTCACAAAAGAAGTGGGGCAGGGGGTCCACTGCCAACTGTAGAAGTGAAAAATTACTCTTGTCTAGGCCAGAGATGAGCCACCAGAATCAGAGTGGCATGTTTGTCTTGCAATTTGACTAGAACCCTGTGTATCAGAGGGAATGGGGGAAAAGCACACAGAAAGCTCCTTTTCCAGGAAAGGAACAATTGTCTTACCAAAACATTCCAGGCCCTGGAGAGAGTGAGCAGAAATGCAACAGTATTGTGTTGTATGAGGACACAAACAAGTGTACGTCTGTACAGCCTCATTTTTCAAACAAGTTGTCCACTATGGAGTCAGAGGCTTCCCCATTCATGGCAGAACACATTAGATTGACTGACGTGATCTGCAAGTGTGTTCAGGGTCACTCTCACTGTTTCTCTGCAGAGTAACACAGAAACATAGAAACACAGAAACATAGAATTTGACGGCAGATAAGGACTGCTTGGCCCACCCAGTCTGCCCATTTTCCTACCTAACAGGTAAGCTGCAGATCCTAGTTGTTAACCAACAGCTTACTTCCTCTTACCCGCCACTAGGACTGCCTTATGCCTGTCCCATGCATTCTTGAAGTCACCCACTGTTCTTGACTCCACGACCTCCTCAGGGAGGCTTTTCCATGCATCCACAACCCTCTCAGTGAAAAAATGCTTCCTCACATTACCCCTGAGCCATCCCCCCTCTATCTTCAAATTGTGCCCCCTTGTTCTTGCACATCTCTTTTTCTGAAAGATGCTACCCTCTTGGACTTTGTTAATTCCCTTGAGGTACTTGAAAGTTTCTATCATGTCCCCTCTCTCCCTTCTTTCCTCAAGAGTATACATATTAAGCTTCTTTAGTCTTTCTTCAGTATGTCTTCTGGTGCAGACCCTGCACCATTTTGGTTGCCCTCCTCTGGACAGCCTCCACTCTGTCTATGTCTTTGCGGAGATGGGGTCTCCAGAACTGCACACAGTACTCCAGATGGGGTCTCACCAACTGTCTGTACAGAGGATAACAACTTCCTGTTTTCTACTATTGATGCCTCTTCCTATGCATCCCAGTATCCCCCAGCCTTCCTTACTGCCTTCTCACATTGCTTGCCCACCTTTAGGTCATCTGATATAATTACCCCAGGTCCCTTTCTATTTTTACTGTTGTCAGTATCTCACCCCCATTGTGTCTTCCCTGGGTTTTTGTTTCCCATGTGCATTACCTTGCACTTCTTTGCATTGAATCTGAGCTGCCATACATTTGACCATTCCTCCAACTTTGCCAAGTCCCTTCTCATCCTTTCCACTCCATCTTGTGTATCAACTCTGTTGCAGATCTTTGTGTCATCTGCAAAGAGACATACTTTTCCTTCCAGTTCCTCTGCAATGTCACTTATAAAGACATTAAAAAGGACCGGTCCCAGTACTGAACCCTGCAGTACCCTGCTAGTAACCCTCCTTTCTTCACTGTGTACTCCATTTACTACTACCCTTTGTGTCCTGTTGTCTAGCCAATTTTTTATCCAGGCTACCACCTTGGGACCCACTCCAAGGCTGGCTATCTTGTGTATTCATCTTTTGTGTGGGACTGTATCAAATGCCTTGCTAAAATCTAGGTAGGCCATGTCCACAGCCCCTCCCTGGTCTACTACTTTGGTCACCCAGTCAAAGAAATCTATTAGATTTGTCTGACATGACCTTCCCATCGTGAATCCATACTGCCTTGGGTCCTGTGCCCCACTGGCCTCTAGGTACTCAACAATTCTTTCCTTCAGAAGTGATTCCATCATTTTCCCTACCACTGAGGTCAAACTAACTGGTCTGTAGTTTCCTGCCTCTGTCCTGCTCCCACTTTTGTGAAGAGGAATCATATCTGCCCTCCTCCAGTCCTCGGGTACCACCCCATCCTCCCATGATTTGTTAAAGAGAGTAGTCAGCAGTGTCACTAGTTCTACCCTTAGTTCCTTTAGAATTCTTGGGTGAATTCCATCAGGTCCCATTGCTTTGTCCACCTTCAATTTTATTAGTTCTTTCAGAACCCTTTCTTCTGTAAATGGACTGGCATCAACCCCCGTCTTCAGAGTGTTTCTCTTGTTTGGTTTAGGTAACTCCCCCTCCTCTTCCTTTGTGAATACTGAGCAGAAATATTCGTTCAGTATCCCTGCTTTTCACTGTCACCCTCTACCCACATTCCCTCCCTTTATTAAGCTTCAGTATCCCTCCTTTGGTCTTTCTTGGCTCCCTAATGTACCTATAAAGGTCTTATCCCCCTTCTTAACAGAATTGGCTATCCTTTCCTCGGTTTGGGCCTTTGCTATTCTGACTGCCTTCCCAGCCTCTTTCTGCTTTAACTGATAAAGTTCTCTGTCCTGCTCCTTCTGTGTTTCCTTACATTTCCTGAATGCTGTCCTTTTCTCCTTAACCTTCCCTGCCACCTCTTTTGTGAACTATAGAGTTTTTTTCCTTCGTTGTGTTTTATTGATTTGCTTTACACAAAGGCTTGTTGCCTCTGTGATGGCTGTTTTGATCACTCCCCATTGTTCCTCCAACCCTCGTTCTTGCCTGTTTGCTAGTGCTTTTCTGAGGCACTCTCTCATTTTCCCAAAGTCAGCCCTCCTAAAGTCTAGTACTCTTGCTTTTGTATGGCTTGATTGTATGGCTGTGTTTATCGTGAACCACACTGTTTGGTGGTCGCTTGTTCCCCGATGGCTACCCACTTCTAAATCTGAGATTCTTTCTCCATCTCCATTTGAAAGTACCAGGTCTAAGATTGCTCCCTCCCGAGTGGGTTCCGATGCTAGCTGTCTGAGGCATGCCCCCTGTAGGGCATCAAGAATGACCCTGCTCTTGGATGTGCCTGCAGCAAAGGTGCTCCAGTTAACATCTGGCATATTCAGGTTCCCCATCAACAATATCTCCCCTTTTTCTGCCATTCTAAGAAATCCTTCTATCATTTCCTTGTCCATTCCCTTCCCCTGAGATGGGGGTCTGTATACAACCCCCATGTGGATTGTGGTGCCATTTCCTGTCTCCAGGGTGACCCAAAGTGCCTCATCTGCTCCCTGTTTACTCTCTAGTTCTGTTGCTTTTATCCCTTCCTTTACATAGAGAGCTACTCCTCCTCCTCTTTTACCCTCCCTGTTCCTCCTGTAGATTGTGTACCTGGTATGTTGACATCCCAGTCATGGTTCTCTGTGTACCATGTTTCTGTGGCTGCCACAATATCCAGGCAACCCTCTTCCATCAAGGCCACTAGTTCAGGGAGCTTGTTACACAGACTATGGGCATTGGTACTCATCACCCTCCACTTTTTGATAGCCTTACCCCTTTTAGCTCCATTTCTGTCCTTACTGCCTTTGCCTTTTTACATTTAAATCTGTTCTGCTCCCTAATAACTTCTGTACCTTGGTGTTTACCTCACTAATCACACATGTTTTGTGGGGAGGCTCAGATTTCTGCTTCTCTTCAGTGCCTCTCCCCTTGGCTAGTTTAAATGCTTGCCAATGAAGCATTTAAACCTCTCACCTAGGATCCTGGTTCTCCCCCTGGACAGATACAGACCATCACACCAGTATAGGTCTGCATCCCTCCAGGTGGCTCCCCAGTCCCCAATGAAGCCCAAACCCTGAGTTCCACACCAGTTTTTCAACCACTCATTGAATTCCCTGGTGAGAAGTGCCCTAGCATCTCCCTTGCCATAGACAGGCAGCACCTCCTCTTGCACTGCTCTGATCCCATTCCTAGCCAGGTCATTTGTCCCTAGGTGGACAATGACATCCAGCTACCTTCCTAGTGCAGCTCCTCCCATGTTCCTGAGGATTCACTTCCTGTCCCTCCAAGCCGTGGCGCCAGAAAGGCACCTTACCTCCCTCTCCCCTTCCTCCCCCATTTCTACCCCCCTAATGATTGAGTCCCCCACCAGGAGTTGTTTCCTTCCCCTGTGGGGTCCCATGCCACCCTCCTGTGGGTCTCCTTTGTGAAGGTTCCCAGCATCCTCCTTGGTCTCCACTGCAGGTGCCTCCATAGAGGAACCACTATCAACCAGAAGAGTGAATGAATTGTGGAGAGGTACAGCTGGAGGGATGCAACTCTGTTCCACCACCCTCTCCCTCCTTGAGCCCACCCTGGTCCAGACTTTCCTCTTTCTTGGCAACCTCTGAGGTAGTGGCATTGGCCCTGGTGGTCCCTGGGTGGGGGAGGAGGTTTCACGAATCCTAGCCAGGTCAGCCTGGAGACGGGCAACCTCCTCTCTCAGACCAGAGAGGTGCCTGCAAATAGGGCAGCATCACAGCCTCCAGAATGTCTCCCAGAACACTGCTGCCCCACAGCCATTGCACTGCACCACTCCTATCATGTCTTATTTTGTGTCCTCTCTACTGTTTCTCTGGATGCTTATTCTCTCCTCTCCTTACAACTCTCACCCTTCCTGTTCTGGGACAGCAACTTCCTATCTTCTTCAGTAGCCTCCTTCTTTCTTGCTCAATATCAGACCACCAGCAGCTGGGGGAGAGTGAGCTACTTTTTACTTTAGGGTTGAGAAAACCAGTGTTTCTCTATGATCCTTTCCTTCCTACTGCCAAACAGGAAGTTCCTGTTGACAGTCAAATCCAGTGGCTATAAAAGTAGAACTGGCTTTGGGTGGGTGGGATGGAGAGCAATTAGTAAGAAAAAAGACTAGCAACAGGAAGTTGTAATTTGACTCACCTGCTTTTATAGTGTCTAAACCACACCCCCAGGTAAGCTCTCTTTCCTCCTACTGGTTTAGCAAAGTCAGTTGATACAGTACCCTTCACTACACAGAACACACACTGACTTTCTTTCTTTCCTTTCTTTTTTTTAACCCTAAATAAGACCCCTTCTACTTCTAATAAAGTTATCTGTCTACTTAATCTTAACAGACACTGACTCCTGCTGAGATATACGTTTTAAATTAATAAGACAATGTAGCGTCTTTTAGTTAGCTGCTTTCTGCTCTTCAAGCAAGGCTAGCAACAGCAATGAACCCTGCCCTGCAGATTGATGTAGTACATCCACAAGCTATTGTCTGTGTGAATCAACAGCTGATTCCCCAGGAGGTTGGCAAAGGCCTGTAGGCCATATTGAACAACCCTTATCTGCAGAGTGTTGCCGTGAAGCACTGTATCCAGAGGGTCCCACAGGCCCTGTGTCTGGAAAAGGCCCAGATGAACTCCCCATCCTGTCCCTGAGGCATCTGTCATCATTACCAACAGTGGAAACATCCACAGGAATGGTGATGCTTTCTCCAGTTTGGTTCTGTCCAGCTATCATAGGAGAGATCAGAGAGGAGGAGCTACCTATAAGAAGCACTCCAACTTACCTGAATGTTGAGCTCATTTGTATTCAGGGGAACCGCTGTTGGATTCTCATGTGGAGGCAGGTGAATGGAACTGTCAGGATAGCAGCAGACATCAGTTTCCTATGAAAAGAACCAAGACCCCTTCCCCCGGGTTTAGGGTTCAAAGTGTGCAGGGACCTCAGAGTTGTTCTTAAAGTTTGCAGATCCCGCAGCATTGTCTCAACAACAATTCCAAATACTGTAACTGTTTACTTCTGAAAGGAGCATTCATTCTTAACTGTTACACATCAGAGGAAAAACCAGCCACTTTAAGCTAAGTCTGGTGCCATATGCAGATATTGTACCAGAGGCAGCAGCCCTTGCAGCAGCATTAGAAGCATCATATGTTGATCTTAACAGATGCTGCCCAGTGTCTTGGCCATTAGCAATTGTTTGCTGTGCCAATATCTGTGCTGGCCCTCAGGCTATATTTCAGCCAGAGAAGCCATAGTTTTCCATAGGTAATTCTAATATTTAATCATGCATGCCTGGTAGTTTGCAATCCTGAGGTCGAGGGTAGCAGAGGGAAGAGTCCTCTTACCTATTACATCCAGCTTCCATGACTCCTTGTCTGGGGGCAGGGAGCTCAAGTGCTTGGGCACTTTAGATCCATCATGAGCAGCTATTACCACAGAGTCTGTTTCTGGCTGCGATGAATAGTTTGACTTAGCAGTAAGGGCAGGAGATTGTTGATCTGCTTTCCTAGGAACAGCGGGTAGCTGTGCATGCCAGTGCCAGGCAGCCAACATAGCATCCACCAGGTCTGAATGTACAGGAGGAGTTATTACTATACAAGAGGCTGGGACTTCCAAAAACTCATAAAGATTTATCTTATAAGAACCCTCTTCCTCAGCCTGAAACTACAGTTTGGTCTGTACCATTTTAAAGTGATTTATAGAAGATAACCATGGCAAATGGGAGTAGTAACCTGTAGAACCCTATCAGAATTGTGAATCAATCTCCTACCATTCAAACTCCCAAAAAGTGCTGTTTTCCATGGAAAAAATGCTTTTATTTCTGTATTCTGCTTCATTTGCATAACCCTGCCCCTTTTTTTCTCAGTACTGCAACCCCAACCATGACATCATGCAAGGGAAATAAAGTTTTTAAGCACTGTTATGAAACAGAGACCTCTGTTGGTCAGTCTTGGTATTGCATAAGTCCCTTTTTCTTTCACAATTTTGGACTCATAGCATAAGCTTGACACCAAAGAAAAAGAAAAGTATTCTAACCTATAATTACACTCCTGAACTATTTATAGTCATTCAGGCCCTATAATATAAACATAGAAAAGCATCTCACCTACGCATTCTGACAGGAGCTGTCACTTCAGACCTGTCACTTCACCAGCAGGCAGAAAAAGTAAAACAACATCTACCAAGACTGACATATTATCTTTTTGGCCTATCTGCATCACAAAAATATTTTCCAGAAACTTTTCTACAGACTGCACTGCTGTAGACACTACCAAAATAGGAGGCTGCACTTTGATAAAGGATTCAGAAAATTAGCTATTTACTGTACCCACAGTGCCTTGCTACATATGTCTACATATTAGATGCTATACTGCAGTCACCACTACCAAACTAAGGGACTGCACCTCAGAGTAATGAACATTAAAGTCAAATATATAATTTACCCAGAATTCCTTGTTGCTGTATGTAAAACATTGACAGTTCCCTTACATGACATAATACTGGGGGTGTGTCCGAACACAGAAAACTGGAGGGCAGACAGAAACAAAAACATTTATGAAAATGACTATGATAGATTTTTTTACAAAACAAATTGCAACTTCAACATCTGAAGCATGGGTGGCAATGGCATACCATGTGAAAAAGGCATGTGGGGAATTTCCATAAATCACTTTAAGGAAGACCTGGAATTATGCATTCTCAGCAGGAGAGCTTGGTGTATTCACTACACTGCCCTCTAAACAGGAGGATAGAGTGGAGCTGAGCCAGTCACATCTATCACCTCCTCCTCCTCTTCCATGGTTTCTTCCTCTTCCTCTATGTATTCTGGATTATATTCAGTTCATCATCAACATCTGTCGGTATAGGCTGTAGGACAATGACAGGAGAAAGAACTGAAGGAGGCACAGATGATGAAAGACACATCGACGGTGGACCATATAAACCCAGCCAAGAGGCAGGGACTTGATATGAGAGCATCGATGGAACAACTGATGCTAGACCAGCTGGAGGAACCAACAATGTAGTTGTAGATGGCATCATTACCTGCTGAAACAGCTCAGACATTGTCTGACAGAAAGGGTGTGGTTCAACGGAGCCCAAAGAGGGCGTTGATGGGACAATGCCTGATGGCAGAATAGGTTGTGACTCTCCAATTGAGTAGGATGAGCCAATGCCAGACCCTGACCTTGGTGTCTGTAAAACAGTTGGGGGGCAGCAGCACCCACAGCCATAGCTGCAGCCCTGTCTTTCTCAAGTGACTTACCCCATCTAATTGGTGAACAGGAACAGTCTAGAGAAGCCTCTTTTTCCTTTCAGTGCTTCTCCTTGTCAGCATGGTGGTGTTTATCTGCTGACTTTGATGATTTTTCCTTATCTTTTCTCTTAGAGGAGTCAGAACAGGCCACAGTTGACCTCAAAGAGCGAACTGGGAACAGGAGTTTATTGCAGCCTTTATTGCAGCCTGTTTCTCCATTTCTTGCACTAGCAGAAAGTTCTCTAAAGCTTTCCTGTGATGTTTCCTGGTTGCCTAGTTAAAGCCTAGGCAGATTTTGCAGGGCTTAATGTTTTGGCATTTGCCAAGGCAATGGATGCAAATGGAATGGTCATTGTCTTTAAGAATCATAACGGAACTGCAATGGCAATAGTAGGACAACAGTTCTTGGTCTGTTTTTGGCATATAATATAATTTAAATAACAAATCAAAGTTAAGTATACAGAGACAGAAAAATACTTGCTAAAGTTCGATGGTGTTCTTCCACAGTGGTGGACCGAGCGGTTGACAGCAGGTGAAAGAACTAAGATATGCCTGCGATGCTGACGTTCTGTAGGCACTGATGAGGTGCACTAATGTGGATGACCCCAGCCTGCAAAAAATTTCTGTGTGATCATGACGCTGATGGCTTACAGTTCCATGATGTGGCTCAATGGAGGGAGATATTCTCGAAGAAGATTATTCCTTCTTAAAGGGCGTATTGCCCACCTGTAGCATTCCCTGCTTACAGTGCTACTGACTCACTGTGTACGTTATGCTGGCCACTCTGGTTTATGGGTTCAAACAAGTATAATTACTGAGAACCCCCTGTGTCTAGGGGTGTGTGGCAGCACTTCTCATTCAGAAAGGCACCCTTCTTATGCTGTGAAACCAGTATCGCTCTCCTTCACCTTGTGCCACCACAGGTCATGGTGAATGTGGATCAGGGCAACAAAACAGATTTAAAATAGTACCCCTAACAAGAGACTACTCACAAACAACTGTCCACAGTGGGAGCTGGAATCAAGCAGATGCATGTTTATTGCTGTGTGGATCTTACAAAGCTTCAAAGGGCATTACACTCACTTCATTTAGTTCAGTCTCAAGCCATATCATTCTCACTGGCACAGTCCATTACCATGGGCAGGCCCATGATGTAGAGGGCTAAGGCGTTGAATGCCTTACCTCCTGCCATGCTGGTGACCCATGTTCAAGAACAAGCATTTTTTGCCAGAGGTTCAGTGGGGTGAGAGAGGATTAACCATCCCAGGGACTGCTCTTCTCTCCCGTGGAAGGGTGGCCAGTTATCTCAGCATCTGACTGCCACCCAGTGGTGGCCCAATGGAAGCACAGGTAGTAAAGAGATCAATGGGTAGGGCTGCTGATCTGCAGGATGTGTGCATGTACTGACATGACCCCAGAGCAGGAGCTTGTGATGCAAATGGAAAAATTGACCCAAGGGCTATATGATGCCCTGCAGATCTCCCTCAATCACCCGTACATATCGAAGCATCTGGGTTTGTAGTCTGGAGGGGGAAAGGATAGCTCTTCCCCTTCCAGCCCTACCACAGGGGGTAAGTCATGGGGGGCTCACTCCAGGTAGGTCCAGGGAGGTGGATGCCTGCAGAGGGATGATGGAAACAGGAGACAACAAGCCACCAAACAGATAAAAATCTCTATGTAAACATTACCATTGGTCATGTCCTCTGCCCACCATGCTACACTGTTCATCACTTATACCCACGTTTACTGACCCGTGCTTTAAATGGGCTTTGCTACTGCTTCACTTCGAATTAACCCTAACTCCCATTTTTGGGGTCCCAGGAGATCTGGTGCTCAAAAGACCATGGCCCACTTCAAAGGAGATGCGTGGTCCAAAATGGAGATGCACAGCATATCCCAGAAATTATGCAGAAGCATGATATTTAAAAAGGAGAGATGAGTCATGCATTTCCAAATGCATGATCACATGAGAATAATGTAAGCGATGCAAAAAAAGGGGGCGGGTACATGAACGTGCTGCGCAGCCGTATATTCGGCCAAATGTGCGGCGCATCTGCCGCTCATCCCAGAAATGTGCCATGCAAAGATAGGCAGACAAAAGGATGGCCTTAATCATCCAGCAACCCACAGGAAGGCCGTGGAACTGCAAACAGGCCATCCTGAGACAGCCCTTGGAGGTTCACCAGGACATGTTCCAGGCACCCATACGCAGCAGTCATGCCAAGACGGAAGTATCCAAAGCCACAGGTGCTGGCACACCATGGGCACCACCCAGAGAGCCATCCCCTACACTGCACCAGGGATGTAGACACTCAGCTGCCACATGCCAGTGCTGTCAGGTGCCCCCCCAGTACACCAATGGAGCAGATGGCCACACTGCAGCACATGTACCAGGGGCTATGGCCTGCACCCATGTGGCCTGCAGAGCACCACCCGGTGGTGGCATGCACCCAGGGTGATGTCTGGGGCATTGGTGCCCATGTAGCCTGGTGGTACATGTGGCAGCCTGGCACAGGCCAGGGACTGAACTGTGGCACCCACCCACGGTGGTACACCATAGGTTCACACAGGTGGGACCCACCCACTCAGGCATCCGGTCACCTTCTGCACACTGCCATTTCTTGCAGTTATCACCATGTTCCTCTCATACAGAGGTGTGTGGGGCTTTACAGGGGACTGTACACTGCATATGGAGCTGGTGTTTCCCATGCATGTGGTATACCAATCCGACTGTGGCACTCTGCCCTCCCCTGTCACTTGTCCAGGCGGGCCTCTGTGGCCACAGTTCAGGTGGGCCCCCTGTACCCCAGTCTGAGCCTTTACATGGATATTGGTAATAGCCCTGTACCCAGGCATATGCAACCCACCCACCCACACACAAACATTCCATCACACCTACCTGCTAGGCTGCAGTACCTCCTGTTCATCTTTGTGGGGTGGTGGGGCAGCCCTGCAAAGCTGATACTGAGCATGCTCAGGGGTGTGCAAATGGCCTGCATACATTCCAATAATGAGCTGCATGTGAGGGGAATGGGCTCAGAATGTGCAATGAGGCCATATGCATATCCCAGCTGACTATTGCAATTTTGCGCACTGTGCATGTGGGCGCTTGTCACGAATTTCCCCATGCTTCGCATAGGGCTCAGGTCACTTGCCGCACTGCACATCTCCCACTGCGCGATCACACATGTTCAGGATATTCAGCCAGACATGTGTGATTGCATCTTGCAGCACCTCTTATGAATATGCCATTACTTTACACTGACACATCTCAGTTGCGCAGCGCAGGTACTTGCGTGATGCAGCGTGGGACTTTTGAATATGGGACCCCATGGCTCTATGCACTAACGGGTGGGATATATGCACATTTCACACATACATCACCCATACTGCTCTGCACCCATGCACTGGTGTGTGCAGGCCACCGTTCACAACTGATGCCCCTGCCCACACCAGTGTGCAGCTGCATGGCAGAGGATCATGGCTGTGTGGAGGCAGAGCGTGGGAGGCAGATGTCATCTCAGGAACCATAGTGGATCCCTTACCATGCATGGGCAAGGGATCTTGGGAAGGCATGTACCCTACCGGGTATAAACATCAGGCATTTTCCCAAACGGCCACCCCCAGCCCTCCCAGATAGCCCATCAGGTTTGGGCAGCTGTGTGTGGGGGGGGACCCATTGCCACCATGCCTCCCAGTAACCAGCAGTGGGCATGTACATATTTATGGCAGGGTCCCTCATTGCATACATTTTCTAGCCCTGGTGCAGTGCCCCCAGTGCCGTTGTTCATGGGCACAGTGCGGGGCATGCACCTGGCCTGCCCCTGGTGCAGTGCCATTCAACCAGCCAGGGGATCCGGTGCATATGGTGGTAGTGTGTCTGTGATGCATGCTGCCAGTGGTTGGCAGGTACCCACTGCGTTACATTCAGATGCGGGAATGCTTGTGCACTGCCCTTACTTGGCGCATAGGCATTTGTGCATAGGCCCCCCATTTGCACAGTGGCACCCTCCCAGGAAGGGTGAGCATACCCTGGCAGTAGCTGTGCTATCCTGTGGCTACTGTGTCAGCAGGTGACATTGAGATGAATTAGTACATCAGCATTATGATCAACTCCTAAATAGTGGATATAGTTGGTCTGGCCAAATGTGCCTCCCTTCTGGCACCACACTTATAGCCCTAGTGTTCCAATTACTCAGGATCCCTCTGTCTGGCCCCATCCCAGGAACTTACCAATCCAAACTTTTGCCAGGCCCCCTCATCCAGATGACCATTACTAGTTGCCAATTTTACATTTCCAGGGAGAGTTACAAATTACTTTCAGGTACTTATTCCAGTTCTCCAACAGAGCAGTTCCGTGAAGGTTCACTTACATATTTGCTCTCTCCCTTGCATATGGTTGATGGGAGTGAATCATCAAAGATTGCTGTGACCTCCCTTAAGGAGGGACCACCACTACCCCAGGGTGGTTTTCAGGCTTTGATATACCCTTTCTTCTCAGGCAGGACTTCTTATCTGGTCCTTTGCCTACCAGCTGGCATCTGTATGGTTCCCTTCTACTTCCAGGACTATGCTGAGGCTTGAGCCACTGGAGACCTCCCCATAGGGGACCAGTGCCACCCAGACCAGGGATCCTACTACCATCCCTGCACCCATAGACCCCCTTGGCTTGGTCATAGCCAGAGAGGCTGGACTTTCTCTCTGCCCCTCTAGTCTTCACGGAACTGATCCCCCAAACTGCCTAGCACTCAGCTTGCCATCCCCATTTCGGTTCCCTGACCCTCCCAACTGCAATCAGTAAATTAGAGACTAGCGGAGACCAGCACACCAATAGACCCACAGTACTGCAGCAGTTGCTGCCTGCAGTAATGATTCTGTGCTACAGTAAAGCAGAACTTTTGTACATTGTATTATGTACTCAACAGTGTTTAGAACTTGTTGACCAGAATTTGAAAAATGACACCTGTCCCATTCATGAGGTGGTGTAAAAATATGGCTATCTTAAAATATTTAAAATTGCCAGAGTTATGAACAAGCATAGCAAAAAATTCAAGGGATGCGCATGTGTTTGGCATTTTTATATATTCTGACCTAAATTTTAAATATACCCTTCTTATGACTCCACCTCATGAACAAAGGTGGAGAAAATTCTCAAATCCTACCTGAAAGGTGATTTCACCAAGCGACTGCAAAATCACCTTTCTAGCCAGATTTGCGTAATTCCACTGACATTGTTTATGAGGTGGGGTCCCATAAAGGCTGTGTTGAAAATGTGGGGTCAAAATATTAAAAAATGGCGAAGTTATGCATCAAAGTTGAAAAGCCCATTGAAATTCATTGAACCGCATTTATAATTGTTCTCATATTGCAGTTGGCGGTTCCAGCAGCAAGACACGTCTTCGATGGGCGAGTGGATCTTCACACTGTCATCTGTTCAGGTGAGTGAAGGTGTGTGGGGGTGTACTGTGAGATGTGGGGTGGTGGGTGCTGCGTGGGAGGTGGTGGAGGGGTCAGATCAGTGAGAGACCGCTTTCTTTTTTGCAGGTAAAAGAAAAACATTGAAAGACTGTTTTCTTTATTTCAGGTTGGAACAGTGATTGCAGGGTGATAGTGCCGCTAGACACCAGGGAAAGGCAGAAAATAGTGGGGACAGTGATCAGTGGGTGAGGGGTGCCACTAGACAGGGATAAAAAAAATCATTACGGGGAATGGGATCAGAGGGTGGGGTGTGCCACTAGACACCAGGAACATATAAATAACTTAAGAAGACTGTGATCGGTGGGTGGGGGTGTCACTAGACACCAGGGAAATATGCATTCTTCATGGGGTCATCGATCAGAGGGTGGGGGGTGCTATTAGACACCGGGGAAATAATTATAATTTACAGGGACAGCGATCAGAGCATAGGGGGTGCCACTAGACATCAGGGAATAGATGGCAGCTAATGAAAAAGGATTTCCCCTCAGAAGAAAGGAAAGAAGCGACAAAAATGGCATTCTGGACGGCTACCAACACATGTATCTTGCTTAATGGTACCCCATTAACTGCATTCTGCACTTATCTGTTAGAGAAATGCCCTTGAAATGTTCTTTTTGTTAAGATTATAAATCTTTTTCCATGACTTGTGATACAAAAAAAGAATCTTTTTCATATCACGAGTCCTGAAAAACTACTTATAATATTAAAAAAAGAACATTTCAAGGGCATTTCTCTAACAGTTAAGTGCAGAATCCAGGGTCACGTGATGGCAGCTGGCTGAATGGCAGTAAGGGCCTAGAGCTCTCTCCTCCAACCCTCCTAATTGCCACAATCTGCATCTTTTTTGCTTCAGTAAACTGACCAGACTCTCAGTATTGAGTTATTTACATTTGGATCTCTGATTCTTGGACGGTTTCTTGTCTGCCCGTTCGGCTGAGTGAGGAGATGGAAGTAGATAGGAAGCAGGCCGCGGCTAAGCATATGCCGCCTGTGACCCCAGAAAAGTCGGCGAAAAAACCACGGAGCCAAGCGGGTTCGGGGTTGGAGAAGGCCGGAGACAAACCCCAGATGTCAGCTCCTCTTACAGAAGATAAGTTCATGCAGGAAATGGCCCCAGTTAAAACTCTCCTCCAGGAGGTGACAGCGGAATTAAAGTCGTTAAGGGGCGACCTTTCCTCCCTCACTATGAGGGTGTCAGACTCGGAGGCCAGAATCTTTTCAGTGGAGCAGTGGAGGGCGAAGGTGGACATGGAGGTAACCGGGCTGTCCCAGCAGATTCGGAAGCTGCAACTAAAAGCTGAAGATTTGGAGGGCCGTAGTCGCCGGAACAACCTCCTTATTTTGGGTTTACTGGAGTTGGAAGAAGGACCGGACCTGATAGTTTTTTTGCAGCGGTTTCTTGTCAAAGTAGTTGGTCCCTCCCCGATCAACCCAAGTTATCACCTCGAGAGGGCTCACAGGTCGCTGAGGCCCCGACCGCCGCCTAGCTCTCCCCCGCGTCCTATAATCATAAAATATTTGAGTTACATTGAGAGGCAACATGTATTTAATAAATCCCGGGAGCTTCAGGAGATTACATGGGGATCGACGAAGCTGAGGATTGCCCAGGATCTTCCTAAGGAGATGAGAGTGAGAAGGGCCGCGTTTCATTCCACGGTGCAGAAGCTAATCGCGGCGTCTATCCCTTTCAGGATGATTTACCCTGCTACCCTCAAAGTTTCAGTGGGCAGTGCTACTTACAGTTTTGAATCCCCAGAGACTGCACATAAAGAACTGGCTACCAAACTCCCGGACTTGTTTAAGGCTAATGGTTGAACTGAATGGCAAATAATGTGTTCAGGGGGGATTTGGCCTAAGACTATTTCCAATGATACTCCGCTCTGTATACAGGGGGATTTCTTTTTTTTTAAGGCAGGGGCCTTATCTCTTCTCATTGTTTTTTTTTTCTTGCTAGTTGGTTGGGTAAATTTTACCTGCTCTGGTTATTTCCTCTAGTCTTGCTGCGGGTGAGATCCGGGGTGGCTGAGTGGGGATGGGGATGGGCCGAGACAGGTGGTCCTTTGGCCTTCTCCTGGAACACCTTTTTCGGGGGTGGAGTTTCCCAAGGAACTGTTTTTATCTGCAGGACCCGGTTTTGGTCCGGCTTACATTTTGTGCCCCCTGGAAACACGATGAACTGGTAGAAGTCGCGTTCTTTTTCTGCGATTCGCCCAACTCGAGATGAACGTCTTCTCTTCCACTTTATTTTAAGGGGGTGAGTAATGGACCCCTGCTATGGGGATTCTCCCCTTTAGACATTTTTAAAGTGGGAGTTGAGGCTTGGGGTGGTGCAGACGTGGTGATTGGATGGGGGGGGTTTCTGGGCCTAGCCTTTGGGGGCGGCTGAATCACGAGCCTATGGATGGGGGGCATGTCAGTTCAGTCCCATCTGCAGGGTCTTTGCAGGGCTTCCCAGGATGGTTTAGGGTGGGTCTTTTTCTTAGCGGGGGTGTTATTGGATGTTTTGTTTCTCTGTTCACTCCCTGCAGGATGGGTGGGGCTGGACTCGCGGTGGGTATGTGTCCCCCAGAGCATTGGTCCTTCTGTGAGATCTTTAAATGTTTTCAGTCCGGGGAACATGTTGTACATAGTTGTTTGAGGGGGTTATGGAGGGGTTTTTCGGGAGGGGGGGAGAGGGGAAGCCTGCCAATCAATGTTATTCTGTGATTACATACTATCTGTAATTTTCTCTGTGAAGCTGAGGGAATTCTTGTCGTGATCCCCGTGGCAGGCTTTTGGGGGCTTGTTGCATCATATGCAGTTATTTGATGGGGTTTGAAGAGGGTAGTTTGAGGGGAGGTTCACCTGCCAAGCCTCATTTTGAGGACAATTATCCTAATCGTGGTTAAATTGCATAATCTGTTGTTATTGTCATAGGCATCTTTGGGCAGGCGGGTGGTATGGGAGTTTGGGATCAAGTGTGCCTATATTTTGCTGTATTTCTGGATGTTCTGATATATATTCCCTTTCATGCTGTTTTAGAATGGTTACTGGAGATGTTAAAATAGTGTCGTGGAATGTGCGCGGCTTAGGAAAGGTCAAAAGAACTCAGGTATTTAATCACTGCTCTTGCTACAAATTGATATTTTATTTTACAGGAGACCCATCTGAAAGGTGGGAGGCTAAGTAGCTATCTCGTTCTGGTTTTCACAGGTATATGTAGCGACTGGATCAATTATAGCAGAGGCGTAGCTATTCTTATTAAAAACATATAATATTTGTGAGAGACCTGGTAGTGGAAGACCCAGAGGGGAGGTTTATTTTGGTTAAGGGCACACTCAGCGGGGAGGTAGTAACTCTAGGTTCTGTTTATGGGCCTGTTGGGGGAAGTTCTGAATTCTTTATGGCTCTCACTGATAAAATCAGTGCTCTCCTGCCCTCGCAAATTATCCTGGGGGGAGACTGGAACATTCCACCTTCCTACCTTATGGATAGAGACCCACAAGATAATCGGCCCCGACAAACACGCAACGAGCTCTATATGACTTTTTGCAGATGTTGGGGATATGTGACTCCTGGAGACTCTCTAACCCCTCTCTTCGGGCTTTCTTTTCTTCTCCCAATCTCATGGATCGTGGTCGAGAATCGATTACATTCTACTTAGCAAATCTCGTCTTCCGGAGCTCCGTCAGTCTGGCATTGAGCCGATTATCCTTTCGGATCATGCCATAGTCTGGATTAAACTCTCTCTAAGTTCTGAGTTTCACTGTGACATGGCTTGGAGACTTAATACCCAATTACTTAAGGATCCTCAGACGGTGACACAAATAGGGTTCTGGATTTCTCTCTTCATGGCGGATAATCTGGATCCGTCTCTGAGGTTTTATATTATTTGGTGTGCTCTAAAATGTTATCTCAGGGGCGAGTTGATTAAGTTAGCCGCTGCAAGGAAGAAGGCCCGATTAGAGCGAAGCAGTTGCCTTAATGAATAGAATCAGGGTCTGGAGACTGCTCAATCTACCTCTCCGCTGTCTCTTTAGAAGCCCTTGTAGCAGCCAAAATGAATACATGGACCTTCTTAAAGAGAAGGAAGAATATTGCCTGATCAGAACCCAGGCCAAATACATTGATCGGGGAAAAAGGCTGGAAGGCTCCTAGTTTTTATGCCTTCGTATGCTGAGGTTCCAGGATAATCCCACCTGCAAACGCCCAATGTTCTGTGGAAACCTCTCCTAGGGGAATTGTACGAATTTTTGAAGAGTATTATAAGGATCTATATAGCCGGCCCGCTTCCCCTGCCTCCCTGCCAGATATTGAGGTGTATTTAGATGGTCTTGATATCCCTCAGCTTATGTCTTCTCATAAAGAAATTTTGACTGCTCCTCTTTCTCTAGAGGAAATAGAAAGAGTTATTGCTTCTATGACCTTGGATAAGGCACCCGGACCAGACGGATTTCCCATTAACTTTTACAAAGCTCTTTCCAAAGATCTTGCTCCCATACTTCTCAAATTATATGAGTATCTTTTCTCTTCCCATGTTATAGACCCTTCTCTTCTTGAAGTCACTATTATTTTAATTCCCAAACTGGGTAAGAACCCTATGGACTCAGTGAATTATAGGCCCATATCCCTTCAAAACTATGACATGAATATTCTTTCTAAAATTCTGGCCGAGAAGATCAAGGCGGTCTGGACCCAACTGCTCAGTCCAGAGCAAGTGGGTTTTGTGCATTCTAGATCTTCAGCTGATCACTTAAGAACCCTCTTTCACATATCTCAGTACGCTCGTACATCCCAACGCCCCATGGTTTTAGTTTCGTTGGACACAGAGAAAGCATTTGATCGGGTGGATTGGTCCTTCCTTTGGGCTGTGATGGCTAGAATGGGTTTTCCAGGTCCTTTCTTGGAATGGGTTCAGACTTTTTATAAAGCCCCCTCAGCCAGAATATATTGTAATGGAGTTTTTTCCACAATATTCCGGTTGTTCACGGGCACTAGGCAGGGTTGCCTCTTTCGCCCTTTCTATTTAATTTGTATTTAGAACCCCTTCTCATTAAACTTAAATCTTCAGTGCTTGTCAGGGATGCGGTGGGTCAACAAGAGCTGGTCCTTTCTGCTTATGCAGATGATATTCTCCTGCATATTGAATCCCTGCAGATTCCTTAGACATGCACTGGACATTCTTAACCAATATGGGGCCCTTTCTCAATATAAACTGAACATCGCTAAATCTGAAATTTTTCCCTTAAATGCCTATACGTATAAGCAAGAGTTTGCGAACTTTGGTATGAGGTGGTCTCCCAGATCAATTAAATATTTAGGGATCCAATTTGCAACGGACCCCTCCCTGCTTAGGAAGCTCAACTTAGATGATCTCAACAGTCTTGTTCATCAGGATCTGACACGGTGGTCTGCTCTTCCTATCTCCCTCTGGGGCCGAATCAATATTATTAAAATGAATGTTTTACCCCACATTTTCTGCCCTCTTAACCTGCTTAACCTTTGGCTACCTGTTTCATATTTTCAGCAATACCATGAGATGTTTTCTAATTTTGTCTGGCGAGGAAAGGGAGTGAGGCGGTCTTTCACTAAGCTTTCTCTTCCTAAAGACAAGGGCGGGCTCCGGCTCCCAAATCTTCTGCTTTACCACTGGGCAGCCCAACTTGCTAAGTTAGGTAGATGGTTTTCAACTAATCCAGACTCTTTTCATCTGATTTGGCTTTAAATAGAGAGGTCGGCTCTTTCTGGAGTTAGGTTGGATCCCTATGCCATTTTTTATACTCCTCTTTCAGTGCTTTCACAATGGATAGATGACCGTTCGATTCTTGGATCTCTTAAATCTCTTTTTCAGTGCTGGCATTTTGTAAATGTATTCCCCGCCCGGGATTTAAGTCAACCGATTATGTTGAACCCCAATATTAAGTTGGGTAGCTCGATGATTACTCCCAAGTGGCTTCCACAACTTAAGGATGTTAACTTAGAACACCTTTACAACCACGGATCCCTTCTTTCATCTGGGGACATTCTCAATAGATATGCTATTCCTAAAGTCATGATTTTCAAAGTCTACCAGTTGAGACACTTTGTGATTGGAAAATTTGGTGCCCTTTTTAAGGAGCCGAAGATTCACCCCTTCCTTTCTCAAATAGTGGGCCTTGCTTCCAAACCGCATGCTATCTCACTAATATATTCTTTTCTTCTAAATTATAAATTCCTGGAACCTTTGGAGGGCTCTAGTACCTGGTCCCCATTGGTACCTGAGGTTGGGTTGGACTGGTCCCGTGTTTGGAAGGATCTTCACAAATATCACTTGCAGGACAGACTCAGGATTACCCAATATTATATAGTGAATGACTTATATTATACTCCCAAAAAGCTTTTCAAAATTAAGAAACATCCCACTCCACTTTGCTCTAGATGTAAGCAGGGGGAGGGAGATTCTTTACATATTTTTTGGTATTGTAGTAAAGTTGCCCCCCATGGTCTTCTATCTGGGACAATTTAGATCCTCTATTAGGTCTCTCAGAATGTTTTACTCCTCAGATTTGTATTCTGGGTGACTATGCTAGTATAGATAGTGTGGAGCGTAGATACCATATTGCGTTGGTATCCGCTGCAGTTAAAAAGATGGTCCTTAGACACTGGACTGATCAATTGGTACTGTCCTATGCCAAATGGCTATCAGAGCTCTCTGCTTACTAAATTTTGAAAAACTAGTAGCCAGTGTGCGGTGTCGTATGGACCTGTTTCGGAAAAAGTGGGGTAGGCTGCATGCATTGTATTTGCACCAATAGTTCCTGGCCTTTTACCTATGCCCGTAACGGCACTCCAGTTTGTCATATAGGGTGATTTTGTATCAAATAACTTGGGGAGTGGACTACTCCCTGCACGGTTTTTATATTAAATATCCAGATTGGAGGCATTAATTGTTTGGCACACTTGACTGGGGTGGGTTGGATGGTTTGGAGGGTGGATTTGGGGTGGGGGATGGGGATTGGGGAAGTGGGTTGATGGGTGGAGGGGTGGTGAGAGGAGGGGGTGGGAGGTCTTTTGTATTATTGTTTTTGTTGATGTCTTGGGGGGGCTTTGGGGTTGGTTGTTTTTTGGTTTTCTTTTTTCTTTGTTACGCCTTGTATTCCCTACAAGTTGTATATTCCTGTGATGACTGTTTGTTTTTGTGTGTAAAATCAATAAACTTAAATTTCAAAAAAAAAAAGTGCAGAATCCAGCTGGCCTGGGGCACTAAGGGTTGAGGTGCTGGACGCCACACCTCGTACCACACCCGTGACTCGGGATCAAGCTCAGGATGCTGATGGTCAGCCGGGGAGGAGAGGATGGAGCATCCATAGGATTGCTCTCCTCTCCTCTCCTAGGAAGGAGGGAAGGGGGAATGTCCCACGCAGTTAACGCCACCTGGTGGAGACCGGGTGCACTACAGATGCAGGACCATATAACAAGGGGAACTTTAGGCATCCATCTTCTGGATGTGGGTGGAGGTGCTCACGTAGTGGGCTGGATGACACATCCCACATTTGAGGGGACCAAATAGAAAAATCCCCCTCCCTAGGGGATAGGTTAAGGCACCTCTGCCCTGGACCACACTCTACCCAGCCCCATTCGCTCAACCTGGCACTCTATACTATAGATAGAGCACCCTGGGCAGATAGAGTGGCCCCTCCCCAGTGGGCTCAGATTTGGGGGATGTGTTGGGTTGGAGTGAGGGAGAAGGAGAAGGGTCTCAGGTGGGAGATAGAGACCGGAAGTAGAGGATGCCAGAGAGAGTTCCTCTAGGGGGAGGTGCAGAAAACAGAGTTAAAAAAAACAGTGCAGAATTCAGATAATGGGGGCCCGATATGCAAGATACAGTACATGTGTTGTTCGCTGTCCAGAATGACATTTTTGTGGCCTTCCAAATTTGTAGGAGAAAATGGAAAACAAAGTGGTGGCAAACAAAAAAGCATTTTCCCCCTCATGAAAAATGATGATATCAAACCAAAAAAATATAATTTTTTTGTCCCATACAGCTATTTTGAAGTGCTTACTGAACATGCTCAGAATAATTTTTTAACATTTCAAAATTAAATAACATTAGAACGTATTAATATTTTTTCACCAAACAAGCAAAAGGCACATCTGTGGCCCAGCTGCTTTCTACCATGAAAATTTCAGACAATTCAAAACCATCTGGGTGCTACAGGTGTCAGATGAAACCCAGCAAAACCAATGAGAAAACACTTACAAAAATTTTCTTTTTGCACTATCCAGAACTCGGAATCCATACATTCAACCTTAACGAAACTTAGCACATGCAGAAATCTGCCACACAAGACCACACATGCAAAATTTCTTGTAAATCTGTTGAACAATTGCAAAGTTATTAAAGTGCAAAAATTGGGGTTTAACATTAAACTGCCAATTAAGCCCTAACTATAACGGTACTACTGTGCCACGTTAAGCCTTCTTTTATTCTGATTATTTATACACATACTAAAAGACTAAAAGTAGATTCCTGGTAAAATCTGGAAACTAGACTAGCAATCATCATTGCAATCCTGGAATTTCTCAAATGTTGAAAATATAATTTAATTACTTCAGTCACCATAAATCAGTTGTCCATGATGTATCCCCTTTGTTCTTTGGGGTGCCTCCTTCCTCTTCCCTTGTATAGTATCTGTGTCATGGCCTCCAGATATCTAAGAAGTTCTGTCTTTCCAGCCTCAGATCCCCTGTTATTCTTTCCATTATTTAAATCTCTGTTACTTTACTTAGCCATTGTGCTAAGGCAGAGTTGTTACAGTCAATCACTTGATTCTGATGCACTTCAGGAATGCTACCCTAAGCATTTGTTCCAGTTGCTGTGTACCCTTGGATCCTTTTATCAAGGTTGGGAACTCTAAAACCATGTCAATAAAGACTGGAAATGGTCTTTCCTAGTATGATTTACATAGCCATACGTATCTGATTTCAATATGAGGCGATATATGGTGGTGTGGTCCAACTCCCACCCCACACTGCCTCCAGAAGGCATGTGTGTATCTGGCCACATAATGTTTTGGGATTTGGATGTGCAGAAGAATCTGACTAAGAGCATCCAACTGTATGCCCTCCATGTGGAAAAGGCAAGACATTTGAATAAAAAGTGAGAAGAAGACAACAGTACTTGGCAAAAGAGAGCAGGACAGGAAATGAAGACAGAAGTAGCTGGGAAAGCATAAAGGACTAAGAAGAATCTATGAAGAGAATAGCCATAAATGGAGAATGGAGAACCTTACAAATAGAAGAAATATTACTGGGAAAGATTATCTTATTCCAAACGACACCCAACCTTCTACATGAAAATGGTCTAGTGACAGTACATGCCATGCTGCCTTCTGCATACTGAGAAGCACCACCCCTGTGACCTACCCACACCAGCACCAGGATTTTAGTGCAGTGAACTAGAAAATGCTAAAGTGACCCAGAAAATGTACTGGTGGTTAAGCTTAATAAAGAAGTTGGTCAGTCTCTTTATTATTTCTAGCCCTAGGAAAGTGTTGGCACAACCAAACGACTGTGGCCAGCAGAACCATGGTAAAGTCCTTTTCCATGTCTGCTGAATAGTGTCTTATCTGATGGACTTCACTATTGCAAGTCCTTTTACCATGTCTGCTTCAGAATACAATTTGTGTTATGAATTTTTTAAGTCATGCTTCTGCCCAACAACTACATATCAGATAAAGTGAAGCAAACATTCAATGTTAGCCAATGCTTGTTTTTCTCAGATACAGGTCTGTTCAGCAGCCAAACTCAGACTGACTTGGGCTGGGAACAGCCTTTGATGTTCACTGAGGATATGCAACTCTCAAGTGATTGGTCGAGCTGTCAGTCCTTGTAGGCAGTTCAGGAGGTCTGTCACTCAACTGGTGATTGTTTCTTACAAAGGTACCTGAATTAATTAAACCTTTCACTAGTCCAGGAACCATTGAGGCTGTCACCTCAGGCAATCTGACCCTAATTGGTCACCCAGCCATTCTCTGACCCCATCACCATGCCAGCTTGAGTCAGAGGTGACAGTAATGGCCATCAACTTGTAGTTCATGGGTAATCTTCCCCCCAAAATTCTTATTTTCACCACAGTCCTGCAGTTTAACAGTATTTCAGCCCCGAAGCCAGTACAGCATGGGTGTACCTTCATGTTTAGTGTGATCAGGGCAGCAATTGGGTAAGTTCCAGCCCAGTCATGAGCACTGATGCATTGGCTCCAACGGTGGTGGCTGGTGCCTGTGAAGTGTGACTGCATGGAAACCTCAAAGGTAAAGCCCCAAATGGGGATGGTTACACCAGCAATGGATCAAGTCGGACTAGTCCCTGGCTGGCAATTGTAGGATTACAGGTTAGTAAGATGGGGCTTGCTGTAGGAGATAGTCATCACCCCTGGAGGGGTGCAGGAGGATGATGTATCTTCTTTGGAGGACAAGACTCAGGATGAGGTGGTAGGGGTCAGCAGGGGGATATACAAGTCTTTCCCTCTTTTCTTAACCAACTTTGGGAAATGTGGAAACTTTGGGAAAATTATCCACAGTTTGTGAACTTCGTAAATATGAAATATGACAATTTCACCCACCTTTAGACTTCAGTTTATTGTCTCATAGAGATGTTTTAAATCTCATAGAGATGTTTCATGTCTGATAAACATGTTTCTGTGTTTCTCATCTGAAAGATGACTCCCATGTCAGCACAGTGTTTTATTTATTTGATTGCTTAGTTTTTGTTGATTGTAGTTTTGTTCAGTAGTGTCTCACTAACACCATGTTAGAGCACTGGTATGATTCCTTATATCCAAGAGAAGAGTGCCATCCTGATTAACTGCTAGAACTGCATGGCCTTCTGGTGTAGCTCCCTCACTAAATACTTCTTCATCAGATTACCTGGTTTTGCACCTTAGACTTGTGGCTACTGTTGCAGTATCAATGGTCTAAAACCCTTAACTATAACCCTGAGAATGCCCCAGCCCTCCCTGGGCTGCAGTCTCATTGGATACCAGCTGCAAAATGACAGGTCAGATAGCAACAGGGATGGAAACCACAGAGAAAAACATGGGGGTGTCTTCCATAAAGAAACAGTAACTGTAGGATCATAGAAAATACTTCATGAAAAATACCAACAGATTGTCATAACAACTTCACATGCAATGTGGTTGATCCAGCAAATTTTAAAACACTTTTTTTAGGCAGAAAACTACCTGCTCAGAATTTCTAATTTCATCACCAGACTATAGGAATAGTGTACCCCATGGTGCTTGAGAAGGCGTTGACAGTGCAGTTGGGTGAGCACTTGCTCAGGTGTAATATTTTTGAACCCTTCTAGCCTGGCTTCAGCAAGTGACATAGCACAGAGATGACCCTGGTCCAGATATGAGATGACCTCCTCCTCCTGGCAAGAGACCGAAGTGAGGTGTCGGTAGCGAGCCTCTTTGATCTCTCCTACAGCATTTGACTCAGTAGATCACCAGGTGTTGAAGGGGAGGCTTGAGAAGTATCAGATCTGTCTGGGACTGTGCTAAGATGGTTCAGATCCTTCCTGGAAGTTATTTTACGTATTTATTTATTGAAATGTTTCACCGTGAAACCACACTGAACAACAAGTTGCTCATCTCCCGGTGCGACCTGGGGGAAGGGGAGAATGGGGATTGTATACAGTGAATTGGTACAAAACATATAGCATATACAGTGAACTGAATACAGTGAGTAGGTACAAACTCATGGAACTATAAGTAGCAAAAAATGCACATATGAATGCATACAATAGAAAGGGTAGGCTATATAAAGAATAATAAGAACGCAGAAAGCTAACAGTTTTGGGCTATGGCCTGGATGGAAAAATACACTTGAGAAGAACATAGCTTGTAATTACAATAGAAAGCAAGCATTAGAAAAACAAGATTTAGAGAAACCTAGCTACATAGATGCCCTTTTGGACCCACATCTACTCTGCACTTTTCCAGCACCCCCCTTCCTAGCTTCACCTCCCCTGCTGGCCCATGACAAATGCCACCTGGCTGCACTACCTCTATTCATATCCGCCTTCCACCTTTCCTCTCTCTGTCCCCCCCAACCTATCTCCCCTTCACTCCCATCCACTTAGTCTCCCTGATTTCACCCTTCTCCTTTCCCTTTCCCTTCCCCAAAGTTTCACCTTATTGTTCTTTCTTCATCTACTATGTGTTGTTTTTTTTTATTATTTTATAAAGTGTTATCTTTGCTTATGATTGTCTCAGTTGTACCAGTGACATGGAACCTTTGTAGAAGAGCCTTGGCTCAAAGGTATTTGTAATGCTAGAACAAATAAATAAATAAAAATAAACATAGGGAATGACTAGCTGCATAGGGAGTGAGCTAGTAGTATTATCTAGGGCAGGAATGTGAGGAGAGATATATATAATGCTAGTTGCAAGGTAGGTCCTAAGGGCAAGTGGTCAGAAAGTGCAATCAGATTGGGGCATATGTAGGGTGACTGGCAAAAGGCAGGTGGAGGAGGAGAAAAGAGGGGTGGAAGGGGTGGTAGAAAGGAAGTAATGACCAGCCCATAACTGGAAGCTAGTGCCCAATCAAGGCTGGGGGTGGAGAATGGACACTTGCATGGTGGTATTGGTGAAGGAGGGAGGTGCTGGACAATTAGGAGGATAAGAATAAGGGAGAGACTGGAGGCTTGGCCAGTCCAAATCCCTTCAGGATGCTGAGAACCCTGCCAGGGGATAAACAGGCATGGGAGAGGGAGGCTATTAAAGATATTAGTGATGCAATCAATGTAAATGGAGGGGGAGAAAAGGGTAGAAAAGAAGGGAGGTCACATCAGGAGGCTTGACCAGGCAGAGGTAGGAGAGGGAAGAGGAATGGTGGGAGGAGAAAGGACTGCCAGGGTGTGACCCACGAGAGTGTGCACCACCAGATTGTTAGGAGCCCTGCCTGCAAGGCAGAAGAATAATTCAGCCGGAGAGTGATGGTAGCAGGCAGTGAGGCGAAGAGGTAGAAGCGGATGGGTACAGATATCACTGCCAGTGGATGAGGAAGGCAAGGGAGCAGGTAGCTAGAATCTAATTGTGGGAGATATGGGGGGGAGTAGAAGGTAGTAGAGGGTGGTATGGATGGGGAGGGTGAAGAGGGCTTTCAAAGTGCACAGTACCTTAGGAGGAGAGCCCTGTTAGGAGAAGGGGAAGTACAGAGGAGAAGACGGAATTGCCAGGGTATGACCCCACCGGGATGATGCATACCCTGCTTGCACAAGGCAGTGGTATGCTCACAGGAGGTTATCAGGTAGGAGGCAGTGAGGAAGAGTGATCATAGACAGCCCAGAAACACCCAGGGTAGGAAACAGTGAGGGGGAGTGGATTTGAATAGGAGTGAAGCAGGTAGTAGATAGTGAGAGGGGATGAGGGAGGGAGGGAGGGAGAGAGGTGATTGGGAGGGGGTAGGGTTAGGTGGGGTGGAGGGGCAGTTTGTGAGGGAGATTGGAAGGGAGAAGGGGAAAGGGGTATTGGTAGTAGAGGAAGGAGAGGGAAACAGAGTGTAGGGATGGTAAGTGGGGGACAGTTAAGGTGGTTTATAGCAGGAGTAGTTAGATGAGAGGAAGTTGTATAAGGCTGCGCCAAGGGAGTGGGAGGAGGAGGAGGAATAGCATATGTGAGGGGGGGAGGGAGTTTCAGGCTTTAGGGAAGTGATAAGAAAAGGTAGTCTGGTCAATAAGTGTGGATTGGTGAGGGACCACTAGGGTCCGAGTGTCTGATGATCTGAGGGAATGGGGAGGAGGGAGTGGAGTTGTTAAAGAGGAGAGGAGGTGAGGCAGGAGATTTCCCAAACAGTATTTTGAGGTGAATTTGGCACAGTGGGAGAGGTTGAAAGAGGTTAGATTTATTGGAAGATCAAAAGCAGTTAAAGGCTATGGGCCCCTTTCTATTGACACCAGTAGCCCTGGACTGTGGTGTTCCTCAGAGACCAGTCCTTTCCCTTGTTTTATTCACAATGTTTTTCAGATCATTGGATGAGATAATTATGAAATACACTGTTTGGTATCATTGTTACGCAGATGAATCCCAGCTGAACTTATAGCAGTAGCAGCAAATTTTTACTTCAGCTTTCAAGAAGCTTTATTATTACAAATTTACATTAAAGATAAAAAAAAGGAAAATAAGCACGTTATACATACACAACATATATACTCATACATTATACAAAATAAATGAAAATAAGACACATACGTAACTTACAATCACATAAAACTATCAAAACTAAAAATCACAATATGCTTACCCAAATTTAAAACCAGGCTACAATGTCCAAATATATGTATGTATGGTTCAGAAAATTTCATACTGTCCTTACAGTGCACTTACAGGCCCTTGCAAGCTGCATAGTGGACAGGGAGCATCACAGTCTTAGGAAACAAACACCTACACAACCACATTTCTCCCTCACAATTCATTGGACTCTGCATTAAAAGTACTGTAGGCTGGGTACTCTGTAGTTAGCAATGTTCACTCCTCATCTCCTTTCCACTAGGGGTGAGCCAAAGCCGAAAAAGACTTCTGTAGAACAGGCAAAGTAGCCATTTTCTGTTTTGGCAAAGGGATCCAAAGTCTATGCACACTGAAAAACCTCTAGCTTTCCCCAGATGGCCAGTGATAGTCTCGTTGCCCCTCCTTCCAACCCTAGTCATTTCTCATTATTCCCTGTTCTCCCACATGTTGTTTTATACAAAAAATGGCTACTTGTGGCACTGTACTAGGAGCAGAAGACATATTTTAGAAGATACCCCCTCCCTAGCCAGATCAGTTTAGTCCCCAAAATATATATATTTCATAGTGGTCACCCACTCATGATCCTCGATCCATAACTTGGGGGACAATAGTCTTCATCACCCAGGCTAATACAGTCACCCTCCCTTTCTCTAACAGTCATCTGACTGTACGAGTTGTGCACAACTGGGATAGGAGTGGAGTGGCCTGCTTCACTAATGATACTAGGCAAACTAACCCAATCTGTCTGCCAGGCCTAGTGCCAAATTTGCTTCTCAAAGTGATGGACAAGATTTGAGATGAGATCTGAGTCAATATATAATTCCAGTCTATCTTTCTTGGTAGCTTTTTTGGATTAGTTATAACTTTAAACTACTATTATACTTTTTAAAAATGGAGGCGTGGGAACAAAACTCCTTGATGTTAGCATAAGATCAAAAACAAGAACAAGAGCTTGCTACAAATCACATCTGCCATATTGTGGAGAGTTGTAATCTGCATAGCTCCAAATCTGTCTTACATCGTCAATGATGCAGAGAGTGAAGCAGATACAAGCGCTTGGTAAAGGCCACACCAGAAGGGAGTGGGAGGGAGAGCATGAAGCGCCTCTTTGACAGATTCTATGTCTATGTTCCAACCAGTTAACAAGGGCCCTGTAGCTCGAGTTCAGCAGAGTTATTAGGCTGATCAAGAAGCCATCTCAAGAGGCTTATTCTGAGGGTCTTCCAGCCTGAGTAGTACTGGTTCAGAATCCAGAGAGAGACGTGGAGAGATTAAAGACAGTGAGGGGGCCATGTTCATAGAACAAAGTCATGAATATGAACTACTTTAAAATCCTGCCGACCCAGCTAAAAAGTTGATGGTTTTATAACGATGTGTCATGAATGATCATTATCAATTATGTTCAAAGATCATGTTCACGCTTCAAAAACCATCACTGTAATCATTACTTAGAATAATTAAACAGGAACATTAACTGGCCACCAATCAAAACACCTGATATTATAGCAATGGTGATTGTGGTTAATGATGATCTCATATCATTGTGAGTTTCCATGATTGCCCATGGTCAAGATTACAGTAATAAATACAATTCTCTCTTTTCTGTATTTTTGGAATTTACGTTGTCTTCTATTTAGTCATCTTTATTGAAATCATCAGTTATGACTTAACTTCTATATAAACACACTGCTTTCAATTACACTTACTCTGACACCTCACTTGTTACTAGTGTTGTGAAGTCTCTGACTAGTTTATATAGCTCCATTCAGTGATTCATTTTATGGTTGTGGTGAATTCCTACAAGTACATGGTTTATGCTCAAAAAACCTTTCCTTACAGTCTGCAAACTAGTACAGTCCCCAACGATTATTGCGGGCTAGTTTGCGTAGGCACTGTCTGCCCGCTATAGAGCTTGGACGCTATATCCAAAAACAACAGAAGAGTATTTTTTTCTGTCTCCCTACACAGCACACTGTGTGCTCTATCCAGAGCTTCAAGCACATGATCAAGTTGGATGTTTTTTAATTTTACCTTTTTTTAACTTTACGGATGGCATTTGCCTCAAGGAATGGAGGGGTTGAGTGAAGTGTGAAATTGGAGCGTGACCAACTGTGGTAAGCAAGCAAATGATCAGTGGCAGGGAGCACCCATTGTATGTGTTTCTTTGGGTTTAGTGTTAGCTGTTTTTAATAAAAAAAAGACAGCATTTTGGAACTTTTTGAATGAATCGGACAGCATTTGACTTGAGGAACACAGGGGTTGAGTGAACCAAGAATGCAAGTGGGAAATTAGAATCTGACCAACTATGGTAAGTGAGCGAATGAACAGTGGCAGGGAACACCCATGTTTCTTTGGGCTTAGTGTTAACTGCTTGCAGAACAAGCAAAAAAATGATAGCATTTTGGAACTTTACAACTTACTGTAATTAGCACCTTGAGAGTATGATAATCTATTGTACTATATTTCTGTTCAGATTCACCTGAAATACACAGGGGACTTAAGATGGTATATATAGTAAATTTTACCGTATTACCAATGAAAGTGGCAAACGGAGAACATGATCCGCTCGTAGTAGCCGACTGTCTGTGATAACCACAGGCAGTATACGTGGTGGGGACTGTACTGTCAAGGCAAATTATTTTAAGAATAGAAACTGCCATTGTTTGGGGCCATAAACCATTCTTTTGAAATATGTGATTTAGTTAAGCAAATGTGTGTGCTATAACTAACATTGCACATACTCTTCTTAAAGAGATTAAAATGTGACTTCACATGATTTACATTATAATTAATTTGCTTTTGCTGATATTCGACATTCTTATTTTCATAGAAATAATACATAAAACTTTAAGTATTATGCATGTGGCTTACAATCTTATGATACAGAACAAATATAATCATAAGTGATCATCAGTGATCATCACTAGGTCATCCACAGATCATCAAAGGCCATCACACTGATTTAAGCTGACAAAAATAATAATCAGTTGGTAACTTGAAAGTTTGTGTTTGTTGATTAAATCACGAACTAGATGACAGTCTTAGACCATGGTCTCCCTTGATGATCATATGGTAAAATTTGATGATTAATGATTATCAGTCATGACTGACCTTCAAAAAACATGATTAACAATTTACTAATTCACCTGAAAAGGGGCTGTATGTATGTTAAGATCTATGGCACAAAAGTCATACTCTGTGCAGATGATGTGGTGCTCTGTTGCAGTGCAGGGGATGCACATGTCATTAATGTCCCTCTCCAAAGAGGGTTTTTGCAACTGCAAGACTGGTTCACAAGGAACAACCTCGTGTTGAACAGCAAAAAACAAAACAAAACTATGCTGTTCAGTTCCTCTTCAAAATTGTGACACCAGAAAAACTGCCTTAAGATCATCTCTTCAGCAGTGGCTTACCTAGAATCTGTTGCCACCTTCAGATATCTAGGACTGCACCTGAAATCCACACTGTCATGCAAACTGTATGCAGATGCTGTCACAAGAACAATAAACCAAAAGCGTGGGCTGCTTTACAGGTTAAGAAACTACCTTACTAAAGAATCTCGACTGTCCATTACCAACAGGCTTCTCATCTCCACCCTTCCCTATGGGGTAGCTACTTTCCTGCAAATAAGGGAAACTAAAATAGCCAGGCTCATGGTCCTCTACAACAGAACTGGCCATTTTACTCTCAACACTCACAATAGGGATCACCTCAGAGTCCAAATAGAGCTAAAATGGCCCACACTCATCCATTGGATGCAATTTACCCTCCACTGTGTAACCTACACACTCATCAGCCAACTTCCCTCCCTGCCTAACCTCTGCTCTGACCAGGTAATCTTCCTTCAGAAACTTGAGGTCTTCATCCTACATACCCCTCTCAACTCTACGTAGGAAAATTAACATGAGGCAGAGAGTCTTTGCCTACTTTGCCCGACTAATGTGGAATTCCCTCCCCTCTTCTGTCAAATTAAGCAGCTCTGTCAGCACCTTCAAATCAGCCCTTAAGGAGCATCTCCTCTTTTTATCAGAATACAGCTGCTGACTCACTGCTACTTTCGTTAGCCCCCACCCACAAAATTTGTAGTTCCCCTTTTAGATCTTATGTCAGGTAATGGTATTCTTGAAAGTCTGGTAATTTGCTGTACTCTTCTATAAATTGTTAACTATGCATCCCTTTCTATTTAAACATTGTAATAGAGTTGTGGGCAAGGCAAACAGGATTCTGGGTTGCACAGGGAGGAGGAGAATAAGCAATAGAAGTTGGAAGGTGATCTTCCCATTGTACAGGTCACCAATGTGACCACACCTGGAATACTGTACAAAGTACTGGAGTCCACACCTGAGGAGAGGCTGCAACAAGGTGGAAGCAGTACAGTGCAAGGCAACCAACATAGTCCATGGACTGGGGGGAAGACATACAGGGACAGGCTGCAGAACTTAAACATGTACACCCTTAAGAATGGGAGGAAAAGGGGTGACATGATCGACACATACTAGCGCCGCCATAGGATAGAGGTGGATGCCAAGGAATTTTTCTCTTTGAGTTCAACTACTGGGATGAGAAAGAACTCATTTAAACTCGGGGGGGTGATTGAAAAGGGATGTCTGAAAGCACTTTTTCACAAAGAGTGGTGGACAAGTGGAATGATCTGCTGGAGGAAGTGGTACAGGCCAGATCAGTGAACAGCTTCAGACAGGGATGGGATAGGCATATGGGGTTTGTTAGAAAGGGGGGGACAGAACAAAAGGGCAGGGATGGCTACTAAGGTCAGTGCAGAGTAGTTAGGTAGCAAGGGGAGACTGGATGGGCTGATAGACTTTTCTCTGCCATCCTTGGCTATGTATTTTGTGCTTTTTATCATGAATGTCTTGACCTCTGTATATACTTATTTTTGTAACTAATTCTGGGTGGCACCTTAAAATGGGACTTTAGTTCCATGGGCCTACCCAGTTACCAAAAACAAATAAATAACTTTATATATAAATAACAAGTACGAGCTATGTTTCAGGAGGTGTGGTACTCCTTTATGTTACTGCCCAGGTTGGGGGTAATAACACCTACATGGAAGAAAGTCAGCTTAACTCTGCTAGGTTCCCTGTTTGCATGAGAGCCAGATTGAGATAGGGCACAGTCAGTGGCATTGTTTGAAAGTTCCCCCATGAGTCTTTGGACTGGAATACCAAATGGGGAAGGAAATACCAGGAGGCTGACAGACTGGGTTCACAGTCAAAAGGGCACTAAAGTTTCTGTGGTTGCCACGCAGAACTGGGCACTCTGGCAATAGATGTCAAGATGATCTTGCTGGTTGTTAGTCAGGAAGGGCAAGCTTGTGATGTACTGCTACATGATATCAATGTATATGAAATCCATACTGTATCAGCCAACGTAGCACCCTAAAGACTGATGAAATATGTTACAAATAAATATTTTCCTGCTTCGTTTTTACTGTACAATGGAAGTGTCTCATTTGGGGGAAGTTAATGCTGGAAGCATGGGACCTGATTCCAAAAGGGGTTATGCATGTCATAAGGCGACTTGCGCCAAACCCTGTGGAACAAATCACATCTTGTGACATTCGTTATTCCTTTTGCTATACCCAGACACGGTCTGTGCCATGGCACTTGCTGCCTGCATCTAAGGGGCCTTCCACCAGCCGCAGCCCCAATGGCATGGCGGAAGAGGGGTTATGGCAGTGACTGTGCCCAATTCCGAAAGGCAGCTGCCATAACATACCTATGCCATTCCAGGTCCCAATACAGCACTGCAGGGTAGGACCAGCATATAGCTGGTCTAAGGGGCATCTGTTCTGGCAAACGCACATTGTCATGCCCCATGGACCCCCAGCACAGTGATGCCCCCCACCCCCACAATTCAGGGTGCCACCTGGAGTCCGTGTTGAGCTGTGCCCCCCTTTGCACCTGTGCCACCCAGCCTACCCCCCCAAGGCTCCCAGGGTATTGCGGGCTTGTTACGGGGAGGGGGGGCTCCAGGGTGCTGTTAAGTGCGGTCTACGGCTTGCGGCACCCAGATCCATTGCACCATTCCTGTGGTGCAACCCTACAGCTGCCACAAGTCACGGGACATAAGTGTAAGGGACCCTGCCTATTCTGGAATAGGGTGCAGGGTCCCCAGTGTAGCGCCGCATGGTGCTGCCAACATATGCCTGCAGGTTGTGCCATGCGCCTTGGAATCGGGCCCATAGTATTTATTAATGCTAAGTCTGCAATGACTATTTCTTGGTTAATGGGATCCAAATGGTGAAAGAAGTTGAAAGGCAATTGTCCTGTGGTGAAGAGAATGCTGAGCACACAATAAGAATGCCATCCGCAATATATACCCACTAAGACACATTACCTCCTGAAGCACACAGTAAACCTAGATGGTTGGTATCCTATATTATAAATAGCTTAGGTGATTTCAGCAGATCAGCACACAGAGCCACTGTGCCTCTTATTTTATGTGCTGCAGTCTCTCGTGCAGGAGTGTTAGGAGTGGAGCATTCCCCCTCACAGCAGGGTGGGGGGGGCAGCTTCATTTAACTTTTTAAAGTAAAAATGAAATACTTAATTATTTATTCATTTGTTTTATTTTTTAATTTTATTTGGCTATTATTTTGTCCTCCTGATTGTTCGGCCCTGTCTCTGGAGGGAGCCCCCAGCCCCATCCCCTGACATCCACCAACTGGTGCCAACCATTACTCCTAGGGCTACCCCCAGAAGGGCTGGCGGCACTCCCCAACACCTGCCAAAAACTGGATCCAGTGTGGCCAGCACTGTGGCTAGTCGGGGGCGGGACCTGTGAGGCACCCTGCATCATCCGCCGAGCAATCTGATTTTTCTCCTCCAATTTTAGTCCTCTAGAGGTGGGGTGTGCAATGACACCAGTGACAACAGTGCACACACTCCTATGCGTGCTCCACCAAGCATCTGCTCCATCTCTACCCCATCATCGGCAACATCAGCACACAGCCCCCAGCCTCTGTTAGGGGCCAGTCATACACTGACCACTGGAGTCCCCCCTCCCCAGAGAAGGAGAGCAGTCCCTGGGATGCTCGATCTTTCTCCTCCCCTGCCGACCGCCAGTGGTCCATGCTTGTTCCCAAGCACAGGTCACCAGAGTGGCGCGAGGTGTGGCGTACAGCGTCTCAACCCTCCGCGCCACAGGGCCAACTACAAATACTTAATTACAAATAACTCTTAGTTATTTTATTTCATTTATTTGAAAATTAGTAACTGGGAGAGGCACAGTGAGTGAAGGCTTGCTTCCAGGTGTGGCCCGGGGGAGAGGGAAGAAGGATACAATAAGAAGCAAATACAGTATCAATAAATGGTACAAAGTAAAGTGCAGACAGTGAACAGTTTAACATGGTGAAAGTGCAAATAAAAAGTAAATAAATGGAGCTAAACATAGGTACAATGAGCTGCTTATGATGTGCAAATAAAGAGACCAGAGCAGGTGTAATATTGGTAGTGTAGTTGTGGATTGGTAAGAGCCTGATAAAGGCTGAGGTAGAACCCAGGAGGAGGCCCAGCATCAGGGGTGGTAGAAGCTCCAACAGGAGAGGATCAGAGAGGGGGGGCAGAGAGGAGTAGGTGGGGCAGGAAGGAGCTTTAGCTGGTACCTTTGGAAGACAGGGAGGGGGCAGCTGGAGAAAGGAGAGTAGCATGTACCAGAAGGAGGAAAGGGGATAGGAGAAGACTGATTGATTGATTGATTGATTGATAAAACTTTATTTTTATACAGGAAACAAATAGGTTAGGACCAGAGGCCCTGTTTTCAACTAATGTCCTGTGTTCTAAGATACATGAAGAAATAAAATACAAACAATAATTATACAAACTCTGTCTAAAATACAAACATTAAACATACAAAAACAAACTACATATCTTCAAATCCAATATCATATATAACATGCACAATCAGTCTGTAGATGTTCAACCAAATTAATTTAAAAAATGGACAGATTATAAATCATCTTTAAATTTTTTGGCAAATTATTCCAGTACCTAGCTATTTCATTTTGTAACTTTGTCTCTCCAATATTGTTATGATATTTTAACATTGAAGTTGTTGTATTAGAATTTCTTGTTTGGTAAGACAAATTATTTGTTAGAGGTAAAATAATACATTTTGCTAATGGGTGTCTACATTTAGAAAATATGAATTTATGACAAATTGTTAACCAAATATAATTTCTTTGAGCGTCAGGATTTAACCAATGTAATTGTTTGTATATTACACAATGATGACTTTTGTATTTGCTCTTGGTAATAAATTTCCCCAATCTATAATAAGCTTGATTTACCTTATTTAATAACTTTTGAGTAGTATTCACATATAAGGGTGCTCCATAATCTAATACTGGCATTATCATCTGCTGAACTAATTTCTCTCTAACTTCCCTTGTGGATGATCCTGCCACTCTCCTAAGAGCCCCCAACCTTTGGTTTACCTTTCTAACCTGAATATTAATATGAACTCCAAACGTCAAATGCAAGTCCATTTGCACTCCTAAATACCTATAACTTTTCACTTCCTTCAGTTGAGTACCATTGGATAGGTGGATCTGCAACTGTGGACTGCTCTCAACTCGACCTGAACAAAACATCATGCACTAGGTTTTCTTTGCATTTAGAAGCAGTCCAGAGTCGCGCATCCACCTCTCCAGTTGAATCAGGTCTCTCTGCAATTTCGGCTCTATTTCCTCTAAGTTTTCGGCTGAAACCAGTAGTACTGTGTCGTCTGCACACATCCTGATTTCCCCATTTCTAATATTTTGTACCAGACCATTAACATAGATGTTAAACATTAATGGCCCTAAAATCGATCCCTGAGGAACCCTCCAATTTATTTCCTCAAAGCACGATATCGTAGTTCCATTAGCGACACATTGCTTACGGCCAGCCAAATATGATGTAAACCACTGCAAGGAACTCTTTTGTACTCCAACCTGCCAGAGCCTTTCCAAGAGCTTCCTATGTTGAACCAAATCAAATGCTTTACTAAGATCCACGAACAGTGTTCGTAGATCTATTTGGTCTAAAGCCATGTTGATTATCAAATAATATTTCATTATCTTCTAAATAATGACTTAATTGAAAATGTACTCTACGTTCCATTATTTTTGAAAGCACAGGAAGTATGGTAGTGGGTCTATAATTTGATGGTATAGTACAATCCCCACCCTTAAAGAGTGGTATTACTTTTCCCTTTTTCCATACTTCTGGAACAGTAGAACTACTAATGCTCCAATTTAATAAATAAGTTATTATAGGTGCAAGAACATCCACGCCAATTTTTAGAAATCTTGCCTCGATTTCATCCAGACCGCCGGCTTTATTAATATTTAAGTTTTTCAATTCTAATTGTACTTCCCTCAAAGTTAACAATCTAAGATTAAATTTAGCTTCATGTTCAACTATTTGTTTTTTTAGTTGTGCTGTTATATTGTTAGCTAACAAATCAATTGTACGTTCCATTGGAGGGGGAATGTTTAAATCCCCTAATTCAACAAAATAAGAATTCAACATTCTAGCCACCTCTGTTGATTCGTCAATCAGCTTTCCTCCTTGCAACAGACTTATTTCTTTGATAGTTCTAGTAGAATGATTAATTTCTGTAGTATGTCTCCAAAACATTTTTTGGTCTTTTGCCTTACTTAATTTGTCAAGATAATACTTTTTCTTAGCATTTTTAATGACTTTACAGCATTTATTTCTCCATTGTTTAAAGCTTTCCCAATCATCCGATAATTTTGATTTTCTAGCCTTTTTTCATATTCTATCTCTAATCCTGAGTTACTTATTTATCTTGTCTGTTATCCATGAATCTTCTTTTGCTCTTTTACATTTCTGCACTTTTGGAGCATGAAGCTGAATCATGGACAATAAGCAATCATTAAATTCTTGAAATGCCAATTCAATGTCTGGAATCATAAACATTCTGTCCCAATTAAGTTCCATAAGGTTTTTTAAAACAAACTTCTTTAAAATTCCTGAAATCTCAGGCCCAGTAAACATTCTTCTGTTGTTACTACTGAGATAGAAAAGTTAATAATACACATTATGGGACAATGATCTCCCAAGTTTATTGTTAATACTTCCCATTTTTTTATATCCAAATCCTGGGAGACAAACAGAAGATCAAGTATAGCCCCCCGACCCCAAAATGAAGTGGCTCTGCTGGGATCCTCGATCCTCTGTTCTAATCCCAGGGTTTCAAAATTATTTCTAAGTTTTACACCTCTAGCCGGATTCCAATCCGCATAAAAATCACCCATAAAAACTGTCTTTTTATCCTGTATTAATTCTGAGAGAAGGTCCGTAAGGGAATCAAAACTTTTAAGTTTTGTTTTGGGGAGGCATAAAATACTCCCACTACCAGTTTTAATGTAAACAATTCAATCAATATACAACCTATCCCTTCATGACTGGCTGCTAAAAGTGTCTGATAGGGGCCTAAATTATCTTTAATATACACTAAAACTCCTCCACCCCCTTTTTTTGTTCTATCATTTCTTTCTATTCTATATCCATCAAGATGTACTTCTTGATCACAAATATCTGAATGAAGCGAAGCTCGATAAAGCCAATATATCAAAATTTTATTAGCAACCCAAACCTATAATAATCAATTTTATGAGCTATACTCCTTACATTCTCATGGACTAAAGTAATCTCACCTGTGAATCCTGGGCCAGGATTAACTTCAATATCACCGCTTTGCATTAACAAACATAAGCAGAAGAAGCTTCCTGGCCCCAGGTTTTCATCCGGTGAGATATTGTCAAAAGTCCCATTTGTTTTAATTCTCCTCCTTTCATTTGTAAATGTATTTCTTCTTAAAACAAATCTTGTAACATTGGGGTAAAACATTCCCCCCATAGCGACAAAGCCTATTCCTTTACTAACACTGTTACAATCAATATCTTTTACAGTGTAGTTCACAAGACAAACCCCCATATTAACCATACACTCAAAATAAATGCAGGACTCATTTTCCTATCTAATTTACGCCTCAATTTAAACTACAACCAGTTTTATTTCTACTGAGTGGCCACACTCACACCAGCCGCACCACTGCACTCGTCAGGTGCAGTGCGAGGTTTTATAGTGATAGCCCCCACCCCTCAGGTAATTAAGCTGCCTTGATCTGCCCCGGATCCCTCCTTCCAGTCTATTGCACAAATGTCCCGAAACAAAGATAATGATTCTGGCAGTCTAAAAATATCAAGCAGATTCAGGCAAAGATGTTTTCAACACAGCTACACAGTCTCAGTAGATACCGGCAATGAGCAGCTCTCACCTGCAGCCGGGATTATTTGTGTCTTGATGAAAATTCAATGACGTGTGCAGCGCGAGGCTTTATAGTGCGTAGCCCCCACCCCTCAGGTAATTAAGGGTGCCTTGATCCTCCACCGGATCCCCTCCTTCCAGTCTATTGCACAAATGTCCCGAAACAAAGATAATGATTCTGGCAGTCTAAAAATATCAAGCAGATTCAGGTAAAGATGTTTTCAACACAGCTACACAGTCTCAGTAGATACTGGCAATGAGCAGCTCTCACCTGCAGCCAGGATGATTTGTGTCTTCATGACTGCCTAGCAAAGGAGTGACAGTATGGAATGGAGAAGGTGTGAGGACCCGTGGAGCAGAGAGAGAGAGAGAGTAAGAGGGAATGGGGGACAAGACATAGAAACATAGAATTTGATGGCAGATGAGGACAGCTTGACTCACCCACCAGTCTGCCCATTGGTTTCCCTGGCTATACTGTTACCACAGATCCTACTTGATCTCTGGCTTGCTTCACACTAAGATTCCCTTGCACCTATCCCATGTTTGCTTGAAACCCACCACTGTTTACGCCTCACCACCTTGGCTGGAAGACTTTTCCAGGCATCCGCCACTCTTTCAATGAAGAAGTACAGTACTTCCTCACATCTCTCTCAAATTTTCCTCCTTCTAGCTTCATTGCATGGCCTCTAGTTTTCATGCATCTTTTCTCTGAAAATATTTCCCTCCTGTACCTTATTTACCATGAGGTATTTATGTCTCTGTTATCCCCCCCACTCTTCTCTCTTCCAGGGTGTACATTTTGAGGTACTTCAGTCTCTCCTCATAGGGCTTCTCATGCAGAGCCTGCACCATTTTAGTTGCCCTCCTCTGTACTGCCTCTAATCAATCTATGTTCTTCCTGAGATGTGGTCTCCAGAACTGGACACAGTACTCCAGGAGGGGCCTCAACAACTATCTAAACAGTGGCAACACCACTTCCCTCCTCCTGCTGGTGATACTCTTCCCTATGCACCACAACATCCCTGTCTTGCTACATTGAGATCAGCAGATATGATTACTCCCAGATCCCTTTCCTGTTTGGTGACTGCCAATACCTCTTCTCCCATATTGCACTCCACCTTAGGGTTTCTGTGCCCTTAGTGCATGATTTTGCTCATTTTCACATTGAAACCCAGCTGCCATGCTCTTGACCACCTCTAGTTTTCTCAGCTCGCTGCACATTTTATTCCACCCCCTCTGGAGTGTCCACATTATTGTAGATTTTGGTATCATCCACAAAGAGGCAGACCTTTTCTTTCAGCTCATCTGCAATGTCACTTACGATGACATTAAAGAGGACTGATCCCAGTACTGAGTCCTGCTGCTGGCCACTCTCCCTTCCCTGGAGTGAACAGAACTCCATTTCACCACTACCCTCTGTCGCCTATGCCTTAATCAATTTGTTACCCAGTTTACCACTTTAGACCCACCCTAAGTTGCCCGGTTTCCTTACAAGTCTCCTCTGTGGAACAGTGTTGAAAGCCTTACTGAAATCTAGCGAGCAACGCCCACTGCCCCACCCGATCTATTTCCCTGGTCACCCAGTGAAAGTAATCTATCAGATTTGTCTGACATGACCCCGATCCCCATGAATCCAAGTTGCCTCGATGTTGTAGCCAGCTGGAGTTCAAGATACTCCATAATCACTTCCTTTAGAAGTGACTCTATTAGTTTTTCCACCACTGATGTCAGGCTGACTTGCCTATACTTGATAGCCTCCTCCCTGTTACTGCTTTTGTGAAGTGGGACTACATCTGCCCTCTTGAAGTCCTCTGAATCTACTCCTGTTTCCAGTGAGTTTTAAAAAAGGATTGTTAGAGGTGCAGCCAGTAACCCCTTGAGCACCCTCAGTACCCTTAGGTGTACTCTGTCTGGCCCTATACTTTGTCCACTTTCAGATTTGTGACTCTCTCCTCTGTAAAGGGACTTGTGTCTACCTCCCTCTCTCCAGTGTCCCTTTTGTTTTTATGTGGCCCGTCTCCTTTCCCTTCCTCTGTGAAGACTGAACAAAAGTGGTTGTTCAGGATATCTTTTCCTGATCCTCCTCTGCACAGTCCCCACCTGCCCTTCTCAACCTCATAACCCTTTCTCTTGTCCTCCTCTTGTACCTAAAACATGTCTTGTCCCCTGTCATTACCCTTGGGTTATTCTTTTTCAGTTTGTGCCTTTGCTCCTCACCACTTTACCTGCCTCCCTCTGCTTCCCCTGATACAACTCCCTCTCCTCTTCCCTCTGTGTCTCTTTATACCTCCTGAAAGTTACCCTTTAACTGTTACATTTTCAGCCACTTCTTTCAAGAACCGTAGCAGTCTCTTTTTATGTTTGCTTGAGTGCACAGCGCACAAGGAAAATATTGAGGTTAGTAAAGCATTGCAGAGGTGCAGCAATGTTGTGGCTATTGCAGGGAACACTTTAATGGGCTCGTCCTCAGCCACCAATCATCAGGAAGCTGCCAATGATGGCAGTTTCCAGAGTGAGCACCGCACTTGAAAGAAATCGCTGCTCCAATCAGGGACAGTTTCGTCACTACAGTGGCAGATCTCTCCCTCCCTTCCCAACAACTGAAAAACATTCCAGCCATGCACATTACAGTGCACAGCAATGTGCATGGCTGGAGTTACAAGCAACTCATTTGCTCAGTGTGTCTTTCCCAGTGAAATATATTAATAAATAAATAAGCAAACATAATAAATAGGTCACACCTCTTTGCATAATTGGCGGCTTCTGTCACCCACCACACACTCCCCAAAAGCTGATATCGGTGCCCAATCCTCATGTCAGCATGTGTATACCTCCTTCCCATTAAGGTGGCACACTGGGAGCCCACCCCAGTGTGCCAAACTCATTATATTTCTGACACAGAGATGCCCACTCCCAGTGTCAGATGACTCCCCCCAAGCCTGAACATATCTTTTGCCGACAACAGGGTGCCCAATCCCCATGTCGGTATCCCCACCACCACCCCCACTATTGTGGCACACTGGGAGCTCACCCCAGTGTGCCAAAGAAATTTTTTATCTTTTTCCGACACCAGGATGCCTACTCCCAGCATCGGATGCACCCCCCATTTCCCCTTTTTTTCAGCCAACCTCGAGGTGCCCAATCACCACAGGTCAGCATTGATCTCCCCTCCACTAGTCTGGCACACTGGGAGCCCATCCCAGTATGCTGAAATTTATTTTTCATACTATTTCACCTGTAAGAAAGAAATCGGTCCCCCGAGGTCTTTTTGGTTTTTAAACCTAAAGAAAAAGAAAATGGTCCCTCATCTTCCTTGCCACCCCCTACCCCATCCTGACCATCCCTCTGTGCACCCCACCTCCCCACACCCCCATTACCCATAAGTACCTCTGGCATTGTGATCTTCTGTAGACCAGGAACACATCTGCATTCTTCAAAAGTTGAGCTTAAGAAAATCACGGTAAGCCCTATAATGGCAGTCAATGAGAGGTTTCAACTTAGGTTGATATTGCAGCCATTTTGGGGAGTTTTGGTCCCAAATTTTCAACATGGGGTTCTTGGGACCCCACCTCATGAACACTGGCACTGTCAGTTTGTTTTTTAAGTCCTTAAACATGATTTTGCAGTTGCTGCGTGGAATCACCTTTTGGGACTGATTAACAAAACAACAGTCCCACTGTTCGTGAGGTGGGGTCTGAAAAAGCTCATGTTGCAAGTTTGGTGAAAAAACTCCAACAAATGACTGTGTTTTGAGCGTGCATTGCACAGTTTGTATGCATACTCGTAACTTCACCAATTTTTAATATTTTCACTCCAAATTTCCAACATTGCCATTTTTTCACACCTCTTTATTAACAGTATACTGTAGCTGCCATTTTTTGCATCCTGCCCAAAACATGTTTTCGCACCTGTAGTGCAGAATGGCACAGTCGCTGTGTGAAATCAGCTTTTGGGACAGATTAATGAAATTACAGTGCCACTGTTCATGAGGGGAGGTCCCAAAAAAGCCATGTTGAAAATCTGGTGAAAACATTCCAAAAAATGACTGTGTTATGAGCATGCGTTACACAATTTTTACGCATGCTCATAACTTCACCAATTTTTCATATTTTCACTCCAGATTTTCAACATTGAAATTTTTTAACACAGAAACATAGAAAGATAGAAGTTGACAGCAGATAAGGACTGCAAGGCCCATCCAGTCTGCCCATTTCTTTTTCTACCTTATGAATGTGCCATCGGTCTTTGCTCTGCCAATGGCCTATCTAGTCATACGATCTGTATTGCTCCCTTATGCGTAACCCATGCCTGTTTGAAGCCCTGCACTATATTCATATCCACCACTTCCTGAGGTAGGCTGTTCCATGCATCCACCACCCTTTCTGTGAAAAAGAACTTCCTCACATTATCCCTTAATCGGCCTCCCTCTAATCTCATGCTGTGTCCTCTTGCCCTGCTATTTTTCTTATATTGAAACATGTTAGACTCTTTCACTTTGTTAATGCCCATAAGGTGTTTGAATGTTTCGATCATATCACTTCTCTCCCTCCTTTGCTCTAGGGTATACATATTGAGCTCCGTTAATCTGTCCTCATATGTTTTCTGATCCAGTCCCTGCACCATTTTGGTTGACCTTCTCTGGACTACCTCAATTTGGTAAATGTCCTTGTGAAGGTGTGGCCTCCAGTACTGCATGCAGTACTTCAGATAGAGCCTAACCAGTGTGTTGTAAAGAGGGATTATTACCTCCCTCTTCCGACTTGTGATACCCCTACTAATACACCCCAACATCCCCCTAGCCTTATCTACTGCTTTAGTAGTCTGCTTGGATGATTTCAGGTCATTGGTGATGATGACACCCAAGTCTTTTTCTTCCCTTGTGACTGCCAGCAACTCCTGTCCCAGCCTGTAAGTGGCTTCAGGGTTTCTCTTCCCTATGTGCATGATCTTGCACTTCTTTGCATTAAACCCCAGTTGCCACTCTTTCGACCATTTTGCTAGTTTATCCAGATCTCTTCTGATTCTGCCCACCCTATCTGGATCATCTACTCTGTTGCAGATCTTGGTGTCATCTGCAAACAGACAAACCTTATCCTCCAGTCCATCTGCAATACCACCGATGAAGATATTGAAGAGGACTGGCCCCAAGACTGATCCCTGAGGTACCCCACTTGTGACTTGTATCTCTTCTGATTGCATACTGTTTACCACCACTCTCTGTTTTCTGCCCATCAACCAGTTTGCCACTCAGTTGACCAAGTTCTGACCCACCCCGAACATACCCAGCTTATTAATCAATCTTCTATGTGGAACAGTATTGAAAGCTTTGCTGAAGTCAAGGTAGGCTGCATCAACTGCTCTCCTTTGATCCACCACTCTGGTTACCCAGTCAAAGAAATCTATGAGATTAGTTTGACAGGACCTTCCTTTTGTAAATCCATGCTGTCTTGGATCCTGTGCTCCTATGGATTCCAGGTGTTGCACTATTCTTTCCTTAAGGAGTGCCTCCATAATCTTTCCCACTACTGAGGTAAGACTGACTGGCCTGTAGTTCCCTGCCTCCTTCCTGCTACCACTCTTGTGGAGCGGGATCACATGAGCCCTTCTCCAGTCTTCTGGGACCTCTCCTGTGCTCAGAGATTCACTAAACAGTTCTGATAATGGCTCTGCTAGTTCCACCCTTAGCTTCTTTAGTACCCTGGAATGTATGCCACCATGTCCCATTGCCTTGTCTACCCTCAGCTTATCAAGCTCTTGTAGGACCCTTTCTTTTGTGAAGGGACTAGTGCACACCTCCCTCCCTCCTGTGTCTATGGTGCTGAGCTATGTGCCCTGCCCTACCTTCTCTTCAGTAAATACTGAGCAGAAGTATCTATTTAGGATAGATGCTTTTACATGGTCCTTCTCCTCACACGCCCCCTTATCCCCTTTGATCTTAGCGATATCCCCTCGGGACTTTCTCCTTTCACTAATGTATCTATAGAAAGTCTTGTCACCTTCTTTTACTGTTTGTGCTAGTGTTTCCTTGGTTTGGGCCTTTGCCTGCCTTACTGCCTTCCCTGCTTCCCTTAGGGAAGTTTAGTATACCTCCTACCTTCATTCTGCTGCATTCCTTATATTTCCTGATGGCCAGCCTTTTGGCTCTGACCTTTCTGTTATTGTTTTGAGAACCAAAGTGGTTTCCTTCTTCTTCTGCACTTCCTTTCTCTCTAACACAATGGGATGTTGCTTCAAGTATTGCATCCTTAATGCTTGCCCACTTTGCCTGTACCCCCTCACCTTTATTTCATTTTGCCAGGGCTAGCTTAACTCTGTTGGCCATCTTATCAAAGTCAGCTCCTCTGAAGTCCCATATTTTTGCCTTGGAATGGGATGAGTTAGTTCTAGTGGTCAAATTGAACCATAGCATGTGATGGTCACTGGCCCCCAGGTGACCTTCTACCTGGAGATCTGTGATCCTTTCCCTGTTAGTAAGTACAAGATCTAGGATAGCCCCATCTCTTGTGGGTTGTTGTACCAGTTGTCTGATGCCTTCCCCCTGCAGGGAATCCACCATATGTCTCATTCTGGCAGATGTTCCTGCTGGTATTGATCACACCTCCTCATGAACAGTATAGATGTCATTTTTCACATCCACCCAAAATGTCTTTTCACACCTGTTGCACCAAATGGCACATTCGCTGTGTGAAATCACCTTCCGGGATTGCATAATGAAATGATAGTGCTACTGTTCATGAGGGGGGGCTGTCCCAAAAAGCCCAGGTTGAAAATTTGGAGTGAAAATACCAACAAATGCCCAGGGCATTAGGGTTTCAAACCGTAATGCCCCACCCTCTACAGACTGACAGGCATTGAGGTGTGGCTTGGGGTCATCAGCCATAATGCTCATGCCATTCCACCCCACCCCCACCCTGCAGCCACTGACCAGCATTGAGGTGTGCCTTGAGGTCTTCGGCCCTAACGTTAACCACATTCTCCTATACTGCACCAATCTCAGCTTATTTCCTTATGGAATGGGGAGAGCACAAGGGCCGAAGACCCTAAGGCACACCGTGACATCTGCCAGTGTTTACAGGGTGGGGTGAGGTGGAATGGCGTGAGCGTTATGGCAAACTGCCAAAGGCACACCCCCAATGCTTGTCAGTCTCTGCAGGGTGGCGGTGCAGGTTGGCGTTAGTTCAGTACTTCACTGCCATTCCTATTATGCATCTCTGTAACTCCTGCAGTACCAATGCCACTACCAGCAAGCAAACACTTGGCATTGGCAAATGCTTATTCCTCTTGTTTTTGCTCACTTTCTTTGCACAGAAGTTGTTACTTTTACTATGTCTTCCCTTAGCTTAACTCACTGTTCCTCTGCCTCATTTAGATCACCCCCCCACTAAGTCATCTCTGAGGCATTCACCCTTTTTTTTTTTTTTAGATCTGCCCTCTTGAAGTCCAGGACCATCGTCCTTATGTGGTTTGCTTCTACCATCGTCCTTAAGTTGAACCACACTTCTGGAGTATGATTGCCTTTATCAGGCTCCCTGTGTGTTTGTTATTGGACTTTTGTGCTATTAGCTGTGGAGTGTTATGAAACGCATCAGCATTTGGTAATGGCCGCTGCTTGTGTTGAATCTCACACTGGACTCCTTAGAAACATAGAAACATAGAATTTGACAGCAGATAAGGACCGCTTGGCCCACCCAGTCTGCCCATTTCCCTACCTAATGGATAAGCTGCAGATCCTAGTTAACCAGCAGCCTACTTCTTTCTACCCCACCCGTTGAATTGCCTTATGACTGTCCCATGCATGCTTGAATTCAACCACCGTTTTGACTCCACAACCTCCTCCAGAAGGCTGTTCCATGCATCCACAACCCTCTCTGTGAAAAAATACTTCCTTACATTACCTCTGAGCTGCTCCCCATCTTCAAATTGTGCCCCCTTGTTCTTGCACACCTCTATTTTTGAAATATGCTACCCTCTTGGACTTTGTTGATTCCCTTGAGGTACTTGAAAGTTTCTGTCATGTCCCCCCTCTCCCTCCTTTCCTCGAGGCTATACATATTAGGCTCCTTTAGTCTCTCTTCATATGTCTTCTGGTGCAGACCTTGCACCATTTTAGTTGCCCTCCTCTGGACAGCTTCCATCCTGTCTATGTCCTTACGGAGACTGGGTCTCCAGACCTGCATGCAGTACTCCAGATGGGGTCTCACCAGCTGTCTGTACAGAGGGATAACAACTTCCTGTTTTCTACTGGTGATACCTCTCCCTATGCATCCCAGTATCCCCCCAAATCAGCAAGGGGAATGACCTTCACCTGGAGTGTTTCTGGGTTCATGTTGTTGGGAGTTTCAGAGTGGTGTAAGCGTAAGAAGCGGAGTGTATAATTCTGCTCCTTGTGCTAATTTTGTCATTTTGGTCGGGTACTTTGTTAAACCACTGTTGCCACTTATTTGACTCGGTTTACCCCACCATGATCTGTAGTTTGTGGACCCCTCTCCGGTTTCTATTTGGCAAGAGAATTGGAGTATGACTGGACTGCTGTGGAGTGATATTCTATTGGGAGGCTCAGAGTGGCAAAGTGTGAGGTGCAGACATACCATTACTTGCTCCTGGTTTTCAGCTTCAACACATTTAATTTGCAGAATCAACTTTGGTCTGTGTCTGGGGACTTGAATTCCATCTTGAGAAGAGCTGGCTGGGTTTTCTGGGTATGCCTTCCATTTTGTGACACTATTACAGTGAACACGTCGATTCCAACAGCATCAACAGTTCTCTGTAATAGCCTGCCCGAGACCCCGGCACTCTTTCCCCTGTCCTGCACACCCTCCCTGAATCAACTGTGACTCAGAGTTGATAATCTTTAAGTTTAGGGGATGCGGGGGGGCAGAGTCCTCCATATGGGGAGTTTGGGGGCAAAGCCCCCTGATGGAAAAGGAACTAGTTCCCTTACTGGATTTACGTTGACTGCAACTTGCGGTCAACATAAATCCATCGCTGTGATGTTGGTTGACAAAACATTTGTCGAACCAGCATTGTCGATCCAGTTTTCAGGTGGGTGTCACTGGGGGTCTGGTAGTTTCCGTCTGTGTTCTGGGAGGCAGCCCTGACTTCAGCTTGAGCTCTGTGCCGGCTCATGTGCCTGACCTTCCTGGCTTCAGCCTGGAGCTCCTGTCCATTTGCTCCCTAGATCTCAAGGCACTGGAGATTCTCAGTGAGAAGGTGAATCTCCCTGGCTTGTGACCAGTTTCTCTTCGTTTTCTGGTGAGAGCTGCAGAAGAGGCAAATAGACACTTTCCATTGCTGGACTTGCCCACCCAGGACTTCTTTTATCTCTGTGAGTACTATTTTCTTTATCCAGTAGACCCCAGAACAGTCGTCGGTAGTTGAAATAGTCAGTTGAAATTTGATGCAGTTGCAATGAGTTGCAATTGCACTGGATTGCAGTCATAAAATAGTGGAATTGAAATCCACTGCAGTTGACGATTCTGTGACCCATCCAGGTTTGTTTTTGTGGTGACTTGCAGTGTGTTTTCTCTATTTTTCTTTCCTGAAGGGAGGAGGGGGAGCCAGGGGGCTGCGAATGTCTAATGGTCCTCAACCGCTGGCACTGAGCCTTACAGCCAATAAAATGCACCCATGGCACCTGGACATGAAACATCCACCAATTAGGAGAGATAGAAGGAGGAGTCAGGAGCTTGAGAGTGTCTGTGATTGGCTGCACAAGGTGGTGGGGTCAGCATGTCTAAGTAGAAGCGAAGATTGTCAGGGGAGGAGGCATCCATGTTGGTGTGTGGGCAACAGAGCGAGCAGCATTTTTCAGCAGGGACAAAGTTTAGCTGTTTGGCCTTTAATTTTAAAATAATTTAACTGTGTCCACTGTCCTGACGTGTCCAGTACCCGGAGAGAGTGTGTGGCTGTGCAGGTCCCAGTCAGTCCTCCAGCAAAGCCAGGCAGCAATTCTGTGAAGGCAGCAAGTCAGTGGTCTGTTCATGGTTGGGATCAGCCCATGACCCCATCGGCTGGGCTCATTGGAGGACTCTCACTCAGTCTCATTCAGGTCTTCAGAGTCAGTGAGGAGGAGGAGGAGTGGCAGGTGCACTAGTTCCACTGCGTGGAGTACCAGAGTGGGGAAGTGGGTCTGGATTGGGGACTAACTGTGTGTGTGTTGGGAGGAGGGAGCACACAGCTCAAACTAAACACTGGCACCACCACCGAGTAGAGCAACAGCGGCAGCCTGAGCTATGGAGCCATCCAATGCCACCGACCGAATCATCACCCGACACCTGACCAAACTGACAACAGGCTACTACAGTGAGCAAGGTACTGTGTGGGATGTGTATGTAAGGCCTGCCAGGGCTGGGCAGTGGACAGTAGGAAGGAGGAGGATGGTCTCTCACAGACTACTCAGTCTGTCAGTGTATCTGCTGAGTGCTGGGCTGGCTTGTCTGGCTGGTTGAGGGCTTGGGGGTTGTGAAGCCTGGGGGGATGAACTTGAAAAGCCAAGGTGATCAATCATCATCGATCTACTGCTGGTGGCCTGGCTGGGCTCTCTCTGACTGTGGGGGTATTGTGAGTAAGTCAGACTTCCGACGAGTTCATGGAGCAGGCCAGGCACAGGTGGTTGGTTGGAGAGTTTCCAGACCCATAGGAGGCCAGAGTGTGGAGCATGGTCTGTCAGGTCCAATGGACAAAATGTTTGTTGTTTGCCACTGTAGGAATTGGATAGACTAAATATTAAAGTCCTCACGGCAAGATGAATACAATTTTAAAAAACACATTAGTGTACATGCTGAAAGCCAAAACATCTTCAGAAACTGTGTCAGAAAATGTTTTTTTTAATATGCATAAGTTTTTTTTAGCTTTAAATTTTAACTGTGGATACATTTCAGTTCTGGTATACCATACAGGAGGTATTTCTAGGGGTCCTCCCTTAAACTGTTTTTAGTCTCACAGATTCTATGTCTACTAGTCTCACAGATTCTATGTCTACTAGTAAACTAACAGATGGCTAGCGCTATTTGCAAAAGGATACCTTCTCGCTTCTGTGGGCTGTTTAATAGGCTCTACCTATACTGTATTTTAGACTCACAGCTCTTTTTCTAAGTAACTAGTATTACTGCTGCTTATTTTTCTATTCCGTATACTGTTACTGCCTTCTTCAACATGTTACTTTCAGGGATTTAATATATTTTGTTATTGTTTTGACTGGTTATTGTGCTTTAGTGGGTCCCTGCTGTGCATAGATTTGTTTCACTGCACTTTGTATTTGCATTTTAAAGAGCAGCCAGTTTCTTAGCTCCCTCCAACATATGCAATACCTCACCTGCTCCAGAGCTGAGGGACATAAATAATTCCTTTTGTTTCTGCCCATTTATGAAGTAATAATGCTGCTAAATCCCAAATGCTAAAAACGGAGTTGCTTCCTGACCTTAACCCTCCAACATGCCCCCACGTAGGCACATGCAGCCCCGTTTTGTGATGTCAGAAGGTGAAGACTGTGTGTGGGCTCGCCCCATTGATTTCGGGGGGGGGGGGACTTTTCCATGCCTTTTATTAACTTTTATAGTCAACATTTTAATTAAAAAAAGATATGAAGTTAAAAAAATATGACAAACTACTACATAATAAAATTCAACGATGGTGAAAATTGAAAAAATTGGTTGGATTTTCTTCAGTTAGTTGAAGTCAGAAATTACAAATTAGTTGTAAAAATCAGTCATAATGTATGGTAAGTCAGTCATAATTGTTTTTTCAACTGACTCCGGGGTCTATAATCCAGTGAGAAAGTGTAGGACACAGTTTAACTCCTAACTGGACCTTATCTTGTTATTCTGGATAGCCGAACTTTATGGACAAATTCGACATTATATTTTCTCTGTCAAATGCATATTTAAGTTTTTGTTCTGGAGCCTTATTCGCTGGCTAAACTAGATCTATTTTCTTTCTTTTTATAGAATTTTAATTGGAGTGTATGATTGTTTCGATTTCGAAGTTTATTTGTAGTTTAGGGTTGCATGTGACAGTGAGAGTGCAGTTTTGGGTGCTTTTTGAGTTTTGTGTATGGATGTGGGGTGGTTTTTGGTTTTATGTAGTGGGAGGAAATTATTATTCAGTTTAGCTTTAATGAGATTGTTTAAATATGTGTCATACAGCACCCAGGCCTAATCTAGTCTCCTCTGCAAAGCAGCTACGAGATTAGTGTCCCTTTGGTGGGCTCAGTTTTACCCTGCCTACAATGGTGATTGGTCACTGAAGGGGACTGGGGTCCTCCAGAGCCACTTTTAAAAATGTAGTTGAGCTCCAAGTGTGAATGTGGGTTTGGATCGGGAGTGATCAACTAAGGAGATGCCCAGACCTAGGTCTCATCTGGTGTGGGGTCCCCCATTCCTGGTTTCTATGTCCTGGGATACTGAGGTTTAAAGTTTTTTGTTTTTTTTTGCTGTTAATTTATATGACTGTCGCTCTGGCCCTATCTCTGGAAGGAGCCCCCAGTCCCATCCCCCTATGTCCATCAGCCAATGCCAACCAGTACTCCCAGGGCTTCCCCCACTGGTGGGGTAGGCAGTGCTCCCCAGCACCTGCCAAAGACCAGATCCAGTGTGGCTAGTGCTGTGGCTATTTGGGGTGGGACCTGTGAGGTGCCCTCCATCATCCAACAGAGCAATCTTTTTTTCCTCTAGTGTACTCACCTCAGAGGCGGAGCATGCAATGACCTGGCTCCCGTGTGCACTTCACCAGGTGTCTGCCCCATCTCTGCCCACATCAGCAGTGTTGTCATGCCACCCCTAGCCTCAGCAAGGGGTCAGGCATTCGCCGACCACTGAAAAACCCTCTCCATGGAGAAGGAGAGTAGTCCCTAGAATGCTCGATCTTTCTCCTCCCCTGCTTACCCCCAGCAGCTTGCGCTCATTCCCGAACATGGGTCACTAGCATGGCACAAGATGTGGCATCCAGTACCTCAACCCTCAGGGCCACCGGACTGGCAAGCTACTGGGATTTTTGATCAGCAGGTAGCTGATGGACCAGCTGACCCTGACCCTCCCCTTAGGACAGTTTTTTGCAACACTAGATCATTAAAGAACAAAATGGCCATGATGGAGGCTTTCATCACAGATTCCTTGGTTGATCTGGTATGTATCATGGTGACCTCACTGGGAGATGACTTGTGCTCTGTGCTTGAGGCATCTATTATGCCAGGTTACTCCATAGTACATTTTCCTAGGCAGGAGCATAGGGGTGGTAGGGTAGCCATCTGTTTTAGATCTGCATTGGGACTGACTACGTACCCTATGAGGGTGACCTGGTTGTTTGAATGTGTGGCAGTGAAAGGTGAGCTGAGTACAAGTTGCAAGATCATTCCTATATACTGGCCCCAGGGTATGAGAGTGAATTTTGCAGGAATTTGAGAGTTTTGTGGCTGGTCTGGTGGCGGAGTCACCAAGGCTTTTTGTTTTGGGTGACTTCAACACTTGGATTGATGATGAAACTTCTCTGTTTGGAATGTAGTTCCTCCAGAAGATGATGTCACTGGGTGTCATATAGGAAGTTGCCTCTGGTACCCATCAGCATGGCCATGTCTTGGACCTGGTTTTCTCATTGAGTCTTGACAACGAAACATGGCAATATAGAAACTGATGACAGATAAGGGCTGCTTGGCCCATCCAGTCTGCCCATTTTCATTGTGATTGCTTCTGCTGCAGAGCCTCATTGGTTTATGGCACTGTTTCTTCCACCCCCTTCCTTTCCTCTACGATTCCCGTGTGCCTCTCCCAGGTCTTTTTGAATTCCACCACTGTTTTCAGCCCCACTGCCTCTGCCAAAAGGCTGTTCCAAGCATCTACCACCCTTTCTGAGAAGAAGGTCTTCCTCACATCTCTCCTGAACCTACCCCCTCCAGCTTCATATCATGACTCCTTCTATAGCACTCTTTTCTCTGAAAAATACCTCCCACCTGTACCTTATTCACCCCTGTGAGGTATTTAAAGGTCTTGATTATGGCCCCTCACTCCTTCCTCTCCTCCAGAGTGAACATATTGAACTCCTTTAGCCGCTCATCCTAGGGCTTTTGATGAAGAACCTGCATAATTTTGGTAGCCCTCCTCTGGACTGCCTCCACTCTGTTTATGTCTTTCCTGAGATGTGGTCTCCAGAACTGGACACAGTACTCCAGGCAGGGTCTTACCAGTGACCTATATAGGGGCAACATCACTTCCTTATTTCTGCTGGTGTTACCCCTACCTATGCACCCCAACATCCCACTCAATCAATCATTCAAAATCTTTATTTAACCAGGCGATCACCGTTGAGCAAAGCTAATTTACAAGGTGCACCTGGGTTTGTCACAAAGAACATTATACACAGGATGCAACACAAAATAAAATAAAGTACAATAAAATACAGTATATACATGAGTATCAACAGGTAGCCTTGACAGAGGAATATATATGTAGGTCAGAAGATACAACAGGTATGGATATAGCACAATTTGTTGCATGTAAAATGTATACAAGTCAGAGGGTACACTGGTTATAAATGGAACATAATGTAAAAAGGTATATAGTGATCAAGTATAAGGGTCAAGTATCACATTGCTAAGTTAGCTGTAACTAGTGACAGGAGGGATTTGAAATGGTTAGTGTTATCTGCAAGATAGGGACAGGGAGCAGAAAGTAGGGAGTAGGTAGAAGGAGACTTGAAATATAGACAGCCACAGTAGCTAGAGATAGGATGGTTTAGAGCTAGAGAGGGTTCGAAGTGATAGGGGAGGGAAGAAGGTGTAGGAATTTAGGGCTGGGGCCAGGGTTGAAGCAGTATGAGAAGGACAGCTGTGAAGAGCAGAAAGGGGGGGAAGGAAGAGCCAGTTGTTAGATGTGACTAATCTTATAGCACCAGCAATTTGGAGTGCACTGGGATTTTTTCAGAGTCATGATTTAGGGGAAAACAGGCACAGGATTCCTTATTATGATGTAGATATCAAATCAAATCAAATCAACTTTATTTTTATAGCGTCTTTCAAATCCAAGGCACTGTACATAAAAACATATACATAATAATAATTTTTTTTTAAAACAATCGTTAAAATGTATCAACCATAACTAAGTAAAAGCTAAACTAAATAAATATGTCCTTAAACCAACTTTAAAACTATCAACGTTTCATGCCATCAACGGGAGGTAGTGTAGCGCAGTGGTCTAAGGCTCTGAGCTGCAAATCTGGTGACATCCAGCAGACCAGACCTGGGTTTGGATCCCACAGCTTCCACTTGCATACTGTGTGACCCTGAGCAAGTCACTTAAGCTCCTTGTGCTCCCAGGTCACTCCTGTAAAAAAGCTTTCAGCTTAGTGTGCTATACCTCGTTAAATAACTAAATAAAAAGAAAAAAAAACATTTGGGCATTCTCTCAACCAACGAGGTAGAGAATTCCACAAGGTTGGTTGGTGCTGCAAAAGCACAGGATCCTGATGTCTTTAATTGAACCCTGGGAATCTTCAGCAATTCCCTCGTTGGCGGAATGGAGGGGGCAGTAGGGAATCAGGAGATCTTTCAGCTAACCGGGTCCCTGATCATGTAGGGCTTTAAAAGTTAGTAAACCAACCTTAAAGGTGATCCACCACCAAACAGGCAGCCAGTGCAGTTCGTGGAGCATAGGTGTAATGTGACTGGTTCTAGAAGTCCCAGTCAAAAGCCTGGCTGCCACGTTCTGCACCAGCTGCAGGCAACCGATATCAATCTCCCAGGCAGCCCTAGGTAGAGGGAATTGCAGTAATCAAGACGGGTAGTGACAAAGGCATGGACCAATGTTGGAAGATCACCTGGAGGAACCAGGTGTTTCACCCAGGCAATATTCCTCAGATGGTAAAAAGAGGATTTGACGACAGCTGACACCTGAGACTTTAGGGTCAGACCATCATCAAAAACAATGCCCAGATTTCGCACCTGATCAGAAGTAGAGAGTGGTATACCACCAAGTAACAGACCTGATGGTTGTCCAGCTCCCAAACCCGCCCCCGGATGACCTGGGTCCACTACCAATACCTCAGTCTTATCCGGATTCAGTCTCAGCCAGCTGGAACTCATCCAAAGTCTGATCTCAGCAAGACGGTTATTCAGCACGGAGAGTGCATCATCCTGACCGGTCAGAAAGGACAAATACAGCTGAGTATCATCTGCATAGCAGTGAAAACCCAGACTGTATCACCTGATGATTTCTCCCAATGGCAGCATACACACCGCAAACAACATGGGAGCTAAAATGGAGCCCTGCGGTACCCCACAAGGCAGGGAGTGAGCGCCAGAGGAATAAATTCCAGTGACAACTCTCTGGGACCTGTCCGTGAGGTAAGAATGAAACCATTTGAGGACTGTACCAGACAGCCCACAAAAAACCCGCAGGCGCTCCAACAGCACATCATGGTCTACAGTGTCAAATGCAGTAGAGAGATTGAGAAGGACCAGAATGCTACATGCCTTTCGATCTTTAGCCATTAGGAGGTCACTCAATTCCCAGACAAAGGCAGTCTCCATGCTATGCTTCTTCCTAAAACCAGACTGGAGAGTGTCATAGACATTGTGAGTTATAAGATGATCATCCAATTGCAATGCAATCGCCTTTTCAATAACCTTACCACAAATGGCAGGTTAGAGATAGGCCGGTAGTTAGCTAGACAATCTGGATCCAAGGAGGATTTTTAAGGAGTGGTCGAATGACCTCCTCCTTGAGGGGGTCAGGAAAGACCTACCTCTCCAAAGACTTCCAGACAATGTCAGCAAGGATTGGGCAGATAACTTCTATGCATCCTACTAAGAGAGGTGTAGGGCCCGGATCCAAACTACAACTAGTTGGTCACAATGTTTGGATGATCTTCACAATGTCACTGAACTCCAGCCAGCGAAAATCTGACCAGACAGACCGAGTGCATGCCACTTCCTGTCGACCACTGCAGTCCCCCATAGGGGAGGTCGGACCAATGCCAGACCTGATGCTGGCAACCTTATCTGCAAAAAAACGAGCGAACTCCTCGCATCTTAGCTGAGAAAAAGCTTCTCTGGGCTGGAGACAGATTGGATTGCACTATCTGTCCATGGTCCAGAAAAGCTGAGCCGGTCGATTCTGTGCAGCAGAAATCTCCCTGGACAGGAACTCTGCCTTCTTACGGGTGATTTCTGATTGATAGCCATCATAATGTGCCATCAGCCTAAGCCTGTCAGCATCATGGCCAGACTTCCGCCAGGCTCTCTCCAACCTTCGGCCAACTCGCCTAACTCCTTCAAGGAGCCATCAAACCAAGGGCTCCTTGGACGGAGGGCGAGAGGCCGAACATGAACAGGAAGTAATTTTGTCCAGAGCATCTCCCACAGCCTTATTATAGGCTAGTACAAGATCATCTGGACTCATGAATTCACCCAACAAGCCCGATAGATCCAGTACCGCCATTAGGTCACTGGGGTTAATACCCCTTAAAGGGCGGTACCGAACCATCTCCGTAGGGGCAGACCTATTGGGGGGCCCTGAAACTGAACCTTATGGTGTAATGGTCAGACCAGCTGACTGGTTCCACCCCCAAATCAGTGATCTCCATACCCAAAAGAAAGATCAGATCCAATGAATGACTCCCTACATGGGTCGAGGAGGTAACCACCTGTGTTAGCATATATAATGATTTAAATGCTGCTGAGCTAATGGGGTGGGTTAGTTTCAAAGTTTTTTTCAGCTTTTTCCATAATTGAGGAAGCACAAAGCTAATGGCTGTTCTGCCAAAGCATGTTTTTGCCTTATATGCATACAGGTAGATGTATGAGATACTTCTCAAAGCATACTTTCCAATAGTGCAAGGTGGTAAGCAGACAGAGATGTAATGGGGCAGTTTATTTGTAATAGCTTTGTAGATCCAGACAGCAGCATTTTTTTGTCATCTGTGAACAAAGGATGACCATCTCACTGCCGTATGCAGTGCGCAGTGATGGGTTGAATATGGGAGACCCGTGATGAATCTTATAGCTCTGTGATAAAGCGAGTCAAGTTTAGCTAGAGTACCAGCAGGTCTCTGACTATATAGAAAATCTGCATAATCCAATAGGGAAAGAAAGGTAGTTAGAACCAGTTTCAGCTTAGCATCTCTTGTGAGGAGATTGTTGATCCCATAGAACAGACCAAGTCTTTGTCTAAGTTTCTTTGCTAACTCCTCTAAATGATCTGTGAAGGAGAGTCGATGATCTAACCAGACCCCCAGATACTTAAACTTTGCTGCATATTCCAACCGCTCACCTATGATGGTGGTGATCCCAGAAGTAGCAGGATTTATTGCATGATCATTGGGTGAGAGGAACATTGCTTTGGGTTTTTTTACATTTAGAAATAATTTCTGGTTAATAAGATGAGTCCGCAGTAGATTAAAATCATTTTTAAGGACATTATGGGCAGCATCAGGGATGGGGTTACTAGCATAAAGTACCATATCATCCACAAATAGGTGTATTTGTGCTTCTTTGATAGAGGCATCTATGCTGTTAATATAAATGGCGAAGAACAAGGGGCCAAGAATGGAGCCTTACGGTACACCCTTCAGTAGTGGTTTAAATGGAGAAACTTCCCCTACCACCTCTACTTGCTGAAGTCAGCCCGAGAGGTAGTTAGAGAATCATTTAATGAATACTGAATCCAAACCAATGTTCTGGAGGGATGACAGAAGCAGCCTGTGATCAACAGTATCAAAAGCCTTGCTTAGGTCCAAGAAAACTACACAGACAAAGTTTCTTTCGTCCAGTTCTAGTTGCCAGTCATTTGTCACCTTGGCTAGCGCTGAGATTGCACTGTGCTGTGCCCTAAGGCCTGATTGTAACAGGTTGGGCAGTTTTTCTGATTCCAGATAGTTCCGAAGCTGAGAGCTCACTATCTTCTCCAGCATCTTAGACAGGATTGAAAGTAGGGAAATTGACCTATAATTGTTAAGGTCACTAGGATCTCCCGATTTGAACAAAGGAAACACAAGAGCATTTTTCCAGATGGGCAGAAGGTCCCCCTGGGACAAAGATAAGTTAAAAAGATGTGTAATTGGGACTGCAAGGACATGGTGACCGATCTTTTAAGAAACATGGGTCAATGAGGTCAGCTCCAGCACTTTTCCTGATGTCTAACTGTAGGAGGAGATCTTTGACTTCTTTCAGAGAAGTAGGCTGTAGGGAGAAGGATGAGCTGGAGATAGGTTTTTTGTGTGCTTCTATACCAATTTGTTGGCGGACAGTATTGGCGGGAGAGGAGTCGAAGGCTAGCCCTGCAATAGCAAAGTGATTATTAAGAGCATCGAGAATGGATGGTCTGTCGGTGATGACAATGTTGCCAATCAATAATTTAATAGGTAGGGAGTTACCAGGTGTATGACCTTCAATGTCTTTGATCATTCTCCAGAAAGTGGAGGTATTTCTTGAGGAGTTCTCCAGCTGTGAGCGATAGAAATTAGCTTTAGCTTCCCTGACCCTTTTGGGACAGAGGTTTCTGTCCCTCCTAAATGAATTCCAATCGTTTGTTAGATTCATTTTTCTGGCGGTTCTCCAGAGCACATCCCTATTCCACAAGGCATCTTTCAGATCATCCGTAAACCACCAGCAGGATTTGTTTCTAGCACGAACTTGTACCAGTGGAGTATACTTATTGAGAACCCCTAGCACAATTTCTGAAAAAAGTCATAGGCAGTAGTCAGGGACTAAGCTAGGTAGAAGTCCCACCAGTACAGGGAGTCTCTTAGCTCTGAGATACACCCACAGGGATCAAAGTTACGTATACACCTTTTAAAGGAGAATTTTTGTACAGTTGTAGATTTAAGGGTAGATCTTACACATGCAATAAGGCAATGGTAGCTAATGTCAGAGAAAAAGACACCAGCGGAGGAGAATAAATGGGGTTTGTTAACTAAAATGATATCCAAGAGAGTACTGTTATTGGGGTTGGGCTTGTTAGGACGAGTGGTTTCGTTTACTAGCTGCGACAACCCAAAGGAATCACAGAAACATTTTAAGCGGGGTGGATGCACTGGAAAGCCAATCTAAGTTGAAATCCCCTAGAATGATATACTCTGAGGATGCAGGACCCAGGACATTTCCGAGATGTTTCAACAACTGTAGATCAGCTGATGGAGGTCTGTAGCAACCTATTATGCATATCGAGACTCCGGTAGCAACTTCAATCCTGAAGGGCAGGCTTTCAAATTCATTTGGGACAGAAGTTGAGTAGATAATGGAAACAGGGAATTCATTCTTAATATAGATGGCTACCTTACCACCTCTTGTCTGCCTGACAGCTCTAAACAAAGAGTAGGAGGGGATGTTTACTTTGTTATTACTGATTGTCGGTTGGAGCAGGACTCCATAACCACCAGGATGTCTGGAGCAGTATGACATACCCAGGCCTGTACTGAAGTGATTTTTTTTAATGAGCTGCACACATTAACATGCAAGAAGCTAAGCCCCTTGAGGCTTTGTAATTCTGCTGGGGATTCCAAGGGTACCAGAGGGCCTGGATTATGCTCAAGATTTCCTGAGCACAATAGTAGTAGAAGCAAGAATTTCCTGCAGAGATCTGGGAGGAGTGTGGATAGCTGAGACTTCTTTCTATTATGCAGTTCATCAGAGGCAGTATAGGGAGACCTGAGGCTAGCTCCTAGTTTTCCTGATGCTGCATACAGTAATACCTTGACAGCGAGAGTCAAGGAAAGTAGGGGATAGTATGTAGAAGGTGGCGTACCCTTATGTGCTGGCTCTGTACGAGTTCCTTTATGCCGAGGCAGATGAAGGACCAACAGTGGGCTAGTAGGAGTTGAAGCACATAGAAATTGTTCTACTTGATAGGAAATGTCCAGGCAATCTCCAACCTAGAAGTTATTTTTTTGATTCAAATTTGAGTCCAAGATACATAAGATGAGCAAGGGCAAACATGAAAGCAGGTAATGTGCCCTCATTATGATACTAACACCCTATGGGCACTGCTAGTACTTAACAGTGGAAGTGATTATCAGAGGAAAGGAAAGTCTTGTTCCTTAAAGATTAATATTAAAGGCAGTGAGGCTAGGGGCAGTTTTCCTAATTACAACCCCTGGGCAGACTAATTAATAAGGAGTTCACCTGGCTATAGAATGGTATTAGAGGAATTTCCTCTTCCGATTGCCTTGTCACATTGTTTGGCCACCTTTAGGTCATCTGATATGATTGCTCCCAGGTCCCTTTCCTGCTTTGTCACTGCAAGTCTCTCATCCCCAATTCTGCACACCTCCCCAAGGTTTCTGTGGCAGAGGTGCATTATTTTCCTCATGTTTGCATTCAACCCCAGCTGCCAAACCTTTCACCGCTCCTCCAGTCATTTTAAATCTCTTACCATCCTTTGCACACACACCCAAGAGTGTCCACTCCGTTGCAGATCTTGGTGTCATCCACAAAGAGGCAGACCTTCCCTTCCAGCTGCTCTACTATATCACTAATGAAGACACTGAAGAGGACCAGCCCCAGCACTGACCCTCTGAGATACCCCATTGGTCACTCTCCCTTCCTTGGAGCAAACTCCATTTACCATCACCCTCTGCCTCCTATCCCCTAACCAGTTTCTTACCCAGGTTACGCACCTTATTGCCCACCCCATACCACCCAACTTGTTTACTAGTCTCCTATAAGAAATAGCACTGAAGGCCTTGCTTAACCCCTCCCTGGTATGGTCACGTGATGCAGTGGTGCTGAGAGGCTGCTTGCTCCAGAGCTCCCGCTTTCCCCCTCACAAATCTTCAATTTTTCTCAAGCCAAAGCTACTAATTCAGCAGTAAACGAGGTCTAAACACCTACTCTACATCAAGAGACTTCAGGGTACAGTGTTTGGGGTGTAGATTGCCTGTTTGAAGATAGCAATGACTGACACCGAAATGAAGGCCTCAGGAGTCAGGCACACCCCACCTACCACACCAGAAAAAGCCTCCAAAAAAGCCAAGAATACTGGGTCAAACCCTTCTTCATCCACTAAACATGCAACTGGTGGGGGTCTTAATGTTGCAGCTGGTACCATCTTAACAGAAGAGCGCTTTTTGGAAGAGCTTTCCCCCTTCAAGGATACCCTGCAAGACATCTCCAAGGAAATCAAATCAATGAGGCAAGACTATGCGGACCTCTCGAGGAGAGTGGGGGATTCGGAAACCAGAATTGTGTCTATGGAGAAATGGCAACAGAAAACTGATCCTGAAATCGTTAAACTTGGTCAGCAAATTCAAAACTCCAGCTGAAACCAAGATCTGGAGGGACTAAGCCCATTAAACAATGTGTTAATCCTGGGGCTCCCAGAGCTAGAAGAGGGGATACCATAAGATTTATCCAGCAATTCCTTAATAAAGTGGTGGGCCCCTCACCTATCCACCAACAATACCATATAGAAGCCCACAGATCCCTCAGACCCAGGCCTCCTCCAATGCTCCCCCAGGCCCATCTTTATTAAATTTCTGAGCTACCTGGACCATCAGCACGTTCTGGCCAAAGTTAAAGAGTTGGAATCCATCTTGTGGAATGGAGTTAAACTGAGGATTACCCAGGATTTACCCCGTGAGGTGCGACAAAAACGAGCTGCATTTCACCCCGTAGTGAATAAGCTGATCGCGGCTGGAAAGGCATTTCGAATTAACTATCCTGCAAAACTGGTGGTGCAGGTAGAAGGCGTCTGGTACCCCTACGATAACCCTGAAGAGGCAATGTCTGGACTGTCTAAGTTGCTCCCTGATTTGTTTAAGTGACTCCGCTCCTGCTAAATGACTGGGAAGTTAATGACTGTAATAATTACAATTGTTGGGGTTGGTGGAGGCTTTCAATAACCTAGAGACTCTTTAAAGTTTTTCCCTGCTTCTAATTCCTTGGTTTTGGGCCTAATTGCTGTTTCACTTACTGGGTTTGGCGGTCAGGTCCTGTAGGTGGCTGGCTCCTGGGGTGGTTGCTCTGCTCTCCATTGGGGTGTCCCTCCCGAGTCCGCGTGGTGGTAGGCCTAGTTATTGGAGGCCGAGATGCCTAGTCGGCCTGCTTCTATATCCCGGTGCGCCCTAGCTCCTCGATCCTCTAGGGGAACTGTTGCGGTATGGGGAGCAGTTTCAGGAGGACACCTATTCTGATCGGACTGATTTGGTCCGCTGAGTACTAGGTCCCAGCGATTTCCTTCCAATTTTCCGGATCTCAACTGAGCAGGATCGAGATGGCAAAGGGCTCTCCATATAATTCTTTAGGTACTGTTAACCGCCTTAATTTCTCCTGGGCTGTTTAGAAGAGCTGGGGATGTTTGTACTCCCAAGGTAGCGACTTAGCATTTCTGTTTTGGGGAGGGGGCGGAGGGCTCGCGATGCAAGACAAGCGTGGGGCCATGCTGCAGACCTGTCAGGGGCGGTCTGGTACCTCTAAGGAGTCCTTTATGGCAAACACTGTTCTCCTCATAGTTGGGGGCTGGTTGTTTGGTTCTGGGATCTTAAGATTGGCGCTTCGTTTGCTCGGGCACTATGAGGGAGACCTGGGGTACCCTAGGGAGGGGAAGGGAGTGGTGATGTTATGGATTTTCTGGCTATTCTGGTTGTTGGTAATTGGAGTGTTAAACATACTGTTCATTTTCAATGTAATAGTTGGGCTAGGGAGAGGAGAATTGTTCATGGGTGTTGTGATGGTGATTTGTGGGGACTGCCACCTAATTTTGTTCATCTCATGCAACTTGGGTCTTGTTTACGGTTTGGCAGTTTCTTAGCTCTACCAGTTCTGTTTCACCTTCTTTAGTAGGAAGGATATTTTGGGGTATCTTGGTGGGTGGTTAGAGGGTCGCCACTGTATGGAGAGAGAGAGGCTACAGGGTTCAGTTCGTCTGGAATTACTTCGCTCATAGAGTATGGTTAGGGATGCAATTAAATTGATTAGTTGGAATGTGAGCGGGATCAGGATGTCAAGAAGAGATCCCGCATGCTGGTTAATTGCTCGGTAGTGGGGGCTGACATTCTGTGTCTGCAAGAGACCCATATTACGGTGGCTGAAATTAACACTCTGAAAGTTAAAGGCTTCTCCCAAATTTTTGTGGCTGGAGACTCATCGGAAGCTAGAGGAGTCGCTATTATGATAAAGAAAAGTATACCCTTTAGCCCGACCAAGGTCACCCGAGACCCAGAGCGTAGATATATATTGGTGCAAGGCTCTCTTTATAACTCTACCATAGTCTTAGGATCCGTGTACGGTCCGGTCGGGGGGGAATGTCAGTTTTGTTATGCAGTTAATTGATAAACTTAGCTCCTTTCTGCCAGCCCCCGATCCTGGGAGGGGACTGGAACATAGCACCAATGCAAGAGCTGGATAAAACTTTCAGGCCACTAAGGCCACTACTTCCAGCACAGTTGGCGTTGAGGGATATGAGTAGCATGTTGGGTTTAGTGGATCCCTGGAGGATCCTACACCCTCAATAAAAGCTACACCTTTTTCCCGCTCATAATTCTTGGTTGAGGTTAGATTATTTTCTAATAAGTACCTCTCTTATGACCAAGGTTCCCTCTGCAGGTATTGAACCTATAGTAATCTCCGATCAAGTTAGTTTGGTTCAGCTTCACCCCTGTCCCTAACACAGAGATCACGATTTGGAAACTTAACACTCAGATATTAAAGGATGAGCACTCCCTTACTCAGATCGGATCTCTTATCAGAGACTATCTGGATACAAATGGGGCTCGGTGGCCAGGATGGACATCCTTTGGTGCTCATTAAAGTGTTTCTTGAGAGGAGAATTTATTAAAATCTCCTCCAGGAGAAAGAAGCTCAGATCTCAAAATCTCATTTCCTTTCGAGTCAGATTAAGGCAGCAGAGGATTCTCTGGCTACCTCCAAATCGCTGAGCAGTTTAGAACAGCTGCACAAACTTAAAATGAGTATGAGGGCCTAATTCAGTGAAAGAGGAATTTGCTCTACTGAGAACTAAGGCTAGGTACTTAGATCAAGGGGAGAGGCCGAGCAGGCTTCTGGCGTTGAAGCTTAAGGAAACAGAGAACTCTAGATTAGTTCCAGCTCTGGAGGCCCAAGACGGGTCTGTCAAAACAGTGCCCAGAGATATTGTGGCAGTTTTTAAGGAGTTTTACCAGAATCTCTATGGTACCAAGACATCCCCCTCTTCCCAGTCAGTCTTAGAGAGTATTTTCGGGTCAATCGTACTCCCTCACCTCTCTGATGATCAAATAGCCTATCTTTCTCTGCCCTTGTCCCTGAGGGAAGTGGAAGAGGCCATTCATAGTCTCTCACCAGACAAAGCTCCCGGGCCCGATGGATTACCTGCCAATTTTTATAAGGCCTTCTGTCAGGATTTGGCTCCCACACTTCTGGAATTATATAATTATTTATTATCAGCTGAAATATTGGACCCATCCTTGCTGGAGGCTATTATTATTTTGATCCCCAAGTCGGAAAAGCCCTCTCTAAACCCGGCCAACTACAGGCCTATCTCACTGCTTAATTGTGACATTAAAATTTTGTCCAAGATTCTGGCTTCTCATTATTAAACAGGTCTGGACCTCACTCCTGAGCAGGGAGCAAGTGGGATTTGTACAGGGCAGGTCTGTGGCAGATCATATTAGATCGCTTTCTCACGTTTTCTGGGCAGTTCAAACTTCCCAGGTCCCCATGCTCTGGTTGCTCTGGATGCGGAGAAAGCATTCGACCGGGTTAGCTGGGAGTTTTATGGTGTACTATGTCCAGATTTGGTTTTCCAGAGGGTTCATGCGTTGGGTGAAGGCACTATACAAATCCCCATGGCAAGATTTACTGCAATGGTGTCTTCTCCTCCCTATCCAACTACTCTCAGGCACCCGACAGGGATGCCCCTGTCCCCTACCTCTTCAACCTCTATCTGGAACCCCTGTTGCTAACTAAAACAGCTCCAGGGATCCAGGGGTGTTCCATCTCCGACAGGCTTCAAGATTTCGTGTATGCAGATGACATCCTCCTGCAGCTATCTAACCCAGCAGACTCCTACGAGTGGTAATGGGAATAATTGCACAATTCAGGGAGGTATCCAATTATAAGCTCAACCTGACAAAGACCGAGATTTTCCCTCTTAACATACACCTGACCCAGGCCTCTATTTCTCATCTGGGTATGAAGTGGGCCCCAACTCACTTAAAATACCTTGGTATTTATTTGGCTCGTGACCCTGCTTTGGTTAAGAAACTTAATTTAGATGACCTGATAGACAGAATCAACTCCGATCTGCAAAGATGGAGTAAACTGCCATTGTCAGTGGGTGCCGTGTTAGCATTGTCAAAATGAACGTCCTACCCGTCTCTTCTATCCCTGAATCTTCTGGATATCTGGTTGCCCAAGCCTTTTTTCCAAAAGATCCACTTGATCCTGTCTGATTTTATATGGAACCATAAACCTCCCAGGCGAGCTTTCTACAAATTATGCCTCCCTAAAGATATGGGGAGTCTCCGCCTGCCCAATTTCGAATTTTATTACTGGTCTAGTCACCTAGTCAAAGCAGGAAAATGGCTAGGAGGGTTAGAGGTTACTTACCCCCCCCATGGTTAAGCTTCGACCTTGACCTTATTAAACAACATAATATAGATCCCACTAGCCTTTTTTATTGTCGTTTTCCATCCCTCCCTAGAGAGATTCGAGACTCCTCAGTAGGTGCCACAGTTAAAGTACTTAATCAACTTTATGTCACTGCCAAAATCAGATATAATAAGATCCCGGCCAGCCCTTGACCTGTAAACCCCAATAAAATAGGGGCAAATCTTTATCTCCCAAGTGGCTACCCCAAATTCAAGGACTTTCAGTTGAAGACCTCTATGTGCAGGGTAGACACGGTTCAATTGCTGACCTCCTGTTAGTCTTAAATATCCCCACTAATGCCCTTTTTAAGATATACCAGTTAAAGCATCTGATTGATAAGGAGTTTGGGATAGCAGTACCCACTTCGATTGTTAAACCGTTATTAACGGTGATCAAAGATTGTGCGGTTAAACCCCATGGGGTGTCTAAACTGTATATTCACCTTCTGAAACTTATCTTCCCCACCCCTTTAACGGGCTCCAAATCTTGGTCCCTATCTCCCCCAGGTTCCTCGTTCGCATGGAGTCAAGTCTGGAATGACTTGTACACATACAATACCTTAGATAAGAATAGGTTAATCCAATATTTTATAGTCAACAATATGTACATTACACCAGTGTTGAAATCGAAATTTGATCACTCCAACTCCCAAAATGTTTTAGATTGGGAAGGAACAGGGTAATCTCCACACATCTTCGGTATTGCTCTAAGATTGCCCTCTTTGGAAGGCCATTGAGGACAGTTTAGATCCCATATTAGGTCTGAAAGACCTTTTACAATAGAGGTCTGTATTCTAGGTGTTTATTCAGGTATCAATGTAAAGGAAAGGAAATACCATATGGCTCTTATTTCAATGGCGGTTAAGAGACTAGTGCTTCGACACTGGACAGATAATCTCGAGATTTCATACCTTGACTGGGTGGAAGAAATGTCTCAATGTTTTAAAATTGAGAAGTTGATTGCTAATACTAGATCCTCTCCACTGGCCTTTCAGAGAAAATGGGGCAAGCTGTATGCTCTGTATCTCCACTGATTGGGATCTTAAAAGCTCCCAGAGTAGTTTGGTTTGAAGGAATATTCTCTTTCTTTGATCTCTCCGATACACCCTTTGGTTTCTTAATATTAATCCCAGATACCTCTCACATCCCTAGATTGTCTGGTCTGGTTCTTACCTGGCTTGTACTCCAGGTAAATCATCCCTACAATAGTTCAATTATTTATGTAGACCCTATCCTCTCTCTCCTGCAGTGGTGACACCTTCCTGGTGGGGTTGGGGGAGGGGTTTATATCTTTTCTCCGGTTTTCATGTTATGGTCGATGTCTGGACTATATTGAAGTTCTGTATCATTTTCATGTGATATTTGTCAATCTGATGTAATAACAGTTGGAAATCAATAAAAAGAGAATTTCAAAAAAAAAAAACCCTCCCTGATCAAACACCTTGGTCACCCAATCGAAAAAATCTATCAGATTTGTTTCCTTTGATCTTCCCTCTCTGAAAACATGCTGCCTCAGGTCCTACAGTCCGTTAGATTCCAGGTATTCCATAGTCCTTTCCTTTAATAGTAGTTCCATTAATTTCCCGACCAATAAAGTCAGACTGACAGGCCTCCTTGCTACTACTTTTGTGATCTTTTCAGGTTTCAATGCTTCTGGATTTAGAGAAGGTCTACAGAATGTAGATTGGTCTTTTCTTGAATTAATACCAGATGTTAATTGTGCTTTGCATTATTTCATTACAGAATTTACTAGGGTACTGGATACGTACGCCCCATTTATTAAAAGACGAGTTAGGGGTAAAAAATCTAAATGGTTAACACCTTCCCTGCTTAAATTAATGAAAAAAACGGGACAGGTTGTGGAAATATTATATGAAAAATCAAACGGCTCTTAACTTACAAAATTATAGGTGCTTAAGGAACAGACGTAAGGTTGAGATCAAGAGAGCCAAGACTCAATATTTGAGACAGCAGCATACTGCAGGACTGACAAGTAGTGCAAAATTTTGGAAAACTATCAATAATATGATTGATCCTCTATTTGAATCTAAATTTCATATGAATAAGGGTGGTGAAAAATTAACAGACCCTTTAACAGTGGCAAATGAATTTAATCTTATGTTCACTGATTTGGATCACTATAGAGCTCAACATAGATCGGGTTTGATTAATAATAATACAGGGGGCTGTGTGGATAATCCAAAGTTTTACTTAAAGGCAGTTACATTACTTGGAAGTGTTTAAACTTCTGAAACAACTTAAGAAAGATACATCTTGTGGTGTTGATGGTCTGTCTCCTACATTGTTACACTTGGCATCAGCAGAGTTAGCATACCCTATTAGCCTGATTTTTAATTTGTCTTTTTGTTTGGGAGAAGTGCCTGACCTGTGGAAACACTCTTATGTAATTCCAATTCATAAGGCAGGTTCAACCAGTGAATTTACAAATTATAGGCCAATTTCCATTCTGTCGGCCCTGTATAAATTACAGGAAAAGATTGTCTTTGGGCAATTGTCTGACTATGTGGAAGCACATGGCCTATTATCACAATGTCAGCATGGTTTCAGGAAGGGGAGGGGTGTTAAGAGGGTCTAGGTCGAGTTCACAAGTGCAGTCTATGAGGGCATGGAGGGGGGATGCCCGATTGGTGCCGCATTAGAGGACTTGACCAAGACATTCAATTTGGTGGATCACTCCCATCTAATTGAGAGACTCAGATGTATTGGGGTGGGTACTCCAGTACTATTATGGGTATCTAATTATCTTTCTAATAGGTTTCAAATGGTGAAGATTGGAAGTAGTTTATCTGATAAGGCTTTGATCAAGTGTGGAGTCCCACAAGGCTCCATACTAGGGCCACTTTTATTTTCCATTTTCTTTGCTTCAGTTAGTACTTCTATAAAGGATGCACATGTAATTATGTATGCAGACGGTGCTGTTGTCTTTAGTCAAGGGAGAACATTGTCAGAGCTTAATGTAACTCTTACTAGGGAACTTAAATCAATGCAAAATTGGCTGAATAACAATAAATTATCACTCAATAAGCAAAAAACTAAAACTATGGTATTTGGTACCCCAGCTAAGTTAAAAGCTATTGTTCTAGTGTACAAGTAGAGTCATTGGATGGGGTTATATATGAAAATGTAAACAGTTTTAAGTATCTGGGGGTAGTCTTAAATTCAACACTAACATATGAGTCACATATATATGTTATCACATCTAAAATACATTCTAAACTTACTTTATTATACAGATTGCAAAGTTTTCTGACAGACAAGACACGTCTGGCTATAGTTAATCAATGTTTGCTGCCTAGTTTGAATTATGCCTCGATAGCGGTGGATAATGCTCCCTGTAGTACTTTAAGGTGGAAATCGGTATTGTTGCATAAAATGGGAAGATTTGCACTATTAACATCTAATAGTGTACATCATTGTACTATATTGGAGAATCTTGGATGGTTATCAGTTGAATACCATTATAAGCTTGTACTGTCCAAATTTGTTTATAAAACTCTACAAACCAGGGTACCTTTAACATTGAAAAATCAGCTTACAACTTGTAGTTTCAAATCATATACTAGATCATCTGGGGATCTTACTATGTTAAAAATTCCTTTTATGTATACTACTAGAGGTCAGCGTTCATTTGCTTACAGTGCACCCAAATTTTGGAATGACATACCAGTACATATCAGAAGCATGAGTATTTATGGGTCATTTGCCACAAGTCTGAAATTGCACTTTATAAATCTGTCTCAGTGTGGATATCCTTTAGATCGAGATTTCTGTATTAGAGTTTTTTAATCAACATTATTATGTGGACGTGGAATTTATACTTCCTATTTAAATATGTTTTGTACTGTATTATATTTTGTCTTATAATGTCTTTGTATGTATTTTTGATTGACCACGGGTCGTATCTGTAAAAGGGATTGTAACCCAGTGTACTTACCCGTATACAAATAAAAAATCAAATTAAATCAAGTGGAACTATATATGCTCTTCTCCAGTCCTCCAGGACCATGCCGGTCTCTAATGAACTGTTAAACAAGTCTGCCAGGGGTGCAGCCAGTACCTCCCTTAGTTCCCACAGCACTCTTGGATGCACCCCATCTGACCCCATGGCTTTGTCCACCCTCAGCTTAGCAAGTGCTTTCCTGACTCTCTCCTTAGAAAAGAGAATGGTGTCCACTTCCCTCACCTCAAAGCTCCTAGTTCCTTTTCATGTCCCTCCCCTTCCCCTTCTACTGTGAACACTGAGCAGAAATATTTGTTAAAGATGTTTGCTTTTTCTTGGTTCTCCTCTGTACAGCCCCCTCCCCCCCGTACAATCCCTCCCTTTGTCTTCCTTTTCTCGCTAACATACCTGAAAAATGTCTTGTCCCATTTAGATACTAACAGGGCTATTCTTTCCTCACTTTGTGCCTATGCACTCCTTACTGCTTTGCCTGCCTCCCTCCTTTTCCCCAGATACACTTCCCTATCCCCCTCTCTCTGGGTCTCCTTATACTTTCTGAAGGCCACTCTTTTTACCTTTACCATTTCTGCCACTTCCTTCAAGAATCATAATGGTCTCCTCTTTTTTTGGGTTATCCCTGAAAAAGGGACTGTTTCAGTCTCGATGGGCCTACCCAGTCTCCAAAATTTAAATAAAATAAATAAATTTCTGCTTTTGCTTACTTGCTTGATGTACAGGTTTGTTGTCTTTACTATGCCCTCTTTTAGTCTTCCCCATTTGCCCTCCACCCCACTCAGGACATCTCCTCCTTCCAAGATCCTTTCAAAAGGATTCTCTTGTCCTTGTAAAGTCAGCCCTTCTGAAATCCAGGACCCTCGCCCTTGTGTGGTTGGATTCCGTCGCTGTTCTTATATTGAACCACACTAGTAATGTCAAGGTTGATCTGGTCATTTGGTCGGATCTTCATGCCATACAGTTTCTTTGCTGGACTCCCCATTTAACCACCCTTGTGGAGATGATCAGCTACCACCCTGTTCATATTCTGGAGCCTCAGAGTATCCAATGGTGCCGGACATCTTGAGCATGGAAATGGCTTGTGTGGTGGGAGCCGAGCCGGCTGTGAAGGGCTATAATTTGGCTATTATGGTGGCATGTGACTCCGTAGCACCTCTCTGTGCTTGCCCTTTAATTTCCCAACATAGGTCACCCTCGTCTGATGGTGATCTGCAGAGGTTGAAGACAAAGGGGTGGAGGTTGGAGTGCTGTTGACAGAGGTTCCAGTCAGAGGAAGACAAATTGGAGCTGTGTGCTCATTACGATGAATATCAGCAGGCAATCACTCTGAAAAGTCAGCATTCCTGTCATGGGTAACTGCTGCCAGAAAGAATCAACCTGCTCAGCTCTTCAGTACTGTGGACAGATTATTAAATCCAGTCTGTCTGTAGTTCTGTGAAGCCTTTTCAAAAGATACATCTAACAAGTTTAATTGATTCTTTCTGGACAAGGTGTCTTCTGTTCATGCTGGGATATCCTCAAGTGGTCCACCATCAGCTGGCAGTGTTCAGTCTTTGATAAGCAATGGGACTCTATCTATGTGGGTAGAGTTTAAGCAGGTGTTAGCAGATGATGTCTTCTGGGTAGTTTCTGGTTTGCACCCTATCTACTGTTTATTGAACCATGGGCTGACCAGGCTTCTTTTAGAGTGCTGAGGTAAGCTTGGTCCAGTTCTTGTGAAGATTGTTGGGTGTTTGCTTAGGCAGTGGATTTTTACTACCACCTTAAAAACAGCAGTGTTGAGGTCCCTCCTTAAGAAACCATCTTTGGACCCAAATGATCTCTCAAATTACAGATCTGTCTTGGACCTTCCCTTTGTAGGAAAGTTGACTAGGAAGGTGGTGGTGGTGTAGCTGGAACAACACCTGGAGAAATGTGATATCTATGAGCCACTGCAGTCCAGTTGCCAGCCACATCATAGTACAGAGACAGCCTTAGTCAAGAAGCCCCATGATCTTCTTTTGGCTAGAGATAGCGGGCATCTTTCCATCCTTGTCCTGCTTGACTGTTGTCACCCGCCTTTTGATACGGTGGACCATGGGCTACTTTTGACCCTTTTAATACATTATGTAGGATGTGCACACTTGGTGTTGTGATAGTTTGAGTCCTACTAATCTGGTAAGATGCAGCAAGTGGCACTTGGCTCTTCCATCTCGAGCAGTGCTGTGCTCTGCTGCGATGTACCTCATGGGTTAATTTTGGCTCCCATGTTGTTCTGGGTATACCATTGCTACCGCGACAACTTTACAGCAACCGACACTACAGCTACAACAGCGCCAGGTTGCTGCAGTGTCGGTGCGGGACCCCAGTACTGCTTTGTGGGGTTATTGCACCCCCTTCCGAAACAACTCCAACTAAGAGTTAATTATTATAGGAGCGGGGTGGTGCAGGGGCAAAGCCCCTCAAAGAAAACAAAGTCTGCAGTGACTCCCTTTATGCCAACCACAAATGTGCTCAACATAAAGGAGTCACTGTTATGTCAGCCGACAATGAAATTGTCCACCAACTGTCATAGATCCATTGTTCACCATGCACATACTGCCACAGGGGGAGATCATTAGATGCTAAGGTTTGAGTTTTTATTGCTATGCTGATGACACTCTGTTATATGTGTCTTGTGCACCTGATGACGATACAGCTCACCTGGAATTGATGGAGTACCTTAGGGAAATTCAGGATTGGATGGCAGCCAGCTGGCTCAAACTGAACTCACTGAAGAGAGAGGTGTAACTAATAGAGCTGGGCCGATCTGATTTGGCAGTGACAAGTGGTGGCACCACCCTTCCCTCTTTGGTTGGTGTAATACTCAGAGCCAGAGACAGTGTGAGGAATCTAGGGGTCGCTGTGGACTCCAAGCGGACTTTAGAATATCAGGTGTCAGGTGTTGTCTGCAGTGGCTTTTAACATCTCCAGAACATCCCCTGGATCAAATCCTTTCTAGAATTGGCTGACTTGGTGATTCTGGTGCACACACTGGTTATGTCTAGACTGGTTTAATGTGACACTCTGTACCTTGGATTATCCATGATGTTCTTGCATCTCCTGCAGCTGGTCCAGAATGCAGCAGCCTGGCTGGTTGCTGGGACCTCCCGGTTTGAACATAACACACCAACTCTCTGTGTTCTGCATTGGTTGCTGGTGCAGTGGCACATCAACTTCATGGTCTGCTTGTTAATGTACAAGGCCCTGCACAGTCTTGATCTGGGCTACCTGAACGATCTTCTGACCCCTTACGCTCCTGGTTGTCTTCTCTAGTCAGTGGATGCAGATCTCCTACAAATTCCCAGATCTCTCTCTCTTGAAGTCCTCAGGTGACAGGTCATTCAGCATTGCTGCCCTGATCATCTGGAACACTCTTCCCCAGAAAGTGAGAAACTCGTCATCCCTGACCATATTTAAATTGTGCCAGAAGACTCATTTAGTTTTTGCTGACTTTTGGACCTGACATTGCTGTATAATTTTAGTGTTATTATTTTAACTGTAAAATATTTATGAGTGATTTTATTCCATGTATCTGTTTTATTGTGAGGTGCCCAGAGTCCCTGGGAATTGGCACCATATAAATAAAATTGCCTTTCCTTGTATGCTGTAAGGTAATCACAGGTCTCCAGGTGGCCTCCTACCTTGATGTCTGCAATACTGTCCCTGTTAGTCAGCACCAGGTCTAGTATTGCTCCATCACAAACGGGCTCCCTGACCAGCTGCCTAAGAAATGCCCCCTGCAGGGAGTCCAGGATATCCCTGCTTCTAGCTGAAGCTATGGCTGGGAGGCTCCAGTCTACATCCAACAGACTGAAGTCCCCCTCCAGCAGCACCTCTCCTTGTTCTGCCACTGTGTGAATGACTTCAACCAGTACCTTATCTAAATTCTCCTCTTGTGCTGAAAGTCATGCCAGTGCAAATAGCGGCCCCATTTCCTCTCTCCAGAGTGACTCACAGTACCTCTAACCCTCCCTTCCCCCCTGGATTCCCTGTGTCTCCATCACACTGCTAACCTCCCTTACATACACTCCACTCCCTTCCTTCCTTCCCACTGTATGTGTCCTGAACTGAGTATAGCCTATTATGGCAAGTCCCAGTTGTGGTTTCCTGTGCACCACGACTCAGTAATAACCATGATATCCATGTCTGCCTCTGCCAAGACAGGTCTGGCAGTTTATTTCCTAGACTTCTTGCATTTGTACATATGGCTTTCCACATTTTGTTACCACTGTGTCTGCTACCCACCATATTTCTGTTTTGTTCTGCCTCCTTTTCCCCTGTCATTTTACAGCTCATGTTCCCATCCCCTTTCATTTCAACCATACTGCTTTTTTCTTTATTTTGCACCCTGGGGATTTAACCTTTCCTCACGTCCTCCATAATCTCTGCTTCAGTCTGTGGGGGGTGCAGTTTATGCCTCCCTGATTTCTTCTGCCATCCCCCCTTGGCTAGTTTAAATGTTCATCAAAGAAATATTTACTGAGGACTGCAATTTCCTTCCTAGATGCAGGGCATCACCCCTTTATAGGCCCTTATCTCTCCAAGTTGGTTCCCAGTCCTCAGTGTAGCCAAAAACACCCTCTCTACACTATTCCTTCAACTATGAGTTGAAGCTCCTTCTGTGGAGATCCCTATCCTTTTCCCTGGCATAAACAGGCAGCACCTCAGTAAAAGTCATTGAGTGCTCTATCTGCCTAAGACCCCTCCCCCAGCTCCCTAAAATCCCCCTGCACAGTCACAGCCCCATCCCTATCCAGGTCATTTGTCCCCAGGTGGACACTGACATCCAGCTCTCCCTTCTGCCCTGCCACCCTAGCAATCTTTAGGATCTGTTTTCCATCCCTTCAAGCTGAGGTGCCAGGTAGGCACCTCAGCTCCCTCTTTCTCTCCCTTCCTGTTCCCAAATCTACCCCCCCGACAGTAAAGTCTCCAACCAGAAGTTATTTTCTCCTCTGCTAGGCTCCTCTCCCTCCCACCTTGGGGCCACCTTCTGGGAGAACCTCCACATCCTCACGGGCAACAACCATAGGTGCCTCCTCCTAACAGTCCTGTCTCATCAGAGTGGCAAATAAGTTTATGTTGTGGCACTGATTGAAGAATGTGGCCCTGGCCCACCACCCCACCCTCCTGGAGCCCACAATAGTCCAGACAGCCCTCCTCCTTGGCATTCTTTGGAGCAACGGTGATAGACTCAGTGGCCCCTGGGTGGGAGAAGTGGTCATCTAAATCCTTGTCGACTCTCCCCATAGTCTAGCGACCACCTTCCTGAGCCCAGAGAGGTGCATGCACATGGGGCAGTACCTCAGTCTCCAGAAGGTCTCTGAAAACTGCTGCTCCACAGCCACTGCATTGCACCACTCCCAATATTCCCATTCCTACACTCAGTATGCTAACTGGAAGAACTTGTACCCGTACGCTAGATAGGGTGTTTCAAATGTTCCCCTTTTTTGCTTTGCTTAACCCCTTTGTTACTTGAACCTAGATGGGGTGCTGTAAGTTTTCCTTTTTTGCTTCTTTTATTCTCTTTTACCCTTACCCTAGATAGGGTGTTACCTCTATTCCCACACTATAAGTGCTTTTAGTTTGACCCTTTTAACTTGCCTTTACCCTTTTGTATGCCTACCTCAGATAGGGTGTTTCCTCCACTCCCACACAACAGGTGGTATCTGCTTGTATGAACTGGTTTCCCATTGCTGTTACACCCTTATCCTCTTCCAGTTCTCCTTTACACAAGCAGCAGAAAATAAACACGTACTTTACCATAACTTAGTGGACCAGCAGAGCTCCCTGTGTGCCTGTTGATACCTGCCAATGCCTAAGACACCAATGCTGTTTCACTCCTGTGCTGTTCCACACATGTGATGGGACACAAATGTGATATTTCCTTTTATAGTTCCCCTGTCACTTCTTGCTAGCTAGCGACTGGCCCACGTGGATCACAAGACCCCCTCCTGCTGCCAGCTATGCTCTGACCCTGACCTCTGTCAGAACCTAAAGAACCTGGAGTGTGTTGAAAGACTACAACATAAAAGCAGGTTAGATTTTAATTTACACTGCTGTATTTTGTCCAGAAAATTTATGTTCTTTCACACCTGATGGGATGTGATACCATGATCTCTGGTTATCAAGGAATGGGCTTTATCCTCTAGGCTACTGGGAGTCCACACAGGAGTGAGGATAGGTGAGAGGGCAGGGACCCAAACCAGTATTTTGAGGTGAAGGAGGCACAGTGGGACCGATGACGTGAGGGTAGGGTGAGGATGGATAGGGACGCATACAGGGAGCAGTGTTGAGTTTGATGGAGCTAGTTGGCAGCAAACAAAAGAAGATATTGCAGAGAGTGTTCAGTCTGGCAAGGAAATAAGAGGGGACAGTGCCACAGATGACATCTGCGTAGGGAACAGGGAAAGGGAACATTGTTTAACCCAGAGTAGCACACTAAGCCAAAGCTTGTTTCCAGATGCGACCTGGGAGCACAAGGAAGTTAAGTGACTTGCTTAGGCTCACACAGTATTCACCTAGGTGACTGTGGGATTCAAACCCCAGTCTCCAGATCTGCAGCTCAGAGCCTTAACCCACTGCACTGTACTGCCTCCAAATACTGCGTAATCAAAGATCAGGAGCTGCATTTTGGTAACAAGCTCCCGACACTCTGGGGAGTCAAGCAGACTTTGTTACAGTAAAGGCACCAAGTTTGGGGCAGAGCTTGGAGTGGATGGTATCAATGTGGCCTGAGAAGTGAAGCCTCATATCTAACCACACACTAAGATACTTGAATGAAGAAACCACTTCGAAGGGGTGCCATCCAGGGTGGTAAAGACAGGGAGGTGGGAGAGCCTGGCCTATTTCTGGCTGGTACCAGAGGTCATGAATGCTGCTTTCTTAGTGTTGACCCAAAACTGATTGGAGTGGAACCAGTGCAGGGCATTATGGGAGTCTTGCTGGAGCAATCCTTTGACAGCGCAGTTGAGGGGCGGGATGTGTAGATAACTGTGTCATCTGTAAATATGCAAGTTGGCACAGGCAGCGGGGAGGTCATTCAGGAAAATGGAGAACAGGATGAGATCCAGGATGGAACCCTATGGGACCCCAGCCTAGATAGGGAGGGAAGGTGACAGGATGCCTCCTAGATTATCCTTTGCAAAGAGTACACATCCTTTGAACTTTACTTAAAATAATCATTATTTCTCCTGGCAGTCTCTATCCCCCTTCCTTCCCCACCCCATGTAATTTATATTTGTATGAGCACTACATTTATTTATTTAACATCTTTATATTATTTAACATTGGTGGTGTATAATGCTGAGCTATGTAGCTGTGCAAAATTCATTGGTGTAACCAACAGAGGGGCATTTTATGACATCATAGTATCATCACAAGCTGAGCCAGCAAATGAGGGTGAAAACATAAAGGGTATCCCCCTCCCCCCGAGGAAGACCTTATCGGTCAAAACGTCAGGGCATCTCTCAGTGTTGTTTGTATAACTGCTAATAAATGATTTGCAGTGCAGCATTTAGCTCAGATTTGTCCATTCTTTAGCACAGCATTTAGTTGTAGCAATCTGATGGCTTTGTTTAGAAATACTTAAAGAGCCTAACTGAGCCAGAGCAAAACGCTACCAATGTAGCCGTCCCTGTATGGAGTGTACTGATTAAGGACCTTCACCTTGAATGGAAGTGCTGCATGCTCTTCCATCCAGTATCCAAGAGTATTATGCACAGCATTAACCCTGGCCAGCCCTATTAGTCTAAAGGGATATGTCCCAGAGGGCCTTGGGATGGCACCACGGCCAGCCAGTCAAATCTGGGCAGCCGTTGCATTCAGCAGAATCGTGTGTAAATGTTCTGTGTTTGAATGATTGCCCAGAGATATCACAGGCTCTTTATATAATAGACAGTCTGGCTTTAGGCCATTGCATTCCTTTATACCACAGCTGCACCAATTCACAGACACAAGCCTCACCACTTGTGATCAAAGAGAAATGTGTGGTGTCATTTTGCATAACCTCTCGAAACCACTTGACACATTTAATCACTGAACATTAATTAGCAAACTATGACTATGCTCTGATATGGCTCTGGAATGCTTTTCTAGTTGACTTGCTGAGAGGAAAAACAGAAAATGGTCATTCAAGAAGCTGGGCATGACCTGTTTCTGATTAATGAGGGAGTTCCACAGGGCTCTATTTTAGAACCTTTACTATCCCTGATAAACATAAATGCCCTCCTTGATGCATGTGCTAATTCTGACCTTTACACAATATGTATCCAAATGCCACCATTCTTGTTTAGGCGTGTAAATCCCCAGGCAGCATAGAAAAGGCTCTCAACTCGGATATATTCAAATTGCTGAATGGCTCAATAACCAACTGTCTTAATGTGATGAAAATATACTGCTTGCTCACAGCAAATCCAATTCTACATCCTACTCTGCTAACTAAATGTTATCTCCCAGTGGCTCTGTACCCAACCTATAAGGTACCTTGGAAATGTAGAGGATCTAGACAGTGCACTGTCATATAAAGTGCACATTAGTGAATGTTAATACTGCCGCTGACACCACTCTTTTTTTTTAGATTTAAAGTTTATTGAACATTTTAGGAGCAGTTATCAATTACAGTCACTGAGTACAGGTACAGATAAAACAGGGCTTTCGCAATGTCATCACATTGCTGTGTATTACATCTGTGCCTGACATCAGTTCAGTGGTTTGCGAACATTAATCTGTAGCCCTTTCCTGTCCCTCCCAGCTCCAATAACCCTTTTCAAAGTATGGCCCAGTACCTCTATTATTATCATGCCAATGTCTGATCAGCGTATGATATGTTCAAACCCAGATTAATCATGTATTCCAGAAACTATTAAACTTCTCCATTTTCTGTCTGATGCCAGCAGTAAATTTCAGCATAATATAAAGTTCCTGTACAATGTCTTTCCATGCCTGCTGTTGGCGGGGGGGGGGCTCAGTTCAACCACTTCCTAGATATAGCCTTCTTTGCTGCTATTAACCATACACCTAGTTGCGCTTGGTGGAGTTTCGCTGTAGCACTGCTATTTGTGGAGTAAGGGGACCTAAAAGTGGAAGGAGATTCTTAAGAGATTTTTGTATTGCGTGCTAGAATGGATGTATTTTGGAACAATCCCAGAGAATGCATGTGTTGCTTTTTGATGTCCACATTGTTTCCAACACCTCATCTCCTTGTGTATTGTATTTCCCAATAATGTGTGGTATTCAAAAACATTGGATGTTGGTCAGTCACTCATATTATCACCAAAAGTAAGTGGATGTAAGTCTGTGCTCTCTAAACAGGGGTGTAGTCAGACAAAATAAATATGTACACCAGGACCGTGTTTGCTGATCTGTTTGACACAATAAATACAACTTTTGTACCTCATGACACTGGTTGCTGCCCCCTCTCCCCCCATGCAAGTGTAAATACAGATGCAATATATTGCTCCTTCAGACACCCACATACAAGCCCAGAGCCTGTAAAGCCCTTGGGATGCAATGACAGTATCAGTAACCAGTCCTTCTAGTTTTGACTAATAAATAAAATTGTACACCATGGAGTACATGGAGTATGCCTGCCTACACCCTTGTCTCTAAAACAAAGTGCCTCCCATTCCACCTCTGTAATGCTGCATCACATTTCTGCTTCCCACCTTTGACAAGAGCAGTACTAACTGCTGAGACCATAAGAGTGGTCTCATGAACATTCTTAGGGTTTGCGAACCACAAACCAAACTTGATTGGTTCTGATACCCTAAGGATGAAAGTGAGACCACTCTTACAACTGTAAGAGTGGTCTCAGTGGCTGTATTAATATATTACAGGTACAGGTAAATGGAACGCTATAATCCGAAGGCAGGGTGACCAGCAGTGTGCCCTAGGGCTCAGTACTGGGGCCTCTGCTCTTCAATGTTTTTATAGTAGACATCGCTGATGGACTGGAGGGGAAGGTGTGTCTGTTCGCAGATGACACCAAGGTATGTAACAGGATTGACACCTCAGAAGGAGTGGGCAAGATGGAAGCAGACCTTAAGAAACTTGAAGAATGGTCTGGAGCATGGCAACTGGGATTTAATACCAAAAAGTGCAAGATCATGTGCATAGGAAGCAGAAATCCAAAAAAGGAGTATTTCCTAGGAGGTGAATAGCTGTCTGCCTCAAACCAGGAGTGGGACCTGGGAATCATAGTCTCAGATGACTTGAAAGTTGGAAAGCAGTGCAAGAAGGCAACATTAAAGGCCAATAGAATGCTGTGTTGCATTGGGAGGGGTATCACAAGCAGGAGGAGAGAGGTGGTTCTGCCACTATACAGATCACTGGTCAGGCCTCACCTGGAGTACAGAGTCCAGTTCTGGAGGCCTCACCTCAGAAAAGACATAGATCGGGTAGAAACAGTGCAGAGAAAGGTGACAAAAATGATTCTGGGGCTGCAGAACATATCCTATGAGGAAAGACTGAGGGAAATTAATATGTACTCCCTGGAGCAGAGAAGAGAGACAGGGGACATGATCAGAACATTCAAATACATAAAAGGCATAAACAAGGTACAGACAAAGGAACACTTTCACTTCAATAGGGGCAGCAGGACCAGAGGACATGATCTCAGGCTGCAAGGAGTGAGGTTCTCTACCAACTCCAGGAAGTTTTTCTTCACATTAGGAGTGGTGGACGCCTGGAACTGCCTGCCCCTGAGGTTGTGGGGGCTAGCACCATGGGGGGATTCAAGAATGTGTGGGATAGACACAAAGGAGCCCTTACTCCAAAGGGCAACTAGAGTATCAAAATAGGAGTATCAAAACAGGTCAAAAAATGGGCAGACTAGATGGACCTGGCAGTCTCTTTCTGCCATCAACGTCTGTGCTTCTATTACTGAATGTGATTGATCAATAACATATTAAAATACAAAAAAAGGGTGCATATTTCCAGGGCTGCTGCATTTGTGACACTATTCACAGATGAAGAGTTTCTCACATGCAGAGAAAAAGAGCAGTCCGGTTGGTTGGGAGTGCTCCTTTACTCTATAATAAACTTTAGGGCAACATCTCAGGTCTACTTAGTCGGTTAAAACATGCTGTAAAATGGTTTAGACCATTTAGACCAAATGGTGGCACTTGAAATGTATAGCCACGCTTGTCTGCACTTTTGGAAAATAAGTATCCCTATTCCTTGTTATTCCTTATCACTGCCAACTTTAAACACTTCCTTTTCCTTATTTCAACAGGTAATTTGCCAGTAAGCAACGTTAATATACTAAACTAAACATTTCAGTCACAAATATTTGCTGCTATTTTCATGCATGACAACATTTCCATCGGGAAACTCTCTGAAAATGAAGAGTTTACTTGCTAAGGAGTGCTATACAATTTAGAAGTAAGAAAGAATTAAATGCTCTCTATTGCCCGGATATTCAAACTGTGCCAGGCTGTGGCGCAAGCCTGGGCACAGCTCAACTTTGTTGCTGGGGAGTGGCCTGGGCGGTATTCAATGGAGCTGCGCTGGGTGCAGCAGTTGAAGATCGTGACCGGCCACCCCTCACTGTGCATAGCGCAGTGGCACCGCGCCACGCAGCGGCCAGAGGAGCATGAGATGTGCTAGTGCAAGTGCCATTGCGCCATGCACAGCACCTGTGAGTATTCAAAGGGGACATCTCATCATGGCTCCATTTGCATGCCATTAGCATGCAGGTGCGCCGATCCCCGAGGACTTGCGCCTGGCGCCCTGCCAGGCAGCAGCCATCGGGGACCAATGCCCCCTGCAGCCCAATCGCGGGCATTCGTGTAAAAACAAAAACCCCTCCTATATCCCTGGTGGTCCAGTGGACGTCTATGTGCCCGACTGCAGGCATCTGTCCTGATGATTACGCCCCAAGTCCAATATCCCTGGTGGTCCAGTGGACCGATTGCTGCCTGATCGCGGGCATCTGTACCTCAGCAAATACCACTAAGACCCTGGTGGTCTAGTGTACCCCACCACCCGCCCACTGAGCCCCCATCACCCCGCTCCCCGTCCAGCCGGGGCGGCAGCACCACCCGCCTGCCGTCCCACCACCCGCCAACTGACAGTTGCTAGGGCTGCACCCCATTGGTTCACAGTGTGAGCCAATGGGTGTGCAGCCCATACCATACTACTCAGTCCAGATATGTGAATGACTTCATTTCCATCGGGCGCGGGGTGGGCAGGCGGGGTGGTGCTGCCACCCGCCGCTGACGGGGCAGCGGGGCGGTGGGGCTCAGTGGGCAGGTGGGGTGGTGGGTACACTAGACCACCAGGGTCTTAGGGGTATTTGCTGAGGTACGGATGCCCGCGATCGGGCAGCAATTGGTCCACTGGACCACCAGGGATATTGGACTTGGGGGGGTTCTATTACTGATGCCCGCGATCGGGCTCAGTGTGGTCCACTGGACCACCAGGGATATTGGACTTGGGGGGATTTCTACACAGATGCCCACGATGGGGCATGGGGTGGCGCCGCCAGGTGCGGCAGGAACTCGGGTGGCCACCCACAGGTGGCAGCTGCTGTGATTCACCCTGCAATGTGGCAGCTCACCTGTGGGTGACCATCACGTGTTCCTTTTTTTTGTGGCATAACTTTGTGCAGGCACAGGTAGGGGTTGCGCATGCATGACTCTGCACATCCCGGGGTGAATATCGGGCTGTGCAAGGTTATGCATGAGCACGCCCACCTGTGCCTGCATACATCTGATGTTATCCGGTGCATCGGGATTTGTGCGGCGATTTTTCCCTTTTGAATATCACGCCTTGGCGCATCAGTGGGTTGTGCATGGAGCAACACTGTTGCGCCATGTGCAACCCTTTTGAATATCTGGGCCTATGAGCTTTAAAGCCAGACTTGCTCTGAATACAGTTCTGCTGCACTACTAGCTGTGCTAGCAGGACAGCTGGAAACCTGAGTATTCCAAAGGCACTCATCTTGCCTCAATGCAATGCACACCCTGGAAATACACAAATTAGAATTGCATTTTTATTTTCAAGGGGTGCTGGGTGTATATATTTGAAATACAATTTAGAAGAAAGAAATTTCTCATCTGGAATCTGAACCCACACCTTTCCTGAAAGCCCCAAACCAGCTTCCACAACTGTTTCACTCTGAGACTGACAGGTTAGGTAATTAACTTGACCAGTAGCACCTGTGAGATTTGCAGGTCTGCCCTGCTTAAAGATACAGCACTTTGAAACAAACTCTGGTCAGAGCCGATATGGCTGTGCAGAGCTTTTAGAAGCTGTTTATGCCCTACGGGGCTCTCTTTGAGAATGCAGTCAGGGTAAAGGAGCAGCAAGGAGCTGCTTTTCAGTGCAGTCACTCCGGCGGCAGTGCAAGATCGTGAGGGAGAGTGTGCCAGGTGGCAGGAGCTGCTATTTAGTGAAGCCACTCTGCAGCATATGAAGAGCCTGGGGGGTTGTTAAAGGAGCAGAGAGGAGGCAAGCAGCAGCAGGAGCTGCTGTTTTATAAAGACACACTGCAGCTAAAGCAAAGTGGGAGGCGGGTTACAGAGAGTGAAGAGAGTGGATAAGGAGGCAGCAGCGAGAGCGGCGTATAAATGAATAATAAAGAAATAAAAATGGTACCTGCTTTCTCCCAGAGCTGTCTGCTTGCTGGCCAGCTTTTCTCAACTCCAGAGTACTGTATGCCATTCACAAGATGGTGCAGGTTGCAGAGCTGTGCATGCACAGTATGCGCGCATGTGTAGTCTGAGTCAGCAGCCATCATTTCCGCAATTGCAGAAGAAAAATAAGTGCCCCCCGGAGTAGGTGTGTTTATGTGGCCAGCAGAAGGGAAGCCCCGCATAAACACAACCACTGGATACTTTGCTGCAGCACTGTGGAAGCACACTGGACACTGGACAGCGGTCCGGTGACATGCTTCCACAGTGCTACTCTTAGATGATGATGATGGCATAACATCTGCAGAGTTCCGCTCATGCAGCCATAAAAAGCAGAGCAGATTACAAATACAGTCTTCTTATTTTCTGCAATCCAGGCCCTTGGGGGAAGGGAATGCCTCAGTTGTACAAGAGTGCCAGACCACTGATCTTATTTTCATGCCTTCAATGGAACTACAAGGGAGCAGACTTGTGTGTTGGGGACCTCTCTGGTATGAACCTTTCTTTCCTTGAGATCCTTTATTATATAATTTTTCTTGGCATGTAAGAGTCCCCTCCTCTTCTCTCTGTTCATCATTGACATGCCTGGTAATTGTGAGATGGCCTCCCTGTAACTCTACATAGATACTGCTGCAGTGGTTGCAGATCGAGTTGGCCTTTTCCCTGTAACTCCAGGGCACTTTTCCTGGGTTTTTCTGTGGATTACATTGTTCCAAATGGAGTCTAATTACTGTATTTTCCTGTATAACTAATGCAAGTGTATGGGAACAGTTTCCCTGTAGATCACTCAATTTCCCTGTAAAATACAGGAATCTCTGTAGATCTGGGAGCCCTGCTACTGCCCTGTACAGGTTCTCTGCTGATATAAATTGGATCAACTTGATCTGGAGTATTACTTCAAGCTGCTTGAGGACTGGCTTCTGCAAACCCAACTCATCCTAAATGTCAAAAAGACAAAAACAATATTTTTTGGTCCGAGGAGGCTGCGCGCAGACAGAATCAACTCAGGTTGTCCACCATGGGAGGCGCTCACTTGGAAATGGGAAGCTCTGACCATCAGTGCTCATGTGGAGGGTGTGTTTAAAGCACTTCATCAGAAATGTGGTCTTCTGTACAGGTTTTTCCCTTTCCCCTACCCACAGTATCTAAGGATGCTCACCTAACCATGGCAAACAGCACGCTCATGCCAATACTCCTCCATGATGCCCCCATTTTACAACCCCTATGTGTCACTGAGCAAAGCAGGCTCAATTGCTTGTATAAGAAGGTGGGGCATTATGCAACTGCCCCCCACCCCCGGGCCACCACTGTGAAGTGTTTGCTACCTTGGGATGGCCGACATTTGAAGCGTGTGTGAAGTTCACACTACTCTGTCTAGCCTTAAGCTGTCCAAAGTCTCTACCCCTAACCTTGTGGGCATCCTCAAGCCCAAACAGCACGTGAAACACCTGTACTCTATTTCTAGTCAACTATTGGAATTCCCACGGTCAACCTCAGCAACTGACAGGTGATCCTTCACTGCCCCATCCCTGTGGAGCAATCTCCCAAGTAAGATACTGAATTGTCCCCCACTTGCATCGTTTAAAAATAAGCTCAAGTCATACTCCTCAGCAGTGAACCAATGCAGGTGAAACAGATGATTCTACAGTTACTCGTTTATTGCATCAGGTCCGCAGGCACCTGCCATCCTCCTTGGAGGGGCATGCTTCTTTACCCCTGTGTAATTTGGCAATGATCTTATGAAGGCTGTAAACCTATTGTATTGCAAATGCCTCTGCTTGAAATTAACCTCTGTACCATGTCTGTATCAACTTAATTCTTGAATCAATGTGCAGTACTTTATACTATGTATGTAATGGATCAGTACAATAGTTGCCCTTCTAATGGATGTATGTGACATGTCTACTACTGTTTGTATACTGAACGTAATGAACTTGGAGTCTCCCCTGAAATGTTTCTCTCAGCAACAGGTTATCAACATTTAAAAAAAAAATAAATAGATAAATAAATAAAGTGCACAGATGAACCTACTCCCCTCCAATCCAATGGCCTCTGGCATCATCTTAATTGACAAGAAACACAAACCAGGCACGCTGAATTTGTAAACAGACACACTGCATGTTTATTGAATGACTTATGCAAGAGATTATCCAGGTATTACCTGGAACAGCAGGGTACTTGATTTTGTTCAATTTATGGTGTTCTGGAAGGGACACATAAAGTCCTGTTACCAGCAGTTACACTCCAAACATAACGGGGCCAATTCTGGAAGGAGTTAGAATGATGCAGGTGACTTGTGTCAAGGGAGCATGACTCAAAGTGCAATCCGCGTCAAGCAGTACGTCAAGTGGGATTCTGGAAGGCAGGCTGTGGCAGGGCTTGATGCAGCTGCTCCAATGAAAGATGCAGCACAAGATGTGCCATGTCACAGTTACATCAGGGTAAAACACAGTTTGCATCAAATCTGGCTGCAGCATCCCCCTAAATGGGATTCCAGAAGCAGTCTGCAGAACAGATGTGTCATAGGAAAGACGTATCTGTTAGACCAGGGTGGAGCTGATTTTACCCAGAACATATAAATAGAGCAGGCCTCAGCCCAGCAAGTGACACACTACTCTGGAGACTGTGATGCAGGAAAAGCACCAGAGGGGTGAAGTAGGAGAATGTTGGGCCTAGAGGTCTTTGTAGTCATGTGGCTAACATTGCGTAGTCAGTGTAGGCATGCCCAATGTCATGCTCAGCGTGTACAGTGTCCAGTACCTATGTAGAGGCAAGGCAGACTTGGGGGAATAGTCTACATAAGGGTGTTCAGGTGGTGGATCTCCTACCAGAAACTCTCAGAGAAGCAGTGCCTGGCACAGTACCATCTGCCTCGTGGTTCCATAGATGAGCTGTGTGAGGAGCTCCATGGGGATCTGCAGAGTCGGACCGGGGGGGGGGTGCCATTCTAGTGGAAGTGAAGGTGTCAGCAGCACTATGCTTCCTGGCAAAGGGGCACATTCCAGACCCACGTGGATGACTCAGTGGGCATATCGCAGTCTGCCATTTCCAAATGCTTAAAGCAGTTCCTCAGTGCCCTGCTGCACTGAACACATCAGTATACAACTCCCAGTGGGTGCTGAGTAACAGATTGCTGTGAGGCAGGGCTTCTAGGGCACTGCGCAGTTCTCCTGTGTGCTGGGTACTGTGGACTGTACACACATGGCCATACGTACCCCATACAGTGATGCAGACATATACATAAATCAGAAATGCTACCACTCTATGAATATACAGGTCCTGTGTGATAGCCAGTGCCACATACTTGATGTGGTGACCAGGTACCCTGGATCTTGTCATGATGCGTACATCATGAGGCAGAGTGGACTGCATGAGACATTCAGCAGAAGAGACATCCAGGGCGGATGGCTGCTTGGTAAGTGGAAGAGCATGTATGGCAGGTACAACATCAACGTGCATGCCAGGGCAACAGCCAGAGAATGGCAACAGTTCATGAGGTGGCAGGGGCTGTGGAGTGATGCCATGATGCGTGTCGCAGGTGTCGGTGGCAGACATGCCACGACCACTGAACCTGGTGGCACAGTGCACCAAGGTGAATGATTGCAGCAAGGTACACAGTGAGGGGGAAGGGCCAAGGGTATGGGTCTGTGGGACCAGTGAAGAGAGAGGGGAGTGTGCCAAAGAGGTACTGAAGCACTGTTGGACTGTCAGTAACTGTGGATCTGTCTCACCCACAGGTGACAGTGGCTACCCACAGCAGCCATAGCTGATGATGCTGGTAAAGCACCCTGACAGTGAAGCACAGAACAGGTACAATGAGTCCCATGCCTCCACCAGGGCCATGACTGAGCAGACATTTGGCATGCTGAAGTCATGCTTCCGCTTCCCGGATTGATGTGGAGGGGCCCTACAATACTCAGCAGAGATGGCATGCAAGATTGTGGTGGCCTGCAGCATCCTCTACAACATCACTGTGTCACACTATGCAGTGGATACCGACAATGGACAGTATGGCGAGGATGAGCAGGATGAGATGAACAGCAGGATGAACAATATGGAGGCCATGTCAGGGGACACTGGAGGACAATGGCAGCAGGTCAACATGTGAGACAGCAACTGATAGACAGCCATGTCATATGACAGTACCCAGTGGTCTGAACATACACACAGCACAACAGCAAGTGTGTGCCCAGGTGTGCATCCAGTGAACAGCCTGCCACCTGGGGCAGTCACCTGGTAGTGCGGTGTGTAGCACTGACCTGTGTCCACCCCCGTGTGACTTCCCCTGTCTGTGTCTGCACAATGGCAGGCCCCATGGAGGTGATGGGCACCCTGACAACTGCACGGATGGAGTGATCTGACAGGTGTTTGCAAAGGTATGTGCCTGAAGACAGAGGTGCATGGGTAGTAGGGACCTGATGTAGGCTGGAGTGCGGCCCATTGGCACCCCGACTGGTACAATGTCTGAAGTATGATAAAGTAGTAGAGTGGTGCACAACATGTGTGGGGCAGTAGTGCAGGGTGGAGTACGGACTACACATGCAGGCAGGATAGACCCGGGATGGCTCAGCAGGTGTTATGTGTGACACATAGGAATGTTGCAATGCTGTCGTGACATGCCAATGGAGGACAGACTGCGTCCATTTTGGTGACAGTGTGCAGTGTCCCTGGGGCAGATGGACTCGTAAATTGTGGGGATGTGGGTGGGTCGCACCGTCATCTGGCATTGGGCAGTAAGGGCTCTACAGGCCTGGAATGTGCTGCTGTGAGGGAAAAATGCATGCAGCAGCATATGTACCAGGGTGTAGGGGGATGCACGGGTGACCCACGTGTGTGATGCTATTGGTGGGTTTGAAGGGGCATGTCGTGGTCAGACTGCAATGTCAGCCATGCCTGGATCAGCAGGAGCACATGTCCTGTGGATATGTAGGTCACGAATGACATAACATGTGACTTGTGCAGCTGAAGCCAGCATAGCAGCAGGCCATGCAGGACAGCGGGGCCACAGGCATCCATGACAAACCATGTGGCACAGACATGGCTGTCAAGTGTCTCCAGGCAGTGGGCCAGCAATGCAGGACTGTGGACAGGGCAGTCTGTGGAACACAAGTGTCTGGGTACTGGAATGCAACTGGTGGTGATGCTGGTGTGAAGGACTCAGCTCTTTCTCTGGTGTGTGGGCATCCCAACCGGCAGTAGCTGCCAGGAATGCTAAATGCGGCATGCGTATACCATGTACCTCAACATGTGATGTAAACGTGTCTTGCAGCATGAAATGCCCCAAATTGCTACAAACCTGGTCAAGCATGCCACAAGTAGTGGAATGGCATGACACAGATGCAAAACACGGAAGTAGCTGTGCAAACTGTGCAACACCTGTGGGGTGAGCGAAGGCGAATTTTGAAGTGTGACAGCAGGGGCAAAACAGCACACACCAGCAGTGTTTCACCCACCCCAGGGTTCCCCACAGACAAAGACAGTTATTAGTTCAGGGAACATGAGTGGCAGAACAGTCAGACACTTTACAGAGGAGGAGATGGCCCTCCCAGTGAGCTCTGTGGCCAAATGGGCCAGGATTATCATGCTCCCTGGGTGCAGACGGCACACCCAAGGGGAACGGGACCGTGTGTGGGGCATAATAGCAGAGAGGCTGTGGTAAGTGTCTGGCGTGTGATGCACATCACGCCAGCTCAAGCATAGGCTCAATGACCCAGACACACTGAGGAGACTGCAGGACATCGGTAGGGAGGCGTGCCAACACTAAGTATACATATCATCAGAACAAAGTCTCCTCAGACCCTGGCACCACCAATCCAAGCTGCAAGATGTAGTGATATATGCTCTTGTTTTTGTATCCACACAGACACCCCACAGAGCCAGGGGGGTCAGGAGTCCAGAGCCAGCGCACAGACCACTGGAACAGGCAGGAGTGGAGGAGCAGGAACCAATGCAGGTAAGTGTGTGGCACGTGTGCGGGGGATCACTGTCTGTTGTGGCACACCCATGGACCCAATTCTGTGGACAGTATGCAGTAAACCACTGTGCACTGCCGGGTGAGGATCCACACCCAACTGGGGTGGGGTCAGGTGTCTTGGGCACATGAAAGAGTCTAACATGTTTCAATAAAAGAAAAATATCAGGACAAGAGGCACAGCATGAGATTAGAGGGAGGCCGATTAGGGGGTATGGCGAGGAAGTTCTTTTTCACTGAAAGGGTGGTGGATGCGTGGAACGGCCTACCTCTGAAAGTGGTGGCTATGAGTACAGTGCAGGGCTTCAGACAGACATGGGATAGGCATAAGGGAGCAATACAGATGCATATGAATACATAGACCATTGACAGATTACAGGCCTATGGCACATTCATAAGGTAGAAAAAATGAGCAGACTGCATTGGCCTTGCGGTCCTTATTTGCCATCAACTTCTATGTTTCTATGATTCTATGCCCCTATGTGGCACACACATCGCCTGCACCAGATGAGGGTCGAACATGCCACAAAAAGGGACAGAGACCCACACCACATGGGTCCCCAGGACCCATGCATGGCAGCTGATGTGTTGCACACACCTATAATGGTCACGCACCACATACTGGTCCAACAGAGTGGCAGCATCAGGGTCCTACAGCCCTTGGGACAGGGGACACAATGCATGGCTGTACGGAGTCATGTTGCAAGTGTCTGTGAGGGGCATGGCATTGCACAAACTGCACAGAACTCCACAATGCACAACACCCCCATGATGCTGTCTGGTGATGAGTGTACATGTTGAGACATATAGCCCCCCCGGTGGGATGCAGTAGGTGGACCTGTGTCAAAGTGCAGATAGACGCTGTGGTCCATGTGGTGCCACATTGGGCCCTATACTGTATGTTGTGCATCATGGTGCATTGCCCAGCACTGGGGAACCAGTACCATACACATGATGGCCCACTATTGAGCGCTGCACACCACACTACGTAGGCTACCTTGAGGGTTCATGTCTGGCACATGTCTCCTGTCAGCCATGCCATGGTAGCAGGGCAGTACCCATAACTGTAACATCATGGTGTGTGGCATGTCCTGCAGCATTGCATACAGTGCCATGTCACGGGCAGCACTATGTACCCTGTACAGGATACAGTACAAGGGTGGACCAGTCATAGTGCAACGGGATGTGGTGACACAGACTGGGGGACACAATATGGTATAATGCCACTGGGGGAAGGACTATGCTACCCGCAGTACACACATCATGGGACCTACTAGTAAGTGCATCACACACATGGGTGGCATGCTACGTGTCCCTGTTGTACTGGTCAGCATTCAACAGTACCCAGGGCACGAGGCATCAGCACACACCCTACTGTGGGCCATGTGTTGCAATGCATAGTCATCTCCAGGCACTGTGTGCAGCACAGGGGATGGGGACCCTGTCAGCAAGGTTCCCCATGCATGACTGCCGCACAGCCTGTTGTGCATTTTGCACCTTGGCATTATCTGCATCACAGTCATGTGTGGTGCAGTATGAGTATACATGGTGCACAGAGGCAATGCATGTACAGACAGCAGCCCACAGGGTGTTGCCATGTGAGGGACCTCACGGCCTGTCATCTGCCACTACAAGGATGCAGTGTGTGAGGCAGCATGTACCCCTCAAGAAGATGGGCAGGGTGCTGGACATCATTTGCCAACAGGTGTGCATGTGGTGCGCTGGTCACTGGCCATATGTCTAAGTGTCCTGGTCAGAACAGCCCCATCAGGTGGGCATCACACACTGCACTGCACATCTGGGTGCACCTGGAAGGTGGCCATGAGCAGTGCAACACTCCGTGGTGGCCGTCTGCTGGTCAAAAGGAGGATGGGAGGCTACGATGATTGGACACACAGCATATGTGTGTGTATGGCAGGTGCCTCCCATGGGTGTACGTTTCCCACTCTGATGGTCCCCCTGCATGACAGAGAGGCATGTCCTGCCATGCAGTGGTGCTGGTCCCCAACACAAATGTAGACATCATGTGGTCTGGATGGTGTTGTTGGGGGCTATCAAGCTGAAAAGGTGGATACCCAGTGTTGCACCCGTGTGCTGGTAAATGGCCCCTGGCTGTGATGGGGTGGGGAGGAATGTATCACTGCAGAGGTGCATAATGGCAATGCCTGTGCATGTCACTTGCAGATGTGATGTGCCACACTGACTGTGGCATGCATGCAAGGGTACAATTCCGTGGCATATCCTAGTACTACTGCTGTGGGTTGGAAGAGGCACTGGTGGGCGACAGAGAGGGTAACACCTCTGCTGGTCAAGTTGTGCAATGCGTGCCGCACACAGGGGAGCAAGTTGTCTGTGTGCACCAACTGGGGACATTGTTGTGGGGCTGGTGGGACCTTGATGGTGCCAGGGCATGCCCACTGCTGTGCCACCTATATGGACAGCACATGTACCCTGTCTCACACACACAGGTGTAACCCGGGCACCACCACCCAACAGGCTACTATCCCTCCCTGCTTCCCTGACTGCAGGTTGAGGGGCCTAGGTTCGTATTTAACAGTTACTGGGGATTCTTGCCCAACAATAAAACTACAATTGTGGTGCCTCCACCCAGAGTGATATTTAAGTGGGTTAGATGTTAAGCTAGCGCAACCCTCTGGGAAGTTGTGCCTACCCACAGCCCCAGTGAGTGACCTTACACATAAAGTTTCACAAACACTGTTTCTGGCATTCAAAGTACAATTATTGGTGAGTGCTAATAATATGCTCACAGTCACAGACACCATGCTTACCATCAAGATTCTGGCTTCTGAGAACACAACCTGAGTACTTGCACAGAACAGTTTTCAACAATGACAGTATACCTTTTGGCTGATGCAATAACTTGAAGCTAGATAATAATATGCTCATAAACCAGATTAAACTTCAAACAGTAAATCTGATTTATTTAGGGGAATAGAACAAGGGATGGGACATGAATTTAAATAAATGATTAAGGCACTTGGTAAATAAGAATCAGTTATGTAAACAAAAGATTTAGACCTCTTGGACATAAAGTTCAGTTTATTCTGCTGGATACCCAGTTTGGAATTAGGTGCAGGCCTGAAGTGCAGTTGGTTGAGGCCCTTGAATGGAAGAAAACTGGCTTTGGTTATAGAAATACTTTTAGATAGCTAGACAGTTGTAATCCACAGCCAGATGGCTAGAAATCACAGTTAAACACCAACATGAGCTTAAGAAGCAAATCAGATGACACAAAGCACTTTACTTGTTGCAGGGTAAAATCCCTGAGGTTATTCACGGTACCAGGACAAATAAAACTGATGGTAGTAGCCAGACTGGATTCCTTCTTGCCCAGCAGGAACATGGGGACCGGGGCCGACATGACTCACCTCCACTTCACAGCCTTTCCCACAAGGTGGCCGCAACCTGCGATTCTTCTCTCAGCAGGGGCTAACTCCCTGAGCTGACCTCTTGCAAGGGTGGCTGGTGCTATGTAGCAACAGTCTCTGAGGCCTTCCGTGACACTGGCACAGCACATAATGGAGGGCATCAGCAGCAAAATCAGCTTATTTGCAGATGACACCAAGATGGGAGCAGTGGTGGATGACCGTGGGGTGGCGGGGGCTACAGGAGGATCTGGCAAGGCTGGAGGCATGGTCTGACAGATGGCAGCTGGGGTTCAGCGCAAAAAAATGCAAAATGCTGCACTTTGGAACAAAAAATCCAAAGAGAAGCTACCATCTTGGGGAGTACAGCTGGAGATAATAGAAGAGGAGAAGGATATGGGGGTGCTTATCATGGGAGCAATGAACTATTCCACACAATGCAGAAAGGCAGCAGCAATGGCCAACAAAATGCTGGGGTGCATTGCAAGGGGAATTACCTCGAGAAGAAGGGAGGTTATTCTACCTTTGTGCAGATTGTTGGTTAGACCCCACCTAGAATACTGCATGCAATACTGGTGCCCGTACCTACAAAGGGACATTAGGCTGCTGGAGTGGGTGCAGCGTAGGGCAACGAAGATGATTCAGGACCTGGGGGAATTGCCATAAGAGGTCAGACTAACAGAGTTAAACATTTACACAATGGAGGAGAGGACTGACAGGGGGATATGACTGAGACCTTCAAATACATGAAAGGGATAATCAAAATAGACACAGAAGGTCTATTCAGGAGGAGGGTGGGGAGAGACACTAGGGGCCATGACATGAGATTGGAGGGGGTTAGATTCAGGACGGAGGTGAGGAGGTATTTCTTTATGGAGAGGGTGGTGGCAAAGTGGAATGCACTACCAGCTGAAATGGTGGCACGTACCACAGTGGAATGTTTCAAGAAGGGGTAGGACAGGGCAAAGGGGAGGGTAAAGGGGGGGGAGGGGGTGGTACAGCTGTTGAATAGGGAGCTAGCTGCATTCATGAGCAGCCTAGATAGACCATGATGGCCTTTTGCTGCTGGCAATTTTTGTATGTTTATATGCAGTTTGGTCTCTGGCGCAGTCTCAGAAGGACCACACAGCTTATTCACTTCAGAAATGTCAGTCCTTTTACTGAAAGCTGGAAAATATCTCTGATCCCCCTTTTTTCTGGAAAGCATGACAGAAGACAATTTTAGCATTTGCAGGCACCACTATTTTCATAGGAGACCCTGGGATAATCTTTGCACAGCAAGCTCTCACACACTAAGACAGTTTAGCAAAGAACACACTTTTTAGCCAGGTGCTACCTTTATCAGCTTTGGTAGCTGAGGAAATGTTCTCCCTATGTTGTAGGCAGTTCAGACAATCCACACAGGGCAGCTGGCAGGCCGTTTTTCCCACATTCTCCCTCAGCTAAACCACACAGGCTCCCACTTCTTTTAGAGCTTGAGCTGACCTGAACACTGTTCAAAAACAGTCCCACACTATGTCCGGTATTCCTATATCCCGGATGGCTGCCCAAACTGTCAGTCACTGTCCCGAAGCTCCGATTGGTTAAAATAGGCACCAAGTAAGAAAGTTTACAGTTTCTCCCATGAGGCACTGTAATGAAGACCCTATGAGGACCCCTTGATTCCGATTTGTCCAACAGGAAAGTCCCAGACCAAACATGGTGGTTCCTATGCCGAAGAAGTAAACAGTTCACATTCAAGTTCATTTTTATAGGTAACAGTACAACTTTAGAAATAAATATTTACAGATTACAGTAGTGCTCCCTCTGCTCTACTGAGCGACTGCAGAGTGGAGACTCTCAGGGTTCTGCCTAACTGATCTCAAGCTTTTTTTGACTCAGACCCAGCCCAGGCTATGCACACAATACACACTGGCTGACTTCTTAAAGGAATAGCATGGTGGCATGGAATTGTACACTCATGCAGAAAAGTAGCACAACATAACTGTATATGGATTTGCTGTCCCTCTCTGGACATCAGCCAAGCAGTGGGCACTACTGGAGCTCTGGGAGACACTCAAGGTAAGCCCCTAATTTTGGGGGGGTTACACTCTCTCCTGCCCAGGAAACTTGGCGTCCACATCAAGTCAATGATACAAATAACAATCATTATTAAACCCTGTTACTATATACAGGTCTAGACCATAAATCATTATATATATTATATCATGCTCTGTTATCAAATGGTACCTTTCTAAGTACTGGCATTAACTTAGTCATCTAGCACATTGTCATGACACCTTGATATTTAAACATCATACATTGTTACCTGCAGGCATTTAACAATATGAATTGACATTTGACCTTTTAGAACCCCTAAGTATTAACTAATCTATACAATAATCCAGCATATACGTCAATGAATCCCTTTAACTCTGTAAGGGTGACCCCTAGAATACTGAGTGGATGTTTTGATTTTAATCTTAGAAGAGGCAGTGAACACTATTTTGAGCAGAGAGTTGTCTATAACATATACTCTCTTGTGAACAACACCGTATCACAGCTTTTACAGTTCTTCCTGGTCATGGAGGTGTAGGGGGCATTGGCACTAGCATTTCAACATTGGCATTCAGGTTAGCTACTCCCAGCTCGTTGTCCAGCAACAAGACCGCTTCTGTTAAATGGGGTACCACTGTACTCTCCTGAGGATCAGAACCTATTGTAGGCACATCACTTTGCCCATTAACATTCTTCTGTGATTCTTGAGGCTCATCTTCATCAGAAAGAGGTATTTCCACAAAGTTAATATCATCCAGAACACGGCTGGCACTTTCAGGAATAGCAGTACTTTCTTTGGAATGAAACGGTTCACTTAGCCCACTTAGTCCAGTAGCACTTTCAGGTTCACTTGCAGGTTTATTATTTGTACCTTCTGCTTCAGGCACATTCGGTTCAAATAACTCCACCATACAGAGGGAATCAACACTTTCAGAATTCAGACTGCAGACATCACTCTCTGGCAGATCAGGAACAGTAGATTAACTAGGATTGTCAGAAGTCATAGGGCTATTAGAAGCATTACTATACAGTAAGTAGAGGGGAAGGCTCCCTGGAATAGTCAAGCAAGTTCGAGTGATGGGTAGTAAGCAGCATCCAACTCACTGTCATAATCTTCAGAGTTAATGTCATTATCAGATGTAGCATTACTAACTAGTAGAGGCTCTGACGGGTGGATACCAGACAGCTGTTTAGCTGCTTGTTATGTGCAGCAGATCTGGTTACTGGGCCTGTTGGAGCTGCAGCTAGTGGCACTGGATCCAAAACTATTTGTCCAAGTGGCAGAAGGTGATTTCTGTAAATGGTTTTGACAGGACAAGGGTCCCCTTCTGGATGCACTTTGTACACAGGCAAATCATTGTTTATTGATTACAATATATGGAGTATGACTCCAGTGGTCAGCTATTTTGTGCTTGCTTTGAAATCCTAAGTTGCACATGAACACACAATCTCCTGCTTTGAGTTCTTGGGCCTTGACACATTTATCATGATGAGTTTTGTTGGGAAGATTTTTTTTTCAGCTATGGTATTTGCACACTGGTATGCATGGTTCAACTGTGCTTTTAAGTTTTTAACATACTGGAGGTAGTTTTCAGATTGGGCACCATCTGGAGAAACACCAAACCACACTTCTACTAGGAGATGAGCTTCTCTACCAAACATAAGGTGGTACGGTGAAAAACCAGCAGTATCGTTCTTTGTACAATTGTAGGCATGTACTAAGACACTTATTTGTTGGCTCTACCTGGGTTTGTCTTTTTGGGACAGAGTGCCAAGCACATCCAATAAGATGGAGTTAAATCTCTCTGGTTGTGGATCTCCCTGTGGATGATAGGGGGTAGTTCTGGATTTTCTGACACCCCAGATAGATAACAGGTCTTTAATGAGGCTGCTCTCTAAATCTCTGCCTTGATCTGAATGAATGCACTAAGGGGTGTCATAGTGCACAAAAAACTTTTCCACAAGAACGTTTACCACTGTAAAGGCCTTCTGGTCCTGGGTAGGGTAGGCTTGTGCATAGCTCGTGAAATGATCAGTTACTACCAACACATTAGAAATGTTCTTTGAATCAGGCTCTAAACTAAGAAAATCAATGCAGACAAGCTCCATTGGGGCACTTGCAGTTATATTGACCAGTGGTGCTGCTCTTTGAGGCTGGGATTTTCTCTGAAGACACCTGCTGCAAGATTTATAGTATTGTTCAATGTCTATACCCATTTTAGGCTAATGAAAGCATGATTGGGCCAGGTATAAAGTTCTTTCACTCCCCAAATGTCCCATGTTCTCATGTAAGGCCTATAAAAACATTTTTTGAACTTGGTTGGCAACACTAGCTACTTTTTGACAATCTCTCCTTGGCTGTCAGTCAGTTCTCAATACAATAACTGCTCAGGTAATTTGAGTTTAGGCCACTCTCATAATAACAAAGCAGTGTTGGGGTCACTGGACTGCAGTTTAGAGATGTCTTCTCCTCTTTTCAAAGCATTAGCAACTTGTCTTATCATTGGGTCACAGTGCTGTTCTCTTTGAATGTCAGCCGGGGTTAGCTGGGGTAGAGAGCTTAAATCTAGAGCTGTGAAATTACAATAAAGGGGAAATTGTTTAACCAGGAAAGGCACACTAAGCCGAAGCTTGTTTCCAAGTGTGACCTGGGAACACAAGGCAGTTACGCGACTTGCTCACGGTCACACAGTGTGCAGGTGGGGGCTGTGAGATTCAAACCCAGGTCTTCAGGTTTGCAGCTCGGAGCCTTACACCACTACGCTATACTGCCTCCTATAGTAAGCCACTGGTATGCAAGTATCTGGGGGTCCCAAGCAATTCTGCCAAGCAGTTAACAATTTCAGAAGATGGAGACTCATCTCTATCAAATTTTTAGCACAGAGCTTTTACTGATTGTTCAGGAATATGCACCCACTGCTGATTTGAGGCATGTCTGCATGAAAGAGCATCGACATCAGTGTGATTTAAGCCTGGTCGGTACCCTATCGTGTAATCGTACATTGAGAGAGCAGAAAGCCATCTGTGCCAGGTAGCATCTAGTTTGGCAGATGTTTGGACATACATCAATGGGTTGTTGTCAGTTTTGACCAGAATGTTTGCACCATATAGATATTTGTGAAACTGCTCCACTATTGCCCATTTGAGAGTGAGAAATTCCAATTTGTGTACTTGGTGATTTTTCTCTGAAGGTGTCAGACTCCTACTAGCAAACATTACTGGGCATAACCCCTCTGTGTACTCTTGGTAAAGTATGGCCACTTAGGCTGGCATCCATGTATAACACGTAAGGTTTTGAAGGATCAGCATAGGCAAGTACAGGAGCGAGAATTAATTGATAAATGATTTCCTCAAAAGCAGTGTCACAATCAGGAGTCCATCTCTAACCAAATAGCTCGTGGGATCTGAAATATGTCTTTATAGTCTCATTGTCAAGGACAGTAAACCACTTACTCGCATTTAAACAGTCCAGTGCATCCTGTATGCATGGCATTGTATTTTGATCAGGGACAGTTCTTTTATTAAGGGTTCTGTAGTCCACACACATTCTGACAGAGCCATTCTTTTTCCACACTACAACAATCAGAGAGGCATATGGGCTCCATGACTCTTGTATTATGCCAGCTGCTAGCATTTCTTGCAAATGACACCTCACATCGTCGATGATGGCAGGAACTAGATGTCTGGACCTTTCCCTAAGTGTCGCTCATTGTGTAGTCGAATATGGTGCTCAGCACCAGTAACACAGCTGACATCCCATTCCTTGAGGGAGAATACCTTGATTCATTGAGCCAGTTTTTTACTGATTCTATTCCTCCAGCTGCTTGGAATAGGTGACTCTCCGAAGTCAAACATGTCAGGCGATACTTTACGTTCTTCTCCAGTCTGGCACTTGGATGGCAGAACAGCAGTGTCAGTACAATAGACTTTTTCCAGAGTGCAACCTTGGTTCACCTTGATATCTCGGTCTGTGACATTTTGAATTTGGACCTCCACTCTTTGGGCATAAGCACAAGCAGAAAGTACACTGGGCTTGACCAGTAGTCCTTCAGGAAATTTTCCCTCTTCTGGGGCATCCATCATCAGTATTTTGTTGGTCACATCCTTTTGCAACCACACTTCTCCACTGACACTGCACTCAACATTCGGAGGGAATATGATAGCAGAGGAATCCTTCTTCCAAACAATACCAACAGGTTCATCCTTATCACTCTCTTCAGGGTGCATTTGAATCTCATAGGCTCTTTTGATCATGGCATAAACATGTAGTGCCTTCCCAGTCTTCTTTTTCTGCCTTTCTTGACGTAACTGGGCAAGGCAGATGAACATATGCATGTTGGTACCAATTAGTGCAGAGATACCATCGTATAGTCCAGAGGGAGGACATACCAAAGCTAGAGTCTCCACAGGGTCTCCCACACCTGCCACAGAGGATGGAAAAGCAAGCCACACTCTTAGGTAACCGAGATACAGATATGACTTCTCACTTAACCCCCATGAATGTAAGCCTTCGAGAGGTTGAAGTGGGTGATCAGATAAATGCTGATCATACCGGTCTTTGAAGATTATCATAACTTGGGACCCAATATCTAGAACAGCTCGAGCAGGAATTCCATCCACATCCACAGTAGTTTCCATAGAAGGATCCACCAACTCTAACCAGTCAGGTGGGAAATTTTCGCAGGATGCATGACAGCAGACTTGGCTACATACTGTCAGGCTTGTGTGGAGGCTTAGAAGAAGACTTTATATTGCTTTGTACAATCTGGTTGAGCAGTTTGATTGTTACGCTTCACAAATCTTTTTGTGTGCCCATCCTCACCACAATGGTAGTAGAAAACATTGGATCTAGGGTTGGGAGCTCGAGCAGGTTCTTCAACCGGTTTATCACCACGGTAAGAACCAGGTTTATAATCATCTCTGGGTCTGATCTCATTTTCGGCTCCACTAGGCCTTCTCCAAGACAAAGACTGATTAGTCAACCTTGCAAGATCACTCACTAATGCTCTTAACTCTTTCATTTCTTTCAGCATATCACTGTATGTTTCTCCATTAGGAACCTGAGTACTTGCACCCTTCACAGTGGTGTTACACGAGGTCCCTGCACCCTTATTGGTACCCCCAAAAAGGTACACCATAGACAGCTAGTGCTTAGGCATATGTTATACTAACATATAGGGCTAAGGGCATCTATCGTATAAGAGTAGATATCAGGATATGTATGCATATTATTGTTATACACTTTGCGCTATAATATACAGTATATATATTTTCTATGTATTTCTTATTCACAAGCTGTTAGGACATCTGTGTCCTTGAAATGATTATGATATATAAGTCAGCATTGCCACCTTTTGGTGATTTGTACTACTACACTGATTTGTGTAAGAACTGTACTCTTTTGTTTCACAAAGTGATGACTACTACAAAATTGTATAATGTTATCTTGGACCATGGAGCCACTTCTAATTTAGCCAATAGGGCTCATTTCTGTAACTAGAAATGTTTCTATCTTATAGTAACCATAGTAGTTATCATAGGTATATAATGTGAAACACTGAGTCTTATACCTCGAAGACCCCAAGAGACACAGAGAAACTTCGAGGTATAGGGAATGCTTAGCATTGGCTCCCGGTTCGTATTGGTAAGAACTGCTTAGGGCAACTGTGATTTATCCTTTTAGTAGCAATAAACAAGTTTATTACTCTTATGCAACGTGTCTGTGATTCCTTGCATTCTCAATATTGCCAAGAAACTGAGAGTGAGGTTTAGACCTCCTGACAATTGGCGACCGCGTGCAGGTAATATGTGGTGTTTGTAAGCTTTCACTTGTTGCTTTAAACCTTTCCCTTCCCAATGGGGACTGTAGGTGTGCATTCCCGAATCACCTGTCCCATTTTCTGACCACTTTGTAGTCACTTGCAAAGTCTGGCTGCTTTTCCTGGGTGTGGTCGATGCTGACTCGACCCACTCCACAGCAGCTTTGAATTGCAAGCCTACAGAGTATACAGTAGCCCAACTGTGTGTAAAGTGTTCCTGCTGAGGATCGATACACAGCATGGCGCCTTTTTCACAGTTTGATTTTTGTTCCCTCCCACACAATGGCCACCGTATCAAATATCTGTGCAGAACTGAGACTCGATGTCTCAAACTTCCTTGCCTCCCATGGAGGAGGGGCTGACTTCGCGCAGGATGCAAGTCGACCCAAAAACCCTATACTAGGGATTTCAACCCAGTACTGTGAGACGAGACAAACAGCCAATAAGCGTCATGCCAAAGGGCTGTTGGTCGCGGCTGTCTATGCTGTTCTGGAAGTCTCCGAAGGGAGGTTTCAAACCCTTGACCAGCAGATTCCATCTCTTAAGAAAGAGATGGGTTTACAGGAAACAGAATGTGTTAGACTGCAGCAGAATTTGGAGTCTGAACTACAAATCCTGCGAAATGAAAAAAATTAACTTTTGCATCATTCTGCACAGGCTGGAGAGCAAGAAATTTGTATGTTGAAGCAGGAGTGTGAAAGTTTTAGACAGCATAAAGGGCAGGCTTTGAATATGAATGACTTGTTAAGTAGAGCGAATAAACAGTTGAGTGTGGATATGGGAGAGCTACAGAACGAGATAAATCAGGTACGTAATGACTTAGAAGTGGCTATTAGGGACAATCGCGAATTGAGCACCGCGTACAGAGTGTTGCAGAAACAAATGCAAGATGAGGTTGATGTGAATGTTGCAAATGTGAGTCATGCAGAATGTGAATCTAAGATGGCGAAACTGCGCCATCAGCAAGAGGTTCTGGCTGGACATGTTAAGGCGATGGGAGGTGTAGCCCCTGTCTTAACCACGTCATCTGAAAGGGAGGTCTCAGATGATGACATCTCACAGAACAATGCCCAGTCACACTCCTACTATGGCCCAGACACCCCACTCAGCCATCTACAACATGGCGGGTCCCCACTCCACCCACACCTTGTCATACGTCATCAACGTCATGATGCACATCATGGGTGATGCCAACATGGCAGCCCACATGATAGGGGGGGAGATGCCCAAGCCTGGTCCCGACGGCACCACCGGTGGCCATTATTAATGTGGAAGACAGGCAGGAGATAGAAACAATGATTGAGAATGCAATAGGTAATGTGCCTATCTCTGAGAGAAATAAGCGGGTCCTTAAAACCCAGATTAGGCAGCTTCTGCAAGAGGCTGGTACTCAGGAAGGCATGGTTCATACCGCAGCTGAGGCCACAGCCCGGGCAGCCCTGGATGGTGCCTGAGGTGACCTACCCCAGCCTGATTGGCCCAATAATCCCCTACAAATGGCCTACTCTGTCCAGCAAATAGCTGACAGTATCAGTCAGATGGGCCCATCTGACAACCTCAGCTGCCACTTGGAAAAGGTGCATTCCAAATGTGAGATGCTTAGCTTCACTGCAGACTATCAGATCCAAATACTACACCAGACCATCGAGCCTGAATTGTGAGCCATACTCCCTGATGCCATCCGCCAGGCTGGCACCTTTGATGAGGTTGCAGCTGAACTCATTTCTGCGCGCAGCCCAGGTGTAGTAGGAGTGATGCTTGCATACCGTGTGAAACAGAATGCAAAGGAAAGTCCAGCGACTTACCACCAGAGACTCTGGATGGCCTACCAAGCAGGAAAACAACTCGCACAAGAAGCTGCAGATGTAGATCTTATTGAATATAAGACCTTGTTCCTTAGGAACATGATTCCTGCAGTAAGAGAGAAGGTAGAGCCAACCACCTATCCCACCATGGAAAGGTTTGCCGACATTCTTCAGAAAACTGAGAGAGTTTACCAACTCTACATCCGTGATCTGGGCTCTGGTTCCAGGAAAGTAGCCACCATGGAGCCTACTCAAGAGGCCGCGACGCACTACATGGTGGAAGGGCAGGCCCAACACAAACAGCCCCTCCCCACAGACAGCCAACACCCTCAACAGGCCCAACAACAACAACCACAACAGCAACAACAGCAATGGGGGTGGGAATCAGAACTATCATAAGAATAAGAAGCATAAGAATCATAAGGGTAAACAACAGCAAAGACCAGACCCTTCCTATAGGGAGATAGCTGAAGAAAATCAGAAGTGTAGAGAGCTCCTGAGGCAAGTGCACTCTGTAGCGGATGCTGTTCCTGCTCAGCCCCTTGCAGCCATACAACCAGGAACCCAAGCCCCAATGGGCCATGGTGATACCGGAAGTAGAGGCTCGCAGGCCCATACAGGCCTGAACCCAGAAGCACCTCCCTATATAGCATCAGTGCAGCATGGTGAAGTGGTTCAAAGGAGCCAGGCCCAACCTCTCCATGCTTCCTCCAGTACAGATTGACAATTACAGGCCTCAGCCCGGATTGTAAACAAGCTGGTCTTGGATACAAACAGAAGACCCTGCACTGAGGCCGAGGTCGGAGGCCGCCTACTTACAGTGTTATTGGATACAGGCACGGCTGTGTCTGTATTACATGATGACCAACTGGATATATCTCCTTGGTCCACCGGATGGAGGACCAACATGTCAGGAGTAGATGGTACTAGGTTACCTGCATACCGCTCTCTACCTCTACCTATAGAGTTGGGACACCTGAAGGCCTCACACACCTTCCAACTGATGGTATTGCATGAGCACCTTAGTATCATCGGGATTGACTTCCTTGCCCCACACGGCTGTGTGGTGGATCTAGCTAACATGCTATTGATACAGATTCAGGGCCAATATCATACTATCTTGATCCCTGATTCACATGTTGTGGCAACAATATCTGCCAACAATAAAGAATATGACATCATAGATTTGTTCTAGATTCATGAGCTTGTCCCAAAGCTCCTTCTCATCTTACAAAGACATTCGGAAGCATTTGCTATCAACAAGCATGACTGTGGCAGAATGCACACTGTCATCGAAGTGCTAGGCCCAGCACACGAGAGGCAAAGGCAATATCCTTTCCCATCTGAGGCCTTGCCTTCTCTTAGGGAAACAATAAAATCACTCCTCAACCAAGGGGTAATCAGAACATGTGTTTCTACTGCCAATTCCCCAGTGTGGCCTGTGAAGAATCCTACAGGCACCTGGAGACTTACTATTGACTACAGGAAACTGAATCAGGTTACCCCGAGTTGTGCTCCAACTGTGGCCTCCACACCTGATGTGCTGCGACTCTTGACCGCTGACCTAAAAAGGTTCAGTGCCCTAGATATTTCCAATGGTTTGTGGTCACTGCCATTGGCTCCTAAAAGTCAATATAAGTTTGCCTTCGCCTTTGAAGGTAGACAGTAAACGTGGACCTGCTTACCACAGGGATTCCATAACAGCCTGTCCCTGTTCCATCTATACATGATGGATGCCCTTGAGGGTTTCTCTACTCCCCAGTGTCTTTTGCAATATGTGGATGACCTACTGTTGGCAACAGCCACACAAGAACAACACTTGGCTCTCTTGGATGAACTATTGACTCTCATCCAGAGAGCAGGCCTCAAATGCAATCCAGCAAAAGCACAACTATGTCAGAAAGAGGTACTCTTCTGGGCTTGAGAATAACTGACCAAGGCCATAGCCCTACCTGGAAGAAGATACAAGGATTGCAAGACTTGCCATTGCCTACAAGCGTGGCAACTCTTAGAAGGTTTCTAGGTATGGTGAACTATTCTAGAGGCTGCTCCTCTGTATGAGTTACTGAAGAAGGACATTCTCTGGACTTGGGGTCCTCTACACACCCAGGCTGTGACATCACTGAAGCAGGCCTTAGCTTCGGCTCCAGCTCTGGTCAGCCCCAATCCAGCACTACCATTCCATCTGAAATGTGCCACCTCTGACATTGCCATGTTAGCAGTGCTGGCCCAGAAGGTTCATGGCACTCTAAGACCCATTGCATATGCATCACAGCTCTAGACTCCAGTGGAACAGAGGTACAGCCTTTGCGAAAGGAACCTTCTGGCCACCTACTGGGCTGTCAAGCACTTTCTGTATATCATTGGGTACTCTCCACTCATCATTAACACAAACCACACCCCAACCACCTTTCTGCTATCAGACAGAATGAAGGCTGGGTCAGTCTCTAATACCAGACTGACACACTGGTCATTTCTTCTCCAGGACAGAGACATACAGGTGCACCCAACCAAAATTCCATCCATGCTGGCACATGGACTCCTTTTCCAAGGAGAACCCCATGACTGTACACTGCAACCACCTGATCTTCCATATCCAGGTCCTTTCCTCCCTGCCACACCACAAATACTTGACAGCACCTCTTTGTGTCGTATTTTCACAGATGATTCAGCTTCCTACTATCAGGGAGAACAAATTGCAGAGCTGGGTATATTAGTAATATACCCCTACGGTAACACAATTAAAATCTCTAAGCGTTGCAGTGTAGCATCATCTCAGTATGCAGAGATGGCAGCGGTTGCCTGTGCCCTCGAGTTCATCCAGCATGGAACCGAGGATACTATCATCTTTACAGACTCTAACTGGGTTTTTTGTTCTCTTACAGAATTTCTTCCTTTCTGGCAGAAGACCTCCTTCCTCTCTTTTGATGGCAGCCCAGTGAAGTACAAATAACTGGTAATATATATACACTCAGTGGCACAAAGGTTTGCATACAAACTCTATGTACAAAAAGTTAAGGCTCATTCCCTTCATGACCCATACCATGCCTTTAATGATACAGCAGACACCCTTGCCAAGGAAGGGGCCAAGGGGGGGACACCTGGATGATAGACCATCCAGAGGCCAATGCAGCTGTACATATTGCAGCAGTCAGGAAGAAACTTGAACTTTTTTCTCCCTTGGACCTTTCGGCAGCCCAACATGTTGATACTGAGCTCAGAGAAGTGTTCAGATTCCTTGACAAGGGTACCAAAGAGAAACTTCCCACACACAATCCCAACCAGAGACATGAAAGTAAGTTACACTTGTCCCCAGATGACAAGCTCATCTGGTATCAACCAGATAACTCCACCACCAAGTTGTGGGTGGTCCCCAGACACCTTAGGTCCGAATTCTTGCACCAAGTGCATGACACACCCACTGGTGGACACCAGGGAGTAGAAAATGCCCTTCAGGGGCTCAAGACCACCACCTGGTGGCCTGGTGTCACCAAAGATGTTAAACAGTACATAAACAACTGCCTTGTTTGTGCAAAAAATAATTCCATCCCCACTAAGTGAAATGCCAAACTCCTACCACAAAGACACTCTGGCCCTTGGCATGCCATACAGATTGATTTTATTGGCCCCCTGACCAATACCGGCAGAAACAACAAGTATGCTCTTGTGGTAACTGATGTCTTCTGTAAGTGGGTTGAAGCTTTCCCCACTAAGACATGCACTGCTAAAACCACTGCCAAAATCCTGGTGTAACAAATTTTCTCCAGGTGGGACCTACCTCTTAAGGTAGACTCTGGCAAAGGAACCAGTTTTACAGATGAGTTGATGAAAGAATCCCTTGAACTCCTTGGAATTCAGCAGAAGTTCTACATACCTTATCACCCCAGTCTTCAGGTTAAGTAGAAAGAGCCAGCAGTCGTATTAAGCAAATGCTTTCCAAATTCATTGAGGACAATCCCAAAACCTGGTATTCCCTATTGCCGTTACTCCTTATGGCAATCAGGGGCACACCCTCAGCCACTACCCAGTTGATACCCTTTGAGGTGATGACTGGAAGACAGATGAGATTACCTGAACACCTGTTGTTTGACCTGCACATCCCCACTGCGGACCGTGTGTCTGTAGACCAATATGTGGAAAAACTCAGAAAAAACTTCATACACACACACACTTGTATGCTGCCAATTGCATGGGCAAGGCCCAACAACAGTCCAAGATACAGTTCGACAAACATGCACAAGAAGTGGATTGGCAGGTTGAAGATCAGGTAATGGTCCTTCAATTTGCACATCCCACACACTCTTTCTCCAATAAGTGGGAAGGCCTTTACCCCATTGTCAACAAGCTCAGTCCGGCAGTCTATCAAGTTAGAGCTCCTGAACAACAATAAACTGACTGACAAATGGTTACATGCAAACCAACTGAAACTGTATAAAGGAGCATAATTACTTTTCCTCGCCCCATTGGACGGAATAGTACTAACCTACTAATGTTTGATTTTTCTTTTCAGATATACTGACAAGATGGCTATCTTGTTCCACTTTCTCCTTATCTCAGGAGTTATCCCCTGCATCCAAGGCATGGTACCGAACCTCCTACCTCACCTTGATCCTCCAGCATCTGCCCCAGAGGGAGTATCCATCAATATACCCGATAGTCTGATTACTGTCCAGGAAGGTTCTGATGCTTACCTCACTGCCTTGGTTGTTGCTTCTGATAAATCTACCCTACAAATTGAATGGCAAACCACATCGCAAGGACAAATTCTCCCTGTGGCCAAACTCTCCAAAGGAACTTTCCAGGGTTGGCCTAATGCTAAATTATCCCCAAATGGTTCTTTGTCCTTGCTACAAACTGCTCTTAGACATTCTGGTTTATACAATATTACTGCTTTAATTTATCCATCATATTGTCTAAGGACTCTGCTCAAAAATGTGCTGTACACAACATGGCCTCTGCTGCCATGTACCTTTCTGTGTTACCACCTACTGACAGACAGCTTTTGGAATGTCCAAAGCACACTCCTGGTCCCCGCAGTGGTCTAACAGCCACTGCTCTACCTGGTACACTGATTAACAATTTGCAATTTATGCATATACCTGTTTTGTTTAGTTTAAATTACTGGGGTATGAAAGAATTTGGGATGTGTCACAATACTAACACTTCAGCATTTTACAGTACGTTATTGCTTGATAGTTTAGCAGCATTTCAGATTCGTACTCAAGACCCTATTGTCGGGGTACATATCATCGAGCATAGAGGCAAGTTCAGGAGAAAACCAAATCCTGATGATCAAAGTCATAAACGTAAAACATGTGAAGTTGACAGTTCTGATGTCACTGGTGCAACAGGTACTGTCACAGGTCTCTTTGGTACAGCTATGTCTATCTGGAATAAAGCAGACATTGCTGCTATCAAATCTCATTCTGCCAAATTTCGGACTGGTTTGGTGAATAATATATTACCCCCATTATTGCATGGTGTGGATGGCCTTAGTCAGGAAGAAAGATACACTGTTTACAATATGCACGACATTGCTAAGGCATTTACAGACTCCATTGGGAGACAGTGGGACTATCCTTCATTATTAGGTCAGGACTGGGGAAACGTTGATGTAGCTACTGGCCATATGAATAAACAGAAGAAAGTTGTGAAGTGTTGCACAGTGATTGAGCAGTCCCCTTTTGTCTGTCTATGTTATATTGATATTTGGTTGGGTGACAGCTCCTCTGCCTTTCAAGCCCATAGAGGATACAGGTCATCCTGGGGACTCCTAGAAGCTCAGTGTTTTTAAGAAATTCAGGTTTAATAATTTGGTATCTGAAAAAATGCTAACTGATACTATCCAGTTACTATGAGGTAATAGATTTAGTAAGATTCTGGCATGTTATTTCCATTACAAATAAATTATTGTCAGTAGAAGGGGCTGCATTGCAAAGCTGACAAAGATGTTCACTGTCATTATAACGGCACAGCAGTACTGTTGGATATTTACTTGGCAGTGTTCCATATATTGTTTTACTACTTCTGTATATGCTTTACCGCCACCCTATATTTTTACCCATTACCCTAATTTTTTATTATAAAATCATACAGAATTGTCTTCCGCTAGCATCCTATATTGCATTATACCAGTTTTGATACAGTACACATAGGAGGTCCAGAGAATAACGTGCCGTCAGCGCCAATCACCACAGCCACCGCCCTATATTTCCACACCATGAGGAACCCTGCTTGGGAGTATGACTAGGAAACCTTGGTTTTAATAACATGGTGAGAAAAATGTGAGCCATTTGACTGACTGAGGGACCAGTTCAGGAGTGTAATTATGAGAACATATTTGCACTCCTGTACTTCTTTAGCCTGTGCACCAGTTCTGCTACAATATTAATGTGCACCTCACACTGCAGAGACAGTGTCTGGGCAGCTGTTGAGGGGGCTACACAATATGACGGGAGAGAGCTCTGTTGTTTGGCATTGGAGGGGTAGGAGGAAGTAAGCTGTTGGTTAACTAGAATCTGCAGCTTATCTGTTAGGTAGGAAAATGGGCAGGCTAGGTGGGCCAAGCGGTCCTTATCTGCTGTCAAATTCTATGTGTCTATGTTTCTATGTTTAAAGATAAGATTAACACACTCATTGCACAGAATAACAAAGAAGCAGATAAGCAATATATTGCCCGTGAGATTTTATGTTCAGCCTATGGCTCATACATTGTCACTACCATCAATAATCTTTTCCATGATCTAGAATCTGGAAGAATCCCTGACATCATACATGACAGACATGTTTCCAAATGGTATTGTCTACGATGTAAAACCCCTGGCTGTATTGCAATATGTATGCAACAATATTTAACTATTCCTCTTTCTACAGCTAGGAATTTGGGTTTTGTGACCAGACACCCTAATACTGGTCCTTATTTTACTTCTAAGAAACGTTCTATCAAAGATACAATGTTTGTTTCTTTTACTGTTTCTTTACCATGTTTTCATCCCACTACAGCTTTGTTCAACAAGCTGGCTTCCGTACACTCCATTGGGCACCTTGATGAAGACATCTACAGAGAACGCCTGGACTTGCCTCCTCTATTGGTCTTCCGTCCTTTCCTGGATGCCTGGGTTGCTCCGCACACAGATTGCTGTGTGAAGAAACAATATATTTACTTGTGTCGATGTGATGTATTTGATGTTATTAAACCTGTATGTGGTTATTCTCCCGACAGTATTGATTGGTCCTTTTCCATGGATGATGACATCAGCACTAATGGCACAGACTTCTCGGACTCAACATTGGCTCCAGATAAATTTTACTAGTCTTATCGAGAAGAGGTTCATCGTCTGTCAACACGGATTTCCAAGACAACTTACACCTGCCTGGTACAGTTGCAAAAATGGAGACTCCCCACTGTTAAAATGCAGTCCAACTCTGACGGGGAGTACTGCGTGGTGACAAACTATAAAACCTATAAATACGGAACTGAGACATGTGTTATGAATAACCCTAACTTTTGTTTTGTTCCCCACCAGAAGGCTGTTATTGGACATACCGTTATTACCCCTGCCCCCTTATGGATGCGGATATCATTGATGGTAACCCTGATTATCTGCTCACTCTTTCTGAATACTTACCATATTTTAATGTACACGTAGATCCACTGTCACTTACATTAAAATCACTTTTAGAGAGAAAAGACATCCACCTCATCCACATCAGCAATAATACTACTAAGGCTAATGAAGCTATCCTTTCATTGATTAATGATGAACTTGATGGTGATATGAATAATGCATTAACTAACACTTGGTTAGAAATTACTTTTAAAGGTTTTGTTATTATGCAAGCATTTTTGATCTTTTTCTTGGTTATTATGCTATGTTGCCTACGGCGCATGTTGCGCCAACACCGTGAGCAGCTGGAGTTCCTTTACAAGGCTCATGCGTTGGGTCTGTAAACGACCCCTGCTCTCTGACCTTTCCCTATTTTTGCCTGTGTTGCCCTTGGAGGTAACAAGGGGGGGACTGTTACACAAGGTCCCTGCACACTTATTGGTACCCCCAGCGGTACACCGTAGACAGCTAGTGCTTAGGCATATGTTATACTAACATATAAGGCTAAGAGCATCTACCGTATAAGAGTAGATGTCAGGATATGTATGCATATTGTTGTTATACACTTTGCGTTCTAATATATATATATTTTCTATGTATTTCTTATTCACAAGATGTTAGGACATCTGTGTCCCTGAAATGATTATGATATATAAGTCGGCATTGCCACCTTTTGGTGATTTGTACTACTACACTGATTTGTATAAAAACTGTAACAACTGTACTCTTTTGTTTCACAAAGTGATGACTACTACAAAATTGTATAATGTCATCTTGGACCGTGGAGCCGCCTCTAATTTAGCCAATAAGGCTCATCTCTGTAACTAGAAATGTTTCTATCTTACAGTAACCATAGTAATGATCATAGGTATATAATGTGAGACACTGAGTCTTATACCTCAGAGACCCCAAGAGACACAGAGAAACCTCAAGGTATAGGGAATGCTTAGCATTGGCTCCCGGTTTGTATTGGTAAGAACTGCTTAGGGCAACTGTGATTTATCCTTTTGGTAGTAATAAACAAGTTTATTACTCTTATGCAATGTGTCTGTGATTCCTTGCATTCCCAATATTGCCAAGAACATGAGAGTGAGGTTTAGACCTCCTGACAGTGGGTTGAGCCTCACCGACAACTTCAGCAGCATGGGTGCAAGCAGTCTGACCATTGATCAGTTCTGCAGCACCTTGGGCACTGGCCTTCAACTCTTTTAACTCTTTTAATAAATATTTAAGTTGTTGAGCATCAAGAGCAGTCTCTTTCTCAGTAGGCTTTTCTGGGGCCAGAGCCACTCAGGGAGCACCTGCATAGGGATCCCAAAACTCTTCCTCATTCACAGCCTCTCTGATCTCCTTCATGAGCCAGCAGTAAGCAGGAGGATTATCCCTTCGATCTTGGAACTTTAACTTAAAGCATTAGCACACTAGAGAACCTGGCAGATTTAAGAATGTAGTCTAATCTCACTCTATTCAAATCATTGGCCAATGCCCCACCTTTTCTGTGAGCTCTCTGTAAAGTTCTTTCCAGTCTAGTAACATAGGTAGACAAACGCTCACCTTTCCACTGTCTGGTGGATTTGAATTTCCACATTAAGTCTTCTCCAGATTCAGTGCTACCAAAGAAACCTTCTAATGCAGACAGATACTCTTGGGCTGAAGCATCAGGATTGGTAGACCATAAAAATCTAATTGCTTCAAGTGCAGGACACCTTAAACTTTCCATAAGCCTTTCTTGTTTTTCTGCTTCTGCACATTGCCACTCTTGGACTGGGGGGGGTGCATAGTCCATCCAAGTCATTTTGGAATAGCCCTGTTTGCTTAGAGTGGAGCTCCTTTGTGTAAGTCACAACATATTCTCCTGCTGCATAGTAATGAGAGGCTGTGTTTTCTCCACTACATAGGCAGCTCCCCCCCCCCAAGCTAGGCACTCAGGACAATCAAACAACTGAAGCAGCACAAGCAGCTCACCTGAGTAGCTGAGGAAGCCGAATCTCAGCCTGATAACTTTCCAGGTAAAGGGCCCTCTCTCTTCATCTGGACACCTGCAGAGGTGCTAGCCGGTGGCACCAGCGTCTGCCCGCCCTCCCAACCACCCTCTCACCCAGGGCTGTCAATTTAAGGATCCACCCGTGACATCACATCCGGTGACATCACGTCCTGTTGCCCAGAACCTATCTCCCCATTCCCATTTGCAGGTTATACCTGCTGGCCACTAGGGGACCTATGCTCCTCACTGCTTCCTACTAATACCTGTACAGCACTACTTCCTGGGATCTTGCTCAACACAATGTATTGGCCCCTGCCTCATGCTCTGCCTGTGCCTATCCCACTAGCAGTGCACTTACCCACTTACCTATCTGCTAGTCCACACTGTGCCTAGACCTCCTCCCCTTGCTCCTGAACCTGCTCTCTCCTGCCCTTGGGACCTCTGTGTGCCCTCGTCCTCCTGCCCTCCCCTAGCTTTCTCTCACCTCAGGCACATCTGAGTGTCTTCTTATTCTTGCTTTCCCCTCCTGTACCTCCTGCCCACCCCTGCTCCTTAGCCTCCCTCCCCTCATGTCAATCGAGGAAAACCTCTCACCATCTCCCAGCCAGGGTGTTAGTCATGCTACTACTCCTGTCGGGAACATTCATCCAAACCCTGGCCCGGTTCCCAGGAGCTCCCAACCGCACACACAGGCCTATGCATGGTCTACATGAATATCTGTAGCCTCCTAAAAGTTTGACTCACTACAATGCCTGGTCACATCAATTAACCCTGATGTCATCACCCTGGTTGAGACTTGGCTGTCGAAATCCTCCTCTGACTCCCTAGTCTCCCTTCCTGGTTTCACCTTTTCCGGTCCAACCATCTGTTGGGAGACAGTCTGGCGGCTGCTATTTATGTCAAGGATCTCTCCGCACTAGCCTGCCCACTCCCATCCTTGACTCCAGGGCCCAGGTGCTTACGCTGAAACTAACCCCTGACCCTTTAAAGGGACCCTTTATCTGACTACTGCATATGTGCCTCCAGGGACCAAGCGAGCCATTGCCTCTCTTACAGAATACTACCTCTCTACCTCCTTCCACTGAGTCAAATTCTGGTGGGTGACTTAAATGTCAACTGGCTCAGCCCTCCTCCTCCTCCTCCTCTACCCGAGACTCCTTTTCAGCAATAGACCCTAATGCAACTAGTTACCCACCCTACCAGGACTAACCCCAAAGAGGCTCCAGTACCCTGCTTGATGTGGTACTCACCAAACTCCCTAATCGGATCCCCAATGTACAAGTCCTCCAACTCTCTCAGCGATCACTCCCCATTCTATTCCACTGGTCATCCTCAGTCCCCAAACCCATAGCACAGTCCACATGCCGGCGGTGTCTAATACCTGGTGGACTAATAAAACTTAAGGAACTTCTGTCCCAAATTGACTGGTCTCCTATACAGGCAACTCCTGACATTGACACAGCTCTCTCTGCTTTACCCAAACTTTTAATAATGCCTGTGATATCTTTGCCCCAATGTTGACCGCCATTCTAAAAGGAAGAATGCCCCCTTGGTAACCCCAGCTTTGATCCACCAGCTCAAACATAGGGACAACCTATGGCACCGTGCCATTGAGACTGGCCGGCCCAATGACAGGCGGTTATATGCTGCCGCGAAACATGTGCACTCGGGCCATCAGAAGGCCAAGTCTGAGCACTATGGGTCCTCACTCACTGCCTCATGGGGAACCCAGAACCTTCTGGGATAACATTAAACAGTTAAATGGAGTGCACACTCCCCCCACCCAGATCAACATTAATGGTGTGATCTCCTCAGACCCAGCCCTCATAGCCAACCACCTCAACACCTCATTCACTGACCTTAGCCTATCCTCCCTACAAATTTTTTGACCCTCCTCCCCAGCATCTGCAGTAAATCTTTCTCACCCTTATTTTCTCCTCTGCCGTGTTTCTGCCCAGAACTTAGGCTGCACCTGTCACTGCCCTCAAGAGTAATAGTACAGGCAGTGACACCTGGATCCGTGTATCCTACGGCTGGTCTTAGACACAGTCCTTACACCGATCATGCCTCATCAACCACTCTCTTTGCCTGAGAAGGTTCCAACTGCCTGGAAAGTCACCACTGTCACCCCTATCTTTAAAGGTGTGTGATAGGACTGTGGCTGGAAACTATCAACTGATCTCATTCTCTCTCCTCTCTCCAAGGCCTTGGAAAAGTGGTGGCCTCTCAAATCTCTGACTACCTCTCCACCTACAATGTCCTTTGTCCTGAGCAGCATGGCTTCCAGGCGGGCCACAGTACCAACACAGCCCTCCTAGAGTTCTCCAACTTTCTCCACTCCTCCTTAGACACTGGTTCTCTGGCTGGTGCTGTCTTCATTGACCTCTCAAAGCTTTCAACACTGTCTCCCACCCTCCTTCTTGATGCCCTTAGTCTCTCTGGTTTTGCTGCTGGGCCTATCTCCTGGTGCACCAGTTATCTGTCTGACCGCTCACAGCTTGTAAATTAATGGGACCTACTCAGACATCTGTCCCATCTTTTCTGGGGTTCCCCAGGGCTCCATTCTGGGCCCCTTACTATTCTCCCTTTACCTTAACACCCTTCCATGCTCTTGCTCGGGGAACATTCTATTGTACGCTGATGATGCAGCCATCTTTGCCTCAAGTCGTAACCCTATTGCCCTCCAGGACTCGCTGCAGAAGTCCTTCACTGAAGCCGAGGGCTGGTTCAAGGAACACAGATTGGTGATAAATCTTAAAAAAACAAAAACCATGTTCTTCACTCATCCCCAGAACAAGTCCTGCAACTTCAAACTCCTCATTCACTCTGGGTCCTCTTTCCCACTCGAACAAGTTTGCTCCTATAAATACCTAGGGATCCATTTTGACCCCTCCCTCTCCTTCCATGGACACATCGCTGCCCTAGCCACTGCCACTAATATCCGATTGGGCATCTTACATCGGTATAAACACTGCCTCCCCCCGGAGGCTCTTCGACTCGTGGTCACCTCCTCTATCCTGTCCCTAGTGGACTATGGACTGCCGGTGTATGGTGCTGCTGATCAGACCGCACTCCATAAAATTTGCATTACTCTGAATAAAGGCCTGCAGGTTAATTACTGGAGCACCTAGGCTGACACACACCTGTCTACTGTATGCTAAAGCTGGTACTTGATCTTGTGAGCGCCTCAAATATCTGACCTGTACCCTCACACAAAGACCCTCCTTGGGCTATCCCCACCAGGATTGACCACCACCATCTGTCGCTCTGTCCCACTAGTTCATACTCGGACCTCTGGGGAAAACCTCTCTTGTTATCCCTAGGCTAGGACCTCTCCTGACCAAGAGCCTTCAGCTTTAGGGCCCTCCTGGTTCAACACACTGCCCCCTCCATCTCCAAGGTCCAACTATATCGTGCTTCAAAACTTCCTTACATAACCACCTTATTAACACCGATGCTGTAATTGCCACTAGTCAAAGCTGTACTCAATACTTATGACAAAGCTTATTACTAAGCTGCTAAGGACAACATAACTCTGGTATTGTTTGCATCCATCCTACCTGTACCAGCTTGTTTGTATCTATGTCTTAATTTACTGTTATACTTATGGGTTGTACTGTTATACTGTGTATTTTCATTTGTCTTACTGTGACAAGGTACCTTTGTAAATGAGCCTATGGCTCAAAGGTTTTCCAAACTGCTGTTTAAATAAAATAAATAAAATAAAATAAAAATAAAAGTCTCTAAATCATCTTCCCCCTGGGGTGTGAGAATGGTGCCAGAGAATATTCTTAGCCTGTGGTAGGAATCAAGGTTCACTGAGGGTACAGGTGCTGGTAAAGGCACAGGTGCAGGAGAGGGTTCTGGTGAAGGAACTGGTGAAGGGGCTATGGGAGTGGTGCCCCCTGGGGTATCTAGAATTCTTTTTAAATCTTCAAAGTTCTGTCCCTCAGCCCGTAACAACCTCCCCAGTTTCTCTTTCAATCCCTCTAATCTGGGTGACCCCTGGGTGTAGATGCCACACTATGCATAGTGATCACTTTCCAACCCACTGGGGACTCATCAGGGATAATGATAGTGGGTATTCTGTCAATGTCCACAAGGGTGCTACATTCCACTAAGGCCATTACGTTTTTAGCAATTAAAGCAGCAGTTCTCCCTTTTACTGTAGCTTTACCCAGGCATTTGACTTTACCTAAGGCTCCCTCAATAGTACCCTTATCGGTGCCCAGGGGTTATGTCCAGGAGCAATAAAGCCTTTTGGGGATCAACCTCTTCAGCTTCAGCTTCACACCACCTCAATAAACAATGTATAGCCATTTTATTAGCAGGAAACTCAAGAGTAGAGCTAGAAACTTTCTCCATTTTAATGCCAATGTTCATCAAAATCAATTGCAATTTTGTATTTTGGCCACTAGGGGGCAGTAATTCCAGTGGTGCCTCCAAAGATGTAAAACCAGGGACCTTCTCCCAATGGGATACTACCCCTACTTGCTTCCCTGACTGCAGGTTGAGGGGCCTGGGTTCGTAGTTAACAGCTACTGGGGATTCTTGCCCAACAGTGAAACTACAATTATGGTGCCTCCTCCCAGAGTGGTATTTAAGTGGGTTAGATGTTAAACTAGCTTAACCCTCTGGGATGTTGTACCTACCCACAGCCCCAGCTAGTGACCTTACACATAGAGTTTCACAAACACTGTATCTAGCATTCAAAGTACAATTATTGGTGACTGCTAATAATATGCTCACAGACACCACACTTACCATCAGGGTTCTGGCTTCTGAGAACACTTGAGTACTTGTAAAGAACAGTTTTCAGTAATGACATTATACCTTCTGGCTTATGGAATAACTTGAAGCTGGGAAATAATATCTCATGAGCCAGATTAAACTTCAAATAGTAAATCTGATTTATTTAGGGAATTGAACAAGGAGGGAGTGTGAATTTAGATAAATGAATAAGGCACTTGGTAAATAAGAATCAGTTATGCAAACAAAAATTTAAACCCCTTGGACATAAGTTCAGTTTATTCTGCTGGATACCCAGTTTGGAATTAGGTGAAGGCCTGAGCGTTGCTGTGGGTAGGCGGCGTTACAACTTTCTTGGGGCCCTTGAATAGAGGAAAACTGGCTTTGGTTATAGAAATACTTTTAGATAGCCATACAGTTGTAATCCACAGCCGAATGGCTAGCAATCACAGTTAAACACCAACGTGAGCTTAAGAAGCAAATCAGATGACACAAAGCACTTTACTGATTGTTCCTGGGTAAAATCCCTGAGGCTACTCACAGTACCAGGACCAATAAAACTAATGGCTGTAGACAGACTGGATTCCTTCTTGCCCAGCAGGAACATGGGGGCCAGGGTCAACACGACTCACCTCCACTTCATGGACTTTCCCACAAGGTGGCAGCAACCCAGCGATTCTTCTCTCTACAGGGCTGTCCCTGTGCTGGTCTCTTGCCAGGGTGGCTGGTGGTATGCAGCAACAGTCTCTGGGACCTTCTGTGACACAGGCCCAGTGCATGCAGTTCAGTCTCGGCGAAGTCTCAAAAGGATCACTGGCTCACTTCAGAAATATCAGTCCTTTTACTGAAAGCTGGAAAATATCTCTTGTCTCTCCTTTTTAAGGAAAGCGTGATAGGAGACAATTTTAGCATTTGCAGGCTCCACTATTTTCACAAGTGTCCCTGGACTAATTTTTGCACAGCAAGCTCTCACACGCTGAGACAGTTTAGCAAAGAAAACACTTTCTATTTTATTTATTTATTTATTTGGTATTCGGAAAATAACTTTTGAGCCAAGGCTCTTTTACAAAGATTCCACGTCATGTGAAGAGTATAGACATTCAGTCAAGAAGGTTACAGAGTTTTAGGACATTTGAGACACTGAACAGCACAACAATCAGGAAACAGTTACAGAGTTTCTTGGACATTTAAAACACTATACAGCATATGACATCAACTTTAGTTGATTACAAGTGCAGGTAACGTGCAGAGGCACTAGAGGTTAGGTTAGGTTGGGGAGAATGTCAGTAAGGACAGGATTTCAGTAGGGGAGGAGGGGGGCCTCTAGTAAAAGTGGTCAAGGAGGCAGGGCTGAGGCCAGGGAGACAGGAGACCCATCATAGCATGGAGACGAGGGGAAGGGGTGAGGGGTGTACAGGAGCAGCCCCTTAGAGTGATTCAGAGGCATTGTCAAGGAGTATGTGTGAGGGTGGCTTCTGTCTTGTGCTGAAAATAGTAGCTGTTAGCTACTAACTGTTAGCTACAGTAGCTTTTTAGCCAAGTGCTACCTTTACCAGCTTTGGTAGCTGAGGAAATGTTCTCCCTATGTTGTAGGCAGTTCAAACAATCCACACAGGGCAGCTGGTAGGCCATTTTCCCTGCGTTCTCACTCAGCTAAGCCACATAGGCTCCCACCTCTTTGAGAGCTTGAGCTGATCTGAACACTGTTCAAAAACAGTCCCACACTAAGTCCGGGATTCCTGCATCCCGGATGGCTGTCCAAACTATCAGTCACTCTCCCAGAGCTCCAATTGGTTAAAATAGATGCCAAGCAAGAAAGTTCACAGTCTCTCCCATGAGGCACTGTAATAAGAACCCCATGAGGACCCCTTGGTTCCAACAGCAAAGTCCCGGACCAAAATGGTGGTTCCCATGCCTAAGAAGTAAACAGTCCACATCCAAGTTCATTTTTATAGGTAACAGTACAACTTTAGAAATAAATATTTACAGATTACAATAGTGCTCCCTCTGCTCTACTGAGTGACTGCAGAGTGGAGACTCTCAGGGTTCTGACTGGCTAATCACAAGTAACGTTTGAGCCAGACCCAGCCCAGGCTATGCACACTATACACACTGGCTGACTTCTTAGAGGAACAGTGTGGTGGCATGGAATTCTACACTCACGCCGAAAGCACAGCGCCACTGTACATGGATTTTCCTTCCTCTCTGGATGTCAGCCAGGCAGTGGGCATTACTGGAGCCCTGAAAGACACTCAAGGTAAACACCTAATTTTGGGGGGTTACACAGGTACATGACAGGCATACCTGGACATCGTTGGCATGTGGATGGCCCTCCCTAACACCGTGTGGGGTGGTGCATTGTCCCTATGGGTGTTGGGGCACTGTGCTACCTAGGGGTGCTGGTGCACGTCCACATGCAGTGCAGGCCTCTGGAGTATATGTCCCACCCATGTAAGGTGAACTTGGACAGTGGGACAGTGGTTGGGAGGCAAGCCACAGACACCCTACCTATGTCAGGGTCCCCCAACCCATGCAACACACAGGGTGTACGTGGCTGGGTGTCACATGGTCAATTGCATGTGTTAGGCAGACAAGGTTCATGGTTGTGACACAGGCATTTTGGCCCAGATGCATTGTGTGTAACAACTTGCTGGCAGGTGTGCAGCAGTCTAATGTGGGCAACTACCGGATCTGTGCTATCATTGGAATGTCACGGGGAGACATTGCATGACCATGGCTGGGGTGTGTGGGCATGAGGTGTGCTGTCATTGTATAGAGTACCCATCATGATAACACTGTGTTCCTTCCAACAGGTGCAGGCCCCAGTGCAGGGAGGAGGTGGATCACTCCTACACCACGGCAGCGGGCACTGGAATGAGCCATGCGGAGGCTGAAGCAGAGTGAGGCCTGCTGGTATATGGAGAGAACACATCGCAGACTGGCAGCAGCGAGTGCAGCAGCAGGCCAACAACAGCCTGGGACACAGGATCCCAAGACCAGGGCAACAGGTAGGACACCGCAGGCACAGTGAGTGCAGCACAGGACTCAGGGACTGTCCAGGGGGATGACAACATGGCCCAGCCACCAGCAGCTGATGCAGCAGCGGGTGACATGCAAGGCAGCCAGGAGGACCAAATGGAGATTGTGGAGGATATGGAAGCTGAGGAAAATGGTGCCCTGGATGTGGATGTGGTGCAGCATGGTGGTGCTGTGGCTGTGCTGGGGGAAGGATGCTAGGAGGGGGACGGTGGGCATGGTGTAGCACATGACCACAACCATGTGGATGCCCTAAGCTGTATACTGGATGAGGGTCTTGAGGATATGGCCACTGCAATGGCTGACATGGCCCATGGTCTGTGTTGTATTCAGGACAACATCCTGAACATGCTGGATGCTGTTCGTGCCTGGCGGAAGTAAGAGGATCACTATGGCACTGCCATCTCAGATATGGTTATGTTATGCAGTAGATGTGTTAATTGTTGGCACAAGGTGCCCATCCAACAAGTTTCCATTGGTGTTTTACCATCATGGGCATTCAGCCCTGTTGCCACCTGTTGTGGCCCCCTCCTTGTTGTGTTTATCTGCATGCCAATGTGGTTTCTGTACTGTGTTACTACTTGTTGTTTGGCCACTATTTCTCTAGAAGATGCTGTTGTTTGTCAGCCTGTTCTGCAATACAGACTGTTTTTTTTTGACAGATCATGCCTCCAGTGTTCTTCATCACAGTTGTTGTGGGTGTGGTGGGGTCAGGTCCAGGTCGGGCAGTAGGATGTCATAGGATCTGTACGGTGGCAGTGCTTGTTGTGTCCTGCTTGATGTACCATCCAGAGGAATGTCATGGTGTGCTGTCACGTAGTCCTTGCACACAGCACTACATGTTCACGCTAAGGACACATGTGCCCGCACATGGCTGTGCACCCTGTATCATGTGAACTGTGCCATGCAGACACAGGTACTGCAGTTGACTGGGCGGGTATCTGCATGGTGCCCATGAGAGTCCACCATGTGACCATCAGGTGTCAGTGAGAACATCTGCTGGTGGGAGGGCACCGCCAGATGGGCTGTCTGTGTGATGGCTATGACAGGCTTGGGAGGCTTGGTGGCAGTTGTCGGGTGCACATCAGCAGGGGCAGGCAGCACTCAACAATGCTGTGTAGCACCGGCAGGGTTTCTGTTGGTGGGACAACTTGTGGCATGACTGTGTGTTGCTGACAGACCGAATGGCCAGACCGTGGCCATGGGCACAGGGAGAGGTTGTCAGGTTGGGTGGAATTGTCTGCTAGGTATGCATGCACATGTGTACACACAGCTGGTGTGTTTGGGGTGGGAAGGCGACTGACAGGTGGCATGGTGGTATCACACCAACAGTGTCCAGGGCCATGTTGGCTGAAGAGGTATGGTCAGGTGTGTGCTGTATGTAGGACACACATCACAGACTGTGTTCACAGGTATGATGGCCTGCTGTCATGTCCCTGGGTGACTGGCTGGGCCCTGCAAGGAAGGCGTTCTGCATCTCTGTAATGGTGGCAGTAGGACTGCATGTTGCACCGTCAGTTCCACCAACCGCGCTCGTCAATGAAGTTGTTGAAATGCGGCTTTGAAAATTCCACAATGTTGACGGGCAAACTTTTCGCCTGTCAGACATTCAGTGTTTTTTCAGGGGCTTCAACACCAAGACTCCCCACCCACTATTTCTGTATAACAATCTCCGAGTTGGAGTTTGTTCAAAATGGGGGCAGAACATGCTGAAACAGAGAAATTGCAGAACGGGGACCATTACAGCGACAACATCGAAATTTTTCAAACTTATCACTGTAATGGTCTTCGTTGTCTGAATTTCATTTTTTTGCCTTTATATGGTGCACACCATGTGGTGCCATGTGTAAGCCAGGACTGTGTGTCCAGGATGGTGGGTGGTTTTCAGCATGCCCTGTGCTGTGGGTGGTTGCCCATTGCATGACGCGTTCAGGTCTGTTAACGTGGCTGGAGGGTGACAATGGCCAGTGCAGGTCAGGGGAACTGTGTCCATAGGCAGACAGCGGACATGTCTGTGTGTAATCTGGTTGGTGGTTGGGCAACGTATGCTGCACATGTCATGGTGTGACATCATGATGGGGTAGCCCCATCAGTGGTCATGGTTGTTATGGCACCCATCCCAGTATATATTGCCATCAGTTCATGCACATCCAGTGTGTGGGGACTGTTCACTCCCCTTACAACCACACCTGACACCCAGGATTCCAGTCCCCCAGTCCTGCCATGGCCTGCACCATGTATTGTGCTGTCCCATACCCATGTTGCCAGGGAGATACTGTGTGCATCCTATGTGCATTGTTATGTTTCTGTGGTACTGGTTCCTCTTGGTGTATGCCATCAGCCTGGCACATGCCTGACACTGTCCCTTTGCTGCCTGATGTGTGGGATCGGCCTCTGGCCCTCGTGTGTGTGGGACACCCTATGTACCACACTATCACAGGATCATTGTCCTGCCACTGTTTATGCCTATTGTGTTCCCATGGTTACAGGCCCATGAGGGGGGCTGGCCAGATCCTGTCTCCCGACTACCTGGGTATGCTATATAGACCATGACTGCATCTTGTCGTGGTGCCCTTGCATTCCTGCCGAAGACCCTTTTGGCCTGTGGTGCGGTTGCACAGCAGGGGCACTCTGCCACATTCCTGGGTCCACTCCATGTGTGGCAGGCTCACAGCCATGGTCATTACAGCGTAGCATACTACCAGTCAAACACCTGTGTGGACACCATGGCAGGGCCTAGCAGTATGCTGGAGTACCATGCGCTACAGTGTATGACACAGGATGACACAGGATATCATGTGCACACATGCTGCTTGGCCCATGGGCATGACATGCACAGCACTGGCTAGCTGCGCATGTGCTGCATATCTACTGCAGTCTGCATGCGCCAGAAGGTACCCACCCCAAGGGTTCAGGGGTGCATTCTACTGGTATCACGTGTGTGTCCATACATCAGGCAAATTCACATGTGTTGGTTACATGTCTACACACACCCGTCACTGTACAGAGTCTCACAATCACACCAGTTCTGACCCCTCCCCACCCCCTGGTGTCCAACTATGCCTCCCCAACAGACTCACAGAGGTCTGTAGGTGTGCTGCTTTATAATTGTTTATTGCTGTCACATCTACGTGCAGTTAAAGTGTTACTGTACATCATTACACAAGAAACCACCCAGGTACCCCCACCACCACTGCCCTGGACACACTCTGTGTACACCATAGGTATCCCACATGGACTTGTCACACACGTCGTGCCCCCATCTCACCTGTTTTGTGCCTAACCTTGTTCCCTCTGGCAACACCATCCCCCCCCACACCTTATTTGCCATAGTGCTGTCTGCGCTGTTCTCCCTGGTGCAACCCCACCTGTGTGACACAGCTGAGAGGCTGTGGCAGGCATGTGTTACAGATGCCACTCATCAAGGCCTTCACACGGCCACATGTCACTGACGTGGGCCCTTCCTGTGTCCCACTTGCCAGACTTTCACCCATGTTGGTCTGGTCCACCACTGCCTGCCATGCTGCAGTCCTTTCGGATCTCCAGGGCACTGCCACTGAGGTGGGTTGGTTGTGCTGTCTGTGGCCTGTGTTCAGTGGGCCACATGTGGGCCATCGCCCATGCCACCACAGTGGACCTCCTACAGTGCAGGGTGGGACCATCGCCATCCCCCCGGCCCCCATCACCCCCATCATGGTGGCTGCGGTGTCATCCCGTGGAGCTGACCTCTTGTGGGGATCCTCTGCTGCACTGGCAGTGTCTGCTGGCACAGTGGATGCCACCTGTGTGCCTGCAGCCTGTCCTGTGTGAGTGGCCCATGACTTCTGCATCTGGGGTGGAAAAGTGGGAAGTGCACTGCAGTCTGCATTGTGGAATGGCGATTGTTGATGCCGAGGGGGGTGGTACATGGGTCAGTGCTGGCCACTCATACGGCCATATGGTTGAGGGCCCTTGTAGGGGATGACCTAGGTCAACACACTCTGTTTGTGTAACATTAGGTCCCTGAAGGACATGCGGCACATGTAGCATCCCACTGCCATGTGATGGCCTGCTTTCATTGGGCATGGGCACAGGGCCTGTGTGCTCCACTGGTGTCCCTGACTGACTGCTTGTGATGATTTTTGGGGTGGCACATGACTATGGCTGATATGCAGGATCTGTTGTATGTTGTCTGTCCCTGTACTGTGCACCACATCCCTCCCCCTGGGCAGCTGACACACCCACCCCCATTCCCATCTGACTCAGTGCCATATCAAGCTACTCCACTACCAGGCCAGCTGCTCACAGTGTTGTGCCCTCCACCCTAGACTTGGACACCATGCACAGCAATGCCCTCCTGCGCTGTGGTTGCCCTCACAGTATCCTGCACACTGTGCACTGTGTCTGCACTGCTGTGATGCTGTGACAGCCCCGCTCCTACACCCCAGTTCATGGAGGCCCCAACACTGACTGCTTCGTCCACCATACATGTCAGTCCTCTGACTCCTCTATGCATGGGGCCCACAGTGACAGCAGCGGGTGTGGTCTATCTGTGTATGGCATATGGGGCCAGCATTTGTCCATATCCCCAACGGGGCACTTTCACTTTCCACTTGTCCACCCATGTCCCACGGACCTGCAGTATGTTGCAGCAGTGCAGTCAGGTGTTGCAGTATGACTGTCTGATACTCTATCATGGATGCAATGTTCTCTAGTGCTGCTGTATTGCACTTCACATATGCAAGCAGGTGCTGCACAGCCTGTCCAATGGCTTCAGACACCCTGGCCAGTTCACCCTCCACCCGTGTATGGTAGTGCACTGCATCATGATGGATTGCCTGCAGGACCATCCGGATGGCATGTACTTCACAGCCAATCTCTACCTCAGACTCGAGCATCTGGTGGCATAACCAGTCAATATCATGCAGCTCCATAGTATTTCCCACTGCATCTTCTACATCTCCTTGCTCACCAGCCTCGCCCTGCACAAATGCTTCTGGAGAGAGAGGTCCTGTGCCACATTGTTCTGCACACTGTCTGCAGCACTACACAAAGTGTTGCCACACACCCCATGGCCTCTTGTTCAGATGCTGTGTTCCTCTGGTCATTTTCACCCTCTGGTACTATGTCATTGTCCTTCTCAGCACCACTGTCAGCTGATTCATTTTGTGCTGTGGTTGTGTCCTCTCTTGCATGGCTGCTGCTGCTGTCACTATCGCCATCACTGTCACTGGCATCTTCTGTATCCTCTCTCTTCGTCCCTTGGCCTGCTGTGCCTGTTGGCCTACTGCCACTCATACCTGCAGGGAAGATGTCACCCCGTTACATGTATACATGCAGTACAGAGAGTTTGACGTGTGCAATACTGGAATGGTGGTTGGTGCATCCAGTCCACCCTCCCACCCTACCACTATAAGTTGTGGCCTCTGTGCACACTGCTGTGGCACCTGACCCATGAACCACAGACACAGACAGCCAACATCTCCTGTCCCACAGTGTGTGGATCCATGGCACCCTACAGGGTGGGGGGACCTATGCCACACATATGTACTCCCGGTATGTCTGTGAGTGTCCTGTGATTTGATGTCCTGTTGTCCCATCCACCCCACCACTGCATGTGGTGCATCTTCATGCTGGGGCCCCACCTGCTGGACACATCCACATGGCAGGTGGGCAGGCTGGCCCACTATATTGCCCCAGCCACCACCAGTGCTGACTTTCATGGCTTCCCACACACACCTGTGGAATATCCAGCCCTTGCAGTACACCATGATGGGACCAGGTGCCCACAGCCCCTGCATAACCATCATCATTCACTTGCATGGCAGTATCACACAGGCCACCCTACAACATCCATCACCTGCAGAATGCATGTTGCCATGACAATGTGACCACCAGGCTTACGAACACATACAACATGCCATCGGGCTGCATGTTTGCCCATGCCCAGTACTGCTTCACTTCCCCCTCACTGTGGCCCACCCGCCATTACACCCACTGCCATGCTTGTCACCTGCTGCGTGTGATAAGTTGGCACTGCCAGTACCACGGGGCTACCCCACCTGCAACAGCACAACACATGGTGCAGGCCCAGTGCCACCTCTGTGCACTGTATGCCCTCCCCATGCCACTGTCATCCTGTGCATTCACTGGTCATTGGGGCATTACTGTGCATCCATCAGGCCACTGGAGGGGCAATGGCACCTTGTTCACCACACATCACAGGCCATTGCGGGTCCCCTGCATAACTGTGCTCTGTACATGACATGCATCCCCATTGATGGGAACACCTGCAGTGCCATTACATTATCCACTGGTATACATGTGGCATGACATCCTAGAGTGGTGGCACAATATGGTGCACATCCCCTTGTGCCCCACAGTGCAGTTGGCTGCCACTTCTGCACCATCCAGGGTGGTCCAGATCTGCATTCTGTTGCACAGTTATCCTGCACCACTGCACATCACAGTGGGGATATCACACATGTCCTGCCCTGTCCCCACACCTCACACACCAATGCCCCCCTCTACACACATGTGAGGCACATGGGACACCTGCAGGGCACATTGGTCACTGCTGGGGTTCACATTGACATGCCCCCACATGTCCATCATTCCCATGCCATGCCCACAGACATCTATGTACCATATTGTTTCCATACTGGGGGCAGTGTGCCCTTACGCGTTACATCTGCTGTTTGTCCCGCACTCCACTGGCTCTGTACTGCCGTCCTGGCTTGCCCGTCATGTTCTCTTGTAACAAGCTCCCCTGGCAGATCCTCCTTCTGCCCCTGCTTCATGGACACATGCAATGGCACACTGCAGCCATGAAGGCCTGATGTGCAGTGCTTCTCATGCTCAGATATGCATCTCTGCTGGTCACAGCAATCACTGCTGCTGCTGGTGTGTGACTGGGGGTGGGGGGATGTGTATCCACAGGATGTACTGCAACTCTCTGATGGCATCATCCGCCCTGTTGGGTTATGGGGTGCTACAGCCCTGTTGTCAGTCATGCTCCTGCACACGCGCACACACACACACACACACTATAGCTACTTGCAAAGCAGGGCTGGCAGCTATGGCAGCAAAATGCCATACTCACCTGCTGGCTGGCAGAGTCTGAATATGTCCAGGCTGCTGTCCTCCTCCATACTTCTGGTGCTGATTTGGCTGGTGACACGCTCCTCCTGGCTGCTGAGTGCCATGGCCTTTCCAGGTCCTCCTCCAGTGGCCAGTGTGCTTCTTCTCATCTGTGCCAGCTTCTCCTTGCTTGCATTGGATGTCATTGTAGCATTTTTGTAATTCTCTCACTGACCTCCCCACTTTGCCCACAGGGTTTACACTCATGGCAACCTTCTCCCAAGCCAGTCTCTGTTTCTCCCTGAGGTCTCTGTTCCCACCTCTGCTGAAGAGTAGGTCCGCTTGTGCATCTACAGCATCCAGCAAGATGTCTGTCTCCTCTGGGGTAAACTTTTTTTTTTAATGGGGGGGCCTTGCCCACTCTTTGGCTAACTGTGGCTGCTCCCTGTGACATGGTGTGTGTTTACGTTATTCAGATGCACTGAAGCTGGGCGATGTGCCACCTTTTATGGCGCAAATGCTCCAGGTGTGACAATTACACATCCTTGGTCACAAATAGCGGTTTTCTGGAACTGCATCGGATGGATCTGCCAACCATGACGCAACTTGCATCAGACACACATACCTTCCAGAATCGGCCCTAACCAGCTCAAGTTCACAGGTGCTGGACACTCAGATATTGAGCCCTTGTTCCTATCTGCACCCAGAAACGGTCATGATTTCAAGCTACCAGTTAAGTGCACAGAGTCAGGGAATACCCATCAGTAATTCCTTCTCCCTCCCCAGGACAAGAGGGAGAATGATCTTGGGCAACCCTTGTGCTGCTATAAAGAGAGCTCATCAGTTGCCAGCCTGTTCTCTGAACCTGTTTGGGGATCCTTGAAAGACTTGAGTTTCAGTTACCATGTCTACCTTTTGTAATCCGTAATCAATTCTCCATCAACTAGCTACATTTGATTTGGGGTTCCCGTGTTCCCTAGCTGTGGAGGAACATACAAATGGACTGGCGTCTTTGGTGGCCTTATGAGATCTGGTGCCTGGATCGTTTCCCAGAAATGCCTTTGACGGTTACTGAATTGCCCCCACCGATTCCCTGTCCTTTCTTGGGCCCTTTGAGACATCTCATTACAGCCAGTGAGTTGCCAGCCAGCCCCACTGAGTCTTCACTTTTTAGACTTCCATCCTTTTACTCCTCCCAACTCAACTACAGCCCTCTATGCCTGGGGAACCCCTTTTTATACACTTAGAAGGACACACAGTGAATCCCACAACTCCCCCAGCTAAGGGAAATATAGGTATGCTAACCCGAGACCCCAGAATGACAGCCTGGGCAACATTTCTATTAAAAAAAAAAAATTAAATAGTTTACACCTAGCAGGCTGTGCATCACTTGAGAAGATGCACACACAGGTATTTACTGCACATTCCCTGCACCATGTGCCTCCTTAGCTCCAGGATTGTGTAGTCTCTTCCTTTGATGCCTGTCATGTGAAAACACCTTAGTATGAAATGTGTAGAAAGAATGCTGATGCAAACACAGAAACCAGCACTCAGTCCACATACAGACAGTAACTTTTACTGCAAAAATAACTCTTATGATATCCACTGAAAAAAGGTGCAATACCAAACGAATAGTACCAAACAGTGAGCAGACATACCTGGGACTAGCCACCATGAGAAAACCCTAGAACTTCGAGGGTGTACCCTCTTCCTCAGGGGTGTGGTTTGCATGAAGGGTGCCATAGCTAAATAGCTTTCACCTATACAAGTGTATACAATCAACATGATATCACAAAGTAGAGACTCAGTTGTCAAACAGCACACCTTTGAATTGCCATCCAAGGATAAGAATGTGACATCAGTAACATTATCACACTGAAAGAATGTACATTTACAGAATGTCACTTACTTATTCCTGGAAATGGAAACAAATGTCCACAGCAAAAAATAATAACCCACCCAAGGTTGTTGTTATTTCACCATAATGCACCTCCTGTTATGCCTTATTGCTTAACTGGACATTGCCTTGATATTAAAACTTCACTTACAATTTTCATCTGCTGTGCTTTTACCCCATTTTGACTTTACTGATACAATATGATCTAAGAGAAAATTGAAAAAAAAATCCTTCAAAACAGGACAGCCAGAATTGTCCTAGAAAAGCATCACTAGGGCTTTGTATATTCAGAAATGTTTAGGGACCTCAGCAGGATGGGTACCTCTGGAATGCAGATGTAACCTCTAGATGGCGCTATCCCATGGGCTACTACCCCTGCCTGCGTGGCTAGTAGCAGGTTAAGGGGCCTAGGTTCTGCAACAGGTGCCTCCACGCAGAGCTCAGGGTTGGCAGTGGTCAAACTAACTTGTGTACAGACCTCCGGGACACTGTAATCCCCCCTCTTTCCTTCTAGTGGCCTGAGCAATATATTGATAATCACTTTCACAGTACCCTTGTCCACCATACAAGTACCCATACTGTTTGCACTTACTACCAGGGCTGGTTCCTCTGGCTTGACCCTGGGGACCCTCTATAAAACAAGGTTATGCACAGCAAATAGAAACAGTACAGCAGAGTTTTAAATAATTGATTAGCAGTTTTTTTCCTTAGGACTATACTAACTGTACAGAAAGTATTTATATAGGTTTTCTAGAAGTGTTATGTTTGTTAAACATAGTGAGGCAAGTGCTATGCATTTTCACAATGTTTTAGAACTTTTATGAGCAAAACGCTAATCAATTTTTAGAGTTAAATAAAACCCTGTTACAAAACTCTTGGCACAAACTGGAACCACAGTCAGGTTAAATGCAGAAATAGTCAGATCTGATTTATTCAGGGGACTTGAAGAAGGAAGGGGCATAATCAGGTTGATTGACTTAATCAAACAGTTATGCATGTGCTTTAAGACCCCACACAGTCACATCTCTGGGTACCCAGGTAGGGAGACGATGGGCTAGCCAGGAATGTTGGTGCGGGTTGGGGCCCTGTGATGGAAGAAAGCAACAAGCACAACACACACTATTTGTAATCCAAAGCCGGAGGGCTCCGTTCGTGAAAGAAAAAGCAACCAGACAATCAGATGACAACACTTTAGATTTAATTGTTGTTGCAGGGAGCTACCTTGATGTTTACTCATGATACCCAATACTGGACACAGGCAGGATGAAATTGAGACTGCAGGTTGTTGAGCTGGAGTGCCCAGAGAAGCGGGGCCCGCACGAATCATTGAGGCGTCGTTCCTGTTCAAGTGTTGAGCAGGGGGTTGATCCCTAGGCAAGTCTCTCATCGATGCCTTTCTCTGTGCAGCAGGTAGTCGGGCTGGGCCAGTGTGGCAAGGCCCAGGCCCAATGGAGGTGATTTTGGATTCAGTCCGTGGGGCTGGATGCAGCTTCCAGCAAGCAGAATACAGTTCAAACCACAGTGGGAACCAAATTGCAACCCACTAGCAGTACACAGCACATTTACATGTAAGGAAATTTAATGCAGTTTCCAGCAAGCAGAACACAATTCAAACCATAGTGGGGAACCAAATCACAACCCACTATAAGATGCAACACATTCACATGTAAGGAAATTCCACTGTACCAGGCAAAAGGCTCTCCGTCGCACTACAGAGTCTCTGCACAATCCAGGAGTTCAGAGGTGGCTGGAGGTCCAGACAGGCTGATCACATTCAGCAAATCTTTGGTCTTCTTCAGGTAGGAGCCTGGTCACAATTCAGTGTAGTACTTCACTCTCCAAGTTGGATTCAGTCCAAAAGGCACAAGTTCCCTCTCAGGGACAGCAGGCAGGCATGCAGGCCAAAACTCAGGCCTTTCCACAGTTCTCCCTCACGAATCTACGTCGGGGTTGCTGCTTGAATCATTCAAGCTGTTATCTCTTTACTTCACAACTCAGAACTGAAACTAATTGCAAAAGCTTGATAATTTCCCCAAGATCCAAAAGGTTTGGTTGGCTGATCTGTCTGTCAAGTCACAACAAGGGCTCCCCTTCCAGGTTTTTTTAGGTGCCAAAATGCAAAAACTACAATTACTACAAATTTTGACCCCACCAAGCCCCTGTAGGCAGGCTCCATTTTAGAGTCCCAACAGTACTGATTGGCCCATTCTGACAGTCCCAGACCAAGTTCGTAGAGATAAATAGAACAGTCCTTGCTGCAAAGAAGGCAGGTTAGAACAAACTGCAATATTATTACTACTCTAACAAATGATCAGCAAACAAGCACATCTTCTAACATAGCTCCCTTTTGTATTAATTAAGACTGCAATCCTGGCAGCTCTTAAAGAGACAGTACACAGAGGCTATACAGGCTCTCTGGCAATACATTTAATCTACTAAAACACAGAATACCAGCCTGGCAGTGAGCATTTAGGTAAGCTCAAGGAAGACTTTTCAGAAACCCCCATTTGTAGAGGGGTCACACCCTTCCCTGCCTGGAGAAAACTTGGTGTCTGTGTCAAGTCTGTACCATCACAATATCAAAAATGCAATATAAACGAGACATATATATCATTAGCTTGTTACATTACTATACATTTCAATATACTTCACATTACTACATCAATATTGACAATACTTATGCAGGTTTCATACAAGTAATACTGATTCATTTAATAACTTCTTGTACATTAAACAATGTAAGGGGGGGCCCTTCCCTATCAGCTAACTTGGGGCTGGATGAGGCAGGGGCACCATGGTGAGTGGGAAGAACAAGTAACCTGGAGCTGGCCATCAAGCTCAATTTGGGCAGTGAGCTTGGCGAAACATAAGCCTCTTTGTGAACCACATTGAGAGGCAAATCCACTGGCCTCCCAGGGGAATCATAACTAAAGCATAACACTAGCTTGACAGCTTGGCCAGTCTTTCTGGGGGGAACAGCCAGTCTCTGTACTTTCAGCACTAACTTTGGAGCTTTTGTCACTTGTGAGGGGTGCCTCTGCATGGATGGGAATATCCAAACTTGGAGCACTGTCAGCTCCTTGCTCTGTAGGCTCTGTTTCCACAACACTTTGCTCATTATCTCCTGACGGAGGCTCAGGTTGCTCATTTGAGGAGGCTCTGGCACAATTAGGCTTTCAGGCACTGAAGGGGATATCAACACTCTCACATTGTTCTTCAAGTTCTAGTGTGTCACCAGAGAGACTCAGACCATCATCCCTTCTTCGGGCAATTCACACAGTTCCACAAAACACAGAGTCTGCAACCTCAGATGTAATACTTTGCACTTCACTTTCAGGGAGCATAGTCAGTCCAGAAGGCCCAGCTTCATCCCCACAATTAGTCACAGGGTTACCTTGAAACAGCTGACGCAATTCATAGGAGGGGTAACAGGCATTGTCACACTCACTTTCGTCAGAGGTAGACTGACAGTCACTATCATTCTGGGCCTGCTGTGGTGGAAACGTTAAGTCTATAACTACTGGGGTAGGTTGACTCTGTCTCTTTTTTGCAGGAGCATGAGTCACCAACCCAGGGGAATCAATCTCTGATAGTTCAGCCTCAATTATGACTTGGCTGATAGGTAGCAAGTGGTTACGGTGCATGATCTTGACAGCTTTGGAGTTATTCTCTGGGCGCACCTTGTACACTGGTAAATCATTCAACTTTCCAACTACTACATGGGGAAGATGGTGCCACCTATCAGCAATTTTGTGTCTGCCATGCAGTCCCAAATTGCATAACAACACACGGTCTCCAGGCCAAAGCTCTTGAGCCTTTACTTTTTTATCATGCCTCTCTTTGTTGGCGAGATTTCTTTTGGTGGCCATTGTCTGGGCCAGTTGATAGGCATGGTTCAATTCAGCTCTCAGTTTCTGTACATATTGTAGGCAGTTTTCAGCTTGGACCCCATCTGGAGAGACCCCAAAGCAGACATCAATGAGCAGTCAGGCCTCCTCCTGAACACGAGGTGGCAGGAGGAGATCCCAATAGCATCATTTTTGTGCAATTGTATGCGTGGACCAAGGTGCTAATCTGCTGGCTCCACTTAGGCTTGTCTTTGGGATGGAGGTGCCCAGCATGTCTAGAAGTGTATGGTTAAAACGTTCTGGATGAGGGTCCCCTGTGGGTGATAAGGGGTGGTTTTTGACTTCTGTACCCCCAATAGAGTGAGCATTTCTTTGATTAGCCGACTTTCAAAATCTTTGCCTTGGTCAGAGTAAATCCACTGAGGGCACCATAGTGGACTAAGAAATTTCCATTAGCACCTTGGCCACGGTAGAGGCCTTTTGATCTTTAGCTGTAAAAGCTTGTGCATACCATGTGAAATGATCCAGTAACCACTAACACATTGCCAATATTCTGTTGATCAGGCTCTAAACACAAAAAGTCTATGCAGACCAGTTCCATGGAGGTGCTGGTAGTAATATTGACAAGAGGGGCAGCTCTCTGAGGCAGGACTTTCCTTTGTAGGTAACGACTGCAGGCCTTTACATGGTGCTCAACATCATCCCTATCTTGGGCCAGTAGAATCAAGATCATACCAAGTCAAGAATTCTGTCAATACCAAGGTGCCCCATGTGATTGTAGAGGGACCTCAGTACCAAATCTTTAAAGGCTACGGGCAGGACCAATTGCTGCCTGTCTACTTGACTGCCACAATCCACTGTCTCTCTGAACAAACAACTGATTGAATAGCTTCAGCCTGGGGCCTTCTTTAAACAATAGAGCAGTTCACAAGTCATGGGAACACAACTTGGACACATCTTTCCCGCATGCAGGGCATGAAGTGCAGGCTGAATCATAGGATCTTGGGATTGAGCACACTGAATGCTGCCATTGTCAAACTGAGGTAGTGCACTAATATCTAGAGCAGAAAAGTGGCAATAGGCATCTGGTATGCAGGTATCAGGAGAGCCAAGCAATCTACTAAACAGTCCACTGTGTCCCAGACATCTGTTCATCTCGGTCAAATTTTGGCACAAGGCTTGGATGTCAGGTTCAGACAGCATGACCCAATCACTCTTGGAAACTGGCCTTCATGACAAGGCATCAGCATCAATATGGTTCAGTCCTGGCCTGTACTCAACAGCATAATCATAGGTTGATAAGGCGGAAAGCCACCGGTGCCCAGTGACGTCTAACTTAGATGAAGGTTAACGGGTTATTGTTGGTCTTCACCAATATCTTTGCCCCATAGAAGTATTCATGAAACTGGTCGATGATGGCCCATTTTAGCGCAAAGAACTCCAGCTTGTGCACAGGGTAGTTTTGCTCCGACGGGATCAAGCTCCTACTGGCGAAGGCCACTGGTCTCAAACCATCCTCATGGGCTTGATTCAGCACAGCTCCTAGACCCTACAGACTGGCATCCGCATGCAGCACATAGGGCTTGGTGGGGTCAGCATAGGCAAGAATGGGGGCATGGGTGAACTGGTACATGACTTCCTGAAAGGCTGCTTCACATTCGAGTGTCCAGCGGGGCCCAAAAAGTTCGCCTGTGCAGAAGTACACTTTCTGTGGTTCTTTGACAGCCCCTTTTTATGTTGCTTGCACGCATGTGCAAGAAACATAGTGCCATCATCCGAGTTTTCAGAGGTGTGGCAGCCCTCTTCCAATTCAGTCAGTGTGATTGCAGGTGCAGCCGCAGTTCTCCAATCAACACTGCAGCTGTCTATGACAGCAATTAAATGCAGTGCCGTACAGTTGAAGGGAGAGCTATGCGTCGTGAGCAAGCGTGCGATAAGATTGCATGCTCATGCACTCTCCTCCCACATACACACACTGCGTCGCATACTGCGTGCTCATGCTTCCCCACGCACACACTGTATAGCCGACGGAGTGCCCAATCCCCCGTCGGCTGTGCTGCGCTCCCCCCAACAGAGTTCTAGGTGCCACGCTGGGAGCCCACTCCAGTATGGCAGCAGTCTGTATGGCCGAAGGGGGTGCCCAATCCCCCGTCAGCTCTACTGTTCCCCCCCAGACTATCGGGTGCCACACTGGGAGCCCACCCCAGCTTGGCAACAGGTCCTATGGCCAACAGGAGTGCCCAATCCCCCATCAGCTCCACTGCCCCAACCCCCAAACAGCTTTCCAGCTGCCATGCTGGGAGCCCACCTCAGCATGGCAAAAGTCCAGCATCACAGTCCCGCCGTCAGAGTATAAAAAAAACTAAAAGAAAAACCTTCCTCCCAGACTGTCCTGACCCTCCCCCCACCCATGCCCACCCTCTGTGCATCTATCTCCCCCACACCCCCACCTCACCCCATACTTACCTGGAGTCCGCACGATGATCTTCGGTGAGCGGAACACGCCTGCACTCTTCAAAGCCGACTCTAACTGAGGAAATGCTGGAAGCTGTATAATGGAATAAATAGGATTTTTTTCAACTTTTATTGCATATCTCGGGCATTTTGGGAATTTTTCACCAAATTTTCAACATGGGGTTTTTGGGAAACTATCTATGAATTCTGTCACTGTCATTACGTTAATCAGTCCCAAAAGGTGATTTCACGGTCACTGCATGGAACCACCTTTCGGGACTGATTTACAAAATGACAGTGTCACAGTTCATGAGGTAGGCCCTAAAACCCTATGTTGAAAATTTGGTGAAAAATTCCAAGAACATGCTGTTTTACGAAAGCATGCTCGTAAGTTCGTGGAATTTTCAATATGTTCACTCCAGATTTTCAACATTGCCATTTTACTACACCTCCTTATGAGCAGTACAGCTGTCATTTTCATATCTCACCCTAAAATGTGTTTCTGCACATGTACGCACAATGGCCATTCAGTGTGCCAAATTAATGTTTGGGACAGATTAAGAAAATCAGAGTAACACTGTTCATAAGCAGAGGTGTTAAAAATGCTATGTTAAAATTTAGTGAAAAAATTCCCAAAATGACTGTTTTACGAGCATGCGCTGCACTGTTCCCACGCACGCCATAAGTTCGCCGAATCTTCAATATTTTCACCCAGATTTTCAACATTGCCATTTTACCACACCTCCTTATGAGCAGTACAGCTGTCATTTCACATCTTGCCCAAAATGTTTCTGTACATGTAGCTTACAGTGGTGCAGGCGTCAAAGCAACTCAATGTATGATACATAAAGAAAATCACAGTGACACAGTTCATGAGCAGAGGTCTTAAATGGCTATGTTGAAAATTTGGTGAAAAATTCCTTCAGCCATTCTGCAATGTTACTAATGAAGACATTGAACAGGACTGGCCCCTAGGACCGATCCTGCTGCACCCCACTGGTCACCCCTCTCCTAGACTGCACCCCATTTACCACCACTCTCTGCCTCCTGTCTGTTAGCCAGTTTCTGACCTAGTTTACTACCCTTTCCCCATGCCCAGTGTGCCCAGCTACTTTATCAGCCTCCTATGACAGGATGGTGTCAAAGGCTTTGCTGAAATCAAGGCAAGCGTTGTCCACTGCCCCACCCTGATTCCACCTCCTTTGTCACGCAGTCAAAGAAATCAACCAGATTTGTTCAGATGATGTCCCCAGGAGAGACACAGTGCATGTCTTGGGGAGGAAGGCATGGAACTATCACTTCTAAATACCTAAACAGCACACACAAGCAAGCAACATTTGGCATTGACAAATGCTTGTTTATATTATAGTTGGTAGAGGACGGTAACCCTGGGTGATATTAAAGAGCAGGCGAATCACCTGTGAATAGTCTTTTATGAACCTGCAGTAGTAGCCACAGAACCCCAGGAAACGCTGTAGTTCTTTCAAATTATGGGGCTGGGGCCAAGTAGTCAGTGATTCAACCTTACTGGGATCAGTCTCTATCCCTTCTGCAGATACTATGTGCCCTACATACTTCACGGAGGTTTTAAAAAACTGTCACTTGTCAATGGACAGCTTGAGGCCGAAGTCTTCCAATCGGTCTAGGACTTTAAACAGTCGGGTCTCATGCTCCTCTAATGTGCACCCAAACACAATGACATCGTCTAAGTACACTAGACATTTCAGCAAGTTCTTATCTCCCACCGCACATTCCATCAGTTGCTGAAAGGTGGCTGCGGTGCCTGAGATACCCTCTGGCATTCTCAGGAATTTGTAGAACCCCAAAGGACAGATGAAGGCCATTTTCTCACGGTCCTCTGGGGCCATCGGGATTTGGTAGTATCCGCTGAGAAGATCCAATACCAAAAACCATTTGCTCCAATTCAAACAATCCAGGGCATCTTGTATACTGGGCATGGTGTATTGATCCGGATGGTCCGGCCGGTTCAGGGTTCAATAATCAACACACATCCTCACGATCCATTCTTCTTCTTATGCACAACCAGAATGGGAGAGGCATATGGGCTCCTTGATTCTTGTATCACACCAGCAGCGAGCATTTCCTGCAGGTGTCTCTCTCATCATCTATGCCTGCTGGGGTGAGATGTTGGAATCTCTCTCGAAATGGCCATTCATGCATGCAGGCGTATGTGATGCTCTGCACCTGGACACACCCCACGTCCCATTCTTTTAATGAAAACACTTGGTCCCTCTGAGAGAGCTTCTTGCTAATTCTAGCCTTCCAGTCAGCTGGCAAAGGCGAGTCACCAAAGACCAAATAAGTCCGGGGTCACTCTCTCCTTCACGCTAGAGCACTTGTTGCTGGGCAATACAGCAGTGTTGGTGCAGTGTACTGTAGCCAGGGTGCACCCTCTGTTCACCCAAATCTCCCAATCTGACACATTCTGAATCTGGACCGTCACTCATCTTGCATAAGCATGGGCAATGAGCAGGCAAGATGCTGGGTTTGACCAATAATCCCTCTTACAACTTTCCATCTCCCTGGTGCATCCAACATTAATGTTTTGTTCTTTACATTCTTTTAGGTGGACTTCCATGGATTGTGCATGGGTGTTGGGGAATACCAAGAAATCAGGTTCCTTTTCCACACTATCCCCACTGGCTCATCTGGGTCCACTTCATTGGGTCTCTGTTGCCAGTCATAAGCCCTTTACTAAGGCTGGAATTCTTAGGTGCGTCCAGCCAGCTGCCTTGTTTCTCATGGCAGAGTTGTGCTAGTCTCCCAAACATGTGGCGTTTGTTCCAATTAACAGGGGAACCCCATCATATAGTCCGGTGGGGGATACACTAGGGCCAGTGTCTCTACTTGCTCTCTCACGCCAATGACAGTTGCAGGAAAAGACAACCAGAGGAGGGCATATCCTAGATATGGATAAGACTTGTTGCTCAGCCCCCACACATGTAGGCCTTCCAGGGATTGTAAGGGCACATCAGATAAGTGTTTGTCATACCAGTCCTGAAACACAATGGTCACTTGCAACCCACTGTCAAGCACAGCCCTAGTAGGAATACCATTCACAGCCACATTAGTCTCCATTGAAGGGCCCACTATCTTGGACCAGTCTGGAGGGACAACAGCAGGGGCCTGGACAGACGATTTAGCCACAGAGGGGTTTGACTTATGATGAAAACCTTATTGCAGCTGGCATCTCGTGCACCCTTGACCACTGACTTGTTTTCCAAGCTCTCCTTGAAGCTGGTTCACCACTTTCTCTAAGTCCTTCTGAGACTGGCATTCCCTCTTCATATGGCCATCCTTGCCACAACTGTGACAAATGACACGCTCTTGGGGCATCCTTAGGGAAAACATAGCAGAGGATGCTGGAGCATCGATGGGAGATTGTGATCTGATGTTTGAGAGTAGCGTACCATGTCTCAAAAGTTCCTTTATGGTGGCACTCAATTCCTTGAGCTCAGCCGAGAAGCCACCCTCAGTAGAGGATGCCTGAGGGTGCACCCCCAACCCATAACAGTTACGTCCTGACAGGGGCCAGGGTCTCTGTCAGCAGGGGATACCTCAACGAACGCATCCGGTTGTACTTTTCTGACTTCCTTCAGCAACTCCTCCCCCCACTGTTTAACCCATGGCGGGACACTCTTAGTGGTCTCCATTTCAGAAGGGCCTTCCAGTGTCATGATCATTTGGGCTGCACTCACCCCATAATTACAATCTCCCTCTTCACCTTCTACCTCCTGGAGTTCTTTTATCAAGTCACAGTAGTCAGGTGGGTTACCTCTCCTATCCTGGAGCCTTAACTGGATGATCTGCAGTTTAGAATGCTTGGCATGTTGCAGTATGTGCCCCAATCTCACAAGGTTCAAATCACTAGTGGCTACCCCACCTTTCAGGTAAGCTTTCTGCGGAGCTCTTTCTAGGCAAGTAACATACGCAGACAAACTTTCCCCCTTCCATTGTTTAGTACCTTGGAATTTCCACATCAAAGTCTCACCTGACTCAATGCTCCCAAAATCACCTCCAAGTACAGATAGGTACTTCTGAGCAGATGCATCAGGGTTCGTGGACTTCAAAAATGTAATGGCTTCAAGGGTGGGGCCCTCAAACTTTCTATGATTCTTTTCTTCTCAACCTCCACACACTGCCACTCAGTTACCAAGGGGGCAACATAGTCGATACAGGTCTCCCAGTCATCCTCCCCCTTGGGTGTGGGGAGGGTGCCCGAGAAGATTCTCAGCCTTAGGTAGGAGTCATGACTAATGGCGGGTACAGATATAGGGGTCAGCACTGGCACGGGTACATGGGTACAGAAGGTGGGGCAGTAACAGGTGCAGGAGTGGGAGGGGGTGTTGGGGAAAGAACACCCCCAGGTGGCAGGAACAGTTTCTTAAAGTCCTCTATGGTTTTCCCTTCCTCCAGCAACCACTTAGTAAATTTCTCCTCAAAAGTCTCAGATAATGGTGGGAGCTCATCCACCCCAGAGTCTTTACTGTCTTTTGTTATCACTCTCCAGGCAGCCGGGACCCCTTCTGAGGCAATAGTCTGTGGCACTTTAGAGCTGTCCATGAGGTCACTACACTCTACCAAGGCTATGAAAGTTTGGGCGATCAAATCAGCCTGTCGACCCACCACCACAGGGTTTTTAAACATTCAACTTTGGCGAGTGCACCCTCTACAGTGTCCTTAATGGTACCCAGGGGAATCTCCAGTATAAGCAGAGCATTTTGGGGATCGAGCTCCTGCCCAGTACACCACCCCACCAATGGGTGTACAGCCATTTCTACTGGGGTAGCCATTAATCTTTAACAATAGTTCATAATTTTTGGCCACTAGAAGGCACAAAATCGCAGCGGTGAGCCTCCAAGATGTAACCCCTTGGTGGTGCTATCCCACAGGATACCATCCCTGCCTCGTGGCTAGTAGCAGGTTAAGGGGCCTAGGTTCTGCAACGGGTGCCTCCACCTGAAGGTCAGAGTTGGCAGTGGTCAAACTAACCTGGGCACAGCCCTCCAGGACACTGTAACCCCCCTGTTTCCCTTTTAGTGGCCTGAGCAATATACGATAGTCACTTTCACAGTACCCCTTGTACACCATACAAGTACCCACACTGTTTGCACTTACCACCAGGGCTGGTTTCTCTGGCTCAACCCTGGGGACCCCCTGTAAAACAAGGTTATGCACAGTAATTAGCAACAGTGCAGTATTCTTGGCGCAAACTGGAACCACAGTCAGGTTAAATGGAGAAAAAGTCAGATCTGATTTATTTAGGGGACTTGAACAAGGAAGGAGCATAATCAGGTTGATTGGCTTAAAGGCTATTTTAATCAAACAGTTATGCATGCGCATTAAGTCCCCACTCAGTCACATCTCTTGGTACCCAGGTAGGGAGACGATGGGCTAGCCAGGAACGTTGCAGCTGGTTGGGGCCCTGTGATGGAAGAAAGCAACAAGCACAACACAATCTGTAATCCAAAGCCGAAGGGCTCAGTTCGTGAAAGAAAAAGCAACCAGACAATCAGATGACAACACTTTAGATTTAGTTGTTGTTGCAGGGAGCTACCTTGATGTTTACTCATGATACCCAATACTGGACAAAGGCAGGACGAAATCAAGACTGCAGGCTGTTGAGCTGGAGTGCCCAGAGAAGTGGGGCCCACACGAATCACTGAGGCGTCGTTCCTATTCAAGTGTTGAGCAGGGGGCTGATCCCCAAGCAAGTCTCTCGTCGATGGCTTTCTCTGTGCAACGGGTAGTCAGGCTGGGCCAATGTGGCAAGGCCCAGGCCCAATGGAGATGATTTTGGATTCAGTCCGTGGGGCTGGATGCAGCTTCCAGCAAGCAGAATGCAGTTCAAACCACAGTGGGGAACCAAATTGCGACCCACTAGCAGCACACAGCACATTTACACGTAAGGAAATTCTAATGCAGCTTCCAGCAAGCAGAACACAATTCAAACCACAGTGGGGAACCAAATCACGACCCACTATAAGTACACAACACATTCACATGAAGGAAATTCCACTGTACCAGGTAAAGGCTCTCCGGTCACAATTACAGAGTCTGTGCACAATCCAGGAGTTCAGAGTGGCTGGAGGTCCAGACAGGCTGATCGCATTCAGCAAATCTTCGGACTTCTTCAGGTAGGAGCCTGGTCATAATTCATTGTATTACTTAGCTCTCCAAGTTCAGATTCGTCCAAAAATTGCACAAGTTCCCTCTCAGGGACAGCAGGCAAGGCAAAACTCAGGCCTTTCCACAGTTCTCCGCATAAATCTATGCCGGGGCTGCTGCTTGAATCATTTAAGCTGTTATCACTTCACTTCCCAACTCAGAACTGAAACCAGCTGCAAGAGCTTAGGAATTTCCCCAAGATCCAAAAGGTTCAGTTGGCTGATCTGTCTGTCAGTCACAACAAGGGCTCCCCCTCCAGGTTATTTTAGGTGCCAAAATGCAAAAACTACAATTCCTACAAGTTTTGACCCCACCAAGCCCTGTAGGCAGGCTCCATTTTAGAGTCCCAGCAGTACTGATTGTTCCATTCTGACAGTCCAGGCCAAGTTGGTGGAGATAAACAGAACAGTCCTTGCTGCAAAGAAGGCAGGTTAGAACAAACTGCAATATTGTTACTACTCTAACAAATGATCAGCAAACAAGCACATCTTCTAACATAGCTCCCTTTTGTATTAATTAAGACTGCAATCCAGGCAGCTCTTAAAGAGACAGTACACAGAGGCTATACAGGCACTCTCTGGCAATACATTTAATCTACTAAAACGCAAAACACCGGCCTGGCAGTGAGTATTTAGGCAATTTCAAGGAAGACTTTTCGGGAACCCCCATTTGTAGGGGTGTTACACAGATATAAAATGTACCTTTCTATTCTCACATACAGATGTATAACTATTTTCTCCTTCCTTCCAAATTAACTAGCAAATGTAACAAGGTTTGCAATGTCCATAGTCATGTTACTGGGTCCAGTAACAGAGGTAACTTACAAATCCCTAAACTCAGTAGAAATTTGGGTAAAAAGAATCCCTTGCCTACTGAGAGACTGTGTTATGGAACTTGCTAAATTCTGAAGTCAGGAATGACACCTGTGTTCCGATACACAAGACTCGAATCAAACAGGACTTTAAACAGAAATATGTTAATAGCCCTTTTAAAATGGGTGAGAGGAATTCTGTAGTAAGATTGGTGGAATCTATATATAACCAAGCAGTTATTCTAGTATTACTTCACAGTTCAGTACAATGGCTTTTGTTTTCAGTTTTTAATTTTTGTTTCACCATTTTAAAAGCACAGTAACACACTTTTTTTGTTCTTACACTCCATTGTGTGTGGTTATTTATTTAGTTAGTTTTTGTTTACCGGGTAGGTGCACTAGCCATGAAGATAATTATTTTCAGTCAAAACCCGGGAGGTTACAAGAAAAACATTGCAGATATAACAGACAGCAGATGACATCAAGATACATCAAGATACAAAAAACAATGTAATGTACATTGAATGTGCAACAATTAACTACAAAACAAATAAGGCCAAGGCATTAACAGCAAACAAGTCAGTACAGGCAATAGACAAAAGCAAAGCAGTAAGGATTGAAAGACACTCTAGGAGGACTCAATAGAAAAACTGAGCAAGTTAAGAGAAGATAAGGTAAAATACAGCGAGTGTAGTCTTGAAAAGAACACAACAGACAGATCAAAGAGCAGGGGCAAATAACTGATAAGTGTAGGAGGGAGGAAGAGCAGGGGGTGGGGGAGCTGCAAACAGCCTAGGTTCAAGAGAGTGCTAGGTACAGATACAAGGTCAAAGAAACTGCGATAAGAGCTAGCAGCAAAGGAGGGCAGGGATAAGAGTAAAAAGTAGGAGGAGTGAGGCTAGGGATAGGGTAGGGAAGTGGTTACACGAAATAAAGTTTTAATAGGAGGCAGTGCCAGGCCACTTAAGGAGTTGGAGGGATAAGTAGGGCTCCTGATAGTTGGAAGGAGGGGTTAGGGTGGGATAAGGAGAGGTATAAGAGAAGAAAAACTACAAGGAGCGAAGGGATGATAGGTAGTGAAGTACAGGGTAGGAAAACCAAACTGGTTTGCAGGGTACTGAGGGCAATGAGTCTAAGGTGGGTTAAAACAGGTGCAGGTTGCAAGGTCAGTAAGTAGGGTGCAATATCTCTTTCTGAAGATGTGATGGCTGGGTGCCTCATGGATCTTGAGTTGGTAAGGAGTTCCAGTACTTGGGAGCTGCATGGGAAAAGGCACTGGTGCCTTTAGCAGATTTGCTTCTTAGGACTTGTAGCAGAGAGAAGTTCGAGGAGTGCAGGCCATACAGGGAGGACTGAGGATGAGCAGGGAGGCAAGTGACAGAGGAGCGTTAGATCTAATGATGCAATCTAATAGGGATCCTAGGGCCAAGAGCCAATAGGAGTGGGGAGAGGCCCAAATGAGGTCAGTATAAAGCCAACAGTGGTGTTTGAGTCGGGGGGGGGACACGGAGGCATAGTGACATATGTTATTGTAAGTAATGTCCCACTTACAGAGAGTGGCATTCGAAACATTCATGTAGATAATAGATCCCTAGGTTGGCGATGGAAGAATACCATGGGCAATGACAAGTCTGGCAGAGGGCATGAGAGCATAACAGGTTTTGTAGGCTACTCCCAGTTTGCTATTTACCAATTTACAAATGGTCTGGATATGCAAGTCAAAGCAGAGTGTGCCATTCAGGAGAACTCCTAGATATTTGAAAGAGATGACAGCCATGAGAGGAGAGCCACCGGCACAGATTACGGTTAAAAGCTTACGGCAGTCTTTCAATTTAACAGCTGAGCCAAATAGCATAGCCTGTGTCTTGGCCACATTAAGAACTAACTTATTTCTGGTTAGCCAGGATTGGAAATTCTGAAAGGCAGTGGAGTTATGCTGTAATAACTGCTTCCCAGGTGGTTGAAGGTTTTTCGCTGCAGTTTGTTCCTCACATCTCAGCTAGGGCTTTTGGTTATGTAAGCAATAAGTCATGTCAATGTGGTACCCTGAGTGGAGGAGTGGGGATTTGAGTTGCTATATACTGTACCAATTTATATTATGTTGACCCTGTATGAGGTATCATACAGTTGATGAATGGTACCTGTAGACAATCCTTGGGTCATGACAGTAGGGGACATGGTAGGGTGGGTGGAAGTTAGACATAAGAACCCTAATAGCACATTTCCAAACTTTGTGGACATTGTGTTTACAACCCTAATAGATTAATTCAAACCTTTGTGTGGCTTGAGATTTATGCAGAGAAATGCGCATTAATGCAGATTTTTTGTGATAGATAGATAGATAGATAGATAGATAGATAGATAGATAGATAGATAGATAGATAGATAGATAGATAGAACAAGCCTAGTAAAACATGCATAACATTTTATGAATGGTCTGTGACCTCAGGGCATCATGAATTGTGAAGCCACAAGTGATGTTGCAGAGATCAAAGATGGCAGGTAAAATATAAGGCATATTTTTATTAGGCCATGTCATATTTGATGTATACAATGGTGTGGATTTGTATGGCAAAACTGTTGTATTTTCTGCTATCTCAGGTGAGTTGAAGTTCTACAAGCAGAATCTTCTGAGTACAATCAAATCCCAGAAAGAAATGATGTCTGACTTTAATTGTGAAGGACATACAGTGAGAATGTTTGTTTGCCTTCCACCTATAGTGAGAATATCATGATATTCTTACAGCAGGTCCATAACAAGCAAAAATATCAGCACTTATTTGAGGCAGTTTATTTTCACAGTCATTGCATGAATACATACATATAAAAAAACTTCCCTTTCCTAATGTCTAAACTCTCATGGTAGTCTTAATTTTCATGGTGTTTTTGCATATATATCCCACAAACTTGGCATTATGTGGGTATGTGTGATTTTGTATTTCTTTGAAACCTGGCTTTGTTGCCAATTCTCTTTTGAGTATCCTTGCATCTGTGCTTTTGTGCTAATTTGTTTGTCTTTTTTTTTACTTCATGTTTATTATTTTTCAGTGAATCAGCAGAAAAACAATTCACGTCTTCACACAAGGTAACAAAAGACTGTGAACTACAGTGTGATTTTTAATTTGCAGTAAATGCTATTTTAAGAATATTGTTATGTGTTTGCTTATACTGCATTGTGTGGTTTAATATTATTTTTATTATATTTACTTACATGATGCATAGCTTTTATGTATTATTTGTAGTTGCCTTTGTGTTAGTGGGGTTTTATTTACCTCAAGGGTGGATTTGCAATGCAGCATCAGACCAGTGGCTGAAGGGTACCTAGATAGTGCTCATACAGGTTCCTTACGACAAGCCTCATTATTAGCATGCTAATTTACTTTGTATAAAGGACATGTATTATTTAAACAGTGGAATTATCTGTTTTTTCTTCTTTTATTATTATCAGGGAATGTTCATCTTAACCTTGTCCTAGTCTACAGACTACTTGGGTTCTTGATTCTATAAAATGTAAAGGGTCCTTAAGTATGGTCAATATGAATGTGGGTGGTCGTCTATCTAACTCTGATCTTTTTGAAGCTTGAGCACTTAAACATCAGTGTGATATTATCTCTGTGACTGAGACTTGGTTGTCTCCTAAGATAGGAGATTCCTCAAGTCACCTGGACCATTACTTTCTTTTAGAATTGACAGAGCTGCTTGAAGGGTTGGGAGTGACTGGTTTATATTAGTGATCATCTGGCGCAATAAACTTCAGTCTGCTCTTTTTATGTTTGCTTGCATGCATGTGCAAGAAAACATAGTGCCATTATATGAGTCATACCTCTCAACCTTTTGTCCCCAAATGTGGAACATTGCTTCTCAAAATGTGGAAGAAATGAGCAAAATGTGGAACACTTAATCAAATCTTTACCTAGGAGGCTTAGAACACTGTTAAAAGGTTTGCATTTATATTCAGAAAGTCTGTTATTACTTGAATAATATATTTTTTGCATCATTTACTATAGATTTTTGCTTTAAAATGTTAATACTGAATGTGGAACAAGTCCTCACAATGTGGGACAGGGAGCTTTTGTGAAGTAAAATGAGGAACGTTCCTCGTAATGTGGTACAGTTGAGAGGTATGATACGAGTTTTCCAGAGGTGTGTCAGCCTCTTGCAATTCAGTCAGTGTATTTGCAGGCGCGGTCGCAGAGTGACAATCACTGCTCCAGCTGTCTATGACAGCTGAAAAATGCAGTGGCATACAGTTGAAAGGGAGAGCTCCGCTTGAGTGAGCAGAGCCTCCCTCCACACGCACGCCGCACACACACACTGCATGCTCATGTGCCTTCCCCCTCCCCCCTCCACACTGTATGGCCAACAGGGTGCCCAATCCCCTGTCAGCTCCACGCCCCCCCAAAGCATCCAGGTGCCACGCTGGGAGCCCACCCCAGCACGGCAAAATGATGTAATGGCCGACGGGGGTGCCCAATCCCCTGTCGGCTCCACTGTCTCTCCCCCCCATGCTGTCACCAACGGGGGTGCCCAATCCCCTGTCAGCTTCACTGTCTCCACCCCCAGTACAGGGTGCCACGCTGGGAGCCCACCCCAGCATGGCAACAGATGCCATGGCCGACGGGGGTGCACAATCCCCCATCGGCTCCACGTCCCCCAGCCATCCTTCTGCCATGCTGGGAGCCCACCCCAGCGTGGCAAATGTTCCGCGTTGTCTTTTTCAAAAAAATGAAACCTGTAAAGAAAAAAATGGTCCCTCGCAGTCTCCCTGCCCCCCCACAACCCGCACCCACCCACTGCGCACCCTGCCTCCCCACACTCCCTCCCTCACCCCATACTTACCTCCGGAGTCTGGCGCGACGATCTTCGGTGGACCGGGAACACGTCTGCACTCTTCAAAGCCAGCCAGGAGCTGAGGAAATGCCAGTTAGCTGTATAATGGGATAGATAGGGGTTTTCAACTTTGTTGCATAGCTCAGGCATTTTTGGAATTTTTGTACCAGATTTTCAACATGGGGTTTTTGGGACCCCTCCTCATGAATTCTTGCACTGTCATGGTGTGTTACTCAGGCCCAAAGGGTGATTTCGCAGCCACTGTGCGAAATCACCTTTCCAGAATGATTAACAAAACGACACTGCCAGTGTTCGTAAGGTGGGCTCTCAAAAAGCCTATTTTGAAAATTTGGTGGAAAAATTCCTAAAAATGACTGTTTTACGAGAATGCGTTGCGCAGTTCCTACACATGCTCATAAGTTCACAAATTTTCAATATTTTCACTCCAGATTTTCAACATTGCCATTTTACCACACCTTCTTATGAGCAGTACAGCTGTCATTTTTCACATCTCGCCCACAACGTGTTTCTGCCCATGTAGCACACAATGGCAATCGGTATGTGAAATCAATGTCGAGACATTAAGAAAATCACAGTGACACTGTTCATGAGCAGAGGTCTTAAAATGGCTATGTAGAAAATTTGGTGAAAAAACTCTATAAAATGACTGTGTTATGAAAGTGAGCATTGGCGTAGTTTCCACGCACCCTCATAGGTTCAGTGAATTTGTAATATTTTCAGTCCAGATTTTCACCAGTGGCATTTTTCCACACCTCCTGATGAACAGTACAGCTGTCATTTTCCACAACATGGCCAAAATGTGTTTTCACACTTTCAGTGCAGAGATGCATGGTCGCTGTGGGACATCATTGTTCGGGACAGATAAAGAAAATCACACTGACACTGTTCATGATCGGAGGTCCCAAAATGCCTGTGTTAACAATCTACTGTAAAAATCCTCAAACTAGTTACATTACAGGTGTGCGTTGCACAGTTTCTACGCATGCTTGTGACTTCACCAGTTTTTTTAAGATTTTCACAGCAGATTTTCAACATTGCCATTTTTTACACCTCCCCATGAACAGTACCGCTGTCATTTTTCACATCCTGTTCAGAATGTGTTTTTGCACCTGTGGTGCCAAATGCCATAGTCACTGTGCAAAAGCAGTTTTTGGCTAACAAACTGATATTGCCACTGTTCATGAGGTGGGGGTCACAAAAAAACCATGTTGAAAATTTGGAGTGAAAATACCAGCGAAAGCCTGAGGCGTTAGGGTTTCCGACCATAACGCCCCACCCTGTAGAGAATGACAGGCATCAGGGTGTGACTTGGGATTCTTGCCTGCCATGCTCATACCATTCCACCTCCACCCACACCCTGCAGCCAGTGAGAGGCATCAAGGTGTGCCTCGGACTCTTCAGGCCCAAACTTCACCCCATTCTCCTATACGGCACCCATCTCACCGTATTTCTCTGATGGAATGTGGTGCGATAAGGCCAAAGACCACAAGGCACACTGTGACACTTGTCAGTGTCTGCAGGGTAGGGTGTGGTGAAACAGTGTGGTCATTATGCCTGACGACCCAAAGGCACACCCCAATGCCTGCCACTCTCTGCAGGGTGGTGGTGGGGTTGGCTTCAGTTCAATACTTCGCTGCCATTCCTATTATGCAGCTCTGTAACTTCTACACTACCAATGCCAGTGCCAGCAAGCAAACATTCGGCATTGTCAAATGCTTGTTAGTTCTTGTGAGTGTTCAGTAGTCAGACTGATTTTTAGTTATCTTGCTATTGGCACCTTCTATGTTCCACCTGGTTATGGAGAGGATGGCTTACGTATTGTTGCTGATTTTTTAAAAAAACCTTTTGAGACCATTACAGACATATCTGAGATTGAGTGGTCATTCTGAGAGAAGTGTCGCCCCACTGGTTTGTCAGTCATCTTCATAATAATGCTATATCTGTGTGCGTTCATTCTAGTGCGGAGAGCTTGGCTGGTCTCTCTAACATACCCTGAATGACCACTCAGTCTCAGATACTGTATGTCAGTAATGGTCTTAAAAGTTTAAAAAAAAAAATACACAACAAAGATGGATTTTTGAGATTAAGCTTATTTTACTTCTCAGTATGGTAGCAGATGGGAAGAATATGGTTACATGACACATTACCCCACATAAACTTACACAGGCTTTTACTTCATAGGATGGACATGTAACAGGACTTCAGTGTGTTGTTGTTTTGTTTTTATTTTCATAGAGTCCTTTTCAACTGGTTATCAATATATTGGTTTCTCACCGAATATACAGGTGCTTGGGGGAAGGGGATGTTGGGTTGTCTTGGGTGCATGTGTATGAAGGGAGGAGTTTAGTGTGTGTGTGTGTATCGGGGGTAATTTTCTGTGTGTTTTGGGGGTTGGAGGATTTTCTTTTTGTGGGGAGGGTGCTATGTGTGGGGGGAAGGGTTGGGGTTCTGCTTACGTATTTAGGTAGGCTTATATTCGGGTGCATGTCATAATTATGCTATAGAGTGTTAGGACTCTTGGCTCACATACATAAGGCCCTATGCACTATGCAGGCAGTGGTATGCGGAAACCTCATATACCATGCCTACATAGCTCTGCAACCTCAGACAGGTGCACACCTGCCGGTATTCACTACTGGCTGCCACCTGTCCACAACCCCACCCCACCCCCTGGTATGCAGCACTCCACACGGCAGCCAGGGATAGGGACGCAGACCTGGCCAGGCATCCAGTCAGATGCCAGGACCAGGGCACAGAGTGGATCACCTCTGCAGTGGGGCATGCATTGGCAGCATGCCCCACAGAAGACCAATGGCCAGTTCCCAAGGCAGTGAGAGGAGGGAACAGCCACTGGCCCGCCCATGATGCAGCCCTGGAGTGGGTTGCAGGGACAGGGTGGGGGGTCTGATGGCAGTACGGGGGCACTGTATCCCACAATGTGCCTGGGTGGCCTGGGGTGGGGGTTCACTGGTGGAGCCTTTGGGGGGCTACATTCATGGGCGGGACCCACGTGGGTATGGTGGGGCTGCCAGGTGACTGCTGCACACTGATGTGCTGGGTGGCACCAGGCAGCAATGGGATGGTCTGGCAGCAGTGATCCTGTTGGCTAAGTAACCTAACCACACCATCCAGGTGGTGAACAGCATTTGCACAGGGTGCATAGGGGGCCTATAGCAGGATTCCCCTGTCGTACCTGCTCCATCCTCTGTACCCCTGCAGCCAGCACCACACGCCTTAGTGCATGGCGCATAGTGTTGGCCACACCTCACCGCCCCTGGCATGTTGCTCTTTGTGCGGCCAGGGGTCAGGCACATAGATGCAGCATGCCCCCCTTGGTTCATCCCGCATGGAGGGCACAATGGACGTGGGTGGCTATGCGCCAAAGTTACGCAGCACATAGCTACTCTGCCCATTAGTGCATAGGGGGCATAGTGAATATACACTTCTTTTCTAGTTGTCTTTTCTGGGGGGAGAGTTTAATTCCATGGGCATTTTATATAGATTCTTAAGACTGTTTCTGCTCCTGTAGTTAACTGATTATATACTGACTCATTATTGAACTTTGAACATTTTAAGATGCATGAACTCATTTTCTAGGTGGTCTTTGAGAATTTATTTTTATTAATCTTTTAATTGGCAATATTACTGACAATTTATATTATGTTGTATAAAATATTGTTACAACGCTGTAGGTTTTAATGTTTATGGAGTGTGTTAACTGGTTGTGAGTATAGTTTAGAAAATATCTCCAGATAAGTTTCATTCTGTATAAATATTTTAAACAATTGTTCATACATGGTACATTTTTCTCATTCCCCTCTCATTTCCATGCATATATTTCTGTTGTACAATTTTTATCATACAATACTATAAAGTTTTAACTTACATTTGTGGTATTAAATTTAAAGGTCTTGCTTTTAATTTTGAATGTACTCTCCTTACACACACATTCATTATTAATTTCAGTTACAGACTTTGCCTGCATGAGTGTTTAACTTATCTAATGTATTTGACCTTGAAAAGATTCTAACCAATAGCAAGCTAAAGGGATGCTATTCATTCTGTTTAAATTTGTGCTTTTTTGAACAAGTACTTCTAACCAATGAGAATTTGTTCTGTTTTTTTTTTATGCATGATCTGGGTTTAATAGATTGTGACTCTCTGAACAATTGTCATAAGTCTCTGAGGAAGGACTTGGTTGGTCCAAAAGCTTAGACATTGTATTCTTTTTGTTACATCTATTTATTTTATTCATTTATTTTATTTGCAAAATGTTTCACGAGGAAAGACAACATGAGCTGAAAAAACAGCTTGTTTCCAGAAGTGTTCTGGGGGGGGGTTACAGAAGTTGGGAGGGCATACAAAATACATATACAAAGTAATATAAATGTACAATAACTGTTATATGCAATGAGCGTCTATTGCATAACTTGGTAGTACACTAGGAAGGTACTCAGATATCACAAATGAAGTACTAGAGGATGAGGATGCACAGAAGTTAATTAAGTGCCAATGCACGTCCAAGGGGACTAGTATGTGAAACACGAAGGGGTGTAGAGGGTTGAGAAAAGAGGGCAAGGAGAGTGAGAGACTGGTGTGGAGATAGAGGAGAGAGCAGCCATGAATCTATGCCCCTTCCAGATGCTGAGAACCCGGCAAGGAGACGAGAATCAGGCAGAAAGGAGGAGGGAATAGAGGGTGGTGGGGGAGGCAGCCAAGATCAATTTCCCCAGGATGCTGTGAAACCCTGCAAGGGGTTAGGACCAGGAGGAAAAGGTGGAGAGGGAAAGGGAGATAGGGAGGAGGATTGGAGGGTGGGAGGAGGCGTAAGGGGGATGGGAGACAGGATTTTGGGGGAGAAAGAAAATAGGGAAATTGGGAGGCAGGAGAGATAGGGAATCCAGGAATGGGAAGAAGGGATTCAGAGGGGGGAAACAGATGAAGGACACAGTAGTGTGTCCCTGTCACTGTAAGGAGGGGTGAGGTGAGAAGAAGGGGAAAGAAGGTGGAAAATACTATGAGCATAATTAGTAGAAGGGACCAGTTTAGTGGACTAGGAGAAGGGTCAGGGGTATTAGATAAGGACATTTACACACGATAGGGGAGGTGGAGGGGGCTGGGAGCAAATACAGGGAGTTAAAGATGAGATGAGTAGAAGGGTAGTTTTGGGGAGGGAAGGGTAGAGGGGGGCTAGAAACAATTATGAATAGGGGAATAGTTTCTGTATAGGCAGGAAGATAGAAGATAGGGCTGAGAAGGGGCGGAGGGTATGTCGTTGAGGCACAGGTCAGGAAGCATAGAGAAACCCAGGAGCAACTGTATAATTCCACAAAACTGTTTATTTGTAGTTGCAGTAACATAACATAAAATAAATAACCTATATACAGAAGCAAAATAAAATCGCTTAAAAATCTTGTTCTTCAAAATAAACTCTATCCCTAAGCAATTGCAGTTCAGCTATTTTATAAGGCTTTTCAACCCCATACTTAGCAAGCATCCTGTTCTTGCAAAAAAAAGTTCTATTCTTGTAAATATCAGGCAGGATCTGCTAGAACACAGAGAGCTTCCTGAGGTCCCCACAGCCACTGCAAAAGGCTCAGGTATTTGCACTCAAGTAACCTCTAGTTTTAAAGTCATGTCAAAATACAATAATATACATTTCACCAGAAATACTAAATATTTTCTAAACAGAAGTGATCTCATTATCAGTTTCATTCCATACATTGATTCTCATATTCTTATATTACCAGATCTAGATATGCAAGGGAGGAAAACAGACAGCAAGAGAAAACAGAGAGACAGAGAGAGGCAAAGGACTTCTAGACTGTTCTGTTGATCAAGTCCGAAGTCTCACAGGAAAATGTGGCTGCGCAACCAGACAGAAGAGAGAGAAAAGGAAAGAATACAGATCCTTGCATTTACACACTTTCTCCAACAAATGGGACAGGGTTCTATTCTACCCTGTCACAGGGTAGAACACTAAGCAGGGGAGGGTAGAGAAGGGGGCTAGATGCAAGAACAGTTAGGAGAAAAGTAGTTGTGTAGGGCCTGGGAGATAGATGATGGGGATGAGAAAAGTCTGATAGGAGAAGGAAGAGAGTTCCAAAGCTTTGGGAAATGGTAGGAGAACGCAGCCTGGCCTATGGAGGTGGTGTGACATGGGATAGTTATGGTGCATGCATCAGTGGAACAGAGTGGGCAGAAGGATTGAGGTGGATCAGTGAATGAAAGGGAGAGGTAAGAGGGGAGAGCCCCAAGCCAGAATTTAAAAGTGACCTTGGCACAGTGGAAGCGGCACCTACGCTCTAAGGAGGGGAAGGCTAGAGAGTGATACAAGGTACAGTGATGAATGTGAGGTGGGGAGTCAAGAGCAAAGTGACAGGAAACATTGAAAAGGGTATCCAACCTGGCAAAGGAAGACTTGGGAGCAACACTGTAGACTATGTCACCATAGTCGAAGATAGGGAGTATCATTTTCTGAATGAGATCATGCCTAACCTTAAGTGGTAGTGCACTATGATTCCTGTAAAGTGCACTGAGCTTGGGGCACAGTGTTTTCAGGGTGGCATCAATATGTTCAGAAAAGTTAAGGTGTTGGTCAAGCCAGACACTCAGGTATTTAAATGAGAAAGTATCCTCAAGTATTGTCCCGTCAAGGGTGTGGAATATGGGGGGGGTAGCCTAGAGAGTCTCTGCTGCATGCCAGAGATCTTGGAGACTGTCTTCTTGGCATTGAGGAAGAGTTGATGTGAGTTTGATCAGTGTTGAGCATTACTGAAGTCAAGCTGTAGTCTGGTAATCACATCAGAGGGGGAGTGGCCTGAAGTGAACAAGACAGTATCGTCAGCATACATGTGAATAGAGGACGAGGAGCAAATTGATGGTAGGTCATTGATAAAGATAGAGAATAACATTGGGCCAAGTACGAAGCCTTGAGGCACACCAGTAGAGATTGGTGGTGTGTGGACATAGACTCAACAATTTTAACAGTTTGAGTTCTGCCTACCAAGTAGGCTTGGAACCAGTTACAGGCAGTCTGAGACAGGCCAGCTGACAAGAGGGTTTCAAGGAGGAGGAGGAGGAGACAGTATCAAAGGCCTTAGCAAGGTCGACAAAGATGGCAGCGTAATGTGACCTTTATCTGTGGCTGAATGGATAGAATCAGTGAGTCGAAGCAGGAAGTGGTTGTGGGTGATTCTTCCAAAGCCAGATTGGAAGGAATGAAGAAGGAGGAGTCGTCAAAGAAAGGTGGAGAGTTGGAAGAGGACAAGGTGTTCCTGAAGTTTAGCCAAGGTAGGAAGAAGTGAGATATGGCAGTAATTCCCAGGAGAAGAGAGATCCCCGCTCTTAGGTAAGGGAAGAACAGTAGCATGTTTCCAGGCTTTAGGGATAGTCACAGTACAGAAAGATGGGTTGAGTAGATCAGCCAGAGGGAGGGAAATATCAGGAGCAGATTCTGGGCTGTTTCACTAACTCCATGACTAGACCCCCTCGCCCTGACAGCACTGGGCTATACTCTCCAGGTGGCACACTCCGACTACTAACATACTTTAATTCCCTTCACTTTCCATCCCTCACTGTTCTACAAAAATGGAGGAACAGGCCTTCTCTCACTTTGCTCCCAAATTCTGGAACTGTCTACCTCCTAATCTTAAATGCTCTCCATCCCACTCCTCCTTCAATATCGTGCTTTTCTTTTAACTACATGCAGTTGATTCCTGTGTCTGTACATAATACCCCCCTTTGCTTTCCTTAAGCTAGCTTACCATTGTCTCTGCACTTATTAACTACTTTGCCTTCTTTCCCTTGTCTGCTTCCTCCCATCCCTGCGTGGATGGCCACTGTCACATGTATGTTTTGTTTCCACAACTATCCCTGCGAGGATATCTACTGGTTCTGTATTATTTGCTGCTTGTTCTCTGTAAAACTGTGGGCCTGTTTCCTTCCATCCCTGTGTGGATGGCCACTGTCACATGTATGTTTTGTTTCCACAACTATCCCTGCGAGGATATCTACTGGTTCTGTATTATTTGCTGCTTGTTCTCTGTAAAACTGTGGGCCTGTTTCCTTCCATCCCTGTGTGGATGGCCACTGTCACATGTATGCTTTGTTTCCACAACTATCCCTGCAAGGATATCTACTGGTTCTGTATTATGTGCTGCTTGTTTTTTGTAAAACCATATGTTGTACTTTCCAGGTCGTGCTTGAAAATAGGCAGGGTTTTTGCCTAATGCACCTACCTAGTGAACAAAATCTAATAAATAAATAAATAGGCTTAGGGTCAAGGTCATTGGCAGAGCTGCCTTTAGTTGGGTTAGTAGAGAAAAGTGCCTTTAAGGTGTCAATGGGAGAAATGGGTGCAAAGGCAAAATAAAATCTATGTTGGTCCAATAAAAAGGTATCAAACCATTTGCCTCTGGATCTGTTCTTACAAGGACCAATACAGCAACTATTCTGTTTCTGTATAAAATCATGATAAGATTGTTGAATTGGGTCTTTTCCATGTCATTACTGAAGCTACTCACATCAGTTAGGCACAAGCACTCTGTTAGACTGGGTAGTAGTCACTCGTCATAATTGTATTAAGTCCTCACTGGGGTTTTGCCTGATGTCTTGAGTGACCAGTTCCCAGTTTTTGTATTTAGAGTGCTCAGAAATCACATTCTCCACCAGTAGTTATTGAAACTTTAATTATGGCTTGTTTGATTTGATAGCTTTCAAAAAATAAAATATTAGCCTGCCGGTGGCACTGAAGGTTGGGCGCTGGGCGCCACACCTCATGCGCCGGTGACGACCAGTTCAGGAGCGAGCTTGGGAGTCAGGGGTTGGCAGGAGGAGGCGGATTGAGCACCCTCTGGGCAGCTCTATTCTCCAGGTGGGAGGTTAGGGATGCTAGGTGCTCTGGCGACCCCCAGTGGAGACCGGAGGCACCATCCAGCCGCTGAGCTACGTAGGCGTGGCTGGCGTAGGCAGGGTTGCCATGCATGTGTCAGGCGATGCCGCAGAAGGATCTTGGGTTCACTACAAAAATACCCCTCCAGCCCTGGATAGGCGACAGCCCTGCTAGTGCCACTGCCACAGCCCAATGCTGGTTCCCCGCTACTGCCCCCACGGTCTCCCTGGGTTGTCCTCCCAACCTGGGGAAACCGTAACAAACTTGAAGATGACAGGGGAAACACAGCAGGTGGTAGAGCAATCTGCTGAGTGCAGTGGCCTGAGAGAGTTCCAGGCTGGGGGGCTACAAATAGAGTAAAAAAAAAAAGAAAAGAAAAATATCTAATTGTGACTGGTCATTTTTGAATGCTGTTCCAGATGTGGACTCAGCCTTGTATTTCCTTGCCACTGAATTTACTCATATATGCAACCTTTATGCTGCAATTCGATTTTTTGCACAGTGCCATGGACTCAGAAAATACTGCTATTGCAGTCTTTCTTGGCCTTACTGAGGCCATTGATTTGGTGAACCACACCCCCCTGCTTTCTAAGCTTGCAGCACATGTTTTTTCTACTAATCTTGTGGATTGGTTTCAGGACTATTTGTCCAATAGGGGCCAGTGCACAAAAATTGGTAATACAACTTCTGCTTTTATGGGACTGGACATTGGGGTACCCCATCCTAGATCCCCTATTGCTCAGTTTCTGTTTACATGATTTAGTACTTGGTATTAATAAAGTTGAAACAGTCTTTTATGCTTATGATATAGATCAAGGAGGATGCTGGGAACCTCCACAAAGGATGCAATAGATCAAGGAGGATGCTGGGAACCTCCACAAAGGATGCAATAGATCAAGGAGGATGCTGGGAACCTCCACAAAGTAGACCCACAGGAGGTGGCATGGAATCCACAGGGAAGGAAACAACTCCTAGTGGGGAACTCAATTGTTAGGGGGTAGAACTGGAGGAGGAGGGGAGGGAGGAGAGGGAGGTAAGATGTGTGCCTGGTGCCATGGCATGGAGGGACAGGAAGCAAATTCCTGAGGATCACAGGAGCAGCGGCATGGGAGAGGAGATTGATGTCATTGTCCACCTAGGGACAAATGACCTAGCTGAGAATAGGATCAGAACTGTGCAGGAGGAGTTTGTGGAGTTAGGGAGGGGCCTTAGACAAGTAGCAAGACAGTGACCTTCTCGGAGGTGCTGCCCTGTTTATGGCATGGTGAGGCTAGGTACTCTGCACCCTGGGACTCAATGAATGGTTGAAAACTGGTGCAGAGCACAGGGTTTTGGCTTCATTGGGGACTGGGACTCCACCTGGAGGATACAGATCTATACTGGCACAATTGTCTGCATCTGTCTGGGAGGGGGAACCTGGATCATAGGTGATAGGTTTAAATGCTTTACTGGCAAGCTGTTAAACTAGCCAAGGGAGGAGGCACTGAAAAGAAGCAGGGAATTTTCAGCACCCCCCCACAAGTAGTTAACAAGGTTAACACCAAGATAGAGAGGTCAATAGGGGGCAGGGCAGGGGTAAAAGGAGAAAAAGGCAAAGGCAGAGAGTACAGGGATGGGGCAGAAAGGGGTAAGACCATCAAAAAATGAAGGGTGATGAGTACCAATGACTGTAGTCTGGGTAACAAGCTTCATGAACTAGTGGCCTTAATGAAAGAGGGACACCTGGATATTGTGGCAGTCACAGAAACCTAGTACACAGAGAACCATGACTGAGATGTCAACATACCGAGGTACACAATTTACTGGAGGGACAGGGAGGGTAAAGAGGAGTAGGAGTAGCTGCCTACATACAGTAAGGGAAGGAATCAAAGCAATGGAACTAAAGAGTAAACAGGAGGGAGGAGGCACTATGGGTCACCATGGAGACAGGAATTGGCACCACAATCTGCACGGGGTTGTATACAGACCCCTGTCTCAGGGAGGAAATGGACAAGGAAATGATAGAAGGCATCCTTAGAATGGCAGAAAAGGGTGATATTATTGATGGGGACCTGAATATGCCAGACATTAACTGGAGCACATCTGCTGCAACCATCCAAGAGCAGAGTCATTCTCAATGCCCTACAGGGGCATGCCTCAGGCAACTTGTGTTGGAACCCACTCGGGATGGAGCCATCTTAGACCTGGTACTCTCAAATGGGGACAGTGAGAGAATCTTGGATTTAGAAGTGGGTAGCTATCTGGGAACAAGTGACCACCAGACAGTGTGTTCACAATAAACACAGCTATAGAGTCAAGCCATACAAAAGTAAGGGTACTGGACTTTTGGAGGGCTGACTTTGGCAGAATGGGAGAGTGCCTAAGGAATGCACTAGCACAAGGACAGGAAGGAGGGGTGGAGAAACAATAGGGAAAAATAAAAACTGCCACGACAGAAGCAACAAGCCTTTGAGTGAAGCAAATAAACAAAACAAAGTGAAGGGAAAAAACACTATTTCATTTAATTCATTTCATTTTTATTGGTTATACTGGAAAGGCATGTGAGCATTGTTGTCCATTTATACAAGCGTCCAGTTACATACAACAATCGTGAAACATGACATAGGCTAAAACATTTAACTTACAGAGAGGGATAATACAATGGTACATAAAATCAGGATAATATAGACCGAAAGGCAAACCATGAACTAGCCTTGGTGAGTTAACAAATAGAAGGTGACATTAGCATTCAGTGAGGGTTTAACAATAATATAATATAATAGTGGGAGACAAAAAATATAAGTGCAATCTAAAAACTAGCCTAAGTGGATTAACAATACTACAAATGCTAGAAAGAGAAGGTACTGTAAGTGTCAGAGGTGGATAACCAGAGGGTGAGGGGAAAAGAGTGCAGAAGGGGAGCCAGATTAGGGTGACACGCAAGTGCAGGTGAGGGAGAAATGTCTCCTGATATTGTGTTTGAAGGCATCTGTGGAGGGACAGAGCTTTAGTTCTGGAGGGAGAGCGCCGAAGAGCTTGGGTCCAATAAAGGAGAGTGTTTTCTGGCCTTGAGTGGTCTGGCAGAAAGGAAGAGTGAAAGAGAGAGTGGAGGACAGTCTAGTGGTCATGGTGGTGGTGGTTGTCTGGAAGAGAGAGGTGAGGCAATCAGGGAGCAGTCCACGGGAGAGTTTGAAGAAGAAGGTGGCCATCGTGCAGTTCAGGAGGGCCTCAGGGAGGGTTGACTGGTGAGCTTATAAAGGTCACAGTGGTGTGTGAGTTTAGGAGACCAGAGACAAAGCAGATAGCGTTGTGATAGGAGCGTCAAGTCTGGAGACATTTTGATGGTGAGGTGGGGAGGGAGACAAATGAACCACAGTCTAAGACAGGAAGGAGGAAGCTGAAGACTAAGAGAGATTTGGAGTCCTTATAAGGTAATGCTTGGTTCTATGGAGGATACCGAGGCATTGGTGGGCTTTTGATTGTGAGACTAGTGTGAGCATCGAGAAGTGAGGTGGCTATCCAGGAGTAAGCGAAGGTACTTGAATTCACTGACTCTTTCCATGACATTACCAAGGCTGTCATAGAGGGAGAGGTCAAAGCCAAGGGGTTTGTGGGGGCTGGAGAAAACCATTAACTTAGCTTTTTTGGAGTTGAGTACAAGACCTTTGGACGTGAACCAGGCGTGAAGTCTGCTGAAATTGAATTGGAGTTTGTTAATGAGAACATTGGGGGTTTTGTCCTGACAGAAAATGGCTGCATCATCAGCATAGAGAATGAGTTCGGAAGAGGTGCAAATGTCTGGCAGGGGGTTACTGACCAGAGAGAAGAGAAGAGAGCCCAGGATGAACCCTTGGGGGATGCCGTATTCAATGGGGCAGGATTCAGGGAGGACACTGCCAATAATAGTGTGATGGGATCTGCCTGTTAGGTAATCCTTGAACCAGAAGCAGGCCTCAGGTGAGAAATGGAGGCCACCCAGGGTATGGAGGAGAACTTCATGATCAACAAGGTCGGAGGCTTTGGTGAGTCTCATAGTAGCATAGACATTGCCAGCTATTTCTGAAATTTCTGTGATATTTACAGAAATCTCCTGCTTTCTGAATTTCCACAGTAGGGGCAGCAGAGAGAAACTCTTTAGAAATTTTGAGAAATATTTGGAGATAGCTGGCAATGTCTGTGGCTACTACTGTATGAATGCAGCACCGTGTAGAGGCCTTTGTTGTCAGCCTTGTCTATGGAATGGGTGAATTTGATAAGGGCAGTTTCGGTGTTGTGTCAAGCATGGAACCTACGCCGGCCTCTGTGAGCAGGTTGTATTTGAGAGGAATTCTGTGGTTTGTCTGTGAACCACTTTCTTAAAATTTGGAGAGGGGCAAGGAGGGAGATGAGATGGGATGGTAGCTGGATACTAGATCCTTCAAACTGGATTTGTGAAAAGATTTAATAATGTCACACTTCCATGCTTTTGGGAAGGACCCCAAGCAGAGGGAGTGGTTGAGGATGTTAGTGAGAGGGATGGCCAAGAAGTCACACACAAGACGGAGAACTCTGAAGTCAATGTTGTCGCGCCTTGGATGGTCTTGGGTCATTTGTTCTGATTAACTTGACCACTTTTCAGGGTTAGGTACCTGAAATGGAACTTAGGGTGGGAGACTGGGATGGGTGCAGGGTAAGCAGGATAGGAGTGGAGCTGGGCTTGTATGATCAAGGTCACAGTATTTATTGAAAGGGAGGCTAGTTCACTTGGCTCTGTGGTGGTTGTCCCTTCAGAGATGAGACAAATATGTTCTTCAGAAATTCCCTACTAATAAGGTTGTTAAGAATGTTCCAGGTCCTCCTAGGCTTCCCTGGCAGCACATTGGTTTCCAGAATGAAGGAGGATTTAGAAGATCTTGTGGAGATTTGCACCTGTTCCTGAGGTTTTGAAGTCTTGAAGGAGCTGGGGGTTTTGTGTTTTCTGTATGACTTCAGGGTCAGTCCCTATCCCTCATTAGTTTGCAAAGCTCGGGGTGACCAGTTCTTGGCTAGAACCCTTAACCCAGATTTTTTTTAAGTGGGATGAAATGGTAGCAGAGGGCAAGGAACTTATTGCTAAAGGCTTCAAGTGCTTTGCAGATGTCAGAAATGTTTTCAGTGAAGGACCAGTCTTGGGCTAGGGTGGTTTTGGAAAACTCTGAGGCATCTAGCTCCTTCAGTTGCCTGGTTTGGATGAATTTGTGTGGGCGGGGGGGTGTTTTTGTGGATCATTGACAGAAAACAGCACGGTGGTCACTGACTGAGTCGGGAAGTAGTCTAGAGGCAGTGACATGGGAGGGGTGTGAGACCAGGACCCAATCAATGAGGGACTGAGATCCAGTTTTGTAGGTGGCTCTGGTAGGTTTAGTGATGAGCTGGTGTAGGCCAAGGCTAAGTATGGATTCCTTGGTAGAGTCTCAGTGAGGAGACAGCCAGTTTAAGTTGAAATTCCCATGATCCAATCTCTCCCTAGTGGGAGGGAGGTCTTGATCACGGGGTGAAGAGGAGGGTGGCAGGTACACCATGCTGACTGTGACCATTTTATCTGCTCTGAGGAGGAGGTTAATAGAAATGGTCTCGAGGGAGGAGGTGGGAAGTGAGGAGCCGAATTTGGGGGCAAAGAAGTGATCGGCAATCCAGATAAGGCAGCCTCCCCCATGCTTCCCCACCCTATCTTTTCTAAAGACTGAGTAACTTTCAAGGAGGATTTCATTTGGGGGAGATGTCCTCCTTCAGCCAGGTTTCGGTGAGGGCAATGACATCAAAAGCATTAGCCGTCACCCAGGATTTGATTACGGTTTTTTTTGCCAAAAGGCTTTGCATGTTAAGGTGAGCAGAAGTGAGCTGTTTAGTGGGTTTGAGGGAGGAATGAGGGGAGAAATCAGTAGAGGTTGTGGGGCCGGGGTTGGGGTGAACTGAGCCTGAGATAAGGAGTAGGAGGAGGAGGAGCCTTTGGTGCCTGCAGTTCATAGCGAAGACAGTTTGCTGGAGTATAGCCTGGTGTAGTGGTGGGTGAAAAGATATGGCTGTGGTAGGAAGAGAGAAGAACTCATGGAACAGGCAAAAGGCTGATGAAGGGCTCCGTGGGGAGGGCCAGGATGGTTTGGAAGTGCAAGTGGTGGGTGGGGAAGGGAGGGTGAGAAGGTGTGGGATGGGGACAGTGAGAGAAATGAGGAAGGTGTGAGAATGATTTGGGGCAAAACTGGTGGGGAGGGATGAGGGGCAGGGTGAGGAGTTGAGCAGAGAGGGGCAGAGGGAAGAACAAGGAGTGAGAGTAAGTAGTGGAGGTGGAACCACTAAAGCCTCCATGCTGGCAGTCAGAAAGAGGGAAGGTAACAGGACAATAATAAGTGAGGGAATAGGGAAGTAGGGTACAAAGTTGAGTGTGGTAGAAGAAACTATGCCGGGGGTAGAGCAGTGGTAAGGCACTAGTGGTGGGAGGCTGTTGAAAGAGTGTATGGCTCTCAAAAGAGGTGGCAGGTGAAGATTAGGAGAAAAAGATAGCATTCAGAAAATATAAGGAATCACAGAAGGAGCAGGACAGAGAACTCTGTCAGTTAAAGCAGAAGGAAGCGTGGAAGGCAGTCAGAACAGCAAAGACCCAAATTGAGGAAAAGATAGCCAATTCAGTCAAGAAGGGGATAAGACCTTTATCACGTACCTTAATGAGCAAAGAAAGACCAAGGCCTAATAAAGGTGAGAGGGGTGGGCAGAGGCGACAGTGAAAAGCAGAGATACCGAACAAATACTTTTGTTCAGTATTCACAAAAAGAAGGGAGGACATACTTAAAAGCACTCTGGATAGGGATGTCGATACCAGTCCATTCACAGAAGAAAGGATTCTGAAAGCACTCCTAAAGCTCAAGGCGGACAAGGCAATGGGACCTGATGGGATTCACCCCAGAATTTTAAAAGAACTAAGGGGAGAACTAGTGACACCATTCACTACCCTTTTTAACAAATCATGGGAGGATGGTGTGGTACCTGAGGACTGCAGGAAGGTGGATGTGATTCCCCTGCACAAAAGTGGGGGTATGGCAGAGGCAGAAAACTACAGACCTGCTAGTCTGACCTCAGTGGTAGGGAAAATGATGGAATCACTTCTGAAAGAAAAAATTGCTGAGTACCTAGAGGTCAGCGGGGCACAGGACCCAAGACAGCATGGATTCACAGCGGGAAGGTCATGTCAGATGAATCTAATAGATTTCTTTGACTGGGCAACCAAAGCAGTGGACCAGGGAGGGGCTGTGGACATGGCCTATCTAGACTTTAGCAAGGCATTTGGCACAGTCCCACACAAAAGATTAATAAACAAGTTAGTCAGCCTGAGAGTGGGTTCCAGGGTGGTAGGCTGGGTAAAAAGTTTATCTGGACAACAGGGCGGAGAGAGTAATAGTAAACAGAGTCCACTCTGAAGAAAGGGGGGTTACTAGCGGGGTACCACAGGGTTCAGCACTGGGAACGGTCCTCTTTAATGTCTTTATAAGAGACATTGCAGAGGGACTGGAAGCATAGACAACCGGGTTGTATGGGCCCGTGGGACATGGGCCCCGGCAATATTTTGTGATGTGGGCTCTGCCCCACCAATATTTTTGTACCATGATATTTTCCATTTTTTGGGGGGGGGACTGGGACCTGTACAGCGGCAAGTGCGCCCTTTGAGTATGAACGCGGGCAGTTAGTATCCTCTCCAGAATCCCTGTCACTGATCAGCTGCTCCTTTAATTTGAAATTGGCGTCGTTCATTTGGGCAAGCATGACCTGGGCGCAGGCACAATGAGAGATCCCCCTATCCCCTGAGCAATCCTACAGAGTACTGACCCTCAGAAAATCATTGGTGGTCCAGCGGTGACATTCAAATTTTTTGCCAAATCCCTTTGTGTCCATGCGCCCAAAGAAGAGAGATCGAATTCTGATTGGGCGACAGCAGGCAGGCGGGCTTAAATTGAGGCGGGCAAAGTGAGCTGGCAAGATGACGCATGGAGGATAACCTTCTGAGTCGGCATGACTCATGAGTGCCTGTTAGTGAGGAGGCAGCACCATTCCAGAAGAGTCAAGAAGAAGAAGAAGGGCAAGATCTGTGGCAAGAAACAGAAGAAGGTGAGGAATGGGACCGTACCATTTGAGAAACTCAGGCGGGCAGAGAGGAGAGGGCAACAGAGGGAGGTGGGCCACCGGGAAAAAGTGTATGGTGTATATGCTGACTAGCCCCAGGCCAGAGTTCATCATCCATGGGCTGTGAGTGGCCAGGCGAGTCGGTGGTCGGTCAGGTAGCCAGCAGCTGCTGAAGAGGACAAGAAGCCAGGGCCCAGGAGCGGAGGTTGAGGAGTGAGCCAGTGAGTCACTGCCAGCCCAGAGCAGCTGGGACTCTGGACAGGAGAAGAGGAAGGGACTCGGGACCAGCAGCAGCGATCTGCCACTAAGAGGCAGCTACGCAGCTAGCAGCAAGAGGAGGGCGAGAGAGCCGACACCCCTCCCCAACCAGAGAGCCAACAAGCCCTGCAGTGATTGAAGTCCCAGCATTAGCCAGGTAAGGCGCAGCAGGGACGGGATGCATTGCAAAGGGGGAGCCAAGGAGAATGGAAGGGAATGAAACTGTGACAATTGACACCCATCAGGAACTAGGGAGAAGGACTGTAGAAGTCATGGAACTGTCATAAAAATTTTAAGAGGTGGTGGTGAAAGCTGGGAACTGAGTTCCAGTGGGCTTCTGCCCAATTTAAACCCTGTGGTGAAAACTAGTAGTAGCAGGGTTGGACTGAGGCACGGGGGCGGGGTAGTTGACACAGGTGTCCTGGAGAAGTTGACACAGGGCTCATCCACCTACCTGGATTCCTGAAAAATCAGTAGGGCCCAGGATGACAGACTCCTCAGTAGTCCACATTACTATGATACCCTAGTCCTCTGTTTGCATCTTACATTTACTTACAAGGCACACTTATTTAAAAAAAATAATACAACCAAAGATTTGCAAAGAAAGTTTAAGAGGTTGTCAGGGAGCCCACAAAGCCCACCTGGAAATTTCCTGGTATCTTGGTGCGTCAGTCCAACTCTGATTGACAGACGGAGCTGCCTGCAGCTGGCTGGGGGAATTTGCTGTTTATGGGTAATGGGTATAAATGTACAATCCTATTCCTGCAGAAGAGAAGGGCACAAAAAACAAGAATTTTCTTGGGATATTCAAAACTCTTTGCTATTACCTTATTATAAGTTCTCAGAAATGTGGTTAAATGTATTAGTAGCACATTAGGAGTATTAATGACCTACATCCTGCTGAGCCCATGGGTTTGAATCCCAACTCTGCTGCCAGATGGTCAGGCTGTGACCTTAGTTTTACACAGATGAGATGATTACCTCACTGAAGTAAACTAACTCGTCATTCTCCTTAAAAATATACGCAGAGAGGGCAGATACCCACTGATACTGACTTTTGGAGGTAGTGGTAGTGGTCACTGGTGTCGGAGCAATTTGCATGCCAGCGAACAGCGAACAGCATGCTCTAATGTACTGCTGTGCCTTGAACTGTTTCATAGAAACTAATGCCACCCGGCCATACCCCCAGGTCACTCCACTTTACTAACAATTCATGTGGGGCTGACTCAAAGGCTGTGCTTAAGTCCTGAAACAGCACATCCATTGTCTAGCCTTTATCAGCTGCATTTTTGACCCAGTCCAATAAGTGTATCTGATTCATTTATTTTATTTATTTTATTTAGCTTTTGTTGACCGGGTAAGTGCACTAGACAAATCCTGCCTATTTTCAGGCACGACCCGGGGGAGGGGGATACAGATGAATGCCAACTGACTTTGAACCAGATTAAGCTGTTGGTGGTATTTATAGTGAATGAGGGAAATTTGGCCAGGACACCGGGGAAATTCCCCTACTCTTTTCGATAAGTGCCATGGGATCTTTAACATCCACCTGAGCTACCACCAATCCAGGCAGATGGGACCTCATCTGATAGGACCGTGCCTGAAGAAACTTGGCTGCTGGGTAAGACTCACTAGGCACAACTACCTCTTTTCAGGGGTGACCCGGAGCTTTGGGCTGGTCAAGTAACATGCTCAGAGTCGCACAGTTTGCAAATGGCGGTTATGGGAATCAAACTCAGGTCTGGGGGTACCAAGCTCATTCACAGTTTGTTACTCTAACCTCTAGGCTATACTACCAGCCCAAGTAAGACAGTATGAGTTGTTTGATTGTAAAGTCAAGGCAACGCCATTGAGCCTTGCAGATTCGCAGCCTTGCAAGTAATCAAAGTTAGTTCAATGCTATGCAGTCATGAGAACTCTGGTTCTATAGTCTGGGTGCATTTTCAGTGGTCGTTGAGGTGATCATGTTTGTGTTCTGAGGATCCCAGGTCTGCTTCCTTCCTGGTGATTGGTGTTATTGTGTTCAGATGATTTTGCATTTGGATGGATTTGTTTGCTGGCTGTGCTCTGACTGGTTTCTTCCAAACTTGCACATACTTGAGGAGAACTGCTGGATAGGCTGAATCCCCAGCTGCTGCAAAGATCAGGGCTTCACTCAAAATCCCCAATTTTATTTACAGACTAGGCCTAAATGCCATGTGTATACACATGGCATTTAGGCTATTTTGTGAAAATAAAATCGGGCATCAGAGATAAAAACATTAGTAAAGTTCTGTACGTAGACAGACCATTGAGGAAAGGGCAGTGGCATATCATCCTCCCATGAAATTTGCAGCAAGATCGCAGGAGGTGACCATCTCCATATTGCAACATGCTGGCTGCACTGGAGCAGGACTCGATTTTTATGAGCAAACAGGTACAAATATAACAAATTTATTTTGGGAACAACGAGGGGGATTTTGAAGATGACGCCCCGATCTCTGCAGCGGTTGGGGCTTCAGCCTAGCCAGTAGAGCCCCTTTAGTTTCAGATTCAGTTCCTGGTAGTTCCAGGTTGCATTCCCGTTTAGAGATTATTCCCCCTTCTGTGTCCTTTTCCATTCTCCCTTCTGGGCAAAAGCCCCAAATCAGAATGCCAGAACAACACAGAGATTCTGTAACCCAACTCAAAACAAAGTCAAGTGCTGCAGGGAACCACAGCTGGGCTATGCAGTCATAAGTTCTGTCCCCCAAGCTTTGCAATTTAACTTGTGGTAATCCATGGGTACAACTATCAGATATACTTCTGGGCACTGCACTTATTATTTTTAAAATGTACTATACAACAAAAATCATTTTGCTCAGGATCCCAGCTCTCCATGGCATGGGGGGGGGGAGCTTGGAACAGGCCAACGTCAGGAGTTGCAAGACCAGAGAATAATCAGCAGTTATAGCTGCTTTCTCAAAATATATAAAAGCAGACTCTGAAGCTATTTTTAAATGATTCATTGCATAACAGTCCAGCAATTTCTTTTTTCATTGTTTATATGAGGTTTGGATAGACAAATCACAAAAAATAACCCTTGCAGTTAGTGTATTGCTTTGCTGTGTTGTGTTTTGTAGTATACGAGTGCTGGTTAAAATGGAATTATAGTATATGTCAAATTTCAGCTGGGAAGAAGTTTTAAAATTGATTTTTGAATACTATTATAACTGTTTTTACTGATACTGCACCTCTTGCCACTGTTTTCAGTCTGGGTTTAGTCTCACGGACTTTTTGTTCTGTACAACATAGTACAATGGTTTGGTGCTAGCCTTGCCTAGAAATCCTACCAGTAGTTCTGTTTTGTTTCTGTACTTATTGCAGGTAAAAATGGGCAAACTGCTCATCTGTTTAAAAGTATAACAAAATAAAATAAACATCCCTGAAATGGTCCAGAATGGCAATATCAAGAGATCATTTTTTTCCTGGCAGTCTTTTGCTAACCTTCTACTATGTAGAATATCAGACCACCACAATTAGTACAGCACAAAGCTATAGAGAATTCTGCGTGCTTTTGTCATGGTGCTTGCTGCACTATACTGTACCTGCACAAGGCTACTTTTGTCACGTTTGCTGTTTTAGTTTTTGTCAGGTAATTTGAGTTGCGGGGCTCTACCCTACACCCCCCTTATTTTTTAACATGAGGTGTGGGGGTGAGAATCCCCAACTCTAGTAAACAATAAAAATAACCAACTGACAAGTGTGGTGTAGAGCATGCCATAAGTGGGTAAATGGTGTAACTTAAGCGCTACAGTAATTGTAGAGGTCTGATGCTGGTCTGGCTTAATCCTCCCCCCTAACCCCCATGTATAGGGGGATCTGCTCCCATAGACCCTACTGGGGGGCGGTAGGGCTTTGACCACTGACCCCTGGGCCAGGGGGTGGGGCTTTGTCCCCTGACCCCAGGGCCCCACCAAATATTTTACAAATCCAGCTCCTATGACTGGAAGGAATAGTATGCCTCTTTGCAGATGACACAAAGATCTGTAACAGGGCTGATGCACAAGTGGGGGTGGTGGAAAGGATGACAAGGGACTTGGCAAGGTTGGAGGAATGGTCAAAAGTATAGCAGCTGAGAGACAGTGCAAAGAACTGCAGAGTAATGCACCTTAGAATCAAAAACCCAGGGGAAGAGTACACAATTGGGGGGGGGTACTAACAACAACAAAAATGGAAAGGGACCTGTGGTAGTCATAACAGATGACCTAAAGGTAGGCAGGCAATGTGAGAAGGCAGTAAGGAGGGCTGGGGGGATACTGGGATGCATAGGGAGAGGCATCACCAGTAGAAAACAGAAGTTGTCATCCCTCTGTACAGACAGTTGGTGAGACCCCACCTGGAGTATTGTGTGCAGTTCTGAAGACCCCATCTCCACAAGGACATAGACAGAATGGAGGCAGTCCAGATGAGGGCAACAAAAATGGGCCAGAGTCTGCACCAGAAACCGTAAGAAGAAAGACTAAAGGAGCTTAATATGTATACCTTTGGGGAAAGGAGGAGAGGGGGACATGATAGAAACTTTCAAGTACCTCAGGGGAATCAGCAAAGTCCAAGAGGGTAGCACATTTCAGAAAAATAGGTGTGCAAGAACAAGGGGGCACATTTTGAAGACAGAGGGGGGATAGCTCAGGGACAATGTGAGGAAGTATTTTATCACAGAGAAGGTGGTGGACGCACAAAACGGCCTTCCTGAGGAGGTCATGGGGTCAAGAACAGTGGGGGAATTCAAGAATGCATGGAACAGACATAAGGCAATTATAGTGAGGGGTAGGAGGAAGTAGACTGTTGGTTAACTAGGATCTGCAGCTTATCCAATAGGTAGGAAATGGGCAGACTGGGTGGCCAAGCAGTCCTTATCTGCCATTACAGTCTATGTTTTATGTTTCTATGTGTTCTCTGGTGGTTGAGACCAGATTATTACACTGAAAATATACAGTCAGCTTTTGACAATGTTCAAAACTGGCTTATCCATAATCAATTGATTCTTAATGTAATGAAGATCAAACGTATGGTCTTTCATGGTCATACAAGGGTAGTATCTCTGCAGCTAGAAAACACAACTATTTATGGTCAACTTATTGATTCTGAAAAGTAATTTAAATACTTGGTTTTGGATTCTTAACTTTCTTATGTTAATCATATTGACTATTTAATCAAAACAGCACATTCTAGACTAGGATTACTGCACAGAATAAAAAAAGTCTCTGATTCCTAAATCTCGCACATTGGCTGCCAGTGGCTTGATCATTTCTTTGATTGAATACGCCGTTCCTACATATAGTGCGGTTACAGCTTTTTCCATGCAGAGGGTCGTCATGCTCCTGCACAGTGTGTGTTCTTTTGCCTTGGGGGCTGGCAGGAAGACTCTTCACTGCTCATTGTATGAGGACCTTTAGGCCCTGGACACACTGGGAAACTTAAAATGGTTTAAATCCCCCTAACACTGTTTGCAGACAGATTGCAAGCCCTTAAAATATTTTAACAAAAGTGTTTTAAACCCTGCTAGATACCTAGTCTTAAACACCATTTTTAAAACGTGTTGGAGCTAGCATGGTTTACTCACAAGTCTGTCCAGGAGTAAAAATGTTTTAAGCTGTAATGGTCTAAAACAGTTCTAGCTGCAATGTGTCCAGGCAAGCATAGTTCTGTGTGTTGGACTTAACATATAGTAGTTACAAGGAGAACAGGTTTAACACTAGCGGTGTGGCCACACTAAACCATTATCAACAAGCATTTGTCAATGCCGAATGTTGTCGCGCTGGCATTGGCATTGGCAGTGGCGGAGCTAGAGGTGCATAATAGGAATGGCAGTGAAGTACTGAAGTGGCGCCAACCCCAACCCAACCCTGTAGAGAGCGACACGCAGTGGGGTGTGCCTTTGGGTCATCAGGTATACGTGCAAAAACACATTTCAGGCAGGATTTGTAAAATGACAGCTGTACTGTTCATAAGGAGGTGTGGAAAAATGCCAATTTTGAACATGAGGAGTAAAAATATAACAAATGCAGGAAGTCACAAGTGTGTGTGCAAACTGCGCAACGCACGCTCGTAAAACACTAATTGTATGGACTGTCGGCCCCAAATTTTCAACATAGGCATTTTAGGACCTCTGCTAATGAACAGTGTCACTCTCATTTCCATAATGTGTCTCGAACATGGACATTCCACAGCGACCTCGCTATTCTGTGCCAGAACTGCGAAAACACATTTTGGTCAGGATGTGAAAAATGACAGCTGTACTGTTCATAAAGAGGTGCAGAACAATGGCAATGTTGAAGGTCTGGAGTGAAAATATTATAAATTCGCAAACTTACGAGCGTGCATGCAAACTGCGCAACGCACGCTCGTAACACAGTCATGTTATGGAGTATCATCACCAAATTTTCAACATAGGCATTGTAGAACCTCTGCTCATGAACAGTATAACTGTCATTTTTGTAATCTGCCCCAAACACTGATTTCCCACAGCGACCACGGTATTGTGCGCCGGAAGTGCGGAAACACATTTTGAAGACAAAGAACCTCTGTGCGTAAACACTGAGGCAAGGGTTACCCCAAAGGGCATTTGGCTGGGAAGCCAAGTTTCAAGAAAATACAAAATCACACATTCCCCCACAGTGCAAAGCATCATGGGCTGCATATGCAAATCACCACAGAATGTTATGCTGGTCCAACTTTAAGCAGAATTGCATGGTGCCAAAAGGCCTCTCACACAGTTTGCAAAGGGTACTAACAGAAGACATAGACACGTGTTTCGTCCTACAAAGACTCATCAGTTGCCTCGTCTGTTTGACATCCCAGTGAAATGGACCAGCTACCCCTAAGGCAGTGTGCCTGGGATATATTGTGGTGAACCCATTAAAATAAAAAACTATTTAAAAGACAAAGAACCTCTGTGCACACATTTTGGCCAGGATGTGAAAAATGATAGCTGTACTGTTCACAAGGAGGTGTAGAAAAATGACAATGTTGAAAATCTGGCATGAAAATATTGTGAATTTGCGAAGTTATGAGCGTGCGTAGCAACTGCGCAACGCACGCTTGTAAAGCAGCCATTTTTTGGATTTTTTCCACCAAATTTGCAACATAGGCTTTTTGAAAGCCCTCATGAACACTGCCACTGTCCTTGCATTACTCAGTCCCCAAAGTTGATTCCGCAGTGACTTTCAAATCACCTTCGGGACCGACAACATCATAACTGTAACAGAATTCATGAGGAGGGGTCCCAAAACCCCATGCTGAAAATTTGGTGCAAAATTACAAAAATGCCTGAGATATGCATTAAAGTTGAAAAAAACCTATTTATTCCATTATACAGCTTACTGGCATTTCCTCAGTTCGCGGTCGGCTTTGAAGAGTGCAGACGTGTTCCCGGTCCACCGAAGATCATCACGCCGACCTCCGGAGGTAAGTATGGGGTGGGGGGTGTGGGGAGGCAGGGTGCGCAGTGGGTGGGTGCGGGTGGTGGGTAGGGAGACTACGAGGACCATTTTTATATTACAGGAAAAAACAAAACTAACATCGTGGGACAGTTTTCGAGGACTTTAACTACTGGGTGGGCTCCCAGCGATATACCTAACTGTTGGGGGGTGCTGCAGCTGGCGGGGATTGGGCACCCTCGTCAGCACACAACAAAAGGGGGAGGCTAATTTATGCCGACAGGTATTGGGCACCCCTGTCAGCACACAAGGAAAGCGGAGGTGGGGAGGCAAGAGCCGAGGGGGATTGGGCACCCCCCTCGGCATATAAGAAATGGGGGGGAACTGCTTTATGCCGATGGAGCATGTAGGAAGGGTCCGCTGCATCTGACGAGCTTTGCTCGGATTTCAGTGGACCTTTCCTTAGATGTACTCGCCACATTAGTACACATGGTGTGGCACCGGCATGCAGGCTGATTGGGGAATGAGGGATACACCTACTGATGCATGCCCTGCATTCGCCCAACAGCGACTGTACCTCCAAATCCCCACTGCCACAAGATGTTGGCTGCACGAGCACGCCAACATAAAAATGGTTACTGAGTAGTGTGGCTGCACTGAAATGGTTTAGCTAAACTGGTTTTAAAAGTGGTTTTCAAAAACAGTTCTGTAGTGTGTCCAGGGCCTTAGTGGCTTCCTCTAAAACAGTGAATGAAGTATTTGGATGTTCCTTTGTTTGGAAAATCATAAAGGGTTTGGGACCTTTTCTTTGGCAAAATCTATTTGCTGCATTGTTTGAAATCATGTAACACATACTGTAGTTCTGTTCAGTATTTGTTGACTATACTGTATCAAAAAACTGCCCAAGGTCAAAGAGTTTTACCATGACCAAAGCTTGGAATTCTTTGCCTCAACATCTGCTTACTGTAGATACTGCTGTTTCATTTAAATGTATTTATAAGTACCGTCTGTTAGTTTGTACTGTGTGCAAATGTTTTTATAACTGTATTTTGTGTGATAGTTAAAGAGCTCCTGACGCAGTTGAGACAAACTGTACACTGTAAACTGTACACTAGTCTATTCCCAGAATCATGCAATTGCTTCCATAAGGCCTAGTCCTCTCACACCCCCTCCTTCCCCTACCCCTTTTTATACTACCCCCTATTTCTTTATTGTTCTTCTAGCTTGTTCTCCAACCTACTTCGTACAAAAATGCCCCAAGTCCCATTACCCTAGCTTTATCCCTACAATACTGTTTGTTTCTTTCCTTTTAATATGATCTAGGTCCAATGTCATTTTGCCTTGTATATATGTAAATATTTGTATATCTGTCTCATTCGTAAATCTTTGTATTTGTGTTCATTCAGTACCATGTTTTTGTGTAAAATTTGTAACCTTATATTGTTATGACCACTCAGGTCCATCTTGTAAATGAGCTATGCTCAATGATGTTCGCCTGAATAAATAAATAAAATAAAGATTTTGAGACAACTTTGAAAAAAATGTAATATTCAGACATAACTGTAGCTTAGTTATATTTTGTATTTTATTCTGTAATTCTTACCCTTATTTCTTTATTCTGTGGGGTATTTGCATCAATATAGTATCTCTGCTGTTTGAGTTCTGGCTGCCTGCCTACACCTGACATCATAATTATGTTTATGACATCAAAATATGTTGTTGTGGAGATAATTATGATGTCATAAACAGGAGATTGTGATGTCATGTGTAGAGAAGCAGTCAGAGTAGATAGAATATAGTGAACAGGGATCTTGTTTTCATGCAACTGTTTTCAGCAATAAAAGAAATAGGGAATTAATTACTGAAAATATAAAAGTACTAAAGAAAATGGGATGGAGCTGAATATAAATCTTACTTTTTAAAAATGTTTCTAATGCTATCAAGAAGCTCTTTAACTATTTATCCTTTGTATCATATTATCTGTGTTATTTACTGGACTTATAGTTTGTATTTTGAAGTTTTTTTTGTCACTTTTTACTCTGGGTCCCTCTTAAAAATGTATAGTTTTTGTCCTTGGGTTCTTACCCGATTAACAAAATATAAATAAATAAAGAGAAATATAGCATGCATACAAATACATGCCAACAACCAATAAAGTTGATATATAAATAGTATATCTCCTTGTATTCTTTTGTAAAGGAGAGGGGAAATGTCGTAAAAGAAAATATTAAATTTAACATTTTTTTTTTTTTTTTTTTTAGAAAATGCAAGTTGCTTCATAGACCAGGTGAGGTCCAGTAGGGAGAACAATAAAGGAGGATCCAAGCAGAACCATGGCATTTGCTATAAACCAGAAATAATACTGTGAAAAAAAGAGAAGTTCTCCCACTCAGACATCCCCTCTGAATCCCCATTTATACTGAAATAAAGCATTTGTACAACATTCAAACTTTGGCATCAACTTATGACAGAAAAAACTGAATCTGAAGAATGCATAAGCAATCCTCTACAGGAACTGGGCACATCTACAAGTCTTTTTAAAACAACTAAGATTACATGACATCACAGAGGTAAACAAAATGGCTGCTATAGTACGTAGCAGATGACCCATACAAACATACAAAATTGCCAGCAGATACAAGCCTTTCAGTCTAAATAGTCTGCTCGAGGTGCAGCACGCTGTTCATTAAACTGCAGCTGCCCCTCTCCCATTGCATGACTTTCTGATTTAGTGCCCCACCTCCGACTTCTCCCATCCTCCCCACAGTTTTGACCTCCTTTGGCCATCCACCTCTCTTAAAGCTGCCCACCGTCTGCAGTGATATCACTTTTTCTGGCAGTGCATTCCAATCTGTTACCACCCTCTCCGTGAAATAGTTCCTCCTCATCTCCCTCTTGAACCTTCCTCTCTCCAATTTCAGACTGTGTCCCCTGGTATCTCTCTCCCCTTTTAACTTATACAAACCCTTAAAATTAACTCTGTTTATGCCCTTTAGGTACTTGAATGTCTCAGTCATATCCCTTCTCTTCTATTGTCAAGGATGAACATGTTGAGCTCCCTCAATCTCTCTTCATATGTTTTGTCCCCATCTCCTGGATCATCTTTGTCACCCTATGCTGGACCCCCTCCAGTAGTTTGATGTCCCTTTTCAAATAGGGACACCACAACTGCACACAGTATTCCAAATGCAGCCTCACCAGGGATTTGTACAGGGGCATAATGACTTCTTCCTTTCTAGAGGTGATTCCCCTGGTGATGCATCCCAGCACTCTGTTTGCCTTTGCAGCTGCCTTCCTGCACTGTGCTGTGTGTTTAATCTCCCCTGTTACCAGCACCCCCAGATCTTTTCCTCGGCTAAAGTGGTTAACTGCACTCCCCCCAATCAGAAGCTGTTCTGTGGGTTTTTAGCTCCCAAGTGCAAGACCTGCCAGTTTTTAGCATTGAACCCCAGCTGCCATGTGGCTGACCAGCACTCAAGTGTCGCCAAATCCACTTGCAGTACCTTACCCCCTTCCTCACTATCTACCTCAGCACAAATCTTAGTGCCATCTGCAAAGAGGTTGATCTTGCTCCTTTTCCTGTTTGATATGTTGACAATGAATATGTTAAATAGTACCAGTCCTAACACTGACCCCTGCGGGACTCTGTGGATTACAGCCTTGGGTGCAAAGAACTCTCCTCCACCTACCACCCTCTGCTGCCTGCCCTGCAACCAGCTCCTAATCCACCCAACCAGTTTCCTCCCCACTCCCAGGCTATTCAACTTGCTGGTCAACCTTCCGTGGGGCACTGAGTCAAATGCCTTGCTGAAGTCCAGGTAAAGGACATACACTGCATGGCCCCTATCCAGTGACTGTGTCACCCAGTCAAAAAAGTCAACAAGGTTGGTCTGACATGGTCTGCCAGATACAAACCCATGTTGCCTGTCATCTTGTAGACTATGCTCCTCCAGGAAACTCGCCAGCCTTTCCTTAAGGATAGTCTCCATTAGCTTTCCCACAATGACTGTAAGGCTCACTGGTCAGCAGTTCCCAGGTTCATCCCTGGGCCTACTCTTATGGATTGGCACAGCATGTGCCATCTTCCAGTCTCTGGGCACACATCCAGTACTCAGGAAAGTGTTGAACAAATCCACCAGTGGTCCCACAGGACCCCTGCCACCTCCTTGAGTACCCTAGGATGCACTCTGTCTGGTCCAGGTGCCCTATCCACCCTTAGGACCTTAGGTCCTCCAACACACTTTTGAATGGGATCTCCTGTCCATTACCTCCTCTTCCCCCGACCCCCACCCCACCCTTCCCCTGAAGTATAGGCCCATCCTTCAGGAACACTGAGCAGAAGTACTCATTTAGTACTTCTGCCTCTGCCCACCCTCCTCCCTCCTTCATAATCCTTACAATCTGGTCCTTGTACTTTCGCCTCTTTCCTATATACCTGAAGAAATCCTATTCCCCTTCCCTGATCTCCTGCACCAGTCTTAGTTGTTTTGAAGCCTTGGCTGCCCTCACTACTCTGCTCCCATCCTCCAGTCCTGAGCAGAATATGTCCCAAAGTGTCTCTACAACATATGGTAACATCCCATAAGTTACATCCAACATTTGAACATCCCTCAAACAGCAGGGAATAAGGTAGTTTAACACTCGGAGCCTCCCAAAAGGGTACTGTCCAGATAGTTAGAGTTCAAGCCTGCAGTCAGTCTTCTCCAGACTCTCCTTCTTAGCCCAGGGACCTGTAGTGGTCTGGGCCACAAATGCCAATTCAGTCTGCCCTATACAGTGGCCTGCATCCCTTGGACCTGAAATTAACCATAGTTTCCCACATGTCAAGGGACGCCACACTAGAATGAGAAAAGAGTGCATGATGCCCAGGGCCTGGAGGCACTGGCACACCACATTGAATCTCTCCCTCTGGGCCCTGGTCTGGAAGGACAAAATCAGGGAATACTTTTACATCAGGCTCATTAATCATTATTGGGTAAGCTGCTCTGTCTGCTGACAGAATCAAGTCCTGAATGTCAGCTCCTGTGGTGCATAAAAGAACTGTATGTGGCTGGGTTACATTTTGGGGTCACACCCAGGGGTTAACTCTATAGGCTCTTTCAGATTGTCCCATTTAAAGCCCTGGGAACTTATGAGGGACTTCTGTAGCCCTGATTTTAAAGACTGCAGCATGTCAGTGCCCTCAGCTCCCTCTGGCACTCCCAGTAGCCAGAGGTTCCCAGATCATACCCTATGAGAGTCTCAAGGCATCCAGTGAACTGGGTATTCTCTTGGATAAGTGCTGCAACCACATCTTGCATTGCAGTAGAGGGCTTATTGGTTTCAACCACCATCCCAATCTGCTCCTCGAATGCCACATCGTGAGCTTCGAGATTCGTCAGAGTCCTTTCGATCTTCGAAAATATGGCGTTCATGGAGTCCATCATGGCTTGCTGTGGTGGTTCCACAGAAACTGTGCTGCTAGGCCCTGCACTGCTCACAGCGACCCCTGCTTTACCGCCAGCCTGAGTTTGCTTTTCTACTTCCTCGTGTTTCTGAGGATGTACCATAGTTGAATGTGATGTTTGATTTCTACTGACATCCCTCTGGATGGGGTATCCACCCCAGCCCCCCACAAACCCATGTGGTGGACTTATAGGTAAACCACCAGAAGGGTGGCCTGCCACCTAGGGTCGTGTGGGGTCTGCAGGGAGGTTGAGTGGGCAGGAGCATTATTTTCAGTTTTCTCCTCTGGGCCATCAGCATGCAATGACACAGAGTGTCAGGTGATGTCTCCCCATGTTCTGCTGCTCCTGCTAGTACTACCACCTGGCCTCCACCAGGTGCAGTCAGGTAGAGGGATACAGATTCCTCTTCTGGATACTCAGTCCTCTCTCACATGGCTGACCCCGGTGACCTGAATCTGTTCCAGAACCCAGTTTGCCAGAATGGTGGCAGGTAAGGCATCAGCACCTCAAGCTTCCGTGACACTGGGCCAGCTAATAACACATGATGTTAAAGTTTTTTTTTTTAAAACAGGAGGTATGATGCAGAGCCTGTGTGAGATGCATCAGTTCTGGAAACTGGCTTGCTAATGCCCCCCCCCCCCCGGTTCTTTGTCTTTTTAGCTTGCTGTCTTTGTTTGGGCACACCATGACCCAAACCCTTAAGAGCACATAAGGGCTGGTTCATACCCCCTAGGCTGAGATACAGATGAGGCACAGTGATGATTCCTGAGAAGACAAAACATGCATCTGTGTCTTCTGTTCTCAACCTTTGCAGACTGTGTGAGAGGCCATTTGGCACCATGCAGTTCTGCTTCAGGCAGAACCAATCTAAATTCTCATGGCGAGTTGCACACACAACCCATGATGCTTTGCAGTACTGGGGTATGCATGATTTTGTATTCCCTTCTCCTTGCTGCTTATTATTGAAAATGTATTTCTATTAAATATTTATTCCTCACAACTCATCTGCTCCTAGTGCTCCAGCATGCAGTGACCTGATTATCCTGCACTCGAGACATAACATTCTGTTGCCATGAAAAATTCATGTGATGATGGAAATGCTGGTTTATGACTTCCGTGAATGCTTACATAGTAGCTGTGGTGTAGATTATGTGAGCTATAAAGGGAGAAAGCCCTTATTTATTTATTTGTTGAGGTTGTGTCTTCAATAGCATTAGTAGAAAGAAAGTACAGAAACATACATGAAAAGCAACTAGATTTCTGTTACAATAGCATGAAGAAAGGAATGTTGGTTTTATATAGTGCCTTTAATGCAGATTGTATCTCAAAGTTCTTTATGATAGAGGAGAATAAAGTGAGAATGTTGCTGTCATTTTCAACAAAGGTTTCTTTTTTCTTCTTCCTCTTACTCCTGCCTTTAACTTGCAGTTCCCTGACCTTGTTTACCACTGTTCACTTTTTCTCTGAGTGCAATCCTGATTTATTTTGTTTACTTGTATCTCCTTCATGGGAGCATATCGTTACTTTCATAATTGCTTTGCCTTCACCACAGTTATGTTTGCTTGTAACTGTCACGTCAACCATTTTATACCTGTTTTTACCTCCTGTACCCCCTCCCTGGGTCATGTCTGGAAACAAGTCTTGGCTCAGTGCACCTTTACCAGTTACCAGTTTTCAAATAAACACATTTTCAGGAAGATTCAAGCAGTCTAGAGATAGATTAGATAGAATTTGACTTGCTTCTGATCACGTGGGTGCCTATGCACCAATACAGGCCAAGGATGCAAGAGAGCCACGTACTTGCCCATGCAGCTCCACACCAGTGGACAGGCACACGGGACATGGCATTCACAATCGCAGGCCACTGCAGGTGCCTGTCCATGGTCCTGCTTTCTGGTGCACTGATGCTTGGAGGCGGATCAGCAGACACAGGTGGGCATCCAATTGGATGCCTGTCCTGGTCCATGAGTGGATTCCCAGCTGCCTGTGAAGCAGGGGATTGTGGGACACCATGCATCTAGGTAAACTGAGTAAACAGGATGAGTGCCTCAATGGCTGCTCCAACCCTCTTTCCTGAAACAGAGGGCTGGGACAGTGTAATAGAGGGAGCCAGTCCTGCTGAGGCCAGTGGGTAATGTCTGTTGAGAGTGCACAGTGGCTATGGCAGGGTCCCTGTCTGCATAGCCTGCATCACCGTACCCAGCACTCCGTGTCTGGGTGGGCATGCTCCCTGGCCACTGCCTCAGACTGTCCATGTGTGCAGCTAAACAAACGACTAGGGACCAAAGGCAGAAGAGGTGTGTGCCCCTTTCATGCATGCCACAGGGGTCCACATAACCTCCGATGTGTTGTTTTCAGCGATAGGGTTGCACAGTACATAGGCATGTTAATCTTTCATACATAGGGCCCATGGTGAGTAAGTGCCAGTTGTGAGATTCAGACCCAGGTTACCAGGTTCAGAGCTCTTCTCTCTAACTACTGTAAGCCAAACTGCCTCCCACTATGTGATTTAGTATGCAAGCCCTACTTTAAGAAGTATAGGCAACCCTATGGAATTGATCCTAGTCTCAAGGCCCCCCCCTCCCCGAGAATGTCTTTAGTTCTTTGGCATACCAGAGTTAAGCAGCTGGAAGAGGAGTTCTTTTTTTTCAAACTGAATAAACTTTATTAAAAAGGGAACATCAAATTACAGAGACCATAAACAGGAGCCTGGAATACAACAAGGATATAATGAAAAAAAAAAACATGAATCAATTCCAGGATTCATATTATCTTACATTATATAAACATCCCTCAAAAAAAAAAACTAAACAAAACCTGTGCTATCCTTCCCCTCCCTACATACCACCCCACTACTGGAGGCATATGAAAGTACCATACTAGAAAGACACATATCAAGGATCATCCAACATTGTTCTCGTCAGTCTACTTCGGAAGTTCGAGTGGTAAAAGCTGGGACAAACAATTGTACAGTTAATAACACGTACAAAGGTTCACAAATGCTTTTATATTGGCGGGGTTTGCCTGACATAATAGCTATAAGGTGCTCAGCCTGTAGGGCAAACAGTATCTCCCTGTACCATTCGAGGAACTAGGGTGAGCCCTGATGTTGCCAGTGCTGAAGAATAACCTTTTTCGCACACACAAGCTTGAGGTCACATGCGGCCTTTGGTTGCCAATCAGGGTATGGCCATATTTACCCAAAATACATATCTCCGGAAGAAATGCATCAGACAACCCAAGCAAGGGGTCTAGACGAGTTTGGATGGATTGCCAGGATGGGACCACTTTTTTCACAGGACCACAAAATATGAAGCAAAGTTCCAGATTCCTTGCTGCATCTGGAGCAGGAGTCTGTAGAAATTCTGCCCATTTTATACATTCTAACAGGGGTATAATAAAGATTATGAAGGACCTAGAACTGCATAAACCGACATCTGTCTCAGTGTATGTATTTATAGAGGTGTTTCCAAAATTCCAGCCCAATTACTTGGGAAGTTACTGGCCTGGAGTGCTTGGTCCCAGTAGTAATACCATGGACCCTCACTACGAGCCAGATACTCCTGCAGGGATCGGTAAAAATATGAGATGTGACGGGAAGTAGGAGCATTACTGACAAGAGGAAAAATGAAATTCCCCAAGGAGCCACACCATTGGCCAGTGCCAAAAAAATGCATGAGCATGTGTGACATGTGAAAATATTGGAAACAAAAGGGAGGGGGGGGGCACTAGTATAGGGTGTAGGCTTCTTGAAAAGGTAAAAGTTTCTGATTATGAACAAGGCCCTCCACAGTTTCTGCCTCCATATTAGTCCAAAACTGACTTGAAAGCATCCACGCAGCAATTTCAAAATTAGGATTCCCAAACAGGAGTTGAGTAAAATCTGTATACAGCTGAATTTTAACTAGGGGACATAGTTGTAAATGGACTTGGAAGGAGGCTTCCAGCGGGGTTCCTCGCAATGGTCGAGGGAGCTTTTTCCCCAGAAAGGTATAGGAGGGACCGAATATCTAAGCCAGTATTGATACAGTGGGAACACTCTATATCCCACAAAGGGGACATAGGGCCCTAAAGGGTCTGTTATTGGCAAACTAAGCCAATGAGAGAATCTAGTAAAATGAATCACCAAATAATACAAAAAGAGGTTGGGTGCTTGCAAGTCTCCATCCTGTTTAGTACACATTAGTTTAGATGAGGCCCGACAGGCGGTCTTGCCATGCCATAAAAAGAAAGTAAGAATTCTGTGAACTTGATTAAACCATGACTGTGGCACAGCAAAGTTATACATCTGTAGGAGTACAATATAGGGGTAGTATATCCATTTTAATAATATTCAAATAGACCCACATGGAAATGGGTAACAAGGACCAACAGTCTAAATCAGCTGTAATACTGGCCACTGTAGAATCAAGGTTGTATTGCTTCATCTTAATTGGTGAAGTACTGAGAAAAATCCCCAGGTATTTCAACTTATCTCAAACCCATGTGAAGCCAAGGTGTACAACATCAGCCCATAAAGCAGAACCATTAAGCAGCATGGCTTCAGTTTTGGCTAAATTCAGTTTGTAACTGGAAATACAGTGTAGCCCACTTAAGTGAATATCCTATTTGCCACCAAAAGTATTAAGCAACTGGACTGCTCACTAAACTGGAGTTCAGTGTTTTGGCATCAGTCACTATGAGAAATGACTGAGACTGGGGACGGACTAGTTGAATATTGCCATAAATTTAATAGTGTATACAAAGGAAGAGGGCATCATCAATTGAGAGTCCTTCCTCCAGTTTTCTTTTTCTGACCAGGTTTACATTCCCTCCTCTTCAGCAAGGATTCTCTCATGGTTTCTTTGCAGCCTGCATATTTGCGTGAGAGATACCTGATGACGAGCAACTGCTGACTGAGTCATCCTGGCTTTGCAAGCATTTTTAGTACCTCTACCTTTTCTCTTAGAGTGAGCTCTTTGTTTCTTCTGGTCAGGCTGCACAGGCTCTCAGGCTTTCCAGGGCTTGCAATTGTTTCAACATCACCTCAGGTGGTGGAACAACAGGAAATGACTTTAAATGGGCTTATAATGGCCCCATTCAAACCTGAAGCTGATACAATCGTCAGGTAACAATGCGCAACTAATTGAACAAAGGATTTATCTAGGGAGCCCATTGAAACCCTATAGAAAGCACTTTGAAAATGCCCCAAAAAATCCAATTAAATGGGCTTCTTTATTCACTTGCGGCTATTGAACATAGGATGTATAGCAAAGGTATCAGGACTTTTGAACTTTTTCCACTTAAGCGGATTATTCACTTAAGCAATATTCACGTAAGGGCCTGACTGTACACCCAAATTGAGAAATAATGTGTAAAGCAGCTGGCAAGATTTAACTAGAGTGGAGACAGGCAACAAAATGTCATCCGCATATACCAATAGTTTGTAGTCATTAAGACCAATAGAGATACCATTAATCTGCGGGGAAGAGTTGAGATTACGAATCAGGGTTCCAAGAAGAGATTAGATAAGCAGAGGGACAGCAGGCATCCCTGCCTGGTGCCTTGTTGAAGGAAAAGGCATGATAAAACACTGTTACAAAGTATTCGAGCAGTTGGGAAGAAAAGCACCTTGACTCATTGTATGAACCTGGGAATACAGTATTTGGGCAGTAAAGCAAATAGATAATCACGAAACCCTATCAATGCCTTCTCTGCATCCAGGGATGCCAAAGCTGCAAGGGTATGGGAATCCCTGATGCAGAAATAAGATACAATAGTTTTCAGAGGTGATCATCTGAAAGTCTACTTCTCATGAAGCCAACTTGCTCCCTGCTTAAAGAGATTCCCAAACTCGGCCCAATCTACAAACCAACTCCTTGGCAAGTATTTTAAAATCAACATTGATTAGAGAAATCAGTCTGTAGTTGGAGAACAGCAAGGATCTCAACCAGGCTTAGGGAGCACAACAATAGTAGCCTCAGTAAGAGAGGAGTCTGAAAGGCCTGCCTGAAAAATAAAATTGAATGTATCCAGAAGTACAGGAGCCAATAAGATTTTAAAGGTCTTATAAAAAGTAGCAGTATATCCATCCGGACCAGGAGATTTATCTGAGGCTAAAGAGTCAATCACTTTATTATATATCAGCTAGTGTTAAAGGGGCCTATAGAATTGCAACAGCTGAGACAGTTAATTGAGGAAGGGCTATATCCTCAAGTAATATCTCAAATTTACCAGGGCAAAAGGGAGAGGAAGGTGGAGCAAACAAGTTTTGGTAAAAGGCCTTAAAATTAACAACAATATCAATGTGGAGAGGTAAGAAGCTGGCCGGAATTCGTACAGACGGAGGATACGATCCTGTCTATGGCTTGGGCATGCAAACGGAGAGCCAGTAACTGCCCCACTTTCTCCCCTTGATCAAAATATTTTACCTTAGAATGTAATAGTAAGTGCTCCGTCCTCTCCTGCAGTAAAGTGTTATACTGAAATTGGAGGCGTTCTAGATGTTCCCACTCTGACTGAGGTGACTCCTGGGAAATACTCTCCTCCAAGGATCACATATTGTCTAGCAGGGAAGACAGTTTGGCCGAAACCCTTTTTTTGGTGCTTAGCAGTTATACAAATCAATTCTCCCCAAAGGGCACATTTCAGAGCTCAACATAAAAGGTCAAGTTTAGATGTCGAGGGAGAATTGAGTTCTATGAATGTAGAGACAAAAGAGTGAATATGTTTCACTAGTTCTTCAGATTTGAATAGCTGATTGTTGAGTCTCCACACCTTATCCCTTTCCAATGAAGGAGAAGGGAGGAGCTGGAAAAGGGTAGGGTGATAATCAGAAAAAACTTTGGCAGAATAGTGGCAGGAGGTGACTCCAGAAAGGTGCTCAACCTGAGTAAAAATTATCAAACCTGAAGAAGGAATTATGCAGCAGGGAGTGGAAGGAATATTTCCAGCAGTCCGGAAACAATGCCCTCCAAGGATCCACAAGGCCCAAGGAGTCCATAAGTTCACGGAGAGCCAGCTGCCCAGAGAAAGAGCATGCTGGAGCTTATCAGATCTTTTCAGGTCATTACTGTAGACCATGTTCCAGTCTCCACCATGGATCATAGGGAGAGAACTCCAGGGGGCTAATAAGGACATCAGATTGGTAAAAAATGTGGGTCATCGAGGTAGGACCATAAATAGAACCCAATATCATTTCCAAATGGCTGAGCAGAGCCCAGAGGATAAGAAATCAACCTTGGGGGTCTACCACTTCCTGAAGAAGGTGGAAAGGAATTATCCTAGCAACTAAAATGGTCACCCTCTTTTTTGGGAGTCAGAGCCTGCCTTGTAACCTTGCCCCACCCAGAAATGATAGAGGAGTTCTAAGGAAGAGCTGGTGGGAGCCTGAAGGAGTGGACACAGGCAGAATGGAACAAGGATGGAGTCCAACTGGGCCTGTTGTTGCACTGAAGAGTCCTTGAGCTCAACTGGAGTGTTTGCTGTGACACATAGTATAAAAGGAGTACCAGAGGTGATCTGCCATGATCTGTAGGTGAGCTACCTAAGACCTGCTTATGTGCATAAAATGCTGTTTCCTGAGTGTACACTTAAAAATGCTCCACTGTCCTACCCAAACTGCACAGGTTTTTGTCCACAGTCAGGCTGTGCTGTTCTATGAATGAATCAGCAGGCAATGCAGGTCCATTGGCTCAGCATTAGAGCAGCGGTTCATAGCGCTGGTGACCTGAGTTTGGGAAAGAGCTTGGACCATTGAAAGGCCGGCTAAAGGAGGAGGACTGAGTTTCCCAGAAGACACTCTCCTCATCCAGGAAGACAGCATCACTGCCTTTGCTGCGGTGCTGTCACCTTGGTTGCCACTGGAGTAGTGCAGAATCAGGCAGAGTGGGAAGAGGATGTTGGCTGGGCACACAGTCCTCACCGCTGTCCTGCATACTCTTGCACTGTGTATATAGCATGCTGACATCCTAGAGGGCTGGGAAAGCAAGAAAATTGCCACAGCACCCACAATGGACCCCAGTATATCCTGGTCGTGCACCACAGCCACAGTCCCCCCTGAGGATGCTGAAAACTCGAGGGTAAATCTCCCTTACATTGTCCCAGCTCCATGATGGATGCCAGCTATAGGTAAGGAGTGAAGAGGCTTTGTGTGCCTTGGGAGTTTCTGAGGGAAATTGGTATTAGAGGCAAGGAAGGGGTCTTAAAGAGAAAATTAGAAAAAAAGAGAACTAGCTAATGAGAATGATTCTTGCAGTGTCAAATTTGTCTGTAAAGAGTAATTCTCTGAGAACAATGAGATGCTTCTTACACAGTCTTATCTGACATTTTCTACAGGTCATATATCTTCCTGTAAACAGGGAGGAAGGATTATCTGCCCCTTCCCCACCTTGAATTCTTTCTCAGGCATTTATCCTGGAAGTCCAAAAGTGGCCACTCAACATTTCTGCTAGCCTTCCTCCCTCCCTTTGGGCCTACTTGTGACATCAACTTGACACTCCTGCTACATGCTTCTGAGAGAGAGAGAGAGAAGAGAACATGTCTTAGGTGAGAGCAAAGGCGTCTTTGAATTCCTCAGCTAAAGGTGTGATGAGGGCTGCAGCATCAGACTCCATGAGGGTCACTTATTCAGCTACCAGCGTCACATGCCGACAAGCACATCAAAGCTGTGGCATGACATGCAAGACATTTCACCTCACAGAAAGTGCCCCCACCCCCACACTTGGCAAAGGCAACTCCAAGGTGATAAACAGCGGTCTTCTCTGATCTTCTGCCTATCTGCCAGGGGATATTGTTTTCCATCAGATAAGGGTAGCCCTTGTTACAAAAAATGTTTTTGATCACTGCACTGGCAAGCAACAGGACATTTTTCTCTTTTTCCTCTTTCAGTGACATATTTTTGGCAGCATGACTCTATCAATACAGTGTCAGCAACCTCTACTCTGTACAAGGACTAATACATTAAAGCATTCTTCCTGTCATGCTGCAGTTTATTCTCCCAGGTTCCCCTCTATTTACCTAACCTTTTGCTGTCAATTTTGGTTTAACAATTGAAAGCCTGTTTTCATTAACAAACAGAAAACTTGACTTAGTCTTAAAAGTACAATAGTCGCCAATGAAGCAGCAGTTCATTGGTGTGGCAACAACACTTTCTGTGGCAACAGCACACTGCTGTTGTAGCAACAAATTGGCTTGGCAGCAGTACATCGGTATGGCGGCGGCACTTGCTGTGGCAGGACCACATTGGTGTGACAGTAGCACACTAGTGTAGCAGCATGTAACAACACACTGGGTGTGGGTACTTTGTCGGTGTGGTGCCTGCATGTTAGTGTGGGTAGCAATTGGTATGATAGCTGCACATTGGTGGGGTGGCAGCACACTGTTACAGCAGAAGCACATTTGTGTGGTGGCAACACATTGGTGGGTAGAAACATACTGGTGTAGAGACAGCACATTGGTGTGGATGCAGTACACTAGAGTGGTGCTGCAGCACACTGGCCACACTAATGGTGAGGAGGCAGCACATTGGTGTAGCAGAAGCATATTGGTGTTGTGGCAGTGCAATGGTGCAGCAGCTGCATATTGGTGTCTCAGTAGCACACTGCTGTGGAGGCAGCACATTGGACAGGAAGCAGCACATTAGTGGAGACAGCACCTTGGTGGGACAGAAGCACATTGGTCTGGCTGCTGTTTGTCGGTGTGGCAGTAGCACATTGGTGTGGTGGGAGCACACTGGTGTGGTGGGAGCACATTGTGGGGATGGCAGCACATTGGTGGAGGGACAGCACATTGATGAGATAGAAGCACATTGGCCTGAAAGCAGCACAGTGGTGTGGAGGCAGCAGATCTGTGGTGGCAGCAATCTGCTATGGCAGTTGTAGATTGGTGTGGTGGCAGCACATTGGTGGGACTGAAGCAATTTAGTGTGGGTGACAGCAGCACATTGGTCTGGCAGTAGCACATTGGTATGGTGGCAGCACATTGGTGTGGTGGCAGCACATTGGTAGAGTGGCAGCACATTGGTGGGGTGGCAGCACATTGGTGGGGTGGTAGCACATTGGTGTGGTTGTAGCACTTTGGTGGAGCAGCAGCACATTGGTGTGGTGCAGCACATTAGTGTGGTGGTAGCACATTGGTGTGGTGGCAACACTTTGGTGAGCAATAGCATATTGATGTGATGGCAGTACATTGCTGTAGTGACAGCATATTGATGGGGTGGCAGCACATTGGTGTGGCGGTAGCACATTGCGGGGTGGCAGTACATTGCTGTGGTTGCAGCACATTGGTGAGGTGACAGCACTTTGGTGGGGGTTGCACATTGGTGTGGCAGTAGCAATTGGCAGGGTGGCAGCACATTGGTGTGGTGGCAGCACATTGGTGGGGTGCCAGCACATTGGTGAGGTGGCAGCACATTGGTGTAGTGGCAGCATATTGGTGGTGTGGAAGCACATTCATGAAGGGACAACACATTGGAGAGGGAGAAGCCCCCAGGCCTGGCAGCAGCACAGTAGTGTGGTGGTAGCACATGTGTGATGGCTGCAAAATGCTAGGGCGTTTGCAAACTGGTGTGCTGGCAGTATATTAGTGGGACTGCAGCAATTTAATGTGGGTGACATCAGCACATTGGTGTGACAGTAGCACATTGGTGTGGCAGCAGCACATTGGTGGGATCGTAGCACATATATGTGGTGGCAGCACATTGTTGTGGGGGTAGCACATTGGTGTGGTGGCAGCACATTGATGGGGTGGTAGCACATTGGTGTGGAAGCACCACATTGGTGAGGCAGTAGAACACTGGTGGGGTGGCAGCACATTGGTTTGGTGGCGGCACATTGGTGGGGCGGCAGCACATTGGTTGGGTGGAAGCACATTGGTGGGGTAGCAGCACATTGGTGGGGCAGCAGCACATTGGAGAGCTAGAGGCATAGTGCTGTATCAGCAGTACATTGATGGAGTGACAGCACATTGGTGAGGCAGTAGCAGATTGGTGGGGAGGAAGCACATAGTTGTGGCAGCAGGACATTGGCTGGACAGCAGCACATGGGTGGAGTTGCAGTAAACTGGTAGGGTGGCAACACTGTTGGGGTGGCAGCACATTTTTGGTGGGGTGGCAGCACATTTGTGTGGCAGTAGCACATTAGTGCGGTGGCAGCACATTGGTGTGGGGGCAGCACACTGGTGGGATGTCAGTACATTGGTGTGTCAGTAGCACATTCATTGGGCTGGCAGTATATTGGTGTGGTGGCAGCACATTGGTGGGGTGGCAGCACATTGGTTTGAAGGTAGCACTTTGGTGTGGCAGTAGCACATTGGTAGGGTGGCAGCACATTGGTGTGCTGGTAGCACAGTGTTGGGGTGGCAGCACATTAGTGGCAGGGTAGCACATTGGTGTAGCAGTAGCATATTGGTGGAGTGGCAACACATTGGTATGGTGGCAGCACATCGGTGGGCTGGCAGCACATTGCTGAAGTGGCAGTACATTGGTGTGACAGCAGCACATTGTTAAGGTGGCAGCACTTTGGTGTGGTGGCAGCACATTGGTGGTGTGGCAACTCATTGGTGTGGTGGCAGTACATTGGTGGGATGGCAGCACATTGGTGGAGGGACAACACATTGGTGAGGTAGAAGCTCACTGGCCTGTCTGTACACTGGTGTGGTGGTAGCACATTTGTGATAGCGGCAAAATGCTAGGGCACTTGCACACTGGTATGGTGGCAGTACATTAGTCAGGCTGCAGCAATTTAATGTGGGTGACATCAGCACATTGGTGTGGCAGTAGCAAATTGGTGTAGCAACAGCACATTGGTGGGGTTGTAGCAAATTGGTGTGGTGGCAGCACATTAGTATGGTGGTAGCGCATTGGTGTGGTGGCAGCACATTGGTGGGGTGGTAGCACATTAGTGTGGTGGCAGCACATTGATGGGACAGTAGTACATTGGTGTGGTGGCAGCACATTAGTGGGCTAGTAGCATACTGGTGTAGTACAAGCACATTGGTGGGGCAGTAGCACATTGGCGTGGTGGCAGCACATTGGTGTGGTGGTAGCACATTGGTGTGGTGGCAACACATTAGTGGGGCAGTAGGATATTGGTGCAATGGCAGCACATTGGTGTAGTGGCAGCATATTGGTGGGGTGGCAGCACATTGGTGTGGTGGCTACAGATTGGTGGGGGTTGCACATGGTGTGGTAGTGGCACATTGATAGGGTGGCAGCACATTCATGTGGTTGCAGCACATTGGAGGGGCAACACATTGGTGGGCAGGTGCACATTGGTGTGGCAGTAGCACATTGGTAGGGTGGCAGCACATTGGTGTGGTGGCAGCACATTGGTGGGGTGCCAGCCCATTGGTGGGGTGGTAGCACATTGGTGTGGTGGCAGCATATTGGTGGGGTGGCAGCACATTCATGGAGAGACAACACATTGGTGAGGTAGAAGCCCACCGACCTGGCAGCAGCACAGTGGTGTGGTGGTAGCACATTGGTGTGGTGGCAATGCATTGGTGGGGCAGTAGTTTATTGGTGTAATGGCAGCACATTGGTGTAGTGGCAGCACACTGGTGGGGTGGTAGCACATTGGTGTGGTGGTAGCATATTGGTGGGGTGGCAGTACATTGCTGTGGTTGCAGCACATTGGTGGGGTGGCACCACATTGGTGTGGTGGGAGCAGATTGGTAGGGATTGTACATGGTGTGGCAGTGGCACATTGATACGGTGGCAGCACATTGGTGTGGTGGCAGCACATTGGTGGGGTGGCAGCATATTGGTGTGATGGCAGCATATTTGTGGGGTAGCAGCACATTGTGGAGGGACAACACATTGAAGAGGTAGAAACCCACTGGCCTGGCAGCATCACAGTGGTGTGGTGGCAGCAGAATGCTAGGGCACTTGCCCATTAGTGTGCTGGCAGTACATTAGTGGGTCTGCAGCAATTTAATGTGGGTGACATAAGCACATTGGTGTGGCAGTAGAACATTGGTAAGGCAGCAGCACATTGGTGGGGTCATAGCACATTAGTGTGGTGACAACACATTGGTCTGGGGTAGCACATTGGTGTGGTGGCAGCACATTGGTGGGGTGGTAGCACATTGGTGTGCAAGCAGCACATTGGTGGGACAGTACCACATTGGTGTGATGGTACCACATTGGTAGGGTGGCAGCAAATTGGTATGGTGATAGCACATTGGGGTGGTGGCAGCAAATTGGTGGGGTGGTGGCACATTGGTGTGGTGACAGCACATTGGTGTGGCAGCAGCACATTAGTGGGGTGGCAGCACATTGGTGTGGTGGCAGCACATTGGTGGGGCAGCAGCATATTGGTTGGGTGGCAGCACACTGGTGTGGTGGCAGCACATTGGAAAGCTAGTTGCACATTGTTGTGGCAGCAGTACATTGATGGGGTGGCAGCACATTGGTGAGGCAGTAGCAGATTGGTATGAAGGTAGCACATAGTTGTGGCAGCAGGACATTGGTTGGACAGCAGTACATGGGTGTAGTTGCAGCAAACTGGTGGGGTGGCAACACTGTTGCACTGGCAGCACATTTTTGGTGGTGTGGCAGCACATTGGTGTGGCAGTAACACATTGGTGGGGTGGCAGCACATTCGTGTGGTGGCAGCACACTGGTGGGATGGCAGTACATTGGTGTATCAGTAGCACATTGGTGGGGTGGCAGTACATTGGTGTGGTGGCAGCACATTGTTGGGGTGGCAACACATTGGTGAAAAGGTAGCACATTGGTGGGGTGGCAGCACATGGTGGGGTGCCAGTGCATTTGTGGGGTGGCAGCACATTGGTGGGGTGGGAGCACATTGGTGAAGGGACAACATATTTGTGAAGTAGAAGCCCACTGGCCTGGTAGCAGCACATTGATGTGGTGGCAGCACATCTGTGGTGACAGCAAAATGCTAGGGCACTTACACACTGCTGTGGTGGCAGCATATTAATGGGGTGACATCAGCACATTGGTGTGACAGTAGCACATTGGTAGGGTGGTAGCACATTGATGTGGTGACAGCACATTGAAGTAGTGATAGCACATTGGTGTGGTAGCATCACATTGAAAGGCAGTAGCACATTGTTGTGGAGGTAGCACACAGTTGTTGCAGCATGACAGTGACTGGACAGAAATACATTGGTAGGGTGGCAGTAGATTGGTGGATTGGTAACACTGAAGGGGTGGCAGCACATTTTTGGTTGGGTGGCAGCACATTGGTGGGTCAGTAGCACATTGGTGGGGTGACAGCACATTGGTGTGGCAGCAGCACATTAGTGGGGCATGAGCCCATTGGTGTGGTGGCAGCACATTGAAAGGCAGTAGCACATTGGTGTGGAGGTAGCACACAGTTGTTGCAGCATGACAGTGACTGGACAGAAATACATTGGTAGGGTGGCAGTAGATTGGTGGATTGGTAACACTGAAGGGGTGGCAGCACATTTTTGGTTGGGTGGCAGCACATTGGTGGGTCAGTAGCACATTGGTGGGGTGACAGCACATTGGTGTGGCAGCAGCACATTAGTGGGGCATGAGCCCATTGGTGTGGTGGCAGCACATTGGTGGTTTGGGGTGGCAGCACATTGGTGTGCTGGCAGCACAGTGGTGGAGTAGCAGCACATTGATGTGGTGGCAGCACATTGGGGGCAGCAGCACATTGGTGTGGGGGCAACACATTGGTGGGATGGAAGCACATTGGTATGGTGGCAGCATATTGGTGGGGGGTAGTACATTCGTGTGGCAGTAGCACATTGGTGGTGAGGCAGCACATTGGTGTGGTCAAAGCGCATTGGTGGGGTGGCAACACATTGGTGCCATGGCAGCACATTGCTGAGGCAGTAGCACATTGGTGTGGCAGTAGTACATTTGTAGGGTGGCAGCACATTGGTGAGGCAGTGCAACATTGGTGTGGCGGTAGAACATAGCTGTGGCAGCAGGACATTGGTTGGACAGCAGCACATGGGTGGGGTGACAGCACATTGGTGTGCTGGCAGCACATTGGTGTGGTGGCAGCTCACTGGTGGGGTGGCAGCACATTGGTGAGGAGGTAGCACATAGTTGTGGCAGCAGGACATTGATTGGACAGCAGCACATGGGTGGGGTGGCAGCAAATTGATGGGGCGCTAACACTGGTGGGGTGGCAGCACATTTCTGGTGTGGTGGCAGCACATTGGTGGGGCAGCAGCACATTAATGTGGTGGCAGCACATTGGTGGGGTGACAGTACATTGGTGTGGTGGCAGTACATTGGTGGGGGTAGCACATTCATGTGGCAGTAGCACATTGGTGGTGAATCAGCACATTGGTGGGGTAGCAGCACATTGCTGACTCAGTAGCACATGGTGTAGTAGTAGTACATTGGTAGGGTGGCAGCACGTTGGCATAGTGGCACACATTGGTGGGGTACCAGCATGTGGTGGGGTGGCAGCACATTGGTGTGGTGCCAGCACAGTGCTGGGTGGCAGCACATTAGTGGAGGGACAACACATTGGTGAGGCAGAAGCCCACTGGCCTGGCAGTAGCACAATGGTGTGGTGGCAGCACATGTGTGGTGGCAGCAAGATGCTACGGCACTTACACACTGGTGTGCTGGCAGTACATTAGTGGGGCTGCAGCAATTTAGCGTGGATGACATCAGACCATTGGTGTAGCAGTAGCACATTGGTGTGGCAGCAGCACATTGGTGGAGTTGTAGCACAGATGTGTTGTGGCAGCACATTGGTGTGGGGGTATCACATTGGTGTGGAGGCAGCACATTGGTGGGGTGGTAGCACATTGGTGTAGCAGCAGCAAATTGGTGGGACAGTAGCACATTGATGTGGTGGAAGCACATTGGTATGGTAGCAGCAGATTGGTGGGGTGATAGCACATTGGTGTGGTGGCAGCACAGTGGTATGGTGGCAGCACATCTGTGGTGACAGCAAAATGCTACATCACTTGCACACTGGTGTGGTGGCAGTACATTAGTGGGGCTGCAGCAATTTAATGTGGGTGACATCAACACATTGGGGAGGCCAGGGTCTTCAAGGTCTTGGACACAAAAAACAGTACTTGGTGCCCCTTTTTAAAGTGAAAAACATGGACTGAAGTTCTTTGCCACAGATGCATAGACTATGATACAGGGATATGGAGTCCCAATAAGGCTGGTCTCTCTGGGTACCTGATTCAGAGACACTGGCACCACTATCTAGGTCACCTCTATTGGAACAATTTTGTCCAGAGCCCTCTGACTTCCAAGCTCTGGGTTAAACCACTTCCTGAGGGGCTAGTATTAACACTCTAAGAGGGATCACAGCCCTGACTTCAGTGATACTTCTCTTGGGGATGACATTCACTATTTCCCAGCATTCAGTGCACTGAGCCTGGGAAGAGAGGCTGGACCGCCCCTTCCCTCGCCCCCACCAGGTATAAAACAGTCACAGAATTAGCAGCTGCATGACTAGGGGCTCACAGAACAGCAGCTGACATTCTCTGCACCGGCAGTATAGCAGCACAGTAACACAGATGCTGGAGGTTTTCTCAGAACCAAGAACTCAACTTGCTACACAAGCGGCATGGAATCAGAACAGGAAATACTAATATGCGTGGCAAGTCAAACCAGGTAGGCAGTTTTAACTTGCATGATGTATCAAAGTGTAAGATTTACAGGTAAAGTAGCCACGCTGGGTACCAATGCATATCTCTTACCCAGGGAAGGGGCTCTCTGGCTGGGCAGGCATGGTAACCTCACCCCCTAAAACTTCCAGGTCCTGCTAACCACACTTCCCTTGGGCCTAGCACTCCCAGACAGCAGGGGTTCATGCCTCTAACCTCCCTGATGGCCTGCCAGTGTTGGGGCTTCCACAGGCTTGGTTGTTACCCAGGGTCCCAGTGTATATCTTACCCAGGGAAAGGGCTCTCTGGCTGGGCAGGCATGGTAACCTCACCCCCTAAAACTTCCAGGTCCTGCTAATTACAATTCCCTTGGGCCTAGCACTCCCAGACACCCAGGGCTAATGGCCCTCACCTCCCTGATGGCCTGCCAGGGCAGAGACCTGAACAGGCTTCCTTGTCACCCAGGGTCCCAATGCATATCTCTTACCCAGGAAAGGGGCTCTCTGGCTGGGCAGGCATGGTAACCTCACCCCCTAAAACTTCCAGGTCCTGCTATTTACACTTCCCTTGGGCCTAGCACTCCCAGACACCCAGGGCTAATGGCCCTCACCTCCCTGATGGCCTGCCAGGGCAGAGACCTGAACAGGCTTCCTTGTCACCCAGGGTCCCAATGCACATCTCTTACCCAGGAAGGGCTCTCTGGCTGGGCAGGCATGGTAACCTCACCCCCTAAAACTTCCAGGTCCTGCTAATTACACTTCCCTTGGGCCTAGCACTCCCAGACACCCAGGGCTAATGGCCCTCACCTCCCTGATGGCCTGCCAGTGTTGGGGCTTCCACAGGCTTGGTTGTTACCCAGGGTCCCAGTGTATATCTCTTACCCAGGGAAGGGGCTCTCTGGCTGGGCAGGCATGGTAACCTCACCCCCTAAAACTTCCAGGTCCTGCTAATTACAATTCCCTTGGGCCTAGCACTCCCAGACACCCAGGGCTAATGGCCCTCACCTCCCTGATGGCCTGCCAGGGCAGAGACCTGAACAGGCTTCCTTGTCACCCAGGGTCCCAATGCATATCTCTTACCCAGGGAAGGGGCTCTCTGGCTGGGCAGGCATGGTAACCTCACCCCCTAAATCTTCCAGGTCCTGCTACTACACTTCCCTTGGGCCTAGCACTCCCAGACACCCAGGGCTAATGGCCCTCACCTCCCTGATGGCCTGCCAGTGTTGGGCCTTCCACAGGCTTGGTTGTTACCCAGGGTCCCAATGCAGATCTCTTACCCAGGGAAGGGGCTCTCTGGCTGGGCAGGCATGGTAACCTCACCCCCTAAAACTTCCAGGTCCTGCTATTTACACTTCCCTTGGGCCTAGCACTCCCAGACACCCAGGGCTAATGGCCCTCACCTCCCTGATGGCCTGCCAGGGCAGAGACCTGAACAGGCTTCCTTGTCACCCAGGGTCCCAATGCACATCTCTTACCCAGGGAAAGGGCTCTCTGGCTGGGCAGGCATTGTACCCCCAACCCCTAAAACTTCCAGGTCCTGCTAACTACACTTCCCTTGGGCCTAACACTCCCAGACAGCAGGGGTTCATGCCTCTAACCTCCCTGATGGCCTGCCAGTGTTGGGGCTTCCACAGGCTTAGTTGTTACCCAGGGTCCCAATGCATATCTCTTACCCAGGGAAGGGGCTCTCTGGCTGGGCAGGCATGGTAACCTCCCCCCTAAAACTTCCAGGTCCTGCTATTTACACTTCCCTTGGGCCTAGCACTCCCAGACACCCAGGGCTAATGGCCCTCACCTCCCTGATGGCCTGCCAGTGTTGGGCCTTCCACAGGCTTGGTTGTTACCCAGGGTCCCAATGCAGATCTCTTACCCAGGGAAGGGGCTCTCTGGCTGGGCAGGCATGGTAACCTCACCCCCTAAAACTTCCAGGTCCTGCTAATTACACTTCCCTTGGGCCTAGCACTCCCAGACACCCAGGGCTAATGGCCCTCACCTCCCTGATGGCCTGCCAGGGCAGAGACCTGAACAGGCTTCCTTGTCACCCAGGGCCCCAATGCATATCTCTCCCCCAGGGAAAGTGCTCTCTGCCTGGGGAGAACTGCTAGCATGTTCCCTGGAGACTTCCGGAATCAGCCTGCCAGCCTCAGCATCAAACCATGCCCAGCAAGTGCTATCACAGCCTGGGTAGGCTTCCATAAACTCCCCTTGAGCGACTATTAAGCCCGACCAACACTATTTAAAGATATCCCAGCCAACAGCCAGTAGGGCCATCTGGTCTGGAAAGCCCGTCCGGCCATCTGGTCCTAACATCTCTCAGGGACATCTGGTCCCACCAGGACCAATGGACATCTGGTCACACTTTCTCCCAGGGACTTCAGCTACTGCTAGGATTCCACCGGGACTCGATGCCCTTAGCCTGGAAACAGCTGCTGGCATTGCCCTAAGACTACCAGGGCCTGCTGTTAAAGCCTCCCTTGGGGCTAGCACTCCCAGACACACAGGGCTAATGGCCCTCACCTCCCTGATGGCCTGCCAGGGTAGAGACCTGCACAGGCTTCCTTGTCACCCAGGGTCCCAATGCACATCTCTTACCCAGGGAAAGGGCTCTCTGGCTGGGCAGGCATTGTACCCCAACCCTAAAACTTCCAGGTCCTGCTAACCACACTTCCCTTGGGCCTAGCACTCCCAGACAGCAGGGGTTCATGCCTCTAACCTCCCTGATGGCCTGCCAGTGTTGGGGCTTCCACAGGCTTGGTCGTTACCCAGGGTCCAAATGCATGTCTCTTACCCAGGGAAGGGGCTCTCTGGCTGGGCAGGCATGGTAACCTCACCCCCTAAAACTTCCAGGTCCTGCTATTTACACTTCCCTTGGGCCTAGCACTCCCAGACACCCAGGGCTAATGGCCCTCACCTCCCTGATGGCCTGCCAGGGCAGAGACCTGAACAGGCTTCCTTGTCACCCAGGGTCCCAATGCATATCTCTTACCCAGGAAAGGGGCTCTCTGGCTGGGCAGGCATGGTAACCTCACCCCCTAAAACTTCCAGGTCCTGCTATTTACACTTCCCTTGGGCCTAGCACTCCCAGACACCCAGGGCTAATGGCCCTCACCTCCCTGATGGCCTGCCAGGGCAGAGACCTGAACAGGCTTCCTTGTCACCCAGGGTCCCAATGCACATCTCTTACCAGGAAGGGCTCTCTGGCTGGGCAGGCATGGTAACCTCACCCCCTAAAACTTCCAGGTCCTGCTAATTACACTTCCCTTGGGCCTAGCACTCCCAGACACCCAGGGCTAATGGCCCTCACCTCCCTGATGGCCTGCCAGTGTTGGGGGCTTCCACAGGCTTGGTTGTTACCCAGGGTCCCAGTGTATCTCTTACCCAGGAGGGGCAATCTGGCTGGGCAGGCATGGCCCTCACCCCTAAAACTTCCAGGTCCTGCTAATTACAATTCCCTTGGGCCTAGCACTCCCAGACACCCAGGGCTAATGGCCCTCACCTCCCTGATGGCCTGCCAGGGCAGAGACCTGAACAGGCTTCCTTGTCACCCAGGGTCCCAATGCATATCTCTTACCCAGGAAGGGCTCTCTGGCTGGGCAGGCATGGTAACCTCACCCCCTAAATCTTCCAGGTCCTGCTAACTACACTTCCCTTGGGCCTAGCACTCCCAGACACCCAGGGCTAATGGCCCTCACCTCCCTGATGGCCTGCCAGTGTTGGGCCTTCCACAGGCTTGGTTGTTACCCAGGGTCCCAATGCAGATCTCTTACCCAGGGAAGGGGCTCTCTGGCTGGGCAGGCATGGTAACCTCACCCCCTAAAACTTCCAGGTCCTGCTATTTACACTTCCCTTGGGCCTAGCACTCCCAGACACCCAGGGCTAATGGCCCTCACCTCCCTGATGGCCTGCCAGGGCAGAGACCTGAACAGGCTTCCTTGTCACCCAGGGTCCCAATGCACATCTCTTACCCAGGGAAAGGGCTCTCTGGCTGGGCAGGCATTGTACCCCCACCCCCTAAAACTTCCAGGTCCTGCTAACTACACTTCCCTTGGGCCTAGCACTCCCAGACAGCAGGGGTTCATGCCTCTAACCTCCCTGATGGCCTGCCAGTGTTGGGGCTTCCACAGGCTTGGTTGTTACCCAGGGTCCCAATGCATATCTCTTACCCAGGGAAGGGGCTCTCTGGCTGGGCAGGCATGGTAACCTCACCCCCTAAAACTTCCAGGTCCTGCTATTTACACTTCCCTTGGGCCTAGCACTCCCAGACACCCAGGGCTAATGGCCCTCACCTCCCTGATGGCCTGCCAGGGCAGAGACCTGAACAGGCTTCCTTGTCACCCAGGGTCCCAATGCACATCTCTTACCCAGGGAAAGGGCTCTCTGGCTGGGCAGGCATTGTACCCCCAACCCCTAAAACTTCCAGGTCCTGCTAACTACACTTCCCTTGGGCCTAGCACTCCCAGACAGCAGGGGTTCATGCCTCTAACCTCCTTATTGGCCTGCCAGTGTTGGGGCTTCCACAGGCTTGGTTGTTACCCAGGGTCCCAATGCATATCTCTTACCCAGGGAAGGGGCTCTCTGGCTGGGCAGGCATGGTAACCTCACCCCCTAAAACTTCCAGGTCCTGCTATTTACACTTCCCTTGGGCCTAGCACTCCCAGACACCCAGGGCTAATGGCCCTCACCTCCCTGATGTCCTGCCAGGGCAGAGACCTGAACAGGCTTCCTTGTCACCCAGGGTCCCAATGCATATCTCTTACCAGGAAGGGGCTCTCTGGCTGGGCAGGCATGGTAACCTCACCCCCTAAAACTTCCAGGTCCTGCTATTTACACTTCCCTTGGGCCTAGCACTCCCAGACACCCAGGGCTAATGGCCCTCACCTCCCTGATGGCCTGCCAGGGTTGAGACCTGCACAGGCTTCCTTGTCACCCAGGGTCCCAATGCACATCTCTCCCCCAGGGAAAGTGCTCTCTGCCTGGGGAGAACTGCTGGCATGCTCCCTGAAGGTTTCAGGGCCTGCTGTTAATACTTCCATTGGGCCTTACAGTCCCACACTCCCAGGGTTAATGTTCAGCACTACTAAAATTGTGTTCCTCTTTTACAGATGCTTCTCTGGGGATACCAAGCAAGACAGTGAGACCCTTTTGTACCTGCACAATGTGTGGTAAGAAAATTAAGCATCTGCCAAGGCACCTCGGAAGTACACTGCCTTGACACCGGGAAAGGCCACGATACTTTGGTGAGGCAGTCTCCCTGTCCCATCCTCCTGCAGGAAAATGCTTTACAAATGCCAACAGCCAGACTGTTTTGCCATTGTTAGAGATCTAAGTCAGCACTTCGGAAGGTACACAAATGCACTCTGACCAGCTTTAAAGCCCGACCAAGTATCAGAGACACCCAGACTCCAATATTCTCCATCTCTGGATTTGCCACACATACAGCTGCCTAGCCAGTCTAGAGTCAGAGATACAGAGTCCTCAACTGCTGAGTCTCTATAGGCTTGGCTCCAGACCTTGGAGGAGGAAAAGACCAAGAAACAGCAACCGCTCACCAGCAGATGCTGTCTGAATGGAACTCCATTGACCCGGCCCTTTCACTCTCATCCCTGCTGGGTTCAGGGCATTCATAAGAGATACTTGGATTCCAGAGGCTGAAGCCTCAGGGTTTAAGCCAGAGTACCATCAAGTGTTATATAAACAGCCTCCTTCACTTCCTGAAATCTTAGATTTGAATGGGTTTGCCAGGACCTATCAGGCTAAACTGACATGCTCATAAGGTAATTCCTTTCTGGAGAGCTGGTCTCAGTACCTCTGCCATGAAGAGAGGCGCCATGAGGATCCCGGCTAGGGACTCCAAATGCGGATACCACCAGAGACAGCATCCCTGTATAAGGACACCTGTGCTGTGGCGAGTGCAGTCAGGATAATTAACAGTTTACCCAGAGCCAAGACACCAGAAACCAAGATCACTGCCTGGCTGAAATCATTCATCTTCAGCTTGGCCCTCCACAATGCCCAGGTCTGCTGCTATCAAAATATGTCTCTGGGCGACTTGAAGAATGCAGAGAGACTGGTCGTTGATAGTGAAGACAGCTATGTCTTAACCATTTTCTTCACAAACCATTGCAACACATGGACCAGCTAGACTGGTGCTAGAAGGAAAGCTATTCAAGTTACTCCAGCTCTATGCACACCACACAAGGCGGTTGTTCTCAACCGAGACCATCAGCTACATTGGACTTAATGCCCTGTGCTCATCGAGATCAGACGGATCAAACCTTGACATGTTCTGCCATTGCAAAAGCAGTGAAGAAGCAGGCAGCCATACTCGGAATCAAACACTTCTCCATGACTCTGTCGGGGAAGAGTACCGTAACAAATGTAAGTATGCCTCCAAACTCCACATCAGTCTGGGTAGAATTGATGGGCTGTCCCATAAAGCTTCCAGGCCCAGATTCAACCACTTCCCTCAGGCTTAGAAGTCCAAACTCACAGAAGTGATGGCCCTGACTTCCTGATGTTCTCCCAGGGTACATACCTCCACAGGCGTAGTTATTCCCTGGGTCCCCAGCATGCTCTCTCCCAGAGAAAGTGCACTCAGTCTGGGAGACCTAGTGGTACCCTCACCCCCTCAATCTTTAGGGCCTGCTTTAGCCACTTTCTAAGGGCTAGAGTCAATACTCACAAGGCTAAGGGCCGTGACCTCCATGATGCCCTCCCAAGATGGGACTTCAAAAATATTAGGTTTTTCACAAGGTCACAAAGCATATGCCTTCCCCAGGAATGTGCTTCAAGCCTGGGACACATGCTGGCATGCCCCTAAAACTTCCAGGGCCAGCTGTTAACACTTCCCTTGGGCCTAGTACTCCCCAGACTCCCAGGGTGTGTTACCTCCCTGATGCCCTGCCAGAAGTAGGGACTTCCACAGGCTTACTTTTTGCAGGGTCCCCCAGCATATACCTTCCCCAGGAAATGTGCTTCCAAGCCTGGGGACACATACGAGCATGCCCCTAAAACTTCCAGGGCCAGCTGTTAACACTCCTTGGGCCAGAACTCCCAGTCTCCCAGGGTAATGGCCCCACCTCCCTGATGCCCTGCCAGGTGGGGACTCACAGGCTTACTTTTTACCCAGGGTCCCAAAGCATATGCCTTCCCCAGGAATGTGCTTCAAGCCTGGGGACACATCTGAGCATGCCCCCCTAAAACTTCCAGGAGCCAGCTGGTAACACTTCCTTGGAGCTCGAGTGCTCCCAGACTCCCAGGGTGTGGCCCACCTCCCTGATGCCCTGCCAGGGTAGGGACTTCCACAGGCTTACTTTTGCCCAGGGTCCCAAAGCATATGCCTTCCCAGGAAATGTGCTTCCAAGCCTGGGGACACTGACGGCATGCCACCCTAAACTTCCAGGGCCAGCTGTTAGCACTCCCTTGGGCCAAGAACTCCCAGTCTCCAGGGTGAAGCCCACACCTCCCTGATGCCCTGCCAGGGTAGGGGACTTCCACAGACTTACTTTTTACCCAGGGTCCCCAAAGCATATGCCTTCCCCAGGAATGTGCTTCCAAGCCTGGGGACACATCTGAGCATGCCCCCTAAAACTTCCAGGGCCGAGCTGTTAACACTTCCCTTGGGCCTAGTACTCCCAGACTCCCAGGGTAATGGCCCACACCTCCCTGATGCCCTGCCAGGTAGGGACTTCCACAGGCTTACTTTTTACCAGTCCCCCAAGCATATGCCTTCCCAGGAAATGTGCTTCCAAGCCTGGGGACACATGCAGGCATGCCCCCTAAAACTTCCGGGCCAGCTGTTAACCTCCCTTGGGCCAAGAACTCTCAGTCTCCCAGGGTAATGGCCCACCTCCCTGATGCCCTGCCAGGTGAGGGACTTCCACAGGCTTACTTTTTCCCAGGGTCCCAAGCATATGCCTTCCCAGGAATGTGCTTCCAAGCCTGGGGACACATCAGAGCATGCCCCTAAAACTTCCAGGGCCAGCTGTTAACACTTCCCTTGGGCCTAGGTACTCCCAGACTCCCAGGGGTGTGGCCCTCACTCCCTGATGCCCCTGCCAGGTAGGGACTTCCACAGGCTTACTTTTTACCCAGGGTCAGGCCTAAGCCGCTGTCACCCAGGAAGGTGCTATCTGGCTGGGGTGGCCTGGTGCACCCAGCCCCTCAAACTTCCAGGGCCAGCTGTTACCTCCTGGGCTCACTACCCCAGACTCCCAGGGTAATGGCCCTCCCTCCCTGATGCCTTGCCAGGACAGGGACTTCCACAGGATTAGTTGTTACCCAGGGTCCCAAACATATGCCTTCCCCAGGAGATGTGCTTCAAGCCTGGGGACACCAGCAGGCATCTCCTCCTAAACCTTCCAGGGCCCTACTTTGACCATTTTCTATGGTCTAGCAGATCCCAAACTCACAGGAGTGATGACACAGAGCTCCATGATGCCCCCCAAGTTGGAGATTTCCATTTGTTAGTTGTTAAGCGGGGGCCCAAAACATGTATCTTACTTTGTTTCTTTCTTTCCACAGTTTCACAGCATTCATCCTCAGGGTAGACATGAGCTTGCATCACACATGAGCCACCGAGCCACAACAGCAGATGCATACTATCGCCTGATGGGCAGCAAAGAGGAGAGCATCAAGTGAGGCCGACAAATATGCCAGTTAACACAAAGGCCCCATGCACCACCACCATCCAGCCCACATGCAGATGCTCCATCACAGACTCTGGAGAGCAGTTCAATTACCATGGGTGAACCAGGAAAAAGGCCCTCTCTTTCATCAGGTACCTGTATTGCAACAAGAACAAGAAGGGACTTGGCTCTGGGACATCCACAGAAGCCAAGAGATGACTGGGGCACACACTCCCTATACAGTCCCACATTGACAGCAATCCTTTACTGAACAACAGCAACTAGCAATCAAATCTGCATTCGTAAGCCACCTATACAAGGCCAGATCAAGACAGATGATGTTGAGGCGCATGCTGCAGACTGACACCTCCCTCCTGGGTGCCTTCCCTGTCCAGTCAAACCAAAGACTTGCCAAGGAATGTGATGCAAGTATGGTTTTGATTAGTAGTCGTGCCAGAATGAAATCCAACCAATGATTTAAGCTGTATGTGCATAAAAAAAATGAAAAAAATAAAATAAATAAATAATAAATAAATAAAATGCATGCATTATTAAATGTCAGGCTTATTACTTCTAGGGGGCCCCCACTGCACCACACTTCCCACTGAAACCTCCAGGTCTTGGGTGAATTTCCTGCTGGGGATACCCCCAGCAACCATATCAGGGACCAGGGGGTTGGCCAGGGTCTTCAAGGTCTTGGACACAAAAAACAGTACTTGGTGCCCCTTTTTAAAGTGAAAAACATGGACTGAAGTTCTTTGCCACAGGTGCATAGACTATGATACAAGGATATGGAGTCCCAATAAGGCTGGTCTCTCTGGGTACCTGATTCAGAGACACTGGCACCCACTATCTAGGTCACCTCTATTGGAACAATTTTGTCCAGAGCCCCTCTGACTTCAAGCTCTGGGTTAAACCACTTCCTAGGGGCTAAGTATTAACACTCTAAGAGGGATCACAGCCTGACTTCAGTGATACTTCTCTTGGGGATGACATTCACTATTTACCCAGCATTCAGTGCACTGAGCCTGGGAGAGAGGCTGGACGCCTCCTTCCTTCCGCCCCCACCAGGTATAAAACAGTCACAGAATTAGCAGCTGCATGACTAAGGGCTCACAGAACAGCAGCTGACATTCTACACCGGCAGTAAAGCAGCACAGTAACACAGATGCAGGGTTTTCTCAGAACCAAGAACTCAACTCTACACAGGCGGCATGGAATCAGAACAGGAAATACTATGAAGTGGCAAAAGTAAAAACAGGTAGGCAGTTTTAACTTGCATGATGTATCAAAGTGTGAGATTTCCACAGGTAAAGTAGCTACGCTAGGTACCAATGCATATCTCTCACCCAGGAAGGGCTCTCTGGCTGAGCAGGCATGGTAACCTCACCCCTAAAATTTCCAGGTCATGCTAACTACACTTCCCTTGGGCCTAGCACTCCCAGACAGCAGGGGTTCATGCCTCTAACCTCCCTGATGGCCTGCCAGTGTTGGGGCTTCCACAGGCTTGGTTGTTACCCAGGGTCCCAGTGTATATCTCTTACCCAGGGAAGGGGCTCTCTGGCTGGGCAGGCATGGTAACCTCACCCCCTAAAACTTCCAGGTCCTGCTAAGTACAATTCCCTTGGGCCTAGCACTCCCAGACACCCAGGGCTAATGGCCCTCACCTCCCTGATGGCCTGCCAGGGCAGAGACCTGAACAGGCTTCCTTGTCACCCAGGGTCCCAATGCATATCTCTTACCCAGGGAAAGGGCTCTCTGGCTGGGCAGGCATGGTAACCTCACCCCCTAAAACTTCCAGGTCCTGCTATCTACACTTCCCTGGGCCTCAAGCACTCCCAGACACCCAGGGCTAATGACCTCACCCTCCTGATGGCCTGCCAGGGCAGAGACCTGGAACAGGCTTCCTTGTCACCCAGGGTCCCAATGCATCTCTTACCCAGGAAGGGCTCTGGCTGGGCAGGCATGGTAACCTCACCCCCTAAAACTTCCAGGTCTACTAATTACACTTCCCTTGGGCCTGCACCAGACACCCAGGGCTAATAGCCTCACCTCCTGATGGCCTGCCAGTGTTAGAAACTTCCCACAGGCTTAGTTGTACAGGGTCCCAGTGTATATCTCTCTTACCAGGAAGGGCTCTCTGGCTGGGCAGGCATAGTAACCTCTTTAAACTTCCAGGTCCTGCTAATTACAATTCCCTTGGCTAACTCCCAGACACCCCAGGGCTAATAGCCTCCTCTGATGGCCTGCTGAAACTGAGAGCCTGGAACAGCTTCCTTGTCACCCAGGGTCCCAATGCATATCTCTTACCAGGAAGGGCTCTCTGGCTGGGCAGGCATGGTAACCTCACCCAAATCTTCCAGGTCCTGTAACTTCCTTACCCTTGGGCCCAGCACTCCCAGACACCCAGGGCTAATGGCCCTCACACTCCTGATGGCCTGCCAGTGTTGGGCCTTCCACAGGCGGATTTGTTACACACGGTTAATGCAGATCTCTTACACAGGAAGGGCTCTCTGGCTGGGCAAACTGGTAACCTCACCTAAAACTTCAGGTCCTGCTATTTACTTCACTTCCTTAATTTCTTTTGAACACCCAGGGCTAATGGCCCTCACCTCTGATAACTGCCAGAGCGGGAACCTGAACAGGCTTCCACTGTCAGGTCCCCAATGCATCTCTTACCCAGGGAAAGGGCTCTCTGGCTGGGCAGGCATTGTGCCCCACCCTAAAACTTCCAGGTCCTGCAACTAACACTCCCTTGGGCCCTAGCACTCCAACAGCAGGGTTCATGCCTCTAACCTCCTGATGGCCTGCCTGTGTAGGAGCTTCCACAGGCTTGGTTGTTACCCAGGGTCCCAATGCATATCTCTTACCCAGGGAAGGGGCTCTCTGGCTGGGCAGGCATGGTAACCTCACCCCTAAACTCCAGGTCCTGCTATTTACACTTCCCTTGGGCCTAGCACTCCCAGACACCCAGGGCTAATGGCCCTCACCTCCCTGATGGCCTGCCAGTGTTGGGCCTTCCACAGGCTTGGTTGTTACCCAGGGTCCCAATGCAGATCTCTTACCCAGGGAAGGGGCTCTCTGGCTGGGCAGGCATGGTAACCTCACCCTAAAACTGGGTCCTGCAAGCACTACACTCCCTTGGGCCTAGCACTGGCGACACCCAGGCTAATGGCCTCACCTCCTGATGGCCGCCAGGGCAGAGACCTGAACAGCTTCCTTGTCACCCAGGGCCCCAGACGCTATCTCTCCCCCAGGAAAGTGCTCGCCTGGGAGAACTGCTGGCATGTTCCTGGAGACTTCCAGATCAACCAGCCAGCCTCAGCATCAAACCATGCCCAGCAAGTGCTAACACAGCCTGTGAGCTACAAACTCCCTTGCGACTTCTTCAAAGCCAGCCTTTGTTCCGGGAATGTCCAGCAAGCCAGTAGGGCTAACTGGTCTGGAAAACCGTCAATAATCAGGTCCTCTCTCAAGGACCTTAATTACTAGGACCAAGGACATCTGGTCACACTTTCTCCGGACTTCCTTCTTGCCAGGATTCCACGGGACTCGATGCCGCCAGCCTGGAAACAGCTGCTGCATTGCCCTAAGACTACCAGGGGCCTGCTGGTAAAGCCTCCATGAGACTACTCCCAGACACCAGGGCAACGACCCTCCTCCCGATGGCCTGCAGGGGAGACCTGCACAGGCTTCCTTGTCACGGGTCCCAATGCACATCTCACCCAGGAAGGGCTCTCTGGCTGGGCAGGCATTGTACCCCAACCTAAAACTTCAGGTCACAAGAACCACACCTCCCAGGCCTAACAATCCCAGACAGCAGGGGTTCATGCCTCAACCTCCTGATGGCCTGCCAGTGTTAGAACTTCCACAGGCAGGTCGCACCAGGTCCAAATGCATGTCTCCAGGAAGGCCTCTGGCTGGGCAGGCATGGTAACCTCACCCCTAAAACTTCCAGGTCCGCTGTTACACTCTCAACATGACTCCAAGACACAGGCTAATGGCCTCACCTCCTGATGGCTCAGGCAGAGACCTGAACAGCTTCCTTGTCACCAAGGTCCCTGCATATCTCTCACCAGGAAGGGCTCTCTGGCTGGGCAGGCAAACAACCTCACCCTAAAACTTCCAAGTCCTGCTATTTACCACATGACTCGCCTCCAGACACCCAGGGCTAATGGCCCTCTCCGCCTCCCTGACCTGCCAGGGCAGGAACCTGAACAAAACTTTACTTGTCACCAGGGTCCCAGCCATCTCTTGCAGGAGGGCTCTCTGGCTGGGCAGGCAGTAACCTCACTAAAACTTCCAGGTCCTGCTAGTACTTTGAACTCACTCCCAGACACCCAGGCAATGGCCTCACCTCCCAAATGGCCTGCCAGGTGTTGGGGAGCTTCCACAGGCTTAGTTGTTACAGGGTCCGTGTATCTCTTACAGGAAGGGCGCTCTGGCTGGGCAGGCATGAAACCACCCCCAAAACTCCAGGTCCTGCTGTCAAGGTCCCAAACTGCTCCCAGACACCCAGGGCTAATGGCCTCACCTCCTGATGGCCTGCCAGGGCAGAGCAACAGGCTTCCTTGTCTAGGGTCCCCAATGCATATCTCACCCAGGAAGGGCTCTGGCTGGGCATGGAACCTCACCCCTAAATCTTCAGGTCCTGCTAACACACTCCTTGGGCTAGCACCCCAGACACCCAGAACAGCCCTCACCTCCTGATAGCCTGCCAGTGTTGGGCCTTCCACAGGTTGGTTGTTAGGGTCCCAATGCAGATCTCTACCCGAAAGGCTCTCTGGCTGAGCAGGCATGGTAACCTCACCCCTAAAATCCAGGTCCTGCTATTTACACTCCCTGGGCCCAGCACTCCCAGACACACAGCCTAATAGCTCACACCTCCCTGATAGCCTGCCAGGCAGAGACCTGAACAAACTTCCTGTCACCCAGTCCCAATGCACATCTCACCAGAAGGACTCTCTGGCTGGGACATTGTGCCCCCACCCTAAAACTCAAGTATGCCTACACTTCCCTTGGGCCTAGCACTCCCAGACAGCAGGTTCATGCCCTAACCTCCCTGATGGCCAAGGGGCTTCACAGGCAGAGTTGTTACCCAGGGTCCCAATGCATATCTCTACCAGGGGGCCTCTGGCTGAGCAGGCATGTAACCTCACCCCAAAACTTCCAGGTCTGCTATTTACACTTCCCTTGGGCCTAGCACTCCCAGACACTTACTTTTTGCAGGGTCCCAAACATGCCTTCCCAGGAATGGCAAGCCTGGGGACACATGCTAGCATGCCCCTAAAACTTCAGGGCCAGCTGTTAACACTTCCCTTGGGCCTAGTACTCCCAGACTCCCAGGGTGTGGCCTTTACCTCCTGATGCCCCTGCCAGGGTGGGGACTTCCACAGGCTTACTTTTACCCAGGGTCCCCAAGCATATACCTTCCCCCAGGAAATGTGCTTCCAAGCCTGGGGACACACATCTGGCATGCCACCTAAAACTGGGGCCAGCTGTTAACACTCCTTGGGCAAGAACTCCCAGTCTCCCAGAGTTAATGGCCCACACCTCCCCTGATACCCTGCCAGGGTAGGACTTCCCACAGGCCACTTTTTACCCAGTTACAAAGCATATGCCTTCCCAGAATGTGCTTCCAAGCCTGGGGACACATGCAGACATGCCCCTAAACTTCCAGGGCCCAGCTGTAACACTTCCTTGGGCCTGGTACTCCCAGACTCAGGGGTAATGGCCCCCTCCCTGATGCCCTGCCAGGGTAGGGACTTCCACAGATTACTTTTTGCAGGGTCCCCAAAGCATATGCCTTCCCCAGGAAATGTGCTTCCAAGCCTGGGGACACAGCAATTGTGCCCCTAACTGGGGCCCAGCTGGTAACCTCCCCTTAGGCCAAAGACTCTCAGTCTCCCAGGGTAATGGCCCACCACCTCCTGATGCCCTGCCAGGGGCAGGGACTTCCACAGGCTTACTTTGCAGGGTCCCCAAAGCATATACCTTCCCAAGAATGTGCTTCAAGCCTGGGGACACATACAGGCATGCCCCTCGCAGGCTTCAGGGCCAGCTGTTAACACTTCCATATGGGCCTAGTACTCCCAGACTCCCAGGGGTAATGGCCCTCCCCCTGATGCCCTGCCAGGCAGGGACTTCACAGGCTTACTTTTACAGGGTCCCAAAGCCTATGTCTTACCCAGGAAGGTGCTATCTGGCTGGGGTGGCCAGTACCCCAGCCCCCTAAAACTTCCAGGCCAGCTGTTAATACTTCCCTTGGGCTACTCCCAGACCGATTGGCCTCCTCCTGATGCCTTGCCAGGACAGGGACTTCACAGAATTAGTGTTACCCAGGGTCCCCAAAACATATGCCTTCCACAGGAATGTGCTTCCAAGCCTAGGGACACCAGCATCTCTCCTCGACCTTGGGGCCTACTTTGACCATTTTCTATATACAGTCTAAACTCACAGGGTGATGACACAGAGCTCCTGATACCCCCCCAAATTGGAGATTTCCATTTGCTTAGTTGTTAGCAGGGGCCCAAAGCATGTATCTTACTTTGTTTCTTTCTTTCCACAGTTTCACAGCATTCATCCTGAGGTAGAGCAGGCTTGCATCACGCAGGCCGCGAGCCACAGCAACGGGTCATACTATGGCCTGATGGGCGGCAAAGAGGAGAGCATCAGGTGAGCCGACCGTGCCAGTTAACCACAAAAGGCCCACACCACCACCATCAGCCCACATACGGATGCTCCATCACAGACTCTGGAGAGCAGTTCAATTACCAGGGTGAACCAGAAAGAACCTCTCTTTCATCAGGTACCTGTATTGCAACAAGAACAAGAAGGGGACTTGGCTCACAGGGACATCCACAGAAGCCAAGAGATGACTAGGGCACACACTCAACCTATCACAGTCCCCATTACCAGCAATCCTTTACTGAACAACAGCAACTGGCAATCAAATCTGCATTCGCCACCACATACACAAAGGCAGATCAAGACAGATGATGTTAGGCACGCTGCAGAATGACACCTCCCTCTGGGTGCCTTCCCCTGTCCAGTCAAACCAAGACTTGCCAAGAATATGATGCAAAAGTATGGACTTTGATTAAGTACGTTGCAGAGATGAAATCCAGCCAATGATTTAAGCTGTATTGCACTTAAAATAGAAAAAATAAAATAAATAAATAAATAAATAAATAAATACATGCATTATTAAATGTCAGGCTTATTACTTCTAGGGACCACTGCCCACACTTCCCACTGAAACCTCCAGGTCTTGGGTGAATTTCCTGCTGGGGATACCCCAGCAACCATATCAGGGACAGGGGTTGGCCAGGGGTCTTCAGGTCTTGGACACAAAAACAGTGCTTGGTGCCCTTTTTAAAGTGAAAAAATGGACTGAGTTTCTTGCCACAGGTGCATAGACTATGATAAAGGATATGGGTCCAATAAAAGGCTGGTCTCTGGGTGCCTGATTCAGAACACTGGCACCCACTATCTAGGTCACCTCTGTTGGAACAATTTTGTCCAGAGCCCCTCTGACTGCCAAGCTCTGGGTTGAGCCACTTCCCTGGGGCTAGTATTAACACTCAAAGAGGATCACAGCCCTGACTTCAGTGATACTTCTCTTGGAGGATGACGCAAACACTATTTACCCAGCATTCAGTGCACTGAGCCTGGGAAAGAGGCTGGACGCCCCTTCCTTCCCGCCCCCCCACAGGTATAAAACAGTCACAGAATTAGCTGCACCTGGGCTAAGGGCTCACAGAACAGCAGCTGACATTCTCTGCACCGGCAGTAAAACAGCACAGTAACACAGATGCTGGAGTTTTCTCAGAACCAAAGAACTCAACTTGCTACACAGGCGGCATGGAATCAGAACAGGAAATACTATGCGTGGCAAGCCAAAACAGGTAAGCAGTTTTAACGCATGATGTATCAAAGTGTGAGATTTCCACAGGTAAAAGTAGCTACGCTGGGTACAATGCATATCTCTTACCCACGGAAGGGGCTCTCTGGCTGGGCAGGCATAGTAACCTCACCCCTAAAACTTCCAGGTCCTACTAACCACACTTCCTTAGGCCCTGCACTCCCAGACAGCAGGGGTTCATGCCTCTAACCTCCCTGATGGCCTGCCAGTGTTGGGGCTTCCACAGGCTGGTTGTTACCCAGGGTCCCAGTGTATATCTCTTACCCAGGAAGGGCTCTCTGGCTGGGCAGGCATGTAACCTCACCCCTAAACTTCCAGGTCCTGCTAATACAATTCCCTTGGGCTAATCACTCCCAGACACACCAGGGCTAATGGCCTCACCTCCCTGATATGCCAGGGCAGAGACTGAACAAACTGTATCTTAGGGGTCCCAATGCATATCTCTTACCCAGGAAGGGGCTCTCTGGCTGAGCAGGCATGGTAACCTCACCCCTAAAACTTCAGGTCCTGCTACACCCTTCCTTGGGCCTAGCCTCCCAGACACCCAGGACTAATGGCCTCACCTCCCTGATGGCCTGCCAGGCAGAGAGACCTGAACAAGCTTCCTTGTCCCAAAGTCCCAATGCACATCTCTTACCAGGGAAGGCTCTCTGGCTGGGCAGGCATGGTAACCTCACCCCCTAAAACTTCCAGGTCCTGCTATTTACACTTCCCTTGGGCCTAGCACTCCCAGACACCCAGGGCTAATGGCCCTCACCTCCCTGATGGCCTGCCAGTGTTGGGCTTCCACAGGCTTGGTTGTTACCCAGGGTCCGAGTGTATATCTCTTACCCAGGGAAGGGGCTCTCTGGCTGGGCAGGCATGGTAACCTCACCCCCTAAAACTTCCAGGTCCTGCTAATTACAATTCCCTTGGGCCTAGCACTCCCAGACACCCAGGGCTAATGGCCCTCACCTCCCTGATGGCCTGCCAGGGCAGAGACCTGAACAGGCTTCCTTGTCACCCAGGGTCCCAATGCATATCTCTTACAGGAAGGGCTCTCTGGCTGGGCAGGCATGGTAACCTCACCCCCTAAATCTTCCAGGTCCTGCTAACTACACTTCCCTTGGGCCTAGCACTCCCAGACACCCAGGGCTAATGGCCCTCACCTCCCTGATGGCCTGCCAGGGCAGAGACTTCCACAGGCAGTTTGTTACCCAGGGTCCCAATGCAGATCTCACTAGGGAAGGGCTCTCTGGCTGAGGCAGGCGTGACACACCCCCTAAAACTTCCAGGTCCTGCTATTTACACTTCCCTTGGGCCTAGCACTCCCAGACACCCAGGGCTAATGGCCCTCACCTCCCTGATGGCCTGCCAGGGCAGAGACCTGAACAGGCTTCCTTGTCACCCAGGGTCCCAATGCACATCTCTTACCCAGGGAAAGGGCTCTCTGGCTGGGCAGGCATTGTACCCCCACCCCCTAAAACTTCCAGGTCCTGCTAACTACACTTCCCTTGGGCCTAGCACTCCCAGACAGCAGGGGTTCATGCCTCTAACCTCCCTGATGGCCTGCCAGTGTTGGGGCTTCCACAGGCTTGGTTGTTACAGGGTCCCAATGCATATCTCTTACCCAGGAAGGGCTCTCTGGCTGGGCAGGCATGGTAACCTCACCCCCTAAAACTTCCAGGTCCTGCTATTTACCTTCCCTCAGGCTGCTGCTCCCAGACACCCAGGGCTAAGCCTCACCTCCCTGATGGCCTGCCAGTGTTGGGCCTTCCACAGGCTTAGTTGTTACCCAGGGTCCCAATGCAGATCTTGCAGGGAAGGGCTCTCTGGCTGGGCAGGCATGGTAACCTCACCCTAAAACTTCCAGGTCCTGCTAATTACACTTCCCTTGGGCCTAGCACTCCCAGACACCCAGGGCTAATGGCCTCACCTCCCCTGATGCCTCAAGACAGAGACCTGAACAAACTTCCTTGTCCTGGGGCCCCAATGCATATATCTCTCTCCCCCAGGAAAGTGCTCTCTGCCTGGGGGAGAACTGCCTGTATGTTCCTGGAACTTCCGGAATCAACCTGCCAGCCTCAGCATCAAACCATGTCCTGGCAGTGCTATCACACAGCCTGGGTAAGCTACAAACTCCCTTGGAGTGACTATTAAGCCCGACCAACACTATTTAAAGTATCCCAGCCAACATCCAGTAGGCCCATCTGGTCTGGAAAGCCCGTCCGACCATCTGGTCCTAACATCTCTCAGGGACATCTGGTCCCACCAGACCAAGGACATCTGGTCACACTTTCTCCCAGGGACTTCAGCTACTGCTAGATTCCACCGGGACTCGATGCCTTAGCCCAAACAGCTGCTGGCATTGCCCTAAGACTACCAGGGCTCTGCTGTTAAAGCCTCCCTTGAGGCTAGCACTCCCAGACACAGGGCTAATGGCCCTTCACCTCCCTGATGGCCTGCCAGGTGTAGAGAACCTGCACAGGCTTCCTTGTCACCAGGTCCCAATGCACATCTCTTGCAGGAAAGGAGGCTCTCTGGCTGAGGCAGGCATTGTACCCCAACCCCTAAACTTCAGGTCTTAACCACACTTCCCTTGGGCCTAAGCACTCCCCAGCAGACAGCAGGGGTTCATGCCTCTAACCTCCCTGATGGCCTGCCAGTGTTGGGGCTTCCACAGGCTTGGTCGTTACCCAGGGTCCAAATGCATGTCTCTTACCCAGGGAAGGGGCTCTCTGGCTGGGCAGGCATGGTAACCTCACCCCCTAAAACTTCCAGGTCCTGCTATTTACACTTCCCTTGGGCCTAGCACTCCCAGACACCCAGGGCTAATGGCCCTCACCTCCCTGATGGCCTGCCAGGGCAGAGACCTGAACAGGCTTCCTTGTCACCCAGGGTCCCAATGCACATCTCTTACCCAGGAAAGGGGCTCTCTGGCTGGGCAGGCATGGTAACCTCACCCCCTAAAACTTCCAGGTCCTGCTAATTACACTTCCCTTGGGCCTAGCACTCCCAGACACCCAGGGCTAATGGCCCTCACCTCCCTGATGGCCTGCCAGTGTTGGGGCTTCCACAGGCTTGGTTGTTACCCAGGGTCCCAGTGTATATCTCTTACCCAGGGAAGGGGCTCTCTGGCTGGGCAGGCATGGTAACCTCACCCCCTAAAACTTCCAGGTCCTGCTAATTACAATTCCCTTCCGCTGCTTGCTCCCAGACACCCAGGGCTAATGGCCTCACCTCCCTGATGGCCTGCAGAGGCAGGAACCTGAACAGGCAAACTGTCACCTAGGTCCCAAGCATATCTCTTACCCAGGAAGGGGCTCTCTGGCTGGGCAGGCATGGTAACCTCACCCCCTAAAACTTCCAGGTCCTGCTAATTACACTTCCCTTGGGCCTAGCACTCCCAGACACCCAGGGCTAATGGCCCTCACCTCCCTGATGGCCTGCCAGTGTTGGGCCTTCCACAGGCTTGGTTGTTACCCAGGGTCCCAATGCAGATCTCTTACCCAGGGAAGGGGCTCTCTGGCTGGGCAGGCATGGTAACCTCACCCCCTAAAACTTCCAGGTCCTGCTATTTACACTTCCCTTGGGCCTAGCACTCCCAGACACCCAGGGCTAATGGCCCTCACCTCCCTGATGGCCTGCCAGGGCAGAGACCTGAACAGGCTTCCTTGTCACCAAGGGTCCCAATGCATCTCTTACCCAGGGAAAGGGCTCTCTGGCTGGGCAGGCATTGTACCCCAACCCCCTAAAACTTCCAGGTCCTGCTAACTACACTTCCCTTGGGCCTAGCACTCCCAGACAGCAGGGGTTCATGCCTCTAACCTCCCTGATGGCCTGCCAGTGTTGGGGCTTCCACAGGCTTGGTTGTTACCCAGGGTCCCAATGCATATCTCTTACCCAGGGAAGGGGCTCTCTGGCTGGGCAGGCATGGTAACCTCACCCCCTAAAACTTCCAGGTCCTGCTATTTACACTTCCCTTGGGCCTAGCACTCCCAGACACCCAGGGCTAATGGCCCTCACCTCCCTGATGGCCTGCCAGTGTTGGGCCTTCCACAGGCTTGGTTGTTACCCAGGGTCCCAATGCAGATCTCTTACCCAGGGAAGGGGCTCTCTGGCTGGGCAGGCATGGTAACCTCACCCCCTAAAACTTCCAGGTCCTGCTAATTACACTTCCCTTGGGCCTAGCACTCCCAGACACCCAGGGCTAATGGCCCTCACCTCCCTGATGGCCTGCCAGGGCAGAGACCTGAACAGGCTTCCTTGTCACCCAGGGCCCCAATGCATATCTCTCCCCAAGGGAAAGTGCTCTCTGCCTGGGGAGAACTGCTGGCATGTTCCTGGAGACTTCTCGGAATCAACCTGCCAGCCTCAGCATCAAACCATGCCCAGCAAGTGCTATCACAGCCTGGGTAGGCTTCACAAACTCCCTTGGCAGACTATTAAGCCCGACCAACACTATTTAAAGATATCCAGCCAACAGCCAGTAGGGCCATCTGGTCTGGAAAGCCCGTCCGCCATCTGGTCCTAACATCTCTCGGGACATCTGGTCCCACCAGGACAAAGGGACATCTGGTCACTTGCTCCCAGGGACTGGCTACTGCAAGATTCCACAGGACTTCGATGCCCTAGCTATAAACAACTGCTGGCATTGCCCTAAGACTAGAGCCTGCTGTTAAAGCCTCCCTTTGGGGCTGAGCACTCCCAGACACACAGGGCTAATGGCCTCACCTCCTGATGGCCTGCCAGGGGAGAGACCTGCAAAGGCTTCCTTGTCACCAGGGTCCCAATGCATCTCTTACACAGGAAAGGGCTCTCTGGCTGGGCAGGCATTGTAACCCCAACCCTAAAACTTCCAGATCCTGCTAACCACACTTCCCTTGGGCCTACGTACTCCCAGACAGCAGGGTTCCATGCCTCTAACCTCCTGATGGCCTGCCAGTGTTGGCTTCCACAGGCTTAGTGGGTGCCAGGGTCCAAATGCATGTCTCTACCCAGGGAAGGGGCTCTGGCTGGGCAGGCATGGTAACCTCACCCCATAAACTTCCAGGTCCTGCTATTACACTTCCCTTGGGCCTAGCACTCCCAGACACCCAGGGCTATTGGCCCTCACCTCCCTGATGGCCTGCCAGGGCAGAGACCTGAACAGGCTTCCTTGTCACCCAGGGTCCCAATGCACATCTCTTACCCAGGGAAGGGGCTCTCTGGCTGGGCAGGCATGGTAACCTCACCCCCAAAACTTCCAGGTCCTGCTATTACACTTCCCTTGGGCCTAGCACTCCCAGACACCCAGGGCTAATGGCCTCACCTCCTGACAGCCTGCCAGTGTTGGGGGCTTCCACAGGCTTGGTTGTTACCCAGGGTCCCAGTGTATATCTCTTACCCAGGGAAGGGCTCTCGGCTGGGCAGGCATGGTAACCTCACCCCCTAAAACTTCCAGGTCCTGCTAATTACAATTCCTTTAGGCCTATCACTCCCAGACACCCAGGGCTAATGGCCTCACCTCCTGATGGCCTGCCAGAGCAGAGCCTGAACAGGCTTCCTTGTCACCAGGGTCCCAATGCATATCTCTTACCCAGGGAAGGGCTCTCTGGCTGGGCAGGCATGATAACCTCACCCTAAATCTTCCAGGTCCTGCTAATTACACTTCCCTTGGGCCTAGCACTCCCAGACACCCAGGGCTAATGGCCCTCACCTCCCTGATGGCCTGCCAGTGTTGGGCCTTCCACAGGCTTGGTTGTTACCCAGGGTCCCAATGCAGATCTCTTACCCAGGGAGGGCTCTCTGGCTGGGCAGGCATGGTAACCTCACCCCCTAAAACTTCCAGGTCCTGCTAATTACACTTCCCTTGGGCCTAGCACTCCCAGACACCCAGGCCTAATGTCCCTCACCTCCCTGATGGCCTGCCAGGGCAGAGACCTGAACAGGCTTCCTTGTCACCCAGGGTCCCAATGCACATCTCTTACCCAGTGAAAGGGCTCTCTGGCTGGGCAGGCATTGTACCCCAACCCCCTAAAACTTCCAGGTCCTGCTAACTACACTTCCCTTGGGCCTAGCACTCCCAGACAGCAGGGGTTCATGCCTCTAACCTCCCTGATGGCCTGCCAGTGTTGGGGCTTCCACAGGCTTGGTTGTTACCCAGGGTCCCAATGCATATCTCTTACCCAGGAAGGGCTCTCTGGCTGGGCAGGCATGGTAACCTCACCCCTAAAACTTCCAGGTCCTGCTATTTACACTTCCCTTGGGCCTAGCACTCCCAGACACCCAGGGCTAATGGCCCTCACCTCCCTGATGGCCTGCCAGTGTTGGGCCTTCCACAGGCTTGGTTGTTACCCAGGGTCCCAATGCAGATCTCTTACCCAGGGAAGGGGCTCTCTGGCTGGGCAGGCATGGTAACCTCACCCTAAACTTCCAGGTCCTGCTAATTACACTTCCCTTGGGCCTAGCACTCCCAGACACCCAGGGCTAATGGCCCTCACCTCCCTGATGGCCTGCCAGGGCAGAGACCTGAACAGGCTTCCTTGTCACCCAGGGCCCCAATGCATATCTCCCCAGTGAAGTGCTCTCTTGCCTGGGAGAACTGCTAGCATGTTCCCTGGAGACTTCAAGATCAGCCTGCCAGCCTCAGCATCAAGCCATGCCCAGCAAGTGCTATCACAGCCTGGGTAGGCTTCCTAAACTCCCCTTAGTGACTATTAAGCCCGACCAAAACTATTTAAAAGATATCCCAGCCAACAGCCAGTAGGGCCATCTGGTCTGGAAAGCCCGTCCAGCCATCTGGTCCTAACATCTCTCAGGGACATCTGGTCCCACCAGGACCAAGGACATCTGGTCACACTTTCTCCCAGGGACTTCAGCTACTGCTAGGATTCCACGGGACTCGATGCCTTTAGCCTGGAAACCTAGCTGTAGCATTGCCCTAAGACTACTAGGGCCTGCTGTTAAACCCTCCCTTGGGACTACTTGCACTCCCAGAACACACAGGGCTAATGGCCCTCACCTCCCTGATAGCCTGCCAGTGAGAGAGACCTGCACAGAGCTTCCTTGTCACCCAGGGTCCCAATGCAGCATCTCTTACCCAGGAAGGGCTCTCTGGCTGGGCAGGCATTGTACCCCAACCCTAAAACTTCCAGGTCCTGCTAACCACACTTCCCTTGGGCTAGCACTCCCAGACAGCAGGGGTTCATGCCTCCTAACCTCCTGATGGCCTGCCAGTGTTGGGGCTTCCACAGGCTTAGTCGTTACCAGGGTCCAAATGCATGTCTCTTGCAGGAAGGGGCTCTCTGGCTGGGCAGGCATGGTAACCTCACCCCTAAAACTTCCAGGTCCTGCTATTTACACTTCCCTTGGGCCTAGCACTCCCAGACACCCAGGGCTAATGGCCCTCACCTCCCTGTAGCCTGCCGGCAGAGACCTGAACAGGCTTCCTTGTCACCCAGGGTCCCAATGCATCTCTTACCCAGGGAAGGGGCTCTCTGGCTGGGCAGGCATGGTAACCTCACCCCCTAAAACTTCCAGGTCCTGCTAATTACACTTCCCTTGGGCCTAGCACTCCCAGACACCCAGGGCTAATGGCCCTCACCTCCCTGATGGCCTGCCAGTGTTGGGGCTTCCACAGGCTTAGTTGTTACCCAGGGTCCCAGTGTATATCTCTTACCCAGGAAAGGGGCTCTCTGGCTGGGCAGGCATGGTAACCTCACCCCCTAAAACTTCCAGGTCCTGCTAATTACAATTCCCTTGGGCCTAGCACTCCCAGACACCCAGGGCTAATGGCCCTCACCTCCCTGATGGCCTGCCAGGGCAGAGACCTGAACAGGCTTCCTTGTCACCCAGGGTCCCAATGCATATCTCTTACCCAGGGAAGGGGCTCTCTGGCTGGGCAGGCATGGTAACCTCACCCCCTAAATCTTCCAGGTCCTGCTAACTACACTTCCCTTGGGCCTAGCACTCCCAGACACCCAGGGCTAATGGCCCTCACCTCCCTGATGGCCTGCCAGTGTTGGGCCTTCCACAGGCTTGGTTGTTACCCAGGGTCCCAATGCAGATCTCTTACCCAGGGAAGGGGCTCTCTGGCTGGGCAGGCATGGTAACCTCACCCCCTAAAACTTCCAGGTCCTGCTATTTACACTTCCCTTGGGCCTAGCACTCCCAGACACCCAGGGCTAATGGCCCTCACCTCCCTGATGGCCTGCCAGGGCAGAGACCTGAACAGGCTTCCTTGTCACCGAGGGTCCCAATGCACATCTCTTACCCAGGGAAGGGCTCTCTGGCTGGGCAGGCATTGTACCCCCACCCCCTAAAACTTCCAGGTCCTGCTAACTACACTTCCCTTGGGCCCTGCTTGCTCCCAGACAGCGGGGTTCATCCTGCCTCTAACCTCCCTGATGGCCTGCCAGTGTTGGGGGCTTCACAGCTTAGTTGTTACAGGGTCCCAATGCATATCTCTTACCCAGGGAAGGGGCTCTCTGGCTGGGCAGGCATGGTAACCTCACCCCCTAAAACTTCCAGGTCCTGCTATTTACACTTCCCTTGGGCCTAGCACTCCCAGACACCCAGGGCTAATGGCCCTCACCTCCCTGATGGCCTGCCAGTGTTGGGCCTTCCACAGGCTTGGTTGTTACCCAGGGTCCCAATGCAGATCTCTTACCCAGGGAAGGGGCCTCTGGCTGGGCAGGCATGGTAACCTCACCCTAAAACTTCCAGGTCCTGCTAATTACACTTCCCTTGGGCCTAGCACTCCCAGACACCCAGGGCTAATGGCCCTCACCTCCCTGATGGCCTGCCAGGGCAGAGACCTGAACAGGCTTCCTTGTCACCCAGGGCCCCAATGCATATCTCTCCCCAAGGGAAAGTGCTCTCTGCCTGGGGAGAACTGCTGGCATGTTCCCTGGAGACTTCCGGAATCAGCCTGCCAGCCTCAGCATCAAACCATGCCCAGCAAGTGCTATCACAGCCTGGGTAGGCTTCCTAAACTCCCTTAGGACGACTATTAAGCCCGACCAGCACTATTTAAAGATATCCCAGCCAACAGCCAGTAGGGCCATCTGGTCTGGAAAGCCGTCTAGCCATCTGGTCTAACATCTCTCAGGGACATCTGGTCCCACAGGACCAAGGGACATCTGGTCACACTTTCTCCCAGGGACTTCAGCTACTGCAGGTTCCACCAGGACTCCGATGCCCTTAGCCTGGAAACAGCTGCTGGCATTGCCCTAAGACTACCAGGGCCTGCTGTAAAGCCTCCTTGGGGCTAGCACTCCCAGACACACAGGGCTAATGCACTTCTCACCTCTGATGGCCTGCCAGGCAGAGAGACCTGCACAGGTTCCTTTGTCACCCAGGTCCCAATGCACATCTCTTACCCAGGAAAGTGGCCTCTGGCTGGGCAGGCATTGTACCCCCACCCCCTAAAACTTCCAGGTCCTGCTAACCACACTTCCCTTGGGCCTAGCACTCCCAGACAGCAGGGGTTCATGCCTCTAACCTCCCTGATGGCCTGCCAGTGTTGGGGCTTCCACAGGCTTGGTTGTTACCCAGGGTCCCAGTGTATATCTCTTACCCAGGGAAGGGGCTCTCTGGCTGGGCAGGCATGGTAACCTCACCCCCTAAAACTTCCAGGTCCTGCTAATTACAATTCCCTTGGGCCTAGCACTCCCAGACACCCAGGGCTAATGGCCCTCACCTCCCTGATGGCCTGCCAGGGCAGAGACCTGAACAGGCTTCCTTGTCACCCAGGGTCCCAATGCATATCTCTTACCCAGGGAAGGGGCTCTCTGGCTGGGCAGGCATGGTAACCTCACCCCCTAAATCTTCCAGGTCCTGCTAACTACACTTCCCTTGGGCCTAGCACTCCCAGACACCCAGGGCTAATGGCCCTCACCTCCCTGATGGCCTGCCAGTGTTGGGCCTTCCACAGGCTTGGTTGTTACCCAGGGTCCCAATGCAGATCTCTTACCCAGGAAGGGCTCTCTGGCTGGGCAGGCATGGTAACCTCACCCTCTAAAACTTCCAGGTCCTGCTATTTACACTTCCCTTGGGCCTTGCACTCCCAGACACCCAGGGCTAATGGCCCTCACCTCCCTGATGGCCTGCCAGGCAGACCTGAACAGGTTTCCTTTGTCACCCAGGGTCCCAATGCATCTCTACCCAGGAAAGGGCTCTCTGGCTGGGCAGGCATTGTACCCCCACCCCCTAAAACTTCCAGGTCCTGCTAACTACACTTCCCTTGGGCCTAGCACTCCCAGACAGCAGGGGTTCATGCCTCTAACCTCCCTGATGGCCTGCCAGTGTTGGGGCTTCCACAGGCTTGGTTGTTACCCAGGGTCCCAATGCATATCTCTTACCCAGGGAAGGGGCTCTCTGGCTGGGCAGGCATGGTAACCTCACCCCCTAAAACTTCCAGGTCCTGCTATTTACACTTCCCTTGGGCCTAGCACTCCCAGACACCCAGGGCTAATGGCCCTCACCTCCCTGATGGCCTGCCAGGGCAGAGACCTGAACAGGCTTCCTTGTCACCCAGGGTCCCAATGCACATCTCTTACCCAGGGAAAGGGCTCTCTGGCTGGGCAGGCATTGTACCCCCACCCCCTAAAACTTCCAGGTCCTGCTAACTACACTTCCCTTGGGCCTAGCACTGCCAGACAGCAGGGGTTCATGCCTCTAACCTCCCTGATGGCCTGCCAGTGTTGGGGCTTCCACAGGCTTGGTTGTTACCCAGGGTCCCAATGCATATCTCTTACCCAGGGAAGGGGCTCTCTGGCTGGGCAGGCATGGTAACCTCACCCCCTAAAACTTCCAGGTCCTGCTATTTACACTTCCCTTGGGCCTAGCACTCCCAGACACCCAGGGCTAATGGCCCTCACCTCCCTGATGGCCTGCCAGGGCAGAGACCTGAACAGGCTTCCTTGTCACCCAGGGTCCCAATGCATATCTCTTACCCAGGAAAGGGGCTCTCTGGCTGGGCAGGCATGGTAACCTCACCCCCTAAAACTTCCAGGTCCTGCTATTTACACTTCCCTTGGGCCTAGCACTCCCAGACACCCAGGGCTAATGGCCCTCACCTCCCTGATGGCCTGCCAGGTAGAGACCTGCACAGGCTTCCTTGTCACCCAGGGTGCCAATGCACTCTCCCCAGGAAGTGCTCTCTGCCTGGGGAGACTGCTGGCATGCTCCCTGAACGTTAGAGCCTGCTGTTAATACTTCCATTGGGCCTTACAGTCCCACACTCCCAGGGTTAATGTTCCAGCACTACTAAAATTGTGTTCCTCTTTTACAGATGCTTCTCTGGGGATACCAAGCAAGACAGTGAGACCCTTTGCTACCTGCACAATGTGGTAAGAAAATTAAGCATCTGCCAAGGCACCTCCGGGAAGTACACTGCATGACACCGGAAAGGCACGATACCTGGTAGGCAGTCACTCCTGTCCCATCCTCCTGCAGGAAAATGCTTTTACAAATGCCAACAGCCAGACTGTTTTGCCATTGTTAGAGATCTAAGTCAGCACTTTGAAGGTACACAAATGCACTCTGACCAGCTTTAAAGCCCGACCAAGTATCAGAGACACCCAGACTCAATATTCTCCATCTCTGGATTTGCCACATACTCAGCTGCCTAGCCAGTCTATAGAGTCAGAGATACAGAGTCCTCAACTGCTGAGTCTCTATAGAGCTTGGCTCCAGACCTTGGAGGAGAAGAAAGACCAAAAGAGCAGCAACCGCTCACCAGCAGATGCTGTCTAAGCTTGTGGAACTCCATTGACCCGGCCCTTTCACTCTCATCCCTGCTGGGTTCCAGGGCATTCATAAGAGATACTTGGATTCCAGAGGCTGAAGCCTCAGGGTTTAAGCCAGGTACCATCAAGTGTTATATAAACAGCCTCCTTCACTTCCTGAAATTCTTAGATTTGAATGGGTTTGCCAGGACCTATCAGGCTAAACTTGACATGCTCATCAAGGTAATTCCTTTCTGGAGAGCTGGTCTCAGTACCTCTGCCATGAAGAGGCGCCATGAGGTCCGGCTAGGGACTCCAAATCACGGATACCACCAGAGACAGCATCCCTGTATAAGGACACCTGTGCTGCGAAGGCAGTCAGGATAATTAACAGTTTCCCAGAGCCAAGACACTTAGAAACCAAGATCACTGCCTGGCTGAAATCATCTCATCTTCAGCTTGGCCCTCCACAATGCCAGCGGTCTGCTGCTATCCGAAATATGTCTCTGGGCGACTTGAAGAGATACAGAGACTGAGTGCGTTGATAGTGAAGACAGCTATGTCTTAACCATTTTCTTCACAAAACCATTGCAACACATGGACCAGCTAGACTGGTGCTAGAGGAAAGCTATTCAAGTTACTCCAGCTCTATGCACACCACACAAGCGGCTGCTCCCAAACTGAGACCATCAGCTACATGGACAATGCCCCTGTGCTCATCAGGACAGAACGGATCAAACCCTGACATGTTCTGCCATTGCAAAAGCAGTGAAGAAGCAGGCAGCCATACTCGGAATCAAACACTTCTCCATGACTCTGTGGCGGAAGAGTACCGTAACAAATGTAAGTATGCCTCCAAACTCCACAATCAGTCTGGGTAGAATTGATAGGCTGTCCCCATAAAGCTTCCAGGCCCAGATTCAACCACTTCCCTCAGGCTTAGAAGTCCCAAACTCACAGAAGTGATGGCCCTGACTTCCCTGATGTTCTCCCAGGGTACATACCTCCACAGGCTTGGTTATTCCCTGGGTCCCATATACCTTACCCAGAGAAAGTGCACTCAGTCTGGGAGACCTAGTGGTACCCTCACCCCCTCAATCTTTAGGGGCCTGCTTTAGCCACTTTCCAAGGGCTGGAGTCAATACTCACAAGGCTAAGGGCCGTGACCTCCATGATGCCCTCCCAAGATGGGGACTTCAAAATATTAGGTTTTCCAAGGGTCACAAAGCATATGCCTTCCCAGGAATGTGCTTCAAGCCTGGGGACACATGCTGGCATGCCCCTAAAACTTCAGGGCCAGCTGTTAACACTTCCCTTGGGCCTAGTACTCCCAGACTCCCAGGGGTAATGGCCCACACCTCCCTGATGCCCTGCCAGGGTAGGGACTTCCACAGGCTTACTTTTTACCCAGGGTCCCAAAGCATATGCCTTCCCCAGGGAATGTGCATCCAAGCCTGAGGACACATGCAGGCATGCCCCCTAAAACTTCAGGCGAGCTGTTAACACTTCCCTTAGGCCTAGTACTCCCAGACTCCCTAGGGTAATGACTCACCTCCTGATGCCCTGCCAGGGTAGGGGACTTCACAGGCTTACTTTTTCCAGGGTCCCAAACCATATGCCTTCCCCAGGGAATGTGCTTCCAAGCCTGGGGACACATGCAGGCATGCCCCCCTAAAACTTCCAGGGCCAGCTGTTAACACTTCCCTTGGGCCTAGTACTCCCAGACTCCCAGGGGTAATGGCCCACACCTCCCTGATGCCCTGCCAGGGTAGGGACTTCCACAGGCTTACTTTTTACCCAGGGTCCCAAAGCATATGCCTTCCCCAGGAAATGTGCTTCCAAGCCTGGGGACACATGCAGGCATGCCCCCTAAAACTTCCAGGGCCAGCTGTTAACACTCCCCTTGGGCCAAGAACTCTCAGTCTCCCAGGGGTAATGGCCCACACCTCCCTGATGCCCTGCCAGGGTAGGGACTTCCACAGGCTTACTTTTTACCCAGGGTCCCAAAGCATATGCCTTCCCCAGGGAATGTGCTTCCAAGCCTGGGGACACATGCAGGCATGCCCCCCTAAAACTTCCAGGGCCAGCTGTTAACACTTCCCTTGGGCCTAGTACTCCCAGACTCCCAGGGGTAATGGCCCTCACCTCCCTGATGCCCTGCCAGGTAGGGACTTCCACAGGCTTACTTTTACCAGGGTCCCAAAGCCTATGTCTTACCCAGGAAGGTGCTATCTGGCTGGGGTGGCCTAATACACCCCCCTAAAACTTCCAGGGCCAGCTGTTAATACTTCCCTTGGGCCTACTACTCCCAGACTCCCAGGGTAATGGCCCTCCCTCCCTGATGCCTTGCCAGGACAGGGACTTCCACAGGATTAGTTGTTACAGGGTCCCAAACATATGCCTTCCCAGGGAATGTGCTTCCAAGCCTGGGGACACCAGCAGGCATCTCCTCCTAAACCTTCCAGGGCCTACTTTGACCATTTTTCTATGGTCTAGCAGTCCCAAACTCACAGGAGTGATGACACAGAGCTCCATGATGCCCCCCCAAGTTGGAGATTTCCATTTGCTTAGTTGTTAAACGGGGGCCCAAAGCATGTATCTTACTTTGTTTCTTTCTTTCCACAGTTTCACAGCATTCATCCTGAGGGTAGACATGAGCTTGCATCACACATGAGCCACCGAGCCACAACAGCAGATGCATACTATCGCCTGATGGGCAGCAAAGAGGAGAGCATCAGAGTGAGCCGACAAATATGCCAGTTAACCACAAAGGCCCCATGCACCACCACCATCAGCCCACATGCAGATGCTCCATCACAGACTCTGGAGAGCAGTTCAATTACCATGGGTGAACCAGGAAAGGGCCTCTCTTTCATCAGGTACCTGTATTGCAACAAGAACAAGAAGGGACTTGGCTCACAGGACATCCACAGAAGCCAAGAGATGACTGGGGCACACTCAACCTATCTGGTCCCCACATTGCCAGCAATCCTTTACTGAACAACAGCAACTGGCAATCAAATCTGCATTCGCAAGCCACCTTACACAAGGCCAGATCAAGACAGATGATGTTAGGCGCATGCTGCAGACTGACACCTCCCTCCTGGGTGCCTTCCCCCTGTCCAGTCAAACCAAAGACTTGCCAAGGAATGTGATGCAAAGAGTATGGACTTTGATTCGTAGTCGTGCCAGAATGAAATCCAGCCAATGATTTAAGCTGTATTGCACTTAAAAAAAATGAAAAAAATAAAAATAAATAAATAAATAAATAAATAAAATGCATGCATTATTAAATGTCAGGCTTATTACTTCTAGGGGGCCCCCACTGCACCACACTTCCCACTGAAACCTCCAGGTCTTGGGTGAATTTCCTGCTGGGGATACCCCCAGCAACCATATCAGGGACCAGGGGGTTGGCCAGGGTCCTAAAGGTCTTGGACACAAAAAAAATACTTGGCGCCCCTTTTTAAAGTGAAAAACCTGGATAGATGTTCTTTGCCACATGTGCATAGACTGTCTATGATACAAGGACATGGGGTCCCAAGAAGGCTGGCCTCTCTGGGTACCTGATTCAGAGACACTGGCACCCACCATCTAGGTCACCTCTATTGAAACCATTTTGTCCAGAGCCCCTCTGACTTCTAAGCTCTCGGTTAAACCACTTCCTAGGGGGCTAGTAGTAACATTCTCACAGGGATGACAGTCCTGACTTCAATTATACTTCCCCTGGAGGATGACATTCACTGTTTACCCAGCATTCAGTGTACTGAGCCTGGGAAGAGATGCTGGACCACCCCTTCCCTTCCCGTTCCCCCCAGGTATAAAATGGTCACAGAATCAGCAGTTGCAAGACAAGGAGCTCACAGAACAACAGCAGACATTCTCTGCACCGACAGTAAAGCAGCACAGTAACACAGACGCTGGAGGTTTTTCTGGGAACCAAGCATTCAACTTGCTACACAGTCGGCATGGAATCAGAACATGAAATACTAAGTACACGGCAAACCCCAACAGGTAAGGTAGTTTTAACTTGCATGATGTTATCCCAGGGTAGAGATTTCCACAGGTTAAGTAGTTATTCAGGGTCCCAAAGCATATAACTTATGCAGGCCCAATGCACTGAGCCTGGGAAGACCTGCAACCACCATCCCCTAAAATTTCCATGGTCTGCTTTTAAAATTTCCCTAAGGGCTAGGAATTCCAACATCACAGGAGTGATGGCTCTGACCCCCAAGATGATCTCACAGGGAAGGGATTTCCACAGGCTTAGATATAACCCAGCGTTCCAAAGCATATACCTCACCCAGGAAAAGTGCTCTCAGCCTGGGGAGACCTGGTACGCTCACCCCCTAAAATGTTGAGGGCCTGCTGATAACACTTTCCTTGGATCTAGCACTCCCAGACTCCCAGGGGTAATGGCCCTCACCTCACTGATGGCCTGCCAGGCTAGGGACTTCCACAGGATTAGTTTTTATCCAGGATCCCAAAGCATATGCCTTCCCCAGGGAATGTGCTTTCAAGCCTGAGGACACCAGCAGGCATGCCACTGGAGACTTTAGAGATGCAGCCTACCAGGATCAGCATCAAGTCATGCCCAGCAACTGACATCACAGCCTGGCTAGGCCTTCAACAAACTCCACACTACAGTGACTATTAAGCCCAACCACAGTTATTTAGAGAAATCCCAGCCGGCAACAGGTGGGTCTATCTGGTCCCACTTGCTCCCAGGGCTATCTGGTCCCACTAGCCATCAGGGACATCTAGGCATACCATCTCTCAGGGACATCTTGTCCCACCAGGACTCAGGGACAAATGCTCACACTTTCGCCCAGGACTCAGTGCTCTCAGCATGGGGACACCTGCTGGCATGAATTCTAAAATTTCCAGGGCCTGCTGGTAACACTCCTCTTGGGCCTAGCACTCCCAGACTCCCAGGGGTAATAGCCCCCACCTCCCTGATGCTCTGCCAGGCTAGGGACTGCCACAGGATTAGTTTTTACTCAGGGTCCCAAAGCATATGCCTTCCCCAGGGAAGGTGCTTCCAAGCCTGTGGACACCAGCAGGCATGCTCCCTTAAACTTCCAGGGCCTGCTGTTAACACTTCCATTGCGTCTAACAGCGCCAGACTCCCAGGGTAATGTTCAGCACTAGTAAAATTGTGTCCCTCTTTTACAGATGCTTCTTTGGGGATACCAAGCAAGACAATGGGACCCTTGTGTACCTGCACAATATGTGGTAAGAGAATTAAGCATCTCTGGCAGGTACACCGTATGACACCAGGAAAGGCACGATACTTTGGGAGGCACTCACTCCAGATCCAACCTCTGCAGGAAAATGCTTTTACAAATGCCAGCAGCCAGACTGTTTTGCCATTGTAAGAGATCTAAGTCAGCACTTTTGGAAGGTACACAAATGCACTCTGACCAGCTTTAAAGCCCGACCAAGTATTAGAGACATCCAGACTCAATATTCCCCATCTCTGGATTTGCCACATACTCAGCTGCCTAGCCCACCTACAGAGTCGAGATAGAGAGTCCTCAACTGCTGAGTCTCTATAGAGCTTGGCTCCAGACCTTGGAGGGAGGAAAGAAAGACCAAGAAACAGCAACCGTTCACCAGCAGATGCTGACCTCCCTGTGGAACTCCATTGACCTGGCCCTTTTGCTCACATCCCTACTGGGTTCCAGGACATTCGTAAGAGATGCTTGGATTCCAGAGGCTGAAGCCTCTGGTTTTAAGCCAGGCACTATCAGGTGTTATATAAACAGCCTCCTTCACTTCCTGAAATCCTTAGATTTGAATGGGTTTGCCAGGATCCATCAGGCTGAACTTTACATGCTCATCAAGGTAATTCCTCTCTAGAGAGTTGGCCTCAGTACCTAGAAACAGAAACATAGAAACATAGACTTTGATGGCAGATGAGGACCACTTGGCCCACCTAGTCTGCCCATTTCCCTACCTACAGGATAAGCCGCAGATCCTAGTTAACCAACAGCCTATTTCTTCCTAACCCCCACAAGAATTGCCTTATGTCTATCCCATGTATTCTTGAATTCTCCCACAGTTTTAGACCCCACAACCTCCTCAGGATGGCTGTTCCATGCATCCATTACCCTCTCTGTAAAAAAATACTTCCTCACATTGCCCCTGAACCCCTCCATCTTTAAATTGTGTCCCCTTGTTCTTGCATGTCTCTTTTTCTGAAAGATGCTACCCTCTTGGACTTTGTTGATTCCAGTGAGGTACTTAAACATTTCTATCATGTACCCCCTCTCCCTCCTTTCCTCAAGGGTATACATATTAAACTCTTTTAGTCTCTCCTCGTATGGCTTCTCTTGCAGACCCTGCACCATTTTAGTTGCCCTCCTCTGGACTGCCTCTATCCTTTCTATGTCCTTGTGGAGATGGGGTCTCCAGAACTGAACACAGTACTCCAGATGGGGTCTCACCAACTGTCTGCACAGAGGGATAACAACTTCCTGTTTTCTGCTGGTGATGCCTCTCCCTATGCATCCCAGTATACCCCCAGCTCTCCCTACTGCCTTCTCACATTGCTTTCTAACCTTACAGTCATCTGATATGATTACCCCAGGTCCCTTTCCTTTTTGGTTTTTGTTACTACCTCCCCCATTGTGTAATCTTCCCCTGGATTTTTGTTTCCCAGGTGCATTATTTTGCACTTCTTTGCACTGAATCCTAGTTGCCATGCTTCCGACCATTCCTCCAATCTTGCCAAGTCCCTTCTCATCCTTTCCACACCTCCTTGTGTTTCAACTCTGTTGCAGATCTTTGTGTCATCTGCAAAGAGGCATACTTTTCTTTCCAGTCCCTCTGCAATTTCACTTATAAAGACATTAAAAAGGACTAGACCCAGTACCTCTGCCATGAAGAGGCACCATGAAATCTGGCTAAGAGACTCACAAATGTGGATACCACCAGAGACAGAATCCCGGTATAAGGACTCCTCTGCTGCCAAGGAGGCAGTCAGGATAATCAACACTTTACCCAGAGCCAAGACACTTAGAAACCGAGATCACTGCCTGGCTAGAAATCACTTCATCTTCAGCTTGGTCCTCCACAATGCCCAGTGCTCTGCTGTCATCCAAAATATGTCCTTGGGTGACTTGAAGAATGCAGAGAGACTGGTCATTGATAGTGAAGACAGCTATGTCTTAACCATTTTTCTTCACAAAACCATTGCAACACAGGGAGCAGCTAGACTGGTGCTAGAAGGAGAGCTATTCAAGTTACTTCAGCTCTATGCACACCACACAAGGTGGCTGCTCCCCAAACTGGGACTATCAGTTACTGGACTTAATGCCCCCGTGCTCATCGAGACAGACGGATCAAACCTGACATGTTCTGCCATTTTGCAAAAGCAGTGAAGAGGCAGGCAGCCATACTTGGAATCAAACACTTATAATAATAATAATAATAAAATTTATTTAATTAAGTGCCTTTCAAGTTTTCAAGGCGCTGTACAGTTCATAAAACCAGGCAACAAATACAATAAAACAGAACAGCAGTTTCAACAAATAAAATCAATTACAATATGGGTGGAAAGGCCTTATTCCATAAAAAGGACTTTAAAGCCCTTTTAAAAATATCCACTGTTGTACTCTCTCGGAGCGGACGGGGTAGAGAATTCCAGAGGGATGGAGCCACAAAGCCAAAAGCACAGGCTCCAGAAGACTTCAAATTAACCCTTGGAATCTCCAGCAACCCCTCATCAGCTGTGCGAAGCTGTCTCAAAGGGGTGTAAGGCACCAAAAGCTCTTTCAAGTAGTTAGGACCATACCCATGTAGGGCTTTGTAGGTCAAAAGACCCACTTTAAAGGTGATCCACCACTGTATAGGCAGCCAGTGTAGAGAGCGCAACACAGGGGTAATATGAGATCTTCTTGAAGCCCCAGACAACAAACGTGTTGCTGCATTCTGCACTAGCTGCAAGCAGCGGATATCAACCCCAGCAAGCCCTAGGTACAGGGAGTTACAGTAGGCCAAGCGAGATGTCACAAAGGCATGGACCAAAACCGGCAAATCACCAGGAGGAACCAAGTGCCTAATCCTGGAGATGTTTCTCAGATGAAAAAATGAAGTCCTGACAACAGAGGACACCTGATAACGAAGGGTCAACTCTGTGTCAAGCTCTACACCCAGGTTACGCACCCATTCAGAAATGGGGATCTGGACGCGCCCTAGAACTATTCCGGAGGGGGACCCCACCCCCAAACCCCCAACCCTGCAGCCGGGGTCCACAACCATAACCTCAGTCTTTCCTGGATTCAACTTTAAACTGCTGGAATTCATCCAGTCTTGGATATCTGCAAGGAACTTATTCAACACCGAGACAGCCCTGACCTGGTCAGGTGCAAAAGACAGGTAGAGCTGGGTATCATCAGCATAGCAGTGAAACCTCAGCTCATACCGTCTTACAATGTCTCCGAGGGGTAGCATATATACTGCGAATAACATGGGGGAAAGCACCGAACCCTGTGGAACCCCGCAGGGCAGAGAGAAAGCCCAGGAAGAATGTAATCCCGAGACCACTCTCTGCATTCTCCCCTCGAGGTAAGATGAAAACCATCTGAGGACCATACCTGAAAGTCCACAGATGGACCCCAGGCATTCGAGCAGAACACCATGATCCACAGTATCAAAGGCTGATGACAGATCAAGGAGAACAAGAATAGAACGATGTCTCCGATCTCTCGCCATCAGGAGATCATTGAGCATCCGAACCAGAGCAGTCTCGGTGCTATGCCTTTTACAAAAACCAAACTGGAGAGGTTCATATAGACTATGGATGGTCAAATGGTTGTCTAATTGAGTTGCCACAACTTTTTCAATAACCTTTCCCACAAAGGGGAGGTTAGAGATCGGGCGGTAGTTAGCTAGGTCATCCGGGTCCAAGGAAGTTTTCTTCAGAAGAGGAGTCACCACCTCTTCTTTCAGAGAGCTAGGAAAAACTCCCATCTCCAAGGAGCACCGGATAATCCGAGCAAGGATCGGGCCGATAACCTCACTACATCCCAAAATCAGGGAAGTAGGACCCGGATCCAACCTACAGCATGTTGGGCGCATCTCGCAGGCAATCCTCATAGTGTCTACGAAATCCAGCAGGTCAAAAGTACTCCAGGAAATTCCAGGCTCCACAACAAAACACTGGTCAGCTGCAACAACCTTAGAGTGAGGTTGGGGACATTGCCTCCGGATGTCTTCCACCCTATTAACGAAGAACCGAGCGATCTCTTCACAGTCAGTCTGTGTAAAAACTCAACAGATCTGCTGACAGACTGGGTTGCACAGTCTGTCAACAGTTCTGAAGAGCTGAGCCGGTCGATTCCGAGCAGCAGAAATTTCCCTGGACAGGAATTCTGCCTTCTTACGGGAAATTTCTGTTTGATAGAGCTTATAATGCTCTAACAAAATAAGATGGTCGGCATCCGAGGCAGTCTTCCTCTAATGACGCTCCAACCTATGCCCCAACCTCCGGAGCCCTCTCAACGCCTCATCAAACCAAGGAATGATGGGACGGCATGGAAGGGGGTGAACACAGGCAGGTGCAATCTGATCGAGGGCAGCCGAGATGGTCTCATTATAGGCCACCACAAGCCGCTCAGGATCAAAGCACAAATCGTCAAACAGCGAAGTCAAGGACCGCCATCAGGTCTTCAGGGACAACATCCCGCAATGGGCGGTACTTGACCAACTCCAAAGGGGCCGACCTACCCAGGAGGGCCTCAAAATTGAACAACTGAGTAATGATCAGACCAACCGACTGGTTCCACCACCAAATCGGACGCCTCGATCCCCAGTAGAAAAACAAGATCAAGAGAGTGACAAACCTTTATGGGTGGCTGTGGAAACAACCTGTGTGAAGCCCAGCGATGTCATCATCTGGAGGAAATGTTGACCAAAAAGTGAGGATTTGTAAATAGACCCGCGGTGAAATCGCCCAGTACCATCAATCTGAGTAATTCCAAAGCCATGTCGGTGGCAAAGTCTGCTATTTCCTGCAGGAAAAGCTTCTCATCCCCTGGTGGATGATAAATGAGAGCAATCCTGCACCCCACACCAGCCAACACAGTACACTCAAATGATCTTGCCTCCTCAACTGGAACAACAGTTAGGCCCAATCCGGTCTTAAAACAGATCGCCACCCCCCCCCCGCAATCTAATCTTGGGCGATGTATAACTGAGAACCCAGTAGGAACAGTGGCCTCTAAAAACGGGGCCGCATTCCCATCCAACCAGGTCTCGGTAATACAACCCAGATCTGCCCCTGCAACAAAGTCCTCAATAAGACCCATCTTATTACAGACAGATCTGGCATTGCACAACAACGCCCGGGTCAGACGAGGTTGACGAGTTGTCCCAACCACTTGCCCTCGAATACTAGAGGTGCCCTTGGGTATGGGAACCAGAACGGGACTACCACGCTCCAGAAACCATTTCGCCCCAGGGCGTCAAGGCCGAACCACCCCATGAGAGAGCACCACTCCCTCCACTGTCCACAACCCTCCACACCCCCCCAATTCCTCCATCCCTTACGCACAATCCCTAATGCCCGACACCGATGGTAAACATGGGCTGGCAAAGGGGGCAAGACAAAGGGGTGGAGGGCATGGAGAGCATAGGCTGAGTAACAAACAGCAGGTAAAGCTGACCAGCACATCAGGCTGTCGTAACAAAATAAAACCAAAAATAAAATAGAACAAACAACACCACCGCCCATCAAAAGAAAAAATAAAATAAACTAATAAACTAATGCAACAAATAATATACAAAATTAAGCTTATTTTATATCCACAAGCCCTCTCACGGCCAGGGGATAATAAAATAACACAGAACTAACACTAATAACAATAACATAGATAAAAATACATAGAGAGAATAATTTAAAGACCACCCTCCAGGACACTCTCACTGAAACCAGCAGGGTGGGCTATAAGCTGGAAACAAGCACTCTCACTGCTCAATTATCCCTCAAAACAAATAGACTTCATATACAGTAAACCATATATATCAACACCTGGGCTGAGAAGACAGTTTCTTAAAATAGTACTATAATAAAACAGTTAGTATTTCACAAGTCCTTATCTTGCAGGAACTCTCCAGTCACTTAATTGGGACATTAAAGAAATCGATGATACGGCACTAAGTCCTTATTATATCCAAGAACCAGAATTTCCAAGTAAAATTGAGGAAAACAGGAACTCCGGTTTTCAAAGAAAGCCACACATCAGATCGCAGATTCCACTAAATCAAGTTACAGCAGCTACTAGCTACAATAGTGACCCGACACCGACTCAGGCGGGTCAGCCCACCGACCGACTCCGTCGAGAGTCTAGGGGAATAGGGTCGAAGGCCGGCTCTCCAACAGGCTCCGACCCCTAACCCCTGTGCAGGTCACCAGAGCTAGAGCCAAAAGATAGGGAAAAAACCCAGACACCAAAAGACAGAACCCCAAATCGTAGTAGTCTGCCAACAGGACAGTGCCACTCCAAATGGACCAGACGTAAATCCAGTTAGTCGCCACAGCCTTAAAGATGCTGAATAGAGCCCAAAATCCTTAATAAGGCCAATCATGGTAGATCCCAGCCAGAGACGGAGACGGAGCCGGAGAACACGGCCGAAGACGTTTAAGCAGGCAGGCACCACGCAAGGTCAAAGACGCAGATGTAAGTGCGACCACCACGCCGCCAAAGTCCCAAAAGACAATCCAAGAGCTGGGACACATTAGGACCCTGCACCCTGCACCCTGCACCACAGTCATGAATCGAGTCCGGACCATCCAGGGAGCCAGCCAGCCGCAAACACCAAAAATCACTGCTAGAAGACGTCCCAGACGACCGAACGCCGATACAGCCTCTCCGCAGTCCAGGTATCTAAAAAGCTTAAAAACTTAAAAAATTTAAATTAAAATAAAACGAAGTAAAACGAAACATAAACACAAGCACACAAAGCAACAGTCCGACGGCTAGCCCAGTGTGGCCGCCATCTTGAAAAAGTTAGCCTGTACAAAATGCAGCCTTATCCATGACTCTGTGGCGGAAGAGTACCGTAACAAATGTAAGTATGCCTCCCAAACTCCACACTCAGCCTGGGTAGAACTGATAGCCTGTCCCACTAAAGCTTCCAGGCCCAGATTCAACCACTTCCCTCAGGGCTAGAAGTCCCAAACTCACAGGGGTGATGGCCCTGACCTCCCTGATGCTCTCCCAGGGTACATGCTTCTACAGGCTTGGTTATTTCCCAGGGTAAAAGCATATACCTTACCCAGGGAAAGTGCACTCAGTCTGGGGAGACCTGGTACCCTCACCCCCTCAAACTTTCAGGGCCTGTTTTTGCCACTTTCTTAAGGGCTAGGAGTCAATACTCACAAGGCTAAGGGCCATAACCTCCATGATGCCCTCCCAGGATAGGGACTTCAAAAATATTAGGTTTTACCAAGGGTCTCAAAGCATATGCCTTACCCAGGGAATGTGCTTTCAAGCCTGGGGACACATGCTGGCATGTCCCCTTAAAACTTCTAGGGCCAGCTGTTAACATTCCCCTTGGGCCAAGCACTCCCAGACTCCCTTCTGACATAATTTCCTCAAGATGGCAAGGTGCATATCACTGTCATATCCTCTCTAGCACACTGCACTGACAACATAAGCATACGCATTATATAATATATATATTTCTATATAACAAACCAATCACACACACACACAAAAAAAAAACCTAAGGTAGACAGATATGTGAGGAGTAGTGCAATGTAATGGCTGTGGGGCAGCAGTCTTCTGGGAGTCTTTCTGGAGGTTGAGATGCTGCCCTGTTTGCAGACAACTCTCTGCCCTGAGGGAGGAAGTTGCCCGTCTTCAGGCCGCACTGGACAGTAGTAAGGGAACCTCCCCCATCCAGGGAGCACCAGAGCCACCACCACTACCTCAGAGGTTGCGAAGAAAGTACAGCAGTTGGACCACAGTGGGCTCAGGGAGGGTAAGAGCAGTGAAACAAAGGCACACCCAGTCAGTTGTTCCGCTCCACAATCCATACACCATTCTGGGGGAGCATAGTTCCCCTATGGATGCACCCGCAGAGGAGACTAAAGAGGTTGCAGACAACTGTCACAAGGGAGGTCCTCAGGAAAGAGGCAGATGGCACTACAGGGAAAGGAAGCAACTCCTGGTGAGGGACTCAATTATTAGGGGGATAGAACTGGGGGGAGCAGGGAAAACTGAAGTAAGGCACCTGCCTGGTGCCATGGCTTGGAGGGACAGGAAGCGCATCCTTAGGATCACGAGAACAGTTGCACGGGAGTCTGAGCTGGATGTCGTTGTCCACCTAGGGACAAATGACTTGGCTCATCATGAGATTAGAGCAGTGCAGAAGGACTTTGTAGAGTTGGGGAGGGACCTAAGACAAGTAGCACACACAGTATCCTTCTCAGAGGTGCTGCCTGTTAGTGGCATGGGTGAGGCAAGGGTACTTTGCACCATGCAGTTTAACAAATGGTTGAAAAAATGGTGTGGGGCACAGGGGTTTGGCTTCATTGGGGACTGGGGTTCCACCTGGAGGGACACCAGCCTATACTGGCATGATGGTCTGCATCTGTCCAGGAAGGGAACAAGTCTTTTGGGCAATCGGTTTAAATGCTTCATTGGCAAGCTTTTAAACTAGTCAAGGGGGGAGGCACTGATAAGCAGCAGAAAAATCCCAGCCTCCCCCTACAAAACAGGGTACTAAGTGAAAAAAAGACCAAGGTAGAAAGGTCAGTGGGGGATGCTGCTACAGAAGGTAAAGCCATCAAAAAATGGAGAGCAATGAGTACCAATGCCCGTAGTCTGGGTAATAAGCTTCCTGAATTAGTGGCCTTGATGGAGGAGGAACATCTGGATATTGTGACAGTCACAGAAACATGGTACACACAGAACCATGACCGGGATGTAAACATACCAGGATACACTATCTACAGGAGGGACAGGGAGGGTAAAAGGGGAGGAGGATTAGCTCTCTACATAAGGGAAGGAATCAAAGCAACAGAACAAAAGGGTAAACAGGGAGGAGAAGAAGCACTGTGGGTCAGTTTGGAGGCAGGCAATGGCACCACAATCCACACAGGGGTTGTATACAGACCCCCCCTCTCGGGGAGGAAATGGACAAGGAAATGATAGAAAGTATACTTAGAATGGCAGATAAAGGGGAGATACAGCTGATGGGTGATCTGAATATGCCAGATGTTAACTGGAGTGCAGTTGCAGCAGCCACTTCTAAGAGTGGGATTATTCTAGATGCCCTACAGGAGGCATGCCTTAGACAACTAGTATTGGAACCATCTCAAGAGGGAGCAATCATAGACCTGGTTCTCTCAAATGGAGATGGAGAGAGGATCACAGATGTAGAAGTGGGTAGCCATCTGGGAACTAGCAACCATCGAACAGTATGGTTCACAATAAACACAGCAATAGAGTCAAGCCATATAAAGGCAAAAGTACTGGACTTCAGGAGGGCTGACTTTGCCAAAATGGGTGAGTGCCTAAGGAATGCACTAGCAAATGGGCAGGAAGGAGGGGTGGAAGAACAGTGGGGAATAGTAAAAACTGTCATCACAGAGGTAACAAGCCTTTGTGTGAAACAAATAAACAAAACAAAACAATGTAAGAAACCACTATTGTTCTCAAAGGAGGTTGCAGTGAAGGTTCAAGAGAAAAAGAAAGCATTCAGAAAGTACAAGGAATCACAAAAGGAGCAGGACAGAGAATTGTATCAGTTAAAACAAAAGGAAGCTGGGAAGGCAGTCAGAACTGCAAGGCCCGAACCGAGGAAAAGATAGCCAACTCAGTTAAGAAGGGGGATAAAACATTTTTTAGGTACATCAGGGAGTGAAGGAAGACTAAGGGAGGGATAGCGAGGCTTAATAAAGGGAAGGGGTGGGCAGAGGGTGACAGTGAAAAGGAAGAGATACTAAACAAATATTTTTGCTCAGTATTTACAAATGAAGAGGTGGAGGTACCTAAAACAAACAATAGAAGCACTCTGGATACAGAAGTTGATACCAGCCCATTTACAAAAGAAAGGGTTCTGAAAGAACTCTTAAAGCTGAAGGTGGACAAAGCAATGGGGCCTGATGTGATTCATCCCAGAATTCTAAAAGAACTAAGGGTAGAACAAGTGACACCACTGACTACCCTCTTTAACAAATCATGGGAAGATGGGGTGGTACCTGAGGACTGGAGGAGGGTAGATGTGATTCCCCTTCACAAAAGTGGGAGCAGGGCAGAAGCAGGAAACTATAGACCTGTTAGTTTAACCTCAGTGATAGGGAAAATGATGGAATCACTTCTGAAGGAAAGAATGGTCAAGTACCTAGAGGCCAGAGGGACACAGGACCCAAGGCAGCATGGATTCAACAGCAGGAAGGTCATGCCAGATGAATCTAATAGATTTCTTTGACTGGGTGACCAAAGTAGTAGATCAGGGAGGGGCTGTGGACATGGCCTACCTAGACTTTAGCAAGTCATTTGACTCAGTCCCACACAAAAGATTAATATACAAGTTAGCCAGCCTGGGAGTGGGTCCCAAGATGATAGCCTGGGTTAAGAATTGGCTGGAGAATAGGACACAGAGGGTAATAGTAAATGGAGTCCACTCTGAAGAAAGGGGGTTACTAGTGGGGTACCGCAGGGTTCAGTACTGGGACTGGTCCTCTTCAATGTCTTTATAATCAACATTGCAGAGGGACTGGAAGGAAAAGTATGTCTCTTTGCAGATGACACAAAGATCTGCAACAGAGTTGATGCACAAGGTGGGGTGGAAAGGATGAGAAGGGACTTGGCAAGGTTAGAAATGCTCAAATGTATGCAGCTTAGATTCAATGCTAAGAGGTGCAAGGTAATGCACCTGGGAAACAAAAACCCAGGGAAGAGTACACAATGGGGTGAGATACTAACAACAACAAAAATGGAAAGGGACCTGGGGTAGTCATATCAGATGACTTAAAGGTGGGCAAGCAATGTGAGAGGGCAGTAAGGAGGGCTGGAGGGATACTGGGATGCATAGGAAGAGGCATCACCAGTAGAAAACAGGAAGTTGTTATCCCTCTGTGCAGACAGTTGATGAGACCACATTTGGAGTACTGTATGCAGTTCTGGAGACCCCATCTCCGCAAAGACATATACAGAGTGGAGGCTGTCCAGAGGAGGGCAACCAAAATGGTGCAGGGTCTGCACCAGAAGACATACGAAGACAGACTAAAGGAGCTTAATATGTATACCCTTGAGGAAAGAAGGGAGAGGGGGACATGATAGAAATTTTCAAGTACCTCAAGGGAATCAACAAAGTCCAAGAGGGTAGCATCTTTCAAAAAAAGAGGTGTGCAAGAACAAGGGGGCACAATTTGAAGATGGGGGTGGCTCAGAGGTAATGTAAGGAAGTATTTATTTCACAGAGAGGGCTGTTGATGCATGGAACGGCCTTCCAGAGGAGGTTGTGGAGTCAAAAACAGTGGTTGAATTCAAGCATGCATGGTACAGTCATAAGGCAATTCTAGGGGGTGGGGGTAGAAAGAAGTAGGCTGCTGGTTAACTAGGATCTGCAGCTTATCCATTAGGTAGGGAAATGGGCAGACTGGGTGGGCCAAGCAGTCCTTATCTGCCATCAAATTCTATGTTTCTATGTTTCCCAGGGGTAATGGCCCACACCTCCCTGATGCCCTGCCACAGTAGGGACTTCCACAGGATTAGTTTTAACCCAGGGTCCCAAAGCACATGCCTTCCACAGGGAATGTGCTTCCAGGCCTGGGGACACATGTTGGCATGTCCCCTAAAACTTCCAGGGCCAGCTGTTAACATTTCCCTTGGGCCTAGCACTCCCAGATTCCCAAGGATAATGGCCCTCACCTCCCTGATGCCCTGCCAGGGCAGGGACTTCCACAGGCTTAGTGTTTATCCATGGTACCAATGCATATGTCTTACCCAGGGAAGCTGCTGTCTGGCTGGGGTGGCCTAGTACCCCAACCCCCTAAAACTTCAAGGTCCTGCTGTTAACACTGCGCTTGAGTCTAACACTCCCAGACACCCAGGGGTCATGGCCCTCACCTCCCTGATGCCCTGCCAGGTCAGGGACTTCCACAGGCTTGGTTGTTACCCAGGGTACCAAAGCATATCTCTTACCCAGGGACAGTGCTCTCTGGCTGGGGGAGAACTGTTAGAATGTACCCTGGTGACTTCCAGAATCAGTCTGCCTGGCTCAGCATCAAGCCATGCCCAGCAACCTGCATCGCAGCCTGGCTAGGCCTTCTAGAAACTCCCCTAGAGTGACTATTAAGCCCAACCACAGTTATTTAGAGAAATCCCAGCCGGCAGCAGGGGGGGCCATCTGGTCACACTTGCTCCCAGGGCTATCTGGTCCCACTAGGTCTCAGGGCCATCTCCTACTAGCCCTCAGTGACATCTGGTCCCACTAGCCATCAGAACCATCTAGTCACACCATCTCTCAGGGACATCTCATCCAACCAGGACTCAGGGATATCTGGTCACACTTTCTCCCAGGGACTTCAGCTCCCACCAGGATTCCCCAGTACTCAGTGCTCTAAGCCTGGGGACACCTGCTGGCATGCACCCCTGAAACTTCCAGGGCCTGCTGTTAACACTTTGCTTGGGTCTAGCACTCCCAGACACCCAGGTGTAATGGCCCTCACCTCCCTGATGCCCTGCCAGGGCAGGGACTTCCACAGGCTTAGTTTTTACCAAGGGTACCAAAGCATATGTCTTACCCAGGGAAGGTGCTATCTGGCTGGGGTGGCCTGGTACCCCAACCCCTTAAAACTTCAAGGTCCTGCTGTTAACACTTCCCTTAGGTCTAACACTCCCAGACACCCAGGGGTCATGGCCCTCACCTCCCTGATGCCCTGCCAGGGCAGGGACTTCCACAGGCTTAGTTTTTACCCAGGGTACCAAAGCATATGTTTTACCCAGGGAAGGTGCTTCCAAGCCTGGGGACACCTCTTGGCATCGCCCCCTAAAACTTCCAGGGCCTGCTTTGGCCATTTCTCTATGGGCTATAGTCCCAAACTCACAGGGGTGATGGCACTGACCTCCCTGATGCCCCCCCCCAAGTTGGAGACTTCCGTTGGCTTAGTTGTTACTCATGGGCCCAAAGTATGTATCTTACTTTCTTTCTTTCTTTCTTTCTTTTCACAGTTTCACAGCATTCACCCTGAGGGTAGACATGAGCTTGCATCACACATGCTCCAACAAGCCACAACAGCAGATGCATACTATCGCCTGATAGGCAGCAAAGAGGAGGGCGCCGGAGTGAGCCAGCAAATATGCCAGTTAACCACAAAGACCCCATGAAACACCATCAGCCCACATGCAGGTGCTCCATCACAGACTCTGGAGAGTAGTTTGATAACCATGGATGAACCAGGAAAAGGGCCATCTCTTTTACCACGTACCTTTATTGCAACAAGAACAAAAAGGGGACTTGGCTCACAGGACATCTGCAGGACCCAAGAGATGATGGGGGCACACACTCCACCTATAAGGTCCCCACATTGCCAGCAATCCTTTATTGAACAACAGCAACTGGCCATCAAATCTGCATTCACAAGCCACCTTACACAAGGCCAGATCAAGACAGCTGATGTTAGGCACATGCTGCAGACTGACACTTCCCTCCTGGGTGCCTTCCCCCTGTCCAGTCAAACCAAAGACTTGCCAAGGAATATGATGCAAAGAGTATGGACTTTGATTCATAGTCGTGCCAGAATGAAATCCAGCCAATGATTTCAGCTGTATAGCACTTAAAAAAATAAAGTGTTGAAATTATTAAATCTGTCAGGCTTCTTATTTCTATGGGGCCCCCACTTCACCACACTTCCCACTGAAACCTCCAGGTCTTAGGTAAATTTCCTGTGGGGATACCCCCAACAACCATATCAGGGACCAGGGTGTAGGCAGAGCACATTGGTGTGGCAGTAGTACACTGGTGGGGTGGCAGCACATTGCTGAGGCAGTACCACATTAGTGTGGTGGTAGCACATAGTTGTGGCAGCAGGACATTGGTTGGACAGCAGCACATGTGTCAGTGGCAGGACATTGGTGGGATGGCAGCACATTTTGGTGTGGTGGCATCACATTTTTGGTGGGGTGACAGCACATTGGTGAGGCAGTAGTAGATTGGTGTGACGGCAGTACATTGGTGGAGTGGCTGCACATTGGTGAGGCAGTAGCACAGTGGTGTGGAGGTAGCACATTGGTGAAGCAGTACTGCATTGGTGGGATGGCAGCACATAGTTGTGGCAGCAGGACATTGATTGGACAACAGCACATGGATGGGGTGGAAGCACTTTGGTGGGGTGGCAGCACAGTTTTGGTGAGGTGGCAGCACATTTTTTGTGGGCTGGCAGCACATTTGTGGTTTGGCAGTACATTGATGAGGCAGCAGCACATCGGTGTGGTGGCAGCACATTGGTGTGGTGCTAGTACATTGGTGGGGTGACAGAAAATTGGTTTAGCAGCAGCACATTAGTGGGGTGACCGCAGATTGGTGTGGTGGCAGCACGTTGGTGGGGTGGCAGCACATTGGTGGGGTGGCAGCACATTGCTGAGGCAGTAGCACATTGGTGTGGTGGCAGTACATTGGCAGGATGGCAGCACATTGGTGAGGCAGTAGCACATTGGTGAGAAGGTAGCACATAGTTGTTATAGCATGACATTGATTGGTCAGCAATACATGGGTGGGGTGGCAGAAAATTGGTGGGGTGGTAACACTGGTGGGGTGGAAGCACATTCTTGGTGGAGTGGCAGCACAATGGTGTGGTGACAGCACATTGGTGGGGCAGCAGCACATTGATGTGGTGGCAGCACATTAGTGGGGCAGCAGCACATTGGTGTGGTGGCAAGACATTGGTGTGGTGGCAGCACATTGGTGGGGAGTAGCACATTCATGTGGCACTAGCACATTGGTGGTGAGGCAGCACATTGGTTTGGTGGCAGCACATTGGTGGGGTGGCAGCACATTGGTGGGGTGGCAGTGAATTGCTGAGGCAGTAGCACATTGGTGTGGCAGTAGTACACTGCTGGAGTGGCAGCATATTGATGAGGCAGTACCAGATTGGTGTGGTGGTAGCACAGAGTTGTGGCAGCAAGACATTGGTTGGACAGCTGCACATCCATAGGGTGGCAGCACATTGGTGTGGTGGCAGCGCATTTTTGGTGGTGTGGAAGCACATTGCTGTGGAGGCAGTACATTGGTGGAGCAGCAGCACATCTGTGTGGTGGCAGCACATTAGTTGCACAGTAGCATATTGGTGGGGTAACAGCACATTTGTGTGGCAGCAGTACATTGATGTGGTGGCAGCACATTGGTGGGGCAGCAGCACCTTATGACAGCACATTGGTGGGATGGTAGCACATTGGTGGGGTGATGGCACATTGGTGTATTGGCAGGACATTGGTGGGGGTTAGCACATTCATTTTGCAGTAGCACACTGGTGGTGAGGCAGCACATTGGTAGGGTGGCAGCACATTGTTGAGGCAGTAGCACATTTTTGTGGCAGTAGTACACTGGTGGGGTGGCAGCACATTGGTGAGGCAGTACCACATTGGTGTGGTGTTAGCACATAGTTGTGGCAGCAGGACATTGGTTGAACACCAGCACATGGGTCGGTGGTAGGACATTGGTGGGGTGGCAGCACAGTTTTGGTGAGGTGGCAGCACATTTTTGGTGGGGTGCCAGCACATTGGTGTGGTGACAGCACCTTGGTGGGGCAGCAGTACATCGGTGCGGTAGCAGCACATTGGTGGGGCAGCAGCTCATCGGTGTGGTGGGAGCACATTGGTGGGGCAGCAGCACATAGGTGTGATGGTAGCACATTGGTGGGGTGATATTATGTTGATGTTGCAGCTGCACTGGTGTGGAGGCAGCACATTGATGTGGTATAACTACTTTGGTGGGGCTTAAGCAATGTAGCATGGGTGACAGCAGCACATTAGTGTGGTGTCAGCACACTGGTGTGGTGGCAGTATGTTGGTGGGGCTTAGTACTTTTTTGTGGCAGTAGCACATTGGTGGGATGGCTGCACATTGATGTGGTAGCAGCACATTGGTGGGTCAAAAGTATATTGGTGTGGCAGCTGCACCGGTGTGGAATCAGCACATTGGTGTGGTGGAAGTACAATGTGGGATGGCAGCACATTGGTGGGGCAGTTAGCACATTGTTGTGGCAGCAGCACTTTGGTAAGGCAGCAGCACATTGGGGTGGCAACACCAGTGGGGTGGCAGCACATTGGTATGGTGGCAGCACATTGGTATGGTGGCAGCACATAGGCAGTAGCACATTGTTGTGTCAGCAGGACATTGGTTCAGCAGCAGCACATGGTGGATGGCAACAATGGTGGGGTGGCAGCACATTTTTTTTTGTGGTGGCAGCACATTGGTGGGGCAGCAACACATTGGTGTGGCAGTAGCATATTGGTGTGGCAGTAGCAAATAGGTGGTGTAGCAGCACATTGGTGGGGCAGCAACACATTGATGTGGCAGTAGCATATTGGTGTGGCAGTAGCACATAGGTGGTGTAGCAGCACATTGGTGGGGCAGCAACACATTGGTGTGTCAGTAGCATATTGGTGTGCAGTAGCACATAGGTGGTGTAGCAGCACATTGGTGGGGCAGCAACACATTGGTGTGGCAGTAGCATATTGGTGTGGCAGTAGTACATAGGTGGTGTAGCAGCACATTAGTGGGGCAGCAACACATTGGTGTGGCAGAAGCACAGTGGTGTGGCAGAAGCACAGTGGTGAGGTAGCAGCACACTAGTGCAGCGGCAGCACATGGAGTAGTGACAGCACATTGGGGTAGTTAAAAAATAATGTGGGTGATGTCAGGAAATTGGCGGGGTAGCATCACACTTGTGTGGCAGCTGCACTGTTGTAAAGCCAGTGCATTGGTGAGACAGCAACACATTGGTGAGGAGGCAGCACAATTATGTGGCAATAGCATATTGGGGTACAGAAGCACTGGTGTGAAGGCAGCACATTGGTGTGGCAGTGTGGCAGCAGTACAGTGGTGTAACAGTAGAACACTGGTGAGGGGGCAGCACACTGGTAAGGAGGCATACACTGGTGTGGCAGCAGTACTGTGGTGTAGTGGCAGAATACTGGTGAGGAGGCAGCACAACAGTGTAGAGGCAACATATTGGGGTAGCAGACATACAGTGGTGTGGTGGCAGCACATTGGTGAGAAGGTAACACATTGATGAGGAGGCAGCACATTGGGGTGGCAGAAGCACAGTGGTGGGGTGGCAGCATATTGGTAAGAAGGTAACACATTGGTGAGGAAGTAGCACATTGGGGTAGCAGAACCACAGTGGTGACAAGACAGCACATTGATGAGAAGGTAACACACTAGTGAGGAGACAGTATATTGGGGTGGAGGCGGTACATTGGGGTGGAAGCAGCACATTGATGTGGAGGCAGCACATTGGGGTGGCAAAAGCCCACTAGTGTGGTGGCAGCACACTGATGAGAAGGTAGCACATTGGTGAAGAGGCAGCACATTGGAGTGGCAGAAGCACAGTGATGTGGCAGCAGCACACTGGTGAGATGGCAACACATTGGTGTGGAGGCAGCATATTGGTGGGGCAGTAGCACATTGATGTGGCAGAAGCATAGTTGTGTGGTAGCGGCATACTGGTGGGGTGGCAGCACATTGTGGTAGCAGGAGCATATTAGGGGTAGAACAATAATGTGGGTGGTGTCAGGATATTGGTGGGGCAGTAGCACACTGATGTGGCAGCAGCATATTAGTGTGGCAGCAGCACTGGTGTGAAGGCAGCACACTAGTGTGGCAGAAGCACTGTGGTGTGGAAGCAGTTCAGTGGTGTGGTGTCAGAACATTGGTAAGGAGGCAGCACATTGGTGTGGCAGCAGTACATAAGGGCAGAGGCAACACATTGGGGTAGAGGCAGCACATTGGGGTGGCAGGAGTACAGTGGTGTGGTGGCAGCATATTGGTGAGAAGGCAACACATTGGTATGGAGGCAGCACATTGGGGTGGACACAGCATATTGGGGTAGCAGAAGCACATTGGTGTGGAGGCAGCACATTGGTGTGGAGGCAGCACATTGGGGTGGAGACAGCACATTGGAGTAGCAGAAGCACATTGGTGTGGAGGCAGCACATTGGGTTGGCAGAAACACAGCTGTGTGATGGCAGCATATTGGTAAGAAGGTATCACATTGGTGAGGAGGCAGCATATTGGCGAGAAAGTAGCACACTGGTGAGGAGGCAGCACATTGGTGTGGAGGCAGCACATTGGGACGACAGAAGCATACTGGTGAGAAGGCAACACATTGTTGTTGAGGCAGCATACTGGTGGGGCAGCAGCACATTGGTGTGGCAGAAGTGCAGTGGTGTGGCAGCAGCATATTGATGGGGTGGCAGCACATTGTGGTAGTGGCAGCACACTAGAGGTGGTAGAATTTATTGTGGGGATGTTGACATCAGTTCCACGTGTGAGGAGCCGAGCGAGATGCCAGGTTCACCGCGACTAGGTTTAATGAATTTGAATTTCTTTTTCTTCAGTTCTAAGCTATGATAAGATACCGTGAACTCATGAAGGAGTGATTTGAAGAATTTTAACAACTACGAGAAGGAAAGTCAAATGTACCGGTAAACTCGAGAGGTATTTCTCTCATTGCATCCTCTGGTGCTTTATGTAACCAGAGTCAGCTGCTGCACATTTTTCAGTAGAGCCCAAAGGCGCAAGTAAACTCAAACAGGAACATCTCGAGTACTGGGTAATTATCATGTAATGTCCAAAACAGTCTGAAGTATATGAGAAGTGACCAGACAAAGCAGCAAACTTAGAAAGCTGGAGGACGGTAAACAAAACTTCACTGGCTCACATGAAACACCTGAACGGGCCCCCCTCCCCTGGGTTTTCAAATGTTGTACGGTAAGCAATGTGCCATTGTCTCCAATTTCTGAATCCCGGTAAGTGTGAAACAGAGTTTAATCGTTTCATTGAACATTTTTTACTACAAACAAACAGAAGCTCCTGATACCAAAGGTGAGCAAACACTTAACATAATGCCTGCAAAGAAATCTAATTCAAAGCCCCAGGAGGGTGGGGATAGTAGGCTCCCCTCAGAGAAAAATGTAGCATTAAATATTTCTGAAGCTTCTGAGAATACAGGTTGGGGGAATTTGCAGTAACTGAAACAGTGATACAGTCTTCCCTATTATGCTGGAAGGGAATAGAAATGAGCCTCTAATGAGTTTGTACTAGCTTTAGAAACTCAAGAGCAGCAAGTTAAAACCTCAAGAGGCCATTTAAATCATGAAAGCAGTTACTTCCTTCAGAGAAGAAGCACTGAAAGCTCTAGATGAAATTAATTTCTCTATCAAAGGTATTTCAGAATCAATTAATTCCCTGACAGAAAAGTGAGCAGGACTTGCAATTAGCACACAAGATTTAGAAGAGAGGATATCACAAATAGAAGATATTAAATGCCCTATTCTTAAAACTCAAACAATACACGATAAACAGCTTCAAAATTTGATGCAAAAAGTTGCTGAAATGGAGGACAGATCAAGAAGGGGGGACATGAGAAGCTGCAATGTACTGGCGGGTCAGGAGGGCACTGGGGACCCTTACCCTTTTTTGAGAAGATGTTAATGGAAGCAATGGGAAGGAATTACCCAGACCAAAAAATCATCCTGGAGAGAGAGCACATAGAGGTGGATCACACTTTGTAAATGCTACACAGAGCTATCCAAGAGCTATTTACGTGAAACCCCATAGATACCAGGATAAAGAGGCCATACTACAGAAGGCAAGATCAGAAAGGGGACTAAAGTTTCAAAATATTAGCTTTAATGCATACCTTGATCTTTCAACAGAAACAGTGAACAAACAAAAGTTTTTTAACCCTGTATAAAAAAAAACTTTATGACTTGGACAGTAGATTCACGATGTTGTATCCAGCAAAATTGTGATTTGTGATCAGCAGAAAACTGTGCCCTTTTGATGATTATGAGGAAGCCGAAGAAGCTTTTGAACAGTGCTATAATAAAAACTCACACCAGCATTTAAAACCTTCTCCAAGGCAAGTGAGACAGCACCCTTATTAAATTCAAAATTCTACAAACTCAGAGGTGTAATTACATATGAACAACAGAAAGAAATGTGGAGGAAAAAGGTAAAAGAAAGATGAAGATGTGCATAAAGGGAAGGAAGAAGGAGAATAAATGGAGAACATAAAAGATGGAAGAAAAAAGAAAAGTCCCCCCTCCCGCAAAGCTCCTTATCCTGTATGTTAACAGCCACCTCCTTGTATTATTCTAAGAAACCTGAAAAGAAGATAGGCAACAACAGAAAATAAATATATTGAAATTCACTAAGCAAGAAACACTATGAAAAAGCATTTACAGTATTAATCCCCCCCACCTGTTTCTACTGTTTACTACTTCTTGAGGAAAATAGATCTAAAAGGGAGATATGAAGTGGTACTTCCTTTCCTTCTCATCATTTATCTAACTATACCTATTTTTAACCTACGACAAACATTGAAATGAATGAAAATACCTAAGCGGCATCTCTCTGGCATAGGAGATGGCTTTCTGCTTATCTCTGCCAATATGCACGGTGGTTAGGGAGAAAAATCAAAGGTTTAGTGGCACTTGGGTATTGTGTAATGGGTGATGGGGAGCACAAAAAAAATGCTAAAGCATAGAAAATATAGAAAGGAAAAGAAAAATAATAAACAGTGTCATAGGATCCAGGATTTAGTGATTTTTTTATAAGAGTAGCAAAAACTTCAGATGAAATAAAACAAAAATGGCGAACATATTGAAAGCGGTATCTTGAAATGTCAAAGGTTTGAGGCAAAGAGTCAAGATGAATAAAATAATTATCTTGATAAAAAAAAAAAATACATTGTGTGTTACTACAAGAAACCCATTTTCTGGAAAATGATGTTCAGTGGTTCCAGAAGAAATAGGGTTCAGGATTATTCTCATCTTTTAATTCAAACCCCAGAGGTGTAGCAATATTCTTTCATAAGTATAGACTGAACCCCTGAATTGTAGGAAAAATTATAGACCAAAATGGTAGGTACATAATTATGGAAGTAGAAATGGGGTCTAATTATTTCACTTTAGCCACAATATATGGACCAAACTTTAATAGTCCAGACTTTTTCTCAGAATTTTTTTTACAACTAACTACCTTTACGGCTCCATACATTATTGGGGGGTGACTTCAATTTAGCACTAAATAAAGCTGAAAGAACCTCCAATACTTTACATAATTTTAAATCTACTACAAGAATTATCAAAAATGTTATGTTGGACCTTAAATTGATAGACCCATGGTGCCAATTTAATCCCCACACAACTAAGTTATCATATTACTCTGCAGTTCCTCATTCATACTCACATTGATTTTTCTTGATCTCTGAAGCATTATATTATAGAATGAAAAAAGTACTGTAGATTACCCTGGGATTATAAACTCAGACTATTCACCCTGTTTTTATGTTTGCTTGCACGCATGTGCAAGAATCATAGTGCCATCATCCGAGATTTCGGAGGTGTGTCACCCCCTCTTCCAATTCAGTCAGTGTGTTGGCAGGCATGGCCCCTGTCTGCCAATGCATGCTGGAGCTGTCTATGACAAGCTCCAAAATGCAGTGGCATACAGTTGAAAGGGGGAGCTACGCTTCAGTGAGCAAAGATAAGATATCGCCTGCTCATGCGCAGCTTCCCCTACACACACACACACACACACACACAAATGCATGCACGCATACTGTGTGCTGGCCCCCCATGCACACACTCTATAGCCGACGGGGGTGCCCAATCCCCGTCGGCTTCCTATCTCCAGTACAGGGTGCCACGCTGGGAGCCCACCCCAGTGTGGCAACAAATGCCATGGCCGATGGGGGTTCCCAATCCCCATTGGCTCACACACCCCCAGCCATCCTTCTGCCACGCTGAGGCCCACCCCAGTGTGGCAAACATCCCATCATCTTTTTTTAAATACCTGAAAAGAAAAAGGTCCCACGCAGTCTTCTGACCCCCCACAACCCACACCCTCACTGTGCACCTGCCTCCCCACAACCCCTCACCCCATACTTACCTCCGAGCTTGGCGCGATGATCTTCGTGGACTGGGAACACGCTCTGCACTCTTCAAAGCTGACCGCGAACTGAGGAAATGCCGGTAAGCTGTATAATGGGCTAGATAGGGTTTTTCAACTTTGTTGCATGTCTCAGGCATTTTTGGAATTTTGCACCAAATTTTCAACATGGGTTTTTGGGACCTTCTCATGAATGATGTCACTGTCATGGCGTTATTTGGGCCCGGTGATTTAAGTAGTCACTCGTGAAATCACCTTTCAGGACTGATTAATGAAATGCACTGCCAGTGTTCATAAGGTGGGCTCTCAAGAAGCCTATTTTGAAAATTTGCGGAAAATTCCAAAAATGACTGTTTTAGAGCTGCGTGCTGTGCAGTTCTACGCACCAGAAGTTCACGAATTTTCAATATTTTCACTCCAGATTTTCAACATTGCCATTTTACCACACCTTCTTATGAGCAGTACAGCTGTCATTTTTCACATCTCACCCAAAATGTGTTTCCGCCCATGTAGCGCACAATGGCGCAGTCGGTGTGCGAAATCAATGTACGGGACACATTAAGAAAATCACAGTGACACTGTTCATGAGCAGAGGTCTTAAAATGGCTATGTTGAAAATTTGGTGAAAAAATTCCTTAAAATGACTGTTTTATGAGCGTGCGTTGTACAGTTCCTCACGCGCTCGTAAGTTCAAAATTTTCAATATTTTCACTCCAGATTTTCAACATTGCCATTTTACCACACCTCCTTATGAGCAGTACAGCTGTCATTTTCACATGTTGCCCAAAATGTGTTTCCGCCCATATAGTGCACAATGGCGCAGTCGATGTGCTGAAATCAATGTATGGGACACATTAAGAAAATCACAGTGACACTGTTCATGAGCAGAGATCTTAAAATGGCTATGTTGAAAATTTGGTGAGAAAATTCCTAAAAATGACTGTTTTACGAGTGTGCGTTGCGCAGTTCCTATGCATGCTCATAAGTTTGCGAATTTAATATTTTCACTCCAGATTTTCAACATTGCCATTTTACCACACCTTCTTATGAGTAGTACAGCTGTCATTTTTCACATATCACCCAAAACATGTTTCCACCCATGTAGCACACAATGGCGCAGTCGGTGTGCGAAATCAATGTATGGGACAAATTAAGAAAATCACAGTGGCACTGTTCATGAGCAGAGGTCTTAAAATGGCTATGTTGAAAATTTGGTGAAAAAATTCCTAAAAATGACTGTTTTATGAGTGTGCGTTGTACAGTTCCTACACACGCTCATAAGTTCGTGAATTTTCAATATTTTCACTCCAGATTTTCAACATTGCCATTATACCACACCTTCTTATGAGTAGTATAGCTGTCATTTTTCATATATCACCCAAAACGTGTTTCCACCCATGTGGCACACAATGGCACAGTCGGTGTGCGAAATCAATGTATGGGACAAATTAAGAAAATCACAGTGACACTGTTCATGAGTAGAGGTCTTAAAATGGCTATGTTGAAAATTTGGTGAAAAATTCCTAAAATGACTGTTTTACAAGTGTAGCTATGCAGTTCCTATGCATGCTCATAAGTTTAGAATTTAATATTTTCACTCCAGATTTTCAACATTGCCATTTTACCACACCTTCTTATGAGTAGTACAGCTGTCATTTTCACATGTTGCCCAAATGTGTTTCCGCCATGTAGTGCACAATGGCACAGTCGATGTGTGAAATCAATGTATGGGACACATTAAGAAAATCACAGTGACACTGTTCATGAGCAGAGGTCTTAAAATGGCTATGTTGAAAATTTGGTGAAAAAATTCCTAAAAATGACTGTTTTACGAGTGTGCGTTGCGCAGTTCCTATGCATGCTCATAAGTTTGTGAATTTAATATTTTCACTCCAGATTTTCAACATTGCCATTTTACCACACCTTCTTATGAGTAGTACAGCTGTCATTTTTCACATATCACCCAAAACGTGTTTCCACCCATGTAGCACACAATGGCCCAGTCGGTGTGTGAAATCAATGTATGGGACAAATTAAGAAAATCACAGTGGCACTGTTCATGAGCAGAGGTCTTAAAATGGCTATGTTGAAAATTTGGTGAAAAAATTCCTAAAAATGACTGTTTTATGAGTGTGCGTTGTACAGTTCCTACGCACGCTCATAAGTTCGTGAATTTTCAATATTTTCACTCCAGATTTTCAACATTGCCATTTTACCACACCTTCTTATGAGTAGTATAGCTGTCATTTTTCATATATCACCCAAAACGTGTTTCCACCCATGTGGCGTACAATGGCACAGTCGGTGTGCGAAATCAATGTATGGGACAAATTAAGAAAATCACAGTGACACTGTTCATGAGTAGAGGTCTTAAAATGGCTATGTTGAAAATTTGGTGAAAAAATTCCTAAAAATGACTGTTTTACGAGTGTGCGTTGCGCAGTTCCTACGCATGATCGTAAGTTCGCGACTTTTCAATATTTTCACTCCAGATTTTCAACATTGCCATTTTACCACACCTCCTTATGAGCAGTATAGCTGTCATTTTTCACATCTTGCCCAAAATGTGTTTCCACCCATGTAGTGCACAATGGCGCAGTCGATGTGCAAAATCAATGTATGGGACACATTGAGAAAATCACAGTGACACTGTTCATGAGCAGAGGTCTTAAAATGGCTATGTTGAAAATTTGGTGAAAAAATTCCTAAAAATGACTGTTTTACGAGTGTGCGTTGCGCAGTTCCTATGCATGCTCATAAGTTTGCGAATTTAATATTTTCACTCCAGATTTTCAACATTGCCATTTTATTACACTTCCTTATGAACAGTACAGCTGCCATTTTTCATATGCCACCCAAAATGTGTTTTCGCACATGTAGCGCACAATGGTGCTGTTGGTGTGTGAAAGCAATGTTTGGGACAGATTAAGAAAATCACAGTTACACTGTTCATGAGCAGAAGTCTTAAAATGGCTATGTTGAAAATTTGGTGACAAAAGTCCATAAAATGACACAGTATTCTGATGCGCATTGCACAGTTTCCACACCCTCGTAAGTTCATGACTTTGTAATAATTTAAGTCCAGATTTTCACCAGTGGCATTTTTCCACACTTCCTTATTTACAGTACAGCTGTCATTTTTCACAACATGGCTGAAGTGTGTTTTCACACTTTCAGTGCAGAGATGCGTGGTCGCTGTGGGAAATCATTGTTCGGGACAGATAAAGAAAATCACAGTGACACTGTTCATGATCGGAGGCACCAAAATGCCTGAGTTGACAATCTGCTGTAAAAAAATCCCCAACCTAATTATATTACAGGTGTGCGTTGCACAGTTTCTATGTAAGCTCGTGACTTCACCATTTTTTTAAATATTTTTATGGCAGATTTGCAACATTGCCATTTTTTACACCTTCCCATGAACAGTACAGCTGTCATTTTTTACATCCTGTTTGGAATGTTTTTGCACCTGTGGTGCTAAATGCCGAAGTCACTGTGCATAAGCAGCTTTCAGCTAACAAACTGATATTCCCCCTGTTCATGAGGTGGGGTCACAAAAAAACCATGTTGAACATTTGGAGTGAAAATACCAATGAATGCCTGAGGTATTAGGGTTTCCAACCATAACGCCCAACCCTATGAGAATGACAGGCATTAGGGTGTGACTTGGGATTCTTGCCTGTAATGCTCATACCATTCCACACCCTGCAGCCAGTGAGAGGCATCGAGGTATGCCTTGGACTCTTTGGCCCCAAAGTTCACCCCATTCTCCTATATCGCACCCATCTCACTGTATTTCCTAATGGAATGGGGTGCGCATAAGGGCCAAAGACCCCAAGGAACATTGTGACACTTGTCAATGTCTGCAGGGTGGGGTGTGGTGAAATGACATGGCCGTTATGCCTGATGACCCAAAGGCACACCCCAATGCCTGTCACTCTCTGCAGGGTGGTGGTGGGGTTGGCTTCAGTTCAATACTTCTCTGCCATTCCTATTACGCAGCTCTGTAACTTCTACACTACCACTGCCAATGCCAGCAAGCAAACATTCGGCATTGACAAATGCTTGTTTAGATATAGAATTGTTGGATGAATATCCAACTCCAATCATTTTGAAAATGGATATTACTCTATTAAAACACCAGGAAGCAAGTGAATCATTAGCTAAAGACATTATAGATTTCTTTATTAGAAATACAGAACAAGATACCAATATAGTTATAATCTGGGACGCAGTCAAAGTTTGGCTCTGGGGTAAACTACAAAAACTAAAAAGTAGTAGAAAGAGAAAATGGGATCAACAACAAAAGCAGCTAGAAAGGGAAATTCTCTCATTGGAACAATTACATACTACAACACTGGAAGAAAAGATATTTAATTTATTAATACAAAAAAGGAGTCATATAATGCGTTGTTAACAGAAATAGCAGAAAAACAAATTTTACAGGCTAGATCTAATTATTATGCTAACTCAGACAAATCCCTAAAATTAATGGCATGACAACTACAAAAAGATCAGGAAAATAATAATATCACAATGATAAGAGACACAGAAGGTAAAGAACATAAAAATCCAAAAGAAATAAACAAAATATTTACAGAATTTTATATAGATCTTTATACAACACAGAATTCAACAGATAATGATACTGCTAAAAAACATATAGAGAAGTTAATTCTTAAACAAATACCGCCTGCATTAAAAATTTCTTTGGACAGTCCCATAATAAATACAGAAGTAGAAAATGCTATAGAAGAACTTAAAGTTTGGGAAAACACCGGGGCTGGATGGCTCTCAAGCCAAGTTTTTAAAAAAATATAACAATCTCCTAGTCCCAGTATTTGCAAATTTATTTAATAAAATATACACTCTTAATAGAGCTTCATCAATGTTTTGTGAAGCCCATATCCATCTGTTTAATAAACAGAGCAAGGATCCAGACCAATGTAAATCATACAGATCTGTATCTCTGTTTAATGTGGACTACCAAATATATGCTAAGGTCCTGGCTAAAAGGCTTGAGGTGGTGCTGCCTTTTTTAATTAATCAAGACCAAAATGGCTTTATTAAAGGAAGGCGAATAGCAGAAAATATCAGATGGACAATAAATATAATTTTAATACAAATAATCATGATGCTATTCTTCTCACAGTTGATGCCGAAAAGGCATTTCATAGAGTAAAATAGAACTTTATAATTCTGACATGACAAAAAATGAACTTTAGAGAAAAATTTATTAAATGGATTAAAATTATATATCAGAAACCAACAGCAGAAATTAAAACAACATAATATCCGTTCCATTCAAACTATCTCGGGGCACAAGGCAGAGCTGCCCCCTGTCACCTCTGATCTTTGCTCTGGTTATGGAACCCCTAGCAGAAGCAATTAGAGAAAACTCTCAAATTATAGGTGTTGAACAAAATCGGTCAGTACATAAAATAAACCTATATGCAGATGATGCATTATTATATTTAAGACATAGCCATAAATCAATAGAAGCATTTCTACATATAACAACAGAATATGACAAAGTATCAGGATACAAGATAAATTGTCAGAAATCATTAATTCTAAAAATAGTCAAGAATTCTAATTTTCAATTACCCAACAATTGCCCTTGTCCTATAGTAGACATTTAAATATTTGGGAATTATGTTTACTAATAAACTAGAAGATCCATTTTCTTATAACTTGGAACAACTGTTACAAGAAATAAAAAAATATACTGACAGGTGGTGCTGTCTTCCACTAAAATTAATAGGAAGAGTAAGTGTTATAAAAATGCAAGTACTTCCAAAATTCTTGTATATATTTCAAACCCTCCTGATAATGGTAACGAGTGTATTTTTCAAAAAATGTAAAAAAGTGGTTACAGACTTTATATGGAAAAATAAAAATCCAAGAATCTCTAGTGACAAGTTGGTCTTACCAAAATAAAGAGGTGGATTGGCACTAACAGACTTTTATAAATATTATTTGGTGCTGCAAATTACTTTAATTTGGAAATGGTTTAACCCCTCTCAAAACTCCCCTAAGACGGTAGATATGGAAACGAAGATGTATGACTATGAAAAACTGATTAATCTACTATTCTTGGGATATTATCTGAATGAAAATAAAGATAAAGGAAACCAGGCAACATATATTACAATCAAAAGTTGGTATGAAATGCATAAGATTCAAAAATTTAAAAAAGGGGTCACACACTATTCACCTACTGTATATATAATAATTATTATTTTTGTTCCATCAATAAATGATAAAGCCTATAAAAAAATGGCAGACACTAGGATCATATGAATGTGGTCAGCTTTTCTCTAATAACCAATTTAAATCTTTTGAGCAGTTAAAAACCAATATAATATTCCTGATAGTCACTGTTATAAATACTTACAATTAAGGAATTGTATCACAAAAACCAATGGTAACTTGAAATTTCTGTCTACACCCAATTTAGATACATTTACAGAAAAAAATAAAATAAATCTTTAATATCAAAGTTATATGGCAGTTTATTTCCTATAATAATTAAGGACATAATGGCATCAACACTTAAATGGGTAAAAGATCTGGGTATTTAAATATCAGAAGAACTAGGGTCATTAATCTTATCAGCACCCTTTATAACAATTAAGACAAGCAAAATGCAACTAATCCAATATTATACCTGCACAGTAGTGCAGGTATAGTTAGTGTTGCATGGACACTTTTATGTTAAACCCCAGATTTTGCACAATAATAACTTTGCAACCATTTTTCTGATTTGCCTGTAATTTTGCATGCTCAGTGTGGTTCTACAGATTCCTGTATCTGGAAAGTTTCATTTTGATCGAATATATGGTTTCTGAGCTGCGGAGCATCAAAAAGTGTGAAAAATCCTCACTTTTTTTGCATGATTTTGTCATCCGTTTTTTCCGTGTGGTGTGTCCATTTGGTGTGAAATTGTGTTGTGTAGATATAGACTGGGTCAAAGGGGTACCTTTTGAAGATTTGGTGAAAAAATATTAGTCTGTTCAAAAGTTATGCCATTTTTATGTCCCATTATAGTCTATGGAAAATTTATATGGGTGGCTTGAAAATTTTTGCAGAAACATTTTTTCGTTCATGCTCTGGGAAAATTTGTTTGTGCTGCTGCCATTTTGTTTTTGGTTAGAGAGAGACAAAAAATGGTAGAACTCAAAAAATACTGCCCCTTTTTAAATACCAACACTTGTGTTTACCTAATCGGGCCATGAGGAACAAGTTCCTGACATCAGTTTTTGTCAATATGGTCTGAAAATATGTGTTTTTAATTTTTGATCGAGCTTCAGAAATTTTGGTAGCACAAACATAATTTTCTTGCGCTACAATATTCTTGGGAAGCATGAAAACAATCACGCACACGTTTTTTGATGTGCAACAACATACGGTGCATTCTCTTCATGTGCACAACCTCGGGACCATATGAAATTGTGCATACAACCAAAAATGCACTAAACTGAAAATGCAAGAAAAATGCCCACAGTCAATCGCGGTTGAGGTAAAAATCATTTTGTTACACAGCTCCCAAAGGAAAGTACTGTAGCTAAGTTTTAAAAGCACTAAACAGTAGCAAACATTGATAAATACTGTGTTATAACTGAAACTAACTTAGACATGTTGATAAATCAGTTAATCTAATTTCAGAGTGTTATACAGTCTGTTGAATATGAACATTTCTTTTCTTACCTGCACCAGCGGCAGGATAAGGACCAGCTGGTTTGTGGAACTAGGAGGGACACTGCATTGGTGTTAGGCAGTGGGATTGCTGCATCAGTGGCAGTGAGGAGAGCCACACCGGTGGCGGGGAGAGAAGAGGATGTCGGCTGCATCAGCAGTGCAAGACAAGAACAGGAGGCATCAAGGACTGTTGCGAAAGGGCTTTAATAACTGCGCCCTACACAGGACTGGAGAGCTCAGAGAAAAGAGCTGTTCTTGCTTTGAGTTCTTGCTTGGAGGGCTGATGCAGGCAAACACACACCAGGGCGCCAATTTTTGAACTGTGGCCGGGCTTATATAGCCTGGAAGCCCAGCCACTGGGTTTTGTTATTTCAGGACAGCTTCGGGGGAAGGAGTGTCAAAGAAAATCAGCCATCGATCACCTCATCTTACACCTCGCAGCTACATTTAATCCCACTGATTAATGCTAAATGTGTGCACACAACCGAAACTGTGTGTGCACACAACCAATTAATTTAACATTGAGCACTATAGGGAATGAATCAGGACCTGGTGATTTTGTGCACACAACCAGGAAGTGCACACAACCGAAATGCACACATGTGGAATGCACTGTACTATTAAAATGAATAGGGGTGCAGTAAAAAGTTTGGCATTTCCTTGCAACAAGGTAAATTGTGCTTTTTGGTTACAATTTACAGGGTAAAAAGCTGTTGACTCATAACTGTGCCTTTTGCTTGTTTGGTGCAAAAATATTGAGTGGTTCGGTAGTTATATAAAATTGAGGAATGTCCCATAGGATAACATTGCGGTGCCCATGGTGTCTTCAAATGCAAAAATTCTTATTTCCCCAGTTGGAAAGTCATAAATACCATGAATTTTTAATTTTTCTCTCCTTTGTATGGTTACTGAGATATTTGGAAATTAATATTCCAATGGCTCATTTTCATGTCCGTAGGTCACTATTATACCCTCAAAGTTAGCACCTACAGCGCTTTTCAGTCCCCGTATCTCAGAAACTATGCAAAATATTTATTTAGTCGATTTATCTTGCATGGAGGTCTCACTACCATGATTACAACGGCACTGGATTTTTTTATCCTAACTGCTACATTTGCTGAGATATTGGCAAATTAGTGTTAGAAGGGTTCCTTGCCCTATAGGGCTGCTGTATGGCTCCATAGTTATGTGTAACCAGGAGCACAGGGCCCAGAGGGCCCACGCTCCCACAAATACATATCATTATGCACAAATGGGAAGCTTGGTGGGAGCGCGGGGCCTCCCACCAACTCATACCATTTACTACTTATATTACACTTTTTCAAAAAGTAAGGAAATTCTTTGCAAAAAACTTAATTAATGCATCAGTTAGTGTTGTTTCCACAGTGTCAAAAGTGTGTAAATTCAATGTTAGGGTTACACCCCTACCACCCTCCACCCACCAACAGGCATTGGGGTGTGCATTGGGGTCATTGGGCCTAACTCTCACCCCATTCTCCTACACTGCACCCCCTCAGCTTGTTTACACATGGAATGAGGTGAGAGTTAGGGCGATGACCCCAACGCACACCCCAGTGTCTGTTGGTGTAGGGAGGGTGGAGTGGTAGGGGTGTAACACTAACGCTGAATTTTTTTTAAATCAATTCTATTTTTCTCCTTTGGATGGCAGAGATTTACCCCCATATCAGCCTGTGTGAACCCCCATTCATTTCCACCCCAACCAACCTCCAGGGACTTACCTCCGGCAGTCCTGGGAGACAGTGATTGGCCCCCCATCATGGGGCTCCTCCCTTGCCCTGGTCCAGGAGTGAGGAGGGCAGAGATGAAAATCCAGTCCCACTGGCTGCCCCTAGAGTGACTGAGGCACTACTTGCAGGGGTCCAGCTTCACTGTGTTTTTGGCCAGAGGGGTTTTCCATTAGTGTGGTTCCCAATACTGCATGGATGCAATGATGTCCATGCAGCATCAGTCACACTTCCAACCATGGTGTGACAATGTCCACAATTCCACCAATCCCCAGCTTTTGCACTGCACATGGCGCACCACCCCCAGCCATCACTAGGGATCAGACTCTTACTGGGCTCAGTTTCTTGCCCTCCCCAGAGGAGGAGAGCTGTCCAACTGAGACTCCATCCCCCCCAAGCCAACCCTCCAATGCTGTGGGCTCATTACCAAACCCAGGTTGTCAGCACCGCAATCAGTAGTGGCATCACTGCACCAGCTGGCCAGCCTGGGGCTGAAGCAGTTTGGTGTGGGTGACAGCAGCACATTGGTGGAGTGGCAGCATGTTAATCAGGTTGCAGCACAGTGGGGAGGAGGCAGTAAACTAGTGTGGCACCAGCACATTGGTGGGGTGGCAGCACATTGGGGTAGCGGCAGCACTTTAGGGGTGATAGAACAATAATGTGGGTGGTGTCATGAAATTAGTGGAGTAGTAGCACACTGATGTGGTGGCAGCATATTGATGTGGCAGCAGCACTAGTGTGAAGGCAGCACATTGGTGTGGCAGAAGCACTGTGGTATGGCAAAGGCACAGTGGTGTGATAGCAGCACACCAGTGAGGAGGCAGCACATTGGTGTGGCAGCAGCACACCAGTGAGGAAGCAGCACATTGGTGTGGCAGCAGCACACCAGTGAGGAGGTAGCACATTGGTGTGGCAGCAGCACACCAGTGAGGAGACAGCACATTGGTGTGGCAGCAGCACACCAGTGAGGAGGCAGCACATTGGTGTGGCAGCAGCACACCAGTGAGGAGGCAGCACATTGGTGTGACAGCAGCACACCAGTGAGGAGGCAGCACATTGGTGTGACAGCAGCACACCAGTGAGGAGGCAGCACATTGGTGTGGCAGCAGCACACCAGTGAGGAGGCAGTACATTGATAGGACAGAAGCACACCAGTGAGGAGGCAGCACATTGATAGGACAGAAGCACACCAGTGAGGAGGCAGCACATTGATGGGACAGAAGCACACCAGTGAGGAGGCAGCACATTGATGGGACAGAAGCACAGTCATGTGATGGCAGCACATTGATGGAGGAACAGCATATTGGTGGGGCAGAAGCACAGTGGTGTGGTGGCAACACATTGCTGGGCAGAAGCACAGTCGTGTGGCAGTTGCACATTGGTGGAGAGACAGCACATTGGTGGAGGAACAGCACATTGGTGGAGGAACTTCACATTGTTGGGGCAGAAGCACAGTGGTGTGGTTTCAGCACATTGGAAAGGGGGCAGCACATTAGTAGGATAGTAGCAAATTGATGGGACAGAGCACACTAGTGTGGTGGCAGTACACCGATGGGATGACAGAACATTGGTGTGGCAGCAACACAGTAGTGTGGTGGCAGTACACTGGAGTGGAGGCAGTACATTGGTGTAGCAGCATATTGGTGCAGCAGTAGCACACTGGTGTGCCAACAGCACCATGGTGGGGGGCAGCACAAAGGTGGGGCAGCAGCAGCACACTGATGTGGTGTCAGAACACCAGTGTGGAGGCAGCACAATGATGAGATAGCAGGGTCACATATTAGTGGGGTGACTGCAAACTAATGCGGGTGATGGCAGCAAATTTTGGGGGCAGTAGCACTCTGGGGAGGAGGCAGCACACTGGTGTGGTGACTGCATACTGGTGTGGGGATATCACATTGGTGTGGTGGCAGCACATTGATGAGGCAAAGATACATTCCCAGACACCCCCACCAGCGTGCTGATGGACCAAGGAGCAGCACTGGTATTGGCTGTGGAGGCACCTGCTCAGCTGCCCTTGAGGCTGGAGGAAAGGCACGGCATAGTTACTCCATCATCACCATGGGGTACGGAGGGGGGGTTCACATGTAAAAACATTGGTAGCACAAATCCATGTACAGAATATTGCACCAATGAGGCATGAGTGGAGCACTCAATGGAGGAAAGGGACCAAAGAAAGTGAAATCAACAACAGCCTAAAAACCTCTTCCCAATACAGTAAAGCAAAAAGGGTGCAAATAGGAGATTAGGCTGCATAAGGAGGGGCTTCATCAGCCATAGAAGGGAGAGAATATTGCCTCTGTACCAGTCAGGGTTTTTCAACCTTTTTGTGTCCCGGGCCCCCCCTGACCAAATGTCAGTTGTGTCGGGGACCCCCTACTTGCTGCATTGTGCAGACTCTGTGGTGGTGCGGGAACAAAATAAACACCACACCACTAAAAATAATGCATGAATGACATTATAAACATTAACATTAAGGAGAAACCTTTTGCACTGGCTAACCTTACAACCTGACTACCTTGGGCACTTACATCCTGACCGGGGGGGGCACAACTTCCCTGCCACCATTCTGAATTACACTGACCTGCATGGAATCAATACTGTTAACCAGTCAACCTTCAGCACTGGCTAACCATACAACTGGACAACCTTCATCGCTTCCATCCAGGGCTGGGGTGGGGGACACAGCATTAACAAAGTACCACAGCATTGACAAAATACAAAATAGAGCAAAACATTGCAAAATGTTCTTGCCACGGTTACAGAAATGAGAGTTTAGTAGAGTTGTTTAGGAGAGTTAACAGGGGAGCAGCAGAACGGGACTAAAACAGAACTAAAACAGGCTCAGGATTAATTGGATTTGTTGGAGCAGCAGTCGTATCAAAAAAGGAACTGGTACATTTCATAGAAAATGTAATCCAAACTGCCTGACAATCCTGGACAAGTTCTTACTGCTATTAGTTGTGCACATCACAGATTACTGAGAACACCGAGTGCTGCTTCAAAGCATAGTAAGTAAGTAAAAGTAAGTAAGTAAAAATTTATTTTTTAAGCGCTTTTCAAAGTCAAAGCGCATACTAAAATCGGGACTACAGACAGGATGATAGAATGTAATTAACAGCTAATTAGCAGCTCATGGGAGAACAATAAAACAATTGGAGCAATTACGACTTCATTGCCTCAACGGAGCACAGACACAAATGTGGTCAAAGCAAACTAATTTAAAAAAGAAAAATTAATTTTTTAGCGCAGTTGCTATTTTGTGTAGTTGTTCCTCGGAACCCCAAGGAGTTGCTCATGGACCCCCTGGGGGCCACGGACCCCTGGTTGAAAAATGCTGCTACAGGTCACTGCTTTGACCACACATAAAGGGCTTGATTTTCAAAGGTTGACACAGGGCTCACATCAAACCCTGTATGTACCCCATTCTTTGGTGCAGCTGCAATAACTGTACCCAATTTTAGCACATCAGGTGCAGTTGCAACATTTTCCATAATTTATGGCAGCTTGAGACAAATATTTGACTCAAGTCCCGTAAAACGGGTCCCCCACATGGTGTGAGTCAGACCAGGGAAAACCTGGTCAAACTTGCAGCATTTGGCTCTCTGAATCAAAATTCCCAATCACTGACCAGGTAAATGCCATAAGCCCCATGCGCCAAATGATTGGTGCACCAGGGGCTTGTGGCATTCATTGGACTTTGAAAATTGAGCCCAAAATATTGTTTGCAATTTTGGTGCCAACGTCTGAGGAAAGACAGAGATAGGCTGGAAACCAAACAGAGAAGAACAATGAAAATGATCCAAGGGCAGCAGGGTAGATCCAGAGAGACTGGAGAGTCTCAATATATCCTCTCAGGAGGACAGAAGGGAGATGGGGGTACATCTATGATACAAACACTGAAATACATACAAGGGTCTAAATAGGGGGATGTAACTCTTAACATGTTCCAAGACTAGCATGCTCTAATCTTTGCAATATTCACAAAGTTAAAATCACATTTCTGCTGAAGGGTGCTACTGGTTTTGTGGCATGTAACAAACAAACAGAGCCCATTGCAAACCCCACTCCCCCTTATTCATTACATGCTGCAAAACCAGTAGCACCCCTCAGCAGAAATGTGATCTTAACTTTGTGAATATTGCAAAGGTTAGAACATGCTAGTCTTGGAACTTGTTAAGTTTGGGAGCTTATGGTACTACTTTTGGCATGCTCCCTTTTTGTTTACCTGTGAATTACCTAGGTGGAAAGCACTTTACATTAAAGGAGCTAATTTAGGCCAATTTAGGCACTGCACTCTATTTAAGAGTATCCACTGGAGGCAGTTTGTAGTTAGGACCAAACTGTGGAATTCCACCTTGGCATCTGGTGGTTTGGCTTGTTCACATTGGAATTCCAATCTGATAACTAAGAGAACCTCTTTTCCATGGGGATAAAAGTAAGAAAATAGCCAATTTAGGCAGTAAAAATGTTTTACTTTTCAGAATTAACATGTGGGTTGGGGGATGTGTATGGAGCAGAAATGTGATTTTAAATCTGTGACTATTGCAAAGGTTAGGGTGTGCTAGTCTTGGAATTATGTGTCCAGATGGGGGAACTTCACAGAGTTGTTCAAGTTAAGGAACAATTCACCCACAAGGGGCACAATCTCAAGCTTGAAGGGGGAAACTTAAAAATGGTATTATGAAGTATTTTTTTACAGAGCTGGTTGTGGATGGAAGGAATAGTCTACCCAGCCATGTGGCCACTGGCCAGTGATAGGGCCTGGTTACAAAACACAGTGGGACACCATCGGGTTGGGTCTCCTTCAGGACGGACTTGATGGATTTATTTATTTATTGAAAACTGGTAACTAGAAAAGGTACACTGAGGCAAGACGCATTTCCAGGTGCAACCTAGGGGAGGGATACAGGGAGATAAATACAACAGTAAAGTGCAGTCAGTGCAAACCAAACAGTGTACAGGTAGGTATGAACTCAGACATATTACAGTTAAATTAAGAAACAGGCACTAATTATAAATCATAGCAAAAAATATAGTGAATAATATATTGACAGGTAATGTAGGTGAGAGGTACAGGGAGGATATATCCAGCAAATTCACTGCAAAATTGAAGGGTGTAGAGAAGTATTTGGGAGATTACCCAAGCCAGTGCAGGTTAGAAATGAGGGAAGAGAGTGCAACGGCCACAGATTAGCCAGGACTAGGACAAGAGCAAGAGGGGGTGAAAAGGAGTTTAAGCTGACATTTGAAAGAAGGAAAGGTGGGAGACGGCTGAAGTGAGTGGGTAAAATTGTTCCAAATGCAGAGATGATGAGATGAGAAAGTGGAAAGCCTAGCATTAGATATGGAGTAAGGAATGTAGAAAGTGCACAAGCCTGTAGAGTGAAGAGTACAGGAGGTGGAAGGGTTGGAAGAGAGGAGAGGTAAGGAGGGAAAGATTAAAACCAGTATTTAGAAATGAAGCTTGCATGGTAAATGACGGAACAGGAGGCAAGAGGTGCGATCAAGAGGGAGCATTAGCAGCAAACAAGCAGAAGGCACTGCATAAGGTGTCAAATCTGGCAAGACAGGAAGAAGGGGCGGTGCCAAAGACCACATCCATAGAGTCAAACACCAGCAACAACAGCTTTTTTACTATTTCTTGGCAGATGAGGATTATCAAGTCAGTCCTTGTGGCAGTAGAGGGCATGGAGTTTGAGGCTGAGCTTTCTGTTCATGGCATCAGTATGGGAGGAGAGGATGGACTTACTCTTTTTCTATCTTTCCCCAGGGGCAGTTACCCTCTCCCACCTAATGCCAGCATTTCCTTTTTTTAACCATTCTAGGAACTCTCCTACAAACTCCCTGTGTATCCAGTACTTAATCCAGTCCTGATTTCCAGGGCTGCTACCCATCAAACCTCCTTGCCAAACTCCAAGCTGCTGGTCCAGGCTACAACCTGCCACTTCCTTTGGCTATGAGACAAGTCCCTCCCATGATGGATCCAGCCTGGCTGAGGCATAGAAGGGGACATGCTAACAGGTGGCAATGCAGAGCTATGGGCAGACACTGGGCCTGGTATGGTGGGCACCATACACTGGCTATCGTATGCTAACCCAACTGTTTTTATCCCCTTTTAACCCTCACACCACCCTTAGTGAGCCTACCCAACCAATGTGGAGAGGGCTGGGGTTGTTTGGTTATCCACGATATCAAGGCCCTTCCACCAGCCCAACAAAGGAGGCCTATAAGCAGAGGGGTGGGTGGAATCCTCACTCCTGTGAAATACAAGATGGCTGCTTGTAGCACCCCCAATACTGCGAGTCAGGCGCAAGTCACAAACTTGGGTCTCTCACACAGTGCCACCAATGCCAGATTTTGAACTCTACTGAACAAACAGCTGGGCTGTGGAACAACATTTGAGAAATGTGCAATGCTTGGTAATTTCATAGAGCTGGATGCACAGAACAATGTGAACATCATTGCTTTGATGCAAAGTAGGCTGAGTCTCAGGGGAGCACTATAAACTAATATGTACCCAAGCAATTCTCAGCCATGTGTGAGAGTCAGCATACACAGCATTCTCACTGTGTAAGACAGTGAGACCCATGGATATTATAAAGAGGGACTGTTGGGAGGTATGAGTGGAAGATCCAGGTTTTTAAACAATCATTGGTTCAGCGGACGACTAAGTGTTTAGGATGCATGTGCAACATGGTAGTGCTTGTGCTATAATGGAAGAGGTTATGGTTGGATATGTGTGGCTTTTTGAACTCTCTGTTCAGTTGGAACTACCACCCTTTCAGGGAATAATGGCAGGGAACCCTCTTGGGGAAGGTTGCACCTCTAGAGGTGCTGGAGGTGCAAGGTCCCTTTGCAGAAGGTACCTCAGGGAAGATGCCCAGATGTAGAGAAGCAAGTCACCAGAGAAGGGTGTGGATGGTGGAAGCAATGAAACAAGCATCTTTTTATAGCACTCAGTTGGGGACATTGCAGCATCACCCACTGCCCCACCAAAGCTCAGACAAGCCTACCAGTTCCAAGGTTCAAAAGATGATTAAGTGCCTAGGCTGTTTGTGCAACATGGCAGTGCTTGAGCTACTATGGAAGAAGTTATGGTTCAATCTGTGTGGCCTTGCTTGCTCTCTATTCTGGAGACACTACCGCCTTTTCAGGGTAGAATGGCAGAAAACTCTCTTGAGGAGGGTTCTACCCCTAGAGGTGCCACAAGAGCGAGGTCCCTTGGCTGAAGGTACCTTGTGGAAGATGCTCAAAACCTCAGAGCTGAAAGCGTAGAAAGCTGTTGGGACATCATTTTGCTAGGAAGTTAGAAAGGCCACAGCTGTACTGAGTGGGGAACCATTATTTGAATCCCAACTCGGTCAGCGGATATCTAACAATGCAATCTACCGAGCTAACGTTTATGACCTTCAGCACAGAGGAGAGGAAAAAAAAACATGTGTCGGAAACTTCTGGGATCCATGTTTTTAGGTCGCCATCCCTCCAGGCCGAGGAAGAAACAAAGGATTGGCATATTCTGGAGGAAGAAGGAATTAATTCCATCAATCTAACAGGATGATCATCTTTGAAGGTATCACAGAGCTGTCATCATATGACTAAAGGGATCCAGAGAGAAGGCCGCACCCTTGGAAGAAGGAGGCTCAGCTTCCATAATAAAGAAGATTTGCCTCCTGCAAAAAGTTGAATTCTGCTATGAAGAAATCATCAACTTAGACACCCATAGGAAGCCTGAACTTAAGTGGGTGTTACAGAGTTGCAGTTGTATGACTAAAGGAGCCCTATTTGCTGGGACAGCAAGGTCCCAGGAAGCAGGGTCCCACTACAAGAAGGGGTATGGATAGAGACCAGGCATGTATATAGCAGATGCATTGGGCAAATCAAAGCTAAGCAAATAAGCTGCACAAACACCTCCTGGGCTCAATACATTGAGTGTGTCACAGAGTGGCAGTTGTATAACCAAACAAATGCTTAGAAAGGGTTCTACCCCTGCACTTTGCTTGGACTACAGGACAACAAAAATACCCTTGGAATATACAACAGTTCGGGCTACATGTACAAACTATAGCACAGAAAAGAAATCTCATCGGGGGATGGACACGCCTCTACGCATGAACTGAGCCGTTGATGGTTGCTGCACTCTTCCCCTTCAGCTGTGTTGCTAACGCACACCATGGCGTCTACTCAGTGGTATGTGGCTTGAGTTTCCATGTTCAGAAGCATTGGTAAAGGAAAGTAAAGCCAGGAAAATCTTTTCTGAATATGGCTTTATTATGCCTCCAAAGAAGAAAGCGAACTTTGATTTCGTCTCCGGTTTCCAAGTTGCGATGGTCCGCTAACCCGCAGAGATCCAGAGCAACTAAAGTGAGAGGTAAAAGTAGTGACAGTCAGGCAGATGTGCATGGGGAAAGGCCAAGTAAGTCACCGGAGAACAGGAATGAAGTGGTAACAGTACAGACGGAGTCAGAAAATTTGCAGCGAGAGGATGTCTCGGACAGTAAGCGAGCCTCAGATAGCTGCAAAAGCATGGACGTTGGTATGGATACCATGGCTTCTATGATGGTAGAGATAGATGATGTAGCTTCTTCTGTCTCCCTGGGAACAGGGATGGCCAACTACAAATGGGTAAAGTCAGCAAGCAAGGTGAACCTGAAATAAACTGTGTAATTAACTTAGAAGAACCGGTTGCTGAACATATGGTTATATTTTCTAAGGACAATGTGAAGGAGGTGGTAAAATCTATATATAAAATCTTTGAAGTACTGGGTAATAAACATTTCAGCCATAATGAGAGACAAGAGAGCAGTAATTTAGACCCATTGAATAAACTTCCTGAACAAACTCTGCTGGTAACAAAGATTTATTTGAATAAAGAACAGTGCTGTGACAGTCAAAAGGAGGATATAGATATTTTGGGTTCTAAAACTCTAACAAGGTTGTCCCTTCCCAAAAAACATGTTTAAAAATGTCAAAAGAAAAAAAAAACTGATTGTGTATTTAACAAGTAATGACACTGACTCAGAATCCGACTATCATGAAGCCCAGTTGGCTACAGAGGGAACTGAGAAGAAAAATGAAAATCAACCATCATGGGTTAAATTAATACTGTCTCAGATGGCCTCATTGAATGAAGGAATGAAGAAAATGGGGAATTTGGAAAAAAAGATTGATTGATCAGCTGCAAAGCACAGTTAATTCCCTAGTGTCTGATAATTTACAAACCAAACACAATATACAAGATTTGCAAAAAAGAATGTCGGATTTAGAAGATGATAGCATGCCTATACAGAGACAAGTAAAGGAACTGGAGCAAATTAATAAGGACATTAAAGAAAAAATGCTTGACTTTGAAGCTAGGTATAGGAGGAAAAATATAAGAATAATGGGGATGCTGAAAGAATGAGATAAAGAAAAAGGTCTAAAAGAATCATTACAAATTGTGTTTTCCCAGTACTTTGATATTTCCCCCGACAAGCTAGAATTAGGCATTATTAGAGCACACAGGATATGGAAACCCCTCTGTACCCTCTCAGATAAATCTGGCCCCATGACCAGTTATGGTTAAATTTTTGAAATCTGAAGACAAAGAGGTATTGATGAACAAAGTATATCAGAAGAAAAGAATTGAGGTTATGCAGTACTTAATTTGTGCCGGTGCTAGCCGGGGCTCAGCCCCGGCACCTCTTTTCATTCCGGGGCTGAGCCCCGGCAAGCGGCACCATTAAACATTTAAATTTCAGCAGTGAAGAGCTTGAACTTACAGGTACAACTCGCCGATGAACGGTAAGTGATGAGCGCAGGGAAACACGGGAGTCTGCCTGACCACCGGAGGGCGGGGAGGTGGTGCCGAAAGTTTTGTAGTTTTTTTTAATTATAATATCTGACTGTAGTAGTGGTGTCCTTTGCGCGAAATATCACAGCCTCAGGTGCCCACCAATAAAATGGCGATAAAGTGCCAAGGAACAGCTAACTGCCTGCCTACTACCTATTGGGGTCATGCATGTTTCAGTGTTCATCCTTTGCTCAAATCTGAAACCAGTGGAGCACAGGGTGTGTGCGCTATGCTGATTCAAGCAGTATTCGAGGGAGGCAGCAGGAACACAGTGTGAGGGATGCAGAGCTTATCTACTCACAGTAAGGGCGAGCTGGGTGGTTCAGGTAGTAAAGCAGCTCCAGTTAAATTATTCTTGTTGCAGGATTTCAAGCTGTTGTTCCTATGTGGATTAACTAACAGATGATTTCCAGAGCAGATCAAAGTTCAACAGTGAACGCTATTCAATCGTGACACACGGAACCGTATACTAAGCTACTTTATTTTTTGGAGGGGTATACAAATTGATTAAGGGAGGGCACAAAGCTACATATCTACAGCCCCATCTCTCGTCCAAAGAGCATTACTTGACTGGGAATTTGTGGGTACCTTTCCGCTTCCCCACTCAATAAGCATTTGTATTTATTAATTTAGAAATGTTAGCCAAGAGAAGCACACCAGGCTATTGCTAGATTCGGGGTCTAAGTTGAGCCTACTTACAGCAGTTCCAGTGCGGGCGAGCGCTTGCCAATTGCCGCGCGCAGTCGCAGACTCATCACCGCCTGGCTGGCCTGCCGCTGGGCGGGGCAGGCGGCGCCGGGCAGCAGCTTCAGGCATCACCTGATCAACTGTTCTGTGGTCAGGTGGTGCAAATCAATGTGTGTCAGCGTAAATGGAAGTGGGATGGACGGGCCGGGGCGGGGGAGGAGTCATGACATTGGCGCCTTACCGCCGGCCGGGCCGTTTTAGTCCAGTCGTGTTGTTGGACTGTTCTGTGTTTGTGTTGGTGACAAACAGTACATTTATTGTCGCAGACTCACAGAGCACTCAGAAACAAGTGTTCTTTTGGGCGTGAGGGGCGACACAGCACACAGGGCGAATTCGTGAGGGATAGACGGAGGATAGTGGTTATATTACCCTTTTTTTTGCAGCTAAAAGGTGAATTCATGGGGTGGGGTGGCTGATGGCTCAGGACTGGGAATAGAAAACGAGTGGGCCGAAAGGAGAGGAGGAGGTTCAAGTTGGAACATAACTCTCAACCTCCTGCCTCATAAATCAGGGACAAAGCATTAAAAAATCAGGGGCAAAGGACTAAAATCAGGGACACTTTACACTTCTTTAAAATTGAAGATATTCACTCAGGGAGCTGGAAGAATAAAGGGCTAGTGTAAAATGCATTGTCTAAGACTCTAAGGAAGAACAAGTCTGTAACTTTAATATCTGACATTATTTTGTGCTTATAATTATAACCCCTGTTGTTTGGTCACAGAAACACAATTTTTAGGAAGGACAGAGTAAAATTCTGAGGCAAAATCAGGGACGTCCCTGAAAATCGGGGACAGTTGAGAGGTATGAGTTAAACTTAAGTTGGAAGCCAGGCTGCTGAACTTGGGATTCAAGGAGAAGTCTTGCTACCTACCTAATAAAAAGAAATAAATAAGTAGTAAAAAAAAAAAAAAACAGTAAAGTGAAGAAGCAGACAGACTGCATTAAAGCTGATAGGTTCAGACTGTCTGTCTGGATTTGACTACTATTAAATTTATTTTACTTAAAGGTTTTCCTAGTTCTCCACAAGTAAAAATAACTCCTTCCGCCTTCCTGACTTCTTGATGAAAAACATTTTAGTCACCTGGACGGAGTCGGAGTCAGGGATATTAGAGACTCTCACTCACCTTATTAGCTTAAACAACAATTTCAAGCAAGCCAGAGACTAAAGGCAGAGCAAAATACAGGCAGAGGAGCACATGCGGACTGCAAGCTGGGTTTAATTCTCACAAGTTCCACTTACATATAGCACATTACTGTGCGTGACACGGTGACAGTAACTGTCTTTGTCTCTTCAAGGCTGGGCTTCAAAAAAAGCTAAGTGAGATAGATAGAGGAGCAGGTTACATCTCTATTCATTTTGGAGACAGGCAGACAGCTGATACATAAATCCCCAAAAATGTCTCATGGTCAAAAGAAAATATGGTCGTATTTTTCAAGCCAGGAGGTAGTATGAATGAGGGTGAGCCAGTGACTAAGAGGAAGAAAAGGAGAGTGATAAAAACTACAGAAATGAATCTGAAGCTGTATCAGGTGCCACTGTTACATGTGTCAGCAGTGCTACAAAAGAAAAGCAAGTTCATGATTTTGAAGGAATAGTGTTGTCGAAAACAGTTGTGCTAATAGTGACTCTGAATCACAGAGCTCTGGTACTGAAGATGAATTACCTAAACAAGTTGTGGCTCACAGCAAACATTTACTTCCTGCGGATGGACGGTGAACAAAAACATTTTTTCAGAGCAAATACGGTGGTTAGTCATCAATGGATCAAATCTCGGTTGCAGTGTGTGTCAGCAAGTCAGTAACTGGGTCCTGAAAAATCTGCTGGAATGAAGCTGGCTAAAGAATGGATCGAAACCTGTGTTACTTCATATGGTACCAATAAAACAAAGCAACAGAAATCACTACGGAAAAGATAGGAGAACATGCACAAACTAAGTCACATGTCGCGCTTGTCGATTCTTGAGCAGTCAAAAAGACACATTGCTGCAATTAGCTGCAAATGCACAGTCTGCCCAAATTGCAACTACGGCCAGAATCTTCAGAACTGCTTATAAAGAAGCAAAAGCGTAACCGCCGGTCATATGGTTTGAAGTAGAAATAGACTGTCAGCAGTTGAATGGACTAGACATGGGTAGGATTTTGCATTCCAATGTGGCATGTTCTAACATTCAACATCACATTTCGTCTGAGATGAAGAAAAAGTTGTTTGCCCAAATCACAGCGATTGCTCTAAAGTGAGTCTTTTACTTGATGAAGCTACTGCTTTAAACAAGAAGAGCGCTTTAATTGTGTACATGCGACTGATGTTACCTGGCATGGACTCTCCTGCTAATTTATTTGTGGACCTTGTGGAGCTGCAGGATCTGACTGCAGAGGAATAGTGAACAGTTTATTGTCTGCGCTGAAAAAATTAACATAAATGAAAACTTTCTTGCCAAGTGCCTGGTAGCAGTTGCTTTGATGGAGCTTCAGTGATGTTTGGATGCAATACAGGTGTCGTGAAGCGGTTGCAAGACATGTTTCCAATATCATAGCATGGCACTGCTCTGCTCATCGCCTAGAGCTTGCAGTCAATGATGTCATGAAAGATGTTGGAGCTACTAATCACTTTAAAAGTTTGTTAGACAAGCTATATTCTCTTTATAACACATCTGGGAAAAATAGGTTAGAGCTGAAGGAATGCGCTGAAGCACTTGACATTCAGCTTTGCAAGATAGGTAGAGTGTTAGACACCCGGTGGGTTGCGTCAAGCTTTAGAACAGTAGAGGCTGTTAGGAATGCTTACCCTGCTCTCTATAAGCACTTCACATCTGCGGCTAATGACATTTCTCGTGACAGCACAACACGCAAAACCTACTTTGGTCTAAGCAAACGGTTGTCATCTATTCAGTTTGTCAGCAACCTTGGAATTATGTATGATGCCCTACAGGAGTTGTCAGAGTTATCTCTTGAATTGCAACATCCGTGATTGTACAATTGTTGATGCACACCGAGCTATCTGCCGCCAAAAGCGGTATTCGACGCGAATGGTAGAAAAACAAGGCAAATTTTTGTCACAGTGTGAGAAAGCCATAGAAGAAAGGATGTTTCAGGGTGTCCTATTGCATGAAGGAAATGTTTGTGACAAGAAGATTCACCCAGGACAGTTTTTCCGCAGCTTAGCAGACAACTTACGGAAACGTATGCTGTCTACAGGAGGCACAACTGGTCACAAGACTGGATATGAGAATCTGATCACCGAAATGAAAGTGCTATATAAGCAGTACTGGCCTGATGAGCTACCTACACTGTATGGAGAAAGTGAGATTGAATCTCTTTGCAGAAGATTTGATATTGGTACTACTCGTGAAACCATTCGGACATATAGGGTGTACAAGGAGTCAGGTGGTAAAGAAATTCAGGAGCAGTATAAGTACCTCTTGACAGCCGTGAGCACTATTGCTATCTCCAGTGCGGTGTGAGCGAGGCTTTTCCCAAATGAACCTCATATGCACATCAACACGAGCATCAATGCTTATTGAAACTATTTCATCATTACTATTCCTGAATCTAGTCGGCCCACCATTAAAGAAATTCAATCCCATCCCTTATGTTCGCCATGGCTTGCCAAAGGGCACAGATCAGCTAATGATACACAAAGTAAGGAAAGAAAACATGAGGATAGCCAGAGAAATATGGACATTCTATGGTCTTTTCTCGATATGTAGAGAACAAACCAAACCAAACCAAACTCAGAATTTCTTTCTGCAACCTACAAAACTGGTGTAGCAACATGGATGGTTACTTAATGGTATTTGTAGCTTAATACAGAAACTGTTTTTTGGCTAGCAGGCAGCAGCTGAAACAGTGCGTTATATACTCTTTTCTTTGTGCTACACTTCCACCATGCATTACCACACACACATCAAATTACTGTAGTATTTTGTGCAAGCATCCATCATAAAGTAATGGTGGCCTAGCTACCACCACCATGCATTACATCATGATGGATACTTGCACAAAATATTATAGTAACTTTGGTTAAGGAACATTAGTGTCTCTTACCTGATCAATCCAAGCTGGGGATTAGCTATTCATCAAACTGAGTCTGTTCCTGAGGAATTCCTGCAAAGGAAAACAAGAAATTTAAACAGGACACAAAGAAACAAAGGTCGGATTTAAACCACTTGTAAATCATCAAATTAAAACGTTTTTATACTTATCTGATAAGGCACTTAAGACATGTCAAGACCTGTAAAATAAAGAGGTAACTAAATAAAATCTTCTAGAAAAATATTTTTTTAAAAGACAGATGGTGCAATGCTAGACATTTTAATATCTTGTTCTGATGAGGGCCCCCAGAAACTCATGGGTTTTAGATGGTCTGTTTTGAGTATTGTGGCTTTTATTGAAGATAGAACACACTTCTGTTACAGGTTCCCTACTACCTCCATGTTGTTGCTTAATAAGGTGAGCGAGAGTCTCCAATATCCTGATTCCATCCAGATGATAAAAAAATGTTTCCCTAGAGGAGTTAAGGGGAGCATCCCCTTGACTTATATGGGAACATTTTTTTTTTCATCTGGATGGAGTCAGGATATTGGAGACTCGCGTACTCACCTTATTAAGCAACAACATATACCACATGGTATCTAGCAGGGTACAAGTTTGCCCAATGCCTGGTATTGTATGGTGTGCACGGTGGCCTGGGGTTTCATAAGTATTAGACCATGTCAATGTGATATTATAAAATGTTCTTACTTCAGCAGCTAACCTCCCATTCTAACAAAATGAATTGCAGCAGGAGCATAATTAATGTTATAGGTAGGCCAGAAGCCTTGGGTTTGGATGCTCTGTGGTGAGTTTGGGGGCTTTTATTTAAGATAAAGCACACTTCTTTTACAGGTTCCCTAACTGTAACAGAAATGTGCTTTTATCTTCAATAAGGAACATGTAACAGAATTGTGTTTTATCTTCAATTAAACCCCAAAGCTCACCACAGCACTTCTAAACCCAAGAGCTTCTGGGGCCTTCCGTACCATCCCACCCCTGGCCTTTGGATCGCAGTACTGCCATAGCTTCTACATACCCATGATCCTGTAGCTATAACAACCGTTTCCTGCTTCACTTTTAATTGGTTCTTCTATTACTTGTACCATGCTAGATGTTATGTGCTACGTTTTGTTGCTTAGTAAGGTCAGCCACAGTCTCCAATACCATAACTCCAAGTATAAAGGGCAAGATGTGTGAATTACCCAAAGCCAAAGGCCAGGGATCTGGAGACCAGTAGGCACCCAGAAGCTGGGTTTCATTTCAGATGCTCTGTGGTGAGTGTTGGCCAGGGTTATATATTGCACATAAAACACATTTCTATTCTTTGTCCCCCAAAAAATTTCTTCCTTGGATTCAGGGATAGGAACCTGGCACAGAATAGAAGTGTGTTCCATCTGCAATATAACCCATCCAAAACTCACCACAGAGCATCTAAAACCAAAGAGCTTCGGGGCCTACCGGTCCCAGTTCCTGCCTTCGCTCAATTCACAGCATCTTGCCCTTTATACAAGCCACAGTCCTACCAGTGGTCAGTCAGACTCTACAATAATTGACTCTACCCCCAAAACAATTCTTACCCAGATCCAGGGGTAGGGAACCAGACACAGAAATGTGTTTTATCTGGAATATAAATTATACCCCCCCCAATTCATTACAGAGCATTTAAAACCAAAGAGCTTCTGGGGGCTTACCCGCCCCCAGACCCCTGGCATTGGAGCCAATTCACAGCATCTTGCCATTGCATTATACTACATGCTCAGCCATGATCCTTTATTAGTGCCCGGTCAGCCAGGCTCTCCAACCTGACTCCACCCCAAAAAAAATTTTCTTCCCCTGGATTCAGGGGCAGGGAGCCTGATATAGAAATGTGTTTTATCTGCAATATTACCCCCAAAACTCACCACAGAGCATCTAAAAACCCATAGCTTCTGGGGGCCTGGCGGCCCCCAGACCCCCGGCTTTTAGTGTTTGGACTCAGAGCCTGGCAACTCTTTCTTTACAAATTAAGCACTGAGGTTATGGGTGCACAAATTAACATATATACTGACTATCCAGCTGAAATAATACAAGAGAGAAAGAAATATGATTTGATAAGTAAAAATTGATGGTCTAAGGGGGATAAAGCTACAGTTATATACCCTGCCAAACTGAAAGTGACTTATCAGGGCATCCATATGGTTTATCTCTCATTGGAGGATGCAGAATGAGACTTGAGAAAATAAACTACAAACCTATTTGATTGAGTGTAAAAGGTTTACTGAAAGTGGGATGTAATCAACTTTTGCTTTCTTTGTCTGTTTTAATCATACTCTGCAATTAGATTATTTAGTCTGTACCACTAGAGAGGAACGGGGGGGGGTCAATTCCCTTGAGAGCTGTATAACATTTTTCTTATTGAGACCCATTTTGGTCTCTGGTTAAACACTTTTTATGTTTATTTGTGTATTAGATTAGAGGGTTGGTGGTATGATTATTCAGCAGAAGGGTGGACTTTTTGGTTTAAAGGAATTAACATGGGAAGAAATGTTTCTTGATAGTTAAACTGTTTTCTGTCTGTCTATGAATTAAAATTTGTCTCACATAATGTTAACGGGATCCATTCACCTATCAAACAATCTAGACTTCTCTCAATGTGGAGGAAAACAAATGCTTTTTGTATTGCAATGCAAGAGATCCACTTGGATGCTCAGGAGATAAAAAAATAAACAAAAATGGATTGCACACCTATATTATTCAAAAAGGACAAAAAAACATGCTGGAGTAGCGTTACTGTTTAGAAAAAATGAGGGTATGGAAGTACTGCAAATTTACAAAGATCAGCAAGAAAGAATATTACTAGTTAAGGTAAACGTGAGAGGGACCATAGTAACAATTGACTCTATCTATGCACCTTTTAATAATTATTCAGGATTTTTAGCAGATCTTAGACAAGCCCTGAATGGGATAGCAGCTCAAAATGTTGTACTCATGGGTGAATATAATGCTTTATTAGACCCAGAAATTGACAAAACTTTAAAACCTACAGTGAGGAATACTTACATTTTGGGGTTATTGAATAATTTTATTCAATTACATGACTTAATTGACAGCTGGAAATTAAATGCACATTCTTGGGAATATATCTATCACGATAAAAAGAACAATTGGTTCTCAAGAATATGTTATACTTTTTTGTCAAAATCATTGTCATCCTCATTAAACAAATCCAAAATAGAGTCAATTTGTGTTGTCAGACCACGCATTAATACAGATTGATATGCGACTCCGTGATCAGAGCAGGGCTTACTCATACCAATGGAGGTTTGATAACACATTGTTAACAGATCAAATTTTTTGTCAAAAAGTTAATGAGGCAATTACAGAGTTTTGGCTCTTTAATTATAATGAGTCTCAATCAGTAGCTAAATTATGGGATGCTTTTAAAACTGTCATAAGAGGAACTATTATCTCCTATAAAGCTTTCTTAAACGAATAAAGAGGAAGGGGCACAATTAGATAAACACTTAAAGGAGTTAGATTTATTAGTCACCCATGACTATAATAAATATGCCAAAGAATGGTAATCAATTTAAGTTGGAAAATAATGACATTAACAGTAAGAAAGTAGCAGCTAACTTAAAGTTAAGTGTGCCAAGTATATAGAAGGTGACAAGACAGGCAAGATGCTTGCCTACCTGCTAAAGAAACAAAAGGAAAAACATATGTTAACTGGCCTGAAAGAAGAAAATGGGGAAATTTTAATAGAAGATGTCGAGATGGAGAACTGATAAGGAATATTTATAAACAAGTTTATCAAAGTCGAACTGAAATAAATTTACAAGGGATAAAGGATTATTTAAATAAGTTGAAAATGCCAGTTTTGATATGCAGCGAGGAAAACTTTCCCCCACTGGATATTAAAGAAGTGATGGCTAAAATGCCAAAAAACAAGTGTCTGGGATTATACAGATTCACAGTGGAATTTTATAACACTTTTAGTGAAGAATTATTGCCTTGGATGACTTTATTATTTGCTGACGTTATGGAGGAAGCAGGTTTTCTGCCCCCATCTATGGAAGAAGCAAACATATCTTTAATCCTCAACGAGTGTAAAGATCCACAAATAGTAGAAAATTATAAACTGATAGCTCTATTGAACTGTGATTATAAAATGTTCACTAAATTAATAGTTAATGGAATTAAAGCTAATTTGAACAAAGTAATTCTTCCTGACCAATCAGGGTTTGTATCAAGTCATGCAATTTCTCAAGCAAATAGGAGGGTGCAAGCAATAATCAGTTTCACACAAAAAAACTAAAGCAATTGATGCTTCAAAGGCTTTTGACCTTCTAGATCGAAAATTTATGTTAGAAGCCTTAAAATATTGGGGAATACCTGCTAGATTGATCAAGGCAATTTCACTATTATATAAAAATATAACAGTTCACTTTATGGTTACTCTTTTTTAGGCCAACCTTGTAAAATGGCAAATGTGGTAAGACAAGGATGCCCTATGTCACCAGTTTTGTTTATACTGGCTCTAGAACCTTTTTTAGACATATAAGAGACAATAGTAAAATAGAAGGGATTATAGTTAAGGAGATTGAGAATAAAATCAGCGTTTTTGCTGATGATATTATACTACTTATACATGATATAAATAACATATTACCCTTTATTTTGGAAGAGATATGAATTTATGGTGAGCTTTCAGGTTACAGGTTAAATAAAACAAAATCAATAATTTTAGAGATTTATGCTCCTGAATACACATTAAAGAAGGAGATAGAACAAGCTTTTTTGGTCAGTAAGCAATATCGGTACCTGGGTATTACCTTAACAAATAATCAATTGGACACTGTAAGTATAAATTATAAAAATGCTAGTGAAAAAATGAATTCCTTGTTGGATGGTTGGGAGAAAATGTCATTATCGCTGTGGGGTAGAGTCGAGGCAATAAAAATGATGGTTCTTCCATACCTAATTTATGCTATTCAGAATGTAATAGGCTATCCCTCTGAACAATGGTTCAATAAAATCCATAGGAGATTTGTTAAGTTTCTTTGGAGGGGTGGAAAGCCAAGAATTCCTTGGAAATATATGATTTTTCCCAGAAAACTGGGGGGGGGGGTATGGTTGCCCTGATCCAGTATCTTATGCGGTGGTTCATCAAGTTAAAATACTGTGGGAATGGGCTTTTTCACCTGATAAGAACCCTTTAAATTAACAAATATTTTGGGAAATGGAAGGGTCCGGGTCCTATGATAATATTATTCAGGAATTAACTATGAAATCTAGTATTCTGGCAATTTTTCAAAGTATTAAAAAAAACTTACTTGAAGTGATAACTAAAATAAAAAATTAAAATGTATTGCCTTGGACATATTTAAATATTTGGGGGCAATTCTGATATAATGAAAATAAAAGAATTGAAGAGAATGAAGAAAGGGAATAATTTGGATAGATTAACATGGGTTCATTTAATGGATAAAGAGAATTACATCACCTTTGAGGTTTGTAACCTTCTTTTTCCCAAAACAAAGAATACAATTTTATTCTATTATTATTTGTTACAGAACTTATTCAAAACATAAAGATCCAAAAGGAATAATATAGGGGATTATGAAAAAATAATCCTAAATAGCCATACGAAATTATCACAGCAATTTTATTTGCCATTAATATAAACTCAAGATGATTTATGTAGTAAGATAAATGCCAAATGGGAAGTGGAAAGTAACACTTTTTATTCTAAGCAAGAATGGAAAAATCTGCTTATTAGGATAAATAAGGATTATGTTTATGCAAAAAATAGAGTGATCCAGAAAAACATCATAGATAGGGCTTACCTGACCCCACAGATTCCAGGAAACATCAAAGCAAATGGTAAAAAGGAATGTTGACATGGATGTGGGAAAATGAGGGTTCTGCATCACTGTTTATCGGAATGTAAATATATTTACCAGTGGTGGATAAGGACAAATGAACTGTTACAGCTTTGGTTTAATATAAAGCTCCCTATTACTTTTGGTAATATGATTCTGAATGATGTTAAGAGTGAGGACTTATCCACTGGGCACAGAAAGATTTAGGGCATGATTCACGAACCATCCAGAACCTAAGTCCCATTCCGCCACTGCCTTTGCGGACTGGAATAGCCCGCTGCTGTGGCGGTAGTGATTCACAGCCGCAGCAGTTGCGGAGGATGTTACGGCTGCTCCCAACAGCGGTAGCCCATTCCCGCAGCTGTGGCCATCTCCCTGGCAACACCACCCACAAGCAGCTGTAGATCATGGAGCCAGTTGTAATCCGGCTTCATCTTTGTGAATACCCACCACTGTGGGTAACCTGCTGATTCACAAGTTGCAACCGACTTGCACTGAGGTTTACCCGCAGCTGCTGGTATTTCTTCAAGTTTCATGAATCCTGCCCTTATTGTTTAGCTACCATGCCCACAAAACATTTAGTATTAGCTAATTGGAATTTAGAGAAGGTGGAAAACATTGATCAATATAAATGGGCATATTGGCTTCAGGAAGCAGTTCAGCTTGAACATTTGTGAGAAAATTTTACAGCCGAGAACAATGAAACTACTATATCATGGAATTAATTTAAAAATTATTGCCCCCATTGTTAATAATAAATTAAGAACTCTTCTGTAAGTTTTATAATCAAAAGGGATGTCGGGGAGGTGGTAGAAAAAGTTAGGGAAACATTTAGATTTGTGTACTTTTTTCAACAGAAGGAAGATGTTTTTTCTTATTTTCATATTTATATGTATTTGAAAATGTATGATATATAAATGGCCTGTTTTGGTTGTATCATTTATTAGTTTTTCCTAATAAAAATTTTTTGGAAAAAAAAAAAGCTCAGAAAATAAATCTGACTACCACTTGTTCCTATCAAGCTAGGCCATCAAGCTATCTTAGTTGAACTAGGCCCCAAACGGATTCCACTAGGAGTGGTGGTAGCACTTGGAGGAAAGAGCACAGATGGACAAGTCAAGCATAGGTTGGTTGGTACAGAGCCTTGCAGGCAAGCATAGTAAGCACTGGAGGGTTAGTTGCACTACAATGCCAGGAGGGGAGATGCATATTGAATCCTGATGATATAATTGGGGCAAAGCCAGAGTGTCATGGGGCATGAGTCCTGTAGCATGGGGAAGGAGCCCAGTGGTCATTGACATGTAAGCCTGTGTGAAACCTGTTGTCGAGGGGATATGACCCTGGAAGGAAAGGAGCATAAGCCCAATATCTGTGGGACATAAGCCTAGTAATGTTGGTGTGTGAGCTCAGTGTTGTTGAGGTTTGAACCTTGGCGTTGATGGAGCAAGAGCCTGGTAGTCATGGGGCAAGAGCCCAATGGTTGTTACGGCATAAGCCTGGTAGTCATTGGGGCATGAGCACTGCAAAAATGAGGCAGGTGAATGTTGTAGTGATAGGGAGAAAGGTCTGTTGAGTCAGAGAAAATCACAGCCACAGCAATAGCCATGCAAGGCAGGAGCTCGGTGGCAGACAGGGCCAAGCAAAGCAAGGCATGACAGAGAAAGGAGAGCGTGCTCCAGTGGGCCCCCCCCAAAATAAGCCAGAACATGGAGGGAAGCAGAAAAGGCAGCCCATCAAGCAAGGAGGAGCAGCAATAGAAGCCACCAGGGAATGGAGGGCCAACCCTAGCAAGCACCCAGAGCAGAAGGAACAGGGAGGCAGCAGGGAGAAATGGCAGAACACCCCCTAGGAAAGCTCCAAGGCAAGCAGTGGGTACAAAGGACTAGAGAGAGTGGGGACACAAAAGCAGCAGCCACACAGCCTCCAGCAACAAAACAAGCACCTGGAGGATATCTGGACATGCACACTTTCTAAAGTGCTCAGTGGGGGGCATGATAATGTCACCTGCTGAACCAACAAACTCCTGGCAAGCATATAGAAAACATAACAGGGAGGCAGAGCCGAGCCAAAAAGGGGGGGGGGGGTTGCAAGCCAGAAGTCATAGCCCTTATGCAGCTATCATTTTATATTGACAGGAGGACCCTGAGTAATGGGCTGCACTAAAGGTTATTTTAATGATGTGTATATGATATTACAGTATATTGGAATCACTTGTGGATCCAGCGGTGTAGTGAAGTAACACCCACTAACCCCTTAGGCCAACAAACCACCTACCCTCCCCTCCCAGCCTCTCCAATCTCCTCACACTTAAAACCTCCCAGAGGAACCTTAGATCCTCTCACCTTCCTATCTTAAACCTACCCAGAACACGGTTAGCCATAGGTAGAAGATCCTTTTCTAATGCTGCACCACAAAAATGGAACAACCTCTCACAATCGCTACTTGCATGCAAGTCTCTCCCACTAATCAAACTACAGTATAAGGAAGCCTTCTTCCTGCCACCCAACTGCAGTGGAACTTGATCCTAAAGCCTCTTCTGTCTTCCTGTCTTCCCCCCAGCTCATCTGATGCAGTCCAGCCTGACTCGCCACCCTTCCCTGTCCCATCTTGAACCTCTCTCCCATGTCCCTCATCTTCACTTTGTCTTACCTTACTCCATCCTACTCTCTCATGACTTCGCCTTCATTTCTTCAGGAACAAGAATGTATGCCATGTCTGTTACCAATGCACTTGTGTCTTACTACATTGTAACCTTACTGTAAAACTTATACTTTCTTACTACTATCATTGTTTCTAACTTTGTATGCTGCTTAAGCTGTACTTAATGTAATTTGTTCCTTAATTTAATTTAATTTGTTTTTCTTTAACTTGTAACACCATGTATTACACTGCCTACTCAAGATTTGTTTGGAATGTACTGTTCCCCAGGTCACCCCTGAAAAAGGAACTTGTTTGTCTCAGTTGGGCTTACCCGGTCACCAAAATTCTAATAAATGAATAAAACAGTAGCTGTTTAATAAAAGGTAATATTAAATGCACAATGAAAATAGAAAATAGAGTTAGAATCAATGTTTTGACCATAGGCCTTCTTCAGAAAGTATCTAAAAGAGAAAAAAGCAAAGTTAGTGTGCTTTTCTTTTTCTTTGACTTTAACAGCTGGCGTCACTGTTGTACTAGGCATCGTGACGTTCTCAGCACTGTGAAAGTCGCTCTCTTATTGGTTCAGTATTCTACTGTGATGACAGTAACCTTAAAAACATTCATTGTGACATCAGCAACAACAATATTTGATACATTACTGTTATTGATGTCACTAGCTAAGATATAGGGAACACATAATGGGTTCCAGTAGATTAACACAGAGGATAAAGAATGGGCAGCAGTTAACAACAATGCTGTGTTCCCTTCATCAGGTTGTCATGACAATCTAGAAAACCTGGAGAGCAAAGCTCAAGAGGCTTGCCATTGGCATGACAACCTCAAGAATGGAACATAACAATTGTTAACTGTTTCCCATCCATCGTCTTTTATAGTGTATGGGCAGCAGTTCAAGTGATTTTCTGAGATTTTGCACAGTCCTTTTTTACATAGTATGCCATTGCCACCCATGCTTCAGACATTGAAGCTGCAATTTTTTTGTTCCAGTTTCCCATTGAAATACACTGGCAGCTGTGCTGGTAAACAGTTCCTGATAATTGAACAAGGATTCCACTGGATTCTTTTCTCACCAGCAGTTGGTAAAATACAAATAACATTCTGAAAAAGTAAGTAAAGAAACAAATAAAAGCAAACTGAATAGCTGCAGAGGCATCTAAAAGCCCCAGACATTGTTGCTTTATGGTATACACCCTTACTAAGCATTTGCTCTTTAAAAGCTTTGTTTTCCTTGCATGATGTCATGACTGGAGGTTACAGCACTGAGAAAAAAAGGGGAGTGTTATGCAAATGAAGCAGAGCACAGAAATAAAATCATTTTTTGATGGAAAACAGCATGTTTTGGCAGTTTGAATGGTAGGAGATTGAATCACAGCTCCTACAGGTTACTACTCACATTTGCTGCGGCAAACCGCAGAAAATCACTTTAAATAATAACAAAGCATTTCCTGAGGGCTTGTGAACTTACCATTGGTATCTCTACTTGCTTTCGGGTTTACTCCAGTCTCTCTGCTTCCCAGTGCCACCTGTGCCAAGTCTCTGTTTCCACCATATATATTTGACACATTTTTGTTCACAAGAAAAAACAAAAACACAGCAGTGGTCGATTAGTCGGCACAGTTTAGTACTGACTTATTGGTACACCTTGTCTCTCCATATCCCTGCCCAGAACTCCCAATCGCTAATCGGAACTGACATTTACGTCTGATTTTTTTTTTTTACAGTTCCATGTTTGAACAGCAGCTCACGCTGACATTTGAAGTTGTTTTACCATCGATGTAACATACTCCAGATGGTACAACAATCTTGAGATGTCACATCGATGGTACAACAACATTAGGGATTCATCGAATTCCATGTATAATAGGGCTGTCCCATACACTATACATTTGTCTCCACTAGTGAGTGGTGAGACCCATAACTCACGAGTGACAAACCCACTAGTTGGTTATAGAAGTCTTACTACTCATGTGTGTAGATAAATGTGTTATTCTACTGCAACCCATTATGTATTTGATATATACCACATCATCTGTAATGTTTCGAATGGTATTTTACCTTGTTTTGACTTAAAACTGTCTTTCTTTCCATTGCAAGTTCTGTATCTGGCCCACTGTTCTCAGTGTTCTATTTCCATATTCTTTTTTTTTATATCTGTTTATCCCCCTCCTACACCCCTCCAGCCTCGTACCTTCAGGAGTCCCCTAGGAGATTACCCCTGCTCTCCACCTACCTGATCCATCGTACGGTTCCCCATGGAGCTGCGGTTATCCCCCCGGGCGGGCAGGGATCCAGGTGGGGCCCGTACACCCCAAACACATCTTTATTTTGTCAGTACCACAGTGGAACAGCAGGTGGAGGCACTGCTCACTTTCTAGGCCAGCTCTTACCACCACGGCCACTTCATCAAGCGTGGTGGTTTCAACAACACGGCCGCACAAAGATGTTGTATCTTCTTGTGCTGCAGTAGTGATGTCACTAGTGCAGCACGACAACATTGTGATGTTGCTACTGCAGCTCACCAAGCTTATTCTAGGGATGGAATTCCATCAACAACAGCATTCCACCATACACTATAATGTGTTCTAAGTTAAATAAACTGTGTTCTAAGTGAAATAAATGGTGTTCTATGTGAAAATAAATACTTATCCCAAAATCATGTGATTTATTTACACAATTTATTCACCACTGGTGTGATATAGATCTTTTAATTTTGTCATTTTTACCCCTACTCCTGATGTGTGCTGAGTATATATATATATATATATATATATATATATATATATATATATATATATATATATATATATATATATATGGTAGCACGTAGTGCTACCATAATTAGTTGAGGAGCCATTTCCATGTTAAACCCAAAATTTTGCACTTTAATAACTTTGCAACCATTTGATGGATTTGCCTGAAATTTGGAATGTGTGATCAAGACCCATAGGCCTTGGGATCTGCCAAGTTTTGTACTGATCGGATATACGGTTGTGGCATTATTAAGCATGATCTGTGCGCGGGTTTACGCTTTTCTGGAATTCTGTGGTCCTGCCTACAGGTCATACGGTTTGCGTGACCGGCCCAAAATCTTCAGGGAACGTGCAGCCAAGGTCCCCGATGTGCCTTTTGAAGATTTCATGAAAAAATATTAAACGGTTCAAAAGTTATTCAAAAAACAGTTTCCCATTATAAGTCAATGGGAAAAGTTAACAAAAAGTTCAACACTTTCGCAAATGCATTTTTACTTTCGCAAATGGGCCTGTTACTTTCGCAAATCGGCCATTTTGTTTTCAGTTGGTGATCAGAAAAATGGCTGGCATTTAAATTTGGGACCCTCTAGCAATCTAATTTTTTGTATTCACCTAGTCGGGCCCTGAGGATGCTTGCCATGTCTTTATTTTGTGGTAAAACACCCCAGAAATATGTTTTTCAAATTTCTGGAAAAGTATTTCAAGAACTTACGTGCTCACGAAGTGTTTCAAATTTTTGAAAGCTTTCAGAATATGCGACAGTAATTTTCTAGTCTGTGGAAAATGACAGCAATTTTTGGCACTGCACTGCAAAATAACCGCTGGGAGTTTGGGCTGACATTTGAGGGAACGCAGCTGACATCTCACAGATGTGCCTTTCAGTGTTGTATTGAAAAATATTACACAGCGACAAAGTTATGGCACTCAAAGTTGACAGTTTTCCCATAGGATAACATTACGGCGCCCGAAGCATTACAGGAATCCTTTGGCACCCTGCTGCAAAATAACGGTTTGGTCTTTTTCCTGAAATTTGGAGGAAGACAGCCAACAGTACACAGATGTGCCTTTCAGTAGCTTGTGAAAAAATATCACATGGCGGCAAAGTTACGGCACTCCAAAATTGACGGTTTTCTCCGATAGGATAACATTACTAGCCGACACTTAACAGAAATCATTTGGAGCCTGCTGCAAAATAACGGTTTGGTCTTTTTCCTGAAATTTGGAGGGAAGACAGCCAACAGCCCACATGATGCCTTTCAGTAGTTTGGTGAAAAACATTACAGGGAGGCAAAGTTATGGCGCTCTGAACTTTCTTTTTCCATAGGATAACATTACGGCGTATTCGCCTTTCAGGGCCCGTATCTCGAAGCAGTGCGAGATACGGACTTTCGTCGAAAATATCTTAGCTCTTCATGGGGCTAAGATTCAAATTAGCCAGGACAGTTGTAAATAATATGACTTTTAAATTTTTTTCATCGACGGTTCCTGAGATATAATGTATTTAGTATTCCAAGATCTCATTTTCGCGCTCGATACTCATTATTTTGCATACATTATTTGTACTCACTGTCTTTCTCAATGCAGGTTTTGGGAAACCAGCCTGTGCACTTACATTACTAGTTACTGTTGCCCTTCCGCTATGGATCCGCACTGCTTTCACTTACCATTGACGCCTGCGCCACCATGTGCTTATCCTTTGCATTTTCATTTGCGCTATGCTTTATTATTTTTGCCATTTCTGTCTACAGTACTGTTTATCTTACTGTTTCACTTTACATCACCATGCCCATTGACATTTCTGTTTGCAGGCACCATGTTACTATGTGACAACACATCACGTGGCAGACCATTCCCGTCTATGCCACCATGTGCGTGCCCTTTCTGTTCTCATTCGTGCTTGTGTTACTCCATGTGGCCACTGTAGCATTTCTGTTGCGTTGCTGTCCCTGTTACTATGCACAACACATCATGTGGCGGGGCGTCAGGGCAGAAGGCCAGCGCCCCTGCACTTACCCATTCATTATTTCTCGTTATCATTCTCAAAAGAAGGAAATTAGAGGCAAAAAAAACTCCATTAATACATTAGTTAGGGTTGTTCCACAGTAACAAAGTGAGAAATCAAGCTGTTGGTTGAAACCCCCTTGGACCCAGCCCACCCCAACTGGCATTGGGGTGCGCATTGGGATCATGGGTCTAACTCACCCATTCTCTTATACTTCTGCTGGTTACATGTCATGGGTTGAGAGTTGGGGCTGACGATCCCAATGCGCACCCCAATGCCGTTGGGGTGGGCGGGGTTCAAGGGGGTTTTCAACACCAAAGTTCATCACTTTGTCACTGTGGAACAACCCTAACTAATGCATTAAATGGAGTTTTTGCCGCTAATATATATATATATATATGTACATATATACCGGAAGCGGAAGCTGCATAGTTAGGTTGACTGGGCAGTTAAAGTTAAACCTCAAACTATATAAATATATATATATATATATGTGTGTATGCGTATATATCTATATATATATCTATATATATATATATATATATATATAGATATATATATATATATATATACTGGTGTAGAAGTGCCAGTATAGTTAGGGTTGGCTGGGCAGTTTAAAGTTAAACCTCAAACTTTACACCTTAATAACTTTGCAACAGTTCAATGGATTTACATGAAATTTGGCATGCTATGTGGCTAGGGGACGGTCTCTTGACATGCCAAACTTCGTGTGAATCTCTTTTGTGGTTTATGAGATACAGGGTTGTAAAAACACAAAAAAATGTCACTGCATTATTTTCAATGTTTTTTTTTTTTTCCAGTTTCTTTCAACAGCCATTTCTCAGAAACAGCTTTTGGTTGCGGTCTAAAATTTTCATGTTTGAAAGCTTTTACCTCACAGATGTGCCTTTTGAAGGTTTGGTGAAAAATACTAATTTGTTCAAAAGTTATTAAAGGGACACTGTCAACCCCCTTAGGTCTCAAAGTGTCCCTAGTTTAAAACAAGCATTTGTCAATGCCAAATGTTGGCTTGCTGGCATTGGCATTGGTAGTGCAGGAGTTAGAGAGATGCATAATAGGAATGGCAGTGAAGTATTGAACTGATGCCAACCTACCCCCATGCTGCAGAGACTGACAGGCATTGGGGTGTCCCTTTGGGTGTTGGCCATAATGCTCATGCCATTTCATCTCTCCTTATCCTGCAGACACCAACAAGTGTCACGTTGTGCATTGGGGTCTTCCGACGTTACAAGGGTGCGTGGGAAATATGCAACGCATGCTTGGAACACTGCCATTTTAAGGGCGTTCGGCACCAAATTTTCAACATAGGCATTTTAGCACCTCTGCTCATGTACAGTGTCACTGTCATTTCCTCAAAGTGTCCCAAGAAGTGATTTCGCACAGCGACCACGCAATTCTGTGCCGGAAGTGCGAAAACACATTTTGGGCAGGATATGTGAAATGACAGCTGTGCTGTTCATCAAGAGGTGTGGAAAAATGGCAATGGTGAAAATCCAGAGTGAAAATGTCACAAATGCAGGACAGTACGAGCGTGCATGGAATCTGCCAACGCACACTCGTAACACAATTATTTTGTGGAGTATCATCACCAAATTTTCAACATAGGCATTTTAGGACCTCAGCTCATGAACTGTGTCACTGTCATTTTCATAATCTGGCCCAAACACTGATTTCCCACAGCAATTGCGCTATTGTGCGCCGGAAGTGCAGAAACACATTTCGGGCAGGATGTGGAAAATTACAACTATACTGTTCACAAGGAGGCATACAAAAATGGCAATGCTGAAAATCCAGAGTTAAAATAATGCAAATGCGTGAAGTTATGAGCCTGCATAGCAACTGCACAATGCACGCTCGTAAAACAGGCATTTGTTGAATTTTTTTCACCAAATTTGGAACATAGGCTTTTTGACAGGCCACCTCATAAACACTGGCACTGTCATTTCGTTAATGGGTCCCGAAAGGTGATTTTATGCAGTGACCGTGAAATCACCCTTTGAGGCTGATTAACCCCATGATAGTGATAGAATTCATGAGGAGGGGCCCCGAAAACCCCATGTTGAAAATTTGGTGCCAAAATTTCAACAAATGCCCGAGATATGCAGCAAAGTTGAAAAACCCTATTCATTCCATTATACAGCTTACCGGCATTTTCTCAGTTCGCGGTCGGCTTTGAAGAGTGCAGATGTGTTCCCGGTCCAACAAAGATCATTGCGCCGGATTCCAGAGGTAAGTATGGGGTGAGGGTGTGTGTGGGGAGGCAGGGTGAGCAGTGGGTGAGTGCAGGTGGGGGACAGGATACTACGAGGGACCGTTTAATTTTTTACACGGTAAAAAACTAACATGGCGGGACAGTTTTTCCTTTTCAGGGAACTTGGCATGCTGGAGGTGGGCTCCCAGCATGCCACCTAACTGTTTTTGGGGGTGTTGCTGCAGCCAATGGGGGATTGGGCACCTCATCAGCAGACAATGGGGGTAAACTTATGCCGATGGGGATTGGGTACACCCGTTGGCACACAATGACAGCAGGGGAGGCAAGAGCCGAGGGGATTGGGCACCTCGGCATATAAGAAATGTGGGGCAGATTTATGCCGATGGGGAGTGGGATCCTGTTGGCACACAATGAAAGTGGGGAGGCAAGAACCAGGGGATTGGGCACCCTCAGCATATCAAATGGGGGCTGCTGTATGCCGACAGGGGTGGGCTCCCCGTCAGCAATTTCAGCAGCCACAGAAAGCCGGCTGGGGATTGGGCACCCCCAAAGTCGGCCGTTGGGTGGCCACCTGCCATGCTGCTAATGTGGCAGCACGCAGGAAGGGTCCGCTGCGTCTGACAAGCTTTGCTCAGATTGCAGCAGACCTTTCCTTAGATGTGCTCGCCACATTAGCATGCATAGTGTGGCACCGGCATGCAGGCTGATTGGGGAATGAGGGACGCACCTACTGATGCGGGCCCTGCATTCGCCCAACAGCGACCACGCCTCCAAATCTGCACTCTCCCAAGATGTTGACTTGCGCGCAAGCCCGGCAAGCCAGCATAAAAACATGTGTTATGATTGCCAGAATTCTGTAAAGATTGTTGATGTAGCTGGTAGTTTGATTCTGACTCTTATTTTCTTTAAAAAGTAAAAATCAGACCTCCCAACATACTGGTGTTATCACACCAAAACAGGCTTGTTAACATTCCTTCATCAACTCCAGATGCATCTTTCCTGGACTTGGGAACACCCACAAAACAGTCTAGCACCTCATGATGTATTGAGCAATTAGGAGGCTACTGTCTTATGAGTGACTGCACTGTCTGTGTGTATTTTTAATTCTCAGGACATATGCAGTAAGAACAGAACCATGATTGTAAACAAAAACAAGGTTGTTTATAAATATACATTGCCATGCATTTCAGTTCTACTAAACAAGGAGACAGAGAAAACAAACAGCAACATCAATGAATTTTAGAGAGGGTAAGCAATCATAAAATGTGGGGTGTCAACTTGAAATAATATGATGAAAAACAGGTTGACAGTGTCCATTTAAAGTTTGAATTTTGGCACTAAAATAGATGTACCATGTGAAAACAAGCTTGTTTTCGCAGACAGGCACTTTGCTTTCAAGGAGATGCATCTTGTAGCCACAGGAAGGGGACAGATTGTTGCGGGCAGATGTTTGGTGCAGCAACGCCCTTAGAGAAACACCTGTTCTTGTCCCAAATAAAAGGAGGTTTTCCCCTTTTACTGCCTCCAAGGGGCCAAGGCATGTTTTATTAATAAAAAAAAATGTTTTGCCAACATCGGGGTGCCCAATCCCCATGTCAGCATTTACTCCCCCCCGAGTAGTGTGGAACACTGGGGAGCCCACCCCCAGTGTCCTGAAATATTTAATTTTTTTATTATTCTTTTTATTTCTGACACCAAGATGCCCATCCCTGATGTTTGCTGACATTGGGGTGCTCAGTCTCCATATATGTGTGTGTGTGCAACAAACAGAGGTTCATCTTCTCAGAAGAAGCCAGAAGGTGAAGGAAGGAAACATATTCAATTCAGTGCTTCAGAGTAACTGGTAATTGGTATTTTTCTTTTAAACTTAGATTGTAGGCTTGTAGTGACACTATACTTTCTTTCTGTGTTGTCTTTACTTATAATTGTTTTTGGGCTGTTGAAAATTTAAAACATAGTGGTGGTGTAATTCTGTGCTGTCTTTAATTGCTGCAAATTTGCCCCTCCCACCCCTTCCCCCAACTCTTAATTATATGCCCTGATAAATCTGATTGACAGGAGCTAAACAGGTATATGTAAGAGGTGAAGTAGGAGGGGCATAAGGGAAGAAGACCACCCTCAGCATGACAAGTGTTTTGACTCATTTATTTATTTATTGGTTTCTTTTCCTTAAAAAATATATATATCTGAGGATCAGTTACAGGATTTTTAGTACTGTAAATAAATAAAAAGAGAACTAAGAGAGCTTCAGCAGAGAAGTAGTGGAATTGCAGTATAATGTGGAGTGGTGCAATGCAGTGGCTGTGGGGCAGCTTATTCAGGCAGAGACCTTCTGGACACTGAGGTGCTGCCCCATCTGCATGCATCTCCTCAGGACTGTGGGATGAGGCAGCCAGACTCAGGCAGAATAAACTGGGTCAGGAGTACCATCACCCCTATCCAGGGACCACCAGTCCAATGCAGCTGCCTCAAAGGATGCCGACAATGAGGAGCACTTGGATGACAGTGGGCTCAGGGAGGTTAGAGCAGTCAGGCAGAGGCACATCCCAGATCCTATTCCTCTCAAGAACTCATATGCCACACTGGCAAATGAGGACAACCAAATAGAGGTACCCAGGAAGTGGAAGGAAAGGATGTGGAGGTTAGGCAAGGAGGTGACCTCAGTGGGGAAAGCAGTGGACCCCAGAGGAGGAGGAAGTGAATCCTGGTGGGGACTCCATCGTAAGAGGATCCAGCTAGGAACACAGGAGGGGAGGACAGGGAGGTGAAGTGCCTACCAGGTGCCACAGCATGGAGGATGGAAGGAAGATACTGGGGATCACTGGGAAGGCAAGAAGGAGGGTGAGCTGGATGTCATTATCCACCTAGGTACAAATGACTTGGCAAATGGGGAGCCAAAGGAAGTTCAGGAAGAGTTTAGGAAACTGGGGAGGGGTCTCAAGCAAGTAGCTACTTCTGTCACTTTCTCAGAAGTACTACCTGTGAGAGGCAAGGGAGAGCATAGGAGTGCATGCACCAGGAACTTTAACTCATGGTTGAAGAACTGGTGCTGTGAGGAAGGGTTTGGATTCATTGGTGACTGGGGACCCACCTGGAGGGATGGAGGTTTGTTCAAGCCTGACGGCCTGCATCCATCCTGGAGGGTAATCCAAGCACTCAATGATAAGTTTAAATGCTACTGATAGCATTTAAACCAGCAAAGGGGGTGACAGGCCAGCAAGGATGGTAACTCACTTGCTCACCCCACAGCTAGGTAGTGGAACCAGTGAACCAGAGGAGTGGCTATCTCTGCAAAGCAGTGTGCAAAAGATGGAGATTAGTGTCCAAGGTGGATAAGCAGAAAAGGGCAAAATTCAGCAGAGGGCAGACAGCAAGGAGAACCAGGGATAAATGACAACCAAGGAAGGGGCTGGTAGAACAGTGAAGCAGTCTAGGAGGTCAAATCATGGAAAGCCATGTGTGCAAATGCCAGGAGCCTTAGCAACAAGATGGAAGATCTGGAGGCTGTCATGGTACAGTCAGACCTGGACATTGTGGCCATCACTGAAACCTGGTGTAATGATAACCATGACTGGGAGATGGCCATACCTGGCTACAACATATTCAGAAGAGACAGAGCAGGCAGGAAGGAGGAGGGTGGCACTGTATGTAAAAATGACATAAGGGCCACACAGATCCAGGAGGAACAAAATGGGGGAGAGATACTGTGGGTTAAGCTGGAAAGGAAAATGGGGCCAGCCATCCGCAACAGGTGTGGTCTATAGACCACCAGCCCAGGAGGAAGAAACAGATAGGAGTTGATGCTAGCCATCCAAAGGATGGCAGACAGAGGTGAGGTAGTACTGGTTGGAGACTTCAATATACCAGACGTGGACTGGCGCATCCCAGCAGCAGCATCAACTAGAGACAGATTTATCCTGGACTCCTTCAAGGTGCCTTCCTCAAGCAACTGGTCATGGAACCAACTCGCAGAAGGCAATACTGGACCTTGTGCTCACAAACAGGGACAGTGTGATGGGGTAACAGTGGGGAGCACCTGGGTAACAGTGACCACCAGTCATTGTGGTTTGAAATCACAGAAAGAGCAGAACCAAACCACACAAAAACACGTATCCTGGATTTTAGGGGCAGACTTTGGGGAAAATGGGAGATACTTGAAAGAGGCATTAAGGAAATGGGACAGGAATCAGGGGTTGAGGAACAGTGGGCAGTATTTAAAATGGGATTATAAGAACAACAGAATTATGCATTAAGCAGGTTGAAAGAGGAAAAGGAAGAGGAGACCATTATGGTTTTCCAAAGAGGTAGCAAAGAAAGTGAAAGCCAAAAGATTGCATTCAGGCAATACAAAAGACACAGGCAGAAGGGATAGGAGAAGTACCAGGAGAAACAAGGGAGGCAGGGAAGTCAGTAAGGGAAGCCAAAACTCAGACAGAAGAACACATTGCAAAATCAGTGGGTAAAGGGACAAAACCTTTTACAGGTACATAAGTGAAAAAGAAAAGACAAAGGGAGGGATAGTGAGACTGAAGGGGAGGATGGGAGCAGTGGAGGATGACAACAGTAAAGCTGACATATTGAACAGGTATTTCTGCTCAGTCTTTACTAAGGAAGAGGGGGTAATGGGTCTGAAGGGAGTACAAGGGTGAGAATGGTGCAGAAATGGACACAAGTCCCTTTACAGAAAGGGTCCTGAAGGAACTGGAAGTAATAAGAGCTGATAAAGCAATGGGGCCAGATGGGTGCACCCCAGGGTCCTTAAAGAACTAAGAGAGGTGGTGGCTGAACCTCTGGCTATCCTGTTCAGCCAATCACTGGAAACAGGGAGGTACCCAAAGACTGGAGGACAGCAGATGTAGTCCCCTTATACAAAAGTGGGAACAAAGAGGAAGCAGGGAACTACAGACCAGTCAGCCTCACCTCGGTAGTGGGAAAGATCATGGAAGCACTACTGAAGGAGAGATTGGTGGAACATCTGGTTGTCAATGGACTACAGGACCCAAGGCAGCATGGTTTCACCAGGGGAGGCCATGTCAGACCAACCTCATTGAATTTTTGACTGGGTGACTAGGGAGGTGGATCAGGGAGGGCAGTGGACATGGCCTATCTGGACTTCAGCAAGGCCTTTGACACTGTGCCACATAGAAGACTATTACACAAACTGGGGAATATGGGTGTGGGCAGGACAGTAGTGTGGTGGGTAGGTAACTGGCTGGGTGGCAGGACACAGAGGGTGGTGGTAAATGGCTGTCACTCCACAGAGGAAGAGTGACCAGTGGGGTACCACAGGGATCAGTGCTGGGACCGGTCCTATTCAACATCTTCATCAGTGACATTGCACAGGATCTAGAAGGCAGAATTTCACTGTTGCTGATGACACAAAGCTCTGTAACAGAGTAGACAAACCAGAGGTGTAGACAGAATGAGAAGGGACCTGCAGAAACTTGAAGAATGGTCAAGGGTTTGGCAGTTGAAATTCAATGCAAAGAAGTGCAAGATAATGCATATGGGCACAAAAACCCTGGCACAATATATCAGTTGGGGGTGAGGATATAGCATGCACCAAGCAGGAAAGGATCTTGGGTTGTCATCTCTGATGACCTCAAGGTAGGAAACAGTGTGACAAGGCATCAGGTAAAGCAAATAGGATGCTGGGATGTATAGGCAGGGGCATCACCAGCAGGAAAAGGAGGTCATAATTCCGCTATACAAGACACTAGTGAGGCCCCACCTGGAGTACAGTGTACAGTTCTGGAGACCATACCTACATAAGGACATAGACAGGGTAGAGAAGGTTCAGAGGAGGGCAACAAAGATGGTGCATGGGTTGCATCACAAGTCCTATGAAGACAGGTTGAAGGAACTGAACATGTACTCCCTGGAGGAGAGGAGGAGATAGGGATATGATAGAGGCATACAAGTATCTTACAGGAGGAACAGGGTGCAGGAAAACACTATTTTTAAGTGAAAAAGATGTTTCAGGACTAGAGGGCATGGGATGAAGTTGGAGGAGGACGATTCAGAGGAAACATGAGAAAGAATTTCTTCACAGAACGGGTGGTGGACAAGTGGAACACCCTGCCAGAGGAAGTGGTGGGGGCTGAAACAATCACGGGATTTAAGAATGCATGGGATAGACATAAAGGAATTCTAGAGGTCAGGGGTAAGGGGAAATAGACTTCTAGGAAAACAAACTGAACTTACAAGCTCAAATGGGCAGACTGGGTGGGCCATAGGCCCTTATCTGCCGACACTGTCTATGTATGTATCTATGTGTGTGTGTAGATATATACTGTCTATAGATAGACAGATAGATAGATAGATATAGATATATATGTTTGTATATATATATATATATATATATATATATATATATATGTTGCAAAAAACTGTTAATGTATCAGGGTTGCAGTGACAAAAGTGAGAAATGTGGTGTTAGGGTCTCCAACCTTAACACCCCACCCCAACCCTGGACACAGCAACAGGCATCAGGGGTGTGCCTTGGGGTCATCAGCCCTAATACTCACTCCATTCCATAAGAAAATAAGCTGAGATGGGTACAGTATAGGAGAATGGGGTGAGCATTAGGGCTGATGACCCCAAGCCACACCCCTGATGACTGTTGGTGTGTGTGTGTGTAGGGTGGGGGTAGGGTGTTAGGGTTGGAAACCCTAATGCCTCATTTCCCTACTTTTGTCACTGCAACCCTAACTGATGCATTAACAGAATTTTTACAACTAATTTACTTACTTTTTCAGATAATATAATTATATCTTTATTTTCCTGTGGGAGCGCATGGGCCTCCGGGCCCTTTGTTCCCATCCTTCCATAGTTGCGTGTATGTATGTAGCTGTAGAAGCACAGGGCCCTCCCGGCTGAAGCTATTATAAGACAACAGTGACCAAACTGTCAGCATAGCCATCTTATTACCCCACCTCATGTACCTGGTACAGAAAATGTTCAAATCCCAGCCAAAATGTAATTCTGTGCAAGAGCAACACCATTCCATGCCACAGGTGTAAAAACACATTTTGGCCAGGATTTGAAAAATGACAGCTGTGACATACATGAGATGGGGTAATAAGAAGGCTATGTTGAAAATCGGAGGTGAAAATATTAAAAATGTCCAGTTACGAGCATGCATAGCGAAATTGCAATGAATGGTCATAACTTTGCCATTTTTACATATTTTCACTCCAAATTTTCAACATTCCCTTTTTATGACCCCACCTCAAGAACAAGGGCAGAAAAAATGTCCAAATCCCACCCAAAAGGTGAATTTGTCAAGTGACTGAAATCACTTTTTGGGCAGAAGTCATATAATGACAGTCTTATTGTTCATGAGGTGGGGTCCCCGAAAGGCCATGTTGAAAATTTGGGGTCAAAATGTTAAGAAACAGCTGAGCTATGTACCAGAGTTGAAAACCCCATTGAAATACATTGATCCACAGCACAAAATAGGATCCTGTTTTGCAAAAGGATCCTTTATTGTGCTTTCCCATTGACTATAATGAGATTAGCATAGTATTGAATCCTGTTTTGCAAAAAATGATTCTTTACCTTGCTTTCCTATTGCAGTAAATGAAAAAGCATGATAAAGGATCCTTTTGCGAAACAGGATCCTAAATCGGACTAATCCCATTGTAATGAGTGGGAAAACACCATAAAGGATGCTGTTTTAGTGGAACAGGATCCTATTTCATGTCAGTACCATTTAAAGTAATGTTCAAAATGTCCCTGGTAGTCTAGTGGTCCCTCCCTCCCTCCTCTCCTGATGTACCATCGCCCTCCCTATATTAAAACAAAAGTCCCTGTTAGTCTAGTGATCCCTCCCCTTCCCCCGATGTCTGACCATCATCCTCATAAGGTAAAAAAGTCCTAGTAGTCAAGTGACCCCTCCCCCAATGTCTGATCGCCAGCCCGTGAGGTAAAAAAATCCTGGTAGTCTAGTGATTCCTCCCCTTCCCCCCATGTCCGATTGCCGTCCCTGTAAGGGAAAAAAATGGTAGTCTAGTCCCCCTTCCCTGATGTCTGATCACCGTGTCCTTATAAAAAAAATGATCCTGGTAGTCTAGTGATTCCTCCCCCTCCCCCGATGGCCAATCCCCATCCCTGTATATAAAAAAACAAATTACCTGGTAGTCTAGTGGTGTCTCCCCCTCTCTGATCCCCCTCCCTTGAAAGACATTCATTTTCCTGGTGGTCTAGTGGCCTCTCACCCCCTCACCCTGTTAGGTAATGACCCAAATCCCTGTCCTGCCTGCTGATTCCTGGTCCATGATCAGCTCAGCCTTCCTCTCACCTCCATGCCTGGCTGCAGACTGAGCTATAAATGAGTGCCTACTGTATACAGTAGGCACTCAATCATTGCTCAGTCTACAGCCAACCGTGAATGAGAGGGGCTGAGCTGGTGCGAGACAGAGAATCGGGATGGGGAGTGGAGTGGTGGGTCATAACCTTACAGGGTCAGGGTGGGGGGGACACTAGACCACCAGGAAAATTAATGCCTTTTCAGGGAAGGGGAATTGGGGCAGGGGGAGGGACCACTAGACTACCAGGTAAGTTGTTTTTTTATATGGGGATGGGGAATGGACATCAGGGAGGGAAGAGGGATTACTAGACTACCAGGATCTTTTTTTTTTTTTTTTATAGGCAGACAGTGATCAAACATCGGGAAGGGGGGAGCGACCACTAGACTACCAGGTATTTTTTTTCCTTACAGGGACAGCGATCAGACATTGGAGGGAGGGGAGAGGGACCACTAGACTATCAGGATTTTTTAACTTACAGGGATGGTGATTGGACATTGAAGGGAAGGGGAAGGACCACTAGACTATCAGGAATGGCAATCAGTGGGTTGGGGTGCCATTAGACACCAGGGAAAGATGGAACGGCAATCGGTGGGTGGAGGGTGCCACTATACAAGGGAATATATATATTTATTTATTATGGGAAGCTGGGGACAGTGATTGGTGGGTGGGGGGGTGCCACTAGACACCAGGGAAAAGGGCAGCTCACACTGTAGCCAGCAGTATGAGTTCAGCTGCGGCTGCAGAAGTGGAGAAATTCCTGCTGTTCTCATACAGAGAATGCAGGGAAGCACTCATCTCCCTAAGCTGGGCACCCGGGATATCAGGTGCCCAGAAAAGGTATTTCTTGGCAGAAAAGGTATTTCTTGGCATAATTTAAAAACAAACATCAAAATGTAGCTAAACGGGTCCCGTTTAGGAGGTCTTGATGTTTGTCTTTTGAAACCATCATTTTTATGTGTTTTCTTTCTCTTGCTAATCATCAAACAAAAAACACTACCTGACGGAGGGGGGGGTGGAGGGGCCTAAACTAGACACCAGGGATTATTATTATTATATTGGGGCCAGTGATCAGCAGGGTGGGGGGTTCCAGTAGACACCAGGGATTATTATTATTTTGGGGCCAGTGATCGGTGGGGTGAGAGTTCCACTAGAAACCAGGGATTTTTTTATTATTGGGACCAGTGATCGGCAGGGTAGGGGTTCCACTAGACACAAGGATTCTGTTATTATTGGGGCCAGTGATCAGCAGGGTGGGGAGTTCCACTAGAAACCAGTGATTTTTTATTATTGGGGCCAGTGATCAACAGGGTGAGGGTTCCACTAGACACAAGGGATTCTTTTATTATTGGGGCCAGTGATCGGTGGAGTGGGGGGTTCCACTAGACACTAGGGATTTGTATTATTGAGGTAGGGGATCAGTGTGGTAGGGGGTCACTAGACACCAGGGATTTTGGCCAGGCAATTGGTGGGGTGAGGGTTTGCACTAGACATCAGGGATTTCCCAATTTTTTTATATTGGGGTTGGTGGAATGGGGGCAAAGTGTGGCATTTCGCATGCAAAATTCCACACTTTTGCCTTTGATCCATGCTCTGTGAAATGGCAAATTTCACGGATTGCACTCCACGAATTGAGTGCAATTCACAAAATACTCCCTGTAGCGAATTTTGCCAACTTCGCCCACTTCTACTCCTGGATGGTACCTAAAAATAAGTATTTGTTTGCCTAGTATACTTACCTCGGTGAGAAAAACAAACTAACTAACAATGTAGTATCGAAAAGCTCAAATGGCGGAACACTATGTAAGAGTGTTGAATCATTTTCAATGGAAAACAAATTGTAGGACAATGCTGCATCAAAAACTGGTGAACATGACAGAAACTTGTTTTTATTCTGTGCCAGCAATCAGAAGATTACTGTGCCAGTACAGTTAGAGTTGATGGTTGATGTCTATGTTAAAGCCCAATTTTTGTACTTTAGTAACTTCACAATGGTACAGCAGATTTGCATGATGTTTTGCATGCATAATCTTGTGGGATAGGTCTATTGATGTGACAAATTCCATTTGAATCACTTGTGTGGTTTCTGAGATATAGAGTCTGAAACATTGTTAAATGTACTGTATGGGTGGGATATTCAGACTGCGCCAAAAAGATGTGCAATAGCGGGAGCAGGCACAAGAGCAGTGCACCATTGTGCAACGGGCGTGATATTCAAATCAAGTGGAGGCCAAGGTGCACCTGCGCAATGCAGCTTAATATCATGTCCAATGTGCCATGGGCCAACTAGGGATGCACAGTGGAGCTGGGACGATGCGCAGTAGCACACCTAGGGATGCGCAGGGACAAAGATAGGAAGCAGCAGTGCACTAGCCATGGATGTGCCATGCATGGAGGAACATGCAGCAGGACAGACAGACCAAACCCCACCAGGGCAAGCTCCCTATGATCAGTACATCCAGAGGTGAGCTGAACGGATCACCAGCCCATGTACCCCGGCACCGATCCAACAGCAGATGTGGGCCAGCAGTCCACACCCGCAGGGTAAGGTGCCCCAGCACTGTCCCCCGGCAAACAGTGACTGCAACACAAGGAGGGTCAGGACCCTCCCATGTCACAGCACCACACCAATGCTGACCACCCCCTGTACAGTGATCCTGAGACACCCAGCCCAGATGCATGACCAAACAGTGCATGGCACTGAAGATATGCCACCACCAACACCATGACAATGCAACCCGGTGCCCCATGGCACCATGCACGACAGCCTCACCATGACCTTCCCCACAGCAAGCTACACCAGCCACTGACACCACCACAGCATACACAAGGCCCCCCTGCATGGCCCCCACAGTGGCACAGCAAGGAAGTTGACCTGGCATCAGCACCCAAGGGACCCCGCACATGACAAGACCCACCCTGGATGCCACCATCAGCAGGATGGCAACCCCCACACCCACCCATGCACACACCCTGTCCCAGCACTGGCTCCACCATACAGCACAGCAGCCTACTGTGGTGCATGGAGGCATGTGCCACACAGGAAGCAACACAGGGCACATACAACCCCCCCAGTCCCAAGGGTACCCCATCAAACAGCCACATATAGCGGGGCAACAGATGCTGCTGTCACAAGTCCAATGATGCCATATACCCACGGCCTGCAGGCCACCATGGTACTGATGAGCCAGCTATGTGGTGTGCGCACCCCGAACCAGACCACCATCTGCATGCAGCAGGACCCCAAGTGACAGTCACCAGACCGCAGGCACCGCCTCAGACACCATAGACTGCAAGGCAGGGGACAACAGCACCGCCCACAGTGTCACCAAAGGCAGATGTGCAATAGACCGGGAGTCGGGATGCCAGCTGCCAGGGCACCATGCCTGGAGGGTGGATGGCATGGACTGCCACCAATGTCACATCAGCAGCCATGCATGCAGTGGTGGGGTCGGCACAACCGTGCGTACCACAGACATACAAGGGGCACAGCCACATGGGCTCAGCACACACTGCCAGGGGCGGCTGGGACATAGCACATGCACCAAAGCCCGCTGCATACAGGCAAACAGTGCACAGGACACACCACACATACCCCAGATAGTGCCCATGGCCCCCACCCACACCAGTGGAGGATCCCTGGCAGATACACCCATGGCCAGTCCAGCACCACCTCTCAGTCGGCATGCACACCACTGCAGCAAGGCACCATACGCCTGCTGCAAATCAGAGACCAATGCAGTCGTAGTATGAAAAGCATGTATATTGTAACAGGTAACATAAACAACAGGAACTATTTACAATGTTATATACACAGTGGGGAAGGGGAAGTGCAAGGCTACAACTTGGGGGGAAGGGCAGGGGGCAAAGGGAATAGCAAGGAGGGGGACAAAGGGGTGTGAGGTACAGTTCAGGGAGGGAAAGGAACAGTGCAGGTGCTGCAGGCCCTACTGGTGGCCCCTCTCATCCCTGCGCTCCCAGTGGCACCTTCTGTGCCACCGCCATTCACCCCTCTCCATCCCCTGCAGCAGCTTCAGCGTGGCCCGGGTGACCTGCAGGATCTCCTGTATGTTATGCTCCATGGTCGTCCAGCGTTGTCCACCTAGGACAAGGGAGCAGAATCAGTATGTGTGACTGGCCAGACCACCGCAGCCCACCCAATGTGCATGGCATACAGCTGTGGCCTGTGCCCCTGGGATGGCATGCAACCACCCACAGTGGTTGCACCCACATGATCTGCCTACCTGGGCACCAAAAGCCATGCAAACTGCTGCACACCCCCACTGCTCATGCACTGCACAGCACCATCGAGGCCGTCCGGCATCATGGCTATGCAGTGTGATGGCAGTGGCACAGCCAGGTGCCCAGTGCATGCACAGCCCACCTGCAACACCCACCCACACGTGCAGACCCACAGGATGGAGTGGAGGGCACCGTGGGGTGTGCACAGCAGTAGGGGCCATGTGCAGGGGGGCCATGCCCCACCACCACCCCGGCAAACCACCATGCACAGATATAAGGGGAAACACGGCAATCACCTGCATCCCGGTCAGCAGGGCGCTGCTGATCCCCAGCACCACCACTGTGCCCTGCCTGCATGGCCACACTTCCATCGCCAACCTGCCATCCTTGCTCTTGGGCCAACTGAGCCCTACGGTGATCCTCCGGGCCTAGAGTGCAAACATGGAGAGAGTCCCATCAGTACACGTCAGAACCATAGCCCCCCCTTGTTGTGTGAGTGCCTGCACAGCCCAGCCGTGATGCGGTGGTGCAGGCTGTACTTGAAGCACCCCCAACACCGGCAACACAGGTACGGACCCCCCCCAGCGGCATGGCTTGCCAACCACCGTGATACCAGGACAGACGGATATTACTAGTGTTGTGAAGGAGCACCTACCTGGCCATGGCACGGCACCCTGCCGGGCACGCACCTGCAGTCACCCTAGGTGGTCAGGGTCACACCACTGGAGGTGCCCATAGTGGTGGTGACACTGTTCAGTGGTCCAGCTGCTCCCTGTGACCTCCGCAAGGCTCTCTGCCACCTTCTGCCACACCTCTGTCCATGGCTTCAGGAGGGGTACCTGGCCAAAAAGGGCACCTGCATGGGACTCCACAAGTGCCACCAGGTTAGCCAGTTCCACCACTGTCCACACTGGTGCTCTGGTGTGCGGCATGGTGCTGTCACTGGCGAACACAAAATGGTGCCCTGTAGTACACGTGCCCCATGTGCGGAGGCAGCTCGGTACTGTGCTGCTAGTCGCAATCACGCTGGCACTGGACTGCACTATAGGGGGGCAGCCATGTGGATGCATGGCACCTAGAGGGCAAAGGTCAGCCACAGGGTCAAGGGTCTGTCCGAGCACAGAGCGCCACAGCACTATTGGGAAGCCCTGCGTGTAGTGCAGTAGGGTGCATGTGTGTGTGTCACCATATTGTGGTCTACTGTGCTAAGGCACCATGGCACCCACGGCGCACCATGGCATGAGCACCCCTCTGGGCATATAGCACATGAGCGCCACAGGCACAGTAGTGGCCATGCCCTGTACTGCCTTCCATGCACAGTGTGTCAGCAGTGCCGCTAGCGTCAGCATCAGCACCGCGGGCATGCATGGTGCGGTGCCGATTGCGCACATCACAGTGGTGCGCTACAGCTTGAGCACACTCAGCACCATTGCACAAGGTACAACAGTGTGATATTTAGCCAGGTTATGCAAATCAGCTCATGAGCCATTCCACGGTGCACCCACTACATTTGCATCCCATTACAGTTGCGCCTGCCCTCATTTGCATGCGTTGCGCTACAAAAATGTGACCTGAGAATGCATGGGCCACTGATTGGTATTGCAGTCCTTTGAGGTAGGTGGCATGCTGTTGGGATGTGGGGACAGTGGTCTGGGAGGGCTGTATGGGACTACACAGTCCAAGGTAACACCTGTCCATCCCCCAAGCACGAGCATGACCGAGTGAGAGGATGAAGAGGAGCAAGGAACGGTACAAAACAGGAGGCCCAAGTTTAACAGGGCAGAATCTGATGCCCTGTTCGAGGCCTACCTTGACAGGGAGCTGCTGCTCAGCGGACAGAGGGGAGCACCACAGGCCCGTACGGTGGCTTGGGGCTAGGTGGCAGGTGCCATCAACCAACAGGGCAGCCACCAGCAGTCCGTACAGGAGTGCAAGAAAAAGGTTAGCATGGGTAGGAGGTGGATAAAGATAAGGTGGCCACCATCAGGGCGGCACATGGTGACACTGGTGGGGACCATCAGAACGTACCCCACCAGACGCCATGGGAGGAGCAGGTAGCTGGCAGCATGTGGCGTAGTGCCATCAAGGGTGTTCCTGGCGGTGGCTTCCAGATGGGCGGCAGCCCATCACTACATGATAGACCCAGCACTAGCAATGTGTGGGTGGAAGGGGGGGCAGGCCCAAGGGCCAGGCGGAACCACTATTGGTACTGTGTTCCTTTATAGCTCCTGAGCGTCTGCATGGGGCAGCGATGGTGGGTGTGTCCACTGAGGGGGAGGCCCTGGACATGGTGGAGCACCCATCCACCTCCACAGGTGTCTGAGGGACCGACCGTCTGCAGCCCTGCACGTCTGTCCGGACTGATGCCAGTGGTGCAGGTGCGGACATGGCCCTGGCTGTGTCCCGGACAGTGATGTATGTGGGACACAGGATGGTCCCATGGATGGCATCCGCCCAGGCGGTTCCTCGAGTAGTGCTGGTGTGTCTGCCTGCACAACAGTCCATGCCCAGGCTGCATCTGCAGGCTCCAGTGGGGCAGCACTGGTGTGCGGCCAGGGTGGTAGGGCTGTTGTTGCTGCTGCAGCCACACCAGTGGTGCCTGGTGATCGGCAGCAAGAGGGGCAGTGGCAGTAGCTGGTAAATGTCAACGTGGGGACGGGGACGGGGCAGGGGCAGTGGCAGTGCACCACGTGTGGACATACCCCCGGATGGCAGCGCTGTACAGCACCCACCATCGAGGGGCGCTGTGCAGCAGGGCCAAGAACACCATGGGGGACAGCATGTTGGACATGCAGATGACCCCTTGGATGACCACAGCCATCTTCTCCAGGCCTCAGTGGATCAGCAGATGAGGCTCGTGGCAGCAGTGGATGCACTCTGTGCGGCACTGTGCCAGGCAGAAGAGTGGCAAAGCATGGACCGTTCCCTGCTCCTGGCAGAGTTGGCACAGCAGCGGGTGGATGTGACCACTGCCATTGACAGGCAGACAACTGCAATGGCAACTGTCATGGCTACACTGGCCAACTGGATGGGTGCCCAGCCACCACACACCCTGCAGAGTGCTATATCCACTCCCTGTTCTTGGCCTCATGCAACACCTGCTATGTCGATGCTGGGTACAGCTGTGGGCATACCTAGCACACCTGGTGCGGGCATGTTTGGTGGCCTGCAGACCCCTGTGTGGACACGGTCGTGTTCATGCAGCGTCACCCTTGGGGGCCCTTTGGTACCACCCCATGAGGCCACTGGTCAGCCTGGCATGGCTGGCAGATCTCGACGGGGGCCACCCACACATCCATGGCGGCCATGGTACTGTGCTGTATGACTGACCCATCCCCCTCCACGGCCACTGTCTGCCATTTCCCTGTGTGCACTGTGGAGTTCTTTGTGCGTTGCATGGGTGAGATGCCCAGCCCTGCACACACATGGTCCCTGTGCACATCCTCCTGGCTGCTGGCCACTGTAGTGTGTGCATGATGATGCCTGTGTAGTGCTGTCTGCCACTGTGCAATGGTGCTCAGTGTCTGTGGCATGCACAGTGCCAGCCACTGGGCGTGGTAGTGTGGGGTCCTGTGTGGGTGTGGGGGTGCCTGTTGGGGTGGTCGTGCCTGTTGCCCTGTGGACATAGGTTGTGGTGTGCGTGTGTGTGCATGCCGTGTGAAGCCCTGCTCATCCCTACCTTTGTGTGTGGTCCCCACCCATTCCCCCGCCCCTGATGCCGTCCTCCCATGGTGTCCACCCCTGCCTGTCTGTGGGCTGTACCCTTGCCCTTGGTGGTTGTACATAGCCCTGTTGAGTTACCTGTGTTGTCCAAAGTGCTCCTCTGCGATGGTGTCCCAGTGCTGCTGGGCCATCCAGGATAACCAGGGGCCCCTTCACCCAGGGGGTGGCTGCCCAACACCAGCTAGACCGGTGTCCTCTTCGAACCCACTGCTGTCCCCCTCCTCAACCTCAAAGGCTACCCCATAGTCAGTGGCCATGTTGTGCATGATACAGCAGACCAGGAATAGCCCACAGGCCTTTGAGGGGCTGTGCTGTAGGGTACCGCCTGACGTGTGCAGGTGACAGAACCGTGCCTTCAGCAGCCCAAACACCCACTCAATGACATTCTGTTTTGTGGCATGTGCCTTATTGTACTGTTGCTGTGCTGGGGTCGTGGGGCACCAGTAAGGTGTGAGCAGCAGGACCATAGCGGGTAACCACTGTCACCTGTGTGTAGAGAGGAGTCATTAGCACAGTGGTCTGCGACACTGTGCTATGGGCCATCATGGCCATTCCCCATGGCACCTCTGCCAATGCCCCACCCCCCACATCTGCACCTATTGTCCATCGTGCTATGCATACTCACCTACCAGATGGCCAGTGGGGATGTCCCCACTCTCGAACCTATGGCACAGTGTGGACTGGTGCCAGATGAAGGCATCGTGTGCTCCTCCAGGGTGCGTGACACAGACATTGATTATGCACCCCCTGGCATCGCACACCACCTGGCAGTTGACACTCAGATAGCCCTTGCAGTTGATGTATGCCCCCCCTCCAGGCCAGGTGGCATGTGGATGCCTACATGGGTGCAGTCTATGGCCCCAAGCACACCAGGCAACCGTGCTACCCTGTGGAACTCCTGCATGTGTGCTGTGTGCTCCGCCTGTGTGCTGGGGAAATGGATGTACTCCACAGCATGTGGCAGCAGTGCACTGAGGAATTGTGTGAGTAGGCATGACGCAGCTGACTGGGTTATGCCTGTCATGTCCCCGTTGGTCTCTGGAAGGTGCCGTGGTGAGCAGGCACATGATGGCTGTGACTTAGTCTCCACAGACAGTGCATGGCTCCGTCGTGTGGGTGCCTGCATCTCATCACTGCACAGCTCACAGAGTTGCCTCAGAAGTGCCCAGTTCAGGCAGTACCAGCCCATGATCTCTGTGTCACTGTACTGTTCGAAGGTGGCGTGGGCATGGTACAGCCTGTTCTGGGCATACTACCGATGGACCCTTCCACTGCCGCGCCTCCCTGCTGCCTGCCTTCTCACACCCCTCATTACCGCCTCCATCTAGAAGGTGGCACTGGCCATGTCCCTGGTTGGTGTTCCCCCCCCCCGGGCAGCTGTCTACCTGGTCCCACCTCAGCTGTGTGTTGCTGGTGCTGCCCCTGCACCGGGTATGCCTCTGGCTGTTCACCACTGTGTGCCCTGCCTCTTGCCACTGCCCTCCATCCTCTGTGGCATGCTCAGGCCCTCTTGCACACACACGCACACACACAGACACACACACACACACACACACACCTTCTCTCACTCGCACACACCTCCAGTGGGCACTGTCCACCTCCTGGCCACACCTGCCCCCTGCTTCCTGTCTTGCCTCCCTGCCACTCTGTCTCCATGCTCCCCCACTATGGCTCCTCTGTGATGCATTCATCCTCCCTTCCCCTCTCTTGCTCCCTTTTATTTTGGCTCATTTCCGCTGTCGCGCAACTTCCACTTGCTCCGCTACTGAGCACGTTGCCTACTGATGAATATCGCACTGCACACATTATTCCTGGTTCCGCCCCCTGCACTTGCGCATACATTCATTTCTGTTGCACTGCCGCTCCCACTGTATATCGCACTATGGTGCATATCCGCTCTTGTGCAGGCGCATCCCTATTGCGCATGGCACAACTGCTCCAAATATCCCACCCCATGTGTTTTTTGTTGTTTCTTTATCCACCTGTATCTCAGAAACTACTGTGAATTGTGATGTATAATTTTCAGGGTAGAAAGTCTTTGCCTCACAGATGTGTCTTTTTCTAGTTTGGTGAAAAAAAAATATTAATCCATTCAAAAGTTATTAAACTGTGAAGTTCCCATTATTTTCAATTGGAAATTATAGATGTTCAGCTCAAAAAAGGATTCTTTTTCGCAGGTGACTAATCCTATTTTGCAGAGGGGTCATCCTGTATTGCGGATGGGAAATCTTTTTTTGAGCTTCCGGGCTTTGGCAGGGGTGGCGGGATGGCCATTCCCCCATCCCGCCCCTGCTGGAAGCCCAGAACAACATCACCCTTTCTAGCTCCAGGAATGGCATCCACTACAACAAGGAGCTAACTGACTGAATGAATATGCCATGCTTGCACAAGCAGGCACACTCATTCATTTAGAATGAGAAAGCACATCAGTCAGGCTGCCACCTTGGAGTGGTGGAGGGCTGTGCCAGTGGCCCCTTGGGGTCCGGGACAGGGTATGGGCTGGGAGGGCACAACCTGATGGTGTGGGGTGGGGGGTCTCCACCTAGACACCAGGGATTGTTATTATTGGGGCTAGTGATCAGCAGGGTGTAGGGATTCCACCAGACACCAGCGATTGTTATATTATTGGTGCCAGTGATCGGTGGGGTGGAGGGTTCCACTAGGCACCAGGGATTTTTATTATTGGGGCGGGGGAATTGGTGGGGTGGGGATTTTTGTTTAATACACAATAGGGCTGGCGAATAGCAGGGGGGGACCACTAGACACCAGGGATAGATCAGGGATGGTGTTGGTGGGATTCACTGTTTGTAACCTCTACTTGCTTTGGGTTTTTTAAGTGCAATTTGCACTTAAAAACTGCCAAAGCAAGGTGAAGTCATAAATGGTGAATTACAGATAATTTTCAATAATTACATGAAGTGCTCCACGGGGCATAATTTGCAACTTTGTGACATATTCACCTGTGAAGTAAAACTTTGCTGTATCTCTACCCAGGAGATTACACATAGAAAGATAAACATGGTAATACAAACAGTATGATAGCAATTGGGGTGCAATAAACATTGGAGTTGAAAAGAGATTAACAAGATATTACATTGGCGCAAGAAAACAATAAAAGAAATATCAATGTGAAGTTACAGGAAGTCAAAAGGAAGTCAACTGTCACAGGAAGTCTATTGCCATAGCCGGTCATAGCAGACTTTTCAACTTGATACAAATCGGGGATTGTTCAAGTCAGGAACGAGAGCAGTACACTAAACTAAACAGATGTGCTTAGCACCTATGACGTAACATGGTTGCCAAGGGGCAGGGGTGAATTTCAGAGGGGATAGAGTTCCATAGTGTTGGGGCTACATATGCAAAAGAGGATTCACCAATCCTAGTTCTAAACACAGGGTTAGTCAGTAGAGCATTTACACCAGACCTCGGAGGGTAATCATTGTTCACAGATTTGAGCAGAGAAGCAAGGAATAAGGCAGAATATTTTGCATAATAATAAAAATTACACCTCCAAACATGTGGTCACACAGAGAGGATGGGGAAGCCAGCTAACCTTGTCATAGAGGGAGCAGTGGTGGGTGAGCTGGTGCAATACCAGTGCAAATTGATGGATATTGTTGTAAGTGATATCCTACATAAGTAGAGTGTTTTTTGTGGCAGTCAAAAACACTGGGGCTCCACAGAGGAGTTTGGAGAAGAGCACACCATGAGGAATGGTGAGGAGAGCTTGAGAGGTTAGGTTATGGCCCATTTTACTGGATACACCCAACATGGAGTTAATCAACTTACAAGCTCCCATTATTTGATTACAGTAGTCAAGGGAGGTGTCAAGTGTGACTCCAAGGTAGGTGAATGAGGAGACAGAGGGGAATAACATAACATCAAGGTAAGCTACAGTTAAAGGTGGCACACATAGTCTAAGTCTGGAGGACTTCCAAACAACACAGACTGCATAATAGTTTTGTTCAGGATCACTTCATTTCCAGACAGCTTATTGTGCACTGACTGAAGATCAGTGGTAAGATATCGGTTTATTTGATCAACACTTTTGAAGCAGGTGTATGGTACAAGGTCTTCTGCACAAAGAATGGCAGCGCAGTGGGGCAGGCATTAGCCAAAAGAATTTATATGTACAGCAAATAGAAGGTGACAAAGAATAGATCCTTGTGGAACTCTCACCAGAGTTGGAGCAGAGTAAGATAGGGAGGACCCACATACGACTCTGGAACCTGTTCACCAGATATCTGCTAAACCAAGGCAAAACAGCAGATGAAATTCCCAAGTTAGCAAGTTTGCTGCAAAGCAGGGTGTGCTCCACAAGGTCAAAAGCCTTTGGCAGGTGTATAAAGCACCAATGAGGCTGTCTGTATCCACTGCTGCAGTAACACTGTTTGTAAATGTGAGGAGGGCAGCTGTGGTGCTATGGCCTCTTCAAAAACCTTGCTGCACTGGGGAGAGGATTTCATGGGTGGAGAGATTATTGGTGAGCAGGTTTGTCAGGTATCTTATTTAAGATGGGAAGAGTGGCAGTGGGCTTGTACAGTAGTTTTAATTGACATTTATTTCCTAGTGCTTCTTTGTCAACAGTGATTCAAGTTGTTGCCTTCATTAGTAATTTCATAAGTAAACTGTAAAGATTGATAGCAGGGTCCACAACCATATTATGTACAGCTAATTGCCAGGGCCCATGACATGCCCATGGTAATGTAACCCCCCCTCATCCCTATGCAGCCCATGGTACATAGTACAGTCCCTCTCCCACCTGACCTGATGATGCTGCATAGTACAGTTTCTTTCTGGAGTACCCACCCACATGGTGGAATAGTGCCCCCCACCCCAAGAGGTAATGCCCACCCTATCCCCAGATAGAACCAGGGGACCAACATAGCCCTCACACACACCTCCCGCGAAGGTCCCGACTGACCAGAATGTGCAGCGGACTGTACACTCTACACACTACTATTAGTATGTACACTGTACATTCCACTGCACATCCTAGGCAGTCTGGGATCTCCAGGTGGTGTGTCGTATTACGCTGGTCCCCTAGGATAGGAAATGAGCACTATCTGTTTTAGGTGGGGGCTGGACCCCCACGGGAGGGTCATTATCCTCACGTTGGGGCCCATCAGGGATAGGGGTACCAGCTGGGCATTGCCGCAGGTGGCATGTGGCACACCCCATCCATGCGCCATGCGTTAGATGCATGGGGGTGCTGCCATGCGTAAGGGGATTAAGGCACCGGGATGCGTCCAGTACCTGAATTGGGTGCAGGGTCCCTGACGCAGGGGGCTTTGGTGCAAGCTGCAGTTTGCCACAGCTTTCGTCGACCACAGCCCCCTTTGAGAATCGGGCCCAAGGAGTCCGATGCTGATGATAAAAATGATTCGGACTGGCACATCAAAGACTTCATAGACTCTGGGTCTTGATCAAACATGAGGAAGAATATTTCAGTGTAGGGCTTGACAATGTATGTAGATACTGTTTGTTATTTTCCATGTTCGGTACATGTTGATATTTTGTATCAATTTATTTATTTTTAAAATGTCACTTTGACAAGAAATAAGTATGACATATGAAAGTTTAAGAATGCTGGCTCAGAATTATAATGCATCACTCCAGTCACTAGACAATGGGATGCTGATAGGATGCATTAATGAGCCATGGTGATCAAACTGTACACGTCAGTGTAACAGAAACAGAGAGTAATGTTTGTTTATTTATTTAATTTTGGTGACTGCGTAGGCCCACTGAGTCCAGCAGTGGTCCCTTTTTCAATGGATCTTTGAATGCTAACAGCCAATCAGATGGCAGCATTTCTTAGACCCTTTTCTCATTTGAATTTTACAGTTATGACTGTGTGTGAACAGATAACGTATTGTTTTGTCGTGATTGACTTTATACTGGGGCATGGCACAGACACCATCTTTTATTCTGCTGGTGGAATATTTAGCCAGTGTTGCACTGTGCTATCTTAATTTGAAATAGTCTTTAGTAAAATTAACACACACAAGTATGGTTCATTGTCCGAATTAGTATTTTGTGATGCAAGAACTGTTTAATACAGTTGTTTGCATTATGCCAATTACGTTAACACCAAAGATGACATGTGATGGAGCCAGAAGTCATGCAAGAAAACTAGCAAATACGAGTGTAATTTCTCACTAGTTGCAGCCAAAGGCCCTATTATGCCCCAAGGTGGTGATTAACAGAGTGTTATTCAGACTTCGGTGATTGTCTTATTGCCTTCTTGCTATTGTGGAGCACACATTAAGCATGGGGCTTAATATTAGCTGCCGCCCCTTTAAGAGCACTTAGAACCTGCATGTAACAATTTGTTGTACTGCCTGGCAGTGCCATATAATGCTTGTCAGTGAGAGACTTTGTTAGTCTGGGGCTAGACCTCAGGAAGAGAACATGTCTGCTGTACAGAATTAACCTTATTCTTTTTATCTGCGTCTATCAGTTATTCGCATGATCCAGCAAGGGGTCCTCACCAGCAGCAACAGATTGGTCTGGCAGACCAGAAAGAAGGTAAGGGTCTTTTAGTGGCTGACCAAACCAAAACGCCACACGGTCCTTCTTCTGCCCAGACCCCATCTCGCTTGTCTGAGTTACATGGTACCCCCAGTCATCTATCCCAGTATGCCTGAACAATCTGAATGTTAATGATACCACAGCCTTTACTGCAAAAGAAACTATGAACCATCTACTGCGTGGTATAGCAGCCTGCAGCCCTCCTGCAATACTGCCCCTGTACTTCATGGATATGCCCACTATGGGACTCTACTAGCCAGTGGCTCCTAAATAAATGTACTGTCCCCCAGCTTTCACCTCATGGCAGGTGCCAAGCAAACTCCCTTTCAACCCCAGTGCCTCTCCTAGTGAGGACTGCAGCTCCAAAGAAAAGAATAAATAAATCAATAGTAATATATTTTGCAGCACTGCTTGTTCCCCATGTGCCCTCCAAACTGATGCTGCCTCCATGTAAAGCTCACCAGCCTAACGACTCCAACAAGTGACATTTGGTGGCTGTCCACTCTCACCAGCCTCCTCAGCTACATGGCCCAGCCAGCTAGCTGCTCCAAAGGACTCCCACTACACCAAGCACACTGCTCCATTTCATCAGTGGCCCTCCAGCTTTGCTCCCCAACACAGAGCCTCCGCTTGACCAAGCTCCAAAATGGAGGACCATACAACAAATAAATTAATAAAATTAAGAGCACGCAGCACTTGCAGCTCTACATGCTGCTTTACACCCACTGAGCCACTCCACACAAGCCACAGCTCAGCCAGCTGTTCAAGAAAAGGCTCTGCTCCTCACAACTGAATTCCTACCCTGCAGCTGGTATGTTCCTGTGCACAGTCACATCTGCAGCTCTGCCTCCTGATCCTTCCTTGTAACAGTGGCTCCTACCCCTTGCCACAAGAGACCACAACTCAGCTCCACTTGGCACTCTGCAGATCGCTGACAAAATAAGTAACTCCACTGGGCCTGCGCATCACAGAAAGAGCCACTCCAGAAAACATGGCTGTAGGATTCAGCTCATCCACAACAGTTACAAATTACCGTGACTGCTTCTCCAGACAACTACAGCTTCCCCTCATCACACTGACACACTGAGCTGCACAGAGCCTCCACTCCCCTTCAGCCACGCTACGCACTTCAGTAAAGACCATTCCAGCCATAAACAAATAAAAGGGGCCAGAAAAGTAAATAAAATAAAGAAAACAGTTGACCCAAACATTTTCAACAGTGGCACAGTAATTAATAACTAGGGCACTGCATAAGTAAATAAAAATAACCACAGGAGCCCCAAGGGTGGGTAGAAGAGGAGGAGGAAGAGGAGGAGTAGCTCTCTATGTAAAGGAAGGGATCAAAGCAACAGAACTAAAGGGTAAACAGGGAGGAGAGGAGGCACTGTGGGTCACACTGGAGACCGGAAATGGCACCACAATCCACACAGGCATTGTATACAGACCCCCGTCTCAGGGGGAGGAAATGGACAAGGAAATGATAGCAGGCATCCTTAGGATGACATGGAAGGGGAGATATTTCCGATGGGGGACCTAAATATGCCAGATGTTAACTGGAGCACCTTTGCTGCAGCCAAATCCAAGAGCAGGGCCAATCTTGATGCCCTACAGGGGGCATGCCTCAGACAGCTAGTTTTGGAACCCCCTCGGGAGGAAGCAGTCTTAGACCTGGTACTCTCAAATGAGGACAGAGAGAGGCTCTCAGATCTAGAAGTGGGTAGCCATCTGGGAACAAGTGACCACCAAACAATGTGGTTCACGATAAACTTAGCTGTAGAGTCAAGTCATACAAAAGTGAAGGTACTGGACTTCAGGAGGGCTGATTTTGTCAAAATGGGAGAGTGCCTCAGAAAAGCACTAGCAAACAGGCCAGAAGGTGGGGTGGAGCAACAATGGGGAAACATCAAAACCGCCATCACAGAGGCAACAAGCCTTTGTGTGAAGCAAATAAACAAATCAAAACAAAAGAAAAAAACACTATGGTTCTCAAAAGAAGTGGCAGGGAAGGTTAGGGAGGAAAAAGAGAGCATTCAGGAAGTATAAGGAAACACAGAAGGAGCAGGACAGAGAACTGTACCCATTAAAGCAGAAGGAAGTGGAGAAGGCAGTCGGAATAGCAAAGGCCCAAACCAAGGAAAAGATAGCCAACTTGGTTAAGAAGGGGGATAAAACCTTTTATAGGTACATCAGGGAGCAAAGAAAGACTAAGGCAGGGATACTGAGGCTGAATAAAGAGGAGGGTGGTTGGGCAGAGAGGGACAGTGAAAAAGCAGGGATACTGAATGAATACTTCTGCTCAGTATTCACAAAAGAAGAGGAGGGGGAGGCACCTAATCCAGTCAATAGGAACACTCTGGATAGGGGGATCAATTTCAGTCCTTTCACGGAAGAAAGGGTTCTGAAAGAACTCTTAAAACTGAAGGTGGATGAAGCAATGGAGCCTGATGGGATTTATCCCAGAATTCTAAAAGAACTAAGGGAAGAACTAGTTACACCTCAGACTAGCCTTTTTAATAAATCATGGGACGATGGTGTGGTACCTGAGGACTGGAGGAGGCAGATGTGATTCCCCTTCACAAAAGCGGGAGCAAGATAGAGGCAGGAAACTACAGACCTATCAGTTTGACCTCAGTGGTAGGCAAAATGATGGAATCACTTCTGAAGGAAAGAATTGTTGAATATCTAGAGGCCAGTGGGACACAGGACCCAAGGCAGCATGGATTCAGAGTGGGAAGGTCATATCAGACAAATCTAATTGAGTTCTTTGACTGGGTGACCAAAGTAGTAAACCAGGGAGGGGCTGTGGACATGGCCTACCTAGACTTCAGCAAGGCATTTGACACAGTCCTGCATAAAAAAATAATAAGCAAATTGGCCAGCCTGGGAGTGGATCCCAGGGTGGTAACCTGGGTAAACACTGGCTTGACAACAGGACACAGAGGGTAATAGTAAATGGAGTCCACAGTGAAGAAAGGGGGTTACTAGTGGGGTACCACAGGGTTCAGTACTGAGGCTGGTCCTTTTTTTTTGTATCATATTTTTATTGAGATTTTTCAAGTACAGTACATTTAGATCCTATTTTCTCTGTGACAAATACGATTGATCATGCACATTGTATACACAACTTGTCCATTACATATCTTTACAGCCAATAGAACATTATAAATAAGTAAGTTTACTGTATTGTACTATTCAAGAGAGGTTATTAGTCAGGTACCTTTCACCTTATATTAGATACTTAAGACAATGCGCTCTCAAAATGAGTAAAAAACATGCGAGTCAAAGAGAAAAAAAATAAAATAGAATAAAATACAAAGAAAAATAGGAACAAGAAAGAATTGCCTTGTCTGTGTTTTTCATTCAGCAAATAAACATATTCTGTAATTAATTTGCACTGAAAAGAAAGAGAAAGCTGGAGATAATGTGTCTAGGTGTGGTGTCTCTACACACTATGTCCCCACCTTCAAATCCCTTGGATCCCCGCCCAGTCTTTTCATAGTCCTGTTGGTCTACATTCCTTATGTGAGCCAGCCTTTCCTCAGAACTGCTGCTTCTCCCATCGAGTGTACCCAGAAAAGTCTCCCATGCTCTCAAAAGTTTATCCTCCTGCCCCTTAAGTACATATGTCAGTCTGTCAACTGACAGCACACTCGGGGCAAGGGATTTCCATTGCTCCACTGTGGGGGTGGTGTTGGTTACGCATAAATTCTGAATGCCCTGATGGGCTACCACCAGAAAGACTCTGATTCTCCTATGGTGGAGGCTCCATTCTTCCTCCTCCTAGTTCATTACCCCAAGTAGGAGTGAGCTCAGTAAGAATTTTATTGGCTGACCCTCCAGTCTGGATATTTCAGCTTTGACTCCCTTCCAGCACTTCTGTATCCCCGGGCAATCCCAATAATAGTGCATCAGTGTTCCCCTAGCACCACCACATTTCATGCATGCAGGAGAGACCCCGGAATGGAGTTTACTTACTATACTAGGCGATAATATAGTCTATGCAAGAACTTGAACTGCATTTCTTTAAATTTATTTCATATTAGCAGACCCATGTGGGATTTCAGTATTAAGTCGGGCCAGTCCTTTTTATTGTCTTTATAAGTGACATTGCAGAAGGACTGGAAGGAAAAGTATGTCTCTTTGCAGATGGCACAAAGTTCTGCAACAGGGTTGATACGCAAGGTGGGGTGGAAAGGATGAAAAGGGACTTGGCAAGGTTGGAAGAATGATCAAATGTATAGCAGCTTAGATTCAATGCAAAGAAGTGCAAAATAATGCACCTGGGAAACAAAAACCTAGGGGAAGAGTACACAGTTGGGGGGTGAGATACTAACAACAACAAAAATGGAAAAGGACCTGAGGGTAGTGATATCAGATGACCTAAAGGTGGGGAAGCAATGTGAGAAGGCAGTAAGAGGGCTGGGGGGATACTGGGATGCATAGGGAGAGGCATCACCAGTAGAAAACAGGAAGTTGTTGTCCCTCTGTACAGACAGTTTGTAAGACCACATCTGGAGTACTGTGTAAATACTCCAGATGTGGTACTGTGTACAGTTTTGGAGACCCCATCTCTGCAAAGACATAGACAAGGTGGAGGCTGTCCAGAGAAGGGCAACAAAAATGGTGCAGGGTCTGCACCAGAAGACATATGAAGAAAGACTAAAGGAGCTTAACATGTATAGCCTAGAGGAAAGGAAGGAGAGGGGGGACATGATAGAAACTTTCAAACACCTCAAGGGAATCAACAAAGTCCAAGAGGGTAGCATCTTTCAGAAAAAGAGATGTGCAAGAACAAGAGGGCACAATTTGAAGATAGAGGGGATGGCTCAGAGGTAATGTGAGAGTATTTCTTCTCAGAGGGTTATAGATGCATGGAACAGCCTTCCTGAGGAGGTCGTGGAGAGTCAAAACAATGGAGGAATTCAAGAATGCATGGGACAGACATAAGGCAATTCTAGTGGGGGGGTAGGAGGAAGCAGGCTGTTGGTTAACTAGGATCTACAGCTTATCCATTAGGTAGGGAAATGGGCAGACTAGGTGGGCCAAGAGGTCCTTATCTGCCATTAGATTCTATGTTTTTAAGTCACCTGCAGCCATGACAGGAAAAAAACTGAACAAACAGAAAAGAGGCAGAAAAAGTAAATAAAATAAACAGAGGACAGCTGGTGAGACCATAAGATCATGACACAATAAAGTAAATCAAATACAGAGAAAAAGCTCTGGGAGCCCCTAGAGAAAAAAAAGGAGACAAAGCAATCAAATAAATACAGAAATTCCACACAATTGTTCCACTCACCAAAATTGGAGAGCCCCACCATTTTTCTGTCTCAGGGTTGGGGAAGAAGGACAGCAGTGTGTCAGTCCCCATTTTGAATGTTGTAAAGCAAGCACAGGCAGCCTCGTGGCAAGAATCCTCCATCTTGTTCACAGAAAACAATAAGAAAGGAAGTGACCTTTAACCTCCCCTACTGGCGGCGATCTTGCTGCAGTTACATATTACAGGAACTACATGTCAAAGTTCAGTGGCCATCTTGTGAAGGGCACAAAATTACCTCACTCCATAGAAATCAATAGCAATCCTATTGAAATGAATGGACACTGCAACAAATAACTATTTTTTTGCAAGAAAACCTTTATTTAAATAACAGACAACACTGAACTGAGTAGAAATTGTTTATTAAGATGTCATTTGATGAACTTTGCTTACAAATAATTGTATTTTTGTCTACAAAAGTATTTTCTTCTTCGCACTTCATCTACTCCAAGACATCCCATCCCTCAGCACATCTCTAACCATAATGTCCAAAGACAATGCAGATATGGGTGCCGGAGCATCCAGAGTTCTACCTTCACCCACCTCAAAGATGTGGGGCTACAAAATAGAAACTATCCTGCACAGCATCCAGTCATCCACCTCAGTTCAAGGAGCACCAGCTATGCAAGCCATTCAAGATGACCTGTCCTACATTAAAGCTATTTCACCACAGTCCATGGTCCATACCAGCCTACAGCCAGTACCCTTTTCAGCCTTGCCTAACAAAGACGTTGTTGACTGGCTCGAGCAGTTCCAAGCCTGGATTTCACTACATGGTTGGACTGATCCTTTGTGTATTTCCAATGCCTTGCACTTGTTTCTAAGAGGGACTGCCATTTCCTGGTTCAACGCACTTCCAGAACAAGTCAAAAGAGATGCTGACACCCTGTATGCCACCTTCGAAGACTATTTTGTCCGAGCACATCCGCCCTGGTTTTTGGAACAACAGCTGTGGGAATGTTCCATGCAACCCTCTGAATCTCTTGAAGCCTTTTTTTCATGGAGAGGGTGGTGGACGCATGGAACCACCTTCCTGAGGAGGTTGAGGGGTCAAAAACAGTGGGAGAATTCAAGAATGCATGGGACAGACATAAGGCAATTATAGTGAAGGGTAGGAGGAAGTAGGCTGTTGGTTAACTAGAATCTGCAGCTTATCTCATATGTAGGGAATGGGCAGACTAGGTGGGCCAAGCAGTCCTTATCTGCCGTCAAAGTCTATGTTTCTATGTAAACCTTCATAGTGGACATTGAGTCTTACTGCGATGTCTGCAGAAACCTTAGAAACAGCAAATCACAACCTTTGTCTGGGGGACTACTTCCTCAACTTTGTCTTTATGTAATCCAACAGAAACCAACAACCTAGATGGACACAATCCAAGCTGCATGACTTTCACAAGAGTCCATATTAATGTCCCAGGCCACCAGTGTACAATCAACTCAGTTGTCACAGTTAGCCGCACTAGCAACATGTGTCCAGCAGCAGCAATCAATGATAGAGACGCTCACCACAGCTGTCAGTAGTCTACCCGCGTTCTCCACCATGTATGGTGTTTTGGTTTGGTCAGCTACTAAAAGACCCTTACCTTCTTTCTCATCTGCCAGACCCATCTGTTGCTGCTAGTAAGGACCCCTTACTGGACCATGCGAATAACTGATGGATGCAGAAAATAATGAATAAAGGTTTATTCTGTACAGCAGACATATTCTCTTCCTGATGTTTAGCCTCAGACTGACAGGCAGTGCAACAAATTGTTACATGAAGGCTCTAAGTGCTCTTAATGGGGTGGCAACTAACATTACACCCCATGCTTAATCAGTGCTTGTCACTCAATCCTAGGAGGAAATTCACAGCTATAGACTCAGTCACTGTGCCTCCCAAGTCAGAGATGATTTTGATTGCCAAGATTCGAGGTGAACCACTTCCTCAAGGTGTTGCTGACATCATCACGGGATTCCCCACACTGCATTCATCAGGTCTCCTTCCAGGAAACACCTTATCGGCAATGCATGGTGGTGGTGGTGCAGTCTTCCAAAAATGCTGCAACTTCACAGATGAGCCAGTGGTCATCTCAAAGGGTGCCAACATTGGAAAATGTGTCTGCTTATCTACAGGGGACCAGCTCCATCTCATGCTAAAGCCTCAGCCTGGTTACACCAACTCTAGTCCTGTCAGTACCATCACGACCACTCCAGCTTCAACAGAGTTACCCCTTAGTCAGAGACTGTCCCCTTCAAAACTTCCAGCATCTCCAATTAAAAAGCAGCAACTTTTGAAATTTCTGGAGAATTACCCAAATGTCTTTGTAGGTCCAGATAACAAGCTTGGATGCTGTGATATCCTGCAACACACCATTGAGGTGCAGCCCAAGCAGAAATCAATCCATTAGCAATCCTACAAAGTGAGGCACAAACAGAAATAACTCCTAGAGGACATAATCAAAGAGATGCTGGAATAAGACATTGTTGAACAGTCTACAAGTTCCTGGGGAGCACCTTGCCTGCTGGTAGTAAAGAAGGAAAAAGGGTATCACTTCATGGTAGACTACAGAAAACACAATGCCTACACGGTGCAAGATGCTCATCCCTTACCTACAACCGAAGATGCCTTAGAGAGTCTTGGTGCGGCCAGCCCGGCTTACTTCACCACTCTAGACCTTCAGAATGGGTTTTACCAAGTTTCCATTGATCCAGCTTCTCATCCATACACAGTACGGTGCTGCCACTTGGGACTTTTTCAATTCAAATGTCTGCCTATGGGACTTCGGAATAGTCCAGCCACATTCCAACATGTTATGGAAGCCGTACTAAGTGGGTTGTCTTAGAAATCTTGTCTAGTCTACCTGGATGATGTTATTGTCTTCAGCAGAACTTTGCCAGAGCACCTTCAACCTCTCAAAGAAGTGTTTGAACGTCTCAGACAAGCCAATCTCAAGTTTTGAGCAGAGAAGTGTTGTTTTGCACAGCATCAAATTCATTACCTGGGACACGTTGTTAATTCTCAAGGCATATTTCCAGACCAAGGCAAGCTCTCAGAAGTCAAAGACTATCCAGTACCTAACAATCTCAAAGACCTTCAAGCTTTCCTGGGCTTGTCTAGCTACTACCGAATGTTCATTTGGAATTATGCCAAGACTGCAGCTCCATTGTACGCTCACACCAAAAAGGGATGTGAATATACATGGACTTCTGAAAGCAAAGAGGCCTTTGAAACCTTGAAAGAAAACCTAATATCTTCTCTAGTATTGGCCTACCCAAGGTTTTACCAACCCTTCAAGCTCTATTCAGATGCTAGTTCCTTTGCATTGGGCACTGTGCTATGTCAAATTCAAGATGGAACAGAACGAGCTTTTTCCTATGCCGGGCACTTTTTTTCCTCTGCTGAGCAGAGCTATGGCATCACAGGAAAAGAATGTCTAGCCATGGTATCTGCTGTAAAGAAATTTGACTGTTACCTTCACTACTCCTCCTTTACAGCTATCATAGATCACTCTGCTCTCAGATGGTTATTCAAAATGAAGGAGCCAGTAGGCAAGTTTGCCTGATGGATTGCCATGATGCAAAGCTGCAACTCTGAAATTCAGTACAGACCAGGTCGAGTTCACTCAAATTCTGACGGTGTAAGCCGGAGATGATATCTCTCCACATCATCCTCAACAGACGAAGAATCCTGCTTACAAGCTCTTCCCTTCCACTCCACGGATGTGCTTCCTGTGGACACTCCTACAGTACCTCAAGTTGCTTTGCTGCTACCAACTGCTGCTACAGAAAGACACACAAATCCTCATTTACTGGAAGCAACCAAAGAGCTTCTCACCTCCTCTACTTCTGAACTCTCCCTGGCATCGGTCAAAATGCAACAAAGCACTGATCCTCAATTCACAGACATAATCACATACTTAGAGTCTGGAACCTTACCACAACAGAAGAAACATCACCAGGATGTACTTTTCTTTGCTTCACAATACTTCCTCAATGATGGTGTGCTTGTCCACATTTGGACCAAGGAAGGCAAAGCCATCACATGGATAGAACTCGTGTACATCTAGTTGTGCCAGCCTCTCTAATCAATCAAGTTCTTCTCTCCACCCATGCCTCTCCACTTTCTGTAGGTCATATAGGAATCCACAGAACTCTCGAAAAGACAAGGCTTCACTTCTTCTGGCCTCACATGAACAAGGACATTGTCCAATTTGTCAAATCCTGCCAGCCCTGCTCCCAAAGAAAGCCTCCTGCCAAACTGACAAAGACACACATTATTCCAATGCCTGTAGCCACTGAACCATTCCAAAGAGTCAGCATAGGCATTCTTGGGCCTTTACCTACGTGCTCCGACTCTAGCAACAAATACATTATTGTTTTTGTGGACTACCTAAGTATTTGGAACTAATCCTCCTAAAAGACATTAAAGCTGCCACAGTGGCAAGTGCCTTCCTCAACACAGCCATTTGTTGTCATGGTACCCCATTGTACCTGCATTCAGACAGAGGCACTAACTACCTTTCAAACATTGTCCGAGAAACATGCAAACTTTTCTACAAAAAAAAGACACACACAACTAGTGATCATCTACAGTGCAATGGACAAAGTGAAAGAATGATGTCTACCATTCTCAACACACTTTCCAAGTACCTGGATGAAACTCATGACACTTGGGGTCATTTTGTTCCATTTGTGCAATTTGCTTACAAAACAAGCCCTTGCATCAACAATACAGAGTATACTCCATTTTTCTTAGTCCATGGACATCACCCAAGAACTCCACTGTACAGGGATCGCTCCCTGCTAGAGGTTCCAAAATCAGCCTCTTCTTTCATTATTCCTGTGCTGGAACAGCTTGAACTTGCCAGACATGTTGCAATTACCATGTTGGGCCAGAGAAAGTCTGCAATGCAGAAAATGTCAGCAGCCAAGTTGCATGAGCCTTCATTCTCTGTTGGGGACACTGTGTACTTGTAATGACCTGTCCTTGTTTGGGGCACCACCAAGAAACCGCTTCGCCCCTGGACTGGTCCCTTCTACATTGTAGAAAAGCTTCCTCCTGTGCATGTCCATCTATGTTGCAAATCTGATGGAAAGCTGGTACACAACAAAGTCCACATCAACTGACTGAAACATGGGTACCTGAGTAGCACCTCCCAGATGACCCCAGTCCACCTAACAATGAAGCTGCACTTGAGCCTGCCATCCTCTCTGAAGCTGAGATCTCTTCAGACACCTTGCAACCGGTTCCTACAGATCTTCCCACTCTTGACACTCTCCAGCTGGATCCTGTTTTGCCTGATTTGCCAGATGACCTTCCGGGAACTTCTTCTCAGCCTTCTTCTTCTTCTCAGGACTCTCTTCTACACACACCAGTGTACCAGACCGAGAAGATCTTAAGGAAGAAGTACACCAACAGATCCTGGACTTACAGAGTAAAGTGGTGTAGATTTGACAGTTTGCAGAACTCCTGGGTCACTTTTAATGGCCTGACCCCGTCCTGTCAGAAACTGGTGCAAACAACTCATGCCTCCATTCCCACAGACCAGAAAAGTCAACGGAGATCTTGGACTTTTGTAAACCAGACTCCATGTTGATTCTAAATCCTAACCGCACTTATGATGATATCTCATATCTGTAGTCTATAAAATGCCTGTTCTGCAACTGTTTTTATTTTCTCTGATGGTAATTCTGTGTCTTTATAGAAAGTAAGGTGCTGCATTTGTTAATTGCACTGTATATCCTCCTGCTGCTACCCTTCCCTGTCTTCCCTTTCCATTTCCCTGCACTTTAGTACTTGTTGCATGACTAAGCTTCAAGTTGCAATGGTGTCCCCCCTTTCCCTGGCACTACTCTGACTGGTCACCAGTGTAGTCTAGATTATTTCCTTCCCCCCTCCCTGCAGTGGAGTACTGTTTTGTTTTAAATGTGCCATGCCTTGCACTGCTTAAAAAAATGTTTCAGTTGGTGTAGTGTTATATTGTTTATTCGAGTGGTGCTCACATTCACTGTCTCTGCAGTGATGTGAAGCACACATTAAGCATGGGGCTTAATGTTGGGTGTCACCCCTTTAAGAGCACTTAGAACCTGCATGTAACAATTTGTTGCACTGCCTGGCAGTGCCATGTAATACCTGTCAGTGAGATAATTTGTCAGTCTGGAGCTAGACCTCAGGAAGAGAACATGTCTGCTATACTGAATAAACCTTTATTCATTATTTTCTGCATCCGTCAGTTATTCACACGGTCCAGCAAGGGGTCCTCACTGGATACAACAGGTGGGTCTGGCGGACAAGAAAGAAGATAAGGGTCTTTCAGTGGCTGACCAAACCAAAACGCCACACTATTTAAACAAAAACATTATTTCCAAATAACAGTGTTAGCATTGATTCCTTAAAATGTTTTCCTCATTTTTATTTCAAAGGTTGTATTGTTTAATGTGAAAAACATTACGTTATGTTGCTATAACGTGTAAAGGGTACACTCTGAATAATCTTTTAACGCATATTACAATGTGCTTAATAAATTCTTTTTTTCTTCTACAATATGGTAGAAATAAAAGTCAGATCAATACCAGAAAGCAAACATTCATTCTTGATTTTCGAAAGTACATTAGCACTGATAAGGGAAGAAGCAATACTTCCCCTATATAGATCCTTGGTGAGGCCACACCTGGAGTACTGTGCTCAGTTCTGGAGCCCTCACCTCAGGAAGGATAGGGATAGGCTGGAGATGGTGTCATAGTGTGGCCTCTGACTAGGTGGCATCTGCAGGGAAGACCACAGGCCACACTGGACAGGAGTGAGCAAGAGGGGGCACTGGGAAAAGTAAAAGTGTGAGGAAGCAGGGAAACGGTCTAAAGACAATGGAACACAAGAGAACTGGGGCAGATAGTGGCAGCAGGTGGGGCGGGAATGGAGAAGTGGGAATGACTGGAGTACAATAGGAAGCAGGCAGGGTAGTGAGCTGCAATTATGTGTGGCAGTCATTTCCATGGAGACTCTGTGTAGGGAAAGGGGGTGTCCAATGTGCAGAAAACTAGGCCCACTTAAGCAGGAAATAGGAAGATTGCAATGGGAGCTGAGGATGGGAATGAGAGATGTAGGGCGCGTCAGAGGGGACCCACAGAGGCAAGATGGGATCTGCCAAATACCACACCAGGTGGGCATAGGCCAGAGTGGGGAAAGAAGAGAAAGAGGCCAGGAGCAGCAGCTCCTCAGAGACCAAAGTGTGCAGGGCTGGAAAAATGGCAGGAGGTAAGGAACAGGGGAAAAGGGAGGATGAAAGGGGTACAGGACCAGGGAACACAGAAGCAGAACAAGCTGATGGGGGAGGGTTTGGGCAGGGGGACGAGGACTAACAACAGGTTTTCAGTACTGGCAGTTTGGGGACAGGAGGATGGGGGTGACAGCAAAAAACATGAGAAGGGAAAGGGGGAACTCATGGAGCGGGAAGAGGGAAGTGAACATTTAGAGAGGAAGGCTACAAGGGGAAGAGATGGGGAAGGCAGGGAAAGAAGGAGTGATGGTAAGATTCCACTTAGGTGTGAGGACAGAGGGAAGACTAGGGCAGATGGGGGAGTGGAGGATGGGCTTAAGAGTGAAGCAGAGGGCAGAGGCGAATACAGGGGTGGTGAAGAGGATGGGCTGGATTGGAAACATAGAGTGGCAGGAGGGGGGAGATCAGAGGAGAGGGAAATAATTGCCAGAAAGCAAGAGAAGAGGGTGGCAGGCAATAGAGGAGTGGACTCTCTAGTGCAGGGATCCAAGGGGGGCAATCCATGGGAGTATAGCAGGTGGAATGTGAAAGGGTACTCATCCTGGGAGATTCCATACTGTAGGGGGTGAGATGGGGGGGAAGGGGATAAGAAAAAGTCATGCTTGGGTCGAGTGTATGCCAGGAATGACAGTGGGGAGGGTGGGACAATTAATTCCAAAGTGTGTTGAGAAGGGATGGGATAAACCTCACATAGAGGTTCACCTCGGCACAAATGACCTGGAGGAGAGTAGACTGGAGGAGGTGAAAGATAGGTTCAAAGAGGTGGGAAGAATCTGCGCACAGGTGGGGAGAACGGTGGCATTCTCTGAGGTTCTCCCAGTACCTATGGCGTACTCCTCTAGGAAACAGAGAATTGAGGAGTTCAATAAATGGCTGGGTGGTTGGTGTGAAACCATGGGGTTCGGGGTAATAAGTGTGTGAGGGAACACATGAGATAGGAAAGAACTCTATGCACAGGATATGCTGCATCTGAGTAAGGAGGGCTTGGGGATCCTGAAACAGGGGCTAGAAAAATACATCAGGACAAACATTCATTTAAACTGAGGAAGGGGAGGGAACCAGCAGGGGGATGCAAGTGGCAGTCACCAAAAAAAGGGAGTCCAGAAGGCTCCCCCTCCCCCCCAGGTAAGCAGGAGGAAAGGAAAGGGAGTCATACAAGGGGCAGTAACAGGGGCTTGGGACTTGGAAAGAAGGGGCAGGGGACATGGTGGAAAATAGTATCCTTGAATGCAAGGAGCATGGCTAATAAGATAGCTGAATTACAGGCGATGGTGGCGGAAGGGGAGGTGGATATTGCGGCCGTCACTGAAACTTGGACCACCCAATACCATGACTGGGACCTCGCGATTCCCGGATACAAGGTGTACTGTAAAGACAGACAGGAAGGGAAAGGAAAAGGGGTAGCTTTGTATGTGAGGGAAGGGATACTGTGTACCAGGGAGGAGAGAGAAGAGGAAAAACCAGAAGCTCTGTGGGAACAGCTCCAAAACTCCAGGGGAAGGCAGGTTAGATTGGAGGTGGTGTATAGGCCACCCTCACAGAATGAGGAAACTGATAGGGAGTTGGGGTAACAAATCCGAAAGATCAGCGGCGGGGGGACACTGTCATAGTGGATGACAATAATCTGCATGAGGTGGACTGGAGCACCACAGCTACCTCGAACACAAGAGCACAAGTAATGTTGGTGGCTATCCAGGACAACTACCTAGTGCAGGGTTTGATGGAGCCCACCAGGGAGGGTAACATACTGAATCTTGTGTTAGCTAACAGGACCAGGTCCAGGATGTAGTTGTGCAGGACCCTCTAGTTGGTAGCAATCACTGCACAGTGTGGTTCTTCCTTCACACAGGCAAAGAGGCAGCCAGGACCAGGATTAGATTGGTAGATTCCAGAAAAGCAGATTTCATCAGTATGGCCAGCATCCTAGAGGGGCATCTTGCTGCAATCTGCCTGGGGATGGATGAAGAATAGAAATGGTCCATCATAAGGAAAGGCCTAATGGAGCCAACTGACACATGTGCCAAGACCCAGAGCAAGCAGTCCAGGTCTAAGAAAAACAAGCTGGCTCAGTAGAGAGGTGGCAGAGAAGGTGAGAGAGTAGACGCTGGCCTTCAATAGGTACAAGAAGACCAGGTGGAAAGAGGAAGAGGAAAAGGGGGAGTACATGAAGAAATATGGAGATTAGAGCAGGGCAGTCATGGTGGCTAAAGCTGCAAGGGAGCTGAGACTGGTGCAGGGGATCAGGGAGGGGGGAAAAGGATTTCTTCAAATACATAAGAGAGAAGAGGAACTGTAAGGATGAGATTATCCGGATCAAGAGGAAAGGGGGTTGGGCAGAAAATGGGGAAGACCAGGCAGAAGCTCTCAACGAGTACTTCTGTTTGGTGTTCACTAAAGAAAAGAATCGGCTGATACCGCAAGGGAAAGGGGAGCAGACAAGCAGGGGGCAGAGGTGATGGATGGAATCATCAAGGTGGATAGAGTTCTAAAAAAACTGAAAGCCCTGAGGTAGGACAAAGCCCCAGGACTAGATGGAGTACCTCCAAGAATCCTGAAGGAGTTGACGGAGGTATTGGCTGGACCACTGGCAGACCTGTTTAACAGTTCGCTGAAAACAGAATGTGTGCCCAGGACTGGAGGATGGTCCACGTGGTATCCTTCCACAAGAGTGGACCTAAGGATGAACCGGATAACTGTAGACCAGTATGCTTGACTTCCATTGTGGGGAAGTTAATTGAGATCATTTATATAGAAAGATTGATGATCTTTCTGGAGGAAAATGGTTTCCAGGATGAAAGGCAGCATGGGTTTGTCTCAGGTAGATCCTTTCAGCCTAACCTACTCAACTTTATTGATTGGGTCACACGGGCGGTTGACAGGGTCCATGCCGTGGATGTCCTGTACCTGAACTTCAGTAAGGCCTTCGACTTTGTGCCTCATAAGAGGTTGCTGGGCAAGATGAGGAACCTGGGGGCCAGGGGAAAAGCTAGTGGGTTGGGTAACTAGCTGGCTGCAGAACAGACAGCAGAGGGTAATTGTGGAGGGGGGCTTCAAACCAAGGCCCATGACCAGTGGGATGCCACAGGGCTCAGTGCTAGGCCTCATTTTATTTAACATCCTAATGGGGACATAGCTGATGAGATTAAGAGAAAGAGCAGCCCGTTCTCTGACAACACAAAGATATGTGTGACAGTGGAAAGGGAGGAAGGGAGGCAAGAACTCAGGGAAGATCTGTCTCTGGCTTGGCTCAAGCACTGGTCAGGGGAATGGCAGCTGGAGTTTAATGTTAAGAAGTGCAAGGTCACTCTCCTCGGAACCAGAAACCCCAAGACCTCCTACTGGTTGGGGGAGTGCAGATGTCTACTACTGAGGAAGAGAAAGACCTAGGGGTAATAGTCACAGGAGACAGGAAGGTATCAGCACAGTGCTGGAGGGCAACAGCTAGGGCCAATCAAATGCTGGGGTGCAGAGCCAGCGGAGTCACCTCTAGAAGGGAAGAGGTCATACTGCCACTTTCAGATCACTAGTAAGGCTACACTTGGAGTACAATGTGCAATTCTGGTGCCCATACCTAAAAATGGACAATAGATTACTAGAGGGGGTGCAACATAGGGCAACAAAGATGATCCAAGGTCTGGGAGATAAACACCTAGGAGGAGAGATTAAGGGAGCTCAACGTGTCTTTCCTGGAGGATATAAAGGAAGGGGGGGATATGATAGAGACCTTCAAATACTTAAAAGGCATAAACAGGGTTAAGATGGGGGGTTGTTCTGCTTAAAGGTAGGGAGGGTCATGAGAGGGTGGCATCTGAAGTTGGAAGAAGGAAGATTCAGGAGGAAAATGAGGAGGAATTACTTTACAGAAAGGGTGGTGGAAGGGTGGAACAAACTACCAGAAGAGTTGGTCTGGTTGAAGACAGCAGACGGTTTTAAAAAAGGGTTGGATAGAGTCAAAGGGAGGGTACATACAGATAAGAACCGAGGCAGAAATAATGAGGGGGATGATGGGTTTGGAATGGGAGGGAGGCAGCTGCAGTAAAAGATATTGTAGGCTGCACACTCAGGCAGACTTGATAGATCTAGGGGCCTTTTTCTGCTGGCACTTTCTTATGTTCGTATGTTTGTACTGTGCAGTGCAGGATAGCAAAAATGATTCAGGGCCAGCAGGGTAGGTCCTATGAGGGGCATCTCAAGGCACTGAACATGTACTCACTGGAGACAAGAAGTGAAAGTGGAAATATAACAGAGACCTACAAGTTCTTGCAGGGAATTAACAAGGTGAACTGTGGGGAACTATTTAGCATAAATACTAGTTCACTGTCTCATAGGCATGAGTAGAAACTAACAGGAGGGACATGAGGAAGTACTTTATAGAAAGGATGGTGGTGCCATGGAACAGTCTTCCAACTGAAGTGGCTCGTGCTAAGACTGTTGGTGGTTTCTAGCACAATTTGGATACAATGAAGTGTATAGTGGGGACTCAGGGCAGCAGAAACTGGGAGGAGAATGAGGGGAAGGTAGGGAGGACTAGGATCTTGGAGGGACTGAGTAAGTCCTCGGGCTCAATAGGAAACTTGAGCAGACTGGATAGACCATTGGTCTTTTTTCCTGCCATCATTGTCTATGTTTTTAAATTTCTATGATACTTCAGACATGCTTTTAATGCTTTGGGCACTGTAATGTATTTCTACAAAGACTGTTTGGTAGCCTTGCAGTTATCAAACAAGTTTGCTCTAATGAGCATAGACATAGATGGAAGACACAGCACACACTAGGCACATTACCTGTTGGTAATTTACTGACTGTGTGTGAAATTTATTTCACAGGCTGTAGTCTGGTTAGAATGATATTTTTTTAAGCATATCAACATGTCATGAATTTCTTTCAGGACATATAGTTTGATTCAATCCACTGACTTTGTACCATCTGTGTGTAGAGTTTGGAATAAACTCCAAGACATTACATTAGAGGAACTGGCTTCTTCCAGTGCCAAACTGGGATGCTGTTTTCCCACAATCATACCACAAAATTCAGCTACTACTCGATGGATTTGGAGAAGCCAAAACTAATACACAAACAACTCACCCAGGTTCAGCAATTTTCAATATTTACCATTTCATTATAAATAATTTAAATTCATGTTTAAATATCAATTTATGTTTAAAAACAATTGATGGTTATTATTCATTCTGCAGAGCAAAAAGTATAAAGTTTGAATGGTATGGAACTTGAGGGCCATAAATGCACTTTAGTCAAGACAAAGACTCCCTGTGTTAAAATACATGCCTTACGATCTGCTGGCATCTTTGCGTTAAAAAGTACATGCATGAACAAGAACCTAAGATATTTAATTGGTTCGATGTACGACATGTTTTACAAGGTATAACAACTATTTTGGTCAAGACCATGTTCCATGAGGTTTGGCCTGGTGGTGCTGAATACCTAACCTCCCGCTGCACTGGCGACCCATGTTCAGGAAAGAGCATGGGTCATCAAGGGTTGGCAGGGGAGGAGAAGGATTGAGCATCCATTGGTCAGCTGTCCTTCTCTGAGGAGGGGGGTCTCTAAGAGTCGGCGCTTGTTCACCCCTTGGGGGAAGCTGGGGGACAAGGCACCACTCTGTAGTATGGGGAGGAGCTGGGGCTGATGCCTGGAGGGAGCGTATGCAGACACGTGCGCTCTCCCTTCTGCCTGGTGTCATTGCACACCCATTGCTCCAGGGGAGAAAATACAAGAAAATTGTAGAGGCGTCCTGGGTCAAGCGGCTTGATGGCTGTCCAACAATGTTGGCTTTAGGGGGCACCTGGAGTCTGGATCTGATTCGAGGTGGGGAGTTGGGGTCTCCCTGCCACCACACTTCCAAGGGGTAAACCACAGAGGAATGCAGGCGTGACCCTGATCAGAGCACAGACAACGGACGGTGGCTGGAATTCCTGTGGAGGCTGCCAAAAATTGGGAAAGCAGACCAGGTATGCCAAGAGAGAGAGAGGAGGAAAAAGAAATAGCCAAAAATTAAAAAGACCATGTTCCATGTGTATTTTACACAGCATAATGTTTAAATGTAGGATGTTGAATTTGAACTTCTATATTCTATAGCTATAAAGAAACAAATAGAAGCCCAGTCAAAGTGCAAGGACAGCACATTTCTCAGCAAATGGGCAAAGGGGACAAGCTATCACTTTTATTGGTGTGCTAACATAAGTGAAGGAGATAGTGATCTTGTGGTTGCAGAGTGAAGATCAGTCCTTAATCACATTGTAAACATCCACAAGAATCATTGCACCAAGGTTAAGAAATGTGAGTGTGGAACTGCTGACGTGTAATTGGACAGAAAAAGGTTAGATATACTGTCACTGTATTTGTTTTTTGCATCTGACCTAATATATATTTTTCAATGTCCACTCAGTCTAAGGAATGTGTCTGGAAGGGCATACTGTAGGCAAAATCAATAATGTCGAGTGTTCTCCCCTCTCCCCGCTTGCCAATGTTGTAAAGTGAAGTGCATTCACTGGTACTGTAGAGGTCCCCATCCGCACATCATCCATGTTTCATGACTAAAAGTAATTCACTCAGTCTAGTGGTCCTCCCCTCATCCCAATCATCCCTGTATCAATGCTATGAATAATGTTCTGGTGGTTTAACATCCCCACGGCGAGTGCCAGCACACCCCTGACCAAGGGATATCCACCACCCGACAATCCACTGAGGAACACCTACACTGCAACCCTCCCCAAAATGATCATCTGCCATTCTGTCAACAATGGTGAATGGTACAGCCCTCTGTTCACCTCCTCACCCGTCTGCTGTCTGGCAATCATGGTGCACGATAGCATGCACTATACAAAGAGAGGTTTATACAGTGCACATGATCATGCTCTATGAATGCCAGACGAAGGCCAACAGAGGAGGTTAGTGGCAGGCTGTGCTGGTCACCATCTTTGACTTAGTGAATGGTGAGTGGGGGAGTGACTCAGGGTGTGGTGCAAGTTATCCTCACTGCATGGCCTGGTGTGGGGGGATGTTGCTCTGTCAGACTGGTATTGGTATTCAGCTAGGGTTGTTGACACAGTGCTGAGTTGTAATCAGATTCAACTGTAACCGAAGCCACAACTAGGGGCTCAAAGCTGTATGGGACTGTCTGAGTCCTTGACTGCCGAGACTGGCAAGGAAATTCTGAAATCTCACCATCTTCATCGGAAGACATGATTCAGATAGTGCGGTTTGAAGATACGGTTGCTCCAATGACATCATCGTGCATGACGCTCATCAGCAGCAGCAGCACTGTCACATTGAAAGAATAGTGCAAATGAGAAGAAACACATACTGAAGGATTAAAAATTTTAAAAAAATGATTTTTGATACTTGTTTAATGCTATCAAGAATGAACATTTTCAGCAAGAGTGGTAAGTGACCAAATGACACTGAATGTGAGCAACATTCATGTTTTTTTAGCTTACATTTTAAGGGGAAGATGCTGTCCCCTTAAAGGGGACAGGAACTGATTAATTATGTGCAGCTGCTTGTAATGTCTCTATTTTCATAAATTATATTCATACCTCTAAAGGATCCATATTTAACTGTGCCTGAATAAAAACTGAATCTGTCAGTTCTGTTTTGCATTGTTTTCTTTGTATGGACAACATTCTGTGCAGCTGCTTTCATGGAACCAAGAATTTGGAGTTTTGACTATGTCACTTCATGGTTTTAGGCATGTGAACATGAACTTATCAGTACAGTGCCCACAATTCTGAAACCATAAAGTGACATAGTGAAAACTCCAAATTTTTGGTTCCACGAAAGGGACTGCATACAATGTTGTCCATACAAAGAAAACAACACAAAACACAACTGACAGCTTCAGCTTTTATTCAGGCACAGTTAAATATGGATCCTTTACAGGAAGGAATATAATTTATGAAACTACAGACATTTCAAACAGCTGCACATAAGTAATCAATTCCTGTCCCCTTTAAAAATGTGTCTCTGAATGGAATGTAATTAAGTGTTTAATTTAAACTCCTAACTATAAACAACCTAAGTAATAGGTGACCATTTATTTATTTATTTATTGAAAACTTTGGAGATTACCTTTGAGCACAAGTGCTCATTTACAAAGGTTCCTCGTCAAATGCGCAGTCACAAAAAACACCACAAGTACAATCAGCAGATCCAGAGGAAATGCAGTCGAGTCAGGCTCAAAGCACTTAAGACTGAACAATTACATGCAGTTTTGAGAAAATCTGTACAGATCATTGAATACAAAGACACAGGATATGTACTGAGAGAAACCAAATTAAACAGTCTAATGGTTAGAATTGCATTGGACTGCAAAAGTGGACCGCAAAGATCTTTTACACTGATTAATCTTGGAGAGAGAGATTCAGCAGTGTATCAGGCAGTTCATTTAACCAGTTAGTGACCTTGACAGCAAATGGCTGCTTGCCCAGCATTCCTGGCCATGTTCCTGCTGTTATATTGGTTGGAAACAGTGTAGAATCAGTTTGTTAAAGCAGGGGGTGTTAGGCCCGGGAGCACCTTTCTGACTAGCAAACAGGTCTGGAGCTTTATTCTACGGGGCAAACGTAGCCTGTAAGTAGATATGTAGAGGGTACAACTATGAGTGCGGTTGTGTGCAGCAAGTACAATGCAGCACGCCTTATTACAGATCAGCTTTACTCTAGCACTGTGTCACAGGCAGTTGTGCAGGCAATCATTTAATGGTGACTGGCAAAGCTTTTTCTAAACAGGCTCTCCTGCAGTTTATTTATTTATTTATTTAAATTTTGTTGACCGGATGGGACCTCTGAAACAGTCAAGTCCCTTTTTCTGGGGCACCCGGGGAACCAAATATTCCAAGCATAAGAAAACAGTACAGATACAGATAATTATGTACAAATATCATTTGACAGTTACATACATTCGTGGACTAAACTAGCCATCTAATTTATTGGGAGACAGTACAAATTACAGATGTCAAGTTGCAACACAGGTGAGCAAACAGTAAGGTTCATATGAGCATACAATATAATCATAGTAGAGTCAATTAGTACATAAGTGCAGCAGAGTATAGACAATTGGCTGTGTACAGACTCATAGCCCTAGACATTGATCATACACACCAGGAGAGTATAGGCAGCTGGTGGAAAAGTTTACAGAAGATTAGGTACAATTCCCATTACTGACAGGAGGTTTGTAAAATATTTGAGCAACAAGCCACGAGGGGGTGTGGGTTATCGGGGGATTTACCACGGCTGGAGTGGATTTGCCAGCGCGGCGGTGGAATATCACGCAACCGTGGTGAAACTCTGATAACAGATCCCAGTGGAACATTGCGATTATACCAAGTACTGCTTTTTTTATTATTTAAAAAAAGCAGTACTTGCTATAATGCTTAAATAAGTGACTCAGTAGTAGAACAGTTAGTGTTTTTGTTTACTTTCCCCTGATGTACAGAGCTGCTGTTTTACAATCTCCACTTAGCGGGGAAACAAGATGGCCATCGGAGTTCTGCGATTTTGCCGTCGGATTGCTTTTTTTCCAAGATGCAGCTGGCTGGCACCTTTTGTGGTGATTATCAGAGGATTTACAATGGTGGTAAGGTGCCAGTCAGTCGTTTTGATTGGTTATTATCTAAGGTCCATGGTATAATTCCCTATATTGTCTTTTGAAGAGAGTAATGGTCTTGTATGGGAGTAATGAGTGTGGGAGGTCATTCCACTTTTGTGATGCTGTGAAGGAGAAGGATCTTCTTCCAACAGCTAGGCGAGGCTTGGGCACACCCAGCATTGGAAGGTATGAAGACCTGAGTGTTCGTGGGAAGGCTTTCAGGGTTAGTAGGTTAGATATACTCAGAGGAGGTGGGAGGTGTATTAGCTTGAAGGTGGCGCAATATACTGGGAGATTAGGTCTGGCCATGAAAGATGGCCAACCCAAACTGTTCAGCATGTCACAGTGATGGGCACGAGCTGGGGCCTTAATGGCAAATCGGGCAGTTCTGTGATAGGCCATTTTGAGTTTATTCAGGAGTGTAGTCTTAGAGGAGTGGATTATAGAGGCACCATAGAAGAGGCCTGGGAGAAGAGTGGCAGAGGCAATAGTGCTTCTTGCACTACTTGAGAGGTAGGGAGCAGTGCGATATAGAAGGCCTAGTTTCTGATTAGTAGCCTTAGTGACACAGGTTATGTGCTCATCAAAGGATATATGCTTGTCAAGTACTACACCCATTTAAAGGAGGTAATATTTTTCAATTGAATGTTAGTGGATGATTTGATAATGGGGGACTATGAGGTTGTGTCAAAGGAGATATGGTGGAACAACATGGATTTAGCATGGATGTAGTCTTTTTTGTGCCCAGAACTAGTAGGTTATTTTTAAACCATGTTTCTAGAGTATGAAAGTCATTTGTTAGGTCAGAGTTAATACTTGAGATGTCACAGGAGGATCTATATAAGATGGCAGCATCCATATATAGCCGAACTGATGCTCCTCCACAATTCAGAGGAAGGTCATTAATGCATATTGAGAATAGGAGAGGCCCTAGGATTGATCCCTGGGGAACCCCATCGGTAATAGGAGATAAGGTTGAGATGGTACCGGCCCATTTGACATATTGAAACTTATTCTCTAAGTAGTTAGAGACCCAAGAGAGAGAATTTTTGTCAAGACCAAGGAGGTGAAGCTTACAGATGAGAAGTGAGTGGTTGACTAGGTAGAATGCCTTCATTAGGTCAACAAAATAACATACCTTAAACAGTGGATTTAGAGTCAAAATCCACACAGTGCATAATTTTCTGCAGTTTATTTAAATAGCTATACTGGTAACTTATCAGTGATTCCAAAAGAAAGAATGGTACCCTGTGGCTGCCGATAGAGTTGCAGCAAAGGATTCTGGATAAATACACATAAACAGTGATGTAAATGCCACCTCAGCTGTGAATAAAACAGCAGTTGCTGTGTATCACACTAACATGTTACTTGTGCCAACCGAGTTATTAGTATTTACAGTAATATTTATAGCACGTTCTGAGCTACACCTTGCTATATTATACATTATTTCAAACACTAATGCCCGGTTAACACAAATATAATTCTGTCTACCTGCTTTGTTGTAAAATCATATGTAATTGATGTAGTCTATTTATTTGTACTTCTTAGACTGTATTTGCATTTGTTTGACTTCGTTCCACTGGAACCCACTTATTGTATTAGTTATGTTGCCTTGTAATTTCTGTTATAGATGTGAAACCTTTGTAAAAGAGCACCTGTGCTGTAAAGTATTTTCTGAAATTTTCAAGAAAGGAAGGAGGAAGGAAGGAAGGGAGGAAGGAGGAAGGAAGGAAGGGAGGGAGGAGGGAGGGAGGAAGGAAGGAAGGAAGGAAGGAAGGAAGGAAGGAAGGAAGGAAGGAAGGAAGGGTAAATATAATGACACTGCCACTGCTGTTTCATTCACAGCAGTGACAACCTCTACAACAATAATGTTTTTTTATGTACCCTGCAACCTCTGCTGCCACTTGATTGGGAGTTGCTGGGTGCCATTTGTTCTTCCAGAATGGCCCACAGTTTTCTGAAGTAGCTTTTTAACTAAATAAACTGCAAAAAAATGTGGGTTTTGACTCTATAACCACCCGTTTAAGGTACAATAGCTGAACAGACTAGTTAGAAAAAGCATTGCTGGTCAGCTTTAAATAATAACACGTCCAGTTCTGAACTTGTATCTGTTTTTGATCTGCATAACACGTGTAACCCCCCATCAGTGGGGGTTCCCGATAAGTCTTCTACGAGCTTGTCTAAGTGCTCGTTGCCTGGCTGGTGTTCGGCACCGTAGCCGTTAGATGTATTACCAGTGAGCGCCTTTAAAGCCTCTGTGTATTGTCTCTTTAAGTGATGCCTGATTGCAGATATAATTAATCTGAATGGGTGGACTGAGTGTTTCCATGCTTGGGTCCCGCCCGGGCTGCCTGTTAATTGCTCTGTTTCTGCCATCGCTAGTTGTGCAGAGGGAGTCCTGCTGGAAGATGTAGCTATTTGCTGGAAATTGCTTAGCTTAATAATGATAATGTAGTTGTTCTAACCTGCCTTCTTTGCAGCAAGGACTGTTCTGCTGGGCTCCACCATTTTGGTCCTGAACTGCCGAATTGAACCAATCTGTGACAGGGGACTCTAAAATGGAGCCTGCTCATAGGGACTGTATGGACCCAAACCCATGGGATTTGTAGTTCTGGACTGTTGGCGCCTTTTGCTACTGAAAGGGGAGTTCCTGTGTGATTGACAGTTGTGTCGGCCAACTGAACCATTTGGATATGGGGGAAATACCACAAGCTGTCTGCTGGCAAGCCAGATTTGAGTTGGGAGTCGAGAGAGAAGCCGCTCATGATAGCCGAGCAGCAAATTGCGAAGTTTGAGCAGGAGAATTGTGGAGAGGTCTGAGTTGAGGCCTGCAAGTCAGCTGTTACCCTGAGAGGAGGAGAGAGAGAGAGAGAGAGAGAGAGAATTGTTTCGGACTAAATCCGAGCTGTGTGCTTTTGAGCAAGCTGCTGAATTGAGACAAGGCTTAACCTGTACAAGACTGAAGATATTTGCTGAATGTGAATGGCCTGTCAGGAACTCCAACTACTCTTGAGCTCCCGGTTTGAGCAGTGACTTTGCGATCATGACCGGGGAGCAGTGTGCCTGGTACAGTAATATTTCTCTGCATATAAATGTGCTGTGTACTGACTGAGTGTCGCGGTTTAAGTCCCCTTTTGTGTGAACTGTGTGCTGACTGCTGGAAGCTGTAACCAGCGTAAAACGGACAAAATCTGCTGTTAGCTCCACGCGGCTGGGCCTTGCCATGAGGCCTCTGCCAGATCACCCTGCTGCACAGAGAAGAGCCATCGACGAGAGACCTGCCCGGGGAGCATTCCCCCTTCCCCATGCCTGAACCGAAATGACGCCTTGGGAGATTGTGTGAGCCCTGCTTTTCCTGGCATCCCAGAGAGTTCATCTGTGGTCTCAATTTCATCCATTGTGTGTCCAGTCTTGGGTACTGTGAGTAATATCCAGGACAGCTCCCTGCAACAGATAGATAAATCAAAAGTGTGTTACCTGATTGTCTTGTTATCTTTTTTCCTTCATGAACTGTGCCCTCTGGCTCCGGATTACAACTATTGTGTTGTGCAAGTTATTTTTCCATCACAGGGCCCCTACCAGCTGCAACGCTGGCCTAACCCTGGCAACGGTCCTGGCTAGCCCACCCCATTCACCGGGGTACCCAGAAGTGTGACTGTGCTAGGGACTCTGACTGCTTGCATAACTGTGATTGTTAGGGAAAGTAAGCTAATTAACCTGATTGCCCCCATCCTTGTTCAAACCCCCCCCCCAAATAAATCAGATCTACTTTTTCTGCCTTTTAAACTGTCTGTGGATCCTGTTTATGCTTAAAGTATTGTGTTTCTGCCATTTGCTCTGTTTTACCTTGTTTTATAGGGGGTCACCAGGGTCAAGCTGGAGAAACCAATCCTGGTGGTAAGTGCCAAGGGTTTGGATACTGGTAAAGCATATCAGGGGTGCTGTGAAGGTCATTGTTGTATTCCATGTGGGCTACTTGCAGGAACCGAGGTGGGTTACAATGTCCCATAGGGCTGTGCCCAAACTAGTGCAAGCACCAATAACCCTGACCTCTGGGTGGAGGCACCCATTTCAGAACTCAGGCCCCTCAACCTACTGGTTGCCCAGCAGGCGGGGGTAGTAGCCCTTAGGGTAGCGCCCTCTAGGGGTTACACACACACCAACCTGCAACTCATGGAGTCTATTCTCTGTTATGTACTGTACCGGTATATGTGTTGCATGGTATAAATGCCATAATAATTTATGTTCGGTGTATGTGAACTGTGTATTCTTGTAATTGTGTCTCCAGGATACTCTTGCAAAACTGGCCTCACCTCAATATGGAACACTACCTGGTACAATAATGTATGTAATAAAAATGCAAACATCAAAGGACAGCAGGATTCTGTGGCTGGTAGGCACTGTAGAGTAGTCACTAGAGGACAGAGGAAGCTTGGAGTGTAATAGAAAGTAGCCCCCCCCCCCCCATCTGGGACAGCTGAAAGATATTTTCTCAGCCGTCCCATGCTTATTTTGAGCTTCCTGAGCTCTGGATCCTGGCTGACACTATAGTGCGTCGCCTTTGCACCAGGTGCTAAATGCTCATGGGAACTGGGCCTTTCAGACACACCGTGGCCAACAACTACTGCAGGAATGATCTGAGGTGTGGGGCCTGAAAGAACTCTTTGAGAGCAGGGATACAAATCCCATTTGTTTCATCTGGCACTGAAACGCTGGCACTGGACACTGTCTGGGCATGGGCTGCCTTCCATTGCTCACTGTACTAGGGATGTACATGGTAATTGTAGCCCTTCATCTCTGCGGCAGATCAGATCACTGGTGCTATGTCCTTGTTTCCCGGCACCAATGTTTTGGGACTATTACGTGACAATTTTGAGCAAAATCTCACTCCATCCCCCTCAGCTTTCCTTTTTTTGACAAGCTTTTCCATTCTATCTAAGCTGACAACACTTACCTTAGCAAACAGTGGGCTGTGCTGACACCCAGTGGCCATTTTAAAAGGAGGTCAGCAGTGACATTACTTTTCCAGTTTTAGTGACTGAATCCTGTCCTAGGCCTTCAGCTAAAATGCAGTGAAAGCAGAGATGTCTCCTATAACGCAGTCACTCACACTCATTTTTGAATTCTTGTCATTTTGCATTTCCCTGGGGTAGGTTATTTGCTAAAACTTCCCATAGTTTAGCTACTCTATTTTCTCATTGTTTTACAGAAATATTTTTACTTAATATAAATATGATTATTCTTGAGAACAAACTTGGGAATGTGTATGTGTCTCTTGTTCATTTGTAAGTTACTTTATTTATGGACAGGTTTCATCACACTGTAGCTGTCCTAGTCTTTGCGTTTCAATTTGTGTGGCTGCCTGCCTGTAGCCATGGGACCTACTGCAATTGCCCAAGCGCATGAGGTGATGCGCCTGAATTAGGCTATCCCAGTAAGAAACAATTAGAGCTTCGCAAATAAAAAACAAACATTTGCCAATGCCAAATATTTATTTGCAGTGCAACAGGGCTTTAAATATCCCCTGATGTTGAGACAGCTCTAAAACTCACAATATCTAGACACAGTTTAGCTTATATTTCACCTTTTTTTGTAATTCCTGCCATTATTTGTATTACTAATGACATTTGCATAGGAAAGGATAACTGCCCCATTTGCTCTGTCTGCTTGTCTACTTCTGCAGTCACAGTTCTGTTTATGACATCCCAATCTGTTTCTGTGGAGATACATTATGATGTCATAAACAGGGCATTATGATGTCATGTATAGACAAGCAGCCAAAGCTAATAAAGTCCAAGGGGCAGTGATCTTTTTGTGTCACTTCCTTCAATAATAAAGAAAAGAGGGAAAGAACTGCAAAAATATAGCTCTGGCTGAATGGTACCGAGGGTAAAAGCACAGAACTGCAAAACAGTGGGTGACAGGTTCAACCCACCTCAGGAACACAAACGATGTTGTCTAAGGAAATCTGAGCTACTGTAAACTTGTAGCCTGGCCAGTGGCATGGAAGGCTGAGGTGCTGGACATCTCACCTCCCCCCACACTGGTGACCCAGGTTTGGTAATGAACCAAGGTCACTTGGGGGCTGGCGGGGGAAGGAGGATGCAGCATCCATCATTGGATCTCCACCTTTGGAGTGGGGAACAATGTGTACTGTTGCTTGGCTGCCACATAGTGGAGGGTAGGAGGTACATCAATGGTTACCAGAATTAAAAGTCAGAGGCAGGTGCTGAAAGCGTGCACTGTCTTCACAGTCTACATGTGCACCACTGTACACCACCAGCTGTGACTCACGGGGAGTAACGGGAGGAAGAAAAGCCCCTGTCTGCAGGATGATGCTGCAACCCTGAAGGCACTGTACCACCACTTCCCATGACAACAACTCACACAACAAGGCAAGTAGTATCTGGGGTAAGTACTGGAGGTGGGGTGAAGGGACTGGGTTTGACAGCAGAAGGGAACCAATGAGAAGGCAGGATGATAAAAGAGGGAGAAGGGATAAGGGAGGGGCTGACCAGAAGCCCTCTCCTCCAGATGAGGAGTAGCCTTCAAACCCAAGGGGAGGAAACAGACTGGGGTGGAGATTTCAGGAGGAGCAGAGGGAGGATGGAAGTATAAGGAACCTGGGTGGGGTTCGACAAAGGGATCAGGGATAAGGGGTGGGGTTGGTGTTAGTAAATGCCAGGAGCTTGGGAAACAAGTTGCCAGAGTTCAGGCCATGCTGTTCGGGGGTGGATGTGGCGGGGTCACGGGCGTGGGCCAACAAAACCTTGACTGGGACCTAAGCGTATGCGGTACACTATGTTTAGGAAGGATAGAAAGGAGGGCAGAGGGGTGGAATGGCTATGTTCATTAGAGATGACATAGAAATTGCTAGGGTAGAAGAGGCAGAGGAAACGTGGAGGCCTTATGGGTCACCTTACGATCCCAGCAGGAGATAAGGTCAAGCTGGGTGTAGTATATAGGCCCCCCCGGGATAAGGGATGTTCTAGAGGATGGTTTGCTGGACAACATCATTGCCCAGTGTGGACCAAAAGAGGAAGGAGTGGTGTTGATGGGGGACCTTAATATGCCAGGTACAAACTGGGGAACCATGTCCTCTAAGGTGGCCAAGGAGCAGAGGCTGCTGGACGGCTTCCAGGATGTGTTCTTAACACAGCATGTGATGGAACCCACAAGGGAGGGGCATGTCCTGGATGTGGTTCTAGCAGATGGGGATCTGGTAAGGGACCTGGTTGTAGAGGACCCCCTGACTGGGAGCGACCACAATACTGTCTGGTTTCAAATAAGCATGGGGGGGGGAAGATCTAGGACACTGGCAGTGGACTTCAGGGGGGCAGACTTTGTGGGCATGGGAAATATTCTCAAGGATCACTTGAAGTGGATTACATCAATGACAAGTGTGGAAAGGAGATGGGAGGTCATAAAACGGGGACTTCATGAGGCAGTCAGGATCTGCACTAAGTTGAAACGTAAGGGAGCAAGGTCACATAAACCATGCTGGTGGTCCAGTGAGGTACAGGTAGCGGTCAGAGAAAAGAAGGCAGCCTACAAAAAATATAAAACAACAAGAGGGGATAGGGATAAGGAAATGTACCATCTTGCATCTAGAAAAGTCACCCAGATGGTGAGGGAAGCAAAGTCCAGTAAAGAGCAGTGGCTGGCACAGGGGATACATGGAGGGGAAAAGGGGTTCTTCCAGTACATTGGGGAGCGGAGAAAAACTAAGGGCCATCTCAGCAGATTGAGATCAGAAGGAGGGTGGGTGGAAGAGGCAAGGGACCAGGCAGAGGTATTTAACGAGTACTTTGCCTCTGTGTTCACTAGGGAGGGGGATGGGATATCTACAAAGCAAGGCATGATGGGGATAGAAGCGGCAGTGAGGGATCAGGAGCAACAGAAATGGAGCAAGAGGAGAGAGAGGACCAGGGTGTCACTTCTGGATAAGGATAAAAAGGCCATTAAGGTGGAGGGGACGGATGATGCTATCTCCGCCAAAAGGGTGTGGTTAGCCCTCAAAGCCCTAAAGAAAGACAAATCTCCTGGGCCGGATGGCATTCATCCGAGAGTACTATGGGAATTGGCGGACATACTGGCTGCACCCCTGGCAGAGCTCTTCAACAGGTCTCTTGAGACAGGGAGGGTACCTAGGGATTGGCGAGAGGCACATGTGGTGCCAATCCATAAAGGGGGGTCGAGGGAAGTACCAGGTAACTATAGACCCATCAGTTTGACCTCAGTGGTGGGAAAATTAATGGAGAGTATACTAAAGGAACGATTGAGGGTGTACTTGGAGGAGGTGGGTGGTCTGGATAGTCGGCAACATGGGTTTGTGCCAGGTAGATCATGTCAAATCAATCTTGTGGAGTTCTATGAAATGGTAACATCAGAACTGGACAGGGGAAAGCCTGTGGATGTATTATTCTTGGACTTCAGCAAGGCGTTTGACTCTGTCCTCCACAATGGTCTGGTGGAGAAACTGATGGGGTTAAGAGTAGGCCCTTTGATGGTCAGATGGATTGAAAACTAGCTAGCTGGACGCACCCAGAGAGTAGTGGTTTGTGGGAAGCTCTCGAACCCTAGAGAGGTTGGTAGTGGGGTACCGCAGGGCTCGGTCATGGGTCCAATCCTGTTTAATGCATACATATCGGACATCAGGGAGGGTATAGGGTGTGAAATGAGTCTCTTCACGATGACTCCAAGATGGGAGCAGTAGTTGAGGGAGAAGGGGAGGTGGCCCTGCAAGGACCTGGACACCTGAAAGCTGGTCTCACACATGGAAATTAAATTTAATATCACCAAGTGCAAGGTGTTGCATCTTGGGCAGGGAAACCCTAAACACAGGTACACCCTAGAGGAGGCGCTGGAGGCCTCAATAGGGGAAAAGACCTAGGGTGTCATGGTGGATGCATGTATGAATAACTCTGATCAGTGCAGGAGAGCGGCTAGCAAGGCAAACAGGATGTTGGGATGCATCATAAGGGGATCCTCTAGGAGCAAGGAAGTGATTCTGCAGCTGTACAATGGACTGGTTAGACCACACCTTGAGATGCTGTGACAGTACTGGAGACCACACTTGAAGAGGGACATACAGCTCCTGGAGAGGGTACAGAGGAGGGCAACTAAGATGATACGAGGGCTAGGGGATTTGACGTATGAGGACAGACTTGAGGAGCTCTGCCTGTTTTCATTGGAGGAGGAGAGACAGGGGAGACATGATTGAGGTCTTCAAGTACCTCAAGGGAATAAATAGGGTAAACATGGAGGGGATCTTTAGACTAAAGCAGGGAGGTATCACCAGAGGGCATGGTTTGAAGTTGGAAGGTGGAAGGGTGAGGGGAAAAGAGGAGGAGGTTTTTCACTGAGAGGGTGGTAGACCCTTGGAATGCACTGCCTGGGGAGCTGGTTCAGAGATCCACAGTGGAGGGCTTCAAGAGAGGGTGGGACAGACACAGAAAGTGGATGTATCAGATGATGGCCTGTCCCAGGGGGGTGGGGATGGATGATAGGGGTTTCAAGAACACAAGGGAGGGGAGGGCCTCGGCACCCAACTAGGGATCTGAGGTTCGAGCAGACTCAATAGACCGTAAGGCCTAATCTGCTGGCAAATAGTATGTTAGTATGTTAAAATCCTTCTAAAAAAAAGGGCTGCAAATATGTTTGAACGATAAAATGATGTGTGTCTAACTCTCACATTTTTCAAAGTTATCCAACTGATATCAGGGTCTCTTTAAAGGGAACATAAACGATATGTGATTTAAATCAGTTATTTCTGATGTTTTCTGTTCATTTGTAACATGATATAAACATATTTGAAGCTACTATATTTGCATTTCACATGCTGTTTTTCCCAAACTCTGTTTAGTGCTTTCAAATGGGCACTTCCTGTTTGTAACTTGGGGGAAAACACAAACATACACATACATACACACACACACACACACACACACACACGCACAAACACAGACACATACACACAGGTGCACATACAGTGTGTGACTTGATGTTTATCTTCAAAGTCTGATTATGTCTGCTAGCTGGCTAATGGGCAGAATAACCAGAATGATTGGTGGGGCTTTCTCCTTTGAACTACAAGAAGTTTACACCCATCAGCCAGCTAAACACTGTTGTCAGACTTCTCAGCACTGGCTTATGAGAGGAAGACCTCCTGCATTTCTTCATCTATTGGCTTATACAGTACACACATACAGAGCCCCCTGCACTATAGTAACAATATGTTCACTATGCACATATGCACAAGCAAACATAAAAACTGTATCAGCCGCCAACCCCACACCAACTTGCTCCAACACACTACAGATAGAACTGCCCCATTCTGCTGAGCAGAATGCACATTTCTGAGTCATACTATTTAACCATCTTGTGTATGTATATAGAAGCAGTAATTAGGAGACAGCACAATCTGGTGGTGAAGGCTGAGATTGCATATCTTGAAGTACTACAGCTTATAGCGATCCACTTTTTTGTTAAATGGTTAGAGCTGCTGCCTCTGAGACAAGGGATGCCTGATTTGATCCCAGGATCTGGAACTTACTCTTCAAAGCATTGTAATTCAATTTATTGTTGATATTCACCTGTGCACTAGGTAAGGACACAAGAAGTCTCATAAATCAACAATAAGGGGCTAGTGTGTCTGCTGCTGGCCCCTGGGTTGAGACAGTAGCAACCTAAGAGTTGTCATTGCTATTCTCTAGTTCACAGCTCTCGATTCAGTGAGAAAAATCTGGGGAGGAGGTGAGTGATCCCCTCAGGTTTCCCCTAGTCTCCAAAGAACAACACTAGAGAGAGCAGAATATCTGGACAGTATTACTCACCTGGTGGCAGCAGGTGAGCCTTACACTGAATATTATTCGCACGGCAGCTACAAGCGCGGTCCCGAAGTGTGACATTTGGAGACACGAGGTGGAAAACACAATTTTTCTAGTAGATCTGCTATTATTTAACCTTCGTTGCTGCATACCATCACAAAACAAGCATGGAAAAAGGAGTAAATTGCATTTTAAAACCACGACCGAAATCCCGGACGTGCGCTAGAGCGGCATGCTCCTAAGCATGTACGGGACCTTTACGCATGCTACGCTTGCGCATGAGTGGGATTTCAGTTGTGGGTTTAAAAAGCAATTTACTCCTCTCTCCATGCTCGTTTTGTAGTGGTATGCAGCAACAAGAGTTAAATAATGGCAGATCTACTTGAAGAATTGTGTTTTCCACCGCGTATCTCCAAATATCACACTTTGGGACTGCGCTTGTAGCTGCCGCGCGGTCTCATTTAGATAATGCTTCGGGTGCACGGGTGAGTTTATGATGGTCAGAGCGACCAGCTTTTAATTCAAAAATAAACAAAAGTAAAAAAGCTTATATGAGTCACACTCATAAGGGCATACTGGGAGCAACAAGTTGTGTGTGTGTGTGTGTGTGTGTGTGTGTGTGTGCCAGGAGGCACACTGCATTCATACATAAAAAAACTGTTCAGCAAAGCTGACAGTGCCCCTTTAACCTCTAGACCGGGGAGAGGGCTTGCATCAGTCTTATGTCTTCTGTTTTGTATTAAGTTATGGTCAAAGTGTATTGGCAAGTGTGTGGTTTTATATCTGCAATCTGTGTTGCGTGTGTGTATGTGTGTATTTATTATTTTGGGGGGGAGTTTGACAGGGTGGACTTACTCAATTTGAGCTCTCACAAACATTTGCTCCCCAGAGCAGCTCCATCCACTGTGCCCCTTTTGGTCCCTATGATACCAGCATCAGTGTGAAACCAATGCAGGAGACTGGGGATTCTGAGGTGGCAGATCACAAGATGCGGGCTTAATCCAGGAGTAGGCATCAGGGAGGGTCTTATCAAGACTGTTAAGCCAAGAAGTCTCTCTGGGCTTAAGCAGATGAGAGATAAGGGTCTGCCCTGTCGAGTTTCTATCCCCAGGATGTCCTTCAGGAATGAGATATAAGTAGTGAGAGTGACAGCCACCCATGCCTCTCCGCATTGGGCAGCTCTTTGTAATAGCTGGTCACTGAGGAATAAAACAAGAGTGACGTTGGATTTGACCACCAATTCCTCAGAGGACCTGATATGTATCGCTGAGGTCTGGCAGGGGGATTACTCATCTTGGTCTGTCCTGGCGGTGGACTGCATAAGGCAGAATCGCTGGTGTGGTGGGTGGCTATCTGTTGGGTTTTGTGTTCGCAGTGGGAGAGACAAGATTATTGGAATGTGTGACAGTAAAAGGTACTGTAGTGCAGGTATGGGCTGTAAGATTCTTTTACTGTATTGCTCTTGTGGGCCAGGACAGGGATTCCTCCAGGAATTTGTAGATCTCATTACCTCCATGGCATTGGATTCCCCCAGGCTACTTATTGTGGGGGATTTCAATGCATGGGTGGCCAAAAAGAAATCATACTCAGCAGTTCCTGCAGCTGACAAAATCACTAAGCCTCAATAGGGTGTCATCTCTGCTACCCATGAGATACCTCTGTTACCCATGAGATAGGCATTTCTATATAAAAAGCCAGATGCTCCTGGAACCAAATCTTAGAAAAATTACTGTCTAGACAACCGTCAAATTTCCTCAATGAGTATAATATTAAGTGAACTGGAATGCTGAATACTCTTTGAAGTTACATAATTAACCAAATAAATGATTTGTTAACTGGATGTGACCAGAATGAATTAACTGTTGTATCCCTGTATCACCTGCACCTCAGTAAAGGGAGACTCAAGAACAGCCACAGTATCTGTATGGTTATTGTGACAGCTGCTTTCTAGTGCCTGTCTCAGCAGTTCTTTGAGATGGGATGAAAACATAGAAACATAGAAGTTGTTGGTAGAGAAGGACCTCTTGGCTCACCTAGTCTGCCCCATTTCCCTGCCTGCTGAGCTACCATGGACCCTAACTGATCTCCAGCCTTACCTCCCCCCCCATTACTAAAGTCCCCTTGTGCCTGTCCCATGCATGTTTGAAACCTGTTACCATTTCAGCACCCACCACCTCTGCTGGGAGGCTGTTCCAAACATCCACGCCACTTTCCGTAAAGAAGTATTTCCTCACATCACCTCTAAGTCTCCCCCCTTCCAGCTTCATATCATGCCTTCTTGACCTTGTGCATCTTTTACTGTGCAAAATGTTACCCTCTTGCACCTTACTGATACCTTTGAAGTATTTGAATGTTTCTATCATGTCTCCCCTTCTTCTCCTTTCCTCCAGATAATACATATTTAATTCCCTGAGTCTTTCCTCGTAGGGCTTCTGCTGTAGGCCATGCAACATTTTGGTTGCCCTTCTCTGTACTGACTCCACCCAATTTATGTCTTTCCTGAGATGGGGCCTCCAGATCTGGACACAGTACTCCAGATGGGGCCTCACCATTGATCTGTACAGCGGCAACACTACCTCCCTCTTTCTGCTGGTGTTACCCCTCCCTTTGCAGTCCAGCATTCTATTAGCCTTTCCCACTGCCTTGCTACCTTCAGATCATCAGAGATGATGACCCCCATCAATCTTTCCTGTTTTGTGGTTGATAACATCTCCCACTGTAACTGATATGTTACCTTTGGGTTTCTGTGCCCCATGTGCATAATTTTGCACTTTTTGGCATTGAAGCCCAGTTGAAAAAGAAGAAGAAGCAGCATTTGTATAGTGCTTTTGATACACAATCTATCCCAAAGCACTTCTAGACTAGTAATGAAGTGACTGAATGTGCAGTGGCGGCCATATCACACATCAACACCCACATACAGCCTTGGACAATTACATGAAATGGCTTTATGGGAAGGGAAATATTGGCCAGAACATCAGGAAACATCCCCTACTCTTTGCAAAGAGTGCTTTGGGTTCTTTTACTTCCCCCTGGACACCCACCAGGATGGGGAGAAAGGACCTTGGTTTAACATCTCATCCGAAGGACGGCATACCCCAACAGTACAACAACCCCCAATACTGTACTCAGGTGCCAGCGTTTAGGTATGAACTGAGTCCCAGTGTTGGGCAAGAACCTATGACCTAGTGGGCAGAGGTGGATGTGCTACCATCTCAGTCATGCTGACACCTTACCAAACCCTTGACCAGTCCTCTAGCTTTTTCAGGTCTTCCTTCATCCCCTGTGTCCACTCTGTTGCATATTTTGTGTCATCCACAAACAGGCATATCTTTCACTTCAGCCCATCTGTGATGTTACTAATAAGGACATTGAAGAGAACCAGACCCAGTACTGACCTCTGAGGCACCCCACTGGTTACCTTACCTTCTACCAAGTTAACTCCATTTACCAACACCCTCTGAGTTTTGTTACTTAGCCAATTTTGTACCCAATTTACTATCTTTGGTCCCACTCCCAGGCAGCTTTACTAGTCTTCTGTGTGGAACGGTGTTGAAGGCCTTACTGAAATCCAGGTAGGCCACAGCCACCACCCCTCCCTGATCCACCTTCCTGGTAATCCAGTCAAAGAAGTCTATTAGGTTAGGTTAGCAAGATCCCAACCCCCCGTGAACTCATGTTGCCTCGGATCCTGCAATCCACTAGTAACTATGTATTCCCCAGTCTTTTCTTTTAGTAGTATTTCCATGGTCTTGCCCACTACGGAAGTTAGGCTTCCAGGTCAGTAGTTTCTTGCCTTCTCCCTATTCCCACTTTTGTATAGTGGGACCATATCCGCCCTCCTCCAGTCCCCTGGAATCTCCCCAGTATCCAGTGATTGATTGAGCAGGAATGTTAGAGGTGCAGACAGTTCCTACTTTACTTCCTTCAGTATTCTGGGGTGAACCCCATCTGGTCTCATTGCCTTATCTACTCTTAGCTTTGCTAGTTGCCTGAGAGCTCTCTCCTCTGTAAAAGGGCTTCCACCTCCCTCCCTTCCCTTAATGCTCATTTTTTCCTATCTGCAGCCCGTCACCTACCCCTTCCTTTGTGAATACTGAACAAAAGTATTGTTCAATATGTCTACTTTCTTTTGATCCTCTTCCACACTTCCCCTTTCCCCTTTTAGTCTTACTATACATACCTTGCTTTTCTTCCTTTCACTATGTACAGTATTCCTCTGTTTGTGCTTTTGCTCTCCTAACTGTCTTTCCTGCCTTCCTTTGTTTCTCCTGATACTTCTCCCTGTCCTCTTCCTTCTGTGTCAACTTGTACCTCTTGAATTCCTGCTTCTGTTCCTTTACCTTCTCTGTTACTTCCTTGGAGTACCATATCGGTCTCTTTTTTTCCTCTCTTGCTCTTTTTAACCTGCCTGACACAGAGGTTATTGCTTTTTCAATTGCCTTCCTTATTTCTGTCCATTTTTCCTCTACTCCACTCATTTTCCCTATTCCTACTAGAGCTTGCTTGAGACACTCTCCCATTTTCTTGAAATTGTCCCTCCTGAAGTCCAGGACCCTTGTTATAGCGTGGTGAGATTCTTGCCCTATCCGTATGTTGAACCACATCGTATGATGCTCACTGGACCCCAGGTGGCTTCCTACAGTGACGTCTGTGACACTGTCCCTGTTTACCAGTACCAGGTCCAGTATTGCTTTCTCATGAGTGGAAGAACAGATCAACATGTGTATTTGTTTGCAAGGAGCTCTTGTCAAGCCAAATTACTATCAATGTATAGACACAGGATTAATCTGGGCCATGCCCACCCCATCAGATGCAGTCACTCTGGTCAGTCACAACCAAGTGAGAAGGTGGTGTTGCATCTGTCTATTCGATTTTGTCAAAACCATTGAGTAAGCAGAAGGCTGAGACCATGTCCACTCTCAGCCTCTTTGTATCCCAGGTAAACATTTTAATATCAAATGGTATCTTTAAAAAACAGGAAGTGAGAAATTGATGAGATCCTTAAAATACAAAGGAAAGGTTGTCCCAGCTTTATGACAGTGGGAGTCCACGATCCTGTCTGAATTCCTGAATCCCATGCTATGGCAGAATGTGGAATGGATACATGTTGAGGTGAACCACTCTGGGGTGGGGAGGGAGAGGAGGATATAAGCCACTTAGCCTTTATGCACACCCTGCTATCCAACCATGGAGCTACATTTCCATTGGCTGGGAAGGCAGCCAGTCACCTTCTTGGCCAGTAGAAGGGGGCAGCTTCAGTGACCCAGGTCGTTTGAGTGAGGGGGACAAGTTGAGGAAGTGGAAAACTGACACATTCTAGTGTGCTCTTGACTAGAGAATGCATCTGTGGAGGGTAATTCCTGTTATGCACTGGGAAGGAAAAATCTTGAAATCTGATTGCTCAGAAGCATTCTATGCCCACTCTTATGTTCCTTCACAAAGGAATGGGTACAAACAAGAGCCCTGAGCAGTTTGTTTATGAGCAGCGATATCCTTATGCCCTGACAAAACCTTTCTCACAGAAGCCACTCAAACTAGCACCACAAAAACAAAATGCTCTAACTCAAACTACAGGCCCACAAAAGCAAAGTAACTTATAGCTTTTGCCTGCAAACAGCCAGTTGCTCAGTGTCTAAATAGCACAAAATGTGCCACATAAAGATTTTTACTGCAGAACACCACAAGTGATTCCCACCACCATGAATCTTACCCAGCCTCCGTGACTACACTTCCTCTGCACCAGCTGACCAGCACAAAAAGGTTTCAGCTGCATTCTGTGGCAATTGACCTCCACTCTAGACAATCCCCAGCTTGCAGAGCCTCCAATGCCCACCCCACTGACAGACCTGCACAAGACGAGACTCCCTTTCCTGCCACAAAAAAAAAGCAAATCTGTGTCTCTAATGTGGATGACTTTCCTGCTCCTCCCACTGAGTTCCTCCACATTTTCTACAAGTGGGGACACTGCAAGGTAATGTACAATTTAAAATTTACAGAGCCTAACACTGTGATTTAAAGAGACAGTAACTACTATTCACTTGCATTGACTTGCAGCAGTTAGCATTAACTATATATTGTTTTAACCTGTTCTGATTGTTTTAACCTGTCTTTGTGTCAGTTTTTACTTTACTGTGTGGGTGCAGTGCATAAGCACAATAATACACTCCAGGGCATGTTTTACCATAAGATATCAGCACTTCTCGGATGCTTAAGGCACTTGGCTTCACTTCGTGCCTAACAGCGTACTTGACGTGTGCTGATATCCTATGAGAAAGCACTCCCTGGTGTGTATTATTGCTTAATTATGAAATGGGTACAAAAAATACAGAACTCTAATTGGCTGAGCAGTTCAGAACCCACTGCTGATATCCCAGCACAAGAGCACTAGAACAAGATCTGCGACTTCACTGAATTGTTTTTATTTCATTTCATTTTTACGTTAGCTTGCGCGCATGCGCAAGGAACGTTTTGGGAGAGTAGCACACTTTGGAGGTGTGCCTCTCCTGTTCAATCCACTGCTCCATTGAACAGGCATGGTGGTCCTGCACCAATGGGTGCGGGAGCTGTGTATGACAGCGGTGGTCTTCATTTCAAAGAAAAACACCGCTGTCATACACTGCGCTGGTAGACCTTGCGTCCCCCCCCAAATCTTTGGTGCCACACTGGGAGCCAACCCCAGAGTGGCAACATCTAAATCCTCTGCTGGCGGGGTGCCCAATCCCCGTCGGTTCCCCGATCCCCTAGAGGCCCCAAAGCTTTGGTGCCATGCTGGGGCCCACCCCAGCATGGCAAATGTCCTGTCTCTTTTATTTTTTTATCTAGAAATAAAACGGTCCCATGGGGCTTCTCCCTGAACCCCTCCCACAACCCGCTTTCCACCACTGCACGCCTGCCTCCCCACCCCCTCACTCCCCATACTTACCTCCGAGCTTGGTACGACGTATCATCGCTGGACTGGAACACGCCTGTACCTCTTCAAAGCCAACCGCGAACTGAGGAAATGCCGTAAGCTGTATAATGGGCTAGATGGGGTTTTTCAACTTTGTTGCATATCTCAGGCATTTTTTGGAATTTTTGCACCAAATTTTCAACATGGAGTTTTTGGGACCCCTTCTCAGGAATGATGTCACTGTCATGGCATTATTCGGGCCTGAAGGGTGATTTTGCAGTCATTGCGCAGTCACTGTGCAAAATCACCCTTTGGGACTGAATAACAAAACGACACTGCCAGCATTCATAAGATGGGCTCTCAAAAAGCCTATTTTGAAAATTTGGTGGAAATATTCTTAAAAATGACCGTTTTACGAGCATGCATTGCGCAGTTCCAACACAGGCTTGTAAGTTCGTGAATTTTCAATATTTTCACTCCAGATTTTCAACATTACCATTTTACCACACCATCTTATGAGCAGTATAGCTGTCATTTTCCACATCTCACCCAAAACGTGTTTCCGCCCATGTAGCGCACAATGGCGCAGTCGGTGAGTGCAATCAATGTATGGGACACAGTAAGAAAATCACAGTAACACTGATCATTAGCAGAGGTCTCAAAATGGCTATGTTGAAAATTTGGTGAAAAAATTCCTAAAAATTACTGTTTTATGAGTGTGCATTGCGCAGTTCCTATGCATGCTCATAAGTTTGCAAATTTTCAATATTTCCACTCCAGATTTTCAACATTGCCATTTCACCACACTGTCTTATGAGCAGTATAGCTGTCATTTTTCACATTCTGCCCAAAATGTGTTTCCGCCCATGTAGCACACAATGGCGCAGTCAGTGTGCGAACTCAATGTATGGGACACAGTAAGAAAATCACAGTGACACTGTTCATTAGCAGAGGTTTTAAAATGGCAATGTTGAAAATTTGGTGAAAAAATTCCTAAAAATGACTGTTTTAAGAGTGTGCGCTGCACAGTTCCCACGCACACTCGTAGGTTTGTGAATTTTCAATATTTCCACTCCAGATTTGCAACATTGCCATTTCACTACACCTCCTTATGAGCAGTACAGCTGTCATTTTTCACATCCTGCCCAAAATGTGTTTCCGCCCATGTAGCACACAATGGCGCAGTCAGTGTGCGAACTCAATGTATGGGACACAGTAAGAAAATCACAGTGACACTGTTCATTAGCAGAGGTTTAAAATGGCAATGTTAAAGAAGACTGATGAAAATCCCCTAAAATGACTGTTTGCAATTAATAGCTCAGTTCCACGCACACTCGTATGGTTTGTAATTTTCAATATTCCACCCAGATTTGCAACATTGCCATTTTACTACACTCTCCTGTGAGCAGTACAGCTGTCATTTTCACATCCTGCCAAAACGTGTTTCTGCCCATGTAGTGCACAATGGCGCAGTCGATGTGCGAACTCAATGTATGGGACACGTTAAGAAAATCGCAGTGACACTGTTCATGAGCAGAGGTCTTAAAATGGCTATGTTGAAAATTTGGTGAAAAAATTCCTAAATGACTGTTTTTACGAGCGCAGGTTACAGTAGTTCCCAGCCGCACGTCAGAAGTTCGCAAATTTTCAATATTTGCACCCAATGACTTCCAAATACCTAAACAGCACATAGAAGCAAGCAACATTCGGCATTAACAAATGCTTGTTTATTTTTGCATTCCCTTGCATGCATGTGCAAGGAACGTTTTGGGACAGTACGACTTTTTGAAGGTGTGTGACCCTCCTGTCCAATGCAGTGCTCAGTGTAACGTGTGCAACTCTACTGCACCAATGGATGCATGAGCTGTCTATGACAGCAGTCTGGCTGCAGTGGTCTTCAGTTTAAAGTAAAGCACCACTGCAATTAGCGGTGGTAACGTGTGTGTATTTAGCATATTGACGTCACCCTTTTCCCTCTGGCTGCTAATAAAATCCCTCCCACTTCCTCCCTCTGCTGCCGTCTACCCTGCTCCCTTGTTATTGCCCCCACCAAACACATTGTATGTGCAGACGGAGTGCACAGTCCCCATTGTCTCCAGGCCCTCCCCCAACAAACACCCAGGTGACATGCTGGGAGCCCACCCCAGCATGCCCATTGTCCCTGTAAATGGGAAAACTGTCCCTCAACATCTTTTGTTTTTTTAAAACCTGTGAAAACAGAAAACTGCCCTCGCTGTGTCTTGTGCCCGCCTCCCGAACCCACACCCACCCTCTGCATATCCCATCTCCCCCCCATACTTACCTCCGGAGCCTGGCGCAATGATCTTCAGTGGAGTGGGAACACGTCTGCCCTCTTGAAAGCAGAACGCAAACTGAAGAAATGACAGTGAGCTGTATAATGGCATAAATGTTTTTTTTTTCCAACTTAGGTGGCTATCTAGGGCATTTTTGCAAATTTTGGCACAACATTTTCAACAGGGGGTTCTTGGGACACCACCTCATGAATTCAGTTACTGTCATGTGAGTTATTCGCTCCCCAAAGGTGATTTCATGGTCACTGCACAAAATCACTTTTTGGGATTGATTAACTAAACAACAGTGTCACTGTTAATGAGGTGGGCTTCCAAAATCCTATGTTGCAAATTTGGTGAAAAAATGTCAAAAAATGACTGTGTAACGAGCGTGTGTTGCGCTGTTTCCACGCACACTCATAACTTCCAGAATTTTAAATATTTTCACTCCAGATTTTCAACACTGCCATTTTTTCACACCTCCTTATGAACAGAACAGCTGACATTTTTCACATCCTGGCTGAAATGTGTTTTTGCACATCCAGAGCACAATGGTGTGGTCAGAGTGAGAAATCAATGCTCAGGACAGATTATGAAAATCACAGTGACACTGTTCATGAGCAGAGGTCCCACAATGCCTATGTTGAAAATTTGATGACAAAAGTCCACAAAATGACTGTGTCATGAGCGTTCATTGTGCAGTTTCCATGCACACTTGTAAGTTCGAGAAATTGTTGTATTTTCACTCCAGATGTTCAACATTGCCATCCCTTCACACCTCCCTTTGAATGCTACAGCTGTCATTTTTCACATCCTGCCCGAACTGTGTTTTTGCACATGTGGAGCACAACGGTGTGGTCGCTGTGGGAAATCAACGCTCAGGACAGATTAACAAAATAACAGTGGGACTGTTCATAAGCAGAGGTCTCAATTGCTTTTATGAGATGGGGGTAACAAAAAGGTCATGCTGAAAATTTATTGTGCAAATTCCAGCAATTGCACAGGGCATTAGGGTAAAGCATCATACGTGCCAAACACCACTGCAAATACCTGCAAGCGAACGTTCGGCATTGACAAATGCTTGTTTATGCTGTTAGGTACATGAGCAAGAATGCCTGTTTTCATGTGCCACCAACTATGATGAGTTGAATACGAGGTAAGTACAAAATACAAAAAAATCAAGATATGTACAAAAAATAGAAATACAATACATCATTAACATTTGCAATCCAGCCTACTAAATGGAGTTTCCTTTAGTTTGTTTTTAGAAGAGGAGATCTTGTTACATTATTACATATTATATAGACATACACATTATGTTCACATTAAACAGGCAAGTGAATCAGTACACATTAATCTACTTACTTGTATTAAAAATAAATACAGCATCTGCCATCTATTGGCCAAAAAGCAAAATGACAATGGCTCAATATGATTACTTTTTAAGTTTACGCATGCACGTCAAACTTCTTGCGATGAGTGACTTTTGAGGGGTGTGATACCGTCTGTCCAATGCAGAGTGCTCTGCAAGGAGCATGATAGAATCACACCAATCATCAGCCAGGCTGATCGTGACACTATTTTTTCTGAAGTGGTCTGCACTTGAAAAGAAAAAGCCATACCAATCATCTGGTGGCTGTTTTCTTTCATCTGCAGGTCACTGCCCGGAAAACAGCTGTTTGCGTCCCGATCAGCCTGGCTGATGTCTCCACCCCTCCTCACAACCCCATTGGTCCTTTCCCTCTCCAGCCTCTTGTACCCCTGGCTGACACCTTAAACCCTGTAGGGCATAAATAAATTTACAATAGGGCTGCCGGAGTGGTGATTCTGGCAGGTGGGAGGAGGCGTTTTCCTCCCCTGCCTCCTCTGCTGCCCTTGACTCCTTTTGCTCCTCTTCTCCCATCCATGCAGAGTAGGCCACAGCCTAAGCTCTGTACGGGCTGGGAGTTTACAGTGCCCGAAGGCACTTTCACTTAAGCGCGATTGCAGTAGCAGATCCCCCCACTGACAACCAGCTGCTAAGTCCCGTGTCAGCATGTATTCCCTCCCCTTTAATGTGGCAGAGTGGAGCCCACCTCAGTATGGCAAAAAATTACCTCTTTAATGTTTCCAACACAGGGATGCCCACTTTCGGTGTCGAATGTGCCCACGCCCCTACGTTCTCAGCCGACCTCGGGGCGCCCAATCCCCAGGTCGGCACTGATCCCCCTCAGTACTCTGGCACACTGGGAGACCTCCCCAGTGTGCTGAGATCCATTTTATTAATATTTCACCTGTAAATAAGAAAACAGTCCCACAAGGTCTTTTTTTTTTAGAAACCTGAAAAAAAAGAAAATGGTCCCTCCTTGTTCCCGCTGGCCCCCCTCCTCCAACCCACACCCTCCCTCTTCATACCACACCTCCCTGCACCCCTCACCCATACTTACCACCAGAGGTCAAGAGCAGCGATCTTCTGTGGACAGGGAACACATCTGCACTCTTCAAAGACCTACCGGGAACTGAGGAAATGATGGTAAGACCTATAATGGCAGTCAATGGGGGGGGGTCAACTTGGGTTGATATCTCAGCCAATTTTTAGAGTTTTAGTCACAAATTTTTAACATGGGGTTCTTGGGACCCCATCTCATAAACACTGTCACTGTCATTTTGTTTCTCGGTCCTGAAAGATGATTTTGTGGTCACTGCATGGAATCACCTTTTGGGACCAATTAACAAAACAACAGTGCCACTGTTCATGAGGTGTGGTCCCATAAAGCCCTTGCTGCAAATTTGGTTAAAAAAACTCCAAAAAATGACTGTGTTACGAGCACCCATTGCGCAGTTTCTACACATGTTCATAACGTCAACAATTTTAAATATTTTCACTCCAAATTTCCAACATTGCCATTTTTTCACACCCCCTTATGGACAGTATAGCTGTCATTTTTTGCATCCTTCCCAAAATGTTTCTGCACCTGTGAGTGCAAAGATAGTGTTGCTGTGCAAAATCAACTTGCCGGGACAAGTAATGAAATCCCAAAGTGCCACTGTTCATGAGGGAGGTTCAAAGAGCCATTTTGAAAATCTGGTGAAAACATTCCAAAAGCAGACTGCATTACAAGTGTGCATTGCACAGTTTCTAGACACACTCGTAACTTCGCCACTTTTTCATATTTTGACTTCAGATTTTCAACATTGCCATTTCTTCACTCCTCCTCATGAACAGTGTAGCTGTCATTTTTCACATCCTGCCTGAAAAGTGTTTTCACACATGTGGCACCGAATGTCACACCCTGAAGTTAGAGGCACAATAACAAAATGGGGACTCTCTTCCGGACATGGGATTTTCCTTCTTTCTTGTCACCCTACCTTCCAGTCTCTTGCCTGTATTCCCACAGACCCCCTCCCCATCTCTTTGTTCAATTTTGCACCATTCGGCACTGAGAAAAGGGGCCATAGGCAAGACACTCTCTCTCCCAAGTCATGGTGCCCAATCCTCGGGGCTGCCTAATGGGACCTCTCCTGCCCTACAAAACAGCCAAGGAGGGATTACAATGAGGAGTCAGCACCTGACCGTGGAGGTTTTTTTTTTTTTATAAATTTCATCTTTATTGTCTTTTCAACTTATTTACATACAGACACACATTTAACAGATAATTTCATGTGTACAATACAGTAAGGATTTAGTAACTATTAGTTAAGCTATTTACATAGTGGTCACAGAAAAAAGGAAGAAAACCAGAGCAATTAATCCATATCCCAAGCTTCAGCAATAAACTACTTCAGGTGATCATACTGAACAGATTACAATAAATCATTTGGGATTATAGTCCAGGTTGTATCATAAACTTAGGTTCTCTCTTTTTATTGCTCATGGGCCCAAACCCTCCTCCCCTGGGACGTCTCCCTTTCCAGGTTACAATCTAACGCCATCCTGTGGCATACATCTCCCAGAGGGTGAGCAGCAGATTCCCCCCCCCCAGTTCCTTTTAGTGAGGGGAAGGTTACGTCAAGGGCCTCCCACTTGCCCACTATGGGACGAACATTTCGTCCCGGAGCATATAGTATATTTGCCAGCGGGACCAGCTGGAGGTGAAAGTCTCATCTCTTCCATTCAGGTTGTGAGTAATTCATTCTAACTGCTATATCTGTTTGGTTATAACCCACCAGTTTTGTATTGTAGGTGGCTTGTGAGTCAGCCAGAGTTTAATTATTGATTTCTTAGCTGCTGTTAGAAGCAGGTGCAAGAGCTATTTAGTATTAGGACCCCTTTATTCTTTGGGGAGTATCAGGAAGAGGTACATTTCTTTTGTTAGCTGCAGCTTGGGCTCGAATAGCTTCCTCAGGTGTTCTTCCAGTTGTTTAAAAAAAGATGTAAGGCCGTGCATGACCACATGACGTGTGTGATTGGCCCTTACCTCTTCGCATTGTTGCCAGCAGTCTGCCTTATTAGTGAGGGAGTAGAGTCTTGTCTACTGGTGTTCTAAAATATCTAATAAGATTTTTCCATGCATACTTATACCATTGGTGTGAACTGGTAACTCGGGCCACATGTCCACATGCTACCTGCCAATCTTCTTGTTTGAGGAGGCTGCCTATCTCATCCTGCCATTGCAAGCATGTGTTTTTTGTATATGTTTTCCCTTGGGTGTTCAGTGCTTGATAGTAGGCCGATATCAAGTGTGAGCTCTCCAGGTTCATATTGAGGTGGAGCTGGGCACTTAGCGATAGGGGGTATCTATCAGGAATTTGAACTGCCATAGGTTGGCCCTGAAAAAAGTGCCATAACTGTAAATATCTATAAAAGTTCTGGATAGGGAGGTTGAATCACCTCCATATGGACTCAAAGGTCCAGAGTACCCCTGTGAGATTATTTGCAAGATATATCTCAAACCATACCTTTCCCACTCCCGACAGCCATGGTCTAGTCTGTTTGGGAAGAAATCACCCAGGCTGGCGATCGGACAGAGCACGGCTAAAAATGGGGTCAGCTGCTGGAATTTTCTAATGGCTTGCCAGATTCTTCTGCTATGCCTAATCCATGGGTTTGGAGAGGCTGGGAACACTGGTTCAGCCCCCGGGCTGTATAAGGACTGGGAGTAGTCCCTATCAGGGGGTGAATGGTTAATTTGTATCCAAAGTGGTGTGATTGTCCTATTCTGCCTGGCCATTAAGTGGGTTAAATTTGCTGCAAAATAATATAACTGCAGGTCTGGGAGGGACAACCCTCCCTCCTTACATGGAAGGGTAAGCACTTTTAGCCAGACCCGGGGACTCTGACCAGTCCAAACAAACTGTGAAACAAGGTGGTTCCAAGTCCCAAAAGTTCTCTTAGATATGAAACTGGGAATATTCTGGAATAAATATAGGGCTCTGGGTAGGGTGACCATTCAAACTAAGTCTATCCTCCTGCTGAGGCTCAGGGGCAGAGTAGCCCATGAAGCCAAATCTGCCTTTAACTGTGATAAGAAGGGCCCATAGTTGTTTTTATAGGCTGCTTTGCTCATCTGGGATATAAATACACAAAGGTATTTTAATTTAGTTAAATTCCATTGACATGGTATGGCGTTTCAGATAAATGCTGAGGGAGAATAATGAAAGGTGAGTATCTCCGTTTTCGGCAGATTCAGTTTATATCCCGAAACCTGGCCGAATGTGTCCAGAACTTGTTTTATAATTGGGAGGGTTTCTTCAGGATTTGAGAGGTACAATAAAACATCGTCAGCATACAGTGCTATTCGATGTTCCGTGTCTCCTATCACAACTCCCCTGATGTCTTTGGCTTTTCTTATGTATTGTGCTAGAGGTTCAATATAGGCCATGAACAGAAGGGGGGACAGATGGCAGCCCTGTCTATTCCCCCTTTTCAGGAGGAAGTATTTAGAGTGATGATCTCCCACTTTAACACATGCCTGAGGGGATGCATAGACATGCTGCAGGACTGAGATCAGAGGACCGAGGAGGCCTAGTTTATCTAGGACTTTATACAGGAAGAGCCAAGCGACCCTATCGAATAGGGTTGCCACCTGTCAGGTTTTTTACCTGGTGATCAGGTTTTCTGGGTCCCTATCAGGTAATCCGGTTTTGCTGTGTGCTGGTCAGGTTTTTGAGCCATTTTGAGTGCTCACATATTTTTAAAACAAATGTTGTCATATTATTCATTGTTTCAGCTGTATGTCCAGCTTACAAACAAGTTCTGTTGTCAATATAACCCTTTGTTTGTGAAAGCAGTCAGCCTGGGAGGTGTAAAGTATGGCCATTAACACCATTAGCACTTACTTAACCTAATCTTTTACACTGCATCTTGTCTTTTATTGATATAACAAATGGCCTTCTAGGAGAAACAATACATGATGAGTCATACAAAGGGGTGGGGCTAGGGGCGGAGCTTAGGATCTGGTTTTTGCCCCATCCAAAGGTGGCAACCCTACTATCGAATGCGTTTTCGGTGTCCAGACTAATCACAACTGAGGAGGTGTTCGAGGTCTGCATTTTATGAGTGATGTGTAGAGTACGCCGGATACTATCAGTCGTGGAGCGGTTTCTCACAAAGCCTGTCTGATCTTGATCAATCAACTGAGGCATGACTTGGTCTAGGCGATGAGCTAGAATGTGCATAAATAGCTTATAGCCTGCATTCAGGATTGACATCGGTCTGTATGAGCTGCATAGCTGTGGGTTCTTTTCTGGCTTCAGAATTATTGAAATAGTTGCATAGGACCAAGACGTGGGGGTCACCCTCCAGAACTGAGTTAAATAACGTGAGGAGTTCAGAGGTGGTCTGCTGTTTCATGACTTTATAGAACTCACTTCCATATCCATCCGGTCCAGGTGTCTTTAGGGATTTTGATGTGGAAATCACAGCCATATTCATGCTCAGTTATAGGGGAGGTCAGTGCCTCACCCTAGTCTGCTGAGAGTCGGGGAAGGGTTATCCCTCGTAGGTAATCTAAGAACTACTGCTCTCTGGGTGTATGCTCAGGAGTGTAGACTGTGGAGTAGTATTCAGTGAACACTTCTGTGACGTCATGCAAATTAGGAAGGGGCTGACCTCCAGACGGGTGCCAGAGAGTAGTGACCGCTGAAGCCTTCCTCTGTCTCCGCACCTGGTAAGCCAGTAGCCTAGTAGACCTGGGTCCCACTTCATAATACCTCTGCCTCAGGAAAGTTAGGGCAATCTCAGTTTGCTGTAGTACTAGGCAATCTATCTCTACCTTTATTTCCTGAAGCTGAGGCAGGACCGAGGAGTCTCCCACCTAATGTGCCATTTGCAAGAAGTGGAGTGTCTCTTCTAACCTAGCCCTGTGTTCCCTACGGCTTCTACTCAGTGCCATTGTATGCTGAATAATGTGACCTCTAAGCACCGCTTTTATTGTGTCCCAGAGTATTGCTGGAGATACTTCATCTGGGGGGTTATGCTTCAGAATTTCGGTTACTCTATCTGAGAGAAACTCTTGGAATTGCTCGGAGCGCAGATAGTATGGGTTAAGCCTCCATCTGGTGTTTTTAATTTGAAGACCCATTTCCCATGATGACATCAGTGGGGCATGGTCAGAGAGGGCGATATCACCCAACTGGGCATCCGTTAGCTGACCCAGGATTTTCCAACTGCGTGTAAGTTTGGTCTATGCGGGAATATGTCCTGTGAACCGCAGAGTAATGTGAATAATTTCTAGTGTGTGGATGTATATGTCTCGAGACATTGACCCACCCTACCTTGGTCATGAATCTTTTAAAGAATATTTGTGCTGGCATTCGCTTCGTTGTTCTCAAGTTAGAGGAGACCAGAGAGGGATCCTGTGCTAGATTGAAGTCTCCTGCAAGTAGGAGGACACCTTTCATATTCTGCACAACTCTACCAAGCAGGGCCTACAGCTGAGAGACAGAAAGTGTAGGGGGGCATACACATTAGCTAAAGTAACTTCCACTCCATATATGTGCCCTGGACTACTACCAGTCTACCCTCTGGGTCCTTCAGAGTGTGCTCATGCTGAAAAGGAGGTCCCAATTGGTATACTTATGGCCCCGCCCCGCCATCTGCCTCACCTATAAGAAGAGCTGTACAGAGTACCCCGACTCAGTTTAGCCAGCTTGTGATGCTCCGCAGCATTTAAGTGTGTCTCCTGGAGGTAGATCAGGTCAGCTCTACTCTTACGTAGATACGATAAAACTCATGTGCGCTTAATAGGAGAGGTTAATCCATTAATGTTTTGGGAGAGCAGTTTTACACTAGGGTTAGTCATATTTGCCCTTATTGGGTTCTGCCTTCTGGGGGGACACTCAATGCACACTTTTTTGGTTTTCAGTTAAATCCTTTTGAAGTATACCTGCCTTTTTTAACAAACAGTAACAAGCACATTGCAAAAAACAACAATGAACATTTAAACAAAATACAACCAACCACAAACATAACCTGATCTGTGATGAGTCCAACTGGGTACTCAGCACAGGGGTTAAAGAACCAGTACTTCCAAGTGTGAGAATCTGATCCAGATTCTGTAGTAAGCAAAAGTCCTTACTGTGAAGCTTCATCTCCCAGTGAGATGCCTCTGGACATATACAGTGTCCGATAAGGAAAGAGGATAAGGGTTAGTGGGACGTCTTGAGTAGGTCCGTCGAGACCTCCTGTGTTAGTGTGGTACCTTGACTGCGTGTATGTGATACCATGCGGTCTTCAATTATACCTAACCAATGATTGGTGGTAGATCTCTAAGGGCAGATGAGGGAGAAGGGAATCAGAGGGCAATCACAGAGGGAGATAGGGAGCTCAGGAGGGCCAATAAATCACGGAGCGTGGTTTGGATGAATTTCAGTATATCAGTACCTTCGGCCCCCTCCGGGAGACCTGAAATCTAAATATTGTTTTGGCGGTTTCTACTGTCCGCGTCCTCCACTCTGTCCTGCAGGGTTTTGATGGTGTGGTGCAACTGTACTATAGCCCATTCAGTCTCTGTAACCCTCTGATCTGTCTCCTGGGCTTGGTTTTTGGTTATATGCAAAGTACTACCAATTGCTTACATGTCATGATGATAACCATGCCTGTACCCATGCCTGCATCCACTGCTTTTCTTTTACCATGCCTGTAACCATGCCTGTATCCACTATTTTTCTTTACTGTAACCACCTCATGATGTAACTCACAATGCCTCAAATGTTCCTTATGTCCTTGTTCATTCTTATAACTTGTATTGTTATCCCAGGTCGCCCCTGAAAAAGGGACCTTCGGGGCTCAGTGGGCCTACCCAGTCACCAAAATTTAATAAATAAATAAATAAATCATTCTTGGCGCTTTTCGAATTTATTTATATCAGTGCAGAGCGCTGTTTCAGTAGATCGCATCTCTTTGCGACATTCCTTGAGCTCAGTTAGCATTTGTGCCATTTGCCTCTGCAGGATGTTGGTGGGGATCTGGCCACTTGCTGTGGAGCCCTGGTGGGAGCCAGTTGAGGCCTGAGAGCTCTCGCTTTCCGATCCATCCTCTCGCGATCCTTCAGCATCTGGTAGGTCTGGTGGTCTGTTTTTCACACGATCATTCTTTTTAGGCATTTTCTACCTCCTGTTGTAGTTTTCTATAAAGATTTGTATGGAAAAAGTAGTTTTGAGAGGTTAATTAGCTAAATCTCGGAGCCTCCTGATTCAGGCTGCACTCAGGAGCATGACGTCACTGGAAGTCCCGACTGTGGAGGGTTGAGGATGAGAGGAGCATGGACAATAGAAAGTTAACTGGGGAATAAATAAGAACCTTGTATTGCTGGCGAGAAATGATGCTACTCAACTGCATGTAAATAAGCCTGCGCTGGGACCTGTAGCCCTGCCCTACCCAGTACAATACTAATACGTGTACCAATAGTGAACTTTGGCATTGACAAATGGTGAACTTCGGCATTGACAAATGGTGGACTTCGGCATTGACAAATGGTGAACTTCGGCATTGACAAATGCTGAACTTCGGCATTGACAAATGCTTGTTCTTGTTTTGTGGGTTTTACTTATTGATCGGTTGATTGATTGCATTGATTGTTTGCAATTTTTTTACAAATGTAACTTAAAATGTCTTTTTCTAGATATTTCTTTACTAATCCTAATGGATCCACTTTATAATCAGAATAAGGTACTCCAGGTTGCACTTTGTGCTAGGGTATTAGCGCTTCAAACCCCCACGGTGTGCCATTATCCCAAAAAGCAACCCTGTCATGTCTTATTGCTTAATTAAAATGAGCTTAACCCAAGCACAGAGCTTGGGGACACTGCAAAATCAGGTAGTTAATCCTTGTACCAACATTTAAATGTACCGCAAATGATATCATTAATTTAATGCTGTTTTGTGTGGCAGCAAATGAATTTATTTTAGTTACTGCAGCTCTGCTGTTTAAAATTTTAAATTCATGTTGTATTATTTGTTTAGGACCACCTGCCTTGATCAAGGCGACCAGTAAAGCTCTACAAACACAAAATAAACACAGATGAACTTTTTATGGAAAAAAAAATAGACAGACAGATAGATAGATAGATAGATAGATAGATAGATAGATAGATAGATAGATAGATAGATAGATAGATAGATACATTTGCCTGCTGTTTGTAGTTTGGTGAAACTATTTATGTTTGAGAAAAAGAATATAAAAAGAAACTAAAGGAAAACTGAGCTGCCATGTTTATAAAGGCAGTGTGAACTACTGGTTTGACAGCTGAACTGTAAAATAGGAGCTTACAGATTCAAACCCCACTGCAGCAACTGTCTCACTGCATGCCTCTAAGCAAGTCACATCTTTGGACCCTGACGTCAAGACAAATTACCGTCCAATCTCCAACCTTCCATTCTTGGGTAAGATTATTGAAAAGATTGTGGCACTTCAGCTTGAAGAGCACCTCATGGCCTTTGATTTATACGAGCCTCTCCAGTCTGGGTTTCGAGCGAGGCATAGCACAGAAACTGCATTAGTTTGGGTGCATAATAACCTTCTCAGGGCAAGAGATTGAGGGAAGGGGACAATTCTCGTTCTCCTCGATCTTTCCTCAGCTTTTGACACTGTGGACCATTGTGTGTTGCTTGACCACCTGAGGGAATTTTGTGAACTTGCTGGCACAGTCATCTGCTGATTTGAGTCCTTTCTCACAAACAGGAGGCAAAGGATAGTGATGGGGAAGTTCTCCTCCTCCCCAGTCTCCTGTCTGGTGGAGTACATCAGGGTTTGGTCTTGTCACCAATGTTGTTCACCGTGTACATGCTGCCCCTGGGAGGGCTCATTAGGAAATACGGCTTGGGTTTTCATTGCTATGCTGATGATACCCAGCTGTATCTTTCCTTTGTACCCGGGACATCCAGCACAGTTGATGTGCTTAACAGCTGCCTTGCTGAACTCAGTGACTGGATGGCCAACAGCTGGTTGTGAATGAACTCCGATAAGATGGAGATACTGGTAGTGGAGTTGAACAGAGGGCATGATTGGAAGGTCTTGGGCACAGAGACAGGACTTGTCCTGGGTTCTGTGCCTTTGACGGCCTTCTCCAGGGTGCATAACCTGGGCATTATTCTGGACAGCGGCCTAACACTTGAGGCTCATGTGTCGGCCATGGTCCATACCATTTTTTACCATCTGAGGAATATCACCAGAATTAGACCCCTGGTTCCGCCACTGGACCTACCTACCTTAGGGCATGCCTTTGTGACATTGAGGCTTGATTACTGTAATGCGCTCTGCGTCAGAGTCTGGAGAGATATCTTCCGCCAGCTTCAGCTAGTGGAGAATGCTGCTGCCAGGTTGTTGCCGGGGCAGTCTAAGTATTGCCATGTCACCCTGGGGCTGCGCGCACTGCACTGGCTGCCAGTCAGGTGGAGGATCCTCTTTAAGGTGGGCCTGCTCACCTTTAAGGCCCTTCATGGCCTGGGCTTTGGTTACCTGGCAGACCTTCTTACACCTGCTATCTCAGTCTACTCCCTCAGTTCCTCCTTGAGGGGGCATCCTTGTAATTCTCAGGACGAGGTTAACAACTGCCAGTGATAGAGCTTTTAGCGTCGCCGGCCCCGTCCTGTGGAATTTGCTACCTCCATCTATAAGGGAGCCTCCTTTGGTGGAGGTATTAAAAGCATGCCTCAAGGCCTTCCTGTTTACGCAGGCTTTTCCTGACCCAGCTTTGTAAATATTGTCCTGTTCTGACTTGTTATATCACCTGTCCCTGATTTCCTTTTTATTATTTATCTTGTTATTTATTTTTTATTTAATGAGTTTTATAGCTTTTATGATAATGTTTTCTTTATTGCTGTTTGTTTCATGTTGATTTTATGTACGGCACCCAGAGCCTCCAGGATTGGGCATCTTTTAAATAAAATTTTCCTTGCCCTTGCCTTGCCTAAAGGGACACTGTCAACCGCCTTAGGACTCCAAGTGTTTGTAGTTAAAAAGCACACATTATGGTTGGTAACATTCTGTACAGATTGTTGGTGTAGCTGGTAGTTTGATTCCAATTCCTTTTTCCTTTTTAAAAGTGAAAAACATGCTACCCACCATACTGATGTTACCACACAAAAATGTGTTTGTATGCAGTCCTTGATCAACTCCCATTGCATCTTTCCTAGACATGGAAACACACCCAAAACAGTCTAGCCACTCCAGATGCAATGGAAAGAGAGGACACAATGGCTTCATAAGTGGCTGCACTCCCTTACCAAATGTGTCACAATGGCACCGCAATGGCAACACAGCGGTGGGCTACAAAATGTGCAATGGCACTACCCAGTGGTGCCCTCATAGTACAATGGTAGTTTTTATTTTGTTTTTTTCTTGGTGCAGCGGTAGGACAGTGGTACAATTGTATCACAAAGAAGTTGGAACAAATCCACTGTGAAACCATGAAAACCCAAATGGTAGAACAGTGGTAATCACATTGGTATTGCAATGGCTAACCAATGGTGTTACAGTGGTATTCAGAAGAAATTATTGTAAGGGCTGTTTGGGGAGGGTGCTCCTGATTTTCCAAAGTATACAATAAGAGTAGATTACGAATCTGAAACAAAACGAGGTTGGGTATAATTACACCATGAGCATGCATTCCAGTTCTGCTAAGAAAGGAAGCAGATAAAATAAACTAGTAACATCAGTGAAGGTAAGCAATCATGACATGTGGGTTTTCAGCTAGAAATAATATGATGCAGAAAGGGTTGACAGTGTCCCTTTAACCTCCCTGTGCTTCAGTGTTCCCAGCGGTAACACTGAGATGAAGCAGGACCCCACTGTGAATGAGAACTACCTTCATTTGGACTATCCTAGCTGACTAAACTGGAAACTGTGTGAAAGAATGCTACACGTAGCACATCAACAGGTATCTGTCAGCACTGGGCTCACCTGCAGCATATCCCTCCTGACACTCAGATCAAAGCCTGCCAGTAGTACAAGCACATACATGCAATGTAAGAGGGGAGGCTTGTGGAGCTAATTGGAGGAACAAAGCCCCAGGACAGCTCTGAAATCTCTGCTAATCTCTCTTGTTTGTTCTGGCAAACTGTCACTACAGTCTACTGATTGAGGATCTTAATCCTGGTTGTGGGGAGGGGAGTCTTGAGCAGTGTGTGATCATTATGCATAGGACTGCTACACTTCCGAAATGTCTTTCCACTGAAACCATTCACCTTTTAATCGTACACACACTAACTCCTTAAAGTGACACCAACACCTCAAGGAGAACTTTGAGAAACATAATATTTGGACACAAAGCAGCTTATATTTCTCATTAGCTCTATTCCTCATCCCCATTATTTATTACTGAGGTCATATGCATGAAAAAAGGATAGCTGTTCCTTGAGGTTTCATCAGCTCCATATTTCTTCTTCCCAACCTGATGTGATAATACTCTGCTTGTGACATCACAACTATTCCCATGGAAACAGACTGTGATGTGACAACAAAGCATTATAATTGCAAGTAGGGAATAAGCTACAGATGCAGATGAACTCCAAGAGATAAACATTTTGCTTTTGTGGTAATTTCTTCAGTCATAAATAATGGAGAGGCAAAATATATAGAAGATATATGAAAAGTTGGATTGTATCTAGATACTATGTTTTCCAAAGGTTAACCAAAGGCATCAGCTGCTCTTTAAACTCTTCCCCCTTCCCCATTAATACTTCTCTAGCTCACTGGTGTACTTACCTTTCATTCCCTATTTCCAATGGTTTCAGTCATTGCAAAAAAAATAAGAGGTTAATGGCACTTGGACAGCCTAGTCCTTTGTGCTGATTAGAGGTTTTTTGTATTTAAAGTGTTAGAAATTTTTTTTAAACAATCTTCTTGCTCCATCCACCTCTGCTTCCAGACCAAGCCTTCCCCAGTTGCCCTCATTCTAAGGGTTGCCAAAGCAGTCAACAATGTTGTTACTAGTTTGATTAGCATGGGTGCTGCTCTAATGTCAAGAAGCCAGCATCCTCCCCAGAGATCTTGCTTACCTCTGAAACACACCTGTGACCTGAGGCAGGAGCTCTGAGTCTGCCTTTAAAGCCAGGTTCCAGCATGCCACCATGGCTTATGGCAGCTTGCCATTGTTAGGCCAGCCACGGGTGCCCTGTGGTGTGGTTGCAGACTATTGTAAGTATTTAGCTCTACCATGTACGTGCAGCAACATAGGGAATGTCAATGCTGATGTACATTTTTACAAGAAAAGTGTCATAAGAAGGAACAGAACTGATTTATACTCAGTCTGAATCAGGACCCCACCAACAAACGAGTGCCCGTGTGACACACACACACACACACACACACACACACACACACACACACACACACACACCAAGCATTTGTCAATGCCGAATGTTGCTTGCCTGTATGTGCTGTGTAGGTATTTGGAAGTCAGTGGAGTGCAAATATTGAAAATTTGCAAATTTACGAGCGTGTGTAGGAAATGCGCAACGCACACTCGTGAAACAGTAATTTTTAGGAAGTTTGTGACCAAATTTTCAACATAGTCATTTTAAGACCTCTGCTCATGAACAGTGTCACTGTGATTTTCTTAATGTGTCCCATACATTGATTTACACACCGACTGTGCCATTGATGCGCTCATGGGTAGGAAACACATTTTAGGCGAGATGTGAAAATGACAGCTGTACTGCTCATAAGGAGGTGTGGTAAAATGACAATGTTGAAAATCTGGAGTGAAAATATTGAAAATTCAAACATACATGCGTTGCGTAGGAAGTGCATAGCATGAGCTCATCAAAACAGTCATTTTTGGAATTTTCCACCAAATTTTCAACATAGCCATTTTAAGACCTCTGCTCATGAATGGTGTCACTGTGATTTTCTTAATGTGTCCCATACATTGATTCGCACACCATTTGTGCCATTGTATGCTACATAGGGAAACACATTTTAGGCGAGATGAAAAATGACAGCTGTACTGCTCATAAGGAGGTGTGGCAAAATGACAATGTTGAAAATCTGGAGTGAAAATATTGAAAATTTGTAAACTTACGAGCGTGCGTAGGAACTGCGCAAGGCAGGCTCGTAAAACAGTCATTTTTAGGAATTTTTCCACCAAATTTTCAACATAGGCTTTTTGAGAGCCCACCTTATGAATATCGGCAGTGTCATTTTGTTAACTGGTGCGGAAAGGTGATTTTGTGCAGTGACTGTGAAATCACCCTTCGGGCCCGAGTAACGCCATGACAGTGCAAGAATTCATGAGGAGGAGTCCCAAAAACCCCATGTTGAAAATTTGGTGCAAAAATTGCAAAAAATGCCTGAGATATGCAACAAAGTTGAAAAAACCCTATCTATCCCATTATACAGCGTACCGGCATTTCCTCAGTTCGCGGTCGGCTTTGAAAGTGCAGGCGTGTTCCGGTCCACGAAGATCGTCGCGCGGACTCCGGTAAGTATGGGGTGAGGGGTGTGGGGAGGCAGGGTGCGCAATGGGTGGGTGTGGGTTGTGGGGCGGGGCAGGAGACTGCAGGACCGTTTTTTCTTTACAGGTTTTTTGTTTTAAAAGGCGCCGCGGGACGTTTGCTACACTGGGGTGGGCTCCCAGCATGGCAGCATGAAAAACTGTTTGGGGCTGGAGCCAACAAGGGATTGGGCACCCGTCGGCCATAACAAGCTTTGCCACGCTGGCGTGGGCTCCCAGCGTGGCACCGTGTAGCCGGGGGCAGTGGAGCCGACCAGGGGATTGGGCACCCCGTCGGCTATGATGAGTTGCCGCGCTGGGGTGGGCACCCAGCGTGGCATCTCTAACTCTGTTTGGGGCGCAATCCCTGTCGAAGGCGGCTATGGTGTGGAGGCACAGCGGTGTGTGTGTGTGTGGGGAGGCGCGCCAGGCAGGCGATATCTTATCGCTGCTCACTGAAACATAACTCCCCCTTTCAACTGTACCCCATTGCATTTTGGAGCTGTCATAGACAGCTCCAGCAGACATTGGAGAACTGGGGCCGCGCCTACAAACACACTGACTGAATTGGAAGAGGGCTGCCACACCTCCGAAAACTCAGATGATGGCACTATGTTTCTTGCACATGCGTGCAAGCAACATAAAAATCTGGAGACTTGTTTTACTACAGAATGGCACTGAGATACATTACTGAATCACAAAATTACACATACCCCTATATTACAAAGCATAATGGGATATATATGCAAATCACCATGACATTTTAAGCTGGTTAAGCTTTAAGTAGGAATGCATGGTGTCAAAGAGCCTCACACAATCTGCAAAGGGTGAAAACAGAAGATACAGACACGTGCTATGTCCTACCCAGGACTCATCAGTGTGCCTTGTCTGTATCACACTCCAGGGGAAATGAACTAGCCCTAAGTTGATCTTATGGGTTTGGGTCAAGGTGTGCCCGGAAAAAAAACAAGCTAAAAGATAAAGAACCACAGTGCAAAAGCATCAAGGCAAGGGTTACCCTGAAGGGCATTGGTAATAAAGCCAAGTTTCAAAGAAATATAAAATAATACATACCCCCATATTCCAAAGCATCATTGGATGTGTATAAAAATCACCATGAAATTCTAGGCTGGTTCATCTTTAAACAGGAATGCATGGTTCTAAAGGGCCTTTCACACAATCCGCAAAGGGTACAAATAGAAGACACAGACGTGTAATGATTACTGAATCATTGCATAACAAGAAATATACCTTCTGAGAAAACCTTTTTAACAACTCACAAATCCTGCTTTAACTAATAGTATCTAATGTAAAGGGGCCTAAGGAATAGGTACATATTTGGAAATGATCACGTGTGACTCTAATTGCAGAGCTGCTGAATATCCTTAATGTGAAGCGTTTGATTACAGAAGGTGATTTGCTCCTTTTTTGACCTCCCAATCCAGTCCTCTCCCCCTGTCCTCATGGTTAATAGGTCACCCGTGTCTGACCCTCCCTCTGTTGTTGCTCACTTCAATGAGTATTTTACCACTTGTGCCCTCCCTCCCTCCCTCCTCCCTCCCACCTCATGGCTGCTCTCTCCCTCCTCCTTACCTCACTGCTCCCTGGGGTTTGATTTTTCCCATCACTCCCCAGAAGACACTGCTTGCCTTTCCTCCTCCACCCTTCCAAATCTAGCCCGGATGGCTTGAACCCTAAACTTCTCCATCTGTCACCCTCATCATAACCACATCACCGGACTGGCTGTATTTTGCTTGTAATTGTGCTTCTTCCCTTCCCTTTCCCCTTCCCCTGGATTGCACCTGGAAATGAGCATTGCTTCAGTGTACCTCTCATGGGTACTAATTTTTAGCTAAATAAATAGTATATGGTTAGGGTTTATTTTGTATGGAAAGCAGACCCTTCAAAAACTTTGTTTTGCATGTTTGAAGCTGTTGTCCCTGACGAAGAGGCTGGTAAGTAATGAAGCACAGGAGTTTCTATTCCAGTCTACTAGCATGTAAGCTACAAGTGGTATTAATACATTTTGAATAGTTTTTGCTGGTCCCAGAGTGCTTTCCTGTTTTGGATTGAATTGTGGTAATACTCAGTAAAGGAGTACCAAGGTTTACTGTGAGCGCTGTGACAACCCCTCCTGGAATCCTGCCCTGCCTGGAGAGAATGCCACTGTGCACGGTCTAATGAGATAGCCCCCACTGGACCTCTTTTGTGAGATAAGTGAGACATAAAAATCACTGAAATGTCATCTATTGAAGCGCAGCAGTACCTGTCCTCTATGGAGTGTACAGTGACACCATGTGAGCAATCCCCTGATGAATTTCAGGGAGTATGGATAGAAAGGAAGAGTAGTCCTATAAAGGAACTGTACATCTAGAGTTTCCCCAAAACACTGACCTGCTTGATTCCAGCTCTGAGTATGGAAATTTAGCTTGTATGTGATTCTCCTGGGGCTTCTCCTGTGCCAGGTCCCAATTTCCCTGGCCCATGTGGTCATTTTCAGTGCAGGTTTCTGGATCTGAGTGGACCTCCTCCTGGACAAGAAGTAGCACTGATGCTCCAAGACAATGGGAGGGGGAGTGGCCCTTACACATTGTCCTCTGGGATTTGGAAGACACAAGGTACAGCATAGCTTTATGGATATGAACGGAATGGATCCCCCCCCCCCGAGACAAAAAGTAAAATCAATGCTCCTACACACAGGAGGTAGCCCTTAAACACAAGTATACATTTGTGTAATGTAATCCTATGTTAATAAATGAAGTTTTTTTGCATCAGTACTGAGTTCAAGTGAAGTTCTTAGAAACATAGAAACATAGAATTTGACGGCAGATAAGGACCGCTTGGCCCACCCAGTCTGCCCATTTCCCTACCTGATGGATAAGCTGCAGATCCTAGTTAACCAGCAGCCTACTTCTTCCTACCCCCACCCCCTAGAATTTCCTTATGACTGTCCCATGCATGCTTGAATTCCACCACTGTTTTTGACTCCACAACCTCCTCTGGAAGGCTGTTCCACACATCCACAACCCTCTCTGTGAAAAAATACTTCCTTAAATTACCTCTGAGCCGACCCCTTCTATCTTCAAATTGTGCCCCCTTGTTCTTGCACACCTCTTTTTTTGAAAGATGCTACCCTCTTGGACTTTGTTGATTCCCTTGAGGTACTTGAAAGTTTCTATCATGTCCCCCTCTCCCTCCTTTCCTCGAGGCTATACATATTAAGCTCCTTAAGTCTCTCTTCATATGTCTTCCGGTGCAGACCCTGCACCATTTTAGTTGCCCTCCGCTGGACAGCTTCCATCCTGTCTATGTCTTTGCGGAGATTGGGTCTCCAGAACTGCACGCAGTACTCCAGATGTGGTCTCACCAGCTGTCTGTACAGAGGATAATAACTTCTTGTTTTCTACTGGTGATGCCTCTCCTATGCATCCCAGTATCCGCCAGCCCTCCTTGCTGCCCTCTCACATTGCTTGCTCACCTTTAGGTCATCTGATATGACTACCCCCAGGTCCCTTTCCATTTTTGTTGTTAGTATCTCACCCCCCATTGTGTACTCTTCCCCTGGGTTTTTGTTTCCCAGGTGCATTACCTTGCACTTCTTAGCATTGAATCTAAGCTGCCATACATTTGACCATTCCTCTAACTTTGCCAAGGCCCTTCTCATCCTTTCCACCCCACCTTGTGCATCAACTCTGTTGCAGATCTTTGTGTCATCTGCAATGAGACATAGATGTGGATGGCAAAGAGAAATAGAGGCGATGCAGACTACTGAGGATGACATGCAGGGTGACCACTCTTGTAAGCACTTTTTTTTTTTTTAGACTGCACCCTTTTCTATAACAAGTGTGGTGGTTATGCCTCTCACTTATTCCACAGTGTGGAATCCTCTGATTTGATTGTTTCCCTCCAAGTTGTGCACACCAACTTTCTCATAGTGCTAGAGTAGCAGCTGTAGCCTTCATGCAGTGCTTGGGGTGTCTGGGCTGGATGTAATAACATGGGATTTGGGCTAGATCAGCTGTGCCTAGCCCCATATAACTGTCCCTCCAACATCTATGTTATGTTTACTGATTCTAAGGTGTGGGGAACTACTCTCCCAAAATTCTCCACATGTGCTTGCCCCTTCTGAATGATGAGGCTAGGACATTACTGGAATTCAAACAAAAAAAAGATCCTTTGAGGAAGAGTGGTTACACTAGCTTGTTTTACTGACTTGAGGCGATTATATACTCGAGCTGAAGACTTGATCATGCGGTGCTGCCAGTCAGTTTTGTATCTGCTCATTTCCCTTTTCAAACTCTGGTTCATACTGACCTCTACAGGACAAAAGTTATACAGGTAATTACCTTGAAATACTGTATTTAGAGCACTGCTCTAGACTAGACCAGAGCACTCTTTACAGACATCATCCAACCAGTGTGCAAAAGGTGCTCCCCCACCAAAGTTCTAAAGGAAGCCTCATTAGTTCATGCATCACTGTGACTTACTTGCAATGGGAGGGGCCGAGCTTAAAGAGCTCCTGACACCATTCGACCATTAGCAAAACTTGAAAAAAAAATTGAGATTTAGACACAATTTTGTTTATATATCCTATATTTTCTATAATTTTTTCCCTTTTTTCTTTATTATCGAGGACAGGTGTATGAAAGAGGATTACTGTCCCTTAGACTTTATCTGCTGTTTCTGCTTACCTACACTTGACATCATAATCTCCTGTTTATGGCATCATGATTATCTCCACAGCAACAGATTATGATGTCATAAACAGAACTGATGTCAGGTGCAGGCAAGCAGCCAGAACAGATAAGACAACGATCCTGCTTATGTGAAAATGTCCTTAGTAATAAAGACGTAAGGGTGAGAATTACAGAAAAAAATAATAAATATAAACTGAATTGTGTTTAAATGTCACATTTTTTCAAAGTTGTCACAACACTGTCAGGGGCTCTTTAAAAACAGGACTGTTTTAGTTCCTAAAGCCCATACAATACAGTTCCAGTTCTACGTTACAAACACTGGTGTTTTAACAGTAGGATGTGTTTTGTTTGAGGAAGGTCTGACTTAGATGGATTTATTAAACTGTTTTTAACATTTTCTTGGTGGTAGCGGGAATTAGGATGAAAATATTCTCTTGTAAGCAAGATTTAACAGTGTTGGTGTACAACTGCTTTGCTTCTCGTTTGAGTTCTTTGAATTCTAGTTGATATCTTTCCCAACTCTTGTGCTTCTGATAGGGATACGGTCCTGGGTGTGGGATTGCATATGCCAGGCACATCATGGTGCACAAGTCCATTTTTGAGAGGCAACAAAAGGGAAGGGGATTAGCACCTTTTGCCTCACCTTCTTCCAGGCCCTGGGCTGTTACTGACGTCAGCAGAGAATAGTATCAGGAGTACTATATCCAGCTGGTACTTTTAATTCTTAAAGGGGAACTTCCATCTCACCAGTCTGACACATTGTTTGGGGCTTCCCCCAGTCTGCATGTTTATTAAAAGAACAAAATTGTCACTCACTTAGATTTTTATTTCAATTTGTTTGAGTCTGGCACCTCCCCCGCCTTATCATAATGTAAACAAAGCTGTTAAATGGCATCCCATAAACCCTTGACTCGAGACTGGCATCACTGTGAGCAGCCATGGGGGATTGTACTGTAATGAGCTTTGGAGCATAACAAATCTCTGTTATGTCACTCAGTTGTCCCACTGCATCCCAAGTCTATGTGCAGGTAATGTGACATATCGAAGAGCACCCATGACCTCAGTGTTGCATCTGCATTGTTCAGTCAATGTATCCTTGCAGTGAAAATACTAAAAAGATCACCAAAGCAATTTGTAGAGCTAGGCAAAAAAGAGCCCGGTCAGATTCCACACAGTGGGACTGTGCTTATCAATCCCTGGATGAGTGAAGGTGAGCATCAGTTTTCCAGATCATGGGATGATAAGAACTATCCATTCCTGCACTGCCTAAGAGCAAAGCAGGCCCAGGGTCCTTAACAACAGGACTGATCATTTTGCTGTTGACACACCCACCCTAGAGAGCACCACTCAATTTGTTTTCCTCCCTCAGCTGGTCTTCCTTCAATGGCAGACAGAGTCATCCAACAGTCTGCCTAGTCTACAAGCTTATTAAAACCTCTCCTCCTCTGAGTCGACAGTACATCCAGGAGATAAAGGCTCTGCGGATTCTGTTTCCACATTGCTAGTCATCTCTAGTAGGACCAAGACTGGTTCGGGCAGATGGGCCTTTGCCTATGCTGCCCCACACTTTCAGAACAGTATTCCCACTATGCTACAAAACAGTGGCGATCCTATCACTTTTAAGGCCAATCTCAAGGCCCATCTCATTGGGTGCAGTAAGTATATTATCCTCATGCTGCAGTTGTTTGTGTTCTGTGCCTCTGGCATTCCTGTTATTGATTCCAGGTCACCCCTGAAAAAGGGACTTTGTCTCAGAGGGCTTATCCAGTTACCAACATCCAATAAATTAACATTCTCACAACAAATGTATAGCCCTACTCTCATCTGAAGTGTGAGGTCCTGCGCCTTGCAAAAATGAGATAAATGGTGACAGTTTCAGCAGCAACTGTGCACTGACCTCAGTTACAACATGCAGGGTCTGGTGAAACAGTTGCATGTCAGACTTCCGGTGATGTCACCAATGGGCTGCAGCACTGAGGCCACAACTCCAGCACCTCAAGGTAAAAACAGCCTCCAAAACCATCAAATCCCTGAACAAAAACACAGATACCAGAAATAATTGGAGTCCTAGAAGTGAATGGGAGGCAGGAGGAAGAAAAAGAATACTCCTGTTGCCTTGGATGCCACCTGATTGAACAGAGAGTGCCAGCCTGCTTCACTGAATTCAAACAACATGGCAGATCCACAGAGCCAACTCAACTGCCAATCAAGCAATGTGGCAATACTAATGGAGCTACAAGACTTTAGAAGTGAGGTCCACAATTTCTGAACTGAACTTACTGCCGAACTTAATAAGCTCAACCAATAAGTTACAGAACTGGAGGAGTATCGTACAGTACTAGATGAGTGGATGGACCGGCAGGAGAGGTTCGTAGTTCATTTACTGAGTGATCGCAAGAACTAGCAGCTAAATGTGAGGATCTGGAAAACTGGTCCTGTCGTAACAACATCCACATACATGGTGTCCCCGAGGAGGAGGAGGAGGAGGAGGAGGAGGAGGGAAGGGATACGTGTGCTTTTCAGGACTCTTTGTTATGGGAGACACTACAGTTGGACCTGGCCTTTGCACTAGACATAGAAAGAGTGCACAGGGCCCTAACACCTAAACCTCACAGTGCTGACCAAAGGCCCCGCTTAATAGTTTTCAGGATATTGAGCTATGCGGTTAAATAGAGACTACTCACCAGAGCCTGGTACATGAAAGGAACAAAATACAAAGGTCACAGACTATACTTTAACAATGACTATTCACTGGCTGTAGCAGTCCAATGGTGGGCCTATGGTCCAATCCTACATAGCCTGAAGCAGCAGCAGCTGCATTTTCTCACCCCGTATCCTGCCAAGCTTACAGTGATGTTCACCAAGGGCCCACAAATATTTGAAACTCCTGAGGAGGCAACTGAAGCTTTGAATGCAAAAGGTGATCACAATCTCACTGCTGAATCATCTAGCTGATTGAAAAGAGGAACAGTCCCTGAGAAATGCAAAATGGGATAAGATGCCTACACAGCAAACAAGGAAAAGGCACAAACTGTACATGGTTCAAGATATCAAGCACCTGTTACCGAAGTTCCAAAGAACTGCTCAGGATTGACTCTGTGGGAATCAGACTCTTTGGTAATATTCCAGTAGTAGGCTTTGCCTGCAATTTGGGGGTTTAGAGAGGTATTATTTAAACTCTTGTATTCTATAGCTAACAATGACTGAAACCCCTGTACTAGGACCTCTGTTTGTTGTAAGGCATCCAGGCCAATGGAGCTACATGGGCCCTGATGGAGAACAGTAAACATTATAGCTTGATCACAAAGACTGTAAATCAGTCTGGCTTGGTGGTGGGAACAAGAAATAAGACAAGCGCTAATGTACACAAAGTATCAATGAGTCACAGTGATCCCTCCCTGGGAGAGCTCGCTCTGTAATAGGCCCCCATTTTAAATACGCTTAACAAGCAATGCCTTAAATACCTGCCAAGGGCTATTATCTCCCCTCAGAGACAGGTAGATGATTCTGCCTCCTGCTATCATTAATATGGAATAAACTACCTCACCCGCTGCACTCGGGGGCAGCCAGAAGGATGACAGCAGGCATATATCTCACTAGGGCTGCTCTTTTAACATAAGGAGGGCTGGTTGCACACCTAGTGATAAAAATTCTTAAAGGATAACATTCAGCATGGAAGAACCCTTACTACGCTTTAGTGGAGATATGCCTCCACTCACTCTCTGCTGGCTAGCCATATGCACCACAATTGCTACATTGTGCAGTGGTGCAGGGGGCCCACAGCTAGATTGTGAATTACCCCCAAAGGGATCATATGCCACTCCCTATATAGGAGGGAATTTAAACCCCTTCCTACCTTGGGAGTCAAGTTTCTTTAGTGATAGTGAATGGTGTTTTTTTATCAACACACTGTGTTAAATGTTTAAGGTTCCTATTGTTTTACTGTTACGTTATATGGAAACTCATAGATCAACTACTAACTACAAGCAGTTTGGCTAAAAACAGCTGGGGCACCAGGATTTTAACCAGTTTCCAGCAATATGATGTTATTAAGTTGTTGGGTTTTTTTTAGATAGAAAGTTCCTTAGAGTTTTACAGACTATTAATTTTGGGCTGGTTCTTCAACAGCATTATTATAGAATATATTTGGAGGAAGTAGCTTTCCACCTTATCTGTTTAGTGTGCTTGAAGAGTTACTTCTTTGATAGTTCACATACTGACAACTTATGTTTTGAATACAAACAAGTGACAGATCCAGACTTTATAACTGCATACAGGTTTAAGTTTCTGTTGATATTAACTTTCTTTTTCCTTATTTGAGGGTTTTTTTTGTACTGAAGAGAGGTTGCTGACAAACTATGTGCTCTGCCCATGCTCCCCTATGGCTAGGTCTTCTTTAGTAATGTCATTAAACATCAATGGGATTCAAAGTCCCATTAAGCGTTCACAACTTTTGCGATTCATCAGGAAGGAGAAACCAGAAATTATTTTCCTTCAGGAGACCCACTTATCCCCTGACAAACATGCAAAATTCAAAACATTTGGTTTTCAGGAGTTGATGGCCTCATCTCATAGCTCTGGTAGGAAATGTGGAACAGCGATAGTAATCCCATGGGGGTAACTTTTGAACTACAGGAGCAGGTCCTGGACCAGGAGGGGCAGTACACCATAGCTATTGGAAAGTTATACACACATCCTGTTATGCTGGGTTCAGTGTACTTCCTCCTGGGATCCTCAAAGTCATTAGCCAAACGTTTTTCTCTTAAACTGATAGCTGTTCTGCAGGGGCGATTGCTATTGGGGGGTGTGATTTAAATGTCACACTTAACCCAGTGCTGGATGTTTCTCAAATGCAAGCACACTGGGCTAACCTCTTGCAAAAATACCTAAAACAAACTGCCTCCTCACTGGGCTTTATCAATGCCTGGCACCACTGCGTCCCCATTATCAGGTGGTACACGCACCAGGTGGCAGGTGCAGTGGTGGCATCATGCCTCGACTATTTTTTTACCACTGCCGAGCACTTGGATTTCCTACAGGATGTCTGGCATGGTATAACCTTCCTTTCTGATCATGCCCCAGTTTATGCCAAATTTCAGATGGGAGGCTTCACCAAAAGATCTCACTGGCGTCTGATCCTGACACATTTGAGGGATCCTGAATTTAAGCAAATGATCCAGGAGTCAATACCTGAAATTCTTTCAGATAACGTAAGCTCAGACATCTCCCCCACAATAATGTGTGATACATTAAAGACAGTTGTCCATGGAGACATTATAGCTTATTCAGCTAAAAAGAAAAGGGAAAGGGAGGCCTGTTTTAAAGATTTGCAGGAGGAACTCCAGACCTTGCAATCTTTTCTAGCACAGGGAAATAAAATGGTGAAGCCTTAGATACACATAGTTAAACAAAAAATGAAAAAACTGGTGGATCAGAAGATAGAACAACAACTGTTTTACTTAAAACACACATATCACGAGGGAGGCCCAAAGGAAGCAAAACAACTAGCTTACCGACTATGAATGCATAAATCCCAGGTGTGTGTTACCAGCATTTACCATCCAGCAATGGAGAACCTGCTTACTCCCCCCACCAGGACATTCGAAATGCACTGGCCAAATAATATCATACTCTATATATGGCTGATTCTGACGTCTCTTTCCCACAAATGGAATCTTACTTACAAAACTTATCCCTGCCCAAATTAATGTCTGAACAAACTAAACCTCTCCTGGCCCCAGTCTCTCAGGGAGATCTGGATAGAGTACTTAAAAATGCCAAAACCCTAAAGGTCCCTGGCCCCGGTAGGTACCCATTTGAATTTTATAAGGAATTCGAGGAATTCATCTTCCCCACCATTCTGTCAGCATACCACATTACTCAGAAGGGTGATCCCCCCCCCATGGAAGCATGCAGTGACATCGTCCATAACCAAACCCCAGAGGGACACCTGATACCCAGCCTCATATTGCCCGATATCTATATGCTAAACGTTGATTACAAAATATATATGACAGTTTCTTGCCCATAGGAATGAAACTTCCTTCCGCTTTTAGTTGACCCTGACCAAGTTGGGTTCATCAAAGGCCAACAGGCTCAGGACGCCATAAGACATACCTACCTGCTGGTCAGCTATACAACCACTCAAAAAATTCCACTTGACCTCCTGGAGCTGGATGCAGAAAAGGCCTTTGACATGGTAGCCTGGCCCTTTTTATGTGTGACCCTGTCTCATTTTGGCTTTCCACAGGAACTAATAAAATAACTCCAAAACATATATACTGCCCCCCCAAGCCTGTTTAAAATTAGATGGCTCCATCTCTGACCCCTTTACACTTACCCGTGGCACTCAGCAGGGTTGCACCATGCCCCCCCCTCCTTTTGCTTTATATTTGGAGCACCTGGCCAAAGCCTTCCGGCATCATCCGGAGATTGAAGGCATCCCTCTAGGAGGCCAAACATTATAAAATCTCCTTATTTGCAGATGACTTTCTTCTCACCTTGACATCACCGGAGTGCTCTGTACAAGCGGTATGGGAGCAGTTTAATCTGTTTGGCTTATTGGCGGGTTACAAGATCAATGAGCAAAAGACTGAGGTCATTCTGTATAATTATATCCCCTCTGTTACTCTGAAAAGAAAATTCCCTTTTAAATCACATACATTGGCTATGCAATACTTAGGAATTAAATTAACTAAGAACCTTGTACATGCTGAACTACTTAATTATGAACCTCTCACCCAACAATTCACAGAAGACCTAGCCTGGTGGTCACAAATCCCCTTAAGCTTCCTAGGCTGGGTAGAAGCAGTTCAGCAGAATATACTCCCCTGTATTTTATTTTTTTTACATACCCTCTAAATGGCACCTAGTAAATTGTATTTCCAAACCTGGGACAGATTACTTTCCCATTTTATTTGCAGGAGGATGATCTCTTAGAGTGCAGTACTCTCTTCTCCAGCTGCCCCAGGAGAGGGGAGGCCTAAATCTACCTAATCTACAGCAATATGCCAAGGCGTCTCAGCTGCAAACTCTCATGAGCTGGTTAAACCCACTCTATGACACTCAATGGAAACAGCTTGAACTTACTTGCAGTGACCTATATGATCTGACTGGATATTTATTTGGCCACCCCCCACAGTGTGCCCCACTAACCAAATTCCCTCAATACACAGCAGAGCCTTTCCGGGTCTGGCTGTTTGTACTCTGTAAATACTTAACTCCCTCTGAGATACTGTATCTGAGGGTATTTAGGGCTGACACCTTATTCCCTGCCTACAAAATAGACAAGGTTTTCGGACAATGGCAAAACCAGGGCATGAAATACATCTCCCAACTGGTCAGGCCCCCGGCATACTCCCATTTGTGACTGCAATTTAACCATCAGCTACCTTAGACACACCTCCATAGATACTTGCAACTCAAATCATATATCAGACCATTCAAGGAGGCCCTCTCCTGTATAGCAGAGGGGCCTTCACTTTTGGTGTCCTTAATCCAAGCTTATACTATTGGCAGAGCTACCCAACATCTGATTAACTTTATATATGTAACCCCTAGGTGGCACTATCCTATGGGCTACTACCCCTGCCTGCATGCCTAGGTACAGGTTGAGGGGCCTGGACTCTTTCAATGGGTGCCTCCAGCCAGAGGGTTGGTTTGAGGGTAGCGTAGCTGCTATGAGCATAGCCCTCCAGGACACTATATCCCTCCTGTAATACCTCTAGTGGATTAACCAATTCAGTAGGTAAAAAATCACATTTAGCATAGAAATACAGTATTGAGCTCACACTGGACACATTTACCAACAGGGCCAGATCAACTGAAGTGGCCCTGAGGACCCCCTGTAAAATAAGGTCAGTGATAAAGCAACCAAACAGCAATGCAATTTCCCCTGCAAAAATACACGCTGTAACCAGATTAAACACTGAAAGAATAGAACCTGATTTATTTGGGGGAATTTCACAAGGGTGAGGCAGTAAATCTAGCAGATGATTTGTTAGTTCTGATCTAGTCAGGTTTAAACAATGCATGCACTAAGCGTCCCTCTAGCACAGTCACACACACTCTGGGTACCCTGTTGTTAAGCAGGCTAGCCTGGATTGTAGTCCGGGGTAGGCCGGCATTGCAGCTGTTGTTGGGACCCTAAGGAAAGAAACACATAACATGCACTTTAACCCAAATTTGTAATCCAGAGCTGAATGGATCAGTCCCTTGCAATAACCCAACTATTAATCGGACGGTACTCAGAGATTGAGTTTTGTTGCAGGGAGCTACTCTGTTTGTACTCACCCTATCCAAACCAAATGATGATCAGATGAAATAAGACCTGTGGAAGATAGCTGGATGATGCTGGAGGTGGTTTCCCTCATAGTCCTCATCAAAGATGCTGGTCTTCAGGCTGTAGGAGCAACTTAACACTGGCCGAGGAAACATGCAACCTGAACGTTTAGAATTACTCGACCGTGCAAACGCTTTGAACTTAAACACATTTATATGCAAACTCTGTCCTTTTCTGGTCCTTCCAGGCAGAATGTAGGCTGATCTTCTGTTCTCAGACTTATGGAACAGATGACCTGCAGATGCAGAAACAGCAGCTACCGAGGCTGGAACAATTTGGACCCACGGACTGATGGCCAAAAAGTCTAGGCCAGGCAGGCCTAACCCCTGAGAGATGGAAAGCTCCCCAGAAGCACACACACACACACACACACACACTCTCTTGGCCTGTCTCTCAAAATCTGATGAAAGTGAGCTGTTACCCCCATTCATATGGGGCCGAGTTCCAGAAGTTCCATTGGCTGCCAAAGCTGTCTTAAACAGTTCTCTGATGTTAATTGGCTCGCTTTTTGGTGCCTAGAATTGGTCCCAGTTAAACCCCCATAAGTCTCTGGCATAGTCTCAGGCACCCCCTTGCTAAATACTGGTTCCCAATTGGTGGCAAAGCACTAACGTGGTGGCTGCATACAATCCCTATTGCAGTCCATTTCACTGTACCCACACATAAAGTTATGGTGCAACCAACAGTTTAAGTATTATTTAATAAATTCTCCACTGTTCTGTAGCCCCAACAGTCATCTCTTAAAAGAGTCCACTTTCAAATAAGTAAGTTGTACCCTTAGGGAATGACTGCTCCCATAAGACACTGTTCCTAGTGTAACCCCTAGGTGGTGCTATCCAAAGGGCTACTACCCCTGCCTGCCTGGCTAGTAGACAAACAAAGGGAAAAGCCGCAAATCAGCCAGGTAACCGGTGCACTCGTGATGAGCATCCAGCTTGAATAGTTCACAGAAACCGCAACAAAAGAGAATGCACTCGATATCAGCAATGAAGTCCAGAGTCCCAAAATACATTCCAAATGATTCGTTTTTGTGGGCTCTTGAGCTCACATAAAAACCACAGCATAACGCCTGCGATCACTCGGCGCTTTGACTCATCGTGAGTCTTCCTCAGGGGTGTGGCTAAAGCAGGGAGAATTACATAATTAAATGAAAAAGCAATGACAGTTCATTTACATATTGACATCACAATTACGTTTAAAGCACCATTTTCTTGTTTTGTAATATCAAAAAGTAATAAAAAAAGGAACTATTTATGTTACAATCCAGATGGAAACCCCAGAATAATCATGTTGCCTCATTTAATATACAGGATGCTCCTAAAGTGCAAACCTTTTAATTTGTAACTTTTAAAGTAACTTTTAAAGGATTGTTACTTTATAGGTAAATAACACTAGCTTTTCTATCAGTAGTAACACTAAATTTACATGGTTCCTGGGATTCAAGTCTCTGGCAAGGACTGTGTTCTTTATAAATAGGCAGCAAACCATTTTATTCCAACCATCTACATAGAAACATAGATTTTGACGGCAGATAAGGACCACTTGGCCCACCCAGTCTGCCCATTTCCCTACCTAATGGATAAGCTGCAGATCCTAGTTAACCAGCAACCTACTTCTTCCTACTCAACCCCCTAGAATTGCCTTATGACTGTCCCATGCATGCTTGAATTCCACCACTGTTTTTGACTCCACAACCTCCTCCGGAAGGCCGTTCCACGCATCCACAACCCTCTCTGTGAAAAAATACTTCCTTAAATTACCTCTGAGCCGCCCCCCTCTATCTTCAAATTGTGCCCCTTGTTCTTGCACACCTCCTTTTTGAAAGATGCTACCATCTTGGACTTTGTTGATTCCTTTAGGTACTTGAAAGTTTCTATCATGTCCCCCTTCCTCCTTTCCTCGAGGCTATACATATTAAGCTCCTTAAGTCTCTCTTCATATGTCTTCCGTGCAGACCCTGCACCATTTTAGTTGCCCTCCTCTGGACAGCTTCCATCCTGTCTATGTCTTTGCGGAGACTGGGTCTCCAGAACTGCACAAAGTACTCCAGATGGGGTCTCACTAACTCTCTGTACAGAGGGATAATAACTTCCTGTTTTCTACTGGTGATACCTCTCCCTATGCATCCCAGTATCCCCCCAGCCCTCCTTGCTGCCCTCTCACATTGCTTGCCCACCTTTAGGTCATCTGATATGACTACCCCCAGGTCCCTTTCCATTTTTGTTGTTGTTAGTATCTCACCCCCCATTGTGTACTCTTCCCCTGGGTTTTTGTTTCCCAGGTGCATTACCTTGCACTTCTTAACACTGAATCTAAGCTGCCATACATTTGACCATTCCTCTAACCTTGCCAAGTCCCTTCTCATCCTTTCCACTTTACCTTGTGCATCAACTCTGTAGCAGATCTTTGTGTCATCTGCAAAGAGACATACTTTTCCTTCCAGTCCCTCTGCAATGTCGCTTATAAAGACATTGAAGAGAACCGGTCCTAATACTGAACCCTGCGGTACCCAACTAGTAGCCCCCTTTCTTCAGAGTGGACTCCATTTACTATTACTCTCTGTGTCCTATTCTCCAGCCAATTCTTTACCCAGGCTGTCATCTTGGGACCCACTCCCAGGCTGGCTAACTTGTATATTAATCTTTTGTGTGGGACTGTGTCAAATGCCTTGCTAAAGTCTAGGTAGGCCATGTCCACAGCCCTTCCCTGATCTACTACTTTGGTCACCCAGTAAAGGAAATCTATCAGATTTGGTCTGGATCCAGAGTTTAAAGTGCCCCAAAGAACAACTGACCTGTGGAGAAAAGCAAAGTAAGATAAACATCTTATTGTCTTATATCTTAAAAATTATAATCAGCTTACTTCTGTTTAAGAAAGGGGTTGAGGTCCCATCTTTTATTTAAACCATTTGGATTTACACTCCTTATAGTGTAAATCCATTTACTTCATTTTTCCAACAAAATGTTAGATCTGTCTCCTCTGAATTCCAATGGGGGTACCCATTCAATTCCCATAAACTGCAAACAATCAGTTTTACAGTCATGTGTCCGGCTAAAGTGTAAACCTATTGGAGTATCTTGTCTTTTATTAATAATGGACCGTACATGCTCTTAGATTCTTTGCTTCAAAGATCTTATTGTTTTTCCTATATATAATAGGTTACAACTACACCACAGCACATAAACCACATAACAAGTGTCACACGTTATGAGCTCTCTGATTTTCACTCAAATATTTGGATTTTGGGGTGTTGGAATTCTTTACCAGTACTGCAGTACTTACCGACATTACATCTTGAGCATTTAAAGCTCCTACTTGTTCTTTTCGGTAACCATGTCATTCTTGACTCTCTCAGGGTAGTGAATCTACTGTGTACCAAAATATCCTTTACATTTTCTGCCCTACTAAAGGAAACTCTTGGTTTAGTCCCAACTGCCTTGGCTGCTTTCTGATCACTCATCAAAATGGACCAATTCTTATAAACAACATTTTCAATTAACCCTGCCTTATGGTTATATTGTATCACAAAGGTGCATGGTTGTATATCAATTACATCCCTTGATTTGTTCAACAATGCCATTCTATCCATATTACTAGCCCTCTTTTTTTGTTATTCTAGAAGCTTAATTGAATATCCTTATTTTAAAAAACGTTCCATTAGTTCATTTGCTTGAATTTCAAACAACTCATATGTGCTACAGTTTCTACTCAATCGAACCATCTGACTAAATGGAATTGAGTCTTTTAAATGTTGAGGATATGCATTAGTTGCATGTAATACAGAGTTTGTTGCTGTGGGTTTTTAAAAACAGTTAGTTTCTATTTTGGAGCTCTCATCTATACTGAGATCCAGATCCAAGTAATTTAACTTAGATTTGTCTACTACATGAGTGAAACTTAAATTAAAATCATTTTCATTTAACCAATCAACAAAATCTCGTATTAGCGCTAACTCCCCTATCCAAATGCAAATGATGTAATTTAATATATTGGTGAAAAGGGTTAGTCATGTTTAAAACCAAGGTGTTCTCCCAGTGGCCCAAAAATAAATTGGCAAAACTTGGGGCCATTGATGCCCCCATTGCTGTTCCACACTTTTGTAGGTAAAATTGGTCATCGAATTTAAAGTAATTATGTTCTAAAATATATCTTAATGCTTGTAAAATTAATTCCTTCAGAAATTCCTCTGAATTACCATTTTTATCCAAAAAGTATTTTACAGTAATAATGCCCCGATTAAGTTCTATTGATGTGTAAAGTGACTCTACATCAATACTCAACCAACAAAATTCCTTGTCCCATTTAATGTCATGTAATTTCTGCAGTAAATGTTTCGTATCTTCAATGTAGGAGTCCAGGTCAAGTACACTCTGCTGTTAGAAAAAATCTACAAATTTACCAAGATTTCATGTTAAACTCCCTATCCCAGAGACTATAGATCTGCCTGGGGAATATGTTTTATTTTTATGCAGTTTTGGCAATGCATAGAATCCTGGCACAATGGGAATAGAATTCTGGCACAATGGGAAACTCTTTAGAAATGCACTGAAACTCCATCTCTGCAATACTGCCTTCATCAAGGGCCTGTGAGAGCAATGAGAATAACTCTTCCTTATAAATCAATGTTGGATCAAAGTACAACTTCTGGTGATTCTTTTCGTTATCTAGTACGGTATTCACCATGAACTTATCTGTCAAAAATCACAATATTTCCTCCTTTATCTGAGGCTTTTATGACAATTTCATTATTCTTAGCTAGTTCCTTAATAGCTTCATTTTCTTTTTTTGTTAAATTGTATTTTAGAGTGGATTGTTTATTATTAAGTACTTCTTCCACTTGCTGACAAATTACTTTTTCATAGGTGCTAATTGCAGGATTAAACATAAAAGGACAAAAAGCGGATTTTACCTTGAATCCATTTGTTCTTAATTTTGACCAATGTTCTCTTGTACTCAAAATCCCAATATTATCCATAACTCGAGTTTCTGTTGCTCTATTTTCTAATGACATTTGTTCTGAAGTCTTTAAGTCAGAAGAAATATTGTCTTGTACGACATCTACATTGTCATCCACATTTAATTCAAGTCCTGCAAAATAATCCAGCATAGATCTGATTTCTTGTTCCCTCAATTAAGGAGCTGTCATCATGGTTTCCAAGAGAATATCAATATCCTCAGTTAATCCATCTAAATTCTCTAAAAATCCCATGTCCGTCGATGTTTCAACTTTGTTTTCCTTGCAGAAAAAAAGTTTCAACGTCAGTTTCCAAAAGAATTTAAACAAGTCCACAAATATTTGGAAATCGTTAATGGGGGGATAAAACTTAGGCCTTTACTCAGGACTCTGTTTTGTAGATCCGTGAGTTTTAACTTGAATACATTTACTACTTGCAATTTCTCTTGGTTTTGTCCCTCAGATTTCGTTCTATTGTTTTTTTCCACCTCGTCTCCTCCTCCTTGTTTTCCTTGTCCTTTCCCATTTTTTGAAGCTGAATTTATAACTGTGACCCCTCTTGCAACTTTAATCCTTTGACCTAGACAAGCTTCCTGATCCCTTTGTTCTTCTGAGTTGCTCCTTAGATCTTTATTCTGCTTATCAAACCTTACTCTTTAGCGGCCATGACTTAAAGATCTATTATTTCTAGGTTTCAGCCAACTCAGGATGTTTCCCCTTTTGATAATCTGTTAAGTCTCACAAATGTTTCTTTGCCTTTCTTTCTATAGTTGTTGCTTCATACTTAATTAGTCTCTCCTGTAAGGTTGTGTTAAGCTCATTATATTTGATGTCGGCTTTCAGGTTTACAACTTTTTCTTTTGCTGCATTCAGTTCTCTTAACAATTCTTCATATTTTTTCTTTCATTTTTAATCAATAATTCCATAAAAATTATTTTACTGCTGAGCAGTAAAAGGTATCAAATCATTTGTTTCTGGATAAAAATTCTTGAGCATTCTGCTGCAGCCTGTAACCATTCTTTTCTATTTGGAAATTCTTCAATGTCGCTGGATGACTCAACTGTTACCCATAAGCCTCTAGGAACTTGCTCCCTATTCAAATACTCCTCTAATGTCAAAATATTGAATGAGATATCAATTTATTTTAACAGCAACCTCTCAAGTTCTAAAAAGGCAATTTTCAGAGAATTTCAAGTCCCAGAGGGGCCCAAAGAGTTCACCTGGGTGGAAGTATACTTTTTCTGGTTCTTTAACGGACCCTTTTTTGTATTTTCGATTGGTAAGACGATAACCTATGGTAAGGTTCAAGACTGGGTGAATCACCTTGGAACAGTCTTTTATGAACCTGCAGTAGTAGCCACAGAACCCCAGGAAACATTGTAGTTCTTTCAGATTATGGGCTGAGGCCAAGTAGTCAGTGCTTTGACCTTACTGGGATCAGTCTCTATCCCTTTTGTAGATACTATGTTCCCCACATACTTCACGGAGGTTTGGAAAATCTGGCACTTGTCAATGGACAGCTTGAGGCCAAAGTCTTCCGGTCGGTCTAGGACTTTAAAAAGTCAGTTCTCATGCTCCTCTAAGGTGCTCCCAAACACAATGACATTGTCCAAGTACACCAGGCATTCCAGCAAATTCATATCTCCCACCGTACATTCCATTAGTTGCTGAAAGGTGGCTGGATGCCTGATATCCCCTGTGGCATCCTCAGAAACTCGTAGAACCCCAATGGACAGATGAAGGCTGTTTTCTCATGGTCTTCCGGGATCTGGTAGTATCCGTTGCGAAGGTCCAACACCGAGAACCTTTGCTCCCATTCAAGCAGTCCAGGGCATCTTGTATATGAGGCATAGTGTATTGCTCTGGGATAGCTCGCCAGTTCAGGGATCGATAATCAACACACATCCCCACAGACCCATTCTTCTTATGCATGGCCACAATGGGATATGCATATGGGCTCCTGGATTCTTGTATCACGCCAGCAGCAAGCATTTCCTGCAGGTGTCTTCTCACATCATCTATGTCTGCTGGAGCTAGGCGTCAGGACCTCTCTCAAAATGGCCATTCATCGTGCAGGCATATGTGATGCTCCACACCCTGGACACATCCCACAGCCCATTCCTTCAATGAAAACACTTGGTCTCTTTGGGCAAGTCTCTTGCTAATTCTAGCCTTCCATTCAGCTGGCAATGGGGAGTCACCAAAGTCAAACAAGTCTGGGGTCACTCTCTCCTTCTCACCAGGGTGCTTGTTGCTGGTCAATACTGCAGTGTCTGTGCAGTGTACCATAGCTAGGGTGCATCCTCTGTTCACCCAGATCTCCCGATCTGACACATTGTGAATCTGGACTATAACTCGTTGTGCATAGGCATGGGCATGAGCTGGCAAGATGCTGGACTTGACCAATAATCCTTTTGGCAATTTTCCATCGCCTGATGCATCCAACATCAGTATTTTGTTCTTGACATCTTTCCAGAGGTGGACTTCCCCTTGAGTGGTACACTGAGCGTTAGGGGCCAGTACCAGTGAATCGGGATCCTTCTTCCACACAATCCCAACCGGTTCATCCTGGTCTACTTCCTCGGGTTTCTGTTGCAAATCATAGGCCCTCTTGATCAGAGCCAGAATTCTCAAGGCCCTCCCAGTCCGTCACCCTTGTTTCTTATTACAGAGTTGCGCCAGTCTCTCAAACATATGTGCATTTGTCCCAATTAACAGTGGAACCCCATCATGTAGTCTGGTGGGGGGACACACTAGGGTCAGTGTCTCTACTTGGTCCTCTACACCAGTGACAGTTGCAGGAAAAGACAACCAGACACAGGCATATCCTAGATATGGATAAGACTTGTCACTTGGCCCCCACACACGTAGACCTTCTAGGGATTGTAAGGGCACATCAGATAAGTGTTTGTCATATCAGTCCTGAAACACAGTGGTCACTTGCGACCCACTGCCAAGCACAGCCTGAGTAGGAATACCATTCACAGTCACCATAGTCTCCATTGAAGGGCCCACTATTTTGGACCAGTCTGGAGAGGCAGTAGCAGAGGCCTGGACAGACAATTTAACCACAAAGAAATTTGAGTTAGGGTTTCTCAAACCCTCATTGCAGTCATTTTGGGCACCCCTTGCCCATTGATTTACTTTTCGGAGCTCCCCTTGGAGTCTGTTTACTACTCTTTCTAAGTCCTTCAGAGACCGGCATTCTCTTTTCATGTGGCCATCCTTTCCACAGTTGTGACAAATTATAGACTCCTGGGTCATCCTGGGAGAGAACATCATATGAGGAACTGAAGCAGTAGTAAGAGATTGGGGTCTAGGATCTGCTTGCAGTGGTGAGAGTCATGCAACGTATCTTAACAGTTCCTTTAGAGTGGCAGTCAATCCGGTGATCTCAGCCTTGGAGCCACCCTCGGTAGCGGATGCCCGAGGGTGCACGCCCACCCCCATGGCAGTCACATCCTGAAAGTGACCAGAATCTTGTTCCATGGGGAAAACCCTTGCAGAAGCATCTGTCTTCAACTGTCAGACTTCCTTTAGCAGCTCGTCTTTCCAATGCTGGGACGAGGATGGGAAGTCCTTTGCATTCTCAGAGTGCTCGTTAAGTGCCAACCTTGGCCCCTGAGCTTCACTTGGCTGATCACTCTCGTTTATTTGTGCAGCAGCAGCAGATAGGGGTGCAATTCCCTCACGGGGTCACCTTTGCTCAACCCCCTGAATTTCTTTCTTTAGCTCGTCTTAGGAGGGGGGCGATTCCAGTCAGGTGGCAAGGAGCAACTGAAGCAGTAACAGTTCTGAAAATGGAGCAGACTTAAGGATCTGGTCCAGCCTAGTTCGATCTAATTCATTTGATGGCAAACTACCCTTTCTGAGGCACTCTTGTAGCAGCTTTTCAAGCCAAGGTACATACACAGACAATGGCTCCCCTGGGCACTGCTGAGCATTTTTTACTCTCCACCACAGATCCTCATCTGAATATGGGCTCCCATACACATTCTCCAATGCATCAAGATAGTCCTGTGCAGTTGCTCTGGGATTATTGGCCCACTTGCCATGGATGGTAGCCAGGGCAGGACCTTGGAGGCTCTCACTCAACCTTTTTCATTTCTCTGCTTCTGAGCAGTGCCATTCAAGTACTAGAGGGGCAACATAGTCTGTCCAGGTCTCCCAGTCATCCTCCCCCTGGGGGTGGGGAAGATGCTCAAGAAGATTCTCAGCCTTCGGTAGGAATCGTGACTAATGGCAGGTACAGATATAGGGGCCAGCATTGGCACGGGCACAGAAGGTGGAGCAGTAACAGGTGCTGGAGTGGGAGGGGGTGTCGGGGAAGGAACACCCCCAGGTGGCAGGAATAGTTTCTTAAAGTCCTCTATGGTTTTCCCTTTCTCCAGCAACAACTTAGCAAATTTCTCCTCAAAAGTCTCAGATAATGGTGGGAGCTCATCCTCCCCGGGGTCTTTACTGTCTTTTGTTATCACTCTCCAAGCAGCTGTAACCCCTTCTGGGACAATAGTCTGTGGCATTTTAGAGCTGTCCATGAGGTCACTACACTCTACCAAGGCTATGAAAGTTTGGGTGATCAAATCAGCCTGTTGACCCACCACCACAGGGTTTTATAAACATTCAACTTCGGAGAGTGCTCCCTCTACAGTGTCTTTACTGGTGCCCAGGGGAATATCCAGTATAAGTAGAGCATTTTGGGGGTTGATCTCCTGCCCAGTACACCACCCCACCAATTGATATACAGCCATTTCTACTGGGGAAGCCATTAATCTTTAACAATAATTCGTAATTTTTGGCCACTAGATGGCACAAAATCCCAGTGGTGAGCCTCCAAAATGTAACCCCTAGGTGGTGCTATCCCAAGGGCTACTACCCCTGCCTGCTTGGCTAGTAGCAGGTTAAGGGGTCTGAGTTCTGAAATGGGTGCCTCCACCCGGAGGTCAGGGTTGGTAGTGGTCAAGTTAACCAGAGTACTGCCCTCCGGGACACTGTGACCCTCCTCTTTCCTTACTAGTGGCTGGAACAATACACAATAATCACTTTCACAATACCCCTAATACACCAAACAAGTACCCACACTGTTTGCACTTACCTCCAGTGCTTTCCTCTGGGTTGACCTTGGGGACCCCCTGTAAAACAAGGTTATACACAGCAAATAACAGCAGTACAGTACTCTTGTACAAACTGGAATCATAGTCAGGGTAAATACAAAAAAGTGTTAGATCTGATTTATTTAAGGGACTTAAACAAGGGAGGGGCATAATCAGGTTAATTTGCTTAAAGGCTGTATCAATTTAACAGTTATGCATGCACTTCAGGGTCCATAAACAGTCACACACTCTGGGTACCCAGATGAAGAATGGTGTGCTAGCCAGGAACGTTGCAGCTGGTTGGGGCCCTGTGATGGAAGAAAACAACATGCACCACACACACACACACACACACACACACACTAATTGTAATCCGGAGCCGGAGGGTTCAGTTCATGAAAAGAAAACAACAAGACAATCAGATGACACACTTTTAGATTAGGCTGTTGCTGCAGGGAGCTACCCTGAGGATTACTCATGATACCCAAGACTGGACATAGGCTGGACGAAAATTGAGACTGTAGGTGGTTGGTCTGGAGTGCTAAGAGAAACAGGGCCCTCATGATTCGCCGAGACGTCATTTCTGTTCAAGCGTGGAGCAGGGAGCTGATCCCCAGGCAGGTCTCTTGTCAGTGGCTTTCTCTGTGCAGTGGGTAGTCTGGCTGGGCCAGTGTGTCAAGGCCCAGGCCAAATGGAGACAAATTCGGATACAGTCCACTTTGGGCTGGATACAGCTTCCAGCAAGCAGAACACAGTTCACACAGTGGTGAACCAAAGCACGACCCACTAACAACTCACAGCACATCTACATGTAAAGAAACTCCACTGTACCAGGCAAACCACTCTCCGGTCATGATCACAAAGTCTCTGCACAAACCAAGGATTCAAAAGCAGCTGGAAATCCTGACAGGCCAATCGCATTCAGCAAAATCTTCAGTCTTCTTCAGGTTGATCCTGGTCACAACTCAGTGGTTTGCTTCATTTTCACAAACTCAGATTCAGTCCAAACTGATTCTCTTCTCCCTCTCAGGGGCAGCAGGCAGGCTTGCAGGCCAAAACTCAGGCCTTTCCACAGAGACTGTATTGACCTCTTGCTTCTTCAGCTCCTAACTTAGATCTGACTCAAACTGCAGCAAGCCTGGGAATTTCCCGAGAATCCAAAAGGTTTGGTTGGCTGATCTGTCTGTCAGTCACAACAATGGCTCCCCTACAGGTGCCAAAAGCCCCAAACTACAATTTATACAGATTTTGACATCAGACAGCTTCTGTAGTCCAGCTCCATTTTAGGTCCCACCAGAACTGATTGGTCCAATTCGCAGTCCAGGACCAAGATAGTGGAGATAAACAAAACAGCCTTTGCTGCAAAGAAGGCAGGTTAGACAAACTACATTATCATTATCACTCTAAATGATTTTCAGCAAATAGTTACATCTTTCAACAGAGCTCCCTCTCAGATTACTTATGACTGCAATCCAGGCAGCTCTTAAAGAGACAGTACACAGAGGCTATACAGGCACTCTCTGGCAATCACATTCAACTGCTAAAACGCAGGACACCAGCTTGGCAGTGAGCATTTAGGCAAGCTCAAGGAAGACTTTTCAGGAATTCCCATTTGTAGTGGGGTTACACTAGAAACACACTGCAAGCTCATGAATATTAATGAAGGGTTCCTTTTGCCGTGACACTTGCCCCCTGACCTTTGTCCCTTTGGTTCCCTGGAGGCTACGCTTTAGGCAGCTGCCGATTTGTTTATTTATAAAATGCTCCCTTTTTTCTCTTTCATGTCCCTGGTGCCTTTCTAACTTAACTTGGCACCAGGAACCACTGGAGACACACCTTTGGCTTTTCTGACCACAACGGTGGTCTGCTGTGCAAGGTATCCCTCACAAATGTGTGAGCGACGGCTTAAAAACATGCCGGCCCTTGCAAGATGGATTTGCGAGTCCTGCAGGGCTCATTTAACAGAGGGGCACTGGGGGAAATGGCAAAGTGCTGTGGAGGATCGATTGGATGCCTGGAGACAGTGGGAGACACCCCGAGGCACAAATGAGGTAAGCCCCCAAATGAGGGGGCATTACACTCTCCCCTCCCTAGGAAAGCTTGGCGTCTGTGCCAAGGCTAAAATACATTATTAACCACTAACATATTATTATATATACTCTTATTAAGTCTCTAATACAGATATATCTGAACAGCCTAATTAGGCATTCAACTATGTACATGTGACATACTATCAGTTTGATTTTACTTAACGTTGTATGACATTTTAATTTCAATAGGTATACGTCAACAGTTTATAACTTCTTGTGCATTAGACAGTATCACATTTTCAGTAACATTATATTCTCCACATTGTATTGAAACACTTCACCTTATTTCCAACTGTTTATCTCTATACTCTTTGTTGCATTGAGAGGGCACCTTACCTTGGGTGGAGGCCCTGAACACCATTGTGGGCAAGAAACTGGATATGAGGTACACCCCTTTGTGCACGACATTTAGGGGCAAGTTAACAGGCTGTCCTGCAGTGTCATAGGTGAGCCTGAGTATTGGATTTACAGATCTTCCTGAGTGAAGTGACAACGGTGGCACTGACACTTCTTGTTGAAGTTCGCTGTCGCTTGTCAGGGGCACTTCCGCAAAATCAGAATCATCCAGAACACCTCTCTTTGGCTGTTGCACAATACTTTTATCAGCAGGAAACAGTTCATGTAGCCCACTCAGTTCATTATCACTTGCACTGTCACTTGTAGGGACGTGCGAGTCGACAAATTTGGCCCGACAGGCCAATTGTGAGCCAGGCCGGGCAAAACTTGAATTAGCCCGATTTGGCCCAAAATTAAAAAAGGGTTTTGAGTGTTAAAATACATTGGATTTTTAATGGCTTCTCATGTATTATTACAATATGCTGTTGAAGTGCACAATAAACAATGAACTGTATGTATAAGTAGAACCTTCATGGTAACTGGGGTAGGGTAGGGTATCATACCAAGAGGCTAAGAGTTGGGGGGGGGAACCTAAAACACCTTCCTCCTCCACTGTTCCATTCCACCCAAACCTTTTTTCCCTAGTTAGTAGTCTCTCCTCATGGCAGTGATGATGATGATGAGGTGGTGATGATGTCGATGATGGACAGACAATTTGAGAAATTAAAAATTGCCAGCAATCAGAAAACATGCAAGTGAGCTGTGCTGCTGCAGAGCTGATGAGACTGACAGAATCTGAAGCAAATGCAATGCACAGTGTGGCTGGCTACGGAGGGCACTGGAGCACACCCAGGGGCAACAGCTTCCTCCTCTTCTGTTCCATCCCACCCAGTAACAGGGGAAGCCACTTATGTGGGAATGTCACAAAAATGCATTCAGTTCAGTTCTTCTGCACTGCTCAAAAATATTCAGAAAGAATGGTTTAAAAAAATATTTTCAAAATGATGACAAAGAACACCACAGAGTTTATGGCAGTCTGATATGGGCCTTTCTCCCCTTCACTAAGCCTTGCTGCAGAAATTTTTAAGGACTCAGCCGGCCAGCCCCCCCCAAAAAAAACGAACTTTTTTTTTCATTTGGCCTCTGGGGAATTGGAGCCAGCCCCTGCCTGCCCCACCGTCCCTCTCAATCAACTGCTGCCAATCCTGTTAGTTTGCTTTCACTCTTCAGACTGCAACAGCCAGCTGGATTGCACTTCTTAAGTAATGCATTTCTCTCAGTCTGCTGCTTTTGTTATACTTCTATTTTTAAGCCTATTCCTGCTCATCAGACTCTGCCTTTCCTCCTCTACAAGAACACTCAACACACTAGTTCTGCAATTACATTGTGCCACCCTACAACGATGAGCTCAGCCTCTCAGACACGCTGCACTCAAGCTCCTGCTGCCTGCCATGCTGCTCGCTCACCTCTGACCTTGCTGAGCTTAAGTGAGGGAGTTTATAAACCCACTCTGCCTCAAACTGCCTGCTCCAATCAGAGTACAGCTAGCAGAAAGTAGCAGCAGTCCGAGCAAAGAGACAGATTGTTTGACTGGACTGCCATAAGGGCAGTCACATGATTCCCCCGACTGTCTGTTCTTCAGGCTGACAGTGACTTCCTTGGAGGTGGGACAGCACCACCAACATCAGAAGAGCAGGCAGCAGCACATAGCTTAATTCACAGCTCTAACAATGGTGGAGGAGGATCATACCTTTCAGGTACAGTATGTCCAGCCTCTGTACTTCCCTGCCACTCCCTCTTCTTTCCCCCCCATTACTGTGCATGCTGGTCCGAGTTTTTGCAGCGCTACGGCATAGCTCAGCGCTGCTTCTGCAGAACGCATCTCACTTTAGAATAATTCGGGCCAGGCTTTTCGGTAGGGTTGCCACCTTTGGATGAGGCAAAAACTGAATCTTAAGCTCCACCCTTAGCCCCACCATTTTTCATGACTCATCATGCCTTTCTCCTCTTAAAAAGACAATTATATCAATAAAAGACAACACTTAAAGCAGCAGTTCAACAAAAATCTTAAGACACTGTGCTGTACCTATTAAAGTTACTTTCCTAGGTTCCTTCTAGTTATTTATTTACTTATGTATTTATTTATTGACCTTGGTTCACCAGATAAACGCACAGAAAAAAAATCTCATTTACAGATATGATGGGGGGGGGGCAAGGGAAATACTGTAAATAGCATACAACAGTATACATGGTATATAATAACACATAATAAAGAAATTGTTTCCTATAATCTGTACTTAATATATTTTTCTGGCTCTATTTCCTTTTCATGTCCACAGTACTATTTCAAAGCCAAATAAATGACCATACTTTTTTCTTGAGGAAAAAAATAAAACATTTAAACATGCCTACATTCTGTTAGAAATGAACATGTTTACAAGCAAATGAAAGTGAAAGACAACTAGCTCTGTTACTGTTACGAAAGGTGGGGCACTGGAAAAGATTAGGTTAAATAGGTGTTAATGGCCATACTTTACACCTCCATAGTTGACTGGTCTCACAAACAGAGGGCTATATTGACAACAGAATCTGTTTGTAAAATGGACTTGCAGCTGAAACAATGAATGATATGACATAATCTGTTTCAAAAATATGTCAGCACTCACAATTGCTGAAAAACCTGACCAGCACAGAGCAAAACCGGATTACCTAATAGGGACCCTGAAAACCTGATCACCAGGTAAAAATCTTGACAGGTAGCAGCCCTACTTTTCGGGTTTTGGCAGTGAAACCCGATTAGGAAATTTCTTTCCGATCACTGCAAAACACGACTAGCAGGAACATTTGGTCCGATTCGGTTCCCAGCCCTAGTCACTTGTAAGTTCACTACATGCTTCATGGGGTTCAGATTGAGGTATTTCCATTAATTCTATCGTGCACAGGAATTCAGCCTCTTCAGGGTCCACACTGTGAGCACCACCCTCTGGAGGTTCAGGCACAAAAGATGAATTAGGATCTGCCACCACAGCCGGAGGTTCAGAGTTATCCCCATAGTTAATGGACGGAATTCCTTGGAACACTCTCTCAAGTTCAACAGATGGGTAGAAAACAGGACAAAATCCACTCTCATCATCACTTTCAGCATTGTCAACACCTGCAATGCCTGCAGGATTGGAGACACTAAAAGCAACCGGCTGGGGAGCAGAAGTTTGCTGATTGGGTTGTTTAGCCTTGGTAGCAGATCTAGTTACAGGGCCCCAAGGGGCTTCAGTCTCTTGAATATTATTGATCACTATTTGGCCGATAGGTAACAGATGGTTTCTGTGAATGGTTTTAACAGAGCGAGGCTCCCCTTCTGGACACTCTTTATATACTGGCAGATCATGCAAGCTATTGATTACTATGTATGGAACATGACTCCATCAGTCTGCTATTTTATGTTTGCCTGGTAGTCCAAAGTTTCTCATTAGCACCCTGTCATCTGGTTGAAGCTCTTGGGCCTTCACACGTTTGTCATGCCTAGTTTTTTAGTCAGGTTTCTCTTTGTGGCCATGGTGTTTGCAAGCTGATAAGCGTGATCAAGCCGAGCCTTTAGGTTTTTAACATACTGCAGGTAGCTGTCTGATAGAACACCATCAGAAGACACTCCAAAACATACATCAATTGGAAGGCGAGCTTCTTTGTCAAACATAAGGTGGTACAGTGAAAACCCGGTGGTGTTGTTCTTGGTACAGCTGTAAGCATGGACGAGTGCACTTATCTGCTGACTCCACTTTGACTTCTCTCTAGGTTGCAAGGTGCCTAGCATATCCAGTAGGATTCTGTTAAACCTTTCAGGTTGCGGATCTCCTTGGGGGTGAGAAGGGGTTGTTCTGTATTTTCTTACACCCCATAGGGACAACAGGTCTTTGATAAGTCCATTCTCAAAGTCCCGCCGTTGGTCTGAATGAATGCACTGGGGAGGCACCGTAATGTACAAAAAACATTTCTATGAGTACTTTGGCAACAGTTGAGGCCTTTTGGTCTTTGGTTGGGTAGGCCGGTGCATATCTCATGAAGTGGTCTGAGACTACCAGGATATTGGCAATGCCCTTGGAATCTGGCTCGAAACTAAGAAAATCGATACAGACAAGCTCCATGGGTGTGCTCATGATAATGCTTACCATGGGGGCTGCTCTTTGGGGTGGAGCCTTGCGCTGAAGACATCTACTGCAGGTTTTGATGTGATGTTCTAAGTCTAGACTCATTTTGGGCCAATAGAAATGTGAATGTGCCAGATCACGGGTTCTTTCACCACCCAGATGTCCCATTTGGTTGTGCAAAGCTTTTAGGACAATATTTTTGAACTTAGCTGGTAGTACTAGCTGCTTCTTTACAATCTCACCTTGGCCATTAGTAAGCTCTTGGTACAGTAATTGTTCTCAAAGCTTGAGCTTGCTCCCTTCGCAAAGAAGTAAAACAGTGTTGGGGTCCCTGGATTGGCCCTTGGAGATATTTTCCCCCTTCCTCAGAGCATCAACTGGTTTAATCATTGGATCATAGTACTATTCTTTGCGAATATCAGCTTGAGCTAGCTGTGGAAAGGAACTCAAATCTAGAGCTGTGAAGTTACAGTAAGCAATGAGTAGGCACATTTCCAGAGGTCCTAAACAATTTGCCAAACAGGTTACAGCTTTGGAGGACAGGACTTCTTCCTGGTCGAACTTATGGCATAGTGCTTTTACAGATTGCTCAGGGATATGAACCCACAGTTGATTAGCAACAGGTCTTTGTGAAAGAGGATCAGCATCTATGTGGTTTAGGCCTGGTCGGTACTCTACCACATAATCATAGGTTGCTAGGGCTGAAAGCCGTCTGTGTCTGGTAGCATCTAGTTTAGCTTCTGTTTGAATGTAGGTTAACGGATTGTTATCGGTCTTGACCAAGATTTTAGCACCATACAAATATTCATGGAATTGGTCAACTATGGCCCACTTTATAGCGAGAAATTCTAATTTATGCACTGGATAGTTATTTTCTGAGGATGTCAGACTCCTGCTGGCAAAGGTGACAGGACACAGTCTTCCCAGATGCTTCTGATAGAGTATAGCTCCCAGACCACTCAAACTAGCATCTCTATGCAACACATAAGGCTTGGATGGATCAGCACATGCAAGTATGGGAGCGTGAGTCAGTCAGTAGATTATTTCTTAGAAAAGAGTGTCACAACCTGGAGTCCATCTTTGTCCAAACAACTCATTGGGTCTGAAATATGTTTTTTCAGTGTTTTACTCAGAACTTTTCTTGACCTTTTTGTGAGTAGGTGGGTATCCTTGAGTTAAGTTTAGCACGGGGTGGATCACCTTGGTATAATCCTTGACAAATCTGCAATAATAGTCGCAGAACCCAAGAAACCTTTGCAGCACTTTTAAAGTTTTGGGCTTTGGACAGCAGGTTAATGCTTCCACTTTACTGGGGTCTGTTTGTATGCCTTCTGATGACATAATGTGGCCCATTTATTTGACCGAACTTTGGAAAAATTGTAATTTATCAATGGATAACTTAAGACCAAACTCTTCAAGTCTGTCTAATACTTTGAATAAGCGAGCCTCATGCTCTTCGAGAGTTTTTCCAAAGATTATAATGTCATCAAGGTAGATGAGGCATTACAAGAGAGTCATATATCCCACTTCATGCTTCATCAATCGTTGAAATGTTACAGGTGCACCTGATTTGCCTTGAGGAACGCGAAGGAACTCATAGAAGCCCAGGGGACAAATGAATTCAATTTTTTCCTTGTCCTCAGGAGCCATTGGGATTTGATAATATCCACTTTGGAGGTCGAGAACAGAGAACCATTTACTTCCATTCAGACAGTCCACGGCATCGTGCATACGTGGCATTGTATATTGATCAGGCACAGTTCTTTTGTTGAGGGTCCTGTAATCAACACACATATCAACAGATCCATTCTTTTGCTGCACCACAACAATTGGGGAGACATATGGGCTGCAAGACTCTTGTATGATGCCAGCAGCTAACATCCCTTGTAAGTGACATCTGACATCGTCTATGTTGGCAAGAGCTAGGCACCTAGACCTCTCTCTGTAGGGTCTCTTGTTGTCTAGGTGAATGTGGTGTCCAGCACCTGTGACACAACCAACATCCCATTCCTTAAGGTACAATACTTTGTTTCTTTGAGCCAGCTTGTCACTGATCCTGGCTTTCCAGTTGTTTGGAATAGGTGAGTCTCCAAAATCAAACATATCAGGTGACACCTCACATCCTTTTTCAGTTTTGCACTTGGATGGAAGCACAGTAGTGTCAGCACAATAGACTTTCGCCAGGGTGCACCCTCTAGATACTGTGATGTCTCTGTAACATTTTGTACTTGTACTACCACTTGTTGGGCATAAGCAAGAGCCTGGGCTGGAAGCACACTAGGTATAATCAGCAGTCTTTTGGGTAACTTTCCCTCATCTGGGGCATCCAGCATCAAAATTTTGTTAGTGATGTCTTTCTGCAACCATACCGCACCACTGATGTTGCATTCTGCATTGGGAGATAATGTAATAGTAACAGGATCCTTCTTCCAAACCATCCCCACAGACTCATTTTGGTCACTTTGCTCAGGGTGCATGTGCTTCTTGAAAGCCTTTTGGATCAGGGCGTGAACTCGCAAGGTTTTTCCTGTCTTTCTTGCCTACCTTTCTTCACAAAGCTGGACCAGGCACCCAGACTTGTATGTGTTGGTGCCAATCAGTACAGGGATACCATTATAAAGTCTGGTGGAAGGGCAGACCAGGGCTAGTGTCTCCACAGCATCCTCCACACCAGCCACAGAAGATGGAAAAGACAGCCACACCTTTAAACAGCCAAGATAAGGAGATGATGTTTCACTTAACTTCCACACATGCAGTCCATCAAGAGGTTGCAATGGGTGATCAGATAAATGTTGCTCATACCATTCTTCGAAGATTAACGTGACTTAGGACCCACTGTCTAGAACTGCTCGGGCTGGGATCCAGTCTATGTGTACAGTAGTGTCCAAGGAAGGGCCCACCAATCTGGACTAGTCTGGAGGGACTGTAGTAGGAGTCTGGACAGATGATTTAGCCACAAAAAAATTTGAGTTTGGATTTCCAGAACCTGCACTGCGATTATTTCCAGCACCCCTCGGCCCTTGTCTCGCTTTCCAGAGCGCCCCTTGAAATCTGTATACAACTTTATCTAGGTCCTTTGGAGACTGGCATTCTTTCTTCATATGTCCACCGTTCTCATAATTATGACAAAGTATGTTTTCTTGGGTCTGGCATGGCTGAAACATCACATCAGGAGCTGTGGAAGGGTACACATTTGGTGCTGGGGCTGGATTACTAACAACAAAAAATTTTGGTTCAACCTCTGTCTGCAGTGTTGAAGGTGGTGGGAGATGTCTCAATAATTCTTTTATTACCATAGTCAGTTCATTTGTTTCAGTTTTGAGCTCCTATCAGCAGGGGATGCCTGAGCATGCACCCCCACCATCATAGCGGAAGCATTCTGAGAGGTGCTCGGGTCTGTTGTGTCTTTGAAAAGGGCCTTGACAGAGACGATAGCCTTCACTTCTCGGATTTCTCGCAGTATCTCAACCCATGGCGGAGTGTCCTTAGTAGCCTCTGAGTGCTCAACAGGCACTGTATTTCGCCCTTGAACTTCACTCGCATGATCATCCTCAGTCACCTGGGTGGCAGCAGCAGCAGATACATGAGGGGGGCCCCCTTTATGGCTGCCTTTTCTTGATCCTCCAAATTTCTTTCATTAGTTCAACATAGATGGGAGGCGAATCCAGCCAGGCTGCAAGTTGTAGTTGAAGCAGCAACAATTCAGAAACTGGGCAGAATCTGTTCCAACCTAGTCCGATCTAACTTATCTGGGGCCATGCTACTTTCCTTGAGGCGTTCCTGTAGCATTATTTCAAGTCAAGGCACATACACTGACAAGGGCTCTCCTTGGTATTGCCAAGTGTTTTTTACGCTCCACCACAGATCCTCATCTGAATCTGGGCTTCCATACACATTTTCCAACACTGCCAAAAAGTCCTGAGCAGTTGCTTCTGGATTACTAACCCGTTTGGCTGGATAGTAATCAGGGCAGGACCTCTGAGGCTTTCAACCAACCTTTTCCTCTCCTCTACCTCAGAACTTTGCCATTCAGGTACTTGTGGGGCAACATAGTCTATCCAGGTTTCCCAATTGTCCTCCCTCTGGGGGTTGGGGGAGTGCTCAAAAACATTCTCAGCCTGTGGTATGAGTCATGACTAACTGTAGGCACAGGGGTGGGTGCTGGCACTGGTGCGGACACAGGAACTGGTGAAGGGATAGGTATGGGAACTGTCATGGGCACTGAGTAAGGGACACACCCAGGTGGCATGAACAACTTTTTAAAGTCCTCTAGGGTTTTACCCTCCTCCAATAACAATTTGGCAAACTTCTCCTCGAAAGTCTCAAACAGTGGTGGGGGCTCATCCTCTAAAGGATCTTTACTATTTTTAGTTATCACCCTCCAGGCAGCTGGGACTCCTTCTGGGGCAATAGTCAGTGGCACTTTAGAGCTGTCCATGGGGTTGCTACACTCCACCAAGGCCATGAAAGTTTGGACAGTTAAATCAGCCTGTCGACCCACCACTACAGCTTTTTTCAAACATTCAGCTTTGGAAAGTGCCCCTTCAACAGTGTCCATACTAGTTCCCAAGGGTATATCCAGCATTAGCAAGGCATTGTGGGGGTCAGTCTCCTGCTCCATACACCATCCCACCAACTGGTGTACAGCCATTTCTACTGTGGTAGCCATTAAATGCCTAGCTGTAATTTTTGATGTTGGTCACTAGGAGGTGTTAATCCTAGCAGTGCCTCCAAGATGAAACACCTAGATGACACTGTCCTATTGGGCTACTACCCCTGCCTGCATGTCTAGATACAGGTTGAAGGGTCAGGGCTCTTTGAATGGGTACCTCCACCCGGGGGGTTGATTTGAGGGTAGCGTAGCTGCTATGGGTATAGCCCTCAGGGACACTATAACCCCTCTGTAACCCCTCTAGTGGCTTAATCAATTCAGTAGGTAAACAATCACATTTGGCATAGAAACAGTATTGAGCCCACACTGGACACACTTACCAACAGGACAGGATCAACTGCAGTGGCCCTGAGGACCCCCTGTAAAATAAAGTCAGTTATAAAGCAATCAAACAGCAGTGCAATAACCCCTCCACAAATGCACACTGTAGCCAGATTAAATGCTGAAAAAATAGAATCTGATATTTTTTTAGGGGAATTTCACAGGGGTGGGCCAGTAAATCTAGCAGATGATTCATTAGTTCTGATCTAGTCAAGTTTAAACAATGCATGCACTAAGAATCCCTCTAGCACAGTCACACACACTCTGGGTACCCTGTTATTAAGCAGGCTAGCCTGGAGTGTAGTCCAGGGTAGGCCGGCATTGCAGCTGTTGTTGGGGCCCTTAGGAAAGAAACATGCAACATGCACTTTAACCCAAATTTGTAATCTGGAGCCAGATGGCTCAGTCCCTTGCAATAACCCAACAATTAATCAGATTAATCACACAGAGATTGAGCTTTGTTGCAGTGAGCTACCCTGTTTGTACTCACTCTACCCAAATCAAATGATGATCCGACAAATAAGGCCAGTGGAAGACAGCAGGATGACTCTGGAGGTGTATTCCCACGTGGTCCTCATCGAAGATGCTGGTCTTCAGGCTGTAGGAGCAGCTTAACACTGGCCGAGGAAACATACAACCCGAGCGTTAAGAATTACTCAGCCACACAAACACTTTGCGAACTTAAACACATTTACATCCAAACTCTGTCTTTTTCTGGTCCTTCCAGGCAGGATGCAGGCTGATCTTCTTTTATCAGACTTATGGAACAGATGACCTGCAGCTGCAGAAACAGCAGCTACCCAGGCAGAAACAATTTGGACCCGTGGACTGACGGCCAAAAAGTCTAGGCCAGGAAGGCCTAACCTCTGAGAGGTGGCATGCTCCTAAGATGCATACACACACACACTTGGGCTGTCTCTCAAAATCTGAAGAAATTGAGCTGTTACCCCTTTTTATATGGGGCCAAGTTTCAGAATTTCCATTGGCTGCCAAAGCTGTCATAAACAGTTCTCTCATGTTAATTGGCTGACTTTTTGGTGTCTAGAATTGGTTCCAGTTAATCCCCCATAAGTCTCCGGCATAGTCTCAGGCACCCCCTTGCTTAATACTGGCTCCTGATTGGTGGCAAAGCACTAACATGGTGGTCCATTTCACTGTCCCCACACATGAAGTTCTGGTGCAGCCAGCAGTTTAACTTTTATTTAAAAACTCTCCACTGTTCTGTAGCCCCAACAGTCCTCTCTTAAAAGAGTCCACTTTCAAATAAGTAAGTTGTACCCTTAGGGAGTTGCTGTTCCCATAACACACTGCCCCTAGCCGGCCCGGTGGCATTGAAGGTTGAGGCACTGGACGCCACACCTCGCGCCACGCTGGCGACCCAGGTTCAGGAGCAAGCCTGGATTGCTGGGGTCGACAGGAGAGGAAAAGATTAGTGTCTGGAGGACAACTCTCCTTCCTCGGGGGAGGGAGGGCCCATAGACAATGCCCGGCACCGCGGCGACCTCTGGTGGAGACCGGAGGTACCACAACACTACAGGGCCAGAGAAGAGGGTTGCGGAGCCATGGCAAGACGTTCCCTGGCATCATTGCATGTCAGGGCTCCATCGGGAGAGTGAGATGGAGTACTAAGAGGGGGAAAAAAAACCTCCATAGCTGATAGGCGTCGGCGCCTTCCCCCGCAATCCATACTCCCATAGTCGGGCTTGGTCTTTTCCGCTTCCCTCGCCCTCTCCGGCCCAGTTAGCTCAATACTGGAAGAAAGAGCACCCTGGACGGGGGCGACCCTTCCATGGAGGGCAGATCTGGGGGATGCCCGGTGCCAGAGAGTAGTGGAAGAAGGACACAGTGCCACGCAGGGAGGTAGAGATGGTGGAAAGGAAGGTTGTCGGAGAGAGTTCAGCTATGGGGGATGAAAAATAGAGTTAAAAAAAAAAACATTGCCCCTAGGAACACACTGCAAGCTCATGAATGAGGGCTTCCTTTTGTCTGACATGTGCCCCCTGACCTTTGTCCCTTTGGTGCCCTGGAGGCAGTGCTTTAGGCAGCTGCCGATTTGTTTATTTATAAAATGCCCCCTTTTTTCTCTTTCATATCCCCGGTGCCTTTCTAACTTAACCTGGCACCAGGAACCACTGGAGACACACCTTTGGCTTTTCTGACCACAACAGCGGTCTGCTGCACAAGGCATCCCTCACAAACATGCGAGCAGCAGCATAAAAATATGCCGGCCCTTGCAAGATGGATTTGCAAGCCCTGCAGGGCTCATTTAACAGAGGTGCACCGGGGAAAATGGCAAAGTACCGTGGAGGATCGGTCGGACGCCTGGAGACAGCGAGAGACACACCCAAAGGCACAAATGAGATAAGCCTCCAAATGGGGAGCGGGGTTACATATATAAGGCTCTCCATGAAAGACCTGTGGAGTCAACAGAATTTGTTCAGGGAAAATGGTCTCAGGAGCTACAGGTAGACATACCCATTCAACACTGGAGTGCGTCAGCCCTTCCGGCCTATAAGGTTTCTACCTCTCCACACTGGAGGGAATACGCATGTAAATTAAGAATACATTTCTTTTATACCCCCGCCATAGTGACTAAGTATTCTGACCCTCTTTTGGGAGATGCTGAAGGGAGTGTGGATCTATGATCACAGACCAAGTACATGTACTGTGGGAGTGTGAATGTTTGGCCCTATACCGGACAGCTGTTACCCAAGAACTTGCTGACATACATGACTGTGCTGGACTATTAACCTCCACTTATATACTGACAGTCACACCTCCAGAGGGGGTGAGGGTGGACAGAGACACTTATAAGAAGGTCACCTTATATCCTTGTGGCTAAAAAGGCCATCACCCAGTTGTGGCACATGAAGACAACCCTGTCAAAAGATACTTGGTGTAGTCTGGTCAGAGAAATATATGCCTTGGAACGATTGACTGCCACACTACGAAACGGGGAGGTGGCCTTTGCTCTTCAATGGCATAAATGGGTCATGTCGGAACTTGAACACTACGCAGAATTTGTACCTTAACTGGAGTAAAAGATGTGGAACTTACGGAACATGGGACCAGATACAGTTGGGGTGGAATCACACTGGGCGTGGGGGCATTCCAGTTAATGGGAGCTCTCTCTCTCTCTCTCTCATTTCCTGCCACCTTCCCTTAATTGTAAACGTGTTGGCAGCCTCTCTATAACTACTTTGTGTTTTCTTTTTCCTTTTTAATTATGGACATGGCTGTGCTCTAAGGATGTGATAATTACCATCCATACCTAGCCTCTCCACAGTTGAGTAGAAATGAGCAGACCAGAGAAGACCTTAGGACGAGGTTCCTGGACATATGCAATTGCGCTAGATACCCATCCTAAAATGGAAAGTGAAATCCTACCATCTTCCATGACAAACCTGTAAACACTGGAAAACCAGAGTGAACTGTACTGAAAAATCAAACAAACATGAATACCACCAGGTAGGTCCCATCCTCCCCACCGCCACCCCCGGTGGCCCTTTTTAGACTCTCCAAGGCAACTGAAACTGTATTTAATTATAATCAAATCTCTAAATTTGTTCATGAAAACCATATCTTGGATGGATTTAATTACACATCATTGTCAGAATTTGCACTTCCTTTGTTTCTTTCTTTCTTTCTTTCTTTCTTTCTTTCTTTCTTTCTTTCTTTCTTTAGAGAACTTATTAATTGTATGGCCTGTAATATGTACTGTTTGTCTACTTGTGATACTAATAAAACATTTTAATAAAAAAAAAAGAAACAGTTGCACATCTAATGGAGGATAATCAGCTAACATCAGGTAGGTCAGCTAAAGGGGTTGGACAACCAACAAAGCATGTTACTGCCAGTGCTGTGATGGCGCTATCAACTTCTGTCAGCAGTTAGGGGAGTGAGTGGGTAATGCTCAGTTCCTCCTTAAAGACAAACAAACGAAGACCAAGCTGAATCACTTTCTGCTGAACATCTCCTCGGCTGCTACTTCACAGAGTCTCTTGGAGCTTTCTTGGTAGGCCCAGTGAGATACTAGAGCAGTCCCCACAGCTGGCACCATTAGCTATAACATATTAGCTGTCCCTACCAGTGGGCTCTCTGAGAAAATGTTCAGAACAGCTATGGAAGTTGAGGAACCTCATTAATCAACACTGGACCAGATTTAGCCTAACAATTCAGTATACCCCTCTCCTGGAGGGAGCTTACCTGAACTGCCCATCCTGCCACCCTTCTGAGGGTACTGAATGCTGCCAAACCTCTCTGATGCAGCTGCTGGGGGTCTATGTGATAATGGCGAACGCCTAAAGGTGATCACCATTATCGCTTAGTCAGAGTACAGAAAACATTTTCGGCACTCTGACAACCCCGGCGCATCAGGACAACGGCGCCAGAACAGTTTTTTACTGCTTTCTGTGGGGTGGTCTGCACCCCCATACCCGCACCCCCTACTTAAGGATTCTCAACTCAGGGGTGCATGGCCGAGAAGGGGTGAAAGCAGTAAAAATAAAGGTTCGGGCCTGGCGCACAAAATCGTACCAGTACCTGAACCCGATGCTCACCCACCCCAACCACTAACCAACCCCGATGCCATGACACAGCTCGGCCAGCTACTGCAGCACCACCCCTACAGCCTCTCCACCCTCCCAGCCCAGCGCTCTGTGCTCATTCCCACGCCCCCCCCGCATGCGTACGCATAGCGACATCCTGTCACCCAGTTCGCCACAACATCATCAGGTCTCCCTACCCTCCCATCGCCTCTGAGGGATTGCACCGGAAAGGAGTCACCATTACAGATGGTGCCCTTCCTCAGGCGCACACCTCACGGATTACCAGCTGCTGGCTTTCTCTTGCTCAACCGTGTGTGTGGAGCAGAAACAGAGGAGCTACACATCTTTGTGGTGCCTCCTGTACCATTTATCTTGGTTCCCTAATCCCAGAAAAGGGAAGTAGAAACATCCAGGAACAAAGACACTTCTTTCTCTGATGCCTTAAGTGCCATGAGGACTCTGGCTGCCAAGAGCAGGAGCGCATGCTGCAAGGGGCTCCTCTCCAAGGCATACCACTCTCCTCAACCTGCAAGCCCTCCAACTGAAAACCTGCCACACCACATACAATAACTGACACACCAGACACAGCAGCCCTAAGAGGGCTACAACAAACACTGGGGCCAGCACAATTACAAGGCACACAAAAATAATATAATAAAAGACTTTAGAGCCAAGGCACCATCACAGCATGGACACATCCATCTTTGTGACATCTGACCCCCCTGCAGCCAGCCAATGAGGGTGCTAGGAGTCCGGTAAGAGACCAGAGAGCTGTGGGGAAAAAATTACATCAGAAGCCCTCCCTAAAGGTCTGGCAGGCTGAAGAGGCCAATTGGAAAGCAGTACAGAGCAAGAGGACAGACAGCCTGGTAGAGCCCATCAGAGGCTGGAGCTGTGAGAGAAGTTTCTGGTCTCTCTAGCAGTTTGTGGTAGTCTGGCTGAAACACCAAACAGGGCAGACCTGCAGTTGTTGCCAGGGAGCAGGGGCCTAACCAGGCCTGCTCCGGTGGATCCTTTGCAGGACCCACACCTCTGAAATATTGCGATTCCTCTCCTGGGCTCGTCCTGCTGATCTTGGAGACTTTTCCTGGGCTCAAACCCACCAAACCGAACTACTGAAAGTGCCAGAAGGGTACTGACTAAGTGAATATAGGTAAGAGAATGTGCCAGAAAGGGCACTGACTGAGGCAATTGTGCCAGAAGAACATCAGCTGAGGTGAGTTGATGATGAAACTGTGCCAGAAGGCCGCTGGCAGTCTGAAAGAGACTCAGATGATCAGACTTGTGGTAAACTGAAGGCCTACCCAGGCCTAACATCTAGTGAGCCCTTTTCTGGGTTCACTGTTTCACCTTCCTGCGAGCCTTATCCTGGGCTCATATTGTTTGAGAGATTGTTCCAGGAAAGGCAGCTACAAACTGAAAGCCATGAAATCATGTCAGATGGGCATCTGCTGAGAAAGCTCTCAAGAGACTGTGCCTGTGGGAGCAATTTCTTCAGAACGAAGCTGCTGCGAGAAAACCTGAATGATTCAATGCTGAGAAAGCTGCTGAGCGGAAGAATGGAAGACCAAGCCCTGCATCTCCAGCAAGCTGCTGCACAGCCAGGTAGGGGGGCCTGCTACCCTCAACAAGTGGGGTGAGTAAGCAAATGGGGAGTCACAGGGCATGTGCCCTGAGTACGTGGGTACCCTTGATCTGGGTGGGGGGAAGGTGGACTGTGGGGGGGGGCACTCCTGGGGTCTGGAATCCTTGGGATCTGCAAAACCACTGAGTAGTGCTTCTGTGAAATTTTAGCCTGAAAGATTGTCTTCTGAGAGTTAACCAGAACAGCTGTGCTTAGAAACACAGAAACATACAATCTGGAGGCAGATAAGGATCGCTTGGCCCATCCAGTCTGCCAATTTCTCCCTACCTACATTATTACATCATACCGTGCCTGATCTACAGCTCTTTCTCCCTCCCCCCTTCCTTTCCACTATGATTCCTTTGTGCTTATCCCAAAGCCCTGAAATTCTCGGTTCTGCAATTTAGACAATTTACCATGAAATTTTACTCCATCTCCATAGAATATATATAGTGCCACAGAAGTCATTGTTTTGGTGAATTTTCATATAAATATACTGTTTTTCATGGTGTCAGGCTTTCTTTCTCACCTCGTTTATCCTGAAGCCCCTCCTCTTTGCTCAGCATATGATGTCATCGATGACATCACATCATATTTAGCCAATAACAGGACTGCATTCTGCCAGAGAAATGAATAACTCATGCCGCAGAAATCAGAAAATGCTGCCGTAGAAGTCAAGGAGCCCTGCCGTAGAAATCAGAAAATTCTGCCGCAGAACACCAGGGGCCCTTGCTTATCCCATGCATTCTTGAACCCCACCACTATTTTTGTCCCCACCACCTCCTCCACTAGAAGGCTGTTCCTGGAATCCACCACTCTTTCAGTGAAGAAGTACTTCCTCATTTTCTCTCCGGAATCTACCCCTCTCCAGCTTCATAGCATGTCCCCATGTTCTTGAGTACCTTTTCTTCTGAAAAATGCTTCCCCCTGTACCTTATTTAACCCTGTGAGGTATTTAAAGGTTTATATCATATCTCCCCTCTCCTTCTTCTGTTACAGAGTGTAGTTTTGTGGTCCTTTATTCTCCCCTCATACAGCCTTTGATGCAGACCCTGCACCATTTAGTTGCCCTCCTCTGGATCACCTCCACTCTGTCTATGTCTTTCCAGAGATGTGGTTTCCAGAGTTAGACACAATACTCCAGGTGGGGTCTTACCAGCAATTTATACAGAAGCAACATGACCTCCCTCTTTCTGCAGGTGATACCCTTCCTTATGCACCCCAACATCCCATTCGCCCTCCCTATTGTCTGGCCACCTTTAGGTCATCCAGTATGATTACCCACAAGTCTCTTTCCTGCTTGGTGGTCATCAGTAACACTCCACCCATTTTGTACTCCACCTCTGGATTTCTGTGCCCAAAGTGCATTTTCTGCACGTTTTCACATTGTAACCCAGCTGCTATATCCTTGACCACTCTTCTAGTTTTCTCAGGTCTCGGCTCATCTTTTACATACACACACACACACACACAGATGTGTCCACTCTATTGCAGAATTTGGTGTCATCTGCAAAAAGGCAAACCTTCCCTTCCAGCTCCTGTGCAATGCAACTTATAAAGACATTAAAGAGGACCGATCCCAGTACTGATCCCTAAGGCACCCCACTAGTCACCCTCACATCCTTGGAGTGAACTCCATTTACCACCACCCTCTGTCTCCTATCCCCTTACCAATTTCTTATCCAGCTTACCACCTTTTGACCCACTCCTAAGCTATCGAGCTTGCTTACTAGTCTACTATGTGGAACGGTGTTGAATGCCTTACTGAAATCTAGGTAGGTCATGTCCATCAGTCCACCCTGATCAAGTTCCTTGGTCACCCAAAGAAATTTATCAGATTCATTTGATATGACCTCCCCCTTGTGAAACCATGTTGCCTTGGGTCTTATAACCCACTGGATTCAAGATATTCCACAATTCTTTCCTTCAGCAGTGATCCCATTAGCTTTCCCACCATTGATGTCAGGCTAACTGGCCTATAATCGCCAGCCTCCTCCCTGCTACCACTTTTATGTAGTGGACTACATCCGCCCTCCTCCAGTCCTCCGGAACCTTTCCAGTTTCCAGTAATTTGGTAATTAGTACTGTCAGAGGTTCAACCATTATTTCACTGAGTTCCCTCAATACCCTTGGATGTACCCCATCTGGCCTCACTACTTTGTCCTCCTTCAGATTAGCAAGTTCCTTCAGGATGCTCTCTTCCAAAAAAAGAACTAGTGTCCATCTCCCTCCTTCCAAAGCTTTTGTTACTTTTTTGTGGCCCCTTTCCTTCACCTTCCTCTGTGAACACTGAACAAAAGTATTTGTTCAGGATGTCTACCTTTTCCTGGTCCCTCTCTGCACAGTCCCCCCCCCCTTCCTTTTTTAACCTTACAATCCCAACCCTGATCTTCCTGTTTTCACTTACATATGTGAAAAATGTCTTGTCCCCTTTCATTACCTCCTGGGCTAGTCTCTCTTCAGTTTGTACCTTTGCACTACTTACTGCTTTCACCACTTCCCTCGTTTCCCTGTTTCACTCGATACGCCTCCCTATCCTTTTCCCTCTGTGTTTCCTTATACCCTCTGAATGCTACTTTTTCAACCTTTACCTTTTCAGTCACCTCTTTCAAGAACCACAGCGGTCTCTTTTTACTTTTTACTTTTCACTTGTGCTTGCGCAGGGGAACATCTCGCTACAAATGGCATTTCAGAGGTGTGTCACCATGGAGCTAATTGCAGTTGAAGCTCAAAAGGGCTTAGCACTGTAGACCAATGAAAGTGGAGATGGAAAGGGGAAATTGTTTAACCAAGAAAGGCACACTAAGTCGGAGCTTGTTTCCAGGTGTGACCTGGGAGCACAAGGAAGTTGTGACTTGCTCAGAATCACGCAGTATGCAAATGGGGGCCCAGGTCTCCAAGTTTGCAGGTCAGTGCCTTTAACCACTATTTTATTTATTTATTTAGTTAAACATCAGTTTAGAAACCTTTGAGCCAGAGGCTCATTTACAAAGGTACCTCGTCACAAAGAGGACATCAGAATAGTAGTACAAGGGACACAGTACTTACAAACAAAAAAAGTTACAGTTCAATTACAGTTTTGTTACAATAGAGTACAATCTCCAATGAGCAAAAGATAACAAAAGGTGCAAAACTTATGGTCGGGGGAGAGCTGGTGGGGGTAGAAGGGAGGGAGATAGGGGAGGAGGAATAAGTAGGGAAAGGAAGGGGGGGAGCCGCTCAGTGAGCATTGTCAAACAGAGTATATATATTTTTTTTTTTTTACACTAGGCTAGCGGCAGTTGCATTTGCGAGAGCTAAGCAGGAAGTTTCTGAGCCTGGGCTTAAAGCAAGCTAAGGTTGGAGAGTTTGAGACACTGGCAGGGAGGGAGTTATACCAGTGGGGCGCACGGTAGGAGAATGCCCTCTGACCTTGTGAGGTCCTGACTCTCGGAAGAACTAGGGTAGCTCTTGACGAGCTGCGCATGATCAGGGTCGGTGTAGTACGGCGAATGGAGTTGAATAGGCCTATGGGGGATAGGCCATGCAGGGCTTTAAAGGTGAGCTGGCATGTCTGGTACATGAGTCGCTCTTCCAGGTTGAGTAGGGTAGCCAGGGTGTACAGCTCACATGTGTGAGTGAGTCTGGGAGCACCAGTGATAAGTCTGCAGGCCTTATTTACTGTGAGATGAACCTTGTTGAGGGCAGTCTGATCTGCTGAGCCATAGACCGGAAGGCCATAGTCAATGAGAGACATGACAGAGGAGGTGACAGCCAGGCGGAGGGCATCAGGAGGGAGGCATTTTTGTGCCGGTAAAGAATGCCTAGCCGTGAGTTGGCGACAGAATTTAGGGCAGATATATGTCCATGGAATGAAAGTGCAGGGTCAAAGGTTATACCAAGCTATTTATAGGACTGCACCTGGTCAATGGCGAGATTGGGTGTGGAGTGGACAGCTAAGGGAAACTTGCTGTACTTATTTTTGGGGTGGGAGAAGAGCATCGTTTTGTTTTCTTAAGGTTGATAACAAGTCGATGCTCAGTGAACCAGGTAGCTGCAGAGTCAAAGACTAGTTGGAGGGAGTTCTGTAGCAGCATGGGGTCATTGTGGGAGGCAACGAGAACAGCATCATCAGCATAGAGAAGCATCTTACCCGTACAACTGCTGGGTAGGGAGTTAAGAAAGAGTGAGAATAATAGGGGTCCAAGAATTGAGCCCTGCGGCACCCCAGAGCGAATGGGGCATGTTTCAGAGAGAGTACCCTTTGACTTTCACACATTGGGAGCGGGCGGAGAGATAGCTGGTGCACCAGGAAACAGGTCCTGAGACAAAGCCTATTAGGTCGAGGGTGGAGAGCAAAAGAGGATGTGAAACGGTATCGTATGCTTTAGACAGGTCAATGAATATAGCACCAGCCAGGGCACCAGAGTCCAAGAAGGCATGGAGGAAAGTTGGAAAATTCCAGGAGTGCTGTATTGGTACTATGACCTGCTCTGAACCCGTGTTGTTCAGGGCAGAGAACATTGCACTTACAGAGGTAGTCAGAGACTTGGGACGACACAATTTTCTCTACTGCCTCCTGAGCAGCCACACTGGTAGTGATACTAGTCACTGCTTGTTGGGCGGAAACTTTTTGTACTTGAAAGGAATCAACTGCTGCTATCAGACAGGGGCTGTCTTCTTTCATTTACATAATGCCGCCCAGCAAACAGCTGAATTGTCCCCTTGGGGAGCACTCTGCCAGAACGTTTTGGGTGGGCTCCCCATCTGTAAGCATCTATAGGCTTGGGGGGGCAACAAACAAGTAGTATTGTTCTGTGACTCTCTCAGTCACGTCTCAATCACTGTGTTTGTGTGTTTCCTTTGCCTCGCTTACGTTGAGTTCCCCCACCTCGCCACGTCTCTTCAAACATGCACAGTGCACACCAGCCCACCTGCAGTTCAGGCCGTCAGATAGGACAGGCTACTAATAAAAATATAGTTTATTTATTTTAGTCCCTGACTGATAATCTCAACTACTCCAGCCAGGCAGCACAGTGTGTGTCTGTGGGGGGGCTGGACCCCTTTGTTTTGCATACACCGGGCAGCGGCCGTAACCTGAGCTGGAGGGGCAGTGAGCAGTGCAGTTAATTTATTTGACTCTTACCCTAAGCAGAGTAGCAAGGGTTAGTGACTATATTTTGTAGACTGAGCAGAAACATAACACTGACACTGGGGGTGCTCAATCCCCCACTGTTGCAATGGGTATCCTCTGTCTTTTTTTTTTTACAGTGACAGTGGGGGTGCTCAGTCCCCCAGTGTCACGATCCTGTGCATCCATCCTTTTCTAGTTTATTTTATCTCCCAACCCTTCCCCCTGAAACATAACAATGACACTCAGTGTGCCCAATCCCCCTGAGTTGCGAACAGAAATCCTCTTTTTTTTTCCTTAAACCTGAAAATGAGAAACTGTCCATCATTGTCTGTTGTGCCATTATCCCCCCACCACACCCAACCCTCCCACTCTGCATCCCCCCAAGCCCTTATTTATCCACTGGGAGGTCCAGTGCCATACTTTTCTGTGGATCGCAGCCATGTCTTCACTCTTCAAAGCGTGATCGCAGAATGAGGGAACAGGTATGTGGTACAACGTAAGTTAAAAACAAAGCAGTGCTCACACTGAACGTTCACTTGCAGGTTTAAGATCAGCACTCCAGGCTTGCCATGTAAATAATTGTATTTGTGTATGTGTTTCCTTTGCCTCACTCACACTGAGTCCCCCCGCCCCACCACGTCTCTTCAAACACATACAGTACACACCAGTTCACCTGCAGTTCGGGCCGGCAACAGGCAGGCTACTAATAAAAATAAAGTTTTATTTATTTTAGTCCCTGACTGTCTCAACTACTCCAGCCAGGCAATGCAGTATGTGTGTCTGTGCGGGCTGGGCCCCTTTGTTTTGCGTACACCATGTGGCCGCCATAACCTGAGCTGGAGGGGCAGTGAGCAATGCAGTTAATTCATCTGATACCTTTACCCTAAGCAGAGTAGCAAGGGTTGGTGGCTACATTTTGCAGACTGAGCAAAAACATAACACTGACATTGGGGGTGCCCAATTCCCCAGTGTCACGACAGGTATCCTCAATCTTTTTTTTGCAATGACACTGGGGGTGGCCAATCCCACCAGTGTTGTAATCCTGTGCATCCATCCCTTTCTGGCTTATCTTATTCCCCCCAGAAACATAACACTGACACTAGAGGTACCCAATCCCCAAGTGTTGTGAATGGGAATCCTATGTCTTCTTTTTTTTTCCCCTTCGACCTGAAAATAAGAAAACCATCCATCGTTGTCTGTTGCTCCATGATCCCACCCCCTCCACACCCAATCCTCCCACTCAGCATCTCCCCCCCCCCAAGCCCTTATTTACCCACCAGGAGATCCAGCACCATAATCTTCTGTGGGCCTCAGACACATCTTCACTCTTCAAAGCCGGACCACAAACTGAGGAAACAGGTATGCAGTACAATGTAAGTTAAAACAAAGCAGTGCTCACAGTTTGGATCCGCTGCTGAAAAAATAGCAATAGACAATAAATAATAAAGATCAGCACTCCAGGCTAGTGATGTAAATAATTTTTAGTACTGAAAAAGCAGTGCAAAATTAACACACTGTTCATTTTGCAGTGGTTTTTCATAAGTAATAATTGTTTACATGGCAAGCCTGAAGTACTGATCTTAAACCTGCAAGTGAACGTTCGGCCTTGACAAATGTGTGTTCCTCCTTACTTTTGCTCACTTGTTTGATGCAGGGGTTTGTTGCCTTTACTATGCTCTGTTTTATCTTTTCCCACTGTTCCTCCACACCACTCAGGTCACACACCTCTGCTAGGTTATCCCTGAGGCATTCCTTTTTCAGATCTGCTCCCCTGAAATCCAGAACCCTAACCCGTGGGTGGTTCGATTCTGCATCTATCCTTATGTAACCCCTCACCCCTGCCTTTTTGCCAAAACGACAGGTGGCATGCTGTTGAAGCTGACAGCAGTACCTGGTGGGGACCTGGGTTCAGGGAGGATGAGGTTACTCGGCACAAGGGGACCTAGGTTTGGCTACTCTGCACAGGGGCACCCAAGTAAATCCGAACACAGGAAGCAATAACTGTAATGTCCAGAACCAGGAATGGGATTCTTCAGTGTGGCTTTTATTCACATTCAAGCTGAACAAACAAAGCATAGATGGACCCCCGTGGGGCTACATTTCCTGGTAATGCAGATTAGAGACAGCAGAACACTTTAACACTATTTCCAGCCCTCAGGCTCTAAACCCACCAGGCACACAGCCCAGACTTGCATGCAGCTTTGGGTACACAGCCCAACTTGTACACACTTGGGTTTTCCCCACTGGCCCGGCTCCCCTGCCGGCCACTTGATCCACAGTCCATTTGAGGAATGAACCAATTATGCTGTTGTGGCTCCCCAAACCACACTAGAGTCTTCGACTCCTAGAGAGAATTTTCCTTACAATCCCATGCCTGGGTACTTCCCCCATCACTAGCCAAGTGTCTGAGGCAAAGTAGAAATCCACAGAAGAAATCCGTAGAGGTAGACCTGGTCACTAAAGATGGGGGGGCCACCCACCTCCAGCTCCCATAGCCCATACCTGGCCATTTCTCTGGAAACTGAACAATTCCTTTACTGAACTTCCAAATGTAGATTAAGGGTAGACGTCTGTCACATCACCTCTACATATTATTTGTATCTCAACAAACTCTGGACTTGAAACTACTTTTACTTTGCTTAGTCCATTTCTCTAGGCTTCCCGATATTTAGTAGTTCAATCCCCATGTTGTCACATAAGTCCCAGGGTGAAAAACATAGGCCCTTTTAGCCAGAGCAGACACTCACCCTCTCGTTGCAGGTGCCCCACAGGTGACTCATGAATCTTCTTTTCTCCCAAATAAATACTGGAACATATAGGCAGCTTTTCCTCCACAAGCAGAACTAGGGGATTGCCCCAGGAATCTGCAGGGAAACCTTCTCATCCCCGAGAGAGGGGGCACTGGGACCTGAAACAGCGGTCTCCACCACTTCAGTACTCTTCTGTGTCTCTCTTTAAGGTGGAGACACACACTCTATTACTTAAAAGTAGCCCTCTGTCAGGGCAGAGGCTCCTAGAACCTTTACTGAGCTGCTTTAACAGCAAGCTCCCAACTTCTCACACATTCACTGAACACCAGCTGAAGACTCTGACTTGAAAACTCCCAACTTTCTATCTAACGCCCGTTGCTGCAGATTCCAATGTGGTTCATGCAGCTGCGATAGTTCTATTGGTGATGTCATCCCTCAGCCTCAGCTGAGACTGAGAACAGAGTGAGACAGTGTGAAACCCATTTAACTGGAGTTTCACAAGCTGCCTTTCCTGCCTATCACTAGGTCTTACTGGGATTTTAGTAACCCCGGGTAACAAGGGGATTACACTTGCCCTTGACCAGAAAAATGACTGTCCACAGTCATTATTTACCTGGCCTTAGGCCATTCCACCCTATGTGCTACCTATGGAGTGGGGTGATCAGGCCCCCTCCTGCCATGTGCAAGCACAGGCAGGCAACACTAAGGGCCTAGAAGCCTTTAGCTAACATGTCAGCCTCTACACTATCCACTTACTATGGACACCTAGTGGCTCTGGTAGAACCATCCAGAGCATAGCCCTGATAGATCAGCACTGCGGTCCCTACTGCAGGTCAGGGCCACAGCCTGTCTATCCCCCCTAACCCTCTAGGGAAAACCTATCTGCCTTCTAACCTAATACCCCCAAAACAAAAACAACCCGAGGACCTCCCCGACCTTGGGCAACCTGCAACCACACTCCATTGAAATACCACATTACTGCCTCCTCCCTACCCCCACAACCACACCTGTGGAAGGAAAGGGTTAATACAGCAATAACAACCATAACCCCACAGTACTTTAAATTTCTACACACTAAAGCACTGATGAGGAACTCTGATGAGCCCCTCCTCCTTTTCTTGTCTTCTCTTTTGTCTTCCCAGGAACACCTGTAAGAAAAAGAAAGACAACACACACTCTCCTAATCTGCATACACAGTCTACCTATACCCCTACCATCAAAACACTGAAAAATCCCAAAAAGATTTTTTAGAAAAAGGTAGAAAAAAATACAATATTTACATTAGAAAACAAACAACATTATTTACAATACACATTTGGGGGGATGGAGTGCCCTAAAAGTTCCAACTAGTGACCACAATGCCCGAAGGCTAGTCCAATACAGAGTCTCTCTTGGGCCGGAGCCCGGTGAAGCACAGTTCTAACAGGCCAAAGTCCCAAAGGGGAGAGTCTTTGCGGACAGTTCACACATTTTGAAGTCTGCTAGTGTAGGGTGTGTACTGCAGTGTCATAAAGATAGAAAAGTTCGGACTTACCAGTCACTTGTAGTACGAAAAATTCTTAACCGACCTGCACCTCTGACGAAGACTCTCCCTGGCAGCATTTCTTCCGATACAGCTGGGCGGACATCTTCTGGGAACCACAGGAGGGCACATCTGGGAACTGCTGGGTTGATGTCATCTCTGGAGATGGAACCTTAAAACAGGAACAAAAGGAAAACAGCTGGTCTGATGTCATCCGATTACCAGGCAATGAACAGGATACAGCTGGGATGGTGTCCTCTCTGGATCTGAAGTCATTTGGTGGGCCAGTCGATGGTTTGCTGTAAAGGCCGGTACACTGTAGACAGATGAAGGTGGGGCACCTGAGTCCTGGATGTCCATATTGGCAAATCAATAAAGGCACTTCAGTCTGGTGTGGCAGTATTGACTACCACTGCTCAGCTCTCCATTTTGTAGGCACGGGCACATTTGCTAAGAGGTCCTTGCACTGAGGCCAATAGTACCGGGGGTTAGGAGCTTGAATTATTACCCCGTCTGGGTGCACATAATTCACACAGTGGGAGACTTCACATCCCTCTCCGTCCACCACTCTCACTCTGTCTGTAAACAATGTCCTGCCTCTCTTCCACTGGGTATACTTTTCGTGGAACAGTCTATTCTTTACATGCTTGTTGGCCCCAGGATGCACACTTTTCATGGCTTCATCCCAGATCCAGGATTTTCTGCAGTTCTCAATCTCCTCCCAGACTTTCTGAGGAAAGGTAGGAAAGGTCATACCATAGATCTCATTTGCCTTTCTACAAACCAGTCTCTCCTCTTTACTTGCTTTGGTCAATCTGAGACCGCTGGCCTGGCTTGGGGGTGGCCAGTCCTGGTTCTGCCAGCTTCGCATCCTTAAAGAAATTAGAAATGGATCCCTGACTTCTTTCTCCTGTAAAGCCAGGGCACTGGCATCACCACTTTCTTCCATACATTCCTCCGAGGCAAGATCTTGAGGCTGTGTACCTGTTCCTTTTTCACAAGGCCACATAGGTTCCCCCTCATCTTCCTCTTCACTGAGGATCTGAGCCCAGGAGTAAGCAGTCATTCTCACTCCCGAGACTATCCACTCATCACTAGGCGCAGAGGTTGACACCTCCCACTCAAAGGCCTCCCGCATCTCATCTTCGTCTAAGAGACTTGGGCTAGGCCCCCCCCCCCTCCAGAGGTCTATTGATGCTTTATCCGAACTTTCCTTTTGGGATCCAGCATCCAAAACTTCAACTTCTGGTTCTGTCTCTAACTCTGCACCCTCTAGCTTTGTGCCACACTCCCCCGAGGGGCCTTCCTCCACAGGCTCCGCCTGGTGCTGTGTGCTGCCAACTGCAGATTCCTGAACCTTTGTCCATGTGGGAGCCAACCGAATTTGAGGCGCTTTATACAAGCCATATTTTTCTAGGCATCCAGCACAGTGAGGAATCATGAAGACTTATCTTCCAGCTCTCAAGTATATTTGACATACATGCACTGGAAAACCAGGAACCGCCACATGAGGAGGTAGTTGCCCTCCATAGCACCACTTTTCAATATTCCTCAGTCTAATTACTGCTGCTGTTACTGCAACCCGGGCATGATCCGGGTAACGAGCTGGTCCTGAGGCCATAACTGCAGAAAAATAAATAAAAATTTACTGTAACTGAAAGTCCCACTTTATTGAACACACTCTTTAGTTGTAAAATGGCTCCTCTACTGCTGTGTTTACTTTACTACCCTACCCTGTAATGGCGGCAGCAGCACTCCTGTGCATCAACATTTAGAATCTGAGTCAAGCCACTGCGCACCCGATTTACACAAACTACGGATAACGTTTGCTCAAACTGCACAACTTGCTTTGATCTTGCTTTAAACACATTTACAGGATTTTCCACAGACTTTTTACATACTGGTAACATTTATTTTATTCACAGTCCCTTAAAGCTTCAGATTTTTAGCACAGGATTGCCTGTATTTCTAGTGCTGCACATTGGCTACAACCCACAGTCTCTCTCTGGCTGCAAACTTTAAACTGAGGCTAAATTCATTACTATGCACACAGTCTATGGCTTAACAGACTTGCACTTGCTGGCAGGACTTTACACAGTCGTTACTTGCAATGCGACTACACTGCTGCACACACATTTATATGGCATAGGGCTGAAAATCACTGTTTGAGCAGTTTCTTATGTTGTTACTTACTGTTATCAATAGCAGTTTGTTGCGATGGGGAAAAACGGCCTGCAGCCAATTCTTGGAGGCCTCAGAACAGAAATGGGCGGGCAGTCCTACCGATCGTCTTCTCGACCACCACTTCTGCAATTTCGACGATCGATTAGCGGGTTGAGCCCGATTTTAAACTAAATAGTCTATTTTTAAACTGTTTACAACGATTTTAACACTCGCGACGCTCCTCCACTGCCAGTACATGCACTCCATTCACACTCCCTCTCGAATGCTGGGGCAGTCACTGTAGAGCTCTGAGGGGCGGGACTGATCTGAGCCTGACCAATCACACAACTCCGTGCAAATGAGCCTCTTCTTCCTCGTGAGGGCTCTTCTCCTCACGGCGATCGTCGAGCAGGCAAATTTAAACTGCAGAATGCAACTTTTTTTCTTCACCAACTGACTCCACGGTGGGAGCCTATTTCAGCCATTTAACATAGCCATTTACACTGCAGTCTCTCAGTTCATTCAAAAAGCATTTCCAATGTCCAGGGCACAATTTTCCTGTTGCTACCCCTAGTCTTCCACACTTTTCTTTACCACAGTTCATTTTAAAGCATTTCCAACATCCAGGGCACAATTTTCCTGTTGCTACCCCTAGTCTTCCACACTTTTCTTTACAACAGGTCATTTTAAAAGCATTTCAAATGTCCAGGGCACAATTTTCCTGTTGCTACCCCTAGTCTTCCACACTTTTCTTTACCACAGTTTATTTTAAATGCATTTCAAACGCTGTAAACTATTTGATGCAGGACAAGGGCACACTGTTTGGCTTTACTGCTCCTTGGTAAACAGTTGGCAATTTTAAACAGCAGCACAAGATCCACAGCACACAGCAACACACTAGGAAAATTGCTTCAGCTTTTGGGCTACCCACTGCCAGATAGCCAAAACGCTAGCCCCATTTGCCCAAGCACCTTCCTCCCAGAACAAAATCCAAAGCGGTGCCTCCATTTTTGTAACCCCTCACCCCTGCCTTTTTGCCAAAATGACAGCTGGCATGCTATTGAAGCTGACAACAGTAACTAGTGGGGACCTGGGTTCAGGGAGGATGAGGTTACTCGGCATAAGGAGACCTAGGTTTGGCTACTCTGCACAGGGGTACCCAAGTAAATCTGAACACAGGAAGCAATAACTGTAATGTCCAGAACCAGGAATGGGATTCTTCAGTGTGGCTTTTATTCACATCCAAGCTGAACAAACAAAGCATATACGAACCGCCATGGGGCTACATTTCCTGGTAATGCAGATTAGAGACAGCAGAACACTTTATCACTATTTCCAGCCCTCAGGCTCTAAACCCACCAGGCACAGAGCCCAGACTTGCACGCAGCTTTGGGTATACAGCCCAACTTGTACACACTTGGGTTTTCCCCACTGGCCCGGCTCCCCTGCCGGCAACTTGATCCGCAGTCCATTTAAGGAATGAACCAATTATCCTGTTGTGGCTCCCCAAACCATACTAGAGTCTTCGACTCCTAGAGAGAATTTTCCTTACAATCCCATGTCTGGGTACTTCCCCATCACTGGCCAAGTGCCTGAGGCAAAGTAGAAATCCACAGAAGAAATCTGTAGAGGTAGACCTGGTCACTATAGATGGGGGGCCACCCACCGCCAGCTCCCACAACCCATACCCGGTCATTTCTCTGGAAACTGAACAATTCCTTTACTGAACTTCCAAATGTAGATTAAGGGTAGACATCTGTCACATCACCTCTACATATTATTTGTATCCCAACAAACTCTGGACTTGAAAATACTTTTATTTTGCTTAGCCCATTTCTCTAGGCTTCTCAATATTTAGTAATTCAATCCCCACATTGTCACACAAGTCCCAGGGTGAAAAACATAGGCCCTTTTAGCCAGAGCAGACACTCACCCTCTCATTGCAGGTGCCCCACAGGCGACTCACAAATCTTCTTTTCTCCCAAATAAATACTGGAACATATAGGCAGCTTTTCCTCCACAAGCAGAACTAGGGGATTGCCCCAGGAATCTGCAGGGAAACCTTCTCATTACCTCCCCCCAGAGGGAGGGGGCACTGGGACCAGAAACAGCGGTCTCCACCACTTCAGTACTTTTCTGTGTCTCTCTTTAAGGTGGAGACACACACCATATTACTTAAAAGTAGCCCTCTGTCAGGGGAGAGGCTCCTAGAGCCTTTACTGAGCTGCTTTGACAGCAAGCTCCCAACTTCTCACACACTCACTGAACACCAACTGAAGACTCTGACTTGAAAACTCTCAACATTCTATCTAACTCCCTTTGCTGCAGATTCCAATGTGGATCATGCAGCTGCTATAGTTCTATTGGTGATGTCATCCCTCAGTCTCAGCTAAGACTGAGAACAGAGTGAGACAGTGTGAAACCCATTTAACTGGAGTTTCACAAGCTGCCTTTCCTGCCTACCACTAGGTCTTACTGGGATTTTAGTAACCCCGGGTAACAAGGGGGTTACACTTATATTGAACCACACCGTTTGGTGATCACTGGTCCCCAAGTGAGTACTAGGTCCAATACTGCCCCATCACAAATGGGTTCAATGACTAGTTGCCTGAGGGATGCCCCCTACAGAGAGTCCAGGATGTCCCTGCTTCTAGCTGAAGCCACTGCTGGGAGACACCAAACCACATTTGGCAGATTGAAGTCCCCCATCAGCAGAACCTTCTCCTTTTCTGCCATCTTGCCAATGGCTTCCACCAGTAACTTATCTAATTCCTCTTTCTGTGCTGGAGGTCTGTAGAAGACTCCAGTGTGAAAAGTGGCTCCATTCCACATCGTCCTCCACTTGCACCCTGTCTACTTCCCTGTTTATCCAACCTTCACATACATCTTCCCTCTCTCCGTAGCTCGCAACAAACTCCTACTTCCCCTTCTCATCCAACCCCACCCCTTGCACCCTTTCTCTGCCTCCCCTCTACTCATGTTTCTTCTCCTCCCTGCTCCCCCGGTCCCTCTTTCTTCCTCCTTCCCTATCTCAACCACTGACTCTGTTCTGCTATCCCCTTCCCCCAGTCTCCTGAATCCTACGCTGCTCTCTCCTCTAGCAACTCCTTCCATTACCTTCCAGGCTCTTTCTGTTCATTACCTGGTATACTGCTATGCTACTTAGTTGCCTTATATACTTGACAATGCCTATGGCTGCTCCTTGTAAAACCGCTGTATTTAACTTGTTTTAGTATTTAACTTTTGTCACTTTATACAAATGACAACTTATATGGCTGCTTCTGCATATTTTACTGTATGTATTATGTTACTGTTTTGTACTTTTTTCTCGTCATGGAACCTTTGGAAAAGAGCCCTGGCTCAAAGGTATATCTCCAAATGGATGTACTATGATATCCCAACAGTCAGTCTCCTGAACTTTATTAGCCCGAATTTAGGAGACCGACTGTCAGAAGACCGACAAGGTCTTAGTGCAATGTGGGGGTAAGCCCCCCACACCTCCACATACGGGGCTCTGCCCCCACACCCCCATAACTAAAATAACCAATTCTGAAGGGGAGCGGACCTCAGAGTAGGTTAAAAAAATTATGGGAGGGCAAAAGAGCACCATGCCAAAATTCTTTTCCTGGAACAGAACTTGGATCTGTAGTGCGATGCTAGCCGAGCTGCTAGAGGGTTAGCCCTTCTCATCATAGAAGCAGCTTGGCCAACCACAGAATTTTCCTCTCCTTTGTGGTGCCCGAATAGGGGTAGGATAGCAATTCATCACGTCTGCTTCCTTACCTTTGTTGGCACCAGCTTCCGTCTGTCAGGCGGGTGTGTATCGGGCAACTGAACTTGGGATCCTGAATGTCGGGATTCCAAGTTTCAGCAATTCGTAGATACATCTGTAACCCCCAGAGGGCGCTACTCTTAGGGCTACTACCCCTGCCTGCCTTCATGAAGACAGGGTGAGGGGGCCCAGATCTGTTGACGGTTGCCTCCACCCAGAGGTCGGAGTTAATACTGGCAAATCTACCTTGACCACAGCCCTCTGGGTCACTGCAACCCCCCCTTTTCGACACACTAGTGGCTAGTGGCTCACACAAAGTCCCAACAATACTTTTCACACATACACTTATCCCCTGGATGGTATCTCTCAGCTCACTCCGGGGATCCCCTGTAAAGTAAGGTACAGTTATATCACGGTCACTATGCAGCAGTTCACCAGAGATGCACAAACTAACCAGGGTGTAGTTGCAACACATCAATCTGATTTATTAAAGGGTGACAAATAACAAGGGCAGGGGGAATCAAGGTAATTGGCTTACTCTATAACTATCTACCTAGGGCACTGTGCACAGGTCTAAACTTAATATTTACTGTCCCTGGGTACCCAAGCCCTGATGGCTAATCCACCGTGGCAGCTAGTTGGGGCCCTGCCACAGATAGCCTTTGCAATCCTGAGGAAGTAAAAATGAGAAGAACATTCCACTAGGGCAGTTAGCAGTGTAATAAACCACTTAAGACCACTGTCTGCAGACTTGGCAGGGAGCTACCCTGATTTAGTACTCATGGCTCCAACAGATACCAATTCGGTCACCACCAGCAGAGCTGAGCATGACTTTCACCAGCCTCCTCACACATTTATATGGCAATTAGCAGAGGGGTACCATACCAGGCAGCAGCTTCTAGACCCCACATACACACTTGCAGCAGACTTGGGCAATAAATGGCAAATTCAACCTCACGGGTGGACCGAGGGTGATTCAGCAATTTTCTCCAGTCCTTTCAGGTTGAGCCTGGTAGGTAGCTGGGCTGGCACCAGCCTCCTCTGACCGCACGCAGGCGTATTTTTTGTCCGCCGACTCGAACAGGAAAACCGGCCACCTCAGGCATTTCACGCGCTTCCCACGTGAACACTCCACTAACGCAGAAGCACAGAGCTCCTTTCCTCTCCTCAGCCACAACGCATCTGACCTTGCCAGCGTTAAGCACTCCTTACAGGTTGGGCGCTACCCGGTTTTATTGGCTGGCTGAACATGCCAGTCATTTCCTCTTGCCCTCAGTGGTGCAAAAAAGCGCCATAGTCCATAATACCTTTCCCAAAATACAAGCAGTCCTTCTATTGGTCAGCCAACTCTGTAGGGTCCCGAGGTACTGATTGGCCCAATTCAGCAGTTCTGGAATAAAATGGAGGAAACAGTCGAAACAGTCCTTACTGCAAAGGAAAACAGGTCGGAACAACCCCATTATCACTATCGCTTTACTGGTTTTTCAGCAATATCCACATCCCCCAACAGAACTCCCCCTGCGCAGCTTAACGATGGCAGAAGCGGAGCAATTTTCCAGTGTCCCGGGTGGAACTCTGGCATACAACCATACAGCCCCCTCCATTTCAGTTACTTACGGCTGCAACAGGCAGCCCTTAAAGAGACAGCACCCGGAGGCTTCAAAGCACTCACTGGTGGCACATTTAAATGGCTTCAACGCCGAACACCAATCAGGCACGGAGCATTCACCCAAGCTCCGGGGAAGCTTTAAGGAACCCCCATTTATAGGGGGGTTGCACCCTTCCTGGCCAGGGAAAACTTGATGTCCGCATCAAGTAGTTACCCTTACATCACCTTTAAGGCAATCAGCTTAGTTAACACTGTATCACTCTTTGCATTACATATCTGAATATTACATTCACATTATATTATGGTTTATACAACATTATACACATAAGCTCTCATTCCCCTTTTTACTCAGGTCATTAATTCTTACCCATGACACTGGGACGGGGGAACCCCTCCCTTTTAGTTACTAGCGGGTCACCTGAAGCAGAGGCACCACACTCAAAGGGCAATACTAACAATCTGGAGTTAGCCCCCAAGGCTAACTTAGGCAAGGAACTCGGGGACACATACACCCGTTTGCGGACCACATTTAAGGGCAGGTCCACCGGCTGACCCAGAGGCTCATAACTCAACTTTATTACCGGCCATATTTCTTGGCTGGATCACCTAGGGGTCTTGGGAGACCTTGAAACAGGCCCTGATTCTACTTCAGTCTACTGGTCATTAGCAACGGGAGTCTCTACGGGGGAAAAGGGCTCAGCACTCATAGTACTATTGGGGGCCTGACCTTCTACCCCCAGATCCACCCCACTGGGCTCAGCTGGGGGCTGTTTAGGTACAGGTGAGGAACCATCAGGGCATTCAAAATATTCTTCCAGTTCTGGCATATCACTTGCTTGTTCCCCCATCTCACTCTCTTCTTCTGGAAAGTCAGATAATTCAGCCAGGCCAGACAGTTCAGCCATACTCAAGGATCCCACCCCCTGGGCGCTGCTGCTACCCAATTCAAGTTCTGGAAACATGGGTTCTGGAGACAAAGCTGGGGGCTCAGACAGTCCAAAAGGCCCAGCCTCATCTCCAGAGTTAACAAGGGGATTGCCCCAAAATAACTGACTCAGTTCATAAGAGGGATAGTATTCAATATCATCTTCGTCGTCTTCTGGCACCCATGGTTGATCATTTCCTTCTGCAGATGTTGAGCGAGGCCCTCCTGGTTGGCCTGCTGAAGAATCAACAGGTTTGGTGCTTTTTCTAGCAGCAGATCTAGTCATAGGCCTGGGGGGGGGGCATTAGGAGATTCAGCTTCAATCAGGATTTGCCTGATTGGCAGCAGATGATTTCTGTGTATAGTTTTCATGTCTTTGGAATTGTTTTTAGGCCGCACTTTATATACAGGCAAGTCTATCAATTTTCCCACAACAATGTGGGGGGAGGTGATGCCATCTGTCAGCGATTTTATGTTTCCCATGCAGTCCCAAATTCCTCAGCAATACTCTATCCCCTTCTTTTAGCTCCATTGTTTTCACTTTCTTATCATATCTTTCCTTGTTGGCCAGGTTTCGTTTAGCAGCCATGGCCTGGGCCAGTTGGTAGGCATGGTTTAATTGGGCCTTTAATTTCTGTACGTACTGTAGATGGTTCTCTGCTTGCACCCCATCAGGGGAAACCCCAAAACACACATCCACTGGCAGTCTAGCCTCTCTCCCAAACATCAGTCTGTACGGGGAAAATCCTGTGGTGTCACTTTTTGTACAATTATAAGTGTGAACTAGGGTGCTAATCTGCTGGCTCCTTCTTGATTTGTCTTGTGGTTGCAATGTGCCCAACATGTCAAGCAAGATACGGTTAAACCTTTCAGGCTGAGGATATCCCTGAAGATGGTAAGGGGTGGTTCTTGACTTTCACACCCCCCACAACTACAGCATTTCTTTGATCAAGCGGCTCTCAAAGTCCCTTCCCTGGTCGGAATGGATCCGCTGTGGGGCTCCATAGTGGACAAAAAAGTTTTCAACAAGTATCTTAGCCACCGTGGTTGCTTTCTGATCCTTAGTAGGGAAAGACTGTGCATACCGGGTAAAATGATCAGTGACCACCAATATATTACTGACACTTTTCAGATTGGGTTCTAGACTCAAGAAATCAATGCAGACCAGTTCCATCGGGGCACTAGTGGTAATGTTGACCATGGGAGCAGCTCTCTGGGGTAGAGCTTTCCTTTGCAAACAGCGGCTACAGGTCTTGACATATTGCTCTACATCTGTACTCATTTTCGGCCAGTAAAATCGGGCCCATACTAGATCAAGTGTTCAGTCTATGCCGAGATGCCCCATTTGATTATGCAAAGACCTCAAGACCAATTCTCTAAAAGCTGAGGGCAGCACCAATTGTTGTTTGTCCACCCGGCTCTCCTTATTCACAGTCTCCCTGTATAGTAGTTGGTTAATCAGCTTCAATTTGGGCCCTTCTTTATACAACAGGGCAGTCCTCAGGTCAGTGGAACGTAACTTGGACACATCCCTCCCTGCCTGCAACGCCTCCACCACCATTTTTATCATAAGATCACAGGATTGAGCCTGTTGAAGACTATCATTGTTGAATTGAGGCAGTGAGCTGTTGTCTAATGCAGAGAAATGACAGTAGGCAGCAGGTATGCAGTTTTCGGATGGCCCCAAACAAACCACCATGCAGTCCACCGCGTCAGGAGACACCTGTTCCTCTTTGTCAAATTTCTGGCAGAGGGCTCTTATGTCAGGTGCTGACAACCTGACCCAATCAGTTTGTGGCATAGGCCTCCGAGAGAGAGCATCTGCATCTATATGGTTCAAGCCCACCATGTACTCAACAGCATAGTCGTAGGTGGCCAAGGCAGAGAGTCACCTATGGCCAGTGGCATCCAACTTGGCAGAGGTCTGTACATAAGTCAGAGGATTGTTATCAGTCTTTACCAATATCTTGGCACCATACAAATAGTCATGAAACTGATCAACAATGGCCCACTTCAGAGCCAAGAACTCCAGTTTGTGCACTGGATAGTTTTTTTCTGAGGGAGTCAGGCTTCTGCTGGCAGACGCTACAGGTCTCAGACCATTCAAGTGCTCCTGATATAACGCAGCCCCCAATCCTTGTAGACTGGCATCAGTATGAAGAGTGTATGGCTTGGCCGGGTCAGCATAGGCCAACACTGGGGCATGGGTAAGTTGATATATAATGTCATAGAAGGCATCCTCACACTCAGCAGTCCAACGATCCCCAAACACATAATTCGGCTGGAAATACTTCTTTTCCGTCTCAGAGCACACAACCTTCTTATACTTTTTGTGCGTAGGTGGATACCCCTGAGTGAGGTTGAGGAGGGGGTGAATCACTCGAGAATAGTCCTTAACAAACCACCTATAATATCCACAAAACCCCAGGAATCGTTGCAGCTCCTTCAAATTCCTGGGCTGAGGCCAAGTGGTCAAAGCCTCCACTTTGCTAGGGACGGTCTCTATGCCCTCAGTGGACACTATGTGGCCCATGTATTTCACAGACATCTGGAAGAATTGACACTTGTCGATAGACAACTTGAGGCCAAAATCCTCCAACCGATCCAAGACCTTGAATAATCGTTGCTCGTGTTCTTCCAACGTTCGGCCAAACAATATAACATCATCTAAATAGACCAGACACTCGAGTAGATTCATGTCTCCCACAGCCCATTCCATCAGGTGCTGAAAAGTGACTGGGGCACCCAAAATCCCGTGAGGCATCCGAACAAACTTGTAGAAGCCTAGGGGGAAAATGAATGCAGTCTTCTCCCGGTCGTCTGGGGCCATCGGGATCTGATAATATCCACTGCGAAGATCCAACACGGAGAACCACTTACTACCACTTAAACAATCCAATGCATCCTGTATGCGTGGCATGGTATACTGGTCCAGAATAGTCCGCTGATTCAAAGTGCGATAGTCTACACACATCCAAACGGCCCCATTCTTTTTCCTTACTACTACTATGGGGGAAGCATAAGGGCTCCTGGACTCTTGTATTACACCAGCAGCCAACATCTCTTGCAGGTGCCGCCTCACATCATCTATGTCAGCAGGGGACAGGCGCCGGGATCTCTCTCGGAAAGGCCTTTTATCATGCAGCCGAATGTGATGCTCAGCCCCCTGTACACATCCCACATCACACTCTTTCAGGGAGAAAACCTGGTCTCTCTTGGCAAGCCCCTCACTGACCCTTTGTTTCCATTCAGCCGGCAGTGGGGAGTCACCGAAGTCAAACAAATCAGGAGTAACTCTATCAGCTGTCCTGGAACCCTTGCTGTTTGGTAGTACTGCAGTATCTGCACAATGCACGCTTGCCAAGGTACACACTCTTCTTATTTGAATCTCTCTGTCGGACACATTATGCACTTGAATCATCACCCCCTTAACATAAGCATGGGCTCTAGCCGGCAAGATGCTGGGTCTGACCAACAGCCCCTCAGGTAATCTTCCCTCCACAGGCGCATCCAACATCAACAACTTATTCTTAACATCGGTTTTTAGTCATACTTCTCCATGCAGGACACATTGGGCATTCGGGGCAAGTATCACCGGGGCCGGATCCTTTTTCCACACCACACCCACCGGGCCTTCAGGTTCCTCCGAACTAACCTTCTTCCGAGTGGCGCTTGCCTTTTGAACCACAGCAGGTATGCTTAAAGCTCTTCTGGTCTAAAATGCTTGTTTTTCTGAACACAATTGGGCCAATCGTCCGAACATATGTGCTTCATCCCGATCAACAAAGGCACCCCATCATACAGTCCAGTGGGTGGGCAAACTAAAACTAGGGTTTCCACCTGCTCATCCATTCCAGCCACAGTTGCAGAGAAAGATAACCAGACTCGGATATACCCCAAATACGGATAGGCCTTGTCGCTCAACCCCCACACATGTAGACCAGTCAAAGGTTGCAGGGGCATCTCAGGTAAGTGTGCCTGGTACCAGTCCTGAAACATGATGGTTACCTGAGAGCCACTGTCCAACACAGCTCAGGTGGGAATTCCATTTACCTGCACCAGGGTCTCCATTGAAGGCCCGACCACATCAGACCAGTCGGGGGCCACAGCATTGATAGTCGGCTGGGCATGGGCCTGAGTCACAAAACTTTTCCTGGGGGCCCGAGACTGGGCCTGGCGATGTCAGGCGATCAGTCTGTTATTGACCTTCCTTAAATTCTCCGGCCTCTGGCACTTGGGTTGGAAATGCCCATCTTCTCCGCAATGGTAACAGAACTTGGGGTCCCGGGGGTCACTATTTGACGGTGGGCACCTTATCTGGGGGGGCTCTGAGAGGGGTGAGAGGGCTCTCTTTGGCAGGGATTCGGGTGTCTGCATGACTCAGGGGCCCCGGACCTGACAGGGTACATAGTAGATTGCTTCAAGTCCCTCACCAGTTCCTGTAAATTCCTGACCTCGAATCTCAACTCACTCTCTACGTGGAGGTTGGAGGAAATAACTTGCATTCCCACAGTACCTGGAAAATCTGGAGATCCTTCAGGCCCTCCGGACAGGCCAGTCTCCTCAGGGGTGTTAGACTCAGGGGTCCCACTAGGGTTTACCACTCCCACACAGGGTTCCCACCCCTCTTCATCAGTCTCCACCTCCCTAATTTCCCTCATTAATTGACAATATTCAGGCGGGGTGGCCCGCTGATCATGTAACTTAAGTTTCAGCAGTATTACACTAGAAAATCTGGCAGATTTTAAAACATGTTCTAACCGGACCTGATTCAGGGCTGCAGCAGTGATTCACCCTTTTCTATAGGCCTTCTGCAAGGCCCGCTCCACTCTAGTGACAAAAGTGGACAGTTTCTCATTTCTCCACTGCTTAGCAGACCTGAATTTCCATAATAAGTCTTCACCAGTCTCGGTACTCCCTCAAACCCCTTCTAAAGCAGAGAGATACTCTGCAGCGGTGGCTTCCAGATTGGTGGCCTGGAAGAACCTAATGGCTTCTAAAGCAGGACCCCACAAGATCTCCATCAGCCTCTTCCTTTTCTCCCCCTCAAAGCATTGCCATTCCTGGACTAAAGGGGTGGCATAATCCATCCAAGCCTCCAGGTCATCCTCCCCTGGAGGCACTGGCACCGTACCAGAGAAAAGTTTTAACTTACGGTAAGAATCGAGCTGTATGGGTGGGACCACCAGGGGCAAGGAAGCCAGCACAGAACTCTTGGGTGGGCAAGGGGAGGTGACAGGGGAGCCCTGAGGGGTAGCATCACTGGATAAGTCTAAGGTTTGTTGCAGCTCCTGGGTAGTTCTCCCCTCCACAGCCAACAACTTAAGCAGTTTGTCTTTAAAACTGTTCATGTGAGGAGACCCCCCAGGAGTGACTGACCCATTTCGAATATGAATTAGTCTCCATCCCTGTGAAGCACCCTCCAGATAAATCGCAGGAGGTACCTTCTCAGGGTCAATGGCCACGCTGCATAGAAGTAACACCTGCAACGTCTGGACAAGCAAATCAGCCATACGCCCTTTTACTTCCACTTTGTCCAAACATTTTACTCGCTCTGCTGCAGAAATGATGTCAGCAGTTGGGGTCCCCAAAGGCACATCTAACAGTAACACAATCTTCTGGGAGTCTAGCTCTTCCACTTCACCTCACCCCATCAGTCTGTGTACCATGGTCTTAATAGGTCCCAGCTTAATTTTTCCCAACATATCCCCTTCCACTTTTTCCATTTCTTATGTGCTTCGACACTTGGCTACTAGGGGACGCTAATCCCAGCGGTGACTCCAATTTGTAACCCCCAGAGGGCGCTACCCTTAGGGCTACTACCCCTGCCTGCCTTCACGAAGACAGGGTGAGGGGGCCCAGATCCGTTGATGGGTGCCTCCACCCAGAGGTCAGGGTTAATACTGGTGAATCCACCTTGGCCACAGCCCTCTGGGTCACTGCAACCCCCCCTTTTTGACCCACTAGTGGCTAGTGGCTCACACAAAGTCCCAACAATACTTTTCCCATATACACTTACCCCCCGGATAGTATCTCTCAGCTCACTCCGGGGATCCCCTGTAAAGTAAGGTACAGTTATATCACGGTCACTATGCAGCAGTTCACCAGAGATGCACAAACTAACCAGGGTGTAGTTGCAACACATCAATCTGATTTATTAAAGGGTGACAAATAACAAGGGCAGGGGGAATCAAGGTAATTGGCTTACTCTATAACTATCTACCTAGGGCACTGTGCACAAGCCTAAACCTAATATTTACTGTCCCTGGGTACCCAAGCCCTAATGGCTAATCCACCGTGGGAACTGGTTGGGAACCTGGCACAGACAGCCTTTGCAATCCTGAGGAAGTAAAAATGAGAAGAACATTCCACTAGGGCAGTTAGCAGTGTAATAAACCACTTAAGACCACTGTCTGCAGACTTGGCAGGGAGCTACCCTGATTTAGTACTCACGGCTCCAACAGATACCAATTCGGTCACCACCAGCAGAGCTGAGCCTGACTTTCACCAGCCTCCTCACACATTTATATGGCAATTAGCAGAGGGGGTACCATACCAGGCAGCAGCTTCTAGACCCCACATACACACTTGCAGCAGACTTGGGCAATAAATGGCAAATTCAACCTCACAGGTGGACCGAACGCGATTCAGCAATTTTCTCCAGTCCTTTCAGGTTGAGCCTGATAGGTAGCTGGGCTGGCACCAGCCTCCTCTGACCGCACGCAGGCGGATTTTTTGTCCGCTGACTCGAACAGGAAAAACGGCCGCCTCAGGTCTTTCACGCACTTCCCTCACGAACACTCCACTAGCACAGAAGCACAGAGCTCCTTTCCTCTCCTCAGCCACAACGCATCTGACCTTGCCAGCGTTAAGCACTCCTTACAGGTCGGGCACTACCTATTTTCATTGACTGGCTGAACATGCCAGTCATTTCCTCTTGCCCTCAGTGGTGCGAAAAAGCGCCATGGCCCATAATACCTTTCCCAAAATACAAGCAGTCCTTCTATTGGTCAGCCAACTCTGTAGGGTCCCGAGGTACTGATTGGCCCAATTCAGCAGTTCTGGAACAAAATGGAGGAAACAGTCGAAACAGTCCTTACTGCAAAGGAAAACAGGTCGGAACAACCCCATTATCACTATCGCTTTACTGGTTTTTCAGCAATATCCACATCCTCCAACAGAACTCCCCCTGCGCAGCTTAACGATGGCAGAAGCGGAGCAATTTTCCAGTGTCCCGGGCGGAACTCTGGCATACAACCACACAGCCCCCTCCATTTCAGTTACTTACGGCTGCAACAGGCAGCCCTTAAAGAGACAGCACCCGGAGGCTTCAAAGCGCTCACTGGTGGCACATTTAAATGGCTTCAACGCCGAACACCAATCAGGCACGGAGCATTCACCCAAGCTCCGGGGAAGCTTTTAGGAACCCCCATTTATAGGGGGGTTACACACCCTCCGAACTACTACTAAATAAATAAATTCTCCATCTCCAGGGAGATCTCTGCCTTCCCCTTGTATTCACTGTACAGTATCTCCATGGCTTCTATGCTTTCCTAGCATAAAGCACCACCCCTCCTCATTTCATTCCAATCTGGTCCTTCCTGAACAGAGTATAGCCCAGTATGGCCATGTCCCAGTCATGGTTTTCAGTGCACCATGACTCAGTAGTGGCCACAGTACTCAGACCACCCTGTGCCATGATGGTTTCTTAGCTACGGAATCTTATTTCCTAGACTTCTCACTTTTGTACACATGGCCTTCCAGATTTTGATTCCACTCTGTTTGCCCCCCCCCCCACTTTTCTGAATCTGGCAGTTAGATGGAACACAGTCCACCTAGAGGCAGCAGTTTGAATGTATGAGTCTAAATTCTATGATTTGCATACATTCCACATTACATCAGAGCTCCAGGGCAGTCAGAGATTCTGAGCTGACTGCATATGTCTAATACTAATAGATTTCTGGGGTTTGAATCTTGTTTCCTAGATTTCTCACATTTGCACACATGGCCTTCCAGATTTTGATTCCACTCTGTTTGTTGCCCCCCCCTTTTTCCTTTTTGCCTTCCCTCCTTCCCACCTCTCTTGTTAATGCTCCTGTTCCTTTTCCCCCTTTATCTCTATCATCCTGCTGTCTTTATTAATTTTCACCCTGGGGGATTTCTCTCCCCTTAGGTTTTCCTTACACTTTACTTCAGCCTGTGGGGAGAGGCTGTTTATGATTCTCCGATTCCTTCTGCCGCCCCCCCTTGGCTAATTTAAATGTTCATCGAAGTAACATTTAAACCATCCACTGAGAACTGTGGTTTCTCTCCTGGATGGATGTAGGCCATCAACCCTTTATAGGCCCTTGTCCTCCCAGGTGGCTCCCCAGTCCCTAATGTAGCTGAACCCTTCCGCTCTGCGCCATTCCATCAGTCATGAGTTGAAGCTCCTGGTGCAGAGTTCCCTCTCCTGTCCTTTGTTGCAGACAGGCAGTTCCTCAGTGAAATTCACTGAGCAAGCTGTATCTGTCTAAGACCCTTCCCCAGTTCCCTAAACTCCCTCTGCACTGTACTAGCCCCAAATCTCTAGCCTGGTCATTAGTCCCCAGGTGGACAATGACATCCAGCTCTTCCTCCCGTTCTGCTGCTGTAGCAATCCACAGGATTCGCTTCCTATCCCTCCAGGCCGTAGCACAAGGTGGGCACCTAACCGGCCTCTCCCCCCCATTCAGAAATGTCTCCCCCTTACAGTTGAGTTCCCCACCAGAAATTGCTTCCTCTTCCTCTAGGGTCCTCTACTATCCTCCTTGGGGTCTCCACTACGGAGGGCCCCCACTTTCCCCTTGGTCACTACCATGGGTGTCTCCCCCTGGCAGTCCTACCCTACCAGAGCAGCACAGGAATTTTGTAGTGGTACCAGTTGAGGAATGGGCCTCTGTCCCACAACTCAAAACCTTCCAGTGACCACCACAGTCCAACCTTTCCTCATCCCTGGCATTCTCTGAGGTAACAGTGGCAGACTTTGTGGCCCCTGGGTGGGGGAGGAGGTGCCCCAAATATTAGTAAACTCAGCCTGAAGTCTATCGGCCTCCTCTCTCAACTCAGAGAGGTGTGTGCAGATGGGGCAGCACCACAGTCTCCAAAAGGTTTCTCTGAATACTGCCACCCACAACCACTGCTCTGTACCACTCCCAGCATTTTCACCTTCCATTCTCCCTGTGTTACCTGGAGATACTTTTGCACCTTTTGCCCAATAGGATGTTTCTTGTTTCTATTTGTGCTCCCCATGCCTTGTTTAAATCTTTATATACTGCTTCCCTAGACAGGATGTTGCTCCTATTCCAAGTTTTGCCCTACCCTTGACCTGCCACCCTTCTCAGCAGTTAGTATTATACAGAAGTGAACATGGTGCCTTGCCCTAGTCAACCGGCAGAATATTCAGCTTCTCTGCTTCCTTCTACTGATACCTGCCAATGCTTATGACACCAGTCACCTGTCCCACTCATTTGCTGTTCCACTCACTCACTCACTGGGACACAAAAGTGTGGAACATGCTGGAAGTGGCTGCTTTTATGCAAAACATGCTCCCTTCCTGCAGGCATGCTATTGGCTGTGGGAGGACAATTATCAAGTAGCTGAGGCCCCATGCCAGACAATTTGCACTCCTCCCCCAAACTACAGGGCTAGATGCAGGTCTTATAAGATGGCCCTTAAATGTGGGCTACTCTGGCTGCTTTCAGATTTACCCTTCTCTCAATAGGAAATACACTAGTTCAACCAAGTTTCACCACAGCTTACCCCACCTATGTTGTCTTCAAAAGCGGACGCCTTTTTTGACCCTCCTCTTGCAAATACAAGCAGATTCTTATAATATGGCCCCTAAATGTTTATTTATTTAAGAGTTTTACCAGGAAGACATACTGAGCAGACAAATTGCTTGATTCTAGATGCATCCTGGGGGAAGGGGGGGGACATGGAGCACAAGTAATATGCAGCATACACTGAGTATACTGGATGGAACCATGCATGGTACACAGACTTGGAGATAGTACAATAATATACAATACAAAATATTATACAGTATATAGTGAAGAAACAGTACATAGTACACAGACTTGGAGACAGTACAATAATATACAATACAAAATAATATACAGTATGTAGTGAAGAAACAGTACATAGTACACAGACTTGGAGATAGTACAATAATATACAGTACAAAATAATATACAATACAAAATAATATAATATACAGTACAAAATAATATACAGTACAATAATATACAGTACAAAATAATATACAGTATATGGTGAAGGAACAGTACATAGTACGCAGGAACATCAGAAAATTATGGTGCTATATAAATAGGATTATTAAATTGCTTTTGATATAATAGAGACACAGATGAGAAACAATTCCAAAAGATTCCAAAAGAACTCGTCCAGTAAGTTGCAGTCCGTCAACAAGGTGACAGCTTTGACAATCCAGATAGTAAGTGCACAGACCTGGGTTAGGGATTGGGGAACTAGGTGCATGAGCATGTGAAGCTGAAGTGGGCACTGATGAGGGGGTTGAGGTGGCATGCGGTGGAGGCACGACGAATGGCCAAGGGGAGCCAGTTCCACAATTTAGGCATACAGTAGGATAAGGCTGCTTGACCTGCAGTGGTGGTCTTACATGGGATAATAAAGGACTGGGTGTCATGGTACCTGAGGGAGTGCATGGCGGGGCACAGATAAGGCTGTGAAAAGGTACAAAGGCAGGGACTGTGCCCAGAACTTGGCCGTAAGCTTGACACAGTGGGACAGCCTTCTGTTCTGAAGTGAGAGGAGGCACAGGGATTGGTAGAGGTCACAATGATGAGTATTGGTAGGACTGTCAATGGTGAAGTGGCAGAAGGAGTGGAAGAGGGTATCCCGACCGGTTAGGAAAGTTTTGGGGGAGGTACTGTAGACTAAATTGTCATAGTCAAAAATTGGGAGAATCATTTTCTGTACAATTGCATGGCCAGCCTGCAGAGGGATACAGCTACGATTGCAAACAGGGATCCCAGCTTGGGGTGCAGCTTCTTGTGGATGGTATCAATATGAACAGAAAAGTCGAGGTGCTGGTCAAGCCAGATCCCAAGATATCTAAAGGAGGTGCAGTCCTCCAACTTAGTCCCTTCCAGGGTGTGGAAGGTGGGGAGATTGGGAAGCAGACTGAGTCTCTGCCTTGTACCAAAGGTCATGAAGACAGTCTTCTTGGCATTCAGGAAGGGCCGATTTGAATAAAGCCATAGCTGGACATCATCAAAGTCATGCTGAAGTCTGGCTGCCACATCAGAGGTTGAGGGTCCAGATGTGAATAGGATAGAGTCATCTGCATACATATGAATGGAAGAGTGGGGGCCAGCAGAGAGCAAATCATCGAGGAAGATGGAGAACAGTAGCAGGCCAAAGACTGAGCCTTGGGGACATCAGTCGAGATGGGGAGGGAGGGAGGAAGAGATGGAGTTACCAATCCTGACAGACTGTTTCCTGCCTACTAGATAGGAGTGGAACCAACTGGTGACTTCCCTGGATAGCCCAGTGAGGGAAAGCTTGGAAAGGAGGAGGGGGAGAGATACAGAGTTGAAAGCCTTTGCAAGGTTGACACAGATGGCAGAGGTGGTGTGTGGCCCTGATCCATACTGGTGAGGATGGAATCAGTGAGCCTCAGCAGGGAAGTGGTGATTGAGTGGGACTTCTGAAAACCAGACTGTTAGGGTGTGAAGAAGGAGGTGGAGTCAAGGAAGGAGGAGAGCTGGGAGAAGGCCAAGTGTTCTTCAGGTTTTTCTAGGATGTGGAGGAGGGAGCTAGAGCTGTAATTTCCGGTGGAGGAGGGGTCACCACCTTTCAGTAGGAGAATGACTGTGGCATGTTTCCATTCAGCTGGAATAGTAGCGAGAGAGTGAGAGAAGAAAAGGCTGAATAGTGAGGCCAGAAGGGAAGCATTGGTGGGGGCTGCCAGGAAAAGTAACTTGAAGTTCAGCCCAGTAGGGCATTTCCCTTTGGAAAGGTTTAAAGCATGTAATGCATTGTAAACATCGTCAGGGTCCACATGGGTGAAAGAGAAAGCAGGGAAGGGTGCATTTAAACTAGCCAAGGGGGGGGAGGCACTGGAGAGGAGCAAGGAAATCCTAGCCACCCCAAAAAAAATCAGGGTACTAAGTGAGATAGACACCAACATAGGGATGTCGATAGGGAGAATCGCAGGGGTACAGTAAATGGAGAAAGTGACAAACACAATAAGGACAGGGAAGGGCCAAAAATGGGTAAGGCCATCAAGAAATGGAGGGTAATGAGTACCAATGTCCATAGTCTGGGCAACAAGCTCCCTGAACTGGTGGTCTTGATGGAAGAGGGTTGCCTGGATATCATAGCAGTCACAGAAACATGGTACACTGAAAACCATAACTGGGATGTTAACATACCAGGGTACACAACCTACAGGAGAGACAGGGAGGGGAGAAGAGGGGGTGGAGTAGCTCTCTTTATGTAAAGGAAGGGATGAAAGCAACTGAACAAAAGAGGAAACAGGGAGGAGAGGAGGCACTGTGGGTCACCTTAGAGACTGGAAATGGCACCACAATCTGCACAGGGGCTGTATACAGACCCCCATGTCAGGGGGAGGGAATGGACAAGGATATGATAGAAGGCATACTTAGGATGGCAGAGAAAGGGGAGATACTGTTGATGGGGGACCTTAATATGCCAGATGTTAACTGGAGCACCTTTTCTGCAGCCACATCCAAAAGCAGGGCCATTCTCGATGCCCTTCAGGTGGCATGACTCAGACAGCTAATTTTAGAACCTACTCATGAGGGAGCAATCTTAGACCTCATACTCTCAAATGGGGACAGTGAGAGGATCTCAGATCTAGAAGTGGGTAGCCATTTGGGAACATGTGACCACCAAACAGTGTGGTTCATGATAAACTCAGTAACAGAGTCAAGCCATGCAAAGGTGAGGGTTCTGGACTTCAGGAGGGCTGACTTTGGCAAGATGGGAGAGTGCCTTAGAAAAGCTGTAGCAAACAGGCTAGAAGGAGGGGTGGAGCAACAATGGGGAAATATCAAAACTGCCATCACAGAGGCAACAAGCCTTTGCGTGAAGCAAATAAACAAATCAAAATGAAGAAAAAGCCACTATGGTTCTCAAAAGAGGTGGCGGTGAAGGTTAGGGAGAAGAAGACAGCATTTAGGAAGTATAAGGAAACACAGAAGGAGCAGGACAGAGAACAGTTAAGGCAGAAGGAAGCAGGGAGGGTGGTCAGAATAGCAAAGGCCCAACCTGAGGAAAAGATAGCCAACTCAGTTAAGAAGGGGGATAAAACCTTTTATAGATATATTAAGGAGCGTAGAAAGACAAAGGGAGGGATAGTGAGGCTGAATAGAATGGATGGTGGGTGGGCAGAGAGGGACAATGAAAAAGCAGGGATACTGAATGAATACTTCTGTTCAGTATTCACAGAAGAGGAGGTGGGGGAAGTGCCTAATCCAATTAACAGAAGCACTCTGGATATGGGGGTCTATCCCAGTCCTTTCACAGAAGAAAGGGTTCTGAAAGAACTCCTAAAACTGAAGGTGGACAAAGAAATGGGGCCAGACGGAATTCACCCCAGAATTCTAAAATAATTAAGCAGAGAACTAGTGTCACCACTGACTACCCTTTTTAACAAATCATGGGAGGATGGTGTGGTACCTGAGGTCTGGAGGAAGGCAGATGTGATTCCCCTTCACAAAAGTGGGACCAAGACAGAGGCAGGAAACTACAGACCTGTCAGTTTGACCTCTGTGGTAGGGAAAGTGATGGACTCACTTCTGAAGGAAAGAATTGTTGAGTACCTAGAGGCCAGTGGGGCAGAGGACCCAAGGCAGCATGGGTTCACAGCGAGAAGGTCATGTCAGATTAATTTAATTGATTTATTTGACTGGGTGACCAAAGTAGTAGACCAGGGAGGGGCTGTGGACATGGCCTACCTAGACTTTAGCAAGGCATTTGACACAGTCCCACACAAAAGATTAATAGTCAAATTTATCAACTGGGAGTGGGTTCCAGGGTGGTAACCTGGGTAAAACATTTTCTGGACAACAGGACATAGAAAGTAATTGTAAATGGAGTCCAATCTGAAGAAAGAGGGGTTACTAGTGGGGTACTGCAGGATTCAGAACTGGGTCCAGTCCTTTTTAATGTATTTATAAGTGACATTGCAGAGGGACTGGAAGGAAAAGTGTGCCTCTTTGCAGATGACACAAAGATCTGCAACAGGGTTGATACACAAGGAGGTATGGAAAGGATGAGAAGGGACTTGGCAAGGTTGGAGGAATGGTCAGAAGTATGACAGCTTGGATTCAATGCAAAGAAGTGCAAAATAATGCACTTGGGAAACAAAAACCCAGGGGAAGATTACACAATGGGGTGGAGGTAGTAACAACATCAAAAATGGAAAGGGACCTGGAGGTAATTGTATCAGATGACCTTAAGGTTGGCAAGAATGTGAGAAGGCGGTAGGGAGGGCTGGGGGGATTCTGGGATGTATAGGGAGAGGCATCACCAACTCAAAACAGGAAGTTGTTATCTCCCTGTACAGACAGTTGGTGAGACCCCATCTGGAGTACTGCGTCCAGTTCTGGAGACCCCATCTCCACAAGGACATAGACAGGATGGAGGCAGTTCAGAAGAGGGCAACTAAAATGGTGCAGGGTCTGCAAGAGAAGCCATACGAGGAGAGACTAAAGGAGCTTAATATGTATGCCCTTGAGGAAAGAAGGGAGTGGGGGACATGATAGAAACATTTAAGTAACTGAGTGAAATCAACAAAGTCCAAGAGGGTAGCATCTTTCAGAAAAAGAGATGTGCAACAACAAGGTGACACAATTTGAAGATAGAGGGGGGACGACTCAGGGGCAATGTAAGGAAGTATTTTTTCACAGAGAGGGTGGTGGATGCATGGAACAGCCTTCCTGAGGAGTTTCTGGGGTCTAAAACTGTGGGAGAATTCAAGAATGCATGGGACAGACATAAGGCAATTTTTGTGGGGGGTAGGAAGAAATAGGCTGTTGGTTAAAAAGGATCTGCAGCTTATCCTCTAGGTAGGGAAATGGGCAGACTAGCTGGGCCAAGCAGTCCTTATCTGCCTTCAAAGTCTATGTTTCTATAGTTAGGGCTGCAGAAGTAGGTGACAGGCCTTAGGAGGGGTGGGGCAGCAAGATGGCTGCAGGGCTGCTCCACTCCCGGCTGTCTCGTCCTAAGTCTAGTTTCCGGCTCAAAAAAGTTACTTACTGGAGGCTCTTTTATTTTATTTATGAATGAAACTCTGAATCTACTTGTTTAATTGAGCTTCATAAGTGAGTTTATGTTGCTGGCAGCCTTTAGGCAATTTAGTCAAATGACTGTTTTTTGGTGTTTTGGCATCTTATGTAGTCGAGAGACGCCTGACAACTTTTTAGCCAAGTGATTGCCTACTTTCGGCTTTTTGTGTCCAGGATGACCCACTTGCTTTTATTAACTGGGATACGAGATACAAGATGCACTGCTGTTGTTTTACAGTTCAAACATGCTTTTAGAGACTGTTAATTTATTTAGAGTGTTTTTGCTTTACATGTGCCCCATTGATTCGGAGTGGTTTTGGTTCCGAACGAGAGAAGCGGTAAAGCGATATGATGCATAATTACATGTGTGCCTCAGAAAAATAAATGACAATGCCCCATGAGTTCCCCAGGATATTTTGGGAAGAACTGAGCTGCTTGCTACAGAGAGAATGACCAAGAAGCATCCCAAAGGAGGTGGAAAAATGTGGAAAAACTTCACGTGTTGATAAGCTTGTTAAAAGGTTATAGCAGGTATGCCTCTGTTGCCTAAATGTCAGTGGTCTCATATATGTATGGCAAGCGTATTTTACTGCGCTTAGAGGAGCACTTTTTTCTTGTCTTTACAGTCCTTTTAGTACTTAAAATGGAGATGGATTGGATTGATGAAGAGGAGGATTCATTGGCTTTGATGGAGTATGGAGGCCAGAGTGCTTCGCAAAACTTTTGGCCTTCTCTTCCCCTTAAATCAAAGAAAATGAGGAGTGCAAAACTAAACTCAGGTTTGCCTGTCTATTGGTGTTGGAAAGGGGAGCTATACGGTGATAAAGTCCCTGATGTGGAAATCATAATGAATATCCTAGGGAAAGCATTCATTAATGCTATATTGGTAGTTGGGAAAAGATGGAAACAGACTGCTGTAGCTCCATAGAGGGTCTGCTTGCAAGAATGTAAATAACCTCACCTAAGAATATAAAATCTGAAAGGTTAAACTACTTAGTAGTCCCATATGAATGCTGTTTGAAGTGATTATGGACTTATATTCTTATAAAGCTCGTTATCTATTTTTATTGATAATAGCAACAAAGACGATTCTACGTTAGGCGCATTGTTTTTCTGATGCCAAGTTTAAAATTGATACTGTGTTTTTTATGGTGTCCCTTTAATGTATAGATTTTCACAAGTTTCCTTTCATGCCCTGTAAAAATATGCAAGGAAAATTTGTATTGGTCCTCGAAATGGCCATAAGAAAGGTTTATTAAATCATTTTCACTCATTTCTACAAATAGTAATGACATCAAACTTGGACGGTAGATTTTACTGCCAATTGGAGCGCCGAAATTATTGATATTTCATAGATGTCGGACCCAAAGGGCTTCCTTATGATAAATGTATGCTGAGGCTTCAGATTCCTGAGTAAGTGAGACTATTCCTTCTTTGTGAAAAGAGACAGTATTATATCTTTTATGTTACGTTTGCCTGACATATGGTAACTGAATTGAATTGTCTTACCAACTCAATGGACCTCATAACCGTACATTGTTATTGGGGCTTGAGTGAAGCTGTTGACTCTCCTGGTTGTGGCTGTCATTGTCTTGATCACCAAGCTGTTAAATGAGGACTTCCAGATGTGGAGCCGTTTGTCACAATCAATTGTTATATGTTTGAAGTTCATATTTGCTTAAAAATAGCTTGCCTTTTTTATTTTACATATTTCTTACATTTTTAATAACTGTGATGTCATGTTCTTTTGGAATTTTAGACTGATAGATTACATTTTAGACATAGACAGAACAGAAATATTTATTAAATTTGGTCACCATTAATCCTGGACTATCGCATTCTGTATCCCCTAGTTTGATAGGCCCTATTGATCTATCTACCGTCTTGTTGTTTACATAGGCATAGAATGAATTGCAATTAAATTTCTACCTTCCTCTTTGCCTGTCTAATGTTATGCTTACTCTTCTTTAACTGTTGTTTATATTTGTCTCTGTTATAGCTTGTATTATCCCTCATCATAGCCCTGTAAGTTTGTTTATTTTTTTTTAATTGATGTCTAACACGGTTTGTGTACCACAATGGTACTTTTCTCTTCTTGCTGTATATTGCTTTATTTGGAATATAGCTCTCCTCTAGATCTAATAACTTATGTTTTATTCTATTCCATAGTTGGTCTACAGATAAGGTGTTCTCATCCCAGTTCCATTCATTTAATTTTGCCCTTGTTGCTTTAAAGTCTGCCTTCCTATAGTTTTAGTAATGAATGGTACAGCCCTAAGGAGTTATTGGAGCCGAGTTAAAATTGAAGTGTACTGCATTGTGGTCACAGTTTATAAGGGGTTCTAGTATAGCTATATTCCTGACACCCAGTTAGAACTAGGTCCAGTATTGCATTGTTTCTTGCTGGCGTATTCACTTTCTGGAAAAGTCCATTTTCAATACATGCATCCATAAACAACTGTTCCTGGTGAGTAGAAACTGTTCCTTTTCCCCAATCAGTTCCTGGTGTGTTATCGTTCTCCATAATCAACACATCCTTATTGTTTATATTCTTGGAAATATTGTCTATTAATTTTTTGTTATCCACTGCATCTATATCTGGTGGTTTATATCAGACCCATACCAATAAGGTTTTGGGTTTTTTTCTTGATATTTCCACCCATAGTGAGCTGTACTGTGGTTCTTCATCTTTATATATAATCTGCTTACACTGCATGCCTTCCTTCACATATAAAGCGATTCCCCTGCCACGTCTACCCGTCCTATCTTCATGGTACATAGTGTATTCTGGTATGTGTTTACTCCGGGATGAGCTTTCCGATCACCAGGTTTCAGTTATAGCTGCCAGATCAATATCGTTTTGCACTAGTATAAGTTCTAGCTCAGACTGTTTAACCACATTAAAGCTTCTTGCATTTAAGAGTAGTACTAATAGTTCCCCTTTGACTAGATGTCTGTTTTTAGAAACATAGAAACATAGAATTTGACGACAGATATGGACCGCTTGGCCTACCTAGTTTGTCCATTTTCCTACCTGATGGATAAGCTGCAGATCCTAGTTAACCAACAGCCTATTTCCTTCTACTCTCCACTAGGACTGCCTTATGTCTGTCCCATGCATTCTTGAATTCCCCCACTATTCTTGACTCCACAGCCTCATCAGGAAGGCTGTTCCATGCATCCACAACCCTCTATGTGAAAAAATACTTCCTCACATTACCTCTGAGCTGTCTCCCGTCTATCTTCAAATTGTGCCCCCTTGTTCTTGCACATTTGTTTTTCTGAAATATACTACCCTCTTGGACTTTGTTGATTCCCTTGAGGTACTTGAAAGTTTCTATCATATCCCCCTCTTCCTTCTTTCCTCAAGGGTATACATATTAAGCTCCTTTAGTCTCTCTTCGTATGTCTTCTGGTACAGACGCTACACCATTTTGGTTGCCCTCCTCTGGACAGCCTCCACTCTGTCTATGTCTTTGAGGAGATGGGGTCTCCAGAACTGCACACTGTACTTCAAATGGGGTTTCATCAACTGTCTGCACAGAGGGATAACAACTTCTTGTTTTCTACTGTTGATGCCTCTCCCTATGCATCCCAGTATGCCCCCAGCCTTCCTTACTGCCTTTTCACATTGCTTGCCCACCTTTAGATCATCTGATATAATTACCCCCAGGTCCTTTTCCATTTTTGTTGTTGTCAGTATCTCAACCCCCATTCTGTACTTTTCTCCTGGGTTTTTGTTTCCCAGGTGCATTACCTTGCACTTCTTTGTGTTGAATCTAAGCTGTCACATTTGATCATTCCTCCAACCTTGCCAAGTCCCTTCTCATCCTTTCCACTCCATCTTGTGTATCAACCCTGTTGCAGATCTTTGTGTCATCTGCAAAGAAACATACTTTTCCTTCCAGTTCCTCTGCAATGTCAGTTATAAAGACATTAAAAAAGACCGGTCCCAGTACAGAACCCTGCGGTACCCCACTAGTAACCCTCCTTTCCTCACTGTGGACTCTGTTTACTACTACTACACTTTGTGTCCTGTTGTCCAGCCAATTTTTTATCCAGGCTACCACCTTGGGACCCTTGGGACCCACTCCAAGGCTGGCTAACTTGTATATTAATCTTTTGTGTGGGACTGTATCAAATGCCTGCATTGTGGAGACTGATGCCTGCCCTGCTACCCTACAGCCTCCTTCTGTGGAAACTCCTGTGTCATTTGGCCTTGTTGGTGACCAAACAACGTCTTGCTCTCCTCCACCAAAAAGTGGCACAGTGGTACCTGCATAACATAGGGGTGGAGGAAGGGGCTTCTATATAGGGTGGGAGGTCAAAGCAATGGAGGCATGGCTGTATGATACCTATACTGCCACATGCAACAGCCTGCCCCAGCCAGTACTTTAAATGTTAGAGACCTATCCTGAGCTTGGAATGAGCCCTTATAGGACATAATATAAAGTCCCCTCCTTAAATCAGTTCTATCAGCATTAAACAAAAGTGCCTTTATTCTGTTTGGCAGAATTAAAGGAAGCAGTTATTTTAGCTCTGTTTCTAACAGGAGCTATCAGGCAACATATGTGCAGACTAGTTTATTTAACAACAACTCTGCCCACCCACTCCTCACCAGCTTGTAGCTGACGGAGTTCAAATAGGAAAGGCTTTATTTGTGATGGAAATGACAGTTTTGCACAACATAATATACACACAACTCCTGAAAAACAGGTCCACAATCTGTGTAGAAGACCTAAAGATAAATTCCTTGTAATATTAATTATTTAACCCTTTCACCAGTACCTTTCATACAGTGTGCTAATTAATCTCTACAAAAAAAAGAAAGAAAAAGCAGGGCCTAGCTGCTTAGAGAGAACAGCATGATACACAGAAGCATACAGTGTTTTCCAACAAAGCTGCATTACTGCAGGAAATTCACAAACTGCACTCCCTCATGTCAGCAAAACAATCTCATAATACTGTGAGGATGAGGAACCTTTTTTAACCAGTTCCAAAAATCCTTTTCCAGTAGTAGATGCACATGGCTTAGTCAATGTAATTTAAGAAGAAACCAAAAATCACCCCTTCCCTGATCCCTGTTGTACTATGACGCTCCCCTCCAATTCAGACCCCCACATCTCGTGTGGCACCTAACCTCCCTGAATAAATACATTGCTGCTGGGGATACCCAGCATTTACAATTTTAAATAACAAACATTCAGTTCAATCAGTTGTTGTTGTTCACCTCTCCAGTCTATAATTTCTTAATTTTTTTACCTGTTGTTAAGTCAAAATTAAGCAAGGCAAGGGGCACTGGTGGTCTGGCTGGACTGGGTCCACTTAGTCGCCTCGCATTCATCACCTCTGGATCCTCCAACTGTCTGACCGACTGTGTAATCAAACCAAATCCTCTTCCTCTTTCAGTCTCTCCAACGGCTACTCTGAGTCTAGCCTGGGCATTCACCACACTGCCTTGGCTGCTGAATAGCTGCTGGCATGCACTGCTGATGTTTATCCTTATTTACTGACTGGCCCCGTGGTTGTGGCGCAAATGATGGATCATGCAGTCTATCAACGGCGGGATTCGATGGCTCAAGAGGGAATGAATCTGGCGGCAATCATCCAAGACTTTATTGTGCTCCATGTGACATGACAGAACCATGCACAGACCTGAGGAGGGAACAAAAAAATTAAGGTCACCGGGCAGAGGTGTAAACATCAACAACAGACTGAATTGGAGCCCTGTGATTGGCTAGAAGGGTGATGTTGTGCTGCAGCTGCAGAACGTCCATGGGAGAAACAATAAAAGCAGCAGACAGAACCAGTGAAAAGGCAGGAAACAGTGAGCCGTTTCCAAGATGGCGATGGCATGGTACAATGGTCACAGATGATCGATCCTGGAGTGGAGGACACTTCACTACATTATGCACAGCACCCTGAGCCGTTTCCAAGATGGCGATGGCATGGTACAATGGTCACAGATGATCGATCCTGGAGCGGAGGACACTTCACTACATTATGCACAGCACCCCCACCTCCACCCCACTGGTAAGGTTTAGTGAAGTCATAGGAAGTACAGGGATCTGGGAAGAAGGGGAAAAAATGGAATTTAAAAAAAGGAAACTCAAGTGACCCCTCAAACTCAGGGGCCCAGGGCAACTGTCCCATCTGCCCTATGGTTAAACCAGCCCTGCCCCACTGGTGTGACAGAATAAAATTTAACCATTTAATCAGAGGACCCAAACCAAGACCTAATGTGTACAAACCACGTACACACTCTGCTGGGGGGGTTACATCTCTCCCCTGACTTAAACACTCACTCCCCCTCGGTGAGCATTTACACCAGCTACTCTACTGATGGGCAGTAGAGAGGTATGCGCACTCCCTCACCACACCCAAAGACTCAACTCCACAGGCAACACCACCATGACAGTGGATTTACTACTATGCTTACTAAACTATGGGACCTAAACACAAGCCCACAATCATCTCTCTCTCTCTCTCTCTCTCTCTCTCTCTCTCTCTCTCTCTCTTCTCTCTCTCTCTCTCTCTCTCTCTCTCTGTTTTATGCTGACAGTCTGTTCAGGTTAAGTCCTTTATTCAGTCACTTGCAGCATCTCCAGGGGGAGAACGAATACACTCAGTCACAAAGTGCTTGGTTCATTTCTGTCCCATGTCCTGCACCATAGCGAAGCTTTTAAAGATGGTAAGTCCCTTGTCGATGTGCCTGGAACACACACCCTTAACAATATGCTTTATTTCCTGTGGGGCCATATTGGAATTCGTTGTGCCCAACTTGTGCTTTTATACATCTTGTCAAGGGTGCCCTGGTATACCCAATCCTGGCAACTCTCTTTGATGATGTCCCTTATCCATTCAGGCAGGTATGGGTACATGAACTGGGAGTAGTCCTACTGTATCTTCCTGCAGATGATCCTTTCAGCCTGAGACCATTCAGGCAGGCTTCTCACCGTGGTCCTTGGGTCCTGACCATTAGGCAGTCACACTCCTTGGTATCTTCACACCTGTGGACCTTTGTTCTAGACCCCTTCATACTGCTCTTACAGCACTTAATGGCCATGCTGGGTTGATCCTTCCAAGGGGTCAGGTATACAATTTCATAATGGGATTGAATGTCCTTCTCCTCATTGTCATCACTGAGGTCAGTAGCCCCCTCCACAGTCTGGTCTAGAGGCTCAGGATCACATGACATCTCCACTGCAGCAGGGGGCCCACTGGCTTCCGTGAGCTTCTCGAGCTGCCACTTTGGTTCTGGTATAGTTGTGCCCATTTGTTTTTTGGGCACACTTGGCAATGGCTTTTCTGACACAAAAAAGTATTTAGGGGTAAGAAGCTTCATATGTAAGCCATGGTCTCTACCCCTTCCATAGGCCACTGATGCTAGCACTTTAGGTGGAGTTGCGGGTTTTGACTGAGCTATTCCGCTGGGCTCAGGAGATTTCTGGGGGCTAAAAGGTTGATGGCTGACTGCCTCAACTTTCTGTGTTGCTGGCACACCGAGCTGGCTACTCATCTCTTCACAGCTTTAGAGGGCTGAGCCAACTGAGGTCATAGATCCAATAGACTGAGGGAAAAACAGGTACCCTACATAGAAGGGAGCCTTCAGTTGACACACCATGCACACAGGCAATAACATCACTCTTGGGCCCTCGAACTGGCACAAGACACACTTGGAGCCAGTGAATTTCTCAACCACATCCCAAAGCCACCTCAGCATATCAGAGGAAACAGTCACTTCAGAAACAGCTGGAGCGTTATCCATTTTGTAGATCAAAACAGCTCTCTTTCCCTAACTGGCTCACTCTGCTTTCTCTCCAAGAACCTGTTTCGATCTCCCTTTCTACAGTCCAAAATGTGCCCAGCACTGGTTAACTGCCTCAAAGGGTCTCCAAGTCCAATTGGTAAGGATGCCCCAGGGCATTTACAGACTGCACACATGTTCTAGCCCAATGAAACGCACTGTCTTCAGACTCACTGGTGCCATGGTTGACCTCAGAAAGGTGTGAAATTCCTCACTGCTGTGCCATATTGTTCCAGTTCCAAACAGGCTAGAAAGAAAATTCACAAAGTCCAGATCTTGCTAAGCACCCATTAAGGTGATCCCAAATTGTCCTGGCACCTCAAGATGCCATACTGGATGAGCCCAACCCCCATTGTAGAACCCCATTTCCAGTATCTAGGGGTATAAGGTGGTAATTTTTCATGAGGAAGGGCACTCACAGCAGCAGAAACCAAAAAGTTGTACCTCATCGGGGATGGCTGATGTTAACATGGTCCATGTGCATGGGGTGCCGTCTTCTGGTGCTGGGCTGCAAGGAAATTTGTGTTACTAGGATTAGCAGTTACATCCAAATAACTGGAGTCCGCACAAGCATAACTTTAATGGGGGGGGGGTCCTATTTCATGAACAAACTACATAGTACCATTAAAATTAATCTGTATTGCTAGACTGCGGGTTCTCTAGAGGGAAGAATAGTGGATGCATGTTGTGGCAGAAATATCTCCACTAAACTTGGGTGACTTTCTTCCGGGCCAAGCTGGTCACTATCAAAATAGGCAGCAGTTCTCTGGGGCCAATTCAGGCCCTGCAAAATGGCATTGAAAAGTCTCTCCCCCATCACCTCTTGTCTCACACTTTCTCTTTCTCTCCCCCCCTCTAAAATCCTGGGTAGACATCGCCTCATTTCCCAACCACTGGACCTCTGGATTGCTGGCCGTGATGAGCAACTCTATTCTGGCACACCTACAGATGTCCCCACTGGCCTGCACCCGCTGGAAGGGCAGTTTGGACTCCAGGGCTTTTGCTATGAGCCCTGGCTTCCACAAGACTCCCATGATAACCTGAATCTTCCTCACACTGGAGCTGGATCCCCTCCTAGACACACAGGCAGGACTCTGACCCATGTCCTTCTCGATGCATGACTGAAGCTGTCACAGCCGGATTGGCATATCTGCTCCAGGGTTTTGTGTGTCTCTCTCTCTTTTGCAGGTTCCACTTCTCCCCTCTGGTCTCTCTCTCTCCACCATCCCATAAACTTGGATCACACAGGAGCCATGCTGCACTTCGGCTTAGATGTCCCAGTACTGAACTCCTCCGGGATGGCTTTGGAAAGATAGAAAACTGAAGGCTGAAGACAACAGCCACTGCCATGTCCACTGCCAGAACTGCAAGTTGGATGCCCCACGCACACCACAAACTACTGGCTTCAAGAGTGGGCAAATGTCCCAGCTCTCCTACATCATGTCCCTGCACTTTTTCCGCAGCTGTCTCCCACCTCTGCTTCCATGGTGCAGAAAAACCCCAAACTGATAACTTCATGTGCTGATGTTGACGTCTTGCCTATGAAGCTCCTGCCTATCTGAAAGAAGGAAATGTAACAATTTAATTACATTGCCCAAACCAGAACCTGATGCTTACAAACCATTTACACAGCCCATGGGGGGTTACAGAAACATCAAAACATAGAATTTGTCACTAGAAAAGGACCACTTGGCCCACCCAGTTTGCCTAGATAGTCCTCAGTTAGTCTGCCTCTACAGATCTTAAATGGTCTCTGTTGACCCCCGCCTCCCTGTCCATTCACTAATATTACCTTATGTCTGTCTCATGCATTCTTGAAATTATTTACTGTTTTCACCTCCACCACCTCTGTTGGCAGTGCATTCCAGACCACTTCCAATCTTGCAGCGAAGTAATATTTCCTTACATTCCTCTTTAACTCCCCCCCCCCAGCTTCATCATACGCCCTCTGGTGCTGGTGCTCTTCAGCCTTTGAATTAGGCTCCCCTCCTGAATCCTGTTCACTCCCGTGAGGTACCTGTAGGTCTCTATCACATCTCCTCTTGCTCTCCTGTCTTTCAGGGTGTATATGTTGAGATTGCTCAGTCACTCTTCACACGGCTTTTGGTGCAGCAGTAGTCTCATGTTGCAGCAGCACTCAGTAGAATTAACAGGCAAACCATGGCTTATGCTCAAATTGCAAATTTTGTTTCATTATTAATGACAATCCATTCACAAATTCTGGTGCTAGAGTGAGCTGTTAGCCAGTGCTACAAGTGCCCTGGTGCTTCAACAGTAAAGCCTTCTTCAGGAGTTGGGCTCTTGTTCTTAGCCTATTCCTCCTATTTTTCAGATGTCTTGGTGTGACCAGCCGTGGTGCTACAGCTTACAATAGATAAACATGCTTAGGCAGAAAGTGGGATTCAGACTGAAAATATGATAAAACACTCCAGGATTTATAGTAATTATCAAAATCTCACAAACAATCATCACAGTTTAACATATTAGCAGTTCAGAAACACTTGGCAGAAAAAAAGACTATTTCACCTTACATACTGTTAATAACTGTCTCCTAATAACTATTATAAATAGACAGTTATTCATAAGCATGTGAATTTATAGTGAGAAACAAGGGGAAAAAGACATGGATTGGGTAGTTATTTTGGGGGGGTGCGTGTGCATTTGGGGGCAAGTAAAAAAGTGACAAATGCAAGTATTGCACCGGGGAGGGGGGAGAAATGGGTAGGCAGAAAGTTCTTCATTACTCTCTGTGTGGCTCAGTAACCAGGACTGAGATTACACCAAGGAAATTTCTGTGCTGCTATTGTATGGGCGGATGTACCAGATGGTCTCCTTAATGTACGCTCATGGAGCTGACAAATTCTATAATGAGAAACAGAGAGACAGATAGGAAAAAAAAACAAATTACATGGGTTCATGCATATTCATGCACTTCCAAAGAATCTATAATTATACTACATATAGTTTGCTGTATCGTATGCCATAGGAGTGCAATGCATGACTACAGTTTACAATTTAGACCTTTTGACAGTTCAGTGAACTAAAATATCCTATGATACAAAAACTATTGTACAATATTATACAACCTGAAGTCGTATGTCTCATATCAGTTTATCACGTTTTTGTTTTGTTTTTGGACTCATATTTATGTTATGTAGTGTGTCTTCAGCACTCCACGCCACTGGGCCGACTCTGTAAAAGCCTTTCGAACAAAATAATGGGATCTTTAAGGTTTTATTGCAATGGACCTAATCAAAGTAAGCTTATGTTTTCCCTACTTCAAAATACTATCATTATTTTCTGAGCCTCTTTTGGCTGTTTTTAAGAACTTTTTTGCATTCTACTCTAGGAAGAACCGTTTGATTGGTTACATCTGGGGCTTAATGCTATAGTTTATCTCTGATATTATTACTGATGACTTGCTACTACTACTGACTTGTGCTATGCCATGCAGGTAGTGTTTTGGAGATACTAAACATGTTAGAATTGTTTAACATATCGGTCCATCATTTACATTGACAGGATGATACTAGGTTCTCCTTCCCTTCCCTATGACTATAAATTTTATTGTGTATGGCTCCAAAGGTGAGTGATGTAAAGTGGGGAATATTATTCCCCCACTTTATACCATCACCCTTTGTGACTGTGAATTGATCTTAGGATGTTTTTCTGAGACTGTTTAAAATGATTATTTTCAAGAAGAGAGATAAAGAAGAGATAATGATGTATTGTGTAAGCTCCCCCTATCTCAGACAGTGGCTTCCTGACTCATATCGAGAAGCTGTATGAAAATGGGGTATGCTTTTTCTAAAATGAGGAATGTAATTCAGAGCTCGAACTCTGTCACTGTGGGTGTTATCCATCGCATGACACATTAATTCAAGTTTCCTCATGCCCATCTCTGGTGGCTCTTGATGTGGAACTTGAAGGTCCCATGGCACTTATCACAAGAGTATCTGGTGATTTCCCATTCATGATGCCAATATTCCCTTCCAAGTAAAAGAGATCAATCTACCTAATAACTGATACTTACCTGGAAACAAGCTATAACAGCATGGTTTGCCTTTACCTGTCACAATGAAACATAGAAGGTGACGGCAGATAAGGAATATGTGGCCCACCTAGTCTGCCCCGTTTCCCTACCAAATGCAATATCAAATGCAATACCACAAACCCTAGCTGATCTGCAGCTTACCCTCTCTTCCCTACCGCGAGAGCACTCTTATATCTATCCCATGCATTCTTGAATTACCCTACTGTTTTTGACCCCACCACCTCCACAGGGAGGCTGTTCCAAGCATCCACTACTCTTTCTGTGAAAAAGTACTTCCTCACATTGCCCCTGAGCCTACCCCACCAGCCTCATATCATGCTCCCTTGTTCTTGTACACCTTTTCTGAAAGATGCTACCCTCCTGTACTTTGTTTATACCCCTGAGGTACTTGAATATCTCTATCATATCCCCCTCCCTCTCTTCTTTCCTCCAGAGAATACATATTGGGGTCCTCTAGTCTTCCCTCATATGACTTTTAGTGCAGTCCTTGCGCCATTTTTGTTGCCCGTCTCTGGACTGCCTCTATTTTGTTTATGTCTTTCCAGAGCTGGGGCCTCCAAAACTGGACACAGTATTCCAGAGGAGGCCTCGCTAGTGATCAGTACAGTGGCATAACCACCTCCATTTTTCTGCTGGTGATACCTCTCCTTATGCACCCTAGCATACCACTGGCTCTCCTCACAGCCTTCTCACATTGTTTGGTTACCTTTAGGTCATCAGATATGATTACTCTGATCCCTTTCTTGCTTGATTGCCATCAGTACCTCTCTCACCATCTTGTACTCTTCCCTTGATTTCTGTGCCCCAATGCATGAATTTGCATTTCTTTGAACTGAATCTTAGCTGCCACACTCTTGACCAATCCTCATGCATGTTTAGGTCCTTTCTCATTTTCTCCACACACACCCCCGTCAGAGTGTCAACCCTGTTGCAGATCTTAGTATCATCTTCAAAGAGGCATACCTTCACTTGCAGTCCCTCTACATGTCACTTATGAAGACATTAAGGAAGACTGGCCCCAGCACGGATCCCTGTGGCACCTCGGTGGTCACCACCCTCTCCTTAGATTGAATTCCATTTACCACAACCCTCTGTGTCTTGTCACTCAACCAGTTTCTGACCCAATTCACCACCTTGGGGACCACTCACAGGCTGACCAGCTTATTTACCAACCTCCTATGTGGGACAGTGTCAAAGACCTTGCTGAAATCTAGCAATGCCACATCCATAGCCCCTCCTTGATCTACTCCCCTGATGACTCAGTCAAAGAAATCTATCAGATTTGTTTGACAAGACTTTCCTACTGTGAATCTACACTACCGGCATTCCATGCACCAGACTGAGTGCACCTGCTATTAGGGTGTCAATTTCCAGGTTTTGCCACCCCTTACCCAAGGTCCCGACCCCCAGAGTTTGTATCTTTAGTTAGGGAAGGTGCGTGGTGGTGAAGCCCCCCGTAATAGAATGGGAATTCACTGTGAATTCCCTGACGCCCTAATAGTGAGTGCACTCAGGCTGGTGCAATCACCATCTGGAACCGTGAATCTATGCTGTCTCAGATCCTGTGCTCCACTGGATTCAAGAAATATCATAATCCTTTCCTTTAGCAGTGACTCCATTAATTTTCCCACCACCAAGGTCAGGCTGACTGACCGATAGTTGCCAGCCTCTTTCCTGTTCCCACTTTTGTGGAGAGGGACTACATTGGCCCCCACCCTCCAGTCCCCTGAAACCACCCCATCTGTATCAGTTTGTTGAATAGGGTTGTTAGTGGTGCTGCCAGTACCTCTGTAAGTTATTTTAATATTCTGGTATGTATCCCATCCAGCACCATAGCCATGTGCCCTTTCAGATTCTCGAGTTCCTTTAGGACTTTTTCCTTCGTAAATGGGCTGGTATCCACCTCTCTCCCATTGGTGCCCCTATCGCCCAACAGTGGTCTTTCTCCTTCCCTTTATTCTGTGAATATGGAACAACAGTATTTGTTCACGACGGTTGCTTTTTCTAGGTCCCCCTCTGAACACACCCATCCTTCCTTTTTTAACTACACAGTCCCACCCCTGGTCTTCTTTCTTTCTTTCACTAATGTAGCTGCAAAAGATCTTGTCTCCTTTTTTCACTGCCAGGGCTATTTTTTCCTCCATTTGTGCTTTTGCATTCCTTATGCTTTTCCTGCCTCCATTTGCCTTTCCAGATACAGTTCCCTGTCTTTCCCCTTCAGCGTTTCCTTGTAACTCCTAAAAGCTTGCCTTTTCTCTATTACCTTCCCGGCCATGTCCTTGGAGAACCAGAGTGTTTTTTTTCTCTTTGTTTTGCTTAGTTGCCTAACACAAAGGCTTGTTGCTTCCACTATGGCTTCCTTAAGATTAGCCCATTGTTTCTCTCCATCCCCTCTTCTTCTTCTTCTCCTACCGGGGCTTTCTGGAGATATTCCCCCATTTTCGCAAAGTCAACCTGTCTGAAATCCAAAACCCTTGTTTCCATGTGGTTTGACTCTTCCACTGTTCTCATATTGAACCACAACATATGATGCTCACTGGAGCCCAGGTGGCTACCCCCCACTACATCAGTGTCTCTGTCACCATTGGTGTGTACCTGGTCCAATACTGCTCCTTCCCTGCTCACACATTCCAAATAAATACATAAAAGAATTGGCAACAATCAATAAACTAGAAATCTCTCACAGGACACAGCAAACAGAGAACTGTCACTGAAATATAATGAGGATGGAAATATATAAGAGTTGGAGGAAAGGATAAGCTACTACACACATTTTTCATTTGTTTTAATTGTTTAAGACTTAGCGACTTTCTGCTCTGATAAGTTGCAGGAGTTGGCACAATTGATCTGTTCTAACATGTCACTGAGGAATCTGTGATTGGTGAAATTTACTGAAAGCTGTCTGCAGGGTCCCTTTAAACCAATATGAGTCATCACATGTTGATGGGGGGAGGCAGGAAGGTGCTGTTATAACAGCATTGTCTGCTCCAATGGCCTATTGGATAAAGCATTGACCTCCTAATCCAGGAATTGTAGGATTGAGTCCCATCCACCGTATAAGTTTTTGAATCTTGCTGGATAATGTGCTATTTGTAGGTTACGCTGCAGTATGTGCTTGTGCATGAAAAACCTCCTAGTTAGGCCAACTAAACGGCAGTCTGTGAACGTTTTTCTAACCATATAAGGGTAATCTTTAGGATTTTATTTCTATGGATCTAATCAAAGTCAGGAAAGACTTTCCTTACTTGAAAATATTATCATGATTTTCTGAGCTTCTTTTGATTGTTTTGAAAGTTGCTTTTGTGTTTTTACTCCAAGGAGAATGGTTTGATTGGTACAGTCTGGGGGTTAGTGCCATAACAACTACTAGATATGCCATGATAGTATTTGTTAGGAGTTTCTTACCACATTGGCATGTTCCAACATCTTGCTGTGTGATTTACACTGCGGGATAGTCCTGGGGTCTCTTCCTCCTCCTCCTCCTCTTCCTCCTCTTCCTTCCTCTTCCTCCTCCTCCTCCTCCCCCTCCCCCTTCTCTCTTCCCCCCCATGAGGAGGCAGTATCGTGCAGTGGTTTAAAGCTCTGAGCTGCAAATCTGGTGACATCCAGCAGACCAGACCTGGGTTTGAATCCCATAGCTTCTACTTGCATACTGTGTGGCCCTGAGCAAGTCACTTAACTTCCCTGTGCTCCCAGGTCACACCTATAAAAAAGCTTTCAGCTTTGTGTGCTACTCCTTGTTAAACAACTAAAAATAATTAAAAAAATGTATATCATTGCATGCACATCCAAAGGTGGTTGGTGCAGTGAGGGAAATATTTGGCCCCTGTTTTTTATCACCACCTTGTGTTGCTGTAAACTGATCCCAGGACATCTTTCTGTGATAGTTTAAAACAAAAATGATTGCTCTCAAGATGTGGTGTAAGGAAAATAATATTATGTTTTGTGAGAGCAGCTTCCCCACATCAGACAGTGGCACTCTGAGTCACACAGACAAGCCTTATGACATGTTTGATCCCTTTTTCCACTGATTATATAGTGAGGAACATAATTCAGACAACGGACTCTGTCAGTTTAAGTGCCATTCTTCAGATGAGACATTCATTTTTGGTCCTTTCTGCCCATTCCTGTGGCTGTTGAGATGGAAGCTAAAGATCCCATGGCAATTATTGCAAGTGTATCAAGAGAGTTTACATTCTCTTACCAACATTTCCTTGTCAATAAAACAGATCAATATACCCTGCCCTCAGTCGGTACAGACCTGGAAACAAGCTATAACAGCTCAGTTTGCTTTTCCTAATCACAGATGACAAATACAGTAAATACAAAAATAAATTGGCAAAGATCAATAATGCAGGAATATCTCATGGGACATGGCAGACAGAGAACTGGCACTGAAATACAATGTCTCTGGAAAAATAGAAGCGTCGCAGGACAGGTTCAAGTATTTGAATGATAATAATTAAAAGCATGGGCACATTTCATTCTTTTTAATTCTTTCAGATCTGAGTGTGTCTCCACTTTGATAAGATACAGTAGGTGGCACTAATGATCCATTCTGACATGTCACTGAAGAGTGTGTGATTGTCCCTGGATTCCCACCCAGAAATAACTGAGGCCAATGCCTTCTTACTTTTGGATGCTCGCTGGCAGTATTTATTTAAAGGTACAATTATGTATTTACATCATTACATCCAAATTTGTTTTAACAGTCAGTATTTACACAATGGACATAATGGTCCCATATCACTTCTCAGACATAACAGTCCTGTCTTCCCTCTCGTGGATCTTTGCCATGTTCTCTTCTTCTTTCCTCATTGCTTCTTGGGGTCCAGACACCATGATCTGGACCCCCTTTCCATCACCATACCGGTACCACACTTACCCAGACCACTACCCCCCCCACTAGGTGTGGACATAGTGATCCACCCCTAGTTCTATATTCCTCCTCCTCCTCCCTCCCTCGTTGCTCCCACACCTGGGTTCCTTTGTCCCAGCACGTGGTACCTCCCACCCCCCCATCTGCCCCCTTCTTTTCCCCTTGCTCCCAAACCCTTCCACTGACCCATCTCCAGCTTGTGATGGAAGATGGGGCTCTACCCTTTGCGGGTTAATCCCTCAGCCCCTTCTTATTGATGTCCCCAACTAGCTCCCCAAAGGGCTGGGAGGAACAGGCCCATGCAAAACTCGGACAGGTGGACCCCATCTGACTGATAGACTGCCTCATCCTCATATGAAATGTCCTTATGCTGGATGTGGACCCCCCATTTCTATGTGTATGAACCAGACCCCTGATCTGTGGCCCTGCACCATGCTGTAGTCTGCCATGGCCTGAACTGTGCAGATGCCTGCCCCTTTTTGCCTGTGCATCACCATGGTGGAACCCTTGCCCTGCTGGTCTGTTTTAGACCTCTGGAACCAGTTGGCCACCTTCCCCCTCGTCCATTCTCACGTTCTCCTCCTGCAATCCTGCGGCAGCCACCTGCTTCCTGGGTGCCACCACCTCCCCAACACAAAAATCCCCCTTTGTCATGACCACAAATATAGTTCTCAACAAGCAGACCTCGTTCCCCGAGCTTCAGACGTGGTCCAGCACACTCACCACCTTCATGAGCAGGGGACCCATTATGGGTCTTTGCCCGTCTTGCCTTGAGCCTTGCTCTCTCTGCCAGCCCATGACCATCTGCCAGATGGCCCATCCACCTGCAGCGTCCACCCATTCCTGATCCTTGCATGTCCAGCTGATATCTGCCAACTGTACCCCCATGATGGCTGGAGCCACCCCTTCCTCCCACTTCTCCACTACATACCGCATGACCTGTTCCTCCCAGACTGGTTCCTCTGTCTCCCAACCTATCCTGGCCTGAAACACCTGGAAACCAGCTCACACCCCCCATAGGCCTTCAGGGTGTTGGCCAACCATGCCCCTTTGAATAAGGCTCTAGCCTTCAACCTCCAATTCCCCACATCCAGCCTGGGACCCTGGTCTGGGTAGGTGCAGCCTGTGGTGCCAACTCTTGGAACAGCTCCACCTGTAAACGAGAAAGACAGTCAGCCACCTCATTCCGAACCCCTTCGATGTGCTGTGCCCTAAAAGATAGGTTCAAGTACAGCCCCAGTAACACCATGTGCCTTAAAACCCACCCTATGGATTCTGTACAGCCACTCTGCCTGTTGATCACCTCCACAACACCTTTGTTATCACACCAAAATAAGATGCCCGCCTTGCCATCCAGGTGCCCCATAGCTCGAGGGCCACCCAGATTGGGAAGATCTTGAGGAACATTATGTCCTTGGTCCACCCCATTCCTTTCATTGGGCTGGCCACGCTTCTGAAATCCATTCCCCTCGAAAATAGGCCCCATCCCATAACCCCCATCCACATCCATGAACAACTCCATGTCTGCACTGGAGGCCCAATCCTCCTGCCAGAAAGTCACTCCATTGTACGATTCCAGATACCCCTCCCATACTTGTAGGTCTTCTTTAACACCTTTATTTATGTCTACCCAGTGATGGGGTAGTTTTGCCTTGCCCATGACCGTCCCCAACCTTCGCATAAAGGCCCTGCCCAGGCTTCTGGCCTTGCAGACAAAATTAAGGTGCTCCAGCAGCTGTTGAACCTATGCCAGTGGCACCCTCCACCTCCCACCCACTAGTGCCACCTTGTCCCCCGTCAGCCAGAAGCACTCCTGTTCAGCATCCACCTCAATCCCCAAAGACTCTAACTTGCGGGATGGCCCCTCAGTCTTACCTGCTGCCAGTGAGATCCCTATTTTGCTGCACATGTCCTGGAAATCTGTCAACATCCCTTCAGTCTCAGCCTGACTGGCTCCAGTCAACTGGAAAACATCCAGGTAATGGACCACCCACCTGTGCCCATACCGAGACCCAAACACCCACTGCACCCATGAGTTGAACATCTCAAAAGTGGAGCATGCCACCAAGCAGCCTTGTTGAAATACAAGCCACCCTCAAATTGGAAGCCTAGCAGGTCCCAATCTGTGGGATGCACTGGCAACAGCCTGAAAGCAAATTCAATGTCCGTCTTTGACAACCAGGCCCCCCCCAGCCACCCGGATCAACTCAACCGCTTGGTCAAGGGTGGCGCAAGAGACCATGGTCAAAGCCTCTGGGATCCCTTTGTTCACCAACTCCCCATCAGGGTAGGACAGGTGATGTATGAGCCGGAACTCCCCTGCTTGTTTCTTCGGCACTACCCCCAGGGAAGACACCCTGAACTGCTCACATGGGGGGGGTTGAGCAATGGCCCTTCCACCCTCCCTGCCCTGACTTCTTTCTGAATTTTTTTCTGGACTATGTCCTCCTTCCCTTTGGCCGAACCCAGATTCTTGGCTCGCATCCCCACCCGCAACCCCTCAAAACCCAGTGAAAAACCATTCCTAAACCCCGCCCTCAGCAGCTCCACCCCTGTCTTGTCAGGGTAACCTGCTGTTCAGGTCTCCACCACTCCACACCTGATGGGGGTATGGGCTAGGGCATAATCCCCACCTCCCCATCTTGGGTCCCAACCTAATTCCAACCATAGTTGGGTGTATAACCCTCTCTCCCAGGGCCCCCCTGGCCCCTTCCAGTTCCCCCCCATCCACTCCAAAAAGGCTGCTCTTGAAACTGCCCACTTGTCTGCTCGGTCTTGTCAACCCCTTGCCGACACCCCGTCACTAGGTGTATCTCCCTGCACTGCAGGCAAACATGCCTAAACTTACAACTAGGCCATGTACACGATGCCCTGTTAAATGCCCAGCAGGCCTTAGTGCCCTGGGCTGGTACAACCCTTTTCCCTTGTTCAGCCGCCTTCCCTGCCATCGAACCCAAAAGCATCCTCATCCATAACTATGCATGATTGCAGTCCCACTTCAGGTTACCCTTAACCGCCATTCTCTTCTGGAATTCCTCATCATATCTGAGTCACCTGAAACACAACTTTGCCTTATGCGCATCCCTGATGATTGCCATATACATCAGCAGCGGGATCGCCAGGTCCAGTTGCTTCGTCACCACCAACGCACTATAAATCAGGAAACCAGCCTGCCACATATCGATGCTCTTCCCTTTGAACTGTGCTTCCTCTGTTTTGTGCTCCACCACTGCAATAGCTACCACCATCTCCAACTTGCCCACTGACTCCAGCTGCTCATATTTCTTGGTGGTTTCCTCATCCACTAAGCCGAAGATATCCACATACTCCCCCTTTCATATTTTCTCCTTTATCGAGGCTGGCACATGATCACCCAGCGTGAAGCCTGGTGGCCCCTTGTACAGCTTCCACGCCCCGTCTGAGGCACCCGCCCCATCTTTGCCCTGCCTGCCCTTCTCCTTGATGGTCTGTAGTGCCTGCTCCAATTTCTAGACCCCTTCCTCCCCATGTCCCCCAACAAGCTCTCAATATACTCTTTTGGATCCAATTCATTGGTCATATCCACCTCGTCCTTACCCCCATCTGGTTGGGGCCCCACTGGGGCCGGGCTGGGCCCGCTGCTCACACCAGATGCCGCCAGAAGGGCTGGGTACCACCCTCTTTGGTCTTTTGCTTCCTCTTACAGCACCAGCCCTCTCATCTCGCTCCTTCCACTTCTTTTGGGCCTCCTCCTCTGCCTCCCTTTTCTTCACCCTCAACCAACTCCATCATCTGTGACATCAGCTTCGCTGCTTCTGCCAGCATGATGGCACTGGTCAGTTGAGGTCTCTTGGGTGCCATCTCTTCCACTGTGACCTATACTGCATGAGAAGCTATATGATCATAACACAAACCATTTGCTGCCGCCATGTGCCCCCCCCCCCCAAAACCATGCTCTGCTGTTGCCTGGTCACCATTCCTTCACCGGAACCACTCCTCTCCCGTGCCATGCCCAAACTCTGGGTACAGCTATAGCCAGCCCTTTTGCTTGTTTCTTTTTTTTTTTTTTTTTACACCCACTGCAGCCTCACCTGAGACCTGCAGGCTGAGGCTTCTACACCACACCGCCTACAATTAAGGTGCTCGGCCCCCTTACCTCCTAGGTTCTGTTTCCTATTGGTTTTGTTATATTTTTCCCTTCCTTTACTTCCCTTCTGCTTTTTCTCTTTTTCTTTTTCTGTGCCTGCAAAAACCATAACCCCCACCCCCATGGACCAAAAGGCACCCTCCAGTCAGCCCATCCCTTTCCTGCCAGGATACCATGCACCCCTCATGGGCCCTTCCCGCAAGTTGCTACTGCCAGGCAAGCCATGTGGCTCATTTGTCCTCCTCAGACATTGGGGTAACGCCCCATACCATAAAAAACCCACCCGTCATACCGCGGGTAAAGCCTGCCCGCTGACCTGGCGTCCCCACCACACAGTTGGCCAGCAAACAACCCCGCTTGCCTCCAAGCCACCTGGTCCTATGTCGTGTCCCTCTGAGACAGTGCTCCCACCATGCAGCTGGACAGCAACCAGGTGGCCCGCTCTGCCACCAGACCTGCTGGCCCACCATTCCATGTGCCCAAGATGGTGCCCCTGCCACACTGCCGGGCATCAGGAAGCCCCCAATTCTGCCCCTAGGCCTTCTGGCCAAACATGTTCTGCACCCAAAATTTCACTGGAACCCCCACTCTGCCCATAGGCCACCAAGCCTCATCTCGCTTTTTCCAAATGGCTCTGTGCCATGCGGTAGGCCTTCTGAAAACCCCACCCTGCCCCAGGTCTCCAGCCCAATTTTGCTATGCTGCAAGAATGGTGCCGTGCCGCACGGTCGGACCTCTGTACACCCCGATCCACCTCTAGGAACCTTTGTTCCAATACCAGATGGCTCCACAACATGTGGTAGAGCCTCTCAACAGCCCGAAGGCCTCCTGACTCAAAACCAGCCTACTGCCGCATCTCCGTGCTCCATGTGGTCACCCCCTGTCAGCTGGGGCCTGCCAGATCATCCCCCTGGCTCCCATCAGGTCACCACAAGCCAAAACACAAGAAAAATGCTTTGCAGTGTCTGCCAAGGCCTGCTCTGTCCCCCACCCATGGCAAACTCTCCTCCCTCTGCACCCACCCTCCAGGCAGCCTACCCTAGCCAAAACACCAGTGCTGGAGAATGCCAACACCGTGGCCTGCAGACACACCACACCACACCACTTATATCATCAGGCCTCTGTGGCCCAGTCCCTTGCCTGCTCTGTCCTCCTACCACAACATGGCTAGCCTGCCCCCTGCCTACCCTGTTGGGTAGGCCCATGCTAGTTCCATGCGGTGTCAGCCAAGCCCAGCCTGCACCATCACTAACTCACTCTGCAAACAAGGAGAAAATCATCCTTCTGGGCCTCGGCGGCCCCTCCTACTACCTGCTCTGGCTTCCTCAGCCAGTGACCGTACCTGCACATTTTTTCTTTTTTTTTTTTTTTTTTTTTTGCACCTAAATGACAAATGACAACCTGCTCCCTCCACTAGCCTCACTGACCCCAGCAAACAGGCCTGCACTGGCTTCCAGCCCACATACCCTTGCAACGAAAACATAGTGGCCTTGATGGCCCAACCAAATTCTGTTCTGGCTTTTAAACCACAAAATACCCTTATCCACATTTCTTACTATTTCCCAAAACAATACTCTAATTGTCATGATGAATGTACAGCAACACTGTAGCAGTACCACACTTCAAACCTCCTGCTCTGGCTTTTGCAGCCAGCAGGTACACATAACCACATTTCTTCATTTCTTCCTTTTAATGTACTACACAAACAATGCTACAAAATGCTTTCCCATCAGAAGCCATGCTAAAACCCACATTGCAGTTACCCAAACAAAATGTGGCCTGTTGCCTTACTTAACAGGCCCCAGTCAAGATCTGAATTATACAGCAAGAAAGCGGGCTCCTTGTGGGCTGCATGCCCTTAAATACCCCCTAGAAACTCCTAGGCTGGACTCCTTCTGGCCCTTCCCCTTGGCCGATCCCCAGCAAGCACCCACCCAGGTCAGATACCACCATCTGTGAGGTCATAGCCCTTCCCCCTTATCTCCAGCCCCTTCCCTTTACCTGCCCTCTCCTCCCCTTTGCTTGCCTTCTGGCTGGGTCCCAGGACAACCTGGCCTGCCTTTTAATGGCAAGCCTAATTAGTGAAATGTATTAAATGTTCAGTGTGGGGCCTTTTTAAAGGAATATGTGTCACCATATTTAGAAGAGTAGGAAGAAAACATAAAGGGTAGTTACCCTATAGTGCAAGTATTCTCTGTGGCCTAGTAGAGAAAGCACTGGTCTTGTAAGTGTGGCATTGAGAGCTGAAGCCCCATCTGATGAGTAGGATGTTGAGTAACTGTGGAGAAGATGCAGTTTGTTTTAGGTCACATTGCAGTGTTTCACTTTGCATGGAAATGAGACCTTCTAATAAGGCCAAGTGAATGGCAATCCGTAAAAGTGTTTCTAACAGTATAAAGTTAATCTTTAAGAATTTGTTTCTATGGAGGTAATCAAAGTAAGTTGGGATTTCCCCTACCTATAAATATTATCATTATTTACTAAGCCTCTTTCGGGTGGTTTTTAAGAAGCTTTTTGTGTTCTACTCTAGGAAAAGCAGTTTGATCCATAGCATTTGGGGGTTTATGAACTTAGCACTATTGTTTATCTGTGGTATTATTACTGATGACTACTACTAGTGACTTGTGCTATACCATGCAGGTAGTGTTTTGTAGATACTAAACATGTTTGAATCCTCTAACATCTTGGTCTGTCATTTACATTGCAGGATAGTCCTATGGTCTCCTACCCCTCCCTTTGACTATGCACATCATTTTTTTATGGTTTCAAAGGTGGGTGACGTAATGTGGAATGTATTGGGCCCCACTTTGTGCCACCACGATTTGAGGCTATGAATTGATCCTACAATATTTTTCTGAGACTGTTTAAAAAGATTATTTTCATGAAGATAGATAAAGAAGAGAAAATTATATATTGTGTGAGCTCCAACCCACCTCAGGTAGTGGCAACCTGATTCATGTAGAGAAGCCATATAAAAATGGGGTACGCTTTTTCTACTAACTTTAAAATGAGGAATGTAATTCTGACCTCAAACTCTGTCACTCTGGGTGTTATATTTCACATGACCCATGAATTTGAGGTTTCTCCTGCCCATCTCTGGTGGTTCATGAGGTGGAACTTGAAGATCTCATGGCACTTATCAGAAAAGCATCTGGAGAATTCCCATTTATGATGCCAACATTCCCTTCATCACATGTAGACGAGAACAGGGGGAGGCTGGAAGGTGCTACTATTACAGTGCTGTCTGCTCCTGTGGCCTAATTTGTAAGGCATTGGCCTTCTAAGCCAGGGAGTGAGAGTTTGAATTCCATCTGGGGTGAAAGGTTTTGAATAACATAGAAACATAGAAGCATAGAAACACAGAATTTGTCGGCAGATAAGGACCGCTTGGCCCACCTAGTCTGCCCATTTTCCTACCTAACAGATAAGCTGCAGATCCTAGTTAACCAACAGCTTACTTCCTCTTACCCGCCCCTAGGACTGCCTTATGCCTGTCCCATGCATTCTTGAAGTCCACCACTGTTCTTGACTCCACGACCTCCTCAGGGAGGCTGTTCCATGCATCCACAACCCTCTCAGTGAAAAAATACTTCCTCACATTACCCCTGAGCCGTCCCCCCTCTATCTTCAAATTGTGCCCCTTGTTCTTGCATGACTCTTTTCTGGAAGATGCTACCCTCTTGGACTTTGTTAATTCCCTTGAGGTACTTGAAAGTTTCTATCATGTCCCCTGTCTCCCTTCTTTCCTCAAGAGATTACATATTAAGCTCCTTTAGTCTTTCTTCGTATGTCTTCTGGTACAGACCCTGCACCATTTTGGTTGCCCTCCTCTGGACAGCCTCCACTCTGTCTATGTCTTTACGGAGAATATTACTAGATAATGTGCAATTGGTAGTTTACTCTGCAGTATGTGACTGTAGCATGGAAATTAAACCTGCTAGTTAGGCCAACTAAATGGCAGTCTGCAAAAGTCTTTCTAACCATAGATTATCTGGAGTTACCATTCATGATGCTAACATTCCTTCTCATTAAAAGAATTCAATATACTCACAACTGATACAGACCTGGAAATGAGCTAAACATCACAATTTGCCTTTACTGGTCACACATTTCCAAATAAACACATAAATGAACTGGCAATAATCAATAAACCAGAAATCTCTCACAGGGCACAGCAAGCAAAGAACTTCTCCTGAAATATATCATATCATATCATAGTTTATTTATAAAAAAGAGCCTTTCTACCCCCAAGGTGCTTGTACATAACACCACCAATACAAAAATAATTTCTGATTTATCAATAGAATCTTACATTTAAAATTCACAGTTACAATACTATCAATTAAAACCACCATATACTGATTCAAATAAAACAGTTTTAAATGCAGTTTTAAATTCCTGAGCGGTCAGGCAATCTCATATCTGATGAGGTAGAGAATTCCACAGGGTTAGGGCCACAAAGCTGAAAGAACAGGCTCCAGATATCCTTAAACGGACCCTGGAAATCTCTAGCAATCCCTCACTGGCAGATCAGAGAGGGTGGAGGGGACAATAAGAGTGAAGGAGATCTTGCAAGTAACTAGATCCCTGGTCATGTAGGGCTTTACAGGTCAGCAAACCGACCTTGAAGGTGATGATCCACTGCACTGGAAGCCAGTGCAGTCCACAGAGCACAGGCGTTATATGACTGGTTCTAGATGTACCAGTCAATAGCCTGGCTGCCGCATCCTGCACCAACTGAAGGTGGCAGACATCAACCCCCAATAGCCCTAGGTATAGGGCATTACAATAGTCAAGGCGGGAGGTAACAAAAGCGTAGACCAATGTTGGAAGATCTTTGGGGGGGAACTAGGTGTTTCACCCAGGTGATATTCTTCAGATGGTAAAAAGAGGTTTTGACAACAGCTGACACCTGTGATTTAAGGGTCAAACCATCATCAATAATGATGCCCAAGTTCAGCACCCAGTCTGAGGTAGTCAGTGCCACACCCCCAAGACATAATCCCAAGGGTGATCCTCCTGACAAACCCACCTCCCGATGATCAGGGTCCACAACCAGCACCTCAGTTTTAGCCGGGTTCAACCACAGTCAACTCACATTCATCCAGTCCTGGATCTCGGTGAGACAGTTGTTAAATACCAAGAGGAACACATCATGACCAGGTGCAAAGGACATATATAGCTGAGTATCATCTGCATAGCAGTGAAAACTCAGACTGTACCACCTAATAATCTCTCCTAATGGTAGCATGTACACTGCCAACAACATGGGTGACAAGATAGAGCCCTGTGGCACCCCACAGGATAGGGGGAGAGGGGCTGAGGAATAAATTACAGACACCACTCTCTGAGTCCTACTCTCAAGGAAAGATTAAAACCATCTGAGGACTGTACCAGACAGTGTCCAGTACCAGAGCATACAGTAGCTGTTTCCAAGCAGTAGGAATGGTAGCCATCGTAAAGGAGAGATAGAAGTAGAGATGGAGGAGACACGATGGCAGGAGTGGATAGGTACAGTAACTTAGAATCTTGACCATCAGGTGAGCAGCCTTTAGAGGGGGTTGAGCATCAACTGTGCTTGAAGGGTGCCATTGGGTGAAATATAGGCGAAGGAGAAGAAGTGTGGCAAGGAAGGATGATTATGAGGAGAGGGGGGGTTGTCTGGGAGAGAAGGAGGAAAGCAGGGCCAAGGCACAGGAAGTAAAATAGGAATTAAATTCCATAGCCACAGTAAGATGAACAACTACCAGGGTGTTGTTTATCTTAAGGAGGGGGTGAGACAGGAGGAGGGGGGGAGAAAAGAGAGTGGTTTACTTTCCAGAATTTGGAAGGCCTGTTAATATTGGTCTGAAATGTTGAAGAGAAGTATTCAGATTTTGCTAGGCAGGTGGCTTTAGTACACTTAATGCACAGTGAGCAGTAAGTGTCATAGTCCTGTGGTAGATTTGCAACCTTATGTGCTTTCCAGGCTTGATCCTATGTTCATTGGCATGCAAGGAGTTCAGGGGTGAGCTACAGAAGGTGGTTGCCCCAAACTCTGGCACGCCGCTTTGAGGCATGTTTATTCCAGCAATTCAAAATCTTGGTCTGGAAGAATCCGTAAGCTTGGTCAATGGTAACCAATGAGGTGATGGGTTTCCAGTTTAGTTGGGACAGCTCATCCAAGAGGAGAGTAAGGTTTAGTGAATTATATGAGCAGTATTTTACAATTTTCATGGGGGTCTTAGTTCTGTGAATTCTATGAATGGCATAGGTCATGTGGTGATCACTTAGAGCATCAGGCAGTAGTCCAGATTCGACCACTCTGTGGAGGTGCGAGGTGAGGGCCCAGTCAACTAGGTAGTAGTTGCTGGTTTTAGGGTTCATACAGGTAGGCTAAAGAATGAACTGGGACATTTTTGTGGCATTGATGTCAGTTCAAGGTTTGCTGAAGGAGGAGGAACTCCAATTCTGGCTGAAATTGCCCATTACACTTCACCCGAGGGAGAGGGAGAGTGAGAGACTATGCAGCCGATAAGCTCAGTGATGCAAGAGGGTGGGAGTCCTGGGTGACAGTAAGCCCCAGCAATGTAGATAGGTACGGAGAAAGGGAAGGATAATTTTAGAATAAGAACTTCGTATGCTTTTGGGACTGACGTGGCAAGAATGTTGGTGAAGTGGATTTTTTAGGAGACATAGATGGCCATTCCTCGGCCCTAGTGGATCTATCTTGCCTGCAGATTGTGAACCCAGGAATAGCGAGGGAGTGATCTGCCACTTTGCAGTTGAGCTGTGTTTCAGATAAGACAATAATTTCAGGGGCAAGCGGGACGGCAAGTGGTTGGAGAAGGTCTAGTTTAGGAAGCAGGCTGTGACTATTAAAGTGAAGCATTTTTAAACCATGGGGTAGTATAGTAGGGTTTGACTGGGAAAGGACGGCAGTGGCAGGTAAGGGTGTGGTAGAGTTAGAATGACATGGTCCAGGGTTTGAGTTTATGTCATCAGAGACTAGTAACAGGGGTGCAATGATTAGGAGGTGAATTTTAACATTCTTATGACAGGGTGTGGAACTAATAGAGGTAGAAATAGGGTTTGATTGGTAAAGTCTGGGGATACCGCAATCCTTCGGGATGAAACTTGAAGATCCCATGGCACTTATCAGAAGAGCATCTGGAGATTTCCTACTCATGATGCCAACTTTTCTCCCAAGTTACTCTATGCCTCCTCGAAGCTCTGATCAAGTGACGCCACAGACCATGAACCAAAATCAAAGCTCCACACCCAGCTGAATGCTGAAACCCACTTCGCTCCCTCTGACAGTAAGGTTGTTCTACACCTCTTCAAAGCACAGACTGAGCAGTGCCAGAGACCATGCCCCAAAATTGAAGCTCCATACCCAAATGAAGGCCAAGACCTGCACCCTCTGGCAGAAAGGTATGGCTCACCACCAACATCTACGGTCTTTATGCTCTTTGGTCCACGGCCCTGTGCTACCCTACCTGGATTGGGTAGAAATGTATTTGCATCTTCTCTATTGGCCTGAAGCTTCAGCAAACTTTTACACCATGGCTGAGCTGGCTCTGTGGTGCTCCCTACTGGGTAGCAGCAGCCCTGTTTCCCGATGGGCAGTGCCCGGTCCTTGCAATGCCGCACACATGATTTTTCAGTTTTCAACTCTTCCTTGTATTATCTCCCAAATTGTAATTTTAAAAGCATGGTTTGTACTGAACTTGATTTCTGCCTACCCCCAAGTCCTGTCTGTTTGCAAGTTTTATTGATACTGCTAGTTGTGCTGGGATAGAATTGCCTGGGGTAAAAATTGTTAGCCATGAATATTAGTAGGTGAATGTACAGCTTCTTCTCAATTTATTCTGATTTATTTGATTTATTTTTCAGTAGGTGAATGTACAGCTCCCTCTTGATTTAGTTTTGATTTGTTTTGATTTATTTTTCCTGCCTAAGCTCTCTCTCTCTTGATTTAATCGATTTATTTTCTGTAGGTGGAAGTACAGCACCCTCTTAATTTAACTGATTTATTTTCTGTCTGTGAAAGTACAGCACCCTCTTGATTTATATTTTATTTATTTTCCCACCTACATTACTTCCCTGCTCTTTTGTTTTATCAGTTTTTAATTGTCTTATATTTTAGTTATTTTAAACTGCATTGATGACATTTTATATTTATGCATTGTATGTTTATTGTATTCTTCTGTGAGGTGCCCCAAAGTCTCCGGGAATAGCCACCATACAAATAAAACTTGCCTTGCCTTTGTCTAGCATTGGCATCTTTCAGGCTACCTCACACACCATCCTTTCCTTAGCTCTTATTCAATTTTCTCTAAAGAGTTTAAGAGGTTCTCATCTCCATCTCAAATTACCTAGCCCCAGTATTTTCTTTTGTTTCTCTGATGATATGAATCCCCACCTAACCTCTCGCTCTCCCCCCTCTTTTCTCCTAGGTTGCTCTAAACCTCCTCGAAGCACCAACTGAGCTGCACTGCAGACTGTGCCCCAAAATTGAAGATCCACACCTGGCATAAGGCTGAGACACACTCTGCTCCCTCTGGTACTAAGGTACAGCTCACCAGCTAGATCTATGGCTTTTATACTCATTGGTCCATGGCCCTGCACTACCCTACCAGAATTGGCCAGTACAGCTTCTTCCTCTTCTCTATTGGCCTGAGGCTTCAGCGAACTTTTACACCAAAGCTGAGCCAGTTCCATGGATCTCCGTATTGGATAGAAGCAGCCATGATTCCCTGTGGGCAGCGCCCAGTCCTTGCAATGCCGCACACACTATTTTTCAGCCCACCCACCCCCAACCCTGCCTCAGACTGCCATTAAATGCTCTTAAGCCCCTCCCAATTGGCTGGAAGCTTCACACTAATCCTCAACTCTACCATTTCTGACCCCTGTCTGGTTATACAACCCCCACTAATGTTCTCAGTGCCTCTTACGTTTTCTGCCCATAGCTATAAGTACTTATCTCACACCACACAATATTTCCTTGGTGATGCTCTCAGCTAGTCCACTACATACCACAACCATGCTACACTTAGAAGGTACCAGAGTGGTACTAGTTTGTCTGGTACTCTTGTTGCATTATGAGTCATCTCTAGCCTTTACTAAATCATGCTCCCTAATGACCTCCAAACAATGCCTTATCCCCAACCAACCTATTACCCCTCCCTGTCAAGTGGTCTCACAGCTACCCTATCTCCAATTACTAGCCCTTAGATGTAAAGTAGTCCTGACACCACTTAGAATCAGATGGTGGCAATAATTAGCTTTCTTGCAAACCCCCCTGATGCAGTGCCACGTTTGTACAATCTATGCTGATATCCGGGGACACTGAACTAAACCCTGTGCAAATCAAGGGGTGCAGCACTTACACCTCATGTGGGAGCATACCAAATCCCCAGAGACAGCTACCAGCATGGACCAACACCCCAGGTCTCAAAATAGCTCACATGAATATCAAAAGCATCAGAGGTAAGATGACCGAGCCTGAAGCATAGACCCAGCTTCATACAGTAAATCTGATATTTTATGCACATCTGAAACTTGGCTAAAACCTGAAGTTAAATTCCACAAGTTCACCCTCACTGGATTCTCCATGTTCAGGAAGGACCGGGCTCATGGAAAATATTGGGGTGTCCTAATCTATGCCAGGACTGAACTGGCTGCTGATGAAATGGATGACTTGGATATCCACCCTCTGGCTGAGCTTATCTTCATCCCCATCACTCTTGGTCTGTCCAAGAAAATGGTGTTATGCTGCATCTATCTGCCTCCCAGACACATGTCCTCTTATAAGGAGGTTATCACCAGACTGGACAACATCCCTAAACATGATACTGTGGTACAGGTATGTAGTAACTTTAACCTTAATAGGCTTGGCCCACAAAACATTCAGTACCACTCTGCTATGACAGACATTAAATTTGAGTGGGTCATAGAACTACCCACTAGACTGAACCCGAAGTCTGGGAGAAACACACTTCTCAACTGGATCATAACCAAAACACCTACTAACATCAAAGCTGCTGGTATTTTCCCAAACTCTATGAGTGATCACTCACCTATCTATTGTGTCTGGAATAACACTGCACCCCATCTTCTCCCCAAATAAACAAAACAAGGGGCCTGGCCAAGTTCAACAAGGAAAAATTCAGCAGCTGCCTAGCCTCCATCAACTGGTCACCAATTAACACCCTCCCTGATATAAATCAGGCCCTTGAGTATATTATCTCAATGTTCACAGCCACCCTTGACACTCTCTTGCCCCGTATAAAACCAGAAGATCCAAAGGTTTTCTTTCCCCTTGTCTAACTAATGATCTGAGGGGTCTCATGCGCACACATGATAAAGCCTGGAATACCTTAAGATATCTGCAGTGCAGACTGATTACATTATTTATTGTTAGCTCCACAATTTATGCAAAAATAATGTAAAAAAGGCCAAATGGGACTATCTTACATCTTTACAAGAAACTAATCTTGCTAGCCCTAAATGTTTCTGGTGCCAGATGAACACCCTACTAAAAGGTAGAGAACGCATTGTTCCTGAAACTGTGACTACCAATGGAATCATTCTCACAGCACCTCTGGACATTGCCACTGGAATAAATAACTTTTTTACCGACCTTACACCCTACAAACACGGTCTTCCCCCCACCCGCTCATACAACAATACTAATCAACAAAAGACTCAACCATCCCTCCTTTCATATAAAAATCACCACCAATTTTGAGGTCCTAAAGTTGCTCAAGAGTCTCAAATGTGATGGCTCTCCAGGCTTTGACACCATGCCACCAAAATTCCTCCATATCGGGGCACCAGTGCTTATCCTGTCCATCTCCATGCTAATTAATCAATCCTTCATCACCAACTCTATCCCTGACAAATGGAAAACAGTGATACTGGTACCTGTCCACAAATCAGGACCAGTTGATATAGTCCAAAACTACAGGCCACTGTCTATTCTCTGCCAAATAGCAAAAATTCAAGAGCCAATCCTCTATGATCAATGAGCCCCACAGGAAGGAGGCAGAGGACACCACAAGAAAAGGAAGCAGCTCCTGGTGTGGGACACAGTTATTAGGGGGATAGAACTGGGGGAATCAGGGAAAACTGAAGTAAGGTGCCTGCCTGGCACCATGGCTTGGAGGGACATCCTCAGGTTCACAAGAACAGCTGTACAGGAGACTGAGCTGGACATCATTGCAAACCTAGGAATGAATGACTTGGCTCAATATGAGATTAGAGCAATGCAGTAGGAATTTGTGAAGTTTGGGAGGGGCCTAAGACAAGTAGCACACACGGTATCCTTCTCAGAGGTGCTGCCTGTCTATGGCAAGGGTGAGGTAAGGGTACTTCACACCATCCAATTCAATGAATGGTTGAATGAATGGTGCAGAGAACAGGGGTTTGGCTTCATTGGGGACTGGGATTCCACCTGGAGGGATACCAGCCTATACTGGCAAGATGGCCTGCATCTGTCTAGGAAGGGAGCAAGTCTTTTGGGTGATTGGTTTAAATGCTTCATTGGCAAGCTTTTAAACTAGTCAAGGGGGAGGCACTGATAAGCAGCAGGGGAATTCCCAGCCTCCCCCTACAAAACAGAGTAAAGACCAAGATAGAAAGGTCAGTAGGGAGCAGGACAGGGGTAAATGGAGAAAGCAAAGTCAGTGAGGACAGGGATGGTGCTACAAGAGGTAAAGCCATCAAAAAATGGAGAGCAATGAGTACCAATGCCCGTAGTTTGGGTAACAAGCTTCCTGAATTAGTGGCCTTGATGGAGGAGGAACATCTGGATATTGTGGCAGTCACAGAAACATGGTACACACAGAACCATGACTGGGACATAATCATACCAGGATACACTATCTACAGGAGGAACAGGGATGGGAAAAGAGGAGGAGAAGTAGCTCTCTACATAAGGGAAGGAATCAAAGCAACAGAACAAAAGGGTAAACAGGGAGGAGAGGAAACACTGTGGGTCAATTTGGAGACAGGCAATGGCACCACAATCTGCACAGAGGTTGTATACAGACCCCCATCTCAGGGGAAGGAAATGGACAAGAAAATGATAGAAAGTATCCTTAGCATGGCAGAAACAGGAGAGATATTGCTAATGGGGGATCTGAATATGCCAGATGTTAACTGGAGTGCATTTGCAGTAGCCACTTCTAAGAGTGGGGTCATTCTAGATGCCCTACAGGGGGCATGTCTTAGACAACTAGTATCAGAACCCACTCAAGAGGGAGAAATCATAAACCTGGCACTCTCAAATAGAGATGGTGAGAGGATCACAGATTTAGAAGTGGGTAGCCATCTGGGAATTAGTGACCATCAAACAGTATGGTTCATGATAAACACAGCAGTAGAGTCAAGCCATACAAAGACAAAGGTATTGGACTTCAGGAAGGCTGATTTTGCCAAAATGGGTGAGTGCCAAACGAATTCACTAGCAAATGGGCAGGAAGGAGGGGTGGAAGAACAATGGGGAATAATCAGAATTGCCATCACAGAGGCAACAAGCCTTTGTGTGAAGCAAATAAAACAAAATGATGTAGGAAACCACTATGGTTCTCAAAGGAGATGGCAGGGGAGGTTAGGGAGAAAAAGAGAGCATTCAGGAAGTACAAGGAATCACTGAAGGAGCAGGACAGAGAATTGTATCAGTTAAAGCAAAAGGAAGCAGGAAAGGCAGTCAGAACAGCAAAGGCTCCAACTGAGGAAAAGATAGCCAACTCAGTTAAGAAGGGGGATAAAACCTTTTATAGGTACATCAGGGAGTGAAATAAGACCAAGGGAGGGATAGTGAAGCTTAATAAAGGGAAGGGGGTGGGCAGAGGGTGACTGTGAAAAGGCAGAGCTACTAAACAAATATTTTTGCTCAGTATTCACAAATGAAGAGGGGGGAGGTACCTAAACCAAACAATAGAATCACGCTGGATATGGGGATTGATGCTAGCCCTTTCACAGAAGAAAGGGTTCTGAAGGAACTCTTAAAGCTGAAGGTGGGCAAAGCAATGGGACCTGATGGGATTCATCCCAGAATTCTAAAAGAACTAGAGGTAGAACTATTGACACCACTGTCTACCCTCTTTGGTAAATCATGGGAGGATGGGGTGGTACCTGAGGATGGAGGGAAGCACATGTTATTCCATTTCACAAAAGAGGGAGCAGGGCAGAAGCAGGAAACCTCAGTGATAGGGAAAATGATGGAATCACTTCTGAAGGAAAGAATTGTTGAGTACCTAGAGACCAGATGAGCACAGAACCCAAGGCAGCATGGATTTACAGTGGGACGGTCATGTCAGATGAATCTAATAGATTTCTTTGACTGGGTGGTGAAAGTAGTTGATCAGGGAGGGGCTGTGGACATGACCTACCAAGACTTTAGCAAGGCATTTGACACAGTCCCACACAAAAATTCATATACAAGTTGTCCAGCCTGGGAGTGGGTCCCAAGAAGGGAGCCGGGGTAGAGAATTGGCTCGAGAACAGGACACAGAGGGTAATAGTAAATGGAGTCCACTCTGAAGAAAGGGGAGGTTACTAGTAGGGTACTGCAGGGTTCAGTACTAGGTCCCAGGGCCAGATTAACCATAGGGCAGATGGGGCAGTTGCCCTGGGCCACCAAGTTTGAGGGGGCCATCTGATTTTCTCATTTTATTTTTCCTTCCCTCCTGTACCTTTACTAAACCTCAGTTGTGGAGGGCAACATACCTCAAAATCTGGAGTCCTACCACCGGCACTCTGGTTCATCTGTTTGCCCCACCAGATGGTTCACTGCCATCCCAAAATTGCTTGCCCTATGCAGTCCACACCATGTTGCTTAATGTGTTCCATCGATTGTTACTGCTCCCCTATGTTCAAGTGTGTTTACATGAGAGGTGCTGAAATTGGGGCCCCTTCTAATGAATCAGAGGGTTCTAATCTGGTCTGTTACTGCTTAGCACTCCCAGCCCACTTGGACCTGAATATTTCTGCCCCCCCAGGTCCATGCGTGGAGCATAAAACAGCCTTCCAGCACTATGGAACTTCTACAGCCAAGGAGAGTTCCATAGTGCCGGAGAGAAAATTTGCCTTGAAGCTGCCCACTGAAGACAGTGAAGAAAAAACATGGCCAGTGAGCAAAAGTCAGTTCCTCCTGACCCGCGCCGAATCCGATAGACTGACCGCATCAATACTGTGCCTGGCTGCAGCTGCTACACCCAAGCTGTAATTTTTCATTTAAACAAAAAGCAGCAGTAGCAGCAGCTGAGCTATTTGGGCAGTGGCAGAGCAAAGGCGGGGGGTGAGATACTAACAACAACAAAAATGGAAGGGGACCTGGGGGTAGTCATATCAGATGACCTAAAAGTGGGCAAGCAATGTGAAAGGGCAGCAAGGAGGGCTGAGGGATACTGGGATGCATAGGGAGAGGCTTCACCAGTAGAAAACAGGAAGTTATTATCCCTCTGTGCAGACAGTTGGTGAGACCCCATCTGGAGTACTGCGTGCAGTTCTGGAGACCCAATCTCCGCAAAGACATAGACAGGATGGAAGCTGTCCAGAGGAGGGCAACTAAAATGGTGCAGGGTCTGCACCGGAAGACATCTGAAGAGAGACTTAAGGAGCTTATATATGTAGCCTCAAGGAAAGAAGGGGAGGGGGACATGATAGAAACTTTCAAGTACCTCAATGGAATCAACAAAGTCCAAGAGGGTAGCATCATTCAAAAAAGGTGTGCAAGAACAAGGGGCATTGAAGATAGAGGGGGCGGCTCAGAGGTAATTTAAGCAAGTATTTTTCACAGAGAGGGTTGTGGATGCATGGAATGGCCTTCTGGAGGAGGTTGTGGAGTCAAAAACAGTGGTGGAATTCAAGCATGCATGGGACAGTCATAAGGCAAATCTAGGGGGTGGGAGTAGGAAGAAGTAGGCTGCTGGTTAACTAGAATCTGCAGCTTATCCATTAGGTAGGGAAATGGGCAGACTGGGTGGGTCAAGCGGTCCTTATCTGCTGTCAAAATCTATGTTTCTATGTTAAAAGCAGAATGACCAGAGTGGAAAGACTGACAGGAGGACGGTACAATTTGCACTGTACAGAGAAGCGACCCAGTCCGGACAGACCACCACACTCACTGACTTTTCTTCACTTCATTTTCTTCAACTTTAGGTAGGTTGGTAAATTAATTAAAAAAAAATAAATAGACAGCCTTACAGTGGAGGTGGTTGCTGCCTGGTCAGGTGAAAACAGTGTTGTTGGGCTTGGGGTTGGGGCCAGGGAGTCATCAGAAGGTATTATAGAAAGGGGAGAGAGAGATAGAATGAGCCAGAGGAGAAGTAGGATCTTTTTTTTCAAATTGTTAGTTTAACCAGGCGTGGCACACTAAGCTGAAAGCTTGTTTACAGGTGTGATCTGGGAGAAAAGGGAAATTAAGTTACTTGCTCAGGGTCACACAGTATGCAAGTGGGAACCATGGGATTCAAACCCTGGTCTCAAGATTTGCAGCTCAAAACCTTAAATCACTGTGCTATTCTGCCTCAGCTATATATATCTGCAGCAATATTGTAGGGATGGAAGGAAAAATCGGCAGAAGACAAGACTAGGTGGGGCAAGTGGTCATTATTTAATGGCAAGCTCTGTTTCTTTGTAAAATTTTCTCTTGTGAATTTTTTTTTTCTTACTCAGCCTGTGGGGTCATTTCCCCAGAAATGGATAACATATGTCCTTGTGCAGCCCAGGCTGGGACTTGGTAGGGGTTGAGAGCACTAGCCTTCCTGTGGAGTCTTTCAGCTGCTCTGGAGAAGGGGCTGTCTCTGAGGAATATACTGTTATGTAGAAATTCAAGGGGGCATCATCTCTCAATTGTGAGTGTGTGTGTGCGTGTGGGGGGGTGGGGGCTAGAGGGAGGAACGCTTCTGCAGACCGTGTGAATGGTAGGGGAGCATTGCTGAAAAGCAGTTCCACTACGTCAAAGCCTTCCCCTGTGGGGACTGTTTAAAATAGAAATATATATTGTCTGCCTTTTGCTGTGGTTGACAAGAGCTAGAGGTCTCGCACCTAGCTGAAGGACTTTTACAAAAGTGTGATTTCAAAGTTTCAGACCTGGCTGGAGGACTTATGACTCATTAGCAGCTCTTTATGTGTGCCTGATAGAATCTTTTGAGGGCCAGGTGGTGATAGAATCTTTTGAGGGCCAGGTGGAAACCATGCATATAGCTGTAGACTTATTCACAGCTCATTAAGTGCACCTGGTAGAAATTTTAGGACAAATGTAAAAAAAAGGCAGACAGGTTAAGTTACAATTTGGCCCCATTAACAACTGATTAGGTATACCAGGCAGATATTGCATCACAAAGCAGGTGAACACTAATGATGTTATCCAGCTATCTAGAAGTGATGGTTGCTGCTCTGCCTCTTTGAAAGAAATGGCATGGAACTATCCTGCAGTCAGCATTAGTTTTTTTTTTTTTCTTGACTGCAGTCCTCGGTAAGAGATTTGACTGTGAACTATTGAAGTTGGCCATGGTTATCCATGGTTATTTATTTAAAAAATGTCCTGCATTAGAAAACTCATTTCTACACTGTTGAGGTAATTTCATTTTTCAACATCTGTAACCTGTAAGGCCCTGGGGGGAAACATAGAAATTGTCGGTAGATAAGGACTGCTAGGCCCATCCAGTCTGCCCATAGGGCCTATACATTATATGTGGCCACTGATCCTATATAATCAATTCTTCACCTGCCTGCCCCTCCCTGCTTGCTTTTGCTGTTCCCGTAGTCCACTTATGAACCTGCATGTTCCCATGGTGGGGGAGGGTGTTCCTAAGCCTCCTGGCTCACCCCGTTGGCAAATTTAAATGCATTAGTGCTAAGCAATGCCTAAAGCTACCAACAGTCCCTATTTTCCCAAGATAGTCCCTACTTTAGGCAGTATGTCCCAGTGTCCCCACAAGTTTTGCAAAATGTCACTTTTGTCCTGGTTTTTGCTTACTTGTCCCAGTTTTGCCCCTTTTTTTCCATCCTGTTAGATTAGACTGGGTAGTAGTGTAAACAAGTGCATCTGGACGTCTACCTGCCAGCAGCTGAGAGGGACTCCAGACAGAAAAGAGACGGACAGCAGTGAACTAAGGTACCTGGACCTGATCAACTGTAAGGAAGTGTGTGAAAACAATCTGGTGTGGTGGTGGGAGTCACTGAAGTGAAGTTTGCTCAGCAAATTAGGTGAATATAAGCGGGTTGGATGGGACTGTCAGGAGGAGCAACACATGCAGTTCGAATATCTGATCACAATTTAACGCAGGTTTGCTTCTAATGAACTTTATGTACATTATGATTTGGAACTTGCTGCAGCAGAATGATGTATTGTTTTAATCTGGATGTTTGCTACTGATGTTACTGTGGGGTGGCACGGCCAGAGCAAGCAGCAAAATTTAATTGATTGTGTGTAGCATTGTCTGCGGTGGTGCCTGTGGGAGTGACACGGTGGGGGGGGGTCATGATCAGGATGGACCTTCCCAGTTTTAGGCCTCATAAAGTTTGGTAGCTTTAGCAATGCCACCACGACAAGGTCCCCCCATGGGCACTGGTCATGATCAAAAGGAAGGAAGACATGCTGCAGGTAAATAAAAGCATTGTCAGTGGCTCAGCAAGTTTGCACATTTACTTTGGAGGACAGAAGATCAGAAGGTAATCACCACACTACTAGGAATTTGGTGTTAAATGTCTCAGTGTGACTTGGTTGGTAGCACATCTGCCTCTGGACCAGAAGGCCATGGGTTCTTGTCCCACACCGTGATTGAACTTGCACTTAAAACACTGACATCTGAGTGCAGTATTAGGGAGTGCTGTACTGTTGGGGTGTGCTGTCCTTTTGATGAGAAGTTAAACCAATATCCCTTCTACCCATCCCGATGCTGTCCTGGTGGGTGTCCAGGTTGAAGTAAAAACTCTGGGCACTCTTTGCAAAGAAGAGGGGACTTCTTCCATGGTCACTCTTACTGCCTACATCTCTTGCTACAACTTCCAGATCACTTTCTTTCATTCACTTACATTTATCTATCCCGAAATCTATAGGTCTGCACCCCCTCCCAGGGTGGAGACTTTGTGGGTCAGGATTGCTCATAGCCACAGGGCAGGCTACTGTCTGATCAGGCAGTGGGATGTTGGTGTGGAGGGGCCAGTAATGCATGGTTGTGCTTGAGTGTTGTCACTCTGTGTGAATGAATTCCACCCATCCAACATTAAACTAGCATTTCCACCCCAAGAATGGCATGCAGAATAGCTGGAAACCACTCCAAATGCATTTTAAGGTATTGAAAACTGATCAGCTTCAGGTGGCCTATGCGGCCCCCAAACCCCCAGCATATTAAGTCACAGGGGGCCACACAATCCCAAGTGCCCAGGGCACCATAACTTGTTAATCCAGCCCTGCTAGGTCCAGTCCTCTTTAATGTCTTTATAAGTGTCATTGCACAAGGACTGGAAGGAAAAGTATGTCTCTTTGCAGATCACACAAAGATCTGCAACAGAGTTGATACACAAGGTGGCGTGGAAAGGATGAAAAGGGACTTGGCAAGGTTGGAGGAATGGTCAAATGTATGGCAGCTTAGATTCAATGCTAAGAAGTACAAAGTAATGCACTTGGGAAACAAAAACCCAGGGGAAGAGTACACAATGGGGAGTGAGATACTGACAACAACAAAAATGGAAAGGGACCTGGGGTAGTCATACCAAATGACCTAAAGGTGAGCAAGCAATGTGTGAGGGCAGTAAGAAGGGATGGGGTATACTTGGATACATAGGAAGAGGCATCACCAGTAGAAAACAGGAAGTTGTTATCCCTCTGTACAGATAGCTGGTGAGACCCCATCTGGAGTACTGCATGCAGTTCTGGATATCCAACCTCTGCAAAGACATAGACAGGATGGAGGCAGTCCAGAGGAGGGCAACTAAAATGGTGCAGGGTCTGCACCAGAAGACATATCAAGAGAGACTTAAGGAGCTTAATATGTGTACCCTTGAGGAAAGAAGGGAGAGGGGGGACGTGATAGACATTTTTAAGTACCTCAAGGGAATCAACAAAGTCCAAGAGGGTAGCATCTTTCAGAAAAAGAGGTGTGCAAGAACAAGGGGGCACAATTTGAAGCTAGAGGGGGAATGACTCAGAGATAATGTGAGGAAGCATTTTCATGGAGAGGGTTGTGGATGCATGGAACAGCCTTCCTGAGGAAGTTGTGGAGTCAAAAACAGTGGTGGAATTCAAGAATGCATGGAACAGGCATAAGGCAGTTCTAGGGGGTGGAGGTAGGAAGAAGTAGGCTGTTGGTTAGCTAGGACCTGCAGTTTATCCTTTAGGTAGGGGAATGGGCAGACTAGGTGGGCCAAGCAGTCCTATCTGCTGTCAAATGCTATGTTTTTATTATACTCATTCATTGACTAGACAAACATCCTCATAGAATTTCAGCATGATTTCCGTAACCACCATGACTGACTCTGCCCTCCATCACATCACTTCTGATATATTAAATATTATGAATCAGGGCCAAGCCACTGGAGCAGTATTTGTAGACCTAACTAAGGCCTTTTATCTTGTTAATCTCCCTTTACTTATCGCTAAACTTTATCACATCGGCCTGGATAATAACTCCATCACATGGTCTTTCAGTTGTCTAGCAAATCATTCACGGTGTGTTAAATGGGCAAATACACTATTCCCTCTAGCACCAGTCACTGACAGGGTACAGCAACGGTCCATACTTAGTCCCCTACTATTTTCCATATTCATCAGTGATCTGCCTCTTAACTATGATGGTGCATCAGTACAACTCTATGCAGATGATGCAATACCCTACAGATCCACCAAGGATATCGGATTCGGCATTCTGACCACTAATCTTGAGCTTGAATTCCATGCCCTAGAATCTTGGTTCAAAAATAACCAACTGGTTCTCAATGAGAAAAACAAACTATACTCTTCTGTCACACTGCCTTCAAAACCCCATCTGACACACGCTTCCTCTTAAAAACCTCCTCGGGTACTACACTGGAAAATGTCTCATCATTCAAATACCTGGGACTCATGCTTGATGAGAACCTAGTACTTGAAGTACACATAAACAATACCATCAAAACCACTAATTAAAAACTTGGGCTGCTCAACTGTGCAGCCCCCTACCTCTCAAAGCATGCCAGAGTGACCACTGCCTCTGCCACCCTACTCCTTGGCCTATTCAATGTGGCACTTGTCATCCTCTTGACTAAGGCCCCATTACGGAACAAACTAAAAATGACATACCATAGAATCACTTGCTTTGCTGCCTCTACCCCAGCCCATACTCACCATTGTCTGGTACTCAACCAGCTAAGGTATCCAACCTTTGACAAGAAATGCGATTTCCCCATGCACTGAACCATCTTTAAGCAAATTCACCAACCTGTTCCTCCCAGTGTGATGAGCCTGCTATCCCTAAAACCTACACCTCATGTTCTAAGACCTTCAAGCCTAACATTACTGAAGCTCCAGAAAACCAGGTAAAAGATTGCCCAAAGATCCTACACCTTCACTGCCCCCAGAATTTGGAACAACCTGCCTCACCCTTTACTTTCTTGCAAAATCATCAACAAATTCAAAAAACTTTACAAGAATGAGTTCTTCAAACCCCACAATGTAGAGGCAACTGTTATTAACCTCTAAGGTTACATGTGACTTAGGTTATGCATCTCTCTCAAATTCCACAATGATCTCCAACAGCCTTCCTTCTCCCCATCTCAAAGACAAACTACTCTTCTCACTCCTCCTCCTCTACATAACATCTGACTGTACCTTGAACCCTATGCACCTAACCAATTGCATGAAAATTTGACAACTATGTTTAAATTGCTATCAATATTGTGACATCCAGTATGTGAATTGGTAAAACTGCTCCTGCACATGGTATACAATGTTTATCTCCCTCCAGCCTCTCTTGGCTAGATGAACACTGCCTGTAATCCTGAATCATTTGGATATTACCTACCTGTGTACTGTATTTAATTACCTATGGTTTAACTGAATCTTGTAACTCATTGTAGTAGTCTATGTGTTTGATTGTATTGTATTTGTTCCTGGTATGCTTTATTCCATGGGTCATCACTGAAAAAGGGACTTTGTCTCAGTAGACCTTTCCGGTCATCAAAATTCAAATAAATAAATAAACAAAAATAAATAACTTTCCCTTTTCAGTAAAACAGATCAATGTACCCCACAACTGATGCAGACTTGGAAATAAGATAAACATCACAGTTTGCCTCTACTGGTCACACATTCCAAATAAATACATAAATGAACTGGCAGTGATTAATAAACCAGAAATCTATTACAGGGATCAGCAAGCAAAGAACAGCTACTGAAATATAATGAGCATGGAAAAATATAAGAGCTAGAGGTAACGTTAAGTTACTAGGATTCCAATAATTAAAAGACAGGCATTTTTCATTTGTTTTAAGTTTAGTACCTTTCTGCTCTAAGTTGCAGGAGATGACACCAGTGATCTGTTCTAGAATTTCACTGAAGAATCTATGATTGGTGAAATTTACTGAAACCAGACTGCAGGGTCCCTTTAAATCAATATGAGTCATTACATGTAGATGGGGGCAATGGAAGCCTGGAAGATACTACTATTGAGCTCCTGTCTGCCCCAGAGGCCTAACAGATAATACACTGACCTCCTAAGCCAGGTAGTGTGGGTTCGAGCCCCATCTGGGGTGAAATTTTTTGAATATTACTGGATAATGTGCAACTTCTAGCTTACTCTGCAGTATGTGACTGTGCATGGAAATGTAACTGCTAGTAGGAAAAACTAAATGGCAGTCTGCAAAGGTACTTCTAACCATGTAGGGGTAATCCTTATGATATTATTTCTGCAGATCTAATCAAAGTAAGTAAGGAATTTCTTTACATGAAAATATTATCACCATTTTCTGAGCCTAATTGGACTGCTTTTACAGTTGGGTTTCTGTTCTTCATGCAAGGGGAATGAAGTGCGCCATTTCCCCAACATCCAGCAGAAGCACCTTGACCACAGAGGGTAGTTGGTCCAGGAGGTTGGCAGGTGGTCAGGAGGGGCAAATCAGGTGCCCCATCACTCGGTGCTCTCCAACACATCACCTCCACGAACCATATAAAGACTACAAACAGGTATCTGCCTCTATCTCTGAAATCAAACAAAGGGACAGAGGACACTGCAGAGCAGAACACTGCAGCACAGGAGCTAGCACAACAAAATGCACCCAAAACAGGAACCAAAACAAAAAAAGCAAAAAGGAAACCTAAGAAACTTCTGATCATAGGAGACTCCATGATTCGGGGAGTTGATACATATCCCCAGCCTGGGGTAATGGTCAGATGTCTCCCAGGTACATCAGCATGGAGACACACTGACTGCATTGCTAAAATTTTTCAGGAAGCAGGAGAAAACATTAATGTCCTCGTACGCATAGGGACTAATGATCTCGCCAGCTGTGTGGAGACAAAGCAACACCTGACCAGGGGTGACAGACTATCATCTATTTCATCCAGCATCTCCTTCTCTGAGATCCTGCCAGTCTGGGAGAGGGGGACAGATGGATGGAAGGTCAGTGAAGGGGAGACAGGGGAGCTAAACATGTGGCTCAATGGCTGGTACCAGGAAAAAGGACATAAATTTATAGGGAACTGGCAGCAGTTTTGGGAGTGATAGTTCTTTAAATTTGATGGACTGCATTTGACTAAGGAGGAAGTCAGTGCATTGGGGCAGAAGTTTGATGTCTTTGCAGAATATTTAAACTAGCAAATGGGGAGAGGGGTGCAGCAACCAAAACATCGAATGGGAAGAACACCCTTCCCCCTCAGCAAGTGGTCAAACAGAAGTTCAGCATGTTTGTAGTTCATTTGCATCACCAGGTAAAGGAAAAGGTATGACTCCCCATACAATGCACAGAGGAAACACTGGACCTTGCCCAACAACTAACACACCAAAATCTGACCAATGGAAAATCATGTACACAAATACTCACAGTCTGGGAAACAAGATCCCAGACCTGCAGGCAATAATGACAGAGGCTAAACTGGACATAGTAGCCATTAGCAAGACATGGT